>CM054116.1:96202206-101649706 GCA_028673005.1 Tanypteryx hageni
TACACACTATGATTTCGGATAATTTTCTTCTAATTCCGAACCTTGTAATAAGGTAGACTTTCACGATCTGTACCATAATATTCTCCAATTAAAATAAAAGCTAATCTCGTTCTCTCATTATGTATATAAGATTTTATGTAGTAATCCGAATCACTCTAGAAAGATAAGTTCGATTTCGATGACTCTTTCCCACATACTCGGTGCAACCCCTTGCAGGTTTTTAACAGGTCATCGTTCAATCTATGGGAATGGGTTCGATTCCAGAAAAGTTAATTTTCTCTGTTGGATTAACATGTCAACGAGTGTAGAATATTTTTCGGATCGTGTTAAAACACTGGGACCACATTGAAAACTGATCGCTGCTCAGAACTCGCGACCGTCCTTGACTCTGGTTAGCCGTTCGAAACTCGAGCTTTCGTCCCGAAACCGAGATCAGGTAAATGCCCTCTCTAGCCGACCAAATCATTTGCAATAAAATTTTTACTTTTTATGTTTTTAAATTAGTGAGAAAGTAACTCAAACGTCATATCCGGGTAAATGCGCTGATAAGAATGTATTTTATAAACGTAATTCTACGATAAATAATAAGATATTTACGCTCACATTTAATCTTGACGCCCAAGAATACCAACCTTTAAAGAGTTTCTGGGACGAGATTGTATTGAAAACATGAAAAATATGTGTACTATATGGAAGTTAGGTTGGGTGTGTTGGTTGGTTTGTTGAACTGGGGAGGGTTGGGTTGGTTGATTGAGTTGGGTTGGTTGATTGAGTTGGGTTGGTTGATTGAGTTGGGTTGGTTGGGTTGTGTTGTGTTGATTGGGTTACAGCACAAACTTGGTGGCCAAATATATTAACAGAATTGGCCAGAATTGTTACTACGACTAGTCTGTTTCCGATACAAGTTAAAATTTTATAGCAAATGATTTGATCGGTTAGAGATCCCCTGCTGCGAGAAGTCAGGTACCTGAGCCGGTTTCGGTACGAATCCTTGAATTTCGAACGGCTAATCCGAGTTAATGACGGTCGTGAGGTCTGAGCAGCGGTCAGTTTTCAATGTGGTCCCAGCGTTTTAACATTAGCCTATTTTTCTCATACATTTTTAAAATAGTTAAGAATCGATATAAAAACTCGAGACTTAAAGGTTTTGAGGTTTTGCCCTTCAATAAACCTAATACTTAATGTTGATTTTATACAAACAAAGAAATGCAACAATTTTTTTTAACTGACGTACCTCATTTAATATAAAACTCGCTTTTTCGGATTTATATTGGTTTCAGTGACCTATGATGCAAATATATTTGAATTAATAGTCTAAGTTGGCATGGAGCCTAATTTATGCACACATATATTATTTAAAAGTACACATTCACTTAGATAGGATCTGTCAAAAGTAATTTAGAGATTTAAATTGCATGTATTTTACAAAACAATAAAAAAATTTCTTTTAATGCAAAAATATACATCCAAATCAAAATTTATTTTAACAATTAAGTATGGAAAGTAGCTTCTGGTAGATTTCCGACACAAATACCTACTAATTGTCGCTTGGGTATCACCTACTCACTACATTATGAGTAGCACGTACCAAAAATTATGGTAAATATTTCACAATACAAAAAGAATTTGGACCAAAGGCCTTCGCAGCGTTTGGGAACCATAGAAAAACTCTATGAAGGATATTTATGTTATTTTAGCAACTTATTCCCGGCGGAAGTTTCGTGGGTCACCTCACCTGTCCTTTATCGACGCGTCGACATTCCTCCCTTTCACTTTTTTGGCCTGTTTTTATTGTTTGGCCATTTAGCTATTTCTATGACTTCTCTTATTACGAGCGAGAAATAACTCTCTTTCCGATGATTCTTGCGGTCTCCTACTTGGCAATAAGCCGTACTCTGCAATGGTTGATAAATCCTGTAGTTTTTTTAACGATTTCATGTTCCGCCACTCTCTCGTATAAATACAACCTCATAGACGCCTTTGGACATTTTTGTGGTCTTTTTCGCCAAAGAGGGAAGCGAGGCGTGATAAAAGAAAAATAAAACAAAGACCGAGCAACGCCTGGAAGATCCCATATTTCGCAGGCGCCTTTGGACGCATAGTAAAATCGATAAGGAAACGGGGAAACATCCGCCGGAACAACATTGTGGAAACTTTTACATCCGCCGAAAAGTAAAAGGAATGAATAGCAAACCAAGCTAAGGGAAATGTTGGGGCGGTATAATATAAGACAGACAGACAGACAGGCAAACGACTTTATTAGGGCGAAATTGAGACTATGTAGTCCCTTCTTACATTTAACCCTTTCGTCATATAAGTAATTACAATATTTACAAAATAAGAGAAATTAATTACATACAGATTTCAACAAAATACATATTAATTACAATTTAATATATTTGTTAGTAGATGACAGAGCATTACCAAAGAATGTTAGTTTTGTGGGTCATAAAAAACTGTGTATCAGTATGTTTTAACACAGAAAAAATTCCCACTGCGGAAAACACCTACGAAGAGAAGAGAGGTGTAAAAAACCGCGAAATTTTCTAAAATAGTTCAGGGGAAGGAAAAAAAATACAATAATATGAGAAACAGAAAAAAAATCATTCATAAATACAAACATATGTACATACATTTATATCCATATAAGGGAGGGAGGGGTAGACGCAACCCACGGTCACTTCGCCCGAAGGATCTGGCAGCATTGCATGCAAAAAGTTGCAAAAATAACGCAATATTAAGCGGCATCCCTCCAAAAGACCTCCACTACGCGTATATTTATATATGTAAAGCAGGCATGTCAAACTCGAAAAGGCATCAATGCCGTATTGAAGCGGCAGATATTAAAGAAGGGCCGCATTAGTATTAAATTGGTTTAATGAGAGCCACAGTTGGCAAAATACACTTTATCTAGAAGATTGGACGTCTGTTTTTCAATTTAAAAAATTTAGAGAACGTGTTCCATCGTGACTCAATAACTAGAAAAACTCGTTTTCCCTTTCACAAAAATATTTATGTAAAATCTCGAACGTAAATATTAGAAAGCTTATAAGAATACTTTTATGAGTAATACTCTGTAACTTGTAATTTGAAGAAATAAAAATCACTTTGAATTTGATTTAATTAAGATAAGACTTGGCATTCGGGCGCAAGTTTGACATGCCTGATGTACAGCAATTTTAGAAAGGCGAAAATGCATCGTCAATTGTCTGAATCTTATACCAATGTCATCATAGCTCTTTCAGCGCTTTCGTGGCAATATTTAAATGTTATTTAACTATTCTAGATCGGTGATAAATAATGAACCCAAAACGAATTTCATAGTAGGTTTGTTTTCCCCTAAATATTATACTTAACGCAATTCACTTCTGCATTGAGAGTAGGGTAACCTTGAGGATGAGCTTATGCCAAATCCCCGTTTTATTGCTGTGCAAATTATTAAATATCAAACGTTAATCTTGGTAGCAGCAACAACAGCTTAACTTGCATGATCTTTCCTTATTTGCTCCGAGCATGTTGGAATCTACAACGAAGTTGGAAAATCTTAACTCACTTCTTGAATTTAGCTAGAGCGCATTTCCGACATTTTTCCGCAGAGAAATAATATTCTCTTATACAGCGTGCCCCGAATGATTAATATAAACATTAAACCCTGAGAAACCCCATTTTTCTGAAGAGTGTTTTTTGCGACAAAGAATGGTACACTACATAATAACGTCGAGTGAGGAAAATTGTTGTTCAGATTAATGCCCTCTATTTCGATGTTAGGGCCTCTGTAAAAACATTGCGTACTACCAAAACATTCAAGCAATTGATGAACTAAATGTGATTTTCATAACTATAATTTGTTTGAACCAAAAAGTTATTCGCGGCCTAGACGTTAGGTCTATGAGAAGAGGAAGAATAGAGTCTACTGTAATAAAACTCTAAAAGAAAGTATTAGAAGTGAATACTCATGCCCAGAAGAAACGCAGATATTCGCGCCGTGGAATATATATTTTTCCTTAAGTTGATTTTTTTTTGTAAATTGTAAAATTTCTCTTGAAATATTATTTTCTTAGATAGACAATGAAACTAATAAGTGAGTTTTCCATTCTCGTTTTTTCAATGCAAGTTTAAATGTAATTCTTCTTTCCGCATACTAAAAGACAAATTTCTCTCTAATTATATGCCGTTTTCAGTAATCCACTTCTTTTATGAAAATATCTATAAATAAATATATAAATATCTTTATAAAAATGTATATATTTGAAAACTTAAGTGTTTCTTTAAAGCGTCACGGAAAATTTAAAATCTCGTGTCTAGTGACAAGTGACAAATTAAAATAATCACGTCACTTCCCTTCGCCGTAACTGGTGACAATATTTCATTTTACGGCCTGCTAGAAATCCTCACTATGTAATCCTCCTTCGAAAACCATCAGAGGCAGTCCACGAGACGTGACAGAAGAATCCGATTACATTTCCCGCAAAGAAGCAGACGAGGAAAACGATAAAATAGTATGAAAATAAAATAAAAGGAGGTTTGAGAGACCGCCTTGCGCCGTCTCCGGTTGCCTATTAATAATCTCTCCTTCTCTCTAACCCCCCACCATTACTCACATTTTCTCCTCCTCTTACCCTCGTCTCCTGACCCTCATTTTCTCTCCTCTTCTCTTGTTTTCCTTATCCCTTCTCCATGTTCATGTTTACTTCCTCTATTACTCTTTTTTCATTTTCTCTTCTTTTTTCTGCCCTCCTCTTTTCTTTCATTCTCCATATTACTTTTCTCCTATCTGACTTTCTCTCGCATCTCCGTTTTTTGGCCCTCTTTATTCGCTTCTCTTTCTCTTCATTTTTTTACTAGTTTCTCTATTTATTACTTTTTCTTTCCGTGTTTTTTCATCTCTCTCTTTTTTCGCCTATCTTTATTCTTTTCTTTATTCTCACTTCGGCATAACCGTCCTTCTCTTCCACTTCTTCTTCTTATTTCCGGTTGCCCTCCACTTTTCCTAACCCCTTTCCTCTGCCCTTTTTAATCTCGTCCTACGGCCAAACATCCTTCCCATTCGTGACTGCGGCTGGAATCCGTGTCTCGGTTTCGGTGACCAATTATCGGAAGACGACCCGATCGATCCTATCGTTTCGCCGCCAGAAAGTCGATAAACGCGTTCATTCATTTCTCTGCATTCGACGCTCTTTTTTCGGCGTCTCCTTTATTTTTTCGGCATTCTCCTCCCCCATTCCCAAATCGTGCAGAATTCACGGCGTGCCAGCGGTAGATTTGGCAAATCCCTTTCTCTTTCGAGCGGAAAAGTTGAATCATTTTATGAGATCCGCCAGCACATATCTACTATTATTTCAACTAATCCATATGCAGCATGGCGATCATCTCCAGCAGTTATAAAAAATTCCCTTCACTGGAGATTTCCTGCGAAAGAATAACGGTTTCAAATTATATTCTATCTGTCATTGCATCGACATTTGCCTTTTTAATATGGAAGGTATTTTTTTGCCTTTTCATAGTTTCTTTTTGTTCTTATTGCAGTAAAAATTTAATTTTGATAACAACGTCAATTATTGCTAAAACACACGTCAAAACATTTGTAAAAGATTTTAATATCAAATTTCACTGTGGTTTCTTTATTGAATTGCTTATTTTTTGGCACGTTTTATTAACAGAATAAAACGTGCTAATGTGATCACTCTGTCCATCTGGCCGTGGAAAATCACCTTTTTTGTTTTAAGATATATTTTTAAATTTCTTTTTTAATTAGATTGCTCTAATTAATTTGTAAATTTTTCATTGATTGGATTTTACATGTTGTTCATAGATTTCCCGCTAAGTGGATTCAAATTCGAAAAATTCAATACTTTGAAATGATATAGTAACCAAACTACTGGAGACCTTTTGAGCATTCTTTTTAATTAGATAGACCTTATTAATTTATAAATTTTTCGATGATTGAATTTTCCAGGTACTTCATAGATTTTCCGCTAGGTGGCTTCAAATTCAGAAAATTCGTAATTTTAAAATGGTGTTGTAGTCTAACTATTGAAGCTAGAGGAATGAAGTTATCACGGATTGGAATGTCTAGTGAGGCTCTATATTCCAACGGTATATGCTGTCCCCTCCTCAAGGAGGGAGGCAAACCAGAACCCTGAAAATTTGTAATAAAACGTGCTTCCACCTCTTACTTTAGCAAGGGTATTACTTGTTTCGAATAATTATTACATAAAAAATCAGCGCAAACTTGAATCATCTATCGCAAGCGTTAAGTAATGGAAAAATTTTCCTACTCTCAAATTAGTAAATAGCACTTTATACTAAATATGCACGCAAATAGAGTCCACCATGCCCTGACAGAGCACTTCACCCTATATCCAAGTGTTCCGTAATTACTCTTCAAAGAGAATTATTTTGTCATTGAATTTAAAATATAATGAAAAATTTTGTTTTAATTAACCGATATGGGCCACATTCCATAATGAGACTAAAAACGCCAGCATGTTTTTAACGCTTAAATATCGATCAGTTACATTTTCCCTTCCAACTTCTAACTTCTCCCTTCCAACGGAGTATCGCCAGACATCTTTGCCGAAATTCCACCTGATACAACCGCAAACCGCTCTTTTATTTTTCGAGGGTCGTCCCACCGCGTGCGAGGGACGTAACGATCACGAATAGGAATGCGACCGCATCGCCCGTAACCACGCACGAGAGCACGCATTTTTCCCATTTCGCGTTTCAGATCTTTTTCTGGGTGAAGTCTAAACATTTCGTGAGGTATTGTTTCATAAAACATTTAAATTTACCTCGAGGAAGTTTTACTTGAGAAAAATATGCACATACGTCTTCGTGAGTAAATCGTAGATAATGTGTAACTCCTTTTTATTGGCGTCTGGTTATGTCTTCAAGGCTTTATCAACTCACGAATACCAATGCTATTAGTTTCCGTCACTGAGCATGCTAACATTGCAAATTTTTATTCGAATGTCTCGGAATTTATTGTTTTCAGCCATAATCGTAACATACAAACGTACATAAATATTTACACTGTGCAAATAAATTTTTTAAGATTTGAAAACTAAGGAAATGATACATTAATCTTAAATCTATGTGCCGTAGGCGTAATTTTAAAGTTTGCCTTTTTAAATTCTGCACTTTGTCCTTCCCAAGCGATTAAAAGAAGGACGAGTAAACGAATTCAGGCAACATGGCAAATATTTTTAAATGTTTTTTAAATTGCTTAGTTTAAGTTTTGTCCAGAACATTAGTTCCACTGATAAATGAGTAAATTATTCAACTAAAAGTGCTGACATATTTTCATTGCTTCGTTTATATCAGGGATCGCCCATCATTCTCGGATGAAGAGCAATTGATAATAGATAATAACGCCCGGCGGGCGCGATATTAATTTTATTTATAGAAGTTTTCTTGTTGAGAAATTTTTAAGTTTTCAAATTCGTCATCCCTGTGACGAATTGGCAAACGAGGAACAATGCTACAACGTAGCTTTACGGTCCGTTGATTCTAGAAAAAGGTTTTATGGCTGCAGGTGTTAACTTTATTAGTTGGATCCCAGCCTGAGATCGATAATTCATTTTGGAATTTCCATGAATGTACTTGCACAGCGAAATTAAAAAAAAGAACTGAAACAACATTTGAAATATGTGCGCCTGGCGACATTAGAAAAGTAATTTGTAATCTTCAAGGTGCATGCGGAATAATTTGTTAGAAATTCGTCGACGTGCTTCCGTTGTTCGTTAGTTCAATTCTTGTTCGCAGTTTTCTTTGCTCCTTTATTCGAGTGCTTTACATGCGCCCTGCTGACCCGGTTCCCACGCAAAAATGCATTACTTTCTCGCGTTTGTCGAACATTCGGCTAGTGACTAGATTTTCTGGAGGTGTAAAAGATGAAATCGGTGCAACACTCACCGACTCTTTCAGAAGCCAAGAGATATAGGTCCAAGGCAACAAGGACGGACGCCGTTGCGATCTCTTGTAAGATGTCAAACTCGTGTGCCAGGCACAGACACGACTTAAAGAATTCATCATTTGGATGGAACTAGGAAATGACTTGCAGCTGAAAATAATGGTCAACCACATAGCTTTGTACTAGCATTGGGGAGATGGAATTCCGCTATTGAAAATGCTAACTAAAACTAAAACGTTAATCTTATCTGGCTTTCATGATTATCAAATAGACGTAAACTAGAGAAATATTCGTACATTATCAGGTATGTTGTAATTTAATCCAGCTAAGTTGTTATTGCTTATTGTTTCGTCCTTGTTAAAACCTCTCTTCTCAGGGAAATCGAGAAATAGGCCCCAAAGACAAAATGGTGGCAATTTTCCATCGACAACTTTTAAAAATATAGGAATATTTACACTGCAATACTTTGGAGACTTGTTTCCATCAACATTAATCGCATTAATTACAATTAAAACTCAATTTAAATAATATCATATTAGATGAATGTTCTAATGTATCTATAATATACATACATAATAACGGTGAGTTCTTTTAATGGGCCGAGATAATTTTATGGAGCTCTCTAATGTTACTAGAAAAAGTAATCGTAAAGATTTTCATTATGTTTACATTATACAACATTCGAGTTTTATGTATACAGGTTTCCCTCTCTTTATGCAGGGGTTGCGTTCCAGGAAAGTGACGCATAAAGCGAATTCGCATGAACAGAACTCATATTTACATGTAAAAGATACGTTCCACAAGCAATCCTAGCTCCCCTCCGACATGCTCTTCTTTCGCTCCATAACGACTTCTTATGCCCTAAATACAAACTTAAAACAATTAACTCTGTAAATTATAAAAGGAAGCAGACGAGTACAAGTGGTGGCTGTTGTGGGTGACATAATAGAGGAGGTTTAAAGCGCTGGAGGGTTGTCTTGGCCCAACCCAAGTTTCGCGGGCAAGGAGACAAAACTTCTCAAGTGTGTTCAAACAGTATCACACGAAATATCCGTCTCATCTCCACTCTAAAATATCCTGTCCGCTGTCATCTCTTTTACTGTAGTACTATTACGCACAGCATAAGACACAATGAAAGACTGAATGGTCGCCTTGTGCTATAGTGGAGAACTTTCTTGGATTTGTATTGCACTGGCCGCGTAACCGCATAAGAGCAAATCAAAGACGCATAAAAAGAAATTCCAGTAGCAATAACTTCGTCGAATAATAGCGAATTCGCATAAAGCGAACCCGCATAAAGAGAGTGAAGCCTGTATATGTAAATGAAAGTATAAAGTTTTTTTGTATAAAGATGCTGTTTCGAGCAGATAAATCCAAAATATTTATCATTATTTTTTAAGAAAAATCATTATAATGTCATAATTTTGGAGCTCTGCTATTTATTCACAAACGGCAGTTTTGGCATCGTCATTCATGAATAAGAGCATAATATTTTTAAGTAAAATGTAAAAATATACTTAAAATTTTCATTATATAATTTTTTGCAGACTAGCTTAATTATGTGACGCATAAGCATACGTTCTAAAAATATCAAATTTACAAACATAAATAAAGATCAGATTTTTTAAATTTATGGTTTAACTAAGGAGTTTAAAAATTTTCCTTTGGCTAAATTATTTTTATTTATTTATAATTCAATCAAATGTTAAAAATCAGAAAATTATTTCCCTTATAAATAACAAGAATTTAAATATAAAATGCTCTAGTTTCATATCTTTCTTTTAGTGAAAGAGGTCAGCTGTTGAGAGAGAAGTCCATATCAGACCCGGCCATCGACACGAGTGCAGCCAACGAGATTAATCCGAACGACTCAGGGGGGACTTCGGTAAATTTGATAGCTTCCGTTGACTCCATAAGCCTTTAAAATTGGACTTCTGCGGAATGCCAAGATTCCAGCTTTTATGCTAATAATAAGCACATGATTTTTTTATGCGTGAAAGTATTTTGAAAATGCGAACGATTAATAGTCAAGTTACTTGTAGTGCATGTATTTTTTATTCTTTGAATAATTATTTTTTTCATCTCTGTTCATTAGAAGTTCATGAAACATTGCTTCCATATAAAATATTTACAAAATTTTACGACTACGTTTTCATCTTAATTGAGGTTTTCTACCGCTTAAGTTAAATGTACCACATAAGACATCATTCAACTTATGAGAATTACTTATTTCTGTAGCTCTATCACTCAACATAAATTATAGATAGCATAATTATAAAAGTCAATTATTTCAAGAATCTTATTGTATTATATCTATTTTAAATGCATCATATCCCATAATGTTTCCTTAAATATTTTTTCAGTTGTAAAAGTATAGTATTTACCTTTAATAATTTAAAATTTTCACCATTAAATGAAATTTTGCAAGCGGATCCACACCCAAATAATTTGGCTATTGGTCTGATCTAAAGTTTAGTACAATTATTCAAAAATATCGCTAGATAATATTAATTACCATAAACGTGTGTATGCATTTTGAAAGAAACTAGACCACGAAGAACCTTTTAATATAACTTACATCAAAATCAATTAAACTTTCAATTTCAAATCGTACTTTTTATCCATGGAAAGTAGATTATAAAATTATTCCTTCCCTTGATACAATTTGTATTGTTACCGATGACTCCAGATTAAAAATGAACTATAACATCTATTGGGCAAGCCATCATTTTCGATTGTATCTTGTGATTCTAGGACATTTGCTGAATCGATAGAGAATCTTGCTGCATCTTTGAAAAGTAAGTTTATAACGGAGACCCAAGTAAATGATTGAAGACCTTGGTACGCCATAAAAAATTGTGAGTTTGTAAATCACTACCATTCGGGCAAACGTCACGATAACACCTATGCGCACCTATTCACTTCATCACGCTGAAATAATGCTGCGGTTCTTCAAAATACCTCTCATAGAAGTTTGATAATATGGTTTTGGGCGACATACATTCGACACGTTGGCAAAAATCACTTCACCGCACAGCTAATCACAAATAAAGAGTGAGATTCCAAAATCATGTTTTACATACACGTGTTTTGTACGCCTGATTGAGCTCGTGCGTGTTGATGTTGAACCTGCCTACCGATGGACAGTTGGCTTAAAGAGAATAAAGCTTGCGTGATTTCCGTGTTCTGGTTCCTTACACCAAGCAAACACGCCATCGCACTTTCAAGGAATCTCCTGCCACAGGTATGGCTACATCGTGCTTATCCACCAAAAATGTACATTATCATCACAAATACAAGAGGAGACTTTTCCTTTATAAAGCACTCAAAAAACAAGGATTTTCATTTCATTTTTAAAGCACATTTTTTCCTTAATATCATCTTATATGAAGATTAAAATGCGTTTTGATTTAATTTTAATTGATCTAAAATGAGCATTTCCTCCAAACAAAACCGACTAGACAGCACTAATACCTGTACAGGTCATTGGCAACTGAAAACAAATATATAATGAGTAAAACATCACCAAATCTAAAATGTAGACACATTTTTATAAATGCATTATTACTGTTTATAAACCTCGAGCACCATGCATGTATCTCATCGGCAAAGAAAAATATGGATACAACACCGCAGAGGCACTCCAGAAGACTATATAATTTATTTTTAATTGTTTTGGCCCACCCACTAAACGTTTAACTACATGTTTTGGACTGTATATGGTTCCATTAACCTTTTAGTAAGGTCTGGGCGCTACGCTCACATTTTTAACCACTGTTTGCTTTGTAATTCATAGATAAAGGGTCATCAATTAAAATTTAATTCGAGGGCCGCCAGCATAGTGTATGCTCGCCCGTAGTTTTTTTCAAGAACATTCTGTCGGTCCCACGGATGAGTATATTTTTACAGCTAAAAGTGTTAACATATTTTCATTGCTTTTTTTATCACAGATCGCCCGCCTATTTCGGATAAAGAGCTATTTATATAAGGTAATAACGCCCGGTGGGTATAATATTATTTTTATTTGTAGTAGTGTAATGAAGTGGTGAATAAAAATGTAATAATGTTCACCAAACTGCAAAATTATGGCATTTATAAACATGCATTGTAAACGATAGGGAAATACCTTTTAAAGGAATTAGATTTCAGAGTAA
Organism: Tanypteryx hageni; assembly: GCA_028673005.1. Taxonomy (NCBI): domain Eukaryota; kingdom Metazoa; phylum Arthropoda; class Insecta; order Odonata; family Petaluridae; genus Tanypteryx; species Tanypteryx hageni. The sequence goes on from CM054116.1 coordinate 96,214,276, forward strand.
CCATTTGAAAAAACATTTTAAAAATTTCAAGACCCCGCAGATACAAAACTATCTTTCTGTCAACAATTATATTCTCGCGAGCATATGGCTGGCGACCACTGGTATAACAGATAATCGCTGAACGTAGCCAATTCAACAAAACCTTAAAACATCCCAAACTTATCTCAACAAATTCATCCTAATTTGAAGTCCTTTCTCTTAAGAATACAACAGAGAATTGTTGAAAATAAAATAAATTCCAGAATAAGCATTTAAGTATCAAAACTGGAAAAATTAAGCATATGTCTTATGTACCTCCGATTGGCTATTGGAGGCACGTAAGACAGGTACATAATTTATCAATTTTTAATCCTTAAGCGCTAGTTCTGGAATTTATTACTATTCGTCATTCCAGATTATCTGCAGAAAACATTTGTACGTAAGTCCATATCGATTCCTAGAAAGCGGCACCTCGCTCATTTTTCATCAAAAATCTAGTAAATATTGAGTTTATAATTGAGGTTGGTCTGTAGAGTCTGAATTTCGTAGAATACCCTAATTTTTTTGGAAGACAAAAAAATAAACAAGTTTTTAGGGTCTCTACCGTTCTACGTTCGATTCGTGCATTTCGTGTCGTCCTGAGGAGACCTTTTTTTCCCCCGCAGAGATACAGAAGGCGTCGCTGGCAGCAGGACGATTTCCTCCTCTTCCGACCTCCATTCGGTGCCAGCCACCACCTCCTTTGGTCGGGTGAGCACCTCTTGCCACTCCTCTCCGAAAACCGCGCGCAGTACGTGAAGCACGAATTCGTGCGCAGGGTAGAGCTAGCGAGGAGGTGCACGGAACTCCGGTTGACCGGAGATTTTTCCGGCAAGCCGGAGTACTTGGATAAGTACAAGGGGACTCCGGGTGAGAGGGCAAAGATCGCCAGGAGGAGGACGACCCTAGCGCTAACGGGTGGCATGCTAGTGTCCCCCGAATACAGGGAAAAGTTCGTGGATTTCCCTAGGTCGAGACCTCGATTGGTCAAACGCAAAGATTCCCTGATGCCTTTGGAGGGGAGCATCGAGAAGGAATCGGAAGTGAGGGCGAAATACGTCGCGCATCCGGTCTGCAGACGACCCGAACTTCAGCGCAAGGTCAACAACCTGATACTAGAGGGAGAGATGGAGTGCAAGGGGGAATACAGGTGAGTGGAGGCTGACGAAACTCCGTTCGATTTCCGCCTCATTCTCATTTCCGTTTTATTCTCATTTCCGCGAATTTGTTGGAATTCTTCACAAAAAGTTAAGCAATAAAAGCCTTATGTCTGTCCGCATGTTTCATATCCGAATTGTTCAGTGAATTAAGTGTGGTATTAAGGACTTTTTGGGCTAAGGGCAATAAAAAATTATATAAACGGTTCACATGAACCATGCAGAAGTACCCAATGTATAAAAACTTCCCGTCATACCTCGTAAATAAATTCAATAAAAACTCGCCGTTCGCGGGAGTTACGTTCCGAAAAATCTCCGCGAACGGAAAACCCGCGAAGTGCGAGGTTGAACTATTACGGAAAAAGTACGGTTAGGTTCTCAGTTCGCGAGATATTTTGGAAAAAAATATTTTAGTGGTAAAATATTAATGTATATGATGTCGTTTAAAATTAAACAATTTAATTTAATGTACATAAAAATGGATGATAATTCAAACAAACAAAATTGTAAAAATAAATAAAGCGAACTTTATGCCTTGCATGTATTCACGCATCAAGTCGGCATCTGTTCTGATTACGCGAATAAAATTCAATTCCATATCAATTTTTCTGATAATTGTAACAAATTACGGTTAAAACTCGGTAATACTCTTTTGAGGAAGGTAAATAACTAAAAAATATCTCTGTAACAACCGTAAAATGTGTTTTTTTAAGGCGTCTTCTAATTGGCCATTTAGAGCCAAAAGGAAATTCGCTCAACATTTACTTTAGATGTCTCATACAAAATCTCACGAAAATCGGTCAAGTTGTTTATGAGGTGAAAGATTCGGACAACAAAACAGATAAAGAAGGCTTATAAATTACTCTCAGTTGATAAAATCCTATTTGTAATTCACTAAACCGTCAAACGGTCCAATTGCATTCTGAGCAACAAATTAACTGTAATAGGTTATAATTAACATATCACTGATTTATATTAAAATGTTTTTTTAAAACTAACGATCGGTGATACTTCAATGAAGGCAGCTGCTTTATAGCAAAAATGTTCATCCTGTTTACTTGTTTATAGCTTCATGAGTTGTTCATATAATTTACTTCAAAGAAGCTTTTAAGCTTAATTTAATAATAACAATGAATTTGGTCTCCATCAGGATAATATCCGCAACATGTTTCAAAACGGTAGGCCTGTGGTCCACATACGTACACAAATATTTCAATTCGTAGACTAATCGCGTTTTTTTGACTATCCACTTCCTCCACGTTTTCAATGATTGCAAACCTTTTGCCTTCTGTTTGACTTTTCGTCAGCTTATTTCCTTCGATAACAATGCTCAATATTTTATCCCTTATAAGGGGATGTCCTGTTTCTTGTAAGTTTTTTATCAATGATTATTCTTTCAATGTAAAATCCTCCCTTATTATTTTCATTTTTCTTAATGCTTAATCAAATTTTTCTGATAAAACTAATAAATATATATAACGTTGTTCATCCTTTGAGGTCATCAGTTAAAAAGTTCTACACCTCACAGTGTCTTTCGCTGTTATCGAACCCGTAACGAGATCGAGCGTGGAAGTTTCTATCCGGTTATATCGATATTATTATATCGATCAGGTATACATTTTAACGAAGCCCGCGTCGGTGTAAGGTAGTTTTAATGGGGATTACGCATTGTTTTATTCTTCCCGTTCGAAAAATTATATCAAATTCACGCAGTGTAATTTTAAAATGGCATCGCCAATAAATTCTCATAATATATACGCATACCTAATCGCAAGTTTCAATCCTCAGGGAAAATTTCGTCGACTTCCCGAGGCAGAGGCCGAGCGTCGAAAAACCGGAATGTCAGCTGAGAACAGACGGCGAGATCCAGTGCAACCCCGAGTACCGATCGAGCTTCATCGACTTCCCAAGAGAAAGACCTTCGGTGAACAAACCGGAGAACGCCATCAAGCTCAATGGCGAGGCCCAATTCACCGCGGAATACAAGGAGAACTTCGTGGACTTCCCGAGAGAGAGACCGAAGAGCATGAAACCGGAAGGAGACCTCAAATTGGACGGAGAGATGACATGCACCGCCGAGTACAAGGAGAGCTTCGTTGACTTTCCGAGAGAGAGGCCGAAATGCAAGAGGCCCACGGGGGACCTGAAACCCGAAGGCGACTTCCAGGATATGCAGTCCGAGGTGAGGTCGCGCTATGTTTGGCTCGGAGCCGGCGAAAGGGCCTCCATAGCCAAGAAGACCGAGTCCTTGGTCGCCAAGGGAAACGACGGTGAAGTCCGCTACGTCCCGGAGTACAGGGAGAGGTTCGTGACGTTCCCTCGGGAAAGGCCGCGGAGGAGGAGGCCGGGAGATCAGCTGAAGGCACCGGAAGTGACCGTGACGACGGAGGCGAAGGAGGAGACGGAGGCGAAGTCGAAATTCACGGGAGAGATAGGGAAGAGAGCGGAGATGATCAAGAGGGATGACTCCCTGAAGATGGAGGGGGAACTGGAGGCGAATCCAGAGTACAGGGAACAGTTCGGAGGGCCGCCCAAGGAGTCCCTCGTCGTGGGAAGGTCACCGGAAGGCGTGCCGGAGGTAAAAGATAAAAGGAAAAAATGTCACTTAAGCGAAAGAATATTACTCTGACCAGGAGCGGACCTAGGTGCAGAGCTTATGGAGAGTAATGAGAAAACAAATATATATATATACTGACACCTATTTATGCAAAATAATACAGTCTCATTATAATAAATATACCCTGCTTATATATTTCCAAACTATCCCTAGAATGGCTATTTATGAAATATATTAATCGAGATAACGCATATTTTAATGAAGATTGATCATCTTCCTTATTACCCCTCTTTGTATCCGCCATTAACTTTGACGTGATATAATTCTAGTCATTTTAGTCTTGTGACACATTTACATAAGTAAATTTAACGGTGGAAGGCGTAACGTTGCGAAATCGTTCCATATTGTAAGCAAGGAATAATACATTGTAAGTTCCACAATTTTTATTTCAATTCACATCCCGAGTTTCCAAGTGCTACTTCATCGTCAGGCAGGGGCGGGCTGAGGTATTTTGGCACCCCAGGCGAAAAACCACCCCAGCGCCATAAATTTCTGCTAAGATATTTGAAAAGTAAATGTTAATTTATTCAACGCTCCGTCAGTATTAGTCATAATTAAAGAATAAAAGGAATTTCATTCAAGTCTGTTCCGCGATATAAATGATATCTAAAATTGATTCACTTACAAGCAATGTATTGATAGTTGGTCAGGATAGCGCCCCGGGCAGCCAAAAAAAGCTCGTTAAGACATATTGGTTCTCTCTTCGTTATTATGCAAACGTTAGCGGATGTTGGTCTAGTCCAGGGGTCGGCAACCTGCGGCTCCGGAGTCGCGTATGGGTTCTTGAGTACGTACATACTTGTGCGGCTCTTTAGAAGTTAGCTAAATCCGAATCTCTAAAAAAGGTCGTATATGTTGTCATAGGATCAGAAGGACTAAAAGCGATCACGAAATTAATTAATAAGATTTACGACACGGGAGAGTGGCCTCAGGATTTCCTAGAAGTAACAATGATCCCTCTAAAGAAGAAGCCAAAGGCAATGCAGTGTAAAGATTACAGAATGATAAGCCTTCTGACACACACATCGAAGATCATCACGAGGATTCTTAATAAAAGGCTGGAGAAAAAGGCAGAAGAAATAATAGGGGAAGATCAATTCGGTTTCAGAAAAGGACGAGGAAATAGAGATGCTATAGGAGTAGTTAGAATCGTATCAGAAAGGGCAATAGAATACAGTCAAGATATCTGCGCATGTTTCGTAGACTGGGAGAAGGCCTTTGATAGAGTAAATTGGGTAAAGTTGATGAAGATATCAAAGGATATAGGTGTAGACTGGAAAGACAGGAGACTGATTAGGAATCTATATGAGATTCAAGTTGTAAAGGTCAGGTTTGAGAATGTGGACACCTGCGGAATAAATATCGGTAGAGGAGTAAGACAAGGCTGCTGCCTATCGCCAACCCTATTCAATATATATAAAGTCTAATGCAAGAAGCTCTAGAAGGCACAAGGGATTCCAAAATTGGAGGAAGGATTATAAGAACAGTAAAATACGCAGATGATCAAGTACTTCTAGCAAGAAAGGAAGAGGAGCTACAAAAAATGATAAATAGACTAGTGATAACAGGTAGAAAATACGGTATGGAAATAAATACAGAAAAATCCAAGGTCATTCGAATATCGGGTAAAGAAGAGGATCTGAACATAACTATTGGGGGAAAGCCATTAGAACAAGTTTCAGGATATAAATACCTTGGAAGTATCATAACACGAGAGGCAAAATGTACGGATGAGATCAAAACTAGAATAGGAAACGCAAAAGCGGCTTTCAGGAGAAAGAAACAACTACTTACAGGGAATATAAGGGAAGATATCCGCAAGAAGTTGATAAAATGCTACGTATGGAGTATAGCGTTGTATGGGGTAGAAACATGGACGCTAAGGAAAAATGACATCAAATACTTGGAAAGCTTTGAAATGTGGACTTGGAGGAGAATGCTGAAGATAAAATGGACAGATAGGATGAAAAACGATGAAGTGCTACGAAGAATAGGAGAGAAGCGAATGATTATACAGACTATCAGAAAGAGGAAGGCTAACTGGGTTGGACATTACCTGAGGAGAGAGAGTATGATTAAAGACGTGTTAGAAGGAAAACTAGATGGGAAAAGGGAAAGAGGTAGGAAAAGGTTTCAGCTGATAGACGATTTGAAAGGGAAAGAGAGTTATCAAGATATAAAGAGGACAGCGGAAAATAGGAGTATATGGAGAACCAGGTTTAACCAAGAATAATCACGGACCTGTCTACGGACAGACTACCTATGATGATGATGTTGTCACTCTACGGCTTCCAAGTATTTTGGCATGGAATAAAAACAAAAAATGGCTGGTCTAGCCACTGCGGCGATAGTCCCCGCGAATCGCCAAATTTTAATTTATCTCCCTTATATCCTTTTCCGTTCTTTCATTTTTGCCGCATATTGTAACATTCTCCGAGTCAGCACCTTTTGCCGAGATCTTCTTATTTCGATTGATCCTAAGTTTCTTACTTTTCTCCATTTCGCATCGCGTGTAAGTTAAAATGCCACGTCATTCTCGGGGGCTGAAAAAAGTTGACGCAAGTCGGAAAATTTCTGCCTTTCGGAGCAAAAAATAATCGGATTTATTTCCGCTTTGCGAAAATTCCGTGATCTGACAGATACACCATCCCTTCGTCCTCTCATCGTTATTCAGGTGGGCCTTCTCCTTTTCTCTCACCATTCCTTCATCAATGCCGTTAACGAATATTTTTTCTTTTTATAATTTAATATTTTCTTCCCAGCAGTAGCCGTTTATTACTTGAATAAACTAAAATAATGATCTACCCTACCTAATAAAGCATTTTATATTTCCTAAGGAAAGCGCTAAAGGTTTACAGTTCTGCGCTTTGCTATTATCCTTAATCGACATGTTAAATTTGACAACTTGACGTAATAAATACACAAGAGCCTTCAGATTTACCTAGCATCTACTGTTAATCTATCACCTATAGATAAATTTCTTTTTAAATTAATGTGTAATAATATTGATTCAATGGTCCTAAACGGATCTGCAAAAAATGTCGAATATATTAACATTGTGTTATACTGACTGTATCTCAAGGCGGTCATTTGGCAAGGGGTAAAAAAAATTACCGAGCTCTTCCAACAATTAAAACGGACGCACACACTACTTATCTCCCTATCCAGGTGAAAATCGTGGATCAGGAACCGGATAATAGCGTGGCGGCGACACTTAGACCACCGGAGGATCCAGGTGCTGACTTAAGCGGACGTTCTTCTCCCGTTGGGGGCAAAGCCAGATCACCCACGAGGGTGATCCCGTCTCCAATGGGGAGGCGGAGAAGGTCCGTTTCAGCGAGCGAGGCCAAGGAAGAGCCGTTGTCCCCGTATAGGTCAGTCGATCTCCAGTACCACTGCGATCTCATTTTCCTCACATTCACGACTATGAGAAAGTAAAAAATTATAAGATTTTTCATAACTTTTCTATTTTGTCCTAAAAGGATTGAGCAGGTTTAAAAATGAAAAATTCTGTTTTGGTTCTAAGGAAATGCTCGCTATATTAGAACATATCTGCATAGGCTACCGATTCATAATATAATTTTATTGTTCCACGCCATTTAAATACTTGCCATACTAATTTTACTAGAACAGAACAAAAATTCTCAAATTTAAATTTATTTTTAAACTTATTGCAAAATTTAATAGTTTCCACTGCAAATTTAGATTTATTATATTTTTTGTTTGCTTATTAACCGCCATGGCACAAAAATTATTTTAATTCATTTCAGTTTACAAAACTTTCCTTGGTGAAATTAAATGACACCAACTTGAGCTAATATTTCAACAGGCTATATAAAAATGCCCAAAAAGATAAACAATCCTTTGCAGTCATATATATTTCAAACTTAATTATATACTTATTGTAATACTAAGCAAGTTCATGTAAAAAACATAAAAACCAGAAAACAAATCTCGAAAGTTAAAAGTTAAAAAGTTAAAATTTCTGATTGATATTCTTATATATATATATAACACTTTGATATAAAATGGAGCGTATTTATCTTCTTTTTCTAAAGCAAATGATATCTATCCACAAAATTTTCCAAAGTTGTGTGTATGTAAGTGAAAACCAAAACAAAAATTTTAAGGGCGCTTAAAGCACTTTTTCATGACTCATATACACGTTAAGACGATGTAATATTATTTTCTCTTCACGTTATTTTACATTCGCGCTTTATTCCGAACAGGGCTTTTCGGGTCATCCGCAACCCATATATAGGATACGAGCCGTCCGTGAAGGCCAAGGCGGAGGCTCTCCGAAGGAGCCCGGGATCGAGCCCCGGTCGCAGATCGCGGCCCCAGAAGGTTTCAGACGCGAAGCGGAAGGCCTCGTTCGTCATCCTAAACGACGGGAAGGTGGAAAACGGCGTGGAAGAAAAGAGACCGATCGGCCATTGCGCTGTCGGCAGCGCTGCCAGAGGAAGATGGATGCCGCCGTGGTACACAGTGCCTACCGTGAGCTAGAGGAACGCTGGAAAAGAGAGACTCGTATTGTGATGAAGCATTTATGCTTCGAAAAAAATGACCCTTCGAATTAAGGTGTACATAAACTTAATAGTTATCGGAAAATGTGATAGGCAATCTACTAATTTTCGTTAACGATTTTCAGTTTTAGTTGCAACAAGTTACGTACGCTAGTTGGAGCCCTTTTATTGTGTTTATAAAAAAATGTGTTAAAATGTTTACGAAGGATTGCATTTTCACGGTATTATTACTATTAGAGACAAAATAGGACAACAAGTCTATAGCGTGTTAAGTTTTTTGCAAACAGTTTTTAGATATGTAGTGAATAAGTGAAAATAAACGATGATTTGTTATGACATTATCTTTTTAATCCCTCTTATCCCTTAAAATATGTGGAAATCGTTTACGATTCAAAGCGCTAATAATGGTTAATTGTTCGTTTAAAATAGAATTCAACAGAAATAAATGTTAAATAATAATAATCATCACACAATGTAAATGTTGACAGTAACCTTTTCGTATACTAAAATCGTTTTAATTAATGAGTAAAGCACTTCTTGGTATTCTTATGGACAGAACCGGCCGAGCGCTTAAGGAGTCCCGGACCCGAATATCTATGAGGCTCCCTGACATATGTGACATCTAAATAATGAATTTTTATTCCAAGTTTTTTACAAAGCATTGGTTGATGAAAAAAACATTTCTTGACAGTAAGTATACAAAAAACATTACAGTAAACGGTAGATAATTCTGTGTTTTATGGGACCCCAGGTTTTTAAATTATAACTTTTTCGGAGGGTTTTTATTAGAAAACAGTCAAGCAGGTGTTTTTAGTAAACGTTAATGCAAAATTCACACACGATGCTTTAATGATTGATATCCACCTATTCCGGAGCCCCCAATATTCGGGGGCCCGGATGCCTCGCATTCTTCAACATGATGATTATATAACTTCTATCCTTTACATCTCTCAATTATAGTAGCTGAATTGTTTTGCGTATGTCGTGAAAAACGTACCCTATCTCTTGTATGATATTTTGCGATATTTTTATGGAATTACTTCCATTTATCGAATAAACATGGGATTACGTTGAGAAAAAATGTTATACATGATTCAAATATTTCAACAGTTCAATCTTACTTTTTAAAATGTGAGAAGAATGTTTCAAATAACGAGTTCAAGTTGACATAGTTAGCCGAAAGAACATGAGGTCTTCATCTTACTTAAATAATCTGAAAAGGCGGCAATTTTACCTGAGAAAAATATAGAAATCAAAGCTATACTTCGTCAAATTTGAAACATTACTTTTTGAATCCACAATGATTTTACCCCATTACGTTTTGTTTAAGTTTACAATTTTTTTTGTATTGCGTCAGCAAATGAAGCTCCCATTTTCAATTTTAACGGTGATTGGTTATTTCCTCGATATCTCTTTTCCCTTGGAATTTCAATCTTCTCAGAAATTCTTTTTTCATTTTATGCCAAGTAATGGCGAATTCCGAGATGCTACAAAATCAAAACGGTTTTTTAGTATGAAAAAATTCGTTACGCATTTTATTATTGTAAATACATTAATTTCTATGTTTGCAGTAGAGCTGTAATCGTCCTTCTAATCTGAGTGAAATTACATATTTATGAATCATAATCAGAAATATGGTTAGGCTAGAACTTAAACAAATTACGACCATGGATCAACCAGATGTTAAGTTGTTTTATATGAAATGCCATCAAGGAGAGAATTATAATGATATGATGTCTCTAAAATTCCCAAAAGAGAAATTATAAAGATTGTGTACGTTACGGCAGTAAAATTACCGTCAATGACTGAACTATGCTTACAAATGTATTTTACCTCCAAAAAACCTTCCTATTATTTAAATAAAAGTTTTTTATATTAGATTCCTCTGAAATTATTGGCAATACGTCTGTTTCATTACATGTCAAAAATCGGTAACCCATTTGCCAAATACTTATGCGAATTTTATGTCCTTATCAAATATAAGCTGGTGTTACAACCGTATATATGGTGTTAAGTCTTTCCTCCACTCTCCAGAGCCGTTGCAAATCCGCCACAAATGCTAAGCGTAGGGAAAGCCTCTTTGCGCACCCGCATACATCTATCAAACCCCTTTATCATCCGAATTTCATACAGCGCCCTAAGCGGGGTGAATGTACTGTGGAATGGAGATTTTTCCGTGCACGTGAGGGAGTCTCGGTCTGAAATATGCATCACTGGGAGACTCCCTCGGTAAGAGATCGATAGAGAGAGAGATAAATAGCGAGAGAGGTTGGGAGGATAGGGTGCTGGTGGGAAAGCAACGCCGAACCGCGGTTTCTTTCGAAAGCAACTTCGATTCAAGCCCGCGATGAGGAGACGAACGACATGGTATGATTCACTAGAGCAGCGTTTCTCAACCTTTTCAATTATACGGCCCACCTAAGTTACAGAATATTACCCGCGGCTCACCTATATTACAAGACATTTTCCGCGGTCCATCTATATATTAAAAGGTGAAATGTAATCAAGAAGAAATTCTATTTGATCGACAAAAGGAAGAGGGTTATAAAAAAACAAAAAATTTATTAAAATGTTCATTAACGTTTGATTTTTGCAAAATATTAAGTTTTCGCTATGCTTTTGCGACATTTTTTTAAATATTGTTAACCGATCTTAATTTGTTCAAATTTTCGCGGCCCACCAACTGAAAAATACTGCATTAGAGAATTATAGTGCTTCTTATGGCTGAAAACAAGTTAAAGAATAAGCATTTGAAAAAAATAAGTTCTTATCGTAGGTATCTCAGATAGCCGTGTGGTCTCCTATTGGAGATGCCTAGGGTAATCACTTATTTCAAATGCTAATCCTTGAACCAAAATAGGAAATGTGCACACATACTCATTAAAGATGGAAATTTAAATTGAAAAAGCCCCATTTTTATTTTATTTAATTTTATTAGTTTAAATTTATCAATTTAAATTTATCAATTTAAATTTAAAAATTTCAATTCTAAAGGTTAAAATGTATCTAAAACGTTACATCAACTTGAAAATTAATAATACTCGTAAGAAATGTGCGCAAAAATATTTCATTATAAATCATCTTCTCTGATTACATTCAAACATGAATTGACGTTTTAGCGAAAAATTAGTTCATTTTTAGATGGAATAATGTTGTAACTATTTTTAAGTATACGAAAAATTTTTGTTTAATTAAATATTTTAAATGTTATTTGATTTAAATAAAAAAATTTAGGTTAGATTTTTTGTTGGAATAAATTATATTGACCATAAATCTAACGGCTATTATAAAAAAACCAAAGCTTTTAAAAATTATCATAACGAGGCATTTAGATTTATTTTAATAAAAGAATTCCATAAGTGGCGTAAAAATTTATTACTTAAGTTTTAAATTTAGCGTTTTTATTGCTGCAGTATAATTCATTTTAAAATCACTTTACGAACAATAAAACAATTGATAGTAGCTCAATAACTTTGGCTAAGATTAATAAAGGTGAAATACTCCTTTAGCCAAACAATTAGAGGGTTACAACACCCAATGTATTTCGCCCACAAGGTGGGCATCATCAGGGGTAAAACCTGTTTCAACAGTGACTGGAAGCCAACTGCCAGGTTTGAAACGGAATAATTAATTAATTAATACTTTCCGTTTCAAACCTGGCAGTTGGCTTCCAGTCACTGTTGAAACAGGTTTTACCCCTGACGATGCCCACCTTGTGGGCGAAATACATTGGGTGTTGTAACCCTCTAATTGTTTGACTAAAGGAGTATTTCACCTTTATGAACAATAAAACATTTAGCTGAAAATTGAATTTTATAGAAATCTTTGTTAGCTTTCCTATTGTTTTGAAATACATTATTTTCTATACGTCAAGCATTAAAAACCTTTATTAACTGCTATTGATTGAACGAATATGCGTAAGAGAAAAAGTAAAAGAAGTTAGATAATCTTTGAGTCATGCCAGACGGAGACGTTTAGTTACTTTATCTCAATTACATTAATAGTTGTAAATTTACTTCAAAATGAGACCATTAATAAAATTAAGCTTCATACCATGAGTTCCGGCCCACAACTTATTAGTTCTCTTTGAATAAAGGTCTTCCTTTTTACAGTTTTAGCCTTTGATAGGTTTCCTAGGAACTACATTGTATTTTTGGCAATTTTCTCACGTAAAGTTTAACTTTTTACGTAGGCTATACCAAAAAGACGTAGTTTCCATTAAGATTAAGTTAAGATTTAAATTTTTTGGTAGTAATTTCATTATTCATTTATTAAAGATATTCTTCAATGAGTGATGGATTTTTATGTGCATTTAATATTTATTTTTATTTTATTTTTAGGTCGACTATACAAAGATCACTCCCAACAAACAATTTCACATTTTATGACCAATTTTAATGAGAGAGGATAGAAACAGTTACTATTAACGCACGCTGTTTTTCGACTTAACCTCCATCATTCTCGATGGCTTAACACCATCTGGATTAAGTATTTCTGTCCCTTGAAGTCTCTTTTTTCATCTCACACATATCGCCTGCTAGGTTTTGCGCGCGAACGGTGACTTTCATAGCGCCGAAGAGGATGTGGTCTGGATGAGAAAGATCACAGCTGTGCGGCAAATGGGAAAACACGGTCCGCTTCTGGTTTTTATCGGCTTTGTAGTCAGAAAACTTGTATTAAAAAATTGCCGTGTTGAAGCAGGTCTTGCGACATTTTCCTTTGAGGTCAAACTCATTACAAATGCACCTCAAGTTTCTTCGAGGTCACGACGCAGGGCTCTTGGGGATAATTTTCAACACAAGGGTTCCCTGTCCGACCTAGAAAACTATTTTTAATTTTAAAGTGCGGAATTTGCAAATTCAATAAATATTAAATAAATTTATAATGTTAACCTTTTGTTATATTTTAAGGAGAGTTAAAACGAGTAAATACAAATTTTGTTAATTTATTTATTTCTATCGGAAACATCTGTAATATTTTCTGATGCTTTTTCGTATATAGCAACATTTTAGGATTTTAAAATTACTTCTTCCTTATCTTCACTGCTGACAAATTATTATTTTTCATTGTAAATGTCTGGTAACTTAGATAGTAACCATGACTTCCCAATTTACTTATTGGTGTTACTATATCATTCATGTCGAATCATTCATGAATTGCCAATTTATTGTTTTACAACTAAATAAATGGCTGAAGCGAATGATTAACAGCGAAAGGCGTAGAGAAAAATATGAGCAAAAGCCAAAAAATTACTTTTTCCCGTGTTTACAATGGTACAAACTGAAGTTCATAGAGGAAACTTTTAATATATAGAAGATATGGAAAGGAATTTCAGGCTATACTCTAAATTTTTACATCATTAATTATATTTGATAATTCTTTATTGCGTTTCGTAAATTATCACTGCATTCATATATATATTCCTTTTTTGATCTAGCGTGTGCAGTGTCTCCCTCTTCCTAAGAAATCATCTGCATCTTCTGGTTTTAAGTGACTCCTTTCTTAAATTTTCCCGCATCGAAAGTAATCCACGAAGAAAACTTACTTCTCGATGATACAACAAGTCTTTTCCCGAAATAGCTTTGTTTACTGCGGCGATAAGCTACGTGAATGTGACGCGCATTATTTTTTTAGCGCGACGTTGCGTGTCGTTGATTAACATTTCGGAGGTATATTCGAACTCTCGTCGTGCAGTTTGACTTTTAAATGAATCTTTATCCTAAATAAAATTCAACGAAAAACTGCGGCTTTTTTCCAGGTAATTTTACTCTTGGCGGTGTATGACACCACGCTTTCAAGGAACAAATTAGACTTCGAGTAAAGAGAATGTGTTCCCTTACTTGTTTTATATCTTTTGTCTAATCGAAGTAAAAACACCTTCGCATGATGTGCATATTCTTTTATCTCTATACTCAACGCTGGTATGATTTACAGTGTGTAAAGGTCAGAGAATTCAAATTCTTTCGAAGCGAGAGAAAGTTTTCCATAAAAGAATGATACGCTCTCATCATAAATTCTATTTTTATAGCAGTTCATTGTAAAATCACCTTGAAAAAAATAAAAGAATATTTTAGTGAAACACATCTCCATTCTAAGAGCTTCCTTATGCCGTCTAAATGAGAAGTGCCCCAAAAGTAATTCGAAGTCGAGCTTATCTAAAAAGAAAAGAGAATATTATTAATAGGATTTTCGTGCACCAGCAAATTGAATTGAGAGAATGGAAAAAAGTTAAACGTTGTTTTGGGATCGATAAATTCTGCTGTAAATTCTTAAATAAACTAAATACTTTGTATTAAGATCGAAATGAGAAAAAGGTTGGGCGTTTCTGATTTCCATCGACAGGGACGCGGGTTCGATTCCTGCCGATAGCATCGTCGAATGTGATTTTCTTTTTGCCTGATAGTATGTTTTATGCAGAAGGCTTAGAAAGAACCATTTTTTGGCTAATTAAAAATAAATAGATAAATAAAACTGAACTCGGAAGATATTTGCTTAGTTATTATCTGAGCACTTGTTTATTGATAGTTCTGCAAGAGCCTTCGTGTAATGATAGAAGCTAATGAAGAAAGGTACAGTTTCTAATTTTAACACCTTCGATCCAACTGATTTCCGTCTGAATCTCTCATATTCGACGATTTTGTAAAGATTACCTCCGATCTTGGAGGAGGCAAATGCTAGGGTGCCACCCCCCCCCCCTCCCCTGGCTGCGCCACTGCCTACAATATAAATTAAATAAATGACTTTATGTCATAATTATATAACTAAGCTTATAAAGAATTTTAAGTTTGGAATTCTAAATAAACCTCAATAAATAAGACGCAATATTTTCATATTGCGTCAGCAAATGAAGCTCCCATTTTTTCGTTCTATATTTATCAAGCAAATTGCACTTCGGCACCCGAACAATTATTTTAAATGTTTCAAATAATGCAAAGCAACTGCTCTTCTAACATTCAGAATTATGTACATATAAAATAATTAATATAAACTACTATATCCGTTGTGATCCACTTAGCACTATATCAACTATATCAGGAGTGAAGTTTATTTGGGTCAGGAGATTAAAATTTTAGACATTGAACGAAACATATTAATGATATTAATAACAAAAATAATAACTCGACAAAATTAAAATTGTAATTATAAAATATGTTCAGAATTATCCGGGTATTGCTTTTAGCGTCGCCAAAGCAATCGGTATCTAAGAATAAAGAAAAAACAATAAAAAACAGAATATAAAATGTAATTCAGCCAAAAATTCAAATGATGAACAAGGTTAACAATATAAGCGTGATTTATTAATTTTTGCCGCCTCAAAGTTGGCATTTTTTCAATACCCCGGTTTACTTTGATAGCGCTGAAGACAGTTCCGGACGAATTCTGAACTTGTATGATAAAATTAATTAAATTAATTATATAGATTGTGTTTCTTTTGAAGAGTCGTTTTCAAACAATTATAATTCTAAGAATGGTTTTTTCTAAGAATTTTCTCTGCCTCATTATACTAATATTTATTGTTAATTTATTTATCCTTGAATTATAATATTGTAAATGCTATATTTTATGGCCACCATTTCGGGGGATTCACTGGCCCCTTCAGGGCGGGTGTCTACTGAAACAGATGTTCGTCGCCGCTTACATATGCGGAGAGGAATTCGTGGACGCGGGGGTGAAAATATGATGGGAAGATAAAGGATCGGGTGAGGAGGAGAAGAGACGAAGCAAATGTCGAGGTTGTCCGAGGAATCTGGACACGCTGTTAACAATGGTCACTGTTAATTATATTATGTCATTTATTGTGTTCTTCTAGTTGTTTCAGCAGCTTAAATTTGATTTTCAAGTGATACAAACTCTCAAAAGTGTGTGTAACGTAAGACATTTTCACGCACAACCAAAAATTCTTTCTAAACTTGTGATATTTATACTGCAAATATAAATATGTAGCTTCGTAAAAAATAAAAAAATTCAAATGAAGCCATATTATTTGTCATTTTAAATTTAAATTTACAGGGCATACCCTTTGAAGTGACGTATTCGTCTTCATACGACGACTTTGTGGATTTATCGCAGTAAGTGATGAAAAGTAAAGCGATACTAAGAAGAGAATTTAATCAAATTTAAAAGCGAACTAGAACGACATAAATGTAGAAATTGATGGAAAGAATGAATCATAAATTTCTATTCGATTGGCATAAGCTGGAATATGGGAATAATTTGAAATCAGGAGAAAGAAAACAACCGCGTTATGGAACGTAAGAGACAGTCGTTACGATAGAGCAGTGGTAGAATATTCGTGCGGCAAATGGAAGATCCGGGTTCGATTCCTAGTCATAGAAGATTTTTTTCTCTTGATTTAAAATACATAAATGTATAAACATAATTTGTTAAAATAGTATACTTTGTATTGAGCTTGAGCTGAAATATTAATTTAAAAAATTGCGAACTCAATTGGGAATTGAACCCACTCTTTCTAGTAATTATCACACTGCTTGCCATCCAGCTAACAAAATAGGCTGATTCTAATATCACCAAACATGTGTCCTAAGTGCGAGTTCGTCCAGGTTCGCGCCACCAACTTTGTTGATATTTATAATACTATTATAATTCGGGATTTTTTTACCTAAAAACTATTTTTTATTTTGAAAACCATGCCATTGAGCGCTACTATGAAACCATTGAAGCAAAAAAGCGATTGGAATTTTAAACCAAAGTGATAATTTTCAATCCCCTTTCGCTTGCCATGCTTGAAATTAATATTTTGAGAGTTATGTTGTATGGGGCTTGGCTTTACGTTTTGGCAGAGGCCTCCACAAATGTAACTATGACCCAGTCGAACAGCGTTTAGTAAAAATTACCCATTAGACGTCCTCACTCAGAAACATCCAAAGTTATCCCTTTTGATTGACCACGGCCGTCAAGGTTAAAACTTGGGGTATTCCTGAAGTGTGTGAGGATTTTCTCTTCCTGAAGGTCGATTGTAGCTCAAAAACGGAGTGGTGTGAGTTTTTGGTCTTTTTGGAGGCCAAATCGGCGATTTTCGCGTTCTGCCCCAAAACGTTCAGTTTTAGAAACGAAAGTGAAAGTTCAAGGTCATTTTATGGCGGGATTTTAAATGTCTACCTCGAAACAGTATTTTCCCCACCATAAATATCGTATTATTTTCAAATTAAATTATTTAAATATGAATACTATGAATTGGAATATGCTTTTATAATGAACAGACATGTTTTGCTAAACGTTGATTTAATTTATCGCAATTAATACAGTCATAATACTTTATTATTATTCAATCCCTTTTAAATATCTTTTCGCAAAATTGACGCAGTTAACTTGTAGAAGGGTTGACGTAAGACATGTAACTGCTAAAGAGTAACAGTTTGTACCGTAATTTTTTAAATATAATACGTAACCGAGTGCAATAACACTCAAGTTTTTATAAACAAAAAACCAACGCCTTATTACGACGAATGATACCGATCTAGTATTTTGCGTTATTATGCTCACCGTGTGTTTTTGACAGTAAAAATGTTAATTTATCTGCAAAATAGCTTGAGCTAATGCCGTATTCGCAAATGCGACGCCATTTCCTCCAAAGACGATACCATAGAAGAGTTGCGACAATCTAAGATACCGGTAAAAATAATTTTAACTTTAAATAGTAAACATATTATTATATATATTTCCAACAATGCTCTCATATACATAAATACATAGAAATCGGTGGCAATTTTTGGCATATAATCCTAAAAAATTCCTCCCAACAAAAGTATAGATTAAAATTGTGTACACATTTACCTTATGAAAATTAATCTGAAAAGTTAGTTATATACCAATACAACAAAAATTTTAACAACTTATAAAAACTATCCTATTTAATTTCATCAGTAATGCACTGCTCTTGATGAAATATGATTTGTACCAATGAGCAGTGTTAAGTTTGTTCAACTCCAACTCTCATCATCTTCTCCTGTTCTCGTCTAGCTAGCTTGGCAAGTTGACTAAATAAAAATAGCTCTCCTCCACATTTCTCACCTTCCTCATTTTCCAGCTGTCATTAGCAAAAATTCTTCAGTGAAGTGAACAGAGTGCCTTCTCCTCCATCATTGGCTTCCTCACATTTCTCTCTTCTTGTCTTCCAACAATGATATGTTCATGATATGTAGACTATTATTATACCATAGTGTGCTATTTTATCCAGATATTTGTCTAACAAGCTTACCAACAGTGGCATTCTTAGACAGATAAGGTGTTCAAATATCCCCAGTTTTAGTACATTTTTAGTATCATAAAGTGATTGAAAAAATTCCTTCAATTATTGTTTCACTTGATACATAAATAATCTAGCATTTTTATGGATCAACATTCTCAATTCAAAAGTTAATTAGTTAATTTACTGCATTAATACATTTATATTGTACCACACATTGGACAGGCAGTTTTTCATGTAAAGTGATGTCACACCACTTGCAATAATTGTTCCTCATAGTAATAGAAATACTTCCTCAGTGAGTCCCATCAATTATAATCACAAGATACAGCCACATGCAGATGTCTCTAACACATTTCTGAAGAGTATTTCAACCTTACTAATACGACTAAACAAATAACCATTGATTAAATTATGGAGAAAATTTTTATAGACATATTAATTTTGTCAGAACTGCTTGCTTATAGTATAGAAGATGTGAACATATAAACAAACCAAGGATCTCCAAGTCAACTATTAAAATTAGTTGGCTGCAGTGATGTGCACAACAAAAACCTTTGCAGTGATCCTTTTTCATTCCAACATTTCACAGACTGGGAAAAACAAGTCTTTGCAGGATCATTCCAAATTCAGTCATGATTCGGTAAAATTAAATTTCTGTCATGTCATAACAATTTCTACATTCAAAAAGAAGTATTTTATAAAACATTTAACTTTACTTCTGAGCGAATTAAAAGATAGAAATGCATGAGGTAAAGTATCCAGATTCATTTAAAAATATATCTCACAGCATTTTGGTAAAATTCAACTCTCTTAAAATAATCCAAGACTTCAGGCACTTTATTAATAAAACACACAAAAAATTGTTTAATACTTTTCATTGGCAGCATTTTAAAATCTCTTATAAAAATTATAGATCAGTTTTGCAGCGAAGGAAGGAAAAATAGTGCATTACAATTTTTGCCCAAAATCATCACATAAAACCTTTGCACACACGTGGTTACAAAAACATGAATATTTTGGCAATAAGAATGTATTATGTCCATGTATATCTTTGGTACACTTTCCTGAAGCATCAGTTTCATCTTTTAAAAAAATAATCCAAATAAGGGCAAATAAAATAACACAGCAGCTGCCTCTTTGATACAAAGAAAAATACTTTGAAACTAGAAATGTTTCACACAAAATATCTTCAAATAATAAATAATTATGCTATTTTATGTACAGTCTGCTACAATCTGTTCCCATAAAATTGTTTCCTTAGCTCAAAGATCTATCTTCAAAAAATTAAACACATCACTCTACAAATAACTTACACTAAGCTATAAATAATAAGCCAAATGCTCTAATAACTGCTGCAATTCTAAAGCAAAATTTTCTCGCGATTGTTGATCTTCCGAGGGTTTCATGCACTCCTTAATAAGCAAGTCCAACTGGGAATGATACTCATTTTGCCTAAGTTTCTCTGGAAATGGCCTCAGAAGTCCATCTGGGAGTACAGGAGATGGCCCTAGGAGTTGCTGGAAATTTTTAAAAATAAACCTTTCTTAGTTAAATATTGATACAAAACAAAGAAAATTATTGGCTTTAAAAAATATTTTAATGATTCAGAAAAGTTTCACTCAAAATTGACATCTTCAGATTAACCCATACACTAATAAAGAATCTGTAAATTGAATATGAGAATAAAAATATTATTATCTCATGTTCCAAGTCATTTCATGGCTATAAGAGACTTGGCTTATAATTTAAAATGTAGTTCAAAAATTCATGTTCATTAGACCTTAAACAACACTTCCTTGCCCTTTTCCAAAGATTTTTTTAAATAGTAACAAAGATAATCCCAGGAATCCATGTCCACAGCATGAGGGTGCCAAACATGCTAAATGCCACCCCTCAATCAAGGCCCACAAAATATAAAATTTTTATTAAAAATATTAAATGAAGTAACACCTCGGACATTTACCATATTTTTCAGGCTGTAAGGTGCAATCTGAATTTTTAGATTTTTCAGGAAAAAAAGAACTTTGGTTCTTCAAAGCATTTAGGAAGGGCCACATCATGCATCATTTCTAGCCATGACTGTCCGTATCTAGCAACATTTAAAGAAAATATCATGGCATGATAACAGTTAAATATAACGTTTTAGGTAAACGTAATATGTGTAAGTAGATAGTATGATCTAAAATGTAAATAATTGCTTCGAAACTTGTAAAGGTAAATGTGTCCTGCATGCACTCGGCAGTCCTTTTAATTAGGCTGTCAGAGTGTACTGCACACAGCGCAAGTATAGCTGCACATCACCGATAGCATTTACTGAGACATAAGTGCAAGATGATATTTTAATTCCTAATACATAGAATTCACACGCAATAACGATACATATGCTCAACTAGTCCTTTTTCTGCTGCAACTCTTTTTGCCTCGTACATAACCATTTTGATCAATAAAGCAATACCAAACTTCCTCTATTCTAGTATTTTTTCAGTTGTGGCCATTTAGGATCAAGCTAACAAAGACTCTCTTTTCCTGTCCCTTCAGATTTTTCTCCTGTTTTCTCCATTCACCAGTGGCGGATACAAGGGGAGGGGGATGACCCCATTGCCCTCCACTGGGTGCATTCTTAAATTCATTCTGCGTAACACTCCTTCTTTCTACACCGAAGATTAAGACTTTATGACAAGGGAAAGATAGATTATGATGGGGATAGGGATTTTCAAAATGTATGGTCGTTGACAGAGGGGGAAGGGGCAATTGGGGTGATCGCCAACCCCTTGGGAAGTTTTTGGATCCACCCCTGCCATTCATGGGTCATTTTTTCTCTAGGACATGAACCGAAATGACATTCTGCTGTTCGGTTTCTGTGTGTTTTGGCTTATTGAATCATCTGATGCTCATGACATATCTTTTTGCTCCTGTAGCCATTGCAATCTCAATACAAGCAGCAGTATTTATCCTAGATATTAATAAAATTTTTATGGCATCTACCGGAATATAATGTTCCATGGCATTAACTGTGTTATTCAACGGGCTAATTAGGAAATAATACAGGTACTAACATCGCAAACACACCGAAATTGTGCCCCTTGTGCCAGCGCTGGGTTTCCCTCCTCCTTTGTGTGTGTTCAGTGTGGAAGGGGTAATGGCTACAATAATCCAAGAGGTTGATTAGCCAGAAATTCCATACAAACAAACAAAAAAGCACCGAAATTGTAATTACTGTGAGTAGATATGTAATCAAATGCTATAATGAAAATACATTGTCAAAATTCATGTTGCATAAGGTTTTAGGGTAACCATTTTTTCACTATTAATTATCTATATTTTGATGTTTTTGTGACAAATGACTGCCAATTATTCCATTTTGGGAATGAGTGGGTTCACATCAGTACTGAATACAATACCTTCAGTCTGTAAGATACAGGCTCATTTTGGGAGTTATTTTCTTGCAAAAAAAGTTTGCCTTATAGCCGAAAAATACAGTACTATAAAATATTTTAAATATTTGTGAAAATCACAGGGGGCGAGGTCTCCTCTGGTGGTGGAGTGGTTAGAGCATTGGACTTCCATGCAATGGCCCTGAATTCGAATCCCACGGAGGTAGGATTTTTCAACCAGAGATTGTCTCGTGTGCTTTGAGGAGACCGTGCAGGTCAGAGCTCCACCCTTCGGAAGGGATATTAAGCAGTTGGCCCCCTCGGTGCTCTTTGTAAAGAGTAGGCTAATGCTGGCACCGGGTTTCCCTCCTCCCTTTTGAGTATGTCTGGTGTGTAAGGAGTTATGGCTGTAATAATCCAAGAGGTTGATTAGCCAAAAATACACACAAACAAACAAGCGAGGTCTCCTCCATGACAATGCCCAGCCACAGATAGTACAACGAACTTGGGAGTTAGTGGTGCAGTTTGGGTGGGATGTGCTCCAGTATCCACCATACAGTCCAGACCTTACCCCCAGCAATTTTCATCTTTTTCCAATGTTAAAAGATCACCTACGAGAACATCGGTTTACCTCAGATACGGGCATGAAACATGCCATCACAGCATGGCTGAATGCCTAAGGACCGTAGTACTATGCCCAAGGCAGAGACAAGCTCATTAAATGTAGCGGAAAATGCCTGAATCTGTTTGATGACTATGCTAAAAAAATAATATATTGGTAGTGGTTTCATGTTGTTTATTCGGTTACTTGCAATAAATATAAGCCATGTAACCTTACTTTCTGATCGACCCACATATATATTTCATGCATAAATAAAAAGAAATTTGAGAAGGGATGAAGGATATGTATAACTTATTCAAATCTGAGGACCATACTTGTATTTAAAATTCCACTATCAAATGAGGAATAGAAAACTGCCCAAAAAATAAAAATGTTATGCAATCCTCAATCCAGGGCTAATTAGCTGTTTCATGTATTCAGCATTTTGTACAACTTGTACTTACATTGCACACAGCATAGTAATTGTGATCACTGAGATGATGGCTGCAAATATCATAACTGGAGAAAGCAAAGCAGGATCCATCTATGCAGTCCTCGAAGACACTGCTTACATGAGTTTTGTACCACAGGCTACGTTCATCTACAAGCAAAAGGGACAAACCTATACAAATTTAAGAATTTAAACAAAAGATTTCTACAGCTATGAGATGTCTTCTACTTCTAGTGAGATGAAATCTTTTCTCAAATACAAGAAACTTAATGCATGGTTACATGTTTCATCATATTTGTGTGTTGAAAAGAAATGATAAATATTCATACATTCTTTTTCAGATATTTCTTACATAATTTCATTGCTACAGTTAACAATTTTGAGTACAATATACACTTGATCAAATCCACACTGATTATTGGTACATTTTTGTCAAAATAATATTTCTCAAATTCTATATAAGTATATACAAAATACCATATTTACCGGAATCCAAGAAGAGGTTTTTTCCAAATTTCTTTCAACTCACAAAAATCCAGGGTTGCCTTAGATTCAAGTACCAAGTGGTATACCGTCAATACATCGCGATCAATTCATTGCACGTCAAGTCATCACGAATCATTTCATCGCGAATCAATTCGTTACACGACAAATTTGTCACGCGTTAATACAATGCACAACAACTCATAGCGAGTCAATTCATCGCACAACAAACTCATCGCTCGACAAATCCCCCGCGAGACAAATTGGAAGGCGAGACACCATGACTGGTGTACGGCAGGGAGGTGGGGAGGGTAGGGAGCAATGTATTGACGCTCAACGAATTTTTCATGCGACGAATTTTTTGTGCAATGAATTGACACACGACGAACTATCTGCGATGAGTTGTCGCAGAGACATAGGAAGTATAGCTACGCATTTAATTGATGTTTTTTTAAACAAATGAAACATAAGATAATTGTACTTACTAAAAAATTTTCATTTCAAACTTACCATCCAGATTTCAATTATTACAGTAATAATTTTAAAAAATACATTTAAAAAATTGTTTTTCTCAAATAAAAATTTGTAACACAGCATTTCAATTAATGAATGAACTAAAATACCTATACTGAATACGTGTATTTGTAATATACACCAAATACAGTCAGTGAGAAATTAGGTCATAAAATCTTTTTTCTGTTTTGAGTCTCTCTTGGATTTGGGTAAATACGGTATATGTAATGGAAAAGTTTATTCCAACTTAAAATATACAACAAAAGAACTGCCACCACAAAATGTTGGCAAGTTGGAAAATAATCAAACAGATTT
Organism: Tanypteryx hageni; assembly: GCA_028673005.1. Classification (NCBI taxonomy): domain Eukaryota; kingdom Metazoa; phylum Arthropoda; class Insecta; order Odonata; family Petaluridae; genus Tanypteryx; species Tanypteryx hageni. Next base: position 96,238,541 of record CM054116.1, read on the forward strand.
TCTATAGAATATGGAATATGTGAAAAAGGTTCATCAGATGTTGAACAAATATTGAAAGTCAAATGATTGAATGTATAAATGCTTTGTTGAATGCCTAAGCAGCAGTGCTCCCACTGAGTATCTCAAAACTGTGTTGGATTATATGGAATGGTGAGGTAGGCTGATCTTATTCCTATAAGATAAAAACAGGACATTTCCCATGAACCAGAACACAAAAAATGGACAAGGCAACCAAGAAATTAGCTACAGTTACTTTTTTGCATGAAAGACATTAATTTGCCAATTTTAATGCATTGTTTCGAGTGATTTGAAAGACTTGAAAATGGTTGTTAGATTTTCTATGTTAAAATTAAAATTTAGAAACACTTTTACTAAACACTACACAATAATTTTCATTTGAATTAACTTTTCAAAAAACGAGAAAAATTCTTATGTGATCTTTGATCATACAATAAAAACTTGAACTACCATATTAACCCGAAAGGAAGACGAGGTTATTTCCATTTTTTTGATAAAAATTCTAAGCTAGTGGTGGTGGATTATGCTGAAGAAACTAGGCAACAATTGTGAGGATGGGAGGAAACATAATGTAATGGAGGTAAATGTGCTACAGTGGAAGCAAGCAACAGAAACATAAAGATGCTAACTCAACATAGAAATTATTTACTGGACCCAAATGTCGATTTTATGAATTAGAAGATGAAACTGTAAAGTTTGTGAGTAGTCAAAGAATGGACGGAAAACCAGTGTCACAGAAAATCATTAAACTGAAAGCTCATGAATTAGCATGATCACTATACATTTAATTTAGTTAATGGTTTCAGGTGCCACTTGGTGGAATATCATCATGTTGTAGAAATAAAGAGACTTATTTGGTAACTCCACATAAACTTTTATTATATACAACCCAGGTTTCATTGCAATGTAACAACATCAAGTGAAATGAACTCAAAGCTGATAGCAATTTATAGTAATAGGTACAATGGGTGGGTGAGGGAGGGTGAGTTTGGGGAGGATAATGAAAGGGATGGTGGAGCAAGTGATCATTAGAGGAAAGGAGTGGATGTTTATGGGAAGGGGAAGGGGGAAATTGGTTGAGCTAAGTGAAGTCCAGTAAGTTGGGTAATGAGAAGACAATGGGGATATTGGGAGGAATAATTACAAAGAGTCATACAACCTCTCTCTTCGTCAAACATTTAATAGAACATGGGCACAACAGTGACTTTATTCCCAAAATCCTACATTACAAAAGAAAGGGACCCAGGCTTGATATTCTGGAACAACTGGAAATTATACAGTATGTGGTCTCAAAAAACTGCGAAGTCTAAAATGATATTTTGTATCCTTTTCATTCCTCACTTCTTGACCTCCCATTAATCTAATTATTCCTCCCAATTAGACCCTCCAGATCCCTCCCTAGCTACCTCCCTGCACCCAAACTTATGTCTCACTCCATGAGGCAAATTCATCTGCTGAGGAACAGAGTTTTAATACTTTAATTCCTTTTACCAGCAGTGATGGCTTGTGACCTGTGATGTAGGTGAAGTGTTACAACATGTAAATTCATAAAAACAACTTACCCTACTTCTTGTAGATCAGATCAATTCTCATATCTTTTAAGACACCGTAGCGGTCGATGATGTTATTGAAGAAAGGATGTTTATCCACAAGTTTGCATAGAAGTTCTCTTTGTATTACGATATTAGCTAAAAACAATAATCTTGGTTGCGAAATAGCATTCCTTAAGTAATTTCTTATTCTTTTTAAACAGGAGAAACTTCTTCCTACTGTTATGCACATTACTTCTTGAATATTGAAGGGAACATTCTCCCGAGCTTAGCAGAGCATTTGATGGAAAATGTTTAGTGAATTCATTAAATTTTGATGTATCGGCCAGATACAGATACAGATGAGAGTTTGTCGACGTCTTGGAATAGTGTGTTGATTTCCATCAAAATTTTGTTCATGATTTTGTAATGTAATACTTTATATTTCAGAAATACACCTTCATCGGATAAGTGATCATATTGTCTTTTTTTCTGTAAAGTGCATTTTCTTTTTTGCCTCAAAAATTTTCCATACAAAATTCTTCATTCCTTTTACTGCTGATTATGTTTTACGTACTTTTGATTTTCAACCTACAGTAATTAATATCCAAGAATTTCTTTTGTAACATATCAAATAGAATGTCAGTTGGATTAAAGATATTATGAAAAACAAGTGCCAATGCAGCAGCACATCACGCAATGAACAAACAAAATCAAAGACAAACTCAACACTGAGGGGGACAAGAGAGGGAAGTGTGGCTCGAAGCCTATTTACGAGGCAGCGGATGATGTCACCCATTACCATAGCAGCCACCCTTCCTCACCTACCCTAGCATAGCACATCCAGTCCAGGAAGAAGTGCTTTCAGTCTGAGCTCTCAGCTCTTCACTTTGCTTGTAACGTGAGTTTACTCACAATCAGTTCTTGTCTGCATTTGGAATGTTATTTTAAACAGAGTTTTCACACTTTTGGCTTGCATTTGAATGAAAACGAATCAATTTAATGACACAATAAAGTATTTGTATTATTTTTAAAAAATTAAGTTTTAGGTGAAGTGCCACTTCACCTAGTGAGCCGCCACTGCTTAGCAGTATAAAGCAGCACATGAACATAAAATGTGTCACATTTAGTCCTCATGCCACTACCATCCACTCCCCTCCTGCATCTAACTGCCATTCAGGTTGCATGCATAATCTCACAAAATTTCCTGAAATACAATGTATTGATTTTGTTTCCAACTGAACTGCGCACATTATCTTAAAAATCGACGATGACAATCGATGTTTATTTTAATTCAATTTATTAGGCTTGGTAGTTTTCAAAATTTATATTACTTCAAAAGTTACCAATGATATCAACATTTATTTTTACTACAAATCAACTACAAATACTGACATTTCTTTTAATACATTTTATCGATTTTTTATTTATATCTCAACTGTTGATGGCATAATTTTGTGAAATTGTTCCATAATATGACAAAACACTGCAACAGTGGAAATTATAGTGTTTTATTTAGTTTTTTATTTATAAACTGAATTCCTTTTAAGCAAATTTTAATAAAAGAGTAGTGTGTCCTCGATTAACATTGTTAATTTGTTCCAGAAAATAGCAATGTAGAGAGAAACAACATAAAATGAATCAATATTTCCCATAAGAACATGTTATATGATATAATTGGTTCTGAAACCTCGGGTTCAAAACCTCTTGAAACACAAAAAGGCGATATGTACTGCATTTTATGGAGCTTTATGGTACTACAGCAGACCCCTGACTTACGACCTAATTGCGCAATATTACAAATTGGGGTTTTGTTCCTGGAATCACATTTCACATCACAAAATACCAAAATTGACCACTAAATTTGAAGAAAACTGACAAAAAATTAAAAAGCTTTGCAAAAGAGATGTGTTTGCTTCAAGCATAGGCTGCAGACTGAGTCACTAATGTAACTAATGTAACTAATGTATGTTCCCAGCTGATTCACCTCTTGCCTACGCGTAATGGGTATCTAAGAGGTAGTGCAATGAATAGCTGGATAGCAAGGGAGAAGAGAAACCAGGTGCTCTTAACGAAGGACACCAAGGGGGCCAATGGCTTAACGCCCCTTTCGAAGGATGGAACAGCTGAATTTGCACGGTCTTGAGACTGAGTCAGCTCAGACCGCGCATTCGCTATATCGGCCGTGCTATGACACTATGAGACCACGTGACATTGTGAGACCACTCACTTGTTCCTTTGGCAGAGAGGGTACGGCAATGATGGAACAGCCATCCAAACTGCGCAGCACAGCTATGTGAAGAGAAATTGCCTACCCGGCGATCGTCGGCAATATAGCATCTGCCACGTCCAATACATGCTATATGGCTCGCGTTTGGTGTGAGGCTACATAAGGAAATCTATTGTGGCAATTCAAAGACACATCGCGTAGAAAGCTTGCTCGGGTGGCTTAGATTTCGGTGTGAGTTGGCCTTTAGGCAGTCGTATATACGAGTTTGGATGTGTGTGGATCTGTGGATCTTATATACTTTAAGAGAGGACGTATGAGCGGGGGGTCGTAAGTCGGGGGTCTGCTGTACATATGATTTGAATGGCATCAGAAAATATATAAATCAAAATAAAATTATTATTAACATAGAAATGGCATAAAATAAATAAATAGTATGACATGACTTCATTACAACATGCCCAAAATCAGAAAAGGCTATATTTCATAATAGTACATCTAGAAACAAGAGAAAAGAACTATATAATATCAATTTGGCAAAATGTAGCTGTATGACCTATAGAGAACGATGAGTTTTTACTAGAAAGTTTATAGTGAATCATGAACACTTCTCTAAACGCGAGTTCATGAGTTGACATTGCTAGAAAAGAAATGCAACAAACCAATTATTTCTTGCAACAGTTACTGTATGATTAATGAAAATCTAATAGTGATAGATAAAACATTTATTTTATTGTTTTTATTGAACTGCAAATTCCATTACGCCAAAAGAAGGATAACCACTCTGCCGAGCCATAGCTGATAAAAACCGTACATATTACCAATTTTTTTCAGTTAAGTCGCTAGGTTGGTCACTAAAAATTTCCTAGAGAATGAACAATAGTGCTCTTTGCAATTGAGTAAAAAAACCTGTTACATTAGGCCATACATTGTTTCATAACTTACATTTAATATCATCTAACTTGCGCAACGCGGTAAAAACAAAATTTTGGGACTTGAGCAAATATGGCAGTTATCTTATGGCAAAATCATTTCCGATTATGATGTTAGGTCAGTGTTATTCGAGCAAATTTTAACCATAGAAATATAGTCGACATGCATATATAATAAAGTAATTCGTGTTTTCCAATGAAAACTTTCTTCCCTCATTGATTAATCGTCACTTTATTTTGAATAAGCTCTCTTCCATTATCCTTATGGCCAACAATACCACGATTCCTATAACTGATATCCACAGTTCCAGTGTTGTAATTAATTACTCAAAATTGCAAAAAAGAAAACAATAAAATAAGAGGCACATGAAAAGAATATTGTTTGTTTATGTTATATTCATTTTCATTGAAATGCATCATTTTTATATTACCTCAATATATATTTCTTTTTTAATATATAAAGGAATTTGTTCATATTTGCAACATTTCGTAAAGTAACTAATTGTTTTAACAAATAATTTGTTAATAACAATTTATTATTAACAAATTGCTATTAACAATTAAAATAAATGTCAAAATATTTTAATCAAAAATTCTCATAAATTTTCTAGTAGAATAAATTCAAATCACTAATGAATTTGTTTTTATGCTAAGCAATATTTAACAATCGATAAAGTGATGCAGCAGTAAAAGTTGGATTTGCATAAAATTTGTATTTCTACTAATTATAATTATATGCTTCTATATAGACAGTCTAGGTTTCTCCCAAAGAATTGAATCTATTTACAATAATGTATTAAAAATCTGTCAATTCACAATCTGTTATTAACAATTAATTTGTTAAATAACTAAATTTTTAATGCTTTTTGAACCAAAGTGTTTCTTAATGTTTTCAGACGAATCAATTACAAATATGCTATTTGATATTGAGGAAAATAGAGAAAATGAATAAAGCTCATCTCAAAAATAATGTTTCTGCAAGGGATAGTGGAAAATATTTATTAGCCCTGGTAAAACAGATGTGCCAAAGAGGTAAATTCGGTAAATTCATCAGATGCATCAAAGAAGAAGAATGGGTAAAAATTCCTGGTGTCTGAGTTCGCATGTTTGTGCAAAAAAATTTTATTGCACGTCTAAGAATTAGCAACCGTGCAGTGCATACATGCAACCCCACACTACACATGCAGGGTTTCACGACGAAGGTTCTCAATCTCAGAAAATTTGGCCTAAACGTCATCTGTTTGCACGAATGTGAACCTAAAGGACCAAGGAATACGAGAGACAGTTCAGGACAAAATAGCTCGTCACGCCCATAGAGAAAAATGAAAAAACCTTGATGATGAAAATAACAGTCGTGCCCAAATGATGGCCACTTTGCTCATGACGAGTATGATCGTCACGCCCAGTCAAGTGGTTAACAAATATAGCCTAATGAATGAGTAAAAGTTACTCATGGGTGTTCACTGGGGGGAGGGGAGGGGAGGGCAGTTGCCCTCCTCTGGATCAGGTCTGTGTTAAGAGCCACTGATGTCTGGGTAAGTCCGGAGATTAATGCGGTCATTTTTCTGAAGTTAGGCAAACAGTTGGGGGCTCCCTGCAATATGCTTGAAACAAACCACCAAAATATTAAGTTTGCCAAACCCAACTGTGGGAGCTGGCCTATCCCCATGTCCCCTCCCTCCCCCTGAAAAAGTTCCAGCGGATGCCCATGATGTTACTTAAAAATTAACCCATTTTTATTTCATTAAACTAAACTTTTCAGATTATCTGTGCTTCTGTATTAGCCTTGCAACCTTCCCTCTCTGTTTGCCTGGTTAATCGAGAACATGCATTCACAATCAGAGATTCAAGTGCATTAAAATTATGTCTGGAGGTGAGTGAATATTTGTACCTGAATCTGGCTGACTTTTCTCCACAAGAATTGAGTCTTCTAAATCTACAAACTTGAGGTGAACACCTTTCTCATCATCCATCACAGCCACATTGTCCGGAGAGATATCTGCCAGGTAAAGTCTGAACATTGAGTCACCATGGGTAAATCGATGGGCTGCTGTAAGAGCCTGAGATGCAAGCAAAGCCCTTTTGCTCCACGACATATTGTTGACGACAGCTGATAATGATTCCCCACAGTACTCTTCTGCAACCAATCGACCACATGCTCCAAGATATTCAGGAACAGGCCAGCCTCCTTGAGATGGAAACAACTGAAATGTAAAAAAAGATATCATCACATAAGGCAATTAGGTAATATAACAATACGAAACTAATCTCGCCCATTAAAGAGGAGGTATCAATTTTTAAAAAAATGTGATGAAAAATGCATATTATGCAAATTATGTGCAATTAGTAGCTTACTGCAATAGTTAAATACTCCCGAGCAAATAGTGTCTCTTGATATCGAGGACAAATTTCATTTTATAAGTATAATTTTTAGAAACAGAATACGAGAAATGTATAATATATACTAATTATAAACAAGAAGATGCTAAAAAGAACAATACATCAATAGTACACCAATATTTCATGACCTCAAGAGATTTGAGTGCATTTTTAAAAACTGATATTATATCTTCTCACATATGCTATTAAAATATATTAATTCATCTGAGCAACGGCTTCAAGTAGAAAAACTAGCAGAGGTCAGAATCATTAAAAATGTAGTTATTCCAGAAAATATGGTATATAAGGCAAAAATTACATACTTGAGCCATATCAATCAATTTTGCATTGTCAGAAACAAAATACATATAGATGTTTTATTTTAACTAATAACATTTCTTGGCTATGGCCTACAGATGCAATTTCAAGGAGGAAAAAAGCAAAAGTTTTATATCACCAGAAAGCCAATAATAAATAAAGAAAAATAGATCATAAAAAGACTAATACAAATAAATTTATCTATTACGATTTATTTCTTTCATCAGATTCTCCAGCTCACACCACTCAAGTAGATAAACTGCAGATATCATCATTAAGACTTTTGGTGGTGTAAAAAATTTAGATTTTTTAATTTGGGCAATTCAGTATTAAAATGTATTATTTCCTAAGAAATCTTGGCAAAACTATTAAGTTTTTATTAGATAAAGACATACATATTCAGATGATGATTACACAGAAATTAATACTAGACCTCATCATAAAAAACAATTGCTGTAACCAGAGTGAGCCATAGACAAAGTAAAGATTATACTGTTCCCAAATTATTACATCATTTCCATAGCGATCAAACTTCTTCCATATTCACTCAAACGAACACCTGTATAACATTCATTGTCCATTATGATGATGATTTTAGAAATGTTTCAAGCACACACCCAATGTGTGACTCAGAAGTTTCCGGAGTGATTATTTTGTTGACTTCGTGGCAACAACAGACAGTGAAAAGAACTGGAAAACTTCTCCGAATTTTTTTCAACATGTATAAGCTCACATCCATGTGTTATAACTGATTTGTACTAGGCTAATTTTTCTTAATAAATATTTTTTGCTCTTGTAAAAATGAGATGAAAATTTACGAAAAAAAGATTTAACAAATTATATTTCAAAGCTTGGTTAAACCTCTAGGAAAATTTATGAGATGCTAAAAACAATTTACAGCAATGAGGTTACTTCAAGCCAAATCTAAAGTCTTCGGTAAAAAACTTCCAATTCCTCCATGCCAAAAAGGCAGGAATTTTAAAATCTAAGGTGAAGAGTCGATCAGTTTTTTCAATATTATAAGTATGTTTCATCCTTAAAGTTCAAATAGTAAAACACGCATTCTATTTGAGAGAGACAGCTCAGGGGAAGAGGCTAAATGTTGGGTCAGATTGACAGTGACCATAGCTCAGTGCTCTCACAATAAGGCAATTTTTAGCAAAACAGCCATAACTACTATGTTACCAGGGCTGTTGCCACAGGGAGGTCCAAAGGGTCTGGAGGCCCCGAAGACTCGGGGAACCTTCAATGTCAGCCTTCATAAGTCATTACTAAAATTCTTATTTTTTCCACCCACTAGCCTAGCCTAGCTTGACCATATGAAGTTAAACAATATTCCTCAAGATCCATCTGGATCCAATAGATCCATATGGAAGATAAAAGGATCTTTTGTACTGTATTTATAAGGTATGAAAATAATAGAGGGAAGAAGTCTTAGGTCAGCAGTGTAGATGTGAATATGTATGCCCAAATCTAGTTGGAGTGTAACACTTTAACCCTTTAACTTCTATGTTGGTAGTTTCCTTACCATGCTACTGGTGCTATAGGCTAAGACATTTAATATGTTCCCCACTGCTGAATACTTTTTCCAAGCTTTCCGCTTTTAACTAAAAGATTTTTATCTACTTTTTCGTCAATTTTAAGGAAAAATAAAATATAATTGTAGAATCATTATTAATTTTACTGATTAGTTAATAATTATTTATTTAAAAATTAAAATATTGAATGTTTAATTGATTATAAACTTATACTTTTATCCTCAATATATTTATAATATTATTTGGTACTTTGGTGTTTCATGGGCACCACCTCCGCAGCACTGCTAGGGGCAAGATATGGAACTGCAAGGCACTGAATGTGGCAAGATTTGGAATTATGTGGAGCAGTACTCCATAGGAACTCGGCTGGGTCAGGAAAGGGAAATTTGAACATGAACGAAAATTTTACTCATCCCCACCAGGTTGGGTAAGTTAGTGGAAGCATGTTTCATTCCTCCTCACGTTCACTGCGTTCAGAGGCATCTCCACACCTAAGTACCTATTTATTTATTTAGTTTTAAAAACAGCATAGAGGCCCCATTAAATTGAAACATATAACTGTAACAAATAATATAACATTAAAATAAATAACTATAATAAATACAATGAGAATAATATAACAGCAAATGAAATGATCATAACAAAACAGCGCCAGAAATTAGGGAAATGTAGGATTATGTAGTAGGTAGTTGATTGCGGAAAGTGGGTGAGAAAATGTCAAGATTCAGAAGTGAAGCCAGTAAGGAATTATATGCAAATGGGAGGCGATAAGAGAGAGTGTTGGGAGACAGAAAGTCGAAATTTTGGTAAACGAAAAAGATTTTGAAGGCGAGTGGAGCAAGATGGAACACGAAGAGAAAAATGAGATGAAAGTAAAGGGGAGCAATAGAAACCATTGATGAGAGAATGAAGGTAATTACGATCAGTAATAAGTTGCCTATGAGAAAGGGAGGGAATGCTTAAATAGGGTTCTTTACCCCACATGCAATGTCGAACTATGGCATAGAAGAGCTTTAGTATAGAGTCGAGCCATTTTATGTTTGAAGGAGCAACAGTGGACCAAATAGGAGAGCAGTAATTTAGTATGGGAGAAACACAGCCATTAAAGAATGTCTTAAGAGCTAATGAATTGGAAATTTCACTGAAACTGTAGAGAACACTAAGTAAAGACATCACTTTTGCAGAAATCGTCTCGATGTTGGAAAAAACTTAATTTAGCATCAAAAATCACTCCCAGATCTTTATGGGATTGAACTATAGGAATGAGTTTACCTGGTAAACTGTATGAGGAAGGGAAAGAGTGAGGATTTAAGGTTAAAGGATAAATGTTTGCTTTTAGACGGATTTATTTTAAGTCTCCACTGGAAGCACCACTCCGTCAATGAGTTAAGTGCAGCTTGGAGACTTCATCTTCATCGGAGTCAACCCTTTCAAAAATTTTAATCGTCAGTGTATAAAAGAATTTGGCAATCATGTGGCGCAATAACCTCGACTAAATCATCTATGTAAAGATTAAATAATAGATGTCCCAGGACGCTACCCTGGGGCACACTGGACAAGACTGGAGTAGTGGATGAGGAGTGGCCATTAAGTACAACACACTGTGTTCGGGAATAGAGATAATTTTCCTGAAGAGAGAGAAGAGGGCCATGTACGTTAAATCTATTGCTTAATTTATGAAGAAGTCTATGGTCAACTGTATCCAATGCCTTAGCCAGGTCAATATAGCATACATCAACCTGGGATCTTTGTTCAAAGGCCAGAATAATTTCATGGTGTATGACTGTACGATTCGTTAAACAAAAGCTCCCAGATAGAAAACTATGTTGTTGAGGAGAAATGTAAGGATATGTGAAAGAGAGCAAATGCCTAAGTATTATCTTTTCAAACATGGTGGATAATAGAGGGAGGATTGAGATTAGTTGATAGTTTGTGACATCTGCTCTGCTTCCACTTATAAAATGGGTGTTACATTGGCTGACTTCCATGTGGCAGGGAAACGTACACTGAACAGCCACTTGTTAATGAAATGTTAATGAAATACACAAAACCTCCAAAGTATTTTTTTAAAAGACAGAACTTATTCCATTGGAGCAAGAAGATTTATTTTTATCCAGGAAGCAAGTATCTGATCTCAGAAAAAGATGTGGAAATACTGGATAAGGAATCCGAAGAAATTGATGCAATAGAAGGAAGGGAATCAGTAGTAGAGGTAGCCGGGGAGAAATTGGAGGAAAAATAATCACTGAAAATATGCAGGCGATCATTACCTTGAGTAACAATATTTTGATATTTTACAAGATTAGGTATCTGTGATGTTCACCGCCTAGAGTTTACAAGTTACCAAAAACGTTTAGAATATGATTTCACTTCATCTCTAATACCCTCTACATAGTTTTTATAATCTCTTCTTAATAAAAATTTACAGTGTCTCCTTATGTTATTCAAGTTTGTTTTGGTGTACTGGTTCAGATTGCTCTTATACAGAGCCCAGCATGCACGTTTGTTTCTCATACAAAGCACTGCTTCACCAGATATCCACGGAAGTCTTTTCTTTGTTAATTTCTTAGAAGGGACACAATCAGCAATTACTGCTTCGATAGCATCGTAGAAAATGGCAACAGAGTCTTCCAGGGACCCGTAGAGGAGAGCATCCCACGGCAGGAGTGTAATGTAATTTGTAAATTCCACTTTTTTCCAAATTTTTAATTTTGTCTTTAGTACGGCATAAAAGGTTTTTTAAGTTCGATCTATTATAAAAAGCGGCTCTAATTTTATTTTTTGGAATTAATCTGTTAATTTTAAGGGATATATTACCAAGGAAATTGTGGAGATTGTACTGCTGTTTATATAGGACAAACGGGACGAAAATTCAAAGAAAGAATCAAAGAACATCATTCCTGCTTCATAAACAGTAAAACAACCTCTCTCTTCGCCATACATCTTTTAGAACATGGACACAACAGCGACTTTCTTCCAAAAATCCAGCATTATGAAAGAAATAGACCCAGGCTTGATATTCTGGAACAATTTGAAATTATACAGTGTGTGGCTTCAAAAAACTGTGAAGTTTTAAATGGTATTTTGTATCCTTTTCATTCTCCACTTCTCGACCTCCCACTAATCTAATTATTCCTACCAATTATCCCCACTGTCTTCTCATTATCCAACTTACTGGACATCACTAAGCTCAACCGTTTTCTCCCTCTCCCCTTCCCACAAACATACATTCACTCCTTTCCTCCAATGGTGTTCACTCCACAATTCCTTTCTTTATTCTCCCCAACACACCCTCCCCCACCCAACCATTGTACCCATTACTATAAATTGCTGCCGGCTTTGAATTGATTCACTTGACGATGCTGCATTGCAATGAAACCTAGGTCGTTTTAAATAAATTTATGTGGAATTACAACAAGTCTGTTTATTTTACATTATGAAGAAATTCCACCAAGTGATGCCTGAAACCATTAACTATAACATATTAAATAGTGAATTTCTTCATTTATATAAACATTTTCAAAGTGAATGTACAGTGATTTTTAGCATGGATGTTTAAGTGGGGACCATTTAAAATTTTTGTGGGGGCCCAGTATTTGTAGTTACGCCACTGACCACTCCACTGTAATCAACCAACTTGGTCCCATATTACTTCCTCTAATTCCACAAGTTCAAGACTTCTTTGAAAGGGTGACATTTGAATCAATGAAACAAATTGATCAAAATATGCACCAACCCTGAGGAACATTCCAAAAATAAGCCTTATAAAATGTTTCCAGTCATGGCAACACGATTGAGGGAAGAGCATGGCTCAGCAAGATGACTAATTTGAAGGGAACTATGGTATGTTCTTAACATTTTATAGCTGGGATCATCAATCTGAGAACTTCTGAGTCACACCTCATAAATATAGGCGAAAACCCCTACATAAGATTGTTTGGCTAATTGAGTTTATGCCGATATCTGTAAAAACGTCTCCAAGTTTGTAAAAACAATAAAATGAAATAGAAAAATTCTGAATAAATGAACTGTCTAATTTACCTGAAGAATAATTGGCTCTGGGTTAAGATTAATAAGGGACCATATGTGTAGAAGGGCAGCAATACCTCCATTTTTCACATCAAAATCTGAATTGACAGAAATTCTGTTAAAGAGTTGCATCAGAACATGACTCTGATGACTGCTGCTATTCTCTGAAGGCTTGGAACACAACATCAGCTTAACTTCAGGAGCTGAAAGCATTTAATTTTTATATTATTCATTTCACAGGTTGCTGTTTTGAGAACTGAACATGCACATTCATGAAACAATTGATTTACAAAATAAAAGTTTCTAATATGGATAATAGCAGTAATTGGTTAAGACTAATTTTTGGAAATAATGAGAACCAAAAAAGTGCAAGGTACTTAACAATTTCAGAAATGATATTTACACAGCTGTTTAATTGCCAGTTACATTTTATTTGCATTTTCCAAGTAATTAAAAAAAGAATAACATGCTACATTAAAATCATATTAAATTAATTTTAAATTTTCTTGGCTTTTTCAACCTACAACAGCCCTATCACTCAAATACACATTGCAATCATTTCAAATAGGCTTAAACCATGAGTTTTACAGTGAAGCTTGAAGGAACCAAAACCAAATACAGTATTTTGTTTTTATCCTCTTTTCAGGTTACTGTACATGTAAATAGAATTTCATTTAAAAAAGATTATTTTATGATGACTTGACTATTCTCTCTCATAGAAAATTAAAAAACCTGTTCCACGTAAGAGAGAAATATGGACTATTAAGTTTCCAAAAAATAAGTGATTTCGGTTTAACCAGGCATCATTAAAGAGTAATATTTGCAATAACTCGTCGAAAATGGAGAAAAGATGTTTACCTGACCAACCACAAATAAATTGTTTTTATTCAGATTAATTAGACTTACCACTGAAATTTCCCGTGAGTTTATCAGAAATTACTGCAAGTAAAGTTTCAGCAGAGATGTCATGCCAATTTTTAGTACCTAATATATCCAAGAGATTTTCAGCAGCAAGATCTAATTCTTTCAATTCCCAGTCATGACCCAGATTTTTTAAAATAATCTGCTGCGACATGTCAAGCATGCCATGAAAAACATTTTTGGCTCCATTAAAAATGGAATCGTAATGTTCCCATAAGGTAAGACCTGAAAACCGTCAAGGTGATCATTATTTTACATTTAAAAGTACCTCACCAGAGGCTTCGCACGAAAATAATGTTAAATGAATTTCAGATTAACATTAACATAGAAAAGACATCTTAAAATATCAACATGAGAATTTTATCTTTAAAAAATAAATTCTTGTCACTAAAGAAGTTTAATAAATACGCATTGAAAAAAGTGCCACAAGTAAAATAGAATATTCCAGATTACATACATTTGAAAGTAACACTTATTAACATTTTATAAACAGCAAGATCCTCCGAAACATTTAAATAATTTAAAAAGCGTTTTATTTTTAATAATGTAACTAATGTTTTTCAGACAAATTACTTGTCAACAACCTAAACATCTAGTGAGGCGTCTAATTACAAACAATAAAGTCTATTTCCCCGATTTCTCTTAATGTACATATATTACTAACTTTTTGGTTTTCCAATTGATAGCCGACCTTTGCTGACGGAAGAACAAAGTGTGTTTCCAAAACAAAAAGGGCATTTTTCAATTGCGATCAAATCTTCTACTGAGGCTCTCTTCCATAACTGATATATTGCACAGGATATAGCAACTAAGACCATGTATTTCCACATAACTGAATCAAATAAAATCCCAACATAGCAGGCTAACGTAAACGAGTTTAAACGCGTGTACAATATTACTTTACTAATAAAAACATTCAGCACGGTGATACCTCGATTTAAAATATATTTTCAGGTTTTAGAGGTTATTTTAACATAAGAGAGCGTCATAATAAATACAAAGAAAATTCATGTTAATAATAACCACGAATAATTTACTTAGGTTGAGCGATTTAAAGGCGTTAGGAAAAATATACGGTGCAATGACGATAGCTGTCTAGTATAAACTTATTATAAATGGTGGGTAATTTGAAATACATTACTCTAACAGCCTATTCCTACACATCAAATTTGAAAACAATCTAAGTTGCTTGAGATTAATCTGAACCTGTCGGGTGTCGTTGAAATTCATCTTGCGCAAATTGATGTGTTGGTGTTATTATATTTTCGCGCAAAAACAATTCCTTATTTTATTACTGTCTTGGGAAATGCTGTTTTAATTGCATTATCTATGACAGTTTCTCTTATGGCAGTAGTAGTATCTGTGTAAATGTAAATACAAAAGTATTTTCTTTAGTTAATTCCAAAGGAAAAAGGTCGCTAAAAATTCCGAAAGCACTTATGCTGAAGTTCAGATTTGAATTTCGAATTTACGAAGGTTATGAAATAGAGAAAATAATGTGCTGTTATAAATATGTGGATAATATAATTCAAAATATAAACTCGAACAAATGTGTCGAAAGATATTTATAGGTTATAAAAACACGATTATTTTCTATAAGAAATTAACCTGCGAGTTTCCCATGCACTTTTTTCAACCACAGAAATAATCTTTATTCAAATGATCATCTTTACAGGAGGAATAAGAGTTAAAGCAACGAGATGTCGTGGCGCCAGCTAAATAAAATTCATATGAATGATTTTGCTTGCATTTGCTTTGGGCGGAAAAGTAGTTGTATTAAAGCTGCGTTACTTGTTATACGATCAACGGAGACGCTATGACCATAGCCGTCTTAAGGGAAATTCCACAGGGATCTTGGCCCATGGCCTCAAAATTTGGAGAGAAGAAATAAAACATTCAAACTTCAGAAATACTTATGAACAGAAAAAAGCCTATTTGGCTTTTTACATTGAGTTTTTAATAATATATAATATGAAATCGTGAGTTTACCTTATACTTTTTATTTAATATTTTATTTTTTCCAGTATTTATTTAAACCATCTATCCACCCACCTCCTAAATAGCGTAATACTGTATATTGTTATTCTCTATGAAATCAGATGATTAGTACCCGTCGCAACATTTCATAAATAATGCAAAAATTTGATAAATAAGACGTGCTCAGCAAATGGGAGAGGGTTCGCAAAAGTTAGGGCCCATGTCCTTCAAATGCCTTAAGATGTATTTTCTCTTAAGGATGCTAATTATAGGGCTGCTGCTTTTGCAGTGAATTTCTTCTTGTTGTCTCTTATGTATTAAAAAAGTTACATCAAATAGAAAAATACCTAGGCATGGTGTTTAAAATGTAGCAACTTGGGGATGGAAATAACTTTTTCAGAACTTAGGGTACACCATGACGGAGATGCACAATAATAAACATGTATTTTACTGCTCTAGGTCTTACTAGCTTACAATTTCATAATAATATTGATCAGTCCTTAGATCAACTATACTGATGTTGATGTGAAGGTCTGGGCAAGGAATAGTCTGGGTTCTGGTCAGGGTCTGCTTGATGGCAATGTCGACTGCTTACATGGGCCCCGTGCTTACATAGACACCAGGCTCTCTGAAAATATACTTCTTGTATTGGAAAAAAATATTGAACACTATCATAGTGAGGGAGGTTCCTTTATGAAAATTTATTATAAAAAACTTTAATGCACGCATACTTATCCTGACTAGCCACCATATTGAATATGTATATCATTCTTATGGCTTTTTTATTTAAAATATTTTGTTATAATTGAAGGTCCCCAGAAGATAATACTGTATTGCACATATGTATGGATTTCAGCATAGTATAGGCATAATAATGCTTTCTTACGCACTTTTCAGGTATCTGACTAGGAAATAGAACTAAGTTTGCATGAAATTCAGATGTGCAACTGCCATGTTAATTTGGAATCAAGGTACAGGCCTAAGAATTTAGTGCCATCAATATTACAGGGATTTTTTGTTAATCTCAATCAGACTCTCATCAACTGCCTTCCTAAAAGAAAAAATAAATGGCTTGAGTTTTTTCAGTGCTTAGTTTCAGATAGTTATCCGTACATCAGTCACTCATTTGCTGAATGACTGATTCACTATTGTGTATTAAGGTGAGTTGAGAAGCCACAGAGAGGAGAAAATTCTAATCATCAGCATAGAGAAATACATTAACTTCAAAAAGTAGCAGGGGTACGTAGTAATTCAAGTCATTTAGGGGTATGCAGACGAAAAAGGTTGAAGACCACTGCTCTATATGATCTTATGTCTCATTTCAGTTTATTAGAACAGTCTATTTTGCCATTTTTCATTGCCACGTAACCTATGGTATCCTTCTATGGGGCCATGGTCCTTGAGTCAAGTCAATTTTTGTATTGCAAAAAAGGCTGTTAGCTTGATTTCTGGTGCATCTCTTATCATTGTAAGCAATTGTTAGCTAAATTCAAAATATTAACAGTCTATGGCTCTTATAGTTACATTAATCTTGTATGTGTAAAAATTAATTTGAATTGTTATGCAAGTCGTTCGCAAATACATTCCCTTTTTACTAGATATTGTAATAAAATAGAAATTCCACGAGCGAGATTAAAAACTATCTCGAAATTTAAAGAATTTATATTTTATTTCTAAATAAATTAAAATAAGAGTCATAAAACATATTGAATTAAACGGTTGAATTTTGAAATGCTCAAAATCTAACAGGTTCGGTTAAAACTAAAATTGGACTATGACACTTTTTAATAATTAAGCATGTACGCAAAAATATTTGATAACTAGAAGCACTTCTTAGAGATACCTCATAAATACATTTTTGATAATATATATATTTTTTCTGCTAATCACAAATGGAATGAGAAACAATACTATAAACATAACATGTAGTAATAAGGATAAACACAGTCAGTCAATATCCAGAAAATCGGATCCTGCGCTGGAATTTTTGCATTCACTTTTTATCAAATGCGGGCTGGAGGTGGACTCCACCAAAATTTCACCAGTCGAATTTCGTCCGAAATTCGTTGACTGAGTATGTTGGGTAACTGATTGCACGGCGTGATTCTGATTTAGCCGGTTTCGCCGTATGAGGTCGGTATTTGGATGGCAATCATGAAACAGAATTGTGGGGAATGGGCAGATGCTGGGGTGCAGGGAATGATTGCAAGTTCCTCTGCATAACATGCATAATTTCTATCCTCGCATTTATTTTTTGGCTCTGCGTCATCTGCTTCATCATCGGAAGCACTGAAAGTAGGAAAAGTTTGTCGTCGTCGGCTTCCGTCTCAGGTTCCCGCATTTTTGGAAGGATTCTGTAATTGCTTAGAACGCCGCCCGATTTTTTCACATTGTTTTCTAATCAGCCGAGAGGATAAATTAGGCCCCGGCGTAATCTCGACCACATCCTCCTTTTCAATATCTTCCTCGAACTCTTCCAATTTGCCGGATGTTCTGGAATAAATTAATTAGTTTTTCATACTCTTATGGATACGTATGTGGTATAGGCTCTAGTTAAAAATAAGCCATTGTGTACCTCCTCTCGTGGTAAGTTGGCGTTAAAAAGGGAAGTAGATCGAAGAAGATATATTTATTCTTCTTACAGTTAGACGCCCCAGATGATTGGCTTCTTTCAATTTTCATCTCTTTCGCAAACCTGTCCCTTATGTTCTTCCATTTCTTTTGCACTTCCTTGCCTGTAACAACGAAAATTAGGACGGAGGAAGAGAAGGCGCGCCAGTTCAAAATGAAGTGGGGATTAACCGATTTTTGGTCGGAATGCACGAGCTACGTACTCTAATGTAGACACCCTGTTGACTATATTTCTATAGCTAAAATTTAATTTGCAAGCTATATAATAGTGAATTTAATTTACGGAACAATCTATTGACGTAATGTAACCGGTAGTCCTGCCCAGCTGAAGAGAGCAATGTTGTTCATTAGCGAATTTATAACGACCAGCAAAATGTGATCTAGCGACTATTTGAAAAAATGATTGGCAATACTGCTAGTGCAGGTTTGGGTAAATTTTAAGTATGATCGTAACAAGGAATCGCGAATCGAAAAAACCTGTAAATAACTGTTTTTTGTTCAATTACAACTAAAATTGTTTTAGTAAGTACCATTTAAAATAATTATTGTTAATTAAATAACAAATCTACAATGTTTTCCCGGTGGCAATAAAAATATTTGTTCACTAAACGAATTCTTTTAGGGATGTTTGGTAAGGGGTCGCAACTCCATTAACTGCGCGAATGAAAGGGAGATCGCACATTGAAGTTTGCCCACCCCCGGTCTAGAGCGCCCTCATCGAAGCAGGTCATATTCTTTTAATGAAATATTCCTGTTGTTTTGATGGCATGTGGATGTAACAAAGGAATATTTTCGAATATTATGGAGGTAAAAAAGTTTCTCGCCGTACATAGCGCTGAAGTTTTTTTCTGCCGCAATACGAAAACCTACTCGTAATTTTTCCGATATCTTATAATGTGCCGAAAAAATATTGTCAACATAAATGAAAATGGACCCAAGATGTTTACTCATTATTTAAAATAAAACATCCTAAGTATACGGAACGCTCCTAGATATTTAATATAACGCAATAGCGAAAAGATAAACCAATAAAAATAGCAATCATGCGATGGAAACCCTACGGAAAAATATCTATCAACGTAACACTTGATTGATGGAATAAAGCGATCCGAAGATCCTATGCAGACAGGCATAAGTTGTAAAGTTGGGGATAATTTTGAAACTCGGAAAGTCTGCTATGACCGGGTATCGAACCCGGGTCTTCCACTTGCCGGACGGATATTCTACCACTGACTATCGTAGCAGATCAACTTTCTCTCCCAATGGATGTCCTCGAAGAAGGTGGGAGGAGTTTTCTTCGATGTATCTCTTTCGAGGACATCCATTGGGGCAGTTTGATACTAGCTTGGCTAGTTCCGTCTCAACCAAGAAAACATCCGCGTTCAGAAACGAGAAAGTTGATCTGCTACGATAATACCTACTCTCTTTGTCACTTACCAATGTCATTCTGTTCCTTTGAAGAGAGATTCCCAATATACATCTCCTTGCACACTTGACTCCAGTCCTTGACTTTTTTCTGTTTTTGTAGTCGTCGCAACTCGCATCCCATTTGGAGACCTCAATAATAAATTTCTCCGTATCAAACATCTGATTACCCGCTATCTCAAACAATCCCTTAAACTCGACTATTTGGCGATTGTATCTCCGTAAAGAGAGACGATTCCGGTGATGCCGCGTCAAGTGACGGTATCGCCGCTGTCTTTTGGTAGCTAATATAAGTTCGAGACAACGTTTTTGCAAAGACGGCAACGCCGCCGTCATAGAACAAGCTAAGGGCGGTGTTGCCGCCGCCGCAAAACCGCGTGAGGATACTCGCCAACTACACCTCAGCACAGATGTTAGCAATAGAACAAAAATAATTTCGTTTTTCCGCATTACCTTTGCGTCTCCTCCCCAGCTATAAACAGGTACTCCGGCCAAAATGATATTCTTAGCAGTTATAATGTAGTTAAAAACATTCTTCTTCCAGTCAAATTTTATTATGCTTCCTTTTTCCTTTTTCACTTTTTAGATACACTTCCTGGACTCTAAAGAATTCTTTTTTGATTCCAATAAATAGGGAGAAACTGCTTTAGATAATAAAAAAGTTAATGTCAATGAAATAAATACCTTTTAAATGGTAGAAATTTTAACTGTACAGGAAACATAAATAAATATTTAAATTCACATATGCCTGATAAGAAAGATGCATAAACTTAGTGCTGGTATATTTCACAACAATAAAAACACAATATTTGTGAACCATTTATTACACATGGAACAACAGAGCAACCCAAATTCACAGAAAATTTACAAATTTATTGGCCATCCCCTTCAAGGAGATAAATTTGTTATCTGCCAAATGTAAGATCGGCATCCTTCTGTTCTTATGCCTCTGATGTTTACTAGACAATTTTTATTTTGCAGATGGGGAGGGAAGCCAGCTCTCCTGATCATTAAAAAGATCAAGAGCAGCAAAAGATTTGAAGTTAATCAAATGGATATCTTCCAAGATCGCATGTTAGTAAAATTTCTTTGCACTTTTCCTGCAGAGATGTAGCCATTCACAAAAATGGAGCACAGAACATGAAAATACAATTTGACAGAGCAAGTAAAAATTTAAATGGTGGGTGCTGCTCTTTCATACAAAACACAGACTACTCACAATTATTTTTCATTTAGACAACATTCATTTTGTTATTGGGTAGGGGACAAGGAACATAAAAGTTTTAAGACCCACAACCAAAAAAACTTAAGTGAATTCCATGAAAGCAGAGATTGCACATTCAGAAACTCACAACCAAATTTTTAATGAGAGAATGCGCAATCAATATGTATCAACACCTAGGCACAATTAATAAAACTTAAATGCCCAGTGACAAAGAAAAAGATCCTGTGATCTAAAATTCAACATCGATGGCAAGATGGCAAACAAAATCAGTTGATTTGAATTTAAATGAGAGCATATGGAGAAAAAGAAAATGTAAATTGTGCTCGCGGAAGACTCAAACTTGATCCCTCACTCACTCTCTTTCCATTTGTGCCACTGCTCACTCAATGATGTTGGCCAGTAAGGACGGGAACTAAGGTGTGGAAAAAATGCTTACTGGAATGCATTGCTTTAACTCTGTTTAAAGAGAAACTTGCTGGCCAACATGAATAGAAATGCCATTAAAACCATAAATAGTAGTCCTGACAGCAATGCAGTCATCTCCCTTTTAAAGTTTTAACCTAAAATCTCCAGCTATTTAAATAGTACACAAAAAAACCAACGACAGGTCAAAAATTCAAAATTAGACATTTTTCAAGACTTCATCTCTGCATCTCTTTTGGTACGTCAATTTTTGAAGGTTTTATGTTTCTAAGTGCCTTTCGATGATTCAAGTTTTATGGATTTGAGGGATGACAATACCACCCACTGCCATCAACTGCCAAAAATAATAAATTCTTTCGTGCCTTTTCTGTACTGGCTAACTAACCAATAGCCTTAAAACTTCAGTTATATGGTCTCCGAAAACACACCTACTGTTCAGAATGGGATATTACCTACTACCGAAGACATTCGTGTTGTCCAGCGGATATGAACCAAGCCATTAGGAGAGTCTTCCATCCTTAATGTCTTTGGAGGCAGCACATCCCAGAGAAGAACTTACACTCACCACCACCATTGTCACTCTGCTCCCTCCCCACCCCGAGCAGTCCCCATCATCCAAATACCACTCACTCACTCACTCCTTCCTCCTTAACCATCATGGCTGGAGAAGCACTTTGGCCCACACACACACACACATACTAAGGATTAAAGCTCATCTTTCTTGGGAGCGTCATCATCTTCATCTTCCTCCTCCTCCTTTACAGGAAGGAAATGAAAAAAAATAAGTTCATTCGAATTTGATTGAACATCATAACATGCTTCAATTTTATATTTCATACCAAACATGCACTTAGGCAGCATAAAGAGTAGTGAATTTTACTATCTTGACAACATTTTGTGTCATAAGATCTCAGGGAATTCAAATTATATTTATTCAGCTAGCAGCAATAAAAGCAAGTAAGTTATTTTTATCAAGTTTAGCAATAAATATATACAAATGGGAATTTTTATAAAGACAAAATCTGAATGTCTTTAGCTACTCCATTGAAACAAACTTTGCATGTGAATGATGAGAAGCAGATACATCTGTTAAAGAAAATGTTTTTAACTAAGGCAAAAATACTGTATTTACCGGAATCCAAGACAAGGTTTCAAGGTTTTTTTCCAAATTTGAGCTTGCGAAAATTGAGGATTACCATAAATTCGAGTACAAAGTATAATGTCATTACATCATGGTCAATTCGTCATGCGTCAATTCTCCATGCATTAACACATCACACAACAAACTCATCAACAGTCTGTCTTAGATTCGGGTAAATACAGTAGTTAATAACTAACTTCATTGGCCATCCTGCAAATAAGGTGCTATTTTCTCAGAAATAGCCCTCAAAAATAGCAACTGGCACACTAAATCAATTCAATAAAAGCATCCTAACATGCTATTAGATTTGGAAGTATTAGGGACATGCATATTATACTAAAAATTATAAGTAAGAGTTTAAAGGTCTGTATGAACATAGGCTAAACTATTTCTAAACAGAGGGGTCAATTTATCCATGGATAAGAATAAATCAGAAAAATACAATTTACATGGGCAACTTTATGTAGCTGCCTCTTAGAGTCAATAACCCTACAAATATCAAGTTTGTTTTACCTTATTGCCCAATAACATAAACCAAAAATGTTATCATGATGCTTTGATATAAAAAATATTTTCAATAAATTCAAATAATGATGTACTAATCAATGTGAACAACCAACTATATTTAAAAAACAAACAGCCAACTATACATATTTTTTAATGTACACAAGCGTAGCTGTGTCACAGGCTACTAGTTTATTTAAAATGTCCCCTTCTGATGAAAAATTCACGAAATATTTCTCATTTTCAATTTAATGTACACAATTTTTTTACTTTCTCCATACTAGTATCAATTTCGAGATTTCAATGGAAATACATGTTTGGAGGTCCCCTGAGCACGTTTTGACCATTTTCTCAATGTCTGTGTGTGTTTTTGTGGGTGCTCTAACTCAAAAACTGTTAATCAGGTCAATGCAAAATTTTATATTTAGCATTTTTATGACAGTCACAAGAACTGATGAGGTATGGTAAAGATCAGTCAACCAGAAATGGGTGTTTACTCATGTCACTTATCCGGTTTTTTAAATATTTGCTTTAATATTTGATTAATGTAAAAAACTGTGGAATAAATGTTGTAGGAAATTTAATTTTCTACAACCTTTGTTTGAAACATTTTCACATATAATGCATCTTTTAAAAGATATTTTAAAAAATAATATTTTAGATGCGACCACCTACCGGCGACTTTTTTTAACAATTGATGCTTAGTTACGTCTTATTACTTTTTATTTTCTTAATTGTTGGAGATTCCTGGCTATATCCAATATCAGAAGGCTACGGTATGAATCTATTTCTGTTCTTTGTAAAGTCTTTAAAATTTTCTCACAGTTCCTTAAAATATTCATTATCATTTAACCTATTTGGAATTTTTAGAAATATTACAGGTATGGAGAAAGTCATACGGTGGCCAATCAAATTTTTTAAATTGGTAACAATGCGGTTGTCCTTGATGATAATTTCCACCTTAGAAAGTGCAAAATTTTTGTATTCAATGCATACTTGAAACTAGATGGCAGGAAAGTGAATTTTCAATCTTCTACGCATTCTATAGTTCAGGTCCCAAATTATTACCAGCAATTTTAAATGCAAATCAAAAAAACACTGCCTCCATTTCCATATTATTCAAATAAAGGAATTAAATGCTCCTGGAATCAACCTCAGGCTGTAACTGCACAGCAATTCCCAAAATCCTCTTTAAGCACAACTCAGACTTGGAGGGACAGAAACTTGCAGGCAATTTCACTATGTAAATGCAGGTGCATGCATCCCAAGCAGTTTATTTTTTTGGAGAGCAGTTCAATTAGAAAGAAAGGATGTCTTTCAACTTCTTCTACCAGTTTCTCCATATTTTCTTACTGCACAAAAAATAATTAAACCCAATGAAAATGAACAAATCAAACAGAAAACATCCTCTCTTTCTCGACGAACCGCTCCGCTAAAAAACTGACAGCATGAAGCTCAAACACCTGTGTTTATATAGTGAAAATTCTGGGGACCTGTTCCTTTTGCTCTGAGTTGGACTTCAAACGTGAGGGACCAATGAACCTTACATATTAAGCTAAAATTACAGTTAAGTATGAAAGATAAAAATGATTGCCTACCAGTGAGCAGGTGGCAAAGAAAGGAGGACTATACCGTGGGTAAAATGAGAAAAGGCATTATCTATAGTTTTCCACATGATCTGATACTGTGCCTTTCTAGAATCACCATGAAAGATATTAGAATAAACATTAAAAAGTATAGGGAAAAATAAATTGTTGTGTAGAACAACAATAATTAAATTATAACACACACAAGAGTTAAATACTATTCATCCTTGCCTTCCATAATGCTACTGAGAAAGATAGAATACCCACAATAAGTTGAAGTTACGTAGTTATTTCAATATTGCAGCAAAACTGTTGCAAGAGTTATGCTTCAAGCTCAAGAGTTTTCAGGAGATTATATCAAATTCCAAGTTCAATTCTTTTCCTAATCCCAAAAGAATAGAATAATATAAGAAAGATAATAGAGTTAGTATTATTCCAGAATAAATACTTAAGTGTAAAAGATTGAAATATTAAAAACTTGTTATATGTATCTTCAATAGCCATAACAAGGATATAATTGGAGATACCTAAGACTTACTGTATTAACCTGAAAGAAAGAAGACAATTTAAGATACCCACAATAAAAAACAGGGTCTATTCAGGAAAAAACTTTCTAATAATAATTTTAAAAATAACATATGGTGGTAACTTTGTGTCATCCGCTAACACTGCCAGCATTACAGTAATGCACATTTTTTTCATTCCCCAAAGTTTTTAGAATGATGTTTTTCACACCTTTTTTTGTTAACTGTGTAATTGGATGGCATGTCAAAATAAATAGGTGTCTCGTCTGCATTAACCTTTTGACTCTGAAGGTAATCATGAATTTTCTGCAATGTAATTAAATGGTTCTGGAAAGCAACAAGTTTGTCCATGTGGTCCGAAGATAAATGTTGGCAAAGATAAGTTCTTCATCGCAGGCAATAACCATTAAGATGCATCATTTGTATGTACTAACCATTACTAGCCTTGGGATGTTTAGTGATCATGATAATTCATGAGCTTTCAGTTTAATGATTTTCTGCAACACTGGTTTTCCATCCATTCTTTGACTACTCACAAACTTTAGTTTCTTCTTCTAATTCATGAAATCGACTTCATTTGGGTCCACTAAATGATTTCCATGCTGAGTTAGCATCTTTATGTTTCTGTTTTGCTTGCTTTCACCATCACACATTTACCTCCATCACATTATATTCGTTTATAAAACAGAGCCAAATCTAAAAACTATGGCCTGTTTATTTATGCAATATATTTTGTTATGAAGATTTTCTTCTCAATTGGCTAACATTGTCATTTCCTGAACATAGACCCTTTGAACTGATAAATCAGCATCTAAGTTGTCATTTCATCTCAAATTTGTCATTCTAGCAATTTCTCATATTCTAGTAAGCTGACAATGCTGGCCATAAAAGCAAATGACTCTTCAGGAATGACTCATGAGAGCCACATTATATGTAGCCTCTAGCTGATGAAAGTGACACAGTAATGCTACATAAAGCAAATTTAGTTGCAGTCTTGGCAATTCTTTCATAATTTCAAGCAAAATCAGCTCTTACATTTAACGTAGTTGAAATGGATGCTGGTTCATTACTTTTTCATTTACTTAAGAATTTTTTCAAGGGGCATGACCCAGGGTAAAACTATTTCTTTGATGTAATGACACCTGTTATAATTGGTTTCTACTGTGTTACTGCAATTGTAAATATTTTTATGCCTCTATGCAACAAATTTATATTCCATCACATTAATTAGTTTTTTGAAGTAACAATTAACTCTATTTTCCTACAACTACAGTTTGAAGAACAACATTCAGCCCTCATGATCGCAATTTATACTGAAATTGAAAACAAGTAACTGAGGGTGACAACATTGTATCAATTTCCAATTTAAGTATTGAAATTCAGGCCTCCGTAAGTTTTTGATAAATCAAATATTTTAACATGATGGCCCTATGGAAAAATGGTGCAATGATAGTTAATTTAAAAACAGAAGTTGTTTCACATCCAAAAATAAAAATTTGTATTATAAGTAAAGCAAGGATAGTGAACTTCACCAACAATCACAATAAATCTGTTTAAGCCTTCATTTTTGTCTTCAGATAATTAAGCACAAAGTAAAGCCAAAGAACCATTTAAGCAATTAACATTTGCAAAATATTTTTAATAAAAAATTTAATTTTCTGAATGACAATTTTATGTATTAAAATTGATAATTAAAATTTGATACATGATTTAGACCCATTAAAGTAAGGAGATACATCACAAAAATTATTACCGAAGAAGATAAAACTATCCTATACGAGCATCTATAAGTATTGGGCCAAAATTTAGCATTAAGTTAGTAAACAAATCATTTTCCAGCCAAGTAATAAATTGTTTGTTTTACCCAATGGAGCCTCTCAACATCACACAGACAATAGGGTTTGCTCAAACAAGTAAGACTTTTAGTTCATTCATTATAGATATTAAACAGGTCAAACAATGAGACAGAAAGGATGTCATAAATACAGTCTTTACCTCCACCACACTGGCAGGTTTTCTCTCAATGAAGTCAGAAAGAGCTTCCAAGGTGCGCATGCCTTTATAGTCCAATACCTTATTCACAAGACCAAAATCCAGAGATATTTTTCCAAGACCACAGAAGTGCAGCAAAAGTAGGATTAAGTGCAGTCATCAAAATAAAAAGAGAAAAAGGAAGACTGGTGAATACTAAGGATTCATGCATATGTAATCAAAAGCACCAAGGATGCAGAAGAGATGACTACTGGGTGCCTATAATACCTGAAATATAAACCTTCAGCCCTTTAGACCAAGGAAGATAAAAGAAATCCCTTCAATCTTCCGGCTTACTCATTTTATTTACAACCAAAATCCTACATTGGTAACTCAATCATGAAGTATGAAAATTTTAAGCTTCGCTGAGGTATGCACCATGTCATAATTCATTTTTCTAAGATATAATTCATTATGGATTAAGACCACTAAAAGACATCAAGCTTGAAAGAAATATAGCATTTCAAGCTTAGTTGAATTCAGAAGTTACATTCATACCAACTTTTCCTGACTCGCACAAATAATTAACAAGAAGAAATGATTTAAATGCATCTTGTCTATAAAAATGATTAACTGACCCTCTAAATTAAAACCACTACCATAAAAAAATTTAATCCATTTTACAAAATTTACTAACTATCAACTTTTTAACATTTTGAAATTGACAAAGAAATATAAAATGCAAGATCCAAAAATAATATCAACAACAATGATATAACCAAGATTGGCATGCTTTTTTTCGCCTCAATGATCAATGAAAATCTGAACATGTAATATGCAACTACAAAAATTATAAAAATGCATGCTCAACTATTTCATTCAAGTGAAAATAATACGCAATACAAGTAAAGCCAAATCAAATTTCGTCTTATGAGATGATGCATCAAATCAGCAAACTTGGCCCAGGAAAAAATTATAAAAGGGGTAAAAAGAGGCTTAAGATGAGGTAAAGCTTCCACCATGTTAACAGTTCTAACCAGCTAGAGATGAAAAAAGATGAAGGTAATAAAAAAATAGCAACTTAGGAGCAGGATAGCCAAAAAATGAAGACCTAGAAGAGAGTGATATTCAATTAAGTTACCTCATTTGGCGGTGCCTTTCCATACTCTCCACCAGACTCTAGGAATTTCGTGAGACCTTCCAGAGTCCTCTCACCATTGTACTCAACAGCCTGAAAATTACCATTTTAAGATGAAGCAATGAACAAAGATATAGGGATTACACGAATGCCAAAAAATTGTAAGGAAAATTTTGTAATAATCTGATATTACAATCCAAGAATAAAGATGGTGCAGATTTGGTTTACAACACACAACTGAAATTGCACTGTATTTATTTCATTATGTATTTATTAATGTTACTGTTTACCAAAAATTTGATAAAAACATCTTATATAGGAACCAAAACTTGTTTACATTGAAAAGAGACCTTTAAGTACGTAATTTAACAATCAAAGAATATGCTACATTTAGCATCCAATATTTTATCAGGATGTAATTTAAAGAAAAATACAATCACTGCTCATTCCGTTCTGCAGAGAAAACTATCATTAACATCAGACAAGAACAAAAATAGAAAAAGGATCCTAAGAAATAAAAATTATAACATTAGTTAAGGACGCCTTCCAAATAAAAGAAATAAAAAATCAAGAAGAAATGTATGTAAATTATGATAATTTCCATATTTTATTCATAATTAATTTTTTAGGATTTTCCATAAAGCATTAATTGACAATGAACTTGATTCTTGGCAAAATTGTACCAATAAACAATTATCAACCATGTTATGATAATTATTTCCTGTTGGTCATAACAATTTCCATCATAATGACAAAACACGAGAATTTAACGCAATGATCGAGATTATTAATAGCTTAAACTCCAGACTTAGAAATTTCTTCATGATTCATTAATGAATGAATGAAATGATAATTGCAATAGAAATGATTCCAATACATAAAAAAGCTTATTCGAAAAAAAATGGACTTATATGAATCAGCAATGACAACTATATTATATAACCACAGAGGTTCTGGTAAGAATAGTGTGCACACTAACAATCAAAACTATGTTGTACATATTTCTATAAATGATTCTGAAAGCAGAAATAAGTCAACCATTAAAAAGGAATTGGAAATAATTTTACTAAGATGGTTGTAATAAATACTTAATAAGTTTATCTTCTTGCAAATGCAGAAATTTTTAAGGAATACTTAAGATTCAATCTTAAGCAATCCATATCATACAATTTTTTTCAGATAAAATTTTATCAACAGAGAAAATCATTAAAAGCCATTATTCATATTTAATTTTTTATTTCACTTTTAAATTTTTAAAATTTGTTTATCCTCAAATGTATTTGGGACAAAACATTTATATACAAAAATGTGGGTTAAAAAGCAATCTTCATTAAGATATGAAATGTTGCTCTATCAACAGCTAATGAAGGAAGAAATGAACCAAAAATTAACAAAATTTTATTAACAGAAAATATTAACCTTATAAAGTCCAGAAACAAATCAGTCAAAATTTATTTTAAAGAACTGTAGTGTGCATGTACTTTTTAGATAAATTTTAATAAGGCAATAGTTGTTAAACCACAGAATTTTTTTGTGACAAGAGTTGAAAGAAAAATCAAAAATTATGATAATGACATTGGATGAGCTGGATAATACATGAAAGTAAAAAATAAGAAATCTACGAATAATGAACATATGATGTAGAGGAAGGACAATAAAC
This sequence comes from Tanypteryx hageni, assembly GCA_028673005.1. Lineage (NCBI taxonomy): Eukaryota > Metazoa > Arthropoda > Insecta > Odonata > Petaluridae > Tanypteryx > Tanypteryx hageni. The sequence continues at coordinate 96,268,637 of CM054116.1, forward strand.
CATATGCAAAGAACTGAAAATTAAAAATAAGATTAATCAGCCTGTCACTAATACTTGGCTTGTCAAATGCCCAAAGCGCAGAATGATATGATCTAAAACAAGGATCTAATGTATTTTGATGCTTGCCAAACTTAAGGCAAACAAGCCATCCCATTTACCATATGATAAAAGTACAGTGGAATCCCCATTTAACGTTTTTTGTACCTTAAATAGAGTAATACCTTAAATGGGGATAGTCTAAAATTGAAAGATTAAACAGCAGTTTATTAATATCAAATTATTATTAATTGAAACAAATATTAAGAATACAGATTGAAAGGTAACTTCCTGTCAAGTTACAGGCTTTTTATATGAAATAAGTATGGAAAGGTGTACTCCATGTTAGAGTACACAGTTTCCAAATGTGTTCTTTGAGATCGACAAATTTTAGTAAAATTCCCAATACAAAATTTCATCAAAATACGTCCTGTGGCTCCCGAATTGAAACATACATGTAGTTCTTCATGTAAAGTGATCATAATTATCATCCGATTTTAAACAAACTTGGAATGTCAAAAAACTTGTGTAAAACTTCCCAATACCAAATTTATCAAAATAGACCCACCGGTTTCTGAGTTGAAAAAGAGGCACATTGTAAAATACATGTAGGTCTTCATATAAAGTGGTCGTTATTGTAGTCCGATTTAACCAAAATTGTAATCCGTTGACCAATTCTAGTAAAACTTCCCAATACCAAATTTCATCAAAATATGTCCAGCGGTTCCAGAGTTGAAACAAGTACATTGTAAACTACATGAAAGTATTCATGTAAAATTGTTGTTATTGTAATCCGATTTTAACCAAAATTGGAATCGGCTATCAAATTTTAATATTACCAAATTTCATTAAAATATCTCCCGAGGTTCCTGAATTGTAAAATTTTTAAATGAACAAAAGAACAAAAAATTGTAAAATTACGTAAACGTGCTTTCTTTAAATTTATCGTAAACCTTACGTTTTATGGGAAAAGTTATTTAACAAAAAATGTGAATTTAATTACTTTAATGAACTTTTGTTTGCTCAAATGAGTATTTAACAAGATGCGAAATATGTACGTTGTAAAATACATGTAGGTCTTCATGTAAAGTGGTCGTTTTTATGGTCTGATTTGAACCAAAATTGGAATCTGTCAACAAATTTTCGCAAAACTCCCAAATACCAAATTTTATTGAAGTACCTCCAGCAGTTCCCAAGTTTAACCTTTCATCTGGGTATTTAATTTTTTGAAAATGGAGGTGGGCATTTAAATTGCAATTGAGGTGAATCAAATCGAAAATCAATTAAAAAATGTTAATTATTCAGTATTTGAGTTGTTTATTCTTAAAATTTGTGTCCAATTATTTTTAGCACAAGACATGAATTAAAATGTTAATATATATTTATTATTACAATAAAAATTTAATTTGTTAATAATAATTAATGAACACAAATTCCTAAAATATGGTATAAGGCCATTAAAAATTTACACAATTACTAAGTAATTAAAAAATTATATTATAAATAACATATAAATGTTGTTCATTTTAAAATTAGGGTAACGGAAATGCAACCCGCAAAGCAAAGTCATGGTCTAAATAAAAGCATATCTTTTCCAAATAAAGAAGTGAAGCCCATTTACTGCCGAGATGGTAAACTAAAAGGACGCAGCTAGTCGCCGGAGAAGCTGCATGACGGAATATTATGGCATACCCATAACAGCGAGGAAACAGCATGACGTATATATACTGCATACCCAGATGTGGTTAAACATGTGAACGGATGGACAGAAAGGATCTCCCCTGTATGCGTTAACTTCGTTCAAAGAATGCATTAAAAATAGAAATTTCAGATACGTTGTCGATTCCAGTTGTCAAATTTGAAAAAGAAGAATGAGCCCTTTGGAACCGAAGCATAAAAAAAATCCATGTTCACAAATGACGTCACCGCAACTTTTGTAACATATGTAACAAATGACTTAAGGGCTAAAGATGGATTGAGAAAACACGGCATGACAAAATATTAATTATTTGAGTTCACTTAATGTAACAATGCCGGTATGTGTTGCATCGTTGACGGATAGTGTGAATTATTACATTACAACTCCATTAAATAATATATTTTTGCATCGCATAATGTAAACGCACCTTAAATCGAGGCGATGTCCATCTAGGGACGAAAATTTTGTCTCTTAAATGCAGGCAATTCACAAAATCGAGAAACGCCAAATTGGGTAATATAATACATTATTTATATTGAGCTTTGGTCGGGACCACAAAAAAACAACCTTAAATGCTGGAAAACCTTAAATGGAGAAATCTTAAATCGGGATTCCACTGTATATGCTTTAAATAAGATGTGCAATCTTTTAAAACTAGGTGTGAGCTTGTAAACTGACTTTAATCAAGACTGACATTGTACACAGTAAACTACAGTATCATTCAAGTTTTGAAATGGTGGCATACCACAAACATAGAGGGTAACTTCAAAGTAAGATTAATATTAGATGATAAAATCTTGATTATGGAAAACATTCTTCACACACCAAAAAAAGTAAATTTAAAAGTTTCAAAATAACAAAATTGATGAAAAAACCAATTCGCCACATGCGACTACTATATGTAGATAAAAATATGAAAAGGAATAAAAAGAAAAAAATAGGATTAAAATGAATTGAAAATATGGATGTGGGAAAATAATTAATACTGGCACAAAAAATCAATGCTGGCTTACAATTCTGAATAAAGAATAAGGATTAATTTTTGTGGTTAATTATTTTTTCAGACTCACCTTATTGTCACCCTTGGAGTAAAGTTTGAGAGTAGGAAAACTATTGATCTTTGTGTGCTCCAACTCATTCACTGTTGCATCCATTTTAGCAATTACAATACTGGGATGATCCTTGTATTTCTCTCCCAACTTTAAAGTAAAAAAATCGTTAATAACAATGAAATCTTATGTAAAAATAAAAATGTTACTAAAAGCCACATTTCAATATCTACCTAAAAACACTAAGATGAACATTCAATGCACTAAGAAAACATTGGATGTTTAAGAAAAGCAACATTTAGGTGAAATAATCCCCTCATTCACTTTAGGCAATATAACTGCTAATAAAAATCAACAGTTCATAGAATAAGAAGGCAATTGTAATCTGTTGACCCAATAAACTCTCCCTAAATTTAAAAGCTTAATATCCTAACCAATGCTACTACTATGAAGCTGAAATTCACATCTCATTTATTCAACAATTTTTTACCAAGGGAATAAACAAAATCACCTAATGGATTCCAGCCATAAGTTCTATATTTCATTTTCAATTTTTTCATTTTAAAAATATTTTCTATTATTCTCACATAGCAAAAGACTTCTTTATTCTTGAGTAACTAAAATTTTCAGATGGACACACTTCTTGCTCCAAAAAACAACCAAGAAAGATTTAATTTTCAAGTTTTTGGCATTACTAATAAAAAATATTCCAATATAAGTTTTTATACAGAACAAGTACCAATATTTATCAAAACCAGGGAAAGGAAGCTGTGATTAGCAACACAATCATGAATGTTATCTTTTTAAGATCTAACAAACCTGATCATAAATAGGAGCCAGCTGCTTGCAGTGCCCACACCAAGGAGCATAGAACTCAACCAGAACATCCTTCTCTTTGTTCATTACAACTTCTTCAAAGTTTGTGGCAACAAGTACCTTCACACCTTCCTTATCCCAATCTTCTGGCAGGTCTTGTGACAGCATATGAGGCTAAAACAAAAAAGTAACCTTTTTTAAAGTAATACCAAAAACCAGATTCATTTAAATCAGAGATAAGAAACCTACAGCCAGCCGACTGCAAAGAGCTATGATTAAAAAGTGATTGGTAAAATTTAAGACAATTTCATAATTTTTTAAGTAAAATTATTATCTCAAACCCTTTTCTGATGATGTTTTAACAATAGTAAATTAGTTTAACTTGATTGCCACTACTATGGGATCCCAGAATCTCTAAAAATAACTGGACTTAAAAACTCCTGAACCGTAAAATAATCCAGATGAACACTCACATGTCACATGTCCTGCAAACTTGTATCATTTTAATTTTTTCCATTTTCTCTTCTTATTGACGTGCAAGTTCTCATATGGATTATTTTGCGATTCAGGAGTTTTTATTTTAAGTGCATTCTGTACACCATAGTCTCCAAATTCCATTTTCAACTCGAGGATAACTGTCGATGTCAACTTTAGTGACTTCCAATGCAGCTTTCTGAAGCATTCACAATTACGAATGTGGCCCAACATGCAGAAAAGTTTGCCATCTCCCAATTTAAATTGCTGCCCTTTAACATATTTATAATAATAATATGCCTACTTCTGGAGGAAAAATGGGATAGCAAGAGGAGGAAAAATGGGATAGCAAGAGGAGGAAAAATGGGAGGGAGAAAGAAAAATGGGAGAGAAAATTAGAGGAAAAATGGGAGAGAGAAAAATGAGAGGGAGGAAAAATGGGATAGGGAGTGTGTGTATTTTTGGCTAATCAACCTCTTGGATTATTAGTCATAACTCCTTCCACACCGAACACAACCACAAGGGAAGAGCCAGCATTAGGCTACTCTTAACGAAGAGCACCAAGGGGGCCAATGGCTTAATGTCCCTTCCAAAGGATGGAACGCTGAATTTGTGTGATCTCCTCAAACCACACAAACGGGGTCGGGTGACCTTAGAAACAATCCTATTTGCGCAGGATTCAAGCCCGCTGCCTTTTCTAGCAGCAGGCGAATAGCAATCAGCATCCTAGCCACTATACCACCAGCACTCCCAGAGGGGGAGAGAAAAATGGGAGAGGAAGAGGGAAAAGGAGGAAGAATGGAGACTGCCTTAATTTTAATACTTAATCCATACAAACCTGTCATATTTGATGAGCAATTTCACTATTTCAACAAACTTCAAAGTTCAATATCATTATGCATGCATAATTCAAAATTCAATTCAAGAAAGTTTACATTCCTAAAAATCTAACATAATTGCAGCAGTTTAATATAATTTACTTTATCAGACATGACTTTGTGGAAGTAGTAGTTAAAGGTTAAATCTTATGCTGGACGATTTTAAAATTTACAATTATATTCTTGATAAAACAAGGCAAAAGCCTAATATTTCGCAGCAAAAAACCATCTCTATGGAGTAATACATCACCTTATTTAACTTCATAAAAATGGAAATGTCTTCTTAAAGATGCTATACTCAAATCCTTTTAAAGTAAAATGCAACCAATGTTTCTCAATCAATGGAAAATCTTACAATTATAAAATCAAGTTACCTTCAGTTTTCCATCAAGGAAATCTTGGACAAACTGACGCATAACATCAGAAGAAATCTCACTCTCAGTTGGTTTGTACTTAGTCATGTCTTCCTCCAGCCTGATGAGCCTCATAGATGGCACTTCTTCCTTCTTCATTCCAAAGAAATCCAAAATACGACCATGGTCTTCATCATCAGAGTTGATTGTCACAAATAGTACCTGTAAAGCAACAAATAGTTAAATATAACGTTTGTTTCAATAAAAATCAAATATGGCCATACAATGCAACCGTTACAAATGCATATCCCTCACCATAAATACACTAATTAAATATTTAACACTTCCATGTTTGTACACTTATATGAATGCTCTCCAAACTTTTTTAAACACAACAAAGTTACAATAATTAACTTCAGCAAAAAATTAAAATGAATGAACACTGTTTTGGTCATTTGACTTCCACTTAAATGGATTTAAAGAGAAAATTTAAATTCAGGAACTACAAAACACCTGTACGTATGTGCTTCAATAGTTGTTAAAGATAGAAAATCATTGCACAAAAAATCTTATTCTAAGGATATAAGGAATAACTAACCTTCTCACGGAAATCTGCTGCAGCCTTGCGAGCATCATCCAGGTACTTTTCAAAGTGGCCACTCTCCTTGGAGAGGAACAAGAGAAGGTGTGACCTTATCTCGCCACCAAAGATCTTCTGAGCTGTTTCATGATTAAACTCAACAACTAGTGGAAGTGACTGTGCTGTGACAAACCTCCGAACAACTTCCTCAGTCAAAGGAGAGTCCTGAGAAAAGAGATGAAAACAGAAAATACATAACACAATTCCAAAATAAATATAAAATCCTCGATATAAACCAACACAAATCTCCAATGATATTCATCACATACATGCAACCAATGGACAATATGCCATGCACCCAATAAGTTTAAGAAATCATCTGTCAAGAAGACAAAAGAGCAGAACTGGTTAAATTGGAATGCAGTTATTACTATGTATGTAGTGATATAAACTATACTTTCTGCAAACTTAGTTTTAGTATTAAAAAATTTGCACAAAATTTCAAACATTTACTTTAAAAAGAAACTGTCCCATTCTGAAATTCTTGAGTGCCTCAAAACTTAAACAAGATGATCCAAACAGAACTTATGATGCCTACTTTCCATTTAATCATTTATTTAATAATTATATTGGCTTTAATAACTTTAAAATCACTGTGGATGTGTTTTCTTTGTGTTCCCAAATTACATAATTTAGCATTATAAAATATTACAAATACATTTGAACCAAATATTAAATTGATCATGCATATTTGTCCGGCAAAAATAACATATATTAGACCAGCGGTGGCCAACCTGCGGTACGCATGACACTAGTGGCATGCAAAGCTCTTGTCAGTGGCATGCCTCCCGATTTATAAAAAATAACTAAAATATAATGAAAATGATTTTCAAAATAGTAATAGTAAATAATAAAATAGGAGTACACAGTTTCCAAATGCGTTCTTTGAGATATCACAATGTCCTCAATAATTTTCGCTCAGACGAGTATTTAACGAGAAGCTAGCGGGGAATGTTGTAAAATAGATGTAGGTCTTCATGTAAAGTTGTAATTATTATCCAATTTTAAACAAAATTGGAATCGGTCGACCCATTTTAGCAAAACTTCCCAATGCCAAATTTCATCAAAATAAGGCAAGTGGTTCCCCAGTTGAAACTGAGGAACATAGTAAACTACAAGTAGGTCTCCATGTAAAGTGGTCTTAATGGTTGTCAGATTTTAACCAAAATTGGAATTAGTCAACCAATTTTAGCAAAACTCCCCAATACCAAATTTCATCAAAATACGTCCAGCAGTTCTTGAGTTTTAACATGAGGATGGACAGACTCAAACGACCTCTCCTATATGCATTCACTTCATGCAAAGAATGCATAATAATATGTAATTCTTTACATAGCTGGCAAATATGTTAGATGAAAATGTCTATTTGTTCAAAAGTTAATATGTGAATTAAATGTTTAACATGAGGAATTTCAAAATGTAGGCAAAAAAAGATGAACAGAATAAGTAACTTCATAGTTATTTCTTTAGAATGATTCAGATCCAAAGATCTTAGGTTAATTCTTTCTAATTTAGATCTCAAAAAGAATAAATACATGTATACATGTTATCGAATGGAAAATGGAAATGTCTTCCTTGAAGTCCAGCCAAGGACTTTTTTCAAGATTTTTTTTCGTCATCGCCTTAAAATATGTGAATCTAGCATTCCTGTCAAATTTCAAAAATATATCTCCATCTTTTATCAAGTTATTCACATTTTTATAGCATGACAGAGGGAGCCACAAAGGGACAGAAGTAGGCTTTTATATTTGTTAGATTTCCATTCTGAAAAGTAAGCTAAGAAATGGCTACTTACTCCAACATTCAAGTCACTTCGGCCTTCATCAAACTTCTTGAATAACACGACTGCTTCATTTTCAATGTTATATTCTGAAAATATCTCAGAAGCAGCAACGATACCAAAGGGATGCCCATCAATGTTTGCTGCAGCACCAAGGAAGGCTTTGGCAGAATCTGTGGTCTGATCCTGAGTAAGGCGAGATACAAATTTATTTAAATAGGCTTATTCAAAACATACAAATATGATCACAATTCATCACTTAAAATTACACCACAAATTATTCCTTATCCAAGGATTTAATCCAAGATTTATCACAAATGTGGTAGATAATAGTTACGCCAGAACAGTGGTCTATAACTTTTTCCACCACCAGGAGCTATTTTGAGAGTTGCACCAACCTGGAGGGCTACTGATGCACAGACTTTAATATGTATATATATCACAATTTTACCTAATTTTAAGAATGAAATAATTCCTGGCTACTATGCAAACATATTTTGGGGTATTTAACCTATGAAGTTTTGTTTATCAACATATATACAACAGAGAAAAATTTGTCATTTTAAATACAGAAGTATCAATACATTAAATGGGAAATTTTTATTTAATGGGACACTTGGGAGTCCATATTTTTATAGTTTTTTATAGTATGGAATATATTCAGAAATTGCAATTGTGATAGTCTTTTGAATTCTTATCAGAGATAAAATGTCTTTATTTTTAATTAAATTCATTTCAGAAAAGGCCATCTCACAGAGATATGTGAGAGCAAAAAGCATATTCAGCTATTTTGATTCATTCGGTAATTTCCAGAACTTTCCAAAGTCATCAATTCCCATGCCTATATTGAACTTCCGTTGAATATCACTCTGAATCGTCAATATTTCCATTTCTACTTCATTTCAGTTGACATCAAAATGTTTCCATAACAACTGGAATGCCATATTTACTACGGGTGATTTCTACAACAAATGAATTAAAAATTTAGAAACTTTGAAAAATAACATCAACAATTTTCACTTTGCATGTTAGGTTGTTTTGGAGAATGCACAGTAGTGGCAGCTTTCAGCTTTCTGAAACCTGATGAGGGATATTTGAAACTATTATACGAGTGAGTGGTTGAAGACAACTGCTCTGGAAGTTTGACATATTCGATGATTTTTCAAGATTATCAAAATAAAAAATTATTTTCAATGCAAATCATTACAACCATATGATTTTTGTAAATCCAGCAAGATTTCCCTCAGTAAATAAAAACAAAAATCACAGTAATTGGTATATACAAATAAATATGGAGGTTTTTAGTGCTAACCTTAAAGAATCCAACAATTGCAACTTCACTAGCTTCAATAAATTCTTTTACAGCATTAACATCAGCTAAATCCTTTGCAGGTGGGCCAGTCTTTTTTAGCAGCCAATTTACTATTTCATCAGCAGTTCTACCTCCTGAAATAATATCTTCAATTAGTGATAGATCACAAACTACTATTCTAATTTTTGCAAAGATTGCACAGCCAAAATTGTAATCACAGAGAGATTTAAATTTAGAATATGCTTGACAAAGCCATAAATTATACCAAGTTTGAAAGCCTTTGGCATGAACGTTGGGGAGATAAATTTACAGTCTGGACAAAATTACTTTGGGATTGACACTTTGGGCTAGAGAAGGGGTGGGGGCTTGGCGAGAAAGACTCTCCTTTCTCACAGCCAATCACAGGCTGAGGGGAGGGAAGCACTGCTAAGGGCAACCACGCTGTGTTGCCGCTATGTCCCCTGCACAAAATGCTGTCTATGTTAACTGGTCTTACCATTCATAGTGTGCCTATCTCCACTACTTCCTTGTACTATTGTTATCTGTTCTTATTGTTTAGTTGTAACTCTACTATCATTGTTTATCCGTCTCATCATGTTGTTATCAGTTTTTATTTTTGTTATCAGTATTTGTTTACTGATGGCAAATTGCTCCTTGGACATGTCTGGAGCGAGCGCGAGTTCGATTGGAAGTGGATCAATGAGATTTGGTTCGAAGCGAAGTTACAGACAGGGTGTAGCCATGCGTGGTCAAACTCGGGAATTAATTTGTACTTTGAGGGATTATTTTGAGTGGTTTTGGGCATTGATCATCTCCACGAATTTGTTTACAAATGCCTTTTTGCGATTACGATTGTTAATATCTTCATGGGTATTCTCTCCGTTTTTCAATCTGCGTTTTCTTCTGCTCTCGAAATATTTTAAGTGCACATTAGTATGAGTCTTCCCTGACCCTTTCAAATAAGTGAAAGGAAATTTTTTAAAGAGTGAAAGGGAAAAATCTTAGAAATGGACGGTTATAGCTATTCGCAGAACTAGGGATAATTAGGGTAGGGACAACGAGGGTTACTTACAATTAGTTCGTATGAAGAATACAACAAGAATGGTTGCTGAATGTCACATCTCAAGAATATGACGAATGTAACTATATAGTTTATGTAATAAATTATTACATTATTTATTTTGTTATTCTGAACAACAATTTTTAAATTTACCCAAAAAAATCTCGAAATTATTAACATAATTACAGTAGATTCCATCGTGAAAAATCTCTCTATAAACTGTGTGTTGAAGTACATATAATATATAAAAAGGATATAATTTCTATACCAGAAAGAAGAAATAATTTTAGGGGCAAAGTAGCGATATATCTGCTATTTTAATAGAATTATTATTATTCATTTAATTTATATTTTTTAAATTTCTAGTGATCAAATCGAAAGGGTCATGAAACATACATTTTTATCTTATAAAACACAGAAGTAATAATGAAAATATCACGTCATGAATAGAAGAGGAACCTGTGTCAAAAGGAAGGTTTACGTGCGTGTTTGGGGGCATCTGTTATGCACATGCTGGCAACATCGCACCCGAGCCACCTCAAATGTCAATCCCAAAGCACCGTATCTACCTGAATATAAGCCAATGTTTTTTGTCAAAATCTATAATGAAAAAAATCACCCCTCGGCTTAAATGCGAGTTCGAGAAAAAATTTGGGGTTAGGATTGTCTCATAGTCACCCATAGATAGCAGCACGTCTCTCATTGCCATCGCGTTCAAATGATAGTACTATATTTTTCGTAAGTAAATATTTGACCTACGATGAATATTAACGACTAAATAATACAGCTAGAATATTGAATTTAGCAGTACCTGTGTTTTGTTACCGTTGTTACCTGTTCTTTCGTTTCTAAAGGCTATTATTGGATATTTTCATTCGTTTCTCACGGCTATGCATATGAATCATTAAGAAAAGTTAGAAATTTGTATTATTTTTCATTATCCATTAAAAGAAGTTCCTATTAGTTTTACTTGGCTATTGTAGTTACTGCTATAGCCAATGTAATGTTTGTATGCATGTTAAAACCTCATTCATGGAATCTATTAAAATTACGTACATTGACTACGCAGACGATTACGCGAAATGCGATGACTGCTTTCAATGCTCAACTGTTTGAATTATGGTAAAACTTGTGTGAAGTTATATATGATATACCATATACGATATATAGATATGAACATGTATAATTATAAAATGCAATTTCTTATGGCAATGTAAATGCTAATTTCATTGGAAATAGACTTGGATTAAAAATTACCGGGGCAAGATCGCTATTGCTTTATTTGACCTTGTGTGAAAACAAAGATGAATGAAATTATCGTAACTGAATGTGGAACATTATTCAACAATACGAAATTATTAATTGGAGTAATATTTCAAGTGTCAACAACTAAACCATTTCCCACTCTCTTCTTCGATCTCCAATAATGTTTTCTAGGTCGTGCATACATGCCCGGCACACTTCATCACAAAATCTATAAAATTTACTTTTTTGTCGAAAAATGGTGGAAATTTTTGAGGGGGTCGGGCAGATACGGTCATTTTGTCCAGACTTTAGCATATATAGCCTAATAAAATATCTCCAAATAGAAGGCTTGATTTCTTATTAGAAATGTCAACTTTCAGTACCATCTTTTTAACTTAACATGGTAATGTTTGTGCAGAATAATTTTCTTCCTCAGTCAAATGTTTTTCATAGCTATGGTTTTTCTTATGGCTTCTTTTTCTTGTCCTTCATTATATCTTCTTAGAGGAGCATTTAGAACCTTTTTCCATCAAAAATCAGTGTCATTAAATATTTCATTGATATCAGACGATGTTTATGTGAAATTAAAGAAGGCTGCACAATAAAAACATTTCTTTTGAGTGACCTTTTACTGTAATTACCAAGTTAACATTAGCATTTATGTTGTCTTTCTACTTTTCGGACATGTTATAAAAACACAGTCCAAAGGCTTTCATTGCAATAGAAGCATTTCACCTTTCCATTCAACATTCCATTAACAATTTTCTCAAATATGGCTCTTTATATGAAAAATAATAATATAACAGAAATAATGTGCCGCATTACCCTCAATAAATACAACAATTGAAAAATTATGACAGAACCTATTTTGTCTGGTATACTTTGGAAAGAAAAATAGAATGGGGAAGGAAAAGGTTTCAGCTGACATATGACTTGAAACGGAAAGAGAACCATCAAGACATGAAGACTGCAGGAAACAGGAATATGTAAAGAAACAGATTCAACTAAGAATAATCATGGACCAGTCTTATACTGTGACCAAACTCTTTACACAATACGTGCAACCACTGCAGTATTAGTACAAAATTAATTAAAAAGCATTTCTATTAAGCTGATGAAACTCTCATAGATAATCTTAAAGAGAGAACAAAGACCTACAAGTCATGTATGTGTAGTACACAAAATTAATTTTTCTAAACACATTATGACAATCAATCACCAACCTGTATAGTCTGATGGTTGACCGCCTCTGAAAAACTTCAAAGTGGGATAACCTCTTACGCCATGCTCTTCAGACAGATCAGTCTGTTCTGTTGCATCAACTTTACCAAGTACTATCTTTGGCAATGTATTATCCTCTGCAGAGGCTAACTCCTCTAATTTTCCAGCGGCCTTGGCATATTCTGGGGCCAGGGCTTTGCAGTGTGTACACCATGGGGCATCTAAACATACAACGAATTACAACTTGTATCAAATGAAAGCAACATATTGACAAGTATTCATTATATAGGAACATTAAAAAAGGGGAAGCTTTTAATATTAAATTCCTTAATTATGAATAAAAGGGAAAAATATTACAACAAAATTTGAATGGCGATTTTTTGGGTAAAATAAAACTATAAATTGAACTCTTATTTCCATTAATTCCATGGCTGGCAGGCAAAAGGGAATAAGTCAGAAAAGTCGGGAAACATTACCATATAAATTTATCAATTTTGTAGAAAATATATATTGTTAAGATTGAGAAGAAAATTTAATTCGATTCAGCATTGATTGTGGAAATATATACCCACTAAAAAGTAGTTACATTAAATGGGGATTTTGGAGATGGTGATCAACTTTTCAATCAAATTTTGTCATTTCTTTAGTTTCAGGACTTTCCCTTTTCGCCTGCCAGCAATGGAATTATTATATTGCTAACAAATGAAATTTTCCAGCTATTTCAATTACAAGCAAAACAATTTCAAAAGCTCGGCCCATGAGTAACACATACTTCATATGTCGGGCGAGAATGAGTAAAATACTACAAATTGAATTAGCAAGTTTATTCGAATGACGCTTGTTCAAATTGACCTATTCTGATAACTAAAGACGATACAAAAGATTAATAAATCCGGTACATGCAGACAAGCACGTAAGATAACACGTCTCCGAGCGGACCGATAATGGGACAAAAATACCATGACTCGTGAAGTGAGTATCTGACAGGAAACCGGGAGAAAAATCATGGTCCGGAAAGTGTCTGCTAATGAAGCATCCCTTTCGACAAAAACGGAAAAAAAGGAATTCGAAGAGGGTGGGACGTTAAGAATGGCAGTGACCTTGAGAGGCGAAGAAAATTCTTAGCAGACCTTTATCCCGAGACAAGGGGATAGCATAAAGCTTGTACACGCTCAGCAGCCGTTCGCCCCCTCCGTCTTTCCAACTAGTCCACCACTCCGAACACGAGAACAGAGTTGCCATATCTATCCGAATCTTTGGAGACCATCAATGGACTTATCATAAACTGACGGGGGGGGGGGGGGTAGGGGGGGGGGGGGGGGGGCGAGAAACTTGGAAAATCTCTCAAAAATCTTTTTAACATCAACGTCGCTTCCGCTTGACATGAAGGACCGATAAACAAGCCGACATAAATTTCCTAAAACGATATCGATAGATCCAGCCATCAGTACTCTCAGAAATTTTCGTAAATCATTTTTACCGACTACATCCTCAAATGGCAACCGGGGCCTCGAAATTTTACCCAAAAGTACACACAAAAATGCGTTAATTGCAAAATTGTGAGTTTTGATTTTTCATTAAGGGAAATACAAAGTAATGAAGAAGCGATGCATTATTTTCTTAAGATCCCATAGTTCTTCGATCGCATAAACGAGACGTGGCCATAAATCTTAATGATTTTAGCTTGTAACTGCAAGAGCGTGGTTCATGTCAATAAACCATAGGAGATTAACATATCGACTTCGATGACATGCGTCAAATAATTCACGCTCTACATCCAATACCCAAACGTATTTTGCGAGGCAAATACTGCGTACGTGGGCTGCAGCATGACAGCAGAGCCGCTGAGAAAACCACTTCCTCGGCATAAATTTAACGACCCCGGAGCGAAATAATCAGACACCAGCAATTAATTTACGGTAGCCGAATCACAAAGCGCCAAGCAAACGGAAATGCGTATCGTTACTCCTTAGGTGCCAGCGCAGCATTTTTACGACGCTAAACGCGACCAAGAAGCGCGCCATGCCCTGACACATCCATAATATCGCCAATAAAGTAATTGTCAATAGCAGGTGCCAAGCTAAATTATGGCTTAGTGCCTCTGGAAAAACGAACGCTTAACAGAATTTCGGTAAGTTAACGTGTTTATGTTCCAATAAGGGAAACTCGTCGTAAATATTGGATCAAACGAAATGAGCGCGGTCGTAACCTTTGACGCTTACGGCCGACCCGCAAAGCAACTTATTTCTGGCTCCATGCCATCATTGGGTAGTTTCCTGTACCAAAGAGACCGTGACTAAGCGGGCTTCAAAATCGCAACAGCAGGCTCTTGAATCGACATAGGCTATTCATGAATTTAACCAGACCTGCAATGTATATTTTTATTCGAAGCGCGAATGAACCACCTGACAATCACAGGATAAAAAATTTATTCACACGATAACTCTTCGGGTACTTCCGACATCGGCTACAACTCCAACAGAATCTACGAAAGTTTCTGAGAAACGGTACACGCCGCCCAAGGTCGAACTATTAAATTTTTTAAGTTTCCCATTGCATAATGAATACATAGACCTGGCAAGCCTGTTGTAAAGTAAAATAATCGTGTAGTTCTAACTCCGAACGGGACGGGCTTCGAAACGCGTACAAAAAGAAAAATCATATGTTGATGACGTGGACAATGAATGATGCAATAAAACACGACCGTGGGCGAATAAATTTCAACCCGATTACAATCATGCGTTACCTATTGGATATATAAAGAGATGATAGCGAATTTGTAACTGAAACGTTTTACCTCACCCTCGAATGAAATGACAAGGATCAGAAATTTCCAAGATAACGGGAGGGAAATCCACCCAAAAAGATGGTAAGCAACCTCGAATGCAGTCTGTGTATCACTCGTACAAATACTGTTATCTTAAAATACAGCTATACCTCCCATGCGTTAAATTAAGGACCAATTTCGATTCACCAATTTCCTTCTCAGATAACGTTTAACACGAATGATAAGGGTTGTTTTACAATTTTATATTTTGCGCTAAAACAATTCTCATCCTCAATTCTGATGCTATGAAGAAATATTCGTTTAAATTTCAATAAACGCAACCAAAAGTAAATACTCGAAAATAATAATTTGTTGAAAAACGAAATAGTAGTCCAACTGAGCATCTCGATCAACTTTTCTATTAGGTACTTTCATCTCGCCGACAGGCCGGTAAAATTAACTTGCATCATTCAAATATCGCGTTTTGCTTACGTCATCAACGCTAGAGAAGGCCTCTTTAATTTCTTATAAAACCAGTTTTACCACTAAGTTCGCCCACCTGTCTCTAATTGTACATCAGTCAAATTCCACTCGATTCATCTCCAGCAACACTTATTCCGAGAAAATTATCACGAAAATATAGCCCAAAGATTAAATTAATGGAGAAAATAGTCATCGATACTATTCTATTATAGATTACCTTCGATTTAGATTCTTATCTACTGTTACAAAATGGACAATTTATAACGATACGATGGGATGTGAATGAGTCAACTTAATAATGCTGCTGATTCTCGGCATATTAAATTGCCTCGAAACTGAACTAAACTGAACCCAGGGATGCGATAAAGCGACTCGTACATAAAACCGACCGACTGTTTTATTCATCCAGGAATATAATTGCCTTTTGGGACGCTAGAAAGTGTTATCAGGGCATGGACACTAAATGCCAAGGGCAAGACCGTGGAAAGCTGGAAATAACATTGAACCATGTTATGGGCATTATAAGCCACGACATGTTTGCACGCCCAACGGCATCAAGGGCAGACCGCAATATCAAAATTACATACAAATTTAGTTTAATCTGCACGTCATATGTTAATTCTGCACTATAAATTTCTAAAATCTCATTACTCGAAAAAGAAACCAAGACATCCAGCCTCTATATGATCCAACAAAATGTTTCATTTTAGAACATTTAACTGATTAGCATAGCAATGGTCATGTAGTACGATTGCGATTAACTGTCAACGGTAGGAGATATGGATTTTTAATCTGCCACCGCAATGATTAATCATTAAAATTCCTTTTTCCTTCGGCGTTCTCCATGAAAACTGCCCCACAAATTTTGACAACAGATAGACATCGAGGAAGAAATTAATTTTCAACCGGCATACGTCAAAGGATGACAGCATTATTTTCAGAAACTAAATGTACAAATGCAATCCTACCATCAATATAATAATCATGCCAAAACAAAAACCTTGATTTCATTTGAAATGCACCGATAATGACACAAACCGGGCAAAAATACTGCTGGCACTTATACCCTCACTTCTAAAACACGAGCAAATACATCTTTATAATATGAATCGTTGAGATCAACGACCGCGTGAAGGTTTCGGCTAACAGAAATTGCGTAGACATAAACGTGGCAACGTTGTTACCTTCAAGCAGAACCACGTCACCTTAATGTATTACTGTTTAAATTACCTATTAATGATTAAATTAATAGCCCCGTACCACTGGGCACAGCACTAAATGTAAGTTGACTAGTTTCCTTACACATTTTCAAGAGCAAAACTATAGTTCATGAAACGCCGGTAGCCGAGTGAACGCCCACGTTCCTGCTCGACTAAATTATAAAAGCTATATCAAATGATATACATTTTTTTTTAATTTGTTGACCTTAAAGAGGCGAATATTTTTTAACGGCAAACTTTTATAATACAAATTGAAGTTATTCCCATGAATCTCAAATTTAAGATAACGAAACTTTGCTATGCATCTCAAAATAATCAGATGATGCAAGTTGGTGGCAGTAAATTTTACAAACAGCAAGATGGTGTTTCACAAAGAATTCTTAAAAATACACAATAATATTCATCCTACATCAACAAACACCTTAAGTTGGGCAACCCAAATCTAAAAGTAATGGTGCCCCGTAAGATTTCAGGAACTGAAGAATAATCATACTTACAAAATTCGACAAGAATGAATTCGTTGTCTGTTATGGCCTTCTTAAAGTTACTCTTTGTGAGGACGAGAACGCCCTCATCCTTCTTAATTTCTTCATCACTCCATACGTTGGCAGATAAGCCCAAGATAAGAATTGCCGCGAAAACCACCTGCATCTTTACGGTGTGTTTAACCCCAAGTGAAAAGCCCTACAGTGGCCGCTAACGATGAGCAACCCGCTTTTTGCTAAAATCAGGATAACGTGGCAGCATCGACTCGTGGTGTGATTCGATTGGCTCAAAATATCACGTGCCGTAGTCAAAACATAACTTGTTTGCTCTTTATGGGCGCCTGGGTTTTTCGTTATTATTGTGTCAAAGTGACTCCTTTAAAGTAATTTGAGTATTTACATGCGTTATCAATGATATTATTTTAAATGAAGTCTCATCTTGATTCGTTATTAAAATATACGTGAATGTTCGTAATATCGCGTAGCATTTGTCAGGATTGACATCCTGACATGAAGCAAAAATAGAAATTCTGAGATTGATGCGTGAAACTTATTTCGTCAGGGTAATTCTTGGATATATTTAATTTGGACATTTTTACTTTATATTGGATTGTATTAACCACTAAATATTCTTTATATGGCCAATAATTAAAGTGTCCGAATAAGATATTTAAACTTTTACAATACAAAAGTTATTTCACAATGATGTAATGTGTTGAAAATTACAGATGTTTGAAGGTGAACATTTAATAACTTCGGAGGTTCACCCTTTTACCGAACGCTCTAATTCCAAACCGTTCGTTAGTTCTGAAAGTAAGTTATAGATTGAAATGATCGGGCGGTCTAATATGCAGTACCCATGTATGAAGGAAATGCATTTTGTAAATTTGTCATTCAAAAATGTTAAATTTTCTTTACTATTTATTTCACTTTATAGATGTAGTGTCAAGATTTAGCTTCATCTTTCCCTCAGAATTAAAAAGATCACCACAAGTTGGGCCGTCGATTGACGAAGATGGGGATTACCTCATCCAACGTAAAAATGAAAGTATCAAAGCTGAGGGAAGTATTTTGATCGGTAGGTGGTTATTGGAATGAGGAAAAGTACGGTAAATATGAAACTGTTGATGGCAACGTTCAATCCTTGAATTGAGATGATTGATGAAATTAGAATAAATCAGTAATATAGTTTCAGCTATTTTGGTTGCCCTTATATCGTGGATTATTTGGCAGTTATGAACTGTTTTACAGAGAAGTTGAAACATTTTCAGCAATAATTATAGTGTCTCGTTAGAAACTAGCTCATTTCTTTCCTAGCATGAAAGAAATTTTAATTAGCTTCGAGTGTAAAGGTGAAGCACGCTTACCTTGTAATGTTAATGATGGTATTGTACAAATAACTGGAGCAGGAAGTTATTGGATTTTATAAAAATAGTAGATGCCAAAATTAAGTTACTGAGGATTTCATGAATTATTATCTACTTATATAATAAAGGTGAAATACTCCTTTAGCCAAACAATTAGAGGGTTACAACCCTCTAATTGTTTGGCTAAAGGAGTATTTCACCTTTATTAATCTTAGCCAAAGTTATTGAGCTACTATCAATTATCTACTTATATGATTAGAAATTATTTGTTTCCTGAATAAATTTTCTACATACAGCTCTAGTAAATCCAGACATTTTAATCAAACATGGAGGCTTAATTTTGAACTTAATGAGAGCTGTAGATTTTTACAAACAACATTGTATTTGAAGAATCAGTGAGGCAGGATTGGTGAGCTTTA
The DNA here is from genome assembly GCA_028673005.1 of Tanypteryx hageni. Classification (NCBI taxonomy): domain Eukaryota; kingdom Metazoa; phylum Arthropoda; class Insecta; order Odonata; family Petaluridae; genus Tanypteryx; species Tanypteryx hageni. The sequence continues at coordinate 96,287,941 of CM054116.1, forward strand.
TGAAATGTGATTACTTTTATAATAGTATAGATGCTAACTTAATGTGCATTTCTTCTTTAACCATCTGTTAATGTTATCACGACTTGATTTTAATCTTTATCATTTTAGAAGATCTTTACCAGTATTGGTAAATTTTAGAAAATTAGGCAGGTATCACACACTCATGTAGCCAGAAGATTTTTATTGTGCCATTTAAATTTCAGATGTGTAACTCATGTGAAATATATAGATCCATAGAAGAAACATTCATTACACACTAAAAGTAAGCCATTAATAAAATTAATGTTTATATACCAAATTTAAAAAGCGTTTTCTTTATCATTTTATAAAAATGCATATATGACACCATGTTTTGGAGAGGACCAAAGAATTATTATTTTAGATTTTTGTCAAACAAAATTTAAAGTATGTATGAAGATTCAAGTAATAGGAAATTTTTCATGAAGGGGCAAAAAAATAAAGTTAATAGATTCACTTGTTTATTTAAATAATTATGGTGGAATCAGAACTAGTCGCATATTAATACAATTAAAAACCACTTATTTTAAAATCATTTTATTTACTAAATGAAAGTTCCTGTTCTCGGTGTTTATAACTTAAATGGGTGATTATCTAAGTATTAGAACAATTAATTACTGAAACTTTAACCTTAGGCACCCTAACAATGTCAAAAATCATTCTCAAAGTCAGTACAGTGTGTCAAGTAAGCCACTGACTCATTTTATAAGGTAAACACCTCCAAGATTGCGAGAGGTGATTTAAGATGAAGGGAGGCCATGAAAAAATGATATTGTTACATGATGGTGATCTGTTGCAAGAGTTAGGTTTCTCGGATTGATTGAGGAAAAGTCACCCATCAAAATCATTCACCGTCCTGGACTCATGTCTTGCTTCTCTTCAAACCTATTTATCAATTAACTTGTCATATTAAAAATATAATTGCTTTATTTTCCATTAAATTTAACTTTTTATGGCGACTCATTAGATTGCTGCCAAAAATGACAATGGACAGACATGTGCATGACCATAGAGTATGAACATTGGATGATCTACCATAGGCTGCTACAATATGCCCAATGGAATGCAGTGGTATAAAAATTTTTACCTGTCTCTTGAAGAGACTCCTAATGATCAACCCACCTGATGAATTGAAACAAATGATAATTTCGCAACATTATTCTTATGAGTTAGCCCTACTGTGATACTGTTTGGAATATGTTTACAGTAAAGAAATGATATTTTATGATTATACAAATTAAATGGAAAATGCCAAAAGATACTTCCAGGATTATGAAAAAAATATTACCAAAATACCAATCAGTAATGAGATAGCAGATTAAAGAAAAATGAAGTAGCTAAAATGCCTGTTTTTTACCCCAACATAATCATTAATTTTATAAAAAAGAAGATTAAGTTCATAATTTTATTTTTTTAAATATTCAGTTAATTTAGTCACTAATGCATCACAATTAAAATGCATACTTCAACTTAACTTTGGGAAGCATTATTCATTTTCAATACTTTCAGTATTATTATTACTTGTGAGGTGCCTCATGGATTATAATAATAAATTCACATTTCTGATTTTTATCTTGATGCATAACATTTTGATGATTTTTTTATTTCAAAAACATCCTAGATCTGACATGCCAAACACAAAGAGGCAAAGTAATAAATGTTATGGAAAGACCACTAGGATTACTGTTTAATGAGGGCCAGCCGTAAAAAATAGCTTTTTTCTAGAAGATTTGACGTTTTGCAAAAAAAAACTATAATTTAGAAAATGTATTCTATTGTACCTCAATAGTTAAGAAAATATCTCCTCACAAAAATGAAGTATTCATATTAAACCTCAATCAATTTAGTTAAGAGAAAATTTCTCATTCAGGCTGAACTAAGGCATAGAAAGGGCTGCCAGTTTGACATGACTGTCCTAGATTATAAATTGATGGAAATAATGAATCGAGATCCCTATGCAAATGGCATAAGCTGGAAATTAAGGAATAATTTGCAATCAGGAGAAAAAGCATGCCACAATCGAGAATCAAACCCGGGTCTTCCACTTGATGGATGGATATTCTACCACTAAACCAGTGGTTCTCAAACTGTTCCACGGCACACTGGTGTGCTACAGTAGATATTTAGGGGTGCCGTGAAAAACTTGGTTTAGTAAATAAATTAACGATTTGCATGTATTGGTGTGTAATTAGGGCAATAATTTTTCTTCTAATAAATTGATTATGTTGTAGCATCAACAAATGGATGTCTCCAAAGGTTGTAATATCCATATCTAAAAATATATAAAGCTTGTCCCAAGACGGGTGCCGTGAAACCCTCTTTATCTTTGAAAGTGGGCCACGACTCAAAAACGTTGGAGAACCACTCCATTAAACTAGCTAATTCCTCTCTTTCAGAACACACATGTTTTCTTAATTGGGGCTGGGCTATCCAAGTTACTATCCCCTGATTTCAGCTTGTCTAGCATGGCCCCAGTTAAGAAAATATCCGCGTTCTAAAACATGAGAATTAGTCGGCTACAATAGTTTAGTGGTAGAATATCTGGCCATCAAGTGGAAGACCCTGGTTCGATTCATGATCACGGCATACTTTTTCTCCTTATTTCAAACTATTCCCAAACTTCCTAGATTATGGTAAATTTATTTATAAGTTCAACAGGGAACAATCAAGCTCTTAATATGTCTGAAAAAATTCAAGAACAAGCAATTTAAAAATGTACTTGTCTTAGGTATTTCCAATAGCCCTAACCCTATGGCTATTGGAGATACCTAAGGCAAGTACATTTTTAAATTGCTTGTTCTTGAATATTTATAAGTTGACAGATTCAATAATAGGGATAGCTATTATATGAATCTTGGATTGGCATTTTTCTGCTCTCAGAACACAGCATCTCCACTACTCTTGGTCTTGTGGGTCAACAAGTTTGGCGAGGTGCCCTTCTTCTTGCTGATTACCTTTTGCACCAAGGGTCATCTCTCCTCAAAGGAAAAGTAGCCCTGGAATTAGGCTCGGGTACTGGGCTTGCAGGAATTGTTTCTGCCTTGTACTGCTCTGAAGTGATCTGCACTGGTGTGTTCATTATACATTTTTATTTCTTATGTACGGATTTACATATTTAAAGTCTTTGCATTTTCAATATACATTATAAAGCAGGGGTGGACAAACTACAGCCCACGGACCACATGTGGTCCACAAGCAGTAGCGTGCAGAAGGGGGGGGCCGAGGGTGTGATGGCCCCGGGCATCTCCATATCGGGGCTATCCAATCAAAGAGTGAAATAAAAATGTAATTTTTTAAATTTGAAATCGTCCCTGTTAACTTTTTTTTGTCCTCATGTGGTAAAGGTGTTGAAAGAAGCATAAGATGCCTTAATGAATGCATTATTTCGCGCCAAGAGCATTGTAAAATATTTACAGTTATATTTGTTTATGGTTTTATTTTGCTTCGTAGCATGAAATCAAAGTGTTCGATATATTTTAATCTGTATCAAATATTCGTGCGCATGTGCATAAAACGATTCTAGTATCAATGCGTGTATTGATGCATCATATGGGAAATGAGGGATTATTACAAATCTTATATAAAGTCAAACAATATCGTCCCACGTTATTTTTACTTCCTCTCTTGAATTGTAAACGGAAACAAGTTCCTACAACTGTAAACATAAACAAGTGCCAAAATCCCAATCTTACAGGTATTTTGTGATTTAAATATACAATCTACGCAGGGGTGTGTAACAGTTACATATTGCATTTATGAAACATGAGTGGCCTCCGTTAGTTAGAAATCCCGTCACCAAGTAATGTCATATAAATGCCATATAAAAGCATAAGTAATTTGTTAACATTTCACAGACAATTTGAAGCATGTAATGCAATTGCACAAAATCAAGGAGTTGGCCCTGGGCATCACCAAACCTCTGCACGCCACTGTCCACAAGGGCATTTTTTGTGGACTGCGATGCCATTATGAAAGTGAAGCATAATATAAAATACAGATAATTTCATATTTGTAGCTTAAAATTATGGTCAGGAAACCTTTTCCAGTGATATTATGGGGATAGCATATTATTTCATATTGATTTTCGCTAACAGGATCCCTCCCATTATCTCATCTTCCGATGTCAACCGTAACGTGGCCCGCCGAAGCATTTTCATCTGGTAATATGGCCTGCCACATAAAAAGTTTGTCCGCCCCTGAAATAGAACATTGTGTATAATATAAATAATTGTGGTTCAAAATAACATCAATATAGTAGATGTTGGGAATAATTTTGAAACGAGAAAAAAGTCTGCTATGACCGGGAATCGAACCCGGGTCTTCCACTTGCCGGGCGGATATTCTACCATTGAACTATCATAGCAGATCATTTTTCTCGTTTCTGAACGGGGATGTTTTCTTGGTTGGGATGGAACTAGCCAAGCTAGTATCAAACTGCCCCAACGGATGTCCTCGAAGAGATACACCGAAGAAAACTCCTCCCTCTCAATTGGTGAGATTGCCAAGTAAGAAATTGGTGGAATAAAGTGATCCGAAGATCCTATGCAGACAGGCATAAGCTGTAAAGTTGGGAATAATTTTGAAATGGCAAGTGGAAGACCCGGGTTCGATTCCCGGTCATAGCAGACTTTTTTCTCGTTTCAAAATTATTCCCAACTTTACAGCTTATGCCTGTCTGCATAGGATCTTCAGATCACTTTATTCCACCAATATAGTAGATGCCAAATAAACTGCTAAATCTGTTAACTTTGTGAAATTTCAGTTAATTTCCTAAATGGCATTGCTACTTGTTTACTAAGGCTTACTTGAGCAAAAGAAAGTTAAAATTTTCTTCTAGAGAAATATCTCATAATTTTAAAAAATCTTGCCCATTTCTTACTCTGTTTCTGGAATTTGGGATTTTCTAGAAGTATGTCGCTTGGAGAGTTGTGTAAAATATTTGATAAATTAAATATCTCCATTTAATATAAAAATAATAGCTCTGTCTGACTACTCATTTCTTAAGTATTTATTTTGCTTAGTGAGTCAAGTTAATATTCTATTAGTAAAGTTTATTAGTGTTAGGGCTATCACATGTCCTCACTTTCTCGGACATGGCCTCATTTTCGGCATTCAACCATCAGGAAGGAATTTTTTTAAATTGAAAAATTTCCAGATATTTAGAGCGTATATCAGACCCAGTTAATGTTCCCATATCACATTTTTAATATAATTAATCCATTCTTATATTTCTGTAAAAGGGAAACCATAAACTTCATCTGGGAAAAGGACGTCTTCATTTTACAGCCCAGAATATGGTAGGCCTAATTAGTATAGAACACTAGCCAAATTTCTTCCAAATTTATTCATTTTTGCTATAGTCAATCCATTTCATCGAGTATTATTATTCAGTGAAAATGAATGAAGTATGTACGTCAAGAACATCTATTGAACCAGTTGTATGGTAGCCTAAATAAAATAAGTCAAGCGATTTTTCAGTTTTTAGGCACTTTACGAGCAAAGCGATAGTAGCAGAATGCCTTATGGGCACGTTGCCTCCAACAATCCTCGTGTTTAATCTCCGAAACTGCTGAGCAGATTTTAATTAAATTAAGTATTGGTGATCCTTATTAAAATTTATCTACAAATTCTGATTTTCAACTCCATCCATTAATTAGAACTTCTACTTTATATAAACGTATACTCATATCTCGTTAAATAGCTTCTGTCAAGCAACAATTAAATACCATATTTTTCCTCTTCCTCCTCTTATATGATTTGTAAGGTACAGGTTAAAAAATTTATTTGGACCGAGGACAACATTTACCACAAAAAAAGTCTGTGAGACCAAATAATTATGATTTATAGTTTTGGTGATAAAAATTTGAGAACTGCCCAATCTTTCCATACCGTTTTCTATGCATTTCCCATAAAGAATGCCTTCGAAATTTCTGGGTATTCCATTTATGGAGTATACTTTTCGTATTTGTTAATTCCTGTGATTAATCTCAACTTTTTTCTGTTAAAACATCACTTTTTAGACTTGGATAAGGGGAGCATTTTGGAAATTATTCGAGCCAATGCAAAAAGAAATCAAACTCTAATAGGACAAAATGGAGGCAAGGTGGTTGTTGGACAGCTCAACTTTCTAGATAAAAATTGGAGTGAGACGTTGAAGGAGAAGTTGAAGAAGGTATCCGTTATTTTTGCAGCTGATGGTAAGATTTCACAGACATACTTCAACAGACTTGTCAAACATAGCAGAGAGATATCCTGTTTTAGGATCAAGTTACACACAATTAACCATTTCTCATGTTAATCAAAACACACATAATATTAGTTTCATATTTTTTATGCTTACTCAGATTATTTATAGATTTCTACTGTATTAATTTCAGTTATTTATGACAACGACTTAACAGAAGCTTTTTTGGATACACTCTACAATCTTCTGGTTTATGACAAAACTCCCAGAATTGCCTACCTTGCTATGGAAAAGCGGTAATTTAATATTATTAGTTCTACTGGAGTATTTTTCGTTGGCTTGAAATGCTTTTGTTTGAATGATATTTATTTCAACTTCTTTGTAAAGGAAAAGGTTTTATACAAAATTAAATTATAGATTTCAATAGTCACTTTTGATATGAGGCTGGCAATAGTATGACTATTTTATTGTCCCATTTATTAAAAAACAATTTCATTATTGTAGATAATAGAATTTCAATTATTTGGACTGACACCAAGCATGGTTTAGATCAGTGGTGCCCAACCTTTTTACATGGCAGGCCACATCAGTGGTTGCAAATCCACATTTGAAGTTGCCGATTCTTCAGCCGGCTGGGTTAGAGTTTAAATTGCAAGTGACCTATACTATATTCTGAGGTGTCATATAAGTGAAAATCAATTCTAAAAAAGTTTTTATGGTTAACATTTCAATATTAAAAGTTTTATTATAAAAATTCTCATAAAAATGTATGAATTTGTGCATTAAATTTTTCGGATTCCTTTTTCATCATAACTTCGCAGGCTGCACAAAAACCCTTCGCGGGCCACATCCTGCCCAAGGACCATAGGTTAGGCACCACTGATTTAGATAATCAAAATTCTGGATGATTGGAAATTATTTTAAAAAATCATATGCTTAGTGCCATAAAATGGATAGGAGTATTTGTATTGAATGAGTGTTTCAATATTAAGTGTAAAAAATTCAGGGACATATTCTAGACGACATAACAAGACTAAAATGTTTTTTGACAATATTTCCAAAAATGCTTTATTTCGAACTTATGATTCAATGAAACTTGAAAAAGTTATACAAGTCAGTACAAAATTAAATTAAATTATTCTTTCAAACAGGCATACAAACATAACGACTTCATAATTACAATAAATTTTCCAATGAGCATTCGTGAATGTCAAATCAGTCGGCATCAAATTCATATCATTCAAAATATAAAATCTATTTAAGAGAAGAACTGAAAGGCTGTTTATTGCTTTAAAGATGACTTTTTTGCTTCTAAATTACATAATCTTTTCAAACAAAGCAGCTGAATGAAGTTACATTCCTCTTGCCTCCTATACTGAACCATTGCAGCACTCTAGTATGCAAATTCTGAGAACCCAAAAATTGGTTATAGTCAAATATAAACTTTCAGTAGGCTTAAAAAGCAAAGAAATTGAAGTTTTTCCATGAAACCTATTTTTGAATATTGCTTGTTATGCGTTATATTTTCAAGTATGTATGTATCTTTCTTACTTTTCAGATATGTATTTACAGTTTCTGACTTAGAATCTGTGGCTCCCTGCTATGAGCATTTCTTGCAGTGCCTTCAAAAGTCACCTTTATGGCCTAATGCCAAATGCCTACCTATTGACTTTCCACAATATTTTAACTATGAACGAGGAAAAGATTTAGTCCTATGGGAGATTAAAGGACCTGGATTTGTCTAGTCATGTTTGTTATGGATTTATAGTTACCTTATCAGAGCTTTAAAAGTTTCAAAGTTTAAGCAAAGGATATGAAGTTTAAAACTTGGATATAGTGTGTGAAGCTTTACTTTCATGCTAACATATATCTACTTCATCAATTAGGAAGGCATAATCCCTGATATCCAGAGTTATATCAGACCTGTTGGTAAACAGATGGGTTCATTAAAAATAAGCACTTATTTATTTAATAGGATCTCATTGTTTCAACAACAACCTGATGATAATAATCAAATTATTTGGAGGTTGAATCTCGATTTTTATAGTTGACATTGATGGCAGAATGTATCATGTAATTTACTGTGGCATTTTAGGTATTAATTTACTCCAGGAATTGTCTTATTTGAAACAATTAGCATCAAAAATATTATTAGAATTTGAGAAACCATTGATAATTAATTTATCATAAATAAATGATAACAAAAAGAATTCTTATCCTTCAATATGCAGACCTGTATGATATATAACACTACAGTATTTTTTGGCTCTGGTCATAGATATCTGCTTTTCTACCTCTGTTTAATTCAATGCCTTGGGGTATTTTTAAATTGGTAATGTTGCACATGTAACTCTTGCAGTTTTTATTTTATATCTTCCTTTATAAAATGAGGAATCATTTAAAAATTCTAATTTCAACACAGGAATAATGTTATTTTAACATCTTTCATGCATTGTTAATTTGATGGGAGCTTTTTTATATTTCTAAGTTGCATAGTTTATGGCAAAACTGTATACTTTGACTTATTTAATTGTTAAGGGATATTAAGTTGATTAGGAACAAAAATAATTGCTACCATGGCTTTATTTTTGCAGTATAAATATTATAAAGAGCTGTTTTTGTTTTCTATTTATTAAAGCCCATGTAAGAGTTAAATTTCCTTTTTATAGTATTTCTGTGAAGTTTCATCCAAATGTACCCCTTCCCCATTTTGAAAGCTTATTAAAGAAGTTAAAAAGCCAAATTATTTTTTAAAAGTTAAAAATTTATTTTTGCTATTATGGAACATTCTTTCTTCTCTGTCAGACAGTAAAATTAAATATAAATACATCAATCTAGTATTTCTTTGTGACTTAGAATAGCAAATAAAAAACCATTGCTGCAATATTAACGAGCAATTTGTTCCTTGTATTATTAGCATGCCAATAATTGTTCTTTTTAATGCAAAAACAAGTTTTGAATCGTAAACCAAATTAAAGCACTGAAATATAATTATTACATTTTAGAAAAGAAAGCAATACAAAAAATATACCATTTGGAAAAGTAAGAGAAATCTTAAATAATTTAATTTTTAACTTTTTGTAGTAAACAAGACTTTAATGGAGTATGGAAATCCAAGGAAGATTGTGCACTTTTTCATTTAAGTGTGTAACATTTATTTTACTCGGCCCCAACGGGTTGGGTAAGTTGGTGGAAGTGTTTTTCGTTCCTCCTCAACGGAACGTGAGGAGGAACAAAAACACTTCCACCAACTTACCCAACCTGTTGGGGCCAATTAGAATTAATGTTACACGCTTAAACGAAAAATTATTTTACTCTGCCCTAACAGGTTGGGTAAGTTGTTGGAAGTGTTTTTCATTCCTCCTCACATGCCGTTATAACATGAGGAGGAACGAAAAACACTTCCACCAACTTACCCAACCCATTGGGGCCGAGTAAAATAAATGTAACATGCTTAAACGAAAAAGTGCCAAGATTGGTTATACTAATAAACTTGGGCATGTGGCCAGATGGTGAAAAATAAGATGATGGATGTTAAACAAATCACAAATCCTTTTTTTAATTTTACTGAATAGAAGACATCTCCATGTTGTTCAGGTTCCCAAAAAGGCATTTTGCATTAAGATAGTTTATTTTTCATTAATATAGGTGATCAGTAGGTAAGGGCCCGTTGAAATGTAAAACATTTTTTCAGTTTATTTATAGCTCGTTTATATCTTATGTAATTTGTACATACTATATTAATAACAGCCATTCATAATTTAAATTCAAGTCTTTTGTTGGTTTGTGAGAAACAATCATGAACTCCTTCAGGATTAATCGTGATTCCACAAACTATAAGTAATAACCTGAACCCCTCTTCCCCTTGGGTACGCCGCTGAAGGTGATAGTAGGCTTCGTTTGCGCAATTTTATATTCGAATGAGGTATCTCACTTTACCTGTTATTCACATGGAAGCAACAATTGAGGTACCATTCCCACTTTTTAAAACGCGCATAGCTAGGATTTAATCAATCAATCGTTCTTTGGATGTAGGAGATAACTTGTTTCGTACCTTGCGAAGTTTTTTTTTAAATAAAGACCCAAAATACAGAATGTATAGTACAACGGATTTGTTCCCCACTTTCTGATTGTCGATTTGTCAGAAAGCCTGGTAACGTTGCTCCCAATTATCCGTATTCCCTGACGAATACCTTTCACGCATCCGTTTTTGGACATTTCACGCCCAAGGTCTACTCGCTGGTATACGAAATGGATTTATATTCACGACCTCAATCGGGCATTGTCGCGTACATTGTCAATCCTGTTATTTTCCATGCAGCTTGACTTCAAGAGGTGTTCGATATCAGGATGGGTCTCATCGAAGAAGATTGACTGCATCTCACCTGTATAGGAAAGGATCGGTACATCCTATCGTCCGCGAAATGTTAGCCATACGAACGTTTTTATCTTATCCTGACTAGTATATCAAACATCGCTGTGGTTTTTCCTCTATAGCTATATAGCATACGACGTATTTCTGTTAGATAAATACGGCAAGAAAAGGAAAGCACATTTGTCTTCTTAGTAGTCAAGAGGGAAAACATCCATTGGCCCCTAGTTGACATGTTGACATCGCTGTGCAAGAATTTCGTGGGAAAGGTCGTTTACACTTTGTAACCTCGGTCAAACGTGTGGGAAGCATGACGACTGGCCATTCCCATATACATACATAATTCCGCATACACATTTATTTATCCTAATACATAGGGAGGAACACGCTTTCTCGGACAAGCGACCTTGAGTGTTGAACGGGAACTTCTCGCTCGAATCGACAGAATACCATTGCAACCCGCCATTCCAACTCCGCAAAGCATAAGCTAATGGGGGCGTAAAAAAGCTATCCTTATGAGGCGAAACGCAATCTCACAAGAATCGCAGCCTTGGAATTGATACCATTAACGTTCTATCAAGTTAAGTTATTGTATTGATAATTTTAGAGCCATGGACCTATGGTAATGAATTAAGTGTAAGGAAGTACTATTAATAATAATAATAATGTTTATTTGGCATTAGCCACTTTAGTGTAATACATATTTGTAAATAAAAAACGATCTGTGACCTTAGTTTTTTCATTCGTTTAGAACGCTGAGCATTCTAAGTTTCAACTTGCCACTTCTTTGTAGTGTGCCTATTTCTGTGTGGTTTACACCAATTACTTTGATAGGCCCGTAAATAGTGTAAGATGGCGTGAACGAGAGATTTAAACGCATGCAAAATTGAATTTAAATATTTAATTTTCGTGGATCTGACTAGTTTTAATATTTAATTATTACTGATTTGTTCAAGTTTCAACAAATTATTTAGGCTCACTACTGAGTTTGAGATTTTGCGAGCTATTCCAAAATGTTTGGCCCCATGCATATTGAGACTCCTGGTATAATGTGATTTAACTAAAGCTTAGGATCCATTCACTACCAGAATATAATCTTCTCCATAGGTAAATTATCAACAAGTAAAAATATATTAGCAACACTAAACTTCCGCACAAGATTAAAAGATATGTTTTCAGCTTTAATACACACTTCATCAGCTAGCGAATAAAGAATTTTATCAAAATATAGATGGAGGCAGTACTGTAACTAGGGTATGGCAAAAGTGGCATTTGCCAGAGGACCTGCCTGCAAAATGTGCCATAAGTTCTCTCGAAAATGCCAAAAGTACATTTTCCCAAAAAAGAATTAATTTAACACTCCAATTTTAAAGACATTGTTCATAAAATGGTACTATAATATTCTAGGCAACTAAGATGTTTCCTAAAATTTTGCCATTGGTGCTATATCTCCCAGGTATGTCCCTGGATGGAGGTACTGATAGTTTAATTGAAATTCAAATTATGCATCACTGTAATAATTAATATATCTACAAACTGAGTTTACTTTAAACACAGAGGGCATTGGCAAGACAGCCACAAATGTTAATGTCTATAAAATTTGTTTATCACTTATATTTTGTTGCTTGATCAATTACTTTATTAATATATTTTTGAAATTTACTTTTCACCTTACGCACTCAGGCATAATATCTCTGAACATTCCATTTTAATATTTCATCTCTTCCAGGGCCCGGGCTCTGGGGATTTTGCCCCGGTATCCTCACCTTGGTGGGCCTGTTTGTGCATATTACTTTTATGTGCAATGGCTGGGTCTAATGGTTACTGTCCAAGATAAAATTGAATATTTCATGATGCTATACACAAAACTTTAAATCACCTTTATGAAAAGCAAATCTTTCTCATTTAAATGATGATACTAAATCTACATCTTGTTTATCATTTAATGAAGAATGTCAGTGGCTAATGTGGTGAAGAAAAATCTCAACAGCAGCTAAGAATTACATTACCCTTCATTAAATGTATCTAGTTATAAAGCAAATGCTATTAGCACCATATGATTACAGATTCATTTGCCATCCCTCATCATTTAACATCTTAATATGTACCTTACTTTTACTTTATTATGATTCTAAGGATAATTTCATCATTCAACTAGAGCAGGAGTTTTCAACCAGGAGCATATGTATCCCTAGGGGTACGTCAAGAGTTTTGAAGTCATACGTGAAAGTGTTTAAGATTATAATTTTACTTCTTACTTCATCTCTCATGCAAGATTTCGGCATCAAAAGTTGCATTTTTATGACCAAGGATAACATTATAAAACAGAAAAATACGTCAGAACTGTGATTTTAATGTTATAAACATGATTTATCTATCTTAATATATGTGTTATATTCATTTCATAAACACTTCAAAATATATTGAGGGGTGCGCAACCATTAACAAAATGCTCTAATGGGTACACCAGCAAAAATAAGTAGCAGAGAGAATCTAGAGAATTAACTTAAACATGTAAAATCCCACTACAAAACATAATAAATGCAGAAAATGAACATGATCTCCAACAATGCATGCCTTGAGGAAATTATTTTATAATCTTCAACAACATTTTTCACAGTGATGAACAAAGGACTAGAAAAATGCCACAACTAATTCGTAAGAAATTGTATATTTCATCTAAATACAAGGGAAGGATAAGTGTTCTTCAGATTCCTTCCCCGAGCAGCACTGCTTAAAATTGGTGCAGACATAGATTTACATATAGTATAATGATATATTGATAAAGCTGCTGCAACCCAATCACAAGTCTGTAGTTTAAGGCAGCCTTGGCATTCCAGCCTACCAACTAATGAAACATACATCAACACAAATAACCCTCTTTGATTGATAAGAAACGCTCATAAATAGTTATGCCACATAATAATGTACGAGTGACAAACATAACATTCACTTTGGGATGAGAAAAATTACTCCCACCTTTGATTTCCTTTGGAAAAAATACATCTCGCAATAGGATCGGGATTTTCAGCAATGTTACTACAAAGAGGAGATAAAATTGCTAAATACAGAGTTATTATGAGAAACAATTATTTGTTGCTACAGAACCTCAATAAAAATGTAGAAAAATGATAACAGCTAACCAGTTTCATGATCAAATGGAGGAATTCAATGTATTTATGACAAAAATTTTGATTTTTGGCTACCAAGCTTGAGACAGAAGAAATAGTCAACAAAGGATGGTAGAGTTCACAGTGTGTGAAATTAATTCCACACGTACACTTCATCTTGAATTATAAAACAGTATTTTCCCTGACCATTATCACTCAACATACAGGCATTGAGAACTCCTGTTGCAAACATATCACAAACACACGCACACACACCACTTCAGGAAAATCCCGCTATTTTGGATGTTCTTTATATTTGGATGAAACATTAGATACTATTTGTACAACCCAACTCCTCAAAAATAAGAAGACAGTAATAATAACTTGAGGGCATATTTTGGTTTCTGACAAAATTAATAAAAAACAATGATGAAAGACTGAGTAACTATGGGTTTGTCCCTGGAGAAATTATAGATCCAGGGGGAAGGTAAACTCAGTGACATCTACAGTTCCAAGAAACTTGGCATGCATGAAGGGACACAGAAACCAACATCAGCCTTTACAGATTTTATAATACAAATTCTAATATATTATATATACAATAAAAGTTTTTAAATGATTGTTACATACACACCAACTAAAAGTATACACACACGTAAAAAAATCAAGGGAAATTTGTAGCTGTTGTGTGGAATTATTTATATATTGCGAGGGATTGCAGAAAAAAGGGTAGGATTTTACAAGATGTTCCACTACATGGCAGGCTATGTAGACAGTACAGCACAACAGGTACCAAATATGTTAAGGTAAATACTTAGACAGCTTTACGAGAAGAGTGACAATAATTGCACTCACACTAAATAAGCTTTCTATGGAGCCGAACATTATTTAAAACATAAAAGCCAAAAGGAAAACATCATAATTTGCAATCACATTCAACACATTAACTCTACATTATACATATCACAAACATTCTAAAATATTTAAAAAAAACAAGCATAATGGATACACATATTTTGGGGGATATGAACAGAGCTTGTCTGAGTCCCTAAATATGAAATTGAAAGAGATCTCTAAAATGGCAGTAGATTTTATAGATATTTTAATACCTATAAAATATTTCGACATGGTAATTTTTTAAAAGAAATGTAACATGACAGAAAAGGATTACAGCCACTTGGGATGATAGATGTATAATGGCAGATAAAAAACAATTTATACACCTTAAATTTAGGTGTTTCAAGACATCCGAGATAACAAATGTCTGATCTTTATGATCTGTAATATGAACTAAATGAAGTGACATTTTGGTATAGTCCCATTAAACAGTGATTCTAAATGAGGACTGAAGTTGGATCTATTTTGATGTTGCAAGGATGAGTTGTTTGCAAAAGAGAAAAATTTTTAAAACCAATTTTATAACCATAAAAGGTTAAAAGTTGACGCTTATAACAGATAGGAAGTAATTACTGAGCAAAAAGAATCATGTGAATGGTAAGATAAAATGATCTACATTTTCACAGTAAGAGGGCACTATCACAAAGTACTGTCTACCATCCTACACAAAAATACTACCACCAACAGCTAAAGATGAAACAACAAACTCATTCTAAGAATAACAGACAATCTTATTTTGCTAGGGTGGCAGTTTCTTGGCTATTGAGGAAAAGAGCCATTTGTGATTCATTTGTTGCTTATTCATTATGGCATGGAAAATTGCCACTGCCTCATTCCAAATATCAGATTTCAAGTCATGCCTGAAAATACTGTACTGAGAGTATATCAGACTGAACACAAATCCATCTGTGTGAACAATTTACTGTGGCCGATAGAAAAACTTCCAAAATATTGGATAAAACGATGGCCATATCACTCGTATATAATTTCACACTCCAACCATAACTGTTGAAAATGCAAAACGTCAGTGATTTCTTGACAAAAATCAATAGGTCATATGTTGTGTTAACAAGTAGGGTGTAAATTTTCTTCCAGTGGAATTACAGGTTTATATAACAAATTGCCTAAGATTTTGCCAGTGGATCAAACTTTTTGTTTAATCACTAGTCCTTGTAAAATACGTAAGTCAATATTTGAACCAACAACTGTTTGTAGTAAATGAAAATGTATTTCTTCTCAGTTGTGTCAAAACATGATCACTTAACTGTTCTTTGCAGTACTGTAATTTGTCATCAACACCATCTATGACTCTTAGTTCTGATATAAGCCACACAAGTTCACAGTTATGCAGCAACATTCCTGGCGACAAAATAAAAATAATGCAATTCCATGGCAATAAGAATCACTTTCTGGTTGTTAATCACTGATGTAATCCTATTGTGACCCCGAGCCATGACTGAGGCCATATGTAAAGGCCCAACCACCGATCCAGTGAGCAACTGGACAATGGATGGGCACTGAGACACCCCTAGCTTCCTCTTTCGGATCCATCATCCCTCCCAACTCCCTTATCTGAAGATTCCCCATCATCTAATCCTCTGAGACCCACACCAGATTTCCTTGGAGGTGGAGGCGTCCCTCGAGCACCTTTGGTCATACTGGACTGGAAGGATGCAGATGATCCACTGCTGGACCATGAAGGGCCACTACTACGCGACCTTGTAAAGTTAGCACCACTGGAGTTGGTGCTGCCGAGACTTCCGCCACGGGTTCGAACAAATGAAGTTCCTAAGAAGAGAAAACAAATATAGAATCTGTGCCTTTTGTCCAAAGAAAAGACATGCTCTCTGATCACTTAAGATTTGAAAATTTTTACTCCCTCATTGTTAATGTAAATCATTCATAAACCTTTCTTTTGTAACATTATTTGAATTACATATTCACCAATTAAATATACATGAATTATTATAGAGATAAGAAATTATTTACATTCAACATAACTGCCACTTGACCATGATAAACTTAATCACAATTTATTACAAAAGTGGTTCACAACAATTTCAAACATGAAACACTCTCAAAGCTTAAACAAATTCCACAGAACACTCAAACATATAGATAATACATGTACAAAAGTCGCTCAACATTTCCAGTTTTGATTATTCTTATTTCTGAGAACAACTACCATATATCGTGACATATAAGTTGTTCTCAATTTTTTGACATGAAAATGCATGTTTCAGCATATACTTGCTGTATAAGTTGATCTTCTTTCACTCAATAAATACTATTCATGAAATCTTTCTTCAGACAAAATCGATACAGAAACTTGAGTTCCAGTTCAATAAAAGTTTTGAATAGAACATGCAAATAAGCATTTCAAAAATAAGTAGCTGATTTTATGAACAGCAAATAAACAGTAAATTTCTATATGAAAATACTAGAAATTCCTCTACGTTCACATGATATGTATGACATCATGTTGTATCATTCTCTCATATCTATTGTGATAACAATGATTCAAATTGATGACTAATAGCCTCATCCTGACCTTACCAACTAAAAAAAAATTAAATCTGATGGTAGTTTCAGGTGAAAAGTAGTAAATTTGTTAAGTTACCAATGTAATGGGAATTTGGTGTCAGCGAACAGCTGCCGCAAGATTGGAGAAAGAATGAATCCATCATAATAAAGATGCCTATGACCAAATGTGCCATGAAAACAGGTATTCCTTATTTTTTAAAAGTTCTTGTACACTTCAACAATGATAACTAAAGTGTAATTTAATTGTTAACAATAATGTTTTGAATAACATTTAATAAATTAATATTGTTCCGTTGTATTAAAAATACCTCCATTAATAAAAACATTAAAATGGGAATGTGTGGGTGTGCGGAACGAAGATCCTTTTAATGTGTTTTGACAAATTTCCTGAATAGGTAGAAGACTTAAATTTGGTAGGAATGGTTCATTCAGATATCATAAGGCAATGACAAAAAAAATCCCCATAAATGGCCCAGTTTCAACTCCAGTAGATAATTTCTATTTCCCATAAGATAACACAAAAATAGATTTTTTGATTTACAGGATTTTACTTTTTTGCAAATTAAAATTAGAAAAAATTGACCTACAATCTTCAGACCTGGACTGTTTTAAAGAAAAATAAATAATGTTCCTTATTCTTATCGTCACATTTCACCTACTACCTGGGTTTCAAAGTACTACTTCATCATCAGATTCCTTAGAAAGTGCTTTTTCTTGTTCAAGCAAAGCAAAGAAAATCTGAATCAATTTTAAATATGCCAAAAAATAATATTTTAATTCATTAAAATGCCAATTTTTAATTTCTTCATGTGAAGTGTAAAGAAAGTGTTTTCATGAAAAAAACTGAATTCAAGACAAATGGAAATCCATGTTTGAAGGTCCCCTGAATATGTTCTCACTATTTTCTCGATGATGCCTGTGTGCGAGTGTGTATTTCAGTCTGCATGTTATAGGAATTTTTTGGATGCTCTTAACTCAAAAACTACTAATAAAATCAGCTAAAAATTTTATATGTAAGATTTTTATTAGAAAGTCAAGAGCTGACTAGATTTGGCTAAAATTGGTTGACCAGATGTCGAGGTTTAGTCTCGTCATCTTTCTGTTTTTGCCAAATATTTCCTATAGGCACAAGAGTTGGCACAGGCCCTGGGGAAGGGTTGGCATATAGTCCCCCAGCTGCCTCTCAGGAAAGAGAGGGCTGGGAGGCCATGTGACAGGAAAAAATATAAGCTAACGAATAAAATTTTTTATCAAAATTACATATCAAAATATGAGTTGGAAGTACCTCTAGGTTAGATAAAATCCAAATGATGTGTCAATGTAATAGTTAATATTTCTGCAAACTAACTACATAAATACTGCATTTTTGCATTTACACTGGATGTTGGCAAAATGGCACCAAATGATAACCTCTATAAAATTTATGATTATCACTTATATTTTCTGTTACTTGAGTAATTACTTTATTAACATTTTAAAATTCCAATTCCTTTTCTGGGGCTCCCAAATGCCTGGACCCTGGGAATTTTGTCACAGCATCCCCTTCCTCTTGGTGGGCCTATCTGTTGCTATGATATAATTTTCAAATTGTTGATACCGATGTCAGTGCAGCTAATGGTAATTTTAATAATGATCAAAATTATCCAAATACTATCTATCATATTTTTTAAACATTTTCCTGCAAATATTGACAGTAACGACAGTGCTGCCAATGGTAATTTCAATCATGAATATTTTGTAATAATTTAATCTTAGTTCAGTAAAAGCTTTGTTATCCAGCATGGATGGGGATTTGAGGGAGTCGGATAAACAAATTTTCCAGTTATCTGCGCTGCCTATCTACCTAGGATTCACCAACTGATAACAATAGTGAAACTGAAATTTTGGATATGTAGTAATGTAAACCATATTGAAGCAAACATATACACTGTACTGAGTATGTATAGGACAAGCAAAGTAAGTACAATTTAATCATATTTTATTAAAAAGATACTGTAATGAACTTCACTTCAAAACCTCTTATGTAGGTCTAGTGTATGTAACTGAACATTTACTGCTTCTCTTCATCAACCTCACTTTTAGATGGAATATGAGGGTGTATCAAAAAGTTCCCAGAAAGTTTCAGTAACAATGTTCCTGCATTCCAAATAATAACAAAGCATTGTTGCCTAAAACTAGCATTATCTTAGCAATAACAATTCAATATTTCGTAATAATTCATTCATTTGTTATAATATAAAAGCAGTTCTTCTAACCAATTAATTCATGAGTATGGATAACTTTAAGTTTGAGATTCAAGTAAACAAAGTTTTTGACAAAACTTGGCTGGAAATCGAATACCATTATTCAGGCTTTGCAGAAAGTTTACGGGGATGATGCATCTAAGAAAACTGCAGTTTATGAATGGATTAAACAGTTTAAGCTTGGATGAGAAGACATAAAAGATGACTATCAAAGTGGAAGACCATCAACGTCGATCAACAAAGAAACTGTGGTCGCCGTCCAATCAATTGTGGAAGAAGACAGATGAGTTTCAGTCCAAATGATAGCCAAACGTTTGGACATCTCATATGGCTCAGCTCAATCAATCCTCAAAGATAGTTTAGGATTAAGCAAGCTTTCTGCTAGATGGGTACCGAAAGTGTTGCGCCCTGAACAGAAGACTCAGAGAGCTGACCATGCAGTTGAGTTCCTCAACTGATTTGATGCAGACCCAGAAGATTTCTTTTGCCGAATAGTGACTGGTGATGAAACATAGATCTACCAGTACGATCCAGAAAGCAAAATTCAATCTAAACAATGGTTACCAAGGGGGTCAAGTGGACCAATAAAGTTCAAAGCTGAACAATCAATCAAGAAGGATATGGCAATCATTTTTTGGGATAGTGAAGGCGTAATCATGGTCGATTTTCTTGAGGGACAATGGCCAGTAACAGGAGGTTATTACAAACAAGTTTTAAAAAAACTGAAAGCTGCGCTTATAAAAAAAAGACCTGGGAAACTGCATCGGTGAATTCTGTTTCATCATGACAATGCTCCAGCACATTCATCTACGGTATCAAGAGCTGTGCTTTGAGAATTGCGCTGGGAAACGTTGTCTCACCCACCCTACAGTCCAGACTTGGTTTCTTAGGACTTTTTTCTGTTTCCCAAAGTAAAGGAGCACATCAAGGGAGTTCACTGGGAATCTATATCTGAGGCCAAACAAGCAGTTTTGAACTGGTTTAATTAAAACGATCAAAATTTCTACAGAAATGGGTTAGAACGATGGTGACATCGAATGGAAAAGTGTTGAGAGTTAAATGGTGAATATGTTGAAAAATAACTCCAAAATAAATGGTTCTTTTTGAGTTTCTTTTGTTTTTATATAATTCCGGGAACTTTTTGATTCACCCTCGTAGATGAAGAACCAATATTAAATTCATCCATCAACAATTTCGATTTTCACCTTTTTCCAAATGTCTAATAATATCTGTTTTTTGGTTGTGTCAACACAACTCTTTCTTTTTTGTCCTGAACTTATAGACGCTTTATTCAAAGCCATTTTGCTTGGATGGGAAAAATTTGAACAGATAAAAAGCAGGTAAGTATTCAACTCTACCAAGCCAACTGGAATGACCGAATCACAATGACAAACTGTTTACATTTCAAACGCCGCCAATCGGAAAGCTCCAGAAACTTCAAGTTTGGAAATGTGCCAGTTATGAAAGTTTTCCAGATATTTAGGTGCCAGATAACAAAACTTTTACTGTAATAGGATATGCATCAATATTTTGTTATTCATAGCAACAAATAATAATTTTATTTTTATTGTTTTTCAACGTGAAAAGTGATTCCAAAATTTTTCATTGCGAAAATTATTCACAACAGTAATTGCTACTGTTATTCTTGAGGAAGATATTGTTAAAAGAAACTTGTAAGTACTATCGCAATCATATTCATTAATCTGTATTGAGGAAGTCATGTGCTGGACACATCAGATTTTTTCTGAATAACATTATTAAAACCCAACAAAGTTGATTGTTTACAGTTCTTTTCTTCATGCAGCAGATAGACAAGAGTTATTCAGTATTAAATAAACACAATGCATACTTGCAGCTGTATCAATATGATTTGTAACCGTTTGGAGCAGTTCCCCATAAACATTTTAAGGAGCATATTTCAAAGAATCATATAGGAAAACCTTCATGTTTAAATTTTTTACACAGAAAGAATTAACATACATGATTCAGCCAAAATAATAGGATTATTTGAACCACATCTGAATGAGAAAACATTTTAGTTGAGAAAATCTCAATTTACTTTTACCAGATGTACTTGTCTGAGAGTGATTCTACAATAAAGCATACATACCAGAGTTTTGAGATGATCCACTGGCTCTTGATGCATGCCCTGAAGCAGGTGTCTGTGGGGCACTTCCCCCTCCAATTCCACTACCCCCTCTAGTCCGCCCTGCTACAGGGACCGGACTCGGTTCTCTAGATGTCATCGACTCATCATCTCCTCCAGCGTTTGACAAAGGTGGTGGTGAACAGCCACGCACATTGCTCTTGTTGTTTGCTTGTGAGGCCATTGCAGCTGCTGCTGCTGCAGCCTGTGCTTTCCCTGTCTTCTTCCACTGTTTACGCTGTTCTTGCCATGATTCATGGAGCACTTTGCGTATTTCTGGTGTAGCAGCTATTATGTCTTGCAGCCTGAGGAAAAATGTTTATTTTTACATTTAGAAACAATGCAACAAATTTATTTCATTTAACCTAGGCTAACATTTTAACTTAATCTGTTCGCTCCTCATGTTGAGCAGTGTTGTTCAACTCCTTATCCAAAATCCAAATGTGGGTAATTGACCACCTACATATGGTGAATCAATACTTTCCATCAGTTGCAGTTTTGCTAATAACAATCTCTGATGTAGGTTATTTAGGTTGTGGTCGAGGGCACACTGACTCAAAGTAATAATATCTGTCAAATATCAGATGCTTGTTTGATTCATTCCTTTTGTCCTAACTGTAAACATTCACTAGCAGATCATTGGCTTGAAAGATTTAAATATTCTTTTACAAGCTACTAGTGTTGAATATCACTGATGACAGCTGTCTGGTAGCCAAAATACTCATTTGGTTTTCGTAACCTTTTTATGACTACTGCAGATACTTTACTAATTTTTTAAATTTAATTTAAAGTAATTATTCTGTCAATTGGGTGGTTGGGAGGCATATTAGTTTTCTAAGTTAAGAAAAAAGGAGGGGTGATGCCTGATAATCTCAGGATATATGTAAACCTGAGCCAAGTCGATAAAAAATATTGTACATATTTTATTTTAGACGATGATGATCTTTTCATCATATATATGGTGAGAATTGAAATATTGTCTGAGTTTATTTTCGTGTGTGCAGCCTAACTTTTACATATTTTTGTGAAAAACTGCATTATATGGTCAGAAAATTAGACTAGCAGACATATAGAAAAAAAATCAGGATGGTAAAACAAAGAAGTTTGAAAGAACAACAAAAATGGCACAGAAACCAGGAAATTTTGAGAAAATTCCCTGAAAATTAATTTGAATCCTAACCATCTACTTCACAGCAAATTTAAATGGTGAAATCCAAATAGAAATAAAAGACATAAACGTGAGCAAGGATTTCATGAAATCAAGAGAATAACTCAAAAGAAAATACATTATGATTTATGACAACAAACGACAAGATGAAGTTAAAATTTATCCAAACGATCTTTTCAGTGTGGAATCACCTTCTAGCAAATTTAAATATTTGCATAAATTATAATTCCAACTTTAATGAAACTAGCAACTTTTAAGCTTATATAAAAACAATGTACACTACCCTTTTGAACTTTGTATGCTTGCAGTTCACAAATTTGCATTTCATGACAAAATGTTTTATGACCATTACTAGTGTTTCGTGCCGATTACTTGGATTTTGCAACATGGGTTTGTGATTCCAACAAGCGTGAACTCCCTCTACTTTTTTGTTTTGAAGTTCAGTTTAAACTTTGGTGCCCTAGAAAAGGACTTATTATTATTATACAGTATGGTACCCCTTATCCGGCAAGCTTGGGATGTGTGTATTGCTGGTTTTTGGGATTTTGCAGATTTCAGTTCCCCACAGGATATATAGTATATACATAATGTGCTACATGTACATACCGTATATAGTAGCGTATCCTAACCAGCAGTTTATCACAATTATTGATGCTGAGAGTGTATAATTAGGTATTACTGTACATACTCGTGTATAGTTCGAGTTTTTAAGACTAAATTTTTGTGCAAAAAATTGGGGGTCGAACTATACACGAGCAATACTTTTGAGGGTTTAAAATCTCGGATCTAAAAAATTATCTTTTTAAAAATATCATAATAAAAATCAAGATATTTTTTTATCACCCACCTCGCTGACTTAACTTCTATGATATAGCTCCAAAACTTCCTATTTACCTTTAATTTTATCGATTTTCATTAGAACTATGATGTGTTTTTCATTTTTTCTTTTTTGAAGACTTGTATACCTGTCCTGTATTATCTCGGAATTCTGATTTGATTGCGACCCAGTAGTATTTTTCATTATTTTTTTATACGTTCTGTGGTGGGTTATAGTGCATTTTAACCAAAATTCGTAATGTAACCATTATACTGATCTTTTGTCTTCGTAATGTTGTTACATGAATACTAAAGCCTGTCTCATATTCACCGATTGTTTTCTTGATTTCTATGCATATCTTTCTTGCGTCTTATAACAACAGATGAGTTGGAATGAATTATATTAAAATGAGTTTATTTCATCTTGTTCAACGAACATTCATAACTTTTATTAAAGGTTTTACGAGTAATATGCGTCTATTAATTTTCGTTATATAAGCTTAATTTTTGTCTATTTGCTAGAAATTCTGCCACCATTCGTATGTCACATCTCGTAGTTAAAAAGTAATAAATATTTTTCTTCTAAAGATCGTGCAATAGGTTTACGATGCTTACAGCTTATTATTAGTATAGTATTATTATGATACTAAAAGCTGTTGAAAACCAAGATCGTTCTATATACCTCGATTGTGAGCTTCGAGATATCGAAACGAAAAATGTCGAACCTGACGGAAATCTAGGGTAAAAGACTAAGTAGAAAGCTAGGCTCGAATTATACACGAGATATATGAAAAAATCTAATTTTTTCGCCAAGAAATCAGAGGTCGAACTATACACGAGTATATACGGTATCTTCAACACCAAAGGAACATTACCAGATTTATAGCGATGTCATCAAGGAGGCTTTTATTATTGCATTAGTGTATTTGCCCATAAAAAATGATGAGTCACCACACAACCATCAACTAAATTTCTAGATCGTAATATTTAGCATTCATAGGAATACATTATTTGAATAACTCATGTTTTTCAATCACAACCCGATCCCATGCATACTATTTATAATACATAATTAACACGCCACAGTAAATTTGTGCAGTACAAAGAAAAGATGAACTCCCGGACCAGGATGCCACTAGCGCCATCTATTGGTAATGGAACAAAGCTTCGCTTTTGCAACCATGGCAACCTTCCAGTTTATTGGTCCTTCTGAATTTTGGGATTCCGGATAAGGGGTCCCAAACTGTATTATATTTATAATGCTCATTAATAGCAGTTTTTTTAAGTAAACAAACATGATAACTCATGACAATTATTTTGAAGCTCAGTTTGAACTCCACTGCCAACACTAATATTTTCAATGATGAAACTTTAGTTTAAAATTTAAAGAAATGCCATAATTTTTTAATGTAAGGTATTTTTATTTGTATTTTGAACATAATTTACGGAAATGTCATATTGTTAGGTTTACATTTTTTATTAAGAATTTTTAATATAAATACAAGAATTGCTATCATCTTTTAACATGAGATTCTCTGCTGCATATTTTGAATGCAATTACTAAAAGAAATGTTACCACTATAATGCTTCATTTTTGTGACGTATTTTGAAAAATGAAAAGAAATTTTATCACTTTCTTATGCTAGGTTTTGATTTTCTGTTACTCATTTCAAACATAATTAATAAAAGAAATGTTACCACTTTTAAATGCGTGTATTTTTTTGCAGCTTGAAAATGTTTGTTGCAGAACCCAAGAAAACATCCGTGCATCACGTATTCAACATTTCATTTCAGTAGTTCATCAATTTAAATTAAAGCATTTCCTTGGAACGAACAAAAGAAGATCGAAAATCTCATGTGAAAAGGTGGTGGAGGTAAACTGCACATGTGACAAAAGAAGTGTTATCGCTTTGTAATGCTGGATTTTCATTTGGTATTACATGTTTTGAACATAATTAAAAGAATCTTTTCACTTTATGATGCTAGGTTTTCTTTTATTTTATGTTAAACTGCATTATTTATGATAAAAAGGTGAATTTTTTTAAGGTGACTGGGAACCATAGTCCAGTTATTACATTGCGTCTTATGGGAAAATAGGACTTGCACTTCGCGAATTTGCATTCCGTGTCAGTTTTCCAGAACCAATTACATATTTGCGAAGTTCAAAAAGGCGGTGTACAAAATATTGAAAAATTATGAAAGGCAGTGCACAATGTTCATTTTAATGCAAATTAGGGAATATTATTTTTAGTTTCTCTGACTTGATATTATAATGTTGAACTTTTCTCGGGTTTCCAACCGGGTTGTCTCGGAGATTTCTTCCGACGTTTCGGCGACTGGCTCAGTCACCATCTTCAGGGATCTTGAGTCGAATATTCTAGACTCAGGATCCCGAGTCAAATATTCTAGACTCAGGATCCCTGAAGATGGTGACAGAGCCAGTCGCCGAAACGCCAGAAGAAATCTCTGAGACAACCCGGTTGGAAACCCAAGAAAAGTTCAACATGATTATTCACCAGGAAAGCTTCAAATCTCTGATATTATAAATCTAAATACATGCTGATTAATAATATATTGATACTGTGCATCACAAAGAGGCACACATATGAAGCCCTCCACATAACATAAGTATCAAAAAACTTAAAATTGCTTTGCATACTTACTTCTGTAGAGTTGTATAAACTGTAACTGGAGAAAGGAGTCCAAAGTCAAAGAGGCTGCATAAATGTAGCACAAAATTACGATACAGGTTCCTCATGAGAAGTTCCTTTCCATGCACATCAATGAACATAGTACATGCCAGAGGGATCTGACAATCTCCAACATACCTTTGATAAACAATTTTAAAAGATAATCAACATAGAGGTGAAAATACATGTATTTTTAAATATTTAACTATTTCGTTAAAATCATAACATTTGCATTCACATTTTTACACATTCACATTGAGTTAACCTGCCGACGGGTCCCTAATGGGCATGGCAACCCACCAGTGGGCCACATGCCACTTTTTACCTATAAGATAGTATGTACCTGTACCTGTCCCACAAGCATAAATAAGACTAAATAAAATATCTAAAAAAATTGTTTTTCAGTATACACACTTTTATGTAAACTAAAAAGAAAATAAATTTTTCCGCCCTCAAATTGAATTAAATTTGGTGCGCAGAATAAAAGTGAGTGGGTGGTCCCAAATTTGTATCCCAATTTTAAGTAATTTTAAAATGCATTTTTAGAAAGCCTTGCACTGAATACCATGCTTTTCTAATAGGGTATTGAAATGGAACATTGTGGTTAAAACAGCCCTGTAAATATTAACTTTTTTGTGATTTTCGATTTTCCTCGTCAGTTGTCATCTGAAATAAGAATATACCTGAAATTTCAGCCCTGTAGCATTTATAGGGGCAGAGATATAAAGCAAGAAATATTTGAAAGAAACATATACATATATATAACAGAGTAAGTTAAATGAAAGTGTGTAACAAGTGAAGATATAAAAATGAATTTTTATAACCAACTTTTACATAGTTAATACTTTAATATGAATATACTCTATAATATAATTATGATAACCTTTCTGCTTGCATGGGTGTAAAAAGTTGCAAAAGTGTCTTCCAGCTGTTGAGTGTTGTGGGAGTCTCTCTATTTAATCTTTTTACAGTTGAAAGAATGGCAGACAGAAGTAGAGAACTCAGTGGAAAACATAAGAATGTTTGGTATATAAGTAGTAAGAAGTTTGATAGTATCTTTTGTTTCATTAATGAAAATACTGACATCCATTCATATAGCTTAAAATCAACGAAAATATACTGCTAGTTCAGAGTAATTCAGCTTTAGATACTAGTAGGAGTGAAGCTGTTGATCACCAACGAGGTTTTCAATAGCCTTTTCATAGGGAAAACAGTTTTCAGAATAATCTTAAATGAATCAAGATAAAAAGTTTTTAAGATAAATAAAAACTTACTATCAATAATAATTATGATAAATAAAAAGTTACAATTATTAGCAGAAATATCCCTTCAAAAAACATTGGAATGCTCGTATCAATACAAATCCACATTAAAGACTTCTATTACACCATGAACAATGACAATAGTTTATTTAACCTTGTTGCTATGATGGACGCTTGTCTATCTTCCCCAGAATGAATGTTTACTTCTACCACTACCTCACACTTTCACCCTACGTGAACTCCCCTACTAAATACTCTTCCCTCCTATCTGTCAACAAACTGACACCAAATATTAATTTTCATTCTGTTCAACAAGTCAACATAAACTATCAAATTTACTTGCCTAATTTCCTCGCATATTTTACCCTTCCTTAACTTTGAGAAGGAAATACATATATGACTTTTCTCCCATTTTTGTTTGAACATGATGTACTTGTACAGCAATAAATGAAAAACCATACCTCTAAAGCAGAAAAAATGCTTTCTTCTTTCTTGCTAATCTATACTAAACTTAGTGATAATCATGGGCCTGTCTATGGATGACGACCAACCACATTGTCACCGCCATCTTCCCAAGTGACAAATATCCAATTTCTTCTTCTCCATTTCAAGGTTTAAGATTTGAAGGACAAACGGGAAATTATGCAAGCAAATAAATTAAATACAACTAAATAATATATAAATGAAATATATGAAAAAAGTTAATGGACGAGGCAGACTTGGTGGAATTCCATAATCAAATAAAATAAACAATACTGATAATAAAAAATGGAAATGGAGAAACCTCCTTCTAACCATAAAAATAATTTTAATTTTTGAATACTGATAGTATTTTTTATTACATGTAACTCTTTTGCTAACTTCCACAAAAAATATAAACAAAACAAGACTGGTTTCAGTGAATAATCATCATCATCATCAGGTAGCAAGCATTAAAAAAAAGGCAATATATACCAACAAGAGAGAGGTGGGGAGATGAGGATAGGTGGATGAAGGAGATTGGTTCAAGGAGAGAGCGGGAGGGGTGGATGAAAATAGGAGTCAACAGTGAATAGTGAGTGGGGGGAGGTGATTGGATCAATGCAAAACTTTATATTTAACATTTTTACGAGAGGGACAAGAGTTGATTAGTTTTTGGTTAAGATCAGTAAACCGGAAGTAGATGTATACACTTATCTCTTATCCATTTCTTTCAAATATTTGCTTTAATACTTGATCAATGTAAAAAATTATTGGAATAAAAGTTGTAGGAAATTTAATTCTCTACAACTTGTGTTTGAACCTTTTTTTCTGTGTTTAAGAGATATTTTAAAAACTATATATTTTAGTTGCCACCACCACACCACCTGGAGGTACATTTGTAAACACTTGACACTTAGTTACATCTTAGTAACACTCCTTTTTATTTTCTTAATTGTTAGAGCTTTGTGGCTATATCCAATATCAGAAGGCTACGGTATGAGTTTATTTCTGTTCTTTGTAAAGTCTTGGAATAATTCTCGCGGTTCCTTAAAATATTCCTTGTCATTTAACCTATTTGGAGTTTTTAGATATATTACAGGTAAGGAGAAGCATGTGGTGGCCACATCAGATTTTTCACTATAGCCATTATGGATTTGTTAGACAGAAAGCAAAAATTCAGAGCTCACCCATTTTTCATAACATGGAGATTCCACATCTTCATGAGTTCCTTCTCTCCCTCGTTAACATCCGTGAAGTCATCAATCATCATCACAGTCTTTGTTCTTAGC
This sequence comes from Tanypteryx hageni, assembly GCA_028673005.1. Lineage (NCBI taxonomy): Eukaryota > Metazoa > Arthropoda > Insecta > Odonata > Petaluridae > Tanypteryx > Tanypteryx hageni. The sequence continues at coordinate 96,317,142 of CM054116.1, forward strand.
CATTTAGGATCATTCTCTCCTTCTGAATCTATGTCAAGCTCTTTTGGGTATATTGGAAGGCAAGTGACTGTGTGGTGATAAAGACTGAAAACAGAACAAAATCAAGTTATTCTCGGGCACCATTTAATAATAGAGGGATATAATCAGCACAAAAATCATGAGGATGCCTTTTCATCAGTTTAATAAAAATGTAGAAAAAATTTCTCATAAGCATATAGAAAAAATACATTAATATTTACTCATAAAATATTGTAATATAATACATGCTTTGATCATGCACATACCCAGAAATTTACTTTGGGGGTCTGAAGCCAAAAACCAATTTCCAGCAATTGATTAAATAAAAGTCCTATTCAAATAATATAAACTTTTATAAGGTTTTTAGTTCTCATAACTCAATGCAGCAAGTGGCAACATAGCAAGAGGCAACGTATCAAGTTTTTCGCATGGTTATCACAGACTCCACAAATGTCTGTACACCGAGGCTACCCTCCAGGTACGTCCTTGACTTTGATGCAACTATGCCACAAAACTATTTTTGATGTTTCCCTGATAAATGGGATACATATTTTCAAAATTTTAGGAAATGGAAAATTATGCAAAATACCTATTCTTTTTCCTGTGTTCTAATAATAGCATTTTTATTAAAAATAACTTTAATATCTGGGTATTAAATTAATACTTATTTATGGTAAAATAAACTTCTGGAATTTTTTATGGGAACATTTGGAGCCTTTTTGAAGAGACAGGTATGGCAAATGCCACCTTCTCCATACCCTAATTACAGCGCTGCATATTTGCTAATACAATATTACTCAACCAGTGAGACTCGTCCCAATGGTGGGATGTCAAGGTCATCTAGGTGGGGCGCCAAGTCTCAAAAATAACTATTATAAAACTTTTTCTCAACAAAATCATTAGATATTCTTTACAAAAAGTAAAAAAAAGGATCTCTTATGGTCAGGTGGTGTCTGTCCATCCACATGTTTCATCTGCGAAATTACTGGGCCGATGTTGATGAAATTTGGTATTTAGGACATAGGGGCAAAGAAACTGAGAAAATGATATAAATAGTTTATGTGACCTAATCAGGAGTACCACTTTATTGATGACCAAAAATGAACTTTTCTTTATATCTCATACAACATCACTTATAACAAGTTTTTAAATGACTTTGTAGAAATAGTCAAATAGCATATGTTTTGTTCAGTACATTTTTATCGAAGGAGTAGCTGATTTAAAGAAAATCAAATGAGAAAATCATAATGCACTTGAACTTAATTAATTAATGCATTAATACTGATAGCACAATCTCTTTTTTAAAAGTATATTCACATTATTTGAAGAAATAATGTTATCGGTCACATCATCTTGGAAGTTAAAACAGGCAGCAAGACATTAACTTTTATATATAATTACTCAATGTCTGTCCGTACCCCCTTTTATCCCTCGAACAGTTTGTCATAGAGAAATGCTGTAAACGCCATTTTGTTTCTGCCAACTAGGAGACCCAGGAAAACTATTTTCATTTACATAGGTGTCCCAGGATCGACTTCAGGAGAGGATTATATTTTTCCACAAGTTTACATGAGATTTTCAATTTCTCAGCATACAAGATTATCTTCTTTATCCATCAAAATACGTAACTATGGACCAATTTTCTCCATTTTTGCTTTATTCAATGGTTAAAACTATAAAATATTTCATTCTTGCGATGTTTAGATGTTACACGGAAGAATTTGTCAGAAATATGCATTTCTTTTTGAAATTTTATCACTTTTTTGTACTCTTTCCAGACATTGCCAAGGCGACCCGCATTATTGCCTTCGATTCAATTAGCATCCATTCAACTAGATGAAAGAATTGAGTCATTCGCTTTGTGTTATTTATGAAACGTCGAAATTATTGTTGTAGCAATGCAAAATTTAATAGATTGCAACATTAATAATTGCAGATAATTATTATTCAGTAAACTGCATGTGGACTGTGAGCGTTTTAAATGATCAACCAAAAGAAAAAATCTTCTTTCTTTATTTCAATACTGGAATATTACCTTTTTTGTAAGGGAGAAGCAATTTAAATTGCACACACAAATTATAAAAACAAACATCAAAAATTTCAGTTGTCTAATTTTATAAGGAGAATATGGGCTATTATTAATAAATAAAAAATAACACATTGTGAAATAAAAAAAGTGTGTTGGTAATAATTCACAAGTTGAAATAAATAGTAGAATTAATTGTATATGAAAAAATTGCAATAAAAAGAAACAATTTAAAGCATCTATTTAAATAATGAGTGTAGAAATCCGGTCACACTCGACTAACATTAACTACATTACAGTCTCAATAGTTCGAGTCCCGTTCATTCAAGGTTCCGCTTAGTCCGAGGTGTTATGCTGTAGTCAAGGTCATTTTCTCTGGCTAGCCAACAAAGTGGTTTTTTGAGGAATTTGTTCCAAAAACAAAGAAATTTTTAAAAGTGAGAAATCTTCCTCGTAAGGCTTTATTGATACATGACAAGGCACCTTCCCATCCAAATGAAGAAGAATTGGTTAGTGATGGTATTCAGGCTCTGTTCTTACCACTTTGTCACCAAATTGGTACAGTCGATGGACCAGGGTGTTTTGGAATGTTTAAAAAGAATATCGACCTATGTTTTTGCAGTCATTACTTGAAGCAACATTGAATGAAGACAGTATCGTTGGCTACTTGAAGAATATTAATGTGAAGGATGTTGTATATTGGATAGCTGAATCATGGTCCCAATTGTCGTCTGAAACTCTAGTCAAGTCATGGAGAAAACTGTTGACGAACACTGAAGCTCAGGATGAGATGGCAGAAGACATTGAGTGTGGGAACTTGACTAGCCTTATCCAACAACTGTCAGGTTGTGAACATTCAGATGAGAATGTCTTAAGAGAATAGTTTGATCAAGATGAAGAGTACGAAATCACAGACGATTCCATAATTTAGATGGTAAACAAAGAAGCAGATAACAGTGATGAAGGTGAACTAGGTGACATAAAAGAAGACAGGATGCTTCATACTGAAGGACAGGCTGCCCACCAACTGATGTTCTGCTTCTGAAAAGATGGTGTGATTTTGCAGCAAAGAAGCGATCGCAATTTCAAAAGCAAGCAAGCCTTAAATTTTTTGCATCTTAAATTAGAAGAAAGTTTATTGATTTTTAAAAATGTAAATAAATATGTACAATATACTATTATAATAAAATCATCCATTGTAAATTGTCTTTTTTGGTGTATATTCCGTATAGTCCGAGCTTTTCGGTAATTCGAGGCGACTTTGGTCCCGTTCCCCTCGAACTATTAAGAATGCACTGTATTTAGGATGACTAATACTATTTTTAACAAACTTTCCAAGTAAGCAGAAGATTGAAATTTGGTAGGAATGTTTGATTCTTATAGTAAAAGCCATTTACGAAAATAAATCCCAAAAAAAGACCCGGGTTCAACTCCAGTAGATAATTTCTGTTTCCCATAAGATAACACGTAAAAATAGATTTTTCGACTACAGGCTTTTACTCTTTTGCAAATTAAAATTAGTGCACGGCTCTTTGGGGAAAACTAAAATGCTAGAGGCAATGAATTTTGTGGTGAGAAAAACTGGAATCAGAGAAATGTTTTCACTCTACGGTTGGAACCAGAAGTGTTCGCATTGGTGTGATTAAGTCCTCCTTGAGTAGTGTGATCATTCACGTATTTTTTAAAATCCGAAGTGAGTATTCTGTTGTCTCAAGAGCTACCTTGTGTGGTTTGGCCATCCAACTCTTCTAGCAGTGCAATAGTCTCGAAAAGACGAAAATCATCTCTTAAGTATTCTTTAAATTTATTTGGGGATTTTATGGGGAACGAAATTCAATAAGATATTTTCTCATTTTTTGCTAATTGTATGTGGGGAAATATTATTTCAGGCCAAAGATAAAAATTTGAATTTAAAAGAAAAGTTTAATGTCATAAAAATGATTACTGAAGAAAAAAAGAGTATTAAGGAAGTGACTGCTTATTTTCAATGTGGAAAATTCTTATTGCATGTATGTATGTATGTGAATTCTATTAGCACAAAAAATTGTGTAAATATTTTTAACTTCTCTAAGGAGGAAAACGTGCTGAAAATGGTTGGTCCCTTGAAGTTCCTCCTCTTACAGTTTTCACTGTAGTTTAAGAAATATAACTGATTAAAAACTTCAAGAAACTAAGCTACAACCAACCGGTTATGGCCTGTGATGTACGATCGATGGTTGTGGAACTCTTCCTCTGCCAAGGCCTCTGGCTGAAGGAACTCTGCTAGGCTGGGTCGTGAACCTGAGCCACACCATCCCACAGCAGCATCCTGCAGGATATTCTGGGAATATGGTCCATTGCCACCTTGCGAGGCCACGTACGGAGCAATAGCCTGCTGTGAATTGGGCTGATGGTTTTGGTTGTTGCTACCTCCCTGCCCTCCATGGTGGTTTGGGACAGGCATAGGGAGCAGAGCAGAGCCATTTCTCTGATGAATTGAAGCCCTAACAAATAAATATACCATTACTATTTCTGGATACAAAGCAAAACATTTGCATTGTAACTGAAAACACTTCATAAAAATTATTTTGAGAAATTAGATGCGTATTTAGGTAGAATGCAGTGCAATTTTATTCTCATTTAGAAAAGGATATAGAATAAATTTGTTTAAATAAAAAAAAATCAACAGCCTTAGCAATACTTTTTGTTGTTATGCAAATCGACAATTTTTTAAATGTAATATACGAGACCTTAATTTTATAATATATAAGGTCATAGTTTAATCTAATATTGGCAAAAATTATAAAAACACTATCTAGAAAATTATGATAATGCAAAGGCTGCATATGTTAAAGTGCTTATAACAATTTCTGATTCAATCATTTAAGATCAATAAAAATTAATAACTAGACATTAGACTGCATAATACTATAAGCTCCGGTGAAAAACAGAAGTCTCGACTGTTATTTATAAAAATAACTTGCTGATTGCGATAATATCGATATATACATTTTTATAAACGAGAGACGAAAATGAACTAAGGAAAATTCACAGTAAATCATCATCGTCTTTTCTCACTTAGTAAAGAATCAATTCCACACGGACGATAATAACACTATTATTCAACTAAAAACTACCATATACGATAAAAAGACATTGTTTACTATTCACCGATCATTAATCTATCCTAACATTGAAAATAACGATTGAGGAATGACGATACTATCGGTTGTTTGTGCTGCTTATTGTACATTATAGCGACGTCCTCCCATTTTAAACATAATTGTAACCGGGAAACAATGCAGGGTTCGTCCAAAGGTCATGTGGTTCGAGATTCCATTTAGAATCCTTCGCTGTTTTCCTCCCGGTATTCACGATATTCGCGAATACGGCAGATTCAAAGCGTGCTGGAATCGGACACTTCAGCGACAATGTAGTGCTTACGAAGCGCCAGCGAACAATACGATAGCCCCGAAAGTAACCAACCTGGACCGCTTCCGGGTGAGTAAAACCGTCTTCCCATATGCTCGCGGCTTTCGGTAACATCTTCTAGGCGGCAGGGGTGGGTGAAGGTAAAAATCGTCATATCGCCTGGGCCTTCTTTCCCTCGTCACGCGAGAAGCATCTTGACTCGAAGAAGCCGACAAGGTGTGCGGCATACCCAGAAAAACTTTATCAACCCTACTGTTTCCCCTCCCCTCATCACACCCGGGCACTGAGACAACGTTGCCAGCTTGCAAATAAAACGTAAAACGTCAAATTCGGTTTAAAATTACGACACAACGGCAAAGTAATAATCGTAATGGTCACTACAACACAAGCGCAATATGAACCCTCGGCATGGCACAACGGCACTTATCGATTCGATGTGATTATTCATTCTTTCGACTACTTTTTTGAGACGCGATCCATCACCATGCTCTTTCCGCGCCTATAAAATAAAAAGATTAATACGATATGCTCCTCAAAGGGTTTCTAATCACAGAGCCCCTGAAACATTGATTGCTTCTCGTTTTAAATATGAAATATTTATTTTCGGTCTTGCGCTCACGATGATGATGAACCTACGGTGTAATTCAAACACGCCCAAGTAATATTGGCACTAGCAACCTTATCAACGAAAACAATCGTAAGTATTTCCCCACTCTTAAGGGACCTATTTTCACCGAAATTAATTTATCCGCGCAATGAATAACTATGCTGCTTTTTGTAAACCATCCGACTTAATCTCGCAACAGAACCGCGATTGAACAATCGCCGTTGATAGGACTGATTACAGTTTTTTCCAACAGGGTTGGTTTCTGGCTCGCATTACTTCCTTAAGTAGGTCGCTCGATATTTCCCATTCATTCCTTGGAAGAATATCTCACCAAAGACCCGAATGCATCGTATCAATGATCCAAGGCACTTGTATAAATTAAAGAGCGAAAGGAAAAATGTTTCCGCATACATGAATTATCAAAAACATGATAGTTGATATAAATCTGGCAACGTCGGCTAGGAGCCGGCGTCTGCTGGTCAAGTAGGTATCAACAAATTTTTATTTTCGCTTAGTTCATCACGTTTTCGGCATTGCATCGTCGATTCTGCACCATGTCGACCAGCGTGCAGGAAAGTTCGCCTACGAGAAACGGACTCTAATTCGATCCCACCTAGAAATCACAGCATTTTAAGTTCGAGTTTTCTTCTTTGGGTTTAAATTTCCTCACTTTTTCCTCCTCGTGACACACTCGAGAGCACAAGTATCGCTCCTGGGAATATCGATAAGAAATGCCTTCTAAGCTCAACATGCCCTCCACATTAGCTCCCTCTATGTTTATAGATATCCATAAAAAAAACTCTCAGCCTCCATTTTGGTTGGCGCGTCAACAATCTTTGGCGACGGTAGAGGGCGGGACATGAATAGATTTTAATGGGGTCAATGTCCTCAGCGTGATAGCGAAGATGACGAATGTAATCTATCGATTTGCCAAGATAAACAAAGCAGAAGTAATCAACTTAAGGAACAGAATTTTTGAAACAAATTTAACGAGTCAGTCGGAGTAAGGTATTGCACGATATGCAACGATGGCTCCGCCGCTTCATCTTCACTCAAATAATATTGCATCAGTCTTCCGCGCGCTCGAGAAATGCACCATTAAAACCCTTTGTCAATTTTTAACATTTAGTCATTTTTACTTAGGTTGGGAGGTTATCGGTCGCAATTTACGGACATACCAGTCTTCTTTGAATTGTTTGCTTGAGATTTTGTCACATTTTGAACAACTGCAAACACTAACCTAAATACCTTTCACTAAGATTTGAGATTGAGAAAGAATGTATTCAGCGCACGTAAATGTAAACTTATAACAACTTAGCAATCACAAATTAAGATACTAAGCTGGGATAATTTTGTAGAGCTGCGCGGAGGGAAACCCGATCCTTTTCAAAGGAAGTTTCGCAACCGCAGAAATGCTCGTCTACGGACTTTGGCTAGCAAGTTTTCTTTTCATCGGAAGAAATGATGACGAATAAAAACAATAAGAAACTCGAAATAGTCGAATTTAATATTAAGCTGCGTTGAAATAAACTGAAAAATCATTATACTTATAATAACATAAACTAAAACATGTAATTGCAAAAAACGATCTCTGAAAGTATAAATTCACAGCTGAGGTAGCGAGGGAATTCGAATACTATTATGGTCGGATAAAGCTTACCCGAAGTCACGAATGCTTACAGATGCGTAACATTAATAATCGAAAGTTATAAATTAACAAAAGATTCAAGGCGCCGAAACATAATCGAGCTTACCAAAATATATTATAATTTCTGTGCGCTTCAATGGGTAAAAACGCGAAACTACATTTTATGCTTTCATAATTAGCAACAGAAAGTGATAATCAGAGCCCTTTTGATGGAAGCGCTATTACTTTGTTTTGGTAAACAACGTTAGGCTCCAAATCGTGTTGAAAATAACACCTACTCCTAAAGAATTTTTTACAATCAAAGATACTGCAATTAAATGACGTGTGAACAAGTTGTAAAGATGAGTATCATCTAGATTTGACTTCACAATCCACTAGGTTTTGACGCTAAGTTGTGAAATGTCTACTGTGCACGGTGAGAGAGGAAGTTGGTTATCTCTTGATGAAGCAATTTCCAAAGAGTGTGACTTTTGGAACAATTTGAATGTTTTCACACTTGACACGTTCAAAAAAGAGTTAGGTTGCTCAAACTCATAAATCCATCAGTTATACATATTCGCCTCTCACAGAGTTGAGCATTAAACTCCAAGGCAGAGCTCAAAAGATCTTCCTACTAACAAATGGAAATTTTACAAATAAATTAATCTCACAATGCTCTCCAAAATACACTGTATGCTCAGAGAAATTGTAATTTAAAATTTCTTCTTTCTTTATTTAAATTTTGCTAATACATACACTAATTTCCTTATGTTTTGATGTAGTTTCATGTGAATCCTCCAACAACAAGGAGTTACACACCCATAACCACAATTGATATTGATTTTTGTTTTATTGGTAGATACAAAAAACATCTAGTCAAATCCCGATTTAGCGCCACCGCCACATATCGTCCATTAGTCGTAGTGAACAGAACTTCCACCTTATGATTACATAGAGCAAGCATATTCTTCAATTTACTACTGCCCCCACTTTACCACCAATGTCAGCGATGGACAAGTGATGGCGTTAAATCATGCTTTGACTGTATTTTAGTAATAAAAAATGAATATTTAAGCCTTTCAAATGAGTTCTTGGAAATGTTTATAATTTTATATTAGTTTAATTTAAATTCCTCCCAAAAAATTATTAGATTTTGCTCATGTTGCTTAGCTTGAATTTCACTTTACTGAAACCCATTGTTCTAATCATTCTTGGTTCTCATGCAGTCTCTATGTTACAAAATAGACTGGTGGCACCCGTTGCCAACCTAGCAACAACAAAAATCTCTCTTTAAGGATACTGCAACACATGCAATTTTTTCCCATCCGAATTTGGATGGGAAAAAATGCTCATTAGGGATGCCTTGGGCCTATGAGACTCTGCTCTTGAAGTTAACATCCCTCTCAGTAAAAAGGTGTAAGGTGCGTGGAACGGACTATGTTGAAAAAATTGCTCTAGATGTGTATTATAAGCAAGATTAAAATTTGATGACTGTAGGAGTTCATTGTTTTTTTAGTCATTCAGTGAATGTTTGTTTTCTGCCCTGCATCTCAATTCTCTCACTCATAATGCAAACATATACAGATCCCTTTAATTAATTTTCTGGCTTTTGAGCATCTGCGTTTAAGCTTAGGACTCCATTAGGTCAATCATATGCCGTTGTTGGTGAAAAATTTGACTTGTTCGGCAGCAGATAATACTGAATTCTCGTTCTTTGGTGAAATAATTTTTACAGCTAAATGATTTTTATTTGAAAGTTTTCTGACCAACAGATAAGAATTTACTAGAATATAAACATATAGTATTGGAATGCCCAGTTTAAACCTAGCCTCAGGACCTATGGTGGGCAACTGTACCATGAAGGATATATCACATACCCAGTAAAATGGTTAAGAAAAGGGACTAGAAAATTACTCGACATCAGTAAGTACACTTTCCAAAATTCTGAGTAATCATAATTCTCTACAAAGAATATTTTGTCAACCACACAAGAAAACCACGAAACTCTATTATTTATCAAAATAGTCATTGTGTCATATTATTGACATATGATTTTGAAAAACAACAGAAAACTAATTTAAATGTATTCAAAAATGAAGACAATGTTATGCAATAATGCTTTTACATTTAAATAATACCTTAACTAATTGAAACTGTACTTATAATGTTTCCTTTATCATCTAAAATTCACTTCATTCGAGTTTGGTGGTTTTCTTGCGTTGGCGATGACGTTTAAATGCAAAAGTTAACTACTCTCAATAGATTTGCTTCTACTAAAGCTCAAAAAGTAAATTTTAAAAATGTCATTTATTAGACCTGTTTTCCACTGCAAGCAGAGTTGTGAAGCGAGAGATGTGTTTGCGCAGGGGGGCCTTCTAAGTAAGCTGTGCCAGAGCCCTCAGAAATGCAATTACGCCTGTTTGTGTGAGGGAGATCAAGATAAATTCTGCATCAACCAGTTTTCACTCCGAATCCATGGTGTCTATTCAATGGATTTTCCTGATTTTATTATGAGAGATGCATGAAACTACACTGTTATGGGATATAATATTAAAATTGCTTGAAGATGCAACTTGCTTGACATCCCCTAAACCAAATTTATGCAAATGTAGTAATAAGGAAATTGAAGAAAAGTCATATACATAGGCTTTTCTGGATATATTACAAATATCTCGAGCCTATAAAAGAGATTTATGTCGTGGGCTTAAAAGAAAGAATTTTTCAATATTTGAAACCAAACTCACGATCCACTGGTGTATCCCTGAGATGAGTATGTTCCATTAACAACAGTTCCTAATGGAAGTATTGATGAGTTAATGTGAGGGTGATGTCCAGGTGTAGCTCCTAAGTGATGAGGGAGACCTTGAAGACTGCCAGCCATCCTGTTACGTGGGGGTCTGCAGACAAGGACGTGCGTGACTGGGGTTCTTCTTACAGGGCCGTCTCTCGAGAAGGCAAGACCAGGAGGCTGGGATAGGAGGTCATGTGGGCCTCCACTGTACGACCCGTCGTGAAGCTCATTGATTGAGACATCAATACGAGCACCCTCTGGGATGGGCTGCAAAATGAGATAAGACATTATTAGTTATTATTCTCTTAACCTAAAAAAAACATTAGCTGATTAACACTATGTTCAACTTTCCTCAAATTAGTACAACATTTAAAAAACTTACAGTATATGATGTGTGTATTAGGTGAATCAAACTATAAGACAAAGAGAGCAGTTGGAAAGAGACAAACAAATAGCCATCTCATAACTAACATGATTACAATTTTGGAATGTTGACTTGATAAATACAGATTTTATAGAAACAAAAAAAACTAACATTGGAAGGAGCTAATTTGCAAAGGCTTTCCATAATAAATAATGAATCACAAAGTGATGCTACACTAACATTTCATATAATAAATCATCAAAACAAAAGCTTGGCTTTACAAAAATAAAAACTTAGTCAAGTATGATCATGAAGATTTATTTAATAAAGTGAAGTTATAAAAATGGTGATATTCTGCAATTCATCTGTTAAAAAGTAATACTAAAACAGCAAAAATAAGATTATTTTAGAATCACAGAAGAAAACCATTATAAAGTGCTTAATTCAGTTCAGTACCAAGCTTGTATATAGGTACTCATTTTCCACTTGTACAGAATATACCATATTATGTGATTTTTGTTTTAACATTTGAGGTAAAACTATAAAATCACCAATAAGCATGGCTATTCTAACCTCTAATACAATTTCAAAGATATCTATAATCAGATATCCTGTTTTATATTTGTAAACAATTGTGGAAATACATCCGAGTAGTACACTGGCTATGGAGATAACTCCAACTGGAATCAATAATCAGTGGATCAACACTGAAGATGCCTTATTTTTAGATGAATTGCACATCTGGTTTTATCAAGTGTTTTTGGCACTTGGAGTTATCTTCATCATCAATTGATTTCCAGCCATAAAATGAGCTAAATATTTTATTGTTCAATGGGGGACTGTCAAATATCAGGAATTACCGAAAATTTTATGAAGTTGTGTTGTATGGCTGTTGTTATAGGCAAATATAAAGTTTTTTCATTAAATTTTTAACAGATATTTATAAAAAAGCAATTTAAAATGGAGGAGTTAATGCCGAACCCAATCACATCCGATTGGTAGCCGAAGTTTGCAGAGTGTTTAGTGACGCCAGTGCATGCCACAAGCATGTTAGCCAATGGTAGTCATAGGGAGCAATATTCAGATGTTTAAATGCATGGAGTGAAGGCGAATAGGTTTGTATTACATTTAATTGATGAAACAAGTTCGATATAGTGCTTTTATTTTCAGTTATTGTAATAGTAGGTACTATTATTTCAACTGAAACGCAGAAGATATGTAAAAAATAGATTGACATCTTAAAACAGCTTTCCCGTATTAAATGAATAAAACAACTCTAGTTTTAACTAATATTATAGAATATTTATTTATGTATTGTTTCCCATGCTGTCTTAGTATCTAGTAAGTAAAATATAGTTAGATAAGTGTACAAAAGGTAATGGACGAGGCCAAGACTTAGTGGAATTCCACAATAAAATAACATGAACAACGCTAGATAGTATTTTTTATTTATATTAAACTTTTGCTTATTTCCACAAAATATATTAAGTAAAACATGACCGGTTTCGGTGAATAATCACCATCATCTGCCTTTACAGAATCATCAGGTCAAATATAGACAAATATTATACAAAACTCATGTGAATCAACTTAGTTTCCGTGTGTCCTGTCTATAGGAAATGTGCTGAAGTTTGTTGTTTTAAGTGTCTATCTGCCTTAGTTATTACCTATACTTGTGAAAAGAAAAACTGTAGAAGTGTTTGTCATAACTGCATGTCTCTTTGTATATGTCGCGAATTTCATCGTTGCTTTTATGGCTTTTTTCTCCCTTTGAGGTCAATGAGGAAGGACTATGTTAGTAATGCTGTTGGATTTGTTAAACTGAAGCGAGAAGGAAAAATTTGTATTGTTAAAGGCAAAATTTGCCCTGAACACAGAATAAGATAAAGAGGTTATGAAGTGAGTGTAGTTGTAGATGAAGAAGATTTAGTCATGTCTGTGGAGTGTCATGACTGCCCTCATTTAGAAAAACATGGTCCTTCAAAATACCATGCTATCGTGGATATTATGGGAACAAATTTATTAAAATATTTAAATTACAGAACTAACTTAATATGTAACATATGTAAAAGTATTTGCTTAAAACTTGGTACTTAAATATATGCACTGCAACAGTAATTATTTGCTTAATAAACCCATAGCCCAACGATTTCCATAAGTTTGATCTTATGTATTTAGAATAGATATATTACATTATGGAGGTTTTGTTAAAATATATATGCTAACCATTGAAACATAAAAATATAATTTACTCTTTCAACGTTCTCCAGAAATATATGGTATTGCCGACATAAGTCATAAACTAAAATACGAAGCAATAAAATGATGTACATACATATAACTAGTACTTAGATTAAAATGATCTTCACAGACAAATGCAGTTGTATGTTCCGATATATCAGATGCGTATCTCCTCATGGCTTTCGACCACAATATTTTCCGCTTCTTATTTCTTCCCAAGGAGCTCGGTAGTATGAAGAATAATTTTCTCTGGGTTTTAATCATTGTATTTAAGCACTGAGGTACCAGACAATACTTATAACCCCTCTTAAGTTCCATATTCTCCATTTTAGCTACGATATCAGGAAAAGCAACAGGACGAAGTATCAAAACCGCATGCTTTCAGTACAGTCGTACATTTATACGAGTGGCATGCGATGACGTCACGTACTCCTTACTACTTTCTCTCCAACCAGGATGCCATTTTCGCAGGATATTTAAAAGTTATTTTAAATATTTTTTTGCATAATGAAGACAATTTAACAAAAAAATGTCCACAGGGAGTAATTAAGTCAATTACAAAGAATTAAAAAAAAACAATTAAATATTTTGACAGTCCCCCATTATTTGGAGAATTTCGTAGAAATTATTGTCACATCATCCACTTTCCAATAATTCATAGCTAACATTTAATGAGTTTTCATTCCAGAAATAGAATTTACAAATTATTATGTATTGTTATGTAACTATTTGTGATAAATTGAAAGTGACTGTAAAGTATTTTTGTCACTCAGATGAGTGAAAAATCTAGGTGATATGGCAGCAAAGAACATAAAAATTATTAAATGGAAAAAATTAAGAACAACGGTGAAACTATTGGATGATACACAAAGTGTGATGAATTTTTAAAAAGCTGCATCAAGTGTACAAATTACTGTAGTGATAAACCATTATAATGGATTTCTATCAAACTAAATTGTTTAAATTGTTATACATAAAGATGTGTGCTTTCTGTACAACCTAGACATGATTTTAACATACAAGAAGAATTGAGAGAAACACATTAATGTAACTTTACTTACCACAAATGTAAAAAGGAATCGTGAATGACATAGCTTGAGATGCTTAAGTAATGCATACAATGAGACACAATCAAGGGAGCACCACGGACAATGAAGATCCTCACAGGCTTCTGTCTGTTGCCGGCTACTGCTATTATAAACAAATTGGTAAACTATTTGTAATCTAGGTTGCTGTGGCAATTGATGATTGAGCGAGTGGTGGATGCCATTCTGATGTACCACAGCACCAGATGGAGGTGGCAAAGCCACAGTACCATCTTGCTGTTGCTGGCTTGCATTGTCATTGCCAAGAGATGACGTTTTACGACGACCTACACGGCAACCAATGCCTCCAGCAGAATCTGAAAAGAATAAGCACCACAGGATTCAGGGAATAACTTTCTTAAAAGCGTCATTTCTTTTACTTTATTTTCACTCATATATAAAAAAGTTCATATCTGGACACAACAAAGACATGGTTCCGATGATGCACAGCTAATGCAACTATTGTTATCGATAAGTTAAAATAATTTTAAAGTAAAAATTTTATATATTAATAAGAAATAATTACTGGATGAAAAATAACATTTATTAAAAATTGTATTCAAACATTACCGTCAAGAATCATTTTCATAAAAAGCCAAAGTACAGGTATACCCTGATTTACGTCACCCCGATTTACATTGATTCAAAGTTACATCGCTAATCAATTAATACCTGTGCATTGATTTACGTCATTTTGATCCAAAGTTACGTCATCCAAGGTCTAAGGTTCTCTAAAATTTTTGTTGCCAACATCCGCAAGCAATTATCTGATTAAAATACTAATTAAAAAGGTCACAGAGCAACTAAATATTGACTTTCCATAATATAACATCTAAATAAACAACGATCCTAAATTTACCGCATCACTTCAAACTCAAGCCAATGATCACTAGGTGATTTCTTAATATGTTGAATTTGAAGAGTTTTGTAATGAGGGAACCTAGCGATAAAAAAAATTGGTGAATTCGGACGTGAAATGCTCAGGCAGAGCGATTTTTTCACGCCCAAGCTGATCACAGAATCACATGACATCTGAGTCTTAGCTTCCACCGCTAGAATTTATCATCATGGTGAATTTGTCATTTTAAGTGAGGTCTGTTGTAGTAAATTTCACGCTGAATCCGATTATGCATATTATAATTTACTAAAAATCGGAAAAATTATTTAATATTAGAGAAAATAAAATTATTGGCCATTTTACAGTGGAATATGTTAACAATAACAATAGACGAACACATACATCCATGCCCTAGGTGGAGAAAAACCCACCTAGGCAGGATTCGAACCCGCGACCTTCGGATTGGCAGGCGAGGACGTTACCCCGCCACCACCACCTTTAAATTTAGCCCAAAATAGAGACAAATGAAACACTGATGAATAAACACAAAGATAAAACTTAAGATATAACTTGTGACTAGCATAATAATAATTATTTACTAAGTATTACCTGGCCTACTGTTTTCTTTGTCTCCATCAGTAGATGGGGTGGAATTTGGTGTGGATGAAGGAGCTGATGAGGATTGTTGCTGTGGCTGTTGTTGACTTGTATGAACACCTTGTTCAGAACCAGGACGTGGTCTAAGAGGTCTAGGCCTCTCAACTAATGAGTTGCTCGCTTCAGGGGTCCACTTAAGCCTAAACTTGAGGGTTGGACCACGGGAAAATGCCTCAAATGGCCCTAGATCCTGAAATGAATGCAGACAAGATCCTAAATAACTGAATTTCTCTACATTGACCATCAAACATCCTAACATCAAACACCTTTAAATTTAAAACACAACACTAAATACTTCAAAATTTTTGTTTATAAGACGACAAAAAACCTCCACCTAAAAAAGATGGCTTCCTCTACATGTATACTCTTTTATTAATGCAATTTGAGCTTTCCAAAGATTTGTTCACCTTCCTCAATACATTATTGCATAATTAAATAACATTATTCCTGAAAAATGTTCATTCAAGAGTATTAGCGGAGAAGATTTTTACAGAAAAATTACACAACATTACAACCTGTATCTTATGCAATCCTATCAATACAATTAAGTCCCCTTATATTACTGCAGGAGTGCACAATATAAAGACTGTGGACACATTATGTGCAGCTTAAGATTGTTACCATAAAATTTAAAAATTATAACAAAATACATTATGTAATTTAAAATTCTAATGGAAAAGTAATATGCATAATATCGATTTATTGTGTTTACACAACTGAAGTACCATTTAAAAATTATACATCTCGTATAGTGGCTAGGATGGATATACGGATTCATAACAAAATTCAGCAAGTTCATTAATATAAAAAACCATTTTCAAAGTTGAACAATTATAATAATTTCATGTTATTATGTTCAAGACAAAACTTCAAACAGAGAATAAAATAGTACCTATACCTTTAATTTTTTTCTTTACATCAAGCCTTTTTATTTTGGAAGGATTTAGATTAAACTCATTGCCTATATCGGCCCCATCTAAGAATTTAAGTTGTCACCTGTATGAAAATGTAATTTCCTCATAAAAAATATAAATATCAAATATGAATTGTTTGCAAATAATATGTATACATGTACAAAAATGAATCAATTGTTTTAAGACCGTCTTATAAATGTCGAAAATTCCTTCTGTGTATTTAGATGGGGTTGTTCACACTATACATTCTGTCTTCGTTTCGTTTCGTTCCGTCATGGTTTCTCTAGAGGAATATTTTGACGGGATAGTGCCGATCAAAACGTGTCAAATCCTCTCCATTTCTAACAGTGTGGACATCCCGCAAACCGGTTACTACCATGATTTATTTCGAAAATTCAATTTAATTTACGAAACTAATAGATAGTAGCAAGAAGTAAATTCCAAATAGCAACTTGAATAGACAAAACATTAAAACCCTTCAGAGTATATCAATTTATTGCATCACAGTGTTAAATTCCAGAATTTAATATTGAAAATAATTAATTCATTTCATTCTTACATCAAACACTCATCATTGTCATTCACATTTTCCAATCATAACGCGCGCTATGTGCCTCTCATTTACATTAAATAATCGTACTTTTGGTTCTCGAGATAAATTATTATGTTCTTTTTCAGATTCAATGAACTTGACTGTATTGTAACTTTAATTGGAATAAAATCGAAATTTAACATTGTACTTAGTGATGATCAAATGAAACTTCAATGTATACAGCATCTATATTAGTTTTAAATAATTGTAAATTGTTTTATTAATTACAATTGTTAGGAAATTAGTCAGTGAATTAAAAATTCGATATTTCCTTGGCATCACTACTGGTATTTCAGTTTGTAGACATTATACTAGGTCATTAATATTTATCCTTTTTGACATGACTGCATACATCGTAAAGAACACCTCTGCCTTGCATGCATGCACGCATGATGTGTGCATCTTACCATTCTTGTTCACTTCTGCCATTACATTTACTGATGCCACATTTACCAACTGCTTTTTATATATATTTACCGCCAGCAATATCACCTACTTTGCCATTCATGTCATCTGTTATGAAAACAACTTCTCTCATCAGTATATGCTGTAGTGTCATTTTTAGCATGGTGCAGAAGGCACCTATCTCATCATCCTCGGTTTCAATGATAGGCATGTATACCTGTACAAGATTTACTTGCTGTAGAATAAAATCTGATTTTTATGATTCTATCATTGACAGAATTGTAAGTTAGAATGTTTGTTTGTTTATCTTTTGCAACAGAAATGCTACACCATTCCTAACTGGGTTCTCTTGACCGAAAAAACAGATAGTATTTCCTAGAAATATTGGTATGAAGCAATTCATTTTCTAATATATTTAATGTTCCAGTTTGTAGTAGACCTCTTAAATTCCCTAAACCAAGTCCTGTAGTGTTCTGAAGAGATAAGCCCCTGAAGTAATATTTTTTCCGTCTGATGTCTGTCATCTACTCACATCTCCAGTTGCATATTTCACAACATATATTCCAGACTTAGGAGAGTTGGCTGTCAGTCAGATCATATGACACAGAAAACATTTTTGACTCTATTCACAATGTTGCTCATGGGATAATAATGCAGTGGTTTCCCATGGCATTCTGTATTGCAGTACTACAACCATTCCAGTTGCTCCACACATGTCTGTAGTGTTCTGGTTTAATGCCATACCGAAGTCATTCTTCTTGTACCTTAATCTATTACCAATAGTTACTGCTGCCCTCTAATAGTTTAGGAAACTATTTAGTTGGTTTCTCCCCATCGACCTTGCTGGCAAGGGTGACCATATCAAGAGCAGTAGCTCCTGCTGGCACCAACCTCTGGTTCATTGAAACATGCAAGCTCCCTCAACATGCCAAGGTTGCAACTCGAGCATTTACTATGCAGTTTAAATAATGAAATTTAGTGAACTATATTTTCATTGATTCTTTTTTTAAATTACCAATGAAATTGTTCATTTGAAAAGCTTGGTTGTATAGATGTAATAATTGTGTTATAAGATTACCTCTGCGATGTGCTCTCCTACTGTTTCCCAGGATGAATGCTTTCTGGGAGAGGCTCTGAGAGGGGGAGGTGCTCCGAGATGCCCTTGCCCATTTGCGTGATTAAAACAATTTGAGCCTCTTAGGCTCGCTCCTTCTAGAACAAAAACCATGAGCCAAAACTCAAAACTTGCCCAGACTAAAAATGCATATGTCACTATTGCACTCATTTAAAGATATTCACTATCTGCCAAAAACTTATGAAAACCCTTGAGGCAAAAACTGAAAGAATGTTTTGCAAATCAAATTGAAAAATACTATTTGTCAATTGCAAAAAATCATTTTTTTTCATCACATATGTCTGATAAACTACCGTATTTACCCGAATCCAAGATGAGGTTTTTTCCAAATTTCACTTTGCAAAAATTGGGGGTCGTCTTAAATTCGAGTACGAAGTCATATACCATCAATGCATCATGCATCAATTCCCCATGCATCAATTCCCCATGCTTCAATTCATGGCACATCAATTCATCACACGATAAACTCGTCGCACATCAATACATCGCTCAACAAACTCATCGTGCATCAATTCATTGTTAGACAAATTCATCTCGTGACAATTTCACCGCAAGAAATTCGTCACGATACGTTCGTCACAAGACATTAGTCACAAGATAAATTTGAAGGTGCGACACCATGATGAATTTGTCGAAAGATGAATTGACACACGATGAGTTTGTTGTGCGATGTTTTGGCGCGGAACGAACTAACCGCGATGAATTGATGCACAACGAAATGATTGCGAAAAAATGATTGCGACAAAATGACCATGACGAATTGTCATAGAACCATAGGAAATATGGTTATGTATTTAATCGGTTTTTTAAACAAATGAAACAAGATAAAATAATTATATTTTTCATTGCAAAGCTACGATCCGGAATTCAATAAATAAAGACAATTTAAAAAATACAATTTAGGTCATAAAATCTTTTTTTTGTTTTGAGTCTTAGATTCAGAGTGTCTTGGATTCGGGTAAATACAGTAATTGAGGGATGTAAAAGTCAACATGGATAGTTTAAATAACCATGGATGAAAATAATTTTTCTTTAAAAGCTGAAACTTCAAAAACATTTTTGATTAATAAAAAATTTTCACTTTTCAGCAAATATTTCTAATTTATCTTACTAGGTCTAATGAAATATTATAAATCTTTCACCATTCTGCTGTCCCTGAGGTGGCATGTAAACTTGGGAGAGTTGGAGAGCCAACTCATAATCTCCATCAGTTAGTAGACATCTGTTATGACGATCATAAACTACCAGCTCTGCTCCATATAGCCGTGATTCTCCTTCACCATCCCCAGACCTCTGGATTCCTTGCTGTGTCACAGGCATAGAAGATGATCTTCGTCTCTTTGGAGGAGGCTCTATACCAAAGACATCAAAATTATAAACCAGCTCCAGAAAAGAGACAGCTAAAACTATACGCTGATTAAAATAATTAGAGTCAAATAAAACAATGACCACATTTAAAAGGCACTAGCAGAATTTAATCCAAACCATATAATATGGAAACAAAGCAATATGGTAGAATTTAAATTATTTAACCACATGTTAAATGCTTAACAGATAAACCAATGATTTTCATCCGAGTACATCAGAGAAACATAAAACTTAAAAACTTTACACCAGTTTAACACAGTCAAATATTGAATTTTGAACCCTGATGCCTAGTAAGATTTGTAAGTTGACAGTTTTCAGGTCAAACATTTAAGCACAAATTAAATCCTTTTATAGATTAATGCCCAGGCATAAAGGCACTCCATTTACATTAACTATTGGTCCCAGTTTTCTTAATTTTACTATGTAGACAAGACTAGTAAAATTAATTTTGAATCCAAAATTTATGGTTACATGACAATGTCCTTTTGTTCAAGACATGCTTTACTTAAGTGAAGCACACTTTTAACAGATGACTTGTTACTCTGTGATATTTTTTTCCAAGTTTACTAAATTTATTTCATTTCTGACATTCTACTGAGTCAGATATCATTAAAAATTTCATTATTATTGTAGTTTTAACTAGATTCAATTTCAGAGTTATAAGATCTAGCATGATTATACTAATACCTTTGGAACCAAACCAGTGAGTATTAATACAAAATCAGCAAAAATAAAAACTTATAGTGTGCTACGGTTTGAAAAAATTTTCAATGCAGTTTGGCAAAAAAGACAACTTTTCACAATTTCTATTAATATCAAATCAAGAGAAACAAAAAATAAAAATGCGACTCATTTAAAAATATTTTTCAGGGTGCATACAATTTTTTTACATCAGAAGACATCATTTAAGGCCGAAGGAGAAAGCTGTGAATAATAGTTAAACAATACAAAGGATTACCTCCGGCGGAGTCTTGGTCATTATGTGAAGAGTTTGTAGCATCAAGTATGACTGTGCTCTTGTTTGACGTATAGTGAACCCTAAGGAGAAGCATGTATGACTTAACAAGGTGGCCATTTGAAAGGGAAAACGATTCGGTGGGAATGGATACAGTAGGTGCCTGGGGCACAACTGGTTTTGCTTGATCAATGTCTTCATTTGGGTTGATAGTCACTTCACTTGTTCCAACACAAACCTGAAAAACAAGAGATAAAATGCAATACATAAAAGGAAAAGTAAAGAGACTTGAAGGAATATCTAATAATCTTGAATACTGCTACATCAATAAAAATCTTTTCCTTCATAAAAATACTGACAATTAGCCATTGTAATTATCACTTACCTGCATAATGGGTGATGAAACATCCTTCCTCTTTTTGTGACAGATTTTTACCAGAAAAGTTTCCACCAAAACTAAGTCCTGTGGTCCTTCAACTGAAAAAAGCAAACAGACCAAGTTATGAAGATATGACTCTATTCTTGGAGATGAATAAAAGTTGATGGACTATACAGAACGTATATATTCATTTTTTTAATTAAAATCTTCAATTCAAGAATTTCATATTATTTTTAAATGCTAGTGGATAAAACAGACCAGGCTAGCAAAACTTGAAAATTTTATAGTTTATTGATTTGATAGTTTATTTCATGAGTTTTTCATAATATTTAATTCGAAATAGTATTAAAATTTAAAACACTGTTTTGCAACAAAATTAACAAACTATATTTTTTAAACTGAACCAAGTGTGTCTAAATATATACTTACCCTTCTTATCATAAAACCCTATGAAAGTCAGAGTCATGTAAGATGATGGAGGCCTGTCTGGACGAGATGCCTCACGCTGTTTTGCTAATGCCTTATCCAACAAAGAGTCAACTCGGAACGTTTGCCGACCTGCATGTGTTCGTGACATACGTCCTTTCATGTATGCCAGAGTTCGGTTGAGGAAAATGGGCTGAAATTTTTTAAAATTGTCATTTACACAGAGAAAGTGTTTGAAAGGAATAAAATCCACACCATGTCATTATTTACAATTAGTACTTGATCCATGAGTCGAAATTAACATTAAAAGTTTGTCAAAGCAAGTCAAATCATTCTCAAACTGCATGTATCACAAATTTTAAAATCAAATGAAATGAAACATAAATCCACCTCAAAGTTGTTTTAAAAAATGAGTTTAACACTTTCCATTATTCGGGAGGAATCGAGCATAATCAACTTACAGACATCATGTTCCTAGTTCGCAGGAACCGATAGATTTGTGTGGGCTCTAGAAGAAAAAAATTTAAATTATCAGTGAAACTTATGCACATAAAATACATACTTAAATGAAATATTCAAAATAAATTTAGTTTTTATAAATTAAAACCAAATTAATAGAAATCATAAAAGCACCCAAAAATGTCAACATGGTATAGAAGAACTCGGTTATAACAATGTTGTTTAATACGACATCTTGGATATAACGACATATTTTACAAGTTCCGTTCCAGTTTCCTAATAATGCATTATATTCACCACAGCTATTACGAGTTAACCAACTCGGTTACAATGACAGAAGTTAGTAAGTACTGTGGCTTTTCCTATACAGGCATTCCTCAACTTAGGGTACAGCCATACTGGGTATTTTAGTCATGGCGACAAAGTCGCAGCGTTCAGGACGCTGGCTCGTAATAAATAGTTCCTTAGGGTACGGCCATGCTAGGCGTTTTAGTCGTGGCGTTTAAGACGCTGACTCGTAATACATTATTACTTTCTCCATATACGAAGTATAGAGAAAGTACTGTTTTCACAAAAAAAATCGAATTCGAGATTTCAACAGAAATACATGTTTTAAGGTCCCCTGAACACGTTTTGGCTATTTTCTCGATGATATCTGTGTGTCTGTCTGTATGTGATAGATTTTTGTAGGCGCTCTAACACAAAAACTATTAATCAGGTCAACGCAAAATTTCATACTTAACATTTTTATAAAAGTTAGAAGATCTGATTAGTTTTTGGTAAAAATCGGTCGACCGGAAGTGGGTGTTTACTCTTGTCACTTATCCGTTATTTTGAAATATTTGCTTTAATATTTGATAAATGTAAAAATGTATTGAAATAAAAGTTGTAGGAAATTTCATTTTCTACAACCTTTGTGTGATACATCTTTCCATATAATGCATTGTTTAAGAGATATCTTATATTTTTAGCTGCCACCACCACACCACCTACCGAAGACTATTTTTAACAATTGACGCTTAGTTACGTCTTAGTAACGCTCCTTTTTCTTTTCTTAATTGTCAACCGGAAGTAAATATTGACAACGATCCCAGAGCTAACAACACGTAATATGCCATATAAATATGGAGAAAATCATGCGTTGCCCACATCAGTTTATTTTTATGGAAGCGACCACACTAACGTTTAATGTTTGGCGGAAGGGTTTTTGTCGTTAGAGTGAGCGACTTCCTGTCGCGGCAGCAATGTCGCTTTCCTTTTAAATGAAACGCGCAAGGCCAAAGTTTATAATTTGTTTCGTAATATCTTCTCTCACTAAAGTACACAATTCGTCAAAAGAAGGGCATGACGTCCGAAAATGAGAAAAAAATTATCCGGATCATTTAACGCTTGAAATATCGTGTAAAACTGGTCAAACGACAAGGATTGTATATTAAGCGGGTGTACTGAATAATTTCTTCTCGTCGTTTTCTTCTTCAGGTACGACGAAATCACGAGGGCAAGGTAAACATCATCAACCAAAGCGATCGCAATACTGAATGCGTAGAAATAAGCTCTCCGGATGGATAAGGTCAAGAGTTAGTCGCGGTATCAAAATCGCGCCCAGTATGATCACAAAAAATTTGTACCGCGACAGACTGCATGCCCGCTGCGACTTCGTCGCCGCGTCTAAAACGCCAATATGGCCACATCCTACTGTCCTTGTAAAAAGTCTCTAGTCTTTTCGTAGGCGCGGTAACCTTTCAAAGATAAACAGAATTTCGCGGCACCCCAAGCCTTTAAGCAATGTTTTTATATTTTCACAAACGAGTATTAAAACCTTTGGATATATTTATTTGTTGGTATCACACCTACGAAAAGGTTGAGAACCACTGATTTACATGACCGGGCGTGCAATGAATGTGGAGGAGGTGGCAACAGCTCGCGCTGGCTCCTCTCTCCCGCCCTTTTACCATGCTATAAGGTAGAGGCAGAATGAAGATGAAATAAAAATTGGGATCATTTTGGGAAGTAATTTTCTTATGTTTTTATTTACATATTAGTAATATAGACATTTGTCCGGTGCCAACGTTACCTCTAACTTTGAAAACAACCCAGGAATGACGAAGATAACCGAAGTTCAGAAATGCAACAAAATCCGGTATTAATGTCGCAGTTATAATATAACGCTTCCAGATACGTATTCCTAATAGTTTTAGGTAAGTGCTATTAAAATTGTATATTGATACATTGTAGGGTTTCTGAGTTGTAAACATTCAAATTGGTCTTATCGGATTTCCAAGGCTAAAAACCTTGTTTTTCTTCAAATACAGCCAATATATTTAAACATAAACTAAAAATTTAAGATGTACATCAACTAACGTAGAAATAAATTCTCTACCTGCTACTTTTCACCTCATTAATATCGTTGCGGTTGTTTTCGAGATACATATGTATACCGTCTCAAACTCGGGTATCTAGACTTTTTGCAAGGACAGTAAAAGAATATATTTATGACGACTCACTGCCCTGAATTGTCCCTTACATTGTATTGAAATTCCTCCGAACGACGTCTTGGTTCCCTACACTAGCCATTAATGACCTGTACAGTAAGGTGACCAAAGTTTCAGGAAGTTGAGGAGGGACATTATAAGTAGGGGCTATACGGCTATAAGGAGGGACATATTTTAGGGGTGTACGCATTTTATTTTCGCTCCTTTTTTCAAGGGTTTATTTCTTTGCGGCAAGATTGAAAATAAAATTTACAATGTACAAGAAAATAAGTTGTATACTCTACGTATTAGATTCAAAATCGATAATTACTGCGACACAAAATGCCTACCCTAATTAATTTTACCACGCCAATACATATTTTTTTTTAATATAAGCATAAAACAAGTAAAAATCGTAAATGCATTATATAGAATAACTATTTGTGGTGAATCAATATTTGTCATGCTCTTTTCAACCACTTATCTTCTATGATGCGGCAGTAAAAAGTTCAATTTCTGCTATCTTCGTTTATCTTTCCTACGTTACAGAATCTTATTATATAAATTATAGTTAGTTATAATATAAACATTAAATTTTATAATCTGGAGGGAAAAACCGAATACTTTTCCGTATAGTTATGAATATTTGATGTTTTTCAGTCCAAACAGAAACGCGGGAACATCTACGTTCACGAGTGAAATTAATACATGTGGTCAGTGTTGCCGTTTGAAAATTTGAAATCGCGCTAGATCGACCTTCAATAGAGCTAGAAAGGAGCTAAACACAAAATAAATGGCGTTAAATAATGCGCTAAAAACATAAATTTTTCCGTCTTTACTTTCTTAAATTTATTACATACATTTATTAAGATTTTTCTTTAAGTTTAAAAAGAAATTACAAAAAAAGGTGACATTAGTGCGGAACACAATTTAATTCCAATTGAAATGACTTATAATCATTATAAAATTGAAGCAAAGTGAGATTTAGCAGAATAGAATTTAGTACACATCCATGCTGAATTTTGAGCGCACGTCGAAAGAATCTACGAATCATTTTATTTTTTACATTTCAATAAACATAAATAATTGAAAAAGTCATGTAGAATACATTTATAAAATTATTTGATATTTGTCAATAGAAAATAAAAATGTACTGAAAATACCTTATTTTATTTAAAAATATCGCATAAAAATTAAGATACACTTTCAAAAATGAAATCATCACTGTTTGCTTGATTTTCAGCAGTTCCTGAAGTTCCTGCCTCAGCAAAACTTTCATTCACATTAGTTGTGCTAATTTTCCGCAAAACATTCGCAGGCAACTCATAATTGTGACAGCATCTTCCATGTCGTCGCAATCCATATTTAATGGCCAAAACTGAGTTCAGAGTTTCATTCTGTTACGTAACTTTGATTTTACAATGTTCATGTGACTGAATAAGCGTTCTACATCAGCATTAGAATGTGGCAATGAAAGCACTGTTAATGCAAATTGAGAAAGATCTTCAAATGGCTTTTCACCTGTAGCATCTCTGTAATTTGTAATTTCTGCCCAAAGCCGTGTTGTTTCAGAGGTTTCAATCCATTTAAAGTGGTGTAATTTTTTACATTGAAAATCAATGCGTGTAAGCTTTCCCGAATCGCTGTAGAACATTTTTGCTAGATCCAGAATATCATGCTTTACGGGATTTAGGCAATGATGTGCACTTAAATACGACATTGACTGTAAGACATTAACATTTTCTGGCAAACGCTGGCGAAGTTGTTTTCACGCAGCTAACGCGAATATTTTTTTGGTCTTCTTCTGTAAGTTTACAATCAGATATTTCCTTTTCGAATGCATTGCCCAAGTACGGCTTTGGGTCTAAATTATATTCAATTGCAGTATCAGTAGTCAATATTATTCCTGGAATGAACACTTTTGAGGTCATAGAATCAATCAGATGTAACAAGTCATTCAGCAACTTTGAAGGGTCATTCATTTCAGCTTCAAATTTCTTGTTCACCATTTGCACTTCTCCAATAATGGGTTTCAAAAATAAAAGAAACAATAAATTTCTCTTATCATTAAACATTGAATGTAAGATTTCTGCTGTATAAAAGCGTTCGTTTCTTCTAACAATTTCAAATTGATTCTCAAGCTGACACCATTGCTGCAGAATTCTCACAATTGTCATTTCAATGGACATCCATCTTGTCTGACTATACTGAATTAACTTCAAAGGAGGAACTCCATCATAAATCACTATAAAGCTTCTTATTTTAGCCTGTCGAACAGGTGAATGTGAGAACCAATTATACTCATTCTCACAAAAGGATAAAATTACACACTATTGTTTAATCTTATAAACTATAATAGATTTTAAAATAGTCCCATGCTCAAAATATCTGAATTGTCACAAACAAAAAGGAGAAATGATCGTAAACACTCTATTAAACGTATTCAGAACAATGGATCCCACGTGGAAACGATTGGAGTTACCGCACCTATGTTTTCGGTCGGTTGCTTCTATAATTCTTGGCAGCCACAGCTTCACTCTCAGGATTTTATGCAGAAGGGGATGTTTGCGACAGATCAGGAATTTTTCTGTCGAGGGGACGATATCATCATCGTTACATTTGTTTTCTCCGTAATAGAGATTTATTTAAATTAAATAACTCTATAAAATATAAATTTCAGTGAAAACAATTTTTTTAAATAAAAAGGACAGTACAAAATAATTATATTGCAATAGGAGCCTAAGATACTGCTCAAGGTCTTCTACAATGACGACCACGATCATATGACCTTAAAGAATTCAAGTCAAAATATTTGGTGGGTAAGTTACAGTGAGTACGCTATTTATAATCATGAAATATCTCGTCTAAAAATGAAAAAAATGCTAAAAATATTACAAATTTAAAAATTTTTTATTTAAACTCTTTGCAAGCCGATCAATTACTTTCTGAATACATTTACCAGTGATTTTCCTTACATTATTTTTAATTGCATTTTCTTCTCAGCCTTAATTCAAAAGAAATGAGCCTTCGGACTTACTGGATTTTCGCCTTAGCTCTCGCTGCCTCGGGAAAGATCTTCGACAGCTTAATCAGCACTCTTCAATGAAGTCTTCACGAGGTAATTCAATTCGCAATTCACTGTCTTCCACTTCTTTTGCGAAACGCTGTCTCACTCTACTTCCACAATACGCACATAACTACACCAAAGAGATCCCTGCTTCACAGATACCTCCTTTGTAACCGGGGATGTCTCGACTTCTTCTCTCTGAAGAAATCTTTAGAATGAGGAGTGAGAACGAGAGATACGGTACGCTGGGTTACTTAAAATTCCATCAAGAACAACGATACCACTAGCGAAGCAATAACACTCCACGAAAAATGAAACCACTTGAACTGATGAAAATGTAGGTCCAAGTCGGCCACTATGAAGATACAAAACAGAAACTAATTATGCGAGAGGTTACTCCCATAACCTACAGAAATGTTTACAAATCGTGACTTTCTGAAGACAATGAGGTGTTTCTTTCTCACTCTCAAAAGCAAGCCCAGGATAGCTAGAAGCCATCTGGCCGTGTAGTGTAAGGGAAACCTTTTCACTTTATAGGGCCATATTTCAACAAGCGTAAACTTTGGATTGGACATTTGGGCATGCAAGACATTCGGTAGGATAATGCTCGAGAAAAATCAAGAAAGGGGTCAAATTTGGCGCTAGAAATCGTGAAAAGCGCCAAAATAACGCCATCGCGCTTAAGGCAGTAAGAAGGCGCTAGGCGAGCCCAAAAAGCGCTAAATCTAGCGCGAAAAGCGCTAAAACGGCAACACTGCATGTGGTGCTGATACAGTTTTTTTCAGAATTTCATTTTCAAATAAAAGGCGCAATATGGGTACATTGCGCAAACTTTCTCATATACGTATACATATACGGTTGGTCGACTGTGTACGTTTATAAAAGAAAAACACTTATAAATCAAAGTTAACCGTAGTTGAGCGTATATTTTAATGCCACTGGTTCATATTTAGTAATTTTTTGGGGCATATGGCTTAGTTAGTATTATTTGCGACATCAGGCTGTACGATTGGATGGATTTTAATCAAAGTCCTTAAAGCCATTTTTGAGTAAATCGAATTTTGTTTAAAAATATCCAAGAATAAAGTACCCTTAATTGTTGCGCAATACCATTCATCTCTTCAGAATGTCTATTATGGATGATATTATCCACAAATATGAAATATCATTCGATGAAGTTTAACCGTTTGGGCTGTAGCAAGATTTTATGTGGATCGCGGAGGAGGCATGACGTCATAGGGCTCAGGTAAGGTAGCTTAACGTACATTGTAATGTCACTGGACGCCATATAGTGTTTTTAAGAGATATATGGCTAACGTAGTATTATTTGTGACATCAGGATCTACAATTGAATTGATTTTAATCAAATTCTCTGGAGTTATTTTTGAGAAAATAAAATTTTTCTAAATATCGCCAAGAATAAACTACCCTTTATTTTTGCGCAAAATCATTTTTATGAAAAAAGGGTCTGCAAAAGATGATATATTGCACAAATACGATCAATCGGTTATATGTAAGCGTTTGGACCCTAAAACAGCGAACAGACCGATAAACAGACGGCATAGCAAAAACCACTTTTATGGACTCAGGGACACCTAAAACGTGTATTTCCATCAATATCTCGAAGTCGAATTTTTTCACGAATACAATACTTGCTCATTTTACTACGTATTTGAGAAAGTAAAAATAATCCGCTATATGGTCAAGTTTCACCAACAACTGAAAAATATATGCTTAGTACGACCTGTGGAATCCAATATAAATGTATACAGGGCAGTACCCTCACACTTGTTTCCTAGGCGAGAAGTAGAACTTGAAACTCGGGAGAGACCCCTCAAGCCCCGAGAACATTTAATTACGTCCCCTCTGTACAGTCGAAGGAGATTTAAAAAGAACGGCGTGTACATACAGTGCCAAATTTTACGAAAATATATCAATTTTCATTTAAATTGGATTTATGTGAAAATATCCGGGGATTTACGTAAAAAATAAATTTTTGAACTATATTTTTTATACTACCTTAATGCTTGTTTACGTCCTGATGAATGATGGTGTCAAAGAAAACGTCCCAAGTAAATACAATGCGAAACTATAGCGAAAATCGAAAAAGAAACTGCCTTCGTAAAGGTTCCATCCCGATTAGCTTGCTTTATAGAGGCGAAAAATGTTCCCACCATATCCAAACCCAGCCTCTTAACATCGAACACTTTTCGTAAGTGTATTTGAAGCGGTCGGTTAATGAATCAAACTGTAAACAAACCTCGAGTTGTGATCACGCTCTGTCATTTCAAGCAGATGAATATGCTTCAATATCTGATTCGCCATTCAACACACACACTCAAGAAAAGTTGACGCTCTAATGTAAACATTTGGATGGCAGATGTAGAGTCTTCCGTGGGAAGATATGCGAAACATCTCGCCAGAATCGCCTCTCATTCATTCCGTTACCCATATTTACCAGACCAATGAGGGCGTTCCGAGGCGGTTTGAATGACAATTTGGGGTTTTTCAAATAGAGCGACAAAAGTTGGGGCATTTAACGAAGGGGAACGAATGATGAAAATGAGGGACTGTCACTCCAAATTTGGGATGGTTGGTCACCCAAACTGTTCTAAGTTATTTCGACGATCAATCAATACATGCGTATCGATTTACGTCGTTCTGACCCGAAGTTATGTCGTTAGAGATGTAAGGTTCTCTAAAATTATCGTTGCAACCTTCCTCGAGCTATTATCTGATAAAAATACTAAATAAAAATCACACACTGCGATCTAAATATCTCTGTAATATAACATCTAAATAAACAACGATCTTAATTATATTCCAGGCCAATGCTCTCTAGGTGATTGCAACATATGTTGCTTTTGAAAGGTCGTGTAATGAAGGAATCTAGTGATCGAAAAAAATGGCGAATTCGGACGTGAAACGCTCGGAACATCCGCACACAGGAGCGATTTTTTCACGCCCTACATCAGTGGTGCCCAACAGTTTTACACGGCAGGCAGCATCGATGGTTGCGAATCCTTCGGCAGGCCACTATTCTGAGGTCACATATAAGTGAAATCAATTCTAAATAAGGTTCTTATGGTTAACATTTCAGTATTAGTTTAATTATCAAAATTTTCATAAAAATGTGAATTTGTGTAATTTTTTTTGGATTACTTTTCCATCATAGCTTCGCGGGACGCACAAAAACCCTTCGCGAGCCGTAGGTTTGGCACCACTGCCTCAGATCAGGGGTTTTCCAAGTATGGGCCGCGGCACAATGGTGGGCAGCGAAATGATGAAAATGGACCACAAGGCCCTCGCCCACAAAATTTATAGTGGTTCGATGGGTAAAATAGTTATTACCAAATAAGCCGAATACCTTCCTTACAGAATTTCCCACCTATTCCCGCTGTTAGGGCACTTGTCATTGTCCTATGCCTTTCTCAAAAACGGACATACTGCAGGACCCTCGCATATCTTCTTCCTCACTAATTATTTTTCTGGAAAATGCAAAGCATATTTTCCAAAGTTTCATTCTCGAAAATTTTATATCTGAGGACAAATTGCCTTGAAGGTATATTTCCTGAAACCAAGCTTTAGTTGAAAGAGAAAGTGATATCACGGCTAATAAGAACTAATGCAAAATGGAGAAACCTCCTAATAACCATAAAAATAACAAGTAGGGATGTTCACGGATATTCCATGATACAGAAGTGCTTTTCGTTTAAATATCGGCGCAGAAAGTCTATGCAAATACATGTATAATGAAAAATTATTTTTCTTTGTATTGTGGTAGCCCTGCTTTTTAGATTCGTTCTACACGTTCATTTCGTTTTGAAATTCTATAATCGCCCTTCAAACGAAATTTATTTTTGAAATCGGTTCAGCCAATACCTTCGAAATTCATAGTTCCAGAAAAATTCTAACCTTGATATTGTGGTAACCCTGTTTAGTCGACCCGATTGAAATACGCTATTTTGGTTATTTATTTATATGAAGATTAGAAGATTTACCCGGCTTCGCACGGGTTGCTCTTTTAATGAAATATAGAACATATTCTATTACTAAAATGTATATACTTGATTTAAAACTTTCCATCTTGATTTTTGAAATACAAATTATCTACTAATTTACTACTTCTTAATATTAAGGTTAACTGTATATAAATTAATTAATTAATTTATTGATCGCACTTAAAACCATACAAAATAAAATACTTAAATACACAAAAGGATTTTGTTGAAGAAAAAAAACGTTCAATTCAAATTTAAATTAAATAATCATTATATATCGACGACTCTTACAGAGGAGGATATAACATATAGGAGGATACTAATGTTTAGGCACTTCCAGATGTGCTGGAGATCCGAATTTTTTTTCTTAGGTAGGAGTTTGCGCAAAACCGACTAGAAAAAACGAAAATCTTGAAAAAGCGCAACAATGCGGCCGCTAAAAATTCGCAATTGTTTAAACAAATTTTCAGGGTTTAGGCATTTCCGAATGTGCTACGGAGCTGAAATTTTATTTACAAGTAGAATTCTTAAAAAAACGAAATAGGGATTATACAAATTTTGATATTTTAATTTGTTTGGCAGTTAAAAATTCTTAAAGTTTAAACAAATAGATAACTGTTTAGGTACTATGGGATGAGCTAGGAAGCTGAAATTTTCAAATTATTTACAGAGTAGTAAATTTGCACAAATTTACATTTCAATTTCACCATATATGAATTGCGGCGGCCGTTAAAAATTATTTAAATTTAAACAATTAGAAAAATATTATTTTACTTATAGAAGTGCTACAACTTTAAAATTTTTCTAAAATGATCCTGCATATTTGCTGCACCGGCAGTGGAATTTCCAATACATTTGGACACATCAATACTTAATTTTTTTAACTTCACAAACTAACAATAAGTCGCAAAGATCTTTCCCGGTTATTGAAGTTATTGAAGTACAATACACGACAGATGTCAAACGTTCATGAATAGTATCTTTAATATATCTGACAACAATTGAACACTGATCCTGTACAGTAATATCTTGTGTAGTATCAATTTGAATGCTGTACATTTGAGCATCTCTGATTTCATCAGTTAATATTACTTTTATAAGAGTAGCAATGACATCTATGACAGAATTAGCTGTAGTATTTGATAAAAATGTAATAAAATTGCCTCGTCCTTTGCTACAACTAACTGCATCACGACGGTCTTTGCTTTCTTAATTGAATCATCAATATGAATCTTTTACAAGGGATCAAATTTACTTATGAGTAAAAGTAACTCTAAAAGATTATCATGAACAAAGTTATCATTTTGTGCTACGATAACTAAGCCCGCGTCTACCGATTAACTTTGTTGTTTCGATTACTCTTTGCAAAATCTGTCGATTTACATTTGCAGCCTCGGACTTTGTTTTCCACATAGACTAAAATGCCCTTATTGTTGATCTTTAATACGTATGCTTCAGTATTATTTATATGAAGCAAAGACATTTCGTGTTCAACAGTTTTTTGATATACATGTTATGTTTTTTTAATATCATATCCACTTATACATATTGACTGGTCCGAATCTTTACTAAAAGCTAAGCAAAAAGAACAAAACAATTCTTCGGCTTGTTCATTTAAAGACAACCAACATCGACGTAAAAAATCTTTTCGAAAATATACCAAAGGATCACTTAAATTATATTTAGAATGTAAATTTGGTTGTCTCGGATGGAATTTCAAGAACCGACGCATATTTTCAATATTCGGTCGAACAAAGTAATACACTTTTTTCACTTACTTCTTCCATTTCCGATGTTATAAATGGGCTACTAACACTGGGTGATACATTTCCCACCTCCACTGTCGTTTCTACTAGCTTATCATCAAGTGATGGTAATGTTGACATCGCTGTTTCATTCACTGAACGTTCTGATTGAGTGCTCGGAGCATCTTCGAGTTTACTTGCAGAAGTAGACGCAGAAGCAGTAAATATGTTGGTAATCTTAAGGCATTTATCTGCTTTGATTTTCAAAAGTTTTTTAAAATGTTTTTTCCCCAACCGCCTTTTCTCTTGCCTAACATTGTGGCTAAGGACCAAGGATAAGGAATAAATTATTTTTAACAAATCGAATACCAAAATTTATAATCAATTATCTTTTCTCTACATAGAAAAATAGTTCTTTTACAAATATAAAAAGAAAATTGTTTTCGATTATTGCAGCTTATAAATAATTTACAAACCAAAATCCTTACTTTTATATAAAGAACGTCCACTCTGTAGCTATGTATATATAGGGCTGTAAAAAGCCGGCGAACTGCAAGTTGCAGTGACGTAACTAGGACCCGCAACACCCGCGACTGCGGAGAGATCTCACGAAACGGAGAAGGGGCCTAACCACTATTTTTTTTAAGTCAGTAAATTTTGTTCACAATTTTTGTTTTTAATGTCAATAAACTGCAACTGCAAGTTTGCTGGTGGGCCTTAGCTAAGTTGTTATGTCACTGACGGGTTGTCATACGAACAGAAGATTGTTCACTGGATGAAGCAGGACAGTCAACTAATCTTTACTAAATTCTTTTTACATATTAATATAATAATAAAATCGGTTGATTTCTCCCTGACGGCTTACCGGGAAATTCCCGGTATCCCGGTGGGCCAGTCCGGCCCTGCCTACGGGCTTTCCCTTGATGCCCCCAATAATCGTGCCAAGTTTCGCTACGATACCTTTGAAGGTGTGGATTTGTATAGCATAACATACATCCAAACATCCAATACCTTCGAAATTAATAGTTACAGACAAACTCTAACTTTGATATTGTGGTACCCGTGTTTAGTCGACCCGGTTTGAATGATTTTTTTATTTATATAAAGATTATATACATCATATTTGGTCATGTTTGGTCAGTTCTCTAGAATTACGTGTAAAAGAAATATCATTTAACTTTTTACTGTGGTAGCCCTGCTTTTTAGCCCACTTTAAACATCTTGATTTCATTATGGTATGTTGTACAAATCTTATATGCGAAATTTAGTTCAAATCCGTCCAGCCAATTCCCTCCAAATCCATTATTACTGAAAGTTTAATTTGTAAATGCGGCACCTGTTTGGCTGATCCGGTCCAAATATTCTATTATGGTTTGTTATATATTTGCACATTATAAATATTAAATTTCGTTAAAATTGATTTAACAATTCAACACAAATACTTGTAAAAAGAAATTTGTTTATTACTTTAATTGTGGCAGCCCTGATTTCCATTTCTACACTAAACATATTGATTTTGTTTCACCCCTTGCACACCTTACAAAATTTCGTTGAATTCGATTCTGCCAATTCCTTCCAAATTCATAATTACCGAAAAGTTAAACTTTGCAATTGTGGCACCCCTGCTGAGTAGCTCCGGTTCAATTGTGCACGTTTGGCCATTAATTTATGTAAATATTCTATGTACCAAATTTTGATGAAATCGGTTCAGCCAATTCTTCCCTGATATATGAAATCCTAACTTAGATGTTTTGGTAGCCCTGTTCAGTCGACCCGTTTTGAATATAATTTTATTTATTTTTGTAAAGATTATATACATCATATTTGGTTAAAATTGATGTCGCCAGTTCTCTAGAATTACGTTTAAAAGAAAAATTATATTACTTTTCCAAATGCATTGGAAATTCCACTGCCGGTGCAGCAAATATGCAGGATCATCATCAAGGTAAATGGCTAAATACAGTTTCGCCAGGTCAAATACATACATGGTGCTACGCACATATATTAAGTTTGGTAATTAGTGGTATAACACAACCACAGAAGTGATAACATTGTTTGGAATTTTAAATACATGTGCAGGTTTTATGCGATAGTCCTATTCACAACTCAATGTATGCCGGGAATTTAGCTAATTGAAATATATATCAGTTATTGGGGAAACGCGTTGGTGGTCCTATGATAAAGCGTTAAGAAAAATGTTCGACAAATTTAATAGCACAAGTGGAATAATATTTTATATAAATGTTCTACAAACTTTTCACGACATTTCGATAACAAGTAAATTTAACAGCGATGTACGTTACAAAGCTAAAATAACGTTGGACACTAAAAAAACTTTGAAATTATAATCACGGCGCAAATATTTTTAAATATATATATTTGAAAATGCATCTCCATTATCATCATATTTAGAGACGAGGAATAGATGTTTTGCAAACTTTTCGCCTGGTAGAAAATACTGTAAATGCTCTTTCTAAAATATCAAGAAATGTTGATGTTGTTTTTGGAGCAGCTACAAATTTTGCAATAACTGCAAATGAAGAAATAGAAAAAAGAAATGTAGATATTGTTGACGAAACAGATTTGAAAGAAAAACGTAAAAGAACTAGGAAGAATCTCGCTGGAGAAAATAACAGTAAAGATAATACTTAAAAAGAGTGCGAAAGAGAGGTACCACATACAAGTATATAATGTAAAAATCTAATAAACAATAGTCGTCGGTAGGTGGCTTGGTGGTGTCAGATAAAAATATAATTTTTAAGATAGCACTTAAACGATGCATTATATGGAAAAATATTTCACACAAAAGTTGTAGAAAATTAAATTTCCTACAACATTTATTCTAATAGTTTTTTACATTAATCAAATATTAAAGCAAATATTAAAAAAAGTCTGATGTGGCCACCTAATGACTTTCTCCATACCTGTAATATTTCTAAAAATTCCAAATAGTTTACATAAAAATAAATATTTTAAGAAACTGCGAGAAAATTTTCGACTTTACAAAGAACAGAAATAAACTCAAACCCTAGCCTTCTGATATTGGATATAGCCACAAAGCTCCAACAAATAAGAAAATAAAAAGGAGCGTTAATAAGACGTAACTAAGCGTCAATTGTTAACAATAGTCGTCGGTAGGTGGCGTGGTGGTAGCAGCTAAAAATATAAGATATCTCTTAAACAATGCATTGTATGCGAAAATATTTGAAACAAATGTTGTAGAAAATTAAATTTCCTACAACTTGTATTGCATTACATTTTTACATATATCAAATATTAAAGCAAATATTTCAAAATAACGGATGTGACAAGAGTAAACATCCACTTCCGGTTGACCGATTTTTACCAAAAAGTAATCAATTCTGTGACTTTCATGAAAATGTTAAATATAAAATTTCGCATTGACCTGATTATTAGTTTTTGAGTTACAATTTAATTCGCACACTTTAACGTATTCAAATTTATATTTGGCGTATGAATGTCTTAAGTCTGTCTTCAACGCAAGTGTCTTGTGAGAAATCATTCTCGAAGTTGAATTATATTTTGAATAGGCTCAGAAACTGTTTGAATCAATCTCACTTGGAGGCATTGCTGAAAGATATTTTAAGAAAAAAAACGAAGATGTCGTAGATATAATGACAGAAAAGTTTTACATACAAAAGTATGGGTGTACACGGCTTTCCCGTGGTGCAGAAGTGCTTTTCGTCAACGTCGCCGTGTATAATCGATACTAATGTATTTGCTTTGAAATCAGAAAATTATTTTTCCTTATATCCGATCTAAACATGTTCATTTCGTTTTCCCATTCTATATTCGCCATACAAACGAAATTTCTTTGAAATCCGTTCAGCCAATACCTTCGAAATTAATAGTTACAGAAAATTCTAACTTTGATATTGTGGTAGCCCTATTCAGTCGACCCGTTTTGAATATAATTTTATTTATTTTTATAAAGATTATATACATCATATTTGGTTAAAATCGATGTCGTCAGTTCTCTAGAATTACGTTTAAAAGAAAAATTATATTACTTTTTATTGTGGTAGCCCTGCTCCTTAGCTCAGCTAAAAACATCTTGATTTCATTATGGTATGTTGTATAAATCTCATATACAAAATTTAATTGAAATCCGTTCTGCCAATTCCTTCCAACTCCATAATTAGTGAAAGAATTTAATTTGTAATTGTGTCGCCTCTGTTTGGCTGATTAAGTTTAAATATGCTAATACGGTTTTCTGTAAATGGGTGCATTATAAATATTATAATTGGGTTTAAATTGGTGTTGATATTTCAACACAAATATGTGTAAAAAGCATGTTTTTTTATTTCCTGTATTGTGGCAGTCCTGCTTTGTATATGTATACTAAACATCTTGATTTTGTTTTTGTATGTTACACTCCTCCCTCCTACAAAATTTCAATGGAATCGGTTCTGCCAATTCCTTCCAAATTCATAATTACCGAAAAGTTATACTTTGCAATGATGGCAAACCTGTTGAGTTGATCCGGTTCAAATATGCCACTTTGGTAATTAATGTATGTGATATTATATTTTCCAAATTTAGTTTAAATCGATTAAGCCAATTCTTCCCTGATATATGGGTACGGACGGACGGACATCACGAAGATAAGTGCTTTTCAGCATTGACGAATAGCACTACAAAGGAAATACTCGCCCGTTTAGGAGGAATGACTCCACGCCAGGGACCTAACACACGCAATCTAACACACTCCGGGTTTAGGGGATAGAGTAAAACCTGTCCAAGGTGGAACCTGTATTTGGCGTAAACCTGCTAAAGGCGGAAACAAAAAATATAATCGTACCAGTGATACCGTGTTTCATGAATGTCTCTCTTTAAGACGGAACCTGCGAGACGCCGACGCAAAGGATTTTTCTTAGTTTTACTATGTACATTTTGATCCTGTGAAAGACGGGAATAAAAAATCATTCTCTTTAAAGTGTCTTGAGGGCCTTAAATATTTTCAGTTTATTTGCCATTCTGTACACCACATGGGGTGTCATTCCAATTTTGTTTTGAAAGGTTCTCTGTCCCATCTTGGAAGTTTGGATAATGGGTTTAAGCAGGGGGTGGTCTCTGGATCGTCTCATTTCTATATATGCTAGCATCTCAGAAATCAGGAAATTCCCTCTTTATCGTTGCTTTTCCAACGCCATGAAACTGCCCTTACAAGAAGGGGGTTGGGAGAGAGAAGTGTTTACCCAGGAGATAGAATCGCAGTTCTCGCCACACAGTGGGTCCAGCACACTCCAAAAAAAAGTATCATTCGGCACTCCCATCTGTTTTTCTGGGTAAAAAAGAACACTATTGTCTTCTAGAAAGATTCTGCTTCGTTGTCATCTATTAAGTGGGCACAATGTACCACTCTCAAATATGAAATAAAGATGCAAACGTTTTTAGTGCTTTTCGTCATTGCTGAAAAGCATTATTGCATACCATCAAGCATTAAAATAAAAATTAACTTTGTTTCATTACTTGTTTTTATTCCTCAATATTTTTTGTTTTGACTTAAAAACCCGAGCAACGCCGGGTAATTTCAGCTAGTTCTTTATATTCTATCATACTTGCCAGATAATTTCCGCCATCTTAATTTCCAACCCTACTTTGCGATAAGATAAACAGGATTATTATTTTACTTGCGTAATTTATATCTCATCTTTCCAATAGCATTGCATACATATTGTTTTGACTAATAATTTGCAAATAAGTTAATACCATAAGGGTTATTTTATAATATATTATACTAGTAGTTGGTGCTTGCATACTGCAAGCATTTCATCTCACCTTGAAAAAACATTAATTTTTCAGACAGATATTTCATCATTACAAATATTCTATTAATTCTAAAGATTTCACCTCCTTAGCGATTTTCGTTTTTCCCACATGTAAAAATAATAGTTTAAAACAATCCCCAAATGTTGCAATTTTAAACATTTTACACTTTCTCCATTATGGGGTACTAATGCTACACATTTGAGCCAAATTTTAAAGTTGTAGCACTTCTAGAAGTAAAATAATATTTTTCTAATTGTTTAAAATTTAAACATTTTTAACGGTTGCCGCAATTAATTTTCTGATTTCAAAGCAAATATACTACTATACCATTATACTACGGCGAATTTGACGAAAAGCACTTCTGTATCACGGAAAATCCGTGTACACTTTTATTTCCCAATCCATGCACACAAAACATTTTCAGCTAGTTACTGCCAAAGAGAATAATACAGTAGCCCTTTTACATAAGCAAATCAAAAAGTAAGCATCAATCAAAGTTTCTGTTATCACAGAATTGCACCAGCGATGATGGGAAATTCTCTCATGAAACGGTATTTACTTTTCTCAACTCTTATCATCTATTTCTCATTTATTAGCCAAGAGTAACGCTGCGAAATATTTTACTTGTGAGGATTTAATGATTACTATTATTTACATCGCGATTTCCCATTCACTTCTGGGCTAACTTGAAATCTGAGTGATTCAGTGTCTTTGTAAGGCACTTTAACCTGAACAACAAGAAACATCGTTTTCTCCAGAAGAAAGCGACAATTAAGGGTCATTACTCTTTAATAAGAATAAAACTAAATGACCGAAACTTTCGTCACAAAGTTTTTTCATAATAATTGCATGAATTGACAAGTGGATCTGAACTTCACGAATCATTCGATACATCTAAGGTGCGAATCGATCGCTTTTAAGAACCAATACGACGATACCAATGACCTTTCTTGCTAAAACTTTAAACATATTTACGATTCTAATTTGCCGTTCTCCAACTTCAATGCAAAGCGCGTGGATTTCAATGACTCTCAAAACGACCCGTTTATTATTTCAAGGTTGGAACAGGACGGCAACAGGAAATCTATCTTCCCGCAAAGTAAAATACCCACCCAGTATCTAAGAAGAATACAGCCAAAAATATAAATTTCTGCGCATTTTTCTAACTCACGCGGCTCGGAAAAGAAAGTTCGGCGGATAAGAGGAAAGCGTATTGCGGCAAGTTTGTCTGCGGCAAGGTGAAACGATGGTGAAAAAATAATTACTAATTGAAACAGGTTGAAAAAACTGTCGGTTTTGACTTAAACGCATCGCCCATTCTAACCTGCCATTCTTTTACAGACAACATTAATAAAAATATTCCGATGACTTTCTACAAGGAAGCCATCTTGAGTGCGGAAATTGAGGTATAGTAGCAACTTCTGCCTTCGACTCTTAAATATTCTTCGTGATCACAGTAAACTATCTCTCATGGTGAATCGCGTAAAAAAGTTCTTAAACCGTCAGTTTACTTACGTAACTGGAAAGCAGTAATGGAGCTAAACTTCTTCGATTTTCCTTTAGATTAGCAATATGCAAAGTGGATTGAATGAAAGAATAAAGAAACGGTCGCCATAGGGTCATTAAAGAACCTATCGACGTAATCAATCGAGTTTTAGCAGAAAAATAATAAAACTGAAAATGACGCGAAGTGAATGTGCGGCTCCGTATGAAGAATAACTCAAGAGCGGATTAGGGTTAGTCATAGGCCTGTCAGGCTTCTTTACTTATTTTGGAGAGTCCTCGGCATTTTTATTCCCTTGATATTCATCTCTAATGAAAATACATATTACAATTTGCTACCTTAACAATAATAATTTAAAATTCCCCATCAATTTTATACGATCCTGTATGCTTCATAAGTATAAAAGAACATGTTATCCATAAGGCACTATGAGTTCGAAATCTCATTTTTATTTATTCACTAAATTCTTAATTTGTTCAATTAATGAGTGGCCGTTAAGTAAGGTGGATGAAAGGCACATGTACAGTGAACTTTGGGACAAATTAAAAAGTTATATTTTTATAAATTGATGGAATTAATGGATCATATGATCCTTATGCTACAGGCATAAGCTGGAATGTTGGGAAATTTGAAAACGGGAAAAAATATGAAATACCCGGGTTCGATTCCCGGTCATAGCAGATTTTTTCTCCCGTTTACAAATTTCCTAATATTATGGTAAAAAACAAATAAAATTAAGTTTAATTCCGAATAACAAGTTACGAAATATAATGAAACCAGAAATCTGAACTGAAATATTTTTATAAATTGATGGAATTAATGGATCATATGATCCTTATGCTACAGGCATAAGCTGGAATGTTGGGAAATTTGAAAACGGGAAAAAATATGAAATACCCGGGTTCGATTCCCGGTCATAGCAGATTTTTTCTCCCGTTTACAAATTTCCTAATATTATGGTAAAAAACAAATAAAATTAAGTTTAATTCCGAATAACAAGTTACGAAATATAATGAAACCAGAAATCTGAACTGAACAGCAGTAAATTTTCGAGAGAAGTTTAATTGAAAGTGTTGTTGAAATTTTTCTATATTTGTAAGCAGTACGCATAGCATTATGTTTTTGCATATCATCACAATTTCCCAAGTTTCCGCTTTCCTCAATGAACAAGCCTAATGAGGCAGACAATGTAAGATGACTTATTTTGCTATAAATATTGAAATAGAATCCAAATCTATTCAAATAGCATTGGGTGTTTTAATAATTGAATTTATTATACCGCAGGAACCACTTCCACTTGAAAGGCTTAAAAAATATCTTATTTTCCAGCCATGTACATGGCGATTTTTAATAATGTTTTTTAAATAGTCATTGAACTACAACCTTGGCATGGTAGAAGTCCTTGAGTGTTACGTAGTCCTTGACAGTTACACTGGCTCGAGCATTGGCTCCTGGTAGGGACACCCATGCCATTACCGTTGATTGGTATGGATCATACTAAGTAGTCTACAACCAGCAGTTCTAAAGATTTTGCAACTTACGTCCCATCCAGCATGTAGTAAGAAATATCCGTGTCCCACCAGGATAAAAACAAAACCTCAACTTTCCCAAGAGGTGGATTTTTACGTAAAATGCATTTTAGTATTAAGCATTCATGGAAATTTTTAAGGACATTAAGTATTGCAATAATTTTGTTGAGAACATTTTTTATTAAATTTATTTTCGAAACTTCACGCCCTAACTAGACGACCTTCGCGTCCCACCGGTTGAGAAACACTGGTCTATGCAGTTTCTGTATCATAGTGAGGCGACTGCGAAAGGCCTTTGTACCCAATGGGTCTAGTTAAATAATGGTGTCACGTTGGGAGAGGCAACGGGAAACCACTTCAACTATTATCACA
Organism: Tanypteryx hageni; assembly: GCA_028673005.1. Taxonomy (NCBI): domain Eukaryota; kingdom Metazoa; phylum Arthropoda; class Insecta; order Odonata; family Petaluridae; genus Tanypteryx; species Tanypteryx hageni. Next base: position 96,359,922 of record CM054116.1, read on the forward strand.
AGCATCATGGCACAGCTTAAAAATAGAAACTTGATTCACGACGAGTACGGGACCATGCCCATTACTGCTGGCGATGCATCCGGCAGTCATGAAAGTAAGGAGGTCTCGGTCGTCATCCCACAGAATCCCTACACAGGTCAAGATAATAGACGACCGAAAAGAAGACGACTTCGGAAAAAAGAATAGGAACTTGGAAGGTCAGAACGATCCTTGGAAAAAGTTAATCAGAAAATATAAAGCTGTAAATGAATAGAAGATAAATATCTTCATCTGCGAAGGCGGAAAGGAGAATTTTGGAATGATGATTTTAGGGCTATATATGGTGGAGGAAAAGAGAGCCAGAGGGGCGCGGCATTAGTTTTAGATAAGAAAGCAGGGCAAAGAGTTATTAACACGCAGCCGGTAAACGACCGTATGATGTTAGATGAGGTCAAGGCTGAATCACTTAGTGATTATACAAGTATGCATGCCCATAAGCGAGGAGGAATTGGATGAATAATACGATCAACTTGAAGAAGTTATGAGAAAAGTAAAAGTTAAAAAGAACTTGATCGTAATAGAGAAATGAAATGCTGTAGTGGGGTAAGGTAAGGACAGTAGCGAGGCTCGGGATTTTGGTCTTGAAAACAGGAATGAAAGAGGTCAGAAAATAGCAGATTTTTGTAAAAGAAACAACTTTATGAAAACAAATATATGTTTTAAGCATCTCAAAAGGCCAAGTTGTGGGAGACATGCAAAAGTATCAGATTGATTATATTATGATCAGAAAAAGATAAGAAACGGTTTCGTAAAAAGAGCGAATAAAACGATTAAAAAAATAAGTTCAAAGAAGATAAGGAAGCCCTGGGTTAAAGAAGAGATGACTAAACAGATGGACGAGATAAGTGAAATAAGATTAATACTGAATATAGAAGGACAATGCAAAAAAGAATAAGATCAGGTTGGAGACCACAAATGCGACAGAGCTATGGTGGAAAAGACATTGTGAAGGCATGGAGGAAATGCAGGGACGAAGCAGAATAGAATTGCTGTATGGGGAAGTGAAGAAGTTATCGAGAATCAATAAAGGAAATACTGCGGCCAGAATTAAAGACAAAAACGGGAAACTATTATCCGAGCCAGAGGATCTAAAGAAAAGATAGGAATATATTGAGGAATCACATGCAAAAAATTCAAAGTCAGAATCTATTGAGATAGAGAGGGAGGAAAATGGACACAGGGACAGTGTTGGGCGGAGAATATTGGACAGTGAGATTGGAAAGACTCTTAGGAATATGAAGTCAAAGAAAATAGTAGGAGTTGATGACCTCACTGTAGAAATGTTAAAGGAATTAGGAAAAGGGGAAAGTTAGAGCATTTACAAATTGTGCCGCAAAATATATGAAGAGAGAGTGGCCAAAGGGCTTCACTGAATCTATTCCAATTTCTCTGAAGAAGCAAAATTAAGTAAATTAATGTCAAGAATATTGAACAATCAATTTAATTTCGCATGCAACTAAAGTTATTCTCAGGATTTTGAACAGAAGGCAAGAATCAAAAGCGAATAACTAGACAGGGTTTCGGAAAGGAACCATATGGACCACGAGGACTACATATTAGAAAGAGACACTGACCACAACCAAGATGTATTCGCGTGTTTCGTAGATTTTGACGAAGCATTCGATAGTTTTATTTCCTAAGCTTACGAAAAAGATGAAGAAAATAGGAACAGAATGGACAGATAGACGTTTAATCATAAATCTGTATATAAGCCATACAGGAAAGGTAGAGGTAGCAGAGGGAAAAATGAAATTGGGCAACGCCAGGAGAAAACGAGAAACAGGGAGAAACGTATGGCATTAAACAAGTGTGAGACATGGACAATTAGAACAGAAGATGTGAGCATATTAGAGGCGTTTGAAATAAGGTAATTTTTTTTTATTTTTTTTTTATTTATTCAATAATTCCACATACAGCTTTTGTAGCCATTTTACAGTGGAATGTGTTAACAATAACAATAGACGAACACATACATCCATGCCCTAGGTGGAGAAAAACCCACCTAGGCGGGATTCGAACCCGCGACCTTCGGATTGGCAGGCGAGGACGTTACCCCGCCGCCACCGAGACCGACAAGGAAAGAAATGAGCTAAAGGGAAAGGCAGAGAAAATTTATGGGCCCAATTTTAAAAGGTAATGGTCTGCTGATAGACATCATAGAAGGGATGATGCTAGGAAAGAGGAAAAGAGAGAGGAAGAAGAAAGAAACGTCAGATGCATTAAAAGTGGATTGGTATGAAGAGTAAGACCTTGGATGTTACAGACTGGGCTGAGCCAAATACCAACCAAAAGGTAGAGTAACAATGATGACAAAAGTTCGCTGTGTGGAAACCGTTGAAATTTACCCAAAACCGCCGGTTTCTACACCGCATTAGACACATTGTAGCGGTTTTATTGTATTAAAAACTATAAATTTGCAGATAAAAAGAAACTGTATCAAAGTTCCAATTTCAATAATTTAATGCTACATTAAAATATTCACATTTTAAAAGGGTTTCTGTTGCCAGAATATAAAAATACTAAAAGGAAACTAATACACGCACGGCAGATAAGACGGAAGAAAAAAAGAGGGCGAATATGAAGAAGCGTTTACAGGGTTTACCGATTAATGACTTACATTAAATGATAAGTAAGCGTACAAATGCAAACATTATCACTCATGTCATGGAAAAAGCTTCTTCAACAAAATACAATAAATTAAATTTTATAGCATCAAACATCAAAAACTAACCATTTAAAGCTATATTAGGAATTTTTTCGTCCATATCCTACTTAGGATTTTATTGAGCAGATTTGAGTTATTTTTCCTAATAAAATACATCCGTACAAATATATGTGATATCTTTGAAAAATAACTATAATATTTAAATTAGGTCACCCATAACCTAGAGATCATAAGCTCGGGTTATTAACCTCGAAACGACGGAATTATATCCAAATGCATCTCCCTGTTATCTGATAGTGAGTTCATAATATGCGCATTTATTCAGAAAAACTTGCATAACTCGAAAACTACAGATGATAAAACAGAGACAAAAAGCGTTTCAAAGAAAAAACAACAAAGGATGCTTTTCCAAAATTACTTAATATCCAATATGATGTTTTGAGATGAAGACGCGTAGATGAGCTGATAGAAAAACAAAAGTTCATTAGTACAAAATTGTAGTAGAGGCGATTAAGCAATAATTAAAGTGACCAGAGGTCCTGATTTCGGCGGGACAGTCCCGCTTTTGAGCAACATGTCCCGATGCCCCCGAAAAACTTTAGGGGACGCAAAATTGTCCCGCTTTTGGATATACTGATGATAAACGTCCCAATTATTCAAAAATTTTACCAGTAAACTATATGATATGACGAAAGTGACCAGACGTCCCGGATTATGCGGGACAGTCCCGGATTTCGACTTCCTGTCTAGTATGGTAAAGCGTCCCGGAAAATGTCCCGCATTGTACATGCATTAGATTCCCAATCCTATGGGAATATTAATTTCAGGACTTTCTATATGACCAATGATAAGCGTCCCTATTAATGTAACTAACGTAAAATGTGGATATTTTACTTTGTTCGATAAACGCCTAAACCATGGAATATAATTTTTTTATTACATTGCCAGAAAATGGACCAAGTCGAGCGGCATGTCGAGCTGCATGTCGAGCGCTAGTCGACTGCGTGTATCGGAATGTTAAGTTCGGTGCTCAATTCCTCGAAGTAATTCAATGTCTTGATTTGTTTCATTCTTCGTTTCTTTATCTTTCGGTGCGGTAATGTGCGATAAATTAACAATGCGTACTTTTATAACTATTTCCTGAAAAATTATGCTTTCATACTCTGTAAACGAACTATCAAATTTTCCTTTACAAATATTTTTTTTAAACCCGCAATAGCTTATCCCGCACTGACAAACCTGAAATCGATTTTGTCCTGCTTTGGCTGATCTGAAATCTGGTCACTTGAGTAGTAACAGACCTGAATACATGAATGGAAGTTGTAATAAAGGTTTACCATTTCATTTAATGCGATTCTCATCTCTTTATAACGTCTTATATAAGTTTGGTGCTAAATAGGCGGAAACACGGATCGACGAAGGGTGTTCCGTCTCACTCTCGCTCGATTCTGACGCAGTTATTCCCGCCTCGGAATCCCTATCTAAAAGCAATTCCGTAAGCTTTTTAGCTATTTCATATTGGGTTCAAAAAAGAACTATGAATTATAAAACTGGCGAAAATTCTCAAAAGAAAGAACGGCTTTGAAAGAGTGTTGGATGCTCTCACGGCAGCTCTAACCTCAAAACTGGATGCTAAAGATACTCTCCGATATTCACGAGGTACTTGATACTGTTTAATCTAAAGAAAACGTGATCCGTGTTGGGGTGGCTTCGAAAATGCTGAGACTGTTTACTTTAAATATAACTTGCTGAGACAAAAGGGAGCATTGAGCGAGGTGGGGCTGATTTCGAATGAGTTGACGGACAACTCAACCTCCGAGTGTGGTCTGTCACAATAACCATAAAGTGCGAGTCTTTTGAAGCGCCTCCTAAAAATTTCTATCGCACCGTCACGTTCGAAGCGAAACTTATCTGCCCGGAAACAAAGAAAGTCTTATGTTAGTGGTCCCTAAAGGGATCGCACTGTTATTCGCAAATACATTTTGCGGTCCCTTTTCGAACTGCACGACTGCTAAAGGTTCAAGTATATTGTTATTATGACCCTTTGCTGGAAAGAGAACACAAGCTGTTTTCTTACAATGTTGGCAATAGCCCCAACGAAAATAACAAGAATTTTGAAATACAAGGATTTTTTTACAAAATTCATGAATGAATTACAGGCATTCTCCGATTTAGGCGAGAGTTGCGTTCTTGGAAATCGTCGCGTAAAACGAAAATGCGTAAATCGAAAATATATTTCCCATTGAAAATTATATAATAGGAGTTGTTTACGTACCTGAGCAGATGTGTTCTACTTAGAAACGTCTTTAAATTTGATTTAATGAGCGTTTTAACCCCTCAAGCGTGCACAACGACATGGCGTCCTGTGCAGCGTCCTGATCAATTCTTTAATTTTTTGTGCGTTTAGTTTCTGCCATAAATTCCTTCTATCAGTGAATCTACATATACAAATATTTTCTCTTCACCCAACTCAATGAATATTTTTGCAAGGGTTTTCCCCCATACAGCTGTTTACCGCTAATAGTGCGTCACTTTCTACAAGAGAACCCCTCTTCAGGACAAAAAGACTGAGTTGAAGTGCGTTGTCTGCCCAAAGGAGGAATAAGGAAAGAGGCATTCTACCGCCGTAGGAATTGGCCGGGAAACCCTGCTCTGTCGTGCAATGCAATAAGTGGCATCACTGCGCGTACGATTAAGGCAAGAAGAAAAACTTGAAAACTTTATGAGAAGTTGAAAATTTAATGTTGAAAGAGGATTTAATTATTCGGTAGAAAACGGATGCAATACTGGAGATTATGGGATTACGTTGACACTCGCAGAGCCGATGAACCAATATTGCATTTTATTTTATCAGTAGAGTTTTTCAATAACAACTTTCTATAATTGTTGTAGAAGCATCACTTGGTGGACTTCCATTTTAGTATACACAATAATTTCAACAGTTATACTATTGAAACGAGAGCTTGGCAGTAGCTGGGCATAAAACTCAATACGTAAGTCCTCGTTATTAGTCGCCTCGCCGTTCGTCGTTTCGTTAACTCGTCGTTCAAAAATAAATTAACAGTGCAATTTTTAACAATAGTATTAACTCGAACAAGTAGGGATGTGCACGGATTCCCGTGGTACAGAAGTAAGTGGTTTTCGTCAAATTCGCTATACTAATTTATTTGCTTTGAAATCAGAAAATTATTTTCTTGATATTGTGGTAGCCCTGTTAGATTCGTTCTTAACATGTTCACTTCGTTTTCCCGTCCTATACTCGCCCTACAAACGAAATTTCTTTGAAATCGATTCAGCCATTACCTTCCAAATTCATAGTTACAGAAAAATTCTAACCTTGATATTGTGGTAGTTGTGTTTAGTCGACCCGGTTGAAATATGGCATTACGGTAATTTATTTATATGAAGATTATATATACCATATTTGGTTTAAATCCATATGGTCAGGTCTCCAGAAATACGTGTAAAAGAAACATTTAACTTTTTATTGTGGTAACCCTGCTCTTTAACTCTGCTTTAAACTTTAAAATTTTGTTAAAATTGATGTGGGCAATTTAACACAAATACGTGTTAAATTTTTTTTATTACTTTTATTGTGGCAGCCCTGTTTTCCATATCTTCGCCAAACAGTGATTCCTAGAGATCTGACCAAATGAATTTTAACCAAATATAGTATAATTAATCTTCATATAAATAAATAACCAAAATATCATATTTCAACCGAGTCAACTAAACAGGGCTACCACAATATCAAGGTTAGAATTTTTCTGTAACTATGAATTTGGTAGGTATTGGCTTAACGGATTTAAAAGAAATTTCGTTTGTAGGGCGAGTATAGAATGGGAAAACGAAATGAACATGTTTAGAACGGATAAAAAAGCAGGGACACCACAATATAAGGGAAAATAATTTTCTGATTTCAAAGCAAATATATTAGTACTAGGGAAATGCCGGTTGGAATTCAACGGGAAAGGTTTTTGCGAAATAAAAAATGAACAAATAAATATACCTTGACTTTCTTTGGATGGCAAGAAAACAAACTTTCGTTCTTTTAGTTGTCAGTTGTTACAAGTTTCGAACTCCTACGATGATTATAAGTACCTAATTTTAATATGCGAATTAAATTAATATTCTACATTCAAATGTATTCCTTCTCGTAAAAAACGCAACGAATGTTGTTTGCATTGGTTGCTATGAAAAGAATTTCTCTCTCCTCTCTCTCGTACTAATTGTAAGAGCATTCAAAGCACGCTTTCACCCATAAGGATTGAAATAACAATAGGATTTCGAGGTTTAACAATGTAATGGGTTGGCATGGCAACATCAGGTTAAAATGGCAAATTTCCCCAAAATATGTGAATTAAATGTTTAACATGAGGAATTTCGAACTGTAGGCGGGAATAGATGAACAGAATAAGAAACTTCATAGTTTTTTCTTTAAAATGGGCTAGATCCGAAGATCATAGGTGAATTCTTTCTAATTTATATCTCAAAAAGAATAAAATCCTGCAAGTCAAAAAGTCGATTTTTGTGTGTTATCATATGGAAAATGTAAAGGCCTACCTTTAAGTCGAACCTAGGACTTTTTACGATATTTCTTTTCGTCATCATCTTACAGTATGTGAATCGATCATTCCTGCCTAATATCAAAAATGAATCTCGTTCCATTATCGAGTTATTCGCATTTTTATAGCGCGACAGAGGGAGCCACAAAGGGACAAAAGTAGCCTTTTATTATTGTAAGAAGATACGATTATACTACGGTGAATTTGACGAAAAGCACTTCTGTACCAATGGAAACCCGTGTGCACCCCTACTTTTTTAAGTAATGTATACTTATCTTTCATCTTTTATTGATTCATGTTTTATATTTTTCACGTGCATTTGTGCTGTATAAACCTTTATATTCAAAATGGTTTCAACTGCTCTTCAATGCTGTGCACTACCCCAATTCTAAAAGTACAAGAAGTTTAAACTAACGGTCTGAGGAAGATTTGTAGAATGTGTAATTCTTAATGATGTTGACGTACCAACTAACTTACGAGCCTAAAGTTATGATTTGCTTAATCTCTTACTTAAAATATTCTTCTTAAAGCCCATTTGTACCGCCATTACTTACCATAATGTTTTTTAATGTGGAAAAACATTGTTTTTAGTAATTATGAAAAAAATTATTTAATAATATATAACAATCTTTTATTAATATTATATTTAAGTAATACCGGGGCTTATAGACGTCATTGTGTAATTATTATTAAAGTAATTTTTATCAATTAGATTTTTAGTATAATTTAGATTGGAGTAGGGCGCTAAAAATAAGTGTGTCTAGGGCGCCAAACTGCCTTACGCCGGCCCTGCGTAAGATAAAATGTTTTCGTAAATATCAATGTTTTTCATCTATTATTTAAGGGTCACATTTTATATTCGGCGTATAAGTCGACCTTACGTTTTCGGCATTTTTTTAAGCTTCAAGGGCCGACTTATACTCCGGCATATATGGAAATTGTCGATTGTTTTATTAATTACAACTGATTAGGAAATAAGACGACGAACCAAAAATTCGATATTTCTTTGGCATCACTACAGACGTATCAGTTCTTAGATATTATAGTAAGTCATTAATATTTATCTTTTTTGACATGATAGGATAAATCGTAGAGAAAGCCTCTGCCTCGCATGTATGCACGAATGTGTGCATCATTCCTCTCATTTCAGAATTGTGTTGTGTTAAGCAATTTCCCACATGGTGGGTCATGACCCCCTAAGGGTCGCAAGAGGACTTTAGAGGAGTCACAAGAGGATTTTAGAGGGGTTGCAAGCACTCTTCGCTAAGGCACATGATTTTATTCTGGTTTTAAGAGTTCTGCAGGTTTTAATTTATCGACATATTTTGCTCAAAAATAAAGACAATTTTGTAGCTTGTCAATTTACAAAACTTTTTAAGAAATGAGTTATTTTTATGTAATAAAAACAAACAAGGGATCATATATCAGTAGTGATTAGTATTTTAAAAATTAAACTATACATCACATATTGTCTGAAAGTTTTTAATACACATACATAGTTGTACATAAAATAATTTATACTGCTAACCCTGTATTTATAAAGAGCACATCATAAAAACTCTCTTATTATTAATTTCTTTATTATCGACATCCCTCTCTCCTGTATGGAGAAAATTGTAGTTTTTATTTTTGCTTCTCGAATATTACCAAACATTCGGACGAATCTGCCTGAGAACCACTGGTGATGAGTATAACTTTGTTCCAATTTTCAGGATTTTTTTACGCACTTGTAGAAGCTTTCTTGAAAATCCTGAGTTTTGTGACTTGTGCCCTTTCGACCACTCATCAAAGATTTCTTCCATATATTGCATCTAAATCTAAGGGTTAATCAGTTCCATTGTTCATCTTGACCCTCAGAAACTCATCCATGACAAATTAAGAGGAATTAGTGTATATTATGTCTCTGGTGGTTATCTTTATAGACATGTGGCTCATGCAGTATTGTTTATGACACCAAGCTCTGTCACACAAAATTCTTTCAGCCATTTCTCAGTAAATCGACATACTGTGAAAACCTACAACAGCAAACTACCGATTTGGGCTGGACAATCCCGATATGAAAAATGAAATCCCGTGTCCCGCCTCTTCTTAACTGGGATAGTAAATATCCTGCTTTTAGCAGGTTGTTGTGTTATATTTTGAATAAAAAATGCTATAAGAAATAAACGGATTCACTCACTTAAAAAATAATATATTTATTCACTCCTGTGCATGCAAACTTTGTCCGCGTGATATTGGCCTAATCAGTGGCTTTCCTATCATAGGGTCGTTATCCTATTCGGAGTCAATAATTTGTCTGAAGATTTCATCATTTCATTTGCCTCGGTCGCTCGGCGAAAATACATGGTCGTGTAGTTCTTCGACGCATGTTTAGATGACAGAGCATAACGTTGTTGCGATGAGCTACATTGACCTGCCAGTTCGTCATAGGTTTGAGAAGCCCTGCCGTACACACATGTAGGGATACGATATCGAAACGAAAGTATCGATACCGTAATCATATGATGTATCGAATGAAAAGTATCGATACCACAAAAGTATCGGACCGAAAGTACCGATATCACTAGAAAATCGAAAGAAAAGAATCGAGTACAAAAGTACCCGGTATCGAAAGGAAAGTGCCGATATTAGTAAAGTAACGATACTTTTTTCGTATCCCTACACACATGATACGTAGAGCGGTTAGTTCTGAGTGACGAGTTAAGCGACGTCCACACTTGTCGAACGAGCATACAAACGCACATTGACGCATACAGTGTGGACGCGTCTTCGAACGCGAACGAACGCGAACGAACACGAACGAGCAACGATCCGCCGTCTGTCGGTACATCAAAGGGAAATGTTTGTTCGTGTGGACGTATATTTGTCCAAGGGTACAGTGTCTACAGAGATGGAGTGGTCGGACGACGTCACCATATCTTTTGTTGCGGATATAGGCCTTCCCATTTGATGAGACACCGAAAGCCCTCAATACAAACTGGGCAACGACAAGTTTGATGCTTGGATGCCATTTGTATTAGTTTCTTCAAATCGGATCTCTCAAATATCGTTTTTCATTGTTCGTTCGCGGGCGTCTATGTTCGTTCGCGTGCGTTAGTGTTCGTTCGCGTACGTCTATGTTCGTTCGCGTACGTCCATGTTCGTTCGCGTACGTCTATGTTCGTTCGCGTCCGACTATGTTCGTTCGTGATAGTATGTTCGTTCGCCATGTGTGGACGCGCCTTTAGATATCGTAGTGTTCAACAGTTACTACGGTCGCCGACCTTTTGTCGATACTGATCAGGAGAAGGTTAAATAGCCACTGACTCAATTAATGTTCACTTCGTTTATTAACTCCCTCAAGGGTGACCCTATGTCCTGCTTTTCTTTGGAAATCTGGCAACCCCTAACTCCAATGTTGCGCGACTTGGTCATATTCTACAAGGCTTCTATTCCGGGAAATTTCCTTTATAAATAAATACGATATTTCATCTGATCCTGTTAAACCGTTTAGCCCATAGAGCTGCACACAAACGATAGATTACAGGCAGACGGAATAACAAAAATCACTCTTCTGGACAAGGGCACATTAAAGGCGCATGTCCATCAAAGCTTCGAATTCGAATTTTTCATTATCACAATAATATCTCATATACTAAATGTTCGCTTTAAAATAATTTGGGTTAACGACACAATTTTTATAATATTTCCTCATTTATCAACTCTATTATCAGTTTTGAAAGTTCAGATCAATCAAAAAATTTTTCGTACACCCTAAATCTGTTCAAGTCACAATGAATTTAAAGTGAAAGCTCGCTTTTACAATATCGGAATTTACATTTTTCCGCACTTTCAATCTTTCTCTTTCGGTTGCCAATTCTATAATAGTTAGTGTATTTAATTAACTCAAAAAAGTTACGAAAAATTTATTTTACACAATTTGCACACCTCTTTCGGGCCATTTTTAGAGCTTTTCGTCAATGCTGAGAAGCACTATTATCTTCGTGATGTCCGTCCGTCCATCTGTACGCATATATCAGGGAAGAATTGGCTCAACCGATTTCAATAAAATTTGGTAGATAGAATTTTCACATAAATTAATGACCAGATGACATATTTCGACCGAATCGACTCGGCAGGGGTGCCAAGATTGCAAAATTAATCTTTTCGGTAATTATAAATTTGGAAGGAATTGGATGAACCGATTTCAACGAAATTTTGTATAAAGGAGGTGCGCAACATAAAAAAACAAAATCAAGATGATTAGAATTGATATCAAAACCAGGGCTGCCACAATACAAGTATTAAAAAAATTCTTTTTTACAAGTATTTGTGTTGAATTGTCCGTATCAATTTTAAGCAAACTTAATATTTATAACGTACACATACATGCAAAACCATATTAGCACATTTAGACCGAATTAGCCAAACAGGGGTGCCACAATTACAATTTAAACTTGTTCTGTAATTAAGGATATGGAAGGAATTCGCTGAACGGATTTAAATAAAATTTTGTATATTAGATTTGTACAACATACCACAATAAAATCAAGATGTATAAATCGGAGCCAACGAGCAGGGCTACCACAATAAAAAGTAAAATAATAATTCTTTTACGCGTATTTCACGGCAAGCACTTATGTAGCACGGGAAACCCGTGTGCATCCCTACTTGTTATTTATAATAATTACATAACCGAAATCCTGCATCGTAGACATACGTAAACGAGCCCTGAAACATAAGGTAATATTAAATGAACAACATTTATCGATTTGCCGGAATTAACGCTTTCCCACTATTTGCAACATTTCCTCCGATACTCAGAAAACGAGGGGCTTTACTATTTAAAGATGCATATGCTGAAATAGGTGTTTATAAAAAATTGGGGTCAATTATGCAAGCAAGCAATATATGAAACCATGAATTTATAAAAATAGAAACTTGGGAATTTTTACCAAACTCGACCCTGCCTGATAATCACCTAAACAATGGGTCCGCAACACACGGCCCGCGAGACACATGCGGCCCATGCGAGCGCTATATGCGGCTCGCGAAGCTGTAACGAAAATGTGATCGGGAAAATTTTACGTGGGCAATTTCCTATTTTTCAATGAAATGATGATCGCAAAATCTATTCTGGTGAAATTTTAACGCCAGTAAATTATTCAAACTTGATTTCCCTTTAATTGTAACCACACACACACACATGTATATGTGTGTGTGTGTGTGTATATATATATATATATATATATATATATATATATATATATACATATATCATTATATATAGACGTGTATATATATATATTCACTCATCCGACTCATCGTCTTTCTTGACTTCAAATGCGGCCCTCCGTGGCATTCACAACTGCGAATGTGGCCCGCCGAGCAGAAAAGGTTGCCGACCCCGGACCTAAACGAAACAGCGCCTGCTTAAAGAATAAGCAACGCAACGGCGATTTAACGATTTGACAAAACTGCAACGCGCAGACTAGATTCTCCGTGGCGCATCGGGATTATTCCCAATCGCGATCGAGAGACACGATGAAAAGAGAGTGCTCTCACGTCAATTGCGCAGTCCCTTCGAAAGGAGATGGGGAGAAAGCTCGTTCCACTTCGCCGCGGGTGATCGATGCATTCACCTAGGATCATTGCCCTAACTGCACTTTTGCGCTTGTGAAATGCATCGTGGCATACGTGGATCATAACGGAGGGATGAGGTTGCGTTCGACGTTGGCGGCCTGGAAGCAATTCATCTTCTGCGAGAGAAATACGTACCAGACGCTCGAGTCGATTTCATCGTGCATTATTCAGGTGTCTCGGGACATGCCGTATAAGTATTACGAGTTTATTTTTCCAGTAGTAGCATTTAAACGAGCCGTGAGGGGAAAAAAATCGATATTGTTTGCCCAGGTGTTTCACTCTAAATTTTTAGCTGTCGCGGCGAAATGAAACACCTACACGATCCACAGCAGTTTGTCAATAAACGACACACGTCGAAACAGACGCTGAGGACTTGGATCAAACAAGAAATTTATGCTCCTCCGTGTTTGCTCTCCGATCGCGACTACTTGCACGTTAAAAACCTAAACAACGTTGTAATTCATCGAAGTTCGTCACCACCTGTTAACATGGGTAAACATAATGACGCCGCGGGTTTTTTTATTATTGCTACCGTTTTATCTAAAACGACGCGCCGCCTTAAGGATGGCCGAGCGAATCCAAATTGAAGATTTCCTACGCCGTAGGAAGGCATAAAATCCGCTTAATTCTGGCCGAAGAAATGATAGACTCCCGTAGGAAATAACCGCGAGGAGAAGAAAGCACTACGGCAACTGTGGACAAAGCTCGATTACTGGATTGGCGGGAAAGAGAGGCACGTAAGCACGGCTGGTGAGCGAGGGAGCAGTGCACGGACAGGAAGAGGGGAGAGAGGACAAGGGGGGAGGGAGAGATAGCGGGAGAGGAGTTGGAAAGGAAAGGAGAGAAAGAGAGAGATAACGACTGGAGGCTAAAGGAATACTTCCCGCTCTCTCCGCTAACACATTTGTCCATCGGTATTTCGGTGTAGAATGGCAAGAATTCAGGTGTCATTAAGGCTGTGCACGATGTCGGAGTGCAAGATGGCCGAATCGCAGGCAAATACTTTCCAACTCCTGGGATCGATTTTGATAAGATAGAAAATAATGGACTGAAAATATTCGCATGTAATTTTCCGAGGAGACCCTAATTCCAAAAATGAAACCAATATGATAAATAGGGGAGTACTTTCGACACTTGACAGGGCAAGACTTGAACTGAGATAGCCACGTTAACCATGTCCGAGCGAACTTGGACCCTTCGCACTTATTTTTTAAATGAGAACACAAAAAACACACAAGGTGTTACTTTTTAGTCGATTATATATGCCAAGACACCAACAGGTCCAAATTGGAAGAATATTACAACGAAAGATAAATATAAGGAAACGACAACCATAAAATGAACATTGGTTAAAAAATTACGTCGCTGAATTAGAGTTTCCAATCGATTATATGGTTAACAGCAATTTACAGAAAGACAGAGGAAAGAGCAAAGGTTAATAAATACATTTTTATACATGGAGGTGACTTAAAAGGGTAACGATAAAATCCAGGCAGCACTCGACAAATATTCCGAAGAGAAGCGCGAGAAAGGACGGGAAAGGAAAAATAGGACGAAACAACAGTAGGGCAATAATAATTCAATATCTGAGAAACAGATTTAGAATTAGGAAATTAACGCTACATCATGGGAAGATTCTGTAAATCAACAAATACGTCAAGCAGAGGAACATATTTGGATGATTTTTTAATAGCCTGGGTGAAAATTAAATCAAAGTTTTAAAAAATCACGTAGAGATCGTTATTGTGCTGAATTGTTGATACGGTTTTGTCAATTAAATCATAATAACGCGGAAAATACAAGTAAAATCAACCGTTTTGTGGTGATCGGAGTTACCTTCGTCGCCAATAATATTCAAGCCATAGGATGAGCTTGTTATTTCTAGTACGGATTTGGTTTCTTAATATTTTTGTTTTCCATTTTTTTATAAACGGTTAAGTTCAATTTACTATAAGGAAAACTGTACCAATGCATCCTAAAAGATAAACTTAACACAAAATGCATGAAAATACGCTTCTGAGATGAGAACCAATGATTTTACAATTTATATTTCAATAACACAAAACCAAGCTGAGAACACAATCATTTAGAGCAATCCAAAGGTTTTGAAAGAATAAAACGAACAGAAATGGAGCCACCAATATTCAAAACATCTTTTCAGGTCAAATTTAGCTAGCAATCTAGACGCAATTGCTCGAAATAAATCTCACATTTTATGCTAGGTTAATCGAGTTATTGTGAGACTAAGCTAATTTAAAATAGATCATATAATTTGATCATAAGACTTGGACAAAGATTACTGGGAATATTGCCACGGAAAGTAAACTCTCCTCGAAGGATTTATGAACGAAATAAAGTTCAGACGGCATACGAAAGGAAATAAAACACTCGGGAAGAAAAAAAAACATTGAGGATAAGCAGCTGTAGAAAATGCAGTACAGAATGTAGAAGTATGGAGTTCGGATTGGAAAGAGTACACTCGAATGGAATGGAAATGGCATGCTTAAGGGATGGGAAGACAGAGTATAAAGGAGGAAGGAAGAATTTAGAAAGTGCAAGAAGGCGGATGGAGAAGAAAACCGAATGCGAGTCAGGACAGGGACAACATGGACGTAAATATCGTTCCCCGATAACGAAGTAGTCGACTCAGTTTCTCTTGAAATGATAACAAATCTTCCTGAAAGCATGCGGGTAATAACTTAAAGATACCGTAGTTACATTTGCTCTAACGGTTAAACTAAAGAGAAATATCTATTTTAAGAAAAATAACTGAAATCAGATGTCCCGTAATCAAAACAAATGCTTGATTAAATCTAATGGCATATGGCGTAAAATTTTTGTTAACGATGTATGTAGCTCGAATTCAGAATATTATAAATTAATGCATGACCTACAAGAATAAGAAATTCAAATACCAAGCATTTTAATTGTAATAGTAAAAAACTTAAACTGGTTTCAAACAAACTGCTTAAAAGGTATGTGATCAGCGGCGGATTTAGGCATTCTAGGAACCCTGGCGCTAAACAACCTAAATTTATAGTGAAATCTCACCTAACGACTATCCAATTGTGACCCCTTTTTAACGATTGAATTTCTATGTAATCATAGAGCTTAGAGAGGTTTCACTTTAAGTAGGCCAAAGTGACCAATCACAAATATCATGAAAGTTTTAGCGGAATTTAAATCAACATTCCTTTGATATATCAAACATAAAAAAACATAAATAGCATAGAACAAAATGAAAAAAAATCTCAATGAAAAATAGATTTCAGCGCGTTATTGTTTTTCAAGAAAATAATTCTTCAATAATAATAATAATAATTCTTGAAACATTGTCTAGTAAAAATTACTCAAGTATAATATATAAAAAGTGTGATAACTATATGAAAGGGATTAAAAATTATAACTGCCACCTCCTTATCTTTAGCTAAATTATTAATTATTAGATCAGGATCTATATTACTTAAACTATCATTTTCAATTACATCCAAGTAACTCAACCGATTGTCAATCATATAAATCAAAAATTAAAATAATAAATATCTTTACTGAAAAGAACGTAGTTGCACAATATCGGGGTGACGAAATAACAAATGGACGCGCACGTTAACGCCGTAATGTTGTGGACCTAATGTGTACGTATATGATAGGCAGGGCAGCCGATAGCAAACCAACAAAAGCGCCATCCGGCGAAAATCAAGTACTGCGGGGCAAAAAAATAAATTTTTCTTCGCGATTTTAAATTGAGATATTTAATATTTCTGATATTAAATTTAAAAACATTTTTTGGGAGCCCTTACTCCATAGTGCGCCAAGTACGATCCCCCTTAAATCCGCAAATTTATGTGACAAATTTTGGGAACTTTTAGCCAAGGTATAGAATGAAAAGTAGTGATATCACATCAAAAACCTTCAACGAAAAAGTAAAGCTCAACCACACAAGTATTATTTTAATTAGATTTATCAACAAGTTTTCCTACGTTCATATATGCAGCATATTAAGTATTTCTATGGTTTATATAAAAACACTAATACTGATCAAAATATTTATCGCAAAGAGTTCAAATCATTAATTAACCCTATCAATAACGCCATAGAATTAAAAATATACATTTATGGTCTCGATTTGAGTATTAATGAAGTTGATATCCGAAGTAAATATTATTGCCCAAGTTTTTCAAGGTCGAGTTTACATTACTTAAAAGTGTGATAATCTTTGATAAAGAACTGGAATTAAATTTAGACATTATGAGGACAAATAGATGAAACGATCTTTCTAGAATGTATATAAGCATTTCGACGTACTCGGGCTGATGCTTCAATTATTTTCATCAATATACTTCATTTCATTAGCGACATACTTGCCGAAGTTTTGCATGACCTTAACCGAGAATGAAAGGCCAATTTAATAATGTAAATGCCACTCGGTGAAACGGTAAACAAGAAGGTCTACACAAAGGAATTATAAGTTGACGCTAGTCGTGCTGCTTAAAAGCAATGGGAGCATCCGAGCTACTTATCTGCCTCATTTATATTTACAAATATAGAAGAAATATGTGCTTTCCTCAAGAACAAGAATAAATTACATGGTAAATGGTACAGACTTACTATTTCCAGTCAAATACGATAAGATATTGAGCAGTCAAAAGATGCTATTCTACGGTGCTCGCGAGCACCAGAAATTTAAGCCGTTTCCTTTATTAAGTAATAGCTATGACGTTGTTTTATAAAGAAAAAAACGTGCTTGTGCGGTCACTCATTGTCAGTCTGCCCGTCCGTCTGTCAGTAGAGTCAACATTTTGTTTCGAGATATATTTGGAAAATTCTTTTTGAATTAGACAGGTCTTATCGATCTATAAATTTTCCGTCGATTGGATTTTACAAGCGGTTTATATATCATCCGCTAGGTGGCTTTAAATTCTGAAATGGTATTTTAGCCAAACTACTGGAAATACATATTTGGAAATTTCTTTTTGGATTAGATAGCTCTTATCAACCTATGAATTTTCCGATGACTGGATATTCCAAGTAGTTCATAGATCTAGGTGGCTTCAAATAAAGTAAATCCAAAACTATGAAATGGTATTGTAGCCAAACTACTGACACTAAAAGAGTGAAGTTTTCACGGATGGCAATTTATAGTGAAGATTTACATTCCAACGGTGCGGGTTGTCCTCTCCCCTAAGGGGAAGGCAAATCAGAAATTTTTTAAGAAAACTGGCTTCCACCTCTTATTTTAGCAAGGGTATCTTATTTGTTTTTATTTACGGTTATTCCTAACATTTCCAAAAAGATTGAGCGCCCCTAATATTCCACAATAAAACTTCGTCCTCGTCACAATGAAAAGGTTGTAAATAATAGCATTACAGCATTCAGTTACGATATTTAGTGCATCTCCTTATTACGAGCGACATGAAAGTTTTTCTCACTTCTGATCAGTGGGATTAAAAAATAATTCATTATTTCTGCGATGAATAATTAGAACATATCACTCAACTTAATTTTGTCTATAAATTGTAAGTGCTATAGTTGCACCTATTATCTTTTTAACAATTCAACACCATAAGCATCAAGGTGAGAAGAGGCTAAACAAAGATGTTCGAAAATGCATGACAAAGGAATAAGTGAGAAGTGCTAAAAGAGCACAAGGATGCCTTGCAGTGCAGCTGATGTGTTCTGACATCCTAAGATGGCACGATTGTAATTCATTTTCATTTATATCCTTCACGAATAAGAATTTTGCTCAAGTGCATTTCCTGCCCAGGGGAGTCTAATTTACAAGATATTAAGTGTTTTCTTTACACAAAAATTTTTACTACCGTCTATTTGTCGAGCGTTTACAACACACAAATTTAAAGTGAGAATAAATTCACCTCTTAATCGCTAATAAAAGAAGTTGAAACCTTCGTAAAATTAATATTACTTCTAACAATGCACTTCTCAAATGTAAAACTCTTCCGAACTAGTTTACGTTTTTAAACTCTCTCATCTTATGTAGGATTGCGAGAAAATTTTGTTTGAGAATTAAAACCCGTATAACAACGTTCGATAAGCCAATTCGTCTTCTTACGCTTTCCTATTATCTTAAAGAATGTAATATTCAGTACAAGGCTCATTCTTACATCGATAATCCGATTCGTTAATACTTTCTTTCAAAAAATTCCAAATTCTTAATTGCAATTTTCCATACTAAATCATGAATAGCGCCTCATTCATGGAAGAGGCAACAAGATTCAGGGAGAATCTCAGTATATTTTCCATTTTAATAATTGTATAACAAACTAGTTTATTTAGGAATAGTCTTGAAGAATCATTTCAAAGAAAAAAGGAAAAATTAATCCAATTACACCGTCGCACAGTGGTCGATTTTCTCAATTTGGAGGGACAAAACAACTTTCGATTTTAAAATGACGATTTTTGTTAAAACATTTATTCCTTTTAATTAAATATTAGCAAATTTTTCTCTAAATGTTAACTTCATCGCAAATTATCAAAACAAAATATCTTACGTATAGTAAACATAAAATGGCAAAAATTAAAACTATTTTCAATTGAAAAAATGATTAATTTTGTTTAAATATTTATTCCAATTATTATATTTATATAAGGAAGTAAACTCGCTCATTCTCTCACAAACACAACAAAATTAGAATAGAAAACAATTATTCACTATGTTTCTGAAGTGTCATCTGCACTGTGACTAAAATTATTATTTTGTTGACCTCGAGAGTTAGTAACAAAGTCAAAACTTTCTTACTTAGTCCACCGCTCTTTTTCCTCGGTAGCTGTCTCACAATGGAAATTACTGGATCGGAATACAGGCTGTGACCAGCACTTTCATCGCATCCCCACTTGTAAGTCATTTGCAATGAATTTTCGCCACTGTTTGTCAATATCTGCATAAAAACTTCCTGCTGAACTTTGGCAATACGTGCAGAAGTGTGATCTAATAAACTTGGAAATTTAATTTCTGCCGAAGTGTCCGTAATTGCTATCGAGTCTTTATTTGGGTAGCGTTCTTCTTTAGCCTTCAATACTAAATAATAAGGGGTTATATATTTACATTCCTCTCTTTCGCTCCTTTTTGTAATTCAACGTATTGGTGTTTTGTCAGTTTTAAATCAACAATTAAGGACAGGGCTTCTTCCGGTGTGTAGGGCTTAGGCGCAGTCTGTCATGGCAGATATAACACACGCTCTTTTCCTCCTCCTTACAGACCGAGGTGTACTGGTTGTTGCTTTTCTTATTACTTCAGCTACGTTTCTTTTCCCTGCACATTTGTGCTGCCAAAGAGAGCTCCTCTGGACATCGGGAATGCAGTAAAGCTCCGACCTTTCGTCTTTTACTTTTTACACTGCCTGCTGAGAATGATTTTTCGGGACGACCACCAAGGCCAAGGGACAATCCTTCATGGAACGATTCTTCAAATTTTAATAGCATGAAGTCTTCGTCAAGCCATTTGGAATATTTTTCAAGAAATTCTGTCGCGTTCCTATGGCTCAGTTTCCATCTCGATGAAAGGTTGCATGAAAACTGTTTGAGACAAGCAGTAATGTTTTTATTGATATTTTCGAGACAATCATCTACGCCCAACTTCGATTTAGTGTAGTCGAACAACCGATGCCTGCTTTGAGGAGACGATGGTTGCGTTAGACCTCCTTCTCGCAAAAATTCGAAAAGTTCTTTACGAGTGATGGTGTGCCGTGTTTCTGTAAAAGAGCAATATTTTCTACAGACGCAAGTCGACGCAGCTGAAACATATATTATTTCGTAGCTAAAGGAATAGCAAAGACAACAAATACATTCTTACAGTGAAACCTCGTAAAACTTTTTTTATAACTCTCTTTAAATTTACGATTTGGTCAAAAAATTTATTCCTTCTTTAACATAAAAACTATCATGCCTGTAGCTTTACATATGCGAAAAACTACGGAAATATATACTTATTTTAAAACTACATACCTTCAGCAATATTTTCCATATTAAAAACTCCAAGTATTTCCTATACCAAATATAACACCTCGTAGCATGCACTCAGAAACAGTACAAACGCGCGGAAGCGGCTTACCAATGATATTATGTTGACGTGCGATGTTGCCACACGCCATTATCGCTTTTTTCCTAGTTTTCTTAGCAGTGCATGATGCATTGGTTTATATAGATAATATTTATAGACATTTCCATCGGTTTAAAAAAACTATGAAATTAGGGTTTTGTCCCTTCAAAGCCTGGAAATCGACCACTGTGCGTAGACGTACATTGTATTGCCTCAAATCACAATATGTCTGTACTTTCTTGAGTGATCATGCTTGACGACGCGACATTAATTTTTGTTAGGCGTATTTATTTTGAATAAACTGAAATTACCTCTTGAAAAAATAATATTCCGTCTAATAACACCTTAGTCGACTTTCTATTTTCAATGTTTCTAAAAATAAAAGCTCTTAATTTTAGTATTCCTACTAAAGATGCATAATCTTAATGATATTCTTTTGAAATTACGAGGTTCTTTCAAATGAAAACTGCAAAAGTTAAACAAAATAATTCACTAAAACCGGTGGTGGATTTGGACATTTGCCACCCAAACCCATTTAGCTTGGACAACCTTAACTTATACTAAATATTCATTAAAATTTTGTTTTCAAGGACAATTCTTACTTAAATTGATGTAGCATTAAATTTAGATTTAAAAGAGAAGAAATTACATAATTAATTACATATTCAGCAAATAAACTTTTAACGTATAAAATTACCAACGCATTCGGCCGATCTCCCGACATTTTCGAAAGCAAGTACAGTGGAACTTCCATAACTCAAACGTCTATAACTCAAACGTCTATAACTCGAATCTTCTATAACTCGAAGTGAATTCATTTTATCGGACAAAATCCCTATCTTTAAAACTTATTTCCATAAGTCCAATTTTCTATAACTCGAATAATTTTTGTTTTCCTTTAAGTTCGACTTATGAAAGTTCCACTGTAATGTTTCACTCTCTTCAGAGGTGAAAATCTGCGTTCTGCAGAGGAATAACTTAATGTAAACAAAAACATTGAGAGCAATTTCAATGTTCGGTTAAATGTCGTCTTTTTTAATTTAAGCTAAATCCAATAATTATAGTTTTCACAAGAAATAGACAAAAAATAAGTTCTCAAACGTAAACATTTTCAACAAAACACTATTCTGTAATGTGCACCAATCTATCTCTAAAAAAACATTTTGCCACCTCGCTAATTCCATGACTGACGTTTAATGTACCAAAGCAACCTACGGTAACAATGATCTGAAAAAATTTAGCCGACTCCAAGTCATGGCATTATTGCAGATCCGCCACTGATTAAAACACAACAGAAACTTTTTACTTTAAAAAAGTCATCTCTTTTGACAAACCTGTTCAATCGCGACATTAATATCTCGACTCTGTCCAAGAAGAACTTATTTGTTCATTTGCAAAATCCTTCATGAATCTCCTCCTCAGAGTGGAAGTGTTTTCCCTTTAATGGTTCTTTGATTGGTCAAAAGGGTGATAGGTTGGCCAAAGTCAAGAGAATCGGACTGGCTGGGTAACGCTTAGAATCTAAGTGTTTTTCAAAGTACGGTTCGCGACCCAGTACTGGTACGCGATGCTCATCAGAAAAGTCTGAGCACACGATGTATAACCAACTGAAGTGTATCATAGATGATAGAGAATTAAATACTCTCACAACATAAATGACAGTCTTTTAATATGAGTTACTTTTTATCGAAAGTTAATAAAAGCCCAATTCAAAAAATACTTTTCCTCATACTGCCTATCCTTCGACAAAGTCGCGAGACATCCCACTGGGTCGCCACATAAAAAGTTGGAAAAATATTGCAGAACTCGAATAAAGAGCGCTGGGAACTCCCAGTAAACGAGATGTGGTTCGAAAGGCTTAACGTGGTTTTTAAGCGCATCGCCGTAAGATTAACAGCTGACAGTTATACCTTCCTTAATTCAACTCTCAATTATTATCCAAAAATAGAGTCACCAACAGCTTTCCTGCAGAGGGTGTCGCTCTGAATTTCTCAGCCTCTGAGAAGCAGGAATGACCCCACCAATCAAGTGGCTCGAATCCTTTCAAGGTGAAGTGATGCATTCATAATTTATCTCCAGTCACTAACCAGCTTAGGAATTGACCTTTTTAGCCTCCAAAGCGGGCAAGGAACAAACAGCCGTTGATTCATCTCTTCTGTATGGGAGCCATCTTGCACACACTTCCACGAATCTCAGCTCGGCATGAACCATTCGATGAAAAAATGCAATGTTCATTTTCAAATCACTGCTCAACTTTTTCAGCTCAATGCCCCGGTATTCTAGATTAAAAATTCCCCATAGCAAAAATGGTAATTCGCTTATCCCGGTCAGCCTGAGAAGCATCTTGGAGACATCATTTAACTTTGAACGCTTATTCTCTTAGTCACTTGGTCATTCTGTCCGTAACGCTCAATATCTCAGCCATTTCTTCAGTCAATTCAACCAAATTTGATAAGATTTCTATACTATAATTTTATAATGAAATGGTCTAATTTGTTTTTATATTATTTTATTACAAAGCCCGTTTTAAACGGACTAATTCATCTAGTTTTAAATATTTTCGATCCGATCATAGTCTTCTTATATAATTCCCTGAAGAGACCGATATTTGGTGGAATTCCATAATAGGGGAGTGGGTGTTGAAAAGTACACAAATCGAAAACACTGAAGTGAATTTTGTAATATTTTCACATAAAGAAGATATACGATCGATTTTGACAAATCATCGTCATCATCATCTGATGATGGAGATAGTACAAGTTTACAAGTGTGAAATTTGTTTTAATTTTAGTTCAAATTACATCCATTTCCCTATACCAGGGGTCGGCAACCTGCGGCTCCAGAGCCGCATAGGGCTCATTGAGTAGATATTTAAGGCTCTTCAGAAGTTAGATAAGCTCCCTATCAGTCATGGAACATGCCTATTGCAATAACTCGAATCTCTAAAAAAAAAAAAAATGGTCATACAGGTTGTCACGGTGCGGCTCTCAAGTATTTTTGAATGAGATAAAAAAAAACAAGAAAATTACTCTTTTACTTTGAAAGGTTACCGATCCCTGCCCTATGCAGTCTTCTTCATGAAACACATCTCTAACAATCAATCTGCGATGGATTTCAAAAGGTTTGAACCTTCCAGATTCCAAAATTAAATAACTGCTCTCACCTAAATCTTGATAAAATTATCCAGACAGGTAAACACTCGTATCTTCAATGTTTTGTCGACTCATAACAATCGAATTTTAAACCATTTCCAACTAATTTAAAGTAGCTTTTCTATGCATAGCCTTTCAAAGTAGAATCGTTTTTATGAATTGCTTTCCAAGTCCAGCACTAATTATGGATTGGATGGAAGAAAAACTAGTCTCAATCTAGCCCCAATGACGACGCATAACTATTTATCTATTAACGTTCGAGGAAATTGTCCATTTCAAAAATAAAATCGCATTTTGCCAATGTGATAAGCATCTCCATGACTTCTTAATTTTTAGCTTAAATGATCTAGTAAGCTGATCATCGCGGACTATAGATAACTTAGACTGTGATTTGAGTATGTTTAACGTATGGGCAGGATGTTCTCCTACTCCAACAAAAAAAACTTCTGCTTGTATTTTTCATCAAGTGTATTTCACTCGTAATGTTAACCAATCCACATTAACTTCATAGAGTTAGAGATCCTCAAAACCGCGGCCGTTCAAGGCTCCAAATGATAATATTGAACGATACATGTGCATAGCTGTTCTCGGGTGACAGAAAACATGCAGTTATGACATTAACCGGAAAGATAAATCGGTTCAACGCATGCAATTTTATCGACAGCAGTATTATAAACTGCAGTAATGCAAAAAATTGCAGTAGTACTGCATTCGCTTGTAACGCAAAACTGGCGTAAGAATCGCTTTTCTGTGATCCGCCGGCTATTTGATTCATAAATAAATATTAATTATTTTACCATATCTTCACTTTCCTTTTGAAGGAACATTCTTTAAAGGAATACGCAACATTAATTCTTGATTATTACACTTAATAAATAAATTATTGCTCACTAAGTAATACGTCAGACGCATGGGTTGGGAACCGAGTAATCAAAAAGAACCAAATTTTTCCGTCCAATAAAAAACACAATATGAGAATAGCCGCAAAACTGGCGAATACCATGGCTCTTGAAAAATTTAATATATTTCAGAACATTATTTTAAGTAAACGTAAACTTTCCATAAAGTGGAGTCACAAGCAAATTGGACGTTGTAGACACTTTACATGGGAGAATAAGTTGGTTCTTGAACCTCACTCAATTCACAAAGAGCCACATGCGGCGCACAAGCCACAGGTTGCCGACCTCTGATCTAACGAGTTCCACTGTGACATTCTTTAATCACCTGAAACGATTACTTGGCATTATTAGAATGACTATTTCGACATGTAACACGTAATTTGACGATTCTGCTCTAGTACCGACAGAATGAAGGTCAAGTGTCACTGAATACGGCCGGAAATATTCCTAGCGAATAGATATGGGAACAGCGGGAGTAATGACCGATAAAAAAGCTGTAAATCCTCCACTTTGTCACATTAGTCCTTGAATTCCCCAAAACAGAAATGTATGGACACTATATTAGGATTTCTTTACAAATGAACCCAGGAATTTTATCAATTCTGATAGTCAGATATTCAGTTTCTACATGGAACTGTTAACTAGCAGCAAGTCGTTGAAAAAAGTTCACTTGATGGTTGTAATAGGCAATCATAAATTCAAATATTCCGAAGAGACGCATGAATTCCCAGCACAGACAGAAAACTTAAGAAGAAAATACAACGAATCGCATCACATTCGACTTAAAAACGTCTGCAATGCATGCGATTTTTATACAGTAATAAATAGTCAAAATATCTGTCTTATTTATAATTACGTCATTGAAAACAAAATCTCTCAGAGCGATATAATCCGCTACTATTTCCTCCGATTCAATGAAGTTGATACGATAAATATTGAAATTATTCAGAGAAGAGGACCATTCATCCATCACTTTAAGAAAAAGCATAATTTTCCAAGTAATTTTATTGGTACTTGAAAAATGATTCTAGCATGATTTTTCCCCCTCATAATAATTTTGGCAAGGACAAATTTACACCTCGACTATAGCCGTAAACGACGCATTTAAGTCTACATTACAGAGGCTCCTAACCTTAAAGGGTGTGGGCATGAATTACATACGTCACACGTGAAATACGGGCAATCTTGTTACTGATTAAAGACTTCCTCCAAAAGTACAGCGTTTTTGGAGCAACGAAAACCAGAGACCAGACCAGTAGTGACAAATGGCATTAAATATTCACATATATAATTCCCTTTTTTAAAATCTCTCCCAGTTTGGACGTTCAGAAAAGTTGTACTCATCACGAAATTTAACAGCATAAACAGATGGCGAGAATTAAATACCCAGGTCTTAAAACTAAGTAAACGAAATTTTCTAACTTACTAATATAAACCAATAATATGGAATTAAAGGGGATGATGAATAAAAAATGAACAGTAAGCAACGTTCATAGACTAAAAACAGTGGACAATCTACCATTATTCATCCATTACGTCGGTGGTGCCCCAACTTTTCTAAGGGCGGGCCACATCAGTGGTTGCGAATCCCTAGGAAGTTGCCAATTCTTCGGCGGGCCGGATTAGAGTTTAAATCGGAAGTTTTCTATATATATTTTGAGGTGCAAATCAAGTCTAAATAAGGTTTCCATGGCTAACAATTCAATATTTAAAGTTTTATTATAAAGATTTTTAAAAATGTATGAATTTGTGTGTTAAATTTCTCGAATTGCTTTTTCGCCATAGCTTCGCGGGCCGCACAAAAACCCTTCGCGGGCCACATTTGGCCCGCGGGCCGTAGTTTGGGCACCACTGCATTACGTGAAGAAAAATCACGGTACAATAAACGTCTGGAAAACGCCTTTAATTACGTAAGTATATACGACCGGACTAGTCCGATTTAGGACCCTTTAAAATTTCATTCCAGCGCGAACACCTGTCGCAACTTTTTTTTATAAAACTAAGGACAGCTCCCTTACAGAGAACCAGGCAAAACAACCCACTCGCCGAGCAGATGGCCAAGAAATACGGGATGCTTACGTGGCAGGATTCCAAACCCTCGGCAATGGTGACGAATAATCGAACACGCTCGATTTTCTCGACGAAAAAACAATTCGACCGACCCACAAAACTAAACATTTGAAGGAAATCGTCCATTTGTGTTCTGCGGTTAAACCGCGTTTTTATTCGGTACCAATTAGAGTCGCCGATTCGATTTTTCGATCGATTACGTAGGTTATTTTTACCGCCCTATCTTCTCCGGCAGCGATATCATCATCGGTACATCTCACGGTGATCCATAAGCCGCTGGAGTTCCACCCCAAAAAGCATTCGTTCCTCCATCAATTCCTCCGAATTGAACGTCCTCCTCGACCTAAACCTCGCAACCTCCGGCAAATGAAGACGGATAAGGGAGTAAATTACGGCGAAAAGTTTTTTAATTTTACCGATCCATTTCAAGAGAATAATGTGGTGCGCTCGTTTGAATCGATAGTCTTTAGAAAAAAGCATCAATAATTTATAAAAGAAAACATACTTTCTACCTCGAGTTTTTCTTGAAAATTTCGCGGCGTTTAATTCCAAATTATGAATGAAAAATATGAAAGTTAATAGATATATGTGTGTTTAAAATTTTATAACTTTTCGTTCTCAACTGACGACTATTTTTGCGTTTATTAAAAGGCCTTCAATCACATTACTCTATGGGGGCTTTACTAGTCACACACGAGTAAGATACGCTTTCGAGAATATTTTAAAATTTTCCACATTTCTCCCTTTCTCGTCGATTTAAAAATAAGAGAAGCTAGAACCCAGGAAGCTACTAACTGTTATTGGCAATGTCAAAAGTATTACCTGTATACTATATTTCGCGCTAATAAACAAATAAAATAAATTTAAAAAACTTTCGACTATTTCAAAAGTAACTACAGACTTTTAAGTGTACTCTTTATGCAATGGGTATTCCTTTTGAATTATAATCTATCCAACCTTTGATAACATTAATTAAATGACCATGAAGCGGTTGGTCGATAGTTGCACTTAATTTGAACCGTTAATCAAAGGCTTCGCTTGTTTGTATTTATGGCTAATCAACCTCTTGGATTACTATAGCAAAGGCTTCGTTTCAATGGGTTACAAGAGACAGAAAATGTAAATATAAATACGAGGACGTAGTTTTATTTTTGTCAATACTACCCTAGTACATTAAGGAAGTAAAAATATGTTAACAATTTTTACAAGGTCACATTTTTGGATCTTAGTTTCGCACTCGCGCTCTTGCGCAGAACATTGTTTTACCGGAAGCTCACGGATATCACTAAATATTTACATCTACATGATACCCTGCAAGTCACCTTATTGGTGAATGGCAGGGGGTACAATGCACCAAAAGTCTCTAGTTTTCGTGCATTGCTTTTCCTATT
Organism: Tanypteryx hageni; assembly: GCA_028673005.1. NCBI lineage: Eukaryota > Metazoa > Arthropoda > Insecta > Odonata > Petaluridae > Tanypteryx > Tanypteryx hageni. The sequence goes on from CM054116.1 coordinate 96,388,381, forward strand.
ATGTTACCTTATCAAGAATATCAATCAGTTTAAGAGATTTGAGAAGATCTACAGAGATGGGTTTAATTCAGAGCTCTTCGCCGCAAGAGTACGTTACCATTCTGTTAAAATAATCCTGGTTGCGTGCTCACCAGATGTGCTTACATTGAAAAGAAGTTCCGTAAATGGGAAGAAATAACATTCAAACTTTCGCTAGATAGGTTAATATAATTATATTTACAACATGTATTTTCTTATAACGATAGTAATAAGAATTCAAAGACGACACAAAACATTACAAGACAAAATCGCTGGGCTAACAAATTCAAGCCTAAACCTTCTAAATGGGAAACTATTTTTCTTGCTGAGAATCATTTTCATTTTTTTACAGCTGTCTTATTACTAAAAAATGACTTTGCATCCAAGGAATGTTAACGAATATCTATTTTTCTCGATGTCTTGAAAGATTGTCGACTATAATGCTTCTATCTCAAAACGTCTAGACTAAAATTAAGATTTTAAATGACTAACTTTTAACAATCTTGCATTCAAAAAGGCCTGCATTCAATCAATATTTATCATCAATTTCAAAATGAAACATTAATTGACAACTTTGGAAACAAACTGTCAGCAGCGGAGTTGCCAAATGATTTGAATTAGTTCTCTTTATTAACATTTATATTTTTTAACGCCATCGTTTTAACATCGCAGCAAAGGTAGAAAATGCAGTATAGCTTATTAATTCTGTAGGCTTTTTTCGATAACACTAGTTCTTCGAATATAATTCTTTCTGAAAAACAAACAACACATTTTATGTATCCCATGCCTCGAATTGCAGGAAAGGTGATCATTACGATGTATTTCATATACACGGACAAGTACGACATTTTCTCTGCGATCTTAAACTATTCTTAGTTAATTGGCAATCTGAGATGAAGCTTCCACGCTTAATCCTTCGAAGCAACCATCGCCTCAACGGAGAACGAAGGATACTGCAGTAGAAGGAAGGCTCGGAATGGCGTCCTCTTTTCGGGGTAACACGCCGCGTGGATTATACTTTAAGATAAGTTTTCACGAGCTCTGAAATGAGTTTCCTCGAAAAGGACCTTAATTTTGCTATTGCAATTATGGCGAAATGTCAATCCGTACAAAACTCACGCGATGCAACATAACTAAATCCGAATACCATCCTGACAAGTGTCTTTCATGTTAATTACTTTCTAAAAAATATCGATTTTGGCTGCGGTTTCCTTGAAAAACAAGGCTGAGAATTCACGACTTATAATGATACCATCTCTAAAAAATTTCCTTAGTCCGCCAAGAACTCACGTGCAGTTCTGAGGGAATAGAGCGCCTCTTGGCCGTCACCTTGTCATCAATATTTCGTTAATAGCAAGATGTAATAAGGGGAAGGCGAAGAGCGAGATTAAAGAAATGAGATGTACTTTCGAAAAATTATTTGAGCCGTAAATTTTTACAATAAAAACTATTCTGTTGAATTTATTAATTAAGCTATTTATTATGTGGGCGATAGTTCCGTGTGCAGTTTCAGTCACTTGCGATTATTTTGGTCCATTTGCCTGCCCCATAACAATATTTGCGTCCTTTTTTCCCCTTTAAAAAGAAACGCCTTATGTCCGAAGAGACAACATGCGAGTCCCAATCCTGACAACATTTTCCAAATCGAGTATATGACTGTGAAATATACGAAGACTGATATGCAGTGCACAACTGTAAGTTAACAACTAACAATTTTTGTTAATGGGACATTAGTAGTATAACTAGCAATACCTTATGGGCAAAGATTTTCTAGGCAAATGTAAAACACATTATTATACATGATTAAATTGGAGAAAATTACTGGTTAAGTTTTCCACAAAAGCCGAACCTAGATGAAGGATTTCTTGTCACGATCTAAAACAGTTTCTCAAACTGGATGCCGCATCCGATTGTTCGAGATGCAGCGACAAGCAAGCTCCAAAATTTGTAAATCTTGAAAAGTCAACAGGGCAATAGTTTTACTTCCAACAGATTGCGGATGATATAACACTAACAAGTAAATGCGCCCTACCATTGTGAAGCCCGAGCGTAAAAATACACAATCCTACTTCAATGTGAGAATACTGCGAAATTCTGTTTATCCTGGTAAGGGTGCCACGCCTACAAAGATGTTGGGAACCACTAATCGAGACAAAATATCGCAGTTAGGAATACTAAAGATTTGATATAAACCAGACGGCAATAACATTAAAACACCGGAAGAGAAAAAAAAACAGAATCCTCCAGGGTATCAGAGAAAGAAGTTTATTTGAGAATACAGATAATGAACGTAAAAAATCCGAGAAACACAGGAGGGGTTAAGCGTCCTGCGAGGGATTCGGTAAAAGCTCTCCCGTGCAGGTAATGTAAAGAGCATTGACAGAAGGTTTTGTTTAACGATTGAAGGCCTCTAAAACCTATTACATTAACTTTATATTATCTCCAGTCTTGTTTCACGAAATGAAACAAACTTGTACAAATTTTAATGCGGGTTTCAATAGAATTTTGTTCGAAACTGGAGCGGTGTTAAAATTAAGAGAAAACTCGAAGCTTTCATTAATTGATGAATGTATGACCAGAGAATGGATATTTCGCTGTCGAGGTAAAACTTTAACTGGACGCGTTCCAGGAAGTAGCTTTGTCGGTCCTATGACCGAAGAAAGCAAAGTTAGGTCATTTTCTTATGGTGAAATGCATGGAAGAAACAGTATGGATAACAGCATCTTCTTATAACAATAAGACGACGGGTTGCGAATAATGCAATGCATATCGAGTCGCAAAGTTCGTGATAACATTGCAGACTGGGAGAACTAATTGAAATAATTAGGACATAAGGTGGGAGATGGCAAACATTGTGCATGAACTCGTTTAAAACGTCTACTGCCTTGGGACAAATAATCACTGCACCGCCAAAAGCTTATATTCCGATGAAGGGATAAGCATGAGGCATCCACAGATTTGGCATAAATAATTCTTATAAATGAGTTAACCTCTGAAACCCTCCACTATTAGCAACATTTCCACCATTCCACATTACCTCCATTTATAAATGCATACTATCCCAATGTCTTTTGATAAATCAAGGACTTCCCGATTTACTGTTGCTGTTGTTGTTAACTGAGAGAGAACTAAAGAATTACGAACCAATTACATTCACAAAATTAGTTTAACGTACAGGCTATCAGACCGAAGCAAGCCTTAGTCCAGGGATTTAAATATGCTACACTGGTGACTAAAGCAAAAGTTAGTACTGCTAAATGCAATGATTAAAGATTTTAACACTTTGTTATGATTTGTATTTCATTCTTTAAAATTTGTTAATTAAATTGGCGTCTCTAGTTTCAGTTAAATAATGCTTGCAAGAAATTCTATTGCACATTATATCATATTTTGTAATCAAGTTTTGCCAAAGTCAAACTTTTTCGCTTGAAAACAGCATAAAATGGAAACTTCACATTTGTGACAGCAATTAGTTACACATAGCTGCTTCGGCCCAAGATGTAAACAAGTATCAGCTGTTACTCTTCCGTTAATCTCGCAATACTAAGATATTTAAATGGCATTTATAAATAGTTTAATTCACCGAGTATATTGTTTCGAGCAGCTAAATATGTTTTCGTATTAACTGTTTGAAATATTTGACAACTTCCATATATCGAAAAAACCACAAATTAATATTGGCAACAATTAAACTTCTACATTGATATAGTAAAAAGCTGTAAAAGATACGACTATCAACTCTTGACAATACATAATTTAACCGCAGTTCGCATAAAATTTTAAGTGCATGTTCTTCCATGTCAAAGGAATATATATTAATTTCTCTCGATTATTTCGCTTTCTTTCGTAAAAATTAATCTACAACAGTCTGAACATATCAGATATTGTAAAATAATGAAAGAAAATGGAAAATATAAAAGATATAATTGTCATTCCATCTTCACAAATCGCATGAAAACGGAAAACAACTGAGCCAGAAACGAGGGCGGAATCTATAAGCGTCGGTCAAATTTTATCCTAAACTGAAAGATTCTGAGATATTTCTACTACTACTAAAGTGCAAAAACATACCAAAACAACATCAAACCATAATTTTATCATCATCACTTCACAATTTCAAAATACACTGACAAAGTTCCTTCTGTATGTAATCAGTTTACTCACTCTCAAACGCTTGAAGAAAGAGCTCATGGTCTGCTTGCATTTGATCCATCCTCGGATTTTTAGAAGTGTCTGGGTCTTTTTCGCGCTTCTTGGGTGGCATTGTTTATTGTAATTCCAAATCTAATCCAGAAATACAACGAACAAAGGAAATATAAACCAGAAACTCCTTCACCCGCGAATCTCTTCTCACCGACCGCACTTCGACTTTTTTGCCACCTGGTGGGAAGTCTCCGAACAATTGTTGCCGAAATTTTTTGTTTACGTATCCGCCATAGGATTGTTCGTTAAATTTATGAAATCGTAAGATCTTTTCTTCGTAATCATATTTGTTTCTTCAAATTTACACGAATATTTCTCTTCGTTTAAATAAGTAGATGGAATCCAATTTCAAATACTTTTATTGTACAAACTTTATATTTACAAGCTTGCAATGTGCTCTCTTAGACTAGAAGACAGAATTACTTCATTCTTGTGTAAATCAAAGGTTATTTTACGCGACAATTTTGCGAAGTACATTACATTGAAATTTCAGTCTTGTGATATTAAATGTGATACAATCCCGCTCCATCTCCTATGAACAGAGTTGGAATGCGAGGCCCGTACGGCAACTTAAAATGATATTGATCTTAAGTAAAGCAGACATCTTCTAATTTATTTTGATTAAACTAAGCGGTAACTTCGGCTGGTACACTTACATCTACAACAGAAGAAATGTTTAGGCAAATACATTGATCTTTGCAATTTAAAATAGGATAGCTTAAACACATGACAAACCAAAATAGATACTTATTTAAATTATACGCATAATGTAAACAGAGATGGTAAAAAAATATTAAAACAACAGAGATACATTTGATCGAAAAATTAACGATTGTAGTTTCTGATTACAACATCCTCGGCCAATATTCTCTAACAAGGGAGCTCCCCGTTTAATTCAAGTACTACACTTTAAAACCGAATCTAAATCTGAAATTCAGATACAAATGGTTATACACAACAGACCAGTAGAGAAAATTCTATTTCAATAAATAGATTTGTAATTTATGATATAATTGTCATAATAACAAGTACAATCTCATTACTGCTCTGTTACATACGTTTTAATTAACAGAAGAAAGAAATACAACAAAATAATGTCATAATTTTACGGTGAGTTAATGAAGAAAAGAAATATTGGATGAGAACAAATATAATCATCCAACTTTCTCATAAGTACCTTATTTCAGTTTCCTACACTCTACCATACAAAAATAATCATAACTAAATACAGTGTAAGAAAAAACTGTTGGAAATATATATTCCATGGGCAACCACAATAATTTCCATCCAATCCACCAATTAATAAGATCGTGATTACAAATTGAATGACATGAGAAAAACGAAAGTCTTTATCAATGAGAGAAATAGCTACATGAATGGAGAATATTTACATAAGTATTTCTGAGCATGAATATTTGCAAATACATACTAATAAGGCCACCTTTTCTTGTGTTAAGGGTGTATGTATCAATGTAATTGGGAATATGCTCAACTGCAGCTTCAAATAAAATTAAGAGCCTTAATATCTACCACTATGGGTAAATCTTGAATTATTTAAATACAATTTTAGTTTAAAATATTATTATTATTTAGAAATATAATTTTATTTGATAATTTCATTTACAAAAATAAAATTTTCTAGGGTGCTATAAAAAGATTTGCAACAGAAAATTAAAATCAATATAAATTAGTTTCTAAATAAAAATAAGTATTAAAATATGTTATAAATGCCAAAATTTAAGTAATACATAATCATAAAATTGTACTTTTCTTGCATATTAATGTTCAAAGACGTCTTTCATAGAGGCTCTTTTCATTAATGTAAAATAAGACTATTAAAATTGGAAATCAAAGAAGTAGAAGCAAGTGCCTTTAACTAACATAAGCAGGAAACAATACAAATCAATTTTTTCACATGGTGTTAATAAAATGTTTAAAGAAGCACAAACTTTAGCCCAATAGTTTTAAGGGGGAATTATGTACTTAAAACATCTGTAATATACATATTCATCTGACAAAATTATAAATAATTAAAATTTTCGGATTGTACTCATTTAAAATACTTTTTCATTTCTTATTTATTTTTTGAAAACTGCTTAATGTGAAAGTAAAGTATACTTAAAAAGTATATCCTAAGGTTAGTTTTTGTTACTGCAGAGATTATTGATTCATCATGAAGGATAAATTGTGGCCTATAATAATACCTCTTACAAAAATACAGGACAAGCTGTTAAGTAACACATTTAGATATATGAATTGGGTAATTTAAAATAATGCTATAACTTGAAATAGAAAATTTCTGGATGAAATACTTTGTAGGACTAATTGGGTACCATGAACCATGGAATTAAATATCATTCACAGAATGACTTCCATTTCTTCTAATTCCTGAATGTAAAATTTAAAAAAAATTTAAAATCTCTATCACATCCTTTTTATTACTAATTTATCTACTCAAAGCACAAAATATAAATGCAAATGGTGTTCAAGTTATCCAAGCATAGGTGTGCACTGATTAATACCACTAACTGCATGAGCATTAAAGGAGGATACAAGGAAGAGGAAAGGAATATTAGATGCATTCAAAGACGGGAATTGGTATGAGAAGGTGAAGAAAGAGGCCTTGGATGGTACAGATTGGGCCGAGTAAGCCAAAAACCTATTGAAAGGTAGAATAACTATGAATGACAGGTGCATTGTTAACCAAAACAATCTATATTAAAGCCAATGTGTGTGTGTGGACACCATATCTCGAAGACCGAGAAACGTAGAGACTTAAAACATGGTACACTTACTAATGAGACCATGGGGATGTGCACCTCAGAATTTTGATTTTTGGTGGGAGGGGGGAAGGAGAGAGGGGTGCCATTTCCCACAAGGTAACATGTAAAAATCAATTTTTCGACTTGCAGACTTTTACTCTTTTGCAAATTAAAATTAGAAATAATTGACCTATGATCTTCGGACCTGAACCGTTTTAAAGAAAAATAAATAATATTTCTTATTCTTATCATCACATTTTACCTACGATCCGAAATCGCTCAAGTTATACGTTTAAATCATATTCATTTGAAAATTTTAAGCTTTTTAATGATATATTGCCTTGAGGACTGTGTCATTGTTAAACCTGGAGATTGTATTGTTGCCTTAATCTTTATATTATATGCATGCTTTAAATGCTTTAATATGAGAAAGAGGAGAGAGATAAAGAAAGAAAGGAGAGACAGAGAGAGGGAGTGAGACAAAATTAAATGTTCCATATATTAAAAATAATTATAAGAATTGTAGAGCATAATGCATTTCTTTGTCATATAATTTGTATTCACCCAAAACTACTTTTAGTCTCTTGAATACTCAATTGTGAATTTTATATTTATTGCTTTCTTTTTAGTGCATTTAAAAGTTGGTTTCATTGATTTTTATTTTTATTTGAACTTAATACTTAATTCATGCCTGTCATATTTAATGGGCAATTACGCTAGTTTTAATATAAAGTTACCAATATATCTAAGAGTATTTCAAAATTTAGTCAGAATTTCCAAATCAAAACATCTAAGAGCATACTACTCATCAAAATAACTACAACTTCTGAAAAAAAATCCAAAAAATCAAATGTGTTCTCTCTTTATAGTCTTTCCAAATCCAGGTGCTTATTATTGCATGCAAATATGTACACACCTCCAGTGGCAGATTTGAAAATTTCCTACCCATAGGTCAAAATATTTTTCCGCCTCCTCCCCCTTCTTGGCACTGTTTTTCTTAAAAGAATTGCTCATGTATTTGGTTTGTGTGCCAGTTTGTTCTCTGCAGATCATAATAGCCTAATTCATAAGTTTCCATACTATTAATTTCTTTTATTCCTATCCTGAAATCCAGTTTTTGACCCCTAGGCCATTGACTACTTTGACTTAATTGCAGATCCCCTAATGCAGACCTAACCTTCCCCACATGGTTAGCCTTATGACAGACTATGCTGTCTCACATGTCCTAAACTCTCACTCTCGAATTCCTTCTCCAGTTCTACCACCAATTTCACTTATCCCATAACCTCAAGAAGCAATTGCACAACCCATAATGTAATCTATCTTCTAATCTGCATACTCTCTCTCATCTTCTATGCTAGCCTATCCAGCTACCCCATAAAGAAGTGGTTCTCAACTAGGGCAACAGGGTGATATGAGGGTTATTAGGGAGTGATGATAATGTTTGATAAATTCACAGTGTGTCATACTCTGGCTTATAAAAATAAATAAAAGCATGGAGAGTATGCATGCTTGCTTATTTAAATACATGCATTTTTATCTTTAAAGATGACTTGAAGGAAATGGAACTGTAAACAGGATAATGCAAACTGAAAATGGGGTGATGAAGAGAAAACAAGGTTGAGAACCACTACCTTCAACATTATGACAAATGGCCCTGGAAATGTAAATCTCAAACAACCTCTACCAGTTGATGGAATGAAGCGATCCAAAGATGCTATGCAGAGAGGCATAAGCTGTAAAGTTGGGAATAATTTTGAAACGAGAAAAAAAAAGTCTGCTATGACCGGGAATCGAACCCGGGTCATCGAGAAAAACATCGACCTCCACGTCATTTAGTCCTCTCTGAATCTTCAGTGGCAGAAAAGAAAAAGAGCAAATAAGGAACGACTGGACTGCATGAGAAATCACAAAGAACTGGTCTAAAGCTTTTCTTCGACAAACATTTCCCTTTCCTACTTCCTCTCTATCTCCCTCTTTCTTCTCAGACTTTCCTTACTCAGTACAAATGAAACTCATCCATTGCCACCAAATTATGAGAGGGCAATTTACTCAAACTAGGCCACACAAGGAGGAGGATAAAACATTCAAGTACACTCCTCCCTCAAGTGTAAATTGGCTTCCATTCAATCTTCCCTCCAGTGTTTACGCCCTAAACTGTTCTCTAAACATTAAGAGCTTATTCTATACACAAATAAATTCAAATGGGACAGAAATCCTCGGACGAAAAAGCCAATGCACTCTAGTCACTGTAGGTTTTATGACGGTCAAATGCTAAGAACCCCTCTAAAAACATGAGATCCCCTGGCCTCAGAAGAGAATAGAAAAAGTATAACATATGTTTTCGTTACACATCTCTTTCAATAACTTATGTCTAAGTTTTAGAAAGAAAAACTCGAATAATAATGGAAAAATAATTTTTTCAACAAATGAGATACCAGCGATGCCAGTGGCATCAGCCGTCCGTTCAAGATTAAATAAATACTTATCTTTCCCGACACTTCCAACTATAAACTATTTGTCGAATTATTTAACAGATTTCATTTTTTGTAAGGTTACACAGAATAGGATTTTTTTTAAATAATTAGTTATAATTTACTTAGTTTTTCATCACTAGCAGAATCAAATACTTTGCATACATTGTATAAAAATAAAGTATTTCTGGTTGACTGATATTCATAAAGTATTAATATAATTTAACTTTGAATGAAATAATTATTTAAATAATACAAAAAACATGAAAAAATCATTAATAATGTTTTATATTATTTTTATACAGGCCTACCTCAGTTAAAAATGCCTCTAGCAATGAAGCTCCTTTATAACCAAGTCCTTCCTCCTCTTATTATTGTTTTAGATTTTTATAATTCCTGTTAAATTAGCTTTGCTTCTATCACAGGAATTCATGTGTATTATTTTTTAACACTTGTGCCACAGTATGTGCCAGACCACATATAGTGTTTGGCATTGCATGTAAAATGATTCCCGACCAGGCCTACATCATCGCATGTGTGCACAGGTGTGTAGGAATTTTCCATTCACAGTAATTATTCTCAAAATCTTTTCTATCTCACTATTGACATAATGAAATGGTTTTTTATTATTATTTGTGTCTGTGGTTTTCAACCTGGGTTTCCACAAAGGGACCTCAGGGATTCTGCAAATCTTTGCCGAAAATTTTAGATATTTGTATGATTTTGATATTATTTTTAATTACTTATATTAATAAATATAAAGAAATAAGTCTGCGCATGACAATTAACAACTATTCAGGTATGAAATTTTTTATTTAATTTGTATACGTTTACTCATTTATTACTGTTTTTAAAGACATTGATGTACCGCAGAAAATTTGGGTTTGCAAAAGGTTCCATGGCTGAAAAAGGTTGAAAAGCTCTGCTGTAAGTATTGTAATATACATCTTGTACTGTATGTATAATAAAGTACTGGAACTTATACCCATTCACTCTAGGTTATATCTACCTCTGGCAACGAAGTTTCTGACAACGAAATGAATCCGAAGAACCCACCTACTTCATTAAGAGATGTATGTCTATACAGTAAGCTCATCGATTTTATTTTTATATATAAAAATATGAAATTAATTCAACTATTAGAAGCTAGTGTTATTATAATAATTAAATCTTTATAATAGCATAGATGGAAAATCTTTAAATGAGACAGAAAAACCAAAAAAGATATTAAGATGCCCACCATGCAAAAACAAAATATTAGAAAATCATAAATTATCTATAAAACATATAGTTAGGAAAGAAAATAGCACACTCAATGTGAAATAAACCTCGTATCATCATTGCACATGATGTCCATACGCTTATAAAATAAGTTACCAAATCTTCCATTTCTGACTTAGGTAATTCCCCTATAAAAATGGCCATTTCAGCACATAAATTCAAATTCCAGAATAAATTTAAAATTCTAAATAAAATAGAGCTGTGTAAGAGAGTTTAAAAAAGAGTACAACAATACATAATAAGCTGCTACTGTAACTTGCAAAATTTCATCATGACATGCAACTTTTAATTTTAGTTTGGCAAATGTCTGGCAGCTACCAACACATTCATTTGAAAAATTTCATAACAAATTTTTTTAATATTTTAACAATAATAATAATAATAATTGCCTAAATTTAATATAATAAAACAATAACTATCATTTCTTAGACGATTATATGAAAATAAAAACTTTAAGATTATCTACTCTAAATTTTCCAACTTCCACATACATTATTTGAAAATCAGATTCATAACAAAAAGTGTAATTTGTAACAAAATTGATTCCAAATCAAATTTAAATTACCATGTAAGGTAATGAAATATGTTTAATCATAAATATACAGCACTGTATCTGAATACAGAACCTAAAAGAGGTAGGAAGAAAAATGGCTTCAGGTGAACTCATTGGATCATGGATTTAGTAGATCAGAATGTCAAGTTTCACAATCTTTAAAAAATGTAGAATATTACAGCCTCAATAAGTATAATTATATATATAATTACAGTTTTTTAAGGGAAAGGTGAACTCATTGGATCATGAATTTAGTAGATCAGAATGTCAAGTTTCACAATCTTTAAAAAATGTATAATCTTACAGCCTCAATAAGTATAATTATATATATAATTACAGTTTTAAGTATATTTATTATATATATTCAATCATATGATAAGAGATCTGGTAAGAATTTAGATAAAAGGAAAATGTACCCTCAGTTTGTTTAGTCTTATAATTGTGCAAGGCACACACCAGGCTGGATTAAGGTCTAGGCTAGAGGTTGGCAACCTTTTCTCCATTGTGAATGGCAATCATTATATTGAATACTTCACCAGGCTACATTAATTGTTGAAAGTACTTTGGCAGGCCAAACAAATGTTTAATTGAATAATACCTTGAGATGCTATCATGTTATATTAGTGAAAGTCTAAATTAGTGAAGACTAAATAATGTATTATCATTAAAATTACACCAGAAAAGGTTATAGCCACAGTTCTAATTTTAAAAATATAAAATAATCTATGTTAAAGTTGATGAGGTGCTTTAACCTTATATCTTTGCAGGCCAAATAAAATACTCTTGCAGGAAAAATGTGGCCTGTGAGCTAAAGGTTGAAGACCCGTGCCTTAAGTTCTGCATGCACTATTCATATGATTTACATAAAAGAACTACAAAAAGTGTGATCAAAAAAATATTATGTGAAACTTGATCACCAATTCTGCAACTGAAATTGGGCAGCAGAATTAGGTATCAACTACATTTGCTATAGATGTGTCACTTCTTTCCATCAACTGTGAATAGTTTTAAAAACTGAATGTTCATTAAATCAATCATTTTGAACATTGCAAAGTATGCATAAAAGCATTTATGTTAGTCAAAATTTTGACTGAAATACTCCATGTCCACGATAGGAGCAGCTATATTTATAAATGTGCCATCCATAATCCTCAAGTTCTCTCCTGCTTTGCATTTTATCATTGATAATTGGTAATAATAATAAAAATGTTATTAACGTTAAATTGTATTATTACAATCGTGGTTGAGCTCTAATTTTAGTGATACACACTTTAAAAGATTACAGGTCATAGTACGTCGAGCAACAAAAACATTAATTTGGCTTTATATTTATATCTAAGATTCCGCTCTAAAAAATTCAAGTGAAATTTTCTTACAAAAATATCGTCATCTATCCAGCAAAAACCCTTTCTATAGGATAAGAATAATGCAAAAAAAGTATCTTCAGGATATAATTATTTTCAGAAATCAAACGATATAAGAAGTCAAATACAGGAAAATAATTAATGAACGTGGGTTAAAAATACAAATCACAACCTTATAAAACAGCACCATTAACATTGGCTCCAACACCAATTTCATTGATGGAAGCACAATTGTTTAAGAAAAAATAAATTATGCAATACAGCCTTCATTCCAGAAGCATTTAAAAAATAATTTAAATAAAATAATTCTCTTTAAAATAGATATTTGTATGAGTCTGTGCATAAATGTGGCACTTATTTAGACTTATTCAGCTACCTGAACCTCTAGAGATAGAGGAAATTCGAATATAATGTTGATGAACTCTCGTCCTGATGAAACTGTGCCTGCAGGAGGAGGAGTAGGATCTGTATTGCTGTCAAAGTACTCTGAGTTACTATTGACTGTTACTGAAGATGCAGATCTCAAAGCTGTGCGGTGAAGGTCATCTTCAATCCGATCCAACTGAAGAAATTGACTAATTTCTTTTGCAACATTCTGCAGTTTCCTGAGTAAGAAGGAAATTATATCTATGATACACTTATTTTCAGTTTTTAGCACATTTTATTTTATATACACTCTTATGTTTCACTCTATCTGTCCATCTGTGCAATCGTCTAATTAAAACATCAAGTAAATGATAAGAGATAGAATAATGAAATTTCCAGGGTGTATGTGAACTGTGATGCCATTTATTACGCTGCCAAAGAAGTTTTTCTGAGAAATTGGTGGGCGGTAGGGGATGCCTTCAAAATGTTCAAATTAAGATTCTGAGCAAATGGTTATAGATAGAAAGTTAAAAAAATTTCATTAATTATTGAATAAAATACCTTATGTCATATAATTATTGAATAAAATACCTTATGTCATATAATTATATTATAAAATTTATAAAGAATTGTAAGTTAACAATTATAAATAAACCTGAGCAAATAAAACATGCTTTTTCAAATTGAGTCAGCATATGAAGCTCCCATTTTCTGTCACATTTATTTCCAATGGACAGCAAATATTGAAATAATAATTAATGTGTAACAAAAATAATTTTACATGGTTTTTTAAGGTTCTGAGTAAATATGCATTGCAGTTTAATAATAGAGAATTATGGCATCCCAAAACGGATTTATTGAAATTGTAGTAGTTAAGAGAAAAGTCTGCATAAATGCATGACAAATTTTATAGCTCAATATCACTATTAAAAATTGATATATTATTATCAATATCAAAACAATTTTAGAAATTTTTCTGGATGAGAAATATTCAACTTACATGAAAGTCTGACTCTTTTTCTTGATCCTTTTCCATCTTTCATGTGTTGATGATATAGTTTCTCCTGATCTAAGAACTAGAGTAAGACCTTTATCGTATTTGACAAATGCAGCAAGAACATCTGCCAATTTAGTTTGCACGGTAGATGACTCCTTGGCTTGGCATCGAAGGCGTCCATACCAATTACTGCGAGTAACAGTGCAGAGTCCAGCATCACGATCCAAAACCCAGTCCTGTTACAAAATAATGAGGATTAATCTAAACATCCACAAGCTGCGTGTCACTTCAATCATCTCAACATGAGTCAAATGATACTCTTATCCTGATCATAATTCCCTGGTTATTGAACTTATTACCTATTCATAATATTATAGGCTCAACATTTACTGCAAATCTCTAAGCATACATTTAACCTGCCACTTTCTTATTTTTGCCCGACCACTTAATCTTCAGCTCAGTTTTCTCTCACATGTTTTAGTTTGTAATATTCCTGACTGAAATCGGAAATCTAACTTCTCCTTCATAATGTTTCAGGTGAATCAGAGTTTTTAAAAAAGTTATAATTTTTAATTAACATTTTCCATTGAAATTAAAGTCTACCATTTGCACCCGACTCTACAGGCTAAACAATTCCATAGAATATGAAGAAATCATGTTATTATGTAGGATATTGCCTGGAATATATACAGCATTGAAATTAACCATATCACGCAACATTGGAAGCTAGTTTATTCTTGTTGATTCACTCATAAATGGCTTCATGGATTCAGATAAAAATTGATTGATTTATAGACCTTAATGTCAAACAATGCTACATAATAATAATACTAGAATTTGTAATTTCCACAGGGATTTACAAATTCTATTGTTACTATTACGGGATAATTTCACAATGGCAAGCCATCCCAAGTAGATTTTGCTAATATTAGTTAAGCCATATGTCTTCAAAAACAACTACATCAGGCATTATGCTGAGCTATTGACAAGCTCTCCTCACTCCTCTGACATCACTTAACCTATTTGCTCAGAAACTTTCTTCTTTCTCCTTATCCATGCACAATGTGCACTCCTACAATACAAGAAATAAATATTACATAGATGTTCTACAATGCAGACTAAGCAAGACTCGGGCAAATCATAATGTATTAGGTATTAGATTTTTTAATAAACTACCTCAGGGTGCCCAAAAGGTAACTGTTGCCAAATTTAAGTCTACTCTTGGCCTCTTTCTATAATGTAGATGAATTTATAAATTTATCTAAAGTTGACATAAGTTTTAGTAACCGAGTTCTGTAATTGTTTAATATGTTTTTTATATTTTTAATGTTTATTATGATAAAGTCTATTGCACTGTAAATTGCTTAATGACGAATAAATACTACTAAAACTATCCATTGCTGCCTCTCATTGATTCAATGAGTGACTTCCTTGAAGCAGCAATATTTTCATGAGATAAACAGTGAAAATATTTTCCATGCTTTAAGTACATATGAATGTAATCAGTGTCATTATTGTGTTGACTATAAGTATTAAGATATGATTAAGTTTGTGCAACATATGCTGCACCAATTTTTTGTTCAACACATAACTCAAAAGTTGTGTAATATCTCTCAGGCAGCACCTATCTAGGGTGCACCAATATCCCATCGTTAACACTAATCTATGGCACCTACATTTTTTTGCCACTTCTGGCAGCACATTTCTACACTAGAGCTATGAATTTACATCTTCAATTACAATGGACTGCTTTCAGCTAAACATGACAACAAAAGTAATTAAATTGTTACCTCCCTTTTATAAAATGACTTTTAATATTAATAATGCATTTTAAAACTAATCTTCTATTGTATATTGTAACAAAGAGACAAAATATAATTAAGTACAGTTAACCTATCAGGGGCAATATGAATTCCATAATTCCAATTCCATATATGTTAGGCTGTCCTGCATGAAAAATGCTCATTAGACTCCAGATGACATTCTACAATTAAGTGAAAAAATTATAAGGGATGAAGAAATGTCTATGGTTAAGATATGTAAATTTATCACAGATTGTAAATATTTCTGCAGGACAAAATATATTTCTAATCCAAAAAGACTGTATAAATTGTTCCCGAGGATTAGAAGAGTAATGCAAATAGTTCTTTGGTCAAAAATTCCATTACAACGAAGCTCATTATGATTTCTCCACGTAGAGTTTGTCTGGAAAGTAACAAACAATCACTGAATGAATTTTTCTCTGAATAAAAGTTACCATCCTGCAAGAGCACTATCTTTAATATGAATGAATTTTCCCCTAGCAAGGCATAATAATCTTATATTACTATCCACTACAAGTTTAAACATCTACTCTAACTTTCGCTATTATGTTTTAAGTGATAGTTCATCTTTTTATGGGGAAAATTACTCGTTAAATACAATCAAGGAATGCTTAAGTTGTAAATGCAGTCCGAAAAATTCTCGAATTATATGCAAAAACTGCAATGCCTCTTTAATTCTGGCAAAAGAATTCGATACATCAATACACACTAGGATTTTTCTCACTTAAAAATTCCTCACCTCCCAGTCATCCATGAAAGTTAATCCCAAAAGAAGGCTGCCAAGAACGTAAACAGTCTTTGTTGTGAGGCCATCTGGAATTCGAGACAAAAATTGATACATGGGAGGAAAACATTTCTGACTACCTATGCTATATTTCACACAAAAAGAGTTCAAATTTACTAATGAACCTACATGACTGATAAAGTGCTGCCCAAAAACTGACTGATAAGAATCCTGAAATAATTAACAAATTTTTTAACATCCTTCCTCTGAAGTTAACCACAGCTTTTTAAACAGTCACATACCGAATAATATTGCAAAAGAATACCATCCAGGGCCTTGAGATATGTGTAATTTTTCTGGTGTCATATACTTAATGGACAATATCGCCATTATTATTCACCATTCATACAACGCATTTGAGCCTTTATAAATTCGTAACACACCAAAGAAAAAAATAAAAAGGAATGATTTTTGCTAGGAGATAGAATGAAGTTACATGACTAAATAATCAAGAGCTCTACAGCTCAAATGCAGTGAAGACTACATGAAAAGGGGCGTGTAATCTATTCAAGTTGATGACCTCACGATATAATTTGAAAACGCTTGAATTCCGTTTGCTATTTGTTCTTCTCGGCACGGAAGTTGTACTGTTACGCCGTTAAGCCGCAGGAGGTGCTGTAGTTGGAATAATAAACATAGGAATGTTTGTATTTACGTTTATGAAAGATTAGTGTATGTCTGTTATGTGACATTTCATGAGCAAAGAGATACCGAAGCCTTTAGTATTATTCTTGAGAACATTGAAATGGAATTGTCTCATGAAAAATGAACTCAGTCGAAAATAGCCGGCGATAAATGGCTGGTCTGAGTTGGTAAATATTTTTCCTAATGTTTTGTTGAAATACCCCTTAAATGTCATGTCCTTTATTTCATTATTATTTTTTCTATCGATAGTTTAATAAAAAGCATCAGTATAGTATCTAGTTTGCTTGAGTTAATAGATTTGAATGGGTTTTGTGCATCAATAGTATTGTCTCATATACAAGGTTGTTGCGTATTTATTGCTCATAAGGTATGCCGGCGAGCTGGTTAAGAAGCCCAGGTCGTCCTGCATGACAAAGCCAGTACCACTTTGCAGCCTGTCAAATCTGCAACTTCGGTTTTTGTGCCCCTCAGATCTAGAAGAGGTAATCTTATTTGGATTTCATGTAGTGTTAATTATGTTTATAGATTGTTTATAAAATTCGGTTCTTAAATGTTACAACTCTTTAGAGAAGTGATTTATGTTTTTATTAATTGCCAAATGAGCGCCTTATGAAAAATGTATTTATTTTTATCATTTGGTATTTTTTTAAATTGCAATACTTACATTCAATTCAATTCAAAATTGATGCACTTCAATTTGGACAGTTTATGACCTGATAGGCATAATTGCAAGCAATATGTTATTTTTATATGTTACAAAACTTTGAGATTGTTTACAATGAAAATTTTCAAAAAAATTGTTTTCCAAATAAATTTTTTAAGTTTGTGGAACGTATTTTCCAAATTACTTATAGACTGTTAATAAACGAATTTGGCCAAGATCTTTATATTATAGCTTGTAAAGGGTGTTTACTGGAATTAAAATTCGTCTGATTATTTTATATAATTAGAAATACCATTCAAGAGGCTATTTATTATCTTGCTAACTGTATGAAATCACATTATGCAAGGAAATCGCTTCTCAAAGATCAGTTAATTCACATTCCAATCATTGTGAATCTCAAATGAATTATGAGGGATGTATTTGGCAGACTGTCCTGGAATTTTTGTAGGTAATAGAACAACAGTGTGACAGTGAAAGAAGGTAAGTGGCAGCAGTATCTTTTGTAGTTGTCATGTCAGAGTAGATTTTCACTAATTACTTCTTCTATTATGGACTTAGCTTATTCCTGCTAGAAAACTAATAATGCTTAATGAAATATATTTGCTGTTGACCATTTATTGAAGTTTACACTGGCTCATTAGGATTTTTGAGATAGAAATAAATACTTTACTGTTATGCCATCCAAAATAAATTATTTTGTGGTTGTTAATGAGGTATGATTGAATGTCTTTTATTGTTATAAATTGTTATCAGTGCTACACATGGATATTTAGAAGTTGTTAACAAAGCTAAATCTCTTCATTAAAATTATTTTAGATACTCAATTGTTTAGTTATACATTGTTCTTTTTGCAAAACGATAAAAACTTCGGTTTTTTATTATTATTATCAGGACCATGGCGAGTTTGAGAAGGGGAAGCATTAGAGCACTGCCACTGCCAATATTTGCCAATATGCCTTTTGTCTTTTCAACTGGGCCAGAGGTACCCAAACTATGGCCAGTAGGCCATATCCAGCCTGTGCATTGATTTCGTTTGGGCTGCCTTATCAATATCCTCAAGACAAGCATAATCATATATTTACCTGCAGGAGGTGTCATTATAAATCATTTATGAAATCTAAACGAAAATTTTCAAGTACGTGGATGAAATCTATTTTTATTATAAATGTTTGACACATAACAAAATCAAAAAAATTCTCTAACTAGCTCTTTGAAATTTACATACGACCCTTTTAGTGAAATTTTTGGTGAGCCCTGATCTAGGGGGTAGATTTCGACACCATGGCACTGATTATGATAATGATAAAAGCAATAGGGTTTCATCAAATAATTTAGCAAAAGATCAAATTACATAGCAATGATTCAACAATAATGATCATTAATTGAACAATTGTCAATGTAAATTACAACTAAATCATAAAAATTGAATGAAAATTAAAGGGTATACTATACCAATCAATGTAATTATATAGTTTTTGCTCCAGTGAATTTCAAACACTTTTAGAATTGGAAATAGGAAATATCTGCTTTAGTACACACAAATAAAACAGACTAAGCAAAAGATGATATATATAATTGGACTAATGGTAGTAGGGTTTACATATGGATGCATTCTAATTAAAACTTTGGGTTCAGAAATGATTAACTAGATGGAAAATTGATTAAAACTCCATTTATAGCAAAAGATTAGTAATAAATAATTCAGTGAAGAATTATTAAGCTTGTTTCACTGCTGAAAATAATTTTAAAATAAGAACTTGGAAATCAAAACTTGAAAAAATAAGTACATACTTATCTTAGGTAACTCCAACAGCCTAAGATTATTTTTTTTTTCCAAGTTTTGTTACTTAAGTACTTATTTTTTTAAATAGCACGAAATAGATACTAAAATTAAAATCGGTGAAACAAATTACACAGACTTTCTTGTCTTTATGCTTCTGATCCATACAATAATTTCTCTGTTTACATTAATTTATACTTACTTAAGAAAAATATTTTCTCCAAGTTTGTCTTGTAGTGACATTGCTGCTTCTAGGTGATCATTCAATGAGAACCAGGAAAGACTATAGTGCAGGGGTCTCAAAGTCACATTGGTATGCAGGCCGCTTGAAGGCTCTTCTGCCAAATCCACTGACCACCTTAAGGAATCGTACCAAATAGACAGGTTGCATTTTATACTTTGCCAGTCTTCAGAACTCTACATGTCCAACAATGGGAGAAATTGCCCCAACTCTATGATGTGATCTTAAATCAGTCATTGTAAAAATACCAGATTTGGTGTCGAGGGTTAGGTCCTTCAGACATGCAAGAAAGACACTGACTGTTAGAAGAACATCCTTCTGTGTGTTCTAAATGGGAATGATCCATAAACCACATATTTTAAAAGTTCTGATTTAACCCTAGAACTACCAAGGGGGGGGGGGGGTCTCCAAGGCCCACAACTTAGTTTTTCATGTTTCTCTTTTATAAACAAAGGAAAAGTCTGGATATTTTATTACATTGTGGAGAGACTTATATAAAATAATTACCCAAAGTTTCTCATCAATGTATTCATATATCAATTTTCTGCTAATTATTTAGTCATTGGCTGCATGCCTTGACACGCAGGTAGCCTAACTTATAGGGCACCATATGCGTGGAAAGCACGGTGTGAAGCACGCTATTTGTTTAAACTGTTGTGTCAGATGAATCAGATTAAATCATTTTTCTAATCAATTTGTTATTATTTCTGTAAATACAATCTTACTGCAATATTAATCTGATCTTGAAAACATAATGAGAAAGAATGTAAAAGGATTTTTCTAATGCAAATATTTGTCTTTATACACATATAATTTCAAATAAATTACTAAAATTGTGTAGTTGTATTCCTATGATGTTTTTAAATATAACAATAGGTTTGAAACATTACTATGACTTTTGGTTGTATATTAGATGGTGGGCCTCTGGGGTAGTGGTAGTGAAAATCACTTGGTAGTTCTAGGGTTAATGCACTCCTTAGATTATTTACAAAGAATTTTTGAAATATTTTAGAACAAATACATTTCAGCTTGAGCCATGTAGTATAAAGTACTGTATATGCCGGCGTATAAGTCGACCCAGTGTATAAATCGACCTCGATTTTTCAGTTTGTAAATACAAGACTAGACATATATTCACAGTATTCTTTAAAAAAAATTCAAATGAAAAATACGAGGAAATTTATGGTTTTTAAGACCTAAGTGTAACCTTTTCCAAAAAATGCAGTGTCAATTTTTGAGTTATTAAGTCATTTGTTTAATTTAAGAAAGATCAGTCATATACCGTATTGCTATCTATTGGCGGAATGTATTTATACTTATCCTTAATCCTTATATAATAACAAGAGAGATGCTCCTTCTCATAAATAACGCAACGAATGTTGTTTAAATTGGTTGCTATGAAAATAATTTCTCTCCTACTCTCTCTCGTACTAATTGTAAGAGTATTCAAAGCACGCCATAAGGATTGAAATAACAATAGGATTTCAAGGTTTCACAATGTAATGGGTTGGCATGGCAACATCACGTTAAAATGGCAAGATTTTCCCAAAATATGTGAATTAAATGTTTAAAATGAGGAATTTCGAACTGTAGGTGGAAATAGATGAACAGAATAAGAAACTTCATAGTTTTTTTCTTTTAATGGGTTAGATCTGAAGATCCTAGGTTAATTCTTTCTAATTTAGATCTCAAAAAGGATAAAAGCCTGCAAGTCAAAAAGTCGATTTTTACGTGTTATATAATATGGGAAATTGAAATGCCTACCTTGGAGTCGAACCTAAAATTTTTTCGAGATTTCTTTTCGTCGTCATCTTACAATATGTGAATCAATCACTCCTGCCAAATATAAAAAATTAATCTCGTTACATTATCGAGTTATTCGCATTTTTATAGCGCGACAGAGGGAGCCACAAAGGGACAGAAGTAGCCTTTTATTATTGTTAGATTCTCAAGTGTCCGTCTGTCTGTCCAGGTATTTTTGGACATTTCCCAATGGAATTAAGAGCTGAAACTTGCACAATTGTTAAACCCCCATGAGGTGGTCTCTTGAAAAATCAAACATCCCGGAAAAAGTCCCGGATATGATGTTTAGATGTTACATGAAAGAATTTGTCAGAAAAACGCATTCTTTTTGAAATTTTATGGCTTTTTCGTACTTTCTGGGTGTTGCCTAGGCGACCCGCATTGTTGCCTCCGATCGAATTAGCATCTATTAAGCCTTCAAATAGATGAAAGAATTGTGTGATTCGCTTCGCACAATGTCATACTTAATAGATTGCAACGTTAATAATTGAAGAATATTATTATTCAGTAAACATACGAAGAGGAAGAATAACGGAGCCAAAGAGTGGCAAATCAAGCCCTATATTTATGCCAGAATGTAATAAATTTCAAGCGCTTCATTTTCTGGGAGAATTCAAAAGATTGTCAGGAATTTATTAATTAATCAAACAATTACATTATATATATATATATATATATATATATATATATATATATATATATATATATATATATCATTATATATAGACGTTTCTTACAGAGGAGGAGGAGATAACATATAACATACTAGTAGAAGGTGCTTGCATACTGCAAGCATTTCATCTCACCTTGAAAAAACATTAATTTTTCAAAGAGATGTTTCATCATGAGGAATATTTTTTTAATTCTATAGATTTCTCCTCAGGATCGGTTTTCGTTTTTTCATTATGGAACAGTAATGGAGTTAAACAATCACTAATTTTTACAATTTTAGGAATATTATACATTTCCCACATTGGGTTAATAATTCCACACATTTTTGCCAAATTTTAAATTTATGACACAATTAGAAGTGAAATAACATTTTTGTAATTGTTTAAATTTAAATAATTTTTACGACCGCAATAACAAATTCATGGATACATTGAAATGTTTATTCGTTTATTTAGGCTAAATTCTAAATAATTTAAAAATTTCAGCTCCCTAACTCGCCGAGTAGTGCCTAAACATTTACCTATTTGTTTAAACTTTAAGAATTTTTAACTGCCAAACAGATTAAAATATCAAAATTTGTATAATCCCTATTTCGTTATTTTACAAATCCTACCTATCGAAATAATTTCAGCTCCGTAGCACATTTGGAAATACATAAATCTTGAAAATTTGTTTAAACAATTGCGAATTTTTAGCGGCCGCATTGTTGCACTTTTTCAATATTTTCGTTTTTTCTAGTCGGTTTTGCACAAAATCCCACCTAGGAAAAAAATTTTGAATCTCCAGCTCATCTGGAAGTGCCTAAACATTAGTATCCTCTTATATGTTATCTCCTCCTCCTCCTGCACTGCAAATAGATCGTTTATATTTTTTAGATTCAGTAATAAAAACAATAGATAAAATTTTTATTTTTATTAACTATTGAAAATAATTATCTTAAATCTTCTCAAATAAATGACAATACGTAAACAATGGAGCAGCAGATTCAAAATGGCGATCACC
This sequence comes from Tanypteryx hageni, assembly GCA_028673005.1. Taxonomy (NCBI): domain Eukaryota; kingdom Metazoa; phylum Arthropoda; class Insecta; order Odonata; family Petaluridae; genus Tanypteryx; species Tanypteryx hageni. Next base: position 96,411,813 of record CM054116.1, read on the forward strand.
TATGCCGTAAGATGTAAGATCAAATGTTTTCGTAAATATCAATGTTTTTAATCTGTTATTTTAGGGTCACATTTTATATTCGGCGTATAAGTAGACCTAAAGTTTTTGTAATTTTTTTTGCGCTTCAGGGGTCGACTTATACCCCGGCATATACGGTAACTTATTTCGCGGGCCATAAAAATGCACCAATGCCTGCAGACCGCGAGTTTGGGACCTCTCCCTTAAAGGGAAGGAGACTGCCTCTGAGCATGAGGGTCATTGCATGACGTCAGAAGAATGGGTATAGCTTGGCATAAAATTCAGTATATTATGTTACTAGATGCAATATAGTTATTTTTTAGATATATTGCTAAAATAGTATTGTTTACAATAAGTGGCTTTTAACCCTTGTGTATATTGCAACCCACCCATCCCATCCTAGCTACACAATCAAAGATTGTCACTTTTGATGTTTGTATCCTTACCATGGTGATAAAAGAATGTCTGCCTACTGCAAAAATTTCTTTCCTCTATGGTTTCTCATTTGAAAATAAATGTGTCTCTCCATTTCCCTATATGAGGTATAGGTATGAAACTCCCTGGGAAATCAGTTTTCACTAGTGCTCCCCCTTATTTCTTATCTTCCAAGTCTCTAAGCGTGGTTGTCATACATTATTCTTCATGTTATACAAAATTTTGAACCTATACCTATATGTAAACATTCTGCAAGGAAATCATAACATTATTTATTGTTAACAAAAATGCTAGTAGGTTAATTTATGCAAAAATGAAGTTAAAATCCTCATTAATGTAAACATATAAACATTAGAGAAAATATCCATAACGAGATCAGGCTCAACCCTGTGGAATTTACTCATCATGAAAAAAAGAACTTAGTTCTTCCACAAATTTGTGGAAGTAACTAAGTTCTGTTTTTCATGATTAGAGAAAATGTCTCCACTAATGATGAGTGAGTCGAGTTGAAACCCATGTACATATCCAACCCCACCTGTAATCTTTTGACAGTGAGCAGTCCCATTATATGCCCCATATGATATTATTGGGCTTTTAAGAGTTAAATTTTATTGTTCGATACCACTTTTGGCAGGAAATTTGCTAGTAAAATATATTGACATTTAAAGAGAGAGTTTGTCTTTTTCTCTGTTTATGGGATTTTTTCTCATCTTGAACTCAATGTGTTTCATATGTTAGTACATTTCATATTATGGTTGGTATTTCCAAAAAAAGATTTTGATGATTTAGTTTATCTCACAAGTTTAGTTTTTTTTACTGATTTAGGTACAGGCATTGTGCCGTGACTGGTTTCCTATCGACTACCCAGATTCCTGGTATATAGATATCACCTCAGATCCACGCTTCTACTCGCTAGCAGCGGTCTACCAAGGTGTTATCATAGGCCTTATAGTGGCTGAAATCAAGGCCTATGCTAAACTGAATCGTGAGGTCAGAAAATAATGTCAAACCTGTCTATGCAGATATTCTGAATGCAGACAGTTCACTGATGTCTATTTCATTTCCTTGCCTTAGGATCGTGGGCTGCTGTCCCCATCATCTTGTGGTTGGAGCATTCGACCCAAGTCGCTGCACCAGACTCCTTGTTTCTCATTGTCTCATGGAGAAAATGGATTGCCATCAGTAGGGCAAGCTGAGGCAGGGAGTTCGAATATGCTGTTTTCACATGGAGAAGTCCATGTTGGGTAGATACATATTGGTGTTTGTTTTTCTTTTAAGTTCAGAAATTTTTAATGTCAGTTTTTTGCATTTTTTTTTCTTTTATTCATTTATTTGAACCATTTAGTTGGTATAAGAATAATACATATATTTTGTGAAATTAAATGACCCATTTATTGGGGATTTTGCCACTTATTTGCTTTTTAATCCTCAGGTATATCTTGAGTCTTGGTGTTGTGGAGAAGCATAGACGAAATGGAATAGCCTCCCTCTTGCTGGACAGCCTGGTTTCACATCTCACTGCAGCCCCATCCACTCCATCATTTACAACTCCTCCCTCACCGCAATCCCCTCCATATCACATCCCAACAGTAAAAGCTCTCTACCTCCATGTCCTTGCAACCAATTCTGCAGCCATTCGGTTTTATGAGCGGCGGAACTTCAGGTTTGTTGAAGTATTTTCTTTGCGTTTAAAAATTAATAAGAATTTAAGGTACAGCAAAAAAACTTTTGAATTCGATGAATAACATATCTTAATATAAGTAAAAACAATTCAAATGATCTCTTTATGTTATTCATCTAAAACAGAAAACTATTCTTCTTGAGTATTTAAATTTTACACTTTAATGGGTTATTTTATGCATTGCTAAGAAATGCATATGCAAAAATTTTATTGTTAGCAGAGCAGCAAACTGAAATGAACCATACTAATGTATTGAATTGTGAATCAAGCTGAAGCCAATACTTTTAATTCACTGAACTCTGAAATGAATCAGAATGTTTTGCAAAATATAGTCCAGTGTTATTTTTAAATTCTACCAAATTTGTGAACATTTCCACTGCAACTTCCATTATTATTTTACTCCCAATGTATATTCCAGGCTTTGACGGTTAAACTTTTCAACTTTTAGCACATTTTTAAAAAATCTGATGTGTCTAGCGCATAACTGTCTCCATACAGAGTAATGAATGTGGCTGCTCTTGACATCAGCATCCTCAAGAATAATTATTCGCTATTACACTTGCGAATAATTTTTAAACACTGAATAATTTTCACAGTGAAAAATGCTTTGAAACCCTTTTCATATTGAAAAACAATAAGCAAACAAAATTGCTATTTGTTTCTAAGGATAACAAAATATCAATGCACTATTACAATTAACATTGGCAGCAATGGTATTGCTGACAAAATTTACAAGAATATTAGTTTACAAAGTATGATGCTAGATGGCACATGGGTTAATTTTGATTGCTACTAAAATTATCCTTGACAGCATAGGCATTGCTATCCACAATTAAAAAATGTTATCATAGCAGTGGAAGCTAAGGTATTTATTACTTAGCGACTGAATAAATTCAAACAAATAATCTAACTATATCCTAAACAATCCATTTTATGAAAAAATGTTTCAAACAAAACTTGTAGAAAAATATATTGTCTACAACCTTGATGGAAACAACTATTAACATAAATTAAGTCTCAAAGGAGATATTCAGAAAAAAAAGAAAATGTCAAGAGCAACCTTCAATTCCAGTTGGTCTGTTTCAGTCAAAGCCTTTTCAGACCTTGAATTACTAATAAAATCTTAAATATAAATTTTTATACTGATTCGATTATTAGTGTTCGAGTTAGTACACACACAAAATTCCAATCACAGATATCGTCAAGAAAACAGTGAAAACACACTCAGGGAACCTTAAAACGTGTATTTCTGTTGAAATCTCGAATTCGATTTTTTCACAAAAGCAATACTTTCTCCTGTACCACATATGTACATAATAAGAATACTTGGTATTATTGTCGTATACAGTCTATGGTTGGATGCAGTCTATAACAGGTAAAATAATAAAAATAACCATGTGAAGTACATACTTTATTTATGAAAATGATAAAACTAAAAATAAAATAAGTTATTATACAACAACAACAACACACCTTGACGCTTTCCCTTGCGGGGTAAGCCATGCCATATGTCTGCCAGATACCAACCCATCACCACATGCTTCCTCCACACACTTCTATCCTTTCACACTTCTTTTGCTTCACTTACACTCATACACTGAGTCACACATTTCCTTTTATTCCTCATACTTTTCATGTCCCTTTTTCTCAGAGTCTCACTAACCACATCCAACCAAGTCTTGCGCGATCTGCCTCTCCCTCTCTCGCCATTCACTCTTCCTTCATATATTTATTTGGTGATTCTACTCTCCTCCATTCTTTCTGCATGCCCAAACCACCTCAGCAGACCTCTCTCATATAAATCTGTCACACTAGCTTTCATACCACATTTGTTCATCACTCAATTATTCCTTACTTTGTCCCTCCTAGATTTTCCACAAACTCTTTTCATGTATCCCATCCCGACCGCATTCAAACTACTTTTATGCTTCTCCTGACACACCCATGTTTCACTGCCATACAGCAAGGTAGGCATTAAAACACTCTTGTATACAGACATTTTCGCTTCTTTTGGCAACCATTCATTCTTTGCAATCGACCACACACTCCCTGCTACCTTTCTACCAGCATTCACTGTCCTTTTGATTTCCCCATCTACTCTACCATTTTTACTAAACATTCTACCAAGGTATACAAATTCATCCACTACCTCAATCGTTCCACCATTTATGCTAAATTGACAGTCGTTCACCTCATTCTCCCGATCGAACACAACTGCCTTGGTTTTGGCCACATTTATCCTTAAGTTCATTCTCCCTGTCGTATCATGCAGGCTATCTAACATTCTCTGCAATTCTCCTGGGTTCTCAGCCAGTAACACCGCATCATCAGCATATAAAAGTACACGAACATTCTCTTCACCAACCTTAACACCCACCATATCCATACATGCCTGTCTCACACATTTATCCATGAACACATTAAATAACCAAGGGGACATAACACATCCTTGTCATACACCTTGCTCAACTCTAAACCAATCACTCATCATGCCATTCACCCTTACACATGCCCTACTTCCAGTATACACTACCTTTATAGCATTCAGCAACCAAACATTCCCTCCATACTCCACAATTCATTACGATTCACTCTGTCATATGCTTTCTCTAGGTTAACAAATGCACTGTACACTTTCTTTCTTACATCCGTGCACTTCTCAACCACTTGCTGTAGAGCAAATATTTGGTCGGTGCAACCCCTTCCAGGCATGAAGCCACATTGCACTCCTCACATTTTATCCATAGTTACCTTTTGTACTATTTCAATCAAAACTTTCCCATACACCTTTCCAGGTATACTCAGCAAACTAATCGCTCTATAATTCTTACATTCAGTCCTATCTCCCTTACCCTTGTAGAATGGTACAATTACACCATCCTTCCATTCAGCAGGCACTCTCGAACTCCTTGCACACAGATTGCACAGATCCCACATCCAACACATAAGCAAATCACCTCCATACTTCAACATCTCTCCCGTTATGCCATCCACACCTGCAGCTTTTCCATTTTTCAACATATTCACTGCTTTAACTACCTCGTTCTTACTAATCCCCTCATATTCATTAATATTCACTCCAACAGATTCACTCGGATTTTTAGACCCATTCACAACATTTCCATACAACTCTTCAAAATACTTTTTCCAACACCTCCTTGCCTTGCTCTCTTCACCCATTTCCAGAACAACTTCTTATTCCCCTCAAAATCATTCTGCATTTTCTCAGCTTCATTCATCCGCAATTGTTCTTTACTCTCTTTCACAATATTTTTTGCAGCTCTCCTTTTCTCTTTATACATTTCATACAGTGCCTTTCGCTCATTTTCGTTCTTAGTAGCAATCATTCTCACATATGCCTCCTTTTTCTCATTCACAGCCACTTTAACTCTCTCATTCCACCATGCATCACCTCTCATTCTTCCAACAACTGCAGTCCTACACACCTTAGTAACACACTGCAAGATAATACCTTTCAATCTGTTCCAAGCCTTCTCCACATTCTCTTCTCTCATTTCCTCCTTCCATTCACTCTCTTCGACCATTAGCCTTTCTTTTAGCACACTTTCATATTCCCACCTATTTATTTGCTCTTGCAATCTTTCCACTTTTACTCTAGTTACCTTCTCCTCTTTCCTCTTTCTCACTATCCATTTTCTCCCAAGATCTACTCGAGAGATCACTAAATAGTGGTCTGATCCACATTCTGCACCTCTCACAACTCTCGTATCATTCACAAGCTCCCTCAACCGTTCATCATACACAACAAAATCTATCACACTCTTCGCTTCCCCTCTTGTCCATGTATACAAGTGGATTGACTTGTGCTTGAACCCTGTGTTTGAGACAATCCCATTTCCATACATACATTCACCAAGCTTTCACCATTATCATTCACTCTTGGGTCACCAAATGGTCCAAGGACCCTTTCCGTGCCTTCTTGTTTTACTCTCACCCATCCATTCATATCTCTGAGCATAATTACTCTTTCTCCTGGTTCACACTCACTCAAAATATCTCTCTTCCCAAAATTTATTCTTATCATATTCATTCTCACCGTCAACCAGAGCATAACATGTAACAAGCATAATCCTGCGCACACCCACTTTCATCCGCACCCACAACAGCCTTGGTGACACTAATTCATGCTTTCTCACATGCATCTTAGCCCTTTCATTCAGTATCAATCCCACACCTTGACTACCGTGCACGCATTCATCTACTCCAGACCAAAAGGCCAAACTACCGTTATTCATTTCTATCACATCCCTCCCTTTATGCTTAGTTTCACTCACACACAAAACATCTATCCTCCTTTTATCCATTTCATTCATCAATTCACTCTCTTTCCCATACACACCTCTTACATTCCATGTTGCAATCTTCCATACTGGGTCATCATCAGATGGGCCAACCTGCTTCGACCTACACCGCCCATCATGGTTTCGGTCGTCCGAGGCATTCTTATAGCACATTGTAGTAACGTTGAAAATAGGGTAAGCAAGGTTACCAGCCTATACTGTACCCGTGCCACATGCAGCATTCCTTACTAACGGTAAGGGCACAATACCGGTCAGTTTTGGCACAATTTAGCCGTCATGCTACAAGCGAAACCAACACCCAGTATTACCCCAGGTATGCTTACGCTATTCTATACAAGCTAGGATCTCTACTCTAGAGACGACCTTGTGAGCCAACATTCCGTTGCCTGTGGTCCTACCAACTAGGAGGTACGTGCAGTTTACTGACACACTTTGGACACAGTTATTATACAGATTGTTTAATTTATGACACCAGCATTTATGTCACATATACTGCTTTTGCATCTTGCAGAAAAGTTTCAAATACGTCCTTGACTCTGTTTTTCAGCCTCCACCATTTCTTTGCTAAATACGAAGAAAGCAAGGGATCGGATGTTCCGTGCATTTTCTTAACGATTTTCAATTTCAAGAGCTCCCATAAAGATTCAATGCCTTTTGTATTTGCACCTGATTCAGGATCTACGAAGAAGCGCGAGTGATTAACCGTCTTATGAATGTAACCAATTTCATCAAGTGTTCTATATGCTGGCCACTTGGAATGAATTTCTGTTCCAATTTCGATTTCTTCCCTTATGATGGAATGCAGTGTTTCTCTGTCTCATCTCTGCATGACGAAGTATCGAGCTTCGATGATTTTCCCGTGACTTTGCTGGCAGATTCCAAATATCCATGGATTTTCCATTCTCGTTCCATAATTTCTTCTTGAATATGTATAACCTTCATTCAGTTGATGAGGATCAATGTTCTCCACCGGTTTATCTCCTCCAAACCAACCCAACCCGATGGAGAGTTCAAATGTTAACATAGATGGAAACCCAAGCCAACCCCCAAACCAACCCAACCCGATGGAGTGTACAAATATGAACATGGATGGAAAACCAAGCCAACCCCAACCCAACCCGATGGAGAGTGCAGATGTGAACGCGGTGGAATTGTGTCACGTCATGTTTTATATGGAGTGAATCAGTTATCTGATGCAGGCCTCCTTCAACCCCCACATTCAGTTTTTTTTGCAGTCCATAAAGGGGGCTGCCGCCCCCTTCAACCCCCACATTGATAGAAATAACATAGACCACATATGACAAGAATACCAAGTACTTATACTTTCTCTTTGGTGTTCATCTATATGTGCACTTGCTTAAATTGAAATTGTGATGAAACCATAAAAGAGAGCTGAAAATTGGAGTGGAGATTTCTGTTCATTTGTTTTCCTTTAGATTAAAAAATATACAGTCAGGTAGGGGGCCCATTTAAATTATTTTTTTAGTATCTCAGAAGTTATAAAAGATAGAAAGCTGAAGTTTTGAACATTTCCACATTAATGCCACTTACAAATGAGACTAGTGACCGAATATATGACAGTATTACCATATAAAAAATAAAAAATACACTAGTTTTATCCCTGTTCATAGATAAGGCTCCTTCACATTTTTCTTGCTGTGCATATTTAGGTCTTTGATTGCCAGTTAGTTATTTAAATTTTTATAGCTTTCCTCTGCGATCTTTGGCCTATGCTCTTCATTCTCTCTCTTGAAAGACTTGATCATTTCAGCTTTATAATTCTACAAAATTTTTTATATTCTTTCACTGTCGTATACTATCAATGTTGATTCTTACAAAAGAATATTGAAGATGCATTTTTATTGGTATATATGTACAAGAAAAGTAAATAACCGTTTGTTTAAATTGCCTTTTTTGTTGAACCATACTGCTTTCTGAACTGAACCGTAATCAAAGTCAATTTCAAACTGTGCCATGATACAAGTTTTTTTTATTGCAAACTATGCCATTCCATAATTCAATAAAAAATTAATTAAAAATTTTATGGTATGACATACTACTAAATAGCTTCAAGAGAAACTGCATTTTTTCATAAATTAACATTAGTATACTTTCTGTAAATCATTTCCCATTTTTATCAATGACTAGACATATCTTTATTTCTTATAATTCCTTATAATTGTTATTTTTTTAATTTATCATTCTTTTCCAGGCTTCATTCTTTTTTGCCATATTACTATTCCATCCAGGGAAAATGCAAGGACGGGTTTACATACGTGCTTTACATCAATGGCGGGCATCCACCATGGGGATTGATATATCCTTTGACACTATTTTTGAATTTCTTTCACCATTATTGTAATTTGAAGAGGAGAATTCTTCAAATTTCCTAGCCATATTATTGAATCTTTTTACCAAATTTTAAAGATGGACCTTGACGGCATACTGAACTGATCACGTTAAACATTGCTGTGGTGTCGTATATCATGGATGGGCTCAACCTTGCCGTCAGCCCTTGCAATGGTTATGGAATCAGGTGAGCCGTGCAGCGCTTGGATGGGCATGGCCACCTCTTCGTCGACTCTTACGTAACACAACTGCTTCCCTTGCCTCATATTATGGCAGCTAGCACTCCCGCAGAATCAAAATGGTGCCAGTTCAGCGTATGGATGGCAAGAAAGGAATCGAGCATAAATTGTTAATACGTAAAAAGCATGAAAACCGCAGGAAAAAAATGTTTTAGATACGAGAGGGTTGTTGAGACTCAGGGATAAGGTATTTTCAATCGGCTCGATCTCGACAATTATTGACCAAGGTTAGGTTCTCTGATGATGTTTGACAACTTCTAGCTGTAAGCATTAATTTGACTTTCCTCCTGATTTTGGCTTGCAGAGCATCCAAAACTATGTACATTATTTATATTGAACTGTTTCAGGGCTGTGTTAATTATTTCTGCTGCCTTGTCTAAAGTTAACGGAGATTCACATTATAATGAGGAAAAACAATGGTATAAGGTATTTAGAGCATGAAAATAAGAGTTATTGTCAAGTTCCTTGAGTTATATGTCATTGGATTGAGTGAAAAATATATATTTATTGTTTATATTAATACATTAATGCTTGAGAAGCTGGGAATAAATAGATCATGGTGGCTCAATGGTTAGAGCCATCATCCAGGAAGTATTAAGAGTCCCATTCATGGCAGTACTTTTTCTTTATTTGATGGATTTAACTTTTAATTAATCTGAGTTAAATCATGGCAAAAAACATAATTTTAATGTGCCAATCTATATCCTGATATGATTCAGTAATAGGCAGATTAATATGAAAGTTTCTCTTGAGATTTCCTATCTCTTTGATCAAATTCAAATCATGGAGGCAAAATTTAATTTTTATCTTGCAAAAGAATTTTTCTGTATTATAAATCAGCTTGCATCCCTTTGTCTATGTTAAATAAGGAATTGCAGCATCAAATATTATGAAAATTCAGAAAACAGGCAAGTTACCATATTTTATGGCCAATAATATGTTGTTTTTCCAAAATAAAGTTTGCAAAAAATTGAATTGCATTTTATCAGATGAAGGAACCCAAATACCCCAATCATTAACTCTGCTTATGAATAGGTTAACATCTGTCACCTCTAATAGGAGAAACAGCAGCGTTTGCTTTTGCTATAAGTGTATGGTAATTTTGTAATCAAGATATTCATTTGTAGTTTTCTAAAGCAATTTTGGCATTTGCATAGGAGTTCTAAGCTAACAACAATTTTTTGCAGTTGAATCTCAAAAATAAATATTGCACTTCAAGGATATGGCTTGCATTACCTCCCCAGTGATTCCCCACTCTGGCAGTACATTATGAAGTTTGCTTTGTTGATGTGTCTTGTAATTAATACAGTAATTCATTTTTGTGTTTAGGAGCTATGTAGAATTCTACTATGAATCTTTGTTTTACTTTACTATATTTTACTAGACTGAATTTGTGTTTATGTTCCCGTAAATAGCTTAAATATAAATACATGCACCGTAAAATATTTTGTGAAAAATTTGTTCTAAAATCTAGGTGCATCTTATTGGCTGGAAAATATGGTATTTTGCTTGTATTTTTTATCAAAAAGCATTGGATTGGGACCTCTGCCTGAGCTCTATTAATTACTATGTTTCTACTTTAAATATAATTGACTGGTAGATTTCTTAAATGGCCACAATGACCATCAAACTCTCGAAGGTGAATGCTTCAGTATTCAATAAAATTATTAATTTTATTGCTATATTATTACAACAGTAGTAGTACGCAATTCTAAAACCAAAATCGTATTTATATACTTGTGAATGATTTCATATGGTCTACATTTTTTATTTTTTAGTGTAAATTTGGCAGTATTTATCAATATTATGCTTGATCCTATGTTCTGATGTTCAAGCTTTGGCTGCTTCATCAACTATAATGACTACTTTCTTCTAATTTATTCCAAATTAACTCTCAGAAAAAAATTTAAAATACCAAAAACATAATCTTTTGTTTATTTAGCTCAAAGCTTGACGTTAAGTTACAAAATGCACAGTTTATATGTAGATTTAGTTCATTAAAATCTAAAGCATCTGCAGATTACTTTTGGACATTATATTTTAATATCTTGGGAAGTAGCTTTTCATTGTTAGATTCAAGAATAGAAATCAGATTTCCTGAGGAAATTTAATCATTTGTAGCGCCTTTCAAATGCTTAATTATGAATTATGTAAATAGCGTCAGTATTACTAGGCTGAAATGGGGTAAAGCTTCTTATATAAGTTAGTTTTTGCTTGAATTACATCAGAAATTTCATAATATAAGTTTGGCCTACAACAAGAAAGTATAGGTAACATGTAGATTTACCAAAGTTTAAAGGAATGAATTTATTAGTAGATTCAAAAGTGGGATCAAAAAAAGTTTTTGAAAGCAAATTCTTAATTGTAGTATTTTTATCTTACATTATTTTTTAAGGTTTCGTTTTTTTATTTCACCATTAATTCTTGATTTCCTAGGGAAATTTAAAATTAATAGTATTTCACTGGAATAAATAATGGTACTAACCAATGCTTCTTTCTGGAAAAAACGTATCAGTACTCACATTTGACAGACAGGGGGAACCTTGAAAATGTCAAATTTACAATTTCTAATTTATTTTTTAAATCTTTTAAAAAAAGTAACAATAGAAAAGAATGTGGTTCACGTTTTCATTTGGACCATTACATCTTCTCCATTGCTTGCTTTTTGTATCCACTGCAAAATGTCTCCAATAAAGCAGTCATGATTCATTGTATTTTGTCAGTTTGAAATGGGTAAGAGATGGACCAATATTTTAATAAAAAGTCAATGCCAGTATCAAGTTTGTAAAAAAGAAGATCCAGTTGGAGTTACTATGGAATTCATCTGTCAATAACTCTTTTCATATTAACTTGAGGAAATAAGAATGGCATCAAGAATATATTAATATAATGATTTGTCTGAATTTTTTGACCTCCAGATATTCAGGGAATCAACAGATCATCTTTGTGTTATTCAGCTGTAGTCTTTTGACGAATTTCTAATATCTGTCTTGCTGAATGTTAAATGCTTGTGAATCTTTTCTGGCCACTGTTTTGTATTTAGCATTCAAGCTCATTTTGGTAGATCAGCTTCCTCATTGTCACTTTTCTTTAGTTATGTTTAAGTTTTCATAAAATTGAACAGATTAGATAGTCATCTTTTTGTGGAGGGAAACTCCTTGGAATTTGAAATAACTGGGAGCAGTCACGAAATTTTTGTAATATGGTTATGGTTTTCTTGTCTCACTTCATCAAGTTGGAGAAAATGCTTAATCTTTTATTAGCTCTGTATAAATCTTGTTCTTGCAAGTCTAGGCTTATTTTGGACAGCTTTTCAATTGTGCCACACATCAATCATAAATTTAAAATAAATTCTATAGATGTAATTTTCCTTTGCAAAACTTCACACATCTTTCATTCTTGTCTCTGGTGCTTCTTAGCTTCTTAAAATTAATGCTTCATAATTCAGCCACGCTGTAGAAACTAACTGAAAACTAGATGTTACCTACCAAGTATTTAAATTTCATTCAACTTTAAAAAGTTAAACTTTCACATTTGTAATTGCCTGTTACTTTTTGATGATGTATGATACAGTATGTACAGCTTATACTCTTGTTGATTCTTGAAACCACTTTTATGGTGTGATAGACCTATAATTCTAATCTATGAAATATGAAAACAAAAAAATGGCTTCCTGGATGCTAATCTAAGATATCAGCAGACAGCAAAAAGGTTATAATAGCTGGGTTCTCTTTTCTCTGCTAAACTGGGAGGGAATGACATCCACAGACATATACATTTGGCCTTGAGAAGTTATTCTATTGGAAAGTTCATAGTCATCATCCAAAATAAAATGTTTCTTTGTGTGTGAGGTTAAAGGCAGAGGACAAAACTCAAATTGCCTGACTGGGGACTTTTCTTGGTGGACCAAACTCAGGATAAAAAATATATCAACTTTTCAAGAAGTAGTTGAATCATCCACCTTCACCAAAATCATTTTTTCTAAAGAATTGCTTAGCTGCAAATTTCCTCACATTTGATCTTCAACTATCATACGAAATATCATGCTCCCCTACATACATCACAGAATGAAATTCAATACATACTACTGAGATAAAAATATCTCATTTTGGGTTGAATACAATGAGTCGCAAAACCTGAAGCCCAACAGAAATGTTATATTTCAGATGTACATGACCTGTCCAATAAGATTGCTTCCTGAAACCAAAAGTGTGAAAACAATCACAGACATACTTTCCTCCCAATTCGTGTTGGCATTCATATGCTATATTCTAAATACATTCGCTTTATCAATCAATATGTAATGCTGAAATTGATCATTATATTTTTAATGGAGGATTATTTTTAGTTTTTTTTTAAATGTGCCCATACTGCGTACTTCCTGAAAAAAGCACTGGTATTTAGTATAGCATTAGTAATTATTTCTTGAATTTTAATAATTTTATCACTAGCCGATATATATTTAGTACAATTTCCCTCCTACAAATCAGCCAGAGAAATGAAAAGTGACAAGAATTTAATTACTTATTAAGATGATAATTGTTATAGTTTATTTCATTTAAAAGAAAACCAAAAGTATTGTGATATAAGGTGTATTTATTTACTGCCATAAAAATTTATAATCAAAATAGTACATATTACTTAATAATTACGAAATGATATGGTGTTATAAGTTAATCTTAAAGTGTATATTTTTGTTTCATTTTAACTTATGTTTTATGTTAATCTAATCCTGCTTTAAATTTATGATGTTGATTTACATTAACTAGAATTTTTTTATAATTGAATGTTGGGCTTGCATAAGTTTTGAAATTGGTTTATAGGGAAAACTATTTAAATCTTATTTGTTTTTGATGCAAAATTGTCTTATTTGCCTTAATTGTTAAAATTTTTAATTAAAACTTAAATGCATGCACATTTTATTATAATTATTATATTTGGCTGTTATTAAAGTTAGATTTTATATACTATTACCTTGGTGGTTACCGTTATTATATACGACATATTTGACATGTATTTGGGATAAGAGGTATAGTGATTCATTTATCTTTATTTAATGATATCATAAAGCATACAGACTTCTATTCTAATGATCATCCTAGTGCATTGACTGGGGCAGTGAAATTTGTAATGTTAGTTTTAGTTGCACCACACCATTCTTTATGTTATTAGTTTGTAGATCAGTGCAGAATTAACTATATATTTATTGATAACCTATGGATATTTCAGTACTTGAATGGAACATTTTAATCACGCTAAACTCCTAATTTCTTTTTCAAAATTAAATCTTCTATGTTTTAATGAGATTTTTTATTTGATTATAATTTTGGGTGGCATTCTTATCATTAGTTTTATTTCAGTTTTGTTTTAGTTTTATGTATTTGTTGTTCTTTTTCTCTCATAAATAATCAATTTCATTCTATGCCAAAAGTTTTGTTTAGCCAGGTGCAAATATTATACTAAACTTGAATAGAATTACATATAATTATAAAGTGCACAAAAAAAGCCTTATTCTTGATAAATTACACAATAATTTATTTCATCCCAAAAAAGATACATATTTAGATCCTGCGTTTTAATATTTCAGCATTTCTTGGTTGCATAAGTTGTGGTTTTTTCTTGCATATCAGTACAAGCAATATTACAGGAATCACGCTTGACTGATACTTACGAGGAGGAGTCAATAAGTAAATGCAAACTTTTCATAAAAAAATAACTACATATTTTATAAAAATGAAACTGACTATTTTTCTACATAATTCCCCTCATTTTGTATGCAAAGATTCCACCATTTAGGAAGCTTCCGTATACCTTCAAAAAAGAATGATATCGGCTGTGCGACGAGCCACAAATGCACAGCCTCTTTTAGTTCATCATCATTTAAGTAAAAGAGAGCGAGCTACACTGGCAAATATATAAAATGTAAGCGAAGGAAATTCTCCAAACATACGGCGTTAAAAACTCCCAAAATTTCTTGGAACATATTAGAAACAAAAAAATACACAAAGATGAAATACTGGTGTCATTTGACGTAGAACAACTCTTCCCCAGCGTTCCCATTGACGTCGCGCTCGAAAACCTCCAGGACTGGCTACTAAGTAAACAAGTTGAGGAAAACAAAATTCTAGAAATTCTCACATTGACAAACTTATGCATGGAACAAAATTACTTCGTTTTTAACAATAAGTTCTATAAACAAATTAATGGAACATCAATGGGCAATCCTCTCTCACCACTTATAGCAAATATTTTTCTTTATTCTTTTGAGCAACGCTGTAAAAATACGCTAAACTATTTCCCCAACACATGGTGCAGGTACGTTGATGACATTTTTGCCATTTTTGACACAAAACTCTATAACATTAACACCTTCGTCCAAGAACTCAACTCATTTCACAACTCTATAAACTTCACCTTTGAAATCGAAGCAAATAAGTCTTTACCTTTTCTTGACATTTTGATCATTAATAATAATGGACGATTAGAATTTGACGTGTACAGGAAACCGACCCATACCAACAATTATATTAAGAAAGACTCCAATCACCCTTACAAACAAAAGATCGCGGCTTTCAACCATATGGTACACAGACTATTGATGACACCGCTAAATAAAAAACGTTTCGACAAAGAAGTAAAATATATTAAAAACGCGGCCCTAGAAAACGGGTACACACACGAATTGATAGACAACATTATTAACAAGCAATCCAAAACATTAGACAAGAAGACAAGTACTACGCTTGCTCTAAGTGACGATAGGAAGAAAAAATTTATTTCACTCCCCTTCCATCCAACCCTAAGCAAAGGGCTAACAAAAATTTTTCATAACGCAAATTATACACTAACGTTTCACAACACAAATAACATTAAAAATTTATTAGGGAACCCTAAAGACAAAATACCCACATTAGAAAAATCCGGCATATATCAAGTGTTGTGCCCCACATGCGACATGTCTTACATTGGCCAAACGAAAAGAAATATCTCCATCAGATTCAAAGAACATTTAGCACACTACAGACATGGACGCTTTGAAAAATCGGCCGTCGCGAAACACATTTTGGAATATAACCACCCATTAGACACAAATAACCTCAAACTGCTTAAACAAGTCCCAAATACCAAACTCGACGCAACAGAAAGCTTACACATTCATAAATACAGACACACCCTGATGAATAACGAGTTAGGGGTAATAAACAGCGTTCTTTTTAAACTGACCTCCCCCCCTTTTTCTCCCATCACCTAGGTCATCTAGGTCCCCCCCCCCTGCCTACCAACCAGGTATAAATACACAGACACAGCCCTGGACATCCACTTGAGAGCGTGCCACTGGTCTTGGTTTCGGTCGCCCTCTCTCAAGTCCCCCTTCCCCCCGTTTTTTAACCCCTGATGATGGTTACTTTGTAGCCGAAATACGTATTGGGTTTTTATCCGGGTTCATCTGTTTTTATCCGGCCTTTTAACCGGGTTTTATCAGTTTGACTGGCTTTGGAGAATTTCCTTCGCTTACATTTCATCATCATTGCTAAATCTCTGTCCTCGAAGATGTTCTTTCAGTGGTCCGAATAGGTGATAGTCGCATGGTGAGAGATCCAGACTGTAGGCCGGGTGGTCCAAAACCTCAAACTTCATTTTTTCTAGTGTTTCCATAGTTTTAGCAGCAGTGTGAGGGCGTGCATTGCCATGAAACAAAATCACGCCATATTTAACATTCCCCTACGTTTTGTATGAACTGCCAGCTTCAAATGGTTCAGAAGCATGTCACTGTAATTTTGAGCATTTACTGTAGTACCCCTCTCCAGATAATGCTCAACAATTACTCCCTTTGAGTCCCAGAACACTGTAAGCATTAGTTTCCAGCAGATGGAACAACCTTGAATTTCTTGACAGTTGGCGAGGTCGGATGTTTCCAATGCATGCTTTGATGGCGTCCTTCAGGGTCAAAGTAATGAACCCATGTTTCGTCACAAGTCATTGTGATCTAAGAATGCTTCCTTCTCCTTATTGAATTGATCCAAGTGCCGCAAACAGATTTCTAGACGATTCAGCTTATGTTGATCTGTGAGTTCTCTAGGAACCCACTTAGCGCAAACTTTTGTGGAACCCAAGAGTATCATGGACAATTTTATAAGCAGAACCATGGCTAATTCCCAAATCTGTGGCTATTTTATCAATAGTAAGACGTCGGTTATCAAGAATCTGCTTTCTTACTGCTTCAACAATGTTGTCAGTTGTTGCTGTTGAAGGTCGTCCTTCCAGCGCTTCATCAACAAGATTTGTATGGCCCTCTTTAAACCATTCTATACATTTGTAGACACTGCATTGAGGAAAAACATTATCATCATATTGTTGAGACATTCGTCTGTGAATTTCCGCTCCTTTTACTCCCTCCAACCACAAGAATCGAATCTCACGGTGTTGTTCTTCTTCGGTGCAAACACTTAGTGGAGCAGACATTTTTAACAAGCAACAGTTACGAGACAACTGAATTAATGAATGCGATATCACATATGTGTAGTATGCAAATATGGAGATACATTGTTGCCAGGTTTCAAGAATTTAGCTACAATATGTAACAAAATATTAACAATTTGCATTTACTTATTGACTCCCTCCGTATTTTAATCTGAAATTTTTTTCTTCAGCTTGGATATTTATTGTTGTTTATTCCTCATCTCTTTCTCTTATTGAATGTTTATTACCTCATTATGACTACTAGTGCCCTTACTGCATGCATGTTTTTCTCTTGAGTATATTGAAACAGGAAATGGTATTTATAACTGCAAAAGATGCATGGCAGTTGTATTCACTTACCTTCCCCTGCTGCACAAAAGGATGGGATGCACAAACCAAAGTATGTTTCTTAAGACTGTTAGAAATGAGTATATATTATTAAAGTTAGTCATGGAGAAGATATTTTTCACTCTCCCTTTAATAGATTTTGATGTTGCACTTTTGCATAGTCTATAATTACTGTCTGACCTTCCATTAACAAAGGATGTAAGGGCTGCAAGAAAGTCATATATGAGCTGAATAATTTGAATTCTTGTCATTATTTATTTACTTTGACTGCTTTACTAGATATCTGATACTTTTAAAGGATTTTTTCAAAGTGCAAATAGTCATCGGTTATAATGTTATTGTGAAGTATAAGACCAAAGCTTTTAAATTGCATGCTTTCTAAAGGATATGATATATTATTTTTTTACAGTATTGAAGTGATTAATGCAATATTATGATTGCACCAAAATGACTGGCCAAGTCTGTTAAATTACCATAAGGAATATGTAAACCTATTGCTTCCATGAAAGAAATTATAATTTTGCTTCTGTTTTAGAAATGTAGTGGGACCAATGCATTATAAGAAGACACTTGGGATGTTTTCCAGTGTATAATATAGGATTTCAAAACAAAAGTAACAGTTTGCTTTCAAAAGAGTAGTCTCCATGAGTTGGCAACTTTGTATTAAATTTTTACAACCAAATCTAAAATCAAAGACAGCAATACTAGGTCATATTTTAAGCTAGCACATGCAAATGAATAAGAAGGGTTGATATAAAGTTGCTCTATTGGCAAATAATGTACATAAACACAGAAATGCATGGCTTTTCTGTAAATGATTTTAATATTGACTATGATTCTTTCTGTCAAATGGATATATGAAATAATACTTTTTAATTTACCTATATGTTATGTATTTTGAATTCTGTTACTTTTTCAATTCTATAAAGAAAAATGTTGTTGAACATGTTGAAGAGTTAAAATTGAGATTTCCTTGCATGTAAAGTACATCTATTTCTTTACCAGAACTTTGTGTAGATAAATGCAAATATAAATACAGCATTCACACTCACATGTAATTATGTTCTATTTTGTGATTGAACTTGTACATAAATAGCATTGGAAGAAGACAAATAGTTTCCTTGAAAGACAAAAAATGTCCCAACTTTTGCCTTTCAAGATTAAATAGTTGCTTTTCTGCACTATGCAGATGTCTCTGATACTACCAAGTTTTATCGTATTGTTCCTGTATGGGAATGAAATGTAGTAAGGCAAATATATCAACGAGCATGTATATACATAGATTGTATAACTGTATATACTTATTATTGTACATAATGATATAAAGATTGTATATGAAAACAGATATTGTAATTATAAGAGTTGTTATGGGGAATGATGAAATCCTCCTTTCCATTTCTACACTGATTTGGCAGGTATTCAAAGCCCTCCAAAACTTACTGTTACTCATGAGAGTAGACACGACTGCCATTAATAATAGTCTTATGATGTGAAAAGTCTGTCCTTAATGAATTCTTGTACTCATTGAAGCTATGCTGTTTAACTGTATAATATCATTTTTACCATTTGAATAGTTGATAGCCATACTGAAGCTATTCAGGTATCAATTTTCACTATCATATTTGAGGGATTGTTGCATGGATATTGTAACCATGTAATATAAAATTGTATCTAATTGTTAAAAGTTTTTGAAATATAGAATTGAAAAAGCAGTTCAGAAAAAAAATTCTTTTATGACTAACTTTAGAACTGGTCAACAATTAATTTGGAAACCTGTGGTATATTTTTCTCTTAATATAATGAAATCTTTGTTAGCTCAAAATATTTTGTCTATTTGATTCTCTTCTAAAATTTGTGGGCTTTAAAAAGATATTTTTTTATTAATTTGTTTGGTTTTCTGGTAATGTGAAGTCGCAATGAAGTAAAGATGTGTAAGTACTGCACTGATATTAAAAGTTGCCCACAAAAATAATTATAACAATAGCCTTTATTTAGCAGTAGTTATTCATGCAATACAAAAAATAAATTATATATATAGACAATTATTTCACACAATTGTCACATTTCAGTTAGAAAAATAAAATTAAAAAATGCTTTTCAATACATATACTATACACTTATTTAAACACTTTGTTCCTTGAACCATTGTTTTAATTTTCTTCTAAACAGACTTAAAGTGTGTATTTTTTAGATCAAGGTTTAGACCATTATACAACTTAATTCCTTGAAAAAATAGTTTTGTGGCATGGATTTATTAACTAAAGGAATATGTAAATTGCACTTTGTCCTTATGTTATGGCCATGAGTATGGTATTTCTTTTCATATAAGACGCACTTTTTTTCCATAAAAATGACCCCAAAATACACCAAAGGCAAGATTATTAATGTTCTCAATACTGACACTAACGAGCACACTCATCCCCAAAATGGAATAATTGTCAGTCATTCATCGAAAAAAAAATATACATTAATAATAATTAATAGTGAACAAATTTTGGTAAAACTTTACACAATGTTCCCCGACCGATATATGCAGTAAGATGGACGTGGCACCTCAAGCGGTGAGAAATTGTACTACTTTGAATCAGCAACTGAAGCCAGGCCATGGAGAGGTCAAGTAGAGCGTGGAAGAAGGAGGATGTAGGATGCCTCCGGCATCTGCCTACACCAATGTCACCCTCCACACCAGCGGAGATTGGGTTCTCGAAGCAAAGGAAACGCATAAAACTACGTTTCTATATTACATACTTTTATTGTTCATCTTTGCTGAGGAACAGTTTATCCATAAAAATCAACAAAAACACTATAAAACAATTTGGAACAATTAAAATGTAATCACTGGAAGTCACAATTCAAACCAAAACACAAGAAATCACATTTCAAAGCTGAGCATCAGCATTTAAAAGCAAAATAAACTAGAATAATAATGCATATACTTGCCCATATTATTAATGTACAAAATAAATAACAATAGGCCCAGCAAACTACCCTGTGAAACTCCAGCCTCAACCTTTCTCACAGTTGAGCGAGTATCCTCACACTTTACCTCCCGAAATCTGTCTGTGAGATAATGGTCAACCCACTTAAACTCTATCCCACCAAGTCCACAACTCTGTAATTTGTATTTGCCTTCTTCCCTCTACAGTTTCAGACTTTTTTAAGGTCTAGAAACACAGCACATAGCATTTCTTCATTATCTATATGTTCTAGTCTTGCAAAACATATTGAAAGCAGTTTTGCTATCATGACCAAATCCTGATTGATATACATCAAGTATGCTATTATTGCAAATAAAATCTACAATTTGTTCATACAATTTTTTCAACAGTTTTATCTATTGCACATAGCATATTTATGGGTCTGAATTCCTCAGCGCTGTTTGTTCTGGGAATTTTCCTGCAAGAAACTATAGTTGCTTTTTTCCATCACCAAACCACCACTTGTTTCTAAAGAAGTGTTAACAAGGTTAATTAAATAATCAGACAAGTCATCAAAATAAACTCTTAAAAAATTTACATCAAGATCATCGGGACTAGATTTGCTTGCTTATGCTAGTGAATAAATACTTTTTATCAACTAGCTTAAAATTATCTAATTGAACTTGTGGTGCATCCAACAGAAAGTTTTTATCACAGGGCTAGTATTAATTATATCACATACTTTCAATAAAAATATTGAATTCTTCTGCTATCTCTGATTTTAATTCCACATTTCTGTCACTGAACATGATATCCTTATATAAGTGTCAGTCTTTCGATTTCCTACTAATAATTTCAAGGTTTTCCACAATAATTTGTTCCCTACTGCAAAAATCATATTCTGCTCATAAAATATAACTTTTGCTTGTCGGATTACACAGGTCACCCTATTTCTACTAATTTTATATTTCTCCCAATCTTTCTTATCTTTGCTTATCTTATATTTTTGTATTTATTGTACTTATCTTTAATTGCAGCTAATACTGACTTATTAAACCAGTGTTTATCCTGTCTAAGCATAACATCCACTTTAGGCATATAGTCACTCATTATATTTAAATGCTGGTATAAAATTGTTCTCATATTTACAATCTAGATCCAACTCGAACTGAAATTTCACGTTTCTAATATTCTCCTTAAAAAGATCAAAATTTTGAACTTTTGATCTGATATAATAGATCTTTTAATTACAGCGAAACCCCGATTTAATGTTCCCACATTCAGTGAAATCCTGTATTTAGTGAATATTCTTTCTGATCCCGGCCAAAGTCCTATATAAACAATGTATTATTTTCCCGTATTTAGTGAATCTCGATTTAGTGAATAACCCGCATTTAGAAATTAACCTTTCTAAACTCATACCACAATTTAGTGCAAAAATGACACTAGTCTCATGAAAACACGCCGCTCACAACACCTAAAGGTTGGCCCCCACTGGTGTATGGCGTGGCAGAAAATATTCTTTCCATGTTATTAAATGAACCCGCTCTTACTAAAGCTGGAGTGCAGCATGCCTCTGCAACTTTTCTTCAGCAGTATGTGCGAAAACAATATTCTCTGCTACCATGCAAGGGCATGCTTCGCTGTGCTTCAATGCGAGTGGGTCTTGCATGTGTGCCCACGGTTGTTGAAGTTTTGACTCTGTAGGAGTTGCTTGCTTCTGCCATCACGTGACTCGTGCCATTTCCAGGAGTCAGATTTTAGTCAGTTCTTTGTGCTTGTCGCCTCTATACTTCTTCGGTTTTCTTCACGTCATAGCCTTTTCTCTTCTTCCTCGCACAACGGGGCAACAATTATTATTTCTTCATTAAGCATTGTCACAAGCAAGCGTACGTCTTTCACAATGTCACAAAACTCACTGCTTAGATAGTGCCACGAACCCTTCTGTAGCAGAAAATGTGATATGCGTGCACGAATGTGAATGAGTTGAAAAATTGTGCAGAGGCGCACCACACCACGGCATGCACCAGTGGGAGCCTACCTTAATGCAATGCTGCCTCGCACCATGCCGCTAGTGACGGCTTGTAAATGAAACAGTTCCAGGTGGCAACCAGTCGCTTAGCGTGCTCGTCCAGGTTTGGTGTTACTTTCTGTTCATTTTGTGTTCTCTGTGTGTCTAGTAAGTTTCGTCAACGATATTTCTTTGTTGTGTTATTTCACTTGTGTTTATTGTGATCCCTTCTCTATGGCTCCTAAAAGAAAGAAGCTGACAATAATGGAAAAAGTGGAAATTATTCTAAAATAATCCAGCATTCGAGATTGCACAAAAATTTAATCTTGCACTGTCATCTTTATCCTGCATTATGAAAAATAAACCATTCTAGAGGAAGAAGTGAAATGCAGAGGTGAAGCAAATAAAAGAAATAAAATCTCTGTGGGATGAAATGGAAAAGACGTTGAAAAAGTGGTTTGATGGAATGCGTTCTACCAACCTCCCGATCAATGGCACATTGATGAAGGAGAAAGCTATCAGAGTGGGCGCTAGATTAAAACTTAAAAGCTTCAAATGGATGGTTGGTCAGGTTTAAAAAGTGTCATGGGCTTGCATACAAAAATCTTTGTGGGGAAAGTGCTAGTGTTGATAAAGATACAGTTGATTACCGCAAGATTGTGTCATTGTTGAGGCATTTAGAAGACTACAAACCAAATGACATTTTTAATGTGAATGAGACTGGCATCTTCTTCAACCTTCTTCCTTCAAAAACACTTGACACAGAGGGAAGAAAGGCAAAGAAAGAATTACTGCTCTATTATGTGCTAACTCAGACAACAGTGAAAAGTTACCACCTCTAGTGGTGGGGAAATATGCCAAGCCAAAGTGTTTTAAGAATGTGAGGACACTGCCATGCAAATATTCCAATAACAAAAATGCCTGGATGACAACGGACCTTTTTAAAAATTTCTTGAGGTCGCTAGATGCTAAAATGGGTGCTGCAAATAGAAAAATTCTTTTATTTGTTGATAAATGTCTGGCACATCCTTCAGATACTGCTTTTCTGCATAACATTAAGGTGGTGTTTTTCCCTGCAAATTGCACTAGTCATTTGCAGCTGCTTGACTTGGGCATTATACACTCTGTGAAAGCTAAGTACAGGAAGGTTTTGGTGCAGAAAGCAGTATCTTACATGGAAATAAACCAAGAGTTAAAACTCAATATTCTCGAAGCAATGCATATGCTAACAGCTGCGTGGAATTCAGTAATGCCTGAAATAATATCCAAGTGTTTCCAGAAAGCAGGGAAGGAATGTCACGTGGTTTCTCTTGCTCCTTCACTTGGCCAATCAGCATCAGTCAGCTACAGCGGCCCTTGGCATGCGGTTTGTAAATTTGCGGCATGATTTTCGTGTTTTACGATTGAGACTTAAATAGTACCGTTTTGTGGTGTTCTAAAATGGAGGGTGAAGGAAGTAAATGCAAGGTTTTGCACAAACAAGCAAGAGAAATTGTATATAAAGTGCATCAGTACTTCAAAAAAGAGTTGGAGGATGCAGACGATTCAACATGTACAGCTGGTTATAATGTTGCCAGCTGTCAAGAGCAAATGGTGAGCGCTTGTGGCATAGGACTTTGTGGGTCATGCATTGTTTTCTGAGTGAAAGCTTATGCAGGCTGGCAGTAGCAACAATGTAATGTGTATTTCTCTCTCTCTGCACAGTAGACCGCCTATGTTCATGCTCCCAACTTAGTATCATAGTTTTCACTGTTCATAGATTGTTATTACCTCGAGAATTTCTTCCCATCACATGCGCTTATTACTGCTCAATGCCATTTTCAGGAGTAGAAATAATTTTCTGTTTTGCACAGAGTAGATACTGTAGTATCAAATAAAATTTCAGAGGAACAGAGAAAGATGTGATGTATCAGACTGCTAGATGTAAACATGAATGAGGTACGAGCCATTGGAAGGAGGAGTTGATATACCTTTGAGGAAACAAAGTACATATAATATACTGATGCCTATTTTGGCTACAAACTAAATATCTTTAGAAAAGAATGAAATACACAGTAATTCCAGGGATGTGGTCATCATATGCATTTACTAGACATTTAAATTGAAATGTAAGCTATGTTAGGAATGCGAATGGTCGGGAGGACACCTGATTGTATGCATCCCGATAAATCGTGGGTATACGAGAAAGCCTAAGGAACCTATTAGCTGCTATGAGTTGACGCCAGTGTTAATAAGCAGTCATAAAGGAGAGCAGATAGACACATTGTCGGATGTAGTCCAACATACAAGCACAACAGCAAAAATATGTCGGACAAGGTCCAACATATGAGCAGAAAAGTTTAATGGTAATTGATCTTTGAATCTTGCTTTTGGATGTTTTCTAAGAAATGTTAATTGCTGGGAGAATGGACAATAGAAACTTTGCAGGTATTTTAGTGATTGGGTTTAATCCTAAGTTCCCTTGGCAATAGTGAGTTGCAAAGCCCCTAGGCGACAGCAGTTTGCAGAGTCCACTACTTGCTAATCCTGAAAACATGGCTAAATTTTATGGAGAAAAACAGGCTATCAAGTTCTTAACAATTTATTTGCACATATATACACAATACAGTGGGTTTTGAGGTTGATGTTGATTGCAGCTTCAAGTATTTGAGTGGAATCCTTAGAAATAATTATTTTTCAGTGATACCCGTCAGTTGAGACTGGTCTTTGCCCATCATCCTTCAAATTTGTTCATCATCATCATTTAGGATATATTGATGACAGCTTGTGTAGGGAATTTTACACAATCTATACATTTCTTTCCCCTCTTGCACTTAGTTCCTGAATATGGTAACAGTACTCTCTCACGGATTGAGGCCCTAGGCGGTTGCCTAGATCCCCTGACTGTATATCTGCCTGTGCCTCTAGATAACCATATATTGTTTAATATATGGTTTTTAAAACATTTTTAAATAATGCATTATATGAGAAAATGTTTCAAACAAAAGTTGTATGAAATTAAATTTCCTACAACTTTTATTTCAATAATTTTTTACATTGATCAAATATTAAAGGAAATATTTAAAAGAAATGGACAAGTGACAAGAGTAAACACCCACTTCCAGTTGACCGATTTTAACCAAAAACTAATCAGCTCGTCCCTCCAATAAAAAAGTCAAATATAAAATATTGCGTTGATTTGATTAATATTTTTTCCTATCACACACAGACATCAAGAAAATGGTCAAAACATGTTCAGGGGACCTTGTAACATATTTGTTGAAATCTAGAAATCATTTTTTTTTTTCACAAAAACAATACTCTCTCCTATAATACAGATGGAGAAAGTAAAAATGGACACCCTATAGCTGAATAACAAGTACCACAGTTTCAGGTATTTTATTTGTCAGATTGACCTACACTTTACATATGAATTTTATTTAAATTCTTAATGCAGCCTGTGCCAGGAGTTTTCAAGCTATTCTGCTGAGGTTCTAATGAGGTTCAATAAGAGACTAAGACATTCGTCTTATATCCTCTTAGTTAAGGGCCTGGGAAAAATAACTAAATTAATCCATGGTCTCAGAAAATTCGAAAATCCCTGGCCATTTTTTTAAAACTCATTTTTAAAGATGATCCATAATTAGGTTAACATTATCAGCATCAGTTTAAGAACCCTTAAAGAACATATCATTTCAGTTGTATTTTTTATATTAAGTATTAAATGGCCACCAGGTTCAAGTTATAGCATTCTTCTGTTGAACTTGCAACTTAAGCAGTTCTTTTCTTGATTCATCTAACTGGTGCCTCAAAAGATTTATTTCAGCCTGACAGCTAGAATGGGCTTCTCCATTACTGTTTGCATTGTTGTGAACAGCTCGATCAGCACGCAATGAGACTGACTGACCATTCACAAGAGGAAGTAAATATCCTGCTTCTCTAAAGATGGCTTCCAGTCTGATGCTATACTCCTGAAGATTTAAAAAGCATGCAAACATGAGAAAAAGGTCAAAATAAACAACTAATATCATTGTTATGCTTAAGAACAAGGATTAATCTGATGGTGGATTGGAGCGAAATTTGTGAGACCTACAAAACTATGATTGGAAAGCAATCAGTTAAGTTCATGTCTTTTACTGGAAATATTGTATACATATTATTTTCATTAAAATATTTCCAAAAAATCTCGAGGTAAATTCTGATAAAAACACCCAGCCTTCCAAAATACTTGAATAATTGAATGTGCCCTGCCTAAATAACAGTTTGCTCAAACTTGCCTTACAACAATGAAATGTATTCATACATGAGTGAAATAAATGTAATGATAAATAAACCATCTCAACTTTAAAGCTAATACACAAGAAAACTATGAATGACAATCTCTTTATTAAATTAAGTTGATTGTCCACAGATGGAGACAGAGTGATCACATATGCACATTTTGTCTTTTAAGAAAACGTGCTAAAAAGGCAATAAACACAACCAATTGTTACTCCAAATAAGACTAATAGATGAAATGTTAATGAAATATTTGGAGTGTGGAGTTGAAGAGAAAATTTAGGTTAGTTAGGTTTTGGTTATACTGTAGTCACATGCTGCAGTCATATTGTATTGATGGGCTCAGCAGTAGAAGTTGAAAAATAAAAAAATATATATCTGTCGGAAACATTCAAGTTCCTGAAAATAAGTGCAAATTTTTATTCTTGTTCGTAAACTACATGTTTTCAGAATATCATTAAACTTTTTCAGGTGCATAAGGCTCATTTTATTGTTCTGCTACTACATAATGTGACAAATAAATGTGCATTGGCTTGTGTCTAAATTATTCAACATTTTTCTGACAATGATAAAAAATATCCACCAAAATTATGTAACGTCTGCGCTAGCTCCTAGGTTTTAGAGCTGGAGCCTAGATTTTTAGAAAATTTGCAGAGCCTTGAAATAGGGCATCTATCAGAAACAACTGCACAACTTAACTCTTGATGCATGATTTCTTATAGGAGACGAGTTCTTAAATCAATCACCATTTTGAGATCGTTTAGATGAGAATCTAAATTAATGTTTCATATCTCCTATGAATTGGAAATTATTAAGCATGCAATAAAATGTATAATTTAGGATACATGTCTTACATTTTAAGTAGTAGAAATTCCAAAGAAAACCTTTGTTGCATTTTTTAAATTATGTTGGCAGCAAGTAACTAAGGGTTAACATCATAATGACTTTAAACTGTCACCCATCTTAATTAATCAATTGAGTTAACTCACGGGTGGCCAACTGGGGTCTCTTTGAGAGTTGATGTGCAGAGCTCTTTGAAACTTTGACTGCATTACATATACCGTAATTTTCCAATTATAATGTGCACCCAGATTAACACAAGCAGCTACATTATGTGCAAAAGGTATTTTATCAGGTCAACATGATACTGCGGCTCTTCGTTAATGCAGTATTGTGGCTCCTGCTCAAGCCCAGGTTGGCCACCCCTGATGTTAACTCATGGTAAATTTCTTCATAACATGGCAGTTCTAATATTAAAAAGGCACTATTACTACTGTAAATGAGGGTACCAGTAATTGACAAGGCAGGACAAATTTTTAAACCAGTATCCTTTGATTTTTTCATAATATAATAACTGTTAATAAATAGTAACCTGGGCCCGAATTGTAGCCGACTGAATAGTAGAAATTATAAATAATATTCTGGGCTACTATTTAAATATTTACGTTATTAGAATAACAAGAAAATTCATCAAGGCAAGTTGAGGATGCTATCTATTTTTTAAATCAACCAATTAAAGCATTAACTCAAGTTTTTCACCAATTTAATTCATCCAAAGCATTCTTCCTCTTTTCATGACTTAATCTCTGTTGGATTTAAGAAAGCTTATAATATAAAATGACAGGCTTTGTTTGAAAAGTTATTCATACAAATTTAGGCTCATGTTAGAAAATTAATTTAATAGGAAAGTGGTCAAATGGCAATACTCTTTCCGAAATGTCTCCATTAAATAATCCAGTTTCAAGTGCGTCCCAACGAGTCCTAAGTTCTGATGTCGGAAGCCGTGGATACACCAAAAGAGAGTGCTCATGGCATGCCAATGGAGTATGAAAAACACCTTCATAGATGCAATGTGCACCAGGTTCTACCACTCCACTGAGGCCTTCTTGCTCTCCACATTCAATGCGTAGCTAAGATAATAAAAGAAAACATTTCTTTTGGTCAGTTTCTTTATGAGATTATTTTAAAAAGAAAATGAATTGAAACAAACAATAAATGAATTATATTAACACTAAATACATTATGATTAATTCCCTGAGATATTTTAAAGTGGGTAGAACATTGATTAATCAATCAAACCAATAATTACTGCCAAAAGATAATAAAATACAACAATTCTCAAAACATTTCTTTTGGTAAATTTCTTTATGAGATTATTTTAAAAAGAAAATTAATTGAAACAAACAATAAATGGATTATATTAAAACTAAATGCATTATGATTAATTCTCTGAGATTTTTTTAAGTGGGTAGAACATTGCTTAATCAATCAAACCAATAATTACTGCCAAATTAATAGCTTTCATGTTTATTAATCATAAATCATTTACAGTTGCTACAAATACCATATTTATTTTAATATAGATGAGGTATTTCACCTATTTTGCATCTGAAAAATGAAGGGTCATCTTATATTTGCATAGTTAAAGACATCCACAGATTCCAGTCAATGAAATCAAATAGTATGGATGGATCAGATGATTGCATTCTATGTAACCAAAGTGATGAAGGAATTGATAGTGATGAGGAAAGTGAGGATTAACCTGACTGGATGTGGGATGGATTTCTTGGGATAACACTTTGTGTTTACTTTTATCGTTTATCCTTGTAATGTGTGTATTACATGGTGTAGCTTAAATAATATATCTTGAAAACTGTTCTTCTGTACATAATTTTACATTCTGCGAATGGCTTGTTATCTTATACTCAGGTAATTACTTTTTTCTTTCAATAACTACCAATTTTTGAGGATCCGTCTTATATTTGGATAAATACAGTATGCATACAATTCTAATTGAAATGAATAATTCCTTTATTGGGACGAGATTGAGACTAAGTCAGTCTTCTCTTCCACTTAATCTCTAATAGTAGTACAGTAAATCTGAACCTATCATGATGTAAGAAACTTACATCAGGAATAGCTTGAATTTGTTAAGAGTAACATATAACAGCACAAGTAGAATATTGAGCCAATTCAAAATTATTACTTGGATATTTAATAATTTGAAACCTTAAGATTCATACAAGAATAGAAAATTGTGAATATGAAAGAAGTAAACGGCTATAAAAAAAAACAAAATAGCATTCAAAATGTAATACCATAAATCATGTTAATTAAAAGAAACTAACCACAGTAGATCGTTCTTTGTCACCACAGGAGTCTCCTTGCACCATTCGCATTGCTGCAAAGTGGTTTCCCTGCACAACCCATTCACCCCAAATTCTGTTTTAAATCATAACAAAATAAAATTATGCATTGATATAAATATATGATTTAGAATACACAAATATTTGCAAAAGATTTCCTTAAAAGAAAGCAAGACTATGGACAATACCTCAATTAGTGGAACCGTTTGCTAAAATAATGACATTGATAGCCATCCAGATAGATAATAAAGCCGCAACAATTTCCAAGCCAGAGTGGCAAAAGATCAGAAAGGGTCAAGAGCAATAACATTTTCATAAAATGTCTCTGAATCCCTACATAGAAAAATTTTCTAGAGATATAACAGTGTCAAAACTTACCCCAAAGTTCCCTTGTAAGAATTCCATGCTTCAATCAATTCAGACTGGGTTATGTTGTGAAAAGGACAAAAATTGTACTTGTACCTAATAAAAAATCAAGACACTTTTGCCTTATAAATAATTTTAATGGAAAATATTAAAGCTAATACTATTAGTTTAAATAGGTTGCATTATAATAAAACTTACTTGTTATCTGCCCAACTATAGCATCTACCAAAAAGCGCTCGAAAGTGTTCTGGCCCAGAGAAATTTGCTGGTTTTATCGAATTATGGACTTCGGGTATGTTTCCATCTCCAAATTCCGAATTGCCTGGGCTATTTAAATTTTACGTTGATTAGTTTTAAATATATATTTTATACAATAATTTTACGAATATATTTACATAATTGGCAACTTACTCATAATTAATAGTTTCATCCAATATCTTTATAGGCAACATTCGCCTAGTGTCGCTTATTGTAACAGTAACGGCAAGACAAATCAAAGTAAGAAGATTCATAGTGAAAAGATCAGAAGACAATGAATAAAACGATCATTACTTACGACGAAAATAATTCTCCGTAACTTAAAACATTGATGTGCGTGCAACATACGCAACGAGCGATCGAAGGTTTATCGATAGAGCTGTAACGGCAAATTTCAGCGCAGGAAATGTGAGAGGGGAAAACAATTGATATTATTTTCAGTTATTAATGTTTTTCTTCAGGTTTGACTAATTCTAGAATGGATTCTAGAATGTTGAAATTCTCTTATATGTCTGTAATTTACAGCTTAATCTTTCCCCTCGTAAAGCGCGAATTTAATTTTGAAATGTGGAATCACTTTCAATAAATTGCTATAGCTAAGCTAAATTTAAAGAGTTTTATCTATGATTCAATAGTTTATTTAATTTGAGTAGATTAAACTGCGAGTTTAATATTCCTGACAAAATTAATGACCAGTAAGCTTCATGTTTATAATTAGTTATGGCGCATAACTATTCACCCAACACCAACACTAATTCTATAATTGATGAGGCATAAAATATTAGAGAGTGAAATAATGCACTAAAAATAAAAAGTAATTAGTTACTACGATATTCTGTCATTGTAAATAATTATTAAGTATGGTACGTGAAAAAATATACATTTACTAAATGCTCTTGGCGAAGAACTCTTCGCAGGGTCGCAGGTGGACCTTTTTTTGCATTTTTTGTAAACATTTGTTAGTAAGAACTGGGCCGGCGTGATTATTTGCGGAACCTAGTTCGATAGTAGGCGGAGGCGGTTCCTATTCATGTATGTATATACAGGTAGAAGGTGCTTGCATACTGCAAGCATTTCATCTCACCTTCGAAAAACATTAATTTTTTAGAGAAATATTTCATCATGGGAAACATTTCTTTAATTAAAAAAATTCCTCATAGGGACCAATTTTCTTTTTTCCTTATGGAAAAATTATGGAGTAAAACAATTCCTAATTTTTGAAATTTTATGAATATTATTCTTTTCCCAAATTAAGTTAAGAATGCAACACATTTCTGCCAAATTTTAAATTTATAGTACAATTAGAAGTGAAATAACATTTATCTATTTGTTTAAATTTAAATAATTTTTAACGGCCTAAATAACAATTTTATGGATAAATTGAAATGTTTTTTCGTTTACAGAGGCTAACCTCTAAAAGATTTAAAATTTTCAGCTCCCTAACATGCGGCGTAGTGTCTAAGCATCTACCAATTTGTTTAAACTTTAAGAATTTTTAACTACCAAACAAATAAAAATATCAAAATTCGTATAATCCCTATTTAGTTTTTTTACAAATCCTACCTCTAAAAAAATTTCAGCTTCGTAGCACATTCGATAATACATAAACCTCAAAAATATGTTTAAACAATTGCGAATTTTTAGCGGTTGAATTTTTTAGCCTTTTCAAAATTTCCTTTTTTTCTATGTATAAATTTCTACAAAATGATTTCAAAAACTCGAACCTACAGCATATAGTTTTCAAGATAAAAATTATTAAACTTTAATGTTCAAATGGGGTTAAAACAACCCTCAAAAACTAAAAATTTAAAAATTTTTTACTTTTATAGTTGGTTATAAGAAAAATTCTATAATCTTGCAAAATTTGAGCTTCCTAAACTTATTAGATTGGTCTACACACTGGATTACGTTTTCCCATGCTAACTTATGGAAGATATTCCGGGGTCTCTGGAGTCGAACCCAAGACATTGTAAGCAAAAATGACAATAATTCCTAATAGATATTGCGGCCATCTAGCAACACTGAAAGATTCATTTTTCTTGCTTACCGGCAAGTGCCCAAAATTAATTTACAAAAATGGCGCAATGCTTTTCTTATGGGAAAAAACGCAAATTTCGCAATTTCTGGAGTCGAACTCATGTCGTTTAAAGAATTGTGAATTTTTAGTGGCCGCATTGTTACAAATTTTCATGATTTTCGTTTTTTATAGTCGGTTTTGCACACATTCCTACCTATGAAAACAATTTCGACTCTCCAGCTCATCTGAAAGTGCCTAAACATTAGTATCCTCCTATATCCTCCTCCTCCTTCTCCTATGTAAGAAACGTCTATATATAACTAGTAGAAGGTGCTTGCATACTGCAAGCATTTCATCTCTTCTTTGGAAACATTAATTTTTCTGTGAGATATTTCATCATGGGAAATATTTCTTTAATTCATAAAATTTCTCCTCTGGACCGATTTTCGTTTTTTCTTTATGGATAAATAATAGAGTGATATTTACAATTTTAGGAATATTATAAATTTTCCACATGGGGTTAATAATGCCACACATTTCCGCCAAATTTTAAATTTGTAGCACATGTAGAAGTAAAATAACATTTATCATATTGTTTAAATTTAAATAATTTTTAACGGTCGCAATAACAATTTCATGGATACACTGAAATGTGTTTTCGTTTATATAGACTAAACTCTAAATAAATTTAAAAAATCAGCTCTCTAACTCGCCCCGTAGTATCTAAACATTTACCTATTTGTTTAAACTTTAAGAATTTACACTGCCAAACAAATGAAAATATCAAAATTTATATAATCCCTATTTCGTTTTTTTTTAAATTCTACCTATAAAAAATTTCAGATCCGTAGCACATTTGGTAATATATATACCTCAAAAATATGTTTAAACATTTGCGAATTATTAGTGGTCGAATTAATTTTTTAACTTTTTCAAAAAATTTTCATGTATAATTTGCTACAAATTTGCTACAAACAATTTAAAAATTTTCGACTTTTATAGTTGGTTATGAGAAAAATTCTATAATCTTGCAAAATTTGATCTTCCTAAACTTATTAGATTGGTCTACACACTGGGATAACTTTTTCCCATGCTAACTTATGGGAGATATTCCGGGGTATCTGGAGTCGAACCCAGGACACTTTAAGCAAAACTAACAATAATTCCTAATAGATATTGCGGCCGTCTAGCAACACTGAAAATTTCATTTTTCTAGCTTACGGGCAAGTGCCCAAAATTAATTTACAAAAATGGCGCAATGCTTTTCTTATGGGAAAAAACGCAAATTTCGGAATTTCTGGAGTCGAACTCATGTCACTTAGGTGAGTTTTTTCATTTTATCTGTAGGTTTCTCCATCATATCTACAAAAACTGAAACTTGCAGCTCTCCAGCTCTAGTAGTTTGGGCTGGACATTAGTATCCTCCTATATGTTATCTGTTATATCCTCCTCTGTAAGAAACGTCTATATATAATGACTAGTAGAAGGTGCTTGCATACTGCAAGCATTTCATCTCACCTTGAAAATACATTCATTTTTCTGACAGATATTTCATCATTACAAATATTCTTTTAATTCTAAAGATTTCACCTCCACAGCGATTTTTGTTTTTCCCTCATGTAAAAATAATAGATTAAAACAATCCCCAAATGTTGCAATTTTAAATATTTTACACTTTCTACATTATGGGGTACTAACGCTACACATTTCAGCCAAATTTTAAAGTTGTAGCACTTCTAGAAGTAAAATAATATTTTTCCAATTGTCTAAATTTTTAACATTTTTAACGGCCGCCGCAGTATGTTTATGGGGAGATTCAAATGTTTATTTGTGCAAATGCACTACTCTGTACATAACTTGAAAATTTCAGCTTCCTAGCTCATCCCGTAATGTCTAAACAGTTATCTATTTGTTTAAACTTTAAGAATTTTTAACTGCCAAACGAATTAAAATATCAAAATTTGTATAATCCCTATTTCGTTTTTTTTTAGAAATTATACTTATAAAAAAAATTTCAGCCCCGTAGCACATAAGGAAACGCCTAAACCCTGAAAATTTGTTTAAACAATTGCGAATTTTTAGCCGCCGCATTGTTGCACTTTTTCATGATTTTCGTTTTTTCTAGTCGGTTTTGCACAAACTCCTACATAAGAAAAAAATTTCGAATCTCCAGCACATCTGGAAGTGCCTAAACATTAGAATCCTCTTATATGTTATATCCTCCTCCTCTGTAAGAGTCGTCGATATATAATGGTAGTAGGATACTAATGTTTAGGCATATAAATCGCGTGGCCCTGATCCAGGGAACCGACTGAACATGCCTCACGTAAGAATACAACATTAGAACTTATAAACAGCTAAATGTTAGTTTTTACATTTCTTAAAAAATTAAAGAGTTCAAAAAGCAGCAATCTTTCGTTACTAATCTTAATGGTTGTAAGAACATTCAATCATCTAAATTGTATCATCACATCTTAAGTAATTCCATTTCCTACAAAATATTAATTAAAATTGATAAAAATAAAATTTTTCATGTGTTCAGAAGATTTTTTTATTTGATGTGGCCACCATATGACTTTCTCCATATCCGTTATTTTTCTAAAAATCCCAAATAGGTTACATAATAATAAATATTTTAAGAAACTGCAAGAAATTTTTAGACTTGACAAAGAACAGAAATAAACTCAAACCATAGCCTTCTGTTATTGAATATAGCCACAAAGCCCCAACAATTAAGAAAAGAAAAAGGAGCGTTACTAAGAAGAAACTAAGCGTCAATGGAGAATGGATATTCATGCTGGCTTGATAGCTTAGTTGGTTAAAGCACAATCCGGCAAATGGGGGGACCCGAGTTCGATTCCCGGCCAAGCACAGGATTTTTTTTCCTTCTCAAAGTTCTAAATTTAAGCGTCATTGTTAACAATAGTCGTCGGTAGGTGGCGTGGTGGTGGCAGCTAAAAAATAAGATATCTCTTAAACAATGCATTATATGAAAAAATGATTCAAACAAAGGTGGTAGAAAATCGCATTTTCTAGGACCTTTATTCTAATACATTTTTACATTTATCAAACATTAAAGCAAATATTTCAAAATAACCGATAAGTGACAAGAGTAAACACTCACTTTCGGTTGACCGATTTTTACCAAAAACTAATCAGTTTTTCTGACTTTTATAAAAATGTTAAATATAAAATTTCGCGATGACATGATTAATAGTTTTTGAGTTAAAGCACCCACAAAAAGCTATCACATACACACAGACATCATCGAGAAAATGGTCAAAACGTATATTTCAGTTGAAATCTTGAAGTCGATTAGGTTAGGTACGGTTTAGAGTTTAATTTGGTTTAATTCAACTTTTACATTCTGTTATAACGCCCGTTGGGTTGGGATTGGTGGGTAGGTTAGGTATGGTTTTAGGCTATAGTACAACCTTTGCCTTTTGTTTGAACGCCTTCCCGGTTAAGTTGGAGTAAGTAGGTAGGTTAGCTATGGTTTCAAAAAATTATTTACCGAGTCCTTCAATCGAATCTTCTTACTATGTCCTTCACGCGATCCATGTTTTAATGGGTTTTGTACCTTTGTCAACCTTTGTACTGAATTTGATCAAATAAGAGGGTGAAGTACGTCGACAACAACTTGTTTATACGTTGCTACGTGAAATTTTTTAAAGTAGACGATTTTGCCTCAAAGAGTGCAATCTTTTATTATTTAAAACATAAAATTTTGGACATTTATAATTAATCACGAAACATTCAGATTTTTTTGGCAAGGAAAAAGGTATAAGTAGCTTTTAGTTTAATTCTCACAATATTTATGTTTAAACATCCCGCGAAAGTTTTCCCCTTCAGGACGTCGAACAAACGAGTAAGAGAAATCTGTTTACATGGATCTATGTCAATCAATGTATTGCGTAGATATCTAGGCAGCGGATTAATTGCGAAAGGTTGCGGCACAAAGAATAGTCCCCTCACGTCACAGCAGAAGTCTGCGATGCAGTTCCAGACGTTAGTTAGGCAGTCCATTCTCAGGAATTATTATCTAATTGGAAATTCAAAAATAGTGAACAATCATTATGGTTCGAAAAATATTTCTGAAAGGAGGGAATTTAGCACAAGTCGGCAGTGTTTGGAGTCGTTTCAGGTGCAAGATGTAAAGGATTTTGAGAAGAGAGTTGTTAGCAGCGACATACCAGTTATTGTAGATTTTTTTGCGACGTAAGTATGAAATTTGTAATTCGTCGTCTCAGATTTTGAGAATAATTAAATGTATGAACAAACATTGTTGCAGTTGGTGCAACCCATGTAGAACTTTGGGTCCACGACTGGAATCCGTCATTGCGGAGAAACAGGGAAAAGTGAAGCTAGCCAAAGTTGACATTGATGAACATACAGATTTGGCTTTGGAGTACGAGGTAAATGATTTAAAAATTATGTAAACTCCCATTTTGATCCAGATTCACGTGTTTGAGATAAATGCACAAAAATCCGTTTCTCGATTTCTGTAGTGAACAAATCATGTTTTATAGTATTTCAGATAAAATTAGGGTGTTCAGGAGAGGTATACAGTTGTCACATTATCAAGGATTTGTGTCTTTTTAAACGTTTTTTTTATGGGATGCATAGTTTTCATTTTGGTGTCGATATATCATCTCGAAATTAAGTTATGTAACTTAATTCTTACGTAGGAAACGCTGGGTTATTTATATATCAATTGATAACAATTGGCATGTATGCATGCTATCAAGTTTCCAGAAAAATATTTTAATGCTGTCTATTTATATAAAAACTTTCTATTCAAATTATGTGTACCACAAAAAATAAGGTTAATGATATATGCGATCATTCTAGACCAAATAATTCGTTAAGTATTCGCCACGCAGTAGAAAAATATTTTGAAAAGCTTAAATTTTAGATTTTATTCTTTTCACATAAGTTCTTTATAATACATTCGTACAAAATATCATTTCTTTCGGCATGATAGTCTTAGCATGTCGATGAGAACATAAGTTTGATTCAAATATTAAACCAATTGTATTGAATATCTCCGAAAATAAACCCGTCAACAGTACTACAGGCATTTTCGTTGAAATCCAGACTTCTAAATTATCCCTCGGAAGATTTCATGTAAACGTTGATTTAAATGAATATTTGAAAGATTGAAAATTCTAAAATTGATACTAAAATGCAAACAAGAAGACGTTCATAATTAAGCATTTATTAATCGTTCTGTATGCCAGTGGTTCTCAATTTTCAAAGATAAACAAAATTTCACTGCATCCCTGCCTTGAAACAAGTTTTTATATTTATACTTAAGGGCATCAAAACATTTGGACGCATCCATTTGTTAGTATAACATCATAAACTATTTATTAGAGCAGAAGTTGTCCTAATGACCTACCAACATTTGCAAATCGTTTATTTATAATTAATAAAATTTTTCGCGGCACCCTTGAAACTGAACAACGACATCATCATGCCGCGGCGCACAGTTTGGGGGAACAATGCTCAATGCAAATGTAACAATAAAGATGCAACATCACCTGATGATGTTGTATTGCAACGAAACCTGGGTAGTCTTTAATAAAGTTTATGTGGAATTACTAAATAAGTCTCTGTATTTTTGTATTACGAAGAAATTCCACCAAGTGATGCCTGAAACCATTAACTCAATGCAAATCCAAATCGAATGATTTTTGTCCAGTCACCAATCTATTGGTATTTATATTCATGCTTTAAATTACCTGTGGTAGTGGATTATTATTAGTTTCTAGGAAGCTATTAGAATTTTCTTCATTCAGTCGTCATTCTCTTATTAACAAGTACAAAAGTTGTTTCTAAATAAAGTTTTATTTTTAACAGTTAAATTTTGATTAATTTGGTGTAAGTACAAATTTAAAGAGCTATGTAACATTTATAGATTTGTCTTGCATCACCTTGCTATAACTAGTGTAGTTTTCCTTGAATGATGAAGTTTTTCCCAAACATCCGAGTAGAGAAGTTTTTCCAATATTAAATGTTTTTGTATTTCTCTAGGTTGCCTCAGTCCCAGTTCTGCTTGCCATAAAAAATGGAAAGGAACAAATGCGTTTAGTGGGATTACAAGATACTGATAAACTGAAGGCATTTGTTGAACAAGCAATGAAAAATTAAAAAAATGGCATTGAGGATAATGTTCTTCAACATGAAATTGGCCTGTATTTAAGAAAATCTGTGTACAAATAGTAAAAAATAAGTATAAAAAGTTGACTAATAATTTTATTATTGAAATAATTTATTATTGCAAAAACTTTAGGAAACAACTTAATGTACAAAGCTAATTCAATTTGAATCATTAATAAATGCAACAATGATTATCATCCATCACTGAAAGTTCAAGATGGTTCTGTAAATTTTCCTTTATTATCTCTGATAAATATTGGTACATACAACTAAAGGCAGCAAATTTTTACTGGTCTTTTTATTTTAACCTACTGTAATTGTATGTAAATAGAAACATTAAATTCAGATGTAAATGTGTTTTTATTTATACCTCCTGTTGAAATAATCTTTCCTATATTGCGAATAGTACATCACGTGTTTTAATATTTTGATGATCTAATTTGTAGCATGTAATTTGCACAATGTTAATTCTGGACAATATTGAAATCATAATTGCCTTTAAACTGAGAAGTTTTGAAGATTACACTTTTTAATATGACATTTTAGAATTGATTTAGCTTAAATAAATTAATGTTAATTTTTATGTGAAGAATTTCATTTATCACCCTCCAAATACAGAAAAACCTTGTTAATTCGATATTGGATAATTTGGCATCTAATAATTCGAAGTCGTTACTATTCCCCCTCTGACGGAGTAGGATTTTGTGAGGTTTTTTGGAATGTTTATTTTGAAGTACAGTTAATTTTTAATTCCAATACAATATTTGACCCCATAGAGTGCTTAACCTAAGCTTATTTCGGAACTGAGTTTGAAAGTGGTCTCGTACCATTACAGTCAAGTCTAATTAGTTAATCCGACTAACTAACTGCTGTTCGATGAATAGGTTCTGAACAGCAATTTTATTTATGGATCTCCTGTGTTTTTTCTCTATGTTATTTGAGAATTGGAAACCATTGGGAAAGGCCCAATCATAGTTCTTGGAGAGGACGGGACTTGATTTTAAGTGCTCAACTGGATGGTTTCAGCATTTCCAAAAGCGGTGTAATATAGTGGGGTGGTGCATGAGTGGCAAAGTATCATCAGTTAACACTATAGCTGCTGATAATTGGCAAGAAAGTATCAAACCAATTCTTTGTATTTACAAGCAGGACATCTTCAACTGTGATGAAACTGCTTTGTTTTATAATTTGGAATCAGAGCGGAGGTTTGTGTTCAAAGGTGAAACGCCTGGAAAAATCCAAAGAAAGATTAACCATCTTTGCACTGATACGCAACTCTCATTTACATTAATCTCATAATTCTCAAGTTACTTAGGATAGAAAAACGATATGATACCTCTTAAGTGACAGCTGCTGGCAACATGAAATCAAATATAACACAATAGTAAAGTGACAAGGAAATGCTTACAACTATATTGGTGTGAAATTATACAAAGCAGAAATATACAAAAATATACTCAGTAGAATTGTCCACTTGGAGGGATAACAAAACGATACGAAAAGTAGTGGACTAACAAGGAAATTTTCCCCTGCCTGGTTTAAGGCTGATCTCTCGCTGATTGCCTGTCCTCAAGTTCTCTCTGTCTCCTTCCCCAGGTTCGACACTTGTGACTGACGGGTCGCATTCTGCAACGTTGCCAGGTTGGAAGTCTGCTCGTTCGATGTTCTCGAGAAGAGGGCGCAGCACCCGCAAAAGTCTATTGGTTAAATTGCACGATGGTAGCGTTCTCTTCTGGGCTAATGTCTGTTGCTTATAAAAGTAGGGACTGTGTACATATGTGCAAAGCCGAAGTACGAGCGTGCATGCGTATGCAGGGGTGCATTGTTTGCTGGAGTGAAAAACTGATGGGGAACTCGATGAACTGTTTGAGGGTAAAATGCTGCAGCACCAAAACTTGAAGTTTCAAGCCTTTGCTCGCTAGTATGCATATGAATGTCATTGCCAAGCAGGTGTTGGATAGTTGAGTAAGTTAGATCACAAAACTCAATGCCAGATGTCATAAAACATTTAATGATCAAATAGATACATATATGCATTAATATCGACCTGAAAATTAGTGATTGTAAAGTTGTTTTTGGTTTGTATTTATGGCCAATCAACCTCTTGGATTATTATAGCCATAACTCCTTCCACACCAAATACATAAGGGAAGAGAGAAACCCGGTGCCGATGTTAGGCTACTCTTTATGAAGTGCACCAAGGGGGGTAACTGCTTTACTTACTTCCCTTCCGAAGGTTGGAGCGCCAACTTGTGCAGTCTCCTCAAAGCACACAAGTAGGGTACCAGACAATCCCAGATAGAACAATCCAAACTCCGTTGGATTTGAACCTGGGACCACTGCATGAAAGGCCAACATTCTAAATTAATATACCATAATTACTTGATTGTAAGCCACCTTTTATTGCCATTTTCCCCCATTCAAAAATGACTCTCGACTTAGTCGAGTTCATTCTAAAATCAACGTAAAAATAGGACGAACTTAAAACTTGCAGGGTATATTGGGACATGGAAGATGGAACAAAAAGAGATTTATGTGCAAAATATAGCATAAAATCCATTATTCATTGATAATAATAGAAAATTTGTCATTAACAGACGATTCTGCCTTTGTGCACTAAGCCTGTTCTTGTCTACTTGTGCCTTGAGGGTATAGCCATACAAGGGTTTTTTTCCCAACCGATTCTGGATGAAAAAAAATGCAGGGATTGGATCCAATGGAAACAGTGCTTGGTGGTCACATGGACAAAAATTTCCCATCCTTGTAAACAGAAGTGCTACATTTCGAATTTTTAATTCAATTTTCAGATGTAGCTGGGCAATGACACCAGAAGATTCACCTCCACCAAAGCTTCTCAACCACCAGTATTTCTCAGTGAGCCCATACCGCACTTTTGCGTATACATCCGTGTCATGAGAACTAAAAATGTTATGGGAATGGTCTTTTTAAAAAAATAAATTTCAAAATTTCTGCACATTTTGTTCACTCATTGTATCCCTCTAAATCAATTAAGGAATAAATTTCCTGCAGACCAACTTTTTCATTTCTCCAGAAAAGTTTTGCGGAAAATAATTTTATTAAATTTTTAAAGGGGTCTGATTAACATATATTTATCATTTATATAACTGTTAGTAACAATCTTTCAAGAGATAACAAAAATGTTCCTATTGTATCAGTAGAAGCCAATATATGAGGTATGCTAATAATAGATTTTTTAAAACTCTTAGGGTGCGGAAATGTTTAGTTTTTCTAACTTAATAATTTTTCATTTTTGCACCCTCCAATTTCTGAGCTTGGGAAAGCATTGATCACACAAATCATAGATTTTTTGGACTGTTATTTGATTTACAGGCATTCCTCGCATAACGACAGTCGCTCTATGGCTACGATGCCCCAACATTGTGATTTTTCCGCTCTTGTGGCATGCTCAATTCATGATAGCGATGCTGGGACTAGTCATTATGCATATCATTTGTGATGTAGTCTCAGGCTTCCCACTTTGATTTTCAAAAAACCACGCTTTTCCATGGAGTAAATCAACGTCATTTTGCAAGAAATGTATATGTCTAACCACAATATTCACCCGCTTATGCCATGCAGGACAGTCGTTTATCTGATAGAATAAGTACAGTCAATAGGTGATATTGAATTTTTGGGGTTAGTAAAAACAGCAGTCAGCTTATAATCAAGTAAATACAGCAGTTCTTTCAACATATATCATAGGTATATGAATAAAATCTGTTGTTGAAATAAAACTGCCAAAATTCATTTAACACAAAGATTTGCAAATCCAACTCAAATTTTGGATATTCTGCTTCTAATTAAATCCAAATAGCAGTGTAAGTTAACAGAACAGAACCCTAAATGTATGTTAAAAGAAAAGAATATTAATTTTAGATTGAAAATAATTAAATTGTTTTACAATTCCCATACAAATACATCAATTGTTTCTTTCATTACATTTTAATTTTCACAACTTTACCTAACCTAACAGTTTTTTAGGCAAAACAATTGTTATTTTATTTGTTAATCCACATAATTATGCTGAATCAGCAACGAATAATTTTCACCTCAAAAAGCAAAAAAATTTGAGTTCAAAACAAATCTGTAGGCTGATTCAACACATTTGAAAATTAGCAGAGAATAATTAATTTTTGTTCTTTTAGGTATTCTTTAGTTCAAATCCCAAATTTGTATGACGATTATAAGTTATATTAAAATGCTAATAAAATATATGCAACATCCTTCCCCATGTCAATCGAATGGAGGAATGAAATGGTCCTGAAATCGAGCCCATGACATTACTGTAAACTTAAAAGTCTAAATATTAAAAGGGGTAAGGTCAAGTAAAGTATGATTTAATTTGGAATTGCCGTTCTTGACATGAGCTTTTTTATATTTGAACAGTCAACTCCATATATCATTCCCAACAAGACTGACTTGAGCTTTTATTATAAAGATAGTATTAGCTATTATTACTACATTAAATTTACAAAATAACATGGTGCAATTTGTGCTCCTGATTTATTATGATATGGAGGAACATAAGTAATTGCAGAAAGAGGTAATGCAAAAATATATTTCTTTAAATGAGGAAATATAAAGGTAACTGTAAGGTTTTTAAGCAAATTAATAATTCATACGATAGCGACTGTCTACAAAATTGTCTTTCGAAGATTTCCGACGTGTCAAATATGGAAATTAACACCAAATCCTAATAAATGTACGCTTCTCTCTTTCACTCTACGAAAAAAGCCTATCGCTACTTTCTATTCCCTTAGTGACACTCCAATCCGGAAGGTCTTCTCTCAAAAAGATCTTGGCGTAATCTTTGATACAAAATTATCTTTCTCTCTCCACATTGATAAAACCACATCTAAGGCCATGTCTATTCTTAGTCTTCTATGCCGATTTAAGGAGATAAATGAACCTTTAGCACTTAAATCATTTTTCTCAGCCTTCCTTCTCCCAATCCTGGACTACTGCTGTCCCGTGTGGGCCACAGCATCTCCGACTACACTCAAGTGTCTTGATCGTCCATTAAATTTCTTCCTTGCGATCGCAAGGAACCGTGTTCCTGCATTCCGTTTGCTAAGTAAACAAGGTGTTCTCGCCGCTCTTAAACTGCGTCCTCTGCATCTCAGGCG
This sequence comes from Tanypteryx hageni, assembly GCA_028673005.1. Classification (NCBI taxonomy): domain Eukaryota; kingdom Metazoa; phylum Arthropoda; class Insecta; order Odonata; family Petaluridae; genus Tanypteryx; species Tanypteryx hageni. Next base: position 96,455,947 of record CM054116.1, read on the forward strand.
GCAATATTTTGATTTCCATTTCATTCACACTGCGGTGAATGGTCTCTACAGGTCCACTGATATTTGTTCTTTTTTTTCTCTACGTGTCCCATCACGTTCCACTCGTTTGTGCTCTCTTTCATCTTCCGCATTTCCGGCTATCTATATCCCAAAGGTCGCTTTTTTACCGCATTCCCACCTCATTTAATGCTTTACAAAAGGTAGCACCCTCGCTGGATATTACATGTAGGTCCTCGCTTCTCCGTGCCTCCACAGGTGGCGAATGTCTCTGAAAAGCTGTCTTGTTTCTGCAATTTTTATTTTTATTACATCCATCTTATGTGTGTTAATTTGTTTTTATATATATTTTGATATGTATAGGTATTTTGTTATATATATATATATATTTTTAAAATATTGTTTTGGGTGTATCCAATGTAAAGGCCAATGTGCTGTTTTTGGACCAAAATAAATAAATAAAAACACAAATTCACAAGTCTCCTTTGACTATTTCTTTGAGAAATAATCTGTAATTTTAGCTGCTTCTACCACCAATCCCAGGGCCATTTGGAGCCCATGGGCCCTTTTTTGAGGCCCCCCATTTGCAGAGCATTTCTTATTTATCAAATTTTTGCATTGATTGTCAAATGTTGCAATGGTTACTACCCATCTGATTTCATAAAGAATAAAAATATACAGTATTATGCTATTTAGCAGTGGGTGGCTGGGGAGTATAAAGAAATACTGGAAAAATTAAAATATTAAATAAAAAGTATAAAGTAAACACGATTTCATATTATACATTTATTAAAAATTCAATGTAAAAATCCAAGTTGGCTATTTTTTCTTTTTCTATCCTCATGTATAATAGTTCATAAGTATTTCTGACTTTTGAGTCTGTTTTATTTCTCCTCTCAAATTTTGAGGTCCCCATCTAAAGTGAGGACCTGGGCCAAGTCCCTTGTTGCCTCCCCCTTAAGATGGCTAGACACACTAGACCTAACCAAGGAAGTTATTTTGCATAGCAGATGTCAGGGAGCTCATTAATGCATGCAAGGGATAAAAAAGGAACCCAATACTGAGCCCTGAGATACTATTTTAGTGAGAGAAGTACGTTTGATACCACATTTATTGATCTCTACATGCTGTAATCTATTTGACTTATTAGCAATGCAATTGATTCCCAGCCTAAGAAGTTTATTTAAGAGCAACTCATGAATAACATTATCAAAGGCTTTGCTAAAACTGAAATTGTAAATATAGATTTCATTCTTTTATCCAATGCTGATTGAACTGGTTGTTTTGTATAATACAGAAATGGTTGACTTGTGTGGCCAAAAGCTATGCTGATTTGAGTAAAATATTTTAGCAGATTAAAAGTAAGCTATTAGTGGATTATAAAATACTTCTTCAAAAGTTTTCGAAAACTGATTTTGGAACAAGTTGATATCATGTGAACTTCCTTTTTTCTTATATAATGGAATTACCTTGGAGATTTGGGCATACTAGGAAAGAACCAACACTGTAGTGAGTTATTAATTAGGTGTTGGAAAGAGGGCTTGGTTATGTCAAAACAGCAAGTTACAATAGAATTAGGTATTTCATATATTCCAGAGCTATATTTTAAGCCGATATAATGAATACACCACCTTTTTGAACTTCACGAATAATTGGTTTCGGAAAACTGATGCGAAATGCAAATTCGCGAAATGAAAGTCCTATTTTCCCATAAGACACAATGTTATTATGGGAGTACAGTTCCTAATCAATCTAAAAATTTTGCTTTTTTATCATAAGTAATGGTATGGTACAACATAAGTATTTATTAATTAGTCTGTAAAAAATAATTTTTCAAAAAACAAATCGTGTTTATGCTTTGGTCACTAAGACTCTCTTTTAATAGTGATTAAATTCCCGGCCAAAGATAATAAGTGGTCACTTTCTGTTGAAGTAGGCTGAATACTTGTAAAGCATTCCAGAATGTGTTTTAGGTTTGCTGGAATCATGCCAGTATTTTCATATATGTTTATCTCTTTTCCTAGTGATGTTGTTTAAATTTTCATCCACTGGCATTGTTTTTAGAGCTTTTTCTATATTACTTCTCAGCAGTTCAGGAAGAGTATCACCACATGAAGAGGTTTTATTTTTCAGTGCAGCAGCTGCTTCGTTTTCATCATGCAATGTATTTTCCGAATAAGACAAAACTGACTTACAAAAACTTTAGCTGCATATTTTTTGGCAGTTTTTACAATATCATTCTTGGAGGTCATTTTCAAGAAATTGTTTGACCCTCCTGTTGTTTTCAGTGTTTGCAGATTTTGTAAAAGCTTAATTAGAGATACAATATTACTATTTATTTTTGATTAATGCAGCCCTTTAACGTGATTGAGATTTATTTTGCAATAGCACTTTCTTGAGCAGGGTTCGTTACTTAGGCTCGATCTTTTTTTCATAAAAAGCTTAAGCTCGAGCCAAGTGTATATTGGCGAGTAAGCTCAAATTGTTTGACTCGAGCCAGCAGCTCTACTCTCAGAGGAGGAAGGAAATCCGGTGCCAAAGAGCACCAAGAGGGCCAACTGCTTGACGTCCCTTCCAAAGGACAAAGTGCTGACTTAGGCGATTTCCTCAAAGGACAAAAGTAGGAGACTGGACAATCCCATATTGAAAACTCTGACCTCTTCTGGATTTGAACCTGGGATCGCTGCATGGAAGGCCAACGCTCTAACCAATCCGCCACTGCCACCTCTGATCAATTAGTGAAAAAAGAGCCATTTTGCCAAGAAGCCTTTCCGCTCAACTATCCCCTTTAAGTCTATCTACATTACGAAAGCACAAAAAATATATCATTCCAGTTTTTCCAGCTTATGCCCCAATATTTTTTCTTCAGAACTCATCCAGTCCCAGTTTTCACCCCTGAAAATTTGGGCACCCTAGTCCAGAAGGGCCATATGGCATAGGCCTCAAGCTCAAGGGTGCCCAAATTTGCATTTGAATGGACTCGGTGCTTTATATCAACTGAGAAATTTCACAAAAATTAGATTTTTCCTCAATAATTGGTACATTTGCATGGAAAAGGGCTAGAATAGCATTTTATAATTAAAAAATATACAAATTTCATTTCACTATTCTTTGGATAATGATTGTCTTATTTTGTTTTCATGAGCTTTTATTTTATTATGGCCAGGGACCTCAAAATCTGGAAGTGGTCCGGGCCTCTCCAAACCTCAGAGATGGCCTGAGTACAAACCAGATTCAGACCACATAACCAATGTACAGTGCCAGGTTAGGGCCTAAACTTTTAGCCCATGCAGACCTATATCTATGGCTCTTATCATTGGACAGGCTTTCTCAAAAGCTAACACTCATTCTGAAGTTAAACTAATTTCTGTGAGACTTCTGAGCATAGAATGAATTTCATCATAACCACCTCCAAACTGTGTGGGGCAAGCAATACATGGGACTGACTTAGCAAGTGTGAATTTCCATATTGTAGTTTCACAGGATACTGAAGATCTGTACATGGGAGCTTTCTTATTATTTTAAGGCTTAAAATAAATCAATTATTTGATGCCATGATAAAATGTGACTACAACTGATATTATAAAATCTTAATTCAGAACGCATGCTGTCTTGTTCAAAATCAAGATGAGATTTTCTTTGACCCTTCAAGGTTAAGCCAGTATCTAAGTTTCAGTTTTACATACTGCTGACCTTCAACTCAACGAAAACAGACCAAAAATAAGCACTGAAATAAGTATTTATAATTAGTATAGTAATTACCTCCCTAAATAGAATCAAACAAGTGAGGTAAGAATTGCAGAACAAATTACATAAGGATCTTTTTTTAACCGACTGCTATCTTTCCACCAGAGTAAAGAATCACAGACGCGACAAATTGCTGGTTGCCTATATTTGTAGCAATATGCATTTCTGATTTTTTTCGTTTCCTCCCTAGCAGTTGATCCTAGATCAACCAAATTTTTATCATTTCTAGTTCTCATATAGACCACTCAATCCTGAAAATTTGGCTTCTCCAAGTTGTAGGATTCAGGAGATATTTCCCGTACGGACGGTCAAACAAACAGAATGCATAAGCGCTTTTAATAAAAAAATCTGATGTGGCCACCACATGACTTTCTCCATACCTATAACATTTCTAAAAATTCCAAATAGGTTAAATGATGATGAATATTTTATGGCACTGCGAAAAAAATTTAAAGATATCACAAAGAACCGAAATAGACTCATACCGTAACCTTCTGTTATTGGATATAGCCAGGAATCACTAACAATTAAGAAAATAAAAAGGAGCATTACTAAGACGTAACTAAGCATCAATTGTTAACAATAATCGCCGGTAGGTGGTGGCAGCTAAAACATAAATTTTTAAAATCTCTTAAACAATGCATTATATGGGAAAATGTTTCAAATAAAAGTTGTAAAAAATTAAATTTCCTACATAATTTATTCCAGTACAGTTTTACATTTATCAAATATTAAAGCAAATATTTCAAAATAACGGATAAGTGACAAAGAGTTAACACCCACTTCAATTGCTAATAATAGTCGTCGGTAGGTGGCATGGTGGTGGCAGATAAAATATAAGATATCTCTTAAACAATGCATTATATGGAAAAATGCTTCAAACAAAGGTTGTAAAATATTAAATTTTCTACAACTTTTATACCGATACATATTTACATTAATCAAATATTAAAGCAGATATTTCAGAAAAACGGATGCGACAAGTCAACACCCCCTTTAGGTGGACCAATCTTTACCAAAAACTAATCAGTTCTTGCGACTGACACAAAAATGTCAAATATAAAATTTCGTGTTGATCTGATTAATAGTTTTTGAGTTCGAGCAACCACAAAAAACTTGCATACACACAGACATCATCGAGAGAATGGTCAAAACGTGTTCAGGGGACCTCAAAACGTGATTTCCGTTGAAATCTCGAAATCGTTTTTCATGAAAACAATACTTTCCCCTATACTATGTATGGAGAAAGTAAAAAGCTGAAAACAGTAATACTGTTCAATGTGCCATAAAAAGAATTTCTGACATGCTAATGAATGACTGCAAGAGAAAACTTTGGTAAATTTCTATTCAGTTGAGAACTTGAATTAAAAGTGTTGATGTAGAATCCGTGATACACTCATATTTAAAGTAGCAAGAGAATCTCTGATCAACTTTGGAAGATGGCCTTCTTTAAGGATTTATACTTATGCTATAATATATAAGTTGATTTGACTGTTGGCCATTAATAGGTGGCTGCTTTTAAATCGTATCAATTATAATTATGTTATCAATGACCAATTCGGTTCCAACACAGAAGTTTGTGGGGCTCGGTTTGGGTGGAATTTAAATGCACATCTGTTGAAGTTATCTCTAGCTCCTAGAACCAACTGAAGTGTACCCGCACGTTCTGAAAATCCATTTCCACCCATAAAAACTAAACCAGTTGTTGCTGGGTGTATACAAAGTAACAGCATTTAATTGGTTGGACTCATTAGGGTCAGGATTCACCCATTGCACCACTTCACAGAAATCTTGTAACGAGACGTTTCCTGAATGTTCCTCGAACACAAACACGATTCCAAAAAATATTTACAAAATTTACTTCGCACATCTTTATCGTTTGGCTAATAATTTACTTTGAATAGATTTATAATTTAATTTAACAAAAGATCCATCGGTATTGTTCTTTTGACACTTTTTTCATGACGGCACTCATTGTCATCAAAGACCCAAAATATTAACTAACTCTATTAATCAACTCTCAATTACATTACTTATTTCCAACTGGTATTTTATTTAATAACGTTCATGCGTCTTGCAGCTTATGTTACTTCCAATAGCGAATCTTAGCAGCTTTTGAAGTACACTTAGACACTGTTAACAGCAAAACCTTGAACTTATGTTATACATATAACTGTCAAAAATTTCTTCGCAGATACCAGCCTCCTAGAGTTATTAATTCATAAGATCGACATTTTTAATTTTGGTCAAACACGCAAACACCGCAAAAAACTACTTGCCAGTCGACTTGACGATATTGTACGTCGATAAGTCGACATTCTAAATCGAATCGAGTCGAGTATTATGAGGTAAATCAGGCGATTTGGACAATCCAGATCGATTCAGGAACTTTCTCGCAATCCTAGTAAGAGCAGAATGTGAAAAATCTGTGTTATTGGGAAAACCGTTCTCCCTGTTATGCTATGTATATTAAGTAAATAAGCAACACTAAGGTGATTATTTTCAAAATTTCTCTTCTTTTAATTATTTTAAAGCTCATAGAAATTTAGTCGTAATAATTATTTTGATATTTTTATTTTATGCCAATGACGTTTGATAAGTCATTTAATTGTTCTTAATGGTCCTTGTTCAAAATGCATATTTATGAACGTCATTTATTTTGCAAACTGTAATGAAGATCATATGCTGTTGTCTGTGCCGTTAAAACCCCCTCGAATTGTAAATTTGCAATGAGATTGTATTTTTTCGTTGATTGTAATTTTCTTGTTAAGCAAGTGCCAGTTTTTATTTTAACCCATGTACTCGAATTTTTTAATCGGAAAATTTTGTGAAAGTATTGCCCTCGTTTAAAATATAATAGTGGTGTAGTTAGCATTGTTGCAAATTCATTCGTCAATACATGGTTAGTAATTCTCGTGATATTATGTCATAACAAAAATGAAATGAAGAATGGATGAAGACACAGTAAAGGATGGTGGGAATGGAAATGGGAGCGGAGATATATGCAGAGTTTGTCGATGCGAAGGGACTTCCGATCGTCCCCTTTTTCATCCATGCCTCTGTGCGGGAAGCATAAAATTCATTCACCAGGAGTGCCTTGTGCAATGGATGCGGTGAGTTAATTTTTTATTGTTTTATAATGGATTGTCATATACACTGACCTTTATTTTTGTGTTACTATTTCGTGTATTTGTCAAGTCGCAGTCGTTCTTGTTCAACTTATGTAGAGCTCTGCATCCGCATTTCTTTCTTTGTGATATTGCTTTAATTTTACATCTAGAAATAGTAATTACTGTTATCGCTTACTGCAAGCGGCAATCGTTGTTTCAGTTGATAATTTTTTTTCGGTATATTTATTTATTTTCATTGTCAACCTATTACAATTTGGTTTATGGACCATGTATTATTGCATTTCACATCCAGAAGTCATGTAATAGATAGATAAAATAAATTTTGCTTTGGAAAATATTACCTGTATTTGTCAGATAATAGTAATACAATAACGTTTTTATGATATATTTATCAACCATGTCCTGAAAACCAAGCAACAGTTCTATTGTATCTCACAGATTAATATTGCAGTGCATGAGTTGTGCCTTTCAAAATAATATTTATGTATTTTTGATAAGCTTTTAAGACTTGCTGGAATGAAATAATTCCAGCGTTATTTTTTCGTAGAAATGGTTATTGTTAAATTATGAATAGTGTGTTTACGTTTCCTTGCCCAAACTATTGTTAATGGCCCTCTGAATGTGGAGGTGATCAATTAATTTTTTATGTATGTGATGATTACTGGTAAGAAAATACTTCATAATACTGCATTTGTAAAAAACTTCAATTCTGTGAATGAAATTGTTGGCATCCATTACAAATTATAAATTTTTAAATGTAACACCAATCATGGTGACTTGTAATGTCATTGCTGCGAGATATTATAGATTTAATACTGCATGCAGGAGAATACTGATCAGATTAGATATGATTTTTCTCTTTATCTTTAAGTTTTTTTAAGTTAAGTTGTTTTATAAGTTATTGATGAAGGAATATATACCAGTGCTTACTTTGTCGTATTTCCAAGCTATACGTACAATGAGTTATACAAATCAGGTTTGTTAACATGGAGAAATATTAGTTTTTGATGCATTGCTATTTTTTCTGTATATTGTTAATAAGTTAATTCACAGTTAAATGAGCTATATAGGTTTGTCTGATGGACATAATCACAAGAATATTTTGTTTTCTATGAGACTTTTTTAAGTGTTCTGCTTGATTAGTGGAGGCAAATCACTGTTACTACTGTCTAAACTTCTTAATAGAATTAAATATTTTATGCAGATAAATCATGATAAATTACTTTTGATTGTACATATTACACCTTGAAATACTATATTCATTTTGTTATTAGCCTCTAATTTTTTTTTTATATTTTCCACAGATACAGCCGCAAAGAGTTTTGCGAGCTATGTGGCTACCTCTTCTCATTCACCCCTATTTATGCTGCAGACATGCCTGGACGCCTTCCTCTGAAGGATGTTGTGTCTGGGCTGGCCGGTAGTGTAGCACGTGCAGCTAAGCATTGGCTACATTATTCATTGGTAGCCCTTGCATGGCTTGGTTTTGTTCCACTTACAGCCTATCGGGTTTATCGATGTCTTTTTACTGGTTAGTAGTTGAGCTTTAATCAAATCCATAAATGTTATTTCTGTTTTCACTGTCTAATTTTATTCTAATGTGGTAAATTTGTCATTGAAGAAAACTATGCTACAGAGATGAATATGAATTAAACTAATTGTTAGTTGTAACCAGTCTAAGTTACGTGGTATTGTTGATAAAGTGCAGTAAAAGCCTGTTCTAATGGCACCCATGGGACCAAAAGTCATGCCACTAAATTGAATGTGCTGGTATACCAAATGGCTCACACCATATAACATTTCTATTGCAATGGAAACAAGTACAAATAATAAGTGCTGGCTGCATAGCATAAATTAGGTTTGCTTCATATCTTTTTTATTTACTGTCCATTTCTATACTACCTAAATTCCCATCAAAAGATAAAATAATTAAAAAATGTCCCTTGCTGCTGCAAGAAAGAATTACTTCTTTTCTTCTAAATATTATTACATTTTGCAGGAAGTATCGCATGCTTAGGTTTCACAGCTTCAGCTAGTTGTTGTAAATTATTGTATCATCCCATAAATATGCTATTTTAATTCACATAATGGAATTATTTTTGTTTGGCAGTTTGCAGCAGTTTTTACTAACTATTCGGGCTGTGGGTCAGCTGCCTCCCACCACTCCCCTCCAAGGAGCTATGGACTGATGAAATTTTAACAAAATATTATCGTCATTTTACATTCATAATTTACAGGTTATTTAGAAATTTTGATCTACTGAAAAGTACATATCTACTGAGCAAACATTCAAGGGTTTCTGAACTCATTTATTTTGGTATTGAAATATATTGAAAGATTAGGATTGCAGCAAACAATAATAATCATAGCATTATGAACAAAATTAACAAAATTTAAATAAGGCTCAAAAAGAATATTAGGTGAGTTTTAAATGTTTAAAAAGGAAATCAATTAATTTTTAAGATCTTGTTCTCTGCCACTCTTTATACATGCTGAATTGAATGACAGCAGTTGAAATTTTGCAGAATGAAAAAGCAGGCCTTTACATACGTTTCATCTACATTTCATTCAGTTCTTTATTAATAGCTAAGAGTGTTCACAATTTTAAGTGAATTTATTTCTAATGTTGCATTTAATTGAAATTCAATCTAAATCTCATCAGACAATATACATGGTAGTTGATTGAAACATGCATTTCCCTTCGCCTCTCCACAAAAATGAATGGAAACTTTTGTCAAAAAAACATTGTTTTTGTCAACTATTTATTAATAATTGGTTGTGAAAACAACCAGTTGTGCCCATCAGCGGCAACCCTGAGGAATTTTGGTGCCCCGGGCGAGTAGTACTCTAGCGCCCATCTCCATGTTTGTTTGAGATATTTTCAAAGTACATGTGAACTTATTGATAATGGAAAAGAAAAGGAATGCCATCAAGATTCCAGGCTGTTTCGCAGTATAACTTGGTATCTAATATTTATACCACTTTCAAGTAATGCATAGGTGATAATCGGGATAGACTGGTGCCCCAGGCTGCTGCCCCGTCTTGCCTGTGTCTCGGGCCTGCGCTGGTGCCCCATTACTGCACATAATACGAATTTAACCATACACAATATCCATCACGACTATAGCGACACCTAGTAGCCATATGTGGAACATTTCCACGTTGGAGATGCAGTTAGATCGATTTTCCAGTAGATTGGGTTTCAGTAGAATGGGCTTTTACTGTATGTACATAATATTATTTTTTCAAAGAATGGAATTTAAATTGCGTTCGATGAGAATTTTTGCAAGACAATATTTTAGAGGTATGTTATTCAACTTGATAAACTATGTGATGCAACTGATGAAGTTGGCATTTAAAATGTGTCACATTTGTAACAGTTCTGAAATCACTTTGATAAAAGTTAACAATCTTCATTAGCGATGAATTGATATATTTCAAATGCTATTTTAAATTTAAAATCACTAAGTTTTAAAATAACATGATTTCATGATGATATATATCAAAAACAACAAACCACAAAATTTGACACTTTTCTTCAAAAGACATTATAGATGGCGAGGTGAGTTTCAGATTTGGACATTTTGGGATGTCAGGGGTGGCAGAGTATTAAAATGGCCAATTCTCTAGTCCAATTTTTGGAATGCCAAATTTGAGTGGTTACACTGTGTATAATTTGGAGGGATGTCACTCCTTTCCAAATACATCTGTTTTATAATTTTAAAATTAAACAACTTATTGATATAAAATTTATTTTGATCGGTAGATTAAAGTAATTGTTGGTCCATCACAGATGCCAGTTTCCTTAGTAAAGTATTATCACATTTCTGTCTTAGATTTGGAGTGCACAGTTAGGTAATAATTATCTTTGAATTCAGCCCAGCAAAATGGGCTATCTAACAATAATAAAAGGCTACTTCCGTCCCTTTGTGGCTCCCTCTGTCACGCTATAAAAATGCGAATAACTCGATAATGGAAGGAGATTCATTTTTTATATTTGGCAGGAATGATCGAACTCACATATTGTAAGATGATGACGAAAAGAAAATCTTGAAAAAGTCCTAGGTTTGACTCCAAGGTAGGCCTATCCATTTCCCATATGATAACACGTAAAAAATCGACTTTTTGACTTGCATGCTTTTATTCTTTTTGAGATCTAAATTAGAAAGAATTTACCTATGATCTTCGGATCTAGCCCCATTTTAAAGAAAAAACTATGAAGTTGCTTATTCTGTTTCATCTATTCTCGCTTACATTTTGAAATTCCTCATATTAAAACGTTTTAATTCACATATTTTGGGGAAATCTTGGCATTTTAAACGGGATGTTGCCATGCCAACCCATTACATTGTTAAACCTCGAAATCCTATTTTTATTTCAATCCTCATGGGTGAAAGCGTGCTTATTTAATGCTCTTACAATTAGTACGAGAGAGAGGAGAGAGAAATTCTTTTCATAGCAACCAATGTAAATGACATTCATTACGTTATTTACGAGAAGTACATTTTTAATGTAGAATATTAATCATTCGCATATTAAAATTAGATACTTAGAATTATCATAGGAGTTTGAAACTTGAAGACAATGAAAAAAGAACGAAAGTTTGTTTTCTTTGCCATGCAAAGAAAGTCAAGGCATATTTGTTCATTTTGTATTTCACTAAAAACCTTTCCCCGGTGAATTGCAACGGACATCTCCCTAGTGCCTTTATAATACACTAGCGCAATTTCCTGTCCAAAATAATGAGTATGTATGAATTAAATATTAAGTTAAAAATAAAATTTAAATTAAAAAATTAATGAAACCAACTTTTATATACACTAAAAAAGTAAACAATAAATATAAAATTTACGTAATTGAATGTTTCAGAAAGTAACAATAGTTTTGGGAATACAAAAAATTGTCAGACAAAGAAATATTAATGAAGATTTATTTGTTTAAACATTACGCTACACAAATTTTATAATCCCATAACAATTTTTACTTTTTTAGTACATATAAAACCAGATTTCATTAAATAAATTCATATAAATTTAATTTTCTGGTTTTATTCAAAGATTAAAAAGGTACTCTGCTTTTACAGAAATTATCCTCCAAGACGTTAAAAAATATATCAATTTTAATCTTTACATCTGACATCATAACACAATATTTAAAAAAAACTGAATATTTGTTTATTTTTTAAAAAAAACTGAATATTTGTTTATTTTTGTTACCATTGTATTATTTATTGCAGTCAAGATATCGTTTAAACTTCAAAACAGTTGAAATTTTGTGAATATATCACTAAGTACAATGAAAAGTTATTATCCCAGGCAATTGTATGCAATTACATGAAACTGGCAACAATGCAAATCACCTTGATGAAGAAAGATTTTCATGGAAGTATATGTCAAATTTTTGTGTTAAAAGCTAATTTGTAGATTGACTTGACGCATATTTAAAAATTTATAGCATGAAAACAAAATTTCTTTCTTTTAGGCATTTGTTGTTTCAAGTCTCGAAGTCCAATTACGAGAGGAAAAAGAAAGAAGGGGAGAGACAGAGAGGGGGTATGATAGAGAGGGAGTGAGAGAGAGGGAGAGATATAGAAGTAGAGAGAGGGAAGGAGACTGTGAAGGGGGGAGAGATAGACAGATAATGTTCTTTATTAGGGTGAGATTGAGACTAGGAAGTGCATTTTTCCAGAGGAGAGGGAGGGAGAGATAGTGCGCGGAAGTGAGAGATCAAGGGAGAGAAAGAGGAGGGAGAGATAGTGAGGAAGAGAGAGATAGGGAGGAAAACAGAGAAGGGGGGGGGGAGAGAGAGAGAGATAGATAAATAATGTTCTTTATTATGGCAAGGCCTCGGTGGTGGCAGGGTAACGTCCTCGCCTGCCAATCCGAAGGTCGCGGGTTCGAATCCCGCCTAGGTGGGTTTTTCTTCACCTAGGGCATGGATGTTTGTGATAGTCCTTGTTATTATGTTAATGAGCCCCTTGTAAAAGGCCGATTACGGCTGTTTAGGGGCCGCATGGAAATAAATAAATAAAGATTGAGACTAGGAAGTCTCTTTCTCCAGAGAAGGCGAGAGGGAGAATGGGAGGGAGGAGGATGGGAGAGAGAAAAGGAGGAAGAATGGGAAGTACCTTAAATTTAATACTTAATCCATGCATATCCGTCATATTTGACAGGCAATGATGCTAGTATTTAATTTTTAGTCAGTTATTTTATTTGTCGACAGATTAATTCATTGTAGCAATAAGAAGAATTGTGGAAAGATGTAGCTAAACCAACCAACCAACTAAACCAACATTGTTTACAGTAGTATTTGCCACTAGTAATATTATTTTGGTGCAATATTTTTCTAGGAATGTCAAATTTTTGTTTCTGGTAGTGTATGATCTTTAACTTAGAGTATAAGAGATCTCTAACTTTGAGAAACACTAGTTTGTGTTTAAAGACAGTTGTTATTTGCCAAATCCATCAGAATCCTGGGCAAGATCATGAGATGACTAAATAGTAACCTGGAATAGCTTGGGAAAGTAAGTTTAACTTGGAAAATGTGATAAAGTATTACAGTGGAAAGTGGTTAACACAAAATGCATGGGGCTTGCTTCTCTCAAAAACAGATGTTAATTTTTCGCGATTTTTAATAATTGTCAACAAAGTTGAATTTGGAATTCCGAACTCTTTGCAAATGTCTGTTTTGGATCTATCACCAGCATCAACCATTTCCAGAAGCTGCATTTTCACTTTTAGCGATAGTGGATTTTGCTTATGGACTTTCTTGGCCATTTTTAATATGGACTATTTAATTTTAATAAAAATATAAAATTAAAACTTAAATTATCTCAATGAATAGGAAAGATTTCGTACACTGTTTCGTTTAATAATAGTTTCACTCAGAAATTCACAATCAACTTAGGGTATAAGATTTCAAGAATGTTATTTTTAGGGATCTGGAGAGGTATGACCAGTAGGTATTGGGAGAAACCCACCAATAATAACTACGATAGAGACCGAGTTTGCAAACCCATTTCTTTCGTCCAGGGATGGCAGTTCTAGGAATGTGCTTACTGCAGTGACGATGCCCGGAATAATGGATACTCTTGGTGGGGGCCCTCTCCATGGGTGCATACGAGTTGCTATGAGATCAGAAGTGCATAGTTGGGAGTCATTGCCCAACTAATGACTACGGTCAATGACAGAGATTGGCATAGGAGGATGGGTAGGTGAGGTAGTGGGATTTTCCCTACTGGTGCGTTAATGGGAAATCTTGGCGAGGTTGGGGGTTTTGGAAAAACGGTGGTTGAGAGACCATGGGAAAACCGTTTCAACTGCCATTTCATGTTATCCGAAGAATTTCTATGGATTTATTTTATTAGGACCAAAAATTATTTTCGGGTTAACCAATATTTCATGTTAACTATTTCACATTTAGCAAATAAATATACACTGAAAAGCATAGGCTCTGGAATGGATCGAGCATGCATTTCATGCTAACCGATATTTTGTTTTATCTGTTTTCGTGTTAAGTGGTTTCCATTGTATTTTTATATTTACTAGCGTTATTGCCTGTCAAATATGATAGGTATGCATGGATTTAGTATTAAATTTAAGGAACTTCCCATTCTTCCTCCTTTTCTCTCTTCCTCTCTCCCATCCCCTCTCCCTCCCATCCTCTCTCCCTCCCATCCTCTCTCCTTCCCATCCTCTCCCTCCTATCCTCCATCCCTCCTATCCTCCATCCCTCCTATCCTCCCTCCCTCCTATCCTCCCTCCCTCCTATCCTCCCTCCCTCCTATCCTCCCTCCCTCCTATCCTCCCTCCCTCCTATCCTCCCTCCCTCCTATCCTCCCTCCCTCCTATCCTCCCTCCCTTCTATCCTCCCTCCCTCCCTCCCATCCTCCCTCCCTCCCATCCTCCCTCCCTCCCATCCTCCCTCCCTCCCATCCTCCCTCACTCCCATCCACCCTCACTCCCATCCACCCTCCCATCCTCCCTCACTCCCATCCACCCTCCCATCCTCCCTTCTTCCCTACCTCTCTCTACTTTATACTTCTATGGAAAAATAGATTAATTCTATATCACCCTTACTTTCTATGTACCTTCGATTCTATATCCCTTCCTTCCTATCTCCCTCCCCACATCCCCCTCTCTCTTACTGTACATCTATATAGTCACTTAGATAAGCAAAAGAATCCAAACTAAATCCCAGTCTCATTAGGATTACGTATTTTCACAAAAAAAACCTATGATAATTTAAGGCAATCTATGCACTCATATATATTACACGTATGTGGGTTGAGTCAAGAATTGATTCTCGAAGTTTATCAATGACGTGGTCGGCAAGATCTCGTTTAAAAGCCAATATTTTCCCAAAATATTTGATTTAAATGTTTAATATGAGAGATTTCAAACAGTAGGCAGAAAAAGATGAATAGAATAAGAAACTTCATTAATATTCCTAAAACATAGTTCATATTCGAAGATTGTGTGTCACTTCTTTCTAATTTTAATTTCCAAAACTTTAAAAAGTTGCTTTTTATGAGTTATCTTACAGGAAATGGAATTCGTATTTTTTTCGTCATTTAATTTTTATATCTGAATCAAACATTCCTGCAAAATTTCAACCTTCCACCTAATCAGGAAGTGTGTTAAAAACACATTAAAAATGCCATTGATGACGTTAGCATTATGATGACAGATCATGGAAACTATATGTATAATTAGTTGGAATAACTTAAGTATTTATTGGAGTCATTTCATTATTGGATATTTTATGGCAAACTCAATTTAAATACCATATTTCTCGATATATAAGATGTGCTTTTTTCCAGAAAAATAACCCTAAAATCAGCCTGCGTCTTATACACCGAAGGCAAGATTATTACTGTTATCAATACTGACACTAACAAGCACACTCATCCCCAAAATAGAATAAGTGGCAGTCATTCGTAGCAGAAACATACATTATTAATAATTAATAGTGAAAAATTTGTTAATATATACAGTGATGCCTTATGGAACATGATTTCCGAGAATGTATTTTCATTATTACACTTTAATACATGTTCACTCACAGTGATCAAAATTTTGGTGTGTTTACAATGTTTTAGTTCCTAATGAGCCTGTTAAATAGCATGATTAATGCCATGGAACATGAGAATTCGTGTAGATGCCATAAATATTTTCTACATATCTAAGATAGTAGAACAGAGGAAGTTTGGTATTGCTTTATTGATCAAAATCGTTATGTACGAGGCAAAAAAGTTGCAGAAGAAAACTGGCTCATTGAGCATATGTATCGTTATTACATATGCATTCCATTTATTATTTATCCCATTATATTAAAATATCATCTTGAACTTAAGTTTAAGTAAGTATTATTGGTAAAGGGTATCTATACGTGTGACATGTGCTGCACACTCCGACACATTTAATTAATACGACTGCCAAGTTCACACAGGGCACATTTAGCTATACAAGACTCAAACCAAATATTTATGTTTTAGATCATCCCTATTTATTTTACATATGAAGTTTATCTAAAACATTATATTTAACTGTTATCATGCCGGAATATTTTCTGTAAATTTTGTCGGATACAGAGTTAATCACAGCTGGAAATGATACATGACATGGCCCTTCATAAATGCCTTAGTGAACCAAAATACTTTTTTCCTGAAAAGTCTTATAAAAAACCGGGGTGCATCTTATATCTTGGTGCATCTTATATGCTGCAAAATACGGTACATTGTTTGAATTAAAATTTTGTTGCAAATGTCTTGCATTATATCCACAAAATTTTTGTTTTTATTTTTAAAGGAAATCAAAGAAAGAGATGAAAGTCAAAAAGATGCTCTTATTAAGGGCTTACATTACTCTTTATTGTAGAATAAAGATACAATTTTTTGTTTAATATAATCATTAATATTATTGCCTTGTGTAATAATGTGATCAAATATTATTTTCCAATAATTTTTGTGATTCTCCAGTCTGTAGACTATTTTGGAATTAGTTTTAATAATTATATTGTATGTCTTCCTTAGGTTCTGTAAGCTCGATCCTTACACTTCCCTTGGATCTTCTCTCCATGGATAATGTGGGCTCAGATGTCCTACATGGCTTTCTAGTAGTTAGTTGCACTCTTGTGGCTTTCATTGGCTTGGTGTGGCTTAGGGAGCAGATCTTACATGGTGGTGGCCCTGACTGGATGGATGGGGGAGCAGCCCCAGCTGCACCTCCTGAACCTGTTCCTCCTGATCCTGCACAAGTACCTGGAGGTCAACTTGATGGAGGAGTCCAGATAGGTGGAGATATACCCCCTGAAGATGGAGGTAAAAAAAATTGGCAAAGATAATACAAGCTTCAATAATTTAAAAAAATCTTTTCTTAAGTTGTACCTTTTGTTAGAAGACTATAAAAAAACTATAAATTTGACTTTATATTTGGGTTTTCCAATTTTTCAAAATTTCTTTCCCATAGTAGTAACGTGTTTTATTCATGTCAACTGGTAATATAATATACTGGGAAAATTTTCTCTTGTGTGAATGTCTGAACTGTTATACAGTAAACTCTTGATTATCCGGTCTAATGGATGTAAGAGGAAGCACGCATAATCAAAAAACACAGATAATGTGAAAATGATTTTAAAAAAAATACGTGCTGCAGTTCTCACGAACAAAAAGGTTAGAAAACAAGTGACTGCGCTGCCGGCCGCGAAGTAAAAGCGACTGTGCTGCTGGCCACGAAGAAACAACTGATTGATGAAAATCGCATGCTGCTTCCCATGATATTGTCATAAAACTCATTAACATTGAAAAAGCAATATATTTACATGCTTTGGAGGGTGCACAAATAAGTGAAAAACATGGATAATGCAAAAATGATTTATTTCAAAATATATGCTTAAATTCTCATTACAATAGTAACAAAAAGGTTAGAAAGAAGGCTTTTATAATGGTCCTTTCAAAAAGTTTGTAATTTTAGTTTGTTTTGAGGACTTCTTTACACTTTCTTTTATGATTGTTTGTATTTTCCTGGCTGCTATGACATTGCAGTAATCAAAATCATATAATCGAACAAAGTTTCGACACACTGAAGAGCTGCACTATTTTTGATGCATTCAATTTCAGTCCCTTCACTTTCATCACTGCATTCTTTGTCTCTGCCATCCTCTTCTTTTTCTTTCTCTTGTGTTACTGCATTGACAATATCCTCATCACTCATATGCTGGAATACAGATTCAAGCTTATCACAATCATACCATTCACTGAGACTCTCGCAGTGCACATCCTCAAAATCATTTATTCCCTGCAATAGTTTAATCGAATTGGAGTTTGTAGTATTTATTTCCTCTTCAGAAAAACCATGAAAGTTCTCTTCAAGATCAGGAAGAAGGTTGTTCCAAGACCGAACTAGGGTCACAGGCATCACTGAGGCCCATGCTTGAGAAATACCATGCATTGCATCTAGAAGCGACATTTTTTTCCAAAATTCCAATTACTTTTCATCCTCTTTAACTAGTCTCTAGAAGACCAGCCCAATATTGTTGCTTCATTGATGTGATCACTCCTTGATCCATGGGCATCTAGAAGCGACATTTTTTTCCAAAATTCCAATTACTTTTCATCCTCTTTAACTAGTCTCTAGAAGACCAGCCCAATATTGTTGCTTCATTGATGTGATCACTCCTTGATCCATGGGCTGTATTAATGCCATGACATCTGGAGGCAAGAATTTTGTGCAGATAAGACCATCATCAGAAGTTAAAACGGCTGCATTTGGATACGAGGGAGCATTATCTAATAACACCACTGCTTTTGGTGGTAGTCCTTCATTGCTTAAAAAAGAACGAACGTCAGGCACAAAATTCTTGTAAAATCAATCGGTGAATATATTTCTGTCCATCCATGCATCCTTCTGGTTGTAGTAATTGGCAGGCAAAGTAGCGCATTTGAATGAGCGAGGTTTTTTTGGCTTTGCCTATCACAGTAAGTTTCAACTTGTGATTGCCTGCCGCATTTCCACAGCATAACACTGTGATTCGCTCTTTGTGTAATTTATGGCCGCGAGCATGACTTTCTTTCTGAAATGCCAAGGTTCGTGTTGGGAGGCCTTTCCAATACAAACCTGTCTCATCAGCATTAAATATCTGGGCAGGTGTCAACATCTCTTCCTTCGCAAATTTTTGAAATTCTAATCAAAATGAATCAGCAGCTGACATGTTACCACTCAAGCGTTCTCCTTGAATGGCAATTTTGCATATACCATATCGCTGTTTGAATCGAGTAAACCACCCAGATGAAGCATTAAAGTTCCCTTCTAGCCCTAGTGATTCATGGAAATACCTCGCTTGCTGTGCACACCTGGGACTGGAGACAGGAGTTCCATCAGCTCACTTTTAATTAAACCACAGAAGTAAGGCTGCATCTACTTTCTCGTAGGTTGATTTTTTCATACTCTTTATGTTTTGAGGGACCAGCACCACTGTCAGAAACTGCAGCAAACTCCATCAGCTAAGTTTTGTTTTTCTTTATATCACGAATGGTTTGTATGCCAATACCATATTCGTCTGCCAATTTATTCACAGATTCTCCTTTTTCAAGTCACAATTAATTCGAGTTTTTTTATAATAGGAAGAACAATTTTCTTCTGTTTCTCTGCCATTTTAACAAGGGATGGGATAAAAGTTTATCACTACAAAAACCACAATACAATGAGCTGCACACAAGATAAAACAACAATAGGAGAATCTATAATTCGATCACCCTTACTGTGGCATACCGGTAAAAATGACTGTGTCGCCGCGAAGAAACAACTGACTGACAGAAGTCGCATGCTGATTCCCGGGATATTGTCATGAAACTCACTAGCATTAAAAAAGCAATATCATCTATTATAATTTATTCTATGTATTTACAAACGTCATTTTTGCACATAATAAAATCTTTAGACATTAATATAATGGAATTACAAAAATGTTGTCTCACATTGATGAATTTCTTTGCAATCAGAGTATTAATAAAATTTCGAGGCATAAGGAGAGAGACAGCATGGATAATCCGCAAACCGGATAACCCATGCATGGATATTCGAGAATTGACTGTAATTTTATTTAAGAGCATATGTTTATTTTTACCTATGCCAGTTTTGTTTTCCAGTTATTTTTACTTTTACCTTATCTTTAAATTGAAAAAACATTTTAGATTAAAGTTGATTATATCCTGTTTTTGTTTGTTATCCCTCTTTTATACTTATCCTTTTTCTGTTCAATATTTATTCCTTTGCTTTTTCAGTAAAAATATGGTAACAGATTACTTAACTATTTACTGTATTTATGTGAATCCAAGTTAATCCCTCAATTTAAAGAATATCTATACTGAAAAAATTTTAATGGCCTAAGTCCATATGATTCCTACAGACATTCAAAAAGTTGACAAAATTTACAGACATTTTGTATCTTAAGCTTATTGAGTCCCATATTTTTATTTATTATTCTAACTAAATCCGTAGACTCCTCCAAAACATCATTTTCACTTCTGTCCAAAGCATTAGGTAAGCATAAGGTTGCCAGGAGTCCCGATTTTTGCGGGATTGTCCCGATTTGGTAAGATGTTTCCCATGTCCCAACTTATATTTTGAAAGTTCTGCTTTTTTAACAAAATTTTTCAACACTCAAAATTTTAATCGAAATGCAGTGCAACCTCGATAATCCGAACTAATTAATGCAAGGGCGTGTTCGGATTACTGGATTCTAAGTAAATGACCACGTTTTTAAGATTAAAATATTTATTATAATGTATATCTATCGCCACCCTATTTTTGAAAAATTCTGCCCTATGGAGCCAATACTTAAAAGGAGCGTCACATAAACATTAAATTAAGAAACCATCCAATTAAGGCAATTATTGCAGCAGAAATATTTTGAAAGATTTCATTTCAGTAAAAATACTTAAAAGGTGGAGAAACATAGAAATGGATTAAAATAAAAGGTTTAAATAGAAATCTAAACTCTTCAATTGAAATTCTGCACTGATTATGTTTGGTATGTCCATAAGCCTCTAAATAACACCTGCATTCATTAACAGAAAAACAAAAATCAATATTCATGTAAAGTAACGAGGAAAAAATCTATTATGTATTAAATTTCTGTAAATATAACACCAATTAATGTACTTACAGTTCAATAAAATGACTATGAGAGATCCGCATTGATGGACAGGAAAATTGTACTCCACACTGGGCTGCGGCAGTAGGAATGAGCTATATCGGCCCAGCGGCCAGCGGTGCTGATATCGCTCATTCCTTTTAAAACAATGTTTCAAAGAACCATCTATGCCAGTGGTGGGCAACCTTTTCTATGTAATGGGCTGCAAATTCTTTGGCGGGCTGCATTGCAAGTTGTCAATGCTTCGGCGAGCCAGATTAGGTTTTAAATCAAACGTCAACAAAAGATTCTGAGGATCACATCAGTGAAAATAACGTCAAAATTAGGTTTTTAGGGTAAAAATTTCAATATTAAGTGTTTTATTTTCGTAATTTGAATGTATATGAATTTGGGTTAAATATCTTTTTGATCATAGCTTTGCGGGCTGCATAAAACGCTCTTAAGGGCCGCATACGGCCTGCGGGCCATGAATTGCTCACCACTGATCAATGCTGCCACAAGAGGCATTAGTAGTGGACATCTGTGTCCGACTTTGTTACAAAATAAAAGCTTCAAATTTCACTTTCCGATGCTCGCTTCGCTTAACCGACACTTTACACCTGATGTTGAGAAACAGTTCGGATTACTGGGAGTTTGGATTACTGTGGGTTCGGATTATAGAGGTTGCACTGTATAGATGCCACCAACCAGCAACAGCTAGGTTTGTAGTGCTACATACAGTGACTTCATCGCATCCACAACGCTTTCTGTGCTTGGTCTAGTGATCTGTCTTCTTTGCACCTAATGCAATCCCTTTCTATCTTGTGCGCATCTCACCCATCACTTGAAACTGGTTTTACTGTATGTAATATTGTGGTGCACTGTTACTGTGTAAGATTAGGTACCTTAATGGGACCATAATTATATACATTATACATGTAGTTTGAATAATTTATCCTATTAATTTTATCAAAACCAAATGATTTTTATATAATTTTGTCTTGAATTTGATTTCATATAAATGTCCCAACTTAATACTTCACAAATATGTCAATGTCCTGTTTTGTGATTTCAAAAAACTGGCAACCCTAGATAAGCAGCGTTTCATAAATGGGTTCTTTATAACCTCCAGATTTAGCTGTTGCCATAATGTCTTGATCTGTTGACAGAATTGTAAAATTAAGTTTTTTTAGCATTCCTCTTGGTGTTAAAGCCTAACTTCCAGCCAATAACCATTCTGAATCTAAACCCTTTAAATGACTTTAAAAGGATTATTGTCAACAACATCGAGAACTTGAAGTTGAGATGTCATCTCTCCAGGTATGATTACAAAGTCAGTAGTCATTGCCATAATTGAATCCTAAACTTCAGGAGTTGCATCCTTTGAACACACTCAGAATAAGAATCCTTTTTCTTAACATTTGCCATTGTCTTCTATTCTAGATGCTCTCTTGATATTCAGCCCTTATTATGACACCTAAATATATATATGGTATGCAGTTGTTCTTTGGACATTGGTTTTTGTTTTAGGATGACATATGGTGGAAAATTTGTACCATCTGCTAACACAGCCAAAATTACTGTAACTTTTCATTTTTTCATTATCTATTGTTTTTACTATCATGCCTTTTTCATTGATGCAATTTGATGGCATAAGTAAAAGTATAGTTTCGTCAGCATTGCCTACTTGATTCGGCCAGGACGTTGTCTTTTCTAAGCCCAATTATATGCTTTTGATAGGCAACAATTTTATCACTGATATATCTAGGCTATTTTGGCACGGTAAATTTCTTCAGCTTAGGGAAAAACCATTTCATCACATCGTATGTACATACCTACCACTATTGGTCCTGAAGCTCTGTCATGGAATTTCTTGTTCTTTGAGTTTCAAATTTCCCCTCACAACTAGCGTTCTGTTCTGTTTCTGAGTTTGCACAAACTCAGCAAATTTTATTTTACATCATGAAAGTGACCATTTTTGGCCCACTAAATGTGGATGTCATATCCTCACAGTTAAAGCATTTTCATTTTTTTGGGTTTCCATTCCGGTATGTCTGCCTCCATAACATTGAGTTTTCTACTGGCCTCGCAGATACAAGGTCTACCCCAGACTGAAATTATTCTGAAATATGTGGTGATGTTGGAAATTTGGCAGCCCTGATAAACATTTCTCTGGCTCATTGTTGAATACATTGTTTGAGGTTGAAGTCTTACTTGCAGATTGTTTTGTTCTGTGTTTGCTTTTGTAAAGTTCTGTTTATGTGTCCATCATAGCAATGGGAAGGAAGTTTTGAGAACAAAGAATTAATCTCAAATTTTGCCTAAAACTTGGAAAAACCTGTACTGAACTGTACAAAATGTTGCAAGAAGCCTATGATGATGAGGTTATGTCAAGAGCATAAGCTTTTGAATAGTTTAAGAGGTTGAAATCAGGTAGAGGAGACGTGAACTATTTGGATGACTGAAATGTTCTGTAACCGATGAAAATGTACAAAGAGTGAGAAAATTGGTTTGGACTGATAGAAGAATGATTGTTAAATTGATAACAGAACATTTGATCATGCCAAAAGAAAAGGGATAACGAATTCAATTACACATCTTTAACATGAAGAAGGTTTGTGTGAAGATATTTATGAGGATATTGGTGGATGAACAAGAATTGAGGCATAAGGAGGTTTGTTCCGATCTTCTTCACAGAGTTCAAAACAATGAAAATCTCTTCAAGTTGGTCATCACTGTTGATGAAAATTAGACTTTTTGCTACGACCTAAAGACCAAGTGCTTGAGCCATCAATGGAAATCTCCTCACTCACCAAGGCCTAATAAGGTTGCTTGTCAAAATTAGAAGTGAAAACAATGTTGGTTTTTTTTTTGACTCCCATGGAATTGTTCATTTGGAATTTATTCCTGAGGGCCTGGCTTTGAACCAAATATTTTATTTGGGAGTTCGTCAATGTCTGAGAGATGCAATTTGGAGGAAAAGACCGTACCTTTGGCCAGATGACTCGATTCTTTACAATGGACCATTGCACAACACCCTATCAGTAAGGGTGTTTTTGGGCAAGTTTCAAATCACTCAGCTGGGTCAGCCCCCTGTATTCTCCTGACTTAGCTACTAAAAACTTCTTTCTATTTCCAAAACTGAAGAACTTTAGAAGGATGTCATTTTGAATCAGTTGAAGACTTTAAATGAAATATGACAGGTCACTCAAAATGATTTTACAAGAAGACTTCACAAACTGTTTTCTATCATTGCAGCATCGCTGGCAGAAGTGTATTAATTTCAAAGGAGATTGAAGAAATATAATAAATTTTTTTTCTATCTCATTCCTATGATTATTTAGTTATTCAGTCTGGAAAATTTTGTGTTGCAGGTTTATTAGTTTTTCTGCATAATTTATCATCATCAACTTAAAATTTGCTTTATGACTTCACTTCATTCCTTTTTAGTAGTAGTAGTATAGTGGAATCCCCTTTTAACGTTTGCCTGGGAGACAAGTTTTTGTACCTTAAATGGGGATAGTCTAAAATTGAAAGATTAAACCAGTTTATTAACGTCAAATTATTATTAATTGAAACAAATATAAAGAGTACAGATTAATTGGAAGGTAAGCTTCCTGTCAAGTTACAGGCTTTTTATATGGAATATACAAGTATGGAAAGCTGTACTCCATGTAGGAGTACACAGTTTCTAAATGCATTCTTTGAGATCAATAAATTTGAGTAAAATTCCCAATACCAAATTTAATCGAAATACGTCCTGTGGTTCCCGAGTTGAACACATTGTAAGCTACATGTAGTTCTTCATGTAAAGTGGTCATAATTATCGGCCGATTTTAACCAAAATTGGAATCCGTTGACAAATTTTAGTACGAGGAAAATAAAAAAGTAAAGGCAATTTTCATATAATAATAATACACAATGTTAGAACATGATCTCAAGGTCATCATACTTGCTATGTAGTCAAACAAGTCTAAACGTGCCTTCCCAGGTGCCAGTGCTCATTGTGTCTCATACAGTTGAGGGATAAACATGCCAACTCTACTTTCCGATTGCATTGTTAGTGAACAACATGCTATCAGCAGATTTTTGTT
This sequence comes from Tanypteryx hageni, assembly GCA_028673005.1. NCBI lineage: Eukaryota > Metazoa > Arthropoda > Insecta > Odonata > Petaluridae > Tanypteryx > Tanypteryx hageni. Next base: position 96,481,049 of record CM054116.1, read on the forward strand.
GTCAGAAGGGGTCAAACCCTTCAAGATTTACAGGAGAATGTTAGCACAGTATGGTGAAAAGTGTATAAGTTAAAGAAAAGTGTACAAATGGGTGGAAAGGTTCAAAAGTTACAGAACAAGTTGGCTTAACGAAGAACATTCAGCCCATCCGACAAGTTTAAGAACAGCAAACAATGTTGATCGAGTTAATGCTCTCATATGAGAAAACAGACAGATTACTGTTACTCCTGTTGCTGAAATGTTAGACATCAGCTATGGATCTGTGTATTCGATCATGCACGATGACCTGAAATATCGCAAGGTTTGTGCTATTCTCAGTAAACGCAGAGGATTGCTGTCAAAAGGTGTTCTTTTACATCATGACAATGCTCGACCCCATTCAGTCGCTGCAACAATTCAAGAGCTTAAATTTGAAATTCTTCCTCAGCCACCCTACAGTCTGGACATCGCCCCAAGTGATTGTCACCTTTTTGGTCCTCGGAAAAAAGCATTGCGTTTACGTTGGTTTTTACATGATGACGATGTCAAAGAAGCAGTGCATACTTGGCTGCAGGAACAATCGAGACCTTTCCTCAGGTGGCATTAAGAAGCTTGTGGATCGATTTAACAAGTGTTTGGTAAAGCAAAGGGACTACGTTGAAAAATGATACTAAGTTTGTACGTTTTACCTTTCTAGATTCAATAAAAAATAAATTGCCTTAACTTGTTCATTTACCTCGTAAAACTTCCCAATACCAAATTCCATCGAAATACATCCAGTGGTTTCCGAGTTGAAAAAGAGACATTGTAAAATGCATGTAGGTCTTTATGTAAAGTGGTCATTATTGTAGTAAATAGAAAATCGTAAAATTACGTTAACACGCTAATTTACTTTTCTTTAAATTTACCGTAAACCTTACGTTTTACAGGAAAAGTTATTTGACAAAAAATGTGTATTTAATTATTTTATTGAGCTTCTGTTCACTCAGATGAGTATTTAATGAGATGCTTGCAAAATACGTTGTAAAATACATGTAGGTCTTCATGTAAAGTGGTCGTTAATACGGTCTGATTTTAACCAAAATTGGAATCGGTCAACAAATTTTACCAAAAAAATCAATGTTCACGTAATGACGTCACCCCAACTTACGTAACGTACGTAACAGATGACTTAAGGACTAAAGTTGGATTGAGAAAACATGGCACGACAAAATATTTATTATTTGAGTTCATTTAACGTAACAATGCCGGTATATGTTGCGTCGTTGATGGATAGTGTGAATTATTGCATTACAACTTCACTAAATAATATATTTTTAGGTCGCATAATGTAAATGCACCTTAAGTCGAGGCGATATCCATCTAGAGACGGAATTTTGTCCCTTAAATGCAGGAAATTCACAAAATCGAGAAACACTAAATCGGGTAATATAATACGTTATTTATATGGAGCTTTGGTCAGGGCCGCAAAAAAACAACCTTAAATGCAGGAAACTCTTAAATGGAGAAACCTTAAATCGGGATTCCACTGTATATGTTTTATTAAGTGCTTCAACATCAGTGATCATTTTTCACCGTTATAATTTCTTCCACACCGGACAGAAGGGAGGAGGGGAAATCCAGTGTCGGCATTAGCTTGTTCTTTAGGAATAGCACCAAGGAGGCCAACTGCTTAATGTCCCTTCCAAATGACAGAACGCTGACTTTTATGGTCTCCTCAAACCACACAAGTAGGGGATGGGAAGATCCCAGGTTGAAAAATCCAACCTCGGCCAGATTTATTCCTTTTGATATCTTCCCCTTTGTAATTGCAACTCATACCTCTAAATGACCTCCCATTTAAAGTCAAGGATGGCTTATTTAAAACTAATATAAAATTGCAAAATCACAACTAGAGTAGTGATGGCTGTCACTTTTGAATGTCTATTGCTTGTTATGATAATGCTGTGGGCTAACCTCCCAACACTCTTAGCTGTTATAAAAGCAGGATTATGTTGTGGCATTCCATACTAAATGTAATGAGAGTAAATACTAAATATGTTGCTAATCATTGAAATCTAGACCTTAAATTTGCTACAAAAACTGTTGGGCATAAAAGTGTTTTATCACATTTCATTAATTAATGCATTAACTCAGTGGATAATTTTACTTTGTATTTGAATTTAAGATGGTCCTTGATTTTCAAATGCAGAAATTTGGAAAAATAAAACCTTGTCTTGGAATCAGGTTAATACTGTGTTGCTGTGTTTACTTGGAACTAACATCAAAGATGAATAATTGAATTTATTTTAGATACGTGAATGAGTTGAAAGAAAATTATGGTTCAGCCACATTATAGGAAAGTATTTTTTATTTGGAGTAGGAATGACAATAAATTAATTTTGTAGAAGACTTATGTTGTCATTAACCAAAATGTTAATTTATGTGTGTTTATGTAGTTGTTTGTCACGGAATTACAAACAGAATCAAAAATCTTATTCAACATTTCTTTCCTTTTTAAAATTTCTTTACGATGCTTGTAGGGAATTGAATTTCCCTTAATTTTAAATAATTCTTGCACATTTTCAGAGAATAACAATAATCCAAACAACAACAATAACAACAATAATAATAATATAAATAACAATCCACCAGAAGAATTGGTAGAAGATGTAGTTGGTCGAGAAGGAGATGGAGCTTTGCTTGCACCTGCAGCTGAAGAAGAACAAGATGGAGATGATGGAGTGGTTGGAGGTGGAGAGGGTGGGGAGGTGGGAAGAGAAGCAGGCCCCGAAGGGGATGGCATTGGTGGAGGGGGAGGCCAAGCTGCAGGAGAATGGAACCACATGGAGTGGGAGAGAGCAGCTGAAGAGCTAACGTGGGAAAGACTCCTAGGCCTGGATGGGTCACTTATGTTTCTCGAGCACGTCTTCTGGGTGGTTTCTCTCAATACGCTCTTTGTGCTGGTTTTTGCTTTCTGTCCATACCATGTGGGGCATTTTGCCGTCGTTGCATTGAGGTAATACTATACAATGTAATGTTAAATTTTAAACTGTAATTGATGGAAAGTTTTGTTGGCAACATATTAGGTGTTAGCTAAAAAATAAATGCAGGATGGGTCTGGCTCTTATAGCCTTAATTTATTCTAGTTCTGAAGTATATATACAAAGTTTATTATTAATTAAATGTATTTCATGGTAACAACCTTTTTGAAAATGAATGTTAATAATTAAGTGTCATAAAGAGTTAATGGCCAAGTTGTTCAGGAGAGCCTTTATCATTTAATTAGTTTGTAACTTTAAAAATTTAATATAATCATCAATTCACAGTTTTACTTGCCGTTGTCTCCTCTTCTATTTATCATGATCATGTGTATTACCTTTTTCTAATTAACGTGCATTAGTTTTTGTACAAGAATCGCTTCTGTATCAAATAATGTTAAATAAGTTGAAATCATGGGTAAAATGTGAATTTTTATCAGAAGCTGTGAATAATTGAATAGTAGCTGTGACAAGAAATTAGAACAGTGTGGAAGATCAATCTATGCTAAGAAAATTTTATTTCTTTTATAATGCTCTGTAGTCTCCCTCTCCACTTTAGATTTAATATTTACTGTAGATATTCGTGTTGATTATATTTAAGTATTTAACTTAATATCCCCAACCTTTTCACATAGTTTGAGAAATTTCAGTATTTTGTACTATTTCTCCTATGTATTTGCCACAAAATATTTTGATTGCAGAGCTTCATCCTTGGCAGCAGCATCTCGCTTTGAAGGACTAGTAACAACTTTAGTGGGCTATTGTGCTCTAGGCATAGCTTTAGCATTACTTCATGCTGTTGCATCAGCTTTAAAACTTGCTCGAGCTCGGCATCTACTTGCACTTTGCTGTCTCGTTGTCAAGGTATGGTTAATAACTTCTATAAATAAAAAATATCTTTTGAAATAATTGTCTTACGGTAGTTAATATATATTTATTGATTGATTAGGTATCTTTGCTATCTGTGGTGGAAATTGGGGTGCTGCCATTGGCATGTGGATGGTGGCTTGATGTTTGTTCCTTGGCGCTATTTGATGCTGCTCTTAAAGACAGAGAACTTGGGTTTCGTCTAGCACCTGGAACCTCTCTGTTCCTTCATTGGCTGTTTGGAATGATGTAAGATCGGTTGAAGTAGTTCTATACTTTCTCCTCTTCTAGAATATTTACAATTAGATTGCTCAAATTATACATTATTATTAAAATGTTTGAAATATTTATCATTGTTTGTAATAGTCTTGAATAAAATTATTACTGTTTACTTTTATTTAGTATCCATTAATAATAAAATAATTATGTGAGATTTCTTTCTTCATTTATCTACAGGTATGTGTACTATTTTGCTTCTTTTGTCCTCCTGCTTCGGGAAGTTCTTAGACCAGGTGTTTTATGGTTTTTGAGAAATCTCAATGATCCTGACTTCAGCCCAATTCGTGAAATGATTCATCTGCCTCTACTTCGCCATGCCCGCAGGTAAAAATTCTTTTGTTATTTTTGGAGTCAATTATGTGACTTTTGCTTCTCTATGAAATAGGATTGTACTAATAATTTGTTGGTTAAAAACATTTTACAGGAAAAAATTGTTGAACATTTTTGAAGTACATACTTTTGTGCAGTTTTAAATGGTTAATTCTAAGAGTTAATTGTATATTTCATTGATACTAAAGTAGAAATATTTTCAGGTGTAAAATTATTCTTAGTTCTCATTTCCTAGTTCTACACCTATTTAGAATTATAATCAGTTTCCAGTTAGTTTTATAGTACCTATTAACCTAAATCAAGTGACATTTTTGTCTTGTTCATGAAAGAGGATTGACATGTTGAATATGACTTTTATTTGTCTCTTTATATATGCACAATCGATTTATAAATGCAATAAATGACCATTTTTAGGCTTGTTGCATCAGCTGTGATCTTTGGTACAGTGGTTCTTCTAATGCTATGGCTACCTGTGCAGCTTCTTCGCACCTTGTTCCCATCATTCCTTCCGTATACAGTGTCGATTAGTGCTGCTGACCACCCAGGTGCACACCCAGGAAGTGGAGAACTTTCTCTAGAACTTCTCCTTCTTCAGGTCAGCATATTCAAAGTGAGCCTTTGTGATGGTTAATTTAATGGAATAGGACTCGAGAGTTTTTTTTTAACAATAAAGAATTATTAGAAATAAAGGCCATGGTACAATATTTAGTGGTGATGTTAATTTATCCGTCTTATTATCCTGTTTTTTCTCTCAGATATTTAGTAATTTATTTATGAAGTTCTGTAATCTCTTCTTTTAACACATTTTTTCTTAATACGAAGGCTTCCGCGGTGTTTTCGTACTCCTTCCATGACTTTCGGGATTCTACCGCGTGTTGTTTCTTCTAGTGACGACTGTTTCACCTCCATTCCAGGTGGCATCTTCACCTGAAGATGCCACCTGCAATGGAGGCGAAACAGTCGTCACTAGAAGAAACAACACGCGGTAGAATCCCGAAAGTCATGGAAGAAATTTTTTCTTGTTAATTTGCTATTTCAGGAGTAACAGTATGTTATTGATAACTGAAATTATTTTTAGATTAATATCTTATAATCTTAAAGCATTGATTCACTGAGTCTTATAGTTATATTTCTTATCAGAACATTTCATTTTTGTGCAAGTTTTCTATATAGATACAATATCACATTCTTGAAAGAATTTGTTTTGTTTTCAATTGCTTATATTTGTTTCAGATTATTTTGTTTTTTAATGCATTCTCTAGAAAAAGCCATCAATGAGTGTGTTAGGAAATTAATGTGTGAATCCTTTCAGTTTTACAATTTTTAGGTCGAGGAGGAAATTTTGAATTTTTTCATATTTTCTCTTTTTATATTTGAAAATGTCATTTTTAGCCATGCTAAGCATTTATTTAAGAGTACGACAAAATAATTGAACTGTATGAAAATAGAGAAATGTTTGTCTTGTTTTTGTTCTTGCAAGGAATTAATTTTATATGATGCTTGGAATTTGCATTATTGTTTTCTCCATTTAGGTGGTTCTTCCAGCAATCTTGGAGCAATCCCATGCACGTGTTTGGTTGAAAAGCATTGTTAGGGCATGGTGTCTAGGAGCCTCCTGGCTACTTGGCCTTCACTCATATCTTCTGGGCGATCCCAAAGATGGGCCAGATGGAGTCCAGGCTGCAGCCCAACCAGAGGGAAGACCAGATGCTGGCGATGGCCAGAATGTTGTGAATCCTGAAGGGGAGGCTGAAAATGGTGTGGATGCTCCAGATGGAGCTGAGAATGAAGTTAGAGAGCAGCCTGTACCACCACCAGCGCAGCCACAACCATTTGGTTTAGGACTGGGGGCTGCTCACCAGGTCAATAGATTTAATAATAAGATGTATACAGTAAAACGCCTTATTTATACTTTTCTAGGAACCTGGGAAAAAAGTGTAAATTGCGGGAAAGTGCAAATTGAGGGAAAAGGAAAAATAAGTAAACTGATTTTACTTTTAAACTCGCTCATTTGTTGCAGTAAGACTAACAATAAAATCAGTGTTAAAAGAGCTAAGTTTATAAAGAGTATATCTACTTATTCATTTACTTAACCAGCACACTTTTTTAATAATAATTATATTAAAATATATGCCGAATGAAAATGCTTGTATTTAGAGGTCTTCATGTACTTACTTTTTTTGGCATGTGACCCGCATTGAATGGTGCCATCTTCGACAATTTTTCGGTTTTTAACAATCGTGTTAAGTGTCAAAATCGGCAATCTGAGTTATTTGGACTGATATCCGCATACCATCGTGTTTATCAATTTCTTCAAAATTGAAACTTTATCCTCCATGGATAAGGCTTTCCTGTTTCTCTGTGATATCCTACAAGAAGTAAGGGTTTCTTCAACAATAATTATTAATGAAAATGAACAAAACAGTGTTTCTCAATCAACGGTCCGGGAGTTGTCTTTCCGAAAAATTTCATTTCGCAAAATTCCATTTTTCTCATGAGAGTTGAATATCGGCAGCATTGATTTACGATTGTTTCTCCGAAATAAGAAAATACGTTTTAAGCATTGACATTGTAATTTATTGAAGAGAATAATTAATAATAACATTTTAAATGCATGTATACATAGTTCCATCAAGAAGCTGAAAGTTGGCAGCACATCCCGGCATCAAATCAAGGCATATCGTAGTTATTTTACTACATTGGCACTTTTGACCAGTGTGTACTCTAGTCACTTCATTGCAGTCAACATAAACTTTAGGTTGTATGCAGTGAAATGTGCGTAAAATGCGGGACGGTTATTTTTACGATGCGTGTATTGCAGAAAACTGTAGTACTAAAATGAATGGGATGAAAACGAGACCTTCAAAATTAAATGTAAATCACAGGAAAATGTATATTGCGGTAACGTATATTCAGGGGAACACTGTATTACTATTATTGCGTCATGAGATATTGCAATGCTTGGTTTGAAATTTCAGGATATTCAGTTCTTATGCATAACTGAAAGTCTTTAATGCTAATTTCATTATACAGTGTTTTTAGCGAAGTGTCACATAACAACTCTAATAGGCTATCTTCTTTAGGTAACAAATTTCTTTGCTCTGTTTGATTGAAAGGACTTTGAATCCAGTTATTTCTGGCATCAGACAAAGGAAAATATTCTCTTAGTTGAATTTGGAGTCTCTTCATATGTTTTTTAATGGCATCAATAGGTTCTTTTCGCCAGATGTCAGAATAAAATCATATAATAGAGCAAATGAATCATAAACACACTGATTGAGGTCCAATGCAAAATGTGCATGCATTGCCTCTTACACGTTAAAATTTTTTAATAGAAAATTTTTATAAATTAAACTTCCTCTCTCACTATGACAGTGCTCAATATTTTTCTGATTTTTAAATATGTACATACTTTGTAAGTATAACAAATGTTTTTTTAGAGAGCGTGAGGCCTCTGTAACTGCAGCACCCTGTGCAGTCGCACTGCTATCAAGCTGTCCCTGACTATGTTTACTACAAGTTGGGTCCATTGGATATGTATTCTATCTTTTTACCAGGATATTTTCCGTAGTAAATTTGAAAGATGTGATTTTGTTGACTTTAAATGTTCTGTAGGAATCAATTTATCGGCATTGTTGAAAAAATTAATGTATCATATTATAACTACAACTGCAGGAGCCTTTGTTATGAGAAGAAAGTAAAGCATTATATAAACTGTTCAAGTGCAAACAACATGTCCCTTGGTAAAATATTTTTGGGAAAAAATGTGACAAATGATGGCACAATTAGAAAAATTGAACTTGAGTTACCCTAAGAACTAGTTTTGGCCAAAAAAAACTAAATTCATATATACTTTCATTTCTATAGGGTACAATTGTCCAAAAAGGAATAAAGTGGTAACAATTATAAGCACAATGCAGAAGCAGCAAGAGGTAATAAAAATAAAATGGTAGAAATTACTCTTACATTCAACAAAATATAGTCAAAAGAAGATACTATGGATCTAATTACAAGATTCCAAGCTTGTGAATAAAAATGAGGATGTGGCCAATGATAGATTTCTATAAAGGGTATCCCACAGATAGTGTGTAAAAGTTTTGGGAATAATTTTGAAACTAGAAAAAAGTCTGCTATGACCGGGAATTGAACCCAGGTCTTCCACTTGCCGGGCGGATATTCTACCATTGAACTATCATAGCAGATCATTTTTCTTGTTTCTGAACGCGGGTGTTTTCTTGGTTGGGACGGAACTAGCCAAGCTAGTATCAAACTGCCCCAACGGATGTCCTCGAAGAGATACACCGAAGAAAACTCCTCCCTCACAACTTTACAGCTTATGCCTGTCTGCATAGGATCTTCGGATTACTTTATTCCACCAATTTCTGTAAAAGTTTTGTTAAATTTACACATCAAGAGGTGATCGTAGGTCAATGAAACTTGGCACACCCCTTGCCCTTGGTTCTAAGATTTGGGCAAGGGTAATACCAAGTTGTTGTGTTACTGATTTTACTCCATTTTGGGGGTGAAATCAATTTTTGTCACAGAGGCTTATGGGTCTGCCATGTTAATTTTGGGGAAAAATATTTTTGGAATTTGCGAGAAAAAAGGGAGTTTTTGACCCCGCTTATTTCAAAAATGAAATCAGTTTTAACCCCTGACCCACCTCTATCAGAAAAAATTTACAATATTTATAAAAAACCACACTTGATAAGTAAATTTAACAAAACCTTTACACATTATCCGTGGGACACCTTGTAGAATGTTTGATACAAGAGTAATGTATGTATTTTTTATAGGCACTTTTGCAGAGGGAGGGACCACCAAATGTGGGCACTCAAGCATATGTCCGTCCTCCCTTCTTCCCACTTCGCTTGGCTGCACTACTTGTGTTGCTCTGCATTAGTTTGGTGTTTGCCAGTGTGATTGCCCTCACCTTGCCAGTTTGGCTTGGTCGTAAGGCAACAGCCCTATGGCTTTTACCTCCAGCCACAGCCACAACATTGCCTACTAATGCACCTGGAAAGGTAAGATGAGCTTTAATCCATTGCACTCATGTTTTGTACTACTCGACATCGCTTTTTCTTGCCACAGGACCAACTATCATGCTTATTATACCTATCTTTGTACTGATTATACACTTATTGTATATAGTTTATACAGAAATGATTTATTTTCCATGATATTCAAACAATTTTTTATATGATCAGCATCTATTTATCCAAAATAAAAAATATACACTGTTAATAGAAGTACAGTAAAACATTCATGGTGTAAAGGATTAATTTTTAAATGCTGTTTTTATAGAATTAAGTAAATAGTATATTTTGCTCTGGATTAATAGTAGATAAAGTAAATAGTAAAAAAAATATGGTAATTAAAATATATAAATTATCTCTCTTTATCTACTGTAAAAGTTTTATCATTCCCTAACATTCAGGGAAGGGAGGAGCTAAATGTGCATGTATCCTGATAAGAAGAGAGGGTAGGTGATGAAGGAGAGAGAATTGCATCAGTTCAAAGGGGTGGTAAATGATAAGGGATTCACCATAAGAGGTGGAGCTGAGATAGTCAGTTATGTTTGGAAAGTGAATGTAATACAAAGTAGCATTTCTATACCTCCTGAGTTGGAAACTGTAGAGCTTAAAGTAAGGTTTTTGTCTTCTGTATGACTTTTTAGAACTAAAAAACTGCTATAGAACAGTTGGTCATTCAATTCCCAAGGGTGGTTGAAAGGTAAAAAGTAAGAAATTATCAGACAAAATCCTATCTGTGTACCTTAGTGATCATGAGCATCTACTATAACTTTTCCAGGGGGGAGAGGGAGACAAGGGAATAGGCAATCTCTCACAGACGGATTTGGCGGGCTTAATAATTGAGTGGTTCATTTCAAGCATATTGCAGGGAGTCCCCATCTGCTTGCCTGCCTGATCTCAGAAAATTGATTGTGCATATCCCCTGACCTAACCAGACATCAATAGTTGTTTTCCCTTGACATAGACCTGACCCAGAGAGGGGCAACTGCCCCCTCTCCCTTACAGCAGACGCCCATGCTAGTGATGTTATTTATGCTGCTGTCACACTATTGGAGGATGGATGCGTTAAAGAGAGCAGCTTGACCCTCTATTATCTACATTTAAAACTAGTTAACTGAAGTTATAACATTAAGATTACATCCTCAGTTCAAAAATTGTTTAGTTGGTATCTTTTCTTCAAACTCATAAAAGCTAAAAAAAAACATAAAGAACTCAAATGTTTTGGTTTGTTAGCATCTACCTTGTTTCCTCTTAGGCTTTTCCTTTGCTCCTTGGAATTTTCCAATTTGATTATGGAGAAAAGTTCTTCATGTTTAGTAATCAATGCTTCTCAGAAACTTATTTGATTCCTGAAGTGTAGTACCATATTTTCTGGTCTATAATGCATGTGATATCTATAAAAAAATATAAAAATCAGGAAAAAACATGTGCGTTATACAAAGGAAAATAAAATTTTATTAAAATTAATGCATATTAACTTTTACAATTCACTTGAAACCATAAAAATCATCACCTGAGTCAATGTCAAATGATTCAATAGCAATCATAATTTGGTCAGGCACATTTGAAACTTCATTTTCACAAGAATCACCTTCATCATCTTCAAATTCTTCCGTGTCTGTCATAAGTGTTTTACTAAGAGCCTTTTCAAAATTGTTTTTTACACAACTAGCTGCCACAGATCCCCAACTCTCAACAATCCATTTACACATTTCTGCATAGGATGATCTTTTCACTTTCCCGGAGTTAGTATATTGATGCACACCCGCTAACATCCAATCCTCCTACTTAGCTCGCAATTTTGATTTGAATGACTTGTTCACGGAAGTTTTTTTGGTTAAACCACCGGGAATGATAGCTAGCTTTGAATATTTACCGACCACTTTTTTAATTTCAGGCATCACATGACAACGACATGAATCCATGACTAACAGTGACTTCGGATTAAAAAAGGCAGATTTTCACTTTCTCCACACACTGTCCAACCAAACACTCATCATTTCGTGGTTCATCCAACCTTTCTCATTTGCGATTACTACAATGTCCATAGGAAAGGATTCTTTCGGCCCAGTCTTTATTTTAAAAATCACCATGGGAAGAAGCTTAGAACCATCAGACATTGCACACAAAACAACTGTAAAATTCGACTTCTTATGCCCAGTAGTTGCTACGGAAACATCTTTCACCCCTTTATGGTTCACAGTTCTAGCACAAGGAAGATCAAAACTCACCGGAACCTTGTCCATATTGCCGGCATGCATTGCATCAACTCCAGACATGTTTTCTTTCATATATTGTCTAAACTTAATCATTTTTGCCTCCCAGTCCATCGATAATTTTTGGCCGATGCTTGTCGATGTACGAACACACAAATTGTTCCTCATGAAACAGAATCCCCAGGAAGGATATGCTTTGAAGCCCACAATGTCCATCTTTTGAGCAATTCATTTCACCTGCAATAAGACCCTCATTGTTGAAATCCTAATGCCTTTTGCCCTTTCTCAAATCACTCACTCATACAGTTCTTCCTTGAGTTCTGGCCAAAAGCATTTTCTAAAATGCATTGCTCGATTTTTCCGATGCAACTTTTTCAGCACCAATTCGCTTTTATGCCATTCGCATACACTCGATTCTCCTACATTAAACTTTCTTCCAGCCTCACTATTTCCTTTTTCTAAAGCGAATTTTATGACTTCTAATTTAAACTGCGAAGTGTATGATTTTTGCTTTTGCATATTTTCGTTTTTCATGGTAAATTAAAAAACTTTTTCAATACTGACACCAAGCTAATTCAAGACTCAATAAGACCATGTGGTGTACAGTGAAAACAACTGAATAATGGAAAGCCACAGCAAATTTTAATTGATTCATTTTTTTCAGGAAGCGCTTGTTTCAAATAGATTTTTTTTGACTGCACGTTATCTATACATTTGTACCAAGTTTGAAGAAAATCACTTGCATGTTATCTATAAGGTGCAAGTTATAGACCAGAAAATACGGTAATTAAAGTTTTAACAGAGACAATACTTTGCAAGCATAGCCTAGGCCAACCACCCAAGCAGGCCTAGCGACCACCTGGAGTACAGAAATTTTGGGGATGTCATATTTCAGTTTCATATTTTTTAAAAAGTTTTCTCACTCAGCTTTCATTCAGGTGTCTACTGTTTGGTGAAAAGTTCCTCAAAAACGGTTGCAAGTGAATACTTCGTCATACTCCTAATGGCAAATGATATGGGGAGCCAGTATTTCTGTAAAATAGAGAAAATAGACCCATAGCTATTTACCAAACCCCTATTCTAAGAAAAAAATAATAAAGACTGCTGGATGTAGTTTTCCTGAGATTTTAATTGTTATTTGAGCTCCATATACCCACAAGCAATGGAACAAGTTAAACAAGCACTTGCTATTAATTTATTTTTATTTATCTATTATTTTTTTATTTTTCAATTATATATATTCATATATAATATACATTTTCTTGGAAGCGCCAAAAAAGAGAACTGCTTGAGGCAACAGCATTTCTTGAGCCAGCTCAGAGCATGGCAGATAGTGGTAATATTTAACAATTTATCAATAAAATGAGTTCATTTTATTGCAGTATCTATTAATGGTAACATCAATGAATTTCAGTCATATTTACTCTCAAATAATGATTGTTTCATTCACACCAACAAATGACTGTAGTGATGTGTTGTGTTAAGCAAAGTAGTCTATAATTGTGTATTTAATGTTGAGGTGGTATTAATCCATTAGGATTTTCACTGAGGAATTATCAATCTCATCTTATGGCTGAGAAAATTTAAGAATAAGCACTTAAAAAATACTTCTCAGATATCTCCAATAGCCACTACAAGGTTAAAAAACCATATGTGCATTTCAGCTTCTTGTGGCTATTGAAGATATCTGAGACAAGTATTTTTTAAGTGCTTGTTCTTGAACATTAGGATTTTATAAATATATTTGATAAATATTTTATGGTTTTTATTCTGAACCGATGGAATACTTGTTATGAAGTTTATTCAATGAGAAATAATTATGCATAATTTGACTGTTACTAGTAATTTTGGTAAGGTGAATATTGTTTCATACTTTTCTTTTAAACCATTCTCTGCATTTTAGGTTCATGAGCTCTATACTGCTGCTTGTGGTCTGTATGTTTGTTGGGCAGTAGCACGTGCTGGTGGCCTTCTTGCTGGCCTTGCTCTAGCTCAGGGCCGTATAGCACTCTTACCCAGGATACGTACCTGTCTATTCATTGCAGCACGATCTGCAGTAGCTTGCATCTTACTCCTAGGTAATGCAGTCATAATCACTATCAGCATGTACAGAATACTGTTTATTTGTGCAAACTTTGGTTTATCAAGTATTTGCTATGCTCCATTTCCATGCATGTTTTCTCACAGGTTTTTCTTTTTTTATAAATTTTGGGTTTAATTAATTGAGGAAAGTAATTAAATAGCTTTGTAATTATCTTCATACAGGAGGAAAGTGAATAATAATCTTAAATGCCACAGAAAAAGTAAAGTTCAGCAATACAGAAAATCAATCTACCATCCTGAAATATTTTCAGGACACTGGAACATTTCATTGAAAACCAGGCATATTTTTTAAATTATGTTCTTTAAATACACATGCATATACACAGAACTTGAGCCCAGTGATGAACAAGAAAATTAAATTTATTTTTTTTGCACAGTAAAAATTTTGTTTTTATGTTGTTGGCGACTTTGTGAAATTGCGAAAATCAAACGGAATTGGTGTAGGGTAGTAATTTTTGTTTCGTTTATACAAATAATTAATGAAAATTAAATTGTGAAGAAAGAATGTATTTATCTATTTTTTACCAAAGTGTAAAGCAATAGATTTATTTCCATTCATCAACATTACTATTTTTTATTTTAATTTAATTTTTTTACCAAAATGTAAAGCAATAGATATATTTTCAATTGTCAACATTACTATTTTTTATTACTTTCTCCATATACGAAGTATAGAGAAAGTATTGTTTTCATGAAAAAATCGAATTCGAGATTTTAACACGTTTAAGGTCCCTTGAACACGTTTTGACTATTTTCTGTATGATGTCTGTGTGTGTATGTCTGTTACAGGAATCTTGAGAATGCTCTAACTCAGAAACTATTAGTCAGGTCAGAGCGAAATTTTATTTTATTTTATTTACTTTGTGGAACTCGCTAATAAATGAAAAGGAGAAAAAAAACACTTGATAAAATAATTTCATTTCATTTGTATAATGTTCCACAAAGTGACACCTTGGGTTAATTATATTCCTGACTGTAATTAGTCCAATGTTTTTGCTTTAAAATTCCATGACCTTATTGGTTACTTTGATGGCTATATTTAGAAGGTAATAAAACCGTAACTCAGTATTTTTTTGTGTTGGATGTAATTTTATAAACATTTATTTATTGATAAAATGTGTCTTTTTCAGGAGTTTTTCCACTCATGTTCGGGCTTCTTCTAGAAGTTGTAGTTGTGGTACCACTTAGAGTTCCCCTTAATCAAACGCCTTTATTATTTGTATGGCAAGATTGGGCACTTGGTGTACTTTATACCAAAATAGCTGTAGCACTTGTGATGATTCTCGGCCCGCCTGATTGGTGGCTGCGTAGAGCCCTTGAAAGAGCATACAGAGATGGTATTCGTGACCTCTCCCTGTCGTTTATCATCATGCAGTTAGCAGCACCATTGCTTATGGCTTTAGGACTTGCTTTGGCAATACCTTATGCCATTGCACATGGGTAAGTCAAATTTAATACATTTGTTGGCACATTTGGAAAGTAGCTTTTAAGTTTTCATATGTGTGACATTCTGATTCTGTCTAATCTTATATATGTTCATAAGACATTAACCTCATTTTCATAAACTAATGACTGTAAGATCTTTTTTTCTTGCATTTGTCATTAGGTAATAATATATTATTTCCCCTAACAGTACATTAAATGTTGAAATTATTTCACTTATTTGACATGCAGAAGTTTCTAAAACAATTATATTGATTTTGTTACATAGTTTATTACAGAATTTTGAGAACATAAAAGAGAAAATTTATAACATTTCCTTTGTTTCATTTGTAGGTATTATAATAATTTACATAAATTAAGCCAAAGAAAAATTCTCATAAGTAAAAAATTAACTTGATTATTTTTGGAGACATATCTTGTGTAGTATTTTTATGTCATCAAGCTCTTTGACTTGATGAATTTTTTAATCAACATTCAACAAAATCTCAATTCTGAATATTCTTTTCAGGATCATAATACTCTCCTTATATTCTGTGTACAAGAAAATTATAGTATTTTATTGATTTTCTTTTTCCTAATCTAATAAATGGCTTTTAGATTAAATTCTTATATTAAGATAACATAAAACATAGGAGTTCTCTTAATTTACCCTTTTAATTCCAAGTTCCATTTTATCCATCAGGTTGGCTCCACTAATAGTGAGTTCATTGTACAAGCGCATTCTAATAGCTCGGAGCATATATCCATCATTATTGGTATTAGTAATCGTCATACTCATGGTTACCTTCCAAGTGAGGCAGTTCCGGCGTCTATATGCTCACATTCGAGATGACAAGTACCTTGTTGGTCGGAGGCTGGTTAATTACAATCACCAACGCAGGAAGCCAAGCACAAGTACATCTGCTGGGTCTTCTACAGCAGCACCTCAGGCATAGTTAAAAACCATGAGGATACATGCAGCTACCATCACTTTCTGTGAATGATGTTCTTTTTTGAATAGATGGATAAGAAAAAGATGGGGCTATTCCATCTCATCCGTCAAAAGACTCATTTGCTATGTTAGTGCAGCAAATTCAAAAATGGAAATCGGTATGAGATCTCTTAAAAGTTATTTTATGCTGCCCTTAAAGACAGATTTACTCCATTTCCTGCCTCCCTACTTGTCCTGTTCTTGTATCAAGAATGAATTCAGTGGCTATGATTGTGATTGGTGTTCAAGGTGCCCAGGTGAGTGCACCTTTTAGTGACCATGAGCTCATATGGCTCTTTGGCTGGTGACCTCATTTCATACCTCATCCATAGTTGAGCAGGATGAGTTGAGTTACAAGTCATTTCATCATGCTGTCTTATTTCTATCTTAAGCCGTGATCATTTTAATGGATAAGGATGAATGTATGTGAATGAGTCTTGTGTGAATGCTTGCCAGTTCTCATTCTGCTGTTCTTTATCGTATGATGGCCATGTGGCTGGCACCCAAGATACATGGAACAAATATCATGTGAAGCATGTGCTTTATCTCATGAATATGAATTGCTAAGATAAATTTGCATTTCCTCCTCACTCCTCCACAAAT
The DNA here is from genome assembly GCA_028673005.1 of Tanypteryx hageni. Lineage (NCBI taxonomy): Eukaryota > Metazoa > Arthropoda > Insecta > Odonata > Petaluridae > Tanypteryx > Tanypteryx hageni. The sequence goes on from CM054116.1 coordinate 96,497,892, forward strand.
TTCCTTAAAAAATAATTTCTTAAATAACTTTTACTCGCTATTTATATTTGAGTTAAAGTAAATGTTTTAGGTTGTTTTATTGTGTGGGTGCATAGACTGACAGATACTCACTTTAATGTAAAATGATCCTTTTTCTGCCAATTGTCCAACATACCTTATTATCAATTCCTCTTAGTCCATTATCTCAAGAAAAATCTGTGAATAAATATTGGCAGAATATGTTTGTGCTTCTTGTTTGTTATGGAAAGTAAACATATTTAATTCTAAGGTATTGCATTCTGTCTAAATTTTATAAATTTTATCAAATTGTCATGTTTTGTTTGGTACCAACAAAATGTTCTCATTTCTTTTCAGTTGTAATTTTTGTAAATCTTAAACTTTGATTTCAAAATGTTTCCTTGGACTCTTTTATAGGTTTTCTTTGTCAGGGGCCAGATATTACAAAAAAATAAAGTATAATTGAATTTTCAAATCTTTTTTGTGTATAAAAAATTAATATTACCTTGAATTATATGTTGAAGTTTTGCTGTTCCAGTATTAAGTCAGCTTGCTTTGTTATTTGTTATATTGAAGCTAATTTTTGGGCATACCTGCTTTCATAATGTTCAATTATTTCTGTGCTATGGAAAGCTGTCAGATTTTAAGTCTGTCTTGATTCTCTACTATTTCAAGTGAAATATAATGAAAAAAGCAGTTTGAATCCAGCTGTTTTCAAATATATTTATTTGCAGTTTTAAAATTTTAGTTTTATCATTATTATAGTATTTATTTATATAATATTATGTAATTTTTCCTGCTTCCAGATCAAGATACCACATATAGCTTAAATTTTCTTAATTAAAGAAAGTGTAGAATGTTTATGTTGAGTTAATCTTTTTCTTATATAAATTATCTTCAAAACTAGCAATATAATATTTTTGTGATGCCATATTTGCCATCCTATAAGGTGAGTTTATGTTACATATCATAATAGAAATCACAATTTTTTAAAATCTGATATTTGAAGCTTTGCCTTCATCAAATACACATGAAATGCTGAGAATAAAGGAACAGTATTCATTGTAAAGTCTGTTACATTGCTACATAGAAATCATGTATGGCAGTGGAAAATTAATACAGTTGAAATGACTCCAGTTAATAAAATAATTAAGGTTTTAGGAAGTTAATTGTGAACAACATCTATAACTGATTGATGAAATTATGTTTGGATGGTGAGCATGTTAGCTGTTATTATGTGATATAATTTTTCTGAAATGATCAAAGTTTAAAGAAATACATCAAGTCCTCCACAATACAATATCAATCTTCAACTTCAAGCTTTGCAACAGTGCTACTACCATTTGCCTTTCCTTTAGAGTTGAACCCTAGCATCTTAATTGGGTTTTTATTCTGGATCATTCATGTATTTTAGCAATTATGAATGCACATTGATCTATGAATAGCAAAATGAGCTTGTAGTCGTGAATTTTTTCACAATCACTTGTTTCACCGTGCCTTATGTTTTGGCTAGTTAATGCATTTTTTGGGGTCTTTAGATTCATCCGGGAACAGCAACAGCGCCACTGTCGATGGCGAGAAAGCGATGGGAAATGAAACTACTATGGCATATGGAATAAGGTTTTATGGCGCATAACTTTAGGGGATTCCTTGTCCTCCTCGGCCCCCAGGGCTGGGTAGGTTTGGTTGGTTGATGTTGGTTTTCTTTCCACGTTCATTGTTCCCCCCCTCGGGGTTCATTTCTTAACTATTTTTCATTCACCTTCAAATGCCTCCTCTAAAGTATCACGAATTGCCAGTCAACGGCGAGTAATATAAATGAAGATGAACGCAACCCAACTGGGGGACCACAGTGAATGTGGAAAGAAAACCAACCAAACTTACCCAACCCAGGAGGCAGAAGTGGTTCGGGAATTATCTTCAAATTTCCATAATATGTACGTATGCCATAGTACTTCATTTCCCATTGATTTCTCGCCATCGACAGCACCAGTGGTAGTAGTGCCTTATCTCATCACTTTCTTGCCATCGACAGTGGCTCTGTTCCCGGGTAACTCTAAAGAACCTTTTTTTTGTAATAAGTTCATAAAACACTGTCACCATCAAGCTGGTGAGCTATTGTATGCAAACATTCTTTTATGAATTTTTAATACCGGTTACTGTAATCATTTTAATTATTTTGCATACGATCTAAAAAATAACTCGCAGTAATATCGGTAAAAGTTAATCATATATTTTAGCCCTTACAGCAATATTCAGGACATGCATTAATATGCATATTTTAGGCATTTGATGTTTATTCTTATGAAAGTTGACAAAAATTCTAAAATCTAACTAACTTCTGACATACACTTACAAAATTGCAATTTTTCAAATAGCTATTAATGACTACAATTCAGTAATAGATATATAGTCTTGACAGCATAAAAATTTGTACCCATTAAGTTTTAAAAGTCTAAATTGTGTTATTGATATTAAAATAGCCAAATATCAAATGCTTTCCACTATTTTATGTTAAAAATATTATAGGTTACCCAGAGCATCTCAGTTCTACAACATTCCTTATGAGAAGCAGAGAAGACTGGAAATCATATCTACCATTGAAGACATTAAAATAGGTTCCTTCTTTGCATGAAATAGGTTCCTTCTTTGCAGGGGCAATTTTTTCAACTTCCTTACAGCCTAATTTGTGTTGAAGAGGATTCATTTGAGTCTACAACACATTAAGCCTGCAAGATAGTTATTATATCTTCCTTATGGTGTTTTAAACCTTAATTATTCTTTTACATATATTTGTAATAACTGTCATAAAAAATTTTCAATTGGAGAATTATTAAGTGTTTTCTTATGAAAATTCCCCTTTTGGATCCAAACAAAACAGGAATTTAGGTCTCTTCCATTTAAATGTGGAATGTACTTTGAAGGCCAAATTAAATTTGCATTTCCATGTGTAGAGTTCATTTAGCAGTTTTAAAGGCTCATGAAAATTTATCACATGATTTAATTTGCGTTGATGCTTATTTTAGTCTTCTATTTGACTCCTAGTTATGCCAAAGGAAAGAAAGATGAAAGACAAATACATATGCTATACCGAATGCATTGGCACACTCAAGACACTAAACTTTACTAATGTATAAAAATTTTATGCAAGAGGTTTTCAGTAACCAGAGCCGGCTAGGAAAATCATGGGGCCCGGTGCTAAGTGTGTGCGCTGTGTTTCTTATGTGTTGAAGATTTTTAATAGTAAATTATAATAAACAAGGCAATCTTTTTCACTATGGCTTCGATATTTTTTCTATTTTTTATGTGCTGTAATAGTACAAAAAATGTTTTTTAGAGAGCATGGGGCCCAGTGCAGTCAAACTGTTGGCACTGCAATCAAGCTGGCCCTGTTTGGGAGAAGATACAGATGGAAAGTGACAGAATCTCAAGAATCTGAACATGGATGTATGATCTATAATAACATTAACATTTCAGTGTGTTGGGAAAAAATTGCTTAGAATTAAAATCCATGCTTTTATTTGTAGTTTTAATTGGAATGTAATGTCAGTAAATTGCATATGTCGACACTCGATTTTTTGTAGTTATAAAAAAAATTGCTTTATGTTTTTTTTATCTTCGGTCCCTGTGACTTGCCTTCCATTGCAGATTATGTAAGAGAAATGTCAGAAGAGTTGTAAAAATATTTGAGTACTTTGTAGTCATCTTCTAAATGTATTAAATGACAGTTTAGATCAGTGGTTCCCAACCTTTACGTAAGCGTGGCATCCTTTCGAAAATAACCAATTTTGCGGTACCCTAGCCTTGAAACTAGATTCTTACATACCAGCATTAAAAACTTTGGACACACATTAGTTGTTCCTACACCATTATCAATTTATTAGAAAAATTCCCTAGTTGCTTATCAACATATCCAAATCACTATTTATTCACCAAATTAGGTTTTTCGCGGCAACCCTAAAAATCAGCTGCGGCACCCAGGTTGGGAACCACTGGTTTAGATGGATGCTTGCAACGACATTTTTCCAACACAAAAGGTGCCGGAACGCGAAAGAGGTGAAGGTTCCGGAACGGCGTTCTGCCAGAAAAAAAGTACTGGGCCCATAGCACATTTCTGGAATAACCTCGTGGATAAAAGACGACCGACCTTGTCTCGTCTCGCCGAAACCCTGTCCAAGTGTTGGCGCACAAATTAATCCTCGCAATTGTTACAAATTTATGATTTGGGTGTGAGCTTAAATGTGCTGTACGTGGAGCCCATGGGTCTATTCCCGTTCTTTAAGTTCTATTAAGTGCTGCAAAAAAGGATGAAAGGAAGTTAGTCGCTCATTTTTATTTGCTCGATTGGCGAATTAACAAAAATACGTAAATATTACGGAGGGCTCCATCATTGCGTGCTTCGCATAATAACATCGTGGCACATCGCGAATTAAACCAAAACTTCGCTGTATCCTACAAATTACAAAAATCTTCCGCGAGTGCTACGGTTAAAAATATAATGATGACAGTATCGATTTTTCAGGTTCACATTTACATGTAGCACGATACCTTTCCTATATGAGATTGGCACCACACAGAAAAGGTTTGGCCACTACTAGTCCAGAATGTACAAAAAAATCTTAAGTATGCGAGGATGATAAATAAAAGCTAGCCGCCGCTCTCTCGGAAACAAGATTACAACTAATGATGATTTTTTCCATCTAATTGTTCTATAATTTGTTTTTTCTACCTTTATTAATCTGTATTGTATGCTACGTATTTTGATAGATTTGTGGGTTTTATTTAGTTAATAAATGGGGTTTTGTCTTTTTTTGCACCTTCGAATAAGAAAATATGTTATACGGTACAGGTAAACTCGTATAAAATAACTTTAACGAATATTTGAAGAATAGAATAAGAAAATGTGGCTGACTTTATTACCTACTAAAATTAATACTTGTAATGTTATGGAAAGTTGAACGGTCTGTGAGACCTCGCCTAGCTGGTAATGTAACAATACCTGACTATGGATTAAATGTTGTGGCATTCTTATTCATTACCTCAACGAATACATTTGCGGAGCATAGCAGTGAGGATGGCATTTTTTGCGCCGCCCTCTCGAGTAGCCTCGCGGACCACAGTTTATGAACCACTGGTTTAAGGGCGGTCAGGACTCTGTGTGTGCCTGTGGTAGTTGTAACACTTCAGAAAATAAACGTAGGAGCTTAAAATTTGGCAGGAGCACCAGGTGGATCATGAGAGTATCAGTGCCAAAAATAATTCAAATCGGCCCACGGGGTGTAGAGGGGTCCTCATAGAACGGTCGGTCCAAATTTCGTTTTTCTTTTAAGATATCTCAGCAACCGATTTTGATGAATCCTTCACAAATATTAATGTTTTGATGAGGCACATTTTCGAGGCGAAAATTGACGAAATCGGTCCCCAGTATTGAAAGGTCATAGTGTAAGGGCGGTCCAAATTTCGTTTTTAAAAATATATCTTGGCAACGAATTGGCCGATTAATGGAACCTTCACTAATATCAATGTTTTGGTGAGATACATTTTCGAGCCGTAAATAAAAGGCGTGAACGAGTTTTACTTTTTCTCAACCATCGAGTGATAATTAGAAGTTGATCCTTTTTATAATTTTATTTATATGTTCCTATCATTCTGAATAGATCTTCCAGACACAATTACCTTTATTTACAGTCACTGGCTTCGTCGTGACCACGAAAGCCAAGTTCATACTCTCCCAAAAAAAGCAATATCAACAGATCTTTTTAACATTTCTCGATTTTTCTTTACTGCTTCTTTGTGAGGTCGCTGAGTAATTTTCAAATGCTTATCTAATACATGTTCTGTTCGAGTTATTTTCTTGAAGAATTGACTCTAAATGTTCTTTACTTATCGATATTACCTTATGAAGATTATCTAAATCAGAAAATTCCGTTTTAGTCCAATCCTTTCATTCGAAAAAAGTAAACACGGTCAACAAAATAATTTTGCTTTGCTCTCTCATCCATTCAACCTTTCGACAATGTTATAAATATCTACGTTAAAATGTCTTGTGCATGGTTTAATTTTTATATTTAAATTTAGGTGAGGATTTGGCCTGCCTGTTCGGATAATTTCACTCTTTGCCTGAAAATAATTCGATAAAAAAACCTTTCGTTAATAAATTATACACTTCACAACGTGAAACCTCATCAGGGCTGTTTGGAAGCACAACAGAAGCATTTGTGGCACTCGGTTCACTCATGTTTGCAATTTTAAAATTGTTTCCACTCCGTACTTGATTACGCGGAGAAAAACCGCGAAATTCCTCCTATCTGACAGTGAGACAAAATGCTTGGAAATGATATTTGTTAATGCACTACTATAACACAAACACTTCTATAAGCATGAAGGTTCAGGTGAAACGTCAGAATTGCGACTAATTGAAACTAATTATAACTGGACCAGACGCCTAGTCTCCGCTCGTATACTACAGCGAATGGCTTATCGACGTGTACGCAATAATATTATTGCTTCCTAGTATGCTAGTAGTGTCATTTTCGGCTATTGTGTGGCGCCAGCTGTCAAGGTGGATTTCAAAAATGTCGCGCAGTCACACAGTTTTACTAAAGGTGTGCTTCTAAAATTGCGCTTGTGAATGGGTGATTTTTATTGTTATTACTGCTATTATTATTTTAAATTCTAACTTGGAAGCAATGCTTCCATGGAGGATTCGCCCGCGTGGAAGTCGTATCTCTTCAGAAAATAAACGGAGCTTAAAATTTGGCAGCAGCTTCAGGTTGATCAAATATAATTTAAATCGGCCCACGGGGTAGAGGGATCCTCATAGAACGGTCAGTTCAAATTTCGGTTTTTTAAAGATATCTCAGCCACCAATTAACCGATTTCGAGGTCTCTTCATTTTTACATTATCTTTTTAAGGCGTCAAAACCAAGTATTTCAGACACAAATTAAATAAATTAAGTATGGCTTTTGAAGTAATACATATTTGCCGCCCGGGTGCAAGCAATTTAAGCCCAATTTTTTTTTATTTTTAAATTACAAGGTGTAATTAATTTAAGGAAGGCTATAATAAACCAGGATCTTCGCGCCTACAGTGCCCAATCCAGATTAGTTACAAAATATTATTAATGGTTAGTTACAAATATTCCGTATTAACTGTCAATTGTTATTATGTTTTTATTGTTCACATCTCTTTCAAAAAGTATTTATATCATTATTATTTGCATTATTTGAATGTGAAAGAAGTTATCCAATATTTTATGACCTAAGCAACAAGCTTCTACTAAGAATCTCGCAACGACTACGTAAATAATAAAGAGATTTGCCACAGCTTTTCATAATTTTACCAATATTTAAAATTGGTGCAGAAAGATTTATAACTTTTCATATTTTTAAATATAAAATTTATAATTTAGTATGAGTATCGGCAATACATATGTTGAAACTAATGAAAATACCTGGCAATTAAACTTTTTGACATCATCATCTGCTTACGTCGCGGTAAACATCAACATAATGACTATATAGACTTAAAAGACTCAAATGTATTTTTTTAAATCAATATCACCTCAAAATTGCCGATTAATATATATTTTAAAGCATTGAATGCGTTTTCACAGTTTTTTCGATTGGAGAAAAGAAGAGAGATCTATACTTTTTCCGATCAAATTCTGAAATTTGGACTTTTGTTTTGTCTTAAAAATAATAAAGTACCATCTTACAGCTATACATTACTTTAAGTTTCAAGTTTTTCACTTAATTTAAAGCAATTTTAAAATGCAATTTTGTGAAACATTTACTCGATTTCAATGCCTCCTTATGGAGAATAAAATGGAATCATTGAGGTTGAAAATACTTTAAAATTGCTAATTTCTGAAGTTTTCGATTTTTCCTGTCGGTTGTAGCCTATGATATACCATCATACAAAATTTAATCTTTTTAATATATCTAAAAGTGCCCAAAAAGCGTGAAAGAAGACAGATACACGGATACTTGAGAATTCTATTTATTGATGTTCCATCCGTGATAAAGTCACGTTTGCTCAAATTTATTAGATCTAAGAAAGGAAAGCTTCTTGAAATAAAAACTGTATACAGATAAAGTAACCAAATTATAATATTTGGAAAGTTTAATTAATTATTTTTAAAGTACAAGGTACATACAACAAAATAGTAAAAATCTAGCAATATTAAGGGAAAAGCGACAATAAAATAAAAATGACAAATTGGTTTATTTTAAGAAATTTACTCTTCGAGATTTCATAATTGCAAATTCATTCACAATGTCATCAAAATTTAGTTCATCGCATATTTCATTTTCTATGCTAATAAGAGCCAGACTGCTTAGTTTATCTTGTCTCATTGATGAACGCAAATTGTTTTTTATCAATTTAATTTTTGAGAAAGATCTTTCTCCAGTAGCAACTGCTCCAGGAAGTGTTAATAAAACACGCAAAGCAATACAGATATCTGAAAAACCTCCTATTAAATCCTTGGTGAAGATATATTCTAAAATTTTAAAAGGGCTCATACTTGGATGCCTATAATCTTGAATAGCTTCTAACTTGCCATAGAGATCCATAGCACTGATGTTACTTTCTTCTCTGGCATTGTCCGTTAGTTTTTTTGTAAGTCTGTGCAGAATTTCATTTTTGTTTCATATTTCATCCTAGATAAGCTATGTATATCATAGAAAAACTGAAATCAGCATTATGTATTTTCTGCTGTTCAAATCTTTCACTAACAGAGGTTATCGCAGTATCCAAAATATAGTAAAGGAAATTAATCTTAAAACTAGTCTCAGGGTCTTGAACTGTTTCATCCTTGTGTTCGTAATCGGATTTTACTTTTTTATTACGTGGCCGAACAGATAGCAATGGAGGAAATTCTGTATCAACATCTTAAGCTAATTCCTTTGCGTCAATCAAAAGGCGTTTATATCCTTCTTCAGTTCTGTTGCTTTTCAAATATTCGATCATATTTTTTTGAATTTCTATTGAAACTGGAATGTTTACGTCCGATTTTTGTCAAGTTTTACTCAAAACATTTAACCGTGATAAAATGTTAAACCAGAGCGCAATGGAGCAAATGAATTTAAATGATTTTATTTTCAGCACCAGTGAATTTGCTTGATGTCTAGTATTTACATATCTGTCTACATCTGTCGACAACTCATACAGGGCGTCGTATATTTCAAAGGACGAGTTTTGCGAAATGACGATCCCATCTTTGTCTTGGAGGGAGGTAGTCCATATCGCTTGCTCCTAATTCTTGGCGGATGCGCACAAAGGAATTTTTGGGTTTCTCGGTTTCTCCGCGTCCTTTATTTTGTATAAGTGAAAAGATTCCATAGAAGAAAGTTTTAAAATTAACTATGACATAACTTAAGCAGCTTACCTATGATGTATTAAACCATACTAAAATCGGTAAACCGTCCTCAATCTTCTAAGCGCCCCTGATTTTCGCCGCCCTGATGCATTGCTTCAAAATTTGGCACACCCTCTGGTCGGTCGCATCGTTGCCTCACCAATCGCCACGGTCCTGGTTGCGAACGTATTTAGGTCTAAAAACTCTCTTCCTCTGAAAGAGGAGCTTGCCGGCAAACTGTTGCCGCCCTCGAGCCAGTTATTTCTTTATGGATGTGTACTAAGAAAGTAATCTGGTTAATGAGTAAAAATGATAAATGATTTTTTAATACCAAGTATTACTAAATTATATGCGTTCAAATCTACGAGATGGAACAGCACAAAATTAAGAAATATTATTCCCCGTCCGTAAGTGCCGCCCGGGCGCGATGCACCCATAGGGCGTCTCTGGGTGGCAACCAGGGGCGGATCTATATATGGGCTAATTGGGCTGTAGCCCAAGGCCCAGGTTGTCTAAGGGCCCCCAAAAGTCACTTTTGTTTTGTTTTTGCATCTTGCGTACGATATATACAATTCTAATTTGAAATGAGAAAGTTTTTTATATTTTGGTACAGTTCATTAAATACTCGGTGCTTGCATTCTGCAAGCGCTTAAAAAAATCACCATACATCAAGATCTAAACTCGTAAATATACCAACAGCACTTCAGTTACGTGGAGCCTATATGTATTAAATAATAAATTCCATGAGTAATAGTCGTATATTTATAATTTTCCGTGAAATTAAGGCAACCATCCGTAATTTTCAAATTGTCTGGCAATCGGCCCGTGTCCAAGTTTTCATATTTCAAGTTTCGTGACCCAGATCGCACTGCATGAGCACTAAGAATAATCATCATTGAGACATGAAATTTATGGAGAAATTAGGATACGTCACTGCTATGAGGGTTGCTTAACTGATTATGGTCTCTTGTAGTCGTAGAGAAAAGCAAACCTATTCGCTCCTTCCTATAGCCGATATCCCAAATTTAATCGTCGTGTTTGTGCAATTTCCATTAAAATCATTAAATCACTGTAATCGTAAAGTATAAGATCAGATCTCTTTAAAAGCATTGAGGTCGTTGCCATAGTATTTAAAGATTTTCATTGTTAAAAAGAGGAAAAATTCACTCGTTTTTTTCCGATTTAAAGCAGATATTAAAGCTAATTCGGTATGTATTTGAATTCTGTCTTAAAAAAGTAAGAACTCCGTTTTTTCACATAGACAACTATACTCATGGTACTACTATACGTATAGTAGTACCATGACTATACTTTTCGCGAATTCGTATCTCAATTTCAAGTAATTTAAAAATGCATTTTTAGAAAGCCTTGCACTGAATCCTTTTCTTATGGGGTATTGAAATGGAACATTGGGGCTAAAAAGACCCCTTAAATAAGAACATTTTTGTGATTTTCGATTTTTCTCGTCGGTTGTGCCACTCGACCTACCTATGCCAAATTTCAGATTTCTATCCCTTCTAGATGTACGTACCTAAGGGTTTTGTGACAGTGAGGGAGTGAGTGAGGGAGTGAGATGTTGAGAGCCCCGAAAAAAAATTAGCTCAAGGCCTCGAAAATCCACCATCCACCTCTGGTGACAACTCTAATTTTAACAATAAAATAAAGATTATAGTCATTATATGTTTCCTAATAAGTAAATAAAACAAGTTTCATTGCTCACTTAAGTTTGTTTTTCGATCTAGAGAAAATTCTCCCCGACTCTCCCGGAATTTGCTGCTCATGAGGTGGAAATCTCCCGGAACCAACTACTCATTAGGTGGTAACCCTAGTGACGCACTTGAATTTCAACTAACCCATAACCACGCCCCCTTCTGATCTTCAAAAATTCCCACGTCCCCCTTCTGATCTTCAAAGACTCCCACGCTCCCCTCCTCCCCCCAGAAAATGTTCTTTTGTGTTTTTTAGGGTACTTATCAAAAAGGTTATTAGTGATATTAACCAATGTTTATGACTAGGTTCTGTCAGCTTACCTAAGAGCATGAGCTGAGTTCGACTATGTGTGTTTATTTAGTGAATTCTAATGTTTCATATTCGCCTAGGACGGCGCGCCGTGGGAACAGGGCAGCTAGGCATGGCTCGGCTCTGTCTTAGAGTCAGTTGTCGGTAAATGTGGCACTAGTCAAAGGAGACGAGCGCTCGTAGACTCGGCTTGTCCGTACTTGTTGTATTTGTTCCCACACACACCAGGCTCGTGGACGTTCAGTTTTGTTTTGATTGTCGAGAGTGAAGGTGGTTGAGCAAGGGATGTGGGAATAAAAAAAAACTGAACCGCTCGGCGAGAGTGTCCGAGCTCTCGGGACTTGCCACATCACGAGCCGTGGGAATGGTCAATGATTGCCTACTCCCGCTTGTCCAAGTTCCGGCGAGTATTCGCACACTCGCCAAACCACGCGCCGTGGGAACGCGGCTTTATGGAGGTCACAAGTTGGCAGAGCATTTGAATACATCAGTACAATACTTATATCATCTAAATAGTAATAAAAGAAATGAAAAAATAGTATTGCGGATAAATTTGACAGCATTAGAAACATATGAGAGTTAGAAATTTGAGGAAAAACTGATTTTGGTCCAAAATGCTTCGCACACCCCTGGAATCCTCATAGACCCCCTAGGGGGGTGCGCCCCACAGGGGGCTGCCTTATTGGGTTGAGGCCATAATCCAACTCTTCTCCAGGGCTCATGCCAGCTCTTTCCGGCCCTGCCTATTCGTATTATAAACCTTTGCGCTTTGTGGTACCTACCTTGAAAACTAAAATCGTGTTAATTTTCTAAACTAACACTTGCCCTTTCCTATTTTCAATTGTCCGAACCACCCTTAGTCCCATTAAGTTCGGATAATTGGTGTTCTGCTGTACATGGAATTAATATTGATGACATAATTCCATATTGTAGAAGTTAATAATTTTCTCAGATTCAGTGGCGTACGGAAGCGTATCTAAAGGGGTTAGAAGCATTTGTAGGTTTCAGTAAGCTATGTCATGTAATACATCCAAATGTTTATTATGGTAATACAAGGAACAAGCTTTCACGTTGGCGTTTGGATAGCTTATTTCTTATAACTATAAAGCTATGCCATTTTTCAGAGTGTACGGGATTGTTCGCTAGGTTAAATCGTGAACCTCCCATTCACGAAATCCTGCGTCGCCACTGTTCAGACTTAATGAAACAAAAAAGGAATATTTGTGAAACATCTAAAAAATGTAATAGAAGGGGCTTTCTCCTGCACATCTTTGCTTAAGGAATAAAGCTTTATCGTCAAGGGCATGCCTGAACTAGTTATTTTTGAAATCCGCAAGCTTTAAATATTAGAATCACTAGTTGCAGCAAAAATTATTTCCGGAAAATCCTAAAAGGTAGAAACGAATACTTTCCCATATTATTTTCGTAGTAAAACTATCGTATTATAGTGTCCCTAATTTTACATTCTCCATATACGAAGTATAGGGAAAGCATTGTTTTCATGAAAAAAATCTAATTCGAGATTTCAACAGAAATACATGTTTTAAGGTCCCCTGAACACCTTTTGACTATTTTCTCGATGATGTCTGTGTGTCAGTCTGTCTGTATGTGATAGATTTGTGTGGGTGCTCTAACTAAAAAACTATTAATCGGGTCAACGCAAAATTTTATATTTAACATTTTTATAAAAGTTAGAATATCTGATTAGTTTTTGGTAAAAATCGGTGGACCGGAAGTGGGTGTTTACTCTTGCCACTAATCCGTTATTTTGAAATATTTGCTTTAATATTTGATAAACGTAAAAATGTACTGGAATATAATTTGTAGAAAATTTTATTTTATACAACCTTTGTTTGATACATTTTCCCATATAATGCATTGTTAAAGAGGTATCTTATATTTTTAGCTGCCACCACCACGCCACCTACCGAAGACTATTGTTAACAATTGAGGCTTAGTTATGTCTTAGTAACGCTCCTTTCTCTTTTCTTAATTGTCAACCGGAAGTAAATATTGACAACGATCCCAGAGCTAACATGTAATTTGCCATATAAATATGGAGAAAGTCATGCGTTGCCCACATCAGTTTATTTTGTGTTATAATTCTAAAAATATATTATTTGCTTCAAAACATCATTGTTTATTTTATTTTTATTATTCGGAAAATATATCAGTTGATTCGACTATGTTTTTGTTCATTATTTCGTGTTTTCCTTTCTCCAGTTACTGTTGTTGCTTAGCTTTTTATTTCATTTGTTAGTTTAACAATCGATGAAAATTTACATTTTGCGCGACTTCACCGGATTGGGTAAGTTGGTTGAAGTGTTTTGGTTCTTCCTCAAAGGGAAATTTTGCGCGACAAGGAATCATTTCAGAAAAAATATATTTTGGCTAACATAAGCTCTCGAATTACCCATCACAATTCCCCGATGCGGTTCCCGATCACAACTTTGGAAACGCTAAATTAGTAATAAAAAATTAAACCATCTCCTAACTCAACCTTTTTTACCCAACCTGATGCTGAGGTGCGTATAATTGCGAAATTCCGAAGGTTATATTATTGAATTTTTACTATAAATAATTTGGTACACGGTAGGTTTACTACGAAAACAATAAGGGACACTAAAATACGCATTTACCCCAAGTAGTATACAACAACTCCTGGAAAACCTTTAATTACCTAGAGTTGTATGAATGTGGGCATGTAGAGGGACAAAATACATGTATAAACACGTTCTCCCTTCTAAGTAAACGTTTTCAAGACACTTAGATGACTCATGCCTTGAGTATGACTTATAATAGATCTGTGATAAATCACCCTTCAAGAAATCAAAATATTTTTCCTTTGAAAAATGCATAAGTAGTAATTTTCCGAACAATACCTTGAATGTTTTTATGTTACCGTTTCTTACTAAGACAGTTTCTCAAAGCTAAAATTCGGGTTCCTTCGGATCAACCATGTCAACCCCGTAGGCTCTGTAGCTCCCGTACGTAAACCCGTAGTGAACGACAGGCATTTGTTATGGAAAATCAATTTTATTCTGTAAGTGGCTTATAAAATTTTCAGTGAATGTTATCTCGATTTTTCAAGAATTAGCAGCTATTTAGTTCCTCATATAGTGAAATAACAATGTAATAAGTGCTATTAACTCGCTTGGAACGGGAGTATGTTTGGGAAAACATAGGCGTTCTCTCTACATTTGTCATTGAAAAGCGTTCTTGAACGCCATCGTTCTTATAGACCGACGCTAACTTGTGAATCCAAGTGATTGAAAGAAGTGCAGCTCTAAAGACTGAATCTGGTGAATATATTTTATTAGGAATGGGACGTTCTGATAGAAGGTAAGTGTATTCATTTATACTATTTCATGGCCTTGATATGCGCATCCGTGCGTAATCCGGCGTCCGTAGTAATATGTAGGCGTTCGGCTAGTATGATCTGCTTCTACCTGTGATCTTAAACCATTTAATAAAAGTCATATATGAGTTTTTCAGTCTGGAAGGATTACTTGCCCAATTTTAGGCAGGAATCATTTCCTGAACGCTTTCCTCTAATTAAATGCACTAAGAAGTGTAAGGATAGCGTATAACTTTTGCTATAAGTTAGTTTTTCATTCATAAACATAATTATAAATTATTTTTAAATTGTACCTGATAAATTTGTTTTTTTGTTTGTGCATGATTGTATCTCATATCGGTTGAAATGCCCAAGACTACATTTAGATTGTTGCATTTTATAATTTTAATCTATAATACAATTCATGAATATGAATTTATTTTATTTTTACACGTAAACACCCGGTATTAATCAGTTTTTGGTTGATATTGCTCATGAATACTACCTCAATGACGGAATTGCAAATTGTATGCATTATAATTGGCATATTCTGGTGAATTGTAAATCAACATATATTACGATAAATATATAAGTACTATGAAGGTAGTTTTTTGTTTTTCTATTCAATTTTCCGTCGTGATAACGTTTTTAGCAGGCCTATAACTCTCTAATTGGGTGATAGCGAACGCAGGATCTTAACGTGTTACAAAAACATAATCGTGATTTTTGTACTTTACTATACATTTAAAAAAGATTTACTGCTTGCATTGATGGTATTTTCTCAAAGATTTTTTTATAGCACTATTATGATGCATAGAAATTAATCGCATTATGTGTTCAACTATTATGAGCCGCAATGACATTAATTTTAATGTGTGATATTTAGTATTTCCTGACCATAAACGTTTTCTGCATGTAATGAGAAAACTGATAACTTGATGGCTATCGTAACAAAATGCTCTAGGATTTTGTTTGCCAGTTTACTATTTTACCTGTACTGCCGGGGTCTTTGGTGATTTAAGCAAAATATTTTTTCCATGAAATGCTAAATTTAACAAAATTTCCCTCACAGTTGTGGAATATTTTTGTCAATTGTTTTTATCCAAAATTTATGCTTGATTACTTTACCTTCTATTAAAATCTTCTCAATCATTTTTTCCTTTATTTACTTACTAGTAATTTTTTAAAATTCATTTTTCTTTTAGAGATCGAAGCAGAAGCAGAGACAGAAGTCGAGATAGGGACAGAAGTCGTGACAGAGACAGAAGCCGTGATCGTGACAGGGATAGAAGCCGTGATCGTGACAGAGACAGAAGTTTAGACAGAGGCAGAGACCGGGACAGAGACAGAAGGGATCGTGATAGGGATCGTGGAAGGGATAGAGATCGCAGTCGAGACAGGGATCGCTTCAGAGATGATCGACGTGGTTTTGGCGGTGGTGGTGGCGGTGGAGGTGGTGGTGGTGGTGGTGGCGGCGGCATTGGTGGTGGTGGTTTTGGAGGAGGTGGAATGGGTGGTAGGAATAGTTTGAAAGGGCGGCAGCCTGGAGAGAGATTACGTAAACCCCACTGGGATCTCAGCCGCTTACCAACCTTCAGGAAAGAATTTTATGTGCCACATCCAGATGTTGCCAACAGGTATAGTATTTTCATAAATATCTAATTAATTTTTAGTCATTTTAATTTAATATTTCCTATATGTTGTTGTGTTTCTTATTTAAGATCATTGGAATTGCTATGCAATCATAATTTTATTATTTATTGTAAGAGATTTTGTAGTAGTTTTCAGTTAGTGGCAGTTAAACATCTTTAAATCCTTATTCAACTCAATTTTTATATTTTTTGTAATGATTTAATGATGTAGTAATTCTTTAGGTTTTTTATTGTCTTGTAGTAGATGTAAAATATTATGAAAAATCTCCCTTGAAAACATTGAAAAAATAATATCAAATCCTTTTTTGCATGATGATTTTAATGACAAAGAATAATAACTAATGTGAAATTGAAAAACAAGCATGGCTTGACCTTTTCATCTTACTTTTGTTTAAAAAGCCTATTGCTGCTTGAAGCATTTATCTCTTTGAACTTTTTATTATAAGCACTTTTCAAGGGCTATATGTATGGGCTAACAGGGATGCAGTTGATGGGCTATAAAATGTTATGTTAAACATTAAAATAAGCAGTACTAATACACGAAGAATCTATTTTAATTGTAATTCACCCCCTTTATACTGAGTTAAATTTACTTTATGTTAACTGGCCCAAAATAATTTTTAGGCCTAGGCCCCCAAAATTCACTATTTGCCATTGATAATAGGTTTAACTTTATGTTAGTTAAGTAAAAAAATTTGTTATACTTTATGAAATGAAGAGTTTGTTAAACCCATTTATTTTTTCTTTTGTGTGAATAATAATTTTGAAAACCATTTGCAAGGCACAGAAATTAGTTATACCTAAAATGCTATAACTTGGCAGTGTGCTGTAGGCACCTTTACGGTAGGACGAGTCCATCCTTGAGCCGGGACTGCTTTTAGGGGAGGTGGTGTTTAGGTGTGGGCATTGGTGCGAGAACTTAAAATCTGGAGGGGAATAAAGAAAGGGAGGGAGGTACACTAAGGCTGATGGACTTTTCTGAACCAAAATTTGTCTACTATGCTCTGACATCAGCTCCCCCTTAAAGCTTCTCCTTCCCATTCATTCCATTTCCCTCTCACGCATCTCCACCTGCCACCTTAGAGCGCACGAGCTATACCATTGTGTATCACAGCTTGAAAGTTTTAGTTTTGTCTAAATTTAACCAGTGTCTGGTTCACTGCTATATTTTGCCCTAATGTATAAAGTACGTCACTGGAACCTGCAAGTCTGCAAGAATCAAGCACTTATAGCATTAGTTATTTATCTCTAAAGATCTTACATTTGATATCCTTAAACAAGTTGAAATTCCATTCTATTGTTATCCCTCTAATTACATAATAGTCACAATAACCTCATCCTCATTCCATTTAAGCATCTCTCTTCCCCTTAGACTCCATCCCTGTGAAGTGAAAATTTTCTACTACTTGATGATGATGACGTATAAATACATATTCATTTCTCTGTGAATAATATCTGTAATTCTGTTTGACTTCCTCAGTTTATTATTGCAGTTATTACGAATAATTTTATGTTCATAATTGAATTGGTTTTTGTTATACATGCATTTAAAGTAAAATGTTTAGAGAAACGACAATGGGCATATAAAATTTTCACATCAGTATTACTATATTGATCCATGTACTATGTGCCCCTGAATAAGACATACAGCCCATTTTTTGAAACATGTATTTAAAAGATCAAAGATCGAATTAATTCAGTTGGAGATGTTACACAATATTGTTTGTTTGTTGTGAAATAATTGCATTGAATCACATTAGTCTTTGTCGTTGGCCACTATATTTGGACAGTTTTCTCTCTGCAATACCAGAAACAAATGATTTTTTGGTAAACAATAAAACTACAGTGAAACTTTGATTTTACGTTTTTGAAGGGAGTTTTAAAAAAAAACGTAAAACGAGGAAAACATGAAATCGAGAAAATTAAAATTCTTTACTTAGAAGAAAAAATTTGCACTGCTTACTATATATACTAGTAAAATGTGTCTGCATTCTGCAAGCATTTCAGATCGCTTTGTTTATTTTAGATTAAGAAAGCTCATGCCATAAAAGTTTATTTTTTTAAAACACCCACCAGCTATATTCAATGTACCATACCGAACAAAAAAAATCCCAAATATCAAACATCATGTGATTTAATATTGTTAAAAGTGCTTGCATTGCAAGCATTTTTGTACATGCGGGTAGCATTGAATTCTTGCTTTCCTTCCATTTGGAGCCAATTGGTGAGCACAAGGAGAGTGGAGTACAAAAACAGCTGAGTGAAAGAGGAGGAAAAGAGAGAATAGTGAGGAGAGAGAGAAAGAGAGGGGGAAGGATGATCAGGAGAGTAGAGGGGGAGAAGAGCGCAGAACTATGCAGTAAGAGGAGGCCACGCTACCATGCCATCTTCCCTCCATCGCGTAGCATTTAGCCTTCGCTGTGGCCTTGAGGGCGTAATGAGAAAGGATGAATCGCAAATTGCCTTCCCTTGCCCTTATATGATCTGTAAGGTATAGATTAAAAATTTTATTCAGGTATAGGATAAAATTTGCCACAATAACATCCGCAACAGGATGTATTAGATTGTAACATAAGTAATGTCGTTTTTTTACATTATGAACAGTTCAATGTAAAATAGTAATCAAGTATCACAATTATAATGTCCACAACAATGAAATGTGAGGAAGTTATAGTTGAGTTAGTTCTGAATTATTTAGGTAATTAAGTTTTTTAATTAAATTATTTATTCTAAACCCTTATTCTCGAACGATCAACTATGAGCAGCAATAACCTCCATATCCACCATTGTATGATCTATGAGTTTAAGCAAGACATCTATGCAACCATTGTGACAAAATATTTTCAACGTTTATTGTGACATTCTTAATGTTCGTAAGTGTTAACGTTGGTTTTTCAAACTCCGATCAGGCGATTTTAATCTCACCCGATTAGGACGACCATTTGATCCCTCTGAGTTCTCGTGGAATCAGATCCATGTCCAACTACTCGATAAATAACCGAGAAGCACAGTTGTTCACAAATGACTGTTTGCAGACACCATCAGAAGCTCGGCAAAGTCAGTAAGCATGGTGTATGGGTTCCACATCAACTGTCAAAAGACAACCTACTGCAACATGTCTCAGTATGCACTTTCCTACATGCTTGACAATCCTGTGAGCCATTTCAGGAGCAAATTGTGACTGGAGATGAGAATTAGGTACTGTATGAGAACATGCGATGGAAGAGGCTGGGGCTGGGCCAGATCCCAAAACCCATCCAAAAAGGCAGTCTGCACCCTAATAAGATCATGCTGTTCATTTGGTAGGATATAAGAGGCGTAATTCTTTTTGAGTTTCTGGATTCAAATCAGAATATCACCTCCAAGCTTAATTGTCAACAATTAGTGCATTTATGTCAACCTTCACTCCAAAAGTGGCCTGCTCTGGTGAATAGGAAGTGTGTCAATCTTCTGCATGACAATGCATGACCCCATGTTGCAAAGGTGACATGGCAGAAAATCCAAGATTTCAAATGGGAAGTCCTACCACACTCTCCATACTTAGCTGATCTTGCACCATCTGGTTTGAATCTGTTTCGATCTTTAAAACATGATCTAAATGAAAAACAATACAAGAACTTCGATGAGGTCTCTTTTGACCTCAATTCATTCTTTGACTCAAAGCTGGAAACTATGCTATCGAAGAAGAGGGTGACTATGTTGTTGTTTAATGTTCATAAAATAAAGCTAATTCCTCCTTTTACAAAATTGTTAAAAAAATGATATTACTTATGTTACAACCTAATACCTACAACCTACAGTTTTTGTGATAAAAATTGTTAGTATGTAATAATCGTAAAAAAATATATATAACAATCGCCAATTGCATTCCCTTGCCCTTATATGATCAGTAAGGTATCGATTAAACAATTTAGTCATCCAGACGATAGAATTGGCTACAAAAATTTTGCAAAAGTTCGTACTTACGACTTGTAGTTTCCGGATTAAAAATTATTAAACTTGATTGTACAAATGGGGTTAAAAAACCCTTAAAAATGAACATTTTGAAATTCTTGATTTTTTCTGTTTGGTTGTGAACAAATTCCTATAATTGTGCCAAATTTCAAGTCTCCAGCTCATCTGGAAGTGCCTAAACATTAGTATCCTCCTAATAATAATATATCATAAGTAAGAAGTGTCAATATAGAATGATGATATGTGAACTTTTTGAACTTAATACTATAATCTTATACCATAATAACCTTCTTCAGTGGACTGATGCTCTCCTCGGCACCTCTGATGGCAACGTATTGTAAAATACGAACATTTACGTATGATAATTTTAAAATATAAGTAGGTAATAATTTAGCTTTTTGGGAATTAATTTACACAAAGCAAATGAATTCCAAACTATATTACTGATTACTTATTCGAATACTTAATAAAAATCTGATGTGGCCACCACATGACTTTCTCCATATCTGTAATATTTCTAAAAATTCCATATAGGTTACATAATAATAAATATTTTAAGCAACTGCGAGAAAATTTTAGACTTTAAAAATAACAGAAATAAACTCAAACCATAGCCTTCTGATATTGGATATAGCCACTAAGCTCCAACAATTAAGAAAAGAAAAAGGAGCGTTACTAAGACGTAACTAAGCATCAATTGTTAACAATAGTCATCGGTAGGTGACGTGGTGGTGGCAGCTAAAAATATAAGATATCTCTTAAACAATGCATTTTATGGGAAAATGTTTCAAACAAAGATTGCAGAAAATTAAATTTCCTAGAACTTTTATTCTAATACATTTTTCAAATATTAAAGCATATATTTCAAAATTATGAATGTGACAAGAGTAAACACCCACTTCCGGTTGATCGATTTTTACCAAAAACTAATCAATTCTCGTGACTTTGATAAAAATGTTAAATATAAAATTTTGCATTGACCTGATTAATAGTTTTTGAGGTAGAGCACCCACAAAAAAGCTATCACATACACACAGACATCGAGAAAATGGTCAAAACGTGTTCAGGGGACCTCAAAACATATATTTCCATTGAAATCTCAGTCGATTTTTTTCATGGAAACAATACTTTCCCCTATACTACATATGGAGAAAGTAAAAATGGACCAAGTATAAACCAGGCAATATAATTCAGAATTGATATTATCAATGAAGTACAGTGGAATCTCGATTATCCAGGCCCCGTTTATCTGAGCTTCCATGTTAACCGAGGCGCCCCCCCCCTAAATACATACATTGTTGTTTTTAGCTTGCGGTCAAGGTCACAGGTTATTTAGCACACGTAAATCATAACTCCTCATGACTTCAGTTTTCATTTGTTACATAGTGTAAGATTCACGAAGCATGTGGCTGCATTCAGTCGCAACAATGTAACCGAGGTAGCCAAAAAGCGATCGACTTAAGTTAGGCAGAAATCATTAAAAGACTCTTTTGTTTAAGTAATATCAATAAATTGTTCTTTTAGTTTAGTTACGTATGTATACAATAAGTTTTCTGAACATACATAGGCCTATTTTTAATACCTAAAAAGAAACTTCCGTTTAATCAGAGTGTATCATTATCCGAGGTTTAACTTGGTCCACTTTACCTTGGATAATCGAGACTCTACTGTATATAACAATTGAATATTCTGTCATACAATTGAAAGAATCCTTTATTGTAATTATGTTGTGAAAACGTTAGTAAAAATAAAAATTGAAACTACTTCAAATTCAAATCACAATTATTGTTTGCAATGTTAACTACCCGATTAGAAAGAAGCAGACATTAGAACTGAAAAAGCTCCTAAGAAAAATTGTAAATTACAAACATTACAGGCATGCCTCATTTAGCGCAAGAGAGGCGTTCCAAGACATCTGTGCGCTATCCGAATTTGCGCTAAACGTTCAGTTTGTAACATAGCACCTTAAACTTTCAAGAAGGGTCGTATTTACCGAGATTACTGAAATCCAAGATTTTTTTAAATATAACCCATTTAATTCTATATGAACGTTAAATTATAAAATTCATTCAGTAAAAACACGATTTTGGTTAATTTAAGTTTTAGTAAATGAAAATGGACACAAAACGAAATAAATTAACAAAAGGCATATATTATTTATCAGAAAATAAAGAAAAAACAATAAATCAATAGATAGAGATGTGAAAGGAAAAGGGCTGCCGGTTATTTTTAAATAATTATTTATTATGAACATATTGATGTACAACAGCTTCATAATACGAGTGTTATTATGATTCAGCGATGCCGCCACAGATTCAGACATGTAACTGTAGCATAGGTACCAACAGCAAAATAACATCAGAATAACAAATGAACAACAATGAAAAAAAGTACTCCATACAAATTTATCGTAAACCTTACGTTTTACACAAAAAATTATTGATATGAAATGTGTATTTAATTATTTGATTGAACTTTTGTTCTCTAATATTTTTTGCTCGGATTAGTATTTAACAAGATGCTTGTGAGATACATTGTAAAATACATGTAGGTTTCCTTGCAAAGTGGTCATTATTATCATCTGATTTTAACCAAAATTGGAATCTGTTGACAAATTTTAATAAAATTCCCCAATACCAAATTTCATCAAAATACGCTCAGCGGTTCCAGAATTGAAACATGTGGATGGACGGAGACGACCATGCCTATATGTGTTCACTCTGTGCAAATAATGCATAATAACCATCGTGAAAGTTAAAGTTGTTATGAAACTAATCTAACCCAACCCAAATACTCATCTACACGGAACCCAAGTAAAGTTAAAATTCAGTCATGATCCTAATCTAGCCCAATCCTAAGCAAAAACCCATCCAAAGCGAAACCAACACTGAACATCTCAACAGTAACGTTAACAAGTTTAAAACTTCCAATGTTAGCTTCGATGCAAAGGACTGTAGAATTGCGACAAACCAATTAAAAAAGTAAAAGTGAACTAGTGAAATAGAAATAAAGCTAATCTTCTAACAGTAATAAAAGTCTACTTCTGTCCCTTTTGTGGCTCCCTCTGTCACGGTATAAAAATGTGAATAACTCGATAATGGAACGAGATTCATTTTTGATATTAGGTAGGAATGATTGATTCACATATTGTAAGTTGATGATGAAAATAAATCTCGAAAAAAGTCCTAGGTTCGACTCCAAGGCAGGCCTTTCCATTTCCCATATGATAACACATAAAAATCGACTTTTTGACTTGCAGGCTTTTATTCTTTTTGAGATCTAAATTTGAAAGAATATACCTATGATCTTCGGATCTAGCCCATTTTAAAGAAAAAACTATGAAGTTTCTTATTCTGTTCATCTATTCCCGCCTACAGTTTGAAATTCCTCATTTTAAACGTTTAATTCACATATTTTGGGGAAATCTTGCCATTTAACTGGATGTTGCCATGCCAACCCATTACATTGTTAAACCTCGAAGTCCTATTTTTATTTCAATCCTTATGAGTGAAAGTGTGCTTTGAATGCTCTTACAATTAGTACGAGAAAGAGAAGAGAGAGAGAAGAGAGAAATTCTTTTCATAGCAACCAATGCAAACAACATTCGTTGCGTTTTTTACGAGGAGGAATACATTTGAATGTAGAACATTAATCATTTGCATATTAAAATTAGGTACTTAGAATCATCGTAGGAGCTCGAAACTTGAAAGTTTGTTTTCTTTCCATCCAAAGAAAGTCAAGGCATATTTATGTTCATTTTTTATTTTACAAAAACCTTTCCTGTGTAATTTCAATGGGCATCTCCCTATAAATATAATAATAAGTTACCTGAGCTAGTAAATGTATAAATAACGACAAATTTGTTTTTAATTAGAGTGGAATGACTATCACTGAACAAAGTGAAATACGAATGAAGGTAAGTGAGAAAAATGTTGGTACCATAAGAAAAGACTGTAGAATTTAGGAGCTTTATTTTTTTAAATTAAACTGTGCTAAAAGAACATATGCTAAACGAGGCATACCTGTAAAGAGCTTTAATAGTAAATATAATACTTATATATTTTTATTATTGTTTCTTTAAAAATTTTTACATACTTGTTTCTTTTTCTCTGTTACTTTTAACTTATTTACATAATTCATTTTTAATATCGTTGCACATCATTGTTACACTGTTATTTGTAATTTCAAATCTTGGCAAATACTTCCTTGTTGCTTCTATTCCCCAGAGTGCAGCCAGAAATGTAGTAGGCGTAGAATCTTCCACAACTTCTATCTCTTCTTCTTCCTCTTCAAACTCGACCAACTTCATCTAACACCATGTTCACAGTCTTCATCTCACACATTTCAAGAGCACTTTCACATGCCACATAATGCTCAAATTGTACCTAGCTGTTTTCACATGTGGCCAATCATCCTTTTCGTTGTCATTAAGGATCATATCTTTGTGTATGATAACATCTTCCTGGTCCACATTATTTGTAAACCCACATTTGGTAAAGCAGTTCTGCAATGTGGATGATGGTATTAAGCGCCTGTCTTCTGCTGTAAAATTTAGGACATCAAACAGATTCAACTTCAATTTTGTAACATCTTGAAGCTCTCCTCCATCTATTAGTGCCACAGTCTTACGGATGAGTTGCTTTCTGTAGTTCCATTTGAAAGCATGAATTACTCCCAGGTCTAATGGCTGGGGATGACTGGTCCAATTAGGTGGGAAGAAAACTTGGATGTTTCCCAAATGACGTGTCTTGTGGATCAAAAAAGTATAATTTTGCTGTTTTTAGCTCTCATTTGTGCATTTAGTGCTATTAAAAAGTCTTCGAAGATTTGAATAGTCTTCCAAGCTTTTTTATTAACCACATAC
Source organism: Tanypteryx hageni (assembly GCA_028673005.1). Classification (NCBI taxonomy): domain Eukaryota; kingdom Metazoa; phylum Arthropoda; class Insecta; order Odonata; family Petaluridae; genus Tanypteryx; species Tanypteryx hageni. Next base: position 96,523,077 of record CM054116.1, read on the forward strand.
TTAATGGGCAGCTTCTTAACATTCTTAAAACATCCAGGATTTTTAAATTTACCATTAACCAAAGGTACTTCTACAAAGTTAACAATTTTTCTTCATAGGCAATAGGAAGCCACTGTCTGATCTATTGTTCAGGTGGTATCTAACATCTCGACACATGTGGGAAATTTTGCTACTTAAAAACAAAGCCTTGAATATGATGTGCACCAGGTTTTTTTATGTAAAAACTAGTGTAATTGCCTTTCAAATATGATGGGATCATCATAAAAGTATTCCAGTGATATTTGATTTCAATATGAAAAAGAAATCTGATGTTGCCAACACTTGACTTTCTCCATATGTAGTTGGTAATTTACGAGTTGGCAGCACTGGAATCACTGTCAATATTAAACTGAAATATCTCCTTAACAATTGGCTCTACAAAAAATTATTAAATACAAAAGTTGTAGTAGAGAATAAAATTATCTATAACTTAGGTTATTAAATACGATTACGTTAATGAAGAATTACTGGAGATATTTTACACAAATGGAAAAATGGCAAGAATAAACATCCATTTCCGGTCGGCCAGTTTTAGCTAAAATCTAATCAGTTTTTGACTTTCTAATACAAATGCTAAATATGAAATTTTATGCTGATCAGATTATTAGTTTTTGAGTTAAGAGCGCCCACAAAATTCTGATCACAGACATCATAGAGAAAATAATCTAAACATGTTCAGAGAACCTTCAAACATGTATTTCTGTTGAAATCTCGAATTTGATTTTTTTCATGACAATAATACTTTCTCTATACTTTGTTTATGGAGAATGTAATAAGTAAAATTTGCTATGATCTGGTTTGGCTTTCATGCACAATCAAATTGGTATTTTTGAATGTTATCTTTGTTTTAATTATAATGTTTTAAATAATTACAAACAGAGAGGCCAAATGATTATCCAAATATTTGCCAAAAATAAGAGGGAAATCCAGATAATGTATGAAGGATCCACAGAAATTTACTTGAAATATTTGAGCAAATTATAAGTTATTTAAAATGTATAGAATCTAACTTAATAATTGAATTATTTTACTGTCTCTTTTTAATGCATAAAAACAGGATAAAACATGAATGAACAATCAACTTATCATTGGAGGAAAATGTGTAGTAACTTACTATGAAATAAATACATGAACTGCAATGAGTTTTAATCATTTTTTAAGATCGCAATTTTCTTTTAACTATAGTAATTTAGAAAAATTTTCAGAAAATTGGCTGAATTTAAAGAAATTTAAATGAAAGTCATGAAATGTTATTTTTTCAGTCTTATTGTTAAATGAGAAATGTAACTCCTTAACCGTTAAGTTAAAAAATTAGAGATACACAGGAAAAAAGCGGGGGAAAAGAAAGGAGGTACGTAGTATAGGGGAAAGTATTGTTTTCATGAAAATAATCAATTTCAAGATTTCAACGGAAATACACGTTTTGACCATTTTCTCGATGATGTCTGTGTGTGTGAATGTGATAGCTTTTTTGTGGGATCTATAACTCAAAAACTATTAATCAGGTCCATGTGAAATTTTATATTTAACATTTTTATGAAAGTCATGAGAACTGATTAGTTTTTGGTAAAAATCTGTCAACCAGAAGTGGGTGTTTACTTTTGACACTTATCCATTATATTGAAATATTTGATATATTTAAAAACATATTGGAATAAAAGTTATAGGAAATTTAATTTTCTACAACCTTTGTTCGAAACATTTTTCCATATAATGCATTGTTTAAGAGACATCTTAAAAACTAAATTTTTTAGCTGCCACCACCACGTTACCTACTGACAACTATTGTTAACAATTGACCCTTAGTTATGTCTTAGTAATGCTCCTTTTTATTTTCTTAATTGTTGGAACTTTGTGGCTATATCCAATATCAGAAGGCTATGGTTTGAGTTTATTTCTGTTCTTTGTAATGCCTAAAATTTTTTTGCAGTTTCTTAAAATATTTATTATTATGTAACCTATTTGGAATTTTTAGAAATATTACAGATATGGAGAAAGTCATGTGGTGGCCACATCAGATTTTTTTTCTATTGTTAATATTCATGCATTCATTTCTTCATTGCTTTAGTGCATTTTTATTCATATTATGGCTTCCCTCACGGATAAATCAAGGACTGCCCTAACTCTAAAATCAGCAGATGATATTATTCTGCTTATAGATAGGGGAGAGATTGTTGCATCACTTGGATGTTATATAACATGAAAATATCTAGCATATGCACAATAAAGAATGCTAAAACACTTAAATCTATGGGTCAGTCATTCTCAAGGAGTATGGAATGCAAACATCCTGTCACTGTATTAAGCTAGTTACACAGCTCAGATATAGAATACAGAGCACTTTTTCAGAAATCTTCCAGTGTTACAGAAGATGTGTGTGCCAGTTATTGTGTATATAGATTCTTGTTGTCATTGAATGTCCTGTGGATAGTGTTCATAAACAACTTTCAATAATTTATTTTGTGATAAAAATGTGAGGTTTTTAACCAAAAAGCGTTATTATACCATAATGTTTAAAAAACAGTTGAGCACTACAGCATTATGATAATGTTGAATTCAATATATTAGTGATTATTTTTATTTAAATTTAGAATTGCCTTTTAATTAATTATTTTGTTTAATGATCTAGACCTCAGCATGAAGTTGAACATTATCGAAGTTCAAAGGAAATTACTGTTAAAGGACGCAGTATGCCCAACCCTATCCGTTACTTTGATGAGGCTGGCTTCCCTGACTATGTTCTTAAAGAAATAAAGTAAGTCACGATTGCTTTTCCATTTATAATCATATTTTTGCTTATGCAATCAAGGCATCATAAACATGCCTCCAGGAGGTATATGATAAGATGTATTTTATAATTTGAATAAAATTGTTAAAATATTTCATTAATTGACATTTTTGGTGTAATACCATACTTAAACAGAACAATATACTATTTTTGATTTATGTAGGAAATATCTACATTTAAATCAAATTATTGTTTATAATTTTTATAGTCATACATAAGACATCACCACTTGATTAAGAACTGATTTTTTATTTTTATTTGTTAATTTTTGTGCTCCTGTTTTAGGAAGCAAGGCTTCTCTGAACCAACAGCTATTCAGGCTCAAGGTTGGCCTATTGCTCTCAGTGGCAGGGATATGGTGGGCATAGCTCAGACTGGATCTGGAAAAACATTAGCAGTAAGTTTAATGATGAGTAAATGATCCATCAATAAATAATTACATTAAAATGGTTTTATCTGTTATGTCACTAGGAATATCCTAGTAATTTAATTTTCCATGGACTCCCTGGACTCCAGATTTATGGGATAGTTTCTTAGTGTTAATTGAGTTTAAATAGCTGAAATATCTCTTCAAACTACATATATATTTTTCTTAATTTATCAGATTAATTGCATCACAATTCATCTCATATTGATCTAAGAATGGCAGGGATAACTCAGAATGAAAGTGATACTTAACTACCCCGTTTCTAAGTCCCATTAGCTACTTCTACAACAGTACTTAATGTGGATTTACTTATTGTTCCTTTACAGTATATTCTTCCAGCTATAGTGCATATTAACAATCAGTCACGTCTGGTGAGAGGTGATGGCCCCGTAGCTCTTGTATTGGCTCCTACTCGTGAGCTTGCTCAGCAAATTCAACAGGTGGCGAATGACTTTGGACATTCATCTCAAATTAGAAATACATGTGTCTTTGGAGGGGCTCCAAAGGGTGGACAGGTATTTGTAATTTAAAAAATATGTTAATAATAATTTTTCAATTTAAGCATTAGAAACAGTAAGATAAATGTAATAACAATTTATAATGATTGCTATTTAGATTACAGGCATGCCTCGTTTAGCGCATATTCGTTTAGTACATTTTTGATATACCCCAATTGGCTTCTCAATTTTTATTTAAGAAATAAAGTTCTTATATGGCTACGGTCTGTTAATACACCCCCAACTGTTTTCTTACTTAGCTTTACTTCTTTGTTCCAATGATACTCTGTTATGTATTATACACTAATTGAAGATAAATTTGTTGTTATACGTTTATTCACTTTATTTCTGTCTATTTCACCTGTTCACTTTTACTGTTTTACATTGGTTTGCCGTGATTTTACGGTCTTTTGCAGTTATGCAAACATTTGATATTTTACACTTGTTAACATTAGTGTTGGGATGGTCAGGGATAGATTCGCTTCGGGTGGGTTTTTACTTTTGAGGTGGGTTAGATTAGGTTCATGACTGAATTTTAACCTGCTGTTCATATCTTTGTTAAATTTTTGTGATAGACCTGTTAAATTTTTGTTAGAGCTTTAAAAAAAATCGGTAATGTTTTCAGTTCGTCCATTCATGGGTAAAAATTTTGAAGTAACGAGAAAGGCTGGGAAACTAAAATTTTCAGGGTAGTTTTAGATAGTGACAGACGAGCCCTATTGATTTTGGAGTGGGTTTGTCTGACCATTTGCCTTTTCGCAGGATTTCAAGAAATCCCCTATGAACTATTTATACAGGGCCATACTATGGTAAAGTTTCGTTTTTTTTACATTGCTACAACAATAAAAGCAAAGTGTAAATACATTCAGTTTACTTTAGAAAATGGATAAATATCATATTAAAACTGCTTAACTGCGGTGAGGTATGTTTTTAATAACTTTTAATTGACTTTGGATTTTGTTTTGTTATAAATGCTAAGCTCTAATGAAAATACAATGTTACATTATAATTATGCAGTTTGATAGCTATATCTGAAGTTTGTTGAAAAATGCATTAACATTAAGTATTCTGTAATTTTAAGTGAATATAAAAAAATCTCTTTTGGAATCTGCTTTTTCAATTTTTTAAAACTTGTTACTATTTGCACTGGCCAATCTTCATCCAGGGTATTCAGTTTCAATATCATTAATTCAATTATGATGCAGCATAATTATTTTGCTTCATTTCTAGTGCCAAATAAAATTTAACAGCAAATAGCAGAAAGGTAATTTAAATTAATCATTGGTAATACAGTAGATGATCGTTTATCCAAAATAGTCGGAACCTGAACCATTTAGGATAATAGATATTTTTGGATAATGATTGTTTCATGCCGTAAACAGCTCGTCAAACAAAAGAAATGTTTCTATTAAGATATGGCAAAAATAAATGATAATATCAATGAATTAAACACAGTGGATGTTTAGGCATGTTTTGCTTCCATCGCCTATTAGCTTCTTTCCATCCATCTGTACACATGTTTGTTCTCGGCTTCTACCAAACAGATTTTCATGGCATTCGGTAAAGTAAATGCAATTAGAAAAGGATATAAATGATTCACATAACCCAATCGGGAGTACCACTTGGCTAGAAAAAAAATGAACAAACTTTCCGTTGATCATTAAAATCAAACAAAGTCGTAATTCACTTTGAACTTCGGCAATTTCTTGCATGTTTATTTAATTGTTGTCAACGAAAACAGTCTTCATAGTAACTAAAATAAATAAGATCTATTATAATTACGAAAATACATTTAATTTCCTTTTGTGTGCATGCAGCATTTAGTAAACAGATGAAACTGGATTATCAGAGATGAAGGAATGAACGTAAATACGTTTATTTATCTTTCATATACACAAAGCGTTTTCTAATTGAAAAGAAATGGATGATTTAGGATGAAGGAATAAACTCAAACGTAAAGATTACAACTACTTAGAGCAGGGGTGGGCAAACTGTGGGCCACATGCGGCCTACGATGCCATTATGGAAGCAAACCATAATATAAAATAGAGATAATTTCATATTTGTAGTTTAAATTAATGCCGGAAAACCTTCTCCAGTGATGTTATGGGGATAACATATTATTTATTATTGATTTTCACGAAGAGGATCCCTTGCATTACCTCACATTAATTATGATGTGAACCCTAATGTGGCCCGCCGAAGCATTTTCATCTGTTTATGCGGCCCACCTAAGAAGCTGCAATTGTTAATGTGGCCCGCCACGTAAAAAGTTTGCCCACCCCTGACTTAGAGTGAGATATGTTTTAAATAATTTTTGATTCTTTGACTAATTACAACTGATTAGAAAATAAATCGGTGCACTATCAAAAATTTAATATTTCGTTGGCATCATATTTTTCCAAATTTGGATGTTTTTGTTATTTGAATCTTTGGGAAAACGATCTTCTGTTGTCATAATAAATATTGAGTAAATATTCAATATAAAAACAGTTTTACAACAGTATGTAAGGATGATAAAATTTCTGACTAATAAAAATCAATTGTGTTAAGGACTACGTAATAAACTGCTTGTTTAGCGCAAATACCGTTAGCGCATAGATCTTTCAGAAAACATCCCTTGCGCTAAGTGAGGTATACCTGTATGTGCATTATATGGTATCCCTTTGAAAGTTTTGGAATACTTTTTGTCTTTTGCACGATGGGCATGGACTTGAAGAGGATTTTAGTGTTTCATTTAAAAAATATTTGGTGTGTTATCATGAATACATATTACATTTCAGGCAAGAGATCTAGAAAGAGGTGTAGAAATTGTGATTGCCACCCCTGGACGTCTTATAGACTTCCTCGAGAGGAATACCACCAACCTCAAGAGGTGCACATATTTAGTTCTGGATGAGGCTGACCGAATGTTAGATATGGGTTTTGAACCTCAGATAAGGAAGATTATTGAACAGATTCGGGTGAGTTAGCAAAGAAAGTAAATATCTGTGATCATCTAAAGATAATTTCATTAAACTTGGAAAATAACAATGCACTTTTAGTACTGCCATATTTTTCTTCACGTTTCTATAAAATTTAATATTGTCATTTTTTATTTTCCATCAAGTTTCTTAATTTGCCTAAATTGATCTACAGTATTTGCATCGTATTTTGAGGGCTATGTACCATGTTCTTGATATGAGCTCTAATGCATTAGGTTCAATTATCAAGGATAGAAAAATTTAGTTAATGTTTGTGAAATGTCATTCTTATGAACTCATTTGCATATTATTTGTGCTTGTATATGTTAAGCGTCTTAAAGTAAAGGGAAAAAAATTTTCTCTCTCAAGCCTGATCGTCAAACCCTAATGTGGTCTGCTACTTGGCCAAAAGAGGTGAGAAATCTTGCTGAAGAATTCTTAAAGGATTACATACAAATCAATGTGGGTTCTCTACAACTTTCTGCCAACCATAACATCCTTCAAATTATTGATGTTTGTCAGGAACATGAGAAAGAAAACAAGTGAGTATTTTTTAAACTTTGAATCAAATGGTTCAGTCTATATAATGATACACAGTATTGTTGCTGGCTGACTGGTTTATAATAGTCATTTATAATTTATGAGGGTGGTTCAAATGAAAACAGCAAAAGTTAAATAAGAATTATTTATTGAAATTATGTTAAGTAACCTCTTTACTTTTCAATTTGTTCTCCTGCTCTTATAATATACTTCTTCTGTCCTGACTAGGGCTTCCAATTAACCGGAATTTTTACTAACTGGTTTTTTGGTTAAAGATCATCAGCTAACTGGTAATTAACCGGTAAAACTAAAAACCCTCCATTAATTTTTAGACATGTTTATTTAAATAACTTTCAAAGGAATACAAGGAAAACTGTTTAGTTTTTGCTGCAAATAATTTTTTTTAAGAAATTGCTCATTCAATGTTTGGTATAACAAAATTTTGAACAAAATACTTACAAGAAAAACAAATTATTTTATATGATTTAAAAATAAAGCTTTATAAATAAACAACATTCAATGTTTCATATACAAAAAAAAATTATTGTTCATACAAAAGCACAAAAGAATGCAAGAAAAAAAATTTGTTTAAAACAATAATATTTCAGGAATACAAGAACATAAAGTGTTTCATATTACATTTCGTTCTTTCCTTAAAAATCCATTCCAACAGTTCACAAACCCTAATGTTTTTAATTATTTTTTTATGACATAACATAGGTCTGGAGGGGTCCTCTTAGAATACCTATTTATTCCAACAAATTCTTTTCACTTGATTTTTTAAAACTGATTCCTTCAAAAAATTCAGTTAATCGGACACAATTAACCAGTTAACGAATAGTAAGAAAATTTGAAAAATAACCGGTTAACTGGGCTCAGTAAAAAACCAGCTTGGAAGCCCTGATCCTGACACTAATGCCTGGTTTCATCAGATTATAATTTCTTAGGTTGCATTTTGAGCCATTTGTGCATCACTGTTCAAAACTTGTTCTCACATTGGAAATGCTTTCTACTTAATGCCTCTTTAAGTGGTCTAAAAAGTTATAATAATCACTTGGGGCCAAGTCAGGAGAATAAAGAAGGTATGGTATCACTTCAAAATCCTTTTTTTTTAATGGTGTCAATTGTTGACTGAGAACTGGAGGGCGAACATTGTCACGCTGTAACCCAGGGCTCCAGAAATATGCTTGTCCTCTCGCCTCGGGTGAGTTAAAGAAGGACAATGGTGAGTAGATTTTTAGCTTAACTCACCACAAAATGAACTATGACCAAGTGGATTTTGGTAAGTGGTGAGTAGGTTTTATTTGTATTTTTTTAGTCTTGCTTTTAACAAACCTCCTTTGTCATTTGGTCTGGATTGGAGGCTTCAGATGGTTATTAACACATTTGCAATGATGTGGCCCACCGGTGAGACACAATGCCTATGAGTTATATTGTTTTCATTCGGGCAGATGGTAAGAAATATTCTGGAATTTTTTTTATGGCCACAAGAAGCAATTTGTGCATGTACTAATGGTTAATCTTAATTTTCAAAGTTGAAGACAATAAAAAATACTCAAACACCTTTTTGAAAACTTTTTAAGAGTTAAAAAAAATCTCATCTGATGAATCGGTGGGTTTGTATAAATCTTCAGAATCCAAGGAACAAATAATGCAAGAAGTGATTCAACCCCACCGCTGTGGTTATGTTCTGTAATAGATCCAAATTCAGAGGTGAATGACCACCGAGGGTGAGACTCTCACCCATGGTGATACTTTGAAGGAGCAAGAGACATGTTTAGAGACTCACATTTTTTGCTCAAAATCTGGTCACAAATGCAGGATACGCCTGCCTCAGCTAGTGGGTCATGGTGGATGCGAATAAAATTGATTTACAAGTTAGAAGTCAGAGAGTTATTATAGTTCATCCTAGCATCTCTGCAACCAGCAAGGTTTTCATGTAATCAATCTCTATTAATAAATAATACCTTCATCATTTTAACAATTTTCAATGTACTATTTGTTTAGTATGTTCCAAAAATGTGCCTAAAATTTATAAAGAAGAAACAATTCAAGTGGAAGTAATTGTGGTAAAGAATGGATGGACAGAGGGTTAGAAAAACAGAGGAAGAGAAAGATCAACCCCATAAATGCTATGATACACAGAAATAGTGTGCGATTATTACATATGAATTTAAAAATAATTACGGCCCAGGCGAAAAACATTAAAAATGCCTTTCATCGTGCATGTGTTAAGCATATCGCAGTATATAGCGCTGTTAACAGTTGTCCTTCATGTAAGTCTCCAAAATATCCCAATTTTAATCCCAAAATATAATTAGTATCACCTTACTGGCTGATGGTATTGCTCTGAATTTCTTAGGCTTTGATGAACTGGAATGATGGCATTTTTGACTGGCTTGCTTACTTTCAGGCTGAAAGAAAGTAACTTGTTGAGGACCGTTTACACGAGGCAACCAGTGTAGAACGACAGACAAATTGAAAGCAAAGTGAAAGCACATCGACCATGTAAACCCCCTTTCGCCTTGGTAGTTCTACAAGCATTGTGATTCTACAGAAGTAGAGAGCACCTCTACTTTTTCAAAAGCGACTCCCACAAGGGGATGCCGAGCACTGCCGACCCTATCTGAACTGGTCCTGAAGATGGCCATATGTTGGAGTCTGCATGTTTTTAACTTTACGTGATACACATGATGAAATATAACAACGATGTTATGTTACACCTGGTAGGTTTACATTCTAATAATAAATAATTTATTTAATTCATCACGTTTTCTGAAAATATTTATTGAAGAAAGTGACACAGTCTTAATACTAGCATAACTTGGGGCCATTCACAAATTACATAATGCAAGGAGGGAAGGGTTGGGGTCAGACAAAATGTTACGGTTTGTTATGAGTGGAATGTGATGTAACAGTTTTTCATAAAAAATAAATATATCATCTGACTTGAATTACTTTTTAGTATGATAATTGTTTAGTAACAAATCGCACACACAACAGCAGTATATAACCTGGGTTGCCACCTTTCAGGGTTTGACCCCGAGTCTCCAGCTTTAGGGACCAGTCTCAGGGTATCCAGATAAATGGTAAAATTCTCCATGTCAATTACATATATTGGCCAGAGTAACACTCCCCAGTTCAAGATAGCATATTTGTGTTACCATTACAAGAAATGGTACGATATTTTGAACGTGAGAATGACAGAATGTTTGAATACATTGTAGTTATTATAGTGACTAAAAATACCCTCAAATGCTTCCGCATTCCACATCTAATTCTTTTAAACATGCACGAAAATACTCTACTTTGTCACCCTGATAAACATTTTATTCCGCCCTAAAGACAATGTTTTATTTCCCACGGAGCTGATATGTTTCACGCTGTTGTGTCATATATGCTATATGTCATAAAAGTTGCTGTGTGTATTAGCTGAGAGCTTCTTCCTGAATTTTGTTGCATACTCCTGAATACAGCAAATTTGTAGCTTTTACATAGTCATATGCACTTGCTTAAATTGATATTGAGAGAGAACAGATAAATAGATAGAGCTAAAATCTTCTGGGTACATGGGTATGGTGATGCTATTTATCAGTATGCATGTGCATTTGATCCCTGTTACCCATCTGTTTGTCTGCCCACCCTGCAAGTACTAAAATTAAAATGATGGCTGAACTAGAAAGCTTACAAAAATAACATTTCATGTGATGTACTTGAGTATAATGCAGGGTCGTATATTTCTACTTGTGCTACACGCTCAAATTGTATTACCCAGGTTGCCTCGTGTAAACGGGGCTTTAGGTACACACTTGACTGGATCTCACCTCATCATAGATAATGTGATGAACTGATCTGATGCTCATGTTGAGAGCCTTGCTCAATACCTTCAGCTTATTGTGCTGCTTTCTTCAAATGAGCCTTTCAATTACAGAAATGTTGTCGGGTGTGACTGCACATTTAGCCTGACCAGGGCGAACAGCTTTTAAAATTTTCAGCCCAAGCATAAATTGACTCAGAAGTACTTGCCCTTCTTGATCAGGTCTTATACCACATTTACTATCTTTGTGGATTTTCTGTGGTGGATGGGTGCCTCATCCGTCGATCTCCCTCCTTAGGAGAAGCTGTCCTTCAGTTATCTTGTTTATGACTCCTTTTGGAAGTGGGTTGGTCATCTTCCAGTCCAGTGGAGGTGTGCAGATGTTTGTAGGTGTCCCATGGGCGGGTGGCAGTGTCTCCTAGCTCCTGTATGATTTTAGGAGCCTTGTGGCATAGGACTTAGTAGAATAGCTGCACTGAATTACGCATCCTCTCTTCCATTGGGATGGTCTTGGTGAGTAAATGTAGGACCTTGTTGGTCGTATTCCATCTGAGCTTCAGGATCGAGTGAAGGGAGCTCCGTTCTGCTTTCTCAAGCTTCTCAAGGGCTGTCTTGTTCAGGAAGCCACTCCATGCCGCTGAGGCCTGCGTAAAAGCTGGGAAGATGACCGCTTGGCAGAGGTGAAGTTTTTTACGGAGGGAGATGTAGTCGGATTTCAGAACCGGAGACAGCTGTATCCTCAGCAAGATCGCCTAGTATGCCACCTTTGTTGCATGGGCGCTGAAAGACAGCCGATGCTCAAGGGTAACTCCCGAGTAGGAGACTTCTTCCATCTATTCGGCCTCCGTATAGTCGACCAGGATGACATATGGTTCCTTCCGATGGCCTCAGGAAAAGATGATGGTCTGCATCTTTGCAGGCTTTATCTCCACTTGCCATACATTGTACCACTCTAGGAGTTTGTTTGTGGCCTTTTGGAGATATTAATCATCATCTTCGGCTGCGATAACCTGGTGAGCAAGGCAGCATCCTAGACATACAGAGCCAGCATGGTGCTCCAACTGTAGTCCTGCAGGATGTCCACAGTAAAGATGTTAAAGAGCTGAGGCCTAGGACTAAACCGTAGGGAACACCAGCTGCCACCGGATGCCATGGAGACAAGGCCTGCTGCCAGGAGACTTGGAACTTTCTTCCCTGGAGGTAGGATTGGAGAACCTGGATGATCCATGTCGGAAACTTGAAGCAGAGAAGCTTATGGAGAAGTCCCTCATGCCAGACCTTGTCAAATGCCTTCCAGATATCGTAAAAGGCACCGGCGGCAAAGCAATTGCGGTTGAAGGCCTCTGAGATGAACTTGCAGACTCGATCAACTGCTGAACTGTAGCATGCTCGCTCTGAAAGCCAAACTGCTGAGGTGGCAAGATGTTCTCCTTCTCCGCATGCTGGCATAGGTGCAGCATGAGGTGCCTCTCAAAAAGCTTTTCTAATCCGTCCAGGAGTGATATTGGATGGAAGTTTTTGGGCTTCCTAGGTTTCCCCAGCTTGGGAAGGTAGATGACCTTTGCCAACTTACATGAAGATGGCAAATGGCCAAGATGAATGGAGGAGGTGTTCTAGACCGCTATCAGGTGGGTTACAAATCCATTCAGAAGCTGCCTGAGGATTTCGTTCCGTATTCCGTCATCTCCTAGGGCCTTCTGAGGTCTGAGAGACTTGATGGCAGACACTAGATGTTCTCTGGTAATCACAGGAGCCTCTTCATCTTCCTGTGCTTCCATGGATTCAGTCAAGCCTCCAGGAGGGATGTCAGGTCCATCGTTTGGTTGAAATATGCCTTCGAAATATTTGGCAAGGTGGATGGCCTTTTCTTTTGGTGTACAGGCAAGGTCCTGGTCGGTTGTCAGTGGAGGATCAGATTCCATGGGATTTCTCAGCTGCTTCGCCAAGCGCTAGATGGACCTGTCTTCATAGGATAGAGAGGCCATCTTCCTGTCCCATCTTTCATGCCAGAAGTCTTGAATCTTATCCCAGCCAGTTTTTTGAAGTCACCTTCTGGTAATGTTCTTGATCTTGATAAACTGCAGAATGGCATCCGGAAGGTCTTGATAGTCCGGTCTGCATCTGCGCCTCTTGGGAATGTTCATTGATATTCATACACTCTTCTTTGTAATGCACATTTCTTACCATACACACTGACCATCATGTGATGTATTTCATTAGGTTTAACTCCTGCATTTATAAATCTTATAACTGTTCTCATCTCAATCTTAGTACAACTTTCCAAATGAGTAGCCTTTTTGGATTGTTAATTACAACAATATAAAGAACAATTACACACAGGGAATTAAAGGTAAAGTACTCCTTTAGCCAAACAATTAGAGGGTTACAACACCCAATGCATTTCGCCCACAAGGTGGGCATCTTCAGGGGCAAAACCTGTCTCAACAGTGACTGGGAGTCGACTGCAAAGATTTGAACAGAAAGGATTATGAAGACGACCGAGAAACAAGTGAAGCGCGGAAAGATTTTTCGGCGTGTGTGTTGTTTACATCAGTCAGTTTGTATAAGGTCTGGTTAAAATCTGTGTCCGTGTTCATAAGTGTATCCCGGTTTTTGTAAATGTGAAGGTTTTCTAACGAGTTTAGTGAGTTGTTGGCTGAAGTTATCAATTTTAAATCTTTTACGTGCATACTGTGACCTGTCACTGCTTAGATGAGCTGTGTCTGTTCAAACTGTCTTTTTGAATATGCTCCTATTAATTTTGTCTTTTAACCCCGTTAGTGGACGCAAAATTTTCACATCGATCACCAGGTGGGGCATTTTTATGTAATTAAATTAAGGGGTGAAATTAGGATATATCATCAAAACATAGTTATATGATATGGAAACCATGAAATTGATTCTGTTGAAAAATAACAATTTTTTTAACAATTTGAAAGTGATTTTTGAATTTTTCATCACGTATTTTCGTTTGCTGTTCCCATTGTATCACACAGGTAGTCTGTCCATTGACAGGTCCGTGATTATTCATGGTTAAACCTGGTTCTCCATGTACTCCTATTTTCCGCTGCCCTCTTCATATCTTGATAACTCTCTTTCCCTTTCAAATCGTCTATCAACTGAAACCTTTTCCTATCTCTTTCCCTTTTTCCATCTAGTTTTCCTTCTAACACGTCTTTAATCATACTCTTTCCTCAGGTAATGTCCACCTTGCCTTCCTCTTTCTAATAGTCTGTATAATCATTCGCTTCTCTACTATTCCTCGTAGCACTTCATCATTTTTCATCCTATCCATTCATTTTATCTTCAGCATTCTCCTCCAAGTCCACATTTCAAAGCTTTCCAAGTATTTGATGTTATTTTTCCTTAGCATCCATGTTTCTGCCCCATACAAAATACATAACATTTTATGAACTTCTTGCGGATATCTTCCTTTATATTCCCGTAAGTAGTTGTTTCTTTCTCCTGAAAGCCGCTTTTGCTTTTCCTATTCTAGTTTTGATCTCATCCATACATTTTGCCTCTCGTGTTATGATACTTCCAAGGTATTTATATCCTGAAACTTGTTCTAATGGCTTTCCCCCAATAGTTATGTTCAGATTTTATTCTTTGCCCGATATTCGAATGACCTTGGATTTTTCTGTATTTATTTCCATACCGTATTTTCTATCTGTTATTACTAGTCTATTTATCATTTTCTGGAGTTCCTCTTCCTTTCATGCTAGAAGTACTTGATCATCCGAGTATTTTACTGTTCTTATAATCCTTCCTCCAATTTTGAAATCTCCTGTGCCTTCTAATGCTTCATGCATTAGACTTTCTCCATATATATTGAATAGGGTCGGCAATAGGCAGCAGCTCTGTCTTACTCCTCTACCGATACTTACTCTGCAGGTGTCCGCATTCTCCAACCTGACCTTTACAACTTGATTCACATATAGATTCCTGATCAGTCTTCTGTCTTTCCAGTCTACACCTATATCCTTGAATATCTTCATCAACATTGCCCAATTTACTCTATCAAAGGCCTTCTGCCAGTCTACGAAACATATGCAGAGATCTTGACTGTACTCTATTGTCCTTTCTGATATGATTCTAACTACCCCAATAGCATCTCTAGTTCCTCGTCCTTTTCTGAAACTGAATTGATCTTCCCCTAGCATTTCTTTTGCCTTTTTCGCCAGCCTTTTATTAAGAATTCTCGTGTTGATCTTCGAAGTGTGTGACAGAAGGCTTATTATTCTGTAGTCTTTTCACTGCATTGCCTTTGGCTTCTTCTTTAGAGGGATCATTGTTACTTCTAGGAAATCCCGAGGTCACTCTCCAGTGTCGTAAATCTTATTAATTAATTTCGTGATCGCTTTTAGTCCTTCTGATCCCATGACTTTATGTACTTCAGCTGGTAGTCCATCGCTGCCTGTGGCTTTTCCTTTCTTTAGTTCCACTATCGCTTTTTCTGCTTCGCTCTCCATAATACTTGGTCCTAAGTTATCTTCTTCAATGTTTTCCTCATCTTCCAGTTCTATTTTTGCCGATCCTGCCTGCTTGCTGCATAGTTCCTTAATGTATTCTTCCCATACCTGTGCTACATCCTTTGTTTCTGAGACTATCTTCCCATCCGTATTCGTAATTCCTTTACCATGAATTCCATTAGACTTCTTATCTTCTAATTCCAGTGCCCTAGTGTACATCGTATCGTACCGTCCTAACTACTCCATTTGTTCTATTTCATCACATTTTTCTTTTGGCCAATTTTCTCTAGCTTTATCTGTTACCCTTCTCAACTCATTGTTTATACGCCTATAGTTGGCTCTACCTTCTTCACTGTTAACGTTTTTCCATTTTCGTCTCTCATCCATTTTCTCCAGCATTTCCTTCGTGATCCATGGTTTTCTGATTTTCTTCTCTTGTTTTCCAATCTCTTTATCCAAGGTATCCTTGATACTGGTTTTAATTTCATCCCATTCTATATCCACGGTCTGTGGTTTGTTTTCCAAATTTCTTAGGCAATCTTCCAACTTCATGCTGACTACATCCTGCCTTTCTTTCAGTTTTTCTAGGTCCCAAGTCTGTTTTTCTCTTCTCGTTTTTCTTATTCGTTTGAGCTTTATACTTAGGTCAAGTATTAGAAGGCTGTGATCTGAATCAATGTCTGCTCCTTGCAATGCCTTGGCGGTCTTTATGCTGTTCCTGAATCTTTGTTTTACTAGGATGTAATCTAGTAATCCCATTGTATATGATGGCACATTTCTTCATACATTTTTTTTCTTGTCTTAGTGGATCTTTTGAGCACATATTTCAAGTAGTTAATTGCAATTTTTTACGAATGAGTTCTTTTGGTAATTTTATACTTGTAGGTGATTTTAATCTGTCTATTGAATGGCATTCCCCGGACAGTGGCAGTGGCAAAAACGTGAATGATAACTATTTTATTGAACATTTTATTTTGGGCCTCGGACTCCGTCAACTCAACTCTCACAAAACTCATAATTTGGCATTGCTGGACTGCCTCGATCACTTTGGGCAAAAATATCTTCAAATCCGACCAGAGTCCCTCGACGCTGCCCTTGACCTACCTGCCTCTGGGAAACACCTCAGGGGAGCCACCCCAGCCCGACCTCTCCCAATTTGGTCTAAAGCCCACTGGCCAGACATTAACCGCTCCCTCTTTTCCATTCTGTGGTGTATACTCAATTCTTTGAATCCCTCTGATGCTGTGGAATTTTTCTATGATGTCCTATTTGTCGTCATCAAAGACCATGTCCCTTTTGCTAAACCTAGGGCAAAAAAATTTCCCCCATGGTATAAGCCGGACACTATTCTTTGTCTGAAAAATAAGAGCAGTGCATGGAACATCTGGAAGACTTTCCTCATCCCCGTGTCCAAGAAATCCTTCACAGACATGAGGCGACTCTTGAATGTTCTTCTAAGGTGCGACTATAATGATTACACAAACCAACAAAATTAAATTTTTTTCTTGGTGCCGGAAAACTGAGAACTGATTTTGGATATATTTGATGTGCTGATTCCAAAAATACCTGGCTTTTTTTCGTAGCAGCTCTAGTTTTTTAGATACAGGCTAATTGATTTTCGTTTTAATAACAGGCACAAATAATGAAATAATGGTATCTTTACAGGAAACGTGGTACCTATAACTAGATTAAATAATTAGGCAATTAGAGTTACTTGGTATTCCTGATGACCGTAAAACTTCGACCTTTTATACCTGCCTAACCCCCACTCCTCCACCACGAACTCATCCGCCCTTATTACCTCGTGTCTAGCACTGCCGTACCCGGTTCAGTTTACGATTGTGTTTACGTAGTTGCAATTGTGCTTTCAGTTTGTTTTTGTTTTCGGCGTTCTTTAGTCATAAAACAGTTAATTAAAACCATGGCATCCACAAGCAGACGTAGCTGTGTGAATCACCCCGACGTTTTTTGTTACGTATGTGGCGAATACACTTTGAAAGAAAGCAGAAAACCTATTTCTAACTTTGTGAAACGGTGTTATCTTGCTTATTTCGGCGTCCACTTGGGAGACCAGGATAAAGCTTGGGCTCCACATTTGGTGTGTAAAACGTGCGTTGAACATTTGCGAGAGTGGACAGTTGGAAAGAGAAAGTGCTTAAAGTTTGGAGTACCAATGGTTTGGAGGGAACCGAGGAACCATTACGATGACTGCTATTTTTGTATCGTAAATATCAAAGGCATTAATCGGAACAATAGACACAAATGGACATATCCTGATCTTAATTCAGCAAAGAGACCGGTACCGCATTCCGACGAAATCCCCATTCCATCATTCAGCAGTCTGCCTAGACTCTCGGGAGACCAAAACCGAACCATCAATGTCTGATGAAGGTGAATATGTGCGATCAGACAACGATAGTGATTTTGAAGCAGATTCTGACAAGCCCCAACGTTTCAATCAACAAGAACTGAACGATCTCAGTAGAGACCTGAACCTCTCCAAGGAGTCTTCAGAATTACTTGCCTCCAGATTAAAAGAAAAGAATCTGCTTAATCCGGGTACTAGTATTACATTTTATCGTAAAAGAGAAAAGGATCTGCTGCCCTTTTTCTCTCAGGAAAATAACCTAGTATTCTGTAATGATATAAGAAGACTCTTAGAAGCAATGGGTTTATCAGAATACACACCAGACGAATGGCGTCTTTTTATTGATAGCTCAAAACGTAGTTTAAAATGTGTTCTTTTGAACAACCGTAACAGATATGGCACAATACCCATTGGTCATTCTACCACCTTGAAAGAGGAATACGAGACAATATCACTAGTCCTGAAAAAAATTAAGTATGAAGAACATCAGTGGGTGATTTGTGTCGATCTAAAAATGGTAAACTTCCTCCTAGACAGCAAAGTGGATACACAAAATATCCTTGTTTTTTATGTCTTTGGGACAGCAGAGCTAAGGATCAGCACTGGGTTAACAAAAATTGGCCCCTAAGAAACGTCATGGTTCCAGGAAAAGAAAACTTAATCAACGAACCTTTGGTTGCGAGAGAGAAAATCATATTTCCACCTTTGCATATCAAGTTGGGACTTATGAAGCAATTTGTGAAGGCGTTAAATCGAGATGGACTTTGCTTTGGGTACTTAATACGTAAATTTCCTGGGATTAGCATGGAAAAACTGAAAGCAGGCATATTAGATGGCCCTCAGATAAGACAGCTTATAAAAGATCCACAATTTACCGCAGCAATGAACGAGATTGAATCTAATGCTTGGTGCTCATTTGTTAAAGTAGTACAAAATTTTCTTGGCAATCATAAAGCAGAGAATTACACAGAATTAGTGGGAAATATGCTTTCTAAATTTAATATTCTCGGTTGTAACATGAGCATAAAACTTCACTACCTCCACAACCACTTAGATCGATTCCCACAAAACCTAGGTGATTACAGTGAAGAACAGGGGGAAAGATTTCATCAGGACATTAAGACGATGGAAGAACGATATCAAGGAAGATGGGATACCCACATGATGGCCGACTACTGTTGGAGTCTGCAGCGAGACTGTCCTACTAAAGTCCATGCTAGAAAATCATATAAAAGAAAATTTTTAAGTGATAAGCCATGAATGTATATTTATCTACTTTGTGAATTAAATGCCTTACTTTGTATTCTTTGTTTTTTAATGAGCCTTTGTCGCAAATACTAATACTTATAACCTGAAATGTACATGAGTTAAAAAAAAAGATGATTTTTTTCTAAAAGAGGTCAATATAGCGTACCTCAAAAACTAGATCTGATAGACTAAATCTGACAGTTGTTTTGGATTCTACACCCAAAAATTACCTAAAAACAGTTAAAAAATAGCAGGCACCAAAATGTGTGTTGGGCTGTGTTATGTATCTGAGTTCTCAACGTCTACCTTGGCCAACCCAAAATGTTCTGGTCCCTTATTAACAGTCGGCGCAAATGTAGCAGAATCCCTCTCGAAATTACTTATAATGTTGCTAACACCTCTGGTTCTCATAGGGCCAATCTGTTTATTGATTTCTTCTATAATACTCTTGCCTCTTCACATACTGCAAGTCCTATCAGCAGTAGTAAATCACTTTCCCTTCAACCCATTTGTCATTTCTCTCTTTCCAATCTTCAAACTTCACAGCAGGAAGTCCAAGTATACTTTTCGAAGATCTCTCCTACTTGTACCATCGGTCCTGATGGCATTAGTCCTATATTTCTCTGCAAATGCGCTGAATCACTATCTCTTCTACTGTCTTTAACCGTTACTTTTCCACTGGCACCTTTCCCTGGCAATGGAAAGCAGCTAACATTGTGCCAATACTTAAGTCGGGTAATAAATCAGATGTTACATCTTACCACCCAGTATCTTTACTCCCTATTATTTCATCAGTTTGTGAGAGAATTATTCTCAATAGATTATACTATTTCACTTCTCTGCACCTCTCTCTACTCAACATGGCTTCCTTCCTGGATGCTCTGGTCTGTCTAAACTTGCTGTCTTTCAGGATCATGTAATTAACTCTTTTAGAGAAAAATCTCAGCTTAACACTGTTTTTCTTGACTTTTCAAAAGCATTCGACTCACTAAACCATGATCTTTTACTTTTAAAACTTAGTCACCGTTTTGGTATACACGGTAACTTTCTAACACTAATTTCCAGCTTCCTGTCTGAAAGAACTCAGCGGGTAGTACTCTCCGGAAATGCTTCCCGTTGGGCATCAGTTACTTCCGGTGTTCCTCAAGGTAGTGTCCTTGGGCCCTATCTATTCAATCTTTTTATTGATGACTTACCTGATTTGATATCTTCTGACTGGTCCCATACTGACAATTGCAAAATTTTTAAACAAGTAGACTCGATGTCTGATTCTCAAAAATTTCAGAAGGCTTTGGATACAATATCAAGTTAGAGCGTTAGTTGGGATCTTAAATTAAACCCTTCAAAGTGTAAGACCCTAACCTTTTCTCTTCGAAAAAATCCGTTGATAGTCAACTACAAATTATATGGCTGTGATTTATCGAGTGTTGATTGTCACAAAGATCTTGGCATTATTGTTGACGCAAAGTTCAATTTCTCCCCTCATATTACCAAAATAAAAAATAAGGCGATGTCTCTTTTAGGTCTGCTTTATAGATTCACAGATATAATAGACCCCCACACTCTGCGTACCTATTTCTGCAGCATCGTCCTACCGACTATTTCTTACTGTTCTCCCATATGGGTAATGTCAGCCTCATCGAATCTTTCTTCTCTTGATAGGGTGCTTAATTTCTTTCTTCAAATTGTCCGAGTCCAAATTCCTTCTCTCCATAATGCCTCCAATAATGATGTTCTGACTTCACTTGCCCTCAAGTCTCTTACTGTTCTTATAGAAAAAAGTGATCTTTCATTACTTTACAATGTACTGAATGCAAACATTGACTGTCCTGTACTTCTCTCCCTGTTTAACATACGCATACCAAACAGATCTACTCGTCTTTCCTGCCTCCTTAATCTCAGTATACCTAGGCTGTCGGTAATCAAACGCTCACTTTCCTTCCGCCTCCCTGCTCTTCTGAACTCATTACATCCGAACTCAGATGTATTCAATCAACCTTTAAAAACCTTTGTCTCTTTTCTGTCTTCTCCACTTTAGTTTATTTTATTTTCCTTTTGTTTGTTATTAATTTATTTTATATTGTTTTCTCTTGAGTTATGTACTTATGGATTTATGGTTATAGATTTCACTGTAAATTGGCCTTTTTGCTGTATGTGAAACATTTATAAATAAATAAATATTACAAGTGACGTTGTGATATGGCATTCACAACACAATATTGAATGTCTTTTAGTTATAGCAGGAGCGAGAGAGACAGTTCCATTGCTTAAATGCAGTGAGTGATCAAGAGATCACGAGCGCGCTGGTGAAAGCGAAGAGTGATCGTGTTGGGATTTGCGATTTACGGTGAGGTTGCGGCGGTATGCGACTATCCTTTATCCTTATTTTATTAAATATGTATTTTCCAATCCTAAACATTTGTATTCATAACTATCAAGCATAGGTAAGTCTTATCAAAATGATAAAACCTCTAATCAACTGAAATTAAAGAATTTTTAAAATTGGTTCTTCATTTTTATCAACTGCATTGGAAATTTACTACAAACTAAAAAATTCATATGAACATAGTCAGATCCCACTGAAAGCATTAAATTAAAGATTTCACAATAATTTTGCTTTTAATAGTATTCTTTTCATCATGACAGCAATTGAATACCCGCATTGTTAAAGATTCCAAATTTTCCTATTTTATCTGAAAAATTACCTTCATTCATTGTAACTTGGAGTGGTTTCAAATTTTGTTACAAATAATTTACTTTATTCTTTCATATACAAAATAGAGCTATTCCCGGGTTAATATCTCAAACCTAACTAATCTTGAAATGTAATATTGTAAACCCATGCGTGATTTCCATGTATTTCTTATGGGCGATATGAAAAGAAAGAACGACATCAAAAATGAGCCCTAAAGAGGACAAATATTGGAATTTGGATAATTCTCTTTAGTTTCATCTGATGACCAATCATTCTACCAAATTTTAGGTCTGTAGCAGGAGCATGTACTCTGAGTTACAGTCGATGCAACCGATCGACGGGTTCCTTTTATTATCTTTAATTACGGGTCTCTGGGTTCCCAGTGTACTTTTTGTGTTATCTATAAAAAATTCTTATATAGGGCATAACCGTTACAACACTAATATTTTAGTCTTAAATATCTGTTAAGTTTATTAACTTGAATATAAAATTTTTAGTATGAAAATCCGAATTTTCATACATGGTCATCACAAATGAAAAATGTGCCGAATACTTGGAACTGTTAAAAACGTTTCTGGTCTGCAGCATATATTTAGAAGTGCCTATAAATTAGTATTCTAAATGAGAAGCACGTATTTAAGGTGGATACGTAACCTCTAAACAAAAAAAATAAAAGAGTAACTACACATCATTATTTTTTACCAAATTATTTCATTATAACATTAATCGTAATGGAAAATGTAATGTAGATTTTAGCATAATGAAAAACAAAATTGCTCTTTTGCCTGTAACGAAAAACATGACGAATCATTTTTTTTCATTTGCCAGCACTGGATGAAAGTCATGCATGTAAAAGCTTTTGATTCATTCAAATATATTTTTCATTCCTTGAGAAAATTTGGAGGCATTCATTTTCAGTTTACCCTTTTATAAAAACTAAGTTTTTTATTTATTTTTATGCAAGTTATTCATGAATCTTTCTTCTTGTGTTGTTAGGCTAATGAAGCTTCTTGAAGAAATTGCTGCAGAAAAAGAAAACAAGACGATAATATTTGTAGAAACCAAGCGTAAAGTGGATGAAATCACCAGAACAATGCGTCAAGATGGGTGAGTATAATGTTACTGCTTAAAATATGTTAAAAATTCATTTTAACTATCATTATTACTATAGCAGTAAGTATGATTGTTTAAATTAAATCTGTTTTTAAATTTGTTGACTCTGGCCAACAAAGCACTTGATGATTATAAAAAAGTCTTGATGCACTAATTTCCAATAACTTGATAACAAAGCACTCATTTAATTTTAACTACAGCTTGGTTCACTATCACCTGCAAGGATTAGTAATCACTAGAGCCCAGATAATGCTAAAGATATGGCTGGTTTTATATATAAAAATTCTTATGCAAGAAAAAAGGAATAGGCCAGTGAGGTTACAGAGAATGACTGGTATTAAATAAATAATTTGAGTCATTAATGTATTGTAAATTTTAATTGAGATTACCCAGTATTACACTGGTATTGATTACCTCAGCATCAAAGAAAGCGATCAGCATTGTCTTGACATTTGACCGAACTTGCCTTGGTTTCTTCTGCCGAGGTGACGACGGTGTCTTAAATTGCGACGACATTTGTTTTGTCTCAGGGTCGTACCCTTAAACCCATGATTCATCACCAGTGATAATGCTTGGCAAGAAGGTGGCATCATTTTCGACATGTTGCAGAAGTTCGCAGCACACTGCCACATGCTGTTCCCTCTGATCTTGCGTGAGAAGGCGGGAAACAAGTATTGCCGAAATGCATTTCATCCTAAGATGCTGCGTCAGTATCGCTTGACATGTTCCATATAAAATGTTCGGTTCATCAGCAATCTCTCTGATCATCAAACGTCGGTTTTCACGGATTAAAGCATTGACACGGTCAACAGTCTTGTTTGTTCGCATTGTTGATGGCCGACCTGTATGTGGACCGTTGTCGACGGAAGTAGGGCCATTTTTGAAGCGTGAATACCACTCAAATGTCTTGAACTGACTTAATGCTGTTTCTCCGAATGCTTGTTGCAGCTTTTCGTAGGTTTCTGTGGCCGTGTTACCAAGTTGACAACAGAACTTAATGCAAACACATTGCTCCTTCAACACATTCATTTCGCACTATGGCGGATGGTAAAACACACTAGCACTGTTGAACAGCTCACTCACCACTGACTCATGCTAACGCCTGTTCCTCGGGTATATCGCATCAGGAGATGTTGCCAAATCTTCTACATAGTTTTCACTTCGATGCACTTAGTAGTTACTATGTTAAAAATTCTGTACCAGATATTTTTGATCAGCCCTCGTATGTATTCTTGCAGAATATTTCCCATTTTCACAAATTTTCCAAATTCTCTGGCACTCGGCTTGCATCCACATTTTTGTATATCATGTTTCGTAACTCCAGTCAAAAACAATAATCGTCATTAAGACAATAGACTACACTAAAATTTATGAAAATATTTAGGTATTTTGGGTGCTGAAATTACTGCATCATCTATGTTCTATAGTCTATTCTACCCTTAGAAGACAATGTAATGCTTATGGCACATGCAGCTGCCAAATTTCTCCTAGAGCCATTGCTTATGTTTTCATCCTGTATTAAACGTTTTAAGAAATAAAACATAATGTTATGTAGATCACTGGAAGACAGTAAATGTACATGTTTGATCATAATTATTCGTTAATCTTATTGCATAATTATGTATATACCAGAAATTAATGGTAATAGATCAGGTATTTTAAAATAAAAGTTGAGTATGAATACACTGGAATTTTTAAATTTCGTGTTGCTTCTGAAATAGGGGATTGCCTTATATTCAAGGTCACCCTATAATCGGGCAAATGCTGTAATAGTAAGTTTTTATTTATTGCAATATGAATGGATAAATCAGTATTTTCATTAATGAAACAAAAGATATTCAAAATATATAATCCAACTTCTTACTTCTTATATACCAAACATTCCTATGTTTACCACTGAGTTGTCTACTTCTGTCTGCCATTCTCTCAACAGTAAAAAGGTTAAAGCTTAGAAAGACTCCCATGCTATTCAACGTCTGGTAGACGCTATGCAACTTTTTATGCCCACGCAAGTAGAAAGGTTATCATAATTATATTATAGTTTTTATTCATATTAAGGTATTAACTATTTAAAGCTGGTTATAAAAATTTATTTTTATATTTTCACTTGTTTCTCATTAAAAGCAAATTTTTACACCAATTTGGCACGTTTGATTTTAGTCCAAAAAAATAAACTTCATTCTTTCAGCTATGAAATTGTTTATGTCCCAAGTTCTTATCTTATTTTTAACTAATTTAAAAATGCTATTTTATAATTCCCTGTACCATTTCCATGCTTTTCTTATGTGGTAGAAATGAAACAATGAGGTCAGAAATCCTCCATATAAATGATATTTTTAAAGATTTTGAATTTTTTCTATTGGCTGTATCCAATAGCCTTTCACCATGTCAAATTCCAGGTCTATGCCCTTCTTGAAGTACCTTAACATTTATATCCTATGTAAGAAGCAGTTATTTATAATAGATAACAAACACCATGCATATATAGATTTAGAGATACCATAAAACTGGGCTACTTTGCTCCAATATTTAAGCCTTTTCAAAAGAAAATCCTCTAAATACTAAGTAATTCGTTCAAAAAATGAGGCAAGTGATTCCTTTTAAACTGTAACACTCGAAGAACATATTTAAGTGATTTTAGCTTTTTATCATAATTTCTTAATGTTTATAAATTTTTGAAAAGTGGGGCAAAGTAACCCATACAGGCGGGCAACTTTGCTCCACATTGAAATCCAATGCTACATTGCTGGATAGACATGGTAAAGTAAAGTTGAACCATCACATTTTCTCTATTACGATCATAAGAATATGAAGTGCTGATTTGGAGTGAAAAGTTTCAATTTTGGGCCCAAAAAACCCAAAAAATAAATAAATATTTCTGTATATTACCAAAATTTAATGTTAATTTTTGTATTTTAATTATTTTCTGCAATTGTTATGTACATTTATTGTCTTTTAATCATTAAAATATTTATTCCTGCTGTGATTTGTATGAAAAACGTTTATTGGTTGTAGATGGCCTGCAATGTGCATTCATGGAGATAAATCTCAACCAGAGAGAGATTGGGTTCTTACAGGTAAGTTTCCATGTAGTCTTAAGAATTATGTAATATTTTAAGGATTATGCTAGGATATTTCATAAAAGACAGCTCGTTTTCTTTTATAGAATTATTTCTGTTATGCAATGTTTTGTAATCACCTTTTTTTGCCATTAAAACTGCTAACTCTTTTCACTGTTGAATTAAAACTGCTATTTACTATTGTTTATAATCTCAAACTTACCTTCTTGCCTTATTAGAAGTAATGAGAGATTGTGAGGTAAGATTAGATTTTTCGTCTGAATTTTAGAATCTTGATATATTTGTAAAATGTTAACATTTTATCAAAGTGATTCCCATTGGAAAAAATTCTTCAATCAGAAGTTTTTTATTGCATAGTTGGCTTTGAATTTACTATTTATCTTCTCATTGTTGCATCCTAAAGTTTTCACTAATAAAATATCTGAAATCAGCAAGCCCTATCTGTTATTTTAGCAGTAATAATAATTAATATTAAGTTACTATTATTTAACTAACATTATTTTCAATTATATTCATGTGTATTTATGCATTATTTGTTTATTTATTTTAAAAATAGAGCAAACTGTGCACTATTATAAACCATTCCGTATTAAGTATATGTTTGTTTAGCACAAATTTGGTTAGTCCCCCCTTGGGGAATGCATCCTTTGTGCTATATGGGGCATGACTGTATATCTGCAAATGCATGAAACAAAAGTAATGACAGGTTTTTTACTTTCTCCATATGTGGTATAGGGAAAGTATTGTTTTTATGAAAAATTTCGAGTACGAGATTTCAACAGAAATACATGATTTAACCCTTTATGGCCCGGCAGAACTTTATAAAGTCCCATTTCTCTTAAAAATATATACAGCTAAACTAAATGCAAATAAACTGATGCTTCTCAGATATCACATTGCTTTGAAGTTTCCTCTGTTTCTAACTGGCAGGAAGTGAAGCCATTAGGAAGGTTTTTGATATGTCTGCCCTTCCAGGAGGCCATTACTACTTGGAGATGAGGCAGTAGTTTTGTTTTTTGAGATTTTTGTAAGATATTGCCAGGTTCTTTGCTGTGAAAAATTTGTAATGTTATTGTGAAGGTCAGTGGTGTTCTGGAACATCTGGGTTCCCTCCGCAGCAAATAATAAGGGTCCCCCTATTGATATCTTAATTATTTTCTAAGCTGTATTACTTATCATTGCCTGTATATTAATGAAGAATTTCCCCCTCCCTCACTCATACATTACTAATATTTTGAAAAGTATGAAATTATAAAAAATATAGTAATAAGTCCGTTTCTTTTATTAACTTTAATCCATTTGGAGAAATGGGGTCAAAGTATTATATTATGCATAACAATCATTATAATTCCATAGAGAGACAAGAAAAATTTGTCACTATCTGGCTCATTTTCAAGCAGTCAGCATTATCAAAAGGTTCCATTCATATGATTAAAAACAGGTGTCCCTATGCCATATAGTTGAAGCAAATTTTCTTTCGTCTACCCCTTAATATTTCTTTTTCTTTGACTCCATTGGATGTGAAGCATTTCAGCCATGGTCCCGGACCCTTCCCCCCTGCCATGCGGGAGATATATATATATATATATATATATATATATATCTAACAATAATAAAAGGCTACTTCCGTCCCTTTGTGGTTCCCTCTGTCACGCTATAAAAATGCGAATAACTCAATAATGGAACGAGATTCATTTTTGATATTTGGCAGGAATGATCGACTCACATATTGTAAGATGATGACGAAAAGAAATCTTGAAAAAGTCCTAGGTTTGACTCCAAGGTAGGCAATTCCATTTTCCATATGATAACACGTACAAATCGACTTTTTGACTTGCAGGCTTTTATTCTTTTTGAGATCTAAATTAGAAAGAATTCACCTATGATCTTCAGATCTAGCCCATTTTAAAGAAAAAACTATGAAGTTTCTTATTCAATTCATCTATTCCTGCCTACAGTTCAAAATTCCTCATGTTAAATGTTTAATTCACATATTTTGGGGAAATCTTGCCATTTTAATGGGATGTTGTTAAACCTCGAAATCCTATTGTTATTTCAATCCTCATGGATGAAAGCGTGCTTTGAATGCTCTTACAATTGGTATGAGAGAGAGAAGGAGAGAGAAATTCTTTTCATAGCAACCAATGTAAACAACATTTGTTGCATTATTTACAAGAAGGAGTACATTTAAATGTAGAATATTAATCATCATTTGCATATTAAAATTAGGTACTTACAATCATCGTAGGAGTTCGAAACTTAAAACAACGAATGCCTAAAAGAACAGAAGTTTGTTTTCTTGCCATCCAAAGAAAGTCAAGGCATATTTATGTTCATTTTTTATTTCACAAATACCTTTCCTGTTGAATTTCAACAGGTATCTCCCTATATTATATATATATATATATATATATATATATATATATATATATATATATATATATATATATATATATATATATATATATACGGAAGAGGAAAGGTAAACTGCATAATAATGGGAGATTGGAACAGCATAGTCGGAGAAGGACAGGAAGAAAATGTTGTCGGGCAATACAGACTTAGGAAGAGAAATCGAGGAGGGGAGAAACTCGTAGAATTCTGCATCAATAATGACCTTGTAGCGACTAATACATGGTTCAAAAACCATAAACGAAAGTTATTCCTTCTTTTTGCTAGCAGCTTACGGACAGTTTTACGTTTCATCCTGTGAAGTTGCACATGTTTTTCTTAAGCGGTTACCATTTTACGTGTTTTTAAACTTAGCCCTTTTTTAATTTGACAATGGCGACCAAGAGAAAACGGTGTGAGGATCACAAACTGGATTTATTGTTTTCTATACCAGATGATGGAGTAAAAAGTGATATATCCTCGATCGATAGTGATATTCAAGAGGAAGAAATTCCTGTACCCTGTGAAAATATTTCACCTATAACTTTAGATGATGAATCCGATGGTGAAATTGAAGAGACAGTTCAACAGGCTAATAGAAGCAGATTGACTTGGTCCAGAAGAGGTTTGATAAATTTAGGCACTAGTCTCTCTCAGTTTACACCTGGTCCTAATACTTACTTACCAGAAAATTCTTCACCTTTAGATTATTTTGTTATTTTTTACAGGCGATATGTTGGACCATTGTGTCAAGTAGAGTATGCCTTGCAAAAAATGTCAACTGCGGGCGGAGGTGGAAATATTTGGGAAGATCTTACATTAGATGAGTTGAAAGCTTGGTTAGGTGTTATTTTTACAATGGGATTTCATGATCTTCCAAGTCTGAAAGACTATTGGTCCACAGATAGGGCATTGAATGTACCAGGTGTATCAGAAATCATGGCAAGGGATCGTTTTATGTCAATTTTGTGGAATTTTCACATAAACGATAATTCACGGCAACCTCGACAAGATAGCTTAGATTTTGATAAACTCTACAAAATTAGACCTATTCTGGATAGTTTAAATAGAGATTATAAAAAATATAACCTTTCTGAGTATCAGGCAATAGATGAAGCGATGGTGAAATTTACTGGTTGCTCTTCAATGAAACAGTATATGCCAATGAAACCCATAAATAGGGGATTCAAGTGGTGGGGAAGAGCAGATGGAACATCAGGATTTGTTTTTCATTTAGAATTATATACAGGGAAAGGGACAATTAAAAAGAATAATTTGGGTTTGGGTGGAAATGTCGTGATGCAACTTGCAGAGCCTCTCTTTGGGTCAGGCTGCACCCTTATTTGCAATAGATTTTTTACGTCGCCAGATCTATTTATGGAACTCTCCAAAAAAGGTTTGAGAGCCATTGGGACTGCAAACACCAACCATGTCAATTACCCGAAGAATTGGTAGCAAACACAAATGACTGGAAGCAAAGTAACCAAGGGGACTGTGAGTGGCTCTCCTCCGCCCCACTCGTTTCCTTAGGCTGGCGAGACAAAAGGTCTATATTCTTTTTGTCATCAGGTTACGATTCACCCACATACCCAATGCAGTCTGTGAAAAGGAAGGAGAAGGATGGGTCGAAGGTGGAAGTGTGCTGTCCTGAGATTGTGAGGTTATACAATCAATTCATGGGAGGATTAGATCAAAACGATCAATTTTGTAGCTATTACAGTTTGCACATTCCTTCAAAAAAGTGGTGGCATAGACTGATGTTTGATTTAATAAATAGAACGGTAGTAAATTCTTACATCTACTACAAACAAGCTACCAATAAGCCAACTTTTCCCCTTAAAAAATTCTATTTGAATATAATCGGAGACCTCATTGGAGGCTACAGTAGCAGAAAGGCACGTGGACGTAGAGCTACAGTTCCTCCTCCACATAATTTTGGAGAGTGCCACTATCCAGATCAAGTGAAAAGAAATTAGAAGAATAAACTTTTGCATAAAGAATGTGTGGTATGCCGGGGAAAAGGAATTAGGTAGAGGACAATTTTTGTATGTTCTGTTTGTGAAAAAGGGCTGTGCATTGACACTTGCTTCAGAGAATTCCATCTGAATCTCCAATAATTAAGGAATAAAAAGCCTCGGTAAGTACTTTAATAGTTAATATAGACTTTGTATGGGTCAGTGAAAGTTTCAAGAAGATTAGAGTTAACATTCTTTTTCTATCGTACTTTTCCCAAAAAGGTAACAAATTGGCTATTTTCTGGCATTTAATTCCGTCCCTAATGAGTTAATCAAGTCCTATAGAAGATATTTGGCAAAAACAATAAGATGACAAGAGTAAACCTCCACTTCTGGTTGAACCAGACCAGACCTTGGGTTTCTAATAAAAATCTTAAATATGAAGTTTTGTGCTGATCTGATTATTAGTTTTTGAGTTAGAGCGCCCACAAAATTCCTTTTGCACACATCATTGAGTGAAAACATATTCAGGAGACCTTCAATCATGTGTTTCTGTTGAAATCTTGTATTTGATTTTTTTCTTGAAAACAATACTTTCTCTATGCTGCATATGGAGATAGTAATAGTCTAGCTCAGGGGTCTCAAACTCATGTCGGTGAGCAGGCCACATGAAGGTCCTCCACTGAACTTGTGGGCCGCATTAAGGCACTGTACTAAGTCCATGGGCCGCATACTTTCCCAATCCTCACACTTCCATATTCTTTGGACATTCACTCTCCCCTTCCACAAGAAAGAAATTGTCCCAACCTATGATGCCGCCTTACACCCATTCATTTCAAAAATAGTACACAATAGATTTGTTGTCGAGGGTTAGGTTCTTCGGACATGCAAGAAACATGGTTGCAGCGGAAAAAACATATTTATTACCCCACCTGTACAGAGTTTTTATAAATTGGAATGAGAAATAAACTACGTATATTTTTAAAGTGCTGGTTTAACATACATTTTTCATTTCTTAGATTTACGTGAAATATTTTATAAGAAATACATTTGAGTTTTGGCCATGTAGTGTATATTAGCTTGCCTCACGGGCTGCAATTTTGAGACTTCTGGTCTAACTATTGAGCAAAATGTTAAAAAAGTATAGCTGAAACATGTTTATTATGCATAAAAAACCTGTATTTAGTTTAAATATATTTATCACCTACCAAAAATATATTTTTAAAATTTATAATAAAGACTATACTTTACATTGAGTTTTATTTTAAAGTAAAATTTATGTTATGTTTTTACATTGTATATTATTGGTAGATGATTAGAATGTCTTTGCAAGCCTAAAATTAAATAGGTGTATGAGGATGTGATTGTGTTACAGGCATTATAACATGACTGTGAAACTGTTTCATCCAAGGGACTGAACACTTTCTTCTCTATACTTTGTAATGAATACCATTAGGGATATTGCCTTCTTGAAAATTAATTCTTCTAAATGATTTCCGAACGTTTTTTAGCTAAATAGGAAAAGTAAAATTGGGAAAAACTGATTATTTCTATTTTCAAGAGACATGGTTTGGGCTACAATATATCCAAATCTACTATTTTTGCATCATATAATTTTCTTTTATTTTTTAAATATTTTGGATATTTTTTTAAGAAATAACAAACTCTTTATGACTGACTAGCAAGTGTTCATAAGGCAATGCTTTGCATGACTTAACTTTAATAAAAAAGATTAGAAACTTTTGCAATGTTGCATGAGTTGCATCTTTACAAAACATTTATTCAGTTTTTACTATACAGATTTAAAGACAAGTCTTAGCATTGCAGTTTATGATAGTATATCATCATTTTTTTCATGATGAGTAAATTCCACAGAGTTGAGCCTTACCTCATTATTGATAACTGAAAATATTGTTTATTTTCTTTGCTTAAAATACACCCTTACTATCAACTTAAAGAATTTGAGGCTCATGTTAAAACACTGGGACCACATTGAAAACTGACCACTGCTCAGGCCTCACAACCATCATTAACTCAGATAAGCCATTTGAAACTCGAGGATTCGTCCCTAAACCAAGTTCAGATACCTGCCCCCTCACAGCAGGGGATCTCTAGCTGACCAAATCATTTGCAATGAAATTAACTTTTTTATGTTGTTAAATTTGTGAAAAAGTAACTCAAGCATCCAATCCGGGTAAGTGCACTGATTAAGAGTGTCTTTTAAACATAATTCTATGATAAATAATAATATATTCACGCTCACATGTAATCTTGACACCCAGGAGTACCAACCTTTTAAGAGTTTCTGGGCTTGCATTGTATTGGAAACAGTTAAGGACTAGTCGTAGTAGCAATTCTGGCCCATTCTGTTAATATATTTGGCCACCAAGTTTGTGCCGCAGCCAACCCAACCCAGTTCAACCAACCCAACCCAACTTCCATATAATACACATTTTTCATGTTTTCAATACAATCCCTTCCCAGAAACTCTTTAAAGGTTGGTATTCCTGGGCATCAAGATTACATGTGAGTGTAAATATCTTATTATTTATCATAGAATTATGTTTAAAAGATGCTCTTAATCAGCACATTTACCCGAATTCGATGCTTGAGTTACTTTCTCAATAATTTAACAACAAAAAAGTTCAAATTTTATTGCAAATGATTTGGTCGGCTAGAGATCCCCTGCTGCAAGGGGGTAGGTACCTGAGCTCGGTTTAGGGACGAATCCTCGAGTTTTGAACAGCAAATCTGAGTTAATCACACTGGTGAGGTCTGAAAAGCGGTCAGTTTTCAATGTGGTCCCAGCGTTTTAACACGAACCGAATTTGAAATATACCATGTTGAAATGTACTGTACATTATATAAATCTGCTAATACTTTTGAATGTACATAAGTTCTTAAAGTATATACATTGTTGAAGCTAACCTAAAATTTGTATTAAAAAAGTAGATAGGTAGTTGTTATTAATTTTACATTATATTTGGTGAATATGCAAATTCTAATAAGTTGCCAGACAGAAATTGAAGTTTCGGTAATTGAAATCAATATCACATATGAATGGCTGAGGAGAATGCTTAATAGATGTTTTTTGTCTAAAAGTGCTATCTTGCATTAACTTAAAAATTTGGATGTTCGTGGATTATTTGGCTATTTCGTCGTTGCTCCCATTGTTTTAGGAATGGAATGGTTTCTAGGAACATTTCAATTACACAAAATAAACCTGAGGCTTGCATTTATATATTAGTTAATAAAGGCAAATTCATAATTATATAAGGTGTATATCAAGCATGATGCTAGTACACAACTCAAGACTTCAATGGCTGATACATGTTTACAGCTTGTTAAAGGTGTCATTCTTTTCAAAATCCATGTTTTTTTTACTGTTTTACTTAAAATGTTGCTCATAAATAGCATTTAAAAGTTTCAAATATATGGATAAACTTTGGCCAACATTGTACTTTTAGAAAAATGGTCTTGTTATTAAAAAATAATCTATTCTAGTCAAAATTATCATAAATACATCTTGAATTATAGATAGTCCTTAATCCTAGAAATTTTGTGTGAAATTCAATTAACTTAAAAACTCTTTTCTTCAGAGTTTCGATCTGGAAAATCACCTATACTAGTTGCCACTGATGTTGCTGCTAGAGGCCTTGGTAAGTCAAAAAATAGCCACAGTTTATTCAAGTTTTCATAACACCTTAATATAATTAAGAATTTATTGGCTATATTCTCATTGAAAAATATCAGTAATGGCTTATAAAATATGTTATCTTTATCATATAATGATGGGGCTGGTCAAATTAATTTTCTTGTTAAATTACTCAAATTCACTGAGATGAAAGTATTGTTATTTTTTTTAAGGAGAGCTAAGCATAGATGCAACTGCTTTAGCGTAGATTTTAGAATATAATTTTCTTGTATAGTAAAATTGGGTTAAATTTAATGGCTTTGGCTAATTTAGCATATCTTTATTTTGTCGTGCTTTTACATAAAAATGGAAATATTATTTACTGTATTTACTCAAAAATCCTGCAACAATAATCAGATGCGTTTGATAAATAGATTATTGATAGTTCTTTTGAATACCTGCCTTGATGCTACTTATTGAACTAATGTTCATTTATTCTCTTGATCTGAAAATAACATAACAATACTCAATAATGTGAATATATTTATCCAAAAGAAAAGTTTTTTTTACAATTTTAAGCTGATAATCATCTTCAATATAACAATAGTTTTTGCAAAATATTTCAGCTCTTAACAAAGATTTTATATTTAGTAAATGTATATTATTTATATCCTTAAAATCTAGAAAAAAGTTTTTGTCTTGTATGTTTACTGATTAGACACAGATAAATGCTATATTTGCATGATTTTTCATTTATGCTAAATTTAAGAGATCCCTGGTTGTACTTAAAATGAGAAAAATGCAGTTGTGATACCCTGTTATTTGTCTAAGTTGCATCCCATTTGTATTTTTCATTTGGTCACAAAGAAAAATGGAAAATACTAATGTTAGAGTTAATTTTCATCGATTATTAGAGCGTAGCAATGTGGGATTTCATGAAACGTTTATAGACCTAAAAAAGAATATAATTTTTTTGGCATCCTCATACCATTATTAGTTACAAGGGCACAAATTAAAGTCAGAGAGCCTTGTATGTAGAAGGATACTAGGTATTTGAATCGATTTATTGTTTTAGCTTATTTGAAGAAAATACATCCCTTTAGTGTATTTTTTATCATTGGATTCCAGTCTCATTTTTTAATTTTTCAATTAAGATAACTTGGGAAAGTGAAATTCTGTGTTCTTAATCTTGTGTAATTCTAAATAGTGCTATTGTGGAAGTGAAAGCGTATGTATATGTTTTATTGCATAATTTTCCTGTAATGTTACTGAGACGATGAAGGAATTTCAAATACTTATAGGAAAATTGACTTTGCTGTATATTCTACTGTATGAATATAGTTACTTGCATGTTGATATAGGTACTTTATTTATAAAATAGAGAATAACAATTTTGAGAAAGTATTGTAAAATATTTGACAATTCTAATTTTTTTACAGAATTGGAAAAGTTCCTCCAAAAATGTCATGTGATATTTGCGTAAATATAGTTTGCCAACAATGGTTGAAAAAGCATTTGTCATTTCATTTTAACTAAGAAACTGTATTTAACCAATAGATCCCATCCTATTCTTAATTGTTGCAGCTTATTAACACATTCAAGCCGAGCACCATTGATAGATGATGTTTGGAATTTGCCAAGATCCAAGCACCATCTATAGATGACATGTTACTACGCAGTTCCCTCTCTGCTTTCAAAATTTCACATCTCTCCATTTTGTCACGTAAAGCGCTCATCAAACCTTCAGAAAGGTCTAAATCGAAGTCTTTCTCTTTCGTATGGTATACTTCTCTCCTCGGTACAAGTTTTATGTTTTTGTTTGCAGCCCTTTTCTTTTCACATTTCTATCTATTGATTTATTGTTTTTTCTTTATTTTCAGATAATATGCCCTTTGTTAATTTATTTTGTTTTATGCCCACTTTTGTTTACTAAAACTTAAATTAACCAAAATTGTTTTTTTACTGAATGAATTTAATAATTTAAAATTCATATGGATTTAAATAGGTTATAGGTATTTAAAAAATCTCAAGTTTCGGTAATCTTGGTAGCTATGACCCGGCTTGAAAGTGTTAAACTATCTTGTTGTATTTAAAAAAATCATCACATTGAATAGAGGAAGTTCTTTCACAGTTAATGATAATAATATAAATTTTTCTAATTTTTAATCTACCGAAATGATTTCATGGTTTTTCGAGTTTTTAAAGTCTGTTTATTCTTAAAGAAAAAGCCTAGATTCGTGAAAAGGTATTTTTATTATGATTAGGCCTTTTATTAGCTGGGTCATATTTTTTCTATGCGTATTTTTCTTGAATTATGCACTGTGTGCTTTTAGCATTATACATTGTGACAGAATTTGATTGCTTTTGATGGCTTCAAAATTTGTTTAAGAATTTAGTAATTCAGGAATGTTAGTTTTCCAGAGTGATGTATACTTCTATGCCATTAGTGATTATGTTGATGTTAATAGGAGTTTATTTACATTTCCTAAGCTGGATGAATTTTTATTTTATTATAATGATTATCATGATTTATCTCCTGCTTTGATAGTAGTTTAAACAAAATTGGGCTGTAGAGCAGTGTTTCCTAATCTGGGTGCTGCAGCATACTGGGGCACTGCAGCTGATTTTTGGGGCTGCCACAAAATACTTAGTTTAGGAATTAAAGCAAAGATTTGGATGTGTTTATAGATAACTGGAGAAATAATTTTTTCTCTATTAAAATTGATTATCGTCTGGTACCAACAAATGAATATGCCCAAAGGTTGTAATACTTGTATGTAAAAATATAAAAACATTGTTTCTAGGCTGAAGTGCTGCAAAATTCTGTTTATCTTTGAATAGTTGTCATGCCTACAAAAAGATTGGGAACCACTGCCGTAGAGTATGGCGTACGTAATGATTTTTTTTAATTGTAGAGTTTAATAGATTTTGCCGTTGTAAGGATTGACTAAAAAATTATTTCCCAGTATTAATCACGTGCATTAATTTAACACATCTTCTATTAACACAACTGTAAATTTCATGGAAATCTTTATCATTCATCATATGTTTTTGTTTCCATTGAGTTAAAATAGGCAACTAAACAGTTAAGGGAAACATGCTGTAACCATAAAAGTCATAAAATATAATTTTTGTAAGCAGAAAAGGATCTTTCATTTCTTGATGACCTGTAATTTGTGATACAAATCTTGTTGATTATGTCATCTACAATTGGAATCATTATATTATGTTTATCTAAATTATAACGAATTTTGTGAGAATTAATAATTCAATAAATTGTTTTTATTACCTTATTTTCCAAAAAAGAACATTTCTCGCAATTTTTGAAGGAAGTTGAAATTGAAGCAAAAATAGTCTTGCCTGTTATATACAGACTTAAAAAAGCTTTTCAGAAAATGATTTGCACTGTACTGTTTTGTTACTTGTAGTGTCTAGTTTATATTTTTTAGATATGGATGCATTCACTTTAAATCTTGCATTGTGTGCAAGGAGATATTTTATATTTATGGATGTCATTAATATTGATTGTAATTTTGTGAAAATGGAGTAATTAAGGCTAAGTTAAATGGCAGGTATTTTTGGGTAAATATGGTATTTCTAAATGTTTACGTTTTATTTCCATTCTACCTTTAACAATTATTCTGATGCATTTTGTGAATTTGGTAAAATAACATTTGAATGGGCAGTAAGCTAAAGCATACTGGCAGATAAAGGTAATTTTAAAAGAAATTTTCTAATTGAAAATGTTCAAATTATTCAACTCTTATGGAAGTCTAAGACCTAATGTAAAGTAATGCATAGCCAGTGACAATTCTGACAGTCCTTGGTGTCCCTAGAATTGCAGGATATCATTAATATATATGCTGCCCCTGTTTAATTAAAGTTGTGCTGTCTCTAAACTCAAATTGAAACTGTCATGGTTGAGTTTTAAGGAAATAAGGGTATATTCAACTAGAAGAGCATTTAGATGGGAATGAATGAGAGGGTTACCCGAGCCATACGCTAGCCTCGGGAGACAGAGGTTTATCTTCTCTCAGAGCCTCCAAATTAATCCGCCTGGTTCTTTTTCTCTCCTTTGCAGAGGTGCAAGGGAGATGCGCACATTTAAAAGAGGGAAAAGGAAAGCAATAGCAAACAATGTGCTTAGTTGCATCTCCTGGCCGTGCCTCTTGAGCCTTGCCCAATAGCAAGGCGGTGGGTCAGGCGCCGGGCAGGTTGCTATGGGGAGGCCTGGAAAGGCTCACAGGCTCTTCCCCCCTCCCCTGCACCCGAGGAAAACCCCTCACAACCTCTCGCCCGGCACTCACCCGCCGCCCCGACTCTTCTTGGCAACTGGGCGAGACCCACGCGTCGGCTCGCTTGCCGCATGTCGGGGGGCCGCATAACCCCCATCCCCTCCTGCGACTCCCGTCATGGATGGGGAATACAGCGTCCCCCTTCACACCAACGGGCTGGCCAGCCATTGATGTAATGCTCTACCGCAGGAGTCATCTCCTTCCGCCCACGTCTCCCCCTTTAAGTTATGCACTGGTGCTGTCCATAATGTTTCATTTGATGAAGTCCTATCTATTTATTTCTCTATAATTCCAACAGAGCTCAAAAATTGTTTTTGAACAAAGAGTGGAGTTTAAATTTAAATTAGCAGTCGTTACAAGTTTATTGATTTGACATGTTTAATGGCCTAAAGAAGAAAGTCTTTTTTACTTAATCAAAAACCACAGCATGGGACATTCTGATACTGGCAGATGCTAATTGGAAAATTTGCTTTGTATGTTGTGAATTAGGAATTTAATTGCCTTGGTTTGCCAAATATGGAATGCTATAGAAGCTAAGGGTGGAAATTTGAGTCATTTTCCTCCAATTATCAATTGCAAGTAAAGCTTAAGAGTTTCACTGATTAGGATTATTGCACTTTTCACTGAATTCTCTTGAAGTTCATTTGTATTATGGTTCTGGCTGGTTTTAAAATATTTCTTTATTTTTTGCATGAAAAAGGTCCATCCAAACTTAAATTGTGATGCACTTATCATAATTTGAAAAAAAATGTTGTTTTTATCTTCTGATTTTTTCATTTTTCCACAGTACTAAGTCAATTTTTTGTTGTGCAACTACAATTTTATATGCCCAACCTAATAAAGCTTAATATTTAACAATATGAAGAATACAAACACCAACCAGCTAGTAAAATATTTATTCTATATATTTCAGATATCCATATTTCATATGTCATATTCAAAATATCATTTTTCATGTGAAATTTGCTTTAATTTTCCAATCAAAATAGCATAATATTCACTGAAAACATTACACTTATGTACAATGTTTTCAGCTAATAGTCTGCTATTTGAGCTATCTACTTAAAGAATTATCCTTTTAGTTTTTTATCTCCATGTCTTTTTTTAGATTTGACAAATATCCAAAACTTTAAATGGCATGAAATAAATCTGAGTTTGCAACCTTCTTGTCCATTTTACTTGCATATTTATTATGATTGATTACTTAAAGTATAGAAAAGTTGTAATTTGTTATTTTCTACGGAAGTGATTTATGGGCTCTAACATTATTAACTGTGAAAAATATCATTAATATTACAAAAAAGTATTGAAAATTAACAATTCTGATTAAAATATTCCTTTTCATGTAGTTTTTTGTAAAATACCCATGCACTAATCTTATAAACCGTGAATGAACTACCAAGTGAAATTTGATTATTTAATGATATTTCTGTTTCAAGTGTTAAAACTAGTTATTTCCCAATTTCCACACACAATATCATTTTGAAATCATTTTTTTAATATTGTAATTAGACATCAACTTTAACTTGACCTTTTTATCTTTATTGAAAGTAACTGGCTGCAGTTACTGAAAGTCTTTTCAATGAATGTGCTACTTATATTTAGAATGTATTAGAATTGACTAAATTTAGCCAAGGATTGTGGTAGTAGTTTGATGTAATCATATGTTATTAATGGAATTTGCTTGTTTTGAGGAACAAATGTTTCAGGAATTGCAAATTAAATTTCATCATGGGCATAGTTCGATAATTA
Source organism: Tanypteryx hageni (assembly GCA_028673005.1). Lineage (NCBI taxonomy): Eukaryota > Metazoa > Arthropoda > Insecta > Odonata > Petaluridae > Tanypteryx > Tanypteryx hageni. Next base: position 96,563,151 of record CM054116.1, read on the forward strand.
ATTTTATCAGAATGAAATATTCTAAATAGGAGTGATCGATTGGCCACTCATAAATCTAATATGACTCACCACCCATAATTATATTGTATCCCCATTTTAATTTTGCATGCTTAACTATGTGGATGACTGATGTGGAAAAAATAAGCTTCTTGTCAACAGAGTGAAAATTCCAATGGCTGGCGATCCAGAGCGTTACTCATAAATAGATAAGGGCTCACTCATGTTCCCCCACTGTTGGTAATTTGTGGTATGAATAGGATTAAATTATTAGAATGTCCCATGCTGTGTAACTTTGTGAATCAATATGGACTCCACCATCTCCTTCCCTTCCCCGTTAATCCCGTCCCCTGCGTACTCAGCGTGGATATCCACGCAAAGCCGCTTCACGTGGAAAGGGATGGACTCCGCCGGGGGCTGGCATGCTCTTGCCTGCCGGGCGCCCCCTCCCTCGCAGTGGCGGTGGTGAGGCCCCATGTTATCCGCCTGAGGGGCCCGCCTGTGCCACATAATAGGGTCGGGCCGTTCGCGTCTGGCGGCACGCGGCCCTGGTGGTCGGTGGCTCCCGCCGCAGGTAATTGGACTGCGTGCCCTGGCGGATGTCCGGTTGAGGTTTTCTCCATGTTTACCGAGGCCCCTGGTGTGACCCATGAACAGACATAGGTCGTGTTTTATTATTGGGCAGAATCGTACGTAACTTGGGTGAATTGGGTGGGTGTAAAAATATTATATACATATATATATAAATACATATCCTGGTTAAATGAAGGGTGTGGTTTGTTTTGTGATTCATTTTAAGGAATTTAACTTGTAAGCAAGTAATTTTAACATTTATTTAAATGGGATTGTATTAATTGCAGTGTTGATAGGTCGATTAGTGCAGGTAATTTACTGGATGAACTAAATTTCTCATTTGGTGTTGTTATAAAGATTAATTTCTTTTAAGCATTATAAACTTTTGTTTGATGGTAAAAAAGTTTTATTAAATTCTTCATTTTAAAAATGTTATAGTTTTGTACCCTTTTGTTCACCTTTATGCAAGACCGGTTTTGTTATTTTTTTTCCTTGATTCCAAATTATTATTATTTAATGATTTGCTTATGAAGTTATTTAATTCTTAAATAATTTTTAATAGGTCAAATAATTTTTTCAAGAATTTTTTTCAATTGTTCAACTTATCTTTTTGCTTGCTTTTATTTCATAAATATATGCTTTTGTTATAGTGCATATTTAAATTAATTTTTTTAAGTTCAGTGAATAACTTTTGCTAGGTGGGTGGTTAAGATAGTTTACATTTTAGTACTTTATGCCAATTATAAATATTATCATGAATACTAATAAGTTCATTATTTGCTGTAGATACATGCCTTATTATAGTTGGTGCTTCTTAATCTCAAGCTTTTTACTAAAACTCCCACCGGAATATAATTTTGAAAGATTGAAGCGTCTGTAACTTATTTGACAAATCAGGGACCTCATCATGACTTGAAAAATAACATCAGATTAATATAGCATTTTCTTGCAAACTTCTCCTTTTATAGATGTAGAGGATGTGAAATTTGTCATCAACTTTGACTACCCATCATGTTCAGAAGATTACGTTCATAGGATAGGGCGAACAGGAAGATCACAAAGGACTGGTACAGCTTATACATTCTTCACACCGAACAACATGAAACAAGCTGGTGACCTTGTATCTGTGCTGCGTGAGGCAAACCAAGTTATCAACCCAAAGCTGCTTGAGATGTCTGACATGTCTCGGTCATGTGGGGGCAGAGGTATTAACTAATCCATTATATTGTGGTATAGTATTTACTTGAAGAGTAATTGTATTGCTGATCTTTTGTTTCTTCAAAGCACATCAAATTGAACTGCTTCTTTTGGAAGTGATAAAAGCTGTTATTGTGTCTACAGAATTATATAGATATATGATTGTTTCCTGAAGCCCTACTTTTATTATAAGTGAACTTAATTATCATCTTTTAATATATACATAGGTGCATAATTTAGATCAAAGTTTGATAAATTTAATGCCATTATAATCAATCCAACCATAGTATGCAGAAAAACGAGTGTTAGTAGAAATTAATTGCCTTCCCTGAAATTTATCTATCATAGTTTTATTTACAATTTTACTTATCACACATTAAGAAAATGTTTAAGACATGGCTAAAGGGTATGCTTTGATGTACAGTGGAACTTCCATAACTCGAGCGACTATAACTCGTAGTGAATTAATTTTACTGGGAAAAATGTAAATGAGAAAAATGTATTTCCATAAGTCGAATTTTCTGTAACTCGAATATGTTTTTGTTTCTCTTGAAGTTTGACTTATGGAAGTTCCACTGTATTTTAATATTATGGAAAGATCAGGAGTTAAAGTTTATATGTATTGTTAGATTAATGATATTTACAGAGAGCAGTATGCTGCATAAGAGATTTACTTAATTGATAGATGAATTAAAAATATCACATTAGGTATCAGGTTAGTTTTTAAGAAAAAAGTTGGCATATTAAATTGTGTATATAAAATGATATCAAGAGATTGTACAATAACTATTCCTGCCATTTCATTCATTTTTTTGACCGCAACAAGCTGTTTTTGAACAATAAGTAAAAATTTGGTATTTTTATAAATAAAACTAACTCTATATAAACTCTAAATACAACTAAACTCTATATACAAAGTATATAGAGAGAATCTTGTCATAGTAAATAAAATTTAACTTCAACTTTTTTATGAATATGCATTTTCTGGTGCCCCTTTATCTGGAAAGTGGTTTTTCCAGTCGCTTCTGTCTGTTGTCTTTGTGGGGCTCTATGTTTTACATAATCTGAAGAAATCTCTTAACTGGAAGTATTATCACCTGGAATCAAAACCTTGTTAAGATGGACCATGAACCAAAGGAGATTATTGTATTCTTGTTGATTTTCTCAGAATGTGCATTTATTCAAAAATGAGTCGAATGATTTTGATTGCAAAACTCATCATAAACAATATTATATAAGCCGTATTACTAAAAAATATTTCTATAGCATCCTATGACTGTAGTAGCAGGCTTAAAGATTAACTTCAGTATTACTTTAAGATTAAAAAATATAGCAAATATACTTATTATTATTATAAATAATAATTTTTCATGCATTTCATGAATCATTCTCCGTCAGGCTTGAGGTGTGGTAATTGCTCAGTTTTACAATAAAATTTTAATTTATATATTGTTTGTAACCTAGTTTTGTATTTTCTCCTTAAGCTTATGTAGGCTTGCTTAACTTTATTCATTACAATAATGATTTGTACTTAAATATGAACTTAGAATTTTATGAATATCTCACTAGCATAATGGCCCATCAAAAATGATGGGTATGCATGAATAAAGTATTGTAGTTACCATCGTATTGTTTATCATGACCAATGTAACGAATGGGGAAAAAGTAAAACTAAAGAATTCTTGCATTTTTCTCGAGCTTCACTTGTCTTTAGCAAGCCATGTAGGAAGAAAAAATCAATGAAAAAAATAAAATAATCTCGAATACCGTCCTCTTGAGCAGTGAAGAGGATAGATGACTGGAGGGGAGCATGGAAACCGTCTCTCTCTCTCTCTCTCTGGCGAGCTGTCTTCTGGTCGGTATTTTTTTCCAAATTTGTATCTTTTATTCCTTCGTCATAAGATAATCGTCAACAGCTCTGATGAAACTGGATACTAAGTGAGCTCCCTCCTCTTCTTGGTGAAGCTATCAACTCTCACTCTCGCTTCTTACTAAGTAAGCTCCCTCCCCTCCTGGGCGAAGCTAGCAACTCTCACTCTCGCTTCTTCGGCTTACAAAGCATGATAGGGGAGCTACAAAGGGACAGAAGAAGGCTTTTATAAATTTAAGGCTAGAACTATTAGATAGCATATTTATTGTAAGGAATAATTTTATGCCCTCTAGTACATGGTTCTGATTTTTCGTTTAAATTTTCATCATAATAATTTTCACTTAGTTAAAAATTGCTCATCTCAGATATAAGGTTGGAGAGAAACCATACTTACGATGTAGATTTTTTATCCAGGTTTTTAAATTTGAAACTACTACTAATACACTTGTAATGACTTGAATGATCACTGGATATGTTCTATAATCTTAACTCTTGAATATATTCTATAATCTTAACTACTTCTTCTACTCTAGGTCGCAACCGGTGGAAGTCTTCAGGTGGCGGGGGAGGCCGGATGGGTGGTCGGATGGGTCGAAGCCGAAGCCGGAGTCGCAGCCGGGGACGCCGGGACCGAAGCCGAGGTGGAGGTCGAGAGAATGATCGATCAGGCAAGTCCTCCTCCTCACCCCAGTCGTCGATGCGGCGCCTGCTGCCCCTCGACCTCCATGGGTCATCCAGAGGGGGAGTGTCATCTTCTTCAAGCGGAGGAGGGGGGAGCCTCCTCGGCTCCTCCTCCCGTTCAGCTGGTGCAAGGATGATGGCGAACCATGCTTCCCGGCCGCTCCCCCCCTCGGGGGGCGGTCCTGTGCCCCTGCTCTCGCTCAACATTGCCCCCCCGCCGCAGGTCCAGGCAGCAGAATACATATCCAATCACGGGTCCACTCCCAAGCAATCTTCCCCACCAAGGGCGCAGGCTCATACCTCTCTCCTCCATGGACTCCCTTTAGACCAACCTCCCCCTCCCCCACCAACATCCACCAAACAGGAACACTCTACTCACCATCACCATACTCAATCCACTTTACACAGTCAACATTCTCAGCACCATTCTTCACACCATTCTGTACAAAATGGTTCAAGTTACTACGGCTCAGATGACCATTATGGGAGTTATCACCGCCCACCACCACCTCCTCCACAACAGTACAGTCAGCCTCCTCCGACCTCTCACCACCATCACCACCAACAACCGCCTCCGCCTGCGCCTCACCAACAACCTCCTCCTCCTCCTACCCACAGTGGACCGCCTTACCACAATGGGCCGCCAGGGCTTGTTGCGGGCGGGGGGAATCTGCCGCCTCAAGAGGCGGCGGGATCGTATGGGCCGCCAAGGCAGCCCCGGGATGGATATGCCTATGTGGCGTGAGGTGCGAGCGCCCACCCACCCTGAACAGGTATAGCCCCCCCTTTCTTCAGTCGACCAAGCGACAATGTTTTTCCATTTTTCCTTTGTGGGTTTTGCACCAGTTTGTTAGTTTCTCATCTGAAATGTAAACATTACATTGCCATCCCTTGATTTATCAAAGCTTTTTAATCCATTTCACATTGTTCAGTACAATGAATAATAGACGAGGTTGGTTTTATTTAAAAATTATGTGTTGTTTTCATGAGAATTCTATTCCATGTGAGCCAGATGCATTTCAATCGCATTTTATATTTTTAATATTTTTTTGGAGTATGAGGGAATTAGAAAGATCTCAACTTAGTGAATCATGTTTATTGTATTTTTTTGGTCATTCGTTTGTTTGTTTTGTTCTGACGAGGTAAATTTTGATTTTTGGGAGGATGAAATATTTTGACTTGGTTATGAAGTTACTTTAAATTGACAACCTGATGTAAAGCACACATACTGAATGGGAAAAACATCCTACAATCCCCTGTCCTCCTGAGAACGCAACATGCTACCACCTCCGTCATCCCTGGTTGGTTGCTTCCCTCCTGAATACCAGTGGAAGGGAAGCTCAAATTGTTTGTAAGTTGTGTAAGGGAAAATGCGCATGATCATTGATCTTTTTATTCAATGTGAACGCATTTTCCTCTCCCTTAGTTATGATTTATCATTTGTCTTGTGGATTGCTTTTTGCAGGTTTACTGTGCAACACTCCCTGGGATATTTTCTCTTGTAATTCTGTCTTCAATATTCACTCACTTCTTGCTCCCACAGTGCTTTTGCTTCTGTAATTACTTTGGCCACTGTAAGTTGATATCCCTCCCTCCATATTACCTCCATTTTTTTGCTATGCAGTGGAAATTTTGCTGTTCAATGTTAAAAACACAGTAATCTGATAAAGCGTTAATGTTCATTCATCAGGTACCTTGAATTGAAACTAGTTCCTAGACCTAATGTGTCAAATTCTAGTTATGATGTTTGTTAAGTTTAATTGAAATCGTACTTGAGTTTAGTAGCTGTGAAGTCCCTTATTTTTTCGTATCTAATCAATTTTTTTATTACCTCATCTCTGCATACTGTTTTCCAGATTGCTTATAGGTGTCACATGTGTATTTTTCTCCATTCATCAATTCATATGTACATTTTGAGATAGATATTAGTGTAAATTTCCTGGTTAGAAAGTTTTCATTGAAATTTTTACATTGACTTCAGTAACTAGAGAAAACTTGTTTTTCAAGGTGAAAACTGAAAAACTATAATTATCTGTGATGTGTTGGTCTTTGTGGTTGATTTTGTTTGGAACTATTGTGCTTAGTGGTCTTAAGCAGGAAGTTATAATATTTTCCATTGACCTTGTTGTATCCTTAAAATTCCATTTGTAACTTTAATTGGATTAACGTGCACTGTTATGCTAGATGTGTTGTAACAATGCTAGGAGAAGTTAACACTGATCATTCCCTGCAGAAATAATCATTCTGGACCTTTACTATCAAGTGTCTCACAAAACTGGTTTGAAATACATCTCTGTTTATACAATATTATTGGATAGTGAAATTTAACTTTTTCACAGAAACGGGTGATATTTTAATTCAGTGAAATTGTGCACAGTTTTCTCAGATATAAAAAACAAGGAAATCAATTTAGCCTGCAGTTATGCTATTTCCTTAATTTATTGTTGTGGTTGAACAACTATTTAGTTTTGCTAATCTACTTTGTGTTGTGATGCTCCTCTGTAGTTATTTCTATGTTCTAAGTGTGTAGGGTTGTATGGATTAATTTGCACAAACAGTTATATATAAATTACATGAAACAAGTCTTCTTAATTCCTCATTACTCCTCTATTAAGATCCTTCATCTCTCCAGTTATATGAAGTAATTATTTTAAACATCTTGGTATCATTTTTCTGTTATTTTTAGGAGATTATGTGATCGGAAATAGCTACTGGAGTGTGAAGACTTGAAGTGCGAATAAGAGGAGCACCCTTCAAGCAGGCTCTGAAGTTTAATTAGTGACAAATCGATAGTTTGTAATTGTGCAAACTTTAAAATATGTGAGAGCGAAAGAGCAAAAAGGACTGTGTATTGTATAGTATCCCATTTGTATGCTGATACTCAGTGGAAACACAAGTGATAATTTATTTTGACATTGGGTGATATTGTTCCCAGACTGGCAGTGAATATTTGTACTAGGACTACTGATTAATTGTATGCTGGTACTCTTACTCACAGTAATAAAATTTTATGTTTTTTATATTTGTTCATCTTATTAATCACGGCATGGGATTCATGGCCCTAGTGATATATATTTTTTCTTTACAATAATAAAAAACGCATTTTGGGGTAATTTTCATATTTGGGGTAACAAGAAGATTACGTATTTTTTTAACCTTTAGTATTTGGTTCCATTACAGCGTGAGGGGTCAAATCTACCAATTGGATTGTATGGGACATGTTTACTCAGCTGAAGAGTGCGGTGAAGGATGAAAACTGGTTCATTGGCTTTTTGTTTTCTACTTAAACATAAAAGTTCTATGAGCTGCATGAAAAATATTTTCCATGAGTGGAATTCTGAGCCATCAGGAATTTTATTGTGGAAACTGTGACCCAAGAATTAATTAGAATGAGTGACCTGTGAACGAATTAGGATGTTGCATTTTCACTATTGTCTTGTTACTAATTTTGGTTGTGTATAAATCAACAGTTAATAGCTGCATGTACAAATGTTAGGCAATTATGAAGATAATGAAATATTTATGAATACATCATTTTCAGAAACATTCATATGAATTTATTATAACTTTTTTTAATGAAATCTGTAATTTTTATGTATCTTTTGTTTTAATAAAAAAATCATAAGAATTTTTTGTTGCTAAATCAAACCGTAGCGTTGACACCACGTATATTTGAATTGAGCGCGGCAACTATCAGTGACATCTGTTGTTGATATTGCAAGTTCCATCTCTCATTGGTCGAGCTGCCGAGCAATAGGATCCTTCCGTCAAAACTCAGGTGTTCTACATTGGAAGTGAGCGTACTATGCGGTAGAAAGATCGCCAAATATAATATAAATATTGCCGGTCAGTCTAGTTATAGCATTGTTACTTCGATTTGAACGTTTTCTGCGACCATTAGTTTGTAGCAAATCGAGTTGAGTAGATTAAATGAGCTTACTTGCTGGTTTTTCTTATAGGTCATTCTGCCGAGTGGTTAGCCTGCCCTAAGACAGAATTTCTGGCAATACAGCTGTTAGTAAATACAATGTAAGTGTTTGTAAATCATAATATATGGCTTGGATTTCGTGTTGAAATAATGGAAACTAAGGGCATTTAAGATAAATTTCCCGAAATGTTTCTTAAAAGTTTCCGCCATTTTGTTTGTCAATTTGGAGAATCGACGACTTAGAATCATGCTTTTTAAATATCGGTTGTTATTATTTATGCTTTTCCTTTTCCCCTTTCAAAACCTTTTTCTTAAATTTATCTTTCACTACAGTGAAAGCGGCAAATATTTTTCCATGACCGTTACGGACTTAGACAGTTTTGGGTTAACATTTTTGTGGTTGGGCTTCTTTGTTTGTTTACTTTAGGTTTCGAGAACAAGATCAAGGTACGAGTAGTAAAGGAAGATATTGGGATGATAAAAGAGGAAATGGGGGAGGTAATGGTTTTATTAATGGAGGCGTCAGCTTTGTCAACGGTGGAAGTGATAATGGAACTAACAAGTCCACCCTTAAAGGAAAACAACCAGGAGAGCGATTAAGAAAGCCTCAATGGGACCTCACAACTTTACAACCATTCCTTAAAGATTTTTACAGACCTCACTCCAATGTAGCGAACAGGTAAAGGCTACCTATCGTTGTATAAGCCATTGCAAAAAAATGCAAATTATCTCTTTTTTGTAATTTAATTTTATTATCAGAATATTAGAAGTTGCAAGTATCGGCATTTTTGTTTGCCCATTTATTTTACTTCCAAGGGCCCCTGGTTCGAGTCTTGGCAAGAGCTGTCTCCCTGTATAACTGCGCCCTCTGAAAGTATTCGTTTAATTATTATCGATGTATTTACTACTTTGCAAGAATCTGATAGTTGCTTTGAGATAGGCATTTATGCATTTATATATTCTAGCGTGAAGATGGAATTTGTATTTCTCGCGAATTTATTCCCGATTTGTTTGGAAAATATGTGGGCACTTTGTGTACGTACGCCGGCAAAGTGGCGCACGCGTCAATGACAGGGATTTCTGTTGGAACTCGGCTACATCAATATTTCTAGATTCATCCACACCATTTGGCTATACTCTTTAAATGAATTAAATGCCATATTAGAGTTACCTCGCCAAAATTTCTGTGGATGCGTAATGAATGATGTCGCTTTTAGCCTTCAACAAACGGGGTGGAAATTCTATGGTGAAGGCTAATATTTATCAACAACTGAACTACAGCATGTTGATTATTGAGTTAATGTTTCGTATTTACAGCGAAAAAATAATCCGTTAGAAGTTATAGACGATGAAATTTGTCCGAAATTTATTTTTTGTAATTCATCAAAAACCAAATGTCAAATATTTTTATAGTTTTTGCATAAATCTTGATTTCGTTTGCTGAACGATTAAATTTGGAGTTATTCTGTCTCCAGTTAGCTTCTTTTGAATTCCATTGAAATGCAGTTTCCCGGAAAAACTGGGCTGTTGTAGAAGTTAGTATGTTCAATCGGCTGGAGCATTGTCAAATTCTACTATTCGTCATATGTTTTCAGGTGGAGATAACCAGTTATTTATTTTCTTCAGTTTTCTCAGAGGAACCTCTATCAATATCTTTGTTAGCTTATCCAAGCAGGCATGTTCTGATTTTCCAATCTATCAAGGTCTTATGGAAAAATGCTTCATAGCAGCAGTTGGACATATTTATATATCATCTCCAAAGACAAAGTATGACCTAACATGCAAAAAAAGTTTCATATGCATTAAGATATGCAGTAGCTCAAACATTAACAAATTATATTACAGCATACACTTGAAATGAAAATCTAAAAGTTAGGCTGTCAATACTTTGCTTATTATAATAGCTTAATACTTACAAAATTTACATGTTCCACATTTGCTGTTCATGAAGCACTAGGCATAGAAGATGCAAACCTTTATAGCTCAAGATGTGTTAACAGGTATATTCACAAATGTGATTGAATGTTAAACCCATAATTTGGAACGCTTAGGAAAAAAAAGCAAGTTGTGAACAAAAGCTTCCCATTTTTTTATTCAAAACTTGTTCTTGCATTGTAATGCCCTTCAATTTCCTATCAAATAATAGTGGCAGTACTTAAAGAAACATTACTTGGGCTATTCTATTAAAAGTTAGAGGTTTAATATTTTATCACATCAATAAAAAATTAAAGCAAAAGAAAGAATAGATTATGAGAATAATTTAATGGTTCTAGGACAAAAATTCAACATCTTTTAAATTGGTACAACATGAAATAAGGGTGGTGGGTGGGTGTCATGGGTAAAAGCTTTTTATTTATGAAAATCATGTTTTAAATGCCTTTGAATAATTAAAATATGTTCAGATATCACTTCTTAGAGCAGGGCTAGGCAAATCCAGGTGCCTGGTCTTCATTGCCAACTAAAAACTGCATAATGGCAACTTATTCTTCTGTTATATTTGACTGATTCAGTAAAGTTAATAAGTTGGGAAATTAATGGTTTATGTGTGATGCATACAATTATGTAACCCTGATTCTATATCTCATTGCATTGAAATCTACTCTGGTGCCTCGATTTTGAGTGGCTCCTAGATTTGGACCAGATTTGTCTAGACCTGCTTGAGGGCATTTGTTTTTAAAACTTGTTTTCCAGCTTGGGAAAGGAAAATGCTGATTTTGTTGGTCTTGCCCCCAAAACAAGAAAATAACCTTAAACTAATTTTCGTAAAAAATAATAGAGGCTAGACAGAACCATTTACATAATAGTAGCAGTTCATGGTACTTGTCCTTTATCTACTAGGAAAGTTTTCTCCTAGGGAGTGGTGCCATAGGTGATGAGAAATGAAGGTTGAAGTGTGGTGTAATTTTAGATTCAAGTCATGCTGGAGATGGCATCCTGCCTTAATCAATGTCACCCTATCCATGCCAGTGAAGATTGGGTGCACGAAGCAGAGCAAATGCCATAAAACTAAAAGTTGATGAGAAACACATACATATACTATGTAGTTCCATTTCTCATCACCAATGGCGCCACTCCCTACGAGAAAGTTTTGCAGGTAGATAAAGGGCAAGTACCCAGTTCTTTCCTTGTTTGATATCTTTCAACTCTTATGTTTTGAATATTTGTATTGCTTCAATAGGCCTTGCAACATGGCTTATAATCAGAGATGGAATTGGGTTTTCAGAACTATGTATACACTTTGAAATCAGTGCTGCATAAAAAACCTGCCCATAAACTAAGTATACAGCATATACCTGTGTATATCTCCATTCCTCCTTATAATGTATAGTTACAGGCATAACTTCTTTAACGAAGTAGACGCATTCCTGGCATTCACTCTTGCAAATCCTCATTTGTAAGTGCCTCCTCATGCAAGTTTAGAAGCTCCTGTCATTTATGCCTACTTTGTCGAATCTTATATCCTGTGTCATCCAAGTGGCATCATTTTTGATTGCTGGCATCTCCAACTGAAACACGGCAAATTCAGTGATGACATCTGGCCACAGCTTACATCACACACTATTCATGCACCTGAATGTCACCTCTTCTCATGCTTCTTTGATGTTATTGGTAGTTCTCATATTATGATAAGACTTCTAGAAATCCTGTTGCTGTACATCATCTGCCTCGATCAACTGTCCTCAAATAGTATACTTGAACAGTGACCCCCATATCCATAGAAAGAAGATTAGAGGTTGTGTTTGGGAGAAAGAAGACAATTTCAACAGGTATAGGAATCTGTAGGTACCCAAGTTTCTCAGGGTGGCCTACAATGTTCTTGGTTTAAACCTATTTACTTGGTAATAATGTTAGACAGCTGAACAGAAAAGGTTAATCGTTCATGAACAATGTTGATTATCATATAAGAAAACAGAAAAAGGAGATTTTGAGAAGCCTTGCATCGCTTGAGGGGTCTCAAAATGATAGATAATAAGGGATTTTAATTTTAAATTGTCATCAAGCAAGAGGATAAGGTGATCCTTGGCAGCTTCAAAGCCAGACCCATTTCTTCTCTTCTGAAATGAAGATTCTAGAGCAGGGTTTCCCAACCTATGGGTTGCAAAGGAACTTGAGGTGGGTCGGGAAAAGATTTCTAAATAGCTTATTTGGATAAATTTTTCCATTTTTTAATGAGTTCATGATAAAATAGTTACAAGAACTCATGATAGTGCAGTGTGTGCCCTCTTTGGACACATGTACTATCTACTGCTTGAAAAAAGTTGTATACAGGCATGCCTCGTTTAGCGTATTTTCGATATAGTGCAATTAGCATCTCAATTTTTATTTAAGAAATCAAGTTCTTAAATGGCTACAGTCTGTTAATACAGTCCCAACTTTTTTCTAGCTTACCTTCACTTTTTTGTTCCAGTGATATTCAGTTGTGTATTATACACTAATTAAAGACAAATTTGTAGTTATTATATATTTATTCGCTTTATTTCTGTATATTTCATCTGTTCACTTTTACTATGTTTTTACATTGGTTTGCCACGATTCTATGGTCTTTTGCAGTGATGCAAATATTGGAAATTTTATGCGTTATTTTAACGTTACTGTTGGGATGGTTAGGGATAGATTCACTTTGGGTGGATTTTTGCTTTGAGGTGGGTTAGTTTAGGTTCATGACTGAATTTAAACCTTAATTGATATGTTATTTTTATGTTATTTTACCATTTTACCTATGTTAATTTTACGTAATAATAGACCTGTTCCGTTTTTGTTAGTGCTTAAAAAAATTGGTAATGTTTTCACTTCTTCTGTCCATGGGCAAAATCTTGAAGTAACAAGAAAACCTGGGAAACTAAAATTTTCAGAGTAATTTTAGATAGTAACATACATGAGCCCTATTGATTTTGGAGTATGTTCATCCATCAGTTTGCCTTTTCGCAGGATTTTAAAAATATGATATATATATGAACTACCTATATGGGGTCGTACTATGGTAAAGTTTTGTTTTGTTTACATTGCTACAACAATAAAAGCGAAGCACAAATGCTTTCAGTTTACTTTAGAAAATGGGTAAAGATCATATTAAAACTGCTTAACTGCAGTGAGGTATGTTTTTAATAACTTTTAATTGACTTTGGATTTGACATTTTTTTATAAATGCTTAGCTCTATTGAAAATACAATGTTACATTATAATTACGTAGTTTGATAGCTATATCTGAAATTTGTTTAAAATGCATAAACATAAGTATTCCAAAATTTTAAGTGAAAATTCTAAAAAAGCACTTTTGGAATCTGCTTTTGCAATTTTTAAAAACTTGTTAATGATTGCGTTGGCCAATAACCATCCAAGGTCTTCAGTTTCAACGTCATTAATTCAATTATGATGCAGCATTGTTATTTTACTTCATTTCTAGTGCCAAATAAAATTTAACAGCAAATAGTGGAAAGGTAATTTAAATTAATTGTTAGTAATACAGTAGATCAGTGTTTCCCAAAGTGTGGTACGCGTACCACCGGTGGTACATGAAAGATTTCAAGGGGTACGCGAAAGATTTCAATGGGTACACAGCAGAAAAATTATTAATAATCAGGAGATAAGAATGGTGTAGATGTAGAATTACATATAAATATACAGGTTTACATTATTAGCAACCAATACGACGTGTTCGGCGACATCTGGTGGCACTTGTACAAACGAATGTACATCAGCGACTGCCAGCCAAAGCAGTTTCAGTCCTCGCATTGAATAACTTTTTCATTTCTAAATAAATATTTGAATTTAATGATTGTTATTCTACATTTTACTGACAATACTAATAAAGTTCAGAAACTTCTGTGCTTTTCTTAATTTATTTTTTGTACATTATGTGTATATAGGTGTTGAATTTTAAAATTTCTAAAGAAACTAGATTTGATTACAGCACTGGAAGAGGGGGGAGGTACGCCGATAAGGCCGAAGTACCAAAAGGGGTACGCGAATGTTTTAAGTTTGGGAAACACTGCAGTAGATGATCGTTTATCCAAAATAGTCGGAAACTGAACCATTTAGGATAATAGATATTTTTGGATAATGAATGTTTCAAGCTGTAAACAGCTCTTCAGACAACAAAATGTTTTTACTATGATATGGCAAAAATAATGATAATATCAACAAATTAAGCAGTGAATTTTTATGTACATTTTGCTTCCAGCATCTTTCTGTCTGTCTGTAGTTCTCAGCTTCTACTAAATGGATTTTCATGGCATTCAGTATTAAGGACTTCATGGCAAAGGCAATTAGAAAAGGATAAAAATAGTTCACATAACCCAATTGGGGGATGCTACTTTAATAGAAACAACAAAACAAACAAACTTATCATTAAAATCATACTAAGTCTAACTTTGAGCTTTGGAAGTTTCTTGCATAGTTATTTAATTGTAGTCAATGAAAAAAATCTTCGTAGTAACTGAAGTAAATAAGATCTATTATAATTATGAAAATATGTTTGTTTTTCGTGTGCATGCAGTATTTAGTAAACGGATGAAACTGGATTACCAAAGATGAAGAAATGAACATAAATACATTTATTTATCTTTCATGCACACAAAGCATTTTGTAAGTGAAAAGAAATGGACAATTTACGATGAAGGAATAAACTTGAAGATTACAACTACTTAAAGTGAGATATGTTTTAAATAATTTTCAATTATTTGATTAAATACAACCGATTTGAAAATAAATTGGTATGCTATCAAAAATTTTAATTTCATTGGAATCATATTTTTTCTGTTTGGATGTTTTTGTTATTTGAATCTTCGAGAAAAATATCTTCTACTGTAATAATAAGTAAATACGTAATAATAAACTAACATTATTTTCATTAATATTAATTTGTATTTAAACATCTTTTGCTTATTTAATTTAAAAACAGCTTTACAGTGGTATATAAGGATGATAGAATTTCTTACAGTGAAAATCAATTGGGTTAAGTACTACATCATTAACTGTTCGTTTAGCGCAAATTCCGTTAGCGCAGAATCTTCTGGAACCTATCCCTTGCGCTAAGGGAGGCATACCCGTATAGATAATAGATGGGTCCCATATAAACTCAATAAGCCCAGGCAGGTCATGCTATTAAAAAGGTTGAGAAACGCTGTTCTAGGGGACATTTTTTCTAAAAACCTGTCTCATCTACAATGAATACTAAATTTAGAAGTAGTTAATTTTTATGATCATTCAGTGTGTAGCAGTAAAATCACATGCTGCCTGAATGTCAGTGCTTGCTGCTTCACTTGAGAGATGAACACTCAATTTTCGTTCATTTCTTAAATTTCTCAATCTAACCTATGCTGGCAGCAGCTGGTTGATTCTTCACTCTTCATATGTTTGAAAAGGCTTCATGCCTTTCCCATAATGTGTGCCTGGCTGAGTGGCATATGGCACTTAGTCACATCTTCTAATCTAGCACGTAACAACTTCTCCATTATGCTGCTCTTTGTGCGTGTGAACTTCTTAGCAGTTGCATGACTTGTGGAATTGAAGCATTCACACTTTCTGCTTGGTTTAATATAATTTTTAATGTGCACTCAGGTAAATCTAAGGAGTGGGACATAACATACTTCTCACCTGCCTCAACTCGCCATATCGCTTGCATTTTCTCATCGAGTGAGATGGGTTTTAGCATCCTCTTAGGAACATTAGAATCACTACCACTTTGACATTAGGGCAGCTGGTAATTCACTCTATTAACCCTTAAAAGAGAGTTAAATTCCAAGTGCAGCTCCTGATGAAATAATACTGTTTAAAGGAAACTCTCAGAAACATTTCCAAAACAAGTGCCTAAAAAAGATGGAGAAGAATACTTACTACATGACTGAGAACTCAGAACAATGTAACTGCTATCATCTGAATATTTCAAAGATCTATTTGTTTGTAAAGTAAAAAACAATATGCTGACCATAGAGAGAGTCTAATCCCAAAACTTATGAGACAGTTTGCTGCAGATAGAGGATTTCTACATGTCTGTGCGCACATCCAGTGATGTAAACCTGGTAGGGAATCAATTTACCGATACAACCTGAACACCATATATGGTCTGTCATAAACATTATCAAGTGACAGGGCTTCTCAAGTATTTAAAAAATATCACATGGATTCCCATGATGGTTGCAAAGCTAATTTGCCAAGACATAAAATAATTATAAGGAGAAAATGGACTTTGTTGTAAAAGATCTTTATTGCCAGAGGATTTGTTAACAGAGGTATACCTGTACTAGTTTGTGGATGGGACAGTGGTTTTCAAAGTACAGGCTGCAGCTTATTGGTGGAACATGAAACATCTAATTGGACTTAATTGCAAAACTTTCTAGCACAAGTTGAATTAAGATGTTGCAGAGTATATAAGTATTGCTTAATTATGTTGAAACATGTGATAGAGAAGTTTTTATCAAAGTTTGAATGTCAACACATCCCTTAAAATTGTGTACTTGTTCCTTTTCACTTTCATGTAGAGGGGTTTCGTAAATTGTTATTTTCCCCCTTGCATCTGTATGTCAGGAGAGGCAAGATATTTTAATTTTCCCCTTTCCATAATTTTTCTCACAAGGGCCAAGATATTTACTTGCATATGTTTTTTTCATACTTTGTATATTTCTGATCTTATCCCCACTCAAAAGATTTTAATCACATAGATACCTGAATTTTTCACTATGTTTTTTATGTATCTTTGATTGGATTTTTGTCTCTGCTACTGTGGACATGTGAATCATAAATGTTTGGATGTGATTAATGGATTAGACTCAACCACAGATGATTTATTACATAATGGTATTCACGAATTAGAGATTGGTTGATTTATCGGTAATTTTTATCTTAACTTCACTATCATATTTGTGTATAAATGTTTTCAAACCTGTCAGTAATGCAGAAATCAACAAAAGATAGTGGCATGACTGATTGATGGACAAACTCATGAATGAAACATATGAATTTTTATAATAAAATTTGCAGAACCCCAAAAATCAATACAGCACCTACTGGATATTTTTTCCTTTTTAATGCATTAATATAAATTTTGCTTTTTAATTATTTTGATTTTGTTAAAAATAGATGTCCTCTTTCTGAGCTATAGACAAAAAATTAACAAGATAACAATATTCATCTGGCCAATCAGAAAGATTGATTCTTTTATATTGGTATTAGATATGTCGATATTGTAGACTGCCAGACTTGGCTGTGTGTTAGGGAGACTACATCCAGAAATGATGTTGGATTTTTATACTGATATGGCAGCAGAAGTATGTGGCAGGTGCTGTTGTGCATCTTCTTTGGATAGCTTGCCATAGTGCTGCTTTGGACTTACTGTTTAATAAATGAATGCTTTGCTAAGTAAATTGCAGGTAAGTTGTAGTGAAAAGAATGATCAAGATGGTATTTTCTATTTGTGTTATAGGTTATAGATAAAAGGTTTAGTAATGGCAGCTTTATTGGAAAACTATTAGATAAGGTTTTAGAAGGAAAGCTTATAATTGATACATCTGCATGAGGTAAATATACATTTTGTGTTTAAGTGGTGGCTAGGAACATTTTGATGTCTAGACATTTTATTTATGTATAATAATCTTATCTAAGATTTTGGTATGAGGAAAAGTCATCAGCATTTGTCTTCTAGAAATTAAATCAAAGAATTCATCTGCAAGGTTAATCAAAAGTGTTATAAATTCTCTTTTAATTTAACACAAACAACCTGAACTAAAACAATATTAAATCTGTTGTTATTCATGAATGTATAGAATACCTTCATTCCTTCCCTGGTTAAATCAGGAGTCTCCAAACACTGGCCCATGAAGTGATTTCATTTATCCCACTTTACCTCATTAATTTCTTTAAAATATGCATATCAGTACCTATGCCAGCAGGGGTCGTTATTTGAAAATGTAATTAGACAATGTTTTTCATGGATACAAAATACCAGGGATGGCCAGGCATTTGAGTCTGCAAGCCGCACATAGCATCCTATAAAATATTAAGAGCTGCACTCAAGTGAGAACTGAGATAATGGGTTGGAAGTGCAACACAAGGAAAACTAAGGAAAGATTATTTGCAAAAACCTTGTTTATTCTTTAATAACTCTGAAAAATAAGTTGCATAGATTCAGTGGATATTTAAATGCCTTCGGGAGGTTAAGATAAAATTGATTTATGGAAAAGCTGGATAACATTCCTCTGCAAGCCACACATTGGGTACAAAAGAGCCACTTTGGCCATGTCTGCAATATACATACGTTGTTTTTTAAATATAGATGTGTGAAGTTACAGGTTCCAAAAGATATTTAAAAACAAGTAGTTCTGGAAAGAACTAATCCACCTACTTTCCTTTCAATACCATTTTAACATATAAAAATTCAAAACCAAGAAAAACAAAATTCTCTCACCAATGATGCCATAAGAATTACACAAGAAGTGCCGATTTGTTTACAGAGTTGGTATGGTTACTGACAACAATATGTGGTGTTCATATTTTTTGCCGCGATTCCGATAGGTATGTATCTACCTAAGGGTCGATTGGTACCGCGATAGCTATGACTCAAAACAGCTGGATTGTGCACTCAGCTATGCTCCATCTGAGCTCGACAATAATCATCACCATAGCAACAAATCGAAACAATGACTTTCAAAACACCAAAACAAAAGTTTTTGAGAGAAATTCAAACAAATACGATCTAAAATCAAAATTGTGTGATAAGAATAAGAATCTTCACATTTTTCCCCTTAGGAAAGTACAAATCCCACTCCAATACCATAATTCTAAAATATTTTAAAATACAAAAGAAAAAATCTCTTCATGGCGAATTTTAGATTAATCATGTAAATCAAATGGGGAGAGAACTCACCTGGAGTCGAACTCGGGATCTGTAAATTTGGAGTATAAATTATGGCCTGAAGGTAGTCTCCAAGGGCACTAGCCTTACACCAAGTTTCATGGGAATCGGTCCATTCATGAAGATGTTAGTGGGGGACACAAACGGACACTGAGGGGATCTCATAAGACTACTTTCCATATTTTGGAAAGTAGGCTAACTATCTTATTGAAATTTTCATAGGGCATAATTAATCTTTGTGATGTCTTATGTGGCTTGTGCAGTGTAACAGGTTTGGTGACCCCCAATGTAGTTTCTTGATAAAATCTCCTTTTCCTATCATATTGCATTTAGAAATCATAAATCTGACATTCATTGGCTTTCTTCTATGATGTAAATTTATTAATTACCTAGAGTGCAATAAAGTCCTTGCACTCTAATGCTATTGGAAGCAGCATTTCAGATAAAATTTTTCTTATTTCGTAATCATTTTCATTTAACAAAAAAATCGTAATAATTCTGTGAATGTAAATGGGTGAAAGTAAACAGTTTCTTATATGATGAATGTTTTTGTAGACCACTAAACGAGATGGTGGAATAGTCTTCGTTCTGTTAATGTTGGCCAATGGCTTTTACCTTGAGTATATTTTTCAGTTATCCAGTGTCATTGTGTTATCATACATGGATTTGGCTTTAAATATTTCTTATTACATTGCTTTTTATTACTGAAGTGCCTTCTCCCTTCAGAAACAAACTCATATGTATCATTTAGTGGCATACAGCGATATTTGTTTTGGGTAAGCAATTAGGTATCCCTTGAATTGCATGATCAACAGTTTTGTTTTAGCATGATTTAAAACAATATCCATGCATTAAAAAACAAAAAGTTACAATTCATCCCAATATGGATAAGAAAGAACAATATAATTAATAGTTGTATGTTGAGTACAAAACTAAAATGTAACCTCAAACCACATTTAACTACACATTCAGTTGGAGCTAAATGTCAAGTTTAGTATGCTTTACCACATATTCCACTATATACTGGAATATGAGGAGCGTCATTCATTTTGCTCGTTTGTAATAAGTTATAAAGTTGTCATTCCTAACATTTATTTTTAAAATTGTATCTTTTTAAATCGTTTGTTATTAAATGATTTTGTTTACATTTTGAATAGATCATAAATATTTGTTAATATTTTCTTATTCGTTAATATAATTCTTAATGCATACCCATTTGTGTTATGCGTTCCTATGGAATGACCCAATTAATTTTACATGGTTTTGTTTTTACACTGTCATTTTTAAGAATGCATGTACCACTAAAAGTGAGGGATAAATCTAATTTTAATAATAATAATGTGCTAAATCATCATTGTCATGCTTGACTGTGGTAAGGCTGCAAATTGCTCTATTACATATGATCCATAAGAAACATTTTGCATTAAAAAATAACTTATTTTCTTTTAGAAAATAAAATGTATGAATGAAAGTAAAATAGACCAATTTTGTGACCAAATTTCTTAATTGATGCTCAACAGCATTTGGATGAAAGGAGAGACTACAATAAAAAATATCAAACTATGATCAAACCTATTTTCTTTTTGTTTATCCGTCAACCTTGACGGGGTATTGGCTAGTATTACTTATAATAGTACACAAATGTATTAAGACTTAGTAATACAATCATAAAAGTTACTTGTATGTCAATTCAATTTGTCTTTTTTGATCACATAATTTTTTAATTGCTTCTTCATAAAAGGAATCCTTACTTTTCAATGTTATTAGCAAATTGAAAACCAAAGAACTAATTTTTACGTAGTATTACTTCCTTCCATCTCCATTGCCATCTCATCATGGCCAAAAGCTGATCAAATAGCTGCATACACAAGCTACATTTCTTGCCAGTTTAAGTCTTCCCTTCTTGCCAGCTTAAGTCTTCCCTTCCTGCCAGCTTAAGTCTTCCCTTCTTGCCAGTTTGTCTTCCCTTCTTGCCAGTTTGTCTTCCCTTCTTGCCAGCTGCCCCACTTCTTCCTTTTCTATGAATAAGCAGTGTAAGCTGTAAGAATGACAGCTTTAAATTTCTTCATTTATCATGAGGGCATGCAGTGCATTACCTGCTTACCCAGACTGCATGCCCCTAATATTATTGTATTAGTGACTTTCACTTAGGATATGTCTGGTGTCTTAATTGAATTGCTAGTGTAACATTCATTGCTTTGCAACAGTTCTGCCATTGGTAATTAATTCTTTTTTAATCCTTCAGAGTAGAAGAATTGAAAAGTTTTAATATTGTAGATAAAGAGTAGAATTGTCTTTAAGCATGGAAAGCCATTGTCATGAGGCTGACCTCCATATAGGAGGATAGCTACGATGATAAATAGCATTATAGAACATTTTTTAAACATATGTTAAATATTTAAAATCCAGGGATGTTGCCAAGATTTGGTCATAAATTTTTGTAGCGTTGTATTAATCTAATAGCATAGTAATCCAGTTAGATTTGCTTAATGCTTACTGGTTTAAAAAATTATAAGAATGTGGGTTAAGATTTCCTTGTCTATGATTAATGAAGTCAAATTCTTGAAGTAAATTTAAACAATTGGTATTTGTATATAAGCAAAATGTAAATTAAACCATGAGACAAATTTCCTTGTTGAAGGATTCAAAAATACAGGTTTTTGGGGTGAAAACTGATTCAGAAAAGATTTAAATCACCTTAGAAAGGAGAGTAAATTTCATCCTTTTTCCTACAAAAATATTTTACCAAGTTTGTCTCTTGATCTTCAGTATTTAAAAAATATAAATTAAGAATACCATACATATGTTTATCAAATGGAGAAAACTAGGGAACCCAGATTTTAGTTTTTCTGTATCACATAATCTCTAAAACTTGATGCCTGTAGAAAATTTCACCTCTGAATTTCATTGGGAAGTGCCAGAAAAAAATCTGGATAAACAGACTTTATAGTTATCTCAATATACAATATGCTTTGTTTGTGCCTTAATCATTCTGTCTCATGCTCAAAAAACCATGTTTGTGCTAACTTTTTCTACGCTTTTACTGATTGATTTCTTCTAGTTATGGGTTACTCCAGCTACCTAAGCAATAATTGTCCTTTATAACCTTTAATGGCCTGAGTTTGATTCCAGTAGGTTTTCATTCCTCCACTTGAATAATATAGGAGTGGGTGCAGCATATTTTTTTGCATTTTAAAATTACTTATGATCACTACAAATTAGGGACTTAAACCCAAGAATGACTAAAAGAATGCAAATTCATTTTCTTATCATTGATTTGTTAAGTTGGTCCACAAATTTGTTTTGAATGCAAAAAATTTTTGGGATGAAAATATTTCAAGGGAAACTGCATTTTTGCTGATTTTGCTAAATTATGTTAATTAAATTAGATTAATGCAAATGGCATGAGTTTGTTGTCATAATGATGTGTGGGTAAGCAGCCAGACATTTTCTCCCATCCTCCTCCAATATCGCAAATAATTTTAGCTGTGACTTTTCACTTTAATTTCAACTTTTATTTGAAAATAAATATATTTATTAAGTGACATGTTTTTTTAAAATTTTATGGTGTTTGAGTTATTATTGGAAATTATTAAAGAACAAGATGATCCAAACGGAACTTATGATGCCTACTTTCCATTTAATCATTTATTTAATACTTACATATATTGGCTTTAATAGCCTTAAAATCACCACAGATATGTTGTTCTTTGTGTTCCCAAATTTCATAATTTAGCATTATAAAATATTACAAACACATTCGAATGGAATAATAAATTGATCACGCATATTTGTGCGGCAAAAATAACACACATGTATTAGAATATACCGAATCCAAATCCAACAATAGTCATTGCTATGGCAACACTCTCATAATGAATGATAAAAACTGCCAAGTCTCCAGTACTTATGCAAAATTCAAAGAAAAATAATCGATTAACAAAATTCTACGATAAAAACTAGAAACTTCATTCCTTAGAGAATAGTACAAGACTTGGTCCGATATTACAATTCTAAGATAATTTTATGTGCAAGAGAAAATTACCCTGCATGATGGTTTTCAGATTTTCCATGTAAATCAAATGAGAAGGATAGTTCCTGGAATCAAACCCGGGACTTCAATCTTCACAACAAAAACTATCCTTGGGAACTCGGCTCCAGTAGCAGGAGATTTTCACCGTGTGTCATGAAAATTGGTCTATTAGTGCAAAAGTTAATAGGGGGAGTGGACAGACAGGCACAACTACAAAACTATAAGCCTATTTCCATTCTGCAAAGTAGGCTAAAATGAGGGTAAATCTCTTTATAAAAAAATGCCTTTTAACATTTGCCACTCCCAAAGTAAATCCCTGAATGTGCCGCTGCTAAGAAGTATTCAACTTATAAATTTACATACATGAATAGTTGAAGATGTACAAGTTATTTTTAAAAAATTAACATTTAATTTTAGTGAAAGCATCATTGATTTAACAAGCTGATGGAGAAATTCAAATTGGTGCATTGTTGAAGGAAGGAGTAAGTGAGGAAAAGAGGAGGGGGAATAGATGGCATTTTATTTTTAATATAACTAGTAGAGAATCCACAGTTCTACTGTGGGAAATTTTGAGAAATGTCAAAAAAATATTATAATAAATGACAAACAAACAGAAAAGAGAATCAAACATTGGGAGAGAGTGGGAAAATGAGGAACAAACAAATAAGAACAAAGAAAATCGTGATGGTGAACAAAAATGATAAAAGCAGTAAAAAACGAAGAGCACAGAGAAAAAGATTAGTCAAATGTTGATAGTGTGACAAACCATTTAGTAACAATGCCGTAGAACAAATACATTTTCCACCTATCCTATATTTCTTTATCTCCCCTCTCATTCTCCCTTCACAATCTTCCCTCCCATTCTCTCCCCCTCCCATTATCTCCATCATTCTCTTCCTCCCATTCTCTCTCCCTTCAATTTTCTCACTCTCCCATTCTCTCTCCCTCTCTCTTTAGTGAATCTCAGTAGATTTTGCAGGTTTCTCACGCACCCCTTCTTGCGTGGGTGTTTTCCTACAGTGGGTTTTTACATGGATTTCATTATTCAGCAGTCCATATTTTTTCCCACAAAATCACATCTTTCCTTTTCCAATACTCGTATTTTTATTGTTACTTGTATTTACATTTATAATGTTGTGTGTATTATTATATGTTTCATGATAAGGGGATAGGTGGAAGATGGGACTTCTTAGTCTCAATCTCGCCCCAAATAAAAACCACGTCAATAAATCAATATCCCTTCCTCCCATTCTCTCTCTCCCTTTCTCTTTCTCTCTTCCCCCCCATTCTCCCACCCTCATTCTTCCTCCCTTCCCCTTATTAGTGTTTTAATATTTGAAACTGAAGTAACAGCTTTCTTATTTACATGGTTAATTAACTGGCCTTGATTTCATTTCGATGTTATAGGCTTACGATGTTGAGTTTGGCAACAATATCAGTCACCATGGAAAGGAAAACTTTTTCATTAAAAAAACTCGAGATTTTGTAGTTTAAAGCTCAATTTTGGAAAAATTCGATCCGTATTTGAAATTTCACCAAAGGAAAATGAAACCTCATGTATTCTTTGTCCTTGAGTTCAAGTCCTGACTTTGTACAATGGTTTTTAGTAATTTTATTTTATTTTTTTAATAAAATAAGTTGCAAGTTGGTCGGCTGACCAGGTGGCAATGTAAATAAATACACAACCGAGTCACTCAATATATATAATACAAAATGCATCAAATTCCAAACAATTACTACTAACATGTGTTTACACAAAGTATACGGAAGGCAGCCTCGTTCATTATATCTCGAATTATATTACATTTTATACAGAAAATACATTTCGGGCATACATACTGAATCTTTTCATCATCTAATTGTTAAAACTTTTCCATTAAATAAGGGTGGATTATAATAATAATTATTATTACATTTACAATAATATTGTCATTCTTTCTGCTGCAAGAAGGGATTTTCCCTGGCAGCAACGATTCCTGTAAAATTTTTATACAATAAACCCGTATATATAGAAAAAAACAAGTACAAACACGCATAATAATAATAACCTCTGGAGTCAGACTTTTATGCATTCATGGTAGACCTTCACGGTCACCGTTACAGTACCAGGGCCATCTTAAGTCCCAGCCGTACTTCGCCCCAACAAGCAATCCACTACTTCCTCGAACTCGTTCGTCATAAATAATTTTACATTTCTTGATAAGTAATTGAAGAGCTCTTCAGGCAAATCGTTCCATTCCTTTACCCCTCGGTTAATAAATGAGTATTTCCCTGCATCACTCTTCTGTTTCCTTAGCTTATTTTGTATCTGTGATCCTGTCTACCTATATAATCTGGATCATCTAGTCTCTTGCTTAAATCAACCCATGCCCATTCTGTCTTTATTGCCTGAAATATTCCTCCTAGTCTGTTAATTTTCCATCTGCTCTCTAAGGCAGCGTTTCTCAAACAGTGATCCGCGAGATACCTCCAGGGGCTTCACCAAGCGCTCGCAGTAAAAAATGCCAGCCTCGCTCAGAAATGTCCTTGACGAGGCCATAAAAACCCTAAATTTCGCTAAATCTCAACACCTGAAAACACGGCTTTTTAATATTTTGTGCAACGAGATGGGGAGCATTCATAAAGTCTTACTGCTCCATATGGAAGTGCGATGGCTGTCTCAAGGGAAAGCACTTCTGCGACTGTTGGAGCTGTGGGCTGATCTGGCCGCTTGCTTCATAAAACACCGGTTATACTTGGAAGAACGACTGAAAGACAAGCTATGGTTGTTCCGGCTTGGATACCTAGCGGGCATTTCCACAAAACTAAACGAAATGAATCTGTCACTTCAAGGAAAACAGGCAAGTGTTCACAGCCAATGACATAATTCGAGCTTTTAAGCGGAAATTAGAATTTTGGACCACTTGCCACCGCCACCATGAACTTGACAGCTTCTCAATACTTAAGGACTTCATTGACGAGACTGATGGCGACATTAAAGAATGTGGTATGTTGATGTTGTGTGACGAAATTTGTCAGCATCTGGAAGACATGCATAACTCGGTCAAGCAGTATTTCCCAGATGAGCAAGACGAGAAGTTGAAAAATGATTTATGGGTTAAAAATCCATTCAAATTTCGGGCAAGGCCAGAAGAATTCACTATAACAGACTACGAAATGTTCATTGACATGATTTTGGATTCCTCAATAAAACTAACCTTTGAAAAACTACCACTAACGGAATTTTGGTGTAGTATCAGAGAAGAATATCCACGGTTATCGAAGAAAGCTGTTAAAATACTCCTTCCTTTCACCACTTATCTGTGTGAGACCAGATTTTCTTTATACACTTCAACCAAAACTAAATACTGTAACAGACTGGATGCAGAAGCAGACATGCGAATCCAACTTTCTTCTATTATGCCAGACATTAAAGAACTTTGTAAGAATAGAAAGCAAGCCCACTCTTCACACTAAAAATAATGATTGTTTTTAATTTTGGACAAAATGCAGTAATTTCTCTTAAAAAATGTTGTTTTAATGTCTGAATAAAAAGTATTGTACTTATTATTTATGAATATAACCACATGAGTTAATAAATATATTTACAAAATTTTGAGGTCTAATGCGGCCAACACACACACACAAATAGTGGATCATTGGGCCTCCGCATTAAATTTTTAAGCATGTAAAGGGCTTCCAAGCCCAAAAAGTTTGAGAACCTCTGCTCTTAGGTATCCCAACCTAGCGTTTTCAGCATATCGGTTACACTATCTTCTTTCCTATATTTTCCTAAAACTTACCTAGCAGTCCTACGCTGCACCTTTTCGATTTTCTTGACTAATCCTACCTACTGTTGCTTTCTTCCAGTTGTACAGCATGTAGTTATTGTTTAAAGTTGCTATGAATAATGTTCTCAAATAAGCTACGAGTCTTTCCCTAACTTCAAAGCATCACTTGGTATATTGTCTGGACCTCTTGATTTGTTTTTTCTCAAACCTTTGATTTTATTTTAAATATCCCGATTTACAATTTTTATGCATTCAATGTTGTCTGAATTTATCGGCAGATTAATGGCGAGATTTGATCTATTACATAAATTTTGTTTAGTTTTACTTCTAAAAACACTAGAAAACCAGACTTTGAATTTGTCCGTTATATCTTCTTCGTTTGCAATAAGCTCTCCCTTTTTATTCTTAATCATTATTATTTTTCTTTATCCCCTCTTTTCTTCCTAATATATTTATAGAACTTGTTTGGATTATCTTTATTTAACATATCTGCTAAATACTTCTGGTGGTCAGCTTTCTTCTCTCTTGCTAATTTTGTAATTAAATCCCTATATATCAGGGGTGGCCAACAGGTCGATCGCGGAGCCATTTTCGGTCGATCACGGCAGTGTTCGCAATTTCCGTAATTTCATAATTTGTTGAGTGAAATAATAAATTTTCTTCAACAAAGAAACGATGAATACAAGAATTTGTATGATGAAAGCTGGCTCTGTGATCTAGCGTTTCTAACAGATTTTACAGGTAAATTGAGCGTTTTGAATTTACTGCAAGGAAGAAATAAGACCATAAGTGAGATGATTAGTAGTGTTAACGCTTATAAAAATCAATTTCCAATGTTGATCAGCGATCTCCAAAAACAAAACTTTGATCACTTTCCAAATATGAAAGACCATTTGCAAAAATATCCTAGTTTTATTTTTACGCCTGAAAAACACACAGTAGAAATTAAAGGCGTTATGGAGGACTTGTCAGATTCAACGATTTTTAAAAAATCGAAGATGTTGTTCAGTATCTTTCTTTTCCATTTAAAGCTTATTTAAATACAAAGCATATTGCGGAAAAAATTGCTGACATTTTCCACGTGGAGAAAACTATACTTGAAAACGAAATTATAACACGGCAATCTGATCTATTCTTAAGAGCTAGGGAGTCAGGAGAAGGCTTTTGGAAGTATATTAGTTGTGAAAAATATTCAAACATTAGAAAATGTAGTGAATATATCCATTTTTGTTTTGGATCCACATACTTATGTGAATCAGCGTTTTCATATTTAAAGCTAACGAAGACGAAGCATCGTTCCTTGCTTACCGATTTCCATACTGAAGATGCCTTAAGATTGTCCTTGTCGAGGTACACGCCCCACTATGAAAGCTTAGCAGAACATATGAAGACACAAACTTCTCATTAATTAAAATTAAAAGTTATCTTCATTTTTTTAATATTTATATTTCAAAATGTTTATTTTGAAGTGTTCTTCATTTATCAATAACTTCAATAAACTTTGTTCTATCAAAACTTGTATATTTTGAAATGAGTAATTTTTATTTTCCCTTTATACTTGTATTTAATAATTGCATTAAAAGGTTTTTCGTCATGTCAAGTAGTCTTCTCCTCTATGGATAAGCTTGTGTGCTTTCCTTACCTTTCTTTTCAATTTCCTAACCTTATCATTATAATATTCGGGATCAGGATTATTTTTAATATGTACTTTTGGAATATATGTCTCTACCCTTCATTTATTATAGCCCTGAACTCTAGCTTCATTTTTCCCACACTTTCCCCTCTACCTGCCCACTGTGCAAACCTTTCTTTCAAAAATTGCTGGAAGCTTACGCTGTCGCCTTTACTATATTGCCAAATGATTGCCTTGTAGCTATTTAATGTGCTTCTTGGCACAGCTCAATCTAATTCTAAAGTTACAGCCTCATGGTCGCTTATGCCTGGCATAGTTTTAGAGGTAATTAGTGATGCATACAGCCTTACAAGAAATATATCCAGAGTATTACCTGCTGGCATTGGTTCTTCGATTACCTGTGTAAAGCCCCCCTCCCTAATTATCTGCTGCGTTACCCTTTCAGTTAGCCATGGGTAAATTAAAGTTTCCCACGATGACTGTTTTTCTATGGATTTAGTGACGTCATTTCTAACATTATTTCCAACAAATGAAAATTGTCCCCTGGTTTTCTATAGGCTGCTATTACCTCGAGATTTTTCTTATTGCTGGGGTTTATCACTTTGACACACATCATCTCGCAATCCTCCCTTACCAATTCAAGAGCACTTTTAATATTATTTTTTACACAAATAAATATACCTCCTTCCCTAGAATCACGATCTCTTCTATAGACTACGAAAGTTATTGGAAAAATTTCACTAGAATTAATTTCTTCTTATAGCCATGACTCCGTCCCAATAACTATGTCAGGATTGCAAGCATCGATCAAATGAAAAATTTTCTAGTTTATTATAGTTACTCTGACAATTAGCCTGAAGAACTCTCAAACACTATTCTCTATGAAATTTTTGGATTATGGGGCAACAGTATTTTTACTTATTTCCTTATATCTGCTGGTCCTACAATTTTCACCTCTTAAAACGTCCTTCAGTTTCCCTGCATTTCACATCTATTAATAACATTTAACACTAGATTACCAAGTTTGTGACTCCCTCCCCTATTTAAATGCAGTCTGTCTCTACCAAGATCATTCTCTCCTAGCCAACCATTTGGATCCACAAAATTAAATCTTTTTTGCTACAAACCCATTCGATTCCAGCATTTATGTAGTCTATCCATCTATTCATTACTTCCTTTCTCCTTACAATTCCACTCACTATGATTTTTGCTCTTTTAAACAAATGAAATGAAACAAATGAAAAATAGTCAACACTCATCTCCATGAAATTGATGGAATAATATGGTCCGAAGATCCTATGCAGACAGGCATAAGCTGTCAAGGTGGGAATAATTTTGAAACGAGAAAAAAGTCTGCTATGACCAGGAATCGAACCCGGGTCTCCACTTGCCGGGCTGATATTCTACCTCTGAACTATCGTAGCAGAACAATTTGTTTGTTCTGCTACGATAGTTCAGAGGTAACTGGAGACCCGGGTTCGATTCCCGGTCATAGCAGACTTTTTTCTCGTTTCAAAATTATTCCCACTCATCTCCATGTTTTTAAATAGGGAAAATGAAACCAGAAACTATAAAAAAAAATAAGTAAATTTGTCAAATGAACTGGTTTCAAAACCAAACTACCACCATATACTCTTTATTGCTGTTAAAATGACACATTCCACTTGTCTCTATGTTACCTTGTTTTTGAGTAATGTATACATAATTATACAGGTAACTCTCCTTCAACGAACGTTGGCTGAATGAATGTTCGCTTTAACGAAATAAATAACATGTATCTAACTCAGATGTTCTTGGGGTCACAAAGACCCTCTTGTTTACCCATGAATTCTTCATGTCTACTTGATAACGCATTTTTCCTATCACCTGCATTTCTTGAGGGACTTAATATGACGTCACCAAACGTGGTGTTTGTTACTCAAAATATATTTACAAATATCCACTTAGACTTGAAGGACCTCTTGTATACTGATAAGGAGGAAGTGCTCTATGCTGTTTCCTACTATGTTCGGTCGCATTCATTTTCTTGCGGTTCATACATAATTGTTTCATCACGAGGATTTGTTTTCAAGCCATTGCCATGGCCACATTTATTGTACTTGCTCTAACTTTTCTCATAAATGTTCAACTTTTGGTTAATTACACTAGTCAACAAGGTTTTGGTAACATGAATGAAAGCTAACTTTTTACAATAATTCTGGCAGGCTCATTCCATATCTGGACTTAAAACTTTTGCACCACGTTACAGTTTAGAAAAAACAGTAATAATGACCATTTGTCAAATTTTTGTAAAAATAAGCATTTCTTACTAAATGTTGACAGAACTGGTGGGTATAACATGAGTGTTGGCAGAACTGAAGGATAGAGAGGAAGTAAGAGTGTGATATCGTAACAAGCATATGCATTTTAGGCATCAGTCTCATTGTTTTTCTGTGAATTTGAGTTCTGCAGATAGAGAAAGGTCACCAACGCGGCTGTGTGAATTCGCCAGACAATTTTTGTTGTGTGTGGACAGTTTACAGCAAAATCACAATGTTTATCTATAACAAAGACGGTAAAACAAGCCTGTTATTTGTATTCTGGTTGTCATTTGGGAGATCAAGATATAATTTGGGCACTGCATGTATGTTGCATAATGTGCTATGTAAACCTGACAGAATGGATGAAAGGAAAGAAGAAGAGCATGCCATTTGCTGTTCCAATGATCTGGCATGAAACAACCAGCCACCTTGAAGACTGCTATTTCTGTCTTACAAAAATTGAGGGTTTTTCGAGGAGAAGAAAAATAAAATAGATTATCCAAACATCCCATCTGCAATGAAGCCTTTGCTGCACAGAGATCTTCCTATTTCTGTTCCACCACCTATGCTTTGAGCAAAAATAGTGATGGTTTTGCATACTTAAAAGGAAAGTTTCCAAAACTGAGTGACACAATACTCAAAGAAGGTATCTTTGTTGGTCTGCAAATTAGAAAACGTTTGCATGATAACAGTTTCGAATGCAAACTAAACTCCATTGAATTAGCTGCATGGAAATCCCTTAAATCTGAAGTTCATTAGTTCCTAGGTAATAAAAGAGGAGAACTATCAACAATGGCTAGAAGAACTGTTGCATAACTAAAAAAAATTAGGATGCCGGATGTCACTCAAAATACACTTTTTACATTCTCATTTGCACTTCTTCCAAGAGAACTTGGGTGCTTCTAGTAATGAACAGGGTGAAAGATTCCACCAAGATATAAGTAACATGGAACATCGCTATCAAGGAAGGTTGGATCCTGCCATGATGGGTGACTATTGCTAGTTTTTGCAAAGGGAAGATGATACTGTTCATAAGAGGAAAAATAACTTTCTCTGTAATGTATTTGGAGTCTGAATAGCATGTTTTTCTTCACTTTATATTTTTCTGAGTGTTTTTGTTATATTTGTCAACCATAATATGAGACTATGATGTTTAATTAGTGGATTCCAAGTTTATTTTCACTTAAGTTATTTGCTTCTTGTGAGAGGAAAAACTTTCTGTGATTTGAATTGAGTCAAAACGGCGCATTTTTCATCTGGGTATTTTTTCTTGGTGTATTTTTTTATATTTGCAACCATAGTGTGAGTCTATGATATTTTAATAGTGATTCCAAGTTTCATCTCATTTAAATAACATCAATCCTTCAAACTGCATAATAGTTGATATGTAAGTTCATATATTTTGAATACAAATGAGGAGATAACAAAAAACTGCATGCGACAAATTTTTGACTCATTTTCATGATCAGCATACTTGATTTAGTAAAAAACAGCTTATTTCGTTCATGTTATCGACAAAAAGTGAAAATTTGTTGTCCTGGGTTATTTTCCTCGAGATGTTTAAATCACGAGGAATTTTTAATTCTTTATTGACATTGTTGGGAGGTTGTTTTTCATTCAAAATTTGAATTTTTTCATATCATACAATAGATGGCACTGTACATACTTCTATGTTTGATTGTTGTTGCTTTGGTTTTCTAGTTGATCCAATATTGTAGTTGCTTTGACAGACATTTTAATAGCTATGAATTATAAATTCAAGAATAAAAAATCTTTTGTCTGGAATGCATCTGGAGTTTTAATGGGGAAGTCAATGGAAAAATAATGATTGTTCAATGAATTTCCATTTTACAAATGCTTTTCAGAATGCATGTCGTTTGTTGAACGAGAGTTGCCTGTACTTGACCAGACACTGCCTTAGACACGCAATTATTTTTATATATCGTATGATACTTGATTCATCCCTATCTATCATAAAATAAAGACATTAGTAATACTGTATATGCTAAAGGCCTATATTGACTCTTTATCTTGATTTTTCATTGGGAAAATGTTTGGGTAAATTACTGCACATCTCACAATTTGCTAGTTTTGGTTTCTTTTGAATGTATTGCCCTTTGTGTCTTGTAACATGAATATACTGCTGATTGGATCCAGGTAATTCACCAAACTTCTTAATTGTGATGAGTAATACTATTTATAACTTAATGTACAGGCAGTGGTATTTATTGGTGTATTTTAGTTTGGCATGTTTTAGACATACTCGGGTACAACCTCGGAGAAAAATCCGAAACTCCAGAAAAACCTATAATTAAGGGGTGTTTTTGACCCCAATTTCCAATTTTAAACACCCATAAGAATAACATTGAAAACAGTGCAGGGCTTTATAAAATTGCCTTTTTAAATTCGTTACAATTAAGATACAAAGTCAGGACATGAACTATTCTTTGGATGAAAGATTGTAGATTAATTTTTTTGAAGAGAGAATTCAAATCGGAGCAGAATCACCATAAAAAATTTTTTTAGTCAGAAAAAAGGGGATTTTTTTTCAGTTTTCTTAGAATGAAAAATATCAACGAGTCCAATGCTTTTAAATGGGAACTGGTAATCTGTATTATAATAACATCGATTCAATACTTTTTAATAGGGAATTGATAGATTGCATTATAAACACATTGATTTCAACCAACAACATATACATATGATGTCATGATTTTAATACACTATATATCATATTAAATAAAAAACATCATTCCTTTTAATTAAGGAGATTGATAATCAGTCCTTATATAACAAGTAATTGTTTGGTTTGTTAGCTTCCGTAGATCAACAGTTAGTAAATATATAGTGCTAATTACATGGGGGTACTGGGTTTTATCCCCAACGAAGTATTTTTTAATTTAAAAAAGTATTTCATAAGCCAGCAGTAAAGATAAAATCAAAATTTATTTTATAAGATTCCAAATTTTGAAGTTGTGTAGCAATGGGTAATTTGCTTGTGTACAAATAAGTGTTAAATAGGTTTTCATTCCAAATTCTGTTAGCAATTGCCTATATGGTTTCTAAATGGGAATAAAAACTTGAATTATTTGAGACAATGGTTTAACCTTTTGAATCCATATTTTAATGTGGATTTAAATATTGCAGCATAGTTATAAAAATATGCATATCTTAGAATGCCTATATTATGTTAAAAATGTAACAATATAAAGCATTTTGAAAGTAACCTGCTGAGTTTTACTCTATAATTTTGTCAAGTTTTTATTCTCAGCTTTAATATAATATCCTGTGCATTCCAGAGTAATCAAATCTGCTTAATGCATAAATTTGTTTTTGTTCTGTCGTTTCAGGTCCATGGAAGAAGTAAACCATTACCGGTCAATGAAAGAAATAACAGTTAAGGGCAACAATATACCGCATCCTAACCAGCAGTTTGAAGAAGGAAACTTTCCAGACTATGTAATGAATGAAATAAGGTAAAAATTCTTTTGAATTTCTTTAACTTAACCATTTGTATTTAGTGCATGTGTGCTAGATGAATTGATGTCAATAGGTGAAGCTCCAGTTTAACCGTAAGTGAAAATACAAAAATAAAATTTCCAAACTTAGTGTAAATGTGTTAATGTTAATTGGAAGAGATATTTCAGCAATATGCATCCATATATTAAGTGTGTTATTATTAAGTTGCAGAAAGTTGATTGTACTTTGAAAATATGTTCTTAGAAATCGCCATTTTCATTCAAATTTTGTTTGATTTTTCAATATTTTTATTATATTTCCCTTACATTTTTGCTTAAATAGTGCAATGCTGAGCTCACTATTGCCAGATAAAATTGCACACTGTATTTTAAAAAGGTATACATAACCAGTCGACTCACTTCTGTTTAATTTTGGATTTTCAGCTTTTGTGCCCTTGGAAGCGTATCCTTTGTTTAGTGTGGTTGACAAATGTCAAAGAAGTGCAGTGGAATCATAATCTAACATTAATTTTGAAAATTCCTGGCAAAACATTGAAAATTGATAACATTTTTGCAGATTTATCTTTTTAATTTCCCCAAAAATACTGTATTTGACCATTTAATTTATGTTATTTAGAGCATTTTCTCCCAAACATTTTCATTCCATGGAAATAATAAATATTGGCTGCACATCCCAACCCATTTTCCAGGGTAGTTCTCCCTCTTCCAAAATTATATGGCACACTAGTTCATATCTGATGCAAGGGCGGATCCAGGGAAAGGTAAAGAGTGGAATACCCTCCTCAAGCTTGGAACTTAACCCCATTTTTACTTTCTCAATACGTAGTATAGGGGAAAGTATTGTTTTCATTAAAAAAATCGATTTCAAGATTTCAACGGAAATATACGTTTTGATATCCCCTGAACACGTTTTGACCATTTTCTCAATGATGTCAGTATGTGTTCGAGTGTGTGACAGCTTTTTTGTGGGTGCTCTGACTCGAAAACTATTAATCAGGTCAATGCGAAATTTTATATTTATCATTTTTATGAAAGTCGAAAGAACTGATTAGTTTTTGGTAAAAATCGGTCAACCGGAAGTGGGTGTTTACTCTTGTAACTTATCTGTTATTTTGAAATATTTGCTTTAATATTTGATTAATGTAAAAATATATTGGAATACAAGTTGTAGGAAATGTAATTTACTACAACCTTTGTTTGAAACAAGTTTCCATATAATGCGTTGTTTAAGAGATATCTTATATTTTTAGCTGCCACCACCATGCCACCAACCGATTATTGTTAACAATTGACACTTAGTGACGTCTTAGTAACGCTCCTTTTTATTTTCTTAATTGTTGGAGCTTTGTGGCTATATCCAATATCAGAAGGCTATGGTTTGAGTTTATTTCTGTTCTTTTTAAAGTTGAAAATTTTCTCGCAGTTTCTTAAAACATTTATTTTTATGTAAGCTATTTGGAATTTTTAGAAATATTACTGGTATGGAGAAAGTCATATTGTGGCCACATCAGATTTTTTGCATAGGAATGATTCTCCTAATGTCGATTCCCGCATGATGGTATTCTAGAAAGTAGACCCCACGTTTGGGGAAGTTTTACAGTACACTCTGAGTAAGTCAACCTTCTTTCACTTAAACAATTTTTTAAAAATATTTTTCGGACATAACCCAGGTTCCATGTGATCAAATCTTTGAATGAAACAAATAAGTACATCTCAATTATGTGTTGTTCAAAAAAGACACAAAATTTCCAGTTCATGTGACATGTATTACATCTAATTGTATTACTGATGACATATGATAATATGTTGTCAGTAATACAATGTACCCTATGTAATGTACTCTCATCATACCTCGGTCTGCAAAAAGAAAGAAATATGAAGCTAGTTTTAAGTTATAGTCATAGAATTCACTAAAAAATGAAATAACTTGTGCTGGAGGAAGTTCAGGGTTAGTAAAAAGTTAGCGTGAGACTGGAGAAAAATTAATTCAGCATTATATAGATACCAGAGACCAAATGTGCCATGAGGATGGGCATGATTCATAGATCTGAGATTGGTAACATGCATCCTTGAAATTTGGCAGAATGGCTACGTAGTCTCCAAAAATGAAATTGCTTATGTGCAATAAAGTGGACCAAATCGAACCCTGAATAGAGCAAAGATTTCAAGGTAATAGCTAGTTAGTGTAGCTGCTTTATAGAAAGAAAAGGTTGTGGCAGAAAAGCAAGAGCACTCAGAAATTACTGAAAGATCATGATCATAAAGTCATCATTACCATTTTTAATGTAATTTAAAATTTCTATTGACCAGCAATACATCCTGCATACTTCATTTATATATTTGACAAATTATTTCATCTTTGATTGGTTCACTCTGTTATTTTTCTCAATATTGGGTTTTAGCGCATGTGTAGATGATGAAATTTCGACATCCTGAGTTACTCTCACATAGTTCAAATAATTTTATGCCAAACTGTTTACATTTCATGGAAATGTACACT
The DNA here is from genome assembly GCA_028673005.1 of Tanypteryx hageni. Lineage (NCBI taxonomy): Eukaryota > Metazoa > Arthropoda > Insecta > Odonata > Petaluridae > Tanypteryx > Tanypteryx hageni. The sequence continues at coordinate 96,599,961 of CM054116.1, forward strand.
GACCATCCAAGTCGGCCCTTCCATTCAAGAAGTGATTCATCCACAGTTATATTCCTTTGGGGTATGTAAATGGCTAGGAACTTATTCTATATGTGGTCTAGAACAGACTTAATTTGAAAATTCTATTAGTAAAGTTTTCATTTTCATGAACTTCTGCAGCATACAGTATTGTAATGGTGACATAATGGTATTGAAAATGGGTAGCAATACTTTCATGCTTAGAAAAGTACATTTTGTTCTCAGGTTTGTGTGTAACACGTTGAAGAATTAGCATATCCAACAATGTTTTAATTTCATCGGTGTCACTGCCCTTCCATTTATGCACCAGAGATCTGATTATCACTCTGTGTTTCACGATAAGTTATCTTGTGTACCTATTTGTTTCCAACACAATTTTTTCAATAATTTCGCAAATTAATTGTATATTTCCACGGCATAATTTTTGTCCTGCACCTTCACTTTATCCCATCATCCGATGAATAAGGAAAATGTGGATATTCTCCATTTCTCTTGATCCATGAAATGTCTACGGCTGCATCATTGCCGTCATCTTCATTGCTGGAAGTAAATTCTGAACTTGGATTACTTTTGGAAGTATTCACCCTGTCATCATCGGAAGATAAATCCTCAAAATAATTGTCAATAACTGCACTGGTGCTTGCAACTTCACTCTCTATAAGCTCACTGCTAAAACATGAACACTTTCTAGACTCTAATTAGAGGCTGAGGGTAACCACAAGAGTTTCAATAAAAATTCCATCTATGCTAGGTCCCGTAGGTATGCAGCTCTCTCTCTGTGTGGAATTTTTTTGATGATTATAATCGTCATGCCCATTATGTTATAGGCAGAAAGTACTCATGATGAATATATTTGTCATACCCACTTAAGAGCTTAAGTATGCTAATTGATTATTTTAAATCTTAAAAAATTGTCTGCTAAATAAATTGTAAACACTGAAATAACTAATTCAATGACGATCACCTGTGCCAGCAGATAAACTGTATTCAAGGTTTTCATTTTTATAATCGGTGCATAAGCCTGGTTAAGAGCTTAAGTATGCTAATTGATTATTTTAAATCTTAAAAAATTGTCTGCTAAATAAATTGTAAACACTGAAATAACTAATTCATTGACGATCACCTGTGCCAGCAGATAAACCGTATTCAAGGTTTTCATTTTTATAATCTGTGCATAAGCCTGGTTTTTTAGAAGATATTTATTGAGTTTAAGGTCATCTAATATGCCCCAGTATATGGTAGTAGTTATGAGGCAATTTTTCAGCATTTTGATTTTGAATAGTTTTGACTTCAGGTTGTGATGTTTCCCTGGATCTAATTCCATTTTTGGCTGGATCACTAAACAACGTCAGTCACAATTCCACTTTATATAAAACATTAAATAAACCTGAAAATTGAGAATTACACAATTATGAATAGAATAAAAATTTCATTTAACAGTTACCAATGAAATGAGAGAGTATTGCATAGCAAAGCTGTTATTTACGGTGGATTTATTGGGAAGCTAGTTGTTAGTGGAAACTTAGAGAAGCATATTTATAAATGAGATGGTGGAGCTGGTGCTTGGCATTGATAATGGACTGTTCCTCAGCAACTAGTCGAATGTACTATACATAGTAGACTTCTGCCTCTCCCAGTAAATTTCCCTATAGCACCTAATCAAATGGTCCAAGTCCTTGCAAAGACAAGAACTCAGATTTACTATGGGTTCCATTTCTTGAATAATTGACTTCATCTCATCAGTTAAAGTGAAAATCTGTCCTAGTTTCTTTGTTGTACATACTTGGAGAAGTGATCAGGTTTTTAGCATCCTCAATCTTGTTTTTCAAAGCCTCTTTCATCCTCTCTAACTCAATTAGGTGTTCATTTGATAGAGCTGTGAGCGGGGCACTGTAAATTGGCAGCAATACTTTATAGGTTGTTTTTTTATTTTAGTAGATCAGGCAAGAAGCAAGAATTAAACCAATTTTAGAAAGTCCTGGTTATTCATTCCTTCTTGTTTGATTGTCACATAACAGAAAGGAAAGTTTTATTAATATCAGTGATGCAATCACCTTCCTCAAGATGGCTAAGCACTATTAATTTTACTTCTAAATTAATAGATCTCATCTTCTCAGGAGGGGAGGATGGAGGTGATAGTTGCTTAGATAGTTGCTCCTCACTATGTGATTGTAAATAAACATTGTGGAACATTGCATTTAACATATTCGCTGCATTAGGAAAATTTGCGTGCATCTCCAGTGATGGACACCTTTTTTGATTAGAAATGTTGAAATCTGTGCAGAACAAGATAAAAACACAGGAACCAGAAACGGCTGCTTACACTTGGACAGCTCAATTTCAACTGACGAATTCCAAGTGAAAGAAGGACCGTCCCAGGCTGCATAGGTCCACATCTAGCAAAAGAACTGTAAGAGCAAACATGGCCTCATAAGAGGCCACCTGCATTTTTGAGGATTCCATGACCTCATAAGAGTCCATCTGCAGTGAATGTGATAAATGATATCACATGATGGAAGAGAGGAGAGAGGTGGACAATTTTTGCTCATCTAACTCTCCTAGCCAGCTAGCTGTTGCAATTGTAGATCATCTGTCATCCCATGGGGGAACTTAGTATTTTTTCAGCGTTTCTTGTATATTATGTCATGGTGCTATTATGTTTGGTGAACTGAAACATTATTCTGGACCTAAATAATCTAGACAAGCTATTCTCAAATGCGGCCACCAGAGAATTTCAGTGCGGCCACCAATAACTTCCCCTTCATATAAGAGATCCCCAACAAAGTCGATGTTTTTCATCTACGAAGTCTCAAACATTTCAGAGAATTGTTTTGAATAGACAGACTGAATGAATGCTGCCTTTGTCAGAATCAATAGTAGAAGATATGGTCCAGATGCCACCCTATATTTACAAAGAAAATTTAATTAACTCTAAGTGCTGACCAGGGAAAATGGCCCGTAACTTGCTAGAAGATGGTACAGATCCAATATTGCTCGTGAGGAGACTATATTAAGTGTGACCTTTCTAGAAAACAAATGCCTTTTTTACTCACCAAGCTAGAAGGAATAGTTGCAGGAAAGTCATTCGTAATTGAGTGCATCTGAAGGTAGGAAGTAGGTTTGTCTCACATACTGAGTACATGTACTGAGTGCTTAGTTTTCAAATTTTTCACGCATGTTATAGTAAACATTGCATAAAATTATATGTGCATCTATTGTGTCGTAATCAAAAGTATTCTTACCCTTGATGTGACAGTGAAACTTATCAAACATTGCCGGATATCATTCAGTGATAATGTATAGGTAAGTAAAGTTTTGCGTATAAAATACGATTAGTAGTAATATATATAATTTGGTATACAATGGTATTGCATCTTGAAGCCGTGCTCCGATTAGCTGTAGAGGACAGGAGTGTGGATGAATTTCCATTTAATAAACTTCTCTAAAATCAAAAGCTATGTATTTTAACCAGTAAATAAATATTAATAACTAAATTTCTAATCATAGAAGAGTTATAAGGCATATATTGCGACCACAAATTTTTGCATGAGAACTGCTGATGTAGAGGATGGAGATGGAGTTATCAATATTGTTTTTATCTCCAAAATTCGGAACTTCAATCTCAAATGTCAACTTTAGAAAACAATAATGCGGATGAATTTCTGTATAATGAATTTCTATGATCATCAGTAACCAGTAATTTCACATCAGTAACTCCATTTTTGATCATATAAGAATTTTAAGATGCATTTATATTAAAATTGTACAAAGCTTGACAAGTGCGGCCACCAGGCGGTTGTGGTGGCTGCATGTGCGGCCACAGAAAATTTTTTCGTGAGAACCGCTGATCTAGGCAGAGTCATTGTGATTGGATGTTCTATCATTATGTATTTTTTAATCATGCTGTAAATACACTATTTACTGGTGATATGTATGCACTTACTTTCAGTATTTTGCTATGAGAAACAAAGGTGCCTAAACTTGGCAAGTAAACTTATTCTAACGTATTACAGTACCTATTTGCATCATTGCAGGTGCTATGTTTTTTATGTGTGAGAGATAGATTTTTTATATCATATACATGATGTTCACCATACAATGAATGAGTCTTCACTTGAACATATCATTAATTTCTACTTTGCTTACATTACATTAGGTAACATGTTTTTACATACTTTCATTTATCTTTGTGGGCTAGTTTGAAGGTAACTGAGGTAAAGGGGAAAATTAAGATATTGTATGAGTGTTGATTCAGTAAAAATAGGATGCCTGGAGCATTTGGAGATTGCATTTAAAACTTTGTCTTAAAAAAGTTACATGATCTATTGGTGAAAACATTAAATAGAAAATTTCTAACGGGCTAAGTGAAAAATTTACAAGATATGAAAAGCATGCTGAAACAAAAGTTGCTAAACAAGGGATAGGTGCAATACTCATGATTGATAAATGAAAGTGAAAAAATCAAGGAGAATGCGATTAGCTCAAGCTAATCTCATTCTCCTTGATTTTTATAAACTATGATTTATGCTAGCATAATTCCCCTAGAGTCAATCTCGGCCCTATCTGTTTCTACCCATCTCCCTCATTCTGTCTCCCTCTCTCTCTCCCTCTCTCCCTTCCTTCCTCTCACTCACTCACTCCCTCCCTCTAACTCCCTCCCTCTAACTCCCTCCCTCTAACTCCCTCCCTCTCATTCACTCACTCACCCCTCTCACGCGCTCACTCCCTCTCTCTCATTCCCTCTATCTCATTCCCTCTATCTCATTCCCTCTATCTCATTCCCTCTATCTCATTCCCCCTCTCTCACTCCTCTCTCTCTCTCTCTCTCTCCTCTCTCTCTCTCTCTCCCTCTCTCACTCACTCACTCCCTCTCTCACTCACTCCCTCTTACTCACTCATTCACTCCCTCTTACTCACTCATTCCCTCTCACTCACTCCCTCTATCTCACTCCCTCTATCTCACTCACTCCCTCTATCTCACTCACTCCCTCTATCTCACTCACTCCCTTTATCTCACTCACTCCCTCTCTCTCTCTTTCACTGCTTCTCTCTCACTCCCTCTCTCTCACTCCCTATTTCTCACTCCCTCTTTCTCACTCCCTCTCTCTCACTCCCTCTCTCTCACTCCCTCTCTCTCTTTCATTCCCTCTCTCTCTCACTCCCTCTCTCTCTCACTCCCTCTCTCTCTCACTCCCTCTCTCTCTCACTCCCTCTCTCTCTCACTCCCTCTCTCTCTCACTGCCTCTCTCTCTCTTTCATTCCCTCTCTCTCTCACTCTCTCTCTCTCTCACTCCCTCTCTCTCTCACTCCCTCTCTCTCTCACTCCCTCTCTCTCACTCTCTCTCTCACACTCACTCCCTCCCTCTCTCTCTCTCACTCCCTCTCTCCTTCACTCCCTCTCTCCTTCACTCCCTCTCTCTCTCACTCCCTCTCTCTCTCTCTCACTCCCTCTCTCTCTCGCTCCCTCTCTCACTCCCTCTCTCCTTCACTCCCTCTCTCTCACTCCCTCTCTCTCTCACCCTCTCTCTCTCACTCCCTCTCTCTCTCTCACACCCTCTCTCTCTCACTCCCTCTCTCTCTCACTCCCTCTCTCTCTCACTCCCTCTCTCTCTCACTCCCTCTCTCTCTCACTCCCTCTCTCTCTCTCACTCCCTCTCTCTCTCACTCCCTCTCTCTCTCTCACTCCCTCTCTCTCTCACTCCCTCTCTCTCTCTCACTCCCTCTCTCTCTCACTCCCTCTCTCTCTCTCACTCCCTCTCTCCCCCTCAGTCTCTCTCTCCCTCAGTCTCTCTCTCTCCCTCAGTCTCTCTCTCCCCCTCCCTCAGTCTCTCTCTGTAAGAATGGACCTTATGGTCTAAATTTCGCCCGAATAAAGACGATTATCTATCTATAGGTCGACCGGACTCAAAAGACCCTTCTAGCAAAAGTGGGCGGAGCAAAGGAGGATGCCGGGAGCTCACTCGGTACTCCCACTCTTTCGGGTTCGGATAACTTCACACCTTACGAATGCTCACGCCTGACGAAATTCTCACGCGGGATAATCGATGAATTTTTGTTTAATATTTCATGATTTCTGATAAATTATTTATCTGTTGTGTTTATAAAGTATTTTTGATTGCTGAATGATGGACTGTAACAAGTATCAAATCATTTATTATAATAAATATGCATATTTTAATTTCTTAAGTCCAAGCAGACGAGTATAATTTTGCGAATGTACGCAGATATTATTCCATGAAATATCGATTAAATATTTTTTAATTACATTAGTAATAAAATTAATGCCACAATTAATAAAGAATTCATTTGCCATTACCAGGAGAAATATGTATAAAATGAAAAAGACTTTCCGAAACACGTTCCGACGCTGCGTCCCAGATGTCCTCTGAACCCAAAAAGAAAAACCAATAAACTGCGAATTCTAAAAGGCTGAAACACGAGCCATTCTAGCTATTGAAAAGGAGGGGCCATAAACAAATAAACGAAAGAAATCCTGGCGTAAAGCATAGGCACAGGAGCCATGATGATTTAAAATAGTGAAAAATATTTGCCATTAGCGAGAGGTTACATTGTGCTGTGCGTGAATGTTCTCATATTTAGAACCTTTCAGAATTGGTACTTTTTTAAGATTATAAGGTGGCTGTTATATGAGAATAAAAGGAAGCCTCAGCTGAAGGGACCAAATGAAAATACGTGAGGAAAATTCACAAGTAAATTCATGGAACTAGAGACTCCAGTAGCCGTACTTGTGCTCTCCACTACGTTGTATTTGAGACCGATATATTTGCTTTCCCGTAAGAAAGTAGCCACTTTGTACACAATCTCCCATGCTTGTCCTATCAATGGTCTCCCGGAAACGGGCGTACTTCTTAATGAAGATGCCATTTCATTCAAAAACAACAATAACCACAAAAATAACAAATAAAGAAAAACTAAAGAAACAACGAAATGCCGAATAACAATAGCAACAATAAAAGTAACAAATAACAAAAACTTCAAAGAGAAAGATACCGGGGAGATCGAAACGTTCAAATATGCGTGCAGAAACTGACTGAAGCTGCTGCTGTAGTGTGGAAAGGGGAAGAAAGAGGGGCTGCGCCAACTGGAGGGGTAAGCTACGGCGCAGGTTCTTTTGAGTCCGGTCGACCTATATCTATCTATCCATCCCCCTCCCTCAGTCTCTCTCTCTCTCTCTCCCTCAGTCTCTCTCTCCCTCCCTCAGTCTCTCTCTCTCTCCCTCAGTCTCTCTCTCTCTCCCTCAGTCTCTCTCTCTCTCCCTCAGTCTCTCTCTCCCTCCCTCAGTCTCTCTCTCCCTCCCTCAGTCTCTCTCTCTCCCTCAGTCTCTCTCTCCCTCAGTCTCTCTCTCCCTCAGTCTCTCTCTCCCTCAGTCTCTCTCTCCCTCGGTCTCTCTCTCCCTCAGTCTCTCTCTCCCTCAGTCTCTCTCTCTCTCCCTCAGTCTTTCTCCTTTCTTTTTGTCTCTTACATTTAAAGCATGCTTTCCTTATGCATATAGAATAAGGATTGAGACAATACAATCTCGAGGTTTAACATTGACATGGTCGACAATGCAACATATCGTTAAAAAGCTTACATTTTTCCAATAAATACCATATATAGTGATGTATAATGTGCACCCATACTCCCAATAAATCCTGACTTTTTCATCTACCCTGTGTATAACTGGTACCCTAGATTTTGAGGGGTGTGATAACAAAATTTTAGAGTTATATTGTCATGTTAGGTATTAACTACCATAAATAAATAAATACAGACCCATCCCGGGTAGCACAAGACTCAACTTACACAAATCCGACTTTACGTAAAAGCCTCCAAAAATTCATTTTTAAATTCCAAAAATTCTGAGTTGCTGAAATTTGCTTACAAGGCAAAATGCTTTAGGCTTAAAGATCAAATATTGAATGAAGTTTAAACGCGACAATTTATTTAAAAAATTCAAACTACACGTAACATTTATTGACAGAATATTGAATGGCTAGAGATATTTAATGACAATATTTAATACATCTTAAATTTTGTTATGTTTCATGGTCGCCTTCTTCGCATATTTATTTGATGCTGAAAATGATGAGGAAGATGAATTTTATGGCTACTAAATTACTTATATCGTTAATTATATATAATATATTCATTAACTAAAAACATTATTTCAATTTGTGTATATACTACTTTTTTGTTTTCGATGCGTGTTTTGCGGGAAGTCTATCTGGATATTTTTCGAGAGACTGCAGCAATCAGCTGATTAGCTAGAAAAATGTGGAATATTTGGAGAGGATGGAAATAGAATTGTAAGGATGTAATTAGGTGTTTGATACGTTTAATTAATATATATATATATATATATATATATATATATATATATATATATGGATGGCAACAAGGTGTTGGGATGAGGAAACCCAGTGAACACTCACCAATCGGACGACTTCAGGTTGGCAAGGCCCCGGGGATGTCGAAGCGACACACGTAAAAGATCACTAAAACACAGAAACATCACAAACGTAGAAGCTTTCGGAGTTATTCCTTCATCAGCTACAGAGATAGAACTCGTGTGTCGCTTCGACATCCCCGGGGCCTCGCCAACCTGAAGTCGTCCGATTGGTGAGTGTTCACTGGGTTTCCTCATCCCAACACCTTGTTCCCATCCATATATATATATATATATATATATATATAAGCTGGATTATCAATAATTAGCGTGGTTTTCCCCTCAATTCACCAAAAAAGCAAGAATCTGGTGCAAGGTACACTTCAATTGTTTATTTTAACTGCACAGAAGTGTTACCCGTGTAGTGTGTGCACCCCTACTTTATGACCTAAAAATTTGGTATTCAAACCCCATTATAAAGTATATATGATATGATTAAAACATAGAACTTGAGCAATTTTGAATCGTAATAATAATAATAAATTTATAAATCCAGAGATCATTACAATGATATAGGACAAGTCAAAAAATAAAATAGAAATACAGAAACACACATATAGAAGGACAAGAAAAGGATTTGGAAAGCTAATCAATATATCTAAATATAAGAACATAAGAAAATTAAAATACAGTTCACAAGAGTATATACGTTACAGCAAAATACGGTAATGACAAAAATAATTATATAAGAGTCTAGCCTATTTGATATCATTATTTAGGTATTCACTAATTGAGTAAAATAATTTACTAAGTAAGAAGGTTTTGAGTCTAGATTTAAATAATCCAGGCTCTTTAATGTTCTTCAAGTCTTCTGGGAGTTTGTTGTATAGACGAGGACCAAGTGAATTAGGACCCATTAATGCTTTCCTAGTTCTAGTAAAGGAAATATGAAGATTTTTAGATCCCCTGGTACCAAACTGATGGAAATCACAATTCTTTTCAAAATCACATGTTTTTTTTAATTAACAACAGTAAGGTAAGAATATATACACAGGGTATAGGGAGAATATTAAGACTACTAAATAAAGGACGACATGGACTTCTGTATGATTCATTAGCCATTTTTTTGTATCCTAAAAATTTTAATGGCAAGAGGGGATGACCCCCAAAAAATGATACTATAACTTATGTGAGAATAGAATTCTCCATAGTAGAGGCTTAAGAGCACCTCCATGCTGACTGTGTGCCTAATATTTTGCAATAAAAAGCAGATTGAGCTAAGTTTACTCGCCAGGCTATTGATGTGGTTTTCCCATGTGATATGTGAATCAATTATTATGCCAAGAAAACTTGAACAATCGACAACCGGCATGGGTTTCCCTCCCATCTCCAGGACAGTATTTTCACAATATTTATTTACATGAGAGAATTGAATCACTTGTGATTTATCTGCATTCAATTCTAGAAAATTATTTTGACACCACTGACTCAGTTGTTGAATAATTAATTTACTATGGCTTTTTAAATGGAGAGCGGTTTTTGCTGAGAGAAGGACATTTGTGTCATCAGCATATAAAATTACGTTAGCACCTGGTATTTGATTAAAAATGTTAGGGAGGTCGTTTATGTACACCAAGAATAAAATAGGTCCGAGAACCGATCCCTGTGGAACCCCTATAGTCGCTATCCTTTCAGGTGAAACATATTTCATTCCATTTAAGTTAATTACTGTATGGTAGATGAAATGTGACAATAAGAATAAGAAATGTTGTTTATTTTTCTTTAAAATGGTCCAGGTTCAAAGATTGTAGGTCAATTCTTTCTAATTTTGATATGCAAAAAAGTAAATCGAAAAATCGGTTTTTGTGTTATCTTATAGGAAATAGAAATTATCTACTGGAGTCAAACCCAGGTTTTTTGGGGATTTTTTCGTCATTGCCTTGTGATATCCGAATGAAGTTCTACCAAATTTCAGTCTTCTACCTATTCTGGAAATTTGTCAAAACACGTTAAAAAATCATTGTTCCACAAATCCCAGGCAATGAATCCACACACAATCCCATTTTAATGCTTTCATTAACATAGATTATAGACATTCTTCCTGCTAATGTATTTCTTGATACTATGCAATGAGAACAAAGCAATATAACAGTAATCCTTATAAAAGTGTATCTTTCTTTTTGTCTAATCTCATCTTATTCCACTATCTTTTAGGAGACAAGGATTTCTTGAGCCTACTGCCATTCAAGCTCAGGGCTGGCCCATAGCTCTGAGTGGCAGAGATATGGTTGGAATTGCCCAAACAGGATCAGGAAAGACATTAGCTGTAAGTTATGGTCCTTATTTATGCTTAAATTGAACATAGCATTTTAAAATGTTTTTATGTAAGTTACGTAAGTTCAGTCATAACTAAAATCTTGAAATGTTTCTTTAAATTCCCCCTTTATTTATAATATAAAGCAATTTATTGTTTGATTGACCTTCTTTTAAAATTGATTGAAATTGTGTGATTTTTTTGTTATAGGACATAATTTGTTGATGCATTAACAAAATTGGTAGTTTTGTTTAAAGTAATGTCTTATTATCCATTAATTTTGTTAACATCAACAGAAAATAGTGGATGAAGTAGACTTTAAAACAGTAGAATTTGGAAGAATTTAAGCACATTGTACAAAATTATACCTATGCAAAATTGCTAATTAATTGATGCTCTTTTTTGCATATTTTTTAGGATCTATGGAAAAAAGCCTTTTGTGATTGTATTGCTGTCATATTGTGCCCTTAGAACCCTTTTGCCGATTTCAACCATATTTGGTGTGGAGGTAAAGGGGTTTGAGGTGATTTTAACACTGCAAAAATACCCAATAATCTGTTCTAAACAACATGGCCATGCAAAGTTTTAAAACATATTGATTAGTCTAATACTATTTTATTTAAAAATTTGGCTTGCATGTTAAAACTTGCCAACATCTTGTGTGAAATAACAATTTTTATTTTGAAAATATAAATATTTCAGTGAGCCAAGCTTTGAATACTATTCAATGTATGGCTCTAAAATTTGATAAAATTCTCATTAAAGATATTTTAATTTCATTATTCATCTATTCCAATCATCAGTTATGAAAACATTCATTAGCTATCTTTGCATAGAGTGAGGTTGATAGAAACAGGTTATCTATTTATTCAAACAGTGGCATCAATTAATTATATGTTAGTATGATTAGTACAAGAAATTGTTGTTCGCATTGCAATTGCAACAATTAAATTCTTGATTGTGCCTTTAATGTAGGCAGATAGTAAAGATCAACATTAAAAATCTATTCCTTGTGCTATGCCACATGAAATATCATAAAGGTTTATGATAATAAAACACCTAAGAGGATCTTCAGTGAAGTAAACAGAATGAAGATGGAGTTAAGTGAAGGCTGGATAGTTAGCAGTTTATAGAATAAAATGTCTTTTGTTCTAAGTTATAAGTGAACTCCTATTTTTCCCGAATCATTTCAACTTGATCTAATAATTGGTGGAATAATGCATAATGCATTTAATAAATTATATTATGATGGGATATAACGTACATAGGAGGAACAAAACTTTGTTGGTGTTGGATCAAAGCCGCAGATGGGGATGATTGAATGAGGAATCTTGCCAGATAGTGAAGCTGAGGGTCAATGTGTCTCCATCCATCAGTGAGCGGCTGTCATCTGTCATTCTGAGCTGTAGCACCTGTCTTTGGGCATCGGAGATGTAAACTTTAAAATCTTCATTCCATTATTAAACTGAGCTTATCTGATGGGACTCCACCCAAATAGTATGTTAATCCTTCCCTCAGTATATGGCCTCCTCCCTTGAAGAGCTTAATCAGAGATTTTTACTTGAAAGAAGAAGAGTTGCTACATCAGATATCATTCTGTCAGCATTGTGGATATGTTTTGGGAAGGATCAGCCAGTACGTGATATTGGAATTTTATGTGAGATGGTGTGGCAATTCTTTTAGTATGTTATGTGAACTAATAAACAGTGCAGACTAAGATATGACTATATAACAAACATATTCAAGCTAAGTGCAGCAAAAAGTTAAGGTATAAATTTTGTAAGTCAGTCACTTGTCCAATTTACATTATTCAAAATCTTTTTGTTTGCCCAAATGTTCATGTCTGGTTTACTTGAATCATAATTCATATAGTTTGAAACATTGCACCTCGCAACGATGTAATTTTTAAAAATTAAATTTTGGCGTAAGCTTGCCTTAGTTACACTGACTTAGTTAACTATATTGTTTGCCCTTATTAGTAATTCCTGCATATATTATTAATCCTGTGTCTGTAAAAATCTTACATTTGAGATGACATTATAGGGATGGTCAAAATATTTAAAATAATTAAATATCAAATGAATAATAAATTTTACAGCATGTCAGCATGCATATTTTTTTTATTCTATCATAATGCATATTAAGTTCTTGAGTATCAGCCATGTAAATGAAATGTTTTAAAAATATCTTAAAAGAACAAATAAAATTATTTATATAGCGTTTCTTTTTTTTCTGTTGCCTTCTAAGTTGCTTATTTATTATTTTTTTAAAGTTGGCATATTATTTTACAAAAATATGATTGGCTGACTGGCATATTTTACTGCTTTTTCAGTTTTGTAAAATAGGTATTTTTTGTTGATTATTTTAAGATAATAAATGTAGGTTTGTGTCTGTATTTCTTTGTTAGGCAGACAAAGCTTCCATAAAAATGAATCAAAGAAACTATTTAATTAGAAGTTTGTGTACAGTTAACTTAATACATGTGCAGCTTTAGTAATGTTAGTGGTATTATTATTTTCTAGTACATCTTACCAGCTACTGTGCATATTAACCATCAAAAGCAATTAAGCAGAGGTGAGGGGCCAATAGCTCTTATCTTGGCACCTACCAGAGAATTGGCACAGCAGATCCAGCAAGTTGCAAGAGACTTTGGGGCATCTTCTTTCATTCGGAACACCTGTGTTTTTGGTGGGGCACCTAAGGGACCTCAGGTATAATTAGCAACAAAAAGTTACATTATTACTCCATTTTACACCGAGTATAATTTGAGAAATATGAACTCTTATGTTCTATGGGATCTTTTAGGAAGATTAAGCAGGCTTTGATCAATATAAATTTTACATTGATCCTTTAAATATATGCATTTGCTCCAAAGTTGCCTCGTTGTTTTTGCCTTTTCAATTTACAAACAATCTAAATGTGTGCAATACGAAACACTTAACATTCAATTATAAATCAGCTTGGACATTTTTCAGAGTAGTATGGCTGGCTTAGTTATGTAGTAGTAATTATGTGGTATCCTCTGCATCATAATTAAAATTCAACTTTACCAGATTTCCTTTAAAATGGAATATAATTATCCATATAACTGTTTCATTGATTATTCCGTCTATAATCTCTTATTTCTCAAAGTTAATTTGTCTATGTAAGATAGTTGACCACTTTAAGTCAAAATATATGGGTAGTATATTCAGCTAAAATAAGTTAATATGATCATTTTCAATATGAAAATTATAGCTTCTACAGTCATTGCAATGATATTGAGGCATGATTGCCATGGAAATGCCAATTTTTTTTCATTTATCATTTATGTATTGGACATTAAAATATATTCATTGATTTACTATTTTCATCTGGAATAATAAAATAGCCAATGTCTGTGACCATAATGCCTGAAGTGGTGCAGTTTCTATAGAGTGGGGAAAACAAGAACTAAGATAGGGTATTCAGACAACAAAAGTTAGGCTCATCATTGAATAACTCTCCACTCTTTTTTGATCAAACTTTTAAGAATTACTTGGCATTGTAACTTTGAATTTGAAGCTGCTCGCCATCTACATTGAAGTTGTGTTTGATTCAAGGAGTGTTGATTTTCTCCATGTGATTAAAACAAGGATGGGTGTAGCACAATAATTATTTGCATTTTAAAATTTCTTAAAACCATCATAGGAGCTCGAGACAACGAATGCCTAAAAGAACAAAATTCATTTTTCTGCCATCAATCTTTTAATGTGCGTCGAATTAGCCCAGAAATTAGTTTTTAATGCAAATACCATATTTTCCCGAATATAAAACGATGTTTTTTCCAAAAAATGAAATTTTAAAAGTAGCCCCCACATTATATTTAAGTACTAATGACTTTAAAAGGTCATAAAGTTGTGTTTTGAAAAATCACCGTACATTCTGCACATCTTTTTAAGAGATACACAAGATACTTGTTACATTGTAGACACATTAGGTGTACATGTTACATTGTATGTGGAAACGATCTGAGATGAGAATAGATTGAGTTCAGTCAGCGGCAGAACTCCTTGTTAGTCATTGAATTGAAGCTATCAGTGTGTCGGCATATTCTTTGTACCTGCCTAAGCGAGTTTTTACCCATCCGTTATTTTAACAATGGGTGACAAAATGGATGCAGATCATGTTGAGAAAAAAAGGTTCTTCCAAATCCCAGGTTAACAGAGGAATCCAATGAAGTTATGACATGAATTTAAAAATAACCTTAGCTCTAGAGGCGGAAAAAATTAACGATATTCAAGCTTTGAAAAAGTATGACGTTCCTGAAGTAAATGTACGTCCATGGCAGAAGCAATTAGAAAAATTTTAATATGCAGTTTCAACCAGGAAGGCATTTAAGGGACCTTCAACTGGGAGATTGGAAGACCTCGAGAACTTTATTTTCAGCTTCGTTTAGAAATGCGAAGTGAAGGTTTTCCCATCACTTGAGAAGTGATAAGGATGAAGGCATTGGAAGTGGTGAGGGAATGTAAAATTCCACACATTGATTTCAAAGCATCAGCTGGTGTAGATGGATGTTGCATAGAAAAGGCCTTTCTCTGTGATGCCACACTACCCTAGCTCAATGTCTTCCTAGTGATTACAGTGAGAAGTTGATCACTTATCAGAGGTATGACATAAGCTTACGAAAAAACATAACTATTGTGCATTTCATGTTGTCCGTGCACTACGTGTTCTTACGGGAGAATCGCTATCCCATGTTATTTCCTTATATGTACCTCTGATTCTCGGCCAATTCGTGCAAATCTATATTTTCGTCGTTTTTGGCATAATTACTCACTTAAACTCCTAACAAAGGATGGGAAATTAAAAAAATGAGTAAGAAAATGAACTAAATACTTTTTAAATCGAAAATCTCTGTTTTGCATGGTTAAACAATAGTTTCCGCATTTTCATCGAAACTTCCGAGTTTCTTCTACTGCTTTTATATTTGAATGGCCAGATCTCGCTGTCTGTTTTTGAAAGTGGAATGAACCCAATATATTCATTGGTTTCCGAGATATGGAATTTTACATTTGAGCACGAGTAACTTCTGCCGCATCGGAACTTTTTCGCGTGCCACGAAACATAGGCCAAGAGACACAACCCTTAGTTAGTCGCATGAAAAAAGTTCTGTAATTAGTCGCGTGGGGTCTTTTAAGACCCCAAATTGATTTTTGAAATTTAATAGTAAAATGTTACGTTAAATTCATCATACTGTAAAGTACATCATCTTAATCGCCCAATCTAAAAACATCCTTTTCTTCAAAGCTAATAAATAAATTTGCTATTCTGAATGAAGCTAGTGTTGCTAATTTTAGCTATTTCAACTGACCTTGTAAATACTGAACGCTAGTAATCTACTTTCAGTAGAATTGCTTTACATGTTCCTTTTAATGGCATGTATGGCTTATGGAACATTTGCGAAAGCTACAGAAAAATTTTGTGTGATTTCACCAAATAGACTGTGAGATTTGGTCATTGAAATATAAAAGTGTCGGAAGAAACTGAAGTTTTGATAAAAATGTGGGAACCATTGTTTAACTATGCAAAACGGCAATTTTTCAGTTTAGAAGAGTATTTAGTTCATTTTCTTACTCATTTTGTTAATTTCCCATCCTTCGTTGGGAGTTTAAGTGAGTAATTATGCCAAAACGATGAAAATCTCGATTTTGCACGAATTGGCAATGGCGAGAATCAGCAGTATAGAGAAATAACATGGGATAGCAATTCTCCCATAAGAACACGTAGTGCACGGACAACGTGAAATGCACAATATCTGCTAGGCCAGATGAGGAATGCAGATCAAATCCCGGTATGTTTTGGTATGCCATCAAACGTCACCGTCAACGAAAAAGGTGCTAAATCATTGTTGTTAAAATCCATCGGAAATTAGAAAAGGATGCCAAAGGAAAAGTTACTGTCAGGTGTAATCTTTTGCATGCAGGAGAAGGAATGGATGAACGAGGAACCTGTGTTAAATTGGCTGAAGGTTGTTTGAGGTCACGTTATATTTTAGGCTTAGTTTTTTCTCGAAAAACTTTGCAAAAATCATAGGGTTGCATTATATTCAAGGTCGCCTTATATTTGGGGCAATACTGTATTTGATGCATATTTTGTTGAAATCTTTTGTTGTCTAGGTGATTTGCATTATTGCCGGTTTCATGTTATTGTGTATGATTGACTGGGATTATATTTTTGTGTTGCATCTGTCCACACATTCATGAAATTTTGATGCTATTTTGAAGTTAAAATAATACCTTGGTTACAATAAACAATACCTTGGTTAGGATAAATAATACAGTGGTAATGAAAATAAATAAATGTTACATAATATTACTTTCTTCATACAAAGTATAGAAAATGTATTGTTTTTGTGGAGAAAATTGAATGAATTTTTTCACGTATTTAGTTTTAAAAAGAAAAGAAAATTCGAGATTTCAGCAGAAATTTAAATTTTAAATCCCATGAATACATTTTAACTGTTGTGAAATTTTGTCGGTGCTCTAACTCAAGAACTAATAATCAGATATGCATAAAACAGTACTACTGGGCTATCCCGGACTCCCATTTAAAATGCTATAATATTTTCATTGTACTCTAGTACCTGAATCCAAGTTAAGTTGCTGGGGGTTGGATTCATTCCATTTTCCTCCTCCCGGTTAGGGTTAAGTGGTTAGAGGGTTTAATTCGTTCTATTTTCCTCCTTCCCCTGGGTTGGGTGTTGGATTCGGATACTAGGGTGCAATGAAAATATTATAGCATTTTAATAGGGGTCCAGGGTAACCCAGTAGTACCCATAAAACTTTATATTAAAGATTTTTATTAGTAATCCAAGGTCTAAAAAAAAGTGATGAAAGGGTTCAACCAGTAGTAGTTTACTCTTGTATCTTTTTGCTTTTGTGAAATATCTCCTATGAGATTTGATTAATGCAAATATTGTCGTTATCAAAGTTGTAAACAATATAATTTTCTGCAAGTTTTTTTTTAACATTTTCATAGAATGGATTGTTTCAGAGATATTTTGTCTGAATTTATGCCCAGTACATTGAATGTTGCCAGGTGACAGCTTTGTTTCTGTTGCTGTTAAAATTCTCAAATTGCAGCCAACGGTAATCAATATATTGTTATCTATAGCAACAAATAACTTTGTTTACTTCTTGTTTTTTCAATGTGAAAAGTGATTCCAAGTATTTTCCATTGCAAAAATTATTCCAAGTGTTTAAAAAATTATTCACTAGTGTAATTGCTGATTGTTATTCTTGAGGAAGCTATAGTCCAGAGCAAGTACTATTGCAATTATATTCACAAATCTGTATGGAGAAAGTCATGTGCTGGACACATCAAATTTTTCATTAATATTGTGTTAATTAGTGTTCCTATGTCAAATATAGGGACTTAAAATGCTGAGGTTTTTGAAAGATTTTAAGTATATTATCTGCAAAAGCTGAGTAAGTTTTTAATCTTTGTTTAAAAATAGAACAAGATTTAAAGATTTCTTTTTATGAAACAATGTTTTATATATATTAAAAAGTAATAAATATAAAATTCACATCATTGTATATTCCGGAAAGCTAAAATAATTCTGGGAATTCATTTACTAGATAAGACCCGCGCAATTATACATGGAGCTTTTTCAATTAATTTATGAAAAGTGATTATATAAAAATGAATTTTTATAATCACTTCTATATCTCTCTATATAATGAAAGGAATTGTGCTTTCGTCAGACACTTTTCTTAGGTCGGAGCTCAACTTGACTGTGCTGCTCCTCCCCACTCCTGGGTCCAAGACCAGCCTGTTTCACATTCGACACCACTTTCCTGTCTTAGCACTCATTAAAGACAGACACATCAACAGTTGCCCCCACTCCTCTTCCTTGGTTATAAAATTGCAAGCGAAATGCGTTTGGCCGTGAAGCAGCCAACAAAGGCGAGGCATGAAGCACCTTGTGAGGATGGGGGTTGGGTCGCAAAGTGGGCATGGGTGTGGAGCCCCCTATTAGTTAATATCTCTGTTTGCATAAAATTTATGATACTTAAATTTTGCAATATGAGCCACCCAAGTTATACAACAAAAATTTTAATAATTCCTTATATCACGTCAAGTCTCAAAAGGTTAAGCTTTCACGTTAATTTTCAATCAATTGTTGTTCTTCATGCGTGTTTTTTAGTGTAAGCTAAGTGCAGATGCACTGGAAACACTGAGGACAGCAATGCCAGTAACCTTGGTAACCTCCTGTTAAGATGTGAAAATGTCAGGAAAAATTCTATTACAAACTTAAAATTTGAGTGAATCCAAAATAGATAAGTGAATAGACGATAAGGATAAGAATCTATATTCTTTTATGCGTACAATGGGGGACTGTCAGAATATTTAATTATATTTTTTTTAATTCTTTGTAATTGGATTAATTACTCCCTGTGAATATTTTTTGTTAAATCATCTTCATTATGCAAAAAAATGTTTGAAATAACTCTTTTAAATATCCTGCGAAAACAGCATCCTTGTTGGAGAGAGAGTAGTAAGGGGTACATGACGTCATCGCATTCCTTACGATGCTTATGACGTACTGTAAACACGCAGTTTTGATACTTCATCCTGTTGCTTTTCCTGATATCGTAGCTAAAATGGAGAATATGGAAGTTAAGAATGGTTATAAGTATTGTTTGGTACCTCAGTGCTTAAATACATCATTTAAAATCCCGAGAAAATTGTTCTTCACACTACCGAGCTCCTTGGGAAGAAATAAGAAGCGGAGAATATTGTGGTTGAAAGCCATGAGGAGATACGCATCTGATATATCGGAGCGTACAAATGCATTTGTCTGCGAAGATCATTTTAATCTAAGTACTAGTTATATGTATGTACGTAATTTTATTGCTTCATATTTTAGTTTATGACTTATGTTGGCATTACCATATATTTCTGGAGAACGTTGAAAGAGTAAATTATATTTTTATGTTTCAAAGATTAGCATGTATATTTTAACAAAACCTCCATAATGTAATATGCCTATTCTAAATACGTAAGATCAAAGTTACGGAAATTGTTGGGCTATGGGTTTATTAAGCAAATAATTACTGTTGCAGTGCATATATTTAAGTACCAAGTTTTTAAGCAAATACTTTTACAAATGTTACATATTAAGTTAGTTCTGTAATTTAAATATTTTAATACATTTGTTCACATAATATCCATGACAGCATGTTATTTTGAAGGACCATGTTTTGCTATATAAGGGCATTTATGACACTCCACAGACGTGACTAAATCTTCTTCATCTACAACTACACTCACCTCATAACCTCTTTATCTTATTCTGTGTTCAGGGGAAGTCTTGCCTTTAACAATATAAATTTTTCCTTCACACTTCAGTTGAACAAATCCAACAGCATTACTAACATAGTCTTTCCTCATTGACCTCAAAGGGAGAAAAAAGCCATAAAAGCAACGATGAAATTCGCGACATATACGAAAGAGACATGCAGTTATTACAAACACTTCTTTTCACAAGTATAGGTAATAACTAAGGCAGATAGACACCTCAAACAACAAACTTCAGCACATTTCCTATAGACAAGGCACATGGAAACTAAGTTTATTCACATTAATTTTGTATATTTGTCAATATTTGACCCGATGATTCTGTTAAGGCAGATGATGGTGATTATTCACCGAAACCGGTCGTGTTTTACTTAATATATTTTGTGGAAATTAGCGAAAGTTAAATATAAATAAAATATACTATCTAGCATTGTTCATGTTATTTTATTGTGAAATTCCACGAAGTCTCGGCCTTGTCCATTACCTTTTGTATACTTATCTGACTATATTTTACTTACTAGATACTAGGACAGCATGGGAAACAATACATAAATAAATATTCTATAATATTAGTTAAAACTAGAGTTGTTTTATTCATTTAATATGGGAAAGCTGTTTTAAGACGTCAATCTATCTTTTACATATCTTCTGCGTTTCAGTCGAAATAATAGTACTATTACAATAACTGAAAATAAAAGTGCTACATCGAACTTGTTTTATCAATTAAATGTAATACAAACCTGTCCGCCTTCGCTCCATGCATTTCAACATCTGAATATTACTCCCTACGACTTCCAATGTACTGTAAAAGCATGTACGAATCGACGGGCAAATTATCAGATCTGGCTACACAAAACCCTTCAGATGCCATTCTGCAAAACACAAAGCAAAAGAAATGCAGGAAGGTGCAGTACTTCTACCAATATTTCTTCTAAGACGGCAGATAGAGGAAAACAACAGATTTATGTCTTTTAAGTTACTACTTCTATATTGGTACAATGGCTTCTAGCACGGCTAGGATGCTCGTGGAATGCGCTGACATCACTAAACACTCGGCAAACTTCGGCTACCTATCGGATGTGATCGGGTTCGGCATTAATTCGTCCATTTTAAATAGCTTTTTTTATAAATATCTGTTAAAAATTTAACGAAAAATCTTCATATTTGCCTATAACAGTAGCCATACAATATAAAATTTTCGGTAATTCCCGATATATGACAGTCCCCCATTGTGCAAATTTTGCAATGATATCTCAATTCTGAGACATTAAAAAATGTTCAAGACTAAAGGTCTACACATAGGATTCCAGCTGATTACATGTTAATCAAATGGAAAAATGAAACAGGTCTGGAATCAAACCAACGAACTTGAGAAAAAAATTAACACCATTGCACAATCATGGGAGTATGTGCTTTCTAACCATATCCAATTTAATTTTGTCTTTTCTCACAAAAAAGGGAACTGGACATACAAACAATGACTAACCTCCACTTCACATAATACATCCCTTTATAAAACGAACAAGGCTCTAGTCACCGAATCTGTGGCGATATTTCCACAGGAAAAATAGAAAATGCGATAATTTTATCCATGTTCATGGATAACACTACTTGTTTTGTTTTTATTTTGTCATACCCGTCTTTTTTGATGAGAAATTACACTAGTAAATAATAGACACAAAAATTTCACTTCTTAAGGCAGCGGTTTCCAAACATTACAAAGCCACGCCCCCCCCCCTTACCTAAGAAAACTATCTTCGTTCCCCCCTCTATCCAAAGTTCAAGTACAGTTCATAAACAATACCTACTGGATGCACAATTACTGTTAATAAAATCATCTTAAGAAAAAAACATGCACGCAAACAATACGTCCTAGCCAATTGAGGGCTAAAATTTGGCTGCTGCGTATTGTAGGTCTCAAGATTAGGATGGTTAAACAATGTAAATATATGAGAAATCCTTTGCACCCTCCCAACCTACCTTGGAGGGCGCACCCCACAGTTTGGAAACCACTGTCTTAAGGGATTGAACATTTATGAAAGTGTAATCACAGCAATAATTGAATCATAATATCACATATGATTCCTAGTTTTTTGAAATGGTTAGCTGCATGGAAAATTGATAGGTTGTGAGACATGAGTAAATTTTTTCTCTGTAATTTTTAATATATATCTTATTCGATAATCTGTATTTCAGGCCAGAGATTTGGAGAGAGGCGTTGAGATAGTGATTGCTACACCTGGTCGTCTGATTGATTTCCTAGAGAGGGGAACAACCAATCTTCGTCGATGTACTTATCTTGTGCTAGATGAGGCTGACCGCATGCTGGACATGGGCTTCGAGCCTCAAATTCGTAAAATTGTGGAACAAATTAGGGTGAGTGCTATTCTTAGAATGACATCTTTGATCATGATAAACAAGCACTCTAACTTAGACTAGCAGTTCTCAGCATGTTGAACTCTTACCCGATTCTGATCAAATTTATTGTTATTTTCATTGAAAATCAACGATTTTGAAATTTCTTAAAAATACATTATGCTTGTCAACAAATTAATGCTAGAACTATTAAGAAGAGTGCTATTAGCTGAATTTGATGAATATACTTTTGAAATGTAAGGCTCATCACCAAGTAAATTTAAATTTTGAAAAAATACCTATGCATATTGAATATACTCATTAACTGACACCAAAGTTTTGTTGGTAGAGATGGGACGATTGGTTCTTTGGTTCCTTGATTCTGCCGGTTCTCTCAAGAACTGAAATAACTACAACCAACTGTTTAAAATCCGGTTCTTCGGTTCCGATCCTCGTTTAAATAAAAAAATGATTGCGACTCGAAAGCAGACGCTAACCGGAAAGCGACCGCCTCATTCTGCCATATTTTTCCGTGATGGCATTCAATTTTCAATACATATATCGATGATGGAAGTTGTGCATTTACTATGATGTAAAATATATTTTTATGCTGGATGTGTTATCAGTTTCAAATGGGATAAGCAAGTCTGAATTTCCTTTATTTAATGAGCTTTGTAGCGCTTACAAAACTCGGGATGACGAATCAGTTCAACGAATGATCGTTCCGCAAAAATATCTATAAAAAATTGAATGATGGAATCCGAACTTCTGGCATTCAATATTTGGTTCGCAGCTGCGTGGTTTTATAATGTAAAAAATCGAGTAATACTTTGAGTCAAATAAATCAGTTGGAAGTGTTACTATAATTTATTAACAGAAATAAGTTTTATTTTGTTGTGTAGTAATTTTGATTAGATATCCTGCGGATAATTTTTTAATTTAATCGATTTATTGTGAACCCTAACAATAAAGCCATGTCGGACGTTTCGAACAACTTCAGAATTGACAGTACAAATGACAAATATGCTCTATGTAACTATTGTAGAGCTAGAATATTTGATTGAGTATTTGAAGATATACGATATAATATGACCGAACACAACTATAAAAGTGCAAAACAACACGACCCGATTATATCTCTGTCTATTAAAAATTTCTTCTCCCCCTTAGTTGGTGCATCAATAAACATGTAATTTTAATGACTAAATACTGCAAAACGATATATATCAGAAATGCCAGGAAAATATTCAATTCTTAAATATTCAATTCTTATTTAGCAATTTATTTTCTTATCAGTTTTAATCAACCAAACAATCGAAATTATTTAAAACATACCTCACTTGTGTTCAGTAGTTGTAATATTTACGTCTACTTCCTTTTCTTTGCCGTAGATTTCCTTCCGCTTACAAAATCTGTCATGCACGCATAAGGAATTAAATTTATTTTGTAATTATAGCAGATCTTATTTACTTCAGTAACCAATAATATTGTTTTCATTAACAGCAATTAAGTTAGCTATTCTTGAATTTTTCTATGTTCAAAGCGAATTATGACTTTCTTGTTCGATTTTATTGATAACGGCTACTCCTACGATAATAATATAATAATAGGAAAGGAAATACTCTACGTTACTAGTTTACTTGAAAACTATTTTAATATGAACAAAGATTTATGAGATATAACGGAAAGTTCATTTTTTGTCACCAGTAAAGGGATACCCTGATTGGCTTACATGATTTATTTATGTGATTTTCTTATTGTCTTGGACTGTAAGTCCTTAATACCAAAATTCATAAATATATGTTAGGTAGAAGCCGAGAATGAACGGACAGACAGACAAACCAAAGCTAATAGGTGCTTATGCTGGAAGCAGAACATGCCTAAAAACCGAGATCAGATTAATACAAGTCTGGAAAGGTGTATGCCATGTCCGAGTGCACTGAGTTTCCAAATGTGTTCTTTGAGATCAACAAATTTTAGTAAAATTCCCCAATACCAAATTTCATCAAATATGTCCTGCAGTTCCCAAGTTGAAACAGGTACATTGTAAGCTACATGTAGTTCTTCATGTAAAGTGGAGGTAATTATCATCTGATTTAAACCAAAATTGGAATCGGTCGACCAATTTTAGTCAAACTTCCCAATACCAAATTTTATCAAAATATGTCCAGTGGTTCCCTAGTTGAAACACATACATTGTAAGCTACATGAAGGTCTTTATGTAAAGTGGTCATTATTGTTGTCCAATTTTAACCAAAATTGGAATTGGTCGACAAATTTTAGTAAAACTCAACAATACCAAATTTTATTAAAATATGTCCAGTGGTTCCCGAGTTGTAAAATTTTTAATTAATATGTTTTTGAAATGAACAAAAGAATATCGAAAATCTTATAATTATGTAAATATGTTAATTTCCATTTCTTTAAATTTATCATAAACCTTACGTTTTACGGGAAAATTTATTTGATAAAAAATGCATATTTAATTATTTTATTTAACTTTTGTTCTCAATATTTTTCTCTCAGATGAGTATTTAACGAGATTCTTGCAAAGTATGTTGTAAACTACATGTAGGTCTTCATGTAAAGTGGTCTTAATTATTGTCCGACTTTAACCAAAATTGGAATCGTTTGACAAATTTTAGTAAAACTCCCAAATACCAAATTTCATCGAAGTACGTCTAGCGGTTCCTGAGTTTAAACAAGTGGACAGATGGAAACGACCTCCCCTATATGCATTATTTAACACAAAGAAGCATAATAACCATAACCGGGATCAGATTAATATAACCGGAACCGGAAAAAAGTGGAACCGTCCCATCCCTATTTGTTGGATAATGGTTTGCATTAATTTTATTGAGAACATTTTTTTACTTTGAAGGGATAAGTGAAATTATCATTGTTACAACTCTGAAAAGTGAATTCTTTGTCATAGATACAGTAAAACTTGGTTAGTATGGTCCTCGTTAGCATGTTTTCCTCTTTAGTATGTCGATTTCTTAAGGTCCAGATTCCATTCCATATAAATACTTGTTAAAAATATTTGGTTAGTATGCCTTAAAATAATGATGTTCCCTGGTTAGTACGTTTGATGAATCGTCGCAAAAAAGTGCCACTCCATAACTTTCCTCTTAACCAGTCATCTAGGTATCCCGGGTTAATACTTCGTGGCCGATGGCAAAGCTGATGCGTACCCCGAGTTAGCTCGTCGTTCTCCTTTCTGAGCCATTCGCTATGGGTATCCCGAGTTATTTCTTCCTCGGGTTTTTACCATGCCTATCTGCATTTGCTTTCTTACTGTCTCAGGGAATACGATTCCTACGAATAACCTGCATAAGCTGTGCGGGTTGCCTACCCACCTACCCTTATCGTAAAGAATTTCGTGACCGAGATAATTTTTCACACCTCCTTGCGAAATTTTACCATCGCTGTCACTTTTCTTTAACCGCTTGGATGGCAATGGGAGCAATAAAACCTACCCTTTCCATTGCAGTTGCTTTTGAACATCTGGATGCGTATGTCACTAGAAAAAAAAAACAGTTTGCCTTTGAACGGCATAGTAGATGGTGCAGTTTTTAGTGCGAATATCGTGTCGAAATTTTATATCCTTTTTATAGGATAAAACTCATTGAATCCCCTATCAATGTGGTCATCTAGTAAACGTATAAAATTGTCTGATTTGACCGAGGAGGATATTTTCAACGTTGAAGTCGGTGAAGACGAATGTAAAAAGAAATTAAATTTTTCCTTATATGGTGGCAGACGTGATTTTTGTATTGGATTTTAGCATGCTGATTTTGTTTACATATGTTGCGCAGCTTCTTCATACCAAGTTTGGTTGAATCCGGTTGGCAAAACCCTTCCAAAATCAAAGAAACTAAAACGTTATATTTTGCAATCGTGGCACCCCTGTTGACTCACTGTGTCACAAAATGTGTTTGTTGTTTTCAAATACAAATAAATAAATATTATATTTGGTTCGAATTTATACGGAGAGTGCAACACTAGTAAGTGTAAAAAAATTAAGTAATTCCTTCTATGTTGGCAGCCCTGCTTTATATATTGCCATTTCTTATCTTAATTTTGTTTACGTATCTTGCATAGCTTCTTGATACAAAATTTGGTTGAAATCAGTTTGGCCAATCCCTTCCAAAAATCACAAAACTGAAAAGTTTAATTTTTCTATTGTGGCACCCCTGTTGAGTCGATTTGGTCCATATATGTAATTTTCGCCTTATTTTTATGTAAAGAATCTATGTACAAAATTTGGTTGAAATCAGTTCAGCCAAATGAATATTTATAAGATTCTTCTATATAGTTACTGAAGATAAATATTTGCCTCATATACAATTTAAATACCCACCACTGGTGCAGTTTCAGAAAATTAAATACCCAGATGAGTGGTTAACTAAAGGTGAAACAAAAATGCAGATTATAAATCATTAAAAATGGAATAGGTCCCTCAGTTTTATGATCATATAACGAATATGTTGGTCTTCATCGGTCTCATCCAGACAGTCAACATTTTTGTGACATCACGTAAGAACAAATCATGGCTAATTTGCCGTAGTGTTGTAGACAATGTTCCATTTCGCACATTCTCAAAACAACGATATCGCCATCTGCCAGACCATGTCAATAGATGGCATACATAAACAGCAGGTGGCAGAAAATGAAGATGATGATGATGAAGAAAAACCAGAACCGTAATCTGTTCCTAGTCAGTCAAAAACAGTTGAGACTATGGACATAGTACGCTGGTATGTGACTAGTTTTGTGGTAGGAGACTATGTTATCAATCTAATGACAAAGTTGGACTCAAAAATTTATTAACTAGGGATTAAAAATATAAAACGAGTACTGTGAACAAGCTTTTTAAGTAAATGTAAAACATTTTCGTGATTTTTGTGCAAGTTCAACCATGGACGGTTCACCTAGTTATACGTTCATTTGTCCTGTCTCCTGCAAAAACATACTAACCAGGTTTTACTGTATATGGAAGTATTGTTTCATGTTATACTTATTCCATTAAAGAGATACAAGGCTTATTAATTCAATATGTATATACTTGCCTATAAGCCCATTCTTGTATTAGCTGACCCCCTAAGTCGCCTGATGAAAACAGTAAAATAAAGATGACCCATGTATAAGTCAACCCCTGTAATCCAAGATGACGATGCAGAAAACACAACAGTGACAGTTCTGTTGCCAGGAAAATAGAATGTCATTGGCGTCTCATCGAACTTCATTGGCATCTCATCCACATTCTGATTTGAGATAGTAATTCATACATATACTCGTTTCAATTTTTTATTATAAACCTCGGGAACGAATTGACTTTTTCTTCTAGCCTTTTTTTATGCTACCTTCATTCACTTCCGGGGATAGAGACCATACCTGTTCATGAAATGGGTACACCAACCAGCCTATGCCACAAACTTAGATGATTTCTCGGACTTGTATTTACCGTCTATTACATTTCCAGATCATAGAGACGAGCATGCAGATAAATTCCAGTTCTCGTGATGATGTATCCATTTTATCGACATTCAGTAACCCAATCATTGAGTGCTTCCTCCAATTCAGGGAATGATTCAATGCTAGTGCGACTTGCTTCCTTGGTTCTTGACATCTCTTCTAATGCCACTTTACTTTTCTGACATTACCATACTTGCTTCTTATTGATATTTAATGTGTGCGCAGCACCACAGTTATTATTTGCATATATTTTGAGTACTGTTGTTAACATGGGCCTGTTAGAAAACAAGATAAATAAAATTCTTTACTTTTGACCTTAACCCACAGATAAGCCAACTCCCTTTCTTCTAAGCATCTATTTTTTCCAAAAATTTTCAGCTTAAAGGCGAGTATATATGGTATATTTATTTAAGAGCAAAATTTTAAAAGAACAGAAATTTCGCAAAGGAAACATTTTTAAGCTTTGTCATTTTAATAATTTGCTTCAATGGTTATGCTATTACTGTTTCTACATAAATGCTTCCCATGAGCTGTTATTTTTTATTAAAAATATATTATAGCCGGACAGGCAGACACTTATGTGGTCAGCTACGTGGCCAAAAGAGGTGCAGGCATTGGCTGAGGATTTTCTAAAGGATTACATCCAGATCAACATTGGCTCACTTCAATTAGCTGCTAACCATAACATCTTGCAGATTGTGGATGTGTGCCAGGAGCATGAAAAGCAAACTAAGTAAGTCATCCCTTTATTGATATCCAAATTCAGTTTGCCAAATTGGCCTAGATGTAGAGTGTAGATATGAAATTTCAAAATATAATTCAGCCATTGTTGTTGAATGCTCTAAATTCATTCCCTTGAGCATAATTTGTTATGTATTTCCCAAGACATTCCCAATTGTAGTGATTTAATCTGTGTGTGAACAAAGTTTAACCAGGATACATTAAGTTCAGGTATTTATGTTTAAAGCTGTAGTTAATATTTTATCACCTGTCAAAGTCAATTATCAAAATTGCTTTTCACTTGAATCTTGCCTACTTTATATCTTGATTCTGTGTTAGTTTTCATCTGTGATTTCATGGCATGGGTACATCATCAATTGACTTAGGAGAAATTAGATTTTCTTAAAAGAATTGTAATGTTTCAGACAGTTTGCATTAGACATCTGCCTGATGAGGTATGGCATAACCTGTCTAATGATGCAGTTCTCTCAAAGCCAACTTAAGACATTGTTTCAGTTTTTTATGTATGCGAGGTAATCTCACATCCTACCATACCACTATTTAAGTAATGTGACCAAATTGATTTGTTTTTATCAACAGGTTTCAGGCATAAATGGTTTGTTTGTTAATTAGAATTTAATTCTCCGTGCAAAATATGTTTTTCCACTCCAATAAAATGGAGCCCTATTTATTTCCAATTAGAAGCATTGATAACAAAAGAGTAATTTATGTTTATAAAATAGATACTTAGAATTCTCTTTACCAGGATACCCAGTAACTTTTACACTTCAGCCTCCTGTTGTATAATTAATAATCCTTACCAATTGTGTGATTAAGTAGTTGTAAATGAATTGTTTCCTATAAGGTTTAGTCTTTGTCTAAATAGTATATTAAATTTATTATGCTCTACCTAATTACCTGAGGTTGAATTTGATTTCAGGGTGATTTGAGATTCAAGTTGTGAGATAAATTTATATTCAAAGGCTCCTATTGTCTATGCTTGTTAATATGGAGATTATTTAAGCTGTCACACTTTACTCTGAATTGACATAAAATATTAATATTTCATTACATTTATTAAATGGCCTAATTTTAAATTTTTATCATTTTCTGGCTATAGGGTTTTATATGTTTTTTTAAATTCAGATACTTGGAATATATGTTAACAATGAAATTTGAAGTCTGGGTCAGGTTGGGTGACTCATGAACTGTTCCTTTACTTTTAAAATAGCACCAGGTAGTTTTTTCAGTCAAAGATCACTGTTTAATGCTGCAAGCACTGTGAATTTCATTCAATCTTTAATGTGTTTACTGATTTGAATTCCAATGTTCTATGCTATGTCTAACTCATTGTATAAAAGAAATTGTTTGCATGCATTACAAAATGACTTAAAAATCTATAGTATATATGTATGAATTGATTTCAACCTGTTACTTTTAATTGATTTTCTGTTCGTTTGCTTTCTATTAGAATGAAAACCTCATCCCCGAGTGTTATTGGTTTCAGTTTGATGTATTTTGGTTCAAACGTGTGTATCAGAAAGATCTTATTTAGAATAATTATGATTTATCTCTTAAGGATTATGCATGAATTAAAAAATAACTGAAAAAGGATTGGAAATCATGGTTTATTTTGAAATTTGTAAATTAGATTAGTGGTGCCCAACCTTTTTACATGGCGGACTGCATTGGTGGTTGCAAGTCCTTCAACTTCAAATCAACTCTAAATAAAGTTTATATGGTTAACATTTCAATATTAAAACTTTTATTATAAAAATTTTGATAAATGTACAAATCTGTGTGTTAAATTTTTCGAATTGCTTTTTCATCATAGCTTCACGGGCCGCACTAAAACACTTTGCGGGCCGGATGCGGCCCATGGCCATAGGTTGGGCACCATTGTATTAGATGATTAATTTTAAATCTATTATCAAACGTCTGAAATTTGCTAATTTATGTGTAATGTATTATTTTGTATAATGTATTATTAAAATCATCAGTTTATAATTCGGGATGTTATTTTTGTTCTAAATAGGCTCTCTAAACTTTTGAGGGAGATTAGTACTGAGAGAGTTTGGAAGACGATAATCTTTGTTGAAACCAAGAAGAAAGTGGATGACATCACAAAATCCATCAGGCGAGAGGGGTAGGTTCTCTTTTTATGTCCCTAAGGATTTTTTTGTGAAACGATTGTTAGAGGGCAATGCTTTGATTTCATCCTAACTGTAATTCCTTCCATTTTATTTAACTTAATACCAAATTAGCTTTTAAATAGTTATATTTTTTAATAATTCTCTGAAAGAGAAATAGATGCCATGAGATTTATCACTAAAGATTGAATTTGTTGAATTGTTACTTTGTAAATCTATGATTTGCACACAGAGTTAATATTGATATATTATGCTAGATTGATAACAAGTAGATGAAGCTTTGTAGTTAACATTTTGTACATTTTCATTTCACTTTGGTCTGGCTGTATGGTTGGTTCACTTTAGATATACAAATGGTCAAATTCAGTATGAATGGTTTTACTAACCATTCTCATAAAATAGATAATAAATTATTTTATTAATATAGGTAGATTAAGGTGAACGTAAAGAATGGGTGAAGGAAAGTAAAAGGACTATATTCTTGATATCTCTTGATGGGTAGTGCTCTTATTATACTATATTTACCTGAATATAAGACAAATGGCTATAATAATCCAAGAGGTTGATTAGCCAAAAATTCCATATAAACAAACAAACCGAATATAAGACAAGGTTTCTTTTTGTATTTTAGCGCTTGAAAATCTAAGTCTTCTTATGTTCATGTAGTATAGAATAACTTGCATAAATCAATGATTTTATATCAAAATGGATGATGACATTGTGGTGAGCTATGAATATTTTAACAATGGGCTCACATTTTATTTGACCCCTTTTTAGGTGCGTTTTGCTTTCAGCATAAGCACCTATTAACGTCGGTTTGTCCGTCCGCATGTTCGTTCTCAGCTTTACAGAACGGATTTTTATGAAATTTGATTGACAGTCAAAGACTAAGAAAATCACAAAAATAAATCACGTAAGCCAATCACTTGACTTGTGACAAAAAATGAACTTGACGTTCTTAAATCTTTGGTCAAATTGAAATAGTAGAGGAAATGAGATAACTCTACGTTACTAGTTCTACAAGTTTATTTAAAAACATTTTTAATATGACCAAAAATTTTCCAGAGTTTACTGTGTAAGTTTATTAAAGTAATTATGTAAAGTGGAAGTTATAATTGATGAATTCAGTTCAAAATCACAATTGGGCGATAAATTTTAATAACAATCACTCATACCTAATTTAATTAAAATCCATCCAGCGGTTTAGGAGATGAAAGTTGCGACTGACAGATGGACCAGATGTGCCCATAAGGCATTCCGCTATTACCAGTTCGCTGGTAAAGAATGCCTAATAAACAATAATTTTAACAATGGGCTTGCACATTTAAAAAATTTTAACAATGGGCTCTTGCGAGCACAAGCAAGCCTATTACAGCTCACCACTCATGACATTTGTTTTGTTGCTGGTAGATGTATGCACATCCTATCTCAATGTAAAGCTGTAGTTCAGAAACTGAATGCTACATGTACTTCAATATAGCATTGTGTGGTTTAAG
The DNA here is from genome assembly GCA_028673005.1 of Tanypteryx hageni. Lineage (NCBI taxonomy): Eukaryota > Metazoa > Arthropoda > Insecta > Odonata > Petaluridae > Tanypteryx > Tanypteryx hageni. The sequence continues at coordinate 96,632,205 of CM054116.1, forward strand.
CTATATAGAATAATCATTGTTAAAAGTGGGAAAGCTGTTAGTATTTGAGGAGGCTTGAGTTGTATAGGTCGGGTGTGGATTTCATATACGTTTCAACTTTTCCTTAAAAGAATTTTAAAATTAAGTGTAAAATATGGGCAAACATTCTTAAGAAGAGACTTTCTGCAATATCACAAATATCAAAATTGATGCCTAATGGTTACAAAGTGAATTTTAAACTCCAGTGTTATAGAAGCAAATGAACTGAAATGCACCAGTTTTATGCGGAAAGCATTTCGTGAGCCCAAAGAGGGGTGCTACAAAGATTTAGAAGAGCAAGTGTACATGAAAAAATGTAATGATGGACTGCCAGTTACGTGGGAGACTATACAGCTGAAGGCCTTGGAAATAGCAACTGTTTAACCCATTAATGCCCAGATATATATCTTTCTTGCATTATTTTTGTCTTTTGATTCTAAGGTATTTCATAATCCATTAGAACTAAAAAAATAGTTATAAACATAAATGATGACCCAAAGTAGCAGAAAAAAATACAGTAAACCCTCCACATTTGCGACTTCATCATTCACAAAATTCTCTAATTCCCGATGTACCAATGTATGCATACTCAACATTCACGACCCCTTGGCTTCGCAAATATGCGAGTCTGCCGCAGGATGATATCTTGGTACCTACACTGGTACACAGCCATGCAGGTGTGCGCTGCACCTCTCTATTTCAGTCTAGGACCCAGTATTGCCAGATATAGCGCAAACACGCTCTGCTTAGCGTATTGTATTTCTTATAAAGTACATATCACCTTTTTTGGTCTTATTTTTTTACATCCTGTTTAGTGCGTTTTTACGTGTTCTTAATTCCAATGTTAAACGTTTCCTACCATTATATTTTCAAACTGCTTGAAATGAGATTGCCAGACTCATATTTATTGTTCTTTCGCAAGTTTACCACTAGTTATAGCATACATATACCAAATGAACCAATGTGGACATGAGAAGCACTGCACTGACATGGTGTTGGCCGCATAGTGCGATCTGGTGACTGGGAAAGCGCTATACCCTCACTTTATTCTGACAACACTGCTTAGATTTGTTTCACAGTACCCCTCGCAGTGTAAAGACCTCATGGCACATTTCTTCTCAACTTTGTCATTTATTTGGTTTATTTGCCCTTACTTGCCCTTAATCATGCCTAAGCTAAAGCAAACTGCTACAAGTGCTTCTACTCCAAAAAGGCTGAAGAAAGTGATGCACTTAAGTAAGAAATTGGCAGTGTTAGACAGACTGGCTACAGATGAGAGTGCATCCACAGTTGGCCGACATTTTGAAATGAACGAATTTATAGTAAGGTCAATGAAGAAAAATGAAAAGGCGATCAGGGATAGTGTTGCATATAGTCCTTCGATAAGTGCAAAAATGGTGTCACAAGTGCCAGATAAAACAATAGAACAAATGAAAAAACACATTGTGGATTGAAGACCAAATCCAGAAGAATATTCCTCTGAGTGGCTCTATCATTCGTACTAAGGCAAAGAAGCTATTTGATCATTTTAAGTGGCAGAGGAGTGAGGACTCAGGGTCATCCAGTGATTTTCAAGCCAGTAAGGGAAGGTTCGACAAATTTAAAAATAGGCACAGCTACCACTTGTGAAGCTAGTTGGTGAGTCAGCATCAGCAAACCACGAGGCAGCGCTGAGGTATTCTGATGAACTACATTAGCTTATTGAGATGAAGGGGTATGTGCCACAACAGGTCTTTAATGCTGATGAGACCGAGTTACTTTGGAAAAAAATGCCCAAAAGAACATTTCTTTCAAAAAGGGAACGGACTGTCTCTGGATTTAAGGCAGCAAAGGACCATTTATCACTTCTCATCTGTGCCAATGCTTTGGCAGACTACATGGTGAAGCTTATGCTGCTATATCGCTCCTTGAACCCCCGTGTGCTGAAGGTCAAGAATAAGAATTGGATGCCCGTGTTTTGGCGTGCAAAAAAGAAGGCATGGGTAATCTCAGCATTATTCTTGGAGTGGTTCCACGACTGTTTCGTCCATGAGGTAGAAAAATACTTGGCATCCAGGAACCTTGCATTCAAAGTCTTACTCCTCATTGATAATGTTCCAGGGCATCCACTTGACAGTAAGTTTGCACATCCCAACGTGGAGTTTGTTTTCCTTCCTCCTAATACAACCTCTCTTATCCAACCCTTAGATCAAGGTGTTATTGTGGCATTCAAAGCCATCTACACAAGACATACCTTCAAGCGCATTTTGGATGCAATCGAGGAAGACCCAACACTGAATGTTACAACCTGTTGGAAGATGTTCAACATTGTGGACTGTATCACTGAAATCCAAGAGTCGCTAAGCGAGATGAAGCTGCAATATCTGCTGGAGGAAACTGTGGCCAGAGGTCGTCAATGAATTCACTGGGTTCCCTTCCATTAGCAATAATTTTCAAGACATCGCTCAGCTGGTGCATCAAGTTGGAAGAAAAAGCTATGAAGATATGCAGCCATAAGAGGTGGAGGAGCTGATTGAGTCCCACACCGAGGAGTTGACTGAAGAGGACCTAGACATGCTCATCAATGAGGACAACAGTGAGGAAGAAGGGGATGCTACAAGGTCTATTCTCGACCTCAAAGCTCTTGCTGAAATAATGAAACTGCAGCAGGCGTTGATAGACAAAGTGGTGGAATGCAATCCTGTAATGGAGAGGAGCCTCAAATTTAAGAGGGAGATTGAGGCTACATCCAGCCCCTACCTTAAAATTCAAAAGAACTGCAGAAAACAGCAAAACCAGATTTTTTCAGCCTAAACTCTCTACCTCAACCAGCCCCAATCCGCCTCAATAGCCCTCTTTGGAGGATTCGGATTGACTTCATCACCATATTATTACTTAATATATTAGCCATTGTCCAAAAGGTAACGTTGATGTCATCAATGGCATGTTTTAATGCATTTTCAACAAACTTTCCGATTAGGTGGAAGGTTGAAATTTCGCAGGAATGTTTGATTCAGATATAAAAATTAAATGATGAAAAAAACACGAAAAAAGACCCGGGTTCGACTTCAGGGGGGCGATTTCCATTTCCCATAAGATAACACGTAAAAAGGGAATTTTTAAAGTGCACGCTTTTATTCTTTTGAAATTAAAATTAGAAAGAATTGATGTACGATCTTCGAATTTAAACTATGTTTTAGGAATATTAATGAAGTTTCTTATTCTATTCATCTTTTTCTGCCTACCATTCGAAATCTCTCATATTAAACATTTAAATCACATATTTTGGGAAAATATCGGCTTTTAAACAGGATGTCGTCTTACCAACCACATCATTGTTAAACTTCAAGAATCAATTGTCCCAACCTGCATATGTGTAATATATACGAATGCATAGATGATAGCCTTAAATTATCGTAGGGATTTTCCGGAAATTACATAATTCTAATGGGACTGGGATTTAGTTTGGATTCTTTTGCTTATCTAAAAAACTATATAGATGTAGAATAAGAGAGAGGCAGATGTGGGAAGGGAGATAGGAAGGAAGGGATATATAATGGAAGGTACATAGAAAGTAAGGGTGGTATAGAATTATTCTCTTTTTCCAGAGGAGAGAGAAAGGATGGGAGAGAAGAAGAGAGAAAAGGAGGAAGAATGGGAAGTTCCTTAAATTTAATACTTAATCCATGCATACCCGTCATATTTGACAGGCAATTACGCTAGTTATTATATAATAGACAGTATGCTATTATTTAGTGATTTTTGTCTATATTCTTATATATTTACCTTTTCACTCACTGTTTTTGTCGTACCATGAACCTAACCCCATTTTTCCCATTGAATTATGGTCTCAACATTGCGAATTCCACATTTGCAAAAGTTTACGGGAAAGTAACCCTCGCAAATGTAGAGGGTTTCCTGTATTGCATTTATGCAACAATTATTGTTTAGGCAGTAATGATATTCCAGAATTAAATGTTTAAACAAACTATTATTTTTTTACAATCAATTTTTTTTGTGTTGGAACTCTTTAAAGCAGTGTCCATGTAAAGGAAGAATACACTTAGCACATATACAATAGATCATCAATTATCTGGCTCCCTAGGGGAGAAGGGGTCTCCGGATTCTCACAAATGCTGTATAATCACATCAAAGTTTTTATACAGCTTATTTTTAGGCTGTTTTCCAAAGGAAACAAAGCCTTGCGAAATGGCCCTGTCTGTTAGTGTGTGTGTGCCCCCTACAACAACTTTTGAACCAATGGACTGATTTTCATGAAACTTGGTATGAGGCTCGTCCTACCAGGGCTCACCTCCGGGCTGTATTTTATTTCGTGAAGATTGAAGTCCCGGGTTCGATTCCAGGAACGTTTTTTTCCTATTAGTTTTACATAGGAAATCTCAAATCTATCATACATAGATGTTTTCTTTAATACATTAAAATATCTTAAAATTGTGATATCGGAGCGAAGTTTGTACTGCTCTAAGGAGAAAAGAATGCACATTCTAATTCTTATCACCGAATTTTGATAATTGATCATATTTTCTTGAATTTATACTAAAACAGCATTTTAGCATTTTAAATCGCATTTTATCAGATTGTTGTCATGGAGACGATTATTACCAATCTCGGCTTGAGCATAGACGAGTGAACAAGTGGGTTATTTTCTTTTCCACTCGACTACCTTTCACCAATGGACAGTTTGATCCATACATATTAGCGTAAAAACAGTAACATTTATTAAATTCATGTATTAAAAAAATACATGCAAAATATAATGTCAGAAAGAGATTTTGACATTGCTTTTAGTATTTGAAACCTGATAATGCGCTATTAATTTGTTTTCCATTTTTTTTAACATTCTTTTACAACATTGTGTTGTGTATATGTTGTTAATGTTTTGAATTTGTATACTACAAAAATGTTTTAAATAAAGCATGGAATATTTAAAAATATAAATACAGTACAGGCATACCTTGCTTTGCATGACCCCGTTTTAAGTGGATTCGTTATAGCGCTTACCAGGTGTTAAAAAAAAACAAAGACGGCTGACAACTGAGGTGGTCTAAACATAAATGTATTAGAAATTACATTTTTTACAGACTTGTGGATTTTAGTAAGATCGTCTATAGATCCCCATTAGGATCAGGATATGATATTATAAAAGAAATCATGAAGATGGCACACAGTTTTTATCTCTCATTCGACAGCTATTTTGGCATTATTATTTTTCAGGAAAGGCGAATTTCCGAATAAAACATCCATGCTGATTTATTTGAGATTTCATTCGTGCAGGAAATAATTATATTTTTTGCCAGAATATAAGGAAGTTTTTAGTTTTCTATACCATTTGAAAATTACCGATGAAGATAAGTAACTGAAAAAATGTTAAGATTTGCCTCAGGCATTGATGGATGGGAGCTGATTTTTCAGGTAAACAGCATATTTTTATTAATATTACACTTTAGTTTTCGCATCCATGGAACCTATCCTCTTTGACATAAAGACCCTGTATTTTGTGCGAATTTCATTTAGTGCAAAATTTTCAGGAACCTATCTGTTGCATAAAGCGAGGTTTTGCTGTACTATAATAAAGAATTATGAGAATTATGTACAAGTCAGTATGTGTAGTACAATTTTGCATAGTGTTTTGCCAGGGATAACAAAAAAATATGGATAAATGAGTACAGATATCGCTCCATTTATGCATTTTCACATAAACGCGATTTTATTTCTACCACCACGCCTTGTGTATTCGCTTTAACTCAATTTTATTCTTACGGCCATTTTTCAATATATGCATCACATGTTTGCATTAACACGATTCATTATGCATACAGTATGTACTATTAATAGTTTTATTATTTATTAAATATTTCATAGATTCTTGCCTGTTTATCGTCCCTGCAGTGATACCATTCATTGTATCATACGACAGAGCAGGATTTCCTGAGAGTTCATATGGCGGTAGAATGTCACTTTTCTTATTCCCCTCTTTGAGCAATCAATGCACTTGAATCCATTGTTTTTTGTCCCTAAGAGGGGTTTTCTTCTAGAAAGTGATGCACTGTTAGCCGTCAACAACTGTATGGGGAAAAGCTCTTGCAAAGATATTCATTGAGATAAGTTAAGAGAATATATTTGTATAGGAAGGTTCACTTATCAAAGGAGCTTTGAAACATGTGATTTATTGCAGAAACTCAATGCACAAAAAATTAAGGAGTGGTAAAAGTGGACGTTGCACAGGATGCCATATGTTGTCGTACATGCTTGAGGGATTAAAAAGCTCATTAAATCAACTTTAAAGACATTTCTAAGTAGAATAGGTCTGCTTAGGAACGTAAACAACACCTATTACATTGCATTTTCGCTTTACGTGGCGATTTCCAGTAACCCATCTCTTGCATAAATTGGTGGATAACTGGGTTACGTATAACTCAGATCCTACTGTACTACTCACAATCATCCTGAAATGTTTTGGCACCATGTAGTGCGCTACTGCCTACTGCCTTTGATGCGATTTTCCAGTGAACATTCAACTATTCACAACTTCCACTGGATTGGCCAGGACTGCCGGATAATGTTGGAAGCCAGATAATCGATCCATCCAAAAATTTATGGCAAAATTTCTGGTTTAAATATATTTTCTTAGACACAAGAGCTCAAAAAAACAGGGTAGTCTTATGTTCAGAGTCGTCTTATATTTGGGTAATTACGATATGATCAATGGAGAAATTTTGTCAAGTTTTTAATATAATGTGAATTTTTAGCGTCACAATGTGTTGATACTGTTTTTAATTTTTAGATGGCCTGCAATGAGTATTCATGGAGACAAGTCACAACCAGAGAGAGATCATGTTCTTTCCGGTGAGTTCAATCTACTGCAGTTTAAATTCATTTTAGTGTATATCATTAAAGTAATGAGGTCTTTGCAATCTGACACTGCATTAAGTGTAGCTGCCATGAAAAATTATGTGAACTTCCCACATATATCCTGCAAATAGTGTTTACTTTTAACTCATTGTACACATAATAAAATCCATCTATAGTTTACCTTTCTAATGTAACCAAAAAAGAGACTGATTCGCTTCCTGAAGAGAGTTTTGACTTATGGCCTTGGAATATTTAGGAATGAATTTGTTTTACAAAATGCATTCAATTGTGCTTCTTTATTTTTATATTTAACTAGTTGTTTAATGGAAAATATATGAACTGCTTATTAAATTTGGCTTTATTCAAAACTTTTCACTTGCAGAATTCCGTACAGGAAAATCTCCTATTCTAGTCGCTACTGATGTTGCTGCTAGAGGTCTTGGTAAGTTATATTTTTATTTCATTTAATAATCAAGATAACTCCTATAGCCAAAAAACATTGAAACTGCCAGGATGAATTAAGTTTATTTTAATGTTAGTTGATCTCCAATCGTAGTCTTCTCAGTCCTTGAAAGAAAGGAGGTTTTATACAGTTTCAAGTTGTTTTAGTTTTTACCTGATAAAAGTGTTAAGAATTTTGAATTTACAAAAGCAAAATGCTTAACTGTTACTAGAATATATGACGAATATAAATTAATTTTAGAAAATAGGTGATGTCAAACAATGTTCATTTCAAGGCATAAGTCAGTTTTAAATGAAATCATTTTGATTTATCTACAGATGTTGAGGATGTTAAGTTCGTGATAAACTTTGACTACCCTTCATCATCTGAAGACTACATCCATAGGATTGGTCGAACTGGCAGGTGTCAACAGTCGGGTACTGCTTATGCTTTCTTTACAACAAACAATGCTAAGCAGGCACGTGAACTAGTAGCTGTTCTGGAAGAAGCAAAACAAGACATTAATCCCAAGTTAAGCGAGATGGCAGCCGCTATGACAATTCACTCTCGCGGTGGCTTTGGAGGTCCCAAGAATGGTATGAGTCTTTTTGTGCTTATCAGTGATTTTAAATTAACTGCTTCCCTGATTTACCCATGTATACTCGGATGAACCTGAGTGTACTCAGGCTACCATATTTTTTACTTAATGTGCATAACACAACCTAGCCAGTAGCCTAGTTTTCGGCCATCAAGAGTTCCAAGCAGGCACATACAGGATTTCTCCAAACAGGTTTTTCAAAATCTATATGCAGTGTAACTGCACAGTCAATTGACGCAGCTAATGTTGAGCTTTATTGTTTACAGCAGGGGTCACCAAACTTTTTACTGGAAGGGCCACAAGAGGCGTCATTTCAAATGACTCTTCAGGCCGTGTGAAAATTTCAAAGAGCAAGTTTTGAGAATTTTTCCGATTCTGTAATATTTAATTCACCTATATTAAAAGTAGATTTCATCCAATCACTCGGAAAATGTCGTTTAGATATCATAAATGATATCTAATGAATACTCTCGCTGATAAGGCCTGAAGACCGTAGTTTGGGGATCCCTGGTTTACAACATAGCTACTTTGATTTCAACTCTCAGCATGTTTTATGGTACCACCAGACCGTCCACATTCAGGGTATTTCCAGATGCCTTTTCCTTTATCCCAGTTCCTGGAAGGTTGTTCGAGATGCCACAGCAGGTGATGACACCTTTTTACGACAGTTATTTGTTGAGTTTTATGGCAAACATGTTTGGCATCTTCACTTGTGTTTATGCTCGGTTACAGTTGTTCATTTTTATTGTATTATAGTTTGTTATTTTATATCATTTCTGTTGTTTTTTGTTTTTTATATCATTTTACATTTCCCAAAATGGGACGTGACTTAGGGATAATTATAATTTGTAATAAAACATCAAAAAATTAATATATATTTGTAATTGTGTTATTTTTTTAATTTAAAATAAAAACACTTTTTTATCACACATGGTAAAAAACCCTTTAGGAAATTGGTTAAATAGTAAATTTCATAGCATCTCTCAGTGTCAGCACTTATTTTTCAATGTAAAGTCAAAGAATTTTCTACCTTGTTTTTAGTGGGTATAATTTATCATAGCAATTTTTTAATTACCATATTTTTCGGGCCATAAGATGCACTTTTTTCCAGAAAAATTACTCCGAAAATCAACCTGCGTCTTATCGATTGAAGGTAAGATTATTACTGTATTTAGTAATGACATTCACAAACCCACTCATCTCCAAAATGGAATAATTGACATTCATCACAAAATCGTTAATTTATACATTATTAATAATTAATACTGAAAATTTGTTAATATTTACAGTACAACCATATGCAATGTAAATTCCTATGGTGCATTTTCATTATTGTGCTTTATTACTGTCCACTCACAGTAATTACAATTTCGGTGCATTTGCAATGCTTGTTGTGATATTTAATTCCTAATGAGACCGTTGAATAACACGATTAATACCACAGAGCATTATAAATCTGATAGATTTCATAAATATTTTATAAATATCTAGGATAAATACTGTTACTTGTATTAAGATCCCAATGGCAACAAGAGTAAAAAGATAAGCCTACACTATTAACTATAAGCTTCAGGTGATTCAGTATGCATAACCGAGCAGCAGAATGTCATTTCGGTCTATATCCCACAAAAAAATAATTCTTGAATGGAAAAAAAGAAGGTGACAGGAAAAGAGAAACATAGTGTTTGTAAGCTTGATCCTAAATGGCCACAACTAGAGGAGGAAGTGAAAATATGAATAGTAGAACAGAGGAAGTTAGGTATTGCTGTATTGATCAAAATGATTATGTACGAGGCAAAAAGAGTTGCAGAAGGAAAAGGAGTAGTTGAGCTTAGAAAACATTATTACATTTGCGTTCCATTTATTAGAGATTAAAATTTGATCTTGTACTTAAGTTTAATCCTTTCCATTCATTTTTTCCAGTGGTGGTTACTAGCCAACTCAGGTTTATTTTTGCAAATTATTAACTTTGTTCATTTTACATTTTTGCCATCTATATAAAGCTTAATATAAACTCTTTTAGGCTTGAAGGGATTGAAAATGAACAAATAAAAAACTTTTTTTAACAAATATCATTTATTTATTCGATTTACAGTTCATTTGTAAATATTCTCAGTATGATATTTCTTGAAACATTCACGAGGATGTAATCCTGGATGACGAGTACATTTCACAGTAGTATAATTTTGCTATCTGGCAACCTTATATCTTTCTATTACTGCACACAGTACAATCCTTCGTACTTTCTCCTCCATTTTTCATTATGAAGTGAGAATTTCCATTCAGTCTTTCTTCTTTCTCCCCTGTAGATTTTCTTCCAATTCTCCCAGCATTAGAATTTCTCACATTTCCTACAAGTTGGACTAAAAGTTTCTTCTTATGTTTTAGATGATTTATTGGCATCATTATTTTGTTGTTTGCGAGCAATGTAACTGTTGACTACAGCAACAGTGTTTTCCTCATGACTGCATAGCTTGCAATATATTGGTCTGCCCGATCTACTTTTCCCATTTTGTCTGTATAATCAGAAATCACAATTGGTTTTTGATTTTTTTGTTGTACCTCCTTTTAATTTTTGTAAGACGGAGTTGGTTTTATTGCGATGGTATTTACTTAGCATTAGTACCAACCTCTTGTCCTTCCAGCTCAGAAACATAGTGTTGTTTTCTTTGTTCTTGAAGGCAGAAACTTAATGTACGTTTGTTTGGTTTCATTTTTTTCGACTTCTGGTAAAACTTTCCTATTTGCTATTATGGTTCCTGAAGTATGGATCTTCATTTTAAGGAGGTCAATGGCTAGCTCATAAATTGTATAAAAGTGATCAGTATAGAGATGGTATCCTGATCCACTTGTAAATGACAGAAGATTCTGGCACAGTTGCAACATAATTCTGCTGGTAAATTTCAATTCTGGCCTCACAAGACTCTCTGTCATTGCTTTGCCAAAGTATGGTATAATGGAGGAAATATAACTGGTCTAACAATCACTTAGTACATACATATGAAGTCCCCATTTTTTTGTTTCATCAGATTATACATTTTGAAGAATATCCATCCTTTGAAGCCAACAGTACTCTTGTCTATTGCAGCGGTCTTTCCTGGCAGGAAAACCTCTACATTTCTTGTCAAGGTAGTCTACTATATTCTTTATTTTGCTTGCTTGTGATTTCACTGAGTTTGTGGGGTTGGTGGACACAAGTGAAACGTCCAAAATATTTGCAGAATGGGAACTCAGGGAAAACACGTTGTTGAAAAAAGCATTTCATCTACCCACTCCTTGGACCAATACTCTTGGGTTCAGGCCCATATTTAGCAAGAAATGCCTTTATTTCTTCTAATGTCACATTTGCCCATGTATGCCAGATAGATTGTTTTTGACAAGGACTGTACATTTTAATTTTTCTTTAGGATAGCTGTTTGTTTCCTTGATTATTTTATTCAGAAAATCATTGGTAAAGTAGAGCTGTAAGAATTCCTTTTCTTCCCTAATTCCCTGCATAGAAATTTGAAGGCCTTCCTTGGAAACAGCTCCGTTGCCAATTGTGCAGTCTTCAGTATCATTGCCATCATCAGTCACATCACTATTATCACTTCATAATCTTAATATTCTTCACTTTCACTGATATCATGTTCTTCAATGTTCAAGGCCTCAAGAATTTTTCCAGTCTCATTGCTCGATGCCATTTTTATGGGCAAACAAATTAAATTTGTGCTCACCTATTACTGTAATTTCAAAATAGAATTCTTAGGAACAGAGATATATGTCGACCATACACTGCTCAACAGACTACTGGGATGAGATACGAACAAGGGTAGGTGAGGATATGATATATGAATGAAACAAATAGAGGACTATGGATAAATACTGTTGTTACAATGTATATATCTCCAGAAGAAAACATTTTGCACAGTATTTGGGGAAATTGGTTTATGATATGCATATAAACTACCATTCGAACTTCATTGTAACCTAATATAAGATAGTAAAATTTGAAGAGCAATCAGGTGGTTATGCAACCCCACATGACACTATGTGCCACGAGAATGCCTGAAAACAATAAAATTTTATCTGAAATAAATAAAAATTTATTATGCCTTGAGCTGCTAAAAAGTATCAAAAAACTTCAAAATATCACCTGCTAAGAATTGACACCACTAGCGATAAGTATATGATAAGGAGAGTGGATTGAAAACAGTGTCAGACCAGGTTCAACAGCAGAAAGGGTTAAGGAAGTACTATCAGTTAGGGCAGGGATTTTCATAGTATGGGCCGTGGTCCAAAGGTGGACTGCAAAATGTTGAAAATGGGCAACAAGGGCCTCACCCACAAAACTTATAGTGCCTCGATGGGTAAAATGGTTATTACCAAATAAGCAGAATACCTTCCTTACAAAATTTCCCACCCATTCCTTGTTTGGCTACTTGTCATTGTCCTATACCTTTCTCAAAAACCGACCTGCAGCATCCTCGTGTAGCAAGGGAGCACCCTCTACTTCCTTAATAATTACACTGGTCAACAAAGATTTTGTTAAATGTAAAATTTCAACTGTTTCTTATGTATTTTTAGGTGCTGATTTCAAAAATAAAGTCAGAATTTTTCTATCACCCACCATTTTTGTGTAACAGACATAATAATATGTATATAGAAATTAGCGTATAAATAAATATTACTTATTGTGTTCATAGAAAGAAACATAGCTAGTTTGTAAATGTTGGTTTGTTTATGTGTTGACTGCTAACATGAGGTCATTGTTTGCATCACCATAGTCCAAAAGCTATGAGTCATCACCTTGGATCTCTTTGCTCTCAGTTGAGTGTCAACTTTCATTTGTGAAACATGCCTAGTGTCTGGGACTCATAGTCCAAAACCTATGAGTCATCACCTTGGGTAGGCAGCTAACAATGTAAATATGCTGACACTTTCACAATGTCTGATTCAGTATCTTCTCTTTGCTCTCAGGTAAGTGTCAGTATTCATTTGTGAAACATGCCTAGTGTCTGTGAGTTCTAGCTTAGTGGTGAATATTTTTAGTGTGTAGTGTGTTTTTTAAGGAAAACACCTCGAAATTGTAAAAGTCACCCAAACAATTTTTGCTATATTTGTGGCGAGTTAACTTTTAAGGCACAGATGCGAAATATTACCCCTTTAGTTATTAAATCATATGAGCTTTATTTTGGATGCAAAGTAGGTGATCAGGACAAATCTTGGGCCCCTCACATCTGTTATGCTTCATGTGTAACACTACTGACTGGCTGGCTTAAAGGATCCCGTCACATGCCATTTGCAGTTCCCATGGTTTGGAGAGAACCTAAGGACCCTTCATCAGATTGCTATTTTTGCTTGACTAACATATCTGGAATTACATCTAAGTCTAAACATACTGTAAAATATCCAAATCTTCCATCAGCTATTAGATGTGTGTCCCATGGTCCAGAGCTTCCTGTACCTAAGCCACAAGATGATGGTGTTGTCGAGACCCGGAGTGACTCAGGAGATGAAATACAGAATGACCCGCACGCCAGTTTAGGAGAAGTTTTTTCATGCCTGGGATCTAACACACGCAATCACACATACGCACACACTCCAGGTTTAAGGGACACTACTCCATGCCAGGGACTTTTTCTCACACATGCGCAAAACAAAATGTTGTAGTGACCACATGAAACACTTGGATGACATCGATAGTGTCCATAACTTGTCTTAAGAAACATTTACTAAACTCAATCTCTTGAGCAAAGGACTTAACTTTTGTCTCCCTAACAAAGAACCTCCTTTGGATGATGATATAGGCATTGAATCATCCGTTAAAAATCTGAATGATACTACCAAAATTCACGTAAGAGCTGCTTCAAAATTACAACTAGAACATATTATAAAAATAACACTGTAAATCACCTTCCCAGTCCTGATTATAAACTCATAAAAAATGTTAAATTAAAGACTTTATTTAAAAGCAGATAAAGGAAATTCCATTGTCATGTCATGAATCAGCATGATTATTTTGATAAAGTTGAAAAATTACTCGGAAAATGGATCTTACTCACTTCTCACAAGAAATTCTCTTAATAAAATGATTTTTTTACCAAGGACACCATAAAAAATTGCCCAAAACTCAGAAGAAGTCTTACATTATAAGATTGCAGTTTAAAATCCTACCATCTCAATATTACATTATTTACCTTAAGTCCACAAACCTGGAATTTCTATGAGACCTATTGTGTCATGTATTGATTCCCACACATTTCCTTTCTAAATGGATAGTTGACAAATTTAAAAGCCTACCTAAAAATGACAAATAGAAGAGGAGAGCACGGTGAGTGAAACCATGAATTGAAGGTTCAACTCCAACTGTAAACAAGTAGGGATGTACACAGGTTTCCTGTGGCACAGAAGTGCTTTTTGTCACATTCGCCATAGTATAATCATATACTAATTATTTGTTTTGAAATCAGAAAATTATATTTACTTGTATTGTGATAGTTCTGCTTTTTAGATGTTCTAAACATGTTCATTTCGTTTTAACGTTCTATACTTGCCCTACACACGAAATTTCTTTGAAATTGGTTCAACCAGTACCTTCCAAATTCATACTTACAGAAAAGTTCTAAGCTAAAATTGATGAAGACAGTTCAACATATGTTTAATAAGAAATATTTTTATTCCTTGTAATGTGGCAGCACTGCTTTCTATAGCTATACAAATAATCTTGATTTTGTTATTTTATGTTGTACGCCATCTTTATACAAAATTTTGTTGAAATCAGTTGTGCCAGTTCTTACCAAATTCATAATTACAGAAAAGTTTAACTTTGCAATCGTGGCACCCCTGCTTAGTCGATCTGGTCAAAATATGTCATTTTGGTGAATAATTTATGAGTTGTTGGTGCTTGCATACTGCAAGCGCTTAAAAAAATCACCATACACCAAGTTCTAAACTCATAAATAAACAAACATGATCTCCAGGGCAACAGCACTTCAGCCACATGGAGCCTATATGCATTAGACAATAAATTCTATGAGTTCTAGCAGAATATTTATAATATTCTGCAAAATTAAGGCAACTATCTGTAATTTCCAAATTCTCTGGCAATCGGCTTGTGTCCAAGTTTTTGTATTTCCAGTTTCGTGACTCAGATCGCCCTGTATGAGCAATAAGAATAATCATCATTAACCACTCATCTGGGTGTGCCCTATATATACATCACACTGTTTTCTCAGCTGTTTGCTATGGGTATGCCGTAATATTTTGTCACGCAGCTTCTCCGGCAACTAGCTTCATCCTTTTAGTGTACCGTCTCGGCAGTAAATGGGATTCACTTCTTTATTTGAAAAAGATACGCTTCTCATATCTAGACCCTGACTTTGCTTTGCGAGTTGCATTTCTGTTACCCTAATTTTAAAATTAACAACATTTATTTTATTTATAATATTATTTTTTAATCACTTAGTAATTGTGTACATTTTTAATGTCTTTATACCATATTTTAGGAATTTGTGTTCATTAAATATTGTTAACAAATTAAATTTTTATTGTAATAATAAATATATTTTAAGATTTTAATTCATGTCTTGTGCTAAATATAGTTGGACACACATTTTAAGAATAAACAACTCAAATACTGAATAATTAACGTATTTTTTAATGGATTTGCGATTTGATTCACCTCAATTGCAATTTAAATGCCCACCTCGGTTTTCGAAAAATTAAATACCCAGATGAGTGGTTAAGACAATACCCTATACACTAAAATTATGGAAAAATTAGGATATTTTGTGTTAAGATTATGGCATCATCATCCGTGACTCAAGCACGTATTTGGATTTTAAAAATCGTAAAATAGATATGATGCCATTATATTTAGCAATTGAAAGGTTAAAATTTCTCAAAAAACTATGAAACACAACATTAAAATACTTTTCATGTTTTAATAAATTTCGTGTATTACCGTAAATACCCGCATATAATGTGCACCCTCGTATAACGCACAGGGGGTTTTTTCAGCCTCGTAATCTATGATTTTTCTATATACCTGCATATAGTGCGCACAGATTTTTTTTTAGCGTTGCCGTTCCAGAATAAAGTAGATGGTGTAACGTGTTCTAAAGCAATGATCGAATTATTGGTATTGTGTATTGGTAACATAATGAAATTTTCGAATAACGTTCCAAAAGAACGTCAGCTAACTCAATCAATACATACTCTATGTTTACTTACAAGGTGATATTAGGATATACACAATAAATCGAATTATATTAATTTCATAGTATGGCATATGACATTCTTTGAGCTAATAAAATGAAGGAATGACGATAATCCTATGTTTTTTACATACGTTTTTGTCACGCCTGAGGTGGACAGGTTTGCCCAACCTTCAGTTTTACCCTTATTAGAACACTCTGGAGCACGTAAACACGGTAGCAAATAACCATAATTAACTACAGACTCGAAGAATCAAGAATAAATCATGTATGAATGCTGAGAGAAAAGTAGGGAACGATAACTTGATGGTAGTTCTACAAGCATCAACTCCCAGCGTACTGAAAGGCATCAGCTGCCATTGTTTCTAATTGTAAGTAGTACCAGTACCTCACCACCAGACCAGGCGCCGGTGTAGGGCGACATCATGCGTAAAATAGCTCATCATTGTGCTAACAAAAGGAAATGTGAATTACAATGTAGCAAATAATATACAGTGAAATGCAAGAGAATTTTTAATGTAATTTAGAGGCAGCATATCGAATTAAATATTGAAGCCGATAACAGAACGGATTAATGTGCACGGCTTCAGTTCAGTTCAACTTAATTGAATGCAGTAAAAAATTATTACAAAATAAATTAAATGGCATATGTTTCTATCAAGCTAATTTTTATTGCGCATAGATTTAGTGCTATGCATAGACAGACAAGTGTTAATTAAATACACGTTAAATAAAGTCATACATATTTTATCTTTATGACATTTCGCTCCCTTTTTCTTATTATAAGTGAAGATAATTACTTAATGCGCTTATTTAACCCATATTTATGACAGACAATATGGAAGTTAAAAGGCAAAGCTACACTGCCAAATTAAAACTGAAAGTGATCCAGTATGCTAAGGAGCATGGCAGTCGTACAGCAGAGCGAGAATTTGCACCGGGGGAATCAGTTATCAGACAATGGAGGAAATCCGAAGAAATCTTTAACAAAATGCCTAAAACAAAGAGGGCTGAACGCAAGGGAAAAGTTCAAAATCCTGAGTTAGAAAAACGCCTGATGAAATGGATTACCGGCACAAGAAGGGATTGCTTAGGTGTAAGTTTCTCAGCTGTTCGGGTTCAAGCTCTTAGATTAGCCAAAAAGCTCAACATAAAGGACTTCAAAGCATCCATGCACTGGTGTCATCGTTTTTACAAGAGAAATAATTTGTCAATACGCTGACGCACAACTACAAGTCAGCGTTTACCAGAGGATCTTTAAGAACAACTCCTATCAATCCTATATAATTAAATTGAGGAAGGAATTTAATTTTCCACTAACTGTAAGCCTAATTGGAAATGCCGACCAGGCCTCAATAACCTTGACATGCCATCGCAAACCACGGTCAGTGAAAAAGGCGCTAGAACCATAAGAAATAGAGGCACTGGTATTGAAAGAAATCGATTCACAGTAATGCTCGCATACATGGCCGATGGCAAAAAACTGCCACCATATGTTGTTTTTAAGCGAAAAACTTGACCTAAAGGCAATTTTCCCAAGGGAATTATCATAAGAGCGCAATGAAAAGGTTGGTTTGATGAGATGATAATGAATGACTGGACAGTGTGTGTATGGAAAAGAAGAACTGGTGGTTTACGGAATCAGAGGTCTTTACTAATTTTAGATGCATTTAGTTGTCATATTAAACCAGCGGTAACGCGGAAACTACAAGAATTAAACACCAATCTTGCAATAATTCCTGGTGGAATGACATCAATTCTACAACCAGTTGATGTTGTTAGTAATAAACCATTCAAAACACTTATGAGGCACAAGTCCGATTGGATGGTCAATGGCAACCATAGGTTTACTAAAAGTGGAAATATGATGAAAGTTGATATCCCTACGATCTGCCAATGGATTAGTGAAACGTGGAATGAAATGTCCACGGATGTTATTATAAAAGGTTTTAAGAAATGTTGCATCAGTAATAGTTTAGATGGTAGTGTAGATGATATGGTGTGGGAGGACGACGGTGACAGCGCCACAGCAACAGAGGATACAAAAGATAACGAAGATGACGATTCCGATTACAACATCGAAGAAGAATGGTCCAGTGAGGAAGAATTTCTTGGCTTTTAAAATGAATAAATACTAAATTCATTCTTTTCATATCTAATTAATGTATGTTAATAGAATTAGTTAATAAATTTTTACTATTATCTATCTTGCTTTTCGTAAAAATCACCAATAAAAATATGAGGATACCCGGGCAGTAATTACTGTGCCGAAATTGTGGAAATATGGGGTCAAATGAAAATGGGAAGATTATGTACCCTCGTATAACACGCATCCTAATTTTTAACTCAAATATTTCGAAAAAAAAGCGCATTATACGAGGGTATTTACGGTAGTAGATATAATGATGTCATCATAAGTTTACATCATAGTTTAAAATCAATGGAATAGTAATATATAAATAAGACTAATTTTCATTTTCCGCAAAATAAACATCCTGAATTTCTAAATTCTCGGGCAATCAGTTAAGTTTTCGAATATCTGGTTTCATGCCTTACAATTAGATTGGTTTCAACAATAGCTATAATCATTAAGAATATAGTCTATATATCACAATAAAATTTATGTAAAAATTAGGATATTTTGTGTTAGGATTATGGCAACATCATCTTTCGCTTTTAGTTCGTATCCGGGTAAAAAAATTAATTGAAAATTATCATGTCATCATATGTATACGTCATTGGCTGTAATCAAAAGATTATAATGCAGTCTAAGCATTAAATCAATGCTGTTAAGGTATGGATTATCAATTCTCATGAAAGGCATTGTAGTTGTTGTTATGGTAGTTAATATTTTTTATTGTTGAAAATCGAAAAACTTTTCATAATTTTATGATTAAAATGAAATTGTTAGGTCCCTGGTGTGGAGTAATTTCCCCTAAACCAGCATGTGAGCTCTTCCTTTTTGTTGTTTTTATGGTTATTAGAAGGTTTCTGCATTTTTTATTGGTACTAATCTCTAGTACTTCTCCTTTATCCCTTCTTTTAAATTAAAGAAATATTTCCCATGATGAAATATCTCTCCGAAAAATTAATGTTTTTTCAAGGTGAGATGAAATGCTTGCAGAATGCAAGCACCTTCTACTAATATACTGATAAAAGTAGTTGGTGGTTGCATTCTGCAAGTATTTCATCTCACCCTGATAAATATATGAATTTTTCAGAGATATTTTTTAATTCAAAATATTTCACCTCTGAACCAATTTTCGTTCTTTCATTGTGGAAAAAATTATAAAAAATACCTAAAATTTGCAATGTTAACAATCTTATTATTTTTCCTTTTTGCCAAATTTTAACGTTGTAGCTCATCTAGAAGTGAAATAATTTTTCTTATTGTTTAAACTTGGAAAAATTTATAACGGCCTCAATACCAATTTCAAGGAAATACTTAAATGTGTATTTGTGCATTTGCATTGTCCTCTAAATAAATTGAAAATTTCAGCTCCCTAACTCGCCTCATATGACCTAACCATTCACCTATTTGTTTAAACTTATAAATTTTTAACTGCCAAACAAATTAAAATATCAAAATTTGTGCAATCCCTATTTTGTTTTATTACAAATTCTACCTAAATAAAAATTTCAGCTCTGTAGCACATCAGAAAATACATAAACCTTGAAAATTTGTTTAAATAATTTCGAATTTTTTAGGGGCCGTATTGTAGAACTTTTTCTAGATTTTCGTTTTTTCTAGTCAGTTTTGCACAATCCTACTGACAAAAAAATTTCGAGACTGCCGCTTTTCTGGAAGTGCCTAAACGTTAGTATCCTCTTATATATATGTTATCTATTATATATTATGTTATATGTTACTCCTCCTCTGTAAGAAACGTCTATATCATTATGTAGACGTTCCTTACAGAGGAGGAGTAACATATAACAGGAACTGTTGAACAAGCAGTGCGGTGTGTGCTGGTGCGTTGTCATGGTGGAGCAGCCAGTCCTGCGATGTCCACTTGTCTGGATGTTTCTGCCTGATGCTCTTTCTCAGTCGTCACAGAACTTCAATGTAATAATGTTGGTTGACTGTCTGGCCTTGTGGAACGAATTTCCTGTGCACAATCCCTTTCATGTCAAAAAATACAATGAGCATGCTCTTCACATTGCTCTTGACCTGTCGTGCTTTCTTGGGTCTTGGGAAGTTAGCACTTCTCCACTGTGATGATTGTTGTTTTGTTTCAGGATTATTCATAAACCCAACTTTCGTCTCCTGTAATGATCTTAGAAAGAAAGTTTAGGTCATTTTCAAGGCTTTTTTGAAGGTCCCAACAAATGTTTGCGCGATGGTTTTTGTCTAATAGACAATAGAAAAAGCCCCTTTTTGCCGCAATCCAATTGTATGTATCAAATACATTGTGCTATGCGATTTTGCTACATCATCAACAAATGATTTATTTTGTCAGGAAAAGATTTTCTGTTAAAAAAGAAGAATGCTCATAATCAAAATTAATTACTGCATTACATCGATGGCAGGAAAACCGTATTTACCCGAATCCAAGACGACCTCGAATCTAAGATGATCCCCCTTTTAGCAGACTGTCAAAAAAGAAAAAAGATTTTATTTGGTGTACATTTTGAACACACGTATTCAGTGTAGGTATACTAGTTCATTCATTAATTTAAATGGTTGGTTTCAAATTTTTGTATGAAAAAATTAATGTATTTTTTAAATTAAGACTTGATTAATTGAATTCCACATTGTAAGTTTGCAATGAAAAATTACAGTAGATACAGTTATTTTATCATGTTTCATTTGTTTAAAAAACATCGATTAAATGCGTAATCATACTTCCTATGCTTCTATGACAACTCGTCGCAGTCAGTTCGTCACACGTTAATTCATCATGGTCAGTTTGTCGTGCATCAATAATCAATAAAAAATTTGTTGTGCATAAATACATTGCACAACCAACCAAAAGTGTATCCCCCTGCCATACAGCAGTCATAGTGTTTCGCCTTCCAATTTGTCATGCAACTAAATTGTCATGCGACAAATTTGTCTAGCGATGTATTGATGCCCTATGAGTTTGTTGTGCGATGTACTAATGCATGACAAATTTGTCGTGCGACGAATTAACACGCCATGAATTGAAGCATGACTAATTGACGGTAAATTGACCATGATGTATTGACAGTATACAATTTCGTACTTGAGTTTAAGATGACCTCCAATTTTTGCCAGCTGAAATTTGGGAAAAACGTCATCTTAGATTCAGGTAAATATGGTACTACATACTTTAAAGGAAATCATTTTATGGAATCACGCTTTAGTTGCTGCCACGCATTATGAGTGCTCGTTATATTTGAGAATTCTGAGACTCTTGGAGCATGGGCTCAGTATGTTGTGCACGTTATGCACGAGGTGAGGGTAAATGTTTAGGTACTTCTAGAAGGATGATAGTTGGGAGCACGAACGAAGGTGGGTGAGTCAAGATTACTGCGCAAAGAGAGAGAGAGAAATACATGTTACATTGATGCCAAACTGCCAGCCTGCATAAGCTTATGCTCGGAAAACAATGCATGATGCACAAAGTCCTATGCCGCTAATCCACAAGCATTTGCCGTTTGCTCTTGACAGCTGGCAACATTGTAACCAGCTGTATGTGTTGAATCATCTGCATGCGCAGACTCATTTTTGAAATACTGATACACTTTATATATGATTTCTCTGGCTTGTTTGTGCAAAACCTTGCGTTTATTTCCTTCTCCCTCCATTTGAGAACAAAACAAGATGGTATTAAAATCTCAATTGTAGAGCACGCAAATAAACACTAAAATCATGCTGCAAATATAAGTACCTCACGCCAAGAGCTGCTGTAACTGACTGATGCTGATTTGCCAAGTGAAGGAGCGACGAAAACCACGTAACATTCCTTGCCTTTGGCGCATCCAGTTGCCACCTGCCTTCGTTCGTGCTCCCAACTATAGGTACAACCAATGGAAAAAATTGAAAATTCAAAAAACATTAATTTTAAAGGAGTTATTTTCAACCCCATTGCTCCATTTAAAAATCTCACAAGAAAAGCATGGAAATCTGTGCAGGGCTTTATAAAATTGCATTTTAAAATTTGTTAAAATTAAGATAAAAACTCAGGAGAAAAACAGTTCTATACCTAAAAGGATGAGTTTTATTGTTTTTGAAGACGAAATTCAAATTGCTACCAAATTGGCATATAAATTTGTTTTTAATCAGAAAAAATTGAGTTTCAATAATAAAAAATATCAGCATCCGAGAAAATTTTTAACAATTGAATTATGGTTTTACGAAACTGTGGAAGCAGTAATGCTATATGCTTCTCTTAATAACAACAAAAAACTATGATGTTGTATGTAGTTCATAATTTCCTTATCAGGATACATATTAAAAGGCACAAACGGTGATGCAATAATCCTAGCAAACAAAATATTCAAATTTTTCCATAAATTTATTGTAAATTGTCTTAATGATGATTATTGTTATTGGTAATACAGTACGATCCTAGTCTCAAAACTTGAAATATGAAAACTTGATGCCAGCCGATTGCCAGAGAATTTGGAAATAACTGATACGTGACAAAATTCCGAGGAAAATTAGAAATATATTATGTTAGAACTCTTGCAATTTATTATTTATATGGCTTCTGCGTGGCTCAAGAGCTGTTGCCGTGGAAATCCCATTGGTTTATTTATGAGTTTAGATATTGGTGTATGGTGATTTTTTTAAAAGCGCTTGCTCATATAAAAAAATATAAAATCCTACATACAATATTACATTAGAAAAACCTAATATTAACAGAAAATACATATTCAAAGTTAGAACCTTCTTAATCCTGTGTTTGTGTTTTGCTTTTAATTAATTTTAAAATGAAAATAAGTACTGGAACTGAGCCCCTGATCTTATGATAGACAAAGGTTGCTTGAGATAGATACCAATATATTGCACATATTTTAAAGATCCAATAAATTATTGATATCCACCTCGAAAAAAAGCATATTTTGCTATCAAAATAAATTTGTATGCCAAGTATTTCAAAATCGATGGTGAGAAAATTAATTTGCATTCCTTCAGGCTTGATATGGTTTAAGTCCGAAATTTGCATGATAATTATCAATAATTTTAAAATGAAAATAAAAATATGACTCCCATCCATGTGTTATTCAAATGGAGAAATGAAACACTTGTAATAGAACCCTTGACCTTACTGTAGACCTTGAAGTCTAAAATTTAAAAGGGCTAAGGCTGAGTAAATCCTGAAAGTATGGTTCAAATGGGATTTACCATTCTTGGGAAATACAGCACTCCTAACAAACAGACAATGTGGGCTTTTATTTTAAAGATGCATGCTCCTGGATCTTATGCCACTGGTGGTACATACAGCATTTCCAAGCACACAAACAGACCTGGGAAAATATATAGTAAAATTATGTGAGTTAAGTTAATTTGGATGAGATTTAATGGGTGGAATACTTTATGATATCCTTTCATAGTTAATAAATTTATAATTTATAAATGTCACAATAGTTCTTAGATTTATCACATACAGTATGTCCTCGGTTTAATGTCGCTTCGGTTAATGTTGATTTGCAAAAAATACTACTCGTATTTGAATTAACGTCGTCAATGATTTGAGTTAACGTCGTTCTGTCTCAGCTCTGAAATAACACGGGAAAAATTCTGCATAGATGACATGCGTATCTGTTATGCAGTGCTTCTTTAGTTGTGGCAGATCACCTTATTAGAGTGAAAAAAACAATTTTGGATGACGTATCTCTCTATAATTTTAAAATGTTTTGAGACACTACACCAGCAGACTTCACAAAAAGAGGGGGGGGAGTATTTACCGTGGGTAATATGGTGGATGATGGAGTGGATGAAGTGTTGGGAATAGCTCGTGCAACCTTAGGGCAGTGGCGTGCAATCTTTTTCCAATGCTGGACTGCATTAGTATTTCAGAGTACCTCGGTGGGCTGCATTTAAAATCACAGTTGTTTCGAAGGGTCGCATCTAATGTCTCATATGGTTCAATGGTTCGCATCAGACTTTAATCCTTAAGAGATCGTGCACTATATTGTTACATAAGTCACGCACGGTCATTTTGACCTCTGAAAACTTTTACCAGTTTAAAAGGTAAAATAAATAAAAACAGTTCCCTAGTAGGTTTAGTAAATGAATTGTTGGTCTGTAAATCTCATTTCCAACGACTTTACTGAAAATTGAATGACAAAATCAAGGCGTCTTACTTGGAGTGAGCAGAGAGGGATTGACACACATAGCCCATGGAGCGGACAAAAATGCCTCGTGGTGGTAATGGCCTCCTTCTCTAAGTTTCCCCAGCAATCATAAAAACCATCTTATCCTCCTTCCATAGAAACCTTACAAGCTTTGTGAGTTTTACAGAAAGGAAGATCTGCTGAGTGCCCCATTTATGTACTTAAAATTATTCTGTGCTATTGGGATAACTTGAGTTTAACGTCTCCAGATTTTCTTCTCGTTTGTATCAGCTGTGACTCAACAGAATGGTTATCCTTCTTTGGGCCTAATGAAACTCTCAGTTCAATAAAAACAACTAATTAAATGTTTCATTTACCTCTATTATGGTAGATTTTCATTAATTATACAGTAACTGCTGTAGGAAATAATTTGTTTGTTGCATTTCTTTTCTAGCAATGTAAACTCATGAACTTGCGTTCACAAAAGTGTTCATGGCTCTTTGTAAACTTTCTAGTAAAAACTCGGCACTCTTGTTTGTACGACTACATTTTGCTGTATTGGTATAATGTAGCTCCTTTTTCTTGTAACTAGAGGTACTATCGTGAAATGTAGTCTTTTCCGATTTTGGGCACCTTGAAATGTAGTTATGTCGTACTATTTGTTTATTTTATGCCATTTCTGTTAATGTGTGGTTTTATTGATTTATTTGTGTTCTGATACCATTCATTTCATACGTGGCTCCATAAAATATAATATATAAGGTCTTTTTATGTTTCAAGAGGTTTTTAACCTGAGATTTTGGAACCAATTATATTGTATAACATGGGTTCTTATGGGAAATATTGATTCATTTAATGTTGTTTCATTCTACGTCACTATTTTCAAGAACGAATTGACAGTGTTAATCGAGGACACACTGTATTTCCTTTAAAAATGTTTTTAATTCCGTGCTTTTATCAAAATCCTTCGGATATAGTGTCAACCTTTATTACAGGTGGTGATAATGCAATGTTGGCAGAGTATATTAACTCATTGTTTCTAAAATTGTAGAAACATATTACCACTGTAATATTTTAATGTTCTTATGTTATGTATTAATTCTTGAAACCCAGAGCATCAACTGAAAATAAAATATTCAATTTAGTTAAACACAACTTTACATTAATTCATTGTGATGATTTATGATTGAACAGGTTTTTTGGTTTTAACAGAAAGATAAGCACACATAATTATTTTTATGTGATAAAAGTTTCTGAAACTCATTTTCTTGAGTTTTTCTGTTACATGACTGTTGTAAGCATTCATCAAAAATGCAAAGTTCTTATTCTGTAAAATATATCAACATGATGTTTCTGAATACCTGCCTAATATACCACTTATTTAGCAAAATAATTATGCTGAAGTTCTTATAAGTTATAAGCAGTGGTGGATGTGTACGTTTGCTGCCTCAAAACCATTAGTTTGGCTGCCCCCTGTTTATGTTAAAAAGTCATGAAAATTTTTTTCCATAGACAGTTATTTGCATTAATATCAAATTGAATTTAGGTTTAAAATAGAAGTAATTTTACAAAATTTATAACGTAAAAATTTCAAAATTTGGCTACCCCCAAGCCTTAGTTGGTCTTTTTGCAGATCTGCCACTGGTTATTAGGTATATCCCTGTGCTAGAAAGTGGATATTTATTTCTTTCTACTAAAAAAATCAATTTTTAAACCATTATTTTTAAATTGACAATGTTTTCTTATAAAATAGATACATATTGCATTTTTGCATAAAAATAGCTTTAAATCTCCTAAAGTGGGTTGTAT
Organism: Tanypteryx hageni; assembly: GCA_028673005.1. Lineage (NCBI taxonomy): Eukaryota > Metazoa > Arthropoda > Insecta > Odonata > Petaluridae > Tanypteryx > Tanypteryx hageni. The sequence continues at coordinate 96,658,369 of CM054116.1, forward strand.
ATGGATTTTTCATGTGATAACTATACTGCTAAATAACTGCAGATGCTTTTTATTAAACACACCATAGAGCTCTTGGCACTAATCATATTAATCCCAAAATTCCTGGTTAGTTAGTGTTGAATACTACTTCAAAGTTAGATGAAATACCCAAGATAGTTAGTGAACCATAATGAAGGTAATTTTAGAAATTGTATTTGTTTGTGAACTTCACCTCCCATTAAAATTTTAAACATGGGTTAAGTTCTGCAATAATTGGATAAATTTTACCATACTGCATGGTATTAATAGTGTCTGATCCAGTGTTGAAATTTAAAAGCTGGCAGTCCAACTTATAAAATTTCCTTAGTTACATTTGAAGAAGTCTCAGATTTTCTCAAAATTTTAGAAATAAAATACCTGGGATACTCCAAAATATACATATGAAATTATTCTTTGGTCAATATTTTTTTAGATTTCACCTGTTAACAGTGATATATTTTCTGCACAGGCATTAACCTGTTTGCTATTACAAATAAAGAAAGATGGATAGGTACACTGTGTAGTTTGATTTAATTATACCTATACTGAAACAAAGACATTTTCACTGAAACTTCATGGCTTGTATAATGGAAAATTATGTGTTGGTAAGTTTTTGCTCCCAGTCTTCAGATAATTCTGATTAATATAAAGTTATAGGCATTTAGGTATTGGTAATCTAAAAAGATCATTAGGGGTTCTTTTTCCTTTCTCTTCTTCCATTTTTATTCATTGTTCCTGTAGCATTGATTTCCATAAATTTCTATCCACCTCAGTTTTAATTGAGCAGTGTTTGATTTCCACTCGTATCAGTTGGGGAATTATAAAACAGGTGTGCCTGTGGGCTGTATGCTGCTTCCTCACTCATTATTGTTAATGCCACCCATCAAATAAAATGTTGCCCTGGTATAGTATATTATTGTCATCTGTGTATACAAAAATGTCAGGTGAAAGATGACTATATCAGCATTATCCAATAGTATTTCGAGGCCTGCCATTTTTGTGGCAGACATTACTGCATTCACCTCATATTACAATTATGTATATGAAATCATACTATTAAAAAAATTGAGTGTCTGTCTAGGTATTCAACCAGAAAAGGTAATTGGTGAATTTATATGGAACTAATGATTCGATTTGGACAAAACTTTTGCTGTTTGTTCGAGGTGACCTGCATTGTGTTCCAGGGGGGAGTTGTTAATTCCAACCACTCCAATAAAATAAATATTTTCCTTTATTTAATTTCTTCCATTTGAATAACAGATGAACGGATGTATCGTAGTTTTTATTTGCACTTAAAATTTACTTAAAATCAAGATATGAAGTTAGGACTAGAACCCAAATTTGAAGAAAAGAATGAGGTTTTATTTACCTACCATCAAATTTCAAATACGAGCCAGATACATCCAAAATTGTGCTTTTTAACAACAAAATCACAACATTTTTTTAAACAAATTTTTTGTTATCACAGTGACCCAATTGTTGTCAATTACATTCTCTACTCCCGGGGAAAAGGAGGGGCAGGAGGTTATTGTTAACTGCATGCACAGACAGCACGTTGAAAAAGAATAAAGGGAAGCAGGAAAATGGAGAGTTGGGGAATACAGCAATATAGGAAATAGTGGGAGAAAACAAGGAGAGGTGGAAAATGTATTTAGTTGCTGTAAGGCATTGTAATTAAATGGTTTGTCACAAACTATCGATGTTTTACCATTATTTTTTCTCTGTTTGTGATTCCTTTTATTTTTTTGTCTTCGCAGTTCTTTCTTTGTTCTTATTTGTTTGTTCCTTGTTTTGCCATTCTCTCCCTACATTTGATTCTTTTTTTCTGTTTGTTCTTCGTTTATTATAATATTTTTTGACGTTTCTCAAATTTTCCCAGAGTAGAACTGCGAGCTCTCTACTAGTATTAATAAGAAAATGTGAAAAAGATTGCCGTAATGTAAATTAATTGTTAACTTTTAGCTTTCCACTAATTTATCAAACAATGTCAAACTTGATGATGTAGTTACTATGCTGTAGTACATTGATACCCAGGTCATTGATTTAATTAATCAGTGGAATGCTACAAAGATACTTTTTCATTTCTATTGCTGCACTTAAGTGACAACCGCACAGCTGTGTCTTTCTGTATGGCCTTGATAATACATTCATGGCCTAAGAAATAAAAATATATATGACTGATGAAGAGCATCAATTCATCACAGGTCTGTGGCCAATTCACCAGATGGCAATTGGTGACTGCATTGGACGTTGCAGGATTATATGACCTAATTGTTATATAAATATTTAATTAAATAACATTAATTGACCATCAGGTTTTGCTGTATGCCAATATCTTTTGGTGTTTATAAAGTTGACCCCTTTCTTTTTCTTAACCAATTATGAATCATTTTCATGGAGTGAGCCTTCCATAATTAGTTTCTTGGTGTCTTGAATCCTATTTTCCCAAGATTGCCTTCTATCAAAGTATAATTTAGAGTTATGCATAATATTGAACTTACCATTCATGAATTTGGCCATTGGTTTGACTTCAAATCTCCCTTTTAATTGTCTTTAAAGGAAAGCATGACTTGAGAGATGCTAGTATTCCATTAAAAAATTTTGAACCATAGAAGCCTCCACCAAAGTATTTTAAATGTATATTTCATTCCTGTTGTAGATCTGTTGCGAGATTTCTTATGTGTTTTGCACATGTTTTGGCATTTTGATTTTTATCAATACTGTGTCCCTTTTGCCTTCTTGAATCTCTTGTCTTTTTCTAGTATGTATGTATTGCTTTTGTAATCTGTAGAAATATGTTTTCCTTAAGCAACAATGTTTTTATTTCCAAAGCTTTGAAATTTAAGTTTTCAGTGTTATCCTGTTGTACCACGATGCATTTTCTTAATTTGCTTTTTGCTAGGCATTTTTATTTACAATCCCCTTGTAGCTTGTCATGTATTTGTTTCTGTTGGGACGTAGTGATTCCCTGCATTCTCAACACCCTCCTGCTCCGTAGGACCTGCTTCTCTGCACCGCTGCACAGCTCTCTTCTCTGAAATGGCGATTGCCCCACCAACAGGACGAGGACGCTGGAACACCACCACCAATGGCCACAATGGAATAATCACCAATGGACATGTGGGTGGCGGCAACAATATCATAGCTTGTGGTTTTGCGAACGGCATCCGAGGTTCTACTCCTGGAAATGGAAACCGAGGCGGGAGAAACAACAATATGGGAACCAATAGATGGGATCCTGGGCAGCAGGGGCCACCACAACAGCAGCAGCCTAAGAGATCTGTTCCATGGGTTACAGCTCCACAGAATCGTGGTGGAAACCAGCGCACTGGAGGACCTCCAAGACCAATACCCAATGGAAATATGGGAAATGGGTGAGCATTCCATAAAGTTTTTATTTACTTTAATTCAGTTTGTTTCTAGGACTGACAGGGATTTGAAATGTGGCAATTGTAAAATACTTGAAAAATTGATGTGAAAGATACTTATATCTTATGTAATAAATTCACTGGAATGCTGGCACCAGAGAGACTGGAGTATAGAGGAACTGTTTTCACTTTTAACATCATTTATCCCCAACCTGCCCCCTAGTGACTGGATATTTTAAAGAGTCATTTCTCAATATGACACTAATGCATTTAAAATATCATAATTTACTTAATTATCAATATTTTAAATGAAATTTGTAAGTCTTATTTATCCATCATGCTTTTATTTTGTTGTGGTTACATACAGTGCTCAAATTGGAAAATTTTAATAATGGGAATGCTAGTAACCGAAACATCTTACCTGATTTTTTAACAAGGGGAATGCTATGGACTTCATTTTGTATCAAGTAGAGCAATGTTCCTGTGCGTTCCCAGGCAGTTTTTAGCACTGCTTACATAGTTATTGAAGCATGTCTCCTTTTGTAGCAGAACCAGGCAGAATATCAAATATATCTACTATCGCTCCTAATTTTTTTGCTGCAGTTTTGGCTATCCATGGTAAAATGTTGGTAATATAAGGAACTGGTACAGCAAGTAGTGCACCTATGCCAGACTTATTTATTGTTGATATTTTTTTATTATTTTTGTTGTATTGCTGAAAAGACTGTGATTTCATTGTAGATAACTGCTTAATTAAAACCATATAGCCACTTTATAAATTCAGGAATATTTTGTATTCAAAATGAATTTCATTAATAAAATGTCACTTCTGGCAAATCAAACCTTTCTCGTGTTATCAGAACATAATATGCATACGCTGCTACTAAGTTAGTAATATGTGCTAATCTAAAGATAGTTTAATTAATTGTAAGCTTGAAAAGGAACTATGTTGAGCCCAAAAGAAAATTATTTAGAGTAAAAGTTCACAGGCATTTACAAACGTGTTGCAGATAAGATAGTGTTAATTCTGAAGGAGCTCCAGGAAATAGATGAACAAGCAGAAAAAGGACCAATGCTGGCTAGACATTTTTAAAAGGCCTAATATATGCTTTATAAAGAATCTTAAGAGTATATTTTACTTGTTAATGACAATACTTCATTGATTTACATGCTTGACTGTTATTTTGTAATAAATATACATTTATTCTTATTATAATACATACATTTAGTCTTGTGACCCGGGAAACCAATCCCCATTTTCTCATAAGACTTTAGTTTTGATATCTGTGTTTTTCACGTCTGAAGTTTTCCAAGAACATAGCCCACCAAAGATAGTGAAAACCTACTGTATTTCATTTGATGATCATGGGCATTCTAATCATATTTAAACATTGTTTTTGCAATATGTTTTTTATTTTGAAATATTGAAAAAATCATATTAGTCGTATATGATACATATTTTTTTGTTTTATCATGTGGCATATTTTCCATGTAATCTTTTTAGGACAACATTTAGCAGCAATTTTGGAAATGGATTTCCTAATGGCTATGGTGGTTTTGGCAACAATGGCTATCCAAATGCTGGTTTTCCTAATAATTACCACAATGCTTTTGGAGGCTTCCCACAACAGCAGCAAGCCCCTCCAATACCAAGAACTTTACAACAGGCACTCAAGTTTGCCCCTAGGGACCAAGGTCAGCAACAGCGAGACCAGCAGTCACAGCCACCAAGACCCAATGAATTCATTGCCAACAACCGGGCTCTACCAGCACCAGGCCCCACTCATCCACCTCCACAGAGACAAGGTCAACATGGTCGTCAAAATGGGCGCCCTACAAATGGTCATCCGCATCACATACCACCCCCACAACTGAGGCAGCCTCCACCAGCCCCTTGCGCATACCAGAATGTTGTTGCATATGGGCAGTATCACCCTGCTCACCATCATCCTCAAATGGGATATGGTTATACAGCATATGGTCACGCAGCAGCTGTGCAGCAGTAGACTTGTCATAGCAAGGCAGATATTTTTGCCTCTTGCTGGCGCATTATTAGAAAATTTTGATCCTACAGAGCACAAGACTTATCAAATTGATGTTGTAAGAAAATAATTCTTCTAACCATTTACAAGCATCTTTTGATTTTAGAAGCAGATTAGGCATTTCTTATCTTCTTAAATCTAACCAGTTAATAAGACGATTATCATGATTTCATTGCCTCATTATATTTATTTATATATATTGTAAGTCTTATGCTCTGTAAGTGCATGTTTTTCAAATATGTATACCCTTCAGTTAACCTGACTCCTTTAGGTGTTGGTGGGGTACACTAGTACCTCTTTAATGTGGTGAGGCAAACGTACTAAGAATCCCTTTGTCTCTGTGATGGACCAAAATTTGAAACTTTTTGAAAACTGGTTAGTGTGGGCTTTCCTTAAACAATTCTTTCCCAAATGGACCTTCAGCAGTTTTGATTTAGGTGCTGACCATTAAGGAAGGAAATGCTCAAAGGGTTTCGTAGTTATTATAACGTTTAGCCTCAATATAAACTTTTTTCATAATAACTTAGCGTGTTCTTTTCCAATCAAATGCATTTGAGAATTTTGTGTTACTTTTGCCTGTAAAGTCAATGTAATATTTTTCAGGAGTTTATCTTATGCTTTTCAATCATAAGACTGCATCGTATGAATTAATGAAAATTTTCTTGTTCCTTTCTATTATGTGATATTGTAGGGCACCAAATGTTAAGGTGCTGCTAATGTAGTAGTACCCTGGGTACATTGCTGTTGTACCTGGATGCCTCTATGTAGAGCTCATGTATGGTATAATTAATTCGAGGGCCAATTATTAGTGGCTTTGTGTCCTATTTTGCACTTTTTTCCCTTAACGGTTGTTGGAATATCGGCACTGATCCATGAAGCCTTATACAGGCTATACGTATCCCTATGCAAAGACCTGCCAACATTTTTTTTAACACTTGGGCTTGCCTGAGTGCATGCAACATGTTGTTAAACTAGGATAATACCATTCGAGATAGTCAAATTCTTTTATCTTAAAGAATTGTTTCATGTACAAACAATATATTTAGCAGGTCCTAAAGTAGATTCATTCCAGTCTCCCTTTTGAAAAGAGGTAAGACTGTTTTTTTTAGAGTGCTTGAAGCTTTATTTTTTGCATTTAAAAATCCCAAGGGCGTGTGAGTGTGTGAATGTGCATCGAAATGCAAACCAGGGTGTTAACTATGACAAAGATGATGTCCATTTCCTTATTCTCTATAAAGTATTTAAAGTAAAACCCAAGGGAAAAACTTGGCCTCTATTGGTGCCGAATTTCACCTACCACTGCCACTCTGGGAAAAGTACACATACCTTCATGTTTACCTTACTGATGCCTTTCTGGCCCTCGTGTCCCTGTGCACATCGCAGTCTTTCAGTTATTTCCCATGCACCTATCATTTTTTAATGAAGGCAAGCTTTCCTTGTAGCTCCCAAATTAGTATTTCATGTTTTTCTGACAGTGTCTAGTAATTATTGTTCCAAAATGTTAAGCCTGTAATTGTATAGCCCTTATGCTTCCCATTCCCTCCTTGCACCATCCTATACTCAATATTTAACATTAGTAGGAAGAGCATTTTTAATACTCTTAAATTGTCATTCCTGTTTCCCCTAACAAGAACCACTTATTTTTTTATTTGAATACTATTACATCAATAGGTTGTATCATATGGGGAAGAAGTTATCTTCAAGCGGAATCTTGAGCAATTCAAATATTTCTTAAGTGCTATTATTGTGTCTTGCAAATCGATTTTGATTCAATTTCTCTAAGCACAAGAAGTTTTGTCAAAGCCTCAGATTTGCCGGCATTCGAAGAATAGGTGCAGAAGTCTTTTGTCCATGAGTGCTGTGAGGATTGCACGTTAAAGAATCTAATTCCAAGTGGTTCCTTTTGAGTGGCTTTTCTGTCCTTGAAATGGGCAGGGAAGTTGAAGTGTTTGTAAAATCTTGCCTTTCTAATGAAAGTGTGTGTGATCTTCAGCGTTGGGCGAAGAATGAGTGAATGCCGTGAGTAATGAGTGGTTTTGAAAGTGGTTCAATTTTGGGTCAATGATCATCCCAGGGGAATTTTGGGGAATGGAGGGTCACGTCATTCTCTTTGGCTATGGTTTGGGAAGGAGCCCATTCCCATACCTTCTTCATGCTATTTTTATCTTTCCCTCATATTATCAAATTTTCATGTGGTGGGTAGTTGTTAAACGAAAATCGCGGGCGATTTTAATCCTTTGGTAATCCGCGATAATTGTAGCTAGTGGTTGAGATTTAATGTTTATGGTGTATAATCTTTCTAAACTGGTTGTCATGTACTGATTATTTTGTCCTCTTAAATATCGAGATTTGTTATACTTTTTGTTACATTTTCATTGTCTCCCAAAATAAGTTGCATTGATAATCTATTATTCCTCTTGTAACCTAGTCCCTTTACATGTTTCTCTAAATCTATTGTAATTTAATGTATCCCCTCATTGCCTCAAGATGTTGACTCATTGTAGTGATTTTGCTGTTGTATGTTTTATGGTGTGAAAATTGGTTATCGAACCACTTATCCCATCCCATTTTATCTCCCCTCCCCCACTCAAGCTGTAAGCAGCTTTTCCAGCTCCCCATTTCCCACTTTTCCCTGTCACAAAACACACAACAATGAAGATCTGTCCACCCATTTTTTGCGGGTCGTGTAAATAGTAGTGAGTAATATAAAAGTATGTGTGTGTTAACGAAAGAGAGAGTTATCAAATTGTCCACGGCCCACAGAGCAATGTGGTGGCTCCTAATTCACTTCTATGCTGTGATAATGTGACGAAGTAGAATTTATTTTATTCTTTTTCAATTTGTGAATCCGAGGAGAAAGGTCGGCGCGAACTGCCGTGAGTGATTAAAAAAAAAGAGCACAGTATTTTTCACAAAATAGGGATGTAAAATGCGATTGCATAAGTACAATGTCAATTGGTTATTTTATTTTACTTTAAAGATACTGTAGGAAAAATGTGTTTTTTATCTTATAATACAGTATTGTTATATATTTTCATCAAAATTAAAAGGTAATAAGTTAAGTAATGTCAAATGCATGTTGCAGTGCACCATGTAGGTTCTTTTTCATTATTTTATTTTATTGTGCAATGAATATTTGTGTGTGCAGTTCCTGAAAATCAGAGAACTTAAAAATAACAGTGAGAATTTTGATTTCTCATTGCTCCACAAGCTTTTGAACTCTTGTCTGTGATAATCATACAAGTCCAAGTAAGTTCATTTGTTTTTTAATAATACATCTACTATAATATCAGAAAAAAAGGAGTGCAGCTTTAATATTAATAGATTAGGCAGGAAAGTGAAACATTGCCTTAATAATATGTATTTTTTCCTCTCAATTAAGCCTGTGTTCCACCAACCTTTCTCATTGGAAGTGGTTGTGTTCACATCTATTCATACTAGGCTATTGAAATTACTTTTACAATACCTTGCAATCTCATTCTATAATTTGAAATGAAATGCAGTGTGGGAAAGAGGTCCCTAGCCTGAATCTCATGCTCTATGGGGGAGTACATTTTATAATCTATGTGATTTTTGTTACACTATGAGTCAGAGCTTCATAGCTCAACATATCTGATTGGCAATATCTAAAATGTTTTTGTTCTATTGAATAAATTAATGCCATCTGGTTTTTTCAACCATGACAGATATTATGTAACTGTTCTTCAATAAAATAGCCTTGTATTGGAAATCATGAAAGTAGCCCACACTGCTATTGGTTTCCTCTCAGAAGGCATTTTTCCTAATGTAACACAGTATTATGGTAATAAATCTTATGAAAATGCTGTTCACAATGGTAATATGGAATTTTATTGAATGAATTGGTAATATGTATTAGTGACAGTTTAAGAGATTGGGCATGGCTGTTGCTTGAATCAACTGAAGATAACCTTGAACTCATCATTCACTTTTTTCAACATAGCTGCAGGGTGCAAGTGATCTCTACATTTACTCATGGAGTAAATGTAGTACTTCCAACTAAAAGATAAAGGTAAATGATAGAAATATTAATAAATTTATATTTTTATTAAGCGCAGAATTCTTCCAGTAACTTAAGACGGGTGTTCAATCTACAGCCTCCAAAGCTATGGTGAAAAATCAATCCAAAAGATTAAGAAATCATACATTTTATGAAAATTTTGATAAAGCTTTTAATATTGAAATGTCAACCTTATTTAGACAATTTTCATTTATATGGCACCTCAGAATCCGATTTACACATTCTGTCCACCGAAGAATTCGCAACTTCCAATGTAGAAAAGGTTGGACACCACTGACTTAAGGGAACACAAATGAGAAACAGAAATTTTAGCATTTCCCATGGAAAGTTAGAGAAACTTATTCCTCTCAGTTTATCGTGTATATCAAGCAACCGCAATTTTCACGCTTCAGCAATTTGTTTCCCGTTTGTTCTAGAAATCTTTTTAATTCTGAAGCCATTGTGTTTGATCATTTCAGCTTCAATAAAGCATTGTGCATGTAACACATTTTGTAGAATTTAGACCAGTGGTTCTCAACCAGTGTGCCGCGAACTTTCCCCAAGTATGCCGCACATCTTTGAAGAGAAATTGCTAATCTGCATGTCTTCCACCGATTATATACACAGTTTTAACAAAGAAACTAACACAGTGTTAAGACTAGTTGAATCCAGTCCTCAAGTATCACTGCTTTGGAAGACGTGTAAACAGTAAGCCTGACAACAACGTCAGCATTGTCATAGTCAGGTCCTAACTCAGGAATTTTGAGGCCTGGCCCAAAATCAAAATGTGAGGGCCCCCCCTCAAAAAATATAATACTATAAAAAAATTTATGGAGAATATTTTGTTAGCTTTTAACCAATAAACTAATATTCTGTCACAAATTTCTTTATGGAAAACAAATTAGGAATTCGGTTTTACTTCACTATAGAATTGAATTTTTTTTAAATATCAAAATAAAAATTAAATTTTGTCAACTTATAAAAGAATATTTTCTCATGCCAAGTCAAGTATTAACCAGATTTTATTCACAAAAAAACAGTAAATCCTCGGAGTAGTCAAACACTCAGGGAGGTAATTGGAAGGCATACATCAATTAGCCAGTCTGATACTACATTTAAATAAAATTTAGAAATTTTCAATTTCTTAATTTTTTACAATAAAAATTAGAATTATTTAAAATGTGTATTTTATCTAATATATATTTTTTCTCACATTAAAATATGAGGCCCCCTTTGACTTTGAGGCCCAAGCCAAATGGCCCAGCTGGCCTTCACTTAGTTAGACCCTGGTCATAGTAACTGAATCCCTTGTGCATGAGTCATAGACAACTGATTGGTTCTCGTTGCTCTCTAAGTCTTGACGATGACATATGTAGCATGCTCCGCCTGCAGTAACCTTCCTGGCTGTCTGCGACTCTGGTGCATTCATTTATCAAATCAGTACTAGCCTAGATTCATGGCTGGCTTATACTACTATTTGGTATCTGTGGATGTTTCGTGAGTATTCTGTATAAAATAATTTTTTATTAAGTGTTTTGTGTAATACCATTGGTAGGACACTGATATTTGTGGTTTCGCACAATTATCATTGCTAAATATTATACAACTTGCACCTCTAAAAATGGACATATTACAAGAAAACGTAATGGTGAAAATATGAAGAACATATTAAGGAAAAACCCAGTACCAGCAGGACCAAGGCAAGTAAGATTTCTAAGGTTTCTCACATGTATATGGACAGTTATTTGAGACTGGGCTTTTCTTGGTGTGGAGATAAAGATTGTCCTGTTCCAATGTGTGTTGTGTGCAGTGAGAAACTATCAAACGAAGCCATGGTTCCCATCAAATTGAAGTGACATTTCATCACAGATCATGCACACCTTGAAGGAAAAGATTTGAATTATTTCAAAAGGTTGATGGAACTGCATTCTAAACAAGCGAGTCACTTGGAAAAAAAAACAAAGTGTCTGATGGAGCTCAAGTTGCTTCTTATCAGGTAGCAGAAATCATAGCTCAAAAAATGAAGCCCCACACTATAGCTGAGTCTCTTATTTTGCCTGCATGCTGTGCGATAGTTAGGACAATGCTCAGTGATGAAGCGGGACAAGAAATTTCCAAAATTCAGCTTTCTAATGATACAATTCGAAGGTTAGAAGATGTCATCTAACATAGAGGAAAATGTTTCTAATAAGCTTAAAATGTTAGACTTGCAAGTTGATGAGTCAACCGATATTACCGGCAAAGCGCAACTATCAGCATACTTCTTACTTAGAACATTTGGAAATTTCATGGAAGTTATGTGCAGGAATTTGTACCGATGGTGCTCCATCCATGTTGGGATCTGCCAAAGGCTTCGTCTCACTTGTAAAACAACAGAATACAACTACAATAACTAGGTACCCATTGTTTTTTGCACAGGGAAGCCCTTGTTGGAAAGACATTAAGGAGTTGAGTTAAAGTCAGTATTAGACCAAGTTTTCGGAATGGTTAATTTTGTGAAATCAAGACCTCTAAAGACCCACCTCTTCAAACAGCTTTGTAATGCTATGGATTCGCAGTATGAGTATTTAGTTTTACACACAGAAATAAGATGGCTGTCAATGGGAAGAGTTTTGACTCGTGTATATGAACTTAAAGAAGAGATGTTACTATTTTTTTAAACAGAGGGAAACTGATTTTTGTGAATATCTTAGCAGTGAACTTTGGTGCGCCAAATTAGCATATTTGGCAGATATATTTAGGTATCTGAATAGTGTGAAGACCAGCATGCAAGAGCGGAAACATTCTGACGTCTACAGATAAGCTATTGGCATTGCAGAGAAATATAGTCATCTGGAAAAGGAGAGCTAGGGAAGGTAATCTTAAAATGCTTCCTCGGATTCCAAAAACCCATACGAAAGAAATTGTTGCTCTCATGGTGGAGCATTTAGCAACTCCAGAGCACAATATTGAGCGTTACTTTCCATCCTTGACTACAGAGAAATACGACTGGGTAATGAACTTGTTCACACCGTTGACAACTGACTTATGTGTTTTTACTCTCTCTGAAGAAGAAGAGTTAGCTTCCTTTTCAACTGATCGCACTCTGAAAATAAATCAATTACGCCGAATTGTCTCTGTATATCTGTTAGAGAAGAATATTCAGAAATTGCGAAAAAAGCTTGGGCAGTTTTCTGCATCCTGTGTGAGTTGGGGTTCTCGACACTTACAAACATTAAATGCAGAAAAAGGGAATGGTTCACCTGTGTAGAAGATGACATGAGAGTCTGCTTATCACGGATAAGTCCTAATATCAGTGTAATCATTAGAAAACGCCAAGCTCAAGTGTCACATTAGGTAAGATTTTAAAATAGATTTTTTAACAAAACTTCATCATTTGTTCTGTTTTACGATATAATAACTTAATTTGGTCGATTATATATATACGACATAATATAAAAAATACATGAATTTTTATGATAAATCCTAGTCCTTATTCAAATCTAATTCCAGTGTGCCGCAAAAAAAGTGAATATCCAAAGTGTGCTGCGAGCACCAAAAGGTTGAGAACCACTGATTTAGACTCTCCAAAAGTAACTATCTAATTCTGGATCTATAAAATTGTAAAAGGTTGAGAACCACTGATTTAGACTCTCCAAAAGTAACTATCTAATTCTGGATCTATAAAATTGTAAAAGGTTGAGAACCACTGATTTAGACTCCAAAAGTAACTATCTAATTCTGGATCTATAAAATTGTAAAAGGTTGAGAACCACTGATTTAGACTCTCCAAAAGTAACTATCTAATTCTGGATCTATAAAATTGTAAAAGGTTGAGAACCACTGATTTAGACTCCAAAAGTAACTATCTAATTCTGGATCTATAAAATTGTAAAAGGTTGAGAACCACTGATTTAGACTCTCCAAAAGTAACTATCTAATTCTGGATCTATAAAATTGTAAAAGGTTGAGAACCACTGATTTAGACTCTCCAAAAGTAACTATCTAATTCTGGATCTATAAAATTGTAAAAGGTTGAGAACCACTGATTTAGACTCTCCAAAAGTAACTATCTAATTCTGGATCTATAAAATTGTAAAAGGTTGAGAACCACTGATTTAGACTCTCCAAAAGTAACTATCTAATTCTGGATCTATAAAATTGTAAAAGGTTGAGAACCACTGATTTAGACTCCAAAAGGAACTATCTAATTCTACATCTATAAAATTTTAAAGACCTTTTTAATAAACATAATCACCAATTATCTTTGTTCATGGGAATTACCTATGGTTACAAGACACTTTTAAGAGAACATGTACTCTGCTTTAGGTTTTACACTTATTCCTCTTACTTTTATCCAAGTTCTCTTTTTTGCATAATGAAACATATTTGAAATATTTTATCTATTTTGAAAAAATTTTGCATCAAATTGTTTTTAAATGAAGTTATTGATGGCTCTTATCTATGTCAGTGGCTCTCAGAGAAAAATTCATCATGGCTGCATCTGCGGCCACCAGCCAGGTTGTGATGGCCGAATTGTTAAATTTAGGGCCTAAGTCAAGATTCCCAACCTTTTCTATGTGATGAGCACCAAGTTGTATCCTAGAATATCTAGTGAACACTATACTTAAGCACTAATGTGAATAATCATGAGGAAAACCATACCAACGTCCAAGTTATTCTTAATGTACTTGAATATATTTTTATAAAGAACTCAACCAAGCAAATTAAATTATCGGTTCTAAGAAATGAGACTTAGATGCACCATAGAAGGGTTGCCAAAAAGCACAATCAGACTTCCAAAGAGCATAGTGGTGCTCTTGAGCGCCAGGTTGAGAACCTCTGGTCTATTTGATATTCGAAGCAAGGCACCTAAGAAACTAAATAAAAAATATTGATTATAAAAAATGAGATGTTGCAGTATTCATCACAGACTGCATATTAATTATAGATAAGTTTAAAATATAATTGTGCTGGTGGCCATACTTGGGAATCACTGAACTATATGATTCATCAATAAGTACAACAGGGATTTTCATGCTTAAATTATGATGACAAATTATAGCATAAAGCCTCACTGCTATTCCAAATAGAAATTTGAACCAGAACAGCATACAGTCTGAATGTGTGTTTATAATTGCTAAGTTTGAAATTTAATTTTAAAGTAACATATTATTAACAGTTTAATTTTTTTTCGGTATTGTCTGTTGCAAAAATATTTGCAGACAACAATCAACCTTGCCAAGATATAAATGCCTATTTGATGATGAGTTGGAAAGAACTGACACAGGCATTGAAAATAATCTGAACCATGCTGTATGATGATCAGCATGTTTCTGTACAAAACTTAAATGGTTCATGAACTTAGTGAAGATGATAAATGAAGAAGGATGGAATTTTGCAACATTCCCTCAGATGGTTGAGAAGGATGAGAGGTTTGATGAAAGACATCATGTCAGATGGTCATTTTAAGTTTACAGGTTACTTGTTTATGATGCTAATGATTTCGATGAAAGTTTTAGTAATTTCTACAATAAATTCCTGTATTACTTCAACACAGCATTCCCTATAATATACAGGAAAAGGCAAAAATCGCACTCTCGTAAACGATGGATCACAGATGAAATCCGAAATATGTCCTTGTATATCAAAGAACTTGCCAATTTTTGCAAAACCAACAATAATGCGGAAGTCAAAACAGAATACTCAGTATTAAAAAAACAGTACCGAAAAATTATTTGTTCTGCTAAAAGTTCCTTTAATAATGACAGAATTATGAATGCTGACAATAAATCAAAGATAATCTGGAAAATTATAAATGAATCGAAAAATCAGGGTTGGTCTCAATCTTTACTCAAACTCAAGGATCCTTCAGGTAATCCTATCTCCAACTTCTCCCAGCTGGCTTCCGATTTTATTAATTTCTTTGCTCATCAATCTGTTTCTACGAATCCATTAACCTCGGATGCCTCCTAAAACATTTCTAGTACCTGTAAGTCCGTATTTCTGTCTCCATGCACAGAACCTGATCTTAAAAATATTTTTCAGAACCTTGGATCCAAATATAGTGCCGGCATAGATGAAATACCCAACATCATCATAAATCATTCATTTAACTATATTAAGCTACCCCTTTTGTTCCTCATAAATGAATCATTACGGCTAGGAATTTTTCCAGCACCTCTCAAGACTGCCAAAATCATTCCTCTGTATAAGAGCAAAGGAAGTGCCCATGATATGAACTCTTACCGACCCATATCAATGATAAATCAATTTGGAAAAATTTTTGAAAAGGCTTTTTACAAACGACTTGTTTCATATCTTGAATCACAGCAGCTTATATCCTCCTTTCAGCATGGCTTCAGGCAACATAAGTCAACTTCTTCAGCCACCTTTCAGGTAATTGATCATATACTATCTGCGCTGGATAACAAAATAGAAGTCCTTGGAATGTTCTTTGACTTTTCTAAAGCATTTGACTCTGTCAACCACCAGTTACTCCTGCAAAAGCTTGCTAGTTTTGGAATTCGGGGTATACCCTATGATTGGATTAAATCTTATCTCCAGGAAAGAATGCAGCATGTAGTAAAAAAGAATAACTGCTTAAGATATGATTCTCCTGGTAAAGTTGCAACTCAGGGTGTTCCCCAGGGTTCCGTCCTAGGCCCTATACTATTCCTTATTTATATAAATGATCTCTCTGACAGGATCCAGACAGTAAAAGGTGCTAACCTTATACTCTATGCAGATGACACCAATGTCATTCTTACATCTTCCAGCATTGATAGTCTGGAAAATAATGGTAAACTTGTGGCTCAGCTCTTAAACAATTGGTGTCAAAATAACTTCTTAAAGCTGAATGTGGATAAGTCTCAACTGATGTATTTTGCAAACAAAAATAAATTTTGTAGTAACATATCCATTGACATAGGGGGCAAATTGATCTCTCAGGTCCAAAGCACAAAATTCTTGGGTATTTCAATCAACGCTCAAATTTCACGGGATGTACACATTAGTAATCTGAGTAGCAAGCTCAGTTCTATCTGCTATCTTATTAGGAGTATTAAATATAGCGTATCTTTAGATGTTTTGATTATTTTATATTATGGTGAATTTTACTCGCATCTTCTGTATAGTATTCTGTTTTGGGGCTCTTCCCATCATGTTGATGTTATTTTTAAAATTCAAAAGAGGGCAATTCGCCTTATTGCAAATGAGAGAGATGACGCGTCATGCCGTCCCGTTTAAAAAACTTAATATTTTACCAGTGCCATGTTTATATATATTTGTAATGTTACTTCATGCTAAGTCAAATTTATTCCTATATGAAAAAAACTCTAATGTTCACCATCATAGTATGAGGCAACTTAATGCCCTTCACAGAAACTTTGTACGAACAAGAGCAGCTGTCTTGGGCCCCAAGTCAATGGGGCTTCTCTTGTTTAACAAATTACCTGGAGACTTCAAAGCTATCCAAGGAATTTCCACATTTCTTACAGAGCAAACTGTTTTATTCTGTTAATGAATATTTCAATTTTACTACATGACAATGATTTTTGTGTTATACTATATACATGACTTGTCCTACATCGATGTAATACTCGATCTTTGGATTAATAAATTTATTATTATTATTATTACTTCAACAAGCAGAACCCCTGATTTTGGACAAGTAAATCCTTAACAGTTCCACTAACGACCTTTACACCAAGTTGTGTGGCATTTCTTGGACTGGAGTCCTTTGGCTATATTTTTTTCTGTTGCCAATATGACAACTGTCACCGTGACATCTTGAGTGACATAAATAAATAAGCATTTTCTTGCTCCAAAACTAAGAAGCATGAGATATGATGGTTAAACCTGGTTTTGACAAGTTGGAACAACTGCCCATACTACTCGTTCATCATTGTACTCCTGAAGGACCTGTTTCCATATCGTCTTATTTCACGATTTGGAGGTGTTCCATGGCCAGCAAGAAGTCCAGACTTAACAGTGCCTGATTTCTTCTTTTGGGAGTACCCTAATTCAACTGTGTACCAGACAAGTCCAGTGACAGTTTAAGATTTACATAGGCAAATTGGACAGAAAATAGCCTATATTCCACTTGCAACCTCAAGGATGCGAAACATTTGATCGTGTGCGTCAATGCATACATGAAATTTGTGGTAACTTAAAAGGTGTTGTATTTCAGACCTAGCTCTTATAATAAGCTCAAGTATTCTATTAAAGCTAAAAATGATTTTAATATCAGTTCATTCATCATGCTTCTGTCCGAAGACAGGTTTTAACTGAATCGCTGCCTCCATTTCTCTCTCTCCCTAGAAGCCTCTTTTATATCTCTATAAGTATTATATCCCTGCTTTATATTATCTAATATTCCTATTCTTTTTCTCCCTCTCCCTCTTCTTCCACTAATTTTTCCTTCTAAGATCTTCCTTTGTAAACACTGTCTTCTCAATATGTGCCCTATCCAATTTGCTTTTCTTTTCCTGATTGTTTTTATTTGCATCCTATCTTCTCCCACCATTTCTAATACTTCTTCATTTCTCTTCCTCTCTGTGCATTTCACTTTCATCATTCTCCTCCATACCCACATCTCAAAACTTTCTAAATGTTTTTCCTCCGTTCTCCTTACCGTCCACCTCTCTGCACCATAAAGAGCTATGCTCCATATGTAGCATTTTGCTAATTTCTTCCTTGTTTCTAAATTTATTTTCTTGCTTGTGAGAAGCTCCTTCTTCTCGTTAAATGCTGCTTTTGCCATTGCAATCCTACTTCTGATGTCCTGTGTAATACTTCCATCCTGCGCTAAAATACTGCCAAGATATTTGAAACTACATACTTGTTCCAATTTTTATCCATTTACCATTATATTTAATTCTTTATGTTCCTTTGAAACCACCATGACTTTCGTTTTTTCAGCATTGATCTTCATTCCATATTGTTGGCCAACCTCCACTAGTATGTCTGTCATCCTCTGAAGCTCTTTCTCGTCTTCTGCTATTAATCCCTGATCATCCCTGAGGACATCCCTGCCTCACTCCCCTCTCTATTGAAGTACTTTCTGTTTCTTCTCCTTCAACCCTGACTCTAATCTTTTGATCAAAGTAAAGGTTTTTAAGCAGTCTTTTATCTTTCCAATCTATTCCAATTTTCTTTAAAATACCCAGCATTTTATCCCATTTCACTCGGTCAAAAGCTTTCTCCCAAACTACAAAACAAAAATACATATCTCTATTGACTTCTAGCGCTCTTTCTATCATCATCCTCATACATCGTATAGCATCTCTAGTCCCTCTTCCTCTTCTGAAACCAAACTGATTATCTTGCAGCTCCTTTTCTATTTTACATTCAATTCTTTTGGTTATTATTCTAGTTAGAACTTTAGCTGTATGAGAAATTAAACTAATTGTTCTGTAATCCTTACAACATTTTGCATTGTTCTTTTTCTCCAGTGGTACCATAACAACATCTAAAAAATCTTCAGGCCATATGCCAGTACCATATACTTGGTTAAAAAATTTTGTTAGTTGCTTAACTGCTTTCGACCCCTAAACCTTAAGAACGTCCACTGGTATATCATCACTCCCAACAGCCTTCCTTCTTTTCATGTCATCAATTGCTCTTTTAACTTCAGACTCGAGAATACTTGGTCCTAGCTTATCTTTTTCCACATCCTCTTTTTCATTTAATTCAATATTTCTTGGCTTTCCTTCTTTGTCATACAGCACCTCAATGTATTCTTTCCAAACATTCTTTACATTGTCTGGCTCCGAGACTATTTTACCACTTTTGTTCATGATTCATTATTCCTATCTTTCTTGCCTTTTTCTTGAATAGTTCCCTTGCTTTGCTATACATGAGGTCTGTTCTACAAATTCTTTCACACTCGACAATCTCCTCGCATTTCTCATTTATCCACTGTTCTCTGGCTTTATCTGTTTCCCTTCTTAAAGCATTATTTAACTCCTTGTATTTTCTTTGGCCTTCTTCAGTGTTTATCTTCTTCCACTTTCTCCGCTCTTCCATTTTTTGCAGCATGGCTGCTGTGATCCAGGGTTTTTTGATTCTTTCACCCGTTACCTTTCCTACCTTCTTTTCCATTACATCTTTAATGTTGCTATGGATATATCTCCACTCCTCATCTACATTCTTCCTATTTTCTTCAGCTCTCTCCCCCAACCTTTCCTCCAGCTCTATCATGATAGCCTCCTTGTTCTTAAGGAGTTCCTCTAAGTTCCATTTCTTGTTAACTCTTATGTTTCTCTTAATGCTCTTCAGTCTACATTGTGTATTTGCCACCAAAAGGTTGTGGTCGGAATCGATATCTGCCCCTGGTAATGTTTTCACATTTTTAATGCTATTTCTAAATCTTTCATTGACTAGTATGTAATCTATCTGGCATCGTCTCTGGTCTCCTGGGCTTCTCCATGTGTAAAGTCTCCGCTGGTGATGCTTAAACCATGTATTAGTTACAATCAATCTATTTCTATGGCAGAATTCTACGAGTTTCTCCCCTCTTTCATTTCTCTTCCCTAGTCCATATTTTCCCACTATGTTATCTTCCTGTCCCTCCCCGACCACACTGTTCCAGTCTCCCATTACTATGGTGTTGACCCTTCCTTTTCCCTCCTCCTCCAATATCTCCATAATCTGTTCATACATTTCATCTACTTCGTCGTCGCCAGCATTAGTCGTTGGCATATACACTTGAATTATAAGCATTTCCACTGGCTCCATCTGAAGTTTTACGGCTATTAATCTATCATTAACTGTCAATACCTTGCTAATTCTTTCAGTTATCTCTTTTCTCATTATAATCCCCACTCCCCTTTCCTTTTTCTTTCCTCCCGAGTAAATAATCTTAAATTCGTCTGAATTTATCTCGCCTTCTCCTTCCCACCGAACTTCACTAAGACCTACTATACCTACATTATTCCTTCTCATTTCCCTTTTTAAGTTCTCTAATTTACCCCCTGAATTCATAGTCCTAACATTCCATGTGCCTATTTTTAATTTCTCACTACTTGCTTTCTTATTAATTTTACATTTCCTCTGTGCATCCCCTAGGGTAGTCCCCACCCGGAGATACGATTGGGGACTATTTTACCTCCGGAATATTTTACCCCAGAGAGATCCATAGAGGTATTTGCAGCTTTTCAGCCTACCATGGGAAATATAATGAGGTAGTTTCCCCTTGCTTTCCTCATCGCAGTTTCACAGAGTGATTACCCATCTGTAGCTGTTCAGATCCACATGATCACCACCTACAGAGGTACTGTGCAAGCTGCTGCCCTTGCACAGGGGGATGTAAAACCCCCAAGACTGCTTCTTAGTCTGACTCTTCCCCTCAGACCTTTCTGGCTTGGATGGTCCTACCAGGAGAATTATCTCCCGCCGGCATAGCTCTTTGGTTCATTAGAGTACACAAATAATATAATAATATCAGTAGAGACTAGCTAAAAATTGAGAGAAGATGAACACTATTAACCAACATATTTACAATAACCTCAATACAAATCTTCATTCCACGAACCGGCACTAGTGCTTAGTATATTCAGCATCTGCAAAGTCAATCATGAACCACCTCAAGTATTATATCTCTAACGATCACAACAAGTAATATTTGTATTTAGTTTGGAATGTCTTGGCAGTGCTCCTTCATGCAGTTTATAAACATCTGTAATGGGGGGTTGCCATTAGATGCAGCTGTTGGGGTTTGGAAGCCATCATGGGAAAACCCTGAACAGGCAAGTGGATATTCACAACTTGTTGAAAAAAGCTTCTGGTGATTCCACTGACGCCCCAGACAAATCATTCCTCTCACCAACACACTCAATGGCTAATGTGGAACAGTAACATCTGGATGGTGGACATAAATTAATTTTATGCATCAAGTTTTTATAAGTGTAATTTTAAGAGTTATTTAAGGGTGCATTCCATACGCTGCCCAACTATTATTTGTACTGTACAATAGAGTGACCAACCATCCCAAATTTGAAGGGACTGTCCATCTTTTTCATCACTTATCCTGCTTTGTTAAATGTACCAATTGTCTTGCTTTTTGAAAATCATGATTTATATCCAAAATTGTAATTTAAAGGGCAATGGAATAACCTCACTTGCCCCACCAAACTATCTGATATCTATTACATCTATCTACCTAAGGCTGATCCATCAATAAATGCACCATAAATAGGCCACTGTAATGTCTCCCCTTATCGTCGCTAAATATTTCAAAATGTCGCTCCTTAGCTTCCTGAAAAGTTGGTCACCTTAATGTACACTGCTGTTTTTTAAGTTCCATACTTTTTCCTGTAATACCCGTGTTTCTCAAAAATAGAGGCTTCTGTTCATGTAACTGATGAGAACACGCATATATTTTATATTCGTAATTATGCCTTACTGTTTTATCAATGTTAAATACCAGTTGTACATTTATGAATAAAAATGGTCTTCCGAACTCAGCGCTCTTTTAACCGGAATACCCTCCATTCCACCTGGGTGCCGGATAACCGAGCATTTACTGTACATCAATTTTTTCCAGATTCTGAAAGTAAGCAATGATTCTCACCTTGGAGTGGTGACACCAATACTGGGTTAAATAGCTGTTCTTTAATTATCTTTATACTGTTTTATTCCAAAATATATTTGTGAGGAAGAGCACTTTGAGGTCCAGTAATGGCTTCTACTAGCAAGTTAGAAAAAACAAAATACGGACTTGTATTTATAAAAAATCTTTGGAATTTGATCACTACCAAGGAGCTTAGTGAACTCTTTGTAATTACGTAAATAGTTTTACACCACTGATTCCATAGCATAAGTAACAATATTATTTTAATAACCCCTAGACTATAAACAAAATAAATTCGTCCACAACAGACGACCTTATTTTTTTCCCGAGTAGAAGGTACGATTTACCTTACCGTGGAAAGTCATCTCCAATAACGAAAAAATCGGTATGTAAGATGAGTTCTGAGCAATCATAAAATCTTTGTGCTTTTAAAACTTAAAAATAAAAGATATAGGTATGCTTGATTTCCGAATGACGTCCAGCAAAAGAATATTTCATGGTGAAACTTCTCACCTTAGAAGTTCTACATAAATAATACATTGTAATTTTTCTAGAATTTCGCATCTTCTAAACATAATGAACTGCGCAAAAATGATCCTTTTGCTCACATTTCCTCAATTCTAAAAATTTCCTTACTACAACATACCGTGTCCTCTACCTGTATGTATGAATTATTGGAGGAAAAGACGTCTGGCATACTTTCCAGAAAATCTCAAGAGCTGTAGATTTTCTGAGGAGCGGCAAAATACCCACCTTACTAAAGGTGACCAACCTGCAGCGCATTAAAAAAACTTCGCACAAAAATAGTTGGAAATTAATTTATTCATATAATTGGTTATTCATTGCGTTTCTACTGCATTATTATACTAGTCATTATTTCGTATTTTAAAGAGAGTTAATAAAGATAGCTAGACGTACTTTAGAAGAGCTTTTTGCGGTTTTATAAATCTTATGAACCACTAAAATGCACTCCTATGGTTAATTTGCACATTTCAAGCATTTGCGTTGTGGTTTTTCATTCTCTGTATATTACACTTCGAAGCAAGACCACGACGGTCACGCACGAAGTTATCGATTATTCAGCACCGACGCTGCCGACGCTTGTCGGAGTAATCTGCTTTAACGATGCAAGCGAAAACACCGACATTAATACTAATAATATTTATGTAAACCAAAATGTTGTCAAGCTAACAATTTGTCAATTACTAAATAAATTATTTATTAATAGAATTATTTCGAAGCGCCAGGATTTGATAAAAGAAAATTTATCTCGTTATATTAAATAAATCACCAACTATTTATTCCGGTTATTCCAGAAATTTCTCATTGCAACGGAAATCAAAACTAACTTTCTATTCACTTTCGCTTAAAAATGAAAATGATTCCATTATTTCGTTCAAGTATTCATTACTTGATGAAAACCCATAATATTCGAGATTAATTGCATTTGTTTGATCAGAATAATTGAGGTTCTTCGTCTATAACTGACCTTGAACAATAGAGTTTTCTAAAGGTAAAAAATTAGTAATGGCTGAAAAAAGTACCCCAACACCCCAACGAACTACTTTCTTCTTGCGAACTGTACAATTGCTGTCATTGGTTGCCAGGGAAGTCTCGCTCGATCTCGTCATCTCGTTGCATTCGAGAAACTGGTGCAGGAATCATTCCTTTCGCCATCTTGCAACTAAAAGGTAACGTGTCGCAGTTGGCATTGTGCAATAATAACCTTTTGAAATAGGCAACTTTCGAGTTTTGGAATTGAAAAGTAGTTGAAAATTAAACCAGAAATAGCTAGTAAACCTATCACGTTATTAGAATTCGTTAATTTTTGAGTAAATAAGGTATTTGTCTATTTTCAGGTCACCTCGCCTTCCAAGCCCGTTCACTTGGCTCTCGTCTCGCCAAGTACAAACGGCTTTGAACCGTAACATCAACTGCAGTCTCGAAAGTCTTTTAGTAGCAAAATGTTAGTTGCTAGGCCACAGTTTATTTATAGATCGATAAAATTATTTACGAATGTTATTTGCAAATCTAGCTGCATTGAAAACTATGCCGAAATTACCACGAGTTGTTCTTGTAGGTTTCGTGAACGTGATCAAAACCGTGGAAGGAGTCGTTTCAGCGATGACAGGCGAAGTGGAGGGTTTGGAGGTGGAGGTGACTTCGGCGGAAAAAATAATCTGAAAGGAAAACAACCTGGAGAAAGACTTCGTAAGCCTCATTGGGATATCAAATCTCTCCAGCCGTTCACAAAGGACTTCTATGTACCGCATCCGAACATTCTAAGAAGGTATTATGCTTTTTAAGTTGGGTATTCTCTGTAAATATAACTCACGGAATTCTACATCTTAATTTCATTGAAATGCCAAAATTTTCATTTATTTTCCTGCTAATTAAATGTAGGAATCTCCCACTTGTCTATTCTTAAGTGTTTTAGTTGACGGAAAAGGACAAAAAATTAAATTTTATTTACAGAAATATTCACGAGGTTGAACTGTATAGAACCTCCAAGGAAATTACCGTAAAAGGAAATAATGTTCCGTTCCCGAATCAACATTTTGAAGAGGGAAATTTTCCTGACTATGTGATGAGAGAAATAAGGTAAGCCTGTTTTTAGTTAATTTCTATCCATTTAAAATTCATTCCGGCGTTGTGGTAGTTACACAATCGCTTTTTTTTTGCAGGAAACAGGGTTTCGCAGAACCAACGGCTATTCAAGCGCAAGGTTGGCCCATTGCATTAAATGGCCGTGATATGGTCGGCATTGCTCAAACTGGGTCTGGAAAGACGTTAGCAGTAAGTAAATCATTTTTAAATTCCATCTTTAATCCGCATAGTTAAATTCTCGGAGAACGTCGCCATTACCTCTTGGCGTAGGAATTCGATGTCCAGGATTGCCACATTGCGTATGACGTCATTGAAATGGAAATCAACCATTTTGAAACGATGTACTGCGTATCATTAGTTTTTCGTAAGAATGAATTTGAAGCGAAATTAATGCACATTGTGGCATTTTCTGTATTCCGCTATCGTAAGCGCCCATTGTCGTCAAAAGATGCTGGAATTGTTGCGGGATTTAATGATGTACTCAACAATTAAAGTATCTAGGTTGGGTCATATTGCAGGTTGAACAAACTTCAGAGCAGCTAGATTAAAATAAACCAATCGTTTTTTCTCTGTTGGGTATTTAAATCTTGTGGTTGATGTGAATATTTTGCTTGCTATTAGAGTACAGTTATGGTACTCGATATCAATTCCCAGGGCCACGGTAGTTGGTAAAAGTAAAAAATGAGCGCCTTATGGTCAGGTCATATCCGCCTGTTTCATCTCATATACATGATACCCTGCAAGTCAACTTATTGGTGAATAGCAGGGGGTACAGTGCACCAGATGCCCCTAGTTTTACTACGTAATCATGTTTTTTATCCTCCTAGGGAAAAACGATCCTCTACATAATCTAAGTTGGTGCTTGTATTCTGCAAGCATTTCAACTCACCTTAAAAAAACAATTTTTCAGAGATATCTCGTCATTGGAAATATTTTTTAATTTAATTTTTTAATTTAACATTTCACCTCACCACCGATTTTCGTTCTTTCCTTATGGAACAATAATGGAGTAAAACAATCCCTAAAATTTGCAATCTTAAGAATGTTATATTTTTTTCACAGTGGGATACGAAAGCCACGCATTTCTGCCAAATTTGAATGGTCTGAATTCAGGATTTACATTTACAGTAATACTTGGTTGTGCAGTGAAAGGAAACCTTGGAGGTGTAGGTTGAATATTTTCTATGTCCACCTTGTACCATGTCTTGAAAGACTTCGTCACTGTTTTCCAAATCATATTCATCCAAACTTGACAAATACTTTAACTCTCCATTAAGGGTGTGTAATCTTCGCTGCCACTGACTTCTGTCATATGCTTATAGAGTTATATTTGCTACAAGAAGCCATTATAAGCCCTGAGTAAATGCAAGTATAAAACCACTATATTATTAAAAAATTAATTCGAAACTGCCTAAAAACCCCCAATTTTTTCAATACCAAAATTAAAAATCAAAATTTCTACTCACCTATATGTTGACTTACGATAACGAAATACAGATGTGTATTAAACTGAAAAATGAAGATTTTAAACGAATTTATCCGTAGCTGCTCAGAAGCAGATTCATTCTGACTGGCTTAGCTGGTCAGAAGAAGCATTCAGTTGCTGGGGAATACCCTGCACGTTGAATGCCACCTGGTTTGTTCACGTAAAGACAAACGATCACATTCATCATCTATTGTAGATAAATGTGTACTACGTGTACAAGAAATCCGAGAAAATCACTTGTTAAGTATGCACAGGGAAAAAACAGGATCCGCAGGAGTAAAATAATATGACCACGCAAGAATCGCTGGATACGTAAAATTGGACCAGTCATGCTAATCATGGAAATAGCAGGATAAGCAATTGGAGGGTTAATAAATGCAGTTTTATTTCTGCTGCAGTATTGTCAAAAGTAGTCTGACAGCATTGAAAAATTGGCGGTCCCTGCTTAGGTATATGTTGGCAAACATTAAATGTCCTTCTTTCCATCATAAAATGCACATATTACAGAGGAACCAAAAAGCTGGCACCTATTGACCATCTCCATAGAAATATGTGGGTGCAAACCCTCCATGTTGAGGATTTGCAAACGAATTTGAGTCTGCGTTTACTTCCAATGAAGCCTCTTTCTAAGTAACTGGGAGGTTTTTTTGCATCTCATTTCTTATAGGTTTTTTTTAAGCTTCAAAACTGCTTTTGAGGAGGTACCCAAAATCCAGCATTGTGAAGTGTTGTAGTTTTAGCTGCCCGTATATACGAAGTTTACATAATTATCCCTTGGTTATAGTCATAGTTGCATTCTTTAAAACGTGACAATTTGTGAAAATTCATTAACCTTAACTGGGCGTGTCTAAAAATTTCATGTAACTGGTCGTACGGCATACTGAGTGTGCCATTGCATTATGTGGAAAACGTGGCTGTAAATATTAATAATGATAAATTCATTCTAATTTTTTGTTTCTTCAGTATTTTAATGTATTTCATGATTTGTAATTCTCATTGTTCAAATTGTTTATATTTTCTAATTATACGAGTTAAATTTTCATGATATTTAGGAAAGTATGAAATTATAGTATTAAAAATTTATTGCTATAAAATGTTAAAATAAGCGCCACTTTAGGCTAAAAGGTGTAACAATAGAAGAAATAGTGCTCAAAAAAATAATGTTAATGAAATATTCAAACGTTTACAGACAAATCGTGATGTTTATATAGCGCAGTAGAAGTGACTCACACAGCTTTGTCTGTTTTACTTTAGCTTCAGCTTTTATTAGTTAAATTAGACAGCATGGAAATTTGTTCATGATGAATGCTTCTCACTTAAATTTTTATTTACTTTTGGTGGTGGGTATGATGAAATATGTTGATTGGTTTTAGACAGCCTTAAATAAGTTAGGGAGTTACAACGCGAGAATATCTTGATCTGGTGCAGTATCTCAGCCTGTGGTCTGTGCTCACAATTTTCAATTACTCAATCTAAAATTACGGCTTATATTGTGAACTGACACGTACCATATTCACAGCCAGGGCAATGGATGGCACAGCTAGGTGAAGTAAGCGAGGCTTAACACCTAAAAATGTGAAACATTTCCTCTCAAAATGCTTCTTGCACGCAAAAAAATGAGATTTTTTCTTCCTTCCTAGGAGATGTATCCAGTGCAGGCATCTGTTAAGATAATATAAAAGCATTCTCACTAAACGCATTCATGTAACACTTCGTAGAACTAGGTCGTTAGAATTTTTTCAAAATATATGCTATTTTTAAGACAATGTTGATTGGAGATGAGAACAAATTCATTCCATCATGTTTTCTTAATCAGTGATGAATGCATATCTACTATATATCTACTTGACAAAATCAGAGTAACTGTCAACACCTCAATAAGCAATGGCGAACTTATATCAAGCAAAATGGCCACTGTTCCGCTATCATACACAAGGAACGTGCGGCGCTGTGGTAGAGAGAGGGAGAAAGAGAGAGCTGGCTGCGACTACAGCGCCTTTAGCGGACCCCTTATCATAGTGAACTACGTGTAAAAGCTGGGAATCTATTCTCTCATAAGAGTTTCATACCCCTGATATCACCATAATCAACAAATTTGGCAACTGAGCGGGATTGGAGGATAGAGCTACAGGGAAAAGCAATGGAAAAGAGGGAGATATTGTTAGCCCATAAGAGACCATACTGTCAACTAAGTGTGGAATGCACAATAGTGCTTTCTGACTAACATTTTCTTCTCTTATTGATTTATCCTCACTTTATTTTGAACATTCGCTCTTTATTCCTTTATCCTCATACCAACATTCCAAATGATATCCAGTGTTGTAGTTTATTGCTCAAATTGCAGAAAGAGAACAAAATAAAAATGAGACTAAAAGAATATTCTGCTTATTTATGCTATGTTCATTTTCGTTATTCAATTTTATTTTTTGTGTTTAGTATGAGCGCAGATGCCTTAATTTTAGCCGATAGATAGAATTAGCTAAATTGATTTGCTAGTTTTGTAAATAGTTGTTCTAGTATTTCTTTAGGAGCTAGATCGAACCTATACAAATTCACTAGGTTGACAACACTAGGTGCAAATGGCAATAAAATAGGGAGGCATTAAACTCAAGTTATAGGACATTCAGAAGATCTTCATTTCTGCACAACTCGCAAAGCTTGTTATGTTTCATGGGGATTAAGATGATTTTAATAACTGCTGTGGGGACTTCAAGAAGGCCATTACTACCACTTCTATTTGGACCTATTGTTACTAAATGTCACCATGCAAATTTAATAAAAATTGTTATACCATAACATTTCTCACTCAAATAATGGGATTGCTGACAAATTTTGCTCTTGTTGCAATTAGTAGAATGATCGTTTGATGGATAAGTAAAAGTTCATCATTTTGTGTCAGCGATACCTTCCTCTGAGGGTCTTGGAAGTAGTTCTGCAGTCTGTGATGTAGCTTATGAGGCTCTTGAAAATTCCATCTCATTGATGTAATTAACAATTACTTAAATAATTCATTAATGAGATGACCAAAAATCTATACTGCTGCATTACATTGATTCATCTTGGGACAGGAAGGTGTGGAATGTCAGGTCCACCTTGTTCATAGGGCCTCTAATGACCATTTATATTTTTCTTATGCCCGTAATTTTATTTGGTGAATAGATTGATTTTTATCATATAATCAAAGTTGATTGAGAAACCCCATCTTGTCAGAAGTTTCGGATACATGATCCCTTATTATCATAAACAAGTCATTTTTATTTGGAAGTGCCTGTGTATTTGTTCATCAGTGGGATTGACATACCTGCTAGCCATCTTCAGATACTACTTAAGAACACTTGCTAAAAAGAAACAACCTGTGCAACCCATATATCTTAAATTATCTAAAAAGATCCACTTGGGAAGATACCACTTTGTGGAAAGATTCCATAATAGAAATAAAACTTTCTGGGATGTTTTATTTGTATTAAATAATCTACTTAGTAAAACAAATTGGGAGCAAACAGTTTAATCAGGATGCAGACTGCCTTTTGTGGTAGGTTTTGGGGTCTGCACAGCCCCAGCCACTGCCTCTTCCATCGGATGTTTTTATACAATACCAAATTCTCGTCTCCAGTTGCAATATGCTCCAGAAATGGCTCAGGATTGTCGGGCATGTAGGAAGGTGCATACTGAGACATGTTGCAGTAGGTTGTCTTATGACATGATGTGAAACCCGTATGCCATACTTACTGACTTTGTAGAGCTTCCAAAGTTGTCTATAAACAGTCATTTGTCAACAGTTGTGCTTCTCGCTCATTTCTTGGATAGTTTGATGTGGATCTGATTTTGCGGGAACTCCGAGGACATCAATCTTGAAGTCGAATGGTTGTCCCGATTGGATTGATCACAGGTTATAATCACCTGATCGGAATTTGAAAAACCAACACTCGCACTTACGAACATTAAGAACATCACCATAAACATTGCAAGTATTTTCAGTAGCAACGGTGGCATAATTGCCTTAAACTCAGATTATACAATGACAGATACAGAGGTTATTGCTGCTCATGGTTGATTGTTCGAAAATGAGGGTTTAGAATGAACAACTTAATTAAATAATTCAGAACTAACTCAATTATAATTTCCTCACATTTCATTGGTGTGAACATAATTGTGATACTTAATTATTCTTTTACATTGAACTGTTTACTGTGTAAATAAAACAACGTAATATTTGGTGTATGATAAGTAATAATTTGGCTACATATTTACCTTTCCCCACTTGTGTTTTTGCAGTATATTCTCCCTGCTACTGTTCATATAAATCATCAACCCAGCCTAGCAAGAGGAGATGGTCCTATTGCTCTTGTGTTAGCACCAACAAGGGAGTTGGCTCAGCAGATTCAACAAGTGGCAAGGGACTTTGGTTCTGCCACATACGTTCGCAATACCTGCATCTTTGGAGGAGCTCCAAAGGGACCACAGGTATTTAATGAATTTATAAACTTGACTGAAGCAAGTCCCTCCTAATCTTGGCAAGCATCCACCTCTATTTGGGTGGGGTTTGAGTGCTTACAGGAGGAAAATTAAAAGAATTGGACTTATGCCTTCGGTGCCCACGCCATACACTGCCTGGGTCCCATCCTCAAAGTCCTGTACATTGCCTCTATTGTAACATTACCTAGACAACAATTTTTTGCATTTAGTTATGATGATTGTCCATGAGTATTTGGTCTTTCAGCCTGTGATTTGTGGGATTCTCATATTTATTGTAAAATGATTTCTCATTGCTTGCAAGCTTGCGGGGATCAAATTTTATGTAATGTTCAATGTCTTGCATGAATAGATGCATATCCAACATGAGACATTTAATTGGTGAAATTATTAATTTTTCATATGTATGCAAAGGATTGTAACAAATTGCAAATTGGGTGACATTTAATGAAATTAATTATTTTAATTTTTCTATGGGAGAGTTTTCTTTCATAATGCCACTTTTGAGGGTAATTAAAAAAATTGCTGTATTATTGACTGTGATCTTTAAAACTAAACATTTAAGCTGTTTTACTGCATTAAATAAGTATAGTGCTGACATTTGCAGTCTTACAAGTTAGATAAGTTAGAAAGTAATTTTAAATTTTTGCTATACTTCTTCCATGCATGTTGTAGTGGTTTGTCTTATCAAGTCTTACTGGTATTAAGGTTGACATCTTACAATAATTCTTCAGTCATAGACCTTATAATTTTGGTTAAATTGTATTGCAACTTGGATTTATTGGTGAACTGTTGAGACTATATTAATGCTCTCTTATAGGCGAGGGATTTGGAACGTGGTGTTGAAATTGTGATAGCAACCCCTGGTCGCCTAATTGACTTTTTGGAGAGAGGAACTACTAATCTTCGTCGCTGTACTTATCTTGTTCTGGATGAAGCTGACCGCATGTTGGATATGGGATTTGAACCTCAGATTCGTAAAATTGTTGAGCAAATTAGGGTGAGTGTTAAATATCTCAACATTTAGTTTTCCCTCAAATTGTTATGAAATATCAGTGGAATTTGCCAGTTTGATGATTCATATTGAAGAATGTAATTTGGTGTTGCATAATAGATGCCATGTTTTGTTAGGCAAAATTATATCAGAGCTACAAGCATATCTTATAAATACAGTCAAACCCTGATTTAGTGCCCATGTTTGTAATGCCGCCCATGAATCATTGTAAATAGAACTTCCATCTTATGATGACATAGTGCAAGCATATACCTCAATTTACTGCCATCCCTGCTTTACTGCCAATGTCAGCGATGGGCAAATGGTGATGTTAAACGAGGGTTTGACTATACTAAAGTTTTAACTAATTAGGGCTATGATGTAAAATATGATACTTGGTGTTCAACATTTTTACTGTGTAGTTGATTTAAAAAATTTTTATTATTTTGTAGCCTGATCGCCAAACTTTAATGTGGTCTGCAACGTGGCCAAAAGAAGTGCGTAATTTAGCTGAAGAATTCCTCACAGATTACATTCAAGTAAACATTGGCTCACTTCAACTCTCAGCTAATCACAACATACTTCAAATTGTGGATGTTTGTCAGGAATATGAGAAACAGAATAAGTAAGTAACATTGTGTTGTAGATTGGCCTCCTTATCCATGCATATATCATCTTGTATATCAGTGATGTATGAGTGCTTTAGGAGGGATATAAAAGGTTTAAGGGGAGTTTGTGTGATTCAATGTGTCTACATTGGATCAGGAAGACTTGCCTTCACAAATGTTTTACTGAATGTGTAAGAGATTAACATTTCACACCAGTTAGCAGTATTTTCTCATGACATAATAATGCATATAGTTTCAAAGTAATTTTTAACACTTAGGAAGTTACATTTTGCTGGGGTTAATTGTAAATTTGATTTCTATCTTAGACTTAGCAAGTTGCTTTCTGAAATTGGAGCTGAAAGGGACTCGAAGACAATAATCTTTGTTGAGACAAAAAGGAAAGTGGAAGACATCACACGAAATATTAAGAGAGAAGGGTAAGTAATGTTTTGTAGGATATCTGTACTTAATTTTGAAGTCTTTTTAATAACATTTTTACCTCCATTTAGGTGGCCTGCTGTTTGTATTCATGGTGATAAATCTCAGCCTGAAAGAGATTATGTATTACGGGGTAAGTAGTAATTGCATCATTTAATGTAGGCTGGTACATCTTGCAGCACAGGAATAGGATATAGGATACAATGAGCTAGTTTTCAATGCTTTGTCACATGCTCACTTGTTTAGTGAAGATTTGGAAGACACCAAACCGTATGGTAAAAATTTTATTCTCAAGTATGGGGTCTTCCAAGTGGCCTTGAATAGCTTGTCTTGTTTATTTTTCTCCTCTTGAGTGTGCTGTTGGAAATTGAGTACTTTTCTTCTATTTGGTCCTGAACCTCGAGGTTTGAAAAACCCCTGGCTTAGTGGACACTAAATTGTACTGACTGAAAATCTTTTCTTGATTTCAGAGTTCCGGAATGGAAGGTCTCCCATTTTGGTTGCCACTGATGTGGCAGCCCGTGGATTAGGTTAGTTGCCTTGTTTATCCATTGATCCCCCTCCCCCTGCATCAACAATGTTGGCGATATTTATCCAGTGGCAGTCTTCACTGGGAGTATCCTAGCCGCTTGGCAGTGCAGTGGTTTTCCTTACTTAATAATCTTTTCAAAAATCTAAAATTTTACTTGCATCCTAATTAAGAATATATGATGGGATAATAGCTTAGCTCTATATTTGTGTGTTCTGGATGTTAGTAAGTATAATGCTCAAGTCTGAAGGTGTTTACAACTTAATTCATGTATTTGTTAAATTTCACCTAAAAATTGCTAGGTCTTCTCCATATTTTATCCGTTGAAACATGAAAATTAGTTTAAATGATATTTAGTTAGCATTACAAGAATGCATTTTCTTGAAGTGGATTACTGATAGTCACAGTAGATAGTCATTTATACTCCTTCAGTCTGTTTGAACAATGTAAGAATGATTTCCACAAAGCATTGTGTGAGCGGGCTCAAAAATATGCTTTCTCTCTCCTGTAAGATAGTGGCATTCGTCTGCAGTATGTTTTATGTTGATTTTATCACCAAAATTTGGATAAGTTACTCTTAGCAATTGGCTCTCTTACACCCCTGGGTGTTTATATGGGAGGATGCTCGACAAGGTGCCTGGACTTTGGATTCTTGTTTCCAGATCAGCAGCCCCATATTATCCATTCCCTCGATGGGTAGATATAAAAAGCCAGATGATTGGTAGAGCACCGAGCCACGGTGGCATTAATAAAGCTGTAGCCAAAGTAGAAGTTGTTCACAACTTCATGTACAGTTAGACCAAATGGGGTGGTGGGATTGGCTACATGGCTTTTATTGCCTCGTGGGCATATATACAGCAATATTATCAGAGTAGTCCTGTTGTTCTCATTGTATGGATTACTTAAACTCCAATTCACATTTGGAGAATTGCTTGTGGGAACAATATCAAGGCCATTTGGATTAAAAAGTTAACTTTAAATTAGCTTTAGTTGTTTGATATACTTCATTTGATCTTAAAATTGAAAAGTTGAATTGTCTTAGTACCAATGGTCTTCATTTAGTTACCACTGTATTGTATATATGTGTGCCTTGTTTTAGGAGGAATGCCCTTTAATACATCTCCATGGATAGTTGGCATCCAAGCATCACGTGCTTTTCGTTAAATTTAATTTGCCTTTTCCTTGTTAAATTCAAGTACTCTTGCATAGTATGATAACTTCAACTTTTAGATTTAATCTTTCACTTATTTTAATGATGTGGCAACCAATTGCTAATGGTTGTTTTCAGTATGTTCTTAGGGTGGGAGATTTTCTATGCTCAGAGTTTTGCCTGCAGCAGCATCACAGCTAGCTTTATTCAAGTAGTAATGCATGTGCCTCATTTGTGTATTGAAATTTTGAGGTGTTTGACATTCTTGATTTAAGCATCCAAAATGTTTCATGTTCTTTATAAGTGTTTGATCTAAGTCTTCATTTACTTAATTGCTTCTTGGGGGAGTAAACTTATCCATTTATGCTGTAGCTAAAAGCTGTCTTAGGATCATTAATCATTTAATATTGTCGTGGTTGGTATTTTTCGTGCTTGTCACTATCATATTATTTATTGTAACTTCTATTTTTGACTATTTTATAAATGACCATCTATAGTTCTTGGGTTTTTGTGATGCTTGGATTTTCATGGTAAATGGATATGTTGATTGTCACCACTGTAGAGGTTGTACTCCATAAAAGGATCATTACAGAGGTCTGAATCCAAGTCTTTTGACTAGCTTAGGTTCTGGCTTTTATTGAATGATATTGGTAACTCCTGTTGCTATAAAATGGTGAAGTAAACTTGCTCTCCAACTCCAAAAAGGTTTTCTTACAAACTACTTCATCAATTGTTGGTACAAATAGATTGTATCAAAATCAATAGAAACCAGTGGTGACTGTTTTGTAGTTGGCTTGTGTATAAGCTTTTACCTAGCCAGTGTATGGCCAAAGGAGTCAACTTTATCATTTGGTAGTCCTCTGGGTATGACCTTTTTAGGGTGACAATGGGCTGCGTGTTATTCCCTCTGATGGAGCTGCTTGGAGACATGCAATTTCCGAGCATGTGCTCCTGTTTTTTTTGTGCCCGAATCTTATTGGTCGGGCTTGCCCCATTTCCTTTTTCCTGCCATCCTCTTACCATTCTACCTCACCCACTCCCCATCTCTCTTCTTTCAGAGGCACATAATGGACTCACTGTGCCTCCCCTCGAAGTCACTTGAGCTGGAGCCGGGCCAGCCCCGAGAGGAGAGAGAAGGGTCGGTTAAATTTTGTCGAGGCACCTCCCGTTAACCCATAACTCAGCCACTTGGGGAACGCCGCTTGCTACGGCGCTTCATAATATGATGCTTGTGCATGTGTTATCTAGGGGTACAGCGAGGATGGTTTAGACAAATGACCATAAGCAGCGTTTAGTTCCATTCAACATATTCTATTGGATTTATTCAGGACTTTTTAGCAGTAAATGGCTTTTCTGTGAGATTTACGCGGAACAGATTATTGGTTTCTTGATGTTATTTTCATATAGCTTGATGGTTTATTACTATTATTTTTTCAAATGAGATATCCAACCTACCAATTTCAGGTATAGCAGTTTTGGTAGTGCTGGTGCATATGCTATTTCGTTAGGAGTTTTTGTTGCAGATAGATTTTTTATAATCAGAACTTCTCTGGTTTTCTCCTGTTTACCTGCTGTCATCTGGTTTGTTTTTTTATTGGATAACATCTGAATTAACATCCATCGAATTTGATACTTGAGGTGAGGGTCGTCATGGATGTTTTGAAGCCATATAGAAGTTTTGAGTAATTATCATGGTTTTTTTTATGGATTTCATGCTCAACATCATTACTTGGCAAAGATTCTTTTAGGTAGTTCAGAGTATGCTTGCAACAACAAAAGGTTGTTTTTATGTGGAATTTGCCCAAGTATTTTTGTGTAGTAGGTGTTCTTACCTAATATTTTTGTAGAGAATTTTACTTCAGTATGAGAAATACCCCTGGACAAACACATGCACATGGCTGGTACCATTTGTTTATCTGCCTATTGGCCAAATCTTGAGAGAGAGAAGGGTTCAATTAATATATTCAGAGATAGAGGGTTTGGGGTTGTAGAAGGGTTTGTGAACTGCTAGGGCCCACAGTGTTGGGCACAAGGAAGGCAGTTCATCGTTCGAGGGGCATCCCGGCCGGCAAACCTTGGTCTAGTCCGTGGTTGCGGAATAGATTGCCATTCCGGTGGTCCGTTCGGGAATGCTTAAGTGCTGTTAGCTTGGCACTCCCTCAAGGTTTGTATAGTAGTATTTCAGTTAACAGGATTTGATCAGGTAAAGGCAGCATAAGGCTGGGTAATAAATTTCATTTATAACGGGTTCTCTGAATTATTAATTAATGCTTGACTAGAAACCATGCTGTTAGATCCATGGAATTTCTTTTTCTGCGCAGAAAGCTTAAAAATGAATTCTATAATTGAAATTTATTGCTAAATCATTTAATCCACATCGTAATGGCAGGTACTCTTAAAGAACATTTAATTCTTGTGAGACCTTAAAAATGCACAAGTCTTATAAAGTTTTGATTGTTGTTAATGTGCTTATTTAAGGTTTTCTCTTTATGATTAGGACCTGATTCTAAGTCACAGTCGTTTTGATTGTGTAACTAAATGAAATGAAAGCTCGCTACTAATTTTTGTTGTTTACTTACCTAACACTCAGTTTTCTTTTTCTCCAATGTGTAGATGTGGAGGATGTGAAGTTTGTTATAAACTTTGACTATCCCAACTCTTCTGAGGATTATATTCATCGTATTGGACGAACTGGTCGTTGCAAGCAAACTGGCACTTCATATGCCTTCTTTACACCTAACAACAGCAGACAGGCAAGGGACCTAGTGGCAGTTTTGCGAGAGGCAAATCAGCAGGTTAACCCCAAATTGGACGAGATGGCTTCAATGAGGTTTGGTGGTGGTGGCCGGTTTGGTAATGGTAAGCAATTTCACTCTGTTCATATGCCAAGAACTCCTTTTAACTCTCATTTATAGTGTATGATGATTTTTCTCTTTTTGAGATATTGCATATATGGCCAAATTTTTGTTCTTCGGAGATTATATGGTTTGAATGTCTTAAATTTCCAGGTCGTAACAGGTGGGGAGGTGGTAACTATGGCAACAGCAATGGATACAGAGGTTCTGGAGGTCGAAATACTGGGAAAGGTTGGGGAGAGAATAACAATGTTAATGGATTTTCGGGTAGGTCTTATCATTATAAGGAAAATGCCTGAAAATGAATCTATGTAGTTCTTTATATTTTGTAAGCAATGTAATGGAATTGAAATTTTAACAGTTGATTGCATTATTTTTGCTTTGCAGCTTATAAAAGTTGACTGAAATAAGGCCTTAGCTACAATTGCAGCAGTGACGAGGACGGTGTTATATGTGGATCTGAACTCTTGTAGCATGAAGCAGGTCATGGATTACAATCCTTTTTCTATGGATGTCACTTAACTGTGCAATTGTTTGGTGGGAAGGTTGTCCCACTACTTTTGGACTCCATCTGTTGATGGGCTTTTTAAGGACCATTAGTCCCACAATTCACTTTGTTCTCCACTTTACATAAAGGAATTTGATCTTTTTCCATTTATTTATGTATACATTACTTTGTTAGTATTCTTTTAATACAGGGATAACCCACATGCATTTGTAAACACCCTTCATATTCCTTATGTTGACATTCCTTAACAGTTTATTCTGTCAATTAGTTTGAAGGGAGAGAGATTTTACCTGGTTCCTATTCATTTCAAATTTTACTCCCTTTTATAGCAATGCTTGTTCAGTGTTATTTATTTTCTCTTCAGCGAGCGACAGCATGACAGCCATTTGTCCGATGTTTTTAAAATATCAGTGCAATTTTGCTAGATTTAGCATTCCAAATATTTGTCGCTCAAATTTTTCAGTTAAAAAATAAATGGGTGTTTTTTCGGAAGTTATCACATAATTTTGGTATGGAGAAATTAGTTCTTGTTTAGCAACTTGGTCTTTTCAGGAAAAGAAGTTGGCAATTTGTCGTTTAATTTTGTGAATGAATCTTACAAGACATTAACTAGCAGATAGTCTAGTCCTTTGTTATCGTGAAGAATATGTATGCAGTGACATTGTTGACACACAGCTGTTGTAGGAAGCTGGTTCTTCCTATTTTGGCATACCTGCACAATTATGACTTACTGCACTCAAATTCATCTTAAGTTATTCATTTTGATTTGCCCTCTGTGTCAATTTTATATAAGTATTAACTGATGCTATGAGGCATATCACTTGAGGAAATGAGACAATCCTATCCTTAGTTTTTTCCTTAAGTGTGAAGCATTTTATTTTTGAGCTCATTGTTTTTCTTTGACCGTAAATCGTTTTTGAAACATGTCAACACTTTGTAACTGTTGTGGTAACCCAATAAAAAGCATTTGTGCTAATTTTGTCAGTTTCATTTTATCTTCTGTACAATATATATTATTTGCTGAATGGTTAGTACTATTACATACTAGCACGGCTGATCAGATTAGCAACTGTTATGCCAAACGGCATCTTGATATGATGGGTGTAAAATTTTGGAGGTTTAAAATTTACTTCAAAATAATTTAAATTCATTTTTCTGAATTTTGGTCATTCAAAATACTGTTTTAGTTGTAAATAGGTATTTGTTGGGAGAAGTTCTTGTAGGCAAATCTCTCTTTCAGGGGTACAGAAATTTTTACCTGTTGAACTAAAATGTTATAGGAAGTTCCTTTTAATGTCAAGTGAGAATGTATTTGTGTAGCTAGGGAACTTGCCAACTGTATACCTGCTGCAATTCTTACTGAAGGTTTGGGTTCCGACTAGTAGTTCGGAGAATAGGTCGTGCAGCTTTTGCCCACATGGTCTTCCTTCTAGGCAGTCCTGCCTCAAGGATGGGTTCATCCTTCTGTGCCTTCTGCACCACTAAACGAACGTAATGCATGTCAGGTAGTAGAAAAAATAGCGATTAGAACAGTGGTAGTGGTCTGTCTTCCCAGAAATGCAGTTGAATCTGGGTAGAATGGTGTGGAGATGGGAGAGGCAAGTGCACCTCATTTTTTCGGAAAAAAGGATGGGGAGTTAAAGAGGAATTTGCATGAAGTCCAGGGTTTGTCTAATTAGCAAGCTCCCATTTCAGAGAAAAGGTCCCCAAATGTGGTGGAGGGTTGGTTAACATAAAAAGGGGGTGGCTTTAGGTGAAGGATGTGAAGCAAATTAGTGCATACTGCTGCAGTGCAGAAGAGAGGTCCCTATGATTTGTAACAAATGCATCCAACCATATGCTTATCCAGATTTTGTCACCTAGCGGTGTCTTGTCCAAGACCATTAATTCTGCCATTTTGCTGCAAGAATGTCGTTTGTGTGGTAATAGGCCCAATGCATTTGTCGGGTGGCAAAAAAAGTTTCTTGTGAAGTGGTCAGTATGAAAGTCTTTGTCTTCTTGAATTTTAATGTTTAGTTTTGCCATATTTTCATAATAAATTCATAAAAGGGAACAAAACTATGTTTATTCAATCAAGTAGAACTTACAGGTATATAATATGAAATTCACATTGTCTTGAAATTTTCCAATTTTTAAGCTGCACAATATTAAGTAAAAATGAGTATTATATTAAATTTACAATTTGTCATCAAACTCCTTACTATTTTCCCATAATTTTTCATTATTTGATCATTTTCTAGTTTGACCTGAATATCTCCATTTGCCGACATGATGTTAAAAGAATTAACATTTTGGTTGTCTATTTCGTAATTTATTTTGAATATAACTTTAAATGTTGAAACTTCTCGCACAATAAACTTGCATAACAGTTAAGTATAATTATATATGCTTTATAAATATTATTATAAGCAGAACTATAAGTTATTTATTTAATGCTTGGAAACATTTTTTACAAGATTTACATTGTCATTTTATCATCATTTAGAAACAGAAATGTTATCAAAATTATAAAGTAAATTTTCTTCATGAACTTCATAGATTTTCTTTAAGATTGGATGCGGTGAAACGAGTTTGAGATGGAAATGTTGAATCTTCGCAAATGTGTATAAAAATTGATGATTGTGAATCATCATAACTTAGAGCGGAGAGGGGAAAGACGCTGACTTGCGGAGACTTGACAATAAGTACACAATAGGGGATGGAAGGATTGAGATAGTGAGAGGCAATGATGAAAGGAGTGAGAGACTTAAAAGATTTGGAAAGATAACTTCGAGGAAACTTAGTTAAAAACGGACAAAATCCGTTCCTCCATATTTCTAGATTTACGGATAAAAAATAAGTTAAGGTGATTTGGAAAGATAACTTCGAGGAAACTTAGTTAAAAACGGACAAAATCCGTTCCTCCATATTTCTAGATTTACGGATAAAAAATAAGTTAAGGTTTTAACAGCCGATCGGCCCATTTTTGCTCCGGCCCACCGGGAAATGTCCTGCCGGGCCAGTCCAACAATGTTTATAACAAAAATATTTCACTAATAGGGAAAACTTGGATTGATCAAATGAGCATTTTTTCCACAAAGCAGGTAGCCAGGTTGATTCCAAGGAAGTTCAAATTGTCTTCTTAGTTCTGACCTTTCCGTATGTCATATTAATAAATCTAAGGTCTGATCTGCCTGAGCCATCTATGAATTATTTGAAATTATTTAAATCGTAATCACAATAATAACAAGCTATGATATAAACTCCGAGAAATGTTTTTCAAGGTGATAAGAACCCGTTTCATACTTGAGGCTCGATGACTTGTTACTCTCTGGGGTGGATTTGGGTTTTCACAACTAGGTATATGCTCCAGAATCGGAAGAGCAGTGGGGATGGTGCAGATAAAACAGCTGCATAAAATAATCTGCTCGGGTATAAGGCATGTAACTCCATTCCCATCCCTGTTTATTGACATTCTTGGTGGTGTGAATTAAACGTTTAACATGAGGAATTTCGAACTGTAGGCGGGAATAGATGAACGGAATAAGAAACTTCATAGTTTTTTCTTTAAAATGGGCTAGATTCAAAGATCATAGGTGAATTATTTCTAATTTAGATCTCAAAAAGAATAAAAGCCTGCAAATAAAAAAGTCGATTTTTACGTTTTATCATATGGGAAATGGAACTGCCTACCTTGGAGTCGAACCTACGACTTTTTTCGAGATTTCTTTTCGTCATCATCTTACAATATGAGTCGCTCATTCCTGTCAAATATAAAAAATGAAT
Source organism: Tanypteryx hageni (assembly GCA_028673005.1). Taxonomy (NCBI): domain Eukaryota; kingdom Metazoa; phylum Arthropoda; class Insecta; order Odonata; family Petaluridae; genus Tanypteryx; species Tanypteryx hageni. The sequence continues at coordinate 96,699,781 of CM054116.1, forward strand.
CTCGTTCCATTATCGAGTTATTCGCATTTTTATAGCGTGACAGGAGCCACAAAGGGACAAAAGTAGCCTTTTATTATTGTTTGATTTGTATGAGTTTAATTTGAATTTCACCTGATATAAAAAATACATGCCACGAAATGAGTGGTTTTCTTGAAATATTTAAGGTAATTTTAGTTGCATTGCTCAACTACTTCTTTTGTTCAATTGTTTCGTAAAGGAAAGTTCCTGGGTTTATAAAACGTGATGCTCAACAAAGAATGAGCACAAGATTCAGATCGTGACCCGAAAACAGTTGTTTCTCAGAAAAATGTCCTCTTAATAGGACATAAGGAAATGCACAAATGAGCGCCTAAAAATAATTCTACATTTGCTCTTCATCAATATCTCAGAAATCAGGTGAAATCGTATAATTGAAGTTATTAGAATTAACCTTAATTTCTTGAAAAACAACTGAAGAGAGAATTGGATTGTACTGCCATCTATCAGTGAATTTTTGAAGTTCGTTACTCGTGGCAGCCATCGTAATCCCATGATGCAACGGTGAGGTTCTTATCCGGCAAGGGAAATGGTAAGCACATGCGTGATCTTGTAACTTAATTCGTATCTTATTGCATCTTTCTAGTTGTATGGCTGTTATGATCTAGTTTCATTTTTATCGTAAAATAGTATGCTTATTTTTCCTTCTAGGGAATCGATATTAATCATAAATGGGACCGCAAGGTCGTGAGACGGGAGCCGAGATCCGAGGATGTGTACCTCAGGCTTCTTGTCAAGGTATTTATTCTACATATGCATTGCTGTTTGATATTGGAATATTAGTTTTTATTATGTCTAATGCTTCTTTTGCCTTCAGCTATACAGATTCCTTGCTCGTAGAACAGAAGCCAAGTTCAACAAGATTATATTGAAAAGATTGTTCATGTCGAGAATTAATAGGCCTCCAATTTCACTTGCACGAGTTGTCAGGTTCATGAAAAAGGAGGGACGAGAAGGAAAGATTGCTGTTGTTGTTGGTACAGTCACCGACGACAAAAGGATTTGGGAAATACCCAAGTTGACAGTAAGTTTGTATAGTTTTTGCAATTATTTTGGAATGTTTTTGGACTTAATGGTTCAGAGTTGTTATCATTTTAAAGGTATGTGCACTCAGAGTTACCGAGAAAGCACGGGGAAGAATCCTAAATGCCGGGGGAGAAATCATTACATTTGATCAGCTGGCATTGCGTGCTCCTACCGGAAAGAACACCATTCTTATGCAAGGTAATGTTTTAGTAATTACACGAAAATCTTACTGTATCTAGAAAAAATAGTCTATTACAATTCCGATTTTTGTGCATTATATACTTAATCTTCGTGGATATTTCTATCGTAATCGTTTCGCCTTCGGGAGCGTTGTGTAATCTGAAATTGAATAACATGACGTATAGATTATACATTTTATTTCTTTCAAGTTAATTTATGCATGTACTGTTGTCTTAAGATATAGTAGAAGTTGGAATTTTTCATTGCGTTTTTATGAAACTTGAATATGTAGGTTGACCCATTATTTAAAATTATAAATTGATAACTTAGCATTGTTGAATCTGTATGTAGCGGCTGCTGTCTTGAGAATCTTATGAAATTGAAGTATGCGTGCTGGTTGCAAGGTAATGCTAAGAAACTCGACTTTTTTTGCAATGCATTTACTGTGTGTAGGCGACTTACATTTTTCTCTGTGACTTGAGAATTGTAGGTGAGCGCGTTTTAATTTATTGTGTTAGCTCAATGATCAAAACATTCTAATGAGTTAATTCTGTTGAGCTATTGTTGAATATTTGGTCTAGTTATGGAATAAAATTGTTTCAAAGTATTAATATTTCAATCTAAGCAACTACTGAATATTGCATCTACCAAATATGACTCTTCAGAACTTTCTGTTTATAGAGGTACCTTTCAACTAATGCTAGTAATAGATATTTTTCTCAACTGAAGACACTGGTAAATGCCATATCACATTTTTCTTTTGCTATGGTAACACCAAATAATCATACTTAGATCGTTAAGGTAAAAACCTTGGATTCATGCAGTGTTATCTCATATTATGTGAATGCTAGTAGAAGGTGCTTGCATGCTGCAAGTATTTAATCTCACCTTGAAAAAACATTAATTTTTCAGAGAGATATTTCATCATGGGAAATATTTCTTTAATTCAAAAGATTTATGCCTCTGCTCCGATTTTCGTTTTTTCCTTATGGGACAATAATGGAGTAAAACAATCACTAATTTTTGCACATTGGGTTAATAATGTCACACATTTCTGCCAAATTTGAAATTTGTAGCACATTTAGAAGTGAAATAACATTTATCTAATTGTTTAAATTTAAATATTTTTTAACGGACGCAATAACAATTTTATTGATACATTGAAATGTTGATTCGTTTATAAAGACTGAACTCTAAATAAGTTTAAAATTTCAGCTCCCTAACTTTTCCCGTAGTATCTAAACATTTACCTATTTGTTTAAACTTCAAGAATTTTTAACTGCCAAACAAATTAAAATATCAACATTTCTATAATTCCTATTTCGTTTTTCTTTACAAATTCTATCTATAAAAAATTTCAGTTCCATAGCACATTTGGAAATACATAAACCTTGAAAATTTGTTTAAACAATTTCGAATTTTTAGCGGTCGCATCGTAGAACTTTTCAAGATTTTCGTTTTTTCTAGTCTGTTTTGCACAATCCCACCGACAAAAAAATTTCTGGAAGAGCCTAAACATTCTTCCTATATATATGTTTTATGTTACTCCTCTGTAAAGAATATCTATATGTAATGATAAGAGAACTATCAATGTTGATCAAGGCAAAAGTGTCATCTCATATTTTAGTAAATACAGTGTATGATAGCTGCATGTACCTATTTAAGAGTAATTTCCAGCATCTGTTAAATTTTTCTTAAATGGTACCTCCTAATCTTGGCATGCTTCTATCTTTATTTGGATGGAGCATGAGTGCTTGTAGGAGGGAAAAAAACAAGCGGACTTATGCCTTCGGTGCCCACGCCATACACTGCCTGGGTCCCATCCTCAAAGTCCTGTACATTGCCTCTATTGTAACATTACCTAGACAACAATTTTTTGCATTTAGTTATGATGATTGTCCATGAGTATTTGGTCTTTCAGCCTGTGATTTGTGGGATTCTCATATTTATTGTAAAATGATTTCTCATTGCTTGCAAGCTTGCGGGGATCAAATTTTATGTAATGTTCAATGTCTTGCATGAATAGATGCATATCCAACATGAGACATTTAATTGGTGAAATTATTAATTTTTCATATGTATGCAAAGGATTGTAACAAATTGCAAATTGGGTGACATTTAATGAAATTAATTATTTTAATTTTTCTATGGGAGAGTTTTCTTTCATAATGCCACTTTTGAGGGTAATTAAAAAAATTGCTGTATTATTGACTGTGATCTTTAAAACTAAACATTTAAGCTGTTTTACTGCATTAAATAAGTATAGTGCTGACATTTGCAGTCTTACAAGTTAGATAAGTTAGAAAGTAATTTTAAATTTTTGCTATACTTCTTCCATGCATGTTGTAGTGGTTTGTCTTATCAAGTCTTACTGGTATTAAGGTTGACATCTTACAATAATTCTTCAGTCATAGACCTTATAATTTTGGTTAAATTGTATTGCAACTTGGATTTATTGGTGAACTGTTGAGACTATATTAATGCTCTCTTATAGGCGAGGGATTTGGAACGTGGTGTTGAAATTGTGATAGCAACCCCTGGTCGCCTAATTGACTTTTTGGAGAGAGGAACTACTAATCTTCGTCGCTGTACTTATCTTGTTCTGGATGAAGCTGACCGCATGTTGGATATGGGATTTGAACCTCAGATTCGTAAAATTGTTGAGCAAATTAGGGTGAGTGTTAAATATCTCAACATTTAGTTTTCCCTCAAATTGTTATGAAATATCAGTGGAATTTGCCAGTTTGATGATTCATATTGAAGAATGTAATTTGGTGTTGCATAATAGATGCCATGTTTTGTTAGGCAAAATTATATCAGAGCTACAAGCATATCTTATAAATACAGTCAAACCCTGATTTAGTGCCCATGTTTGTAATGCCGCCCATGAATCATTGTAAATAGAACTTCCATCTTATGATGACATAGTGCAAGCATATACCTCAATTTACTGCCATCCCTGCTTTACTGCCAATGTCAGCGATGGGCAAATGGTGATGTTAAACGAGGGTTTGACTATACTAAAGTTTTAACTAATTAGGGCTATGATGTAAAATATGATACTTGGTGTTCAACATTTTTACTGTGTAGTTGATTTAAAAAATTTTTATTATTTTGTAGCCTGATCGCCAAACTTTAATGTGGTCTGCAACGTGGCCAAAAGAAGTGCGTAATTTAGCTGAAGAATTCCTCACAGATTACATTCAAGTAAACATTGGCTCACTTCAACTCTCAGCTAATCACAACATACTTCAAATTGTGGATGTTTGTCAGGAATATGAGAAACAGAATAAGTAAGTAACATTGTGTTGTAGATTGGCCTCCTTATCCATGCATATATCATCTTGTATATCAGTGATGTATGAGTGCTTTAGGAGGGATATAAAAGGTTTAAGGGGAGTTTGTGTGATTCAATGTGTCTACATTGGATCAGGAAGACTTGCCTTCACAAATGTTTTACTGAATGTGTAAGAGATTAACATTTCACACCAGTTAGCAGTATTTTCTCATGACATAATAATGCATATAGTTTCAAAGTAATTTTTAACACTTAGGAAGTTACATTTTGCTGGGGTTAATTGTAAATTTGATTTCTATCTTAGACTTAGCAAGTTGCTTTCTGAAATTGGAGCTGAAAGGGACTCGAAGACAATAATCTTTGTTGAGACAAAAAGGAAAGTGGAAGACATCACACGAAATATTAAGAGAGAAGGGTAAGTAATGTTTTGTAGGATATCTGTACTTAATTTTGAAGTCTTTTTAATAACATTTTTACCTCCATTTAGGTGGCCTGCTGTTTGTATTCATGGTGATAAATCTCAGCCTGAAAGAGATTATGTATTACGGGGTAAGTAGTAATTGCATCATTTAATGTAGGCTGGTACATCTTGCAGCACAGGAATAGGATATAGGATACAATGAGCTAGTTTTCAATGCTTTGTCACATGCTCACTTGTTTAGTGAAGATTTGGAAGACACCAAACCGTATGGTAAAAATTTTATTCTCAAGTATGGGGTCTTCCAAGTGGCCTTGAATAGCTTGTCTTGTTTATTTTTCTCCTCTTGAGTGTGCTGTTGGAAATTGAGTACTTTTCTTCTATTTGGTCCTGAACCTCGAGGTTTGAAAAACCCCTGGCTTAGTGGACACTAAATTGTACTGACTGAAAATCTTTTCTTGATTTCAGAGTTCCGGAATGGAAGGTCTCCCATTTTGGTTGCCACTGATGTGGCAGCCCGTGGATTAGGTTAGTTGCCTTGTTTATCCATTGATCCCCCTCCCCCTGCATCAACAATGTTGGCGATATTTATCCAGTGGCAGTCTTCACTGGGAGTATCCTAGCCGCTTGGCAGTGCAGTGGTTTTCCTTACTTAATAATCTTTTCAAAAATCTAAAATTTTACTTGCATCCTAATTAAGAATATATGATGGGATAATAGCTTAGCTCTATATTTGTGTGTTCTGGATGTTAGTAAGTATAATGCTCAAGTCTGAAGGTGTTTACAACTTAATTCATGTATTTGTTAAATTTCACCTAAAAATTGCTAGGTCTTCTCCATATTTTATCCGTTGAAACATGAAAATTAGTTTAAATGATATTTAGTTAGCATTACAAGAATGCATTTTCTTGAAGTGGATTACTGATAGTCACAGTAGATAGTCATTTATACTCCTTCAGTCTGTTTGAACAATGTAAGAATGATTTCCACAAAGCATTGTGTGAGCGGGCTCAAAAATATGCTTTCTCTCTCCTGTAAGATAGTGGCATTCGTCTGCAGTATGTTTTATGTTGATTTTATCACCAAAATTTGGATAAGTTACTCTTAGCAATTGGCTCTCTTACACCCCTGGGTGTTTATATGGGAGGATGCTCGACAAGGTGCCTGGACTTTGGATTCTTGTTTCCAGATCAGCAGCCCCATATTATCCATTCCCTCGATGGGTAGATATAAAAAGCCAGATGATTGGTAGAGCACCGAGCCACGGTGGCATTAATAAAGCTGTAGCCAAAGTAGAAGTTGTTCACAACTTCATGTACAGTTAGACCAAATGGGGTGGTGGGATTGGCTACATGGCTTTTATTGCCTCGTGGGCATATATACAGCAATATTATCAGAGTAGTCCTGTTGTTCTCATTGTATGGATTACTTAAACTCCAATTCACATTTGGAGAATTGCTTGTGGGAACAATATCAAGGCCATTTGGATTAAAAAGTTAACTTTAAATTAGCTTTAGTTGTTTGATATACTTCATTTGATCTTAAAATTGAAAAGTTGAATTGTCTTAGTACCAATGGTCTTCATTTAGTTACCACTGTATTGTATATATGTGTGCCTTGTTTTAGGAGGAATGCCCTTTAATACATCTCCATGGATAGTTGGCATCCAAGCATCACGTGCTTTTCGTTAAATTTAATTTGCCTTTTCCTTGTTAAATTCAAGTACTCTTGCATAGTATGATAACTTCAACTTTTAGATTTAATCTTTCACTTATTTTAATGATGTGGCAACCAATTGCTAATGGTTGTTTTCAGTATGTTCTTAGGGTGGGAGATTTTCTATGCTCAGAGTTTTGCCTGCAGCAGCATCACAGCTAGCTTTATTCAAGTAGTAATGCATGTGCCTCATTTGTGTATTGAAATTTTGAGGTGTTTGACATTCTTGATTTAAGCATCCAAAATGTTTCATGTTCTTTATAAGTGTTTGATCTAAGTCTTCATTTACTTAATTGCTTCTTGGGGGAGTAAACTTATCCATTTATGCTGTAGCTAAAAGCTGTCTTAGGATCATTAATCATTTAATATTGTCGTGGTTGGTATTTTTCGTGCTTGTCACTATCATATTATTTATTGTAACTTCTATTTTTGACTATTTTATAAATGACCATCTATAGTTCTTGGGTTTTTGTGATGCTTGGATTTTCATGGTAAATGGATATGTTGATTGTCACCACTGTAGAGGTTGTACTCCATAAAAGGATCATTACAGAGGTCTGAATCCAAGTCTTTTGACTAGCTTAGGTTCTGGCTTTTATTGAATGATATTGGTAACTCCTGTTGCTATAAAATGGTGAAGTAAACTTGCTCTCCAACTCCAAAAAGGTTTTCTTACAAACTACTTCATCAATTGTTGGTACAAATAGATTGTATCAAAATCAATAGAAACCAGTGGTGACTGTTTTGTAGTTGGCTTGTGTATAAGCTTTTACCTAGCCAGTGTATGGCCAAAGGAGTCAACTTTATCATTTGGTAGTCCTCTGGGTATGACCTTTTTAGGGTGACAATGGGCTGCGTGTTATTCCCTCTGATGGAGCTGCTTGGAGACATGCAATTTCCGAGCATGTGCTCCTGTTTTTTTTGTGCCCGAATCTTATTGGTCGGGCTTGCCCCATTTCCTTTTTCCTGCCATCCTCTTACCATTCTACCTCACCCACTCCCCATCTCTCTTCTTTCAGAGGCACATAATGGACTCACTGTGCCTCCCCTCGAAGTCACTTGAGCTGGAGCCGGGCCAGCCCCGAGAGGAGAGAGAAGGGTCGGTTAAATTTTGTCGAGGCACCTCCCGTTAACCCATAACTCAGCCACTTGGGGAACGCCGCTTGCTACGGCGCTTCATAATATGATGCTTGTGCATGTGTTATCTAGGGGTACAGCGAGGATGGTTTAGACAAATGACCATAAGCAGCGTTTAGTTCCATTCAACATATTCTATTGGATTTATTCAGGACTTTTTAGCAGTAAATGGCTTTTCTGTGAGATTTACGCGGAACAGATTATTGGTTTCTTGATGTTATTTTCATATAGCTTGATGGTTTATTACTATTATTTTTTCAAATGAGATATCCAACCTACCAATTTCAGGTATAGCAGTTTTGGTAGTGCTGGTGCATATGCTATTTCGTTAGGAGTTTTTGTTGCAGATAGATTTTTTATAATCAGAACTTCTCTGGTTTTCTCCTGTTTACCTGCTGTCATCTGGTTTGTTTTTTTATTGGATAACATCTGAATTAACATCCATCGAATTTGATACTTGAGGTGAGGGTCGTCATGGATGTTTTGAAGCCATATAGAAGTTTTGAGTAATTATCATGGTTTTTTTTATGGATTTCATGCTCAACATCATTACTTGGCAAAGATTCTTTTAGGTAGTTCAGAGTATGCTTGCAACAACAAAAGGTTGTTTTTATGTGGAATTTGCCCAAGTATTTTTGTGTAGTAGGTGTTCTTACCTAATATTTTTGTAGAGAATTTTACTTCAGTATGAGAAATACCCCTGGACAAACACATGCACATGGCTGGTACCATTTGTTTATCTGCCTATTGGCCAAATCTTGAGAGAGAGAAGGGTTCAATTAATATATTCAGAGATAGAGGGTTTGGGGTTGTAGAAGGGTTTGTGAACTGCTAGGGCCCACAGTGTTGGGCACAAGGAAGGCAGTTCATCGTTCGAGGGGCATCCCGGCCGGCAAACCTTGGTCTAGTCCGTGGTTGCGGAATAGATTGCCATTCCGGTGGTCCGTTCGGGAATGCTTAAGTGCTGTTAGCTTGGCACTCCCTCAAGGTTTGTATAGTAGTATTTCAGTTAACAGGATTTGATCAGGTAAAGGCAGCATAAGGCTGGGTAATAAATTTCATTTATAACGGGTTCTCTGAATTATTAATTAATGCTTGACTAGAAACCATGCTGTTAGATCCATGGAATTTCTTTTTCTGCGCAGAAAGCTTAAAAATGAATTCTATAATTGAAATTTATTGCTAAATCATTTAATCCACATCGTAATGGCAGGTACTCTTAAAGAACATTTAATTCTTGTGAGACCTTAAAAATGCACAAGTCTTATAAAGTTTTGATTGTTGTTAATGTGCTTATTTAAGGTTTTCTCTTTATGATTAGGACCTGATTCTAAGTCACAGTCGTTTTGATTGTGTAACTAAATGAAATGAAAGCTCGCTACTAATTTTTGTTGTTTACTTACCTAACACTCAGTTTTCTTTTTCTCCAATGTGTAGATGTGGAGGATGTGAAGTTTGTTATAAACTTTGACTATCCCAACTCTTCTGAGGATTATATTCATCGTATTGGACGAACTGGTCGTTGCAAGCAAACTGGCACTTCATATGCCTTCTTTACACCTAACAACAGCAGACAGGCAAGGGACCTAGTGGCAGTTTTGCGAGAGGCAAATCAGCAGGTTAACCCCAAATTGGACGAGATGGCTTCAATGAGGTTTGGTGGTGGTGGCCGGTTTGGTAATGGTAAGCAATTTCACTCTGTTCATATGCCAAGAACTCCTTTTAACTCTCATTTATAGTGTATGATGATTTTTCTCTTTTTGAGATATTGCATATATGGCCAAATTTTTGTTCTTCGGAGATTATATGGTTTGAATGTCTTAAATTTCCAGGTCGTAACAGGTGGGGAGGTGGTAACTATGGCAACAGCAATGGATACAGAGGTTCTGGAGGTCGAAATACTGGGAAAGGTTGGGGAGAGAATAACAATGTTAATGGATTTTCGGGTAGGTCTTATCATTATAAGGAAAATGCCTGAAAATGAATCTATGTAGTTCTTTATATTTTGTAAGCAATGTAATGGAATTGAAATTTTAACAGTTGATTGCATTATTTTTGCTTTGCAGCTTATAAAAGTTGACTGAAATAAGGCCTTAGCTACAATTGCAGCAGTGACGAGGACGGTGTTATATGTGGATCTGAACTCTTGTAGCATGAAGCAGGTCATGGATTACAATCCTTTTTCTATGGATGTCACTTAACTGTGCAATTGTTTGGTGGGAAGGTTGTCCCACTACTTTTGGACTCCATCTGTTGATGGGCTTTTTAAGGACCATTAGTCCCACAATTCACTTTGTTCTCCACTTTACATAAAGGAATTTGATCTTTTTCCATTTATTTATGTATACATTACTTTGTTAGTATTCTTTTAATACAGGGATAACCCACATGCATTTGTAAACACCCTTCATATTCCTTATGTTGACATTCCTTAACAGTTTATTCTGTCAATTAGTTTGAAGGGAGAGAGATTTTACCTGGTTCCTATTCATTTCAAATTTTACTCCCTTTTATAGCAATGCTTGTTCAGTGTTATTTATTTTCTCTTCAGCGAGCGACAGCATGACAGCCATTTGTCCGATGTTTTTAAAATATCAGTGCAATTTTGCTAGATTTAGCATTCCAAATATTTGTCGCTCAAATTTTTCAGTTAAAAAATAAATGGGTGTTTTTTCGGAAGTTATCACATAATTTTGGTATGGAGAAATTAGTTCTTGTTTAGCAACTTGGTCTTTTCAGGAAAAGAAGTTGGCAATTTGTCGTTTAATTTTGTGAATGAATCTTACAAGACATTAACTAGCAGATAGTCTAGTCCTTTGTTATCGTGAAGAATATGTATGCAGTGACATTGTTGACACACAGCTGTTGTAGGAAGCTGGTTCTTCCTATTTTGGCATACCTGCACAATTATGACTTACTGCACTCAAATTCATCTTAAGTTATTCATTTTGATTTGCCCTCTGTGTCAATTTTATATAAGTATTAACTGATGCTATGAGGCATATCACTTGAGGAAATGAGACAATCCTATCCTTAGTTTTTTCCTTAAGTGTGAAGCATTTTATTTTTGAGCTCATTGTTTTTCTTTGACCGTAAATCGTTTTTGAAACATGTCAACACTTTGTAACTGTTGTGGTAACCCAATAAAAAGCATTTGTGCTAATTTTGTCAGTTTCATTTTATCTTCTGTACAATATATATTATTTGCTGAATGGTTAGTACTATTACATACTAGCACGGCTGATCAGATTAGCAACTGTTATGCCAAACGGCATCTTGATATGATGGGTGTAAAATTTTGGAGGTTTAAAATTTACTTCAAAATAATTTAAATTCATTTTTCTGAATTTTGGTCATTCAAAATACTGTTTTAGTTGTAAATAGGTATTTGTTGGGAGAAGTTCTTGTAGGCAAATCTCTCTTTCAGGGGTACAGAAATTTTTACCTGTTGAACTAAAATGTTATAGGAAGTTCCTTTTAATGTCAAGTGAGAATGTATTTGTGTAGCTAGGGAACTTGCCAACTGTATACCTGCTGCAATTCTTACTGAAGGTTTGGGTTCCGACTAGTAGTTCGGAGAATAGGTCGTGCAGCTTTTGCCCACATGGTCTTCCTTCTAGGCAGTCCTGCCTCAAGGATGGGTTCATCCTTCTGTGCCTTCTGCACCACTAAACGAACGTAATGCATGTCAGGTAGTAGAAAAAATAGCGATTAGAACAGTGGTAGTGGTCTGTCTTCCCAGAAATGCAGTTGAATCTGGGTAGAATGGTGTGGAGATGGGAGAGGCAAGTGCACCTCATTTTTTCGGAAAAAAGGATGGGGAGTTAAAGAGGAATTTGCATGAAGTCCAGGGTTTGTCTAATTAGCAAGCTCCCATTTCAGAGAAAAGGTCCCCAAATGTGGTGGAGGGTTGGTTAACATAAAAAGGGGGTGGCTTTAGGTGAAGGATGTGAAGCAAATTAGTGCATACTGCTGCAGTGCAGAAGAGAGGTCCCTATGATTTGTAACAAATGCATCCAACCATATGCTTATCCAGATTTTGTCACCTAGCGGTGTCTTGTCCAAGACCATTAATTCTGCCATTTTGCTGCAAGAATGTCGTTTGTGTGGTAATAGGCCCAATGCATTTGTCGGGTGGCAAAAAAAGTTTCTTGTGAAGTGGTCAGTATGAAAGTCTTTGTCTTCTTGAATTTTAATGTTTAGTTTTGCCATATTTTCATAATAAATTCATAAAAGGGAACAAAACTATGTTTATTCAATCAAGTAGAACTTACAGGTATATAATATGAAATTCACATTGTCTTGAAATTTTCCAATTTTTAAGCTGCACAATATTAAGTAAAAATGAGTATTATATTAAATTTACAATTTGTCATCAAACTCCTTACTATTTTCCCATAATTTTTCATTATTTGATCATTTTCTAGTTTGACCTGAATATCTCCATTTGCCGACATGATGTTAAAAGAATTAACATTTTGGTTGTCTATTTCGTAATTTATTTTGAATATAACTTTAAATGTTGAAACTTCTCGCACAATAAACTTGCATAACAGTTAAGTATAATTATATATGCTTTATAAATATTATTATAAGCAGAACTATAAGTTATTTATTTAATGCTTGGAAACATTTTTTACAAGATTTACATTGTCATTTTATCATCATTTAGAAACAGAAATGTTATCAAAATTATAAAGTAAATTTTCTTCATGAACTTCATAGATTTTCTTTAAGATTGGATGCGGTGAAACGAGTTTGAGATGGAAATGTTGAATCTTCGCAAATGTGTATAAAAATTGATGATTGTGAATCATCATAACTTAGAGCGGAGAGGGGAAAGACGCTGACTTGCGGAGACTTGACAATAAGTACACAATAGGGGATGGAAGGATTGAGATAGTGAGAGGCAATGATGAAAGGAGTGAGAGACTTAAAAGATTTGGAAAGATAACTTCGAGGAAACTTAGTTAAAAACGGACAAAATCCGTTCCTCCATATTTCTAGATTTACGGATAAAAAATAAGTTAAGGTGATTTGGAAAGATAACTTCGAGGAAACTTAGTTAAAAACGGACAAAATCCGTTCCTCCATATTTCTAGATTTACGGATAAAAAATAAGTTAAGGTTTTAACAGCCGATCGGCCCATTTTTGCTCCGGCCCACCGGGAAATGTCCTGCCGGGCCAGTCCAACAATGTTTATAACAAAAATATTTCACTAATAGGGAAAACTTGGATTGATCAAATGAGCATTTTTTCCACAAAGCAGGTAGCCAGGTTGATTCCAAGGAAGTTCAAATTGTCTTCTTAGTTCTGACCTTTCCGTATGTCATATTAATAAATCTAAGGTCTGATCTGCCTGAGCCATCTATGAATTATTTGAAATTATTTAAATCGTAATCACAATAATAACAAGCTATGATATAAACTCCGAGAAATGTTTTTCAAGGTGATAAGAACCCGTTTCATACTTGAGGCTCGATGACTTGTTACTCTCTGGGGTGGATTTGGGTTTTCACAACTAGGTATATGCTCCAGAATCGGAAGAGCAGTGGGGATGGTGCAGATAAAACAGCTGCATAAAATAATCTGCTCGGGTATAAGGCATGTAACTCCATTCCCATCCCTGTTTATTGACATTCTTGGTGGTGTGAATTAAACGTTTAACATGAGGAATTTCGAACTGTAGGCGGGAATAGATGAACGGAATAAGAAACTTCATAGTTTTTTCTTTAAAATGGGCTAGATTCAAAGATCATAGGTGAATTATTTCTAATTTAGATCTCAAAAAGAATAAAAGCCTGCAAATAAAAAAGTCGATTTTTACGTTTTATCATATGGGAAATGGAACTGCCTACCTTGGAGTCGAACCTACGACTTTTTTCGAGATTTCTTTTCGTCATCATCTTACAATATGAGTCGCTCATTCCTGTCAAATATAAAAAATGAATCTCGTTCCATTATCGAGTTATTCGCATTTTTATAGCGTGACAGGAGCCACAAAGGGACAAAAGTAGCCTTTTATTATTGTTTGATTTGTATGAGTTTAATTTGAATTTCACCTGATATAAAAAATACATGCCACGAAATGAGTGGTTTTCTTGAAATATTTAAGGTAATTTTAGTTGCATTGCTCAACTACTTCTTTTGTTCAATTGTTTCGTAAAGGAAAGTTCCTGGGTTTATAAAACGTGATGCTCAACAAAGAATGAGCACAAGATTCAGATCGTGACCCGAAAACAGTTGTTTCTCAGAAAAATGTCCTCTTAATAGGACATAAGGAAATGCACAAATGAGCGCCTAAAAATAATTCTACATTTGCTCTTCATCAATATCTCAGAAATCAGGTGAAATCGTATAATTGAAGTTATTAGAATTAACCTTAATTTCTTGAAAAACAACTGAAGAGAGAATTGGATTGTACTGCCATCTATCAGTGAATTTTTGAAGTTCGTTACTCGTGGCAGCCATCGTAATCCCATGATGCAACGGTGAGGTTCTTATCCGGCAAGGGAAATGGTAAGCACATGCGTGATCTTGTAACTTAATTCGTATCTTATTGCATCTTTCTAGTTGTATGGCTGTTATGATCTAGTTTCATTTTTATCGTAAAATAGTATGCTTATTTTTCCTTCTAGGGAATCGATATTAATCATAAATGGGACCGCAAGGTCGTGAGACGGGAGCCGAGATCCGAGGATGTGTACCTCAGGCTTCTTGTCAAGGTATTTATTCTACATATGCATTGCTGTTTGATATTGGAATATTAGTTTTTATTATGTCTAATGCTTCTTTTGCCTTCAGCTATACAGATTCCTTGCTCGTAGAACAGAAGCCAAGTTCAACAAGATTATATTGAAAAGATTGTTCATGTCGAGAATTAATAGGCCTCCAATTTCACTTGCACGAGTTGTCAGGTTCATGAAAAAGGAGGGACGAGAAGGAAAGATTGCTGTTGTTGTTGGTACAGTCACCGACGACAAAAGGATTTGGGAAATACCCAAGTTGACAGTAAGTTTGTATAGTTTTTGCAATTATTTTGGAATGTTTTTGGACTTAATGGTTCAGAGTTGTTATCATTTTAAAGGTATGTGCACTCAGAGTTACCGAGAAAGCACGGGGAAGAATCCTAAATGCCGGGGGAGAAATCATTACATTTGATCAGCTGGCATTGCGTGCTCCTACCGGAAAGAACACCATTCTTATGCAAGGTAATGTTTTAGTAATTACACGAAAATCTTACTGTATCTAGAAAAAATAGTCTATTACAATTCCGATTTTTGTGCATTATATACTTAATCTTCGTGGATATTTCTATCGTAATCGTTTCGCCTTCGGGAGCGTTGTGTAATCTGAAATTGAATAACATGACGTATAGATTATACATTTTATTTCTTTCAAGTTAATTTATGCATGTACTGTTGTCTTAAGATATAGTAGAAGTTGGAATTTTTCATTGCGTTTTTATGAAACTTGAATATGTAGGTTGACCCATTATTTAAAATTATAAATTGATAACTTAGCATTGTTGAATCTGTATGTAGCGGCTGCTGTCTTGAGAATCTTATGAAATTGAAGTATGCGTGCTGGTTGCAAGGTAATGCTAAGAAACTCGACTTTTTTTGCAATGCATTTACTGTGTGTAGGCGACTTACATTTTTCTCTGTGACTTGAGAATTGTAGGTGAGCGCGTTTTAATTTATTGTGTTAGCTCAATGATCAAAACATTCTAATGAGTTAATTCTGTTGAGCTATTGTTGAATATTTGGTCTAGTTATGGAATAAAATTGTTTCAAAGTATTAATATTTCAATCTAAGCAACTACTGAATATTGCATCTACCAAATATGACTCTTCAGAACTTTCTGTTTATAGAGGTACCTTTCAACTAATGCTAGTAATAGATATTTTTCTCAACTGAAGACACTGGTAAATGCCATATCACATTTTTCTTTTGCTATGGTAACACCAAATAATCATACTTAGATCGTTAAGGTAAAAACCTTGGATTCATGCAGTGTTATCTCATATTATGTGAATGCTAGTAGAAGGTGCTTGCATGCTGCAAGTATTTAATCTCACCTTGAAAAAACATTAATTTTTCAGAGAGATATTTCATCATGGGAAATATTTCTTTAATTCAAAAGATTTATGCCTCTGCTCCGATTTTCGTTTTTTCCTTATGGGACAATAATGGAGTAAAACAATCACTAATTTTTGCACATTGGGTTAATAATGTCACACATTTCTGCCAAATTTGAAATTTGTAGCACATTTAGAAGTGAAATAACATTTATCTAATTGTTTAAATTTAAATATTTTTTAACGGACGCAATAACAATTTTATTGATACATTGAAATGTTGATTCGTTTATAAAGACTGAACTCTAAATAAGTTTAAAATTTCAGCTCCCTAACTTTTCCCGTAGTATCTAAACATTTACCTATTTGTTTAAACTTCAAGAATTTTTAACTGCCAAACAAATTAAAATATCAACATTTCTATAATTCCTATTTCGTTTTTCTTTACAAATTCTATCTATAAAAAATTTCAGTTCCATAGCACATTTGGAAATACATAAACCTTGAAAATTTGTTTAAACAATTTCGAATTTTTAGCGGTCGCATCGTAGAACTTTTCAAGATTTTCGTTTTTTCTAGTCTGTTTTGCACAATCCCACCGACAAAAAAATTTCTGGAAGAGCCTAAACATTCTTCCTATATATATGTTTTATGTTACTCCTCTGTAAAGAATATCTATATGTAATGATAAGAGAACTATCAATGTTGATCAAGGCAAAAGTGTCATCTCATATTTTAGTAAATACAGTGTATGATAGCTGCATGTACCTATTTAAGAGTAATTTCCAGCATCTGTTAAATTTTTCTTAAATGGTACCTCCTAATCTTGGCATGCTTCTATCTTTATTTGGATGGAGCATGAGTGCTTGTAGGAGGGAAAAAAACAAGCGGACTTATGCCTTCGGTGCCCACGCCATACACTGCCTGGGTCCCATCCTCAAAGTTCGCTACATTACCTTTAGTCATTTTGTTGCTAGTGAATGAATCTTTCATTTTACAACAATGTAAAATGTATATTACAAATCATATGTCATTCTTAGTTTGATCATTCTATCAAAAATGTAAATGTCAATCCATTCAAAATATATCATTATATGAAAATTGCAAGGCATTAATTAAATGTGTAAATAAAGGTAATTTTTAAATTTAGCATCCATGGTCTTAAGATATGCAACTTGGATATTAAAATTTTGCTGGTTTAGAAAAATCATTTTATGAAGTCTTTTTCAGTTTGGGTTTCTTGCAGTTGCATTTATTTCTGCCTGTTCATGATACAATTCTTACTCATGTAGTTCTGTTGTTAACATCTGAAAATTAATTAAATTCCGAGTACATTTTTGAAGAGTAATTTTTGCTGTTTTTAGATGCTCGATTCATTGAACTTTTATTTTTCTGCTATCAAATGTTTTTAGGTAGTTTTCTTCTATATTTATTTTTTCTTGATAATTGTTAATGAATATCAAAACGTTTATGGTTCTTATTTCTCATGCCAAGCTTGCATATATTTTGTTCATATGGCAAATAATTAGGACATTTTTACTCGACACCGAGTCAATCTTTCTAAACTAGTAAATGAAAATGTGAACTTGTAACAAGCTGGGAATGTTACTGCTTTACTAACTGAACTTAATTTTGTAGTTTTATTTGTTAGCATTTACATTGAAAGGAATATTTTGTTTGTTGCCAATTGCGGTTTTATTTGCATAATACATTACTTTTGAGTTGTCGTAGTAGTATCAATATGAAATGCATTTTTTTATGGGTGAGGTAGCATTAAAATTGTTCAAGGGTGTTTGATTGAACCACTTGAGGAATTTAATGTCTTTGTCTGTTGCAGGTCGCCGTAATGCTCGTGAGGCTGTGAAGCACTTTGGACTTGCTCCTGGTGTACCTCATAGCCATACCAAACCGTATGTGCGTTCCAAGGGTCGAAAGTTTGAGCGGGCACGTGGCCGCAGGCGCAGCATAGGCTACAAGAAGTAATTTTGAGAGTAATTACTGACCAAATTCTGCTCTTATTAATATATATCCATCATTGAGCAAGGTTTTCTGTAAGCTTTGGAAGACCAATAAAATGGAAGACCACAGTTCTTACTTGTTTAATTTCTCTACTTAAAGTAGTTCAATGTTTAAGATTTGTCATTAGTAGAAATTTACCTGCAAACATTTGTTTATAATATTGGAAGTTATATGATTGATGAAATTCTGCCTTGGAAGCATCCTGGTGAAATGTGTACTAGTAGTAGGTAGTAGTAATAGTATGCGCTAGATAATGTATATGTAGTATGTATGTATATTTTCTAGGTTACTTAATGCATTCGTGATGGCATGGCCCTCCAGTAGATCATAGGCATTGTGTATTGTGGCTGTCGTGACTCACCAGTGGGTCATAAATATTTTACTCATGGACATCCTGACCCACTGATAGGAGCAGGGTGCCTTTGAGTTGTGGCAAACAGCCTGTAAGAAATATTCTGACTTTTTGTGCCAAAAGAAGCAATTTGTGCATGTATCAATGGTACATTTTGTGCACCATTTTTCATAGAGACAAAAATGAATCGACTCAGACCTTTTTCAAAGCTCTTTTGATGAATTAGTAGGAATGGATAAGTATTCTGAATCTAAGGACTATTACAGTAAAACCTCTATCTTACAAACCTCTCTATAATGAGAACCTCCATTTAACAAACTCTTCCTGTCCCTGGAACATGTAAAATGCATACAAGAAGCCTCCCTATAACGAACCTCCATTACTACGAAACTCCCATAGAGCGAAAGCTGAACCTGGTTCCAAAAATTTAATCCGCCTCTGTGCAACAAAGTGAATCAAGTGTTTCAATCCCAATAAACTTCATGCTGAGGTTATGTTCTGCAATGGGTCCAAATTCAGGGTTAAAAGGTCTCCCGAGGGTTGGTCCCTCACCCTTGGTGACACTTTGGAGGAGCAAGAGGAATGTGTATTTAGAGAAAAACAATTATCCCAGAAAAAGGGAACAATGCATTTTTGTATAGTCCTTCCAGCATGCTCGACGTACTGTTTGAGTCCACATTTTCATTATGAGCTCTAATCTTTCAGACTGATTTATTAGCTCACCTGCAGTTGGTTTGCCTCTAATAATCCAATAGGTTGATTATCCAAAAATACACAAGCAATTGGTTTGTGAACTCATTTCTTCTGCCTAAGTTATGTGGTTCTTTGTTGTGTGAATACATCTTAGCTATTTTTTCTTTCTTAGATCTGCCCCTTTCCATAGTCCTCAGACAGTTCAAAATGGTTTCTAGCTCTCATGCATTGGATGGCGATGACATATTGAGTATATGTGGTCGGAAATTGACATAGCTGAAAAAAGACACGCATGGGGTTTTTAATGCAGTGGAAAGGTCACATTTTAGGAGCTAATGCGAGTCATATCATTGAGACCAGTCATGGCAATGAAATACTTTTGAAACTCGTATTAGCAAGGGAAGACTACATATCTCAAAGTTGATGTACTTAATTTTGTCATGTCATATTAGCAGGAAAGCGTATCTCGAGGGATACCTGCATATTGCTAATTGGTTACAGATAATTCACTGAAATGCCTTATTTTATAAATAATAACAATATAAATATTTATGTACAGTTAATGGTATTTATTCATGATTTTCAGATTGCCAGAATTTTTGGTTGTAATTGGAATTTTTTTTGGTGCACCTTCTATTTAGAAACTTTTCCCTAAATTCAGGATCAAAAAGCAAGATTGTGGTTTATATGCAGAGGTGGCTTATGCGAGTAAATATGGTACTTTTTCTCTCGACAGCAGGCTGTATGGTAAAAACAAATCTGGATGTTTAGCTTTAAAAAATTCATTGAATAATTTAATCCCATTAATTTTATAATATATAATAGGTGAACTGTTTGAAGACCTGGGTAGCTGTTGCTAGAATTTTGTTTGTAGCCAAAAAATATTTAGAACTGCTGCATTAACCTATTTCCATCCAATTGTTTTAGCCAGTGTAAGCTTGGGTTAAAGCAGTGGTTTCCAAACGTAACAAAGCTGCGTCATGTCCCTCACCTAAGAAAACTATCTTTGTGACCCATCTCGGTGTCATGTTCAGCCGAAATTCATAAACAGTACCTACTGGACTGCCATTACACCTTAAGAAAAACATGGACAAATGATATATCCTAGCCACTTGGCTAGAATTTGACAACTGCATATTGTAGACACCACATTTAGGATGGTTAAACAGATAGTAAATATATATCAAACCTTTTACACCTCCCTCACCTGACTTACTCTCTGCACCCCATAGAAGGGAGCGTGCCCCACATTTTGGAAACCACTGGTCTTAAGTGCCTATTTTTTAGTTACTTAGTTTTTTTTGACATGATAGGTTGATGTTCTTCCTGCAAAAATATTGGCTATACCTTGACCCACAGCAAATCAAGTTCATCATTGTATTATTCCCCCATTGCATATTGACAAATAGGGTGTAAAATACTTCATTAAAAAAGTTCTTATGAGTGCATCCCATAAGAAGTAGAACAAAAAATTTATCTTGAATATCATTTCATCATTTTAATCAAAACCGAGAGTACCATATGTCCAAGCTCAACGTCTTTTGCACTTGCAGATGGAATTATACCCCACTTTTTTATGTACAAGTGATAATACTTTATAACCTGGCAAAATTGAAAATTTCAGGAAAGTGGCCTTCAAGAAATCTTTTTCTATTTGATTTAAAAGAACTTATTAATTTATTCATTGCTTCGTAAAATAATTGATAACGAGAAGTAAAAGGAATTTCATCTAAATTCCCGCTTGTCCCGCAATATAAATTATCTAACATTGATTCAATTGCAAGTACTGTATTGATAGATGATCAGGATAGCGCCTCCAATACTTTGACACCCCAGGCAGTCGCCTCGTTGGATATTAGGAGCCTCTTTACCTTGGTCCTGGTCATGAAGTCTGTGCACCTCACAGAAGACTTCCTTGATAAGTCTGATGTCCTACATGAGCTATCCTGTGTATTGATTCATCTAGCAAAAGTGAGTGTAGGCCAGAATTGCTTCAAACTTAAAGTAAAATTCTATAGGCAGATGGACAGGCCATGGGCATTCCCATCTCCTCTGCTAGTCAGGATTTTTATGTACAATTGGGAAAATGCTCTTTTTAACTCGGATCACCATTTACTTAACTACCCCTTATTTTGATGTAGGTATGTGGATAATGTTTTATGCATTTGTGGCAGCTCAGACAAACAGTTAAATTACTTCATTGCTCTACTCAATTCCCTCCACAAATCCATCTCTTTCACAATAGAATTAGAAAACAATGAATCTCTTAACTTGCTTGATTTAACTATATTCCTCCACAGTAATAAGCCTTTCTTCAATCTACTAGAAATCTTTCTAGACAGACCAAGGTATCCAAAACAATTTTTCTCTCATTTCTCCTTCCATTCCATTTTACACCATCTATCAAATACTCCCCTCTTCTCTTCCAATTTCACAAAAGAACTAAACACTATCAAACAAATAGCAGTCAACAATTGTTACAATTTTAAATGAATTGATTACCTCCATTAACATTAAGTGAATTGCAGCTCAGAAAAATATTGCCATCTCGCAGAAAATAATAACAATCTTTCAGGTTGGTATAAAATCCTGTTCCTGGGTGACTTGATGTATAAACTGGCAAAATTCATTTTGATACGATTGTAGACCTGCCTTTTACATCCCTGTTAACTTGATGAATATATTTGTTAGTGTGACCTGAAGTGTAGTGACTGTGCAGCCCGCTATATCTCCCAAACTGGCAGAAGTGTTGGAGTAAGGTGCAATGAACATAAACAGTGTTTTGTATTGAAAAATCCCTCATATTTTGCCAAGCATCTGATGGACCTCATACACAATAGTGATTTCATACCAAAATGAAAGGGTTTAGATCGGATGTTCTGAAGCAGCTGGAAATTTTGCATCCAAAAGTTTGCTGACCATTGAGTTTCTATTTCGAAATTCCAATTTCCCTTTTGTGTGCACATACATTGACTCGCTTGTAAGAAAATTATCAGTATACTGCGTGCAAAACTGGTTCAGTGGAGCTGGTCGTGGTGCAGCCGGCTGGTGCATGCTCCCCAAACCTTGACACGAGTTATATGTTCAAATCCTGTTGCTGGTAATTTTTCTATGTAAATTTTTTTATCCAACTAATGTAGATTAATTTGTATTAATAAAAATTAAAATACAACATTAGTTTGGCTAGTTAAAAATGTAGAAAATGTGATTTTCAGCATTTGGATGTCTTCAAACCTTCATAAAATTGATTTTTTATTTCAGTGATTTATGAGTTATTTAAAAAAAAGTTTTTTCAAATTAACTATTAAATTCGAAGTTGTCAAATTTTGGGGAAATATATCTAAAATCACCCCCAATCACATCCCAAAAAATGCTCTTGAACAGCTGTGCTCCCATATACAGGAGTATCAATTATCCGAGCTTCTGTGTTAACCAAGGCGGCCCCCTCTGAATACATTGTTGTTTTTAGCTTGCGGTCAAGGTCACAGGTTATTTACCCCATGTATATCATGACTTCTCACGGCTTCAGTTTTCAGTTGCTACATAGTGTAAGATTCACGAAGCATGTGGCTGCATTCAGCTGCAACAAAGCATGTAACTGAGGCATGGTCCTCTCGACGGAGGCTCGGACCGTCAAGTGAGTCTTCGACTAACCTTAGTTAAAAGGAGACATTAAACTACACTTCGATACCCACGGACTTGACCATCTTTGACATTCATCATTTCTTTTTACCCTACAATAGCTCTTTTCTTGACTCGACTGAATAATGAGTGGGAAAAGAAAGCATGTTGTGGTGTCTCTAGAGACCAAATTAACGGCTATTCAACAATTACATGGCAGCCAAAAAGCGATAGACCAAAGTTGGGCAGAAATCATTAAAAGACTATTTTATTTAAGTAATATCAATAAATTGTTATTTTAGTTTAGTTACCTATGTATAAAATAAATTTTCTGAACATACATAGGCCTATTTTTAATACATAAAAATGATACTTCCGTTTATTCGAGTTGATCATTAACCGAGGCTAGCTTGGTCCACTTTACCTCGGATAATTGAGAGACTGCTGTATAATGCTCCTTGTTAGTTACGTCTTAGAAATGCTTCTTTTTATTTTCGTAATTGTTGGAGCTTCATGGTTATATCCATTATCAGAAGGCTACAGTTTGAGTTTGTTTGTTCTTTGTAAATTCTTTAAAATTTTCTCGCAGTTCCTTAAAATATATATTATCATTTGACCTATTTGGAATTTTTAGAAATATGGTGGACACATCAAATTTTATTAAAAAGCACTAATAATGGTGGATGAGGACCAATTGAGGCAGCAAATGTGAAAGTGGGTAAAGACAATGTTGGTGACCCGCAAATGTCATCTTACTTTGAAGGATCACTCCATACAGTAGGTTGAGCCACTTTGGTCAGTGTCTTTATAGAAAAAAACAGCTGAAGTACCCCCAGGTGAATTCATTATACTTCATGACAAACTCTTACATGATCTGCGAAGCACTGATTAGAAATTGTATTCCGAGACATTACAACATTTGGTACAAAAGAGTCCGCAAGAGATCATAATTAGAACTTAGGATTTCGGATATAGAAATTCAAGAAAGAGGCAAACATGCCATTATGCATTTTTCTGCATTGGTTGACAAATATTTTTTGGTGAATGCAATAAAAAAATATTTTCCTCTCACTAGCTCATATATGATCTATAAGGTAATGATTAAAGAATTTATTCAGGGATGAAAATTTGAGAATTTCCCAAGGCTGCTTCACATGCAAATCCCATACACGAAGGAAAAATTACACCCTAACTTAAACCCTGATATTTAAGAGAAAAAGGAATGCCTCCTTGCCTTCAGTTCTCAAGGATTAAAAAAAAAACAATTTTGACACATTCAGTGGCTGCTGTGATCGCCAAAGAATATTAGGGAACTAAGGGGCATTAAACACCAACAGATGGCGCATAACCCTCTATTAAATGAATATAGACGAAAAGTTCAAATAACTTTTTTGTGGGAAATGTGTGAAATTTGATTCCTTCATGTTACTTCTATGGACTGTAGAACTCACTATGCCAAGTTTAGTGGAGATTGGTGAAATAGTGTGGGAGGAGTTAGTGGACAGACAAACATACAACTTCTCTTTTATATAGATATATAAAAAGTTCAAGATTTTACTTTGCAGGTAGTAGTTTTGAATAGATAATAAATAATGCAGGCACCTCTGGTAGGGCAATCGTGTGAAAACATCTAGCAAGAATGTCCTATTTATAACAAAATATGGAACATGCTCTTTCTGTGTGAATAATTTAATGTTTAGAAATCTCGATATTATTATAACTTCCAGATAAAATCTCATCCTAAGGTTTTTTCATGAAAAATGGACACTAAAGATAATCTATGATACTTTCTTTGCCCATCTATAACCGGGGTTCCCAACCTGCACCCCCTGGGCCAGATGCACTAAGAAATTTTATGCGGCCCACCACCAGTGTTTCAGTTTTCAAAACTTTTTTATTTACCTGCTAAATATTATTTTTTATCTAACAAAATCTATTAAAATAGGTATTTAGTGTAAAATTGGAACCTCGAAGTAAACTTTCTCAATTCAAATAAGTTCTTTTTAATGCTGCTTCTGATCTTTTCTCAAAGGTATTTCTAAGATTGAATTCCACGATGATTTTTAATATTGAAATGTTAACCCTAAAAACCTAATTTTAACTTCATTTTCACTCATATGGTGCCTAAAAATCTCTAGGTAGGTAACTTCCAATTAACCTTAATCCAATCTGCCAAAGCATTAGTGATTTCCAATGTGATCCACCAAAGGATTCAATGTCAACTATAGTTGGGAGCACGAATGAAGGTGGGTGGCACCTGTATGTGCAGAAGGTAAGGATTGTCATGTGGGTTCTCTTGCTCCTTCACTTGGCCAATCAGCATCAGTCAGTTACAGCGGCTCTTGGCATGCGGTACGTACATTTGCAGGGTGATTTATGTATTTATTTGCATGTTTTACAGTTGAGATTTAAATAGTACTATCTTGTGGTATTCTAAAATGGAGAGCGAAGGAAGTAAATGCATGGTTTTGCACAAACAAGCAAGAGAAATTAAGTGTATCAGTACTTCAAAAACGAGTCTGCGCATGCAGACAATTCAACACATACAGCTGGTTACAACATTGCCAGCTGTCAAGAGTGAATGACGAGCGCTTGTGACATTGCAGCATAGGACTTTGTGCGTCATGCGTTGTTTTCCGAGCGTTAGTTTATGCAGGCTGGCAGTTTGGCAGCATTGTAATGTTCATTTCTCTCTCTCTCTCTGCGCAGTAATCTCGACTCGCCCACCTTTGTTTGTGCTCCCAACTATAATGCAGCCCATCATGCAGAAAAAGTTGCTTGATCTATAATAATGAAGTTGAATTTCCCTTTCTATAATGAAATGTACTTGATCAAATGCATTCAAGTTTACAATTTGTGTTGATTTGTTTCAGCGGCTGTTCATAATGGGTGCAACAGTGTTTCTAATTTTCATTTTCAAATGATTTTATCATTGCTATGTTTGTAAAGTTATCCTGTATTTCATATGCCCTCTCAAATGATATCACTTGTCACCATGTTTATCAATGCTTGCAATTCATTAAGAAGCAAAGACTAGGGTTCAAAATATACTCCACACAAGTGCCGCAGGGTTAAGACATACAAATAACACTATTTCCTCTAAGAGATGTATTTAATTATTTTGCCTACTTAGATATGAAATTCGTAATGTGCTATAAAGGAAAAAAAATACAATAGTTAACAAATGTGGTTCATTTGTATGGAAATGCCTGTTAGCTACAAATTTAAGAAGTTTTATTATTTTTGTTTATTAATTTTATTGGGGTAGAACAAATTGAAAGAACTAATTTTATAACTAGTGATAATATAAAAGTGGATCTTTATAAATAACTTTTATTCATTAAAAAAACTGCAATTGGAGTCCCTCTTTTCTATAGATGTGCCTGTATATGCATTAACTTAATTTTATTTACATTTACTTAGGTTACATCATTTACAATATTCAGTGAAGCGTAAAGCGTTTCTAGTTCTGCCAAAGCACATTTGTTATATATTCATACTTTGTTAGACCTTTCTATTGGTGGTCACAGGTGTGAATTCACTAAATATTTCTTGTTTCTAATATAATCAAATGCAATGTACATAATGGTTTTTTCCCCTGATGATGATAGATTTTCTCATCAGCAAAGGTTAAATTTTCGTGTTCAAAAGAAATCTGTGCATCAGATTGACGTGCATTTGAATATTGACTATTGGAAAATGAATTTTCATTCTTTTTGGTGTTCTTCAGTTGGAGTCCCAATGTTGTATGATTATATTCAGTAATTTTAAAGCGGAAATGAAAAATATGGTGTATCAATTCCCATGCCATTCAAATGGAGGAATTAAACAGTCCTGAAATCAAAATAAAGCCATTATATTACACAGTGAATACCCATAAGCCTCTTAGGTGTTGATCAATTTAAAACTGATTCATCTGTTTTCGAGTTATTCAAGATTATTTAGGATATGTATATATATATATATATATATATATATATATATATATATATATATATATATATATATATATATATATATATAGTATGTATATGATGTGAAGTTAAGTCAATCTCACTATTCTAAAATGTGAATATATCACTTTTTTTATTTTATGTATAAAGGATATAAACACCAATGGGTTGCTGTCCTTTTTATGAATTATATAACGAATTGGAGCTGGAAACGGTGTACGCACCACCCTGATATAGACACTATAATCCATCTGGCAACAATAACATGAGTACCGGAAGTCTGCATTCCTTAAGAATATGTTTTACCAGTGTGAGGTATGACTTTATTATTGCTTTTCTATTATCATTAATGGAATTTGTAGTTTTCTTCTACTCGGAACCATGGAAAATTAGATTATTAATTATACTTGATGAAAAACAATGAATATAGTGGTATATTTGCACATAATGCATTTTTTAATGTTAAATATGTTACAAATGTAGTGTTAAATTTTTTCTTGCATATTCCTACTTAGTGGTCTGATTAAAAATAATTTATATCCTACCCATTTCAATAGAAATATTGTAAACCTCAGAACCTTCCTGAATAAAATTTACCTGTCCCTTGACAGACACTTTTTAAACTAATCAGCAGTTGGGCAATGGTTATCAAGAGACAGGTCTATTTTTCAGTACAGGGAGACCCTGATTTACGAAAGGATTACGTTCTTTAAAAAATTTTCATAAATCGGAATTTTGTAAATTGAGCCATAATATCCCATTAGCATCTATTATATAACACAAGATATGTTCTCACGGTAAAAATTCCTCATATGGCACAGAACTTGTTTTTTAAGACATAATATGGACCATAATTATTCTATGCACACATACATTACATAGCATTGAGTTCTATTTCGTGTAACTTGATGTTGCAGCAACTTGACTGGCTATTCGATCACAGGTTGAAATTATAAATGATTATATCATAAATTATCACAATTATATTCATTGCATTTGTATTAAAATACACGACGACAATGAATACTCAACCACATAAGTTTTATTGAAGTTAGCAAGGCTGAATGCAAAGCGCATAGCGGTGAGGTATCTTCAGTGTGCCGGAAGGTGTGGTTGACATGTTTGTAGTCAAGGTTTCTCGTAACTAAAATAAAAAGTACATAATAAAAAATAAATAAAATAATGCCATGCATTCAGTAATAGTTTAGTTGAATAAAAAATACATCTACATCCATGTCATCGTAGTTAGTAGTGTTTCATACAGTGTGAGGCGAATGTTTTACATTATCGTCATCATATGTAGTATCACCCGCTACAGCAGAAAGGGGGAGGTTTCTTGATTTCTTTGACAGATTTGTTACGAAAAACTAAGATTTTTTATGTAACTTCAAGATTTTCGTTCGTATTACAAAGCACTAGATAAAATATTGCTATAATTCTTCCTTGGGTATTTACAATTTTATGTTAATTTTTCAAATAGTATATTCAAATGTATGTATAACCAAACTTTTGTGTGTTGGTTTCTTTGAATTTTTTGCAACATTGGTACATTTGACTGGCTCATTATGAATATAAAAATTTTAATATACATATGATTCCAGATTGCTGAAGCATCATATTTTTTGAGATATTTTTGTTGAATCTAGCTTTGAATTTGGTGGAAATGTACAAAGGTACTATGCAGGGCCATGCCAAGGGGTACTTGTGCCTGGGCGCAAGATATTTTTGCCTCCCCCTCCTCCCCCACACACAAAAAAATAATGTTGTGTTATTGTATATAATTTTTATTATATAAACTTGAACATACAAAAATAATTATTAAAACTAATCAACATATGAGTATAACATCAATTAATATTATTCTTATTCTACTGTTGAAAGAAACCTGCTTTTCGTGCTTTGGCAGTTGCAGATTGTTTACAATTTCACGGATGTCAATATTTCCACAAATTTCATTTTCAATTGATATAATTGTTAAATTAGATAATTGATCTTGCAGCATGACTGACCTCAAGTGGTTTTTGATAAACTTTTATTTAGAGAACGATTTTTCTCCAGATGCTATTGCAACTGGAAAAGTTAGTAGCATTCAGATAGAAATTTGAAAAAGTATTTAGCAAATTATTCTGAAAAATGTATTGCAATACATCATATAGGGTCATTTGTTTTTAAATAGGGCTGAATTATATTTGATTGATCATATAAATCTAAAGCTTTTTTATCCTATTCTAATGCTATTAATTGTCTTATAATTTAGCTTGCAAATCCATGCATCAGTTTAGAACATTTTTTGTCCATTTTTGAAAAATCTGATATTTTATATAAATACTGAAGGTGTTATTATGACTTTATATTAAAGCTTTCATTCACAGAATTAATATTAATTAGTTTTATAATGCAATGCAGGATTTTGTATGGTCTCATGTTTATGCTCATAGCTAAAAATCTTTTGTTTTTTGAGGTCGAATAGTGGCAATAAAGGGGAATGCATCTTCTGCTTCTATGGTCTGTGCTATTTCTTTGGCATCTACTAAAATAGAAATAACTACCTTTTCAGAACGAAATTTCACTAAATATTCATGTAATTTTTAAAATTCTGTTCTGTTTTGAATATTAATATTGGATTTCTGTAAAATTTTGCATAATTTTTTTACTTTTGACAAAATATTATACCAAATTACAATAGAACAAATAAATTTAAAATAAGTTAATTTTTTTGCTAATGATTGTGCCGTATGTTTGGTATTGGAATCTCGATTCGGATATAGTGAAAACTCATATAATGCGTCATAAATATCTCCTAAAAAGTAACGGAGAGGTTTATAATAGCTTCAATGCAGCTTTCCCATCGCGTATCAGATAGGGGCTTGAATTTAGGATCTGCTATATGATTTTGTAAAATTTGCCAGTGTTGTGATGAAGAAGAAAAGAACATGTATAGTTACTGAACTATTCCAAATAAATCCATGGTTGCGTACGATAATTTTGCAGCATCGTTTATTACTAAATTTAAGTTGTGAGCTGCACAGGGGACGTAAAAAGCTTGTGTATTTTCATCTAAATTTTTTTTGCAGTTCATTGTTTGCCTTTCATATTAGCAGCATTATCATACCCCTGCCCACACATAACAAATTTTCTCAGTCCCTCAGCGGTGGAGTCTGTAATTGGACAAAGATCAAGAAAATGCTCACATATTGTTTGTCTTGGTATTTAAAAATACAAAATGAAATATGATGCTTATTTGTTCCTGGTGACTTGAATCAGGAGTGCAGTCTAATATTTATTGAATAGCATTTAGAAATATAAAGCATTTCTGTTATTGTATCGTTTATTTTCTTGGCAACTATAGCAACAATTTCATTTTGTATTTTTTACCCAAGGTAATGTGGCATATGTATTTGTTTTGCAAGTTTGCGTACGATGTATATGTTCTGCAATAATAGGTTCAAATTTTCCATTTCTACTAATTTTTAAAAATTATCATTATTTCTTTATTATTATCGTTTTCTCTAAATGCTAAATTTTGTTTGACTAAATATTTAATGATGTAAATGATTCTTTCTATCACGCCATACCACCTTTTTTCTTCTTGTGCAATAAGTTTTTAATTCGAGCTATCAATAATTTTTTTCAGATTTTAATGAAATTGTTTAATCAGTCCATTTTTTGTAATGATCAATATGAATTTTATTTTTTTCATGTCGACTTAGGTGTCTTGACAAATGTTACCAGTCGTTAAATCCGGTTTTACTAGATAATGGAGATTCACAATTAAATACTGTACAAGAAAAGAAAAATACAGAATTATTAAATTTAGATTAATTAGCCAGTTTCTTTTTACTTCTCCATTATTTTGTATTCTGTTATAATAAGAAATAAATATCTACCTGAATCATCATTAGGAAATGGTGTTTTTTTCTTGAAAAGGGCCGAATTTTACGAAACATGTCTGTTATTATCATTCAAATGTTTGGGTCATGTACCTGGATCACTAGGAAGAATATCTGTAGGTGTAGTAGATGATGTTGATGAAAATCTTTTTACTTCTCCATTATTTTATATTCTGTTATAATAAGAAATAAATACCTACCTGAATCATCTTTAGGAAATGGTGTTTTTTTCTCTTGAAAAGGGCCGAATCTTACGAAACATGTCTGTTATTATCATTCAGATGTTCGGGCCAAGTACCTGGATCACTAGGAAGAATATCTGTAGGTGTAGTAGATGATGTTGATGAAAATTCTTCATCAACTGTAGATCCATCTTCTATGTATTCTACTGCATCTACATGTGCCTCTTCATTCTGTTTCAGGCATTCTGATATATATTCAAGATTGAATTCTTCCATTTTAAGCTCATTTCCAATGTGAAATTGATCGTAGTCGAGTTACTCCTGCTAAAAATTTGTTATTACTGAGGTTGCTTTCTTTCGTTCTTCCTCTTTTTTTTCTTTAAATAGTGATTTTGAAAACCTGGCAGTTTTCTCTTGTTTACATCCATTCCCGTCGATATTTATTAAAGTAATGGGTTATTAAAAGAACTACATACCAAAATTCAATATTTATTTTTAATTTATTCCAATGCAAAATGAGACATTACTTATGTTTTCATTTCTCTTGATCATGTGTTGTGAACAGCTTGAGAGCTCACCAAAATATAAAACGACAAATGAGTACAAAAAGCATAAATCATGGTTTTTGCAGTGGCGTGAGATACGGGCGGCGCAGCCAAACAAGCACAGCAATGTATGTACTCTACATTGGTGACTACATTGTAGGTAGAGACTACTACTACGTAGTCTCCGGGTGGTACAATAATATAATCTCAGAATTGTTGAATGTTTTTAACATTTTTCAAATTATGGGCAATGCCACAACATCAAAAATTATAGCTACAAAAGTACAGTACAGTAATTTTGTATTTCTGTTTATTAAGAAAAAAACTTGAGCCGTCGGCGCCTCTAAAGTCGGGGCATCCAGGTGCAGTGCACCCACTCCAACCCAGGTTGGCCTGACCCTGGGATTATGTATTTTATTTTTCTCTCACTCTATCAATGGAACTGTGTTAGACTAGATATGCTCCATTGACAGTTTTATTATTGTACTATAGCTTATATTCTACAGTTAGTCTGAAAACTACAACCTTAACACAATAAGTGTACAGATTGAATTGAATACATTTTACTTATGCTTGAAATTAAATCTAAACAAAATTTTATTAAAAAATATAAAACTTTCAAGTAATCATTTATTTGTCAAGCAGCACTTATGCTGTTTGTATGTATGACAATCTATTGTCAAACAACAAGCATGTGTTAATTCTATTGTCCTTGACGTATTGTATAAATAAATGCAAAATTGATTTAATTCAAATAATAACAATTTAAATTATGCTAACATTTTCAGTTCAAATTATACATGTCTTTAATTAGTAAAACAGAATCTATGCTAGATGAAATAACTGTCAAAGCCAGGAATTTTAAAAATTCAAATGCTCATTCACCTTAAGATTATTTTCAAATGTTAGCTTAAAATCAGAGCTGGCTTGATGGCTGTGCCAACAATGCAACTGCACATGACCCCACACTTACATAGACCCTGTGATCTCTAAAAATATTTGTTGTACTTATACAGTACATGCATTTATAAAAATCAGAAAAACTATCAAACACTGAGAGAGATTGCTTTATTTATTAAAATTTACTATTAAAAACTTGAAGACGTGTATGAGGTCCCGTGCACACACTTTGCACCGAGCCCACGACTTTCCTAGTCGCCACCGCTTAAAATGTACACCTGCGTCAAATGGAATTTCCAATGGAGAAAATCAGTCAAGGCACAACTTCCTGAAAGATCCGTCGACTCCAAAATCAGCGCCATTGGTGCTTTTGCCCAACGCAAGCCCCCATGATATGCCTTTTCTCCATCTCGCTAGCGTTTCTTCCGTAACTCTTTGGTTTCTCTCTTCTTTACACAGCCATCCACTAAATTCTTCTACAGCGACTTTCCTTCGCCCTTAATCAAAACAAAAGTAAGAATCAAGTTATCATGTATGTTGTTTTAAAGTGATAAATCTTATTTCCCCATGAAATAATTATGAATCTGCATTTCTGCATCCCCATTCTTCCCCAGACTTGACTCCAAGTGATTTTCACCTCTTTGGCCTACTCAAAGAGGCATTACGAGGGAAATACTTTAATTTCCAACAACTATCCTAAAAATGCGGTGCATGATTGGTTGAACAAGCAACCAAAAAGTTCTCCTTTGGAATCCATGCATTGGTTTCATGATGGCAAATGTGCATTGTAAGAGTAGGGGGACTATGTTGACTATTTTAATAGAACATTTTTCTTTTCACTTTTGCTGTTTTCATTTGAACCACCCTCGTAGATATAGTAGGTCTTAGTAAAGTTCGGTGGGTAGGAGAAGGCGAGATAAATTCAGACGAATTTAAGATTATTTACTCGGGAGGAGAGAAAAAGGAAAGGGGAATGGGGATTATGATGAGAAGAGAGATAGCTGAAAGAATTAGCAAGGTAGTGACAGTTAATGATAGATTGATAGCCGTAAAACTTCAAATGGAGCCAGTGGAAATGCTTATAATTCAAGTGTATATGCCAACAACTAATGGTAACGATGACGAAAATTATGAACAAATTACGGAGATATTGGAAGAGGAGGGAAAAGGAAGGATCAACACCATAGTAATGGGAGACTGGAACAGTGTAGTCTGAGGATAGGAGGATAATATAGAGGGAAAATATGGACTAGGGAAGAGAAATAAAAGAGAGGAGAAACTTGTGGAATTCTGCCATAGAAATAGATTGACTGTAACTAATACATGGTTTAAGCATCACCAGCGGAGACTACACATGAAGGAGACCAGAGACGATACCAGATAGGTTACATACTAGTCAATGAAAAATTTAGAAATAGCATTAAAAATGTGAAAACTACCAGGGGCAGATATCGATTCCGACCACAACCTTTTGGTGGCAAATACACAATGTAGACTGAAGAGCGTTAAGAGAAACATAAGAGTTAACAAGAAATGGAACTTAGAGGAACTCCTTAAGAACAAGGAGGCTATCATGACTGACCTGGAGGAAAGTTTGGGGGAGAGAGCTAAAGAAAATAGGAACAATGTAGATGAGGAGTGGAGATACATCTGTAGCAACATTAAAGATGTAATGGAAAAGAAGGTAGGAAAGATAATGGGTGAAAGAAACAAAAAACCCTGGGTCACAGCAGCCATGCTGCAAAAAATGGAAGAGCGGAGAAAGTGGAAGAAGATAAACACTGAAGAAGGCCAAAGAAAGTACAAGGAGTTAAATAATGCTTTAAGAAAAGGAAACATCAAGCCAGAGAACAGCGGATAGGCAAGAAAGATAGGACGTAAAGG
Organism: Tanypteryx hageni; assembly: GCA_028673005.1. Taxonomy (NCBI): domain Eukaryota; kingdom Metazoa; phylum Arthropoda; class Insecta; order Odonata; family Petaluridae; genus Tanypteryx; species Tanypteryx hageni. Next base: position 96,733,713 of record CM054116.1, read on the forward strand.
AATCATGAACTATTATAAAAATTTCATTTTTAACAGTATCCCTTCTTTTTTCTTTGAATGGAGACGCCTCTAAACACAGTGAATATGGGGAGGAGTGAAAAACACATCAACCCGGTGGGGGCGCGTAAAATGTTCCTTCATGTTCAAATTTCCCTTCCTTGGCCCATCCGAGTTCCAATGGATTACAGCTCCACGTAATTCCAATCTCACCACATTCAGCGCCTTGTAGTTCCATATTTCGCCCCTAAATGGGCGCTGCGGAGGTGGTGCCGCGTTAACCACAAAGTACCGCGGAGGTCATTTTAACCCTATCGCCCGGAAAAGATTAAATGTCACTGATACTCTATTCAGTATACGACATTTCATCAGATTACGTCTAACCGTTTAGCTCCAGGAACCGCGCACATACGATAGATAGACGGAATTGTCAAAACAACCTTTTCGGGCTCTGGGACTCCTAAAACGTGCATATTCGTCAAAATCCATCGAATTTTTCACGTTTACTAGTTTCACTTTTTTATTCGCATATAGAGAAAATAACAATTGCCAAAGAGAAGATTAAATATGAGTTAAGTAAAAATTAACATCGGAGCCATATTAAGTGTCGCGCTACTTTTCCAATTCGATCGGAGCATTAGATAACTTAAAATAGTTTTGCATACCCTTAAAAACCAATACTCACTATGCAGTTCCTGGAGCGAATCTTCCTCCCCTCCATATTCTTCGGGAAATATTTTCAACGGCACATGCTTGAAAAGAGAGCTTAGGTCGTTGGTGGGGTGAATGTAGAGCTGGAAGAAAGGTAAAATATTTACCGTCTGTTGTATTCGCTTAATTCGAATTTTCAGTTCCGAGATCGAATTTCAGCGTTTCTGTTCTTGCATTAAATAAAAATATCTATACCGAAGTGACTTGTACATGTGATCTTTTACTAGGTAATAAAATTAAAAAGTACATATTTTAAATACCCATCATGATATAGAATTATAACTCGATTTTCCAGGAATATTCGTTTGCAATTCTAATATTGAGTATAAATTGCCAGTATCATAAATTGATATGAAATCGTAGAAATCTACCCAGCTTTTTCCATTTTCTCGTTGGAAATAGTTATAACAAGATGAATCACACACTCGTCTTTTTTCGAAGCGCGTTTAATTTAATTTCAGACCTGTTTAACCAGGAACTTTCTTACCTTATCAATTCTGCGAACAAGAGGCTTTAAAAAGATCATTAGACGGTCAACCACGGAAGAATGGCTGAGTAGGTGGACTTCTCGAATCTTGACGTACAGTCCTTCCTGTATATGAAATATATAAAATAGCATTTTAAAATAGTGCTTTGCATCTATGATACTTGGAGCCAAAAGCAAAACGTTTTTGCGGTTGAACACCATCGGCAGGTTCCGTGGTTTATGCTTATTCAATGCTTAATTTTTATCATTTTGATAAATTTGATCTACTCACGTGTACGTATGCAAACACTTTGGCGATTACAGCTAGTGGCATTCTAGTTATATGAGCCATTGTGAATCCCGTGAGATCGAATACGTAGACCAATCCGGCAACCTTGCGAGTGGCTGCAAGAGAAAAAAATTCTTATTATTTTTTTAACCCATCATTGCACTTTTTTAGTTTCTCAAATTGATAAAATTTGTTAAAACGGCAGTTTATCCCTAAAGAGTGGTGATTTAAACACGCTTCATTGGTAACATGGTAAAAGTAAACGAAACCCGTTTACTGATTGTGGGAGCTACGTGTAAATTGTGATGTTATTGTACTTATGTCGTTGTAATTGTGAAATTATTGTTACTGATGAAGTCTTCCGCGTAGAAGACGAAATGCCACCAACGACGGCCCCACACAGCGACATATGTACGTCTTTTTCTTCACATTTAGGACAAGATATTTTGGTGTAAAAAATACTCGGACGAGATTAAATATTAATCTGTGGAAAAAATACTGTTTGATGAGTTCGGAACAGATTAGGAAATTTAAACCCTAAACTATTTTATTCCTGGCAACCCTCGCCACGTGGCAAAGGTACCTGTCTAGATAAGTGTATTGCCATAAGAATTTTATTTATTTTGTCTTTGTAAGTGGCAGATGAAATTGTTTTTTTTTAATGCTTAAGAAAAACATTTTTGCGTTACACAATACCACCAGAAGAAATGAAACATCCGGTAATATTTACTTTTGAAAATGTAACGGCCCGAAAACTTACATAGAAAATTAAGGAAAATGTTTTGCCTTTATGCCTGCTTCGTAGACTCAGGGCCGGCCAAGTACTTTCGGGGGCCCGGATGCAAGAAAATTTTTGAGGCCGCCCTATGTAAAAAAAAACCTGTCATTTTGTACACATAAATGTTACAGCTTAGAGAGAACATGTACTTATAATTATAAAGTAACTATAATGATGATTAATTTAATAAAAAAAGCAAAAATTTGTTTAAATATGTGAATATATTATTTATACTCAAAATTTGGGGGCCCCTAAAAATCGTGGACCCGGATGCCTTGCCTCCGCTGCACCCCCCACTTGGCCGGCCCTGCGTAGACTAATCTTTATAAACCTCACTGCACTTTTCTATCGCGCGTAATTATTTTCATTACGATCCCCGTATTGAAATACACGCGCGCTCTCGCACACATTAATTTATTATTCGATAAGTCAACTAATGATTGTTCGCGCAGTTCGGAATAGTATTAAACGATGCTTAGACCTTTAGATTTTTAAAAAATTTTGTCCCCGTACCCTGAAGGTATGTAGTTAAAAATATTTCACCTACACGCTCGCTCATTATGTACATTTCCCGGTAAATGTGCACAACTAAACTAAATTTGAACATGAAGGCAAATTTTACTCGTCCCCACCGGGTTGGGTAGGTGGGTTAGTCGAAGTGTTTTTGGTTCCTCCTCACGTTCATTGTGTTCCCCCCTCGGGTTGGGAAGCGTTCATTTGAATATATACAAGTGGAGCCGAACCCTCGATGATTTCTGTTATAAATTAACGTAATTATTAAACTGTAGCATTTGTCATTCTTACTTATTTCCACATTTACCAAGGCACATCGGTAAAAGTGCACATTTACCGGGAAATGTACAGATGATACGTATTTCTGGAAACTTAAACTTACATTTACCGAGCTTGGTGGTAAATGTACACATTTCCCGATTACGTACTTTTACCGTAACATATATATTAATGTACTTATGCATTCTTAACAAACCGATGACTCATGCGAGTCGAGTCGACCAAGGCGTGACGGAATGGCAGGCAATCGAGAGAGCGATGGCTGACGGTAGAGTTAATTGTTTCCTCGCCACTTCCCTGTCGAGGAAAAACAAACGACAGCCGCCTCCTCCCCCTCCCGCCCCTCGATCGTGCCACATTCGACCCGGTTCGTCGCGAAACCTTAATCGGCTTTGAGGAAGCGACGCGATCAGCATGCGACGATTCCTACCTTCCACGGATCCGTCGCCTCTGTTCCTCGTGAGCTCGTCCATTTCCATGTGCGCGACGCGGAGGATCGACTCTAAGGAGAACCTCGAGGGATCGTGGTCCCTCAAGCGGTACACGTACACCACGTTCCCTTGGGGAGTTTGGCGAGGAAGAGGCGACCACATCCTGTAAGAGAGGTGAAAGGAGGATTGCCAACAGTTGGATCCATTGTTTTTTTCCGAAAATCGAATCGATCTCGAAAAAGGCGATAGAGGCTGAATATTAGTTCTATTAGCAAGTACTCTTAACATCTTGGGAAAAAGCTGCAGAAGCTGTTTTTTTAAAACTTTTGTTAATACAATGTTAAATTTATGTATGTGTATTAAAATTTAGTTTGAAATAATATTATAACGAGACAATATTGAAACGATTGGCGAAAAAAACGAAGTCTTCATCTTCTATCGTTTAGGAGGTGTAAGACAGACGGACAAACCGAACCGAATTAAAAAAAATAGGATAAAATATCGTTTCGGCATGTATTGCAGAAACTTTCGCGAATCCCTAGGGGACGTAACTAGGGGAGAGTCTTGGGGGATGGGCTCTGACTCCCCTTGATAAATCTGTGGCCCCCTTCTGAATATTCAAATTAAATTAATTCATGAAGTTTTGCATGTTTTCGTATTTAATACAAAATTACCTTTCATTTGTATGATTAGTGCAATGAAAATTAGTTAAAACATTTTTTTCATATTATTGTTTATTGTATTTTTAAAAATTTTCTTGTCCCTCCAAATATTTTTTACAATCATACTGTCCCCACTCATCAATTGGGTAATAAGTAGACCGCGGATTTTTAGGTTCTAAAAATTAAGTTTTAGGCGACTAAAATAGGCTCTTTAAGTAGCTTAATTGGGCTTTATAAAACGTAAAATAGGCTCTAAAAACTACTTCCAAAAATTACCAGTCAACGAAACATTATTGATTTGTTTTCAAAGAACATAAAAATATTTTACTACTATGCATTGAAACTTATTCTTATGGTTAATTTACCATGCGTTACAGAGAAAATACTATCTACATTACATATAGTAGTACTGACTGAAAACACTATTCAAGTATATATTTAAGTACTATGCAGAATGTTTGACAAACTGTTTCATTCAGAATTCCCATAATGAATTTGTCACCTCTTTGCGTTTATTCCACAAATTTCCCGTAGTTGGCCTCACAGTAAATGACAAGCACCTTTTCTAAGTTTTCTAGCACAAAACTATGGCATTTGTCAGTTAATATCATCTTGTAAGCAAAAAAAGAACGTTCGACATCAACTGATGTGACGGGGGCAAACTACAACTTAGGTGCATGTTGAAATGAAATTTTACACTCAACTTCACTGGATTTTCCTGCCAGTATATCTGCTGCTGTACATAGGCTCTGCAGACCTGAGTTCTTTTGTAGCCCTTTTTCTAGTTTGGCTCTTACTTTTCCCCCACTTCACCTGGCGCTTCCTTGATTTTTTGTTTCACTTCATTCAGCAAAGCAGTATTTTCGTAGATGGGTTTTTCTAAGCCCTCCAATTCAGCCATAATCCACACAAGGGATGTATAGTGGGATCTAATATACACCAAATCCTTGGGACTGGAGGGATCATCCAGCAACATTTTCGCCGAAGTGACACAGGCAGTATCCTCGGATAGACTGTAAAATTCAGCTGCTTTCAGCCATATGCCCCAGCGGCTGAGCACAGGCACAGGTGGCAGAGGGACATCGGGCAGTTTTTTTCAAAAAGCCTGTTTTCTTGTTGGTGCCTTGACGAAGACCTTCTTCACGGTGGAGATCAATTTGTTCACCTTGGGGATTTCCAGTCTTATTTGCTCTGCTATGCGGTTCAAACCACGGGCAAGGCATGTCACATGCACAAGGGAGGGATAGAACACCTTGAGCAACTGCAGGGCAGCATCTGTGTATAGGAGCAGCACTTTCTCTTCGTCTAGATTGTTGGGATACAGCTATTTCAGTCCATTGTTCACAGAATGTGCTATTGTTTCCTGATTTGTTTTGGCAAGTTACTTCGTGCAGATTAGGTAGGCTCCGGATGGCACATCTGGGTCCAGTTTCCCAACAACTAAGTTGGTCATGTATCTGCTGAGAGCGTCAGTGGTTTCGTTGACTGATATCCAAATATGTGAATCTCCAATGTCCTCCCGTATCCAGCACGTTACATCATCGTACGTGGGTTGTACGTAATTCTTGCCTAGCGTTGACTCAGAAGGTACCGACTGATGGCAGTATCGTTCCAGGAACCCCTTGAATGTTGAAATTTCTAGTGTTCTGAATGGAATGTTGGCTGCCACAATTGCATGACACAAATCTGCATCAAACTGATTCTTCTTGCAGGATCCCTCAGAAGTTTTTGTTAAAAGCGTTTGTTTCATCTTCGATTTGCGTTCAACATTTGCCTTATGTAGCACTCCTTGGATATGCTGAGTTAGGTGGGTTTTTTATAACTCGAAACCTATAAAGAAAAGTTCTGAAAAAATAATTAACCTTAAAAATACGGAAATAATCTAATAAATATTGAAATGGGACAAAAATATAAAGTTTACTTTAGAGCTACGAAGGTCCGCAGCTGAATTGCTGGCCATTTTGAATAACCACTTCTATAGTTACCATAAAATGGCTCGTATAAACAAAAAAATGTAGATGGGTGTTGCCTTAAAGATGACTAGCAATTCACGGCCAATAATTCGCTGCAAGCCAGCATTACAATGTACTTACCTCCTTGTTGCATGCTTGACAGAAGATAATTTTTTCATCCGAACTCTTGTAGCCACTGACGTATTAAATAAGCTTTCGAACTTGCTACTTTATGCATTGCACTTTCACAATTTTCTCGTTCACACTTCTCACCTTCACCCTCTGCGGTCTGGAGATGGACTGCAGGGTTATTCTCGTTTTCCCGTGTCACACAATATGGCAATGTAACGATGAGAAATTAACGCAACATCAGATTAAACCCATTGTTACATTGTCGTATCGCGCGACACAGGGAAACAATAGCACCGCCGGATGCGTGACAGGTCTGAGCTGGTATTCGCCACCTGATCATGACTGTGGTGTGAAGGACATTTTCCCAACCCTCAACTGAACATTGTACAGTCAGTTTAAAAAATATGACTAGTACCAAAATCTGCTTTTGTTGTCGATTTTTTCTACAAAATTAGCCCTTTTTACGCTTTTTTGCATGAAAATGGCAAAAATAAGCATTAACGTTGAAATAGGCATTGTTAGGCATTCATGTCAAAATAGGCATTTTTAGGCACTATAAAATATACGTTTTCGGGGTTAATTATTCATGAAACGTATATATGCAATTGTATATTCAGATATCTACTCAGGAAATAAATAGGTTTTTACCTAAAGATCCGCGGTCTAGTAATAAGTTACGTCCCTGGTACCCATATGCTTCTAGTCCGTATGACAATGCCATTGCTTACGTTATTGTATGGATAGCTTTATGGCAGCTGGAAATAGAACTCGGTATATTATAATGTCACTCAGGACTGTGTCCAGATATTTTGCCGAGTTAAAATATGAAGTCCGTTTAACTTTCTTTGCAAATTTACCTCAGTTGTCAAAGATAAATAGAAGTAAAATAAAACACCCGAATTTGGATGCAAACAAACGCAGAGTGGAGGTATAATACATTAAAACAAAATAAAAAAGCAAGCCGTCGTGTCTTCGTTGCTACAATATATACAAGTATGTTTAATAGAAGTGCACTGACTTCTCTGCTTTGCGTGTGCACGCCGAGGAATTCCGCTACAATAAAACCACTGGGCAAGCCAAGGTCAGTTCCGTATAAACATTTAAAAGACGGCTCTTTGCAATATTGTTGAAAGAAAAAGTATTCTAAGAATAAACGTCATCGGAAAAGTTATAAATTTTTATAGAAAGATTTTCATTTTGTCTTCCTTTGGCGCCCAATCCGCGGGGGCGTTTTAAACGTAGGTGCAATTAATGCAACACACCGACGGGTCCCAAAGTAATTCACGGATGGCACGACCTGCGTTTTGATTCTTGGTCAGAGGCCTTTGTGATCGCAACCATCGGAATCGCTGCCAATAAATAATCATTCCTCTACTTGCACATTCGGCATTTTGTTAAATTAAATTGAATTAATTGGATAAATTAAAATTTTGAGAATGAGAATTCAATTTTTTATAGCTGATCGGTACACACGGGCCCCCTAAGTAAAAATTGCACCGTGTAGTTTGAAGTCTTAAAAACGCCTCTGCCCTTTCGAGAGACACCTGAGGCTGCCTCACTCCTCGGCATGGGCCTGATGTTATTGGACTCTATATAGTTATGTCTTGAAAGATGGGTTATTTAGTATTGCTCATGACATCCATCTCTGTATATGCATGGATTTTTAAAAAATATCCTTGAAGCCGCTTTTGAATAAATCGATGTTTTGTTCGAGTCGATATGAACAATCTGCACGCCATAGTTGCGCAATGTGATTCATTTCAACTAGGTTTCTAATCCTGGCGATACCATATGTAAATACCATTGGCAGAGCCAAGGGAGGGGCGATGGGGGCGATCGCCCTCCCCTTGGAGGACCCCATTGCCCTCCACTAGGTGCATTAATAAATTCATTCTGCGCAACATTCATTGTTTCTACACCGAAGATTAAGTCTGTATGGCAAGGGAAAGAAAGATTCTGAGGGGGTAGGGATTTTTAAAATGTATGGTTGTCGGCAGAGGAAGAATCAAGACGGGGGAGGGGTAATTGGGGCGATCGCCCCCTCCTTGGGAAGGTTCTGGATCCGCCCCTGGTAAATACATACATTGTTCATTCAGATTCTGTCGAGCCGTTTAGTCCCTATAAATGTGCACAGATGGTAAAGTACAGATGACATTGCAAAAACCATTTTTCGGGCCGTGGGACCTTATACCTAACGTGCATATCAAAATTTCGAAATAATTCTTTTTACGAACCGATTTACTTTCACTATGAACTTATTTTGCGAGAAAGTACTTTCTTTCGTTCCCCGTTAGTCGGTCATGCTTTGTTTTATAAAATTATCCGCGGATACTTTAGGAGATGGATAGGCCATGTTAAATCATTACTTTCTATGCGCTAGGAATCTCCGTATTGTCTACATGTTCTCTCATAGAGACGCTTGATTGTTGGGAAGTTCAAAATTTTGACAGAAATTTTGTAACACATTACATAATTTAGTTTTCGAGAAGGCGTGCTTCAGCCTCATGCTTCCGCGTGGATGTTTTGTCTTATCAGTATAGCCCTTCATACAATGAAAATTCCCGAAATGAAAATTCTCGAAGAGATAGATTCGATATCTCTTTCTCACACACATTTATAATACGTAAGGAAGGATGAAAGTTCGAAGTGCATAAACCTCCCCTCTCTCTTTCTCATTGGTTTGGTAAATTATTTTACCACAAATATCGGCCGTCTCTCTTGGTAACACCCACGTTCCAAGCCGGTCAGAAAGTGCTCAATTACAAGGGGGTTTTATTTCTTAAATTTACATGATTTTAAACACCTTACGGTAATTATGATTTGCTTATGAACTAAAAAATATAAACTACTTATAAATACAGTTCAAAGTCAAAAAGAAAACTAATAATTAGAATCAGTATGTACAATGGAAAAGTAGTTAAGTCAAGAAGATATCCTACTGCAAAGGAAAGCCACAGGCAGCGATGGAATACCGGTACTGAGGTACTTAAAGTCATGGGATCAGAAGGACTAAAAGCGATCACGAAATTAGACAGGAGACTGATCAGGAATCTATATGTGAATCAAGTTGTAAAGGTCAGGTTGGAGAATGCGGACACCTGCGGAGTAAATATCGGTAGAGGAGTAAGACAGGGCTGCTGCCTATCGCCGACCCTATTCAATATATATGGAGAAAGTCTAATGCAAGAAGCTTTAGAAGGCACAGGGGATTTCAAAATTGGAGGAAGGATTATGAGAACAGTAAAATACGCAGATGATCAAGTACTTCTAGCAAGAAAGGAAGTGGAGCTACAAAAAATGAAAAATAGACTAGTGATAACAGGTAGAAAATACGGTATGGAAATAAATACAGAAAAATCCAAGGTCATTCGAATATCAGGCAAAGAAGAGAATCTGAACATAAGTATTGAAGGTAAGCCTTTAGAACAAGTTTCAGACTATAAATACCTTGGAAGCATCATAACAAGCGAAGTAAAATGTACGGATGAGATCAGGACTAGAATAGGAAAAGCAAAAGCGGCTTTCAGAAGAAAGAAATACCTACTTACGGGGAATATAAGGGAAGATATCCGCAAGAAGTTGATAAAATGCTATATATGGAGTATAGCTTTGTACGGGGCAGAAACATGGACGCTAAGAAAAAATGACATCAAATACTTGGAAAGCTTTGAAATGTGGACTTGGAGGAGAATGCTGAAGATAAAATGGACAGATAGGATGAAAAACGATGAAGTGCTACGAAGAATAGGAGAGAAGCGAATGATTATACAGACTATCAGAAGGAGGAAGGCTAACTGGGTTGGACATTACCTGAGGAGAGAGAGTATGATTAAAGACGTGTTAGAAGGAAAACTAGATGGAAAAAGGGAAAGAGATAGGAAAATGTTTCAGATCATAGACCATTTGAAAGGGAAAGAGGGTTATCAAGAGATGAAGAGGACAGCGGAAAATAGGAGTATATGGAGAACCAGGTTTAACCAAGAATAATCACGGACCTGTCTACGTACAGACTACCTATGATTATATATATATATATATATATATATATATATATATATATATATATTTATATGTATACATACATATATACATACTAGGGAGATATCCGTTGAAATTCAACGGGAAAGGCTTTTTGTGAAATAAAAAAATGAACAAATATACCTTGGCTTTCTTTGGATGGCAAGAAAACAAACTTTCGTTCTTTTAGGCGTTCGTTGTTTCAAGTTTCGAACTCCTACGATGGTTCTAAGTACCTAATTTTAATATGGGAATGATTAATATTCTACATTTAAATGTACTCCTCGTAAATAACGCAACAAATGTTGTTAACATTGGTTGCTATGAAAAAAATTTCTCCTCTCTCTCGTACTAATTGTAAGAGTATTCAAAGCACGCCTTAAGGATTGAAATAACAATAGGATTTTGAGGTTTAACAATGTAATGGGTAGGTATGGCAACATCCCGTTAAAATGGCAAGATTTCCCCAAAATATGTGATTTAAACATTTTACATGACTAATTTAGAACTGTAGGCGGGAATAGATGAACGGAATAAGAAACTTCATAGTTTTTTCTTTAAAATGGGCTAGATTCAAAGATCATAGGTGAATTCTTTCTAATTTAGATCTCAAAAAGAATAACAGCCTGCAAGTCAAAAAGTCGATTTTTACGTGTTATCATATGGGAAATGGAAAGGCCTACCTGGGAGTCAAACCTAGGACTTTTTCGAGATTTCTTTTCTTCATCATCTTACAATATGTGAATCGATCATTCCTACCTAATATCAAAAATGAATCTCGTTCCATTATCGAGTTATTCACATTTTTATAGCGTGATAGAGGGAGCCACAATGGGACAGAAGTAGTCTTTTATTATTGTTATCATTATCATTATATATCGACGACTCTTACAGAGGAGGATATAACATATAGGAGGATACTAATGTTTAGGCACTTCTAGATGAGCTGGAGGTTCGAAATTTTTTTTGTGCAAAACCGACTAGAAAAAACGAAAATCTTGAAAAAGTGCAACAATGCGGCCGCTAAAAATTCGCAATTGTTTAAACAAATTTTCAGGGTTTAGGCATTTTCGAATGTGCTACGGAGCTGAAATTTATTTTATAAATAGAATTCTCAAAAAAACGAAATAGGGATTATACAAATTTTGATATTTTAATTTGTTTGGCAGTTAAAAATTCTTCAAGTTTAAACAAATAGATAACTGTTTAGGTACTACGGGATGAGCTAGGAAGCTGAAATTTTCAAATTATTTACAGAGTAGTAAATTTGCACAAATTTACATTTCAATTTTACCATATATGAATTGCGGCGGCCGTTAAAAATTATTTAAATTTAAACAATTAGAAAAATGTTATTTTACTTATAGAAGTGTTACAACTTTAAAATTTTTCTAAAATGTGTAGCATTAGTACCTTATAATGAAGAAAGTGTAAAATTTTGAAAATTGCAACATTTGGGGATTGTTTTAAAGTATTATTTTTACATGTGGGAAAAACGAAAATCGCTGCGGAGGTGAAATCTTTAGAATTAATAGAATATTTGTAATGATGAAATATCTGTCTGAAAAATGAATGTCTTTTCAAGGTGAGATGAAATGCTTGCAGTATGCAAGCACTAACTACTAGTCATTATATATCGACGACTCTTACAGAGGAGGATATAACATATAGGAGGATACTAATGTCCAGCCCAAACTACAAAAGCTACAGAGCTGAAAGTTTCAGTTTTTGTAGATATGATGGAGAAACCTACAGATAAAATGAGACTTCTCACCTAAGTGACAGGAGTTCGACTCCATAAATTCCAAAAGTTGCGTTTTTCCCATAAGATAAGCATTGCGCCATTTTTGTAAATTAATTATGGGCACTTTCCGGTAAGCTAGAAGAATGAAATTTTCAGTGTTGCTATATGGCCGCAATATCTATTAGGAATTATGTCACTTTTGCTTACAGTGTCTTGGGTTCGACTCCAGAGACTCCGGAATATCTCCCATAAGTTAGCATGGGAAAACGCAATCCAGTGTGTATACCAATCTAATAAGTTTAGGAACCTGAAATTTTGCAAGATTATAGGACTTTTCTCATAACCAACTATAAAAATCGAAAAATTTAAAATTGTGAATTTTAGGGGTTGTCTTAACCCCATTTGAGCATTAAAGTTTAATAATTTTTTAGGTACTAAGGGATGAGCTAGGAAGCTGCAATTTATAAATTATTTACAGAACAGTGCATTTGCACAAATAAATATTTAAATCTCTCCATATATATATTGCGGCAACAAGTAAAAATGTTTAAATTTTAAACAATTAGAAAAATATTATTTTACTTCTAGAAGTGCTACAACTTTAAAATTTAGCTGAAATGTGTAGCATTAGTACCCCATAATGGAGAAAGTATAAAATTCTTAAAATTTCAACATTTGGGGATTGTTTTAAACTATTATTTTTACATGTGGGAAAAACGAAAATCGCTGCGGAGGTGAAATCTTTAGAAATAAAAAAATATTTGTAATGATGAAATATCTGTCTGAGAAATTATTGCTTTTTCAAGGTGAGATGATATGCTTGCAGAATGCAAGCACTAACTACTAGTCATTATATATCGACGACTCTTACAGAGGAGGATATAACATATAGGAGGATACTAATGTCCAGCCCAAACTACAAAAGCTACAGAGCTGAAAGTTTCAGTTTTTGTAGATATGATGGAGAAATCTACAGATAAAATGAGACTTCTCACCTAAGTGACAGGAGTTCGACTCCATAAATTCCAAAAGTTGCGTTTTTCCCATAAGATAAGCATTGCGCCATTTTTGTAAAATTATTTTGGGCACTTGCCCGTAAGCTAGAAAAATGAAATTTTCAGTGTTGCCAGATGGCCGCAATATCTATTAGGAATTATGTCACTTTTGCTTACAGTGTCTTGGGTTCGACTCCAGAGACTCCGGAATATCTCCCATAAGTTAGCATGGGAAAACGCAATCCAGTGTGTATACCAATCTAATAAGTTTAGGAACCTGAAATTTTGCAAGATTATAGGACTTTTCTCATAACCAACTATAAAAATCGAAAAATTTCAAAATTGTTAATTTTTAGGGGTATTTTTAACCCCATTTGTACTTTAAAGTTTAATAATTTTTATCTTGGAAACTATATGCTGTAGGTTCGAGTTTTTGAAATCATTTTGTAGCAAATTATACATAGAAAAAAATAAAATGTTGAAAAAGTTAAAAAATTCGACCACTAATAATTCGCAATTGTTTAAACAAATTTTCAAGGTTTATGTATTTCCGCATGTGCTACGGAGTTGAAATTTTTTTAATAAGTAGAATTCGTAAAAAAATGAAATACAGATTATACAAATTTTGATATTTTATTTTGTTTGGCAGTTAAAAATTCTTAAATTTTAAACAAATAGATAATTGTTTAGACATTACGGGATGAGCTAGGAAGCTGAAATTTTCAAGTTATGTACAGAGTAGTGCATTTGCACAAATAAACATTTGAATGTCTCCAGAAACCTATTGCGACGACCGTTAAAAATGTTTAAAATTTAAACAATTGCAAAATATTATTTCACTCCTAGAAGTACTACAACTTTAAAATTTGGCAGAAATGTGTAGCATTAGTACCACATAATGGAGAAGGTATAAAATTCTTAAAATTACAAAGTTTTGGGATTGTTTTAATCTATTATTTTTACATAAGCGAAAAACGAAAATGGCTCCGGAGGTGAAATATTTAGAATTAAAAAAGTATTTGTAATGATGAAATATGAAAAATGAATGCTTTTTATGTTGAGATGATATGCTTGCATAATGCAAGCACCAACTACTAGTATACATATCATCATCATCATCGGTAGTCTGCCCGTAGACAGGTCCGTGATTATTCTTGGTTAAACCTAGTTCTCCATATACTCCTATTTTCCGCTGTCCTCTTCATATCTTGATAACTCTCTTTCCCTTTCAAATCGTCTATCAGATTCTCTTCTTTGCCTGATATTCGAATGACCTTGGATTTTTCTGTATTTATTTCCATACCGTATTTTCTACCTGTTATCACTAGTCTATTTTTCATTTTTTGTAGCTCCACTTCCTTTCTTGCTAGAAGTACTTGATCATCTGCGTATTTTACTGTTCTCATAATCCTTCCTCCAATTTTGAAATCCCCTGTGCCTTCTAAAGCTTCTTGCATTAGACTTTCTCCATATATATTGAATAGGGTCGGCGATAGGCAGCAGCCCTGTCTTACTCCTCTACCGATATTTACTCCGCAGGTGTCCGCATTCTCCAACCTGACCTTTACAACTTGATTCACATATAGATTCCTGATCAGTCTCCTGTCTTTCCTGTCTACACCTATATCCTTGAATATCTTCATCAAAATTGCTCAATTTATTCTATCAAAGGCCCTCTGCCAGTTTACGAAACATACGCAGATATCTTGCCTGTACTCTATTGCCCTTTCTGATACGATTCTAACTACCCCTATAGCATCTCTAGTTCCTCGTCCTTTTCTGAAACCGAATTGATCTTCCCCTATTATTTCTTCTGCCTTTTTCTCCAGCCTTTTATTTAGAATCCTCGTGATGATCTTCGAAGTGTGTGACAGAAGGCTTATCGTTCTGTAATCTTTACACTGCATTGCCTTTGGCTTCTTCTTTAGAGGGATCATTGTTACTTCTAGGAAATCCTGAGGCCACTCTCCCGTGTCGTAAATCTTATTAATTAATTTCGTGATCGCTTTTAGTCCTTCTGATCCTATGACTTTAAGTATCTCAGCCGGTATTCCATCGCTGCCCGTGGCTTTCCCCTTCTTTAGTTCCACTTTCGCCTTTTCTACTTCACTCTCCATAATACTTGGTCCTAAGTTGTCTTCTTCAATGTTTTCCTCATTTTCCAGTTCTATTTTTGCCGCTCCTGCCTGTTTGCTGTATAATTCCTTAATGTATTCTTCCCATACCTGTCCTACATCCTTTGTTTCTGAGACTATCTTCCCATCCGTATTCATAATTCCTTTACCACAAATTCCATTAGACTTCTTATCTTCTAATTCCAGTGCCCTAGCGTACATCATATCGTACCGTCCTAACTTCTCCATTTGTTCTATTTCATCACATTTTCCTTTTATCCAATTTTCTCTAGCTTTATCTGTTACCCTTCTCAACTCATTGTTTATACGCCTATAGTTGGCTCTACCTTCTTCACTGTTAACGTTTTTCCATTTTCGTCTCTCATCCATTTTCTCCAGCATTTCCTTCGTGATCCATGGTTTTCTGATTTTCTTCTCTTGTTTTCCAATCTCTTTATCCAAGGTATCCTTGATACTGGTTTTAATTTCATCCCATTCTATATCAACGGTCTTCGGTTTGTTTTCCAACTTTCTTAGGTTATCTTCCAACTTCATGCTGACTACATCCTGCCTTTCTTTCAGTTTTTCTAGGTCCCAGGTCTGTCTTTCTCTTCTCGTTTTTCTTATTTGTTTGAGCTTTGTACTCACGTCAATTATTAGAAGGCTGTGATCTGAATCAATGTCTGCTCCTTGCAATGCCTTGGCGTTCTTTATGCTGTTCCTGAATCTTTGTTTTACAAGGATGTAATCTATTTGGCATCTCATTTTATCTCCTGGGCTTTTCCATGTGTATAACCTTCGTTTATGGTTTTTGAACCATGTATTAGTCACTACAAGGTCATTATTGATGCAGAATTCTACGAGTTTCTCCCCTCCTCGATTTCTCTTCCCAAGTCTGTATTGCCCGACAACATTTTCTTCCTGTTCTTCTCCGACTATGCTGTTCCAATCTCCCATTATTATGCAGTTCTGTCTTCTTCGTAAATTTCATTAATTTGCTCATAGATCTCATCTATCTCTTCATCGTCATGAGCTGACGTTGGCATATATACCTGGATTATCAGCATGTCCACTGGGACTGCTTTTAGCTTTATTGCCATCAGTCTATCGTTCGTTGCTATTATCTTTGTCACGCTTTTCATCATATCTTTCCTAAGTACCAGAGCTATTCCCCTTTCCCCACTATTTCCTCCAGAATAAACTACCGTGAATTCTTCCGAGTCGAACTGTCCTTCTCCCTCCCATCTAGTTTCGCTTAGCCCTATAATGTCAACTCTATTTCTTATCATTTCTTCTTTCAAGTTCTCTAGCTTTCCTGCCTTTCTCATAGTTCTTACGTTCCAAGTCCCTATTCGTAATTTACTTTCGACAAATGTTTTCCTCAAGGCAGTCCCCGCCCGGAGATCCGATTGGGGGACTATTTTACCTCCGGATCGTTTTACTCATATTGTCCAACCATATAATCTTTACTAGGGATTGTAATGTGGTAGTTTCCCTCTTGCTTTCCACATCGCAGTATTGTAGCCGTTCAAATCGTCCTGATCACGCCTACAGCTGTATTGGATATAGACCCAACCAACATCATTTGTTTTCGGCTCTATACCATACTGACAGTACTGCTGCCTACTGCCAGGCACTGATGATAGTTTTTTTTTAAATAAAACCTCCATTCGAGGGGTTTGAACCCCCGAACTTTGCAATAGAAAGCCGACACGCTAACCACTACACCACCAGTGCTATATATATATATATATATATATATATATATATATATATATATATAAAATACTGTAAGAAATAAAGATTAATAACTATCTAATCTAAATGTTAAAGCTAAACAAAAAAATCGTAATTAATGAATAATATTTTTGTCGGACACCATTCAATGAACACTATTTATTGAACAGCTTTCAATGAGTGCACACCATTCATGCCATGCACCCCCTCATGCACCCTGTCAGTTCCATGTACCCTTGGAAAAATCTCATTCACCCCGGGGTGCATCATGCACCCTGGTTGACTATCACTGGTTTAGACAATAGTTATTGAAAGGCATATGTCGTATATATAAGTTATATACATATGAATTTATACAAAATTTTCAATGAAAATAAAACCTGTTGTCACGAGAACTGCCACTAATAAATTGCACCTTCGTCTCAGGCATTTAATAACCCCCAAATTGAAAATGGCGAAGGAAAGATGGACGCAATGTTATACTTCGAAGAGGAAAACATACATTGTTTGGTACGCCGATTGGGATTCCTGGGAGAATGGATTCCGGCTGGAAAATATCTCCGAGATTTCGGTTCGTAGGCAGAAGAAGGCTTCGAGGCGGGTTTTGGTCTTCTCGATGCTTCCGCTGCATCGGCAGAGCATTTGTCGGAGGAGGGCGTCATCTATAAAGAAAACGAGGATCTCTCATGGTATTTAGGTAGAAATATGGATTTTATTAAATATATTTTTAAGATAAAATAGAAAGGGATGTGAATTAATATGCTTAGAATATGATTTAATGGATTATCAGTGATTCATCAGTTGATTAAGGCGTGATCAAAGATGAAAACCTTTTGAAAATATCTTCAAAAGCACACATTATAATAAAAGAGAAAATATAATTTTCCTCACAAAAAAATTGAAAATAACGTTTCTCCGACCTTATTTTTTTATCATTTTATTAAAATTTTCGGTGTTCTGAAATCTTGGGTGGATTATTAACCTCTTTATCCTCCTCTGGGTCCGCCCTTGGGTTTAAGTGAAAATATATGAAGCATTTTCAATATAAAAGAAAGCCAGAGGAGTTGCCGATAGCGATATTAGGTCCCACGTCGCCTTAGGCGCAGATAAGTGCATAAAAAGAAAGCATTAAACAGAGCGACTGTCTCAGAATAGCGATAACAAGAAGGAAGAGTGTACTGCATAAATGGAATACACAGAGGTTTCAAAGGCTTTATGGGAAATTCGTATTAAATGGTGTCGAAACATTGGGCGGTTCTTGAATAGTTTTCTCCGAAACCATCAGTCATATGGTCTTGCCGACTTTTTTGTGGTGTCCTCTATCCAAATAAATTTTTTACCTCGCAGGCCACGTAAAAGCATGGGAGAGAAAAATATGTATTTTTAATTATTGTTTGCCGATCGAATTTTCGTAGCGGTCGATGCAAACAAAATAAGTGCTTTTATGCATAGGATCTTCTCGAATTTTTATCTCCGAAACTATAAAGTTGTAATTTTTGCGATCTCGCAGACTTTTCTGTGGTAAATGTTGTCCTCTATCCGAATAAATTTATATAATATATAACTCGCAGATCATATAAGAGCATGGGAGAGGAAAATATGGATTTTTAATTTTTGTTTGCCGATAGAATCTTCATAGTGGTCTACGTAAACAAAATGTGATTTTATCCTCGGGATTTTCTCGAATTTTTATCTCCGAAACCATAAACCGTAATAACATAAGGATAACTAATACTGAATTTAATTAAAATCCGCCCAGTAGTTTCGGAGATTAAACATGGGGGCGGAGGAGACGTGACCATAAGGCTGATAAAGAACACCTAAAAACTGAACGTGTCATTTGGTGGGAATCCGCTTATCAAGCCATTATGTGAAACTTTGTACTCGGCGCCCTCTTTCGCTTCGACTTCTTTATTATTCCAAGAAACTGTTTTTTATTATTATCGTTATTGCCAAATATTCAAGCGCACAACGCCATTTGCGCTGCTATTCGAATTCCTTGATTTCCTCAGTTGCTGTGACCGTTTTCGTCCATGCGCCGCACTATACAGCATCTCGGCATAAAAATGAAATTCACTTATTTTTTTTATTTGTCTCCAGTTCCAGCTTGCGTTAATCGATAATTAAGTCCCTGGATAATAATATTAGCCACATATCAAATACAGAAAACATATGAGGTACGAAAACGTTCCAAAAATATCTGATAAAATAGTAGAAACTCGCTTTATTTTTCGCTTAGTTTCGAAGTGAAAAAGCTCGTTTGAAAATTTGTTCTGATTTGTTGAATTTTCGATCGCAAAAATAAATAAAATATCAAGTTCTATTTAAAAGAGGCCAACAGGAAATGAAGACTGACACCAACTTTTTTGTAATGAGACTGAGAAACTACGGTAACATTTTTCGTTCATACGTTAAGTTGAGACTCTCTCATTCAAGACTTAAAAAATAGCCAATCGCCAATAGCCACAAGAAGATTATAAAAATCAGATGCGCATTTCGGCTTCAGTGGTTAGTCACCGAAAACAGATTCTAAAAGAAACCACTGAAGACGGCTATTTTGTAGCCGATATAATCCAATAAAATGGTATGAATTGAAACGTTTTATAGTTTGTTCCGTCTTATAATCGACTTCTTTAGTGGAGTACTAGCTGAAAGGCCCGACTTCAGTTTTTATTATTTATTATTTTTATTGATATATCACTTTTGATGTAATATTACAATAAGACTAATACAATAAATTCTGAAATTACTTATTATTAGTTTCGCTGTTGGGTACCCCAAGTTTACCAAACGTTCCCCATTTCTTAATTACGCAAGCGATGTTTACCTTAACATTTACTATTTTATGTATTGTAAAGTTTTATCATTAATAGAATTACGCATTAACGTCTTACTTAATATAGATGCACCGAAGCCTTTAAAGCAGCAATAAAATTATGTGGATTATGTCAATACTATTAGCCAAAACGTAAACAATAAACAACATCTTGGTTACCGAACAAATTTAAGTAGATGTATCGATTTATGTTGCGATAAATCTTTCAATGCTAATGGTAAAAGATAACAATGTTCTAATATTCCTTAAATATCATTTGACTCGCTTTAAAAGTATTCATAGACTATATTTAGGCATGAATCCATTTGTACCCTTTATCATGGCGTTGGCTATTCTTCCTCTACAGCGTGGATTTCCTTGCATTAATCTTTACGTGGCTATTTCCCTTTGAATAGGACAACAATTAAGAAATTTAGCTTTGTTGCCGCCTGGAAAATGTTAATAAATTTTGCGATTAAAGTATAATTTCGAGCGATTTAACATGTAATACGACAAAACATGAACAGAATTAAAATATTCAGTCTTTCGTGAGTAAAATAAGCCATTTCCTGTGATCGAAAGTTAATATTTAGGTAAATTTATATCCACATCAGTGAAGGGCTGCATGGCATTTTGGGGCTTCTCCACACCACTTCCCATGCATTCTTATGGAAATAGTATTTTGTTGACCCCATGGGGTATACGAGACCCCACGGTCTGCAAACCTAGACCAAGTTCTTCCTTTGGTCCATAGGATGGCCCATGAAACTTTTTAATTCGATAGCTTCAACGGTGTATAAACGTATAAAGAACATACATACACACACACACTAAAATATTTATAAGATAATCTTGAAAAAACAACTGATATTTTCACCTTTAGTTTGAGATCCGTAATCATACGATCAGGACCTGTCAGCACGATTCCGCGTGTGCATTTGTGGTCGTCGTATCTTCTCAGATCACGCGGATGTTTACAATTACACCTGGCCCTCGTATAACACGGATTCTTACCCTTACCCTTTTAAGTAAAGCTAGGTTCTCATAACACGGATTCGCATTACACGCTACTTTTTACTTTCTCATATAGGTACGTAGTATATCAAGAAAGTGTTGTAATCGTGAAAAATTCGACTTTGAGATTTTGATGGAATTACACGTTTTAGGTGTCCCTGAGTCTATAAAAGTGGTTTTCGCCATGCCGTCTGTCTGTTCGCGGTCCTAGGACCCAAACGCGTTTATAAAATAGAATGATATCTCGTATTTATGCAATATATTATCTTTTGCAGACCTTTTTTTGATAAAAATGTAATTGCACAAAAATAATGGGTAGTTTATTCTTGGGGATTTAAAAAAAATTGTTTACTCAAAAATGGGTCTAAGGAATTTGAATAAAATCAATCTAATTGTTGAGCATGTTGTTACAAATAATACTACGTAAGCCATATGTCTAAAAAAATCATTATGTGGCGTCCAGCGACATTACAATATAAATTATACTACCTTACCTAAGCTTTACGACGTCACGCCTCCGCCGCGTTCCACTCAAAAGTTTGCTACAGTCTAGATCTCCCATTTATGGGTAATATCATTCATAATAAACACTTTGAAGAGATGAATGGTATTACACAACGATTAAGGGTACTTTATTCTAGGATATTTTGAAACAAAATTCGTTTTACTCAAAAATGGCTATAAAGAATTTGATTAAAATCCATCCAATCGTACAGCCTGATGTCACAAATAATACTAATTAAGCCATATGTTCCAAAAAATTATTATATATCATTCAATGGCATTAAAATATACGCTAAACTACGGCTAACTTTGATTTATAGCGTTTTTCTTTTATAAGCGTACAGAATCGACCAAACGTATATACGTATATGAGAAAGTTTGTGCAATGTACAATGCGCCGCTTATTTTTTTGTAGCCCAGAAAGGATGGATCATTTCGGTAGAATTTTTCCCCGGTAAAATGGTCGGCGCGTCGTCTCACCAACTTCTCTTGGAAGATGAGCCTGTCTCTCCAACCAGTCCCGCAGGATCTTCAGCGAGTCGTACTCCTTTTCATTTTCCTCGCGTCCAGCTCCGTCGCTCTCCTTCCTCTTCGCCTCGCCCTCCGACAACTCAACTCCACCGGAAAGCATCTTGGACACCGCTATGAAGAAAAATCGGAAGCCATTTTTGAAACAACGACAATACCACCAACAAAGAGATAGTGGTCACTGCGACAGCTTAAACTGTTATTAAAATTTTTTAACCGAAAGAAAACTTATGCGTCTCTTTAGGCCGCGTCCTAATTGACAGCGTTGCTGTGCTATGCGGCTATGCTATGCTAGACTGAGCGAAGCTGAGCTGAGCTTCGAGTCGGTTCCAATACAGCGCGAAGCTACGCTGTTCCAAGCATATATGTAAACACTCGCAGCCACTTAAGTTCCACCAGGAGAACAGTCACGTGGTATCATTCCTGCGCTAGGCAGGAAGCGTAAACACAAAGATGCCAAGCAGATATAATTTTTCATTTAGTGAGAGAAATGCCACCGATGAAGGCAAGTCGTTTGTTGCTATTGAAAATAGTGCATTTAGGTTTTACTTTTGGATGAGGCGAGGAGTTCCACGCATACCATTTACATGAGGAGAAATGCATTAGGGGAATTTCATCATCTCTACTCAAGAGTTACGCTAAGATGATAATACATTTTTTTTAATACTGCAGAATTTTTAAGTCAATGTTTGACTACATAGCGAATGGAATAGGAGAACTTTGTAGTCACAACGACGAATTTCAATAAACCGATATCTGTTGAGGAACGATTCGTAATGGCAATTAGGTGAGTGAAGGTATTTTTTTAATTCACTGTAGATAAGCATGTAAACTGGAAACAATATTTTTCAACTTGTTACTTTGGTAGGAAAGTTCGTAGGAAAGATTTAAAGATGCTTAACTTAGTAATGCGAAACGCATCACCTTTTTATTTTGTGCTCGTGGAAATAAAGTACACACATATACATACGTCGTATTTTTGACATCTATAGCTTGAAGTTTACAAGTAAAAAGTTGTTGTACATTACAAACTAAACAGAACAAGTGGCAGGTAAATGAATAGCTAAACTGACAAAAAAATGAAGTGACTAATTAAATGAAGGTATGTTCAATCTCCTGTTTACGTAATCCCTGCTTGTCCAACAAACAAGTTTTTCCCGTAAACAACAGAAGTGAAGCGGTGCAGCTTGAACAACAAACTTTTGCCAATTCGTGCAAAATCCCGATTTTGGTCGTTTTGGCATAATTACTCACTAAAACGCCTTACAAAGGATTGGAAATTAACAAAATGAGTAAGAAAATAAACTTAATACTTTTTTAAACCTAAAAATCGCCGTTTTTGTATGGTTAAACAAATAGTTCCCACGTTTTCATTGAAACTTCCGAGTTTCTTCCGCCGCATTCATATTCGAAAGGGCAAATCTCGCAGTCTATTCACTGAAATCACACGAAACTTTTTCTATGGCTTTTGTAATGTTCCATAAGCCGCACATACCCTTAAAAGGAACATGCCATTAGTAAGGGAGAAAACTCAGACAAAATGTATCAAAAGCTGTACGACAGTGGATTAACTATAGGGTGCAACAGGTATGCGCCAAGAGCTCCCGATTGAAGGTGAACCCAAACTTTGTAATAGAAATGTTTTATATATATATATATATATATATATATATATATATATATATATATATATATAACAACTTACGGAAAAGGAAAGGTAAAATGAATATATGGATGTCAACAAGGTGTTGGGATGAGGAAACCCAGTGAGCACTCACCAATCAGACGACTTCAGGTTGGCGAGGCCCCGGGGATGTCGAAGCGACACACGTAAAATAACACAAAAACACAGAAACATCACAAACGTAAAGCTTTCGGAACTACTCATTCTTCAGCTACAGAGAGAGAACTCATCCCAACACCTTGTTGACATCTATATATATATATATATATATATATATATATATATATATATATATATATATATATATATATAAAGTGAGCGGGAACTCATACGTCCTAAAGTGAATCGTTTCAAAGATATGGGCATTTGAAAAGTTAAGGTGATGTGGTTCATAATTAAGGTTAATTAAAGTTCTTGACAGAAGGAGAAAGTCCACTAATTTAAGGTCTAAATTTTCAAGAGAATGCAGAAACCTACTCATTGGGCCGTTTGTACTTGTAGACCGCTTGACATCGGATTGCTGCTGTACCGTAAATGACGTAATTTAAAATGTCAGTATTTAAACGGTAATTTAAAATTAAATTAAAGGATGCCAATTGCTCATGCCAGATCACCTTACCTTTTCAAGTGCCCATATATCACTTTAGTACTTATGTTTATTAGAACGTTTTCATTCAAAATGAACCCAAAAACGCATAGTTGAGCTATGGACATCCTGTATAAAGTCTTAAAGATCGAAAATAAGATTAAAACTTGCTCGAAATGGTCGAAGATATGAATTAAATGCAAATAAATCGGCCGCAGTATTCATGTTATTTGTATTTTTTATCTATATTACTAAAATCCCATTCCTGGTTGTCTCTCTCTCTCTCTCTCTCTATTTAACGCTCTATACCTCAGCCAGTTTTAATCTCCGGGAATTTTAGCTCTCTTTTTCATCGAGTTATTTGACTAATTTTCTTAATTTGTTATTTAAAACCAAACATACATCCCTAAAAAATATATACAACAAACCCCATTGTAATTGAGCACTTTCTGACCGGCCGGTAACGTGGGTGTTACCACGAGGGACGGCCTACATTTGTGGTAAAACTACTTACCAAACCATTCAAGAGAGAGAGAGTGGGGCGGGATGCCATCCCACTACCCTTTAAAAATACAAAAACCATCCCAGTTCCTTTTCACCTTCTGAAAAACATCCCAGTACTATTTTTTAATCCTGTTAATCTTCCATGTACATATCATTACATATTTTAATATAAATGTTATGTATGTTACAGTTGCAATGCAAGTTTACAGTTAGAATTTGTTTTTTTTCGTACGAGGAAACAATTGTTCGACTGACCTGATTCTCGCGGCAGTCAGGTGTGCTCACGATAGCGATATATCATTGTTTGTTGGTATGTAGTTGTTGTGTGCCAGTTTATCCTCCTATATATAGTAAGCTAATTTTGTTGGTAACGCAATCTGAAGAATCTGATTGGCTGCCGAAAAGCCAATTATATCTTGAGGAAGTTTAACTTTATTTCCCTTGAAAAAATGCGGTAAATAAATAAGAAATTAAATCTGTTTAATTTTAATATATTAATCGCTATTTAATTTTAACAAATGATAAAATATATCAATTTATATGCCGCACCACAATCAGAACTTGCATACATTTTATCACATGGTAACTATGTACAACAAAAAATAAATAAATAAACATAGGATATGGATGTAAATGGATTGCTGTTTAAAGTTCTTCGTTATTACATTTTATCACATGGTAACTAATAGGAAGGCTGTAGTTCCGCATTACCCCAATGGTCTTCCTTATACCATTACTAATACTATAAAATTTACGGGGGTGTGGGGGCAGAGCCCCCATAAAAAAAGAAATAATTACGAACTTCGGCGGTTAGATGGAAAATGCGAATTTGAGTTTAGGAGTCAATTAAGTGAGTCACTATGGTTTCAATTTTTATTTTATTATTTGAATTTGTGATTCTATAATTAAATAGAACTTTAAAAAATATTGGCCTGCAGTTCCATATAGCTTCAATTTTTAAATTAATTAATTTTCGACGATGCATTTTAGACAACTATGGGCGTTAATCGAAAAAAGGAAAAATGATCGAATTTCTAATGGAAAAAGGATTATTATTGAGAACACCAACCTGTCAAATTTGTGGTGATGATATGGCACTAATGTAAGATTACGTGAAGACCGCGGAAATATCGAATTTCGATGTTGAAAGCGTGGCGCGAATTACCATGATTTTTCCGTGACTTAATCAAGGAATTCGTGGTTCTCGAATTCTAATATAAGTATCGATCGAATAATTATAATTACATATATGTTCGCTGTTGGCGACACAAATTACGATCGCATAATCTTCGAATTTTTTGTATAATTTGAAATACATTTTTTGTCGCCCCCTTACACTCCATATTTTGTCCTATTTTTACTTTCTCCATATACGAAGTATAAAGTATTGTTTTCATGAAAAAAAATTGAACTTAAGATTTCAACGGAAATACATGTTTTAAGGTCCCCTGAACACGTTTTGACTATTTTGCAATGTCTGTGTGTGTTGTGTGTCCGTATGTGTGATAGGCATTTTGTGGGCGCTCTAACTCAAAAACTATTCATCAGATCAGCATTATATTTTTTATTTTATATATATTATAATATTTGAAAAGATTTTGAAAACAATCGATAAACCGGAAGTAGCGGTTTACTCCTTTCAAAATTTAGTTTTTCTTAAATATACTGATTTTTGTTAATATATATATATATAAATATAAAAGTTGTAGATATTATTTTTTTCTACAACTCTCGTTTGAAAAATATTTTCATATAAGGAATATTTCAAGAGATATTAAATTCTTTTCGAAAATGACGGTTAGTGGCAACTCGCGCGCGTGGTAGTGACGGCAAAGGTGAATTTACCCTTGTTGTAGGCAGTTTTATATTTGATTTTAGTTTACCACTTACGTATGGAGAAAGTCATGTGATGGACACATCAATTTATTTAGACTTAGATTCATCTAACCTAAACTTGGTCTTGGTTTGATTAGGTTAGTTTCGGTAAACCATCCCGTTTCCTTTTTTCCCACTTCAAGCACTGTGTGTGTGTGTGTATATATATATAATATATATAATATATTATATATATATATATATATATATATATATAATATATATATATATATATATATATATATATATATAATAAAGTAAAATAATAATAATAAAATAAAAGCAACGAGAGGTTGAGAGGGATAGGAAGGGGCCAGTGAACACTTACCATACGGTTGTAGACGTCCACGGCGATAGAGGAAGGCTAGTAATTGGAAGCTTTCGGACCACACACGCCCTTCTTCAGCGAGAGAACAACAGAAACTAAAAGTAAGCGTAACACTGGAGGTAGGGGTTCGGGAAAAGGGGAGTAAGGGGAAGGGGAAAGGAAAAAGAGGGGGCGATTGGAGTGGGGGTGTTAACGAAGGTTTAAATCTGGTAAGGAGAGGGAGCGGAGGATGTCAATATGGGCTAGTTCCCATTGACGGAGTTGTGGCGCGGGGAAACTACTTGGAAGAGCACGAATGGTTTTTACTGTGTAGCAGCTATTGAAGGGAAGGGAGTGGGTTAACGCATGGTCGGCCACCGGAAGGGGGCGCCTAAGAGAGACACTATTCCAATGGCCGTTCATGCGGATATTAAGGGGTGTGGTTGTGAGGCCTACGTAGAACGCAGGGCATTGATTCCAATGGCCGTTCATGCGGATATTAAGGGGTGTGGTTGTGAGGCCTACGTAGAACGCAGGGCATTGAGTACAGGTAAGAAGATATATTACGTTTTTGGAGGTACACGTCCTGTGGGATAAGATTGGATAGGAGATTTGGGTAACAGGGCTGGTAAATGAGGAAGACGTATCTAAGATGGGGCAAGTGAGGCAACGTGGTCTGTTACAAGGGGAGGACCCTGCGGGGGAAGGTGGAGGACCGGTGGGGAGTTCCTTGCGCCATAACAGGTCGCCAAGATTCCTTATATATATATATATATATTAACTAAAGGAAAAGAAAAGGTAGTGATGAGGGTGGCAACAAGGTATATATATATATATATATCGCTGACGAAAAAGCTTTCGTTTTTGTGTGCGTGTTTATTTGCGTGTGTCTCTTTGACGCCCCCAGCAGCCTGCCAACTTGGTCCTCAAATTGGTGTCCACTGGGCTTCCTTCAACACCTTGTTGCCACCCTCATCACTACCTTTCCTTTTCCTTAAGTTTATATATATATATATATATATATATATATATATATATATATATATATATATGTGTGTGTGTGTGTGTGTGTGTGTGTGTGTTTATATGATGTAACAAAACTCCGTTCTCATAGAGAAACAATATATAACAGAACTTAACGAGGAAATAGCATTTTTAATTATAAATAACAAATTCGTTCAATCAAATCAATTAACAGAGTACATGATCAAATTGCATTCCACGAAGCCATTGATACATCTCTCCTTGCCTTTGTAAGCTGTCGGTTACGTTTTGTAATGTTTTCAAGCTAATATTTTTACACTGATCGGTATTTTTTTCTTTTAATTACTATTCGGACTTTAAAGTAGCAAGGAAGTTCGGCGCCCGGAGCAATACCAGAGAAAACACTGCCCCTAGACTTTAATAATGATCACAATAATTGTAATTTGGTACCAAATAATAAGTGCACCCAAATACACTAATATTATGATTAAAAAGCTGTACTTTTAGGAATATTCAACAAAATGTCGACCTCTTGATGCCCCTTCGCTACGGGGCCCGGGGCGGCCGCCCCTCCTTTGCTGCGATACTTTGCGTTCGTACACCATTTTATTGCCCTGTCTCTCTACAGATAGGATAAAAAATGCGTGGTTTAATTAACCGAATGGTTACTACCATCTCTCCGCAAGAACGAGAGCGGGAAATGCATCATAGGGTCGCTTGGCACCATGGCTGGCCCGAGGTATGGGCAAGCGGGGCAGCTGCCCGGGGCGCCAAAGTCTTGGGGCCGCTATCCCGACCGTCTCTCTATGCATTACTTGCAAGTTAGTAAATATTAGATACCAATTATATCGTGGAACAGGCTGGGATATTAATGGCGTTTCTTTTATTTTTTCATTATCAGTAATTTTTACAGAGCGATGAATAAGGTAACATATACATGGATAATATCTCATCAAACACTTACGGAGGGGGGTGCTGGAGTGCTATCTCGCCCGGGGCGCCAAAATTCCTCTGTCCGCACCTGCCTGGCACATTGCTTCATTATGAAACACTAGAGTTGCTGCGGGCGTTGCAACGAAACTTTCTGCATTTGGACGAAGCGTAACAAGTTGTGGCGGTTTTTTTTAGTTTCACAGAATATTGCCTTCCGATGGTAATGAAATACCTGTTCAAAAATAAGGGGACGAGATAGCGCTATTAAGTCCAAAAGAACTTATTGTTTGAACCTGTGGTGCCCAAATTACGGTCCGCCGAATGTGTTCATCCGGTCCTCCTTAGGTTTAACAATTAAAGGATACTAGCTGCCCGTGGCGCGCAAAAATTGCGCGTTATTATCATCACGATATTATTGTACCTGTATGTAGTATAAAACTTACATTTTATAGAAAGCTGCCCGTGGTGCGCAAAATTTACGCGCTATAATCCTCATCATCAGCGAGGATAACTAAAAAGTGAGCATGACGTAACTTCATTTTTTAAAATTCGACGACATAAAGGCTAGACACACTAGAGTCCTGCACGGGCCGATCCTTTGGAATTCATTACGGGTCCGGACTTTAAAAATTGCTGGATATATCAAGTTTGTTATAAACATTTTCCGGCTTTGGTGGGCCGAACTATTTTAATAAGTGTCTGAAATTTACGTATGCGATTTGCGTAAGTTTTTCTTTAACCCATTCAGTACGGAGAACTAGTGTGACTCGTCCTCCGTACTGAATGGGTTCAAGCAAAAAAAGTGGTATGGGTTTTTTAAAAAGTAAACTAATCCCGGTTTAGTGAATAACGAGTGTGACTCGTCCTCCGTACTGAATTGGTTAATTTATTTTTTACTATAACATTATATTTTTGTGTTTTGTACAATAATTTATTTTGTTTGTGGTCTCCCAAGGCATACAAATATGTGGATTTTAAAAATCCTTTTTAATTCAGTGAACAGCCCATACATGTTGGTAGAAAATTTGGAATACAATAATTACATTTTTCGAGCCGAGGGGCTTTAAACGGGCCACGGACCGGGCCTGCAATTCCTTCGACAACGTACGGACCGGGCCTAGAAAATCAGGCCCGTGCAGAGCTCTAAGACAGTACGACCAAAGATTCCTGCTTTAAGAATATCGTTGTTGACTAAATATCTAGAGTAAATGCTCGTTACAATTCAACGGGAAACTTAGAAACAATCCATAACAGAATAAACGGCGCAATATACATTGCACAAACTTTTTCATATACGTATGTATATACGTTTGGTCGACTGTGTACGTTTATAAAAGAAAAACGCTTATAAATCAAACAAAAAACAAACAAACAAACAAACATCTTACTTCAATGTGAAGAAGTTTATTATTATCAGACCCCATTTCATTACACAGCATCGTAAACAATCTACTATTCAAAGCTTTCACCTTAATAAAATTGACCACATTTACAGCTTCCTGCATTACTTTATTTAAAGTTGGCTCTAGTGATTTTTCAGCTAAGGATTCTCTGTGTATCATGCAGTGGTAAAAAGTTATATGTGGAGCAATCTTTTTAACTTGAGCCTTAAATCCAATGTTTTTGCTACCATCTGTGCAAATCGCTACGCAATTGAACCATAAAAGGGCGTTTGTTTGGAAAAACTTATCAATAGCACTGAACATTTCCTCACCAGTCGTTCTTCCATCCAAAGGTTCGCAGAATAAAAAGTCTTCCAAAATATCACCAGTAACAGTATCTCACATAAACAAGAAACCGGGCAAGTTTAGCAACATCAGTTGACTCGTCCAACTGAATTGCGAAATTTGAGGAATCTTTTAATCTGTTTAACAGTTGTAATTTATAATATCTGCGAGTACTGTGATACGCCGTGAAACAGTATCTCTTGATAAAGGAATGCATTTTAAATCGTTGCCATATTTTTCGCCAAGCATAATCGAAGACATTTTTATTGCGGCGGGCAAAACGAGAGTTTCACCAATATTATGCGGTTTCATTGTTTTTTCCAATCAAATATGAAAATTTTAAAGACGCTCTTATCGCTTTTTCCGGAACTGTTGTATGCTTGCTCATAAAACATTTCTGCATTTCTAATGCGTTCGCATGTCTTTTGAAAAAAGTTTCATCCTTGCTCATTAAATCAGCATGCTTTGTTTCTAAGTCTCTCTATATACACTGTAATTGACTAAAGTTGCTGTAGTCCTGTAGTGGGGGTAAGGAGGGGAAAAAGAGATGTGCCTGCGCCAACTGGAGGGGTAGGCTACGGCGCAGGTTCTTTTGAGTCTGGTCTACCTAAAGTTATCTTATTTTAGTTATTGTATTGTTATAAGATAAGAAATATTACAAGGTTACTAATAATTAGTTACAACGTATTAATAATTAGTTACATATTTGTAACTAATTATTAATACGTTGTAACTAATTATTAATAACCCTGTATGTTTGCCTCTAATTTTTATTAATAATTCCTCAATTGACGATCCTCCCACGCGACCCCTCGAACTTCTTCCGTGAGCCCCGGGTTGCGCACCACTGATCTACATGCCCCCTCCCTGTCTCCTCCTCCCTGTCCCCTCCCTATCCCCTCCCTGTCCCCTCCCTGTCTCCTCCCTGTCCCCTCCCTGTCTCCTCCCTGTCTCCTCCCTGTCCCCTTCCTGTCTCCTCCCTGTCTCCTCCCTGTCTCGTCCCTGTCCCCTCCCTGTCTCCTCCCTGCCCCCTCCCTGTCTCTTCCCTGTCTCCTCCCTGTCCCCTCCCTGTCCCCTCCCTGTCTCCTCCCTGTCCCCTCCCTGTCTCCTCCCTGTCTCCTCCCTGTTCCCTCCCTATCCCTTTCATGCTCTCTCCTCTTCCGCTCCCTATCCTCAACTTGCCTTCTCCCTGCCCCCTCCCTTAATCCTCCCTGCTCCCACCCTCCCCCTCCCACCTACCTCATCCTGTTCCCTTCCTGCCCCCACTACCCCACCCTGCCGCCTACTTACCCAGCCCCTTTCTCTTCGATATTATATATAATTCTTCATTCGTATAAATAAGTAAATCCTATCATCGCCAACTAAAGCCTTCAGTGCGTTGCTACGGCAACTAAGATTTCTTACCGAAAACAATCTGAATCATGGGCGTTAATTCGGCCACCGAATTAAAATTATGCGTGGATTCAAACTCTCTTTGATATAAAAAACAAGTTTATTCTTTTGGCCTCATTTACGTCCAAGTTTCGAGTTCGTATCTCATTTCTAGCTAATTTTAATGTTCAATTTTAGAGAGGCTTGCTCGCAACGTTTCATCTCTTCCCATGTTATTCAATTGTAGGAAAGATTGACCCATGAGTTCAACGGTGAGCATTTTAAAAGTTAAAGGTCGCGTTGGTAAGTAATACCTGAAAGTTTGATAGAAAAAAGATAGTTTTTGAGTTATAAGCGTTTTTCTTATTCTCCCATTTAACCCCAATAAGACTTCATACATACATGTAATAGATAATGCAATATGAAACGAAAATAGAAAACTATAAAAGCAATGTATATCATATTTACTTCCCTGTACCTGTAATGAATAAATGAATTTAAAAAGAAATTAGGTAATGTTGATCCCCTTAATAACCACTTAGTTTTTAAAATTATTCTTCAACTGTATTTTCAACTGCGTGTGGCCCGCGAAGAGGCCGGAAGTGAACTTTGTGGCCCTCGATGAGTGCCGAAATTGGCTAAGTGGCCTTGGAACCGAAAAGTTTGGGCATCACTGCTTTGATAAATACGACAATTGTTGGGCGTGGAAGCATTCCTTTTATGCTACGAACTAGCACAAATCATAACGCGACATGGAAAAGCTAATCCAATCTTTTCTTTTTTGACTATCGAGTTTTATATCTAAAGACGAATTCCTAAGTACGTGACATAGGCCAAAATCTGAAACTGTATCACGTATCCTGGAGGCCGTTTGAAAAATTAAGTGGGAGATATCGTGACCACACGAGAGAAAAACCATTTAAGTCGCGCAATATAATCATGGTAAATAAATAAACGCGTGGGTTTTGGGGATATACATATATTCGTGGTTTATGCACTTGGTCACATAAATCAGTGTTAGTTCTACGCCTGCTAAAATATAAATAAAAACGATAAAACAGCCGAATTTAAAAATTTACGGATAAAAGCTGAGCCAACTTATGGCATAGAAAGCAATAAAAAATGTTCGGACATGATTTTCTTAACCGCTTAGAACAGGGGTCTCAAACTCAAAATGTTTGGACCAACAGGTAATTTCAAAATATACGGCGAGCCGCATGTCTCAATAATTTGCGTAATCAATTCCTGAAATTTAATAGCGTACAACTATAAATGGTATAAATTTTTATTAAGAAAACAAACCGTCGTACATTTTCTGAATATTAAAATTTTTATTTTGCCTCCTATCTTTTCGTGAGCCGCACTATTTGAGTGGACGAGCGACTGTCGTGTTTGAGACCTCCGATTTATATTATCCAACGAAGCATATGGAGGACCTCGCTTTTTCGTTAATGATGTACATCAGTGAATATTTTTGCCAGATTTACTCTTCATATCATCTAATTTTTTCAAGAATTACGGAAAAATTCCTTTTTAAATTTCCATCGAGATTTTAATTAATTTAAGTTGTCATCTATAATAACATGATAAAATTCGAAAGAATGTGCCAGTGTTTCATAGTGTCCGAACATGCTAGGTTTTTTCAAATTAAAAAAAAAGATAAAGTGAGCCCAATCCTTAATTTTGTGACTCCTTATTGCGACGCGCTTGCTGATATTCACTTGAATTTAAACGCAAATACAAATACGCTAATCAATAAAAATACCTTTATCGTTGTCGATCATATTTCTTTGGTTGTCTGGTTTTGCGAAGTTGAATTTTTGGAATGAATATTCACAAACGATGCAGGTTTTTGAACCAAAAAAAATAAAACGCGCGTTAGAATGAAGATTTCAAAAACATTCTGCTTTTTATCACTTTCATCACGTAGAAGGGAAAATGTCATAAAATCTCATTATTAATTTTAATTGGTATCTTTTCTAAAATTAACATTCTATAAGGCGAAAATTTATAGTGTGGTTTGATTTATTTTTATTGGCGTCAGAGTTTCTCGATTCATATCCTAAATTCATTTGTAACGTATCAAGACGGGAGTGCATATATTTCAACAGGTGAAAAGTAATCTCGAAAACGTGTCACACCTCCTCTCACTTCATAGCATCCCTACTTTGTCAGCTCAAGGCGCCGGAAAAACAAACAGCCATCCTCTCGAAATCCGTCTTTCCGGGGGAAAGGAACAGCGCTAAGCCCCGAGCAGGCCACCGCGGGTCCGTTTATGCGCGCCTGGTATGTCTACTGTTCAGCGTCGTGTGATGAAGGAGAACCAGACGTTAAGGGCCCTTTCAGACGGCAGACTGAGTCGCCGGCGACAGTAAGATTGATTTCCTCCTTCCGCCGTTGCCACGTCGATATCCGCGCGAATATTCTCCACTTCCTCCTACTCGGGTCGCTGCTCTCGCGTTTTTTCTCCCGGCATGTTTCGTCTTTTCCACAGCATCACCTCCTAGGAGAGCATGTTCTCCTGGCAACCAAAGACACTGTTGCGCCGTGCTGCCATCATTAATTGAGGACATCATCTATTTCTTAGCGTGTTCTGTCTGTTACCATTCAAACGGGAAAATTTTATAACTTTGTCCTTCGTATCATAAAAACACAAAAGTGTTTTCCCGCCTCGGTGTTACGATTTTTATTTTGCGTCATTTCTTCGATGACATTCTCAGACAATATTTTCCAAAATCTTCTTATCCATTCTAACAGCACTTTTGGTTTTATTCCTTAGCAAACCACGATATATACTAAGACCTCATTTTTCTCCTTCCTTCTGGCCTACTTATTTAATTTAATGTGGTCATCTCAAGGGTCTCTCGTTACCTCCGCTTTTACGCTTATATGAAACCTTTCGATGAAATAACTTGATTCCCTTGTCATAGGATGTAGTTGCCAAGGTAACGGCCTCATTTTTTTCGAAAATAACTTTAGATCTCAGTAGGTTTTCTAATTCTTCAATCTCTCTAGATGATCACGCTTTCCTTCCATTTGAAATTCGCACTTCCGCAATGTGCATTCCTTTTTGCCAAAGTATAATCCTGAAGTAATTTTTTTCCAATCTTCTACGGCTCCAAGTCAAGGAGATCTTTTGTTGAGGACTAAAGTGTTATATTTAAAGCTACTCCTATGCGTTTATTCGTAGAAATAAACTAATAGCAATTTCCACAGAAAACACATTGGTAAGCTCCATATCCTTAAAATGTTACAATAAACAGGTGCAAGTCTCGGCAATAAATTAACCCAGTGAAAATTAACCCATCTCTGCGTCTGCATTACCAATTTAGAGTACCTTATTAACTATGTAGCTGCTAACTCTATCACTGCCATTAAAACTTTGTCTCGCGGCCCATCCTCGGACTGGAGATTCCACAAATTCGCAATAAAACATCGACGTACGCTAAAATAAAACCCCGTATCCAACAGTAGAATTTATGTCCCTGTCATGTGTCATACTATTTCAGCTGGTTATGCGTTGAGTGTTCACATTATCCTTGTCAGATTTACGACCCATACTTAACCAAAAAACTTATCTATGTGATTTATTTTATTCAAGTCATAAGCTGAGATCGCTATGATATTTTTTTATGTCGAAAATTCTGCAATATAAGTTAGTGTGTATACAAACACACCTAGAGCATGTTTCACTTAACAGATTTTCAAATATTCTTCTCGGCTAACAGGAAAAATAGCAAGTTTAGTTTTTGTCCAGATGGATTTCATTTCATTTAATCTATAAAGATTCAGATTCAGCGTATTATGCATTCTTTACGAAGTTTTCCGAAGAATGCCATTTGCAAGCTTTAAATTATACCATTTGTATTTATTTTAGTGTAAAAAGTATTAATCTGGCAGATTAATCTTCTAGAACAGTGGTAGGCAACCTTTTCAACGTGGCGGGCCACATTGGTGGTTTCAAATTCCTCGAAGGGCCGCATTGCAAGTTGTCAATTCTTCGGCGGCCAGATTAGACTTTAAATCGGACGTTAACCGAAGTCCGGACCAGATTAGTAAGTTTTTGCTAGATTAGGAACAATTGATATTCTGCTATTAGTAGACTCGATGTCTGTATATTGTGTCTTGAGATTTGCATATAACGTTGATTCTTGTTATGATTGTATTATTCAAATCGGTAATCATCGTGAACGTCAGTTGTCTTTTCTTTGTACCCTCCATTTTATGTTATAATGGGAATGTCGCACATTTGGCCATGATATTTTATCGTTTAAAGTAATTATTTGACGAGACATCCGAATCCGCCTCCCTATGTCATATAATTTACAAAAAATATTTATGAAATACTGATGAGTTTTTTGTCTAGCTATGAAGTAAAGCGGTTTTTGTCTTGTATGACTGATGGCGTATGGTTTATCGAGAAACCACTCTGTATTAGTTTAACTTCACTCTTCCGCTGCCTTCTTGGCAATACTAATAACAAAAAAGTAGAGGCATTGATACGAAAATTCTGTTTTGTTATCCGTGGCGATTTAATACCATTGTATTTTAGATTTTTCTAAAGTATTTTCGATGCGTGAATTCCGTGTTTTCCACATACTCTATTAGCATAATTTCGTATTTTTATAACACAAGATTCCTTAATAATGGGGATAAATTTACATTGTATAACAAATGAAAATAATCAGCGAGATATTTTTAAAATATTGGTTAGGAAAATGTCTACTTCGACTGGGCCAT
Source organism: Tanypteryx hageni (assembly GCA_028673005.1). Lineage (NCBI taxonomy): Eukaryota > Metazoa > Arthropoda > Insecta > Odonata > Petaluridae > Tanypteryx > Tanypteryx hageni. The sequence continues at coordinate 96,770,102 of CM054116.1, forward strand.
AAATGCAAGGAACTATATTCTTGGATATTCTTTCATAATTGCCCGACACGCTTTATTACCCGCGAAACACACCCGCGTAACTCACGAAAAAACGACGAGAAAATGTACTACGTGGCAGTATGACTGTTCTTTCTAAATTTCAGGTGAAGTTCTCTTTCTTGTGTCCGACACGCTAAACTGCACGCGACGTTTATATTTAAGGGTTTTAGGTTGGTTTTATTCCGCCTTGGCTTAGGCGCAGGAATAATACTCCCGGAAAATTTATCTCCAAACGTAAAAATTATATTCCCAATTGAAATTATACGCTTCCCCCCACAGGGTTGTGTTGGGGAGGGGGGTAGGATAGGTTTGGTTTTAGGCTTTAATACAACTTTTGACTCTTGTTCGAATGCCCTTCGGGTTAGGTTGGTGGGGTATAGGTTAGGTATGGTTTTAAGCTTTAATATAATTTTTGCCACTTGTTTGAATGCCCTTCGGGTTGGGTTGGTGGGGGATAGGTTATGTATGGTTTTAAGATTTAATACAACTTTTGCCTAAAAATTACTAGCTCCACCTAGTACATTTTCTCGTCACTTTCGGCGTCACTGTCGTTGGTGGCACACTATGACGGGCACTGACGAAAAAATCCCCATATTCTTAACCGAGAATGATATTTTCACCGTTGTTTTTTTGACATTTTTAAATTCTATCTGTTCCTTACCTTAAGTTTCCTTTCGGCCCCAGACTTCTCTCTGTTCTCTAAGCTGCTACTTCCTTCTGTTTCCCCGCGAAAGAGCCTCCAGCACAAGGAATCGCTCACTCTTATGCTCTTCCCCCCTCTACGTGTAGCAATCCCCATTTCTTCTCCCTCCATCATCTCCTCCAAAACCTTCGCCTCCCGCAATTACACCGCTCACTGCATCAACCGAAGGTGACCAACAACCAATCCATTTGACGCACATCCACTTACCCGATGGTATCGTAAAAATCCACATGATATATCGGTTGAGATGTTTCATCACTTGGATCCTTGCCTGCTGTGAAGTATTATAGATATTATAGAATTTTCTTTCATTAAAAGTCATAATTGAAAAACTATTTTTATCCAATAACCATAAAAAGTTAGGGAAAACTAGATGCTCATTTCGGCTGCAAATCAGCCGTTCTTCACCAATAGTAGATCCTAAAAATTGATTCTCTTTTAGAATGTACCATCTATCATCTTCCATTTCCTAATACTTATTCAATTTAAAATGTATAGGATAACAATACTATTGATGTATAAGTTTTCGAAAACAGATTTAATAATGTAAACAGCTATTAATGAAAAGTGATAAAAAGGAAAACACAAGCCATCAAATGAGAACGATAGTTATTATTTTGAAATATTGTCCGGTAGCCATCATTCAACTTCTGGATGACATTTTTGAATCATTTTTACTATGGATAGATCTTCTAAGAAAGGACACTTGCCTGCTGTGGAGTATAATGTATATTATAGAATTTGCTTTCATTAAAAGTCATAATTGAAAAATTATTTTTGTCCAATAGTCATAAAAAAGGTAGGGAAAATCAGATGTTCATTTCCGCTGCAAATCAGCCGTTCTTCACCGATAGTAGGTCCTAAAAATTGGTTCTCTTTTAGAATCTACCATCGCTGATATAGCCGAAATGCTAATCTGGTTTTCTCTTACTTTTTATGGCTATTTGAGAAAAACATGTTTTCAATTTGATTTTTAGGGATAAAATGAGCCCGAAAAGTATTTCTTGAAATGTTTAAGTAATGTAACATTTTACATTACAGTTAGTTGTGATTGTAATTATAATAGGAAAACAGTTTGTTAAAAAAATAAGGCGGCTTTAGAGAGAGGCACGGCGACCCAAGTATAACCGAAAACGTGTTACCATTGACCAGTAGTTTCAGAGATTAAATATGCGGAAGGACGATGGAGACGTGACCATATGAAGTTCCCTTACTATCGCTTCTCTGCTAAAGAACGCCTAGAAATATCTAACATCCCTGCGTTCGATTCGAAGTCTTCTGCTATGCGTAATTTCAAATTGAACACACAGAATTTTAATTCGTTTGATTCACATTCGAATTAAAGATTTTCATGGTCATTCGAAGGAAGCCTGAATGATTGTTTTTTCGCATGGCCCGAACACGTCAATTTATCTTGAGATAATTGGAACACGTTACTTGGGCATCTTTGTTCAAGTCAGATCAACAACCGGAGTTCACAAATGCGACGACGAAATTTAAAACTTAGTTTCAAGGAAATTCTTTTCAAAAGTCCATCGGAATAGTAGATTTGGAATTTCACGATTAATCGTGTCTGCCCCTTCTTGCTTAAAATCATGTCACCCGCACGCTTAGTGAAAATAAACTTATATTTATACAAAAGCAGCGTCCTATAGATTAAAACTACTTTTTAATGAGCGTTAAAATTTTCTCACTAATGTAAGGAAAGTTAACTTTATATGCGTGGAGAATAAAAAAGATAAGGAAACGGAGTTGATCAAGGTTTCCGTTGTATCGCTAACTTGTTCACCTATATTATATCGAGGCTAGCGATGTCTTTAACCCCACAATCACGACCTCGGTACTTGATACCGATCCATGCAGATGTTTATGGTTTGAAATTAATTGAATGTATTTTTCGAGATTTATTAACGCTGCTGTAATTCCTCACAATAGAAAAACTTTAATCAATTAATTGATAATCCTAAATTAATTATGTAGTCATAATGAGATTTCGTGACTCTTGATGTCGATGTCCCTTATTGCCAAAGTTTCCAATAGGGCTGAAATGTTTGCCAAACTTGAGGCGATCATTTCGTTATATTCCATGTAAAATATTTGCGATAACAATAACATGAATGTATAAGTTTTCGAAAACAGATTTAATAATGTAAACAGCTACCTATCAATAAAAAGTGAAAACATAAAAACACAAGCCATCAAGTGAGAACGATAATTATTATTTTGAATATTGTCCTGTGACCAACATTCAACTTCAGAATTACATTCTTGAATTATTTTTATTATGGTTAGATCTAAGAAAGAAGGGTAATAGGGCAAAGGAGACATAAATGAGACAACGTGAGTTGATGTGTAGTTTGAATAAAGATGTCGAAAAGAAATTAGTGAAAACTTTGGTATGGAGTATCGCATTATTTGGTTGTATTAGGTAGACCAATGGTGCCCAAATTACGGCCCGCGGGCCACATCCGGCCTTCCATGAGTTTAACAATTAAGTGACGCAATGTAGAATAAAATGAAACTAGAAAATTATGTATATAATAAACTCTATAGTTTGTATTTACCCCTCTATTCCGATAATATATACATTTAAAACAAATCAGGCAATATTGACCCATAATTAAACGCATTAATTTCCTCAAATTAGTCTTCAACTCTATTATCGACTGGGTGTGGCTCGCGTAGAGGGCTGAAGTGAGCTACTATGTGTCACGCGATAAGTGCATAAATGGGTTATGTGACCCTCGAGCCGAAAAGTTTTGGCAGCACTGACGCAGCCTATGGGAAAAGATGGGAGCGGAGTGGAGGCTTTTGAGTGGTGAGTACGGCGTAGACTGTGTAAACGGATGAGGAAGTTTTAAATACTGTAGGGGAACAGAAGAGCTTAACTAGAGTAATAAGGGAAAGACCGAAGAAATGTGTGGGTCAATTTTGAGAGGTCTTTCGAAGGAAGCCATGTAATGGAAGATGCTAAGGAAAGAGACAAAGAGGTGAGAAGAGGAATATTGAATTTTTAAAAGGGTATGAGTATGAGAGGATGAAGTGGAAAGCCTTGGATGGGAATGATTGAATTGGATAGGCTCAAACCTAGAAAAAAGGCACCTACGTTTATGACGATTTCGTGTAAAATTAAATATATTCGCGCATTTCAATTTTTACGGATAGGCATTATTCTCTCTAATGTATAAAGTCAATTATTTTTTGAAAGCTCGAAATTAGGAAATTATATTTGGACGAAACTTATATCGCTGAAAGATCGAAGACGTTTTCAATTACAGCAATATCAAGGAACACTGGTCCTTTTTTCGTAAAGAGGGCTAAAAATAATCTCGACTTTTAAGCTTTACGCAAACTTCGGAAATTCTATCGTGGAAAATGTTATTCTTCCACGATCCAAAACTCACTTGGGAAGGCTCCATTTTGTGGAAAGATTTAATTGTAGAAATAAAGCACTTATTGTAATTTCCACTAAAAAAGATTTACTCGACCGGTTTTGCCTATTACAGCATCGTCAGATCACCTGATGATGCTGTAATAGGCGAAACTGATCGATTAAATCCTTTTTAGTGGAAATTGCAGTAAGTGTTTTATTTATATTCCGTAATTAATTAATTATCAACCCTTCCAAATCGTTGATTTATTTCGAAACAAAGTTTTTTCGCGGCACTCCTAAACGTCAGCTGCGGCACACCAGTGTACCGCGGCACCCAGTTTTGGAACCTCTGCCCTAGAGAACGTGACTTGCCGTCTTCGTCGTTTACACGCGACCTATCCGAGAAAGTTCGTGAATTTCGTCGCGCGATACGCATGCTGTGTACACAATCCGTTTTCGCCTCAGGGAAAACTGGATGTCGGAAGTGCTGGATCACTCCGAGGACGTCGACTCTATAGATTAATATCAAGGAAATCGCGTGCTGTGGGCGTTTCAATAAAGGTTTAGAGACGGGAAAACGAAGTGGAAAGTATCATTTTTGCGCAAAAAAAGTTTAAACTGCGTCATACGTTTTATTACTGATAAAACTGGTATAGACACCAAAATTCCGTTTTTACGTAGTGCCGTTTTACCGGAAATGCTGGTTTTACGTAAGGAAAACAAGAGAGGAAAGATACACACATCATGCGTGCATACATGCGAGGCAGAGTTGTTCTTTACGATTTATGTTATCATGTCAAAAATGATAAATATTAATGGTTTAGTATAATGTCTACGAACAAAGATGGTATGCCAGTAGTGTAGCCAAGGAAATATAGAATTTTTAATTCACCGATTTACTAATCAATTGCAATTAATAAAACAATCGACAGTTATGTAAAATGTACCTCACTCGAATAGTAGTAATATAATCTTTATGTTCACGTTTATTCCTTTGTTGTACACTACTCATTTCTTTTTACTTGCAAATGTTATAAGGTAATACAATTGTACGATTTTGACCTGTTTAAAATTAGAATCTTGACTTTTATTCTCTCATTTTTTTTAGTTATTTTTGCCTACCGACAATTTATTATAAACATTTTTGAGCAAACAGGCATTAGAATTTTGATACAAGTATTTGATAAATATTTCGGATTCTTGTTCTCTTATTTTTTTAACAATAACCTAATAGACCATATTGAGATCATAATGTTCCTAATATGGCCTAACAGCAAGGTTATGCTAAAATGCTAACAGTAAATCCATGTTGAAGCGTTATAGTTGTAACATTTTTTTGTTTACTTAAATGAACTGTCTAGGAGTACATTATGTTAGTTTTACTTTCAGGATTTGGGAAAGATGCTTAAACAATTAATAAAGCTTAGATAGGTCATATTGGGTCGAGTTACCTTATATACGTAAAGAAAATAGACATTTTTCGTGCGCAAGAAAGAAAATTAAATTAGTTAGTTTCTTACAACTGATATTGTTTACTTCATTTGCCATGAAGATTGTTTTCGTTGACAACAATTAAAAAACACGAGAAATATTTTCTAAGTTCTAAGTGAATTACGACTTTCTCGTTTGATTTACTTAAAATCGGCTACTCCTTCGATAAAAATGTACTGAACAAAACATATGCTATTTAACTAGTTCTACAAATTTTGTTTAAACACTTTTTGTTATAAGTGATATTTTACGAGATATAAAGAAAAGTTCATTTTTTGTTACCAGTAAAGTGGCGCTCCCGATTAGGCCACGTGAACCATTTATATCATTTTCTTATTTTCTTTGACCTTATGTCCTAAATACCAAATTTCATGAATATCCGTCCAGTAGTTTCGAAGATGAAACATGTGGACAGACGGAAGGACACCACCTCACCATATGGTGTTCTTTTTTACTTTTTGTAAAAACCCTCTAAAAAGTAGGAGGTCAAATTTGAATTTGGCTCCCTATAGTTGCAAATGTGGCCCCTACGCGGTGCTGGTACTCTAACAAACTATTTATGCAATAACGTTGAATTATTTTATGTACTGTAGTTAAAAAAAAATATATATCGTCGCAATTGAGTAATCATTACTTTCCAAGGTTATTCATATTTTCAGTATTATTCTATGGGTACATTACCCAATATGTGCCAGTTTTAAGAAAAATCCTTTTATACGGAATTAATTCGGTTCCAAGCCACTCCGTAAAAACGGGATTTTGGTGTAAGTACAACTTTTACTTGCTTCGGATAAGTTTATAGTGACAATATGTAGCAATTATATTTTATTCCACCACACATCCAATGCAGAAGCGGTGATAACGATTTAAGCACGAAACGTTTTATCGATCATTTCATTGGCAAGGATAAGATTTATGGCCAAATTTCAACATATAGCGACGTCTCTCAACAAAAAGGCCGTAAATTTAGGATCCACGGAATAAAATTCGAGATAATGCCAAAAACGCAGATATGAAAAATTTATTTCAATATTTAAGGTGACAAATAATATGCTATTATCCGCTCGCCACTTATTTTTACAATGTGCACTTTCTTTATTCCTCAAAAGTATGGCGTCAGTTATCCCACCAATCTTACCAGAAAAAGGTGTCATAAAGGCGATAATTTTATCGTCATATAGATAACGTTTTTTTCCGGTTTGCGTTTTTTTAAACTTAAAAGGCATATTATTTAATAGGGAAAACAGATTGTATGAATATTACATTATATTACTTTTGGAAAATTAGATCTGTAATCCGCAACTGAATACCTTACTCTTACGGCTGGAACTCAACGACAGGTGCGTCCAATTGATTTTCAACATGCATCTCTCGTAATTAGGAGTTACAGATCATAGGATATCATGGAAAGTGAGAGAAAATGATGAAATTTTTGTCAAAACGAAGCATCACGGCGGTTATGGTCATCGTATGGGTGTCATGTTCAGAAATCACATTAACTTTTGATTGAGAAGTATACAAACGGAGCGCGCGCACACACACGCGGATACAAAGTCTTACGAACAAGATATCGCTGCAACCAAAAATGTATGCATCAACAGTTTCGCGCTCTTGAAAAAATCTATTTTTAGAAGTTCGTATTTCATAAGACGAATTCTCGCAATAAGGACGCAAGCTGTTTTATTGAAATTGTTTTCCTTATTTGCGACTACATCAAACTTTAAATAAAACTAAATCGATAGAAGTTTAATTTTATCATTAAGGCAATAAAAATTATATTCTATATTTTGTAAGTAAGAATAAAGTCATCTATATTCTATAAGTTTGATATTTATTTCAAAATTTACTTATGTAGAAAAATTGCTTCGCTTCGTTGTTGGCAAGGAGAAAGGCAAAAAGAAAACAAAAGATTTAGACATCATTCTACATAAAATGTTTTATTAAAAGTTCAAACAGGTTTACTGAACTTGCTATTATTAATTTGCACAATATCACATCAGGAGTCAGCAATTTTTTACACTTAAATAAAGTAAAATTTACAAGATTTTAGCGCAAAGTATATGATATTATTACTTTCCAATATCGTGAATTTCATTTCAACAAAATTTTTGATATTTTTTTTAAATATCTGGCAAAGACAAGGGAGCTGTTTTACAAGATTTCACAACATTTTGGTATACATGTTTATCTTTTGAAGTTTTAAATTTTGAACAAAATCCATTTTATACTATATTTATCGCTTGGAAAAATTAAAAAAACCGAGATATTTTAGAGTCACATTTGTCTAATCTTTACTATGACTTTTAGCCAGTGCATCTAGGATGGAAATATCTTGACCTCTTGTATGGTCCGGACGATTCCTTTCAAATTCATCGTGAGTAATAAACAATTCCTCCTTTCCGTTGGGGTACGTAATCTTCACGATGGTTTGCACGCTCACTTTGATTTTAGAGGTGTCGTCTTCTTCACTAGAAGAACAATCTGATCTATCGGTTGTTGTTCTCGTCGGCTCTTCTGTAGTTTCAATTGTTTGATTCCCAGCGTCTGTTACGGTCGAATATTCTCCGTTCGTACCTTCAGTCGTATCAATAAATGTCGAACCACTTGTTTCCATGTGAGTTACCTTGGTACTTGGGACATCACTTGAAATTTCTGTCGGTGTAGTACTAAATTCTTCCGATGTACCCTCTTCATTTGTTTGGGTTTGTTCCTTCTCTGTAGTTACGTAATCTGTAGTAATCGGAGGTGGTGTGGTTCCTTCCTCTTCTGTTCCCGTTGTCACCTCTCCTGTAGCTCGTTCGGTTGTTTCGGTATAGGGTGGTTTTGTTGTCCCTTCTTCTGCTCCCGTGGTCACATCTCCTGTAGCTCGTTCTGTTGTTTCGGTATAGGGGGGTTTTGTGGTTCCTTCTTCTTCTGTTCCCGTGGTCACCTCTCCTGTAGCTCGTTCTGTTGTTTCGGTATAGGGGGGTTTTGTTGTTTCTTCTTCTGTTCCCGTGGTCACATCTCCTGTAGCTCGCTCAGTTGTTTCGGTATAGGGTGGTTTTGTTGTCCCTTCATCTGTTCCCGTGGTCACCTCTCCTGTAGCTCGTTCGGTTGTTTCGGTATAGGGTGGTTTTGTTGTCCCTTCATCTGTTCCCGTGGTCACCTCTCCTGTAGCTCGTTCTGTTGTTTCAGTATAGAGGGTTTTTGTTGTCCCTTCATCTGTTCCCGTGGTCACCTCTCCTGTAGCTCGTTCTGTTGTTTCGGTATAGGAGGGTTTTGTTGTCCCTTCTTCTTCTGTTCCCGTGGTCACATCTCCTGTAGCTCGCTCAGTTGTTTCGGTATAGGGTGGTTTTGTTGTCCCTTCATCTGTTCCCGTGGTCACCTCTCCTGTAACTCGTTCGGTTGTTTCGGTATAGGGAGGTTTTGTTGTTTCTTCTTCTGTTGTTCCCGTGGTCACCTCTCCTGTAGCTCGTTCTGTTGTTTCAGCATAGGGGGGTTTTGTTGTTTCTTCTTCTGTTGTTCCCGTGGTCATATCTCCTGTAGCTCGTTCGGTTGTTTCAGTATAGGGTGGTTTTGTTGTCCTTTCATCTGTTCCCGTGGTCACATCTCCTGTAGCTCGCTCAGTTGTTTCGGTATAGGGTGGTTTTGTTGTCCCTTCATCTGTTCCCGTGGTCACCTCTCCTGTAGCTCGTTCGGTTGTTTCGGAATAGGGTGGTTTTGTTGTCCCTTCTTCTTCTGTTCCCGTGGTCACCTCTCCTGTAGCTCCTTCTGTTGTTTCAGTATAGGGGGATTTTGTTGTTTCTTCTTCTGTTGTTCTCGTGGTCATATCTCCTGTAGCTCGTTCGGTTGTTTCAGTATAGGGTGGTTTTGTTGTCCCTTCATCTGTTCCCGTGGTCACCTCTCCTGTAGCTCGTTCTGTTGTTTCGGTATAGGGGGGTTTTGTTGTCCCTTCTTCTTCTGTTCCCGTGGTCACCTCTCCTGTAGCTCGTTCGGTTGTTTCGGTATAGGGTGGTTTTGTTGTCCCTTCTTCTGCTCCCGTGGTCACATCTCCTGTAGCTCGTTCTGTTGTTTCGGTATAGGGGGGTTTTGTGGTTCCTTCTTCTTCTGTTCCCGTGGTCACCTCTCCTGTAGCTCGTTCTGTTGTTTCGGTATAGGGGGGTTTTGTTGTTTCTTCTTCTGTTCCCGTGGTCACATCTCCTGTAGCTCGTTCGGTTGTTTCAGTATAGGGTGGTTTTGTTGTCCCTTCATCTGTTCCCGTGGTCACCTCTCCTGTAGCTCGTTCGGTTGTTTCAGTATAGGGTGGTTTTGTTGTCCCTTCTTCTTCTGTTCCCGTGGTCACCTCTCCTGTAGCTCCTTCTGTTGTTTCAGTATAGGGGGATTTTGTTGTTTCTTCTTCTGTTGTTCCCGTGGTCATATCTCCTGTAGCTTGTTCGGTTGTTTCAGTATAGGGTGGTTTTGTTGTCCCTTCATCTGTTCCCGTGGTCACCTCTCCTGTAGCTCGTTCGGTTGTTTCGGTATAGGGTAGTGTTGTTGTCCCTTCATCTGTTCCCGTGGTCACCTCTCCTGTAACTCGTTCTGTTGTTTCAGTATAGGGGGGTTTTGTTGTCCCTTCATCTGTTCCCGTGGTCTCCTCTCCTGTAGCTCTTTCGGTTGTTTCGGTATAGGGTGGTTTTGTTGTCCCTTCTTCTTCTGTTCCCGTGGTCACCTCTCCTGTAGCTCGTTCTGTTGTTTCAGCATAGGGGGGTTTTGTTGTTTCTTCTTCTGTTGTTCCCGTGGTCATATCTCCTGTAGCTCTTTCGGTTGTTTCGGTATAGGGTGGTTTTGTTGTCCCTTCTTCTTCTGTTCCCGTGGTCACCTCTCCTGTATCTCGTTCTGTTGTTTCGGTATAGGGGGTTTTTGTGGTTCCTTCTTCTTCTGTTCCCGTGGTCACCTCTCCTGTAGCTCGTTCTGTTGTTTCGGTATAGGGGGGTTTTGTTGTTTCTTCTTCTGTTCCCGTGGTCACATCTCCTGTAGCTCGTTCGGTTGTTTCAGTATAGGGTGGTTTTGTTGTCCCTTCATCTGTTCCCGTGGTCACCTCTCCTGTAGCTCGTTCGGTTGTTTCGGTATAGGGTGGTTTTGTTGTCCCTTCATCTGTTCCCGTGGTCACCTCTCCTGTAGCTCGTTCGGTTGTTTCGGTATAGGGTGGTTTTGTTGTCCCTTCATCTGTTCCCGTGGTCACCTCTCCTGTAGCTCGTTCGGTTGTTTCAGTATAGGGTGGTTTTGTTGTCCCTTCATCTGTTCCCGTGGTCACCTCTCCTGTAGCTCGTTCGGATGTTTCAGTATAGGGTGGTTTTGTGGTTCCTTCTGATTCTGTTCCTGTGGTCAACTCTTGCGTTTCGGTGGTTGTGTTATTTGTTTCATATTTGCTGGTTTCATAATCTGTTTTTGCTGTTGGTTTGGTTCCTACAGTACTTAGTTCGTTGTCAATAAATTCTATATCACCATCCAACATGATGTTATCGATGGCAACGATATCAGGCACACTGCCAAAGTTTCCATTGCCATATATCCACACCTTAGAAAGATAGATAACATATATTAAGTATGCGTTTCGTCTCACTATATTCTAAATTACATGCTTTGTGTTAGAATTGAACAAACGGTAATACAAAGAGTTTTCTAGACCTATATGTAAATAGATAATGAAATCGAGGAAAGGTACTGAGAAGGCCTGGAATGAGAGTTAAATATGATATTATAGAATTAAGAACATGAAAAGCGTGTGGTCTAAAAGACAGCTCGCGATGTTAAGGGTTAAGAACGATTTGTGAGGCTCATTTTATGGATTACTTCTAATAGATCACTTAGTAAACTCCTGTAGCCTTAAAACGATTGAATAAACTAGATTCGCATTTCGGCAGACTAGATTAAAGTTAAATCTGAGGTAGAATAGAGATCCCTAGGCACCATGTGAGTGAAAATAGAGTTAAAATTAGGTTTTTATGGTTAAAATTACAATATTAAGAATCATGATGGAATTAATTCTTAGAAATACTTTTGAGAAAAGATTAAAAACAAAATTAAAAAGAACTTATTTGAATTGAGAAATATTTATTAAGAGGTCTCAATTTATTGTTAGACATGTTAACACGTTATTCTAGATATAAATAAACATGGTGGGTAAAATAATAATGAAAAAGTTTTGACAACTACGAAACATTGGTGGTGGGCCGCACGAAATTGCTAAGAGGGCCGCAGGTTGGGCACCCCTGGAGTAAACGAACGGTGATTTGCCACTGTGTTTACTACCTTGTATCTGAAATGTCCATATTTTTATTCAACCGTTTTATTGCTGCTAGATTTAGCTATAATATTGAGTCCTGTCAGTTATCTGGAACCTTATAATATGCAAAAGCGGTCTTTCAATGAATATATTGAATTAGGAGGTAGAGAGGTTTTCTACCTGCATGGGTTCACTGATACCCGCTGGAATCTTAGATGAGACAGTGATAAACTCATTGCTAGCTGCTGTGGATTTGTAGATTGACATCAAAAGGGTTTGGTACACTGCACCTTGTTGCAGATAAGCGACTTGGATGCCACTGGCTCCATCCAAAGCTGACCTCACGTAATAATCAAGAGATATATTGACACCATTTGCAGCTCTAAACCAGGGACTTGTGAAGAACGATCCACTCGATACCTGCGAATAAAATGTAAAACTTTTACTTTCGATTACAAGAATCGAGCTAGATGAATATTCTACGTTGTAATTTGGTAAAATCAAAGTTAAATTTAATTGAAAGGAACTTTTCTTCTCATTCGAAATTACTTTTTACGTCAAGATTATACATTTATTGAATACTATAAATATTCAAAACATTTATTTCCATCTTGATAAGACCGAATAAAATTTTTTTAAAGCCGCAAAGATTCGATGAAGTACGATTTTTAGCAGTTGATTTAAATCGGCGAATGGGCAGTTTTTAAAAATTAATTATCGGCGAGTTACCGTGGAAAAGTTTTCTCACCCCGACTCCCAAATCTAACTTGGCGAAATATTTTCCTCCGCCTCCGACTGGTCTCGGCGCCCTAGCGTTCATCTCCTCGTCCAGGCTTTCGTAAGTCTGCACCTTCCAGGCCACGCCGTTACTCCAATCCTCGGTGATAAACGGGGATAAACCGTTTTCGAAATCGAAAAGGATGCCATTGGATCGCGTTCGGCGGACGGACGCAGAGGACCCTTCATGAAGGGTGAGAGCGGCGAGCAGGAGAACGAACCCAAGATGACTGTCCATCTGGATGATTTGGCAGTAAAGATATCGGAAGCACACGAATGGTCGTGGTCTATAAGTAGCCTTCCTTTCGTCGCGAGTTTCGGAATGCCGGGACCTATGGGTAGATAAAGATGTAGTGATTGACGGAAAATCACCCGCGTCTATCTTCTGATACGGTATGAAAGGCTTTCAGGGAGGGTTTTTTAATCCGAATACTGTCTACTTCGTGTCGTTCAGTCACCGATGATAATCAACTTTCTATCGCGATAGATACGCTTAATCCCTTGTAAATAACTCATTATTAAGTCTGTTAACAAAGATAGCTCAGCACTTTTGGCTAGTATATAATGAGTGAGTAAACTCCTTAAGCCAAAAACCAAGGGATTGTGAATAAGCCCAATGCATTTCGTCCACCAAGTGGACATCCTCAGGGGCAACCCGAGCACGACAGCGCTGTCGTGTTCAGGTTGCCCCTGAGGATGCCCACTTGGTGGGCGAAATGCATTGGGCTTATTCACAATCCCTTGGTTTTTGGCTTAAGGAGTTTACTAACTCATTATTAAGTCTGTTGCCAAAAATTTCGTAAGGATCATAGCGAAGAAAGGACGGTTTAACTTTAAATGATTTTCCTATGTGCTGGGGAATGAACTCTATTCCTCATTATTATTAATTTAGCCCAAAATAAATAAACTTGCCTAGTAAGCAGTTGACTGGAAAAAAAATCTTAAAGCATAAGCAATATTTGTTTTTATCGGATTTCAGCTGAATAAAAGACTGAAAAAACCGCCCAAGTCTCGCGAAGGCAGTATAAGTGTCAATCAACAATATCCGAGGAAATTACGAAAGTGTCGGTTTCCGAGTTTCTTAGAAGTCGGTAATTTTTATTGCTCTGAGAGATAACTAAAAAGTTTGACGATCGACCCCTATTGTTTAAAGGCAAAGTCAGCGATGCTGTGCGTGTTTCAGTCGCATTTAATAAATTGATTATTTTCAAATATCAGAATAAAAACGTAAGATTCGATGCGATTTATTAATAGGTAAACCGTCCATCTGTAATAATTAAGAGAGGAGTAGTTGCATGCTAGAGTAATTTATTCCTACTAGATAATTAGATGATCCGCCCCTAAGCGCAACACGCGTCAGCACCGCTCGCTTCAGAGACCTCCGCACGATGCGCATCGCTAAGCTGAAAATAGTTTTTCGGGATTGCTGTTATCGGGACACATATTTTTCGTCCAGAAAGCTTTTTTCTCCGACCTACCGTTTCCGAAATATAAATTTTTAAATATTTTAAACGGCCGCCCTTTTATTCCGATTTCCACAAGTGAGTGTGAAAGTGATGAACATAATTGTAACTCCGTCGAGATCTTTGTTGTAAGCAACGAAATCGGCACTGATGTTCATCCAAAATGTTGGGCCGCCTCGAACTCAATTCGATCCAACCAAGTGCGTTCAGTTATGGCTGCTTCGTGGGCAACATTCTGCAATACACACCAAAAGCAAACAGCGAAATCGAAACATTGAACTCCCTCAAGGCGTTATTCAAATTTGGAACTTCTTTTGGAACATGTCCGTGATTTTGATTTCGAATTTTGTTGTTCACTTTTCTAAAATAAAGAAAATGTTTCACATTTTAAAAAGTTAGTTTTTCGACAAAAATTTGAAAATTTCGAACCCCTGTCACATCTTCACATTCTAGACAAATAAAGCATTAATAAAGGTGAAATACTCCTTTAGCCAAACAATTAGAGGGTTACAAAAACCCAATGCATTTCGCCCACAAGGTGGGCATCGTCAGGGGTAAAACCTGTTTCAACAGTGACTGGGAGTCAACTGACGATGCCCACCTTGTGGGCGAAATGCATTGGGTTTTTGTAACCCTCTAATTGTTTGGCTCAAGGAGTATTTCACCTTTATTAATCTTAGCCAAAGTTATTGAGCTACTATCAATTAAATAAAGCATTGTTGAAAACTATAGGGAAGAAAGTGTGACTTATCAATAAATTGGGTATTCGGAATGAAAATTACCATCCGTTACTGTGTAGTGGTGTTTAAAATTGTGCAAAATTGCTATCATGCATTGAAATATCTAACTATGACATTGAAATGTCCAGCATGAAAAGAATGTCAAAATTCAAATTAGACATGGTTGCTTTGCTTCATCGAAGTATTTGGGCAGAAAGTCGCAATTTGAAGAGCAGTAAATATAAGAAATCATCTATTGCATATTTTTCGCATTTTATTTTACCAAAATTCGATGGTGTTAATCCGAGAAATTTTGAATTATGGGCAAACTTAATAAAGGTGAAATACTCCTTTAGCCAAAGGAGCTAAAGGAGTATTTCACCTTTATTAATCTTAGCCAAAGTTATTGAGCTGCTATCAATTATGGGCAAACTTGTTGAAAAATATGTAACGTTGTGCTTGAAATATTTGGCAACTTTATTTTTCATTATATCCATGTTTGTTTTATAAAAATAAGAACAAAAACTTTCATAGAGCTATCAATTTTGAAGTATGCCTGAGGAAAATTATACAATTTATTTTCTCTAAACGAGTCAATTATTATTATTAGTATTTATGGAGTTACGGAAGGAATCCTGAAAGATCTACATAGAAGTCTTGCTGAGCATCTTTACTTTCTACTTATTCCCGTCAGAATTACAACGAATGGCAACGTAAAAATATAAATGTTTGACAGTCCATGCGACGAAGGAAAATCTAAGCCCCAATTCTGCACCGAGAATATGATACTTTTATGACGATTTAAAAAAATAATTACATAGATATACAAATTACTAAAAATAAAAAGGTTTATCATAAGTGAAAATCAAAACCAACGTCTTAAAAATGCTCAAAATCGTGCAATCATATTTCATTTAAAACTTCCAAAATAATTTCTTTTCTCTCGCAATAATTATCGATTTCATATAATTTGTGCTATTCTTAAAATAATCGATTAAACAACAAAATAAGTGTATATAGGGTGTATAAAGAGCAAATTCTATTTTAAATTTTATCTTACCTATGAAGCTGGAATTTATAAGGAATTTTAAGATTATGATATACCATATATACATTCCAATTATATAAAATATCGGTGTTATGGCATTTTAAAGCATTTAACTTACCTGTTCCTATCTTGTGATTATGTCACGGTCCTATAGCTCAAAATATGTCTATATTCACCGGTAAAAGTGTTGATGATAATATCATCATTCACAAGCCCTGTTAGTTATATTGATAAATACCTAACAACTATTTTATTAGGTTTATTTATATGACATTGTCTTAGTAACCGATATTTTAGTGTTCTCTTTCTGCTTATCAGGGCCAAGGTTCATTTAAACGGCAGCATTAACTAGTAATATTCCTAAATAAAAGGATATTGTATTACAAATGTAGGCTAAAGTTTACATTTTTATTCCTGCTCCACCCACCGTTGCTGAAAATGTGTATCAGATATCTTCGATCTAACTTCAACCACCATCGACTTATTTCATCAGTCGTGAGCTTGAAACAATGAGGAGGAACCGTAAAACATACAGCTCGTGTTGTCAATGTAAATGCTATGTGATGGAAAATCCTCAATATTCATCTTGCAATATAACTGAAAATGAATAATTTATTAAAGGAAAGCCGCGAGAATAAAAAAAATCGCCACACTCATTTTAATTTGATTAAAAATATATATCATGCCATAGGATTATGAATTTTCCGCCATCTATGCATTAGATGTGAGGATGTGAGGTTAGTATGAAAAGATCAGGGGGAAGCATAACAGGGATATAACGTTTTCTGTGGAAGAAAAATATACAAGTAAGGAAAGAGCTGCTGAAACCGACAGCAAATGACGGTTTAAAAAAAAAACGTAGACAGATGGGCAAACCGAGAAAATGTGCACAACGAGACAGAATACTGAAACTATTGGCGAAAAACGAAATATCTAGCTGCTTTAGTTTAGGAGTTGGCGCGTCAGACAGATGGACCTTCACTTCAAAACGCTCAGAACTAGAGAGAATACTACGAGTACACCGACTGGCGAAAAAACGAAGTCTCTAACTCGGGAATTTGAAAGGCTTTAAATTTGTTATATTAAAAATATAAAAAACTAAGAAAATTTATAAAAGTTTACAATTGCGAAAACTGCATAGAGATATCTGTAACCGTATAGCCTGTGTGCTGGAAATAGTTTATTGGGGCAATAGGCTTTAGCCTTAAGTATTTGGCAGCACGCCACTGCCTAAAGGTCTCTGCCGATTGATACCAATGTCGACTGTTTCCTCTGCGTACCACACGCCCTCCCCCTTATCCCTCCCCTTTATTTTCGTTTTTACGCTGCGTATTCGTAATCGTCATAAAATTCTCTGTCGATTGATACCAATGTCGACTGTTTCCTTGGCGTTGCTTACGCCCTCTTCCCTCCCCCCCACTTTATTTTCGTTTTTACGCTGGGTATTCGTAATCGTTATAAAATTTTCTGTCGATTGATACCAATGTCTACTGTGTTTCCTTGGCGTACCTTACGCCCTCTCCCCTTTTCCCTCCCCCCACTTTATTTTCGTTTTTACGCTGGGTATTCGTAATCGTTATAAAATTTTCTGTCGATTGATACCAATGTCTACTGTGTTTCCTTGGCGTACCTTACGCCCTCTCCCCTTTTCCCTCCCCCCACTTTATTTTCGTTTTTACGCTGGGTATTCGTAATCGTTATAAAATTTTCTGTCGATTGATACCAATGTCGACTGTGTTTAAAGCAAATGCATTAGTATACGATTATACTACGGAGAATTTGACGAAAAGCACTTCTGTACCACGGGAAACCCGTGTGCATCCCTACTTGTTAATTGTTGTTTGCTGAGAGAACCGTCTTAGCGATCGATGTAAACAAAATATGCGATGTTTTGCTAGGGATTTTCTCGAATTTTTATCTCCGAAACTATAACTCGTAATTACGTGGCCTCGCGGACTTTCTTGTAGTAAATGTTGTTCACTATCTGGATAAACGTTTTTATCTATACCTTACAGATCATATAAGAGCTAGGGAGATAAAAGTTGGATATTTCATTGTTGCTTGAAGGATGCCATTTAACGAGATACGAGTATAAGTTTATTAAAGTAATTATGTAAAGTGGAATTTCTAATTGACGGATTCAGTCGACAATCACAATTGGACGATAAGTTTTAATAAAGATCACTCATACTTAATCAAATTAAAATCCATACATGCCCATAAGGCGTTTCGCTATTACCTCTTTTCCTAATAACTCGCTCTTCCTCCGAAAGAGGATCTTTCCGGCAAACTGTTGCCGCCCTCGAGCCAGTTATTTTTTTGGGTGTGTACGAAGAAAATAATCTGGTTAATAAGTAAAAATGATAAATGATTTTTTAATATCAGGTATTACTAAAGTATATACGTTCAAATGTATGAGATGGGAAAGGACAAAATTAAGAAATATTATTGCCCGTCCGTAAGTGCCGCCCGGGTGCGATGCGGCCCTTGCGACCATAGGGCGGCGCGGCTCTGGGCCCGACAGTCAAGGGCACGTTATTTTTGCAGTGCAGCGCGTATGAATCATATTGGCTTGAGGCCCACTTCGGGGTTTCAATACGTTAAAAAAATCCAACTTTAAAAAGTCTTGAGTCTGAAAGTCTCGAATGAAAATTTCGCGGGAGCCGAGACCAGAAAAATTCTGAAATTTCCCGAAAATTTTTTGTTGAGAATTCTCGGACCAGAATCACTACTCACGATGCACTCAGCCAGCGACTCCGAACGAGAGTGAATAGAATCGAGCTTCTCTCTTCAATATTAGCTTTTTCATTCTTTCTCTTTCTAGCTTGTCTATTTCAAAACATGATGCGGCAGGCGTAAACAGAGCACTGTTGACTACAATGTACAACAATTTGTCGTAAATTAACAAAATTACATTTTATGCTAATAAATTCTCAGAAATATAAAGAAAGGAATTATAATTCAACTCCTTCCGTACGCGCACAGAAATTGAAATAATGACATCTTTGTTATTTCACTTTTTTCATCTTTTTCGTTTTTTTTTATTCGACTTTTTCCTCGAATTTGGCGCCCTAGGCGACCGCCTAGTTCACCTATATGAGTGTTTGAAACGCCAACACGCAGCGGCCACAGACGTCTGATCAGTATACATATAAAGAATTGTTCGAACTCCACTTGGGAAGGATCGACTTTGTGGAAAGATTCCATAATATAAATTAAGAAAATTATTGTAAATTTTCCCTTGGTTTGCATAGGGTTCTATATATACGGAAAAAGATGGAGGAAAGGAGAGATAATCGAATAATAGGCAGGAGGGAGAATATACAATGGGGGACTGTCATACATCGGGAGTTACCGAAAATTTTATGAAGTTGTATTGTATGGCTACTGTTATAGGCAAATATAAAGTTTTTCGTTAAATTTTTAACAGATTTATAAAAAAGAGCGATTTAAAAATCTGTTGTTTTCCTCTATCTGCCGTCTTAGAAGAAATATTGGTAGAAGTACTGCACCTTCCTGCATTTATTTCGCTTTGTGTTTTGCAAAATGGCATCTGTAGGGTTTTGTGTAGCCAGATCTGATAATTTGCCCAACGTCTATTCGTAGATGCTTTTACAGTACATTGGAAGTCGTAGGGAGCAATATTCATATGTTGAAATGCGTGGAGTGAAGGCGAATAGGTTTGTATTACATTTAATTGATAAAACAAGTTCGATGTACCATCATTTCGACTGAAACGCAGAAGACAAGATGGATTGACGTCTTAAAACAGCTGTACCATATTAAATGAATAAAACAACTCGAGTTTTAACTAATATTATAGAATATTTATTTATGTATTGTTTCCCATGCTTTCCTAGTATCTAGTAAGTAAAATATAGTTAGATAAGTATATGGCCGAGACTTCGTGGTAACGAGATAATTGGAATACAGACATTAAGAAGTAGTTACAAAGTAATATGACATTAATTCAAAAAGCTGTGTATTGCTCGTAAGTCGTGTGGTTTGATTAAGCTTAGTAATTTATAGAAAGTGTGGTTTTCCATTTGTAAATAATTTTTGAAATCTGAAGGTTCGTTGGATTCTATATAGCTCTCGTAATAAATTCCTTTGAGAATATGTTTTCTTTTCAAAAGCCACTATTTTGTCCATTTGCTTCTTTTCTTCTCTTCATCCACGCACAAGACGAATGCTATTGTTTGAATTGCTATTCTTTTTCGGCCAAATTGTAATATGATTAACAAATATTACCTGATATTCCAGCACAGTAAAAACGACTACTCATACCTAGCGCTTCTCGCTGATAAAGTCTGTGAAACTTGTCGACAAACACGTAATCGCGCGTGTGAAGTACGCGCGATTGACAAACGGGTTTGACAACAGATCGTGTCAACAGATCGTTGTGTGTGTGGGGCCCTTAAGATCAAATAGTACGGGAGCTTCATTTAAAAAATCTTTCGACAATACTAGTACTGAAAACCAGGATAAATCCTGGATATGATTGCCTTTTTGCTACAAGCAATTGAATGAAATTAAAATTTAAAAGATATTTTCGAAAATAAACAGTTTTCAATTCCAGATAACTAATATAAATAATTAAGTACCAGAGCTTAACACGTTCAACCCGGCGTGGGTCACCGGTGAGTCACAACTACATCATTCTGTAGGGCGGCATGACCCACCGGTGGGTCACAGCTATATCGCACTCTACAGCGGCGTGGCCCACCGGTGAGTCACGACGTCCTTCTGTTTGTAGTGCAATTTGAAATGAGCCGTTTGTATGTAATAAAAAAATTAATGCTGTCCCGCCAGACAGATGGTTCGTAATTTCTCCTGTTGTTTTCAGGATTTTAATTTCAATAACTATAAAGTAATTATTATGAAATTAGGACAAATCAAGTATATTTTTTATCTGTTGTGAACTGTATTAATAATTTAAAGATTTATTATCAAAATACAGCTAAATTACATAGTCTTTTATTTTTATGCATACATCAAATAATATAGGTTCCTAAGCATGTATTTTTTCAAAACATCGTAAAAAAATTAAGAAATTACGAAAAATCAG
This sequence comes from Tanypteryx hageni, assembly GCA_028673005.1. NCBI lineage: Eukaryota > Metazoa > Arthropoda > Insecta > Odonata > Petaluridae > Tanypteryx > Tanypteryx hageni. Next base: position 96,791,027 of record CM054116.1, read on the forward strand.
ATTGTTTATAATTTTTAATGAAAAATATTTTCAGATGTATTAACAAAATACAGCAAAATTACAAAGTATTTTAATTTTTATGCAAAAATCATTTAAAATATAGGTTCCAAGGTATGTATTTTTTCAAAACATTGTAAGCATAATGCTGGTTGATCTTTACAATCAGGACAATATGTCACAACTTTCTTTGTTTTTTTTATTGCCTCTTTACATCCATACACTCGGCTAATGGAATTATAACATTCTTTACATCTTTTTCTCATAACTCTAGCTGCGCCATCATATTTCTTTAAAAAGTGTAGTTTCTTCTTTGATGGTTAGGGAGTAGTTGTTTCGGGTGGAGTAAGTAAATCGGAAATTATTGATTCACGAAAATGCAATATACTCATTTTTTTAGATCCACTGAATTTCCTGTGGATGCACCATGCATTTACCAACATCGTGCCACATATTAGTTCAATTACTACTTTTTGTACCATTTTATTGTCTTCCTCAAAGACGTGTAATAAGAAGACATTTGGTCTGATATATCGACGCCTTTCTTGGCAATATTGTAGCTCAAAACTGTATCAGGTTTTCTTATGTTTCTATTTGTTTCCACTAAACAACATGTATGATTTTTACAGGTGGTCAACATCAGTACAGGCCTTTTGTCGGTCCATTTCATAAATCTGATTCCATCGTCATTTTGTAAACGTAATATTTCACCTTATTTTGTTTATTCTTCGCTTCTTCTGGTAAAAATTTTGTTGGTGCGTACTGTACCACACAAAAATGTATTTTTCTCCAACAGCTCCTTAGCTAAGGGTACACTCGTGTAGAAGTTGTCCGTGTATAAAATGCGACCTTTATGCAAGTCCCTTCATTAGTTTCATGACGATGTCATGTGCGTGCCCCTTTTCTGATGTAGTATCTCTTTTGCCTGAATATACATCAAAATTATAAGTATAACCTTCTGGTAGGCACAGCTTATAAAGTTTTACGCCATACTTATGCCGTTTACCAGGAATATATTGGCGAAAAACCAGACGTCCACGCCAAGGAACCATACTCTCATCAATTACTACCTCTTTTCCAGGTTTCACAGCTCTTTGAAAATTTTCATTCATTTTTTCAAGTATAGAGCTTATTTTATACAAACGATCATCAGATGAAGCTTGACTATTATCACAAAAGTGCCAATACTTCAGAATGTCTAAGAAGCGGTCGCGAGGCATAGTGTCTTTTATTAGTAGATTCGTGTACATCGTTTTATTTGACCAATATAGACGAATTTCAGGAACATGAACAACACCCATGACGAGCAACATGGCAATAAATTTATTAATTTCATCTTTAGTGACCGGGACCCAACTGTGTTGGTGCTTTCTGGAAGTTCCTGCTGTATTTTGAGGTTGGCAACTTGTGATTTCTTCAGCATATTTATTGGTTTCTGAAACCGTACATTCTATTATTTCCTCAGTGAGAAACAACTTGTACAGTGAAAGAGGAGTGCCGTAGTCGGTTTCTGATACTAAAAGCTCTAAATCTTGGCAATATTCATCTATTGAAGAATCATCCATATTTACTGGTCCCCACCCCGAGTTAGGTATGCCACCCTCTTGTGTTTCATCGTCACTAGATGAATCCGAAGTCTCAACATTATTGTTGTCGATCGGTTGGACATAATCTAAATCTACATCCGAATTATCTTCCTCTGATTCAGAAGAATATGTGAGCACACGCATTCTTTTTCGCGCTCGTATTCCGCTCGAAGTGCTTGGCTGACTCAAATCGTCTTCAACGTCATCCTCAGTAAGTTCATTTATTTCATTCTCATCCAAACCCCTCTTCATGTTATCAAATGGTAAGTCTTTTTATACAGCAAAAAACAGTTTAGGGCAGAAAAACAAAATATAACATAAATCACTCCCGAAAACTACAACACAACGCTCAACTGAGTTCAATCCACATACAACATAAGGTTTGAAAAGTTTTTTCCTGTTAAAAAAAATAGAGGGGGAATTCAATATTTACTTCCGTATTTGACACATTTTTTTACACATCTGTAAAGGTTAAAATCAACTTACTGTGCCCCACGCAATAGATCTAACAATAAGTTGAATTCGACCCAGCACTACGCTAATTGAGTTATCCTCTTCTTTATATGCGCTGCAGCAATGACTTTGATGAACCTATTATAAAGTGAATTTTTAGTTATATGTTTATACTTCTTGTATTTATTTGAGTATCAGTTATATATATATAACAACTTACGGAAAAGGAAAGGTAAAATAGATATATGGATGTCAACAAGGTGTTGGGATGAGGAAACCCAGTGAGCACTCACCAATCAGACGACTTCAGGTTGGCGAGGCCCCGGGGATGTCGAAGCGACACACGTAAAATAACACAAAAACACAGAAACATCACAAACGTAAAGCTTTCGGAACTACTCCTTCTTCAGCTACAGAGAGAGAACTGATGGCGGTGACACTGGGTGGAGGCATGGGGGTGGAAGGGTAGTGCGGAAAGGTCGAGGATTGGAGGAAACGGAGGGGGTTGGGGATGGGTAGGGTGTTGGAAAAAGACAGAAAGGGTGTGAAAAGCTATCGAAGGTTGAGGCCTGGGGGAGTGAAGGAGTTTAGGAGATGGATATGCGAAAGCTCCCACTGACGGAGTTGGGGAGCCGAAGCATTGTCGGGGAGAGCGCGAATGACTCTCACTCTGAAGCAGTTGTTGAACTTTAAATTATGTTTGTTCGCATGAACGGCCACCGGCAGCGGTCGTTTGAGAATGACGCTGTTGCGGTGGCCATTCATGCGGATGTTGAGGGGATTGCTGGTGAGGCCAACATAAAAGGCGGGACATTGGGTGCATCTCAGGAGGTAAATGATATTGCGGGTGGTGCAGTTGGTGGTGGAAGTTATGGGGTAGGTGATGTTGGTTGTGGGACTGGAGAAGGAGTTGCAGGGGGGGTTTATTGGGCATGTTAGACATCGGGGTCTACCGCAGGGGTAAGATCCGGCAGGGTGTAAAGGCGTGGGTGCTGGGGGTTCTTTCTTCCATAGAATGTTTGCCAGATTAGGGGGACGGCGGAAGGAGAGCATCGGTGGTCTGGGAAATGGGATCTGGTGAGGGGAGGATGAGAGGATAAGGTGGGCGGCTTTCAGGATGTTTTTAAGAATGTCGTGGATGCCGGGGAAATACTGGGTGGTTAGGGTGAGTTGGAGGGTGGAATCGGTGGTGGTGTGGGTATTGAGGTGGGAGTTAGGGGTGGCGGGTGCGACTGCCCGCCGGATTTGGTCTCGGATCAGATCCGGCGGGTATCCGCGCTGTAAGAAGGCATGTTCGAGGGTGGAGCAGTACTCGGACAGGGAATCTCTGTCCGAGCAAATTCTCCGCCCTCGTCGGGCTAGGGCATAGATGTTTTGGTGTGGAGGGGATGGCAGCTGTTGAACTGGAGATATTGAAGGCGGTTGGAAGGCTTGAGGTGCACGCTGGTGTGGATTTTGTTTTCCCGGATGGAGAGATCGACATCCAGGAAGGTGATGTTGGAGGCAGAGAAGTGGTGGGTGAAGGAAAGCGTGGGGTGGGATGAGAGGCGTTGTAAAAAGGATTGTAGCGAGTCGGGTCCATGTGTCCAGAGAAGAAAAATATCGTCAATATACCTCAGCCATAGGAGTGGTCTGGGGGAAACGTCAAGAAAGCGTTCCTCCCATTCACCTAAGAAGGCATTGGCATAGGAGGGCGCCATGCGAGTGCCCATCGCGGTACCTTTTATTTGTAGGTAGTGGCGCCCTCCGAAAGAGAAGTTGTTTTTTTGGAGCACCATTTCAGCCAGCTTCGTTAGGAAATGGGAGGATGGTCTTGTGTCAAGTGGTCTGGAGTCCAACAATTTTCTCAGAGCGGATAGTCCTTGGTTGTGAGGGATGTTGGTGTAGAGGGAGCAGACGTCTATAGTGGACATAATTGTGTTAGGTGGGAGAGGGGAAGGGAGTGATTTTAGGCGTAGTAGAAAGTGGTTTGTGTCTCTGATGAAGGATGGGATTTGACGGACGAGAGGTTGTAGGTGGGAGTCAACATAGGCAGAGATGCGTTCCGTGGGAGAATTAAAGCTGGCAACAATGGGGCGGCCGGGGATGTTGGGTTTGTGGATTTTTGGGAGTAGGTAGAAGGTTGGGGTCCGGGGTGTGTTGGGGATCATCAGGGAAATGGTGGAATCAGAGAGGCCTTCTTGTTTTCCCACGGAACGCAGATATGCAGAAATTTCGGAGGAGTGGCGGTCAGTGGGGTTGGAGGGGAGAGGAAGGTAAGATGTTTGGTCAGATAGTTGGCGGAGGGCTTCGTCGTTGTAATGCGAGCGGTCCATTACCACGGTGGTGGTACCTTTGTCTGCAGGGAGGATAATAATTTTGTCGTTGCGTTTCAACGTAGAAATTGCGTGTCTTTCTGGTTTCGTCAAATTGTCGTTGTGGTCAAGGAGGTCGGGAAAGTTGGGCTGGGCGACTGCGTGAATTATGTAATTAGCATATTGCTCGATGGGATGGTGGGGAGGAAGAGAGGGTGGGATGTATTGGGAAGGGGGTTTGAAGGCAGAAAGGGATTGTGGAAGTGAGTCGGGGGAAGATGAGGAGTCAGATGTGGGCGGCTTTGAGGCGGAGTAAGCGTACGAAGGCTTGTATGTCGGCAAGGAGACAAAAATGGTCAAATTTTATGGTGGGGCAGAAGGAGAGGCCCCGGGAAAGGAGGGCATTCTCGGCGGGGTTAAGAACATGAGAGGAAAGGTTCAGGACGTCATCTGGCTGGGAGGGGTTTGCGGTATGCGTGGGGGTGAGGTCCTGCGGAGAATTGGGATGCATCCTCGGTTCGCGGGTTGAAACAAAGGGAGACCTCCTGAGAGAGTGTAGTGGGGGTGGAGTGGGGATTCCCAAAAGGTCGGCCAAGGAGGGTTTTTGGGCGAGGAGAGGCGGGGGAGGGGGGATGTCGGACTTACCAGCTGGGAAAAAGGGGAGAGGTAGGCCGAGCTGGAGGTGGCGGACGCACATAAGGGAAAGTTTGAGTATGAGTCTGTATCGGTTGGCTGCGATATCCTCTGCAGCTCTACGGAAAATGGCGTCGAGATCAGCTGTGGAGTTTTGGGAATGATTGAGTTCGTGTATGAGGATTAAACATTTCTCAAAGTGCATGTTAGAGAGTGATTTATAGTGGCGTAAGATTAGACGGACAATGTTGAGGGACATGAGGTGATATGTAAGGGCGAAAGATGAGCGGATAGCCGGAGGAAGGCCCGATAGGGGGATTCTCACGGTGAGACCTTTGGGGGGGAGGCCTAGTTCTAGGCAGCCATTGAGGAATTCAATCTGGCAAGTTAATGATGTATGTTTGCGGAGGTGATAACGGAAACGGCGGATATTTTCCATGGTGGAAGGAGAAGTATAAAGTATAAAAGATAAAGGCGATAGGAAGGTTGGTAAAAAAGAAAGGATGACAGACACGAAAGGATAAGGTAAAATAATATAACTTACGGAAAAGGAAAGGTAAAATAGATATATGGATGTCAACAAGGTGTTGGGATGAGGAAACCCAGTGAGCACTCACCAATCAGACGACTTCAGGTTGGCGAGGCCCCGGGGATGTCGAAGCGACACACGTAAAATAACACAAAAACACAGAAACATCACAACCACAAACCATCCCAACACCTTGTTGACATCCATATATATATATATATATATATATATATATATATATATATATATATATATATATATATATATAAACTTACGGAAAAGGAAAGGTAAAATGAATATATGGATGTCAACAAGGTGTTGGGATGAGGAAACCCAGTGAGCACTCACCAATCAGACGACTTCAGGTTGGCGAGGCCCCGGGGATGTCGAAGCGACACACGTAAAATAACACAAAAACACAGAAACATCACAAACGTAAAGCTTTCGGAACTACTCCTTCTTCAGCTACAGAGATCCCAACACCTTGTTGACATCCATATATATATATATATATTTTGCAAAGCGTGAAAATATGGATACTGATACTGTACGGGATTATAGCATACCTGTTATATTCATATATTCTTCTAATATCTCTTCACATGCTTCATAGCGTGTATGCTGATCCCTTTATTTTGCAACTTTTTATTATATCACAATTCTCATTTGAAAACTTCTTCAATTAGAACTTCTTCGAAGTTTAGGAAATGGACTTCTGCGACTACTAAACGTAACTATCATGAGCTAGATGGCGAGTGCGGTATATAGGTATATGGTTATTACGTGGAGAGAGGGAGAGGAATAGAGAGAAACATGTAGACCAGTCACGTTCACCCGCATTTTTGGTTATTTTGTAATTCAATTGTATTATTAGTATTACATTTCTGGGCGTTCCCACGGGTGAGTCACGCCGACCGATAAGTCATACGGTATCGGGCGGCGTGACACACCCGTGGGAACGTGATAAAATATGCATAAAATGTTGCAGAGAAATTGAAAAACATCAAATAAGTTAGTGAAATGTATTTAAAATAGCAAGTACTACATAGTTACATAGCCGCCCGATACAGAATATCTGTGTTGGTCACCCCGATTTTTAAGGATTTTTGTAAAAATTACGCGCCGGGTTGAACGTGTTAATACTTTATACGTAACCATGGAAAGTAACTTTCTAAAATATCTGGCGGGAAACTACGATTTTTCAAGTTTAGTTCTTCTAATGCTTGCCAGAGAGCGCCACATCTAGCAGTTTAGTATCGCGGTACCGCCAGGGGGAGGGAACTCCCATGTTAAAATCGTGGTCTTAGCTGGCTAGTACAAAAAGTTGGTGAAGGCACTGGCTAGCTGGCGCTGCTGTTGCGTTGACGTATGACGTCATTTTTACAGCCAATCGAAGCGGAGAACAGGCAGCTAGCAGACGAATTTCAGCAGCCAATGGCAGCTTCGTACAGACGGCGAGCGCAATTTTCAAAAATCATACACCAATTTAGTTTTATTCATTATTTTTCAATAAATGACGCTAATTTTTTTATTTAGCAAATCAAACCTTTTTACGAATCACGTAACCAGAGGAGTAATGGGTGAGAATATAAAGAATAATAATTTAAATTTAAATAGTTTTATTGCAGAAGAAATATTGTACATGTTTACATATAACAAATATTAAATGGAATTGAACCACATAGATCAATTATTGTTCAATAAATATAGGAAACATGCACACATTGAAAAAATAATACAGTAGAATGTTTGTAACAGACGAAAGAATAATTAACATATGAAAGCTGCAGAAGCCAGCCACCAGACAAACATCATAACAATAATAAAGAAACAAGTCATGACAAAGTATGAACAGAAGTGACTTTTGCCAGTCTCAATGAATCAATAAGCATAGGAACCCATTCTCGGCACCTGGAATGATAACATTACAGAATTATTAACACTTCAACATATGCATCAAATACAACTTTGCTCCTAAAGAGCCTAAAGTGAAGATATGCATCACATGAAAACAAGCCATAGTGAAGTATCTCGTTAAATGGTTACTATTATTAAAGTTGAAAATGCTGAGATACATATCTAACTACAGTAATAACTCGATATGCGAATAATCTGTACACTAAATAAGTGACCTTTTTACTACAGGTAGTCCACGATATACTCGCCGTATCTCGAAACGAGATGTTTCAAGTTAAAAATTGCAATCCCATAACAATAATAATTGTTATTCATCCCAGGACATATACATATATGTATAGGATGTCAAATTGGCTGTACTTATTATGCAATAGATATAAGGCCACAGCCATTCTTAGGAATAAACAAACACATCCGAGAGAAGGTTCTCAGTCACTTATTAAAGGATCAAAAATAACAACTAAGCTGAGTTGGGCGGTAGAACAAGGTTCGTGTGTTCCAAATTGCAATCTGGATATAATTTCACATACGTAAACACAACCATAGTAAGATTAATCTCAAAAAGAAACGTAACTCATTCTTTATTTTTCTCGGTACGTAATATTATTACACAATATGTAGTACTGTAGGCAATAAAATACAGAAGTACATTAATTAATCGATATATTGTTTCAATACTCGAAAGCAACTCACGGAGCGCTTCTACTTCGTATATCGAGGTATTACTGCATATAATTCTGTCGACTTACAAAAATATTTTTACAAATATAGCTAATAGTACTTACGTAGATTCCGTGCGAGGAAACGAATGTAATTTCAACTTTAGATCTCCGGTCGTTCCCCTCGTATGCTTGCAGTTTAGTGCGTAGCACTTACGTGAACGCACCATCTTCTCTGGTTGATTCATTTTTGCAAGCTAGTGGAAACGTTGCAACGTACAGAAAATAACTTAATTAACACACACAGAGAGTCACATGTATCACCAGCATATATGAAGTTGTTAACCATTCATTCATATACTCCTCTATAGTCAAAACATCCTTACCTGTACTAAAAAATAACACTTTCCCAAGATTTCCCGTAATGGCGGATAAACTTTCAGTTACGCAGTTACCTAGTTCAACAGTCACAACTTCTCAACATGATCACATGATCACTTCAAATTCGGCTTGGCGCTCACTCATTGGGTGTCTTACCATTCAAATTAGAGCGACGACAGCGCTCAACCTTTCGCTTTCACGGTGCCTTCACCAACTTGATGGATCTGACGAGAACCAAATCGCCCCATAAGAGTTCCCTCCCCCTGGTACCGCCATATACGTAAAGTTCATTCGTCTAAGGGATTTGACGAAGACAGAAGTAAGTTTTGGCGAATTTCATTGAATTGTAAGTCTCATTTTTGTTTTTTTTATTTCTTGTTCATTTTATTTGGGTGAAATATATGGAATTAAACTTGAATGTATCTCTCGGTGATATGTACAGCTAGAATATTACTCATTTTGACAGCTTATTGTTGACCAATATTTGCTGGTAATTTTTTTTTACTGTCCTGTGCCATGAAGTACGGTACATGTTACGTATTACTGAAAGTAGGGACAGATATACCTTATTATTCGTGATAATCTATCATGTATTGCCGTGCCATCGATGTTTATAATACAGACGATTCATTCAGTACAATTATCAGGTAACTCGTATTAATTTCTGTGTAATGTTTAGGCGTGTCTCCACTGATTAAAATTTAACACTACATGTTAATATTAACATGTATATCGAACTTCGTTTCTCGATTGACATGTTAATCGACCGTATTGGATTAACATGTCAACTCAGAAAAATGTTTTCGGTCGGCGAGCGAAAACATGTTAAGTCAATCTGGATCTCAGTTGAAATTCTTCGGTGTGAAACGGAGGAATAATGAAGATTCGGCATTTGTAGACGTAGCCGCCTCCACGACGAAATGTATAAAAGAATCAAGGGAAAGGAAACAAGCTGCAAGTAGGGACGAACAGGCCCGGACATAGAGACCCAGGGCCCCTAGGCAGTTAACAGAGCAATTTAGCAAAAAACAAACTTTACTTTTATTTTTTATTTATTTAACGTACTTTCGAGAACTTTCTATACGCATACAATATCGAAATATCTAGAACCTTCGAGAATGTTCCTGTACTACCATTCACTAATCATTTCCGGAATATTCTATCTTACGGGATTATTCTATAAAATCTTAAGACACTATACACTAGAAAATTCTATCACATTCTTTAGCTTCCGTCGCCAACACTACTCGTATCGTAACCTTAACTAACCTCAGCAAATTCGCGTGGAAGATAAAACCTTTGAGCCGCAAAATTGAAATTGATACAACTTTCTAACACACTTTCAACGCGAACTGACAAGTTATAGAATGAAGTCAGGTGTGATGCAAAACAAACAAAGAACACACAGTGTTGCCACTTGACTTGTCAAAAAATTAACTTTGGTCAATTATTTTCTATTTCGTTCGAAAAAATTGACATTATTTTCCGTGTCCTGTGCCCTCAATGTGTACCATTTCGGCCCCTGGTCGGGGTCCCCGCCGAGGTTGGGGCCCTAGGCAGCTGCCTAGTTTGCCTAGGCAGAAGTTCGCCGCTGGGGACGAATGTGACATTTTCGGGGAACTTCTAGCTGTTCAGTTAAGAAAGATAGAAGATCCAATTGCTAGGGTAACTGCCAAATTAAATATTCACAAAATTGTTTTCGATGCTAAAATTAGCAAGTACAACCCTTCTCCCATACATTCACAGTCCTACAATACACCATCATCCGTCGCCAACAACTCTAATCCTGCTCCCGAAAGCCCATTTACACTACTTATGCCGAAAACGAGCCGTTGCTCTTGCATTAATAATAATAATTTATTCCTCCAGAGATCTGTGTACAGATATAGGATTTGTCAGAAACATCAAGTATGACAGGTGTAATGCAAATAAAAGTAGATGGTATATATATATATATATATATATATATATATATATATATATATATATATATATATACATATACATAAGAATGAAAGTATACTGGATTTCAGTCAGTAAAAAATTCATCAATACTATAATACATTTTGTCAAGCAAGGAAGATTTAACCTTATACTGGAAGGAAGACATGCGAGTCCCATATATTTAGGACACTGGGATGCAGATTTGGTGCGAATAAATGGTGTGTGTAACTTACTTGCACCACGAGTAGTGTACTGACAAATGTCTGCATTCACCAGGTATTCATTTAAATTCTTTTTGGTGCGTACAACATCTATTAGTATATAGATACAGCCCAGAGGTAAGACATTAAAATGCTTAAAAATTGGACGACTTGGGTCATCAAGATTTGCATTCGCCAATAATTGTAATATTTTTTTTTATTGTAAAAATTCTGGTGGCATGAAGCACAGTGATAGTAAAACCTCTGAGGAAACTGGAGAACGAATGCATCTAATCAAATAGCACACAGAGCTAAGTTTACTGGCAAGTTTATGAATACCCCAATAAATGTGTGCCTCAATATTGACACCAAGAAACTTGGAGGTGTTAACTTGGGGGATGCACTTACCATCTAATGGAATAGACAAAGTCTGAGTTGTTTTATTTTTATTTGTGAAGTAAATTACTTGTGATTTATCAATATTTAATTTTAAAAAGTTATGACACCAAGTATTTAGGCAGTGAGTGACAAGATAACAAGTATGGTGTAAATTCTGAAATGACTTGGAGGAAACAATGATGTTGGTGTCATCGGCATAAAGTGTGGGTTTTGTCCCAATTGATTTGCATATTCTCTGAGGGAGATCATTGACGTAAATCAGGAAGAGAATGGGTCCTAAAACGGAGCCCTGAGGAACTCCTTGGTCAACTATTTTAGCTGGAGAGACATATTTAGAACCGTTATTAATAATAACAACATGCTGAGTTCTGCCTTGAATATAAGATATGAGCCAATTTTTAGGTGGCCCCCTGATACCCATTCTTTCAAGTTTTTAAAAGATTCTTCTTTCTCCTTATCCCAAAGATGACAATATTCCCTATTTTTTCTTCCCCTTGTAATTGACACATTTGATTTATTTTGTCATAATCTTTCACTTATACATGTATTGTAAATGTTCTTAATAATATAAAATAAAAAGTAAGAATTTACTTTCATGTGTTCTTTCATTAAAGATGTGATGATTGCTTCGCAAACTTCTGGGATGATTTTCAAGATTTGTTGCTTGGGCACATTTACTAAGTATGTACATAAAACTTGTATAAGAATCTATGGTGGCCAGGAAACGAAGAGTTATTCCCAGTCTCACACGAGATGGAATGGCTGCTCCTAATAATTTGTCCTGTTTGGATATTGTAGGTGATATTACATATAGTAATATGCTAAAGTCCTCCATGGACATACACAGGAAGTTCTTAAATCCAAATCTGTCTTCCACTCTCAACTCACTTAAGATATCATGCACACTGCTTCTTTTAATGAGATATAGTCACACATCTTCCTCCTCTTGTTTTTCCCAGCTTTGTACCACGCAACCATGATAATGACAAACACCAACAAATCCTCTTCATCCGAATCCATTTGTGAACTTTTTAGTCATTCGACAATCTCTTCCGATGCTCCACTTCTGACACTTTACAAGTTAATATGTGTGGACACAATGTTAATGTCAATCCAGTTAACATTTACAATAAACATGTTGATTAACATGTTAATGTCTATGTCAATGGTTAAATGTTAATCAGTGGAGACGCCTTTAGGTATCACCACAATGCCTCCATTTTAATTTCAAATCAGTCGCTTGTTATTTTTAGTAAATTTTCTATTTCTTTATTATTTTTAATTCTTAAGTTTACAAATGGTAAGACATTTTGTTTGTTAGCGTTTAACAGTCCTCTGCGAATTAATTTATATTGAGTATAATGGGTTCTTTTTATCAGTTTGTCTTTTAATAAGTTTGTTTATTTACAAGTGTTAATTGCTTCAATTCTTTTACTTCATCCACTGTGGTTAAAAAATTTTGCTTCTCAGACGATGAATTCTTTTTGATAAGTAAAAACAGCTATAAGATAGGAATTTTATTTATCGATTCTTTATCTTTCTTTAATAGAATGTTTTGTTTGCCTCTATCTCTAGTGTGCAGTCTCTCTCTTCAAATGGGGGACAAAGCTACTGGCAAAAGGAAGCGGAACAGTAAAGTTAAAAATGAAAAGACCACAAGAGTTGGGCTTACTGTGGCAAAAGGTGTTTCTCCAGCCATTCGAACTTTTATTCATCTTGGTTGTGAATGTGCGACATATCGCGCTCAAAATTATTATGCACGTGGCGTCACTTCAGTTAAATATCTTGGTTTCGACTTTTATAAAGCATTCATCTTGGATATATTTTCGGAGGATATGACTAAAAGTTTTCCTGAGAAGAATGCAAAAAATGAAGTAAGCATACTAAAGCATTATTGCATAGTTGAATTGCTAAAGGCGTTGTATTTTATTACATGAAACTGATTTATCAATTTTGTGATGTGTGATTAAATCATGTGGGAGTTGCATGTTAATGATACAAAATACTTCTCCCAGATTGAAGAAGGTGCCACAAGTGTAGCCTAAGACCCAAAAGACACTCCTGTAAGGTGTTTTAGAATGTATATTTTATAAAATAAGGAAAAGTAATTCTCCAAATACATTTTCGAAAATTGGGTATATGTGTGAATACTATCCTTCAAATGCGGTTTTTAAAATGTAAGCTACATTAAAATAGTATTACTAAGTAGGTAGCGGTTTTTAAGAAAAAAGTTTTTGTCATTATTAGCTATGTAATTGCCAAAAGCAAAGCAAAAGCAAAATGCATTAAAAATATAATACTGTAGTTAATTATGAAATTTTCATAAATGTTAGTCTTTTTACTGATTATAACTTTTATACAATTCTTTTCATTTTAGGCAGATGTGCCTGTAAAAGAGTATAATAAGGTGCCAAAAGGAGGTTGGCCTTCCGCGAATGTTGTGGAAATAACCCAAAAACTTATCATGCGTGATGGAGGTACATGCCGCCAAGCTGCCATCTTTGTCCTTGCTGCTTGCTGTCGAACTCCAGGACCTGCTTGCCCTGCTGCATATTCTTCACTAAAATCTATGAATAATGCAGATGACATGCTTCTTTTCATTAAGTATGCAATGGATCTCTCTCCTAATCGAAAAGGTTAATGGACTTCTCTATAATGCAAAAAGCTTACTTTTGATGACATGAAATTTCCTTTATTACTCTTCTAATTTCTTCTTTTGGTGCTATTTTCCCTATTGCTAACTTTTATGTACTTTTAGGTTGGGGTGCCGGTTTTCGCCGTGCACTCAAATCCTGGTACGAAGATCAATTTGAAGCAATGGAACTTGCTGTGCAACTTACTCGGTACAGGCAGCGACACTGTTGGGCTCACAAAGATATCCTTAAGCAAATTCATCTTAAGCCTAAAAATACAGGTCATTATTATTTTAATGTTCTCTATGATTTTAGACTAGCAAATCAATTCTTAATGTATAATGGTGCATGAAATTTTGTCTCTTATGGTAACTTGGGTAAACTAATTTTGTTAGTGTTTTGTAAATAAAGTATCATCAGAATTTAATTTTGATGTAGATATTTTCTGACATCTTAGCATTACCAAATGAAATAATTTGACATTTTCCCTTGTTATCTTTCATCAGCTCTTTTTTGAGAAATTTAATTTGTATGTTGCCTTATCTGAATGTCAAACATGAGTGTAACCAATGAAGAAATATTTCTTAGTTAACAATTCATATTTAATAATTGTTAATTTTAGGAGATAGTTATTTCCATCATGAGTGTATAAAAAAATCATGAACTTATATGTAATATTTTATTGTTATTGAAACATTTTATTTATGCTGAAATTTAAATTTTGAATAACTTAAATTAAAAAAAAAAATATAAGTAATGGTGCTGTTATCTAGTTACATTTTCATAACAATTTCATGTTGATGTTAAGTTAAAAAGTTTCATTGAGCTTGTCTTATGACTGGAATTCCACTCATAAAATCTGAATTACCCTAAAAAGTTTGAGAAAATGAGTTGTGTTTTGGCTACCTGTTATAAATCATTGGTGGTGATTCATTTTATCCAAGAATCTGCTGAAAATAAATCTTTGCTGAGGATAGTTGTCAAGGTTGAAGAAACCATTGATTATTAAGTGTTTCAGTAACTGGAAAGTTTCCAAAATGCAGTAAAATTGGAACTAAACTCAGGAATGGAATTCAGAAATTTTTTCCAATTAGATTTCTGGGTTTTATACTACCTGTGACAATGGATAACTCAAGGTTTTCATTGCTGTTTTTATAAGTGTTATTTAAAATTGACAAATTTGATCTAAAAAAATTACATTGTCGCAATAAAATTGGGATAAACTCCTACTTATTCAGATTTTTGAAATCTATATTAATTAGTAGTTTGAAAGTAAATCTTTTTTCCTTGAGAGTTACATAACTGAAAATTTTTTAAATGCCTCAATTTGTGGATTGTGTTTAATGTAATTTCATTGATTTCTTTTTTCCTCAGCGAAAGGGTTAGTGATTTGCTATGCATTGTTTGGTCTGGAGAAAGCACAGGAAAAACTGAATTCTATACCGAAGGAGGATTCCTTGAGAAAGGAAGCAGAAGATGTAATGGCATATTTGGAAGATGCAGATGCATTGAGAAAGCTTATAATTCCCAAGGGAGCTGATATGGATTGTCCTGAAGTGAAAAGTGCCGTTAAACTCATAAAAAAACGTGGTTTTCATCTGGAACATTGTGATGACTCATTGCATTTGGCACCAGCGGTAGGTAAATTTGTTATACTCCATTCTACATTTAGATGACTGTTAGGGTTCTTATGGAGATATTCCATATCTCTCTAATTCGTGTATTTCTGCATAAGTCTGTCTTTCGCTTTCTGTTGCGCAGTTGCCACATGTATCATTTCTAGTATCCATTTTCAATATTTTTTATTATATAAGAAAAAATTGTTTCTAATGACAAATTTAACACTGAATCCATTGCTGCAATTGGATTTTGTTAATTAATTCAAATAAAATTTACAAAAATAATTGACTCGTAAAAATATGCTCTTTTTTGCTGTTATCTTTATTATATCGTTTTGTAGAATGAATTTGTCACTTTGTTTGAAATTTTATGTAGAAGTTATTATGCATTTTTCTTTATAGTGAGGTACATTAATTTTATTTATGATTGATCTAATGAGATATTTTTTATATGAAGCCTCATATCACATTTTTCAAAATTGGCAATGATAAAAGTATTCTCCGACAAAATCGCGTACTGAACTGTTAGACTCATATATGCATTGTATGAATTACTGAGAAAACAATGCAGATATTTTTGGTGAAGATTTCATGGGATTAGCTCCGATGATATGAGAGTTATGAATTTTTTAAAATCGATGTATATCTTGCTCCTGCCAATTTCGACGGCTAGGTTCAATCCCCGGAAATATTTTGTAAATATCTGCGAGAAATTCTCTGACAGTGAAATAACGTATAACAGTATTAGAAGTATTTTCTGATCTTTAAAGGAAGGGTATAACGGAAATATTTAACATGTATCCAGGTCATTGCCCTTCTTTGGTTCCATAGGAAGCTTAGCCTGACCCTGTTGCTTTTATGACCCTCTTAGGCCATAAATGGAATCTTTTGCAGGCAACGCAGTCTTCTGAATATAAGACAAAATTGTCTGCCAGTTTCGAAAAACAGGTGTTCTCATTGCGGGGTAGTAGTCTTTGCTCTCAATTTTCAGGTTCAATTTGTCTTTTGACATTGAGTGTGTTTGTTGTCTAAGAGTATTTGCTTTTTCCATAGCTCTTATAAGAGTGAGGTGCAATACTGTGCAGTGTCCAACTTGAAAACCCCCTGTTCTTTGATTGAAATATACTTGGAGAGAAATTTACTGATTATCTATGATAGTGGCTGAAGTGAAGAAGAAGAAACATGGTGAGAAGCTAAGAAGCTGAGAAAGACAAATTGTGTTGAATGTGTTCATGCATTTCAGCAAAACTCTCACTTTAACAGAAGCGAACCAAGAAACTGCCAGAGCTACAGAATGTTCAGAATCAACCATTTGTCAAGTGAAGAAAGAAGCAACTCAAAGTACGTTAATTACTCTTGCCAAAAAGAATAAATTAGAGAAACCTTGAATTATATTTTTTAACCAGATCATCAGGTTGTGGATCAGAAAGAAGATGCATGAAATGTTCATCAAAAACATCCCTCCTACTCTCAAATCCATCCTTACTGCTGTTAACATTGATGATGATTTGCCGAATTTTAAAAGAACAACTTTGTACCCATTATTAATAGATATAGGGTTCATATACGAAAAAAGTGGGGGAAAGTATGCTCATCAAAAGAAATGTTATCATTCGATGGCACCATAAGTATTTAAGAAAAGTGAGGAAATACAGAAGCGAAAATAAATGCATTGTATATACTAATGAATTGTGGATTAATGTCAGCCAAACTGTTAACAAAAGCATGGCATGACAAAGAAATTAAAATACCATACCAAGTTTTCCTTGTGGGTCTTAGTACAGGAATGAAGCCTCTTAACAGATCATGGTGGTCGATTTGCATTAATTCATGCAGGTACGGAGAACTGCTTCATCGATATAGCCCAATGCTATTTTTTATGTAAAAAGAATTCAGTAGATGCACATGTTGAAGTTGATGGAGAATTTTATGAAGAATGATTTGAAAATCAAGTTCTCCCCAACATCCCTGAAGGTTCAGTCATTGTAATGGATAATGCATCCTATCATCGTAGAAAATTTGAAGCAATCCTCACAAATGGCTGGAGAAAGAATATACTATATTTATCCGAATCCAAGATGACCTCGAATTTAAGACGATCCCCCCCTTTTCTGGACTGTCATAACAGAAAAAAGGTTTTATGATCTAATACATATGATTCCTGCAAAAACTAGCAAAAATTTGATTGGGTCCCATAATTTTCTTGAATATCATAGGTCTTTATATTACATCAGTCATCATCACCCTCTTGCTTTCTTCATCATTGCCATCACTCTCCCTATCTTTATCACTCTGAACTTTGTCTGTAGACTCCCACTAAACATCAGCTTCACTTCCATCAATGGCATTGGATAAGCAGCACTTCTTAAATGCACTCACAATTACTTCTGTTGCCATAATCCATTGGCAGAGCATTGAAATAGTAGGTTTCCTTTTGGTGTTATAGTGTGATCTCCACTCAATAATCACTCAGCATATAAACCTTTTAAATTATCTTTAAATGGCTTGTTAACAGCAACATCAAGAACTTGAAGCTGTGATTTCATTCCTCTAGGTATTATTACAAGGTCAATGTTCATATTTGATTCTTTCATACCTGTCATATACTCTAGTAATATGTAATGAGCAAGAATTTATCAAAAATAAATCAGGCTGACTAGGTTTAGACAGTAAAGTGTTAAAGTTAAACCATTGCACTTATTATCCTAATGGCTAATTAAAAATGAAATAAATATTTATAAATTCTTGTTAAAATTGGAAAATTCAAACTAATATGGATATAATAAAATTCTTTGCCATCAATAGGTATGGGAAGCATTGTTTGACCACATGCCTTCTTGGAAGATCCTGATGCATCTTCCTAATCTGAAACTCAGTCGCGTCATCAAGCCTGGAGATGAAATCAACAAGGTTTTGTTGGCTTGTCTCAAGCGTACCCATGATGCTCTTGCAAAACATTCTTCGGAGACAATTAGTCCTGCATTGGTACTTGTTTCAATGCAGACGTACAGAAGGTAATAAATAAAAAGATCGTCAAGTGAAGTAATGGTACCTTTGTTGTAAAATAAATGATATCCTCATATTAATTCTGTTCAGTATATTATTTTGAGGATTATAGTTTCTTATTAGCATTAGTAAAATAATGTTTTAATATACAGTGAAAGCCCGCTATTACAAGTGCAATGTATAATGAGGATCTTATGTTAGTATAGCCAGTGGTTTTATATGCACTATCAATTCGATACTGTTAAGCATAGGAATATTTTTCCGTTATAACGATTGCCTTTTTTTCTTATGATTTCCTTCGCCTGTAGTGCAGGTTGTGTTATTTAAGATGCCTGTGCACAGTGGATTTTGCTGACATCTGCCTTTGAATTGCCATTGGACCAATGAATTCTGTGTTTGTGTCAATCTGAATGGTGAAAACTTTGATCAGGATTTTAGTTTAGCTTACAACTCTGGAGGGACAACTGAATTGTCAGTGTGTATGTACAGACTATATTTAAGGGGTGTTCTACTGTTCACCATTTTGCACTCGTAGTAATGTATTTACCAATACAGCATATTTTGAACATGTTATTCAAAAGATACATTGTTTATTTTTTAATATTGCATCATTTTTTTATTCTTACTTCGTAGATCCATGCATATGCAGTAGAACTCGGATTATCCCAAATAATAGGGACAAAGGGTGGTTCAGATGATCGAAAATTCGGATAATTGGAAAAAGCTAGAGTAAACACATGATTTTAGTTTTTAAAGTAGCACAAAGCTCAATTGTGAACCCTATTATCCAAATGCTGATTATCCAAATGCAGATTATCCAAATGTCCAATTATCATAACTAAATTTTAAATTGATGAGAAGGCTTTCACGGTGTGGCTTTGGAATGTCAGGTTCCTTTGAGATGTTCCGCAGTGTCATCATTGTAGGTTGACTACATTTCTCCAGCAGTATTCCTGGCATCTTCAGCTCAAAGTGAAGTCTTCAGAAAACATCTCCCCTTCTATAGTAGGGGGCGGATGCCATCAGCCAATCAGGTGTTTTATTGTTATAATTTTTATTTTAAATTGCTGCATATTTTCAACTCTTACTCAATGACATTTGGGTATACTATCCGAGTACACATTTATGACCACTGCAACATTCGGATTTATCCCACGACCTTGAAAAAAAAACATTCAGTACTTCTGAATTCAGGATCCCCTCTTTGGCTTAAAATACACTCCAAACACCCCCTGAATGCTCTTCTATGTGTAAATATCTACATAATGTGCTCTGACCACTGTAGCCATCATCCTCATCCATCCTTGTGGAAGGACAGATGTCCGAGGCTTTATAAATGTTATTTTTTATGGTCATTCCTTACTTTTGGTGAGATCATGACAACTTTTATGGCCCTAGTGATGGCTTGAAAGGCATTGGAGAGAAATTTGTATGGCACTTTTTGGACATTTTTCTTGGTTATTACAAATCTGCATTCTCTCAGTTTTTTACCTACATATCCACTTTTCAGCAGCTATCTTGGATTTTTTAGACATGCTATAAATAGGTTATTATTTGCATAATAATACTGTATTTGCTTGAATAACTTGTGCACTTTTTTCTCTAAAAATTGGGTGTGCGAAGTACATGTGGTATTGTGCCAAAAGATCAGTAGCGGAAAATTTTCACTAGACTACTGCACTTTTGTGTTACAGTTTCACAATTGTGCTTTGCGCTACCTTGAAAATTAAAATTGATATTTTATTTTTTAAACTCACGGTTGCATTTTATTTTTTCCAATTATCCAAATTTTCAGTTATCCGAACCACCTTTGGTCCCTATTAGTTAGGATAATCTGAGTTCTACTTCATATAATATGAATAAGTGCAGTAGCGGCATGAAAATTCTTCACTACTGGTCAGTAGGCAGAATACCACATGTATTTCACGCATCCAGTTTTATAATCAGGATATTTTGAGAAAAAGATGTGAATTATTTTTTAAAAAATACAGCAATATATAAGATAACTGCTGTTAAGTGGATAAGTATGAAACATCTTAGTAAGAAAGCACTGCTGATAACCAAGTGAGATGTCCACAAACTCCCAAACAATTTTCTCTAAAATGTCTTTCCAACCATCACCAGGGCCATAAAATTTGCCTTAATCTCTCCAAAAGGGAAAGGTGCTCAAAAATAGTATTTATAACCTTAAAACACATCTCCTTCCACCCTGGGGGTATTATGCCTAAAATGAGTGGGTTTAATCCTTGATTTTAATTTTATATTATGAATGGTATACTGTTTATATTTATTGTATTTAGTGATTTTCTCTTTGTTTTAATTAGGAAAAGACTTGAATTTCTTTTATTAATTTTTGTATTTGGCTTTGTAAATGTCTTGTCTGATAACGAAAATACGTAATTATGTAATATAGCAGGGGTGGCCAAACCACAGCTCATGAGCCGCATGCAGCTCTTTTAACTTAACGTGCGGCTCTTATTCATTTACAGGCAAGGGCGTATTAAGGCTTATCACGTCAGAATGTGATAACCCTGTGTGAGTAAGACCTTTTGGGGATGCTTAATGGGCATGCAGGCTCTCTGTATTGCATCAAATAGAAGTTATGTGTACTGTTCATACATATTTGTGCGCAGAATGAGTGTCTTGCGACTCGCAAAATTAGGGAGATTATCATATGCGGCTCTGAGGGTAAGCAGGCTTGGCTACCGCTGTAATATAGTATGTTAATTGAATTTTTTGTTCGCTAGTTTTAATTGATAAAATGTTTTTAAATGGGATGAGGTTTAAATTATATTTTCCATATTAATCAATTTAAGTATCCTTATAGATCAGTGGTGTCCAACCTTTTCCCAATCCCGTGCCATTTTTCCAGTATCAAAGGGTTGATGTGTCACTTAGTGCTTAGCATGCAATAATTTCAATTTCACGTCGTTTTATTTCTACTTTTTGGTCTCCAAGACAACTATTTCCTGGCTAGATTTAATAATTTCTTCTCCATCAGAAAATGGTTTCTTCTTTTTGGCTAACATTGGTACCTATTTCCATCACTTTTTTGTTAAAAATAATGCTGCATTTTTCTCTTTGCATCTTTCCTCTTATTTCAATAATTTTTTAGTTATTCTGATCCTTGAATTAGCTTGAATCATTCTTCTGTCTTTCTTATGCTGTGATGTATAATGTCTATTAAGTTGAGGTGACCAGATGTCCTCCTTTTGGAGGAACAGTCCTTTTTCAAACATTTTCCTTGCTAAACTTTTTGTCCTCCTTTAAGAACAGTTTTCTGTTTTTGCCCTTCCTTTACCTATGCTAACCAATGTCATGTAATTTTAGTAGATTGGCTGTCTCAGCATGTGCTAGTTACATTGTACTACTCACCACAGCATAAGTCGAGGAGTTCCACCTGTGAATTGGCATCTTTCCCCCTAAGCGCAATTTTCAATGTGCTCAACTTTGCGACATGCTGCTTGTTTAAAATTTTTTTTCAGCTTTCTGATATGGTTTTCTAAGCAATAAAGAACACTTACTCTTATAGAATGAATATTTCATTTTCTACTTTATATTCATGGGTAAAAATTGTAATCATTAACTAATCATGTGGTCCTTCTCTAAAGAGTTACATCGAATTTAGACATCTAGTTTCCATCCCTGCAAAATCCTCCCACAGTGGAAAATAAAGTAAGATATTTCCATTATTACAGATACTTCAAACAAAAACAGTTTTGATCAATAAAATATGAATCTTCCCATCATAATCTAATTTGTCCTAATCTTAAGTTTCAGCAGCAACAAAATGACTAATTTTTTAGAAGTGGATCAATAATAAGTAAAAGATGGTGGGAAGAGGATAGGAAGGGTGATACTTTGTATGTGTCGGGTGGAATTCTTGGGCTTCCAAGCCATCAGACCAGTTATCCT
Organism: Tanypteryx hageni; assembly: GCA_028673005.1. Classification (NCBI taxonomy): domain Eukaryota; kingdom Metazoa; phylum Arthropoda; class Insecta; order Odonata; family Petaluridae; genus Tanypteryx; species Tanypteryx hageni. Next base: position 96,813,192 of record CM054116.1, read on the forward strand.
TACAATTACTCCACTAAATTCTTCATGTTCAAACCTATTCATTCATTCAAAACTCACTAACTAAACCAGTATATCTCCGTAAAATACAATAAAATTTTGAGATAATAGTTTAAAATCCCAGATGTATTTCAAGTGTGGAAAAGAGAAATGGTCATATAAATGTCTGTGTGTCACATTTGAGAGGCGAATGCACCAAAAGTGCACATGTGCCATAGGTTGGGCTTCATTGTTATACCGTATCTGCCCGACTAGAAGCCGACCCCGGATTTAAGCCGACCCCACGAAATTTTCCAACATTTTTTGCCAAAAAAAGTATTTTCATAAATTTTATGCTTAAGTGTACCAGACATGCACGCACAACCTAGAATACATTATACATTACATCTATTTAATTATATACGTTCCATGTAAAGTTTTATTAGGTATTATTACTGTTAATTATAAATATAATCAACGCCGTTGCTCACACCTTACAATCAAATGTAAGTATATTTATTTATCTTACTGGAATTCAAACTGTTGCGCATCGAAAGCTGTCATCGAATTTGGCGTGATCGTCTGCTTAGTCATTATACGCAATTTTAATAGATGCTATGAAAGAGGTTTCCAAGTTTTATTATTATTGCTGTTAATTATCAGATGAATTACAGTTAACGCCGTTCTCACACCTTCGAATCAGACGTATCTTATGTTAGCGGAATTTAAACAGTTGCGCATCGAAAGTCGTCATCGAATTTTGCGAATTGACTAAGCAGACGATATCGTCTGCTTAGTCAGTATACGCAAGTTTAATACATTCTATGAAAGAGGGTTTTAACATGCATCCAAAATTACAATGGCTATAGCAAAATATAAAATAAACAAGAAAAATTAATATGAACTCCTTTATACTGTCGGCTCCTAACTTTAACGTACCTGCCATTTAAATGATCTGTAAAAGTTACGACGTCTGCTACATCTGATCTTTAAATCGATTGCAGCACCAAGAAGTGCAATTAAAACAAAGAGTTGAAGAAGCTTAGTGTAGTCAGAATTTGTAAAAACCTCTAATAAGACTGGTGTTGGTATCTTAAGAACTCGTTGCAAATTATGATCAAAACGAATTTGCTGTAGCGTGCAATCATGCTATGAACCTGGTGGGTTGTTAAAACTCGATTGTTTTATATACCGCCGTTTCCTTTGGATAAGAACCCATTTACTTTTAACTACGTGTTAAAATATATAAATAACCTTCAATAGCAATTTAAATTACAGCTCCGGGCAATCGCTGTAAGAAGGGAGCGTTTTTCAGACATCGAGTGCCTTATCAGTGGAATATAGGAGGTATGCTATGGAAACAAGACATTTTTCAGCGATGGCGTCGTACGAGGATGCCAAATTTTTCCTCAGGTTCGCATTTAAGCCGAGGGTGATTTTTTTCACGATAGATTTTGACAAAAAGTATCGGTTTATATTCGGGCAGATACGGTAGATCATGAGAATGCATTTTATTTAACAACGAATAGAAAAAATGTAAAATCAAAAATTACAAACAGATTGATTTAAATAAGTTACTGTAATAACGAGCATTTTTCCAGCTATCACAGGTCTTGTTATAGTGGACTTTTACTGTACTTATTTATGTCTTTATATTCTTTATTACTCTTAATAGGCAATAATGATGTAAGATTTATTTTGAAAAGGTGTTGAAGTAATTTATCAGGAAAATATCCCCACTGTTAACATGCATTTTTTGGTAAAGTACATTTTTGCCTCGTGCTTTCTTGTTGAGTAAAATGTTTTGAGAATCTTTATCTTGCAAAGGATGCTAGTTCATTTTATAGGTAATTAACATGATGATTTGTTATTGCAGAAAACACAGTGAAGTGATGCCTTCTAAACTCTGGGCATCAACAAAGGATGGGGTGGTTCTTGTAAGAAATCTGACATCTACAGGAGGTAGAGCTTCAGAAAAAATTGATGTACATCCAGTGAATCAAGTGAATGATCGTGTATTACCAGAAAACGAAAACACTGCTGAAGCTGACTTGTCCATTTCAACGCAATTGGTAAGTTATTACTGACTTAATTTAATGTGTTCACTTCAGGTACATTTTCATAAAGTTGTCTCATCAGCTATAACATTTTTGTATGTATTTCCTCATGTGACAATATATTTTTATCTAAGTGCATTCTACAAAGTTACATCATTTTCATATTAATTTGTGTATATTTTTATAAACAAAAACAGAGGGATAAGGAAAGGAACTTTTAGGTGCATTTCACTTCCATTGCGAGTGCCTATTAGGCTAGGTCTGTCTGTTTGTACACATGTTCATTCTTGGCTTCTACTGAATGGATTTTCATGAAATATTATGTTAAGGACTTCTGGGTAAAGGCAATAAGAAAATGATATAAATGATTCAAGTAACTAAATCAAGGGTGCACTCAACTAGGAAAAAAACGAACTTTCCATCATGTCTCATCAAATATTAGTGATACCAAAAAAGTCTTAAAATAAAATTTGTAGAAATAATCATAAAGAAAATTTTTTGTTAATACATTTTTGTTGTTGCTGTTTTCAAGAATGTCCCAATTCACTTTGATATTAGAAAATCGCTTGCATAATTTTTTAATTGCTGTCAATGAAAGCAATCTTGATAGCAACTGAAGTAAACAAGGTTTGGTATAATTACATATGAACATTTAATTTCATTTCGTGCCCACGCAGCATTTAGTAAGCAAAAGGAAATGGATTATCTACAACAAAGGAATGAATTTAAATGCAATGATTACAACTACTAAATTAAAGTTAAAATCATAGATTTTATGCTGAAGTATGCCGGCCATGCATGCACGGCCTAAAATACATTATTTGAGATCGAAGAAAAGATTGGGAAATGGTTTAGTTGTTGACATTTTGAAATATTACTCCAAATAATAATTTTGCATTGTTGAATAATGTTCCACATTCAGTGACGATAATTTCATTCATCGTCATTTTCACAAAAGGTCAAATAAAGCAATAGCAACCTTGCCAAGATAATTTTTCATCCAAGTCTATTTCCAATGAAATTAGCATTTGCATTGCCTTAAGAAATTGCATTTTTATAATTATACGCGTACCATGTAAAGTTTTACTGTTTGTTATCAGCTGAGTTTTACAGTTCACGCCATTGCTCTTACCTTCAGAGCAGATGTCTCTTTACTTACTGAAATTCAAACAGTTAAGCATCCAAAGCCATCATTGCATTCTGTTTATAGGACTTTAGCCTGCATACAAACATTACAATAGCTATAGCAATAACTACAATAGCCAAGTAAAACTAGTAGGAATTTCTTTTAATGGCTAATGAAAAATAATACAAATTGCTAACTACACCACCTTTTAGAACTTGGCGAATAATTGGTTCCGAAAAACTGATGCGAAATGCAAATTGGCGATGTGCAAGTCCTATTTTTCCCATAAGATGCAATGTTATTATGGGAGTACGGTTCCCAGTCAACCTAAAAAATTCACTTTTTTATCATAAATAATGAAGTTTAACAGAAAATAAAAGAAAACGTTACAGCAACGTAACAACAAATGAAAACCTAGCATCATAAAGTGAAGAAAATTTTTAATTATCTTCAAATGCATAATAGCAAATGAAAACCCAGCATTACAGAATGATTACACTTCTCGGCAGTTGTACAATTTAACTCCAGCGCATTTTTGCATGCAATTTTCAAACTTCTTTTGTTCATTCCAAGGAAATCCTTTGATTTAAATTGATTAACTACTGAAATGAAATGTTGAGTACATGATGCACAGATGTATTCTTGGGTTCTCCAACAAACATTTCCAGGCCGCAAAAAAAAACACTTTTATTAATTATGTTTGAAATGCGTAACAGAAAATCAAAACCTAGCATATGAAAGTGATAACATTTCTTTTAATTGTTCAAAGTACATCACAAAAAATTAAAACGAAGCATTAAAGTAGTAGCATTTCTTTTAGTAATTGCATTCAAAATACATGGCAGAAAATCTTATGTTTACAAGATGATAGAAATTCTTAGATTTTCATTAAAAATTTGTAATAAAAAATGAGACCCTAACAAAACAAAATAACATTTCCTTAAATTACATTCATAATAGTAAATGAAAACCTTACATTCCAAAATGATGGCATTTCTTTATATTTTAAACTCAAGTTTCATCATTGAAAATATTAGTGTTGGTGGTGAAGTTAAAATTGAGCTACAAAATAATTAAGTCGAGAGTTATCATGTTTGTTTACTTTGAAAACTGCTAATAATGAGCATTATAAATGTAATAATAATGTCCTTTTCTAGGTTGCCCAAGTTTAAAATGAACTTCGAAACAAAAAAGTAGAGGAAGTTCCGCTTGTTGGCATCACAAACAGATGATGCGAAATGCAAATAATTGGCATGAAACAGAAGTAATGGTTATAAAAAATATTGTCGCAAAGTGCAAATTCACGAATCACAAGCACGAAGTTCAAAACGTATTTTTAATGATACATATGCATAGCCCTGAGAAAAGAAAGAAAATATCAAATTGCATTTAGAAACATAAGACCAAGTAACAACGGTTACAAAACACAGGTACTGCTAAATTCAATATTCTGGCTTTAAAATTTATTCATTAACCCTTTCAAGACCGGAGATGCTGTAGTCAGTCTGACCCCAAAAGTCCAGAGAAATCCAAGATGGCTGCCAAAATTAGGGTCAGATTTAGTAAAACAATACAACATTCACTTAAAAGGCTATTTATTGACTAAAAAAGACATTAAAAAAACAATTTATTTATTTTAAAGAAATAGCATTATGGTATTTTAGCATGCAACCAGAAGATTTACATAAATTTACATTGTATTGCATGCACCCATAAGAGCTTTGAATGCTCCCTCCCTTTGGTGCCTTCTGTCCTTCATTTAAACACTGCACACATACTCTTTTTCTACCTGGCATTTTTACTAGAGAATGACTTGCTGCATTCTCTTTTTCGAGTAACCTCTTTAATTTTCTCTTTTGAGGAATGCTCCTCTTACTAGGAACCCCACCACACAGTTGCTTGGCAAGGAGGTGCCGAAATTGAAAATGAGTCATGGGCTTTTTTTGTTTTGACTCTTGACACAAACAGTACAATACAATAACAATTGCAACATTAATGAACCACCAAAACAAATATCTCCACCACTTGCACCCAGTCCTTCCAAGCTCATAATAGGACCTTTTTTGGTCCGCTAAATCAACACCTCCCATGAACTTGTTGTAGTTAGTTCCTGAGACAGGCTTCATGACAGTTTCTTGGCCTCGACCTTTCACTTTTCTTGAAATCTGCACCATGTTAGGGTCAGAATTTGTAGATAATAGGTGAACAGTCCTTTTGTCCTGCCAAACAGAAGCCACCAAATTACCACTCTGCTTGTGAACACACTCGCCCCTTTTCATTTTAAAAATATTTTTCAAGGGATACCCTTTCCTATTCGCCCTCATGGTTCCACAACTATACGTTTTGTCTCTCAACAAGTCCATTTGCAGCTTCACGCTATTGAAAAAATTGTCAAAATAAAGATGACGATATGCCCCTTTCATTGTCTCTGTTAGTCTCATCACTGTGTCATACCCCAACCCTTCTGCACTTTTAGCCTCAGCTTTACCAGTGTAAACATTAAAAGTAAATGAATATCCAGTTTTAGGGCATGCTGACATCCAAATTTTTATACCCCTTTTCACAGGCTTCATTGGCATATATTGCAGGAAACTAAGCCTGCCTTTGAATTTGACCATGGGCTCGTCGACACTCACATGACATGGGGGAACAAAATTATTCAGAAATGTTTCTGACAGGTGGGACAAGAGAGGACGCACTTTGTATAGTTTATCATAACTACCAGTTTTATCGGGCTGCTTTTCGGAGTCATTTAGGTGCAAATATTTTAACAAAGATTTGTACCTGTTTCTGGACATAATTCGTTTTATGAATGCGTTACCTAACGAATTGTCATTGCTCCAATAATGATTCACTTCTGGAAGCACATTTATTCCCATCATAACACTAACTCCAAGGAATAAATTAAGGTCTGATGCACTGGCTGGAATCCAATCACTATCTTTCACCGTTTTTTGGCGAAATTCAGCATACTTATTTGTTTCCTGGACCACAGTTTCGAGGAATTCTGGTTTCACAAGCAGCTGGAAGAATTCAGCATCAGCATCCATCTCCACAGTTGGACCACACTTTTTGGTAAATTCCTCAATTTGTACAGGCTCCAAATACTCACTCCACTGAATATTTACGGAATCTCCCTCATCAGACAAAATATTTTGCATTTCATCTCCGGATAAACTATCATCATCCGAAAAATCAGACACTTCGATGTCTGACTCGCCTTCCAAACCTCGTCGAGCATTGCCTGAAGTTACACCGAAACTATCGTCTTCCACGTCAAATCCCAAGAATTCATCGCTTGAATCGTCAGAATTCAAACTCCAATTCAAATTGGCATAATTTGAGTTATCGTCAGCCATTTGGGGTGACTTTACTCTCGAATAAAACCGAGAAAATGTTGATCAAAAACTTCGAAAAAACACGTGTACGCAAACTCCAAAAAGGACGCCAACAATCTAGTTGATTTCGTTATTCTTTTGTTAACACGAGAAACAAGCCTTTTCAACGAGATACGTCGACCAATCCGAGTTTTCGGAGGTAATTTCGAAAGAGTCTGTTTCGGGCGTTCCGGCCGATCACAGCAGCCATAATTACGGGCGTCTTCGGGCGTTCCGGTCGTGAAAGGGTTAATATTCATCTTAGGTCTAATATTTACTTTACTTTCTTCAACCAGAAAATTTATTTTGTTCTAAGATATTTAGTAAATTCTGAAACTAGATTGTAATTGGATGAGATTAAAAGAATCCGAAGATAAATCGCAATGATGGTACACATGCCAAATAAATTATTGGTGAATATATAATCCAGAACATCACAAACTAATTCCTGGTTTTAAACAAGATTGGAAAGGTATACTCCATGTCGGAGTACTCAGTGTCTCCAAAGGCGTTCTTTACAATTTATGTTATGTTAAAAATGAGGTAAATAGTAATAGCTTAGACCAGTGGTGTCCAACCCTTTCGGGCTCGGGGGCTACTTAACTTGCCCAAAACTCACAGTGAGCCCCCTCCCTCCCATAACTCGGTGAAACTCATGGGTCATACCTGAAAGAAAACTTCATAGACAAAAAATTTTTATAAGTATAGTTTATTTTTATTAATAAGGTTTATAAAAATGGATTACATCAAAATACAAAGTGGCTGAAATTTATAGTTTTTCATTCCGATGCCATTACAAATATAATTTTTGATACTAGTGTGACACTTGCGATTGATCATTTTGTGAGACTTTTAAAATCTGGTATGTACGGTGATACAGGGAGTGTCATATAATTCTTCAAATGCTTCTCAGAAAGATGATTCCTGTGTTTGGTTTTTATGACATTCATCTGCGAAAATGCCATCTCGCAAAGGTATGAGGATCCATCTTACTGAGTATACATCAGAGTTGTCGACTCGATTAGACTTAAATCGATCGATGTCACGATACTATGCTTTGGATTTTTTCGAATTTTTATCATAAGTCATAATTATGTGGTCTCGTGGACTTCTTTGTGGTAAATGATGTCCTCAATCTGAATACATTTTTAATCTTTACCTTACAGATCATATAAGAGCTAGGGGGAGAAAAATGTTATTTAATTGTTGCTTGAGGGAAGCCATTTAACGAGTATACGTTTATTTAAGTGCTTATATAAAGTGACAGTTCTAATGATGGATGTAGTTAAAAATCAGAATTTGTTGATAAATTTTACTAAGGATAACTAATATTTAATTTAACTAAAATATTCTCAGTAGTTTTGGAGATTAAACATGTAGACGGAGGTGATGTGCCCATAAGGCATTCCGCTACCATTGCTTCGCTTGTAAAGAATGCCTAATAACTCGTGAGTTATTTCGAACTCATAAAAAATATCAAGGGTGTTAATATCACATTCTTTCCTAATATTATTAGATAATTTAGAATGTAGATCCATACAGAACATCTTTTTCTCTCTCTTTTTTACTAACTGCACGGAAATATTTTATTTTGCCTAAAAAAATAAATGCATCACTAAGGCTTTCTAATAATTTGAATCTTTTCTGCAAGAATTGGTCAGTTGCATCCAATATGAGATAATCAAAATTTATTTTGTAATTATGTTGAGCATCCTGCATTGTCTCATCTTTGTGCTTATCCTCAAATTTTATTTATTTTTCTATAAAATGTCGGAATATTTCATATCAGCTTCAACATTTTCCCCAGTTTCTTTCGCACCTATTAAAACGTCATCAAATCAATAGTCTGAATGTCACTTTTTAGTACATAGATCCAATTGAAAATATTCAAGTACGATCCTATTAAATTTTATTCACTATATTTAAGTGAGATAATATGTTGTAACACACCACTGTTGAGGAAATGAATTTAAATGATTTAATTTCAGTAACCAAAAATTGAGATGTGAAAAATGCGCAATTTATGATTAGAAAGCATGAAAAAATCATGTATCACCTCATGCGACGGCCCTAATGGAACTCTCCTTACATGATGATAGAAAAATAAACACCTCTTGAGGTTCCGGATGGTGCACAATTATTTGTGTAAGGGAGTTGATCTATTCAGCTTCCAAGAAAAGCAATTATTTTTTGCAGAATTTCCTCATAGCGAAGGATCAAATATTCCTTGCTTATAACTTTCAGTCAAGCACACCATTAAGAAACATACTACTCCACTGGAAGCACAAAGAAAACTGATACAAGGACAGTTCTATACTATTTTCATAAGAATGTGAATGTTAATGCAGGAAGGTGAAGGAGTAATGAAGGTTAGTCTTTGGAAACGATCCTCTAAGCCAATTTAAAATCATAGTTCAGATTTACATAACTAGATAGGGGAGAAAATACATAAGAGTGACTAGACGTTTTATATTCTTCCGACAACTGAATTAGTGGTGAACAGTGGCATATCTACGGGAGAGGCTTTTGAATTAATGTGTTCGATGTAATTATATCTGAATGTGTATCAACTTGTGGCAAATTAAATGTTAATCATGAATTACCTCAAGAATGTAAAAGGAAAATAAAATTATTATTAGGAGAGACATAATGAAATTACATTTTCTAATGAAGAAAAATTAAAATATTTATTTTTCGAAGTAATAGATATAATTATTGTGCAGTTTTCAAAACGGTTTAAAAGTCTTCAAGAAATATCATCTCTTTTTTCCTATTTATCTGGAAAAAAATTGGCTTTTATGCCATTAGAAGCACTGAAACAGGCAGCAAAAGAGTGTTGTGAAGTATACAAAGATTTAGATCTAATGCCATTCCTAAATGAACTGGAATGTTTCAAACAGCAATCTAAGATATTATTTGTCAATTTAGAGTCATTGGAATATTTAGAAATTTTGGAAGGAATGGTGAAATGGGATTTGTGCGAATCCTATCCAAATATTATCGTGGCCTTACGGCTCATTTTAACATTGCCAGTGTCAGTAGCCTCAGGAGAACGAAGTTTTAATAAGTTGAAAATAATTAAAAATTATTTGCGTTCAACAATGGGCCAAAATCGTCTTTTCGACTTAAGTTTACTTTCAACAGAAAGTAAATTATTTTGTGAAACAGATTTTGAAAAGATGATTGACAATTTCGCAAGTGTGAAAGTGTGCAAAAAGCAGTTGACCTGTAAATAAGACAAATAATAAATTTTATATTAATTTTCTTTGCCTTTCAATATTTTCCTTGTGAATAATACCCTATAGTGCCTTCTGTTTCCTTGTGGTAACATTGCAGATAATTCTTGAATAATTGCACATAATTACTGTTACTGCACAATTAAAAGAATTTCACAACATAAAAGGGTTCAAAAGAGCTACGAAAAACAATCATGAATACAAATAGGTACGTGTAGATGTATGATTATATTAAACGAAGGCGCATTTTACGGCTCGCCATAGGCGCCATATTTTGTCGCTATGCCTCTGCCTTGCATATCTCTTTCACGTTTAATTTTTTCAATCTCTATGGACTTCCTTAACAATTAACTTTTTTGAAATTGAGTTGTGAATTTTAAACCCCTTTCTCCTTTACCGGCTTCTGGACACGCCACTGGTGAAGATGGCCAGTAGCGAGAGAAATATCGTCACAGCATGTTGGTCCTCGCTAGAGCAGAGATAACAATTAGAAGGGTAGACTTCTGAGAAAGCAATAATTATATGGCGCACCTAACCCCGCCGCACACGAGACTTACGATGTCACAATTTTCAAAAGCCTCCATCGCATCCTTTTTTGAGAGAGGTGTAGAACAATGCAAATCATGGGGGCTCGATGTCAAGTTTTTCCTGGAAGATTTAATATTGCTCTGGTATTCCTGCCTTTCCCTTCTTACTTTCACATGTAGGTGCTTCATTGTTCGAAATTCAAGGGCCAAGTGCATCGCCCAATCATTATACATGACTCGCTTTCCAATTCTATTTAGATCAAATATCTTGAAGGGAAGGCACCCCCTATGAGTTGGCGTCCAGGCACCATCCACCCTTTGCACCCTGGGTTGGCATGCCTCTGAGCCATATCATAGATATTTTTGTTTTATTTATTAAATATTCTTATTTTCATTAACAGCTTTGTTATGTTTTGTCTCTTACAGAGTCAATTAAAGGTGGTTAGACGAAATTCATCCAGAACGTCAAAAGAACTGCCAAAGCCAAACCAAAAAGTACTGGAAAGCCTTAGTAAGATTTTGGTTGCAAGTGTCAAGGTAATTTACTTAAATTATAAAAATGGTTTTACTTTGATCTGCCTACTATTATAAATTGATATAAATATATTAAAGTTTTCAAACTACCAATAGACCAAGAAGAATATGGAATAAGGATGTAGACTTCATAAACAGTAAAGGAATTTACATTATGAAAGGAAAGAAAATTGCTTGCTTAGATGAAGTGAAAGTAATATTATGAAATTAGTAGAAGTATAGATCCCTTTGGTAATATATTTTTAAACACAGTGGAAGAAGTAATTAGTTAGCAAGACCTCCATTTAAATATTTAATTTTCTCTGCTTATACAGTAGAACTCTGATTATCCAGGCTAATTGGGACCAAGAGTTATCTGGACAATTGAAAATTTGTATAGTTGGGCAAAATTTAAAAGTGTATAAGCAGTAAAGGAGATTCATATGTTTTGAACAATTTTAAAATACATGGAATGAACTTCGATTTTCCTTCTCCGAAACAGGAACAAAATTAAGAATTGAGGCACTATTTTTTATGTTCAATATTGTTGAATACTTTTTCTGCTAAGTTTTTTCCAGATTTAACTTTCTTCATCCTGCTCACAATGTTCATTTCCTCAATTGATTAAATAGCCAGTTTTAATTTTGATAGACATTTTAACCACAGCAATGAGCAGCCTTGAGTTAAAAGAAATAAACAGCAGTACCATACTCAACACACACTAAATCACCTACTTTCTGACACCAAGACTGTCAACATCGTTTTGATTGGCGATGATTAGACAAGACAGAATTTTGTGACTAGTCATGTTATATTGCATTTCAAATGACTTTGCGACTGGCATTTCCTTCAGACTCAGGACCGCTCGTGTGCCTCCACTGCTAGTGGGTGGGGTAATATCTCCTTGTCAAAGAACTCGAACTTGGCATTGCCGTATCTACTAACCGGAATGCATCTTGCAATGGGCTCGTGAGGCAAAGGGCGTAAGCACTTGGCAAATTCAAGGTCACGCTTTCGGAAGCTTCCTCTTCTCTCTCTCTCTCTAAATCTCCAAGTTATTTGAAATGCACTATAATGGTTTTTTCTGATGCATTTGGATGAATCTTGGTCACTGTTTGAATAGGCAGTATTATTTGAACGGGGAGTACATGTTCGACTTTGTTGTCAAAAAGCTACAGCAGCCAGAGAATATGCCATCTTTTGTTGAGGAAAAAATTGATTGGTGAAATTAAGAAATATCCAGCAATTGAAATTTTTATCTGGATAGTTGGACATTTGGATAATTGGAGTTCTATTGTATCACATGACAATTTAAGATTTGTTTATGGGTTGAATGTGATGGCTTCGAATAAACCTCATGTTTTTGAGAAAATACGTTCTGAATTGGCATTTGCAGAATATTCTTGGCTTATTTTTCAGATCAGTGTAATTAATTTTGCCATTCTAACCATGTGAACTCCATGCCCACTCTCTCCTCAGTCACTGAGTCCCACTGGAAAACGTTTCATCTTTGGTGCTGGTAACATTAAAGAGAAGATTAGGTGCTTAGGAAACCCGTATGTTATTACGAATGAGGCTGCTGCTCTCATATTCATGTGTCTTGAGTCAGCAGAGGCTGAAGGAAGTACGATTGGATATTGCATTCCTGCCGAAGAAGTTCCTTGCAGAAGGCTGCGTGGTGCGGGCTATTCACTCTTGAACTGTGCCCGTGAAGTGACTCAGGTGAGGAAACTCTGTAATGGTAATTTAAAATTTCTGTTGGTCCATTTTGGATGTTATAAAAAGTTTTAATGTCATTTTTTATTTTGAGATTAGGAATGATTTGAAGAGATGAAATCTCTTTTACATGTAAGGTTCCCTCTATGATTTATCAAACTTAACATGAAAATGCAGTGCTCAGCTCTTTACCTATTGAATTGCTCTTGTAGTTGTCTACAAGAAAGTTCTTGTATAGTTAAATGCATTTCTATTGAAGTTCTCTTACCAGCAAAAAAGGAATATTATATTTCTTAACCTTTATAGTATGGAATTAAAATAACTTGGATGACTGGTTTAAATTCCTTGGTTTTTGCAAAATTATATTTTTCTTTGAATATTTTAAATAATAACTTGTTTGAGGGAAAGGCAACCAACTCAAAGTATGCTGGTCTAATGGTTCTTATATACAGGGCTGGTTTTAAAGGCAGGCGAAGCAGGAGGTTGCTCAGGCTCTTTATTTTCGTAATGATTTATTTTTTTAATGGTCCTTGCAGATATCATATATGTTGCAAGATTTTTGATATACAGAAACCTCTTGATGTACACGGATTTGATTTATGCATTTTTGGAATAATGCGGTTGTTATTTTAACTCCTTAATGTCATCATATGTGCAGGACACCGACCCTATAATCGTCACATGCCATCGTCATATGTGCTCTACACTGACCCTGTACGTTTGGTTTAATTTTGCTTTGGCCTGATCAAATAATGCAGTATCTGTTTTTTGTTTATATATTCTAATAGAGTAAGGGTTGGCATTTATTTTTTTTGAATTTTGAATATTTAATGCCTTCTTTGCAAAGATATTGCCTTATTATTTTGGTACGTTTTTCTTGCTGCTGCATGAAATTTTCACAATTGCGTTGCTATAAGGTGCGAAAAAATTGAAAAATTCATAACTTGAGAAGTTTTCTCTTGAATTTTGAGTTTTTTTTTATTTACATAAAACATGACGTTTATAAATAATATCTTTTAACCTTTAAACGCCTGATTTAAATGTCCCTTAGTAGACTCTCACTACCGGATTTAATTTTGTGTTAGATTGGCTGAAGGTTGTTTGGTGTCTCGTTACATTCGAGGTTTAGTTTTTTCTTGAAAAACTTTCCAAATATCTTAGGGTCGCATTATATTCGAGGTTGCCTTATATTCAGGACAATACGGTACTATGTTATTGATTGTTTAAGAAAACATAGTTTTATTTCTTGAGGCCTAAAGATGAAAAAAAGAACAATTAAAAACAAAAAAATGACTTTTATATATCACACTAAAAAGTAAAAAATAAATTTTCATTTGCCATACAGGCTGTCCAGCGACTTTATGTCATAACTTCGAGATCTTATTCCTTAAGTGATTTTGAGTAAAAAATGTCATATGAACATGGGTCCAATTCTTGTTTGTTACAGAGCTACGGGCAATTGAAATTATCTCGTACTTTGATTTGTACAACTTAATGGCTGAAAAAATGCAGTTAAATAATTATCGTATACATTGTTAATTGTTGAAAAATGTATTATTTAAATAATCATTCATTTACATTGATACTTAATCCATTGTTACAACAATTGTTCAAAATGGCCGCCTTCTGCTTGGATGCACAATCTGATCCGTTTGAGTAGGGAACGTGAAACAGCATGAAGAACTGCAGTGTTATTAATGTGCCTCGCATCATTGAAAATTAACTGAATAAGTTCTTCCCTCCTGCTCACTTTGCTTCATACACAATGTTTTTCATTTGCCCCCATACATGGAAATCCAACAGAGTGAGATCCGGAGACCTCGGTGGCCAATCCTGCGCACTGCCACAACCGATCCATCAGTGAACAAGATGTAATGGTTCAGGCGGGGGTGTGCATTTAACCAATGGCAGAATTCCAACCACCTAGCCATATCCCTGGGTTGAAGATACTGAACTTGCTGGATATGATATGGATAAAGTCCCTCATCGTGTAATGTTTGCAGACTCATTCGCGGAACGCTGAGGCGGGTGGACATTCTTCGTGTACTAAGACTTCACTGAACCATTTGAATAATGTTTTCCTGCTCATCCACATTAACTTGTACTGGACGTTCAGCTCTCAAAGACACACACAAATGAGCCATTTTCTCGTAAATGTTGGTGACCTTGAATAAAAGTACGCCGATCTTGTGTTCTTTGTGGAAATCGTTGTTGCTATTCGTAAACGGCAGCAATGGAGTTTCTATCGTGAAACCCATACACGAAGTACATATCCGCATACTCTTCATTTGAAAATGTAAACGGCATTATTGAAAGTTAATGATACCATACATGTCACAGTGCACTACACTGAACGCTAGCTTATGTTCTACTGACATGCTGCCTGTGAGCTTGCAAATTACGTCCACGTCTGTTGTGCAAGCGTCATGCTTCTCATTGTTGTAACAATGGATTAAGTATCAATGTAAATGAATGATTATTTAAATAATACAATTTTCAACAATTAACAATTTATATGAATAATTATTATTGCCCTGTTCATTGTGCCAACCAAACTTGTGTATTTAGTCTTTAGTTTTTCAGCCAATGTCAAAGAAGTAAAAAAATTGTCACGTGACATTTCTACCTTTATTTAGAAAAGGGCCCATCAACTTCTCCACGACATACTCAGACAGGCGCTGATCTTAAGGTCTCAGTTCATCCTTGCCCAAGTAAGGAAATGCATTTACAATATATTTTGCGTCTTTTTCCACAGCCATCAAGAACTTTTGCCCATATTTATCAGGCTTTGAAGCTATAAATTGAAGAAATTGGCAGCGAGTCTTCATGGGGAAGAGTTGTTCATCAACTGAGATAAACCCTCCAGGGCTATAGCAACTCGGAGAATTCAAAATGAATGTCCCAAACCTCAGAAATTAGGGCAAACTTATCACTTTTCATTCTCTCTGATCTTGTAGACTTGACATCAAATCTCAAGTATCTCATAATCTCCTTGAAACGATCTCGAGACACGGCTTTCTTACACAGTGGAAGCCCCGAATTTTTGAACCAGAGGGAATTCAGATGCAGACTTTTAGCACAGGTACATACCAAATTCCCAGAAAAGCCTCAAGCTCGTCCATTGCCATAGACCAACCTTAATCTTTTAGCTGCTTGCGAGCCTCTGTCTCAGTAACCTTTTTAATATGTTTTAGCATCTGATCATCAATTATAAGCCTCCAAGCGCTCGCAACAATGTCATCAGCTATATGTCACTTGGCATGGTATGTGGGTACTGGCTTGTATCTCAGGATGTTCTGCTGAGCGCGCCTCCCCGCATTAGCATTCCCAGTAGTCACAACTCTCCAATCAGTACCATCTGGAGCTGAGATAACTAAACCAACAACCAAAGCTGAATGACGAGGCCTACCTGCGCCTTGACGACAGCCACCTCTGGGGGATGTAGTGTCGTCGGGATCCTCCACATTGCCATTGTCAGAAGCAGAGTCATCTCCATCGTCATCAGCGGAATTGTCGAAAGCACCTTCAAATGCATCGCCAGCAGTGGACTTCCTTACTGTATGGATCCTGGATGGACCTCGGGTACTTCCCCTCCCTGCAGCACGCCGTGCATGTCCTCGCCCTCAGAAATCTTGTGTAAAACATGGAACAGAGTTTACTTTGAATATTCATGAATGGCATATAAAATTTTGAAAAGAAAGAAAATATGTAAATGAATAGTTGCCTACTTCTGTCACTATTCCTTCCAGGTTCCGAAAAAGCTGCTCCTGTGATCGGCGATACGTCTTCAATGCAAATATGATCTCACTCATTTGCCGTATCAGATGAGGAATCATTAGCATTGTCGGCTGGATAAACTCCTCTTCCCCTGATTCACTGTCACTTTTATCTCCAGATATTCCGGACTCATTCTCCAGTAGCTCATGGAGATGTCTTCCGGCATCAATACTCACCTATAAGCCATTTTATAATGCCAATGGAACTGCTTGTGTACTCTCACCTGCACGCAGTGCCGAACTAACAACTTGCAACCTGGTTTGATTGCGGGGAGGGGGGCTAAGCGGCAGTGAGAGAGGATAGGAATGAGTCATAGAGCTATGGAACTGTGAGTGTTACAATGGGATACAGTGTCAACAGTATGCTTCGAGGGCCACTTACAATACGAATAACGCAGAATACATTGTGATTGACTACAAAAACAGAAGCTGGGACAAAATTATCCCATCCGTCGTTCTAGGGTACACTATTTTTAGTGGAATAACTGTTAGGGAGAGGGAGGTTCAAAATCATATGGCCAAAAGTTATTCTTAATTGATATAAAGTCGTAAATTATCGGCCCAACCCATGCAAAATTTCACAAACTATAGAGATCAAAACTTAAAAATAGGACAAAATTGTCCCATCCGTCATTCTAGTGTTAAGGAATAAGATCCCGAAATTATGACAAAGTTGCCGGACACCCTGTATGTACTTGATTTAAAGCTTTTGTAAAAGCTATACAGCTTTTAACCTTCTTACACTTTTGGAAAGCTATATAACTTTGCAAAAGTTTTAAATCAAGTCTAGTAAGTCAATTTATTTTTAATTTTTAGTGCAATATATGAAAGTAATATTTTATTTTTAATTGTTTTATTTTTAATTTTAAAAATCTTTTTCTAGCCTTGTACATGTAAACAATTTTTTAAAAATGTATTCCATTGTTATTTCAGGGCATTGGGACTTCTCCCATTAATGTGGATAGCTGGATAACTGAGCTCTGCAAAGAAAAGATAAAAGGAGATGTCCTGGTGCTGACGGCAGATGCAGTTATGTGTGAGGAAGGTAGTGGAGACAAGTTACTCAATGCTATGAAGAAGTACAGAATAGACCTCAAGTTGCCACACACTAAGTAAGTTTAATTTGTTACATTTGTGTGTTGCATTTTTAATTCATACATTCATATCTCTGATAGATGATTGATGTTTCTACTTGTTTTTATTCATCCCGCCATTGATTTTTTATCATTTTAGTGACATTTTCTTACTTACAAATGTTTTTATTCTAGATTGGTGATAGTATCTCTCCACAGTGAAAATGTACCTCATAGTGTTGCCCTGAAGGAGGATGGTGGAATTCTGATGGTGATTGGGTTTGATTCTCATCTGCCATTTATAATACAGCAATTTGCAAGAAACGAATTTTAAATACATTTCTTTCAAGAGAAAATTTTAATTTTCATGACTCACCCTACTTCAAAAATATGAAGTTTATTAGGGTTTGTTTGTATTTTTATCTGTTCATCAAAAGGGATTGGTCATGGTTTGAAACCATCGAAAAATTCTCTTTCACCCGTGTTGTAAAAGGATAAAAATATTGTTAGTTAGAAGATTAGAGCCACCTGATTTTTGTGGTGTGAATCAGAAAATAAGGAAACGCAGTGGAGGAACACATTAATATTTTTATTTTTCAAATTTTTTCATGTGCTCACATGTTCTTGGTACTACTATTTCATGGAGGTGTACTGTACAGTTTACCTAAAGTGATTGTAGTGATGACCGCAGAGGATTTTTGGGATGAATGTTATTGCTAATTCATTCTTCTTGCATTACTGCCACCATGTGTCAATATGTGTGATCAAAATTTAATTAATTTTTTGTTTTAGACAAACGTGCCCAAGTGCATGAAATTCCCTGAAAAGCAGTATTTATGCACTTGGACTTTTTTCCTTGCTTTTAATGAGAGTTTTCAAATACTTACAACATGACAATGTGAATTACTCGGTCATCTGAGGATTTTTTTGTTTCTCAGCTATTTATGGAAGTGTACTCTCCACATTGCAGCTAAGCCTGCTATGTTTTCCAACAACATGGTTGAGATTGTCCAAAATGTTAAGGACTTCGTTATTTTTACCGGTTTTAGTTAATAACTGCACCTGTGATGTTGGAAATCATTAACATATTTAAGGTTTCTGTTGCTCTCTTTTTGGTTTTACAGAGATGAGCTATTTAAATTGTGATAAAGTCTCTTGTTCAGGCGAAAAGAGCATTTTTGCTGATTTTTTGCTTCAGTGTTCATTAAAAGTTAATTCTCAGTCATGTAGTACTGTTCTAGACTTTGTATTTAAGAAACGTTTATTGAAATGCAGCGCTGATGCAATCGATGAAATGGTAGGATATGTTTTCCTCTTAGGCCTCTTACGATGAGACAGAATGGCCATGAATTTAATGTCATTAATAAGTCTTGGCGTGCCTTAAAAGTGTTGGAGAAAATTATGTACATACTTGCCAATTTGGACTTTGGGAAAAATTTATTGCAGAAATTACAGTAGATTCTATCTGTAAAATTGGTTATGTAACATGTAAACGATTTTGATTATTTATTAATTGTGGTAACCCTGCTCTTAAGCTCCGCTTTAAAAATCTTGATTTCGTTATAGTATTTTGTAAAAATCATATATATATATATATATATATATATATACGAGGTTTGTTCAAAAAGTTTACGGAATTCGTCAATAAAAACTTTATTTCAAGAGTTACAGCTTAATTGCAATTATCCCCTTCAAAGTAATTTCCTTGAGCAGCAATGCACCACTCCCATCGCTTTTTCCACTTTTGAAAGCATTGTTGGAAGGATGTTTGTTGGATCACTCAGTTCATTTGTCGTATTAGTAATAATGCCCTTTATCCTTTGAAATCATCTTCCTTTTAGGACCATTTTTATTTGGAGAATAGAAAAAAGTCTGGAGGTGAGAGGTCAGATGAATAGGAGGTTGTGGAAGGACAGGAATCGAATGTTTTGCCAAGAACTCTGGAATCGACAATTCTGTATGCGCAGGTGTATTATCGTGACAAAGGTGTCACGTTCCTGCAGTCCTCATTTCCAGTCGTTTTCTTTGTACCGCATCCCTCACACATCTCAAAACTTCCAGATAAAAGACTTGATTAACCATCTGGCCTGACAGAATGAGTTCATAATGAACAATGCCGCGATAATCAAAAAAACGATCAACATTGTTTTCACATTCAAGCGCACTTGTCATCCTTTTTTGGGGCGTGGTGAACGAGGACTCTTCCATTGCGATGACTCATTTTCTTTCAACATCATACCCATAAATTCAAGTCTCGTCTCCAGTGATGATGTTTTTAAAAAAAATTTCATTCGTTCGTTGCAGGAGATTTTTGCAAATCGAAACATTGAATTCTCTGATCTTCAGTCAAAAGCCTTGGCACAAACTTTGCTGGGACCCGATGCGTCCGTAAATCTCTTAAATTGGGTGGCATGAGCCAATGGATATTCCAACATCTTCTGCTACTTCTTGTACAGTCGGTTGACAATTTTCATGGATAACTTCTTTCACTTGGGCAGTCACAGTTTCATTTTTCGAAGATGAAGGCCGGCCAGACTGTTCATCGTCATCTGTTGAAGTTCTTCCATTTTTAAAACGTTTTAAACCAGTCGTAGGTTGTTGTTTGACTCAAAGTCTCATCACCATAATCTTGACACAACATTCTGTGAGTTTCCGCAGTTGTTTTTCCCAGTTTGAAACAAAACTTCACACAAATTCTTTGCTCCACTACGGATGCCATATCAAATGTGACAACAGACAAAACACTCACTCATAAAACATTATAACAATACAAGAATTCACTTGAGCTGTGTCAAACAACGTGCTATTTGTAGGGTACAGTCAAGGTTACTAGCCACTACATGCGCATCCATGTGCGCATTACTTGTGGTGCTCCACACAGTTACTATGGGAACTTTTTGAACAAACCTCGTATATATAATAGCAGAAGTACCCGCTGCTGCTTCCAGTCAAAGCTTGCATACTAAATTTTTTTATTAATTAATTTTATTGCAAATTCAATTTACTTAATTTCTTTTTAAAAATTACAATAATAGAAATTTAATTAAAAAATGAATTTGATTTTTTCCTATGCATAATGCAAGTTTACTAGAATATATTAACTAATGATAATATCATTCTAACTATTCTTGTAAGGGAAATGAATCTTATTTCATCACGAAATTGGAATTACGAGTCAATAAGCATAATAAATATATAATATAATAATTTTACATACCAAAAAGGAAATATTCTATCATTAATAACGATTGCGTTGCTTTTCATATATATATATATTTACATGTTATGTACCTGTTCCTATGATGATGACAAAGAAACCAGGTAGGGAATAACACTATTCTTTTGTCTATTATATTTACATGTTATGTACCTGTTGCTACGATGATGACAAAAAAGCGGGAAGGGAATAACGGTATTCTTTTGTCTATTTTGAAGACTTAACAACTGCAATTGAAATTTTAAATTACCTTTTGAAGGCTTTATTCTATAGAAAAGGGAAAAAAAGTAGAGCATTTGTTAATTTCTAATAGCATGATTCTGTATAAAAAATTTGGTGAATATGCGTGAAGCCGTTCTCGGGTTTTTAGCTAACAAACAAACAGCCTTGAAAATATATGAGAGATGATAATCATATTTAGGAACTGAGAAATTGTTTTTTAGGCAGCTGCATTTTTTGCACAGCATGCTGTGCTCAACTGCTAAGAAAATATGGAATCTGGACTGTGATTAAGGTTTTAAAAGTCATCAGTTAGTTATTGTGCCATAGGCGAGGTATTATTTATGCAACATTTTGTTCTCCGAGGCATGAAAATTAGGGATTGGTATTTTTTCTAAACAAATTTACAGTGACACCTATAGTCAATAAATGGCTGTCAAGGCTGCAAATTGCAGAGTTGACAACCGTTGCATTGTAATATTTTAAAAATAATCAGACGTCACCATCGTTGTATGGGGTTTTTGTGAAATAAGTTGAATGCTTAAACTAAAGTCAGTTAGTTTGTAGATGATGCTAGACATCCACTGAGAGCAGATATCGTCTTTCTATGTGTTTAACATTCAAATGTTGAATTCTACTCTGATTCAAGATTCGTAAATTTTGAAAGCTATTTTAATAAACATTAATTTTTCAGAAAGAGCGTCCTGTTAGATACTTGGCCATTCCTTCTCTAATGAAACTTTTTAATATGGATGGGTATTTTTCTTTCAAGTGTTGTAGTTGTTTAATTATCTTTTCTTATCACATTGTAATTTCCAGTTAGCTGTTACTCTGGCCATCATACTTATATATTTTTGCTTATTAATAATAAGCTAAAAGGATGTTCGTTTATACTAAACTAATTTGAGTATATTTTTCTATTACTCAAATTTTTAGGAAGCTCTCAGATATTTAATTTATTATGATTATGATTGAATATTAAATCCCTTCTTTATAAAATGTTGCAACTTAAAATTTATGCGTAAGATATCATTAATTGTTGCGTTGTCTGGGTAACAATTTGGCCTGTTTCATATTATTAGATTGAAAGAATTGCCTTAATTGGTGAAATTTTTCTCTAATGTGGTAGTCATTCATCTTGATGAGATTTCTTCTCAAAACAATTAGTTCCTACTAATTAGTTTTGTTTTGCCAAGAGAAAAGTTATTTTGCTCATTTCATTTTTTGTGTGCTATTATGTGATACTTCATTTTTTTACTTTTCCATTTGCATTTTTACATTTTTGAAAAAGCATTTTGTATCGACCTGAAATATTTTTTCAAGTGTTACTGCAGTAGCGATGCACTTAGAAAACTTTTTTAAATTATATTTGTAATGAATATTGTCCCATGTATCAGTGTAAAGACATTGATAGTTTATATAAGGGATATTTGTTATGATATTGGAAATTTTTCAGGTACTGTTATTTGCTCATGGTCATTGGGCTCTGATGTAGCTAACAATCTCTGAAAATAAAGGTACTGATTTCCTTGATTTTCCTTTTTTTGTCTTGTTCCACTTATTGTGTTTGAAACTCTGGAAAAATTGATATAATTGTGAAGAAAAAATGTATGCAAACCCTTTTGGAAGTTGAGTGTATTACTGCAGTTGTCTCTGAGTCAGACGAAAGGTAAATGCCATGACTTATGTATGAACTGTGACTGATGTTGACATTTACAGT
Source organism: Tanypteryx hageni (assembly GCA_028673005.1). Lineage (NCBI taxonomy): Eukaryota > Metazoa > Arthropoda > Insecta > Odonata > Petaluridae > Tanypteryx > Tanypteryx hageni. The sequence continues at coordinate 96,835,725 of CM054116.1, forward strand.
CAGCTTGATAATAAGAACGGGGAGAATAGGCGGAACGAGAGGCAGAAGCTAGATAAAAAGAACGGGGGGAATAGGCGGAACAAGAAGCAGAAGCTAGATAATAAGAACGGGGAGAATAGGTGGAACGAGAAGCAGAAGCTAGATAATAAGAACGGGGAGAATAGGCGGAACGAGAGGCAGAAGCTAGATAATAAGAACGGGGAGAATAGGCGGAACGAGAAGCAGAAGCTAGATAATAAGAACGGGGAGAATAGGCGGAACGAGAAGCAGAAGCTAGATGATAAGAACGGGGAGAATAGGCGGAACGAGAGGCAGAAGCTAGATAATAAGAACGGGGAGAATAGGCGGAACGAGAGTCAGAAGCTAGATAATAAGAACGGGGAGAATAGGCGGAACGAAAGGCAGAAGCTAGATAATAGGAACGGGGAGAATAGGCGGAACTAGAGGCAGAAGCTAGATAATAAGAACGGGGAGAATAGGCGGAACGAGAAGCAGAAGCTAGATAATAAGAACGGGGAGAATAGGCGGAACGAGAAGCAGAAGCTAGATGATAAGAACGGGGAGAATAGGCGGAACGAGAGGCAGAAGCTAGATGATAAGAACGGGGAGAATAGGCGGAACGAGAGGCAGAAGCTAGATAATAAGAACGGGGAGAATAGGCGGAACGAGAGGCAGAAGCTAGATGACAAGAACGGGGAGAATAGGCGGAACGAGAGGCAGAAGCTAGATGATAAGAACGGGGAGAATAGGCGGAACGAGAGGCAGAAGATAGATAATAAGAACGGGGAGAATAGGCGGAACGAGAGGCAGAAGCTAGATAATAAGAACGGGGAGAATAGGCGGAACGAGAAGCAGAAGCTAGATAATAAGAACGGGGAGAATAGGCGGAACGAGAGGCAGAAGCTAGATAATAAGAACGGGGAGAATAGGCGGAACGAGAGGCAGAAGCTAGATAATAAGAACGGGGAGAATAGGCGGAACGAAAGGCAGAAGCTAGATAATAAGAACGGGGAGAATAGGCGGAACGAGAGGCAGAAGCTAGATAATAAGAACGGGGAGAATAGGCGGAACGAGAGGCAGAAGCTAGATAATAAGAAAGGGGAGAATAGGCGGAACGAGAGGCAGAAGCTAGATGATAAGAACGGGGAGAATAGGCGGAACGAAAGGCAGAAGCTAGATAATAAGAACGGGGAGAATAGGCGGAACGAGAGGCAGAAGCTAGATAATAAGAAAGGGGAGAATAGGCGGAACGAGAGGCAGAAGCTAGATGATAAGAACGGGGAGAATAGGCGGAACGAGAGGCAGAAGCTAGATAATAGGAACGGGGAGAATAGGCGGAACGAAAGGCAGAAGCTAGATAATAGGAACGGGGAGAATAGGCGGAACTAGAGGCAGAAGCTAGATAATAAGAACGGGGAGAATAGGCGGAACGAGAGGCAGAAGCTAGATAATAAGAACGGGGAGAATAGGCGGAACGAGAGGCAGAAGCTAGATAATAAGAACGGGGAGAATAGGCGGAACGAGAGGCAGAAGCTAGATAATAAGAACGGGGAGAATAGGCGGAACGAGAAGCAGAAGCTAGATAATAAGAACGGGGAGAATAGGCGGAACGAGAGGCAGAAGCTAGATAATAAGAACGGGGAGAATAGGCGGAACGAGAGGCAGAAGCTAGATAATAAGAACGGGGAGAATAGGCGGAACGAGAGGCAGAAGCTAGATAATAAGAACGGGGAGAATAGGCGGAACGAGAGGCAGAAGCTAGATAATAAGAACGGGGAGAATAGGCGGAACGAGAGGCAGAAGCTAGATAATAAGAAAGGGGAGAATAGGCGGAACGAGAGGCAGAAGCTAGATGATAAGAACGGGGAGAATAGGCGGAACGAAAGGCAGAAGCTAGATAATAAGAACGCGGAGAATAGGCGGAACGAGAGGCAGAAGCTAGATAATAAGAAAGGGGAGAATAGGCGGAACGAGAGGCAGAAGCTAGATGATAAGAACGGGGAGAATAGGCGGAACGAGAGGCAGAAGCTAGATAATAAGAACGGGGAGAATAGGCGGAACGAAAGGCAGAAGCTAGATAATAGGAACGGGGAGAATAGGCGGAACTAGAGGCAGAAGCTAGATAATAAGAACGGGGAGAATAGGCGGAACGAGAGGCAGAAGCTAGATAATAAGAACGGGGAGAATAGGCGGAACGAGAGGCAGAAGCTAGATAATAAGAACGGGGAGAATAGGCGGAACGAGAGGCAGAAGCTAGATAATAAGAACGGGGAGAATAGGCGGAACGAGAGGCAGAAGCTAGATAATAAGAAAGGGGAGAATAGGCGGAACGAGAGGCAGAAGCTAGATGATAAGAACGGGGAGAATAGGCGGAACGAAAGGCAGAAGCTAGATAATAAGAACGGGGAGAATAGGCGGAACGAGAGGCAGAAGCTAGATAATAAGAAAGGGGAGAATAGGCGGAACGAGAGGCAGAAGCTAGATGATAAGAACGGGGAGAATAGGCGGAACGAGAGGCAGAAGCTAGATAATAAGAACGGGGAGAATAGGCGGAACGAAAGGCAGAAGCTAGATAATAGGAACGGGGAGAATAGGCGGAACTAGAGGCAGAAGCTAGATAATAAGAACGGGGAGAATAGGCGGAACGAGAGGCAGAAGCTAGATAATAAGAACGGGGAGAATAGGCGGAACGAGAGGCAGAAGCTAGATAATAAGAACGGGGAGAATAGGCGGAATGAGAGGCAGAAGCTAGATAATAAGAACGGGGAGAATAGGCGGAACGAGAAGCAGAAGCTAGATAATAAGAACGGGGAGAATAGGCGGAACGAAAGGCAGAAGCTAGATAATAAGAACGGGGAGAATAGGCGGAACGAGAGGCAGAAGCTAGATAATAAGAACGGGGAGAATAGGCGGAACGAGAGGCAGAAGCTAGATAATAAGAAAGGGGAGAATAGGCGGAACGAGAGGCAGAAGCTAGATGATAAGAACGGGGAGAATAGGCGGAACGAAAGGCAGAAGCTAGATAATAAGAACGGGGAGAATAGGCGGAACGAGAGGCAGAAGCTAGATAATAAGAAAGGGGAGAATAGGCGGAACGAGAGGCAGAAGCTAGATGATAAGAACGGGGAGAATAGGCGGAACGAGAGGCAGAAGCTAGATAATAAGAACGGGGAGAATAGGCGGAACGAAAGGCAGAAGCTAGATAATAGGAACGGGGAGAATAGGCGGAACTAGAGGCAGAAGCTAGATAATAAGAACGGGGAGAATAGGCGGAACGAGAGGCAGAAGCTAGATAATAAGAACGGGGAGAATAGGCGGAACGAGAGGCAGAAGCTAGATAATAAGAACGGGGAGAATAGGCGGAACGAGAGGCAGAAGCTAGATAATAAGAACGGGGAGAATAGGCGGAACGAGAGGCAGAAGCTAGATAATAAGAACGGGGAGAATAGGCGGAACGAGAGGCAGAAGCTAGATAATAAGAACGGGGAGAATAGGCGGAACGAAAGGCAGAAGCTAGATAATAAGAACGGGGAGAATAGGCGGAACGAGAGGCAGAAGCTAGATAATAAGAACGGGGAGAATAGGCGGAACGAGAGGCAGAAGCTAGATAATAAGAAAGGGGAGAATAGGCGGAACGAGAGGCAGAAGCTAGATGATAAGAACGGGGAGAATAGGCGGAACGAAAGGCAGAAGCTAGATAATAAGAACGGGGAGAATAGGCGGAACGAGAGGCAGAAGCTAGATAATAAGAAAGGGGAGAAAAGGCGGAACGAGAGGCAGAAGCTAGATGATAAGAACGGGGAGAATAGGCGGAACGAAAGGCAGAAGCTAGATAATAAGAACGGGGAGAATAGGCGGAACGAGAGGCAGAAGCTAGATAATAAGAACGGGGAGAATAGGCGGAACGAGAGGCAGAAGCTAGATGATAAGAACAGGGAGAATAGGCGGAACGAGAAGCAGAATCTAGATGATAAGAACAGGGAGAATAGGCGGAACGAGAGGCAGAAGCTAGATAATAAGAACGGGGAGAATAGGCGGAACGAGAAGAAGAAGCTAGATAATAAGAACGGGGAGAATAGGCGGAACGAGAAGCAGAAGCTAGATATAAGAACGGGGAGAATAGGCGGAACGAGAGGCAGAAGCTAGATAATAAGAACGGGGAGAATAGGCGGAACGAGAGGCAGATGCTAGATAATAAGAACGGGGAGAATAGGCAGAACGAGAGGCAGAAGCTAGATAATAAGAACGGGGAGAATAGGCAGAACGAGAGGCAGAAGCTAGATATCCTGGCATGTCCAGTTATCCAGGAGTACCCGTACGATTTCCTGTGTCAATGGCCGTCCTCTGCTTGTCTCCATGCTATGTGACGAGATAATGAATGTAGTGCACAGACCGAAATAGCAGGCAGCGGTCTGGAGCAATCATCATGTAGTGGACGCCGCTTGGCGACTGTAATAGAGAGAGAGAGAGAGAGTACAGATTATAATGGATAATTTAATATGAGGAAAAATACTCGACTCTAAGCGTACAAGAAAAAACCTAAATTATTACCGTATTTTTCGGCATATAAGACGCACCGGGGTATAAGATGCATCCCGGTTTTTTAGAAGATTTTTCAGGGAAAAAGTATTTCGGTTTCCCAATACATTTTGGAAGGTTCACGTCGTGTATCATTTTCTGCCATGATTACGTTCGTATCTGGCAACATTTACAGAAAACATTAGGGCGTGAAAGCTGTTAAATATAACGTTTAAGATAAAGTTAATTCGTAAAATAAATAGGGATGATCTAAAACATAAATAATTGCTTCGAGACACTCGTATAGCTAAGGGTGCCCTGCGTGAACTCGTCAGTCGTATGAAGACACTTAACGGTGTTGGCGGGCCTATGGGTGTGTGGTATACATGCACACACAGACACACACCCTAGTCAAGTCTTTATTTTCATCTGCTGATGTTGCTCTGCAACGAAATCTTGGTCGTATAAAATATATTTAAATGTAATTTACAACGTTTTTTATTTATGTTATCATGAAACAATTACACCAATCTGACTCGTCTGATGCTTTTTATCTTCACCTTCTTTTAGCCTTTTCTTTTAAAAATACAATTATATTACTTTTTCTTCCTCTTTAACTCTTTGCAAATATATTCTCTTTTTCCGTGAAACTTAGACCCACCCAGTTATTCTGTTCCTCCCTTATCTCACCAATGAAGCTCGTTATTCTCCCTATTGTATTTTCTCATTGGTTTTTACTCTCTGTTCAAATAAATTAATCAGTGTACGCCATACCGCCTCAAGTCAAAAGTCTCTAATCTACTCACATATTTTCTTTATTGCCCGTATTTATCGTCATTATAATGAATCCACACAACATCCAGTTCATGGCCAACACAATCACCAAGAAGGAAGTTTATGATTGACCACGGAAATTACGAAATTTTCGTGATAGATTACGCAATGGCTAACATAGCAATGCAAATAAAAAAATTCATTAGCGTCTGGATTGCAGTATTTCCATTTATTGCTAGATTCGACGGGAGGTTAAGTTTTCATTTATCAATTTTGAGGCGGAAGACTCTTAAGACAGTAAAGTAATATAATATGATAAATGAACCCCACATAAAAATATTTGAAAGAGATGATGCATAGTGGTGTGATATGTTAGCCATGGTTTTAGTTATATTTTAGTACTGATATGCTTACTAGAGTTGTACGGTCAGTTGAGATTCTCTCAAGGAGATTTGGTACTCAGCGCTTTTAACAATCTCTGCTCATGTTGAACTTTTAGAATTTCAAATGTGTTTTGTTCCAAGGTCCGCCTCATGTTCGGGTATTACCTAGCCATTGTATCTATTATTGAATAATTTTTCCATAATAATAAAGAGGATCACCAGAGATTACTGAAGTAAAAGTGCAAATTTTCATGGAATTCGACCGTCGCGTCTCAATTAAATTAGTTTACGGCCACCCTTATAATTTTAGTCTGTATCAACCCAAGATGGAGAAAGTAACACTTGTCGAAGCAATCATGTGTGGAGATACCGTATCTGATAATGGATATACTATCAATGGAGGTTTATTTTACTTAAAGTGGGAAGAAGAACCTTACATGTCAGACTTTGTAGGAAAATGTTCCTAATTATTTAGTTTCCAAATATTAGCTATAAAAGAAACTGCGTAATCTATTGCCACAACAAGTATAACACGTAATAACTCTAACTCGAACAGTAAAATAAAGATTAAATCATCATTGTATGTTTCCTAATAAGTAAATAAAACAAGTTTCATTGCTCACTTTAGTTGTTTTTCGACCTAGAGAAAATTCTCCCGGAATCTCCAGGAATTTGCTACTCTTAAGTAGGGTATGGATTTTTCGGGTAAAAAAAGTTCATTCGGAGGGAAAATATCGGGTTTTATTATTTTCCTTTTCATTCGGGTTAAAATCGGGTATAAATAAGTTACAGATTTTTCGAAGTGTTAAAAAAAGTTCAATCTCGAGTAATTTTCGGGTTTTATTATTTTGTAGTTCGGATAAAATGATTTTAAAATAAAAATTTTGTTTAAAAATGTAAGTTTTATCAACAATCAAAACTTTTTACTACACCTTAAGTATGGCTAAGTGTGATATTTTGTGTTAAACGCCTCCAGGTGGAGAGGAACACCACGCAGGCTGCACCAATATCTTGCCTCCCGTTCAACTTCTTTTGAAAACACACCAGATATTAGTGAAATAATTTTTCTTTCGTAGTGTTTCCAACTAACAGACACTTGGGCTCTTTTTTCCTTATCCTATCAAAGATCTAGCAGCGACTAGCTAAGGCGCGTGCTTGACCATCCGTGGCGCGAGCAAACCCAATAGATTAAGATTGTGTTAAAATGTGAGCTTACGAATAAATTGTTTACAAAGAGAATAAACAGACTGATAACGAATATCTCGGACTGCACTCAAGTGCTGAGGTGCCTACAAGTACCAGAATTGAAATTCTGTGACCAAACATAAAAATATTTGTGTTTAAAGAAAGCTAATAATTTAGGGTTTTACCCTAAATTTAAAAAAGGCAATCGGAGGATAAAAATCTGGTAAAAATCGGGTAAAACCCGAAAAATCCATACCCTACTCATAAGGTGGTAACCCTGCCGCTGAGCCTAGGAGGCAAGACAAAATGAGAGGGGTGATAGAGACGGGGAATAAAAAGGGGTAAATGGGGACAGAGATCGGGGGGAGGGTGTGATAGGCCAGGGAGGGTGGAGATCAAAAGAGAGAGAGAGACAGCAGAAGGCAATGGAGAGTAGGGAGAGATAAAGAATGGTGCTCAGGTCTGACGTTAAATCACGCATCGTGTTACACCATATTTGAAATTATTTGCGTCGGAAGAGGGCATCGATAAAAAATGACCCAAGGAAGATTTGTTTTACGACTCCATAAATTGATTAATATGCACTTTTATTTTATCAAACATGTTTTTTTAATTGCTGTCGTTGACCGTCTGGTATGCTTATTTGACCTGGAGGATTGCTGTAGTCGCCCCGCCACGGATTATGGAAAATTATTCGAAAACAATTCTATGAAAAAGAAAATCTCCGAAGAATATTCTTCGAAGAAGGAAGCCTTAAACTTTAAGATAGTTCAAAATAATCAAAAACTATCAATCTTGTAGCATTGAGGTTTATTGACCATTGAAATTATTAGAATATAATTTACTAACTAATGTGTGGGAAATACGTTAACAATAACCAATATTCTAATCTGTTCGAGCGTGAAGACAATTAGTGGGGTTGGGTTTTAATATTGTGTTGTATTTTCGAAGAACTGTATTCCAAGACAATTCTCGAAACAGTTTTCGAATAATTTTCCACACACCTTTCCCACTGAGACAAGTTTTTATATGGTCGGATAGTCTCTGCGTTTTACTTCACGCCCGCTCGATAAGTATAAATCCGAGTTCTTTCTCCTTTTTACCCTGAATATTTTGTGAAAATTCGTTGGTAAGTACTCTAACTTTATTTTCATTAGACCCCTTTTCTGTTGTTGTGATATTTATCTTTAGTAGTTTTCGAATGTGTACATACATTTCGATATTCTATGACCCGTGCGCAACTGCATATATGTTTATTTTCATCGCGAAAGAACGGAAAAAGAGGAAGAGAAGGTTTTTATATGTGGATAACAGAGTCCACGGAATAAGATGGCAGATTTCGGATGTAATTTTAATTTGAAGAAAGAAATGTGGCATAAGTGAAAGGGATTAATAATCCTCAGTACACATTTAAAGCTGTGTATTGTTCTGCACCATAGATTAAGAGTAAGAATATTCTTATTCAATCTATGTTCTGCACGGACAGTGAAATCACGAGAGATCACGGTAGTTTGTATAGCGTATGTCGATTAAACATTTTTCCCATTAATTTCCTTATATATTTTTAGCACTTATTATTTCTAAATCGCGCTCTGTCTGCAATCAATTAAATTAAAATAGCAAATAAACGGTAAGAGGTAGAAGACTGAAATTTGCACTGTGTATGTGTCCTATGCTAACATTAAATACCCTACCAAAGAAATTTGTGGAGAAATCGGTGGGCTGCAGGGGACGCATTCAAAAAGTTCAAATTACAATTCTGAGCAAATGGTTATAAATAGAAAATTATGATTTTTCACTGTTTGTGACCTTTAATGCCATCTACAACACTGCAGAAGATTTTTTAAAATCAGGGATCGTCACAGGGGCCTTTTATGGAGAAATCGGAGAGCGTCGGGAGGACCCTTTTTAGTAATGTCCCCGCTTTTACGTCAGGTTCTTTGAAACCGCGACGAAAAGTGGATTACTATTTTCCATAGACATAACGTTAAAATGAGAGGTTTTGTTCCTGACTAAGGACACTAGACAAACATTCTCGGAAATACCCATTTGAAAAGATTATGAGATAAGCGTGCAAAGGAATAGCCACGACAAGATTACTACAGACGTAATAATCACTTCATATTTGAATAACGCGCATTTGAAAAGTAGTGTTGTTAAACGAAATAATAAATTTAGATTGCCATCATAATGCATATTATTTATACGTACAATAAAAACCTCTTAAGCAAAGAATAAATATAAGTGAATTTTAACAAGAATCACCTCAGTAGACGACAAATTTGCAATCTTGACAGCTTTTACTGGCGAAGAGTTATTAAATCAACACAGACATATATGAATTAATATTTAAAATGAAACGGTATTTGATAAAAAATTAGACCATGAAGATTAAGCGCCATCCAAACTGTCAAGGTGCCACCAGATGGCATTACTGCTCGGTGATTTTCAAAACATTGAGATGCAAAACCGGTAAAACGGGTGTAACCATAATCACTTTGAGTAATTCTGACAATGTGCATAATAAGAGGATCACAAAGACGAAAGAATGAAACAATGTTGTCAATTAGGAACTGACGTATGAGCGGAACGACGAAAAGCAATATTATTTAAAGTAGGTACTATAGATAATCAGGGCGGAGCATCAGAATAATATTTATAGTAACTTAACGTCATAATTATTTCCCGTGAATCCAACAGTTAAAATATGGGGTTTCCCGTTCAACGCAATCGTAACTTCTCGAGTTATTTCTCGGGTGGTTTTATTTCCAGAAATATGATTATTTTTCCATTATAAGGGGAAGGTTAGGTTAAGAGGGGGCAGAGTGAGACAGAGAGAGAGAAGGAGAGAGGGAGTGAGAGATAACGAGGCAGAGCTGTGTGATCGATTCATATGCAAAAAATTATATTATGGAGAGATATTTTCCTGATGTTTTCTCGAGATTTAGTATATAAACACTCCTGAATTATGGATTTCGAAGCATTGGCAAAAATTCTAACGGCCTTCTTAAAATCGAACCACGATTCGTTTGAAAAAAAAAAATGGACCGTTTCTTCTTCATATTTCTCCTGACAGTTTTACTCTCCGTCTCCGTTGGAGCAATGGAGGAAGGAGAGTGCGGAGTCTCCCAGTCAAAAAAGGAAGGCGCCAAAATCCTAGTATACGCCATCAGAAACTCCACAGACGATTGGATGACCACATTCCGCGTAAAGAAGAGCGTTAATAATTCCGAGAATGGAGTGATCGTCGACATCACGCAGCATACGACGGATTGCGAAGAAAATCAGTTTGTGACCATCGTAGGCACAGTAAAAGGTAATGTGCTTCATTAAAATAACATAGCATTGGTGGCCGATTATCGTTCAAGACCTATGTACCTTTCATGGCTCTCTTTCCAGTTTTTGTAACGTTCAAACCAGGGCATCGAACCGAAATTTTTTTCGCTCCTGTTTTCGTTCCGGGTCGCACAAAACAAAAAAAATCGGTTCGGTTACGGTTTCGCTCCAGCAACCACCATTGAACCGGTTCTAACCGGTTTTTTTTCGCTCCGACTGAATTTTTGGGGGGAAATTTCAAGGGAATTCCAAAATAATCTTTATTAATTAATATTATTTTTTATTTAGTCCAAATACGTCTTTATTATTGCAAGTCAAGAAGACAAAAATAGATATCCGCACGTAACAACGCCAACCAGTTCAAATGACTTTTACGGACAATATGGGAAAACAATTACGGACAACCCAAACTTTTTACGGACATATTTTGCGTAGTATTAAAAAGTCTAAAAAAGACATAAGTCAACAATATTCATTGCTGTCATTCATAAATCTCAACAGAATGATATTTACGTTAGTTTAGTGCACTTATCTGGCTTAGGGAAACAGGAAATTTCGGATGTGTTCAGTAAAAATTCTTGGTACACAATACTACCTGATTTTTCATTCCGAGCATTTTGTTTCATAGTTTTAATTTGTGCCCATTGAATAACAAAGGTTGTTTTACTTTTAAAAATATAACTAAAATGAGAATATATAAGATAAACATCTTTTTAATCAGGGTTATTCAAACAAAAGTACGCATAACCCTGGGGATACGCGAGATCTTTCAAAGAGATATGATGTAAAAACATAGCGAAGCAAAATCTAATAATTATCTCGCATAAAATATACGTAGGTAAATCATGCAATTAGAAAGTACATATATGTATTTGTAGGATCTACTCAATAATAACCGAGTTTGTTAACTTTTAAATATACCAGAAGACACGAATTTCGTCAAAAATATTTTAAGGGGTACGCCGACTAAAAAGCTTGACTACTGCTATAAACCTCTGGAAATTTCTTAGCATTTTAACGGACATATGTCCAATTTTTGCTCTTTTTTTACGGACTGTCTGTAAATATACAGCCGGTTGACAACCCTGATCCCGTACCGTCATGTAACGAACAGTAAAATATTGTATGAATTCCCTTCTTACATTTTTCGTTATTCAATTTGTAAACGGCTCCTTTTATACGACTCCGTCTAATACTGTTCTATAAGAATTTAAAATTTATTCATTTTTCCTTTTTAGCGCGTACAAAAGCTATTAAAAATGTTATTTATTTTTTAGTCTTTAATTTTATGTAAAACCGTTGTCATTCTTTCAAAAATCAACATTTATTTCATTTTATAATTTCAGTATATGCAGATACTCTCATTATCATAATCAATATACTCCAACGGTACTCATGTACGTACTTGAACAGGCACAATAATATTAATTCACCTTTGTATGTAGAATGTAATTCATAGTGCTTTGTTTAAAGAAGAGCTACTTGACTTTTTAAATACAGTAATTTAGATGTTAATATTACAAATACGATACAATATATAATTAGATAAATTTTCTTAAGATGACAAATATGTACACAGTAACATTTACTCCAAGCAACCAAAGTTCGATCTAATTAATAAAATGTCCTCCAATTGGGTATTGATTTATAGGAAGGAATGGATATAAGTGAGTGGCAGGAATAACTACGGGAAAGAGATAGTAAAGAAGAGAAGAGGGGTAGAGCCATAAGAGGAAAGGGGGGTGAAGAAAAAGAGATAAGGAGGAGACGAGGTATTGAGGAAGCATTGAGTGAGAAAGGATAATTTAAATAGGGAATTAAATGCACCTATATCTATAGATAAATATATTACAATTGATTCCCGTTGCCGTCATTTTGGACGAATACTTGCGATATTATGTACATAATAGAGAAGATGTCCGCTGAAATTCAAAACGTAAAACGTTTCCAAGAAAGAGATATTATGTACGAGCCTAGAGTTGAAACGCATATTATATTCTCTTTCTCATTCTGCTTTATCCCCATCCTCACTTGTACTCCCTTCCCTCTCCCCATTTATTCCGTCCTCCACATCTCGGAAGGATAATCGAAGACGATTAGAAAAAAATAGCTGCTTTTTTTTTAAATGTATGCATATTAAGCAGGAGAATGTCGACAACAATAGAAGCCAACTATACCGGTGATCAAGGACCTAAAATGATAGAATTAATAAAAACGTGAATCTCTGTAGAAACGCGACTGAGAAATAAAATTCGATGATAAGAAAATTTATCTACAATATTTTATCTTTATGGTGATGCAAATATCGCGCCAATATCTGAGATATTTTAAAATAATAACAAAAAAGTCTGCATTTCTTTTACGTTTTTCCATGGGAAATTGAAACGAAACCGAATTTACATAGCTATATTAAATATCCTCTTGAAATCAAACACACACCCAGAGAACAAAAATTATAGTTACATAATGAGTGCGTCATGAACTCTCTCTCTCTTCAAGCGGAGTCTCTAATGTGCGTTTTTGCAGTCGGCAAAATACTTCGCTAAAATTAAATTCGCATTAATCCTTAATCCCTCTTCAGTTTTAAGCAACGTTTGCTTATATGTGTGCACATTTTGTTTAAGATATAAATAGAAATTCGCTAACCTTAACAAAGGATAACATAAGTCAGTGAGTGGTTCTCAAACTTTTTTGAGCCGCGGCACACTTTCAAAGATAAAGAGGCTTTCGCGGCGCCCCAGTCTTGTGACAAGCTTTATATGTTTTTAGATACGGATATTACAACCTTTGCGCACATCCATTTGTTGATGCTACTACATAATCAATTTAATAGAAGAAAAATGATTGCCCTAATTACCCACCAACATATGCAAATCATTCATTTATGGACTAAACAAAGTTTTTCGCGGCACCTCTAAATTTCTACTGCAGCACACAGTTTGAGAGCAACTGACATAAGTAAGAATACCTCAAAAGCACGACTGCGGAGCTATCCTTCTTGGATAAGTTTAAGAGAAAGACTGCCAGAATATAAGGGTTCAATGCATATGGAGAAGGGATGAAAGCTTATGGGGATAATAACCTCCAACTTTAAGCAAAATAAGAATTAAGAATAGTGAAACATTTTTATCCGGAACACTCCACTGGGTAGTAGGCTCAGGAGAGAGTACCAAGACGATTAGCGGCTGTCTTCGAAGTACCACTAACTTTCTTTCCACTTGCCTCGTTTAAACAGGGTTCTGGGAAACCTCAGCAGGACGTATCCTTGACTCTATGTCAACGGTTCTCAACCGGTGTGTCGCGAAGAGCCGGGAGGTGTGACGCCGAAACTTTCAATAACGACTTGTAAAAAATAAAGTAAATTTCGTTTAGCGAAGTTTTTGTGTTTCACTTTCGTCGTTTTAAACAGCAATATTAACAATTTCAATCGGTATACTCTTCATTACTACACACTACTCTACCTTTTTTAGTTCGGCGGATTGTAGTATGCAGTGTGTCGCGCACGTGAGCATCGACCGTAATGTGTGTCGCGACGAAAAAAAGGTTGAGTACCGCTGCTCTACGTATTGAGATGGACATATAAAATCCCGCCTTTGCCTTATTCGGTGTTGAAAAGTGAGGCTTCCAAAAAAGACTCATATTAAAGAAAAAGGAAAAACACTACTTTGGCTCCCACTGTTCATGCGAACCGAAAAAATGGAACGAAATAAATAACGGTTTTCGGTTTCGGTTCGGGTTCATAAAAATATTTTATTTCGATTCGGGTTCGGTTTCACTCCAGCTAAAATAACGATTTTTTTCGGTTTCGGTTTTCGGTTCGATGCCTTGGTTCAAACTAGTAATGCACCGGGTACCCCGGCAATTAACCGGTCATATTTTCAGTACCAAGCAATTACCCGGACCCGGTACCGGGTGGTGAAACCCGGTGCCGGGTACTAGGTCCCTCATGAGAAAAAAGGATACCAATAAAAATAAATGGAGAAGAAATTATTTTAACTTCTTTTCTAGTTTGCAAATAACATTCAAAGAAACGATATTTTAATTATAATAAACCTTTAAAAAACACTCTTATTACTCTTAACAAAAGTTAAACTAAATCATGAAAAAACATTTTATATAAAATGCATACATAATTAACGACCGGTTACAGTCCCAGCTTGTAAAATTTTATATACTTAATGAAATCTTCTTAAAAAAATAAAGGTGAAATCATTTTTAATTTTAATAATTAAATTTCAACTTTAATACTTAAATTGCAATAATGGGAGATTACGACGAAGAAATAATAGTTTTTCTGCATTTCGAGGAAGGAGTTGATTCCTCCGCTCTTCGTATATGATTCCCGCCTCGCTAAAAATCCTTTCACTGGCTATGCAGCTTGGAGGTGATGACAAGTAACGCCTGGCTAATTTTGACAGTTCAGGATAGATAGCTGCATCTTTGCCCCCAAAGTTAAAGGATTTTCTTTATGAGGGATGTAAGGACATTTAAGAAAATTTTCAAATTGCATCTCTTCTTTAGAATAAGACGTATTACCCTCATTACGAAACTTCTTATTTTCTTTCATTTTCAAACGAAATTTCATCTAAACACATCTTGAATTTTAGCGTCATTATTTCTTTCTTCTTCTGTAAGTTCTCTTGGTTCATTTTCATTTTTTCTTCATTTTCAAATATTGGAGACAGACTTTTCATTTCTTCTATAATCCAATATTTAGTAATAACACGTACATTGGGTTTTAAAAATGTAAGTTTGTAACGTGGATCCAAAACGGTAGCAATCACATACAATTTACTTGATTCCACATTATGAAATCTATCTTGCAAAGATTTAAGCAATTCATTTTTCATAGTTACAGTGCCTTCGTCATTTTGGTTTTTGCTGGAGAAGCGCTACAAAGCAGCTAAATTTGGAATCACCATCGAAATAAGAGCTTCCTCTGAACTGGTTTCGACTGTGACGTTGAAAAATTATTCCAATAAGATAACTACATTTTCAATCAACTTCAAATTGGCAGCATTCAAATTGGGTATACTGTGATCTGATAAATATAATGTGATGGCCTGCTTTTGTTCAAATATTCTCTTCAACATATGATGTCGAATTTCATCTCGTTGCTACGTCTTGCACCAATTTGTGTTGGGGAAGCGAAAAATTGGTTTGTATTTCCTTCAGCCTCGTACAAGCTACTTGTCAGTGATAATAATGAGTTACGATATTGCGGCGCTTTGATATTAAGTCTGAAATAGAATTTTGTGAAGATATGCTATCATGAAGTACCAATTGTAGAGTACAGATGAAGCAAGACCCATTTCTCAAACCGGTAGTATTTGCCGCACTTATCATGTTACGTGCATTGTCCCGAAGCAATACGTGTATATTGTTTTCAGCATTTAAGTTCCCGAGTTGTAGCATTTCCCTTAATGTATGACTAACGGCACTACCTATGTGGCTTCCGGGAAAATGGCGAGCGTTTAAAACTACGCACATATTTTTAAATTTCTCGTTAAGCCAATGCCCACTGAGGCTTTAAAAACTTTCGTTATTTTCTGAACGGGCCCATACGTCGGATGTCAAGGAGATCAATTTCATCTGTGATTTTTCAATGTTAATTAAATTCTGAAATTTCGAACAACATTTATCGTAAATAGTAGGAATAATATTATCTGAAAAAATCTTCTTGATGGTGTTTGGTACCGAGGTTCCAATAATTTCACAAGATTAATAAATCCAAAATTCTCAACTATACTAAAAGGCTGATTGTCCAGAGCCATCATTTCGCCAATTTTATAATGAATTTCACTTGCCTTAAGATTACTAATGTCCCATAACTTGACTTTGTCCAAACACTGTGCCAACGTCTGCCGTTTAACTGATGTGAAGGTCCCGCACTCGGATCATCCAATTTTCTCTTCTTATTATCAATATCGACTTGATTCCACTCATCTGAATTTTTTAAACGTAAATGTTTCATTAACGTCGATGTTCCGTAGGTTTTTGCATTTTTCCACCTCGTGATACAACTGAATTGCAGAATTTGCACACTCCCTTCGTCTCGGCGTCAGATGACACTTCATAAAATCTCCAAACTGAACTCATTATTCCAAGGATACAGACGAAAACAAATAAAAATAACCCGACTTTACCCAACCTAGGTTAGACGCAAACTGATAGACTTTACGAATTAAAAACAGTAGGAGCGCGTCGGTGTTCAAGTCAGGTTTCGCATTAGAAAATAAACAACATACCCGGCCGGGTATCCGGTTACCCGTGGTTCCCGGCCGGGTAAGTTTTCTTTGCTTCCTGGGTACCCGATACCCGGCATTTTTAGGATCCGGTGCATCACTAGTTCAAATATCAGCACCGTTAAACTAGTGACTCTTGGTATCTTAATTCACTTCGGTAATGAAAAGAAATACTTTTCTTATTTCACGTATTTGGTATCACGTAAGTAAATGGTGTTTTTTAAAAAGATGTTCCATTTAAAATGTAATTATATTTTATTGTAAAATAATAATTTCACTTTGGGTATTTTTATAATATCCTTTTCAATTGCTATTCTAATAGTAATTAATGCAATCTTTTATAAAGAGATCAAAAACGACAAAAAATTTAAAACAAATTTATGACGATAACAGTTGTTTATATCGTGTCTATCCAATTTAATTCTATTCTTTGGAATAATTCAGTTGCCAGACTGATTCTTTATTCGAGGTACCTACGTGATTAGTGACTTTAAACAAATTTATGACGATAACAGTTGTTTATATCGTGTCTATCCAATTTAATTCTATTCTTTGGAATAACTCAGTTGCCAGACTGATTCTTTATTCGAGGTACCTACGTGATTAGTGACTTTCTTTATTAATACCGTTAATATTAACTTCGAAATTTATTATTTCTTTTTAAAAGTCATTTATAAAAAGCTTTCTTTTTATAACCATTACTTGTTCCCGATTTTATTCGATTTCTAATGCTATTAAGAAAAGTGAGGTTTGGGCCTCTAAATATCTTAAACCCAATCGCCCTACTCCTATTGAAAACACTTAAGTTGCTTGTTTTCCTTCATTTAGTTGTTACATCAGGATACAATACCGATGCATTGGTGCCTGGGCGGAGCAACCAAAATGTCGCCGTAAATAACCAAACCACGCCAGCAGAATGGTAATTCTACAATTAATTGGAAATAAATTTATATTTCCGTAAGTGTATCTGTCTCTAATGAGATGCGGGTTAAATTTTTTGTTATAAAGGCAAAATTGACATGGACCTTATAATTTATAATTATAGTCTCTTCTAACAAATATTCCTTCACGACTTCACTTTTCTCCAACAGTAAAGAAAAAAAACCGGAGATTCTGAAGTTTAATCTCAAGAAAGGCAAGAATGCTGTTATTGTTAACGATGGACGCACTGCATACAGGAAAGAGTAAGTATGATTATGCCCCACAAGTGGCGATCGATTGAGTTAAAAATGTTAATTTTCACGTTATAATTTCATGCGGAGATATATACAGCAACAGTGGAAAGGTGTACTCTCCCAGTACGCTGAGTTTGATTATTTTCGATGTTACAATGAGTGCGCTAAAATCATTGGATTAATGGATAAGGGATGCCTTTTGACGCTTTCATTCCACCTCTATTTACTGTTTAATCTCCAGTCTTTCATCTGTCCCTTGCGTTTAATGAACAGTTATCACAAAACACTTCCTCTCATCCCTCTTTCTCACGTGCGTCGCAAGGAAAGAATAGCGAGCGTGAAAATTATAATCTCGAGATTGCGACGGGAAATTGACGCGGGCGCTAAAAAACAAAATGATAGCTTTCTAAATAAAGATTTGAACAAGTTAAGAATTTGATAGAATTATGGCGAGCACATTGACAAAATTATGACGAATAGAATGAAATTGACCCATTCCTTTGCATCATCATTCCGCAGCCAAATTTCCAACCCTGGTGTGAGTGCTTTGGTAACCAACCGTCCCCTCGTAGACGGAGAGCTGTTCCAAGTTCAACTGGACAAAATCATTAACAGGTGGAGGGATGCGGGGGTATATATCGGCGTGACCCTACAGCCTCCGTTTAATATAGAGAACAGGGGATCAATAAAATATGGCGGGTGAGTTCATATTCATGGATTTAAACTTTTAGCCATTGTATGACAACGATTTCTAGTGTTTTTTCAGTAGAAATCACAGCTCTGTTTCTTTTTCTAGGAATGGTACTTGGTCGCTTGTATATAACGCTATATACCTTGACGGAGATATGATTAAGGCAAACTATCCCATGAATCTCACAAATCTCCAGGTGAGTAGTTAATGGATATTTGAAAAAGACGGAATTAAAAGGCTCTAATAAACAGGGAGTGAAAATTTTTATATCATAGCACCATAATATCTCAAAGTTAATCTCTCATCTCATTAGTGTTGTGCCGTCATTCCTTCCGCAGCGCCGTTATTTCATTCCATGAAAATGCTTCGTTATCGGACGTTAAAATCCCAAAGAGAGAACGATACAATGGCCGAAAGACCTCGGGCCTTAAATATTAAGGCAGCGATTCCGAAACTATGCGTCTGCGACCTCCTCTTACGACAGCCGGTCTTTTCGCTACCCCCTATTATTACAACCAGCCCTATCGCGAACCCATTAACCCCATCTATCTAGGAATAAATATAAAATGTGATTGTAATAATTAGAGAAAATCAGGATCTTGGTAATATTAACAATGAAATAAAACTAAGTAGAGCACAAATAACATGGAAGATGTTCCCCGATTTGCACCGTATAAGGCGGAAAACCGTAAACTGTCGTGCAATGGGACACAATCCGTACAACGAATTACTAAAGCGAACACGAGACGCGTGTCAAGTGTTCAAAAATGCTTATAGTCCAACGCATTGTTGGAATACTATCGGTAAGCTGATAACAGCGACTGCGGCGCACAAAAATCGACGTCTTAATTCCGAATTGCCCGCGTAAGTGCGATGGGGGGACATAACATTATAGCGTGCTAACAGCAAAATGTTGTTTTGCGAAAATCCATTTCCCGACTGATATCTGCACTAAGCATGAAAAAAACTTCAATTTCTGAGAATGAACTGTCTACAAATTTCGAGTCCGATATCGTGATATCCTTCGAGTGTCACCATTTTTGTTGCATTATTAAAATTAAGGAATAAAACAGGGCATTGACATTGATAAAGCGTAAAGTTCGAGTAATTTTTCATAAACAAGTCTATATTATATTTGATATTTACTATTTCTATTATAGAAATAGTTGGCACTTTTGCAGTTTCTATGTAAAATAAAACGTATACATATTTATGTTTTTCTGTTTTAGTATCTTTTATTAGATTAAATATTAATCAACATCCTTAAGAAAGCGGGGGTTAGGGGGCGGAGCCCCATTGCAAAATAAAATGTTTATTTATGTTTCGTTTTTAGTATATTTTACCCCCCCCCCCCTTCTTACAATTTTTTATCTTAAATAAAACAAAAATTGGTTATTTTTTAATAATTTTTCATTAATACAACATTTAGGGCAAAGGATATAACTGTTATTTGCGAAACTAAATGGTATTGACAATCGGTACCCGAAAATTTCTTTTGCCAAATAAATTCTTCTATTTAGCTGTTTACATGATTTCTCTTTGTTCCAAATTCTTTCTTATGGTGCATCTTAAACTTCTGCCATGTGCTTTCAATAGTTTGCGTGTGTATTGCTTTATTTTGTTGGTCCACAAAATTTTCGCTATGATTCACTTTCCAGTGTTTGTATCCGGATGGAAGTGAATTTATCCCTTTGTAAGCTTTCCAGCAATCCGATATTATTATAGTTCCGGGAAAAATGTACTTTTCAATTAATGGTAGTAAAGTATCGGCGTTTATTTTTTGGACTATTTAAAAAAAACTATAAATCTGGCTAATTATTTCAAAAATTAAGTGGAAGACAGTTCTGATGTGTAATTTTAAGAGCTTTTGTTCTCTAAAAACTTTTTATGTATTCTGCATATTCTCTATACTTAGTAGGCAGCGAAAGATGTTTTTCATTAACATTGATATTGAATGAAGTGAAAAGGTATCTCAGAAGGTAAAATAAGAAAACTTCTATAACAATTCTTAAATTTAGACCAACATTTATAATCGTTATCTCTTCCTCCCTTGAACATCTATATGTACATTTTGATTTCCTTTCAATTGAACATTTGTATGCATCAATTTAGTCAATTATACTTATTACATTTTAATAACACTTTCCATGTCATACCAACACTTTGTATCGCCAAATTCAGTTTATTAGTCCGGGAACTCATTTTGTTTCGTAGGTTTGACTTTAAAATTAGACATAAAATCAGCCTTTGCATGGGATAACGTATGGTTAAGCTAAATTTGAATATATGTTCAAATGTGTTTCCACCGGTTGCATCCCTAGAGCTTGCAATTCCTGCCCAAGTTTTTAATGTATCTGAGATTCATGACCACATAATATCATGCAGTTTCTTCCAGGGAACTTAATTTGAGTAAAATAACTATATTTTAAAAGTGATTCCGTCGATTGTTTATTATGATTATTTGATAAAAAACCTGATGTGGCCACCACATGACTTTCTCAATATCTGTAATATTTCTAAAAATTCCAAATAGGTTACATAATAATAAAGATTTTAAGAAACAGAAAATTTTAGACTTTACAAAGAACAGAAATAAACTCAAAGCCTTCTGATATTGGATATAGTCAAAGCTCCAAAAATTAAGAAAAGAAAAAGGAGCGTTTCTAAGACAACTAAGCATCAATTGTTAACAATAGTCATCGGTAGGTGGCGTGGTGGTGGCAGCTAAAAATATAAGATATCTCTTAAACAATGCATTATATGGAAAAATGTTTCAAACAAAGGTTGTAGAAAATTAAATGTCCTACAACATTTATTCTGGTATATTTTTGCATTTATCGAATATTAAAGCAAATATTTAAAAATAACGGATAAGTGACAAGAGTAAACACCCACTTCCGTTTGACCAATTTCTACCAAAAACTAATCAGGTCTTCTGACTTTTATAAAAATGTTAAATATGAAATTTTGTGTGGACCTGATTAATAGTTTTGAGTTAGAGCACCCACAAAAAGCTATCACACACAGACATCATCGAGAAAATGGTCAAAACGTGTTCAGGGTACCTCAAAACGTGTATTTCCATTGAAATCTCGAAGTCGATTTTTTTCATGAATACAATACTTTCCCCTATACTACGTATATGGAGAAAGTAAAAATACAGTCACCAAATTTATCGATAAAGGATGCAGGAAAAATTTATTTATTTGGGTAAAAGATGGGAAGACAAGAAATATTGCATACCATTAAGCAATATAATAAAAATTAACCTGGTTTCATTACTTGGTTTTATTCTCAAATCTTCCTCAATATTTTTTGTTTAAAAACCCAAGCAAGGCCGGGTAATTTCACCTAGTAGTTTATATATTTCAGAAAACTGGCAAATAATTAAGCCAAAAATATTTTTTTTAACTAAATGAGTTTCATATTTCGAAATAGACTTATTAAGGGTAACTATAAAAGTTCAAATTTCATAAAAATCTTATATATTTATTTTAATACAAATTTTAAATTTTATTCTTAAACCTTTTAAAGTTTGTTGTTAAAGAGTTTCTCCCATAACTTTCAGGTTGGAGAGCGCATTGGTGTTATGCGAAGGAGCAATCATAGCCTACACTTTTTCCTCAACGAGAAGGACATGGGAGTTGCAGTTAAATACCTTCCCGGACCCGTATATGGATTTTTTGACCTGGTGAACTATGCTGCCCAAGTCAGCATCGTTGGGTGACCACCATTATGGGCTGAATTCTGTTAGAAAGAGCATTTGATTTGTTGCTGTAGGGACTTTGATCTCATTAAACTTACCGTTTGCATATTCCTTAAAAATATGTAGGTATATCCACTTATAATTCATCAACATCATAACAATATCTCAGTTGTTAATTTTCTAGCATAATGACTATCAAATTTTAATAAACGATCATATTTAAAAAAATGTTTCATTCAGTTGCTTTAAGATAAATTTCTGTCGCTATAGAAAGTAAATTTGTTACTTCTACCTATAAGAGCCAGCGGGTATGAACGTATATGACTCTCAAATTCACTATGACTTCACTCTACGTAGCTGCCAGCTATCCGAGCAAATGCTCTTTTCTTTCATATTTTGTAACTTATTTACAAACGAATATAACATATATCTAAAAGATATTGAAACATCCAATGGACGAATATCGAATATTATTAAACCGGTTTTCTTATAGTATCTGTTGATTTATAAGTGTTTACTTCTTTACCAACGATGCAGTAGTGGTGGAGTGCCTTATGGGCACATCTCATCCGTCCGTCATAACTTTCATCTCCTAAGCCACTGGACGGATTTTAATTATGTGATCCTTATTAAAATTTATCGCCCAATTGTGACTTTGAATTGCATCAGTCAATTAGAACTTCCACTTTTTATAAGCACTTAAATAAACATATACTCGTATCTCATTAAATGGCAGCCATAAAGCAATAATTAGATACCATATTATCTATTCTCTACCCAGCTCTTATATGATCCGTAAGGTGTAGATAAAAACTTTTATTCGGATAGAGGACAACATTTTCCACAAACAAGTCTGCGAGACCACATAATTATGGTTTAATGTTTCAACGATAAAAATTCGAGAAAATCCCAAGCATAACATCACATATTTTGTTTACATCGGTCGATGCGACAATTCGATCGGCAAACAACAATTAAAAATCTATATTTTTTCCTCTCATGCTCTGATATGATGTGGTATAGATTAAAAAATTTATTCGGATAGAGGACAACGTTTGCCACATAAAAGTCTGCGAGGCCACATAATTACGACTTAAGGTTTAGGAGATACAAATTCAAGAACAGCCCAATCTTTCCATACCCTTTTATACACATTTCCCATAAAGAACACCTTTGAAATCTCTGTATATTCCATTTATGCAGTACACTTTTCCATCTTGTTTAGGGGGTTTGGTTGGGCAGTGGGGATAATAATATTCCTTCCATTGAGTCGCAATTCTGTAGCTTTGAAAAAAGAATCTAGAATTCAAAAAGTGTAACAGAGTGAAAACGGGAGCTCAGTAGAGCTGAGCCATCATAGCAGTGCAAGAGTGAGCGCCACGATAAGTATCAAATTTTAAAGCGCAGTATTGAAATGGCGCTTTCTGAAATACTTAACTACGAGGGAATGGGTAATTTAATTCACTGATGCCATACTCAGAATATAACTACTACTTGATCTATAAAATGACGCTGAGTTACAAAATTATTTTTGCATTAAAAGCTGACTAACGCAAATAGGAAATTTAAAATTTTGAATTAGGAGAAATTAAATAAACACATACCTTAAACAATACTAACTTCTATTTTTTTAGTTTGCCGAAATTATAGCACCCAATTCATGTTATTACTTGCAAATATTGTGTATTTAAGTCATGAGAAATATCCCACAAATGTTAAACACTATGTGAAACTTAGAATTTTGTTTGCATATATGGATCATAAACATAAATAAATTATTTCATTTGAGTAGATTTTAAACATACCAAAAATTCTCACTAAAATAAAAGTATTAAGTTAACACGTATCTGATTTTGGATGTGATGACACAAGATCAAATGAAAAGACTCGGAGATTTATTCAAAATCTCATCCATATCTCAACATTTAAAGATATAAGAAAGGGGGAATAACTTGCCTTTTTGGGTTATATCATGGACCTAGCCTAGGATCAGCATCAGGTTTCTGATTTGCAGCAGCGGGACTGGGCAGCCTGCATGGCTCACGTTGCATTTGTGAAGTTTGCCTGCTATCTTAATTAAAAATTTTAAATTATTTATTTATAATTACCCAAATTTTTGCCTGTATCCTCAGTGCACTATTTCCAAAATAATAAATAAATAAAAGAGGAGAATGGCAAAGCTGATCTCTACTCTGTGTTACATCTACGTCCAAAAGCAGAGTTGATATCATTCCAGGTTGGGAGAAAGATATTTTCTTAATTAAATGTCAATAGATTTGTGGGACTCTTATGATAAGATTGCACAATAAAATATGATGAAATAAATTAAGGCAACATAGAGGAAATGGATGACAATATATTGGATTCTGTTCCATTTAATCATCATGAAGCAAAGTTTGAAGCAACAGTCATCAATCTTTTAGGATTGGGTGGCATTTGTAGTATTGTTTATTGGTATAATATAAAATTTAAAGATAAGCTTCATAATTGCTGAACGCTATGTGAATTTATATATTTTTTACGTTTGAGAGAGTATAAATAACTGTTTCATATGTTACAAAACAGTGGAACATCTGATATATTTTAAGTTAATAATTTATTTATAATTTCGCTAAATGAATTCAATAATCCAATCTATTGATATTTTAAAAAGCAATAATGAATTATGCAAACATGTCGATGAAATTATGCAAGATCATTGGATACTCACATCGACGATGGTATGAAACACTGGAATTCTTCACACCAAAGCTCCTGGTCGAGACGGCACATGGGAGTTTGACTTGGGAAAATAAAAGACATCTTGGTATCACAGTTTAACAATAAAAAACCTTGAAATTGACAAATTATGTTTCTTCGATGGCCACGGAAATGTTGGGAAAACCAAAGCCATATTTCGACTATGAAGCAGCAGTCATCATTTGTGATTCACCGATGGTAAATTCTGAAAGGGTTTGACGAACAAATAAAACTGTTTATTTAGTCATGTAATATAGAGCGGGCAGTGCAGGCTACTGCACAGGGTGCATAATTCCAGAAAGGTGCCATTTTATAATTGTAATCTATCAGACTGTATTCAATACTTAGTCATGATGATGACATGAAATAATGCTCTACGACACTGTATTTCACTTACCTGAATACAAGCTTTTTCATTTACTTATATTTTATTGATCATTTTATGTGGTTTCTTAATATCGATCTATAAATAAAAATAGTGACAAAAATTTGTTCATTTTTTGCCAGGAAATTAATTTTTGAAAATAATGCCAGATATGCTTAAAAAGTCCTTTTTTAACTTTGCCTGGAGTGCACTCCTGCCCCTGGCTCCCTTTGTTTGCCAGTGGAACCCCAACGTAATGAGAAGGTGGGGATGCTGAAGCAACGGCCCTGTCATAGAGCGATACTAGGTGAAGTGACACATTATGTGAATCTAGGTGAATTTCTCATGTACTTACAAATAGGAATTTTCCTCGTATCCATTACCAAGATACTTATTTCAAAGCCCAAAGCATGGGAAGTTGGTTTAAGTATAATATAGGGAATGCATCCCTAAATGCATTTTCAGGGCAAAAACTTGGCGTTGACTTATTCGCCATGATATACAATGCAAACTCTATTATCCGAACTAATTAATGCAAGGGCGTGTTTGGACTATCGAGGTGTCATGGAGTCATGTAAGATAACAAGGAAAAAATCTATTATGTATTAAATTTCTGTAAATAAAACACCAATTAATGTACTTACAGTTCACTAAAATGACTGAGAGATATCTGCGTTGATGGACGGGAATATTGTACTCCACACTGCGTCGCGGCAGTAGAAATGAGCGATATCGGCATGGCTGGCCATGCCGATATCGCTCATTCCATTTAAAACAATGTTTCAAAGAATCATCTATTCAGCCACAAGAGGCATTAGTAGTGGACATCTGTGCCCAACTTTGTTACAAAATAAAAGCTTCAAATTTAACTTTCTGACGCTAGCTTCGCTTAACCGACACTTTACACCTGATGTTGAGAAACAGTTCGGATTACAGTGGGTTCAGATTATAGAGGTTGCACTGTACTGTGTTTGGAGAGCAGATTTTAGCCAATAAATTTAAATGATAAAAGCAAGTACCAAACGGTTATAGTATAAAATTGAATCGATTTTTAAATATTTTATGCACATCTTGAATTTAAGAAACTTGCTACTATATTATGAAATGCTTGTGTGTATTTCTGGTTTTTCAACCTCTTGGATTATTATAGCCATAACTCCTTCCACACCAGACACACAAGGGAGGAGGGAAACCCGATGCTGTCATTAGCCTACTCTTTACAAAGAGCACCAAGGGGGCCAACTGCTTAACATCCCTTCCAAAGGACAGAGCGCTGACTTTCGCAGTCTCCTCCAAGCACACAAGTAGAGGATACGGTGATCCCAGGTTAAAAAATCCAACCCCTGCCAGATTTGAATCAGAGACTGCTGCATGGAAGGCCAATGCTCTAACCACTCCGTCAATGCCACCCTTCCATTTTGAAATAGTTGATGTAACATTCTTCTATGTCATGTTGAGGATTTTCCATCAAAATGCCTTTACTGATGTTTTATGTAGAGAATTGATTTCATGATGATTTACCTTGATTTTAACCTAATTAAAAAGTTTTTCATGCACCATATCTGAAGTTGAAGTTATACATTGTAATAAAACTAAGTGTTAAAATAAAATAGAATGTTGTAAAAATACTCTTTTAATTCAGATAAAAATAATAATAAAATTTACAGTCAAATAATATATACAATTTCACATCACACCAGCCTTGGATTTATCACTTTTTGTTGGGATTAGTGAAACTCAAAAGATAAAGTTATCATGTGGGATCTTGTCCCTTCTCTACTCTTGATGATTCTTAACTTTGCAACAAAAATTATGCAAGGTTATTTTAACATTGCCAAAAATAACAACAAAACATCTTATTTTGAAATAATGGATTTGCATCCTGAGTAAATAACAAAAGGTAGATCCTGAAATATTTTGTGTAAATATTATTTCCATATTGAAAATAATGATCTTATCATTATTTAAAATTAGACACTCGTAGTTCCTTTACCATATGATGTACTTCTGCAAAACATTTACTTGAATTATTCAGGTAGATAACGTACAAAATTTTAACCAGTTGAAATCATACAAATGTCTACCTTTTTAAATATTGCACCATATCATTTCAGATAGTACCTTATAATGCTACTAAATCTCAAATAAATGGGTCCATCGTTTTCCATTGTACACTGTCATACTTGTTAAATGTCACTGTTATTACTGTTGGAATATTCACTTGCAAATAAATGGCTAACAACTCAAGCAGATGCATAGTTACGTAAAAAATTATGTTAATAATAAATCACAAACAAATGCTGATTTAAGTTGCCCACCAGCTGATTCATTCAATGAAACTGTTTTTTTTTATGGATTACAGTTTTGATTTTATTGTTAACACTTGTTCATCTTGAAAGAGCACCACTCAGAATTGTTTGTCTGTCATAAGGTGTCCCTTCTTTCATGCTGAGCCTGAGTAACACATCCATCGACTTCCTAAACTCATAAAAACAACTTCTGTATCTTTTCAAAGATTTTTAACTTTGAAAATGTATTTTATCCTCATATTCATGTAATGCTTTCATAAAATTGCACCTTAAATTCTTTATTTAAAATTATAACTACTAGTTTTGACTGGAGAGCTTTCTTCTTTCCATAACTGATTTCAATGCTTTGAAACTGCATTAAAGATTTTTTAACTGAGTATTTCCTTTAGAGAGGTGCATGCAAATCATTGTGGCACTGATATATTACAATGAAGTGAATCTGAGACATTTTGATTTTCACATAAGGTTTTCCAATCGGTTGTTCACAAATTGGAATTGTCTCTAGTTCAGTGGTTGCTGAATATATCATCTAATTTTTGCACGGTTTATGGTTAAACTACACTTTGGTCCCTTGAGGTGTCTGAATCTTATTCAGTGTCATGGATTATCATTGGTCAGTCACAACCTAATCCCTCTGGTGCCCAGTTGCAAATGCCTCCAATTGGGTCAAATGTGAGATGCCTAGGGCACTCATATTCCCACCCTAAGATATTCCCTTCCACCTCTGCACAGGAAACAAACCGCCGATTGCAAGACGGTGGTGCATTATCATCTCCTCTGAATGCCAGCGGATGTGGGAAGTTGCCTTTGTCAAGGCACTGAACAGTTCCATCCACACGAACACGAACTTTCTCAGAAGCCACACCTGGAGGTAGATCATAATAGTCATAGTCCTCTATTTCAGTTTGAGGAACCTTTGGGCGCCGTGTGGTGGATGTTCTTCTTGGAAGAGACGTGGGAGAGGTGCGCTGCTGTTTACGAGATGATGATGTAGGACGGGTAGAAGTAGCTGCTGAGAGGTGGAAATTTTTTCATATCAATGAATATGATGAAACTTCTATTTATAACGATTGAGTGATCTTATTTGAGATAATTCCTGGGATCAAAAATTAGCAGAATTTTTTATCATCGCAATTTTTAGTCAGAGGAAACGAAGTGATAATTTTTGTTATTTGGAATAAATTTTCTTCAAGAGATCTTTCAAGTTATAAAAGAATTTCCAAGCTTAATGCAATAAGAGGTAAGTAAATGTTATATAAAAGCCTTCAATTTTTTAGATAAATAGCTCTGCATTTACTTATATTAACATTAACACATTCAACCCAAAAATGTTCAATCATTATAATTTCAATGAAAAAAGTGCTTGTAACTATAGATATTGTAGTATAAAAATATTTTTCTCTTTTACTCCATTTGCTGCATTTGTCTAAGTACATTTTCCACACTAGTTGTCTATGAAAAATATTTGAGTTTTTAAAATGAGCATTGGAGAAGAGTGAGGAGGCAATCCTGTTTCTATATTTTATTTCAAAAAAATTTCAAGTATGTTGTTGTTATTCAAATGACTAAAACTGCTCAGACCACTCACCAAGAATTAGGCAAAAAGTATTTTTTTCAAAATAGAAAACTATAATTCCAATACAATGGTTATGACTTAATGAAAATTCAAAATTTTTGGTAAAATAGAAAAGCAAAGTTACTTACGCCTTCTTGTTGATGGTCTTCGCACAATGGCTGGCTTCTGAGTGGTATATTCCACCAAAACCTCTTCACTTTCCTCCAATATATCACCTTCTCTCTTCTCCTCTTCAACATCTTCACTTTCTTTCACTTCTTCTAAGGCATCTGGTTTGTTATCCTTCTGGCTTATTGTGCTCTGCAGAATGGGACTTTTCCTTACTTCTCCCACCTTGTTCAGTAATTTGAAACATTATAAGTTGTTTTATTTCATTAAATACATTTTATTGAGTTTAACCCTTTCATGGTCAAATTAGAAATTTTTGGTAATTTCAGAAAAATAGTCAATATAATATCAATAGTAATTAATATTACTGAATTACATCATTGTATATTTTGAAATCTAAGTTAAAAATGAGGTAACTTTATATACCAATAAATGAACAATGACAAAATATTTTCAAAATTGATATGTAACGCAATAAAAATAATCAGGAACATGTTAAAATATAATAAATATATTTGATATATAAGATATGATTATAATAAAGTAAGTTAAGATAAATAACTGTAATTCCTTCTCAAAAAAATCAAGAAAAAGTCAAAATCACCATAATAATCTTTCAGCATAACTAAAATTCCAGTGATATTTTAATGTTTTTTTTCAAAGTTTCTAGATTTCCCAAGGCAGTGGCAGCTTCCAAAATATGAGAACATAATATCAATAAATATTTGATGCAAATAATTTATAGGGAAGTATATCATTCAAAAACCACAAAAGAGTTTGGCAATTGGAAAATAAAGCTCGAATATAATTTTGAGAAAAAATAGAGAAAAATTCCACTATTTATTCAGATTATCAAAATTATTTATAAAATAATAGAATTGAAAAAAGTGTTGTTTCTCCTACATTTGAATGGAAATTGGGAGTTCTTTCATTAAATAATCAATTATTAGAGATTAAGACAACATAACATGAACAATAGAAATGTTCCAGCAATAAGAAATCCTTTTTGCTTGGTGGAATGAACCAAATTAAATTACAAAATTGATTTATTCTTATGCTAATGCATTATATGAAAAGAGCATAATATCAATATACCGTAGGTGTAGCTTTTTGATCTGTGGCAATTAAGTCTTCATCCTTCTCCTCTCTAGCTCTTAAACTCGGTACCACGATCTTCCTTCTTGCAGTAAGTCGTCTACGACCAAGAGCATTACCACGTGGTGCAAAAAGAGGCCTTCTGGAAGTTGAAATAGGCTTCTCTGAGGTTGGAGTTGCTTCTGATGTTGTTGGAATTTCCTGTTATAATATATAATTAAAATTAGAGAGAAAAACTCAGCAAAAAGCTGAAGAAAACATTAAATTCTTAAAACGAATAATTGATTCAAATATGCAAATCATCATGTACAAAGTTTAATTAAAATGCACTTGAAATATTTAAACAACCAACATTCAAGAAAAATACTGAATTCTGAAGTGGCTACCACAAAACATTTGGACTTCTTCAGTATCATGGATAAATTGCTTTAATTTGAATTACTTGAGAATAAAATTTTCATTTTGTGTAATATTTTACAAATAGCTTAAAATACATGCTGGTAGCAGAATTAAAGTTGTTAATCAACATGTATAATAATAAAGGAGTAATGTTTAGGTTTCTCAGCAAATGTTATGCAAAATTTTAAAAATGTTTAAATTTTTATAAAAAATATACAAATAAAATGTTAGAAAAATACATGCAAATTTAGCTCAAGATTAAGTTGTTTTATCCAAAAGCTAGATGCAATCCTTCACATTTTTGCAGAAATTAGAGAGAATAATTATTTGTCATTTAAGTAGGAAGTCATTAGTATCCCATGATCATCTGTTTATATAGGTATGCAATGTAATGCTTGAACTGAAAGCTTGGCGAAACATCTGTGGTGAAGCTGGAATATGTAAGAGATAGTATCATTATTCTACTAAGGGATCAGTTTCTTAATTTAATTTTTTTTTCAAATTATATTTAGCATAAAAGTGTATGATTGTTCAAAAGACAAAATGTGCCTTAGATAAAGACAACCTTAGTAGGTTTATCAAGAAAATGATGCAACATTTAACCATCAGTCATCATACAATGTAATAAGTCCAGTAAATGCAAGCCTCAATATATTGATGATATACAAATTTTATATATTAATCAATTTCCTATTCAAAACTTTATTTTTAATATAAACGTTCCATCTTTTAACTAATAAATCAAGAATAGTCATTCACTGTATTTATTTATCTCTATATGACTGCTCAAAGTTAAAACATGAAATACCATCAGATCTTTTTCTAATTGGTATTGTATATTTTGTGTGCTATGTATTTCTACTTATTTGGTTATTAAATATTGGATTTTAATTTATGAATGATATAATACAAATCTCCAGGATAATGGTATTTTTAACATGTGCTTGTCTAAAACCTCACATTCATGATGTCTGAAGCTTTCATTATTACAGTAGGTACTCTCTGTATTTTATCACACATAAACCTTATTGTCCATGTATATATTTAAATGTACACCAAATGTAAGTGGTAATGGCTGTGTATACATTATATGTATGCTGGGCACTTAATCTGCTTATAAGAATTCATAGACCCAGACTCTGTGGAATGATGTGTTGTCTTGATATATGATAATTTATACAAACATAAACATATAATATTTAAGTATCCAGATATTCAGATATTAATTTGATTAGAGGTGATGAGAAAGAAAAGTTTTGGTGGATTTGGTCTCTGGAATGACAGCAAAACAGGAAATATTATGATAATGTATAAGAATAAGATCTGGTTTAATGCTAAAATAATGCTGTTATGATGGTGGTGACTGAAACATTGAATATAATCAATATGAATGTTAAATGTTTACATCATTGTACATAAGGAACAAAATTGCAAAATTTAAAGAATAATTTTTATATATTTCCATTTTAATGAAGAATTTAAAATGTTTTTGGGTTAGTAATTTTAGTCTTAGTTCTCCAATTTGAATTTATGACTAATTAAATTAATACAATGGATATTAGAGTAAAAAATCTTAAATGTGAAGCAATAATGGTCATGTTTCTCACAAAACTAAATAATAATTCTTAGGTAATGTAAACTTTGCTTTTTAGCAATTACAATAGATTTAAATTTTATTTGGGTTTGGTTTAGCTGTTCTGAGTTCAAGCACCTAAGTGAGGTTTTCTATAAGCAGAGGATATAACAACAGCATTTATTCAATGTTTCAATTAGCCCAACAACTAAAAAGTCAATAGCTTATGAAAATAAAGCAATATGCTTTCCATGGATTCCACATTATGTTGCTAAGTGGCTGAATGAGCTGCACATTATTGTGGTATAGAAAATTTTCAGAGTTTTCATTCTGAAATCACATAAGAGAGGACACAAAGATTACAAATAAGATGAGGTGCAAGTATTTATAAATATGGTAAGAGGTGACATCATTTAAGACAAAAGCTGAAAGACTGAAAACAGTATAAAATTAACATTGAGGCAATGACCAAAGAAAATATTTGAAAGAAAAGGAAAATTAGAGATGTTGAGGCATCCATTATAAACAGACAATGACACTGAAATTAATACATGTTAATACATCGGATGAAATACATTTCACTGCAGATGAAAAGGAAAATTCTGCATTATAAATATTACTATGCATAGAAATTGCAGCAGAAATGGAATATCAGATGTCTAATTCTATTGGTGTAACTATATTTAGAAAGGAAGTATTCCTTTGTAGATAGTCTGTAAAGTTTTCCTCTTTAATTGAATATTTTGTAGATAATGTTTCATCATGATATTATAAGATGCTAAATCCTGATTCCTATATTCAAATAACATCGGGAAATCAAATTTTAAGAATAGAAATACACAAGGCAGACCATAACAGGGATTTGATATATGTTTAGTGACCAATATGCAACTCTTTTGCATCAGAGGAGTAAGATATTTTTGGATCATGTGTATTATCTGCCCCGTTCCTCGAAATATTTATTTTTGGCTTTTTGTTTAAGTTGTATATGATTTAAATTAATGTATTGTTATGTCCAATTTGTTTAACTTAACTTATTTAAACCAGGGATAGGAAATAGAATGAATCCAACCCCCAACCATTTAACCCAACCCAGGGGGAGGAAATAGAACAAATTCAAACTGGAAGGAGTTGAAACTGCTGTTTCTGTTGTTGACAAGTGTTGAGTTTATTCAATAAAGTTTATTAAAAAGGGTTATTATTTGTCGAACTTGTTGTTTTGAAGAACAGGGCAAATAAGATCCATATATTTTTACTTCTTCACAGTATTATTAATACTTATTGATTAAACTCATAGAAACTAGAGATAGATATGCAAATCTAACCAATGTAAGCATGGAAATTCTATTTAAAATTTACTATCATTTTACTCTTAAATAATGTAACAAAAAGATGTTCACATGATATTTAAATAAATGCAAATTTAGATCTTGATTTTAAATTAGAAGTAGCATATTTTCTGGAGTATAAGATGCAATTTTTTCTAAAAAAATATAATGCACTCTTAACTGCTTGATTAGCCCAATTATTGAAGTTATTAAAAAGTCTTGATGTTGGATGGTATTGGAGTAAGTACATTGCTGGGAATTTTTTTTGGCAACATGTCACAATAGGATTTGCACTATTTTATCCATTGTACATTTAACACTCAGACGGCCAAAATGACCAAAAATGACCCAGAAAAATGATTATCTTGAATATTTTCTACAATTATTTTTTCTGTAAACTGAGCTTTTAGTTATTCTTCTATCAACTCATTGTGAACATTTTACAAAAGCCGTTTTGAAATTTTACATAACTGTTTGTCGACAACACTAGTTCAGTTATCTAAATTTGCTCTTGGGTTAGTTCTGATCTGGTTTAGGATGTTTAAGTTTTTTTCAAAAGCTTCTGGCTACTGGTCTGAGTGTGCCTTTTCTACCTGCTTTGCCTTTCAGACCCTTTTTCTTTGTTCGCGGAATAGCCCACCCCTCCAAACTAATGGTATAGGTGGACTCCCCTGGGGGAATCCCCTTTTATGTATTTCTATTCATTATTATATTTTAGTATTATATTGTTTGCTATATAAATTCAGTAATTATATTATAATATCATTATAAAATACTTGTAGATGATAAATAGATTTTTTAAGGCAAAAAATATTTATTACAATAAACCCAAACATATGTGTTAGGGTCAATTTTGACTACTTATGTTTTAAAAAGTATTTCAGCCATTCGAGTGTTAATAAATACAATTGATCAGAAACAATGCAGGCATTGGGTAAGGGTCTTACTGGTTCTGGGTAGAATCTTAACTGTGAGCCCTCCGATTCAACACCATTATTAGACCTTACATGGGTTACCCTTTGGACTTAGGCCATTGGTAACTGACCAACTTCCCCTTAATCCAGCAGTGAAATTTTTTATTATGTATTAATCTATTTCAACTACCTATTTGAATTATCTCAGGTCTTAGGTTGGACAATAGGTGAATTACTGTTTATGTATTAAGATATTACTCTGAACATTTTATTATAAAATCTTAGTGCATCTTATAGCCTGAAAAATAGAGTAGTTTTAATATCTCTTACTGGATAAAAGTAATTTTTGAGTAAACATCACAAAAAAACTCATGACAGGTATCTATACTTATGTGTAAATAAATGATGATAGTATAAGAAATGAAGATGATTGGTTAAATCACACAAGAGAGAAACATATAAACATTAATCACTTGAATTATTTACATATGTATTGTCAGTAAAGTAATGTCACAAACTCAAGCTATTTCCGGCAGAAAACATAAAGCACAGAAAAGAAA
The DNA here is from genome assembly GCA_028673005.1 of Tanypteryx hageni. Taxonomy (NCBI): domain Eukaryota; kingdom Metazoa; phylum Arthropoda; class Insecta; order Odonata; family Petaluridae; genus Tanypteryx; species Tanypteryx hageni. The sequence continues at coordinate 96,870,703 of CM054116.1, forward strand.
AATATACAAGTAATGAAATCACACACAGTAAAGATTGAAGCATCTTTGAAATGGTAAATTGCAAGCATCTGTTAAGAAGATGGCATTGAAGAAAAGTTATTAAGATTTTTACAAGAATTCCTGCAAGAGAGACAGTTGACACAAACAAATGCTCATCGTTATTAAAGAACAGCAGGAGACACAGAAGCACAGAGAACGGTTCCCTTTCTACCTCTGTTTGATTTACTGGGCCTAAGGTGGACAGTCCTTCTGAGTAGGAAACATCGGTTGTTACCAGCAGCACCCTGAGGCGAGGCCGACGGGTTGTTGGGGTATCTTCTTCCGCCACCTGATCTAACAGAGTTGCAGTAGTTGAGGTAGTGAGAGGTTTCCTTCTCCAGCCCTCCCGCCTTGTTCCTCTCCTTCCCGACACTACTGTTGATGGCCTTTGATTTCCACCAAAAGGTCTCAAACTGGTCGATCCTATCTTGTTCTCTCGGTCCGCTGTTCTTTTGGCACCTTCAGACTGTGGAGAGAACCTGCGGTTCCCTCTCTGAGCTCCTGAGCCATCTCTTGACCGTACCTGTGGAGTAATTCTTTCGGTGGAACTGCTTTCAGTAGGTTTACCTGTGGGAGCAAAACTTTCATCCTCAAATTGAAAAGAGGAAACAGTTGTTGCAGCTGACGATGAGGGAATGTCTTCTGACGTTGTCTCTGTCACATCCTTTGGTTGATTCTCTATCGTAGGAGTAGATTCTTTGGTATTTTCGTAGGGTGACAAGAAATGTTCATCCGTATCGATAGGGTCGATCGGAAGATTTTCAACATTCAAAACATTCACGTCTGCACTCGTGCTCTCATTCCCTTTTCCTACGTCTTCACTCACCGTTGCATTGTTGATAGCCCTTGCACTGAGCAGAGCTGAGTAGGGAACCCTGGCAACTGCAATAATCTGCCTCTCTGTGGCCGCTTCCGTCACTGAAGTGATGACACGGGTGACAGTGGCTGGGGCGGTGGTCGTTGAGTAAAAGGGGGAGGAAGAGGAGATCAAAGTTGAGGATGAAGAGGGCAAGGAAGAGGAGGGGGATAGAGGTGGTATAGGAGAAGTAAACAGGGAAGAAGATGAAGATGCAGAAAGGGCAGAAAAGGAGGATGAATGGATGGGTGTGGACGTGGTTGCAGAGGTAGAAGAGGTGATTTCTTCTTCTACATCCTGAAAAAAGCCCATAAATTACATTAAATGAAATATTGAAATCTTATAATTGAGGTTGAAAGGTCTGAAATGAGCATAAATATGACTGTTTTGTGTGATCTTTCACTATTTAAGGTTTTAGATATTTGGTTGAGAAGATAACAAAACTTTTAAACTCAATGATACAGCTTGTTGCCACTTGCCTATATATTTTACAAACAAGGGATATATCCAAGTGACAGTGCTGAAAAACATTATGGCGTGTCTTGAGCAAGGGAAAGTGGCCTAAAATCCCTTTACCGGTTTTGCTTGTACCCCACTGCACCAGTTTTGCCGCCTTGTAATAAAAGAAATGCTATCCTGACCAATACTGATTGTCCTTTCGGTTTTCCCTCCAATTGTGAAAGGAATGGTTCCCTGGTGTTAATCCTTCTCCAGAAAGCATGAGATAAGGAGTGTGGAGGATGAGGAAGGAAGCTTCAATAAATGTGCCACTTGTAGTTAAGGACCTCTACCATTCCCTATCCTCTGCCACAGTGCCTCGTACTTTGAAAACATTCTTCCAATCCCATCATCCCCTCCAATCTCGAATTCTATCCACTGTTCATCAGTCTAACTTAACAAGGTATTTGAGAAAGGTCAAAGTGAATCTACAATTTGAACGTGTTGTCATCGTTCGTTAAAGGTCAATTCTGCTTCATATCTATTATTATTATTACGAGACATTTATAGTAACAGTGGATAATTATTGTTACCTGGAAATGAAAACTAATTAACAATTTCAGTTAATTTCAAATTACCAAAGATGGCCACAGAAATTTTTTGACGGCCATAAGAGAAACAAAGTTCATTCAGTGTTGAAGAATTAAGTTCCATTTTCATACATATTTTAAGTTTATATTTTGTTTAGTATTAATTAAGGTGAAGTAATTTAGTGTGGTGGCTTTCTTCATCATTATATTAAAAATGCTGTTTTATATACCACTAGCAGATGTACCTGGCTTTGCTCGGGATATTAAAGTGGCACAGTATTTATTTTGTTGAGGGTTAAAATAACATAACTGAAAAAGATGTCTGAGAACGAAATAAAACACAGACACCAGAGGCTGTCTGAAAATAATCTTAAATAGTAACATATCATCATACTTTACATTTCGTTTATAATACTTCCTTGTAAACAATATTTGTTGTTTTTCCTCCAGGTGCTAGGATAGTTAAGTTACGTGGGCTAAAATCTAAAATAAAAATCTAACCTGGATTTATTCCTCAACTTTGGCACAAAAGGACTGGTGCACTCTGAGGGTTACCAATTAAGAAAAAAATCCAAAATTTTCTGCCTGCAATACACACGGGTGAACCATACAATCAAACTTATCTGCAATTAGTTAAGTTGCAATCTATTACGTTTGACGTTGCTACAACAATAATGTCGATGCTTCATAATAAAGCGCAAAGCGAATAACATAATTCTTTCATCTATTTGAAGTTTTAACGGACGCTAATTCTATCGGAGGCAATGGGAGGCAACAACGTGGGACGCCTTGGCAACACCCGGATAGAGTACGAAAAAGCGATAAAATTTCGAAAAGAAATGCGTATTTCTGACAAATTCCTCAGTATAACATCTAAAAATCGCAAGAATAAGATATTTCATAGTTTTAGTTGTCGAATCAAGCAAAAATGGAGAAAATTGGTCGATATTTACGTATTTTGATGAATGAAAGAAAAAATCTTGCACCTTGAAAAATCGAAAATCCCGTGTAAACTTATGGGAAAATATAATTGTCTCCCGGAGTCGAATCCGGGACTTTTTCCAAGATATTTGATTTTTTCTAGGGACCACTTCATGGGGGTTTGACGATTGTGAAAATTTCAGCTCGTTAGGCTTAGTAGATCCGAAGATATTAAGCGAGAAATATTTGAAGGAAACAGCAGACTCCCAGCCAGCCAGACAGGTTGAGTTTTATATAGAGAAGAAGATGGGTACTGGGTTTGATTCTGAAGACAGCAATGTCCACCATCTGCATAAGAAGGGAGTATCAAATTTTATATAATGAATTAGGATAAACTCAGCAGCGCCTAATGGAATGTTATTTTACTTTCTTATCCCTTATTTGCAAACTAGTGCCCATAAATTTTAATATATTTTTTAATTTTATTCTATTTTATGAAACCTCATACAATATCTAAACTTTTACACTTCTGCTCGTTTTCCATTTCTCTCTAACCCACACGTCTTCCTCCTGCAGTCTTACTCCTCCCTCAATTACACCACACTTGTCTGCTTCCCTCCCCATGCTCTCTCTTTCCCCTCTCTCTTTCCCTATCCATTATCTCTATCTTTCTTCCCATTCTTACATCTTCTGTTTTTATTTCAAACTTTTTCATATTTCTTGTTCTTGCTGTAAATAAGGGCAATTTTGGTCATTATAGTTTTCAAAGCTAGCATCAAAATAATGCTCTGAAAAAGCATTGAATCATGCATTTTACCGTACTTTCCAGAATGTAAAATAGGCTTATTGTTTTGAGGTTCAGTTTTTCTGTCCCCCTATTAACTTTCGAACTGATTGACCGATTTTCATGGTATCTGACCACTGGAGACGACCTGTCGAGGAAAATTTTTTTCTGATATTTGAAGGCACAAGTTCGATTCCAGAAATTTTCCTCTCATTCAGTTTACATAAAAAATTGGAAATCCACCATGTAGTGCCTTTTTCTTTAAGAGTTAAACGAAGGGAATCATACTATTGGCACGGGATTTGTACTATTTTCTGCGAAAAGAAATAAAGATTTCAATTTTTATCATAGAATTTTTCTTATCAAATGTATTTATTTAAATTCCGCGTAAGCAAGCACAAGTAGAAGCTAGCTGTTTTAGAAGAAAATGTTTCAATTTTAACATATATTTCTATTCAAATGCAAAATAAAAGAAGTATTAAAAACTAATGTATAAAGTATATTACATGTGACATTGAGATATGGCGTTTGTGAGACAATATTGAACGTCTTTTAGTTATAGCGGGAGTGAGAGAGACAGCTCCATTTCTTAAACATGGTGAGTGATCAAGAGATCACAAGTGCACTGATGAAAGCGAAGAGAGATCGCATTGGGATTTACAATATACGGCTGTGGCGGTATGCGACAATATCCTTTATCCTCATTTTATTAAACATTATGTATTTTCCGATCATAAAATTTTTTATTCATAACTATCAAGCATAAGTCTTATCAAAATGATAAACCCTCTAATCAACTGAAATTAAAGAATTTTTAAATTGGTTCTTCATTTTTATCAACTGCATTGGAAGAAAAATTTATATGAACATAGTCAGATCCCAATGAAAGCATTAAATTAAAGATTTCACAATAATTTTGCTATTAACCAAAATTTAATAGTATTCTTTTCGTCACAACAGCAATTGAATACCCACATTGTTAAAGATTCCAAATTTGTCTATTTTATCTGAAAAATTACCTTCATTCATGTTTATTTGGAGTGGTTTCAAATTAAATTGGAGTGGTTTAAAATTTCGTCTTACAAATAATTTACTTTATTCTTTCATATACAAAATAAAGCTATTCTTGGGTTAATATCTCAAATCTAACTAATCTTGAAATGTAATATTGTAAACTCATGCATGATTTCCATGTATTTCTTATGGGGGATATGAAAAGAAAGAACGACATCAAAAATGAGCCCTAAAGAGGACAAATATTGGAATTTGGATAATTCTCTTAGTTTTATCTGATGATCGATCATTCTACCAAATTTTAGGTATGTAGCAGGAGCATGTCCTCTGAGTTACAATCAGTGCAATCAGCCAACGGGTTTCTTTTGTTATCTTTAATTATGGGTCCCTGGGTTCTCAGTGTACTTTTCGTGTTACCTATAAAAAATTCTAATATAGAGCATAACCGTTACAACACCAATATTGGAGTCTTAAATATGTGTTAAGTTTATTATCTTGAATATAAAATTTTGAATATGAAAATATGAATTTTCATACATGTTCATCAAAAACAGAAAATATGCCGAATACTTTGAAATCTTAAAAACGATCCTGATATGCAGCATATATTTAGAAGTGCCTATAAATTAGTATTATAAATGAGAAGCATGTATTTAAGGTGGATACATAACCTCTAAATGAAACCAAAATAAAAGAGTAACTGCACTTAATTATTTTTACCAAATTATTTTGTCATAACGTTAAACGTAACGGAAAATGAAATGTAGATTTTAGCGTAACGAAAAACGAAATCGCTTTTTTGCCTGTAACGAAAAACGTAACGAATCGTTTTTTTTTCATTTGCCAGCACTACCAAGTGAGGGAAAGTTTCTTCAAAGTTTAAAACTTCATTGTTACTGATCAACAGAAGATGAAAAAGTGAGTATTATAATTGGGTATTAGGTCTACAGAAACAACTGTTGTCATTTAAAATTAATTCCTCTCTTCTGTAAAATAATATTAAAACTTGAATCAAAATTAAAATACAAGATGTTCATGCATGCCAAGGTTTTCCTGGGGTCTATGTATAATGAAAATAATTAAAAAGTTAGGCTGTTAATTCATGAGACCAAGCATAAAATAATTCTTCACTAATTCAAATAATTTTATTATTATTTTCTAAATTAAAATTTTAAGTATTTTAAATTGGATTACTTACTGTTTTATCATTTGTCCGTTGCTGATGTCTATCTCCTCCAGATCTTCTCCTATCAATGGTTTGATACCTTTAATAATATAATTAACACAAATAAAAATTTGTACTCAATTTTTGGAGAAATGCATTAGATATTTATAATTAATTGCTATTAAATATGCTATAAGTGGCTGATATTATTGATTTACTAAAATCATTAAAGTTATTGGTATATTAAATGATTTGGATGAATTTTTATCATATAATGCATTGCATAATAATTTCTTTTAATGGGAAATCATTTTTAAAACTGATAGCAATAATAATAATAATAACAAATATCCGACGAGGAGGCATATAGTCAAGGAAAAACGTGGAGTATTTTTGAGAGTCAACAATATGTAGAATAGAATAGGGATGAACTAGGAAATGTGTGCTTCAATATTAAATATTAAAATTTTACCTTAAAAATATTTAATTTTTAAAAAATAACAAAAATTTTAAACTCTTACTTCAATTTAATTGGAAATAAATCATTACTTAAAGAATAGCAAAAAGACCTAAGGAAACTACTGGCATGCCTGGTAGCCAAACATCATCTATCTCCTGGTCATTGTTATTATCATTAAGCTATATTTGCAAATGATAACACAGGTTTTTACAATAAAATGGAAGATAATGGTAAGAGTTCTATTCATGCCAGAACACATTTTTCTTTTTGCCCTTCATTTGACACTTGAAGCATGTTTATCAAACTTAAATTTTGTTGCTTATTTCAGCATTATATAAATTGTCAAAAATATTTACAAACCTTGGAGTACTAGACTCTGTGTCTGTAATACGGGAAGGTCTAGGTCGCCTGATGGTAACATAACGGGGTGATGTAACTTCTAAATCTTTTTCTGCTTCAACTCTACTTGTCTCCTCCAGATACTCTTCATCAAGTTCTTCTGGTATTGGTGTGGTAGAAGGTCTATGTTGATAGAAAATATAGGTGACCAAAACTTCTCATAATAAATTGAAATTTCATGAGACCTACCATTTCGCATGAAATTTACAGTCTTTAATAAAAAATCAAGTGATCAGTATCAAACAATCAGAAGGAAAAGAATAAATAAAAATATGAGAAGCTAGATTCATATGGTGTCTCTGAACAGGTATCCCCTGATTTATGCGTTTTCGCATATATGCAACTTTGTTTTTACAACCATTTTCCGATTTACCCGTCGCATATTCGGTTTAACGTGATTTTATTCTTACGCGATATTTTTAGGACCATTTTCTGATTTAGGTACATCGCGTATTCAGTTTAATGCAGTTTTATTCTTACAACCATTTATCAATATACACGTCGCATATTTGCATTTATGCGATTTGTTATGCACACAGTATGTAGTCTTAATAGTTTATTATTAATTAAATATTTCATAGATTCTTGCCCGTCTACTATTTACCTTTATCGTCCCTGCATTGATACCATTCATTGCATCGTATGACAGAGCAGGGTTCCCCAGTAGTTCCTACGGCAGTAGATTCTCTTTTCTTATTCTCCTCTTTGCGCAAATAACGCACTTGAACCCACTTTTTTGTGCAAAAATATTCATAGTTGTGTGAGGAGAATATATTTGTATAGGAAGTTCACTGATTGAAGGAGCTTCAATAACTCTGTGATACATGGCAGAAACTTAACAAATAAAAAATTTAGGAATTGTAAAAGTGGATGCTGCACAGGATGCCATATCACGTCGAAAACACTTTGGGGGGTTAAAACGCTCATTAAATCAAATTTAAAGACATTTAAAAGTGGAATATATCTGCTCAGTAACATAAACAATGCCTATTACATTATTTTCAATGGGAAAAATATTTTCGATTTGCGCATTTTCGCTTTACGCGACGATTTCCAGGAACGCAACTCTCACGTAAATCGGGGGATACCTGTAGTTATATAGAGCTCTATGTTGCTGAACTATCTTTAAAGTTATTATACCTATATAGGTTGAACTTAAAAGGAAAAAATAATACAGAATATTTTTATTATAAGAAAAAAAACCATACAAATTGAGGGAGTGGTGGAAGAGTGGCTTGATTGCTGGCCTTCCACATAGTAAGCCTGAGCTTGAATATTGTCGGAGGCCATTTCTTTCAACTTGAGCTTGCTCCACCCTCAGCGGTGAACTTCTGCCTAGGGCCCCAACCTCGGTGGGGGCCCCGACCAGGGGCCGAAATGGTACACATTGAGGACACAGGACACGGAAAATAATATGTGAACAGAACTACGCATACGATATGAAGAGGAAAAGTAAGCTAAAGGTCCAGTTTGACGAAGTAAAGGAAAATGAGGTCGAACTCTCCGGCAGGGACAGATTCAGAGTTACCGTCTTCAACGTCATTATCGACAGGTTGATTGCAGAACTACAGAGACATGGCTCTGCTTACGAGAAGTTAAGTAAAAAGTTTGACTTTCTCACGAAGCTACATAGTTTGGAATCTCAAGACGTCCGTGACGGAGCACGGAACCTGGAAGCCTTCTATCCGGGGGATTTGGACGGTACTTGGGAAAACGAGTGTCTGCACCTGCGAACTCATTTGTTGTCCGCTGAGGCTACAGGGGGAAAAGGGTTATCGTCACTGGAACTATAGAAGTACATCCTGGAAAGAGGCTTTTTGGACATTTATCCAAACATGGGAAATAACGCAGTCTGTGGACTATAGTGAGGTCATCCGTTCCTTTGCAGAGAAGAAAGTTTGTCGCATGGCAATGTAATCTTGTAATTATATGTAAATGTAAAAATTGTGTAAAAAAGTAAAGTTGGTACTTGTCTATTTCATTTCTAAGTCTGCTTGTCTATTTTCTTCCTCCTTTTCTCTCTTCCTCCCTCCCATCCTCCCTCCCTACCATCCTCCCTCCCTCCCACCCTCCCTCCCTCCCATCCTCCCTCCCTCCCTCTCCTTTCTCTCTCCTTCTCTGGTAAAATAGACTAATTCTATACCACCCTTACTATGTATAGGTCGACCGGACTCAAAAGAAACTGTGCCGTAGCTTACCCCTCCAGTTGGTGCAGCCCCTCTATTTTCCCCTTTCCACACTACAGCGGCAGCTTCAGTCAGTTTCAGCGCACATATTTGAACGTTTCGATCTCCCCGGTATCTTTCTCTTTGAAGTTTTTGTTGATTGTTGATAGTATTTGTTATTTTTATTGTTGCTATTGTTATTCGGCATTTCGTTGTTTCTTTAGTTTTTCTTTATTTGTTATTTTTGTGGTTATTGTTGTTTTTGAATGAAATGGCATCTTCATTAAGAAGTACGCCCGTTTCCGGGAGACCATTGATAGGACAAGCATGGGAGATTGTGTACAAAGTGGCTACTTTCTTACGGGAAAGCAAATATATCGGTCTCAAATACAACGTAGTGGAGAGCACAAGTACGGCTACTGGAGTCTCTAGTTCCATGAATTTACTTGTGAATTTTCCTCGTGTATTTTCATTTGGTCCCTTCAGCTGAGGCTTCCTTTTATTCTCATATAAAAGAGATTCAGTCCCTTCAACTGAGCCACCTTATAATCTTAAAAAAGTACCGATTCTGAAAGGTTTTAAATATGAGAACATTCACGCACAGCACAACGTAACCTCTCGCTAATGGCAAATATTTTTCACTATTTCAACTCATCATGGCTGCTGTGCCTACGCTTTACGCCAAGATTTCTTTCGTTTATTTGTTTATGGCCCCTCCTTTTCAATAGCTAGAATGGCACGTGTTTTAGCCTTTTAGAATTCACAGTTTATTGGTTTTTCTTTTTGGGTTCAGAGGACATCTGGGACGCAGCGTCGGAACATGTTTCGGAAAGTCTTTTTCATTTTATACACATTTCTCCTGGTAATGGTGAATGAATTCTTTATTAATTGTGGCATTAATTTTATAACTAATGTAATTAAAAAATACTTAACCGATATTCATGGAATAATATCTGCATACATTCGCAAAATTATACTCGTCTACTTGGACTTAAGAAATTAAAATATGCATATTTATTACAATAAATGATTTGATACTTGTTACAGTCCATCATTCAGCAATCAAAAATACTTTATAAACACAACAGATAAATAATTTATCAGAAATCATGAAATATTAAACAGAAAATTTATTGATTATCCAGCATGAGAATTTCGTCAGGCAGGAGCATCCATAAGGTGTGAAATTATTCGAAGCCGAAAGAGTAGGGGTACTCAGTGAGCTTCGGGCATCCTCCTTTGCTCCGCCCACTTTTGCTAGAAGGGTCTTTTGAGTCTGGTCGACCTATACCTTCCATTCTATATCCCTTCCTTCCTATCTCCCTCCCCACCTCCGCCTCTCTCTTACTCTACATTTACATAGTCATTTAGATAAGCAAAAGAATCCAAACTAAATCCCGGTCCCATTAGGATTATGTAATTTCGAGAAAAAACCTACGAAAATTTAAGGCAATCTATGCACCTGTATATATTACTTGTACGTGGGTTGAGACAACAATTGATTCTCAAAGTTTAACAATGATGTGGTCGGTAAGACATCCCATTTAAAAGCCAATATTTTCCCAAAATATGTGATTAAAATGTTTAATATGAGGGATTTCGAATGGTGGGTGGAAAAAGACGAATAGAATAAGAAACTTCATTAATATTCCTAAAACATAGTTCATATTCGAAGATCATATGTCAATTCTTTCTAATTTTAATTTCCAAAAGAATAAAAGCCTGCACTTTAAAAAGTCGCTTTTTACATGTTATCATACGGGAAATGGAAATCGCCTCCTGGAGTCGAACCCGGGTCTTTTTTCATATTTTTTTCGTCATTTAATTTTCATATCTGAATTAAACATTCCTGCAAAATTTTAACCTTCCACCTAATCAGGAAGTTTGTTTAAAACGCGTTAAAACATGCCATTGATGATGTAAGTGTTACGATGACAGATCACCGAAACTATATGTATAATGAGCTAATGGTATTTTTGCTTTGTCTCTAGTATTAAATGATACAGTTGAACCTCCCAAATCCTGCAAATTTGGTACCAGAACCTTGCCAGACCTTGGAGGTTGCAGGATTTTGGGTTGTCATATAATAGTCATCTGTACACATGACTTTTTTTCTGCCGGTACCTCCGGTTCGCATACCAGTTCACACAACAGTGTACCAGTAAATATCTTAAACTTCATGCTATATTCAGTATGCTAATTTATTTATATGTAATTATTAGATATCATGATATAAATTTCAGTTTTAATAAATGAAAAAATACTGCATTTCTATACTGCAATTTATTGTACATAGTAGTGTGTGATGTGTGACTGTGCATTATTCACTAAATTTTGGGTGGTTTGCCGGATTCACCCATTTTCCAAAAATAGCAGGAAAATGGGTGATGCCATAAAACGGATTGCCGGATTTGGTTCGACTGTATAACCTAATGTAAAAATTATCTTGCAGAAATTAAATAAATATTCCCTCAAAAATGCATATAAATGCAAAATCATTGATGTGATGGGAGAAAATATATGAAATATATTTGACTGAAGTGTCATCTCCTCCAAATAAATGCTATTTCAATGTCTTAAAATCTATAATTATAATGTGGAAGTGCATAAATAGCTTTTCTGATGATAACATACGCCATAATTGGCATATTTAAGAATTTGATACCCATAGGTCCTCTTCTACTTGGTTACAATAAAATGAATGGGCACAAATATCCTAGTAGTAAAACATTTTTAAATAATTGTATAAACATACATATTTCATTATTTTTCCTATAAAATCAGACATAGCAACAAACCATTTCTTCTCTTAAAATTGAAAATTTACAGCACTGCAATATCTAACACTCAGAACCCTACGCCTCATTGGCCTCCACTTAAGCATGCATCTGTCATAAATTTGATTTTCTGTCCATACAAAGTAAAATATTGTCAATTAAATCAATAATTTAAATTTGAAGTTAAATTTTAGCATAAATATTTTTAATCGTAAGAAGATCACTAAAACCTAAAAAGTCTTACCTAGCTCTGTTGATGGTGACGTACTTTGGCCTCTCTCCAGTAAAACGTCGAGTGGTTCCAGTCTCATATCTGTTTTGCTTTTCCTCTCCTCTCCTGGTGAATAAGTCTTCTTCTTCCTCTTCATCCAATTCTTCCTCTTCTTCCTCTTCTGGTTCTATTTTTGAGGGCCGTTCCCTTCTCAAAGACACATACCTATAATGAATCCAATGACAGATTTGCATTCAGTTCACATCTAAAAAAGAGAAAGATTGTAAATTCAAAGTACCAGCCATGGTAGAGGCCTCAATAGGCACTTTATAGATTTAGCACTTGGTCCTATAGGACCCACTCCTTCCTCCTGAGATTTTCATGATTAAATATTAATTTCTTTAAAAAGTTGGATAAACGAAACCAAAGTTCCAGAAATGCCATATGAAATGCACATCATTACATAAGAAAGTTGTTCCATGAAAGATGTTACTTTGATATTTTGATGATACCAAATAAATTTGACTAGATAAGCTAGATTTGGACAGGAGCCCCATGTGACGTTGTCTAGTAGCATCCATGAGCTATGGGCCAAAAATCTTTTTCCAGGTCTTTTTCTACATCTTGTCAAACTTTGTCATGGCTTTGAAAATAATGAACTTTACTCACTTGAGTGTAGAACGAACTGTTGATGAAGCTGTTGATGAGGAAGATGGGATAGGTGGTCTCCTTGCATTGACGGGTGCTGGTCTGCTACCCCTAGCCCCTAATACCCTCTCGTATATTTTGCTATGACCCAGGTTTACAGGACTGATAGTTGTTCCCTTTGATCCAGAGTTGCTTGTATCCAGCTGCCTTTCTAGTTCTTTAAGCCCTCCTGAGATAATTAAATTTTCCAAGTTAGTGAATCATTCCATACTTATTGACATACTAGGTTTCTGCAATAGCCATAAAATGGTTATGAAAACCAGATGAGCTTTTGGCTACAAAGCAGCCATAATTTGAATCTACTGATGGTGAATACAACTGATGGCAGTTGATTTGTAGCTGAAATGCATATCTGACTTTCATTATCTTTTTATGGTTATTAAAGATACATATTGAGTCAGTTTGATTTTAACCATAAGGCAAGATTCATAATTACCTATCAAACTCTATGATTATGGTTTATTACAAGATGTATTCATTACATCTTAGTAACATTAATCATCATAATGTTTCTAACAAATTGGCTATTCTATTTAAATTTTGAACAAATGAAGAACTTGGTACAGAAAGTACATTTTGCTTATATGAATGATGTAAACACTCACATATTAAAATAAGATACACTTGTTCATGGTACATAAAAAATCAAAAGGTACAGCTCAAATGAAAAAGTTATTTGTTTTGTATTTGCACAATTAAATGGAATGATTCAACATAAAATACTGTTTAAGTGGTAAATTATTTCATACTATGGGGTACCATATTAAATTTGGAACTTGCAAATAAAATTTAACCATTATGTTTATGAATCAATGTCACATCACAAATATATACTTAATATTTTACTCATATGTATTAATGATTTATGAATTTAACATCACTATCAGATAATAATAATTATCTTACCAAGTTTTTTAATGAGGCCAATGAGCTCTTTGAGAGCACTTGGGTCTTCCTCCAGAGAACCATCCTCTCCTTCTTCCTCATCCTCATAATCCTCATATTCTGGTGCTTCTGTAGTCGTGCTTGTGGTGGTAGTGGTTCTGAAACATCAATCAGAAAATAAATTTTTCAAAATCATATAAAAACTATGAAACTCACTTTTCCTCATAAAAATAAAGATGAGCCAGTCATAGCTAAAAATATGTACGGAAATCATTAAAAGTTTTAATTCTTAAAAATTTACAGAATTTTTCACTATTAAATATGAAAAATTTTCTTGGCTAACGTGTATCTCTAAAGAGGATTGTGGCTTATCTCAGAAATATTCTGAAAACAGCAACTGAAGATAAAATGCAAAAGGCATTATATTGACTCCAATTGTCATCATTTCAGATTTTTTCATCATCACCTGAATTTATTATACAGTTGGCGAATAATTTAATACAAAAAACCTGGAAAAAGTGCACTGAAAAACTTAAACCACTGTGTTGCACTGAACTCTAAAAAGTAGTTAATTGTACTAAAAATTTGTATTATTTCATTTTTAAATAAAAATATCTGGGATATAATACAATTACCTCAACATTTTATTGAATTTTACATCAGTATAACAACCTTGTTTGAGAATCTAAGGTAGGATTTATTATTATTACATGTACATATTACTGTATGTTAAAAATTGAATAGTGCATCAACCCTCCACCAGTGAAAAAATGGCATACTATGGGTCAAGGACTAAGCCTTGAGCCCTATCCATTGTAAATGTTACTTTAATTCCACATAGGAGTATTGATGAACCAAAAAATACATTTCAATGCCAAGAAAAAATGTATTTGAATCCTATCAATGTTTTATACTCTCATACTCTGATATTCTTCCCATACAAAAGTTTTCAATTGGAGAAACTTGATTTACTTCACACATCCTGGACTAATTATTTTCCGACTCCTAAATAAAGAAACAGCCACTTTAGCATATCATGGAGAATATTGGTAACATAGGCAGGGTTCTGAAGGCTTAATTACGTGATATTAAATCTGAAACAATTATTTTAAGCTTGGTTTTCAAATTTTGAGAACTAATCTTTATATTAAACATGAGCCTACCTTGGAGTTGTTCTGCGAGTGGTTGTTCCAGCACTTGTAACAGGGGCTTTTGTAGTTGTAGTGGTAGATTCTGTTGGCTTCTTTTTGCAGAGAACGTTGCGAGAATAGTCACATGAATCAGCTGCCTTATTGAAGTATAGTCCTGCAAATAAATTCATAATGATCTGTTTATTTACACTTAAATAGAGAAATTTTGCATAAGGTCCATGTTAAATTAATGCTAAATCAAAGGAGATAGATGACATGGCAATTGAACTAAAGGAGGGTTGCACAACATATGGCCTGCGGGCTAAATGCAGCTCAATGACACATTTTGTGTGGCATGATCGAAGCAGGGTGTAAATCAGCTGATTCATTCCTTTGATATAAAAATACAATTAAAATATGTAATGGCAATTTATTGCATATGCAGCATGATATGGGTTTGCTTTACACTTCTACTCTTAGCCATCTGTTTCCGTAGTAATACCATAAAATGAAGCTGAGATTTTTAAAACACTTAAGTACCCGAATTTTGTCCATCTCTCTATAGGGAATGCTAAAGCTAATTATTATTTTAGCATACCTGTCTATTATTAAACAGGCCATCCTGGTGAGCATGTTATTTGTAAACAGATACTAATCTACAGACATAGATATCTGTTTTTTGTCTGTGTTATAATGTATCTCTCTTATGAAGTTGAAGAAAGATCCATTGTATTCAACAATGACATCAGAATTTAAGATATACTTTCATAAATGTAACTACTAGCATTATGCCCGATATAAGTGGAAGAAATGGTGCAACATCTCCCATTAAGTAAATTATAATGGTTTGTAATTTCATTTTTTGTCTCAAAAATTTTAAGTAAAATTTGTTATGTTAATTAATAAATCCAAATTAGTGTACTTAAATTTTTATCATGGACAAAATTTTCATAGTGCGACCAGCTTAGGTCCAAACAAGGTTGATTTTGGTCCATGTCAACTTTTGAGCTGTTCATCCTTGATCTAAAGCAACTATTTTTTCACTGTTATTTTTGATTTTATTTTATGGAATAAATAGATAAAATAAATACTTGTTTCTTTTATATCCTAAATTTCTCTCAAATTATATCAATCATCCATGACTATTCTGAATTATACAAAAATAAATTAGTATGTATGTAGCATAAATATACGACAGAAGTTATTTAAGAGAAGACAAAGAAAAATACTAACCAGAAGGACATGTAAACTGATGTGCAACTATTCCAAGGCTTGAAGGCCCAGAGTCAAGGCACCAGAAATATTTCTTACAGTCTCGAGGATGAGGGAAGAAACCTTCGTCTTTGCACACAAAGTCTGGAATTAAGTAAGAAAATGATCATGCACATTAAACCTTTATCATAAGAGTATTATTTATTTTCTGCACAAGTTAACCTTTTGAATCTTCCTTTATATGGATCACAGCAATGTCTGGCAATCATAGGTATTTAATATGGCAGATAGTTTCCAGTTTTGTAGAATGAACATTTACCTATGTCTTTTTGTAAATAAGCTAGACTTCTGCAATTTTCTTGGTAATACTATAAAATACTTTTTAAGCATCATAGGAGTGCATGCTAATACTGTCAAAGAGCATGGCAGTGCTTGTGAGCACCAGGTTGGAAACCCCTGTTATAGGGTATTGAGTGAGTGTAGAGGGAAAGCAGAGGTTGGCACATGAATCATGAAGGGAGAACAGCCCCCGAGTATCAGTTTTAATGACCTCTTCAAAGACTGCTTTTACTTCTGATTTCAACCATGGGCTCACTGAGCCAGCCAAAATGTAATGACTACCTAGATAACACGAGCCTGAGAGAGTTCACTGCAGAATACCACTGAGGGTGGGTTACGCAGTATAGATGACACCAATGTTACTCACCACTCCCAGGATCAGGTGTTGTTGGTGGTTCTGGTGTGCTAAGGGAATTGTAAGAGGGTGTAGTGGTTGTCGTGGTTGTTGTAGTGGTACTTGTGGTGGTCGGCCGCCTTTTCCTTCCTCCTCCACTTCCAGCTGCAGGACGCCTTCTTCCTCCACTTGTGCTGCCACTTACACGGTTGGATCTAGAAACAAGGTATCATAACATTGAATTTTACACCCTTGGCAGAAGCTGCAGATAATCATGAAGCAGGTATGAAATAACAAGTTAAATAATACAATAAAGGTAGAATTTTCCACAATGTTTGGTCAACATTCATGGTACTTTGTTTTTTAATAATGCAAGTTTATAAAAATCAGGTTGAAATAATGTCCAATGTCCACTAGAGCAGCATTTCTCCACCTTTTCAATGATACAGCCCACCTAAGCCCACATAAACTACAAGAAATTTTCCCAAGCCCACCTATATATCAGTATATGCATATATAAGCAGGAGAAAATTATATATTATTGGTTAAAATTAATGGGTTATTTAAAAAAATGAAGCAATTCATTAAACTTTTCATTAGACATTTATTATGTTTGCTTCTTACAACATATTAAAAATTCACTAAACTTTTGTGACAGTTTTAAATTAATTCAAATTTTTTGCGGCCCTCCTCAAATCCTTTTGTGGCCCACTGGTTGAAAAACACTGCACTAGAGTAGTGTTTTTCAAAGATGGGTCATGACTTAGTTATAAGCACTCCATGCATAACCAGCTGAGATGCATGAAAACTTACAGGGAATGAAATGCTCATATTAGTTAGCATTATTTTAGTATAAATTGCTTTTTATTGTAAGTTAATGAAAAATCAAGTTGGAACATAATTTCTTCATGTCGTTTTCCCTTCTGCTAGGTCACAATAATTCCCAATGGGTTGCAGATCAAAAAGTTAGAAAAACACTGCAGTAGATCATTTTTCTTTTGCTTCAAAATTTTAGGGATCAGTTGGAATCCAAATCCAATCACTGCAATCAGTGTGATATGATTTGCAATTATGCAACTATGGATAAAAATATCATGTGGTATCATAAAAACATTTTTTTAAAATTAAATAAAGGCATTCATTTTTTTCTTGTAAATATAAAATATTTTTTAAATGAACAATGTAAAATGCCTTAAGTCTGTTGTAGTTAGTACGTGGCTTCATTTAACATCACCATTTTGTTAAAATAAATCTGAAATAAGCTATATATTCATAGGTTTTTTTACTCGTCAAATTTGTCCTTTCTTTGTACTGCCATTTTGTATTGAAAAAACGTGAATTTGTCCTCCATTTTGGTTAGAAAAATCTGATCACCTTAAATATAGATAATAATGCCAATCCTTCCTGTTGTAAATTGAGACCTACCCTTTGCCTGTTCCCTTTACATTTGGCCCAGCCAACAGAAGCAACTCTTCCTTTCCTGCTTCGACAAGAGGATAAGGTTTGCCATGGCAGTCTCCACGGAAATCGTCATTGTCCACAGACCAAAACATCAAGCCACCAAGAGACATTTCATGTACATAACGAGCCTTAAAAGATGAGAAAAAATTTTTTAACGAGAATAAAATTCAAACACTGCTTTGGAACAAAAAAACAACCCTGAACAAGGAACATTTTCTTCCACAGTCAACCAAACAATAAAAATCTTATTAAATTCTGCACCAATCAAAAATAAAAACTTACTTTACTAATACATCAAAATAGTATGAAATACTTATTTATTTAAAATGAAATGACAACCGTGTATATTTATATTAAGCAAAAATCATTTTCGTACCTTCTCTAGGATATGGACATAAATTGATGGCTATTCAAAATCAATTAAATAACTCTCAGTCCATCATTATACTAGATAAATAAATCGTCAGCGCATGATATTTTAGAGTGGAGGTTTCATGGAGATGAGTGTGTGAATCTCATGACAATTACCTTCTTCCGCACAGTTTCAGGATCATCATAGCCCACCCATTGATCACCTCGGAAGGCATATGGCCCCATAGCATCCTTTTCCGGCTGTTCAACGGTCCAATCATCTCTTGTCACGTCCTTACAGATCTGGTGGTTCACGAGACATGCCAAATGGTTACAACGATGAATTCACAAGAAATACTTTTTGCTTAACACATGCATTCAATCGCGTTCTACATTGCAGGATAAAAAACAAAGATATTAATGCAAACAGTTCAAATTTAAATTGAGCTTCTAATGCAAAGTTATGCTTCATATCCTCAATTTTATGCAAACCAGATAGCATATTTTCGTTGAGTTTATAGTTCCTACAAAAATAAGATAGGCAAACAAAACTTAGCTTTTCATTTAAACAATATTTTATTTTATAGCACATAGGCTAACTACTTCAATTGAACTATAAACTATATAACTGTATAGCAGTCTCATACATATTTAAGTTTAGATGCCAATCTGATAAATACATACATGCGTAAACATAATGATTTAATGGGCTACATTTTATAAACTAAGTTAAAAAAAGACATTGTTGACTATAATTAAACAAAAGTTGTTTCATGTGCAAAAGGATTTCGACAAATAATACCATAATATATTGAATATGTAAAAATACATTTCAGTCAAATTTTTGGGTGGAAATTGGAGAAAATGTTTGAACTCTAAGCATAGTGCAAAGCACATTTCAATAAATGACATTATTTTGCCGTAAAATGAGAGAATATGAATCATAGAAGAAAAATTGATCTTTAACATGAGCAAACTAAATCAATAATTCCTTGTATAGTTTAAAAAAAGGCTCTATAATGCTAGTAAAAATTGAGCAATCATAAAAATAAACAAATTACATTTTCGAATCGCCACGTAAGAGAAATCAAAAAGAAAACCAACCAAGATTTTCCGGAAATCGCTAAAAAAAGACTGAAAAAAATCGCCCAGAAAAAGGACCATTTTCTACCTTGTAGTCAGCGGGCAATATTTGAAAAGTTAGATACAAATCTTCGAAGACGAAAAAACATGTCGTTCGTGTCATCATCAATTCGACTCGATCGCTAAATTCATCGGCATGGCAATTTTCTCCTCGGCCTAGTTGGGATAATTTTGATTAGGAACGGTTTATCAGATGGATTGTGTCGACAAAAAAACCTTGAACACTAAAAGTTATCTTCTTTTAATGCCATTTAGAGCAATGGTCTTCAACGTGGTCGATAGCGCCCACCATTGGGCATTTTAGGGTTTTTGGTGGGCGCTTTTATCGTTAAGTTGATAGGAAAAGTGGACGGTGAACTTATTTCAGATAGCAAAATTTAGCATACGTGGGAGGGGAATCAAAAAAGGATGAAGATATATGATCTAGAGGCTGAATAAAGACTGTCTACCTCATGCAAAAATGAGAGCAACCAGTATCCAGCAATGCCCCGAGGTAAACTCTCTTTCAGCCCATTATTACCGTCCGACGGACAATCATTTTCCTAAGTACAAACAAAATTAATCGCTGCCATTTCTCAGAAAATCATTTCTGGTAAGTGAATCGAGTGCAAGTGATTCTTTTTCGTTCCTCGGCAATGTTTAACCCGATTCCGCGTCTCACCTCGTAGTAAGACAGGTATCCCTTTTCTCTCGTCGCATCTCCCTGAGCTCCAGGTCCGTCTGCCGGCGAACCCGGCTCCGTCGAGTCCGTATTAAGAAGGGTGTAAGATCTGCCGTACGTTGGTATTCCCAGGATCAGCTGAGATGGTGGCACTCCAGCTTTCAAGTAGTGGCGCACGGTGAAGTCCTTTTTTTCGAAGAGGGCGAGAACGAGATAAAGGACGAGAGTAAAAATCCAAACAAAACACCGTCACAGTCAATTTCTTAACGTTACATATATGGAA
The DNA here is from genome assembly GCA_028673005.1 of Tanypteryx hageni. NCBI lineage: Eukaryota > Metazoa > Arthropoda > Insecta > Odonata > Petaluridae > Tanypteryx > Tanypteryx hageni. Next base: position 96,891,029 of record CM054116.1, read on the forward strand.
TTAAATTTTTGGATATTACGAGTACTCGTTAGAACGAGTATTTTTATGAATTTGATAAATTCTCCCTATATCGAGGATTCACTGTATAACCACAAGGGGTGAAAGGATAGGTTGGCGGAACTTTTTCTCCGATAAGATAAATAAAATTATTCTGGAATAAAAAAAAACACCGAAAGCTCCTTCAATATTTCGCTTATTTCGATTGATCTTTGTTATACTACGTGACGTTAATACTCTTCGCCATGTACCATGATGTTATTGGCGAAGGAAACTCGCCAGAATAAAAAACATTCGATGCAGGTAACACCTCAAAATATAACGAAAGATCGAAAAAACAGCAAAAATCATTTTACTCGTCTCGTCGCATAAAATATATCGCTGGATAGAAATTTTACGACAAACTCGCACATTATAAATAAAATTCCAAACCACTTCAACTTCGCACGCGCGAACGAGATAGATCTGTGCCACTTTTGCTGCTGCTCGAACGTTATTTAGTCCATTCGATGAATAGAATGGACCAGAATGACTTGAAAAGCAAAGGATGAGATTTGGATCAATAGGAGAATCAGTAGGGAGTCGCGTTATCGTTTCCATAGAAGGATATTTTCATACAAAGAGATCCAGATCTTGACATTAAAGGATCATCGCTTCCTCTCAAACACAAACAATTCCGGTTCATTCCTTAAATAAACGGACTATAGCTAATTTTTAACAAAGAGGCCACATGCGACTTTCCAAATGACTGATCGGGCCTTTTTAAAATTTGACACGGAATTTTTTGATAAAGTGTCATACATTAAAAGTGCATATATTGCATTCAAGTATTCGAAAAACATCGCTTAGATTTCGTAAATGATATCTAATGACATTTTCTGCTGAGGAATATTCATGTCATAAAGAAGGCCGTTGTTTGTGGACCTTTGGTTTAGGACTTGAGGTCCTCGAACAGCGTTCCGCGGAAACACGGTTATGCAAAAGAGTGATGGCGTTCCTCGAGAGGCCGAGAATGATTATCATTTGTCTTACAGCTTCCGGACACCACTTCCTAATCAGAGGACCAGTAAAAAAAGAAGAATTAAAAAAAATGGTTTCATAAAGTTTGAAAACTGGATAGAGCGAAAGAAGTTGGTGGTACTCACAATGCAAAGTTCTCCGTCGTAATCGTATTCCGAGTCTCCATCCACTCTGTTGAGGGGAAAGAGCGGCGAGTGATGGTTCACCACCGGTTCGAAGGCTGAGTGGTAGTCGTAGCTTAGGATGTTGAGGAAATCCAGCTGGCTGTGAATCAAACGGACATCATCAAATCAAAGGGAATGGTTGAATTTTCACGATATTCACATTCCAATCTATAATAATTTTACCCATTCGATGAGTGGTAAGAATGTAGGGAAGGTTCAGAGATTCCGCGATACTTCGAGACTTAATATTTTAGTGCTTTAGGGTAATCGATATAGTGGAATTTAGGAAAGTCTTTTTTACGCTAAGTGAAGCGTATGTTGCATTTATGTAGGTTAAACGAAAGTTGCGAAAGCTCTGCTCCCTAATTTATTGTGGAAAACAAAACGTATTTTTAAGCTCGAAGCGCAAGGCGGTCAAATTAAGTTGACACTGATCACAAAGTTGCTGAAATTTAGAAGTTTCAATAAATAAGTTCACTTTTTAAATATTGGCATTAAATATCTTTTCGATCGTAAAATTTAGCGATATATCTAACTTCAGCAGTTCCCGACGGTCATCAACAAATTTCATTCTTTTGTAATATTTTGGATACCTCGGAAAGATTTCCCTCCCAAAATTACTCGATGTCAAGTCTGTATCTAAAAAAAATCAAAACCGTTAGAAGCGTCGAGTCTTCATGGTCTAATTTCACAGAAATATTATAAATTCATTTTGAAACCGTCACATTTTTCTCACTTACATGGATAAATAATACATTTTCCAAAGCAGAACGTTTTCCGAAACTTTTAGTACGTCTTTTGACTCCCTCTTAGGGGAGGGAAACTCCCACGATTGGACTGTAGATCCTCACTAGACCTTCGCATCCGTGAAAACTTCATTCCTCTTGCTTAGTAATTTGGTTGCAATATCATTTCAAACTTGGGAATTTTCCGATTTCGAATATACCTAGCGTAAAATCTATGAACATTCGGGAAAATCCAATTGGTGGAAAATACATAGATTGATGAGAGCTACCTAATTCAACAAGAATTTCACAAATATCTCTCATTACGAAAAGGTTGATTGTCCAGAGGCAAACGGACAGACAATGATCACATTAGCACGTTTTTGCTTTTAAGAAACCGTGCTAAAAATGAAATCAAATAAAACGTCCTTATCGGGTTTCATTTGCGAAATGCTTTTGAATAATCGCTTCAATATCGATATTAAGAACAATTGAACTTATGATTTTGTGTTTCACTTACGCCGATAGCCTTGGGAGGTCAAATCCTCGGTCGATGTACTCCTTGCCTGCAGGAACGGCCATTGTGAGCAGCAGTCGTTGGCGGCCAGTTTGAGAAGACTCCTTGTCGAATTCGGCGCGAAGATCCTGTGATTGGAGAGAGGTTTTATAAATTATATATGGTCGAAGATAACTTATCCCATTCCCCAAGTAGTTTTCGATGCTAGTCGAGGAGTAAGGACTGTCTGTTTTAAAATCATTTTAAACATTTTAATGACGTAGCTGAAATTATTTAAAACTCAAGATAATCGGCTTCATACATAATTATTTTTTATAATCCACGATCGTAGAATTGACTCTATTGAAAAAAAGTAAGTTGTGCTTGTTTATGAAGAAACATTCCGTAAATTTTAGGAGCGAAAAAGGAAAAGTGATGCTAATGAGGAAATATGCAAAGGTATTCATTTTACATAGATACTTCGGTTAGATTAATTTCTCATTGTATTTTTTTGGTGATTTTTTGTAATTTTCTAAACCCATTCACAAAAATCGCTACCTGCTTCCCTGACATCCCATAAGAAAATTCCAAGATATTTTATGGATGCTACTAAAAATTTTGCTTTGAATTACGTATAGTCAGGGAAAAATCCGCGAATTTTATCTATATTTCTCTGCTCTTTCTTTAACTAAGACCGAGGATAATAATCAGAAAGTTAGAGAATTATAGCATTATAAGAGTTGAAATCGCAAATTTTATTTGAAAACATTTATTAAATGATACTGAGAGTTAAATATATTTTAAAATTAAATTATTTATGGACTTATTATTTATCTAATTATTTATTTAACATTCATCATCTAAAGATAACTTCATAAATATTCGTACGTATAATTTCTCCTAATACAGTGAATTTTCTAGCTCGCCGGCGTTTTCAAAGCATTAGTACCGTAAACTGCGAAGTTTCGTCTCATTTCTCCGAGGAAGAATACGCGAAATTCATAGGAGTCAATAACCCTCATCTTCAGATGTGATTCAACAGGATATCTCGCAACTCAAGGGCACCGGTGGGCGAAGCGCGTGGTTGGTATCGTGGGAAGGGAAGCAACGACGAAGATTTTCCGGTTAGACGCGAGTTTGTTTAGAAAATTTACAGATAAACCGTCTCAAGGGCAATTTAATGTTGTTCTGAAGCTCGCCTATCTGACGGTTAAAAGTCATCTCAGAACGGTAAAAAATTCTAGAAAATTCGTCACCGGCGAAGCAGCGCACAAAAGTGAAATGTTATCCGTGCGGGACCGTGACCTTTGGATCGCGTCTTTTTCCTTCTCTGAGACACATTCGACCATTGTGTTTTCCTCTGCCTGTTACTCTAATGGCGGCCAGATATTTCCGATGCATTTAAAAGTCAACCCATGCCTCGCCACTATTACGAGAATGCCGAAAAAACCCGGACGATGACACATATGCCAATTTGAGATACAATGGTAAATGTTAGGGTTCGGAGGGTTTTGAGGGGGATGTAAGAAAGCGCGATAGAAGCTGTGTCGGAAATACAGCCATTGTTCTCTCGCGGATGACGCACACACGAACAATTGCAAACATCCGAAGAGACAATAGGAGACCCGTTCTTAGAATTTCCAAATGCAGTGACGCATCGTAGTTTTTAGTGTTTTTTTTTTTAATCCGCTCATGCGTTCGGTTAGTCTGTCTGTCTGAACCGCTAACTCCTCTTAAACGAAAGCAGCTAGAGACATCGTTTTTTCGCCAATCGATTCAGTATTGTATCGTGCACGTTTCTCGGTTTTCCAGACTATTTTTTTTTAGAAAACCGCCTTTTACTGTACTGCAGCAGATCTTTCCTTACTAGTATGATGTGAGGCATCGTCTTCGAATCCAAACGCAGAGGAGGATCGGTTTCTTAAGATGCGAAAATGAGAGGTGAAGGATTACTCAAAACTTAACTCGAAGTAAGACCAGCGATTTACGGAGTTGGAGCTATCGGTCCTCTAGGAATAATTCTGCCAGGTTCGTAAAAATATAGGAATTTCTTATGTAATTTTTTGTTTCCTACAGCTCACGGTATAAATTTAGATGCTAATAATTCATTCCGCCTGATTAATGTGTGGGGTAAAAATAGCAATAGGTAATTAATGACGGACAAGTGTGTACAGCATATATTTCGTGAAAGCGAGTAGTTGTCCGTAATAAACGTATTTGCTATTATAAAAACCAGACTTTCTCCTTTCTCCGCTCCGATTATTTTTGCTACTTGCCACAGTAGGCTTTATACAGATCGAACTCGATGAATACGAACTTACTAATGTTAACGCGTTTCATTTTCACTAGGTACTAATAATTTCGATTAAATTTTTAATCTTTGGTTATACATGTTTTCCAAAATGTTGCAGTATTTATCACGTGAATTATGACTAAATTGTGTTATTAAGTAATCTACGAACTCATTTACATATTGATACGACAAGGACTCAATGAATTCGTCCTTTTAAAAACAAGAGATGAAAGATGCATACATCGCGCATGCATACAAGCGAGAAAGAGGCGTTCTTTACGATTTATGCAATCATGTCAAAGAAGATAAATATTAATGGCTTAGTATTATGCCTAAGAACTGAAAAATGATATGCCAGTAGTGATGCCAAAGAAATATAGAATTTTTTATTCACAGGTTTATTTCCTAATCAGTTGTAATTAATAAAACAATCGACAGTTATTTTAAATATACTTCACTCGAATAGTAGTTATATAATCTTTATGTTCACGTTTATTCCTTCGTCAAAAATTTCTTTTCACTTACGATCGTGTATACGTAAAGAAAATAGACGTCTTTACGTTCATTTCTTCGCCGTAGATTATCCATTTCCCTTTATTTACCAAAGGTTTCTTGTGCACGAAAGAAAATTAAATGTAAATAGGTATTTAGAGCAGATATCGTTTACTTCAATTGCCACGAATATTGTTTTCGTCGACAATTAAAAAACACGGGGAATATTTTCTAAGTTCCAAGTGAATTACGACTTTTAAATGTGATTTTCTTGAAATCGGCTGCTCTTTCGATAGAAAGGTACTGAACAAAGCATATATTATTTGATTAGTTCTACAATGTTTGGTTGACAATGTTTTGTTATAAGTAATATTTTATGAGATATAAAGAAAAGTTCATTTTTTGTCACGTAAATCATTTATATCATTTTCTTATTTTCTCTACCCTTATGTCCCAAATACCGAATTTCATGAACATCCGCCCAGTAACTTAGCTGATGAAATATGCGGACGGACAGACCGACGGACGGACAGACCGACGGACGGACAGACCGACGGACGGACAGACCGACGGACGGACAGACCGACGGACGGACAGACCGACGGACGGACGGACACAACCTGACCATAAGGCGTTCTTTTTTACTTCTTGTAAAGAACGCCTAAAAAGCACTCAATTCGGTTGAATTCCATTTCAAGAAGTTTCGTTCTATTCATAATGTCTTTAAAAATTGAAAAGCTGTTTTTCCAATAGACGCGAGAAACGTCGAGAAGCTCAGCTGCCATCAGTGATGATTCACCCATAGTAGAATAGTTATGGAGGCTGTTTTGTAAATACCCATCTGGTTTTTTGACCTTTGTTACGGCTATCGGAGGAACAAAGTTACTTCGATAATAATTTTTTAAAAATACCTTCAAAAGAAATAAATAAGAAAAAATAAGTAATATGTAGTTCCATCCTGCAATACGCTAAAAGAAAGAATGAAATACATAAGGTTTTTCATATTTACGAAAATATTTCATCATTTAATTATCGCCTCATAAAATATTTTACTGAGAAATGCAGGATATTTTGCATCGGCAATATAGGATCCGAATGAATGATGACCTTTCCTAAAGACTGACAATAATCCGCTTTAGAATTTCCTCAATTCTGCACGCGAACGAATCGAGACATGATCACGTAAAACATCATCCAATTAACAGTATTAAACATTTCTTGTCGTGATCACGCTGTCATTCAGAAGAAGCCAAGCCGTTTCTCCTTTTTTCTGAGGGAAAAATAAAAAATATAACATGTGTAGCGGTGAGCTCATCGTTTCGCTCGGATCTTTTCCGGGTTTAGACGGAATTGAGAGAGATCTTGACTCGCGAAGTCCTCCTCACCCGGAAGAGAGAGATAGAGAGAAAAACACGAGTAAACGGCGCGGAATAACAACACGAAACGTGATATTAAAAAAGCAACGGGGAAACAGTGAAATGTAGTTTACATTCCATTTAAACAAACTTCAATAAACGATTTGACGAAGAAGATGTTTTTAATGTAAATCATTCGATGACGACGCTCACGATGATGGGAAGCATGGTCGTACGTACATTGTGGTTCGGTGGAATTTTTACATATAAAATTATTATTTAATTTAGCCTATTGAAATATTTAACTCCAAAAAAGTTCCGGCTTCTGCGTCCAATTTTTTTTTAACTTTCCAACTTTAATCGCTACTCCCCCAATTTTAAGATAAGAGAGTAAGATCAAAACCATTTAAAACGAAAAATTAACTTCTTAATCGTAGATGAAAAATGCGATCGTTTAAATTTATATAACATGGGAGAGATTTCACCGGAATAAATGCTTTTATGCGGATGGTTTTGGAGCGCTGATTCGGTGCAATTTGGGGAAAGTGAAGATGGACGGTAAAATAAGACTAACGAGAGATTATTACGCATGGCTGACAAGAGTGATCGTCGCGATTAGGAAGGGGTACGGAGAAAAAGTGCAAAGGTCATATCTCGAGATATGAAAGTTTGTAGAAGGAAGAGGGAGCAGGTAAACAGCTCGAGAGCGGGAAAGTCTTGATTATTTTCAATTTAAATACATCCTTATTCATTAGTACATATGAAATGAAAGTTGATGAAAAATTGGAAGAATGATCGAACCAGGGATATCGTTTTTAAGCTGGCAATTGATCGCGCGGGTCATACATGTATCCAACGCCAAATGCCGCTGAATTAAAAATTAAAATTTTTATTTTAGCTTTTAGATTTATAAGCATTATAGGCATTTATAGGCATATCGTTTATATCACATAAATATTTTTCATACCATGAGCCACATTCGAGAAAATTGAGACGCTATCGTCTTCCGTAGTGCCGAATAATATGGAATGTGGAACAATGTAAGCCTTCGGAGGAATGAAAACGTCCAAAGAGTTAAAAAATACTAATGCCGACGCAGTAACTTCCAAATCGAAAGTACTCTAATGTCTAGTCAAGAGAAACAATTCGTATTTTTACCGCGCAACCTACTACACTGTTATGTAAACATCGACTGAACTATGCGAGATAGCAAGTGAGACTGGAACTATTGAACGATAAGGTTCCCAGTACTATTACAAGAAGGCATGCTGAAGGACAAAAAAATGGAACTAGGTTATCCATCCACGATTAATTAATTCATTCATTCATTAAATCATTCACGATTCAAAAATCGATAAACTCGGGTAATTCCTATCTCAGAACAAATCACGAAGCTAATTCCCAAAGTCAGGAAACGGCGAATTTCGACCATTGCACTGAAGGCGGTTACCGTCTTCAGTGCAATTTCGCCGATTTTCAACTATTAAAAGGAAGGGTTGTGATTGGGCATACGGTGTTTCGACCGTTACATGGCGACAGGATATACCCTTCATCTTTTAATGCGGCCACGTCATCAAATTCGAAATCCTATTCCATTCCGGCACCGAATTAAAAAAAAACCTTTCATTCCGCCTCCTCGGTTTCCAAAAGTGAGAGTGGCTCGCCGAAGGAATTTTAACGTTAGGATGTTTGGTTGCAACGACCAGGGAACCGAGGAAAAGAATGTCCGCTCCCGATTATCCAATTGCTTTTACGTCCCGCGGCGTTTTGTTCTTCCTCGTTCGTGCAAATGCAGACGCGAGAGCATAACGGCCTCCCTTTCGCTCACCTCCGCCAATTTCACATAGTTCTCCTTGTCCTGAGCCTTTCCTCCATCTCGGAACGCCGGAAACTCCCAATCCAGATCCAGGCCGTCGAACCTGTGCGTGCGGAGGAAGCGGACCGCTCCTTTAGCGAACCGAGTTCGACGCTCGGGGTCCGCTGCAAGTTTGGAAAATCTGGCAGATCCCTCGTTCCACCCTCCGACCGCCAGAAGTGTTTTCAGAGCGCGGTTGTAGGACTTGAGCCCGTTGAATTTGGCGTATCCACCTGGAGGAGGGGAGAGAAAAAAAGATTTAACGATACGTTATTTCAAATCGTTTTAAACCGAAATATATTTCTTAAGACTGCTTAAAGGAATCTTCACTGCGGCTCATATCGTTTCCTGGAAAAAAAGGTAAAAAGGTGAGGTGGGTTGCCATAACCGATTCTAATCGTGATCGCGATTTCGGTTATATCCGTAGATATCCGTTTTTCGGCTGGTTTCCAAAGGAAACATAGCTTTATGAAATGGTCCTGTCTGTGTGCGTGTTCCCTACTAACAGCTTTTGCGACAATGGCCCGATTTTCAGGAAACTTGGTATAAGGCTCGTGCTGCCAGGGCCCACCTCCGAGATATATTTTATTTGGCGAAGATTGAAGACCCGGGTTCGATTCCTGGAACGTTTTCCCCTATTTGTTTTACATAGGAAATCTCAAATCCATAGTGCAGAGATGTTTTCTTCAATGTATTAAAATATCTTAAAATTGTGATATCGGAGCGAGGTTTGTACTGTTCTAAGGGGAAAAGAATTTAGACTAATTCTTATCACAGAATTTTGATAACTGATGGTATTTTCTTGAATTTTTACTAAAACTTAGCGTTTTTGCGTTTTACGTCGCATTTTATTGGAATGTTGCCATGGAGACGATTATTACCGAACTCGGCTTTAGCATAGACGAATGAACAAATGAGTTGGTTATTTTCTTTTCCGCTCGACTACTCTTCAGCAATGGACAGGTGCTCCAGACATATTAGCGTATAAACAGTAACATTTATTAAATTCATTTATTTAAAAAAGACACCTGCAAAACATGTCAAAAAGAGATTTTGACATTGTTTTTAGTATTTTAAACCTGATAATGCTCTATTAATTTGTTTTCCAATTTTTCTGTATCATTGATAAACTATGAACTACAAGTGGTATTTATGGTATGAGAATTCCTTGGAATGACTAACACATACTGAAACATTTTCTGTCAATATAAGTAATCAATTCAAGATGTCAACTTTGGGAAACCAGCCTGCATTAGTCCTGGTTTGGACTTCTTGTCTTTCTTTTTAGCTCGTTTTAAAAAATGTGAAGAACGAGCTTTGTTGTCCCTCCGTCTATAGACATTTCTCGAAGAATTGTTTGCTGGAGAGTTGTTTCTCGAAGAATTGTTTGTTGGAAAGTTGTTTCTCGAAGAATTGTTCTCCAAGAATTTTCCATACCCTGTGTGAAGTATGCCTCTATCTTTTAATATCTAAGCACTGACCAAAGTGAAATCCTGCATGAACATTACATTCTAAAAGGAAATTCTTTTATAAATATCCGTAAAAAAGGCATACATAGCTAGGCTTTGAGTAATCTTGAACATACGATTATTATTAGGACTTTCATACGTATTATACCATTAATTAATTTACAACACGACAGGACGGGTAACTGAAGGACAGAGAATTGTATTCGAAGTTCATGAGTGAAAATATTACGCTGGAAATGCAGCCATTGGTTCTCACCCTGTTCGATGTCCTGGTACTTGTCGTAAGGTCGGAGACCATCTTCGGACGAGAGACCGCCAAAGGCATAGATGAGATGAGTGCAGAGATACGGATTCACGTTCGCAGGGGTGTACTTCGCCCTCCCGGGGCGATATACGGACCAGTTTGTGTAGTAACACACCACTACAGGCCCACTGGACGATGAAGAAGCTACTCCACCTGAGGAATATCCAAGTTATTAGGCATAATGAATTAGGCATACTAAAAATGCACTTAGTCACATTTAAAACGAGAATTGTGTTAAGAATAAATGGCCCGAGCTTTCAAAAGCTTATTTCAAAGCAGTTCATTATTCATTAAACAAAACATTTTTAATATGCTCACGAGTAGCTCTTAACAGGCAGTTCTCGATATGAACGTATTTGCTGATAAAACATTAACGCTTTTTACAGAGATACCGCAACTAGATTTTATATACGACTTAAAACGCCATATTTCCATTAGAGGACTGATTAAGGATTGTGATTGAGGATTGAACAATGAATTAAATAAACTTCGGTCTCTCTACTTATTGGAGAAGGGGCAATACGTTCGAAAGCTTCGATTGTTTACTTCATATCCTATCTCAAAATAATATCTACGCCTATTACCTTGTCTCTTTGAAAGCAAAGACACCACCGTCTCTCGGAGAGAAAAGATAATGGGAAGGGTGTGATCGCTCCTGTTTCTACGCCGGAAGGAGACCGCGGGAGGTTGGGAACAGATTAATCAATCAATCATGCTCGAGGGAGGAAACGAAATGCGCAAGGGTGCTAATATAAATGCCAGGCAACCTTGTAGTATCGAATCATCTGATGGAATCTCCATGGTCCCCCTAAGACGCGTTAAGTATCATGTGTTATGGGGATAATTGAAACGAGTTGGCTGGATGATTCCTGTTAACTATCTGATGAAATTCACAAAATCTATGAATTAATGGTTTTTACGCCAAGAACATTTATTATTTTTTAAATTTACTATGTTAGATGTTAAATCAGTAATCTACTATACCACAACTAAAAACTGATGTATTTGGAATGCAACAGTTTAACGAGTACAGTAATATGCTCTATGGTTCGACTATAAATATACGTAAATTATTTCATTTCAAACAATAAGGATCTTTTCAAGCTAGTCTGATGGAAAAAGGCTCTAGGTTTTTTATACTGCGACTCTTCTTAACCCCTAACCACAGGCATCAGAAATTGACGCGCAAACACGGGCATGCGGTCTCTCAGACCACACTCCAAAAATAAATAATTATGTCAAAAGAAACAAGACTGTATAAGTTTTCTTATGTTTATATTTGAAATAGGGCCTTGGCGAACAAACACAAAATATGAACTATTAGTATCTTCTTAGTAAATATGAAAATGAAAATTTTTTTAACACCAAAAAAGTAAGGCTCTAATTTTTGATAGGTAAATTTTTTAAATTTCATACAGAAACTTCAGTATTTATTTTCGTCTTTTGCGGAGGGTTTGTTTAAACACATGAATATAAAAAATAAAAACATTAAAAAATGAGGACCCTAAACTTCGTCACTTCAGCGCACGCTCCTCAAGCGGGTGCTGAACATTTCAAACATATTGAGCTGCTACAAATAAATAATTGGAAGGCAGTTTTTGTTTTCTTTTCCGGACGTGCGACGGTCCAGAACGGTTTTACTGCGACATATCTTCAGAAATTTCCGAAACCGTGAAAAAGAACTGTCCCGAAAAAATTACGCGAACAGGAATACGGTCTCTCAGACCGGCAACGAAACTAAACACGATCTAGTACGCATAGGTCCAATGCTAGAAGGCAACTGCCGTACAGTAAACAGAGTCACCTGTAGGATAAAAAGGTAAACAAAATCTCAAAGGCGTAGATGATTCACGAACCCTAAATGAGACTTGAAAATTTTGGAGCGGTCTGAGAGACCGATGCCTGTGGTTACGGGTTAAGCATACACAATCTAATCGTAATCCAAGTTCATCGACATTTATGATGTGCTGAATTGATTTTAATATACTGTAATTCAATTAGAATTTAATTGCCCGCATGTTTATGACGACTTGTTCAGTTTATTGGCCTAAGCAATAAAAAAATTAACATCATCTCCACTTCCGGTAGAGAGGTTACAAGTGCATACATTATGTTTTCCATTTTCGTAAGACCTAGTGACAATAGAGATTCATCAATCGATCGTTGCGAGACCTGTGGATCGCAGACATACATTATTTATCGCTGTTACGAAAACAATGATGAATGAAAATAGGATTTGTAGAAAAACTTTGTCGATGATGCAAAAATCTCTTGTGAGATCCTTATGGTCTTACAATGTTCCGCGACGAAAGAATGAGAAAACTGAAAATTGTTGGCTATTAGAGATCGTCAGCTTATTACAGTTGTGTCCTTTAAGCTCCAACTCGAGATGGCTCTCTTCGGGATTTTTTGGGAAGAAGTCCGGAGGAAAAGAAGGGCTCGAGAAAGGTACATCCTTGGGGCGGGTGGGCCGCGTGGGCGGGGCGGGTGGGCCGCGTGGGAGGATCGGGCGTGGTTTTCGGACACGCGCGTCGATCTTTATACTCACGCGAGGTGGAGTTCTTTCTCGATGCGGCTGCTGTAGGGTGGACGGTTGAAGAGGCTACGAGGAGGAGGGCGAGGAAGTACGCCGCCCAGCTTGACGATGCCGGAAATCCATTTGGCGTCGGGATCCCCGAGGGGGACGCCATCTGCGAAGGAGAAAACGCCCGTGAAACTTCACTTGCTAGACAACACAAACAAATTGAGGTACCTAAACGCTTTAATGGCGTGGATAAACACCTTTCCATTCTCAATGCGTGTTCAAAAACTTTAAATACTTGTACTTCACAAAATGACAAAATTTCAAATCAATTAATGCAAACAAAAAAAACTTGTCCTTAGACGAATACAATGATTTTCTTCTATATGTATTAAAATCCATTTAATTTAAGTTGTAGATATAACAAATTATAAAAATATGCCCTTCGAAAATGAATAGGTAAACTTGGTTTGTGTCAACAAACTCAGTCGTTATTTAAGTACAAGCAGTTTATTTGAAATGTAGCGTTGTAAACGTTTTTTGCCGAAGAAATAACACGTTCTTACAGTTTTAAATGTGAAATTCCTTCAACGTTGTCCATATAACTCTTTTAAAAATGTCTATAGAGATTGCTTATAATATATTTATTAAATTATTTTAACTAGATTTAATTTATTTAGGTTTTGGCCATTTTAATATATACAAACAATAACCTTTAAAGAATCAGTTAAAATATCAACGCTGTAATCAAGATGTTAACACAAATTAAGGAGCAGAAAGGATGGATTAAAAAATTTAAGCCTTCTTAGGCTCAGTTGAAGTGATATGTAATGCAAAGACCCAGTACATATGCACAGTAAAAGTAACTTTTTTAACTCATCGTAATAGTAGTAATTGATTTTTTAAGTGCGTCGACTGCTATGGTCATTTTGCACTGTCATCAACTGGACACACGCATAAAGGAGGAGGGAAACCCGGTGCCGGCATTAGCCTACTCTTTACGTAAGGCACCAAGGGGGCCAAATGCTTAACGTCCCTTCCGAAGGACCAGACTGACTTTGCGCGGTCTCCTCAAATCACACAAACGGGGCCGGGCAACCTCGGAAAAAAATCCTACTTTCGCAGGATTCGTGCCCGCTACCCTTTCGAGCAGCAGGCATGAACTCTTCGTTCTTAAAGTACCTAATCGTAAAATTAAGATGGAAGCGATGTATAAAAATTCCGTCTATTTTCCCTTCGCTCGACTAGAATGAACAACATCTAATTGTGGCTCCAATAAAAATATTTTTCCCAAAGGTCATGTGTAGCGCTATAGCAAGGGAAAATTTCAATGCCGAATTTGAGGACAAAAATACCACTATAAACTCAACGGGTCGAGAGAAATCATTTGCGAAATATTTCGATTTTTGGTACGGCGCAAGTCCGACAGCAGTTCGATGCCAATCTTTACCTAAATTTTACTATTTGTTACTACAAAGTCTGCTACTCTTTAAGTTCAAAGGCTATCTGTAATTAGACATGGGCGTTTCAAAAAAGAATTTCTTTAGGTCTGATATGCATATATGATAAAGGAAAAACCTTCGATTGTAGGTTTTCGCAGCGTTCAGCGATGATTGATGGCACTTTCTTGTGAAGCTGCGTAGAGAGCATATTTTAAAAACTCATCGTTGAGTTTTTTAAATACACTCTCTACGAAGCTTTATCCGAAAGCGCAATGAACCAAGGACAAACCTTATTACAATAGTTTAATAGAAATAGCGGAAAATGTCGAGGAATAATAATTAATTTGATCTTGAAAAGATACATTTGAATAATATTCGGATGATTATATTAAAATCGTTATCGTCTTCGCTGGTTTTGCTTGTAAAACAGTTACATGATTTTTATAGCACAAATTTCTCGAAAGGAAATATTTATAAAATCGGCGATTAGAGAATGTACATGATCTACCAACAACTAACTTCAAGGCACTACGAATAAAATCACTTCTACTGCTTTAGTTTTGGAAATCCCCTTCCACCGATTTCCTTGGAGCGAAAAGCTACCCATAATTTTTTTGCGTACAAGCCGGATGTCTCAACTCATTCATAAAAGAATACAGGAAAAAAGAAAAGGTTGAAAACTTTCCTCGACAACGTCAATTACGTTTCTATCGCTACCGTGCGAACGCGAGGCGGTTATAAAATTCTTTCGCATAAAAATGAGGACAATCGCGGAAAAACGAGAGGTCGCAAATTACAAATGATTTTATATCGAGTGAAAGGAAATTAAATGGGGGACTGTAAAAATATTTAATTATGTTTTTTTTTAATTCTTTTTAATTAACTTAATTACTCCCTGTGAACATTTTTTTGTTAAATCGTCTTCATTATGCAAAAAATATATATAAATTAACTCTTTTAAATATCCCGCGAAAACGGCATCCTGGTTGCAGAGAGAATAGTAAGGGGTACGTGACGTCATCGCATGCCACTCGTTTAAACGTACTACGACCGTACTGAAAGCACGCAGTTTTGATACTTCGTCCTGTTGCTTTTCCTGATATCGTAGTTAAAATGGAGAACATGGAACTTAAGAAAGGGTTATAAGTATTGTCTGGTACCTCAGTACTTAAATACAACGATTAAAACCCCGAGAAAATAGTTCATCATGCTACCGAGCTCTTTGGGAAGAAATAAGAAGCGGAGAATATTGCGGTTGAAAGCCATGAGGAGATACGCATCTGATATATCGGAACGTACAACTGCATTTGTCTGCGAAGATCATTTTAATCTAAGTACTAGTTATATGTATGTACGTAATTTTAATGCTTCGTATTTTAGTTTATGACTTATGTCGGCATTACCATATATTTCTGGAGAACGTTGAAAGAGTAAATTATATTTTTATGTTTCAAAGATTAGCATGTATATTTTAACAAAACCTCCATAATGTAATATGCCTATTCTAAATACGTAAGATCAAAGTTACGGAAATCGTTGGGCTATGGGTTTATTAAGCAAATAATTACTGTTGCAGTGCATATATTTAAGTACCAAGTTTTTAAGCAAATACTTTTACAAATGTTACATACTAAGTTTGTTCTGTAATTTAAATATTTTAATAAATTTGTTCCCATAATATCCACGACAGCATGGTATTTTGAAGCACCCGGTTTTGCTAAATAAGGGCAGTCATGAAACTCCACAGATGTGACTTCTTCTTCATCTACAACTACACTCACTTCATAACCTCTTTATCTTATTCTGTGTTCATGGCAAGTCTTCCCTTTAACAATACAAATCTTTCCTTCTCGCTTCAGTTAACAAATCCAACAGCATTACTGACATAGTCTTTCCTCATTGACCTCAAAGGGAGAAAAAAGTCATAAAAGCAACGATGAAATTCGCGACATATACAAAAGAGACATGCAGTTATGACAAACACTTCTACAGTTTTTCTTTCCACAAGTATAGGTAATAACTAAGGCAGATAGACACTTCAAACAACAAACTTCACCACATTTCCTACAGACAATACACACGGAAACCAAGTTTATTCACATTAATTTTGTATAATATTTGTCAATATTTGACCTAATGATTCTGTAAAGGCAGATGATGGTCGAAACCGGTCGTGTTTTACTTAATATATTTTGTGGAAATTAGGAAAAGTTTAATATAAATAAAAAATACTATCTAGCATTGTACATGTTATTTTATTGTGGAATTCCACGAAGTCTCGGCCTCGTCCATTACCTTTTGTATACTTATCTAACTATATTTTACTTACTAGATACTAGGACAGCATGGGAAACAATACATAAATAAATATTCTATAATATTAGTTAAAACTAGAGTTGTTTTATTCATTTAATATGGGAAAGCTGTTTTAAGACGTCAATCTATCTTTTACATATCTTCTGCGTTTCAGTCGAAATAATAGTACTATTACAATAACTGGAAATAAAAGCGCTACATCGAACTTGTTTTATCAATTAAATGTAATACAAACCTATCCGCCTTCACTCCACGCATTTCAACATCTGAATATTGCTCCCTACGACTTCCAATGTACCGCAAAAACATATACGAATCAACGTTGGGCAAATTATCAGATCTGGCTGCAAAAAAACCCTTCAGGTGACATTTTGCAAAATACAAAGCGAAATAAATGCAGGAAGGTGCAGTACTTCTACCAATATTTCTTCTAAGACGGCGTATAGAGGAAAACAACAGAATTACGTCTTTCAAGCTTCTACTTCTATATCGATACAATGGCTTCTAGCACGGCTGGCATCGGCTAACATGCTTGTGGCATGCACTGACGTCACTAAACACTCGGCAAACTTCGGCTACCTATCGGATGTGATCCGGTTCGGCATTAACTCGTCCGTTTTAAATTGCTTTTTTATAAATATCTGTTAAAAATTTAACGAAAAAGCTTTACATTTGCCTATAACAATAGCCATACAATACAACTTCATAAAATTTTCGGTAATTCCCGATATTGAATTAATCGTTGAAATTGCAGCCTTACGCTCATTTAATTCCTTTAACGACTCTCGGCAACGAAAAAGGAAACGTTTGTTGTTTTAGACCTCCTACTCCACCATATAAAGAGCCGTTTCCTCGTGTGAGGAAGCTAGGGAGAGAAAGAAGAATTTTTTCATCCCAAAAAGACAATGGAGCGTTCGCACCAAACGTGTCATCAACGCCGTCAAATGCAGCCGAAAATGGAAGGAGAAACCTTTTATTTTTATTTTCCTCCAACCCACGCTCCGATTTTTTCCTCTCTCGACTCCCACCGAAGTTTTCCCGCTTTTTGAATGTTTACATGCGTTAATAAGGGAACGCGTTTCTCCTGTCCGGACGTGTGCGAACGTCTCCCGAGTTACGTACGCGCCTCCGTTTCGACACACCTTATTAATAGGAAGCGGAGAAGGGATTTCTCACCACTTGCGACAATGAGAGAGGAAATGTCGAGGGGCTGACGCTCGACTTTGAGAAAGAGTAACTTTCGCCTTTGTTAAAATTCTTTTCTCTCTGTGCGCGCGGGAGGGAGAATTGCAGCCTGAGTTTATTTTCGTATGCGTTTCGAATCGTCGTAGCGAGTGAATTTCCTCTTTTTTGGCGGGGCACGGATTTTATAGCGCTGTTCGCTATAGTAACCGTGACATTCGAATTCTTCCGCGTCTGTTGCATCCCCGACGGCGGACGATGATTAAGCGCTTCCCGTTTTTTTTTTTAACCGATCGCGCGCTATAATGGCGGTCTCGCGTCTATGAGTAGCCAACGAAGGAACAAATGAAACGGTGAAAAAAATGAACGAGGAATTCTTCGTTTTTAAATTATCTTCCGCTCATCCTTTCTTACATTTTATCTTCGCTCTCATCTCTCGTATCTAATCTTCTGCGCATAGTCTACCGATAATAGCTCCTCATTTGTTCGCACAACTCTTACTTTAATTTCGTTTCCAATTTGTGCATCGTAACGTTTCCCATCAGCCTGTTTTTAGATTGGCATTCAAAATTCAAGCTTCGACTCTCAGTTTAATGATAATTAGACCTCTTTCTTTACACATCCATTACATTTCCTTCAGTACAATCACGTTTCCTACAACAATAATAAATCCTCGCGTTTTTCTTAAGTTAGAACATTAACCGGCATTTCAAAAATTCTTGTCGACTCTGACGCATAAGAATAAATACCACGAGATACTGTTTTTAAAGCTGTAAAATCAACTCTATTTTGTGATATAATCGGACGCATTTACGAAAACAGAATCGCAAGCATAAATTTTATAATTATTAATGAAGGAAATCCTGTTATCTCAAACTACTTTTTCTTTCGATGGAATCTGGTTTCTCTGTCACTAGTTGTTGACACAAACTATAAATGGGGAATCGTTTAAAAAAAGGTAACATTATCTCTCTTTTATACGAAGATATCGCGCGTGAGCAAATTGAGATTGCAAAATTAGAAAGTACGTACTTCCGCCAAACGAAAATTCCTCCATTATTGCGCGTTTGTTCAAATTTTCGGAGTTTCATTAGTAAAAATACTAAATGTATTATGTCCACCCGTGTACAGGTCCCTCTATGACCGCCCTTTTTCGAATCAAGACAACGCAATGATAAAGAAGGTGTTTTAAGCACAAGTAATAGCATTGAACTGATATATTTCACTCATAAAACTAAAGTTACACAATCTTAATAACAGAATTATGTATGGGGATCGCCCGCCCATTCTCACGGGTTGATATTGGGCAATGCCCCTCAGTTCCTGCTCCACTGTTGTAAATAAATACAAATTTCCGGAATTTAGACGACATGCATTCAAAAAATTATAGTATCTTTAAAAAAATAATGTATTAAGAAAGTGTACAATGTAAGCGCGTTACGAACAATCGGCCGCTCGTGTTTGTCTCACACATCATACAATTTCTGCTATAGCAGATGAATGGATTTTTTCCGTATAGTATAGCTACGGCCAAAAATAAAAAGTCTCTTTCAAATTTTAAACACATCGTTACAGAATATCCTTAACTGCGCAAGCAATTCTAAGAATGCTGATTTCAATGTCCGATTGTAATTCATTTGATGTATTATGATAAAAAGTATGTGATAATGATAAGAAGACGAATACTTCTGACTTCGACATGTAATCCTTGCCAAGATTAAGTATTTAATTTAATTCCAGATTTAAATAAAGAACTTTATTAATTATCGAATCCATTGGAGTGAAATTTTATCATTTTTATCAATAGTCAATAAAAATTTAAATTAAATCTATATTATTTCTATAGAACAGAGGTTACTGAACTGAGGTTCACGAAAGATTTTCAGAGGATCGCGAAGACCGAATTATTTTGTATTGTTTTTTTATTTTATGTATGGATATATTTATAATGACACCATTATTGCGTAAATAAAAGTGATATTTGTAACATTTTGAAAAATATATTACATTTTATATCTATTTGTTGATAAATGGGGTTAAGGGAGTTGCGATGAGGTCGGCTACCTTAAGAGGGGTTCACAGAAAGTTCGGAAACCTATGCTAAGGCAAATGCTCGTGGATCATTTGCTGTATCTCATACAAAAGTAAGAACATACCTTGCCGAATGGGTTGTACATCAAGCTGGATAAAATTGTAATTGATAAAAAATCCTCGAATTTCAATTACAAATAATTCTTCTCTCAACAAATCCTGTTAGCATTCCGTATGGAACAATTTTCATCACGTTATATCATATTAGAAGAAACATTTTCAAATCTTCTAACTATGATTCATGATTTTTTTGTCATTTCAAAAGGAATTTGAAAGAAATTTGTTATTTACAGTTCAAATATTATTCCAAAAAAGTTGGGAAACATTTTCTGAAACATATATAATCTGTCCAATCTTTATGAAATTTAAGCATTAAAAACGTTCGATAAGTAATTGATTTTCAAAAGCATATCGTGCAAGTTACACTTATATCCGATACTCGAATTCTGTTTAATATAAATAATTTTTTCCCAATGGTCACAATTTCAGATAATACAGGAGGAAAAGAATAAAAAATTTTGAATTACCAATGTAAATATAATGAGTACGTATTTGAGCACAAGAAAGTAAAGTAAAAAATTGACTAATGCATAACTTACTTAAAACATTCTAATTATTTACCGCAGTAAAAACGTTGCAGTGGCCAGATTTATTTGTTGTTTGGGGATTTTTTCGTTGTCTAATAGCCTAACAATTTATCAAAATGGTCTGGGAGACATTTCAGCAAAGCGATAGACATTTTTACTTAAAACTTCCCCCCATAAAGATATGATCATTACTTTCCATGCTATAAATAGAGACGAAGTGTGTCTGTTCAGGTACTACTCGGGCTGAACGGGCACGCTGGGGCGCATATTTTACGCTTCGTGGCGCTCAGCTGTTCCGAATCTGTCAACCAGGCGGCGTATCGTAATGGTTTGACTCCTCGTTTAAATTCTTCTCCGCACACGGAATCGGTTGATTAATTTTTCCAGACTTGGGCAACTAACTTGAGCACTTTACACGTCGGGAAATTACGTTCGCCCTTTGCCTCAGGTTTATATTCGAGACCGCAGAATGACAATTTTTTTCTTTCGTCCATCCTCCGATCTTATTCCCTTCAAAGCGTTCCCGGCAATCTTTTGCATCCATGGCCAAGTAACGCGTCCGTCCTTGGATCACGAGCAGTTGCAGGAGATATTCCAACGACACACGTCCCATGGCCAACAGCTCGAGATCTCCCCCGCCGAGCCCCGTCCAACTCCCCAGCCTGGTCATCAACCCTCGACGATGTCCAGCCACTCCCATCTACTTACACCCTCGCTCGCTCACTCGAGAACCACCCTATCAGAACAATCACACGGTGACGGATTTGATTTTTAACTGTCATATGACACGATTTAATAAATGATTACAAAGACACGTTTGTAGATAAATGTGTATATTTCATAAATAATATGTTTATTTTTAAGCGGAAAAATTGTAGACTAGTTTACGGGTGCATTTTGTTGCATTATCTCGACCGTGTATAGGCATTTTTAGCGGTATTTTTAAAAAATTGCATATGCGTTCGGTTTGTCCGTCTGTCTGTCTCCTAAAAGAATGGAGACATAGACTTCGTTTATTCGCCAATCGATTCAGTATTGTCTCGTCGTACCGGTTTTTACGGTTTGCCCGTCTAAAATAAAAAAACGACATTTACTGTTTGCTTCAGCAGCTCTTTCCTTATTTGTTTTTACCTATGATGACTTTCCCAAAAATCTAATGCACATTATATTTGCACCCTTTCAATTTCGCCTAACCACTCGTAATTCTCTATAATACAAGAAAACTCCCAATCCGTAATTTAACTTTTTTAAATTGGATTTCGCCGCAATCTCCATTCCAGCTTTTGACTACCCAATTCTGACTTGGTGTGCTCGTCTCTATAACAGAGAGATGATTCAGAAGAGCAAGAAACAGAAAATCCAGAAGCTTATGAAAGAGACGATTCTAGCGATGGCGAAGACTTATGTAAACACGAACGATTAGCTCATTAAGAAACATTTCTACGAATTTTGTATAACCATAATGTTAATATAAAATTTTTCGAACTTTTCAAATATAATTTATCGGTTTTTCTTCCTGAATTAAACCTTGGAAAATTGGGATACGCGATATATTCAGGCAAATCTGGTATACGAATTCCGACCAACTTTTCCATTTCACAAAACGTTATCTTTCCATTTCTATAACGCGCAGCGTGCACGTGATTACCAATTACTTAAAAGATGGGTATGAACTGATTGTTGAAGTGTCAAAGTTATATGCACATTTCCATTTTTCGGAGGGATTAATTCTCTTGTATTTAGGGCATGAAGCGTTTCGTAACGGCCCAGAAAGACTCGTTGAAAATTCCACCCCAGGCGCGTGGCAAAAAATTCTAGAAATTTTATGAACCGTTTAACAGGGTCAGGTTCTCCATTTTGAAAACTTGATTTTTATTTAGAGCTTACGGACTCACTCAGTCACGTCTGAAAAGAGGCTGTAAGAAAAACTTATGCAACTAATTTTGAATCATTTTTTGACAATGTGACATGGTTGTCATTAAAGAATACGGGAGCACTTTCTACTTTAAGATGTAAACTCTTCGCAGTTCCGCAAATTTAATTAGCGCAACTAAAACAGATATTTAATGAATTTCAAAATTATTAGAGAGAAAATGCAATCATACTGTATGAATGAGAGGATTATATTTGTAGTGTGCAGTTATCGAAAAAAATGGGATTTTTTTGTTTACGATACATAAATTCGGTAGTTTGGTATCGTGAGGCCATTTAAATAATGCCGAAAATTACTAGCGTAGCAATAATTGTTGATGAAATAAATTACAAGACCAGGGAAGAATGTAATTTTTGTGGAATGTTGCGCATGAATAGTATTATAATCAGTTTTACATATGGAGGAAATCCAAACAGAGTAATTTAATTTTAAAGTTAAATCGTGGTAGCCTAATGAGTATTTTTTATTAATCACTTTATTCATCGAATGATTTCAGAAACTTACGCAATGACATGGAAATGGATAATTTTCAAATACTTTTGTTTCAAGACCGCGTTTTAAATATCCTTAGCGCCGAGTTTTGTCGACCAAGGTCGTCATCAAACAAGTTCTGTCCTATTTGAAAGCGACGATGAACTAACATTTATCCCGGGGGCGATTCTCTCTGCTCATCCCACACTGCATCGCATTAATACAGAAGGTCAATTTCTCTTTCTCTCTCTCTTTCTCTTTCCCAACCTCCCTTATCCCTTTTTTCCTATTCCGATCGGTGACTGGGAATGACCTTGAGATCCGCGACGGTGCGTGATTCGCCTCATATCCTTACACTCCTGTTCCAGGGATTTCGGCCTTGGAGCACGGAATTCGCGTGCTCGGCCTGGGGCTGGGGAAGGAGGGGGCAGAAAGAGAGAGGCGGGGGCGGAGGGGACGGGAGAAAGGGGCAGAAGGGGAGAGGCGTGGGGCGAAGGAGGATGAAGGAGGGCGAGTCCGCTTTGGCGTGGGCACTCGCTTTGACGTAGAAAGCGTTCGCGAGGAGACCGACGAATCCATTGTTGCCACCACTTTCACATTTCTCCCCACCCTCGTTTCCCCCGTCTTTTGTAGGGAGGGCATTTCCGCCCCGAGGTTCGCGGGTTCGATCCCCGCCCTCCGTTCGGCCCCACCCCCACCGCGTTCGCTCGACCCGAAGGTGGTATTCCGAGCCACCTACGCGAGCAGATCCAAAAAACAGACGTGTGTCGAGGAATGCCTTTGAATTGCGCAGCTGAATATTCCAGCTAGAATGAATTGAGCTCGGCAGCGTCTTCAACGGTGGATTGGGGTGAACTGCATTTTGGGGCATTTGGGGGAGGATTGGCGGGAGGAGGAGGGGATTGGCGGGGGGAGGAGGGGATTGGCGGGGGGAGGAGGGGATTGGCGGGGGGAGGAGGGGATTGGCGGGGAGAGGGGGGAGCAGGGAGGATGGCAGGTGGGTGATAGGAAAAAATCGAGAACGGAAACATCCTACCATTTTGGAAAGAATTGGTCCTCATCCGTAATTTGCTAAATTCGACTTAAGTGCCGTGGTCCCTCGAACTTTCAGTCCTTGCAAGCTCTACATTGCATCTATCGAACGGGTATGGTATTAAATGCAGCCCTCGACCTAAGAAGGTCCGAATCACAACGTTCCGGACTTATGACGTTCTATACTTAAGAAGCTCGTTCTGGACTTAATGTGTCTTCCGCATTTGTGACGCTCCTAAGGACCAAAACGATTTTTTGAGTGGCAACAAGCAGAGCCGTCCCGGAGGGGAGGAGGAGGGGGGAGAGGAGGGGGGCGGACGATCAGCATTTGCGGTGCCTCTTAACAATCTAAAATCATTAAGGTGTAATTCGCGCACCAAAAATATTGTATATTTTTAACTATATTTTACTGTATAATTTAAATATACATATATTTATTATTGTGTTTATAAATGAGGAATCGCGTGTGGAGTTCAAGAAGAAAAACAAGTCCTTCGCTAGGAATACAAATAATAATTTGATTATTTACGCTTGCTTCATAATGATCTATGCTCATTAATCTATCGCAAATGGCTCTGCTAAACTGCATGAATAACTGAAATTTGGATTTGAATATAAACATACAGAAATCTCAATCGAATGTCAACATATAATACGTGAGGTCAACTTAATACTAAAGTACAATAAAAACTCACTGTTTATTGTTGCTTTGCCTACTTTCAGAAATTCAACTTTCTTGCAGCAAACTCTGCCATCAGATCATTGTAATCCAATTCTAAGGCTATTTCTCTCTCGATAGGCAGAATCTCTCTTTGGGCATTGCTGTCCTAAGATAGTTTTTTATTATTTTAATTTTTGAAAAACTTCACCCCTCTAATACCACTGTGACTGAAATTGTTAACAAAATCCTATACGCAATCTCCGTATTTGGGAAGGAACCATTTAATGACCTGAGAAACTTAAGGATTCCAAATGCACTTTTCGTTCCTTGGGAGATCAACTCTCGAAGCACACGCAGTTCTAAGAAAAGGTCTGTACTGTCGATGTCGTGTGAATCTTTATCACTAAATATGTTGTCCAATGTTTAGCAGCAATCTTCATCTTGCTGCTTAGCGCGGGGTCCGGGGCGACCGCCCTCATTCGTCGTACCCTAGGGACGGCATTGGCAACAAACGCGGAAATGGACAGGATGCCTTAAGATCGATTCAGGCGACAGTATACAGGGAGAAATTTAGTTTGGGAGGCAAATACCTCAACATATTATTATCTAAGGACTTGTTTATTGAATTACCTGCAAGAACCTTCGTATAATGATACGAGCTAATGAATAATGGTACTGATTCTAATTTGGACCCCTTCGATCTGACGCTCGCATACTCTTTGCTTTTGTTAAGATTATCTCCGATACTGGCGAGGAGGGTGGGGGTAAATAAGCGGTTGCCACCCCCTAGCTGCGACACTGGTACAGGGTGTTCCGAAACGAACGCAAAAGTTTCGATATAAGTTCATTTTTAATGAACATTATTGATGATGTTTTGGCAACGGATTTTTGTTCTTTTATTGATTTCTTATTAGCAGTTTAAGCGTACATTTTCAGATAAAGCGATCGCGAATGTGCTTGTACAAACCAATTTCTTTTATTTATTATTATTAATTTTTAGCTTCAAATGACTTCGGGACTTGCAAAGGAAGATCACATTATTGCTAGTAATATAAGACAGAAAATGCTCGTGAAATAGCAAGGATTCCAGAAGCAAGTCACCCTAGCCTCTAAAATTATATGATCGTTTCAAAAGTTTGAAACACTGGATCCATTTATGACGAAGCACGATCAGGAAGTCCTTCATTCGTTAAAAGTGAGAATTTCCATAATGTCACGTTTGGTCAACTTGAACAAGGCATTGCCGCTACTATCTACTCGGAGAATTTCGAATCAGTTAAGCGCCGGCGATTAGCCACCAAATTGTGTTTAATTCAAAATTATAACTGTTGCGTTACTTTTGGAACAGCCTGCACAATGAAAGTAACGATGCGATGCGGTAAAACTTTCTACAATGTAATTTAATTACCTTTTCAAAACTTTCGGTACACATATTACAGAGCATTACGGCTGTCGTTCCGCACTGTTCCGCAAGAAAGACACAAATCAGATTAAAAAGAGTGCAATATTGCCAGATTCAGCTTTCATTCACGTACGTATTATATATTTTTTACTAGTTCATTTATGATTGAGAGAGCGCAGTATTCGGGTTTAATGTTGGAAAAATATGCTTCCTGATGCTCTGTCGGGAACGCAACCCCAATTAATAACATCGGGCCTACGGGAAAATGCGCTTCGATTTAAGACGTGTTTTCCTAAAACGCAACCCGATCGCAAGTCAAGGGCCGCCTGTAATAATTATCTATTCATTTTTGTTACTATACGGTCTCATTACCAGGCGACAACAACCCTCACAGCGACATCGCATATTCATATAACGACCATCAACTGGTTTGAGTTCCATAGGATTGTGTCAGGATCTCGCGACTGCAAATGCGATCAAGAAATACCCCGCCTCACATAAATCTTCCAAACAATCCCCATGATTCCTTGTTTTTCTTTTGAGCAGTTACGTTTACGTCCAAAGAAACGAATAAATATTTTAGTAGTCGTACGTACGTAAGTCGCGTACGAGGGGACGTTACTTTCACCACCTTCGAATCTCGTTCGACGTCTAATGGAAAGAGTGAAATACTTCTCATTCTGCTTCGTTGCTCGGGACTGGAGCGGATTTTTCGTTCGCTCGTTGCCATATGGCGGCGGTTCTCGGTTATCCGTGCCCCTGAGGTTGTTCGAGAACTGAGCGAGAGACTAGTTGAACAAGGATTGCACAGGCGTGTGTCCGAAAAAACAGGTCAGTAAAAAAAGCCAACAGGTGCGCAAAAGTTACGAAAATGTTCCAATCGGGCGCGTCAACTTAAAAAGTGAGGTGGAATCACACCACCGGGTTGGAAGCGTTTTTTTAAAAGATCTTCTCAACCAAATGCAAATCACCGACAATCGTTTTAAATTAAGTTTTAAGCAATTTAATGTCGACCTTTTTAGTTGTACTTTATATCGGGGTCGTGAATTGCTGAAGGACTACTTAAGAGCTATAATTTATGCCTCCAATCTCTCTCATCTCGATCCTCATAATCTGGGTTTCCAATTAATTGCAGATGATATCATAGAATCTTTATGCTCTAAATATTTCTTAAAAGTTAGAAAAATGACGAATTCAACTCGATTAATTCAGTATTGAACCGATTGTGACGATATTGTACTGATCGACTTTCTGTACTTGTATTGATATACGAATATTATAATTCCACATTCGGTATATTGCCTTAATACGAAAATTTGACCGATTTACCTGAATTTTGACATTCTCGATTATTGCCTCTCATTTTAAACGCTGTTTCCGTACCAATTTAAGCCGTTCAAAATGTTCTGCGACAGACTGAAATTTTATCATAGAATATTCGCTAAAACAATACAAATGTTGCTACAGATTGCAAAGTTAATATTCGACATTTTAGATAAAGTATTTTGTACAGACTCACCATAATTATCCAGACGGTGTTCCCGAATTTGCTGCTTTTTATGGGCAACATATGCCAATTGTACTGATTTGGGCTTGAAAAACAATGGTCACTTTAAGCAGTACGTAATAGTGTCACGCTATTATTACCATAATTTGAGGGAACGATAATTTTTTCCGCAAATATTTTTCTTAAATACAACGCACGTGAGTAGTATTATTTATGCGGAATTCTACGAAATAACTTGTAACTAACGATCGCAGAACTCGTCTTTAGTAATGACCATTCCCTCCAATTAGAAAGGCTAATAGTCCTTGCCGATATTGGCGATTGTTTTCCGTGATTGGTAAGAGAGGTGCTAGAGATTGAGAAACGACATGCCATACCAACAGAGCAACAATACACCAACCGTGAAAATTCAACAGGAAACTATGAAGCTCGTCTTATGGCTGACAAAATTCAAGAACAAGTATTAAAAAAATACTTGTCTCAGGTATCTCCAATAGCCACAACAAGGTTGTAATTTACAACAGTGAAAATGGCTTAAATCTAATTTTTGCAGCTAACTTCAACTACGGATCAATACTGAAAAGGAATGACAAGAACGCAAAAAATGTTTAATGATTTCTTTATTCCTAGGCAATTTTAAAATCCTTACGAAATCTATGGATGCCTTAAAAGAAATTAATGGATATGAGAGGATGAAGAGAAAGGGTTTGGATGGGATGGGTTGGATTACCCAAAAACCTACCAAATGGTAATAAAAAACTATGATGATGATGAGTTCTATGCCGTACCACAACTCAGATGTCTGATGATGTGAATGATGCAGACTGGAGCGGATTTATATTTACATGGTTACCCTGCAAACTGCCAAAATCTTATGGCGGGGGTGCCATCGAAGTGTGTCTTCATTACATTAAACCTTTCTTATCGCATCGTCTTATCGCATTTGGGAAGGACCATTAGCTATTGTTGGTTCAAGCATTTATACGTATTTTCTTATGCACTGTAATCTACCCCCTCACTTATTATCAATAGTAGGAACAATTATGGCACACAGATCCTCGGTAAATTTGGTGATACTCAATTTTTCGAAGAGATACCGTTTGTCCTCCATTATTGACTCTTCGTTGTCTGCCAACTCAATTCATCTGAAAGTTGTATTAGCTCATATCGCGATTGTTGTCGCCAGTGTACGCTGAACCATTTCGAGATCCCTAGTTAAGCCCTCCTCGAAGGGCTCCCAGATCGCGCAGAAATATTTAACTAATTACCCCTGGGGAATCATGATTTGATTCACAGGAGTTTCGTAGAATTCTTTGGCATAGCCTTGCAACAGTTTACGCGGTTTTACCGACAAATAGCTATGACTTGTACTTCAAGAGTTGGACAATTGACAACCAATTTAACGTACTAATAAATTACTTACATGGAAGAAAACGTAGAAGAAAATTACAGCTTGATTAAAAGTTGAATGCGTTTAAAATACAGGCACAATAATAAAACCAGTTTTTTGCCTCAGCCTCGAAGTGCATTGTTCTATAATGAAATGCAATCTGGAGCCCATTTTTGTGAATCATAATGAAAGAAAGTTGCACCTCGCAAGACGAGGAATTTAGGATGCGCCTTCCTTTGACCTCAGTAGGTTGCCAAGTGAGGGACCATGACAGCAAAAAAAGTTGCGTAGTAAGACGTCGAGAAAAAAATAATTTGGGAATTCCATTTTGTTTGAGATGGCATCCGCTTCCGGTCAAGGTCTTTTCCATCGATTCAGAATTCATAATCGGCGAATTATGCAGATTCGATCCCAATTAAGGTCAATTCAAGTATCACGATGTGATTCTTTTGAGAACTAACCCCATAGGATTTTCCAGCTGGATGTTCCGCTGGATTGTAGAAAGTGTTACTGATTTGGTATAATTGCCCTCAACGCCTGTAAGCGTCGAAATATCTTCGTTGGGAGCACTAAATTTCGTAGTCATCGGGATTTAATATTTTTCGACCAAAGACAAACCGATTGCATAGTCTGCGGATTGCACTAATTTAATCCAAGAGTTGCTAAAGCATGATAACCTGACTTAATATTTTCTATAAGAGAGGTTTTAAAACTGTTTCGCGTGATAGGCAAAGAGATATACTCGAAACTCTGGGCGTTAATGTTTAAGTCATTAACTGGGTTCGCGCTTTCCTTTGGAATAGAAAACAAAAAGTAGTCATCGATGGTAAGTCCTCGAGTGTGGCAGATGTAGTCTCTGGCGTGCCGCAGGGTAGTGTGATCGGACCTATGCTTTTCTTGCTTTATATAAACGACATCAGCTCAGTTGTGAAAAGTAATATTAGGCTATTTGCGGATGACACCGTAGTCTATAGAGAAATTAGTGGTCCTAGCGACCATCGTCAGCTTCAGGATGATCTGGATGCGTTATCTGTTTGGTGCAAGGAATGGCAGCTAGAAATCAATCAGAAAAAGAGTAACGTTCTAAACTTTTGGAAATCTAGAAGCACATCGTCCGTATTTACCTACTCGATAGATGGTGAGAGCATTCCTGTTTCGGAATCCGTGAAATACCTCGGGGTAACCTTGAATCGTGACCTGTCTTGGGACACCCACATAAGACGAGTGATAGGTGCGGCAAATAAGAAGTTGGCTTTTGTGCGTAGAATAGTCAGGAAAGGCACGGAAAAGGTGAGAGAATCCTGTTATTTATCCTTGGTTAGACCTCAAATGGAATACGCAGCAGCGGTTTGGGATCCATATCAGAGGGGACTCATAAAGGATTTAGAAAAAATACAGCGGCGAGCAGCTAGATTCGTGAAAAATAATTACGATAAAAAAGAGAGCGTTACGTTACTCATTGAAGAGTTGAGTTGGCCATCGTTGAAAGATCGTAGATAACAGGCGAGACTTAGACTTATAGATAAATATAAGTCGGAGATATTCGTAAATGAAATAAAGGATATTATTCGACAACCAACGTATATCGGACGGAGGGATAATGAGGACAAGATTCGCGAAATAGATAGTAGGACGGAGAGGTATAAGGAGTCCTTTTTCCCTAGGACAATACGTGACCACAATAGATAAGTGAATAATAATTAGTTAGGAACATGGTGCGCGGCACCCCCTCCCATCCACCGTCAAGGTGACTTGCAGGGTAATATGTAGACGTAGAAACATTTTTCGGGAAAAATAATTTCAATTATAAGGGTTTGAGGGATTCAGAAAGTTTGAAACTCCGTATACATTACTTAACTCTGCTGAATCTTTCTCAATATAACAATAATTTAAAGATATAATACTATTTTAAAATGAATGAAAGTTGTTTTAAATTGCTAACTATTTGTGTATAAATGAAATGACACGATTTAAGGTATCTTAACACACTTTAAAACTACTGCTCACTAGATAATAAATATGGAGTGTATTGACTGCAAAAGAATTAATTTAAAACAACACAAACATGTTTATCACTTTTCGTTTGCTCACGAACGCATTTCGATCGACCTCTCGGACCTTGACGAGAAAGTTAATGAGCTTGTCTCAGGCTTGCCGACTATCCTCGTGCTTCAGCTAATCGTTTCCAAAAAGTCCCGAGTGGAGCTGTTTTGATATGTTTCTCAAAGAAGGAAAAGAGACAAATATTTTCGAACTTTTCGAAGCTAATAATTTTGAAACGATTCCGATGTTTAGAGGTAGGGAAGTCCCAATGATGCACCTTCCACTTCGCCACATTCCAAAGAGTTCGCGACAAATCCCGAGGGACACTTTCTGAATCACAACTTGGAAGCGACCGGTAAACACAAAAGCACCCAAATGAATAATGTAGAGGAAAAGATAATTGCGTTCAGCGACCTTGCTCTTTATTGTCGGCGCTGGAATTTTGCTATCGCTTATGATGCGCAGTCAACCGAGCTCTCACGTCATTGACATTATTCGCGCGTAGTACGTCGTGCAGTCTTAGAAATAATAGAGTGAAAGCTAAATGCTTCAGAAGGGGTTTCTCCTGCACGATTTAATTGCCTCTAGTAACGCGTTCTTTACGTGCACGCAAAAGTCTTACAAATCACGGCTGTTCCGATTCAAGGCAATTGTTCGGATTTTTCTAATTCATAAAAGATGGAAGATATATTATTGATTGACTGGATATTAAAATATATATTTTCACGTTTGCGAACGCTGAGGTATTTATTGAAACGGCATTCTTTGAGATCATTGTATTGTAGCGTTTTAAACACCTGAATGATACGAGCATGTATCCAAACTTCAGAGCAAACAAAATTCGCTTGGGAAGGCTCCACTTTTTGGAATGATTCAATAATAGCAATGATAAAATTTGTAATTATCTTGTGCCTTGTAAGTATATTTTTCAGTGGGAACTACAAATTTTATTATTAATATTTCAAAGAAATATTCAAATTAAAAAAAAGTGCTCGAAGATTCTTTGATACAAGAAAATATACCCCAATATAATGTCTGAGAAATGTTTTGCATTACAATGTTTTTATTTTCGTTAATTTTAGATTGATTACTAACATTGAAGCCCTTTTAAGAAATAATAAATCCTTCTCCAGAGAACGACTGATTAACACCATATATCGTAAAATGAAAAAATATGCGAAAATATAATATTTTAGGCCTTAAAATTTTAAGTTATCTCGACGAATAAAGCTTCCCGAGATTTCACGTTACAAGTCTATCCAATAATGAGATTTGTCTCAAAGTTTTCTTCACACATTCGACTGAAAAAAGTCAATCTTTTCGTGGCAGTGTTAATAGTTAAGAAAACCTAAAAAGCAGTTGTCTACAGAAGCAAAAACATCGCCACCTCAAAAAACTTCTTCCGTATTTGAATACAAGATTGCGATAAAACATTTAGGGGATTCGTGGCAACATTACCACCTCGCATAACGCGCACGTCGATCTTAGAGAAGATATTTTGTTCAGAGAGAATGTCCAGAGGGCAGCTAACTTACAACGGCAGCTTGCCAAAGCATCAGCCAATCATACATATCACTGCTCACCCAGCGGGAGATTTGATGCTTAGTCTGGCATTATTACATGTCCCAGTTCGGATTTCCTTGTGATTCACACCGTCATACTCTTTCTCGCGTTTTTCTGACCTATGACTTTTACTCGGTAAAAGTTCCCTTAATGCTTTCTTAAATCATTTCCAACAAGCGTAGAGATAATTAGTATCCAGACCGGGATCTTCCATCGAGTAGACTCATCCGGATATTTCGAGCCGCAATGCGACGTCCGATCATGCTCTGCAGCCGATTTTGATATAAACAAACCGCCGAAACCTTCTCGAACGAAATCGAGAGAGACGCAGATTGCGCAGTTCGCGCCGTCTCTTTTTCTTTTCCGAAATCTCCCGGCGACGGTTTAAAGTTAAAGAAAGCAAAAGTTCTTTCCACGCAGAGACGTTGTTTATCCAATCCGCTAACTCGTTAAGCAGATATTACGAAACCCGACTTGTTCTTTTTCTATATATGTATATTTTGGCACGTCGATTTTCGAATCTCACGACCCCGTGGACTCCGCCACTCCCATAGGCCTTACCCCTTCCGAAAAACTTCCTCCTGCCCACACCTCGCCAGAGGTATGGAGATGGAGAGAGAGAGAGTGCATACTGAAGAAAGTCCCCCGGAAGTCGGATCGGAATGCGAGTGTGGTCCATAATTGGCCCCAGGGGAGGAAGCAGAAGTGTGTTAGGGCGAGTGAGGGAGAGGATTGGGTCAGAGGAGAGAGGAGAAGTGGGTGAGGGAGGGAGGGAAGTCGAAAGGAGAGGGAAACAAGGAATGAGCTGATGAATCAGACATTAAGGGCGTTTTTTTAAACATAACGTAAAACCCAATATCAATTAAAAGTTATTTAAAACATACCTCACCGCAGTTAAACAGCTGCAATATTATTTTTATCCATTTTCGAAAGTAAATTGAACGTTTTAGCGCTTAGCTTTTATTGTTGTAGCAACCTAGACAAAGCAAAAATTTACCGTAGTAAAGGACCTGTATAGATATGTAATAGGGGTTTTTAAATCCTGCCAAAAAGCAAACGGACAGACGGAAGGACTCCAAAATCAACAAGTTCATGACTGTCACCAACTAAAATTATTCTGACAATTTGGTTGCTCTAACTTGAGCAGCGGAGAAGCAGTTTACTAATTTAATGTTTTATTGTTTATTTTGCCCCCCACTACACCCCTTAGACTGCTCCTGGAGTCTCCAAATTTTAACCGCAGGAGTAAGTTATGGTCATGAGCAATCCCTCAAAACTTGGTTGCTCAAACTCTAATTATATCCGGACACGGAAGTGTGACGGACGGACGGACAAAACTATTGCATTAGCGGATTAAAAAACGCTAATAGGAATGGATGTGAAAGAGAAAGAAGAGGATTGCAGATACAATATACGCCAGATGAAGGAGGAAGGAAGGAAGGAAGATTTAAATGTTCTGGGAGTGAGGAAAGAAAAGAATGGCTAAGAGGAAGAATGAGGGAAGGAATGGAGAAAGGGAGAGTGAGAGGAAGAGAGCTTTCCCAATTCTCTATTTTGGGAGTGGCCATCTTTCTTTTCTCCTATACCCTCTCTCTCCTCTTTTCTCCTACACTCTCCCTCCCCCCTTTCTCTCTTTCTCACTTTCTCCCTCCCCCTCCTCCTCCACCTTCACTTGACAATCTCGCGCAACTCACGCACGCGCACCAAATTAACCGAATGGCACTCACTCTCTCCCTCCCTTCCTACTCCTCCCCCACAATGCCCCTTTCCAACATCCCATTACTCTTTCTCTAGCCTCTTTCACGACCTCTCATCATCCTCCTACTCCTTCCCATTTCTCCTCTGCAACCTCTTCCACTCTATCCTGCCACTCTCTCTTCTCTCCCTCCCTCTTTCTCTTCTCTTTCACCCTCTCGTGTAAAATGAGTTTTAATGTAAGGGAGCTTATCCACCTCAATCTCGCCAAAATAAAGTCATATCTATCTATCCTCTCCCCCTCTCCTCTTTCTCCCTACCCTTCTTTCCCTCCCTCCCTCCCCTGTCTACCCTCTTCCTCCCCTTCTCTCCTCTCTCCCTCTCCTTCTTTCCTTCATTTCTCTCCCTTCCTCCGCCTCTTATGTACATTTCATTTTATGTACTTATGATCCTCTCAATCTTTAAATATTGCTATCAGTAGGTTTCGCAGGTTTTTCATACCCCCCCTTCTTGTGTGGCTGTTTTCCTGCAGTGGGGTTTTTCCTAAGGATTAGTACTTTAACTATCCCTAGTTTTTCCTCACAAACAAATTTTCTTCTCTTTTCATTTCCTAAAATGCTAACTTGACATTGTATTTATGTAGTCCTTTATTTTATGTAATCTTTTACTTTATTTTTATTCTTTGTTACTTTCATAGTGTTTGTAATTGACAATGGGTTAGATGGAAGAAGAGACTGCTTAGTCTCAATCTCGCCCAAATATTTATCTATCTATCTATAACCTCTCTCCTGTCTCCTCTCTCCCTCCCGTCTTCTCCATCACTTTCTCTCCTATCTCTCTCCTCCGCCTCTCTCTCTCCTCGTATGTCATTTATTAGTCGCCCCTCTACCTTTCTCTCTTACCCTATCTTTCGCTTTATCTCTTCTCTCTGTCCCGCCTCTCATTTCTTTGCAATCCAAGCTAACCTCAGTAATGAAAGAGCTGGAACAGTTTCTTTTTAATCATTTTTCAAAGAGAACACGTAACGAGCAATATCGTTTTATGGCCTGTTCCTTCTCGAGTAGCAATTTCTCAATGTTTTCATTTTTATACGCCAAAATTTTTGAGGGCACTCGAGAGGAGGAATAAAAAAATAAATCTCACGCGAGCGAGAATTATTCCCGGAAACGCTTCCCGCTTTCCACTGCCCTGCGGAACCAGCGTAATTTGATTAATTGAGGCGTTGAATTTGAAGCTGGAGCAAATGCAAGAATCTACAGGAAAATCATTGAAAGTAAAATGTATGATTATCGCTATTTCGTAAGTTTCAAAATGTTTTTATCGCAATCACTGCTCGAGAGAAAACAGTAGAGCATAAATGACCGTAGAATGTAATGGGATAAAATGCACTCATCAATTTATTACATAATTAAAGTCATAATTTACAAAGTACTAGAAAAGATGTCTGCCTCATAACGTTAAATATCCTTTCTTTGCTAGGTTTCATATTGGTTTACTTCCTTAAAGTAATTCGAAATGGCAATTCTCCTAATGTTAAAATTCAATTCTCGAGTTATATACAAAGTTTCATTGAAACGGCATTATAATAAGAAAGTAATTGCATAGAAAAAGAGCGGATGCAATGATTATATAACCGATGAAAAAGACTAAAAAAGTGACTGTTTAGTAGTATAATTGTTCGCTAATAAGCTTTCAACAGATTATACAGTAAAATTTTAGCGTTCTTATTATTTACAATATTTTAATTCTACCTAAAGCAACTCCTCAATATTGGAAAGCTTTGGCTTGGTGGCTTGCGAGAAATTTTCATGTTAAATGAATACTTTTGGCATTCTTTCACGGCGATTAAATCACACCGTTTCATTCTAAACACGAAAAAATACCCACCGGTAACGATTTATATCGGGCAGATAGCCTGCGCCCGGTGACATTAGCGCGTCCAGCATCCCACGCCTGCACGCTTCACCACGCGGAGGCTCTCAATGAAGCGACAAAGGCATCTTGGAACGTAATCAAGACGCCGGACTCGGGAAACGGCAAATATACAGAATGCAATCTAGCGAAGGTGACATTTCCAGATGGCTTTATGCAGTGGAAAGATTGGCAAATTTTATCTCCACGTTTAATGAAAACCGCGAAGTTTCAGTAGATCTTCAGAGAATGTTCGATCGAAAAAAGAAAGTTTTTCCAAGGCGGATGTTCGGTTTCCTGTCTACATAGAAATCGTCCGTCGCATCGCTGTTTCCTTCGTCCTCCATTTTCATCCATTCGACGCACCCATCGGATCTCCACGTGTCCCTCCGCTCCCACTTCGCTCCGCTGCTTATCATCTCGCGTTATTTCACCCGGCGAAGATTCCTCTCCCGACAGTCTTCTCTTTTTTTCCGCAAAAAAAAGAGGATCGAGTGCACGAGATGAGATGCCAGTGAAAGCGCCACCTGATTCCCGTTGGGTAACTTACGTAAGAAACACGTCTTCAATGACACGCGTTAACTCATTTCCGTATTTAGTTCGACTTGTTTTATCGCGGCGCTGAGTTAGGAGGAGATTTTTCTCCCCGTACCCACCTCGCTTCCGGCTGCTGGGAAAATAAAATAATAATAATAATAATTACCGCTGCTCTTTTTAAAATAACGTGGGAGAAAGAGGCGAGCGACGATTAAGAAAGTGTTTGTCGAGGGCCAGTGACGTATTCCAGCGAGAGCTAAAGAAAAAAAGGCGGGTTGCTTCCTCGCCCGCGGCGGGAAGCGGTTGTACGGGGGCAATCGGGACAAACGGAGGGAGGAAAAAAAAGGCGGGAGCGAGTATATCGATGACGAAATCGGCGGAGTTACCGAACTTCCGGTCTTGATTCGACTGCGGCGTTTTTCGGCGCGGTCGAGATTTTTACGAGTCGGACGAAACGCGAGTTTTTTTCAAATTCGCTCTAACGACCTACGCCCTAATCCGTAAAAATCTCTTCCTACGAGGAAGTTCTCCTTTCGTCGCTTGCCGTTCTGAGGAGCGCGTTCGCAACGAGAAGGACAATGATTTCTCCGGAAGAGGAAGTGCACTTTCTTAACGGCCGAGAATATTTGAGTAATCCATTTCTACCAGTCATCGGCTGAAGGTTACGAAGAGGTTAAATAACGTTACGATACGCCAAAGTCGGTTTCGTCCAGTTTATACCCTGAAAACAATTTGCAACGACATTAATTTTTGAGAAATGAATTAAAATATAATCATCCGTAGGGGAATGGGTGTAATTTGAACTAACAAGTAGGCAATGGATAAAATTAGCGCGTATTTTATTTTTTACGTGATTATACAGCCATATATTCGGTCACTAGATCCTCGTTTGTAAGTGGCATTGGTGTGGAACTGTTCGCCTAAAACTTCAGCTTTCCATCTTTTATGCCTTCCGAGATATTTAAAAAAAATAATTTATTACAGAAATTTACATACCTAGTTTCAGCTCCCTATCGTTTACGGTTTTGTCACAATTTCAATTTAAACAAGAGCACGGACGGACAGACAGACAGACTTCAAAGTGAAAATGTAAGAGCATTTTTTAAAATGAGCTAAAAATGAAATTTCGGTTCTAGATCTTATATAAGTGGAAATGGTACAAAGTTGATCACAGAATGCGCAATTTGTTATATATCGGCCTCTTCAGTGAATTATAATCAACAATTTTGAGGCGCAACTTTCTGGAAATCACTTGTGATGAAAATTTAAAAAATATACATATTAATAGACCCAGTAGTTGCTCTGCTGAGCAATTTCCTTTAAAATTTTTTACTTAAAAGTTATTTTCAAAGCGTTTAATACGATGACTGACGTCCACCTAACGACGGTGCATCCCGTCATCGCGTTAAGATGAGCGCCCGATGCGGATCTTTCCCCGGAGCGAAAATGACGCAAGTTGCGCAACGGCTCGAACGAGCGACGTCGTTACGTCGTAAAAGAGAGGCTACTTAAAATATTAACTCGCATCAAAGGCGACGTCAGTGTCCACACATGTTTGTGCAAAACCTGTTCCCCTCCTCTGGACCGCTAACTCCGTTTCGCAAAACTTTCACTCTCTTCGACCGTCCCCGCGTTCCGCAGTTCTCTCCTCCCCGCTCCCTCCATCCATCCCATTTCTCTCTCTTTAAAGACCCCGCAAGTCAATTCCTCTCATCCATCCTCCTTTCACCGCTCTCGACCTCTTTCCACTGTCTCTCTTTCTCTCACCCTTAGCCTTCCTCTCGCTAACTTCCCCCCTCTCTCTCCCTTTCTCCCTCTCACGCACTCTCCCCTTCTTTCTCCCACTCTCCCGCCCTCTCTCCATCCCTCCCTCTCTCCCTCCACACTTCCTCTCTCTCGCTTATTCTGGTTAACTTAAAAAAATTCCGACGTCCACCGAGGGCAGCGGTCGCGAATCGCATTTCTTCGAACAACTGACAGTGATATCTCCTCCAGTCATAAAAGGGTCGAGTAGCGAAGTAGCCATCCTCAGTGCCACAGTGGTTCTTCAAGGGGACAGGAAGGAGGAACTCGCTTTTTTTAATGGGTTTATATTTTCACTTTGGCGTCTGTCTGTCCGTCCGTCCGTCTGTGCACTTGCCTAAGCTGAAATTGCGGCGAAACCGTAAACGATAGAGTTAAAAATTGGGAGTGTAGACTTCTATACTGCTGCAATGTGGTTTTCTTTAGATTTGAGTTTTGAAAAATACACAGGGTTGGATAGAGGCCCATTAATTAAAAAAATATACATATCTCCGAAGGTATGAGAGATTGAACGCCGAAATTTTGAGCGTACATTTCTACATTGATGACACAAAGTAATATGAAGCGGTATAACCAAATAAAAATAAAAATGCGTTAATTTTATCCATGTTCATGGATGCACTACTTGTTTAACAAAGTGACGTCATGAAAATTTTTGCCGTATTCTGGTTGCTATCTAATACCAAAATATATCGCAAAACATGGAATTTTTTAAGGTGAATACTTCGTTTCATCATGCAATTTTTTATTTTTGAGACTGTATTCGCAAACACCCAAACGAGTCACGCGTGCTCTCCCACCCAATGATGAGTCACCGATCGTTTTATTCTAAAAATGGCCAAGGTAAAATTCTTTTTATATCAAATAACATTAAAGTGCAAATCAGACGTCATCAGTGTTACTTAGTCGATCATAAATCGATAGGAAGAATCAAGGCAAATTTTATGGTTAACTTTATCACTTCGTCATAAAACGAGCTCGCTGATTCAACCTTGAACGCATACCTCGACTTCCGAATAATGGAAATCCTCGAAATTCCACCTCCTCTCTTTCAAGAGGCCGTTAGCACAGATTCTTCCCCTCATTCTCTGATGAAAGACATAGCGACATATGGGCCACGCCATTTCAGCAATAGATAAAAGACTTTGGCTTTGATTAAGTGATTCATCCAGATATTACTTGTAAACGTGCAGAAATCGGAAACTTGGCAATAACGGCAGTGTTTTGAGTCGGCAATACTACCTCGAGGGAAATTTACACGATGTTTTAGGCTTGCTCTTCATCTCTGCAATTAAAACCACATTTGGTCAATTCATTGCTTGCGTACAAATAACGAGACAAGAATCTGGACACGTAGTACTCGTCGCAAAAGGGCTTTCTTAGTCAATTATCGACGAAGGTAGCTCCATCAGTGTCGAAATACTACCAAATTGTAAGATCGAACGGTTTCCTTAAACCGGTTTACCAGGGATGTTTCCTCGCAAACAGGATTCGAACACATACCGCATGAAGAGTTATTCAACTGTTAAGTCACGTTTCTTCTTTTCCAGGGAAAGTGAGGCGGCCAAACAAAGCGAGATTTTCTCGCCGGCTTCATGCGCCCCAGCTTCGTCCTGATTCATCATTGATGTTTTTAGTATTCTTTAAATGTCATTTCGGCCAAGAACTTTAATCGGCAGTTTAAAAGCATGATATCCAATGGAATTTTTATATGTATTTGATATGATCCAAAACGCTTTTAATTAATGAGTGAAATCTGTAGGTATTTTTCCTGATAATCTAATTTTACAAAATTTTTAAAAACTACAAAAGATCATATTGAACATGCTATTTTGAGTTGGTGATGGTAATTTAACATTACGCACTTGTGCAAATTTTATACATTTGTTAAAGGAAACTTGTAAACAAAAGCCAAATAATTCATTTCGACGAAATAGAGGGATACAATAGAATGCTTTGCGTAAAAATTTAGGCGAGGGGATAAAGTCATGGGAAAACTTTTGAAAGGTTTCGGTTTTCTGCCCGAGAGACGATCCAAATTTCGCAACACAGAGGAAAGATGCTCTTCCAGGTCGTAATTTGTTTCGCGCAACCTTCATCGACGCCCTCTACCGGACACCAGCTCTCACTGACCCGACGAGATTCGTCCGTGACGACACGGAATACCGCAAAAAATACGTCGATCTGACGGCTCACTTATTCAGCGTTCCGTAACATCAGGCCGATTAAGAATGAAATGCTTTTGCAAACACCTAAGAAGGATGGGATGGGAGAAGCGGTTCGCTTAGCGCCATGAAGTTTGAAACATTCCGAAAGATGTTAATTTAGCAATACTTATTTTGCAAATATGATATTGATCAAGACGTTTATTTTTAAAATGAAAAAACGCCATTTTCAATGATGGTTATTTTTAATATATATCTGAATAGTAAGTAAAAATATTGTTATCCTTCCAAGATAAGTTATTCGATTAAATTCTAAAATGTTGTTTTAGCTTGCATACATCATGTTTGGAAGAATATCTTCAAAATAAAGAAGCTCCCAATTCTCCGATATTTTTAGATCGAGTATTTAAAAGTAAAATTTTCATTTATCGTAAGTTTTTCTGTAAATTATTTAAAAGTTTTGACCCACAGAGTATTAAAAAGCGCGGTAAATTTAACGACTGTATACCCTTCACTACAAAAAAGACACTGGAGGAATACCTCAAAACTGCTCAGTTAAAAGAGGCCAAAAAATATCATCGCAGTGAGACTATGAGCTGCCTGGCACCATTTTCCGTAAACCAGAAGTCATGCGATAAATTGTTGCGGTGATCAGGTGATGGTTATCTGTCAACCGTTCGCGTCCCTGCCTCTGCCTTTCTTCCCCACTGGCGTGACTTCAACTATTCTATTAAATAGGAGATTTCGTTAAGAGTTCAAGTTTATAGAAATAATCAATTTAGGATCTTGATGAAAGCGTCAAGTATTATTACCGTCAGTGTGTTTCCTGAAATTACGAAAATAAACCGTTTCTATTTATTTCAACCTATAACTACTTAGGTGAAACTATGAACACGTCATATCTGAGGTGCGGTCTCCCAAACCGCTGTTACTCATTATTATCTCTACATGCATCTACAATTTTCCGTTTTTAATAACATCCCATAAGGATTATGAGATAATTAAAAGAAATACCTTAACATTCGCTTTATTTCTTTGTACAATGGAAACTAGCGGGATAATTTAACACTATAACTTAAATGATCTTTTACAGACATATACCTCAGATTAATGCAGAACTAAGATTTCCTAAACAAAAAAGTAGTCGAAATCAAGATCAACATACACGTAATCATTTTTGGGAGGGAGCATCACAAGATATCAGCAGATTAAACTCTCCATCGTAACCACAATTAACTGTGGTTATTATTAATCGGGAGACTAGTGTGTGACTCTATCGATTACTACGCAGTAAAATGCGTCTCAGAGATGAGCATACATTTAAAATTTCTTTAAAAACATTCACTTCGTGAGGACGAAATTAAACATATCTTTATTTAAACAACTAGAAGACGACTGTCGACGAAACGCGAGGTATCACGAAGAGCAGATTCAACCACGCTTTGGTAGGCGTTCATATCCTCCATTTTCCCAGCCGTCAAACGGAAAATATCTCGCGCTTGTCTTGTTTTCCCGTTTCAAACAGCAATCGGTCGATTGACGACGTCTCAATAGCACATCGAAGCATTTTACTTTTTCCATTTTCCAAAAAGCAACCACACGGCGCCTCCCGCCGGCCCCTTGCGTCATTCACTCGTACGATTTCTCGTCGTGTTCGACCCGCAACTGCGCAACGGTCTTCGAAAGACGAGACGCAACCTTTTAAGCACTACCGAGCCTCGAGAGCCGTCGCGGTGCACCCGAAGGTGCACGGAGTCTTCAAAACAACGTGAAAACAACGGAACTCTTCTCCCACTCGTCCTCACCCGCCAATGGATGCGAAACGGTAGAAACGGGATTCCTCATTCGCCGCAACCGAGGAAAGAGCCACTCCCTCTAATGCAGCGGTGAGCAACCTTTTCTATATGGCGGGCAGCATTGGTGATTGCAAATTCCTTGGCGGGCCGCATTGCAAGTTGTCAATGCTTCAGGTTAAACTTTGAATCGGACGTTAACTAGATATTTCAAGGTATCATATCAGCGAAAATGTCTAAATTTGGTTTTAGGGTTGACATTTCAATCTCAAGTGTTTTATTGTCGCAATTTCTATGTATGTGATATGAATTTCTGTGTTAAATTTTACGGATTACTTATTAATCATACCTCCGCGGGCCGCATAAAACTTTCCCGGGGGCCGCATGCGGTCCGC
Source organism: Tanypteryx hageni (assembly GCA_028673005.1). NCBI lineage: Eukaryota > Metazoa > Arthropoda > Insecta > Odonata > Petaluridae > Tanypteryx > Tanypteryx hageni. The sequence continues at coordinate 96,933,639 of CM054116.1, forward strand.
GGGTTGCTCACCAATGCTCTAATGAGAATGCGTTCGAAACGGCGTCGAGTGGCGGGAAAAAACGGTGATGATGACGAATGCCGACGACGCATCACTAAGTACGCCATATCCCGCTCTTTCTCTCTCCAACCAACGCGGGTCGCGCTCGCTTTCTCCCTCTTTCATGCTACCTTCCTCTCCCTCACTACCTCTCTCTCCCTCTAACCTCTCCCTCTTTCTCTCTCACTTTCGTTGGCCTACATGCTTCGATCACCCCCTCTCTCTCTCCATTCCAAACCGCTCACTTCTCCATTCCGGACTACGGGGAACGAGCCAAACCGTTCTCCCGACTACCTCTCTCACTCCTCCCTCACTCCCTTTCTCCTCTATTTTTTCATCTCCGTCGGCTGGTTTTCCTCCGTCGCTCTTTCGTCGAGATTTCAAACGCGATTGTTTCCAGGAAAGATTTTTTCGGACAATTCGACTGTAAATTGTTCATCCACAAGGTGAAAAAAGATCAGGTGTTGTCAATATTTTGTAGAGCTCGTTTGCCTGACTTTCTCCTGCATACATTTGTAAATTTTTACATCTAATAGGTATAGTCAAGCAGTCTTTGTCATCCCATTTGTCGTCGCGCCCTAATCCAACACAATACACGGTCGCGGTAATGTCTTTTTGGGACGCAAATGAGGCATTAGTAAATCTAATTAACTTTGAGGGTAAATTTCAACTCGATCGACATGGTTCACTCCCTCATTTTGTAAGGACACGATTTGCAAAACCGAATCCAAACGGAACATTTTAAAGGCAAATATCTCCGTTCATAAAACAAAAAGGCGAAGAACAATCCTCCATTGGAACCTATTGAGATGCAAATGCAATGCCAACGTCGGCTGTGGGAGCCGAGGAGTTTTCGCAACGAAGCAATACACTTTGAACGAACGACTCTAATTCGCCCAACTTTTGGGAATCGGTGCGCAAGCGCGACCTTCTACACTTCGACTCGGGTGCGATTCTTACGATGCAGGGTGAGAGCGGCGAAAAAGAAGCGATTTTCACAAAACCTGATTTGATACTTAGTCAACGAGAACATCTTAAAAATCCAAGAGTGGAAACGATAAAATCCAGTCATGCTCTCCGGTAATTTCTCCTCTGGGGTACCGAGTTCGATACCGGCGACCGGATTTTCTTCCGCAGCCTTCCGCGCGCATTGCTATCCCGCGGCAGGCACGGTAGTAACACGTGTCGCGCTAAACGTACGTTCCTTTGCTCCCACCTCTCTCTCCCACGTCCTCCCTCCGCCCTCTCCTCCCTCTCCCTACCACACGATCTCTCAACGCCCCTCCCGAAGGACCCATTCCGAGGAAATCGATTCCGCCCCACAGATGACGTTACTGCAAGGTTCATTCCGAAAGCTAATTTTACATTTGGGCGTCTCTATCGACCAATTAAACCCGCCCTGCTTTGTTTAATTGCATTCCGATCTCGTAACGAAGTGAAACAGTCGGTAATCAGGCTGCAAAACGACAAGGGATCATTGTTTCGATATTAAATTAACCAGTTAAGTAAAAGGCTTTAAAAAATATACGATGCGAAAAACTTGAAAAAACGATTGAGTAAACTAGATGCGCATATGGAGAGTTTGCCGTCGGCGGGGATTTACTCATCCTAGATTCCGGTGGCGATTCTAAAGGAGAGGATGGCAATGGGAACGATCCCCTCCCCCGCCCTACCTTGGACCTCCCTATTGCCTTCCATTTGATGCATCCTGAAACCCAATCCGTGCAAAATTACTCGATTCTGCGGTGCAGAATAGGGCGCGGAAGAGAAAGATTCTGTTCGCAGAATTTGGGATTTTCAGAATAGAGGGTTGTTGGCAGTGGAGAATTCGAGAGAGAGGAGGGCTGATTGCCCCCCCCCCTCACTCCTTGTGGAATTAGATTCTAATTTTTTATCTTGTTCTTTTAATATGATAGATGGGATGGAATAGATAAGTTTATAGATTCTAATATTTTCTCGTTTTAATATGATAGAATGGTACATCGAATGGCATAGAGGTAAATACTCTTTAACTCTCGTATAGTCGCGGAAACCATACGATCATTTCATTCTCAATGAGCGTTCTCATTCAGATTCAGTGAACGGTGGTTTTCCATTGCCATCCGCAGCTGTAATACTCGAACGGTTTATTCAATATTTTACGGCTAGGAGCCTCGCCTGTAACATGTATTCATGCTCTATTACTAAGAGAATAATGGCACCCATTGCGACGTAATCTTCTTAATGTGAAAAATAAATGTCCACTCCGAATATCCATCAACGGCTAACACACTTCATCGCTCACGTTAAAAGCTTTTTGAGAACGACGTGTAAATATCACAGCTACGTTTCGGATTTACGACTCTTCCTTAGACATAGATAAATATTTCACGGTACGTTTCGTTCCCGTACTGTCGACTTCGATCTTTTAATGTTCCGTTCCCACCGGTGCAATGAACTATTGCGCGCTCGGGATGTATCCTTCGAGAAGGAAATTACACCCTTTTCTGAAAGAAAAGGCTAACATACCCCTGTGTAATGCCAACCGAGGGGTGGAAACGGAATTGAAGGTGAGGAAAGGGAGAGGTGAGGAAAGGGAGAGGTGAGGAAAGGGAGAGATGAGGAACGGGGAAGAGAGAGAGAGGGAAGAGAGAGGGGGAGAGAGGAGGGGGAGAGAGAAGGGGAAGAGAAAGGGAAGGAAACGGAGGGATAAGAGGGAAAGAGAAGGAAGGAAAGAGAGGGAAGGAAAAGAGGGGAAGTGAGGAAGGAGAATGGGGAAAGAAAGGGAAGGAGAAGGGGGAGAGAGAGGGAAGGAGAAGGTGGAAAGAGAGGGAAGGAGAAGGGGGAAAAGAGGAAAAGAGAAGGGGAAAGAGGGAGAGAGAAGGGGGAAAGAGAGGGAAGGAGAAGGGGGAAAAGAGGGAAAGAGAAGGGAAAATAGGAAGGGAGAAGGGGGAAGGAGGGGGAGAAAGGGGAAGGAGGGAGGAGAAGGGGGAAGAGGGAGGGAAGAGAATGAGGAAGAGGGAGGGAAGAGAATGGGGAAGAGGGAGGGAGGGGAAGAGGGAGGGAGGAGAAGGGGGAGGGAGGGAGGGAGAAGGGGGATAGATAGATAATCGTCTTTATTCGGGCGAGGGAGTGAGAAGGGGGGGGGGAGGGAGAAAGGGGGAGAAGGGGATGAGAAGGGGAAAGAGGGAGGGAAGATAAAAGGGAAGAGGGAGGGAGGAGAAGGGGAAGAGGGAAGGAGGAGAAGGGGGAAGAGAGGGGAAAAGTGAGGAGAGAGAAGTGGAAAGAGAGAAGAGGGATGTGAGAGGGCGCATCACGACTTTTCTCAAGGCAGGACCAATGTCTTTTGGCCGGGAGAGAGAGAGACGGAAAGAGGGACTGGGGCAGAGGGAGTGAGGTAGAGGAAGAATGCGGGGAGAGCGGAGGATAAAGGAAGAGGAAATCGTGCACCTTTTGCATTCACCGGAAAAAAACGTTGGAACCCGAGTACGGCTGCTGAAGTATGGCCAAAAATCGACGTGGCCGATCCGAACTGATTGTCAATTCCAACGATTTGTATGTCGTATTCCTGTTTAAATGGATGTGTCTAGAAGTGTTTGTGTGTGTGTAATGACTCTCGATTTACTGTATACCTCGGGATCAAGTTAATCGATATGCTTGTTTCCTCGTGGCATGGTAAAAATAATCATAAAAGATACTCAAAACAACACTAAAGGAAGAGATAGTCAACAGTATTCAAGTAATAATTTACTACGTGCCAACACTTTTATTAGGCATAAATAAATACCTATAAAAACTTTTAAGCTTAAAAAAATTCCGATTAATTAAAACTCCGGTTATTCGATATCCGGTTTATCGGGAGTTTACTGACAGTATATATATGTGCGTGTATGAGTTCTTACATTTCGGCATGGCCTTATTACACAATTCTTTTGTCGAAGTAACAGTCTGCTGCTTCAGAATACGTAACTGCTTCATTGCTGCAGCTTAAAGCCTGTTCAATGACGGGGATGACGTGACTAAAATTCCAAAAGCCCCCACACGAGATCGAACCGGCGACCTCTTTAAGAGAACCACTCGACATCCTTTCGCTTGTACCACGTGACCGAATCGCGCACCTCGCTAGCGAATGGAGCGATTCTTAATTCGGGCGCGGCGGAAAACGAATCTTAAGTTCGCGTACTTTCGGGATGCGCTCCTTAAGGGCATCAGGGGATATATTTATTTTTAAAGAGCACCTCCCGAGAAAAACGACCGAGTGAAAACGATCTGGCCAATGTGCCTTAACTCTCACGTGGCCCGTCTAACTACGATCAGTAAGCAAACACGACGCGTGGAGAAGGAACTTAAAAAGGCCGATCCCGTTGAGTAAGTTTTTACTCTTTCTCCCTCTCTCTCTCTTGAGGGGAGGCCCAGCATGCGCCGCGCGATCGCATTAAATGGGCGTAGTCCTTCTGGATTCTTCGAGATACGTAGCAACGGTATGCGCGCCAGTAATGTCGCGTTGAGAGCGGCAGTTGGCGATCTTGGCGGAACTGAGCGGGGAAATTAGATCGATAGGCCACTTTAGGCTGGCACACTGACTGCTCTTTGCGTCGGTGGAGTCGCATTCCAGAAGATGTGACTGTCGCGGGTAAAAAATTCGAGTGTGAGTGGCGACAGCGTCGATTCGTCGCCCATTACGCGACTAAAGGTTTCTTTCTTGGAAAACTGAAAGGCTATAAAATTTAAAATGAGATTTTTTGGTAGATTAAATACTAAAATATGCTCCTCTTGTTTTTAATTCCATTGTATGCAATTTACCTCGTTAATGTAAAATCGGTCAGCATAAAATACCCGTTATCAGAATATAATAAAACCCTTATTCTCTTGGTCACATGGTCATTCTGTCCGTAACGCTCAATATCTCAGCCGTTTCTTCAGCCAGTTAAACCAAATTTGGTAGGATTGCTATTCTATAATTTTATAATAAAATCTTCTAATTTGTTTTTAATATTCCTTGATTACAAAGCCCGTTTTAAACGGGAAAATTCATCTAGTATAAAGTATAATTCAGTTCCCAGAGAAAGTAAATGTATATACGGACTATTATAGCTATCACGATATTAGAAACGATAAAATTTTGGGTCTCATGAACTTTGTGTATTAATGAGATATGTATACATCTCCCTAACAAGGAATTTGAGCACCCGGGCCTAGTCTTAAGGACACCGTTCCAGACTTCGGCAATAAAAAAGTAATTGTCTAATACTAGAAATATGATATTTATTATCGTATGTCCAAAAATTAAAATTCAGGAATAATATATATTTTTAATAATTATGACAAAACGTCGACTCGCGACACGCCTGCTGGTGCCCCTTGGATTCGGCGGCCGGAACAGTCGCTTCACTCGGGCCGGCCCGAGGTTCTCCCAGGGTGAATACAGTTTTCCTCGGCCCGAGGTACGGGCGCCCCGGGCGGCAGCCCGGGGCGCCAAGGTCTTGGGAGCGCTATTCCGATCATCTATCAATGCATTGCTTGTAAATGAATAAATATTGGATACCAATTTATATCGCGGAACAGACCGAAATCTTGATTATGCCATGCCATGCTTTAATTTTTCATTATCAATAATTTTTACAGAGCGATGAATAGATTAACATGTAATTTGAAAATATATCAACAAAAATTCACGTAGGGGCGCTGGGGTGCTATCCCGCCCGGGGCGCCAATAGTCCTCAGGCCGCCCCTGGCTCCACGCGCCTCTCACTTGCTACGGTACTGAATGCGTGTGTGTATAGAGCAGTGTTTATTAACCGGTGTTCCGCTGGCATTGCCTAAGTGTTCCGCGAAATATTCCACCGAAAATAATTTTTCTATAAATTTAGATTTCTTAATGAATTTAAAAATATAAAGAATTTTAATTTTTCTCTCACGCCGTAAGTCCATCTATCGGGGAAGCAGAGAGTAGTAGGTTACAACTGCTGCAGCAGTACGCATGTGCGTTCCCACAGCCATGGTAAATATATATATATATGCGTATGTATATAGGTGTTCCGCCAATATACGCATACGTAGGTATATATGTGTTCCGTGTTCCGTCACTCAAAAAAGGTTGAAAAATTCTGGTAGAGAGAAAGAGATATTAAAGATTAAAGAGTCAATAGTTTGAAATGCATTAGTGTGATCTCACAAAAAATATAAAAAATCATAGCTTAGAATCATGTAAAACGAGTAACAACGAAAAAATTATTCCGGTTTTAAAAATTCGAACCAAATTAATGCTACAAAGCTACCAGATGATAACATCTGCCTTTCGCGAGAACAATGGGGACCAAGGAACGTTTATTTTTACGGTTCGAGAATGGCTTAAATAGATGAACGCTGCCGTAATTAAATGAAAATTTTCACTTCGCATGCAACAAAAAAATTAGGGGCGAGTCGCGAGACTAAACAGAACCGCACTCGAGAAAAGAGCTCCAAAGGGCAACTTTTCTCCGCAGGACCGCATTCCCAGACCTTTCTTGAACGTCCGACAACGAGGGAACGCTTCGAGGCAGCAGCCACGTTACAGTTTCATTCGAAAAATATCTTTCCTTTTAAACGCGGGTGGGAGATTTTTCACGTTTGGGAAAGTTCACGTTTCGGAGATTAAAATTATCGTCGGAAAGTAAACAATCAATTCTTTGGATCCGTTTCCTTGGCCTCGAACTACTTTTAAAAACAGGAACATAAATTTGAGTCGTTTGATAATATTCGACCGATTTGTTGATTTTTAAGGCAATAGCCCCGGCAGACAAAAGGAAATAGAGATTCGTATGCATAAATATGATGGTGAAGGCAAGCGAACCTCTGTAAGTTGAACATTTTTAGAAATTCGATAACTTGAAGAAGAATTGGATTTATTGATGTTGGACTGTATTTTATATTGCTATATGTTTATCCTTTTAATACTTCGAAAAAACAACATTTCCTAATAAAATTCTAATTCATTCTAGTCGGCTTTACAAAATGTTTTCTGGCGAATCAGCCACTTGAGCTATTGTCGAGCTTTACAGAATATATATTTTAGGCATATTTTTTCCAGCTACATTAAAAACTTAACCAAAGGATGAAGTCATCAGGCCGTGTATAGAATACAAAAGCAATAAGGAGCGGCGATTGTAGAATTACAAAAAAATCCTCCGCTTTCATTCTCCTTGCGCGAACGTCACGCATTCCTGTGAGCAAACCACGTCGGGGTTAAAATTCCCACTTTTCCGACAACACTTATCAAAATATCTCCTCATTTTTGTCCTCTAAAAACTTCCAACTCGCTTTCCCCTCGCCTCACCCATGCTCGTCCCTAAAACGTTCATTTCTTTCCGCGACGGCTCACAACTAAGCGAACTAATCGGCGTATCGCATATCATCATCCGACCGCAGACGAATAAATTCCGCAGCTCAAGGTTTTTCGCAGCTTGTCCCGACACCGAACGGATTCCTTTTAAAGGTTATATCCATCCGACTCACGCCGCCTCCTTTAGGCTCCTCGAGCGGCGTGCCTTTTTGCGAACACTTCCAAGACGTCGAAACGAGCGATATATATATAACGAGAACCGTACTCCAATTCGCCACGAAAGTTTTTCGAAGCGTAATGTAAATCAGGCGACGTTCGTGCGTGAGTAAATGAATGCGTAAGCGGAACACGTCCTCATTTCGAAAAATCCTCCTACTCCCTCCCTCAAAGTGTCGCAACCGAGACCGGCGGCTAATTTCATCTTCCCTTCATCTTTCTCTCCCCTTCCCTTTCTCCCTCTTTCTCCTTCTCGGACGAATCCACTTGTTTAGACTTTCTCTTTCCGCGGGAGCTAACACAACCGACTTCAGGGACGGAGTATGAGAAACAGCGAACGGAGGAGAGCCAAAGGTCGCCGGAACAACGGAGACGGAGGATGGGGAAGGTTGAGTTGGGTATGGAGGGCGTGGACCTTAGAGGACCGAGTAGAGAGTGCGGGATTTCACCTGCTTTTGATGAAAGGCATAACCCTTTAATATGCGTCACGCCGGTTACTACTACTACACCAGGCATGCTTCAATGCAGCCCGAATGCGATTTTTTTTATTAAATTGCATAGATATTTCTATATACAATGACGCAGTTAAGGGGGAGGGGGCAGTCGAGAATCCCCCTTCCCTCCTCCCCAATGATGCTAATGTCGCAAATAATTATAACTGCGACTGCTTTCGCATTAATTTCAACTTTAACTTGCAAATAAATATATTTATTAAATTACTGTAATAACTTTTAAATGTTTTATAGTGATGTTTACGAGTTATCATTGTAAATTATCAAAGAAAAATAAGAGGGTATTCTCACAATGAAAAAGGGCTTTTATTATTTTCCACCCAAGTAAATTCCTGGCTGCGCCACTGTATATGTATGACTAAGCATTAAAAAGCGACCCTAATTTATTTAGAAAAACTTTTGCTACCTCTGGAATTCGATTGAAGGAACCGGCCATATTACACACTACGCCAACTCGCCACTTAACAATACGCAAAGATAAATAGCTATTTATTTTAGCAAAGCGGAAATTTTGCTTTCCTAGCTTCTTCAAAATATGATAAGAGTTGAGCTGCCGACTTCAGATTTGTACTTTATACGTACTTTATTTTTTGTGAAAAGAATACAAGATTTTCCTATTTGTTGAGGTACAACAGAACGCGGTTTCTAAATTATCGTCCTTTGCAAAATAAACGTTTAATCTTCCTGAAAAGCCCATTTTTTCCGATTCTAGCCCTCGTTAGAAAAACTGTACTTTAATGCAGCACTTACACGAAATCTATTGCTTTGATGCAGCCCTGAACCCTCTTATGCATGTGTGCTCTACACCTTATGTTGTCGATGCCCTCTCCCAACAGCCACTTGACACCTCCCCTCCTCTGCTCTCTCTTCCATCCTCGCTCTTCCATCCTCACTCTGTAGGAGGCGGGGGTGTGAGGTGAGGAGGCGGGGAGGAACGGTGGAGGATAAGAAGTTAACGGTATAATCCATTAAATGGCCGTCCAGCCAAGGGGATGCCGTTCAAGGACGCCGTAGGGAAGACTTTCCTCTCCAACTCGCTTGCTTTCCTCCTTATCGCTCACTCTCTCCCTTTCTCTCTCCATCTTTCTCTTACCATCTCTTTCCATCATGATTCTCGTACGCAACCGATTAATCATACCTTGACCTGCAACTCGTCTTCTTGGATTTGTTCGGAGACGGTTGTGGTTGTTAGGAATCCCATCGTATTTAACGAACAACAGCATGAAAACCTTTTGTCTCATAACCGTACCTAAAATTTCACAGCCTCTAATTACCATGCGGAATTTTAAGTTATTATTCCTGCGCAATTCAAAATATGACGCCAGTACTGAAAGTGGTGGAAGACTGTTCTCAGAGAGATACTATCATAATTGATACCTTTGCTATGACTACATCTCAACAAATTCAGGTAATGAGAAGTTAATAAAACTGTCCAAGACAAAGGTGGAAAAAGTTTGAGTGCACTAGTTTCATTCGTGTTGAAGGTTGGTTTGGTTTTAATGGAAGAAAGCCTCAGATTTTGAATTTTTTGGAATGGAAAAGACGATCGAATTCCTATCCACGGTGTCGCGGCGAATGTCCTTAATTGTCTCACAATCAGCGGAGAATGATAATGTTGTACTTTCGATCGTAGCAATGAAAGTTTCTCACGTGCTTTGCGTATTTTAGCCGAGAAAAATTCCGCCATGACCTGGAATTGAATCCGGGTCTCCCACTCTTGTTTCGACCATTTCAGCTATCGATAATAGCCTCACTCTCAGGACTTTTCGCGAACCAATATGGATATAAGTTGAGTCGAAGGTCCGTTAGACGCAAGGGACAGATGTGACCTGCGTAATTAGGAACCCATTCTCATTAAAAAGCCAACATTTACAAAGAGAAATCAAGGTATCTGAAACGTTTTCTTCCTTTTGCGTCGAGTAAAATTCAGAACAAATCATCCGCAATTACTGTGAACCGTTGCCGGATCTTTCAAGCGATCGTCTTCCCAATTTTCTCCGACATGTATGATCGGCGCACCCTTCACTTTTATCACGCGTTGAGATCATCTTTCTCTTTTATTTTAGCGATCGGGGTTAATTAGGATCGAATGAATCGGTGGAATGCCGTTATTTCTGCGAAGAGAAGAAGAAAATTATACCTGCTTTTATCCGAATCGGATCAATGTAACAGAGCCAATGTCGCGAAACGGACCGCGAAGAGACTTCAACGCCTGAATAAACACGTAATGTGCGTTACATTAGGTGTAATCTGGAAATACGAGCTATTTGGGATGGCTGGTGAATCGGCGGACATAAATAAACTTTCATTGCTCAAAGAAAGAGAAGCTAAAGAAACCTTTAAAGTTCTCTATTGAAATCCGTACTTAATGGTGAGAAAGAACGGTCGAGGTCTAGGTACGGGATGTGAACGAGTTACGGAAATAAAAATATTATAACGACGCTGTATTACTATCCTATCAGCTATGGAAATATTAAAAATTAATCAATGCATAAAGATGCATTCACATAATCCAATAAAATTCGGATTTACATCTAGCTCTTCATCACACCCAATAAGCCGTGAGAGGCGATGCGTGAAAAAGGATAACATTCACTAAATTGTAAGATCTTCTAGTTGTTTTCTCCAAAACTTTTAAGGTCTAAAGATTAAAACGATCTGTTCTAAAGATTATTCCTTTAGTTACGTCATCCCCTATAGCAGTGTTTCTCAACCATTTTCATTCCACGGAACATTTACACAAACAAAACAAGTAATGGCGGGACACCGCCCCCATTTTCCAGTATATCTTTCTCGCTTCTCCCAAAATTCCGCGACACACCAGTTCACGTCTGACGGCACACTACTGTGCCGCGGCACACCGGTTGGGAACCACTGCCCTATAGATTTTCAATTGAAATACTAAAAGTTATCCATTTTGGATCACGCTAAAGATCCGTGCCTACTCTCTTTACAAATGTGCTATAAACTAATACCAAACTTTATACCCAAGAAGTTCTGTGAAACTAATATGTCTTTTGTATATCGCTTTAAAGAATCGTGTCCCATTAAAAATGAGGAATTTATGTCGGTGTAGACGGCACGAAGAGCAAAAAATGCTGGATTCCTGCCATCGAACCTAACTAGGACCGAACAAAAAGCGATCAAGGACCTACGAAAAGAATGGGCAAAGACCTCAGTAGCCGATAATAAGGGCAATGCAACATGGTGCCAATACATGACGACTGTAGAATAAAAATACACCATTTACGGCTCTTCACGATGAATCACAAGATAGAAAATGAGGGGCATGGCCTAACTCGTTAAAATTCTACGTTGGTCCCCGTCCCTGCATTAAATTCAAATTAAACACGAATAAAAGCTTTTTATTTATTCTTCAAAGATTTTTTTACACTCCGGAACATATATGAACGCCATCGTAACATTATCTCATGACGTGGTCAGCCATCATCCTACCGTAAAAATATTCGTGTAGAGGAGACATGTTCTTCTCACATAGGAAGTAGTGTAAATTTTAACCCGTTCTATTGCATACCCAAAAGAAATCTCACATTTAAAATTAAATTACAAGAAGCCTGTTTTTCTTAGATTTATGCCGTTTGACAGTTAACCAAAGGAATCACTATTGGCTCATTCAGATCTGCTGGTTATAAGAGCATCATCTCTATCACTTGTTTTATTATTACTTCAGTTAGTCTCGCGGAAGAGAAAAGTAATAAGATATTAAAAACATGTACATTCGAAGCCATTAATTAAAGGTGACCCGTGATGCTCCTATTGAGAGTAATAAGACAAGAGTTCTTAGGTTCAAACCTTCCCTTACATAAACATTCTCTTATTCAAAAATGTATCCTACTCACGAGAACGTCATAAGAAAGTAAGAACCGCGCGGTAAAAAAACGAATCACTTCTTCTAGCACAAGGATATAGACTGAGGTGGTACCAGCAGCGCCTTGAAACTTCCGACCACGTTTAAAACATTTTCCGACGAAAATGAAAAAAAAAACGAGAATAGTTCTTCCGTATATCACAGCCACCGTTGGATAAAATGGGAAAAAAGTGCAGCGTCGCAGCAGTCATCCAGAAACCACTTTTTCGCACGAAATCGAGTATTTTTGCTTGTACTGTGTGCCTTTCAACTTTCTCCCACCCACACCGAGGAGACCAGATGAGTGATACGACAGTGAGGAGGAGAAAGATGGAAAGGTAGGACATGCACAAGAGAGGGGTCAGTTATTTCGTTTTGTAAAGCTCTTGGGGAAACATGCCGTAAAAGTGAGTCCGCAGAATGTCGAAGCAAAATTTATGAAGGTGACCGAAATCGATAATTTTAAAGATCCGAAAAATCATGATGCAGTTTTTGTCATGTAACAAAACATCAACTTCTAAAAGAAATTATATTTTCATTGAATCTGGATCTTCAAACTGTCGATATTTTAAGCATTTCGCTCCTGTTACTAACAAACGGAATGGTAGGATTAGTCGTCAGTGTTGCTCAAGATTTTACACGTGCGTTTCCTACGGTAACACGGCTTAAATTTACAAATTATGTTGTTGCTTAAAATAAATTAATATATCATTATTGACCGATTGGTTATTTATCCGATGAATAAACCGAAAGAGAAAAACGTAAAACTCTCATCGGTAACGTTGGTAATGAATACTTTTGGGCATATGAATCATTTTTGTCTCGCTTATTTAAGGGTAAAAGAATCGATGCGGCTACGTCCTCCATAGTAATTCTCATGAAAGTACGATGACCTTCTGCCAGTCTCTTCTCTGAGATTCCAGTCAAAAAAATCAGTTTTCATTTATTATTTTGGTAAAATTTCATTATGGGTTTCTTTAAGCAATCAAGCCATCTTCGCCACATCGTCAACTGTTAAAACTGCTATATTATTGCCTGTATTTCTGGAATAAGGCCAACCAGAGACCTTCATTCCCTTTGAATCTTCAAGTTTGAATTATCCCGCAATAAATTTTGTCATCTTTCTCTTTTCCAACTACCCTGTTGATTGCTTGTTTGGCCATATTTTTCCACAATGCCTTTCCAAATGCTCCTATAACTGTCCTTGGCCACTCGTCAACACCAGCTTCTCCCTTGAGAAGACACAGCTCGCTGCTATATTTTCACTACCGCCGGATTTCGATTTCCCAACGTCTTATTGGCATTCCAATCTCGTGTCCCTCAAAACCTCTTCATTTCAGTTATTCTATACGAATGCGCCATCTTTGGCTCCCAATATATCGTTTCACAGATGTGCAAGTTCAAGAATAAAAAAAAACCACTTTGAAAGTGACGCATCTTTGATTAACTGAATGTGTGCGTGAGCGTATTAGTCCATGATGAGGATCGTGGATGTGTACTAAAGTCCTGTATGTATGGCAATGTAATAAATTTTATAACAGCATACAATAAATTTATTGTAAATAATAACTTTACCCATTTGTTAAAATTATAGTTATTATAAATTATTTAACCAAAGAGTTTTGGTAGGATTTCCAGCAAAAGATCGTTTTAGTCTGTTCGTTCAGAGTCACACAAATCCAATTTTTTAAAATTTCATCGTTTTATATATCCTGAATAATTTAATTTTAATTCCATCCAAACTACATATATATGCTTTCTCTGAATTTTAACAGTATTTATGCACGGTTTAATGATTTTAAGCGAATTTTGTAGTACCCTAAAACTCTTTTAAATCACTAAAATAACGTGAAAAACAGGAAATAAGGTAAAGTAACTGCATTTAAAAAAAATGAAACTTCATTCTTATCAAGTGTCTTGTGAAATCGACATTATTAAAAATAAAAAACTAAATATTGTTGTATATTTATGCTTTTGACGCATAAAAAGATGGTCAAAATCAAGTAAAAAAATCAATCGTGTTAAATTTAAAAATGAAATTATTTTGATTCAAGGATTGGCGATCTAAGTCTCCCAAAACCGTAAAATCTTTAATTTAATTCTTGAAAATTATTTATTCTCTCTTAAAAAGTTTGTTCACGAGTTGAGACTTAGCTCAACTAATACAATTTTCAAAGACCTAGTCATCCAAAGGAGTAAACGCAGTCGTCCGCATTCCCGTAATTATGGTCGTGACAAGACGCACGCTAAATCAGAGAGCGACATTACTTTCACTCCTCCCATCCGGAAACTTGTTCTAGAACAGCCTCTCTAAACTTCCGCCACATTCGTTGGATTTCCATTACTCCACCCAACTTCCTTCCCAGAATCCTTCCGAAATCGCCACTCCCAAATACTTCACCGATCCCGCCACACTTCCCTTGCATTCACGCTCTCTTGCTCAGTTTTCCTCAGAACATTGGGCAATATATCTTAAGCGGTAAAAGTCATTTCTTTTAGGAAACATTTACACTTAGGCCTGGAATAATCCTATTCAAGTAAAAAAGCATCTATTCGAGAGAACGTTTACAAGCTTTACCAATTTTAAATGAGATAAAGTGAATTATCGCGTAAATATCAGCTATGATAATTTTTCAATGCAATTCAACGAACTTTTCCTATGGTATTCACTAGAGAACTATCGAGCTCATCTTGTGGCTGCAAACAAATGTAAGAATTACTGAGAAGAATAACTTATCAAAGATGCCTCAATTTTCATACCCTTGTCATGACTATTGGAGACACCTAAGTACACAATTTGTCAATTTTTGGCCCTTAAGTGCTAATCCATGAATCTTAAAAACGATTTATCGAATACAGAAACACTAGGAAGGCACATGTGTTTAGTAAAATATATTATTATTACGTGAAATATTGATAATATTCACGAGTTTAACTATTTGTATATTTTAAAGTTAATCCAGCATAAAGGCCGAAAAGCACGTCAACCTCTAAACAACATACTGCATCGTTCTCGTCGCGCAATATTTCCTTATAGATGTATAAATTGCATATTATTTTTGATTCGTTGCACACGGGTTGTTTGCGTTGCTTGTAAAACTTAATGCTTTATTCAAGTAGGTAAGTTGTAGAATGAAAGTGTTATGGGCATTATTTTGTACAGCAATATTCGGAGATGTACTGCGGTTGAATTAACAACCTGGATTGTTACATGTAAGATAAGGTGGGGGTGCGATAAAATGAATTTACGTTGTAAGTTCTTACAAGGGCGAATTAAAGGCCATCGTGTATACTTTTAAAATAAAACAAGGATCAAATTAAATATTATTTAAATAATGAATTTAATCAACGATTAAGGAAGATTATAGTTTTATTACGTGAAAAAGTAAACCCCGTCTTGTATGCAAGG
Source organism: Tanypteryx hageni (assembly GCA_028673005.1). NCBI lineage: Eukaryota > Metazoa > Arthropoda > Insecta > Odonata > Petaluridae > Tanypteryx > Tanypteryx hageni. The sequence goes on from CM054116.1 coordinate 96,948,983, forward strand.
GCACTCTCTCTCTCTCTCTTCTGCATTAAGGCACTTAGGCGATATTACGTTCAATGGTATGTTATTATACCGTGCCTCAAAACACAAGCCTATAATAACATGCACTGGAGAAAGCCAACGATCGTTTATCGCTGTCCTTTTTGCGATCTCTCAGAATCCGCATCAGCGTTAGGAGTTTTTGAATTAATAGGGTCAACGAAAAAATGTGAAAGTGTGGTACCCATGTATTTTCTCTAGGCTTGGGTTTTGTTTGGTATATAACCTCGCCTAACCAGAAAAACCGTTTTTCTCATTTTACCTCAAAATTTATATGTATTTTCAAGGTTTAAAAATGTAGTTCATGCTAAGCTTTTATTATAACTTTTACGATTTCTCCGACAACTTTGGCCGTAAGGTAGAGAGAATCGTCACTTGACGGCATAATTAGTTCCGTTGATGAGATATAAATAAGTATCACCCTCCAAAAAGTACGCGCTAGTTAAGAAAATAAGCTTTTTCTGTATGTTATATTTTTACGTGGGTTAAATATAAAATCATCTCAACGTTAAATTGAACATCAACTCCTATAGTCAAAAAGTGACGAGAGTAAACTTCTACAACAGAGCAGACGTCTTCGGGGATATTTCGCCCATAGTTGATCCTAAAAATAAAAATCTGATGTGGCCAACGCATGACTTTCTTCATACCTGTAATTTTTCTAAAATTTCCAAATAGGTTACATAATAATAAATATTTTAAGAAACTGCGAGAAATTTTTCGACTTGACAAAGAACATAAATAAACTCAAACCATAGCCTTCTGATATTGGATATAGCCATAAAGCTCTAACAAATAAGAAAAGAAAAAGGAGCGTTACTAAGACGTAACTAAGCGTCAATTGTTAACAATAGTCGTCGGTAGGTGGCGTGGTGGTGACAGCTAAAAATATAAGATATCTCTTAAACAATGCATTATATGGGGAAATATTTCAAACAAAGGTTGTAGAAAATTAAATTTCCTACAACTTTTATTCCGATACATTTTTACATTTATCAAATATTAAAGCCAACATTTCAAAATAACGGATGTGACAAGAGTAAACACCCACTTCCGGTTGACCGATATTAACCAAAAACTAACCAGTTGTTGTGACTTTCATAAAAATGTTAAATATAAAATTTCGCGTTGACCTGATTAACTTTAATTTAGAGCACCCACAAAAAAGCTATCACATACACACACACACAGACAGACATCGTCGAGAAAATGGTCAAAACGTGTTCAGGAGACCTCAAAACATGTATTTCCGTTGAAAACTCAGTCGATTTTTTTCATGAAAACAATACTTCCCCCTATACTACATATGGAGAAAGTAAAAAACGCTATTTTAGAGTTAACAATGAATTAACTGAGGATGGTTATTCCATAGCAGAAACGCGCATCAGATTTACTCTACTAGTTTATGGTTACAGGAGTTACAGTGGTCATCAATCGGATTCAATCCATATAGTGAGCTTTTTAAATAATGGTTGAAACACGAGAATCATCAAGTTATTAAATATGTACTCCTAAAAATAGCAAAATTTCAGCTGCGGGGGCGATAAAAATTAACACCACAACTGTTTGAGGTCGGAGATATTTTTGTTGACGTTTTTAATCAAACTTCGTCTTCAGATTGCACTTTCTCTAACGTCTGGCATCAGACAATTGGTTCTAGAAAAGTCAAAACACAATTCCGAAAGCCTCGGGGATGCATTCGGGTGCATTTACGACGCCACGCTCCGATATGTGCTGTTTTTTCCTCAGAGCTCGTGAGATCCACACGCGAGATCACGCCAAAAAATCCAACTTGCACTCACCGCTCGTTTTTCATGCCAAAGGTATCAAATACCGACCGCAAGTAAATGGAAGACTGCGTGAAGGAGATAACCATGGAGTGACGTATGGACAGGAAACAAAAATTAAAAAATTCCTTATTCAGAAATCGCATATTATGTGGTCCTTCGTCACACTGGGTGACCCATTACGTATTTTCCGTTCTGCTTATGCCCTCCTGTATGGGTTAATATTTTGCAAGCTCCTGTTCCACTGCCTGGAAATTTCCGGACATGTTACGAGTACACCCGACACCCCTAATGCGTTCTGAAAAAGTGCCGTGTAGTATGAATCCGTGTTATGTGAAAGAAGGTGGCGTAAACTAATCCTTCAGACAGCCTCCTCAAGACAGAAAATTCCCAAATAGTGTTTTTGGCAGTTATATAAGCTTACAAACAAAGCACTCTGGCCTAACGAAACATCTCTTCCCCGCTCAGAAATCTGAAATACCACATCGCAAGTCCGACCAAATCACGTCAATACCACCATCCGCGTTGTGTGAATTTTGGTATTAAAGCAAACCGCGTAGTGGTGAATCCCCGTTACAAGTACCCGTGTTATAGGGGGGGGAGGTGTCAAAGTCAGAAAAAATAAATTGAATCATTGAGATCCACGTAGTGGAAAAAGGACCGCGAAGGGTTAATTTCTTTATCAAAATATACTGATATCATTGTATTGGTGGTGTTTCAACGAAACAGACTTGCTGTTGTGGTTCGAGGCGGGCAACGGTTTTTGAATAGTCTCTTTGGCCCTCCACGCAGTTTGACTCCCCTTGTCTAAGCAATTCACTTCCAGGACCGGATTAAGGGTTTCGTAGGCCTTTTACTATACATGCAGTGCTCAAATTGGACCGGAATGTACCGGAACGCCGTTCCGGTCGTTAAAAAATTAAGCTAGAAGCGTTCCAGTCAATGAAATATTATAAAAAATTTTAAAAAATGGAAATGACCATCATTTCTGAACAAGATCAAATTCACTAATTAAAATCATTGTCGTTTTACTAAGTAATGTATGTATGTTGGCACCGGGGATGTGACGGCAATCCGATCTCTCTCGCTCGAATACCTTGCGTACGAGCGAATATATTTGCCGACTTAGTGGGACAAGTCAAAACTTGTTATAGTGCTAAGCGATGCTCGAATTGGGCGGAAACGCATGGGAATGCCGTTCCACTTGATACAAAATTAAGCCCAAAGCGTTTCCTTTGTTAAAAATCAGATCAGAATGTTCTGGTTACTAGAGTTCCGGTTGTTAAAAAGTACCAATTCGAGAACTGATTATATGTATATATCTACGTATATACAGGATGATGCTTAATTAGGGAAACATATTTAAAGGAAATTTAATTTGGAAATTAGGTTTCCCTTGTTTGAAATTTTTGGAGTAATTCGATTGAAAGTAGAGAAAGAGACGGTAGTTTATTTTCCCAATTTTAGACATGAAAAAAACATTTATATTAACATTTTTTTCATGAAATTTTCGTAGGCCATGGGCACATTGCCCATAGGCCATAATCCGGCACTGTCCACTTCGTTCGATTCCGAAAAAAATCAATCGGTCGAGGTCTTTTCTTCGGACGAGGGGCAAATGCGAACTTGATCCTGGGTCCCACCTCCGTCCGGAATGCGTGGCTCGGGATGCATTTGCATGCGTACGCAGTCGGAGGCCCCATTCCATCCGATGGACGCGACAACACCCGCTTTCCCCTCTAAAATGCTCTCTCGAATGGGTGAAAGCAACTCCCCGGAGTGCCTTGCCATGGCTTCGTTTTTATTTTCTTTTTTTTTATTCCTCCCCGCAGCCTTTTGCCGCGAAAATCGGTACGCGATATAGCGGTCGAGTGTTCGGAGAGTCCATATTTCATCGGTCACTGCGCTCCCTTTTAAGGGGAAAGGCGATGCCACTGGAATCGGACGGACTAGGGAGTGAAAAAGAGAACGGAATGGCGACAGGACGCCCAGCCGCAGATTGGAAGTCAAGCTTGGACACCGGGGGAGTGAATTTTTAAAGCTTTAATTAAGTCGGCCCAGGAAACAGTAAATTTGCGGGATTGCAGTTTCAGTGGACTTTAAATCGCAAGATAGCGTTAGTCAACTTAGCACAATATTCCACTGAATAAAATAAATTAAAATCCAGTCGAAAGGATGGATATACAGTTACTTTATTCTATGGAATTTTTACTAAATTACCTAACATTCTTTTGCGAATTCAAGTTTCTTTATTCGCTTTAATTTTACGAAATTTTGCCACTTTTTTAACAAGAGAGAGTGACCACAGAACTAATCAAATAAAAATAATAATATTCGTAATTATTGTGATAAAATACAATACGTTTCGGTTTCACATTTCCGCCAAATATCTTCTCCTTCTCGCCTTCTCCTTTATCAGAATTTTACGCGATATTACATTTTTTTACTTTTTTGAGTTAATATTATGCTTTAGTTGACAATGTGTTTAATTGAAAATATTTAACTGTAAGTAATCCCGAGTTACTGAGCTACGTTTTAACATGATTGAATACGACCGCCACTATATCTTCTTGGAATTATCATAAGTAATTAATTAAATTAAAATTAATTAAAACAATTGGATTGAAAATGTTTGTTTGTGGTCATTTTCTCTTATGTTAGTAAAATTGTTTCTTTATAAAGCATTTCTCTTCTAACAGTAATACCGTGCATATTTGTGTCTAACGGGGCACAATCGAGCATTAAATTGCTGTCGTTTGACTCGGAAAGATACTGTGTTAGAATCAATCCGCGATTAGCGGTTTTCAAGAGCTTTCGCTTAGTATTCACCTACGTACATGATTAATGATTGTATGCGAAAATTTTTCAAAAAGCGCCAAGTCCTGTAGGACAGGGAAGAAATCCTCGCAATAACTCGGATATTCGATATTTTTTCGGTATAATCGTATATGGACAGCTAGCATCGATCCGTACATAATTATATTGTTTTTAAAAGTACCTTTTCTGATACTAACCGACTGTGGTCATATTTTAAATACTTGACACGTTGAATTCACGGATCTTTAGACCAAAGACTTAAACGGTTACTGGCAAATTGGGACGTGCAATTTACCACGCACGTGTAGCGATTTTAAAGGTCAGCTTCTTTCACCTGTGTACGCACCCGAAAATTACACCCAAAAATGTATTATTTGTGTTATTATAAACTCGATGTACAAGTCAACCTTTAGTTTAACGATCGAGTGCATCTTCAATTCAACGGATCGACACGACTACTCAACATTCAGAGCAATTGGTCCGTTTAAAATTTTGAAGGAGAAATTGCAGTTGAATACTAATAACTATAGGGGATCGATGCAAAGGAATTAACGTGAAAAATGAGACTAATGGTGGCTGCTTTTCTAACAATAAATCATTGGGCGTTTTTGGCAACAAATTTGCTATAGGAGGTTTGGAGACTTTTTTCTCTTCAGGAATTGCACATAAACGTAATATTCTGTCACATTTCCCCGTTATTTGATTAATTCGATGTGTTTATATGAAAATTATAGGAGAAAGAATATTTGAGATTTCTGAAATCGTAGCATTTTTCTTTGGGCGCTAAAATAAAACAAACTAATTTTTCCTGCTTACTTCATTCAGAAGCAACCCGAGTAATTAAAATTTTCCAATTCCGAAATATTCCCAAGGGTCAATAGAGAAGCTCTACATTTATAAGTTCATCTCAGACTGCTGATAAAGTTTATTTTTAGTCGCACTTTAAAAATGCTTGCTATATTCGTAAACAGAAAAATAAATCATAATTTTTTATGTATTAGAGGAATATACACTTCACTTGAAATACGTGTGATATCTTAATTTCATATGCCCTCTTCTAGAGTCGACATATAAGAGACTGATAACTATGTGAAAATAATAAATTAACTTTGGAAAAATGCTGATATGGTCCCAGATTTATCCTTGATCAGATTTTTGTTAAAAGCCAAGGAAAATTAAGATTTAAATGGAGTTTATCAAATTAAATTAATGAGATTTAAATTAAAAGATATAAAAGCTGAATTAGCAAGCCTTGCAACAAATAAATGATATTATGGCCATACGTATATTATTTCTTAAATATTAAGGAATAATACGTTTTAAATCTGACATTCATGCTGACTATAATAAGAATGTAACGATAACAAATAAAATGTAAACGCACTTGCGATAAAATAATGTTGGATAATAAAATTAAGGATGGCTGAAGTCACATGATTCCTCGCGTCAAAAAAGAAAAACCATTCAAAACATACGCATTCCTCGACGAAGGCGAGAGAAACAGAGACGGAAAACTCTTCACAACCACGATTCATTATTTGAAATCACGTTGAAAGAATGAGAGAGAAAAGACATTCTTTCTGGGCCCAACATCCTACAAGTGCTATCAAAAGGAAGACGGGAACTCAAATGCCAACAGAGGCTTGGAAAGTGAAAAAACGACGGAGGACGATGGAGTCACGAAAAAAACGAAAGGGCATTTAAAACTCTTGCCAAATCAAAACGTGACGATTTCTCATATTGTATGCTTAGCGTAAGTTTTTACGGAATAAATACATTTCTTACATCAAACGGGAATACTTTCGCCGGCGATGTTCGCGAATACGTAGTCATATTTGTTAACAATATCTTAGTTTCATCATTACTTTTTTTACGAATTCCTACCTAGACAATTCCAAAAGTGAAATAAAATAGTTCGTATACAGAGAAGGATATGTTTTGCGTCGTAAGTAATTCGAGTAGGTAAAATTATTTCGGTTCTCAAAAATAAACTTGAAGTAATGAAAAAAAGATCATCATCATGGGTATTCTGTCCGTACACAGGCTCGTGATTATTATTTGTTAAGCCTGGTTCACCCCACTCCTACTTTCCGTGTTCCTCTTCATGTCTTGATAGATCTCTTTGCTTTTCAAATCGTGCACTGGTGGTGTAGTGGTTACCGTATCGAATTACCATTGCGAAGTTCCGAGGTTCGATTCCCGCGAAATATTGTTTTTTCTATCAAAAACGATATCCCCTGCTCTGTCAGTATAGTATAGAGCAGGGTTTTTTAAGGTACGGGCCGCGGCCCGATTGTGGGCCGCGAAATGTAGGAAATGGGCCACAAGGCCCTCGCCCACAAAGCGGTAATTAGGCAGCAAAATATTGCTTTTTATTAATATCTAATGAGTTCCAAATAAAATCAGTGCCAATTCTCATTGGAAAAGGAACTAATTCCTTCTTATTCTGGTATTAAATTGCGCGAGTTTCTTGGATGATTCCATTTTCCGGTTTAAATATACTCAATGGCATGCAGATTCATTTTTAAGTTGTAAATCCAGTTCTGCATTTCTGGTTTACAAGCAGCACATATATATGAAATATAACTTTTTGAACACTACTAAAGACTCAATTAATTTGCAGTAATTCGTGTCGAAGATTCACTAATTATTAATTTATATGTAGTAATTTATGAATAAAAATCTTTTTGGGTCGCAACATATTTTCTCATTTTATTGGGTCGCAGAGGAAAATGTTTGAAAACCTCAGGTATAGAGCCTAAAACATTTGTTTTTAGGCCTATATCCAATAGTGCTGTAGGCGTGATCGGCACGATTTGAACGGCTACAGTACTGCAATGTGGAAAGCGAGAGGGAGAGCACATTACTATTACCTTGTATTGATTCTATGGTGAGATAATATGGGTTCTCTCGAGGTAAAACATTCCGGAGGTAAAATAATCCCCAAATCGGAACTTCGGACGGGACTATCTTGAGGAAAACATTTGTCGAAGGTAAATTACGTATAGGTACTTTGGAATGTAAAATCCATGAGGAAGGCAGGAGAGCTAAACAACCTGAAAGAAGAAACGAGAAGAAATAGCATTGACATAATAGATTTCAGCGAAGTAAGATGGAAAGGAAGGACAGTTTGACTAGGAAGAATTCACATTAGTTTACTCTGGATGAAATAAATAAATATATATATATATATATATATATGTATTTCACTCAATGGTATCATTCTATTATTGCTCCTAAGCAAAATATATCAAACGATCCGGATAAATTCGAAAATGTCAAGCTAGAATGTAGTCTCGCCTGGGTGGGTCAGAGAATATTTTTCGCGTCTTGACTGTCAACTGGTATTGCGTGAAAAATAAAAGTACCAATCGAGAACATTCTGTCCTTGATCTAAATGGAATGAGAGGCCCCAATGGCAGCATGTATAGCGTGCTCACCGCTATATCAAATGGGCGCAGATCAGAAACCTACTTATGTAATGCTCAACGGCATTATTCTTTGCCCACGCTCGAACAATTAACGGACAAATTAAGAGAAAAATTACCATAATTTAGTTCCTAAAATGAAATTTCTAATTACGTATATTGCATAAAAAAATTCTTTTAACAAACGCAATGTAATTTGTAGTTAGACATAAATGAATAATGTAAATCATATTCAATCTCTCAATCAAACGATTCGTTAGTAACTTAAGTTCATTATAAATAATTTCTTTCGTTATTGCACTCCTTCATAGTTTTTAAAATATCTGATATGGCCACCACATGACTTTCTCCATGCTTGTAATATTTCTAATAATTCCAAATAGGTTAAATGATAATAAATATTTTAAGGAACTGCGAAAAAAATCAAAGACTTTACAAAGAACAGAAATAAACTCAAACTGTAACCTTCTGATATTAAATATATCCCCGAAGCTCCAACAATTAAGAAAATAAAATGGAGCGTAATGTGTTTACAATAGTCTTCGGTAGGTGGTGTGGGGGTGGCAGCTAAAAAACTTAGTTTTTAAAATATCCCTTCAAAATGTATTATATGGGAAATTCTTTCAAACAAAGGTTGTAGAAAATTAAATTACCTACAACTTTTATTCCAGCACGTTTTTACATTTATCAAGTATTAAAGCAAATACAAAAAAACGAATGTGACAAGAGTAAACACCTACTTCCGGTTGACCTATTTTTACCAAAAACTAATCAGCACGTCTTCCTTTAACAAAAATATAAAATTTCATTCTGATCTGGTTAATAGTTTTTGAGTTAGAGCACCCACAAAATCCCGTTCACATATACACACACACACACCCACAGACATCATCGCGAAAATAGTCCAAACATGTTCAGGGGATCTTAAAACATGTATTTCCGTTGAAATCTCGAATTCGATTTTTTTCATGAAAACAATACTTTCTCTATACTTCGTATATGGAGAAAGCAAAAATGATCATTGAGAAATTTTGATGATACTGCCATCTCCTTTTTTCCTTTTATCTTAAGTTATTGTGCTCATTTTAAAATTATTAAAAAAATATTATATCACAGTTTATTCATTGACGGAATTAATGAACTAAGAAACGCGGCAAAAGAACAAATTTATTATTATACAATTGCGCTAAGTTCAACTACCATAAAATAGAATGTCAACTTCCGCATTTAATATATTTATAGAGTAAACAAACGACTGAAATTGTAGAATATAAATTATTACAGTAAATTTACCCGTAATTAATAAAAAATTTCAAGCATTGAAACGATTACTTCCACCAATTTTAGAATAGAAAAGACTTTTCAAACGACTGTTGTTTCCGTTGTTAGCTATCACGAACTTTTTCTGCATATCTATAATCTCATCTTAGTAGTCATTCATGGAAAGCTTGTTTACAAATCTCATACAGTTCAATCAAATATTGCATAATAATAATATTTTAAAGCTTCGTTTATTGTGCGCTTATATTTACCCTAAAATATTTATTAAAAACAAAAATTTTAAAACAATAAATTGAACAAAATTAAAGAAACCTTATTTATATCCGAATCTTGTAGCAATACTCCATTATAATCTGTTCTTAATTCAAGGATATAATTGTATCTTCCGTATAATAGTTAATAGATAAACAACTTCGATTATCCGAAATAAATGGGTACGATCCTAGCTCGCATTATAAATGTTTAAATAATCAAATAATAATTGAATCAATCAAATAATGACTTAACAAGATAATTTTGTAAATTTTTTCAAAACAGGAATTGATTTTAAATTGCAATATACTTTATCGGCGTTATTTTTGCTGCTATAACTCGAAGTCATAATAAACAGAATCCTGTTCAAAAAATTGTCACTTCCCATTTTTTACGCCTGCATAATGGATCCTGTATTGCAATTATTATTCTTTATATCAACTTATTTATCGTTTATATAATAGCGATTTTGATTTTTTAAATATTCATCGTCGTAACGAATGGTTCATAATCTATCTTTTAAATGTCTCCTCTTAGGAAAAATATTTTCGAATATCATCTTCATTGCCCTAAAAAAACCAACATCATTGCCTTTAAACAACATCAACATAAACCAAATATGTAGAGAAAAATATAGATTTTGTCAGAAAAATTCATCTGATTAATTTCCTTTTACAATTAAAAAATTGTTTTCACTTGATCAGGTGCAAATGAACGGAGAAATAAACTGCTATATTAAGGATACGCATACATTAGAGAGTACCCGTTATTAATAAATTTAAATATTTATATGACCTTGAATTTTTGGTTTTCCCGCTCACAGGCAAACGAGATATAACGTGTCCCTCAAGGTCTTGTGTCTTGTAAGACCTTTTATGCGAATGTTTTAGAGAGACATTTGACGAATACTACTTCCTTTACTAAAAATAACCTTTTCTTCTCTTAAGCAAATGATCATAACAGACCAAAAAACAGTACAAAACCAACCACTTTTAAGAACCTCCAAAAGGATAAAATATCATCATGTATTGAAGCAGCAAATGCTCTTAAAAGTAACGTATATTTAATATTCAGGTATATTAATATTATATTTTTACGTTTTCATCAAACCAAAAATAAAGATTTTACGTAAATAAACATCGCGTTGATTTTGTCATTTTCTCTTTGATTCGCGAATTGCAAAAAATGTGAATTTTCCTTTATATAAAATCGATTAAATGCAATTTATTTGCAATTCACATGAAACTTATTGAAGGTAAAATGAATTTAAAACTTTTCCTATTAGTTCGAAAACATCAATAACGTTCAAATAAGGTCAATATTATGGTACCCTTCATTGAACTACGCACTGACATACTTTTGTCCACTCTTAATGACAAGGCATGAAACGCATCGTAAAATCTGCCATGCGTTGAAATCTCCAAATTGTCTTTTTAAAAAATTGAATCGCATTTAATAATAAATGGCTCATTGTTATAGATCAAGGCAGTGTTCTACGAAAGTATCCTACCACTGGCTGTTGAGAGATTATTGTTACTTTCCTGTTTAAGTTCATTAATATTTTCGATGAATTCGTATAACCAAATTATGTATGAATATATAAATCAATCACATTATATATTTACTACATCAATTAAGGCAGATAATTATAAGAGTTAGTGAAATTCCATTTTATTTAAACAATAACTTTTGGGTTCAAATAAACCATTAATGGGTTTAAGCCGCAATATTTTTTTACTACTCTGAAACACTATGAAACAACTACCCAATTGCTTCATTGCAGTTTATCAGTTCCTGGGAAAAGCGGGTTATTAAGAATTGTAAATCGTAAATCACTTTCAATATTTTAAATATTATCAAGAAGTCAACAAAAGTATATAATTACGATTAATTTACTTAAATATTTATTGTTTGTTAAAAAAGGCATATTTTGATTCAATGCTATTTTTAAAAACTTATCGTTAGCGTTCAAAACCATTCTTTTGTCGCGGCAAAAATAAAAATTACGAACTAGTAGGACGACGATACCTATCAAGCAGGAATGAAAAATTAGTTGCCTATGTTTTTTTAATTTTCTCTCTGTAAATAGCTAATTAAATAGTAAATTAAAAATTTTCGCCTCTGGTTTTACATAGGAATCACAATTATTTAACAAGATTAGCAATAGTTTCTTATCGGAACAGCTTCCTGTACAGGTTGGCTGTCAACGTTGACCCTACATGTTGACTGGAAGTATTGACTTAATTCGAAAAAATGATAAACTCTATATTTCCAAAAAAAATCGAAATTGCTCTCCTGAGGCAATGCCATACGTATGTTAAACGTTAATTATTTTTTCACAAACGTTCGATCAAGTCTGCGAGTTAAATATTTTTTTAATATAAATACTTCCGTCGTCTCGAGAGAGCTGGATAAACTTAGGCACCAAACGAGGAAACCTGCACTGGAAAGTGTCCTCTGCCACACTCGATCGGGAATCCATACCTTTTTTCGATCACGTCCTATTGCAACGAGGGTTTTCCGGCCGAGAGACCAGCCTTTCACTGTTGTTGGAAGAGTTGCCGGATGAAAACGATCGCTGCGCCGATTCACGGGGGCTCCCGCGTAGCAGGAGGCACGATCGGACAAACACCACGTTTGTAAAGGGAGACTCCGTGGAGGTTTGATCCCGGAGACTTCCTTTTTTCTAATGCGGCGTCGGAAAGAAAGAGAGAGGGAGCCAATGACTTAATTGGTGAGGACGGATATCACTGGCGTTCGAGGAGCGAATACTGCGCGCGGCCGAAGTCTATACGGAGACTGAAGTGAGTGACGGTGGAGGGAAAGCTGGTGAGGGCGAGTCGGTGAGGTATGAGGAGTGGGGTGGAGGAGAGGGGCGAAGGAGGAGGAGGGAGGGAGAGAAAGGAGAGGTAGGGTGCGGAGGAAATGGGTAAATGGAGGGATGGGGTGAGAGAGGGGAAGGAAGGAGTTACAGAAGTGGAGGGGGGAGCGATGAAGGGGGCGACGGGGAGGGGTTATGTCCGAGTTTGTTCGTGCGTAATTTCTGGCTAATCAACCTCTTGGATTATTATAGCCTTTACTCCTTCCACACCGAAGACACAGAAGGGAGGAGGGAAACCCGGTGCCGGTGCATCGGGAAAAATTCGACCTCTATCGGATTTCGAACCTGGGGCCATTGCGTGGAAGTCCAACGCTCTAACCACTCCGCCACCCCCGGCTATGTCCGAGGAGTAAAGGTGGTTCGATCGTCCCATCCGAAACGACGTTTCTGAACCATTAAATTAACCATTAAAACCATTAAACCATTAAAAATTGATGGAAAAAGTGATCTGAAGATCCTATGCAGACAGGCATAAGCTGTAATGTTGGTAATGCCCGGGTTCGATTCCCGGTCATAGCAGGCTTTTTTCTCGTTTCAAAAATATTCCCATAGTTATCATTGATAATATTTTTCTGAATCGAGAAGTGCGTATGGTTCTGCACTTCTTCCCTATCATTCGGGCTGCCGCCCTCCATTCAATTGACTTTTAATTTCCCGCGCATTTTCTTGATGACCTCACGTTGTATTTTTTTGTAACTCCTTATGATATTATTCTATTTTTATTATGAATTATACTGATGTAAATTACACTACAATGAAGTATGAGAGCAAATAATATTATTTTTTTTAATAACACCAAATGAAATAAAATTGTTTGTGGTCTAATGGTCTATTAAATATTCATTGGGTCATATAGACCCTCACGCGCTTGCTAAAGGGTTGAGCATTCTATAATTTAAAGTATGTAGTCTCTCTCTCCCTTTCCAATTTCAGTTTCGCCAGTGGATTAAAACATTTCTCACACCTATTTGAGAAGAGAAACGTTTGAGAGACGCCATTCGAGAAAGAAAACCTTAGACACAAGAAAACAAAGGAATTTTTTGTATTTTCCAACTTGCTTTGCCAGTGCGTGAAAATTGCGAAAAATTAATTTGCGAGCTAAAAATAACCCCAACTAAGTATCCGACGTTATTTACGAGATCTAAAATCGCGAGAGTGCCGTCAGGGCTCAGAAAATAGCACGTCTGCTGTTTCTGTCACGTTTTCTTAAACATCTTCATTATCCACTAATGATTTTAATTCTGTACTTTGATACCATATCGAAAACTTCGATTCCACTCTATAATATAGTGACAGTTCTCCTGATTTTATTTCACCTGTTTATCATCATATTTGATTTTCATTTATATTTCTTAATTTCCATCTATCCTTTGATTCTTTGGCAAAAGTTTACCAAAACTGCACTTAAAGGGGTTTAATACATCTTAAAGAGTTTCAACTTCTAGGATACCTATTTTAACCTCACTAAATATCATTTTGTAGGAATTGTTATTGAATTCAACGTTCTAAAGCCGCTGTGACACTTATACGCCAAATAGGCATAGGAACGAATCACCAGTATTGCCAATCTGAGGAATTTTCCGCTAGATTTAGATTATTTCGTTGATTAACTGGTGTACAGAAAACTTTAAAATCCGCTAAGCGGATTTTCTGGGTTATTTTATAAGAGAATTTGGAGGTTTTTGTTCACGTGTTTACAACATATAAAAACGTTTATATCTTATATAATAATCTCAATCTTTTACAAAAGTTCATATTTTATGTATTTCATACATAGTATTTCCAGAAAATCTGGGAAATGATGCGCGCTTAATTTGTAGAGAAGATAATAAAGTGACGTGATAAAAGTAAACAACATTGATAAGAAAGTATACATTAAAGTAAACTCTTGCTCTTTTGAAGAAGAGTGTAGTTATCTATTTTCGTCTCGTGTACTCTTTTGTAAAGCTTATAATTTGGTTTCGCTTCTTTACTGCCACTTTTCTCCACGAGTTCCCCTCAGTGAAGCGTAACGTCAAATATCGTTACATTGTAAACACATGTAATTAATTGGCTAATTATTTAATATAATAATATATGCTAATTTTAAACTTCATTTTTTAACCAATCCCTAGCTTATTTTCGTCTAAATCTAGGAGATTTTTCACAATCATTTAGCGGGTCTATTTTTTCAGCAGCTGACAACACTTGAAATGACCATGTAGAGAAAACACTTAAGATCGACCTTAACACAATCCTTTTTTCCATAGGAGAAGCAAGGCAGTGCGTGAGGACCGTTCGATACAGTTTGGTAATGTTAACCACTTAAACTCGCGAATCCGGTGAATTGCAGGGTTAAGTTTTGGCGCACGTAAAAGTTCCTTAATTTTGTTCAAACTGCGTGTTACCTCTCTCGTGGGAAGAGGTATGATTTCTGATTATCCTCCGAAATATTTCATTCTGCTAAAAGAAAGAAGATACCACCTTCTGCCTGCGCAAATTACAGCCGTTAGATACAATAGGAATTAAGGAAACTATGACACAAAAAGAGCGTTACGACATCATTAGAAATTTTTCAATTACATATCATTAAAATAAAACCAAACAAATGATATATTGCATCTACTAATGAAAATAAAGGTGAAAGGATTTCTTATTCTTTTAAATGAATGGCTTAAACCAATCTAAAACGATGAGATCAACTTGTATTGCAATATGTTACATTTGAAGCCTTAATTATGAATCGCATCTTGCTTTCCAAAACCAATTAAACTACTCCTGCAAATACTTCCCGATTATGATATATTGATTATCGTTGAATAAAAATATTGACAAACTGGAAATTTAAGTTTTGAAAATCAGTAACCTTTTAAGGTTGTGATGAGAAAACGACATACGCTGCCGCTTTTACTTCCTCTTAAGGTGTACCGACACACGCAAGGTATAAGGTTGTGAAAGGAATTGGTGTATGAGAGGGGAAAGTGGAGTGAGTGACTATAGTGTGAGGAATGCAGATAAAGCGAGCGGAAGAGGGCAAGTAGAAGGTAAAGAGGTTGAGGGAATGGCCGGAGGGAAGAGTGCGTTGAGGGGCGGGGAGCGGTGGCCGAAGGGCTAAATGTAAAGGAAGGAGGCGGGAGAATGGAAAGGGAGGAAAAAGGATGTGAAGGGAAGGGGTGGAAGTAGTGGAGGGTGGATCAAGCGATCGGGAGGAAGAGTTAAGGGCTGAGGGCGTTGTACTGGTGGAGATAAGATGAAGAGGAATGCGAAGGGAATTTCTCAAAGACGGCTTTTTTTCTAAAAAAATCTTTTTAAAATCTAAGCTAGCGTAGAACCATGTTCAGCACATAAGGTTAGGGATATTTTAGCGAGTTAGTTTCGGATATCTTTACGATATTGAAACACTATGAATATTTGATAGAACACGAGATTAGAAATGCCAGAAATGCTTAAATCTTGAAATTATGAAGCACTCATATACTTAACCGGTCGACAATGGTTGTAAAATTTAAAAATAAATTTAATCCCTTAAAAATTAATTTGGTGCACGCTTTTTATGGGGAATTTTGTGATTATCTGGTATCCATCTCTCGTAAATGATGGCATAATCCGCTGCTTTGATTTGGTATCCGAAATAAGCCAAAATTGCTATTTTTCATGAAAAAATATAATATTGATAGCTCGTCTATGTTCTTTGTCATACTAATTTTATCATATACAAAGTGATAATTACGGAATACAAATGCATGCAGGGAAAATAAATACTGACAATGTTTTATGCAACTTCACCGTATTTAGGAACAAACTATTTTTTGCTGATGAATTTTCGGGGGTAAATTAAAGCTAATATTTTTTCTTCGAAAAAGGCAAATTAAGAAATATTGAAATGCTGTATAAAATAAAATAATAAATGACGTGGAATCTCGATAGCTAAAACCTCAAGGGAAGGCAAAAAAATTTTGAATTCTCGAAACATCGATTCGCAGAATGTTGTTCTAACATGTACGAGAATGGGCCAAGTATCTACTTCCAGCTATACTTTATCACTATCGGTGTTCGACTGCATTTCGCTTTATAGAAAGTTCCCGTCATCGTATGCATGTTAAAGCAACTTCGTATAATTAGTAAATAATTATGCGGATAAAATTCAGATTCCATCCGAAAAAGTTTCTTCAAAAAAGATAAATGTATGTTAAGGTGACTTTTAATGAAAGTTGGCGAGGAACATGAAATAACTTGATTGCGCGTAACAGGCTAAACAAACGAAATCCCAAACAATCAGAAGTAAACAATTTTGACGGAAAAGCTCTCTTATAAAATTCGTTAAAGATTCAAAATCATATTTTTTGTTTCGATTCTTTACCTACATCACTGCTGGCATAACTGTGTTTTACGACTTCCATGGGCTTTCCCCCAATAATTCGCTAACTGGTTGCTGTCACGCCATCAAATTATGAAGACTTTTTTCTTTGTTCCGTTTCCATTACGGTTATCTTCATTTTTTCAACATTCGCGCAGGTATTCCCGTCATGGCAGGCCGAGATCTCGATTCTGCCTTATTTTCTTCCGAGTCCCACAGCGACAGCATCGCGCTTCTCTTGTCATCGGTTCCGCCAAGAATCTGCGCAGCTCCCGATCGGACGACGCGGGAAACAGCGAGCAACGTCCGCGCCCATTTCTTTTTCCTTTGTCTTCTCCGAAATGCGCCTGCGCTCCTTTTGGGAGAAGAGTGGAATGGGTTAAGGGGTGAAGGATAGCCGTGGGAAGATAAGATAAAGAGATCGGAGAAGGACGGCGAAGGCACTCGGGTGGGGAATGAGGGAAGGCCGGGCTCATTGTTCTTCCAGATGGGGTAAAGGAGGGGGAGAGAGAGAGAAGTGGGAGATAATAGAGAGGAAGGAGAGCCGCACCGACAATGGATCCCATCCGCTAAAAGTTCCTCTTGCCCGAGTAAAATACGGTCTAAAGAGTTGAAGAAGTGGCTTCGCACGCATTCGGCGAAAACGACGAACTGCGCCACAAAAATTTTCACCAGCTAATTCGAGAGATCGCGCGAATGCCGTTATAATACCATAATTTTGGATGTATAACGTGCTTAAAATCAAGGCGAGCGTACGCACGATAACTAATGGGTTAGCGTTGGCGTTTTAAATCGATCTGAAATGAAAAATCTCGCCATATTTCTGAATAAATATAAAAATGTTCCGTGGCCATGAACCTTGATCTTAAAAATTTCTCATAGATTCAAAAGCAAAGGAATTAAGGCTCCCGAAAAATAATAAATACGATTAAGAATTTGTTACAAGGTTTTTCCCATAAGTTTATCAGGCCGTATGGCCTAAAATTTTTTACAATAGTTTGTCATTGTGTCTGTTTTCCGCAACGTGATAATTCAACAAGATGATATAGCTAGAGTTGCCTGTAAAATGAGAAACTTCTGCACTAAGTTGGCCTAATCGGCTGTGATCATAAAGAGCGTTGAATCGCTTCGTTCGTTATTTGAGCCTAAGCGATTTCTGTTTTAGCTAAGCAAAATCTTAAATTTCATTCAATTTCTGCGCAAGTATATCCGGCATGGTCCGATAGAGTTAATCATTAGACTTCCCCAAATAAACCTCGCGACCAAATTTTCCAAATGCAAATCACAAAAAGCAATAAAAATCGATATTTGGAATTTATAGAAATATTACAGGCAGTGCATTAACTAGGGCGGGGCATCTGCCCCGGGCGCAACTAAAGAAGGATCGCAAAAATTGTTAATGGTAAGTTGTGTGAGGTTGCATGGCACAAAGAAAGGGGCGATTTCACAACTATATTTGTTCCAGACATACGCACAGCAGAAACTATAAATTTCGATGATGTTATTAATGAGTTTGTTGCATTAAAATCACGTAGAATAACTCTTTAATATTAAAATATTTATACTTTCTATATTTTAATTATGTATGTATGTAATTATGTACGTACGTAATTATATTTATAATTATGTATTTAAATTGTGTACATTTATAGTGAGAAATTACATCAATTATAGTTTATTTTTATTTATTAATTGTTCACCCAAAATCCATATAGTAAAAAATATAGGTATTAGAGAATTTTTTATTTAGGGGGCGCATATTTGGTAGTTTTCCCCGGGTGCTTGTTTAGTTGGTTACGGCGCTGATTACAGGTAAGGAGAAAGTCATGTGGTGGCCACATCAGATTTTTTTAGAAATTGTGAGGAATGATGAAATTTTCCAATTAACCGATTAACAATGATAACACGTTGGATAAGGGTAAAAGGGTAAAAAAGAGCTTCATTGTTTCTGTGCATGAGATAAGACCGAAGAAAACACAGTTTTTCAGTGGTCTCATAATTCAGAGATGCGCGTGACTTTGTAACAAAGAGGCCATCTGCGCTAAAATCTCTCTTCCTCTACATAAGTTGGAGATCGCAGCATCTACAGTAAAACGATGCTTAGATTATAGGAAAATTAGCTATTTTCATCATTAAAAAAAGCACTTTTTGATCGATTAATGATTGGATTTGAAACTGGTAGACTGGTTAATCACAATCATGGCCTAGTTACCGAGTTTTAAAAATGAAACATTAAGCTCACCTTATGGCCGGATTCCAATTGACATTGAAGATAACTCTAATAGCCACTAAACGCTAGTAAAATCAACGTCGCTGACGACAGCTGTTTGCTGTTGAAATGCAGAACTGACTATTCCAACCATTTTGTGGCAATTGGAGTTATCTTCATCGTTGCTGAGGGTCGAAAATACTAAGTATGACGCGCGTCAGATTTTTTTTACCTCATATTTCCCAAAAATAATGCGTGTTGTATTTCAATAAAAAAGATTATTAGGATAATGTTATGATCAATTAAAATACGTCATGAAATTGAATATAAGATCAGTTTTATGGCACGAGTCAAAAGAGTCTATTATTTGGCAGAGCATAATCCAAGTTTTCATCATCATTTGTTTTATAACCTAAATAAAGGATTCTTAATATGTGTTAAACAGAGTTCTCCACATTTTCCTATTCTCTGTAACCTTCTTCAATTTTTCTTGATTGTCTTTACATTTTAAGTCTGTTCATTTTATTTTCAGCTGTCTTCTCCATGCTTCCATTTCGAAGCTTCCAAGTGCTTCATATTATTTTTCCTATGCTTACAAACTTTCGCTCTCTACATGGAGATGGCACACCAGACACAAAACTTCTTTTTTAGCTCTTCGTTTATTTAACTTATTTGCAAGAGTTTATTTCTTTTGAAGGTAGCTTTCGCTTTCGATGTTCTAATCCACGGGCGCCCTACCTAAGGTACGCCAGGTAATTTCATGCGGCCCGCGAACCTTTGACGAAAGAGGGACCTGTAATATTCAATACAAATAATTTTATTATATTTTTTAGCGAACGTTGCGTTCATAAAGCCTTTCTTCGTGAAGTTTTGACCCTAAAAAATGTTCAGACTTCGAGTTTTACATTAAATGACGTCATATCTTATCCGGACCGCCGGAACATAAGCAACTTTTAATGCGGCCCGCCAGGTGAAAACTTTGCCCATCACTATTCTAGTCCTTTCATATTTGAATTTTATGTTTCTTGTTATAACGCTTTCGAGCTATTTATACTGCTCAAACTGTTATAGAAGCTTTCCACAAATCCTTAAAATTCAATCGGGTTATGGCCATCATTATCTGAAATTTCCGTCTTGACGTTGTTAAGAGTTAATTTTTCTCGTCCATCTCAAGGTTAACGCCCCTATGAAGCAGTGCAACGGGGATGTACTGACACGGCTCTTCAAATGGGGTTACGCGTACCCCTTAGGGGGAACTTCAAGGATTTTGAGGGGGTACGCGAAAGTGCTTAAGATGGTAGTTTTTCTTCTTACTTCCTCTTTCATCCATGACTTTGGAATCAAAAGTTGCAATGTTACGACAAATAATAATGTTATAAACCAGAAAAAACGTCGAAACTGTGAATTTGAATGTTATAAACAGGGGTTCTCTATCTTAATACAAGTGTTATACATTTCAATATCACTTTAAAACGTACTTGGGGATACGCGACCATTAAAAAAATGCTCTAAGGTAGGGGTCCCCGAACTTTTTGAGAGGAGGGCCACATAGGAATATTGAAAGTGCTAGGCGGGCCGGAGCGAAAAAAAAAACCGTTTCAAAATTTAAAATATTTTATTCTATAATTACCTAAGCATACACGCAAACATAACTATAAGTAAACGTGAATAAATGCAAGAAAAAGTTCTAATGCGAACAATGCGCCTGTCTTTAAATTGGAAACACTGATTTTATGATGTTTAATAAAATTTCCGAGGGCCGGATAAAACCCTTTCGTGGACCGGATCCGGCCCGCGGGCCCTAGTTTGGGGACACCTGCTCTAAGGGATACGCCAGCAAGAAAAGATTCAAACCCCTGTTCTAACACATTAAAAAAGTTTCACAATGACAGATTATTCTTTAATTTCACGGGGTTAACTTTTTGACAGGTCGGGCTGGTCTTCCGGCTTATGCATCGAGAGATACGTACATTTGTGTAACTGGTCAATCTTATTGTTCCCTGGGTTTCATAAGAAATAAGTGCCGTCTTCCGCTGCGTTCACGCTTCGGCGGTCGATTGGAATACCAATTAGATTCACGGCGGTACTCAGACAAAGCGCGAGGAAAAAGAATGGTCCATTTCCACCTAAGAGCAAATAATTTATCGCACCGTACCCAAATAAGTATATTTTTGAAATTTCCTCTTCTATTCTTTTTTGGTTGGAGACCTTTCTGTTATCTTAGCCCTTTCAGACAATCTGCCCATTCCAATGGGCATAAAATCGACTGGATGTAATTCTTGGAATTCAGTTCACTTATGCGTAGGAGCTCGTAGTTTTCACACCAAATTAAAAAAGTAAGATTCCAATAGACTTCTTGTTGCCAAAAACTATAAAACATTTGGTTCATATTCTTAGGTTTCAAATCTTTTCGTTTGCATATGATAATTAGTGACCAAAAGGGTTAATGGAAAGATTACCCAATAGCTGTCTATCTCTGAAATTCAATTTATATTTATGCAGTAAAGGGAACTTACAACATATCAATGTAACTGATCGATTCGATAAAATATCTGGGCATAGATACCATGAGTTAAAATCTTTTTATACACTGTAATGTAATTAAATGTGTACTAATAAATAGGTATTAAGAAATTCAATGCTGTTATGGCATTGTATTATAGTATACAATCAGAATATGACAAATAAATATTCTTATAATAATAATACCAATATTTTTTATTTGATAAAAATGTGGTGAAAAATTTGAGTGGTTTAAGTAATTCGATTCTCGTGTATATATATAACAGCTTACGGAAAAGGAAAGGTAAAAATGGATATATGGATGTCAACAAGGTGTTGGGATGAGGAAACCCAGAGAACACTCACCAATCAGACGACTTCAGGACTCGCCAACCTGAATTCGTCTGATTGGTGAGTGTTCACTGTGTGTGAGTGTATATATATATATATATATATATATATATATATATATATATATATATATATATATATCCAAGTATAAAGAAAAAAACGAATTAGTACGATGGATTAAAAAGTAGATTCATATTTTTTATTAAATTGATACATGAGAGATTAAAACGAGCTTAGGATGTGATCTATGAAAAAGATAAAATGAGCTAGCAGAGGCGAAGATATATTTTTAACCGTTAAGGCAACACGTATGACATAAGATTCTCCGTAGTCGAGGCATTACACCTTTCTTGAGAAACGTTCAACTCATTGTCAGTACGTCGTCGACTGAAAAAGATTAGGAATCATTTGCATAGTTTCCTTCTATCTCTTCATCTTATATATAAAAGTAATTTCACGCATCTTTCTCATACGCAATCGTGCATACACACGCAAAATAACAGTAAATCGTTTTAGCCACGCACAACCTCGACTTTTCGTGTGAATCGTAGCTAAGTAAGATAACCGATGTTGTAATCCCCCAAAGTGGAAAACCACACCTTGGGAGCTTACGCAAATTGCTCGATTCATAAAATTTAAGCATTTAATTAGCCGCGCGAAATACTTTTGAAATCGACACTTGGAAGGAAACTAGCGAAAGTAAACGTCGGGAACATATCGAAGGAACATCGCGAAATACTTGTGGCAGTTGGGAGAGTATCCGTCTTGCAATTCGGTTAATTCGAAAATTTTCTCTTTTTTGGAATTTTTAAAAGCGTGCTTGTGTTATAACATTGTCTTCTACTCTTGGTGAATACACGATCATTTCGGAACTTCCAAATTAACTGCTCTTTTTGATTAATATCTTTTTGAAAAGCTAACGCTTCTACTCTAGACCAGCGGTGCCCAAACTTTTCTAATGGCGGGCCACATCAATGGTTGCGAATCCCTTTGCGGGCCGCATTGGAAGTTGTCAATTCTTCGGCGGGCCGGATTAGAGTTTAAATCGGAAAATTTCTATATATTCTGAGATGCCATTAAGTGAAAATCATGTCTAAATAAGGTTTTCATGGCTAACATTTCAATATTTTAAGTTTTATTACGAAAATTTTCAAAAAATGTATGAATTTGTGTGTTAAATTTTTCGAATTGATTTTTTCCCCTTAGCTTCGCGGGCCGAACAAAAACCCTTCGCGGGCCGTAGTTTGGGCACCGCTGCTCTAGACAATCAGGTAACCGCAAGGCCCTAGGGTAGTTTTGAGAACACGTGTTTCTTAGCCCTTTTGAGGTTTTTGAGATTATATTCACCGATCTAATGGTGGGATATTTCACGAGCCTTTCTATACAGATAAGGTCATGGATATGCCCTGCTGAGAATGCCTCGACCCCTGTTAAACAAGGTTCGGAAGAAAGGCATTTCGGTGGTCGTGTTCTACCCCTCCCCCTCATCAACCCCGTGGAGTGCATTCCGGAAACAAATGTTTCTCGATCCTTTCTAGGGTTTTTCCTATAGATGAACTTGTTGTATGCACTTTCAACCGTTCTCCCTATGCACAACCCATTCTTTTGGCAGTCTTTTTCTTAAAGTTATCCAGGAAGGGTCGTTCCTCTCTCGTGTTTTGGCTCCTTCGTCTTTTACTACAGGTTAGTAAATTTTAATTTATATATAATGGTTTAAAAAAGATGTACATAAATAAGCATTCGTTACTACAAATTGAAGAGGGATTAAGGATAAATATTTATTTCCTATTTGTTGTAAAATATTTTGCCGATTCGAAAAACACATTATAATCAGGATTTGAGGTAAGAACGTTGATCGAGCCCTCAATAACAGTAAATTTTTCTCACTATATATTTTATGTTAAATAAAGAGAATATGTAGTTCAGTGATGAAATATATCAAATGATACATAGTATTAGATAGTTCTTTTTCGACGTCTAAAATATTATTCTGATAATTATATCGTTAATGTTTTTTCCTTAATTGGCATCAACGAATGTCTAAAAGATTTTACGCTGGACTAGCAAATTATTTTTTTAAGAATGTTTCTCGGCAAAAGCAACATCATATTGTCCGTATTTCATAAATTAATCGTTTTCTAGTTTTCATTATACAATTTAAAAAGGTAAATCTCAATTCGTTATTGGGTGTTTTCTTTAATATTAACATTTTAAAATTAAGAAGTGTAAATGCGCATCAATAAAATAAAATTTATGAAGAAAATGACATATTAGTTCGATTAATTTGTACATAAAGATTTAACTTCATAAAATTTTATATAAATATTCCGAGTACTGTAAAATAAACGTAAATTTTACGTAGAATTTCGATGTAAAAAGTAACTTTAAAGCATCGAATTAAAAGGCCGAAAACTGCCAGCCCTATATTTAAGTCGTAATTTTAGGTGTCGATATTCGTCGAAAATCTCTAGGGAAAAGAAACGTCGATTTAAAAAAATAAACGTCGAATCCTACCAAGCCTAATTATAATTATTAAATTTGGTTAAAATTGATGCGGATAGTTCAACACAAATGCGTGTAAAATGATTTTTTATTATTCCCTGTATTGTGGCAGCCCTGCTTTCTATATCTATACAAAAAAATCTTGATTTTGTTGTTTTATGTTGCACGCCTCCTTCATACAAAATTTTGTTGAAATTCACAATTACCGAAAAGTTAAACTTTGCTATTGTGGCACCCCTGCTGATTCGCTCCGGTTCAAATATGCCATTTTGGTGATTAATTTACGTGAATATTGTGTGTACCAAACTTGGTTGAAATCGGTTCAGCCTATTCCTTTCTGATATATGCGTACGGATGGACATCACGAAGATAATAATGCCTTTCAGCAATGAAGAAAAACACAAACAAGTAGGGATGTACACGGGTATTCCGTGGTACACAAGTGCTTTTTATCGATTCGCCTTAGTATAATTGTATACTAATATATTTGCTTTGACATCAGGAAATTATTTTTCCTTATAGTGTGGTAGGCCTGCTTTCTTAATTCGTTCCAAACATATTCATTTCGTTTTCCCATTCTATACTCACCCTACAAACGAAATTTCTTTGAAATACGTTCAACCAATACCTTCCAAATTCATAGTAATAGAAAGATTCTAACCCTGATATTGTGGTGGCTCTGTTTGGTTGACCCGGTTGAAATGTGCTATTTTAGTCATTTATTTATATGAAAATTACATATACCATATTTGCTTAAAATCCATGTTGTCATTTCTCTAGAAATACGCGTAAAAATATTATTTTAATTTTTACTGTGGTAGTCCTGCTCTTTTGCTCCACTTTAAACATCTTGATTTCATTATAGTATGCTTCAAAAATCTTATATAAGAAATTTAGTTGAAATCCATTCTGCCAATTCCTTCCAAATCCATAATTACTGAAAGAGTTCAATTTCAAATTGTGGCACCCCTGTTTGACTGATCCAATCCAAATATGCTTTTATGGGTTTTTGTATGTGTGTTCATTATAAATATTAAATTTGGTTAAAATTGATGAGGAAAGTTCAACACAAATACGTGTAAAATAATTCTTTAAATACTCGTATTGTGGCAGCCCTGCTCTCTATACCTGTGCTAAACATCTTGATTTTGTTTTTTTAAGTTGCACACTTCCATAATGCAAAATTCTGTTGAAATCGGTTCAGCCAATTCCTTCCAAATTCATATTACCGAAATGTTTACCTTGTAATTGTGGCACACTTGCTGAAAAAACGTTCATTTTTCAGACAGACATTTCATCATTACAAATATTCTTTTAATTCTAAAGATTTCACCTCCGTAGCGATTTTCGTTTTTCCCGCGTAAAAATAATAGTTTAAAACATTCCCCAAATGTTAAAATTTTAAAATTTTTACACTTTCTCCATTATGGGGTACTAATGCTACACGTTTGAGCCAAAATTTAAAGTTGTAGCACTTCTATAAGTAAAATAATATTTTTCTAATTGTTTATATTTAAATAATTTTTAACGGCCGCCGCAATTCATATATGGTAAAATTGAAATGTATATTTGTGCAAATGCACTGTTCTGTAAATAATTTGAAAATTTCAGCTTCCTAGCTCATCCCGTAGTACCTAAACAGTTATCTATTTGTTTAAACTTTAAGAATTTTTAACTGCCAAACAAATTAAAATATCAAAATTTGTATAATCCCTATTTCGTTTTTTTAGGAATTCTACTTACAAAAAAAATTCAACTCCGTAGCACATGCGGAAATACATAAACCTTGAAAATTTGTTTAAACAATTGCGAATTTTTAGCGGCCGCATTGTTGCACTTTTTCAAGATTTGCGTTTTTTCTAGTCGGTTTTGCACAAAATCCTACATAAGAAAAAAATTTCGAATCTCCAGCACATCTGGAAGTGCCTAAACATTAGTATCCTCCTATATCATTATATATCGACGACTCTTACAGAGGAGGATATAACATAATAACATATAGGAGGATACTAATGTCCAGCCCAAACTACAATAGCTAGAGAGCTGAAAGTTTTAGGTTTTGTAGATATGATGAAGAAATCTTCAGATAAAAAGAGACTTCTTACCTAATTGACATGAGTTCGACTCCAGAAATTCCGAAAGTTGCGTTTTTCCCATAAGAAAAGCATTGCGCCATTTTTGTAAATTAATTATGGGCATTTGCCGGTAAGCTAGAAAGATGAAATTTCCAGTGTTGCTAGATGGCCGCAATATCTATTTGGAATTATTGTCACTTTTGCTTTCAGTGTCTTGGGTTCGACTCCAGAGACCCCAGAATATCTCCCATAAGTTAGCATGGGAAAACGCAATCCAGTGTGTAGACCAATCTAATAAGTTTAGGAAGCTGAAATTTTGCAAGATTATAGAACTTTTCTCATAACCAACTATAAAAATCGAAAATTTTAAAATTGTAAATTTAAGGGGTTGTTTTAACCCCATTTGAACATTAAAGTTTAATAATTTTTTAGGTACTACGGGATGAGCTAGAATTCTGCAATTTTCAAATTATTTACAGAACAGTGCATTTGCACAAATAAACATTTCAATCTCTCCATATATATATTGCGGCGGCCGTTAAAAATGTTAAAAATTTTAAACTATTAGAAAAATATTATTTTACTTCTAGAAGTTCTACAACTTTAAAATTTGGCTGAAATGTGTAGCATTAGTACCCCATAATGGAGAAAGTGTAAAATGTTTAAAATTGAACATTTGGGGATTGTTTTAAACTATTATTTTTACATGTGGGAAAAACGAAAATCGCTGCGGAGGTGATATCTCTAGAATTAATAGAATATTTGTAATGATGAAATATCTGTCTGAAAAATTAATGTTTTTTCAAGGTTAGATGAAATGCTTGCAGTATGCAAGCACCTTCTACTAGTATGTTATATCCTCCTCCTCTGTAAGAGTCGTCGATATATAATGATACCAAATTTCGTTGAAATCAGTTCTGCCAATTCCCCCCTGATATATGCGTACGGACAGACGGACATCACGAAGATAATAGTGCTTTTCAGCAATGACGAAAAGCACTAAAAAGCAATCCAAAAAAATTTACACACAAATACACATTTTTATAAAAATAATGATAATAAAACTTTTAGTATTGAAATTTTAAGCATAAAATCCTTATTGATACTTGATTTTTATTTATATGACATCTCAGAATATATAGGTAGGTAACTTACGATTTGAACTGTTATTCGACCCGTCGAAGAATTGGCAACTTACAATGCGGCCCGCCGAAGGATTCCCAACCACTGATGTTGCCCACCATGTAGAAATTGTGTGATAGACGATCATTAACGTTTTAAATTTTTATCGGAGGATTAAAGAAATTTATCTAACAAAGAAGGGTATCTTAGATTAAATGGAAGTGCGGTTTATCGATAAGTCGATTGAACTGCCATTAGTTCGTAGGTTTATCATATAAAATAGCCACATTTTTCAACTTAGATGTTAATATAATTGATTTAAATACTAAAATAGGCGTTTGAGGCATAAATAACAGTCGAGCATGATATTTTGTTTTCATAAGCTCTTGTGATCAATATCTAAAACTTATTTTTTTTAAAACCTAGTTGACAACGCAATAGATTTTAATAGTTAAGCTGGAATATCAACCATAACATTCTGATTTTTAACAAATCATTTCATTGAAGCATTTCAAGGGTAAAAAATGCACATTTATAAAGAAATGTATATCACCAATTTACAGTTCGCACTAAAAGTTGAAGGATTTTTAGAAAATAGATTTTCTTTTGGCAGTTGAATGTTACGGCATAATTCATATTTTCTTATCCTAAAACTCAAATATTCATACTGATAATCAGGATAACCTCAGTACCCATAAATCGGTTAAGGAAAGCATAATCCCAGTTGAAGTAAATAAAACCTGTCTTCACTGGTGATTCTCCAATCGTCGATACTAAAAAAGGAATTCCCAACTAATTTTTGTTCACAATAATGATTGAATCTAATATAATTCATTCTGTTCAGTCTCCTAATATGTACACTACTTTCTTTTAATTTCAGTTTTTAGACTTAAATGCTAAGCAAAATATAAGAAGTCGATATAGTCCGACCAATAAAAATATCTTTTTGTACTCTTGTTCTGGCTGTTTATAAAATAAACGTATACTTATAGTATGTACATCGCATAAGCTATACAGATTGGGGAAACAATAGACAGTTGATCACCATTCTCTCAGTTTGGACAAATTATCCTGAGCATCATTGGTCGATTAAGAACTTATTAAACGTATGTGGAAGAGGCCCTCACGTGTATTACTTCTTTATCGACGCAATGTTCTCGGGGAAAGGAGATCGAACTTAGAACCAACCTTTCACTTATTCTATTAGCAGCCTAGGGATAGGAATGGGTTTGACTGGAAAGTACGGAAAAGCAAAGGAAGTGAACGTATGCAGTACGATTAACGCCTGAAATATTTTTTTTTATTATTAAAAGAACCTGCAAAATATTGAGTCGAGGAACGCAGGATTGAAAATTAAAACAATTCAAAAATTGATATTGGCAGAGAGGGCATCTATAACTAGGCTTACCATACGCCCCTCTTTGACCGGGATTGTCCCGGTTTTGAGGTCTGTTCCCGGCCGGTTTACTGTTTTGTCCCGAATAATAAGTATAAAACACCGTCAAGGCAAGTTGTATACGCATAATTACAAACTGCAAAACACAAATCATCTTTAGCAGTGGCATCCTCAGCTTCAATTGTATAATTTTTGAGAAAAATGATTGAAATGGTGAAGGCCGTATTACTGCAGCAAAAGAAACCACTTTTGGATATCAAACCGCAATTCATGGATTAAGTTTCAAAACATCGGATTGTGCTAGCAAATTGATTTCATATTTTTTCGAATCTAAGTTTGGTGTTGCTCGAACAAAAAGTTGAATCTGTAGTTTTATATGTTATTACACGAATGTGTTCTGAAGAGTTATATGAAGAGTTAGATAAATCCAACAATGGACAAAAATTGTTTTAGTGATGGTGCTCTATTTTCTTTTCCAGGCTGGTTTAAAGATAAAAGCGCTTGACTTCAATGGAGTCCTTGGAGAAACACCAGAAATATTGACTGATTACTTTCTTTCTTCAATAAAAGAACATCATCTTATGAATAAAATAGTAGGATTTTGTGGTG
This sequence comes from Tanypteryx hageni, assembly GCA_028673005.1. NCBI lineage: Eukaryota > Metazoa > Arthropoda > Insecta > Odonata > Petaluridae > Tanypteryx > Tanypteryx hageni. Next base: position 96,978,567 of record CM054116.1, read on the forward strand.
ATTATTGCAACATGAATTTTGGATGCGTAAAAAGAAAGGGTGAAAACAAAGTACTTTATCGCTTGAAATCGAAATCGGTAGAAATATCATTGGAATTGATTGTGCAGCACACATAGTACACAATGGGGGAATTGTCTTCATTATGCAAAAAAATATTTAAAATAACTCTTAAATATTCCGCGAAAACGGCATCCTGGTTGGAGGGGGTACGTGACGTGATCGCATGCCTTACGACCGTACTGAAAGCATGCGGTTTTGATACTTCGTCCTGTTGCTTTTCCTGATATCGTAGCTAAAATGGAGAACATGGAACTTAAGAAAGGGTTATAAGTATTGTCTGGTACCTCAGTGCTTAAATACAACGATTAAAACCCCGAGAAAATAGTTCATCACGCTACCGAGCTCTTTGGGAAGAAATAAGAAGCGGAGAATATTGTGGTTGAAAGCCATGAGGAGATACGCATCTGATATATCGGAACGTACAACTGCATTTGTCTGCGAAGATCATTTTAATCTAAGTACTAGTTATATGTATGTACGTAATTTTATTGCTTCGTATTTTAGTTTATGACTTACGTCGGCGTTACCATATATTTCTGGAGAACGTTGAAAGAGTAAATTATATTTTTATGTTTCAAAGATTAGCATGTATATTTTAACAAAACCTCCATAATGTAATATGCCTATTCTAAATACGTAAGATCAAACTTACGGTAATCGTTGGGCTATGGGTTTATTAAGCAAATAATTACTGTTGCAGGGCATATATTTAAGTACCAAGTTTTTAAGCAAATACTTTTACAAATGTTACATACTAAGTTTGTTCTGTAATTTAAATATTTTAATAAATTTGTTCCCATAATATCCACGACAGCATGGTATTTTGAAGCACCCGGTTTTGCTAAATAAGGGCAGTCATGAAACTCCACAGATGTGATTTCTTCTTCATCTACAACTACACTCACTTCATAACCTCTTTATCTTATTCTGTGTTCAGGGCAAGTCTTGTCTTTAACAATACAATTTTTTCCTTCTCGCATCAGTTTAACAAATCCAACAGCATTACTAACATAGTCTTTCCTCATTGACCTCAAAGGGAGAAAAAAGCCATAAAAGCAACGATGAAATTCGCGACATATACAAAAGAGACATGCAGTTATGACAAACACTTCTACGGTTTTTCGTTCCACAAGTATAGGTAATAACTAAGGCAGATAGACACTTCAAACAACAAACTTCACCACATTTCCTATAGACAAGACACGCGGAAACTAAGTATATTCACATTAATTTTGTATATTTTTCAATATTAGACCTAATGATTCTGTAAAGGCAGATGATGGTCGAAACCGAGACCGGTCGTGTTTTACTTAATATATTTTGTGGAAATTAGGAAAGATTTAATATAAATAAAAAATACTATCTAGCATTGTTCATGTTATTTTATTGTGGAATTCCACGAAGTCTCGGCCTCGTCCATTACCTTTTGTATACTTATCTAACTATATTTTAATTACTAGATACTAGGACAGCATGGGAAACAATATATAAATAAATATTCTATAATATTAGTTAAAACTAGAGTTGTTTTATTCATTTAATACGGGAAAGCTGTTTTAAGACGTCGATTTATCTTTTACATATCTTCTGCGTTTCAGTCGAAATAATAGTGCTATTACAGTAACTGAAAATAAAAGCGCTACATCGAACTTGTTTTATCAATTAAATGTAATACAAACCTATCCGCCTTCACTCAACGCATTTCAACATCTGAATATTGCTCCCTACGACTTCCAATGTACCGCAAAAACATGTACGAATCAACGTTGGGCAAATTATCAGATCTGGCTACACAAAACCCTTCAGATGCCATTTTGCAAAACAAAGCGAAATAAATGCAGGAAGGTGTAGTACTTCTACCAATATTTCTTCTAAGACGGAGTATAGAGGAAAACAACAGAATTATGTCTTTTAAGCTTCTACTATATCGGCACAATGGCTTCTAGCATCGGCTAACATGCTTGTGGCATTCACTGACTAGGCAAACTTCGGCTACCAATCCAACCAATGTGATCGGGTTTGGCATTAACTCGTCCGTTTTAAATTGCCTTTTTTATAAATATCAGTTAAAAATTTAACGAAAAAACTTTATATTTGCCTATAACAATAGCCATACAATACAACTTCATAAAATTTTCGGTAATTCCCGATATTTGACAGTCCCCCATTGCATCCAAAATGCGGTTGATATTCTACCGATTGATATAGAATCCTTTCCAGTAAAGATTTATAAATATTTCCACATATACACTGTTAGTGTAACTCAACTAAAGGAATTTTGAAAATGTGCTGAAATTACGTAGAAAAAGGTCTTAAAACATGGCAACACGAAATTTATTTCTATTTTCCGGCTTTTGAAAGGCTTCTTGATATGTTTGACGGTCTAAAAAACTATTTCGATTCAAAAGAACAGTACCCACTAATAATAATAAATATATTTGAAGACCCATGTGTATTTGCGATTTGTTCTCGGACAACTCAGTTTATTTTATAAAACAATAGTGAACATAGAAAAACTAACGCAACAAACGTAGCTTGTGAGCTACGGAATATAGAAATTACTTTGCAAGATCGCAAGGGTAACTCTTTCATCCCACTAAGGAAATTCGACGAATCTGGGAATGCGATTTCTAAAACGTTAATCATAGAATTTGACGATTTTTATGTTAGATTCTTATCTTACATATCGTTGTGGGAAAAGTTTCGAAGAAGCAGTTAATTGGCACGAGGTTGAAAAAAAGCGCAAAATATTAATCAAAGATATGGAAAGCTTTTAATTGATATCGACAATCTTTTTGGCGAAGTAAGTTTAGCAAAGCAATCTATGTTTCATTACGACAGAAAGAGAAGTTGGGATGAGAAAGGGACGAAATTTGAAGATAGATGGATTGAACGTTTTAGACATTTTCTCGAACAGAATATTTCAATTGTCAATCCAACGAAAGTTATTGAATACGTATTCTGTTTATCGAAACATCAGCTCCAGTAGAGAGACATTTTTCGATTCTGAATAACGTGTGGGCCCTAGACCGAAGTTGCATGGATGAAAGTACAGAACGAGCGATATTACACTGTAAAATTAATACTGAGTTGACTTCTGAGGAATTTTTTGCTAAAATCAAAAATGATAAAAAGTTTGTTGATAAAGTTATGTCTGGCGACAAATATAACTGGTATAATAAACAGAAATATTTTGTACATGTATTGATTTGGTATTGTATAGATATATTTAATATTAAAATATTTCGTGTTTTCTCTTTTAGATATTTTTTTTAGAACCCTCTCCCTATCTCCTCATCCTCATAATATTCTTTTTTTGGTTGTTTAAAAATGTATAAAATGGAAAATAATATAAATAATATATATTTAAACAATAAAAAATAAAAAACTAGCCGTCCCGGATTTTCTCCCGGTCATGTTAGATTATGTCCAGAATTTGTCCCGGTTTCTCATCTTCAGAAATCGTTTTTTCCCGGTTTTGATCCTTGAACATATGGTAACCCTATCTATAACGATGACGGAGCAAGAAATGGAGCGAATTAAAGCGACAGCCTCAGACTGGACACAAGTAGTAGAAATTGTAGAAATAAAACGTCCAGCGTAAGGACTTCGACGAAAGGTACCCGTCTTGCGACATTGAAGGTTACAGAGAAATGTACGATGGAAGGAGAGGAACAAAAAATTGAACATTTAATAGAAGCGAGAAAAGAGAGGGATTGAAACATTGCTTTCTAAAATGGGCGCCGCGGGAGTTTAGGGTGCCGTTGCTGATTCTCAGGGGCGTCACGAAAAACCTTGTCAAATAAATAAAATTTGAAAACGTTGATAGGTCATCAGAGCGATAATATTTCATCTGATAAATTGGTTATGGTGTAGTACCAACAAATGGATGCGTCCAAACGTTGTGATACACGTATGTATAAATATGAAACTTTGTTTCAAGGTGGAAGTTCCGCAAAATTCTGTTTAACTTTGTCAAGTTGCCGCGCCTAAAAATGTTTGGAGCCCACTGTATTAAAAACAGAGTATCCAGAAACTGACAGAAGAATAAAAACAGAGAAAGCCGTACAAAAAACGGACAATATTTAGTGGCCCAGCCTCCCATTTTCGATTTCGTTTTATTTGCTGGGTAGTACATTCCAAGTATTTACGTAAGGTCTTTGCCAATGTTTGCTTTCTAAACTTTAACTAACATTTAAAATTTACCAATTATGTGACCTACCTTGATTATTTTTCTTTGTCTTCGCTTCTCTTGGGTGTAGGGAGTTCGGCTTAAAATGGATCTTTGACCCTCTTGGAGTTCGTGGAAAATTCGGCGTATGTCGTCCTTGAAGGACCTTCGGGTCCGCGCATGTGCACGAACACCTGAGAGAAACGGGTTGCCCTGATAGATTATCATGCATAAGCAAACCTACCAAAACACGGTAGGTCAAGGTTTGAGCAAGTAACAAGAAAGGTTTTTTTTTACTTCTTTTACATTTCATTTCTGATAGTAGTTTTTTTATCTTTAAAATGCTCTATGCTCGAAAAATATTCGCAGTACAATAGGAAGTGGGTTTTCTATTAAAATAAAATCATCCAAAGAGCGATGCGACAGGGTGCTTTTCTTCATTTTGCCTACAATAATGGGAATTAGGTCTTCACGCACAAAGCGGATTGCATTCTCACGATCTCCCTTCCTGATTCATTCGTTTTCACTTATCTATGATTCCGGCTTCCATTTCATCTTGCTTTGTACACTAACCCGACGACTCTTCCGAAAAAGAATGCATCAACAATAGGTTCCTTCCCTGATTCCATTTTATCATGTATCTCTTCCTAAGAGAGTAAATTCCATTTATTTTAACGCTGTTTGTTTCCTTTGATTGTTACCCGTATTTTTACATGAAAATTATTCAAAGGAAATTCCGCATTTACATTTTCCGGTAAATCTTCATATCATCGCAAAATATCAACAGATTACATAACATAAACCGAATTTGAAGAAATTGTCGATATGACCGTTTATTTATTAATTTGTTTACTTATTTATGTATTGAGAAAGAATCCTCCAACAGCATAGAGGCCAATTACAGCAGACTGGAATTAACACACAAAAATGAAAAAATGACATAAAATCAACAAAATAATATAGAAAATGAACAATGAAACAAAGAACTGAGACAAAATAACAACAGCAAAAAACAACTACATCAAGCATTAACGGTCAATGATTGTCAACGATTAAGTGACTCTGAGGCATTATAGAGGAGTGTTTTCTCAGCAGTGTGAAAAATGTTAAAGATGGGACTGTAGGCGATTAAGAAGAAAAGGTATTCTGTAAACAAGAGAATGGTGAATGCAGGATAAGCGGGGAGTATCTACAGCGAAAATGCAATGAAGGCGAATCTTTCTAGCTGGAACACGAAACTTTATAATGGCAAGTAATTCAGGTCAGCCGATTTTGTTATTTACTACTTTATAAAGGAATTAAGAGATTGGAAAACAAGAGATGGAAATCAGAAAGCCATGGAAAATGCTCCAGAAAATGGAGGGGAGGAGAAAGTGGAAAAATGCTACAGGTGAGGAAGGTAGATATATAGACGTATAAACAACGAGTGGAGAAGGCTAACAGACAAAGCTAGAGAAGACTGGATAAAGAAAAATGTGAGGAACTACAACAGATGGAGAAGTTAGAGTGATACGATATGATGTATACTGCGGCACTGGAATTAGAAGATAAGAAGCCTAATGAAATCTATGGTAAACGAATTATGAATACAGGCGGGAAGATAGTCGCTGAACCAAAGGATGTAGCACAGGTAGGGGAAGAATGCATCAAGGAACTATACAACAACCAGGCAAGACCGTCGCCAATAGAACTGGAAGAAGAAGACGACGTAGAAAAGACAACTTGGGACCAACTATTTTGGGAAACGAAGTAGAAAAAGCAATACAGGAGCTGAAGAAAGAAAAAGCAACAGTCAGCGGTGGGATACCGGCAAAGATACTTGAATTCATGGAATCGGAAGGAATAAAAGTGATTACGAAATTAATTAATAAGATTCATGATTCGGAAGAGTGGCTTCTGGATTTCCTAGAAGTAACAGGGATCCCTCTAAAAAAGAAGCCAAAGGAAATGCAATGTAAAGACTACAGAACGATAAGATGCTATTGGTGTAGTGAGAATCACATCAGAAAGGGCAATAGATTGCTGCGTATGTTTTGCCGACTGGCAGAAGGCCTACGATAGAGCAAACTAGATAATGCTGAAGAGGATCTTAAAGGATATAGGTGAATATTAGAAGGACAAGAGAGTAATCAGGAATATATACTTGAATCAAGTTGTGAAGGTCAGATTGGAGAATGCTGACACCAGCGGAGTAAATGTTGAAAAAGGAGTAAGAGAGGGCTGTTGCCTATCGCCGATTCTATTAAATATATATGGAGAAAGGCTAATGCAAGGTGCACTAGAGGACAAAGGAGATCTCAAGATTTGAGGACGAATTGTAAGAAGAGTAAAATACGCGGATGATCAAGTACTTCTAACAAGAAATGAAAAGGATCTCCAGAAAATTATAAATATATTTGTGATAGCAGGTATAAAATACGGAATGGAAATAAATGGAGAAAATATCACTCGAATTCCTGGAAAAGGAGGAAATTTGAACAAAAGTATTGGTGGAAAGCAATTAGAACAAATTTAAGAATGTAAATACCTTGGAAGCATCATCAAGAGAGAAGCAAAATGTACCCATAAAATAAGGGCTAGAATACCGAAAGCAAAAGCCGCTTTCAGAAGAAAGAAACTCCTACTAACGGAAAAAGTAAAGGAGGATATCCGCAAGAAGGAAACCATGTTGATTAGTTGACAGGTGTGGTGAAGTAAAATAAAATAATCTCCTATAAATAATCCGTTCGCAAATTATTGGCAGTATGGGAAGTAGCGAAATGGGGCAATATGAAATTACTGAATTTTTATTTATCAGACTTATGAAGAGGTATAACGTTGGCCGATTTCCACTGAAAGGGAAATAACCGGAAGATAAACATCTGTTTATAAGGAGGGATAGAGGTAAGACTAAAGGTGGCGCAGGAAAGCGCCTAGTTTGTCAGGACCAGATGGACGGTTGGGGAAGAGAGAGCTGAGAAGATGGAAGCATTCATCGGAAGATGTGAAAATGGTAGATAAAGAATTAGAACACACATTACTGTTACACCAATCAAAAAGAATACATCGTGGGGCGGTAGCAGAAAGGTTTGAAGCAAAAATGAGTTGAACAGTTCGTGATTACGGGAGTCCGTGGCTTCTTCATCACCATGAGATATATGCTCGGGGATTCCGCCATTCTTGCGGCGAGAATTAATCATATACCAGAATCGTTTGGGATTAGATGCCGACTCTGAAGAGACTGAGGACACATGGTGGTTAAAGTCACGTTTTAGAAGAAATTTGCAATGCCTTTGTAAGTAAAAAAAGTCCTTTAAATCTCTGGATTGGGAAAATTCTTAAATAAGCACCAAGCTCTGTCCTTACTGTTAATGGCACGACTTGCATTATATTTGTACCACGCCGAAAACTACTTGCTACGAGGCCTGGAGTGAGGCACGCAGTCTTTCCACTACCGCAGCGAAACAGTCGTAGAATAACTCAAGGGCATCGTCTATGGAACCGGGTTCGAGAAGACACCAGGGGAGAAAAGTGACCTACCGACGAGCGACCAATCAGTCTTCTTCCATATGGGAAAGATCCTAGAGGAGTAGGACGAAGGCTTTATCATGGAAAAGCCCTCTCGTGGAGACGAGTCTTTCTACCAGTGAGAAGACTATCTAATATTCTTACTGCGTACTGAGATCCTGTGTGAACTCACTTCCTGAGTAACCAAGGTGACGACGACTCAGGAAATGTCGTTATCGCCCAACCTCCTTTCAAGAGTAGTACAGCGCAACCTTTTCCCAATAGGAAGAATACCCCTTTCTCCCTACGATCCAGCCAGCTCGCACTGACACAGGACATACGCATCCCGCTCCGGCAACGTAGACAGCGGGTTGGAGCAGCGCGACCGAAGGCAGAGTAACTAACACTACAGGACCAGAATCACCCATCAGGTCTCATGGTTAACCTGCAGACTTTAACCTCCGCAACAACGGCACTACAGCAGCAACTCCAGCAAAATTCGGTTATCACGAACGGCATATTGACGCAGATAACTTCTCTTCTGCAAATTCGATGTTTAACGGAAGAGATGACCCTCGCAGTTGCCTCCTGGAATGCAGTCCCCTCGCAACCTTCTCGGCGAAGACTTGGACGTCATCTTCGACTCGGAGAACACAACTCTCTATGCTGGGGATTTCAACAGCAAGCACCCTTCGTGTAACTCCTACTCCGAAACTCCTGCGGGCTTTTCCTCAGGGGATGGGCGGATGCAGCGCGAGTCGGAATCATAGGTCCGGACCATCCGACGCACCACCACCAAACAGGCTCTAGATTCGTTTCCTCTACGTGCTCTCTCCACGTCTCCATCATCGTCTTCCTTTCGAGCGACCACAACTCGGTGGCCATCCATCTTGGCGTCCGGCCATGCCTCCTGTCCTTGTGATACCTCTAACACTTCCGGGAAGCGGACTGGAAGCTGTTTCGCAAGGATTAAACTGACAGGTTGCCCGAAGAACTTCTAAAACTCCGCACTACGGATGACGTGGATCACTGTTTCGCCAACCTCACCTCCTGCATTCAGGAAGTGGCGGAGAAGTTGATCCCTTGTCGCCCTCGAAAGAGCGCAGACTACATGCAGCGTGGATCAAAGCAGAGATCCAGTATAAGAACCGGATCCGGAGACACTACCAAAATACCGGGTATTCAGCATTCAAACGCCAACTAATGCACACGCAACATCACATCCAGGACTCCATCTGGAACTTCCGAAGGGAGATATGGGAGAAAAAGCTCTCCTCCCTGAACACAGAAAATGGCGCGGGCGCTGAGAGCAGACATGACGACTGATCAATCTCTCCAAACCAACACGGGTCTCGCAATTACATCCATGGAGAATGCGAATCACATGACCTATTACCTGGATACTATCTTCACCAACGATGGAGCTTCAGCTTTCACCATAGCAAAGAAGCCAGCTGAGAAGGAAGACACTACCTCGCCCCTCCCACCATCACTTCAGGGAACATCGGTTCGGCGCTCAAGACCCTGTGCACTGGGAAAGTTCTCGGCCAGGATGGATTGCAGAATGAAGTTCTCCGACAAATCCTTCAGTTGACGTCGTGGCTAGCCTTTGTATTCACCATCTGCTTGAGATTTGGCTATATCCCAACCTTTTGAAAGTCTGCTCAGATCATCTGTATCCTGAAGGAGAAGGCATTACGGAACCCTGTGCGATACCGGCCAATATCCCTCCTTAGCGGACTTGGGAAACTCTTCGAGTGGATCCTCATGCCTCACCTGCAACATCACCTGATGGCTTGTATCATCCTGCTGGAACAGCAATTCGGTTTCTGTGTAGTGTTCGCCACAACACACCAATTGGTGAGGGTGTGCAACTTCATCATGGACGGTCAGCATGTGGCAGGAGCCTATTTAGATATAGATAAGGCTTTTGACCACATGTGGCATGAGGGTCTGCTCACCAAGGTGAGGCACTTCAACTTTCTCCAATGGATGGTCCAGTTGATTGGAAACTACCTCAGCAATCGGTCCTTCTGAGCCGTATGGCAATGAAGCATTAATGCTTCATTTTGAAATAGCCAAGAATGACTACACCAGAGACAAGAATGATAGAATTCTGTACCAAGGTTTACAAAGAAAAATTACATCTGCAGAATCTATTTTAGATTCAGGATTGATATGTGACTTACTTCAAGGATTGTCTAAAATAAGTCAAGACTTGCAAGAATGTGATTTATACCTATTAAAACATTTATACATATGCAGAATTACACATAATATTGTAGAACCTGGCTTTAAATGAGGAATGTGACCATTGCCCTTTAAATTTGGTTACTTTTCTCAAATGTACCTCAGTATTAAACACTTCTTTTGCCTGTGATTCTGCATTCCCATCATTGGGTTCTGCTCTTCTCTCTCTTCCTAAGTGGTATACTCTCTTTTTCATAGTCATATCCTTTATGACAACAGTCTTCCACCTATCTGTCATCCTCAAACTTCTGCTGCTGCTGTTAATCCCTTTCCTAAATGCTGCTGAAAATAGTCTCCTCATGAGAGTATGAGCCTAGAAAATTCCATCTTCATGTTTGGCATTTGAAGAAAGGTACTACAAGAGACCAGATGGCAACATACCTCAAAGATAAAGATTATTAAGAGAAACTGACCGATCATTCCTTATGGCCCAAACATGTTGCTGTAAATCATTTCTTTTTTCCTCGAATATCAGAAAAGCAAAATGATAACATGAAGACAAATGCAGAAAACCCAAAGCAATCAGTTAAAAATGTGCAGAATCTTCATCCCATTAGTGAAAATATTGCTACTCCATGTGACAGAGTGACTTGTTCTGTGTCCGGTAATTTAAAACCCAAATCAATCTGACTAGGCAGACCAACTTCTCTCCATTTCAAGTTACTGGTCATTAACTTACAATTTTTAAGTAACAAATTTGCCAAACTCAAGTCCTTGGCTCTTGAGGAAAACTCGGACTTTATTTTTATTTGTGAGCATTGATGAAAGACCTCTCAATATCAGTTCCTGGATATAAATCTGCAAGTGTTTACTGTTAAAAAATTCTCTCACATAGTGGTGTATTAATCTATTAAAACCAGTTTAAATTTTGATGAATTTTGATGATTTAAATTGTCTTAATGAAAAACCAATATTTGAATGTTCAGCTATAGTTTTTTTCATTAACAATCATAAATTCAATCTCCTAGTAATCTATCAGTCACCTTTGGGTTGTTTTGATTCTTTATCTGAAAAACTTGATAACCTTATTTCTTTGACAAAATACCCCTATAGGCATGTCCTAATAATCACAGATGATTTTAGCTGCAACTTACAGCTAAATGGTGCAGATCAAAAGAAGCTGTATGAAATATTGGAATCTTACAATTTAAAACCTCTTGTCAATACACCGACAAGGTTCACTCTCACATCCAAGACTCACCTGCATAACAACTACCCAGATTTTGATGAATTTGACATTGAAACTTCAGTTTTTGACTCAATGTTATCTAACCACCATCCAATCCTGTCTTGCTTTAATTTTTCTTGCCCATCAACTAACTCTAGATCAACTCATCTTCTCAGAATAATTAGCAATTCCAAAACCCAGATCCTCTGCTACCTCATAGACCATCATGGTTTGGCCAAAGTCTACAGGGCAGAATCTTTGAATAAGAAATTCAGTTTATTCTACAATAGATTTTTCACTTTTAGACTGTCTTTTCACCTGTACTGAGCAAGCCTAAAAGAACGAACAGTAAAAGTTGAATCATACCCAAGATTCATGCTGTCACATGGCATGAAAATGTTATCTCACAGTAGTAAATATTCTAGCAGCTTAGTGACCCATCAGCAATACTCTATGATTAAGAAGACATACAAGAAGCTAATGAAAACCACCAAAAAACCTTCAATGATGCTAAAATCATGAATTCTTCAAATCGCTCCAAGGAAGCATGAAGAATTATCAACAATATGGCTGGCCTAAGGAGAGATGAATCCCCTCCTGTTGTAAAAGATGAAAATTCTGATATAATAACCAACCCAATTGACATTTCCAATGCACTTAACTGCTTCTTTCTAAAGCAACCTCTACCTACAATCAATAGAAACTCTAGCTCCCTTCCTTATCCTTACAATCTCAATAATAACACACTATATTTACAACCCTGCGATGAACATGAATTACTGACATATCTATCCAATATAGACAAGAAAAATTCAGATGAAGTCTCTGATAAACTCCTCAATGACTGTGGAAATGCTATACTAGGACTTTTTATTTCTAAGATCTTATATTATGGCCAATTATACTCTCAAGTTGCATATGGAATTGTCCTCTAGAGCTCCTCTCCTCGAATTACTTATATATTTAAGATCCAGAAAAAGATAGTAAGGTTAATGAGCAATTCTCATTTCAAAACACAGTGCAAACCTATTTTCAAAAGTTTGAGTCTGTTAACAGTTCCATGTATTTACCATATGGTTGTATTAGTGAAGAAAAATATGGACTTGTTTGATAAAAATTGTTCAATTCACAGTTACAATACTAGGAGATTTTGTGACCTACATGTTCTCCAACAAAATCTTTCCCTTTGCAGCAAGGTTCCAAAGGTGAGAATTCTATCAGAAAAGGCAATAGAATACAGCCAGCATTACTGCACATCTCTTTGACTGGGAGTGATTGGGCAATGTCAAATAGGAGAAAGATGATACCAGCAGAGCAAATCATAGGAGAAGAGTAATACAAGATCCAGTTCAATGAATAAAGTAAAAAACAAATGCAAGAAGAATCAGAGGCATCTGGTGGTCATTTTCCTTACCTTCTATTTATTATCATTTTGAAATGAGATTTCAAACATAACATGAAAAAAATATATGGTGAATTAAAAATATCATTCAACATAAGATAATTGGATTCAAAATAAGAAGCAATAGGTCAGCTAAGTGAGAGAGAGTTACAATGTATATAAATGACACTTCCCTCCCCTGTTCCCTCTCTACTTAGGCTGAGAACTTTTCAACCATCACTTGTATTTATTATTTGTATCTTTTAAATTTCGACTTATATGGGATAAGAATCCACTTATACCTAATTACTCATTAAATTCGAAGCATCAAAAACAACTGCCCAATTTAGCAACAACCACTCTATAGAATCATTATCTTCTCTCCAGTGGCGAGGCATGATTACTGAAATAGGGGAAGCTGTTCTACACCGACACGCAAAAAAGCAAAATATAATGTTATAAAATGTACAAGTACCTCATTTTTTGTAGTGTAGTTCTACTCTCGGGTTTCTTCTTGCGAAGATGTCAGTCACGTCATCATAAAATGTTGGCCGCCGGCGTAATTTCAGCAACAAATCCTTCTCAATGCTTAAAAGAGCAAGAGATGACAGTCGTTCCTGGCCTTGTGTGTTTCGCAGGTAAGTTTGAATCCTCTTCAATGCAGAGAAGGATCTCTCTACAGAAGAACTGGATGCTGGGATGGTGATAGTTAGTTCTGTGAGTCTGAACACTTCGGGAAATACATCAGATAACTCTGACAATTTCAAATAATGATTTAGCTCTACAACATTGTTTTTATGCATGTCTGGATCTTTGTAAAGCACAGAGAGCTCACTTCTCAGGCTTGAAAAATCAAAGAACTTGCCATACGTCTGTTTTAAGCAAAAAAAACTTTCTTCTGGAAACATTTTTTGGAAATTCTGACAATGTCTTGTATCTAACAAATTTAAGAATTTGAGTTTCGAAATGTCACTGAACCTGTCGGCGATATTTATGCAAATGACATCAATGATTTCAAAAAATTTTCTCCTATATGACGACTTTTTGTCTTCGCTTGAGATGATAATAAGTTTGAGTCTTTTTCTTTGGGAAGAATCATCGTTATTTGAACATACCATATTTACTCTGTCCCATATACTATCAAAATCTTCTCTCATTTTCTTAATATAATTGGAATAATCCTCAACTTTTTTAATACAGAAACTGATATCAAAAACTTTTTTCTGGATTACTTGTAATAACACGTCTGCCTGGTGGTATATAGTAGAAAACACAGCAAGAAGAAAATTAAAGTTGAAATCTTGTAGGTTTGAAAGAAGACCTCTTGCTGTACAGATCGTTTCAGAATTCCATTGCTCGGGATCATCGATTATTCCATTCAGCAAACTCTCTATTTGTTCTTTATACTCATGTACTGTTTCCAGAAGTCTGTTGTTGTAATTCCAACATGTTGAGGCTAAAGTAGGAAATCGCTTCTTTACTTCTGCATCTAGAGCTTCTGCCCTGGTTGATTTGCTGAAAAACATTCCAAAGCTAGAAAGTGACATGAAAAATATTTTGCACTCTTTAATGTAACTCACAGACTGTGATAGAACAAAATTTAACTTGTGTGCATAGCAATGTACAAAAATAGCTTCCGGACATTTTTCTTGTACTCTAGATTGTAAACTGCTATGTTCATCTGCCATTACAGCAGCTCCATCATATGTCTGGGCTACTAACTTACTCTCACAGTTGTAATCTTTTAAGATGCCGAAAACATGCTGTGCAAGGGAATTTGCTCTTCTGTCACTACTTACATCTTTAAAGTCCAAAAACCTTTCTTCAACAGTGCCCTCAATGGTCATGTATCGTAGTACAGTTGACAATTGTGATTTTGTCACAATGTCAGTTGTTTCATCCAAAATTACAGCCACAAAAGGAGCTTGGCGGATCTCTTTTTTTATTTCTTCAGTCATCAGCTCAGAAATTGATGCAATAATGTCGTTTTGGATGTCATTGGACAGTCCTGAAAAAACTGTAGATTTCTCAAGGTGATTTTTTAAGTCACTGTCAAACTCTTCGAGTTCATGTATCAGTTCACAGTAATTCCCCCTATTTAAAGAGCTCTTTGATTCATTGTGGCCCCGAAAAGCAAGGCCTTGTTTTCCCAGAAAACAAGCAACTTTAATTAGGCGGCTAAGAATTTGTTTGTTCTTCTTTACATTTTCATTGTGTTTTCTACCGATGGACGAAACTGTTCATCCAGACTGAACTCAATATGGGTCTTTCCGAATTGCTTTAGCTGCTTGAGTGACACGATATGATTTTGAGACAGTTTGTGCCTCTTTTGTGCCTTGGAAAAATTGTTTAAATCTTCAAAACCAGTCCTACTCCAAACACTTTTTTCTGAAGAAAACAAAAGGCAAGGCCAGCAAAACAGTTTCTTTAGTTTACTGCAGCCACATAACCACGTCACAGAGTCATAAAGATTTTCATGAAAGTGTCGCGTAAAAGACTTAGTTTTAGTCTTCAAGTCTGTTAGTATTTCTTTTGGCCTGCCGCTTTCAATTATTTGCAATTTATCTTGATAAGAAATTGCACTGAACGATTTATTGAGTGCCTTTTCAATGGAACAGTTGCATTCCTGTCGAAGGATCTCATTCCCCGCAGTCCCACAAGTAGCAACAACATCAGCGGGAGCCCCTGAATGCATGATGGAATCTGCCGGCGTGAAGCTTCCCTACGTCTCTATAAATGGTAGACAATAATAAACAAAACCACTTTTAAACTTCACACTCCGCAAGAAACACACTATATTATTCAGTAACAGCAAAGTTACTGAACACAAATAAATGAATTATAATAGGCTATATGCACGAAGTAACACTTGAGGCAAACCGGTCAATGACCTCACCCATAAGAACACAAACGCATAGGATTCTCTGCAGCATGCCGGTTCCATAACCCCCTACCCCAGCAGGCCTCTGACATACGTTTTTGCGAATACCTATAGAGGGTAGTAGCATCGCCGACCCTAGCGGCATCTTTATCTCGACTTGCATGTCGACATTCCATAACTTCCACTAAAATTTCAAATTTTTGCTTCAGTAATTTAAATATAATAATATAAATTTATTAGAGTAATAGTATCTATGTTTATTTTGTATTTTACGTATTCCGTGGTGGTGGATGGCGATTGGTGTCGTTTTGATTATGGCCGAATGGGAGATGGTGAAGCTTAACTGGAGCATTTGTTGTGACGTAGTTTGGTGTTACAATTTTAATGATTGCCGAGTTAATAAACGAAGTTTGTATTTCTAAACAGGTTACCAGGTACGTTTGTTATGTTATTTTCTATGATAAGGGTGACCCGTTTTATTATTTAACTCGGTGGTTCAAAACTTGGAAATTATGGTTAATATATTAGCTCGAGGAGTTTTCTCCGTTTGTTTTAAAATTTCCCAAAACTCTATGTTATTTACATCTCGCCGATTCATTCTCTATAAATTTAGAGCGGAAGAGTGGGTGAAATTCTGCCTTCGAGAGGAACTCGTTGGTTGTGATGTGGACTCCTCGAAAAATTTAAGATGCGATGAGCATTTCAGGGAAAGTGATTTTAAGTCCAAATATCCTAGGCCATTACTGAAATCTGATGCCGTCCCAACTGTTAGTATAGGTAAGTTTTCGAAATTATCAGCGAAATTCCTTACAGAAAAGGATTCCGCTGCCAGATAAGTGCAGTATTGATGAACGTAGTGAGCACAGTTAATATGATTTGTTTCAGGTGTTCAGCTGAGGGAAGGTGATTATGAATGCGAAATGATTGAGCCTCTCCCAAATACAAGTAAGTGTATACATGTGACCAGTGCTTTTTTTGTAACACGAGGTGCCGGTACTCATATCTTGATAAATTTTTAAATGCCTCTCGCATCCCTCATATCTTCCTGCGCCCCAGACCTGTCTATTGAATTTGTCTTTTTTTCTCTCTGCAAAAAAGTGCCGGCACGCCGTACCGGTGCGTACCGTCACAAAAAAAACACTGCATATGACTGATATTATGAGTTGTACATTATCGGTGGAGGGTGTGAACTAATATCGATTCTTTTTTTAGTGTTTGGTGTATCGCCGAGAGTAAAATTTAAGGAAATTCAGGTGCCAAGGAATCCTCCAGGAAGAGGCAAGTTTTTAAAGATTACCAGATACTTAGTTACTTGAAAAGTTATGGTGAGCCAGGGAAGGAATTCGATAAAAATTTTCTTCCTTGTAGGAATTTTTAAAAAATTTTAGAGGATTGGGAGGATGTTTTCCTTAATGTTTTTGGAAGGGTTGTGGCAGAACAAAACCTTGCCAGGAAATAGGGTTGTACTTAATGTGAGAGAAAATTTTAAAAACCTGACTCCCTTGTGCTAAAATAGGGACATTTCTCTCCTTGTAAGTAAAAAAAGAATTTTTTGGGCTGTTAACTTCCTTGATAGGCAAAGGGCAGATGAGGGTTATCTACAATTAAACAAACCTTTCCATAAACTTAGAAATGTTTGTCATTTATGAATTTTAGATTATTATTTTGAAATACAATTGAAGGCATGAAGATACAACTAGACCAAGTGACAGTAAGTAATGAGAAAAACGGCCTAGAAGCTTTTTAATTATCATTATAAAAAATTAATGAGAGCTTTATGTATGTACATTGGTGTCTTATTGTCTTACAGATCATGGACAACTAAATTAAATTCCATAGTTGTCTTTTGTAATACACTTAGTCTGTATGCAACATTGGTGTAGGAAGTGTTTTTTGCAAATCAAAATGTTTATAGTCTTAAGTGCATTCATATCATCTCACATCTTTGTGGCCTTCAGTAAATGCAAATTGTGCATTATACTATGGTCTCTCTCTCTCTGTAAATTTCCACTCGTGTGTGCTTCTTCAACTTGCACTTTGAATAGATCACATCTCTTGAGGTGTGTTCACACTATATACATGTATGATTTATACAAATCTTATACATGTATAAACAGAAATCTAGAAATGTATAGGATTTGTATAAGACAAGTCATTTACAAATCTGAATCTTCCGGACCAAATGAGAAACTTGGATTTATCCATGAACTCATGTACTGTTGGATCTAAATCATCTGTCATTGTCACTCTACATTGTTTACGTCCGGTAATGTTGAGTTTGTGTGACCTAAACTATTGTTTTTGATTTTTAGGCGTTCTTTACAAAGTAAAATAAACTGATGTGGGCAACACATGACTTTCTCCATATTTACATGTTGTTAGCTCTGGGATCATTGTCAATATTAACTTCCGGTTGACAATTAAAAAAATAAAAAGGAGCGTTACTAAGACATAACTAAGCGTCAATTGTTAACAATAGTCTTCGGTAGGTGGCATGGTGGTGGCAGCTAAAAATATAAGATATCTCTGAAACAACGCATTATATGGAAAAATGTACCAAACAAAGGTTGTAGAAAATGAAATTTCCTACAACTTTTATTCTAATACATTTTTACATTTATCAAATATTAAAGCAAATATTTCAAAATAACGGATGTGACAAGAGTAAACACCGACTTCCGATTGACCGATTTTTACCAAGAACTAATCAGTTCTTCTGACTCTTATAAACATGTTAAATATAAAATTTTGCGTTGACCTGATTAATAGTTTTTTAGTTAGGGCACCCACAAAAAAGCTATCTCACAAACAGAAAATGGTCAAAACATGTGCAGGGGACCTCAAAACGTGTATTTCCGTTGAAATCTTGAAGTAGATTTTTTTCATGAAAACAATACTTTCCCCTATATATGGAGAAAATAATATATTTTTGCATAACATAATGTAAATGCACCTTTAATCGAGGCGATGTCTGGCTAGGGATGAGAATTTTGTCCCTTAAATGCAGGCAATTCACAAAATCGAGAAACACTAAATGGGGAAATATAATGCATTATTTATATGGAGCTTTGGTCGGGGCCACAAAAAAACAACCTTAAATGGAGAAACCTTAAATCAGGATTCCACTGGATATGGATTTGTACATGTATATAGTGTGAATGTACCTTTACATGTATCTTTGAGTGGTGGGTGACAAGCCAAGTTGAAACCATATTTTTGGGTCATGAAGTGGGCTGCAGCCAGAGAGTTGCAAGTGTTGTAATGTCAAAATACAAATAGACTAAGTACCAAAATGTAGCTGGTCTGGTTGTACTTTAAATGTTGGGGTATTTGGATTTGGTTTTAAGTGTTTCATCATTGCTATGAACAAAAAAATAGAATGTATTTGGTCTATTTGTTTTATTAAATGAGAGAAATATATGTATGTACTTAATATGTGTAAATTGTGGATATGCCCTGCTTGTATTTTCAGGCATCCAGTTGTAGACTGTTGAAGAATTGTATTGTACATTTTCTTATAAAAAATTACTCATAATAAATTCACTTTGAGTGTTGTTATTTGGCAATATTATTTCCTTTATAACCATTTAAATTATAATACAGGATTGTTTTTAATTTGATCATAACTTTTATAATTAAATTATTAAAATGTGACTTTCTATGGAAAATATGTTTTAATTACATCTAAAGCAATATAATTGTAATTTTCCTTTGTGACTAGCCATTCTGTTAAAGAAAATCTAGGTTGTACTTTCAGTTACAGCCTTCCCTCATTTTAGTTCCACGAAAACTTCGATAGGCGAAAACTCATAAAACGAAAATTATCTTCCCATTACTATGTAAAAAAAATTTAATTGATTCCGAAGATCAAAATTTTAAAAAATCCTGTAGTTCACTTGAAAACAACACAAACTGATATCAAAGTGAGAAAAAACATCAATAATGATATAGTAATGTATTATATGACATTCTTAGTCATTAGCCTACGATAGGCTAGCCTATGAATTAACCCATGATGATTCTTCTTCAGAACAGCGTGACGCAATCTGATGAACTTGACTGAGCTTTCCCGAAGCGGATAGAATACGTATAAGCGAGCATTTATTCGAGATTTGAAAAACAGGATTTTCATGCAAACGTAACAAACTCATATAAGCAAAAATTTATTCGCAAATTGAAAAATAGGTATGAAATTACTCGGTTCGTATAAGCAAAAACTTGTAAAACAGAAGTTCGTATAAAGAGGGATGGCGGCTGTAATGAGATTGCATTTCTGATAAAATAGGAAAGATTTATCTAAATAGCAATCCATTTGAATAATTTTTTGTAAGAAGCTATAATTCTAATATTTATTTTGCAATAACAAACAGAAGATGACGTAATTACATCAAATGTGTTCTTATTTGCTAAATAAATTTAGCGTCAAATGAATTTGATTTTTCCTCTATAGCTACCCTCCCAGCTGCCAGAGTGCTCTGCATGAAATGTATTCTTATGAGCCTTATGATACTGTCACTTCCTATTATTCCTTTCCCCTACTCTCCCAGTAGACGCATGCGCAGACATCTCCAGTCTCTCTCTTTCACTCTCCAATATCCCATCATATGACTAGTGCCGCCGCTGGCACATTTTTCAAATATTACAGTTATCTAATTTGGCATTTCACTACTGACGCAGCATATGAAATCAGCCAGTTTCTTTATTTTCAATTCGTATTTTATTTTATTTATTCTTTTAAGGGAAGCAGCGCTTCCCTAGCTTCCATGGATGCCTCACCATTGCTTCTCTCCAAATGTTGGTCACTTATTGAGTTTCACTGTACTGAACCATAGGGGAAGTTTAGTGGCCTACAATCTTCTATATCTTAAAGAATTGTTTTATTAAAATAATACACGGAATAAGAAACCAAGCCCTAGAATTACATAGCCATAAGAACTTAAGTTTACCTTTCAAAAGAAATACTATATTTCATGTCAGTCAACAAAGTAAAAATTTCATGCTCCACAATAACAAAGAAATACCTCTAATTAAAATGTTAGTACAGTAAACAGGGTTGGCCATAAGGCTTTTACAGGGGTGTGCGAAGGAAAATTTGGCCACCTCTTCTAGCTTAACCAAATGCAGGTATTTCTCAACTTATGCATGTTCGGTTTATGCAATAACCCATGTATGTGATCTTTATTCTTAGAACCATTATTTAGCATTAAAGCACAAATTTAAGGATTTTTATAAGTGGAATACATATAGTAGGGACCCAAAGGCCGCCGCTCAGAAGCCTCCGCCTGAGTGTGGTGGCACTCGTCGCACACGCCTAGAACTGGCCTTGACAGTACAGCCTAGTATGGTTGTTGCATTCTGGGAAAAGGCCAAATCTGATTCTGAAAACAAAACTAATTCCACCCGTACCAAAAGTTAGAAGGACAAAAATAGGAGTTGATTAAAAATTTTGGGATGTGAGATCATTGGGTGGAAAATAGTTTACCAATGACATCACCTAAGACTGTTAAATGTTAATTGTAACATTCACCTTTTTCAGAAATATAAAAATTAAGCCTGTCATTCCAAAATTGATTTTTAAGAAGGTGGAAAGTCGTTTTATTTTTTAAATGTATGTATATATTGGATATAGGTGATTTCTGCACATTAAATTAATATTTGCCTAGGGCACCAAATTATGAAAGGTGCCTAACACCAACACCATTTGATATATTTCATAATTTGGTGCTTTCACGCACCAAATTATGAAATATATCAAATTATGAAATGCATTTAATCATAAAAGGTGCAAAATATCTAAGGGACACCAGAATTTGACTACAATGGAAAAGTTTTCACAACTGTTTTCAGTATCGTGTATTATTTTTATATTTTTAAAGAGAAAAAGGCGCACTGGAAAACAGTGCCTATGGGTGCCAACAACTTAAATCTGGCCCTGACTATACCTACTGACAGTGCTCGAAGTATTTGACAAAAGATCCAGGAAATCACCTTGTGTTCTATCCCAATTGTCATGGATGATTTATGAAATAGAATTTTGACGATGGCTTACATCATGTGTGGCAGAAAAGAAAGTATGTCCCTCTTGGTTGTCATATGATGAAATTCAAACATGGCTTGTTACAATGTATTGATTAAGGAGGTTAAGAAGACTATGGAAATCTGGAAACCCACATGATATGACAGGTTGACACATAAAAGGGGAAAATTAGAAAATATAGTATTGAATATGAAAAGAGAAAAGATAAATATCTCATGCATGTTCAAGATTGAGCAGAAAGTACTTTAAGTACTTTTGGAGTGATAATTTCCGAATAATATATATGGGGAGAATGGGAGTCAGAGGGGTTAGCATCAGCTTTAGACTAGAGAGATGGATATGAGAAATTAGTTGGACAGATTGAAAAACAAATGAGGTAGTCATAAAAACATTAGGGTAAGGACATTAGCATTAGTTGTAGACAACAGAGAAGGAAAAATTCATCAAGCATTACAACAGTCAAAGATATACTAGGACAATGCCAGGATGCATACCAAGATATCAGAAAAATTATACCATGATGAGTAGAACTTATAGGAATAGTGTTTCAAATTCGCATAGTTATACTGGGTTGAGGTGCATATTCTTATCATGATATGGCACTCATGAGGCCTTGGTTTGAAATGTTAATAAGTTAGAAGTGCTCAAGGGAAGAGGGGATAGATTAACAGATACACATGTCATAAGAAGCTCAAACAGAATGATAAGAAAATTATCTTGAGGAAAATATAATTAGACTGTGTTAGAGATGATATCATTAAGAAGCAGGAGAATAGGAGGAGGTGGAATGTGGTAAATACAGAATAAGGCTGTATTGATAATGAAACAATGAGATTGTGAGTCCTGGAAACACATGCAAAGAAGAAATCACCTGAAACTGACGAAGTATGAAGGAGAAAAAGAATGAAAATAAATGTGAATATCTTATAAATCTCAAGTGAGTAATCCAGGAAAGAACCTGCACATACTATTAATAATATGTGCCTTGGCAAACATTTTCTGTTGTTAAAGTATTACATTTGGCCAGAAGATCATAAATGATTGGTAAGAGTAATTAATCAGAGAGAAAAAATACCTGAACAATGTTTTTAGGAATAATGGATATTAAAAAAGTTCATAAAAGGGAGCATGATTATATTTTCCAGCCATTTGAGGCTATTGCACATATCTTCATTACCTATTAGATTCCAGTCATATGATGAACTCAATATTTTATTTTTGAGTAGTGGTGATTGGGAAAATAACTGTTAATTGCAGCTGCAGTAATATGTGTAATGAAAGGGTTCAGTTATATTGTATTTTTGGATTTTGTTCTCATGACATTAAGACAGTGTTTTCATTCACCTTCAATAAAGATACAGAATGACTTCCATGGAGATAAATAAAGGCTGAAATGGTGGGGAAGGTAGTCTTTGCACTAAGGTTTTGTGATGAAAAACAACCATAAAAACAAAATAACTGATCTTTGTTGGAATTAATATATTTTGAGGTGATATTACACTAGTACTGCTCAGTACCTGATAAGCAGTAACAACTATGAATTATGTTAAAAATTAGGCCAAAAACTTGATTTTCTATAATCCAAAATGTAATTTCCGTAGCTCTTCCTTTTCCTAGAAAAAATACATTGTTTCAGTAACTGAATGAATAAAGCAAAAAAATGCATCTATTTTTCGCCCTATGAAACCAAAAATGGAGAAATCTTTCCTGAAAATTTTCCTTTGGGAATGACAATTGTTAAGAAAAGTGTTAACTCCTGCTAGTTACTCAGGGGGGAAATATCAGAGATGGATTTGCTATCTTTAAAATAAGACTTCAAATTCATAGCCTGAGTGCTTATCAAAATAGAAATAGTTTCAATGTTTGTAATATTTTATGGATTTAACCAGACTACGGGACTGACATTACAGCAACTGTGCAAGTCAGTCAAGTGAGAGAAAATTTCTTTTTTGCATTATAAAGTTTGCAAACAAAGCACTAGCTATATGATTTGAAATGTACTTACAATATTAAGTTTTAAAGGAGGTGGTTTATTGTTTATTTTCTTCTTTGCTAATACCTCTTCTTATTTGACGGAGGGTCGTCATCTCAAATTCATCTGAGTGGTTTCTAAAAATGTATGGAATGTCTAAGAATACAGTTTTTCTTGAAGGAGACAGCTTCCTCTATTAGTGATGCTTAACATAAAAATTCCTTAATGGACTATACGACGAGGCAATGGTGCTGGTTCTTCCCTTTTAGTGTTGTCAAATGTTGCCTCACTTTCAGCAGGTACCTGACAAAATTGGCTTTAAAATATCCAGAAAATGTTGCAATAGAGTTTTCTAGATTATAATGCCGTTCTTTTGGTTTAAGTTAAATTATTGACAAAATACCCTAAAAATCTCAACATCCATTCTTACTGCACCAGAAATCAATACGATCTACATCTACAAAAAATAAAACTCAGTTTATCAGCTTGGGGACCAAAACAATAGGCAGAAGATTCTTCAATAAGCTTCCTCCATCTCTGAAATCTACTAGTATATCTAATACTGCCAGTTTTAAGAAGGAAGTCAAGGGTCTGCTGCAAACTAAGCAATATTACTCCATACAGGACTATCTTAATGACAAATATGAATGATTTGCACATGCGTTTTTTGACTTGTCCTATTCAAAATGTACTGTTGATATTCAAAAATAAATAAATAATAAAAGACATTTTTAATTACCTCACTTGAGTATCCATTTAGCATGTTTAAAGAACTTGCTTTATAAAACATCTTCCCATTAGTTTCATTTCTCACAAAACGGCTCAATTTTTGTTATCTGTTGATGCTCTTGTTTAAGATTGTTCAAACGACAATCGAGATATAAGACGCTTACGTGAAACGTACCTTAGGACGACCAATAAAACGTTTACTTATCTGTGGATATTGATACTTAAAACTTTTCAGGCCTTATTCGTGATATTCGGCAAGAAAATCATTTCTCAATATTAAATAAATTAGTCACTAAACAAAAGGGAAAGTATACGACTCCAATTCGGTAGCATTATTTACTCGGGGATCCGAAAACATCTCGCCATAGACATCTTTAAAATGGCGCCTGACTGAACATGAAGATAAGCCGTTATTGGAGCGCTGCAGGTCACGTGATCGTGTTCAATTGCCGCCAAAGTTAAAGCTCGTAAATAACATGTTGTTCAGAGTATATCTCGATGTTGTAATTTTCTACGTCTCCTGATACTTGTAAAATAGTTCTTTTTCGTTACTATGCCCAGTGCTCGAATTGGACCGTGACACCGTTCCGGTTGTTAAAAAAATAAGCTAGAAAAATTCCTGTTGTTAAAATATAACAAAAAAATTTTAAAAAACTAGATGATCCAAACGCAACTTATGATGCCTACTTTCCACATAATTATTTTAAATTGAATGTCGTGCAGCAATTACTTATATTGGCTTTAATAGCTTTAAAATCATCGCTGATGAGTTGCTCTTTGTGTTCCCAAATGTCAACGGGAAACTAAATTGATCACGCGTATCTGTGGCAAAAATAACGCATGTGTGTACTATACTATACCGAATCCGAGTCAATAATTGTTACAATGGCAACACTCGCGTAATTAGTGATAAAAACTGCAAAAACGCCAGTATTACGCGAATTCGAAGAAGTACGATCGATAAGCAAAATTCTACGATAAAAATTCAAATCTCCACACCTTTCCTCAGAGAATACTACAAATCCCGCTCCGATATTACAATTCTAAGAAATTTTAATGTGCAAGAGAAAATTACTCTGCACGATTGATCAAATCAAATGGAAAGTATAGTTCCTGGAATCGAACTCAGGACTTTAAATCTTCGCAACAAAAACTATCCTCGGGAGCTCGGCCCCATAAGCAAGAGATTTCCGCCAAGCTACTCCTATCACTAGAATATAGTTTTTCACAGTCAAAACCCTCATTATTATATTTTGCCTTCACATAATTCAGAATGTTGCTGCACTGAGTTGATGGCAGGACATGGTGTGTATGAAGCCATACTCACCTTTGTACACCACTAAAACAAAACAATTTCTCTCCCCAAAACATGATCTTGGCAATTACGACAATGTTGCACCACCATAACACCATCAGTATCATGTTGACTGACTCTATGACTATTGATTTTTTTGGAAGTATTGTTGACAAATAAATTATCATCAACAACTACCTTTAAGGCTGGCTTACTCGGTGCCACTTTTTGTGCAATATGTTGCATGCCATAAATTTCCGAGTGGCATACAATGAGGCATGCCATTTTTCCTGGAAAGGTTCTGTGGCTGATGGTGGCAGAGGCTTGCGTGAGTTGCCCAGTCCAGATGGGAATCTCCTCACCACTTGCTGTGCAACACTCGTTTTCCTATCATTTCACCTTCGTTAAAACTATATTGTTTTTATTTTGCTATTTGTTTTTATTTTACTGCTTTATTATTGCTCTGCTTTTAAATGAATATGGAGTGGAGCCAAGAATTTACTTTAAATTTCATGGAAGATTATCGGCAGTTCCCCGAATTATGGCAAACTTGTAATCCAAATTACAAAAATAAGCAAAAAAGAATTGATGCTTTGAATGAACTAACAGCCAAATACTCCTGTGATTCAAAAAATATTTTTAAGAAAATTAAAAGTTTACATACAAACTTCCACAAGGAGTATACCAAAGTTGTCCAGAAAAAAATCTGATGTGGCCACCACATGACTTTCTCCATACCTGTAATATTTCTAATAATTCCAAATAATTTAATTTTTAAAATATCTCTTCAACAATGTATTATATGAGAAATTGTTTCAAACAAATGTTGTAGAAAATTAAATTACCTGCAACTTTTATTCCCACATTATTTTACCTTTACCAAATATTAAAGCAAATATAAAAAAACGGATGTGACAAGAGCAAACACCCACTTCCGGTTGACTGATTTTTACCAAAAACTAAACAGCATGTCTTCCTTTAACAAAAATATCAAATATAACATTTTATGCTTATCTGATTAATAGTTTTTGAGTTAGAGCACCCACAAATTCCTACTCACAAACACACCCACAGTTATCATCGAGAAAATAGTCAAAACGTGTTCAGGGGACCTTAAAAAATCTATTTCCATTGAAATCTCGAATTCAATTTTCTCATGAAAACAATACTTTCTCTCTACTTCATGTATGGAGAAAGTAAAAAGTGGATCAGCTCCTGACAAGATTTAACAATCTGGATGGTTTGCTTATAAAAGTTTCATGCTTGTTTTGGAAACTGATGAACAGAGGCCAGGAAGGGACAGAAATTGAACTCAATGAGGTAAGCTACTTCATTAATGCATAGATATTTTAAAATAACATGTTTTGAAACATAACTAACAAATTAGCATTTAAGAATGAATTTATGTATATAAATGTTTTTGATACTTCACAAATACTTGCCTTGCCATGATACATGTCCTTCTTGTGACATGAAATACTTAATTCATTAACTTGTCATGAATGGTCATAGCCTCTTATCTGGGTTTCTTCGGAGTCTTTGCAAGCCCTTTAATACCACTATAAATCTGAACTACTGTTATCCATGTTCCTTCAGTGATTTGACTACCATCAATATTTTCTTCATCAAGTGAGCCCGGAGGTGTGTATAATGCTCTTGATGTAGAATTTCTTAAATGTATGCATCAAACTATGGAATGAATCATCGGTAGCTAAAAACCTTAAACTCAGTGCTAGTCTGGTACTGCTACTTATACACTCTCAAATTTGTGTCCTGCTTGCTTATTTTTGGCTCTATCATTTTCATTACTATCTCAAAATCACTTGGTGATAATCTTGTAAAATTCTCGAAAAAAGACCACAATTTAATTCCACTTCATTCAATATGTCACATTTAGAATGCTGCTTTAACATGTCACTCATCCAAAGCTTTCGATTTTTTCTCCACCCTTTTGCAATTATAATAAATGTGGCACCCACTCCACCAAATGTTTTCGTTGATGCCATTTATTTGGACTAAATTGCACAGTAAATTGCATATACCATGTAAACATGGAGATGCATGCAACCTGTGACTTTTAAGACTTGCCTCTTGAGGCATGCAATATTGACTGTGATATTGCACAAGAAGTGGCACTATGTAAACCCGCCTTTATACAACTGGACACTGAATCAGATTTTGTCAATAAAAATGGAGAAATCTCCTTCTAACCATAACAAGAAGTCCAAACCAGGACTAAAGCAGGCTGGTTTCCCAAAGTTGATGTCCTGAATTGATTACTTATATTGACAGGAAGTGTTTCAGTATGTGTTAGTCATTCCAAGGATTTCTCATACCATAAATACCACTTGTAATTCATAGTTTATCAATGATACAGAAAAATTGGAATACAAATTAATAGAGCATTATCAGGTTTAAAATACTAAAAACAATCTCAAAATCACTTTCTGATATATTTTGCATGTATTTTTTAAATAAACGAATTAATTAAATGTTACTGTTTATATGCTAATATGTATGGATCAACTGTCCATTGCTAAAGGGTAGTCGAGTGGAAAAGAAAATAACCAACCCATTTGTTCACTCGTCTATGCTCAAGCCGAGTTCGGTAATAATCGTCTCCATGGCAACAATCTGATAAAATGCGAAAACGATATGTTTTAGTAGAAATTCAAGAAAATACGATCAATTATCAAAATTCGGTGATAAGAATTAGAATCTAAATTCTTTTCCCCTTAGAACAGTACAAACCTCACTCCAATATACACAATTTTAAGATATTTTAATATAATAAAGAAAATATCGCTGCACAATGGATTTGAGACTTCCTATGTAAAACCAGCCTAACAAATAGTGGAAAAACGTTTCTGGAATTGAACCCAGGACTTCAATCTTTGCCAAATACAATATATCCCGGAGGTGGGCCCTGGCAGCACGAGCTTCATACCAAGTTTCATGAAAATCGGTTCATTGATGCAAAATTTGTTAGTGGGGGACAAGCATACACAACCATTTCATAAGGCTATGTTTCCTTTGGAATCCAGCCTAAAAATAATAATTAAACAAGTAGGGGTGTACACGGGTTTCCCGTGGTACAGAAGTGCTTTTCGGCAAATTCGCTGTAGTTTAATCATATACTAATGTATATGCTTTGAAATCAGAAAATTATTTTTCCATATATTATGTTAATTCTGCTTTTTTGATCCATTCTAAACATGTTCATTTCGTTTTCCCATTCTATACTTGCCCTACAAACGAAATTTCTTTGAAATACGTTCAACCAACCCCTGCTGATTCGCTCCGGTTCAAATATGCCATTTTGGTGATTAATTTACGTGAATATTGTGTGTACCAAACTTGGTTGAAATCGGTTCAGCCTATTCCTTTCTGATATATGCGTACGGATGGACATCACGAAGATAATAATGCCTTTCAGCAATGAAGAAAAGCACAAACAAGTAGGGATGTACACGGGTATTCCGTGGTACACAAGTGCTTTTTATCGATTCGCCTTAGTATAATTGTATACTAATATATTTGCTTTGACATCAGGAAATTATTTTTCCTTATAGTGTGGTAGGCCTGCTTTCTTAATTCGTTCCAAACATATTCATTTCGTTTTCCCATTCTATACTCACCCTACAAACGAAATTTCTTTGAAATACGTTCAACCAATACCTTCCAAATTCATAGTAATAGAAAGATTCTAACCCTGATATTGTGGTGGCTCTGTTTGGTTGACCCGGTTGAAATGTGCTATTTTAGTCATTTATTTATATGAAAATTACATATACCATATTTGCTTAAAATCCATGTTGTCATTTCTCTAGAAATACGCGTAAAAATATCATTTTAATTTTTACTGTGGTAGTCCTGCTCTTTTGCTCCACTTTAAACATCTTGATTTCATTATGGTATGCTTCAAAAATCTTATATACGAAATTTAGCTGAAATCCATTCTGCCAATTCCTTCCGAATCCATAATTACTGAAAGAGTTCAATTTCAAATTGTGGCACCCCTGTTTCACTGATCCAATCCAAATATGCTTTTATGGGTTTTTGTATGTTTGTTCATTATAAATATTAAATTTGGTTAAAATTGATGAGGACAGTT
Organism: Tanypteryx hageni; assembly: GCA_028673005.1. Classification (NCBI taxonomy): domain Eukaryota; kingdom Metazoa; phylum Arthropoda; class Insecta; order Odonata; family Petaluridae; genus Tanypteryx; species Tanypteryx hageni. The sequence continues at coordinate 97,008,110 of CM054116.1, forward strand.
CAACATAAATACGTGTAAAATAATTCTTTAAATACTTGTATTGTGGCAGCCCTGCTCTCTATACCTGTGCTAAACATCTTGATTTTGTTTTTTTAAGTTGCACACTTCCATAATCCAAAATTCCGTTGAAATCGGTTCAGCCAATTCCTTCCAAATTCATATTAACGAAATGTTTACCTGTAATTGTGGCACACCTGCTGAGTAGATCCGGTCCAAATATGTCATTTTGGTGATTAATTTATGTGAATATTCTATATACCAAATTTTGTTGAAATCAGTTCAGCCAATTCCCCCCTGATATATGCATACGGACAGACAGACATCACGAAGATAATAGTGCTTTTCAGCAATGACGAAAAGCACTAAAAAGCAATCCAAAAAAATTTACACACAAATACACATTTTTATAAAAATAATGATAATAAAACTTTTAGTATTGAAATTTTAAGCATAAAATCCTTATTGAGACTTGATTTTTATTTATATGACATCTCAGAATATATAGGTAGGTAACTTACGATTTGAACTGTTATTCGACCCGTCGAAGAATTGGCAACTTACAATGCGGCCCGCCGAAGGATTCCCAACCACTGATGTTGCCCAACATGTAGAAATGGTGTGATAGACGATCATTAACGTTTTAGATTTTTATCGGAGGATTAAAGAAATTTATCTAACAAAGAAGGGTATCTTAGATTAAATGGAAGCGCGGTTTATCGATAAGTCGATTGAAATGCCATTAGTTCGTAGGTTTATCATATAAAATAGCCACATTTATCAACTTAGTTGTTAATATAATTGATTTAAATATTAAAATAGGCATTTGAGGCATAAATAACAGTCGAGCATGATATTTTGATTTTGAAAGCAAAATGTTGACTAATTTTCATAAGCTCTTGTGATCAATATCTAAAACTTATTTTTTTTTAAACCTAGTTGACAACGCAATAGATTTTAATAGTTAAGCTGTAATATCGACCATAACATTCTGATTTTTAACAAATTATTTCATTGTAGCATTTCAAGGGTAAAAAATGCACAGTGTTTATAAAGAAATGTATATCACCAATTTACAGTTCGCACTAAAAGTTGAAGGATTTTTAGAAAATAGATTTTCTTTTGGCAGTTGAATGTTACGGCCTAATTCATATTTTCTTATCCTAAAACTCAAATATTCATACTGATAATCAGGATAACCTCAGTACCCATACATCGGTACGGATGGACCGACATTACAAAGGTAATAGTGGGGTGTCAACTTATATGATGAATATATGGCTAGTCGTGTATTTACAATCTGAAAAATCGAGGTCGAATTATGTGTCGGGTCAACTTATACACCGGCATATATGGTAATCAAGTCAATGCAAAATTTTATATTTAACATTTTTATGAAAGTCACAAGAACTGATTAGCTTTTGGTAAAAATCGGTCAACTGGAAGTGGGTGTTTACTGGTCACATCCGTTTATTTAAAATATTCTTTAATATTTGATTAATGCAAAAAGGTATTGGAATAAAAGTTGTAGGAAATTCAATTTTCTACAATGTTTGTTCAAAACATTTTCCCATATATTTAAGAGATATCTTAATCTTGAAAACTAAATTTTTTAGTTGCCACAACCACACCACCTACCGGCGAATATTGTAAACACTTTACGCTTACGTCTTATTAAAGCTCCTTTTTATTTTCTTAATTGTTGGAGCTTCATGGCTACATCCAATATCAGAAGGCTACAGTTTTAGTTTATTCCTGTTCTTTGTAGTCTTTAAATTTTTCTCGCTGTTACTTAAAATATTTGTTATCATTTAACTTATTTGGAATTTTTACAAATATTACAGGTATAGAGAAAGTCATGTGGTGGCCACATCAGATTTTTTTGTAATTAATCATAGGGCTCCAAAATGTATTTTTCATATTTTTTCAGTTTTGAGGATTTGAAAGTTTTACCAGATTCATGCTGATAAGTAGTAAAAACACGCTCATCAACAGAACAGACAATATCAGATGCACGTGGAGGTTTTGGATTTATCAGTGTTGATTTCCTCTATTTTTATCAGTCTCAACTGAATATCCTAAATAATATTTTGAATATTGCCGGAAGCAAAGTTTTCTGAAGATTGGCAGGATCTATGCCGGGATGAAGTAAAAATGGCATGACAAAATCATTTTATCGATTTGTTGCTTGCAACTACTTTAATTTCAACATCTGACAAACCGTGGAATTTGCAAATGCAACTACCTCCACAAAACACTGAATTAAAGTTAAAGACACTTTTTCCAGGAGCCACAGAGCAATATGTTATCAATGTCACTAATTCTGAAAAGCAAAAAAATGCACAAGGTGACAACAAAATAAATTTTGAAATCCTTAAAGAGAATTTTATTTAACACCTTTGGTAAAATACATTGACAGAGGATGGAACAATATATATATTCTTCATTCACATGGTAAACTTACTGACTAGGTATGAAATCCATTTTCCTGAAATAGATAATCACTGCTATATCACATATTTTCACAATCAAATGGAATTAGATGCCACGCAGAATGTAAGATAACAACCATGAAATAATAATGTAATCACCTGAGAAATTGAAAACTTAGAAATAAATACAGTTAAAAAGAAACAGCACTGAGGAAGTTACAATTTTTAGAGCCAATGATACCCGAGTTAGATAATAGCACAAAAACGGCATAATACCTTAGTAATTATGCTTTAAAAAATAATCTTAATAAGAGAGTTGTGGAATTAAGGATCTCTCTACCATGACAAATGAAAATACAATGTTGACATGTAACACACATTTACATTGGAAGACTTTTTTGAGCAACACTTTTCAATCTCCCCACTTATTTCTGCCTTATGTTGACCATACATGTTCTATTTGATCTTAGGAAAAAATTGGAAAACTTCATTAACTGGGCAAACACTCAAGGCCCTCATCTCCACATGAAAGGCAAACCCTGATGGTATTTATCCTATATTCAATCAAAAATATAATTCTCTCAAGATCAAAACTTGAATAATACTCCACTTATTCACACACACACACACACATTTTCATGATGTTGCTGCATTTCTATGGTAACTCCATATTTAGGTGATTATAATGCTATTATTGAAGCAGAAACTTTGTACACATTTCCAAAAAATAAAGTGATTAAAATATATCGCATTCAAACCTGATGAACGAAAGAAATGTCTGACACTGGCACACATTACATAAATACATGTACATAGTAAAAAAACTGGCTTGAAAGAGTCAATGATGGACTTATGTGTCAGGAATACACATGCTAGCATTATACATTTTTTAAGCACAATGTAAAGACTTGCACCAAGGAAAAGTAATGAAAAATTAAGGTGTAATAATGACATAAATCCATATAACACTATACTTAAATAAATGAGATGTAAAGGCTTTCAGTAGAAGAATTACAAAAATGGGCTTCTAAAATGCTACTTCACATAGATTAATGCCAAATGAAGGCTACTCCCTCACTCACTCTTCTATTAAAATAAATTGTATTATTGATAACTTAGAGAATGAAAAAAAAATAGAAAGTCATGAAGGCAGATTATTTAGTTAATTAGTGATGGAAATGTTTAAGGCAGGTAATATAGTTGATAAAAATTAATAATAAAGCTTTTAAATTTTAAGTTTCAGGATTGTTTTAATAAGGAAAGCTCATTTTTTATCACTTAACATCAACCTATTAGAGAAACTAAGTAGCTAACAATATTAAATAGAAGAAAATAAATGCAAAGCGTGCAGATATAAATATACATAAAAATAGTATGCAGTATAAAACAAATTTCTTATCAACTAATCCATTATGCTTAAATCATAAAGTCTTAAAAGAAAGCTATGATTAATTACGCATTGAAAAATCAGACAAAAAGCTTTAACTGTATATGCTTACTTGATAATAATAATTCATAAAAATGCAATAATTGCTAAATGACAATGCCTTCCTTCTCTTTTAGCTAGGATCATTGACTTTCACCACAAAAGAATGCATTATATTTCTTCTAGTTTGACTCCACGATTTCTTCGCATATTAATTTCATCAAGACTCTTCAACAGAAACGTGACTGTCATAGCAACTTAATACTCAAATTGCAAAATGAAAAATTAAGGAAAATAAAAAAGTACATAAAATAATGAATTATAAACCCAAAATCTGCACTCATGGTCACTACAGCAATTTTTCTTCGATCATCAGTTAAACTTTGCCTAGAAAATGATGTGAGCCAACTCTTTCTTTTAGATCTATCTAATTAATTTAGCTTAATAAGTCGATGTTGTCTTGCAAGGGTCTGGTGACTTTTCCGAATAACCACAGCATCCTCTTGGGCAAAAGGGATCACATAAAGGAAGGCAGGAAATTCCACGAGAAAGTTTACATACTACTTGAACTCCTTCAAAACACCATGCAAGGTGTCTATGAAGATGTGCATGTGTTGTTCTTGGTAGGTAAGGCTAGGCCTCAGTCGGATGGTATGATCTCCACAACCACCAACATGCACTCCTAATGAGAATGCAAGGAAGAAGAGAACCAAAATAAACATTAAAAAGTAATGATGTTTCAACAGTTGCATTAAATCATTTAGAAATTTATTTGCTGAAAAACGTGATCAAGTTTTTTTTTAATTTGATTGAAGTTGATGGCTAAAAAAGCTTTTATGTAAACACACGCACATATGCAGACACAAATATATGTTTCACAAATATTCTGTTTTGCAAATCTTTCATCCACAGAAGTGTTTCTAACAGCATTTAGATAGAAGTTCCATACTCATAGTATTACCATTTATGCATTGAGACATATCAATAAAGAGGAACAGAAACATTCCTATAAATAATAACACTAACATCTGCAACATTCATTGTATTTTTCTCCCACGAGTTTTGGTTTTACATACTATGTTATTTTTAATACTAAAATACAACATTACAATTTGTGTGAAATTTTTCTTAATTTTACTACTTTTCTTTAACTAAAATCAACTTATTACACTCACCTTTAGCTCGTAAACCAGCTATTATGTGATCACGGATCCTGGTGGTTGGGCTGTCAAATGCTATGAAAGTACCACGACCACGAACAGAATTTATCAAATGGTCATATTCATTCTGAAATCATAAAAAAATTAAATTAATATCACTAACTGAAACTGTGATTCTGAGGCTATTTATTTCTTTCCTAATTAATCAATTAGCCTTCAGACTGGTGTTTGAGTATGCTTATAACAGGGGTTCCCAAAGTTTTTGTAGACATGGCACCCTTTAAAAGATAAACCGAATTTTGCGGCATTCCAGCCTTGAAATAATGGTTTTATATTTTTAGTCATTTTTACAAGCATAGTGATAGCAGTGGAATGCCTTATGTGCATATCTCATCTGTCCATTCATCTGTTGCAACATTCATCTCTTGAACCGCTTGACAGGTTTTGATTAAATTAAGTAAGAGTGATCCTTATTAAAATTTATTGCCACATTATGATTTTGAACTGCAACTGTCAATTAGAATTTTCACTTTACAGAAGCACTTAAACTCGTATCTCATTAAGTGGCATTCATCAAGCAACAATTAAATACCCTATTTTTCTCTCCATAGCTCTTACATGATCTGTAGGTACCAATGAAAAAATTTATTCTGATAGACAACATTTACCTGAGGACCTCAGGTTCTCCCTGAAGATGATAACCGAGTGCATTATCAAAACGTCGGAATACGACAGTAATGTGACCCGGCTGGAAGCACGAGGAAACTTTTTCGCATCAATTCGCCAGGAAAGTCGGAGATCTTTCTATCATATATTTTGTTTAAATCAGTCACTGCGATGATTCTATCAGCAAACAACAATTAAAAAACCATATTTTTCTCTCCCAAACTGTTATAATAATAAAATGTCTTTGAAATTTCTGTGTATTCCATTTATGGAATATACTTTTCCTTCGAGTTACATACGAGTATTATAACCTTTGTACATATCCATTTGTTGGTACCACACCATAATCAATTTAGTACAGGAAAAATTATTGCCCTAATTACCTATGAGCACATCTAAATTGTTGATTTATTTACCAAGTTTTTCGCAACATCACTAAAAATCAGCTGCAGTGTCCCAGTCCGAGTTTGGGAACCACTGGCCTATACCAATCAAGTCAATGTGCCCACATAGCTGGCATTCCCAACCTTTTCATTACAGCAAGCAATAAGTTCTGTCCTAGTACAGTAATTCTCAACCTTTTCGGGGATACAGAACCCTTTATAGACTGGACACCCCACAATGCTCATCACACAAAAACATCTGAGAAACATAGTATAATAAAAAAGTAAACATACCATACAAGAAAACATTTAAATATGATTCAAGAATTACAAAACTCTAATTAAATTTAATTAATTCATGACTGGGTTGCCGCTGCTTTGCTTTAATCATAACCTCAAACCGAGGGATGTTTGGAGAGAGCACACCACATTACAACAAGCATTGGGAAGGACCTGTTGTAGGATCAGAAAGCTGGAGAAATCTCCAAACTCCACCTTCTCTTTCCAAAATTTAAGCTTCATCCTGCATGCCTCCATTTTGCTATGATGAGTGAAGACATCAGCTTCACCACCCTGCATGCTCAGGTTCATATAGTTCAATTTATCAACCACAGATGTCAGATACAGTAATTTCGATATCTAAATAGGATCCAAGAAAAGGTAAGCATTGTCATGCACCTCCTTAGTCAAAAACACTGGTATTTCCTCTCTCAATTGGAGCACCCTGTTGAGAACTCTTCCCCTCGACAGCCAGCATACCTCTTAATGAAACAAGTGTTTCTTATTCTGCACCCATTTCCACACAGTTTCTAGAACACACACATTTTTCCCTTTTTCCACCAGCTTTGATACAATTCACAGATTTTATCACAACCTCAAGTTCACCTTGTGTTGTAGCTAGCTGATTTCCTGAAGTAATCTTTTCACAGCAAGTACCTCATGATGGATGATGCAATGCTTCGAAATACAGTGAGGAGCAAGTGCTTGAATGCTGATATTGTAAAAATACATCGTTAATACAATAATTTGAACTTTTGAAGACCCCCTTGGCCTAACAGTGGATGTGTGGACAGGCACGTGAAATCCACTCGACTACATCAGTATTATCTACTGTTGCACTTTCGCTACTTATAGATTTCAAAGTGATGTTATTGCCACTGAAAAAAATTTTTCAAGCACCCATATCTAGCAATAAATTTTTATATTTAACATTTCTGCAAAGCACTGCGGTTTTCCCTGTATTCAAGGATCACTAATAAGTAATCTTCTTGCATGAGCACCATTGAACCAAGAACGGGTCAACTCATCGATTTCCTTACACGGTTGAAGAGATTCACGTTGAACACTTTCATTTGCGTTATTGAACCACTTTTGTTTTATAATGTCTTTGTCTTTTAATATCTTTCTAATCTGTGTTTTTCCACAGTTTCATTTTTCCACTACTCTTCTTTGATACAAACCATTCTCAGAATCTTCTTTAACTTTCATTCATGCTGCTAAATTAAAAATTTCCATTTTCCTGCTATTTTCTGCCATTTCGCACATTCACTTTGAAGGGGTAATATAAACTGAAAAATACTACAAAAAACTTGGAAAAATCTTTGGTTGCTAAATTAAGGTGTTAACGGTCCCAGTTAGGTCAGAGAATGGACTGAAAGAATATAATATTACTAGAAAAGATACATATCTTCTGAAATCATTCCATGTGCTTCTGGCTGCCCCATGAGATGGTTGGGTCAGAGGGTGATTGTCTCAGAGAAAATAATATACCTAAAAAGACATCTAATGAAACCATTCCCTGAAATTTTGGTCACCTAAGGAGGTGGACACTTCTGGAGGTTTTACTGTAGGTATCCGATTGTCACACTTTAACTTCATCCTCTTTTCCAAGAGATGCAGAAGTTGAACCTCTATCTTATTTAAAACTTCAAGCTCCTGAGCTTTTTGTTCACTTTTATGGATATTGATCTTTTAGAAGCCATGATTGCAAAGATAATTTGCGATTTACCAGATTCACATAGAGAAAGTGCATGATAACCTGTATACATTTTCTTAATTATTATTTTGAGATCAAAAGTAAATAATATTATTTTGAAAATCTATAACTAAACATAAAATTGGCAATTTCAGTCTTAGTGATACTTCTATGCACTGAATAGGCTTTGCTACATCACTGCATAAAGACTACAGGAGCACGCTAATGCTACTTAACATACCTGCAACTTCCCTAGTTCTTCTTGGGTCATCTTGCCAGTTCTAGCAGCATTTTCCAGAAGCTTATCCCTTTTGATGACATTCAACACACTTTCCAATATCACCAATTTGCCTGGGTCACCCATCCATGTATTGAATACTCTGTATGATTGACGTGGACTGCAAATCATAAAAAAATCAATTATGAAGTACAATAACATTTGAAAAGATAACATAATCATATTAAATGTGGATGAACAGATATTAACACTAGGTGGTCAATCAATACATTAAACAGAAAAGAACCTAGACTGGATCCTGGAGGACCATGTGATGAGACCTCAATTGGATAACATAAAACTATTGACAGATGCTTTTTGAGTTTAATTAGATATGACTGAATATGGTTAAATAAGGCACCACTGATTCCTATGGATCAGAGTTCACATAGTACAAAGCCTTACTTAACATTGCTGAATGTCTTTTCAAAATCTAAAAAGCTGAAATCAGGTATACCTCTTTTATAAATATTGATAAAGAAGATAAGCCATGCATGCCCTTGGAATCATCTGCTGTTCTATGGTTCTAACAAACTGATGTTGGATTTTATCAGCCACCTCTTATTTATCATTAGTAGTTTTGTGATTTTCTCTCAAGAAGTCAATATCACTCTTGTATGAATGATACTGTGAAAGTTGTGCAGTGATTCAAGAATTCCAAACAGCTCAATACATTTAGAATAATTTGCCAAATGCTCTGCTTTTGAACTTTAATGGCAGAAAACCAAAGAGAAGGTATATGATGCAGATTTCCAATAGAGAATAAAATATACTGTCACTAGAGGAGGTGGCTTCAAGGATTGACTACAAGCAATAAATAAGAAGTGCCTTAAGAGCAGATAGATCCATCCTTTTCTAATTAAATCAAACCATACAGCTTTTAATAATGTGTTTAACTGCTTAGTGGTTAACAGGATCACCTGTTTAAAATGTTGAAATTTGTCAAATATCATCTTCATTTTTTCCAGATTCACTATAATATTATGAATGATAATTTATTTATTAATTATTCATTCACCATCAACTGATATTTTATCATCGTCTAGCAAAAATATGTTTATATGTGCACTTCCTTCACAGGAGATCTGACAGTCTTCCCAAAATGGTGCAACTATACATTCAAAAGATGAGGTGATTTTTACCAATAGATTGGTGTTAAGTTGAGAAATTCAAGATTTCACATTATCTGTAAGATGTACTAGAAAACCATCCAGCAGCAGCATCCCTTGTTATCTTAAAAAGTGTACCTGGCTGTTTGTTCTCAACTTCATCGTGGAATTGGATCATCAATTTATTGGTCATCCAACCTTTTTCATTATACTTGAAGATGAAGCCATGCAGTATTTTTGCTTGGGCAAATTCTTCTTCAGCCAATAATGACAACATTATTGTTACTCAGCTTTTTGTTGCCCGCAGTTTTCACTAATATCAATTTCACACATTTTTATCAACTATAGTTTTGGTAGGCATATAGAAAAATGTTTCTTCAGCATTCCCAATTGACTTAACAGATAGTCATGACATAGACAAATCACATAACACTGATATTCAATTTTTCAGTATAATCTGAGGGAAGTCTTTGAGCCAATGTTGTTCTTTGACGAAGAGCTAACCCATTTCGCCTCATGAACTTGGTGATCCAACCAATACTTGCCTTGAAATTCTGTTGTGGTAGCTAAAATGATGTTATCATTTCCACGGCCATCATCTGTACAGTCTCCCATGTAAAAGGAAGCCCATTGCTATGCTATTTGCAGACAAACACCAACACTTGCTCCCCTAAGTCTTAATAGCACCCTTCTTTGAGCTCATGAAATGCTTTCCTTGTAGACCAGCACTGCACATTTGCTTCGCTAACACTGAACTTTCATATTGTAATGTAATTACCATATTAGCCCAAAAGGAAGAAGAGGTTTTTCCCCAAAAATTTCGACAAAAAAATTAGGGATCGTCTTAATAATAATAATAATAAAATCGAGCACAAAGTTTTAAATTTTGCACAGAACACCTCCATGCCGTTTCTGTCTACGAAAACACATTTATTAATACATACACACAGGTGCGGACTGGGCCGCCGGGACACTGGGAATTTTCCTGGTGGGTCAGTCTTTCAGTTCGAAAATGGGGCCCCTCTGTAGACAACGTTTTAAGTTCATACTACTCGCGCAAAAACAAAAACGAAAATAATACACACGTAATTATTTATAAGCAACTGGCCGTAAGAATGACAAAACAATTTATATCTGTAATGGAGAGTCAAAGTGGTAGGTACTGTGGATTAAGCTCAAATAAGGCTGATGATTCAAAAGATAAATGCTTATCTTTTCCACTTTGGTATTTTTTCTCAGATGCACATGTCCTCTCGGGTTAATTCCCACGAGTTCCAGCTTCTCACATATTTGATTCTTCACTCGAGAGTCACAGTTTCGGTAAGCTTATTGGGAAGAATAAACAAATCATCGTGGGAATGTTTTTGAAAAATTCCATCCCTTCTCCATATGAGCTGTATGCATCATCCACCAGTCTCCCATAGTTCTCGCATAAGTATTGTTCCATTTTTGTCTCGGACGTATTTCCAGAGGCAGATTTATGCACAGGTGCATGAGGCACTAGCTGCGGGCCTTGTTGAAAAGAGGGTCTCGCAAATGGGACCTTGTTGAAAAATAAGCCTCATCAAAGGTCGGCAAGGAGGCTGGTCAGGTAAACTTTTCCCAGGCCAGAAAAAAATCGCCAGCCTGCGTCTACATACACAATACGTTACATTTAATTTATTAGGCATTCTGTACCAGCAAAGTGGTAGTACCAGAACGCCTTATGGACACATCACCTCCATCCGTTTGTTTGCATGTTTGATCTTCGAAACTACTGGATGGATTTTAATTAAGTATTAGTGATCCTTATTAAAATTTATTGCCAAATTGTGATTTTGAACTGAATCCATCAATTAGAACTTCCACTTTATAGAAGCACTTAAATAAACGTATACTCATATCTTGTTAAATGGCATCCACCAAGCAACAATTAAATATCACATTTTCTCTCCCTAGCTCTTATATGATGTTATTGATTAAAAAATTTATTTGGATGGAGGACAACATTGACCACAAAAAAGGTCCACATAATTAAAACTTTTAGTTTCGGAGATAAAAATTTGAGAAAATCCCAAGAAAAACATCGCATATTTTGTTTACATCAGTCGATATGATAATTTTATAAGCAAACAATTCAAATCCATATTTTTCTCTCCCATGCTTTTATATGATCTATGAAGTATAGATTAAAAAATATATTTAAATAGAGGACAATATTTACCTCAAAAAAGTTCACGACACCATATAAATATGATTTATAGTTTCGTAAATAAAAATTCAAGAATTGCCCAATCTTTTGATACCATTTTATATGTACTTCTCATAAAGAACACCTTTGAATTCTCTGTTTATTCCATTTATGGAATATACTTTTCCTTCTTGTTCATATTCTTGAAGTTCACAATGTGCAAACAAGTGGCTTTCCACCTCACAGGTACTGGTGGAAAAGGAGTATTGACAAACCTATGTGGGTAGGAAATTTCATACATATGGTGTTGGAAATGCATCGACTATGATAGCTGGCATTTTACGCAGGTCTTGTTATAATTTAAACATATTTGTTTCTTTTTGATTGGTGGACCAGTGGCAGATGACAAGTACACCTGCAGTTTGAAGAGCATGTGATTCGTACAAACTTCGCTAAGTTTTAACGTGACGTGAGGACTAGTTATTATTTTTAGCAGTTTTAAATAAGTTACCCCAAATCTTAGGACTGAAATGACAGATCCTGTAGAGAAGAAGGGCACCTCTGTTAAAGGAAATGTATCACAAGGTATAAGATGAAGTTTTGATAGAAATTTTAAGGTAATGGTGGTGCATTATGCTGAGGAAACTAACAATTGTGAGTCCCGGAGGAAATATAATGTACGAGGCACGTCCAGAAAGTAAGTACCGATTGGCTGTAAATGAAAAAGAAAATATTTTTAAAATATTTATTTATTTTCACAAGTTTACACATACTTGAAGCTACTTCTCAACATAATCGCCTCCTGAATTGAGACATTTGTTGTATCGGGGCACAAGTTTTTGTATCCCCTCATCGAAGAAGTCTGTGGCCAATGTTTTGACCCAATCCTGCACAGCTGTCTTCACCTCATCATTGCTGTTGAATCGCTCTGCCGCTAAAAATCTCTTCAAGTGAAGAAAAAGATGGAAGTCACTGGGTGCAAGGTCAGGACTGTAGGGTGGGTGTTCGAGCAGCAGTGTGCGGTCGTGCATTGTTGTGAACCAAAACTACTCCAGAGCTGAGTAGGTCTCGTCTTTTGTTTTGAATTGCCCGCCGTAACTTCTTTAGAGTCTCACAGTAAACATCTGCGTTTATTGTCGTTCCTTGAGGCATGAAATCAATGAGCAAAACACCACTTCTGCTCCAAAACACAGTACACATGATCTTCCTGGCGGAAAGCATCTGCTTGAATTTCTTTGCCTTTGGTGATCCACTATGCCGCCATTGCATTGACTGCTGCTTACTCTCTGGTGTCACATGGGCAATCCAAGTTTCATCTCCTGTCACAATGTGGTCTAAAAACTCGTCACCTTCATTGTGATACCGTTCCAAAAAGTTCAGTGCTGCCGCCATGCGCTTTGTTTTGTAAACATCTGTGAGCATTTTTGGCACCCATCTTGAACACAATTTGCGATACCGCAAGTGTTCCGTGACGATTTCGTGCAGTCAAGAACGAGAAATTTGCGGGAAATGTGTAGTCAACTCAGAAATGGTGAATCTTCTGTTCACTCGAATTTTCTCATTCACCTGGTCAAGCAGATCGGCAGTGAATAACGATGGGTGGCCACCTTGATCTTCACCGTGCACATTCGTCCTCCCTTCATTGAACAGCCTACACCATCTTCTCACCATTCCCTCACTCATTGCATTTTCTCCATAAACTTCACAAACTTGCTGATAAACTTCAGCTAGGCGAACGTTTTTGGCATTCAAAAATTTGATCACTGACTGTATCTCACAACTGGTGGGATTTTCGATTGTTTGACTCATTTTAAGACAAGATGGCGAACTTATAAACAAAGAACGAGAACTGACAGGGTGTCTGACGTTTCCTTCTTGACTCGTGAGATATCACTGCGCTGGCATACCCCCCACTCTCGCCACCTGCGCGATCGGTACTTACTTTCTGGACACGCCTCGTAATGGAGGCAAATGTGAGAAGCTGGAAGCAAGCAAAACAGAACCTTCTAGGTGCTAACTCAACACAGAAATCATTTAGTGGACCCAAACGAGGTCAATTTCATGAATTAGAAGAAGAAATTATAAAATTTGTGCATACTCAAAGAACAGATGGAAATCATTAAACTGAAAGCTGAAGCTGAATTATGATGATCATTAAACATCCTACGGCAAGCATTTATGGCTAGTAATGGTTGGTGCATATGGATGATGCATTGTAATGGTTTTTGCCTGTGACAAAAAACTTCTCTCTCCCAATGTTTACCTTCTAACTACATAGACAAACATATTGCCTTCCAGAAACATGTAAGTGCATTGTGGAAAATTCACAATGATCTTGCGAGCCAAATGGGTAATGCAGATAAGACACATTTATTTCGACGCCCCATTCATTTACACAGTTAATGAAAAAGGAGCAAAAACTGGCATTATAAAAACTTTGGGTAATGAAAAAATGTGCATTACTGTAATGCTGGCAGTGTTAGCAGATGGCACATAGTTATCACCATATGTTATTTTTAAAATTGGTATTACAAAATTTCTTCCTGAATAGACCTTGTTTTTTAATGTGGTCGTCTTAAATTCAAAGTCGTCTTCCGTTTGGTTTAATATGGTATTTGTTTATTCAGCATGTTTTGTCACCATGAGTTTACAGTTTGCATCATAATACAATGCATTGATTTTTATATTTGTGACAATGTAGAACCTCGACTCAGTATGATCACCCATATTTTACAGTAAAAATTTAAATTTTTTAAAAGAAATACTGAACCGTATAAAATCCATACCTAATCTGTATGGCTCTGATAGCTTCAACTATTAGAAAACAGCACATTTCACAATGACTGTTCTACTTAGCAGATGCCACACTAGACTACAGTGTAGCATGTGATGCATCTGATTTCTGAACTCAAGTTTTACATTGTGGTAAGGCAGAATTACACCTGCTGGCACCAAAGCGAATGCCACCCACTTTGATGTAAAAACATTGACTCATGCAGAATAATTTCATAGTACATGAATAAAAGTTGAGTCTTGGTTCAATTAAAACAATGATAACCTAATAGAACATACTAGCATACTGATAATTTGAGCAGCGGTGCCTGTCAGAAAAAGAGTTAAAAGAGACAATTTTAACTGTCCCTGCATCATTTCTCTTTGTTTCTTGCTAACTTATTCAAATTTTATGGAACAATATTTTTCAGATGGATTTTGATCAGTGCAATCTTCAGCTACCAGGAAAAAGGCTACATTTACCTCGATTTCTGTATCTTTTTTAATTCCCCCCTCAAGCGCGATTTAAAAATGGCCATCTCTGTGATGAATGCAACTTGTGATGTTTTAAATTATTTCTTGGAAATATGCAAGAAAAAATCCAAAAAATTAAGCAATATTAAACACTGTTGGATCACTCTATAATATTTTTTTTTGATGCAATATTTAATTTTGAACAGATTTTGTATTATACTTTCAACTTGGTTCTCTGAGGTTGGATAATGTGTGATACCTTTCATTACATATCACACAGTTCCATTCTTATAAGTGGTAGTATGCCTCTTTTCTTATTCCCTTCATTGAGCAAACAACACAATTCCATAATGCTGCTCTTCTCCTTCCACAAGGGAAATTTTCTTCTAAGAAGTGATGTCCTGTTAGGTTCGTTGTGTTGGAGTCATTGAGTGTTGGCCTGCCATTTTTATTTTCAACTGCACACTTCACATATTTTATGAATATTTCATCTATTACTCTGATTCCAAATAACAATCGGTTCTTTTTATTACCTTTTTGTGTTATAAAATGTTTGCACTGTCAATATTATTCCTCTGAAAAAAAACACAGGCACTCTGTTCCTCTTGCTCTCCTGATCTCTCAATAGTACCTACTCATCTTCTAATTAACTTTAAGAAGATGGTAAATATTCTTCATAAATATCAATCACAAGAGAAAGAATACTTTTGTTGCCAATACCTTCATTTTCAGTTATATTTACCACTTCTAAACCATCAAGCATATGAGTATGTTGACATGATAGTCTTCATCTGAGGGGAGAAAAACCACAGTAAGAAATATTCTTTAAGTGTGGTAAGAGAGGAAATATTTATATAGGATGGTTCCATGATCCAAGGACATCAGAGACATCTGTGGTTCATAGAAGAAACTAAACTCATAAAGGATAAATGAACTGGAAAAGTGGATACTGCACATGACAGCACATGCCATCACGTATGCTTGAGGGGTTAAATATATCAGGCATCTTGAAATTCACAAGACATATTCCATGATAGAGGTGTGTTAGAGGTGTTTGGAACAAAAAAGTTAATGTTACTGTATTTTGCTTAGTATTGAAATTGATTAGATGGTTCCTCTCTGTTTTTTGATAGCAATATCATCCACTTCAAGTTCCTCTTCTGTCTCATACAACCAGCTTACCTAATATATTATAACCGCTGTGTCCCTGCCGAAGCCTTGAGTGATGTCACCTTCCGACATGAATGAAAATAAATCGAGAACGGTCAGTTCGATTTCGATGAATCTTACGCCTGAATACTCGGCGCGACTTCTTGCAGATTTTAAGTGGATAGTCATCCCCCAGAAAGGCATGGGTTTGATACCAGGATAGTTTTCGTTTTTGTATTTGATTAACACGTAATCACCTGTAGACCTTTAATCTTTAACATTTTAAAATATCTTACGATCAAGACTCGAGATTTATATCATTTCACGCAGAAATAAATAGAGATTCTTATTCTTACCATCGATTCTGTTGTTTAATTCATGTTTGCTCATATTTTAAGTTTATATTCCATTTTCTCCTGTTTTTCAACATTTCAAAAAGGAGGTTGCTAGGGTAGTTGGCATTGTTCATCTTGAATTTTTGCATTGTTAGACTTGGGCTTTCAAGTGCCTTTGCACTAAGCTTACAATAAAACAAACGCATTTAGGACAAAAACAGATTAAGCCTTGAGCGACGTCACCTTCCAGTATAAGTGCAAATAAATCAAGAATGGTCGGCTCGATTTCGATGAATCTTTTGCCTGAAAACTCAGCACAAACTCTTGCAGGTTTTAAGTGGGTAGTCACCTTCCAAAAAGGCATGGGTAGGATATCAGGATAGTTTTCGTTTTTGCATTTGATTAACACATAATCGGCTGGAATACGATGTGTAGACCTTTGGTCTTTAACATTTTAAAATATCTTATGATTGAGACTTTGACTGATTTACACTATTTCACATAGAAAGAAATGACGATTCTTATTTTTACCTTCGATTCTGTTGTTTATTTCATGTTTACTTATATTTTAAGTATTCAATTTCCTACGATTTTTCAACATTTCAAAAAGAAGTTTCCTAGGCTTGCTGGCATTGTTTATCTCAGATTTTTGCATTGCTAGACTCGGGCTTTCAAGTGCATTTGCACTAAGCTTACAATGAAACACACATGAAGGACAAAAACCGATTGAAATTTGAAGTGAAAAGTTTTGTTTAAATATAAAACAAGTGAAACACGGAGCGAAGAAATTTGAAGTCAGGAATGACTCCATTGCCTTGTAATAATGGACAACTTAACATTACAAATAGCAAGATATTTGACAAATTGAAAATACTGTTTTGTTTGCAAATTTTTTGGAGTTTAATGCTAATTACTATATTGATGTTTGTGATTAATTTATTTTGATAATTAAGCAAGATATTTGAGGTATGGCTGGTGCATGTATAGTGATTACTTATTATTAAACAACCCACAGAACATACGATTTGCTGTGCCATCAGAAACAGCAGACAACAAAAAATGTTCTGTACCAGGAAGTTTTAGTCTACATCATGTATGTGTTTTTGGTTTTGAAAATGGTGTGAACTATATGATTATTTTGAGAGGGACAATAAGTGGTTCAACTAATAACACCTTTTGTAACAATTTTTTGACATAGGAACTATCGCATTGGACCACTTCATGCAAGATTCCCTAAATGTTTGCAGGATGTACTGCAAACAGGCCCCTAATATATAGGCAAAATCATACTGCATTATCAAATTTTCTAAAAGCAAACTACAAATAACATATAACACCACTATTATTATGTCTAACATTAATATAGGAGTGGCCAAAATCATTTCCAGAAGTTCATAAGCAATTTGTCATTTTAAAATTAGGAAAAAGAATTTATTTCATTTAATTTTAAAATATGTGCATTCAAAGAATGTAAAGACATTTCTCACCAACAAGTGAAAAATCTTTGATGATGAAATTTTGTAATTGAAATGCATTGAAAATGACAATGGCTGAATGATTTGCTTATCTTCACAATCAGTTTTATTAGATGGAAAAGTTAAATTATAAGACAGTACCGGAATTCTGGTGAATGGTATATTCCTCCAGTGGACATCTTTTTTGAAAATGTTACAATATCAGGGGGTGAGTCAAGATTAAAATGTTCATGGCACCATATCTTTCCAGTTGAGCCACCACCAGTCTGCACCTCATCTATTAATAAAGCAGACCCTCTCTGCAAGAAATCAAACAAGTTGAGTCACCAAACATATCCCTTCATAATCATCAAAAATTCTCCATTTTTAGTTGAAAAAATGTTTCAGCCTTTCATCGAAAATATAATTTGTACAGAAGGAGATGCACTTTTGCTATACTATTTCTTTTGTGAAATACAAAATATACCTTGGTTAGAGTGTTGAAATTAATTACTAAACAAATAATGATAAGAAATAATGAATTTGAAAAAGTTTGACCTTCAGTTGACTGTTTGAATATATTCAAATTTAGGTTATACCAATTAAAAAAATGAAAAACACATAGTTCTCACTTTCTTAGCAATGCGCTGTAGGTTCTGGAAGAATTCTGGTGATGCATGATTATCACCGCCTTCCGACTGAATAGGTTCAATCACGATGCCTGCCACTGGCATTCCCTTCTTCTCCCAATCTTCCATGAGCGATTCCACCTGTACAAGATGGACTCGTTATAATAAAGTTTATCTGAATATGTCAAACAAGCTGAAGTCTCTCACTAAGCTACTATTTTGGATTTCTTGCCTGTTCTTAATTTCACATTTCTCTGAATAATGGCACACACAGAAAATTTTTATTTCAGATGGACTTAACCCTTTATGGGTTAAATTAACATATTTATAAATTTTCCATGTTTAATTCATTATATAATTAGGAAAGGCTCCTGGCTTCAAATAATTGGCATTTCTCATTCTTATACAACTACAGGTATTACCTTGTATAGTGCAAGGGATGCATTCCGAAAGGTCTTTGCACTAAACAAACAGTTCATAATGTAGTACTTAACTCAACTGATTTTACTAGTCAGAAATTTTTCTATTTTTATGGCATTTTATATACTGTTGTAAACCCAAGAAAACAAAGTTTATGATGATTATTTTTAAATAATTATTTATTCTGAACATAATGGTTCAAAAAACTGATTCTTTATGATGGAAAATGTAAATCAATTTTCTAATAACATTTGCTATGAAAGATGTTATAAAAAGTGAGATATACAAAATGTTTTCAGTATATATTAGATAAAATATCGATACATTACATTACCTTAACATATTCATAAAAATATTTACGATTACGAAAACTTCACCAACATGTTTCTTTACATCAAGTAAAACTTGACAAAACCAAACAGTAGAAGAATGAAAATGCTACACATAGCTCATATATCCACTAGGATTTCAAATATGTAATGTTATCTGTATGCAAAAATAAAGATTAAATGATTTCGTAAGTGTTGAAAAATCGATAGTTGCCGCTTCTAGGAATAATAGGGATCAGTTTACAATAGTGCACAGTTTGCTGTTGTTAAATTAAATAAACAGAAATTTTTAAATACACATGAATATTATTGAAAATAATGCCAGTTTATTAATACTTATTATTATTACTAATGGGATTAACTTTGAAACAAAAAATTCTGCTATGACCGGGAATCGAACCCGGGTCTTCCACTTGCCGGGCGGATATTCTACCACTGAACTACCTTAGCAGATAATCTTTCCTCTTTCTGAATGTGGGTGTCAAAGTTAATCCCAAAATTACAGCTTATGCCTTTCTGCATAGTTTCTATTATTCCATCAATTTCTGGCTTTGGCAATCTTCCCATTTGAGAGGGAGGGGTTTTTCTTTGACGTTCTCTTGGAGGACGTCCATTGGGGCTGGTTGATACTAGCTTGGCTAGCCCGGGCCCAACTAAGAAAAACACCCACGTTCAGAAACAGGAAAGATTATCTGCTAAGGTAGTTCAGTGGTAGAATATCCGCCCGGCAAGTGGAAGACCCGGGTTCGATTCCCGGTCATAGCAGAATTTTTTCTGTTTCAAAGTTAATCCCAAAATTACAGCTTATGCCTTTCTGCATAGTTTCTATTATTCCATCAATTTCATTATTACTAATGATTAATTTAAGTTACGTTTCCCCTATTAACTGTTAAATATTTATTTGGCACTATTAATGACTCAAAATAACTATGACATATCACAATTGAACTAATGACATCAAAACTGAGGGCCTTGGATGTGATTGATCAATGCAAAACTAGACAAGTTAAAAAAGAATAGCAAAAACAGATTCCAAAAGCACTTTTTTTTAGAATGTTCAAGTAAATTTCAGAAATATTTAATGTATATGAATGATAAAACAAACTTCAGATTTAGCTATCAAACTGCGTTATTATAATCTGACATCATATTTTCATAAGAAACTTGGTATTAAAAACAAAAAATGAAACCCAAAATCAATCAAATGTTACTTAAAACGTACCCCACTGCAGTTAAGCAGTTTTAATATGATCTTTATCCCTTTTTGAAAGTAAACTGAATGAATTTATGCTTTGCTTTTATTGTTTTAGCAACACAAAATGAAGCTTTACCATAGTAGTATACCTGTATAGATAGTTCATAAGGATTTTTTTCATGCTAAAAGGCAAACAAACAGACAAACGGACTCCAAAATCAATAATGGTCATGTCTGTCACCATCCAAAATTATTCTGAAAAACTTAGCTTCACAGCTTTTCTTGCTACTTCAAAATTTTGCACATGGACGGACGAAGTGAAAACACAAGTACTTTATTTAAGCTCGAACAAAAATGGAGCAGGTCTGTTATTATGTTCCAGAAGTGGCGCTGCAGCTTCAGACAAGGAAGTATAACATAGGTACCAAGAGCAACGCAAAATCAGAATAACAAATGAATACTGATTACAAAAGTTAAAATTCAATCATGAGCTTAAACTAACCCAGCCCAAAGAAAAAACCCATCCAAAGCAAAGCCAACCCTACCCATCTAGCAGTAACTTTAACAAGTGTAAAATTTCCAATGTTTGCATCACTGCAAAAGACCATAGAATCATGGGAAACCAACATAAAAACATAGTAAAAGGGAACAAATGAAATAAAGTTTAGGCAAATAAACGTACAAATAACAAATTTGTCTTTAATTAGTGTGTAAAACATAAGTGAGTATCATTGGAACAGAGAAGTGAAAGTAAGTAAGAATATAGCTAGGACTGTAATAACTGACTGTAGCCTCCTAGAAACTTTATAATTTTTCAAAAAAATATAACTTGAGATGCCAAATGCACTATATAAATTGCGCTAAACAAATGTGCTAAATGAGGTATAGCTGTATATAGGTATACAGGTATTCCTCACAGTTCGCTGGGGTTATGTTCCCGGAGAGCCCTCAAACCACAAAACTGTGAACGGAAAGTCCATAAAGTAACGGAGAAAATGAAGTTCGGTTCCCACATCTGCGAGAATGGACATAAGTGCGATTTTTTTACCTTTTAGTGATCGTAGGATATAGAAACAAATAGTTAGCTTAAAATATAAAAATAAAAGGAAGCCGATGAATGTGAAACTTGAGAAAAATAAGAAAAAAAGGGAAAAGTTTATCAACTCACCATGAATGATGCAGCGGGTAACATATGGTGTTGGAGATGGAGGTGTTTCAGGAGAGCGTTATTTGGAGATAGTAGAAGAAGAGGAGAAACTTGGCTTCAGGAATACGGTTATCTGAAGCTGCTTCCCTTTTGTTTTTAAATTTTTTATAAATTTCTTCATAGGAAGATATTGCAGTCTATTATTCTTTTGAAATTGATGCTCCTTTCCATGGATGGATCAACCTTTACTTTCTCATTCAACTCGTTAGACATCTTTAAGATTTCTGCTAATGCCATCATTGTAAAATTTTGTTTCTTAGGTTCTTTTTCGCTTTCACTTGATTGTGCAAGTTCCACAAGTTCCACAGTGGTCAATTCTTCTTGCTGAAAGTTGAGTAAATCTTCCACTTCTTCCTCTTTTAGATATTCAAAGCCATCCCCACCAACATTTCTAGTGATTTTAATGATTCTGTCAACTTCCCCGCAGATGCTGGGACAGCCTTTGGAATCAGCTTTGGGCCAAAGTTTCTGCCAGCAGGAATTCATCGTTGATTCCATTCCTTCATCCCAAGATTCTCTTATCATACCAATAGCTCTTTGTATGTTGAATGAATTCCAACATTTGCGAACAGACATCACAGAATTGTTGTTCATTTGCTCTAAAACAGGGTTGAAAGTTCACCGGATGTAATAAGATTTGAAGGTCGCAATGATCCCTTGATCCATGGGCTGTAGGAATAGTGGAGTTGTGTTTGGTGGCAGGAATAAAATCTTGATGCTGGAATGGCCTTCTGCAAGAGAAACAGGGTGTCTGGGAGCATTGTTCAAGACGAGAGGTACTTTAAATGGTAAATTCTTCACTTGCTGGATGAAGAAGTTAGCAAACCAATCTTTGAACAGTTTATACGCAACCCATGCTTTATTATTAGATCTCCAGAAGACAGGTAGTTCTGATTTAATCTTCCCTTTCAATGCACGAGGATTTCTGAGCGGTATATTACCATTGGTTTATATTTAAGTCTCCCGAAGCATTTCCACATAATATTAGTTCAGCAACCTTTTGCAACTTTAAATCCTGGCGCAGTACATTCCTCTTGGGATATAAAGATTTTATTTGGCATTTTCTTCCTGTATAAGCCAGTTTCATCAACATTGAAAATTAGTTCTGGCTTATAACCCTTCTCTTTGATGAGCTTCAAAATTCCTTTGCTGCCTTTTAATCAGCTGATGCAGCTTCCCCCGATAGCTTAATGTTATACAGGTTTAAACATTTCTTTAAAATTTCAAACCAGCCCTTACTTGCTGAAAAACTAGTTGAAGAATTGCCTTTATCATCGCCTTCAGTTCCACTCTTTAAACGTTCATATATAGATTAAGTGCTTTATTCCTTAATAGCTGCGTGCTAAGGTGAACATTTTTTTCCTCTATCCACACACTCAAGAGTTTTTCCATTTTTTCTATTATGGGGTCAAGTCTACTCACAAAAAAACTTTAGCACTAAACAGAGTAGCAGCAATTACACTACTGCGAATTTTGTCTTTGGAATTTTCTATAGAACGAATCGTTGATGCATTCACTCCATATTCTCTATCAACAGAAGCAGGACTTGCTCCACTTTGCAATTTATCTAATATTGTGACTTTTTCTCTCCAAGACATGACTTTATGCTGTATCTTAGCTAATGAAGCACTTCCACTTGCACTTACACGTTTAGATGCCATAATAATTTTTTTTAATGGGTCAAATAAAAAATTAAAAACACTGATCAAGGCACTCAATCCATGCCAAACACAATGCTGTACGCCACTCAGCATAATCCTCAGACCAATATAAATTGGGAGAAGCAAATGAAAAATTGCAGTAAGTCTACAAATACAAAATGCAAAGTTAGTTGAGGCACCGACAAACAGAAATTGAAATGAATGTGAAAAACAAAAACATTCAAACGTCCCCTTGCACATCCATGAAACTTACTCCTCCTTTCACTAAGCCATGCATCTTTTATTCCGACGGCATGCAGGTGAAGAGATTTTGTCCTTAAGAGAGAAGAACCCCCAGAGGCTGCTCGCTATGGTTGGGGTATTTTTACACCCCTTTTTATTGCACTTGCTTTGTCAAACGAGAGATTTTCAGGTCATTCCTCACCAAAGTCTTCCAAAGCTGAGGTCTCCATATTTGTTGCAGATGTTTACGACATCCAGGAGTCTTCGGAAAAAGCTTTATCTCCGGATATTTTTCATTCAAAACCTATATCCCTTTGTGATGACTGCACCTATATGAATTCAGTCATCCCTTGTTTACCGAATGTTTAGCGCAATTTTGATATGGCGCAATTGGCATCTTGAAACATTAATTTTTACTTGTTGAAAAAAAATAAAAACTAAATAAATACCGTACTGTAGATTTTTAAAACTGTGCACTATGCGCATTTTGCAGATTTTGTTTTAGGTTTTTTTTACTTTTGTGCTGGCCAATTAACTTCCGACATCTTAATTTTTTAAATTATTAGTGCAGTTGTGATGTGTAATAGTCATTTTTTGTGAAAAATAAATATTTAACAGTAAATAGTGGAAAAATAATTTAAAAGAATCATAATTTCTTTAGCACAAAAACCCTTTGGACTGCATCCTTTGGGCTAAACAAGGCATGGCTGTATATACAAAGAATATTCTAATTGCCTTACTATGATCTCCATTTTAGCATTGATAGCTATAGAAAAGGCCTTTTCTTCAATATTGAATCCTTGAATCCTTTGGGCTAAACGAGGCAGGACTGTATATACAAAGAATATTCTAATTGCCTTACTACGATCTCCATTTTAGCAATGATAGCCAAAAAAAGGCATTTTCTTCAATATTGAATGCAAAATAGCGAAAACAATTACAAAAAAACCAAAACTGGTCAATCGCTGCCAAACTGCAAATAAGCAAAACTGCGAAGTGAAAACATGATCGGTGAGGGATACTTGTATAAATATGGAGACCGATTAGTTTCAGACAAAACTGTGAATAGTTACAATGAATTTCAATAAAAATTGTATGCATTCAATTCAATAAATATCTTTACACCTCTCCCAATACCACTACAAACTTCTCACAACAAAACATTTGGCTATATCTGACAAAAATCGAGAGAAAAACAAAACTACTGCTTCAACTCAAAGTGGTAATGGTCACTTGGAAGAGTGGATATATCAAAAACCTTCCTCATGGCTTCACCTGAATGAGTGCCATGTGCTTCTCCCTTAGTTAGCAATAGAGGACACTTCAAAGCAATGGGATATCTGAGGACCATCAGTTTCTTAGCATTAAATTAAGCTTTATACATTTTTATAATAAATGGGACTTGAAATTTCTGTCAGGTTAACCTTGTGAAGCTAAAGGATTCCTAATGTGGCCAGATTGGTATGCTGTGGTTTCAACTCCCATTACTCATCCTTAATACAGAAATGTTTGTCTATTGCAGTGGTGGTGAACCTTTTCTAGCACGCGTGCCAAAATTACCTTAATAAGAGAAAATTTGCCTGTTGGTGTGCCAGAACCTATCACTACAAATTTGTGTATATTCGTATAATATAGTGCATAGTATGTCTTTTTACACACAGGAATACTAAATACTAAATGATTCAAATGATATATCGACAACAAAGTAAGAAATATAGTTTTTCATGTTTATCGAATTCTTTGTACGAATCCCGCATCTTAAAGACTTGACAAATAATATTAAACGTAATGAAAATAGGTTGCATTAGTGGATAACGTTAACGGAGTTATCTTTGGTGGAGGTGGCACTCTCTTAGAAGAAACAAATTAGGTATCTCATGAAAAATCGTTATACGTAAAAATGATTTAATAAATGACGTGAATTAAGTAATAAGGAAGATGAATGACATGAACGGAGTGATCCAAAGCATCAACTTCCGTTTGACAAATTCCGATTAAAAACATCAGATGTTAACGATATACTAATAAAAATGTTAAATAGTAAATTTAGTGCTGATACCAGGGGCAGATTGGGCTGCCTGCGAATAATCATAATATAACCGTATACAAAGCCACTTTTTTGCATCGTCTTAATACCTACATTTATTAGATTTCTGGGGTCATTTTTGTATGTCGCTGTGTTAGCGAGTGGCACATTTTATTTCGTTTTCCATTGTGTGGCATGCCAACGAAAATAGTTCCGCGTGCCACCCTTGGCACGCATGCCATAGGTTCGCCATCATTGGTCTATTGATTATATCTATTGGCTGATGAATCTTCTATCTTCCTTTCATGTACGAGTACACCTTTCCTGCATTTTACTCATAAACAAAAACAATCTAAACTCTCATATCTGCTATGCCTTCAGTTTTTTACTAGAATCAGATAAATCTTCAAAACTATGCCAAAAAAGAGAACCTATGGGTGATCCAGGATAAGAATGTTAAGAGACTTGAAAGGGAAAACCTTAGGCAGAATAGATGATAAAAGTTTTTTGAAAGAATATTTCTCATTCCCTTCTCTATATAAAGTGGAAAATTGCATGACTTGTAAAATATTCTAAAAAAATGATTGAGAAGTAAGAAACGAATCAAGTTTTCAACCTTGGTTGATT
Organism: Tanypteryx hageni; assembly: GCA_028673005.1. NCBI lineage: Eukaryota > Metazoa > Arthropoda > Insecta > Odonata > Petaluridae > Tanypteryx > Tanypteryx hageni. Next base: position 97,034,205 of record CM054116.1, read on the forward strand.
TATCCTAATAAGGATATTATAATAAAAAAGTATGACATCAGGTCACAAAATACATCCAGGTCGCCAGCTGCACTTGGGATCCAAAGTGGCTTCTTTTCTCACCATTATGAAGATATTCAAAATATCTTTCCTGAGTGACATTCATTCATGAGAAAGTACAATCTTGTAGGGCGTTAATGTTTGGGTGGGTAGATCAATAAACTTTGGCAGAATGTAAAAATAATTCTCAAGTGAACTCTAGCAACAAAAACTCAAGCTTCACGCTTCCCTAGGAGAGGCAAATACTTAAAAAATTTATTATGATTGTCGGATCTCATGAAAAATACATTACTTAGACCTTTTGCCAAAATATCATAGCAATGTTTTGAACTTTCTAACAAACATCATTTAAATCGGAAGAAAGTTTTGCCTCATGGACATTTCCTATTTTCAAATGACTTTCATATAAAAATCCTTCCCAAAAGCCTTCAAAGAAAAATGTTGAATAAATGTATAATACACAGAAGAAAATGGAAAAACCAAACCAAGTGATAACAAACATTTTCAAACTTGAGAAAGCAAGCCGATAAAAATATTCTAGAACATCATCTGGGCAGATGAATAAACATTGAAATTGAATAAAGTTGGGATACCTGCTCCAGACACTTTTCATCTTCTTTCTTGTTTTCTGCAACATTGCTTTCAAGAGGATATTTGTAGTGGGGAAAAGGTGCTGCCGGCCAGTCAAAAGATGGTACATCTATTTTATGAATAGATTTAGAATGAGTAGTTGCCAATGCTGCAAATGTCCGTCCATGGAATGCTCCTATAAGAGAAAAATGTGTGAACCTAGAATTGCACAGTTGAAAAATTATAACCAACATGTTAAGAATATACATATAAACATGCAGTGAAAATGGTCTTTGGGATCACACTTATTCAACAACCACCCTCTTATCATTCTTGAAAACACTAGGGGCAACTGTCAACATGAAAGTAAAAACTCCCAAGATAGTTAGGGGCTCATTGTATAATGGCTCAAAGGTTTAATTTCTTAAAGAATCATTTTACATAAAAATTTACAAAACAAGAGCTAAATGTTAACTTTTAAAATAAATAAGAAATTAAACAAGTTACAAAAGAGAAAATTTAAGGCCAAACAGTAACCTAAGAAAGAAATGTATGTTGAACAACATTTTATCATAACAAAGAAAAAGATGTTAGTTACACAATGTAATAATGTACATTTTCTAGATGCTTTATCAAACTTATTGATACCTTTGAATGAAATCAGTAAATCAAGTGAAATATTTGCAAATCACTGAAATTGAGATTTTCCAAACATGAAAGACAAAGTTGCTCACCTTTGAAGGAGAGAAGAGCCAACTTTGGTGCCCCTGGTGGTTGGTTTATCATGCAGGAATCAATGTCTTCCTGGGAGAAAGGGTGAGCTTCTATATTTATGCCTTTTTCCTTCCTCTGTTTCTCCCTATACCAAAAGAATATCTCCTTGTATGCATTTTCATTTGAGCATGAGCCACATGCCATGGTTGTCACCTGGGTAAGACCAGTAGGTGCCACCTGGGGTGAATAGGGCAAGATTAATTTGAAAATTTTTGAACTCAATCACGTTTTTCATACTTTTCCAATTTTATTCGAATCCATAAGGGAACTAACTTTTCAACAGAAGAGAATATGTATACAGAACATATATGTACATATCTGTCTGGCAATAACATTCAAATACAAACTTAATATGTTGATTATGATTACTCTAGTACAATTTAAGTTTACATGATTTGACCAAAACTGTCGGCAATTCTGTAAAATCTCTCATATTAGGGAACCATGAAATGAAAAAGTAGGCATTTTTCAGAATATCTTGGATTTCATTAGCTGCACCAAGAGAAAAGATGAATTTGGAAAGCGTCTGATCACTTCATATACAGATAACAAAACAATGATAAAAGTGAACTGAACTTAGCAAGAAACTAAAAAATATCAATAAGATATTTAGAATGAAGAAGAGTTATCATTCACTTCAATTATGAAATTGTCATCTTTTATTCCTTTCTCAAGTTGGCAAGTAAAATGCAGGCATGATACAGTAACATTATATTGGCAGAGATGAGATTATGATGACTTGTGGGTGGAAGGCAGAGGGATTTTTCAATAGGATTTTTTAGATAGCTAAAACCAGAAGACTTCATATAAACCAGTGTTGAAAAAGTACTTTTAGAATCCCTGTTTTATGGAAGGCTTGATTTGAGAAGCTGTGCTGTACATGCATCAATGAATGTATGTTAACTTGATGCAGTGATATCTTACTATTAACATACTGTCTAAACCTTCCACAGGGAGACTGAATGATTAAGCTGAAGACTATAGTTATGTGCTTGCAACAGCTTCCCAACACAAAGACAAAACAAAAACATTCTTAAATTCAAAACATTCCTTTAATATAATTTATAATCACCGTAAATGTTTAATAAAAAAATCCCATTACATGTTGATAAACTCACCCCCATAAGAACATTCTTCAACTTGGATGGCCACTCCACACCAGGGAACATGCCAAGAGATGGGCGGTTGACCAATGCACTCTAACAATTTAATAAGAAAATACAGAGTTTTAGATTTACTTCCCCAATTATTTCAGATAAAAGATTTAGATCGCTATATACTTTCAACTTACAACTCCCTCTGGGGAACTAACGGCCTTGATAACATCAGGATGGTTGTAACCAAGAGGAAGGGAAGATATCTGTGTGAACAGGTCTAGTAGAACATTTCCATCTGCATCAGCTAAATAATTCCCAATAGAGCGCTTATAATCTCCAAATAGCTGAACTGCACCTGCTTGCTAAAAATAAAGTTATACAACATAACACTATTAGGGGTAAATTCAACAGTGACAATTTTATTGCCAATCTCAAAAGCCAATAATAATATACCAAATTTGTTAAATAGTAGTTTCTTAAGGCAGTGGCAGAACTTGGCCAAGGCAGTGCCCTGGGGCCCAGACCCTTGGAGGGGCCCGGTCTGCTACCTACTTGGTAGTCTATAAGTATTAGCTAATGAAATAGTCTTGAGAATCATTACACATAATATTTACATGCATTGGGTACAGTGGAATCTGAAAACAGAGTGCCCTAACCGTACTTTTAGATATCGTCGGTAACAATATTTTTCAAGTTTTCATGGCCAGGATCACGGCACTGACATGGACAGTATTGATGCCATCAGACTGGCAATGTGGGTGGCATCTGGCAACGGCAATATGGTCACAGTTTGATTACGGCATGGCTGAAATGTAAATACTCATGTGGGCGACAGCATGTACAGCACTGGTACCCCCTGGGCCATTATTAGCCTCCAATGGTTTATCCAATTCAATTATATGTAGCAACAAAGAAACATTATTTCAAGGTTAAACATTAATTTTAATCCTTAGGGAGCTTTTATACAAAGGTGACTCGTGATGGTGATTTTATTTTAATGACAGCAACTTAAGTCACTAGAAAGTCATCATCACTACAACTTTCATTCAAAATTTATTCAATTTTGACATGATATTAGTGACAATGTAGCATGGAAATTACCAACTCTAAATTTTATATGCTTTGTACTGTATTGCATTTTGTTTAAAATAAAATAAACTTAATGTTTTAAACTTTGATAGCAACCTCTAAATTTCATCTAAAATTTACCAAATTTTGGGAATATTATTTTTTTAAATATTGGAACAAGATAGGCTTGTGCCCCTATTCAAAATAAAACATTTGTTTTTCCCCCCATTATAAGGACCGCCCTAATATATATATATATATATATATATATATATATATATATATATATATATATATATATATATATATATATATATATATATATAAATTTGTGCCAGTTTGAAAAATGTGATGATCCACTAGAAATGGGCCAGTTGATAACCAAAGATCAACAAGTACCAGCATCTATTAGATTGGCTCTCCATATATCTGTTAAAAAGCCAAACAGAAAGAAGTCAACACAAAACATTATAAACAGTCCAAAGTCATCAAAATCAGTATGGTTGGTCATTTAAGGGGGTCCATTAAACTTTCTTACCCCAGGGCCTGTTGCTTATTTGTTCCACCACTGTCTAAAGGGTAACTTTTAGCACCGACTTATGAATTCTCAACACTGTAATTATTAATACAAATTTCAAATTAAAAAAAATTAATAGTAAGCTTTGCTTATGTATGAATTATAAAACAACATTTTTACCTCTAGAATAAACATTAAATTCATTAACTCAACAGGAGACAGAGAAATAATTTTCCTAAATTGTACAGCTTCACTGTAATACAATTAAGTACTTATATATTATTAAGCAATTATGAATTACATGCGACCTAAAATGCGATGACCAAATTGAAAATGTAGTATTTAGGACAGTGGTTTTCAACTAGGGTTCCACAAAGGGGTCTCAGGGGTTCTGCAAATGCTAGTCAAAAATTTGAATTTTGTATGATTTTGTAATTATTTTTTAAAATTGGTAGTAATAATAAATAAATTACAGTCTGCGCATGTTGAGTAACAGCAATGCAAATTTAATTTGTTCACTTGTATATAGATATATAACTATTTCGAAAGATAATGGGGTTCCACGAAAAATTTGGGTTTGAAAAGGATTCTGCGGCTGAAAAAAGGTTAAAAAGCACTGATTTAGGGTGGATAGATACATGACATTTGTATTCATAACACTTAAAAACAGCGATACTTGGACCTATTTTAGAATTTAAAAAATGGGAGCTTTATTTAGTGATGCAGTATGAAGAAGCACATTTTATTTATTGATGTTTATTTAGAATTGTAAACTTAAAATTCTTTATAAAGTTAATAATATAATTGTGATAAATTTATTCAACAATTAATTAATAAACTATATTCATATTCTTACACATGTTTGGTTTTTAAATGAATGATTTTGGCTTATGATATGAACAAAGTACATAACTAAAAAACAGTCCTCCTAACACTCAGATTTCCACAAAAAAGGACCTCCCTGAGGTTTCAAGAAAATTTCTTCTGCAGTGTAATTGATGGCATTAAAGGTCACACAAATAGTGAAAATTTTAACTTTTTATCTATAACCATTTGCTCAGAATCTTAATTTCAAACTTTTAAAAACGTCCTCCACCAATTTCTAAAAAAAATTCTTTGGCAGGGTAATAAAAGACATCATAGAGCACATAAACCCTGCAAATTCCAACCTTATATCTCTTACTGTTTACTTGCTATTTTAATTTAATTGATTGGACAGGCGGACAGAGAGAGTAAAAACATAAGTGTGTTTATTAAGTAAAATGTGCTAAAAAGCAAATGGGATTCACAATGAACCAGGTTACAAGATGTAATTGCAACTGTATAAATGAAGACGCAAGATTTGTTTTAGAGACATGAGGAAGGAAGAAAGTATGTCAGAAATTTTAGGAAAGCTTAAGCAAAAGAAGACATAAACAGTGATGTAACTAATTGAAAATGTGAGCATCATCATGCAGAAATACCCAATGCTACAAAATGGCCATAATCCAAAATGATATAGGTACTAGAGTCCTGCATGGGCCGGGCCTGGGCCCTTGGGCTGGGTATGGGCCAATCCTTTGGCATTAATTACGGGTCCAGCCCAGGCTTTAAAAATTGCTAGATATACAGGCACTCTCTGGGTTATGCAAGCCTCAACTTATGCAAATCCGCACTTGCCTCATAAATTACAAAAAAATTTCATTACAACGAAATATTTTTGTAATTTGTGGGGCTGCTTGCGCAAGCGCGGATTTGCATTAGCAGTTTTTGTAAGCAATGTTGCCAATCTAGCGAATTATTAGCTAGACCTAGCGGCTTTGGGTTCAAACTAGTGCCTAAATAAAGGCCACAGCGACTACCTACGAATCTAGTGAATCCATTTAACAATCTGCCTAATTCTAGCGACTGGCTATAATTGCGGTGTATATTGCATTCATTCGAATACAAGAATAAATATTATAATATTAACATAGTAACAGTAAATGATATTATTTCATTTTCATCTGATGTTATACAACAACACATGTCTACAAGTTATAAGCAATAATTTTAGCAGGGTTTACAAGATGATTTTGCAAGGGCTCGTTTCAATTGCAAGTGATGGAGTGTGTGTGTATTTGCAAAGGAAAGGATGAGACAGAGGATTTTGAAAGTGATTATAAGAACTTAGATGATTTATGAGAAGATAATCGTAGGTAAAAAAATACACATGTAAATGGAACTGTTTCATCTCATTTGTCATCTGTAAACAAGTGCGTGACTCATTCCTTACATACACTGTTTACACGCACAGTTTTGGTCAGATGACAGAACGCGAAGGTCTTTTAAAAGTGCTAACCAAGAAGATGAGTGCTTGGCTGTCCCTAGGCGGTAAGTACGTAAGGCACCACCTTAGGGTGGCAAATGAGTTGGTCTCGTAGGCTGATTTAACATAAGGTGCTTTATGGGCTCAAAATGTGTGTCCTATAACCAGTGCTGGAGAACGTTATGTGTAACATAACAAAATCACAGATTTATTTTGGATTAACATAACAAAAAACGTAAATGAAATTTTTCAAATATCTGCTCGTTTTCCATTTCTCTCTAACCCATACGTCTTCCTCCTGCAGTCTTACTCCTCCCTCAGTTTACATCACACTTGTCTGTTTCCCTCCCCATGCTCTCACTTCCCCCCTCTCTCTTCCCTTATCCATTTCCTCTACCTTTCTTCCCATTCCTCTATCCCCTGTTTTTTATTTCAAACTATTTCATATTTCTTGTACTTGCTGTAAATAAGGACAATTTTGGTCATTATAGTTTCCAAAGCTAGCATCAAAATAATGCTCTGAAAAAGCATTGAATCGTGCATTTTACCATACTTTCCAGAATGTAAAATAGTCTTATTGTTTCGCTGTTCAGTCTTTCTGTCCCTCTATTAACTTTTGAACCGATTGACCAATTTTCATGGTATTTGGTGGATATCTTTGACCACTGGGGACGCCCTGTCGAGGAAATGTTTTTTCTTATATTTGAAGGCACAAGTTCAATTCCAGAAATTTTCCTCTCATTCAGTTTACATAAGAAATGCGAAATCCACCATGCAAGGGAATCGTACTATTGGTGCGGAATTTGTACTATTTTCTGCGAAAAAAAATAAAGACTTCAATTTTTATCATAAAATTTTGCTTATCGAACGAATTTATTCAAATTCCACGTAGGCAAGCGCAAGAAGGAGCTAGCTATTTTAGAAGAAAATGTTTCAATTTTAATGTATTTCTATTCAAATGCAAAATAAAGGAAGTATTAAAAACTAATGTATAAAGTATATTACACGTGACATTGAGATATGGTATTCGCGACAATATTAAACGTCTTTTAGTTATAGTGGAAGCGAGAGAGACATTCGTTGCTTAAATGCAGTGAGTGATCAAAAGATCACAAGTGCACTGGTGAAAGCGAAGTGAGATCACATTGGGATTCGCGATTTACGGTGAAGTTGCAGCAGGCAGTACAAGACAATATCCTTTATCCTCATTTTATTAAATATTATGTATTTTCCAATCCTAAAAATTTTTATTCATAACTATCGAGCATAAGTCTTATCAAAATGATAAACCCTCTAATCAACTGAAATTAAAGAATTTTTAAAATTGGTTCTTCATTTTTATCAACTGCTTTGGAAATAGACTAAAAACTAAAAAATTCATATAAAGGTAGTCAGATCCCAGTGAAAGCATTAAATTAAACATTTCACAATAGTTTTGCTATTAATTAAAATTTAATAGTATTATTTTCGTCATGGCAGCCATTGAATACCCACATTGTTAACATTCCAAATGTTTCTATTTTATCCGAAAAATTACCTATATTCATAATAACTTGGAGTAGTTTCAAATTTCATCTCACAAATAATTTAATTTATTCTTTCATATACAAAATAAAGCTATTCCTGGGTTAATATCTCAAAGCTAACTAATCTTGAAATGTAATATTGTAAACCCATGCATGATTTCCATCTATTTCTTATGGGGGATATGAAAAGAAAGAACGACATCAAAAATGAGCCCTAAAGAGGACAAATATTGAAATTTGGATAATCTTTAATTATGGATCCCTGGGTTCTGTGTCCTTTTTTTTACCTATAAAAAATTCTGATATAGGGCAAACCATTACAACACTAATATTTTAGTCTTAAACATGTGTTAAGTTTATTAACTTGAATATAAAATTTTGAATATGAAAATCCGAATTTTCATACATGATCATCAAAAACGAAAAATGTGCTAAATACTTTGAAATCTTAAAAATGTTCCTGATCTGCCGTATATATTTAGAAGTGCCTATAAATTAGTATTCTAAATGAGAAGCACATATTTAAGGGGGATACGTAACCTCTAAATGAAAAAAAAATAAAAGAGTAACTACACTTAATTATTTTTTACCAAATTATTTCGTTATAACGTTAAACATAATGGAAAAGGAAATTTAGATTTCAGCATAATAAAAACAACGAAAAATGAAATAGGTTTTTGCCTGTAATGAAAAACGTAACGAATCATTTTTTTCGTTTGCCAGCACTGCCTATAACTCATTGTAATTGAAAGTAGACAACATATTCATATCTATCGGATACAGGAAAATATGTGGAGGGTAAAGTTTAGATGAGAATGCAAAAATCGGTATCAGTGCAAACCTCTAGTTTCTACTTCCCCAGTGACCGATAATAATAGGGGGCACTTGGGTTTTTTAATCCCACCGCAATAAGATTTGGTTTCAACACACTTCCCAGGGGCTCTTTGCCTGCATTAATTATTTTAATAAGTGTGTGAAATGTATACATACGATTTTAATAAGTTTTTCTCTAACCCATTCAGTATACGGAGGACAAATCACACTAGTTCTCTGTACTGAATGGGTTCAAGTAAAAAAGTGGCATGGGTTTTTTTAAGTAAACTAACCCAAAGTGAAGAACAACTGTGACCAGACCTCCATACTGAATTGGTTAATATATTTTTTGCATATCTCTATTAATAAAAGACTTGCTCTGTGCCTAATGCTGACATCATCAATGGCACTTTTTAATGTGCTTTTAACAAACTTCCTGATAAGATGGAAAGTTTAAATTTCGCAAGAATGTTTGATTCAGATATAGAAATTAAATGACGGAAAAAAATATGAAAAAAGACCCAGGTTTGACTCCATTTCCTGTAAGATAACACGCGAAAAGCAACTTTTTAAAGTGGAGACTTATATTCTTTTGAAAATTTAAATTAGAAAGAACTGACACACGATCTTCAAAATTAAACTGTTTTAGGAAAATTAATGAAGTTTCTCATTCTATTCACCTTTTTTCGCCTACCATTCAAAATCTCTCATATTAAACATTTAAATCACATATTTTGGTAAAATATCAGCTTTTAAATGGGATATTGCCTTGCCGACCGTATCATTATTAAACTTTGAGGATCAATTGTTGTCTCGACCCGCATACGTGCAATATATATGGGTGCATAGATTGCCTTAAATTATCATAGGATTTTTTGCGAAATTACGTAATCCCAATAAGACTAGGATTTAGTTTGGATTCTTTTGCTTATCTAAACAACTATATAGATGTAGAGTAAGAGAGAGGAAGTTGTGTGGAGGAAGATAGGAAGGAAGGGATATAGAATGGAAGGTACATAGAGAGTAAGGGAGGTATAGAATTAGAAAAGGACGGGGGGAAAGAGATAAAGAGGGAAATGGAGAAAAAGAGGGAGAGCTATGGATTGGGACAGGAGGGAATGAGAGAGGGAGGAGGTGGGAGAAACGAGAGGCAGAGAGAGAGGGAGGGAGAGAGAGAGGGATGGAAAGAGGAAGGGAGGGAGATAGAGGGAGGGCAGGAATATTATTATTTCATTTTTGGTAGTGGGCTCATCATTGGAGAAAACAAGAATGTGAAAGAAATTATCCCAAATCTCTATTTTGGCAAATTTTATACCGGCTCTTAATAATTACAGCTGTTATTATTCATTTCTAAGTTCACCGTTTAATTTCAATGTGCAATTACACTAGAAAAATATACTAATTTTGTGACTATCCATAATAATGAGTTATGATTAATTAAGATATATGGTTTCAGTAGGATTACCAGTCTTATGACGGGTTTTTCAACCATATAGTAACTGACACCAGTCATATGACAGGCAATACATTAGTAACATTATATTTGTGTATTTTGTAAAGTAATTTATTTTGTTTGCGGTCTTCCAAGGCATATAAATATGTGGATTTAAAAAATCCTTTTTAATTCATTGAACAGCCCACAGATGTTGGTAGAAAATTTGGAATACAATAATTACATTTTTCAAGCTGAGGGGCTTTAAACAGGCCATGGGTCGGGCCTACAATTTTTTTGACAACATATGGGCCGGACCTTGAAAATCAGGCCCATGCCGAGCTCTAATAGGTACTTCATTGTCAGAATCTATACTGCCCAAATTCCTGAATCCCATACTTTGCATTAAATAAAGCTATAAGTGAATCAATAAGATTTACTATAATACAATACTTAATAAGTATCCATGATAATTGTTTCCAAAACAGTACCTGTAATGAATTCAGCTCTTTAAGCAACTTTTTTGAATTTGGACCTGGTATCTCAGTTTTCATTGTTGGTCCCTGAGGCTCTCCAGGAACCAGTGTTTGAGAAACAGCTGTTACATTCCAGCGACGGTTGACTGGTGTCACTACAAAGACATTGCATCAAATAAGGCAGGAAGCACAATGTAAAAACTTAGATTTAAGGAAAATAAGTGAGCAGAAAGGGAGTGATGAACATCGTTTAAACTTTAAACACCAATTTAACGAAAAACTGCCTTGTAATAGTTAAAAAATAAAGATTCCATTTATTTAATTGCCAGCATCATCAACCTCAAATAATAGCACAAATTACATAAGCATAGGCAATGTGAATTAACCAAGGAGATTACAAACAAAACACTATTAATGATGAATCATTCCTATTTATTTAATGTATCTTTTACTTTCTACTTTTGTAATATATAACAACAATGTTTATTTAACATTAGGGATATTACAGTGTAACGGTCATTTTCTTGTGAATACATTAAAAATACAGTAAAACTAGGAGAAAAGAAAAAGAAAATACAGGATACAGAGCATACATATATAGATAAAGAACAAGTATGAATCAGAAGTTTATCTCTTCTGCTTTGCTATAAAAAAATTCCTCAAATGAATAAAATGCCTTAGCAACCAGCCAAGAAGGCAATACAGATTTGAACCTTGTGAGGCTAATGGCTCGACCCATCAGAGGTAGCACATTAATTCTGTTAAATGAGTTATATGATTTGGTTAGTTTGCATTGAGCTGCATTCAGATCATTCCTTCTCCTTGTGGCATTTGTATGCATATCAAATCGAGTTGTGAAACGTTCCAAGTTTTTCCTGAGATAACAGAGGGTTTTGAAAATATATAAACAATAAATGGTCATGATACCCAGATGAATGAAATAGGTCTGCAATGCTTTCTGGGTGGGAAACTGGTAATGGCTCTTAGTGCCATTTTTTGAAGGACAAAAACATCTTTAATGCCAACTGCATGTCCACAAAGCTCAAGGCCATAGTTGAGGTGGCAGTGAAAGAAAGCACACTCTTTTGGGATGAGCAGTATAAGCCTTCTTAACATAAAAAGAGCTTTGGATAGTTTATTGCTGACAATAGAAATATGATTGCCCAAACTTAATTTTTTATCTATTAGGAAACCTAGTAACTTCAGTGTGTCCATATTGGTTGACTTATGACTGAGGCTACAGGTAATTTGTTGCATGCAAACTTCAATAGCTTTAAAATTTAAGCTCATATAAAGCAATAGTGCAAATTCAGGAATCAGGCAGAGGATTGACATTTCCTATTATGGAGTAAGCAATTCACAGTTCTTGAGCATGATACAATTTTATAAATTTAAATTATGTGGAAATTAGCAAATGTTTAGTACAATTAAAAATACTATCTAGTATGCTTACGTCTTTTGATACGTACAATTTTATAATCATTAAAATGTTTTACTTCTATTTTTAACAAAGGGCTTGTAAATCAAATCAATATTTAACAATTAACTAATCAACCTAATCAGCTAGGTGCAGCACAACTCCTTACCAAAGCCTGCACACTTTTATTTAACTTACTCTGTAATACATATGAGTTGTCGGTGCTTGCATACTGCAAGCGTTCAAAAAATCTCCATACACCAAGATATAAACTCATGAATCAACCAATGCGACAGCATTTGAACAACACAGAGCCCATTTATATAAGATAATAGTTTTCAATTTCTGTGAAATTAAGGCATCTATCCAGAATTTCTAAATTCTCTGACAATTAGCTTCGCATCCAAATTTTCCAATTTCAAGTTTCATGGCTCAGATCATTAAGCAATAACTATAATCATCATTAAGACAATAGCTTAAATGTTACACTAAAATTTATGTAAAAATTATGATATTTTGTGTTAGGATTATGATTTCATCATATGTGCCTTTTAGTAAGTATCTTGATAAAAAAATTTATTTAAAATCATCACGTCATCATATGTATACGTCGTTGGCTGAAATCTAATGGATTATAATGCAGTATAAGCAGTAAATCAATGCTTGTAGTATGGACAATCATTTCCCATCGAAATGCATCGAAGTTGTTGCTATGGTAGTTTATATTTTTCATAATTTTGATTAAAATAAAATATTTACGGAAATTCAGCATGGATTTTATTTATGTCTTCAAGAAAAATAAACTTCATTCTTTTTTCCACAGTATGGATCATGTTCCGACTTTGTATCTTAATTATAAATAATTTCAAAAAGCAATTTTATATAACCCTGCACAGTTTTCAATGCTTTTCTTATGGGTGTTTAAAATTGGACTTTGGGGTCAAAAACACCCCTTAAGTATAACTTTTTCTGGAATTTCGGATTTTTTCCAAAGGTTGTAGCCAATTCATGCCAAATTTCACCTCTGTAGCACATCTAGAAGTACCTTAGGTTTTATATGATATATATATATATATATCCTATATATGTAAGAAGCAGCTATTTATAATGATGTATATGTTTCTTTCAAATCTTTCTTGCTTTATATCTCTGCCCCTATAAATGCTACAGGGCTGAAATTTCGGGTATATTCTTATTTTAGATGACAACCGACGAGAAAAATCGAAAGTCACAAAAAATTTAATATTTAAGGGGTCATTTTAATCCCAATGTTCCATTTCAATACCCCATAAGAAAGCATAGGATTCAGTGCAAGACTTTCTAATAATGCATTTTAAAATTGCTTAATATTGGGATACGAATTCAGGAAATAAACGGTTATTTACCTGAAAGAACAGAGTTCTTAATTTTTTAAAACAGAAGTCAAATACATACCAAATTAGTGTAAATATCTGGTTTAAATTGGAAAAAAGTATGAATTTTTCCTCTCTTCAACAATGGAAATGTATAAAAACCATGGCAACAACATTATTGCTTTTAAAGGGACCTTTAATGCTCTTAATGAAAATAAGACATTTTAATGCTTTTAAGGAGAATTAATGCTATTATAATGATTTATAATTGAACTTTAAAATATAAGAAGACTAAAAAGGAGAAAATAAAATATTAAAAAAATGTTTTTCGGTATGCACACTTTTATGTGCACTAAAAAGAAGAAAATAAATTTTTCTGGCCTTCAACTTGAATTAAATTTGGTGTGCAGAATAAGATTGGGTGGCAATTTTTACCACCCACTTGAAGTTGAGGGCAGAAAAATTGATTTTCTTCTTTTTAGTGCACATAAAAGTGTGTATACTGAAAAATATATTTTTTTTAATATTGTATTTTTAATGTTAGTTCCTTAACCAAGTTTTATTTAAAGTATCCTTCAATTTAAAATAAAAATATATTAAGAATGGCAATCTACTGTTATGAGTTAATTTTTATTTTTGTAAAATTTCATCTTTGACACTTAATTAACAAAATTCACAGAATATCCTCTCCTTCACCAAACATCTCTGATACACATTCTCACAAATCACAAAAATATTTATTCATTCTCATTCCCAAATTTTAAAATTCTTCAAAAACATAGCTTATCTTATGGAATGAGTCAAGTTTGAAATAGTTTAAAAATAAAATACTCAGCATCGTAACTCAAGTACCAGGAACTATTATGTTAATAAATCATTATTGGGTATGGAAAAGATTAAAGAAATTTCCAAATTGTCATATTTGATGCAGAATTCTTAAACAATAATGAAGTTTGATGCAGGTCACATTACAATACACTGATAATTTATAGAAAACCATATTTACCAGCCTGCATTACGACAAATTTTTATGGCGAAACAAATGGCACATCAACCAATACAGAGCCAGAAATCAATAATAAAATTGTTCTTTGATTACCATGATAAAAAACAAAACTTGCTGTATGTATCACCTGAATAAAACCAGGAAATATAATAAAAAGTGGAAGGCTTTATCACGAAAAAGTAATCATTTTTGTAGTACAGAATATTATGATGTCATCTCTCGAGTTATAGAAAAAATATTCTATCAATACGACCGCGATTTTAAGGTACAACATTTGGCAGAAATTAGGGTTTTTAAGGACTAGAAATGAACTACCTTGAGGGTCATAAAATTGAGAGAATGAAGGCATTGTAATACTTTCCAATACAACTTTAAATTCTGCTACGTCAATAAGAAGCTTGATAAAAATGGATAGTGCACTAACAGAGAAACAAGACGTAACGTTTAATTCGGTTAGCATTTTGAAAAACAACCCCAAGATCATCCAATACATAATTTTCAGTTTCTCATTTTTATAATATTTATTGTAAATAGTAGCTAAAGCAGCAGTGCAAATGCGAAATGCCAATTAAATAGCAACCTCCCTCAACAAATTCACCCTTGGAAAGATTCTATGATAAATGCTAAATGTCGCCGGATGGGTGAGAAATCGATTATTTGACGTCACGTTATTAAGAATACTGCAGGTAAATTCAAATTAAATGTAAAATAGAAATATAAAAAGAATATAACAGTTCAAGTGCACTGACTTGTTCACTTCTCACTATATGTTGTTTGGTTCAACCGTGTTTTTAAAAAGGCAAATTACTTACCTGCTTTTCTTATTATTCTTGATGTAAAACTACGTAGAAACATTATGATGCCTTTTTGAACCTTATTTCGCTCAGGATATCACGAAGTAAATTCTCTTAGTCCGCCTTATCAACGTATCAACGTATCAATGCGTTGCCATGGAAGTACAAACTGGTCGCTAGTGCCCTAGTGCGCACTGGGAGATATTCTTGACAGCGAAAGAGCAGACGCCCCCACCTAATTCCTTGCCCCTCTATTGTGTCCTTGATATTCTGAATCAGGATGGACGTCATTGCTTTAATTAATGAATTTATTTTTTCAATTCGATTTTTAAACCTCATGTCCTTGTTCAAGTTGTAATTCTGTGACATCTTACAGTTTAATTTTTATATTTCCTGGTACTAACAAATCTAAATAATAAATAAATGTGACGAATAACCCTTTAATGTATTTTAACCAATAAGCAATCATTTTACAATACTTAAATACATTCGTCCTACTCTTATAGCGTATTATCGCAGGGACCCGGCTTTTTAAATTATGTTGAGATTGCAAATTACGATAATATTTTCATTAAAAAATTTCTGCAGCTCAAGTATTGACGTTTCCTTGCCCGATTTTTAAACGAAGACCTGCTTTTTACCTCTATATGGGCGATCAAAGAACAACTTTTTAATTTTAATGACACCGTGCCTGAAAGCTTGATTAATTTTTATATTCCATTTGTTATTTTGCATTAATATAGTTGAAAACAGTGAGTTGTTTAAATTCTCCGTACTTTTTGGAAATGATTTGCTAATCGTTGGAATTGTAATGGTCATGAAGTTAAAAATTCAGAAGCTGAAATTCGGGTGAAACAATGTCTACTAACCAGATCAAGGGAACTATTTCATAAATACTTTTACAGGAACAATTATTTGTACAACTGTCCCATTGCAAGAATGATGCGCAATGCTAATAAACTTCCAATTGAAATTGATTTTTTTTGCTGTTCTCTTTTTAGCTTTAAGAAGTTGATAAGAATGTTATAAATTTACTAAATGTTACTTTTCATAAATTACTTTATTGTGAATTTTGATGTATTATATGCATTTGTTCAAACACATATGTAGTTAATACACATTGTTTATAATTGGGCTAGCTGCCCGTGTATAATAATAATAACCATTGCTACACAAAAATTACTATACAGGGGCAAAGGATCACAAATATTAAGAGACATTTCGTCAACTAAGTCGCTTTGGTCTGAAAACATAATTCATTCAAACAAACTATTAAAACAAGTACTACACATAAAATTATGCATGACGTGGCATGAACTATCAAAGAAAAGTAATATCAGGTTTCATCGATTGGTCTATGGGTCAGAATGTAGGTATCTATTCGTTTTTGTTGATAATCCAATAGAAGCGTTAACGCTATTTATGTAAGCCCTTTTAATCCATAAAAATATTATCGGCTATAGTTTAAAATCCTATGGCTATGAAACATGAATTATAATTTTAGATACTTTGAACATTTTCATAAAGAAATAGATTGAGCTTCTCTTTTAAACTCATTCAAGGATGAAACGAATTATGATCAACAGGTGGTGAGGGAGATGTACGATTAGCCTATGAAGGTGTCACTTCGTGGAACATCATGCAAATGTAAATTTTCACAGATCGGTTTCATTTCGGCTTTGCGGGCCGTGGGTTTCACACATCTTCTCTTATCTTCCTGATAACATAGTTTAACATAACTTAGATAAGACTACTTGGCAATGATATGATTTTCATAAACACGAGAATTCTCCTGCCTATAAATTAAATTTATGGACGAAAATGAATTCGCAGGGGAGCCAATACTAGTGTAATGAGCATGAATTCCTCCAGTATTCTTATTAATTATGACAATCAAGATAAAATGCTTTGCATCGAAATAACTCCGTGTTCAATGTAGCTGAAGGTCATTATGCACCTCATATATTGAGAAGTGAATGTACAGGCGCCTCTCTTCATTAGAAAACTTTTTAATGTGTAATTAGGTTATAACTTTATGTATAAATTTGAGTAAATATTTGATATGTAAAATCAAGGTCGGATCAACAGGCTCGATGACCTTGGCGCATAATTTTTCGCAGGTCCCGCCCTCCGCCCCGCACACAGTGTCTGGAGCCTCCGTGGGGCCCCTTTTATCGCGGAGTCCTGGCGCAACTGCGCCCCAATTATCCGGCACGGTGTATAACCGATTTCCCTATAACGAAGTTTAGTCCTCATTAATAAATTCAGGCTCCACTTTGTGGAATTTACTCAAAATAATTTCATCTGTATCAAGTGTATTCCTCGTTGGTGTTCCATATACAGCATCCCAATGTAACGTCACAGTGCTAAATTGTATATGATAACAATACTGTGAAATCGACACCTGGATTTTTTAATTAAAATTTGTCCAACAGGATATTTATTCCATTCGCTAAGGCAGTGGCGCCCAACCTATTTACATGGCGGGCCGCATCGGTGGATGTGAATCCTTTGGCGGACCGCATTTGAAGTTGGTAATTCTTCGGCGGGCCGGATTAAAATTTAAATTGGAAGTTACCTATACATTCTTAGGTGTCATATAAGTGAAAATCTATTCTAAATAATGTTTTTATGGTTAATATATCAATATTCAACGTTTTATCAACAAAATTTTCATAAAAATGAATGAATTCGTACGTTAAAGTTTTCGAATTGCTTTTTCATCGTAGCTTCACGGGCCACACAAAACCCGTTCACGGGCCACATCCTCCTCGCGGGCCGTAGGTTGGGCACCACTGCGCTAAGGAGTTCTAAGACAAGCCAATAAATCCTTGTGTTTAAATTTGTTCCCGGAACCCTATCCAAGAGATGTTGCTTCGAGGGTGCAAGGAAAATGGCAATCAATATTATATTAGAATTAGGTTGACAATCTAATTCTCTCACAGAACCGCATACTTACGCGGCACCCTAGCGCTAGCGTCCGTGGAACATAGTTTTTAAAACCTATGACTTAGAAAACACTGCGAAGCTTACTTACAATTTCTTTTTCATTCCGTACATATTATCGTGGTGTCGTAACGCAGGCCAAATTTGAATATTTTTCTACGGTTTGAAATAAAAATTAATATTCGACGGGAGTAATGGTGGACACTCGAGTGCATTTTCATCATGATTAGATAATACAATTTCCCTGTCGGAACGTATCTCAGGTTATATAATGTTTTTTGATCTATAGATAAACTGGTACCGTCATACGTAATATTGATATCCGTTTAACTTTTTAGAAACGATTGTTTTTTTTCTTTTCCGATAAAATAAAATGAATTATCCCGTCAGGTTTTTAGTGTTGCATCACATAAAAGTTTGCTTTATCAAAAGGTTCTTGGGGTTTTCCGTTATTTACGACACGCATTTGATTTCATTTGTTTCCAGCTTGATTATTTAAAACTTCTAAAATCAATTATTGCGAGAGATACAGATTTCGATATTGCCAGATAAGACCGCGGAGCGATACGCATGTAGTTATAGTACAGGAGTCGGCAGTCAAGGCCGTACCCAGAGGGAGGGTCCGGACCACTCCCTCGGTGTAGACATTTGTGGTATCTGCGATAACCATGCTACAAACTTGCTACGTTGCATCTTGCTACGCTGCCACTTGCTGCGTTGAGTTATGAGAACTAAAAGCGTTATAAACGTTTATATTATTTGAATAGGACTTTTATTTAATCAATTGCTGGAAATTGGTTTTCGGCCTCAGACCCCCTCCGAAATAAATTTCTGGGTACGTGCATGTCGGCAACCTGCGGCTCTTGAAGGACCTGCGTGCGGCTCCCGACTAACTCTCCCTGTAAAAACACCAAAAACTCCCCGAACGAAATTGGCTTCGTAAATTACTTTAATAGAATTTGCAGAAAAAATAAAAAGTATGGACGTTTTATTAGAAGAAACGTTTTGCAAAGATAATCGCAAAAAGTAAAACAACGACAAGGTTAAGCGGGGGACGATCGCCCCCCTTAACCCCCCGTGAATCCGACAATGACTGCGGCTCTTCTTATGTTGCGCGTTATAGGTAATTTGCAAAATCGGATGGCGAAAAAGGTTGCCGACTCCTGACTTACAATTAGTAGTACCGAAGTGAGAAGTGCTCGAACGGGAACTCATCGGGGGCGGGGAAAATCGGTGACTTTATTATTTATTTGAAGGAGCGGAAGAAATATATCTAGTAATCTGCCGTCAAACAACATTTAAGCCAGCGGTTTCCAAACATTACAAAGCAGCGCCCTTCCCCCCCCCCTTCTCCTAAGAAAAGTATCTTCGCGCCCCCCTCTATACCAATACCATGTTCAATTACAGTTCATAAACAATACCTACTGGACATAGAATTACCATTAATAAAGCCACCTTAAGGAAAAACATGGACGCAAACGATACGTCCTAGCCAATTGAGGGCTAGAATTTAACTGCTGCATGTTGTAGGTCTCAAGATTAGGATGGTTAAACGGACAGTAAATATTAGAAATCCTTTGCGTCCCCCTTGGGGGGCGCGCCCCACAGTTTAGGATATAGCGATTCAGACCGCTTAAAGAAGCGATCTGAATCGCAGAGTCAGGTAGATAAAGAACGAATATGGGAAGATATCGCTATCTATTATCCACATCGTCAACTTAGTGGACTGGTTGAGAAACATTTAATCGGAGCGCATCTTTTAAATACTCATAAATTTTACATACGAAATATTTTACAGGTTTTAGTTAAAAAACGATGCTGCGTTATTTTCAGAAATAAGATTAAAACTAATTAGTCTGGCTATTATATTTTCTCATAGTAACATATTTGAGAGATACATGCAAAGGTTGATCGAGCAGGCAAAAAACGCCCTTCAAGCCAAAAGTAAAAAAAAAATTAATAAACCAAAGCATTTTTAGAAAAATATATAAAAATTATAACTTAACCATCAACTCATCACGTTTCCATTAATTACTTCACTGATTTGGGTATTTAACCTTCTCCTTCCTAAGTTGCCAAAAACTGCCTGATCCGAGTTCTCCGCTACCTATGTGACGAATTTAAATGCTGTTCCCCAATTTTAACCCTATAAATTGGCATGTGGCACACACAATGAGCATTTATTCATTAAATTAATAAATTTAAATGGAATTTCAAAATAAATATATATCATTTCATTAATATTTCCTACCTTGATATATATTTAGTTTGCCACATCCACTCCCTTTTCTTGATACTGCAGAAAACGCCCCACTCTGCATAGAGGAAAATTACAGTTTTTGCATTTGGAAGATGTTTGGGTACTTCTGCCATAAGGAATTCGTCTTTTTTTATAGCTGCAATGTGCACTTTTTTTTCCTTCGATTTTTACTAAAATATGTGGAACTCGAGGTGAAACTGTGACATGTGCTTCGCTTCTTTTATGACTTGAAATTTTCAGGAGATGTTCCCTATCACTATTCTATAAAGAGCAAGGTGGAATTCTTATTGTGTGCCCATGCCTAGAATTTGATGGGGTATTTATTTCTTTATAAAGAATAAAGCAGTTTACTATGGCTGTGTTCACCACAAATGCAAATAAATACTTCCACCATTTCTAAATTTTTCTTCCGAAGTCATAGTAGCATCTACTCTGGTCGGCTCTGTCAACCCCACCCATATACATATTTTGTATACATTCAATTGATTGGAGACAAGGTATCATGGCCTGTTTATTTACTTTCCCTGGCTACTAACACACTCTTATTAGGATCGCAATTCGTAGAAAGAACATAAATATGTTGTCTTGCCACACTGTATCCATAACTTTTCTACATTTGAAACTTTTACTTTCTCCTCCATTGAGTTTCAGATTTTTAGGATTTTTAAATTCAGATGGTCATTCAATAACTACACTCAATCAGTTCTTCTTCTATATTCATTGAACTATTACTTTTGGAATTATATCGTCTCTGTTCTCTTCCTCCGCTAGAGCATCTTTACTCAATGAAGCCATAGTCAAAACTGAGGGTCAGTTTCCAAAAGTTTTTTAGTGTGTCCTGTGAGGTGTTCAGTCAGCATCTTGGTAAGCAAGGGAAGAGAAGTGTACACATTATGCATAAAAACACTCAAAAAAAGAGGCATTCATAAGCCATAAAAGATACTGTGCAACAGGTATAATCAGAGCGAGCGGTTTAGGAGACGTAAACTGTCCATTTAAATTTAATGACGGAGAGGGTTAATAAGGTCATAACACAATTTACCTTAAATGGATTTTTTGTTTTCCAAAATTTTCTACACATTTGGCCTCTTAAGCAAATGTTGTGCACTACTGATGTTAATGTAGAGCCTTATGGTCAACATGAGAAGGAATGGAAAAATAGCCTCCATAAAACCATACAAGGTCAAGGAAATACAACTGCATTAGTTTAGGGGCTGTTATTCCTTGCCAGAGACAGAATACACAATTGCTTGACTGGGTTTATGGAACGTTTCACCACACCAGAAACCCTTGGTACACATGCACACTTTCCTTGAAGCTGGATTTCCTAAATATCTATCTTTGTACCAATGATATCATCGTTAGTAGAGCTCAGACATTGACTATGGAACTTGTACATCAATCTGAGGCTATTATAAAACAGAGGCCAACAAAACTTCTGCTAAAAGGGCCACATGAGGCTTTACATACCACTCTACAAGCCACATAAAACTTCTCAGATAGCTGATTGTACTGTAAATTTCAATGAGATATTTTTGAGAATTTTTTTGAATATGTAATGTGTTATATGCCTATATTAAAAGTATATTTCATCCATGTATTAAAAAATATCATAATATTGTTTAGATTTTATAAATCGTATTTAATGACACTTCATGTTGATAAATATACCAATATGCATGTCGTAAAGAAGTGGATGAGGTATGGCAAGACGAATATAGCCTATCAAGTTGCACTTATTAAACATTTATGAAGAATATGCTGAAAAGGTTAAGCTTTTTAAATTACTCTGCTAAACAATAATTAACTGGAAAGTCATTCAGATATTATGATACAAAACAGAAATCACTAAAGAATTCCATATTTGGAAAAATTCAAGAGCCCTCCTTATCTCCTTGATCCAAGGAATTTGTCCACCTCTGCCACCCTATTGTTACACCACTGGTACTTCAACACAACTGAATACCACCAAAGACAGCTGCCTGGTAGCTGAAATATGCAGATGACTATTTCATAACCTTGTTATGGCAATTGGAGATGCCTTGTTTTTTCAAATGATTTATACGTGATTATTATTTGGATTTAAGAAGTTTTTGAAAATTCAAATTTCACAGTTATGTAGCAGAATATTTTTCAGATTTAAAATTTTAAACTCCACTGTTTAAACTCTGTTACTATACTCAACAGAGGCTAAAACTTGACGAAAAACTCCCCAATGGTTTATCCTTCTCCCAGAAAGGATCAAGAAATAAAAACTTGAAAGAACTTCTGGGTCAAAAATTTATAACTTCTTGTTAAATAATGCATTATAGTCAATCAATGAATATGTTGAAGCAGCAAATAATACGTAAATTGAATAGCATAATAAATATAAGTTTATGGTATACAGTACAATGAATTTATATTGTTCATTCTATTTTGAACCACTCTAATTATATCATTGTATCTCTATTTTTTGTATACTTGGACAGCTTCTGACAATTGTATTTATACATAGTACATATATACAAGTTTTTATGGAATAAAATATTATTACTACTATAGCAACACCATAAAAAATCTACAATGCTCGTTCTTAAATTTGAAAATAACGAGAGAATTTCATTCTGCAGTGGCATAGCATGGTTTCAGACCATGGGTAATTTCTGAACTATGAAGTAACTTTTTTAATTATGAGTGCATTTAGACTCTGTGAACTACCCCTGAAGGAGGCTGCTTTATAGCCAAAATGCGCATCTGATTTTTTATAACCTTGTTGTGTCTATAGGAGATATCTGATGAGACAAGTATTTTTTAAATGCTTGTTCTTGAATATTAGTATTTATTCACTTAAACATAAAATCTGTTCTTCTTGTTTGGCTACTGCAGCTTATGTGAAATTGATCATGAGATTGTTTCTTAAATTGTGCAGTAGGTTCTTTTTTAATGAAAGCAAAACAAGTCCACTCAATGTAAGTTTTAATTCTCTTAAAGCTGGCTCCACACATTCGCTATTCACCAAGTGCCGAACTTTCGTGATCATTTGCCAAGTGACGAGTCAATATTTTCCTCGCTACTTGCAGCTGCCTCCACACTAATTGTCTATCGCAGAATCCCGAATATTCATACTGACTCACGGAAAAAGGTGTAAATGTTCGTAGTACTGAAATTTTGCCAATGGATTTGGATGGTGAAGACACTGTTGTCACTGCAAGTGCCGCTTCTGTTGTCATGAGCGGCACGCACCTATTTGAAAATGAAGATGAAGAAACCGCAGACTAGAAGACATACACTTTACGATAAAATCGACAGATGAAGCCTTTACTTTGTGGAACTCCATAATAAATGAGAAGGAGAGAATAACTGTAAAAATTCCAATTTCTGATGATGACTAGATCATAGTTGAAAACGGTCGCTTTTGGTTTTTCCCGAATAAAATGGAATTTTCACATAGTTATTCTCCCTTCTCATTTGTACACTTTATGACTGACTGACGGCATTGAGTACTGGTTCTCGATGATGACAAATCCGCATGAAATTTCCCGCAAATAGGGAAAATTCCCATGATCTGGCATCAATGCGGAGAGACACTCGTCAATCAGCAAATAACGAATGTGTGGAGGGATTAAAAACATCGCAGCTTGCCAAATATTTGTCCCTTTGACTCGTGCTCTTTTACCGACTCTCGATGGGAAATAATCGTGATTCGCAAACATCGGTACTAGTTGTTCCATCCACACTAGTAGATATTTGGCAAGTGACAAATATTCGTGGCTTGGCACTCAGCAAATAATGAATGTGTGTGTGTATTTTTGGCTAATCAACCTGTTGGATTATTGTCATAGCTCCTTCCACACCAAACACACTCACAAGGGAGGGAAACCCAGTGCTAGCATTAGCCTACTCTTAACGAAGAGCTCCAAGGGGGCCAATGGCTTAACGTCCCTTCCGAAAGACGGAATGCTGACTTTGCGAGGTCTTCTCAAACCACACAAATGGGGCCGGGCGACCTTGGAAAAAATCCTACTTTTGCAGGATTCGTGCTTGCTACTCTTTCGAGTAGCAGCCAGCGTCCTGACCACTACACCACTGGCAACCCGAGTGGAGTGGGCTTAAGACTCGAAAATAAGCATTCAACAGTCCCTGTAGCTAATGGCATTGTGAGCACAAGCACTGCTAGTTTGTATATTTCCGGCATGACAACAGTACACTGTTTCTTAGTCATGTACTTCAATATATGCACTGTTTTTCTGCAGATACCAGGGTCAGATGATGCATACAAAACATGGTGTTCGTTTCATGGGAGCACAGAGTCAAAATGCCTGTTATATAGATATGAAGTAGAATACTGAATAATGACTCAGGAAATTTCTCTCTTATCAGTGAAAATTTGTTTGTACCTATAAGACGTTAATTTTAGGTTGTGATAGTTTTCAAATTTTTCATTAATCTGTGTATACTAGTTGTACAAGATTTAATTAAATTATATTGTGAAAACTAATATGGTCATTTCAGCATTCTCTCGTTTGTTCCACAGATTCTTCCTGCACATTATTCCACAGCTTTTCAAACCTATTAAAATGTGCACCTTTGATGATTTTCTTAACATCTTCAATTCATTTGCAACAATATGAAATGTCAATAATCTTGTTCTGTAGCTCATAAGTATGTGAAAATACTAAATAAAATACTAGAAGCAAAAAACAGCACTGAATGAAGAATGAAGCACAGCCTCTAGCCTGTACAACTGTCCCATTCACCTGGATTGTCAACAATGTTCTCGAACAAATCAGCTAAATGAGATTTATTTTCCTTTACAGCATTGATGAGCCATGATGAAAATTTCCATCTCATCTGTGCTATCTTGGGCAGCTTCTTGTCAACAAATTTATGAAGTGCTTCCATTCTTTCAACTGACTTAGCGAAAAATGAGTAAATTCGTGAGAGAGTTAAAAAATACCACTCTATTATGTTACTGATGGCTTGTTGAAGAATGTGATTTAGAACATGGCCGTAACAATTCATGAATACTTCAGGATATTTTTCTCACCTTTTTGCTGGTAGACCTAACATATCTGACATGACAGAAACCCCAATTATAATTGGTACTCCATATTCATTTATCACTTTCTCCAGATGTTGAAACAAAGCGCCAGCAGTCCTGTCAGCATCTACATCTGTGAATGACAGAAATCATTCTTGAACATTTCTGCACTTGTCAACATAATGAAAACCAGGTGAAAGTTGAGATGTTAGCCACATCGGATGCTTAAAGTATAGACACAAAAAGTCTTTTTTATCTCATCTTTTATAGAAGTACTCAGTACACAACTCACTGCTGAAATTTAATCATTTTGTATTTGTGAAGATGTGCTCTGAAATATAGTTAATGTTTTTAAGAGTTCTTCAAGTTGAGAATCATATTGTGCAATATAACTGAGAAGTTCTACATAATTTACTTTGCTATGAGAATCAGCTGCTTCAGGAAATTCTTGTTTTGCTAAGAAAGAGACTGTATTTAATAAACATGATAAAATGTCTTTTTTTACTTGTTTGTTACGTCTCATTATCTCTAGCGAGCGCAGGTGATCTAATTGAAGATAAATCCAATTGGGTGAATCACAAAATGCTGGGAGCTTCAAAAAGCAGCTGATGTGAGTTCTTGTTTTCTCATTTTTCACAATGGCCAAACAAGCCGATAAACTCATAGCTAAAGAGGAAACATGACTAACAGAAGTTAGTTGAAATTGAAACAGCCATCTAACCATGGTGTTTTTCAATGTAATTTGTCTCTGTGAAGAGTATAGTACAGAGGTCGGCAACCTTTGGTACGTGAAGAGATTTTACATGGCACGATATTTCCAAGAATTACAAAAATATGTATTTAAAAAGAATTTTACTTTTTTCACTTGCATTTCGTATTGTAATGAAGCCACAGCATGTTATTAAAATATAAGACTTGCCTTTCTGTAAGTGTTATGGACAAAACTATTTGAAGGGTGGCACGCAAGTAAGGTCACAAATAGTGAATATTGGTAAAGAGTGGCACTCAACCCCTGGTCTAATATATACTCTATTTTTGTCTTTCTATGTGCTGGAAAGATTAGAAAGTTGAGGCTGTGGTCTACTTTTCTTCATTATTGATAGTTTGTCTGTAAATTCTCTTAAGAAACAAATTTGGAATAGAATTTAAATTTGGAAACATGAACAATCAATTTAATAATGTACACAATATAAAAAAATATTTACTTTTTATGCAGTCCAAATTTACAATTTAATCATTGTTTATGAGTAATTTAACATAATTCATTTTTCAATTTTCTTCTATCTTCATTTGACAATGGATATTTTCTTAAGTTCGGCAGAATGTGTCGCTTGAATCTCTCCTTCATGGACTGCCAAGTCCTGTCTGAAATAAAACAATTATTAATGACAACATGCCGATTTCATCTAATTAAAATTTTAACACCTATATGTTTGCATATCTATGAAACTAATTTCATACAATAAAATTATAGAACAGGGGTAGCCAAACCGTAGCTTGTGAGCCGCATGTGGCTCTTTTAAATTTTCATTCAGAGGCGTATCAGTGTTTTTTACTGCAGAACATAAGGACATAGTGACTTGAGACGTTTTGGGGATGCCTAAGGGACACCCATTATATCTGAATTGCTTCGGATACAGGTTATGTATTACGGTTCTTAAGTTTATGAGCACAGAATGTGTCATGAGGCCCTCCAACTTCTGAAGATGATCGTATGCTGCTTCGAGGAAAAGTAAGTTTGGCCATCCCTGTTATAGAATATGCACCTGAAATGTAATAATGACCAAGGTGTGATTCTGACCTGTATGTTCCCTTACAAGCAGAAGCAACTAGGAATTTGTCTTGATGTTTTGGGAGAAAGTGATGTGGAGGAAGTCCCTAGAGGAAAAAGAACACTTGCGATTTTGAAGACCAATTTTACTTGGGCAGAGAACTGGAAAGAAGTCAACCAGACTAAATTTTCCAACTCATGGAAGAAACTGCTTTCTGATGAAACATCACAATTTTACCAATAGGATATTGAAGATGAAGACTTCAAAGGAATTATCGTAAAAATTGTGGAAAATGAAGCTAATCAAAAATGTGCAAGAGTGGGTGCTCGGAGACAATGAAGAAGTGAGTTATGTAAACAAAACAAGATGAAATTACCAGGGATGTAGCTAGGACATGAAGAAAATTAGGAAGTTTAAGGTGAAGACATCGATGAAAAAACTCATTCTCCATCACGATTTCCTTTAGGAGTTTAAAGACAGCAGTGCTGACTTCAGCAACTCCAGTTTTTCTCCAAGCAAACTAACAGGTAAGATAATAAATGAAACATACAAGAAACAAACCCAAACAAAGACCAATGACTTTTTCAAAGACGAGCAAATAGCCAACTTGAAAAGCAACACTGAATGACTGA
The DNA here is from genome assembly GCA_028673005.1 of Tanypteryx hageni. NCBI lineage: Eukaryota > Metazoa > Arthropoda > Insecta > Odonata > Petaluridae > Tanypteryx > Tanypteryx hageni. Next base: position 97,062,006 of record CM054116.1, read on the forward strand.
AATGCATGTATATTTTTTATTTTATCATATACATAGCATATAGAGAAATTACTGCAACTGTATAAAAAAATTGACTTCGAGATTCTGATGGAACTACACATTTTAGGTGTCCCCAAGTCCAATAAAGTGGTTTTTGCAATACTGTCTGTCTGTGCATGGCTCTAGAGCCCAAACGATTTGTTTTATTTTCTCATATACAAAGTACACAGAGAAAGTATTGTAATAGTGAAAAAATTCGACTTTGAGATTTTGTTTTAGGTGTCCCTGAGTCCAAAAAAGTGGTTTCCCCACATTGTCTGTCCATCTGTTTATAATAATTATTTAATAATAATTTTTATAATAATATTTATAAAATATTATTATACGAAAATTATTGCTTTTATAATTTTGGTTTCCACGTACATTTGCTATTCATAGAAATAACTATTATTAAGGAAGGGAGATCATTTTATTAATTCATACCATGCTTCATATATAAAGAAGTGCAAATTATAACAGCAATAAATTTATTATTAATTATATTATATTAATAATATTATTATACCAAAATTATATTTTGATATAATGATATATTTTGATAACAATAATAATACATATTAAATAATAATAAATATAAAAAAATATTCTTCCATTAGGGTTCGAACGCGATAATCCAAAAATTATACAAAAAAAAAACTTTACCGCCTAAAACGCTGAGGCCAACGTTTAAGTATTGTTAGAGTTACTCCAAATGGACTTTTATCGCGTCTGGATATTTCTGCAACATTTGAAATGGTTATTACTCGGAAACTAATGGCCAATGGAAAGAATTTTGATACAAGGGACCTCTTATTTCATGTATACTTTCTACTCTCCAAATTTCATCCAAATCCTGGAGTAACATCTGAAATTTTTTTGGAACCTGTTCTTTCCAAAATATAAAAATAATGTAAAAATGACCATATTTTTTAAAAAGGAATCTTAATTTATTTCAGCATCTACATATCCTCTATAATTTAGATTTCATTAAATTGGACTGGTTTTGGCCCCACTTAAGTCTCAATTAACAAGATTTCAATGCGCATATTTGAATATAAATAATGCAAAGGGCCCACAAGGTAATAACGATGGCAAGATGTTTCATATTGTCTGAAACATTCATTATTGAGGATTTTCAAAATGATTAGATCAGCAACAATATGGGCCAAAAAATGGGGTTGTACCAAGGGCAGGGGGGTTTAACCGGAGATACATGTTTTGAAGCAGTAAGCAAAAGTGTTAAGAATTATAATTTTTCTTCTTACTTTGTCTTTCATGCACAACTTCGAAATCAAAAGTTGCACTGTTAAGACTATAAATGTTTTAAAACAAAAATATGCCAAAACTGTGAACTTGAATGTTATAAACATCTATCATAATATACATATTTCATTATCACTTTAAATGGCAAAGGGGTACGCAACTATTTAAAAAATGCTCTAACAGCAAAAAAGTTTGAAAACCCCTGGCCTAGGGACTCAAAAAGACTAAATATCCTTACTATTATATTGCATTAATCTATGACTAAAAAATTCACTTAAATATAAACAAAATTAATAACAAGAAATTTGGTAAAGAAAAATATATTACTTGGAAGAACTTCTCTTCGTTCCATAAATTTCCATATGCGATTACCAGACAGTGTACCAACTCTCCTTCTTCGAGTAATTATCCAGTGCAATATTTGTAAGTCTTCTCTAATTTCATAAAGTCTGAAAAGATTAAATGACAACAGATAACCACAATAGTCAAAACCAAAACTATTAAAAAATTCCCCAAAAAATATCATACAAAATCTTTAAACTTTTGCACTCTGATTTATTTCTTTTTACTGGTAGCCTACTCACATTTAATTTTTACATGCCCATAATTTTTAATCTCTGATAAATAACATCTATATCATAGAAATAAAAATCAACTACTGTATTGGTATCACAGCATAATCAGTGAATAAGAATAAATAGGGCAGAGGAAAGTTCTTTTTTCCTAAATTTCACTTAAACCACCATCCAATCACTTTCCGTTTAAGCCCTCCTCTTCCTCCCCAACTTTCCTCCACCATAGTTTTTGTACTGCTAGCTATACTTTTTCACCTGATTATGTGAAATCGGCTGTGTTATATTAAAATTGTGGGAGATACATAGTTGGTTTAGATTTCTATCATGAGTAAATTCCAAAAAGTGAAGCCTGAACTTATTAATGATATTAACATCCATATACAGTAATTTCTCACTATACGTCACCCTGCTATATGTTATTTCGCATATACGTCGTCAATCAATTAAGGAACATGTTTTATTATAAGTTACATCGCTTTGCATATACGTCATTTGTGAAGTGCCAAAAGCAAAATGTTAAGAATTCCAATTGTAGTACATAAATTATTACTACAGGTAGGATTTTTGTAGTTTTAATTTAATTTATTTGTTTTAACAAAGTATGTCTAATATACTGTATTGATATGTATTATTTGGGATACAAATGTTTCACAAAATATCCGCCAGGAAAGTAATCCCTACTTTTATCATTGTTCTCATAGGGAAATAGGTTTCGCTACATGTTGCTTCATTATAAGTTGCAGTTTTCAGGAATGCATCTCCAACATATAGCAGGGACTTATTGTAGTTTTAAATAAACTTCTTGAATTCAATTTTTTTACTCTGCATCAGTCCATCTCATTATTAATTTTAATGCCTCTAGTTTTTCATAGCGCAATATTATATGTAGCAGTAGCCCACATGAAGCCCAGGTTTAATTTCATCCTGCATATAAAAATTCTTTCTCTTCATCATCCTGGCACTTTGGTGTGGGAAGAAACTGCATAGTTTTGGACCTTGTACTGAAAGATACTCTACTACTGAAAAACATCCTTATTATATCTAAATATGTTGGCAAATCACCAAAAAGTGCTGACAAGAGAATTCTGAAAATCTGCTTCCTAATCACCACTTGGATATATGGATAAGCCATCTTGTTTACCAATACAGTGTTGCTGAGACATAAAAAATGCAATCATGAACTGGCACGAGAAAAATATTTACCTGCTCCACCTTCCTTGGAAAAAAAACTTATTGAGTCACATTCAACTTAAGAGTGACAGCAACCTTCAGCTAAAGTGAGTGAATCACACTCAGCTTAAGAGAGCAAAAGGTTGGGGCATTTGGTTGAACACGAGAATGCTTAATAAAATTCTTTTTTAAAAAAATTTACCTCATAAAACTATAATGCAAGTAAGAAAATTCCACTTGATAATAATTATTTTGTGAACATTTGCACTTAATTGCCTAAAAGATTTGTGAATTAAAGTTTCTTAAAAATGCAATTCCAAAATGTTAATGTTCCTTGGTGGATCTCACCCAAAGTACTTTTTCTTAATTAGAAAAAGAAATTTCAGAAAATCCAAATTTTTTACACACTATATTAAAAATTTGTTTATACTGTAAATTTATTAAAATTTTCTAAAAATATTACAAATCAATTGATATTTGGAGAAGAGAAAATACACATTATCATAGCTCATCTCAAGAAACATCATATGAAATAAAATTAATTCATTTCAAAACAGGTCATTTATAACATTTTATATGTTTCTTTTTAAGCATGAAACAGCTGAGCAGCAATAGCATTTAATTTCATTCCGAGGTCAACAAACATAAGAGCCTGTATTTTATGATTCAAGGCAAATATTCAGAGGATGGTCTTTAAATCACAAATCAAGGATTTACATTTCAATTATACAACACTTCTTGAATCTTAAAAGTTAAATTACGTTAACATTGCTAACAAAGAGAAAAAACAACTCATCAATTAAAGGGTAAGAAGTAAGAATGTATACCAAATTAGGAAATGATATCCAAGTGTCAATAATCATGAAATGAAAATTTTATTTTGTTTGGTTGAGAGAGCATATAAATTAGTTTTAAAATTATAAAAGAAAAGTCAATATAAGGGCTCTTTAATATAAAAACAAACTTACCTTACTTGTTTTCTCTTTTTAGGTTTAGACTTGGGATAACCTTCCTCAGAATCATCGCTGTTCTCGCATGCATTGTTTCCATCTGAACCAGATTTTTCCATGTCATCTTGGGTGTCCTCCACATTTTCATCTTCTGAAAGAGGTGTAAACATGCCACTCGTTGACGAGACACTTCTCATGTTATCTGTGCACAGCCATCTACTACTGCCCACACTTGTTCCTTGATCCTTTTTCTCGCAATTCACTTTCCTCTGTGCCTCACCTCCAGTTAAAGATTTGACTACTTCATCTTTTTCAACACTTGCTCCTGTTGCCACTGAAACACTAATTTGTGGAACATCGTCATCGGCACTTGCATCTTTTAAATCCTCCCCACTAATCACAATTGGACTCCTCTGTGCTTCAATACTAGAATTATGGGATGGTTTAGAAACATCAACACTGATTTTTTCACCACCCTCCGCCACAATCTGCAATGTTCTATTTTCCAAATTAGTTTGTGTGAAATCCTCGCTCATCTCCTTGTCTGCATTTTCTTCTGCCAACCTCTCAGCACAAACCACAGTGGAAGTGTTCCCCTTCACCATCATTTCACTTGAAGAATTGAGGGATTGTTCAGGAAAATCAGTAGAGATATTTTTACCACTCACACCCATTGTTGCCAAAACTCTATTTTCTGAAGATTTTTGTGGAATGTCTTCATCTGTACTTTCGTCTTCGAAATCCTTCACCCATGCCTCAGGGCAAGTCCTTCCCTGTACTTCGATTCCGGAGTTATACAACGGTTTTGAAACATCGCCAACAGTTTTTTCACAACCCTCTGCCACTGTCTCCAATGCTCTAATTTCAAAATCAGTTTGTGGGGCATCCTCTACCATCTCCTCATCTGCGCTTTCTTCTGCCGACCTTACAGCACAAACCACAGCAGAAGTGTTCCCCTCCACCATCATTTCACTTGAAGAATTGAGGGATTGTTCAGGAATATCAGTAGAGATATTTTTACCACTCACATCCATTGTTACCAAAACTCTATTTTCTGAAGATTTTTGTGGAACGTCTTCATCTGTACTTTCGTCTTCCAAATCCTCCACCCAAGCTTCAGGGCAAGTCCTTCCCTGTACTTTGATTCCGGAATTATACGATGGTTTTGAAACATCACCAATAGTTTTTTCACAACCCTCTGCCGCTGTCTCCAATGTTCTAATTTCAAAATCAGTTTGTGGGGCATCCTCATCTGCACTTTCTTCTGCCGACCTTACAGCACAAACTGCAGTAGATGTCTTTCCCTTTATTTTGATTTCACTAGACGATTTGTTGGATTCTTCAGAAACATCACCACTAATTTTTCCACCAACCTCTGCAGCTGTCTTCACTAAATATAATTTATAGTCTGAATCAGTTTGTTGGCCATCCTTTTTCATCTCCTTATCTATGCTTTTTTCTGTCAACCTTTTACCACGAACCAAAGAAAAAGCCTTTCCCTTTAATTTGATTTTACAAGACAATTGGTCATAAACAACAACACTATTTTTTTCACCACCCTCTGTCGCCGTCTCCAATGCTCTATTCTCCAAATTATTTTGTGTGACATCCTCTTTCATCATCTCATCTGTGTAGTTCTCAGCTAACCTGTCAGCACAGACCACAGGGGAAGGATTCTCTTTCGTTTTGATCCCACTGGAAGAATCATTTGTCCTTTTTTTACATGAATCCTTGTCATTCCTGGAACAGGGATAGGAAAAATATTCAATGAAACAAAATTACTCCATTTGGTGAACTAGAAAATATTTTGCTGATGGAAATCAATATTAATACACTCATTGTACTGTATATCTTTTCCTGGATAACACTGTGAAAATGGAAATCAAGAATTGTGAGGTAAGTTTCCCCATACAAACGCATAAGGTAATGCTGAGTTGAAATTAACAGGCAACAATACAGCCATACTGTATTCAGCATTGCACCCTTTTACCCTTTCTTATAACCTCTGCATTGAATTGAAACATTTTTCCTTTGTTATGCTTGGAGACAGGGCTGACTTCAGACAGTAAGCAAGTGAGGCAATCGCCTCAGGGCACAGGGTCGAGGGGGCAGCCTCATGCCTCATACTGATGCTGTTCCCTCTTGCCAAGTTTGGTCTTACAGCAAGGGTGGCAACCCTGCTCAAAGATACACATTTGCCAAAACTGGAGGGAGGTAAGAGAAAACCAAGGGAAACATGCTCAATGTACCCTTTGTGACTCTTTAACACAGTCTGTATGGCTACGGAAAAGACAAAACAATAAAAGGAGATCCAATACAGCCTTCCCTCATTTTATGAACTTAATTCGTTCCACGAAAACTGTTTGTTAGGCAAAAACTCATAAAACGAAAATTATTTTCCCATTACTTCCTATGTAAAAATTTTTAATTGGTTCCAAAGGTCAAAATAAAAAAATATCCAATAGTTCAATTAAAAACAATACCGAACAATACCAAATTGAGAAAAAACATCAACAATGATATATTAATGTATTTAAATGACATTCTTAGTCATTAGCCAATGATATCTTACTCTATATATTAGCGTTATTAGCCTATGTCACCTATGATATCCTAGCCTATGTTAGCCTATGATATATTAAATTCGGCGCATATGTCCTTCGTCCACTTGCCTTTCTTCAATCTTTGAATAATATTTAGTTTCTGGGTTACACTTAAAGCCCTTCTCTCCTTTTTCACTTTACCACTTGCAATACCTGAAAGGCTCGCACGTTTAGGAGCCATGATTCACAAAAATATATCTTGATTTAAAAGATAAAAATGCACACCACTAAGTGAACCAAATTTCACAAAGAACGGCAATGCATGTACTGAGACCGAGATGATGGTTCTTATTCGGAACCGAAGCGGATAGAGTATGTATAAGCAAAAATTTATTCGATATTTGAAAAATAGGATTTTCATGCGAACATAACGAACTCGTGTAAGCGAAAATTTGTTCGCAAATCGAAAAATAGATATGAAATTGCTCAGTTCGTATAAGCAAAAATCCATAAAATGGAATTTGTAAAACGAGGGAAGTATATGTAGTTAACATATCTCTTATCATTATAAATAGCTGCTCCTTACATATATAGAGCTGAAATTTGGAAGGAAGATAGGTCATTGGGTACAACTTCTGGAAAAATCCAATATTCCAGAAAAAGTTATATTTAAGGGGTGTTTTTTATCCCAAAGGCCAATTTTAAACACCCATAAGAAAAGCAATGAACGCTGTGCAGGGCTATATAAAATTGCTTTTTTAAATTATTTACAATTAAGATACAAAATCAGGATATAAACTGTTCTCTGGACGAAAGATTGAAGTTTATTTTTCTTGAAGACAAAATTCAAATCCATGCTGAATTTGCATAGAAATTTAATTTTAATCGAGAATTTATAAAATTTTTTCGGTCTTTGACAATGAAAAAAAATCTGATGTGGCCATACCTGTAATATTTCAAATAAATTAAATGATAATAAATATTGTAAGGAACTGTGAGAAAAATTTAGACTTTACTAAGAACAGAAATAAACTAAAACCGTAGTCTTCTGATATTGGATCTAGCCCAGAAGCTCCAACAATTAAGAAAATAAAAATGAGCGTAAAGTGTTTACAATAGTCACCAGTAGGTGGTGTAGTTGTGTCAGCTAAAAATTTAGTTTTAAAAATATCTCTTCAACAATGCATTATATGGGAAAATGTTTAGAACAAAGGTTGTAGAAAATTAAATTTCCTACGATTCCATTACTGTTTTACATTCATTAAATATTAAAGCAAATATTAAATAAATAGAATATCTCCTTAAAAATGCATTCTAAATAAAATGTTTCAAACAAAAAGGTTAGAAAATAATATTATCTATGTTGTTTATAATACACAACATTTACATTTATGAATATTTATAAGAGTTATTTGCCAAAAACTAAAATATGACTAGAGTAAACATCCACTTCAATTTGAGCTATTGTTGCCAAAACCTAATCAGTTCTTCATCATATAGTACTCTTTCTAAATATAAAATTTGGCATTGATACAAGTGTGTTTGAGTTAGAGCACCCACAAACTCCTATCACATACAGACCGACAGACATCATCAAGAAAATAGTCAAAACGTGTTCAGGGGACCTTAAAACATGTATTTCCGTTGAAATCTCGAATTCGATTTTTTTTATGAATACAATACTTTCTCTATACTTCATATATGGAGAAAATAATATTAACTAACATACAACGACTCCAATGCCTTTCAATGGGAATTGATTTTCCATACTTCAAATGCATTGATTTAATGCTTAAACTGCATTATAATCCAACTGATTACAGCCAATGACGTATACATTTATTGATGTGATAATTTTTAATTAATTTTTTTATCCGGATACGTACTAAAAGGCAGGGATGATGACACCATAATCATAACAAATAAAATATCCTAATTTTTACATAAACTTTAGTGAAACATATAGGCTATTGTCTTAATGATGATTATAGTTATTGCTTCAAAAGGGCGTTCTGAGCCATGAAACTTGAAATTCGAAAACTTGGACGCGAGCTGATGGCCAGAGAATTTAGAAATTCCGGATAGACGCCTTAATTTCTGGGGAAATGAAAACTATTATCTTATTTAAATGGGCTCTGTGCAGTTCAAATGATGTAGTGTTGGTTTATTTATGAGTTTAGATTTTGGTGTATGGTGATTTTTTTAAGCACTTGCAGTATGCAAGCACCAACAACTCGTAAAATAAATACTGGCACGATTGTGTGATAATTTTAGTTATGAATAATTTAGAAAAATTCTTGATCATCGTAGACCCACGTAGCAAGAGAGGGGAGGGGGCGCCTAAAATTTCCTGCCTCAGGGCGGTGAAATGTCTGAAGCCGGGCCTGCTTGGAAACCATTTCAAAACTCTATTAAACCAAAAAAAAGTAAAGCAAAAGCATGCAATTTAAGGGATGTGTGATATGATCACCAAAACTAATATCAATGGAAGATGAATCATACTTGCTGGTATTATGAGTATTATCACACTCAGTAATCTAATACACGGAAAATTCTAATACCTATTGGAATTTAAACCATCATCCTTCAGCATTCTTATTTGTATTTCTTATTAGCACTTGTGTTTTCTAATCCAAGCACCTTATACTACCAATCAAAGCTCAAAATATCAAAAGTTAAATTATATTCCAAAAACAGAATCTTAGAAGCTAAAAATGAAAAATTAGTAATGGGAAGAATATTATTTGGGTGGTAATAAATTAATAGATTTCAGACTATTTTTCATCAGTCTTTGCCAGTTATGCTCAAAGTTTAGATGTTATACAACCATTACAGTATTACTCTCCACTAAATATTTCTTAATGTGTTATAACTTATGACTGTAAATTTGGCAAACTAGATGTAAGCAAGGGCCCTGGCCCTGATGGTATTCCTCCGCTTATCTTAAGACATCATAGTATACTATTAACCTACCCTCTGTATGTTCTATTCAATTTATCATTAACTTCTGGAATATTCCCTGAATACTTTAAATTGAGCCATGTGGTGCCAGTATTCAAATCTGGGGATAAATCAGATGTTAAAAATTACCTACCAATTGTGATTCAGTCATCTATAGCCAAGGTTTTTCAATCCCTGGTTTTTTATTATATTTCTCCATTGGTCAACACTATAATAATTCAAGAACAGCAGGGTTTTATGAAAGGTCGACCAACTTAATAACATCCCAGAATTGCATTTACAGTGCCTTCCAGGATAGAGCTCAAGTTGACAAGGCATATATTGATTTACACAAGGCTTTCGATATAGTTGATCACCAACTTTTGCACACTAAGCTGGTTGCCTGTGGTTTTAATGGTGTGTTGCTTAATTGGTTTCGTAGCTACTTATCTGACAACAACCAGGTTGTACAAATTAAATCCAATTTTTCATTTGAATTTTCCACTCCCTCTGGAGTCCCATAAATGATATTCAGGAAATCTTCAACCTATCAATTTTTTCTTTTTGCTGATGACCTCAAGCTGTTTCAAACTGTATGGTCCAATGATGACTGTTTCTCTCTACAAGCTGCCCTATTCAGGATCTCCAAATGGTGTATAGATAACCAAATGGATCTTAATACTGACAAATGTAAATCTTTCACCTTTTACAGGATTCATGAATCCATAGTTTATGACTATCATATTAGTTCCTCTCATCTGGAAAAAGTCGCTGAAATTAAGAATTTGGGTATTTATTTTGATCATAAACTGAAATTCTCTACTCATATTGATTTCATTGTTCACAAAGCTTATACAAGGGCATGCTGAAAAGTTTTTTATATTTGAAGAAAACTAATGTAGCAGTATGAACTAAACTGCGTTCATTCCATTAGACTTTCCCACGCTTCAGAGAGAAATTTCCGAGTTCTGCCACTAGAGGTCTCTGAATTATACCAGTAAACATGCTGGAGTGTAATGAGACAATGTCAATGCAGATGAAGCAGCGTGCAGTTATGTTATCCTAAAACTAAGTAACAAATATCTTTTGGAGTAATAGTTAGATGTCATGAAAATTAATGGGTGTTAAAAGAACTTATGAGAGAAAAGAAAAAATACCACAGCTGAAAAAATTGGGCATCTACAAAATACTCATACAATGCCAGGACTGCGATAAGGCTTATATTGGGCAGACAAAACGAAACCCCACAGTTAGATTTAAGGAGCATTTAACACATGCAAAATATGGGAGACCAGAAAAATCAGCTGTCGCAAAACACATAATAGAAAGAAACCATCGTATAAATATAGAAAACCTAACCTTGCTTAAAGGATGCCCCAAGTTAGACACAACAAAAAGCCTTGAAATTCACAAACACTGACATGCAAAGTTAAATCTGGAAACATTGATAGTGTACTCTTTAATCTGGTCCTTGTACTACCCCCACCCAATCCACGTGGCCCTCCACCCCCTCCGAAACCTCTGCCCCCCCCCTCCCCGCACCTCAAACGATAGGGTATAAAAGAGACCCGTGTCCGAATATCCTCACTCAATTCGAGTCACTACACTTGGCCCTGAAGATGGTCGCCTGGCGGCCAAAATACGTATAGGCCAGAAATTTCGAGGAAGTTTCTGTCACATCGTTGTCACACCACGAAAAACTATTTTTCTTGAACATCATTGGTTTTTCTTCTCGTTCAGTCGTTGTTAGGTTTTCTCCTCATTGTGGGATCTTGCCTCTTCGTGGGATTTTGGCCTCATCATGGGAAGTTTGCCCCAACATCAGCTGTAACCAACACTTCGTTTGTGACCAGCTGCCGACGAAAAGTTTTTTATCTTGATGAACCTGCTGATTTCAGGAAATATTTTTATTTATATCAAATCTAAATAAATCTGCTGTTGCAATGCTATGTGAATGGATCAAGGCATCATAGCAACAGATAAATCTAGAAGTAATAGTGAATGCATTTAACCCTTGAGTACTCGCGTCTATGTTAGAAACGTATTTGCTCACGTTGGGTAAAAAATACCTGACATAACTCTGGCCCTTATATAGAGGACTAAAGGTATAGTATATACTAGAAGGACATAACATGAATGGGCCAGACATTGAATAATACTTGAGGTAAATAACAAAATACAAAATAAATAAAAAATAACTGGGTCAAGAAAGTTTTATTGATTACTTCAAAAAGATTATTGTACATCAGTGTCTGAACTTTCAGTTTCTTGATATCGAATTCTTTCAGGACATTTCACGCAAATCAATGCTGTATGCTCACAACAAATGTAACATCTACAATATATATATATGCACTTTTAGTCTTCCAATCGATTTTGCAAATTTGACAACGTGCTTGTTTATCGTCTTAATTTTTTAGGTATACCTTCGCCTTCTTCAACTTGAATAGACGCAAACAGAGTACAGGAAACCTTCGATGAAGATGATAGGGTTGAAATTTGAGCACGGTGATTGATGTGGAGCTGAATAAGACATAGGGAAAGATCTTTTAGAAACAATTTTCAACTTTTGTATTTCAATGGTGGCGCCTTCATAAATGCGTAAAAAACAAGAGGCCGCCTATTAATTTTCCAAGCCCCGCTGTAGTAAAACTGATCTGTAGTATCCACTCCACATTTTGTGGAGTCGTAAAATGTAATAACTTCAGGTAATTGATTTTCAGTTTCAGTGATTTTGTCGTCATGATGCAATGATGATAGTAGCAAGACACATTTATTTTCTTCAGCACATAAGACAAAATAGTAATCTTCTTTTGAAAGACAAAAAACGTTGAACTGATTGGACGATTTTTTGGATTTATAAAAGAAGGTGGAATTTCCATTTTGTTTATTTTTTAATTGTACCAACCATTGTTGTATACTTTTAAAGCAAATATTGACAATGTGGATAACATGTGAACCAATTATCTGGTGTTATGTTATGGCAGGTGTTTTGTAAATCTGTCAAAACAAGTTGTATCTTACCATACGGAATGACTAAGCATGACTGAAATATAGAGGGACATACAAACTATGGTTCGAAACTCACCTAATATGCGAATGAAGTTAGCAGCCACACATTGTAAAGCACTATCCACATATGAAAATGCTTTGGATATTTTTTACCCATACGAGAGTGTTCAAGGGTTAAGAAGTGCTGCTTATCAACTGCCATGGATGGAAGTGAAGATGATGTTTTGTGGGAGTCTATGGACAAAGTTGGGAGTGATAAGGATAGGGAGAATGAGGACAGTGGTGAAGAGAGCATAGAGAGTGATGATGACTGACATAATACCTATGATATTCAAGAAAATTATGAGACCCAATAACAATTTCTGCTAGTTTTGTTAACTTTTTTAATTTTTGGAGGAATCATATATAACTAGGCAGCTGCCTAGGGCCCCAACCTCGGCGGGGGCCCCGACCAGGGGCCGAAATGGTACACATTGAGGACACAGAAAATAATATGTCAATTTTATATATAAATGTAAAAATTACAATGTGTAAAAAAGTATAGTAAGTACTTGTCTATTTCATTTCTAAGTCTGCTTGTCTATTTTCTAAAGTCAAAGTACGTTAAATAAATAAAAAATAAAAGTAAAGTTTGTTTTTTGCTAAATTACCAAAAAGGGGGCCCCGACTCTGTTAACTACCTAGGGGCCCTGGGTCTCTATGTCTGGGCCTGCTTATATCCATATATTTTGTCATTGCCTGTCAGTTGTCTTAATATTTTGCCTGTTTTTTGCTTTTTCGGCATCATGTCCTTTTGGCATTGTTTCCATTTGGCATCATTTCCACTCGGCATCATGCCCGTTTAGCTTCATGTCCTTTGGCATCCTGTTCGTTCAGTATCATGTCTGGCTACCGTCTAAACATAGTTTTGGTTTGTCTTTAGAACTACTGAAAATTTACAGTTCAAGAGATTTTTAAACATGTTCTCATATATTTTAGAACTATACCACCTTTTTCAACTTCTCGAACAACTGGTTCCGGAAAACTGACACGAAATGCAAAATTTGCGAAGTGCAAGTCCTATTTTCCCATAAGATGCCATGTTATTATGAGAGAGTGATTCCCAGCCAACCTAAAAAATTCACTTTTTTATAATAAATAATGCAATTTCACAGAAAATAAAAGAAAACGTAACCGCAAATGAAAAACCTAGCATTATAAAGTAAAATATACAGTTAAATGCATAATAGCAAATGAAAACTCAACATAACAAAGTGATTTCACTTCTTTCCGCATTTGTACAGTTTACCTCCACAAAATTTCGCATGTGATTTTCAATCCTCTTTTGTTCATTCTAAGAAAATGGTTTAATTTAAACTGAACTACTAAATGGAATGTTGAGTACATCATGCCCAAATGTTTTCCTGGATTCTGCAACAAACATTTCCAAGCCACAAAAAAACACCAGCATTAAAAAGTGGTTCCATTTCTTTTACTAATTACGTAAGAAATACATAACAGAAAATCAAAACCTAGTGTAATCAAGTTATAACATTTCTTTTAAAATATCATTCAAAAGACGCATCAGAATATCTTACGTTACAAGATGATAGAAATTCTTAGATTTAAATTAACAATTCATAATAAACAATGAAAACCTAACAAAACAACAGTTCCTTAAATCGCATCCAAAATACAAAGATAATAGAATTAAATCATTAAATATTTCGATCAAAAACCAGCAACCTAATATGCGAAGAACGAATATTTTCAATGTTATACTCTTAAAAGTTGTGAAAAACTAAACCAGCAATATGCTTTTCCATTAGCCAGTAGTTTCTAATTTGGCTGCTAAATGCCAGCAACTTCGACTGCTATCGAAAATAGTGCCGTTGGCAGTGAGGTTTAAACTGAGCTACAAAAGAATTAAGTCGATGTTTATCACGTTCGCTTACTTTGAAAACTGCTAATAACGAGCATTATAAATATAATATAATAATAATGTTCTTTTCTAGGATGCTAAAGTTTAAAATTAACTCAGAAAATCAACTCATGAAATGCGAAATGCAAGTAATATGCGCAAAACACAAATAACAGTCAAAAAACTTTTTGTTGCAAAGTTCAAATTCGTGAACCGCAAGCACGCGAAGTTCAAAAAGGTGGTGTATTCACAAATTCTAACGCAATTTCAATATAAATTTAGGGGTTGTTACTTCTGCTGCAAAGACATAAGCACAAACGATGACTGACTACTCAATCTTCGGATAAGTGTTGGTCAAACAAATTTCTGTACGAACAAAGTTCTTCGTGGAGAAATATTTTTCGAACAAATGCTGTCAAACAAATTTCCGTTGATCAAATGTTGGCGAACAAATTCCACACACTCTAAATTTACATGTACATTCTTAATGAAGCACATAAGTAGTTTGTCATCCCATACCTTTTAAATATACTGTCCTTTGATGCAGATGTGTTTAATTGCAGAAAAACCCATAAGTTAAATGTGTTTCGAATAGCTCTCCAATCCAGGACTCCACATTCCTGTAATAAAAATATTTAGCATATTTACTGATGAATTTCTCTTAAATCACCACTCTTTATGAAATGAAAAATAGTTATAAAGAAATTCGACTAGTCATAATTTAAGAAAATATTTTTTCTACTGAGACATTCGTTTCAATTATATTTAATACTGAGACAATAACCCCACTAGTGACTGTTAAAATTATGATTGAATAAAACTGACTTCAACATTTGATTTACTGTATTAACTTGAAAGGAAGACAAAGTTTTTTTTCCAAAGTTTAGGAAAAATATTAGGGATAGTCTAAAAATAGAGTAAAAAGTTTCAAACCCCACAAGGAACATCCCAACGTTGATTCTATTTCCATGAAAATGCATTTATTTATATATTACATTTCATTTATAAATACAATACATTTATTCATATTCTTGAAGTTCACAATATGCAAATGAATGGATTTCCACCTCATACGTACTGGTGGGAGTGTTGACCAACCTACGTCAGAACTTTAATTACTTTCATTAAAATGGCGTTGAAAATGGTTCAAGTAAGATTGTCAGTGATTTGCGCATGTCTTGTTACAATTTAAACATATTTGTTACATTTTGATTGGTGTAGCAGAGGCAGATGACAAATATACCTGCAGTTAGAAGAGTATAAGCTCTATGAGTGCACGCCATTGGTACAAACTTCACTAAGTTTTAACCTGAAGTGAGGACTAATTATCATTTTCAGCAGTATTAACCGCTTCCCTGATTACCCCGAGTATACTCGGATCAAGGCGAGGGTCAAATTCTGACAAGCCCGAGTATACTCGGGCTGCTGTATTTTTTCCTTTCCTTTAGAAATGCAACCGAGTTTTTTCGATCCTTCGTAGTAGTTTACGTTCCGACCGTTAGAGGTCATTCAGAGAGACAGATTAGATTTCTCGGAGGGTTTCTCGAAGCAGGTTCTTCGAAATATCGGAGTACTGAACTCACACGGTCATTTGCACCGCTGATGCCAAAATTTCTGTTTACAACCCAGTTGTTTCAATTGCTACTCCAGATGTTCTTTACCCTACCAAAGACACTTTCCATTGCTAGATCATTCGCTCTGAGAGGGTTTTCCCCACCCACCCTTTCTTTCCATTGCTAGGTCATTCGCCCTAAGAGGGTTTTCCCCACCCACTCTTTCATTCCTCAGTTCCTGGAAGGTCCTTTGCCTCCCCTCCTTGGTGATGCCCCTTGAGATAAGTATGCACCCTTTAGGATCGGCCTTTCGAAGACATTTTCGGGTCAGTTGTTCGTACAGCTTTCGAGTGAATACGTCTAGCAGTTTTCCTTCCGTTTCTGCTCCGTAGCATTTTTATTTTTCTCTTGTTTTTGTTGTTATATTCTGTTACCTTGTTACTATCTGTTACTTATCTGTTTGGTGCAAGGAATGGCAGCTAGAAATCAATCAGAAAAAGAGTAACGTTCTAAACTTTTGGAAATCTAGAAGCCCATTGTCCGTGTTTACCTACTCGATAGATGGTGAGAGCATTCCTGTTTCGGAATCAGTGAAATACCTCAGGGTAACCTTGAATCGTGACCTGTCTTGGGACACCCACATAAGACGAGTGATAGGTGCGGTAACTAAGAAGTTGGCTTTTGTGCGTAGAATAGTCAGGAAAAGCACGGAAAAGGTGAGAGAATCCTGCTATTTATCGTTGGTTAGACCTCAAATGGAATACGCAGCAGCGGTTTGGGATCCATATCAGAGGGGACTCATAAAGGATTTAGAAAAAATACAGCGGCGAGCAGCTAAATTCGTGAAAAAGAATTACGATAAAAACAGAGCGTTACGTTACTCATAGAAGAGTTGAGTTGGCCATCGTTGAAAGATCGTAGATTAGAGGCGAGACTAAAACTTCTAGATAAATATAGGTCGGAGATATTCGTAAATGAAATGAAGGATATTATTCGACAACCAACGTATATCGGACGGAGGGATAATGAGGACAAGATTCGCGAAATAGATAGTAGGACGGAGAGATATAAGGAGTCCTTTTTCCCTAGAACAATACGTAACCACAATAGATAAGTGAATAATAATTAGTTAGGAACATGGTGTGCGGCACTCCCTGCCATTCACCGTCAAGGTGACTTGCAGGGTAATATGTAGATGTAGATGTACTACTACTGAAAAGAAGAACCCCACGAAGCAGTGTGCATTGTGTGGATGAAAGCGAGACGTCCGGGGAAAGCGGATAAGGAAAGAGAACCATTTCTACTGTGCGACGTGTAATGTTCCGTTATGCGTGGTGCCGTGTTTTAGAATTTATCATTCAAGTTCAAATATATGAATGTAGTATATTTTGTATACAGTTTATTTGTTACATATGTGAATTAGTTATGTATAATATTTAGCACTTTTTTACCTATTATTAGTTATTTTTTATTGTATATTATTTTATTGTTTCATGTTTATTACGTAAGTGTATATATAATTTAAACCATATATATATGTATTTTTTATTGCATAGAACTGTTTTATGCTGTATATAAGTACGTTTTATACGTAAGTTTTTCTTAATTTTGTAGTTTGCACCAAAGAAATGTAACTTTTAAATATGAATCGAGTTCAAGTACCTCGTATCTATCAATAATATAAAAATTTTAAAGTTCGATAACATTTTTATTAAAATTTACTGTTAAAAAATGAATGCATTTCTTTAATTGTATCATTATGATTTTTTCGAAATTGCAATAAAAAAATATGACTTTTTTTAGATCCTATATTGTAAAAAAATCGTCAGGGAAGCGGTTAAATAAGTTTCCCCGAATCTTAAGACAGAAATTGCAGATTGTGTAGTGAAGAAAAGCATCTCTGTAAAAGGGAATGTATCACAAGGTATAAGATGAAGTTTTGATAGAAATTTTATGCTAATGGTGATGCATTGTGCTGAAGAAACTAACGATTGTGAAGCTGGAAGGAAATATAGTGTGACGAACCAAATGTGTGAAGGTGAAAGCAAGCAAAAGTGCTAACTCAACATGGAAGTCATTTAGTTGACACAAATGAAATCGATTTTATGAATTAGAAGAAGAAATTGTAAAATTTATGCATACCGAAAGATCGGACAGAAGACCAGTGTCATGGGAATCATTAAACCGAAAGCTGAAGCTGAATTATCATTATCACTAACCATCCCATGGCAAGAATTCAAGGCTAGTAATGGTTGGTGCATATGGATGATGCATTGTAACAGTTTTTGCATGCAACCAAGAACTTCTCTCTGCCAACGTTTACCTTCTGACTACATCGTCAAAGTTATTGCTTTCCAGAAGCATGTATGTGTCGCAGAAAACTCACGATTTTCTTCTGAGTCAAAAGGGTAATAATAATAAAAACTTCGGAGAATAAAAAAATGTGCATTACTGTAATGTTGGCAATGTTAGTGGGTGGCACAAAGTTACCACCGTATGTTATTTTAAAAATTGTTATTACCAAGTTTTTTCCTTAATAGACCTTGTTTTGTATTGTGGTCATCCTAAATTTGAAGTTATATTCCTTTTGGGTAAATATGGTATATCTAATACATATATTAAAGAGAATTCTGTCCTTTCTGCGTGTTTGTACAGCTGCAGAACATTTTTCATTTGTATTTTAAAATCACTTAGAATTGCGATACATAGACGGGACTTGCACCAAACGATGCCTAAAAGAACGGATATTCATTTTCCAGCCAACAATTTTCGAATATGCGTTGAATCATTCCACAAATTTGTTATTAACATGAAAATTTGGCTAAATTTTAGACAACAAAATTTTGTTGTCAAGGTCGATGGCATTGTTGCTGATCTAGCAAAATTACATCTATATCTAAAACCAATGACATGAACTTTGATATTGTATTTGAAATCAATTGTGAGAACCATTCTTATATATTTTGAATGCATTTTAATCGAAAGGGAAATAATGATGGCTTAATTTGAACGATAGGTTTGTTTACTGCAGTGCCATTTCTAAGGCACGGAAGAAATGCGAACTAATACACGACCGCTAATATTTTAATTAGTTTTTTGTTTTGTTTACTTTGACAACGAAAGAACTTAGTAAGTAGCTTTTTTAATTCACACATTTTTTGTAATCACTATAAATGCACCGGCCATTCATCAAATATCTTGCTTAATTATAAAAAAATTAATCATAATACTTTAATTAGTTTTTGACGATGAAAGAACTTTTTAGACTCGGATGCATAATATTTCAAGTTTTTTTAACTACGATAAATTTTAACTATAACAGCTAATGCATTATTGCCGCACCTACCTGCCGAAGGCTGTCATTAGTATGGCGTGATATTTTGCTTTGATTATATAGTAACACATACATTGTTGAGCAAAAGATTACATTATTAAGGTAAAATGATAATTTTAAGTGGCTAAACTTAATTCTACGATGTGGTATAGGACAATATTTAATAAGAAATTTTTAATCATTTTTTGTTTAAGTGTAATTTACATGCAAAATTGAAGTACATATATTAATTTCCATAGCTGACGGGGGATGTTTAAGCAAGTAACACCCCCCTTGGCTACGCCACTAATAATCAGGTGAGGAAGGTGATCCTTAAAAATATTTATTTTTGGGGGGTTCGCGAGATTTGGATTTTTATGGAAGGGGTCCATGGAATGAATAAGTTTGGGAACCACTGGTCTAGACCAATCTAAGAGGAATAGGGAGCTGAAATTTTGCATGATTATAGGATATTGCTCACAACCAACCAGAAAAATCAAAATTTTTAAATTGTTAATTTTTTGGGGTTGTTTTTACCCCATTTGGTTTGTACATTAAAGTTTAATAATTTTTATCTCAGAAACTATAAGTTGTAGGTACGAGCTTTTGCAAACATTTTATAGCAAATTCCATATAAAAAAACGAAAATTTTGAAAAAGTTCAACAATGTGGTCGCTAAAAATTCGCAAATGTTTAAACAAAGATTTAAGGTGTATGTATTTCCAAATATGCTACAAAACTGAAATTTTTAAAGATATAATTTGTTAAAAAAAAAACGAAATAGGGATTATAGAAATTTTTTATATTTTAATTTGTTTGGCTGTTAAAAATTCTTCAAGTTTAAACAAATAGGTAAATGTTTAGGTACTACAGGGCAAGCTAGGGAGCTGATACTTTAAAAAGTTATTTAGAGCTTAGTGCAAATGCACCAATAAACATACGAAAATCTCCATGAAGTTGTTATTGCGGCCATTAAATTTTTTTACAATTTAAGCAATTAGATAAATGTTATTTTACTTTTAGATGTGCTTTAACTTTAAAATTCTGTGCTTTAACTTTAAAAGTCTGTGCTTTAACTATAAATTCGGCAGAATTGTGTGGCATTAGTACCCCACAATGGAAAAAATATAATATTCTTAAAATTACAGATTTTAGGGATTGTTTTACTGTAATATTGTTCCATAAGGAAAGAACAAAAATTGGTGCAGAGGTGAAATCTTTTGAATTAAAAAAATGTTTTATAATAACAAAATATCTCTCTGAAAAATTAAGGTTAATTCAAGGTGAGATAGAATGCTTGCAGAATGCAAGCACCAACTACTTGTATATTATATAGATAGGAGAATTCTAATGTTTAGGAACTTCCAAATGAGCTAAAGACTTGAAATATGGCAGGATTATAGGTTTTTAGTAGAGGTGGGACGAATCCAAAATTTTCTCGAATCAGAACCCAAATCCTAAACGGTTCTCGAATCCTTCATATAAGAATAATAATAAGAAGAAAAAAGAAAAAACTTTTACTTAAAATTAACAGTTTTTAATTAAAGCAAAATTTGAAATCTGCATTTAATGAAAAATAAATTTAAGACTACAGTTTTTAAAAATACACCTATATTTATTAAGAAGATACAAATGAAATTTTGTTAATGAAGTACAGAATTAAAACTCTTGAATCTTGAGGTTCATTTTCTCAACATAATTTGACAAAAATATTTGAGTATCAGTTCAAATTTTTTACATTTTTCCAAAACCTTTTTAAATCGAAGCAAGTGTCGAGGGGGGAGGATTATTTCAAGAGTTAACATAGATAAACACTAAACATGGAACACTAAATTCTCTCCAGAAAATTAAGAAAAATCAAAAACTTGTTTATTTTAAGAGTTCATAAAAGTACTGAACACTTTTAGGACAATCTAAAAGAGCAGAAATCTTCAATGAAGATTTTATTTAAGAAAACTAGCATTCGAGCTCGCTCTGGGTCGCCACGAGGTGATATTGGTGATCCGGGTACCACTGAAATTGCAACAATCGCGTTCTTTTTTAATGAACGCTTCAATTGGACGTCAATAAAACTAATCTTTCCAAAGTTTTGAGTTAAAATGTTTAATGGTTTTTTAGGTTAGGATTCGAAAGATTCGAATGACGAAAAAAGCGCGAAGATTCGAGTTTTCAAATCTCGAATCTTTATCAAGATTTGCAGGATTCGAGGAATCGAATGTCCCATCCCTAGTTTTTAGTCACAACCAACCAGAAAAATCGCTAAAAAGTTTATATTTAAGGGGTGTTTTAAACCCCAATGTTTCATTTCAATACCCCATAAGAGAAGCATGGGATTCAGTGCATAGCTTTCTAAAAATGCATTTTTAAATTACTTAAAATTGGGATACGAATTCGGGAGAAGAACAGTTGCCTAGGTGAAAGAATGGAGGTCTTAATTTTTGAAGGCAGAATTCAAATACATGCCCTGCATTAGCATAAATATTTGCTTTTAATCGGAAAAGTGTGAATTTTTCCTCTTTTCAACATTGGAAATCTTTAAATACTATGGCAACGACCTCAATTCTGATATCTGATATTATATGTTACGATTGCAGAGATTTAATGCTTTTAATGGAAATTAATGCTGTCATTACGAATTACAGTTGAACTTCCATAACTCGACTCTCAAGGGAAAGTAAAAATTATTCAAGTTATATAAAATTAAAAACACGGAAACATATTTTTTATATATTTGTGTATATACAGTGGATTTTCTTTAACTCGAATCTCAAGGGAATGCAAAAATTATTCAAGTTATAGAAAATTCGAGTTTTGGAAATATATTTTTCACTTTTATTTAATTGAATTAAGATCAAGTTTATTCCTATAAGAATATAAGTTAAATTACTCTAAATTTCAATATATAGCATATTATGAAAACATCATCATGAATATATTCTTCTGGTAATATGTAAGATTTTACTGTATTCAATACATTAATTACGCACTGTGATTGAGGGTATCATAGATACCATATATGCCAGTGTATAAGCCGACCTTTGCATCTCAAAAAAATTCCGGGTCGACTTATACGCCGAATATAAAATGTGACATTGATATTTACTAAAACATTTGATCTTATGGCGTACATGATTGCCATTATGAATCAGCTGCTCCACTGTTTACATATTCTGTCATTTATTTTAGAATATTTAAGTTAATTATTTTTAATAGTTAATAAAAATAAAAATTTTAACTTGTTTTTATTACTGAATCTCAAAAATATAAACAATCTAGTTGCAATTACAGGAACAAAGGATAAGTAGAAATACATTCCACCAATAGATGGCAATACAGTATATGACTGATCTTTCTTAAATTAAACAAATGATTTAATAACTCAAAAATCGACAAGGCATTTTTTAAAAACCATATAATCCCTTGTATTCATCATTTAACCCAAAGAGTTCATGAAATTAATCACGAGCAACTTTAGTACTGTCAACATTGTAAGGATTCCACTCTGGATCAGATGCTGTAGATTCCAGTTCATTATCATTTTCCCACAATAAATTATCTTCCTCCCCATTAATGGAATTTGATATACCACATTTTGTAACTACTTGATAATGGTTTCTGTTCTAATATAATCCCAAGATTTTATTACCCATTCACACAAAACATTAAGCGGGGCGGCATGTTCAGTTGCAATCTTCATAAAAGTCTTTTCTCCATCAACCATCCACTTATTCCATTTGGCACAAATGCAGTCCTTAAATGGCTTATTAAGGCACACATCCAAAGGTTGAAATAAAGACGTTGTACCCCCAGGTATAACTGAAATATCCGTATTGTATATTTTCAAGCGCTTCTTGATGTCTTGTTATGTGGGATCAGAGCATATCACACACAAGTAAGCTGTGCTCTTTGCGGAGGCCACTGGGATGTCTATTCCAGACATTATCTATCCACAACTTCATTCCATCTTCATACATCCACCCTTTCTCATGGAAATAAACAAAAACGCCTGGAGAGAACTTAATTTTTGGCTTAGTTTTCCATTTGAAAATCACCATGGGTTTCACCTTATGTTAGTCCTGTCGGCCATGCAACCTAGTACCACCGTAAATATTTTTTAAGAGTATCATTTTTGTGCCTTTTAATTCAACAGTTTGGTTGCTGGGTATATCAAAATTCATAGGCGTCTCATCCATGTTACAGATATGAGATAATGGTGTTTGCCGCTTTCTAATGACAAATTGCTGAAAACTGGTAATTTTGTCGTCGAGATCTTTCAGAAGTTTCTGTGCCATCTTGGTTTTCTGCTGCAACACCAGAGATCAACTAGATATTGCCCTAAATTCTATGCTTCGTTCTGGATTTGATTTTGTCCACTTAAGCATGTATAGCGTTTCGATTCTTTCAATTTTCAAGGATCCATTCCGAAACATGTTCCTCAATATCAGGCCAATGACCGGCTCTCATGGCACATTTGTCTTTGGCATCTTCATCATTACAGATTTGTTCTTTCTCCAGTCTCACACCAACTTTTTACTAACACCAAAATTTCTCGTTGCAGCACAGTTATTTGATGATTTAGCGAATTTCACAATGTTTAACGTAAATTTTTTCACGAAAACTTTCTCAATATACTTTGTATATGGAGAAAGTAAAAATACCATGGGGTTTTTTTAGCGAAAAAGTGGGGGGTCGACTTATACGGCTAATATATGTCTAGTCATGTATTTACAATCTGAAAAATCTAGGTCGACTTATACGCAGGCATATAAGGTAATTGTAATTCTCACGTACTACTGAAAGCACGAACATGACAATTAAATTTGGGATATCGATGGCAGGATGGAGCAAATAGGTTTGTTTTTCTCTAGGACTATAAGGGATCACAATCGGAGAACCTTGATAGCAGTGATGGCAAAACGTGAAAAGTATTTTAATGTTGTTTTGTAACTTTCTGAGAAATTTTAACTCTTTTCAATTGTTAAATATAATGGCATCATACCGATTTTTTATCCAATTCGTGCTAAAGACATGGATGATAATGCCATAGTCTTAACACAAAATATCCTAATTTTTACATACATTTAATGTATAGGGTATTGTCTTAATAATGATTATACTTATTGCTCATGCAGGGCAATCGTGAGTGACGAAATTTGAAATACAAAAACTTGGACCCGAGCTGATTGCCAGAGAATTTGGAAATTACGGATAGTTGCCATTATTTCACGGAAAATTATAAATATTCTGCTCTTACTCATGGAATATATTATCTAATGCATATATGTTCCACATGGCTGAAGTGCTGTTGCTCTGAAGATCGCGTTGGTTTATTTACGAGTTTAGATCTTGGTATATGGAGATCATTTAGCGCTTGCAGTATGCAAGCACCTTCTTCTTCTTCATCTAAAGGCTAAGCCTTGTCGCTGCAACCATGAACTCCTGTCCTCTGCCATTCTCTTCAACATCTCGTATTTCTCAACTCCCATCACTGACTCCACGTCATCTAGGTATTTCTTTCTTGGTCTGCCTCTTCCTTTCTTCCCTAAGTTTCCCCTCCAAGATGTTCACAATTAATCCATTATGTCTAATCACATGGCCTAAAAATTTTGCCTTCCTTTCTTCCATTCCTTTGATCAGTTTCCTTTCTTCTTTTACTTCTTCCAAAACTTCAAGGTTTGTCTTTCTCTCTGTCCAACCTGTCTTTATCAATCTTCTCCATATCCACATTTCTGTTGCTTCCAGACGGGACCTCTCCCTCTTTCCTAACGTCCAACTTTCACTACCATAAAGTAAGGTACTCCAGACAAAAGCTTTTGCAAAGGATTTCCTTACTTCCAAATTCATATGACTGCTTGTCAGTAGATTCCTTTTGCATTGAAAAGCTTGCTTTGCAAGTGCTATTCTTCTTTTCACTTCCTGCACACATCTATTATCTTCAGTAATTGTACTACCTAGGTAGCAAAACTGCTTCACCTGCTCAATTTCCTGATTGCACGCAAGCAAGCACCTACAAACTCATATAATATAAGACTTCTTTGAATGGAATCTATTACCTATCCAAGTGTGTACAATAAAATAAAACTACCAATAAAATCACAGTTCTAGTGTCATTAATCACAATTTCAGTTTTCATTAACTGCAATGGCATATGAACAGACATACTAAAACACCAACATTAAGACAGTCGTTTTGAAGTAATAAGTTCTATTGAATTAAACTTGGTAAAAATGCAAAAATACGACCAACATTAGCCTGAGCCGAGGGGTAACAGTTACCCTCGTTAAAAAGTAATAGAAACATGGAAGTAGAATGGTTAATTTGATAGAACTCGATCCACTAAGCGCATAACTAATTTGATCTACCACTACAATTCACCTTGCTCTCTTCAATCGTTTTCCAAAGAATTTCGCATCCGTACATATACTTCACTATAGTCCGTATATGACTCATTTTGCTGATTGTGGATTCACCCAAAGCATTTCCTTTGTCCAAGTGTTTACATGGTGATTGGCAAGAGCAACGATGTGTCAGCTGTAATCTGAAATTATTCATAAACCGGCCATCAATTTAGATGTAACTTCCAAAAATTTTATTCAGCAGCATAAATCATATCTCATAAAAGTTTTTAAAATGTTGCTTATAGAATAGAGTGAAGGATGGAATGAAACAACCTTGCAAATAAATTTTCTATAAGTGGCTCAGGTTAGCTCATTAAACTTACATTTGTTCACTGAACTGTTGATAAGTTTCCATATAATGCACTCACTAAACCATTGCGAAAATATTTAAATATTTTATAATAAATGAATCAAAAGCGAAACATCAGATTTTCACGGTAAAAAAATAAGAAAATATAATATTCAAAACACTCACCGGAATTCATCTATGTCTAGAAGTTTATTCGTGAAACAGCAAGAGTAAATGAATGAAGTACATATGCAGTCGGTTCTGTTTTCTAAATTTTTTGTGCCAGAAGATAAATAAATTGCTCCTCGGTTGTCGTCGTCCACATCATTGATAACTACACCACCACCGCCCTGTAATAGTTATGAAGAACTTACGATGCCGTAATAATATCAACTCTGACACTTTTAAGTGCCGACGACGAATAAGAGAAAAAGTACTTGGTTGTATGATACTGAAGACATCATACCTCAATTAACTGAACAATATCATTCGAATCCGAGGAAGGATAAACGTAAAACACCATAGGCGTTTCATCATTGCTCTTAAATAAATTACTTGAGTAGGTAAGTTTATTTTTAACACCGCTAATAGGCATGACATAAAATTAATATCCTAATTAATGCAAACTTCCTCCAAAACTTCATAACAAGCATATACGACGCAACTTCACACACATCATATACGACGCTTACCTAAAAATCTACTAAAAACAAACAGCACTGCCAACGTTCACATATCAAACAAATTGAAAACCGTACCAACCAAAAAAGTAAAAAACGATATGAATGGTAACTTCGAAGAAATGTACATATATGGTTCACAGAAGAGATAATTGAAAATGTGAGACAGAGAAAGTTGGCAGTAGATAAATCCGCAAAAAGATGTATCAAGATAGGTCTGTGTTTAACCAAAATCTGTATAAATATCAGGTAACTATAGCTAAAGGAGTACAAGATACTTTCCACAAATAATATCACTGTAGATGATATTTCCATATTATACAAAGGCCTGATTGTAGAACGTGTTTTTGAATGTGCTGTTGCTAAGGTGGTCATAGATGTTCACTCTTTCTTCATCCTTAGTTTGTACCCTTATGACATTCATGGCTCTCTGTATAACTGGCTAAAATCCTATCTGACTTCAGCATGTTATGATCGTTAACAACAAATATATCTTTCTGACTAAGGTTTTGATCCAGGGTGTTCCGCAGGTCTCAGTTTTAGGACCAACTCTTTTCCTTCTATATATTAATGATCTCCCTAATTCCTTCTCTGTTGACCTGGATGTCAAACCTATTTTATATGCTGATGACACCAATTTTATTCTTTCTTCTTCTTCACTTGACAATTTACTTCATGACGGCAGGTACATTTCGCAAAAACTCAGCGAGTGGAGTAAAAACTGCCATCTCAGCCTTAATGTTGAGAAATCACAACTTATCCACTTTGCCAGTTCCAACAAACCTCCCAGGCTTATTGCCATTGATTTTGAAGGGAAAGCTATTCCTCAAGTCTGCAGCACTAAATTCTTAGGCATACAATTAGATTCTAAGATTGCATGAGATCATCACATTAGTTGTTTAACTAAAAAGCTGTGTTCCATTTGCTATCTAATATGAACTATCAGACAATGTCCTTATTACAGTATATTATGGTGAGATTTATTCTCACAATGCATACAGTATACTCTTTTGGGGATCCTCCCCTTTAGCCATGTCAATATTTTGAATACAAAACAAAGTCCTTTGGCTGATTGCCCAGGAGGCTTATCATGCTGCATGCCGGCCAATCTTCAAAAAATTAAATATCTTACCTGTCCCGTGTATTTATATAATGTTAGTTATCTTGTACGCTAGGGACAACATTCAGAACTGATTCCAACTCTGATATAACCTCCATATACCTTATGTCTGAACTAGTAAGACCATCCTAGGCCCAAAAATAATGGGCCTATATTTATATAACAAACTACCATCTTCTCTTAAGAACATCAAGAGTAGGTTAGTTTTTAGAAAAATGCCGAGGGAGTTGCAGAGTAAACTGTACTATAATGTGACTTTTTTATGATAGTTTTTAAGCATGTATGCATTTGTGTTTTACTTTTTAATCTTCTTGTGTCACATGTATATCAACATTTTGTAATTTGAATTGCATTTTCCATTGTTAATGCCAATTAGTTTATATTTTGACTTGTCCTATACAGTTGTCCTCTGAATTAATAAACATAATTATTATTATTATTTATTTTTAATTCCATAAAAATTGCATACACAAAGCATTACAATTGTCAGGAGCCGTCATAGAGGACATTCACAACATATATATATATATATACTATGGGAGTTACATATCAAAGCAAACATACAAAAAATACAGAGTGAGTACATAATACATATGCTACATTTTCTTATATGTTCTATGTTTCATATTTTATAATTGTGCAACTAGCCTTCATCAAAAATCATCATATATATTTGAAAGTAAGAAAACATATTAAAACTACAATCTCAAAATACAGCAATATTTAAATATAAAACAAGTAAATTACATGCTAGAGTTTCTTCCTGTTACATGTTTTTGGAGTAGCATACATCAATAAATTCTTCAACTGAGTAAAAAGCATTCTCCAGTAGAAATTTGTACATTTTGTTCTTAAAGTCTTTTTCTGATCTGCTAGACTTAAGGTTGGGAGATAAAATATTGAACCATTGAATACCTTTATATTTGGGTAGGCTTTCATACAATTTTAATCTATGTTGGATAAGACGGTAAGAGGAATTGCCTCTAGTGAAGTGTTCATGGACATCTTTATTACATATTATATCATCCAAAGTAGCTAAATATAGCAATGTCCTATATATTACAATGGAGGGGAGTGTCAGTAGTTTAAGGTCAAGAAAAGCCTGCCTACATGTTTGTTTCAGGGGTAAGTTTGCTATATAGCGTATTGCTTTCTTTTGTAAAATGAAAAGCTTCTGTAAATTTGTTTCACTAGTGTGCCCCCATAATTCAATTCCATAGACAA
Source organism: Tanypteryx hageni (assembly GCA_028673005.1). NCBI lineage: Eukaryota > Metazoa > Arthropoda > Insecta > Odonata > Petaluridae > Tanypteryx > Tanypteryx hageni. Next base: position 97,090,954 of record CM054116.1, read on the forward strand.
GGTATGGGTAAATCAGTTCAAAATAAGCAGTTTTCATAACTCCTTGTGTACAGCGATATTTTAGGTTCCTTAAGACGTAAAGATTTCTGCTAATTTTATGCGATATTTCATCTATATGGTAATTCCAGCTTAGTTTTTCATCAATAATTAAACCAAGAAATTTTGTACAGCGGTTTTTCATTATCATGATATCTCCTACAAAGTAGCTATTTTCTGAGTCATATAAGCGTGGGGAGAATTCTATAAAGCATGATTTTTCAGTGTTTATTGTGAGGTTTTCATTATAATATTGTGCAACGCTGTTTAAGACAACATTTCCCTTTATTTCCAGTTGAGAGTACAGCTTATCAGCTATTATGATAGAAGTATCATCCGCAATCAAAATTATAGTCCCATCATTAATAACAGATTGGATGTCATTTATATATAATAAGAAGAGCAAGGGCCCAAGAATTGAGCCTTGGGGAACTCCATTGGTAGCAGTGAGATTAGATGACATAATATGTCCTTGGCATGTCTGTAGTTTTACTACCTGCATTCGGTTTGTTAAGTAAGATTTGATGAGACTATGGGCTTGACGTCTTATTCCAAAATTTTCTAGTTTTTCAAGTAGTATGTCAAAATTTATGCAGTCAAAAGCTTTTGATAGATCCAAGAAGATACCAGTGGAGTACCTAATATAAATATAAAGAAAAAAGAAGATACCGTTATAAATTAACAGTATCCCTTCTTTTTTCTTTGAATGGAGATGCCTATGAACACAGTGAACATGAGGAAAAACAAAAAAAACATACATATATTAACTTGCCCAACCTGTTGGGGTCGAGTAAAATTTTCGTTCATGTTCAAATTTCTCTTCCTTGGCCCAGCTGAGTTCCAATGGGTGTTGCGGAAGTGGTACCCATGAAACGTCAAAGTACCTTTAATCTTAAACTGCCTGCTTTAAACTGATAATTATTTGCAACAAGGATAATGTTTAGTAATGATATAGAGTTCAATAGATAAATATTGAGCTCATATAGTGGATAAGAACAAATGAAAAAAATTTATTTAAGAATAAAAAATTGAAGAAATTAATGTTAATCTCCACAAGCCATATTACACCAAACACTACTACCCCTACATCCTTATAGATTGATGCTTTTCATCAGTAATATTCTCTGTGAAACTCGGACAAAGGAGTTTATTCTGAGGTCAGGAAGCAAGCTGATACACTTATAACAGCTGCCAAATTGCAGCTTCACCTTTTTTATTCATTATTATTGCCCCAACAATAAATAGTCGCTGTTAGATCATTTAGAATGAGAAATCTAATCATTGAACTGGCCAATGAAAAGCAAATTAGCTTTTTTGCTGTAAGCAGCAAATTTCTGCAATGCCATCCTGAATGCTGCCATGTATATTATACAATATTTATAATAGACAGTAAATATACCACCAATTCATGCTTTTGGAATACCAGTAACTCCAAAATGAATTTATTCCTCCATTTAACAGCTGACTACTGTATATGAGTACAATAACCAGTAGTGGATTTACCAATCTTGTGACCCTAGGTATTTGGAGGTTTATGCCCTCCCTCTCCCTTTTCTAATTTAAAATAAAACTCCCTTTTCTATTCAAACTTATAATTAATTTGGGTACTTTGTGGTTAACGTGGCCCCACCTCTGCAGCGCCCCAAGGGGCGAGATATAGAACTAAAAGGCGCTGAATGTGACGAGGTTTGGAATTACATGCAGTAGTACTCCATTGAAACTTGCTTGAGCCAGGGAAGGGAAATTTGAACATGAACCGAAATTTTACTCGGCCCCAATGGGTTGGGTAAATTGGTGGAAGTGTTTTTCGTTCCTCCTCACGTTCTCTGTATTTAAAGGCATCTCCATTCAAAGAAAAAAGAAGGGATACTGTTAAAAATGAAACATTTATAATGGTATCCCTTCTTTTTTTCTTTTAATGGAGATGCCTCTGAACACTGTGAACGTGAGGAGGAATGAAAACACTTCCACCAACTTACCCAACCATGTGGGGTCGAGTAAAAGTTTCGTTCATGTTCAAATTTCCCTTCCCTGGCCCAGCCGAGTTCCAATGGAGTACTGCTCCACATAATTCCAAATCTCGCCACATTCAGCGCCTTGTAGTTCCATATCTTGGCCCTAGATGAGCGCTACCGAGGTGGCGCCGCATTAACCACAATGTACCTTAATTTTTAATTTAATATGTATTTCTAAATAAACATTACATTAACAGTTTTTAATTAAATTTTTTATTATAGGTATCCTTATATAATAATTCTCAAGTGTCCGTCTGTCTGTCCCGGTATTTTTTGGACATTTCTCAATGGAATTAAGAGCTGAAACTTTCACAGTCGTTGAACCCCCATGAGGTGGTCTCTAGAAAAATCAAACATCCTGGAAAAAGTCCCGGATTCGACTCCGGGAGACAATTATATTTTCCCATAAGTTTACATGGGATTTTTGATTTTTCAAGGTGCAAGGTTTATTTCCTTCATTCATTAAAATATTTAAATATGGACCGACTTTCTCCATTTTTGTTTTATTCGATGGCTAAAACTATAAAATATCTTATTCTTGCGATGTTTCGATGTTATAAGGAAGAATTTGTCAGAAACACAGTTCTTTTCTAAATTTTATGGATTTTTTGTACTCTTTCCTGGTGTTACCAAGGCAAACCTCATTGTTGCCTCCGATAAATTAGCATCTATTAAGACTTCAAATAGATGAAAGAATTGTGTTATTTGCTTCCCGCAATGTCAAACTTAATAGATTGCAACGTTAATAATAATATTATTATTCAGTAAACATACAAAGAGGAGGAATAATGGAGCCAAAGAGTGGCACATCAAGTTATATATTGATGCCAGAATGTAATAAATTTCAAGCGCTTCATTTTCTGGGAGAATTCAAATGATTGTCAGGAATTTATTAATTAATCAAACAATGGGGGACTGTCAAAATATTTGTTTTTAAAAATTCTTTGTAATTGACTTAATTACTCCCTGTGAACATTTTTTGTTAAATCGTCTTCATTATGCAAAAAATATTTAAAATAACTCTTTTAAATATCTGCCAAAACGGCATCCTGGTTGGAGGGGGTACGTGGTGTCATCGCATGCCTTACGACTGTACTGAAAGCACGCGGTTTTGATACTACGTCCTGTTGCTTTTCCTGATATTGTAGCTAAAATTGAGAATATGGAACTTAAGAAGGGTTATAAGTATTGTCTGGTACCTCAGTGTTTAAATACAATGATTAAAACCCCGAGAAAATTGTTCTTCATGCTACCGAGCTCCTTGGGAAGAAATAAGAAGCGGAGAATATTGTGGTTGAAAGCCATGAGGAGATACGCATCTGATATATTGGAACGTAAAATTGCAGTTGTTTATGAAGATCATTTTTATCTAATTACTAGTTATATGTACGTATGTAATTTTATTGCTTCGTATTTTAGTTTATGACTTATGTCGGCATTACCATATATTTCTGGAGAACGTTGAAAGAGTAAATTATATTTTTATGTTTCAAAGATTAGCATATATTTTTATTTAACAAAACCTCCATAATGTAATATACCTATTCTAAATACGTAAGATCAAACTTACGGTAATCGTTGGGCTATGGGTTTATTAAGCAAATAATTACTGTTGCAGGGCATATATTTAAGTACCAAGTTTTTAAGCAAATACTTTTACAAATGTTACATACTAAGTTTGTTCTGTAATTTAAATATTTTAATAAATTTGTTCCCATAATATCCACGACAGCATGGTATTTTGAAGCACCCGGTTGTGCTAAATAAGGGCAGTCATGAAACTCCACAGACGTGACTTCTTCTTCATCTACAACTACACTCACTTCATAACCTCTTTATCTTATTGTGTGTTCAGGGCAAGTCTTGCCTTTAACAATACAAATTTTTCCTTCTCGCTTCAGTTTAACAAATCCAACAGCATTACTAACATAGTCTTTCCTCATTGACCTCAAAGGGAGAAAAAAGCCATAAAAGCAACGATGAAATTCGCAACATATACAAAAGAGACATGCAGTTATGACAAACACTTCTCCAGTTTTTCTTTTCACAAGTATAGGTAATAACTAAGGCAGATAGACACTTAAAACAACAAACTTCAGCACATTTCCTATAGACAAGACACACGGAAACTAAGTTGATTCACACGAGTTTTGTATAATATTTGTCAATATTTGACCTGATGATTCTGTAAAGGCAGATGATGGTGATTATTCACTGAAACCGGTCGTGTTTTACTTAATATCTTTTGTGGAAATTAATAAAAGTTTAATATAAATAAAAAATACTATCTAGCATTGTTCATGTTATTTGATTGTGGAATTCCATGAAGTCTCAGCCTCGTCCATTACCTTTTGTATACTTTTCTAACTATATTTTACTTACTAGATACTAGGACAGCATGGGAAACAATACATAAATACCCAAAGAAGTTCCAATTTAGCTAATAAGTGTGGGTGACTAACTGTATTGAATGCTTATAGTTGTGTTATATAGTTATAGTTGGCAATGAAGCTATTCCATATTCAAATACTGTTCGTAACCTTAACAAATACTCTCTCGTGGAGTAATCATGTTGATGGAATTTGCAATAAAGTCAGTATAACACTATACCGACTGAAGGTCTACAAAAACCTCCTACCAATTCATACACGTCAGAACCTTACATCATCGCTTATATTTCCAATTTTTTATTATTGTTGTGTAGTTTACAATGATCTTAGTGAAGACCTTAATTTAAAATTACAACGACAGCTTAATTCATGTATAAGGTTCATATTTAATTTACACCGTGAAGAACACATATCACCTTATCGAAAGAAACTTGGTTGGCTCGATATTAAATCGCGTAGGAAATATTTCATTAGCTCTTTAATGTATTCACTTTTTGTAAATAAACACCCAATTTACCTAACGAACATGTTCTTGAAGAAGCCATCCCATGAGGTAATGACTACCCGATCATATCTGGACAATCTGTACTTTCCAAGCCATAGGACAACTGTCTTTCAAAAATCATTTTGTGTCTCTGCTACAAAACTATGGAATTCTTTACCTTAAGACATAAAAAACTCAACAACAATGTCAAGATTTAAATTAAAACTATATGATTTCCTATTCAGAGTTTGATGCAACCTAGCCAAAATTATGTTTATTTGTTACTATCAATAGTTTAATAAATCGTAAGAAATGTAATATGAAAACTTGTCTTGATTTGTATGAACTATGTTTTATAAAATACTCGAATTTGTTCATTTTTGTGAGCAGGAAAAACATTGTTAACTCTTATGTAAAAACATTGTTAACTCATGTACTAGCTGGCCAAATATCTTTATTGTATTCTTCTTTTTTGTTCTTAGGGGGCACAGCCCCAGAACAATAATAAATTTATTATTATTCCTGAAGTCTGTAAAGACTACATCACCTTGGTGTCCAATTTGAAAGGAATTTAAAATATAATTTAAGAATACAATCAGGTTGGATGATGTTGAACAGTTGGGCGTGAACCCATGCTGCTCATTGACAATGATATTCCTTAAGTGGGGACTCAGCTTACTTAGCACAAGGCTCTCAAACACTTTAGTGAGGGATGATTGTATTTCAATTGGCCTATAATTTTTGACATCACTCCTGTTTCCTGATTTAAAAATTGGTATAACGAAACTTTCCTTCGAAATATTAGGAAAAAATGCCATGAGCAAGAGAATTATTGAATAATCTATTAAGAGAATTGGCTAAAATGGATCTATGTACAATGTTTCAAAACAGATGCTGGTATACAATCGGGACCAGCACTTTTACTTGTGTTCAGTGACACTAATGTCTTTCTAACATCATCAACAAATAATTATAGTTGAGTTTAAATTTTTCAAGGATTTTTGACAATCATTTGTAATATACCTAAAAACAAAACTTGAAGTGGTCAAATGGTTAATTGAATGAATCTGTTATCCCAAAAGTGAAATTCCATAGCTGGAGGGGGGAGGGGCAAGGGCCGAGGACAGAGAACTTGCAATCATGTCAAATTTTGTATTAACACTAAGGAATAGAGGAAAATATATCTCCACTTTAACACTATACAAGAACTTCCAGAAGCTTTAATATGAGCATGATCATCACTGCTGCCAACCTTGTAGCTGTAATAAGCCGATGGTTTTTCCAACTGCTTTGTGGCAATTGGGGTGACATTCATCACCAACTGCCATTGATGAGCTAAGATATTTTAACTCTGTTAGTATATCTAATTCCAAAAAAGTCTAGCCTAAGCTTGTTTATTTAAATATTAATAATAAAATTTGTATTTTCAACAGAAAAAGATACTTGAATAGAGCGGTTTCTCCTTTTACAGCGTCATCAGGTCAAATCATCACCTGATGCTACAATTTAAAGAGAAACCGGTCGATTCAAGTACGGAAATATGTTTTGATGTCCCCTGAACACGTTTTGACCATTTTCTCGGTCTGTGTATGTGATAGCTTTTTGTGGGTGCTTAACTCAAAATCTATTGATCAGGTCTACGCAAAATTTTATATTTAACATTTTTATAAAAGTCAGAACTGCTTACCTTTTGGTAAAAATCCATCAACCGGGAGTGGGTGTTTACTCTTGTTACTTGTCTTTTATTTTGAAATATTTGATAATGTAAAAGGAGGAGATCGGTACAAACTAAGGACGAAGAAAGAGTGAACATCTATGACCACCTTAGCAACAGCACATTCAAAAACACATTCTACAATCAGGCCTTTGTATAGTATGGAAATATTATCTACAGTAATATTAATTGTGGAAAGTATCATGACACCACCATTTTTACTTTCTCCATATACATAGTATAGGGGCAAATATTGTATTCATGAAAAAAATCCACTTCGAGATTTCAACTGAAATACACGTTTTGAGGTCCCCTGAACACGTTTTTACCATTATCTCGATGTCTTTGTGTATGTGATAGCTTTTTGTGGGTGCTCTAACTCAAAAACTATTAATCAGGTCAATGTGAAATTTTATATTTAACATTTTTATAAAAGTCACAGGAACTGATTAGTTTTTGGTAAAAATCAGTCGACCGGAAGTGGGTGTTTACTCTTGTCACTTTTCCGTTATTTTGAAATATTTGCTTTAATATTTGATAAATATAAAAATATATTGGAATAAACGTTGTAGGAAATTTAATTTTCTACAACCTTTGTTCGACACATATTTCCATATAATGCATTGTTTATGAGATATCTTATATTTTTAGCTGCCACCACCATACCACCTACCGATGACTATTGTTAAAAATTGGTGCTTCGTTACATCTTAGTAATGCTCCCTTTTCTTTTCTTAATTGTTGGAGCTTTGTGGCTATATCCAATTTCAGAAGGCTGTGGTGTGAGTTTATTTCTGTTTTTTGTAGTCTAAAATTTTCTTGCAGTTTCTTAAAATATTTATTATTATCTAACCCATTTGGAATTTTTATAAATATTACAGATATGGAGAGTCATGTGGTGGCCACATTTTATTATTATGGAATCATTTCACAAAGTAGAGTCTTCCCAAGTGAATTTTGTTTGTTTATTATGATGTTGCTCGATGTGATATTTCACTTGAAATTTTGAAAATTTTCAAGGAAAAATGTTATTTTCTTACTCAGTTAATAAATCTATTATTCACAAAAAAGAATTAAAAAGCTTAAATTCAAATGCAATGCATTTTCATAGATTGTACACTTTTTTTATATGCATGGATAAGTGAGGTTAAAATTAATATAAGAAGACCTTTAGTTTTGTTCCAATATTAAGGGATTAAAAGGAATATTTAATTAAATATTTATTCAGATATGCATGTACACCAGCAATGTAATCCTATATTAACTAATGATGCTAAAAGAAATCCAAATGTGTGAAAGCTGCCATGGTATATTACATTCCTCACTACCTTTCTCAATCTTTGTAACATGCACTTTCTTTAATGATAAAATTTGGTATGAAAAAAGTCTCAACAATATTTTAATTATGCAAAGGATACAATGAAGACTAAATTAACTGCACAATATATCAACAAATTAAATCACATTACAAACGACTCTCCTCTGATGTTCATGAAGCATGCTTAAAAAGGTATAATGTTTCAAAATTCCTTCACAGCTGAAAAGTAGTTGATAAAGAGTTTATCCTAAATTCTTGACATCAGCAAAGTGTCTGGTAACATGAATGCCATTGCATATGAGCAAATTCTTTGCAAATTCACAGCTGAAATGAATAAGATTACTTTAAAGAAAATGCTAGTTAGAATTATAGCTCTATTAATAAACCAGAATGCAAATTTTGATTAATTATTATAATATAAAAACTTTTCAATTAAACGTTCCTCAAATCGAATAAATCTTACTCGTTAGAATTAATGAGCAAGAGTAATTCAGCCAAGTTTAAGACCAGTCGCTCGTTAGAGATGATAAAATTGAGATAATTGCACGGCACTTTCATTAAAAATGAAGTATGTTAACCACTAATGATAATTACCTGAACTTGGAAACAAAATATTTTCCGACATAATTTGTTCACTCTCTCTTGAACTCATTTTCAGTAATTTCAAATTCTGAAAACCCTAATTTTTTCCATTCCTCTTGGGTCATTAAATTATTTTTCATTCTACAGTCCAGATAATCTCGAGCTTCAGATCTACAGGCTGAGGAATCATTTGCAGCGGATCGCAAACACACCATATATTTCAGCATTGGTATTTTACAAACTCCAGAATGATCTAAAGGAAAACTACCTTTATCTGGTGGAGTAGCAACAAATTTCTTTTGTCCAAAAGTCATCGAAGACATCGTAGTTCTTGAAATTGCAGCGATAGTAATTCGTATGGAAATATCTTTCAAGTATATCCTTTCAAATTATCTCCACTTAATAGCGAAACTAGTTCATGCTATGTATTTAATACTGCTAATATTAATAAATTAATGACAGAAAATGACGAATAAATACAGAATTTTGAAAATAAGCATGGTAATATTTACTTAATACGCTTAGAGAGTTATCGAGGTTGACGTCAAATGATACATCGAAAGACACATCGATGTGTCGATGTCAAGAAAACATCGATGTGTGTGAGCACCGCCCATCTAGGGGTGTGATATGAAACTGCAAGACGTTAAGTGGGGAGAGATTTGGAATTATGTGGAGCAGTTCTACATTTAAACGATTTGAACTGATTTGAACTCAGATTGGCCAAGGAAGGTAAATTTGAACATAAAGCTGTGGTTCTTAACCTTTTTAGCTCCCCGCACCCCTTGGTCTTTCAGAATATGCTTTCGCACCCCCGAAAAAATATCTTTGATTTACGCAAATGTTTCTTTCTAAGACATGAACATATAATCGTCCAATTTATAATGACTTGCGTTTATTCAAAGGCTGTGACAAATTAAATGATATTTCCCCAAAACGTTTTGTTGTATATTTTTATTTGTTTCTATTTAAATTAATTTTTTAAAATCTCTAGATCAACACCTCGCACCCCTAGAAACAGTGCCTCGCACCCCCTGGGGGTACGTGCACCCCAGGTTAAGAACCACTGACATAAAGGAACATTTCACGCGTCCCCACTTGGTTGGGTAGGTTGGCGGAAGTGTTTTTCCTTCCTCTTCACGTTCACTGTATTCAGAGGCGTCTCCATTCAAAGAAAAAAGAAGGGATACCGTTAAAAATGATATGTAGGTCTATTTTTGAAAAATACAAAAAATTAATTTATTTCTATCATATATTCACTCAAATCTCTTTTATATTTATTTATATTATTGATAGCCTAAAAGACTTTAGGTAGACATAGATTTTTATGATAATATTAAATTTAGGGCTATTTTCATAAAATACTTTTTTGTGAGAAGAAATTTCTCAATTCATTCTTTTTTCCCATTGTATAGCCATGCAAATTTCAGTTTATGTCAAATAATTTTGGATATGTTTTTAGAAACTTAAGGCACTCCATTATGCACATGCAAGATACCTTTAAAATTAAGTTCTTTGAATATATTTATACAACTATTCAACGGAATGTCTTAAAATAGTTCTAATTACTCTTTTTTATTCAATGAATACGTTTTTAATATATAAAAAGATAAAATTAAAGTTATACACAATAATAACCTCTGATGCGAAAAATTGCCTCATTCAAGCCATAAACCCTATTCTATTACTACCTACCTAATTTCTTGATAATATAATCACTGAATTATCCCAGGTTACCCTTCATTTTAAATTTAACCCTTATTTCTAGATATTTATAATGTACGCATTCCATATTGGTAAAACGTTGAGGTATGCAATTTACACTGATTATATCACATCCACTTAATAATTTATCATTGAATAAATAAAACACCGTCTTTATTTTTCGCAAAAAACTATCACACATTGCTTTTTGGTGGTGGCACGATTTTCAACGGATTACTATTTTTTCATAAACATCGAAAGAAAAACATCGATGTTGTAAAAAAAATCGCAACACTGACATCGATGTTTCGAAAGGTTAACATCGACACATCGATGTTTTTTGTGCCTCACTAATTTGAAAGCAGCCGTTAGAGACTTATGGCTGTTAGGGAACTGAAGGGGAATATCTTGTTTATTGTAAATCTCGGATCGCCGTTGAAGATATTTATCCAACGCAATCATTGACATGGATTCTCCTATTAAACGTGTTGACATTTCTAAGATTAAAAAAATGGAAATTTCTTTCAAAAAACAAGGTACTTTCTTATTGTATGTTGCTCTTTTGTTGATTTAAAAATAATTTAACATTTCATTTTTTCTTAATGCCTCGTAGTTCTTTCTTATTTTTAGAATAAATGGTGTATTTATCTAATAAGTTCTTTGTCGAACAACCTAAGTGGGGCTCAGAATTTCGGTGATAGGGTTATCTTGGAAATATTTTTTATGCTGGATAAATAATAAACCTGCAATACTCCAATTTAAACCATTTTTCGTAATTGAAAATGTGGTAGGGCCTATTATTAATGATATTATGATTAAATATTTTATACAAGTTAATTGATCATGAGTTAATAGCGTAACAACTTATAGCAATGGAAAGAAATGTTTATAGGTTAGAACAAGAAACGAGAATCATCTGCCAAAGCATTCAGTAATAAGTCTATTAAAAATCCATTACTGAGATTTACATAATGTATTTCATAACAATATATTATTACTTTGAAGTAGTATTATTGAAATTGGTAAGAGTTGTTAATAATACATTTTCAATCGTTTTAGTGAAATAATAAATAGATCAAATAAGAATTGTTTTTTTTTTTTCATTATTGGCAGTAAGGGCACTTCAGAAAAGAAGGCAGAAGAGGCAGTCTGGCTTACTTGATGCAGTAACTAGGGCTTATGAAGTGAAAATGATGAAAATTCCACCAACGTTATTGAACAAACCAATTTTTAAGCTTACTGAGGTAAAGTATTTTTATGGTTAATTCAGGTGAATTGTCTGCCTACAAAATACTTTTCTTTTAATCATTTCATGATTATAGGACGATTTTGCATCTATTAGAGATCTAGAAAATTCTGAGAGACCTACAGCAACAATTACAAGCATACCAGTAACTGAAGGTAGATACTGCACATGACCAATTTTCAACTAGAGTTGTTAATTGTTTGTGTAAACGTTTATCATTTATAACTGATCTATTTCTTTATTTTTTCAATAGATAACAGTTATTTTATGGCACGCCGTGTTACACGTAGTAAACTTCCATCGACTTGTGGTCAAGCTGATAAATTTAAGGTAATAGTTGAAATTTTTATAAATCATTGAGATTGCTTGTATTTGTAAACTCACATCAGTGTCATTTACAGCCAAGATTTGATATTGAATTGGCCTTCAATTTTTACTCTCTCCATATATGAAGTATAGAGAAAGTATTGTTTTCATGAAAAAAAATTGAATTCGAAATTTCAACTGAAATACATATTTTAAGGTCCTGTTAATACGTTTTGACTATTTTCTTGGATCTTGTGTGTTATCCGCCCCATTTTTATTATATCATCTGACTTATAGTTATATTGTTGTTCTTTCTATTTAAATTAATAAATCTATTGTAGTTTCTATTTAAATCAATAAGATTTATACCCTTATATAATGAATTCAGAATACACTTTTTTACAAACCTAACAACCAAAATAAAAACAAAAAAAAACATCCCGATAGAGATTGCAAATGTGAACGTGGAAGGAAAGCCAACACAACCCTATGGAGAGTGCAAATGTGAATGTGGAGGAATTGTTTTGCATACCCCCCTTCCCCTTAAACTTCTGCATCAAGGTTTTGTTGTAGTTGATGAAGGGGGATGCCACCCCATTAATCCCCCGCATCCCACTTAACCCAACCTGGTGGGAGGAAATAAAAATGAATCCAACCCCAACCACTTAACCAAACCCGGGGAAGGAAATAAAATGAATCCAACCACTTAACCAAACCCGGGGAAGGAAATAAAACGAATCCAACCCCTAACCACTTAACCCGACCCTGGGAGAAGAACTAAAACTAATCCAACCCACAACTATTAACCCAACCTGGGAGAAGGAAATGGAACGAATCCAACCCCCAACCACTTAACCCAACCCAAGGAGGGAAGTAGAACAAATCCAATCCCCAACCACTTAACTTAACATGAGGAGGAAAGTAGAACGAATCCAACCCCCAACCACAAACCAACCCAAGCAGGGAAGTAGAACAAATCCAACCACAAACCAACCCAAGGAGGGAAGTAGAACAAATCCAACCCCCAAACACTTAACCCAACCCCGAGGGCAGAAATAGAACGAATCCAACCCCCAAACACTTAACCTAACCTGGGAGGAGTTTAAACTGTTGTTTCTGTTGTTCACAAGGGCTGAGTTTATTCAATAAATTCTGTTAAAAATGTTATTATTTGTTAAATTTGTTGTTTCAAAGAACAGGGCAGATAACACACAAGATCCATTTTCTCGATGATGTCTGGCTGTCTGTATGTGATAGGATTTTGTGGGCACTCTAACTAAAAAACTGACACGTGTGTCAATGCCAAATTTTATATTTAGAAAGAGTACTATATATTGAAGAGCTGATTAGGTATTGGCAACAATCACTCAACCGGAAGGGGATGTTTACTCTAGTCATATTTTGGTTTTTGGAAATAACTTTTAAATCTTCATAAATTTAAATGTTGTTTATTATAAACTTCCTGGATAATATTATTCTCTATAACTTTTGTTTGAAAATTTTTTTTGTAGAATGCATTTTTAAGGAGATATTCTATTTATTTTATATTTGCTTTAATATTTGATGAATGTAAAACAGTACTGGAATAAAAGTTATAGGAAATTTAATTTTCTACAACCTTTGTTCTAAACATTTTTTCATATAATGCATTGTTGAAGAGATATTGTTAAAATAAATTTTTAGCTGCCGCAACTGCACCACCTACTGGCGACTATTGTAAACAATACGCTCCTTTTTATTTTATTAATTGTTGGAGTTTTGGTGCTATATCCAATATCAGAAGGCTATGATTTTAGTTTATTTCTGTTCTTTGTAAAAAGTTTAAATTTTTCTTGCAGTTCCTTAAAATATTTATTATCATTTAACCTATTTGGAATTTTTAGAAATATTACAGGTATGGAGAAAGTCATGAGATTTTTTTATATTGAAAATTATTGCTCAACATTTCATTTTATCTTTTAATAGTACATTAACTTTAATGACATTTCTAGAGCATTTTTAGATAATTACTTTTCTTTTTTTGCCAATTCAATGCATTAAGCAATACTTGAAGTGATTAATGATGTTTTTTTTAAATCTTGTAGACACCGGCTAACCAGAAACTTCCACTAAGTGCAGGAATGGTGACACCCAAATTTAACCCATATGCTCCAATGTCAGTTCTTCGAATGCCTAAGGAGGGAGAAGTAGCCATGTCAATGTCTGGGAGTCCTCTCCATGTAACCACTATAATTAATGAAGCCAAACCGAATGTGGTAGTTCCTTTGCAAGGTGGAAGGGTAAGGATTTTCACAATCTTATTTTAAAACAGATTAAACTAATTTTACATGTTACTACATACATGAAATAATCAAATAACATATGGAACAAAATGTGCTTTTTTAGTTATTGGTTGACATCTATAATGTAATAACTGCAGTTCAACTTTGCTTGAAATTTTAAATTTTCTCCTTAATATATTTCAAATAGATTGACATTGGTGAAATGTAGTTGCCCTAATTTCTCATTTATAACGCACACATTATACAAGTAAATAATGTATAAGATAACTTTCATGTGAATAGACTATTCCATCTTGTATTCACTAAATTGTTGCCATGTTTCGAAACCTACGTAGGGTTTCCTTAACCTACATTAACTTGGCACATTTCATGGAAAAATGTAATGTTTTCAATGTACCGCACACACTTTAAGGTGGAAAATTTTCTGGCATTATCAAAAATTTCATGGCACATTAGAACATCAGTATCAGTCAATACGCAATGAAAAATATAAAACCAACATGGTTGGTTGGATAAATTTACCCATTTCCTCTCTGCATATGAAAACAAATCTCCATGCCAATTATGTACACTTGCTTCAATAAAAAATAGTAATTTTTTAACAAATTTTTAATACTGAGCTGGAAATTATTCACAAATTTCACAGCGATTAATTTTTATATCTTGGTTTCTTTTTACATCAATTGTAAATTTTGAAGGCATGTCGAAACTCATAGGAATCTCATCCATGTTGCCTATTTAGCTTAGTTCAATCCCCTTCTTTTCCTTCATGATAAATGCTTGAAACTCTTCAAACGGCACGTATTAATAAATTGTGGCGCTTCATGAATTGATAGCACCAACAACTACTACCAGTGAAATTGCCTAAATTTTCTCCATGAGCTATTTTCATCGCTTTGCACCTAATTGAAATAGTCGACAAGCCATTTCCAATGCTCCTCTCTGCACAGATCCAGTCCTTCAGATCTCACTCCAAATCAGGCCAAAATTCCTGCTTCCTTCATGCCCTTTTATTAGAGGGTATTTATTTTATTAGCAGCATCTTTTGGGATCACCACTCACGAACACTAGATTCACCCACCGTGATTCGAGCAATACGGCCACACTGAAAGGTGTGCTGCAATGGGAGAAGTGCTTTTGTCCACATAAGTACCCTGGTCCGTTATTTAAAAAATTTTCATTGTTTCACCGCTGGGAACCAATCTTGTGCTTCGCCCACTCCACACTTTTAGAATCATTTCCATTTTCCACCAGTACCAGACACAGGGTCAAGCCCATTTTTCATGATAAAGGTTTCCATGTGGAGGAGAGGGGGTAACTAGGTATCTTCCTTGATTCACTTTCTGTTCATGTTAGCCATTATGTAGACCAGCATTTCCCAACTAGTTTGCATACCCCTAGGGGTTCGCAGGAAAAATTTGGCAATGGTGTCTTTTTTCACTTTCGTCATTCTGCAGTTCTTATCAATATTTTAATTTCTTTCAAATTAGTGGTATGGTTTTATTTTCAGTTTTTTCTTATGCTTCAAGAATTATATTTGAATTTTACAGGGCACTAACTAGAAGCTCTTGACAATATCAATGATTCTGATTTTAATGTAAATGTTTACATACAATGTGCTATATATATATATATATATATATATATATATATATATATATATATATATATATATATATATATACACACTTTTTATTGTTAACGAATTGAACGCATTCAAAAAGATGTTTTTACAAAATTTATATGCCATTATAAGGGGTTTGCCACCAAAACTGTTACAACTCAAGAGGTTCGCAAAGTTAAAAGGTCAACCCAAGGGTAAAAAAGGTTGGGCACCACTGATGTAGACTGGTTTTTCTTTCCCTATTAGTCATCAACAAGCATGTCTCAACCTCTATTCCTTTCTTTCCTGCAATTGGGACTCCCAGGGTGTTTACACTTGCCTTCATCAACCTCCTGCAGAGCTGTCCTCCTGAGATCCCTTTCATAAAGTAAGTGGTCTCTGTTTTCGAGATAACGAAGAGCTAGGGAAAACATCTAGGGGTTTTTCCATATGTCTTGCGCTCAAAGAGGGTAAGGAGAGGGTGGAAAAGAAAGTGAACGCAATTCATCGAAAGACCAAAACAACCACATGCTATTGCTACAATTGTTCATCACCAACGAAAATATAAAATGCAATAGCCTTTGATGTAAGTATTATTATTACAATAACTTGAATATCTTTTTGGGAAAAACATGTGAAATACAGTAGTTTTAATAAGCAAAATTTCAAACAAGACATTATTATACGAATGAGAAATTAGTGCGCGTTATACTAGAGAGTTTGGAGACCAGTGGAAAATGGCCGAAGGTCGATCTGCGCATTATGCATGAGTGCGCGTTATACATGAGAAATTAGGGTACAAACTTATTTCAGAAAATGAACCTTTTTATTGGAACTGTATTAAATATCATGCAACTTAAATAATATAATTTTACCTTTTAGATACTATCTGTAATGCCTGAGAGGGGCTTAAGGAGGTCTGAAATACCTGAAATTGATGGAGATTTAAGAAGACAACTTAAAGTGCTCAATGATAATTTAACAGCAATATTGTCATTGCAGTGATTGTTTTTAATTGAGCAATTTTTTAATAAATATAGGAATATTTTTATAATCAGAGACTAATGTATCTTATAATTAAAATTTTCTTTTTGTAATTGTCATCATTGGATTATTTCTTGTTTGTAACTTTAATTAAATGCATTTGTTTTGTTCTTTTACATTTTGAAACCTTTCTATTCAATAGTATGTGTATAAGTAGTATTATATTGCTGTATAAATATGAAATTATGTGAATAAATTTACAATTTTATTATTAATGTTGCTAATAATGATTTCAGCCATCCTCCCGCTTATGTATGCAAAGGTTTCTTTATTCATGTATTATTCTTTAAATATGACATAAACATAGCACTTTCATTAAATGTTACACATCAGGTTTGGTTCTATTATTACATTGTCTCCTTGTGCAAAATGAAATCAAACCAATCAGTTCTTTTTTCTATTTGATTCTATTTGTAAATCTGAAAAAAAATTTCCTGAGGGAAAAATGTTAGTTGGTCTTTGGAAAACCTGATGATGAACAAAGTGCATGAAAACATAAACGATTGACATAATTTTTGTCTTGTTGCAAAATTACTACTTTTCATATCAAATTGGAGCAAATTATTTATCTCAAACCATTATCCATTGAAAGCAATATATAAAGTTATACAGTTGTAGTTATTATTGGGCTCGAAGGTAGATTCATATTACTTTAGAGAAGGGCGTTTATCTCATGGACGTCCCTAGATTTTAATCTATGTGAGGATTGGTTGGTCTTCGCCAGGTTGCAGAGCTGTAAGGCCTCCTCATCTGAGGGAAGGACTCCCAGACCTTCATCTACTCTCAAGCTCTTCCTGGTTCAAGGCTGCGGTTGACCCATGGATATGTTAGGCGATGCTAGTATGTCAAATCTTTGTGTGATGGCTGTGAGCTGGGTGCGCAGCTCCTCCATCGCCTGCGCCTCAGGATTAGTAAATAGCAGTGGCGATTGTTTTCTCAGGGATGCGTTGCGGCTGGTGCATGAGAAAGTTTGTGCAATACATTTTTCACTAATTTTTGCTATTGTATAGACTATTCAAGCTATATTAATCCTTGATGTTTATAATTTAAAAAGGGGTAAACTTGCTTGGTAATTTTGCCTTTTGTTTTAGACATTTTTGTTGGATGTAAGATAAAATTAAATGTACTTTAATGAAAAATTTTATGAAAACATGGGAGGAATTGCAGAGCAAATTACATGAGGCACTTTTTCACCAACTGTTGACTTTCTAGCAGAGTAAAGAATAGCAGATGCGATGCATTGCTGGTTATCTGCAGCAGCATATACCTTTTAACGATTTTTTTCGGTTAGTCCCTAGCAGCAAATCCTACATCCACTAAGTTTATACCACATCTAACGCTCATATAGAAAATCTATCCTGGAAATTTAGTTTCTCTAAATTGCAGCATTCCAGAGATATGGCTCGTAGAGATGACAGACAGACAAACCAAATACATGAAAGATTTGTTAGAAAAATGCACCTAATTTTATTTTTGTAATAAAAGTAATAATATGATATGAATAAACATTTTTATTACGTATTTTCTACATCTAATTAAAAGAGTTCAGTAAAATAGTTGAAGGGGTGCCATATTATATCTTGCCTCAGGTTGCACACTGTTTGGGCCCAGCCCTGGTTTAATATGAGATTTCGAATGGTAGGAGGAAAAAGATGAATAGAATAAGAAACTTCATTAATTTTCCTAAAACATAGTTCAAATTCGAAGATCGTATGTCTATTCTTTCTAATTTTAATTTCCTAAAGAATAAAAGCCTGCACTTGAAAAAGTTGTTTTTTATGTATAATCTTACAGGAAATGGAAAGTGCCCCCCTGGAGTCGAACCCGGGTGTTTTTCATAATTTAATTTTTATATCTAAATCAAACTCCTGCAAAATTTCAACCTTCCACCTAATCGGGAAGTTTGTTAAAAATGTTAAAAAGTGCCATTGATGACATCAGCATTATACATAATAGAGGTCTGCATGGGCCTAGGCCCACGGGCTAAGCTCGGCCCGTAGTTGGGCTGGGTAATGCTGGTAAGCTGATGGGCTTGGGCCTAGCCTGGGAAGGAAAAATTATCCATTCTCGGGCTGGTTTGGTAGTTCGGTGAATCAGTAGAATAACGGCTTCTAAAAAATTCCTATGGAGCACTGAGACTAAGCAATAGGCCCCCCATAAAATATAGAATGTTTGTTGGCTAGAAAAGACTCACTCTTGAAGCAATATGTTTTCTCATCTCAGTGCATCTTGAGAGCTAATTTGTTTGCTCCTAGGCTCTATTTTCTTTTGCTTCAGCATTTCTTCAGAGCAATATATAGGGAGTATCAGAGTTTATCATCTGCATGTATGTTTCAGTTGACAAAAGTCTTTCCCAAGATATTTATGAGGTTTGCTCTCAATGGAAAATGTGTTAGGTCTGCTGGGAAATATTCCTGTCACTCATAACACTAACATAAGCCCCATCGCCCTCCAGTCACATGGCCGCAGAGGTTGAATGACTAGGCATGGATGTCTGAGAAAGGTAAATGTCTGATTTGGGGTTCCCAACTGTGCACTATGCATTTCACAGGGAAATCTAACCTAACAAGTCATCAGTTTGCTCTTGGTAGCAGACAATAAAGGTTGTCTCCCCTGTGTTAGAGAATTTGACAGTCTGTTTTTGTGCATTTTTTATTATTAGACATTTTTATAAACTCATAAAATACAATAATGGATTTAATCAAAGAAAAACTAAGAGGAGGTGAATGCATCACCGTTAAAAAAACATGTGAAAAGTGAAGTGTGGAAAAGATTTGAGGTTCTTCGTAACAAAGTAACGAACTAAGATGTGGATGCAGTCCAGTGTATAAAGTGCAAGTTTCTCTTTCGATATTGTGCTATGAAGACTGGAAATTCACACTTAACTCGGTATGTAAATTTGGAGTGAGTGCAGGACAGCAGTCCATCGAAGGCCATTTAAATAAACCTAAAACCAAAGATTTGAAGGAGCAGATGACAAAAAGTTGTGTGAAGTTATGTTGCAAGGATGCCAGACCATTTGACATTGTTACTGGGCTGGATTTTTAGAATATTCAGTTTTTACTTAAATTGGGTGCACTACATGGGAATTTAGATGCTCAAGATATTTTACCTCATCCCACAACGATTTCTCGTAATATACAGATCGAAGCTGATACCCTACGTAAATCTCTTGTTCCCACCATTCAGAAAGCAGTCAATTTACAGCAGTGTGGAACATCAACGAACATGTGGGTTGATGATTTTTGAAAAATTGCTTACTACTTTGACACTTCACTTTTTACACAATAACTGGAAACTCATCAGCAGGGTTATCTTTACTTGCGAGTTTCCTGATGAAAAAAAAATGGGAAAATATTAGAAATGAAATTAAACGACGAATAGTTGCATTAGGCTTCAAATCTGAGTCATTCAAAAATTGTTTGTGACAGATCGAGGAGCTAACATTATCAGCGCTCTTCAATTGTACACTAGACTAGATTGCTCCTCTCATATTATAAACACAATATTAAGACATTTTCAAGAGAATTCTTAGAAGTAAATCTGCCTCATATATATATTGCTACAACTGAAGCTAAATCTTGTAATATATCTTAAAAAATCTGGGCAAGTGAAAAGTTTGTCAAAAACATTGAAACACGTTTTTACTAGAATTTAGATGTACGAGTCCCTTAATGAAACATACGAAGAAATTAAGAATCTTTTGAGATGTCGAGAGGAAGAACAAAGAATGTGCTATTTACAGCAAGAAACATTATCAATGTTAGTAAATTTTCTTAAACCATTTAAAGAGGCTTCATTAGAACTAGGAGATACATATCCAATCCTTCCTTTGGTTCTGCTAGTTAAAGTAAGTCTACTCAACCACCTCACTATACATCCAGATGACCCTGATGATCTGATACTGGAAAAAACAAATCTCCTAATATTTTCATTATCCTCAATTTTGGATTTGAATAAATTAATACAAATTGATTTTTCAGATTTGAATATTTTTTATATATCGTAAGCTAAGCTAAGGAAAAATTGTATAATAAAGAGAATCATTTATAATATCTTTTGCTAAAAGTGCATGATCAGGCCGAATTCAGGACCATTAAAAAAATTTCAGGCCTCGGGCCGGTCTTGGGAGTGTAAATTGTGGCCAAGTCTCGGGCCAGGCCGGACTTGGGCTCAGTTATGAACGGACCAGATCAGGCCTGGGCCAAAAATTTTGGCCCGTGCAGACCTCTGATACATAAACAAACACATCTAGGCTTTTACTATAGTAATTCTTCACTCACTCAGTAATAATGATATGATATATGCCACTTTGAAGATGAAGTCTGGTAGCATATCACTTTAAGGATCTAACATTAACACTAAAAATTGGAGCTTCATTTGCTGATGCATTATGAAAGTGAGTTTTATTTGAGGATTATTTAGAGTTGCAAATAAAATCTGTATTAAAAAAAGCCAATATGCATGTGTGGACAGCATATCTCAAAAACCAAGAAACTTAAGCTTGGTACACTTATTAATGGGACCATAAGGATGTGCACCTTGGAGCCAGAATTTTGATTTTTGTGGGGAAGGGGGGAGGTAAGAAAAATCGATTTTTAGTCTCCTTTCCAGAATGGAAATAGGATTATAGTTTTGTCTGTCTGTCCGTCCCCCCCTATTAACTTTTGCACCAATAGACCGATTTTCATTATACTTGGTGGAAATCTCTTGCTACAAGGGCTGAGCTCCGGAGGATAGTTTTTGTTGCGAAGATTGAAGTCCCGGGTTTGATTCCAGGAACTATCCTTCCCATTTGATTTACATGGGAAATCTGAAATCCATCATGCAGGGTAATTTTCTCTTGCAGATTAAAATATCTTATAATTGTAATATCGGAGCGAATTTTGTACTCTTCTCTGAGGAAAGGAATGAAGATTCTAATTTTTATTGTAGAATTTTGCTTATCGATTGTATTTCTTAGAATTTCGTGTAAATAATGGCCATTTTGCAGTTTTTATCACTCATTACAACAATGTTGCCATAGCAACAACTATCGTTGGTCTCAGATTTGGTATATTCTAATACGTACATGCATTATTTTTGCCGCATAAATACATGTGATCAAATTAATATTCCGTTCCAATGTATTTGCAGTATTTTATAACTAAATTATGAAATTTTGGAACACGAAGAGTTACATATCCGCGATGACTTTAAAGCTATTAAAGCCAATATAAGTATTAAATAAATGATTAAATGGAAAGTAGGCATCATAAGTTCTGTTTGGATCATCTTGTTCAACTTACAAGCTTTCACTCATTTGCAAATTAAAATTAGAAAGAATTGACTTACGATCTTTGGACCTGTACAGTTTTAAAGAAAAATAAATCATGTTTGTTATTCTTATCATCAAATTTTGCCTATGATACAAAATCACTCAAGTTCTACGTTTCAATCATATTTATTGGAAAAATTTAAGCATTTGAAGGATATGTTGCCTTGCCAACTGCATCATTGTTAAACCTTGAGATTGTATTGTCATCTTAATCCTTATATGTACTATGTATAAGGAATGCATGCTTTGAATGGTTTAATACGAGAGAGAGATAGAAAGAATGAGAGAGACGGACAAAATTAAATGTCCCATATATTAAAAATAATTTTGGACGTATATGAATTGTTTCTTTCGTCATACAATTTCTATTTGCTTAAAACTATTTTTACTCTTTGGAACACTCAATTATAGGAATTTTACATCTATTGCTAATTTTTTGATGCATTTAAAAGTTGGTTTCATTAATTTTTATTTAAATTTTATCGTAATACTTAATTTACGCATACCTGTCATATTTGAGTGATATATTCAATAGTTAATTTAAAAATTTTAACTTTCTATCTATAAAAATGTGCTCAGAATCTTAATTGTTGAAGGCAACTCCTGCCATCCAACAATTTCTCCAAAAAGATTTCTTTGGTAATTTAATAAATGGGAATCATAAACTACATACACCCTGCAGATTTCATTCCTCGACCTCTTACCATATACTTGCTAGTCTAATTTAACTGATTGCGCAGACAGACAGAGGAAAAACAAGCTTGTTAATAAAATAAAATGTGCTAAAAATTTCATATCTCAATGAGAATAATTCTGCAGAAAATTGGCATGTATTATGTAAAAATAAAATCAGTTCATTAATTATATATGTACTTCTAAAATATCTTTCAGGTCCATTAAAAAATAAGAGCATTGATGTAAAAAGAATATAAATCTTGTCAACTTTACAGCCATAAAAAAAAAAATTATTTGGAATTTTCCTTGATCAATACATCATAAGAAGGAATATCTAATTTCTTCTGTTTTGTGGCTTTGGTGGTATCATCTTCACTTTCTGAATCAGAAAATTCATTATTGAACAGTAAGTTTTTAGCCTCTGGTTCAGAAGGTTTTCGTTCATATGAGCATCCTGGAATATTCCCAGGAAAGTACACATCTGAAATGTCTTCCATTTCTTCATCTGCAAAGAAAGAATGCCAACTTTTACAGTCACTTGACCTTATATATTTCTAAGAATTAATAGTGTTGCTTGCAAAAATAGCCTTACCTAGATCTCAAGAGAAAGCTTATGGGAATTACGACTATTGTATATATTAACACAAAAATGTGGTCCCATCAGGCAATTTACATTCTAGAAATTTTACTGGAACATGGAAATTTACTAAAAGTGGATTTTTGTAGTATTCTGTTAAAAGAATCAAAAGTTCCTCTTATATTACGGTTTTGTCTCGTACTTGTAGCATAGTTTAAACAAAATTTTGACTAATAATTCCTGACCCAAATTAAATAAAAAAACAACACTTATACTGCCATTGATATTCACATCCTGCACTATATAGAGGTATACTCAAATTTATGTTGGGGATGCATTCCTGGAAAGTGCAGTGTAAATCGAATCAGTTTTTCCCATAAGAATCAATGGTATAAGGGGGGATGCATGCAGGAGTTTAGGAGTTTTGACGAGCAAAAAATGCAGGTAATGGATCCAATGGAAATAAAGTCAACATATTAAGCAATCACCTAGAGAGCATTGGCCTGAGTTTGAAGCGATGCAATATATTTAAGATCATTGTTTATTTAGATGTTACATTACAGAGTAGATATTTAAATTGCAGTATGTGAATTTTATTTAGTATTTTAATCGGATAATAGCTTCAGGAAGGTGGGAATGAAAATATTAAAGAACCTTAGACCTCAAACAAAATTTCCAAACCAACATAAATTGGTACACAGATATTAATTGATCGGCGATGTAACTTCAAATCGACAAAAATCAGGATATACCTATATAGGCCCAATAAGATGCAGATATGATTAAACGTGTTCATGCCAGGGCAACCCATGCCATGATGGAAGGAAACCCAGCAACCCATCGGTGAGTTGCTGCTGTTATTCCAGGAGTGTGAACGTGTTAATTAACATTGAAATAAATGAATACCTAAATAACGGATGTCCGACATTGTATTTTCTGTAAAAGGAACTGTCTGGAGAACACTAATATTGGGTGTTCTATATATAGGATGCTGGGCATAAATGATTTGTCTACAATATCTATGATGGGATTCATAAGTATGTACTAACCAGAATCAACAATATCATAGATAAACTTGTGGTTCTTCAGAATAACCCAAATGGTAGGATTTTCAACAATGAACTTTCCTTTCAAGTTAGCCTTAACTGAGAGACATGGATCAAGGTCATAGAATCTGTAAAATGAAACAAATGACAATAAAAAATTATTTCATTAATTTAAAATTTTTTTTAAGAACAATTCACATACTCCATAAATTTTCAAGACTTACCGAGAATTAGATTTCTTTACACCCTCAGCTTTTAGGAGGAGTTTGATCTCAGAAATACCAGCAGATTGATAAAATTGAAGAGATGGATTGCTCTCAGATTCTGGATCCAAATATTTAAACAGCACACTGGGGAATTTTTCAGTCTCCAACAATCTTTTTCATGAAACGATAGAATAATTGAAACAAAATAACAAACAAGACAATTTTATAAAACTATCATAAAGGACATTTAACATTTATGGATCAAAAAGAAGAATTATGCATTATTATGAATAAGCATATGATCATAAGTAGTAAAAATTTCCAGTTACAGTACAGTGGGTCCTATATAAATTTAGGGGTTACATTCCTGGAAATCGCCACAAAACTCTCGTCCACAAATGTTAAAACTTAAAGCTTAAGAGAAAAATGAGTTTAAGTGGACCACTTCTATCGAGATATAGATGATAAAATAAATGTATAACAAGTGACATTCACATGTTACTTAGGAAAAATATATAAAAACAGAGGTAAACAAACTTTTCTGCATGGCGAACCACAACGGCGATTGCAAATCCTTTGCCAGGCTGCATTGGAAATTATCAATGTTTCGGATTATGGGGGTATGTTCTTACCTGCGCTAAAAGATGGAGTTAAGTGAGTAGCTATTACATGCTATGTCTTATCACACACTTTTCACTCAGTCCAGTGCTGCAAGAATGGAGAGTTGTGCCTGTGTGCAGTGTGTGCTTATAAAAAGAAACAGAAATTGCATATCTGAACAAAGTGGTCAAAGGAATGGTTGCTGAAGAGAAGCATTTATTCCCATGTTAATTTAATAACGGAACTGGAACCCGATCATTGACTGAATTACCTACATATGGATGAGAAAGCATATTTACAGGCATCGCAGACCTTGGTGGCACTCGCCTGCGCGAAGCGTGACGTCAGGGAGGGGAAAGCGTGCGTGGAAGGGGTAGGCATAGGCAGCGGAGGGGAGAGGAGAGCGCATGGCAGGCAGAGCTGCCAAAATACTTGCATTAACCCTGGAGAGGGCGCGTGGTCTTTTCGAGTGGAGTGAGTGAGAGAAAGCATTTTAAAGTTGGCAACGAAGGAAAGCGACCGCAAGTACCCTGGTGGACACATGCGGAGACTGCCTTTCTCCCCCATGTCGAGGAAGTTTTTAGACAATGAACCCTTCCACTGAAAAGGGTCTTCTGCGCAAGTGCCACCAAGATCTGTGATGCCTATACAGCTATTATCCTTAGTAACTCCTAAAATCAAAAGAATGGATACCTGTATGAGGAAGGATGTTTCTTCACCTGAAAGACTTACAGCTACCTTAAGATTCTTTGCTACTGGAAGAAGCATTACTGAGTTAAATTTTCATACTATCATATCTCAACCAGCACCCAAATCATCCCTGAAATTTAAGGAATTAATCTTCTTAACTACTGTCTTTCTGTTGCTCTTGTTATCTACTTTGAATTTGCTGATCAGGATGTTGTACGCCCTTTCCTTTGCCCATCTGTCACTATATTCTTTAGACTTTACCTTCCAGAGGCAGACGTCCTTTATAGAGTTCAATAACGTCACTTAAAAACTCTTTACTGTAGTGCTGTGAGTCCGCCATCATAAATATAAAAATACAATTCACAAAAAAAGTTAATTTAGCAAATAACTTCACAAATAATCAGGAAATAACCAACCCTCGCTGACCGTCACTTTTTGATATATCTTAATAACCAGAACATTCTTATCTGATTTTGTAACAACAGGAACTCTATGGGCTTTGTATCAAGTGAAACGGTCTTCCTATCTGTTCCCATCCAATTCAAGCACCAAGTTACCTGGAGATACAAAGATATTATATGATTGAAAGCCAAGTCTCAGTAAGGTTTTTAGGGTCACCATTTCAATATTCGAGTTATTATTATAAGAATTTTAATAAAAAATGTGAATTCACTCAATAAATTTTTCCAGATAGCTTTTTCATCTTAACTTTGTGGACCCCATAAAATTGTCTCAGGGGCTGTATATGACCTGTGTGCCATAGATTGTGCACCCCTGTTATAAAAGGAATTACCTAATTAGGATAATTATAAGGAATTATAAGAATAGGAGGAAAACTACACTGAAACACATGTAAAACTGCTTTGTTTCATTGGTGAGATACAAACGTATCATGCAATACTAAGCTCAAAACACACACAGAAAAGAGAAAGGAAACCCAGGACTGGGGGGCCCAACTACTTGATGTCCCTCCCGAAGGACAGAGTGCTGACTTGTGTGGTCTTCTCAAACCACACAAGTGAAGAACAGGATGATCCCAGGTTGAAAACCCAACCTCCGCT
This sequence comes from Tanypteryx hageni, assembly GCA_028673005.1. Taxonomy (NCBI): domain Eukaryota; kingdom Metazoa; phylum Arthropoda; class Insecta; order Odonata; family Petaluridae; genus Tanypteryx; species Tanypteryx hageni. Next base: position 97,117,850 of record CM054116.1, read on the forward strand.
GGATTTGCACTTGGGATCACTGCATGGAAGGCTAACGCTCTGGCCACTCCACCACCGCAACCCACAGTTATATCTTTATTTTCTAATAAATGTACAATATTGCCCATGATGCCACTACAAAAAATTTGGCATGAACACTTGCTATAGTGGTTCAAGATAAAATATTACTACTATTCATTATTACAGGAAAACATATCAACTGAGTCATATATCCTATGATACCTAGGGTTTGTTTAAAACATGACGAAAATGTTCATAAACTGCAAATGAATTTTATGCTATCATTTTAAATTTTAAGCATAACTAGAATACCCCTAGTAAGCACCTTAATGAGGATATAAAGTGGCAAAATTTTACAACTATAATAGTCTAATCACATTGTTTTAGAAAATCATATTCAAAAGCTTCATTAGAAGACAATTACCTTTCTGTGTGTAAAATGAGATTGTCAGCTTGAGGAAATACCCAATCTATCCTCCAGTATATTACATCCTTCTTCCAGTCAAAGAAAGTGGTGTTTGACTTGTGGCGGGAAAAGTTCTGAGGTAAAAAGTTTAACCTACACCCTCTCTTCAATGCAGCTAATCTGAGCAGGTTCAAATGCTACAGTAAAAAAAAATTATCAAGATAATAATAAAACTTTCAAAAAGAAATTTTTAAGTTTCAATAAATTTGCTTTTAATCAGTAAGTTGTACGAAACAGTAATTGAATAAATTAGGGTATATGTTTTACTAAGCTGCTAACTATGCATAAGTTTTCATACATGGAATATCAATGAAATGCCCTATATTGAGTATATTTTTTAAAATCTTAGGATTGAGATTTTGAATTGGCAACCCTAGCTACTAGTTATCATTGTCAGTGACAATTCAAATCTCCATTTATGGCGATCACGGGGTAAATTCAATAAAACATGAGAATGATTACATCGCACAATAATAAAATTTTAAAACGAACTTACATGAGGCAAATCGCGCTTAATTCTTGTAAATTTTTTGGACGGATCTCTCTGGTAGAAGTCTACAGAGCGCGAAATGTTTTCCATAAGCCTATAATCTAACGTAAAAAGAAAACTAATTAATACATTTGCACTATCATCTTGCAAACTGCCGATAGGTTCACGCGTAGACCAGGTACAACTAAGCAGTTCACTACTCACCACTTAATAAATCGATATTTGTAAATTTTGACAGAGGTTTATATGCAAATTTGTCTCTTTCGCCATTGCAACTAAGTTCTAATTTATGAATCTGAACACATTTTAAACTGCAGGACTTCACTTCACACTTCGGGCACGTGTACTTTGCGTTTTCATTATTACAGACCTCGCATTTACCCAAACTGCAAAAAATAATAATAATAAACACTTAGAAACAATTTATTAGTTGCGCAAAATAAAAAGCGATGACAAGAATTAATTACTTTGATTTAAGCTTTTTTAAGCCTTCGTTCGAAGATACCACAATAGCCGACATCATACATATAAACATTTTTTGTAATTACTTTTATCACATAGATGGCACACCAATGTTGATAAATTCCAGATCCGAAATTCACGTCAATAACTGTAGGGTCGCTGCTACAAAACTTACGAAGTTCTCGTTAACGCCACTAGGTGACGCTGCAATGGCGGGATATTTGAGATGTCTGGAAAAGTATAAATTAGGACATATCCATTGCTCGAAATGGGCGGGAACACATGGGAACGGCGTTGCATTTTATGAAAATGAAACTCATAGCGTTCTAGTCGTTAAAATGTTCCAATGCGAGCACTGGACATAACCATAAAATTGAGTGTAAATTTAAAAAAATCTGATGTTGCCACCACATGTCTTTCTCCACATCTGTAATATTTCTAAGAATTCCAAATAGGTTACATAATAATAAATATTTTAAGAAACTGCAAGATTGTTTCAGACTTAACAAAGAACAGAAATAAACTGAAACCATAGCCTTCTAATATTGGATATAGCCACAAATCTCCAACAATTAAGAAAAGAAAAAGAAGTGTTACTAACTGTAAGACGTGACTAAGCGTCAATTGTTAACAATGGTCGCCGGTAGGTGGCAGCTAAAAATATAAGATACCTCTTAAACAATGCATTATATGGAAAAATGTTTCAAACAAAGGTTGTAGAAAATTAAATTTCCTACAACGTTTATCCCAGTACATTTTTACATTTATCAAATATTAAACCAAATATTTCAAAATAACGGATGTGACAAAAGTAAACACCCACTTCCGGTTGACCGATTTTTACCAAAAACTAATCAGTTCTTGTGACCTTTATAGAAATTTTAAATATAAAATTTCGGGTTGACCTGATTAATAGTTTTTGAGTTAGAGCTCCCACAAAAATCTATCACATACAGAGACGGACATCTTCGAGAAAATGGTCAAAACGTGTTCAGGGGACCTCAAAACGTGTATTTCCGTTGAAATCTCGAAGTCGATTTTTTCATGAATACAATACTTTCCCCTATAATACGTATAAGGAGAAAGTAAAGATGATCATCTACCGTCAGTATTAACAAAGCTATGAATCCAATCATTATAAATTACTACAGCACAATGACCTTCATGTTTACTGCGAAATGTTATGAATAATCGTAATTTAGAATGACTGGGTTGGGCAGATAATTTTGTTGACACTATAATTAAAGTAAGATCGTTTAAAAAACGCGAATATGCAATTCGAAAATCTTAAACCAAATGTTGCATTAGTTTTTTTCATAAGAGAGGTTTCAAAAATCCTCTATATCTACGTATAGCCCCAAACGCATTTGATCAAGACTCGCGATGAGTGTGAAGAGAGCGCAGTTAGGTACATTAGGAAAGATTGACCTACGTTAATATCTCGCCACTAGTAGAACGCTGCGTATCTGGCGCCCGTATAGTACGTAAGTACTAAAGACTAGTACCCCTACGGTAAGTACCAATAATAATAATTAAAGTCAAAAAATAAAGAAAGGAGAAAGACAAACAACAGATAAGCCAGAGGTCTCGCATGCCGTAACAGTTAACTATTTGAACAATTGCCCTTGAAACAAAAGAACAAGAGCAAAAATGTTATTCAAATAAAACAGAGGTCACTCCGGTGGAGTGAATGTTTTATCTTTCAAAAAGCGGTCATTTTTGCCACTGTGGATCGGTTTGATGGATATGCTGCGTGAAATTAGAATACCCTTATACTGTTAGAGTTATTTACAAATTATATAGAGGTTACGGTTATATAATAAGAATTAAAAGGAACCTAATTAGATTATGCGCCACTGCACACTTTATTTTTCAAAGTTTAGGTTGAGTATCAAATTATTCGATTAACTACTTTTGAGATAATTGCGTTTATAAAGAAAAATCTGAAATACTTCCCTTATCGTTTACCTGGCATCCATTTTATATAAAAAACAAAAACCTTCAATCGTAAGCGGATTTCTCCATGACTAATATAAATTCGACCGATCGATGCAATACTATCATACTATCGCTTCAGTCGGAAAAGTGCAGAAGTAGATTTAGAGGAAGACAGTTCATCAAAGCAATCTCCACTGGAATGGCTTCTTCCAGTGGTGGGGTAGAATGGGCTTCATTCGTGAAGCCCATATTAGCCGCCTCTTACGGCTCATTTAATAAGAATGATGTTTATGAACTAGTTAAAGCTATTATTAAGAGGTGAGTACAGAAAATGTTATCTATTTTAGGTTCTAATATTTATAAGGTTTGGTTTTATTTTTCATCACTTTATTTTTGTTTAAGATAATTATTTTTTGTTTTAATTTTTCATTTAAACGAAATTAATAGTCAGAAATTAGGAGTAGCCGTGCCTTTGTTTTTCTCAGCCTATAAATATAGCTAGCATTAAACAACGTTATGGAGTTAGTAGTTTACCAATCTGATACGTCATTCATATATAGGGTCAAATAATTCTCTCGAGAATGTTTACAGAGAAATAGCATTATGATATGTCAGAATTTATTATAGTAATATTTTAATTAGCGTTTATGATGTAATAAATTCTATTTTTATAAAATATTTTCGAAATTTCTGTAAGGCACTTATTTTATGGTTTCTGCATCCGTTTACTTCCGTATCTAATTTCGTGTAAGAGTGTCAGGGTAAGTTATTATAACATTACTGTAGGCACTAATAAATAGTTTTATGTTGACGATCGTTATTAAGTGCGCGATAAAAGATTTCGTTGACATAACTTTGTATTGTGTGACGATCCTCATTAGGAGTGAAATACTTCGTGTTTCTAAGCATCGTCGTAATTAAAAATTTTGATTTAATTTATGGTTCATTTTTCTGCTTTTCCGGTATTGGAGGTAAAACTGCAAATTTGTTATCATCGGCTAAATATTGCCGAGTACGTTAATAAACTTTCCTTTGGCTTCGAGTAAATTGATATTGTTTCTTTCTTCGGTTGGATCTTAAACATGCTGCCCTTGAGTATAATGTAGTGTTTGATTGCTCATATTTCAGAACTTGTACCCAAATGACGCGTTAAACCTTAATTCTTTATCTTGGTTCTTGGAACTAATCGTTTTCTAAGAACCCAGCAGAATAAAAAGAAACGCGATAACTATCTGCAAGAGGAGTTTTAATTAAAAATAATGATTTGTCGTGAATAAAAGATATTACTGTACGACTTCTGCAGATTTATCGCTGCTATTTGTATATACCAATCATTTTCCATTTCCGAAATTTATTTTTAAAATCTTAAGACTTTCATTAGGAAGGAATATCACCGGTGTTCCAAATTTGTATCATAAGAGTGCTTCAATATCATCTTTTAACATGCATGTAGTTAGATATTAGTGTCCCTTGGATTGCATTAAATGTCATCACCATCGAAACATTGTGTAGCTCCACCAAACATAAAGATTAAGAAAATTAAATGCTCATTCTGCTACAATGCTGTCGTTAACAATACGGATTCACCGATTGTAGATTCTCAAACGGGTCAATTCATATATACACTATAAAGAAAAACATTCGTTTCAATAAGTCGGCTGTATTGTTGTACATTTCAGTATTTTTAGCGATGTTTTTGTGGAAATGGAACCAATTTAAATGTTATTAGAATGTCTTTCTACTGTTTTTTTTTTAATCTGCCCTTTTTATTGTCACTGTACATCTGTTTTTTGCCCCCTGAAATATTTGAGGTCCTCAGCTCATGCTAGGTTTACCACTTGGTAAAAAGGACATGTATTTTTTTGCACATTAGTTATATTATTTCAGGTGGTGCATGTGCTTATTATTAAAATTGATGATATAACTTGGAATTCAACATGTATATTATGTATAATTCCTCTGTTATTTAGTTGTTTCAGCAACTTCTCAACAGATTTTAATAATTTTAATGTCAGATGTGATCATGCTTTCAAAATTTCTGAACATTTTACCGCTTGTTAATTGAGTTTAATTCTTGAAAGTAGAATACACATTCCTGCCACCCATTACTCTAAATTTATGTAAATTATCAAATTAAAATTTCTACATAGTAAAATAATGGGTCGAGTGAATAAAAATTAAGCAAATGCTTAAAGCAAACAGTAAAAGCATAAGCAAATACTAAATGCATTTGCTTCATATTGAGTGAATAAAGGTTTGCTTTTGCTTATAAGCATTTGCTACTCACTTTTAAGCAAATGTTTAAATTTTATGGAAGAAAGTTCTTTGCAGTTCTTCCCTCACTTGTTTTTGTTTACATTTAAAGTTTTACATAGTTGAATTTCAAACTAAATACATAAATATATTGGATAATATTATCAAAAAGGTTAATTAAGAATTTTTTACTATTTCTTTTATAACTGAATTCGATAATATCACAAATCATGGGTGCATTTTTATTCAATTAGTTATAGTAATTTTATCCAGTCATTTGCCTTTATAGTGATTTTGGATACCACAAATTTTACTGTCTTACATACAGTTGTGCATTGTACATGGTGATCTTCCCCAACTCCTATTTGAAATTGGGGATCACTTAAGTACCTTAAAAATATTTCTATCTTCTGTTTGGAAGACAGTGCTCTGCCTTGTCTCTCTTGATATTCTCCGAGTAACAGATTTGAAATATACTTAACATTTTCTTCAGAGAAACAATATAAATTTTTATAACCGTTGGTTGTTGAGACTTTTCTCATATTTGTTTAACCTTTTATGCCACCATAAACTGCCATATTTATATTTAGGATCAATTATCATGATAATAGAGTACTTACAAATATCTTAGCAAGCCATTTACCTCACTTAAAAATGTTGAAGCATAATGCTTAAAGCATTAAGCAAAAGCTCTGTTTTATTCTCACAATTTTAAGAAACATCCTAAAAATAAGCAAATGCTTATTCTTTCTAGCAAAAGCAAATGCTATTTTTTTATTCTCCCCAAATCAAGCATTTGCTTAAAAAGTGATAGCTTATTTTTTATTCACTCGACTCAATGTACTTTCATTCACTAATTGGTCTTTTATTGGAAAATTTTATTATCAATTTGGTATTTTATTACAGTGAAAATGAATTCTTCAAACATGACCACGACTATGAGACGTTCTATACATCATTTGCAATCCTTGCAGCTGATTACATCAGTTCCAGTGCAACTTCAAGTGAGTAATAGTAATTACTACAAAAGATAAGCAAAACAGATTTGGCCAGCTTGGAATATTTATTGCAGTGTTGCTGTTAAATTTCTCAATTTGTCAATAGACATTTAACTCCTTAGGAATCTCATTGGTGCCAAGATAATAGCATGTTTTTTCTGTCATTGACAGGCACATTTATTAAAAGAAAAACAGCCTATTGTAACCTTTCTCTGCCCATGAGTATGTCTGAACATATAATCTGCTTGCCTCTTTGCTGGAAAAATTTTATTTTATTTTTGTGGGCATTTATGATAAAGTGATCTCATCTAGATATTTTATGAATTTCTCTATGCTAGTTAATGATGTCATTTAATTAAAGAAATGCCTGCAAAAAATAGAACGACATGGAAAATAATATACAAACTAGGGTTGGGTTAATGACCAGTCATGTCCTCTAATTAAAGAAATGCCTGCAAAAAATAGACCATAACATTGAAGATAATATACAAACTAGGGTTGGGTTTATGACTAGTCAAAAAATTTTAAGTCAGTTCACTGGTCAAATATCGTCAAAAGTAGGTTGAAAAAAGTCATAACTATTTTTATAGATTATTAAGTAAACACTAAATTCTTTGATATAAGTTATAAGTATTTCACATGAACATTCAAAAACACTATCTGAAGTTTAGGCAAAAATAAAAATGAAGATTAAAAACAAAGTTGAAATACTATTCCTTGTACAATAACAAACTTTAATGAACTGTATTGGTTCATGAAAAATATAAAAAAAGTAGGTGGATTGTAATTTTCAAAAGTCTGTTTTACTTTATTTTTTGCTCAGGATTCTCACTATGGTCATTTTTTTAAAGCAATTCACCTTCCATGTCATCACTCTCTATTTCCCGAGAATCTGATTCCATCTCTGAGTATGTATGTCACCCAGTCCCCTGTTTATGTGGTTTGAGGAGACCACACAAGTCAGCGCTCTGTCCTTCGGAAGGGACGTTAAGCCATTGGCCCCCTTGGTGCTCTTCGTTAAGAGTAGGCTAACGTCTGCACTGGGTTCCCCTCCTCCCATGTGAGTGTATTTTGTGTGGAAGGTGCTATGGCTATAATAATCCAAGAGGTTGATTAGCCAAAAATACACACTCTGAATATGTAAACAAATCTTCATTCTTTTCAGAAATATTTTTCATGAGTCTGATATTATGATAAACTGTTGCCAACTTCCCAGTTGTTTCTCCTTTGACTCTGTTTTTGGTTTGGATATATCCCCAAGCTGACCAGTTTTGCTCAGCACAAGCAGTAGAAATGGGAGAAGTCAGTAATTTCCGCTAGTAAACTGGAAGGCTAGAGACCCACCAGTTTGATGATGCAGTTTGACCTGCATTAATAGGTTCAACTGCATTCCATTTAATTTTTCTGTTGAAAGTATTACTTCTTTGCTTTAAAATTAAGTATTTCAGCCAAAATAGAATTTCTGTCAGGAAAATTTCTAAATTTGGCCAAAAACAAAAACCATATCAAGTTCATTCTTCTCTTGTGGACTCATTCTGTCCAAACATCCTAATAATCCTGGTTTATTTAAACCCTTCAAGCATGACTTAAAAAAGAGTTTCTGTTGTGATACAAATGCCACAGTATGCAACTTGTGTTATTTTAATCAAAGCAGAGAGGTATATATTGGTTTGGGAAGGTTCACTAATCCAAAAAGCCTAGATATATTAAGATTTTTGGCAGAAACTCAACAAACAAAGGGGGGGTGCTGGTAGTGTAGTGGTTAGGAGGCTGGCTGCTACTCATCTGCTGCTCGAAGGGACACCGGGCATGAATCTTGCAAAAGGAGGATTTTTTCTAAGGTCGCCAGGTCCCCTATTCTTGTGGGTTGAGGAGACTGTGCTAAGTCAGCATTCTGTCCTTCGGAAGGAATGTTAAGCTATTGGCCCTCTTGGTGCTTTTTACTTTCTCCATATATGTAGTATAGAGGAAAGTATTGTATTCATGAAAAAAATCGACTTCAAGATTTCAACGGAAATACACGTTTTGAGGTCCCTTGGACATTTTTTGACCATTTTCGCGATGATGTATGTGTGTGTGTATGTGATAGCTTTTTGTGGGTGCTCTCAACTCAAAAACTATAATCAGGTGAACGCGAAATTTTATATTTAACATTTCTATTAAAGTCACAAGAACTGATTAGTTTTTAGTAAAAATCGGTCAACCGGAAGTGGGTGTTTACTTTTGTCACATCCGTTATTTTGAAATATTTGGTATAATATTTGATAAATGTAAAAATGTACTGGGATAAACGTTGTAGGAAATTTAATTTTCTACAACCTTTGTTTGAAACATTTTTCCATATAATGCATTGTTTAAAAGATATCTTATATTTTTAGCTGCCACCACCATGCCACCTACCGGCGACCATTGTTAACAATTGATGCTTAGTTACGTCTTAGTAACACTCCTTTTTCTTTTCTTAATTGTTGGAGCTTTGTGGCTATATCCTATATCAGAAGGCTATTGTTTTATTTTATTTCTGTTCTTTGTTAAGTCTGAAATGTTCTCACAGTTTCTTAAAATATTTCTTATTTGTACCCTATTTGGAATTTTTAGAAATATTACAGATGTGGAGAAAGTCATGTGGTGGCCACATCAGATTTTTGTAAATAATAGGCCAATGCCAGCACTGGGTTTCCTTCCTCCCTTCTGTGTGTGTCCAGTTGATAGTGCAAAATGACCAGCAGTCGACACACTTAAAAATCAATTACTACTACTCAACAAACAAAGGATATAGGAGCTGTAAAAGTGGATGCTGCACAGGATGACATATGACATTGTACACGCTTGAGGGGTTAAGTATAACTCGATAAAGAAGAAATGTTGGAAACTGAATGCTGCTGAGATCCTGTGATGCCCATTTCACTTGCCCAAGATGAATTTGCAGGTATAAGTAGGGGAACATATACAGTCGGAGCTACACTATTAGCTTTTATTGTTGTAAGCACACTATCTTCGCCTGAGGAATATTCTATACTAATAGGAGGAGACACTACCGAAAGAGAACAATTTCTTGGGAACATATTTTTCAATAAAACTTTCTTTTACTACAGGAGACATTACACACAATTGTAAAAGATGTTGAATCATTCCGTCTTTATGAGTTGCAAACTCTTGGCTGCAGAATACACACCAGCCTTTTACAGTTTTTCCTTGTTGTATTCAATTGTAGCACCCCTGCTGTGTTGATCTGGTCGAAATATGCCATTTTGGCCCTATATTTATGTGAAGATTCTATGTACCAAATTTGGTTGAAATCGGTTCAGCCAATTCTTCCCTGTTATATGCGTACGGTCGACTGGACGGACATCACGAAGATAATAGTGCTTTTCATCAATGACGAAAAGGAATAGTGACTTACTTTAGTGTATGCATTCTTATCATCAGGTTGTTACAAACACATTCCATTTTTTGGTATTTGCAGCGAATGAAATGTTTAGAATAGTTTATATTTATATTTGAAGAAGATTGCATGCCAATTACTTCAATAGTTTTCATGATATTGATTATTATGTGAAAGCGTGGGCATGCGCTGGATTCCTGCCAATTCTCAATCTTCTACATAGATGGGAAGTTTGTTAAAACATGTATAAAAAGCGCCATACACAAAGTGACAAGAGGAATAAACCTTTTATTATTATCCTGATCAGATATGAATATTTCATCAATTACATTTTCCCATTACCTTACCTGATTAACTAAAATGGCAGAAAATATATTTGGCTGAAAAAGTATTAATATAAACATTATATAAAGTGGAATCTGATTCTCTCAAAGATTCCTGAAAGTAACAGAAAAATATTGTTTTGGAAAAATTTTCACCCCCTGCCATACACTGACCATCACTGCTCGCGATTTTAATACACAAGGAGTACATAATCAAATTCCCTTGACACCTTCTGAAAATATAAATATTTCCTAATTCCTCAACAATTTCTGAATTTGCAATGAATTTGTCTTGTGATGAAGTTGCCATGCAACGAATTTGTCATGCGATGAATTTGCCATGCATTGAATTTGCCATGCATTGAATTTGCCATGCATTGAATTTGCCATACGACGAATTTATTTTGCGATGAATTGATGTGCAACTTATTGACGGTACACTAAAACCTGTTGTGTAAGATGGTCCCCTGGCATGTTAGAAATACTCGTAAATCGAGTGGCTGAGTGTGTGGGTGTTGGTAGGTTACTTTTATTTGATTTCATTTATGGTTTTTGGCAGATTTGTTAGTAACCATCAGATAATTAAAGTTCTGCAATGTATTTATAATTTGGAGTGTGATTTCATTATTTCTGTGCACTTAATCTTTACATGTTACGAGTTCATCTTATATTTTAGAATTGTTGTTCTTAAGGAAGCCTATGCAAAAATAGACTCCATCAAGCTTCAAACAGCTTATATAATGAAATTGATGGAATAAAGTGATCTAAAGATCCTATGCAGACAGGCATAAGCTGTAATCAACCAGAAAACTGTACCCTATGTTTTTTCAGTTCCAAGGAGTCAGATTGGGGCAGTATGCTCTGCATCAAGAATCCTTTTGCGATTCATTCTCGGAAGACTCAAATCTGTGGAGACAGCTACTCTAGCAGGAACAATTGCTGGAGGCCATACAGTCAGCACACCCCCTGCGTCTGCCTCTCAGCTGCTGCTACCATTGCGTGCACTTTGCTCTGGCACTAGTATGCTTTCTCGCCCTGAGCAGATTGCATTTACTGCTGTCATGAAAGGAGCAAGACTTCCAGCACATATACGTACATGTCCAGTTCCTCCATCATCCTCAGGTAATTGTGAATTACTGCTTTTATGTAGCATGTATTTTTCTATCATTAATTTAGAAACTAGTGTTAGAATTATATTTTTATATTTGAGCTAAATGTTTCTTTTTGTGTATGAATTACATTCCTTGCACATATTTAAATCACGTCTATCCATCTGTGAGCAAAATTTTCCCTCTGAGCGCAAATTTTTGAAGGAAAGAGAGGAGCTGGGAAGCTAAAATTTGGAAGATAGTTTCAGTTAGTAAAATACATGAACCGTATTGATTTTGGGGTCCATCCATCTGTCCATTCATCTTTTAGCAGGATTTTAATAAAAAACTCCTTTGTGCTATATATATATATATATATATATATATATATATATATATATATATATATATATATATATATATTGGGTCTTTGTGTTTATGGTATCACAGAGGGAGAGGGAAAAGTCTAGCAGCTTGTGATGTTTCATACCAAGTGTATAGTTAAATAAAAAATTTGTGGGAAAGGAGAGAGATGAGGTTGAATATTCCAACAATTTAAATGAACATTCTAAAAAAGGCACTTTTGAAATCAGCTTTTGTATTTCTTTTTTAACCCCTTGCATCCTAACAATGAGTCTGACTCGTAGCTGTAGTGCAATGCTATGTTATGAGCCACACTCATAGCTATGTTCAAGGTTAAGCTATGTAGTTGATGTTGTGCTGCATAGATGGTAGCACCATCCAATGCAAGATTCCTTCAGCTATCTTTTTATACCAGACGTTGCTATATGGCGGCAAAGCCTGCAAAGTGCCATGTAAGGTATGACGCAAGGAATTAACTTGTTCTTTTGTTTCTAGTGCATTTTGTTAAATTCAGCTATGCTTATTCGCTCTTTATTTACTTGTAAACCGTAAGAATTCATTCAGTTAAATTTTATATCATTGCAATTAGTTATATGCTCACAAGCTTTGTTTTCTTTTCAAATGAAAAGAGGTGCTACAGATGGATATTACTATTGTTTAACTTGGGCTTATCCTTTTTTTATAGCTGAAAAGGAGGCCTCTCCCACCCAGCAGCAAGGGCAAGGAACATCATCCAGCACAAAGGAGCATCACAAAAGGGCCAATTTGGAGCTTTCAACTGCCATAACAGATTTGCTTACTATGCCAGTTACAGACTCTAGCTCTTTGCGCCAACCAGATATAACAGTTGGCTTCCCTACAAGAGATGATACAAAACAAGAGGTGGATGAAGTGGATCCTGCAGTGGAAGTAAAGGTTTGAACCATTTCGTGTAAACCTTGGCTTTCCTAAAACTGATAATGCTTGTAAAGGAAAATTAACTTAAAAATTTTTCTTTCAGGATCTATTCATTCAGACAAACACCTTGAGCCTTCAGTCATTGGGTGGTGGTGATGTAATTGTTAGCATATGCTGCACATCTTTACCTCATCTGGCACGTTATGTCGATAAATTCACGGATCTTATTACTAAAAGGCTGTTTGCTCTCCCAACATCTCATTCAGAGGCACTCCTTGTGAGGCAGAGGTAATCTTAAATCTATTTCATATTGTATTTTTTATAGTAATCGCATTTTAATTGGTTTTGTTCAGTTACAAGCATTCAAGGTATTTTTTGTGAGCACCATGATAATTAAAGAGGTTTAAGACATGGTTACATGCAGAAATGAAATCTCATGTATATTAGAAAAGAGAGACAATTACGTCAGTTAAAGTTGCTTTCCTTTTGATGGTTCACTTCTTAATTGGTTATTTTGTTTATCAAATATATCACAGCATTACATTTTAGGGAAAGAATTAAATTGAGCATTACCAAATTAATATAGTAGAATAGTTTATATTTAAGGTTTTTCTTATGCATATGTGATTTTAATTAGAATTTGAGAAAAAATTATTCTGAAAAGTATGTTGCTGTGAACTTGATCTTTTCTAGTTTTTGATGCATTTGTAAATCTAGTTATCATATAACCTTAATGGCCATTTTTTCTTGCTTCTAGCCTTCAGCCCCTTTTGGCAGACATGACTGCTGCTCTGAATGCCATATCTTTGCCAGTATTAGAACCTCTGAGTCCTGCACGCTTATCTCGTCTATCTGTGCTCTCTTCTGCCTGCCTTTATGCAGCACTTTCGGTTGCCACAGCTGCTGGCATCCTTGGCTCCCCTCCTACTCAACCCCCACCTCCTCCACCACCTTCAACCACTTCTCCTGCTCCTGTTCCTACATCCAAGAGCACTCAACAGCAACCTCAAGGGCCTAAGGAAGAAGAAGTAGATGCCTGTGAGGCTGGCATTGTTGTGCGGGCACTTGAAGTATTTTCCCTTATATCAACAGTTATTGGGGATTCTCCACGTGCAGGTGGACATGTAAGTTTCACAATATGTATTGTGGAAATAAAGTATTTTCTTTTGGTGGAATTATTATTGATCAGGAATGAGAAACCTTTAACTGGGTGCTCTGGCCTAAGTGGTATAATTGAGTTTTTATAATACAGTAAAACCCCATTAATTCGAAATTGAGGGGCCAAAAAAGTGAATTCGAATTATATAATTTTGAAATATCCAAAGAGAAAAAATCTAAGAAAACAAAAAATAAAGATGTGTAGTCTTTTCTTGATTTACATGGTAGTTACAGTCCTGAAAAATGCCATGCATATTAAAACCATGTAAAAAAATACCTAAGACATATAGGTATAATGGGGTTAGGTTCTAGGCTCACAAGATTATACTGTAAAATCAATCATAATATGTACTTAGAAAATAATATTCAATTATAAAACTTCAAATTGAATTAAAGTAAGCTACAAGTAAACATTAAATGCTTATATAAGCCTGTTTATGTTAATTCAAGCTTTCCTCTTCTCAACATGCAACATTTTTTTTATTTATCAATAATTGCACATACAACGTAATAGCCAATTTAAAGTGAAATACCCAGAATGTAACAATAAGGACGATCACAAACATCCATGCCCTAGGTGGAGAAAAACCCACCTAGGCGGGATTCGAACCCGCTACCTTCAGATTGGCAGGGGAGGACGTTACCCTGCTACCACCGAGACCGGTGGTAATTACATATAATATTTTTTAACAAATTTTGAAATTTTTTAGTTATTCAAAGCCAAGCAAATGTCTGTATCACATATAAATAAATAACCCTTATAATTTACCTTTAATTATGTAAATCAGGGGAGTTGCAATCAGATTTGTGGCTCCTAATATGTAGCAGAGTGGAGCTCCAAGTGGTGCACTTGCGAAAAAAACTGGTGATACGAAGTTGTTTGGTTGCATGCAAATCTTGGCACACTTCCTTGTATGGAGCCAAGATGTTCTCAATCTCTCTCTTAAACTTCAAGCTCTGTTCCATGAGTAGATCCTCAGCAATAAATGGATCTACAAGTTTTTGGCCCAACTGAAAACTTTTGTGAAGGATCTTTACTGTAAGTTTTGATTCTGAAGTCTGCATCACTTTATCTTCACATTCATCTTCACTATGGTTTTTTTCTGTCGACTCTACCAGCTCTTTCTTGTGCAAATCACTGTTGTGGGACAGAAGTAGCTCCTTTACCTCTGCATCCTGAAGATAGTTGAGATCTTTCCCTCCAACATGATGGCCCATTTCCACTATCTTATTCACCTATTCTTGCACTACAGGAAAATTATTGTTGTCATTTACTGTCCCTCTCAACAATAATTTCTTCCAACATGAATTGATGGTGGCTGACTTTATATCATCTAACGATTTTTTAATATTATTAATACACTATGGAGTAGTTCTTCCAGCATTGGCTGTCAAGTTAATCTTCTTCTAAGGATTCCAAGATGTGATGAGAAGAATGCCTAGTGTAGTATGTTTTGAATGCTGTTATGATGCCTTGATCGAGTGGCTGGAGGATTGGCATAGTATTTGGTGGCAGGAAGGTCATATCCACATTCAATTGTGCGATTTGAAGGCTTTCCAGGTGCCCTGGGCCATTATCAATAATCAAAAGTACCTTAAATTCGAGTTTCTTTGGTGCCAGGTAGTGTTCCACTTTCATAAAGTATGTGTGAAACCAGTCCATAAAAATCTCTGCAATGACCCATGTGTGTTGATTAGCTCTCCAGAGCACTAGGAGCTCATATTTATTCTTGCCTTTTAGCACACGTAGATTCAGGGCTCTGTAAGTCAGCATTGGCTTTGACATAAAATCTTCTTATGCATTTGCACAGGATAAAAGGGTTAATCTATCTTTCTGGGCCTTAAATCCAGGTGCAGACTTCTCTTCAATGGAAAGGAATGTTTTCTTTGGAATTATTTTCCAGAATAAGCCGGTCTCATATGCATTGAAAATTTGTTGTGGCTTGTATCCCTTTTCCTTAATATATTTGGCCAGCTCTAAAGAAAACTTCTTTGCTGACTTGTGGTCTGAAGATGCCACATCACCATGTATCCTAACACTGCAGACTGTATCTCTTCTTAAAAGTTTCAAACTAGCCCTTGCTGGCGAGAAAAAGATTCTCTCTCCTTGGCTGAACTGCTTGCCATTGAAGTTGATGGGCTCTCCAATTTTAAGTGATCATACAACCTTTTGGCTTTCTCTTTTATAATTGTCCCATCCAATGGAACTTTTCTGAGTTTGATCCTCAATCCAGAGTATCAGTGTATCTTCATCTTTTGTATAGTAGTGTTACAAGTATAGAATGAGCACCTTGGGTGCAATTGCAGCAACACTTGATCTAATTTTCTCACCATGCCTCTTCACTGTATGCACTGTCATCTTGTTAAGGCCAAAAGCTTTGGCCACAGAAGTTGAATCTTCACCTTTATCAAGTCTATTCAAAATTTCCACTTTCTTCATTAGATTTAGTGATTTTTTTCTGTCTCTTTGTAGTTGGTGTACAGCCTATGCCTTTTCTCTTTGAGCTCATGATAAAACTAGCTAAGATCAATAATAATTACAACTTAAGTAATAAAACAATGAATAAACAAAACACTTCTTATAGTTTTAAGGCAACAAAATGTAAGTACATACTTTTTAATATGGGTTGAAATCCAAGTAAGTAGCAACTGCATTTCTTTTTGTTTTAAACAACGATTCTTAAGTGAATGGCACTCAGGCTATCCCTGGTCATCAACTATCATGCATCATGAAAAATAATTATGTAATGTACTTAGGCCTTGACAAAGTAAGCAGATTTGTATATATTGAAAGAGGAGATAATATAGTGAATAGACATTGGCATTGCAACAGTCTTAAGGAATGACTAGAGAATGCTCGTAGTGTTAGGGGAAGAACAACAGCTCAATATTTGCTGTATTGATTTCCAGCATAAAGATTCTCTGACTCACTAATAAAATAAACATGCCTTTCATTTTCTATCATGTAGCTAAATGTATTTGAGTTTAGGAAGCACCTTTGCTGACCTTATTTTGTAACCAGTGAATCTCTTTTAACTTGTGTGATAGCAAGCAATAATAAGAATTCCACATTTACTGGTGAATAGCCTTTTCCATGTTTTTTCCACTTGCAATAGTTTGTAAACGACAAGTGGCAAATGTGGATAAAGAGGCAAATTTTTTTTAGATAGTGATTCTGATGCTTTACAAGTGATGAAATTGAGAGTGAGGAAGTGAAACAAGAGGCTGAAGAAGGAACTTTAGAACATGGTGCCAATGATATGCCAATATCTTTACTATAAAATTATTTTTACTTGAATTTTTTTCTCTCATAGTTCCTGAGGTGAGTTTATAAAAATATAAAAACATTTAAATACCCCAAAATAAATCTGGCTGGAGGAGCATACAGAGGGAATTTACTCCATATGATCAAGGTTGAATTTCCAGGAATATAGCATGTACATTAAGTGCTTTCTGCCTGTAAATTTAAATAAATGCATTGTGGTATGCTTCAATGATGAAGAGATTAATCAGCCTTTGATTTTTTCCTCTAATGGTTTTATTTCTTTCTGAAAAATTTGTATGTCATTGGAGTTATGTGAAGTGGCATCTTCAGTTGAAACAGTTCAGTTACAGCTTTTTAGGTGACAAAGTAGCAATTGTTTCCAAGACTTGCCTTTTTTACTCTTGATCATGATATCTACTGGTTTGACTGCTGTCAGGAAGGTTGGGATTAACATTTTGGCCAGGGATCGCGTCTTGGATAATACTTTCAGTTGTAGTTGTAACAACTTTACTGTCAGTCTTATCTGGTATGTACTGTAGGTTGAGCATTTATTTAATTTTTTCTTGGGAGGCAATCCAAGCAACTCTGACTTTAAATCTAATATAACTGTCTGCAGTAAAGTGTTTCAAGCACTTTCTCAGGATTTATTTTTTCAAATTTTATTTATACATGTTTAAGTATTTTGCACACAGGCCTAAAAGTTTCTTTGAATTAAGAATTATCGAGGTTATTGAATTGTATGCATATTTTACCATGAAAATAATTATTTTTCTGTTGGGCATGAGTAAGGCTTCGAATTATACCGAATTTTGAAATATTGGTGTTCAAGTTAACAGGGTTTTGCTTTATTTAAATGGTATTATTCTCATCTTTACTTGCAGATGATAATAATGTTGATACCAAATTAAGATAGTTGGTCTTTTACAATACAGAAATACAAATCCTTTTCTAGAAAGCTAAAATTTTATGCTAGCCAGAAAAATTAAACCTGTTAAATAGGAATTGGCAGTTATACACCCTAGATGAAAATACATGATTTTTGAAACTTAGCAGTTATAAAATAATGGGTTTACAACTAACGCAGCAAGTATTTATAATCTGTTAGCATATGTAATCATGGCATAAATTTTTAAAGAAAGGGTTAAAAAATTTCTTGCTATATTCTGTCTTAATGGCAGTAATTCAGCTTTGATAGTTTAGCCTCGAGGAGAATTTTAAAATCAACTGAATAGATAAGAAAAGCATGTACATCATTGTCCCTGGAATATTTCATATGAAATAATGATGCAAGTATTAAATATCTGTTATTTTAGATTTTGCAGAATCATATGATGTTGGGGGTGTGGGTGTTAGTATCTGGTCTGCAGGCTCAGTTACCACCTGCCTCTTCTGAGAAGATGGGTCCAAGTTCAGGAAAGGAAGAAAAGGGAAAGTCTCCTAGTAAAGCCAGAGAAGGATCTGGAAGGGTTAATTTAATGAAAGCGTAAGTTTATTTTATAAGTAATTCTTTTATTTAAATCTTAAATTACACCTTTCTGAATTCAGCAACAAGATTGCCTTCTGTTTATTGATGGCTTTATTTTGGTCACTTTCCATTTTATCATAGTAAAAAGTTTTTATGCAACTCTTCATTATTTTTGGTTGTACCATTTCATTTGATCAATAGTTTCCTGTGTTGCAATACTTGAGTGCATCACTACAAGTTGCTAGGGATGTCACAAGAGAAAAAGATAAAAAAGAGTTTTTCTCACTTTTGCAAATCTTGGTGAATGAGTTGGTGTTGCTGCCTGTCAAATATCGGAAGCTTGTTCATTAAGTTTTGCAATAATGATAATAATATAAATGTATTGAATTGTAGTTTCATCTCTAATAAAGAACTATTTGAATGTATACCATTTTAACATTTAGTTTGAGGCAATGACCGTAATTTAATTCCATTAAAATTCACTTTAAATATTTAATCTCTTAATTACCCTTTTCATTTTGTCATTATATTTTTCTCACATTTTATGATATTTTAAGGTTTCCAGTAAATCTGATTGTATTTTTACGGTCTAAGTTTTGTTAAATATTGTTTAGCAATGTCAGTTCATGGTATACAATTTTAATAACAAATTTTGTTGTGTTTGATTATTGTCTATTTATTTTTAACAGCCAGCAGAGCTTTGGAGTCCTCTCTGTGTCTTTGGCAATGCAGGCTCTGGTTATGCTGTCGGTATTGTTGGAAGACCTTCGTGTAGAGGAGGCTGGAAAGGCCTGGCCATGGGCAATGCTTGGACCTCAGAGTAGCAATGAGGAAGAGGATAGCAGTGGCCCTCAGGAGGAAGACCCTCGGCCAGCACCACTTAACATAATGGCTCAGTGCACAGCTCTATCCAGAGCAGTCCGTGTTTTGGGTGCTGCCCCTCTTAACCAACTTCTATTTTACTTGGCAACTATTAGCTATCGAAAGGTTAATACTGCTAGAAATGAAAAGTTATGAAATTATAAGCTTTCATGGGCTATACTAAGAGGGTTATTCAAATTTTATGTTGATCCATTTGTATATTATATTTGCATTTTGTACCTCTTCAATTCTAAAATTGAATTGCTGTTCAAAGCAAAAGCTAGGTATCCTCTTAATTGGAGATACACTTAAGTATTTAAACATTTTTATTTCATTTTGTATTTGTGCTTGCAGTTCACTCCATTTGCTTGAATTTTACTGCATGGTTATGCTAAGTGAACATTACAACCATAGTATTTCTTTAAAAGATTTTTCCTAGTTTTGCATAAAAATGGCAATTCATGGTGAAAGAGCATGTTCAGTGCAAAGGAAGACATTTTTATCCTTTATTTTTTCATCCCTAGGCATGTACTCTTAAGAGAATACAAAAGCATCCCCCAGAAGGAGACACTTTCAGCACCTCTGACTCGACTACATATTATGAAGATGATTTTAGTTGCTCTGATGAGAGCTCTGGTGATGATGGTAAGAGATGCTTTTCATTTAATCCAAAAGTTTCCGAACTGGGCTATGCTCTCCTGAAGTCATGTGCAACAAGCTAGGAGTCACCAGTTACTTTGTACTATTTGTTCACAAACCAATTAGCTCTTTTAACTGTTGGATATACATCATATGGCCATCAGTTTTAACTATGTACATTGTAATAAAATATATTTTATATTTTTGTTGTATCGGTACACTGACAACCCTCATTTAGTTTGCTTAACCCTTTCCAGTCAGATGTGGACATATAATCAACATTCCTATTTTGCTCCCACGGTCGTATGTCGACCTATGATTGACACATTTTTTTCATTTGTGGGAGGTCGAATGTCGACTATATATCACTGCATGTTAGCTAGGCATCCTGAGCATGTCCTCAGCAGGTACTGCCACCTACAGTATTGATGGAACTTTTTGGAGAAAATTATTTTTAAAATATCTTCGGCAGTCGAAGGTTATGATCGCATCAGATGAGTAAGTGGCTGGTCCTTCATGTAGAAAAAAAACACATTTAACATCTTGGTAGAAGAGGATGTGGAAATTATAAATGGCATTATTGATTGTAGTGTTTGCAGTAATAGGAAAGTAAAAGGTGGAGAAAAGAGACGTACTTCTAATGTAAGACATGTTGAAACAATGTGCCCCAGAGAATGTTTTGAAAGGTATACGTTATAAAATTTTAAAATGAATTAGGATTTCTCTACTTTAACAGTTTTCTTATGATGTTATACCTATGCCAATGAAATACGAAAAAAGTATGCATAAATGTTTTATTGCATCTATGCTCCAAGCACTGACAACCAGGAAAACTGCATATTCAATGAAAATGGGCTAAACATATTTTTTCTAAAGAATTAAAGGAAGTGGGTTTATGTTGTTACTGCAGCCCCTTGACTGTTATAAAATAACTTTTTGGAACTATATACTTGTGTAAATGGTTTATTCAATTAATACATGTATAAAAACAAAAGAATTATCAAAAATATTAAAGCTAAAAATTTAAAAAGCCACAAAGACAGCATAGCCTGGCCCTAAGTGGGCTGAGGGTAGGCGACCAGCATTTGTAATAAAACCTTTGGTTTTTCTTATCCACCTTATCCTCATAGAAAAGTACAGACATGATTAGCTCATTACACCACCTTTTTGAACTTCGTAAATAATTGGTTCCGGAAAACTGATGCGAAATGCAATATTATTATGGGAGTACGGTTCCCAGTTAATCTGAAAAATTCATTTTTTATCATAAATAATGCAGTTTAACAGAAAATAAAAGAATGTTACAGTAACAAAACAGCAAATAAAAACCTATCATAAAGTGAAAAAATTCTTTTGGTAATCGCATTCAATACATGCGGCAGAAAATCTTACAATACAAGATGATAGCAATTCTTAGATTTACATTAATAATTCATAATAAAAAATCTGATGTGACCACCACATGACTTTCTCCATACCTGTAATATTTCTAAAGATTCCAAATAGGTTACATGATAATAAGTATTTTAAGGAACTGAGAAAAAAATTTTAAGACTTTAAAAAGGACAGAAATAAACTCAAACCATAGCCTTCTGATACTGGATATAGCCACGAAGCTCCAACAATTAAGAGACTATAAAGGAGCATTACTAAGACGTAACTAAGCATCAATTGTTAACAATAGACTTATAGGTGGTGGTGGCAGCTACAATATTTAGTTTTTAAGATATCTCTTAAACAATGCATTACATGGGAAAATTTTTCAAACCAAGGTTGTGGAAAATTAAATTTCCTAAAACTTTTATTCCAGTACTTTTTAAAAATCTGATGTGGCCACCACATGTCTTTCTCCATATCTGTAATATTTCTAAAAATTCCAAATAGGTTAAATGATAATAAATATTTGAAGGAACAGAAAAATTTTAAGATTTTACAAAGAACAGAAATAAACTCGAACAGTAGCCTTCTAATATTGGATATAGCCCCAAAGCTCCAACAATTGAGAAAATGAAAAGGAGCGTAAAGTGTTTAAAATAGTCACCGGTAGGTGGTGTTGTGTTGGCAGCTAAAAAATTTAGTTTTTACAATATCTCTTCAACAATGCATTGGGAAAAATATGGAAAAAATGCTTCAAACAAAGGTTGTAGAATATGAAAATTCCTACAACTTTTATTTCAGTACTTTTTTACATTTATTAAATATTAAAGCAAATATTTAAAGAAAACGGATTAGTGACTAGAGGAAACACCCACTTCTGGTTGACTGATTTTTACCAAAAACTAATCAGCATGTCTTCCTTTAACAAAAATATCAAATATAAAATTTCATGCTGATCTGATTAATATTTTTTGAGTTAACCACTCATCTTGGTATTTAATCTTTCGAAGCCGCACAATCGGTGGGCATTTAAATTGAAAATTTGGCGAATTTTTACCTTTTGAATTATATTTATAAAATGTAGTAAATGTTCAGTATTTGATTGGATATATTTTTATTTAAAACATAAGACTTTTTAACATGCAAGAATGAACAATTATGTATAAATATTAATTTTTAATGGAAAATTTAAATTAATAAAATTACGTGAAAATTACAAAAAAATGGGGTGAAAACGGTCTAAAATTACATAATTACTCAAAATATTCATAAAAATCATATTATCACTAATAAAAGTTAAGATGTAAACCTTATGTATAATTAAAAAACACAATATACTGAAATAGAAAAAATTTTATTATGTAAAGAAACAAAATAAATATATATATGGTGCGAAGGGTTTTGCGGCATTCGGCTATAGGCTGCATATTTTTCGGTAGCTCACTGCATTGATCGGCTGTTTCACAAGACGACATTTTGCCGACAATGCAGTCGGCTTCCTCAGGTCAGCTGACCCGAGGAAGCCAACTGCAACGCTCTTTTTACTGAAAACTTTCGAGAAAAAAGGAGTTGCAATGCTCTCGTTTACTAAAATACATAGCATAATCCGGTTTTAGTACAATTCCCTGGAGTATGAAGATACCAAGAAGAGTTTTTATTTCATTTGCAGTTGTCTCCCCCCAACTAGTGCTCTAGATCGTGGTTTTAGGCTAGATTTTGCGTCAAGAAATTTTTTGGCATAAGTATTAGTTTGCTCCATTATCATCGTACATAGTTCGTCATCAACAAATAGCTCAAAGGATTCAAGTATATCATCTCCATCGTCAACCTGTACATTTAAACTGGGGTTACCTGTAAAATTAAACTTGTTTTGCACTTCCTCATGTGTATTACAAATGTAAGGGTGTCCAGGGAGGTTCATTAACTCTTCTCGGAACGGATCCATTTCTTCGTCTGTTTCACTATCACTTACATCAGTATTGATGTAAACATCCTCCAAAAACTCACTGGAAAGACTTTCGTCATCATTCTCTTCCAATAAATGAAGTGCCTAGTCTTCTGTGGCTTCAGTACGTTTCCTTTTACTGGACGAAGGCATTTCACAACGGTGAAATAAAAATTATTTCAAACAAAATAATTTGAATGAAATAATTTAAAAGTTATTGCAAAAAGAACAGTAAAATTTTCACGAATAAAAGCTCCAGATAATACCACAAAATGTCTACTCTGATGCTCAAAGGCCAACTGAACTTTTTCAATTACTTACCCACTCTCCTATGTGCAGATCTGTGCAGACCACCCACTCTGGGGGATTACAAGAGTACGTCTAGGAAAGGCGGAAAAACAGAAAAACAATGGTTCCTTTGAGCAAAACCGTCAATGTGGGAGATATAAAGTAGGGTGCCATAAAACGACCCTTCTTGCCACTCAGCCTTCCTGGGAGCACGAAGCGACCGCATAACAGTGGAAAAGGCTAAATATGAAAGAAAAGGATTTACAAGTAGCATGCTGTTTGAGGAAAGTAAGATGCAAGCGGTGACAAACAAAATTTTGCGCATGAGGGTGTGAAATAATCCAAGATGTCAAATCCCGACCTTAAAAAAAATAGGGGCAGGGGATATGCAACCCTCATGGAAAGTGCAGTCTTTGGATACGAGACTTATAGCTTCCTAAAATAGGGAAGGAAAGTCCATCTACTGGCAAGACAGTAAACTAAAAGGATGCTGCTATGAGTGAGAAAAGCTGCGTGACGGAATATAACGGCATTCCCATAGCAAATAGGCTAAAAATCGCTGTGCCGTATATATACGGAATACCCACCACCGGAGCGTCTGGCTATGCCGTATATATACCCAGATGAGTGGTTAAAGCACCCACAAAAACTTGGTCACAGACACCCACAGACATTATCGACAAAATAATGAAAACGTGTTCAGCTGACCTTAAAACATGTTATATTTCCATTTAAATCTCGAATTCGATTTTTTCATGAAAACAATACTTTCTCTCTACTTCGTATATGGAGAAAGTAAACATTAAAGCAAATATTTCAAATAACGGATGTGACAAGAGTAAACACCCACTTCCAGTTGACAGATTTTTACCAAATACTAATCAGTTCTTGTGACTTTCATAAAAATGTTAAATATAAAATTTCACTTTGACCTGATTAATAGTTTTTGAGTTAGAGCACCCACAAAAAACTGTCACATACACAGACATCATCGAGAAAATGGTCAAAACGTGATCAGGGGACCTCAAAACATGTATTTCCATTGAAATCTCAAAATTGATTTTTTTTCACGAAAACAATACTTTCCCCTAGACTACATATGGAGAAAGTAAAAATGAAAACCTATCAAAACAAACATTGCAAACGCATGATGCGAAATGAAAATAATTGGCGAGAAGCAAGTAATGGTCATAAAAAATTTTGTCGTGAAGTGCAAATTTGCGAACTGCAAACATGCAAAGTTCAAGAAGGTGGTGTATTGTATTCAGTGCCCTTGACATTTAATTTGATCATCATCTTGCATATGGTGGAGGAATGGTGATGTATGGATGCAGATTGCTACCTAGAAGTGATTTAGCTTAAATCCACATTACTGTGAAAAGTGGAATGTCTTATGTAAATATGTAGGTATCTATAGTTATTATATTTTGCTGCTTAAATTTTTGACCACCTCATATTTTTAACACTGAGTACCTGTTAGCCTGGGTGATAAAAAGAAACAATTGCACAGAGTAAATGTGCTATGCCAATACTCTGAAGTCTAATGTGTTTTAGTGAAAGTGCTAAGCAAAAACTACATTTAACGAGGCTTGTCTATATCTAACAAAATGTTTTTTATTAATGGTGTTAAAATTGGTGAAAGGCATAAGGGTAGAAAGATGATTTTCTAGGGTGAGGAGGTGGTATTATATGTTTGGAAGTTACTGCTATAATTTGTTGCTCATTATTTCCTATGACATTAATTCTACAGTCGTGATGCTATTTTTTCATCATTTTGTTACATTTTTCTTGGGATCAAAATTTGTTTTCACTTGGTATCATTAGCAATAACTAAAATTAAAGATACTCCATTTATGGTTCATACACAACATAGGCCCATTAAATTACTCTTACAGTTCCTTGGTTATATAATGGTTTAAGGTATGTCAAATAAACCCTTAACATCTTACACAAATTGTAACAAGTGTGTACCTCTTTTTCAGATGATGACAGCGAGCCCATTTTGGGTTTATGGTTTGAAGAGACATTATCTCCAACAGATCCACCTACACCATCCTTACAGCCAACCTCAACAGAAACAGTAGCTTCTTCTACCCCACAGTCTACTCAGTTGGCTAACACCCCGCAAATGGTAAGCAAAAGTAGTGGAGTATCTGCTGGAGCAGAAGTACCTGGGACACCCTCTTCAGCCTCATCACCCCCATCTGCAGCCCCGGGAGAAACTGCCGTTAGGGCCACTCCCACTACTCCCACTACAACTAACGAGAGAGAGCGACAGAGATTAATGGGAAATATGATGCCCCGGGCATTATTTAAAGGAGCAATTGGGCCTGGGTCTGGAATGTCTGTTGTTCCAGAAAAAGGAGAACCTCATGGGGTAAATGGAAAAGGCTTTGATACTTCCTGTTTTGAAAGTAGACAGGGGTAATTGTTATAAATGCCTAACATTCATCAAGTTTTAAATAATCAAAGAAACGCATTCAGTGCCATTAGCTCACCTTGTACATATCTTTCACCTGTTGAGGCTCAAGGCATGCCAAATACACCTTAAATCTCATTTGAGAAGGATGGCCTTGTGTATGTCTAGTAACTCAGAGGGGGTCCCAGTACAGGTCTAGCATTCATAGGAACCACTTTTCATTTTGGCATTTTTTATGCTTTTTAATGGCCTAGTATGCACTTGAAGGTAATTATCTTTTATTTAAAAGTTCTTATTTTTTATTTATAGAAGTATTCTTGTTTCAAAATTATTTTTCATTTTATATTTTCTTTCGTGTATTTTGATTCTTTATAAAACCATTCATATTTTGCATCAATTTAATTTGTTTTATTTTCTATTTTGTTGTTTTATTGTAGCATTGCGTATTATTTTTTAATCATATACTCGGAGTTTTATTTTTCAGAAATTGAAGATAAGAATATCACACTGTGGGCAGTTTGGCTACATAATAATGTTTGTGGGCATTGAAAGTGTTAAATATAAATTGACCCAAAAAGCTATAATATCATCTAGGGAAGACAAATTTGAGCTGTTTGAATTTAATTTTAACAGATATAAACTTGAGCAGGAAAAATGTCTTCTTTGAGTTATTTAAAATTTGAGTAATAGATGTTTTAGTTTTCGTGACTTCACTGAAACTATTTTGAAGTAATAGCTAACAATAATTTTCTGCTTTTAGTAAGTTTTTTGCAAAAAGTGCATGTTATGCATCTAATAAGGCAGAAAGAATTTAAAAAATAATTTGGTTAGGCATCTATAGCATATAAACAGGGATGGAAATGCAGTGAGTTGTTAAATTCGTATTTCAAGGTTGAAATAAATTTTTACATTAATGGCAATATAGCTCTTTTTTACTTTTTAGTATTTCAAGATTGTTTTTAGTAAGTTGAACTCTTAATCATTTGCAAATATTTATTGAAAAGAATAGTCTGGAATGATCAGTTTGGAGAATATATTTAGTTTTGAAACCACATTTCCATCCTTGAATGTAATTGAAAATAACGTTGTATGGAAATATTTAAGCTTTGGAAGTATAAACTGTAATTTTTAGTGTAGTAATCTGTATATTTCTCTAAAGATGGTCTCAATCTTGTAGAGTTTAACAATTGGGAATTATTAATTTGTTTTATTTTCAAACTGGCCTGGTAGAGGGATGGCTAGCATGTCTGGCTTCCAATCCTAATTTCAAAGATTTGAATCCTGCTTTTGGCATGAATGTCTGTGATTGTCTTTTTTACTGTTTAGAAAACTCTTGGAAAAGGCCATTGATAAGCCATTCAAGAGCTAAAGATAATAATTAAAATTAAGGAAACATTTCTTATATATTAATTAAATATTACAGGCAGTCCTCATTTAATGCTCTTCATTTGTTCTGAAAAAAACAGCATTAAGCAAGTTGCATTTTCACATAAGAATTAATGTAAATGAGTTTTGTATATTCCCTTATGTATTCAGAGAGATTAATGAAAGTCACGAATGACTTACTTTGTAAAATGAAATTTAGACATTCAAATGAACAATTAATAAAGGGTGAAGTTTGTAAAAGCTTGCAAATGTATACACTATATGTACAGGTACTGTTTAAATGGCACAGTACAGAGGTTCAAAGAGCACCTATGTTTTTGTGAGCAGAAATGGCAATGTTCTCAGACTAGTACTAGCTTGTACACTGTGGCTTCACTGTGACGATGTACATAGGCCATGGTTCCCCAGCCTTCTCAATGTGGCCAGCACCAAGTTACTTTCAAGAATATAAAGTGAGCACCTCTTAAGAGTTTTACAAAATTGCAATGATAATAAATAAAATGTAACCAATGTTGAATCTACTGCTAATGTTCTTTAATATGCTTAGAAAGAAAATAACCTATCAAATTAAATATGGTGGTAGGAAATGCAATTTTAAGCATTGTAGAAGAACGTGGTTAGGCTGCCAAAGAGCACAAAAGGTGCTAGCGAGTACCAGGTTGGGAACCCATCTTAGGCGAAAGTGTACAATGTTGCCAAGCCTATGATTATGTTACTGGTAAAGCAAGTTAAATGAGCATAAAAACAAGCACCAGTATCAATATTTAAAGAGCATTAAATCTAATTAGTTCTAGGAAAAGGGCACTAAATCAGGGCCTGCCTGTATTTATAAAGATTTTGTTGGAAAAAAGTTTCAGATATTACTTCCATACTTCCTAAATAGATGCATTGTACAGAATAAGACAAGAAGTTTTATGCTAAAAAATGTTTTAATGAATATGTTTTTATTTCAGTACATCTCGTTGGCCTCTCGAATCTTTTCCTTTATGAATCGATACCTGCTAGGATCAGAGTTACCCTATGTGAGGCGCTATGTACGTAGAGGTTTGGCTGAGCATCATATGGTCATTCTGGCAGCAATAATACGAGACCTTGATCGAGAAATGGCAAGAACTGAAAGAGGTTAGTCAGTTGGTAGAGAATTTAAATAATCTCATCAGTTAACTATAAAATAATTTGTATTATTTTCAATTTTTTTTTCAATTTAAAGGCACTATCTCGGTTTATTTTGGACCAGCACTTGGTGCCCTTTACACAGAATTCTCCCAGTGTCTTTCTCGTTACACTCACAACCTTCTGTTGGCTGGAGGAAGTGCAACTTCATCATCGGGTCATGTTAGCAGCTCAGGATCTCTTTTACCAGAGTCTCTAAGGTCTACTCTTTTGGCACACCTTGGAATTTCGCCATCGCAGGAAAACGTATCAAACTCACCTACTGGTGTTTCTCCATGGCCCTTGCAGGTTTATCCTAGAACTTTGATGGTTCTTGTTCAGGTATGTTCATGATTAGCAGTATGACTTCCTTCCCCTTGTATTCATAAATGGTTAGAAAAATTATACCAAGTTTTTGAAAATTAGATTATGATATTTGTGAAAAATTTATAGAATCAGTGGTTTATTGTGATATATTTTTAACTGGATCTGTTGTCATATCTTTGTTGCTCAACTTATCAAATTCTTGAAATTTTTTCAGATGCTGTTATTGAAATCTCAGCAAAACAGAGAGGCAGGTTGCATAAATATATGGAATAGACTTTTACATACCCTGGTTGAGAATATTTGTAACCCTGCCTCAGGTTATGATGCTGAGAATGAAGGTTAGTGTTAAACTCTTCTGTATGTTATTTTAAGGAAATTATAAAAAATACCTATCTAAATGTTAATCATTTTATCATGAATTTCCATTAAAAGAATCATTGTATTAGTATGGTTTCAGTAATTTTATTTTATTTTTTGCTTTTGACTAAAATTTGATAGTAGTTACCTTAGTATCAGTGGGTGTGAATTGTTTCATTTCAGATTTAAATGTAGAACATGGCCAGGTTCTACTGTTCTTGTATCATCAGCTTAACCTTATGCAGAAAAAGTCTGTTCTTCTCCAATTGGCCTTGGGTGTTATCAGAGCTGGCAGGGTTGTTGGATCCTTGGCTGGAGGAAGCAGACACACTACCACTGGTGAAGAAGATGATGAAAAGGATAAAGACGAGGAGGAAGAAGCCACTGGGTTGGGTGGAACTGCAGCTTCTGCAGAAGGAGAAGAGATTGTCGGTGCAAAAGGTGTTGCCATGAAGGAGTCTCAGCTCTTGCACCTCTCCAGGCTTCTCCTACTATTTGAATATCTAATGAGACATCTTTATGATGCTCCTGCCTCATTGTTTGAACAGGTACAACAGTTTTGTTATTTTTTGTTCATGTTTTGATGTAACTTTGTTTTTATTAAGATTTGTAATTGTCACCTGAAAATCGAACTCAGAGTAGATGGACTGAGGAGCAAATTAGCAAGTCATGCAGATTTCTTGCCAATGACAGAATTAATTGGAAGTGGTCTTAGCAGCTAGAAGTAGGAAAAGTACTTTTTCGAGAAAACCATCAGATGTAAACTTTTGAAAATTTAACTGTGATATCAGAAAGATTCCCTGGCCTGTTAGAAGATAAGGTGGTGTCTTGGATAAAAATCCTAAGATTTTCTTGGGAATAAAATACTTCTTGTTTCTGAAATGGTGACAAATAATTAAAAATCCTGATATAGCTTACTTCTTGAAGGAAGTTGCAATGTATTGTCTGTTTTATATGAACTATCCTGAAAATTCAATGGAACTATCGAGCATGTATTATGGCAAAAAAAATTCAAACGCAATTTAAAAAATATGCCTCGTATCTCCAATTTTTTAACCTAGTTTTGGCTATTGGAGATATCTGAGGCAAGTGCCGTATCTGCCTAAATAGAAGCCGACCCTCCAAAAATTTCCACCATTTTTTGACAAAAAGTAAATTTTGTAGATTTTATGTTGATGTATGCTGGGTATGCATGCACGGTCTAGAATACATTATTCGAGATCAAAGAAAAGAGTAGGAAATGGTTTAGCTGTTGACATTTTGAAATATTACTCCAATTAATAATTTCTTGTTGTTGAATAATGTTCCACGTTCAGTGATGATAATTTCATTCATCTTCATTTGCACAAAAGCTCAAATAACGCAATAACGACTCGCCAGTATAATTTTTAATCCAAGTCTATTTCCAATGAAATTAGCATTTACATTGCCTTAAGAAATTGCATTTTTATAATGATTCACATTCATGTAAAGTTTTACCGAAATTCAAACAGTTGAGCATCAAAAGCCGTCATTTTGCGTAATCATCTGCGTAGTCAATGTACGCAATTTTAATAGATTCAATGAATGAGGTTTTAGCATGCATACAAAGATTGCAATGGCTATAGCAACAACTACAATAGCCAAGTAAAACTAATAGGAACTTCTTTTAATGGATAATGAAAAATAATACAAATTGCTAACTATTCTTAATGATACATATGCATAATCCTGAGAAACGCAAGAAAATATCCAATAGCATTTAGAAACAAAAGAACAGGTAACAACGGTAACAAAACACAGTTACTGCTAAATTCAATATTCTAGCTTTATTATTTATTCATTATTATTCACCGTAGGTCAAATATTTACTTTACGAAAAATATAGTAATATCATTTGAACACGATGGCAATGAGACACGTGCCGCCATCTATGGGTGACTACGAGACTTAACCCTAACCCCAAATTTTTTCTCTGACTCGCATTTAAGCCAAGGGGTGATTTTTTCATGATGGATTTTGACGAAAAAATATTGGCTTGTATTCGGACAGATATGGTATATTTTTTAAATTGCTTGTTCTTGAATAGCCTGAAAATGAAAACTTCATGAAGAGGAAAGGTGAAAAATATTAGAGTTGGATAATTTGAAGGAGATCCAGTGGATACTGTCTAACAGGGGAGTCGCCATTTATAGACTGTTAAAATCTGTTACTTGTAAGCCGTAAATTATTCAGGTGCTGCTATGAAATGAGCTGATTTTTTTAAATTTTACACTGTACCAACATTGTTTTAACAATTTATGATTCACTAATAAATCATATTTGATTCATCAGATTTAATATGTTAATCTGGCTTTTTTCATATCTCTTACAAATAGGTTCAGTGGAATCTTTTCAGTGCTACTAGTTTGGTTGGAGGTGAGACAAGACCTGTGTTTGCAGGATCTCCAGAACCAAATGATGAACCCTCACCTGGATCCACAAAGAGTGAGGGCAAGGAGACATCGGGCACAGGTGCAGCATCTGGTCAGCACCACCACCATCACCATCATCACCACCATCATCGACCTAATCCATCAAGGGTGTATTTCCCTTGGAAGGAGCTGGAGGATGCCCATCGCAAGTTTGGTGGTGGTGGCGTGGGTGGACACCAGCACCATGATCATGAGTTTGCCATGAGGCCACGCTTTTATGCTCTTGCAAATCCAGAAGGACAAGGCAGTCCTGACAGCATCAAAATTGATGGACTGGTGAGATATTTCTTTTTTCTCAAAATATCTTTGTACTAATTGTGCGATTAAAATATTTGATCTTTTTTTCTCTGCTGAATCACATAAGTGCATTGCTTATTACTGATTAAGTCTGAATAATTATCAAGTAAATGTGTACTCTACATCCAAGGAATCAAATGTGAAATTCAATCCAATTTAACCCGATTAAAATGACCCCATCTCACTCCAGAATTCTAATTTAAATGCCCAAATTTGGTTTACAAACACAATTTTTTTATTACTAAAATACTTAAATAGTGGATATTTAACTTTGAAATTTTGTTTTGTCAAATAAATTGTGTATTTATATGTTGATGGTTGCTAAAAATTTGTTTTGACATGATAAACATTTTGGTAAATGCAAAGGAACCACATTTTCTTGTTAATAAATGATGTCACTACTTTCTGTTACTCTACAACAATTTCTTTGTTTTTGCTGTAAATACTAGAAGTAACTTGGTTTAGAATCTGTCTTTTACTTTTGTTACCATAAAAGTAGTTCTTCATTTAGTTTTAATGCTTCCATAAAAGGCACAGTAAAGTTCTGAACAATATTTCCGTAGTATTCTGAATATAGTTTGAATATATATTGGCCAAAATATTAGTAAGGAAAGTAAGGGGGGACTATATTCGCGCCTAAAACATTAGCAAATGAAAATATCATCACCTGCAGTAAGTATAGATAACAATTAATGCACTCACTTGATATGACAGTTTATGGAGAATTTCTTGATGCATATGCCTCATTAACTCAATTCTTTTTGTTCACTCTTTGGAATCCTTGCCTTAAACGTTCATATTTTCATAATAGTGGGAATTGCAGAAGTTTTTGCTTTAAAAGCATTGGTTGGCCAACTTCATCCTTTTCCTAAGTCCCAAGTATTGTTATGTAGTGGTGCCACCTATCGTTATTTTAGAGAAAATGTCACTACGATGAAAGAAATTACCTTCGTTACCCATCAATCTGTAGGCTGATCAGATTGTCCAGCTTGCACAGCTGTTGATTGTATATAATGCAATCGCATTATAAAAGTATTGCTTACGTAAATCAAACCGAGGTGTTTAAGGTGTTTCAACTATCTACAGAATGTATTCCTTGATGTGATATTCCGAGGCATAAATATTGGAAGTAACAAAAATATGGGTAAAATAAATTATGAAAAGAATATGTTAACTGGAAATCTGGTGATAATTACATTTTTATACGGGCACGATTCAAGCAGCCATTGTCAGCAGCATCTGAAGGATACGAATGGAATTTAAATAACATTCATAAATGCAAAGTTTTAAAATTTAGTCCAGTAACACTTGATACATATTTAAATTACGCCTACACTATAACACGCAAAACATGATGTCACCGTTTCATTGCAAATTGATAGCTCTAACTAAAAAGTGAGGTCTGTAATGGGGCTCAAACTTTTTTCCAAAACTGAGGCTTCAGAATAATGGGAGGGGGGGGGGGGACTGCATATATTCAGACTAATATGGTAATGGAATTGATTAATTTTTATTGTAGTAAATTATATGACCTTGTTTATATGTGCTAACTTATTTTCAAGTACTTGTATCTTTTATTAATGTGTTTATTTCATGTTATATGGGTCACTTAAGTAACTTATCTTTTAATAATTAACCTAAGTATACAAAATATTCTCTGTAATCCATGTTATCATTCATGGTTATGAATTCAGAGATAATTGAAACCCTGTCTTTCTAGGCCTGCAACTTTCTTATTGATTCACCAGAGAAGATAAATTACCTGATGCTCATTGATTCACTGCAAAGTATCCTTAGTGTAACAAATTTGTGTGACCCAGCACTTAAACGCTCTGAGAGGCTCCGTTTCACTGGCCTATGTGCAGTTCAATACTGTTTTACAATTTGCTGGAGGTGAGTAATGATGTAGTGAATATCATATATGAAATTGATTTTTGTTTTGAAAAAATTTTCAAAAAATTGTAAGACATGAATTTTTGTAAAAGTGTTTCACAATTTATAAAAAATTTGATGCAGTGCTAAAATTAATTTACCGTCATATCTGTTAATTTTCTACTGGCATTTACTTATACGAATATTTCAAAATGAAATTCATTATTGAAATGTGCTTTATCACTAATTTCTCATTGAATATTGAAAGAATTATGGAGAATTATTTCAGTGAAGAACTTTACCTTCAGATTCTGATGTGACTGCACGTTGAAATTGGCTGGTTGTAGCTTATAAGCAATGATAATCGAAGGTTGGCCATACATCGGTGAAACAAAAAAGCATGAAGCATCTTTCATGGAATAGGTAGAAATTAAATATATTGCTTGTGACTTCATGAAAGTAACACAAAAAGCTTAAATAACACATTTTGTGGAAGATAATCTGCATTATTTTTGTTTCGGCTGTGAGATCGTCAGTTCATTTTGAGAGTTTGTACCCAGTGAGAAATGACCCTGATTTCATTGTGAATTTTGTGTACTTTTTGATTGTTTCACATTTCATATTTTTTGTTTCCTTGGTATGTGACTTGATGCCTAAAGGCTAAGATTTTTTATTATCGCACATTTAAATGTGTAACATACCATATCATGTACACTCCTTCCTGATTCCAAGGAGGAAAGAAGCAAATTTTTCCCTGCACCATTTTCTGTTATTTAGGTACTTTTAACATGATGTACACAAATGTGCACAGTTAAGCTTGTGAATTAATAAAATTTTATTTAGTAATAGAATATTTTTGTTGAAAAATATTTACTAGCTTAAACATTGACACTATCCTCTTCTCACTTAACTGAGAAATTATCTTCATAATTTTCCCCTCCTTGCTTTAGAGTTAAAATATCAGTGAAAAAGAGGGGAATGAAAATTAATGGGATATTAAATTTTTAGGTTAAAAAAGCTAATGTTGTTTTTAAAAAAATAAACTTTTTTTGATTTTTTCAAGGCTTTTGATGCTTCTTCCACCTCCGGCAGCTTACTTTTATAGCCTAGCAAGCTGGAAGATCTCTTCTGACCCTGCTCTTATCTTGTATTCTCTTGTTTGGGGTCCACGCACTTGGCTTAAAGGATTTCCATATTGGATAACGGTAAGGCTTTTTTTTATCCTTTAACATTAGACATTGTAAAAGATATGCTCCATTTCCTGTTGCACATTCAAACAGAGATTTGCATGTTTCAAATGCTCTTAATGCAGATTCATCATAGTTCTATTTGTTTTCTTATAACATTCCTGTTTGCTGTTGTGTATTCTCACCATTTGGTAGATATTTATGATGAAATCGATTATATTTTAACCATTTCACTGCTGCACTTGAGTATACCCGAGCAGCTTGGAATGATCCCTCCTTTGCTGTGCTCAAGTATACTCGAGTTTGATTTTGTTTTGTCATTTCTATCTTTTTTATTCTCGAAATCAATTTAGATGCTTTCTTTTATATTTAAGCAGATATTTTCTTATCCTGATCATCTTATTTTTTGGACATTTTGACTAAAAGCAGCATTTTTCATGTCTTTTTTGTATCTGTTTTTACCAAAATGGCCAGCGATAGTATGAACAATATGCTTGATGAAGATATTAAAATATATTATTTAATATCTAAATTGAATGAATTATAAAACATTTATAAAAATGTTTAAACTTATAAATATAAACAATATAAATGTAAAAATAAGTGCAATATTTAATATATGGGTGCGTGAATTTAAAAACAAGAGTTGTACATAAAAGAGGACAATTAAATGCAAGTATAGCTCTGTTGAAAGTTACGGACCACAAGCAAAAATCCATTTTGGTCTGTAAGAGTCTATTCTCTAAATGCGTGGCGAGGGTAAAATTCTACGTAATTCTCTGCTGTGACTCCACGTAGAGCTGAATCCCAAGATCGTTCATTTCTCCTTCACTTTCCCTCCCCTTAAACGCCTTCCCCTACAACACGTGGCAGTTCGCGCATTTAGGGTCTGTAAGCTTTCAATACACCTATACATATAATCATGTAAATATAAGTAAACACTGAAAGAACTCGTGAGCCAGAACTAGCCCAGCACTGGGAGGACTGCAGGTTGCATACCATCGTAGCAGCGAAAGGGTTATTGAAATTTTTGTTTATTTTCTTTATACTTTCTCTATATACTATATGTATAGAGAAAGTATTGTAATCATGAAAAAAATCGACTTGGAGATTTTGACTGAAATACATGTTTTCTTGCTTGGATCTATATATTAATTTAAATCGCCTTTTTCCTGAGGTAGATTGTGTGAGACAACGGCAGCACCTAGGAATATGGTTGAGGTGTCAAAAGAAAGGTCTTACCATGTAGATGTGCAGGCACTTAAAAAATTTGAAATCGGAGCATTGGGTCGCTATTTATTGATGATATTTATCACATCAGAATTTCAATTATGGGAATGGGGAAACTAAGACCCGGGAATTTTTACGAAACTTGCAATGTATCGAAAGGTCGATCCAATTTAGATCTTAGGCTACATATCATATCAAAATTTCAATCAGGAGGGGGGTTGTGGGGAGGGGGCAACTAAAAAACTAGTGATAGTGCAAAAATGGAGGGGGGTGCATCTCTATCGTTATTTTGAATAGAGAGAGAATTTCGATATAGGTTATGGTGGGTGTATGAGTGACCTGATCTGAATGAAATTTGAAGGCAGTCAAATGCCATCAGGACAGTAGGAGGAGACATACAGTTGGAGGGAGGGATGGGTGATGATATGTGTGTTAGTCACCACACGTGGGAGCTGCGAGCCAGATCTCTGCAGTCGCTCTCTGCTAACCGTCGATTTCGACGTGTAACCCCTATTTTACAGTAATAATCACTTAACTACATTATAGTTTTTAATCCACTAGCTTGGGGCTAATTCTATTTGCATAGTTAAATAATTATGCAACAGCTATGATGCACCTCCAGAAAGATAAAAGCCCTGATCAGTACACTCGGCTAAGAAATTTAAACCTGTACATATAAAGGTTAATATTTAAATGGTATTGCTTAGTAATGAGGGACATCCATACAATACACACTTTGGGGATGATAAACAAGAAAACTACAGTTGTCATATAAATAAATTGTTGGATATTAAGTGAATCTGCACCATAATGGTTGCCAATGTATAACATATGGTGTTTTTACAATAATATTTATAATAATAATAATTTTACAAGCTAATTTAGGATGGAAGTAAGCAGAAAACTTGTACTATCATTTATTTTCTTTTTGTATTTCAGAATTGCTTGACCAAACAAATTTTAGTAACAGAGCATGCTGAAGATCTTGTGAAACGTGTAAATAAAACATTATCAAGCCTCAGTTATGTCTCAGATGTTGTAAAGCGCTGTGTGGAACACACACTGGAGGGACGCAAACAGCTGTTGATTGATGGAACAGGTAGTGAAAAAGGCAAG
Source organism: Tanypteryx hageni (assembly GCA_028673005.1). NCBI lineage: Eukaryota > Metazoa > Arthropoda > Insecta > Odonata > Petaluridae > Tanypteryx > Tanypteryx hageni. The sequence goes on from CM054116.1 coordinate 97,155,307, forward strand.
AGGGTTGGAACTTTACCTTCTCTCCTACCCAAGGCTCTCCTCCCTAGCCTTTCAGAGTTGGCTCTCTTAGATGCTGTGATTGCTCGTGCCCAGAATTGTTTTACTGAAGCTGCTTCAGGAACATCCAAAACTGGCACTAGCCCTACATCAGAAACAGCAAGGCAAGTGATTATGAATATATGATTATGCATTAATTGTATATTGTTTTCCTGAAACATACCTCATAGGTTCCTCTTAAAACAGGGTTATTATGCATTAACACATGAAGTAAGTTAATTTTTGTTACATGTGGAACCTATGTAACTTATTAATATATTACTTTATTCAATAAAAACTTTTAAGAAGAATTAGTTATTCAATTAGAAATCAATTTATATACAAATATTAAAGTGAAATATTAAAAAGGAAGTGTTAAAGAAAAAGGATAATAATAATAATAGGTTAAATTTGAAATGTATTTTTTGATAGGGTTGGAAACCAAAGTCCTGGTCAGCATCATGAAGAATTGGCCAGAGATCTTCTGCCACATGTATTAGACTTACTGGAATGGATTGTTGCTTGCTGCCGGTAAGTTACTTTTGTCATTTTCAAAGTATTTCAACCCTACATTTTTAGTGGTTTTGTCTTTTATTTTTTACTATTGAAAGGACATAATAAATGGATATCCAGTATCACTTTTTGATACTTGAAGTCTAAATGTGTTGTCAGTGAGGCAAAAAATCCTCCTATCCAAAATGTGATTTTACTCTTGAACATTTAAATTCTGCAATGTAATCAAAAGAGATGGAAACAAGAACTTTTTTATTAATGATGATTTTTTAGAAAGATCAAGATAGAAAATTGGACTCAAGCTTTGATTAATTTAATTCAGCATGTGTTGCTAATACGCAAAAGCTAAGTTCTCTATGTGGCAGTGAATACACTTGCTATTCATTCTCAGATCTAGCCTCCTTCATGAAGCACTTGAGAGTGGAGAACCTCAGCTAGCAACAGATGAAGAAGGTGGTACAGCCACTCCGTTGCAGCGCCAATCTAGCTGGTGGGGTGCAAATGAGGATGAAGTACAGACATACGCTACTGTCCTTTCAATTCGATCAGCTGTTGCATCTGGCAATGGCTCATTGGCTACAGCTTTGTCCCCTTTACTTCCGGCACCTGTGCGCGATGCGCTGGAATGGTGGAATGCTGAGGTTTGTAAGATGTCTAGAAATTTGAATTTTGTTAGAAAATTATTACAGTCAAACTCGGATATAACGAGCGCCACGGGACCGTCTAGTTTTGCTCGTTATAGCCGTTAAACTTAATATCCGTGAAGGCAAAAGCATGCATGCGTATGGTGAAATAAGACATAAGAAGTAAAAGTGAATATATAAACAGAAAGTTTATTTAGTAAATTTATGGAAAAACATAAAAATGAGAATAAACTAGAAAATTTAAAATAAACATTTGTACATATAAAATTTACTAACAGCTGCATCCTTAATCACTCCCCTTTTTAGAAAAATAACTTTGAATGGTAGCCTGTTTCATAGATTTCACTTTGAAGTCTCTTAAGTTTCCTCTTATTACACTTATTGCACTAAAAACACCATCGGAAATGTCAATGTTTTCAAAAAAATCATTTAATGTTTCCACAGCATCATGAGCTTGAGAGTAAGTTGGCACGGCTTTCGTCGGGATTGTGTCTTCGACACATTCAACAATGTCTTCATCACTGTCTGCTGTGTTTTGTACTGTCTCTATTATTTCACTCTCTGTCAATTTTCAATTTTTTATCTACATCCTTGATCGAGTTAATCGCGTTTTAATAGCTTGACACTCAGACCAATGGATGGACAACATAGCCTTTTATTGTTGTGTTTGTGATTCTTTGATTCTTTTAAACTCTCTTTCTCTCCCTATTTCCAACACCATCCTCAAGTCCTACATTCTTCTGCCTAACTCCTGTAACCTATCGCACAATCCTTCACCCCATAAAATTTTTACATGCTCGGTTTGTTTATTAAAATGTCCAGCACGTTCCTCATATTTTCATATATTTTCTATTTCAATAATATTGAATTTAGCTCATTATTATGATTTTTAATCTCTTTGAATAGTATTTCAGATTTTTAAGTATTCCTTCTCGTAAATAACGCAACGGATGTTGTTTACATAAATTGCTATGAAAATCATTTCTCCCTCCGTCCGTGTTTCTCTCCTTCTCATAATAAAAACCTTCAAAGCACGATTAAATCTAAATGGAAAGAAGTAACAATAGGATTTTGAGGTTAAACAAGGTAGTTGGTAGACAAGACAACATTCCATTAAAATGCTAAGATTATTCCAAAATATACCATTCAGTCAATTAACCTGAGTGATTTTGGACTGGAGGTGGAAAAAGACAAATAGAATAAGAAACTTGAAAATTTTTTCTTTAGAATGGTCCGATCCAAAGATCAAAGATCAAATTTTTCTAATTTTAATTTCCAAAAGAAAAAAAGCCTGCACATCGAGAAGTCCATTGTTACGTGTTACCTTATGAGAAATAGAAATAATTCCCTGAAGTCAAACCTGGGTCGTTTTTCCAAATATTTTTCGTCAATCACTTTTTATATGTGAATCAAGCAATTCTGGATAATTTCGAACCATTATCTCTTACCGTTTTAGAGATATATGGAAATGCTATTCTTTGGGCCTCATGAGGTTCCAAAGACCCCACAGATTTCAAACCCCACCTACGCTCTTCCTTTTGGTCCTATTAGATAGCATGCCAAGTTTGTTGGCTTTAGGATCAACTGTGTGGATTTGTTTAGTCGGACAAATATACAAACCAACACCCATACAAACTCTGAATTACAGTATAGATGTAACAATTAAACCTGAGTAGGATATCCAAGTACAAAGGACCAAAATATCAAGAGTACCTTGATCAAAATAATTTAATCACTAAAGTTAAATGTATTTTATTTTTATTATCTTGTTAGATTAATTATGAGACAATCTGTAGCTGATGTTAAAAGTTGGTGCATTTATCTTTTGGTTGTATTTTAAGTAGAAATATGCACATATTTAAGATTGTACAATTGTTCAGTGATAGTAAATTAAATGAAATGATTTTTTTATTTGCAGAAGAACATATCTGTGAATACTGAGAATGTTCCAATGGACCAATTGATTATAAACATTGTGACCACCCATGTATCGACACTCTCCTGGGATGCCAACTTTAGTATTAACCCATCACTACGTCATCTACTTCACTCGCTTGTGTCTTTCATCTCACAACTAATTGGGTGAGTAGTATGAATTAACTAAATTTGTAGGAAACTTGTGTTATATTTTGTGGTTAGAAGCATCATATTCATTTTAGTACATACTGGTTTTCATTAGGAATGTGCCAACTGTTAGAAATCTTGAACTTAGTCAAGTTTCATTTTAAAACTTGACTCTGTTCGATCTGAAATAAATGATTGAAAAATTTCAAACTTTCAAAAAAAGTTCTATTTAAAAAAATTGCACCAACATGACAGAAAAAACTTATTTGTTTGTTTTTATTGACTTTGGAACTACTGAAGCCACTGTCTACTACGTATTATTTTTGTAGTGTTTGTCAGTCTTCGATAATAAATTGTGCACATGCTCACAGCATTTACCAAATGGACCTAATTTTGATAGCATTTTCTTCGTCTTTGTGAGATAGACAAAGAGGCATTCTTTTTCTCCAAAATATCTGGGTTCATGCCCAGGAATTTTATTTTTGCTTAGCAGAATTTGCGAGCAAAGTTCTATCGAGAATTTCTCAAATTTTTATCTCAGAAACTGTATATTGTAAATATGTGCTCTTGCAGATTTTTTTTGTGGCAAATGATGTCCTCTATCTGAATAAAATTTTTAATTGGAACCTTCAAATTCATATAAGAGGTGGAATGAGAAAATTTGGTTTTTTAAGTGTGTGCTAAAAAATTCTTTGTGGCAACCATTATAAACAAGGTATGTTATGCTTTGTTTTTCATGTTAAGATTCTGAACAGATTTTTCTAGATAGAAAGTTAGAAATTTTCATTATTTGTGTGACCTTTAATGCCATTTGCAATACTGCAGAAGAAATGTTTTTGAAAAATCTGTGGATGGCAGTGGGTGCCTTCAAAATTTTCAAATTAAGATTTTGAGCAAATGGTCATAGATAGAAAATTAAATTTTTTAAATTAATTATTTAATTAGTTATCAAATAAATTACTTTGTGTTATATTTATATTTATATTACTGAAGTTATAAATTTTGTTTACAATTCTAAATAAACCTCAATAAATAAAATGCACTTTTTCATATTGCATCAGCAAATAGAACTCCCTCTTATTATTATTATCTAACAAATATAGAAACCTACTTCTGTCCCTTTGTGGCTCCATCTGTCATGCAATAAAAATGCGAATAACTCGATAAAAGATTGAGATATATTTTTGAAATTGGACAGAAATTCTAGATTCACATATTTTAAGGTGATGACGAAAAAATCTTGAAAAAGTCCTTGGTTCGAGTCCAAGGAAGACATTTCCATTTCTCATAAGATAACGCGTAATAATCGACTTTTCGACGTGCAGGCTTTTATTCTTTTTGAGATTCAAATTAGAAAGAATTAACCTACGATCTTTGGATCTGAATCATTTTAAAGAAATAATTATGAAGCTTCTTATTTTGTTAATCTTTTTTCGCCTACAGTTTGAAATTCCTTATGTTAAAGATTTAATTCACATATTTTGGGGAAATCTTTCCATTTTAACGGATGTTGCCTTGCCAACCCATTACGTTGTTAAACCTCGAAATCCTATTACTACTTGAAAGCATGCTTTGAATGCTTTTAATACGAAAGAGAGAGAGAGAATGAGAAGGAAGGAGAGGGAAATGATTTTCATAGCAATGAATGTAAACAACATTCATTGCATTATTTATGAGAAGGAATACATTTGAATGTAGAACATTAATCATTCGCTTATTAAAATTACTTAGAATCATGGTAGGAGGTCAAGGCTTGAAACTACGAATGCCTAAAAGAACGAAAGTTTGTTTTCCTTTCATCGATTTTTTTAAAATGTGTGTCGAATTGATCAACAGATCAGTTTTTAACGTGAGAATTTTATGTATTCTTAGTGATTTGCATTGTTGCTGGTTTCATGTAATTGGGTACCGTTGAGTTGGATAATAGCTTTGTGTCGCATCTATTCATGACATTTCATAAAAAACTTACCTGTTTAATTTCAATGGGCATCTCCCTAGTTATGTAATATACCTCTGGTACAGTATATAACATGAAGTATCTGGTACAGTATGTAACATGAAGTACTGGATCTTATTCCCATTCACTCTGTTATATCTAGCTCTGATGACAAAGTTTCTGACAGCAAATTCGATGCCAGGAATGCATCTACTTGATTAAGGGAGGTATGCCTGTATACAAAGACAAAGTTTTTGAAATTAGGAGGATTAATAAACCATGTTTCCTGCAATTAATATATTGATTAACTGCTTAAACTTGACATTATGTAAATTTATTTAAGCATTGTTACGTTCAATAGTATAAAAAAATTATTGATCTTTCTGTGTTGTGATCAACATAAATACCAGATGCCAAAAAAAATTCTTCATTTAGCAAACTGTTTGTGGTAAAACTGGATGGGTGGCAACCATATTCCTAGTAATAGGGGATTCCTAGTAACATGAGTGGAAGGAGAGTGAGGAGACATTGTGAGGCCCGAATGTGTGAGTAGATCAGAATGAGTAAAGTGTACAAAGGAGGAGCCTCTAATTTAGTATAACTTTTTAATTATTATTGAAGTTTCATGGATGCTATGTTAATTTTTTCGTATAATTCTCTTCTCCATTCCATTTTGTAGCTCGAGTTTTACGCTAACATTACTTTTTATGCTGGCTTTTAAATGAACTCGATTGTAAGCTGAGGTGCAATTTTGAACGGATGTAAAAGATATAAAAAGGTCGGCTTGCAATTGAGTAAATACAGTATGTCATATTATACAGTCCAATACTTCTGGAAATAAAATTTCAGCCTTGGAATTCTGTGAAAGAATTTCATTAAAGGCGATATTAAAAAAAAATGCGGAATCTAATGCCATAATTAAATCATGTTTTGTCAGGGTTACCACCTTAAAAAAAGCAAACATTGATATTAAAATTCCTGATTCTCGTGAAAGAAATGCCCCTCATTTATGCTCTGCTTCTAGTGTACATTACTCCTGCTTATTTTCTGTATTGTATTGCTATGACAGACGAGGGAAGGAGTCTACTGGAACAGCATGGCCACTGACACCTAAGTTGCAGGAGAGGGCTCTGCAGGTGCTGTTGCCCATCACTCTTGATGCCTGCACTGTGTCAGAAGCAGAAGCAGCTTCAAACTGTATACGGGTGCTTTTGGGAGAGGTAGCATCTCCACCTGCCAGCTCCACAACCAATGCCAATGGTACAATGACACCTACAACAACCACCAAGAATGGTGAAGCAAATTCAGAGACAACCAATCAATCTGAGATGCCTGGTATGTCTCTCAGCTTGTTTTTTTTGTCTTTATTTGAATTATAGAATTTATTTACATGAATATCTGTTGAAAGTGCTGTAGCATATATTAGTATGTTGCAAGAAGAGGGAAATATTTGAAAAATTGTATTGTCAGGTACATTAATAGGGTTGTTCACACATTTAACAAAATTTTAAATCTTTTATTCTTTCAAGATGCCTTTTTTATTTTGGAATTAGAACCTATTGGGGTTTTCTCAGCTAGTGCTAATCTGACTTTAATGGCAAAAAGACTGATACATATATATCCTAGCTGTATTGAAAGAGTCAATTCTTGTATTAGTTATTTGTTAAACAAAATTGAAGCAAATATAATTGACTCTGAAATTTTATTTAAATAGAAATATCTTCTTTTTGATTTAAAAAATATGTAAGTAGCTTGCTTATTTGTGTTCAAATTCTCTCTGCTATTCTCACCATTATTCTCCAAAGTTTTTTTTTGCTATTTATATTGCTACTTCTGCATCATCATTTTGTAGCAACAATATAACTTTTTCTCATTTTTTTAAGCTTAATATTCTAATTACAGTAGATATAGTTGATTAAAATTTTTAGTAATTGCCTTGAAAATGTCTCAATATTGAACAAAAAAATCCATTTACAGTGTAAATAATAGCCACTAATGTTGTGTATTTTTTAACACTTGGGTTCCATAGCAGCTACTGAATCTGAAACACCTGGTGCTACAAAAGGTGGAGCTAGTGCAAGCTCTCCAAGTGAGGAGCAGCAGCTGCGGTACTTACGGTATTACCTGCTAGTAATGGACCGCATATATGAAATTTTTGAAAAATGGAATTCTTCTCCACCAAGAGACAGGTAAATTTTATTCTAAGACTATTGACCTGTGTGTTTGACCTATTTCTCTGAACTCTCTCATAATCGAGATTAGCGAAGAAAAAATTCCGATTCTAGATATTTTATCTTAGAAGATATTTTAATTATAAGTCTACTGTATTGTTTAACACCTGAAATATACATTTGATTATGTTCTTCAGAAGAACTTTTATCATTAATTTGTTATAATTGCATCAGTGTTAACAAAGTAGACAACTGGCTCAATCATTGCTCTATCCGTGTCATCCATAATCAATGAATGAATTTTCAACCTATGCACTTGGAATAAAATCCAAATATTTGAAATAAATATATTTTGATACTATTATTAGTACAAATGAAATTCAGTTATGTATCTTCCATAAAAATTTATTACAACATATAGATTTTAGATGATCGTAGCAAAGCCAGCCATGTTGTAATAAATTTATGTGGATGATACAGAGTTGAATTTAATTTGTATCATGAGTAAATTTCACGAAGTGGAGCTTGAACTTATTGATGAGACCTGTTATTAGTCTTAAAACTTTTACAGAATTGAATGTATATTTTTAGTGATAAGGAATTTATTGTGCTTTCCAGTCAGTTAAGTGAACGCATCCTGCAGGAATGCTTAAGATTCATGGAAACACTTTTAGAAAAGGCACCTGGCCGCCAAGCCATGGATCTATTTTTCTTCCCAGCGAAGACAGATGATGGTGATGATTTACTTGAGCTGGTTGGAGTTGACCCAAAAGACAGGAGTCTTGTTAAGATCTTACTGTCAGTCACCAATCAAGGCTTGTCAAGAGCTTACTGTGCAAGGGTGATCAAGTTCTTTAACAAACTCTTCCAGCAATGTGAGTAATCTATTGATTCCATTTAGAATTAGTTTTATTAATTAAAAATGGTTTTGTTTATGAAAAATATACCAGTGCTATACCAATTAAAATATTCTAGGCTAATAATAATTTTTGTGAAATGTATTTATCAATTTTCGAGGCTGAAATAGCAATGTTAAAATTAATTTTATGGGTTCTGATTAAATATTGTTTTTTGTTCTCTTTTATACTTTTAAAACAGTGGATAAGAAGCCTGGGGATGCTAGTCTAAAAGGATTGTGTCATTATTTATCAGAAATTTCAAATGCAGAAACAGAAAAGCTGCAAGATTGGCTTTGGTTTATGCTTCTGGGCACAGCAGGGCCTTCAGCAGATAGACCTGCCCAAGATATTATGTTTCCTGATGCATCTTCACAAACTCCTGCCTCTGGAACAGCAACAGTTGCTCCTATGGAATCAGTTGATGTGGCAACTGATGATGATCCTACTACTGCTGAAATGGTAACAGAGTGCCATCAGTTACTGCAGGCAATTGTTTCCTACTTTGTGAAGGACAGCAGGTTAGTAAATATTTGACTGTTTTGTTTTCTCATATTAATTTGGTAATTTTTAGCAGAAACATTGAGTATAATATAGACTTATTTTTTGAGAATGATTTATTATGAAATTTATTATAATTAATAGTAAGAAATAATTAGAATATCCAAATCTGAAGTCGATGGAGTAGTCTGCCTTGGTAATTCAGTGGTAGAATGTCTGCCCAGCAAGTGGAAGACCTGGGTTCCATTCTTAGTCAAGGCAGAACTTTTCTTCTGTTTTTCAGTATGTCTTCATGTACAGCATATGCCTGTCTGGATAGAATTTACATCAAGTCTTTCATATGCAATAATTAATAGTAATTGGCAATTATGATTTCATGTGTTGAAGACTTGAACATTGTTAGTACGTAATGTCGAATAATTTTTTAATCTGCATATTGAATTTTTGCAGCAAAGTGAGTGAGAATGTCACTGAGAATCTACTTGTCACAATGATTCCACTGGGTGCACGGATGCTTTCTCCTCCATTGGAAGGTGTAGGCTTCACCCAACTAATGAGTGCCATGATAACTCTAGCTGGCCATAGTTCTGGTCTTGGCCATCTAAAACTCTTCAAGGCATCAACAGAATGGCTTAATCAATGGTATGTATGATTTTTACATTTGATATGCAAATGTTGCTTTTGTGGAATATTTTAGGCCTAGTTGAAGTAACTTTTTAATTAATTCTGTAGATTCCCATCTATAATGCACAAATCATAGAGAAGCATATAATTCTTCATTATATTTACTATGAAATGCTTTTTATTTGTACATTTTATTTTGAGATACGATTTTTTCAGAAAACGAACAAAAATATTTTACATATCCCAAAATGGATCCCCCAGCAGGAACCTACTTGTGGGCATTTAAATCTGGTGCTTAAATGTTAATCGTAGTTAAACTTATAATGCTGCCAAATTGCGCACCCCATGTTTCTTATGCCAACTTCATCAAAGTTGCACTTTTCATCAATGAGGTGTATTATACAATAGCACTTGTTTTAATTGAAAATTAAATTGAGTACCAGTTTTATTATAAATAAATAATGCAATAATAATGATAGATTAAATTAATTTAAAGTAGTAGCATTTTCCAATTTTATTCTTTTAAATGAAAGCTTAATGAAAATTGTATGTGTTGTATTTTTAATGGTTATTTAAAAAGATCTACTTATGCATTCAGTTTGTCAATCTGTGTCTGATGTGCTAACTTCGAACAAAAGCAGCTAGAGCTTGTTTTTTTGCCAATTGATTCAGTTTTTTTTCTTGTTGTGCACGTTGTCATGGTTTGGGAGTTTGTCTAAAATTTTTTTTAAACACTGCTATTTACTGTCTGCTTAAGCACATCTTTCCTTGGCTTTTATTATATTTTTTTAAGTGAAGTTCATATTCAGGATAAGGAAAAGATCTTCATGAAACATTTTTACTAGTTACACGAGTTAATAAGAATTTTTTTTTAACCTTGTAGCAAAGCATATTTGATCAATGAAGACCTTGCTCGAAAGGTAGAAGCGAATGGAGCCAATGTATGCCACAGAGCAATGATGGAATCAGCATGTCAGCTTTTGTCCTATGTTGGAGATGTGGTAGAAGATCTGTGCCCACAAAGGGCTTCTTCTGTTGAAGCTCTGTCGTCTCCACCGTGGGATGGAGGAGACATATCTCAGGGAGGAGGGGCCTCCACCAGCATTAGCAGTAATGATTTCCTGGACTTGGACTGGGTGGAAGAGATGGGGGCTGAGGATGAAGAGAGTGGTGGGGAAGACTCTGTAAGTGTTGACATATTTCCTTTAAAAATCTACTCATTGAAATTTGAAGATTTTTAAAGCTTTTATTAAGTTTACCATATTTTATAGTCTGTATTTTGATATCTCATTGTGCAACATACTAAGAGCAAAGGCCATTGTTTCTCTCACTGGTGGCAGCACTCATTACTTAAGCTGTCCTTTTTTCCTTTCTTTTGTTTTATGATTTTTTATGAATTTTAAGATAAGAGAGTTACCACAGAATCATTGCTCTTTATTATACGCCCATGGATTTTTCTTTGTATATCATTTTAGTAAAACGCAGCTCTCGTATGTATACATACTTAAAAACATCTATTTTGATCTTGAATATGTCAACATTCTATTTCCAATATTGATAATTAAGCCACAAAGTTGAGTAATGTTTTCACTTCTTAAACTCAATACCTTTAAAATTACTATAAACAATGTAGTAATTAGATTTGTTTTCGAATATATCTATTTCGGAAAGATTCGTTAATATTCATTAAACGTAAAAAATTTAGTTCAAAATGCCAAATAAAGCGGAAAATTTAAAAACACCTTTGAAAAATTGTCCATCAATGTTCATGGAATGTCATTCAAAAATCTTTTCGTATAATGTCTTCGTATGGATTGGAGTTAAGTTATTCGCAAGTTTAAGACATCAATGGTTAAATGCAAAATAAAGTTACAAACTAAGGTAAATCATCGCATTACTATGGTTGTTAGAAATACATTTCATAAATGATGACGTATAGCTGAGTTCACGAATGAATTATGTCTTTCAGGATAGAATTATAACGATTCGTCTAATTTCCACTTAACATTACACCTGCCTGAGGAAAGATAGATTACTTCCTATTAAGCCCATATATACATGCATATGCATATAAAAAGCCATAACAATGATTATCTCAAATTCAACAATCTATTCTGTCACCAAGGGAACCTTTCACTAAAAATGCAATATTTTGATGAAATTTTGAATTCTTAAGCAAAATTCAAATGATTTCAAGCCAAAGGCAAAATTCAATGACAAAAATAAAAATCTTTGTTTATTTTTCTTTAAAATGGCCCCTATCTGGAGATTGTAGGTCAATTACTTCTAATTTAATTATGCAAAAGAGAAAAAGCCTGCAGGTAAAAAAAGGGGATTTGAAAGTGCTCTCTTATGGGGATTTACACAGAGTGGTCGGACAAACAAATGGATTGCTATTTATATATTAAGAAAATCTGATGTGGCCACCACATAACTTTCTCCATATCTGTAATAATTCTAAAAATTCCAAATAGGTTAAATGATAATAAATATTTTAAGGAACTGCGAGAAAATTTTAGACTTTACAAAGAACAGAAATAAACTCAAACCTTAGCCTTCTGATATTGGATATAGCCACAAAGCTGCAACAATTAAGAAAAGAAAAAAGAGCGTTACTAAGACGTAACTAAGCATCAATTTTTAACAATAGTCGTCAGTAGGAGGAGTGGTGGTGGCAGCAAAAATATAGGATGTCTCATAAACAATGCATTATATGGAAAAATGTTTCAAACAAAGATTGTAGAAAATTAGATTTCCTACAGCTTTTATTCCAATACATTTTTACATTTATCAAATATTAAAGCAAATATTTCAAAATAATGGATAAGTGACAAGAGTAAACACCCACTTCCGGTCGACCAATTTTTACCAAAAACTAATCAGTTCTTGTGACTTTTATAAAAATGTTAAATATAAAATTTCAGGTTGACCTGATTAATAGTTTATGAGTTAGAGCACCAACAAAAAGCTATCACATGCACACGCATGCGCACACATCATCGCAAAAATGGTCAAAATGTGTTCAGGGAACCTCAAAACCTGTATTTCCGTTGAAATCTCGAAGTCGATTTTTTTCATGAATACAATACTTTCCCCTATACGATGTATATGGAGAAAGTAATTAGTCAACCTCTGTTATTACTTTCTCCATATATGTAGTATGAGAAAGTACTGTTTTCATGAAAAAATCAAACTCGAGATTTCAACGGCAATATATGTTTTAAGGTTCCCTGAACACGTTCTGACTAGTTTCACGATGTCGTCTGTGTGTCTGTCTGTCGGTCTGTATGTGATAGATTTTTGTAGGTGTTCTAACCTCTAACTCAAAAACTATTAATCAGGTCAACGCAAAATTTTATATTTATCATTTTTATAAAAGTCACAAGAACTGATTAGTTTTTGGTAAAAATCGGTCGACCGAAAATGGGTGTTTACTCTTGTCACTTATCCGTTATTTTGAAATATTTGCTTTATTATTTGATAAATGTAAAAATGTATTGGAATAAAAGTTGTAGGAAATTTCATTTTCTACAACCTTTGTTTGATACATTTTTCCATATAATGCATTTCTTAAGAGATATCTTATATTTTTAGCTGCCACCACCACGCCACCTACCGAAGACTATAGTTAACAATTGACGCTTAGTTGCGTCCTAGTAACACTCCTTTTTCTTTTCTTAATTGTCAACCGGAAGTAAATATTGACAACGATCCCAGAGATAACAACATGTAATTTGCCATATAAATATGGAGAAAGTCATGTGTTGCCCACATCAGTTTATCTTTTCCTTAAGTTCATTAGGCCTCTTAATTATCTCCCCTATTTCCTTTGCTGCTAATTGCAGTTTCTTAAGTTCTATCTATTCACCTTCATGCTGTCTTCAGCAAAACATTCTCTTGGCAGATTTTCATCCAAACTTGGCCTCTCTCTTTAATAAATACAGATGCAGATATAAATGGAAAGATATTTCATGTTCGTTTTCATGAAATGATCTTACTCTGAGCATTGATAGGCTAACAAAGGCGAAAAACAATTCTGTGAAAAGTCAAAACTGGTCTATACTGGGGCCATCAAGAATAGGTCAATTTACGAATGGTGAGATATTCTGGTATTCAGGCCAAATCACAATCAGAACTTCTACATTAATGGAAAGAAGAAATGAAATTTTCACTTTAACTTGTAAAATATTTATTTAAGAAAAATCTCTTAATACGATTATAGAAAAACAAACATTTTCTGTTGTGCCTACTTTTTTGATAGGATGTTTAGTTTCTGGGAAAATTGCAATAAAAAATTTTCATTTGCGTATCCATATGTATCACATGGATGCATCCATTTAATCATTATTTATTAAAGGCTTTTATTGAAATAAAATGGCATAACAGGGTAATTTATTTTATCAGGACTGCCAGGTATTACTTTGGAAAAATATCTGGTGAAAATGATAAGTAAAAGTCATCTACCAACCAGGGCTGCCATATTAGCATAAATAAATGGGGAAATATCTTCTCCTTAATCCTATGGTAGAACATTTATTGAATTTATTATCTAGAAAAATATATAAATACGGTGAGTTAATATTGAATTTGCACTGTATCGCTCCATCATTAAATGCCGCGTTACTGAAACAATCAAAATTTCAACTTTTGAACCACTTGAGAGAAATAAAACTAATCTATGTTAAATATTACTGAATTTATGTAAAAACATAACATACCATATAATCTGGCAAGCTATGTAGAGTAAACTTTAGTTGAATCTAATGAAAATACCTTATCATTTCCTAATTATGACTAATTAAAGAATGTACTGAAAAAATGTTGCCAGTTTGTCTTTGTTTTACTAAAATTCATCATAAACTGGTTTCAATTTTGTGACATCAAATTTGTTTATTTTTAGGATGAGGATAGTTTATGTGGAAAATTGTGCACTTTCACTGTAACAGCAAAGGAATTCATGAACCAGCATTGGTACCATTGTCATACATGTCGAATGGTTGATGGTGTTGGTGTTTGCACTGTTTGTGCTAAGGTGTGCCATCGTGGCCATGATTTAACCTATGCAAAATATGGAAACTTCTTCTGTGACTGTGGTGCCAAGGATGATGCTTCATGTCAGGTATTTGGCAATTATTGTTATTACTTATATATGTACTAACTCTCTAATAGTCTTTACACACTTCTAAAATCTTTGCTATGTATATATGTATGTATATATATATGTATGTATGTATGTATGTATGTATATATATATATATATATACACGCACGCACGCACGCACCGTATATACTCGTGTATAAGCCGACGTTGTGTATAGATCGACCCCCGACTTTTTCATAAATTTTTTGCTTTTTTGTGTTTTTCGTGTATAAGTCGAATCCAGATTTTCAGGTGTAGTAGAACGAATATTTGTATTCAATACGTGTTGATCCATTAATTTCCACATTGTTCCCTTTAGTCCGATATAACTACGTTGTGTCAAAGTAGCAGCGAAGCAGTTTGATGTCTCCTCCAGTGTCACTGCATAACATCAAAAGTCGTAATATTGTATACGTCTTTTTAATAGATCGAATGACTGAATAGACTTCGTATTTCATCCCAGCGTTCATTCAGAAGTTATCTTTGTAAATGAGAACAGTTAACAAAACTAATGTTGGATCGCGGAGGATAGGTGACGCCGAAATTGACGATAAATCAGCAGAAAGTTGTGGTCCTGGGATATCTGTGTTTTGCATGTTTTTGGACGAGGAACAAAGAAACCTTCACCTCGGAGAGCATAAGTTTTGTACATGGAATAGTTTTTCTGTTGTGTCGCCTTCACGCTACCGAACATTAGGTTTACCAAAATTGCTTAATTATTTGCTAAGCATCAAAGATCAACTTAGGATCACCAAATTATATAGTAAGTTTAAGAAAGATTTGAAGCTTTTTTGGGGAATAATCATGTTGAACTTTTCTCGGGTTTCCAACCGGGTTGTCTCAGAGATTTCTTCCGACGTTTCGGCGACTGGCTCTGTCACCATCTTCAGGGATCCTGATCCCTCCGTCCATCCATATGCATATATCAGGGAAGAATTGGCTCATCCGATTTCAATAAAATTTGGTAGATAGAATACACACACAAATTAATGACCAAAGTGGCATATTTGGACCTGATCAACTCACCAGGGGTGCCATAATTGCAAAGTTAACCTTTTCGGTAATTATGAATTTGGAAGGAATATGCTTAACCGATTCTAATGAAATTTTGTAGGAAGGAGGAGTGTAACATAAAAACAAAATCAAGATGTTTAGTATACATATACAAAGCAGGACTGCCACAATACAAGAAATAAAAAGAACATTCTTTTTACACATTTGTGTTGAAATGTCTCCATCAATTTGAACCAAATTAGAATATTTATAATGTACACATATATAGAAAACCATAATAGCATATTTATACTGAATCAGCCAAACAGGGATGCCACAATTACAAATTAAATTCTTTCGCTAATTATGGAGTTGGAAGGAATTGGCAGAATGAATTTCAATTAAATTTTGTGTATAAGATTTGTACAACATACCATAATGAAATCAAGATGTTTAAAGCTGAGCTAAAGAGCAGGGATACCACAGTAAAAAGTAAAATAATATTTCTTTTACACTTAGTTCTAGAGCACTGATGACATGGATTTTAACCAAATATGATCTGTATAATATTTATATAAATAAATAAAATTATTATATTCAAACCGGGTCGACTAATCAGGGCTACCACAATATCAAAGTTAGAATTTTTCTGTAACTATTAATTTCAAAGGTATTGACTGAATGGATTTCAATGAAATTTCGTTTGTAGGGAGAGTATAAATGACAATTCAAAATGAACATGTTTAAAATGGATCTAAAAATCAGAGTTGCCACAATATAAGGAAAAATAATTTTTTGATTTCATAGCAAATATGTTGGTCTATGATTATACTACGACGAATTTGACGAAAAGCACTTCTGTACCACGGAAACCCCATGTACATCCCTACTTGTTATTTTAAAGTGATTATTCTTGAATCAATGTTATGCGAATAAAGTATTATATTTGGAAAATTATGCATATTGTTTTTTGTGTTAAGTTAATGGGAAGAAAATGAGGGATTTGTCAATCATCAAATTGCTAAATTTCCTTGTCTTTACCTCTTTCTTAATGATATAGGCCTTAGTGAAACGAAGCCCTCAGACAGCAGATCATGCTGTTTCAAGTGGATCATCAACATCATATGCCAGCAGTGCTTCAGAAACTCCACAGCAAGCATCCATTCGTGCTGCAGGCAGTAGTAGGGCTGCAAGGAGAGCATCATCACCACTTCCCACAGCAATCACTACTCCTTCAGGACCAAGCTCATTACAGCCAGGTCAATCTGAAGGCAGTGGACAAGGCCGTTCAGGAGACAAAGTGAGAGATGAGAGGAATGAGAGGAATAGCCATAGACAAGCTCTTGCTCGGCAGCTTGGTGAGTCTCTATGATATTGGAAAGAAATCTAGTTTTAAGATATAATTTCCTGAATCTTTTCAATGTAATGCCATTTGGTCACTGATAGGTGAAAATTTATGAAAAATCTAGCAGTGAGAAACTTGCTGCCTGTGAGAAAATATTTTTTTAATAGAGTTGTGATGCTTCTAATATTTAGTCTGTATTAAAGTATGAACTTGCTGAAGGTGCATGATTCCATCTGTAAAGATATTAACCCTCTAAATGACTAGGCCACCCAAATATGCCCACCATTTTTTACAATCCAAATTGGCTGGACTATTCAAGTGCTGCCATAAAATATTCCGTCAAATTTGTCTCCAAAAACAACTGCTCTTGCTCAAATATTGCTTATGTGATATTACAGCAAGATCTAGAAATGGAATGGTGCTATCAATTGTATGTTGTAGGGGTTTAATGAAATTTTTCAATTTAAATTATTTTTTTGCAATTTTCAACCCTTCTCCCTCCAAAATTTTGGTTGGTAATTTTTGAGTTTCTGAAAAATATATCATACATTGAAGATAATTCTAACTCTGAATTTCTTGGTTTGGATGTGGAAGATGACATTAGATGGGATATAGTGGCTACACTGAGGCATAGTTTTAGAAGATAGATAGATAAACGTCTTTATTTGGGTAAGATTGAAACTAGAGTCTCTTTTTCCATCTTACCCAGGTGAGTTGGTCACCTGATTTTTGGTAGATATTTTAAGCATTTCTTAGTAATATATTTCTGAAATAAATTTGCACTCATTTTTATTCAAAATATCATATTTACTCGCATATAAGCCGCACTTTTTTCCCAAAATTTCATCTCCAAAATGAGGATGCAGCTTATATGCAAGGAAACAAAATCGGAAAAACCAAAAATGTGAGATAATTGTTGAAATTCACTATGACTTTGCTAAATGGCTGGGTGATTCAATGCGCAGTATGTGAGTTATCAAAGAAATAAATAAAAAGGAAAAGAAATAGTATTATTGATGACGGAGTTACAGACATCAATTTTGGCAGGTGATCACTGTAGTAGCGCTAGGAGTCTGCGAGGAAAAGTTTGTAGTTTGACGGATATCAAGGTATCATCACAGTTTAGTCTCATATTCCAATATTTTTATTGTAAGAAAAATTTTGACGGCGTTTCTTTCGGTTCGAAAGTTGTGATTTTTTGTCACTTTCCACGTGCAGCATATTTGGGTAAAATGCACATTCCAAGATTTTTGGTAATATTGTACTTTGTATTTCACAAAATGAATAATTACAAATAATTCACTGGAATACTTTATTATTACAAACAATACCAATGTTTACTGATATTTGTGTACAGTTAATGATACATATTAGTAATTAGCCAGAATGTTTTATGCCTAATTGCGATTTTTGAAGCACAGCTTATTTTCGGAAATTTTTCCCCCCCATAGATTCAATCTCAAAAAACAAGGGTGTGGCTTATATGCAGTGGCAGCTTATATGCCAGTAAATATGCTATAGACAATTTTTTCTAAGAAATCAGTACAACTAGAAATATTGTCATTTTATGTTGTGTTTGAAAATATGGTGGCCATCTGGAATTTTGTAGACTAATAGGGTTTGCCAGCCTTGGAGCTGACTTATGTCTGATAAGCGAGCTTATAAATGATTTTTTTAAACTCGGTAGAGATTATTATCAGTCGAGTTTCACTTTATTATGTAAATCTATTTTGATAGCATTGTACAACTACATATTATAATAAACACTGCCATTGTTCCAAAACAATATGCCATTATGAAATTTATAAAATTATCAGAAAAATGTGTATAACTTTGTGAGAGAGCGCTTTAATTTCTTGAACCTGGGATGTTGGAGAATTGTTTAACATCTTGCTCCTAAATGAAATCATCAACTTAAAGAACATTTTTCCTCATTTGTAGTATTTTATGCAATATTGTTATCTTTTTTCAATAAAGAGAGCTGCAAAGATGGTCTTCTGGCTCACATTAAGGGAAGCAGCCTGGTACGTTCTCTTCTTGAGATGGTTTTGGGGTTGGGGTCAGGAATGGAGGCATCATCAATGAGGCATTCTCCTGTTGGCTGCCACCGTCGTGCTCAAGAGGCTTTGGATGCCCTACACACACTGGAAAAGAAGTTTGTTCCCACAGATGCTCTAATGGTGTGTTGTTGGACTCCTTATTTTAGTGTCTCATTTGTGTTGTTGGCTTCTTTTATTGATAGCAAAGTTAAATTATGGCAAGTATTTATTATGCTATTCCATTTACTATTTGGGAAAATGTTATGTAATTATTCAATTTTATACATTTTCTTTGTTATATTTTCCGTTTTTGAAATATTTGTTGTATTTTTTATATAAGCATTATTTTCGTATTTAATCAGGCTTTATGAAAAATATTCTTCATATCTGTTGATTGATTTTGTAGGCAATAATTATTGTATGAGCCTTATAGGACATTTGGTATATTTAATGCTTAAACCAATTATTTATTAATATTGGTTTTCTTTTTCGATTATGGTCTTATTTTGAAATATTATTGACAAAGAGAGAGCTAATTTTGGTCTGAAACAAGTTTGTGTTTCATTTGTTTAAAAATAATTCTTCATTTTTAAGAGAAAATAATTTTAATTGTCACATGAATAAATGTTACTCATCTAAATCCATGAATATTTTTTTCTAAACTACATCTGAAAAATTGAAGTAAATTTAAACACATTGGATTATTTTTAAAATAATGTTAAATTCATTTGACACTCGCTTCTCTGAGCTCCTCCTTCAATCTGAAAGGCAGAGATGGACTTGTTGGTCCTTGCTTCAAAAAGATTTCCCTTCCCATCCAGGTGCCTACGCTTGGATCTCAAGAAGGTGCCTTTGAACATGTGCGTATGAGCTACTCTGGAGACCAAGGACAAACCATCCGCCAACTCCTCTCGGCACACATGATCAGAAGAGTGGCCATGTGTGTCTTGTCTTCTCCACATGGAAAGAGACAACACCTTGGTAAGTAAACTTCATGTAATATTCATACTCCTGTGTTATAAAATTTGAATTACTAGTTTCTCAGTAGTACTTCGTAAAACTATTGACCCTATGAATCATCTCCTTTGCCTTCAAATTTTTTTGATGCATTCAATTGCTTCATGTTTTTCCTAGTCATGATAAACGGTTGTGGTGATTAATACTGGTTTGTCTTTCTGGTGGGACATGTTTTTTTATTGCCAAGAATTTATCAAGAAAATGCAGGTCATTATGAACATTTTACTCCCTCTCTTTGACAACTGCTTTTTGTCTTTTGCTTCATTATATATTTAACCTCTAGTATAGTAATTCTATTGATTCTATTCAAGGATGAGTGTATTAATTATGTTGTATTTAAATGCTCGTGTTGTTTGTTCAACTATGTTATCGTAATATGAGGTGGCAACTTACCATACTTACCTGAATCCAAGATGAGTTTTTTCCAAATTTCAGCTTGCGAAAATTGGGGGTTGTCTTAAATTCGAGTACGCCGTCATATACCTCAATACATCGCACATCAATTTGCCGCGTTTCAATTCGTGGGGCATCAATTTGTCACACGACAAACTCATCGCGCATCGATTCATTGCTACACAAATTCAGCGCGTGACAATTTCGTTACGAGACATTCGTCGCGAGACAAATTCGTCGCGAGACAAATTCGTCGCGAGACATTAGTCAAAAGACATTCGTTGCAAGACAAATTGAAAGGTGAGACACCATAATGAATTTGTCGAGAGATGAATTGACGCGCGATGAGTTTGTCGTGCGATGTATCGATGCGTGACTAACTAACCATGACGAATTGATGTGCGATGAAATGACGAGTTGTCCTAGAATGGTAGGAAGTATGATTACACGTTTAATCGATGTTTTTGTAAACAAATGAAACAAGATAAAATAATTGCATTTTTCATTAGAAACTTACGATCCGGAATTCACTTAATAAAGACGGTTTAAAAAATACATTTTTAAAATTATTTTTATTTCAGAAAAAATTTGTAACAGACCATTTCAATTAATGAATGAACTAATACCTTTACTGAATATGTGTATTTGAAATGTACACCAAATACCCGCGTATAATGCACACTTTTTCTTCTTCGAAATATTTGAGTTAAAAATTAGGATGCGTGTTATACGAGGGTACATAATCTTCCTATTTTCATTTGACCCCATATTTCCACAATTTCGGCACAGTAATAACTGCCCGGGTATCCTCATAATTTTATTGATGATTTTTACGAAAAGTAAGATAGATAATAGTTAAAATTTATTAATTAATTTTACAAACATTCATTAATTAGATATGAAAAGAATGAATTCAGTATTTATTCATTTTAAAAGCCAAGAAATACTTCATCACCGGACCATTCTTCTTCGATGTTATCGGAATCGGCATCTTACGCATGACGTCACCCTACACCGGTGCCCGGCCTGGTGATACGTGATTTATTCTTGATTCTTAGTCTTTAGTTAATTATGGTTATTTGCTATCGTGTTTACGTGCTCCAGAGTGTTCTAATAAGGATAAAACTGAAGGTTGGGCCAACCCGTCCACCATAGGCGTGACAAAAACGTATGTAAAAAATTGGATTATCGTCATTCCTTCATTTTATTAGCTCAAAGAATGCCATATGCCATACTATAAAATTAAATAATTCGATTTATTGTGTATATCCTAATATCACCTTGTAAGTAAACATAGAGTATGTAATGATTAAGTTAGCTGACTATCTTTTGGAACGTTATTCAAAAATTTCATTTCGCACTTTCATTATGTTACCAATTCATAATACCAATAATTTGATCATTGCTTTAGAACACGTTACACCATCTACTTTATTCTGGAACGGTAACGCCAAAAAAAATCTGTGCGCACTATACGCGGGTATATAGAAAAATCATAGATTACGAGGCTGAAAACCTCCCTGCGCGTTATACGAGGGTGTGCACTATACGCGGGTATTTACGGTACTGTCAGTGAGAAATTAGGTCATAAAATCTTTTTTCTGTTTTTACAGTCTGCTAAAAGGGGGGGGGTCATCTTAGATTTGGGGGTCGTCTTAGATTCGGGGGTCGTCTTGGATTCGGGTAAATATGTTAATTGGTATGAGCTAGTTAGGTGATTCATTTTTGAATTTGTTATTGTAATGTAGCTGTAAAATTTTAAATTTAAAGCCTGAAAATGATTTGGTGCAATGTTTTATCATTTATATCTTATTTTATTTCACAAAAGTAATTAGAGCTGAATGGGTTCATGGTACAGTTGTCCCACCTATAACATGGTATCCTAGAGCTCGGTTTCATGTTTACGTGATTTATAGTGTGACCATAGTATCCTGGAACGTGATCTGGATTCACGATTATGTGATTTTCGAAGACATTTCTCCAATTTTTAACAAAGGATTTCTGAGACGGAGCAATGTTGTGCAATTTCTCTTCTATAATTGTTACTGTGCACATTTTGTCTCTTTATTTCAGTACCAAGTTTAATAATGAATTGTACACTACGTGAAATTTATATCCATTTATTACTATAATAATCTAATTTTATTAAAGAAAATTTATATTAATTTAATATAATATATAGATTTATTAGGTTGTGTTTTACTATATTATTTGGAGTTTAAATATCAAAAATTGGTCCGACAGATCCCTGTTGGTTTTTTAAATACAGTGAAATGTCAGTATAATGGATTGTGCAGACAACCAAAATATATTTGTTACAATGAAGTTTTTTTTACAAATGAACGCATTTTAAAAATTCAGAGGAAGCACAATATATCCTTTCCCATAAATGGTAACTCGGACAACTGTGTAGTGCTTAAGTCGTCATTGTAATCATAGTAGGAAAAGGAACTCTTAAAAAATTTAGAAATAGTACGAGTAATATATTGATATAAAGTGAAGATGCAACTACAACAACCCAACTCAAATCCATCTTAACAGATGGTTTTATTGGAATAAAAAGGAAAAGTTTTTCGATGTACAAACAGTGTTAATTCATACAAGAACATATTATTGTAGGACGTAGGTCCATATTTGGCCATAGTCATTTGCAGCGCCACAGTCAAGGGGAATATATTGCACTTGCCAAAATATCAGAATGATGGTTACATATAACAAAATAATTATAAAGAAAGAAATCATAAATTAGTGTTTACTTCTTAAAAAAGTCCGTAATTTTTTTCTGAACGGTCCAATAGAGCTGTGAAGAACCTGCCTATTGGTTGCTAGTTGGGTAATCATCCAATACAGTTGCCTGGACTGAGATTTGACCAAATTTAAATCATTGCAGCATTGCCAGATGCAAAAAACCAAATCCAGTAAAGATAAAAAAGTGTACAATGTATTGTTCAAGGAATTTCTTTTTACAAACTTTGTTATATTGATTGTATTCTTTCGTACCAGGATGAATTTGTATTGCACTAAACCAATATTTTCGTTACAATGATATTAAAAAAATGAAACATTTTTACATAATGCTACATAATAAATTGGCAGGGGACAGAATAATTTCGTTTTACTGAATATTTTGTTACTCCAGCATTTGTTACACAGACATTTTACTGTATATCTCGGCAATGAATTGAATGATTTCGATGAAACCTTCACTAATATCATTGTTTTGGTGAGATACATTTTCGAGCCATAAATAAAAGGTGTGAATGTAGACTTATGTTATACTGTAATGCAGTTTCCCATTACATTATATTTTCCAGGAATGTATCTCTTGCATTATAGGAGGGACGACTGTTTTTGGAATTACCATATTTTTTGGGCTATAAGACAATCATTTTTTCAGAAAAATGACTTCCAAAATCAGCCTGGGTCTTATAGACTGAAGGTAATATTATTACTGTATTCAGTAGTGACATTCAGGAACCTACTGCTCTCCAAAATGGAATAATTGGCAGTCATTTGTGGCAAAATCATTAAAATATACATTATTAATCATAAATAGTGAAAATTTGCTAATATATACAGTAAAACCTTATACAACGTGAATTCCGACGACATATTTTCATTATTGCATGTTGTTACTGTCCGCTCACAGTATTTACAATTTTGGTACATGTGCAATGTTTATCCCTAATGAGCCCATAAAATAGTGAGATTAATGCCACAGAATATTAGAAATCCAATAGATATCATAAAAATTTGATTAATATCTAGGATAAATACTGTTACATGTATGAGGTGCGAGCCAATAGTTCCTGGACTGGCCGCTAGGAGCATGAACAGCAAGCTGTACAGTTTTGTGCTGATAGGTGCAATTGTATTGCTTCATTATGAGTTAGTTTGGTGAGTTTTGCCATTATACTGTACTTCATTGTTGTGTGACTACCCTTTAAGTGCGTGTGTGTTTAATGCATTCTGTGATTTTCGGAGATTAGTGAAATGGATGACATGAAAGAGCAAAGAGTTTGCATCAAGTTTTGCTTTAAACTCAAAAAGATAGCTTTAGAGACTAATGAAATGCTGAAAACAGCTTTCGGTGATGACGCCATTGGAAGGACACAGACATTCGAGTGGTTTTCCAGATTCAGAAGTGGACAAACGTTGGTTGAAGATTTGTGTTCTGGCCATCCATTGTTGAGTTGGAATGACAAAAACATGGAAAAAGTGCATCAGGTCATCCATGAAGACTGATGATGTACAATTTATGATGTTGCTGGCATGTTAGTCCTATTATACAGAACATGTTGGTGCATTTTAATGGAACATTCCTTTCCACTCTTAATTATTTGTTTTAGATCATCCCTATTTACTTTCATAAATTAAGTTTATCTAAATGTAATATTTAACTGTTATCATGTCATAATATTTTCTTAAAATGCTGCCAGATATGGACTTAATCATGGCTAGAAATTATACACGATGTGGCCCTCCCTAAATACTTTAATGAACAAAAAACTTTTTTTTTCCGGAAAAATCTTCTAAAAAAATTGGGGTACATACAATACAATATTTTTTTGTATGGATAATGTTTACTTTAATTTTTTAACATCTAAAAACTTGAATGTATATTGAATCCATTTTAAGGAAAAGATATCACCATGTTTGGTGGACTCAATCCCTAATCTTCATATAATTCAATAATGCATAAAAATGTTATAAATCTATATCTTATTGCTTGGTTATTTTTAACCTTGATTTAATATATTGATTTTTATCTATTTATTTGGTTCTTTCAGCAGTAACTCACGAGAAAGGGAAGATCACTGTTCTTCAACTCAATGCTCTCCTCAAGCAAGCAGACTCATCAAAGCGTAAGCTGACACTCACTCGTTTGGCTTCTGCACCTGTGCCTTTTACTGTCCTCTCTATTACTGGAAACCCATGCAATGAAGATTTCTTAGCAGTTTGTGGTCTTAAGGTATGCCATTGTCAATCTTAGCATATTGTATCAGTGAGCATTGTTATATTTGGTCATATTAATGAGGATTAACTTCCTGAAAAATAATTATGGCATGAATTTTTTGTTCGGGGAATTTCAAGAATAACTGAATGGTATATATAACTTTCACATCATCTATTTTTTATTAGAACTTCTTTTTGGTATTGGTAATTTGTGTATTACTAGAAGTACTAAGAATTGAAACTTAAAGAGATTGTGCTAATATTTTTGATGGAAGTGTTATTAAATTTCATTAATTATAATTTTAGCTGCATTTCAGCATATTAAATTAACTTATGTAATCAGAGTAAACCTGCAAATAATTTTTTCATGACCAGCATTATTCCGAATTTTGTTTTTATTTAGTGCAAGCGGTCAATATGAAGACCTCTACTATTGCTGTTATAACTAATGAAAAAATCTTCATTTGATGGTCTTAACTGTTCAAACTGTGATATTTGAGAAAAAATAAAACCAACATTATATTTATCTGCTGAATCTTTTGTTTATGTATTGGGAGTTTTAAATGTTTTTTGTAGGATTGCCACGTTGTAACATTTGGAGGTAGTGGAAGTGTTGCTGATCATCTTGTCTTGCACCCTGGTCTTGAGACAGGAAATTTCATTATTCGAGCAGCCTGGCTCCCAGGCTCACAAACTGAGCTGGCCCTCGTAACAGCTGACTTTGTCAAGATTTATGATCTCTCACAAGATGCTCTTTCTCCTCAGTTTTACTTTCTTGTCCCTAGTGGAAAGATTAGAGACTGTACTTTTGTGTTTCCAGAGGTAAGTAATTTTGCTACAGATTACTATATAACTATAATTGGATTCTTAAAATGTTTTGGACTAATTACATGAAAACTGAAAAAGTATTTTAAATTATTTCATATCTTGCAATTTATTGATATTCAAACATGAATTGTTATTGCATTCAAACATGGTATTGACTTACCTAACATAAAGTTTCTAACTGACACAAAATTATAACCAAAATTATTATTTTTTAATTCATTAGCCAACTTTTATTTTTTAAAATTTATACCTATAGATATTTTTTAAAAAAAATTATGCTTTTAAGGGAGAGTTTTCATGTTATTCTGAAAATTATTCATAAAAACTATATTTTTTAAGGCATACAAATGTAGCTTGCCATAATATTTTCAGCTGCAATTTTTACATGCCAATTCATAAATTAATTAATTTATTTATAAATTAATTTAAGGGAGGAATCCCCCATATGCTCTTGATGTCTTCTGGAGGGCATATCTACAGTCAAGCTATGAATGAAGAAAGCTCAGCTCGCCATGGGTCTTTCTATGTAACCAATACAATAGAGGTAAAGATATAGTTAACTGTTTCCAAAGAATCACAAAATTTTTTATCTTAAAGTCTATGATTTCTATATACTTAAAATGTGATTCATAAATTTTAGGTGTTTTATGTCAGTTTTTCCCCCTCTGTAATTCACTTTTGGCACTAGTAATTGTTGACTGTTTCTTGTTTTAGAAGGATGCGTAAAAATTAAGATATGGTTTTAATTGAAGCACTGAATTGTGGATTTATATCTATTTTTGAAACCGGAATATTCACATTGTTTCTGTATTTTTTTTCCTCAGTAAAAAATTTTATTCTTCATCGAAGTTGTAAAATGTTCTTTTAAGGTAGTGTTCGTTTTTCGAAACACTTTTTTGTTCAAATGAGTTTTCAGACGAAATGATATGAATAGTCGAACAATTGTTAAAATTTTTACAGTGCTGTAGGAGCAAGTACACATTCATATCGTATAGATATTTGAAAAAATAATTAAAAATAATCACCTGCTGTTATTTTTACCAGGTTCATCACAAGGACGTGAAAGATGTTAATGGCCAAGTATGTGGTGGTGGAGTGTCAGTGTATTACTCACATGCTCTTCAGCTTCTCTTCTTCAGCTATGCCCAAGGAAAGAGCTTCATTGCTCCATTAAAATCGCCATTAGATTCACATCTATCTACTGTCTTCCTTATCAACATAAAGGTTTGTGAAGAAATAATAATTAGCAGCCAATACTATTCATAAGTTATTAAGTTTCTCATTATATGGACCAGTAAATCCTAAGCAACTTAAATATGTACTTCATATAAATTTAGGAAGGGGAATTGAATGATTTTACAATGATTTCAGTATTTATGATCGTTTTATTGAGTACATGTATTATTTTAAATAGTATAAATCAATATTATCAATACACGATGGAAGCTCATTTTATATAAATTTATTTGTAGAAAAATACATTTTTTTTATAAAAATACTTTTACAATTTCCACAATAGTATTTAAAACAACTCATTTCAGCAATCTATCGCCACACTCATGTTACTATTGGAAAATATATATGTACTAGGCGCTCCGCCCCTGCTCGCTGCACTCGCCAACCCTGGTGGGAGCTCTGCTCTCCACACCCCCGGTGTGCTTTGCGTGCTCTCTTTGTCCATTGTGAGCAAATTGCACAATATATTACTATTACTCCGCCAGTCGTTTATCTATGCAAACGTACTCAAGTCACCATTATTTTTAAGTTATAAAATTATTACAGTTTTTCATTTTGCTTGTTTATATGGACCAATCCCTCTGGACCTCGCTGCCCATCCCCCTCCATCACTGAGGTAAAAATATAACTCTATTAGTGATGCACCAAATATCAAAATTGCCAAATAACGAATACCAAATAAGTAACCGACTTCTGTTACAGCTGAATAGCAAATACTGAATAAATAACCGAATACTGATACTGCTGAATGCCGAATATTCAGCCACTGAATATCCACATAAAAGAAACCTACTTGTCAAATTGTTTTCAGTAAAATAATTATTATTGGAAGTTTATAAAATACCTATTAACAGCTTCCCTGATTACCCCGAGTATACTCGGATCAAGGCGAGGGTCAAATTCTGACAAGCCCGAGTATACTCGGGCCGCTGTATTTTTTCCTTTCCTTTAGAAACGCAACCGAGTTTTTTCGATCCTTCGTAGTAGTTTACGTTCCGACCGTTAGAGGTCACTCAGAGAGACAGATTAGATTTCTCGGAGGGTTTCTCGAAGCGGGTTCTTCGAAATATCGGAGTACTGAACTCACACGGTCATTTGCACCGCTGATGCCAAAATTTCTCTTTACAACCCAGTTGCTTCAATTGCTACTCCAGATGTTCTTTACCCTACCAAGGACACTTTCCATTGCTAGGTCATTCGCCCTGAGAGGGTTTTCCCCACCCACTCTTTCGTTCCTCAGTTCCTGGAAGGTCCTTTGCCTCCCCTACTTGGTGATGCCCCTCGAGATAAGTATGCACCCTTTAGGATCGGCCTTTTTGAAGACAGTTTCGGGTCAAATTAATACGAAGGCTTCCGCGGTGTTTTCGTACTCCTTCCAAGACTTTCGGGATTCTACCACGTGTTGTTTCTTCTAGTGACGACTGTTTCACCTCCAATCCAGGTGGCATCTTCAGGTTTTCCGAATGGAAGTGAAACAGTCGTCACTAGAAGAAACAACACGCGGTAGAATCCCGAAAGTCTTGGAAGGAGTTTCGGGACAGTCATTCGTACAGCTTTCAAGTGAATATGTCTAGCAGTTTTCCTTCCGTTTGTGCTCCGTAGCATTTTTATTTTTCTCTTGTTTTTGTTGTTATATTCTGTTACCTTGTTACTACTACTGAAAAGAAGAAGAACCCCACGAAGCAGTGTGCATTGTGTGGACGAAAGCGAGACGGCCGGGGAAAGCGGATAAGGAAAGAGCCGTTTCTACTGTGTGACGCATAATGTTCCGTTATGCGTGGTGCCTTATTTTAGAATTTATAATTCACATTCAAATATATGAATGTTGTATATTTTGTATACAGTTTATTTGTTACATATGTGAATTAGTTATGTTTAATATTTAGTACTTTTTTACCTATTATTAGTTATTTTTTATTGTATATTACCGTATTTTCTGGTCTATAACGCGCGCGTTATCTATACAAAAAATATAAAAATCGGGAAAAAAACATCATGCGCATCATACAAAGGAAAATAAAATTTTATTGAAATCAATGCATATTAACTTTCACAATTCATTCGAAACCATAAAAATCATCACCTGAGTCAATGTCAAATGATTCAATAGCACTCATAATTTGGTCAGGCACATTTGAAACTTCATTTTCACAAGAATCATGTTCATCATCTTCAAATTCCTCCGTGTCCATCATAAGTGTATCATTAAGAGCCTTTTCAAAACCGTTTTTTACACAACTAGCCATCACAGATCCCCAACTCTCAACAATCCATTTACACATTTCTGCATAGGATGGTCTTTTCACTTCCCCGGAGTTAGTATATTGATGCACACCCGCTAACATCCAATCCTCCTACTTAGCTCGCAATTTTGATTTGAATGACTTGTTCACGGAAGTTTATTGGTTAAACCACCGGGAATGATAGCTAGCTTTGAATATTTACCGACCACTTTTTTAATTTCAGGCGTCACATGACAACGACATGAATCCATGACTAACAGTGACTTCGAATTAAAAAAGGCAGATTTTCGCTTTCTCCACACACTGTCCAACCAAACCCTCATCATTTCTTGGTTCATCCAACCTTTCTCATTTGCGGTTATTACAATGTCCATGGGAAAGCATTCTTTCGTTTAAAAATCACCATAGGAGGAAGCTTAGAACCATCAGACATTGCACACAAAATAACTGTAAAATTCGATTTCTCATGCCCAGTAGTTGCTACAGAAGCATCTTTCACCCCTTTAAGGTTCACAGTTCTAGCATAAGGAAGATCAAAACTCACCGGAACCTCGTCCATATTGCCGACATGCATTGCATCAACTCCAGACATGTTTTCTTTCATATATTGTCTAAACTTAATCATTTTCGCCTCCCAGTCCATTGGTAATTTTTGGCCGATGCTTTTCGATGTACGAACACACAAATTGTTCCTCCTCATGAAACGGAATCCCCAGGAAGGATATGTTTTGAAGCCCACGATGTCCATCTCTTGAGCAATGCATTTCGCTTGCAATAAGACCCTCGTTGTTGAAATCCTAATGCCTTTTGCCCTTTCTCGTATCACCCACTCATACAGTTCTTCCTCGAGTTCTGGCCAAAAGCATTTTTTTAAATGCATTGCTCGTTTTTTCCGATGCAACTTTTTCAGCACCAATTCACCTTTATGCCATTCTCGTACACTTGATTCACCTACGTTAAACTTTCTTCCAGCATCACGATTTCCTTTTTCTATAGCGAATTTTATGACTTCTAATTTAAACTGCGAAGTGTATGATTTTCGCTTTCACATATTTTTGTTTTCCATGGTAAATTAAAAAATTTTTTAATACCGACGCCAAGATAATTCAAGACTGAATAAGACCATGCGGTGTACATGAAAACAACTGAATAACGGAAAGCCACAGCAAATTTTAATTGATTCATTTTTTCAGGAAGCGCTTGTTTCAAATAAATTTTTTTTTACTGCGCGTTATTTATACATTTATACCAGGTTTGAAGAAAATCACTTGCGGGTTATCTATAAGGTGCCCGTTATAGACCAGAAAATACGGTATTTTATTGTTTCATGTTTATTACGTAAGTGTATATATAATTTACACCATATATATATATGTATTTTTTATTGCATAGAAATGTTTTATGTTGTATATAAGTACGTTTTATACATAAGTTTTTCTTAATTTTGTAGTTTGCACCAAAGAAATGTAACTTTTAAATATGAATCAAGTTCAAGTACCTCGTATCTATCTATAATATAAAAATTTTAAAGTTCGATAATATTTTTAGCAAAATTTACTTTTAAAAAATGAATGCATTTCTTTAATTGTATCATTACGATTTTTTCGAAATTGCAATAAAAAATGACTTTTTTAGATCCTATATTGTAAACAAATCGTCAGGGAAGCAGTTAAATCAATATCACAAAGAACCTTCGGTGTTTGGAAATTAGAAACTTTACTGTGCCTTATTGTGTCCTAATTATAGAAAAAATATTTGAGGGCGTTTTAATTTTTGTGTGATCATTATTGTGTGTGGTTACTATGTGATGGAAAAAATTTCACTTCAGTAATAAATATGTATTTGAGTGTTGGTTCTTGAAATTTTATTTCACTTTCAGTGACCGGTTTATTTTTGGTATTGTGTAATCTCTGAGGGATTTGACATTTATTTTGAGGGTGAACTGTTTTCGTTTATTTATGTAAAATTTGCTCTGCGAAAAATGGCCGAGTTAGCATAATTTTGCAAAATTAGTGGAAATTTCTCATTTTAAACTAAATAACTTGTGTAACAGCTCAGAATTGAACCTTTCTGCAAGATTAGGGAGCTAGACTCAAAAATAGGTTTTAGAGTTGTTTCCGCGTAATTTATGTCAATGGATATCAATTTTTCCCAATTACGTACGTTAAAAATGTATTTAAAAATCATTTTTAGAAATCATTTCTTAAATATTTGCTTGTTACCATAATTATGTAATCAAACTCGGCTTCAGATAGATGATTCAACCGATATTGCCATAAAATATCAAAATCGAAATTTTGGAAGTATTCCAGATTTTTAGCTCTAAAAATAGGGATGTGGGCATTGCACACATGCGGCTATTACACGAATAAATATGTCAATTTTAATTGATTGATGTGATGAATTTTGACAAGTGAACTTTTCTGATTAATAATAACAAATGAATTTATTCATCCCTGAATTGAATCAGAATCAGCCATCTCGACCTTGCAGTGTTGATTAATTTTTGTAAATATTTTGATCCTTTACTTTCAGAGTACAACAAACAATAATGCAGGGAGTGGAACTTCAGGTGGTAATGGTGGAGGGGCTACCCAGAATGGCACTAGTGGAGGTGGAGGAGCCAACAACAATGGCACTACCTCTGGTAACTCTGGATCTGCTAGTATGACAAAATCAGGCTCGTCCAATAGTCCACAACCCCTATGCCAGTGGAGTGAAGTACCAAACCACCCAGGACTTGTATGCAGTGTAATGCAGTTCAGTAAGTTAATAAATAAAATTATTATGGAATTATTTTAATGTTGCCTTAGAAAAGGAAACATCGCACTTTTATTTGTTATAAATAGATCTATGATGATCAGGTAATTATGGTTGGTGTTCAACTTTTTATTCAGCAGCTTCAAATTTTTGTGGATTGAAATTGTAATATCTTAGCCAAAAAGAAATTTGATCTAATACAGTTTTAAAAATTTTATATGAAAAATTGTGTTAAAAACCGTCATTTTAAACTCCAGTTAAACTTCGTAAAATTATTTGGTTTAATTAATGCCAGAAAGAGAGAGAGAGAGAAAAGAGGTTGAGAAACATCACAAAAGTGGAACAAATGAAAGTTATGGAACAAATATTTTACATGTAAACATCGTTGTCAGTCTATTAGTCTATTTGCAGTTTCTTAGGAGAAATAAATGCTTATTTTTTGGACAGTTTTCAGCTAAAAGATTAAAATGATGTTGCATGAGATTAAATAATTTTGAAATTGTCTACTTTGGTAGAACTTGAAACTGCTCACCTATTCTGCATCTATAATAATACAAACCCTTAACAAGCACAAAGCAGTCATTGCAATTTTTTTAAATTGGAAATCTAATGTGTATAATGTATTAAACTTTTAACCAAAACTTGAGTTTTCATTTCAATAACAAAAAATGTATTTGTTGCCCTTTTAATTAATATCTGTAATTGAAATAATTGTTTTTTAGGCAATAATCCTGTGATCCTGATGCTGAAGCCTGACACTATATTGGTTCAAGAGATCAAAGTTGTTCCTGCTAAGGCTAAGATAATGGACATGGTTGCCATTCGACATCCATCATCCTCCTCACCTGAGCATCGAACCACTCTTATCCTTATGTGCGAGGATGGAAGCCTTCGAATTTATATGGCAGGCATGGAGCAAACAGGTATGTTTCAGAGGAGTAGTCCTTTACTTTTTGCATTTTATATCCCACCAACCATTTTCCCATCTGGATACCAGCACGATAAAAGCAATACCTCACTATTTCCAAGAAGTGGATTTTTATATTAAATACATTTTATTATTATATTAATCAATTAATGTTAATTCTTAAGGACATTAAATATTGTAATTATTTTGTTGAGAAAAGGTTTTATAGTAATTATTTTGGAAGCTTCATGTACCACGTAGGTGACCTTCACTTCCCCCTGATTGAGACACACTCTTAGCCCTTTCAGACCTGATTTAATTTGGGATGTGGAAAAAATTATTTTATCGTGTTTTTCGCATGTTTAGGAGTTACTTATTGGAAATATATTATTTTTTCCTATGATATTTTGATTTTTTCTGAAATGTTCAGTATATTGGACATTGGGTCTCAATGGCAACCCTCTTAAGTTTTGTTTAAATTCCTATATTTTCATTTTGTCTTTATTTTCTACCGCTAACAATATTTGTTTTTATAAGGAAAAACTTTTGTAATTCAGGGGTACATTGTCCAAGGCCAGCCCAAACATTTTCTGACTTGTTTGAAAATAATTCAGACCTCTTCTATACAATTATTGACTGTTAAGTGGGGCCTGTTGACTTCTACGGGTTTGAACTTCGAAGAAAGATCATAAATTCAGAGGTATATTGTACATTGACTGTTGGATGAAGCCTGTCGACTTCTATGGGTTTGAACTTGGAGAAGAGGTCAAAAATTGTTTTTATTATTTTTTAATTATTTGAAAACTATAGTTTAATTATCTTACAGGATTAATAGATGAAAGCAAAGTAATAATAGCAAAAATTACAACAGATGGAATACAAAGAATTAATTTATATGCAAGAAAAATAATTGGCTGTCTCAATGGCTTTATGAAAAAATTCTACTCAGGTCCGTGTACAAAGAAATGTAAAGAGGGGTTTAAAGTGAAAAGGGGGGTTTAGATGAAAAATATTTGCAATTGTATTCTGAGACAAATGTGCTTGCAGGGATCTTATTGTACGGAACAAAATCGTGGTAACACTAAAGAAAAACCAACGAAAGAATTAATAATTTTGCTAACTGAAAATATGAGAACAAAAAATTAATTTGTTTCATTTGGTTGGGATCGGTGGTTTGAACTCCCATGATCTCTTGCCCTTATGTACAGTCTTAATTTATGCAGAGAATGTACTGTAAAGCCTTGTACCTCTTGCATAACTTGTGTTACATAGCTCGAGAAAAGGTGCCCTAGAGACCTGACGTCCAATATATTGGCCAAGTTAGTTTAATAACTATAATAATCACATTTATTGCTGAAAATTGTTGTGAATTTGACAATGTCATCAGTAAACTACCACTATTGAATTTCACTTGAAAACCCTACATTAAAAATAAAATATTAACATAAATAAATAATTGAAAACAGATTATCTGAGGATTCACCAGAATGCACTGCCATGCTTGCTGCTAAAGGTGAATTCACACTATGTACATGTATGATGTATAAAAATCTTATGAATGTATAGAAAGAAATCTAGAAATGTATAGGATTTGTATAAGACAAGTCCAAGATTTCTTCATGTTGTATACAGTATACGACAAGTCGTGTACAAATCTGAAGCTTCTGCACCGAATGGGAAACTTAGATTTACCCACCAACTCGCACATGTGCTGTAGGATCTAAATCATCTGTTCATCTGTCACTATGTTGTTTACATGCGGTAATGTTGAGCTCGTGTATGACAAAATAATGTTTTTGATTTTTAGGCGTACTTTACAAAAAATAAAAAAAGAATATTCAGGTCGTGTCTGTTTGTCTGTCCGCATGTTTCATCTCTGAAAGTACTGGACGGATATTCATGAAATTTGGTATTTAGGACATAAAGGCAAAGAAAATAAGAAAATGATATAAATGGTTTACGTAGCATAATCGGGAGTGCCACTTTACAAGTGACAAATAATGAACTTTTCATTATATCTCACAAAATATCACTTATAACAAAAAGTTTTCAACCAAAATTGTAGAACTGACCAAATAGCATGTCATAATTCACTTTGAACTTAGAAAAATTTTCCCGTGTTTTTAAATCGTTCTCAACGAAAACAATCTTCGTGACAACTGAAGTAAACAATATCTGCTGTAAATACCTAATTAAATTTTCTTTCGTGCGCATGCAACATTTGGTAAATGAAGGGAAATGGATTATCTACGACCAAGAAATGAACGTAAATACGTTTTTTTTCTTTATGTATACACAGTGTTTGTAAGTGAAAAGAAATGGGTAATTTAAGATTAAAGAATGAACATGAACATAAAGGTTATACTACAACTATTTGAGTGAGATATGTTTTAAATAATTGTCGATTGTTTTATTAATTACAAGGTAGGTAATAAGTCGGTGAATCAAATATTCTTTATTTCCTTGGCATCACTATTGGCCCATCATTTTTCATTTCTTAGACATAATACTAAGCCATAATATTTACATATTTTGACATGATTGCATAAAACCTAAAGAACATCTCTGACTCGTATGTATGCACACATGCTGTGTGCATCATTCCTCTCTTGTTAAATCATTCATTATTGATCTATATGCACCATGGCTACTTTTTTGCACAAAAAATTTCTTATCCACCATCAATGTTTCTTCTTTTTTGCTACTTGGTTGTTAATTACATAATTTGCAGCAGCACAAATGAACAGATATTCCTCGTTCAAGGACATATTGTCGACGGACTTGTCTAACCAATGTGAACGCTTCAAAGATTTATACTTGTATTAGATTTGTATATACTAAATCATATACAAATCCAAGACGTCTTATACTTGTTTATGGATTTGTCATATATATGTATATAGTGTGAACGTACCTTAAGAGGCACACTGAGAAAATAAGCCACCACATGGCAATCAAAGTCAAATAAAACTTACAAAGTACCATCAAGGCTTACACTCAATGTATTACAATTTCTTCTAGGTGGATAAAAACACACTATAATTGAGGGAGAACATTGTGTCCAATATATTGTATACTAACTTTTTAAATTCCCCTCTCTAGTTTTTTACTTTCTCCATACTTAGTATAAGGGAAAGGATTGTTTTCATGAAGAAAAACGATTTCGAGATTTTATTTGAAATACACATTTTGAGGCCTCCTGAACACGTTTTGACCATTTTCTCAATGTCTGTGTGTGTGTGTGACGGTTTTTTGTGGGTGCTCTAACTCAAAAACTATTAATCAGATCAACGCGAAATTTTATATTCAACATTTTTATTACAGTCACAAGAACTGATTAGTGTTTGCTAAAAATCGGTCAACCGGAAGTGGGTGTTTACTCTTGTCACATCCTTTATTTTGAAATATTTGCTTTAATATTTGATATATGTAAAAACATACTGGAATAAAAGTTGTAGGAAATTTAATTTTCTACAACCTTTGTTTAAAACTTTTTTCCATATAATGCATTGTTTAAGAGATATCTTAAAAACTAAATATTTTAGCCACCTACCGACGACTATTGTTAACAGTTGACAGTTACGTCTTAGTAACACTCCTTTATAGTTTCTTAATTGTTGGAGCTTCATGGCTATAACCAATATCAGTAGGCTATGGTTTGAGTTTATTTCTGTTATTTTTAAACACTTTAAATTTTTCTCTGTTTCTTAAAATATTTATTGTCATTTAAACTATTTGGAATTTTTAGCAATAATACAGGAATGGAGAAAGTCATGTGGTGACCACATCAGATTTCTTTTCATCTATGATGTAACTTTGCCATCCTGTTATGTGATGTTGAATCACAGCTAATATTTTTTGTCATTCAAAGTTTGTTTTCAATTTTCTCCAATCACTCTATTTTCTTTATCAAGGTTTTACATTAATGACACTATTATCAGTGCACCAAAAGTGCCACTACTGAGAAGGTTTTTATCTTTCCTATGTTAAAGATTAAATATATATTTCCGTCGCTGAAAAGATACCATGGCTGCACTTGCTGCTTAAAGCAACTGTTTTTATGTGAATCATTGATATATATATATATATATATATATGATGTGGCCCTTGTTACAAACAAGAAAGTCTTGTCTTTGTACAGATTATCCTTGTATGTTGTGCGTTAAATACAGACTACTATGAGACTACTGGTACAGTTGGG
The DNA here is from genome assembly GCA_028673005.1 of Tanypteryx hageni. Lineage (NCBI taxonomy): Eukaryota > Metazoa > Arthropoda > Insecta > Odonata > Petaluridae > Tanypteryx > Tanypteryx hageni. The sequence continues at coordinate 97,192,750 of CM054116.1, forward strand.
TCTAACTTTTGTTTGAAAACCATGGGAATAGAGACAAAATTAACCACTTGATAAACAACACAACTCATTTCTGCTGTGGAAACCATCCTAAGGAGTGGTCGTAATTTACATTACTCTTTATGTTTATAGAAATATTTCATTCCTATTGCTATGATTTGCCAAAAATATTCAAACTGATTTTTATCTATATCAATAAAATTTTGTTTGTCAGGCTATTGGTTGTCACCAAGTGTGCAAGCCGCTAACTTTATGATGTCATCAAGACCATCAAGAAAGAAGAAGACTGTGAAGACAGGAAAACCATCTGGTATGAACTTGGTTGTTTGTTTCCCAATTCTTTTCAGTGCCACTCTTTATAATTTGAGTTAAATATTTTATGTATGTAGTTTAATGTAGTCTAAATTTGGAAATTTTGATGATTTATATGTTATTCTTAATATAATATAATCGACTGGAGATTTTGGGGATTAAGAGTAAAAAATTACTTATGTTCATAATTTGCATTCATTCAAGGACAATGAGAAGTAGATTCACAACTGAAATCAGGAAATATTTATTATTAAATTACAAATTGTGAGTGTATCTACATTTTAGGAGCAGTAACCTTCCCTGTGGACTTCTTTGAGCACTGTGTTGGTATGCCAGATGTGGAATTTGGAGGCACTGATGTATTGCAGGTGTACAATACCCAACAAATAAAACATCGTCTAAATACAACTGGAATGTACATTGCTTCCACGCGAGCTGCTGGGTTCTCATTAGTAGTAACCAACTCAGATCCAGCTATGGTTATGACAGGATTCAGAGTACTATTGGGCAATCAAGATGTTTTGAGAGCACCTGCTTATGTTGAAGTAAGTTCTCGGTTCGATTCTTCCTATTCCTACCTATCCTTGTGATTTAGACATAAATCATACAATTTCTATTGTTGACATTATTTATAGTTCAGTGAAGTAATTTCGTATGTCATTTGAAGGTCATTATGTAAAATTAAAATTTGTCATTATTTGCTTAGCTACTCAAAAAACTGTAAATCACATCAATTTAACTTTGCAACTAATCCGAGTAAGGATAATTTTGGTAACTTGCAGTACTTGGCTCTCAATGGGTAAAAATATGAATTACTGATATTTGGGAATTATAATTTTTTATTAATATTTTTAGTTTTATTGTTATTATTGGAGCAAAATACTATTTTTTAGTTTAGACTATGCCTGCACAATTTTCTAATATTATTATATTATGTGGTAAAACCTGAGACTCTTGAAAACTATGTTAAAGAACCGTTTCATTTAAACTAGAAAGATAGATTCTTTAATGATTTTGGCATTTCGAAATCGTCACAATCTTCTTCATTATCTGAATTGTGCACTTACGTTTATCCCCTTAATTTCATACAAATTTCCACTCAAATTTTGTATTTCAGTAGACAGTTCTTAAAATCACTGAATTATGGATAAACATTTCTTGAATACTACCATTACCAAAAGTTGGAAAAATGTAATCAACAGGAACTACAAACTACCATCTGTTGCTCTCGTTCTCTGTCCATGCTACTCAATTTACAGTTGAAAGACTTAAAATATGTGATTTATTTCTCTCTATTGAAAAATCATGAAAAACATTAGAAGATATTCTGGTTATGAACCATTCCAAAATGTTGGACAAAAATCAATGACTTTGGATTATTTTATGCATGTAAGGATGTTTGGTTGTCAGTTGAAAAAATGAGTTATTAGTAAAGTTATTTTTTAGTAAATGGGAGATAAATTTGCTTGTTTCTGTATGAAGTTCATTGATGCAAATTACTCATTGTATTTCTATATCTAATGGTAGTAATTTTATAACAGTTTTTTTCTTAAAGGAGATTTGATATCCATTACAAATTGTTTTTTCTTGCAATTGGATATTGGTTCCTGGTTTTTTAAATTGTTTACTTAAATAACTCCATATGTGTACTAGTTGAACTGGTAACTGAACCTATGTATTTTTATAAAGGAACTGTACTGGAATGAATCCAGAGCATCATAATATTACCTGAACCAAACTGGAACTGCTATTTCATTAGACTCAAGTCCCTGTTTATAGCAAATTTTTCATAAAAATTTCTTTTCATTCACATCTCACAGTTTCCATATTTTGGAGAAACTTTCATATGCAAACTATCGAGTGCATGATTATTAAATTAAAATCCCGCTTTTGTCTTTCACAGGGAAAGTTTTCCCTTTCACAGGGAAAGTTTTTTGTGAAATAAAAAATTAACAAATATACCTTGACTTTCTTTGGATGGCAAGAAAACAAACTTTTGTTCTTTTAGGCATTCATTGTTTCAAGTTTCTAACTCCTACAATTATTCTAAGTACCTAATTTTAATATGTGAATGATTAATGTTCTACATTCAAATGTATTCCTTCTCTTAAATAATGCAACGAATGTTGTTTACATTTGTTGCTCTGAAAAGAATTTCTCCTCTCTCTCTCGTACTAATTGTAAGAGCATTCAAAGCACGCTTTCACCCATAAGGATTGAAATAACAATTGGATTTTGAGGTTTAACAATGTAATTTGTTGGCTAGGCAACATCCCAATTAAATGCCAAGATTTCCCCAAAATATGTGAATTAAACATTTAACATTAGAAATTTCGAACTGTAGTTGGGAAAAGATGAACAGAATAAGAAACTTCATAGTTTTTCTTTAAAATAGGCTAGATCCGAAGATCGTAGGTTAATTCTTTCTAATTTAGATCTCAAAAAGAATAAAAGCCTGCAAGTCAAAAAGTTGATTTTTGTGTTATCATATGGGAAATGTAAATGCCTACCTTAAGAGTCGAACCTAGAACTTTTTTCGAGATTTATTTTCGTCATCATCTTACAATAAGTGAATTGACCATTCCTGCCAAATATCAAAAATGTATCTCGTTCCATTATTGAGTTATTCACATTTTTATAGCGTGACAGAGGAAGCCACAAAGGGACATAAGTAGCCTTTTATTATTGTTAGATTTCATTACAGGAGGAGTGGCTGATTTATTTTTTGATTAGTTTTAAGTGGCTACAAGTTTATCTCCGAGTAAGGCACTTTAAAAAAATTATTTTAAAGCGAGGGATCATTTAATTACGTAATTGATATTGTAATTAGCTCAAATTTAAGGTACTACTCATTATTATTTATAGAGTTATTCATTTTATTTATTCTATTTCAGTGAAATCATTTCAACATGAAGTAGTTTTTTGTTGTGTGATGATGTATGCAAATTGCAGTTGAAATGCAATAGAAAATTTTCATTAAATATCATTATCTAGGTCTTTGATCGGAGTGAAGACACTCCAGTGATGAGGAACCGTTGGTTTGATTTCCCATTTACAAGAGAAGAGTCTCTGCAAGCTGATAGGAGGTTTGTTATCACGTTTGGGCCATCACCTGATCCAGAATCTGTCACCATGGTTGATTCAATAAAAGTGTGAGTGCTCATAAACTCTTTATTGATCATTTAAATTTCTCTGCACTTTACGATGTTGAAAACTTGAAGGTTTTCTAGGAGATCATTTTAAACTGGGAATTCTGCTGCTTTGAAATTTTTATTTTATTGAAATGTTTAATCTAATAAAGGTTAAATCTTTCATATTTCAGGTATGGAAAGACAAAGGAAGCCTTTGGATGGCCGGAGGAGACAGAAGAAACAAATGGAGGCATTCAGAACATGTCTGCAGCTGTGCAAGGCGGAGGAGGTCTTGTTGAAGGAGATGCTGGCATTTCTTCTTCGTCTGCTTCGCATCCTCTTACATCTCTGGAACGGTTAGAGATTGCTTAATTTTGAATTAAAAATTCTTTTCTTTATCTTTTTAAAATTTTATGAACTCAGAAGCTCAATTTTTTTCTTTAGGAATTTTCAATTGATGCTAATCAAAATAAATGTCAAGCCATCATTTAAACTTAAAAGCAGCATTGATATGCTACATTAAGGTTAAAGGTTATGCTATATGTACCAGTGTTCAAGTCAATTTTGAATTGTCTATTTTCCATTATAATATTTTTTAAAATTTTTATTGGAGTCAATTTCTGCAAGTAATCAACTACATTGCTATACAGGTGACCCTCGGTTAACGATGCCCTCGGTTAATGACGATGCGATGTTACGACCGAACCAAGACCAATTATTTTTCAAAATCTCCTTATGACGTCACAGTCGTTACTTAAGACCAATAAAAATATAATACAATATGTATCAAAGATCGATCATTAAATTAAGTTTAAGAATAAAAAAGAACTGTCTATGAAAATCTAAAAATTATGTACGAACGTTAAATAAGGCAGTCAGAAATGACAAAAAATCGAGCATATTAATAATTGTAATTTTAACATGACGCTTCCCTAATGAGGCTTTTATTTCGAACAGAATATTACAATCCAAACTTGAATCACTTCATCGAAATTAATTACATTTCTAGAGAATAAACAATGACGAACAAATATTTAAGAAACAATTATTATTCAACAAAAACTGAAAGCAACAAAAATAAGTACAATATACTAGACATAATTATAAAACACTTGCTAAAATAAATAACATAAAATAATCTGAGAAAATCTCAGAACTTAACTTACAATTTATGCTGATCAAAGGTTCTAAGCACTATTGAAATAAGTTTATTTCCGTTAACATAAGAAAATAGTAAACATCTAGTAAAAGATAAGTGGAATTTTAACAATGTTCCTTCGCATGTCAATGTTTATTTCACGTTTCTCTTAAAATGTGATAAAATTTTGGGTTTGAAAAGTAACCTACGATCTTCCTCAAGACGAAAAGTTAAACCGTACGTAATGATTTGGTAAGTGTTTAATTATATTGTTTTTGGCTAATGTAGGTAAAGTCTTTATTACATTAAAACATTTGGGTGAAAAGCATCTCTCTATATTTTATTTTACTATACTATTTTTGGTATTTAGTGGGCACTGTAAGGACCAAATGTGTGTTAAACCGTACGTAACAACCGCTAGGGATGTAAGATTCGGTTAACGAATCAAATTCGGTTAATGACCATTCGCAGGAATGGATCACTGTTGTTAACTGAGGGTTGCCTGTAGTACTGAAAAAGTTAATAATAATGCACATGCACTATTTGATGCGTAATAGGGGTGAGCAACTTCTTCATAGGTGGCTGAGTACTAAGTTGCAAAAAGTTCAGTGGGCTGCATAATAGTTTACATTTGAAAACTATCTAGAGATTCTGTTGCATCATTTAAGTGAAAATAAATCCTTCTTATCAGCTTTAAACAGTCAATGCACAAGATTTTATGACCATAGTTTCAATTTTAGTTAATTTTGTATATGAACTGCAAGCTATAGGACTGCAAGCTATAGGTTGCCCATCTTTGGTGTAAGGAAAATCTGTTTCATTCTTTATATTTTGGGATAAACGTTTATAAATTTCAAGTTACAGTAAAACCCCTATTTAATGAATCGCTGGGGGATTAGAATATATTTCACTAAATCGAGGTTTTCATTAAATGGAGGTTTTCAATTAAAATGAGTTAAATTTATTTTTTTTGCTTGTGTATTAGTTCCATTATACAATCCCAGAATAAGGCCACTGAAAATGGTCTCTATAATAAAAATCCATTTTTCAATTTTGTATGCACAATACTTATATTAATACTTTTAAAATAAACATTTATAAACAAATTCCAGTGACAAACAAGGCTTATTGCTATTGATTATGAACATTTCAGTAATGAATCATTCATATGATTACAAAAAATAATTTCAAAATTGACATAAATCTTGAAACAATTTTTCATCCCTCCTTTAAAAAGCTTCATCATACAACATTAAATAGAAAATATTAAAATATATTTGGAATTTAAAAAAAAAATATCAAAATTATTCAAAAACCAAGCATACATAGCTACAAGAAAATTATTTATTAAAATAGTCCAGCAAACTTGTTTGCTTCTTCTGGCAGGTGCTCTGAACATTCAGAACTTCTCGCTCCAAAGAATTTACTTTTGATATAGTAATGCTGTTCACATCAAAAGAAGTTAAATATCTTCGCAGCACTTCAAGTGCCTGAACCGCTTCACCAAGTGTGGGAACTGATTCTTCTTGTACTGCCTCTTCTTCTACTACTGCCTCTTCTTCCTCTGCCTCTTTGGTATTACAGATTTCTTCCACGTCTTGTGGAGGACCAGACGTACTCTCAAGATCATCACACCGGACAAACTCTTCAAAATTTGTGTCCATGTCAGGTGCAATTTTCAACCAATTTTCGTGGTCAATCACATTGATATCTACATCAATTTCCATAGCATTGTTGCAATTGAACGCAGCCTTATGAAAACAGTTTGATATTGTTTGAGGTGTAACTGAATTCCATGCAGCTGTTACCATATGCAAACCCTGAAGGACGCTCGGTCAAATGTTTATTCATCTCAATGTAGGATACTACTTTCTGCACCAAAGCCTTCCTGTACTTTGCTTTCATGGAGTGAATAATGCCCAAGTCAAGTGGCTGCAGATGGCTAGTACAATTAGCTGGAAAAAATACCACTTTAATATTGCGAAGAAAATCAGTATCTGGAGGGTGGGCCGGACATTTATCAATAAATAGAAGAATTTTTCTATTTGCACCACCCATCTTTGCATCTAATGATTTCAAAAATGTTTTAAATATATCCGTGGTCATCCATGCATTTTTATTACTCGCATATTTACATGGCAATGCCTGTATATTTTTAAAACACCTTGGCTTGGCAAATTTACCTATTATAAGAGGCGTCAACTTTTCACTGCCATCTGAATTTGCACATAAAAGTGCAGTTATCCTATCTTTACTTCTCTTTCCACCATGGCACTTGTCTCCTCTAGTAGCAAGAGTTTTTGATGGAAGAAGGTTGAAAAAAATGCGTTTCATCTGCATTAAAAATATCATTCGGCTTATAGCCTTCTAAATACCTTACCAATGTTACACTCTTCCAGTAGTCAACAGCTCCTTCATCAACACTAGCACTTTCGCCATGAACACTTTTATATTCAAGTCCATGGCGCTTCTTAAATCTGTCCAGCCATCCATTGGAACCCTTAAAGTTTTCTATTCTAAGCCTAGTTGCTACCCTAATTGCTTTCTCCTTCAACAGTACACCATTGATTGGGAGGTTGGCGGAGCGCATTCCCTCAAACCACTATCAATATCTTCTCCATTTCATCATATGGTGATGATTTGATATTTTTTCTTTTGATGGCTTTACCCCCACATTTCACTTCTTCGTCAAGTATTAATTGTTGATTCTTCATTATACAAAACAATGAAGACGGTGCAAGATTAAATTTGCGTGCAATTTCTATCGCAGGCATGCTTGGGTTATTTTCCACTTCTTGAATGATTTTCACTTTTTCCGTAATTGTCAGCTTCTTCCTTTTACTAGTAGCCATTATTAAGGAATAAAAATAAAAATAGTAGAAAGAATATTTTTCACAATTGCTTCAGGTTTACACAGTGATCGCCGAACAGGCAGGCAGCACAACGAAGAGTTGAACTGCTAGATAAGGTAGACGGAGAGGGGACAGGCATTACGTCATCGGGATCGGAGTAATCAGCTGGCATGTCTCACAAGGGAAGCCCCCAAGGTGTGACACTCGTATCGGAATTCGACTTTGCAGAATAAAATTATATGCAAAATAACGGACTCCTATTTCTACCTAGGTGCCAACTCGACGTCGTTTACGAGAAAATGTCCTTTGAAAATCGCGATCCGAGAGTCATCGAGATAAGAAGGTTAAAACTTTTTCATGAGCAAAAAGAAATCAGAAAAGAAGCATATTGTACGTAAAAATTACGATATACGCTCAAAACATTGTGAATGGCTCATCACGCGCAAGCGGCTACATTGTCTGCTAAGACGGTAGCGGCCGCAAGGAAACCGTAAATCCTACAATGTAATGAATCCCGCTCGTATGTTCCTCATTTCTGGTATCACGCTCAGTTACCTGTTGTCATAGCGTGCTATATACTCGACGTCGTTTACGAGAAAATGCCCTTTGAAAATCGCGATCCGATGACGAGATGGTAAAGCGAATGGGTGATCCGTAAAATTATGTTCGTTAAGAATTACGGTGAAGAATTACGATGAAGAAAATAGTAGTTATAATGCATTGAATAAATTTTTTTAAAATGGTTTGCAAGGTTTATCGACGATATGCTGGAAATTGCGAACAAATTTAAAAAACCGGAGAAAAAAATATTGGTCCCTTCGGGAATCGAACCCCGGCAAAAATATTTGAAATCCAACTCGTTTCCCCTAAACCAACACTCCAAGAAAATTAGGAAAGTACTTTTAACGTTCTTATTTCGATGACTCTCGGATCGCGATTTTCAAAGGGCATTTTCTCGTAAACGACGTCGAGTATATAGCACGCTATGACAACAGGTAACTGAGCGTGATACCAGAAATGAGGAACATACGAGCGGGATTCATTACATTGTAGGATTTACGGTTTCCTTGCGGCCGCTACCGTCTTAGCAGACAATGTAGCCGCTTGCGCGTGATGAGCCATTCACAATGTTTTGAGCGTATATCGTAATTTTTACGTACAATATGTTTCTTTTGTGATTTCTTTTTGCACATGAAAAAGTTTACTAAATGCGGGTTTGTCACCAAATCGGGTTTCACTAAATGCGGGAAAATAATACATTGTTTATATGGAGCTATTGTCGGGACATGAAAAAATGAAAAAAACTATTTACAGAATGACAGCTGGGGTATTAGAAGTGCTTGAGGGCTGCTTCATGCTAGCACGTGGTAGGAAGGAAGGTGGAGGCACAAGGGTAAGCATGACTGGAGGAGAAGAAGATGGAGAGGAGGCAGGAAGGGAGGAGCGAGAAGATGAGATAGGAGAGGAGGATGGTGCCAATGTCCTTCCAGAGGAGGAGGAGGCTGCCAGACAAGAGGCTCTGGAAGTGGCCACTCACCTCCTCACCATGCCAACACCTCCTTCAGTACAAATGCATGCTAAGGCATTACTGGCTGCACTTCATCCTACAAGGGCTGCTTATCACAAATATAAGGTAAGTCTATGGTTTCTGGAGATATCTGTTATAATCTCTTATGTTGTTTCAAATTGAGTATTTACACATTTTCACAAGGTAGATTTTTGCTGAATTGTTTTTAGAAGCATCTTATTATATGTAAATGCTCCTATGAATGTTGATTTTTTTATAACAAGTAAGTGTATATTATGACTTTATATATAATTATTTGTAATTAGAAATTGTGAGTGATATAGAAGTCTTGTGTCTATGCAAGCAAGTAATGATGATGGCTGTGGGCATCTTGCTACCAAAAGTGTTAAATTGTCATTACAGTAATGGAAGTTTTTTAATAGAAGATCTGTTATACTCTTAAGGATGTATTTACTCTAAGTCTTGTGATATTTTATGTATTGCTACATTAACTGTGTGCTATTAAGTAAAATAAATTTTCATCTAATGCAGGGATGGCAAATGATTTTTGTGTCATGTGCCAAGAAAGTAATGTGAATCATTAGAATTTTTGTGTGCCACAAGTTTACTCCTTTAATAAAGTTCATATTTTATACAGAAAATATAAGCTTACCCTTGCCAAGTAAAATCACATGCGTGCCACTTTGTACTTGCATAACACATATTTGCCATCTCTGATCTAAGGTAATGAAGAGTCTTGAATAGTACAAATAAATGCAGTTGCTATTCTAATTAATGTTCATATACATCTGGCAGCTACAATTTTAAGTTCTTCAATCCATATTTTCACCAGGATGGATCTGTACTGATTCATGTCCGGGAGTCATTGGCAGCATTAAGAGAAGTAGCTGATCCTAAAGACTTAGATGCTGAGGTCTTCTTCAGACTGGTTTTGATGGCTCGTGGTGTTGCCGTAGCACGTCCTCTTAATCTAGTTCGCTTTACTCATGGAAGGCGAGGAGAAAAACCAGTTGAAGGTAGTTGACTGTTTTTAGTTATTAAGTTGTCATAATTAATTAATTTCAGGTGATGATTTAAAATAAATGCAATATTAAAAAGCTAAAATCTTATTGGTCCTATATTTTTTGTCATGATTTGTAGTTGAGCGTTTAGTTCAGTAGTATTCAACCTGGGGTATGCATACCCCTGGGGGTATGTGAGATTTTTCCAAGTAGTATGCAAATACAGTAAAACCCTTTATTTACACTTTTCTAGGGCCCTGGGATAAAAAAAATGTAAATTATGGGAAAGTGCAAATTGAGGTAAAAGGAAAAATAGCTACTGATTTTATTTTTAAACTCGCTCATTTGTTACAGCAAGACAATAAAATCAGTGTTAAAAGAGCTAAGTTTATAAAAAGTATATATTTATTCATTTACTTAACCAGCACACTTTTTAATAATAGTATATTAAAATATATGCCGAATTAAAATGCTAGAATAGTATGCTTGGGTTTCCTTTACATTCTCCACATTACATTTGTCTGGAAAATTGTGCATAGATGTAGGTATATTTACTTCAGGAATATCATATTTTTTCGAAGATTGAATATTGTTTGTTTTTTCCATCTCTTGAGCTATGACTATTTTAAAATTCATGTCATAACTTCGTCAGATTCCTCTGTTAACCTGGGATTTGGAAGAATCTTTTTTCTCAACATGATCAGCATCCTTTTTGTCACCCATTGTTAAAATAACGGATGGATAAAAACTCGCTAAGGTAGGCACAAAGAATACGCAGACACACCGATAGCTTCAATTCAATGACTAATGAGGAGTTCAGCCGCCGACTGAAGTCAATCTATTCTCACCTTAGACACTTTTCAAGTACATTGTAACATGTATGCTTAATGTGTCTACAATGTAACAAGTATCTCATATCACTTAACAAACGTGCGGAATGTATGGTGATTTGTTGAAACACGATTTTACGATCTAAGTTGAAAAATGTTAGAAACTGTTGGGAATTGTATGCTAGATTGTTAAAAAAAATGGAAATTCTAACGTAAAATGATGCGAATAGTGGGTAAACTTAAAATGAAATAATGTAAATACAGGGTTTTACTTACATTGGAATCATAGAAAAATTGATGGGATCCATATAAAATGTTGTAATAGCAGGAAAACATACATTTCGATAACATGAAATCGGGGTTTTACTGTACTTTAAAGCAGAAGGTTTATGTTTTCCTGTAGTACTTTCACACTATATATATATATATATATATATATATATATATATATATATATATATATATATATATACACACACACACACACATATATATATATATACATACACATATACATACATACATACACACACAAGGTAGCTTCAAAAAGTTCCTGGAATTGTTTTATTTTGTGAAAATGCTTTGAAATACAAACACCTAAGCAACATATACTTCAAAATACTGTCCTTGGGCAACAACACTTTTTTCCAGCGCCTGTAAAGTTCATAGAAGCACTCTTGGAATCCATTTTTGCAGCTGTGTTCAACGCCTATGTTGCAGCTGCTTTCACTTCATCAGCATCCTGGAAATGTCTTCCTTTCAGCACATCTTTAAGGAAACGTCTCTGTATGCTTGCTGTAACAATTTAAGAGTCTTAGATGGAGATTTCTGTACTAACATACAAAATTTGATTTTGGTTCGGTGTGCAATAACAGGCATTTTAACGTGACCTCACACAAAATCACAACCTGGTGCACCAACATGCGCAACACAAACTGAGCTTTTCAGCCAGCCATCCATGTGTTGGAACTTGCATACTACTTCCTGATAGGTGTTGCCAACTTGACATGACCCGTTTCTCTCCTCCTTCGATCAACAGAAAAATTATTACAGTATAAATCTGGGAAATTTTTTAAGCTACCTTGTATAAGTTGGTAATAAGTAGGAATTAATTAAGTTTATTTAAGGTGTAGTGAAGTTACATTATTTTTTCTTGTAGATGGTAGTGATGATGATTGGGATGAGGAAGAGGGTGAAAAGAAGGAAAAGAAAATGTTAGAAGAGGGAGAAAGTGATAAACAGCCTTCCACTCCTGAGGAAAAGCACTTTATAGAGAAGTTGATGGATGCAATGTGGCGTCTTCACAGGGCACAGCCCAGCAACTTGGCCCTTGCTCCTGTATGCATCCCAGGTAAGTTATTATTCAATAATACTTCTAGTAGCAATGTGTAACATCAGGTTTAATATTCAATAAGTTGAAGAAATGGTGAGATTAGATTAAATTTTGCTTTTGAAGATGTAAGGAAATAATGCACTCTTTACTTATTCTTTCTGCTCTACTCTATAATTTAAAATGAACCTGGCTCTCATTCATATGAATGATTCTCATATAGCATTATTTCTGTGAAATAGCAGTGTATATGGAGAGCAACATGATCAGTAACTGACAAGTCATAGATAATGCATATTGTATCTAATTCCTGTAATTGTAAAAGATATCAGTTTGATTAAAAACAACTTTCTTAAACGAAATTCCTGATCATCGAGTTTTAGCATAAAAAAGGAAAATATAAATGTAGTATGACTGAACTTTTCCATATATTTTTGTTACCTTTGTCCAAAATCCATTTACCATATTTATCCGAATCCAAGACGAGGGTTTTTTTCCAAATTTCAGCTTGCGAAAATCTAGGGGCCTCTTAAGTTCAAGTACGAAGTCGTATACTGTCAATATATCATGGTAAATTGATCGCGTATCAATTCATGGTATGTCAATTTGTCATATGACAAACTCGTCATACCTCTATACATTGCACGGCAAACTCATCGCGTGTCAATTCAACGCTAGACAAATTCGTCGCGTGACAATTTTGCCGCGAGACATTTGTAACAAGACAAATTGGAAGGCGAGACACCATGACTGTTGTACGGCAGGGGGGTACACTCTTTGGGTTGGGAGTCACTCCCTGCCCTACACTGTCTAACATAATTTGCAAAGAGAATTGCAATTCATTCTTGTATTATCGAAATGTAAAGAAATATTTTTTTGTGCAAATGTGTCTCCCCCTGTCATACCTGTCATGGGGTCGAGTGAATAAAAATTAAGCAAATGCTTAAAGCAAACAGTAAAAGCATAAGCATTTGCTAAAAGCATAAGCAAATGCTAAAAGCATTTGCTTCATATTGAGTGAATAAAAGTTAGCTTTTGCTTATAAGCATTTGCTACTCAGTTTTAAGCAAATGCTTACATTTTACCAAAGAAAGCTCTTTGCAACTCTTCCCTCACTTGTTTTTGTTTACATTTAAAGTTTTACATAGTTGAATTTCAAACTAACAACATAAATATATTGGGTTATATTTTTTAAAAAGTTAATTAATAATTTTTTAAAACTTTCTTTTATAACTGAATTCGATAATATCACAAATCATGGGTGCATTTATATTTAGTTATAGTAATTTTATCCAGTCATTTGCCTTTATAGCGAAATCCGGGATCACTTAAGTACCTTAAAAATATTTCTATCTTATGTTTGGAAGACTGCTCCGCCACGTCTCTCTTGATATTCTCTGAGTAACAGATTGGTAATATACTCAACATTTTCTTCAGAGAAACTTTTCTCATATTTTTTAACCTTTTATGTCACCATAAGTTACCATATTTATATTTAGGATCAATTATCATGAAAATAGAGTACTTAGAAATATCCTAGCAAGCCCTTTACCTCACTTAAAAAAGTTTAAGCATATGCTTAAGAAAAATCATAAAAATAAGCAAATGCTTATTCTTTCTAGCAAAAACAAAAGCTATTCTTTTATTCACCCCAAATCAAGCATTTGCTTAAAAAGTGATAGAAATCTTAAGCCTAAGCATTTGCTTATTTTTTATTCACTCGACCCATGGTGTTTCGCTTTCCAATTTGTCTCACGACAAATTTGTCGATGAATTGACGTGCGGTGTGTTGATATGCGAGTAATTTTTCGTGCGAATAATTGACGCGTGATGAACCGACCGCAACGAGTTGTCATAGAACCGTAGGAAGTATGGTTATGCATTTTATCGGTTTTTTTTAAACAAATGAAACAAGATAAAATAATTATCTATTGAAATTTTTCATGGCAAACTTACGATTCGGAATTCAATTAATAAAAACGTAATTTTAGAAATACATTTTTTAAATTCCTTTTTTATAGACAGAAATTTGTAACAAACCATTTCAATTAATGAACGAACTGGTATACCTAAACTGAATATGTGTGTTTGAAATATACACCATGTACAGTAAGGGAGAAATTAGACCATAAAATCTTTTTTCTGTTTTGAGTCTTAGATTCGGGGTTGTCTTGAATTCTTCAGGTAAATACAGTATTCTCCAAGTAATTGTATGTTTGTGTTTACCAGTAACTCAAGAGCTTTTTGGCATTAAAGGATTATTATGTTCATTTATATGCTTTCTATTTGGCAGGTCTGACACACGTTGAGAGTGTGATCACAGGTTGTGTGGAAGTGATTCACGCATTCATCATGGTAGATCCTGTGTACAGTATTCCAATTGCCGCTCGGGCATATATGAGAATGCTCCTTTGTCCTGATCCTGCAGTATCCTTCACAGCAAAGCACGCAATAGTGCGAACACTGAGACCAAGACAAGTATCTCCTGCACAGCCACCACCACCTCCACCCCCGCAGCCTGTGCAGGCTCCACGCTCTGCTCAACCAGGTATGTCTGGTTCAGGAGCACAGCCCCCACCGACAGCCATGGTTCGCAAGAGAGAGCGACGTAGGGCAGGAGCTGGAGGGACCTCTTCATCATCTATGTCATCGGTAGCATTTGCTGCTGCAGCTCAAGGTGAAGGAATTTTATATACATAGATTGTATCTATCTTCCTAAATCTATAAAAGCCTTCTTCTGTCCCTTTGTAGCTCCCTCTGCCATGCTTTGTAATCCAAAGAAGCAAGAGTGAGAGCTGGTAGCTTTGCCCAGGAGGGGAGGGAGCTTACTTAGTAAGAAGCGAGAGTGAAAATTGGTACATTCACCCGGGAGGAAACGGAGCTTACTTAGTATTGCATTTTGTCAGAGCTGTTGGCAATTGTTGTATGATGGAGGAATAAAAGGTACTGATTTAGAAAAAAACAATGCTGATTGGAAGACATCTCGCTGGAGAGAGATGGTTTCCATGTTCCCCTCCACTCATCTCCTCTCTTCATCGCTCAAGAAGATGGTGCTCTAGATTTTTATTTTATTTTTTCATTTATTTACGCTCCCCACATAGCTCGCTGAAGACAAGCAAAGCTCGAGAAAAATGCATGAATCCCTTATTTTTACTTTTTCCCATTGGTTAAATTGGTAACGACAATCAATACGATGGCAATGAAAATAAATAATTATTCCTCCATTAATTTTGTGTAAGTTTTTAGTCTTTGGCTAAAAACAGAAAAATAAAATTTATTATAATTTATTATAATGAAACAACCATTTTATATGCACTAAAAATATAATATTCACATAATAGTATGCTCCATCCGGTTAAAATAGTTTTGGACATATTAAAGTTGTCAACGTAATTTTTATCAAATATTCATTCTGTATGTAAGATTTTTATATAATCCCGGCAGGGAGAATGGGAGGAAGGCAGAAAGTGTGAGAAAGGAAGAGAATGAGATGGAGAGCCGGAATGGGAAAAAGTCAAGGAATGAGAAAAAGGGAGGAATGGAGAATGAGAATTGCTTTAATTTTAATATTACTATATTCATCCATACCCATCATTTTTGATGGGCAATTATGCTGGTTATTGTATATTTTAAATTGGTTTCTAACTCCATGATCATAAATTATATCATCTTGGTAGTTTTAAGTTTGACAATTTCATTGTTATGGTGAAAAATTTTAATAAACATATGTATAAATAAAATTATTATCGCTAATGCAATTATTTTAATTTAATGAAATGGCCTTTTTAAAGAAATGGTAGTAACTAACCTTTTTCTCAGTGAAACCACATTTCATCATGTATGTTGAATACTAATGTGTATGGTCTTTGGAGTATTCTATAAATTTTAGTGTGTATATTTGTTGTCATTTACTCATATTATGGGTAATTAGAATGATTTCGTTGTTGATGAAATCTTGTCACACATTTGGTGCATTGTATGTGCTTTACAAGAAATGAATTAAAATATCTATTTTGTATTTTAGGTGGTCTAGGAGAGATGGACCCCATTGCTCAGCCTGCTCAGCCAGACCCATCTGGGGACTTGGATGCACCATTTGATGTGGATCCAATGGTCCTCATAGCTCCAGAGGCTGGTTAGTATCTTATTACTTTTTCATGATAAAGTTTCATTTTACCATAGCATACCTGCAAAACTAACTTTTGTAACTCCATCATCAATAATAACAATATTTTTTCCTTTTTTATTTGTTTCAGTGATTATATAATGTTTTTATATTTCGCATGCTGTCCAATGAATCACCCAGCCATTTAGCAAAGTCCTAGTGAATTTTAACAATTATCTCACATTTTTGGATTTTTCTGATTTTGTTTTCTTGCATATAAACTGCATCCTCATTCTGGAGATGAAAATTTTGTAAAAAATGTGTGACGTATATGCAGTAATTTATTTCAATATTAATTGTTCTCTTTATCTTGAGCTTAGAGACTATATCCTGTGGACTTAGATTGAAAATGAAAATAAAGCATTGTATGCAAAACTATTATATTGTACATTGGGTGAAGAAAACTTACTTAGTTTATGAACTTTTCAAAACATTTGATACTATGTCATCTTGAAGGAGCATCTGGTGGGCTTGGTAGTCTCAGCTCCTTAGAAGCATTGCTTGGTGCTGCAGCTACTTCTGGTGGCGGTGGAGGTCACCATGGTTTTCCTCCTCTATTGGACATTCCTCCTGATGCAGACGATGAGACAATGGTTGAATTGGCCATAGCACTGAGTCTGCAAGATCATGAAGCTGGTGGTGGTGGAGGTAGTGGTGGAGGGGGTGGTGGGCCATCTTCATCATCATCTTCCTCTGACCTTCAGCACAGCCTTCAGCAAGGCCTTCAGGGCCTACAAGGTCTTCCTGGATTGCAGCATATCAGTGGACAAGCTCTTCAAGTGAGTCAAAAGTAAAAGAAAATTTATTATGATGAGGCTAACCTGTAATACAGCTGTTCCTGAGCTTCATGCATTTATGGCTCTCTTTTAAGGTAGCCCATGTTCCCTTAAACCTGACCATATACCAATAAATATAAAATTTAATATTAATGTCAAAATATAAATATTTAATTTATTTAGCCAAAAGTTAATGTTAATTCAAAGTAGATCCATGCATAAAATTGAAAAAATAAAACAAATGCTCCATCTTTGTGGCCCTCAGGAAACCTTTAATGCCCCTAAGTTTCGGAACTGCTTCTGTACAGTAATTCCCTACTATACGTTGCCCTTTTATATGTTTTGCATATATATGTTGTCAATGGATTCGGGAACATGTTTTGGTGTGCTGTGCTGCCTCACATATACATCATTTGTGAAGAGCCAAAGGCAAAATGTGGGATATTCCAATTAGAATATTCAAATTGTTACTATAATTTTAAATCTCTTTTGTCTTGTGTTTAATGTCATGTTCATTATTATTCATATAATTTAATTAAAGTTTGTGTTTAATTTAATTTTGCCATTACATACAGGGTTGCAAAATGTTTCTGTTTACTGCTGAATGACTCCAAATGTGGGTGGTGTTGTTTTAACTTGAGAATCATTCTAGGTGACTTTTTATTTGTATTACTTTAATTTTGTTAGTTTTTTAACGTATAATATCTTATGTACTGTATTATCAAATATTATTTGGAGTAAAAATAATGTGTCAAAAATGACTGCCAGTAATGTAACCCTTTTATCATTAAGTCTATGGGAAAATAGGTTTTGCTATACATTGATTTGTTATGCATTACAGGTCCATTTTATTGAGGTATATAATTTTTTACTTTTGCAGAGCCTCCAGGCACTAATTGGAGGACCACCTCCTCACCCACCGCTTTCGGTTGGACGTGGAATTGTTGGAGGATCATCGAGACATCAAGGTGGAGCTAGCCACCATCATCCACACCATGTTTCTCACCATCCTCACCTTGGAGGTGGGGCCTTTAGTGATGAACCACCTCCGCCTCCTCCTCCTAATGTGGCACCACCCTCACCTCCTCCTGGAGCTTCAGATGATGAGGGATCCACAGCTGCAACAGATGGCAGCACCTTGAGGACCTCACCTGCAGAACAGGTCTGTAGATTGGTTACTGATTCAGACGAATATTTAAACAATAATTTTCATGGTGAAAAATATTTTGAATCACCTTTCACATTGAAAAAAATATTTATCAGTTGCTATGGATAGCAAAATATTGATGCTCAATTAAATTACTGTTGGCAGCGCTGGGATCGCAGTCAATATTTACAAGAAAATTTATCTACAAAATAGGATGCTAGATGGCATTTAGATAACTTTGTTCACAATTAAAATTACCCTCCTCAGCATAAGCATCGCTATCAACAAATAGAAAATTTTATTATAGCACTTGAAGCAAAGGTATCTTAGCGATGATGTACATAAAAAATTCAGGTGGATAATTGAAATATCTCTTAAACAATCCATTTTATGAAAGAATGCTTCAAACAAAACTTGTAGAAAATTAAATTATCTGCAACTTTCATAATAATAAATATTTGCATTAATGGCAAAAACAGAAAAATTACAAGAGTAAACCACTTCCGGTTGACCAATTTTAGCCAAAATCAAATCTTGATTTTCCAATAAAAATATAAAGTTTTGTGCTGATTTAGTAAGTAGTTTTAGAGTTAGAGAACCCACAAAATTCTTCCCACACAGACATCATCAAGAAAATAGTGTAAATGCATTTAGGGGATGTATTTCCTTTGAAATCTCAAATTAGATTTTTTCTCAACGACAATATTTTCTCTATACTGCATGTGTAAAAAGTAATTAGCTTCATTTCTAATTAGTGGTCTGGTAAATAGGTATTTTTGTTTTTGATATAAAAATATTGTTTCTTCCCTGACAGGGAGGGAGTGGTGCTGGCAGTGACAGTGGAGGCGACAGCATAACTGGAGATCAAAACATATCTGGTCGTAGTTCAGCATATGATGATGGTGGTGGAAGTCATCAGGGAGGTGGTGGTGGTGGAGGAAGTCGCAATTCTGTGGCTCTTCAGCAGATGAGTTCTCATGAAGAGGAGGAAGGTGCTGCAGGTGGTGGTGCAGGTGGAAGCAGAGGTGGGGGCAGTGGAGCAGCACTGAGTGGAGAAGCGAAGCACTTGCGCTATCTTCGTCTTGTATTGCTGGAAAGGTTAATTCGATACATTCCAAGACTGAAGAAGGTGGGTGGGCTCAGGTCCATTCCATTCATGCAGGTAAGATTGTTTGTTTTTCTTATATTCTCAGATATCAATCTGTCAATTTTGATGGTGATAACTTACATTGATGTGAAATTGATGTTGCCTTATGAGAAATTTTATGGAGATATTAATGATAACATTTTTGATTTTTCATGTGAAAGAGAGAAAACAATTTTCTGTTAATATTATTGCTATTAGCTCATAAGTTTCTTACAATTTAACGAAGTATTAAAACATTAATGCCATTCTCATTTCATATTCTGGATAGTCTGTTATCTCATGCTCCTAATGAACTTCTCTTGATCACTTATCATTATCGTAGTATTTGTGGCTTTATTTTTATAACAACAGTATCTGGCATAACAATACTGGAATAAATTTTTCACAAGTTAACTAGTCATTTAAGGATTGAAGAAAACAAAAATCATTGTAGGATTAAAAGCATTTCACATCATTTCATTTAAAAACAAAAGTAAATAATACAGTAGAACCTCATAAATCCGGCATTCTCGGGACATATCCCATGCCGGATTTTGGAAAATTCCAGATTTCTGAAAGTGATGCACATAGCCTAAGTATTCAAGGCAAATCGTAATGTACAACATAGTATCTTAACCAAATTACGAATAATATCGTCAAAGGCTAAACAATAAGAGGTACAATTTTGCCTTACATAATTAAATAGCTATCTTACATTGTTTTAATTTATTCCTTTTAGGCATTAACAGTACAATTCAAATACACTGAATATTTCCACTGTTTCATTCAAATAAAAATTATTCTTCAACAGCAGTCGAAATCTAAATATAAACAAATAAATTTACGTAATATCGTCAAAGGCTCAAGTTCAAATGTGGCGGCCATTGTAATTCACAATTCTCATTATTGAAAATTTGCATTTTTTCATATTAAAAATGGATTTTCTGGCGAATCAACAGCTAATTGTATGCAATTGCTACATTGTGATCATCGTCACTTTCACTTCTTTCATCCTTCTCACCTTTGGGTTCGAAAACCATTTCAGCTGTTTCGCCATCAGTTAGCTGACATACGAAAGGTCCTTCATTGTCAATTTCTATCCAATTTTCAACATCTTTTTCCAGATTCTTCGTTACATTATTATTTGTCAATGCCTTAGCGAACTCCATAATTTCAGAAACCAGTCTCTTTTTGTCACTAACATTAAAACCTAGAAAATCTGGTGGTGATTCATCACCATCTTCATTTTCATTTGCAAGCCACAAATTATGCCAGGAATTTTTCAGTGTTGCGGCCATTACATCATCCCATGCATTAACTTAGAGCCCCAATCACATCCTTAATATTGAATTCCTTTTTGAATCCGTTAACACCTTTGCCTCCATAACAAGCAATTTCTGCACATTTTTCTATAAAAAAATTTGAGATACCTTAAAATTTCCTGGTCCATGAATTATAGAAGTAGAATTTGTAGGTAAATAAACCTCACACACATTACCCAATACCAAAAGTATGCTTCAGGATGGGCAGAACAGTTATCTAATATCAGAATTATTTAAAATCATCACCTAGTCTCTTAGACTTGCAATGCACATGTGCCTTCGGCACAAAGTGATTCAAAAACCAATCGAGCATTATTTGCATTTGCACACAGAAAAACTGTCAGCCTCTCCTTTGACTTCTTCATTCCTCATGCCATATCCTCATTACCAGCTGCAAGTATGCTACGAGGAAGACATCACCAAAATAAACCCGTTTCCCCCAGTAAGATTTTCATCCGAAATTAACTTCGCCAACTCCTCTACAAATTTTTCGGCAGCATGCAAATCGGCATTAAATTTTTTGCCAGACACGGCTAATTTTCATATTTTATGATGAAGCTTGAAGCGGTGAAGGCAACATTGTGATTACTTGCAAGATTTATTCATTTTCAAGTCTTTGTAGAATTTCTTTGTTTGCTGTATCAGCATTAAGCCTGATACCGGTTCACCTTCACTTCGTGACATTTCGTTAGGGATCTACAGGAGCTTTCAGATTGGCATTGACAAAACTGATGACACTGAAGGGGAAGAAAATATTTCCCACAGCGATCATTACATTTACTCTGACCAAACGATTTCAGATGATGATATTGATGAATCTACTTTGGGTAGGGTTGCCAACTTTTAAATAGGGAAATATGGGATAACTCTTTTTCTGTGGTAAGAATTTTTTCAGTTATTTCAATTTTTTGTTTATCTAAATAGTGACGATGTCATTTTATCTAACAGATATGAGAAATCTGGGACAAATTGATGATTTGAAGATTATTTTCGGGACATAATGTAAAAATCTGACATTCGTAAATTTTTGGTAAGTCTGGTTACCTCATTTCCTAGTCCAGCAACTGTCCAACTTATACATTTTAAAGATATATCTTTAAGAGAGTGAAAACATACAGAAGGCTCTTGGATAGATTTTTTTCGAGGTCGAATATCAGTTCTTTCGAAATGCACCTGAGATGGTTGGCAACCCATGGCAAACCCTTTCAAAAGGTGCAGGATTTTTTAATGCCGGATTTATGAGGTTCTACTGTAGTAAAACCACAAAAAAATGTAAAATTTTAATTAAGATTGTAATTTTTTGACATTCACATATCTAACAAATGCTACTTGATGAAGTAGGATTTATTTTCAAATTAGAACTTTAGCTTTTTCAGCATTTTCTTATTTGAAGTTCTTCAACAACTTTTGATTTCAAAGTTCAATTAAACATAAGATTGTCTACTTAGTTAATTCAGCTTTTAAGCCTTTTGATTTGTCATAAAAACAGGTTATCCTAATGCTGACTTGTGATCTTGATGGTGAAGATGAAAGAGATAGAAAGGTCGTGGAAGCGTTGCTAAACGCTCTTGTTGTAGAATTACAAATTGGTCAAGTGGACACAAAGGCAGATAGCAGCAAGAAAGTTTCTGAGGGAGCAGAAGAAGGAGCAGCCTCTGGTTCACAGAGTGAGGAGCCTCTTAACATTGCTGTGCGGACCCCACAGAGAGAGGTTCAGCTTATCATCATTAGACTGTTAAGTAAGTTAATTTAATCACAGAATTTTCAGTAGGTTATTACTTATCATGAAATTGTTGTTGTAATGGATTATATTACTATGTACAGCATGTAGTAAATATTTATTGATAAGCCATAAGTTTCCAAATAGTCGGCAAATGTTTAGTTTTACAGCTAATCTTTGGTGAATTTAACATTTAGGGTTGTTACTATGGTGTTTTGCTAAAGTAAAGTCCACTGTTTTCCTTATCTATTTAAAATATTAGGCTTTTTAAGTACATGTGCTTTACTCATGTGAGTTGGAAGCATTCCAATCTCAATCTGATTTAAATGTTTTCCACCAAATGGTTTATTTTAACTTAAATGTAATGAATAAAGATGTTTTAATTAGGGTTGTGTGAACTTCAAACAATAAAATGGTTCAGTATATGTTAATTTAGTAATGCACACGAACTTGACTTGAAACTTTTCCTGTCTAAAACTAGAGCTGGATTCAATATGAAAATATGGTGTTCACACATCCCTAGTTTTAGTCATTGTTATACATTTGTAGTGTTTAATTGTCGAGTTTTTGAGATCTGATTCCATGTTATTCACAGGTGTACTTATGTCCAGGACAAAGTCGAGCTACAAAGGAAGTGGAGGTGTTGATAATTCAGGATTTGTGGCTGGTGTTACTGCATCAACTCTGATACAAGCTGGTGTTGTTGACCATTGCCTTTATTTACTTAAAGCTCTCCTACAGCATTGGAAGAGGTAATTAAACATTTCATTTTATTAAATATAATTTAATAGGAGAATTTTTTTGTCCAAGATTTATCCAAAAAAGTCGGTTACCTTCACACTGCTGAGATCTACCGTATTAGCCTGAATATAATGCCACCCCGAATATAGTGTGACCCCAAGTATTTTGAAAGGAATTTTAGAAAAAGACAAAAACATTTAATTTTCTCTATTTTACACATTTAAATTATCTGTAAACTCATGAATTATGTACTAAAGGGGGGTAATGTGATGTCACGTTTAGACGGTCCTCATTTTCTAACGTTGAGTGCCTCGACCCTGCGTGAAGTTGTGCCGGTACTGTGGTTGCTACAATTTGACCTTGATCTATTTTCAAGTCTCCTCAGACCCCTACTAAGTATATTTGTACAATGTAGCATCATAACATGAATTCCCATTTCACTTACAATGTAGCAATTATAAACATGCGCTGAAACACACGTTATGAAACGCACCAATACGCAGTTATTTTTTTAAAGCTACAAGTACTCGAATCTAGTGCGAATGCAAGATATTCGAATATAGTGCGAATGTGACTTTTAAAGGTACATATTGAGGAAAAAACATTGCACTATATTCGGATCATTACAGTATTATCCATACCTTCTATCATCAAAGGCAATACCACTGATGCGAGAATAGTGGGTTTTCTTTGGTGTCTCATGGAGGGCATTTGTTGGGGATGATTGATACTAGCTTTGATAGCTGGTCCCAACCAAGGAAATTCCACATTCTGAGACAGGAGAATTAGTCTACGACAATAGTTCAGAGTTAAAATTTCTATCTGGAAAGTGGAATACCTGGGCTTGATTCATGATCATAGCAGAATTTTTTTCCCGATTTCTAACATCTCACATATTCCAGCATATGCTTGTCATCTAGGGGATCTATGTTCCATACTGTTCATCCGGTTTTTAAATTTAAATTTGGTATTTTTGCACTGTTTTCTTATTAATTTTAATTTGTTTGGATCTTTACATTGTTAGTTCCTAATTGGCCACAAATAAAAGAGTAAAATCACAATTTTTCTAAAGTCGGCATTAAAAGTTATTTACATTACAGGATTTATACACTCGTATGACCACTTAGCTGTTGAAAACCAAAGGAGAGGTTAGATTGGTTGTTGTTGTGATATTCCTACTCAATCTCAGGATCAAAGAAATCTTCTGATGTATCCGACTCCCATAAATCTCTCTTAGAGAGATGTTTATAGAGAGAGCTTTTATTTCCATTCTCGATCTTACAAAACCTCACTTAAGTAGTTCTGTAACTTAGAATATCACTATAGTGATTTACATATATGCTTGACAGAATGAAATCAATATCTGATGACTCAGTGTTGCTCTTCAAGTCTGTAGGCAAATTACTTTTACTGTCATCATTCCCTGTTTTCTCTCGGTTCTAAATGAGCATTTAGTGAAAGAATCAAGAATAAAAGAAGAAAATGCTTGCTACAGTGACATCTATGGCTGAATTATATCATTTTATTTGTTTCTCTCAGTTCCAGTGTGGAAGAACAGGCTGCCGCAACATCATCTACTACTGGCAGTGGTACTGCTGGAGCTAGTGGGTCAGTGGTGTCTTCTGGTGGCAGTGCACCTAGTGGTTCTCTTTTGCGCCCACATCATCCATCTACTCTACCAGATATGTCACCATTCTTCATGCGGCAGTATGTGCGTGGCTGTGCAGGTGGAGATGTTTTCACAGCATACCCACAGTTGCTGACTGAGATGACCCTTAGATTGCCATATCAAGTGCACAAACACCATGGACACCATCATCACCACCATCACCATCACAAGCATCACCGTGGACAGACACCACCTCCTCAGCAACAATCTGTACCTGGATTTGATCAGGTTAGTTATCTTGTTATATATGCTCATCTACACATTCTTTTATAATTTCCAATGTTGCTGAAAATCCACAATGTTTTCCCAAAATGTTATTTATGTTACTATTATTATTGTTTATTTTACATACATGAAACTATGAAACCATACATTTAAGTGGATCCTTGTACAGTTGACTGTTTGGTGGAAAAAATTATATCAGTACTAACTTATTTATTAGTGAAGAAACAGACAGGACATTCCACATTTTCCTCTTTATTTTGTGATTTATTATTCAATTCAATACGTATGTATAAAGGTAATTTTTTTATTAGGACAATTGTCGTTGATGATGTCTCTGGTGAAATACATTTAAAGATCAGTATGTCACCATTTTTCTATTCACAATTACCAAATTCCTTTATATAATTTCTTGTATACTAGTAATCTTGTGTACTGTAAATGACATTAAACGCCGGTGGTTAAATGCCATATCTGCCCAAATAGAAGCCAACCCCAAAAATTTTTAATATTTTTTGACAAAAAAAAATAAATTTCATAGATTTTATGCTGAAGTGTGCCGGGCATGCGTGCACGGTCTAGAATACATTATTGGAGATCGAAGAATAGAGTGAGAAATGGTTTACTTGTTGACGTTTGAAATATTACTCCAATTAATAATTTCGCGTTGTTGAATAATGTTCCACATTCAGTTGCGATAATTTCATTCCTCTTCATATTCACACAAGGTCAAATAAAGCAATAGCGACCTCGCAAAGATAATTTTTAATCCAAGTCTATTTCCAATGAAATTAGCATTTACATTGCCTTAAGAAATTGCATTTTATAATTATACATGTTCATAGCATATATGGTATATCATATATAACTTCACACAAACAAATTTTACCATAATTCAAACAGTTGATCATCAAAAGCCGTCATCACATTTTGTGTAATCGTCTGAGTAGTCAATGTACGTAATTCCATGAATATAAACATTGCATTGGCTTTAGCAATAACTACAATAGCCAAGTAAAACTAATAGGAACGTCTTTTAATGGATAATGAAAAATAATACAAATTGCTAACTATTCTTAATGATAAATATCCATGAGAAACGAAGGAAAATATCCAATAGCATTTAGAAACGAAAGAACAGGTAACATTGGCAACAAAACAGGTACTGCTAAATTAAATATTCTAGCTTTATTATTTATTCATTAATATTCATCGGTCAAATATTTACTTTACGAAAAATATAGTACCATCATTTGAACGCAGAGGCAATGAGAGACATGCTGCCATCTATGGGTCACTATGAGACAACCATAACCCCAAATTTTTTCTTGAACTTGCATTTAAGCTGAGGAATGATTTTTTCATGATAGATTTTGACAAAAAAACGTCGGCTTATATTTGGGCAGATACGGTAGTAGCCTGTGCTTGAATTTTAGCCGGGCAATAGCGCAGAAACTGTAAATAGTAGCCGGGTCCCAAATAGTAGCCAAGCCAGCATGCTAATGTTCTGGCAAAAGATAAATCCCTTTACCTAGCGAAAAGAAATCCTCTTCTTACGGTAAGCTTGTTTACCAGTGCTGTCACCGTTCATTTTATATTAATGTTTTACCCTTTCAATAGAAATTATGGCTCCTAAATGTAATTTTTCAATAGAATTGAAACCGAAAGCAGTAAAATACGCAGAGGAAAACAGCGGAGTAGCTCCAGCTCGTAAATTTGAAATTGATCCTAAACGTATTCGTGAATGGCGCAAGATGAACAGTTGATTGACAAGCTAGTATGCTTTATTAAGTATGAATCCGTGTATTACTTTTATTAATTTTTTATACTAACATTTTTATACTTTATTTGAAATCTTATACCGTATTTACTCATGTACCCCATGCACCTTTTTACCCGGAATGCCGGCGAAAAAAGGGGGTGCGCATCTTACACAGGGTTTTCTGACCAAATAATATAAATTTTGTCAATAGTAAATTTTCTGCAATATGATTGCATCTACATCTATATACGCAGAAGGCATTGAATTCTACGAAGTATATGTGTATCTATGCGACCAACAAATGTTTAGGTCAGTGTTTCTCAATCGCCGCGGCCGGTACGCTGCCAGTCCGTTGCCGGTCCGATGCTGGTCCACAATCTGCTGCCGGTGTGAGAGAGGACCTTACTGTACATGCTTTCAATGCTGAGTGCCATATTACGTCAAAAATAAGCGATACGTGAAGCTCCGCATCGGTGTGTAATTTTACTAAAGATAAAGTTCATAATATGCCCAAGTTATCTTTGATATTACCTCAAAACAGGGTAAATTGTGGACGAAGTTGCATAATATTACATTAAAAACTATTAAGAGGTTAGCAGAAAAAAAGACTTACCGTATTGACCCGAATATAGTGCGATGTCTTTTTCCTTAATATGTACCTTTGAAAGTCGCATTCACACTATATTCGAGTACTTGTTACATTCGTACTATATTCGAATACTTGTATCTTTAAAAAATAACTGCGTATCGGCGCGTTTCATGACGCGTGTTTCAGCACATATTTTTATAATTGCTACATTGTAAGTGAATTGGACGTTCATGTTACGATGCTACATTGTACAAATATACTCGGTAGGGGTCTGAGGAGATCATTCGTACTATATTCGAATACTTGTATCTTTAAAAAATAACTGCGTATTGGCGTGTTTCATGGCACGTGTTTCAGCGCATATTTTTATAATTGCTACATTGTAAGTGAATTGGACGTTCATGTTACAATGCTACATTGTACAAATATACTCGGTAGTGGTCTGAGGAGACTTGAAAATAAATCAAGGTCAAATTGCAGCAACCACAGCACCAGCACAACTTCACGCAGGGTCGCGACACTCAACGTTAGAAAACGAGGACCGTCTAAACGTGGCGTCACATTACCCCCATTTAGTACATAATTCATGAGTTTACAGGTAATTTAAATGTGCAAAATAGAGAAAATTAAATGTTTTTCGTCTTTTTCTATAATTCCTTTCAAAATACTTGGGGTCGCATTATATTCGGGCTAATACGGTAAAGATGAGGAGATTTCTGCTAGTATTGGCATAAAGAGATCATCCAGTAAATTACTTCACCTGGTAGGGGGGAGAGGGAGATAATTCTAAACTCAGAATCTGTTGCGGATCGGTGAATTTTCTTTTTGAATGAATTTTGAAGTCAAGATACTTAATTTGAATGAAAAATGGTTTCGGAGTTGAAACTGTTGAAGAGCCCGATTTTATTTTTTTAAAAAGTTATTCCTGCTTAGATTAATTTTTTTCTCCGGACCAGCCCAAAAATAGGGGTGCATGGAGTACATGAGTAAATATGGTATATTATTTCAGTGGGGGTTTTTTGTTTGTATGTGCGGTTCCCTTTTTTGTGAAAACGGAAGACTAAATCGCTTTAAATGTGGTATGGTTGAAAAGCACATACTCTTGTGAGGGTGCAACAACTTCATTTTTTTCTTATGTTCGTTGCTTCGATTCCAGACACGTTTCATTTTTCATTTAATTAACATGTAATTGGCTGAAATCGGATGTGTCTTTATCATTTTTAAATGTCTCAGAATTGAGATATTATCGCAGAATTTGCTCATTTTTACGCAGAAAATAATATAAATTCTTATTCTTGGCATTTATTTACTTATATAATTTGGATTTGCTCAAATTTTAAATTTGTATTCGATTTATTCCCGATTTTTTTACATCTCAAAAGGAGGTTATCAAGGTTACTGGCATTGTTGCCTTTGGTGTTTGTGTATTTGCACTTAATTTACACACATGAAGATCAATAATTGATTGAAAATTAATGTTAAAGCATAACCTTTTGAGGCTTAGCTTTGACTTTGAGACTAGATGTGATATAAAGAATTAGTAAAAAGTTGGGTTTTTCATATAGCAAAATTTTTGTATCATAATTTTCATGCAAATAAAGATATTAACTGTATAGAAGTGGTTATAAATCACTTGTTCCTAAGTTAGTTTTAAAAAACTCCATGCAAGAATTGTGCAGGTCTCGGCTTGTTTTAATTTAAATTGTAGTCTGGGTTTTTATTGTAGGCTGGGCTCAAATTGTAGCCGGGTACAAGCACAGAAATTGGAAATTGTAGCCCAGGTTGCTATTGAAACTATTATGGTATTTTATAAATTTTTTTCAGAACTGCATTTCAAACTTGATTTTTTAGTCTCTTGTGACTTTACTTGTAGTCACATTACAATTTCAATTTACCTTAGAGTTGTTTTGTTTATTTTTAGGATTGGCATTACTACTTGTGCGAGTATATGATGACCCAACAAACACCATTTGTGAGAAGACAAGTAAGGAAGTTACTTCTATTCATATGTGGTAACAAGGACAAGTATCGACAGTTAAGAGACCTCCATGCATTGCAGTCTCACATGAGGGTAAGTTTTTCTTGCGATTGTCTTATTGTGATTGTGTGTGTTCTATTATTCATCTTTGCATGAATATAGAAATGATTGTTGCTTTTTGCAGGCTGTGCAACAGTTTTGCGCTCAAGGTGGTCTGAGTTCCTCAGCTATATTAGACGAGTCCCTCCTTGATGACATGGCCGAGGCTGGCCCAGGAAGTGTTTGGGCTCCACAACATTCGATTTCTCTACCTTATGATGCCCTTGTTGAATTAACTGAACACTTGAGAGCATGTTTAGAGGTAGCCCAGTCACGCACAGGCAACTGGCAACGTTTCTGCCTTAAAGAAGGTGGTCTCCAAGGGACTGGAGCAGAGGGACAGTCTGTCCCTGTACTACTGTTTTTGCTCCATGCTGCTTGCATGCTGGATGATGGGGTGTCTCCATCTGTGCTGCAGCTTTTACAGTTTGCAATATGTGGTTCTGGAAGTGGAGGCGTGCAGACTTCAAGTAGCAGCACAAAGGTAAAGTATGACTTTCAAATCATATCTGAAATTATCTTCTTATAAAAATATTTTTGTATTAAAGTGTTTTAATTTATGTTGATATTTGAAAAATTTGTTGGAAATTATCCTACAAAGCTAAAATTTGATTCTTTAAATTTCTGTATGTAATACTTAATGACCTTATTTTTATATCATGTAAATGTTTATGATTGCATTTTTATTAGTATTCAGTGCTTTAATGGTATTTTTTCCTTTCTAGACATATGCTAGTTCTGTATCATCCACAACTTCCTCAGCAAAAGTGACTGGGTCTGAAGGTGGCACTAGTGGCACTTGGGAGGGTGGAGAAGAAGAAGGAACTTCTGGAGCACGATGGGAAGAAGCCCAATGCTCTGCCCTAGTACAACAGCTCAACCGCCGTGTCCCTCAGGCCCTTCTTTCTCGTTTCATCCGAACGTTCCTACTCGAGACTAATGCAACAGCTGTGAGGTGGCAAGCCCATGCTCTTGTCCTAGGAATCTACAAGTGAGTGAAATACATTTGATTTTTAAATGGCCCTGTTACATATTAAAAGAATGCATGAAGATGTGTGTTTAAGAGATATTATTCAACTAAGTCTTATTACTTTGTATTTAAAATTGATATACTCTTCAAATTAGCAGAACTAAAAACTTTCCTCCTCTCTGCAAAAATAATTTTTGGGCTCCTTCGTAATTCATTGTTTAATATCATTATGTATAGACGTATGATATATAGATATTGATGGACCTGCAGGGCCCCTTAAATTGATCGTCCCCTCCCCAAGGTTGTGAAATGTGTAGTATTATAGTTCTGCTACTGACTCTTCAGCAATATAATTTTTATATTCTCATTAGTATTGTATATAAAAATATAACATTTTAATTAACTAGGAAAGCCTCTACTCGATGGAATTTTATTATGCTAAGGGAAAGGGGGATTTTTTTACTTGAGTAACTTTTATTTCTGCAAAAATATTTTTAATTTGTGAAGAAAAAATATTTTGTGAACTTAAAAGAAAGTTATGTAAGTGGGAAGAAAGTTTTGTTCCCTTTTCCCATATAGTAATATTAAATTTTTTAGTGCTAACATATACCGTATATACTCGTGTATAACGCGCATTTTGAAGACCAAATTTTTAGGTCAAAAAGTATGGGTGTGCATTATAAACAGGTAACACTTTTGTGCAGTTAAAATAAAAAATTGAAGTGTACATAACTCGTGCCAGATTCTCACTTATTGGGTGAATTGAGGGGAAACCACTCTAATTAGCGATAATCCAGCTTATACATATATTAATTAAATGTATCAAACACCTACTTACTTCCTTACAATTGTATTTCCATCCTCTCCAAATATTCCACATTCCACTAGCTGATTCCAGCAAAATCGCCAGGTAGACTTCCCGCAAAACACATATCAAAAACAAAAAAACCGTACCATATTGTCCAGAATATAAAGTGACCTTGAATATAACGCAACCCTAAGATTTTTGAAAAGTTTTTCAAGAAAAACTAAACCTCGAATATAATGCGACCCTAAACAAACTTCAACCAATCTAACACAAGTTCCTCGTTCATCCACCCCTTCTGCACATGAAAGATTACACCTGGTAGTAACTTTTATGATTTAAAATAATGCAGGGAGTCAGTTTTCGCCCATCGGCCGTGACTGCAAGCATAACAGTTATCCTTGATTTCTCATTTCTCATGGATTTTAACAACACCGATTTAGCTACAATTATTTTAAAATTCATGTGATAACTTTGTCGGATTCCTGTGTTAACCTGGGATTTGGAAGAACCTTTTTTCTATACTTGATCAACACCCTTTTTGCCACCCATTGTTAAAATAACGGATGGGTAAAAACTCGCTAAGGTAGTTACAAAGAATACGCCGACACACTTATAGCTTCAATGCAATGACTATCAAGGGGTTTAGCTGCTGATTGAACTTGATCTATTCTTGCCTCGGATGCTTTTCAAGTACAATGTAATGTACGCCTAATGTGTCTACAATGTAACAAGTATCTTGTATCTTATAAACAGACATGTGGAATGTACGGTGATTTTTTGAAACACAATTTTATGATCTTTTAAAATCACTAGTACTCGAATATAACATGGGGGCTACTTTTAAATTTAATTTTTTGGAAAAAAAACTTCGTTATATTCGGGACAATACAGTATATACGCAAATTGAAATAATTTTTTGGTTATAAATATATTATATATATATAATTAATGTTGTAAGTAATTAAAAACCTGTAGAATTCATATTCCTCATCATCTCAAGCACCAAATAACTATGTGAAGAAGGCGACCGCAATACACAACGAAATTTAAGATTTCGTATTAAATACTGGCATAAAATAATCTAGCCATTCAAAATTCTGTAAATAAGTGTTACGTGTAGTTTGATAAGTTTAAAATAAATTGATGTTTAAACTTCATGCAACATTTGACCTTTAAGCCTGAAGCGTTTTGTCTTGTAAGCAAATTTCTGCAACTTGGTATTTTCGGATTTTAAAAATTTATTTTTGGAGGTTTTTACATAGTCGGGTTAGAGTACGTCGAGTCTTGCAATATGCAGGAAGGGTCTCTATTTATTTATTTATGGTACTCTAGCTAATACCTAACGTGACAATATAATTCTAAATTTTGTTCTTATACACCACAAAATCTAGGATGCGCGTTATACACAGGGTATACGAAAAAGTCAAGATTCTTTGGCAAAAAATATGGGTGCGCATTATACACAGGAGCATGTTATACATGAGTATATATGGTAATTTCATTAACCAAATTACCTTCATTTTTATGATATTATGTGTCTGTTGATGGTTCAATTTTTTCTTTCTGTAGAAATTCCACTCAGCAAGACCAAGAAGCATTGCTTGACCTACTTTGGAGTTTGTGGCCACAATTGCCTGCATATGGTCGTAAAGCAGCGCAATTTGTGGATCTCCTGGGATATTTTTCACTTAAGACTTCACAGACGGCCAAAAAGGTAAAATTTATTTCCAGTTCTTTGGTGATGGATATCATCTTTTTCAATGTCTTTCACATCATCTGAACCATTAGAAATTCAAATTGTAATGAAATTTTGTGGGACAGATATGGCTTCATTGGGACTGACAGAAGACTTAATTATTAAATTTTTTAAATCTTAATATGGTCACTTTTTCACTCTGGTAAAATGAAAAAAATTGAGGGAAAGACTATGACTTGAAAATTATTTGTGGCTCGGTTTAGGGATTTCATAAGCACAATAATTGCATTAACCCCTTGGACTGGTTCAACATGCATCTTTCCATCCTGCCTCAGCAGCAGTCATCCATACGCTTTTTTAAAACTAAATTTCCGAGCCATCTATCTACATTTTTCCTAAATGGAAAAATAATCATAAATGCCAAAGACTCGGAAATACTTAAAAATGGCCTTTTTGAGGGGAGAACAGGGATCGGATAATTACTGGCTTGAGGGGGTTAATCTCTATTAATAAAAGGCAATGTGTGTTTGTGTGTGTGGGGACAGCATATCTCGAAAACCAAGAAACTTGGAGACTTAAAACTTGGTACACTTACTAATAGGACCATGAAGATGTGCTCATCGGAGCCAGAATTTTGATTTTTGGTTGGAGGGGGAAGTGGAGTGGAGTGCCATTTCCCATAAGATAACATGTATAAATAGATTTTTTGACTTGCAGGCTTTTACTCTTTTGCAAATTTAAATTAGAAATAATTGACCTACGATCTTTAGACCTGGACCATTTTAAAGAAAAATAAATATTGTTTCTTAGTCTTACCGTCACATTTCACCTATGATTTGAAATCGCTCAAGTTATATGTTTAAATCATATTTATTTGAAAATTTTAAGCTTTTTAACGATATGTTGCCTTGCCAACCGTGTCATTGTTAAACCTCGAGATGGTATTGTCGCCTTAATTGTTATACTGTACATGTGTAAGAAATGCGTGCTTTGAGTGCTTTAATACAAAAGAGAGGAGAGAGAGAGATATAGAGGGAGAGAGAGACAAAATTTACCCGGGATTGCTCGGGTTTTTTAAGTCAAAACAAAAAATATTGAGGAAGATTTGAGAATAAAATCAAGCAATGAAACCAGGTTAATTTTTATTGTAGTGCTTAATGGTATGCAATATTTCTTGTCTTCCCATCTTTTGCCCAAATAAATAAATTCTTCCTGCATCCTTTATCGATAAATTTGGCGACTGTATTTTTATCAAATAATCATAATAAACAATAGATAGAATCACTTTTAAAATATAGTTATTTCACTCAAGTTAAGTTCCAGTGGAAGAAACTGCATGATATTATGTGGTCATGAATCTCAAAAAACATTAAAAACTTGGGCAGGAATTTCAAGCTCTAGGGATGCAACTGGTGGAAACACGTTTGAAGATATATTCAAATTTAGTTTACACATACGTTATCCCATGCAAAGGCTGATTTTGTGGATCTAATTTGTCATGCGAATATTTTAGAAGTCAAACCTATGAAACAAAATGAGTTCCCGAACTTTTAAACCAAATTTGGCGATAAAAAGTGTTGGTATGACATGGAAAGTGTTATTATAATCTAATAAGTATAATTGGCTTAATTGATGCATATAAATTTCATTTGAAAGGAAAGCAAAATGTACATTTAGATGTTCAAGGGAGGAAGAGTCAACAATTATAAATGTTGGTTTAAATGAAAGAATTGTTATAGAAGTTTTTTTATTTTACCTTCTGAGATATCTTTTCACTTCATTCATTTTCAATGTTAATGAAAAACATATTTCGCTGTCTACTAATTGTAAGTATAGAGAATATGAAGAATACATCAAAAAGTTTGTAGAGAGCGAAAGCACTTAACATTGCTCATTAAAACTTTCTTCCACTTACCTTTTGAAATAATTAGCCAGATTTATAGTTTTTTTGGTGATTGCACTTCTTTGAGTAACCTTAGTGTTTCTTTCTTCCCTACTCTAGTTTATATTAGGACTATATTATTTTTAGTTAACATTAGGCATTGTTTATAATGGTTGTCAAGTAGATTGTTAATCCATCAATATGCTCATTCACATGTTATTTAAATGGGAAAAATTAAAAGAGAAAAACATTTAAAAAATGAAAAATGTAGTTCAAATTGCTTTAAAATCCTTCCCATTTTGCTTAACTTTTTATTGTGGTTAAAATGGCACCTTCATCTTGCTTCTACATTCTGTAGTTGTTACGTTATAAATGCACAAACAAACGAACGAATTCTTCAAAATATTTATGATAGAGATAAAAGGTTTAAATAATTATTTTCGTTTATTACAGGATTCATCAATTGTTGAGCACCATTAAGATATGCATGACAGCGCATGTTCATATTTGTTTACTTATTTACTCTTAAGGTTCATATTTGTTTTATTTACTTTTCAAGATATATATTCGCATTATACCTATTAAAATGCTAATATAATAAAGAAACAGAATCGATTGCTTGACATATTTGTATATAACCTTTTGCAAAATTAAAGTATTCCGAGTTTTATTATTTGACTAGTGTATTGCCCGTCATATGACAGGTGTCAGTTACTTATGTTTTGAAAATCCCTTCATAAGACTGGTAATCCTACTGAAACCATACATCTTAAGTATGAAATCGTAACTCATTATTATGGATAATCACAACATTAGTTTATTTTTCTAGTGTAATTACTCGTTGAAATTCAACAGGGAACTTAGAAATGCATAATAATAGCCGTAATTATTGAGTAAGAGCCGGTATAAAATTTTCCAAAATAGAGATTCAGGAGAATTTCTTTCTCTTTCTTATTTACAATAAATTACATTTATTTTAGTGTGTGACATTTGCAACATTATATTGTATCATAAAAAAAGATACTCGTAGAAAACTTAAGTCTACTAGAGTTCACATAATATTTTGTGACTCTTCTTGCAGATGGGGATGTGGGTTGAGCAGGCTGTTGGAGTACTTCATGCTCAAAATAGAGCACTTGCACTTCATCCGAATGCCTCACTCTACACTCAGCTAGCCACTCTGGTTGATCTTGATGGCTATTACCTAGAAAGTGAGCCATGCCTTGTATGTAATAATCCTGAGGTCCCCTTTGCACCAATCAAGCTGTCATCAATAAAGGTATTTTTACGAATTTTTATTACAGATATATGCAAGGTAGAAGATAATTCATTAGGTATTATTCTGTAGCTTCATTTGGTGATTTAAAACTCTTAGAATAAAGACATTTTTAGATTCTTAAATTCATATAATAAGTATGTTTCAACAAATTGATGGAAATTAGAATACAGTGTCTCCTTTGTCCATCACCCAATCGTTCGTCATTTTATTGATTCATTATTTGAAAATAAACTAATAAACTAAAGGCACTTATTAGTTATGCATTAAAAAAAATATTTTTCACAATTTTTATTTTCCTGATGAATATGATCAATTTAAAACTAGAAAAATTGACTTTTACCTTTGACATTTCTCAAGATTACTTCAATTGGGTACCATTTGATTTGTCTTGAGTGGCACTTATATTCACCCTTCTATGACTCCATTAAGTTGCAGTGACTGCCTATTCTGTAACTGCAGAAATTTCTCATGTTATCATCATAATTACTTCAAAGGCTAGTATGTATGTTGGTGTTAAATTTTTTTAATCTCTATTCCAGATTGATTCTAAGTTTACCACCACTACGCAGATTGTAAAACTGGTTGGGAGTCACACTATTAGTAAGATCACATTGCGTATAGGAGACCTGAAAAGAACAAAGATGGTGCGAACCCTTATAATCTACTACAATAATAGGTCTGTACAAGGTGTGGTGGAACTGAAGAATAAGCCAGGTGTGTTGAACTGTTTTATATAAATAATTTGGAAATGTGGTTGACTGATCTAATTACCGCATTTACCCGAATCCAAGACGAGGTTTTTTCCAAATTTCAGATTTCAAAAATCAAGAGTCATCTTAAAATACATGTACAAAGTTGGTTATGTGTTTAATCAATGTTTTTTTTATAAACAAAACAAGGTAAAATTATAGTATCTACTGAAATTTTTCATTTGCAAACACGATCTGGATTTCAATTAATATAGTATTATTTTGTCCATAATAAAAACACAAATAGTACTTTTCCACAAGATATAGGTATGTTTACTTACGACTGGTTTCACCATGATACAGCATCATCGGATGATAGGTGAGGGGATATAAGGGTCTATATAGTAATGGGAAAAGGGGGAGAGGGAAGAGAGGAGATAACTAATACAAAGACACCAACCATAAGCAGAGACATGTAAACACATTGTGACTAAGGGATGGAGATTAGGACTCTAGGTAACCGGTAGGGAGGAGGGGGAGGAAAGAGGGAGGGGAAAGGTAGTAGGCTGTAAAAGAAAATATAAGAGTACTCTGAAGTTTGCAGTACTTCCTCACTCACATATATTAGCCCATAAACTGAGCTCCATTTTCCGAAGTAATACGGGTTTTTCTTCAAAATATAGCATCAGGGTTTCCTTACTTTACTTAATCAAAAACAAGTCTCCATGAATGCAAATTTAGTTTTGTTCGATATTAGTAATTTATTCAATTTATATGTTAGTTAATAGTGTTACTTTTTTAAATGCACTTTAAAAATTGTTTTTTTCTCAAACAAATATTTGTAACAAACAATTTCAATTAATGAGCGACCTATACCTATACAATATGTGCATTCAAAATATATACAATGCACAAATGATGTGTTCTTTAACAAACTAGAGAACTATCGAATTTTAATTTTGAACAGTGATGTTCAATAAACTGGTAAATACGGTAAATTATAGTGAGATAAATAATTTTGTCAAGAAATTAAAAAATGTCATTTAATAAGAACTACCAAACATTTGTAGTGCATGAAATGTAAATAGTAATGTTAAATTCATGAATCAACTAATGCTAATAGTACATAAGAGGAATACTAATTAGGAATAATTTTGAGAATTTTCTAATGTTCCATTTTTTGCATAGCTTTTAGTACTTAGCCGTTTCTGATCACATTATCTTAACATTTTTCTGCTTTCAGCCATGTGGCATAAGGCCAAGAAAGTTACGTTGTCATCTGGGCAGACTGAGGTAAAGATGGAATTTCCATTGCCCATAGTAGCCTGCAATCTTATGATGGAATATGCTGAATTCTATGAGAGCATTCAAGCTTCTTCTGAAATATTGCAATGCCCTCGTTGTTCTGCATCAGTTCCCGCCAATCCTGGAGTATGCACCAATTGTGGAGAGAATGTGTTTCAGTGCCACAAGTGCAGGTTTGTAACTATTTCAAAGTGTGTCATTTTATAATCCTATTTGGTTTTTTCTTGTTTATTTTTCATTTTATTTATTTAGGGCTATAAACTATGATGAAAAGGATCCTTTTCTATGCCATTCCTGTGGTTTCTGCAAGTATGCCAAGTTTGAGTACTCCCTGACTGGGCGACCAACATGTGCTGTTGTGGATCCTGTCGAGTCAGATGAAGATCGCAAGCGTACTGTAGCCACTGTGAATTCACTCTTGGAAAAGGCTGATAGAATTTATAGACAGCTAGTAGCTAACAAGCCTACTTTGGAGGTATGTTTTTGATTTGTATGGTTGTTTTGCTGTAGTCTAATATGTTGCAGTTATTGAGATAACCACTAATGTAAGACAAGCGTTATAATTTAGCATGATAAATGGCTTTTTAAAAATTCTTATACCCATGTGGTATGTTGATACTCGTAAGTACTATATTTTACTAGCCAGTAAGATGCACTGGTCTGGGATGCATATAGACTTTTGAACAAATTTTGCAGGAAAAATTTCTAATATGTGTATTTATACTTATGTAGTTATGTAGTAGCACTCAAAAATAACTAATAAATTATAATTTTTTAAATCATTGAACTTGATATAGTTCCCAAATACATGAAACGATAAAAATTACTGCATTAACTACAAGTTGCACTAAGGAGGCATCCACTAATTTCATTTTGCACTTGCAATATGGGAGATTGTGGAGCAGCTAGTGTAGGCCATCTACTCATCAGCAAAATGTTTTCATTTGAGATCCATTTGCCAAATTATTATATATTACACCTGACTCCTAATCTAGTATCATGACTGCTTTAGAAATCATCACTTTTGATGTTGGCTGAGGGGTTTTATTTCTATTTTCCTTATATTAATTGAATACTATGGCATATCTTATTATTTTTGCTTGCTCATCACAAAATTTGAGTTTTGCATTGTTCATTCAATCTTCTGAGAGCACAAGGCACTCTTTCTTCTATTACTATCCATAATCAGTAGCCTTTGCCTTTTCTTAAATTTATGACATGAAGACCATGCTTCCTTCTACCAATGACATCCAGGACAGTTTTTGACAACTTTTTCCAGAAAACAGTGCATCATTTTGATGAGGAAATACAGCATGTAATGAAAGAGTTTGCATGTTGTCTCGATTACATTTTGAACCGGTGATGCCTAGTGAGGTTCCCATTAAAAAATTCCACTAAATTGGAATAAAGTGAAGATTGGAAATAGTGTAAGACTTGAAATGACATTAGAAATAGAAATTTTCTTTTGCAAACTTCTTAAAAAGTATTTTTTCATTTTGTATGAAAGGCCTCTCTGAGAAATATCTTGACCCATTTTATTCAGTCCAGTGTATTACGTTAAAGTTTTCATTTCATTTATTAGATGCTGCTGCTTAGAATAAGTGAGCATCGCTCTGATCGTGGTTTGGATGGAGATACCGGTGCTGGTGGAGGTGGATCTAGTGGTGGAGCATTACAGGCTGCTGGAGGAAGTGCTGGAGCAACGGCTGGAGTCACACAAGTGAATCGATCCATACATCTTCTTGCTCAGAGATATTGTGGAGAGTGTAGAATATCATTTGAGGAACTGTCCAAGATCATCCAGGTAAATCTTTTAAAAAATATGTATATAAAATTTATTCATTATTTTCCCTCATACGTTGCATGAATTTTAGAGCCGCTCTTGGCAGAGGGATGGTTAGCCTGTCTGACTTCCATTGCTAGGGTTGCAGGTTCAAATCCTGCTGAGGGCATGCTTGTATGTGTTTGTCTTTGTTACCATTATTGGATTAATTTTCAAAGGCCATTAAGGGCTTTCTATGGGTTAGTTAAAATAAATAAACAGTTTATTTAAAAAATTATTTCCTCGTCCAATTTCAAAGAGTTTTTTAAGACAATGGTTGGTGATTTTAAAGTTAGATTGATAGTTGCGCTGGATGTGACTTCCAGTAGTGGCTGCATAGGTTGGCAAATGGTAACCCATTGTTGGAATCGGAACGTCAGGTTACCATGTGCCAACCTACACAGCTGCGACTGGAAGCCACATCCAGCACTACAGAACAACACTGAGGAAATCTACATCAGAAATGGGATTGATAGTTGTTGTATTATGTTGTTAGATTTAAGTGGATATTATTGAAAGTTGAAAATATCTGTTGGGTTGTTATTCTTATTACTGATTATTTTGAGATTGAATAAATGTTTTTAGAGCATGGACACTACTACTTGAACTTGCGAAAATGTATTTCATACTCATACTAATACTTAATATCTCTATTAACTATTTCAGAGGGTCCTGGCTTGTCGTCGTGAGCTAGTTGCTTATGATAGAAATCAGCGTGAACTTCACACTGGACGGGGAACTGCAGGTGGGGGCAGTCGAACACCATCAGCAACTTCAAATGCTTTGTGTGTTTCTGAAGACTCTGCCTCAGGTAGCTCTACTGTCGTTGCATCAACATTACCTGTGAAGCCTGGAGGAAGATGTTATGGGTGCGCTATTTCAGCCACAGAGCATTGCCTCACGTTACTTCGTGCACTTGCATCAGAGCCGAGAGCACGTGAGGTCTTATGTGCTAAAGGTCTTGTTGCAGAGCTTGTGGAAAATAATCTGAGGAGGGGTTCTGTTCAGGTACGTATGGTTTTATGACCAGTAATTTTAAGTGAATCAGAATAAATATTTGTTGCAAATATGCAACTTGTATGAGTTACAGAAACTGCTAAAAGATGAAAATATAACACCTTTGGCTCCAAAAAAGTTTTTAAAAATATGTGAACCTACCAATCACAACACGTCCCCGGCATCAATATAAATTCCGCATCCAGTCAACTGTTCATTCCCTAATTTCTCCTACTGAGGATGACATTGTGGATGTTGAAATGTGCATTTAGAATAATAATAAGTACTGGTGTAATATCTGATATTGTGTGTGTACTATCACCAGTATTTATTTATTCATTTTTTTTTTCATTTTTTGGTATACACTACCTTTTTGAACTTTGCGTGCTTGCTGTTTGCGAATTTGGACTTTGCAACAAAATTTTTTATTATCATTACTTGTGTTTCACGCATATTACTTGCATTTTGCATCATGTGTTTACGATGCCAACAAGTGTGAACTTCCTATACTTTTTTGTTTCTAAGTTCATTTTAAACTTTAGCACCCTAGAAAAGGA
The DNA here is from genome assembly GCA_028673005.1 of Tanypteryx hageni. Lineage (NCBI taxonomy): Eukaryota > Metazoa > Arthropoda > Insecta > Odonata > Petaluridae > Tanypteryx > Tanypteryx hageni. Next base: position 97,234,189 of record CM054116.1, read on the forward strand.
CATTATTATATTATATTTATAATGCTCATTATTAGCAGTTTTCAAAACAAACAAACGTGATAACCATTGACAATTCTTTTGTAGCTCAGTTTAAACCTCACTACCAATGGTGCTATTTTCGATAGCAGTCGAAGTTGTTGGCATCTAGTGGCCAAATTAGAAATTATTGGCTAATGGAAAAGCATGCTGCGCGTTTAGTTTTTCACAACATTTACGAGTATGACATTAAAAATATTCATTCTTTGCATATGAGGTTGCTGATTTTTGACCGAAATATTTAATGATTTATTGCTATTATCTTTGTATTTTGAATGTAATTTAAGGAAGTTATTTAGTTAGGTTTTCATTGTTTATTACGAATTTTTAATGTAATTCTAAGAATTGCTATCATCTTGTAACATAAGATTTTCTGCCACGTATTTTGAATGCGATTACTAAAAGAAATGTTGTAACTTCATTATGCTAGGTTTTGATTTTCTGTTATACATTTCTAATGTAATTAGTAAAAGAAATGGAACCACTTTTTAATGCTAGTGTTTTTTTGTGGCCTGGAAATGTTTGTTGCAGAATCCAGGAAAATATTTGTGCATGATATGTTCAACATTCCATTTCAGTAGTTCAATTTAAATTAAACCATTTCCTTAGAATGAACAAAAGAAGATAAAAAATCACATGCAAAATTTTGTGGAGGTAAACTGTACAAGTACCGAAAGAAGTGTAATCCTTTGTTATGCTGGGTTTTCATTTGCTATTATGCATTTTGAAGGTAATTAAAAGTATTTTTTTTACTTTATAATGCTAGGTTTTTTATTTGCGGTTACATTTTCTTTTATTTTATGTTAAACTGCATTATTTATGAATAAAAAGTGAATTTTTTAGGTTGGCTGGGAATCACTCTCTCATAATAACATGGCATCTTATGGGAAAATAGGACTTGTGCTTTGTGAATTTGCATTTCGTGTCAGTTTTCCGGAACCAGTTATTCGCGAAGTTCAAAAAGGTGGTGTATAAGGTGTTACATTTTCATTTAACCTCATACCAAAGACAGCTCCTATACTTACCTTTCCTAAAAGATGTATTCAAAATGGCAAAAACATAGTTGTTTTAATGAGAAACAGTTTTGCTTGAAATGGTCATGGAACTAGATGCTGTTATTAAATAAAAGCCTAGCAGTTGTTGGGGTAAATATTTCTCATCTTGATTAGAAACTTCTTTTTGTGTCAGATGATAGTGTAAAGAAAAATTTGATGTTTAACTGAAAATTATTCAACTGTAAGTGAATTTGTCATATTTTCAGTCCTAATTAGTAATCCTTACCACTGTAATTTATATTTATTTTGTGTTATCTATTGGAGACTTACTGGGAGAGAGAATTTTTATTATATTTTCCTTTTGATAAGGATGATATCTACTGTATGGTTGAATTTATAGATTAAAAAAAAATATTTTAGCAATTATGTATAGGTACACTTGTAGAAGACTGATTTAATGTTCTGTCATTGAAAATCTTCACATGAAAACTTAAGAATACAATAACATGTTTGTTGTTGATATTGTCATTGATAATTCTGTATTTTTTCTGTTGTTTTTATTTAAAACCAGTTTTTATTTATACAGTGGAAACAGCTTAACACGAAATGTGGAGGACCAGCGCAAACCTTTCGTCTTAACCGAATTTCGTGCTAAACGAATTTCATGATAACCTTTTTTGAGACTGATTTGAGATATTGATATAAGCTCGTAAATAAATCTTGACATAACAAATATGTGATGGAAACACCACAGTAATTAGTTATAATAATGAAAACCTTATAACTTATTCATTACATATATACATAAAAAATTATTTTATTTCAATAATTTCATAAAAACAATGTACAAATATTAAGTATCAAGGTCGCTAAAGTAGTGCAATTGTCTACTTCTTAACAAAAAATTCCGTAATTTTTTTCTGCCTAGCATTCATAATGATCTTTTTTTCCACAAATTGTTCCAAATCATCAACCGTCTCATACAAACTGTCCCCATCTGTTTGATTTTCTAAAAACCGGCGCACACTTTTTAGCATTCCACGGATATCCACAGCACTTGGCACTGACAACATTCCGTCGTCATAGTCATCTCCACTTTCACTACTATTTTCATTTTCTTTTGTTGCACTTGATTTAACAATGTCCACAATGTCACTGTCTGTTAAAAGTGGTGTAGTGGCAATATGGTCATCCACTGCTATATAATCATTCAGCGTGATTTCAGTTGTCAATCTCATTACAGACGACACGCGACCGAAGATATCGCACAATTCACTTTCAATAGATGTATTTACCCTAGTTTCCATAGTTGATTCAGTTTCATCCTGTCCAGATAACCTATCTGCTATTGGCAAAGAGGAAAATCCAGCGTGGCGAAAACAATTTTCGATTGTTTTCGCTGTAACTGACCTCCAAGCGGCATACAACAAATGCAAGGAATCCAAAAGAGTCACGGGCTTAATTTCCTCATTTGATTCAATACTAGATAAATATTTCTGGAGTAATAACTTCCGATAGTGGCATTTTAGATTTTTTATAATACCCTGGTCACATGGCTGCAATACGCCTGTTGTATTAGGCGGCAGAAGGATCAGTTTAATTGATTTCAGCTTTTCCATTTCTGGATGAGCAGGGCTGTTGTCGATAATTAAAGCTATTTTGCACTTCTGGTATGAAAAGCGCTTGTCCAATGCCCTAACCCAGTCTGTAAAAATGTTTCCCATCATCCAAGCTGTTTTATTTGCGGTGTATTCCACGGGAAGCTTCTTTACATTCTTGAAGCAGCGAGGATTCAGAAATTTACCCACAACAAACATCGGGATTTTTTCAGAACCGTCTGAATTGCAAGCCACCATTACCGTAATGCGCTCTTTAGATTTTTTTCCACCAGAGCACTGCTCATTTTTAAAAGCTAAAGTTTTTTCTGGGAGGCAGCGAAAAAATTCCGGTTTCGTCAGCATTAAAAATGTCCTTAGGTGCAAAGTCTGTTAATAATTTAGGTAAGGTAGAAGTTACCCACTTTGATGTCATATCACGGGAGACGTCTCCCGACTCGCTGGAAACAGTCTTAAAAATTATCTCATTCCTCACCTCGAACCGCTCCAACCATCCAGGACTAGACTTGAATTCAATTCCCAATTCTGATCCTAAAGCGTCAGTCTTCGCCATCAAAACAGGACCAGAAATTGGAGCATTCTGGCCTCTTGCTTGCTTAAACCAGATGATCAGCGCCGCTTCCAAATCCTCGTGCTTTGCCGTGCATAGACGCTTCCGTTCCGGTTCAAACATGCTTCTCTCAAACACAGATGTTATTTTATCACGGTTTTTTGTAATTGTAGACAAAGTTGAAAAGGGAATTTTGAACTCATTGCAGATGTCCGTTTTGGTTCTATCACCGTTATCAACTGCTTGTAGGAGCTGCATTTTCACTTTCAGCAGTATTGCTTTTTGCTTATGCAATTTACCAGCCATTTTTATGTGGCTCTTTTATCCTTTATAAAAATATAAAATCACAACTGAAAACGATCCCGAAAAAGAAAGAAGAACTTCGCTCACAGATTCGTTACACATTCGCTAACCGTTCCACACGGAAATTCAGAACCAACGGAATCAACTGAGTAGAACTGTTCTGCGTAGGGGTCTAGAGACGAGAGCAAGGGAGGAGTTGAGCATATTGAAAGACGGGGAAAGGGAAGGTACAGTACAGATAACAATCTGCACCTCCAAATCCTTCCTTGTATTCGATGATGGTAGTTCCCAGAATTTAGTTTATTGCTGCCAAGGAAATCTCTGTAGCAACCCTCTCAACAGGGGCGCGTGAGTTTCTCTGAGGTCTACTAATGACCATGCCTATTGAAAGAGAGTGGGAAGGAGGAGGTACAGCTGTGGTTGTGAGATTATTCATACTTCTATGTTAAGAAACGAGTGGGTCGTTTCGTGTTATCCCAAGAATTTGACATGGATTTATTTTCAGGGGACCGAAAATTTTTTTCGTGTTAACCGAAATTTCTTGTTAACCATTTCGTGTATAACAAACTAATATACGTTGAAATTATAGGCACCGGTAGGGACCGAGTCTGCATTTCGTGTTAACTGATATTTCGCGTTATCCGTTTTCGTGTTAAGTGGTTTCCACTGTATGCAAGTATATATCGAATATTTCTGTATGTGCTAAATTTTCATTTAAATTACTATAAATAATGTCATTTTATTATGGTACAGGAAGAAGTTAGGCAATTATTATGTCTGCTAACAAGAGATAACCCTGTTGCAACAGAAGAACTGCGTTTGTTGTTGATGGAGCGCATATCTGTGGCACTTTTGAGAAGGAGTCCTAATCGTGTATCTCCACCTCCTTCAACTGCATCTACTCCTGAAGCAATGGTAGATATGGGTGATGATTCTTCCTCTTTGTCACCACCAACTGCTGATCTGCCTCTAGCTGTACGCCATGAGATGGCCCTGCTCTCTTCACTTGTGCAAATGGAAGACTCATGCTGGGAACAAAAACTAAGGTAAAAGTCATCATTTTGTTATTTATAGTGATTATTACTAGATACTCTTATGTTATTAAAAAGGAATTTTAAGAATGAATTTATATTTCACTAATTGTGTGTAGTATACTGCATTTCCATAAATATAAGACAATGCTTTTCTCTTATATTTACATTCGGAAAACAAAGAGTTGTCTTTTATTTGAGTAACACCTTATATTCACCCAATATGATTTTATGTATATGCACTCACCTAAAGTTGAAATTTTCACTGCCTTTTCCACTCACTTTGTCGTCCACCAAGGAAAAACCCTTTTACTTAATCCTGATTGGCAAACAAGGGTTCCTTTTGCCACCCAGCCTCCTCTTTGGGAGCATAGGATCACACTTCTGTTGTGATGGTAAGATGCCATTATATGTAAGGTTGACAAATATTTTGTACACGTCCCAGTATTTCATTAAGTATTTTGAATTTCTACTGAAAAATATGGCTACAATATATAGTAAAACTTTGATTCTCCAGATTATATGGAGGGAAGGGATGTCCAATTTTGGAGAAAATCCAGGGTTAAAGCACATGGTCATATAAATTAACCTAATTTAGAAATTAAAATTGGACGAGATCACTTCTTAAGATGCTGTCCAGAGGATCCAAAATCCAACAAATCAGGGTCCATAAAATAGAGGGTTTTCTGTATTTTGAAAAGGGGTTCTTTTAATTTGTTTCTATCAAAATTTGTCTTGGAGTTTGGATGCAACCTTTAACTCTTAACTAATTGTCATAAATTACACATAAGAAACAGACAACTGTGTTTCAACGCAGAAGATTTGTAGTATGGAAGAGCATGTACAACAATGAAAAAGATCAACCCTAACAGGATTTAAGGTGAGCGATGGGTGGATCAGGAGTGGCTTAGCTCTTCGTCGAAAGACAACTTTGGCACAAAGTTTACCCACAGATTGCACTGAAAATCTGATCACATATCAGCATCATGTAAATCGTCTAAGACAGGGGTCGGCAACATATGGCCCGTGGGCCGGATGCAGCCCCCGAGGGCGCTTTATGCGGCCCGCGAAGCCACTATGAAAAAGTGATCGATACAGTTTAACCGAAAATTTCGTATTTTTTCAGTAAAATTTTTGGTCTCAAAACCTTTTCTGATGCATATTTAACGCTGGTAAATTGTTTAGATATGATTTTTACCAATATGAGATCACAGAATCCCTGGAAAAACTTCGGACGTTAACACTCATCCGGCCCGCCGAAACGCTCATAACTTTCAATGCAGCCCTCCAAAGCATTCACATTACGAATGTGGCCCGCCATGCACAAAAAGTTGCTGACCCCTGGTCTAAGACATAAACATAGTTACCCAATGGGCTCAATGGGAAATGTAGATGAAACGCATGTTCTTTGATATGCCCAATAACACCACACTTGATGACTAAGATACAAAATCAGTGATAGTGAAAACTACTGGCAATGAAAAACTAAGGATGTTATGTTACCAGTTGGTACCAGATGGTATGGAATTCTCAATTTTTTTCATACTAAAGAGAAAGGATCTGCCAAAAGAGAAATTACCTGTTGGTATCATCTTTAAATGCAATGAGAAAGGCTGGATAAATAATGAGTTGATGGTCTAGTGGCTCAAAGAAGTGTGAAACTAACAGCGAATTTCTCTTTTGAAGAAACTAGGTATGTTAGTGCTGGATAGTTCTTGAGCACATCCCGCAGGCAATGTGAAATCTCATCCAGTCTTAACACTGATATTGTGGTCATACCTAGAGGAATGATTTCTCAATTGTTATTGAGTTATTGGTCAACAAACTATTCAATGATTGTCTACTTTATCTTTATGAAGAATGGTTGCTCTCGGGGAATTATCCTCTTACTCCCACAGAAATGAAGCCATTTGATGCCTTGCTTGGACAGATAGCATAGATGGATAGGATGGTGACATTGTGTGGTTGAAGGGAAATGATGCAGCAATCGAAAACTACTCCAGTGATGAAACTGAAAAAAATTTTAATATATAAATCTGAAATTCTGTTTGATTTTCAGCTATACAAATCCACACCTTTGAAGATAACGTCACGAAACTTCGCATAGGTATATTATTTTACCCAGTGGGTGACATACCGTATCTGCCCGAATATAAGCCGATAGTTTTTGTCAAAATCTATCGTGAAAAAAATCACCCTCGGCTTAAATGCGAGCCTGAGGAAAAATTTGGCATCCTCGTACGACGCCATCGCTGAAAAATGTCTTGTTTCCATAGCATACCTCCTGTTGCCCGGAGCTGTAATTTAAATTGCTATTGAATGTTATTTATATATTTTAACACGTAGTTAAAAGTAAGTGGGTTCTTATCCAAAGGAAAGGGCGGTATATAAAACAATCGAGTTTTAACAACCCACCAGGTTCATAGTATGATTGCACGCTACAGCAAATTCGTTTTGATCATAATTTGCAACGAGTTCTTAAGATACCAACACTGGTCTTATTAGAGGTTTTTACAAATTCTGACTACACTAAGCTTCTTCAACTCTTTGTTTTAATTGCACTTCTTGGTGCTGCAATCGATTTAAAGTTCAGATGTAGCAGACGTCGTAGCTTTTACGGATCATTTAAATGGCAGGTACGTTCAAGTTAGGAGCCGACAGTATAAAAGAAGTTCATATTAATTTTTCTTGTTTATTTTATATTTTGCTATAGCCATTGTCATTTTTGTATGCATGTTAAAACCCTCTTTCATAGAATGTATTAAAATTGCGTATACTGACTAAGCAGACGATATCGTCTGCTTAGTCAATTCGCAAAATTCGATGACGACTTTCGATGCGCAACTGTTTGAATTCCGCTAACATAAGATACGTCTGATTCGAAGGTGTGAGCAACGGCGTTAACTGTAATTCATCTGATAATTAACAGCAATAATAATAAAACTTGGAAACCTCTTTCATAGAATCTATTAAAATTGCATATAATGACTAAGTATATGATCACGCCAAATTCGATGACAGCTTTCGATGCACAACAGTTTGAATTCCAGTAAGATAAATAAATATACTTACATTTGATTGTAAGGTGTGATCAACGGCGTTGACTATATTTATAATTAACAGTAATAATACCTAATAAAACTTTACATGGAACCTATATAATTATATAGATGTAATGTATAATGTATTCTAGGTTGTGCGTGCATGTCTGGTACACTTAAGCATAAAATTTACGAAAATACTTTTTTTGCCAAAAAATGTTGGAAAATTTCGTGGGGTCGGCTTAAATCCGGGGTCGGCTTCTATTCGGGCAGATACGGTAGGCTATATTGTAAGTATGGCATAGTGAAGGCAACGCTTTGCTAGCTGGTCAACTGACTTTCTGCTGCGTTATGTTATCATGGCTACACGATACTTACTGCCTCTGATCGACTAACGCCGAAGGCCTCAATCGTGTGAACTGCTGTCGTAGCCACGACAAGAAAGACCCTAGAAGCAGCCAATGGGAGGAGGTGCTTGCGATCAGCGGACCATGCCGAAGAATGGCAGGAAGGAGTTTTTTAGTCGGTAGTTGACGGGAGTGCGGGGACTGTAGTGTTTTGGGCAATAGATGTTAAATCCGAAGGGGCATTTCTTTTCCGTTCCCTTTTTGCTCCTCAATGACCCGCCTCTCGAGAGGAGGCTAACAATATGGCAATAAAAACATTTGGGGGGGGGGAAGGTGCTATATTATAATCGCATTGTAGATTATGCTATAATAGAAGTCAGGGCTGTCAGACGGTAGCTGTGTTAACTACATTTGTGTCATCGGATGAATGCCGTGTGAACTCCACTTGACTGTGACTTTAAATGGTCCCGGGCAATCGGATGGAGCCGCGTGAACTACGTTTGCATAATCAGACAGAAGCCGTGTGAAATGCACTTGGCGGTGGCTTTAAATGGCCCCTGGAAATGTTGGGTACTCCAAATGGAAGCTGTGTGAACTACACTTGGCATTGGCTTTAAATATTCCCGGGCAATGCCGGGTACTCCAGCTAGTGATGAATAAGCATGGACTGGACATGAGAAATAATTTGTCTGGAAACATTATAATAATTATTCATTGTGACTAAATTATTCACAAGAACCACTTGAACTGATTTAAAGATTTTTTCCCTAAATAGAGTTTGCAAAAAAGGAGCTTTATTTAATATTCACTTATATTCAGGTAAACTACATATTAATGTCAGCATGAATTTTAACTGTTTTCTTTTTTTTTATTCTTAGATGTGTGATGCAGTTGTTCTTGCTGGCTTGCAAGGACTCACGTTCTCCTGTTGTAATGGAGTCCATCATATTGCCATGTCTCAAAATCTTGCAGGTAATTTTTTCCTTAATTAACGGTATTCCTAGTTATTCAGATATTGAAGTTTAATGAGATAACCTTCATACAAATCTCCTAATAGCATAATATAAATTTTATTAAATTTAAAAATTGTTTGTGGGTAGAGTATATTTTCAAGAAATATCAACAGGATGCTAGACATTGAACAAAGAGCTAAAACTTGGGCGATGAAAGCATTCTTGGTTGATTTATAACCTAATTTTAATTGATAGAATTATTACCTAACACAGTTGCTCCCAAATATTGGTGATATTTCCCCAGGAGCCAAATTTGTAATTTTAGTTTTCTTATTTGAAATCACCATAAAATAATGAAAATAATGGTTTTAATTGATATTATGAATTTAACATAAAAATGACACAACAAACGAAATAATAACTTCCTAAATAATCCAACTTCAAAATAAAATGTTTTTATATTTTACTCAAAACTACCCGAAAAATTCTAAAAAGCATGACAAAAGTTTTGAAAGTCACTATTGTCCATTTAAAAAAGTGAGATTTTAAATTTCCCAAAAAATAATAGAAATACGAGGTGTGATCAGTAAATAACGGGAATTTTAATTTTTATCAAAATCAATATTTATATTGTCCCCTTCAAAGTAATCCCCATCAGATAAAATGCACTTATGCCAACGTTTTTCCAATCCTTGAAACATTTGTGGAACACACTTTTTGGTATAGCTTTCAGCTCACTCTGCGATTTTGTCTTTATCTCCTCTATGGTCGCAAAACGTTGGCCTTTCAATGACTTTTTCATCTTTGGGAACAAAAAAAAAGTCGCAGGGGGCCATATCGGGTGAGTACGGTGGCTGTGACATCACGACGGTGTTGGTTTTTGCTAAAAAATCACGTATTAGAAGTGAAGTGTGAGCCGGTGCATTATCGTGGTGCAAAATCCACGAGTTGTTTTTCCAAAGTTCTGGTAGTTTTTTTCAAATTGACTCACGCAAATTATGTAAAACTTGAAGGTAATACTCCTTATTGACTGTGCAGCCTGGCGGTAAGAATTCATAGTGAACAATGCCATGGTAATCGAAGAAAACGGTAAGGAGAACCTTGACATTCGAACGAACCTGGCGTGCTTTTTTGGGTCTTGGCTCTTCAGAAATCTTCCATTGGGATGATTGAGCCTTTGTTTCAATGTCATAGCCATACACCCATGTTTCGTCACCTGTTATGATGCGTTTCAATAATTCTGGATCGTCTGCAACTTGAGCTAACATTTCTTCAGTGATGTTTTTGCGGTTCTGCTTTTGTTGAAAATTCAACAATTTTGGAACAAATTTGGCTGCCACTCGTTTCATGCCCAAAACTTTAGCAAAAATTGCTTCACATGAGCCGTATGAGATATCAACTTCCTCAGCAACCTCCCTTATAGTAATTCTTCGATTACTAAGCACAATGTCTTTAATTTTTTTCACATTTTCATCAGTTGTTGATGTGCTAGGACGTCCAGCTCTCTTCTCATCTTCAACCTCTTCACGGCCTTATTGGAAACATTTGTACCATTCATAAACCATTGTTTGCGACATAGCGTCCTCGCTGAAAGCTTTCTCCAACATTTGAACCATTTCACTGCACTTCATTCCATTTTTAACGCAAAATTTAGTGCAAATTCTTTGTTCCGTCATTTAAACAATTAAAAAATCACCGAACACACTAAAATGGGTCTTACTTAATTGCTTGTCAGAAACAAACTACACGTCCAATATGGCTGAAAATTTAGATATGAATTGTAGACAGTGCTGCCATCGCTAGGAAAAAAGACGAACTCAATTGAAAAGAAATTCAGCCCGAAATTTAAAAATTCCCGTTACTTTTTTATCACACCTTGTATTGTAGAAAATATATAACATTTAAAATCTCACTGTAAGACTACTCACAAAACCAGGATTAAAATGACAAAAAAGAAAACAAATGCTGCTCACTTGAGGTCTAAACTTTCACAGAGTGCCTTACTTAGGGGTGTATCCCTCAGTGCAAAGCAAATGGATCCAACAGCATAAAGAACCACGTACATTTGCGACGCACATGTGCTTCGCTGGCCTGCCGCGGTCGCTGGGGTTGATGTGCGAGTGCATCAAAGACAGCGAATGTGTTAAGATAACAACAATAAGGTCTGGTTTTTCTCTTTTCCAGAGTGTGATAAACTTTAATGCAATAGGAGTTCCACCATGTGCAGAGGTAGTTCCAACTCAGCAGTCTACTTCAACAGGGAAGAAAGGAAGAGAAAAAACACCAGAATCCCCTCCTCCAAGTATTGGCATCCAGCAAGGTGTTGGTGGTACTGTGAGGCCAGCTGAAGAAGGTGTAGTTCGTGTAGACTTAGGGCACTGGCTATCTGGAGACCTTATACACACATATTCTGCATGGAGGGCTAGAGCACCAGCTGTGGCAGATGCACAAAAGCAACAGAAACCACTAACAGAGGTATGTTTTTCAGTTAAAATTTCATCTCAAGTTAATTTAATCCAAGTAGATAATTTTTTATGGAACTGCTGAAAGCTTCTGATACCTTGAAGTTAAAAATTAAATTAAGCAGCAATGAATGAATCTTTTCTAATCAATTCAGTTAATTCCTTAAATGGTATTTTTACTCGGACAAAATTAACAGATGTTTTGAAGTTGGGCGATTCCTAGATAAAGTAATGTACATATATTTCAAATAGAGTGCCTGATAAATGTGCAAAATGTAAAGAGTTGTTTTTCTGTATTTAATATCTCCTCAAACACTATTATGCTTTCAAGGCAGAAGTATTAATCCTAAAGCTGGAGCTTATGATTTAAACTATTTATCACTTGTCTTTATGTATTATCAGCTGTAAATTTGTTTTATTTTTTTTTAGCAATTGTTAACAAAATAATTTTTATATATTTTCATTATTTTTTTAGCGTTGCAAAATTTTAGTCATATATTTAGGCCAAATTCATAATTATTAAATTTTCACTTATTTTTTATAATCCTTCTGCTGATTTGTACTTTTATTTTTTGAATTCCAATAAATGTCAAATGCCGATGAATGAATGGAATTCATAATTTCTGGTTTTTTCACTTTTTATGTTACAAATGAGTAAAAAGTATGCATTTCTGGCATTAATTAAAAAAAATTTGTAGGAATTTACTTTTTCATGTAAAAATGAGGAAAAGTGTTAAATACTAGTTAGTGTACATTACACTGTTATGTTTTTCCTCTTACGAAGTATAAAAACCTCCAAACTGAAGGGCAATTTGTGATTTACTGAAAGATCAGATATCAATAACCCACTGTGGCACAGGTAATTTCGTGTATGACAATTTGATGCTGAAAGAATCACGGTTTATGTGACATCTGCATTTGGCAAGTACATACTCATTCTATCACCCCTCAGCCCGGTGTTATCTGGTGAGTATATGCTTAGGCTACCGTCTTCTGAGAATCAATGTTTGAGTAAGTTTGAAAGGGTTTGGACAAGTGCTTTTTAAACAATGACCAAATAACTAAAACTGCATTTTTTGTTAATGCAAATTTAATGCCACTTCTGAAGCCAACTTTCAGGCATTTAAATGCTTGAGGAATTAAAGGCATTTCAGATGCATGCATTGGCGGTTTATGCATATTATTGTCCTAGTTAATATTATATTGTTTTATTGTTATAATTATATTATTGTTATTATGTTATTGATTGATGCAGCACAAGGAAAAGATTTTTAACTGCTGTGAAGAACTTAATGATAATGTATGTAAAATCGTCATTCACCACACTTGATACAAGTTTGAAAAGTGAATTTTATGGCATTATTTTTGGACTTGAATCTTCAGGAGGAGGCGCGCATGCTTTACCTTACTGAGAAGTATGCCAACCGTTGGCGTACGAGGATGCTCACTCGGCGCAGCAAGGGAAACCTTAGTACATTGGGGCCGATTCCCTTGCATCTCACACAGGCTGCCTGGTTAAGGAGAGTCCTTTTCAACCCAAGTTCACGACTTGCACGTCAAGTAGCATGCAGTCTGGTGGAAAGTCTTTGTCTTGTACCTGGAAAAAAAAGAGAGGTATGTTTTGCATGGCTAATTTTTATGAACTTTCAAGTGCCAAAGGAAATTAACTGGTGCCTAGAATTGTTACGAATCCCTGGCATTAGCTAAGTAAAGGCTTTCTGAAAAGAATATAAAATTTTTGAAGTCTAAGACTGAAATTTGTACGATATTATTACTACAATATTTGGAATGAAAAGTATCGAATCAGGTATTTTGAAATATAAATAGGAAGTATTATGTCTCTTAATTAGTTTTTCATTTGAGCTACTTTTGAAATAAAGGTGTTCTGTAATTGCTGTAGGATTTAGTTAAGAGGTGTCAAAGCTAATTTAGTCGAGTATAAATTTAGAAGTTGCATTCTTTGAAATGTGTAAAAATGTGTTGAAATTTAGTTTTGTTTATACAGTAGTCTCTCTTTTTATGTAGAGGATGCACTCCAGGAAAGTGAGGCGTATAAAGAATTTGCATAAACAGAACCCATATTAACATAGAAAAGATATTGATATGTTCCACAAACATTCCTAACACTCCCCTCCAAGACACCTTTTGCTCCATAATGACATTCTTATGCGTTAATACAAATTTTAAACAATTAAAACTGCGAAATATACTCACCAATAAGAGACAGATGAGCATGGCTTTAGGTAAATTTTTTGAAAAGCAATTTATGAAAAGATAATTGGTCGAGATCAATATTTTGAAAGCCACTATTTTGAAAAGTATTGTATCAAAAATCAATGTTTTGAGTGATCTTTTTATCAAAGGAAATTTTTTTAAAAGTGACAAGTTAAAAAAAATCAATTTATCATTGTTTTGATGGAAAGTTTGAAAGAAAACGAAGTTTTTCAAGAATCAGATTATTGACATTCACTCATTGGAACCTTAATAAAGTTACTTTATTTTATAAGCTAAAAAAAATGAAATTTTTAACTATTTAACCTAAGAAAACATTCCTGTTCTGAAAAAGGAAAATTCCCATTTAAACATTGAATAATTTTTAAAATGATTTAGTTATTTTAGTAATAGTTTTGGGCAAATCATAGTTTCATGCAAAGAAAGATCAATGAAGATTTATTCATTAAACATTACGCTACAAAACTGTTATATGCCCAAAACCATTTCTACTTTCTTTAACTTTCAATTTTGTGAATTTTATATTAATTCTTTACTTTTTAGTGATGCAAAACATGATTTTATTAAAATAAATTTTTATAAATTTTATTTTTGTTTTATTCAAAGATTAAAAACTCAGCTTTCACAGAAAATGTCTTCAAAGACCTTCAAAAATTAAGCATTTTAAATCTGTCTGATTTCATTAACACAATATCAACAAATGATTGAATATTTGTTTATTTTCATTACCATCATATTATTTATCATAATCAAGATATTGGTTAAATTTTAAAACAGAGTTGAAAATTTGGGCAGATGTGATGTAAATTTATAGACCCAGTCAATGCAATTACATGAAACCGGAATCAATTCAAATAATCTCGATGACAAAAGATTTTCATGGAAAAAGAAGTCAAATTTTCATGTTAAAACTAATTTGTGGACCAATTTGGTGCATATTCAAAAAACAATGGTAGAAAAATGAAATTTTGTTCCAAATTCCTGCAATGATTTTAATATGCAAATGACTAATATGCTACACTCACACTTGAATTAATCAAATGGAGAACATAAATGCTCCTGGAATAGAAGCCTTGATCTTATGATGGACGATGACATCTAAAAGTTGCAAGAGGTATATCGGGAAATAATCGTCGAAATGTTACACACTGTTCTTGAGTTATTGCATGATGTGTAACACATTATGAAGAAGACATAAGATAATTCTAACACGCACAACACAAGAGAGATTGAGAGACTGAATGGTCACCCTGTGGCATAGGGCAGAACTTGCTTGCATTTTTGTTGACTGCGCAACCCCATAATAGCGAATCGATGCAGAGCAAAAAGAAATTTAGGTAGGAATGAGTTTTTCGCATAATGGCGAATTCACATAAACTGAACTAGCATAAAGAGAGGGAAGACTGCCTTTTTTTATCATTAGCACTTTTTATTTTTGATTTTGCCTCTTTTGTAAATGCATAAGTGAATATAAAAATCATGCAAACTTGCATAATTATAAATTATATTAAAATAAATAGCATTTGGAATAGTCAGTTTTCTTTGTTTGAAATACACTGAATTAAAGTTTTGATGGAAATACAGCATTCAAGAGCATGTTGTGAAATTTAGGATGTTCTTTAGTTGTATCAATTTTAATTCGATTGCTTAATATTTGGCAGGTTTTAGACTTACTCACAGAATTCCTTGGGGAACTGGGTTCAGCTGGTGAATCTGCAGCAGAGTTTCTCTCACTATACCAGTCTTTGATTGGTGAGCCACCTTGGCGACAGTATCTTGCTGTCCATGGCCTTCTTCCGAGACTTGCCTCTCTTCTCACAGCTGAAATTAGGTATCTCCACCGATTGGAAGAGACTACATTAACTTCAGATCTTGCACAAGGTGAAAATTGATTTATTTCATAAAGCTGTTTTAAATGTTATCTTTATTGTCTTTATTATCTTTTAGCTTAGCTGATTTTATTTTGGTGAAAGCAAATCCCTTAAATTTGGACTCTTTTAGTTATGTGTTTTATTAATGTTACTTTACATTTTATGATGATATGATTCTACTGTAATGTACTGTTGCCTTGTAGGTTATGCTCTAAAAATGTTGACAGAGCTACTTGCATCATTTATGGAATGTGAGAGCATCAAGCGTGCTCTCAAGGGAAGACTGGTTGGGGCCGTTCTAGATGGCTACCTCTCTTTGCGTCGTCTTGTTGTGCAGAGAACGAGGCTTATTGATGACACCCAAGAGAAGCTGCTAGAGTTACTCGAGGAGATGACCACAGGTTAGTTATCTTTCATATCTTTTATTTATAGTGATCATCATTTTATCACTTGTTCCACTCTAAAATCATGAAGGAAGTGTTTGTAGACCTATCATTACTGAAAGGGAGATCAGAGCAATACAATTAGGTAAAGGTCAACTACAGTTATTTTTTTCTGTGTTTGCATGTGTGTCTGTTTACTTGAGAAAGCTAGGGAGGTTTTTGATGGAAATCTGCCAAGAGTATTTTGCCAACAACTCTATGAAGGACATAAATTTTTGAGCCAAGACAAAAAAAAAAACAAAGAAATGCATCTACAAGGAGGTTGGTGGATAATGAATAAGGAATCCGACGTTTGACGATGGAAGTGCAATAAAAAGAGGTTTTATAAATCTTCCAACCCTTTCAAATCTTGCAATCTTAAGAATCCTTAATCTCTTTTCAGAACAAAATTTCTACATGCCAGAAAAATGTAGGGGTTAATGTGGTAAAGGAGGCGAAAGATCTTTGATAAACAAGGGGTATCAAGTACATCAGATGTGGGAATCTTTAGTCAGGAAAAATGGGATTTGATTTAACTTGCTGGAATATTTATTGCAAGGAGAACAAAAACTTGTTAATGTGGCTGACATCATTCTATGTCATAGACTGCAGGATAGAATGATGGGTGAATCCCTCTATGGCCACCTGGTGCTCAAAATCTCCGTTATGCCCTTTTGAAGCCTGATTGTGGTCTTTGACAGCCTGGCTCAACTCTTCTATGGTGTTTAAAATCCCATCAATAATTTAATTTACTCATTTGCTTTCTATCTAGACTTACTCAATAAGATTAATAATAACTTTGATGTTGGTTTGATTTTATTCATGATCACTCCTATTTTTGCAGAAGTATAGTGATGCTTGCTTGATATTCTAGGATTCACCATATTGGAAAGGTTAAGAATCCCTGCTCTATGGTTATATAAGAGAGCTTTTGAGTCTCTCTGGCTTTTTGTAAACACATGAATTTTTATGATGAGTTGGATATTTGTTATTGTTCATTAAAGTGAACAGTACATTCGGTGAAGGAATGAGCTCTAAAATTCAATACAGTAAAATAACCTGCTATATGTTGCCTCATTATACGTTGTTTTGCATTTACATAATCAATGAATTAAGGAATTTGTTTATTTATAAGTTGTACTGTTTAGCATATACTGGATCTGCCCGAATGTAATCCAACCCCCCAAAAATTTCCACCATTTTTTGACAAAAAGGTAAATTTCGTAGATTTTATGCTGAAGTGTACCGGGCATGCATGCACAACCTAGAATCCAGTATTAAAGATCAAAGAATAGAGTGGGAAATGGTATAGTTGTTGACATTTGAATTATTACTCCAATTAATAATTTTGCATTGTCGAATAATTTTTGACATTTTCATTCGTCTTCATGTTCACACAAGGACAAATAAAGCAATAGCGATCTCACGAAGATAATTTTTAATCTAAGTCTATTTCCAATGAAATTAGCATTTACATTGCCATAAGAAATTGCATTTTTATAATTATACACGTTCCGTGAAAAGTTGTACCGAAATTCAGAAACAGTTGAGCATCAAAAGCCATCATCGCATTTTCGGTAATCATCTGTGTAGTCAATGTACCTAATTTTAATAGACTCCATGAATGAGGTTTTAACATGCAAACAAACATTACATTGGCTATAGCAGTAACTACAATAGCCAAGTAAAACTAATAGGAACTTCTTTTAATGGATAATGATAAATAATACAAATTGCTAACTATTCTTAATGATACATATGCATAGTCTTGAGAAACGAAAGAAAATATCTAATAGCATTTAGAAACGAAAGAACGGGTAACAACTGTAACAAAACATGGGTACTGCTAAATTCAATATTCTAGCTTTATATTATTTATTCATTAATATCCATTGTAGGTCAAATATTTACTTGACGAAAAATATAGTACTATCATTTGAATGTGACGGAAATGAGAGACATGCTGCCACCTATGGGCAGCTACAAGACTTAACCCTAACCCCAAATTTTTTCCCGAACTCGCATTTAAACTGAAGGGTGATTTTTTCATGATAGATTTTGACAAAAAACATCGGCTTATATTCGGGCAGATACGGTACATTGTTTGTGAAGACCGGATGGCAAAAATCAAGAAATTCCAATTGCAATATACACATTGTTACTATACTTTTAAATCCTTTCACTCTTGTTTTTAATTTCATGCTCATACTAATTTGTTTTATTTTGTGTTTAATTTCATTTTCTGTTTAATTTTATTCTGCCACTTATATGTGGTCTTTAAATGTATCCGTTCACTGCTGAATGACCCTGTATGTGGTCACAGTTTTACGCAGTAGTTTCAACTTGAGAATCATCTCAGGTGTCTGTTTTTATACATATAAATTTTATTTCATTTTTAAACTTATTTTTTACTTAGTATGTCTTATGTATTACATCATCATATATTATTTGGCATGCAAATGTGTCACAACCTGTCTGCCAAGAGTGCAACCCATACTTTCATTATCATGTCTATGAGAAAATAGGCTTCGGTATACATCCAAGTTTTCAATGATGCGTCTCTAACATAGCAGGGACTTTCTGTACATTTGTTAATTCGATTGTATGTTGAAAGAGAGTTGCCTGTATGTATTAAGTTTATATTATTTACTTACTGGATCTATAATAATCCAAGAGGTTGATTAGCCAGAAATTCCATTCCATTCCTTACTGGACTTTAAACTATGAATTTAACACATTTGTATATCTCCAAATTATATTTTTTATGTTTAGAAAAAGATATGTATTTCAAAAATAATTATTTTCAACATTTTTGAATTTCCTAATAAACTAAAAATATAATAGTGAATCTTTTTTAAAAATGAGCATTTGTATGTTATAGGTACAGAAGCTGAGACACGAGCATTTATGGCTATCTGTGTTGAAACAGCCGGGCGCTGTGCTCTTGACGATGTTCGAACCCCTGTTTTTGTCTTTGAGCGTCTTTGCTCCATCATATACCCAGAGGAAAATGACATTGGTGAATTCTTCTTGACCTTGGAAAAAGATCCACAGCAAGAAGATTTCCTTCAGGTAAATCCTTTTTATTTTATAGGCAAAAGCAATCTTATTTATATTTTTGCCCAAGAAGCATTCTTGGTAGAATTAAATTTTGACATTTGAGAAGGAGAAAAAATCCTGTACTTGACCAGGAATCGAACCCGGGTCTCCCATTTGCCGGATAGGTGCTTTAACCAACTAAGCTTTCAAGCCAGCATGAATCTCCATTGTCAGATTGGGATATTTCTTCTTCTCAAATGTCAAAATTTAATTTCAGATTTATGCGATCATGCATTAAAGTCTTTCCAATACCTTTATTTCTTGTTCTTGGTAGAAGACGTTTTTAGGGTTTTAGTTTATTTTGTTGCAGCATTTGCACAAAACTACATACTCTTTTTTCCATATTTCTCCTTCAATTTTTATTATGCTATGATCAGGTATGTGGCTCCTTAAGAGACACACAAAAAAATTAAATAGATAAATTTCGAACTTTGTTTCAGTATAATACTGGATTGAAATTCCTCAAAGTATTTTTTTATGGTTGTTTTTATTAAGAATACTTTTCTTTTTTATGAAAATTGAAAATTTGAAATAAACATTATATTAAGTACACTAATGCATCAATAAAATTTTATAATCAGCTACATTTGAATACTGTTACTTACAGGGTCGGATGTTAGGAAATCCTTACAGCAGTACTGAAGCAGGCCTTGGACCGCTAATGCGAGATGTTAAAAATAAAATTTGTGTTGACTGTGAGCTGGTTGCCCTTCTGGAGGATGATAATGGCATGGAGCTGCTTGTCAACAACAAAATCATCTCGTTAGATCTGCCTGTCAGAGAGGTGAAGCACTTCATTTTTAATTTGGTCTAAAACAGTGAAGTTATATTTTTGTACTGCATTTTTTTTATTTTTACAAAATGGAAAGTCATTAAGATGAGGTAGTAATGAAGTCAATATAAAGCTAATTTAACTTACTGTAACATATTCGTAGGTATGTACCTATTTTGAATTATTTTCTTTTTTCATTTGTTTCATATCTGCATTTGGCATGTTTTATGGTTTGCAGGTGTACAAAAAGGTTTGGTTAGGTGAAGGAGGCGAAGGAGAAGTTATGAGGGTGGTCTACCGAATGAGAGGCCTCCTTGGTGATGCAACAGAGGAATTTGTTGAGACGCTAGATGCTCAGACCGAAGCCACACTAGATAATGAGGAAGTTTATCGTATGGCTAATGTCATGGCAGAATGTGGAGGATTGCAAGTAAGCCAAATTTACAAACAAATTGTACAACTTTAAAACTCTTGTAAATAAAATTCAAATCATTATTCTTAGGTATGAATAACTATGAAAATGTTGAGCTTGTGATGAATATGTTAAGTTAATATTACCAAATAGTGCTTATAATTCTCAGAAAGCAACTTAAGTAGTTAATAATACATTTTTGTTGGTTAATCCGTAGAAAAACTTGTTGAATAAAACATTCTTGGGACAGTCATCTTGCATGATGAATAGCAGGTGGAGATGTACAAGTAAATAAAATTAACTTTCTTCTTGCAGGTCATGCTGGAACGATTGGCAGCTATTAAAGATGTCACACGGTCAAGACCTCTTCTCCAGGTTTTGCTTAAATTGTTCCTACTTTGTGTGAAGGTAATGGAATGTTTGTTTTGTTTTTCTCAGAATATTTTTTTGGATATCATAAGACCATGAAATTATATATTCCTCTGTAAAGCAGATTTTGAAATAATATGATTCTATAGGAAAAAATAAGAAAGATTAACTTAAACATATAAAATGCATTTATATTTTCAGAAATGTTAAAGCTCATACTTGTATCTTCCAATTGTTTTGTTTCATGACTAAGTTTATATGTTTTATTCTTTTGCATATTTGATTATGGAATCAGTGCTGTTTGCATTTACTAGATCAGGAATTCTGAATCCTGTGAAAGAAGGATTTTTTCCAAGGTTGCCTGGCTCCGTTTGTGTGGTTTTAGGAGACTACGCAAAGACAGCATTCTGTCCTTCGGAAGGGACATTAAGCCATTGGCCCCCTTGGTGCTCTTCGTTAAGAGTAGGCTAATGCCGGCACTGGGTTTCCCTCCCTTGTGAGTGTGTTTGGTGTGGAAGGAGCTATGACAATAATCCAAGAGGTTGATTAGCCAAAAATACAAAAACAGATCAGGAATTCCTTAAAATTTATTCTCATGTTGGTTTATTAGAAAAATGTTGTGACATCATATAAGAGATGTATGTTTTTATTATTAATTGAAGTAAAATTTTCCTATTATTCACAAAAAACTGTGATACTATAAAAGTTCTCAAGTATGATTAAAATATAGAGATGGTTAAAAACATGAATTTTTCTAACCAATTCTCTTTTGCTATGCAAGAATGTGACACTTGGTAGTAAAATGCTGTGGAAGGAAATTTAACTGTGTATAAGTAGAAATACTATTTAATTTAGTTATCTTATGCTTTTTGGGTAGAAACATTTTGTAGTTCTATTTTTTATGAATATTAAGACTACTATGAAAAATAGCTAAACACTAAATGTTTGTGGTGAAATGTGTTGTCATGAAACATTTATTTATATGGAGTTATTTCAATAGATATAAGATAACTCTTAATTGTTTAGATTCTGGGATAGAAGAATCTTGTCTCTTAAACAGGTATTTGTTTGTTGCCTGCCAGGCATTTAAGGCATACTCATCCTTAGCAGACAGTAGTTGTTACGAGCGCTCAGTCCAAGAGAACAAAATTACATAAATAATTCTTTGACTATCTTTATAGAAAAAATATACAGCACTAAATAATGAACCCCTCTACCTTCCTAAACCTGTATAGTCTGCTACTGTGCAGTTTAAATTAAGAATAGACATTTGTTCTGTAAGATTAATCTTTTCACCCATGAAATACTACAAAGCGGAATGCAGAGGAGAATTGAAGTGAAGGTATGAGGGATACACAATTGGATCTCATGGTATTATCGAGGCTTCTATCCAGTTATTACAGAATGGAATTTTGCAGAGGGGGGTAGTGGGACACTAAACCAATGCAATCTTACCTGCATCTTTGGTTGATTAATAATTTATTACAATGCATGTACTTGAACCAATTATCTCATTTACAAAATTAAGTTACATTCTCAGCTCATATGTTGTTTAGCTATTTTTTCTTCAAACTTAAGAGTTAAAAGTTGCAAAGTTATAAAATATTTTGGGTAGACAGTGTCCATCTTGTCTTTCCTGGTGATTCACCACTGGACTATTTTCATTTATGAAAGAAACTGAAGTGAGTCTATCAGCTTAATGGATATGCATGTTGTCTCTCAGGTGAAGCGCAACCAGGAACTGTTAACACAGCCAGAGCTTGGTGCCATTGGCGTTTTCCTGGGAGTGTTACAACTTTGTCTCTCAGCTGAAAGCGTAGATGGTGTAGGAGCAGGCAGTGGAGCAGCCTCGGCAACATCATCTTCATCTGCTTCATCATCTGGTCCAGCTGGAGCATCACTCTCTGAGCAACTGCTTGATGTATGCCAGAATTCTTTTATTATTTGTCACTATGACTTGATATAAAATATTTTCATAGTTGTAGGTGTATTTGTAAATGATTTTTATCTTGTGATATGAATCTGGTCTAAAGCATTGGCCAAAAACAATAGCTCTTTAGATGTGTATTCCAGTAAAATCTTATTGCAACTATCAACATGCTTGGCAGCAAAAATTCCACCTGCATTATTCATGAAGATATTTGAACTTAGCTGAGTTATTTGATCTTGTTAAAGTTTATTAAAATTTGAACCAAAGTAAAGAAATTACTTTTGCTATATGTTAAAGCTGGTTACCTCATGTCTGGCCAATATTCAATTACTTTTAATTATAATGTAATGTATGTGATGGTTTATTGATGCCATCGCAAAACCAATGATGATTAATATTTGTGAGTAGTAGCATAGAATGTTTTACAGGCATGGAGAAGCAATTATGGTGTTTCAGAGTTCAAAAAATGTTCCTTTGTCATAGTTATTGTGGATTTATAGAGGCTAACACTTTAAAATCCAAAAAAAGAGAAAATATTAAAAATAAAAAATAAAATAAAAATGATAGCCAAGGACTAAAAAAGAAAGAATTGATACAGAAAACTACACATACTCAGGTCTATTAGAAAAAACTAGCCAGAGATCTGTTTACTCATATCATATATCATAATTTATTTGTCCAAAGATCATACAGCAAAAAAACTGTTGGTATAGGACACATCAGAACAAAAAACATTAGTTACACATAAAAATAAAAAATAGATACGTTTGCAAATCGATACCTTGCATACATAGACATTAGGGAAATTCACAAATACTATAATAACATTTATTCAGAAGGAAAATAAACAGTTCTCTTTTAAATAAATTGTAACTGTCAATCTTCTTAATAGAGGTGGGCAGTTTATTATACAAATTAATGCCCATTGCTTTGGGACCTTTACATTCAACCTTAGAGCTATTAAAATACATATGCTGATCATCAGCTCTGCATGTGAAGTGGCTATGCACCATTGAGTTTTTCTTAATATTAGAGATGTTTCTCTTGGTGAATAAAATTTAACAAAAATATAAATTGAAGGGACAGTAAGAAGTTCTAATTCCTTAAAAATTGTACGACATCTGGAATAAAAGCTACTCGCCGTAATTGCACATACAAATTTTTTTTTATTTAGGAATATTTCCTTTCCTCATACACATGGTGCCAAGAGGTATGCAAATCTCCTACTGCTGCACATACCTAATTGGTATACCAAAACATGCACATGCACTCACAAAATGGAAAAAGGAGATATTTATACATGCTCAGAACAAAAAAATAAGAAAAGGGAAAGCATTGTGCATATAGAACTTGAATAATGCATGTGTATTTGGCAAAAGGAATCTAATCTTTAATTTGTTTTATTTTCTCTAGATAATGGACACAGTACTATCCAAGGCTGCATCGCAGCCACTTGACTCATTCTTGAGGTTTTCTCGTACTTTTGGTGGTCCAGAACATATTCCAGCTCTGCTCTCTTGCGCAGCCTGCACGGCACAGCGACTCTCGTCATCTGCTGCTGCTGGTGGTGGGGCTGCCACCAGTGGAGGTAAGCTTACCATTTGGCTGTGTTTGGAAATTGAGTTCACGGAAAACTCGGCATTTGCCAAAACCACAGATATCAAAACTAGAAACATAGGCATTGAACGGCTATTAATCTTTTCCAGATATTTTAAGTTTAAAACAATAATTGTGGGCACTACACAATTAAGGGTATGATGTGAATAAATCGATATTTGGCTTGTATTAAATATATCATAATTAATGCATTAGCTTATAAATTTGGTAGTATTGCTGATTGGCTTTTTTTATTTGCAAAGCAGGTGTTGGCAGCAGTCATCATCACTTGCAGGTTCTTCTTCCTCGTTTGGCTCGTGTCGTTGCTGCCCTCACCTATGGATGTTCAGAAAAGATGGCACTTCTTGCATCGCATTTTGCACCTTGCCTAGACTTTGAGAAACTTAATCGGGAAAGACCTTCAGAAGATGAGCAGAGGCTTGAGCTGTTTTGCACTCTTGTGTCTGGAATAGAACGCAATGCAATTGGAAACACTCTGAAGGATTACCTTGTCTCTCTGGGTGTGGTAGCTCTTGCTCTGGATTATATACAGGTGATCATTAACTTACTGTTGGTTTTTTCAACACTTGGGCAGTCCAGAGTAACTTGCATAGGAGCCTGCTGTTTAATTTTTCTAACTAGTGAGGAATAGCTAAAATTTATGATTTTCCTGAATTTTTGGTATACAGTAACAGTAACACCTTATTTACACTCTTCTAGGGACCTGGGATAAAAAGTGTAAATTGTGGGAAAGTGCAAATTGAGAGAAAAGGACAAATTGCTACTGATTTTACTTTTAAACTCGCTCCTTTGTTACAGTAAGACTAACAATAAAATCAGTATTAAAAGAGCTAAGTTTATAAAGAGTATATCTATTTATTCATTTACTTAACCAGCACACTTTTTTAATATTAATAATATTAAAATGTGCTGAATTAAAATGCTAGTACATATAGTATGCTTGGGTTTCCATTACATTCCCCACATTACATTTGTCTGGAAAAATTGTACATAGATGTAGGTATATTTACTTCAGGAATATCATATTTTTCGAAGATTGAATATTGTTTGTTTTTTCCATCTCTTGAGCTATGACTATTTTAAAATTCATGTCATAACTTCATCAGATTCCTCTGTTAACCCATTGTTAAAATAACAGATGGATAAAAATTCGCTAAGGTAGGCACAAAGAATACGTCGACACACTGATAGCTTCAATTCAATGACTAATGAGGAGTTCAGCCACCGACTGAAGGCGATCTATTCTCACCTCAGACACTTTTCAAGTACATTGTAACATGTATGCTTAATGTGTCTACAATGTAACAAGTATCTTGTGTCACTTAACAGATGTGGAATATACGGTGATTTTTCGAAACATGATTTTACGATCTTTTAAAATCACTAGTACTTGAATATAACACTTTTAAAATTTCATTTTTTGGAAAAAAACATCTCGTTATATTCGGGACAATACGGTAATTTAAATTACAACAAATTACAAATTAACTTAAATTTAATTACAAATTGTGGGAACCAAGGGGTAGAATTTGAGTGGAAAGGGTTAAAACATGATAGCGCCAAACTTGAACATCTTTTCAATAGCATTCATACTTGGTTCAAAGAGTAAATAGTATTTCCGTATTTAGGTGTGCTGTTTATGATCTGCACTGTGATTTACATATGAGGCTTTGAAGTTTTCACCCAAAAGATTTCATATGTATTTTCGTCTATAAGTACGCTGTTCTGAAGTAGCATCTGTTAAAATGAGTGCTGTTTTGAAAAGAAAGTTCATATTTCTGCCTCTAGGGGTGCTGTTCCAACTCTGCCGCCATTTTCAAAATCTTCGCCAAAATAATTCGGATTTTTTTGCAAAGCTAAGTCGAAAAATGTTAAAAACTGTTGGGAATCGCATGCAAAATTCTTTTTAAAAAAATGGGAAATTCTAACAAAATGACGCGAATAGCAAGAAAACTTAAAATGAAATAACCTAAATACAGGGTTTTACTTACATTGGAATCATAGGAAAATTGATGGGACCCATAAAAAATGTTGTTAATAGCAGGAAAACGTATATTCCGATAACGTAAATATGGGGTTTTACTGTATAAAAATACTGTATTGACTTGCCTGGAGATGTAAACATGAATAGTTGTAAATTTATATTGTTAAGGCAGTAAATTTAAACATGCTACTTAAAGTTAGTACTGATGCCTCAGTTAATCTAAGTTCACAAGTTGTAATAAAGGAAAGATTCATGATACTTTATAGATTTCATAACCTGGAGAAACAAGCAATTTATCTGAGTATTACAATGAACAGTTTTGAGGTTCTCAAATTCTTTTTGTCTGCATTTTTTATACACTACAATTGATAAGATTAAGATAGTATAAGATAAATAATTGAACTACAAAAGTTTTCATATTAAATACACACAATACTTTTCCGCAATATTTTATTTTTGTGACCAGTTTTGCACATGATATGGCATCATCTGATGCCGTATCATGTGTGAAACCAGTCACAAAATAAAAAATTGTGGATAAGTACTTGTGTATTTAATATGATTAATATTACCTACTTCCACAAAGTCATGCCTGATTCGATTAATTATATACAAAAGCATTTATTGAAAATGTATAACATGAAATGTATTCAGATATAATTAATTGAATGTCTATGAAACTTAATGCTTTAAAACATATATGGCGAAACCCTGATTTAAGAGTCATGCATTTAATGTTTTCCCGCATTTAGTGTTTTTTTTATTCCTGTCAAACACCCTATCTAAGTAATATATTATTTTCTTCAAATTAGTGTTCCTCAATTTAGTGTTTTACTCGGATTTATTTTCATAAATTTTCAACCACTTCATTAAAAACTACCTCGATTTTTGGCAGTTACTACTGCAGTCCTCAGGAGTCCACATGAGTGTTTAGGTGGCACTTTTCTAGATGTGGGATTATAGCAGTGTTGCTCTCAAATTGCACCTATATATCATGAACTGGGGAGTATGTGATTTTTTTCACATCTGAGCTGGTCGTCGAGTTGCACTACTCCCGACAAAGTATTTTTTATTTTTTGAAAACTTAATATAGCTAATCTCAACTACCTGGTATCATTACTGTCACAAATTTGTCTATTACATACTTTGTTTTCTGGCAATAGCAATCAAATTAAACAAACTTTAAAATAATTAGAACTTTTTCTTTCGAACCACGGGAGATCACATATTTGTATGGCCTTTGCTTAGTAGAGTGTTCACTACACATGATAGATGAATAAATAAACTGATGGAGATGGATATTCTATAGAACTAAAAAATAATTCGGAGAGACTAGTTCGTTAAAAAATAAATAAAATTTTCCTTTCATTAGTCTCACTTGATTATGGGGTGAATCCATCACTTTTGTCTTCTATGCTTTAGCTACAGAACAACAACAAAAATTTCAATAAAATCCATCACTTTGGAATAAACTGAGTGAACACTGAGAATAATGGTCGCTTGATGAACGTTAACTTATAGTCAGGTGTGGTGTGACTTCATGGTCAGCTAAGACATGAAAAAAATTGCTCCTGTGCCTGGGTGTTCCAAGCATTTTATGTCCAAATTTTGGATGTGAAAATTGTAGAAATGATACATTTGATTGTTACTGTCATTAGGCAAATTACCAATCAAATTTGTGACAGTAATGATACCAGGTAGTTATATAAATATTTTGATTTTTAAGCTTCAAGTGGCCATATATGGTGCCTTCACAGTAATGTATATATAAAATTTGTTATAAATTCTACACAAAAAAGCTATTTTTCTGTAATAAATTTTACAGCTGCTTGCTATAATTGTATGTAGCATCTATTTAGTGTTTACCCTGGTTTAGTGTACAAAAAGTTATTTCCCCAGAGAAACATTAAATAGGGGTTTCATTGTATTATTTGTCAATTGCCTATCATAATTTCCATAAATCATTAATGAAAATTGTTTTTGAGCTTAACAATTAGATATGTTAGAGTGAATGTAATTATAATAACTGTAAAATATGAGAAAAAAACAGGAGATCAGAGTTGAGAGTTTTTTGAAAATGTTCTTATGATATTTTTACAAAAATAGGCTCATACGGCCAATACATCAGCATCTCGCACTGATAGCGATGAGTGGAAGGAATTTATATCCAGGCCTGCTCTCAAGTACGTCCTACGCTTCCTCACGGGTCTTGCCATGGACCATGAGCCAACTCAGGTCAGTTCCCATTATTTTTTACAAGTGTCCCTTACTGATGTTATGCCAAAGATTGATTGGAACAAATATGAGAGTAATTTTTGCCTTAATTATCTGTAGAAATAAGTTTTTTGGATGATGACTATTACGATCTTTTTTTAAATTGTTCAAATCTTTATGTACAAAAAATTCAACAAACATGAAACTATGGTTGCACTAGTGTGTTACATGCATCAATTTAAGAATTTTTGTCATCAGTCTTATACCTCAAATATTAAAATAAAGCAAAATTCAGGACCCGAGTTTTGTGAACTGCTTTTCTATTAATTTTTTGTCATAATTATTTTTCTTATCAGATCATTGTTCACTTTTTGTATTTATCCTTAAAATCATTGAAAATTTGTTATATTTAGAATAATCTTTGATTGTAATATTTTCTTTGAAATATAAAATTTTTCTTAATTCTCTGAATGCTTTAACAATTCTACAGTTGGCTGTGTCAGCTGAGGTTATTCCAATAATCCATCGTCTAGAGCAAGTTTCATCTGATGAGCATGTTGGCTCCCTTGCTGAGAACTTGCTTGAAGCTATTAAGGGACATGGAGGAGCTGTGGCACAGCGTGTGGATGAGGTGCGCGAGCTGACTCGTGCAGAGAAGAAACGCCTTGCAATGGCTGTTCGAGAGAGACAGTTGGGTGCATTAGGGATGCGTACAAATGACAAGGGACAGGTAGGCATCTTATGTGTAGCGTGTTATTGCTAATTTTCTCAAATTTTATACCTTAACAAGTCGATAATAATGATAATTGAACTCATAATTTATTTTCTGACTGTTTTATGTTACCTTAATGAGAAGTGATGAAAATTTATTATCTCACATCAATCAAAATTTTCTGCCGCCACAATTCTCAAGTTCTACACTAGTTAAATGTTTTTGTAAAGAGTAATAGTAATACCCTATTTACTCGCATATAGGCCGCCACTGCATATAAGCCTCATTCTTGTTTTTTGAGACAATCTAGGGGAAATAAAAGTTTCCGAGAATAAGCCACACTTCAAAAATCGTGATTAGGCATAAAACATTCTGGGTAATTACTAATTTGTATCATTAGCTGTACACAAATATCAGTAAATATTGATATTGTTTGTAATAATAACATATTTCAGTGAATTATTTGTAACCGATCAGCAATATATTCATTTCATGGGATACAAAGTACAATATTACCGAAAATCTCGGAATGTGCATTTTACCCAAAAATGCAGCACGTAAAAAGTGACCAAAATCACAATGACTTTTGAACCGAAAGAAATGCCACCGAAATTTTTCTTACAATGGAATTATTGGAATATGAGATTAAACTGTGACGATGCCTTGATATGTAAAACTATGGGATTTTTCTTGTGGACCCCTGGCGCTATTGTAGCGATCGCCTGCAAAAACTTACGTCTGTAACTCTGTCATCAATAATAATAGCATTTCTTTTCCTTTTTATTTGTTTTGGTGATTATGTTGTTTTTATACATCACATATTGTGCACTGAATCACCCAGCCATTTAGCGAAGTCATAGTGAATTTCAATGATTATCTCACATTTTTGGATTTTCCGATTTTGTTTCCTCACTTATAAGCCGCATCCTCGTTTTGGAGATGAAATTTTTGGAGAAAAGGTGTGGCTTATATGCGAGTAAATATGGTATAGTTCCTGCACATGTTTTGCAATAATATATCTGAATTTTTAAACTTTTATATGGTGTAAAAGCTATGTTTGTGATTTATCTGCTTAGAAATTTATATTATTGTTTATGCTGTGTATAATGGATCTTTGATGCTGTTGTTTGTTCTTATATTGGCACAATAGTGATAGTGAATCAAAATAAGTACTCCCGTCTTGTGATTGGTACATAGAAGCGAGGATGGTGATATCTAGGGAGGTGCTTAACCACTCATCTGGGTATGCCATATATATGTGGCACGGTTTTCTCGGCTGTTTGCTATAGGTATGCCGTAATATTCCATCACGCAGCTTCTTCGGCAACTAGCTGCATCCTTTTAGTTTACCATCTCGGCAGTAAATGGACTTCACTTCTTTATTTGGAAAAGATATGCTTGTATTTAGACCCTGACTCTACTTTGCGGGTTGCATTTCCATTACCCTAATTTTAAAATGAACAACATTTATATGTTATTTATAATATTATTTTTTAATCACTTAGTAATTGTGTAAATTTTTAATGTCTTTATACCATATTTTAGGATTTTGTTTTCATTAAATATTATTAACAAATTAATTTTTATTGTAATAATAAATATATATTAGCATTTTAATTCATGTATTGTGGTAAAAATAGTTTAAGACAAATTTTAAAAATAAACAAATATACTGAATAATTAACATATTTTTTAAATTGATTTGCTAGAGAAAAATTAAATTAGCCTCAATTGCAATTTAAATGCCCACAGCTGGTTTCGAAAAATTAAATACCCAGATGAGTGGTTAAACTACTACTTTCAATTATTTTTACCAATCGTCAATGATTGTTTTCATAAAAAATGTTTGAT
Source organism: Tanypteryx hageni (assembly GCA_028673005.1). Taxonomy (NCBI): domain Eukaryota; kingdom Metazoa; phylum Arthropoda; class Insecta; order Odonata; family Petaluridae; genus Tanypteryx; species Tanypteryx hageni. The sequence continues at coordinate 97,265,008 of CM054116.1, forward strand.
ACAAAAAAGATGATTGAACATAAAAATAGGCTGACAGGCAGTGATGTGCATTTCTTCATAAAATAAATATAAATCTATGTAGAAAGTATTAATAAAATAACTTTACTTAATAGGTCACCGCCAAGAGTGCATTGCTAGCACAGCAAATGGAAGACCTAGGTGAGGAGACAGGGCCTGTTTGTGTAATTTGTCGCGAAGGTTACAAATTCCAACCTGCCAAGGTTCTGGGTGTGTATACATTTACAAAGCGCTGTCCTGTTGAAGAATTTGAAACTGTTGGTGGTGGGTCAGCATCCTCTGCTCCGGGAGGAGTTAGTTCAAAGTCAAGGAGAACATTTGGCTACAGCACTGTGACACATTTCAATGTTGTGCATGTTGATTGCCACATGTCAGCTGTCAGGTGAATATTATTCAATCTAATTCTATTGTATATTTCAAATCAGCTAATGCTTCAAATTTCGTTTGTTTTAGTCATCAAATATTTCATAATACAATTGTATATATTATATTTTAGGCTTGCACGTGCTCGTGATGAGTGGGAGTCAGCAGCCCTCCAAAATGCCAACACTAAATGTAATGGTCTTTTACCTCTTTGGGGCCCTCTAGTTCCAGAGTCTGCTTTTGCCTCCTGTTTAGCTCGACACAACACTTACCTTCAAGAATGCACAGGGCATAGGTGAGACTCATTTAGTTATCTAAGAGGGAAGTTATTTTTTTCAGGTAAATAAAGTGAATTAAGATGGGTTAGATTTTATTTTGTTACTTATTAGAGTCAACATTCATAAATCGAAGCACAATTTTAGTTTAAGTTTTTATTGCCAATCATCCTCAGTATATTTGTAGATAACTAATGTGTTGGTGTTATATTCTTCTTAAGAAAATAAAGGCTTGAATTATTGCTAAAACGTAAAGTTAACATTGCAGAATTATACCCTAGTCAATTTATGGAATACTGATATAATTAACAGTGATAAAGGGGATGGATTGAGTCAGTGTCTCCATCATTCTCCATTATACTCTGACCAAAAACATACTGGGTTTAGGAGTTTAGAATTGGCACAATTATGGAACCATTTCAAATATATATTTATTTCAATTTAATGCATATATTAATGTTTTATTCACATATGACCATTGAGTGTGTTCATTGATAAACCCAGATGTTATTACTTACTTTTTAACAGTGCAATAGTAAGGATATTTGTTATTCTGTTTACATCAAATAATTCCTAACAGTTTGTGATTGTTTTAAATTTTATAGCAAGCATGAACATTTAGAAAATTGTTGCAAGTAAACATTGTGATTGGTAGAAAAAGTATTTTGGTGTATCCCTTCTCAGTTATGACCATAGGATATCCTTATACAGGCAACTCATTCAACGAATGACGTGTTCCTGAAAAGCATTCATAAAATGGAAATTCATTGAACGATCGTGACTTTTCCATTAACTTCCCCATTAAAACTCCAGATGCGTTCCAGACAAAATATTTTTTTATTCTTGATGTATAATTTTTAGCTATTAAAATGTCTGTCAAAGCAAGTACAACATTGGATCAACTATAAAACGTAGCAACAACAATTGAACATAGAAGTATGTACGGTGCCATTTATTGTATGATACGAGAAAATTCAACTTTTGAATGAAAAACAAAATCTCCCAACATCGTCAATAAAGAATAAAAAATTTCTCATGATTTAAACATCTCCAGCAAAATAATTAACAAAAAGTTGAACAGTTATGAGAAAGTTATGAGCAAGTACGATAAATGTGGCCACAGCAATAGGTTGAAAAATCCTTATCATGTAACGATTATGTATGAACTGCAATAAAATGAATGCAACCGAACATAGTCAATCCAAGTCAAAGACTGAAGTATAGAATGACTGCGGGAAACACAGCATAGTACACTTTTTCCTTATTTGTAAATATATTTTGAGTAACAAACAGCACATTCAGTGACGTCATATTAAGCCTCTCAAGAAATGCAGGCAATAGGAAAAATGTGTGATAAAGTGGACACACGAAAAATCCATGGGTAAACAAGATGGTCTTTGTGACCCCAAGAGGTTTCGTAAACATCCACATTTCTTCTATCTGAGTTGGATTCATGTTATTTAGTTTGTTAAAGTGAACAGAATTTTCGGCAAAAAGTAAAGATATAAAATTCAATTCATTAAAGCGAACATTCGTTCAACGAACGTTCATTGAACGAGAGTTACCTTTATATAGTTATCATGTTATGTATATTTAATCAATTATCAGCATGAAATTTGTTTTATAAAAGGAATAATTTGATTGATTTAATTTTCAGGGATATAAGCTACAGTTCAACAGTGCATGACCTGAAGCTGCTGCTTTTGCGCTTTGCACAAGAAAGGGCATTCCACGAAGATACTGGAGGTGGTGGCCCTCAGTCCAACATGCATCTTGTCCCTTACCTGATCCACATGGCTCTTTATGTGATAAATACGTAAGTTAATTTTTAGTTTTATCATTTATCTGTGTGAAAGCTTTCATAGCTTAATAAATAAGTTAAACATGTAATATGCGCAATTTTTAGGTTTGTCCTCACATAAGAGATGTCATACTATGAGAGATATTTTGATTGAATTGTTTATTTAAGATTTATGTTTATGAAGATGATGATGAAAATGATATGCTCGCATCACGTCACCCAATTAGGGCTGCCTTTAGATTGGAAATAACAGGAAGTCCAAATCAGGATTAATGCAGGCTGGTTTCCCCAAGTTGACATCCCGAATTTATTACTTATATTGACAGGAAATGTTTCAGTTTGTGTTAGTCATTCTAAGGAATTCTCATACCATAAATACCACTTGTAATTCATAGTTTATCAATGATAGAGAAAAATTGGAAAACAAATTAATAGAGCATTATCAGGTCAAAGTCTCTTTCTGACTTTATATTTTGCATGTATTTTTTTTAAATAAACGTATTTAATAAATGTTACTGTTCATACGGTAATATCTATGGATCAACTGTCCACTGCTGAAGGGTAGTCGAGTGGAAAAGAAAATAACCCATTTGTTCACTCGTCTATGCTCAAGCCAAGTTGATAATAATCATCTCCATGGCAGCAATCCAATGAAATGTGATATAAAATGAAAAAACGCTGTTTTAGTAGAAATTCAAGGAAATACGATCAATTATCACAATTCTGTGATAAGAATTAGAATCTACATTCTTTTCCCATTAGAACAGTACAAACCTCGCTCTGATATCACAATTTTAAGATATATTAATGTATTAAAGAAAACATCTCTGCACGATGGATTTGAGATTTCCTACGTAAAACAAATGGGGAAAAAACGTTCCTGGAATCGAACCCAGGACTTCAATCTTCACCAAATAAAAAAATAAAATATAGCCCCGAGGTGGTCCCTGGCAACATGAAACTCATACCAAGTTTCATGAAAATTGGCCCATTGATGCAAAAGTTGTTAGTAGAGGACACACAGACAGGACCATTTCATAAGACTTTCCTTAGGAAACCAGCCTAAAAAGTGAACTTTTTGCCTTAACTCATAAAATATCCAAGAATATTATTTTCTGTCAACAGTTTTTGCGCAAGAAAAACTAAAAATTTTCTATCACAGACAATTTTTGATAGGGTGTCTTGTTTTTCAGAAACTTGCTACAGAAAATGTTTTATTGCATCTATTGGCTGGATGCATTCATTTGGGTGTTATTTGAGACATTTATTGAATTACAAGACAGAAATTATATGTCTCATAGCTCAAACAGGGTTGTTAATTTACACTCATTCAAATAGTGGTGAAAATAAAATATGAGAAAGATATATTGGAAGAGAATTGTTTGGTGTTAAGAGCTTATGGTTTGTGTATTGATCAGTTATTAACTGTCAACTTCTTCCAAATATTATGAACTAGTGTGAATGCCCATAAAAAATGATGGGCATGCATTACTTAATATCAAATTAAAATAAAATTTAAATAAAAACTAAAACCTTTACATGCATTAAAAGTAAACAATAAATATAGAATTTACATAATTGAATGTTCCAGAAAGTAAAAATTGTTTCAGGCATGAAAAATTTGTGAAAAAGCACATTAAAGATGATGTGTTTTTTAAACATCATGCTAAGTAACTTTTATATGCCCAAAACTATTTTGACTTTCTGGAACATACTACATATAAGAATTTTATATTTTTTACTTTCTAGTGTACAGGTATACCCTGCATTACGTATGCTAGCTCAATGTACTTTTGCTATAACGTACTTATACCATTGATACCTAGATCCCTGTACAAGATGTCAACTTCACTAAAGCGTACACTGATGCAGAGTCTAATTTCAGCCAATCAGAAGCTGCATACATTATTTTGAAAAATATTAAAGGATCAGCACCAATGTTGTCAAAACACATCAGGCCTAGGGGTTCCATTATGCTTTTCATACGATATAAATCAATATTTTACATGATTTTACTCTTATTAAGAGATAATATCAAACTAAAAGTGCAAAACGTGGAAATTTGTCTGCTGTGCAAGGCTTACTTGGTAACAGAATAGTCTGTATGCAGCTTTTATGCAAGAACGCACCTGCTGGACCATGCTTGTTTTTTTGGAGTCCTAGTGGTGCCGAACCGCTGCAGGTAATACTATTGTTGAACTTTTATTTTATTTCCATTCCTCCTCCACTATCAAATTTTCGTCAACAAATTTGGGCCAAGGATTTCGAAACATTCAAATTTTTAGCGACTTGAGGAACCAGCCAGCCACAAAACAACTCCGTGAATATCACGACTTTCTTTGCATTAAAAGCTATTTTATGAACTGTTTATGTATTAATGCTTTTGGTACTTAATATAACACTTTGGGATTTATTGGCAAAAAAACTCGTTGAGGTTTGAGTCTGGAACCTAACCCTCCTTTTAACAGCAGCTTGCAAGTGGAGTGTCACTCAGTATGTGTTTTGGAGAGAGAAAAGCATGGAATTCATAAATATTTTTCTGTGGCCTTCTTGTGATTGCAGTTTCTAACACCTCAGTAGTCTCCTAACCATAAACAAGTTGACTTATAAGTATATCCTAAACAGAAATAAGTGAAAAATAGTGAAAAAGGAAAAAAAATCCAAGTGCTAAGGGTTAAGCATACTTTTCTCAAGTCCCGAATTCTTATGATGATTCTAAGTGCCACATTTACCCAAATCCAAGATGACCCCGAATCTAAGACAACCTTTTAGGAGACGGAATAATTTCGAAACGAGAAAAAAGTCGGCTGTTACTGGGAATCGAACCTGAGTCTTCCACTTGCCAGGCGAATATTCTACCACTGAACTATCGTAGCAGATCAATTTTCTCATTTCTGAATGCGGATGTTTTCTTGGTTGGGACTTGAGACTATCAAAACAGAAAAAAGATTGACCTAATTTCTCACTGACTGTATTTGGTGTATATTTCGAACACGTCTTCAGTATAGCTACACTAGTTCATTCATTAATTGAAATGGTTTGTTACAAATTTTTTCTGAAATAAAAAAGAATTTTAAAAATGTATTTTTTAAATTAAAACTTTATTAACTGAATTCCAGACCGTAAACTTGCAATGAAAAATACAATTATTTTATCTTATGTTTTCTTTGTTTAAAAAACATCGAGTAAACCTGTAACCATACTTCCTACGGTTCTATGACAACTCGTCGCGGTCATTTCGTCGTGCATCAAATCGTTGCGGTAAGTTTATCGCGCGTCAATACATCGCACGACAAACTCATCGCTAGTCAATTCATCTCTCAACAAATTTGTCATGGTGTCTTGCCTTTCAATTTGTCTCACGACGAATGTCTTTTGACTAATGTCTCGCAACGAAATTGTCACGTGATTAATTTGTCTAGCAATGAATTGATGCGTGACGAAATGATGCGCCACGAATTGAAGCGCGGCGAATTGACGCGTGATCAATTGACCGCGATGTGTTGATGGTATATGACTTAATACTTGAATTTAAGATGACCCCTGATTTTTGCAAGTTGAAATAAAACCTTGTCTTGAATTCGGGTAAATACAGTAATTTTAAAATTTAAATGATTAATACATTGCATCCATACCAGTGTTAAAGTTATGGAGAAAATAAATGCTCCTGGAATACCCATGATTTTATGATAGACAATGACATTTAAAATGTGTGAGAAGTAGATATTGCGAAAAAAATCTTTGAAATTGTACGTTCCGTTTTCTAGTATTTGCATTAAACCTTAACTTTGCACTAGAGGTGTGACTAGCACTTATATTCCAAAGCACAATTACCTTTTATTATAAGTAGATTCTTCCCTTACACTAACAACTATAAAAATTATTTTTTTATTGAAAAGTTTTCTTAAGTAAAATTTTTTATGCTTGCTATTTTAACATTTGGATTCAATGTTAGAATTTAAATCTGAATAGATACAAGGAGTAGATGCGGTATGGTTAAAATCCATTCTATATATGCTTAGCATAATTGCTGGACATATTTATGCTGATTTGTATATTCATTTACTACATTTAAATATTTATATTTATTGTGAAAAATATTTGTTGACTATTCAGAACACGTTCTGGTCCCCGAGAGGAGAAAGCACTGACAACATACCTGGATAATACTGTGCCTGACCGCTGGTTGGATTCATCTTTTGAAGCTGAAGGTCCACTTTATTATGCTGCCCTCTCACCCTTATTGCACTCTGGTCAGCGGTGGACACAAGGGACAAAACTTTTACACCTTAGGCGCCTCCTAGTCTGTGCCCATGCTCGACATACTGATATTGGCAATGGTTCCACTGGTAGATTGGCTGATGCAACACCCAAAGAATATGCCATATACAAACCATATTTAGTGTTCTTTGGGCTTGTAGATGGCATATACAATCATTTTTTCAAGGTAAGAATTACCTAGATATCTGTAGCAGTGTTTTACTTTCTATTAATATTAAGATTGTTGAACTCCTCATTAGCCCACAAGTACGTGGTTTTTGGCTTTATGGTATATTATTATATTGACAAATTTGTTAAACTCTAATTGGCTACAGTAAGTGGACTTTAATTAAGAGGAAATTGTAAGAAGAATATATTATGAAAATATTTTACTGGTTGTTATTTTTAAATGTATAATACATTCCACTATGAATTGCCTTTTATATATTTTTGATTTTGCGCATTTGTTTGTTATTATTTCACTTATTAAAATTAACCTGTGTTGCAATTTTTTGTTTTGTTTAACCATTTAGAAAGTGACTGCTGGTGCAGATGAGCAGTGGCCATCAATCCTTGCAGATTACATTCGTCATAATGATGAGACCCTCCTTAAAGCCTCTGAGTCACTCCTAGCTGCTTACCGAGAGGAACTGCTTCCTTGCACTTCTTTTACTGAGTTTTGTGATGTGACTGGTATGTATATAGTCGACAGTATTTCTTTGCATTTGCAGGAGATACATTTTTGAAATTCACAGTGAGCAACTAAACTATGAATGACATGTGATGAGAATAATGAATAGATAGCTGATCAGCTCCTATACTCCTAGGAGCAAACTGTATGTATTTTAAATGGTCAAATTTTACCAAAACATTCGCCAATAAAAATATCTTACATAGAGTGATATAAAATGACCTAATATGGAAATATAATTACGGTATTTACCCGAATCCAAGATGAGGTTTTTTTCTTCCAAATTTCAGCTTGTGAAAATTGAGGGTCGTCTTAAATTCAAGTACAAAGTGGTATACCATCAATATATAGCGGAAAACTGGACATGTGTCAATTCGTCATGTGATAACTCTTCACACGGTAATACATCACACGACAAACTAATTGCGTGACAATTCATTGCTCAAAAAATTCATTGTGAGACACCATGAATGGTATACAACAGAGGGGAGGGAGGGGTCAGGGAGCAATGAATTGATGCACAATGACTTTGTTGTGCGATGTATTGAGGTGCGACAAATTGATGCGAGACGAACTGAGTACGACGAGTTGTTGTAGAACTGTAGGAAGTATGGTTATGCATTTTATTGATGGTTTTTAAACAAATGAAACAAGAAAAAACAATTGTATCTACTAAAAAATTTTATTTCAAACTTATGATCCGGATTTCAATTAATACAGTATTAATTATTAAAAATTCATTTAAAAATTGTTTTTTTTTTTCAAACTAATTTGTAACAAACCATTTCAATTAATGAATGAACTACTTTACCTATACTGAATGCGTGTGTTTGAAATGTACACCAAATACATCCAGTGAGAAATTAGGTCAAAATCTTTTTTCTGTTTTGACAGTCTGCTTGGATTCAGATAAATACAATGTATTTTATCCATTTATGAAGAAGACTAGCATAATTGCCCATCAAATATGATGGGTATGCATGGATTAAGTATTAAATTTAAGGCACTTCCTATTCTTCCTCCTTTTCTCTCTTCCTCTCTCCTCCCATTCTTCCTTCCTCTCTACCTCTCTGGAAAAAGAGACATCCTAGTCTCAATCTCACCCTAATAATGAACATTATCTATCTCTCTCTCCTTTCCCCCTTGTCTCTTCCTCATTATCTCTCCCCCTCTCTCCTCTAGAAAAATAGACTTCCTAGTCTCAATCTCCTCCTAATAAAGAACTTGATCTATCTATCTCTCCCCTTCTCCCTCCACTCTTTCTCTCACTCCCTCTCTCTTCTCTCTCACTCCTTCTCTCACTCCCTCTCTTCTCTCTCTCTCTCTCTCTCTCTTTCCCTCTCTCTCACTCCCTCTCTCTCCCCTGTCTCCCTCCTTTCTTTCTTCCTCTCTCTTGTATTAAAGCATTCAAAGCATGCATTCCGTATGCATATAGTATAAGGATTGAGGCAAAAATACAATCTCGAAGTTGAACAGTGACACAGTTGACAAGGCAACATATCGTTAAAAAGCTTCAATTTTTCCAATAAATATGATTTAAACATATAACTTGAGCACTTTCGAATTGTAGGCAAAATGTGACAATAAGAATAAGAAACATTATTTATTTTTCTTTAAAACAGTTCAGGTCCGGAGATCATAGGCCAATTCAATTTTTATGTTTTATCTTATGGGAAATAGATATTATCTACTGGAGTTGTAAATGGCTTTTATTATAAGAATCAAATGTTCCTACCACATTTAAATCTTCTACCTACTCTGAAAGTTTGTTAAAAATAGCACTACTGTTGGTCGTATTCATATTAGTCGAGATTGACCGGATTTCTTAGCTCATTATTTAAAGAGATATGCTTATCTGCCCTTGTGGAGAGTTAAAAAAAAGTCTGGATTCTTTGTGTAAAATAAACCCTTTGGTTGTAATGGTTCAGGAAGACATTGGCCTTGATCATTTTTTGTCACTGCATTACAGTACTGAACTTTTGCTTGTCACATTGTTTGTTAGCATTATTAAATCTTGGTTTGAATTGATAGTGTACTTTTAGCTACTCATTTCGAAGGTTGCCAATGCTGGTGTGGTACATTCCTAAAGGTCTTCAGATAGACTTTTGCAGTGTGTAAGGTTGTCTTTATGTGGTTGGTGAATCAGTCTTAGGTAACTATACAAAAAATATAAAAATCGGGAAAAAAACATCATGCGCATTATACAATGGAAAATAAAATTTTATTGAAATCAATGCATATTAACTTTCACAATTCATTCGAAACCATAAAAATCATCACCTGAGTCAATGTCAAATGATTCAGTAGCACTCATAATTTGGTCAGGCACATTTGAAACTTCATTTTCACAAGAATCATGTTCATCATCTTCAAATTCCTCCGTGTCCATCATAAGTGTATCATTAAGAGCCTTTTCAAAACCGTTTTTTACACAACTAGCCGTCACAGATCCCCAACTCTCAACAATCCATTTACACATTTCTGCATAGGATGGTCTTTTCACTTCCCCGGAGTTAGTATATTGATGCACACCCGCTAACATCCAATCCTCCCACTTAGCTCGCAATTTTGATTTGAATGACTTGTTCACGGACAGATCTAGTGGTTGAAGTTTATTGGTTAAACCACCGGGAATGATAGCTGGCTTTGAATATTTACCGACCACTTTTTTAATTTCAGGCGTCACATGACAACGACATGAATCCATGACTAACAGTGACTTCGAATTAAAAAAGGCAGATTTTCGCTTTCTCCACACACTGTCCAACCAAACCCTCATCATTTCTTGGTTCATCCAAACTTTCTCATTTGCGGTTATTACAATGTCCATGGGAAAGCATTCTTTCGTTTAAAAATCACCATAGGAGGAAGCTTAGAACCATCAGACATTGCACACAAAATAACTGTAAAATTCGATTTCTCATGCCCAGTAGTTGCTACAGAAGCATCTTTCACCCCTTTAAGGTTCACAGTTCTAGCATAAGGAAGATCAAAACTCACCGGAACCTCGTCCATATTGCCGACATGCATTGCATCAACTCCAGACATGTTTTCTTTCATATATTGTCTAAACTTAATCATTTTTGCCTCCCAGTCCATTGGTAATTTTTGGCCGATGCTTTTCGATGTATGAACACACAAATTGTTCCTCATGAAACGGAATCCCCAGGAAGGATACGTTTTGAAGCCCACAATGTCCATCTCTTGAGCAATGCATTTCGCTTGCAATAAGACCCTCGTTGTTGAAATCCTAATGCCTTTTGCCCTTTCTCGTATCACCCATTCATACAGTTCTTCCTTGAGTTCTGGCCAAAAGCATTTTATAAAACGCATTGCTCGTTTTATCCGATGCAGCTTTTTCAGCACCAATTCGCCTTTACGCCATTCTCGTACACTTGATTCCCCTACGTTAAACTTTCTTCCAGCCTCACGATTTCCTTTTTCTACAGCGAATTTTACGACTTCTAATTTAAACTGCGAAGTGTATGATTTTTCGCTTTCACATATTTTCGTTTTCCATGGTAAATTAAAAACTTTTTCAATACCGACGCCAAGATAATTCAAGACTGAATAAGACCATGCGGTGTACATGAAAACAACTGAATAACGGAAAGCGACAGCAAATTTTAATTGATTCATTTTTTTCAGGAAGCGCTTGTTTCAAATCGATTTTTTTTACTGTGCGTTATCTATACATTTGTACCAGGTTTGAAGAAAATCACTTGCGCGTTATAGACCAGAAAATACGGTAACTACAAATAATTAAAACTGAACAGTAAAGCTTAAAATGATAAAGGCTGAGTGTTTATTTAGTTTGCCTAAATAGAATACCTCAAGATGGGCAACCTAGTTATTATGCGATGTGCTTGTAAAATATTTATTTTTTGCATTGAAAAAAGTAAAACTTGAAAAAAATAGAAAAACTTTGAAAGTAGCGCCAACTTCTTGAGCCAATCAACAGCAATCAGCAACTGAGAGAGCTCTCAGAAAATAAATGAAGTTGTTTACATATACCTAGCTGCTAGAGTTTTGATACTGGGGATTCCCGTTTCCGGTTCCCAGGAATTGACTCGATATTTCTTATTCTCGATTTCCAGAAATTTTTTTAACGATTCCTGGGAATTGTTCATTTGAATTTTGTGCCAAGTCTAGCTTTTCCAGAATTGCATTCATAGGTGTTTTTTTTTAGATATTCCTCTGAATTTCAGCCACAAATGTTAAACTATCAAAATTGGTTTTAGTTTTTTTGATTTAATGCATGTTGTACCAATGGAATTTCTGAGAAATACTTTATATTTTTTCAGTGAATTCTATTTAGTAACTGAATTATTAGGAGTTTGAGATTAAGGATCAGGTTGCATTTCTCACTATTAATTCAATTCTAATGGAATGCTAATACAATGTCAAATGGTTTCTTCTCATGCCTGTGAATGCCGTTAGTAAAAGAAAGGTCCAAAATTAATGTTTGCAAGTTGCATGAATCTGAATCTATATGCTCCTCCCCTAATAGACCAAATCAGCTACTAGGGAGATACCCATTGAAATCCATCAGGAAAGTTTTTTATGAAATTTCATGAATAGATGCAACACGAAGCAATTATCCAAATCAATGGTAGGTACTCAATTACACGATACTGGCACCGATGCAAATCATTAAGAATTCATCATATTCTCGCGTTAAAAACTTATGTTGATCGATTCAATGCATATTAAAAAATCGATGGCAGGAAAAAAAACTTTTGTTCTTTTAGGCTTTCGTTGTTTTAAGTCTTGAACTACTACGATTATTCTAGGTGATTTTAATATGTGAATGGTTAATGTTCTACATTCAAATGTATTCCTTCTCGCATATAATGCAACGAATGTTGTTTACATTGGTTGCTATGAAAATCATTTCTCTCTCCTTCCTTCTCTCTATCTTTCTCGTATTAAAACATTCGAAGTACGCTTTCACCCATAAGGAATGAAATGACATTAGGATTTGAAGGTTTAACAATGTAATTGGTTGGCAAGACAACATCCCGTTAAAATGTAAAGTTTTCCCCAAAATATTTGAATTAAACGTTTAACATGAGAAATTACGAAATGTAGGCAGAAAAAGATAGACAGAATAAGAAATATTATAATTTTTCCTTTAAAATGATTTAAATCGGAGATCATAGGTTAATTCTTTCTAATTTAGATCTCAAAAAGAAAAAAAATCCTGCACGTCGAAAAGTCGATGTTAACGTGTTCTTTTATGTCTTGTTAACATGTTATTAGGTCTTTGTTGAAGTCGAACCCAAGACTTTTTTCGACTTCTTTTCATCATCGCCTTAAAATATGTAAATAGAGAATTCCTGCTAAATTTAAAAAAACATCTCCATCCTTTATCGAGTTATTCGCTTTTTTATAGCATGACAGAGGGAGCCACAAAGGGGACAAAAGAAGGCTCTTATAGATTTTAGATTGTTTTTAACCTCTTTCATACATTTTCTATTCTCAGTTTTAACTTTGAGAGAATTGCAATAGAGGATACAGTAGTAGTTGGTCTCTTGTTATCTCCACATCATCAACGATTTGTCACAATTAAATTTATCATATGCATTGGGATTTATTTAAGACATGTATTTATGTTGTATCAATAATAAATATAATTTAAGTGAAAATGGTCTATTAAATAGAAAAAATGTGAAATCATTCTTATTCCCAGATTCCCGGGACATTTGAAAATCTAATTCCCAATTCCCAGGAAAAAAATTCTGTTGGGATCCCAAAACTCAACTAGCTGCAGTTTGCATAGCATGTTTCTCTGCTATGCGTGATATTCCTTCCCTCCTACATTTTCATGTACTTATAGTGATTTAAAAGTGAAATATTTACAATATGGCCCCCAAAAATGCAGTGTCAATGCTAGTAGAAGTAACAAGCAATAAACTTACCTATAAAATTAAAAATCATAGAAAAGGAGCTATGGATTTCACCGCAGTTACATGCAATTTGGGCTTGAGTGAAACAACTGTGCCTATCATTTGCAAAAATAATAGAAGCTGGACATAGTGTAACTCCTTTAACCACAACAAAACTCACTTGCCAAAGAAGCAATTTAATGGAGAAGATGGAATTAATTATTGATGTGGATGGAGAATATGAATCAATGGCGTATGCTACTCAGTCAGATTGCTATAATCATGAAGGTGAAAAGTTTATTCACTAGACAACAGGAGCAGCATTTTAATTTACAAGAGTGCATCTTGTTAATTTTATTCATTGTTATTATTATTTGATTCTATTGAATTGGTAATATCCCTTACATTTACAATTTAAAAATTTGTAAATTAAAAGACAAAAATACCTATCCTTATACAATGCATGTATTTTTGGGCCCGATGTATTCGAAATTCAATATATGCGCCTTTTCCAGGAATGCAACCTTAGCGTATATTGGGGTATTACTGTATATTCATAGTGAGAATATATATGTTTAAGTTTAATAGATAAACAACAAAAATGACAAAAATTAAGATAAAAAAATTAAGCGTACAAATAACCAATAGTCCAAAATTTTCAGGCCATCAAATAAACATTTACTGGATTAAATATGTTGTAATGCATTAGATAGACATTATATACATAAAGTAATAAAATTTATCAGGCGATAAGTCCAAAACACCTTTCTATCATATGCAATATTCTAGGCATTAAATGTATATAAATCCCTATCATACTTTATATTCTGTGCATTAAATAAACAAAACAATAACAGTAATTATATATCTTATTGATTTTATAAATGAAATTCTACAAAGCAATTTTGATTTGTCGGTATTATTGGATAAGTATTCCACTGCAACTGAGACGTCGGACGCAAGATGTTGCTAATAAAGTAGAATGAAGTTATTCAGAAGGGTGAAATACCATTCACAATGGAATTTCATCTCTGTGGATTGGAGTATGTGGAAAATATCAAATTTGTTATGTTTGGCTCAAAGGGTTTAAGTTAGTTGTCAACTTTTGACCAAGTTTGTATTTTAGTTGAAGAATTCAAAGATTATAATAAATTAAATTTTAACAAAACTTATTAGAAAATAATTTTTTGTGAATGGAATGAAATTGCTATCAGTTTGTGTTAATCATTCATTTTCTCCTTTCAGGCCTGCTGGGAGAAATATCAAATCCAGATACTTACCTGTCAGACCTTTTCCAAGGTCTTACATAAACACCTTCCTGGATTTCTTACCACTGATTTTGCATACAGGGTTTAACTCACTGGTGGCTTTGATTGTTAGTCTATCATATAGTAGAGAAATGCTACAATACTGCTAAAAGATTTACTTAATTGAAGCGATCACTTTGCGTTGTTTAGTTTATTGTTCATGTCGTAGTTGCAAATAATCACATTTACATTTCTCTTAGCTGTGTGTTTGTGTTGATTTTGTGATTTGCAGATAATCACACCAATTTAGAGCCTTCCAATACCATAATATGTTTACAACAATTAATATACATAGTATGTTTGAAGGATATGTTAACAAGATATCCACTAACCGAAATTTTTAATTGTTTTTCATATCCCATGTCTTAGTGGATTCTTTGTACACTTGTATGTTTCCTTTGCTGTACAGTTCAGGATAGGGTGAGGAAAGAAAATAATTTTGATAAATTTCTTTCGAAAAACTTGAATCTTTATTTGCATAACAAAGCTTATAACATTAGTCATTTATACCAAACTGGTAACAGAAAAGGGAAGCACTTTCATATGCTCAATTGTAACAAGTAACAAACTAGCAAAATATCAATTTTTCCTGGCAAAATGCACTTTCCTTTGCTATTAAACCCTGTTCTCTATGATTACTATGTTTGATTTTTTTTAAATCACTTATTTTATTTTCCTAATGCTTTAGTTTCTCTCATTAATAATAAACGATTGTCTAGGCATTTTCGTAACTCATAGAAATTTAAAATTGGTGTGCTCTTGAGATAGTTGCTCCTTCGTTTATGAGTAATAAACTTGATTCGACTCTCTGAACATGTTTTATTTTTCCCTACAATTCTCATCCTTAGGAACCTGAAACTTGCGCCCTATAATGCTTGACGTTAATCTGCAGTAATTGATGTTTGCAATTTTAAATATACATGGTGTATTCTTAATTTATATGATGTAAATTTATTTAATTCACCATGTTTTGTTGAAAACATTTTCCAAGTAAGGCCTCACAAATACTGCACAATCACATTGCCACTTTGGGAAGTAATGTTTTCTTTAAATTTTAATTAATGAGCTCATGGTAGTTAAGCGCATCGATTTTAAATATTCTTGTCTAGTATATCTTTGTAGTAAGGCTCAATTTTGCTTTTTTTTATCTATTGATGAGTTTTGCATATTCTACTATGTAAACAGTTAATAATGGCAGGCACAAATAAAAGGCCAATGCGCATTAATATGGAATCATTGATCTTCGAAAAAAAGATATTTTCCTAGCAAATTATACAAAAAGTTTAATGGACATACTGTGTAGCGTTCATAAGAGTGATAGATCATCCACTTCGATTTCATTTTGTGAATATCTTGAATGCATTGTATTTTCTAGTATTTGTACTGGCTGCTAGAAAACCATCTGAAAATTTCTTGTTTCTGTATGAAGTTTTATCACAGCTTTAGTATGTGTATAACTGCAATTTAAAATTTTATTTTTATGCTACCTTTAGGCAGGAATATAAATAGCTGTAATAATTGGTGTGTGGTATAAAAATTTCACAAAGCGCTTGTATTGAGCTCAATTCTTTAGTAAAAGAGAACAAATCCATAATTAAATAAAACATATCAATGGCTTTATAGCTATAACTCATGCCTGCATTTTTTCAAATATGATTTTACTGTTATTAGTTCAATATTAACCTATCCTTTTATTATATCACAAATTGTCTCGGTTAACCAAGAACTGCAAAATGCATTCTGTATGCCCAAGCATTAAACCTTATTGAACTCTTGAATAATTATTATCATTATGAACTCTGCAGATACGAGATATTGTCGTAAATACCATCAATATGCATCTAAATGGGCCAGTGTTGCATTGTCTATATTTAAAATTGCCAGTCTTGCAATATTAGTAATTTTATGAAATATTAGGACTTATAGTCATTTAAAAATCAAAGAAATGGCTTTATAGTAAGCTATTGGTTGTAATATTAATAGTTTCAAGTGATTATTTTTCATAATCTGGCTTTGTGCTTCACTTGAGCTATTTAAGCGTAACTCATGAAACAGAATCTTTTGTTTCTGTTAATCTATCCTACCAAATTTCTTTAGCAATGTGTTTAATTGTAAAATAAATCTTACTTTTAAATTAGTAAGCTTTTCACCTCCAATCACATTTAAGTAAAAAAATATGCCCTTGATGCATGAAAGCATTGAGCAGGATCAAATAATTTTTCATTTAGTGAGAAAATGAACTATCATAATTCAAAGAAATACTACTATTCTTGTCAACTGAGCTAGAACCTATTTTTTCAGGCTGTGCTTTAAAACCCTGCATCAAAACAGGTAATAGCTAACAAATATAATTTGCTGGTATAAGAATGCTATTATACTTGTGTATTTATGCTGTTTGTTTAAGGCTGGAACTCTTTGAGTGTTTTTTTTTTCGAGTATTTGAATTTTACTCAAATTAGTTTCTTTTATTTATCTGAGACTAACTTTTGAATTAGTGCTATTGCTGCTAAATGCAGAGAAACTGTAATTTTAGTCCAAAAACAATTATAGCCTTATGTATTCCAAGCAGATATTTATTATAAACTAAAGGATCCAAAAAATAAAAATTGTTTTATCAACGACTTTCTGTTTGCATACTGCTGGTGAAATTTCTTTGGCATCAATAGTTAACTTTCCTAAGTGGCCATGCATGTTGAAATAGGATATATCATTAAAATGTTCCGACCTCAAACTATTTTTGTTGAAAGATGAAAATATGATATGCAAGGCTTCAAAACTGCTATTTTAATACTATTTAAAAATTCCAAATAAAAGCTTTGAAAGACTTGATGAAATGTCGAATGAATTATTAGTCTATTTTGTATTATAATGGGTGCTTTGTAATTTAATATATGATATGTTAGCATAAATGTATTCATATGCTATTCCATTGATTAAGATAAAATATATTAATGATAATGATTTGTACAAAATGTCTGTAGAACTCCTCGAATTATAGCATGATATTTTGTCACCTTATGGAAGTCAGTCATTAAATAAGTAAGTATAAGCAGCATAACTAATTATACTGTGTTCAGCTATATAATAGTGAACATGTAAGACATGAATAATAAATCCTGGTAGAATTAAATCAGGTATATACTTGGAAGATGTTATGCTATAATAGCAATGGAAAGAGTTAAAATCAGAAATTGGGATTAAAATACTATTAAATTATTAATTTAAAATTTGACATTGACATTTTTAAAAATGGTTAATGATAGAGAAAGAGTGATTGTGATGTGAAAATTTTATAGCTGAAATTAACTGTTTGAAATTTTCAGCATTTTACGAGTGGTTATTAGATGCTGGTTCATTTAGTTGGTACTAAATGTGTAATAAAATCTCTTAATTCTTTTCACATGATTAGTAAATTTAAAACAAGATCTTTTCTAAAAAGCCTTAATTTGTGTCTATTTTTATGGAAGATATTTGCATGCATAGTCAAATGGTAAAAAAAGTGCTCACAGGAGGAGTATAACTGGAAGAAATTTTTACTTGCCAAAAATGAGGCAGTAATGGCCACTATGAATGGTGCCAAAATCTTCCAACTTTACTTTTCAATTTGATAAGTAATTTGAAAGAAATCCTTGGTATTTCATTCTTTGTATTATCCTTTCCCAGTTAAAATTTCATATTGATGGGACTAAGTGGCATGAATTAAAAACTTAACTTTATTATATTTTTATCGACGGATTTGTATTATTCGACGTATTGTATCTAGTATCTAACTGCACTTTGGAGATCAAATTATTTTTAAAATTATCCGTATGTGTATCAATTACATTGTTATTTAAATTTTTGTAAATTATTCCTGCTATTGTAAATTTCAACATATAGTTGTATGGGGACATTTTTATACTTAAATGTTTTCATATGATTAAATTCATTTTACGTTGAGTAAAATTAATGTAAGCTCTTATCAGAAATGTTTTAATTGGTAATATTTAAATTGATGACTTTGTGCAATCTTGCTTTGGCTGTAAGATGTAGGAGTTGAATTGAACAGTACTGCTTTGAATTCTTATTTGGAGTTAAAATTTCATTTTGTTTTTTTCTATGGCAATTGACCAAAATATGTTATTAGAAAGTTGCTTTTCTGTACAACTTCTTTCAGCAATCCCTCAGATTAGATTATGATTTCAAATGACTAGTAAATTTATACAACATTTTGTCCAAAACACCTCTAAGTTCACCACACAATTCATCATGAGGTAATAACGGCATGAAAAAACATTACCCCTCAAGATGGTGGGGTTTTGCAGTATATATGTATATATACGTATGTAATATGACATTAAAGTCACTTTAGAAACGTTTCTTTTTTGTGTTAATTCACTCTAGTCATTTGACTGATTCAATGAAAACGGCACTTGTGTAGGAAAAAGCACATTGTCATACTCACACTCCAAACTCAGTGCTTCTAGAAGTTGCATTTGATGAGGAATATTCGCTTAGAGCATCCTCCCCTTCGACCAACTCATCTCCACTGAATCCTTCCAAATCATCTTCATCCTCTTCCAAGCCTCTCGCACCATCATCATCTGTCGATAATCTCACTGAACAATTAATGTTATTCACAATATTCAAGTATTTGTGGTTTGCCGAACAAATGACACAACTGTCGGGACGTTTTCCTACCACACATACACAACCTAAAGCAGTCTTTTCTTCGTCCAAAATATCACCATCGTTGTTATTGTTGCTGTTGTCATCATCGTTATCGTTGTAATGGTGACACTCTTGTCTGCTTCGAATACCTCTCAAGCAACCAACACCTCCCGTTTTGCGTCCTTTGCTACCACCTCCAGCTCGCCCTCCACTACCACCACTACCTCCAGTGCCCCCACCTCCTCCTCCTCCTCCACCTCCTCCACTTCCTGGCGAAGGACTTATGTCTATTTCGATGGGAGGGAGCACATTTTGCTGAAATTGTCCGGAAATATTTCCTGGTGGTCTGTAGTTTGCTACCACCACCACTTTTCCTGAGCGACTCCTGGCCTTTCCGAGGCCAAGTTCCTTACTTCCTACCCACACCATTTGAGTAAAGTGACCTGTAAGAAATAAATTTAATATTAATTGTGGCAATTCCAGCTACTCGGAACTATGTTACCCTTTTAAATATCATCAGTTGTATTGAGCATCTTTTTGGTTCCTCAGTTTGGCATACAGAAACTGAAAAGAGGAGATTATCTTTCTGAAGTCAAATTTGTACATGAATGAAAATTAAGCATGCTCTAAATGTCCACACAATTATGGTAATGAATATTGTAAGCAAATGTGTTAAAGTGATCACTATGAAAAAATTTTCCAAAAAGATGGTGAACTTCACAGTACATATAATGAGTATTCTAAGAAAGGGTGATTTATGGTGCATGTAAGATAGAAATTTATAAGGAAATTAATTATCATAGTAGGGAATATACTAACTATATAAATGTTTTGTTTTATGTTATTGATGCAACAAAATCATTCCTAACATGTAAATAAGTCATATTCATTCATAATATTACAAGGAACTAAAGATTTCATAAAATCATAATTAAACTAACTAGCAGCTGATTTCCAATTCTCAAGCAAACAACATTTAATCTACCACTTTCAGGCTTAGCAAGTTGCTATTTATGCACATTTTTCATAGACATATGCATTTTCTCAACTCTAATTCTAGTATACTATAGTCTTGCATAAAACATGTTTATTTGTACATTACAGTTTTCTATGATTTGATCTAGTCCCACCTGTTTACCTATAGTTTTATTACTGCTTCTATTGATCCCAAACATTAAAAGATTTCATATGGTATTAATGGTTAATTATTGCTGGATTTGAGCATTAGCCATATTTTTCTATTTTTGGCTTTGCTGAGAAAAATTTCTTCATATATGCACAAAAGATAAATCAGTTTATTGTATGATTTTTTCTTTTTTATTTTCATATGCTTTTGGCTCTCATCACACAAGCAAATTAAAACCAAGTATAAATGATATTCTCCTAGTCGAGGGGCAATGCCACATTTCTGTAAATCATACAGAAAATCTATTTTTTTAAACAATTTTTTAAGAGATTGTAGTCTAAGACTTTTACTGAAACATTTTAGATAAAATGGTTTATTTTTTACTGGAGATCTAAGTGAGACAAAAACAGTAAAGACATATTAGGTTTTAGTATGCATTCCTTACAATGAAATTTAGAGTTCGGCCATCTCCATGGAAATTTGAGTGCTAACTTTACAATCTTCACATTTATGACTCTTGTGCTGAGCAGCTTATATTTTATTTCATTATTTTTCTCTTCAGATTGTCCTTAACCATAGCATGTTCCCTTATTGACTTGATATTCATGCAAATTGTAGCAGGCATACAATCTTTCTGATTTGTAGTAATACACTGTGGTTAGTTATGATGTGAATAAATAAGAGTTTGATATTTGGATCCTTGGTTTTTTTCCAAATTCAAGGCATGGACTAAATCTCTGTACCTACCAATAAATAATTACTGTTAAAATATGTCATGCAATGTATCCACATCAGTGAATACTTACACTTATTTAACTCCCAAATGGCTGATGAGTTTTCCTTGCTTCGCAGCAGGATATGAGGTTGAGGAAAGATATATTTGAATGAAAGAATTTGCAATTTTCTGAGGATGACAATAATGATAATTTCCATTTTATCAGGTGTGTGTTTTGGCATTGTTTAAATATTTTCTTTAAATAAATTGTTAAAGAAATAGCTTGAAGAGGTTTGTTGGAAAATTAAATCAAACCCATTATGTAAACTATGAAATGCCATGAGCAGCGAGGATCAGAGGCAGATATATGGCTAGGTGACCGCCTAGGGCGTTGCACCTATAGTGACCTCACACCTAGAGGCCCCAAGAGAGTATGTATCATATTAGTAGCAGACCTCAGAAGGCCACCCATTATATTTGACATATATATGTAAATAAATTATTAAAAATTTGACAGCATGTTTTCCTCCTTATAATTTAACCATATGTTTTCAGAAATTTGTGGGCCATCCAAACCACTATCGCCTAGGAGCCTCAAACCTCCAAAATCTGCTCTTGGAGAGGATTACGATATAATTTATCAACATCATGATTTGATTGATGAAATAGAAATGTGGAAATTTTTGTGTATAAAATAATGATGTGAAAGGATTGAAACTGTCATCAAGGAGTAATGTGATGCTGCTAAAAACAAAAAATAATACTACGAGTAAATCAAAGATCGAGTAAGCATACCAGCATTCACATTGGCATGGAGTATATCAGGTTCCTTAAGGTAATCATACTGTCTTACAGCACTGTACCAGTGGGATGCCACCTCTTGCCCTGTAAAAAAATATACAAATTACAATGAATTAATGTACTTTTTGTAATATTTAGAATTTCTTAATCAATCAAAAGTGAAATACTAAACATTAACCCCTTACCACATACTGAGTCATACATGGTATTACACTATGAGGAAGAGAATTGATGCTGCTGATGTCATCTGTAAGACTGACGAATAAATGTGTCAGCCTTAAGTCTCTTAAGTGCACCACCTAGAGCAACTGTGTGCTATCACTCGGAAAATAATCAATAATTTGTTAGTAACAACTGGCTATCAGCATCTGTATTATTGTTCTGGAAATTTATAAATGTTTGGATAAATACAGAGAGGAAAGTTGGAATATTTGTTTAATTCTCTGCTTACTATCATCCAGAATAGGTATGCAACACTATGCAGTTGCGAATCACATTCATTTGTTAATGCTATATGTTTTAGCTCCTTTTATTGCACTCTTACTAACATTTTCATTATTCTTTTGCAACAACAATGTGATTTTGGTACTTTTCATATTCTCAATATTATTAATTTGAAATGTAATGGTTGTAAGTGGATCTTGGACTACTGTTTCACTTCTGCTATGGATACAAGAATGTTTTATCGTTTCTCAACAACTGCTGTGGAAGATTATTCTGATGGAAATATTAATGAAGACCTTGACATGTCTGGTGATAAAACCGCACTTTAGTATGGACCTTTGCCTAGAGGTATATCATAAATCCATGCCTCTGAGTCGGAGGGTAGCATTGAATTCTGTGTCCAATAACTATCAAATGAGATTATTTCAGAAAAAGATAATGAAGACAAAGATGACGACAATATTTCTCTAGCACAAAAACCTACCACTTGCCCTGGGAAATCATTAATATTTTGTCAAAAATATAATGCACAATTATGTTTAAGCTAGATAGAAACTAACTAGCTAACCCTAGGGTAGGGTTATGCATCTCAAATTTGGAGGGACAGTCCCTCCTTTTCATCACTCATCCTGCCTTGTTAAATGTCACAATTTGTATTCTGCTTTTTGAAAAATCTTGATCAATATCCCAAATTGCCATTTAAATCGTCCAGAACACCCTCACTGGTCACACCAAGCTATCTGATATCTATTGCATCTATCTATCTAGGGCTGACTTATCAATAAATGCATTAAAAACAAGCTGCAGTAATCTGTCCTTCCTTATAGTCAGAAAATATTTGAAAATGTTCCTCCTTGGCTTCCTGAAAAGTTGGTCACCTTACCCTAGGGGTATGCAAGGCCTTTCCAATGGGTACACAAATATATTGAAGCAGAAGGTTTTACCACAGCGTTTTCCCACTCGACAACCAACATCACCATCTCCCACCTACTTCTCATTTGCCTTGAAGTAATCTTTTTCATCAGTTTCTTTTGGTTAAATAAAGCAACATGAAGAAATTGTAGTAGAAATTCCAATTTATTCGTGATAAAGTAAGCATATGGTGTTTCAATACAGAGTGTGGAAACAGTGGAGGGGAGGTAGATAAACAGACAATAGATGGGTGACTATGGTTAGGAAATGACCAAGTGGGAGGAGAGGAGAAAGAATTAAGAGGGGAATTCTGCAGTAATTAATGCAATTATGATGGATTGGTTAAGGTTTGAATAATGGGAAGCAGTGAACTACTCGGAAAGAGTAACTCATCATGTACCATGGAGTACAAAGTTCTTCAAAAACGTTTTAAGGGGTACGCTGACAAAAAAGGTTGAATATCACTGGTCTATACCAGTGGTGCCTGACGATTTTACATGGCGGGCTGCATCGGTGGTTACAAATCCTTCGGTGGGCCACATTGAAAATAGTCAATTCTTCGGTGGGTTAGATAAGAGTTTAAATAGGAAGTGACCTGTATATTCTGAGGAGCCATATAAGTGAGAATCAATTCTAAATAAGGTTTTTATAGTTAACATTTCAATATTAAAAGTTATATTTGCAAAATTTTTGTAAAAATGCATGAGTTTCATGTCACAGCTGTATTATGTGCCATATACCGTAATAACTCATGTACTGTGTGCACCCTTTTTCCCAAAATGTTGGTAAGAAAAAGTGACTGCACATCTTACATGAGGATTTCTGAACAGGTTCAGGCCCAGCAAGATGGAGGGAGGGGGTCTACAGTACCCTGGCCTACAATTCTTCAAGGGGCCCAGCCGAGTATACCAGTATATTGTATACTTGTATTATTGACAAAGTGAATGTGTGGGGAAAGATGTTAACATAAATTAGAGTGGCTGGAAATAGAGATCTCAGTGGTTTCCTAGTATTCCTGGTGTTAACATCCATTTATCATGATCATTTATATGGTATAAATATGTACCATGTATGTATTCAATAATTTAATGCAACCAGCATAAATTATATGGACTTATATTTTCAAGACGTTTAATTGGGATTAACAATAAAGGTATGTAATCGCTAGCTATTTATTTATATCCCTAGTTACATTTATTTAAGCAAAAATATTTTTATTGATAATTACTCATATGTTAAATACCATATTTATTCATGTATTCGTTATATTTATGTTTCATTTTTATGTTATATTCATTAAATTGTTTTGGCAATTTTAGATTAACACGTTATTTTTTCAATAAATATAGTAAATTTTTTCAGAAATGACTTGTTGCTTTTTAACCCTCATATCTACATGCATAGACACACACACAAGAGGGACCCGTCATACACTTTGCACCGAGGCCTGCGTTAGCTCTCGACACCCCTGAACAGGTTATATAAATTGAGAGTGTCGATAGTAATTACACTGCAACACGTTTGTGTCTATGTTTATACTCGTAGAAGACAAAGAATTCTATGAAGTATATTCACAGAACTTGTTTAAGTGAAGGGGAGTCGGTGAAGAGGCCAAACTTTTTTTAAATCCCAGATTTCATCTTTTTTCGACACAAATGAATTTTTTTCCCTTTGAACTGGCCCAAAAATTGGGGTGTGCATAGTACATGAGGGCATGCAATACATGAGTAAATACAGTATGGCAAAGACAATATTTAGCAATATAAAATGCATTTCTTCATGTTTTTATGAGTTTTCCAAATATTTTTCTGACTTCTGTGCATTTTTTCCTGCCCTTGTAATTTTTCTGCCATAAAGAGGAAACATCGTAGAGGGTTTAAAATTTGCTCTGAGACTTTATTCTATAAACAATTGTTATTAAAAAATCTTATCATTACATTCATGCAACAGTTACAATACCCTATCTTTATTTAAAAAAAAACAAATATGTGTAAGCTCATAAGCCATCTATATTTCCAAGACTACACTTGATGACCAACTTGACATCTATAAAATTGAGGACAGTTACTTGGTAGCATAAATGTTAATGCAGTTTAGCTAATCATTTTATCAGTAAAGCAGTTACCTTGATTACTATCTGGACTCCTAACATCCAGTTATTTCATTACCAAGAGAGTCATATTTGACCCTCATGGACTTGGTCCTATGAAGCCATGAAAGTCAAATGTTACTCATGGGATCTACGAGTATTAGAAGCTTCAAGATCAGTGGCATATCTGCAATTAGGCCAAATAAGGCCATGACTTGGGAGCAGCCTGATTTTTGGGTGTGGCCAAATTTTGAAATTTTTACTTTTTGTTTAAATTTTTCTTTCATTTTATATCGAAATGTAATGTCACACTAATGTTAATAAAAATCTGTCTGAAAACAAAATTACAGTGAATTTTTAATGCAATATATAGGGGGCAGCCAGACTAAATGACTCTAGGGTGATAAATGTGCAAATCAGTCACTGTTCATAACACGTATGATATTCCTTACATTGTTATTGAAAGATGAATTTAAAAAGGACCCAGAAACTGACAGATAATAAATTCATATATTTGCCAACATTATGTGAAAATAAATCTATGCAAGTGATTACTTTCCTTTATTACCCAAATAATTGAAATAAATAAGGAGAAAACCATCAACCATTGGATTAATAGCATAACTTTTACAATTTACAATCTTTAAATGCCTATTATGATTGGATTGAATGGAGTGAATCCAAAGTTACTGAACCTCTCTTGTTTAGTTTACCTCTGATACAGACATTTCTTAAATTTTATGTTGTGGTAGTTTCTCTAGGCAGGGATACATTTTCAGTTATTACACACATGACTAATTCAGAATGTGCCTTCTTTGGCAATCTTAATGTTAGTAATTTCATGTGAGTATAGTATACCCTATTTGATATAAATTTTTATTCACTTTACTGTTTTCTGAAAAAATGCATTTTGCTGTATACCCAATTCCAGTATTTGACATTATCATTACTTTTTCAACATAAATGGCCATAGTTAATCTTTTACTCATATTTTTCGTATGTCAAGGACACTTAAATATATTGTTCACATTCAGCATCTGATCATACAGAACAGTGATAAAAACGTTTTTGGTCTTTTCAATATGAGCTTTTTAATTATTACCTTGCTGTCACTTTGTACTCATATGACCATAATAAAAAATTCTTACTTGCGTCTTGAATATAACTGTTTACAATTATGTTTAGAAGTAATCAATATCATTTTTCTATATTTAGTTCGTGGCTTATTTTCTTAAGAAACACCTTCCTTTTTTGGCATTTTTATGCCTTTCTTATAATATTTTGGGAATTAACCACAAAAGGATGTTATTTCTCTTAATGTACAGGAAAAATCTCATTACATCCTATAACTCTTTGCTAATCTATAAGGTGGCCAAGATTGTGCGAATGTTGTAATAGCAGTACTGCACTTGATATAATGCAATATGAGTCAAGATATAAAATAGGAAAATAGTTGGCTAATAAATTCATCAAATTTCTTTAAGTCATTGTTCCATGACCAATATAATAAAATGTTTGCTGTTGCTCAAGGATAGTTTGCGGTCTCCTTAGGTACAGACTTAGCCGCAAAAATCCCTCCTAAATCATTGATGACCTAATAATATTGTTAACATTCCGCTAATGTTGTTACTTTCTTTTACTTATCAATCAACATTCGAGATAAATCTAAACCTCTCTCCAATGCAATATATAAGTGACTACCATAAATCCTCAGGGGATAATCTTATATAGCTCAATATTAAGTTACACTAGAGCATAAGAGCTCTTAATAAGATAATAATATACACAAAACCGAAGTTCACCACCAACAAAGTTAGTTTAAGAATTTAGTAATAAACCAACAGGAAATAAAACTAAACAACAAACCATAATCGCTAAACTTACGAAATAAAAATTATTGTATATTAGGTTAGGTTTTATTTCATATCCTACAATTATTTCTTTATGACCAAGTGGATTTTTGAAGTTTACGAAATGGAATGTATCCATATTTTTTAGGAACCCTCTAGAATCGTTGGTGATCAGTTATATTTTGTGATATGGCTATCATAAAGAAACAAAACAACATAAGTGTTAAGAAAACAAGT
Source organism: Tanypteryx hageni (assembly GCA_028673005.1). NCBI lineage: Eukaryota > Metazoa > Arthropoda > Insecta > Odonata > Petaluridae > Tanypteryx > Tanypteryx hageni. The sequence continues at coordinate 97,292,435 of CM054116.1, forward strand.
GCCATCGAATTAGGAAAACCGGAGAACTTAACAGGCACTTGACTTGCAGAATAAAGGTAATATTTATTTTATTTTACAGTTACAATTGCTATAACTCTCTATTGTATGATATGTTTTATAAAGATCGTATAAGTTTTATAGTTATCATTGAAAGGAATTCGTAATATAATTTATGGTGTGCAATATTCACAAATGTAAAACTTTTATGCATAATGAAATATTTGTATTAGCAACGAGTAGTACTTGTTTATACAAACACTATGAATTTAAAATGTTTCTGAAATAAGTTGCATAGATATCTAAAAGTTGGTCACCGTAGTACCAGATTTATCACACGCAACACATTGTCGAACTGGAAATTGCGATATGAAATATTTAGAATTGACTTGAAACCGTAAAAACCCAAACTCAAATAAACATAGAGACTACACGGATAGAAATGCTTATTTAAATGGGCAATACTTAGACACAGAATATGTTCATTGGGATTAGATTTAAACGAAAAGTTATGGATAAACGTTGATTTACAATGACTGGATTGGTATTCCATCTTACAAATATTGTTTCACGCGGTGTTGCGTTTAAATGTTTTATAATTCATAGATGAAATAATGCTTATATGTCTGTGTAATGAACTCTTCATGAAGTCAGCCTGTTTCGTCTCAATCCTCTAATACACCCAGTATTTAGTCTCGTAATTTATTTAAACACTGTTGTTGAAGCATATTACGCTTGCACGGCCGCAGGGAGATCGCAAAACTACATCGAAAAAATTGCGAGGAATTCATATCAAAGTGTCCGCTCGTGTTTATTCGACTCCACTGGCAGTTTTTGGCATGGCTAATTATATGACAACGGAAGTTAGTATACATACTCTTAGTAGGGGTGCGCTTCTTTTATCAAAGAGGTTTGCTTGAAAATGCCGTTATTCAGCCACTATGGTTTTCGTGAGACGTCGCTTATGAAAGATCAGTTGGAACATAATTACGAGATATAACGTGGAGCTGTTGCGTGCTTGTTACTTTCCTTCTTCAAATGAGGCCCTACTTTGAAGCAACTTTTAATAGAGGTCAAAGGTCAGCTGTTAACCGGTTATCGCAGTACCAAGGTGTGCCCCTTTAAATTCTCTCTTGAATGTAGGATTAGAGACTGAATTCAAATCTGAAATGTAAGATGCTATACTTAAGGGGCTAGGAGGCAAAACGATACATTCACCACAATTTTCATATCGAATATACAGTTTTTTACAATTTCACTAATTCCAATGTAATTTAATTGCATCCAACAATTATTATTAATAATATCTATTGTTTCTTATAGTCACTGAATTATATGTTATTCCTAGAAAATTATCAGTGCATCTGCTTGAGTTTAAATTAATTTAGACTCCCCTTAACGTTTTACTAAAATATATAAATGTTTTTATATCCAAGGGCAAATCGTTTAAATTTTAAGCAAGAAAGCTATCATACAGCGATGTAACGAAGAAAATAGTGTTAAATTTTCTGTGATCCATCAGTTTTCAATGGTAATTCAGATGCCAGCGAAATTTAACTGAAAAATTATGCATTCGAACCATGTTTAGCAATTAACATTTTTACTTTCTCATATAAAGTCATGCCACCGTTAGCGCATGCTCGTTTTGCGCGAACTTCAATTTCTGCGAAAACGACAAGATAAAATAAACTGCTTAATCCACTACTGCATTAACTGTTAAGAAATTAAAGCATTCGCGTAACAGTTTACTGGAAGAGATGGAAAAAATTATTAATGCATTGAATTTATGATCAAACCCATAGTCACATACCGATTATCAGTCGATTATAATGCACAAACAAAGAACATGTAGGACCATTTGAGAGAACAGGAAGGTGAGACATTTATGGCCAGTTCAGGTTGGTTCCACAAGATTAAGGGCCGCTGCAATCTCCATAGGGTTCGCATCACTGGCGAATCTTCAAGCGCTGACATCCGGGTTGCATGATAGGTAATGTTTTATGTACTGTTTAATTCATTAATTAGTGCTTTTCGTCATTGCTGAAAAGTACTATTATCTTCGTGATGCCCGTCCGTACGTACGCATATATATCCGGGAGGAATTAGCCAAACCGATTTCAACCAAATTTGATACATAGAATCTTCACATAAATACATGACCAAAATGACATATTTGGACCGGATCGACTCAGCCGGGGTGCCACAATCGCGAAATAAATCTTCTCGGTAATTATGAATTTGGAAGGAATCGGCTGAACCTATTTCAACGAAATTTTGTATGAAGGAGATGTGCAACATAACAAAACAAAATCAAGACGTTTAGTATAGATATAGAAAGCAGGGCTGCCACAATACAAGGAATAATAACATATGTTTTTACACGTACATATTTGTGTTGAACTGTCCGCATCAATTCTAAATAAATTTAATATTTATAATGTACACATATTTACGAAACCAAAACAGCATATTTAGACCGGATTAGCCACACAGAGGTGCCAACATTACAAATAAACTCTTTCAATAATTATGGATTTGGAAGGAATTGACTGAAGGGATTTCAACCAAAAATTTGTATATAAGATTAATACAACATACCATATAAAATCAAGATGTTTAAAGCAGAGCTAAAGAGCAGGGCTGCCATTATAAAACGTAAAATAATATTTCTTTTATACGTATTTCTAGAGAATTGAAGGCATGGATTTTAATCCAATATGGTATATATAATCATCACATAAATAAATAAGCAAAATAGTATGTTTCAACCGAGTTGACTAAACAGGGCTATCACAATATCAAGGTTATAATTTTTCTGTAACTATGAATTTGGAAGGTATTGGCTAAACCGATTTAAAAGAAATTTCGTGTGTAGGGCGAGTATAGAATGGCAAAACGAAATGAACGTGTTTAGAACGGATCTAAAATGCAGGGCTACCACAATACAAGGAAAAATAATTTTCTGATTTCAAAGCAATTACATTAGTATACGATAATAATACTACGAATTTGAAGGGATTTCAATTAAATTTTGTATATAAGGTAAGATTTTTACAATATACCATAATGAAATCAAGATGTTTAGAGCGAAGCTAAAGGGCAGGGCTACCACAGTAAAAAGTAAAATAATATTTCTTTTATACGCATTTCTAGAGAACTGACAACATGGATTTTAACCAAATATGGTATATATAGTCTTCATATAAATAAATAACCAAAATAGCATATTTCATCCGGGTCGACTAAACCGCAATATCAAGGTTATAATTTTTCTGTAACTATGAATTTGGAAGGTATTGGCTGAACCGATTTCATAGGAATACATTAGTACCTATACGATTTTACTATGGCGAATTCGACGAAAAGCACTACTGTACTACGAGAAATCCGTGTACAACTTTACTTGTTTGGAACATATTCCTATACCTTACATTATATACGGTTCGTTTAACGCAATTTCTAAAAACGCAACATCCTTCAGGAACGCATCCTTTGCGTTAATCGAGGTATTACTGTACATAATATATAAAGTATTGTAATCGCTAAAAAAATCGACTTCGAGATTTTGGCGGAACTAGGCGTTTAAGATGTCCCCGAGTCCAGAAATGCGGTTTTCGCCATGCCATCTGTCAATCTGTGCTGTGCAAGGCCCTAGAGCAGGGGTTCCCAGCCTGGTGCTCGCGAGCACCGCTGTGCTCTTCGGTAGCCTGGTTGTGCACTTTTGCGATGCTTAAATCGCGTTTCCTAGCATCATTAATTTAATGCGATCAGTTCCTTCCTTTCTAAATGTATATAAGAACATTACTAATAACATTGACGTTGGTTTGATTTTAGTATTTATAATCATTATTTTTTCGCAAAAGTATAGTGGTGCTCGCTTGATATTCTAGGATATAGCCTGGTGCTCACTTGATATACCAGAATACAACTTAGTGGTCGCCACGTGTAAAAGGTTGGGAACCCCACTCCTAGATCAGTGATTCTCAACAATTTTGTAGGCGCGGGACCCTTTCAAAGATAAACAGAATCTCGCGTCACCCCAGCCTTCAAGCAATGTTTTTATATTGTCACAAACGAGTATTACAATCTTTGGACATATCCATTCGTTGGTATCACACCATAATCAATTTATTAGAGATAAAATTAAGACCCAGTTATCTGTAAACACATTCAAACCCCTAAAAATCAGCTGCGGCGCCCCATTGTGCCGCGGCACCCAGGTTGAGAATCACTGGTCTAGATGTTTAAAAAAAATTCGAATGACATTTCGTATTTGGGCATAAAATTACCCAGAATAAAAACTAGGAACAATGCAACAATGAAGGGTAGTTTCTTCTTGTTGATTTTCACAAATTGTCGATTTATTCAAAAACGGCTCCAACGATTTTAATTAAAATTCCCTCAGTTTTTGAGTTTATAGTCATAAACAATACTAAGTAAGCCATATTTCTTAAAATAACTATATAGCGTCTAGCGAAATTATAATATAAGTATAGATTTTTACGCCCAGCTACCGCACGACTCACCCCAGTTCTGTCAACAATCTTCGTCCCGCAAAAATGCTATTACCAATGTAAAATTCACAAAATTGAATGTTCCAGGTACTAAAATAGTTATGGGGAAATAAAAGTCGCATGGCAAATAAATATTAATGAAGATTTATTCGTTAAACATTACGGAACAATTATATTTATGTTGTACCTGATAGTGCATACAAAACGTGTTTTAAGTAAAATAAATTTATATAATTTTTTTCTGTTTTAGTCAAAGATTAAAAACTTATTCAGCGTTCACAGAAAATGTCCTCAAACTTAAAATAAAGATAAAATTTAATCTCTAAATATTACTTCATTAATAAAATATCAATGAATAATATTGTCTACTTCCACGAAGTCACGCCAAATTCGATTAATTGAATATTTGTTTATTTTTGTTACCGACATATTATTTATCGTAACCAAGGTACTTTTAACCTTCAAAACAGCGTCAAAATTTCTTGAATATGTGACCAAAACGAATTTATAATTTCACGAAACTGACAATAATACAAACTACCTTGACCACGAAAGATTTTCACACAAAAAGACGTCAAATCTTCGCGTTGAAATTAATTCGTGGACCGATTCGATGCGTATTCAAAATCGACGGCAAAAAAATGAAATTTCGTTCTTTCAGGCGTTCTTTGTTTTCTACTATTATTATAAGTAATTTTTATATGCAGGTGATTAATATGCTACCCTCACTCCCGCGTTAATGAAATATAAAAAATAAACACTCCTCGAATCGGATCCTTGTTCTTACTATGGACGATGTCTTGCCTAAAAGGTGTTTCTCAAAAAACCGTCCAAATCGTACCTACCGTTCTACGCGTGCATGGAAACGCACCTTAAAGCTCCCACCAAGTCCCTCCCACACAGGGGAGCGTTTCAGACAAACACAAACAAACAGATCTGGACTATTATTATAATAGATTAGTTCGACTGAAAATCAATTGACTCGATAGCTTACAATTCATTTAAGTCTGCCAAAACGTAACAACTGACATTGAAGATTTTTTATCATGAACATAATTTCAAGAATTTAATTTTATTTTTGACAGTGGAACATAACATTTAGTAATACTTCAGAATTTAGTCCAATAGCTGAAAAAAAGGAGTAGCTCGTAAATTAAAATTGGAACAAGTTATAATATAATTCACGTTGCAGCTAGAAATTTTATTAAGTAACGTGTGAGGCAATCAAAATTAAATAATACCAATAGTTGATTTTATCATACACCGCGAAGAGTTTGCCTGTGGATAGAACTGCCCGACATGTATGCTTGCGTGTCGATTATATATATATCGCTGAAGAAGGGCTTGCGTGTTTTTTGTGTTTTTTTTTGTGTTTGTGTTTTCAACGTGTCTCTTCGACGCCCCCAGCAGCCTGCCATCTTGGTCCCCGACTTGGTAAGTGTCCGCTGGGCTTTCTTCAACACCTTGTTGCCACCCTCATCACTACCTTTTCATTTCCTTAAGTTTATATATATATATATATATATATATATATATATATATAATTCCATTTTGAAATAAGCCCAACCTTCGGCTGTTTTATGCTCGAATTATTTAAAAAATATTTGGACTTAATTTACTTCTTAGTGTATTCAATTATTCGTTCATTATATAGTTTAATTTTTCGCAGTACTTTTTTCCTACATTCCATTATTTTATTGCACTCCCATTTATTTCTTATCGATAAATACAGACATTATAATTCTTAGAAATGGATTTATTCTTGTATAGGGTACTTTTAAATATGGAAATACGGGACAACCGCAACCGGACAACCTATTTCTGTAAGAATTTTATTTAGTTATTTCAAATTTTTATTTAAATTAACAAGTAAAAATATCATAAATATAAATTTTAAAATAATAAAACTAAGCAGACATTTACTTTATCACTTGTGCTTCTATTCTGATTTTGCCGAAGTTGAATGTTCTAGATCAGGGATTCTCAACTTTTTTATTTTCGTACTACCAATTCAAAAACGAAAATGTTCGCGTACCACCATATAGGCAAAACCATGTGTTTTTATTTTTTTCGCGTACCACAGGTTGAGAACCCCTGTTCTAGATCATTTTTAACAAACTGAAAAAAATCACGACATCAGAATTTAGATGGGGGATATGATCGACGCTTTCGTAGTAAAACTATGCAATGTGGGCACAACTAACCCCTCTTTAGATACGCTATTGACTCAGTAAATACAAAGCAACTTAAGCTATCACAACAATAATCTTCTTTCGTTAAATCATAGAATCCAATTCAATGAATCCACGAAATAATTTCCTTCTATATTCTAATCTACACTCATTCAATGGAGGCAGTTTCAGCATTGGTGGCGGTGTTTAAAGGCGCTTCATTCAGCAGCTCATCTATTAGCGACTATAATCTGAAATTTCGGTATTACACAATATTTTTGGTAGCTAAATGTGAATTTTGCCTATCTAGAAGCGTGTGATCTGTAAATAAACCAGTTAAGAAAGTATAACCTGGAGTTTTATGATTCCATGCATAATATCCAGGATCAATTTTTAACACATTCTTAAGTAATGTGACCCGCTAGTTTAAAAAAATGTGTAACTTAAAATACGGGAAAAACACCGTCCCGTATAGTGTTCGCACGGGACGCGGAAAATACAGTAAAAATACGGGAAATCCCGTATAATGCGGGACGGTTGGCAACCTTATATCTTGTAGGAACCGCAACGTAATAAATTTATTCATTGGCATGCAAATTCAGAAAGAACTGCTGTTACGGAAGTGATTGGTGTTGCGCTGGTTGAGCATTTAAATTCCATTTTAAAGGTAAAGTCGAGCTTATTTATATTTCCTAAGAGCGATCGAGATGAATCAGGATCGTTTACATATTCTCACATCGCTCTCGCGCCATAAAAATACACTTTTTGTAGACGTACCAGGAGCGTCGCTTTCCATTTGTTTGCACAGATTCTTAATTTATGGCTTCAGCTTTTCTCTCAACATTTCAACGCACAATCAGTAACGAACACGGATCCCCTTTGAAACGCGTTGTATTTGTCCCTATTATCACGTACCCGATTACTTTGATTCCCGACACCGCGTCGTATTTATAATTGTGACGTAGTACCATCCCCTCATATGGAGCTGCGGCACTGCTTAAATTTAATTTAACTTTTATAACGGGCACCATTATTCTACACGAAGCGGAAATATTTATCACTTTAAACTAAACTCGGATTTCAACCTAATATTATGCATTCGTTTCGCATGAATAGACTGAGTCGGCGCTTACATAAAATCTAGCTTCGTCTCTCTCTCCCCCGTTGTTTAAGACAAAAGGAACAAGTTCGATCGCGAGCACGATAGAAGAGCGAGCGTTAATCAGACGAATGCGCACGGAATCGAGAAGAGGGAGTGAGAGGGAAAGCAGCGGGGCGTAAGGGAAAGGAGGGAAGGATGGAAATGATTCACACGCGAAAAGACACGCGTACGCGCAGCCGGGGCGCACGGAAGAAGTCGACGGATCACGCTGCGTCACGAGCTCACAAAGGCGAGCACGTCTTTAGGAAGGTAAAGGGCACTTGGCACTAATGGCGATAGGAGCTCCCGTATCCAACTCTCTCTCTCCTCATCCCTCTTTCTCCCCTTCTCTCTCTCCCCATCCCTTTATTTTTTAATCACGTTTTTTTATTTCTTTCTTTGTCTCACCTCGCTTTATTTATATTCTTTTACTCTGTACTCCCTCTGTTTTTTATACCCCTCTAATTGCGTTTCTCTTTTTATTCTGCCTCTCTTTTTTCTCTCTCTCGTTATTTATGTCTTTTTATTTTCCCATTGTATTTTTCTTTCTTTCTTAGTTTAACTCTTTAAATTTCGTGTATCTTTTCGTTCTCTGTCTTCCATTTCCGTCCGTTTTTTCTCTTTCTTTCTTTCCGCATTTCTTTTTTTCGCGCCTATCTTTTTATCTCGTTCTCATTATCATTCCCTTCTTCCTCTCTATTTATTTACCTACTTTATATCTCTATATATCGCTTTCTACTTACGCCTTTAGCTCTTCATCTGTTTTGTTTTCGTATATCTCTCTCTCTCTCTCTCTCTATATATATATATATATATATATATCTTTATCTCTCTATTTATCTCCTCGGTATCATCCTCTTTCCCTTTCGCTCTCTCTTATCTCTCCAATTCCTTTCCATTTATCACACTCCTATATCTTCTCTCCTCCCTCCCTTTCTCTACCTCCCTCCCTTTCTCTACCGCTCTCCCTCTCCCTTTCTCTACCTCTCTCCCTTTCTCTATCTCCCTCCCTTTCTCTACCTCCCTCCCTTTCTCTACCTCCCTCCTTTTCTATACCTCCCTCTCTTTCTCTACCTCCCTCTCTTTCTCTACCTCCCTCCCTTTCTCTACCTCCCTCCGTTTCTCTACATCTCTCCCTCTCTTTCTCTACCTCCCTCTCTTTCTCTACCTCCCTCCCTTTCTCTACCTCCCTCCGTTTCTCTACATCTCTCCCTCTCTTTCTCTACCTCATAATCCTCTCGACTCATTCTCTTTACACCCCTTACTTTATCACCGCCTTCTATTTTCGTCCATTCATCATTCTCCTCTTCCCACTTCCTAAGCTTTTAGGATTTTCCTTACGTGACTTACTGCGGGGGCACACCTTTTCCCGTTGTCCTCGTCGCATATTTAACGACCTCTTAACACGTGATGTGTCGCCACTGGAGAAAAGTGAAAGATTCCACGCGAGAAAGAATGGAACTTGCAATGTATTCTTCATTTCCTTTTGCTGCAAGAGTATGCTGTGGCCAAGCGTCCCTTTTTTCCTTCGTCCCCTCCTCTTACATCTCGAGTCTAGAGCCATTACGCAAGATTTTTTTGGCAGTTTTTATTTTACGATCCTTCAACGTCCAAGGAAGATGCGTGATATGATAGATCGGGCAGAAATAACGAGCGTTGAATGTGGTATGTTATGCGGATGTCGGTTATTTTATTGCTTTCATTTCATTTCCTTCCGCTGAACGTTACATGATTAACTATATTCGCGCTTAATTTACCATTGTGTGGCGCTGGAACCAGATATGATTTCTTTAAAAATATGTCGTTTTCGTGATTTGAGTAATGAATTAATATGTAAATCGAGCGAATGGGCGTACAAAGAAAATTTTATTCGTCCATAAAAATTACTTGAATGGTTTTTTGTTTAAAAAATATATATATATATATTATACATGCGATAGTTCGTACAATGAACTTAGGCTGGTTTGAGTTCTATAGTACTGAAATCATTCTTTGAAGTTTTATTGTTATATTCTGGTAATCTCTAGCATTTAAATTTTCCGAATAAATTTATCGCAACATTTTTCGGTACAACATTACATTCGAGAAGAAGTTCAATTGTAAACGTTTCTTTGCTATTAGTTGCTGCCATTTTTATACCATATAGAAGAGAATTTAAGCCTTAGTTCGTCTCACTAAGAAAGGTTTAACACATGCTCCTGGTTTTTCTCCTTTCATTTTTTATTGTTTTGTTTTCCGAGTTAGAAGGCGTTCTAAAAATACATCCAGCAATAGAATAATCCTGCATATTTTATTTGTTTGAATAACTAGGTTACCAGTCAGTGTATTTTCAGATTGTACTTATGAACGTTTCCACTTGTTTATCTAAAATGGTGAACGCGGAAACAAAAAAAAATAAAAGTAAATAATTAACTTTTAGAAGAGACAATCGAAAACGCTGCGCTACTTTTCCTTCAAAAATCTCACGATCGAAATGAAAATTTGGAATCACAGAAATCGCTAGCTTTTCGTTAATTTTTTTCAAGTTCTCTTTTCAACGGCAAACATTTCGTACACGAAAAAACTTAATCACTCGAAAGCAAAAGAGACCATGAGAGTGGTTAATAGTTTTAAATCGCCACGTATTAATAGTTCAGCGGAAAGGTTATGACCCAGCAATGTTGAAAAAATATTTGGTGCTTTATGGAAAAATCCTAAGATCTTTTAAAATTCAGGCTAAAGTTCTTTAAACGCGAGACGGTGCTGCCACTGGCGGTTGAAAATGCTAATAATACCGTCGCAAGGGGGATTGATTGGAGTGGCGCATTAATTACGCCTTCGCACAGCCCCACTGAAATATATCCCAGCGCCACGAACGTTGGACTGGAGCCTCATGCATTCCTTAAGTGGATGCGTGCCGCTCAGAATAAATAGTTGTCGGGAAAATCCTTGGGTCACGCCTTCTAACGGCAAAAGGTGTCTCACCTCCTCTCCGACTGCTCCCTCGAACTTTTCTTCCCTCCTCCTCCCTATCTCCTATCATTATCCTCCCTTTAACCCACCTAGCACCATTATTCTCCCCCCTCCTCCCATCATCCTCCTCCTGACGCCGCTCCACTTTCCTCCCCTGCTTCTCCCTTCAGGATTGCTTCGACACACACTAAAGACGGCGATGCATAGAGAAATCTGGGTCATCTTGTCAAAATATCAGATTGACATTAATGCAGCCAGTCTTAATTTTTACTCGTGCCTCTAATCTTAATGGCGGTCCCTGTTTTCAAAGTAAAGGGTATGATACATGGGTAAATATTTTTCATTTTCCCTCGAAATTTGAACGCGGCGACGATGGCAGCTGGCGCATAGCAGATGAAAACGAAAGAGGAAAATGGGGAAGGGATGGAAATGAACGAAAAGAAAATGGCGAAGGCGAAAAAAAGTGCACCATCATCTTCACCGATCGAGCTCCGTTTGCTCGTTCCGAAATAACAGTCCACTCGCGCGTATTTAAGCTACTGTATTTTATGCAATCAGGTCGGCAGCCTGTGGTATAAAACCACGTTCCACGCTTCAAACGCGCATAAACACGCATAAACGGAGTAGGAACACCCAGTGCCGGCATTATCCTGCTCGAGCGAATAGCCCCAAACACGCTCCGTAACGTCCTTTTCGCAGGAGAGAATGCCGACTCGTATGTCTTCTTCAAAACACGCAAGTAGACAACTAAGCGAGTCCGAACTAAAAATCGGCCACCGCCAGAATTTGAATCCAAGCAGACTGCGGAGAACTCCATAACTACGAAATTTAACGGGAAGAAATGACAAAGAAAAAACTAGAGAGATGTAATGAGAAATACAGTAAACCCTAGTCCGATGGGGTTTTCACTACAAGGATTTTACTATACACATACATTTTATGTACATATATACATACATATTATTATATATATTTAAACAAGTGTGATGCATCTATCTATACCCGTAATTATGCGAGGTGCTGAATGGTGTGCTCGCCGCATTTAACATATGCATGTGGCATGAGAAAGCTCGTAACCTATAAGAACACGTGATTCTTACCATAACGTTGTTAAAATTTATCCAACGCGACCTTTTCTGAATACGTATCCCCCGCTATGTGCAAGAAACTACTGTAAGGAGAAATAAAGCGGAGACGAGGAATAAGAGAGCCAGGAGATTCTTATAGTCAATGTCACGCTTGGCTCTTAGGAGGGTATGGAGACTTGATGGATGTATTTTCAACGTCTCTGTCCGCCGCCGTAGACGTTACATCTCGCTAAATAGCTCAAAACCAAAGAGTGAAAGAACTTTGAGTGGGAAAAAATCAATCACGCGGGAGTCCGAGAGAAAGGAACGCACTGTTTGAAAGGAGCATGTTTATCGAGGGGCTACAGGAGTGACACGGTTTGAGTGGAGCGAGGGAAAGGCGTAGAGATGGAAGGGGAGGATGGAAATTGGAGGAAAGGAAGGTAGATCGAGAGAGAAATGGAGTGAGAGGGGAAGGGCGGAGGAGGTTGGAGGGAGTAGAGGTACGAGCTAAAAGAGGTTTGTTGCCCGTAGTGGAGAGCGCGGAAAGCGAAACATTATCCTCTAGTCCACGCCCACGTGGACTTGTAAATACTAGGTCACATTAGCAGAAAATCCGCCGTTCCTTTTCTACGGCTCGAATAAAAGGGAATCGTCGGAAAATCAGGCTCTTTATGAACGTGTTTCACAAACATCGGGATGCAATTAACATTGCGAGGCTTAAATAAAAGGATCAGCGTCTGGGATTTGGTTTTCAAAATCCAGACAAGGCTTAAAGAGTGGATAGTAAGAAAGTATTTCGCTGAACGTTGAAATTAAATCGCCCACCTTTCAGCACTTTGAGATATGGTTTCACTCAACATAAAAATCATTCCGGTGTATAAAATTTATTACGAATTTAGTTGAAATAGGAGCGCAAAATATTATCAGTTAAAATTTGGATAATGAGGAAATGAAGTCTTGAGAACCGTTGTCCAGTACAAAATTTCAGTTAAGGGAAGTTAGACTGGGCTTGAGATTAAAGATGTCGAGCATTGAAAAGATCCAATTCTAGAAATTCACATAATTTAGAACATAATTTAGAAATCTGTTTAACATTCTACGTAGTTTTGAAAGTCACGATTTTTGTCTTTTCAGAATTAATGCTTGTAATATTATCATATTTTAGTGAGGTGCAATAGTATTTAGGGATAAGCTTTTGGGTGTACTTCTAGGTATAGCTTAAAATAGTGTACTAATTTATTTTTATCTTATAATCTCGCCGTGCCTCCTGTGAGATGAATATCCACTATTCAACACATCAAAAACATTTGAAGGTCTGGCCGTCTACAAAAGTCAAATAGCCCAATCTTTATTGTAGAAAGGTAGACTGGAGCTTTGTCATCGATTTGAAAGGGAAGCTTCAGAAAATACAGAAATCTTAAAGCAGTCCTCTTATTCAGATGAAGCCGTATTCCATCTAGGTGGCAAAGTTAACAGTCACAATTACAGTATTTGGGGATATGAGAAACCAAATGACCTTTGGCAGCGTGAGAGATATTCTCTCAAGACCAACGTTTGATATGGGCTGCGGAAGTCGCAATTTATTGAGCCTTTCCTTTTTCAAGGGACAACTGTAAATAGAGAAACTACATTTCAGTGCTCAATGATTTTTTCATCTCTCAACTAACAGACCAATCTTCCAAAAGACTGGTGTCCCGTATCACTACGCAAGACCAGTTTGCGAGTTTTAAAATCAGACATTTGCTAAGAAGTGAATTGGAAGAAGAGGACTTTCCGTGGCTATATCGCTAGCCTGATTTAATACCTTTAGATTCTTCCGTATGGGGGCATGCGGAAAGCGCTGTTAACACTAGAGGATCAAGTTTTTTGACAAATCTTAAAAATATAATTGAAACAACTATCGCAAATATCATCCCGAAGCATCTGAAACTGTGTTAGACTTACTGTCAATCAAGGATTAACCCATTAGTACATAAAGTTGTTTTAACGTATTTTTCGCGTTTTTTTGTTCTGTGACCAATATACCCTGTTAAACTACTAATGATGGAAATTTGGTTTCAAAATATATTGCTACTCAAAATATGGGGTGTCTTATTTTTGGGACGCTGTGCATGGAAGTTAGTTGTACAAAAAATGCACGATTTTGATATACCTGCAGCAAACATTACAAAAGTCTACGTGTTTATTATTACGTATTCTTTTATAATTAGGTTGTCCTTTAAGTTTAATTTTATTATTTATTCTAAACAGTCAACCACATGATTAGGTAGCTATACTTTTAAGTGAACATAAGAACATACTGAAAAATCATCCTATTTTCATTGTGACTGGTTGTGCGATAATCTCTAAAGCATGCGGGATGAAGTGCAATCTAACATTTACTGCAAATTAATTCCGCCTCTCCACTGCAGTTATGGCAACGTCCCTGTGTCTGGTTTTGGATCGGCCAATGATTTAGTGTAGTTTTATCAGTGAACTCACTACATTATCTCCAAGACCGAACTATCCTCCGCGAAGCTATCTCTTTCCCAGCATACACACTGAACATCATCGTGTACCGTCCATTCTGACACAAAGCCCAATTCTTGAAACCAAAGCAAATTGGCTTCCCTCTTATAAACTGTTTGGCGTAATGTTTAATATAGTATGGTATCATACTCTCATCAATATATATGTTTTCATCTAATGCGCCGTGTTTTTTGAGGAGTCTTCTAACATTTCTAAAAATGGTCTCAGCTTATACAATTTATCTGTGCCATCATTCATCGCATTGTCATTCAAATAAATGTTCCTCAATATTGTCTCGAATCTATTACATCGAATACTGTCAGATAGTATAGTTGGCACATCATCTTCTTTGGAACAATACATTCGCTTGTTTGGGTACTTGGCATACACTGACAGTAACATCCCACCAATTACAACTAACAATTCTTCTTTTGTAAAATTTAGTAAAATATTCTTTTGACCAGCGTATAAGTTAGATGGGACACGAATAAAATCTAAAAGTTCATCAGTAAACAACAAACTAAATAAATCCAATGTTGTGTTGCAACGCATTGCGGCATTTGATGGTGGTATCGGATAGCATGCAGTGATCAAATTGAAAGTCCACCGTGGTTACCTCCAAACAGTTTTTCATACTGTTCGTCAGTGGTTGATGTGGCCAAATTGGCAGTTTTTGCATTATTTTTTCGTTTTGGCCTCCCTTAATGCGGCCAAAACAACTTGTTGTCGGTTCAACTACATGTTCAGTCTCTTATCCTCAAGTATATTTAGTATCTCATTCACGTTTAGCCTAAAAAAACATAAAATGCGGCCTTGCAAAATAGTACAAGTGCATGTTCCGTGAATAAAATTTAATGCATGTCTAGCATGTTCAATTCATTCAAAGAAGAAATATGACAAGTTCAAGTGAAAAATAGACAAAATTTCTGATGCATATACTACGGCGGTACTCGGTGCATGGTGTCCAATTTATAAGACACTAAAGTTTACAATCAAAATATAAGACATATCTAATATAAAGTCCAGGCTACCATATACCGTTTCAAAGGTAATATATTGTAGCTTTCCTTTATGCCAAAATATAAATTATGTCCACAACCCATGAAAAAAGAAATTATTTTTCATTTACCCAGTCCTCGAAATAGAATACTGCTTGGCGGCCAACTTGAATAAACATTGTTTGTGTAGCGCTAGTCAAGTTAACAACTAAAAACTAGTCAAATCAAATGAAAACCGTGTTTCAGTGATGGCATCAAACCATAAAAACTTAATTAAAGAAATAATTGTGAATTTTAAAAAATCTGAACCCAAGGTCCTATTTTTGGGACACTATGCACTAATGGGTTAAAGATGGTGGATATGTAGAAGTCAAAAGATTCATCACAAAACGTATAAATAGGCTTTTTAAATTCGTCTACTACGAAAATGTTGACAACAGTAACAGTAATTGACAAGAATTACGAGACTGGCAATAATAACAACGGTGAAAATGATAGCAACTATGACAAAACTACAATAAAACTTTTTAAATTGGACTCTAGGAATACTTTAGCCATGTAGTTCTCTTACATTACATTTTAATAACATTTAAAAGTTATACAGGACTTTATGCTCACCCTGTATAGTTATATACTCTTTATTTTAAGTTGAAATAAAAGGTGATAAAAAATTTGCAGTGCACTGAATTGTTTTATGGATATCAATGGCAATCATTTTAAACATTTATTATACGTTCTATGTTATATACAATAATTAAAAATACAATAAAAAATTCAGTGCACTGCAACTATTTGATCACCCGTTATTTGTTTTTTCACGAGTGAATGCGGAGCATTAACCGCTTACCAAGGTTGCAGATCTCTTTTCGGAGTATGGAAATTATTATTTTAAAAACCCCTTGAGCGAAACAAAATTAGTTTGGTTTAGGAAAAGTAATAGAGGAAAGCAAATGCATCAGTTAAACCGCTTGACTTAACATTTCTTCAAAAATTTTGCAAAATTTTAATGTCTTAGGCAACGGGTAAGTAAGTTCGAGGCAAATATTTTGACACATGCGTATACTTAGAAAAACTATTTATGAAGCCAGTCTACCAAAATCTTCCTCCTCATCCTCAGAACTTAAAACATGAATAGATAACTCGTTATCCATCAGTCGCACTTGAAATGGTCACAAGACGGGTTACACCATACTTCAGCACCTAATAATTTTTCTTTTTGATGGATCGCGATTAAAGTAATGCGAGTGAAAGTGCTTCATTGAACATTATTTATTCCACAAATGGCCTCATTCCAGTTCGGGATTCGTTTGCGAGAACAATAATTGAAGAAGCGGGTACAATGACCCACAAAAGGAACGCGGTGCTGAGTGAAGTGGATTGAGTGAGTGATGTGAACAGAAGTAGTGGGGCGAAGATAGAGATAATGAGGATGGGGATAAAAGGTGCATATATATATAGGGATAGGGATTATAGGAAATGAGGCCATGAAAGGAAAAGAGAGGAGGAAAAGAAAAACCCAAAAAATATTTTGAGGAGGGAAGTGAACTGAGCAATGGGAAACGTCGACCGATAATTTATCTTTAATTCAGGTCGAACTCAAATCGTAAAACGCGCTACAATCGAATATTTTTCTCAAATAGGCATATTGTGTTATTATTTTGAAAGATTTAGAATGGTTTTAAGGCCAAAATGGCGAGATCTACGATTATTACCGATCGAATGATGCCGCTCTCATTGTTCTGAATCTGTTAATTATAAAAGTATTAATTTCATTAAAGCTTCAAAATTAATTACAAATTCATCTACTAAAGACAGGAATTACTCGCCATACATGTCTCCTTTATAGTTCGTCAAGGAACGTGCTTCGTTATAAGCTGCGCCGGTTCGCGTATGGCAAAGGCGGAATTTCAAAAATTCCAAATGCAGTCAAGTTTATGTCCACATTATTTCCAGGAGACTATTTAAGTTATTGATGTACACCTGAGCGGATAGTTGAGATTATGAGAACATGAAATCTTTGGTTTTACCCATTCTTTCGTTTAACCATGAATTTATAGCCAAGTGTAGGTATTGTTATCTATGTTATCTATTATACACCAGTACTCCTAATGAAATTATTAACAAACGCAATTCCTTAGCAATAAATAAATCAGTGGATATTTACAAAGTAATGGTGGATAGTGTATAATATGGAATAAACAAGCATTGACATTTATATTATTAGAAATACCGCAGCGTAACGGTATTCCGCGTAGCGTCGAACAGTTATCTCCGCATCAGTTTCCTCGCGCTTTATAATACAGCCCGCGGGTATTCATGGGGCAATCTAGATTTATTTTCAAGCATGTTGTGTGTTTCAATCTTTAAAACGCCACCATACCTCATTAACAGTGAATGATAAACATCCAAGCATTATTTTATTTTGGGTAAAAAGATGCGTCACAAAATGCCCACCAAACCTTCCTTTTATCATTATTTAAGCGGGTAATGGATTGCACTATACGTCCTTACGTAATCCTTGAAATGTTCAGGATAAGACGCATAGCAGGGTATTGCTGTTTGTTACCCTAAAAAAATATTAGCCCCTTACCTTATGGCGACCCGTACAACGTATTTGCATTCGCAGCACTGTATAACTTTCAGGATAAAAATAATAGAAATGGTAAGCAAAAATTTTTTCTTGTATTTTAAAAATGCTGTTTCTACTGTTAAGTTGGTGAAGTGATTATTGTAGAGATATGTTCACTTACAAACATTAAATAATCACATATGGACATCTAATCAAAATTTCGGAAATGATTTCTTGGATCAAATCATCGTTTAGTATAGATAAAACCAAAAACCTATTTTTTTAAAATCTTGTGGCCACCACATGACTTTCTCCATATCTGTAATATTTCTAAAAATTCCAAATAGGTTACATAATAATAAATATTTTAAGAAACTGCGAGAAAATTTTAGACTTTGCGAAGAACAGAAATAAACTCAAACCATAGTCTTCTGATATTGGATATAGCAACAAAACTCCAACAATTAAGAAAAGAAGAAGGAGCGTTACTAAGACGTAACTAAGCGTCAATTGTTAACAATAGTCGTCGGTAGGTGGCGTGGTGGTGGCAGCTAAAAATATAAGATATCTCTTAAACAATGCATTATATGGAAAAATATTTTGAACAAAGGTTGTAGAAAATTAAATTTCCTACAACTTTTATTCCAATTCATATTTACATTTATCAAATATTAAAGCAAATATTTCAAAATAACGGATAAGTGACAAAATTAAACACCCACTGAAGGTTTACCGATTTTTACCAAAAACTAATCATTTCTTGTGACTTTTATAAAAAATGTTAAATATAAAATTTCGCGTTGATTTGATTAATAGTTTTTGAGTTAGAGCACCCACAAAAAAGCTATCACATACACACGCACTCACACACACACAAACATACATCATCGAGAAAATGGTCAAAGCGTGTTCAGGGGACCTCAAAACCTGTATTTCAGTTGAAATCTCGAAGTGGATTTTTTTCATGAATACAATACTTTCCAATAATACTACGTATATTGAGAAAGTAATAAATCATACAGCCGCATTAAAATTATCTGGCAAAATCACTTTTCAAGTGATATCAGAATTACATGAAAAAGGCTTTCCGCCTCTATGGTACTGAATTATATCGATAATTCGAGAAATGTCAAAAGGTTTGTTGATTTTTAGAAGCTCCTGTTGATAATGCAGTTCGTTCGCAAGCGGAACAAGGTCAGTGCTGAAAACTTTCCTCTCTGCGCACGCGAGATTTTCCAACCGGTAAATTGTGGTCCATGTACATTCGCCGTTAGCGAACTTCATAGTTACGATTTTGTACTCTCTGTTTGAATCAAAGGCGAGTAGTACGACATGTGCTGTTGTTGTTTAACAGCAAGAATTTGAAACACGAATGATATCTTAGTTGATTTAGAAATGGCGCTATTTAAATCTTACTTCTCTGAAATCGATAATCTAACTAAACGAATAGAACGGGAACTTTATCAATCGCCTGAACTGTCGTTTATCATAAGCTATTACTCCCCTCGTGCATCAATGAACAAAACATTTACGGAAGGAATCGCTCTAAAAGTAAGATCGATACTACGGAGTAGTTCCCCTCCACTTCCTTACGAAAGGGGCCACGCAAAATCGGAGACCTCCGTTTACACGTGAAAGCTGATGAAATCTCTCCCACGAGTAAACCCCGAAACAGTTCTCCAAGTTCCGTCATGAGCGGTCAGCATGTTACGCGTGAGGGGGTCGCCAAGTATTTCATTATGAAGTTGTAATTTTACGACCTAAGCACGAAGTTTTTAATCACTTCTCTTATCAACCGCGTAAGGGACCGGAAGTAGAAAAAGGGAAATACGGAAAAAAGAGAGAGGGAAAGGAAGAAAGAGAGTGAAAGGGAGAAAGAGAGAGGGAAATGGGGAAAGGGAGCCGTTTATTTAGACGAGTCCGTCGAGCTACAACAGAAATTAAATGCTCAAGCTCTTTCTTTATCTCGAAAAAATCGCAGCTTTTATTTAAAAAGAGAGGTCGTTTCGCTGCCTGAACGATGAACCTTAAAAAAATAAACAAACCCTTCCGGTTAGTTACGCCGGATCTAATCGTAGAAATAATAGAAAAAAAACGTATCGAAATCTCGCCAAAAGAAGACATAGTTATGTTTCCGGGAGGAAATAAGCGGTGAATATATAAATTTAATATCAAGGGGAGAGGGGGGAGGGCTATATCGGTAAAAAAATACGTTTTTCACACGATTTTTCTCTCTTTCGTGAGTGTTCGAAAAGATGATGCTTGATCACGCGAGAACGTGAGAGGTAAATAGAGGCCTAGCGGTAGAAAGAGAGGGAGAGGGGGTGGGAGAAGAAGACCCAGTTAGACAGGTGTCAAGGGATGAATTTTAATAGATCCTCAATTTCAGAGCATAGGATTTAGATCCGCTCGTCTCGCAAGATAACTACTTTCCGCTCATCTATGAATGCATGGATCACTTAACTAGATGCCTTGAATATTAGATTGAGTCATAAATTTTAGATTTCTCTTATGCGACTTGAAGAAAAATGCGAAATCTCGGCGGTGATCGACGTTACCGCGGTCACTAACGGACACCTAATTTATCGCCGCTGGAAACGAGGCATTTTTTTTTCGAATAGGGTCATGAAAAGCAAGTGTGCGATTATTAATGCGTGATTCGCATCTCACACATACGGCGTCTGGAAAGAAAGATTTTGAAAATGCCCAGTTAAAATTAATTTGGAAAATATGACTCGTGAAAAAACTACATTTGCATGTTATATAAGGAAATTAAACGATTAAGATACCCTTTCTAAAGCAAGAGGTAGAAGCACGTTTTCTTAAAAATTTTCAAGGTGTTGGTTTGCTTCTCCCTTTGCGGAGGGTTCAACCCACACCGTTGGTATGTAGATCTTCACTAGACCTTCCTATCCGTCAAAACTTCACTCCTCTAGCTTCAGTAGTTTGGCTGCAATACCATCTCAAAATTTTGAGTTTTCTGACTAGGGATCACCTAGCGGCAAATCTGTGAACTACCTGGAAAATCCAATCGCCGGGAAAATTCATAGATTAATAAGAGCTATCTTAATCAAAAAGAATTTTTCAAATATCTCTTAAAACAAAAAGTTGATTTCCCAAAATGTTTTAATACCAAGTGAATATGAATCAAAACAAGAAGTCCACACCAGGACTAATCGAACTCGGGACTTCTATCTTCGCCAAATAAAATATAGCCCGCAGGTGGGCCCTGGCAGCCCGATCCCCATACCAAGTTACATGAAAATCGGTCCATTGATGCAAAAGTTGTTAGTAGGGGACACACACAAACAGACAGGATCATGTAATAAGGCTGTTTCCTTCGGAAACAAGCCTAAAAATGGTTGAAAAAACGATAACATGAGTTGTCTAGTTTTAAAACCAGACAAGTCCAAAACATAAAAAATTGCAGGAGGAAGAAAAAACGTTTAATTTCTCTTTGGAAAGAAACAACATTTTTGGAATGGGTGAGATTAAAAGATTATCACATGTAGATTCAGGGGTATAAATTATATTCCCAATAGATTTGAACTGTGGGTTTAATCTGAAATTTTTTGTTTGGCTTGGCTGATTTTGAATCCAAAATTCAAGATGGCTGGTTTTGAAACGGAAGATTGAAAAAATACCGTTTATCAACTATTCTTTCAAAACAAATATTTATTTAAAAAGATACATTGAACTTAAAAACATATAATAACACAAATACCTTAGTTGCATTACAATAAAAATTAAAAATTTCTTCAAATAAAAACAGGTGAACAAAATAAATTCTTGTGGAAACATAAACATCTCTTGGACCACACTAAATAAAATTTAAGGGTTAATAATCTCTTTAGATTGTTGTAAATTGACAAAAAAGTAAGATATGTACAAAACAAAGCTTATCAGGGTAACATCAGTAGCTAACAGTCACAATTAAAATCAAAACACCTCAATGCTACAAAATTAATTTTTTTGGAACAAAAACAGAGTGAAATAATATTGACTAAATAAAATATGATTAATTTTCACAAATCGTGTGATTTTCGTTACACTATTCTTCAAATTGTTTATTATTATTATTATTATTATAAACCAGGGATAGCCAATTATTTTTGTGTCGCGTGCCAAGAAAGTAATGTGAATCATCAGAATTTCTTTTGCGTGCCACTAGTTTACTTCATCTCTAAGGAACTTCGTATTTTGTACATAAAATACAAGCTTACGCGTGCCAAGAAAAATCGCATGCGTGCCACTTCGGGCACGCGCGCCACGTATTTACCATCACTGTTATAAACCATGCCTTCGTTTCCATTAATGACTTTGCAATAGAAAGCTAGTGAGCTTAAAGTGACCCAGTCTTCGCTGTAGTGTTTTACAAGTGAATTTTTGACTTCCCTTAGCATCAAGGGAGCTATTGGGATCCCTACTGACACAGACTGTGGTCAAGTCAGTTCATGATTTTGGTTAATGCTTTTGTAACTCCTGCTGTCAATTCGGTAATTCATATCATCTTTCACTAAAATATTATTGTCATTTTAATTTTTTTTCAAGCAAAATCTTTTTGCTGCCTTAAATTTGGCAATTTCAAAGCATCTGCCAATGTACTTTTCCAGTTAGGGCTGTGCCTTCTAAAGGGACGGTTGTATCACACTCAGAAAAAACTGTAGCATATTCGGATGGATCTATGATCGTATATTTTTTCTTGGTTCGTTTTTCAATTTGTGTAAAAACCCTGTCTGAGGGGAGAAAAAAGTGTCCTACTATCTTGAAATATAATTTCGACTTCTTTGATGTGTGGTGGAGCATTATGGAAAAACCAACAAGACAGCATCCTTATTATTACTGTGTTTTTGTTCTGCCCTCCACAACCATCACAGATGACCCGAAGAGTCTTAGTAGTTTCAGGGAAAAAATCATACTTGCACAGACAATCATGGACAGCTGAGGCTACTTCATTGGACCCTTTTCCATGTTGAGTTTCATCCCATTCATAAATGAACACATTATCTTTACTAAGTTGTTTTTATTTTGAGTCTCCTACAACAATAGAAAAATTGTATTTATACAGCGTGACTGGTGGACATTTCAGGAACTAATGGACTTGGCTGATTTTGAAACTGACGGGAGATTTTAGACGTTTAATTTAAGTAAGAAGTAGCTGGTTTTGATTCGTAAAACTTTGTGGGTAGAAAGAAGGGACTTTGAACTAGTAAAAAACGCAACAAAAAGATTTTTTCAAATTTTGGACTGGTCTGGTTTTGAAACTAGACGACTCACATAACCTCACAGACAGTATCATAATTCGCATTGCTACTATTAGAGGGCAGCACAAATACTAAAATAATCGCTTATATGTAATTGCTGCTATTGGAGGGCAGCACAAATCATACAAAAATAATCGCTTATGTGTAATTTCCTTAATCGCAGCCCATAGACAGAAGTGATGTAAAAGTAAAAAAAAATACGCCCGAGGTGCACACCCTCAGGTTTCCCTAAGTACGCATGCCAAGTTTCAGCTTTCTAGGTTTCTTAGTTTTGACGTTACTGCGTTAACACACAAACAAACAAATACACATCGTTTTATTTATAGGATGATGGATGTGAGAATTAATGAGGCTCTCCAAATATAGCGCAACGGTAATAGTAGTCATCGCCATTGGGACGAGTGTTAATTGAACTGAACTACAATGAATAAAAACCGCCCTATTGAACGCTGCGTAATGCAATTGCAGCCGCTGGATTCGCTTCCGCTTTAATACAGAGAAATATCATGATTTTTCATTGCCTTGAACGTGTGGTTTTATCGGGAATAGGACTTAGTCGGAAGAGGTGTGGATGAGTGCGAGGCCGCAGCCCGCCTGACTTCTTACCGGTGACGTCGCTCTGCAGCGTGTGGGTGTTCCTGCAGAACAGGTTTTGCCCCAAGCTCCTCTCGCCCTCTTTGTAATGGAAGGAATTGGTGTGGGCGAGGTGGTTGGCCCACGACTGCGCATTCGAACACAACTGCAGAAACGGAGAAGAAAAATGTTAGGTTGGTCATGAATTTCCCAGAGCGTAAATATAATTTCTTCTTTTCTTTCAGGAACATATAAAGCATTGTTAACGTTCACGTAGTCATGGCCCAAAAATGGTAAATTTTCACTATATGCATGGTTTTGAAATCCACTATGCACCATGGGATTGAAAGCGTTCCATAATTAACAGTCTTGGATCTTGGTGCATGGATATACGTTTGTGTGTTTATGGTCTCTTGGGCTATTACCGCCGATACATGAATATTACGATGCATGTAACCAATGCTGGTTTTCTTGAGAGTAGGGATTTTCAAGGGTATTTCATAAGGATAAATTTCTCAAAATAGACAATTTGTTGTGAAAATAGAGCAATACCAACGAAAATATTAATTTTAAACTTTTTCCAACATTAAGTTTATATGCATACAAACTTATTCGAGTTAGAATAAAAAAGAAGCCATCACTTTGTGGAACTTCATAATAGGTAAATTTGTTTGTTAAATAAAATGAGTTGCATAGTAGTAATAGATAACTTGGTACTATTTCCACGTTTTGCGGACATAGTATCAAGTTTTCTACTACCGCCGTGTGTTCGATTTTATTTAACACAATTTTACCAATTATTAAATTTAGTTCAACATTTATGTTTATTATTTCAACATACCATAGATTTACATGTTCACATATTTTCTAAGGATATTATGTAGTCAACCCAGTTTCCAGATTTCCTAATTACGTCATACTGACAGAAATAATTCATATAAAAATTTCGATTTGTTTGCGGTTCCTTTTGCGAGCTGAGAATACAGTATGAGGTTTATATGGTATTGTTTGTGAAGCTAAATGGAGTTAAATGTAATCACTTGTGCACAGTTTAAGGACGGCTTGTTTTATCTCAATCTCTCAGCAAATAGCGTGAAAGTTTTAGATCATCACGTTCTACTTTCTAGTAGGGTTTCTTTCTCTATTCGATTAAAAGTGAAGGAAGAATGTTTATTTTTTTAAATGTTGGACTCGAGATAGGAATATGGCATTAAAACGCATGCGAGTAAAAAAGCGCTGGTACTGTCAATAGAAGTGAAATGAGTCCCGAATTAGCGCAATAATTCTCCGATTTTCCAACTTTAAAAATTTATAAATTTCATTGGCTCGACCACTTCTCGCATTTTCGTCAACTTTTCGCCAACAGAATCAAGGTTCTATGCTTTTGTGCGGGCATTTTGCTTTCCCATCACGATCTCGTTTTCTGTTTGCATAAATTTTCAGCTAGTGAGGAGAGTAAATGGCTTTTAATTTATATTTTAAGAGTTTTGCAAACAAATATAGCTGGCGAATACATAAGTAATTGCAAATATAGATATATTAGCATTTTTCGTCATTTTTCATACAAAAATAAGCTTGTGTTTATATAGTATATTTGTTTTTGTCGTTCACTAATTCCTCGTGGAGTCAGAGCATGAGTTTCGTTCCATTTACGTTTTTTAGACGGATCTAAAAATTGCTGTGGGATGTTTCAATTTTAAAACACGCTAAAATCAAGCTACGCATTCAGTACTCGGACGACCGAAGCAATAAAGTTTTCTTCCAAGGCAAATATTAATGAAATTCATCTCAAACGAATCCAAACACTAGTTTTGAATCCGAAAACGGCAAATTTTCAACATTTTAACTATTACAATTTAAATTAGCATTACTATCTTGCCAATCAATAACATTTCCTGCTTACCACTTTTCGACAGACTAAATATGTCTACGATTTATATCTTGGAAATATTGAAACTAATATTTATACACCTTTAAATGGTGTTTATAAAATTACAAAAAAGTTACCATACTTGTAAACGAAATATTTTCAGATGACTAAGCTCTAACTAAGTCTTTATTTTCTGACGAATTGACCAACATCACCTACCGTACCATTGTAAGTAATGCATTTTGAATAGATTTAGATTTTTATATGCATCACATTTTTAAGTTAATGAAGTGTTTATAATTGTTTATTGAAATTTACTGTTGCACTATTCTGTATAGAACATCAAAAAATATTATGAGAAAATATTACTGATTATAACTTCTGTATTCATTCAGCGCATCATTTGGAGCATTTATCCATTGCCTTACCTGAAGATATATTTCCATTTTAGATCGAATCAGAGGCAAAAATTTGAAATAAGCCCAGAGACGTGAACCGTCAATGAACAGATCGCTAGCGTGTTTAAATGATTTTGCTTAAATTATGTTCATGTCATGTTTCAAACCTCGCGGCTCCATCGTTTCGAATATTTTAAATATTTATTAGCTTATTTAATTTTGTAATACTGGTAATACTGTAATATTTTTTCTTTAAAAGTGGAGAATCTTGCGGTGCATTTTTGAATGGATACGCATACGATGAGGATTGAAATCGCTAATTTATTTTTACAATTGTATGCTTTGTCATCCAGAATGAGAAGCAAACACGGGGGCCGTCGCAATCGACTGTATGGCCTCACCTGGGTGGATATGGCGAGGGGTGGCGCGGCGTGCCTGTGCCGGAAAGCGTTGTGCCAGAACAGACACTCGGTTATGAATTCGCTGTCCCGCCACTGCGGTTCGAGGGCTCTCTCATCTTCGTCCGTTGTTTTCCCTCCTCCGGCCACGCCATCCTGCGCCGAAACACGACACCTATGTATTGGACGGTTGGAAAGAATCTGCGGAGAAAAAGAGAACCGGAGATCAGATGACGTCTGGTTCGCGTTTTGCCGAGGTAAACGAATCGCCTTATTTTTTGCTTGGAAAAACTTAGTTCGTTAAAACATCGAAACATTAAAAATGCAAGCCTTTCCCTCATCTCTATGGAGTAATAGTCTTTCGAATCAATTTCGTTCAGAACATTGGCGTTTCATCTAGGGCTCTGCGAAGCTTCGAGATTCGTTTTGAATTAGAATCGGGAATGAAAATTCGATTCGATTCAGTAGCTTCGGTCTCCAATTCTATATTTTTGAATCTACATTACTTCCGGTAAACAACTATATAATATCTTATCGCATGAGACGAGCATGAAGTTATGTTCACAAAAAATGATTGTCTTAAAGTACTTGCCAATTTTTTTAACGGACAAAATCACAGCATATTTGCTTTGCAACAAGCATTCTTTTGAAGAAAGAATACGCTGAGGGCCAATGGTGTAGTTTTGTTAAATATATAGTTGAATTTGGTAGTATTGTGACATTTTGTTTCGCTGCATGGCTTCTTTGATGTAAATGTACTCCAGTGAAGTTTAATTTTGAACTTCATGTCGAGTTGGTATGTGTTGTATGGTTAACGTTGTCCAGTAATAGATGTAAGAATATGTGTGGTTTTGTTACTAGGCTGGATTAGCTAATATAAGATAATTTTGTATTCAACAGTTAGGTTTGACGCTGTAGTTTAAATTGATTGTTTTAATAGACTTTTCTCTTTAGAGTGATTGCATTTTAGGTGTAAATGAATGGTTATGTCTATATACTTTGTTGTTATATTTGATGGCATAAGTACATTGGGTGTAATTATAGGCGGTTAGGTTTGGTAACTAGGTTAGAACATATTATAAAGCTGAGATCTATTTTGCAGTGTCAACGTTGAGGAAAATGTTCGCGTATGATTCTTTATTTTTCTTCCTGATGCTTAAGTACATTATTTCTTTTTTTCTTAGAATGATTTACTTTTATACTCATTACTAATTCTGTGCATGAGTACTCTAGCACTCTCCATTTATAAAAAAAAACATTTTCCGCGCGATTTAAAATATTATTCAGTCTATATACCCTATAGTCTATATCTGCAGTCGATTTGATTCGAGTATTGTGGGATGATTCGATTCGTGATTTGATTCAAAAAACATTTTGAGATTCCCATTCCCATGATTATTCTAGGATTAAGTCTTTGAAATGGTAATCGAAAACAAATGAAAGATGAAAATTTGTATTTGATATTTATTTGACGCACGGACTAGCAGAATAAATTTTGGATCATTTGATAAGAGATTGCCTCTAATTCAACGGAATAGCTATAAAAGTCAGTCACAAATAAAACATTTAGTCGAATTCAAAAGATTCCAAACTGTTTAAAAATCCATTCAAGTATTGAAATAAAAAACTGCATATAATTTCGGAGTATGGATCTTATTAGTGTTTCCCCCCAATATTTGAACGTGATTTTAAATACTTATTACTGGTCATTCTTAATACTTCTTAATACTTATACCGGTTTATTCCGGTCTTAGTAAAGTGTTGTCGTTTCTGGCTCCCAAATTCTACGTTTAACGATACGCCTTAAAACGGGGTCGACTTATTCTTTAACTTAATAAAATTACAAATACACGCAAATGGAAAACTATAATTCCAAAGTTTCGGCATTCAACAAAAGAGAATCTTGTCATAGATTAACATAAAATATGTTTGATAAAACACAGTTCCCCTGTACTAATTATTCCCTACCTTGAGCCTCATAATACCTGACTATTTGCTGAGAAACGTTTTCATAAAATAAAAGATTCAAAAATTAATTTCTGAGCTTACCTATCGACTTGAATTCATTCTAGATAACTTCCGTTGTCGTTAAAAGAGGCCGTATAAACCAGATCTGCATTTCAGCTACAAAGTAACCGAACCCATTAATTATTCACCGATTTCTGATTTCAGTGACTGCTCAGCCTTCTTATTACTGAGGTAATTAATTATCTCATTTAGAAACTGTACTACAATATCTTTATATTTGAATATCTATTAAGTTTTTCGTACTCGGTATTGAAATTATTTGGAAGAATGAATAATAAATAGAACGGAAATATAAACGTATTAGAATAAGAACTTTTTAATGATGTAGTTTAATAATTGAGGAAATTCCGATTCGAAATGCATGTCAGGCATTATAGAATAAACTGCATGATAACTGCAATATATTATATAGAGTATGGATATATCACAGAGCAGCGCGGAGAACCTATTCTAAGCGTTGTCCCGAGTTCGAACCCTTCCGGAAGTGAATATTTGAGCTCAAGTCTTCCAACGGATGTCTCTTGTGCGTCGTGAGTGAGAGAGGGGAAGGGGTATGCGAAGTGCGGCGTTCCGCAAAGGACAATAAGCTCCCTATTGCATATCGCTCGAGAATGGGCTGGTGCCGGAACAGGGCTTCCCTCCTCCTCCGTTCTGAGCATTTGTATGTATGTGTGTGTACTTTCTGGGATCCTGTTGCGAGTATGCGACGGGAAGGACATCCGGTCGTAAAAATAACACCATTCAAAAAGCGAGGATGAATTTACCCGGCCGACCCGAAGCGAAAAGGGTACTGTGATCACGATAAACAATGTTTACCGCTGGTTATTCAAGGCTGAGCCAAGAAAGTTGGGCGCGCTAAGATTTCTAAAAGTGTTTTCTGCATCCTACGAGAGAACTAAAGCGTGTTCATAATTAAAGATAACCCACGTATGAATTCAAGGTTTTTTAGGATGAAAATATCACATAGTGAGTGCTCTAATAATATTTGTCCAGTTCGCTTTATGCATGACTGCGCGAAATATTCCACGAGACTTGAGCGTTCAACCCCTAATAATTTAGTGGCTAAGTAATATTTTATTTGTTATTTCTTCAAGTATTCAGTTTAAAAATTATATTCATTATATAATAGAGTATAAAGTAAAAGCATTGAAACGAAATAGTTGATAAGTCTCTAATACCTTCGCAAAAAGCTCACACTTCGTTAAGAAGAATATGCAAAGAAAATAAAACAACTTTTTTAGAAAATCTTTACTTCTTTAAGGTCCTAAAATCAATTAAGTGACTTACGTAATACTCAGGTAAATAACTAAATAGCTTTCGTGTGCCTAGAAAACTCTGAAATTTGAACTATAATGTGATAAATTAAAAGTAAGTGATTGGATTGGATTAGTGGGTCGTATATGCTTATATTCAAAGCTTAAAGTAAATGACACGATAGGACCCCCGTAGTTCTCCGAACTCTTTTTTTATCGTTTTCGTTCAAAGCCATTTAGTTGAGACAGCCTCTCTACTCCGACTCGATCGACTGAGACTCGAGGCGCCTCTAGCCATTGCTCCTCCAATGGCGAATATCCTCTAGCTATAATCAATATTACTAGAAAAAACTATCTGATTCGGGATGACTGAAGGATTTTTTCAGGTCAGCATCTCCATTCCAAAGGAGAATGGAGAAGAAAGGAAAAAACGTACATTTTTCATTTTTTTTCTGAGATTTTTCTGAAAAGGTCGGGTTTTCGGGAGAAAATGGAGTTGCGTTGGGGATGATGATGATGGTGCTGGCGTAGTTCTACAGCTATCCATTAAAAGTTTTAAACATCAGTGTCATCGTCATGTTTCTGAACCAGTTTCTGAAACAATAATAACAAGAATAGTCTTCACGAGAGAACAATGAAACTCGAATCGCATTTTTCCTTATTTAAAGATATTTAATTTTTTTAAATGATCACTATCGTAACCTAGATAATGTTCCGAGAACAACTCCCGCATAATACCTTGACCGAAATATTTATCTTTCGCAGTCAAGATATCTTTAGTATTTCGCCCGTGAATTTAACTTTGTTGTCGCAAAGTCACAAAGCGATGATAAGGGGAAAGATCCTCTGACTTTATCTCTCCCCCCAAGATTCTCCCCATTCCATCCTTTGCCATAAAATTTTATAGCATATTTTGTAGCACATAATCAATGGAGTTCAGATTTTTTCTAACAAGAAAAATAAAAAATATATAAAATAGCAAATGTGAGACCCTCACATAGCATCATTTTTATAAGAAAATCCAAAGGTAAAGTATTGTTAGTAGTTAAATAGCAATTTAAGTTGATAACTCATTTATTTTACATTTTGTATTATCTTGGAGAATAATTTCAGTTATATTTCCTATGTGATCTTGAATTTTTATGTTTCCGAGGTTATACATATCCCAAAAACTGCAATAAACGAGAATGCTCCTCTTACATAAGCACACATACACATACAAAAATACCTAACAAGGATGAAAGTTCAAAAAATTGAGTTGAAAAGGTCTGGGGAGATCTAGTGGACACACCGTTAAGCAGGAGAGTCAATGATAGCGAAAGGATGGTATGTGAGCTTTTCCGATCCGGGATCTTCCATCATATACACTCAGCGACGGGAGAAAAAGCTATGTTTTCTCAGTTACTGAAGAAGACCTGAATGTGAAAAGCTCGTGTTTTCGGAATATCGCTATCGGTGACACTCCCATTTGACAGTAAGTGTACACTCTATCTACCTAAAACTATCCCACTCAAGTTATTCGATCATATTTTCATTCTTTCGAGCATGAATATCCGCGTGTGAAACTTTAAAGTTTTATAATACGTCGTATCGAACCATTGTTTTATTTGCGTCACGGTTTTAAACGAAACATGCCGTAGCTATTGATCGGCGAAGCACCTGAACACTAATTCCTCCTAATTTACGACACTACTAGAGCATCATTTTCCGCCCCATTAAACTCGACTGACCGGCCTTAAATTTTCGCGTATTTCTGAAATTCTCACATGAAATCAAGCATAAAAGCTCTGGCAACAGATGGCACTGAAAATAACCACGCCGCGGGCCATAAATGGAATATTTCAAGCACAAAAAATCCAACCGTTTTAAAATAGTTAGTTGCATTTGCAACGGTTGACTTGAATTGACTTTTAACCCATTAAAATGTCCTATCTCTTTGTGATACTTGTCTATATATGTATAGTACATTCGCGCTGTAGAATATTTATGCATCGGACAAGTAAAATGATAGGTGTCGATAAAACTGTAAAAATAGAACAATCTAGCAGTAGGACGCTCATTCTAAATTTTTAAAACTCCATTTTCCATCCATCCTGATCACACTCGTTACGTCACTAAACTGATAATTGTGTTATTCGGAATAAATTCAATCTAGTCATCTCAGAGTAAACTTAATACACCAAAATCCCGTTTTTAGTGCTTTTCGTCGTTACTGAAAAGCACTATTATCTCCGTGATGTCCGTCCGTATATATATCATGGATAAATTGACTGAACCGATTTCATCCAAATTTAATACATAAAATATTCACATTAATTAATGATCAAAATGATATATTTTGACCGGATCGGCCCAGCAGGGGTGTTATAATCGCAAAGTTAAACTTTTCGGTAACTATGAATTTGGAAGGAATTGGCTGAACCAATTTCAACGAAATTTTGTATGTAGGAGGCGTGCAACATAAAATTACAAAATCAATATTTTTGTATGAATATAGAAATCAGGGATGCCACAATAAAAGGAATAACAAATTCTTTTTACACGTATTTATGTTAAACTGTTCGCATCAATTTTACCAAATTTAATACTAATAATATACACATATATACAAAATCATAGTTGAATATTTGGAACGGATCAGCCAAACAGAGAGTGCCACAATTACAAATTAAAATCTTTCAGTAATGATGGATTTGGAAGGAATTGGCTGAACGGATTTCAGCTAAGTTTTGTACCTATATAAGATTTGTACTACATACCATAGTGAAATCAAGATGTTTAAAGCGGAACTAAAGAGCAGGGCTACCACAATAAAAGGTAAAATAATATTTTTATAGAAGTATTACTAGAGAACTGACCGCGTGGATTTTAATCCAATATGGTATATATATATAATACTCAGCTATTTTCGGAAGAAATAAGTCGAAAAATCCATTATCGGTCTATTGGTTAACACCCAATATACAAATTGATAAACTAAGTAGCTTCGACAAATACAAGTCAACTTTTTGGTGGGTGTTGGTGACGTTTACTTCATCAATTGGCATTAAGAGGATTCTTTTCCAAGTTCATCAAATACAGGGCAATATTATTTCAACTGTTTTGAATTATAAATCTATTAGATATACTTCGTTGTGGCTGTAGTTTGAATGCGCGTCGTATTTACCTTCTAAGGAAGGAAGGAAAACGCATTATCGCGATATCCATTTATAAAGGTACCATAATTTTACACAGCCGAAACACGCGAGCGTGCACATATACAGTCTTTTCTGGGTGTTTTATACGGTAGCATTTGCCATAAAATTTTCTCACATACATCTCTCAGACAAATTATAGATATAAAGATTTTCTCAGAAAAACCGTTCGTATCGTGGGCTAAAAAAATCTATCCTCCATTTTCGAGAACTTGCACCAAAACTTGAGCGCAAAAAAATTGTTCGGTTACCATAGAAACCACGGCATTCACCGACCGATACACATAAAACAAATAAATTCCACGCGAAGTTGATATTAAAACGCGACAACGTTCCGTCTCCCATCTGGTCAAAAAAAATGTTCTCCGAAATCTTCGCGCGTCATTTTCGAAGACGCCGCAGCATGAGAACACCTCGAGATCTACAAAACAAAATGCTTTGATCGATTTTAGACCCCTTATCAAGATCCACGAAAAAAAACCCTCGGAATATTCTTGCTTTCGTGCGGCGTAAGAACTGGAACCGAAATTCCCCTTAGGATGGGCAAAAGGGGTTTGCGCTGGACTACGGCGACGAATGGGGTCGCCGTCCTCCTCTTTGGTGCGGCGGAGGAGGAGGAGTAGGAGGAGGAGGACGGGAGGGCAGAGAGAGGGCATGAGGGAGGGAGAGCGGCGGCAAACCCTAGCGCCACTGCGGGAGGCAGCCGCAGCGCGTGACCTTTGAGCGCTTCTCCTACCTACGCTGGGACCCCTCGTTCCACTCCTCCTCTGTCCTACTCCACACGGCATACCAGTTGGGGACGAAAGGGTGTACCCTAGCTCAACCGCCGCCTCCTCTCTTCCGCCTGGCCATCGAGGATTTCCTAGATTTCCGAAGCTTCGCAATTTGGAGCGCCCGACGCGCCATCCGACTCGGAGCCGGCTTGAGATGTGATCCCGAAGGACACATTTAATGGGAGCCCACTTGAGACTAGGGGTGCGAATCAGAGAGGTAGAGAGTGAGAGAGGGTGATGGAGAGAGGCAGAGAGAATGGGGGTGAAAGGTGGAAGAGAGAGGGTAATAGAAGGAGGCAGAGAGAGAGTGGGAGAGAAAGGGAAAGAGGGAGAGAGGGAAATAGAGAGAGGGAAATAGAGAGAGGGAGATAGAGAGAGAGATAGAGAGAGCGTTATGGAGAGAGGCATAGAGAATGGGGGTGAAAAGTGGAATAGAGGGTAATAGAGAGAGGCAGAGAGTGGAAAAGAAAGGGAAAGAGAGAAATTGAGAGAGGGAGATAGAGAGAGGGTGATGGAGAGAGGCATAGAGAATGGGGGAGAAAGGTGGAAGAGAGAGAGGGTAATAGAGAGAGGCAGAGAGAGTGGGAGAAAAAGGTAAAGCGAGAGAAATAGAGACAGAAAGAGAGAGAAAGAGGGAGAGGAGGGGGAGAGGGAGGGGAGGGAGAGGGAGAGAGAGAGAGGAGATGAAAGCCATATAAGGGAGACTAAAAATACAGTTCGGGAAAAGAACGCTATATGAATTTAATAAGCTTCATAGATTCGATAGAAAAAAAGAGCAAAAAACTTCTTCGCGTACGATTTGCGGAAAATCTGACGTACTACTGGATCGCTTCTGAAAGCGGAACGTGTTTTTACGGTGTCGTCGAAATGGTTTCGCGTCCTCTTTAAGTTTTAACTCGGAGAAAAATTCTCCTTCGAGTAGCTCAAATCAATTTTTTTTGGGGTTGATTTAATCGGCAAAGGATGCTATATGAATCTGCGATATTGATACCGCCGAGAAACCTTTTTTAGTTGCGATTTGTGCTTTTATTTTTTAAGCGTATTCACGGCGTATTAATTATTTTGCAGCTCCGAGAGAGTGAGAGAGAGAGAGAGAGAGAGATAGATAGATTTGTAGTTTTTCGGATATTTTTAACCGCCGTGGAAGTTGAGGCAAATGAATACATTATCTCAAACCCTCGAACATGCCAGTTATCCATTTTCGGCGAGGAAAATGTCGCTTTGAAATTAATGGATACGGAAACGTTTTAGTGTCTGCCCGTTTTATTTATCGAGTCGTGGCATACTGAAGTTAGCGAATGAATATATTGAGACAAGTAGGAAAAGTTGTCTCGATGATTTTGAAACGAAACTTGAACGCTGAGCAAAAATAGAAAAATACATTATATATAATTTTTTATTTCAAACGAAAATATCATTTTCTCGTTACGAGGGTTGATCTAAATCAAGTCATTTATTGCAAACGAAACTTATTGATAAAAGCGACGTTAAAATGCTTCTGAAGTACATCCAATATTGTTTTTTTTATTTAATACGTACTTTTGCACATAGTGCGCGAGGTGGGCTCAGGTAGAGTAGGTTGTGTTTGTCAATCCGTCCGTCTGTATTTTTCCTCTCAAAAACCACTTGGCTGTTGGGGTAACAAATGTCCTCAATACTTAGTACACTTGACTGATTTTTACGAGATTCTGTGCGGCAGATCCGCACTAAATCAACCGATGTAAAAATTCCGGATTTCCAAAGGAAATCATTTTTAAAGGGCTCTCCCATTGTAGTTTCAATACCCCTTAACCCTCTTTGACCCAAATAATGTTTTCTGAGGAAAGTAAATGCTGCTATAAAATGTTTAGAGGTTTTTTAATGCATTATGGTTACATTTATATTACTTTTGTTTGCAATACTACTTCTTAAAAGTTGTAGCTGTAAACAAAATTACTCATTTGAAACAAAATTAAGAAAAGTGATGCGCAAAAGTACATAAAATCAAACCGACAAAATAAATACTTATTTTTCTCCAATAGACATAACAAGGTTAAGAAAAACCACATGCAAATTTGGGCTTCCTGTGGCATATGGTTTTACATAAACTTTCCATGGCTATTTCAGATACTTTAGTGAGTATATATTTTCCCAATTTGATTTTTAAGTACTTATTTGAACATTGTTGAGATTGATAATTGTTGAATGAACTGGGAAAGTTGATGCATTGAATGTTACTTTAAGTCACAGGGAGCCATATAGATATAAATAACATCCGAGAACAAGAGCAACTGCGATTAAAATGAGTTATAATAAAGACTAGAACTTGAAAATTGAATTGGTCTGAACCTAAAAGAATTATATTTATTATGGTTGCCAAGAAATACGAAATACCTTCCGAAATTATCTAGAAAATATTTATAAATAAATAAAACCGTGACTTTTTGACAACGAAAATTTTTAAATTCGACGGCAGAAGGCGTAACGTTGTAGTAGAATTGCATACTGAGAATATAAATACTGAGGATATAGCACACAAGAATTATAAATAGCAAAAGAATTGTAAAATAGTGAAGTGGAGATGTAGGGTGTTTCATTTATTGTGTGCTATGTTCTTAATAAAAAAGCTTAGCAACTATGGCAACCCCGCTCATGTTTATCTCATTTGAGCTTAAAAATAGGTTAAAAATATGCATTCTTTGCTCGAGGTGCACGAAGTGAAAGCATAACGGGGAGGCCGTGTCTGCCCGCCCATATCTTATATCTCGTAAACCGATTGAAAGAGTTTGTCAGGGAGATCCACACTAAGAATCTCGTGCGAATTTAACTATAGTCCATATTCCCCGATGACGGCCTAGTTTATTTAATTTAAGTGCATCTCGATAATGAAGATAAAACTGCATGTACTCGTTCTTCTCTAGTTGCTTAATGGCAAAAAACATATCCACTCCGGGATGGAATACACATTTTCAAATGTACTTATAGATAACATTTTACAAAATACCGGAAATTTAAAACAGAGTATTTTGCAAAAAATCTTGTTTACGGCAATTAGAGTCCCTCCCTCTTTAAATAAACAGACAGAGTATATTTAAAAAGGCATGGAATAAAACTGGTAGTAAAAAATAAATTGGTAGTAGAAAAAAGGATTATTTGGCAGTAAAAAAGATAAACTGGCAGTATTTAAGCAGCAGAAAAGAAAGTGAAAACTAACAGTATTTTAATGCAACATGGCAGTAAAAAAATAAAATGTTAGTAAAAAAATAAATGTTTCTTTGAGGAGGAACAAAAAACACTTCAACCAACTTACCCAACCCGGTGAGGACGAGCAAAATGTTTCTCTATGCAATAATTTCCCAAAACAAAATGTTCCTTTGAGGAGGAACGAAAAACACTTCAACCAACTTACCCAACCCACTGTGGACGAACAAAATGTTCCTCCATGCAATAATTTTCAAAAACAACATGTTACTTTGAGGAGGAACGAAAAACACTTCAACCAACTTACCCAACCCTGTGAGGACAAGCAAATTTTTCCTCCATGCAAACATTTCCCAAAACAAAATAAACTGATGTGGACAACACATGACTTTCTCCATATTTATATGGCAAATTACGTTGTTAGCTCTGGGATCGTTGTCGATATTTACTTCCGGTTGACAATTAAGAAAATAAAAGGAACGTAACTAAGACGCAACTAAGCGTCAATTGTTAAAACAAAATTTTCTACAACTTTTATTCCAGTACATTTTTACATTTATCAAATATTAAAGCAGATATTTCAAAATAACGGATAAGTGACAAGAGTAAACACTCACTTCCGGTCGACCGACTTTTACCAAAAACTAATCAGATCTTCTAACTTTTATAAAAATATTAAATATAAAATTTTGCGTTGATCTGTTTAATAGTTTTTGAGTTAGAGCGCCCACAAATATCTATCACACAGACAGACAGACACACAGACATCATCGCGAAACTAGTCAGAACGTGTTCAGGGAACCTTAAAACATGTATTTCCGTTGAAATCTCGAGTTCGATTTTTTTCATAAAAACAATACTTTCTCTATACTTCGTATATGGAGAAAGTAAAAAGAAGATCGAAAATAGCCATGGGCGACTTATACTGAAGCTTGGCGATAATTTAGTGTCCCTAATTGCAATTTCTTTACTGCTGCTTGAATACTGCCAGTATTACTGCCATTTTATTTTTCTACTGCCAGTTTATTACTTTCTCCACATGCGAAGTATAGAGAAAGTACTGTCTTCATAAAAAAAATCGAACTCGAGATTTCAACGGAAATACATGTCTTAAGGTTCCCTGAACACGTTCTGACTAGTTTCGCGATGATGTCTGTGTGTCTGTCTGTCTGTGTGATAGATATTTGTGGGCGCTCTAACTCAAAAACTATTAAACAGATCAACGCAAAATTTTATATTTAATATTTTTATAAAAGTTAGAAGATCTGATTAGTTTTTGGTAAAAGTCGGTCGACCGGAAGTGGGTGTTTACTCTTGTCACTTATCCGTTATTTTGAAATATTTGCTTTAATATTTGATAAATGTAAAAATGTACTGGAATAAAAGTTGTAGAAAATTTTGTTTTAACAATTGACGCTTAGTTGCGTCTTAGTTACGTTCCTTTTATTTTCTTAATTGTCAACCGGAAGTAAATATCGACAACGATCCCAGAGCTAACAACGTAATTTGCCATATAAATATGGAGAAAGTCATGTGTTGTCCACATCAGTTTATTTTGTTTTGGGAAATGTTTGCATGGAGGAACATTTTTCTCGTCCTCACCGGGTTGGGTAAGGTGGTTGAAGTGTTTTTCGTTCTTCCTCAAAGTAACATTTTGTTTTGGGAAATTATTGCATGGAGGAACATTTTGTTCGTCCTCACCGGGTTGGGTAAGTTGGTTGAAGTGTTTTTCGTTCCTCCTCAAGGGAGCATTTTATTATTTTACTACTATGTTGCATTAAAATACTGCTAGTTTTCGCTTTCTTTACTGCTGCTTGAATATTGTCCGTTTATCATTTTTACTGCCATTTAATTTTTTCTACTGCCAAATAATCCTTTTTTCTACTGTCAATTTATATTTTTTGCTACTAGTTTTATTTCATGCCATAAAAATGTATTACATATTGATCTTTTTAAATAATGCGCAATTCAGGTCAAAGGCTGTGAAAAACATCTTATTTTAAGGATAAAGTACTTCACGATATTATTTCTATTCCAATAAGTTGAGAAGAGGAAGAGGAAAAAAATTTGAGATTATTTTCGCCCCCAAATCTATTCGAGAAGTTCTTCCGTAACAGCAAAAAACAACTGAAAAGTAACCAAGGTCGATCCTTCCTAAGATGCCGTGATGGTGACTTATATACTCGGGATGTCGACGAGTGACTTCTCGTTTCCATGCGCGTAAATACACACGAGAAGAAAAGAATCCGCTTTTAATCCAGAAATATCCGTTTAGGACAAGGGATTTCCCTTTGAAACGACCGAGAGAAAGAGATTGAGCGAGAGAGTGAGAGAGAGAGAGAGAGACCTCTTTGAAAAGCACTCTCTCCCGGAGTGCGTGACATTGAGGTCCCACGCCTAAAATATAGCTCTGCGTCAATAATACCAGATTTTTCATTCCCTACTTCCCTTTGCCGACTGCGGTTAGTCCCCAATTGGAGTTTGACTTATGTCAGTCTAATATCAAGAATTTCTCATATACGACGCATACAGAGAAAGTTTTGCGGGCGTAAATAAAATACGACTTCTATATTTTGATGAATATGTACGTTTTAGATGCCTTCGAGACCGAGGTGTTTTTTTCAGTTCCTTCTATCTATCCGCCAGTGTGGGAGTCGACGGACTGATCGGTTCAATAGAATATGATGAAATCTCGTACTTATATTCGATATCATCTAGAGCAGACACATTGCTGAAATTAATTACATCTCGCAACAGTGGACGGCTATTTATTCGTGTTGTTTTTTACAAAATGTCCATTCACTAAAAAATGTCGGTATTTATTTTGATTGAAATTCGTCCAGTAATAGAGCTTAATTTGATCGATAATAACGCATTAGCAATTTGCCTCAAATTATAGCTAAATAGCCTCCTGCGACAATATAACTTGTCGAGCTTTACGCCCGTCAAGCTCACCCGCTAACTGCAGCTGCATTGTTGCTACGAATCATACCGCGGAGTAGACGCAAGCAGCGCCACTCTCGCATGAAATAGAAGCATTTGGATATGAGAAAGTTTGTGAGACTTATGTTGCACAGATTTTTTCTGCCTGAAACAATGCGCTCATCCTAGTCCAATCATAATAAGAATTTAATAGGAATGAGTTCGATTATTTTATAGCGTAATCTACGAGATTTTCATAGCACGTGTCTGTAAGGTATAATAAAGATTTTGGAGACCTTCCATCTCAAACGGAAAATGTCGATTTTCTTATCACATACGAATTAACTGTATTCGTACACGAAACACAGCTCTTGAAAATCTCCGTCCTCTAAATTATGACGCGCTAAAAATCACGGGCGTGTGAAAAAAATTTCAGTTATTTTAGCAAGTAGTCAAAATTTCGTCTGTTCGTTTTATGTTGACCTATTTTTTCCTTGCTGAAACATTGTTCTCTCGATAAGTTTCCTACGTTTATGGTCTTTTCATCTGAATTAACTCGGGATGTTTCTAGCCGCGTAAACATTTAGAGAGGAAATAGCAATAAAATGAAAACGGCTATTTTCTAAATTAAGCGCGATTACGACCAAACTTAAAAACGATTCGCTTCCATCGGCAGGAAAGAATTCCGGCGGGCGTGGCGTAATTGTTTGTTCCGGTCGCTAAGTGCTCTGTCCGTCAAAGCCGCCGGATTTCATCTCGCTGCCTCGCCGGTTACATTTTGCTGCGCCTTTTTTAAAACTGGAACCCATTTACTTTTTTTCCGCATTTGATCGGCGAAAATGTGACCACGCGGAGTTCCCAGAAGGAACCGCAGTCACGTGAATGCCCCACAGCAATTTAACTTCTCATCATGCATTCGTAACGCCGTTTCCGGCAACAGCGAACTAAACTAGGGCACGAAGAGGCGCGAAGTCACCAGAAAACGCGGAATCATGAGCTAAATTAATTCGATCGAAAGGAAGCAATTTTATTGCGGGTTCATTTTTTTAAATCGCGCTTTTACCTCAAAATTTCCTAGGTTATCTCGGAAATTACTCCACGACCCCGGGAAAAATCACTCCAAATAATTTGAGGGAATTTTGTCGAACTTTATTTTTATGCTTGCTGCAAGAACGGCGGAAATTTGAAATTTAGAGACGACTTGCGCCATTGGGGCACCCATGAGGTT
This sequence comes from Tanypteryx hageni, assembly GCA_028673005.1. Taxonomy (NCBI): domain Eukaryota; kingdom Metazoa; phylum Arthropoda; class Insecta; order Odonata; family Petaluridae; genus Tanypteryx; species Tanypteryx hageni. The sequence goes on from CM054116.1 coordinate 97,333,436, forward strand.
GTTATAGCAGGTCAAACTCCTTATCCTTCCCATCTCTTCCTAAAGAGAAAGTAAAAATTAAATAAATAAAATTTGTATAATCGGTGTTTCAAGGCAATAGGTGGTGGAACTCCATTATAAATTTATTTGTACGAAAAAAACACAAAATTATTACGACAAAAGAAAACTTTTGCAATTTCCATGTGTAAATAGTAAAAGTTTTCTTTCGTTATAGAAAAATTAAGTAAAGTTAGATTCTAAAAATAGAATAAGTCATAAAAATGCGATCATCCCGTTGCTTTGTAATATTTTCTTAAGTCGCTCCACCAATTTGGCCATTGAATAAAAGTTTTTACAACATACACCTCGCGTAGGTCTTTTACTCTTGTCAAACGTTTGATACTTTCAAACTTCAACTTCTCCTTAAGAAAATTCTATTCTCACCGTTGACTTGCGCTAAAACTTCACCTTCCGCCTTGGAGGCCGACATCCAATGGAAAATGCATGCAGTCCGCGAGTAATCCAACATTTCGGACGCATTGCATCCGTCGCCGTATATCGTAAGCGATCATTTTCCGGTCTGGGGAGGGGAACCTCTCCCTCCCTCCGTCTCTCCCCGCTATGCGGGCCTTTGCGAGTTTAGGGAAACCTCCAAATAAATAACAGTGGGCCCTCGAAAAGCGGCCAAACCCAAAGAGAAAGTATTGACCGTCCCCAATTCCTAGTTTCGGAGTATCCCGTGATTTGGGATCCGCGCCAATGAAGTTAATGTTGCGATCCTCTTCTCCGGGGCAGGGGAAAAAAGTAACACTCGAACGGAACTTTTTATCATCACGGACAAATCCTTTGGCAAGCGGCGATCCTTCTCTTTCCATCTCCACATGTATAAATGCATCGTACTTTTTTATTTCCTCGTAAGGTTATTCTGAAAAATGAAAATCTCTTCATGGCACTCGTGTTCACTCGCCCAGCGGCCTAGATAGTAAAAATAATCGCACCGTTAGTTATTATTTTGAGAAAAATACCATATACTACCGCGATTGCCCGTCAAAAATGACGGGCATACATAAATGAGGTATAGAATTAAAATTAAAACACTTCCCATTTTTCCTCCCTCCTACATTACTCCCAATCACTCTCCCCTCAAATATGTAGTATTTATCTCTCTCAGCGTGACGGAATTACAAACTTGGGGCGATAAAATTATAAACATAGTTCATCTATATAGATTCTATATCACGGGTCACCAACCTGCATTTCAAGAGCCGCATGCGGCCTACAGGGTGATTTTGTGCGGCCCTCAGCCTTTCATACAAAATTAAGTCATTGAGTGATTACCTGAACTAGTACCTTTAACCGCAATAAAAAGATATTGGATCTTACATCTGTAACATTTTATTTAAAAAATAATCATGTCTTCACTTAGAACAAGGAATCTGAATTTATCAGTCTTTTGTCTAAATTCCATTTACTCAACAGCGGACGGGCAACATGCCACCTTTGAATATGTGATTCATACTAACTAGTTTCACAATTTCCACACTTCTTAATTTTGATTCGCCACCTTGACAACGAGAAGGGCCAAACTCATTCGGCAATGGCTCTTCGGCGGGATTCTGTAGTGTAGTATGATTCACTCTTCAACTATTTCACTCTGTTAAGAAATTATAGATTAAGGTTCTCCAAATTAACTGTCGTATCTCTTTCCATGTTGATTATTTTTAAATTTTCTCATTAGTTTGGTGTTTTCAAGTTCATCGAATCGATATTTCATTTTGTTACATCGAACCTCGATTTCCTCGCCTTATGTCACTAAAATGAGGGAGAAGTTGTAATAATATTCTTCTCGTTTTAAACGTACGGCCCTCTCCACACATTGTGTTATCATATGTGCGGCCCTCGCTACACACATGAAGATTCAATGTGACCACTGTTCTATATAGATACCCCTGGATCGTATGCCGCCGGTGGTATATACAGCGGCGGAAAAGCGTTACACACAGAGCGGTAGGATGGGAATTTTATACCGAGAATTGAGAAAATAAACCGTGAATTTATATTTATTTACAAAAGAAACCATTTGCCGCATCAAGTTGCACAATGAAAGGGTAAATGTGAGCTACCAATCAAACTGAAAAGGGACACGTGTCGCATTTGCAGCGCTTGGAATTCACTTTCTGGAATTTAAAATGCACGATAGGCGAACTCGTATTTCAAACACAGAAATCATCGTAAAAAGGGCGGCTATTGGGCGAGTGAATACGTTGAATTCTTTCCTCTCCATAAAAAGTAGTTCGTTTGAATTCTCTCGATTACTTCTCTTGCTTGGTTCCCGCGCTCAATCCTGATCGGGAACATTCAGAATCTCTTCATTTAATTCTTCCTCTACCCTGCTAGTTCATGAAGATGTGATATTTCTCTCTTTACTGTACGACATATCCAGTGCTGAGCTGGGGGCGGTTCGAAAGACCCGGTAGTTAAATTTTGAAGGCTTAGGAACCGTTTGCTAACTGGGTTGCAGAAGCTTGTGAACTGCTGTTGAAGAATTAAACTGAACTTCAGAGTTAAAATCTGCAATGAAAACTAAGAAACCATTTGGAAATTAGTTACTTAATTAATTGTAAGTTACCTATCATCAAACAATAAGTTAATGTTTTAACTAAATAAATTTTTTGTACTCAAGCTGCATTAAAATAATAATAAAAGGTTTATTTTCAAAGAGAATGTTATAAGTTATCTATAAAATAAGCACACTTTGACTGAATTATTTTGTTTTTATTATTTTTTGTTTAGGTTATTTTTTAGAGAACTAATCGCTAATATTTTGTAAGCTCAGCACTCGGTATATCCGTGTTTAGAAACTATCTAAAGCCAATGGAAGATTTTAAAATATATTCCTTCTCTTTAGGTCTCGCTCAATCACTACGGCACCAGCTTTACTAAAAAATTAAAAGATCGCCGCATAAAGGTGAGGTTTTTTTCTGACGGAGTAGGAGCCAATCGGTTTCTAATGGGTGAGAAACCTTTAATCGATGGTTATCCATTAAGGTTCAACTGGAAGGAAAGAGAGAGCATGTTAAAGGAAGTTTCGGAAGAGAGAGGGGAGAATGGAGGGGGGATATGGAGGAGGAGATGGGGGGGGAGAGGGGGAAGTGGAAGGGAGAGGCAGCGAAGGGCTGCAGAAGGAGGATTGGCAGAGAATTAGGGATGATGGGAAGGGGGCAGGAGTTGTGCACCTCCTTCGGTAGCCCATTACACAATTGGGTCAAGGGACTAGCTTTCGAGCATTCTGAACGAGGCGGTATTTTAAGCCGAACCGAAAACAATCGCAATAAAGAATAAACGCACCGATTCTCTCGTCATGAGGATCTCGATGGAGCGAAAAAAAAAACTTAAAGGGATCAGGCGACTAATTGCTTGATGGAGTACGAATTGTGCCGATACGTACTCTCGATTTTTATTCGTTTAATTTGTCCATTGGTGGAAAATGACGTGCGGACGGATATGCGTATGATGAAGACTAGGACTTGGAGGCTTATTTTCTCCGTCATTTATATCATATCAGGGGCATACCCACATTTTCAGGCTCCCAGCTATTCAAGTTCTGATAAGTGTACAAGTCCGCTGTTCTCGGAAAAACTACGCATGTCGGGTGATTGATAATGGTTCTTAGTTTACACGCTATCAATGTTCCTTAACTCTTACTTCATTTTTTAGTGCCCTGCCTTTTTTATTAAGTCATTTCCTGTTCCCTGATAAGAACAACGCTTAAAGCGGCATATAAAAATCGCTGTGTTATTTGCAGCACAGATTTTATAATTAAGTAAAATCAGATATTGTGTCCACCTTTTTAGCAAAACGATGAATTGTATTCTAACCCTCTTAGAATACATGTTCATATGAGGATATCGCGCATGTATCTCCCTTAAACTAAAACGCATATTCAGTGCAGTCGTAGCGTGACTATAAACACTAACAACGCAGTGCCTTTCTCATTAATAAGAAATGATAAAAAAAGGACAGAATACAAAGTTCGCATCTGCTAAAGAAAAAATAACACGTCAAAGTCGTTAAAATTTGGATCGGAAAAAACCTTCCTCAAATTTAAATTTTAAAAAATTAATTTAAAATGCGATCTGTTATAGCGAAGTCGTATGCCGTGACTCACGAATCCTAACGTGACCGACTTAGGAACGAACAAAAAAAAACCTCCCGAAACGTAACGTAAATTCTTACCCCTCCCCTGTTACCTTCTTGAACGGCAAGGAACGAGGATAGAGGGCGAAAGGATGAAAGGGCATCCGCAGACGATTTGCTCGCGAGCAAAGGGCGATCCCTCCGAAAAAGAGAGATCGTTTTCGATCTTATCGGAGTTGAGCGGCACGAGAGATTTTGTACGAGACTCCTTAAAGGCCGCCATGTCCAGTCGACGATAAATGCTTCTCTAGTGTCTCCTCGACGCGTTGTCCGTGGGTCACGTTTCGTCGCGTAATTTAGTCCGCCATTATTTCTAAAGTAGCGACCCAGCAGGAGAATACGGTCAAATCATGGGGTCTCAAGCACAAATTGCGTGGAGCCAATGGGATAATTTTGAAATGTATGGCGTGCGGTATGCAACAATGATGATGAGCCAAAGTAAATATTACGTTGGAGCTATAACGTGCCACTAAGAGCAGTAAATATTTTAATAAAAACAAACTATCGCACGTTTCCCCAGCATTAAACATTTTATTATTGTTTTGTATCACGCCATGATCACGCACTTTCTTCAACCTGTGAACAATAACGTCAAGTTAATGAGAGGACCGCAGTTTTTTGAGCTGGCGGACTTCATGCGACCCGCTTGTTTTTAAGACTCCTGTTCGTATCTCCCCCAAAGGCCACGCTTCTAAGACGGCCACTATTCTGAACGCCCATTATCTTCCTTAAAACGAATCGATTCTCATAAACATCATACCCATTCTACAAACCCCTTTGAGACTTTCACCCCCTCAGAGCGGCCGTTTCTATTTTCACGTGACCCTAGGATGGCCGCTTCGGAGGGGTTTTATCGCAGGAAAAAACGCCGCAGCAAGGGCATCGACATCCCCGGTTAAAATTTCTCGAATTTATTTCAAAATAAGCATCGCTGTGTGTATTCGTGCGGGACCGCCGCACGTAAGCCTCGCGTGATGTATTTAATTTCCTCAGTTTCCTTCCACCGGTTGAAAAATAAATAAATGGATAACCATGAAAAAGTTTTTATATCGAGATCTTCGAGCGCCCCTGTGTCATGCCTCGATCTCATTTCAATCTTTTCCCTTCTTTCGCAAAAAACATAGGCATCGGCCTCTGTATTAACTCCACAAGCCGGTTAGCCTACACTTTTAGCGTCACGCATCCCACGCAAAGAACACGAAGTCGCCTTACGATGAGACGATGTGCGAAAACATCCCGTTCAATTCCTCTCCTTGGCCGTTATTTTTTTTACAACGGTACCCCTCTACCTCGTTAAAAATAATTCAAGCGCAAACCTTGCCTTTTTTTCGCGAAACCCTATCTTTCGTTTCATCTAAATTATGAGGCTCTATTAACGCATAAATTAAATCCGAATTTACGCCGCATTTTTTTTTGTTAAACGATTCCTCGCAAGATTGGGATTTTCTCGCCGGCCATTCTCTTGCAACGGCGTGATAATGAATTAACGTGTTTAGATAACGTTTTTATTAAGCGAGTTGCATTTTTTCAAGCGTAAATGCTCTGTTAGTTCCGCTACTCCTGCTAACGGGCTCTTTTCCTTCCTTGTTCGTTCGGATTTCGTTCGTCCTACTTAACCCGCTGCAAAAACCCTACGTGAGCAACAAAGGAGGGTAAGCAATGCGCTAAGTTATTAGCGCACTCAACATAATTGCACGCTCATCGCGGAACCTTTACGCCGTGTTCACAAGTTTTCTTTGCACTCGGATGGAAAATTGCGCGAAAAATAATAAACGTTACTCTCGCTCGATAAATTTAGAACCGAAAGTTGATTTTTTGTCGCAAACGCAATTTTGGCCACATAATGCACGATACCGAAGTGTAGGTTGCGTTGGGAAGACTTTCGAACTTCTCAGGTCTGATGTTTCGGAAATGTTTTTCAACAGGTCAATGTGAATACATAAAAAAAGATAATTTAGGAAATCCTAAGAACCGGAATTCGCCTTCACAGCCGTAAATCATCATAAATGAATAAATCATGAAGGTATTATTGTTAAAGTTGGAGCGAAGACAACGTCTTGCTTATTAATGAGGTTAATTTGAAGAATTCATCAAATACTTCATTTAACGTAAAATATATACGGTGGAACTTACGTATAACGAGCACGGGTATAGAAAAACAATGAATAAAACCATTATAGCATTACTAGTGTATTGCCCGTCATATGACTGGTGTCAGTTACTAAATGGTTGAAAAACCCATCGTAAGATTGGCAATCCTACTGAAACCATACATCTTAAGTAATCGTAACTCATTATTATGGATAATCACAAAATTGGTTTATTTTTCTAATGTAATTGCCAGTTGAAATTTAACGGGGAACTTAGAAATGAATAATAACAGCTGTAATTATTGATTAAGAGCCGGTATTACATTTGCCATAATAGAGATTCGGGAGAATTTCTTTCTCATTCTTGTTTTCTCCAATGATGAGTCCCTTGTCGGAAATGAAGTAATGATAATAAATAAATAATAATATTTCCTCTCTCTCTCTTTCCCGCTGTCTCCCTCTCTTCCTCTCTCTTTTCTTCCCTCTCTCTCTCTCTCTCCCTCTCTCTGCCTCTCTTTTCTCCCACCTTCCCCCTCCCATTCCCTTCTGTCCCAATCCATAGCTCTCCCTCTTTATATCTTATCTCCCGTCCTTTTCTAATTCCATACCTCCCTTACTCTCTATGTACCTTCCATTCTATATCCCTTCCTACCTCTTTCCCTCTCTACATCCCCCTCTCTCTTACTCTAAATCTATATAGTCGTTTATATAAGTAAAAGAATTCAAATTAAATCACAGTTCCATTAAGATTACGTAATTTCGCGAAAAATTCTACGATAATTTAAGGCAATCTATGCACTCGTATATGCTACTTGTATGCGGGTTGAGACAACAGTTGATTCTCGAAGTTTAACAATGACGCGGTCGACATGGCTACATCCCGTTTAAAAGCCAATATTTTCCCAAAATATGTGATTTAAATGTTTAATATGAGAGATTTCGAATGGTAGGCGAAAAAAGATTAATAAAATAAGGAACTTCGTTAATATTCCTAAAACAGAGTTTAAATTTGAAGATCGGACGTCAATTATTTCTAATTTTAATTTCCAAAAGAATAAAACCCTGCACTTTAAAAAGTCGCTTTTTACTTGCTCCATATACATAGTATAGGGGAAAGTATTGTATTCATGAAAAAAATCAACTTCGAGATTTCAACGGAAATACACGTTTTGAGTTCCCCTGAACACGTTTTGACCATTTTCTCGATGATGTCTGTGTGTGTGTGTGTGATAGCTTTTTGTGGGTGCTCTAACTCAAAAATTATTAATCAAATCAACGCGAAATTTTGTTTAACATTTTTATAAAAGTCACAAGAACTGATTAGTTTTTAGTAAAAATCGGTCAACCGGAAGTGAGTGTTTACTCTTGCCACATCCGTTATTTTGAAATATTTGCTTTAATATTTGATAAATGTAAATATGTATTGGAATAAAAGTTGTAGGAAATTTCATTTTCTACAACCTTTGTTTGATACGTCTTTCCATTGTTTAAGAGATATCTTATATTTTTAGCTGCCACCACCACGCCACCTACCGACGACTATTGTTAACAATTGACGCTTAGTTACGTCTTAGTAACGCTCCTTTTTCTTTTCTTAATTGTTGGAGCTTTCTGGCTATATCCAATATTAGAAGGCTATGGTTTCAGTTTATTTCTGTTCTTTGTCAAGTCTAATAGTTTCTCGCAGTTTCTTAAAATATTTATTATTATGTAACCTATTTGAAATTTTTAGAAATATTACAGATATGGAGAAAGTCATGTGGTATATCTTATATATGTCCTATATCTAGTATAAATAGCTGCTTCTTAAGGAGGATATAGGATACAGAATATACTAGCTGAAATGCCCGACTTCGCTCGGGAAAGATTTTCTTTTAAGTAGCAAATGATTTTTATTGCTCGGGGCCCCGCGCTGTCGGTGACCCCAAATTTCCCAAATGTGTTATTCGGAGAAGAGGTTCATACGGGATTTTAACTACCACCTAAAGAAACCATTGAAAAATTTTAGTCAGGCTTGTTACCAAACGTTCCCCATTCCTTAATTACGCAAGCGATTTTACATTAACATTTACTATTTTATGGATTGTATCGTCAAGTTTTACCATTAATATAATTACGTATTAATGTCTTACTTAATATTTACACGGATAGATGCACCGAAGCCTGTAAAACAGCAATAAAATTATGTGGATTATGTCAATACTATTATCCAAAACGTAAACAATAAACATCTTGGTTACCGAACAAATGTAAGTAGATGTATCGATTTATGTTGCGATAAAACTTTCAATGTTAATGGTAAAAGATAACAGTGTTCTAATACTCCTTAAAAATTATTTGACTCACTTTTAAAGCATTCATCTTACAAATATTTTAGAGAGTGTGTGTGTGTATGTTCCTTATACGTTTTTACACCTATGAAGCTATCAAATGCAAAAGTTTTATGAGCCATCCTCTAGACAAGCGATTCCAAAACTATGGTACGCGTACCACTAGTGGTACACAAAGATTCTGCCAGTGGTACGCGAGTTTAGTGTCAGCATTCACCCATGGAACAGCACAACGAGTGTTCACAGAGAAGAGCGGACTTATTGCCCGCACCGTCTGGACGCGTCCGCTGCGTCGCTCATGGCTCACAGTCAACTGCCGACGTATCGTTACTCGTCTGTTTGCGTTTTCACGTTGATATTTTAAACAACATTATTCTGAACTGAATTAGATGAGAAACTCGTTTGTTTCAATTAATTCCATTCCTGAAAATGTGAACGTGAGGGAAAAAGACCAGCTGGTTGATTTGGCTTGTGATGGAGGACTACAATTTGGATTTAGCATCTACAAACTCGAAGAATTTTGGTTAAGGAGATGAGTTAAATATCCCACTCTTTCTGACATAGCGTTAAAAATTCTAACCCCATTCTGCACGACTTACCTATGTGAAACGGGGTTTTTACTATGTTGGTAATTAAAAACAAAAATCGAACAAGAATGAACCTCGAACCGGACCTTCGCTGGAAGTTAGCTAACATTGAACCAAATATTAAAATGCTATCCATCCATCACAATGACAAGAAACTTTGCCACGTTTTCGGTGGTACGCGAAAAGAAAAGTTTGTGAACCGCCGCTCTAGACCAAAGGAAGAACTTGGTCTAGGTTTGCAGACCGTGGGGTCTCTTGTACCCCATAGGGTCAAAAAAATACTATTTCCATAAGAATGCATGGGAAATGGTGTGGAGAAAACCCAAAATGCCATGCAGCCCTTCACTGATGTGGATATAAATATACCTAAATATTAACGAACGCTCACGGAAAATGGCTTATTTTACGCACAAAAGACAATGTTTTAAATCTGTTTATGTTTTGTCGTATTATATGCTAAATCGCTCGAAATCGTCCTTTAAGCGCAAAATTTATCGTTGTAGATGAACATTTTCCAGGCGGCAACAATGCTAAATTTCTTAATTCTATTATTGTTACATAAGTACTAGTAAAAGGTGCTTGCATTCTGCAAGCATTTCATCTCACCTTGAAAAAACATTCATTTTCAGAGGGATATTTCATCGTTGGAAATATTTTTATAATTCTAAAGATTTCACCTCTGCGCCGATTTTGTTCTTTTCTTATGTAACAATAATAGAGTAAAACAATCCCTAAAATTATAAATCTTAAGAATATTATACTTTTCCACAGTAGGGTACTAAAGCCACACATTTCTGGCAAATTTTAAAGTTGTAGCTTATCTAGAATTGAAATAATATTTATCTATTTGTTTAAACTTAAAAAACAACAACATATTCATCGAGAATATTTATTTGGGTATGTGCACTAAGCTCTAAATAACTTTAAAATTTCAGCTCCAACACGACATTACTTTTTTCACAATTCTCTAATATTTCCTGTTTTTGGATTTGACGTCGTTATAAATTTACGCCGTGCTTTTAAATCAATTGCATTATAATACAATCCACTGATTCTCTTTTGGAGCGCTAAATTTAACCTATTATTATGTACAGTTCATCAATCCCCGTTATTGAAAGGAGTGACATTCTTTTATTTAATAACATATCGCGTTTTAAAATTATGACGTCATCATATGTATACGTCTTTGGTTGAAATCAATCGGACAATAAGAATTTCCCTATTAAAAAGCATTAAAGCGATGCTATTATAATACGGATTGCCAATTCCCATTGAAAGGCATTGTCCTGGTTGCTATGGTGGCTGAAATTCTTTATTGTTGAGCATCTGCTTTCTTCGTCAATTCGGCACCGATTCGAATTTAGTCTTAAAAAATAAGAAACCTCATTCTTTTAGCTATAGAATAGTTTTCATTTCGAGTTTCTATCTGAACCCTAACTAATTTTAAAAATGCAAATTTATGAAACTCTGCACAGATTTCCATGTTTTTCTTATGAAGTATCGAAATGGAACATTGGGATCAAAAATACCCCACTAAAAAATAAAAAAAATTGAAATTGGTTGTACCTATCACCCTGCCAAATTTCAGAACCGTGGCATATCTAGAAGTACCTTAGGTTATATATATATATATATATATATATATATATATATATATATATATATATATATATATATATATATATATATCCTATATCGTTGATTATATTATAAGTTTAGAGAGGCAATTAGCCGAGCTTAGATCTATTATGAACGACGGTTATGTGATAATTGGAGGCGATTTTAACTTACCGTCAATCGATTGGGAAAACCTATGTTTCGTTACGGGAGGTAAAGAACGCGAATCGTGTGAAGCCTTAATTGACACGTTTCATGAATATTCTTTAATCCAGATGGTACGAAAAGCCACGCGTTCGGGCAATGTTCTCGACTTGCTTGCTTCTAACATCCCGCATAGGATAACTAAGGTATCCACAGAGGATGGACTTAGCGACCATCAAGTTGTGTATGCGGAGTGCGAATTAAAGCTCAAAAGACATCCTAAGCCCCTTCGGAATGTATACGCTTTCGCCAAGGCCGACTTTAAAAGTTTCAGCTTACATCTCAAAAGTACCTTTGTCAGTTATCGTGAAAAGACAGAACGATTAGGTATGGAGCCATCATGGTTATTAATTAAGGATATACTAGGAAAAGGTATCAATAGATTTATCCCCAGTAAGTTAAAATCTGATAAGAAAGAACCTCGTTGGTTTAATAAGGAAGTCAGGATTGCCTTAAGACGACAGAGGCGTAGCCACGCAAAATTGAAAAACATACCTACCACCGCTTCCGATGAGTATCGCACAGCTATAGTCCATGAGTATAACAGTGCCCGCGTATTAGCGAGAAAAACCATGCGTAACGCATTTAACACCTTCCGGAATGAGGTATTAAATACAAAATTGAAGGAGGATCCAAAAGCGTTCTGGTCCTACGTAAGAGAAGTCAAGGGAGTGGGTCCTTCAATACCCTCCCTGCGATGTGATTCCGGAGACATCCTTCACGATGGGGAGGATAAAGCTAATCTACTAAACGTTTACTTCGCGAAGGCGTTCACGGCAGGTGGAAATAGACTTGAAGATAATCTTATTCCCGATGGATGTACTCGGATGGATAATATTAAAATCTCTGAGGCAGGAATAGCGAAGCAACTGAGTGCGATAAAGCCCAACAAAAACCCAGGACCTGAAGGAATTCCCGCGCGTGTATTAAAAGAACTAGCAGAAGAAATAGCTCCCTTCCTTCGGATAGTTTTCGAGAAATCTCTTACCCTCTGTGAGGTTCCTAATGATTGGAGACTAGCACACGTCACACCCATTCATAAGGGAGGTGACAAAGAAAACCCCGAAAATTATAGGCCGATTTCTCTAACATCATTATCATGTAAGATTTTGGAGCACATTATTGTTAGCAACACAATGCGTTATCTCGAGAGTAGATCGCTCTTAGTCAGCTGTCAACATGGCTTCAGAAAAGTAGATCCTGTGACACCCAACTCGGTCTGTTTGTGAATGATGTTTTATCATGCGGCGAAAATAATAAGCAGGTCGATGCAGTGTTCCTTGATTTTAGAAAAGCTTTTGACAAGGTTCCCCACCGTAAGTTGTTATTAAAATTGGGAAATCTTGGCGTTAATGTTAAAGTCATTAACTGGGTTCGCGCTTTCCTTTGGAATAGAAAACAAAAAGTAGTCATCGATGGTAAGGCCTCGAGTGTGGCAGATGTAGTCTCTGGAGTGCCGCAGGGTAGTGTGATCGGACCTATGCTTTTCTTGCTTTATATAAACGACATCAGTTCAGTTGTGAAAAGTAATATCAGGCTTTTTGCGGATGACACCGTAGTCTATAGAGAAATTAGAGGTCCTAGCGACCATCGTCAGCTTCAGGATGATCTGGATGCGTTATCTGTTTGGTGCAAGGAATGGCAGCTAGAAATCAATCAGAAAAAGAGTAACGTTCTAAACTTTTGGAAATCTAGAAGCACATCGTCCGTGTTTACCTACTCGATAGATGGTGAGAGCATTCCTGTTTCGGAATCCGTGAAATACCTCGGGGTAACCTTGAATCGTAACCTGTCTTGGGACACCCACATAAGACGAGTGATAGGTGCGGCAAATAAGAAGTTGGCTTTTGTGCGTAGAATAGTCAGGAAAGGCACGGAAAAGGTGAGAGAATCCTGTTATTTATCCTTGGTTAGACCTCAAATGGAATACGCAGCAGCGGTTTGGGATCCATATCAGAGGGGACTCATAAAGGATTTAGAAAAAATACAGCGGCGAGCAGCTAGATTCGTGAAAAAGAATTACGATAAAAAACAGAGCGTTACGTTACTCATTGAAGAGTTGAGTTGGCCCTCGTTGAAAGATCGTAGATTACAGGCGAGACTTAAATTTCTAGATAAATATAGGTCGGAGATATTCGTAAATGAAATGAAGGATATTATTCGACGACCAACGTATATCGGACGGAGGGATAACGAGGACAAGATTCGCGAAATAGATAGTAGGACGGAGAGGTATAAGGAGTCATTTTTCTCTAGGACAATACGTGACCACAATAGATAAGTGAATAATAATTAGTTAGGAACTTGGTGCGCGGCACCCCCTGCCATCCACCGTCAAGGTGACTTGCAGGGTAATATGTAGATGAAGATAGATATCCTCCGTAAGAAGCAGCTATTTATAATAGATATCCTATATATGTAAGACGCAGCTATTTATAATGATAATTATGCCGAGGGCTTGAAGTAGGAACAATTCTATTAAAAAGTTCGCGGTTATAATGAGAAAAATATTTTAAAACTAAAATTTCTTTCCGTAGAAGCTTGCCAACTTTCTCTTGACGTGCTACATTTCGAAGTTTAAGGCTACGTAACGGATGCTCTTTCGCACAAAGAGATTACCCTTTTCGCTTTCTGGAATGAAAAATCAATTGCAAATGTACATCGTCCTTAACCGCTAATTCCTGCCTCTAAACTTATCCTTTTATCTAATACCCGAAAGCGGCGGTTTTCTACGAAACCCAGTAACTCACTTCAAGTCCTGTTGCGCCATGCGCCGAACTTGTCGCCAACGATTCAATTTGAATGGCGTGCACGAGTAATGTTAGTATGCCTGACATCGAGTGAGCAATTCTCCTCACGCCAGCGATGGCGAGCATCATCCGCCAACTTGAACGTGGCGAAAAAAACGCTTGTGTGAAAAAATACGGAATATCAGTTTAAACTGTGTCAACATTATAGAATAATCGATAACTATTACAATCCGTTTCCGGAAACGCTGTTTGGCAAGAAATACTTTGGGTAGATTCGAGTTTTGGGATGGAGAATTCTTTCAATCGAAGTAGAATTAAACCGAAAATTATAAATTTAAAGTACAAGAGAAAAAAAGATTGAAAATATTTAAAAAAAAAATAGCGGTTGAATTTGGAAAAATAGTGTTGGATTTAGAATTTATTATTGTTTGGCCTTATCTGGATAAACGGGGAGAGTATCTAACGAGCAAAATTTTCCATTCTTCATGAAAAGCATTAATAAAGTATAAAAATATACGGAATATGATCTTTTACGATTCCAACTTTTGAAAGAATCGGAGAATAGTCCTACCGGCATTAAATTATAGTTTCGAATTCATTGACCCCCCGAAGGAGTAGAATATAACTACGGACCACCATCAGCCGTATTACTGCAATTGCAATCTATTATTGGTCTATTAAGTTATTAACTTTTTGAACCGCAGGATTTATTCTCACAGTAATATCAACGCTAGATAGCTTCATTTTTATTCGAAATTATTAAATTAAAAATATAATGTCGTTACTCGAATACACGAGTACCCGAATAAGACGCGATTTCCCATAATTAAAAAGAATTTACAAAACATTGAATGTATTTAGAAATTAAAATCAATATAATAACTTAATAATTGTGTTACGACCTACCGTATCTCTTACTATGGCATCGAATGCGGCATTCTTCGTTCAAAGATGCGGGAAAGTCTGCTGTTGATATATATATATATATATATATATATATATATATATATGAATGCTGTATCTTCTTATCGAAATTTCCAAAGAGGTGTAAATTTTTTTTCGGAAAAAAATGAGCGCTTTTCTATTCGAATGAATGTTTTTTATATCGTACAACTCAGGCCATTCACAGATGTTTTTAATTTTAGGAATAAAGACGAATTAGTAAGAAGCGAAGTACATTGCGTCTGATACTCCGGAGGTGTCAACATTTCAAACTGGAAGAGGCGTCAGGACCGCAGTAACACAAATGATGTTACGTAAGGGCCGCCTAAGGTTACAGTTGTTTAACG
This sequence comes from Tanypteryx hageni, assembly GCA_028673005.1. Taxonomy (NCBI): domain Eukaryota; kingdom Metazoa; phylum Arthropoda; class Insecta; order Odonata; family Petaluridae; genus Tanypteryx; species Tanypteryx hageni. The sequence continues at coordinate 97,348,479 of CM054116.1, forward strand.
AGGGCCAGAGTTGGAACAAATAGACTTTTCCCAGAAGATTGGACGTCTGTTTTCCAAGAAAACGATAATTTTTAAAGCGCCTTCTATTCTATCTTATCTCCTTTTCACAAAAATAAAATATCCTTATATAGTAATTATCAAGTGTCCGTCTGCCTGTCTGTCTGCCCCGGTATTTTTGGACATTTCCCAATGGAATTAAGAGCTGAAACTTTCACAATCGTTAAGCCCCCATGAGGTGGTCTTTAGAAAAATCAAACATCCAGGAAAAAGTCCTGGATTCGACTCCAGGAGGCAATTATATTTTCCCGTAAGTTTACACGGGATTTTCGATTTTTCAAGGTGTAAGGTTTATTTCCTTCATTAATTAAAATATGTAAATATAAACACAATTTCTCCATTTTTATTTTATTCGACGGCTAAAACTATAAGATATCTTATTATTGCAATGTTTAGATGTTACGCGGAAGAATTTGTCAGAAACACGCATTTATTTTCGAAATTTTATCGCTTTTTCGTACCCTTTCCGGGTGTTGCCAAGGCGTCCCGCATTGTTGCCTCCGATTGAATTAGCGTCTATTAAGCCTTCAAATAGACGAAAGAATTGTGTTATTCGCTTCGCGCAATGTCAAACTTAATAGATTGCAACTTTAATAATTGAAGAATATTTTTATTCAGTAAACATACGAAGAGGAAGAATAACGGAGCCAAAGAGTGGCAAATCAAGTCGTATATTGATGCCAGAATGTAATAAATTTCAAGGTCTTCATTTTCTGGGAGAATTCAAATGATTGTCAGGAATTTATTAATTAATCAAACAATTACATTTATTATATATATGTTTTTACACACACACACACACACGCCTCAGAAGTTATATTTTAATCACGCTACAAAGTCCCGTTGACGCTCGTTTATATAAAATATCGAACGATTTAGTTGAGAAAAAAATTCGCATTCGGACCGCAGTGAGTCACAGGAAGGGCCACCAGTTTGACATGCATGATCTAGACTTTTCAAGATCCGGCCGCCAAGCAGAGAATTATTAACGTTCGCTCGCACATTTTTAAGGGGCCGATCGATTGAATGCAACGCGCACAGATTCGAGATAAGAAGAAAACATCCCGTATCACAAGCCTGTCTCTATCTACGCGGACGTTTCTTGAAGAGTTCTTCTAGTCTCTCCGGCGAGACAATACTCGAAGGAGTGAGTTGCATTTCCTTCGGTTCCCGCGAAGAAAGAATTCCGAGAATATACGATTGGGGCGAAATGCCATTCCGCAGAAGGCATTTTCCGGAGGGAAAAAAATAGACAGCATCGCAAACGGAATTTCTCTTTGGGAGCATGATGTAATCTCCGTGGGGAGGATATGAGTTATTATGCGATAAGGAAGACTGATGAAAATAGATGTCTTTTTTCTTACCCTAGAGATTGTTTTTGTCCCTCTTCTCCTCTCGGCAATAAAGAAGGGGCGGAGACGATGCGTGACCGCTACGGAGCCACGCATACGCCACCGACATCGACTGGAAAAATGATAGCTTTGGTGAATATTCCGCCGCAATAGATTTTAATATAATTAATTCAGTCGTTTCGAAAACTAATGTTTCTGCATTAGCCACTGAGAGAACGGTGGTAACTTTCGTTTCCATTGTAAATTTTTTTATATTCGACGAAAAGTTTTGAATGGATCAATCTCGACAAAACATTATTTTGCTTCTCGGTTTCGATAGGAAAAAATTAAATGGTTGGTTGACCATCTTCCTCTGAACAATAGAACGCGTATTCGATGACAGACAGGGCTGAAACTCTGCGTATTTGTCATCCTCACCGCCGACGTTAGTGTAATTCTTTCTTTATGCCGCATTATTGCGGCTAATTTCGATGCATATAGTTTAGGTAAGCTTACTTCATGAATGATCCACATAAACAGCAAGAAGTACAATACAACACCTAAACAAGAGGAATATTAAATTATCAGAAACACTTCTTCCATGCTTAAAATAATAAATTTCACGTACCTTCACTCTCCTCGCACCTTTGCAACAATAAATAAAAACAAAAATTAACATTTTAATCATGATAATATTATTATCACAATTATCATGCGCCTTTATAAAAAATACGAAATTTAAAAAGTGTGAGCTTTGATGGGATTAATGCCCATGCTTTAAATCACAATAGTTCTCAAACCGAGGTGCAAGAACAACATTTTCAGTTGTCAACGTTTATTGCTTCTTTATATTAATGGCTAAAGCATCTATAAATTCAGACTCCTGCAAAGGAAAGAACGCCAAATGTGAAACCTTCAAAGCCTATTTTTAATCAATTCGATACTCATTTCAGATCCATAATGAAAGCTTGACAGTCTTATCCGACTGTAGTACTGGCACAATGTGCAGTCAGTTAAAAAGGTTTGGGACTTAAGGAGGATTATAGCCGATTTTTCCTATTCCGAGGGACGAAAGACAAAATACAAAAGATCTAAATCTACGTAAGCGGTGGATGGAACTAGATGACTTAAAATTATTCATAAAAACATTCATTGTGCAACATTATGTCAAGAATGAATCTATAATCTTAATCAGATATTGGTACGTATCGTGCGCCACGCTCGTGTAACATGAAAGAGTCGAGATTTGTCGCTGTAACGGTCACCATGCTAATGTCATGCGGGTGGCACTGCAGGTCTATATGCTTTCTTTAACCTCGAGACGTCTGCACTTGAGCCATTTCATTGAATTGGAATCCGCTCAAATTTGCATACAAACATGTTTTTGACGCAATGTTTCAAGTTAAAATGTTAAATGGATATAGAGCGAACGCCGTCGTTTTCCAATGATAACGCCTGAGACTTTATAAATAAAGATACAAACTAAATTTCTTCTTCTATTATCTCAAGGTCTCGCTGGAAAAGGAACACGCGTTGATGATCAAAGTTAAGTAATAGCTCCTTCCTTGTTGTAACTTTGGTAATAAAGTTTACCTTAATAAATATCGCGAGAAATTTTATGCACTTCCCAAAAAGGGTTTTATTCAAAATTGCATCGCAATAATTAGCTTCGGTGAGCAGTTTTTTCCGCAGCTCAGAGAAGAGAAGAAAATACAAAGCGACGGGGTTTGGTATTTCAATTTAAAAAAATAGCAATTATACATAATTTACCTAAGTTAGACGATGGTAGAGGCCACTTAAAAAATAAACATGGAAAACCTTTTGAGTAACGGCTGTCGCTTTGAGGGAAGCAATTTAAAAAATAAACATAAATACCTTCAAACTTTTAAAATCCACAGATTCGTTTAAAAATACGAGTAAGACTAAGGTATCTACAAGTAACCGTCAACACCAGATACTTATCTAAATTAACTTTATAAGTACGTACAAATATATGAAAAATACGGTGAAATACAACGAGTGTTGGGAATTAAGAATAAGCCCGTTGAAAAGTTAAGTGTTTAAGGGTTGGTAGTAGAAAAGTTTAGGTGATAAAAAGAGGAGAAAATAGTGGAGCGGAGAGAGAAGAGACGATCGTCAAATAAAATGTAATTATTCAAAAAAGCATTATCGATCTTGCATTGTGATAGGATGAAAGGAAGACTAAGAAGTTATTAAATATGCAAAATCTCGTTTTACATGTATTATAGATAAATAGGAATAACAAATTTTCTGCTCGTTTCTTTCACGATAGGCACCTTAAAAGCAGAGATATTTTGAAGATGCATAAAATTCTATTTCATTTACTAAGTATTATATTACAATTTTGAAAGCGAATAATTTCACATATATAAAAGTTAAGATAAATTGACCTTAGAGCAAAACAAATGAAACATGGGCGTGATAATATTTAAGGAGTCTATATAATTATTTGTTTTTTATTTCTGAAATGTCGTTTAAATAATTTCAATGAGCGTGATGATATTTAAGGAGTCTATATAATTATATTTTATTTATTTCTGAAATGTCGTTTAAATAATTCTTCCATTTAGATGAGGATAGAGAAATGTAAAACTCGCAGTTTTTAATCTTACCCAACGTTTACTGGCGTAAAAATTCGGTTCCTCTTTTCTCTCCGTCAACATTTAATCTTCCTCAGCTCAAATAGCTGCAGGAGTCAATTTAATGCGTATGCCCTTTGTAGAACGAACCCCTTATTCGATGATGCACGCAAAAGAACTCTTCGAAACTTTAATGAAAAGGTCAATCCATCACACCAAATGGTTCGTTGGATGACCTTTATGAACATTATTAGCATCGAAGGGCCTGCGTTCTTCTATTCTTGAGATCCCAAAAAGGTGTGGATATTAATATCAGAATCTAAAATGTCTCGAACCCCTCTTATGAAGTGGGTTAACATATTTATTCTACTTTCACTCTATTAAAATTGGCGGACATAATGACTAATAATATGAATTTTTTAATTCATCGCGCTTCCAAACTCGGCTTTTTGTCTCGCTTCATGGCTGTATATTTGTCCTTTATATTCAGTATATTCTTAATAATCAAGCTATTAGTTTAACAACACTCAGTTTTAACCGTTAAAAGAGGTCCAAGCCCACGCGCGCAACGCTCCAAAAAGGAATATCGATTTCATTAATAGGAAAAAAAGGGACGAAAAAAGAAAAGGAGAGAATTAGGGCGGAGGAGCTACGTGCGTGAAGACTGTCAAGACGAGAGATAGGCGTGGAGGAAGAGGGAGGAAGAGGAAGATAGAGAGTAGCTGGAGAGGGAAGAGTGATAGAGGAGGGTCGGAGAAGAGAAAGGGAGAGTTCGGAGGGAAGGGAGATGTTGGTAGTGGAGAGAAGGGAAGGAGGGAGTGGAGTGAGTGCAAGAAAGAGTGAGATGAAAAAACGTCTTCATTTGTTAAGGTTTAGACTGAATTGTCTCCTCTTCCAGCTTGCCATTTTTCAGAGATGCAATTAAAATATTTCAGCACAAAAATAATAATGTAAAAATACAGTTAGAATAAATGGGAAGTGAAACAGAAAAGGCGAAATTAAAACATGCAGCGCGCAAAGGAAGAATGCACACACACAAACACACACACCGTGGTATCAAGAAGAATGGTTAGTGAGAACTTCGTAAAATAATAACACTTCTTAGGAAAATGCTACGCAAAAGTTTCGCAGACGATATTTTTAGCATCGCATTTTCTCGGGAAAGCCGCAGATTTTGGAACGTAGATCGAAAAAAAAATAAACAAACTCGAGTAAAAAAGAGCACGCAGTCAAAAGTTCTTTTTTTCTGAACAAGCAGGAAAAAGAAACGGGAGTCGATGAAGTAACCTTTCGAGTTCAACCGCTTTATAGTATCTCTTGTTACTTATTCCCTAACAAGCGAGAGAATTGTCATAAATTTTGGTTCCGTTGATTGGTTGGGAATTAAGAGGGACGGGGGAGAGTGGGGGGAGGGGGGAGGGTGTGGGGAGGGGGAGAGTGGGGGAGGGGAGAGTGGGGGAGGGAGGAGGAGGGAGAGGTCGGTGCAATAAAGGTGCAGATGAGAACGAATGTTTTAGGTGGAGAGTGGATTGGGGGGAGTGGAGAATGAGGTGGAGGGTGTCGTGGTGTGAGGTGTCTTATAGCGCAGGTAGCAGGAGTGCAGAGAGTGGTGCTAATATCGATTCGATGTCCTAGCTCTCTGTTCCCCAACCTCGCCATCCTCTCACACCCTCTCTCTCTCTCTTCTTCCTCTTTCTCTCTTCCTCACCTTTCGTCGTTTATTCCCACTCACCTCTCTCTTCTACGTTCCCTGTAACCTTTCGATGCTCTCTCCTCTTTCTCCCTTTTACGCGCGCGCGGTTATTTTACGGGAAACGTTTCGAAAATATCGCTTAAATTCTGGAGGAAAAAACCTGTTTTTTTACTCATGTCGGTGTCTGTTGGTTTCCTTTTTTTTTCTTTTTTCTTTTTTTCTGTCTCTTTTTTCCCCTTTTTGTCTCCCGATTTCTTCCCAATATTCTAGAATCGAGAGTGTTGCCTGTAAGTACCGAATTGAATCGAGGAGGAATTCGCGTAGTGTGCTCCGAATGTGATAGTCGCGTAGATGTCGACCTTTCACGACGCTGAAATGTGCTTGTGCGTCTCTTAAAAAAGCTAAAATAAAACTAAATGCATTAAAGAAATTTAGACGTTATGACGGCTCCGCGACTGGAATTTTCTTCAGACGCTCAGTTCCGTTACAGCCATTTCTTTCTTTTTATCACTTTCGGAGTGGATTTTTTATATATATATATCCAATTTATTCGAATCGATAAAATTACTGTTAATATGATTATTTTGCATTGTTATTATCTCCGGCTGAATTTATGACGTATTCCAAATGACGCGAGAGATACAATATTCTACTAATGGAAGCCTTTAACATATCTTCTCTAAGAGGACGATGGATGTTGATTAATTCTTGCGCTTTTAGCTTACTTCGCGAGTTATTAAAATAAAAATTTCAATTTAATTCCTAGACAAGTATTTCATTAATTAGGTGGATGAGCGTTGGAATAGCACGTAATTTGCCTCGTGCTTTCAGACTTGAATGAAGCCACACCCGCGGTTTACTTTTTCACATTTACGGCGAAATATTCCTCGATCAGGGAATTACTGACAAAAACTCCAATCGCCGAGATAAGTAATAGATTTGCAGCGATTCATGTTCTAATATTATCGAATACACTTGTCAACTTCTTTAACATCATGTAAGGGTGACTTGAGACATTCTTGATACTCACAGCGACGATGATTACGGAGACAGTTGCCATCACGAATTCTTCTCCCACCCATGCGAGTCACCAAGGCGCCATGTGATTAATCGGTCTTTTAGAGTAGTGGTGCCCAAACTACGGCCCGCGGGCCAAATGCGGCCAGTGATGCTATGGCAAAAAAGCAATTTGAAAAATTTAACACACAAATTCATACATTTTTTTAAAATTTCGATAGTAAAATATTGAAATGTTAACCATAAAAACCTTATTGTGACTTGATTTTCAGTTATATGGCACCTCAGAATGTATAGAAAACTTCCGATTTAAAGTCTAATCCGGCCCACCTAAGAATTGACAACTTTCAATGCGGCCCGCCAAAGGATTCGCAACCACTGATGTGGCTCGCCATTAGAAAAGTTTGGGCACCACTGCTTTAGAGGAAAATACCACGTATCGTCTTCGAAGAAAACCTTCAAGAAGAGGACAAATTCATAGTTGATTATATCTTCGAGGATACGAATCCTTATCCGATGAATTGAAATCTCCACCGCTGCTTTCACCGTAATAATAATTTCCTTTTGAATTTCATTTCCCCTAAATTCGACTTCAGGTTCCTTTTCTAGTTACCTGCTCTTCAAAAATCATGGGAAGGCATGATTAAAGAATTATATTAAAATTCTTCCCATTTTCGCTTACTCTTTCTCTCCCTCTATCCCCTTCTTTTACCACTCATTCTCCCTTTCTCTCTCTCCCCATCCTTGCTCTATCTCTCTCTGCGATAGCGATAGAATGTGCCCCTGTATCTTATGCCGCCGGTGGTGACTATGCCGCGACAGACAGATGGACACTTGAGAATTATTATACTTATAAGAATTTTTAGATCAAGAGAGAACATAAAAACTATAAAAATCTTTTTTACTTTTTCCCTCATTCATGCCCTTTGTAAAATGAATTTGAATGCATTGAGCTCTATTTTGCAGGGTTTTCTTTTGATATTCATGCGCAAAAAAACATCGTGCGACCTTTTTGATGATTTTTAAATAAATCCAAACTGTTCTGTTATTTAATCGCTTGATATTATCCTAGGTAAGTATGGAAATTTAATGTAAAAAACTGTAATAATAATTTATTTTCTCTAGATACAATATTTTTGGTTCGAAAGCTGATTTAGGTTCCCAAGCCTAATTTCCTCCAAGTAAAACTGTTTTTGAAACTAGTGACACCGAGACATAGTCGACAGTCGGTTGTTTTAAAGAGCTCATTCACGCAGATTTTCAGCATTTCACCATTGCGAAAATGCGCATTCTTCCGGAGAAAAATGAAGGCAATTACCGTTTCCTTCCGCAAGGAGTTTTGCTTTAAGCGGACGCCATGCTTCGAGTGGCGTCGTCGCGTTTGCGTCAAGCAAATATACGTTTCCCTCTTCGATTTTCATAACGAAATTAACGCTTAATAAATTAAAACCTTTCATCGAATGAAAAAGCTTTTCGCGCATCTTCTGTTTTTTTTTTAAATTATCAACGGGTTTAGATATTTTTATGCTTGTTTGCGACGGCGACGACCACTTGTCGGAGTCGCTTCTGGGATACCGGGGGCGATCCGAGCCGGAAGGCCTACCGCCACTCTCAAGCGGATGCCTATCGGTTCTTTGTATAAAGAATTAAAAAAATAGAAATACTTTTTTCCTCAAGAGTTGGGATGAATGGTGGTGAAATAAGGGACGGTGGCAAATAAAGAAAAAGATAAAAGAGCCGTAATGAATGAAGAGAATGCGAGGTGAAGATCAGAAAGGGTAAAACTGAAAAAAAAGAGAGGAGAGAGTGGGGAAGTGAGAGGCAGGAGGGATAAAGGAGAAAATATGAGAGCGAGAGATAAAAGAGATAGATGGAATGGAAAGGGGATAAAACCGCAGCTGAATGATTGGATGGGTGGAAGAAAGGAAGGGGTTTCCGGGAAGATAGGAGGTGGTGGCACAGGGAGAGAGGTTGCGGAGTGGATTTTAAGGGTGCAGACGTCGGATGGGGGACGTGGGGTGGAAAGGAGTGGGATTCGAGAGGGGGGGCGAGGGTTGAGTGTTGCGTCGGAGAGCAAGTTTTGTAGGAGTGGAAATGTACGTTCGGAGGGTTTGCTTTTAAGCGGTGTTATTATTGGGTTTGGCTCGATTGTATCTGTTTGACTTTACTCGGGCAAACTAAATTGTCTGAACCTTTTAGGACTGCTTTTCTTTTCTCTTTGTAAATTTATAAAAAATGACTCGTTGAGATGGAATTTTCTGTTTTTCTCCTTTTAGAGTAGATTTCGTCCAAAGAAACATTACAAACTTACAATTGGCGCTCTAAACTAAATGTATCTGTAATGGATCCGAAATTGTTGTTTTGTCGTCCATTTCGGCATGATGTTTTTGTTGTGAGGCATTTATCTAAAACTTATATCTCATTTCAATTCGTTTAAGAGTTATTCACAAGAACGTTACAAAAAAGTCCTTTCATGTCTTCTTTTAAAATTTCAGCAGCAGATAATTAACACAAAACTGCAGGCAGTCATAAGTATACAACTACTAGTTGTAATTGAGTCATGCAATAATCTCGCGTTACAGTTTGATATTGAAATATTGGTGGCAGATGATAAATATCTATTCGCAGGAAACAGAGATTTGGAAGCAAGAGTGCACGAATGTTTTAAATTCATTCGAATTTCAAACCCTAGAATTATCGTATTATTAATTAATTTCTAAGAACACACTTCGGGAATCATTTCAAGAGTTGAAAGTTAAACATAAGAAAACTCGAGTTGCTCATATTAGATGATTTACAGGTGGCAAATTGCAGATGTATTAATTTTAAAAAATTTAACCTAAACATTTAAAATTTATATGCAATATTTTAATGTAACAGTCACACTATGAACTCATATCCGGTATACCATTACAGAGTTTTCCGCGCATTTTGCAAATTTTTTAATTTCATTTTCCACGATAATTTTAATGAGGAAAATTCGAAATTCAAATATTTTGTTGGTCTAATGATTTAACATCTCGCAGCCAATCATTTACAAACAATTATCCTTGTTTGACCTTTGCTGTAATCCTGGATACGAATTAGGTCGGTGTATAACGCTTAACATAAAAAAGTTGAAAATCGCGACATTGCCCTCCATTTTAAAACTCTGGAGAGTAAATGTCAGCGTGTATACCTAGTGACCCAATTCGACTCCATCCATACCTTGACCCAATTTTTCCGCGCGGCAAGAGAGAGAGAGAGAGAGGAAGATGGGAGAGGGAGAGAAGCGCCTATGACCCACATCCACGTTAAGGGAACGAATCCGCGAAATTTTCTGCGCAGTGTAAAGCTACTGATGCCAGACGACGCAGTCTAGGAAAACGGATGCTAGAGGAAGGCCGGGGTTCGGGAGAGTTGGCGCGGGGGGAAGGGACCTAGAAGGAAACGACGCACAAAATCGCAATTGCGAAAGAGTAGAACGTCTTAAAAGATTATTTTTTTTACTGTTCGTTTATCATTACCGAGCGTAATAACGCCGCGCAGTTCAGACTCTGGAGATGCGAGTCGTTACTTCCCTGGCATGAGGATTCTTCCTCTAGTTCGGTCGGCAGCGGACTTTAAATAGTACGTAATGCGGATCGGTCCATTGAGCCACTTCCATCCGCGTGTGTGTGTGTGTATGTGTTTTCGTGTGTCAGTGATTCACCCTCTGCCGCTGCAGATGTGCTGTCAGAGGGTATTGGGTGCGAGGGTGGGAAGAGGGGGAGAGAAGGATGTGGGAGTATTGGGAGGTTTTTCGGTGGAGAGGGAGGAGGAAGAGGGTGGCAGAAGAGGGGGAAAAGGGTGGAGGAAGAGAGGGGGAGGAGGGTCGGAGTAGATCGGGAGGGCTAGAGGAGGCTTGAAAGAAGGAATTCAATGCGACGTGGTCTCCGATTGGTTGAGTTGGAGGCAGGAGGAAGAGGAAGAGGAGTTAGAGGGAGTGAGGAGGTTGGTGGGTCGAGGCGAGGGGAACGTGAATGAATGAAAAGGGTCGGGGGAAAGGGGGAAAGTTGGAGTGGAATAGGGGAGGAAGAGGAGATGTGGCATAGGCACACATTTATTCATTCCAACAGATTCACTCTTATAATCCCATAATACCCGAATTTTTTTGAAACGGTTACGGATTATGCGAGACGCAATGTATTCACAGACGAGTTGCGAAAATTTTTGCGTTTGCCAAACGTTCTCTCGACGGAGAGAAATCCAATTTTTTTCCTCGAAACGTTTGCAAGATCTAAAGAATTTACGATCGATATGCATCGGAAACATCAAGCGTCTCTCTAAAACTGTTATATTCGCATCAAACTGTGATGTTTTTTTGGAGTTAAACATTCAAACCTAAAATGCTATTAATGTTGTTTCGCCCCACGCTAAGAATTATTTAACATTTGTCAAGACAGCTTTGAATTGAAGTCGTGATCAAACTTGATTTAAAATTCAAACCGGTAAAGCGCAGGTTTAAACATGATGTTAGTTAATTTTTCTTAAACCTTTTCATACATTTATAATCATACTATTTATCTTATTTATCTTTCTGCACCCATACCATCCACGAATTGTGAAAATTATACCTTACATAACGTATATTATAATCAATCCCGGAATGATACTTTAAAATTAACTTCCAAGTCGGGCGTATCATATTTTTTTCCCAGGGAATTGGATTAAGAGAATAATAATATCATAGATCCTGGGTCGAGGCAGTCTGTGATATTATAACGAAACCTACTTACGTAAATGAGTTGACTTAAGCTCATACTCGCAAATTTAATTCTCCCAGCAATCGCCAGAAAATATCAAGAATCTCACCATTTGATAACTGAGTTAAAAATAATTTCTCATGCAGCAGAGTTGATAAAAACAAAAGAGTTGAAGAAAGTGTAATCATATACCACTCTCTATCCAGTTCATTACTATATTTTCTCGTATAATTAGATTTTAATTTAACACAGTGAAGCCTTACTTCGGACTTATGCATTTTCTAATTTTTTTAAAATTAAGACTAAATAATATTACGATATGTCTACCACGACCTAAAAAATAACGCTTGTCTCGATTGGTTGTTAATTTACTCTGGTAACTGTAAGAGATGCTTAAAATGATATCTGAAGCAACGAATTATACATAAAAGCTTACAGAAGAGAAGGTATTATTTTGAGCTTTATATTAATAAATCTCCCTTTCTGTGAGGATATATCTACAAATATATGACATTTTGTTTCATTGTGTACATATTAAATTAATTAGATATGCTTGTTTGGCATATTTGTCTCTTACTAATAAATTTTATTATTTCATTTTATTATTATTATTATTTTAAATGTTTAAATGGATTTTTCTAAAGATTCTATTCCTGTAACAAGAAGTCTTGGTCATTTAATGACGGAATTTATCTAATTTCGGTTGATTTTTTTGTGGTCAGCTCCTCAAATTTTAATAGATAGAATTTTGTTAGATTTCAATTGAACGGTTAAAAAATATCAAATGTTTGTCTATTGTATCAGGAAATTCCTCTTGTCAGTGAATGATATTTAAGCAGTTACATAGTGCGTATTTTTAATTATGATACATTTACGTATACATATACTATGACGGGGTAAGGATTCCTTCTATTCATGTCATATATACGCACAGAATGAACGAGAGAGTCTACTCTCACGAAATGCTCACTATCTCACGGATTAGCTGCCATTTCGATGGACGCATTGCCGTATTTGAGTATCGTCATTACACGAAATCTCTCGTTCAAAACGAAAACTTCACCGTGTCCCGACCAATATGACGGTAGACAACGCTCTCCACAGCCATACGACAGCTCTGAAAACCTCAATCTCCACGAATATCATTCGTTTTATGGGTAACCTACGATTATGTTCTTATCTCTAAACATATAATGAATTTCACACGGCTAACCGATCACTTTGTGTTGACGCCAATCTTTACATTCCGTAACGCCAAAATGTGTACGACGTAAGGTTGCACGTTTAAAATCTGCTATTGTGACATCGTACTAAATAAATGAGGTCTAAAAAAGTAGCGCTTAAACTCCTCCCGTATTTTATCATTTAGATAATAATTATTGACTTTTCGTGGAATTCCGGATAGGTTATAGGGGTAGAATGGAGCGTCATTTCGAACGAATCCTTCTCTCGCTGTTTGTGTTTGTATTTTGAATCCCCGTGAAAGACAAGCGGTGGCATTTCATTACAAACGGATCATCAAAATCTTTGGTAATTTGAACCAACTACATACGAACCACGCATCAACAGAGAACAACGGTTACGAATTACTTGTCTGCGAAAATCTCAATCGTTGAAGTTTGACAATAAATGCCCTAGTTTCCAAGATTTGGAGCAATTAAAACGTTCCATAATAAAAGCACTTAACATTCTGTAATCGTCCTGTAGAAGCAAACAAACAAGGCGATTTTATAACACGGATTATTAAGGCTTCTTCCATCGTTTTCAGTGTTTTACACCACACGAGACTGAAGCTGGAGCAGTTTGGCCTATTACGTATTCCCTTTTTCGCCGATAAAGGCCCATAACCAAGTCCATCACTCATTTTCCACACGGAAGAGAACCATTCTTTTCGCTCCATCTTCCCACCGACGTTCTTTCTCCTTCCGGATTTTCGCATTTTTTGAATCGCCTAGCACGCCAATCCACTTTGCAGCCTTTCCGTCTTTCTCCCGAACATTTCACCTTCCATTTTTCTCAATATCCCGATCTGCCTCCCAAATCTCCACATCTCATCACTTCTTTTCCCTTCGTTTCCCGAAAAATGGGACTTCTTCTACATTTCTTCTCTCTCCATGGATTCGTCTTTAAAATCCAAAACTCCGAGAGACAAATCGGAAACAAACGACGCCGCCTTTGTCTCAGAGAGACGCCAACGAGCCCACAGTGGAGCCGGATGGACACCAGGACACTTCTTGCCATCGACAACATGCGCGCCGTGCGTGCAAATCCCTAATCCTTCGATCGGAGAAAGCGAAAATACAACCGGAAGCGGTACGCGAGACGGAGAAAGAGACGAAGACGGAGTCGTCCCCTTACCTTCTGCAGTAACCCCGGCCTGTCGTCAACCGGAGACGTCGATGCGGAAGAAGACGCCACTTCCACGGATTCTCCGGGAGGCGTCGGCGGAGGCAGATGAATTCCTGCCATCGCCGCCCTGAACACTTGACACGCCTCGACCCTCCTCCTGAGGCTCTCCACGATGCGCGCCTCCTCCCTGCGCCTGTCCGGCCACCTTGCCCCTCTGCTTCCGCCCCACAGCCCGCCTCCTCCTCCGCCCGTCGGCGGCGGCACGGATTCAGGTGCGGCCGATCTCGTCGCCCCTCCCGCACCCACGTTTTCCTCCTCTTGGAAAGTCACCTTGCGGGCCCGCCTGCCGGAGGGCGGCGTGGCCACGGCGTCCCTCCTCGCCCTTGCCTCCCTCTGCGCGTGGGCCAACAGCGCCCCCTCTCCCCCGCCCGTCCTCCCCTTCCTCTGCAGCCTCTGGAGCCACCCGCCTCCTCGATCCTCCATCCGACCCACGGCCTCCAGGCGCAACGGGACGCTGCCGCTCAGGCGGCTTAGGTGGTAGTAGGAGGCGGCGGCGGGGGGGGAGCCGCCGTCGATGGCGAGAAACTCGTCCGGAGGGCGCAGCATCTCGGGGCGCACTGCGCGCCACCACGGCGGGAAGAAGGGGAAACGCGGAGGTACGGTCGGCGCGCGCGCGTTGCCGAGGAGGCACCTGGCGAGGGATGGGTGAACCTTGTGGGCAGGAGGTATCTCCTTGGTGCTTCCAATTGATCGACTCCGAGGCATTTTTCGCATGGGTTCCTTTGGTGTCGGATTATGATTTTATTGGAAGACTTCGGGCTCTTTAAAAAGCGATTACGCTCTTCGATGACTTGTGATTTACGAGCCGAAAATCAAATCCCGCTTGTTCTCTCGTCCAAATGATAGCGTGACTAAAGATGCTGTTTTGTGGTGGACATAAAAGATTGGTTTTGAAATGCGCATCTGAATTGCACATATGATCGGTTATCAGCATATCTTTCATGGCAATTTTGATCTCGTGTAGATATTTTCTTGGATTGTTTGAAATTTCAATCGCCGGTTATGATCTAACGATCTCTCATATATCGTACTTTATTTAGTTTTTGTTTCATACAAATGAACACCGGGGCGTTTGAAATAAGCAAAGAATTCATGATATCCTTTCAAACCTCTGGTTTCTGTCGCATATGTATTTAAAAATGTACTAACCGAAATCGCGTTTACGCGGAAACGAGTAATATCCATATTTCATAAAAACAATCCGTAAAAGCGACTCGCTTTCTCTTTTTGAAAAGCGCGTCGTGTCAATTTTCAAACAAATATAACCTTCCGTCTGGAGTTAGCGGCACGTCAAAAGCGGGGCCAGAACTTACATTAGCGCCCGGAACAGAAAATATTCGGCGCGGAAACCGTTACGCTCCCTCATTAGCCCAAAATGGTTCCAAAACCCAGCGAACGGACGGCAAACACATTCTATCTCCGGAGAATCGTTAGGAAGAAACTATTCCTACCACTTTCGCGAGAGAGAGAGAGAGAGAGAGATCGAGAGAGATAGATGGAAAATGTCGCCAAAAACCGACGTTTTACGCGGATCGGTTTCCGGTCACGCAATAGATTTTCGCCGAAAAAGTGCCCTGCGACGTAGGTCCGCGTACCTCGGAAAGACATCCGTGGGTCACTACGACAAGCGCACTCACCGCAGGATAACTTCCCGTCGAAACTCTCTACCCGAACTACGCGACAATCTTGTCGGCCTTGGATGACGGGTGGTTAGAGTTTCTGCCAATGGATACTAAGGTCGCGGGTTCGAATCCCGCCTAGGACATGGATGTTTGTGCTTGTAACATTAGGGTTATATCTAAGAATGAACATTATTGTCTAAATATCGCCCTCAATAAAGACGGATTATTACTATTATTATCTTGAGCGAGCACCTATTAACCCTTTGCGCGCGGATTATCCTACTCTCTCTCGGA
The DNA here is from genome assembly GCA_028673005.1 of Tanypteryx hageni. Classification (NCBI taxonomy): domain Eukaryota; kingdom Metazoa; phylum Arthropoda; class Insecta; order Odonata; family Petaluridae; genus Tanypteryx; species Tanypteryx hageni. Next base: position 97,364,226 of record CM054116.1, read on the forward strand.
TCGCGAGTTGCGCGTATCTCGAGTTGCGCGTATCGCGATCCGATTGCTCGATTTTTATTCGCGGCAGATAAAAAGAGGACGACGTCGTTTAATCCACGATGCCAGGATATAAAAGGATTGGGGCCATAAATTTTCTACGGAATGTCTGGAAGTATCCTCAACGTTTCTAATTATAGGTATCGCGTGGCTCGCGCTGAATGTCACATTGTCGACGCTCACCATTATGGAGAAAAAAATAAAAGAAAAAATACGGGAATGAGAAAGCGTATACGCATATTCGCTACGTCCGTCTGCGTGCCGGATAACCGGGAAGGAGGGGGAGGGGGAAGTGTGGGGAAAGGAAGGGGAAGGGAGAAAGAGGAGGAGGGAATCGCGACGACTCTCAGCGAAGGCGCTCCTATCGGTACTGTCGAGCTGCCGTATCTCGCCTGGGTTCAACGCAATTGTAAGTTGCAAGGATCGGATCAATAATAGCAACACGAAAAACAATAACATCGGAAGAGCGGCAACGATAGGGTTGTTTTTTTTAGAAAGAACCTGTCCTGTACGTTTCATTTCTCGACCCCGTTTATCTGTTTTAAAAATAAAATTGCGGCCGGATTGGTCGGGTCACCTACAACCTATCCATCTCTCAGTGGTACAAAATAGGATCCGCGGCGCCGAAACCATAGATAAATACGAGGAGAGAGAGAGATAGAGGTAGAGAGAAAAAAACGATAAAATTATTATAGCTTCATATAAATTGTACGATCGGCACGAAAGTTGGCAATTGAGCTCACATTATATCGGTGGTTGTCTAGCGTTTTTATCCGGTCTCCTTTCCCTCCCTCCTTCAGCCGATCCTCTCTCCTGTCGCCGCGCTGGAAAAAGTCAATTTTGTTTATAAAAACTTACTTTTTTATCGAGAGCAATCAGATTTATTTCTGATATTCTCGTCTTAGATCCGAAAATGTACCCTCCCCGAGCCATGGGTTTCCGTGTTCGTGAAATCTGTTCTGACTCGGAATAGCAACTCATAAGTTTGAGAACCGATTCTCTACGAAACTACGAAAACGTTTCGAAACCAATCCTAAGAAAGCATTCGGTGAACTAAAATCGGGAAAATGAAATTAGCTCGATTGATGATGTAATTAAAGTTAGACTTTTTATTTGGCAGCGTTACTTTCAAGTAACGTGCGTTTGCCTTTTTTCCGTAACGCTAAAATAATCGGTAAACCATGCCCTTTCGATTTCTCGTCGAATATTATCAAAGTTTAAAAGCAAAACGCCGCGATAGTGAATCAAATACATGTATAGTGAGCAATGCAACACAGGAAATGTTTATAAAAACTTAGAAAAAACAAAATAAAAGTCGTGCTGGTTGAGAGCAATGCTGTCAAATTAATGGTAGAGTTACCGAGTGAAATCTTCGGCACCCTGCAATGACGCCAATGAACACTGACATGGCTTTAAGTTTCCACCGCCGATTTTCATTCGCCCCTCATATTCAAATTATCGCTTCTGGTTTCTCCATAATTTCTTGTAAAAAAATTCTGCCAAAATGACTTTCGCATCTTTCTGGCAACTTTCACTGGTTAACGCTGATTCATTTAAGGAGTCGTGAACGTCCAATTTTTTTCGCTCGACAAATATGTCTTCTTTCATAAGATTTTGAAAGAGTTCACACGGTCTACCCAATGCTGACAGTAAAAATTTTTATAGACTCAAAGATTCGTTTTCAAGTGCTAGTATTTTACTATCGCAACTCATTTTTGTATGCAGGTCAATGTTTAGTAGTTTGGCTCAATTTAGGGTGAACTGCTGACAGCGGAGTCTAAATAATGTTTCGACTTAAAAGTAATTTAATGATGAAGAGGTGATTTTTGTAAAATTTATATATATATATATATACATACATACACATATACATATATATATATACATATATATATATATATATAATATATTTCAGAAATTACCTATTAATATTTTTAAAAGGATCACTGAAGTACTTTATCTTAGTTTTTTCGTTTAAATAATACTGTTCGGGGAGTAATTTGTATTCTATAAAGATACTGAATTTCCTCCGTAAAAATAATACCTTTTTCGTTTTATTTCCATATCTTGTAATTTAGTTACTCCGTGAGTTTTTCTGAGAATTTTCCAATATAATTATACATAAATATAAGTATCGAAATGCCTTATCAAAAATTAAACGTCTCAGTCGGAAACATCTTCCACTTTCAATTTTCAAGATTAAGACATTCAGACATTATAACTTGCAATAAATGCTTTCAAAATTAGCAACTGCCAATCTTTAGGCTTTACAATCAAGTGTCTCTCAAGGTTGTGGCATCTGGCGGCACATATATCTTTGCTACATGCATAAAAATCGCACCTTACAGATATCGTATGAATTGGATGTCCCCTTCTATTGTTCGGAGGCAACATAGAGATTGAGAGGGTAACTAATTATTTTCTGAAAGATGAAGACGAGATAATATTAACGATTTATCTCTACCCTTGAAATATTTATTTAGAGTGTTTTCTTCGGTACCTGGCGGTATGTACAAATCCTTATGACTTGAGTCAATTTACGGAAACCGTAAAAGGGCATCAGGAGACTTTTCTGTTTGTCTTTCGATGCAAAATTTCACTTATCACACGAGAAAGTAACGACGGATTTGTAGAAATTGAAGGTTTGCGTCGTTCTTGAATATCCATGGTGAGAGGCTCGTGATAAAAAATTAAACAAAAATGTAAATAACGGACTTTCATTCGCCCGTAGACACCTCTTACGTGGCTGCGTGAATTCATCTTTAACATTTACTAAATACGGCGAGTCAGACGTTAATCGACTTGTAGGTCACCTCTGGTTTAATCATGTCAACATGGCATTAAACTTTTAGCTTGGTGTTAACAAAGATCGACGTTTTTAAATTTGGAAACCAGACAATAAGTGACAAGTTGTGCTGAATTTTGTATGTACCTAATGCCTATAAAGGCAAGCGTCGTTGTTTCATTATATAATATTTTAATTAATGCAAATCACTCAATAACTATCATTACTACAAATCTTCCATCAGATGCTCGGAGATACCTCTTTGAGGTTTTACGTGGTTCGTCATCGTGATAAGAACATAAGTTCGACTCCAGGATTTCACTAAAAGTATTGTTTTAGTGTGAATTTTAATATTAGTAGAAATCAAGATGAAAACACGAGACTTAAAAGGTATAGGCGCATAAATGGACGGAGTTTATTTTTCCAATCAATAAAATGCGAATTAAAGCTTAGTTACCTTAATAACTCTATTTGAAAACCCAAAAGAAAATTTAAAAAATTTCATTGAGATTACCACTACTTCCGGATTTCAGCGGAAGTCGCCCAAAACAGCACACTTTGGAAAATGAGAACAAATTGTTCATAGCCTAAAACAACACACATTTATAAAGGAAGGAAGCAAAAGTTATTCAATAAGCATAGCCCAAAACAGCACACACTTCAAGCTGGGTGAAAGGGAAAGGATTGAGGATTAATGGATCAAGTCCAACTCAGACACGGAGCGAAAAACATCTGCGGACGTTTTCAAATTTTTAGGCACAAGGAGCAATTCTGTTGGACGAACCATTACTTTTAAACGATCCCCAGCAAAGTCATTCTAAATTACATTAGCATAACGAAGCTCAACTTTTCGATGAAATAATGTTGAGGAATTGCCGGGAATGGTATACCGTAAGTCATGGATGCTTTCCTGAGGGTCACGATGAACACCGGAAAGAAAAAAGTTTCATTTATTTTTTCTTAAGCAAAAGAACATCTAATGATTTGAAATGTGCAATAATTATTTTTTATTGTATTTTAATCTACGTAAGATTAGGTTAAAACTTACGCGAGCAAAGCGATCCGCCAACAGGGTTGGTACCGTAGGACTAGAGACGGAGCCCCAAGAGTCTTTTTACAAGATTAAAAATTACGTTTTTATAGTTATATATACGTTAAATATAACACGTTTCCCTTTCCAGTATTAATTTAGTTTACGTCGTTGGCGACACCGTGGAAAGAGGAGTTTTACTACGTAAAATTCAAACAGCTGAGCACTACTTCCGCTATCACAGTTTACTCGTACATAATCGTCTGTTTTTATTCCATGTACACAATTATACCAGATTTTAGGAATGGGAAGAAATTTAACATGCATATATTTATTATAATGGTTAAAATATTAACGATAGTTAAAAAAGTTGATTGGAATAAATAATAAAATGAAACTAATAGAAAAACTTTTTTATAACCAAAAGAATCGCTACCAATTACTATTCTTAATGAAGCATAAAATACAGAGTTTAAATTATAGTAAATTCGTAACTGTTTTTTGACATCATCTGTTGTGTGGCCTTTGAACTCAAGAAGAATTAACATTCCACGCTCTTTCAAAAGTCAGCCTGGTCATTTGTCTCAAACTAATATATTCAGCCAGTCTGTCATCAGCTCGTTAGACATCCAACCATTATCCTGAAAACTAAATATTACACCAGAAGGAAGCTTCTCCTTGGGCAATTTTTCTGTTTAAGCTTTATAACCGTCAGCAATTAGGTATTTCAGGCATTACAGTAACTCGTAGTTTTTCATTGTCACTGGACTTGACAAGAACGGATTTGGATCCCTTATCTGCTATTGCTCTACTAGTTGGCATATCACAATTTACAGCAGTTTTATATAAGCTAGCAAATAGCAATTTTTTTTGGGAAGTTGTTTGATATGACGCTGATAGGAAACAAGTTTTTCTTGAAAGTTCCTTTGTAGTTTTTGAGCAAGTGTTGCGCGCCTACATAATGAAAAACCACCAGGGGTGGCAAAACTTTGGCACGCGTGCCCAAAGTGGCATGTAGAAAAATTTGTTGGGCACACGGCACGACAAAAAAATAATGTTAATACAAATTTTTTATTCATAAAAAATATTGAATAAATATAAATGACGTTGATTTGAACTGCTTTGCAGCTGCACACAAGTTTCTGCGCGTGCGCAGTAGCCAGCGAACCATAAACAGAAGTGTACTACATAACTTGTTATTGTAACGTGCTTTTTGTTTAAGTGCTGGTTGTTTTAGATATTATAAAATTCATTATTTAAATTTAATAATGTCTGGCCAAGGTAAGTTTTTAAAATTTCAAGTACTACGTAAAATCACGGATTGTGTATCTATGATTAATCTTTAGCAATTCATTATTCTTGCTTTATCAATTGACAGTGCAACGAAATTAATACGTGTTCTAACCTATAATTTAGTTGTCGTTTATAATAATGACTCAATTTTATTGTTGTAGTTTTGCGTACATTTTTCAAATTAAAATTAATTATATTTATTTTCTCTTGTCTAATAATTTCTGACCTTCGTTAATATTATTCGTTCATTGGATCTTGTCCTGCTATATTTTTAAGCTTGTACCCAATAACTCATTTTCACTTTGACATTTATAAAAAAATTATATATATTTACGTGAATATTATAGATATGTCAAGCCATAAGAAGCTAAGAACACAAGACAACACATATACTTGTTGCAGAAAATCAACATGGGCACGCATCAATGCTTATATAATAACGTATATGATTTTTTGGCACACGGCCCAAAAAAGATTCGCCACACCTGGTGTAGACTCTAGACCATCCCACACTGGCTTTGAAAGAACTTCTTTGTATCTTAAGATCAGCAGCAACTTTCAAAGCCTTCATTTGCAGCACTTCGAGAGTCACTGGCAAACCTTGTTTACGTAAACTTTTCACATATTCAAATACACGTTCTTCCGTTTAATGAAGATGACCGGCCTTTGATCCTGAAAATCCACGTCGTGTGGATTTAACTGAAAACAATTTCTTTTTCTGAAGTCTCCATCTTCGAACATTAGATTCAAAGGCCAATACTTTTTTTCTGCCTGAATATTATTAGTTACTTCTGCAAGTCTAATTAAAATTTTATAAGTTGCATCATGTGGAATACGCTTGTTTTTATAAATTTGCGATGCATATGCACCCTTTATCTCAACGTGGTCTCCCATTTTAGTAGATATGGGTTTGACTACTATGATAATATCTATGTTGATTGTTATTAAGATTTAGTTAATTGTTGATTAGTAAATAATCATTGTACGTTAAATATTTATTTTAATTTGCTAAAAAACACTTTAATACAATTAGTAAAACATGAAGGCATTGAGACAAATTGCTGTTATCGTTCTGCCATCAATGGAAGACTCTGTGAGTTATCGCGATAAATTATTAGGTCGGACTCGAATCCAAGCCGAGGGCAGTTTTTTTTATCACGTCCGATTTTAGTAAAGTACTTCGGCTTTTTTTCGGGCATTTATGTTATATTGGCGAACAACAATAAAAAAATCCATACGATCTGTGAGATATAGATTTAAATAAACGTCGCAATATACATTTCACAAACTTTCTCATAAACGTATATACGTTTGGTCGACTGTGTACTCTTATAAAAGAAAAACGTATATGTATCAAAGTTAACCGTAGTTTAGCGTATATTTTAATGCCAATGGACGATATTTAGTAATTTTTTGGAACATATGGCTTAGTTAGTGTTATTTATGACATCAAGCTGTACGATTGGATGGATTTTAATCAAAATCCTTATAGTCATTTTTGAATAAATCGAATTTTGTTTCAAAATATCCAAGAATAAAGTATACTTAATTGTTGCGCAATATCGTTCATCTTTTTAGATAATCGATTGTGAATAATATTATCCAAAAAGATGACATATCATTCAATTTAGTTTAACCGTTTAGGCTGTAATAAGATTTTGAGTGGATCGCGGCGGAGGCGTGACGTCATAGGGCTTAGGTAAGGTAGCTTAGCGTACATTGTAATGTCACTGGACGCCATATAGTGATTTTAAGAGATATAAGACTTAGATTGTATTATTTGTGACATCAGGCTCTACAATTGGATTGATTTCAACAAATTCTCTTCAGCCATTTTTGAGTAAATAAAAGTTTTCTAAAAATCGCCAGAAATAAACTACTCTTTATTTTAGCGCAATATCATTTTTATGAAAAAAGGATCCGCAAAAGATGATATATTGCACAAATACGATATATCATTCGATTTTATGTACGGGTTTGGGCCCTAGAACAGCGAACAGACCGACAGACAGACAGACTGACAGGCGGACAGACAGACAGACGGCATGGCGAAAACCACTTTTATGGACTCAGGGACACCTAAAACGTGTATTTCCATCAAAATCTCGAAGTCGAATTTTTCACGATTACAATACTTTCTCAATATACTACGTATATGAGAAAGTAACAAGTCCATGGGTATTCCGTGGTACAGAAGTGCTTTTCGTCTAAATATCGGTGCAGTAAGTTCTATACAAATACGTATAATAAAAAATTATTTTTCTTTGTATTGTGGTAGCCATGCTTTTTAGATTCGTTCTATACATGTCCATTTCGTTTTGCAATTCTATATTCTGCCTACAAACGAAATTTATTTTTTTAATCGGTTCAGCCAATACCTTCAAAATTCATGGTTACAGAAAAATTCTAATCTTGATATTGTGGTCACCCTGTTTAGTCAACCTGGTTGAAATATGCTATCGGCTACCTATCTTCTTTTGCTCCTGTCACTTCCGGTGTGCCTCAAGGTAGTGTCTTAGGTCCCCTTCTCTTCATCCTTTTCATAGACGACTTAGTGGATATAATTGCACAACCCTGCGGGATATTACTCTTTGCAGATGACTGCAAATTATTCAAACAGATTAATTCCTCAGCCGACTCTGATATTCTCCAAGCTGCCTTAGTCCGCCTCTCAGATTGGACTAAAACCTGGCATCTTAGAATCAATCCCTCCAAATGCACCGCTCTTACCTTCACCTTACGTAAGCAACCAATTATAAACCAATACAAATTTCTTGACATAACAATCCCCTCAGTTACAACACAAAAAGATCTTGGTGTAATTTTTGACCAGAAGCTATTATTTGTTACCCATATTAGGAAAGTCACTCCTCGTGCCATGTCTATGCTGGGCCTCATCTATCGTTTCGCCGAAATTACGGATGTTTTCTCTCTACGCACATTCTTTGTTAGTTGTGTTCTCCCAATCTTAGAATATTGCTCACCCATTTGGTCCTCAGCTTCCCAATCAAATCTTAATCACCTTGAAAGGCCCCTAAATTTCTTCCATCACATTATCCGCCAGCGAGTTCCTTCTCTTCGTAATGCGTCCTCTTCCCACGTTCTCCACACTCTTGGTTTACTACCTTTGACCGATCGTAGACAGGCAATTGACCTTAAGTTTTTCCGTAACATTGTAAATGGAAAATATAGAACTCCCGAACTTCTCTCCAGTTACCCCCTCCGTATTCCCTCTAGAAGTACCAGATTACATGATTTATTTCACTGCCGCACTCCTCGGCTCTCAACCACAAAACGCTCCTTAATTTTTCGCCTCCCAAACTTATATAACCAAACTTTGATGCAAGATCCTCATACTGATGTTTTCCATTGAACTCCTTATTGTTTTATTTGACTGTTTTTATATATTTTTGTATGCATTTATTATTTATTGGTTGTAATGTTCAATGTAATAGGTCTGAGTGCTGTTTTTGAACTTATTAGATAAATAAATTAAATAAATAAATTTTGGTTATTTATTTATATGAAGGTTATATAGGTTTACCATATTGTATTATTCTTGCTGTCATTTCATTAGAAATACGTGTAAAAGAAATAATATTTTACTTTTTATTGTGGTAGCCCTGCTCTTTATCTCCGCTTTAAAAATCATGATTTCATTATGGTATGTTATACAAATCTTTAATCCAAAATTTAGTTGAAATTCGTTCTGGCAATTCCTTCCAAATCCATAATTACAGAAAGAGTTTAATTTGTAAGTGTGGTATCCCTGTTTGTTTGATCCGGTCCAAATATGCTATTACGCTTTTGTATATATGTGTACATTATAAATATTATATTTGGTTACAATTGATGAGGACAGTTCAACACAAATACTTGTAAAAAGAACATTTTTATTACTTGCATTGTGGCAGCCCTGCTTTTAATATCTAAACCAATCATCTTTAATTTGTTAGTTTATATTGCACGCCTCCTTCACGCAAAATTTCGTTGAAATCAGTTTCGCCAATTCCTTCCAAATTCATAATTACCTAAAAGTTTAATTTTACAATTGTGGCACCCCTGCTCAGTTGATCCGGTCGAAATGTGTCATTTTGGTCATGAATTTATGTGAAGATTTTATGTACCAAATTTGGTTGAAATCGGTTAAGGCAATTCTTCCCTGATATATGCGTACGGACGGACGGACATCACGAAGATTGCTTTTCAGCATTGACGAAAAGCACTAAAAATCGAATAGAGCAATGATTCCCAACCTGTAGGCCGCGAAGTTATTCCAAGGGGGCCGCGAGGTTATTTCTAGAAACCGGAAAATTTACATAACTTCGCAGCAAGTCTTCCTTCTCAAGTCGGCGCTTGGTTTCCTGTTATTTCCGAAGTGGCGCTTGGTTTCCTGTTATTTCCGAAGTGCGAACCAGGCATCTTCGAGTTTGGCGCGCCAAGCAGGAGCTTATTTCACTCCGCGCCTCACTAGATTACCGTAGAGCAGAGGTTCTCATAGTAGGAGGCGCGACGGGTTGCCAGAGAAGAAACGAGATTTGTCTAGAGCAGTGTTTCTTAACCTGTGGTCCGCGAGCATTTGTCGGGTGGTCCGCTCCAATTAGTTAGAGATCAATATACCAAAACTGAAAATAATTTCCGAATATTCTGAGAAGTTTTTTAGTAATGTACCCAATTATATTTATTATTTTAATGATATTACTATAAGGTTCTACAGATATTTGGTATTCCGCGGAAAACCTGCTTCATTGAAAGTGGTCCGTGGCATCGGAAAGGTTAAGACCACTAGTCTAGAATCTAAAGGTAATAAATAATTTTTATTTGGTTACTTTATTTTAGAAAAAATGTAATTTTTATTATATGTAATTATTATGAATTGTTTTCAATTTCTTCAGTTGTTTTACATTTCAACACAATCTGACCAAAATTTGTTCTTTTAGGATCGAGTCTTCTCGAAAAAACTCGATAGACCTTTATTTTCACGCAACAATTTTAAAATTCCAACCTTCGATATTAGTTCGTCAAAACACCGAAACAGGCACTTCTATCTCCGATCAGCTGTTTGCATGCGGCACTTTGCTGCTTTGCTCCGCTCTAAACCTGCCCACAGGACCCCGCCGACCTATGGGCGCAACGGGTGCGTCGCATTCGGGCGGCGGCATATGAGGGGCCCTATCTCTCATCCACCTTTCTGCCCAGGGCATCGAACCGGAACCAAGCCGAAAACCTTAACCGAAGAAAAACGATATTATACCCGGAGTGAAACCGATAAAAATATTGCTTCTGAACTCGAAAGGAAACAAAAAACCGTTATTTATTTCGTTCCGTTTTTCGGTTCACACCAATTGTGAACGAAAGTGATTCTTAGTGTACTTTCCAGAATGGAAATCTTACATACAGTTTTCCAGTTCTGTCTGGTTCCTCTGTGTGAGACGCTTCGATTTTTCAAGGTGCAAGGTTTATTTCCTTCATTCATTAAAATACGTAAATATAGACCAAATTTGTCCGTTTTTGCTTTATTCGACGGCTAAAACTACAAACTATGTTATTCTTGCGATTCTTAGATGTTACACGGAAGAATTTGATAGAAATACTCATATCTTTTCGAAATTTTATGACCTTTTCGTGCTCTTTCCGGATGTTGCCAAGGCGACCCGCATTGTTGTCTCCGATTGAATTAGCATCTATTTAGCCTTCAAATAGACGAAAGAATTACGGTATTCGCTTCGCGGTTGTTATGAAGCATCGAATTTATAGTTGTAGCAACGTCAAACTTAACAGATTGCAACGTTAATAATTGCAGATTATTATTCAGTAAACTGCGTGTGGACTGTGGGCATTTTAAATGATAGACCAAAAGAAAAAAATCTTCTTTTATTTCAACGCTGGAATATTACCTTTTTCGTAAGGGAGAAGCAATTAAAATTGCCCATATAAATTATAAAAATAAACATGAAATTGAAAAAGATGGAAGAAATTTTACATGCAATGTAGTTTATAATGATTTTTTTAAAATAAACATAATAAGAATATTTACGGTGTTATTTATTGTTATTGTTGTTTAAAATTTGTTTACATAGTATATGTACGTGATTAGTAGGTACCTTTAAAATTAGGTACCTAATTGAAGGAAAAAGAAGCGAAATTACTTTGCCATAAAACTTGATTTAATGAAAAAATACAATAATTATAATCGATTTTGAGCCGAGGTATTTTATTATTTTATACTTGCTCCCGTCATATTAGACGGAAAAATCGGCTAGTAAGCTTATAGTCTCGTCGTTGTGCCTATCTGACTGTCTGTCTGTCCGTCCCCCTATTAACCTTTGAACCAACCGACCGATTTTCATGAAACTTGGTGAAAATCTCTTGCTACATGGACCGAGCTCCCGAGGATAGTTTTTGTTGCGAATATTGAAAGTCCCGGGTTCGATTCCAGGAACTATCCTTCCGATTTGATTTACATGGGCAATCTGAATTCCATCGTGCAGGGTAATTTTCTCTTGCACATTAAAATATCTTAGAATTGTAATATCGGAGCGGGATGTGCACTATTCTCTGAGGAAATGAATGATGTTTCTAATTATTATGGTAGAATGTTGCTTATCGATGGCATTTCTTCGAATTTCGCGTAAATACCGGCATTTTTGAAGTTTTTATCACTCATTGGCATTGCAGCGATTATTGTTGGACTCGAATTCGGTATAGTGTAGTAGATACACGCGTTATTTTTTGCCACACAAATACGCTGATAAATTTAGTTTTTTGTTTAAATGTATTTGTAATATTTTTGAACGCTAAATTATGAAATCTGGTAACACGAAGAGTTACATATCCACGGTGATTTTAAAGTTATTAAAGACATCATAAGTATTAAATAAATGATTAAATGGAAAGTAGGCATCATAAGTTCCGTTTCGATCATTTTGTTTCTTTTGCTTTACTATGAAACTTCTTTGAAATTCTCGCGTTTCACTACCGGGTAATGCAGACGTTCGTTCTGAGTACACAGAACTATCTGATGGGGCTGTGAAGTACTTGATGCCTTTTCCCACAACATACGTTTTTGAAAGTGGATGTTCCGCGCTTGTTGCGCTGAAATCAAAGTACAGAAACAAACTGGTTGTGGAAGCAAATGTTGACACTATCACCGCTTCAACCAGACATTCAAACTCTGACATCTACGAAACAGAACCAGCCATCTCATTGAGTGACTTATATATCGTTTTAATGAATAAAATGTGAATTTATTTACAACGGCTACTGAGTTTATCAAAGTTTCTTTTTTGTTATTATGTATTTTCATAATTATCGAATCGTATAGTATATTGAGGGCCGCAAACTTTTTGAAGTTAAGAAGTGGGGCTTATAGTAAAAAAGATTTGGAACCACTGGAATAGAGGACAATATTTACCACATGAAAGTTGGCGAGATCATATAAATACGACTTATAGTTCCGGAGATAAAAATTCAAGAACCGCCCAATCTTTCGATACAGTTTTATAGGAATTTCTCATAAAGAACGCCTTTGAAATCTCTGTGTATTCCACTTATGGAGTATACTTTTCCTTCTTGATAATTTTCGTAGTTAAGGACTCGAAGTTTATAGGGTGACTAGGAGCGTTGTGGAGGGGAAGCAGTGCTTTCTTTGGGAGATCGTATTTCTAAGAATACCACTTAATAGGTGTGTAAAAATCGCGACCAATCTCGAAAAATATCCTGAGTAATCCATGCCTTACGACTTGAACGCTACATTACAGACAGGCTTTTCTTGCTGTAGTTTTTCAGTGCTTATGGATTTTCTGAATATTAAACCAGCAATGGTTTTGAATTCCAATCCCCTGTTGAGTTTCCTGCATGCAGGAGTGTCAGGCGGACTTGAGCGTAATGTTGTTGAATTGGTTTTCCCATTTTGAATTAATATTTTTTGCACAGGTAATTTATTTTCAAACGACGAATTAACGAAAGGACGAACAAAATAGCGACGAATAACGGGGACACTGTATAGCATTACTCCCTCCTATTTTGGGCTCCAGTGATTTTGGTGACTGGTACAAAATGTGTTTAGGTAACCATATTTTGAGCATCCTACTAACTGCTATTTACCGCCATCTATCAATGCGTTAACAAGAGTGGAAATGTGCTATCCATATCGGAGTAGGTACACATTTACCAAATGTCTTTGCTATTTGTATTCCTTAAGAAATTTCTCGAAAATGTTCAGCATTGTGATAAAAAATTATACGACAAAAACGAAATCTAATCCTATACTTGCAATTAGTCTAGTAAGTGCTATAATTAACTGTTAAAACCTGGAAATTCGCCATACACAATATAGAACATACAAAAATATAACATGGCTACTATTGAAACAAGTTCGAAAAGATGCACGTATCACGTAGCACGTATCTTTACGACTTATGCAATCATGTAAAATATAAACATTAATGGGTAAGTATAATGTCTAAACACTGCAAACGATTTATCAGAAGTAATGCCAAAGAAATACTAAGTTTTTGATAGGCACCGCGAGTGACGATATTTTGAAACTAAAGCACCTCTATCAAAAGAAAGAAATCGTACTAATTTCAATTCTCAAGTGTAAAGAGTACGTAACTATAATAATAACTAACAATACGTAAATATTAAATTGAGTTATATGTAACGTGTGAAGGAACCATAGCACTTCAACTAACTTACCCAACCCGGTGGGGCCGAGCACAATGTTCCTTCACGGTCAAATTCCAAAAAAAAAAAACAAAAGAAGACTCCCGTAAATTTTAAAGTACTTGTAATTCTTTCTTTGTTATGGGGGCTCTGCCCCAAACCCCGGTAATTTAACGTACTTACGTAAACGTAAGTAAACGTAATATAGAATTTGCAAATCTCGTCACCTGATTGCGCCTCTGTGCTATAGGAGGTATATCGAAGATTAGCCAATTTGTCTATCTGTCAGTCTGTCTGTCCTATGTGCATTTGATGCCCCGAGAGCCAGCGCAAACAAATTTTGCATGGAATCTACTTTCGTCCAGGGGTAGATTAAGCACTATGTATGATACCAATCCTAAATTCCTGAGTTCAATTCCAGAGGTTTTTATTTTGCCCTATCGAATAGCATGGGAATGAGTACAGCGTATTTTTCATTTGCATCTCAATATAACTTATGTCCATCGTAGAAACTCGGGACTTGACCAAGAACCCCCTACAAGAACTGATTTTTGTATCCATACCGTCGGTTTTCGAAGAGACATAAAATGCGCAAATTTGTTTAGAACGCGAAAGTTAGACTTTTTTGGACTGAGAATCTTTGGCGCTCACGACGGCCAACGAATACACCAAAATTTGCTACCGTTTTGTTAGTATTTTCGAGCTGAAAATAAGCGAGGCATTCCTTTCTCTCCGAAGTACCAGGATCCGATACCACGTACAATTTTTCCTTCGTTTACGGGACTTCCGTTTTAAAAATTTTCGAATTTTTATCCCTGATAAATTTTTTATCGGTACCTCACGGATCATACAGGAGGATGCGAGAAGAAGATATGCTTTTTTAAATTGTTCTAAACAAAAGAATCTTCTTGTCAATCGATGTAATCAAAATACGTGATTGCATGTTTGACACTTTCTCGAATTTCTATCTCCGAAAGTATACATTGTAAGTATATGGTATTGCTGACTTTTTTATGGCAGATGTTGTAATTTCACCGAATATATTTTCTAATCAGTGCTTCACAGATCATGTAAGAGAAAATGGATTCATAAAAGTTGTCCACACGATCTTCGTAGAACCCGAGTTAGAAATATATGAACTTTCCCGCGGTTTTCTCTTGGATCGAATCCATCCACTTTTGAGGAGAATTTAAAAAAGGAGAAAACGAAATGAAGAAATACAGAAGCCTTTGAGTTACAGTAGATTCCTTAAATGCTTGAAGAGAATTTGAGACGATGACGAAAATTCTAAGGAAAACAATATTTACCTTTTATTGGCACGATTACATAAATCGTAAAGAACGCCTTTGTCTTGCATATATGCTCGCATGATGCGTGCATCTTTCCTCTATTGTTATTCATTGAAGCTTATTTATATGTAGACTTATGGTATATTTCTTGATTATAATATTTTCTTTTGAAGATCTAGCTTTCATATAATGCTTACCAACAAAATCGTTATAGATTAATGCAATTCGGCGGATTTATTCAATATGTTTGTACAGAACACATTTAATATCACTCTATTCTGTCATTTGTAAGTATTTTGTCACATTCAAAAACAAACATAAACTATGCTTTAATTAAATAATCTGTTATCTATGTAGCTGTTGTGATAATGTCAGATCATAATAGCATAATATGAAGAATATTTTATTCTGTGCTGTAATGGAAACAAAAGTTTTCGCGGAACGACATGAAAATTATAGAAATGTTATTTTCAAGTATGACCGTGGTTAAATGTGGTTAAGTAAGTTAGTAATTACGATTGTTGTTATAATGCAAACATAAAATAATTCTTCAAATTATTATCATTAAAGTAAATTTAAAACACTACAATTAGTTTTTGGATATGTTGCAAAATAAATATTATTCTTATCAATGGAAATTTTGAATCCAAATGTTTAACGCTCTACTTATACTTTCGCTCGCTTTGTTCTTAATTTTTCTGTTAAATGACTTGAGTACTAATACCACATTGGAGTTTTTACGAGAAAAAATTTATTTTAAATATTTTTGGTGATTTTTGAAAATAAATATTAAACATTCGATTAAATTACTCACGGAATTGTATTTCAAAAACCTCCAAGACACTATATAACTCAAAAACTCTATTTAATCTCAGGTATTTTATTTCAGGCTCATGTATCATTTATTTGCTACAAGTTACAAACTATAAATATTAATATATTATTTAAAAAATATTTTATAAAGAGAATAGAACTACACTCAGTTAAACTGGTAATGAAGTTGGTTGTTCTACTTCAGTTCGTCGGAAGTACTTCAATTGTCTTTCTCCACATCATTCGTTGTTGCATTGCTTTTGGTAGTGGCGGCCGTTAATATGGTAAATTACGAGGAATTAGTAAATAAAGCGGAAAGGGTGGTAGATCAGGTAAATCATACTCAACGTACGCTTAATAATAAGAAGTTTAGTCATTAATCCTGCGCTTAATACGAGATTGTTATGCCTCCTGATTATTTTGGAATACCTGACCTAATATTGAGGTACTGTTTTCTCCTTCTAGATCATACCAATAACTAAGAATTATTTGCCCACGCTAGCCAGGTTATGTCTTATTTCTACGTTTTTAGAAGATGGCTTACGAATGTGGTTCCAATGGTCTGAACAAAGAGATTATATGGATGTGTCGTGGCAATGTGGCAAAATTCTAGCGGCACTTTTCGTTTTAATAAATTTTGTGGGCCAGCTGGGAGGATGTGTCATGGTATTGGGTAGGTTGCAGGTGCCGGTAGCTTGTGGAATCCTCTTTTTCATCGTTGTCTTACAGGTAATTATAATATTTTGGTGATTATGCCACATCATATATTCACTGAAGGATTCAACTCATGTTGACAATTGTATTCAGATAATTCTTTTTAGCCTTCGAATATAATTAATGCTCTCTTATAGCTTTTCATGCTTTTGGTCACATTTTTTTGCATGCAATATGGTTTTTCATGTCACATGTGTTTATTTAAGAAACTAGTATTGACATCAAAATTACCTTCCTCTTTCTGGTATCATAAATGAAAGAATTCTTATCAGCCTTTTTTTGTTAGAATTATCTAATTGTTTATTCTATCTGATTTTTCCAAATGAAAGAATGAAAACATTTGATATTTGCAAAGCTGACGTTGATTTGCATAGTTTTGTATAATATAATCATGGAATCTTGACAGCATTTTTGTCATTTTAAAGGCATTAGCACGAAATACTATCGTCGTAATGGATTTTTTCATTTATTTCATTTAGACAGTAGCCTACAGTATTTTGTGGGATTTGCAGTTTCTTTTGAGAAATTTGGCATTAATTGGGGCATTGCTGCTTGTACTGGCAGAAAGTCGGGAGGAAAAGAGGAGTCTTTTTGCTGGAGTTCCAACACTTGGTAAGAACTTGTATTCCATGATTGTAACTATGTATTCTCTAAATATTAGTTTGTTGTTCTCTAGCTCCCTTCTTATGAAGCCCCTATTTCTATTCAAATTACTCTAGCATACATGCACCCTAATGTACTATTATTATGTAATACTTAAGTTTGAACCTAAGTATGCAGCGATATTTTTATTTTTCATATTACTTGTTGAATTTTAGATTGTTGGTTTTTATTATTTTGGAAAATCTGTTGAATTTTATTTTTATAACACAAAAGTGTCTACTTCCATTAAATTGATTTTTATTTGTCTTAGGGGACAATAAGCCCAAAAACTACATGCAGCTGACAGGACGAATACTTCTGGTGTTTATGTTTGTCACACTTCTTAGGTTGGAGTTGTCCTTTATGCAGGTAATATACTATCCATTCAATGCATTGGCTTATTTTTCAAAAAATTTTAAATTGAGAAAATGGTAGCTTTTTTATTTTTGTCGTGAAGGTAGTTTATGCTAAAGAATTTACTTAAAAGTTCTTCAACTGTTTTATCCAATTAAATTAAATTAAATCATAATATAACATGAGGACTTTGGTATACCTTATGTTTTTTTCAGAGCTGCTAAAATAATAGTTTAACTTATTTTAAAACCTTATTGAATAAGTTCCAGGCAAAAGCAATGGGTTATGTAATGTATTACATGTATGCTTATTTTTCAAAAAATTTTAAATTGAGAAAATGGTAGCTTTTTTATTTTTGTCGTGAAGGTAGTTTATGCTAAAGAATTTACTTAAAAGTTCTTCAACTGTTTTATCCAATTAAATTAAATTAAATCATAATATAACATGAGGACTTTGGTATACCTTATGTTTTTTTCAGAGCTGCTAAAATAATAGTTTAACTTATTTTAAAACCTTATTGAATAAGTTCCAGGCAAAAGCAATGGGTTATGTAATGTATTTTTACATAAGTAAAATTTATATCGTTATTAATGCGATAATAATATCAGTAGCCTCTTACATTATCTTAATATGCTTTCAGTTAAAGATTACACAAACAACCTGTATGTACGATTTTCAGTATTTGTCCAATTTGTGTGTATACTATCATTTTACCTTATCCATACCAAAAGAAGTTCCCTGCAGTATGTTTGTCTTATTAGGTTTTTTAATGTAAAGATTTTAATGTTTTCATTTTCTGTATTTATTTTTCTTGCTAGTTTTGAATGAGCTCTGTATATCTATTCCATTTTATTCTATCAAATTTAAATCTCTCCTGCATTGTTATTTTCCTATTCCAGCTCTTTCATTTTCAATCACTTGAATATGAAGAATGTATGTTGAAAGTCTTAATTGTATGAATATTAATGATAAGTGAAGATGAATTTGGCGAAAGATTGGCTAATTTAGGTTTGAAATATACTCGTGTCTTTTTTGGACCCAAGGAATACCTATCATAAACCCTGGGAAATCTTATACAAGGTGCTGAAATTGTTTAGGGCTGCGGTTCTCATACTATTTGGTCTCCGGAGTCCTTTACACTCCTAAAAATGTATGCGGAGCCCCAAAGAGCTTTTGTTTATGTGGGTTCTACCTATCGATGTTTACCGTATTAGAACTTAAAACTGAGAAATTTTGTAAATATATATTTATTATTTCATTTAATTTTATTCATAAATAACTTGATAAATATACAATAACAATGAATCCATTACTTGTTAAACATCATATTTTTTAAGAAAAATCACTTTTTTTTTTCAAAGCAAAAACATTGTTATTTTTAGTGAGATGATTGGCATTGTTTTACATTTTTGCAAAGCTCTTTAACATCTGCTTTAATAGAAGACAGCTGAATTCGCATGTCTGCTTCTGCATCCAATATGTTGCGATATTTTGTTTTGGTCGAAGCATATAAAGAAAATCCTGCCTCACACATATATGTAGTTGGAAAAGGAAGGAGTATTTTAACAGCTTTTTCCGATAATTGTGGATATTCTTCTTTGATACTGCACCAAAACTCCGGAAATGGTAGTTTCTGAAAGGTTTGTTGCAATGTTGAATCTGAAACCATATCAATGAACTTTTCATATCCCATTACATTGAAATCGATTGGTCTATCCAGCACTTTGAATGAATCTTTTACCCATGAATAATTTTGTAAAATTATGTCTTGGTCTTTCGGAAAATATTGCTTCACCGAGTTAGGCAGATCTTCTAAATATTGACAAATTTCATTAAACAACATCAACACATCACATTCGTTAATATCACCACCAATCTTATCAAATAAGTCTTTAAGTATTGGGAAGCTGTCAAGTTCACAGTGGTGGATACAAGTTATCCAAAATTCTAATTTTTGCTTAAAAGCTCGAATTTTATCATTGGCAACAAATACTGATAGTTGTTTTCCTTGGAGTGACAGGCTCACTTCTTTCATTTTTGTGAAAACATCTGTCAAATGCCCAAGTCCGAATAACCATAGTTTGTGTGTCAGTTGTTCTTTCAAGTAAAACCGGTGTTCCATGAAAAAAAGCGGTTAGTTCAGATCGCTGCTCAAACAATCGCAGAAGTGCTTTCCCTCGAGACAACCATCGCACTTCAGTGTGCAGCAGTAACGCTTTATGAGTGCTTCCCAATTCGTCACACAATATTAAAAAGCCGTGTACTCGGGGGTCAAGATTTAATTAAATTAATGATTTTTACAGCCTCATCAAGGACATTCTTGAGTGAGACCGGCATTTTTCTTACTGTGAGCACATGGCGGTGAAGAATACAATGACTACTAGTACAGCTTGGTGCCACAGTCTTGATTTGTGCTACGGCAACAGCAGTTTTACCTACCATTGCCTTTGCACCATCAGTGCAAATGTCAACACAGTTGTTCCAGGATGTCATATGATTCAAAAAAGTTTTTCACAATATTGAATATTTCAGCACCAGTTGTATGTGTTGGCAAAGATTCACATATAAGATGATCTTCTTCGAGGGTTCATTGGTGCTGATACCGGACGAACACAAGCAAAACAGAAAGTCCATCCACGTCTGTGGATTCGTCTATTTGTAAGGCAAAAATTCAATTCAGCTCAGCTTCACGTTAGCAGCTAAATCTTTAATTCGATGAGCTACAATATCGTTGGAAAGTGGCACTGCCGTGATTTCTTTTGCTGACTTTTCATCCAGCATGGATTTAGCAATGTCAACTGTACAAGGCTTTATAAGTGTCTCAGCTATTGTGTGCGCTTCCCCAGCCAGTGCAATACAATAACTTACCATGTAAGATGCCTCAGTGGCTTTTTCATTTCTGGTTTGAGAAGCTGTAACAATTAAGTTTTGGCTTTTAAGGAGCTCACCACACCTATGTTTAAAATATTCTGTTTCTTTTTCTTTAAACTCTGGATGGTTGGTCTCAAAATGACGCCGCATCTTAGCGGGCACCATAGTACTATTTGAAAATACTTCCTTACATAAGACGCAATAAGGTAAATTATCAACATCTACAAAGCCAAGAGAAAGATAGCTTTCATCATATTTTCATTTCTTATTTACAGTTTCATGCCGTTTACTGGAAGTAGATTCCTCCCTTCCATGAGTCACAGAAGTCTCCGATACGTCAGTTTTATCTTTTTCAGCATCTTTGGATATAGATGGTGCAGCTGTGGGTTGAGAAAGCGAGCCTTCTAATGTTCCTTCCAACGAACCATCCTTAATATAAATATATTAAAAATATTCTATAAATAATATTTTTGCAAAATAAGACAGTAAAGTGTACTTACTTTTCAAACGACTGAATAATTGTAGCTGATGACAGTTACAATTAGGGACAATCGCAAGAGAATTAGCTGTCTGATTCCTTGGTGCACTTCCATCTCTCCTTCCAACTTCTTCTATTAGATGTTAGATTTCAATTTGTTCACTTCTATCACTATTTAAGAATATGCGAAGAAAAATTCACTGACAAGTAACAGCATGTACTGTTCACACTATCTTAATTCAACTGAATGCGAACTATTATTCTGTTGGTTTCCAAGTATTTAGTTTGGATATTCACAGAATAAAGGTCTTAAGTAGAGTGAACAGGAAAACAAATTGTTTTCATAAACACATGTACGTATTTATTCCATAGTATGAAAGGAAGACGACCGGTTTCAATGAATTGTCGTCATCAACAGGTAAGGAAGCAGGAGAACAAGCAGAATATATATCCTGGGAAAATAATGTGGGGGAAGGGGAAAGAAGCAAGTGTAGACGAATCAGTAAACAAGATTGGGAGGGAAAGTAGGGTGATAAAGAATAATAGGTAGGTGTAGTGGTTAAGGATGTACAGCACGAGGGGCAGGAAAGAGGTTTGAGCATTGTTTTCAGTAAGGGGGAAGGATTGAGATAAAATAGGTATTCATTAGCCAAATTAAAGGAACATTTGTGGTGGAGGACCTGGAACTGTTCAAGTAGGTCGAGCTTGGGGCCTTTAGGAAATTGGAGTGTGGTGAGAGAGGAGGAGGAGCTATGGTTATTGTCAATGAGGTGATGGAGTGGTTGTTTTCTAGTTCGTGGGTAAAGGATAGGGATGGATGTAGGGAGTTAAGGAGGTAAACAAATTGACTCAGTTGTCTTACAGTACCCTTCCAAATACAGAGAATGTCATCAACCTACCAGTGCCAGTTAACAATATTAGTAATTAAGTGAGAGTTGGAATTAAATAATACACTTTCCATGTGATTTATGAATATGTCCGCTATGAGTGGAGAAAGAGGGGAGCTCATAGTGAGACCTTTATCTTGCCTGTAGAATTGGTTGTTGAATAGGAAAATGTTCTGGCTGGTACACACTTTTAATAAGTTCATGAAGTCCTGTATACAATCACTAACCACATTCGCATTAGATAGAATGGTTTGGATTACTTGAGGAGTTTCTTCCACCGAGACATTGGTAAATAAACTATTAACGTTTTGTACGTATGTATACAGGATTTGTCTTTTTGCTTACCTTCGTCATTTAGCAATATTTTATTTTTCTTTTAACTTAATGAAATTATTATAAAATTGTCGTGAAGAGAAAATGTTGCAAAAATGATGTGAAATATTTTTTTATACTTAAATGAAAGAGGTTGTTAGAGATACTAAAAAATAATATTAAAGCTTAAGTGTACTTTTTATATGTATTAATTTTGAAAAATATCGGCCTAATGATATTGCACCTTCACTATAACCAGCAAAGATAATTCTATATGTTATGAAAATAGTTTTGACCTCACGGAGCCCCTGAATAAGTCTCGCGGAGCCCCAGGGTTCCGCGGAGCACACTTGGAGAAATGCTGGTTTAGGGTATGGAGATGCCACCTTTTTCTTGGTGAACTACTTACATAGTTGTGAATGGTGGACTGTATTACAATTTGTAAGTTTACATTTACATAAAAATTCATCAGGGAGGTGTAATTACCATAATCTTAAAAACAGTGTCAAGTTTCCTGTATTGTCTTCATTCATCAATGCTTCATTGACTGTAGGTTGCATGGCCCATATGTAGGAAATACTTGATTTATTATCACTGCTCTAAATCTCTCTACATTTTATAGTAATGTGTTATTTATATTCAGTAATGAAAGCCTGTGTTCTCATGGGAAAAGTTTCAGTGTAATGTTTTAAGTGTGAAGAAAGCTTGCTTAATTTTTAAATTGTTGCTGCAATTAATCTTGCTAAATTCATAGTTTATTCTGAATTGTTTGTCTGACAACTATAATTCTTGAACTTATTTTTCCATCAAATTCAACAATAAACCCAAAAGTTATTTTTGGAGTATTTTCAAGCCAAATTGCACTAGAGTTTTATCGAACATGCATTGGCCATCACCTACTAGCATTTTTATAATTGGTATAATTTGAAAGCAATTGAATCATTCCATTATCAATTACATCCAATCCCCAACTAACACAAATTCTACCTACATAATTTCACTTTTAACATGCTTTTTAAAGTAGGGCTGCTTTTCGACTAACACGACGTCGTTCAGTTTAACACGATTTCTCCACAACTTCTCTACGATCGTGGAAAGGTCTAGAAAGGAGAAACAGAAACAAGTTTATACATGTTTGGCTTACTCTTGCGGGATTCTTAGTTGAGAGAGAGAAGCAAGAGCTAGATATGGTAAATGGAAGCATAATTTCCTATTGACTTCTATTATATGTGAGATACGTTCCCGCTGCATAAAGTCTTCCCGCAGATATACTGCACATGTTCTTTCAAAAATTCATCATAGGAAGCAGTGCTCGAATTGGAAAATTTTAACACCTGGAACACTAGTAACTGAAACATTCTGATCTGATTTTTTAACAACGGGAAAGCTATGGGCTTAATTTTGTATCAAGTGGAACAGAGTTCCCACACGTTTATTATATATTCGCTCATACATGCGGCATAAGAGTGAGAGAGATCGAATTGCCATCACATCCACTTTAACCCTGGTACCAACGTACATCATTTAGTAATTAGTGAGTTTGACCTTGTTCAGAAATAGTTCTTTTTGATTTATTTTTTATAACATTATAACATGAGCACTTCCAGCATAGTAACAAGAACGGTGTTCCGGTGCATTTAGTCCAATTCGAGCACTGATGGCAAATAATTATTCTAAACACCCATGTATTACTGTTGTTCTTCACGCAACTTGATGTCATAGTAACATGACCCACTATTTGATCATAGGTCATAAAAATAAATGAAAATATCATAAATGATAACAATAATATTCAATACATAGTTATTAAAATAGTGTGGCAATTGAAATAACATAATTTTGGTATGAATTAATATTAAATAACTAGTGTATTGCCCATCATATGATGGGTGTCGGTTACTATATGATTGAAAAACCCATCGTAAGTAATGAGTATGTAATCATAACTCATTATAGATGATCACAAAATTAGTTTATTTTTCTAGTGTAATTGCTGGTTGAAATTCAACGCGGAATGTAGAAATGAATAATAACAGCTGTAATTATTGAGTAAGAGGCGGTATAAAATTTGCCAAAATAGAGATTCTGCAAAATTTCCTTCTCATTCTTGTTTTCTCCAATGATGAGCCCCTTGTCAAAAATGAAATAATAATATTATTCCCTCCCTCTCTCTCTCTCCCTCCCTCTCTCTCCCTCCCTCTCTCTCCCTCCCTCTCTCTCCCTCCCTCTCTCTCTGTCCCTCTCTCTCTCTCTGTCCCTCCCTCTCTCTCTCTGTCCCTCCCTCTCTCTCTCTGTCCCTCCCTCTCTCTCTCTCCCCCTCTCTCCCTCCCTCCTCTCGCTCCATCCCTCTCTCTCCCCATCCTCTCCCTCCCTCCCTCCATCTCTCTCTCCCTCCCTCCATCTCTCCCTCCCTCCATCTCTCTCTCCCTCCCTCCATCTCTCTCTCCCTCCCTCCATCTCTCCCTCCCTCCATCTCTCTCCCTCCCTCTCCCTCCCTCCCTCACTCTCCCTCCCTCACTCTCCCTCCCTCCCTCTCCCTCCCTTTCTCTCTCCCTCCCTCTGTCTCTCTCCCTCCCTCTGTCTCTCTCCCTCCCTCCCTCTCCCTCCCTCCCTCCCTCTCCCTCCCTCTCTCTCCCTCCCTCTCTTTCTCCTTTCCTCCCTCTCCTTCCCTCCCTCTCTCTCCCTCCTTTCTCCCCCTCCCTCTCTCTCCCTCCCTCTCCCTCCCTCTCCCACATTCATTCTCGCTTCAGCTGAATTGAAGTCCTTGGGTTCTATATGGTCCAAATGTGACAGTTGTGCTTATTGACCTTGCCGGACAGATGAAAAGTAGCTTCATCACTAAAAACAGACTTTGACATGAGCATTCCATAATTTTCTATCATTTCCAGATAATCCACACAGTGAAACGAACTTTCTCATTTTCACTTAGAGCTTGAAATAACAGCGTTCTGTAGGGCTTTAGATGCAAACGTTTATTCAGAACCTTCCATACAGTTGTGTGTGCCATCTGCAGCTGTTGACTGGCTTTGCAAATGGACTTTCGAGGACTGCGTGCAAAAGTTTCCCTCACTCGTTCCACATTCTTGTCACTGGTTCTTGGTCGCCCCGGTCCACACTTCTTGCATAGACAACCTTCCTCAGAAAGCTTTCGATACCACTCCTTAATGAATTGGGTCCTTTCAAAACTTTGTTCGATATCGCCCTTGCACGATAGTCAAAGATTTGGTAGCGTTGTACCAGAAACAACACTGCACCTTTTCTTGAGGAGAAGCCATTTTGTTTAATGTGCGGATGCAGTGCTATTCTGTGGCTTGAAGGAGAACTGCTGCTTCAGCGGGAAACTGGAAACTTTCCTTTATCGTATGATGTTTCATTTGTTACTACTTTTAAATTAGCATTAGAGATATAAGCATTTGTAATCGGTCAGGTCTTTATGAAATCCCCTGTAGTATATTGAAACAATTAATTTAAATGTTTGTTCATTAATATTTCATAAACATTTGTATCTATCTATTTTTAAAAAAAATTCATTAGATGTTTATAAAATCTCTTGTTCTTAAATTTATTTTTTGGTTTTTAGTGCGGAAAATATAAAGCAATTTAATTTTTAGTGTATTTTATTTAATTTTTTATTTTCTGTTTCAATGATGCTTTATTCAATTTGCAATACGAGTTGTCACTTAAAAAAATCACCATACACCAAGATCTAAACTCGTAAATAAACCGACGTGATCTCCGGGGAAACAGCACTTCAGCCACATGGAGCCTATATGTATTAGATAATAAATTCCATGAGTTCTAGCAGAATATTTATAATTTTCTGCCTAATTAAGGCAACTATCCATAATTTCCAAATTCTCTGGCAATTGGCTCTTGTCCAAGTTTTCGTATTTCAAGTTTCGTATCTCAGATCGCCCTGCATGAGCAATAAGAATAAGCATCATTAAGACCATATACACTAAAATTATGGAAAAATTAGGATATTTTGTGTTAAGATTATGACATCATCATCCATGCCTTCAGCACACATTTAGATACAAAAAAATCGGGAAATAGGTATGACTCCATTATATTTAACAATTGAAAAAGGTTAATATTTCTCGAAAAACTATGAAACAACATTAAAATATTTTTTACATTTTATTAAATTTCATGTTAGTATAATGACATCATCCTATGTTTACATCATAGCTTAAAATCAATGGCATAATAATATATAAGTAACACAATTTCATTTTATGAGAAATTAAGACATCCGGAATTTTTAAATTCTCTGCCAATTGGCTCGCATCCAAGTTTTCGAATTTCAGGTTTCATGGCTTAGATCGCTCTGTTTCAGCAATAACTATAATCATCATTAAGACAATAGCCTAAATGTTACACAAATTTATGTAAAAATTAGGCTATTTTGTGTGTTATGATTATGGTTTCATCATCCGTGCCTTTTAGTACATATCCGGATAAAAAATTAATTTAAAATTATCATGTCATCATATGTATACGTTGTTGGCTGAAATCAAATGGATTATAATGCAATCTAAGCATTAAGTCACTGCTATTGAAATATGGAAAATCAATTCCCATAGAAAGGCATTGGAGTCATTACTATGGCAGTTAATATTTTTATTGTTGAAAACAAAAAAACTTTTCATAATTTTATGATTAAAAAGAAATTTTTATGCATATTCAGCATGGATTTGAGTTTTGTCTTCAAGATACATATATATTTCGGTCTGTTTAACTATCAGCATTGAAATTGTTGCAAGTATTTTGCATCAACAAGCCATTGTTCAAAGGCCGTAAATGGAAAAGAAGAAGCAGCAGGATAGGAACTTTATCTTATATGAAGATAGGAAAAACAATCCAAATTCAGTTTTTCAGTGATGCATGATCTCTGCTTTTCTGTTATACATTGTGGTTTCTCATCAATTTTTAATTTCAGAATCATCTCAGTTGAAAATCACACATCCACAGCTGTTTTTATAATTAAAGTAAATATTTAACTTCATGTTATTGTAAAAAATCATGTGTGCTCTGTTTCTTTTATCAAACTTTGCTGCTCTTTATTACTCGAGTTCCCAGATTTTTTATTTTTCACAGATGTTTAGTTTGAACTTGGAAGTGCTGACAATAGATGAGTAAATAAGGGAATTGTCTTAAAATAATCTTTCAAATTTTAAAACTATCATACAGCTCATGGTTTTAACGTACATTTATAGCAAATTAATGTTATAAAGTTTGCAGTGTAAAACTCTATAGGTCAGTCTCTTCCATTGTGAGGCTAGGATGTGCAACCTACAGGGTGCTAGAGCATTGTGTATGGCCTGCAAAGCTATGAGAAAAATTTAATTAAAGCTCTTTTGTTTGATGAAAATTATCACATTTTTTGGTGAAGTTGAACCAAAAAATGTGCAGAATTAATTTGTACCCTTTATGACTCTAAGAAACTTGCAGTTTCCCAAAGGACTCACAACTAAGGATGTGACTGATCACAAAACAATATTGCATATCCCTAATTTAGGGAGTTGTTTTGTTGACAGCCTTGGTATTGTTGCACATTATTAGTGTTTAAAAAGTATTTTATAATAATTTTATTTTATTGTTTCTTTCTTGCTATCTTCATAAATACGCATAACATTATCATAATATCTTTCTTTCAGATGTTACAAAACATCATTGGATCAGCTCTTATGGTTTTAGTGACAATTGGATATAAGACCAAGTTAAGTGCAATTATCTTGGTAATTTGGCTCACATCACTTAATTTCTACTTCAATGCATGGTGGACCATCCCTAATTACAAGCCAATGCGAGATTTCCTCAAATATGACTTCTTCCAGGTAAGAGCTCTAAAAAGTTTTGCTAAGTTGAATGGCTTTTGTTTAAAATTCTATAAATTATTACCTTTATGAAAGAATCCTTTGTAAAAATTGTCCTCTCATTACTTGAAGACAATTGTTGTAATAGACAACAGTTGTTAACGGAATCAGGATTTCAGACAAAAGTTTTTTACTGTACACTTACTTCGATTTGGTGAATGACCATACTGTATTTATTATAAATGTAGAAGCATACTTGAATATCTATTATAAGTGCATTTATATGAACAAGATATCTTCAGTAAACCCCTAAATATGATTGTTTGCATGACTGCACATTTGTTTAAATTTTCCAAAATTAAATGGCCATTCACAGTAACTGCTAATGAGAATAAATGGTCAGGGGATGGGTTAACAAATAAATCACCGTTAATACTTCTTTGCCACAAATTTTATGTATGCATAACAATTTTTACTGTCTGGAACATTCAATTAGGTGAATTTTATATTTATTTTTCATTTTTGGTGCATAGGGTGGTTTCATTAATTTTTTATAGAAATTTTATTTTGATATAATACTTAATTCATGCATACTCGTCATTTTTTATGGGCAACTACATTAGTGTAGTATTAAATTGCTTAAATGATGTGACTTGGCAATTTCTTAAACTTATGTGATAAAAATTTTTGAACATGATAAATGATTCAATGAAAATGATTCCTGTAAAAAATTTGGTGGTGTGAAGCAGAGGTTACCTGGTTCCCAACCTCTTTCACTTCCTGAACCCCTTGAGCTAACCTATTTCTCGTCACGAACCCCTTGGGTTAATCTTTTATCTTTGCGAACCCTTTGAGTTGCAACAGTTTTGGTGGTGAACCCCTTATAATGGTGAGTAAATTTTGTAAAACAAATTTTTTGAGCGGGTTTAATTCATTATAAGAAAATCATAATCTCTGATATTGAATATATATATATATTGAAAATAAAACCATGCAACTAATTTGAAAGAATCTAAAATATTGATAAGAATTGTAGAATCAAGAAAGTGAAAAAGACACCATTACCAAATTTTTCTCGCAAACCCCATGGATTTATTTCACGAACCCTAGGAGTACATGAATCACTGGTGGGAAACTGCTGACTTATGTCTAGAGTAGTAAAGAGGGCAACTTCAGCATTTTGCTCAGATTTGTATGCACTCATGATTTACCTTTTGAGACAGGACCCACCTATCGCAATGGTGAGGGTATCTCGTTACTTTGTTTCTACACAAACTGCATTTGGATTGATTGCTATCACTAATTTTGCATACTTGATCCAAATAAGCAAATACCCATTTATTTTCACCAATTAACCAAATTTTTTCGATATGTTTTTGGCAGCTTTTATGATTTCATCATCTCTCTACGATCTATATTTTGCTTGTGTGTTGACATTAACCTTCACAGTAATTCATAGGATCTAGAACAGCGGTTCCCAACCTTTTTCACTTTGCAGACCCCTTGAGCTAAACTATTTCTCATCGTGAACCTCTCGAGTTGCAACAGTTTTGTTGGCGAAACCCTTATAATGGAGATTAAATTTTGTAAAAACAGATCTTTTTGAAGCCGTTTAATTCATAAAAAATACATTGTATGTAAACGTTTACAATAAAATCAGAACCTCAGATACTGCCATCAGTTTCTAGTTAGTATCCTGTACAATTCAAATGTAATTCTTGAAGCATAAGGAAAAATTGAAAATAAAACCATGCAACTAATTTGAAAGAATCTAAAATATTGATAAGAATTGTAAAACCAAGAAAGTGAAAAAGACACCATTACCAAATTTTTCTCGCGTTAGTGTTTTGTATAATTGTTTCCTTTTTGATGGTCATCCTTGACAGAAGTTGAAAAAATTACCAGGGTCAATGTTTTCAGAATTTACAGGAAAATGGATTCGTTTAATCTTTAAATGCCTAATGTGTCAGTACTGGCATGCAAAATGTGATTGCTCATGGACGAACATATCATATATGTTCTGCTTGATTTTGAGACCACTTATAGAGGTCATATTTGACATGGAGTCTAGGGGTTGGTATGAGAACACCCCAGAAGAATTACATCTCAGCAGACCAAGGCAAGAATGCCAAAGGTCAAAGGCTTGGGGAAGGGGAGACCTCAGACTAACAATAAACAGACAGTTATCTAAATCTATACCCAGGCTCTTGGATGTGTTTTCACATTTGAGAAGCTGTTAACATTACTCTTCTTTGATTTGGGCATCTGTGTTTTGCAAGTCTAACTAGAGCAGTAATAAGTTAAGGCGAGTGAAATTTTTGTAATAATAATATTTTTTGATGCATTTCTTTCTGCTAAAATACAGAAGCATGTAATTTTTCATCGTTTTACTATGAAATGCTTTTTATTTGAACATTTTATTACCAATAGTTCATGAGATCCAAGATTTTTCAAGAAAACGAATAAAAATACTTTAAATACCTCAAAATAAATCTGGCGTGTAAAAGCTGACAATTTTTCAATGGATGTTTCTATTTCTATTCCTAGACACTGTCTGTCATTGGTGGCCTCCTCATGATAGTCCTCCATGGCCCTGGTGGTGTCTCGATGGATGAGAAGAAGAAAGAGTGGTAAAGGAGGGCTCTGGCCATTGCACTGAAATGGCACTTGAGAAGGAGAAGAGAATGAAGAGTGACCGAATGGAGCAGTTCCATGAATGAACGGGCTGTGGGAAAACTTTGCACAAATGTGACTCTCAGCATTAAAGCAAAATAACAAGATGGTTGTCTCCAATGGAGCCCTTCTCATGATGCCCAAAAGCTCGATGGTTCTTTTTTTACATGTTTAGTTTTTCATTCCTGAATGTATGAATGAGTGTTTGTGTGTGTGATGTGAGTTTGTATGAATGACCGCTTTCATGTTAACAGGCTGAGAGAGATAAACTGAAGAGATCACCATTCAACTGAAAGACTGGAGGCTAAGCTGCCATAAGCTTAAATGCCTCTAATAAAATCCTACCGGCTGTAATTTTATCTCAGTGGCAAGCCTTATTCTGTCGTATGAAGTGTATATTTGATACTTTTTCCCAGTTATTTTCCTGGGAAAAATTTATTTGATCATTTGGAGTTTTGTCTGAAAAAATTGTTATAAATAGAAAAGGTTTAATGTGTATTAAAACATTATTTTGGTTAAGAAAAGATTATGAATGAAAACTGCCTTTATTGAAGTTAGGACCCAGTGATTAATCATTTTTGTTATTGACTGCTGGGAAACAGTGCTTTTGCTATTTTGGGCAGATGGATAACTAATATATTAGTTTATAAATTTGCAATTTTAGTCAGGGTTTATTTTATTTTTTGAGGAATATTTGGGTATTGTATAAAATGAATTAAGGTCTCTTATTGATAAGAGCGAAAAATATATAGAATATTATAAATTCATGGGTTTGACTTGAACCTTTTAAATGCAATGCTGAAATTTCTTGAAATTCAATTGTTATGCACGAAATTTGTTTACACCTATCGTTAATGCAGTTAAGGGAATTATTTTATCATTAAATTATACATGACAGGGAATGGTTGCTATAATTATTGTTTTCTAAGAAAAATTGCTGGAGTGTTCATCATCCTGTACTGAATAAGGTAATACATAGGTTTATAATGAGCATGATTTTGAACATTAGGCTATGAAGAAAACTTGTCCAAAAAATAATGGTATATTGTTCACCTAGTAAGATTTACATTCTTACTTTTTTACTCCAGTTCCTTCATTTCATCAGGCTTTGTAAGTCTTTATTTCATCTTAAAAATTTATGCAGTTCTTAAGGACAACTGAATTTTCACCAGAATGAGAATTCATAGTTCTTAAGTCACAAAAGATATTTCCATGAAAACATTTTAAAATCTTGGTGTAATTGTACCATTGTTGGTAATATTTTTGTTATTGACAATGTTGTTACTTTGTGCTGAATGGTCCTATAGAGTTACATTTTATGTAATTATTTTTTGTGGGATTGACTGTAAATGCTGATTTTTGCTCTGGTGTAAACACAGTTGTTCAAATGTGCTATGGCTCTAATTCTAAGTCGCTCTCATGTTGTTTATACATAAATTATTCAAATTTTCTGTTTATCAAATTTCATGAAGCCAGAAGGACGGTTGTAAAGATAAGGGAATAAACACCAATACTGTTCATGAGCCGCACATGCTTTAATTAACCTTATCTTGTTTGGAAATTCGAGTTGCATTAGAAATCGTTGTTGTTTGTAAGTAAAAAAAATAGAAATTTAGGTGTGAATCCCACCATCTCTATTCTTTCCATATGTTATGTTAGTGATGGTTGTTTTGACATCGTAGGTCAATACCCCATGCTCATGAACTGAAATTACTTTCACGTTTCTCTGTTTTAAAAATGTTTTTCTCTAATGATTCTCTATTTACTGCAATTTTTTAGATACATATATGAATTAACAGGTGCATAAATCAATCTATATACGTAATTTTCTTTTTCCAACCCTTTTCCAAATCATGGTTCTAAAATGTTTTCAACATTCATTTTTGTGCTATTTACTCTTTTGAAACTTTTATTACTGAGAAAAAACTCACATTCATTTCTAAAGCGGGTAAGTACAAAGGTCTAATTATTTTCATATAAAGCACTGCCCATTGCAAGCAATTTAATAATTGAAAAAACTTCAAAGTGATATATATTTCATATGGAAAGTGTATGTATATGACATTGAATTATATCCATAAATCCATATAAATTAACTATAAAATACTTGTATAATTGCTGAATTGAGCAATGGAAGTGTTCATTTTATAATATACAAAGTTTAATGGCAAGAAAATTTAATATGATATTAATTTTCACCAGTAATAGCACAATTTGTTGTTGTGTAAGTAGAATACTTGCCATTGAATGAAAAAAAATCTGGGTTCTTGTTTACATTTGCAATATTGACTGATATTAGTTATCATAATGAAAAATAGTGAACAAATTTAAAGGAACAAATCACTTTTGTATCATCTTATAATCAACTAAACATCTTTTGATGGGATCTGATTGAAAATTTTTTATTTGATAATTCTACTTTTTAAGGAAACTACCGTATTCACCAAAATCCAAGACGATCCTGAATCTAAGACTGTCAAACAGAAAAAAGATTTTTCTGTTGCTATGATGCCTTGATCCATTGGCAGAGCATTGCAACATTAGGTTTCTTTTTCACTCTGAATATAAACCCTTTAAATTATCTTCAAAAAGCTTGTTGACAGCAACATCAGGAACTTGAAGCTGTGATGTCATTTTTCCAGGTATACACACTTTTCCACAACAAAATTTTTCTTTATATTTCAATAATACCAGGATGGATCGCAATTTTTGCAAATTACTAAGGCAAAAGACATTGGATGACAGGGGTGACTCCCAACCCAACAAGTGTATCCCCCTGCCATACACCAGTCATGATGTCTTTCCTTCCAATTTGTCTTGCAATGAATTGTCGTGCAATGTATAGATGTATAATGCATTGACTGCAATGTATTGATTGTATACCAATTCGTACTCAAATTTTAGAGGACTCAATTTTCGCAAGCTGAAATTTGGAAAAATCCTCATCTTGGATTTGGATAAATATGGTAATATTTCTTTCATGAAGCAAATGGAAATGCCTAACTATCAACAATATAATGGTTTTAGCTTGTGTAATATTTCATCAACTTTAAATCCTATTTATTTTTGTTATTTATTACATATTTAAGCAAAGGAGATGCATGAACAAGAATTTCATTTAATTTTAGGAATATCCCCATAAATTTTTATTTACTATGATAATTTTATGCAAAATTGAATGTCTTTTGTTAATCTATAATATTTGAAAAATTTAATTACTCTTAAATGTACGTAGTTAATATTGTAATTTTTTTATTATTAAGGTGGTCCATTTTACATTGGGTCCTATTTAAAATTTGCAACAGCTTCATTGTGATATAAGAATCCATTGCATTGTGTCATCCAAGAAAAAATTCAGCTTCATTTATTGACCCTCAATGATTACTACGCTGTCATGAATTTTTGTGTGCATTTCTAGTAAGAAGACCTACTTATCGTATTTGGTTTTGCCATTGCCAGATGCTATACAAAGGGATATTTTGATGAAATTGAGATTTAAATGAACTGTTTTAGGCATAACTTTGTGGAATATTTCCATTATCAGAAGTAACTTTATACACTGTAATTTTCCACTATTTTACTATATGCCTAACACCTTGGTTTTGACATGATACTTCATCCTTCCATTTGTCCACATTCCCTCTTCCGATCCTCCTCCCACTAATTTCAACTCTGCAAATTATAACTAAATTAAATTGGTATTTAGAAAAATTTTAAGATTAATCTATGTCATACCATATTTGAATTATTCTCATCTATCAAAGCTACCAACTTGCTTGAAAAAATAATTTTATTTCCTAAATCTCTTGAAAGAAGCCTAATTTATGCTAAGCACATTGGTTGTTTGTAATGTTCGCTTTCTTTATTGATGAATTATTTATAGCCTTTAGTTTATCCCCTTCTTAGTTCCCAGTAATTGAAATTTTCATAGTCATTTTCCGAAATTGTATAATCTCAAAACATGTTAGAGAGGAAAGGTGGCGGCGGAGTGGTTAGAGCCTTGGCCTTCCATGCAGCGGTCCCAAGTTCGAATCTGGTGGGGGTTGGATTTTTCAACCTGGGATCATCCCATCCCTACTTGTGTGATTTGAAGAGTCTGTGCAAGTCAGCACTCTGTCCTTCGGAAGGGACGTTATGCAGTTGGCGCTCTTTGTAAAGAGTAGACTAATACTGGCACCGGGTTTCTCTCCTCCCTTGTGAGTGTGTAAGGAGTTATGGCTATAATAATCCAAGTGGTTGATTAACCTGAAATACACAAACAAAAAACATGTTAGGTTAGTTGGAAGTTTATAAGGGCATCGCTAAGCCCTAGCCCATGAGGACCTTGGCTCGGGTCTCTTTGTCTGAAAATGTCAGAATATAGAACTTAATTACATAAAAATGTAGTTATTTTTTGATTGATGTTTGCATTCTCCAAGCATTTTATATGCATCTACCCTATACCAATTCAACAGGAAACTATCAAGCTTGTCTTATGGCTCAAATAAATTCAAGAACAAGCAATTAAAAAAAATATACTTGGTTCTGGTATCTCCAATAGCCACAACAAGGTGGAAAAAGTGAATTACCACTGAAGATGGATGCTTGGTAGATGGAATGTGCATATGGTTTTTTAACCTTGTGGCTATTGGAGATACCTGATGCAAGTATTTTTTTAAATTTCTTGTTCTTGAACAGTATACCAAGCTAAGTTGTACATCTTGAATCATTTCGATTGCTATTATAAAACCACTACATTTACTTTTTAAAATCTCCATTTAATAGAGCTATTCAAGCAAAATAGTGAATTCAGTTAGGATTTAAGTCAAAATAGTTTCTCACAGGTCAAGTATTTGTGTTGTGTTATTGGAAACTTCTTCTAAAAAGACCGACTCATTTTTTTTTTCATTTTTAAGGTACCTTATTGACCCGAATATAGTGGGATGTTTTTTTCCTCATTATGTACTTGTAAAAGTCGCATTCGCACTATATTCGACTACTTTAACTTTAAGAAAATAACCGTATTGGCGCGTTTCAGCGCGTCTGTTTATAATTGCTACACTGTAAGTGAATTGGGCATTCATGTTACGATGCTACGATAAATTGTACAAATTTACTCGGTAGGGGTCTGAGCAGACTTGAAAATAGATCAAGGTCAAATTGCAGCAACCACAGTACCGGCACAACTTCAAGCAGGGTCGCGACACTCGACGTTAGAAAACGAGGACCCTCTAAACGTGATGTGACATTACCCCCCTTGAGTACATAATTCATGAGTTGACAGATAATTTAAATATGTAAAATAGAGAATATTAAATGTCTTTTTCTAAAATTCCTTTCAAGATACTTGGAGTCCCATTATATTCGGGCAAATACGGTATTTATAAAATTGCATCTCGCTATAAGACGCATTCACTAGTGTCTTTGTGTGTATGAAATCAGCTACAAATGAAAACTTCAAAAATATCGGCATCTACATTTTATGAATATTTTGTCAGATACGGCTCCAATATTGGCTGCAGTTTACGGAAACCTAATGAAATCTGTTTTGATAAAATTTCATAAAAAGCGTACAATTCTAGGATTACAAAAAGAATCTCTGCAGTAGTATTCTTGGAGCGTTTTTAATGGTTGTATTCGTGTGGCGATGTTGTGACGTAAATTGCACTCAATTGGCAACCACATCTCGAAACGAAGCTTATTCTACTATGTAGATTCAGCCGTGCTATTTTCTGCTTGCGTATAAATTTTTGTCCCCTAAAGTAATTTCGTACAAGAATGAATCTCCATACAGCAATAGCTGAAATACAATTTTCAACCCCCCTCCAAGAGAAAAATCGAGCTTGTGCAGAAACAAGTTGAGTTCCAAGGCCAGAAATCATTGCGAAAATTAATTGTTTTACTATTTATAAGGGTTTCCATTTGAAAAGGTGCCCCTCGAACCAGCGGCCCCCCTCGCAACTGGTTGTAGTTCCGGCACTTGCACGGATATCCTATCCTGAACAATTATAGACGACGTAGCGTAGCTTGAAGTCTGACAATCTTGAGCTGGTGAGGATGGCGACGTTACCAAATCGCGCACAAGAAGGAACCTCGAGCAGGGGTTCGAAAGCTGGTGCTCTCCAGTACCGCCGTGCTCTTACTCCTACGATGCTTAAAATCGCCTTTCTTAGTACCGGTAATTTAATTTTTTCGCTTGTTTTCGTTCTCAATGTACGAAAGGACATCGTTAATAACTTTAACGTTGGTTTGATTTTATTTAAGAAAATTCCTGTTTTGCAAATGTAAGGTGGTATTCGCTGGCTATTTTAGAAAATGACTTTATGCTCGCCACAATGAAAAGGTTTGGGACCTCTGACCAAGGGGAAAGGCAGAGGTTATGCACGATTTGGCAACGTTCCTGTTCGTTGATTAGATGGAGCCATTTTTAAGAGCTCCACTGATTTTTTCCTCGGCTCTCGGAGCTCAAGTAAGACTTTAGAGCCAGAGCATTTACTTTTGACTTAGATTTTATATTAGTATATTACTATATTCATACATCGTATGATATAAAAAAATGAGAGGAGAGTTCAGCTTTTCGATACGTGGAATTATGGTGAAAGTTTAAATTTTTTACAAAATTAAAAACTTGATAATCGTAAACAAGTTTCATGAGACGGCAACTAATGCTTTGAAATCAGAGAAGAATGCGATACGCGTAATTTTCTTTTATGGTATGCAAAATTGTTTAAAAATAAGCTCATTTTTGTTGTTAATAATTTATAAATTCCAAGCATCAAAATAATCGTCTTTTTGGAAAGTCGAATAATTAATTGCCACAAAACACATGTGGCGAGCCCTGGCCGTATAGATCGTGCTTGCGCGAGTCACTTTTTTATTTCAGCTTCGTTAAACATTTATTAAAATGGTAATTAAACTATATAACGCCACGAGGATGCACCAACACCATCGCCTGCCGATCGCTACCAGTTTAGTGTCTTAGCGACCTCGACAATATTTCTTTGTGAACTACTTGACCAGGACCCTCGACCTCAATTCAATGAAATCCCGTAGGGGATAGTGCTATTTATATCCGGCCGTGCTTAAAATACAGATTAAAACAAAAATACTCCAATCCTATTAATTCTGCCATTGTGACTTATCGATAGTCATAGAAAACGCTAATCTCACTCGATGTTGACGACGATTTAGTACAAATGGCTGGTTCGTGTCATTGTTAACATCCAGCTCAATGCGAGATGTTTAATATAAATTGGACAAAAATAATGTAAGCGGTGGAATTTCATTTGGATTTACCAAAACTTACTCCGTAGTTTATTTTCAACACACCTGTTGATTTACATACGTATAGTGAACCTTTTGTTAAGTGACTGGCAACATCTATGCGTCCTACCCCTCAGTCCTTAAAGACGCCTCTGCTGCGGCGATGTTGCCTGCCTTAGTATATTGTAGCGTGTCGGAAAACATACGGAGAGGTATATTTTAAATGAACTTTTTTGCGTAGCATCAAACTCGAATAATAAAGATTTTTACATTTCTCTCTGAGTTACGGTACAACTTACAAACGAAAATTTTTAATGGAAAATATACAATTTAATAGAAAAAAATATAATTTGTAAGGAAAGGAGCTACATCTGTTTAATTATGATCGTAACGAAAATAAGTCAACAGTGGTTAGTCCGATCAGTCAGTTATAGCTACACAGATTTGGCTGCATGAGTGTCTTTCCTTCG
The DNA here is from genome assembly GCA_028673005.1 of Tanypteryx hageni. Lineage (NCBI taxonomy): Eukaryota > Metazoa > Arthropoda > Insecta > Odonata > Petaluridae > Tanypteryx > Tanypteryx hageni. Next base: position 97,402,601 of record CM054116.1, read on the forward strand.
TCTAATGTAAAGACGACTATGAAATATTTTTAACTGCATTTTAAGTAGTCAGGCTACAATTGACGGGAAGCTATAGATGGGTTTTTACTTTATCTTTAACTGATTTATTTAAGTCTCCTTTTTCTGGAATTTATTTCACTGAATTATCAAATGAAAATTATTTGCAACGAAAGGTTAAATAGTTTTAATTCGAAAAACCTAATAGATTCCATTTTATAATATGAAAGGAGCCATAACTGGAAGTATAAGATAATATATATGCACTACTCCGATGATTTAGCATCTTATAATTACGTGCTAAGACATCGTTCATTCGTATCCGTCATTTCTAACGGGCAATAACCAATAATTATTTTTAGAGTGCTGACAATGAGTTGTGAAAATGAGTCTTGGATTTTATATTTAATTTGCTATTGTGAATTGACGCTTAGCTTGTAAGATCTACATCTTGAAATATTTTAATGCTAATTTAATACTCCACTCGCCCATCTGCAATTTTTGGCGGGAATTCACACTTATTTTCATAATTGTTTTCCATTTATTTGGTTAAACACCAATTTCAGATATAAGGTATGTCGAGGTGCAAAGAGAGTTTACAATACCCGTGGACCGGGGTGCTGGATGGATCTTATCAAATTACTGCGAAATATTGCCATTTGGATCCTCTACATCTACTCACAAACTAAAATTTAGAGAGGGAAGTTGGGCAGCTGTTGCTCCTGAGAAGTCTCCAATGCCATCATTCAAGTGAAAAAATAATTATTTGGTAAGTTTTTACGCGCTATTCATTGTATTATTCGGAATCTCTTTTATTTATAGTGTAGTATTTTTAATATACCATTCACTCGAAGAAAATGGCCAATATTTATCAGCAAAAAAACTTTAAATATGGAATATTTTCCGGTTACCTGCATATTGTATCTGTTCAGCCAACCAGGATCTTATCAGATTAGTATATCAGTGGCCTAATAAATTTTATTAATCGATCCTGGTTTACTTAGAGAACCATCATGAAGGCTTAACCATACTTAACTAGTTCAGTATATATGTACCACGAATTTTACTGTATCATATCTAATTTGGAAGTTTTTCCAAAGGCAGTGATCACCAAGTATTTACTAAATCTGCCACACAAGGCTTTTTATAATACTGTGGGGGTCATAAGATCTTTTAAATGACTGATCGTGTTTATATTTCATAGATTGTTTTATTTCATGTGTTATACACCTACATTAAAATTATATTGTACCCACGTTCTCCAAAAATATCGTTTAAATTTGATAATCATGTTTTATGACGCCTCTTTCTGGAAAATGTACGAATGTCTGTCTTAAAGAAACAGGTCCGATGAAACCACTGCACGGGTCATAGTTTGGGGACTTGGCTTAAAGCGACTTTTTTGTTACCGATACGGACCAGGAACGCGCCACTTTTGCGAACGGTAACCATACGATACTGCTATTCCATATTTGTAACCATTTTCCAAAGCATTGCAGTTTTTAGATGTTAACTATCTGGTAATTTTTAGTAAAATCCTTTTCTCGATGATTAGTGAATTTTTACGCATGTCAGTGCACTCAAAAGAAATTATTATAGTTTCCCTTAGACTTGAAACCTTTTGAGAACGATGAACTATAATAATTTTCAAATATTAACGCTTTAGTTGATAAAGGAAAGAATTCTAACTACATAGCGTGATGTTATGGAGTGCAAATACAATTATAAATTGTGATAAAGACGAATGTAACGCAATTAAAAATTACGCAGTCTTGATTTTAGTTAGTAAATAAATTTATTTACTATTGTGTTGTTTCACCGTGTGTCGCAACCGTCCCTTTTCATTGATTTGAGATAATTAATCGATTTCCGTTTTACATGGAAGCTATCTTTGAAACAAAAATAATCCTGTTCGTCGTAAAGCTGACCACGACAATCGTGACCCAAGCGCTAAAGAACTTAATTTGGATTGGGTTAACTTTTTTCATTAACACACATTCGTATAGACTTAAATGGATGTGTCGTGAAACAATTCCTTAGATTATCTGATTTTACGACCCACGTCTTCAATCTCTAGTCATACAAGCAGTTTAACTTGCTTCACAATATACATCGTCTCTATAAAATATTCGCATTGGAAGATTCATCAATTAATAATCACCACTGTAAAGACTAACGGCAAAGTTTTATTCATATCTTCCAATGTAAATGGCAGAGACCAAGATATTTAGTTTAACTGGCAAGTTTGTTAGTCAAGCACAAAATTTTATTCCTTTTCCTTCCCGGAAAAAAGAAAACATCAAATTCATTTTGTATCAAACACTTTATTATGATTATCTTTTTATCTGTATTTCTCACATTACAGAATAATAATACATTCTCATCAGTTCATGGAAAAAACTCGTCCAAAACTTTTTTAAGAAATGCTAAAAATGATGATGACTAATGAGTAAATGCAAATAAATGATGCCATAGAGAAAATGGCATACGTTAAATGTGTAATAGGAGTAAAAACATACTGTGATCCGCATCAATGTGAGACATGATCCTAGTAAGTAACCATAACAAAACTAGGCTTGAATACATTTAACAGTAAAGCAGGATGTGATAAAGCAATCGAGAAGTTCTATGCACATCTTTTTTAAAAAGATTCTCTTCAAAGCACTTCGATTCACAAGAAAATAGTAAAATGCTGTACAACGCACAATACATGAAGTCGCAATGATTTAAAATTAATGCTCACATAAAATGGAGAATTTTTTACATAAAACAGTTCATTTTTTTCGTATTTTTCTTCTCCGGGACTTCAGATCGTCTTTCAACAAATAAAAAACAAATTACATCTAATCCGTAAGGCACGTATTGACTTTCAATGTCTTTGTTTCTTCATCAATCTTCTACTTCCGTAATTGTGATGTTTTGGCAGTGGTCTTCGCTTGCGCAGTTGAGGAAGGAGACAAGATCGGGAGTAGAAAGGTTAATGGAAAATTATGAGTGAAGGGAGACAATGCTTATAGCATTGGATAGGAGCATTTGTCAGGGATTTAAGCATTGGAGTCTGTAGTCTTCTTTACACCGATGAGTTGCAGCTAAAAGAGAAAAAATCATCCGTCAGTACTATCAAGTTTTGGGGCGGTATAGTTTAAAAATGTAGTACAAAAGTAAAAAAAAATTAAACGGAAAAATCTGTTTTAAATGGCGGATATTGTCATTATCACTATTGAAATGAGTGACCAATAGCAAAAGCTTCATTTAACCATACCAAGATGCCGTTACCACGACACCTATTGCGCCAGGTTTTTCATTAAATTTTTAAAGTTACGATAAACCGAGTCCATGGCGATGCCGTGGATATTTTACACAAAGGAAAGTTTCGCGTAAAGAGATTTGAAAGTTTTATTTTATTATTAAATATTGTAAGCAAATTATTGCCCTCGCGATTTCAGTGAGAATATAGCAATTTCAAATTAAACATTAGCCATACTTCCCAGTACTGATCTCGTTAAGTTTTAATCAAATTCCACCTTATTAATATTTGAAATTGCAGATGTACAATGCAAAGAAAAATCTTCCCGCTCTTTATCATTCCCAACTCGTGGCGCAGTCTGACGCCGAGCATTGAAAGTTCTTACTTCTATTTGCTTCATCGCAAAAGGTACCCTTTCAAAATGCTAAGCGACTACGACGTCTATTAAATTGTTTGCTAATAGACACCGAAGTTTTTTTTACTCTCGAGCTCAAGTAAATGCCGTTTAATATATTTTCAGGATCTTTTAAATAGCTTCTCATTTGAATGGGAAAGATATTTAATAAAAAGATGCTTTTTACCTCCTTCTCCTCAGCGCGGACTGGTCTGTACTCAGTTTCTTCTTTGTGCCCATGTGATGGTGGTTTCATTTCGAAAACGTGCTTGTAAATCAATCCAGCGGCGATGCCTCCGAGGATTGGTCCCAGCCAGTAGACCTGCAAAAACGTACGAAATGAGGCAAAGTTCACAATATATACCAGTATTTGACAATTACTGGCTTATGACCCGATGAATGATTTAATCTAAAAGTATCTAGCCGCTAAAATTTAAAAATCTGTTTCAATGCAAGCAAAGACGACATTAGAAAGACGGCAAGATTTAATTTTACATGTTGCATTAAGGAAGACATTCATAAATCAATTGCTGATCGAGTTCTCTTACCCAGTGGTTGTCCCACTCTCCGCAGATGACAGCTGATCCAAATGACCTAGCTGGGTTCATGCTGGATCCAGTGAATGGAACCTGTAATTAGACGAAATTATTAGCTTCCCAATTATAAACAAAAGATAGGTTGTACATAAGTCTTACGTTTATTTTTTCATTTTTCTCAGACATTCGTATTGTTGGCGATAAGTTGTACTCACAGCAGCCAAGTGACCGACAAGGATGGCGAACCCGATGGCAATGGGGGCGTTCTTATCGAGACCACGGTGTTGGTCGCATACTCCAAAGACGACGAGCAGAAGGATGAAGCCGAGGATGAATTCCATACCAAGGGCCTGCACTGCAGTGAGATGCTCTGAAAGTCCGGTATTTCCAAGATTTCCGCCGATATTTTCAGGAGTCAGAGCCTGGGCATTAATAACGATCGATTAGTTTTTCGTAGTCATTCACAGCAACGGAAATTGGTAGGTAAACCTCGTTTAGCTTTCGTTTGTTGCCTCACAGGCATTGAAATCGAATTAAGTAACAGTATCATACGCTGAAACCTGCCAATGATAATATTCTTAAACAATGGTACCAAAAAATATTAAATTTTTAAAATTATTTCGTATGTCGCTGAATGCTATAAAGCAAAATAATTAAAATTGAAATAATGACGAAAACGCCTTCAAACTGGCAAACTTTGTGATACAGGTTTTAGTTTTTCTCGTATGATACTATAATGGAGAGGCCACCGATTTCCTAATTACCCTGAGGATTCCAGAGCCGGCGATGGCACCGAGGCATTGGACGATCACGTAGAAGAAGGCCCTCACGATGGTGACGTTGGAAGTGAACATCATGGCAAACGTGACGGCTGGATTGATGTGACCGCCACTCACGTGGCCGATAGCCTGCGAAAAAAGCAATGCGAAGTTAATGCAAATGAAAGAAATTAAAAGCACGAGCGGCGAATTGAAATTGATTTCCTCTTCGCAGACCGCTGTACCGGAAGTTCGTACAATGTTATGATCGCTGTCTGGCATTTGCGATCCCGAGCTAGCGCCTCGTGCGAACGCGGAATGGATAGTCATTCACATCGCTCCTAACACAAATATGATTTATTCTATCTTTTTCAGACATTGGAAAAAATTATTCCATTTACAGATGTGTGGGAGCAGCAGCTGTCTTTTCAGTTATGACGATGTGAAATACTCGTGCGACAAATTCATCAATTGTTTTCGCAATCTTTAAGAATTTTGCCTCTGCAGCTACAAAGGGCATGCGGCGTTCCCTATCAATTTGCTAGGGAGCGAGTTCGCGTTCCCCCCATTGTCTCACAGACAACAAATATGCTGGTGACGTCTGCGGTAACGACTATGGAGAGAACAGTATGAAAACGTGTTCCACGTTCTCTCATTGTGAAGCTTTCCGGCAAACACACCTCCTCACAGACTGTGTTATAGACTGAAAAAAAGTTTAGTATTAGCTCATGTGCATATTATTCAACCGCTTCGAGTGACACGAGATTTATCCTTTGATTTAAAATATACGAAAGAATATGCACTAATTTTAAAGACAAGGTGCAAATCTGAATTCAATTTTTACCGGGCATTTTAGGGATTAACTACGTAAATTCAACATGAAAAAAGCCACTCAAAACATATCCACGTAGAAAATATAAGAGTATTCGACGTAATGATTCGAAAACATTTTCCAACAACCTCAAAACGAGAAATATCACCGCCTGACAACGTGTCGAGGTGTTTGTCATCAGGTTAAAGATAACCCATTTTATGTGCAATACTTTCAATACCATACGGGATACATACGAATTTTATATTCAAGTTATCACTTTTAAATAACTTGAAACGTGTGACGCGGGCCTTTCACAATGAGGTAATAGTTTACGCGAGATGAAAATTAAATATTATATATCTGATTAAATACAAGATTGGTTACGATAACTTTCATTTGCCAATGAAAATACGGTTCAATATAATCTTCAAACTATAGCGTTAGTCAAACCGGTAGCATATTAACGATAATCAAGACATGCGAGTGTGAAACGAGTTATTTAACAATTTGTTACTTTCTCGAAAAACAATACAATGAAAAAATACAAACCGTATCTCCAATTTTACTTTTAAAAATATGGTTTCATATTAAAGAATACATATTCTTCAATTTTAAAAATTAATTTCCAAAAATTTTTATAGCAGAAACCGAGGGATCCACGGCTCCTTGCTATTAGCGACGAGGGAATACGCGAGGTCGTTCCAACTGGACCTCCTTAGCTCGGGCAAGTAAATCCTGCTGCTACAAGTAAAAACCTCAAAGCCGGGCCCGTAAAGCCCTTAAAACTAAAAGTTTTTAGCTACGTTCGCTTTTCCGCTATCCTTACTATCCGCTTCACTTCTCTACAACTCACCAGCGACCTCCATAGAAAATTATCTCCCCACCTGCATGAGATAAACGCGAAAAATTCCCATCGCGTCAAGCTAATTTATTATTTCTCATTTAACTAAAATGTTTAGTTACAGTCTTAATGTATATCAACAACTAATACACCTCCGCGTAAAACACTCAATTTAAATAACACCTTTAAACCCCAATTTACGTCAGTTACAGACAAAACGAGCAGCGCAAGCAACTATACAGGGTGTCCCAGGAGGAAAAGTCAATATTCCGGGAGGTGATAGTATCGGTCATTCTTAGAAAAAAATTTCGTGTAAACAAGTATCCTATTCCAAACAGTTTTCGAGATAGACTTATTTCAATGTACAGTTGCAAAATTACTGATAAGAAAGAGATATTACGTACTGCTGCTAATATTTACTGTTCAAGTGAAAAATTTGTTGCAGTTTATAATAAATTTTCGAAAATTTCACCGTCAACGTTAATGCACTTTTCAACTCGTGTGAGAACATGGCGTGTTGCTCGTCTGAGTTCATCTTGACGTTCCTTTACCAAGATCTCCAGACCTAACCCCGTTAGATTTTTGTTTATGGGGTTGGATGAAGAGTGAATTGTACACAAGAAAAGTGGATACACGAGACGAACTGGTCGATCGCATAATGGGTGCTATTGCCCGCGTAAAGGAATGTCAAGATTAACTCAGACGAGCAATACGCCATGTTCTCACACGATTTGAAATTGTTGACGGTGAAATTTTCGAAAATTTACTATAAACTAAAAATTTTTCACTTTAACAATAAATATTAGCAACAGTACGTAATATCTCTTTCTTATCAATAATTTTGCAACTGTACATTCAAATAGCTCTATCTCGGAAACTGTATGGAATAGGACAATTGTCCATACGAACTTTTTCTTAGAATGAACGATACTATCACCTCCCAGAATATTGACCTTTCCTCCTGGGACACCCTGTATATTTAAACGCTCTATGTCCGAGAGATTCGTCGCGTAAAGAAAGTGAAATTAACGGTCTAAGAAAAACGTCGTCGCGCACGCGAACTATATAGACCGCCAAAAAACAAAAACGCGCCACCACGCGGCGAAAGGCACCGCCTCGAATCCGTTCCGGCAATTTGCGCAATGTCAGAATCGCCGTGCTGATTCTCGAGTTCAACAGCCTGAATATGGGTCCACAAACAGGTCTCGAGGGAATAGAGAAAGGTTGAGAGCGCGCGAGATGGAGTCAAACCGACGCTTCTTGCGCCGTGGACCCGCACAAGGAGTGGATCTCTAAACATTCGCGAAGGGGTTATCGTTCTTTACGAGACGATAGATGCTCGCTCGACTGCCTACGCTATGTAACACCGCGTGGTACCTAGATGAGCGGTGGATTTAATCAAGATTGCTGGACTAGGAAGTCTTTTCGCGGATATCGTAGCGGTTGTCGAGAAACTGCGATATGAAACTAGATCTATGCAAGAACCGTAATGCATTAACCGCGAAACCGAGGCATCGTCGAATACTATGCATCGACACGGGTTACGGTATTCCCCTCCAAGAATGGAAGAAACGTTCATGCTGATATTTCTGTGGGTTGGTGTTACTTTACTCATTTGATTAATTTACCCAAGGAAATGAGGAATTCGCTAGACGAGAGATTATCGATATTTTTTACTTCCTACTTCTGTATTTAGAAAATAGAAATGGTGATGGGCAAGCAACCCAAAATGAACGACCGTAGCCGAATCTGACGTCGAGGGAACAACTCACCTGAATGACACCAGCCGCCGCAAGACCGAAAGCTAGAGCTATTTGAACAACGGTGGCTCCATGATCTTTTTGCCAGGTGATGGTGGATGCACATCCAAAGAAGTTGAGGAACATGGTACCAATAAACTCGGCGAGGAGAGCCTTTAAGAGTTTCGCGTAACCCGTGGAGGACAGCTCCTTGAGCCCAAGGCGATCCTTCATGCTAGGCATCGTGAATCAGGTGATTACTCTTGACAAGGTTTAAAATCAAGGTTCCGCTGAACGCCCCCTGGAAGGAAAATGAAAACTCACATTATAAAACAAGTCCTGACACACATGCATGTCATATACAAATACATCCCTGAAGTCCATGAAGTATCGAATATGGCGCAAGGAAAAATTAAAAATTTCAATCAAAACAAATACAACGCGAATTTCCCCAACATGGATTTGATTACGCGCTATTAAATAATAGTGCCATTTATCCAATGCCCGTAAAATTTAATTATACGCAGTCCTGAATTGGTCACACACCACTTACGTATGTACATGAGAAATCTCATCCTATACAAACGCTTATTTTTCCATGTTGTATTGAATTTTCCCTATGTAATCTTTACCTAAAATATAACCCCTGCCCTGCGCAATGGTATACTGTATAACAAAATGCACGATCTCCTATCTAAAAAAAATAAAATTATATTAAAACAAGTAGAGAGATATCCATGAACATGGATCAAATTAACGCGCTTATATACGGTCACTAGAGCCTCGTCGCTAATTGTCATCCGAGTAAATGTACGCACAAAATGTCAGCTTTTTATCTTATATACCTCCAAGAGATATTAAAACCTTTACAAGAGCTCCTATTCGACCCTGTATATTTCTCAAAACTCAAATCGAAAGAAAAACAAATGGCAGCAGTACAGAAATCCACAATCAAGTTTTAACTATCGTTTACCGTCTCGTCAATTTTAATTTAAGTACCAAAATAAAAGTATTAAACGAATTTTTAAAAACTCGAAAAACATTAGGATCCGTGGATTATCAGGGCCTACCGGACTATAAGGATCTATCGGTTTCAACGTTGCATCATATATATCGTAGTGAAATTTTTCCTGGATTTCTGCGATAGTAATTTTATCGTCGAAATTGATTACCAAGGTTACGGCTAACTCTTCATTAAATACAGAAATTTTCACTCAGTTCGACAAATTACTACAATTCAAAACAAAGGCACGATCACAGCAATCACGCTACCCAGGAAAAACTACTAAAAGGCTTGCTAGACGATCTCAGATGCCACTTCGAGATCGTAAAGGGAAGGTGTTGGAGGTGAAAGGTAAGCGGTCGCTTACTCCGTGGGAGAGAGCCCCATTCCGCCATATGCAAACCCATGCGACAATTACTTCGTCACGACTTCATAAGGGGGCATGAGTTGTGGAGGGGGAGGGTTGGAAGGGGGAGATGAGAGAGAGGGGGAGAAGTTCGGAGTGACTCAGGCGTCCCACAAGGAGGAAGAAGCTCGTTGACTCGATTAGAAATTACCGTCGGACACTCCCGCACAATCCCTTGCTCTCAATCCTAGAGCAGATCGCCTCTTTCCCACTTGAGGCCAACGCCATGATTGCTCTCGCAAATGAATCTTTTCATTCTTTGTCCCGCCGTGGCACGCATCTCCGACGGGGTTGGAATCCTCCGCGTAGGAGAGCACAAAAGGGGGACACCTAAAACGCTTGGATTCCTTTGCAAAGGACGTCGCATTGATCGTGACCGAGGGCAGCTCTCGCCAAACCATGATCCGTCCTCCCGACGCGAGAACAAATGAAACTAAGCCGAATGCGTTTCCTTCTCACCTAAGGACGTCCATCTCACGCTGCGCTGGTGAGACTTTGGACTGTGGCTGTCGCACATTCGTGACATAAGCAGCCCACAAGCTTACTTCAACACAGTTGAAATAAGTCGCGTGCGAAAAATTCGTGGAAAAATACAGCGTAAAAATTTCAAGTCGTAAAGGTCACCCTCATTCAGCAACCAAAAATTAAATGTCATTAACCGTTACATAGGAAATAAGTGTTATAAATACACCAAGTGAAAAAGAAACGGCGCAACGTCAGCTCAACGTTTGGGAACCTTAAAAAGAGGAAAACGCTCTTTTTAATTGGAGTAAATATGGCCATGAAATTCAATTGAACGCACATTAACGCAATTCTAATGATATATTTCGTCGGAAATTAAAAAATTATACATCTTAAGCCGTCCTTCATTACGTTTTTTAGGAATCCTTGTCTATATAGCGTGCAACAACGTATCGACCACTACGTTCCAACGGTCTTCACCCACAGCACAAGACTCGACCGATAAAAAAAACGTGTATGGCCAATGACGTAATCCTCATGGAAACTGGTTTCGGATGGTCTTTATAGCGAAGTTGTTTCGGGAGGGCGGAAGTGGTCGGAGTAAAGACGTTCGAGGGCTTTTTTCATGTTGATAGGAAAATTATCTGGGATATGAGAAGCACTGTCCAGCCGCAAAAGTTGAAAGAAAAGGTCAAACGGTTATGACAGCATGATAAAATTAGAATAGATTAGCGCCAATTATTTTAGGTTCGCAACAGTAATATTCGCTCCTTGTGCAAATTTTATCCCGATTTAAAAAACCACCACCTTAAGATACATATTTCATTGCGCGGCGTATTGAAGTACTCGTATAATGATCGTCCGACTTAATCTGCTTCCGATAATAGAATCGTCCGGATAATAAGTTCTATATAACGGAAATTGGATTTATGCCATTTAGCTTTTTAAAAAATAAGCAAAATTTACTCTGTCGAAAGAATCAGTAAATAATTACCTTTTGTGGAATTGCGTTGTTTATATTACGTCAAATAACCTTTTAGTCAAAGTTTTACGAAAGACCAGTGTTACGCGAAAGGCTGCATTCGCCGTCGCCAGCAAAAATATAAATCCGGTTGAACTTCTATCCACATTTAAAATAGCCCATACTGCCGATATACGATTTTTGAAGCCACAAAAATTCAGTTTTGCAGAAACTGAATCACTACTCGTTGCGCAACCTGGAAGAGAATTTGGCTGGTGCGCAACAGTGGCAAATGAAATACGCACGAGGAAAATGGGGCCCAGCGATAGGATTGGAGAATGTCTTCACCCGCCATGGTCAGCCCTCTAAGATTGGGCCACACTGATTTCCTCTGTCATCAAGGAAAAGCCAAAGGACACCCAAGGCCGCCCTCGATATCCATCGCACACCACACCCGCGAGTCGACCATGATGCCATGCACCATCTTCGGACGATCGGAAACCCTCCCCTTTTGTCGCGGAGGTCCGGCAAAAAAGGGAGCTATTCATCGCTTAAGTCAATTCGTTGATCGCATCCGGCTGTTATGATAAAATGCTGGGACACGGTGAGAATAAAACGCCAAGGAAAGAAAATGGGCCCGATCGCATTCTCCGCTCTCCCCTACAAGTCTCTTCCTTCACGTTTTTAACAGCGGAAATGACATCGGCTCTCAAAATGAATAAATCTTATCAATTATCTGTCTTGGGTAATTGATAACTTCTTGTCTTTTCTTAATTGATGTTGAATCCGAGCAATTGACAATCCGCTCCATGGGTTACATTTCTTGGACCGTCTTCTCCGCGCAATCACCGAATCGACTCACGCAGCCTCCTTTCTCCAAGGAAACGGCGACACTCGAGTCAATTGTCATTACAGAGGAGCGCATAGACTGAGGACGCGGGTCGCCTTATTATTTTTACTCATCGACTGGTAAGAATGTCGGACTCGTGCTGTGTCTCGTCCGCATGTCCCTCGCACGCTTGCGTCTTGTCCAGTCGGTACGGAGATTCTTTGCACATGCAAACCTTAGCCGGCGCAATACATCACAGCTTGCGAAACGTCCGGATTCACTTAATTACGGCAACTTTTCCTCGGCGAGGCAATTTTATATCCTTAACTTCGCAACATTTGATTAGTCTGCAACTCGTCACGGCGACATTCTCGCAATATCGCCAGCGATTGTACACCAAGATGAGAACAAAGCTAACACAAAGATTAAAGACCACGGAAAATCTTACCGAAATGGCACTCTTTATTTCCTTTTGTATATCCGTCGTCAACATCGATTACCGAACTTAAGAAATTTTTTGTAATTACTTGAAGCAGTTCGGTATGACACTGACGCAACATCTTTTCCGAGGCATTTCTCCTGGTCCCCCGAGCCGGCGACTTTTAGGATCGAGGGTAAACTGCGACCCGATGACTACTTCACTTAAAAACGAAAACTTACGTCACTCGCTCTAAAGGACGGAAATAATTTTTTTCACACCCTCGGGAGAACGTCACGCCCTCCATCGGCTCACCATGTCAGAATCTTCCGCATGGAAGAAGAGGAAGAGGAAAAAAGGGCGGATCGGGTGCGTGCGTCCACCGCTGGCCTTGCACACGCCCCTTCCTAGTACGAGGCAGAGCCCCGAGTCCTAAAAGGAAGCCAAGCATCCTCGCCCACCTCTCTCTCACATTCTCCCCTCGGTCCGAGGCGGCTACTCTCGCATTAACAAAGAAGACGCGTTACTCCGGTACACGTACGCCCCTTTCTCCCGCGTCCCCCACCGCGCCCACCAAAGAATGCCAACCATACGACACTGAAATTACCAAAAAAGGGATTGCAACACGGGATACGCCTCGGTGCTAGAGCGGTGCCTCGTATCTTGCAGCAATGAACCAAGGATGTGAGATCTAAACATGGAAGCGAAAATACTTCCGAACCAATACCAACATGGACGACGATCGCTTCGTAATCGCAACACGCGTGGGACCCGATACATATATTAGTGTCGGATCGTGTATGTCCCCAATCGACCATATTGATAGAAATCTATACACAGTCCAGCGTACTATGCAAGTTTGCGGACGAATTGAAATTTGTACGAAGGATGGCATTAATTAAGACGAAATCTGCGTACCTATCCTGCTACGTGCTGGAATTTATTTTTCGTTTTCACGTCCGTCTCTCCTCGACGCGGTTCTCGTAGGACATCGACGACTGTCTGCCAAACGCTGATCTAGCCCAAAATGTTTTCGACGAAAATCGGCACCTTCCCAAACATTCCCATTAATCGCACGAACGAGAAAGTTGCCTTCATTTAAAAAAATGGTAGAAATTAAATCTTTGTGACGAAGGTTTTCCCATGTAAACAACGCAATAAAAGAAAATGTGGCAGGAAGACTGTATCGGAATACAGAGAGTGGCGGTCGGCTGGGCGAGCCATTGTCGGTGGAAATGGCGGAGGGGAGGGAAGGAAGGATGAGATGGAGATCTTCCTTTTAAGGGAGAGGTACCTGAGAGAGAGATTCAGCTGACCCTCCCTTCCCTCCACCCTCCCTTCCCTCCACCATCCCTTCCCTCCACCCTTCACTCTCCCTTCCCTCCACTCTCCCTCCTTTTTCTATGCTCCTCGCATTCTCTCCCGCAGAAATCCATTTTCCTCTGCCACGGGAGTCTCCAATACGTTATCCACAGGCCACATGAGGCGAATGGAAGTTTATTATTTTTTTTCTAACGAAACAATGTTAGCAATTGTACGACATTTGTTATGTGCGGAAAATTTTACACAAAAAGCAACTTAGAGCATAATATTAATCACGCTTTGGATTGACCACCTTTGGATTGAATACCCTATGTTGGAGACTGATGGATGGAAAATTCCTATTTAAACATGTCAAAACTTCCAAGTTACTATTATTTACTGTTTACTGCGTCTTGAATGTTTGCAAACTCAAACCAGCGCTCAACATATTGGCCATCTTATTCATTAACATTACATGTTTTGTGTCATTGACGAATATCGATATCCTATAGGACACCCCTTTACTACCCGCACAACTACGACTCGCATCTTCACGCTGCCGAACCGCGAGGTAAAATAGCCAGCGAATCCATATTTCGTATTGGCAGAATTATCATGGAGTAGCCTCATGAGCTAGTCCGAATAAATATCTATTTCTATATTTAACGATCAGTTATATTTTGTTCGTCTCTTGTTCGCAAGGAATTAGCTTTTTTGCGGCGGCGTCGCACCTGCACCTTCTAACCGTCATCGGACCGCGCCATGATAGCCTAATGGAAACAATTTGAACGCCTCATGCGAAATAAAGAAAAGCATCTTCCATTTACATTAATGCCAAGAATATAATATTTGTACGTTATTCAAAAGTGCGCATTGGATATTCCCTAGAAGATAACGCAGACATGAACTATAAAGAAAAACAGGAAGCAATTACGTATTGCACGCGAGATAAAGAATAAATAATTTTTGCGGTTAAGTGTGCAGTAGGAAGACTAACGGAATAACATCACGACGCGTAACTACAAACATTTCGCCCCTCGATAATATTAATCTGAAACTAACCACGGACCGCCCAGGCATGAATTTTTAAAAATAAATTCACGAACTCGTTGGCAAGACGCTCATTTGTATAATAAACACAGGTTCTTTGGTGCAACCTAAATGCAACGGTGCGTCATCCCCCTACCATCAAGAGGTTGAGGCAAAGCCGGACTTTCGTAATGTTGCATATGTCGCTACGTGAGCCTGAAATTTTCAGCTTTCCCCTTCTCGCTCATTCAATCTCACTGTTCTCTCCTCTCGCGCGAAACGAGCAGCTATTTATGGTAATACCAGTCGACTCCGTAACCCACTTAGCGGAGATGCATCGGCGTTTTAGACAGAAAAAACGCGTACACGCAGCACCTCGGGAGATCTTTAATTAATATATCGGCCACCTTATCTACAACGGTGAGTCACCTCAGCAAAGTAGAAAGGAGAGATGGTGCGGGGAAGAGTGGAGACCTGAGTTGGCGCGGGGAAGAGTGGAGACCTGAGTTGGCGCAGCCTCCTTAAAGAGGTCAATGGATCGTGGAAGAATTGCAGCGACCGCCGCACTTTCATTTGTATACCGGAGGAAACAGTAGAGCAACGTGCGAACCTATTTTAAGATTTGACCATTCGTCGAAAGCTTTGAAAATCCACGAAATATTTTAAGAATTCTTCCGAGTCATTGATAACATTGGTACGCGCCCCTAGTAGTTTGAAAGCAATAACTATCAATGGGAAACTTACGACCGTTTATGTAGCGACTCGATTCGAGTGGCGAGGCAACTTTATTGTTGCCGATCAATGCTTTGCGGTCAGCCCTTTCTAAAAATACCATACGGGGTATGACTGAAGTTGCCTTTGCATTATGAAACAGCCGCCATTATCTGAGAGGAGCGTGGGCGCTGGCAATTACTGGAATACGCCACCCCTCCACTGGTTGATATTTATGGAGAATATTAAAAGCACTTCTGTATCGCTTATCTTCACCCAATACTACCTGTGACGCGCTGCTGCCGTTGTTGATAATGGCAATCGAGTACCGAAAAGAAAGTACAATTTACGCATCCTGTTACCGATGAGCGATATCTCGGGACATCTCTTCCCATCCCACTCGCAATAAAACCGACGAAAGGAGTCGATTGCCGCCCCTCCGAAAAGAAAGCCATTCGGGAGACCAAATGACGCCCAAGACCAACGGATAGCGAGAAGACATCGCCGCCCTTTGATCCCCGACTTTAATTAATCGAATCAACATTCCCAATTCCGTCGGAACTCCCCCCCCTCCCCTCACTCTCCGAGCGACATCTCATTCCGGTCCCAATAAATCTCCGCCCACCCATCCCGCATAATTGGGCGCGCTGCAATGCGCGGCGATGACAGGGCGTCATTGACCCCGAGGGCGAGCGCGCGCGCTCCGTCCTTTTGGCGGCTTTCGGCGGCGGGAACGGAAGACGTAGGGAGAAAGGGGAAGGGAGGAAAGGAAAGAGATCGAGATACGGAGCGAGCGGGAGAGTCCCTCCGTCGAGTGCTCCGTGACTGCAAGATACCGACACAAAGGAGTGGGAGGAATAAATGTCGTGATTGGATTGGCAAGGAGCCGGCACCT
Source organism: Tanypteryx hageni (assembly GCA_028673005.1). Classification (NCBI taxonomy): domain Eukaryota; kingdom Metazoa; phylum Arthropoda; class Insecta; order Odonata; family Petaluridae; genus Tanypteryx; species Tanypteryx hageni. Next base: position 97,418,943 of record CM054116.1, read on the forward strand.
TAAAAAGGGACTCCACAAAAAAGGGGCGTGGTGAGGGGATGATGCGTGAGGGGTACGCGAACAGGGGAAGGAGGTCGAGTGGCTCGGGAGGGGGTTAAGAGTGAATATTCGAACAGCAGTGGCCGTGTATTCGCGTGTCTTCCGAAAGAAAACGTGCCGGAAATTTAAGTTGACGGACGCCCGATCTGTTCGATGTCCGGCCAAACAAACTGAACCGATATAGGAATCTAGGTTAAAAATAAACGAACAGCCGACCGATCGCATAAAACCAAGAAAAACTGGATTCCAAAACAGCAAACGCAGTTGTCATAACGTTATGACTGCCATCTTTCAGTAATGCCGCGAATGTTTGCGTTACTTAATGGCCGCGATTTGCGGCAATAAAAGCGCATTAGAAGCGTTTTCAAATCTTCGATTCCGATAAAACGGCGCGCGATACAAGGCATCAGTTTTCCCTCACCCAGTTGGGAAGACAGTTCAGCTGCCAAACGACTGCCGAGTATCTTTTGAAGAAGATACCGAGGCCCTTAGAAAGAACTAAGCAATTCCAATTGAATCTGACGCAATTTACCAATACGAAAAGAAAGGAAGCGCAACTCAAATTTACGCAAAAGGAAAAAGTGCCGCCGACTTTCGCACATGAATAATTTGTTTACTCCTTTATCCTCTCCGTCTTCCTCGAAAGGAAATCACTCCGTAGTTGTCCGTTGAGGAACCGCATCCGGTGCCAAAGGAAAGCCCTCTCCGAAATAAAAAAGTTACCCTGTCTCTTTCTTACGAAAACGGCGCCTTATAATAGGGTCGTTTCCAGAGAAATGACCTTCTGCGAAATGTTCCGACTACCGTCAAAATGGCGCCCGAATTACGACGAAAATTCTGTATGCGCGATAACTTTATAATAAAAAACCGACGCTACGCAAAAGTATGAAATCTCCGAGTAATGACGATGTTTACTTGCAAGGCTATAATCCGGCGATAGCAACATCTATTTCGTACGTTTATGAGCAAACACCCGTTTCTCGATGCAGACACCCATTATCTAACAGAAAATGATTAAGAACCCCGAGTAAGATGACTCCACTATGAACATAAAAATCGCAAAATACCGGAGGTGTCGCTATGAATATTCATTCGTTATCCACTTTTTACGACAGTAATATGAATCCATAAAAATCACACCACCAAAGATGGCGTCGCTACAAGCTTTCTACGTGGGGCCAGGTCTTGGATGTATACGAGTGGAGTGATCTGGAGGCCAAAAGGCTTTACACCCCTTAAACCGCGCGGCTTCCGTCAAACAGCGGAAGTGAGCAAATGGTGAGTGTGGCATGATGCGGTGCGGTTACGTTCACCAATTAACCCGAGGGACAAAACACGCTCACCCATCCAGAGATAGTGGAAAATTCGGGAAGAGAGTGACGCGCAACCTCTGGAAAAGGCTCTCCGAAAAAGAGCGACAGGTACGAGAAATTTACGTTCGCGAACATTGCACCTCCATCAATCCGCCCATCACTTAAGATTTAAAAACAACCCCCATAAAAGCTACTTAAATCCAACCCATGTTACTGTAAAGTTAATAATTTTCGTATATAAAAATCTTTCAGACGAAGGACTTGAGGAATGCACGAACCTAGGTAGATGCGATTTATACGGACCAAGGGTGGGTGCATAGCCGATGCTCCTTTTGCGAAACTGTAACGGCAGCGCCAACGGTAAATGCGGGGGATGGAATAGTGGGTGTAAGAAGCATCGCAATGACTGCATTAAGCTCCTTATGGAACGTTCCCGTTTCCCACTCGGTTGGTGACGCCCACCACATTGCATTCCAATCTACAACACCTCTGCCGAAAGCGATTCGATCCGTTTCTTGTCATTTTTAATGGACTGCGCACGAACGACGATCGAGCAAACACGCAGGAATGCGACCCTACCGTGTTCACCAAGACGCTCCAAACTCCTCCCCTATTTTTTCTCCAATGTCACCTGCTTATTGTCTTTCCCTCCGCTGGCCCACCATACCTGGTTCGCCTCAAGTCATCTCGTTTCCGTAAACATTACATTTGTGATATGGCACTTTCAAAATTTTTAAGCTACGGTGTTACAGAAATGTTTCCAAGTCCCAAACCTGCGGTGTTACATTAATAGGTTAAAATGAATGCAGGGCCGATCGACCGGTCAAAAATAATTCCCTCGAATATCTCCGTTCAGTCGCGAAAACAAAAGGAACCTTCCAATCATCTCGAGAAGAAATTCTATTCCCACGGCGAGTGCAAAAGGATGATTCACTCGCCACCCGGTAGATGGTGCGAGTGCCACAGTCCTTTAGGGGTTGGCGTAGCTGCGTTCTCCGCACGCGGTCTTCACCTGGCTCCGCGTCCTAAGAGTTACTAAACCATGAAGGGGATGACTTACTAACCCCCCCCCCCCCCACACACACTCCCCATGCCCAACCATCTCCCGCTCGGAACGACGCGACCGAAACTAAAATGCCGTGATTGCAGTTCGTTTCTCAGAAACACGAACTTATAATGCAGAGCCTTTGTTTGATAGACGTGAACGTTCGGATTATAGAAATAATTATTGCAAACAAAGTATAATAAATATAATATAATAATAATATAGTGCTATGCGAAGAAAATCCCAATGATTTTCTGTACATTCCAAATAAAAACAATGGTGAATGGCATTCGCTTTAGTCCATTATCTATTTTGAGTACAGTTAAGGAATAGGTACTTGGAACATATAATTCCGAGGTCGTCAAATCTGCCACTATTAATAATCACTATGCTTTCTCTGTCTATCACTACCCCATATACGTTTATATGCAACATACAAACAATTCATTAGCCCAGAGAACATTTTTCGGCAAGAGCTAAATTAACGTGTTAGATGTATTTCCGAGTAAGATATTCAATGAGAATGAAAAATGAACTAAACCAACCATCCGTTATCAAATTCAGCCGCTGCCTCCTGCTCCCCATGTTTAAACTTAGGTGACCGATGAAACAATAGATTTGCATAAGAACAAAAAAAGCGGAAGCCATTGTCATCCGCGAAGCGACGGAACTGTAGTACTGAAAGTAGAACCATTAGGGGCGTGCAAGGGTGACAAGTCGAGAAGCTAACGGGCTCGTGTAATATTAAAACAGCGACTCGGCCAAAAGGCAATAATAATTATTATAGCCATAATACGCGAAACTGTAAATTCCTCTTCTGTGCGATTGTAGCTCTAAGCAATGGAATAATAACGCAATTAAGCTTTTTGATATTCTACGCTTTTCGCCGTCGCCATCAAACCGGCGTTTCAAGAGATACATCACAAACAAAGCAAGCGCTGTAAACTTATTAAGTAGTAGTAGTAGAATCCACGAGTGGCGAACTTAAGAATAAATGAGCGTAATGGATACGCTACTATGATAATAATTAGGTTTGACTGACAGCAGCAGCGGATGACGTACGATTTTTACAATTCGGCCCTCGAAAACTTTATGGTAATCGTTAACGGCACCTACAGAAATTCAGGCAAAGAACTTCCACTTGTTATCGATAGGAATTTCGCCGAGTCAAAGCCGCCAGTTTGTTTGCATTAGCCCAAGAATGAAATGTGGTCCCGGGACATCGGCCAAAGAATTTTCAGTTGGCAAAACGCACGTCTCGACATGACTAACAGGAATACGCTCGCAGAATTGGGCTCCGTGGAAGAAGATCCTATTCCCACTCGTCTGTTCACCCTCTCCAGGCATCCCTTTCTATAGGTCCTATAACATCTAACCATCTTCCTCTCCAATCTCCCCTTCCGCCTCTCATCCCCAGCTGCCACTCCAACTCCTCTCTCCCCCGCAGGCCGTCCGTGACCTTGGCAGCGGCACGGGTCATCGTCCTCTCGAACTCTCCTCTCAACCTCGACTCGCTCCTCCGAGTCCCTCGGCCGCATTGTGGTTGCAACAGATTCCGCACTGCTGGGGTCGACTCGGGGGAGTGAGCGGACTGCGGTGGCGTTGGTGGCGGTAAAGGTGGGCTACGCGGTGCGCACCGCCCCCCCCCCCCCACATCTCCCCCCTTCAAGTCCCGCCAAGTTCCAACAACAGGTTAGGGAAGGAATGAATGGAAGCAACGACGAAACTTGGCATGTAAACAAAGTTACAAGACAACATCAATGGGTTTACGTAAATTAAGCTTAAAAAACTTACTCTCGTCGAGCATAAGGTAAGAGCTTTAACTCTTCTATAGATGTACCAAACTAATCTCTCAAAAATTCTGGCTAACTCCGCCGGGCCGTTAAATATTTGCGGAGCTCGTTTGAGACATTAAGGTTTAACTGTGAAATTTTTTGGCAGGTATGAGGCGATGCTAACATTAAATTGGGAAAAAATATCACCGCCAAGGACGCTAAAATCATGTTTGCTTGAAATGTTTGTTTTAAGTAACCGGCTGGTATAAATGATTACGACGCGATTCCGATCACGAAGTCGTGGCGAAGTAAACATCTCGCCCGCAAAATTATGCAGAGGAAATCTCGGAAAACATTTCAAGCGGCTTAATCAACCCTTAAAATAGCCACCAAGGATGCCGCAACATCAAATGTCAACCAGCATGAAATGTCCCGCATCCACCTAAGACCTCGTCACACTGGCGATAGAGGCGATCGTTAACGTCAACTAAGCGCAGCATACTGGACTATACAATAGTGCCGCCTGGCTCGCAAATCCGTTCCAAAAACGAAAAGGCGGATTTCGATCAGCATGCGATCTTCGGAGAGCGCGGCCGGGGGTGTTTTGGTGACTCCAACGCAAGGGGGCGGAGATTCCGGATCGAGGAGAGCGTGGGGAACGGGTCGAGAGGGGAGAGGGAGCGGGTCGAGAGGGAACGGGTCGAGAGGGGAGAAGGAACGGGTCGCGAGGGTAGAGGGAACGGGACAATAGGGAAGAGGGAACGGGACGAGAGGGAAGAGGGAACGAGACATGAAATGGAACGGGTCGCGAGGGGAGAGGGAACGGACGAGAAGGAAGAGGGAACGAGACGGGAGATGGAACGGGTCGGAAGGGAACGGGTCGGAAGGGAACGGGTCGAAAGGGAACGGGTCGAAAGGGAACGGGTCGAAAGGGAACGGGTCGAAAGGGAACGGGTCGAAAGGGAACGGGTCGAAAGGGAACGGGTCGAAAGGGAACGGGTCGAAAGGGAACGGGTCGAAAGGGAACGGGTCGAAAGGGAACGGGTCGAAAGGGAACGGGTCGAAAGGGAACGGGTCGAAAGGGAACGGGTCGAAAGGGAACGGGTCGAAAGGGAACGGGTCGAGGGAAGAGGGAACGGGATAATAGGGAAGAGGCAACGGGACGAGACGGGAGAGGGAACGAGACTGGAGATGGAACGGGTCGAGAGGGAAGAGGGAACGGGTCGAGAGGGAAGAGGGAACGGGTCGAGAGGGAAGAGGGAACGGGTCGAGACGGGAGATGGAACGGGTCGAGAGGAAAGGCAGGGGAGAGCGGCGTTGCGGTTGGAAGAAATTGAGACCAACAGGGGTTCATCTTTTTTTAATGCTACGAAAACATATCGACATGGGCACGTACACTCGCATGCGTGTGCATTTTTAAGGGAATGCAGATTCTCGCATTCGCCCAAACCTCACACTTTGCCTTTCATCCTCCTCCAAAATACCTCTAAAATGTTTTACTCGCTATAACCTTCGTAATCCTTCGCCAAACGTTATCTTTTGTTATCGTCCACAATTATTCCGGGAGTACATAATCCTAAACCCAGCCCACTAGAGCAATTCTTCCTATCAGGAAACGACGGCCTAATCTTAACGAAATCCCCGCGGCTAAATTATCAAGAAGTGTCCCAGGAAACTAATGTATCAACACCTTATTAAACGACCGCTATAAATTACGCTATGCAGAAGCCGAAGAAGGTCCGTAACCGGTACTCGTTTCGAGAAAATCCCTCCGCTCTATTCCGAAGCGTTAACGAAAACGAAATTCGAGTTTTTTTTCGTGAATTCGCTCCCAAAATGAAGAGGTGGCAACGGTGGACAAGGAGGCGCAGGTGGGAGATGTTGAGAAAGGGGGAGTGGGAGTACGGAGGTGGGAAGAGGATGTGGATTGGAGCGTTGAAGAGGGGGGTGGGAGGGAGAACCGGAGGTAGGGAGGAAAAAAAGTTCAGATCCTGGGATCGGCCAGTGAGTAAGAGCTTTATTCGTTCTTTGTGTAGCGGTGTAGGATTGATGCAGCCGGTGACAGAGTAGAGGATTCCGAAGGATTTTTTGGCCTTAAAGGTCAGATTAAACTGATTATATGCTGACGGACAACGCAATTCCATTCCCTATCACTCATTCGCACGGGCGTTTTTACCTCCAATCGTCCCAAAACTTCGAAAAAAAGGCGGGAGTCGGGTAAAGTTAAAACGCGCGGCCGTGATCTTAGGTATGCAAATAAGAAACAGGAATGAGCGGTCGCAATTTATCAGCGCCGCTTTTATGGCGAGCAAAACGAACTGGGATTATTTAATATAGATGACGTCACTATCAAGAGCTCGTAAGATCCTACTTTTGGAAGAATGACGCAGTGTAGGACAATATGCATATGACAACTGTATGAAGCACGTGTCGAAATGCGCTTCCCTGCATATTTAACGCGCGATTTCGTTCTAATGCTTGCGCGTAAAATTTGATGGCAATCCTTCCTTTGTTCGCCGTAGCACTCCCAAAATGAATCCGCTTGAAAAGGCGCGCAATACGACACAAACACAGGAAGAGAACAAATTTAACTCCATGCTATTTTTAGCCGAGAAATTAATAGACTAAGGCAAACATCAGGTCGCACTCCATTGAATAATGGAAATTCAATCGTTAGCAATTAATCCGCTACACGACGGAAATTAGCTTCTATGCGTAATAACATGTTAACTAATGAAAGGTAAATTATAGGTAAAAGGCAGACTTATGTACTAACATTACTTCATAGTTTACTAACACAACGAGAACCGATTTTGAAGTCGTTTCAAACCGAGAAAATTATCACAGACAGCAGGTGAAGTTGGCTCGAACTGGCGGCGAAAGGAAGAATGCGGAAGACGTGAGAAAGAAAACTTGAAAATTGAATCTGTATTCTTTAACAAAAATAACCGTTTGGAGACAAAATGCCGCGCAAGCTACCTTCCAGTCTTTATAAAATTATTAAACATCGATGTCACTATTTCCGCTCAGTATAGAGTCCAGGCAATGAAAAGAAGTTTGTTTTATTGTCACTCAGAAAAATGTATCGCTGAAGGAGAGCAGTCGTACGTGCAATCAATGCAAAATAATCAGTCTCTTTCTACGTGGGTTGTTGAAGAATTACAGCAGTGAGCAATAAGTCTATTTGGAATACGTTGGTGCTATATACAGTCAAACATGTTTATTGAACGGTCCAATTATAAACTTGTCCCCAAGGGAAAAATGAAAAGAAAGTTTTCGTAAGCAAACGGGAGGCAAATTTCCAATATTTCAACTTAAACTACCAATTGCACGCTATCTAGTTTCTAGAGCAGTGTTTCTCTAATTATGGGCCGTGGCCCCCCAGGGGGCCGCAAAATTATTTTGGATGCAGGGTGAAATGTTGAAAAAAGGTTTTCACGAATAATAAAATTTTATCAGGGAATTTTTGATAAAACGATACGATAAAAATTATTAATAGTTACATAAAATGAAGAAATTTGCAATAAAGTTTCTTACTTTTACTATTTTCAATTCAAAGGGGGCCGCGACCATTTCAAGTTTGAGAACAACTGTTCTAGAGAATTTCGATAAAAAATACAACTACCGCAAGTAAACAGGAATTGAACATTCGAAAACTGTCATATTGGATAATACAAATAAAACAATGAATGGATTCGTGCCACTTTCCGACAAAATATTAGGCGCATTATCCTTATCGCCGACGCTGTGGTTGATTTTGCGTTGACCCTATGTGGTAACAAGCAACGGCACTCTGACGTAACCAGACGGATTTTAAAGCGAGCATGAGGGATATGCCGAGTTCCAAAGCAATTCCATCGAGGGGTCTAAAATATAGCGGTTTATAACACCTTCCCTTCAACAACTAACTCGCAAATACCACTACCTAAACCGAATTAGACTTATTGTTGGGTTTTCTAACGCAGCGAAGTTTATGGACGTTCCCCGATGAGATTTTCAAGCACGCGGTCGAATGTAAACAGCCATTTTATAAAACCTTTCTACCAAAAATGCAAAGGGTTTACAGTGATTAATAGTTAGTCTACACGAATAAGAACTCGTGTTTATGGCACTTATTACCTACCCTCCGAGTTACTTTGATTTCAATCAACCAATAAACTGCACCTCAAAAAAATGTTAAATTACCAGTACGGCGGATTCTAGGTCGATTATAGGATATAAATCATTATTTCGTATTGTTTTGATTTGGAGAAAAAGGTTATCTAAGAGGGGAGGTAAACCTGATACGACGGCGGCACTCGAAAGAGTTGATAAGTGAACAAATAAAGAGTACGTCGAGCTTCTAGTTTCACGTAAATAGCCAGCTTTTTCTCATAAACTATATTTACGCAAAGGGTATTTTCTCTCGAATCGTGGAGACTTCATTACCTCTCCTTTCGACACTTAGCACTTCATTACGGAGGCACGCAAGAACAGAAAGTCTGGCCGCCACGTAGCAATTTGAGCGAAGCTCCCGAGAAACGCAAAATGACCATTAATTTTCCTTTCCGAAAAAATTGCGAGGATCAACGACATTTTCGAGGACCGTCATCGTTCTTTATTCCCGCAATTCACCCGCGAAGACTTTCGGAAGAAATTTCCCGTACAGTGACGGATGAACGCGACCTGGATGAGTTGACGAGAGAAATCAGTTCAAATCGTTTTTAACGGATTTGGGCAAACATAACATTAGAGAGATAATGTCGTCCCAAAAAATTATTAAGATCGATTACTCCTTATCGGAAAAAATAACGGCGGCGTGGACGTCTTTTAGAGATAAGACATCCACGAAATGGGAACAAATGAGGACATTCTTCGCATCGTCGAAGGAGTGGCGGGAAAGGAAGAGGGGAAACGGAGAGAAGGAAAAAAGGGAAAGAACTTCCTTCACCTTCAACGCATTCTCCTAAAAAAAGTAAAAAATGACCTCGGGCTAACTAATTTCCTCGGATGAGGAAAAAAGTAACTTTTTTATCTTTTGACTCCTTTCCTCTTTTAGCTGCGAACGGTCTTTTCTAAATGAAAAAGATTTCTCAAATCCACCGTTACTATCTTTTTGAGGAAATCTTTTTATGGATGCGTGAATAGAGACGACGCTTCGAAATAGTGGAAGAAACCCATTTGTTTCGAACTCGGAGAAAGAATGCACTCGTAATGGAGGCGTGGCAACCATCGCGCCAGGTTTATTAAACATTTAATGCGCTATTGGTGAATCGTAAAATGTTAATGCGGGGAATCGTTCATTTTTAGTAATTATGTTATAGTTATCCACGAAAAGAATCGCTAGAAATTCGTTTGAACAAATGCAGAAATGAGCGACATTTGATAGCAAAAATCGCTCGTTTGCCGGACGATCGTCTTAATTGGCCTTAACCGAATATTTATTACTCTAATCTCGGGACAATTCAAACATTCGCGTTACAGGAAGTTAGGAGTCTCTGGATTCGAGATTAAGGAATAGCAGCATTAAACCCGAGTCGTCCGAATTAAAAAAAAACATCGATAACACGACACGAAAAATTAACGCAGTACGAGCATCATTGTGATGCAGTCAAAATTCCCAGTTAACTCGCGTAGATTCGCGACGGAATTTTCAGCTTTTGAACGACGACGCCGCCAACCGCGATCAAACCAAACGCTCTTTTTTAACCACGAGTTATCGTCATTACGCAGTACTCCCCTCGCATACTATTTCCGCAAAGTCAATCCGACAGAATGATAACACACGAGTACGACCGGTCGACCTGGCATAGGAATCAAAACGCGTTTTATAACCAAGCATTTGTACGTCGGCCTAACGGTCGTCGGCCCAACTCTTGGCTTTCTCTCATCTCGGCAATCAGCGGTTTACACGGGCTGGAGAGCCCTCGCTGGTGGGGAGAAAGGATAAGGGGAGGAAGAGTCGGTAGAGCGACAGAGAGAGGGAGGTGGAAGTCGGGGAGAGCAGAAATAATGAAGCCGATGATGTTATTCAACGGGATGAAGAGAGAGGGAGGGAACGAGGTGCGATGTTAAGAGGAGGGAGTCCGAGATGGAAGGGCGTGGGAAGGAGATGGAATAAGGAGGAAGCGCGACTTAGCGGATGACATAACAGGTGCAACAGCGGATGAAAGTGCGGAGGAATTTTAAAGAGGCTTATTACCAATCCCGTCCATTCGGATTGATTGAAACGTCTACCCGTTTAGAACGATTTAACCGCGAATGAAGTTCTCCGCGGGGATGATTCGCAGTCCGGGCGAAAGAGTATCTCACATAAATTACTTTAGACACCCAATCATTTCACAAATTCAACTACTGCATAGTCCCGAAATTATTTTTTTTAGAGAAGTTATCGCGGCGCGCTTTTGACCTGGTTCCGTACGATAACATTTAAATCGGGTCCACGGAAAGTAGCGCTCCGAAAGGAAGGGCATTCGTTTGAAAATAGTTTACTAAAAGCAGCCGCATTAGTAATAGAGGCATTTAAAGAAATCGTCAACGAATCGACAAAAAATATTCCGATTTCCTGGAAATCCATCATTGCCGCAGGTTATAGTAAAATGACATCAAGGAAGAGGTTTAAGAAAATCTATTTTAAGCTTTTTACTACCGGCCTACAATTAAAAATTTTTGGCGATCGTTAAAAAAAAAACAAAATTCGCAGCGTGCCTCGGCAATTCAAATTAAACAATAAGCAAGCATAAATTTTGCACTGAAACTAGTAAAAATGACGGAGTACGTAACTTGCGAAATTAACGGATTTTAGATTATTAAAAACAAATTCGCAAAATTTTAAAAGACCGAAAATCTCGATCACTTCCCTTCGCTTGATAGCTGAAACTATCCATTAGATGTTTTTGGAAACATTACATTTCACCGAAATTTCTTTCATGCAATTTCGAAAAATCCAGCCCATTTCACAAATTAAAACTAAGCATCCTTCGTCCAAAAGGGAAAAGTCCACGCAGAATCGAAAATTCTGCAATTTTAACTTGGGTTCCGCACTTTGACATAGCTTACCTTTCTTAATCCTTCAAATGGACGCGGCAGACCAAGTCTTCCTCTGAGGAGATCCTTCCCTCCTTCAGCCAAAGTCAAAGATGGGGTTACGTGCCCTAGAAGATTCTAGTCAGAGGTGCAAGAGGCGACTGACTGAAGTGCCGGTCGGAAGCGCGTAAGTATAGGTGAGAGGGAAGAGGGGGGAAGGAGGAAGAGGGGAGGGGAGCCGCGTGCTCGTGGGAAGGGGGAGAGGAAGGGGAGCTGAGAGCTCATTGGAGGGGAGAGAGGGAAGGGGGTGGAGCGCTCTCCGAAGCCAGCGCCAAACCACGGCGGTCTCCGAACACAACATATTTACGTCATATTGTATAATTCCCGATGAATCAAAACTTGAAGGCGTGATGCAGTCTAACTTCGAGTCACTTAGGGATGAAATCACTAAAAAATACCAGATGAAAGCTTCTAATCTAAGAGGATAAATTTTTAGTTGAAATTACCCAATGTATTTTATTTCGGCGTCAAATATAAAAACGTAAAGCAATTGTCTAATGTGTGTATAGTAATATAATTAAAATTCTGTAATGGTGAACGCATTTTCTGACAAAGCGCTTGTTTATGGAAACCAAACTGGGGAAATCTCTCATCGGTGGAGTTAACGAGCGATAAGTTAATTCAAGAGATATAATTCAATTCCATCAGATTTCGTATCAGTTCTGCCAGCTTTCCTTGAAAGTGTGACACCTTATCATTCCCATCGATCATAAAGACACCGGAACATCTTGGGCTCTTTTCTTAACTCCACAAGTACGATATAACAAGTGGTCTGAGTTTTACTTTCACGTGTTTTGTTTTGACAATATGCTGTTTTTTATTTTTTTATTGACACATTAGAAATATGTGCAATGATTACTTCAGCGTTTATTACAGCAAATGTCTTTTCTGTGCTTTATTCGATCTATAACAAAGACATTATTATGCTTTTATGCACGTGATAAATCTTTTTTTAAGAGACATGTTATTGGAGAGGAGACTTATTTTCGCCGCAAAAATGAGGTTGCTGAGACTTCTTTCCGCGTTTATTTTCTGTTTTGTCTCTTCCAAGTCTTGCGTGACAAAGTTGAGTCCGTATCACATATGACTTGCATGCCTGAGGGTTGATCAAAGCTGGATTACGTAACAGCCTGAAGCTGGTAATTGGCGTATGGAAAACTTTTTCCAATCAAATCCGGATGATGGTGCTGATGTTATTAAATTCCCTAAGACTCTATGGAACTTAAATATAATAATCCCAATGTATTACATATATTATTAACTTTTCCCCTTCTTTTTCAAGGTATAAAACATGACTAGATTCGAGTAAGTAACTCATTTCATCGCAATGAGTTCAATGTGCCGGAGAATCTCGGGGATATCGAAGCGATAAGAGTGAAAAATAGAAGTAAAATGATTCGATTAAACGCTTTATTAACTATTGATAAGTGTACTCTACTGATAATCTTGATTACAATTTCGCTTACTGATCGAAAGTTCATCGAAGTGACAAATTTCAGCTGCCACAAATGTAACGGAAAGCTATTTATCGATTATTTAGCTTTTAATTATGCAAGTTGGAATGACACCTAATCACAACACCACAACCTCATCGATGTTGAGATATGTTCGTTCTATCTTGTGCCGATTGGAAGAAATTGGAATCATGAAATATTCGCGATGGAATTGGCTTTGGCTCACAGACTCGATGCAACTCATTTCTTCGCGTGAACGTCTAGTTTTTCATACCCTCATGTTATATGTAATTCAAGTTAAATTTGAATATGCTGTAAACTACGGCACAACTTATACATACAAGTTCGGCGGAACTGTGAAGGAGGACAATCGTTTTAGAGGAGAATTTGATTTATTCTAAGATGAAAATAATTTTCGTGTTTTCTTTGAAAATAATGGATTTATTTGTGCTTCTGTAACTACAGCTAACTTTAACAACTAGGTAACACCTCTCCTAGTGTCAAATGTAGTGAAATGCGAGAGGGGGAGCTTGTATTGGAGGGAAAACTCTCGAAGCCGGAAATTGATTAAAAATGAACCCTCCTGATACTGTTTATCGTACGAATTTCTCTCGGCAAAGCGTAACCGCGATTCGCGGACGGAACTAATATTTTATCGAACATTAAGCATGTTTTAGTATATATAGAACCTATAATAGGCAGAAAGAAAAAAACATTCTCTGATAAGATCCATGGCTCCCTCTCACACAAAATTCGATTGGTGTAAGCACATTTTGTAATGGCATTTCACATATTAGCTTAATTTGGCCTCCATTACAGGGCGTTCAAGAATCGTATTTAAAAAACACTTTTTTAACTTTTTATTTTCGATTTGGTTAATGGGCGTATAAATAAATATCTAACGATAACGACTTTGCCGAACTACAAGTCATGATTGGAATTTTGTATTTAATTGAGGAGATAAACTTGGATGCAAAAGGATTAATAAATATTGACGAGAGTGCATTCACAAAAGTATATTAAATTCACGCAACGCATTTTTTTAAGAAAAATTGTTTTAAAATCTTGATGCGTCTCAAAGGCCGGTATATTCAGTAGATTTATAATTGTTAATTTTTAGGGAATTATAAATTTTTAAGCATTTAATTTTTTTAATAATTTGTTTTTGTTTTAATGGAAGAAAAAATATGGTTTTAAATTATTTGGCGTTCTTTACTAGCAAAACGATAGTAGCAGAACGCCTTATGGACACATCTCGTCCGTCCGTCTGTCGTAATTTTCATCTCCTAAACTGCTGTACGGATTTTAATTAAGTAAGAGTGATCCTTATTAAAATGTATCGCCCAATTGTGATTTTGAACTGCTTCCGTCAATTAAAAGTTCCACTTTACATAATTACTTGAATAAATTTATACCTACTCATATCTCGTTAAATGGCATCCGTCAATCAACAATTAAATACCATATATTTCTCTCCCTTGCTCTTATATGATCTGTAAGGTGTAGATTAAAACATTTATTAGAACAGAGGACTTCATTTATCATAATAAAGTCCGCAAGACCACATAATCACGAGTTATAGTTTCGGAGATAAAAATTAGAGAAAAAGCAAAACATCGCATATTTTTGTCTACATCGATCGCTAAGACTGTTCTCTCGGCAAAAAATGAAATGCCATATTCTTCTCTCTCGAGCTCTTACATAATATGTAATGCTATATATTTAAAAAATATATTCGGATAGAGGACAACATTTTACACAAATCAGCCCGCTAGACCACATAATTACGACTTAAAGTTTCGGGTATAAAAATTCAAGAACTGCCCAATCTTTCGATACCGTTTTGTACCTATTTCCTATAAAGAACCCCTTTGAAATCTCGATGTATTCCATTCATGGAGTATACTTTTCCATCTTGTTATTATTTTTTAAGCTCACAAATTATCTGCGGATATAATTGTATTAATACTATACTTATATTTTCATGGATTTTTTTAAAAGAACCTACTTTTCATTTAGAAATGAATTATTTTTATCCTGTCATTGGCGGAAAACATTACGCAAATACTATTCGTCAATAACAGAGCAGAAAATGTACGCGTCCAGGAAAACTCGATATCATCTCACAAAAAACCTCGTCTTTTACAGAAAAAGGCTCTGACTCAGTTGGATGACGAATAATCACGAAAGGAGTTGTGCAGAGAAAATGCTGAAATTTTTATTAAATGCAGGATTCTCGACTCATTTTTACAACCCATTCATGAAATAAAATAGTCCAAAATAATCGTTTATTGATTTTTAAACGAAATAAATAATTGCCAATAACGATATAGACAAATAAAAATTTAAATTGTCATCTTAACGATTTTTATGAATGAAATTAAATGTCTTATTGCCAAAATTGATCAAAATTTAATAAATCGTACCGAATAAATGCTAATCATAACGTTATTAAATATTTTAAATAATTTTTAACTGTCATAAATAACCTCCGTAGTTTGATCAGATCGTTTACTACAAACATATGGTTAAAAATTGTTAATTCTTCTCGCTGTTCGAAAACCGGCAACTTATTTTTTGCCAGGTTCACAAAAGAATAACGCAAAGCAATTGAAGATCGGAATTTTGATGGCGCATTCCTCATTTTAAAGCACTGTAAACGCAAATGGGACGACTGTACGTCTCCAATTAATCTAAGTGGTGGGTTGCAGTGGTTAATGGAAACAAAAATCTCTTATTATTAAAGGACAAAAAAATGTAAATTTTTCTGACTCCGAGAAATCCATGTTACCTAAGAAAAAAACTTTCTCCACAGTTACGTAACGTAATACGATTTTTGACTGCGTCAAAGCGCAACTAAACAACCTAAACCGTTTCCCGAAAAAAACCAAGTGAGAAAGGAGACGCTCCGGGATTTGAAGTCGTTCCGTTGTCGTAGAAGATGATTATTAGTCCAAAGTGGGTGAGGTCGAGAAATTACCCAAGTACTGGTCGAGTTCAAAACAGTTGTTCCCGACACAAGCACTATTCATCCCATATAACTACACAAGGAGAACCCAGAAAATCACAGGCCGATTTTCTTAACTTTAATATCTTGCAAGATTCTCGAGCATATACTCGTTAGCAACATAATGCGATTTATCGATAGTAATTTATTGTTAGCTGATTCTCAACACGGCTTCAGGAAAGGTTGGACTTGCGATACTCGGCTCTGTCTTTTTGTGACCTGTATACTGAGAAGCGAAGAAGATAATAGGCAGGTCAATGCCACCTTCTTAGATTTCAGGAAAGCCTTTGATAAGGTACCTCACAGGAAGTTAATAATGAAATTAGAAACCTTAGGCGTTAATTTCGAAATTGTTAGTTGGACCCGTGAATTTTCAAATCATAGGAAGCAGAAGGTTGTTATAGATGGGGAACCCTCGAACTTAGTGGATGTTGTCTCTGGCGTTCCACAGGCTAGTGTATTTGGTCCGTTATTATTTCTAATTTATATAAACGGTATCAGCTCAGTAGTCAGAAGTAAAATTAGGCTTCTTGCGGATGACTCCGTCATTTATAGAGAAATAAGCAATCCGGAAGACCATCAGTGTCTCCAAAATGATGTTGAAGCTATTTCTGCATGGTGTAAGGAATGGCAGTTGGAGATCAACCAAAAGAAAAGCTGCGTCATCAATTTTTAGAGAACCAAGAATATCTCGTTGGATGTTAATTTGGACGGAGTAGAGATTCCAGTTTCAGACTCGATTAAATATCTCGGAGTCACGATCCATCGTGATCTCTCGTGGTACACCCACATTGATAAATGCCACTAACAAAAAGCTGGCCTTTATAGGGAGAATAGTTCGAAATAGCTCCGAAAAAGTGAAAGAATTATGTTATTTATTCTTGGTTTGACCCCAGGTCGAGTATGCTTCAGCTCTGTCGGATCCCTATGAAAAGGGACTCACTAACGAGATAGAAAAGGTTCAGCGCAGGACAGCTAGATTTGTAAAGAGAAATTACGAAAGTAAACAAAGCGTAACATCATTAATAGGAAATCTGAAATGGACATCGTTAGAGGAACGTAGACTGCAGGCTAGATTTAAACTACTGGAAAAATTTATGTCGGAGGGACTAGCGAATTAGGTAGTAGGACTTATCAGAAGCCCGACGTATCTCGGAAGGCAGGACAGCGAGGATAAGATTCGCGAGATCGATTGTAGAACGGAGCGATATAGAGAATCGTTTTTCCCTAGGGCGATAAGAGAACATAATAGGAAACGATAACGTAGGAAAAATAGGGACTTTTGGTGCACTGCACCCCGTGCTATCCACCAAAAAGGTGATTTGCAGGGTATCATGTAGATATGTAGATGCTCCCTGTAGGAAGGAACGGGACAACACTAACAATTTAAGTCTTTTATCATAGTGGATATTAAGAAATTAAACAATTAATGATGCAGGTTTTAAAAGTTTTTTTTTCGCGATTGTGAAATGGGTGAATTCGATAACTCTTTCTCCACTTTCACGCGTCTTGAGTGCCGAACGTTACTCGCCGCCAGCTGAATTTTGTATTATTTCGACCATAAATCGTTATCCATTTTTGCCATTCATTCCTCCGTTGCCATGGAAACTTGAAGCAGATGAGATCCATTTATGCAGTAGAATATCGTTTGACCAAAACAGGAAGATTTCGAAACCGCTTTTTCCAAACCTCTCATTTAGAATCAGGGCCGGTGAGGCGGCGAGGCGATCGCCTAAAGCGCTTCTCGCGAGGGACGCCAAAGTTTGACCACTATGGAAATCACGATTTGAAATAAATAATACCAATAATCGAAAAATCAACGCATTGTAGAGCTTACACATCTTCAAAAGTTTTAAGCTAGAAACAAGACCAACGGTGGTCTCGGTCTAATTTTATGCTCTCCGTTATATTTCTAAGCAAAACACATGATGCATGATTTTTTTCTTAGAAAAGTATTTCTGGTTTAACCCAATCTACAAACCCTCCTTCCTCTCATCCAACCATAAACCTAAGGTTTAAATACCTTCCCTTTCAAATTCGTACACACCCGACTTCTTTTATATTCGCAGTTCAGTTTCTTTTGGTCTCCCCAAGTGATAACATCTTTCAGTGGATCGTCTGTTCGAGTTTACTAGAGCGGTGTTTCTCAAACTATGCGCCGTGGCCCCCCAGTGGGGCCAAAAATTATTTTGGAAGTAAGGTGAAATGCCAAGAAATAAAATTTTCACCTATAATAAAATTTTATCAGAGAATTTTCGTAAATACAATGCTATAGAAACTATTAATAGTTATATATATAACGAAGAAATTTGTATTTAAGTTTCTTATTTTTACTATGTATTTTCATTTCAAAGGGGACCGCATGATATTCAAGGGGGCTGCAACAATTGAAACTTTAAGAACCACTGTGCTGGAGGACCTTGAACCAGTTATTATTCATTTCAGGGCGTCGTATATGTAAAGTTACGGCGATAATAGCCCAAGAGGCTGATTCGCCAGGGAACACACACACACAGGGCATCGAGTTGGAGCTGTATTGTAAAAATGATTTTCATAGCAACCAATGTGAACAACATACGTTCCGTTATTTACGAGAAGCAATACATTTGTATGTAGAACATTAATCATTCGCATATTAAAAATAACTTAGAAATCATTGTAGGAGTTCGAAACTTGAAGCAACGAATGCCTAAAAGAAAGAAAGTTTGTTTTCCTGCCATCGGTTTTTTAATACGCGTCGGCTCGATCGACAGATCAGTTTTTAACGCGAGAATTTAGCGCATTCTTAGTGATTTGCATTGTAGCCGGTTTCGTGTAATTGGGCACCATTGACTAGGGTATTATCTTCGTGTCACATGTATTCACGAAATTTCATAAAAACACTTTCCCGTTGAATTTCAACAGGCATCTCCCTAGTAATATATAGATTTTTACGCCCAGCTCTCCCCAGTTCTCTCAACAATCTTCGTCAAGCAATAATGCTTCAGTGCCTATGTAGCTTCGTCAATCTATACATACTTGATATTTATGTATGGTATAACTATTTATCAAGTTTGATCTTCACACAGTTTACATAATCAAAATATTAATACCATTTACGTGAAGAAGACATTTTCAGCGGTTATGTTGTTGTTGTTGTAGCAGTAAGAGTTCTTTACATTCAAGAAAAAGTGTAGTAAGATCAGATGCATAGTATACGAGTATGAGAAAGTTTTTGCAAAGTTTTCACCAATTTTTGCTATTGTATAGATATAGACTAATCAAGTTATATTAATCCTTGGCGTTTATAATTAAAAAAGGGGCATACGTACTTGCCAATTTTGCCTTTTGTTTTTGTAAAATTATGGTTGGATGTAAGTTAAAATTAAATGTACTCTAATGAAAATTTTATAAAAACATGGGAGGGCGGAATTGCAGAGCAAATTACATGAGGCGCTTTTTTCACCAACTTCTATCATTCTAACGGAGTAAAGAATAGCAGATGCGATGCATTATTTATTGTCTACATCTGTAGCAGCATGTACTTTTTAACGATTTTTTCCGGTTGATCCTTAGCAGTTAATCCACTAATTTTATACCATGTCTAACGCTTATACAGAAAATTTTTCTGAAAATTTTATTTCTCTAAATTGCAGGATTCTAGAGATATGGCTCGTAGAGATGGCCAGGCGGACAGACAAACCGAATACATGAGGGATTTGTTAGAAAAAAATGCACCTAATTTTGATTCTTTAATAAAAGTAATTATATGATATGAATAAATACATTTTTATTACGTATTTCTTCTTTTTCAACCTACGTCTAACTAAAAGAGCTCAGTAAAAAAATTGAAGGAGCGCCATATTATATCTTGCCTTAGGCGGTAAACTGTCTGGGTCCGGCCCTGTTTAGAATCTTCATCAACGAACACGAATACGCTCCCATTTTACGATGAAACGTCGTTCTGAGTGACGTACTCTCCGGGTCTGCAGTGATCTCTCCCGAAAACCCGACCTTCCGAGAAGGCGGTTAGCGTTTCCTGACCGCAGCACCTCCTTTACCAAGAAATGCGTCGAAATGCGTGCAGGATGTGCTCCATGTTCTCTGAATCACTTTTTCCAAAACGAATATCCGACGGAATTTTAGCACGTCAAAGGTAATTTTGTCAACTAACATCTTCGTAGAATAGTCCTTCCCAACAGGGATGCCGCGACACGCTTGAGTTCCATGGAAAATACTTTGTTTAATAAATAATCCTACAATTTGTAAATTTTGATTGGCCATTGGGTCAATAATCTTTCCTCTAATAAATTGAGGATGGTGTTGCACCAACTAACGAATGCGTCCCAACGTTGTAATACCCATATTTATAAATACTGTTCCTTATTGAAATGTAGGGGTGCTGCGAAATTCCGTTTCTTTTTTAAAGGATCCCGCGCATACAAAAACTGATGAGAACTACAGACGTAGAATGAAATTTGAACTGAAATAGATGGCCTTCCCTTAAATTCGAAAGAAAAACAAAACAGAGATAGAATTAAAACGCTTTAAATACAAGAAAAACGCGGTAGAATGTGGAGTCTTTATTGCGATGCGCAGATGTGGTTGCAGACTGCATTTTTGTTGGCTGTGACGTATGATCGCTTGAAATAATTCCGACATCTCTCCCTGGAAAACCTGACTTTTACGCGGAAGAAGATCTTTTCGAGCCTTGCGCGTCTCAAACGCATTCAAATGTATTCAAGCACACGGTGTTGCGCCTTGATGCTGTCTGAATGCCATATCACCCTGCGCGACGCTTTGCTCCCATCGGGAAACCAGATCACACCTTTAGATTATTCAAGAATTTTTAAGTAAAGCTTTTGTTGTGAAAACATAGGATTATCACTTCGATAGTAAGCGAGGCTTAACTTGGGTAACGTTAAAACGTTAAGGATCATATCCGATAAAAATGAGGTGAAAAAATATTTTGACTTCTGAAATCAGAAATCTAGTTGATACCCTCGTGTTGATCCCATAATCTCACAAATACCTCAAGTATTTGTCTCACTTTCCAAGATTGCATGATACCTCAGACCGGACGGTCGCCTTGAAGAGTATTTCTAGGTTTTATCATCAATGGTTAAATGGACGATGACCTGATACTTTTTTATTTGACATCGTGATGCATTGATTTGTACAAGCGTGTTAAATGTATTAAATGAGGTAATAAAGTATTCCTTAATATTTTTTATGCCTAAAATGAGACTGCCGAAAAATTCTTTTCTGGCTGTCATTTCATGATTCATGTCACCTAATTGATATCCGCCATTAAGATCGGTCAACACTGGAGGGGAAAAAATCATCGGATAATTAATCGATTAAACGAGCCGTAAAAAGCGAGGACACCCCTCAGAAAAGTGCGTTTACAGCAGAGATGGAATTGCAAAATTGTGCTACAGTAAAAAAACGTGAGATATTAATAGCGATCAAAACAATTAGGAAGGGATAAATATAAAACATTAGCCTGTATTTTGAAAATAATGAAATTGTCTTGATATAAATTAATGTTCTTCATAAAATTGACAATATTACTGAGATTCTGAGATAGAATAACAATGTTTTTCAGGTGAGGTTTGATATCAATTTAGTGCTAAAAAGAAAAAAAACTTAATCTTTGAAAAATTTATGTTAACGACCTTTTCCGGTGAATAACCTTTTATTCGTTATGTTTAAAAGTTACAACGTAGTTTAAAAGTCGATCTTTTCTAAAAAATCGGATGTAATTTTGGTTTTAATTTGCAGTTTTTCGTAATAAATTCGCAGTAAATATTGTTAGTTCCAAATATCTTTTGCTCATAAATATTTTATTCGTGCGTAATGTTCGTCAAAAACCTACACGAAGTTTGGTTCCCTTTTGGAACTGTTAAAATAAGGCAACCATTTCTATGTGGTCGGCTTCATTTTTGGTTTCGAATGCCTATTCGGGCCGCAATGGAAATTTCAAATGCTTCGGAGGGCCGGATGAGAGTTTACATCGGCAGTTACATAGAGATTCTGTGGCGTTATATAAATTAAAATTTAGTCGAAACAATTTTTTAGAGTTAAAATTTCAAAATGCGACCATGGTTTTAATAAAAAATTTGAATTGTTCGTGGAGAATCGCTAATAACTTCGCGGTCGCATAAAATTCTCTCGGGAATTGTATGTGGCCCCGCGGTCTGTAGATTGCTGGCTACTGCTTTTCAATGACAGCAAGTCTCCCACCTCACTGGAAAATACTTACCATTCAGTTGGCATTGCCACTGCCTCTTAAAAAGGATAAGCTTTAAATGAGGTCTTTTTCGTTAAAAAATCGATCTCTTTTACTAAATCATAAAACACGAATAAAAGAAATGGTCAATTGATACGACATCATCCGTGTTCCATCATTCACCCAATTGTTTCGCCTCCTGTCATCTACCAAATTTGTGGATATCGGGGCAAAAAGAGGATGGAAATTTTCCTCTCACGAATTTCCAAAGAATTCATCGTATCATAATAAGATGCTATCATTAAAACTTTTCCCTGAACAAGCCTTCTAATACTTCCACGGTGACGAAAATTCTCGTGTTTTTCTATAGTATCAAACACAAGGAAAACACCGAGATAGAATGAACGAGCGGAAAAGCTGCGTCATCAATTTCTGGAGATCCAAGAGTATCTCGTTGGATGTTAATTATTCGTTGGACGGAGTAGAGATTCCAGTTTCAAACTCGATTAAATATCTCGGAGTCACGATCCATCGTGATCTCTCGTGGGACACCCACATTGATAAATGCCACTAACAAAAAGCTGGTCTTTATAGGGAGAATAGTTCGAAATAGCTCCGAAAAAGTGAAAGAATTATGTTATTTATCCTTGGTTCGACCGCAGGTCGAATATGCTTCAGCTGTGTGGGATCCCTAAAGGGACTCACCAACGAGATAGAAAAAGTTCAGCGCGGGGCAGCTAGATTTGTAAAGAGAAATTACGAAAGTAAACAAAGCGTAACATCATTAATAGGAAATCTGAAATGGACATCGTTAGAGGAACGTAGACTGCAGGCTAGATTTAAACTACTGGAAAAATTTATGTCGGAGGGATTAGCGAATGAGGTAGTAGGACTCATCAGAAGCAGAACAGCGAGAATAAGATTCGCGAGATCGATTATAGAACGGAGCGATATAGAGGATCTTTTTTCCCTAGGACGATAAGAGAACATAATAGGAAAAGGTAACGTAGGAAAAATAGGGACCTTTGGTGCACTGCACCCCCTGCTATCCACCAAAAAGGTGATTTGCAGGGTATCATGTAGATGTAGAAATGTCTTGTTCCAAGTCTGAATTCTGCACGATTTGTTATTTCTCAAACGACCAAATTCTGTCGCGAGTTGATGTCACCAGTTCTGAAAAAAAAACAAAAAGACCAAGCTAATTAAACGTCACTCATTTCTCCATAGGCGATGTATCCTGAATTCGAATAAATAACCTGCAAACCGCCGCAATTAGTCTTCCGATGCGATCAGCTGTTTTCGCGGAAATCGGGCGTTGAAAGTGAGCTAAACACGCGATTAAATGAATTGAATTCAAGGATTCGCAGCCGCTCAACATCTTTTATGGAACTTAAACTATTATCATTTTGAAGCGCGTTTCTGAGTCGACACGATGTTACTTTCCCAGCAATCTAGACGCGTAACCACGCGCGAGTTGAACAACCTACTAAAGGGTTTTTAATTTTCCTTCCTCCTGCCACTGAAAGGCTGGTCACACGTCGCTAATGGGTCTCTGGGTGCACGGGGTATCTTCCCGAGCACTATACAGCATTGATTGCTGCATTATTTCCCAATACCGTGTATTGCGAAATAACTTGGGGCGTTCCGGTTGAGTTATGGTCATAAATTCCTAAAGTCCAATGGGTTTTTGTGAGAATGATAGAAAGTTTCTATAATAATGACTCAGTCAGCCTTCTCGAGTCGCAGAGACGTTATCGGAATATTTTAATATATGGATCTGCGAGGATTAAACATGAGGCGAGTAACTAGTTTCTCAGCGTGCCGTAGTCCTTTAGAAGAATAAGCGAGAATTGTTTAAAATAACACAGCTTATTTTAATAGATTAAAATTGTATAATACTGATAGCGTTTATCACCCTCAGATATTAGAACTTATATGATTCTCTATTTAGTGTTTTCATGCCTTTTGGAATGCTAACAGCTGATTTTAATTCAATCTGAGCTTGTTTAAATTAAGTTTAATAATTAAAAAAATCAGATTATATATTCATTTTCCAAAGAAGGCCATTTAAAGAATTCTTTGTGACCGTCTTTTAATTATTTTTTCTTCGAAGATTTACTTTCCTGATTATTGATTAATTTGCCACAACGCAATTTACAGTATTAGGAGTGTGGCAAAAAAAACAACCGAACGGATACTTCCATTACCACACAGGAAATCCGCGACCTTAGTATCGGTAGGCATTCGTACTCAACCTTCCCAGCCACCAAGGCCGGTGATTATTATAATTTCCAAAGCAGCACGTCAAGCGTAATTATTACAGAAATCGGCATGAGATGCAGTTTTTAAAAGGGAGAGAAATCGGTTAAATTTTACGTCTATATATTTACGTGTTGTTTTTGACTTAAAAGAATGCGTCATAACTTTAATATCAAATTGTTTGAAATACTTTTACGAATAATTCTTAAGTGCGTAAAACAGTACGATTTTTACTCTTACAATAAGAGGAATATGTAAAATTTCCCAGTGGATTTCATGCTTCGTTCTCAGAACTAGCTCATCAAAAAGGTGACTTTCAGGGTATAATGTAGATGTAGATCTCATAATCCCAATGCCTTCAAATCCATCAGGAAGTATAGTGCGCATTACCTTTCCCTCGGCTAGATCAGCTTCGATATTTCATCGTAGCTATGTTTTTTATTATAAATTTCACGCACCGGTTTTGTATTTTACATAGAAAATCACTCCGCGGAAAGTAAATTTCCCTGTCTATGTCGTTACTTATGCAGGTCTAACACCATCCATCCTTGAACTGTGGCCAATCTTCGAACGACATTTTTTCCGTAATTTTTACGTTCACTTGTTACGTGCGCCACCGTAAAGCGTGTTTTCTGATTACTGCAGACGGTTTATTTTCTCTCTCTCTCTCTCTGTCGCCTCTCTCCATTGCTATGTCTCTTACTCTTTCCCACAACGCGTCACTACATCTCTCACTTTCTCTCCACTCCCATTCGGCTCCCTTCTTCGGATCTTCATTTCAATGACGTAACTGGTTTTAAGCTGCAGAAAACAAACAAAAGCGTAGCTTAAAATGTCTTTATCCGGCTAAGACCTACACCGGAAATGGACTGATCTTCTGCATCCGTCGAAAACATGATCGAATTCAGTTTAAAGGTACTTAGGATCAACACTTCAGCTTTTTTATAGACAGCAAAAACGCTGATATCCTTGAAATTAATGTATATTTTGATTCACTCGTTAACAAGAATCCTGACACGCAATATTTTGTTGAGCGCTTCCCAAGTTCCGATGAAACCGTGACGTCACTGCTCTCAGCGCGTCTTTTTTTTCTTTTTTCTAGATGGTGTTATGCGACTGCCTCTATAACCACTTCCTGTCCCGTCATCCCTAAGTGATTGTTACTTCCAAGCGGCCGAAGAATCGAATCAAGCAACGAAGATTAGCATTTTTCAGAGAATTTTGTAAACTATTGTGAATTCTGTGACTATCATTTATTTTTCATTCGAATGAAATTCCCGAGACGATTTTACAGCATATGTACCCGAATATGAAAAAGCGATAAACACGGCGAGCTACAGTATATGATTATAACATTATGATCATACTGATTTCCGCTTAAGTGGAATTTAAGAACGCGTAATTTCTTCTGAATACGTCGACCGACACGTAACAGATGTCGCAAAAAATATTAAAACCAAATTCGTACAATTTGAACAATATTTTTTATTCGTGTAGATTTTGCTAAAATTTTCAGCATGTTTTTGGAAAGCGAACATTCGTTTGGATCACCTTATGTGTCTGGTTCATCGCTAAAAAGTAAAAACTACTTTCAAAAATATTTTTCCTAAATCGTTTATTAGTTTAAACGGCAGTTTCCTAATTAGATATTATTAATAAATTCTGACTAATAATGATCCGCATTAAATACTTCATTTTTCGATTACATAAACTCAAATTTCAACCACATTTGTCCGGAATATGATCTCTCGAGCATTAGTTGAGTGAACATGACCTTTTCAACCGCTGCAAAGGTCTGACATCATTGCAACGCATGAGTACAATTAAAAGATTCTTAATTGCTTACACAATATACTAAAGTCACTTTTTGTGAGTTAGGACCTATAGATTATATATATATATATATATATATATATATATATATATATATATTCCTCACGAAAATATATGCGTAACGCGATCAATTAAATGAATTATGATTTATCTATTTAACATATGATTTATTTGTAAAAAGATTTGTACGCCTACGGAGGGATTCTATAAAGAAGAACCCCCTCCCATCCATCTCTCATGCGATTTGCAGGCCAATATGTAGACATAAGTGAACTCTACGTTTGGAAAAAAATCAGAAGAAAATTTATATTAATTCATTTTATGACATCCACCAAAAAGGTGATTTGCAGGGCATAATGTAGATGTAAACGCAAGTTGTAAAGACGCAGAACTTATTTATTTACTAATGGAACAATTACAGGTTACGGGAAACAAAGAGCATCATTAATATTTAACAAGTATGATGCTAAGGCATGGAAACGCGTCTCCTTACAAATGTTCAGGGTTCTGGTTTGGGGAGGGAGCAACCCGCACATTTGGAATGTAGACCCTCACTATAAACTACCATCTGTGAAAACTTCACTTCAGTAGTTTTGCTACAATACCATTTCAAACTTTTGAATTTTCAGACTTTCCGAAAAATCATTAAACTACCGGGAAAATTCATAGATTAATAAGAGCTAACCAATTAAGAGAGAATTTTCCAAATATCCCTTAAAATAAAAACCTCGATTGTCCACGGACAGGCAGAGCGATTACGTAAGCACGTTTATGTTAAAAAAAACTTACTAAAAAGGAACGCACATACCTACTGCCGTATTCGATCCGTCATTTAACAAAAAAATTATGAGGATTGCATCTTATTGTCGTCGTCATAACTCCCGAAAGTAAATGATATCACCGAGACGCAACAAGGTGAATTTTCGCACTGGCCATTCGGCCCTCTCATTTCCACCCTTCCAGCTTTCTTTCCGTTTCAATGTTCAGCGTTTCTCCGTCAGGGAAGATAAATGGCGGCCAACACTTTCGCCCACGACCATCTATTCCCTCCCTGCTCGTTCCTATCGAAAGGGAAAGATAGATCACGCGCGAGGGAAAAATCCAAAGATCGCCGTTAGAAACATCTCGGATGCGTCATCTGTATCACCAAATCTAACTCAGATGGGAAATGTACCCGGAACCCGTCGCGCAATGGAAGTCATCTCGCCTCTGAGTTCTGAGAAGTGGCGTCGCTGGCAATATGGAGAAAAAACTCGCGCAACACAACGGGTCATGGGGAGAGAAGGGGGTAGGGGTGGGGAGGTGAAGGAGGAAGGAAGGGAGTTGGAGATAAATAACATTAATTTGACTTAATTTTAGGCCTTGCTACCAAATTTCATTAAACTGCATCGTAAGTAGGAAATTCCTCGAGGAATCCGGGGAAAAATTATTTAGAGCGGCCCTTTTTCATCGAAACAAGTAATGACGAAACTCGCTCAACACCTGAGTTTAATTGGTGATAGCATCCTTGGTCATGATAGCGCACATCCTTACTAAAGTTTCTGAAAAGTATTGTTTCACGAAAGATTCGACGGATGCGGTGATAAGATTGGTAGATAAGTGAATTGAACTAAGGGCGATTCGTTCGTTTTAAATGACCTGGATGCGAATCTCCGCCCTCGACATTAAATTAAATTACCCCATCGTTTAAAAATCGCTATTATGACACGAAAGCGATGAAAGATACGAAGGTGCGTCCGAGTTCGTTTTGCGCGCGGGGAAAACACGGCGTCCGGATCCCTCCATTCACCTTCGCGAATTCTGAGCGCGCAAATGAATTTGTCCTTCGAAATCGAAACACAGGTAGAGGCGTTCCAATGAAAAAGAGGTTTTCCGTAGTGCCGCTGATCCACGGTTTTGGAATCGGAAAACCCATTGCCTCAAGCGGTAGGCGAAAGTCCATTACCCCTTCCCTCTCCCATCCTTCCCTTTCCACGTTCCTACGACCAACCCTCGTTGTCCTGCAGCGCCCGCCGTCCCCGCGGGAGACGGGCGTCAGCAGTCAATTGTTCTTCACGAGTTCTGGAAAAGAAAACTCTCTCCATATCTCTCGATCACGGCAGACGGGGAATAGTCGACGTTTCCCGGTGAGGACACGATTAATGCGTCTTCTACTGGTCTATCCCACCTGCCACTGGAAAAATCCCAATTTTACGGAATGAAATATTAGTCGCTGTTTGAGTATGAGTAAGTGTGCGCGCTGGAGCTGTAGCCTCGTTGTCTTTTTTGCGGCGTAGATAAAAAACGGTCGCCTTTCGAGAATATTCTAAGAGGGAAAGGACTAACGGAGACGGAGTTTATCGTCGCCTCGGGTTCTTACCGAATTGCAGGTAACGGTGGAGGCTGAAATTTTATGGTTGAATGCCATATGCTTGCCGATTATCGGACGCTCGGTCGCGTCTCTTTGAAGCGAAGAGGACACATTTTCCCGTTAACATCCCTGTGCTTAAAATCGACGCTCTAAAGTTTAAAAAAATGGAAACCATTAGATTAAATATATAGGGCAGTGGTTCCCAACCTGGGCGCCGCGGCACACTGGGGCGCCGAAGCTGATTTTTAGGGGTGCGGCGATAAAACTAGTTTTGTAAATAAATCAACGATTTGGATGTGTTTACAGGTAACTATTGCGTTCATTTTATCTCTAATAAATTGATTATGGGGTGATACCAGCAAATGGATATGTCCAAAGGTTTTAATACTCGTTTGTGAAAATATAAAAACATTGCTTTAAGAAGGCTGGGATGCCGCGACATTCTGTTTATCTTTGAAAGAGTGCCGCGCCTACATTAAGGTTGGGAACCACTTGTATAGGGACTATATTTAGATAATCTCCCATCTATACGCTCCTCTACGTTATTTTCAAACAAATAAACATTTGTATGATGCTTTTTTATTAACAAAATTAATCCAAATCTTTTTTAAACCCGAAGGAATGAAGTAATAGCTTTAGAAATACCTGATAACACAAATAATGTGCAGAATCTTTAGATATAAATTATGCTACACTAATATAACATTTTTTTTATTTTTACTTTGATTAAAAAGCAGATTTACTGGTTTTTTATCTTACAGATTATGTACCAAATTCAGAACTTCATCCACGGGCGCTATTTTTATCATATGCCTCTTCGTCTGTAATGAAACCCTTTTCAATCTCCTTGGTCTGATAAAAAAACTCCAATCGGATAACCCTTAACCGTAGAAAAATGTTCGATTTTTTAAAAATATCCAAGAGCAAATTACTTATCGATTTAGAATTTAAACTTAACCGTGGAGGTATTCCAAAACTATAGGCAAGGTCGCGGCAAATGGAGATTTTATAACTAGTTTTTAAAATCGCCACTCAAGGTTCTTCGTCATCCTGAGATTTACGTATAAAGAAATGCGGAGAATCAAGCGAAATCATTTTTTGCCCCAGACTGTCGTATCCGAAGCGAGGTTCCCGCGAGGTAATTCAAGGACGCTCTGTTGCAAGGAGTAACGAGAGCAAGATTTAAGGCGACAGGCGTCGCGTGGGAATAGAAAGGGCGTTATCTCACCAATAACGACCCTTGCCTTTGGCCCCCCAGGTCTCCGAAATTTACCCTTTCACACCCAGGTACATAGCTTGCGTAACGAGCTTCACAAGGAATTTCCTTTGATATTCGAAATGGTTTGAAATCCTTAAACGTCTTCGGCGTCTCTTCTGAGTCTGACCGTTTCAAATTTGCGTTGCATAGCAACAAAAACGTGGATCGCGACCAATATTCATATATGGGCAGGAACTGAAGTTGAAGAGGATATAAATTATTAAAAATAATTTGGAAGTTTTGTTCAATTCTTAAGCACCAAATCAGACCTTGCTCTTTGAACAGTAAAAACAGACCTGGGATTGGTTGTTATTTATTTTACATAATAATGCAATATAATTCAAAATAATGAGGTCTTATATATTTGTTATAAATGGTAAACTCCCTTTCTATTCTTTATTGAATTCCTATAGATTTCATTTTTTAAATTCTAAGATTTAGATGCCTTAAAATTTCCATGTAATTGAAAATATACTGTTAAATATTACATTTCCTGTGAAACAGATGAGTAAGCAAATATGAATATTTTGTGACTAAATATACCAAGGATGACATAAGGAAATATATTATAGCATTAAGTAACTGAATTTCATAGAAAATGGACGGAAAATGGGAACGTAACAAAAATTAAGTGTAATCGAACAAAAACTCAGTTTCAAAACATTTACAAAACACTTGCAAACCTGCAAAAATCCGTTAGTCTTATGCGTATATTTCGAGATCCGTTTTTAAACTTTTTCGTTTGTTAAAAGCTATCGTAATTGCGTTGACTTGTGCTTGTGTTATTAACATCATGGGGAAACATAAAATTCTTCTTTTCTCTCTTAAATTACCGAAAAAATCTCTTGACCGCATGTTGTACCTCTACTTTAGTCGGTTCGCCCAACGTCATTGTTTCCTCACGCGGGTTACTTATTTGTCGAAATCTTTCGTGGGACATGCACATTCGTCGAGTTATAGGCGCGATCAACAAGAAACTGGCTTTCATAGGTAGAATAGTACGGAACACTACAGAAATAGTTCGTGAAACATGTTACTTATCACTGGTTAGACCACAAACGGAATACGCCTCATGCATATGGGATCCGTACGAGAAGGGACATATAATTCAATTAGAAAGAGTGCAGCGCAGAGCAGCCAGATTCGTAAAACAAAAGTACGAACATAAGGAAAGCATCACCTCATTATTGAGGGATTTGAACTGGGTACCACTGGAGGATCGTAGATTGAACTCAATATTGCGGTTTCTAGAAAAATATATATCGGAATGTTTAAAAGACGAGGTTGTACGAACAATTGAAGCACCAACGTATATAGGTAGAAATGACCGTGACGATAAGATACGTTAGATCGATTGTAGGACGGAGCGTTAGCTAGGCTCGTTCTTTCCGAGGAATTGCAGGGTAACATGTAGATGTAGAAGGGTTTATACGCCGATTTTAAGAATTCAGAGTACCGTCGCTATTACATCGAATTGCTTCACAACTTTCAAAGTTTTTATCTAGTTTCGTTTGAAGTGCTCTGTTGAGAATTTAACCATTCTGAATTTGTTAAAAATTACTTACACGCTCTAAATCAGGATTATTAACCAGTTCCTTGAAACCCCGCTTTTGGTTTCTAGTTGGTGTATTATATAGGTGAAAATTTTAAATTGCCGAAGTAGATCGTTGCTTAAAAGGGAGATTTTAGGATCTCGTAATGTGAGACAAACAAGGCGAAGGCATAATGTAGATGAGATGAGATCCTCTTCATCCATAAATTCCTATCTTTCTGCCAGTATTTGACTCAAATAGACAAGAGTACATCAGTTAATTTGATTGATACAATAAGGAAACCATATGCGTAAAAATATAAAAAAATGTATTCACCATTTAAATTCGATATTTTGTACTAGGAAACTGGTATAGCGATACATTTGATCGTAAACCGGGCCTTAGTGTGTTCCGTGGTTCTAGATAGAGAAAATTAAAAAATAACACTCTTGGTTTCGTCAATAGCGAACATTCTTCGCACTCTTGAGGCGTCAAGGCGATCTTCCTTCTCCACATCGTGTACCGATTACTTAAGTAAGTAGTTGTTTTCCTTTGGCTCTAATGGAACGAATATGTAAACGAATACCAAGAATATGGGAATGGTACCGTGCGGGGACTAAGCCACGCGCGAACACCTCCGTTTACGGAAGTGAAACGCAATAAGGGGTAACGATCTGAAACTTGAAACTCAGACGTGGGGATAAAGTTAGGATACATTAGTCGTATAAAATTCCAAAAATATCTATTTTTAAATAGGTATAATACTTCAACTATTGAGTAATATTAATATTTCCATAGACTTGTTTTTCTACATATATTCTAATCTGTAACTTGCGGAACTATAATTTGAATTTTCCTTTACGTGGAGAAGAGATCTTTTCATTCATTCCTGATAATCTGTTGCTCTAACCATTTTCGTCTCCCATTGAAGTTAGGACAATAGCTGTTCAAATGTATGTACCTCAATAAACATCTATTCCGACGGTGAATCGAGTTTCTCCGATTTTAATTGAGTCATTCATCAGGTATGACAAGCGAAACGAATGCCCGCCACTCTTCGAGGAAAAGTAACGCCATCGGTAGCCATTGGTTTTCAGCGGCGTCTCCTTCGCCGTGAGAAACATACGGTTTTACTAAGGAAGTTGTATACGCATGGTAGAAACTCGTTGAGACGCGTATCGAACGACTACCAAGTTGCGTTCATTATCATTCGAACAATTAAGCAGAGGCAGGAAAGAGGGAATGGGCGATTCACGAGGATATGGCCGTTGTTTGAAGGCAGTGCCTCCAGAGGGCTCTCTTTCTCTTGAAAAATCCCTCCGCTACCGATAGTGTGTTTGTGTGTGTGCGTGTGTGTGTGAGAGAGAGGAGGGAAGGATAACGGGAGTTGTTGACGGCAGCGAGGGGAGTAGAGAGAAGGAAAGAGGAGTGATTCCACATCCGCCACAATCCGCACAACGCCAACACAATACCAAAGTAGTTCTATAAAAGTGACCTTTGTGGTTTGCGAGCGCATCGCGTCGATTGGCTCTCCCGGCTTGCATTTTATATTATGTTAATCGCTCGTCGACTGACCCTGGCGCCAATCTGTTGAAGCGGCGTAAGGTCCAACTAGAGAGCGACGAACGGATAATTCCGCTAGGCGCTGTTGGCGCTCGAAACTATTAAGAGATGCAGCGACTTTTAACCTAGCCGAGATTCACTAGAAAGCTGTCGAGCTCGTCTCAAGACTGAAAAAATTCAAGAATAAGCCCCTCGATGTAAAACAATTGAAACAGTAAGAATTTATCTTAAAATGGTTATGAAAAACTAAATGTGCATTTCGGCTACAATGCAGCCGTCATCAGTGGTGATTCACCGAAAGTAGAATCGTAAAAGTTCTTTTTAGATTCTACTTTCGATGAATGACCACTGAGGACGGCTGCATTGTAGCCAAAATGCGCAACTTGTTTTTCATAAGCTTGTTATATCTATTGGAGATACCTAATACAAGTACCTACTCTTTTCATTTTTTTATATTGGAAGACTTATTTTTGATCTAGTAGAGATGGCTGGAGAATCCCACCGCGATTCAACTGTTCGAAAAAAATGAAGCATAGGGGAGGAGATTTCCCAGGGTCGTGGCGCATCCGTAAAATCCGCGTTCTTGCACTCAAAGAAGGCTCAAAGCTCACGAATATGGGACAACCCGCGGTCTAGTCCCTACAAGGCCGGGACCATTTGGTCGGAAGCTCCGTTTCCTGAGAAGGTGCGTTTTTTCACGAGGATACATGTTGCAATCTTCCCCGAAAACAAAAAAGAATCTAACACGTACGTAAGATCCTTCGTACTCCAAAAGGTTAAGGGGAAAGAAAGTCGGAGGGGAGTATTTTGAAGAAATCTGAGCAGATATGGAAAGGGAGGATAGAGAAGGGGAAAGAGGGAGGGAGGGAAAAGAATGGGGAGAGATGATTTGTTCCTTCGCGATATTTTTGGCGACCCATTTTGGTTGAAAATGTTTTCTCGTGTTTTCAGATGATTAGCCTTGGCACACAATGCTCTTGTTAAAAACATGGACCAACGTCCCGCTAAATAAGGTTCGCAGATAAGCGTTTCGTTGATATTGGGTGTTAGTCATGTGCACAGCCGACAGGGAGCAAAGTAGCGATTATTATCGATGCCATCTCCATATACGACGTGAAGTAATATTAGAGAGCATTAAAAACTCTCTCATGAATCCAATCGTTCGGTCATCTCGGTTGAAGCCGCCATTTCTATTTTTCCTTATTTTCTCTAACGAATTGTGCCTAGGTGATAAACAAAATGTGGGAATAAAAAACTTGATTTCATATTTTTTTGGGATTACTTGGAGCGAATATCGTTTCTCATATCAAAGGTGTTCGTTAATCTCACTTTTTCCTCGCTCTACCTACAACAGTTTTGCATTCTCATTAATGGAAAACTCAACAAAAATAACTCGTCTCAAATTTTGGACTCAATGGGAAAGTTCTATTAATAATCCTTTCTAAAATATAAATAACGTGGATATTTTTGAAAAATTCATGCCTTGAAATAAATTGTGCTGCTATACAAAAAAGTGGGAACACACTTATGAATTGTCTGATGGCTCATCTTGCAAAAGCATGTCTAATTTTTAAATTTAGGGAAGAGATTCCAGGTTATGAACAAGAAATCTTACTATAGAGCAGGGGTGGCCAAACCGCGGCTCTTTTAAATTTCCATTCAGTAGTGTGTCAGCCTTTTTCACTAAAGAACATAATGATGTAGTATGACTTGAGACGTGCTGGGGATACCTATGGGACATGCATTATATCTGAATTTCTTTGGATACAGGTTATGTTTTGCTGTTCGTAAACATATGAGCGCAGAGTGTGTGTCATGAGGCTCTCGAGCTTCTGAAAATTATCGTATGCGGCTCCGAGGGCTAGTAGGTTTGGTCACTCCTGCTATAGAGATTCCACTTAAATTATGAGAAATTCAAATACACATTAAAATAATCTATCACTTCGCAAGTGTTAAGAACCTAAAATAATTTCGACTTTTATTGGCCCAGAGTTAGTAAATAAAATATTTCTTTAGTTGCGTATCTGGTTTTAGAACATACTTTTCAAATTATTATACATAAATTTTACATAGATTTTAATTTTAAAAAGTACGTTTGTTTTTCTTTCAAAGTTTTCTAAACAAATTATAGGCTCTTCATGCTAGAATAACTATTTTCCACTTAAACACTCGGATGACATTTTTATTTGATTCAGTTGTCCAATTTTGAGCGATAATGCACAAGATGTGACACTTAAAATACAATTGAAGTATATACTCGTTTGGTTTGAAGTATTAATTAAATAAAATCGATGGATGCAACCTTGACCTGGTGGAACTCCATATTCAGGAAAATGAATAAAATGTTTAGTAACTTACTAAACATTTTATTCATTTTCCCTATTAATTAAATGATTACTAGTAGCCCGTTGCAGCTACGCTTGCAATTAATTGGTAATCATCTTACCACATCATTCTAGTGGTACCCGCCCAAAATTTTGTTAAGTCAGACAGAAACCTGTGCGTTAAAAAATTAGGAACAGCTATCGAATTACCCGTCACATTTCCCCGATGCGATTTTCGATCTTCTTTTGTCGTTTTCTGCTAGTTTGAAAACGCATATCAGCCAGTAAAAATAATTTTTTTTAGAGGATTCTTGATCGAGTAAAATGTTCCTTCGAGGAGGAACCAAAAACACTTTAAAAAACTTACCCAATCCGGTGGGGCCGAGCAAAAAGAAGATCGAAAATCGTATCGGGGAAAGTACGGGTAATTCGATAGCTAAGCCAAAAATTACCTTAGAGAGGAAAATAATGATACATAGTAAAGAATTTGAAACTTGCATGTTTATCACGGTATATTCAAAAGGAAGAATTTTAAACTTTACCTTACCTTATTTCCAATGATTTTTTATCACTGTAAAGGATTTTGCTGAGTCATTCAGGAATCTGATTATAAAAGTCATCTTCGAGAGTATTTTCAAACTTTTACTTTATTATTGCTTTAAAATTGTTTATTTTTATTGAAATATATATATATATATATATATATATATATATATATATATATATATATTATATGCAAATAATTCAACCATTTATTTCATTTTTTTACTTTTGAATTATTACTAACATATTTTTTGTACTTCACAATATGTTATTTATCATTTCTTAATAATAGCTCATATTTTCCATATCATCAAATTTTAAACAGACGCGTAGGCCTATTTTCCTTAATAAACATTAAATGTGTAGAATATAATGATTTTACTTATGAAAAAGGTAATATTCCAGTATTGAAATAAAGTACGAAGATTTTTTCTTTTAGTCAACCATTTAAAACGCCCTCAGTCCACACGCAGTTTACTGTATAATAATTATTGATAATTATCTGCAATTATTTACTTTGCAATCTATTACGTTTGCTACATCAATAATTCCGATGCTTCATAAAAAGCGCAAAGTGAATAACGCAATTCTTTCGTCTATTTAAAGGTTTAATAGACGCTAATTGAATTGGAGGCAACAATGCGGGTCGCCTTGGCAACACCCGGAAAGAATACGAAAAAGCGATAAAATTTCGAAAAGAAATGCGTATTTCTGACAAAGTCTTCCGTGTAAAATCGCAATAATAAGATATTTTATAGTTTTATCCGTCGAATAAAGCAAAAACAGAGAAAATTGGTCGATATTTACGTATTTTGATGAATGAAATAAAAAAATCTTGCAATTTGAAAAATAGAAAAACCCGTGTAAACTTATGTGAAAATATAATCGTCTCTCGGAGTCGAATCCGAGACTTTTTCCGGGATGTTTGATTTTTATAGGGACCACCTCATGGAGGTTTAACGCTTGTGAAAGTTTCAGCCCTTAATTCCATTGTGAAATGTCCAAAAGTACCATGCTAGACGGACGGACGGACAGACAGACAGACGGGCATTTGAGAATTATTATATAAAGACTTTTCAGTTCCATTATATCTTATAATGATGTTTAACGTTCTTTTTGCATTGCCTCTGCTACGGAGTTAATGTGAATGAGGCTATTTCATATTACTATAATTTTTATTGTCATTCTCTGTTGACATAAATACTCGAAACGCTTGCGTATGGGTATTAACAGCGGCGTCATCGTTACGCGGGAGGGTTTTATTCGTGAACAAAAGTTAGAGAGGAATTTTAAATGATTATTTTTCAGTTCCAACATATCTTGATATAACTTTTATTTTTTTGTTACCTCGACCATGGGAGTAACGTAAATTACGCTTAAATAACTACAATTTTTTTATTATCATTCCAAGCTGGCATAAATGCTGGAAACGTTTGCGTATGGGTTTTGACAAGGACGTCATCGTTACGCAGGAGGGTTTTATTCGCCAACAAAAGTTAGAGAGGGGATTTTTTTTGGCCGTTGCCAAATCCATCTCTTAGAAGGTTTTGGCCGGCTATGATTCGCACTTTGCCTTGACACTTCCTGTTCTGATAACTAATTTCTTTCGTGTTTTCCGACGCCGGAAATCCCGCTCCCAAAAAGCACGGAAGTTATGAAATTTAATCAGATGCGCGACAAACGGACTTCTCGTAGTCGTAGGTTTACTTATCGTTATTTGGATGGCTGCTCTTTTACGCAGGAAAAACATACTGATTAGGAATAAATTTGATAATTTAAATTCAACGCGACTGGATAGTTAATTAAAATTAAGCGGTAAATTATTGTTGGTTTGGATGATTATGAATATGAGTAAAATGATTATAAATGTGAGTAAAATAATGAATGAAAATATTTCAACCCTCCAAAATGCGTACTAGTGATGATAAACCCGAATTCTCGTCGCGATCGAGAAATAGAATTCCATTTATCCTTGAAAGGGACGGTTGTAAACAGTAAGCATTTAATGCGCGCAGTTGTAAAAAGAGCAATTAAAAATTGGCAGTTTTTATTCCGTCTTTTTCATCGGCATTTTTCATTCAAAAAGCTGAATCGGTTAGAAATTGTAATAATTTTTACCGCAGAGGAGGGAATGAACCACTGATATTAAGTAAGGCCTAACTACGGCCCGCCATGAGTTCAATAATTAAAGGGCTTAATGTAGCGTAAGATGGAAATAGGTTTTGTTTGTTTGTATGGAATTTCAAATTTGATTTAGATATAGGACAGAATTACATGTTTACCTAAATAACTAATATGTGGTCCGGTATACTACTTCTTGGTCAGTTATAGTATGCGAACCCACCTCTGTAATTCAACGAATCTAAACAATCGATATTATTATTTTCTCTATTGTTGTAGGTTAACAAAACAATTGCATGGGTCGGTGCAACTCAGGAGACGGGCACTTGGATTACAGAATGAGGACCATGAGGACGATGAGGACCGTCTTAGGAGCCAATGGGAAGTGCTCCCAAAACGAACCGAGGCGGCGGAGGGGTTGGAGGGGTTATGTGACGTCACGTTTAGACGGTCCTCGTTTTCTAGCGTTGAGTGTCGCGACCCTAGTGCAACCCAATCATCCCAAGAGTGAGTGCATGTGCTATAATATAGCCGCTATTTCTTCCATTTTTTAAAGATACCTAAATCGTATTGAGCGTATTTACGTGTTGTTTAGATGCGCGTCATACAGTTGTTGGCGTAAGTTGAAAGGAAAAAATAATGGACATATTTGCACCGGGATTAAATATTATTTTCAAATTATTACATTAGATTTTTATTTTATTTTATAACAAATTTAGTCTTTTTTATTTATGTTGCACTTTGAAAATAACTTCTTTAATTGCTATTGATCTGCCCGTTGTAGCATTGCATACGGATTGAGTGTAACTGTGAATGGGGATAGGAAAAAGGACTAAAACATTAATTTTTACAGGTATTATTTATTATTTAGGATATTAAATCACAAGAAACTTTTGGAATTTTTTGTTATAATAATCGCATTATGTCATAAAGTCGCAATAAAAAGAACCTCTCATCTTTCTTATCGTTTCTTCTTTTTACCGTATAAAATGCGATTTTTTTAATTCTCTCGCTCTCTGTATATCTCTCTCCCTTCCCCTTTCTCATTTAAAAGCATTACCATTCAAAATCACTGGATACGTTTCCATGAAATCAGACTTTCTCATTTCCTGACGCTTTCACTTAGGATACCCACGCCAGATGACGAGGCATTTTC
The DNA here is from genome assembly GCA_028673005.1 of Tanypteryx hageni. Classification (NCBI taxonomy): domain Eukaryota; kingdom Metazoa; phylum Arthropoda; class Insecta; order Odonata; family Petaluridae; genus Tanypteryx; species Tanypteryx hageni. Next base: position 97,457,791 of record CM054116.1, read on the forward strand.
CAATCTTAATAGACCCATGCTCCCTCCGCGGATATACAATTTCGTTTTTGTTTCTCTTTATATTATAATAAATAAATTGTAGGTTGTATTTTCAACAGTGATCTTTGTTAAGTTGTTCAAAGCAAATTAAACGGTCTGGAAAATTAAGTAAGTAACTTTGACCGAAGTTACTAATCATACAACTACTACATGACGATATAATTAACATGTGCTTTACAAAATTCGTTAAATTTGGTTAACCATGCATACCATGCATTTGATTATTAACGCTTAGCTAAATTATACATCTTCGACTATACTTTAATAATTTTTTCATTCGCATCCTTAATTTTTGATAAATCTCGACATAGTATACCAATATATCAATATTTAGATGATTTATCTAATACAACTTTAGATAAAGAAAGCAGACCTTATCTCTATGCTTGGAATGAGCTAAAATATTTGCCCAACTTCTTCATTGTGCAATTAGCGTTTCTATTTTCTATCTGATCTTAATAATTACATGTTTCATAATACAGAATCAAAGCGACAAAGGGAATAAAATATCATGCTCTAATCAGATAAACGCCGATTTTCACATCGTTGGCGGGCATCATAATTGTCTATCCACATTGGAAAACTAACAGTAGAAGTTTTTTACTGAGGCTTTAACTGTTTTGTATGAATACAATGCAAAAGAGCTGAATAGAAACCACAATATGCAAAAATATGGACGTTATCCGCAATAACGATAAACAATAAATTATTATAGATTTAAAAAAATAAACGTGTTTAGATTAAAATTGTGATAGAGCGCCGAACAAAATGAAACTTCAACAAAGAACGAAATAAATATATATTAAATTCAAATTTAACGGAAATTCGAAAAGTTTATGACAAAATAAGACTTTAATGGGTGCGGATACAAAAATACATTTTGAAATGATTGGTTAAAATAAGTAAATTTAGTAACTAAATCGCTTAAAATAAATTAACAATTAAAAAAGGTACTCGGAGAGAGAGGGAGGTCACCTAGGGTTGCCATGCAAGATGCGGCATGCTTTGAATGAAAATTGTGGCCACACTTTCCTGTCCGAGTAAACGGAAGCGCTGCATTTCAGGTTCACCCGCAAGAAGATCGCAACACTACTGTGTTTTAAATTTGAATTTTGGACGTAGCTTGGTAGCCACACGAGGCGATTCTCCTCGCGCGAGCGAGGCGGAACGTAAGCTAATGATTAAACACAATCTTGATTTTACAAGCATTGATTTCCGGAAATAATTAGAGGGAAAAAGATACTTCCTTAAATAAAAAAATAAATATCAATAATGTTATAACAATAATTATTACTTTGAATCTATAACTAGAGTCAGAATTTAGTTGTTTTTGTAATGAATCAGTTATTATGCCTATTGGGATAACTTAAATGCAAATTTCTTTTTGTTCGATAAAAAAAGAAAATATTTGTCCCCTCCGCCTTCCCCACCTCTCTGATTCACAATATTCATATCTGGCGAGCCTAGGGCCACCTGATCTATCCTAAAATATATCTTCATATACATTACGTATTCCACAGTATGATCTATCCTAAGAAATATCTTCATATGATTTACCTTAAGAAATATCTTCGTATACATTACGTATTTCGCAGTACGTAAATGCAGTGCCGTAATTAGGGCGGGGCATCTGCCCCGGGCGCAACTAAAGAAGGGGCGCAAAAATTGTCAGTGGTAAATTGTGTGAGGTTGCATGGCACAAGAACAGGGGCGATTTCACTACTATACTTGTTCCAGACATACGCATAGCAGAAACTATAAATTTCGATGTTATTGATGAGTTTGTTGCATTAAAATCACGTAGAATAGCTCTTTAATATTAACATATTTATACTTTCTGTATTTTAGTTACGTATGTGTGTGATTATGTATGTACGTAATTATATTTATAATTATGTATTTAAATTGTGTACATTTATAGTGAGAAATTACATCATTTATAGTTTATTTTTATTTATTAATTGTTCGCCCAAAATCTATATAGTAAAAAATATAGGTATTAGAGAATTTTTTATGGAGGGGGCGCATATTTGGTAGTTTTCCCCGGGTGCTAAAATATCTAGTAACGGCGCTGCGTAAATGTATGATTTCGAATCGAAATTTCGTAACTTACTTACTTACTTCTACCAAGAATTTTTATAAGGTTCGTACCTCCGAAGTTTCGGTAAGCGAAACTTCGCTTAAACGAAAGATACCAGTGTTGGAAGTTCCGCCTAGGTATCTGCGCAGATATCGCATAATATGATCTTCCTTATCTCTTAACGTGCTCTGTTTCGAAACCAATGGTCTAAGAATGGACCCTTTGTATCAATTAAACATCATCATTTTCGCTCCCTTGGAAGACAAATCAATTGTTAACAAATGTTTTCCCCATAAACACCCACCGCCGACGCTCTAGCTATGCTCTCCTATCTACTAGTTTCTAACAGTTTCTTAAAGCGATATTTCTACAACTATGTGATCACCTTTCTGTCGAATATTCTCTTCAAGGCATATTTTTCTGAGGAGGAATTTCTCGGGGATGGACAGTGTCACCGCAGAAATTTCGAATTTGGATTTTGTCCGAGACCTCAGTTGCGGTTTCTGCTGCCCCTTGCCCTAAATACTTGATTCACAGTTCAATTATCGTAACACGCTTGTCATATTATGAGCTCGTAAAATATCCAATATCAAACGGAAAATTCTCTCCGTGCGCAAGAAGATGGACTATATTCACTAACTAGAACGTTAAATACTATCCATTATAATTTACGGTAGTGTTTTCCCAACTGGAATGCTCGGCACTCATGTCAGAGATGTCCCAAGTTATCCAAAGGTGTGCCGCGAAAAATATTGCTCAGCAACTAGATCGTTGGTTTTGAAACTAGTAAGATGTTTTAGGGCATTTTTTTACTAGAATCGCTGGCAATGTAGGTTACCATCTGAAAGCGTTTTTGCTTTGCGCAAATAGTGATATTCCCATTTACGCATCTAAAGCATACGAGAAGAATCGAGGATATCATCATACGAAATCAATGTTATAGGAAAGATGCGTTGGATGTATTTTAATTGAGTTCCCGGTTTGAAGATTTGCTTCAACTACGAGTATTATAAGTAAATTATGGAATAATTGGAAATTTTTAAATGAAAATTTTAGTATTAGCAAAACAAATATTGAATATATATTTTAAAATCTTTGTAATTTTATTATTCATTTAGAGATGCATCATAAATATAGTAAATGTTACGTCAAGAGTTTGTTCTTAGTTGTCGTTATAAGAAAAAATTTCCGGTATTCGAATTCTTAATGTAACTACTTTCGAATGTGATTGAGCATCCAAAAATTGTATTTTGAACCATACAGCAAATATTGTCTATATTAAACATATAATTCAAGGTACTATTAATAAATTGGAACACAACTTGTGCCCCAAATTAGCGACCTAGAAATTAGTTCGCAATTTAAATTCTGATAATTTGACAAGAATTTGGATAACCAATGTTCGGGTAATCGGCGAAGTTTTCTTTTTAAACTCGCGCGACCAACTTCCCGCGAGAGCCTTATTTCGCTCTCTTCGCTGAAGTTGTCTTTTAAGGACTTAGAAAAAGTTTTGGTTAGAGCGATAAATATCAAAGGATTCGGAATATTCTCAAAGAATTGTGTTCCCTTATTTTTCTGTGCGACTGAGAATAACGAAGAATGCAACGAGGGTTCAAGACATTCATTTGGGATTGTTTTGTAAAAATATACGGATTTTCTGACGTTTACTTTTTGGTATGCGGGTTTAATGATTGCAAATGGTTGATACTGATTGAAAAACCTTTTTCGATGAAGTATTGTGACGGACGTTCATTTTGCAACTTTCAACTAGGGTGAAATTGTTCCCAAAGAAGATGTTCGTGACAGCGTGGGAATCGAGAGAAGTAGACAAACTGCGCTGCATGCAATTAATACTACGACGCAAACTTTGCGTCTTACTCTACGCCAAACTATTCCACTCAATACGCAACCGCAGGCACTGTTTTATGTGACAACCATGATAATTCTGAATTCTCTCGAACGCTGACTGGCGTCGATACATAGTCATATTCGTCCCAACACTGCTTATTGTTTTACCGTTTAGACCGATCCTCCGGAAACTCGTGAGAATTAGAAAAGTGGGCAGCTACGCATTCAGCATTGACGGAAATCGCATAATAGAATTCCTAGAAATTTTGTAGCAACCGTAGCTAGCATGGACTATTGGTAACCTCTGGGTAATGGTAAAAACCCAACCTCCGAGACCAGAATCTTCAATATCTGCATAGCCGTCGCGTGAGGCGTGCTTTAGAGGCGACCGCGGCACTTTTCTAGAGCCGGCGTTATAGCAGTGTCGCCGTCTATCTATACCTAAAACGCTATATCTTGGCAGTGCGCTGTTGGCACCTTTACGATAGGAGGAGTCCATCCTCGAGGTGGGACCGATTTTAGGGGAGGTGGTGTTTATATGTGAGCATTTACTGCGCGAACGTAAAATCTGGGGGTGAAGAAGGAAAGGGAGGGAGGTACACTAAAGCTGATGGACTCGTCCGAACCGAAATTCGTCTACTGCGCAAGTACTCTGACGTCAGTTCCCCCTTAAAGCTTCTCCTTCCCATTCATTCCATTCCCTTCTCACGCGTCTCCGCCTGCCATCTTAGAGCGCACGAGGTATACACATGTGTGTGGCGGTGGATTTTTCGTGGCGGTGAATTGCTGGCGGTGAACTTTTCGTATACCGTGCCACTCGACCTACCTACATGCCAAATTTCAGATTTATAGCCCTTCTAGAAGTACCTAAGAGTTTTGTGTCAGTGAGTGAGTGAGCAAGGCACAAGTATCTATATTATTATAGATGCGTAAGGAAATCGTGCTTTGAATGCTTTAATACGAGAGAGAGAGGACGGAAGAAAGAAGGAGAGAGAGGGAGTGAGAGAGAAGAGGGATGGAGACAGAAGGAGGGAGAGGGAGAGATGGAATAGATAATGGTCTTTATTAGGGCGATATTGATACTAGGAACTCTATTATTCCAGAGAAGGTGAGAGTAGGAGAGGGCGGGAGAATGGAAGGAAATACTCGAATACAAACAAACATAATCATAGCAAAAGTGATCGGTGCAGTAAACTCAGACATGATACTTATTCCATGAATCCATCTCATTCCACAAGAAACAAATTTACCATTCAGTTTCAAACGAAAACAATATCCCATATGATTGGTTTTTTCAAAGACAATCAGTAAGTCACAAGGCCAAATGTTTGATAAAATATGCCTTTACCTACCTAAACCTGTTTTTAGTCATGGACAATTATATGTTGCTCTATCAAGGGTGAGATCGTTTGATTCACTTGGTGTAGTGTTGAAAAGAACCCAGAAATTTACAACTGTGTCTTTAGAGAAATCTTTGATTAAAATATAAGCTAAAATATAACTTAACATAATAACTTAAGAATCCTCCAATCATAAATATGTAACAAGACAAGGCAATGCAATGATGTTTATGTTTTACACCGCATCTTCAGTGTGTATGGAAAGAGGCCATATGACAAGTGCAACCTAACAAAAAAATGCAAAAAATTTATTTTGTGAGACATTTGAAATGTAACTACATGGAATTTTTCCCTTTTTAAAATCCTGCAGTAACAGCTTTTTGAGTCATAATTTGCCTATGTTCTTACAAATAAATTTTAATATTTTTATAATTTTCATGAGAATAACCATTGCAAAGCAAGATGAATTCAACTGGTAGAAAATATGAAAGTGTTATATGACTAAATAATGATACAGCCTACAAATCTGAGCTCCAACTCGGCATGGAGGTATTAATCATTTGTAAATGGTTTCGTATATCTTTATTACTTGCTGTCTCGCATACGGTGTCTCTTCCAACTACTTACAATAAGTAATGAGTGGGCCGCACATTTTTAAACTGGCTGGCAGCGTGTCTCCTGACCTAGATGGAGGTCAGATATTTCCCTTCCTCTCTTACGCTTTCATACCACCGACTGACAGGATATCTCATCCCTCCACGTCGAGTGACCACCATTCACGTTCACATTGCGCTCGGTTGCTTACTTGCTGCAGGAATTAAACGCCTGCTTCTTTCCGAGATGAGCAAGCTTAAATTCAACTTCACCATGACACCGCCAACGTACGTTACACCGACACTTCCCATGTACAGTCATTTCTCGATTTACGCGTTCCTGAAAAGGGCCGCGTAAATTAAAATCACGTGAATTAAGAACCAATTTCTTATGAGAAATAATGGAAAAGTGAGGGGCTGTTGCATGCAAAGGCCAAGTCGATAGACACTATAATGAAACATAGGTAATATTGATATCAATCTACTAGGAATCAAATGTAAGCAATATTGATATCTATCAACTAGGAATTTAACAACAATTAAGAATATGAAGAGAAAAAAAGTAAACAAGATGGTGAGGGGGTCAGAGGGGAGTGGCAGGTTCCCTCCCTAACTCTTTGTTAACTTTTTCTGCATATCATTATTTTTAAAATTCTCATTCGGTTGTCATAAACAACTGGCATATTACTTGTAAATGCGGATTACTTCCATTTCGTCCCCGGTCAAAAAATGAAACTTCGTATTTACTAAAACCGCTATAGTTGGATTATTTACCCTTATATTCTTCTGTCGGCGTAGAGTCCACACACGCATTTTTAATACAGCCTTTGTTAACATCATGATCCATACAAGGCGATAAATTTCCTATGATGATGAATTTTCCGTGGTTGTGAATTTTCCGTGGCGATGAATTGCTGTCAATGTATTTTCCGCGGCGTTGAATTGCTGGCGATGAATTGATAGCGATGAATTGCTGGCGGTGAATTTTCCTAGACCCGAGTGGCACAACCGACGAGAAAAATCTAAAATCACAAAAAAGTTCATATTTAAGGGGTCATTTTAACCCCAATGTTTCATTTCAATACCCCATAAGAAAAGCATGGGTTTCAGCGCGAGGCTTTCTAAAAATACATTTTTAAATTACTTAAAATTGGGATACAAATTCGCGAAAAGGATAGTTGTCTTTGTGAAAAAAACGGAGTTCTTAATTTTTGAAGGTAGAATTCAGATACTTACCTAATTAGCGTAAATATCTGCTTTTAATCCGAAAAAAGTGTGAATTTTTTCCTATTTTCAACAATGAAAAATCTTTAAATACTATGGCAACGACCTCAATGCTTTTAAAAGGATCTGATATTATACCTTACGATTGCGGTGATTTAATGCTTTTAATGGAAACTAGGGCAATACCGCATGTTCTGGTTGGAAGAAATGATTTTTTTAAATGTTTAATCTTTATTCTTTATTAAGTTACAAAAATCGATTACTGATTATTGAATATCTCTTTATAGACAATATTTTTGATTTTACATGAATTATTAGATTGTTTACAGAATATTTTGAGGTTTTCTCGATTAGTTACACGTGACATTGCAACATATAATTGGCCGTGAGAGAAGGCGTCTTCTTTCAAATAAATCAAAACATTTGTGAGAGTTTGGCCTTGACTTTTATTTATTGTTATTGCAAAGGCTGGTCTAAGGGGGAATTGTCTTCGTTTGAGTGTAAAAGGAAGACCCGAATCCAAAGACGTCAAAATAATTCTAGGAATCGAAACAATATCTCCATTGAATGTTCCGCCAAGGATTTCAAACTTGATTAATTTATTTGAAGGATGAATTTCCAGAACATTTAATTGAACTCCATTACATAAACCAAGAGTTGGATTAAGTTTTCTCGTAAGTATGACTTGACAGTTTTTTTGAGCACTAACTTATGAGGAGGGATTCCACTGATATTAATAGTATTTAAAAATTCTGCAGGATATAAGTTCTGACTTTCTTCTTCAACAATTGAGTCCGAACTTAATAGAGTTATCTTATATTCTGGAGTTTTCCCGAGAATGTATGTGTTAATTTCATCAACAAATTGATTTTTTGTTGTTAAAATTGTCCATTTATGTAATTATTTCTTATCAATCAATTGGTCGATGAAAGTTTCGAAATTAGAAAGAGGTAACAACAGATCATTAGGCAAAGTTATATGATCTTCACTATTATTATCTTACCCTTTTTCGAGTCGCAAAAGATATGAAGCAAATTCTTGATCTGAATGTTTAGTTCCGTCAAAACATTCTCTCATAAGGATCCCTTCGGTAGTAAAACTGCAGCAATTCCAGAAGATGCAACAGCCAGAGCAATATCTCCTCTTGATCTAACTTTTGCTAAAACCAATTTGTAGATGAAAGTTTTACCGGAACCCTCGATGAAAAAGAGCCTTTTGATCATTTGGTTTGATGAATCAACTGTAGTGATAATATTTGTATGAATCAATTCTTGTTCCGCACTCAATCTATTATAATAAAACGCAAAGGCGGTACGTGGCTCACAATAACATTGTATTGCTAAGCATCAGGATATATAAACAGCTGAAACTGAAATATATCGGCTATCGTTCATTTGCTTATATAAATTCGTCAAATTGACATACAAACCTCGTACCTACATATTTTAAAAGAAGAATGATCAAGGTTTTTTGTTCTTACAGTCTTTTTTCGTCTTCTATCGGAAATCGCTTGCATTTCAAGTTTATTCTCATTAATTTGGACTAAATTGAATGTTAATTTAAAAAAATACGTAGATATGTACTTATGAAATATAATTATTTGGTGAAATATACTTAAACGTTGTATTAGAATTAGTAGAACTATGTCAATTTAAATAAAAACAAAATATTTGCCATTTTGGAAGTAATACATTATAATAATTTTCCGTATTAATATCGCAACCAAATAAACAATGTCTAATGTTTATTTGCTCAATGTCTCTAGCAACGAGATAAATAGCTTCTGTATATCGCATTGAAATACTGTATCATGCTATATAAAGTTAAAACCATTTAGATAATGCTTATATGAAACTATATATATTAATTAATGAAATTAATATTTTAAATTGTTTGCTCAGAATGAAAGTAATGGCTTCAAGAGCAACACGTTACGCTTCACTTGAACTAAACAGTCGTGTATTGGAACGTATACCAGGAGAAGAGATAGTTTACGGAAGTGTAGATACCATCGTGAGGATGCGACAGATCAACAGGCATACCACGTAGAATTTTTGAACAGTTTAACGCCAACTGGAATGCGTCCGCACAAACTAAGATTAAAACCAGGCGCTGTGATCATGTTACTCAGAAATTTAGTACCTTCGAAAGGCCTGTGTAATGGGACGCGACTCACAGTTACACGACTACAACGTAACATAATCGAATCAAGATTTATAGATTTAGATAATTCTGAAACTATTCTCATACCTGGAATTCCACTCATCCCATCAGACACAAACATGCCTTTTAAATTTAAGAGAAAACAATTCCCAGTAAGATTAGCCTTTTCTATGACTATCAACAAGTCGCAGGGACAGACTTTTGATAAAATTTACATTCACCTTCAAAAACCAGTATTTAGCCATGGACAATTGTAGGTGGGTCTCTAGAGAGTAAGATCATTCGAATCTATAGCGATTGTGTCAGAAAATCATGACATGGAAAATTGAGTTTTTAAAGAAATTTTTTAAACTAATGCTTGTGCGGTGCGCTTATAGCGCTTATTTTAGCCCATCACATATTAAAAATATTAAATTATTAAATAAAAACATGTTTTAATTAAAAAAGGTTTCATCTATTTCATATATTATAGTTTGGCTAGCGCGCAGATGTTCTGCGCGGGTTAGCTAGTTTATTAATATTTTCATTGAAATAAAGTTCTAAACTAAATTAATCTTTGTTTATTAACTGTTTGTGGATAGCAACGAAATAATTTGTTTATTTACTGGTTGTAGATAACAACGTAGTAATTTGTTGCACGCAAAAATGAGTTTTCTTTATATATAGTATATAGATTAATGCCGTCATAATGAATTACAGTTGAACTTCCATAACTTGAAGCTCAAGGAAAAGTAATAATTATTCGAGTAATAGAAAATTCAATTATGGAAATATATTTTTAAATAGTTGTAAATATACAGTGGAACTTCTATAACTCGAATCTCAAAAGAAAGTAAAAATTATTCGAGTTATAGAAAATTCGAGTTATAGAAATATATTTTTTCATATTTCTTTAATTGAATTTACATCAAGTTAATTCCCATAAACGTATAACTATAATTTTCAATGTCATGCATATTATGAAACATCATCACCAATATTTTCTTCCGATAATATGTAAGATTTTACACTATCCAAAACACTAATTGCATCACGCACTGTGATTGAGCGTATCATGGATAATTGCAATTCTTATGTATGTACTACTGAAAGCACAAACATGACGATTAAATTTGGGTTATCAACTGTAGGAAGGGGCGAATAGGATTGTTTTTCTCCCGAGCTATAAGGAATCACAATAGGAGAAGCAACCCCGATAGCAGTGACGGGAAAACGTGAAAAGCATTTTAATGTTGTGTTTCGTAGTTTTTCGAGAAATTTTAACTCTTTTCAATTGTTAAATATAATGGCGTCATACCTATTTCTCGATATTCTTTATCCAAATACGTGCTAAAGGCATGGATGATGATGCCATAATCATAACAGAAAATATCTTTATTTTTCCATAAAATATATAGGGTATTGTCTTAATGATGATTATCCTTATTGCTCATGCAGTGCGATCTGAGTCACGAAACTTGAAATACGAAAACTTGGGCACGAGCCGATTGCCAGAAAATTTGGAAATTACGGATAGAAAATTATAAATATACTGCTATTACTCGTGGAATTTATTATTTAATACATATAGGCTCCACATAACTGAAGTGCTGTTGTCCTGGAGATCGCGTTGGTTTATTTACGAGTTTAGATCTTGGTGTACGGTGATTTTTTTAAGCGCTTGCAGTATGCAAGCACCGACTACTCGTATAATATAAGGATTGAGACGACGATACAATCTCGAGGTTTAACGATGACACGGTCGGCAAGGCAACAGATCGTTAAAAGCTTAAAATTTTCCAATAAATATGATTTAAACGTAATACTTGAGCGGTTTCGAATCGTAGGCGAAATGTGACGATAAGAATAAGAAACGTTAATTATTTTTCTTTAAAACGGTCCAGATTCGAAGATCGTAAGTCAATTCTTTCTAATTTTAATTTGCAAAAAAGTGAAATTCTGTAAATCGAAAAATCGATTTTTGTGTTATCTTATGGGAAATAGAAATTATCTACAGGAGTCGACCCCGGGTGTTTTTGGGGGATTTATTTTGGGATTTTTTTGTCATTGCCTTGTGATATCCAAATGAAGCATTCCTACCAAATTTCAGACTTCTACCTAGTCGGGAAATCTGTCAAAACACGTTAAAACAAGGTGATCCAAACAGAACTTATGGTGAGCGTAGCTACGATAGTTCAGTGACAGAATATCCGCCCGGCACGTGGAAAACCCGGACTCGATTCCCGGTCATAGCGGAATTTTTTCTCGTTTCAAATTATTCCCAACTTTACAGCTTATGCCTGTCTGCATAGATTCTTCGGATCGCTTTATTCCATCAACTTCAGAAATTATGATGCCTACTTTCCATTTAATCATTTACTTAATACTTATATTGGCTTTAATAGCTTTAAAGTCATCGCGGATATGCAGCTCTTTGTGTTCCCAAATTTCTTAATTTAGCGTTATAAAATACTACAAATACATTCGAACGGAATATTAAATTGATCACGCGTGCGGCAAAAAAGCGTGTACGTATTAGAATATACCGAAACTTAATCCAACAATAGTTGTTGCTATGGCAACACTCTCATAATGAGTGATAAAAATTGCAAAATCGCCAGTATCTACTCGAAATTCCAAGAAATACAATCGATAAGCAAAATTCTATAATAAAAATTAGAATCTTCATTCTTTTCCTCAGAGAATATTGCAAAACTCGCTCCGATATTACAATTCTAAGATATTTTAAAGTGCAAGAGAAAATTACCCTGTACGATGGATTGCATATTTTCCATGTAAATCAAATGGGAAGGATATTTCCTGGAATCGAACCCGGGACTTCCCAACAAAAACTATCCTCGGGAGCTCGGTCCATGTAGCAAGAGATTTTCACCAAGTTTCATGAAAATCGGCGTATTTGTTCAAAAGTTAATAGAGGAGGACGGATGGACAGACAGACAGACACAATGACAAAACTATGAGCCTATTTCCATTCTGGAAAGTAGGGTAAAAAATCATCGTTCCACACATCCCATCCTTGTACGGAAACACACCTAAGCATTTTATTTATTAAGATGATAGTGATACATCACAACTAGGTGACTGATACACACATCACTACAAGACTAAAATTACTAGATTGCCATTTGGCTGCCACACACTCAAATGCTTTTTTGCAAGAACTTCTGTTTGATAATATTTCATCAATATTTGATCTGGAATAAATGGTGACACCATCACATTTACAGGTTTTCCTGCAGAAAGAAATGACAACTAAAAAGTCATGTAATTGTAGAGCAGAATTGCATTCTTCAATTCAGATTGTTGTTTATTCAGTAATTCTGCCTTTCATATTTGGAATACTATAGAAATAGAATAGAAGGGATGTTTTCATTTAAAAAATCTTTTTATTATGATTAATTATTTTGCTATAAAAATTTAAATATAAAATCACTTGTTATTTTTAACCTATATTGAAATAAGCTTTAATATTATCTCAGAAGCATATCCACATGTAATTAACAGTGAACAGATGTTGTAGTCTGTAGTAGAAGAGCAACCTACTTCAGAGTTTGCAGCTAGAATTTATAGATTCTTCTGATGAAAAAACTTATGACGGAGATTATTTTTCTGTCTGTGGCTAACTTTTTTTAATCCAGTGGTAATTTTTGCTTTAATCCAGCATGGCTACAACCAAGTGTTCCATTGCTCTTTTAATTCTACATCTGAATCAAAATTATCAAATAGTGCACTCTACTGTGTGTATTCAAATACTAAATTTGCATTGAGAAAGTCTATAATTCTGGCCTACTATGTCATTTGGTGTAGTTATGAGTTTAAATCACAAGACTTTAACAAGTACAACCTAATTATCAATTTTTAGTTTAGCTGTGCTTGGATCTTATGTATATGTTTTTATGTATTCAACTCCTAAAGAATATGTAAATACTAAGCAATGACATTTCAAGGGTAGAAATTCTCTTCGGCAAAATAATTCCTTGAAACAAAGACTTTCTATTGAACAGTTGATCATTATACGAGTTCCAGTTTTAAATGCTTATGAGTTTTTTCTTATAATAATGTTTATTTTGCATCTTCAAGAAAGTTGCTCCTGGCTAAGAGAATTTTCTTTTTAAAGAAGTTAATTGAATTTGAATTTATTAATTTAAAAAATGAAATTTGATATGAAAGTCTTCAATAAAATTGAGATATGGATTGAAAAAATTGTTTCTTAATATTCATCAGATAAAAAGCATGTTGCATTACTAAAGAAAAAATAACAAACCAAAAATAATTTTTATAATGCACTAAAAGGCAAAAATTATGAGCAGAAATAACAGAATTACACTAATTATTCATAAATTCTAAATTTATGTCTTATATAATTATAGAAGTCATATTATAAAAGCTTTATGGCTTAGCCACATAATTTTGCTACAAGATACAAACTAAAGTAAACAACTTTTAGAAGATGACTTTTAGACTTTTGGATTGTTTGTTACAAATCTGTAATTTATGGATAATTTCCATAATTCTTGAATTTCTGCTTTTAGGTTTTGCCTTTTAGTGCATTCTAAAAATTGATTTAAAAAGATTTTAAAACTATTTTTGTTTTATTTGAGAATATCTTGATAAATCTTGAAACACTTAGACATCTTCTTGTGACTCAAGTCATACCATGTACTTTTAAGTTGAACAATCAACAACACATTTTTGGAAATAATTGCCAAAACTTTTCCATTGAGTAGAAGAGTTTATTTGTGTTTTTTATGTGAATCATAAACCTTAAGGCTTTTTACATTTGGCAGATTTACTATTATATACCCCACCATTTTCATTGTTGATTATTTGCATCATAAAACACAAAACAACCTTTATCATAAATGGGTATGTGTTGGCACTTGTTATAAAAAATTTAATTTTGCATTGAAGACAATTACTTGCTCATTAATACTTGTCTAAAGCTTAGACTAGTTGAATGAGACCTTCCATTATTACTTTTTTCCTCTATTTAGTGAGAGTACAAAATTACTGTCATTGGAAGAAGGTCCAATGAAAAAATTGTATGTGTGAGATATGATTTTTCTGTCCCTTGCTATGATTATAGTTGAAATTTTTATAATTCACCATAATCTTGGATTAATATAATTCCATCTAGATTATCAGTTGCAATTTTCTCTCTCTCTCTCTTAAAGCAATTCTCAGTTCATTTAATCTTTCCTGCAATTATGTAGATAGAAGATAATTTTTTTAAATTTTAGTTTGAAGAAGCTACCTACTTCATTTGTAGCAGTGACAAGTAATATTAACATGTAAAGTTATTAATGACATAAAACATTTAGAGAATACAATACCAGTTGATCTTTTTTAATTTAGACAAAACTTTTTGGAAGAAATGTGTAATAATTCATGCAAACTTTTGAAGAAATAAGTCTCCCAAATATTTTTGCTCATCATCTGTTAAAGCAGTTTCTAAATTTGCATAAAATGTAAGAGAATTATTATTGACATAATAACCGCCATCTCCTGACTTTGCCAGTACCAGAAGAATCTTGGACATATAAATTAAAATTATATCCATTCTAACAAATTAACTGTTTAAGGTATAGCTGTGTGGAATATCACACTGCATAAAGTATAATATTCATTCTATTTTCACAGACTCAGTAAGCTCTTCACTTCTATCACATACGTTCATATGTTTAAATTAATTTACTCTGAAGTATAATTTACTATTAAGGGAAATGTTTTGCTTGTTGTATTAATAACAAAAACTTATTTTACTACCTAATACATATCATATTCATTCATTTTGGGCTACTGTCCCTGGGAGATGAATATGTATTTATTTAGTTGTTGTTTGCTTAATTTTCATTATTTATCAAATTCAGCCAAAATTCAGTAATTTCAAGAATTTTGTTATTTTAATAAAGAATTTCTATTTTACACCAAAATGCCATGTTTTTGGTAGTCAAGTAATTTATCATTGCTATTAAACATTTCCTTGGTTTTTCCAAATATTTGCTCCAGCTTACACATAATCATTATCTATTATTGTATGCATATGTGTCTCTTCAAAGTGTGCATATTTCTTATTGCATTTACCCTGAGTTATGTCAAACTACAACTGATTTATATGTTTGCAGTTTTTAATAACCTTTTATGTGGATGAAGTTTTTAGTTTCATAACAATTTTACAATAATTCATCAACTTTTTAGAATGAAAATAAATAATGCATAACAATTTCTTTTTCATTGCTAATAAGTTTATTAATATTTATATCCATTAAAATGTGTTATTTTCTTTTGGAGAAATTTTAACTTCTGCAATTTTGTTGAGGATCAGGCACTTCGCTAGGAACTGGATCTTCGAGCCCATGCAAAAGTTCTCCAAACCTATATACAGTGTCCTGAGTAGACTTGATTCTCTTGAAAACCATAACATAAAATGATTCTAATAATTTCACTCACTTCTAGTTAATTTACATTTTAATTTTAAAACATTGTGATCATCAACAATTTTCACACAAAGTGCTTTATAAATTAGGCTTAGGATTTAAAATATAAAACTTTATTTTTATAGAGATAAAAATAAGTTTCAATATTTTAGAATTTCTTCCTATTTTAAGAAATTCGTAGTATATAAACATCAGCATTTTGGAGCATAAAATATGTAATCTTCAAAAACTCAGAAGGAAAGAGGTTCTGTGTGTCTCGCTATCGTCGGCGTCCCTAGAACGCGCACCATCCTCTGTCCTTTCGTCGCAAACTCCCCTCTCACTGGGGGACTCTCCGGCCTTCCTCCGCCGCCCACTCTTATGGCCAATCGCCATTTGGGTGTGTTCTTTATCCGACAGATTTACCTCCCAAGTCGGTGTAAATTGGGACCCATATAGCGCCTACCTGGACATTTCCTAATGAGAAAATGATTGACCCGAATGGCCCATGAAAATGCCCCAAGTTCTTGTATTGTGAGACAATGAGACGTGTCGTAACTCTGCGTTATAGCCAGATTTTGATGGATATATGCACGTGAATGCTAGTAAATTATATCTCGTTAAAATTCTGTTGTTGGATATTCATGAAGAAGTTCGCAGTCAGTGGTCATACGTGCATATGTGATATTATGTAATTTATTTAGTGAAATATTTTCATTACACTTACCCTTAAATAAGTCAGTAACTAGAACCTGAAAAGATTTGTCGTATCTTATAATTTCAATATAAAGTACTTAAAATTTTCTAAGTTGTTCTTTATTGATACAACTTTCAGCTAACAGGACGATTCATGCGCTACAATTTAAATTTCTGTGGATATGTAGTTATTTTGGATTGTAGGTTTCCGCAGCGAAGAGCGTTGTTAGATGGCGCTTTCGGGAGAGGCTGCGTAGAGAGCATTTTTAACTCGACGTTTTGCCCACGTTGAAGTGGGCGTCTTC
Organism: Tanypteryx hageni; assembly: GCA_028673005.1. Classification (NCBI taxonomy): domain Eukaryota; kingdom Metazoa; phylum Arthropoda; class Insecta; order Odonata; family Petaluridae; genus Tanypteryx; species Tanypteryx hageni. Next base: position 97,474,495 of record CM054116.1, read on the forward strand.
AGGAGTGAAGACGCCGACTGCAGCGTGGGCGAAACGTCGAGTAAACCCCTTGTGTTGGAATTTAAATCTCCCTCTTCCTGGACGTGAATGTCAAGGTATGCAGTCTTGCGAACTTGAGAGCAGATATTACCAAGATCAAGGATTAATACTCTTCTGACATCTATGGAGTATATCCAGAAATATCACGACTAGACGCCGATAAATCCAAACACGAGTCTGACGCTAACACGGGGTTAAAAATGCCCTCTACTCAACCTCTCTCGAAAGCGCCTTATAACAAATATGTAGTTATTTCTGACATTTTATAAGAGAATAAGGATTTTTTGCATAATATCATTCTATTGTTCTATTAAAAATAGTGGAAAAATGTTCATTGACAAGAAAAATTTATCAGATGAAGAAAGAGCTTTTGAGTAAGTAAATAGCCATAAATTGGGGAACTTTTCCTTTCAGTCACACGGCGGCATCTACTGTCTGAAGGTGAATTCTAGATCGCTTCCTCTTCTAATTAACTGAGGAGGTGAAGATAATTGGGAAATAGCAGCAGGCGAGGGAGGAGCAGGGGCGCAAAGATCCTCTGGGTTATCTCGACTTGTTCTGAACAATGGCCATAATCCTTATATAATAATTCTCAAGTGTCCGTCTGTCTGTCCCGGTATTTTTGGACATTTCCCAATGCAATTAAGAGCTGAAACTTTCACAATCGTTAAGCCCCCATGAGGTGGTCTCTAGAAAAATCAAACATCCCGGAAAAAGTCTCGGATTCGACTCCGGGAGACGATTATATTTTCACTTAAGGTTACACGGGTTTTTCGATTTTCAAGGTGCAACTTTTATTTCCTTCATTCGTAAAAATATGTAAATATGGACCGAATTTCTCCATTTTTGTATTATTCGACGGCTAAAACTATAAAATATCTTATTTTTGCGATTTTTGGATGTTACACGGAAGAATTTGTCAGAAACACGCATTTATTTTCGAAATTTTATGGCTTTTTCGTACTCTTTCCGGGTGTTGCCAAGGCGTCCCGCATTGTTGTTGCCTCCGATTGAATTAGCGTCTATTAAGCCTTCAAATATACGAAAGAATTATGTTTATTCGCTTCGCGCAATGCCAAACTTAATAGATTGCAAAGTTAATAATTGAAGAATATTATTATTCAGTAAACATACGAAGAGGAAGAATAACGTAGCCAAAGAGTGGCAAAACAATTCGTATATTGATGCCAGAATGTAATAAATTTCAAGCGCTTCATTTTCTGGTAGAATTCAAATGATTGACAGGATTTTATTAATTAATCAAACAATTGCATTTACTATATATATATATATATATATATAATAAAGATAATATATATATATATATAATAAAGATTATATGGTTGGACAATATGAGTTCTCTCGAGGTAAAACAATCCGGAGGTAAAATAGTCCCCCAATCGGATCTCCGGGCGGGGACTGCCTTGAGGAAAACATTTGTCGAAAGTAAATTACGAATAGGGACTTGGAACGTAAGAACTATGAGAAAGGCAGGAAAGCTAGAGAACTTGAAAGAAGAAATGAGAAGAAATAGAGTTGACATTATAGGGCTAAGCGAAACTAGATGGGAGGGAGAAGGACAGTTCGACTCGGAAGAATTCACGGTAGTTTATTCTGGAGGAAATAGTGGGGAAAGGGGAGTAGCTCTGGTACTTAGGAAAGATATGATGAAAAGCGTGACAAAGATAATAGCAACGAACGATAGACTGATGGCAATAAAGCTAAAAGCAGTCCCAGTGGACATGCTGATAATCCAGGTATATATGCCAACGTCAGCTCATGACGATGAAGAAATAGATGAGATCTATGAGCAAATTAATGAAATTTACGAAGAAGACGGAAGAGGAAAGGTAAACTGCATAATAATGGGAGATTGGAACAGCATAGTCGGAGAAGGACAGGAAGAAAATGTTGTCGGGCAATACGGACTTGGGAAGAGAAATCGAGGAGGGGAGAAACTCGTAGAATTCTGCATCAATAATGACCTTGTAGTGACTAATACATGGTTCAAAAACCATAAACGAAGGTTATACACATGGAAAAGCCCAGGAGATAGAATGAGATGCCAAATAGATTACATCCTTGTAAAACAAAGATTCAGGAACAGCATAAAGAACGCCAAGGCATTGCAAGGAGCAGACATTGATTCAGATCACAGCCTTCTAATACTTGACGTGAGTACAAAGCTCAAACAAATAAGAAAAACGAGAAGAGAAAGACAGACCTGGGACCTACAAAAACTGAAAGAAAGGCAGGATGTAGTCAGCATGAAGTTGGAAGATAACCTAAGAAAGTTGGAAAACAAACCGAAGACCGTCGATATAGAATGGGATGAAATTAAAACCAGTATCAAGGATACCTTGGATAAAGAGATTGGAAAACAAGAGAAGAAAATCAGAAAACCATGGATCACGAAGGAAATGCTGGAGAAAATGGATGAGAGACGAAAATGGAAAAACGTTAACAGTGAAGAAGGTAGAGCCAACTATAGGCGTATAAACAATGAGTTGAGAAGGGTAACAGATAAAGCTAGAGAAAATTGGATAATAGGAAAATGTGATGAAATAGAACAAATGGAGAAGTTAGGACGGTACGATATGATGTACGCTAGGGCACTGGAATTAGAAGATAAGAAGTCTAATGGAATTTGTGGTAAAGGAATTATGAATACGGATGGGAAGATAGTCTCAGAAACAAAGGATGTAGCACAGGTATGGGAAGAATACATTAAGGAATTATACGGCAAACAGGCAGGAGCGGCAAAAATAGAACTGGAAAATGAGGAAAACATTGAAGAAGACAACTTAGGACCAAGTATTATGGAGAGCGAAGTAGAAAAAGCGATAGTGGAACTAAAGAAGGGGAAAGCCACGGGCAGCGATGGAATACCGGCTGAGATACTTAAAGTCATAGGATCAGAAGGTCTAAAAGCGATCACGAAATTAATTAATAAGATTTACGACACGGGAGAGTGGCCTCAGGATTTCCTAGAAGTAACAATGATCCCTCTAAAGAAGAAGCCAAAGGCAATGCAGTGTAAAGATTACAGAACTATAAGCCTTCTGTCACACACATCGAATATCATCACGAGGATTCTTAATAAAAGGCTGGAGAAAAAGGCAGAAGAAATAATAGGGGAAGATCAATTCGGTTTCAGAAAAGGACGAGGAACTAGAGATGCTATAGGAGTAGTTAGAATCATATCAGAAAGGGCAATAGAATACAGTCAAGATATCTGCGCATGTTTCATAGACTGGCAGAAGGCCTTTGATAGAGTAAATTGGGTCAAGTTGATGAAGATATTAAAGGATATAGGTGTAGACTGGAAAGATAGGAGACTGATTAGGAATCTATATGAGAATCAAGTTGTAAAGGTCAGGTTTGAGAATGTGGACACCTGCGGAATAAATATCGGTAGAGGAGTAAGACAAGGCTGCTGCCTATCGCCAACCCTATTCAATATATATGGAGAAAGTCTAATGCAAGAAGCTTTAGATGGCACAGGGGATTTCAAAATTGGAGGAAGGATTATAAGAACAGTAAAATACGCAGATGATCAAGTACTTCTAGCAAGAAAGAAAGAGGAACTACAAAAAATGATAAATAGACTAGTGATAACAGGTAGAAAATACGGTATGGAAATAAATACAGAAAAATCCAAGGTCATTCGAATATCGGGTAAAGAAGAGAATCTGAACATAACTATTGGGGGAAAGCCATTAGAACAAGTTTCAGAATATAAATACCTTGGAAGTATCCTTACACGAGAGGCAAAATGTACGGATGAGATCAAAACTAGAATAGGAAAAGCAAAAGCGGCTTTCAGGAGAAAGAAACAACTACTTACAGGGAATATAAGGGAAGATATCCGCAAGAAGTTGATAAAATGCTACGCATGATGTATAGCATTGTATGGGGCAGAAACATGGACGCTAAGGAAAAATGACATCAAATACTTGGAAAGCTTTGAAATGTGGACTTGGAGGAGAATGTTGAAAATAAAATGGACGGATAGGATGAAAAACGATGAAGTGCTACAAAGAATAGGAGAGAAGCGAATGATTATACAGACTATCAGAAAGAGGAAGGCTAACTGGGTTGGACATTACATGAGGAGAGAGAGTATGATTAAAGATGTGTTAGAAGGAAAACTAGATGGGAAAAGGGAAAGAGGTAGGAAAAGGTATCAGCTAATAGACGATTTGAAAGGGAAAGAGAGTTATCAAGATATGAAGAGGACAGCGGAAAATAGGAGTATATGGAGAACCAGGTTTAACCATGAATAATCACGGACCTGTCTACGGACAGACTACCTATGATGATGATGATATATATATATATATATATATATATATATATATATATATATATATATATGCACTGGTGGTGTAGTGGTTAGCGTGTCGGCTTTCTATTGCAAAGTTCGGGGGTTCAAACCCCTCGAATGGAGGTTTTATTTATTAAAAAAAAAAAAAAACTATCATCAGTGCCTGGCAGTAGGCAGCAGTACTGTCAGTATGGTATAGAGCCGAAAACAAATGATGTTGGTTGGGTCTATATCCAATACAGCTGTAGGCGTGATCAGGACGATTTGAACGGCTACAGTACTGCGATGTGGAAAGCAAGAGGGAAACTACCACATTACAATCCCTAGTAAAGATTATATGGTTGGACAATATGAGTTCTCTCGAGGTAAAACAATACGGAGGTAAAATAGTCCCCCAATCGGATCTCCGGGCGGGGACTGCCTTGAGGAAAACATTTGTCGAAAGTAAATTACGAATAGGGACTTGAAACGTAAGAACTATGAGAAAGGCAGGAAAGCTAGAGAACTTGAAAGAAGAAATGAGAAGAAATAGAGTTGACATTATAGGGCTAAGCGAAACTAGATGGGAGGGAGAAGGACAGTTCGACTCGGAAGAATTCACGGTAGTTTATTCTGGAGGAAATAGTGGGGAAAGGGGAGTAGCTCTGGTACTTAGGAAAGATATGATGAAAAGCGTGACAAAGATAATAGCAACGAACGATAGACTGATGGCAATAAAGCTAAAAGCAGTCCCAGTGGACATGCTGATAATCCAGGTATATATGCCAACGTCAGCTCATGACGATGAAGAAATAGATGAGATCTATGAGCAAATTAATGAAATTTACGAAGAAGACGGAAGAGGAAAGGTAAACTGCATAATAATGGGAGATTGGAACAGCATAGTCGGAGAAGGACAGGAAGAAAATGTTGTCGGGCAATACGGACTTGGGAAGAGAAATCGAGGAGGGGAGAAACTCGTAGAATTCTGCATCAATAATGACCTTGTAGTGACTAATACATGGTTCAAAAACCATAAACGAAGGTTATACACATGGAAAAGCCCAGGAGATAGAATGAGATGCCAAATAGATTACATCCTTGTAAAACAAAGATTCAGGAACAGCATAAAGAACGCCAAGGCATTGCAAGGAGCAGACATTGATTCAGATCACAGCCTTCTAATACTTGACGTGAGTACAAAGCTCAAACAAATAAGAAAAACGAGAAGAGAAAGACAGACCTGGGACCTACAAAAACTGAAAGAAAGGCAGGATGTAGTCAGCATGAAGTTGGAAGATAACCTAAGAAAGTTGGAAAACAAACCGAAGACCGTCGATATAGAATGGGATGAAATTAAAACCAGTATCAAGGATACCTTGGATAAAGAGATTGGAAAACAAGAGAAGAAAATCAGAAAACCATGGATCACGAAGGAAATGCTGGAGAAAATGGATGAGAGACGAAAATGGAAAAACGTTAACAGTGAAGAAGGTAGAGCCAACTATAGGCGTATAAACAATGAGTTGAGAAGGGTAACAGATAAAGCTAGAGAAAATTGGATAATAGGAAAATGTGATGAAATAGAACAAATGGAGAAGTTAGGACGGTACGATATGATGTACGCTAGGGCACTGGAATTAGAAGATAAGAAGTCTAATGGAATTTGTGGTAAAGGAATTATGAATACGGATGGGAAGATAGTCTCAGAAACAAAGGATGTAGCACAGGTATGGGAAGAATACATTAAGGAATTATACGGCAAACAGGCAGGAGCGGCAAAAATAGAACTGGAAAATGAGGAAAACATTGAAGAAGACAACTTAGGACCAAGTATTATGGAGAGCGAAGTAGAAAAAGCGATAGTGGAACTAAAGAAGGGGAAAGCCACGGGCAGCGATGGAATACCGGCTGAGATACTTAAAGTCATAGGATCAGAAGGTCTAAAAGCGATCACGAAATTAATTAATAAGATTTACGACACGGGAGAGTGGCCTCAGGATTTCCTAGAAGTAACAATGATCCCTCTAAAGAAGAAGCCAAAGGCAATGCAGTGTAAAGATTACAGAACTATAAGCCTTCTGTCACACACATCGAATATCATCACGAGGATTCTTAATAAAAGGCTGGAGAAAAAGGCAGAAGAAATAATAGGGGAAGATCAATTCGGTTTCAGAAAAGGACGAGGAACTAGAGATGCTATAGGAGTAGTTAGAATCATATCAGAAAGGGCAATAGAATACAGTCAAGATATCTGCGCATGTTTCATAGACTGGCAGAAGGCCTTTGATAGAGTAAATTGGGTCAAGTTGATGAAGATATTAAAGGATATAGGTGTAGACTGGAAAGATAGGAGACTGATTAGGAATCTATATGAGAATCAAGTTGTAAAGGTCAGGTTTGAGAATGTGGACACCTGCGGAATAAATATCGGTAGAGGAGTAAGACAAGGCTGCTGCCTATCGCCAACCCTATTCAATATATATGGAGAAAGTCTAATGCAAGAAGCTTTAGATGGCACAGGGGATTTCAAAATTGGAGGAAGGATTATAAGAACAGTAAAATACGCAGATGATCAAGTACTTCTAGCAAGAAAGAAAGAGGAACTACAAAAAATGATAAATAGACTAGTGATAACAGGTAGAAAATACGGTATGGAAATAAATACAGAAAAATCCAAGGTCATTCGAATATCGGGTAAAGAAGAGAATCTGAACATAACTATTGGGGGAAAGCCATTAGAACAAGTTTCAGAATATAAATACCTTGGAAGTATCCTAACACGAGAGGCAAAATGTACGGATGAGATCAAAACTAGAATAGGAAAAGCAAAAGCGGCTTTCAGGAGAAAGAAACAACTACTTACAGGGAATATAAGGGAAGATATCCGCAAGAAGTTGATAAAATGCTACGCATGATGTATAGCATTGTATGGGGCAGAAACATGGACGCTAAGGAAAAATGACATCAAATACTTGGAAAGCTTTGAAATGTGGACTTGGAGGAGAATGTTGAAAATAAAATGGACGGATAGGATGAAAAACGATGAAGTGCTACAAAGAATAGGAGAGAAGCGAATGATTATACAGACTATCAGAAAGAGGAAGGCTAACTGGGTTGGACATTACATGAGGAGAGAGAGTATGATTAAAGATGTGTTAGAAGGAAAACTAGATGGGAAAAGGGAAAGAGGTAGGAAAAGGTATCAGCTAATAGACGATTTGAAAGGGAAAGAGAGTTATCAAGATATGAAGAGGACAGCGGAAAATAGGAGTATATGGAGAACCAGGTTTAACCATGAATAATCACGGACCTGTCTACGGACAGACTACCTATGATGATGATATATATATATATATATATACATGCACTGGTGGTGTAGTGGTTAGCGTGTCGGCTTTCTATTGCAAAGTTCGGGGGTTCAAACCCCTCGAATGGAGGTTTTATTTATAAAAAAAAAAAAAAACTATCATCAGTGCCTGGCAGTAGGCAGCAGTACTGTCAGTATGGTATAGAGCCGAAAACAAATGATGTTGGTTGGGTCTATATCCAATACAGCTGTAGGCGTGATCAGGACGATTTGAACGGCTACAGTACTGCGATGTGGAAAGCAAGAGGGAAACTACCACATTACAATCCCTAGTAAAGATTATATGGTTGGACAATATGAGTTCTCTCGAGGTAAAACAATCCGGAGGTAAAATAGTCCCCCAATCGGATCTCCGGGCGGGGACTGCCTCGAGGAAAACATTTGTCGAAAGTAAATTACGAATAGGGACTTGGAACGTAAGAACTATGAGAAAGGCAGGAAAGCTAGAGAACTTGAAAGAAGAAATGAGAAGAAATAGAGTTGACATTATAGGGCTAAGCGAAACTAGATGGGAGGGAGAAGGACAGTTCGACTCGGAAGAATTCACGGTAGTTTATTCTGGAGGAAATAGTGGGGAAAGGGGAGTAGCTCTGGTACTTAGGAAAGATATGATGAAAAGCGTGACAAAGATAATAGCAACGAACGATAGACTGATGGCAATAAAGCTAAAAGCAGTCCCAGTGGACATGCTGATAATCCAGGTATATATGCCAACGTCAGCTCATGACGATGAAGAAATAGATGAGATCTATGAGCAAATTAATGAAATTTACGAAGAAGACGGAAGAGGAAAGGTAAACTGCATAATAATGGGAGATTGGAACAGCATAGTCGGAGAAGGACAGGAAGAAAATGTTGTCGGGCAATACGGACTTGGGAAGAGAAATCGAGGAGGGGAGAAACTCGTAGAATTCTGCATCAATAATGACCTTGTAGTGACTAATACATGGTTCAAAAACCATAAACGAAGGTTATACACATGGAAAAGCCCAGGAGATAGAATGAGATGCCAAATAGATTACATCCTTGTAAAACAAAGATTCAGGAACAGCATAAAGAACGCCAAGGCATTGCAAGGAGCAGACATTGATTCAGATCACAGCCTTCTAATACTTGACGTGAGTACAAAGCTCAAACAAATAAGAAAAACGAGAAGAGAAAGACAGACCTGGGACCTACAAAAACTGAAAGAAAGGCAGGATGTAGTCAGCATGAAGTTGGAAGATAACCTAAGAAAGTTGGAAAACAAACCGAAGACCGTCGATATAGAATGGGATGAAATTAAAACCAGTATCAAGGATACCTTGGATAAAGAGATTGGAAAACAAGAGAAGAAAATCAGAAAACCATGGATCACGAAGGAAATGCTGGAGAAAATGGATGAGAGACGAAAATGGAAAAACATTAACAGTGAAGAAGGTAGAGCCAACTATAGGCGTATAAACAATGAGTTGAGAAGGGTAACAGATAAAGCTAGAGAAAATTGGCTAAAAGGAAAATGTGATGAAATAGAACAAATGGAGAAATTAGGAAGGTACGATATGATGTACGCTAGGGCACTGGAATTAGAAGATAAGAAGTCTAATGGAATTTGTGGTAAAGGAATTATGAATACGGATGGGAAGATAGTCTCAGAAACAAAGGATGTAGCACAGGTATGGGAAGAATACATTAAGGAATTATACGGCAAACAGACAGGAGCGGCAAAAATAGAACTGGAAAATGAGGAAAACATTGAAGAAGATAACTTAGGACCAAGTATTATGGAGAGCGAAGTAGAAAAAGCTATAATGGAACTTAAGAAGGGGAAAGCCACGGGCAGCGATGGAATACCGGCTGAGATACTTAAAGTCATAGGATCAGAAGGGCTAAAAGCGATCACGAAATTAATTAATAAGATTTACGACACGGGAGAGTGGCCTCAGGATTTCCTAGAAGTAACAATGATCCCTCTAAAGAAGAAGCCAAAGGCAATGCAGTGTAAAGATTACAGAACTATAAGCCTTCTGTCACACACATCGAAGATCATCACGAGGATTCTTAATAAAAGGCTGGAGAAAAAGGCAGAAGAAATAATAGGGGAAGATCAATTCGGTTTCAGAAAAGGACGAGGAACTAGAGATGCTATAGGAGTAGTTAGAATCATATCAGAAAGGGCAATAGAATACAGTCAAGATATCTGCGCATGTTTCGTAGACTGGCAGAAGGCCTTTGATAGAGTAAATTGGGTAAAGTTGATGAAGATATTAAAGGATATAGGTGTAGACTGGAAAGACAGGAGACTGATTAGGAATCTATATGAGAATCAAGTTGTAAAGGTCAGGTTTGAGAATGTGGACACCTGCGGAATAAATATCGGTAGAGGAGTAAGACAAGGATGCTGCCTATCGCCAACCCTATTCAATATATATGGAGAAAGTCTAATGCAAGAAGCTTTAGAAGGCACAGGGGATTTCAAAATTGGAGGAAGGATTATAAGAACAGTAAAATACGCAGATGATCAAGTACTTCTAGCAAGAAAGGAAGAGGAGCTACAAAAAATTATAAATAGACTAGTGATAACAGGTAGAAAATATGGTATGGAAATAAATACAGAAAAATCCAAGGTCATTCGAATATCGGGTAAAGAAGAGAATCTGAACATAACTATTGGGGGAAAGCCATTAGAACAAGTTTCAGAATATAAATACCTTGGAAGTATCATAACACGAGAGGCAAAATGTACGGATGAGATCAAAACTAGAATAGGAAAAGCAAAAGCGGCTTTCAGGAGAAAGAAACAACTACTTACAGGGAATATAAGGGAAGATATCCGCAAGAAGTTGATAAATGCTACGCATGATGTATAGCGTTGTATGGGGCAGAAACATGGACGCTAAGGAAAAATGACATCAAATACTTGGAAAGCTTTGAAATGTGGACTTGGAGGAGAATGCTGAAGATAAAATGGACAGATAGGATGAAAAACGATGAAGTGCTACGAAGAATAGGAGAGAAGCGAATGATTATACAGACTATCAGAAAGAGGAAGGCTAACTGGGTTGGACATTACCTGAGGAGAGAGAGTATGATTAAAGACGTGTTAGAAGGAAAACTAGATGGGAAAAGGGAAAGAGGTAGGAAAAGGTTTCAGCTGATAGACGATCTGAAAGGGAAAGAGAGTTATCAAGATATAAAGAGGACAGCGGAAAATAGGAGTATATGGAGAACCAGGTTTAACCATGAATTATCACGGACCTGTCTACGGACAGACTACCTATGATGATGATATATATATATAAGTTTTCACACACACCTCAGAAGTTATATTTTAATCACACTACAAAGTCCCGTTGATCTTCAACGGGTAATTCCGTTCGTTAAATATATAATGGCAGTTATTATATTTTTCATTTTGTCGTGACAACTGAAATCTGATTTTCAGTGGCAACTTCTCATCGAACTTATGCTTTCTAGAAAGTGGGCGCGTGCCACAAGCCGTTAACACGCAGCACTTTTATTTTATATTAACATGTAGAAAATGCATTATATATGTATTGTATGTATCGTTGTCAAAATAAAATGTTTTATACTTTTTAGGCATTCTTTACCAGCGAAGCGGCAATAGCGGAACGCCTTATGGGCACGTCTGGTCCGTCCGTCCGTCGTAACTTTCATCTCCCAAACCGCTGGACGGATTTTAATTTAATTTGGTGAGTGATCTTTATTAAAATTTATCGCCCAATTGTGATTTTCAACAGAATCCGTCAATTAGAACTTCCACTTTACATAACTACTTTACTAAACACACTCGTATCTCGTTAAATGGCTTCCGTCAAGCAACAATGAAATATCAAACTTTTATCTCCCTAGCTCTTATATGATCTGTAAGGTATAGATTAAAAAATATATTCTGTTAGAGAACAACATTTACTTACCACTTACATAACAAGCTATAGCATTCCTGGCTTAATTGGGCATTTTGTGTGGTCGCGTTTCCAATACCATACCTGAAATCATCCCCATTAAATAGGGTCTAGTATAGCTTACCCATTAAACGTCCTCCTTTATGAAAGTAAAATATGTCTTTAAGTGAACCCTTTTGACTGACACTGCCCTCAAGGCTAAAACTAAGGGCGTTGCTAAAGGGTTGCGAGGATTTTGGCCACCTCAAGGTGAAATGTCGGTCAAATCCTGAGTGGAGTGAGTTTCTCGCCTTTTTGGAGGCCAAAACAGCAATTATCGCCCTTTTTTGGAAAATGCTCATTCTCAGAAGGGAAAGTGAGCGTTCAAGGTCATAATATGGCGGGATTTTAAAAAGCTTCTTCTTCTCTTTGTTTGATCCTCCCTTTATAAAGTATCTTTTTAGGTGTTTAATTAAGATATAGATACTTTGAATGCGTAATTTGATTTGTTGGTAATTTGAAAACAATCAGAATACTTTTTTAGCATAACTCCTATTAAATTTATTGCACGTTATGGTAATATATTAATATTTTATTATCTTTTTGAAATATTTTCAACAAAAGTACTTAGTAAACATCCAAATGAATTAGTGTAAGAATTTAACAAATAAAAAGTAATGCATTCGTCAAAAACCTTTATTTAAACAAAAATACATTTTCCAAAATCAATTTCTGCTGTCCCATCTCGACATCCAACGGCACTCGTTCTTTCGATAGCCATATCCTTGGAGCATAACGGCGATGAAGAACAGATCTTGTGTCAAGTTCATCGCTTTTCATCTCTGAAATGTCGATTCTCTAATTTGGTGGAAGAGGATGGTCCGGCGAGACGGGAGGATAAGAACAGCGATGCATCGTGTTGACGTCGGGTCCTCGTTTTCTGCACCGGAAGTCAGCTTCATGCCTTCTTGAATACGCAGTCATAATTCCATAAAGCTCTGAAATTAAAACTTTAATTTTCGATCAATTTGAACTTTTCATTAACAAATCAATATACATATATACTCTTACAACACTTGTGCATAAAACTCTGAAATTAAAACTTTAATTTTCGATCAATTTGAACTTTTCATTAACAAATCAATATATATACTCCTACAACACTTGTGTGCTTACCTTAATGGAATCGATTTCCACTATGCGAAGCTTTAACGAATTGTTTTATCGTACAGAATTATAGAACACTCCTTTACTTTATCTAATATGAAGTTACTGTTACAAAAATTAAAAAGAAAGCAATAATAACTAAGGATAACAAAGAGTTAGATTTAATCGAAGAGTTACGGGGACCTGGTAACTCTTACACTTTCTCTCCTCTGAAATTATTAGCTTGAATGTTGTTTGACAAATGAGACGCAATTAGTGAACAAATGTGGTGCGCATTGGTATGTTTACCAGATAACAGGAAACGTCGAGAAAATTTTTATACGCTCCTGAAATTTTCAAACAATATATCGCTCAATATGCATAATTTCAACTTTTCGATTTATGTATATATGCGTCTCATTAGTTAAAAATTTTTGAGGGCAGGGAAAGCGCCGCGATACACATTTTCATAGTCGATGGAACACTAATGGCTTTAAGCGATAATTTTATATCCGCGGTTGTATTTCATTCCTTTTCGATACTATCCTCATTCAGAAGGCTCATTCTGGCATTGTACATACTTGTATCTTTTCAAATAAATGTATGTACTCTACATTTATAACTGCTGGGAAATCAGAGAGAGACATGGAGAGAAGTATGACAGGAGTTTTCGGGTGGCTGATTGACCGTCTGGGGCCTTTAGGCATTAATACTTTGGAGGCCTTTCCTTGTAGTTTGCAGAGATTATTATACTAATTACTGTACTTGAACTGTACTGTATTTGAATTTCTTAGAATAAGGAAAACGTTATTTTTACATATTTATTAATTTTATTTATTTTTTGCTTTCAATAATGTATATGACTCACCTAAGGAACCCCAGAAATGCATCAACGGAAGCTCCCTTACCTTGGAGGCTCCTAGGTCCCTGCCTACTGTGCCTATTGGTATCTGGCACTGGTGGTATCCTTCATCAGCAACAGAGAGACAACTAACCTGGAATGGAGGTACGAGGGTGGAAGGGTAGTGTGAGAAGTTTGGGTATTGGAGGATGTGTGGTCGGGGATGAAGGAAGAAGAATGAAATTCTAGCAGAGGTTAAGGCCGGGAGGATGGAAAGCATTGAGGTGGAAGTGGACAGGTTCCCACTGACAGAGTTGGGGGACGGAAGAATCGCCAGGGAGGGTTTGGATGAACCTCACCCTGAAGCAGTCTTACAGTTGATTCTATGTTGATTAGCATGAATGGCCACGGACAGCGGGTGTTTAAGGCCAATGCTGTTGCGATGGCCGTTCATTCGGATGTTGATAGTGAGGCCAACATAGAAAGTGGGACATTGGGTGAATGTGAGGAGATATATCACATTTCGGCTGGTGCAATTAATTGGAGAGATTATGGGGTGATTTTAGTGGTGGGGCTGGAGGAGTTGGAGAACATGGCATGTGAGGCAGCAGGGTCTGCTGCAGAGGCGAGATCAAGCAGGATAAAGAAGTTCCATTGTTAGCTAGGTGAGAAAGTCAGCAGGAGTGGATGGGGGTGCGGTAAATGGTTCCTGGTGAGGGAAGGACACGGGGTTTGGGTAGGTGCTTGTTAAGATAGTTTTGAGGGTATCGTGCATGTTGGGATAGACGAGTGGTTAGGGTGAGTTGGGATCAGATTAATGTATTGTGGGGGTTGGGGCGAGATTTAGTATAAGATGGGAGTGGTCTGGGATGTCAAGAAAGCACTCCACCCCTTCACCTACAGAGCAGTTGGCCTTCCCTCAACATCTATTTAGTTGCCACTCATATTTGTCTTTCTCTTGTAACAAAAGGATCATCCCAGAAGCTCCAATCTACAGCTGTCTATGTCTCTCTGAAACCTCCGCTGTTCTCCTACTGGTAAGTGTCCACTGGGATTCCTTTTCACAAAAACTAGTAGCCATGCATATACAAATTAACCTTTCCCCTTCCCTAAGCATATGCTTATGGAAGAGAAAAGGTAAATAGTTATATCAATGGCAAGTGTTGAAGGAAGGAAGCCACCACAGACCACACCACACATTGACATGTAGATCAAAGAAGTTTTGGAATGATCCTTTTAACAGCACAAGAGAGACAACTGATTATATATATATATATATATATATATATATATATATATATATATATGATAACTAGGTGTTGAGGTAAGGAAGCCCAGTAGAGACCAGATATGCTTGAGTGTCGGAGAGAGAAATTTACACATGCAGATTGGAGCTTTTGGGGTGATCCTTTCATCAGCACAAGAGAGAAACAACTAACGGCAGTAACACTGGATGGAGTGGAAGGGTAGTGTTGAGAGGTTGGAGATTGGAGGATGCAGATTGACTGGTGGGATGTAGGAAACGGAATGATATGCTAGCGAAGGTTGAGGCTGGAGGAGAGGAAGAGAATTTAGAAAGTGGTTGCAGGTGAGTTCCCACTGACCAAGTTGGGGAGCAGAAGCATTATCAGGGAGAGCGTGGATGATCCTCACCGTGAATAAATTGCTGAACTTCGAATTGTGTTCATTCACATGGATGGTCACAAGCAGTGGTCATTTAAGACTAATGCTGTCACGGTGGTCGTTCATGCTCATGTTGAGGGGATTTCTGGTAAAAAGTGGGACATAAGGTGCATCTCAGGAGGTAAATGGCATTATGGGTGGTGCAGAGTATAGAAGTTGTGGGATAAGTGATGTTTGTTAGTTAGTCTTAACAACCGCTGCCCATGGATGTTCATGCAAATGAATACAATTCGAAGCTCAACAATTTATTAATGGTGAGGGGCATCCCTGCTCTGTCAGTGGGAACTTGCCCACATCCATCTTCTAAACTCTCTCTCCCACCTCCTGGTCTCAACAACCTTCGCCAGTATTTCATCCCTTTTCCTCCATCCTCCCAGCCCCTCTGCATCCTCCAATCCCCAACCTTGCAACACTACCCTCCACCCAGTGTATCTGCCATCAGTTCTCTCTTGTGCTGATAAAGGGATCACCCCAAAAGCTCCAATCTTCATGTGTAAATGTCTCTCCCACAACCCATATTGGTCTACTGGGCTTCCTTACCTCAACACCTAATTGCCGTTGATAAACCATATTTACCTTTATTAATTTAACAAAAAGGCTATATATATATATATTAACTTAAGGAAAAGGAAAGGTAGTGATGCGAGTGGCAACAAGGTGTTGAAGGAAGCCCAGCAAGACACTTATCAAGTTGAGGATAAAGTTGGCAGGCTGCTGTGGGCGTCAAAGACACATGCACACACACACCCATATATATATATATATATATATATATATATATATATATATATATAATATATATATATATATATATAAATTAGTTATTTTGAGAAACAATATCTATTATGCCTTAACTTACTGGCTTGTAGATCATTGGGGTGAGCATTGTCAAATAAAAATGACCAAAAACAAAGAATTTTCTAAATATCATTTAATATTACCATACACAGAACACTGCCCTTTACAATTTTCAATTAAATTTATTTATAATACAAAATCAACAATCCAATAACCACTTCCCGTCGGAACATATTTACAATGAAAAAAACAAAAACCAATTTTCAAACAAAATTTGAACATTATCTGAAGAAAGCCAGGAAGGAAAATAACGTACACTACTTTGCCCTTAATTTTTCACCACAGCCCAATATTAGATAATGTGCCACCAATGTAAAACTACCATAAATAGGCAGCATTTGATATGAATACAAAATAACTTAAAACGGTTCACTTCGGGAAGCATATCCATTTGACTGCATTTTCTTCTAACAGAATCCACTCACACACAAAATAAAAAGCTTTCGCAATCGATGAAAGGGCCACAAAACGGAAAGGGGACCATTAGTGGCATCATCCCAGTCTTCTTAACCACATTATTTTTGCAAAAGCTACTCATAGAACAAGTCTTTCTCTGTGCAAGGTAATCATCAAAACATCACTGCGGTACATTGCTAAAATCCATGTTACATGGCAAATTTAATTTGCATGAGAAAGAAATCACGCACATATACACTCTGCAACAGTCTTCATGGCACCTTTAACTGGGCAATGACAGAAACACCAGGTCAGCCCAATAATGCAAACTGCCAACAGTTATAAGAAGTATGTATGATGAACTTCAACTACCACACATCACAACCAATCAAGAATATCGAGGACACCCAAAAATATATTTTCAAAACTAATGAGGCCAAACTTAAAATACCAAAGTCTAGAGATCCATGTTTTACAATATCATGCCTGCTAATTACAACAAAAATCCATTGGTATAAATTGATAAAAATGTTTCAAGGGATACTCTTTGATACAATACATACCATATAACAACATAAATCACTGTTGCACACAACCAGAATAAAATTTCAAGCACCAAGTTTATGAGTCATTTTAACCAGCTTGTTTGCTGCAATGCGTCCAAAGTATCACCTATGATTCCCAACTTCAATACAACCTGACTGGTTAAATATATTTTCTGATATATATTCTGCACAGATCACTGGTAATGCATGCTGGATTGCTGATGATACTGATTTTCTTGGTACATGGGCATCTGATAAGAAAATTGATGCAACAATCGAAAATTATTATTATACATTAAAACTTACCATTATCACATATAAATAAGCATATTGCACAGGCATGCATTTATATACATTAATTAATATGATCTAAGTTTTCAGATATTTAAATTTGTGTTGCTTTCTACAAATAACATTAATCAATAAAGCAGCAAGCAAAAATTAAAAATATAAGCATTATAACTTCAAGTAAAAAATGAGTGCAAAGTTTGAATTATTTAATATTTCAGCAATCCAAACCAATTTTATATGGCAGCATAAATTACTATTATTAAAATTAACAAAGGAAGATCTAAAATTTGAGCATTAGTCCATACTGAGAAATTATAATATAAAAAAGTTATATTTTTATTTAAATTTAATACACTATTCCATGGGAAATGTTATAATAAACTTGTTCTGAAAATCATATTCTACCAACAGTCATTAGTTGACCAAATTCAAGATAATAGTATAACAATATCAAAAGTTAATTTGGTAGACAGATTAGATAGGTAAATTTGTTACTAATGTATTATCTTCACAGATGAGAGATTTTTATTATTAAAAAATGTTATATTTTCCCACTTGCATACAAGTTTTCAAACAGAAAACGGTCAAAATTTAAATCTATTTATCTTATATGCTAGCATAAAAGATGGTAAAAACCAATGGAAGAATTTTAACTTTCCCCTCCATTGAATTCTTCACTTCTTTTCCAAGGAATCCCATAAATTTTACTTTTATATTTGAAAGATATACATCCTATGACAGACAATAATGAAAATAATCCCATTTTTATCATTGATTTTTGGTTTACACATGTTAATATTTTAGAATTTGAAGACAAACTTGGGATGTATTAACTCACACAGGATGTGAACATTTAAAAAATTTTCCCCAACAGTCAATGACCATTTAACTCCATACCTCCACACTGCATTCCTCAGATGCCCATAAAAGTGGGACTTTTATATGTACCAATTGAAGCAAAATTAGTTTCAGGGTGAAAAATGACCAAACTCGCATTAATGCATTTAATTAAATATATTCAACCCTGAGCATAGCTAGATGAATGAATATAATAATCACTAATGACAGCACTTATTCTAAAGCAACTGAAAATGAAGAACTAGTCATAAAAACCATGTCCATGCTTATTAACTTCCAGATAATGTACAAAATATATAATTCTACATCAGTTCTATTGCACAAACATTACGAATGCATGAGAAAACAAAGCAAGACCTATGAAAAGATAAATAGCAATTCTACAACATTTACAAAACATCCTTTTTTAAACATTATATAACAGGACACACGAAAATATAGCTTAACATATTCACACAACACAATCATATTTCATAGCTCAGGAGAGTCAGCTTCAATTTTTACAGAAATATGCACAGGTAAAAAAGTTAGAATCATGCAAACAATTAGCTTAAGCCTGAAAGAATGAGAGAAGATAGGACACCAGAAATTAGCTATGAAAAGGCCAGAAAGAAGCACTACACAAAAATAAAAATATCATGTAAATGCACTAGTTAATAAATTATGAGTTGAAAACAAAAAAACATTGTACTAAAATATCATTTAGTTGCAAATATAGGGGAATTCAGAGCAAAATAAATCTACAATTTATGAGTAGCTCCTGCTGCTTATGTTTATAAAAGGAGAGAAGGGTAATAAAATACTACACTTAAATAATATTTTAGAAAATTTTGTTAATGATTGATATTTGATACAACTACATTTTTTATGCTTACTCCATTTATTCAGGGATAGTAGCCACACAAAGACGTTATTGAACAAAGAAGGATGAAGAAATTGAGAAACAAAAAGAAATCACAAATGCTAATAGTGCACTGTAAGGAATTTTAATAAATCCAACAACTTAATAGCTGTGAATGTTTTGTGTAACTAAAGAAATGGATTTTCAAAATCATTCATTGCTCATTTCCTATTTTACTGGTTGATTGTCCTTTATAAGTAATAGAGAGGAAAAAGGATAAAATTAACTCAAATCTTAACGCAAAGTTTTGAGAGAAAATTCAACTACAGAGCAAGAAAACAGAATAATAACAGTACTGAATATTGTATAAGATCTTTAAGTGGGTAAATACATACTTAAGAGGTATATATACAATAGCCAATAAATAAAAACCATGAATTTTTAGAATTTTCAACAGACTTTGAAGGAAGGCTATTAAGACATTTTTCGAAGTATCATATTTCAAAAAAGCAAATACTACTGAGGGTTATCTTTCAACAAAATATTACTCTCAATCTGTCATTCTCTTTACGAAAAATACTGGGACCTCCAAGATTAGCAATGTTACAGAATCTCAAATAAAGAATTACCATTTTAAACACTTGGACATAAAATCACAATTTATTTCATAATTACTTTCTGTTTATCATAAATATCCTTAAAGCATGTGTTGGAACAAGGGATGAACACAATCTATTATAAGCATTAGTTTCATACATTTCAATTCTTAATTTGATTATAATAATGATCTAATAGACAAAATAATTGTTGAAAACTGCAATAGATTTTTTAAGCTAGTTTTATATTAGCCAAACAAAACATTTTAAAGCAAAGATTTTGTATTTAGAAAGTTATCACTCAAGACTAAAATTTGTGATTAAATTTGGGCTGTGTTGATATATATGATATAAATGGATTGACAAGTGGTTGTTTTAAAGGAAAAGTAGATTACATGTATAACATGAATTATAAATAATAGCAAATTTTACAAACATTATTATGATTCAGACACAAAATGTTTTTCTTAAAAAAGAAATGGCTTGGTTTCAAAATTAAAGTCAGCCATTTCTACATACAATAGTAAAACAAATAGTGTTAATGCTAATAGTTATGAGCAAAAATTAAATAAAAAGATTTTTTAGAGAGATATCAGTAAAAAATCAAACCAATAAAACTACATGCCACTGCAATTAATCATTTTAATAATAAATTCTGTGAAAGCAATCATTTTGGAGTTAAAGAGTATTTACATATTGAATCTCAAGTGAAATCTCTTGCATCAAAAATGTTTAGAAATATTACAAACCTTGTTCTCAAATTTTCAGTGTTATGAAAAATAATATGGTTATTTAATTAATTTTTTGGAATTTAATTATCTGAAATTGTCATTTATGTCTTACTATGCTGCTGTGATGGACAAATCCGAGTTCCATGCACATACTGACGCTTGAGGAACATTACTTGCCAGAAAAAGTGCCCTATTCATACTCCTCTTGGACAAGCATCTCCCTATCTTTGTTATTATTTTTATAACCCACTAATTATGCATTGCATGCTAAATCATTCTTTAGAACAAAGCAGATCCAAATATTATCCATAAAAAGACTAAATATACTACAGACAAATTAAGAAGTCTGAAATTTTGGAATACCATCAACCCTTCATAGAAAAATCTGATTTCTACACAAAGTTAAAAAGTTGATCATTTTCATTATATAACTTTAAAACATTCACTGTGAGTTACCACGCTTGCCTTTCAAATACCTCCAGCTAAGTATGGTTACCTTTGCCATGGTGCAAAGTCACATTCTTCTAATTTTTTACTCACCAATAACATTTTGACAGTGATGTTTCAAATGTAGCTTGATAATACTTTTAGCATGATAGAAATTTATTTCTGTCCTTTAATTGCCCTAACAAAAAGAGAATTTGCCCCAACATTATATCAATTGGTAAAGATGGCATAATGCAAATTGCAAGACTTAAAAGGGGATCATGTATATTTAAATGATAAGGCTTCATAACCTTAAGAATACTAAAGGTATGCATAGAATTTTTACTCATTATGATCCAAATTATTTTCACAATTCTATCATTTATTGCCAAAATTTTATGGTGGGATAAGCAAGAGTAGATGAACATAAAAGGCTCAGCAGTGAATGTATTATAAAGCAATACTTCAATCCATGTGATTTCATAAATAGATTGTACATTTTTTATCACTGAAAATAAGCCACCTATTTTGCAATCGAGCATATGACATAACTTGGTATTGACTAATGGTTTTGAAAAGAAAAAATATGAGAAATAACGATCCTAGCACCACATATTACTTACCTTACCAGTGGCCATGGGTCGGTGGCCCACCGAGATCCCATGCCCTCTCTTGTCAGGAAGCATGAACCCTTGCACCTCACGAGATAGCGAGCTCATCGAGCTACTACGGGACATCTGGTTGGGTAGGAAGAGAAACCACCATGCTGTTCACAAACCAATGCCCAAGGCTAGGCAGCAATGCGCAGTGCAAAGGGATTATGAGGATGAATGGAATCCATTGGGGTAAGCAAGGAGATAGGAAGATAGGCTAAGGAGGGATGGGGATGGGAAGCAGCTAACTAACATTCTTACTAACGTGATAATGAGTGCTTCCGTGAACATAAAAACAAACATTGTTGGCAAAAATAAAAAACTAAGTCAAGATTTAACGCTTGCGGATAATTTTCACAAACAGCATTATTGTTTTATATATTTGAAGTTAAAAATCTAGATTTAAATTTCCAAAGTCCACACTCAAGAGCTGTGCTTATCAAATAGAAAATTACATAATTAACAACTTGTCTAAAACTACATATTAATGCAAACTTTATTATTACTGACTTTGATAATTTAACAATATAAATTACATGGAAATCTACAGAGTTGGTTTTACATTTTGGATTCTATCACGTAAAGGAGAAAGGGAAATATAGTTTAAACTCCTCATAATTGATGATTCATTCAAGTTGGAGCAGAAAGCAAGGAAAGTGAAATGATTAAGACTATGGGGAAGGATAATGGTCCATAAGAAATTTGCAAACTCCAAATAGCATACTAATGGCAAGCTGAAAGTTACCAAGGTGAAACAAAAGCTGCAAGGCCCATTGCATACTGCCATTGGGAGAAACAAAGCCTTCAACTGATTGAATAAGTTGTCAGTGCCCTTATTTATATAAACATATTTAAAAACACATTTCACACACACACGCTCGCACAAACATACATGCCAAAGATAACATAAAATAAGATTGCCTCCACACCATATACCAAAGAAAAAACTCTTACAGTATCTGAAAAAATGGCTTGACTCTCACAGGTGTATACACACACAAATATATACATATATATAAATTGCCTCATGCAGAAGAAGGATGTAGTAGTTTGGAAGCTTCAATTCATCCTTCTGGAATATTCTGATTCCACAGCAACTGTGCACTGGATTTTTTCTTCTACCTATCCTTATTAAATTACTTAATTTTCCTTTATCTTTTATATACATCGATGGTTGCTATTGACTGACTGATGAAAACCTCCAGCCTGAACTGCAGGACCTAGGATCTTGAAATTTTGTGTCACAATTAATGAGGAAATTCCGAAAACAATATTTTTTAACTTAAATACAAAAAAATCTTTTTTCCTTATAAATCGAGAACAGTTTGATGTAGCATTTTGCAGTTATTTTAGTTCGGTAGAGCATAAAAAGTGAAAAAAATGCGATTACTGTATCCTTCTAACCATTTGTTTTATATTTGAATCTGAATGTTTTTAAAATGAGGCTGGGGGGGAAGACCTGGCTGGATGGAAGGGGATGGAGAGGAGGGGATTGCATGCGCAACCCTTTTGGAAGGGTGATGGGATGGGGTGGGTAATGCAGGTGGGGAGGGGATGGAGGGGTGAGACTTTTATACAAAACATTCAGTGTCTATGTGCTACTTAATGTAGAGAATACATGTTACCAATCTTAAAAAGGGATAAAAACTCAGATGGAAAGGAAAAAAATAGGATATGTTGTCTTTCAAGATGCTAAAGAAAGCATTCAACCATGAAAATCTAAAAAGGAGAGGGCAACAGAGCGAGCTATGCAAAATTACTTGCAAGAGTAAAAGGAAGTGAGCAAGTGATGATTGAGGTGCTAAGGACATGAGGCCACAGTGTGAATAATAAAAATATATGCTGAAATTAAGATTGACACATTTCAACTACTTTTACGCTATGATATATTTTAACAGTAACACGTGCCGTGAATGAGATGATTATACAGAAGAATCTATATATGGACTAATTAGGAGAGCCTTTAAAATACGGAAGCCACTTCTCCCTCAGAAACGCCAAACTTGTAGTCCATTCATGCTGAAT
Source organism: Tanypteryx hageni (assembly GCA_028673005.1). Taxonomy (NCBI): domain Eukaryota; kingdom Metazoa; phylum Arthropoda; class Insecta; order Odonata; family Petaluridae; genus Tanypteryx; species Tanypteryx hageni. The sequence goes on from CM054116.1 coordinate 97,497,984, forward strand.
GACTTCTTTCCTCATTCATCAATTGAAAAATTTGGTTGTGACCAACTATTTGGGAACAACTGCATTAGCATATTTCATATTAAAGGTTCCACAAGCAAACCTTTACTTGGAAGAGAAATAAATGTGATATGAAACATGTCTTCTACTGACAGAAAGTCTGAAAATGCGGCTTGATATAATTTTTCATTTTGAATATATGCTGAAAGGAGGGGGTTTAGAGGTTGAGCATGGGCAGTGGATGAATTCAACTTCTCTTGAAGGAAGACTTTTACTTCTGTTTCATGAAAAAATAAGGACCCATTTGCCAATGTTTGTTATAAAAGAATTAACTATATACTGCTGAGCTCTATAAAAAGTTCAAGTAAAATGATGCAGTTGTTAGAGAATGCGATACACAACAAACTAGATGAACAAAAAAGTGAGCATAAAATTTTGTTACATGAAATGAGTATAAAATAACTAAAAAATGAAATGTAATGTAATGTAATATAAAGGAGCAGATACCAAATATTTTTTACCGAATACATAAAAAAAATTGAATTATACAAAAAATTTGAATTATACATTATTATTATTATTATGCATTAAAAGGTTATTTGCATCCTTTTTTCCTTAAGACAGATTATACTGCATCAGGACAATGAATCTCACAAAAGACTGTTTCCTTATATAAAACTGAACAGCCATATGTAGTATCACTAAAAATTAAATTAATCTAAATAGTTTTAGTTTTATCTTGATCATATTTGTTCTTTTAAAATAAGAATATACTTTTAGAAAGTAAAAGTAGTGCTTAAAAAATTGTAATGGCAATATAATAAATAAAAAAGAGATAAATGAGCTAATTATTATTATGAGAAGTTGATAAAATATATAATACTATATAATTCAAAACTTACAAATATCAATAGAATATTAATATTGATACTATTTCACAATACATTTTTTCCAAAATGTAGCAATATGATTACCATTATAAACAGAGGGATTTTTGGCTTGAGTGATATAACTTCATTCATAGAGCTACATCATGCAATGTTGAAACTTCTTTTATTTCAATGTAAAGAGATCAATAAAATCTATAGTTGGTAAAAGAACTATAATTAGGAATATTGCACAATATTAATTGGCAACCTATAGCTGGCGGGCTGCATGCAGTCCCTGAAAGTGCGTCATATGAAGCTATGATGAAAAACTGGTTGGAAAAATTTAATATAGACAATTTCACATTTTCCAGTAAAATTATGGTCTTAAAACCTTTCTTGATTAAGTTTTAACATTATAAAATTATTTAGAATTGATTTTCAGTAATATAAGACTACAGAATTTCCAGGTAACTTCGGATGTAAGTGCTCATCAGACCCATTCAAGCTATCGTGACTTCGAATGCAGCCTTCCAGAACACTCTAAATTACAAATGTGGCACGCCGTTTAAAAAAGGTTGCCAACCCCTCATCTATTAAATATATCTACATTTAAAAGAAGAATATCAAATTATAGAACATGCAAAAAATTATAACACATGCTTCGTGCAAAACTAGGTGGAAATGTTAAATTAATTTATAATCATGATTTAATATACTTCAACAATTAAGTAAAGGCAAATTGGCAGTAGACAGTACTACCTCCTTAATTATTTGTCTACATTGACTCAGTTACAGTGTTTTGAATACATTTTAGAAAAGCTATGCCTCATTCCAGCCAACATCAAGTAATTTCTACTTACTGAGTTATGTAATAATAGGCAAGAACTGCTGTACCAATCAGCAAAAAATACTTATCACACAAGCTAAAATTTTCGGAATTACATTTTGAGTTCAATTTTTTCAACAGGGTACAACATCCACTATTAATTAATTCAATCCCTTCAGCTGAAATACCATCTTAATGAATTTCATTTCTCATATTTCCTTAAATTAATTTCCATCCAAAGTTGAAAGTACAGCCTTATATTCTTTTGTTTAATAAACGCTTAAGATAGTTGAATTCGCCATGCCTTTTTACTATATCTGGTTCACCGAGAAATTTGTCCCAAGAAATATAAACTCAGAGCACAGAACTGTCCTAATTTTTTAATAAAAATATCTAAGTTAACTTTTCAAATCAAACTGCAATGTGTATGAATTCCATTTGAAACTGATGGAAATTTAGATTAATAAATAAAAATCAAAGCATTTCCTTGCACGAAAATTACTGAATATTTTCATGTTTATAAGTTTATGAGAATCTACTTTGTATAAATTTATTAATGCCAAGAAATGTGAGCAATATGTAATTGACCAAATTAAATCTCTTTTTATCTATCCCGAGCCATAATAAATACTACCGAGAGTCTCTCTTCAGCACTTATGCACAAAATTTATTCTCATCCACTCATCTTGTTTCTATAGGGAACATTTAAAATACGTTTTCCTGTATTTTAAAATCAAAGTGACAACTCGAAGAAATTCTGGCCATTTTTGTCATCTGAGAATAAATAAACTTTCCATTTAATTTTATTCAGCAAATGGGAATCCCGTACTCTCTCCCAGGGAAACAATTGACTTATGCCTGGAAATTTGTGCTACGTGTGCATTACAGATTTGGCAAGTATATTACACGTGTGCTTATGCCATATAGAGAAGCAAATAAATGTTAAAATTTTAGACATTGATTGTTAATAACATAAGCATAAATCATCTTTTCACACAATCCAGGAAGGAAATACACATAAGGAAGGAATAGCATATGAGAAGGCAAAGTAAAAGTTACAGGGCAAAAAGAAACAGAGAAACACAGTTCTCTCACCTTATTTGGTGAAAGACCGTTATCTCCATGATACCTTCTTTCTCCTGGAGGGCACCTAATAGTTTATCAACAAAGAATTCAGAAACAAGATATTTTCACTGTTAACCACTCAAAGCTAATTTTAAATTACATTTTCAATCATTTATGTAGTGACAACACTTAATATATCATTAATATCAAATAGAAATACTGATTTAAAATTTATCATTCCTGAGAGTGATCAATTACGCAAAAAACAAGTGTGCAGAAGATTTTTAACTCATGATGTTTCAATGAACCAAAATCATAACATTTTTATATTTACTAATTAAAAATCAAATATATATTGGAAATTTATGGAAGCATTTAAAAACTAGTAACAATTTGGTAGGAACAGCATGTGAAGCTAAACAAAATAATACACAGAAACAATAATAAGCTTAATAATAAAGATTAAAATTGAATAAAATATCCCAAAACTTAATATATTACAGGATATGATTTACATAAAAACAGTATACTTGGCTTAACTAACTCCAGAGGATTAAACAAATATCAATTAATGAAGCATTTAAAAGAAACTGTAGTTACAATGTTAGTAGAAAATATACAGTAATACACTAAAGGCCATTTTATTGAGAAATCTTTCATCTGGAAAACTCTTATAACTGGCATTTGAAATGCTTTGATGTTATATATATATTATATCAACTTAGTTGTGACTAACATTGCAAGTTATTACACCATAGAAAGATACCTACAACTGTTAATCACAAAAACTTATAAGCTTTATATAAAAATATCCCAAAACACCCCAACATCATGAATGAGACAAACAGAAGCCAAGGGAAAAAACCTAATCAAATTATGATTACCGTGACATAAAATTGAAAATAACAACACCGGTTACTTTTCTTATCAAGATGTTAAAATCCTTTCCAATAAAAATTTCTAAATAGCAAGTGCAAAGTTAAGACAATTTTTCATAACATAAATATCGTGACAATGTGATAATTTATCATAATTTCTATATTATGTCATGTAATAGGCAATAATTACATATAAATTGCACTACCTGAGTTAGTATAAATTTATATATGTAAGAAATGCAACGGAACGCTTAATTCATGCTATGTGATTACTAATTACTCTCTTTCTTGGTTAAAATTATTTGTTCAACCTATTGCTCAAACAGCACATCACAGATTCCATGGCCTTTTACTATAACTTCCTCTCAAAATCATGCTAACCAAGAAGCTCGTATGCTGAGATTAATGGGTAAACACACTTTAAACCACTAAATATCGTTAACTAAAATTGACAAAAACCTAAGCAAAGACTTCCTAAAAACAGATTCTTTAGAATCTACTATTGGTGAACCAGAACTGACGATAGCTACTTTGTACCCAAGATTATTTAAATAAAATTACAATAATTGTTTCTATGTAATTATGGCTTTCCAATATGCTAACTTGTCCACAATGGATTAACTCACTAATGATGTGCACCCTACTGTAGCCACTGGGTATGGAAACCAAACAGTGGATTACTTATATTACATTTACTTATACAAGGAAAATGGCCAGCTCTGTTGGGAAACATCCTGTGTGAATATGTTAAATTGTCTCAAATAGAACTTATACTAAATGAATAGTTAAAGATCAATAGTTTCTGTGATATAAAAAATATACATTAATGCTAAGTACAAAGATTTAAAATGCTAAAATAATTACTTGCAGAAAAATTAAACACTAAAAATGAAATGTTGAGAGCGAAGGTAACTTAAAAGTGAATCATTCAGGTGCATATATTTATTTTTACATTCTTTTAAAAATTTTAAATTTAATGTCAAGTCAAACATTCATTCATAAAATTCCATACTTTGTGATTGTTTGCACAATATTCATTGGAATTGTGTTTTGGGTAATGCATCAATATCAGTCATATGGTGTAATTTTATTTAATTGTTTGGTCAATTGACAAGAATCAGAGGAAATTTAATCATTTTAATACTTAGATAAAATAGACAAAATAACTTCCACAGCTTTCATGTATAGGACTTTATTGTCTTGAATTTAGAGGCCACAAAGAAACTAGATAACAATTCATTTTCAAGTTGATTCTTCAGTAAAATATATTAACACCGATTTTCAGAGCCCACTCTTTGAGGAATGAGTATTGTTTTTCAATTGTATTTCTTCCCAACCTCAATTATATTTGATATACTGCACTGTTCCGATTCTTTTTGCATGATAATAAGATTATCAAGAATGTAAGCCCTTAATTTATAGATCATTAAATCACATTAAAATACCAGGAAACTTGTTTGATATATTTAGAGTTATTTGCAACACATATCAAAACAAGTTCAGTGAAAATATAATCAAATTAAACCATGTAAATTAAAAATCCTAAAAATAAAGTCATTGCTTGAAAATATATAAACATTTCTTTATAATTTAACCAAATTTACTAAGATAATTTTTAATATTTCCATGTCCATTTCAGAATATATTGAAATAAATCGAGTTTATACCCTCCGAATAAAATTAAATTTATGAAGAGATGGCATAAAAAAACATAAGCATGAATTCAAATATACAATGTAATTGAAATATGAATAACTAAACATATTACTCTCAGTTTTAAATCCTACTTACAAAAAGGACTGAGCAAACACTAAACATCTGCAATAATTTACCAACATCGTTAACAGATGAAGTCTTATCTCGTAGTTTTATCAAAAACAAACTGGACTTCCATGATTCCTCCAAGTATATTTACTACTAAAAAGGAATAATTAGCAACAAAAAAGATATACCAGTAAATTTATATTTCAATCCGAGTTGTGCCATGTCTCATATGATGTAATCATAGTTGACCTTAAATTTAACAATCAAAACTACTAACTGTCACATAATGAATAATTCTTTTAAGTACTGAACAAAACATTGCATGCCCAAGTATTTTTCCATTTGATGAATTTATCTAAAAATTGAAAAACTGAATAGCAAAAAGAAAAACTTACTCTATTCAAACTGAAAAATGGTACTACAATAGAACCCCGTTATAACATGCTACTCTATACTGCGGATTTGGATGAATTGCAGGTCCAAAACATTTCTTAAAAAGCTTCCAAACATTTGAGCATCAATGTAAACAGTTCGATGTTACGCTTCTATTGGTTTTTCGTTTTTCAAAAAAGTTTTGTCACATTTCTGGGAAATGTGCAAGTAATTGTGATAATTTTTAAATGGTTGAAATCCTAAAGATCATGGTCACGAAGAAAAAGGAAAATAATATTTTCAAAACATCAAAATCTGATCCTTTGAAAAACCTTTCAGCTTTGGTTTTCAAAATGCTGTTCTTCGAGAATCTAGCTTCCATTTATCAATTCATTAAGTTACTTCATTCCAAGCTTTTTTCAGTCAGCAAATCTTTCCCTAAACTTTCTTACACATATTGGGTGTATTCACTGGTAGTCGCTCAAATCGCTATGGTTGTTGTAGTCCAGGGGTGGGGATACTATGGCATTTTTATTATGAAGGCAAACCGTGAAGTCTAATACAGATAATTTCATTTTTGTTAGTTCAATTTAAGGCAGGAAAACCTTTTCTTATGAAGTTTTGATGCTAAAATATTATTTATTAACTTTCACTTTTGCATTCTCCTAAGTAACTTCTGATGTGAACCTTAATGCGGTCTTCTGAAGCACTTGCATATATTAATGTGGTCCACCCAAGGAAACACAACAGCTAATGCAGCCTGTCTCGTCAAAAGTTTTCCCATCCCTGCTCTAGTTGCTGTTTGGAAACAAACTTTGTTGGTTGTGTGTGCTCCGCACTCCTGCGCTTGTTGCCTCCACTTGGGACACTACCATGCCAATTCATTATATTGATTTACCACTCATTTGCTTCCACCAACCGATTACTGCTTTCATGTGGTACTCAGCCTTAGAAATTGGCTGGACATTTCTATATAATTTTGGAATTGCCGTATTTGCCCGAATCCAAACAAGGTTTTTTTAAAATTTTAGCTTGAAAAATTGAGGGGTCTTAAATTCGAGTATGAAGCGGTATACCAGCATTACATCATTGTCAATTCATCGTGAGTCAATATGTCATGTGTTCATTTGTCGCATGTCCATTCGTCGCATGTCCACTCATCACGCATCCATTCGTCATGCATCCATTCGTCACTCGTCCATTCGTTACACAACAAACTAGTCGCGCATCACTACATCGTACGACAAACTCAGTGCACGTAAATTCATCGCGAGACAATTTTGTCGAAAGACAAATTTGTCGCAAGACAAATTGGAAGGCTGGTGTATGACAGGGGGATACACTTGTTGCAATGGGGGATTCATCTCCTGCTCTACATCAACGTGTCTTGCCTTGTGTAATTTGCAAAGAGAATTGCGATTAATTTTGCTCTTATCGAAATATAAAGAAAAATTTTGTGTGGCTAAGTCTCCTCCTGACGTACACCAGTTTAAATGAGTTTTTTTTTTTCAAATTTCAGCTTGCAAAAATCAAGGGTTGTCTTAAATTTGAGTACTAAATGGTATACTGTCAATACATCGCTGTCAATTAATCACGTGTCAATTCATCACATGTCAATTCGTCACACATTGTCATCACACGTCAATTCATTGCATAAAAAATTTGTGGTGCATCAATACAGCACACGACAAACTCATTGCGCATAACTACTATGCTACAAATTGACCTTGGTGATGAAGTGACCACGACAAGTTGTAGAACCGTAGTATGGTTACATGTTTAATTGATGTTTTTTAAACAAATGAAACATAAGATAAAATAATTGCATCTACTGAAATTTTTCATTGCAAACTTACAAACCTGATTTCAATTAATACAGTATTAATTTTTTAAAATACATTAAAAATTTTTCCCCAGACAAAAATTTCTAACAAACTAATTCAATTAATGAACACACTAGTATATCTATACTGAAAGCATGTTCATAATATACACCAAATACATTCAGTGAGAAATTAGGTGATAAAACCTTTTTTCAGTTTTGACAGTCTGCTAAAAAAAGGGAGGGGTGTCATCTTAGATTCCGGGTTTTCTTGTATTCAAGTAAATACATTAAATTTCTCATATAAATAGGGATAGGCTATAAAAAAATAGTTCTGCAACCGTTCAATATGGAATGCCCGATATACCATCTCATATCTATGACACTGGTGTTTTTATGTCTCCCGATACCCGTTATAACAGGGTTCTACTGTCATTATTTGCACAAACCCTTTTATTGCCATGTAATCAATCTATATCCAATGAAAGTAATGTCTAACACTTTGATTTTACACTTTTCCTTCATTTGATTTAAATGCTTCTTAAAGCTTTCTATGAATGAAATACTTTACTTTTGAAAAGATGAACAATATAATGTCTCTGGTATGAAGTTCATAACTTTTTAAATAAAAAGTTTCAAGTACAACCAAAATAAAAGTTTGCTAAAACACTCTGATGATGATATCAATGATATCATCACTGAAAAATAATTTTCCCAAGTGGAACTTATAACCGAGTTTGTTTTCATATCTCATTATTAGAACGAAGACCCACAGAGTTAATGTTTTGCTTGAAGATTCTACATAGCTAGTATATGTCATAAGCAAATCAATAACTTCTCTTTTTAAATAACAAATGATCCCAATTTACAATTAAATAGCGACTAGTAAGATTATATTACCAAATCGGAAGTTAAAAAATATTCATGGTGCTGTAGCAAATGTTTAAATAATGCATAACAGGAACTTTTTAATTCTATCAAAGTTACACATAATTCAGTTAAGGATGAGAGAAAAAAATACACAATGAGATCTATTATTTTAAATGCAATATATTGTCTATTGTACGTTTCTAAAGTATGAGGCCATAAAAATTTCCATTTCATCAAAATGTGTACTATAAAACAAAAAGTTTCAGTTATTCCTAATAAACTAAGAATGATTTCCAATGTACTATAAACAATAAGTTACATTATGAATGAAAAAATGTTTTAAGTAATATTCAATCTTCTCTTGTAAAAATAAGGCCCTTAGTGTAATAAAAACGTAAATTAATCCAATGAAATCTGAGGAAATGATATAACACAAAATACTAATACTTTGCTAAATATCTACAGCTATACACTTCAGTTTATTCTTAGCTGAATATGAAATTAAATGCATTCATTTAAAATAACGTGCTTTTAAAAATAAATTTAAATTTATATATCACATTTACAAAGATAGCTGATACTTGTGCAGTGGAAAATTGCTGATATTTCCATGCTTACTTAAAATATCTGGAGTATTAATCTCAATTTTAATATTTCCAAACAATGACCTTATACCAGGGGTGGGGAAACTACAGCCCACATCAGGCCCGAGAGAGCATTTTATACGGCATGCAGTGCCACCATGAAAGAGAACCATGAAACATAATACAGATAATTTCGTATCTTTTGGTTAAAATTAGGTCCGGAAATCATTTTATTGTCAAGTGTTGATCCTAAAATGTTATTAACTATCGATTTTTGCTGACAGAATCCTTTGCATTCTCTCAAGTAACTTTGGATGTGGATCCAGATGCGGCCCGCCGAAGCATTTGCATCTATTAACATGGCCCGCCCAAGCAATCACAACTGCTAATGCAGCCTGTCTCGTCAAAGGTTTTCCCACCCCTGCCTTATATTAATTTTCACTGCAGCTTCATATATGGCTTAACATCCTAGATAAGAAAGTTCAAGTATCTTCTTGCATTTAATTAAATGATTTTAAAAATCAAACTTTTTTAATCACTGCCATTGTAAAACACATGGCAACAATATGAAGTCCTTTTAAATTGAAATAATTTCAATAAAATCAAAGTTTTAAATCATTGCATAGAATAATTTCTCTGCTGGACTGTTTAGCACGGGAAACCCATTTAATTTTTTAAAATGAACTCATCTTTATCTAAATGCATTTAAACTAGGCTAACCATCTCCATCATGAGAAAAACTGAAATTATCTTTTCTTGGAGCCACATTACCTTACAAGAACAATGCAGTATACCTATACATTATATATATATATATATAAGGTGACATATTTGCACTGCAAGTATAAAATTACATTTATTTGATTTCAGGAAACTTAGGAGTATCTTAAACTGACATATTAATGATCACATGGTAAATAATAAATATTCTAATAATATTTTTCATTTTTCTAGTCAAGTGTAATTGATTTATTTATAAATCATTTGTAGATATTAGTCGTACACTTGATGCAGCTTATTGAAATTAGTGAAAACATATTACAGATAAAAACCCAAATATTAATTTTTGTATATAATCGAAGCTTGACAAAAATCTAAAGAAAACAGTAAACGAATGCTCCCTTTCAAAGCCATAAAGCAGTTAGATAATTTTTACAAACAGATGCCTCAGTTACAAAAGATCAGTCATGAGACATATTAACTAATCCTGGGATTCCTTATCAGTATGCAGCTTGAAAGAGAAAATAGGAAAACGATGTAAGACTACAGAAGAAATGAATAATTAAACAATTCTACCTTCTGCCACTTATAAGTTTTTCTCCTCACATCATTTTCGAAAAAACATCAACTGATAAAATAGAATAATATTTAAAGGTATTCACTCAAATAAATGTTAGTAAATAGTTTTATCAGTTAAGTCTTAGCAAATAATAAATTAAATAGTGATAAAAATGCATCCATTCCGACTATTAGCCCTAATAAAATTTTCTGGTTCTTAAATAAATTTAATGCTAACCTGTGACTCGAGAGAAATTTCTTAATCAATTCTATTGGTTCTAAAATAATGTTTGATTTTTCCATTTATATTCTGAAAATGCACCTATTTGCTCACAACCATAACAATTAGATTTTACTTGCTAGATAAGAAAATTAAAAAAATTTATTTCAACATAATCAATTCAATTATAATTACAGAAAGGCTGTAGGAAATTTTCATTATACAGTTAAAGTTTTCTGGTGTTCAATAATTAACCAAACCTAAAGAAAACTAAAATAAAGACACCTAAAATTTATTTTTCATTTAAAAGAGCATATTTTATTTATCTAAATATATGTAGCTAAATGATATAAAGCTAAATTTTTACCTTTGAGCTATATTATTTCACTTTAATCATGGATTAATTTAAAAATTATATAAATGTATGCTACTCATATCCCAGACTGGAGGCTATAATTTAAAAAATTCACAGTAATTTGAAAGTGGTACAATTCTGCCATTTATATCTATGCATAATGCACTTAAAATTAAGTTGAATGAAAGTTGATGACGAAACTCAGTAATATAAGACGTATCTGCCAATTATAGAAAATGTTTCATAGAATTTTTAATGATAACTTCTTAAAAACTTAAGAATGTAAAAAAGGAACCTATAATATCTATATAAAATTATATGCATTAAAATAATCTTTGTACGCTAAATACTTCCATGAAGTGAAACACTGTCCCAAGTTACAAAATATCATTCATCAGAATAAATGTACAAACATTAAAACTAAAATAACAGCCATTTCCATCTATTTAAACTAAAATAAAACTATGGTGCATAAGATGCACATCATGAACCAAGCAACAAACTGAATTATCGTTTAGAAGATTTTTCATGCCTCAATCCAAACACGACACACGTAACCTATTATGTAACGCAAATACATGCCCTTCAACAGTGTCAAATTTATGTAAGGCAGAAGCATTTCATTTTCCCAAGCAAATTATTACCTAAAATACACACTTAGATCAAGAGTAAAATTTTAATACATCGAGTTTGTGTGTAATAGATACCAAATACAATAAAAATGGATCGACTTACCTCTGAGGATTCCTGCACTTCGTTCTCTGCAGTTGAGGCAGAAGTGAGGAAGTCTGTGGGAGCTGAATCATCATGGACTACAGATAAAATAAATAAAAACTAAGTTAATTTAAAAAATACACTAAACAATGTGGCAATATGTTGTTTGCATAAGATTACAATATAAAATTAATACTGTTCTTTTTATTATCAATGACATTATTAAATGCAATCAAACATCTCGAATCTAGAATGGCCCGAAACTCAGGAGAGGTTAGTATAGTTGCCACTTTGTTGTTGAGGTGCTGAAGCATATACCAGATGATGCTTAGGAATTGGGTATTGCAAGGTAGTTTGGATTTTTTACCCTAAAATGTCACCAAAACAGCATGCAATGTCAAATGATGAAGTTAGTAATTCTAAAATGAAACATTAGAGGCTAACAATTATAAATAAAGCTGAAACACCCCAGAATTTAGATGCTGGCAACATGTAGCCTATGTGATTGTTTTCGTATCCATTATATGAAGAAGCAATGAGAACAACTGCATCAATTTTACTTACAAGGGAAGCCCCCAAGGTGTGACACTCGCATCGGATTGAGACTTGGCAGAATTAAAGTATATGTAAAATAACAAACTCCTATTTCTACCTAGGTGCCAACTCGACGTCATTTACGAGAAAATGCCCTTTGAAAATCGCGATCCAAGAGTCAACGTAATAAGAACGTTAAAAGTCCTTCCATAGTCATATAGGAGCATTGGTCTAGGGGAAATGAGCTGGATTTCAGATATTTTTGCCGGGGTTCGATTCCCGAAGGGACCACATTTTTTTCTGATATTTTAATTTGTTTTGCAATTTCCAGCATATCGTCGATTAAACTTGCACAACATTTAAAAAAAATTTATTCCATGCATTATAACGACTATTTTCTTCATCGTAATGCAGTTTTTATTGCCCCAAAAACTGAAGATCACTCGCAAAACACGAACAAAGACAAACAATTCCAATCGCCACTCCAAAATGTGTCCTCTAACAATAAATCGCTCTGACGTTGACTGTGGTAGAGAGACAAGGACGTCTGCTAATAAGGCCACGAAAAACTGCGTCTAGTCATCTTATAATGTTGTTATTAAAGTTACGATGTTGTTGTTAAAGGGATTTGTTATCATTTGCAGGCGTCAATTATTGTCATTATAATTATAATTGAAATTATGTCACAATACTGTTGGGTTATTTTGATACATTGTTCTTTATTCCTCTTTTCAAATCTCGTCATGTATTGTTCATTATGATAAATCGGTTGCTGTTGTCAATTATTGCCATTATAATTATAATTGGAATTATGTCAAAATATTGTTGGGTTATTTCAGTGCATTGTTCTGCATTCCTCCTTTCAAATCTCGTCATGTATTGATCATGATGGTAAAGCGAATGGGTAGTGAACCATAAAATTATGTTCGTGAAGAACTACGGTGAAGAATTACGATTAAGAAAATAGTAGTTATAATGCATGGAATAAATTTTTTTTAAATGTTGTGCAAGTTTTACCGACGATATGCTGGAAATTGCAAAAAAAAACTTTTTAAAAATCAGAAAAAAATGTTGGTACCTTCGAGAATCGAACCCCGGCAAAAATATTTGAAAGCCAGCTCGTTTCCCCTAGAACAACGCCCCTAGAGAATCAGGAAAGGACTTTTAACATTCTTATTTCGTTGACTCTCGGATGGTGATTTTCAAAGGGCATTTTCTCGTAAACGACGTCGAGTTGGCACCTAGGTAGAAATAGGAGTCCGTTATTTTACATATACTTTCATTCTGCAAAGTCTCAATCCGATGTGAGTGTCACACCTTGGGGGCTTCCCTTGATAGTTAAGAGAATTTTGAAGCATAAGGGAAGATCAACCAACTTGAATTAGTCTATTTACAAGTTTAAAAAAATGTTAATTACTATTATTTTTAAATAAACCAACGTATATGGAATATAAATAGATTAAATCTCACTTTCATTCAATTATGAGAGTTAGGATACAAAACTTTTAAAATCTGGAAGAGAATTATGGATTTGAGAAGCTCAATTGTATCAAGTTTATAATGTCAGTGATGCTGCCTAGTGGTTCTGCTTGAAGAACACTTAGATACCTCCATTTTACTTTAATTATGACAAATGATAAAGGAGTGGAAATGTGATGGATCAATGGAGGGGAGTGACATGAAGGAATGGAATTGGAGAAAAGAGTTGAGAGATGAAAGAATGAATGAATCAGGGAAACATGAATTACTGTATTTCCTCAATTGTAAGACACCATCAATTGTAATAGCTTTTTAAAAAAAATACCACAGTAAATGTCTATATTTAAACAAAAAAATTTAATTATTTTTATTAATGAACAATACCACAGATTCAATTTAACCATCATTCATTTATACAACTACCTATTCACTTTCTTCTTTACTTGCGCATTCAGTGTCGCAATCCGAGTCAATCCGAGGTTTGATTGCAGACCATACAAATAAAACTGAAATTTCAATCATACTGGTTTATTGAACAGTAAAGTTGAAGATATCCCCCTTCACCATGCAGCATATTTGTTCATTGCGCATTAGTCATGCAAAAGATTCTTTTGACATCAATTCAAAGACGCCATCGAATGTAAGATGCATGCCGATTTCAGAGACATTAAAAAGTGAAAAAAGTGCATCTTAGAATCGAGGAAATACGGTAGCTCATAGGTTGTGAATTTACTATGAAAACTTCAAAGCAAGTTCGCAATTCTTCCATCTAAAACTTATCACTGAGCTATTTTAAATTCATAACTTGAGCAATACATTCCCTTGTGGTCGAGACACTTCAAAATCTGACCAAGGAAAAAAAACCTGCTTTAGCATGGACTAGGATGTGACAAAATGTAGATTATATACCATTTGACTTTTACAGCTTCTAGTTATCATATCATCACGAGCAAATTTTTCACAACCAAACTTCATATACTTGAACTCAAGTTTACATATTAATCAGCATTGAGTAAGAAGAAAGTAGCATTTAAATAAACAAGAAAATGATTTTGCTTCTGCCGCATACTTGTCCAATTAAAATAACTAGTTTTCATACAATATTTTGAAGTAATCAAGAGATATACTCCACATTCATTAAAACATTAAACTCTAAGACATAATAATCCTATAAAATAAATTATATTGGTTACTTCTACAGTCCTAAAGTGGTCGGGTCCTTTTTGATTTAAATGTACATAAATTTCACTTAATCATACCATGGCTATCATTTTTCATAGCAGCCAAAATTTGAGCTCAATAATTCAACTGTTAATTCAGTTATCTTGATATTAAATACAGTAGAACCCCCAAATTCACGGTTTCCAAATTTGCATGCTTCACAGTTTCGTGGGTTTTTTTACTATTGCTGCCAATCTGAAGTGAAAAGAACAACACGAAAAAAATGAAGTTCTCCATCTGCGAGGTTTTTTATCACATGGTGACCACTTTTTTCGAAAATGTCAACTAAGAGGAAAGCAAGTGATAATACAGGAAGCAGAAGCAATAATAAAAAAGAAGACGTTGACTTGAAGTGAGAAAAAAGAGCTGCTAAATAAAATTGCTAGTGGCCAGATAATGAGCAGACAATATGGGATAAATGAGTCAACAGTTTGGTACATTAAGAAAAATGAATGAAACATCAGGGATAGTGTGGCTGCAGGAACCCTTCAGAGCACAAAGGTTACTGGGGTACATTTTGTAGTGCACACCAATTTTTATGCATGCATTTTTTTGCCTTTTACATGATTCAATATTTTTTCCGCACATTCTTAGCTAATCATGGTTTCTGCAAAATTATCTCGCAAACTTACTGTATGGCTACGGGAGATTTAAGTGCCACATTACATTGATTCAAAACCACTTTTAGCCAACCATTTTATTATTTATTGTTGTCTAAATAAAGGGGAGCTGCAAACCTAACCCCCATTTTCTCATAAGACCTTTGCTTCCATTTTCATGGATACCAAATTCATGGTGTTTTTGGGAACGTAACCCTCGCAAATTTGGGGGTTTTACTGTACACCTGAAACTGTGTATTAGTTGACTTCAAAATTACAACCCAACAAATATTTTAACCCATTCCAAAAACAGAAAGAAGGTCTATAATATTGAGAATAATAACATCTTACAAATTACAAAAAAATATAAACAAAAATGTTTCAAATGTATTATATTGAATTTAAACAAATGAACCACTAAAGAAAACAAACCCACTGTCTTAAACGTCAACTGCCGACAAGCTAATACTCACCAGGTGCTGGCACAAAGAAATTCCCTGATGGTGCAGGAGCAGCAGATGTTGGGAATAAATCTAGAGGTGGTGGCATGGTTCCTCGGCCTCCTGCTTTTGTTGTATTACTTCCCATCACATCAACATAATTCTGTCGCATCTCTAGCATTAGAAAACAAAACCCCATAGTCAATGCATGTATATATGTATGTATGTACGTAAGAGAATGTATGTCCATGTTCGAATGTGTGTAAAACAGAATAAAAGAGTTACGGGAATAATTAATTGTTATATTTTTTCCACCTATAAAGGATAAAGCAAAAGAAAGCTACACATAGCCATGTTTGTTTAATTATAGATTTCAGTAGTTTTTATCTTAAAAGGCTTCTGTGGGTTTCAAAAATAACAAAACAGGTTGAAATGAAAGTGCAACATTCCTATTTGTGATGTGACTTAAATACTTATGCTTAAAAAATTTGTACCTTGTAAGCCACATTCATGTTGTTCCAGATGATTTTTGTTTCAATGGGTTTTATAATAAGGACATATGACTTCTTATCATAATTTACAAACTTTTAAGACCCAAGAAAAGTTACTCCCAGCAGCTGTCATAGAATACATGAATAAATAATTACTCACTCCTTCCTTTCTGCATCTTGTACATGTTTCCTGGTGGAGGGGCTGAAGACAAGGGAGCAATGCTTTCGGAGGTCAATTTCCCATGCACATTTCCACTCGGAGTCAATGAATTTACAGGTGCAGCAGACTGGGTGACAGTTGGAATTAGATCTGAAGCTTTAGGTGGAGGTGGAACGTCTGTTGCAGCCTCATCCTCATCAGCATCCATATTCACCCAACGTTTCTTCTCATTGTCCCAAACAATCTGTCAAAGAACGTTTTTTTTAAACTGTATTTTGAAAAGCAACTTTACGAGTAACTTAAAATTCTAGAATGCAAAGTTCAACTATTAAGTGCTTAAGATTTTTTTTGGCTTATGATTTAACATTCACTTACATGCTCAAAAAATGTACGAATTAAGATGAGCTTTATTTATCATTCGATGAACTGCAGATTTCTGATAAGCAGCCAGTAATGATTACAATGCATTCACTTCTTTGCTTGAAGTATGTACTTTTTACTCTAATGACATTATAACTTCTCAAAAAACATCAAAAACAAAAATAACAAAAAGTTGAAACAACTAAGTACATTTTCAGGATTATTAAAAGCTAAGGTCCAGTTTGGGGATCTGAAAAATGTGACAAATAATAATTAAACCTAATATATATTTTAAATAATAATTATTCAACTTATAAAAAATTGAACTTTAATACTACAAAGTTATACGAGAGAACAAAAAAATAAGAGATCAAGTCTCTCCCATGTCTATAAAATTGTCAATTTCTTGCCTTATTTTAAAAGTGGGCACAGATTTTAAGATCTTAATGTCCTTGCACTAATAGTGAACACAACAACCAAAAATTGCTTGCCTATCAACTTTTGTATTTTAAAATGAAAGAAAGCAAAAAACACTTTGTAAAAAATCCCACTTTTGTCAAATATTTTACAAATTGATTCTTACTTTCTGTCATTTTAATTATGCAATTCCACAAAGTTACGGCGAAACAAATAAGTTTTATTTTGTATTTTACTTGATACAAAATTATGAAATTAATTAGCCTGAGAACAAAAGATGTTAGCACCCACTCTCAAAGCAATGGATCTCTTTATTGCCTATATTGATGATATAAAATTAATAATTGAAAAGGAATTCAATCTTACAGAGGGATTTTTATCATCAGGTAGGTTCATTTGGTTCTTAGGCCTCAAGGAGAACTTGCTGAGAAGTCCACCAAGCCATCCGCCTCCACTGCTGCCTCCTCCACCTGGCACACCTGCCCCACCACTTTTTACATCTGTCGCATCTTTTAGTCCCTTCTGGCTAACCTCATTTGCCCTCCAATTTCTAACAGAAGCATTAGATTCAGTTGGTTGTCTTTGTCTCCCAGAAACCTATGTTATAAAAAGTGATGCCAATTATTATCACACTATCAACAACAAATTGCAACGGATTAGGTTTTCAAATGATAGTGTACAGCAGCGAACAACAATTCAGTATCTGACTCATTAACACACTAAACCACTCATAGCTGAATCATTAATTTTTCAGAAACCATTAATATGATATTTATTTAATCACATGAAAAAATATAGCTTTAACAAATTAGAAGAAAAGGAAATAATGTTTCATTTTTACATATGTAATTTAGAATGTTTCCAATTCCTGTACAATTTCTTGATATTTATGACTGTTAAAACAAAAAATGTATAAAAATATAAATAAACCATTTATGCAGAAAAATACTTCAAGTTCTGTTTATTTAAAGTGCCAAAGAATTTCCATCAACTATATGTCCAAATTTATTCATGTTACTACTGCATTCTCTTTAATTCTCCATGTTTCATTCAAACAATTAGAATTAATGTCATTATTATTGTAATCATAGTAAAAAGTATTCTTTTTGTTACATTACATATTACTCCATGTAAAATTAATCATCAATAGTAAAAAGTTCTTATATAATGATTTTATAGCAGGATATAGAACTCTTATTCAATTCACAATGCTGTACACATTTCCTATTATAAATGAATATGACTTGCATGTATCAGATCTGATAAATTTTTTTCATTATTTTGCATACTATAAGGAATGAATGTGAATTATAAGATAATTTTGCACGCAAGACATTCCTGTATTATTATTTAAACAAGTTTGATTTGAATTTTTTACAAATTTCATAAAATTCAAAGCACACTTGTACATCAACAACATGCATTCCTTAAAATGAAAGCCAATGAAAATTTTATAAATATTAATAAATATATTTTTTAAATGGCCACAATAATAATGTCATACCCAAAAATTTTCCAATAACATCTGGCTGTGAAAGCTTCAAAAAATAAAATTAATGAGGGGAAAATTATCTCAATATGTAATTATTTTTTTACAATAATACCGATTGAATTTTTTCAATTACATGGCAAAAATTTCACAAGATGAGTAAGATTTATCACGCTATAGTTATTTATGGCAATTAAAAACATATTTGCTTTGAAAAATGAACAGATTACTATGTTAATAATTTTCATGATTATTAAATGAGTACAATAATATTTTCAATAATACTCAAACAATATTTTAATGTTATGGATACTATCTAGCCACTGGAAAAATATTCCAGTATTGCATTTAAATATGACAAAGTAAAATAGAAAAATGTTAAAAAATGTTTTCATAATGAATGAATTATTTATAACTCGCAAATCACAATAACTGTCTAAATATAAAAATAAAATAGGCAAAAAGGTTGCAGAATAGACTAATATCAACATCAAAATTCAGCATTTATGAAAAAGTTATTTAATATACCAAAGAGAATGTCAACCCCAGGGTTCCTCTCAATACATTTTAACAAGGTAAAATTTAAAAAAAATATATTTTACATATTTTGATAATTATATACAATCTATGCATAGAAATTGCAAATACTATATTTCAATAGAATTTTGGTTTGTTAAACTTTCAGCTATCAGTTTCATATATATTTCACATGATGCATTATATTTGTTATATGATTAAAAAATGATCTTATTTCTCCTAATGCACCTTTTACCTATAGTAAATTCCAAGTTACTATCAATGTTAAAATTAACTTTATTTCACAAAACATAAACAAAAATTTTGATAGGTTTTTTAAATAAGAAAAATTTAACTGATGAAGTGTCAATTTATAATTTTGATAGGTAATGTGCTATGTTTGGTAAGTGGTTAATTAACTGGACAATCATAACAGTGCATGCTGAAATGCTCGTGCATTCAAATGCATTTAAACATTATTCATTATAATAGGATTAGAAAACCAAATAAAATATTGGATTGTAGTTTAATGTTGAAATTGGTACAATTCCATTCTTTGCTACTACTATTTCTATCCAAATGCTGTTTTTTTACAAAAAGTAAAAATAAAATTGTCAAACGCAACACAGCACATTGCTTAGAACTTATTATATATTAATATATAATGCCTAATTCTCACCAAATACGGTTGCTCAGCTTCACAGTACAGACTTTCCACAGAACTTGCTCTGGTAACTGTCCTATACCCTAAACCATAGACATTAATAAGGGGCTCTTATGCACCACATCACACAAGTAGAATGACTTGATAACGTATCAACCAAATAAAGAATGAAAATTTTTGGAATGGAAAATACTGTAGCCTAAATTCTCATTAAAAGTTATAAATTACTACTACCTCTAAAGATTAAAATTTTCAACAGGGAAGTACATTTATTCTAGACCACAAAATTATTTGACTAGAACATGCTGAAATATCACAAATAACGGTTATCTGCTATAAGTTTCTTAGGTATTGTTTTCTTTTTAATTGTGAATTAACATATAAGCGGGATGGACACGTCTCCTTGCCTTTTGACAGGAATAAAGATATCCTAGGATGCATTTTCATTTCATATGTCAACTTGATAGGCCCCTCAGGAAAACGGTGATTCAACATCAATAACACTATACAAATTACAAGAAGAGCTTGCAATGACTTAAATTTTGTTTAACTTTGATTTGAATTTTGCAGCTTCAATGTAGCATTTTAAACAATCAACCAGAATTAGCCACTCGAGGGTGTATCCACCAAGCTATTCTGAACAATGAAAGATGGTGCTATTCTTAAAGATTCAGAAAAATTATTCTAACCTGATATGAAATAGTTTTTTTTAAATTCTCATTTGGAGTGTTCTCCATGTATTTAGGAGCCATTGCATTCACCAATAAGCCGTCGTTCATATGCACAATACCCTTAGAAGTGATGTGAATAACTATAAAAAACTGTCAGGGAAATCCTGTTTCCTATGTCCTAACAAGTTATGAAAGGTACAACATGTTATCCAAAATTTGATGCCCAAGTTTTACACACAAAATGTATTTTACATTAAATAAATAATGATTTTCAGAGATAATTAAAATACAACCAACTAAAAGTTTCCAATATCTTTGAATTTTTCAGGTTTTCAGTTAAAATATTTTTGAAGAAATTAATTAAAGAAATACAACAATAAATCACTCAAATTCTGAAGGATTTAAATCATGCTTGAGGGATTAAAATCTCTTTAGTCCGAGTAAGGCAAAGAAAGAAAATATACTCCCCACGTAAGGAAGAAAATGACCAGTATAAAACAATAATATTAACTTTATTTAAATTAAGTTTTTGTACTTCTCATTTTTATACAAAAACTAAGGAAATGATTTTATGGATGTTATGTTAAAACAATGAGAATTAAAAACTTTATCATAATCCTCAAATTGATTCTATGTTGAAATCTATTTTTAAAAATTCATTTTTGTGATATTACTAATATGAATCTTTAGAAAGTTCAAAATCTTTCATCAAATAAAAAATGTTAATAAAAAGACCTTTACATTTAGCTCAGTTATATTGCATCTAAGGATATTTTACAAAAATAAAAAAATAATTATATTTTTAATAGAGCAAATAAGTGATTTCATTAATAACTGCTGCAATTCTTTCTATTTGGATTATATGTTTGTAATTACCAGACATTGCTACGCATCGATTCAACAGCATAACAACAAAACAAATAATGTAGCTTTGCATTTGTTTAATCACAAAATGGTAAATATTATTCATTAGTTTCTAATAAAAATTGTGAGTATAACAGTTCCAGAATTTAGCAAAGGAAATACAAAGACAAGAAGGAAAGATTGTTAACATGCAAAATATGTTATCTTTTGCAATAGATTGAAAGCATAAATGGAAAGCTTTTATGTAGAAACAGAAAATATCTCAGTTATGATAAAGATGCATGAGTTATCTCCATAACCACAATTACAGTTAAAATATTAGTAAATTAATGCACCCAATAAATTTATCTGGGGTTAGATACACATTCCAGGGCAATAAAATATTTTACCACAAATAATAGATCCCTTCAATAAAACAAATAACAGTGGCTAAGAACCATTTAATGGAATTAATATATAAAAAACACCAACAAATAAGTATAAATACATTATTTAAAAATAGGCTAATCAACAAAGCTTAGTGAAACACGTAGATACCCAATATGAAACTTTCAAGTATTTAAATAAATCTATAAAGTAACAACTAAGAAGAATGATGTCATATGCTGAATTATTATTGTATGAATTTATATCACTGGATTCAGATATGTAAAAAAATCTTCTAAGTTCTATCATTATTCAAATACACTTCATGCAGGAGTTTTTACAAGCAGAAACAATTCCAAAACTTTTCAATTTTTTTTCAAGGTTTATCAAAAATTAACTCGGCATTTAAGCAAAATCCAGAAATAAATCTTATCATTTCCCAATATGCCTGTGGAATGATTCCAAAAAACATCACTTCTTTACAGCAATAATAAAAAGGGAAAGCATAGAGGGAGACCATGACTCAGTTTGGACTGGAAAATCTTAGATATGGTAAGCCATCTTGGCCAGATAGTCAAATATTAATATTTTTGTGAATTAGTAAAAGTACTTAAAAATTATTTAATAAAAATTCTCAGGCATTTAAAATGTGATTGTTTTATGTTAATCTCTTGCACTCCTATTTTGAGTCCAATGCAGCTTGAACATCAAGTCTGACTCAATGCAATTTCTAAGATGTTTTTTTTGTTGTGATATAGCTTAGTGCCACAGCTATACTCTAAGGGAAAATATACATTCTGACATATAAGCTAAATAAATTGAAGGGGTAACCACAGTATCAACACTATGTTTCTTGGTAGTATAAAAAAATCTGCACCTGCACAACTATGGAGAAGTGAACACATTATATACCCTGCAGGAAAGCTCATGGCGTGCAGATTGTTCGACCACTGATAGATCACGAGGTCTAAGAGAGATGAAAACAGATTTATATGCATGACAAGTGTGAACATAAACTGGTGCTTATAAAGGAAATAACATTAAGAAATGCCATGTGCTGAAAAACATGTCTCATCTACTGGAATAGGTTGTCTTACTTAAAATTCAAATGATTACATAGTTACACTTTCTGTCAAAAACTTACCAAAGCTATAGAAATTTCAATTATTAATAAACAACTAAAAGAATTAAAACTTTTAGTTTATTGTATGATGCAAACTAGATTCCTTATAACTTTAAAATCATTAAATTTACTGTCTTGTGGAATAATTGTCACAAATTTTCTTGTTGTAAAAACTAGAAAGAAAAATTTATTCCAGATTGCTTCTAAGAATCTTAACAAAAGGTAATTTTTTGCCTTGAAATACCCATAGTAAAATAAAATATATTTAGTGCTAGAATCTAAATGAGATGAAATGAACCGACTTGGTATCTGAGTGGAGGAGTGATAGCAATATCATGTAGAATAACTTACGAGTTCTTCTAATAAAACTTAATTTCTGAAATAAATGATAAAATACTAAATACCGAATAATCTCCTTATAGACTACATAAAATTATCCTCCTATAAGAACAAAATGGCCACAAGAGCGAAAGATACAGTCGTCCCTCCTGTAACGCAAGGGATACATTCCTGGAAAACAATGTGTAATAGGAAACTGCATTATAGGATACCTTTCATAATTTCATAAATTTCATGTAGTGTAAATACTGTAATACAATTCAGTATTAAGCTCGATACTTGAATAAAAAGACAAAATGTACAGTGTAACAATGACAGAAGACAAAGTGCATAAGAAAAGAAGATGTAAAAGTTACTTTTAAAAATGTTACCTTTAAAAGAGTATTGACGTCACTGAAGTGGAGCTTATAAAGAAGTGTTGAGGAGAGTTTTTATTGGGATAAAAGTCCAACTGAACTGACTCAAACAGGATTCATGCGGCAAAATTGTTGTCAGAAATTCTTTGCTAAAATTGGAAAAATCAGTCTTCGAAAATCGCATAAACGTGAACCCGAACTGTATTCTAGGTTACTATGGACATACTAAAAAACATGTATCCTTGAAACCGCACTCAAGTATTCCACATTATAGGCAGGACGACTGTACTGGTAATTAAAAGCAAAGAGGAATAACAAATAGCAAATTTTCCAGCCAATAAAATGCACCTTTTTCCAAACATAAAATAATAGGTTGCCCAAAACTATTTTCAGCTGAGGATACTCAGGTTGTAAAGTCTGTGTAAGAATAATGTAAGTTGAACAATGGCATTTGTTCTGGGAAAATTTACTTTTCTGACACAAATGAGTAAACTAGTGTTTTAGAAAAGCATATGGAAATTATATGATACTCTGAAAAGCCACTAATACATAGCATTCCATTAACTGTAGGAAGATAGAAAAAAATGTTTCACAATTCTAACAAATATTTCCTTTACAGAATAGCTGCTATCATGGTAGAGGGGAAACACATAAGTAGTTTTCTAAAATGAATCTGACATTGGCTTAGGAGTTATAAGCATAGCATAAAAAATGTTGCACTTAATTCTAAAACCTTAAAGCTAAATCTCAAATGTACCATCCGTCCAGTTATTCCCTATAGAGACAATGCCGAATTGACCAGGGTGCAGTGGTGTCAGGACCCCATGATCTGCGAGGGGTCCATTTTGGTCCCAGATACTATCATTACAGAGGTGAGTGCATGAGGGGAGGGGTCTGCGAAAAATTGTGTGTCAGATCCCACAAGTCCCTTAACCAAGCCTTGCATGGTGGTGTATATTTCACATTAGGAGATACTTGGTAAGTGCATGTCTGGCAGTTAACACACTAAATTGTTGTTTTATATGTTTTGGAAAAGAATGGAATCCTATGATTGACTAACCTCATTTTACTTGACTGTTTTAGGGTTCACTACAGTTAATATTCCTTCAAACAATGTAAGCATATACAGGATGTTTCAAAACACTACTGCATAAATTCACCCACGTGTGGGAAACATCATTCCAAGCAAAAAAGTTCCTATAAATAGAATCTCCATGGTTACAGAGCTATGGCAACTGAAAGATTTTTTTGGCACGACACGGTATCCTAGAAACTACGTCATAGCATCTTCCCCTTTCGATGAAGGGAGATGAAACTTTGGACGAAGTTGCATTAGATTTGTACCCATGCATGGCTGTAGTTACATCAAGCATATTTCGCACTGTCTCCTTGGTAACGTAAATGCCCTAATGAAAATTAATTTTTCTACAGTATCTTGTTTATTTATCAAGATACGCAAAAACAAGTGGTTAGTAAAAGTCTTCTACACAGCATGACCTTTCCCAAAAGGGCTCAACCAACTTTCTAAGTGGATTAGTTCAAGAGAAATTGCGTTTGGAATTATGCGCGCCAAGTAAGAAATCACTTCTCGTTCGATTTAATAACATTGCTTAATAAGGATAGTATTTCATAATAAGTTCAAAAATGATACTTAAATAACATTGAGACTACAAATGAGATTGAATTTAACACAGAATCAAATTTAAATTTAGCATGGTCTTCATTATAAGAAATGCCAAAGTGCGGAATCTGAAAAATGTTCCTTAAAATGGAATAATAACTGAAAACAGACATTTACCTCTCACGGAAGATGTAAGACCATTTGGCCATCGAACAGTGAATGTATTAATTTTGTGCAACTAATATTCTGTATGTTTTCCACAATCAAGCCATTCTCTTCAACAATGCCACTTAACATGATTAATGCATACCCAAGGTAATCACATTATGGCTATTGTTGGTCCGAAGGAGAGTGAAATGTATTGTTGTGAATAAAAGAGGAAATGGCATTGTTGCCGGCAAAGACTAACTACATATTACGTAGAAGACTTATCTAATGCGAGTTGAGTAGTAGAAGCGAAGTGTGTTATAAAGAAATCTAGAGTTCTGAAGTTTACAAGGCGACACAGTGATGGCTTGCTTTACCATGCAGGAGTACGCAGACATACATTACGTGTATGGTGTGTGTGTGAGTGACGGAAATGCAGCTCAAGCAGTAGAAGAATATTGGCACCGCTTTCCTACTAGACAACATCCATCTCGATCAGTTTTTGTGAATGTACACTGCAACTTGAGGGAATCCGGTTCTTTCGTTTCCCACCACAGTGCCGGCCGTGGTTGAATCGATGATCACATTGAAGATGATATAGTAGGTGCAGTAATGAATGAACCATCCATAAGCAGTAGGCATACATCAGTAAGACTGGGCATTTCTCATACCACAGTGTGGAGAACCCTACGCAGACATTCGTTTCATCTGTATCATGTGCATGGTGTCCCGAGTTTACATGAAGGTGACTTTGCTAATCGATTAAGTTTCTGTTGCTGGATACTACATCGTGATGTTGATGATCCCCCATCATAGAGAGAGTTTTATGGACGGACGAATTGACGTTTACAAGATCTGATAACACAAACTAACATAATTCACATCAGTGGGCTACAGAGAATCCCCATTTAATGAGAAGCAGGTCCTTCCAAAAGGAGTTTAGCATGAATGTGTGGGCTGGAATTGTTAGTGATCACCTGATCGGTCCATCTGTGTTACCATACAGACTGAATGGCAATTTGTTCACTCAATTCTTGCATGCAACACTTCCTATCCTTTTGGAAGACATGCAAAATCATAAGTGGCTACAGCTGAATGGGGCTCCAGCACATCACAGCAGGAATGTTGTCGCACTGCTAAACGAAAAATACCCTCAACACTGGATTGGTCGAGGAGGTCCTATAAAGTGGCCACCCCGTTCTCCCAACTTGACTCCCATGGATTTCTATCTCTGGGGATGTTTAAAAGAAATGGTCTACACAGTTGAGGTGCAGATTCAAGATGAACTTGTAAGAAGAATTGAAGACACAGCTACTGCCATTCGACGCAGCCCCCAGCAGTTATCTTGAGTTTGTGAGTCATTCATGCGACGATGCCGAGCGTGCATTAGAGCCGATGGAGGTCATTTCGAGCTCCTGCTATAGGGGATTCTTAACAAAAGGGATATTATGTCTTCCGTGAGAGGTAAATGTCTGTTTTCATTTCATTTCCATTTTTAGGAACATTTTTCAGATTCCGCACTTTGGCATTTCTTATAATGAAGACCATGCTAAATTTAAATTTGATTCTGTGTTAAATTCAATCTCATTTGTAGTCTCAATGTTATTTAAGTATCATTTTTGAACTTATTATGAAATACTATCCTTATTAAGCAATGTTATTAAATCGAACGAGAAGTGATTTCTTACTTGGCGCGCATAATTCCAAATGCAATTTCTCTTGAACTAATCCACTTAGAAAGTTGGTTGAGCCCTTTTGGGAAAGGTCATGCTGTGTAGAAGACTTTTACTAACCACTTGTTTTTGCATATCTCGATAAATAAACAAGAAACAAGAAAAATCAATTTTCATGGGGGCATTTATGTTACCAAGGAGACAGTGCGAAATATGGTTTATGTAACTACAGCCAAGCATGGGTACAAATCTAATGCAACTTCGTCCAAAGTTTCATCTCCCTTCATCGAAAGGGGGAAGACGCTATGGCATGGTTTCTTGGATACAGCAAGGAATGCTGAAAAAAATCTTTCGGTTGCCATATCTCTGTAACCATGGAGATTCTATTTATAGGAACTTTTTTGCTTGGAATGATGTTTCCTACATGTGGGTAAATTTATGCAGTAGTGTTTTGAAACACCCTGCATACACACACATTTTATCTGAATTTTTTTAAAATCTAGGTGAATCATACATGCCATAAAATAGGGCATCAGTTATTATGATATTAAGAAGATAAATGGACAAAAATATGATAGCAAATATAAAACAATGATTGTTAAGAATAAGCTGCTTAAATATGATGCATATCTTTAACAGTATATGATATATTAAGTCTAAAAATATTACTTAAGATAAAGACAATTACCCAGAGAGATAATAACATCAGCATATTGAACTGAAAAGTTCTACCAAATAATACAGGATTATGTCTTATTGACTTTCATCACAAAACATAAGAATGTGAATAATACCAGATTCCTAGCATGCATTAAAATTATTTAATCCACTGAAAACAGATGTTGAACTACTATTTCCAAACTTTTAATTCTAAAATTAAAAATTTATTTGTACCAAACCTTTGTATTATACTAATATATCTGATAATTTGGAAAGAAATCCCCCTTGGCTATACATCTACAACTTACCATTAAGGAGGAAACCTTCCCAAATTAACATACATGCCACTGTCCCAGCAAGTTCATTTCTAAAAAAAGTACAGCTGATAAAATAATTTATCACAAAATGAGAATCATTGGCAACAACATCACTCATTTATCATTCAATGAGATACCCAGAATCATTTAAATAAATTAAAGGGCATTTCTGTAACAAATCTTTATAATTTATAAATTTTTGATTTTGCCTACATATTCCACATAAAATTTAGCTAGAAATTTTTATGATCTATAAAGATTTGAAATAAAAAATATTGTATGCATTAGAACAACTACTTTAAGAGTTACATATGACTGTATGTTCTAGCTTCAAACCCTGATATTTTAATAAAAGAGATGATGTAAATTTTGGAAAAGTTTTAGGACCAAATTACTAGGAAATTTTAAGAATAAAGCCTACAATGGTATTAAAAATGTATATTTAACCCAGTTATGATGAAACTACATTATTTCAAATGAATGCTCATTTTGCCATATTCACACAAAACAATAATTGAAACATTAAGCAAATTTATTTCATTACTTTACATATAGAAAACATTTTAAGTAACAAACATTTTATAATTGTTATAAGCACATTTTAATGACTAGTTAAATGAAATACTAGACTTATTAAGCTTTATCAATAATAGACAAGAATGAAAACAGGCAAACATGTACAATAAAATGTGCGGATGTTATAAAAATTAATCATACACACAAAAATAAAAATTACATCTAATCCATGACTTTAAGTTCCAATGTGTAATCACATTCATCTATAAGGATTATAATTTAAAAATAAATATGGCTGCAAAATGACTACATGAGGACTTTTCCAGAGGAGTTTTCTTGATAATTACAATTTTCAAAACTATAATTTTTAAAAAGATGAAATTCTACCATAACAAAGCAAGGTTATAAAGATCTAACAACTTTATTATTTTAAACCAGAACAAATTACCAGAAATTGAAGCAAGTATGGATCTCACAACTCGGCACATAAGATCCAGTTCCAACTAACAGAAGAATGAACCTTAATCCATGGAATTAGCTGAATTTTGTCAATGGCAACATAAAACTGAATGAAAGACACTTTTGAAAAAGGCAGGCTTGCTTTGCAAAGCAGATAGAATGCTGAAAAGCATTGGCATTTTATTTCGCCCATGAATGATTGCTCTTCCAATACGTGGGGCTTTTGAATCTCTAGTGCTTTTTTTCTTACAAGAACGTCACAAACATTTCAATTAGGTATATATAGCACAGAGTTTTAAAAACAGGGACACATGGAAGATACATGCCCAATTAAAATGTTAACCAGGAACCATGGGGATAATCTGGTGAAAGAGAGCCACATGCTTTGACATATGATGATCACAATCATTCATTCGACCGATTTTACTTCCATGGCTGACATTCAAATCCATTCCTCACCTCTCACACTCCACTACCCAACATCTCAGATTTGTTCCTGTTGGACACAGCCCTTCCTTCCCTGTGCCGTACCTCTCCTAATATCCCATCACAATGGTACCTACTCTTTCTGACCGTCTTTCCCTGAACACCTGCAGACTCACCCCCACCATCAGCACACCAATCTCCCTTCATATCAGCACCGTGCAAAAACTTAGATGACGACGACGACGATACCATCCTTCTGACGTTTCCACTCCTTTTCTCTTTCTTTTTCTCTCTTTTTCCAGACCTTTTTTCCTTCTTCCCCCACTCCCTGGATGCTGGCTCCGTAATAGGAGCATCGATTTCAAACGTCTTTGGATGAGGAGGACATGGCATGTCAATAGGGTAAGTTCCCCCAAACACGAGTCGTCGCTCTCCGAACCGGAAACAGGGGGAGGTCGGAGAACGTGGGATAAGGCCGTGAGACATCATGCCACTCGGCATTCTGCCATACGTTCCTCTGACGAGATATTGAGGCCCACCTGGTCTCGGCTGAGGGATGGCAGGGGCCAGTGTGGGACGCTCCAAGTGATGGCCGCTGCCGGTTTTACTTACATCTTTGCGGGGGCGCTCGTCCTCATAGTCATCCTCTTCCTCCTCAGTCTCCTCATCATCCTCTTCGTCTTCGTCGTCATCCTCCTCCTCGTCCCTTCTCACACCTCTCCCCGACTGAGCAGCACGGGATTAGAAACACACAGGGCACACACTCATTGGTGTAAGGAAGACAACATACCTCAAGCCATGACAACTCATTCAAACAACTACTCCTCTAATAAATTAAAACTAAGACTCTTTCAGGATTGTTTCAGGAATCACAATACAACTAAACAAGTTACTGTACTGAGTTAAATTAAACTCTTCAGTTGCATCTCGATAAGTATCTAATCTCGCAGACTATCTGTAGCACCTTTTTCCTTTGTCTATGCTATGATTTTGCACTTTCTCGCAACCTTGCATGACTTGTTATATTTGATAAGAGCCACAGAATTTCCCTTAGTCCAGTTGCTATACTTCATTTTAGTTGCATTTATGGTAGCATGCGAATTTGTAGCATTAGCAATGCCCTACATGGCAGTGAATAAGGCATGCTCTTCAGCAATAGTGTGAGTTCAAATCATAAATAGGGCTGAGCATAACATCAAGAACTTTTAGTTATTAGGATGAGAAAAGTCCACACAAATCATTCATTCTGCATTTTTTGTAAAAGAAAACAAAATATACGTATTGAGTTTTTCTTTCTAAAATTTAAACACAAATCTTCATATTAATGACATCCTGTCTACACACAGAATCATATTGTAAGCAACCAAGCCAATAATTATGAGTTTTGTAAACCTAAAGTCTATATCTCATAAATGATGCAATAACCTGTATCAAATCAGAGCCAAGTACTGCTATTGGAGAAAAGTAACTGTAGCAGAGAAATGCAACATCTCCAAAATACAACAAAATACAATGTAGTTTAATGATAAATGTAGCAACTTAAACAGCCTCTAAACCTAATTGATTTTCAAATATTACTGTCTATGGTGTAATTCAGGTTCTAATATTTGCAATCTTTGTTTTATTGTTATTTATAAAAAACTTTATAACTAGTATCAACTTCCTAATAAATGTGCATTCCAGGACGACAATCCATGTGTTTTTGCTTAAAGACAAAAATTAGCAGTACGGAAAATTCAGTAAGACATTTTCATGAAATTCTTACTTGAAATTCAATATGACAATACTGTACAATATTCTTCAAATTACAAAGTGACAATTTTGCTACATTTTTAAACATAAAGCAACATCAACTGTGCAAAACTAATCTACTGAACATGAATGCATCAATCACGGGGCAACAATTTAAAATACTGAAATTATAGCTTTGGTGAATGAACAAAATGATGTATGCATCTGTAAAAAAAAAAGCAATTTCTATCATAATTCTGAGGTTTGGAGAGCAGTCTGCAACAGTTCATCTATGATCCACTAATAAGCAAAAACAATTTACATGAAAAGATTTATATATTACACATTTAACATACATGACAAAAATTACAGCCTAATTTACACAACTAACAAAGGTACAAGTGGATATTAGACAGACAATGCATTAAAATAATCTAATTTCATAAGTATTAAATTAAAAAATATAAAAATGAAAAAGCGAGACTACAGAACCAATATATGTGGAAAATACTTTTAGAGCAACACAATGAAAATGAAATTTATGATGGAGATATCACATTGGAATGTCACATAACCAAAATGTGCATCATAAAGTTATGTTATCAGCATATAAATACTTCCTACTCCTTATTTTTAGAATTACATAAACAACCAATCAATGACTCCTGAGCATTCGTATTACCATGAACAAATTACTTCCTTTGCTATTTGTATTTTAATAAAAATACTACCAAATACATTCAGTGACATTCTATTCAAGAAAATGTGTCATTCATATACATTTTTCCAAAAGATGTTTAATGTTTACAAAACAAGTTCAATTTGTTTCAGATTGTACATAGCATAATGAAAAGAGACATGGAACATAACACCCTAAATTTATCTAAAAAGGTATGATACTCGGCTGGAGAATTATTAGCTTTAGGATTAATGTTATTTCTAAACTTTAACCGGAAAAAATCATACCTTATTTACATATCAATACAATATCAATACCAAGTGCTCAAAGTATAGAATGATTCAGAAAAAGAAAAATAAATTAACAAAATATTTTTAACAATTCACAAATCAATATCTCCAAGTAAGTTTCAAAGAAAGATCATGCAGAAATACACAGAGCAAGCAGAGACATGCAATGTCTATAAATCAACATTTGAAAAAATATAATGTAGGGAAGCATGCAACATGTAATAATGCTAGAGAGAGACCATTCATTCATGTGATTACACAAAATAAAAACTGACACACTGAGAAAAGCTGGATTAAGTGTAAATGAGCCTTAATCATAAAATAGTGTTCTATTTTCACAAGCATTTGGCAGTGGAATACAGAGCTCACTTTATATTTATCATCTGGTTTTAAGAGAAAACTATCCATCAATTATTCCAAAAAATTGACACATTTCTCTCATATCTTATTTAACCTCAATTTGCTTCTTGTATTTAACAACTATAATTAACCATAAAAAATGATTTGTTAATCTACATACAATGGGAATCTGTATTTTAATTCATGGCTTAATGGTATACATATTTTATTTTGACTCCAAATTAAAACAATCTAGGAAGATAAAACTACTTTTGTTATAAAATAAGTATTCCTAAAAATGTTCTTTGTAACCAAATTTCATGCTAAAATCTTTTATTTCAAAATAAAACTCCTTTGCCCAGATACTGGGATTATTTCTTGCTAGTTAAAAAAAATAATTTTTTTATCTCTTAAAAATGCCACCAAACATTATAAAATGCTAATTTAAACTGTGGCTCATATCTTCTCTATCCTCAGTTTTAAATAATAGCAATACTAATTAGTTTTCACTCCATGTTATTGGTAGCCCCTCTCTCCAACCATTTCTCTATATAGACTTTTTAAAGAAAATATCTCCTGCGCCAATAAAAAGCCATTGTTTTAGATAAATAACATAAATAAGTGAAGTTCCAAAAAATTAACTTATTAAAACAATGTGTAAGTGAAGTAAAAATTAAAACTTATATTTCACTTATATAATTCCTTCACATGAATAACTCATTAAACCTTAGATGTCTTTGAAGAACAAAGAAATATCATGAAATTAAAATACAGTAAAAGCTCCAATATTGAAACCTTCAAAACTCAAGAGAAAAAGTGCTTGAATGCACAAGCATTTCACCATGTCAATTTTCCACAATAAAGTAAACACAGCATGCTTACTTTTAACTTCTGTACTATTAGCTACTACTCACTAATTTTTATTTGACAAGAAGACATAATTGAAGGGGCACAATTACATGTGCATAAAACTAATCTCAGTTATGGCAAATATAACTGTAACTCAATGTTGTCAATCTATTCTTGGCATAGTTTTATTCCCTAAAGTACAGTAAAACCCAGATTATCCATGCTAATTGGGAGTTGGGTAGGCATGAATACCATATTAGTCCGAATATAGTCTCCCCCCTTTTTGGCCAAAATATTAATAAGAAGTTTTCGCATAGAAAGCATTGATTGGCCAACTTCATCCCTTCCCTAAGTCACAAATATGCAAATATTGATATGTAGTGGTGCCACCTATTGTTATTTTAGAGAAAATGTCACTAAGATGGAAGGAATTATCTTCATTACCCGTCAATCCGTAGGGCCATAGGCAATTCTGTCAGCTGATCAGACTGTCTAGCTTGCGCAGCTGTTGATTGTATATAATGCAACGCAATATAAAAGTATTACTTACATAAATCAAACCGAGGTGTTGAAGGTGTTTCAACTATCTACAGAATGTATTCCTTAATGTGATATTCCAAAGCATAAATATC
Organism: Tanypteryx hageni; assembly: GCA_028673005.1. Lineage (NCBI taxonomy): Eukaryota > Metazoa > Arthropoda > Insecta > Odonata > Petaluridae > Tanypteryx > Tanypteryx hageni. The sequence goes on from CM054116.1 coordinate 97,532,026, forward strand.
AGAAGTAAAGAAAATACAGGTAAAATAAATTATGAGAAGAATATGTCAAATGAAAATCTGATGATAATTACTTTTTTATACAGGAACGATTCAAGTACACATTGTCAACGGCATCTGAAGGATATGGATGGAATTTAAATAACATTCATAAATCAAAATTTTCGAATTTAGTCCAGTAACACTGATACATATTTAAATTACACCTGCAACTATAATACGCAAAACGTTGTCACAGTTTCATTGTAAATTGATAGCTGTAACTAAATTGCTCATACATATTAAAACTTGTTCTTTAGAATATTACAAGATGATCCAAACAGAACTTATGATGCCTACTTTCCTTACTTAATCATTTATTTAATACTTATATTGGCTTTAATAGCTTTAAAGTCATCACGGATATGTAGCTGTGTTCCTGAATTTCATAATTTAACATTATAAAATACTAGAAATACATTAGAACGGAATATTAAATTGATCATGCATATTTGTGCAGCAAAAATAACACGTGTACGTATTAGAATATACCGAATCTGAGTCCAACTATAGTTGTTGCTATGGCAACACTCTCGTAATGAGTGATAAAAACTGCAAAATCACCAGTATCTATGCAAAATTCTAAGAAATACAATCAATAAGCAGAATTCTACAATAAAAATTAGAATTTTCATTCCTTTCATCAGAGAACAGTACAAAACTCGCCCTGATATTACAATTCTAAGACATTTTAATGTGCAAGAGAAAATTAACCTGCACAATGGATTTCAGATTTCCTATGTAAATCAAATGGGAAGGATAGTTCCAGGAATCGAACCCGAGATTTCAATCTTTGCAACAAAAAACTATCCTCAAGAGCTCGGCCCATTTAGCAAGAGATTTCTACCAAGTTTCACGAAAATCGGTCTATTGATTCAAAAGTTAATAGGGAGAGATCAACAGACAGACACAACAACAAAACTAGCCTACTAGCGTAATTGCCCTTCAAATATGACAGGATTATGATCCAAGTATTCCAAATATATTTGATTTCGATATGAAAAATCAGTAAGATATGCTAATTATGAGCCCCTTGTCAAAAATGAAGTAATAAAAATAAATAAATAACATTCCCTCCCTCCCTCTCGCCATCCCCCTCTCTCTCTCCCTTCCTCTCTCTTTCCCTCCCTCTCTGCTTCTCTTTTGTCTCACCTTCCCCCTCTCTCATTCCCTCCTGTCCCAATCCATAGCTCTCCCTCTTTTTCTCCGTTTCCCTATTTATCTCTTTCCTCCTGTTTTCTAATTCTGTACATACCTTACTCTCTATCTACTTCCATTCTATATCCCCTCCCTCCGATCTCCCTCCCCACATCCTCCTCTCTCTCTTACTCTACATCTATATAGTTGTTTATATAAGCAAAAGAATCCAAACTAAATCATTAATTTTCCTAAAACAGTTTAAATTCGAAGATTGTACATCAATTTTTTCTAATTTTAATTTCCAAAAGAATAAAAGCCTACACTTTAAAAAGTCGCTTTTTACATGTTATCTTACGGGAAAAGGAAATCGTCACACTGGAGTCGAACCCAGGTCTTTTTTCGTATTTTTTTGTCAATTAATTTTTATATCTGAATCAAACATTCCTGCAAAATTTCAATCTTCCACCTAATCGGGAAGTTTATTAAAATGTGTTAAAAATGCCACTGATGATGTCAGCAACTCACACAGAACTGGAAAACCATATGTAAGATTTCTATTCTGGAAAGTAGGCTAAAAAGTGAGGTCTGTAATGGGGTTCAAACTTTTTTCCAAAACTGGGGCTTCAGAAATAGGGGGGACTATATTCAGGGAGGGTCTATATTTGGACTAATACAGTAATCGAAGAACATGGATAATCAACATTTCTAGGTAAAATTTGCTATAATATCTGTTAACTACTATACAAATTTATTTACATAAAAATAGGCTGCATGCCATAAATAGAAAGCTATCAACTGAACAAAAGAACTCGTGCCAACTTTCTCTCTTTAGCTGAAACGAATTTTATTTGACTGATCTGATAAATTGGTGCTTGTTTAATAAATCAAAGAAGTCTGCACCTCCTTCATTTCTTTACTATATAAACGATTTTTACATGATATATCATATATATATATATATATATATATATATATATATATATATATATATATATATATATATAACATACTAGTAGAAGGTACAGGCATATTGCAAGCATTTCATCTCACCTTGAAAAAACATTCATTTCTCAGAGAGGTATTTCATCATTGGAAATATTTTTGTAATTCAAAAGATTTCTCCTCTGCACCGATTTTTGTTTTCTCCTTATGGAACAATAATGGAGTAAAACAATCACTAATATTTGCAATTTTAAGAATATTATACTTTTCCACATTCGGTTAATAATGCCACACATCTGCCAAATTTTAATAATTTTTAACGGTAGCAATAACAATATCATGCAGATATTGAAATGTTTATATAGACTAAGATCTAAATTACTTTAAAATTTTAGCTCCCTCTCTCGCCCAGTACTATCTAGACATTTACCTATTTGTTTAAACTTTAAGAATTTTTAACTGCCAAACAAATTAAAATATCATAATTTATATAATCCCTATTTTGTTTTTTTTTATAAATTCTAACTAATAAAAAAATTTCAGTTCCATAGCACATTCGGAAATACATAAACTTGAAAATTTGTTTAAACAATTTCGAATTTTTAGCGGCGGTATTGTCAAACTTTTTCAAGATTTTCGTTTTATCTGGTCGGTTTTGTGCATAGTTCTGCCAATAAAAAAATTTCGAGTCTGCCGCTCTTCTGGAAGTGCTTAAACATTAGTATCCCCCTCTCTCTCTCTCTCTATATATATATATATAGAGAGAGAGAGAGAGAGAGGGGGGGGGGATACTAATGATAATGATACTAATCCCCCTCTCTCTCTCTCTCTCTATATATATATATATATATAGAGAGAGAGAGAGAGAGGGGGGGGGGGGGATACTAATGTTTAAGCACTTCCAGAAGAGCGGCAGACTCGAAATTTTTTTATTGGCAGAACTATGCACAAAACCGACCAGAAAAAACTAATATATATATATATATATATATATAGGAGGATACTAATGTTTAATTAATATATATATATATGTGTGTGTGTTACTCCTCTGTAAGGAACATCTTTATATAATGATAGGATGTTAAGGCACTTCCAGATGAGCTAGAGACTTGAAATTTGGTACGATTATAGGTTTTTGATCACAACCAAACAGAAGAATCAAAAATTCCCAAATTGTTAATTCTTAGGGATTGTTTTTACCAAATTTGTACATTAAAGTTTAATCATTTTTATCCCAGAAACTAAAAGTTGTAAGTATGTGCTGTTGCGGACTTTTTTGTAGCAAATTTTGTCCTTTACCTGAATAAATTTTTTAATCGATATCTTACAGATCATATACAGGCAAGGGAAGGCAAATAACAATTTTTCAGAGGTCATCATGCCATAAAAGTCACAACGGAGGCTAAATGTGCAATTGTTGAAGACAAGCATGCATCACTCTCCACAGCATACAATTTCTATTCATTCTAAATGTAATTTTTTTATTCAGGTTCTCAATCCTAATTCTGCATGAGATTTTACAATCTAAAATAACAAAGTGTTCTGAAAGGCTTGCAGAATGTAAGCACCTTTTACTAGTACCATACAAGCAGGAAAATTCAAACTCTCCGCACATGTATAATCAGGGTTCTACTGTACCTAAAAGTTACCAAATCTTAAATTGTCATCTAGTCTACTCACCATATATATTACCAACCTAAATATTAAAAGCATTATTTTGCCCTAATGAATTGTATAATTTTTCCTTTAAATTGCAGTCTTGCAGACAACTAGATACATAAAAATATAATAAATATAAATAAAGTCTGCTCAATGAGTCTTGTTTGTTTGCATACTTTAGACAGCTTTGAAAGGATAGCCAAAATAATGCAGAATATTTATAAAACAATGCAGTTGGAAGTAAAAAAAAGCCTGGAATTTTGAATTTGGGACAAATGGAAGAAATTCCATGATATTAAGCACTCTGTAAGATTGCAATTCAGGAAACTGAGCTTTTACTGCAATTAGATAGACTAAGTTTTTCTTGAGAAACACATCTGGTCAATTTTATGGTATTCAATGTTTTTGATATTTAATAATTGTTTCAATATTTAATGTGATATCATTTTGAAATGTCAAATGTTTCCATGATATGCTACTCATCCTCTTTACTCAGCAAAGCAATGCCTGCCCTTCTTTCAAAAATAAATTAAAGAATAACCAACAAGTCTTAGATAAGAACATGACTGATATTGCATATTTGATACAGCAGTTAAGTCCCTACTATTACATAGTTAACTTGCACTTATGACACAGGAAGCTTATTCAATGAAATTCAACAAAATATATAAATGTATGAAGATGAGCCATGAAAATAATGAAAAAAACTTGGTATTTTTTCTGTCAGTAATCACAAAAATAAAATTTCCAGAATAAGTTGATATATCAATCAATTTCAAGACAGCATTATACCATACTAATAATTTCAAGGTCTGTTTAATTAGCCACTCACCTGATCATTGTTGGTGGCCATATCCCAGTAGCTATTACCACCGCTTTCAGAAATACGCCTGGTATTTTCAGTAGATGACTGCGAAATACTTCCCACTCTGCCTAGATTTGTTTCCTGCGTACCAGGCATACTTGATATCTGTTGTTGCAAGTCTCCTTGACGTTCACCATCAAAAGTAATCATGCCATCAGTAACTGGAGCGCTTCCACCAGAAGTTTGGCTCATAGGGTCCCAAACAGTAGCATCATAAGAGGAGGCCATTTGGTTGGGGTCAACAGCTGTAAACACATTTTTGAACTTAAATAAACTAAAATACTTTTAACAACAAAAGTTTGCCAATTCTGGCTTTCAAAGGTCATATTCATGGTTGAAAAAACCAAGACAACAAATAATATCATAAAAGTTTACTAAGAGAATAATTAAAAAATATAATATGATAAAATATGGAGACTTTTGAATCTAGCATATGGCTCTAGTGCATATTATTTAACTGACCAAAAATTTCTTGAAGAACTTTCATATAACATGTTAATACTTAAAAGAAACACTATTTCATGGGATTCCGTCCAAAAAATGTCTTATCATGGGTATGGGCATCCGCTGGAACTTTTCCAGGGAGAGGGGGTGGTCAAGGGGCTAGGCAAGTTCCCACAGTCTAGCTTGTTGGGCTTAATATTTTTGTGGTTTTTTTCAAACATATTGCAGAGGGTCCCCACCTGCTTGCCTGACCTCAGAAAAATGACCGTGTTAATCCTCTGACCCAACAAGACATCAGTGACTGTTTCCCTTGACACAGACCTGATTCAGTGGGGTCAACTGCCCTCCCCCCCCCCCTTAAACCTCCAGCAAACACACATGATTATGGAGAAGAAAGTATGTATGTTTGTTTATTTGTATGGAATTTATGGCTAATCAACCTCTTGGATTATTATAGCCATTACTCCTTCTACACCAAACACATACTCAAGGGAGGAGGGAAACCTGGTGCGGGCATTAGCCTACTCTTTATGAAGAGCAACAAGGGGGCCAAACTGATTAACGTCCCTTCCGAAGAATGGAGCGCTGACTTGCAAGGTCTCCTCAAATTACATAAGTAGGGTACGGGACAATTCCAGATTGAAAAATCAGACCTCGGCCAGATTCAAACCTGGGACCACTGCATAGAAGGCCAACACTCTAACCACCCCTCCCCCCCCCCCCAACCGCCACCCCATGAGTTATCGTGTGGCTTTTATATGGTTTCAAAAAGACTAAATACATTCTTAGATGAAAGTTAACCAAAATATGTCAAAAGCATACAAGCAAAAAAAATGCATTACACATTGCTATGTCACAGGATACTTTTGTATAACTGATGGAAAATTTGGATCTGCCCACACTGATGAAAAAATAAATTTCATTACAAGTCAAGGAGAAATATGAAGCCATTAAACTTATGGATTTCCCTACAGAGGATACATATAACTCATGGTTTGACAACAAAGTGTTTTTTTTAAGTAAAATAAGCAAAAATCAAGTTCCTCTTTTCAAAATCATATTAAAATTAAATTGATAGCATGATACCATAAGGCAAATAGTAGAAAAAAGCACCAACCTGAAGGAGCAGTTGAATCAACAGTACCACTGGCTGTTTCTGGTTGAGACTGAGACATCTGCTGCTGTTGTTGTTGCCACTTAGTCTGCTCATAGTAAAAGTTATTCCATTGTGCTTCATATTCTCCTGTTTGCACGACTCCTTGTCCTGAGAGCTCCGTCTGGGCACTGGACACTCCATCTGTGGTCACAGCACCATATGGCATTTGTCCTCCATGCACCTCCATTGGTGCTTGAGTGCCATACACTCCAGCCATACTATTACTCTAAAAGTAAAACAAATTTTCCAATTTCATATAAATGCAATATATGATTCAATAAAAGATATTAACATTTTTACTCCAAAGCCACACAAAACTTTTCAAAATTCAATTTAAAAAACTATGGTGCATGTCTTATAGGATGATTGCAAACCAAAACTTATTTTCTATTTAAGAAAACAATTACCATTTTGAAATGAATATTGTAGAAACTAATGTATTCACGAAGTTCACAATATGCAAATGAGTGGCTTTCCACTTTGTAGGTACTGGTGAACTAACTAACTAACTTACATCTGAACTTTTAATCGGCTGGACAGAAAATTTGATACATATGGTGTTGAAAATTGCTACACTAAGATTGCTGGCATTTTATCTGTCTTGTTACAACTTAAACATATTTGTTACTCTTCAATTGGTATTACAAGTACACCTGCAATTTGAAAAGTATAATCTCTATAAGAGCATGTGATTGGTACCAACCTTGCTAAGTTTTAATGAGAAGTGAGGACTAGTTATTATTTTTAGCAGTTTTAAATTAGTTATCCCAAATCTTAGAACTGAAATAACAGATTGTGTGGAGAAGAAAAGCACCTCTGTAAAAGGGAAGGTATCAAAAGGTATAAGACAAGACGAAGTTTTGATAGAAATTTTAAGCTAATGGTGGTGCCTTGTGCTGAAGAAACTAACAATTTTGAGGCTGGGAGAAAATATAATGTGACAGAAGCAAATGTGTGAAGGTGGAAATGAGCAAAGCAGAAACTTGAAGGTGCTAACTTAACACAGAAATCATTTAATGAATCTAAATGAAGTCAATTTTGTGCATTAGAAGAAGCTGTAAAATTTGTGCATACTCAAAGAATGGAGGGAAAACCAGTGTTGCAGGAAATCATTAAACTGAAAGCTCATCGATTAGCATGATCACTATACTTCCCACAGCAAGAATTCAAGGCTAGTAATAGTTGGTGCCTATGGATGATGCATCATAATGGTTTTTACCTGTGACAAAGAACTCTTTGCCAAAGTTTACCTTCTGACCACACGGACACACTAATTGCTTTCCAAAAGCACGTAATTGCATTGCAGAAAATTCACAATTATCTTCTGAGCCAAATGGCAATGCAGACAAGACACCAATTTATTTCGACATGCCATTCAATTACAGTTAATGAAAAAGGCATAAAAGACATCATTATAAAATCTTTGGGAAATAAAAAATGCACATTACTGTAATACTGGCAATATTAGCAGATGGCACAAAGTTACTACCATATGTTATTTTAAAAATTGGTATTAAAAACCTTTTTCCTGAATAGACCTTGTTTTTTATTGTGGTCGTCTTAAATTCAAAGTCGCCTTCTTTTCAGATTAATTTGGTAATTTCCTTTTGGCTGCCATATCTACCTCTACTCTTCTCAGCAGTAACATAATTCTGTCATTGATGGAACTTAACACTAGTTAGGGCTGAGAACAGTGATGGAGCCAAGGAATGATTGGACTGACTGGCTATGCTTTCACTCTAACTTTATTTGCAAGGGATCACCCAACATGCACTGTACCAGCTATTCTTTCATGTTACAAATACATGATTTAATAATGGAAAAAGTAAGGTAATACAAGGTGATGGATCAACAGAAGGCATTGTGTTATGGTAGAGTGAATAATTTGGTGGGAACCAAGGTTTTGGTTTTCTCATGAAATAATCTCTTTACAAAAGTGCTACAGAGAAACAATATATGGATAAAAATAATATAAATGATTATAATTGTCACATTTTTAACAAACATAGCCCTTTTGCATCACGCATGACCTTTTTCTTTTATATATTCAACAGGGTTAGACATTGTATAGAACATTGGGATCCAAATCAATAGACAAACAAAAGAAAATATTATTTTCAGCATTTGCAGCATCCAATGACAAAGTTTGGATGGAAAACTTACTGGCAATATTTTTTAAGCAATCAAACTGTTCATATGTCACTGGACCTAACATGGACTTCAAATTTCATTGCAGACATATATCCAAATTATCTGTATTAAAAAGCAAACAAAACACTTCTTAACTTAATAACATTTCAAACTATCCGATGTCGAACGAAAATTTAGGGCAGTATCATCACTGGTTAATGCTGAGTCTCATAACATTCTGATAAAATCTTTAATGTTATTATCTACTTGAAAATATTCCTTTTCTAATAACCTACTTTACCTGTTGTATTCCTGTTGTCAATCCTTGCATCTGCCCTTCAACCATCTTTATACATCTCTTCAGCTCCTGCAGCCACTGTGGATCTTCATCACCACCACTTTCACCCCGTTCAATCACAGGATCATGATGCTTTAATCGATCACTTAGGTCTGCAAGACGTTTGAGGAAATGCACATCTATAGATTTATCCACCCCTCCTGACATCATCCAGGTTGTCACTTTGGTTGTGATTGCCTCGCAGTATAGCAGGCCCTCTTGCACCATCCCATGTTCTACCAAGCGCATCGCATATTCGAGCTTGATGGGCTAAAAACATAAAGAGATAGTGAATAAAAATCAAAGAGATAAACCTCATGCACATCAAAAATAAAAACGTTACTTAAAGTTGCATGCTATTGGTTAAAAGGTAACAGATTGTTGGTAATGTTCTATCCCATCAAGATGTATGATATTTGATCCAGACATTAGTTTTTGATTCTATGTCACTGGTGCTTGTTTATAGCTTGTTTCATTCAAACAAGTCTACAATTATATACAATCTGTAACACTGACACAACTGTATAAGTTTAATTAAATTAAATACATTTTTGATTCTGCTTATGTGTGGTGTAGTTTTTCTCTTTTAATTCAATAAAAAACAATCTAGTACCTTTTCAAAACACAATTTCAAGAAATAATAGATTGAAGCTCGTTGAAGATGACATAGTGGAACTGGACAAGAAAGAGAAAAATGCCCTTTGTGTTCACAATCATCAAATAATACAAAGATAACCAAATGTAAGAAAAGTACATGGAAACAGTGCAGCCACAAAATACAGTGAAATCCCGATTTAACGTTCCCACATTTAGTGAAAATACATATTTAATGAATATTTTTTCAGGTCTTGATGTAATTTAGCATAACCTCAATTTAATGAAAACCTCAATTTAGCGTAAGAAGAAGCACTCCCCCAGAGATTCATTAAATAGGAGTTTTACTGTATGTTAAATTTATTTCCCTATTGACAATCATAATAACAATATATTAACTAGTTATGTACATTATTGCTCCCATTTTTTATTCTTACAATTTTATACTTTTTGTGATGGTATCACACTTTTATGCTTTCTGCAAATTAATTCTTGCAATTTTTAATTAATAGGCATATCATTTTTGTATGAACATAATAAAGTCTTATTTTCTCATCTTTGAACTAACAAACAATATTTCCACTTTCAATCTTCCAATTATAATTTTTAAATACAGGCATACCCCAATTTACATCGATTAGAAGTTACGTCACCGATCAATTAATACCTGTTTATCGATTTACATCGTTTCGAATCAAAGTTATGTCGTTAGAGGTCTAAGTTTCCTTAAAATTTTCATTGCCATCCTTCTGAAGTTATTAACCAATTAAAATACCAAATAAAAATCAAATACTGCTATCTAAATACCTACTCTATGTAATATAACATCTAAATAAATGTAATGCATCATTCCAAACTCAGTCTGATTCTCTTTAGGTGACTGCTTAATATGTTGGTTTGAAAGGTTTTGTAAGAATTGAAATCGAATTGTACTTTTCAGGAATGCATCCATGACAAAAATCAGGGTATACCTGTACTTGTAATATTCTTATTAAATATGTAATGTATATTGAACTAATATCAAGATTGGGCATTTGCAAGTAATGAATACTCATGATTGATTAAAGAAAAATTAATTTCTCAATCTCATTTCAAACAAAATTTTCTTAGATATTTGAGAAATCCATCATTATCATTAAAACAAAAGTGATTTTGATCCAATGTAAATATTCATAATCAATGTAAGTAAAAGCCATTCTACAAACCTGAAAATATGGGATACAAAAGTTTGGGTCTGCTAAAGATCTTGCATATTCCAAAACTTCAGTACAATGTACTACTTCATTGGGGATGTAGCAATCTGAGTCACGGGTCAGAGTTACAGATGAACCCAATAGGATATGACGGGAATCAGGACCAGAAAACAACGCATTCATTTCAGAGGCAACTGATGATGGTGTTCCCGAAGATGAAGAACCAAGATTCAGCGTAGCAATAACATAGCAGAACTGTGAAGCATGAAGACAACCTCTAGCCGCTATAGAAGGAAAACCAGAAAAAGTTACTTATCATTTCAGTACAACCATTAAATGACAAAATGTTAAAAGAAAAATAATCAATCAATTATAAAATAAAACTTTAGACTATACAGCCAACTTTCATGACAATTATCATTATGAGTGATAAGAGTTTGAGATTAATGATGTGGGTATGACATTAACCCTTATTGTCTATGTGTGCATTTAAATGTATACCAAATGGAGATGCTCACAGCCATGCACACTGGGTGCTAAATCTGCTTAAACAAATTCATAGACCCATGCTAATGTCCAGACTCTGTAGAATGATGCCATGTCCTGATATATGATGATATATACAAATTTAAACATCATATTTAAATATTCCAACTAAATCAGCTATGAGATGGAGCAGTGGAGTTTAAATGCTATATGATATGGGCTAAATGAAATAAGTAAAAACTGTTAGGTATATCCCCACCAGCATATGCACTGCCTTAGCTTAATACCAAATACTTCATTTAATTACTGTCTCTATACATTCTCAATCATAACTCCAACAAAAATAATGAAAAGGGTAAGAGAACAATTTGATGTATCAAAATAAATTTTACAAAAAAATTATTTGGTTTGTTTGTTCATACTTTTGGCTAATCAGCCCCTTGGCTCCTTCTACGGGGTGTCGGTGGTGTAGTGGTTAGGATGCTGGCTGCTATTTGCCTGCTGCTCGAAAGGGCAGTAGGCACAAATCCTACGATAGTCTGGCCTCCTGTTTTGTGTGGTTTGAGGAGACTGCATAAAGTCAGCGTTTTGTCCTTCAGAAGGGACGTTAAGCTGTTGGCCCCCTTGGTGCTCTTTGCTAAGAGTAAGCTAATGCTGGCACTGGGTTTCCTCCTCCCTTGTGAGTGTGTTTGGTGTGGAAGGAGTTATGGCTATAATAATCCAAGAGGATTAGCAAAAATATACATACACACACACAACTCCTTCTACACCGAACACACACAGAAAGGTGGAGGAAAACCTGGTACCGGAATTAGCCTACTCTTTATGAAGAGCACCAAGAAGGCTAACTGCTCAACATCCATTCTTAAGGATGGAGCACTGACTTGTGCAGTCTCCTCAAACCACATAAATAGGTTATGTGACAATCCCAGATTGAAAAAAATTAGACCTCTGCAGGATTTGAACCTGGAACCTATGCGTGGAAGGCCAATGCTTGACTCACTCCACCACCTCAAAAGAATTATTTTTTAAAATCCAACATTATATTTATGGCAGAAACTGGAAGCTGATACAATTTTATATCTATGCATTATTTTGTTTTTAAATAAATATAGGTCAACCTCGATTTACATTACCCTATTTTAAGAAATTTCGAAGTTACAAAAATTTATTTCTGTCCATGTTTCAGGTTCTAATAATTTTTTGTGATGAAAACTCACATGTACCAATGATTTTATGTGACAAAGAGTCACAGTTACCAATTTGTCTATGTGACAAAGTCGCACTCACCAATTTTTTGTGAGGAAAAGTTGTAATTACCAATTTGTTTGTGAGACCAAATTTCGATGACGAGAAGTCGAGGTTACGAATTTTCTGTGACGAAAAGTCAAGACACCATCAAAAATATTTTCATTACAGATTTATTGGTAAAAATTCTTGATTTATCTAATGCTGTCATACTATAATAGGCTATTTGAATATAGTTAATTATAGTCAAAATATAACTCCTGTAAGTTTTGCAGTCACTGCAGTCACTTCTGTAATTTATCAGACCAGCAATTAATTCATTGAGTCATCTTTAAAACTGTTTATTAATTTTTGTGTGAAGGTTTCCACGGTGTTTGGATAATGAAGGCTGCATGGCTGTTGGGTTTCCACTGTGGGTGTTGTCTTTTGTTGACGACACATTCGGTGAAAACCCAAAAGCCATGCAACCAGTTTATTCATTTATTTGGTTGCAACTACATAAACGATCTATTTTATATTATTATAAATATGAATCCCAGCAGTCAAATTGCACAATTAAAAGCTTACCTTATTACTAATTTTAAATCGAAGAAACCTTAGAACAGTGACAACATTAAAAATCTTTGTTCTTTCTCACAAGGAATCAAAATTTTCAATGCTACGTAAACAAATAAAATTTATTTAATATTAACTTATGCTAAAATCATGTTATTTTACTTTCCACACTATTTTAATACCTATGTGTTGAATATTATTGTTATCATTTATTTTTACAACCTTGATCAAATTGTGGGTCACATGACTACAACATCAAGTTACATGAAGAACAACACTACTTAATATATAGGTGCTTAGAATCATTAATTCCCATGACGAATGTCCTAAAGAACATGTAGTGTAATTTTACTATATTTGAGGGAAGATTTTAGGCAGTAGGAACGTCACATTATATAATGGAAGTCAATAGGAAATTATGCTTCCATTTACAAAAGTTTTTCAAGAACATAAATCTTTCATAAATCGGGGTCTACTTGTAAATATAATGTAAGATTTTAAAAACATTCTCATGATTTTATGAAAGTTCCTTTGGAAAAGCTAAATTGTTCCATTATATAACTTGGTAATAGGCATTGTTATTGAGATGTTATACTTTTCATTCAAGTAATAAATATGCAGCACCTAATGATCATTTAAAGAATTTTGAAAAAGCTTAAAAATAGAAAAAAGAAAGAAAGATAACAGTCTCTCTTTTAAATGATGGAACAAAGATTTTATTGGAAGATTAAAAATGTTAGGGAGGTCGTTTATGTACACCAAGAATAAAATAGGTCCGAGAACTGATCCCTGTGGAACCCCTATAGTTGCTATCCTTTCAGGTGAAACATATTTCACTCCATTTAAGTTAATTACTGTATGCAATGGTCTACTGCCAAGATATGATTTAATCCAGTTGTTGGCAACACCTCTTATTCCTAGCCTATCAAGTTTAATTAATAGTAGTTCATGGTTCACGTTATCAAAGGCTTTTGAGAAGTCAAAAAATAATCCAAGAGATTCCAATTTATTATCAAGTGCAGATAGAATGCAATCCACTGCATGAAAAGTGGCAGTTGTTGTTGATTTATGCTGCCTAAAGCCATGTTGAAATGGAGATATTATTTTGAAAGATTCAAAGTATGCAATCAATCGTTTATAAAAAACTATCTCAAAAATTTTAGCAAATTGGTTTAGGATTGAAATAGGACGATAGCAGTTAATGTCATGAATGTTTCCTTTCTTCTTATAAACAGGAACTAATTTGGAAGTTTTTAGGGGTGATGGAAAAATACCAAGCCTTAAAGATTCATTTATAAGTAATAGGAGGGGTTTACACTTATGTTTTTGGATTCATTTATGATTTTCCAAATTTCACCAGTTTTATTAACAGCAGTAGACACTCTCCTGTTATTGCATGTTCGCTTCGCCTCATTTATCATTTTACGATAATGCCTCTTAAGCATTCTGTATTCTATAAGTAACTCATCATTAACTGTTAGTTTGCAGAGGATGTATAATTCTTTAAGGTAGAATGAGAGTTGTCAAATTTCATTAGTTATCCACTCATTGGATGATGGTTTCTTATGGCCTTTTTTCTTGCAAGTTGGAAATGCTAAATTAAAATAGAATATAAATTTATTGTAAAAGTAATTGAATTTACCCTCAAAAGTTTCATCATTGATTACTCCTCCCCAATCTTCGGATTCTAACATGGCCCTAAATGACAGCATATTAGTATCAGAAAATGAACGTTTAGGGGTAACCCTGATATCAAATAAAGCTAAAATAGGAAAATGATTAGATATGTCTGATGTTATAACTTTGGTTTTAACAGACATGCTATCACTGTTGGATACAATATAATCAATGAGTGATTTAGAGTGACATGTAACACGAGTAGGTCCATCATTAGCAACATATAAATTAAAAGTGTTTAAAAGGTTAAGAAGATCATATTTACTATCATTATCTATCAACAGGTTACAATTGAAATCCCCAGTAATAATTATAACTGACTTAAGGTCTGAATTATATAAGGAATCCAGGAGGAAACCAAGTTTGTCTAAAAATAGTGGAAAATTACCAAGTGGTGACCGATAGAGTGTGGCAACAAAAATGTTATGAGTACCAATTGATAGATTAATTAATGAACATTCAAAGTCCCTCTCTTCAGAGAGATGCTTGTATGAAAAATATCCAGACATTGCACAGCAATAGATTCCTTTACAAATATAACTACACCACCATTTTTGAAGTTATGGCGACAGTAAATTTCAGCAATATATTACCCAGGTAGTCTGACAGAATAAACCTCTTCTGATTTAAGCCAGTGTTCACACAGACAAATAATATGAGGCTTGTAGGAATTAGCTAATATTTCTAACTCATATGGTTTGTTTTTTATACACTGAAAGTTAAGGTGAAGCACAGTTAATTTGAAGTCACTATTTCTGTTATTATTCACTTGCACTGCTGATGGGTTTGCTTGTCATGAAGACTTAGGATTGGAGGGACCATTCTGGAGTGTGGGGGATGGTTTCTGGACAGTATTAGTAGTAGGGGTTGAGGATGTCTGGGGGTTACTAGGATTAAGTGCAACTCTATTATTAGTATCTAAACGCAAATTTAGAAATTTAAATCGATTTAGCATTACGTTTTCAGGCCAAATTGAAGGGTCAAATACTTCGGAGCACTTCGCGCAACGATCACTACCTGTCGCGGCCACATTGGATTATATATTAATAAAAAAGGATGCTTGCATGAAAATGAAGTATACAAGAGTTAGGCAGGGAAGGTAAAAGATTCATTAGAGATATACAGGAAACAAGATGACAAGCAAAGAATGTCAGGAATCATAAAAGTACTGAATTATGGAGGATAAATTATAGTATAACTTCTAGTAAAACTTATGGAATACGGTTTTTATAGGATTTTGTTATATTTGGGGCTCCATAATAAGAGGTCCACAACAAATTTAGCATTTGATAACTGCACCATGATGGTATTCATTGGCAACTAAATAATGCTTGAAAAATACTTTAATTATATCAAATTACAGTGGACCCTCGATATCCGTCAACTTCCCAATCCGTCATTTCTCATATCCATTGTCCACTATTTATTACCATTATTTCCATATCTGTCATCGGTTCTCGTATCTGTCATCATGTTGCCACTTCTCTCATGCATCATGCACATCACTTCCTATAGCTTAACAGATCAGTCTACCAGCAACACTCCTAGTGAAAAGCTCTCAAACCAGTTCTCTGATGATTTTGTGTCATATCTTTTTATTTTTCCAACAAACTCAGTGCCCATGTCTGCGAAGTCAAATGAGAAAGCTAAGTGGCGAAGAGTAGTCCCCACTTCGGAAATGAAATTGAAAATTATTGTTGATTCTAAAGCTGAAAAATGAGCAGCCGATATCGGACATGAACATGAAATACCACCTACAACAGTAAGAACAATTGTAGCTGATAAACTAAGTTATAAAGAAGTTGCAAATTAGCAGTGCCTGACACAATTAAATGTTTGAGAACCAGAGAAAATGTTTTGCAGGAAAGTTACAATTGATTTGGATTTCTGATCAGCAAGCTAAGGGAGATAACATGAATTCCACTTTGATAAGGCAGAAGGCTAAGAGGATTTTCGATGATCTCAAGGCAAACAAAGAAAATTTCAAGGTTGAACATTTTGCAAGGGTTGGCTCAATAAATTTAAATTAAAGAGTAAATTGATATGCACACTGTTTGTTTAAATCAATAAAATTATTGTTAACCTAGTCTTTATTGGTGTTTATAGACCCGGAAAATGAGTTAGTGCTCAAGTATATGACTTTCCTGGAACAAATTATCATTATAACATGAGAGTCTTTCGCTCCGTATCCATTGTTTCCTCATCCATGCCACTTTTAAGGAAGCAATTAATAACAAATATCGAGGTCCCACTGTACATATAATTTAATAAAATTGAAACAACTTTCAAAAATGGGTGGCTAAGCAAAACAAGGATCATAAAAATTTAAGATTAACATAGCCTAAAATTGTAGTTTTGATAGATAATACGTGTTATATTATTAAAGAACTTTAAAAAGATATTAACTTGTGAAAGACAATTTTTACATTTTAAATGATACTGGAATGTAATGCAATTTTATATGTACAGGAAGTTTAGGCTGCACTCATGAAGTAGCAAGTAAATATTTACAATTTACAATTATTGCACAAGGGGTTATCATTTAAGAGATGATTTTTTCATTCATTCCAATTGTGGGAGAGCTTTGTTATGGTTGTAACACTAAAAATATTGCAAAGCACTTGCATTTAAAAAGTTAATTCATAAATTACTATTATGAAATAATTAAGCTATTAATATGAAATATATTTACCAAGAGTGTCTCCCAAAGTAATAATCGACTTTCGGTGCAGATCAGGATGGCTGGATGAATTCGAAATAATCATAGCAAGATGTGGTCGCCAATCACCCCACTTCTCGTCGCTGCAAGACTACAATGAAGACAGAAAATGAAGCTGCAGAATATTTTATCGGAATGAAAAATTTCAAGAAATATTCACTACATAAATACAAAAACAGCACATTATAATTCAAACACAAAATGCAATATAAGGAGACTATTATGATTTTACCATAACAGATGTTTAACCCAGAAGATATTATATAAATACTTAATTTATGTTGAATGCAAATTAGTCTTTTGATATATTTCTTGGAAATTAGCATACATCATAATATTATAACATTAAATGAATTCTATCATTATAGAAAAAATGTAATCATGTTGAGATTAGATCATATTATATTACCAAACACTTCGGAACAAATGTTTGTATTCCAAATAAATTTTTAAATTGACTAATATCAGGCTGGTACCTATTTTGAAAGTAGCAGTTGAGTGTATCTCAAAAGTATATTTACAACACTTTCTAAAATGGAGATATTTTATCTTAAGTAGGTAATCCAATTTAAAGTATAAGAATAAATATTTAATTTTCATCATTTTGATAGGTTGTTTCATAAACAAAATAAAAGATTATAAATTCTGCATAAAAACTTGACAAAAATCACTCTTTATTTGGAGATGGACTTTTAAAAATTTTCCTACAATTATTTATCACTAACCTTAAATAGAGATATTTGTATGAAAATAGTACATTGAAAATAATATTTCCTATACATACTATTTTTAAAATGGTACAAAAGAATAAGCAAAATACAGTGTATTCCAAATTAATGTCATTAATTCATTTCTGAAAATCCTGACAACTAAACAACATTAAATGAAACACTATTTCCCATAAGAACCCATGTTATACAGTATAATTGGTTCTAAAACCTTGGTTTCAGAAACTCTTGAAAAACAAAAAGACGTATACTGTATTTTATGAAGCTGGTGCCATGTATGATATGAATGATATCAGAATATAAATAACCTAATAAAACAATACATTAAAATAGAAATAGCATAAAATAAACAAACAGTATGACATGACTTCATTATAAGGCATCTATAATCGTAAGGATAATAGTACCTCTAGTGACAGGAAAAAGGAACTAAGAAATGCCTATCTGGCAAAATGTAGTCATATGAATGATGTAGAGCAATGAGTTCTTTTTCTAGTAAGTTTACAAAGAGCCACAAACACTTATGTGATTGCAAGTTCATGAGTTGACATTGATAGAAAAGAAAGGCAAGAAATAAATTATTTCTTGCAGCAGTTACTGTATAACTAATGAAAATCTACTATAATATAGGTAAATAAGACATGTATTTCATTGTTTTTATTAAACTGCGATTTCCATTAGGCCCAAAGAAGGATAAACACTCTGTTGAGCCAAAGCTGTTACAAACAAAAAATAAAATTGGGAGACGTTCAACTAAATTTATCCCAATATTACAGAATAATTTCAAGTTTATAAATAGGGCACTCAGTAGATCTTCCTTTCTCCACACCTCACAAAGCTTGCAAGGTTTCTATTAAAGGCAATTAAGAGGATTTTAATGACTGCTGGGAGGACTTCAAGAAAGAGGACATTACTACCACTCTTTGGACCCATTGCTATAAAATATCACCATGCAAATTTAATAAAAATACGTTACCACTCTAAAAATGCAATCTGCCGCAACTGGATAAGCGCTGTGTAACAGATACATGAGAAAGTCATCTATGGAGTATTTTTTTCGTGCGTTATTTCAGCGCTGAGTCAGGATGTTAATTTGAATATGGTAGTAATTTTTGAACGAGGTTAATGCAAATCAACGTTAATTGATGCTACGTCAAACCAAGGACACTCTGTATCCTTACAAAACCATTTATGAAGATATTTTAACACAAAGTTGAACATTATGTAGTTGGTTTTACATTTAAAAAATACAGCCAAAGTCTCTAAGTAATCACACTAAAGAGAAATTGTAACTCACGGTGATAGCTGCTGGTTGTCTCCCTGAGAGAAGTTGATATAATGTCTGTAGAGGGTCATTATGAGGCAGATTGTTGGCAAATCGTGTTAGCACCGATGCCAGCATACGTCCACCAATCTTATAGGCTAGGAACATAGCATGACCCCAAAGACCATGCTTCATTGCCCATTCTAAATATAAAATCAAACAATGGCACATTAAACTAAAAATCTTAATAAAACTACAATTAATGGTTTAATGAATTAAGTGATATGGTGGCATAAGCTATTTATATGGAAATGGTTTTATTTTTTATGATGCTGCAAGAAATATATAAAAATCTCTGTACGAGAATGGAGAGAGAAATTCAATTCAATTTTAAGCAGTACCAAACAATCTCAATCAAAGTCCTCAAAATTAAACTTTTATAGACCGCATATGAAAAATTGATGTATGTATACTCAAGAGATTTTTCTTATAGTCCAAGGCAAAACAAAAAATAATTTTTATTTTCTTCGTGCATAGTGCCGGACAGTGGTGGGTAACATTTTCTACGTGGTGGGCCACATTGGCCATTGTGAATCCTTCGGCGGGCTGCATTGAAAGTTTTCAATGTTTCTGCAGTCTGGATTACACTTTAAATAGGATGTTAACTAGAAGTTCTGAGGTAACATATCCATGAAAATAAAGTTTAAATTAGTTTTTTAGGTTTAACATTTCAATCTCAAGTGTAGTTGGAATGTATATTATATGAATTTGTGTGTTAAATTTTATGACTCTTTATAATCATAACTTCACAGGCCGCATAAAACATTCTCGGGAGCTGCATGCAGCCCGCAGGCCATAGGTTGCTAGGAGAAAGTACTGTATTCACAAAAAAATTGAATTCAAGATTTCAACGGAAATATACGTTTTAAGTTTAAATTAAGTTTCCACTAATTTCTCAATGATGCCTGTGTGATAGGATATTTTGTGTGCATTTCAACTCAAAAACAGCTTATCAAATCAGTACAAAAATTTATATTTAATATTTTTATTATAAAATCAAGAACTGATTAGACTTTGGTTAACATTGGTCAATCGGAAGTGGATGTTTACTCATGTTATTTTTCAATTCTCTCCAAATATCTCTTATGAAAACATTTTTCATTTTCAAGGTTATAGAAAATATAATTTTTTATAAGTTTTGTTTTAAACAATTTTCCATATAAAAGATTGTTTAATAGATACAGTGGAACTTCCATAACTCAAATGTCTATAACTTGAATTTTCCATAACTCTAAGTGAATTAATTTTACTGGGCAACATATAAATGAGAAAAACATATTTCCATAAGTCGAATTTATTATTGCTCAAATATTTTTTTGTTTCCCTTGAAGTTCGACTTATGGAAGTTCCACTGTATTTGGTTTACCGTAAATACCCGTGTATAATGCGCACCCTCGTATAACACGCAGGGGGGTTTTCAGCCTCGTAATCTATGATTTTTCTGTATACCCGCGTATAGCACGAACAGATTTTTTTAGCATTACTGTTCCAGAATAAAGTAGATGGTGTAACGTGGTCTAAAGCAATGATCGAATTATTGGTATTATGTATTGGTAACATAACAAAAGTGCGAAATGAAATTTTTGAATAACGTTCCAAAAGAATGTCAGCTAACTCAAACATTACATACTCTGTTTACTTACAAGGTGATATTAGGATATACACAATAATCCATTTATATTAATTTCATAGTATGGCATATGGCATTGTTTGAGCTAATAAATTGAAGGAATGACGATAATCCTATGTCGAAGTTTTTTACATACGTTTTAGTCACGCCTGAGGTGGACGGGTTCGCCCAACTTTCAGTTTTAACCTTATTAGAACACTCTGGAGCACGTAAAAACGATAGCAAATAACCATAATTAACTACAGACTCTAAGAATCAAGAATAAACCACGTATGAATGCTGAGAGAAAAGTAGGGAACAATAACTTGATCTAGTTCTACAAGAAGCATCAACTGCCAGAGTACTCAAAGGCATCAGCTGCCATTGTTTCTAATTGTAGTACCTGACCACCAGGTCGAGTGCTGGTATAGGGTGACGTCATGCATAAGATGACGATTTCAATAACAACATCGAAGAAGAATGGACCAGTAACGAAGAATTTCCTGGCTTTTAAAATGAATAAATACTGAATTCATTCTTTTCATATCTAATTAATGAATGTTTATAGAATTAGTTAATAAATTTTAAGTTTACTTTTCGTAAAAATCGCCAATAAAATTGAGGATACCCGGGCAGTAATTAATGTGCCAAAATTGTGTAAATATGGGGTCAAATGAAAATAGGAAGATTATGTACCCTCGCATAACACATCCTAATTTTTAACTCAAATATTTCGAAAAAAAAGTGTGCATTATACATGGGTATTTACGGTATGTCTGAATTCATCTTAAGTACATCACTAATTGATACCTTAGTTTCCATTGCTATGATCAAATTTCCTAATTGTTCATAGTGATGCTTATGCTGCCAAGGGTAATTTTAATTGTGATCAAAATTATCCCAATGCCATCTAGCGTCATATTTTGTAGACAAATTTTCTTGTAAATACTGGCAGTGATCTCAGCACCAACAATGCTAAGTTTAAATGTGCATCAATATTTTTTATCCATAGAAAAAATAATAATTTTTTACTGATTTTTTTATTGTGAAAGGTTATTACAAGTATTTTTTTATTGTGAAAATTATTTAAAGTGTTTAAAAATTATTCACAAGTGTTATTTCTGACAGTTATTCTTGAGATCACTGTTGTCAAGCGCAGCTTATAATTAGTACTGCAATCATATTCATTACTCTGTATGGAGAAAGTCATGTGCTGGACACTACAGCATTTTCTATTAATATAGTGTGTTAATTATAAATAAATTTTTTAAGATAAACATGCCTAAGTTTTAATTAACAGCAGTGATCAAATGTTTCAATAAATTGATTATCTTCATCAAAACTATTACCAGCTCTAACAAAATGAAGTTATACATCATACACAATAAGAACAGTTATAAAAAGTAATAATAATTTAATGAAAGCATCTGTAGGCCCTCTTTCACCATAACTAGTAGACTAAAACAATCTGGTTATTATTCAAATTTTAGATTACCTGTGAAAATGTCCTTTAACAGACATCTTTGAAACCTCATCCCTAATCCCAAATAAGTTTTTACAACAAAAAAAATTCACTCATAAAAATCTTACCCAAAGCATCCCTGGTATTTCCAAAGAGAAGAAACTCCCGGAACTTCCTTGTGAGGTATTCCTCAGAGAAATGAGGTACACGGTTTCCTAAAGTGGGTGTTGTCAAAGGATCCACAATGCCTTCATCAGGAGTAGTTAGATTTGAGTTACTAGAGAGTTCCTCAGGTGCCATTTTGGGACTTGTGGAGCCAGTAGCACTGTCATTGCTTGGGTTCTGGAGATAGGCACTATCGTCCAACAATAAGCTGGATATGTCAGTACCCACAACAAACTGAATCAAAGAAAGAAAAGTTTATCTTTTAAAAAAATTCTTCAAGCTAAAATAAAAAATAAACTTTGTTGAGTTAAATGAAATTTTACAAATACAGCTAGAAGAAATTTATGATTCAATATATTTTATTGGGAATTATCTTCATTTTATACCTAAACTGGAAATATGAGATTAATCCTTAGAGTGCCATGCGATGATATATTGTCGTTTGCTCCTTAAGCAAAAAGTGCCAACAACGATAAATCGTCGAACATGCAGAATAAGAGTATACTTGTAATAGTTGCACATACAAATGACAGATGGCAGGAAATGACAGTATCAATCAAAAGAGGAGACTACGTAGTTCATGTATCCTTTGTTCTTTTTGGTTCACATTGATTATTTGTTGAGTTATGATTTTTTCAATTTTGCGAAATATTACCTCTATTTTTTCGACATAGCTTCTACAAGCTTCTAATTCCATGGTTGGAATTGAGGACGATGAATTGGTTTGTTGTATAAACTCATTAAGTGGCAATGAAGATTAATTAGAGAAGGAAGATTTCGAGGTTTTAGAAGATATTTGTGAAAGAGACAATTTTGACTCAGACTCAAATGTAAAATCATAGCGAAATATTTCTTAATTTTATATATAAATATATTATGAATATCCAGTTTTATAGAATGTAAGGTTTTATATATCATTTCTGCAATTACTGAAATAATCGTGCAAAAATATGAATAAATAGATGTATGTGATTTTTCATAGAGACTGATGAAAATGTGCTAAAATTGCAGTTATGCAAAAAATATTTTTCTGTATTTTCGTTTTTAATATATTTTTTGTTTTTTTTTTGCAGTTTTACCTGGATGTATTGTCTTTATGATAATAAGTTAAATAGGGCGAAACGAATAAAATATCACATACTTGATTCATTTTTAAAAATAAAAAATGAAAAACAAAATTTAAAAAATAAAAAATCAAAAGGTGAACACTAACATTCACTTAATATAATTAATATTTGTAATCATTTGTGTAATTAATTAAAGAATTGGGCAAGAATATGAATAAATAGCATGTATGTGATTTTCTAAGAGATTGATGCAAAATTACTAAAATAGTTGTGGCACTTTTGGGCATACCCACCAAAATCGGCATGGCACTCAAGGGGTTAAGATTATTTCTAGGTAATGGAAAAATTATATGGCAAAATTCACAGCATATAAACTGTATGAATGTCTGTGAGATATGAAATAACATAACATTACAAGTCATAAATAATTTTGTAATTTCAATGATTGCTATCAATATTAATATAAATGATATTAAATAAATCACTAGATCAATGTCTACTTACCCCATTCTGCTTGAGGAGTAAAGTAAGAAGCTTCCACAACAAAATATATGATTCACGATCATGAATGTTAACATCATTTACAGCAGCATTTATCTTACTATTGCAGAACTGCATTACACTATTCTTGTGTGTTGTACCTCTGTTGAATATAAACCAAAATATTATAAATTTTCCTTCTATAACTAGACTGTAAAAAATGAAATCCTTGAATTACATTTCCATTATTTTGCTAATACGTAGTTATATAGGTTGATGACACTGAAAATAGTAAAACTTGCACAAACTTACAAGATAACAACAGGGTAAGACCCTATTGTCAAAAATGTTAAGTCTGAATGAACAAGGTTACAATTCCTTAAACTGCAGCTTTAAATTACCATATCCATGTTCCAGAATTTAAGATGGCTGGGATTAAACATTTAATCATATTCAAATATGTTTTTCTTTAATTCCAAGTTCAAATAGTTTAAAAATTATATGAATTTTAACAAATTAAATGTGACTGGTGATACCCGCAAAAACATTTGTGAAGTCAGTCAGAAATCTGCATGTTTAAAATCATCATCGTTAAAAGTGCTCACAGCCCACATGCAGTTTACTGAATAATAATAATCTTCAACTATTAACGTTGCAACATTAAGTTTGACATTGATACAACTATAATTTCGATGCTTCATAAAAAGTGCAAAGTGAATAACGCAATTCTTTTGTCTATTTGAAGGCTTAATAGATGCTAATTCAATCAGAGGCAACAATGCAGGTCACCTTGGCAACACCCGGAAAGAGTACAAAAAAGTCATAAAATTTCGAAAAGAAACGTGTTACTGACAAATTCTTCTGTTTAACGTCTAAACGTCACAAGAATAAGATATTATATAGTTTTAGCTCTCGAATAACGTAAAAACGGAGAAATTCAGTCCCTATTTATGTATTTTAATTAATGAAGGAAATAAACCTTGCACCTTGAAAAATCGAAACTCCTGTGTAAACAAATGGGAAAATTTAATCGTCTACTGGAGTTGAATCTGCAATACTTATGTAAACAAAAATAGCTTCCCGGGGTCTCCTAGTTGGCAAAAACAAAATGGTGTTTACAGCATTTCTCTATGACAAACCGTTCAAGAGATAAAAGGGGGGATGGATGGACAGAGAGACATTGAGTATTAATATATAAAGATCTTAGAGATATGAATAAGAACATTATACTATTATTATCTACTATTTTTCATAAAATTTTTATAACACAAAAAATAATAATCAGGACTACATATAATACATCAAGTACCCTTATTTAGGTAATATTAAAATAAAACAGTAAATTCAAAAGGGCCCATCAATGTTATAATTTTGATCCATGATACTAGCATGAATCAGATATTCTAACAACTCTAATACCTACTCATAACAAGACATGTTTCCCATACATCATAGAAGCAAAAAATTACTTCACCAAATACTTGTGGCACTAAAATAACTACAAAGTAAAAAAAATATGGATACCTAACAAGAGGTCCAGGGAAATCCTCAAGCTCAGCCATAATGGGGTCATTCTTGAGGAGTTCTCTGAGAGAAAGGAACTCAACCGTAGAACTTGGACCATCCAGAGTGAAGTTGGGCTTCACAAGGAGAAGAGATCCATGAGCTGTCAACACTCCTGTTAAAAGAAAATGGGAGTTTGCTTTGATTATCTTAAGCTAAAAAAGAAAGAAAGGGCAGCAGATTTTTGCTAAATATTTTAGAAATGCACTAAGTGCTTCTATGACTTCTGAAGTTTTTATAACAACATCAATGGCTATTATGACTCAATGAACAGTTATTAACAATTAGAAATCATGACTGATAAAACTGACTTATCCCCATGAAACAACATAATGAAAATGGCAATGGCTGTATTTTCTATTGATGGTTAAAATGCCATACCATGAATAATCAATTTTAAAACAATTTGCAATAGTACGCAAATGAGAAGTACCATATTTGCCCTTAAAAATTGAGAGCGGAAACATTTCCAATGAAAATTTCATCATTAATTTGTCAACTCTCCGCAAAACATTTCCCCACCAATAACACTGGGCAATAATAAAAAAAGGGAGGCACTTGGTTAAACAGACAAGAGGAAAAAAGTAAATTGCAATTCCATATTTAAAAAAAACGACTTTCCATGCAACTGAAATGGGGAACTAAACCAAACACAAACCTTGTATATGAGCTGCTGGGAATTTAACAGGAGTTAGTCTCTGGGGAGTAGAAGCTCTGGAAGATACTTGTTCCGTTCCTAGATAAGAGCCTCTTTCAGCACTAAGTTTTCTGATAAAATAAAGCAAAACAACACAATAAATGAGAGCAATATGTAAATGATCCTTCGCAAAGGAGTTACGGTTGAACATAAATAAAAACTAAGTTACCTTTCAATGTTATAAATAAACTTAAAACAAAATTTTTATCTTACCGCCCGCTGGCTGAATCATCATCAATAGCTGTCTGGAGGAGATTCAAAGAGCTGCGGCCTGAGTGCACACTTCCCCGCCCATCATCTCCTGCCACAGCCTCGTCCAAAGAATGTCCACCCTCTCCACCTGCCTCTGATCGTGGAATACCTACAGGGGACACAGCACCGCCTGAGGCAGAGGGAGTCCTTCCTCCAGGAGTCTGTTCCAACAAAAGAAAGATGTTTGTCATTCATGTAATACTTTTAACAATATTACCTGTGTTGACTAGAGAGAATATCAAATATCATATCAAAATTTTACAGTACTTTTAAATGTAGCAGAAAATTCTGAAATACAAAAAATTTGATTTTTTCAATGACATTTCAATTATTGTCTTGATTCCACATAAGAAAAATGTGGAAGTTAGTTGATGACATCCCAAAATTGAATTTAAAATAAGTTAGAATTGATACATGAAATAGGAACTTGAACAGATCAATAGCCATAAGAATAAGTTTATAGTGCTTATCAGGGAAAGTGTTATACATTCCAACATGGCTGAAAAACTGGCTTTAAACAAAAAAATGGAATTTTTTTATTATAAAATTATTGCCTAGTTTATGCATTGTTATCTATTTTGTGCTCTATTCTAATATTGATCAATGAGTAAACAAAATTAACATTATATTGCTAATGAAACATTTAATTTCTTAGGTTGATGTCAAATATAAGTGTTGTTCAGATTTTTTCCAATGAACATGCAATTGGAATTATGACAATGTAATTGTAAATTGCGCAGAAAATATCTCATGTGAGATCTAAATTGTTCATGAATAGTCTAAATTTGGTTGGACATGTGAATTTACTTTATAATAGTGAAATCTAATTGAAACAAACAGCTTTCCCCATTCTTTTTCTTTATTAAAATTACTTATTTCTTTTAAATGCTTTGAACCACTTTTAGATTTAAATATAGACAAATATAAGAGCAAATTAATATCTATGCACACAGCAGAAAACAAACCAAAACCTCCAAAGTATGAAGAAGACACATGACCAGCATGAGCCATATGACCAGAAATGAAAGTCATGGAGGATTTCATTAATTTAACCAACAAGATATCTAAGAAAAGTTTTACAATACTATTTTTCAGATGGTTGAATCTCTCGATATGACTTCAGAAATGCAGTCTCTTTTTTAGTTCAGCCAAATACTTACCCCTGTGCTTCCTGCAACTCCTGCGTGCGATCCACCAGACCTTCCATAAACTTTCCGATACCACTCAGCATACTCATGAGGTCGAGTGCGACGCATTTCCTCCAAGTATAAATATGCATGACTATACGGGTCACGTTGCATGCGATATGGGTCATTGTAATATGGATGATGGGACAGCTGGCCTGACGGTAACTGATGACCATAATAATCATAGCCTGAAACATTCATATATAAACAAAATTTTACCACCACAGAGATGTTTCCACAAATAAGATAAATTTAAATCTGGATTAAAGGCTTTCACAGCAAGGTTCCATGATGCAATTTACTTTTGGTTTGCTGCTTCATAGGTAATGATTAACCCAAAAACAAACTAAACTACATCACAATCGATTTTAAATTCAATCCATTACCATTCTCAAGCCTATTACAAAGGTTTAATGCCATTAATAATCATAATGGCACAACAGATGGACCTAAAAAATCCAACGATTCAAAAAAAACACAAATGTTATATCACTGATATGTAATTACAGCAATGACTTTGTAAATTATATAAAATCTTTACTAGCAGAATTTAAGGGGAGCAATGAACTTATAAAAATTCTAAATTTGTATCTGCAATATCAACCTAGATATAAAATATGCCAACATTGTAAAAAACTTCTAAATTGCGGACATTATCAGGTTTAGAAGAATAGAATCAATAACTCTCAGAAAATATCAGTACTGTGACACTAGCTATAAATTAAATGATTAATTTATATGAATGGTTCATATTTATCAGGGCAAAAATGTGCACTCAGAACACAAGGAAAAATCTGAAAATATTTGTGCAAGGAAGTTAATTTGTTAAATCATGAATGATAAAACCTTTAATTAGGCAACACTTTGAATTATCAAAAATGTATTAGGCTTTGTATAAAATAATTTAAATTGTGGGAGTAAGGAGACAGTTGTACTGTGTACAGTACAACATTAAGTCTATCGTATCCTTGTAGATGATTATGAGTTCAATTATTAACACTGGAATGAACTAGCTAATAAAGTAAATTACAATGGCATTATAGACAACTATTCTAATGTTAAAATCACATGGAGGCAATTAAAACAAAAATGTGAGAGTTCCCATTAGAATACTATAAAGAGGGAGACTGTCTAGTTTTGCAATATGATGGCAGAGGATGTTTCATCAAGTTTCCCAGATGATGGAATGATTTGTTTGAATTATTCTGAAAATATGCTTGAGCCTACACAAAATGAAAAAATCAAACCTGGATAATTAAATCACAATTCATATTATGTTGTATACATACAATCTCATCTAGATGGAAGAAAACATGATACGTACTGTCTCTCACCAGAATAAGGTGTACCTGGAGAATAAGGAGAATATTGCCGGCTATCAACATATCTGGGGTCACCTCCATAGTAAGGTGGTTCTGGACGCAAGTGGTGAGAATGGTAGGGAGGTTGGTAGTGGTGTCGAGGGGTCCTGGAATCCCTTTCATGCCAATCCCCCTCGTCCCTCTCTCCACTCTCCCTACGCAACCGGGCACTTCCCCTCTCTGGACCTCTGTTTCTTCGCTCCCAACCTCCATCCCTGTTAGTATCCGAGTAGTAGCCTTCACCTCCTCTAGAACCAGGCCTCCCCTCATAACCATTTCCACCAAGGTCAAGCTGGCTATTGGTCCGTGACCTAATGAGCAATCGCATATAAAAGTAAACATGGATTATTTTTTAAAAATTCAAAGATTACATCAAAGAAATAATGGAAAAATAATCTTTCAATGAAATCTAAATAAATTGATTTCATTTCATTTGATGAGATTCTTCATGTTGTACCCCAGACAAGAAACATTTTGACTAATTTTTTAAAAGTCTAGAAATTAAATTAGAGGACTATTACTCACATTTATAAATTTCAACATCATGTTGACTGAATATAATGGATAAATATGAAAAATACAATAATATTTATGCAGTAAATGCCTAAATAAAAAACTGATGTGCCCACCACATGACTTTCTCCATGTCTGTAATATTTCTAAAAATTCCAAATAAGTTAAATGATAATAAATATTTTGAGGAACTGCGAGAAAGCCCCAAAGATCTTACAAAGAACAGAAAAACTCATACCACAGCCTTCTGATATTGGATATAACCACAAAGAACCAAAAATAAAGTGTGATTAAGGCAGAGGAAATTGTTCCAATGATCCAATAGCACTACTAAGACACAACTAAGCATAAACAAAAGTATTTACAGAAGTCACCTCTAAGTGGTGTGGTGATGGTAGCTAAAAAATATGGTTTTAAAAATATCTTTAAAAAAGGAATTATATGGGAAAATGTTTCAAACAAAAGTTGTAGATAATCAAATTTCCTACAACCTTTATTCCAGTAACTTTTTACAATGATCAAGTGTTAAAGCAAATATTTGGAAAAAGAAATATGACGAGTAAACACCCACTTCCGGTTACTGATTTTAACCAAAAACTATTCAGTTCCTGCCCCTCTAATAAAAATGTGAAATATAAAATTTTGCGCTGATCTGATTAATAGTTTTTGAGTTAGAGCACCCAAAAATTTCTTATCTCACAGACATCGAGAAAATGGCCAAAATGTGTTCAGGGGACCTTAAACCGTGTATTTCCATTGAAATCTCGAAATACCTAAATTTTTTTCATGAAAATAATACTTTCCCATACTACATATGGAGAAAGTAAAAATTATCATGCACAAATTTTTGCAGTACTATTTAACAATAAGTTAAAATGGGAAATTATTTCCACTAAAATTTTTACAGCTACATAGCTAAAACGTGATAAACGACTTTTCAGAAAGTGGCAGTTATAAAACAACTCATCCACAGTTAAGGAAGTTCTCCTTACACCATGAGGCTCAAGTTTGTGGAAATAATTTGTCTGTTATTCAATATTGAAATTTTAAAACACTATTTAATACTTTATTTCATTAAAGCCTATAAAAATGCGTTTAAATGAAAATTATAGGAAGGGTCTAGAATACAGTATAAGTGACCAAACAAACTGATTTATTCAATACTGTCCTGATTTTGACAATTTTTTGTTGATTAAAATTTTCCACAGGAACTTGAATATTATGACGTCTCATTTCATAATTTCGCTTATTGTGGTCACTGTGCATACTCATTGGGATTCTGACATCTTGATTACTGCCCTGAGTTTTGACACTTTCTGTACTTATGTCAGTTGTTCAAAAGTTAAATAAACTTTAATTGTGGACTACTCAAGAAGAACATGAATATTTTCCCAACTTGTGAAATCTGATTCTGTAACATATAGCTAAACAAGTTTTTACCGATTTTTCCTATTCATAGAGACATTCTAAAATTTGTTGGTTTTACTAATTTGAAACTGGAACATATTGGTCACTATAAGTTTATTTCTTTTAGCGGTTAATCTGTATTCAAGTTACATTTCAACCAGAAAAAAAACAATTATTTTCAAGTTTCATATCACACCTGGCAATGCATTAAAATAGTCAATAAATGTTAGGCAATGCATTAAAATAGTCAATAAATGTTAATCTTACAAATAAATGCAATGCAATGATGTGATTATATTAGATTTCTAAGGTTACATTACAAATAAAAACTATATTAAAATATTTTGAAGTTATAGAAAGACTATACAAGTATTTCCTGAAAATAAAAGTAGATGGTTTCCAGAAGCACTTATTCACATGGTTTGGAGGAAGTACAAAACCTTTAACTTAAACTGACCACACCGAGACATATTTTTCAGTAAATGTATTCATGTTCATTACTGAGATGCTTAGGTACTTAGATATTATGGAGCATAGCTAAAGACCAAAAGAGATTAAAGAAACTTTGATTGATTTGAGAATCTCTGAGCATCAAATTAAGCTCGATTAATTCAAAATATATAATAATCATCCTTGGATAATCAGCAGCTTCTTGAGAACATTATACATGAAATTAGGCATCTTGACAACATGACATCATTATACTTAATAGATCTAGCATAACATGTTTTAATTTAATAATCAATACAATTTATATTGATTGAAAAGCACCAATTTTGCTGTAATAACCTCATGCTTATGAATGCATATAAATATTATTAACAACTAATAATAATATACGTTAAGTACTTAAGGTAATAATATGTAATCATAATAAATAAAAATAAACAATAATAAACTACAATATTTAAAACATGAAACATTATAAATAAAAATAAATAATACCCATTAACAACAATAGATGAATATTAAATTTTCTGTAACACAGCTTCATTAAATCATTGAAAATTACATAAATAATGTGGCTAATTTCAAACCAAAAGCTACATTTTTGGATCAATTACCTTTGACCCTCTCTGTAATATGGCTGTTGTGGTCTTCCACTAACTGAATTAGGGTGGCGGTGACTGTAGTAATCACGAGAAAACTCATCCTCAGGACCCCAGTCACGATGTCTATGATCTCTTGACCAATCCTGTGATGGATAATCATGCCTACCCCCACCTCTGAAAGAAATAGTCTCAATGACTTATAATCCTCAATCCTACAATTTCACAAAAAAGTTTTAAAAACAAATATATATTCTTTCATCAAACTGCCATCTCCAACTTGCTTTTCCTTCCTTCTGTCAAATCCATTAAGACTGTCTACCCTTTTTCCACAACCAATCAATTCCCATTGGAAATTTAGTTCAACAGTATAACTCTCTTGCTACTCAGGATCCAATGGACCAAACTCAAACTGTTTCCTCCTCTCCACCTCAAAATACTTGAGTGACTTTCCATTCATTCCTCTGACATTCATACTCTTTTAAAGTGCTTTAAATAGCATGAAATATTTACAATATGTGGTTATTTTTTGAAGCAGAAATTTTTAAATGAAATTTTGCTTAAAATTTAATTATTTTTATAATCTTGGTAAATAACTATGACAATATTCCATAACCCTGAAAATTACAACTACATTAAAATAAACAACAAATGACAAATTTAAGTTATGCAATATTTTTTAGACCATTTTACCCCTCAGAGAATTTCAACAAACATACAAAGCATTGAAAATCACCTATTTTATCCATCTCATTAATTGAATTCAACCTAGCAGTTTACATTAAATTCTACTATCATCAATGTTAATTAATGTCTTAGTTTGAGTTTTAACTGTAACATATGCAGGGATAATTTGAGAAATTAGAGAATACTGATGATGTTTCTGAGGACCCCAAATTCTTACTAAAACTGGAAAAAAATGCAAAGCAAAAATTTGTCTACACATACACAAATGGAGTATTATATTAGTTGTACTTTTAATGTTTTTATATACAAAACACAAGCATAATATTCCTCTCTTATGAAGTACATGCAATGCATAGGTATCACTTGCACTTTATATTAGCTCAGACTAGTATTAGGTTGTAACATTAGTAATGCCTTGTCAAAGAAAGAATTAGCTTTATTTATTTGAACATTGATCAACAACACAGTCACCCTCTTTTCAATAACACAGTCCCATCTATATGGCAGTTTTTCAATGCCTTGCTTGCAACAGCTAGTCAGCTTTGAGTCAAAGAATGCACTGACGTCAGAAGTGACCTCATCAAACTTCTCGTATTGATTTTATTTAGATGATGTTGTAGAGATCAAAAGAGTTAAAGTTGGATGGTGCAAGATCAGCTAAGTATGAAGTGTGGTAGGAATTCCCATTTGAAATCTCAGATTTTCTGCTGTGTGACCTTTGCAACATGGGGTCGTGCAGAAGAATGACACCCTTCTGATTCACCAGAGCAGGCCACTTTTGGAGTAAAGCTTGATCTAAATGTTCTAATTGTTGACAGTAAAGCTCACAGGTGATATACTAATTTTAACCCAGAAGCTCAAAATGAATTACACCTCTTATATCCCACCAAATGCACAACATGTTCTTATTAGGGTGCAGACTGCCTTTTGTGGTGGGTTTTGAGGTCTGGCACAGCCCCAGCCTCTTTCATCGGATGTTCATATACAATACCAAATCTTTGTCTCATCACAATTTGCCCTAGAAATGGCTCATAGGATTATTGAGCATGTAAGAAGATGCATACTGAGACACATTGCAGCGAATTGTCTTTTGACTGTTGATATGGAACCTATACACCATGCTTACTGACTTTGCTGAGCTACCGAAGGTGTCTGTAAACAGTCATTTGTCAACAATTGTGCTTCTCGGTCATTTCTCAAATAGTTTGATGTGGATCTGATTCCACGAGAACTCTGAGGGAATTGATCTTGAAGTCGACTGGTTGTCCTCATTGGGTATGATCACTAGGGTTGCCAGATGTACTGATTTAGGAAGTGCAGTACTGATTTTCTACTGTGTGGCTTGACATGTACTTCTTTTCAATAATTTGCAAAGAAGTATTACAATATACTTCTTTTTGTCAAACATGAAAATTTTTTTATGAAGACGTTAAAGAAAATCCACTGGTAAGAATAAAATCAAATACAATGTTAATTAATTAAGGTAATACAATGCAGCTAACAACATTGTAGGGTAATTAAATTTATTGACTTAAATACAATCAGTTAGACGTAATTATGTAGTTTATTTTTCATTAAATATTCATTATTGGGCTTACAAATTAAAATGAGGACATCTTATGTAAAACCGAATGAATTTCATACATTTGGTGAGGATAATACAGAAGACGAGCACCAAAGTCAAAGGTCGAGAATTAAGAGAAAAAGAAGAGGAAATAATCATTTTAACGAAGAATG
Source organism: Tanypteryx hageni (assembly GCA_028673005.1). Classification (NCBI taxonomy): domain Eukaryota; kingdom Metazoa; phylum Arthropoda; class Insecta; order Odonata; family Petaluridae; genus Tanypteryx; species Tanypteryx hageni. Next base: position 97,566,495 of record CM054116.1, read on the forward strand.
GAAAAAACAGTATTCTTGGATTGCAGCCAGACAGGATGGATATGCAAAATGTATTCACTGTAGCACGGAATTCAGTATTACAAAAGCTGGGATTTCAGACTTGAAACGACACCTTAAAACGGTAAAGCACCAAAAGCTTGAGAAAACAGTAGCGAGCACCAGATATTTAAGTTCTTTTCTTTCGGCATCTTCATTGTGTCCATTATCTTCTTTTAAAAATATGGCAGCTTCAGAAGCAACTTTTATTTTTCATGGTATACAGCATGCACATAGTTTTAATTCTGTTAACTGTACCCAGTGCCTTGTTTCCTGAAATATTTTCGGATTCTAAAATTGTGTCCATATTTACATGTGGACGGACAAAAAGTTCCAAGATTGCGTATATTTAAGCAAAAGAATCTCAATGTAAAATCATTAACAATATTAAAAACAATAATCTTCCATTTTTGATAGCAACAGATGCATCGAACAAAGGAAACAAAAATATTTCCATTAGTAATGTGATATTTCTTGAAAGACGAAGGGGTGCAAACAAAGATTTTAAATTTTTTTGAATGCTCAACAGAAACATCTCAAGAGATTGCTAATTGTTTAATTTCCAAAATTGAAGAAGCGGGTTTGAGTTTGAAACACATTATCAGTTATTGCTGAGATAATGCAAACATAAGTTTTGGATGTCATCAAAGTGTATTCACTTAATTAAAAAATTAAACCGCGATATTATAGATATTGGATGCCTCTGTCACATGATTGCTAATTCCATTAAAAAGGCTTCCAATTGCTTAAAGTTTGATCTAGAATATATTGTTGTAAAAATATTTAACGAATTTAGTTCCCATACAAAAAGGAAACAAACACTGATAGAATTTTATGAATACTGTGACCTAGAATATTCTGAAACGTTGCAGCATGTTTCTACCAGATGGCTCTCTCTGCTACCGGCTATACATCATTTATACAAAAATTTTGAGCCAATTAAATCTTATTTTAATTCAAAGACTTCCGCACCGGCTTTATTGTTAGATTTTTTAAAACAATGAACTAGCTGAGGCATATTTAAGTTGTTTCAAATGTAGGGGCAGATTTACAAAATGTAATTTTAAAGTTGGAGCAAGAAGGTCCTATTGTTATTGAAAAGTTTGAATTAGTAAAAAAATCTGCAAGTTGCACAAAAATCTCGCATAGAAGAAAAGTTTTATGGTATGATTGCAAAACAAAAGCTGGATAGTTGTGATAACATGAGTGAAAAAAAAATTATTTATCGAAAGATCAATTAGGTTTTTAGAAAAAATACTTGAGTACGTTGAATCTAGATTTCCTTTTTCTGGAAATAAATTTGCGAGTCTTAGTTTTTTAAATTAGACGAAACTCCGCATTTTGAAGAACTCTTGAATACAGTAAAATTATTTCCTTTGTCGAATCTTGCAATTGATTTTGATGTTTTGTTTGATGAATTTCCTCATTTAAAAAAAATGATGTCGTCATTAAAAAGATTTTCATATGAAGAAAGATGGAAAACTTTTTTAAATACATACAATGCTCCAAATATGCAAAAATTAGTTCAATTTATATTTGCTCTTTCTCACTCAAACGCAATGAGTGAAAGAGTGTTTAGCTTGATGTTTTATACGTGGAGAAAAAGAAATCGCTTACTGCTAAATAATGTGGAGGCAGAAATTTTAGTTAAACATAATTTCAATAAAACTTGCAAAGAATTTTATGAATTTGTTTTGCAAAATGATAATTTATTGAAAAAATTAAGTCAAGTGAAAAGTACTTAGTTTATTTTGAAGAGTTGCCTTATAAGATTTGTTTCTAGTTTTTAACACCTACTTAATGTTAATAATATAATTTTTGAATGTAAAGTCATACCGCTTATACTTTTTACTCTCTCCGTTGTAACTGTACCAAATTATAAATCAGAATTGAAATTATTTGGTAATAGGAAATTAATGATATTGTAAAAAATTATTGTCAAATATTTAATAAAACAACAATTGTAAGTTTCCTGTTTATGAATATCACTTGGAATCATCGAGTATTTTTTATTGATTAAAGAACCTTTATAAGTTTTTCACTGTTGTTTGTTTAAAAAAGAAGATGAATTGATCTCATCTCTGTTATTTAAACACTCTTTTAAATAAAGTATTTTTGAAACTAAAAACATATCTTTAATTAGCTGAATAAATACTTTTTTTAACCAAACCTCTCCTACACCTATGTACTGATTTTTTAAGAAATTTACTCAGATGTACTGATTTTTGGAAATTTTCATCTGGCAACCCTAATGATCACACATGTTAAAATCGCCTAATCGGAATTTGAAAAACCAACACTCAACACTTATGAACACTAAGAATGTCACCATAACCATTGCAAATACTTTCAGTTGCATAACTGCCTTGCTTAAACTCATAGAGCATACAATGATGGATACAGAGGTCATTGTTGCTCATGGTTGATTGTTCGAAAATGAGGGTTTAGAATGAATAACTTAATTAAAGAACTTAATTAAATAATTCAAAACTAACTCAATTATTATTTCCTCACATTTCATGGACATTATAATTGTGATATGTACTTTGTTATTATTTTACAATGAACTGTTTACAATGTAAAAACCGACATTACTATGTTACAACCTAATATATATTATTCATATTACATATAAAAATATTATGTTATGCTACTTTAGATAATTTACCTAAAACTAAACTACATTATATAGTGTTAAATTAAAAAGCCAAAAGTTGGTCATTCACAGCTTGTAATTTTACAAACTTCTATTACCAACCATAATTTATGAAACAGGTATTCAACAAAAATAGCTAACAGGCACTTAAAATACCCTTAAATGGTGCTTTTGGTATCATTTACCTGAATGAGACTTGGAAAAGGAGTGACAAGAACTATTGTATTTACTGGAATAAGAGACGGCATTGATTACCACTTCAAGAATTCCTTATTTCAAAAACATTTAAACTAGTACTAGTGAAAGAAATTTATTTTATATTATATACAGTTAAACTTCGTTCATTCTAAATGCAAGGAACCAAAAATTCAAGACTTGGAATTAAACAGGTTTGAATTATCTGATATTTCATTATGGTGCCAAAATTTGAAATATTACGCCCTCATTCACTCACGTGGTTATGAATGCTGTTGTCATCACCAATTAGGTCATATAGTTATTGAATTTACCTTGTCTATTATAATCACGTTGCTATATGTAACCATGTTTATTTTTTAACTTGATTAACATAATCAATAAAAATATTTAAGAGCAATGACAACAAGCTTGAAAAACACTTGAACACTCTACAGGAGATTGACTGATACTCTGTACCTGAACTGTACTGTTTTAACACTGTTTTCTTACTACAATACTAATAAAGCAAGGTGATCCATGGCACTGGACAATTAGAAATAGGCGGTAGAGTTTAACAAAAATTGTATTGGCAGATGTAGCTATGCTGAGATTTACTGTCGCAATGTGTTTATGACTCCCTTTTCTCCCCTCCCTTATGCTGATAGCTATCAAGAGCCGCTTTAGAGATGTTTGCAAAGGAAACACTAGGAGAGAACAGTTCCAGAATATCAGGCATCACATCCTTTCACTGGCAAAATTTCTAGGTAAGAGCTATGTACTCCCATTAAGAACCTAATCCTAAACGAATGTATATATTGTATGATTGTTCTATCAATTAAGCATCTGAGAACTGGAAGGAATTTCTGCAGCTCATCACAATGTATGTGATTGCATTAGTAATATAAAGAATAAGCACAAGATGTTAAGAAATCATGCATATAGCTGAATTACTAAACAAGTAAAAGCATGTGCAAGATCTTGATCAAGCTATTCAGCAGCATGAGCTAGGTTTAACAGAAGCATGCAATGTTAGATAAAATTATAATTCCAATATGAGTACATATAAAATCCGACAATTAAAACTTAATGAAAAACAGCATTGGTCCAATAGAAATTTCGTTAGCAATTATGCAAACCATTTATTTTAAATGCAAAGCAAATCATGTCTGTGCCCATTAAATGTTTTCAATTGTAACATTTTTTTAATGCTGAAACATTTATATTATAAATATAAAGAGTGAATATGGTCAAAATAACAAAGAGGTATCATGAATAAGACCAAAGGCTTCACAGATAAATACACCACCTTTTTGAACTTTGTGAATAATTGGTTCTGGAAAACTGACACAAAATGCAAATTCGTGAAGTGCAAGTCCTATATTCCCATAAGACGCAATGTAAAAATAGGAGTACGGTTGCAAGCCAACCTAAAAAATTCACTTTTTATCATAAAGAATTCAGTTTAACAGAAAATAAATGAAAACGTAACAGCAAATGAAAACCTAGCATCATAAAGTGAAAAAATCTTTTAATTACTTTCAAAACAAATGAAAACCCAGCATTACAAAGCGATAACACTTCTTTCAGCAATTGTGCAGTTAACCCCCAGCACATTTTTGCATGCGATTTTCGATGTTCTTTGGTTCATTCCAAGGAAATGCTTTAATTTAAATAGATTAACTACGAAAATGGAATGTTGAGTACATGATGCACGGATGTTTTCCTAGGTTCTGAAACAATCATTTCTAAGCCGCAAAAAACATGCATTATAAAGTGGTATCATTTATTTTATTAATTATTTTCAAAATGCGTAACAGAAAACCAAAACCTAGCGTTCGAAAGTGATAACATTTCTTTTAATTGTTCAAAATACCTCACAAAAAACGAAGCATTAAATTGGTGACATTTCTTTTAGTAATCGCCTTCAAAATACACAGCAGATAATCTTACGTTTACAAGATGATAGCAATTCCTAGATTTACATTAAAAATTCGTAATAAAGTATGAAACTCTAACTAAACAAAATAACATTTCCTTAAATTACGTTCAAAATATGTACAAGGATAATAGCAAATGAAAACCTTACGTTCCAAAATGATGGCGTTTCTTTAAATTTTAAACTAAAGTGAAGTTCAAACTAAGCTACAAAATAATTAAGTTGAGAGTTATCATGTCTGTTTACTTTGAAAACTGCTGAGCATTATAAATATAATATAGTAAGTCCTTTTCTAGGGCAGCAAAGTTTAAACAACTTCGAAATGAAAAAGTAGAGGGATTTCAGGCTTATTGTCATTACAAACGTATGAGGCGAAATGCAAATAATAGGCATGAAACAGAAGTAATGGTCATAAAAAGTGTTGTCGTGAAGTGCAAATTTGTGAACCGCAAGGACACAAAGTTCAAAAAGGTGGTGTAGTTTTTTAGTGGTCTCAACTTCAATATTCTTACATATAACAATGTGATTGTGTATTGTATTATATATTACAACTAGGTACATAGAAACCCACTGCATCCATACTAAAGTCAGCAGGTATACCATGAGAAACCTTTTTACATTTTTATGCTGGTATCCTGAGTAGGACTTTATATTGTGTTTGTTTGCCACAGGACCAACTATCATGCTTATTATACGCATATCTTTGAAGTGATTATACAAGGTTTTTACCAATATTTCAATATTATTTTGGCCAAAATAACACATATACATTATTAGGTTAATAGGAGTACAATACAAAAAATACAAGAGCAAAGGGATAAGTGCTATGTACTCCAGGAATATCTGTAATCTCTACTTGTAGTTTAAATACTATAAAAACATAATAAAAAACACTAAGTGGTGGAAATGTACTTAAGATACTTTCAATACTAAATAAATTTATGAATTCTGATGGTTTATAGATGTTTGGGGAGCTATGTGGTTAAAACACAAAGGAACTCAAGTAAAACACAAAAATTGCTTATCTACATTGCAAATCTACTATTGAAAATTAGCAATACTCAAATGAAATACATTTAATTATAGATATAGATTATAAATTTATTCCATAATCCTTCATATCCTTGAACAATGGAGTGCATAAACAGAATATAGGTACATTCTAAATCAAAAGAAGGCAAGCTGATGGATGGATTGAAAAGATGGTCAGTTTCAAAAAACCCATATCAGTTCATAAGAATTTTGACGAACAACAGAATCATTTGTAAGAGTTAAGAACCATTTCCAAAAAAACATTAATGTCCACGAAAATGAATATTTCCATTGTACCAACCTTTCATCATGATGACCTCTTTCTTCAGGAGGAATAGAATGCTGACGATGGCGATCCCATTCATTACTACCACGCCTTCGTTGGGGATGGTTTCGATAATATCCTCCAGGATCCTCATCAAGATCCACATCCTGATCATATCTGCAAGAATACAATGAGCATTTCCTGAGTAAAAAAATAGAAACTACAGAAATTCAGACTTATAAAGCTCCCCTTATGACTGGTATAAAACTAATAAATTATGTCTCTCCAATAGCCATAAAAAGGCTGAGAAGATGGGAATTTTGGCTATAAAGCAGCAATCATAAGATCTAATTTACTGAGAGTAAATTTAAAAAAAAACATTTTAAAATCTATCATGGTTGATCTACTTTTAAGCTTAAATGTGCATATGGTTTTCCAAATCCCTTTATGATTATTAGAGAGACAAAGAAAACTGCTGATATGTTTAGATAGTTATCATTTTATAGAATGCAAGAGTAGTCTATCAAAACTTGATAGCACACCTAATAATATATAATATAGCATAAAAGTTAAATATAATAAGAACCAAACATTATGAGCAATGGGTAAGATATAACTGTCTCTATCCAGAACAACCTAAAATATACAAAATAATAATTTTGCCCGCAATGGTGAAAGTAAATGCAAGCTTAGGTTCATGAAAAGACAAGGAAGAATAACTAACTGGAAGATATGACAACGTATTTGGACCAACTCAAGAGCCAGGATAAAAGAAAGGATTATCCCAGAAGTGTTCAATATGATTTTGATGCTCTCCACACTTTAGGTGATCAAGTCATTACATTTGCCACATTACAAAATTCTATAGATTGTTAATAAACAGGACTTCTCTAAGAGTTTAGTATAATACACAAAATTTTAAATGTGTATATATAAATAAAATTTTTAAGTATTCATTATTGAAATGTGTGACACTTTAAAATATTTTTCCATCACCAGGACTGTGAAATTAGGCAAACTCCACACTGACTAAGCATCTCAACTATGTCGCCAAATTTTCATCTAATTTTGTGATCTATATTAAGATACTTAACACATAAACACATTTGCCACATGTCAGTAGCCAATTCACTACATGTGACAAGTAGTGAGCACAGTGGACACTGCCAGGTTATCCGATATTAAGGATGTAACTAAGTTGCTCTTAGTGAAACTGGAGGTGATAGAAACTTTTCCATTAACAATTTGGAAAATTATGACAAATTTAATAGTTTATATTACTTATGGTACTGATGGTATAGTGGTTAGCGTGTCGACTTTCCATTGCAAAGTTCGGGGGTTCAAATCCCTCGAATGGAGGTTTCATTAAAAAAAAACTATCATCAGTGCCTGGCAGTAGGCAGCAGTACTGTCAGTATGGTATAGAGCCAAAAACAAATGATGTTGGTTGGGTCTATATCCAATACAGCTGTAGGCATGATCAGGACAATTTGAACAGCTACAGTACTGCAATGTGGAAAGCAAGAGGGGAAACTACCACATTACAATCCCTAGTAATGATTATATGGTTGGACAATACGAGTTCTCTCGAGGTATAACAATCCGGAGGTAAAATAGTCCCCCAATCGGATCTCCGGGCGGGGACTGCCTTGAGGAAAACATTAGTCGAAAGTAAATTACGAATAGGGACTTGGAGCGTAAGAACTATGAGAAAGGCAGGAAAGCTAGAGAACTTGAAAGAAGAAATGAGAAGAAATAGAGTTGACATTATAGGGCTAAGCGAAACTAGATGGGAGGGAGAAGGACAGTTCGACTCGGAAGAATTCACGGTAGTTTATTCTGGAGGAAATAGTGGGGAAAGGGGAGTAGCTCTGGTACTTAGGAAAGATATGATGAAAAGCGTGACAAAGATAATAGCAACGAACGATAGACTGATGGCAATAAAGCTAAAAGCAGTCCCAGTGGACATGCTGATAATCCAGGCATATATGACAACGTCAGCTCATGAAGATGAAGAAATTGATGAGATGTATGAGCAAATTAATGAAATTTACGAAGAAGACGGAAGAGGAAAGGTAAACTGCATAATAATGGGAGATTGGAACAGCATAGTCGGAGAAGGACAGGAAAAAAATGTTGTCGGGCAATACGGACTTGGGAAGAGAAATTGAGGAGGGGAGAAACTCGTAGAATACTGCATCAATAATGACCTTGTAATGACTAATACATGGTTCAAAAACCATAAACGAAGGTTATACACATGGAAAAGCCCAGGAGATAGAATGAGATGCTAAATAGATTACATCCTTGTAAAACAAAGATTCAGGAACAGCATAAAGAATGCCAAGGCATTTCAAGGAGCGGACATTGATTCAGATCACAGCCTTCTAATACTTGACGTGAGTACAAAGCTCAAACAAATAAGAAAAACGAGAAGAGAAAGACAGACCTGGGACCTAGAAAAACTGAAAGAAAGGCAGGATGTAGTCAGCATGAAGTCGGAAGATAACCTAAGAAAGTTGGAAAACAAACCGAAGACCGTTGATATAGAATGGGATGAAATTAAAACCAGTATCAAGGATACCTTAGATAAAGAGATTGGAAAACAAGAGAAGAAAATCAGAAAACTATGGATCACGAAGGAAATGCTGGAGAAAATGAATGAGAGAAGAAAATGGAAAAACGTTAACACTGAAGAAGGTAGAGCCAACTATAGACCTATAAACAATGAGTTGAGAAGGGTAACAGATAAAGCTAGAGAAAATTGGATAAAAGGAAAATGTGATGAAATAGAACAAATGGAGAAGTTAGGACGGTACGATATGATGTACACTAGAGCACTTGAGTTAGAAGATAAGAAATCTAATGGAATTCATGGTATGGGAATTATGAATACAGATGGGAAGATAGTCTCAGAAACAAAGGATGAACCATAGGTACAGGAAGAATACATTAAGGAATTATACAGCAAACAGGCAGGAGCGGCAAAAATAGAACTGGAAGATGAGGAAAACATTGAAGAAGAAAACTTAGGACCAAGTATTATGGAGAGCGAATTAGAAAAAGCGATAGTGGAACTAAAGAAGGGGAAAGCCATGGGCAGTGATGGAATACCGGCTGAGATACTTAAAGTCATAGGATCAGAAGGACTAAAAGTGATCACGAAATTAATTAATAAGATTTATGACACGGGAGAGTGGCCTAGGGATTTCCTAGAAGTAACAAAGATCCCTCTAAAGAAGAAGCCAAAGGCAATGCAGTGTAAAGATTACAGAACAATAAGCCTTCTGTCACACACATCGAAGATCATCACAAGGATTCTTAATAAAAGGCTGGAGAAAAAGGCAGAAGAAATAATAGGGGAAGATCAATTCGGTTTCAGAAAAGGACAAGGAACTAGAGATGCTATAGGAGTAGTTAGAATCATATCAGAAAGGGCAATAGAGTACAGTCAAGATATCTGCGCATGTTTCGTAGACTGGCAGAAGGCCTTTGATAGAGTAAATTGGGTAAAGTTGATGAAGATATTAAAGGATATAGGAAAGACAGGAGACTGATCAGAAATCTATATGTGAATCAAATTGTAAAGGTCAGGTTTGAGAATGTGGACACCTGCGGAATAAATATCGGTAGAGGAGTAAGACAAGGCTGCTGCCTATCGCCAACCCTATTCAATATATAAAGAGAAAGTCTAATGCAAGAAGCTTTAGAAGGCACAGGAGATTTCAAAATTGGAGGAAGGATTATAAGAACAGTAAAATACGCAGATGATCAAGTACTTCTAGCAAGAAAGGAAGAGGAGCTACAAAAAATGATAAATAGACTAGTGGTAACAGGTAGAAAATATGGTATGGAAATAAATATAGAAAAATTCAAGGTCATTTGAATATCGGGCAAAGAAAAAAATCTGAACATAAGTATTAGGGGAAAGCCTTTAGAACAAGTTTCAGAATAAAATACCTTGGAAGCATCATAACACGAGAAGCAAAATGTACTGATGAGATCAGGACTAGAATAGGAAAAGCAAAAACGGCTTTCAGGAGAAAGAAACAACTACTTACAGGGAAGATATCTGCAAGAAGTTGATAAAATGCTACGTATGGAGTCTAGCTAAGGAAAAATGACATCAAATACTTGGAAAGCTTTGAAATGTGGACTTGGAGGGGAATGTTGAAGATAAAATGGACAGATAGGATGAAAAACGACGAAGTGCTACGAAGAATAGGAGAGAAGCGAATGATTATACAGACTATCAGAAAGAGGAAGGCAAACTGGGTTGGACATTACCTGAGGAGAGAGAGTATGATTAAAGATGTGTTAGAAGGAAAACTAGATGGGAAAAGGGCAAGAGAGTTATCAAGATATGAAGAGGACAGTGGAAAACAGGAGTATATGGAGAACCAGGTTTAACCATGAATAATCACGGACCTGTCTACGGACAGACTACCTATGATGATGATTACTTATAAATGCCAAAATGAATTGTTGCAAAAAGTCTAAAAATGTTGAGTTATTTTCTTCTAAAAGGAAAAATGGGTGTAAATATTCTGCTGAGCTGCAAAACCCTTCCAGGATGTACCATTCTTGAAAACTTGATAACTATAAGAATGACACTTCTGTCAAAGAATCATTTAAAAGTTGAATTTTCCAACAGTAAAAACAGCAGGACCAGATAATGTGGACAGATGGACATGTGAGTTCATAACTAAAATTACTTGACATCCCAGAGAGCTGCAGTGAAATAGCCGAGCAAATGAAAGGCCAAAGTGATTGCATATGAATTAATCCATGAAATCAAGGTTCAGAATAAAAATGTAAAAGCATAAAAAAATCACTAATTGTGACTGTGTCAGCATGTAAAAAGTTCACATATGCAATACTGCTCACTACAATCAGGACAAAATTACTTTGGGATTGACGTTTGAGGCGGCTCATGTGCAATGCTGCCAGTATGTGCTTAAGTGCCCTTTTTACACGTTCCTTTTGAACAGAACAAAGTCATGGGAATTGTGCAGATCTACTACATAGACCTTCTACTATGTAACCATATGTTACATAGACTGAAAGTATTTTGTTTACAGGGAACATAGCGGCAATGCAGCGTGGTTCCCCTTAGCAACACTTACTCCCGTCTATGATTGGCTGTGAGGAAGGAGAGTTTTTCCTGCCAAGCCCCCTCTATCCTGAAGTATCAATCCCAAAGTAATTTCGTCCAGAGTTTAGTCTTGAAAAAGTAGCCATGCTTACCCTCTCCTGCGAGAACGCCTGTTCCATTGGTCATCATATCCTCTATCTCCCCTTCTCTTATCCTCTCTCCTTGCATCATCTCGGCCACTACGGTCATCTAAATGATCATCACCACTATCCCCTTCATCTCTGGGACCACGCCTGCCATCTACCATGTTGCCACCATAGCCCTTGCCATGGTCCCTTCGCCTCAATCTGCTGCTCTCTAATGTCTCCCTGAAATGCAATGTAGACTCTTGTAATACCTTATGTATGGCAAAAGCTTTCTTATTAAATGTGGCAACATAAGAAATTTCAACTGAGACATCTAGCAGTAGACGTCAACATATAGCTAAATTAGTGCAATACTTCCAAGAATATGATCACCTGAAATATTTTTAGCATAATATTTAGTACAAGTTTTATAAAATAGGGAGAAATGACAGTATAATGAAATGAAATACTTAGGTACCTACATATGTAACATGCTATGGTTCAAATGGAGACAAGTAAAAACTTAATATAACAGCTTACATTCAAAACAAACACATGCACACAATGTTGAAGGAAAAAATTCTTGTTGCTATATTTGTCTGGGTAGAAGGGTATAACATCCCTTAAACCTAGATGTGTATGAAACAGTCACTGGAGAAGTGTTGCTACTTGTAAACCTAAGTGTGTATACATGGATCTGTTGTTTTGAGTAAATAGTGATTTTTTAATGTTTTACTTGTCTTCTTTCAAACCTGTGTACGGTGCAGAGTTTGATATCTAAGCATTTTATCTAAAGACATACTATAGGCTGCTCCATTGGTCTCATCAAGCATAGTGAGATGTTATTTTTCTATAAAATATAGACCATATTTTATTGTAAAAATTTATTCTTTGATTTAAAAAACAATTTATCAATTTTCACCAAGACATGAATAAATTTATTAACAAAGCATCAATTAATGATTTTAATAATGAGATCAAATAATCTTTAGGCTTGAGCAAATTAATAGAAAACAAACCCATTTATGGAGTATTCTCAAAAAATAAGAACATTTATACTTCAGCACTTTTGTTGAAATTCTATATTATTTTTTCTGGCCATGATAAGATGAAAAGAGAGATTATTTAAGCAAAATGTCAAATATAAAGACATTGACAAGAAAAATGTTTCAAATTTAATGCATTAATCACAAGAGTTAAAGATTTATAAAAACTGAGTCAGCAATTTTCTCCTTCTTGCCATCTGCACCAAAAATCTCCTAAACCAATCAAGGAATCTCCATAAGATGTTTTCTTATGTAACATATACTTCTAATTATGTATATGTCATTTAAAATCAAAACTTCTATATGAATACTTGATCAAGATTCAAAACATGGAAAGGAATCATGTATGATAGCCAGAGTAAATAGCAAATATTTTTCTTTCCAACTATAGCATAGTTTCTAACAACTAAAAGCTCGAAAGGTGGGTTTGAGACTGGTATACTTATGCTAGATTCTCACAATGTGGTTCATATTAAAAAATATAAGGTTGAAAGCAACCCAGAAATATGATAAAGGTAAACATGGTATACACATGGTCAAAAAGAGCCTGGAAAACGATAATTAACCCCAACTTCAGCAACACAACTGATGCTGCTATGTGCTCATATTCTTTCATGTTAGGGGTTCCTTGAATCAAAAAGATTGATAACTCCTGCTGCAGATATTTTTAATTATTTCCAATTAAAAGAATTACAATAAATGCTTCGTTTAAAGGATTCTAATTGGTTTCATCAAAACATACCCATGCCTCTCCTCAACAGATCTCCTTCCCGAGCCATCATCTCCATCTTCATCTTCACTCAGCTCTCCTTCCTCTCTATCCTGACCCCTTCCCACCCTCCTGGCTCTCCTCCTCCCATGGCGACCCACTGTACCCCTATCTCCCTCCTTACTCTCTTCCTCCTCCTCTGGCCCACTTACTCCACCCACAATGTGAGGTGCACCACCACTGTCACCCACCCTGGAGGTTTGAGCTTTGGGATGCGCAACAGAACGTTCTCTCTCAGCTGATAAGTCCCTTCGTGCATCCACTCGACTGCAATAGAAAGTCAATGGCACTGATTATAAAGTTCATAGTAAGAAAGATCAATTAATTTCAATTCCTTGTTGATATTTTTGAGATATTTTTTCATTTCTTATAAATTTTGCACAATGATTTTTTTATTATTATCAGCTACAAAAAGACCAAGGCTATTGATAAACTTACTACTGATAGTAGAATGAATCAGCATTTTTCTATTAGATTAAGTGTTATCTTCTTCTGATACTTATAATAGAAAGTCTAACTTGAAAAAAACTAACAAAAATTCATAAAATTAAGAAGATAATAAAATACTTAAATAGGGTGCAGAAGAACTACATGATGAAAATTTTTAATATTGAAAAGCAGCCCAGAGACTTCTAAATGAAACATTATGATGAAACTAAAATGTTCTAATCTGGATTTTTGAGAAGAAAAAAGATAAAGATAACACTACAATTATTTTATACAAGTTTTGCATAAAAACAATGAAACTAAATTTTTCTATACTTAACACTTTGTTGTTGGGAAACATAGTACTACAAGTTTCACTGCCCGACCATAGTAGTCGGGAGACTTATTAATATGTATTTTGCCTACACGTAAGGAAACATCACTACGTTTCACAGCTGCCTGTTGAGGGCAGCACACGTTGTGCTATGTATTTTGGTATCCTTGTAGGCATTGTAGGCTACTGCCACCTTACAAATCAGTGAACTATTATAGCTGGACTGTGAGATATGATAAAGGAAATGCTTCAAGCGTTAGTTCGTCACATGTAGTCTCTCATTTGTATCTTTTTTGAGCGTTACCATACTGTGACCAATTACTATGATAGAGACTTACAAAACGTTTTTGTGTAATTATGACTGCATTAGGATTGCATTTTCAATAAAATTTTGTAACAAAAATAAAATATACGAATTGTACTTTCATACTCATGAATTGTACTTCTGTACTAACTGTAACTGCAAATAAATTTAAATTTGATGAAACTGTGTTATAATATAGATCGTAATCAGTAATCATTCCAAATTTGACTTGAAAATATTGACTACTTTGGAAATTACAATAGTTTAAGTATAATTATACATTACAATGCATGTAATACAAAAAATGCTCGCTACAGAGAAGAGGCTGCATGAAAATATGCCCGACAGTAAAGTGTTAAGATAATATCAGACTATCAATTATGACAAAATGTTTGGACTCAGTACACTCAAATCACAAAAACATGATGGACTTAATATGTATATAATTAAATAGGGCTTTTCAATTTACACAAATGACTTTCTAAACAATACATCTAGACTAATTTCAAATAAAAATTATAATTAGCTTAAAAGCAATCAGAAAAATTTACAAGCTTTACAAAATTTGTTTTCTGACAAAGTAAATATGTACTTAAAATCAAAAAGAAAAAACTCTACATAAAAATAATTGTACATATACTTTGACTTTAAAGATGTTTTACTAAAGAATAAATATGAAAATGCCTTTTAAGTTTTTTTTTTGCTATACCAAAGTTTAAAATTACTTTTTTGTGAAGATTTTTCTAGCAAATTAACAGTTTACATCAATCAAGCATTTATATACTCCTTCCAAGACTTTCGGGATTCTACCGCGTGTTGTTTCTTCTAGTGACGACTGTACGAAAACACTGCGGAAGCCTTCGTATTAAGCATTTATATACCTTCTTTATCCCTCTTTTGTTAAGACTAATAGCCTGAGCTTCTTTTCATACCTGTATGAACCTCTTCTATCTTCCATAGGATCTCTGCTGTGTGTGGGCATCAACGTAGGAACGACCCCACCCTCAGAGCCTATTGTTTCACTACGCTCCGCATTAGGGACTTCAGCCACAGGTTGTACAATTCCAGAATTCATTGTGGCTGAAGAAGAACTAGCACCCTCTGGGACTTGGCCAACTCCATTATTCCTAGGATTTTCTTCTTCTCCCTCAGCCACCCCAGGAACCACACGAGGTCCTGAAGGAATGGGGGCTGTATCGAGTGCATCATCATCATCGTCATCATCAACCAATTCATCTGGATCAGCAACAGGAAGACTGCACAGATGAAATAAAATACTTGATGAATTAATTGTTCTTAACCTAGAGTTGCCAGATTTCAGTTTTGGTGATATAGGACATGAAAAGAGTCTTCATTAAAATGTGGAACACATGAACAATACGAAAAAAAACTTGAGCCTTGATTGAGTAAACTATAAATAGTATAAATAATTTCTCATATAAAAATAGTCCATTTTTAATTCAAGTATTAATAAATAGAAAATAAAGTTGTATTTGTACATACTGTAAAATTAATGTTGGATTTAAAAATACGGGACACAAAATGTTGGAAGGGAAGAAAGAAAGATAGCAAATAAACAATCAATAATTGTTAGCTTCTGTTTGAGGAATTTGTTGACATTTAACATTGGAACGAAAATTAAAAAGTGACAATTATTGTTAAATTTAAAAATCATATTTTTCTGGTGACTTTTACATCTCTGCAACTTTTTGTATTAGGCGCATATTGTTAAAAACTTGCAGCACAACATATCCATGTTTAACAAGTACTGCAGAATGGAGTGTGTGTATATTTTTGGCTAATTAACCTCTTGGATTATTATATCTGCAGAATGGACTCCACTGTAGATATGTTTAGACAGTTCCTCTCTCTTTGCACCACTGGCTGGGTGTTAAAGAGAAAATTTGCTCTACATGTGCATTGTGTGCCGGAATGCTGAATAAAAACTCGCAGATGAGTATTAATTCAGAGAATTGTTCCAGAGATTTGATTCGCTGAAGAGCACCTGACCACTTATCATGGTGCAGTTTCTTATTCCAATCTTCTTCATTAGATTGGAGCTCCTGTTCTGTGATTCTTTTCAGAATGGTCTGACTGAACAATTGATTATCATTCACTCTTAACCATCTCTCCTTGAGGTAAATGCAGGTGATGATTTATGTAACTCACATTTTTCGCTGAAGTGCCTTCTTCAAGCTTTTGTAGTAATTCGGCATTATTTCACTCATGAGAGTTTTATGTCTACTTTTCATCACACTACTTGTGGAGGAGTTTTATGCTATTATGTAGTAATGTCAAGGTTAATTTGAACAAAAGTACCAATAACATTACAGAAAAACACACACAATCGCTATAAGTGTAAACATTTCACTGAGTATTGCCTTAAGTGCGCATAGTCTGAAGCTCATGAGGCAGGCATAAAAATGGCGATTGCTGTAACACCAGTGTAATGGAGTAATTGCTGGGTTATTGAAATGTTTTCAAATCCAAAATTTTAACAAAGTGCCAGATTATTGAATGCCGGATTTGTGAGGTTTTCCTGTATTTCCAATTCTAATAAATTTTGAAATTAGAAACTGGTATTCGTTTAAAATATATTTAATACAAATTTATTTTAGTGAAATTTTAGCATGGTATCTAGAATGGCATTCAGATGCCTTGTAATTGTTTGCAGCCAAAGGAATTTTTTTTATCACCATGTCAAATAACTTTCTCATAATCCAAAGACCTAATAGACATTTTGGACAAGCATAGTTTCAAAAAAATCTAAGTTGAAATCCCAGGAGGTTTTGGATGGTCTGGTCATAAAAGGGTAAAATACATTGTTATGCCATGCCATGTAAAATTGGGGAGTTTTAGACTAATTTACACCTAATTCTAATCAAATTCACAGCCTGTAAGCAGCAAATGATGACTTGACTCTTTTGCCAGCATTGATGTAAAAAGTTTTGAGTTCATGTCAATTTTAACCATTTTTCTGTGGCAAAACAAAACAAGTTAGGAAAATATACAGTGTATCACAAATAAGCATGTTTCGTGTGATGGAGTATTTGAAACTATACGATATAATTTGGCCGAACACATCATAAAACACCACGACCTGATTAAAAATTTCTTCTCCCCCCTTAGTTGGTGCATCAATAAACATATTATGTAATTTTACTGACTAAATATTGAAAAACGATATAACAGAAATGATTCCAGGGAAATATTCAATTTATATTTAGTGATTTATTTTCTAATCAGTTTTAATCAACCAAACAATCGAAAATTACTTAAAACATACCTCACTTGAGTTCAGTAGTTGTAATATTTAAGTTTATGTTCTTTTCTTCGCTGTAGAGAATCCATTTCCTTCCGTTAATAAAATATGTCATGCACAAATAAGGAATTAAATGTATTTTGTAATTATAGCAGATCTTATTTACTTCAGTAACCAATAAGATTATTTACGTTGACAACAATTTGGTAGCTATGCATGAATTTTTCTAACAAGAAGCATTATAAATGGGAGCATGGACATTCGAGAGCATTTTTCGAGAGATGACTGGGAGTGATTTAGGAAATATTTCCCGAAAATTTGATGGTCCACTTTGAATTTGTTTACGAGTTATTTTGAAAAAAAAAAACTACTTAGCAAGCCATATATACTGCTAGCGAAACAGTGATTTAGCAGAGCTGGTTGTGGTGCAGTCGGCTAGTGTGTCCTCCCTGAACCTTGACACTGGATTCGGATGACTTCAAACATCCAAATGCTGAAAATCACATTTTCAGCGTTTTCAACTAGCCAAACTTGTATTTTAATTTATACTAACACAAATGAATGTACAACATTAATTGGGTAAAAAAATTACATAAAAAAATATCAGCAACAGGATTTGAACGTATGAAAAAATTTTGAATGCCAAAATTAAGAGGTTCTATCACATGATAAAGGAGATGATACTTCAAACTATTCCCAATAATGTGACAGCCATGATTGAGCAGTATGATCCAAGTGTTTCATTCTCACCATGCATTTTAATGCAAAAGAAAACAGGCAATCCTGATTCAGTGTAACGCCATTTTTGTCTTATATTGCAACAAAATCTTCAAACATAAAATGCTAAAATGGCAGAACCACGTGATACAGATATGAAATTGGAAACCTTTTACTGCAACATCTCAAAAACCAAGCATCTCATTGATAAATACATTTTTGATAAAAAATATTTGTTTTATTCTGCTCTAAAACTTCTAAAAATCATTTTCTCAGGTGAAGTTAAATTTTTGTAACCTGTACAGCCATGATAGGGTATATTCATCCAATGATGCCAATTACCCAATGATGTCATTTATGCTGTTTATTTGGGTCATTACTCACCATATCCCACTGCTTGAGGCACTCGGCCCTCCTGCTTCTGGGCTACTACTCTCGCCAGGGACCATCCTTCGCAACCCAGGAGGAGGCCTTTGGTTGGATGGAGGGCCACATGGGTCCTCATCCTCTTCATCTTCTTCCTCATCACGCAGCTGTCCAGTTTCAAGATATTGGTTCCGGTCACTAGGTAAAGGAGTATCATCAGCTGAACGTCTTGTATTTTGAGAACGCTGCTGAGAATGGGATTTGGTCCCAATAAGCTCGACTGTAGATTGTTGTTGAGATACATTAGATGGAGAAGGAGAGGCTCGTGATTGGAGATACTTAGGCCTAGGGGCCCTGCTATCATCTCTTGATCCCACCATGAGAGCAGACCGTGAGGAAAGGCCGATTGTAGGTCTTGGAGAAGGAGCACCTTTTCGTGTTGGCATCCTAAAAATCCAATATATAGTTTTGCTGCATTAATTTAATAAAGCCATAATTTAAGTTTTAACTTTCACGATACCTTGATGAGGCTAACTGAAGAAAAGATGAGGGAAAAGATTATAAATAATAGAAATTTTGAAAAGATACAGAGCAGTTGAACCAATTACAAGAGATGATGATCAACGATGACATAAAGTCCTGGACTTTATAAAAAGAGACGAAACATAAGGGTTATCAGAATAATACCAGGATAACCAACATTAAACTTTACATTTTCTTTAATTTGGGAGTTCAGTTTATGATAACTGTTAATCAAAACTGAAGCCATGCACAGACTTCATCACAGAGAATTTAAACTTCAAAATGAAATCCTTAATACAACTTACCCAAGACTTCTTTGTTGTGCCACTGATCTTGATTCCTGACCTCCTTCCTCTGGTGACCTCTGCCGTGCAACTCCAGGCTGCCACTGAACAAACGAAGAAGTACTTGATGGCACTACCTCCATCTTAGGCGGTGCAACCTCCAGATTCTCAGGCTGTCCCATTCCCTGAGACCAATTAGTTGAAGATTCTCTGTCTGAGTGATGTGGGTACTTAGAAGCCGGTTCTTCATCATCCAGGCGCTCTTTGTTGTCAGGTAGGGTTTCTAGATTTGCACCATCTTCAGTAAGGTCCTTTTGATGGTGCTGCTCCTTACTGGCACCCAATGCAAGGTCATCCTGTGACACAGTACCAGTTGTCATGATGACAGCTGGTTCATCTTCAGCTGGTGTTCCTTCACCCATTTCTCTCTTGCTTCCAATTGAAAAAGATTCTAAGTCCTCAGTTAACTGGACTAAACTACTTCCTTCCAACTGCTGGGACCACTGCATTTCTTGAGGTGGATGTGCATCCCCTCTCTTAGGAGAACCATGTTTGGGCTCTATGGATTGTGGTTGGTTAGTGTCAGCATGTCTACTCTCTGTTTCAGTATTTAGTTTCTGCTGTTGAGACATTTCAGAATTGCTTTGCAAAGACAAGTTTCGTTCTGGAGTTTGCCACCACTGATCATAAGCCTGAGATTCTTCGTTCATTTGTTGGTTGACCTCCAAGAGCAGCAGCTCATTATGGTTTGCATCTGTATGTTGATGAACTGTAAAGTCTTGGAGAAGTTCATTCGGAATTGATTCGCTATGGTGATTTGTTTCCTGTACCTCTGGATTTTGGTTCACATCTGGAATGGTTGGTTGCTGGTGTTGGTTTTGGCTGTTTATAGAAGCTGGAGATGAATGGTTGCTTTGTAGTTGCTGGCTATTTTGAATAGATGATTCAGGTTGCTGAGTTTGAATGGAATTATCAATGCTTCCTCCAAGAAGATCTTCCTTCTGGATAACAGTTTGCGGAGAATTACTTCTGCGCTCACTTTTGATCATCAAAGTATCACTTGCATTGTCCACTGTTTCTTCTTTTGTTATTTCTGTAAAGCAAACAAGAATCAATAGACTTGAATGAAAAAGTAGAACGTGATGAATTTAACTCTTTAATTAGTTGATTAAAATAAATATTACATCTTCAGTGAGTACTTATATAGCCTGAGTTATTTCAAAATATCCACTATGAACTATCCTCCTTGAATCATGATTCCCACATTAGTTGTTTGTGCCAGCAAAAGAAATTATCATATGATATAGTCAAGTTATAATGATTTCTTTCAACCCAAACCCAAGTATGAAACAAGATGATCCAAACAAAACTTATGATGCCTACTTTCCATTTAATCATTTATTTAATACTTATATTGGCTTTAGTAGCTGTAAAATCATCGCCGATATGTAACTCTGTGTTCCCAAATTTCATAATTTAGCATTATAAAAAAACTACAAATACATTCGAACAGAATATTAAATTGATCACGCGCATATGAGCGGAAAAAATAACGCGTGTACATATTAGAATATATCGAATCTGAGTCCAACAACAGTTGTTGTTATGGCAACACTCTCGTAATAAGTGATAAAAACTGCAAAATCACCAGTATTTATGCAAAATTCTAAGAAATACAATCGATAAGCAAAGTTCTACAATAAAAATTAGAATCTTCATTCCTTTCCTCAGAGAATAGTACAAAACTCGCTCCGATATTACAATTCTAAGATATTTTAATGTGCAAGAGAAAATTACCCTGCATGATGGCTTTAAGATTTCCCATGTAAATCAAATGGGAAAAATAGTTCCTGGAATCGAACCCGGGACTTCAATCTTTGCAACAAAAACTATCTTTGGGAGCTCAGCCCATGTAGCAAGAGATTTCCACCAAGTTTCATGAAAATCAGTCTATTGGTTCAAAAGTTAATAGGGGGGACGGACAGACAGACATAATGACAAAACTATAAGCCTATTTTCATTCAGGAAAGTAGGCTAAAAATAGCAACAGTCAAAGCACATAAAAGTCATTAGCTGCTTGACTCAATCACTAACCACTTTCAATTCAGACACCAAATTATGCTACATGTCATTCCATTGGTATTTACCTTCTTTTTTTATGACTGGCTCAACGACTGGAATATCACCAATCCACCCTCCCCAACTTCCTTCATTGTCTCTATCAATTATGGACTCATTTTGAATCTGTGATAAATTGCCATCTGCTGATTGTGGTACCTCTTGTGACGGAATGAAATTAGGCATAGTATTCGTTGCTTCTCCTTCATTTGATGGCTGTTGATTTGTATGAGGGAGTGAAGTTGGCTCAGCTACATGTTCACTTGCTTGCAAGTTTTCTTGAGGGGGTTGGTATGTTTCTTCAGCACTACCTGTAAGGTTTATGATAAATTACAAAAATGTTTAGAATACTTCAAACAGACTCATTTTAGATAAGCATATGGACATGGAATACTTTATGGACAATATACTGAGAATAAAATAGAACTACAATGAAAAAACTTGTTTTCATAAATAAAGAAAGCTATATTTTTCAAAATAAAAAGTGTTCTGTTGTAATGATTCAATTATTATACCAACATTTAAAAAACATGAGCAAAATTTAGATTATATCAGTTCTACTGTCACTAAGTTCCCATTTCAAACACTACTTAGGAATACTGAATTATTTTTAATGATGGCTGTAACACAATATTGCTATTATACATATTAATTATACAAATGTTTTCTCTGTACTAAGGGCTCAAAAGTAGATACTGCGAATGCGAAGTTTATAAACATACGAAGAAGCAATAATTTCTTTAAACAAGGGCTTATTAAGAGTAAGTTTTAGGGTTGAAAATCCCTTAGAAATAGCATTATTCAATAAAAATTTACAAGGTCAAACTGGCCAGGTCAAGATACGATCAACAAAATTATATTTAAATATTTACGACTACCAATGATACTAAAATACAGTCATGTGCTAGAATTCTCAAGGTTCATGATAAGCCTATGGTTGATTAAACCCCTAAATGGTTCTGTTTATAAAAGAACATTTACCTAATTTTTTTAGAATCTATACTTATTTTAAGCAAGTGATCACTTTGACTTGACAACATTGCCTGAAGAACTGTCCAGGTTGGGATACCAGTATAAGCATGACGTAAATCTACCCCACTCTTTTACTTTTCCCTTATTTTCCAGAACTTTGCTACTTGAACATTTATGTTGAATTCTCTCTTCCAAAATCTCTTATTTCCTTCAAATTTCTTTCAATTTCAAAACGAATCCTTTATGGAAAGGATTATAACACCTAATGAATATTAAACAATGGTTTTACAAAAGTTACGCACACTAATTCTCTCTTACATCTCATGCTATCTTTTAAATTTCTTATTGTCCATCTGTAGAACCGATTCAAAGTCTTTTGTGTTTTTACTCCTAGATATTGGCATATTTTATTTTTGATTAAGAAATAATTTGAATCTGAGCAATATTCGCCCAAAGAGTAGGAAATAACACAAATTTTTCAAGCATTTAACAGTGCAAATTTATAAGTTACATGTCAATTTACTGCAACATCACCCTTTTTAACTTTTGATGGATTTCAGCTGAAATTTGTTAATATTTTCCTCTACACAACATAGATTGGGTGAAGTTCTTTTTAACAAGTTATAATTTACACAAAATTAAAATCAAATAAAAATTTGGAATATTTTTAAGCGATGAGAAAGAACTGAAATAAATACACCAATAAACGTTAACTAATTTTGGATGGAGCACTGATATATTGGTGCTTAGATACCATCCTCTTCTATCATGAAGGAATGGTACATCCAACTAGAACCTATTTTGGCCAGTATCTTGTTCATAGTTTGATATTTATTTTCTGCATAATTGCACATTTTATGAGTATGAGTACAATTTTTGGTACTGTTGAACTTATCCCTTTTTTATTTGGCAATAGCACTCAAGAGGAAACTAAGGGAGGAGCAATGTTAAAATTTACTATAGTGAGGGACATGAAAATGCAAGCTTCAAGGTGAAGCAGTCTACTACCCTACAACTTCCCCCTTCTCCCTGCCACCCGTGTTGCTGGCCCATACACTACAAAGCCGCTACTAAGCACACACAGTCAGTTGTGACATTGCTCTCTAACAGTTGTGTTGCCTTCTTGTCCTTCGTAACATTTTGTTGCCATTTATATTGTATTTTTATCATGTGTTGGTGAATGTCGTCATTGAGTTTGTAATTGTGTTGTGTTAGTTAATTAATCAGCATTATTTATTCTTACAACAAACTACATATTAAAATGGAAATTGAAGAAAATGTTGATCAACTGAGTACGCAGCCACTGTCATCAATACACGTTACAAGGTTTGGCAAAAAAGAATTGAGCAAACAAACCCAAGCTGTAATCGCGAATGTGTATAAATTTTCCCAGCATTTGGCTGACAATTCAGAGATTGCAAAGAACTTAAAGTTCAACCAAGTTCAAAAGCTCACCGCTGATGCTTGTGGAGTAAGTAGAAGTACAGTGCAGAAAATAATAATAAAAAGGATTCCTCTGAGGAGAGTGTGGTACCAATTTTTGACACATCACACAAACACTATAACAGAGAAAGTGTGATATCACATCTGGACGATTTTGATAAAAATCAAGAGTGTCGCTCGGTGTTTGGCTTTTACGACAGAGGTGAATATCCCACTGCTAAAGAGATTCAAGCAGATCTGGAGGAAAAACAATCAATTTTAAGGGATCCAAGAAATCAGTTCTCCATATTCTTAAAAACCTTAGGATTCGGGTATAGAAAATGTAATGATGGTAGCAAATTTTTGCTGGAACAGATACATTGCATGCGTGCGGACGAAGTTTCTTTGCGCAATGCGCACCGTGAGGAGTGATACCTTTGGGAGGCTCATTTTTTACTTGGACGAAATGTGGATGAATCAAAATCATTCCAAAAAATTCTTCTGGCCATATTCCAATCGATATGGAGGACTGAAAGTGCCTGTAGGTAATGGTGGTAGGTTGATTGTGTTACATGTTGGATCATCTCTACTGGATTCATTGAAGAGTGTAATTTGGTTTTCCATTCAAGAAAAAGTGCCCTAAATTCTGATTACCACACTGAAATAAACTCAAAATTATTTAAAGAATGGTTTCTACAATTCTTGTCTTTGTTGGAAGCAGGATGTCATCATAATGGACAATGCATTCTGTAAGAGTTGAAAATGTCCTGTTGTCAAACTGGAGAAAAGCTGACATACAAGACTGGCTTAAAAAGAAAAATGTTCAATTTGTTCTGGAAGAGAAAGGGCTGAATTGCTTTCTAAAATTAAAATAAATAAACTGATGTGGGCAACACATGACTTTCTCCATATTTATATGGAAAATTACATGTTGTTAGCTCTGGGATCAATATTTACTTCTGGTTGACAATTAAGAAAAGAAAAAGGAGCGTTACTAAGACGTAAATAAGCATCAATTGTTAACAATAGTCTTCGGTAGGTGGCATGGTGGTGACAGCTAAAAATACAAGATATCTCTTAAACAATGCATTATATGGAAAAATGTAACAAAGAAAGGTTGTAGAAAATAAAATTTCCTACAACTTTTATTCCAAAACATTTTTACATTTATCAAATATTAAAGCAAATATTTCAAAATAACGGATAAGTGACAAGAGTAAACACCCACTTCCGGTCGACCGATTTTTACTAAAAAATAATCAGATCTTTTAACTTTTATAAAAATGGAAAGATCTCAGACTTTACCGGCGAATAGATGTGTTTCTCGGGCTTCCAGCCGGGTCGTATTCCGACGTTTCGATAACAAATTCTGTTATCATCTTCAGGGAGAACCTGAGGTGCTGAGGCCAGATTCTCCCGAGTTTATATATGCGTTGGCCCTCTCTCTCATTGGTCGATGGGTCGGTCCAATTGCGTGGTGTCGTTCGCCCAGCTGGTTAATGGTCGGATCCCATGCTTTACTGAGCATGAAGCCTCTGTCTCTGTTAAAGTTCATAGAGTTGAGCCAGATCGAGATGGCTTCTTTGATGATCCGGTCCCAATACCTATTGGTTTTTGCGATCACACTCGCGTCTGAGAGCCAAACGCGATAACTCTCGAATAGGCAATGTTCCGCGACTGCCGATTTCTCCGGTTGCAGCAATCTAATGGACCGCTCATGCTCTTTCATACGGGTCTTGATGGTTCTCCCCATTTCCCCAATGTACTGTTTCCCACACTCACAGGGAATGGAGTAAACGCCCGGAGTCCTCAGGCCTATGCCATCCTTTACAGGTCTCAATAAATCCCTGATCTTCGTCGGTGGCTTGTGAATGGTGGTCACTCCGTGTTTGGCCAAAATTCGTGAAAGTCTTCCCTAGATGGTCGAGATGTATGGGAGACACACCGTGGCCTTGGGCTTCTCCTTTTCTCAGACGTTGGTCTTGGCCGAAAATTGGTAAATACAACTTATTATTTAATATCAATAAAAGATTTGCTTAGTTGACGATAGGTTTGGCAATGGAGCACTAATTGCCATTAACCTTGAAGCTCACATTTTCATGTCCCTCACTATAGTCACTCTCCAATGAAGCTGATGAAAAGGGGGGTTGAAGTGATGGCCAAAAAAGATCACATACATATATATTCGTGTATAAGTCATGACTTTTTCATAAATTTTTTTGTTTTTTCATATATCTCGTGTATAAGTCGACTCCAGATTTTCAGGTGTAGTAGAATGAATTTTTTTTATTCAATATGTATTGATCCATTAAGTTCCACGTTAAGTTCCCTTTAGTTCGATATAACTATGTTGTGTCAAAGCAGCAGCAAAGCAGTCTGATGTCTCCTGCAGCACCACTTCATAACACCAAAAGCTGTTACATTGTATATGCCTTTGTAATAGATCAAATGACTCAGGATAGACTTTGAATTTGTTCCGGCATTCATTCAGATGCTATCTTTGCAAAGGAGAACAAGAAACAAAACTGACATTGGACTGCGGAGGATAGGTGGCACCGAAATTGATGATAAAGCGGTGGAAAGATGTAGTACGTGGTCCTAGGAAATCTATGTTTCACACGTTTTTGGTAGAGGAACCTACCCAAATATGAACATGGAAGGAAAACCAAGCCAACTCCTAATCAACCCAACCCGGTAGGGAAGCTTAATATTTCTTAAGTTTCAAATATCCGTAATATGTAGGTATGAGTGCATAGTACAATATCTCAGTGAGGGCATATGTGAATGTGGAAGGAACGGATGCGAAAGATAAACAAAGTGACGCTAGCGCTGCTGAAGTTACAATAAAGAATATTACCTGTCTTCCCTTACATTACAAACCTCGAAATCTTATATTTATGTTTGTTTTCCATTTTTCCGCCTTTCCTCCTGGTAGTTCCATTCATTGTTTACCTTCACCCCGGTTATGCACACAGTACCATAATTTTTATACCATAAATACTTTGGTGATACTAACTTAATCTGCAATGCTTAGAGATAGATGTTGCCTTTCTGTGAATCACTGATGAGGTGTTTCTTTATTTACATGTTACGGAATTACCATATTGCGCATCTGTCTTGCTGCCAGTTTTGTCTTGCCATCACCGAACGTTAGGTTTACCAAAATTGTTTAATTATTTGCAAAACATCAGAGATCAACTTAGGATCACCAAATTATATAGTAATTTATTCTTTCTATATTTTGGTATTTAAATATTCGATAGTTATCGATTCCACCAAATTTGAATAACTGCAGGGCAAATAAAGTCATGGGTTTAAAATATTTCTCATGTATAAGTCGACCCCAGAGTTTTCACTAAAAATTTGGTCTTAAAACCTCGATCTATACACGAGTATACACGGTATATATATTTCAATCAGAAATATATACAAAAAAAGGAAATATTCAAAATGAATCTTTGGGATTGAGAGGAAATGTCGGACTATAAAAAAGCATATGTAAATTAATAAATATTTAAAATACTATTGTAATATAAGAAAAGTTAAAAGCAAATCTGAGTTGATATTGCAATTTCCCTGAGAACATAACAAACTGGCCATTTTCTGCCATTTAATTCAGTCCCTAATCAGTTAATATAATATTTTATTTCAAAACAATTAACTTTTTTTTATTTGACATTTTTTATTGTTATATGATTTTGTTAATATGGAACTTATAGCATATTGACAAAAGTTTTTTGGAGAACATTCACACATACTAACATTTAAAAACTATAATATTTCTAGAATTTTCCTGCAATGTCACTTGGACCTATTTTTTTAATTCTCAAGGAATTTACCTTGCACAAGCCTTTGCTGAGGAGGCCCTGGTGTGGGTGCTGGTGTTGGAACAGACGTAGGAGTATCAGCACCTGGGATTGTCCAATCCCATGCTTCCTCATTCCCTCCCCACTCTCCTGCATTTGGCTGCGCATCTTCAATTCCCCAGTTCCACAAATCTCCAGACCCACTGCCTGTTCCTGTGACATTGCTTTGATTCACTGAAGCATAAAAAAATACACTTTTTCAATAAAAATATTGCTTGGAAATAAAAAAACACATAATTACAGGGTGTTCTATAAGTCTCTTTACCTACATTGGGGATCATCTTCAAGTAGGTATATTAAACAAATGAATCACTATTTGTAAATAGTCATTTAAATAAGAAAGTCAGCATTGTTATTTTTATTTATCAGGACCAATGCAGGTACCATCAATAAATCATCAAACATGGTATCAAATCATTCCCTGTGTAGATGATGTTTAAACCAAATTAAAATTAATTAAAATATACAATTCTCATTGTCTGAGAGAAATCTATGTATACAAACAGTGAATAATTTGTTTCATCTGTTAACTTAATGCAGGTCCCTCAACAATGGGAATGAAGAAACTCTGAAAACAGAGAGTACTTATAAACAACAACATACCTTCTGGAAAGGTTAACCCTTTCAGTAGAGTGATTGATATAAGTTTATATTCTTTTCAGTCACTACAATTAGGTACATCAGGTGACTTTTATCTATGACAGCTACAAATTTTGTTCCTCTAATATATTAATCAACAACAGTTACCTCATCTTGAAATGCCCTCCAGACATCTCTGTGTGATGCTACATCAGCAAAAATATAACAAACACAGATGTGACCCTCCAATCTTAGTTAGGGATATACCATCGCTTTAATTGCATTTTCATATAATATCAGTCAGATGAATGTAGTGAGTAGATCCTCTTAATCAATTATATTTTTTCTACTGATAAAAACCCCTCCATTGCAGCACTTTTTTGAGGTCACAGCACAAAGGAAACTGTTTCAACAAAATAAGATCTGCTAAATAGCTATTTTTGTTTGAATCATGCCTTTTGCCCCAACTATTAACAGCTACAGGCAGATCATTCAGCTGTACATACGTAAATGGGCATTTTGCTCAGAGGCTAATGTTATTTTGCACTGGGTGACAAATTTATACAATACCTGAATGCTATATATAACATGTAAATTTTATAATATTTAGAATAGGTATAGTAAATATCACATATAATCCATGTTTTTGGAATTACATATTGATTTTTGCCACTCAATTTCGTCAAATACAGTATACGAATTTAAAATTACTCTTGCACATTTCATCAAGAAAAAATAAAAATATCTATAGCCATAAATTGTTCAAAAAATTTAATGCCAGGTATTTAGGCTCATTTTCCATAGAAAGAGCAAATAATGTATTTCTAAATATTTTACTTATAATTCATGGGCTCCAGGAATGGACTAGTTCAATTTGAAAGTGACAAATTATTGACAAGTCACATAGACTAGTAAATCACTGAAGGGAAGTTTACTTTCGTGAAATGTATTAGTGGTTTTAAATATCTACCAAATCAATGCATTAATTATCATATTTATGATACTACTATCCAAAAATTCTACTAGTTTCATGCACCATGAAAATATACAATAAAGCAATACAATTATTACATTTTAACAAAATTGTTACGAGACATGTACACTCAAAAAAATTATTTTATATCCTAATAAACAATAAAAATATGAATACTTGTTCCACCAAACACTATGCAAGGATAAAATAATGAATCATATGAAATTTTGATGAGCCTTGCCATTACCCCATTTTCAATATCATGAGAAAAATCATTGTTGCCAATTCTTTTAGCAATATCCACATTTCCAAAATCATTCACATTTGATTTTGATAATAGCAATACTCACCAAGTTGTAATTTGATACATTATTATATCCAGAGTTTGATGCCACAATCACTTATATTTTCCAAAGCAAAAATATTACTGAACAATCTATAGGTTTAACAAAAAAAGTGTGCATAATGAATTCAAATATAAGTAACATAAATATGCTTGTCCACTCACCACAGAAAAGTTAAAGGAGAGTGGAAAGGGGAGTTTTAGCCTAACCCACAACAAAATGAATTAATGGGTGAGCGGATTTTGTCCAGTGGTGAGTAGATGTATTATTTGAGCATGGGACAAAGGTAAGGAAATTAAAAGATTCACTTTCAGCGATAGTGTGGAATTATAAAATAGTTTATATAAAATGGCTCAAAGGAAAAAATAAATGTTAATGACAAATACTGATAGATTAGGGATTCATGAAAGATTGTGAGATTATATTCATGATCACTGCTATGACCAAAAGAGAAATATCTGCTTGGAATAAATAAATAATGAGCCATTGAAAGTAAGGCAAAATTGCGAATTATTGATTTACAAGTCCCATGATTCAGGAAAACTCATAATTTCAAAAGTATAATCAAAATCAACAACTTGTAAACCATTTCCATTTGGCTGTTAAGATTTATCTATAGTGATAGAACTAAATAGGGAGTACTTCTTAGGAAGTAGGTAATTACTGTGATCTAAATTTCCAAATACTATTGGACATATATAATCCACAGGTATTTAATTTAATGAGATGTTTCTGCAATGAAAAAACATCCTAAAAAGATTTCAATAACTAGGTAATCATCATCAGAACATACAGCACCTTCACTTAAAAAATATAAATGAAGGCAATTTTAAATATCAATGTCAAGAACACCACTTTTATTTTAAATGCATCCTTAATGGCTCAAAAATTATTACTGGAACTCTCAACCCAAAGTTCCAAATGTAAAATATGTTTGCCATACAATGATCAGAATTTTAAGTTATTTGCCTTAAACTCTAGATTCTTCAGTTTTAGAGTCAAGCTTTCTATTCTTATTTTTGAAGTAGATCATTCACAGAACTCGTGGTCTTTTTAAAATGAACTTAATAATAACAAGGAGAACATATAGGACCATGCTCACAGCAGGATTAGAACCCACAGCATTAGGGGCCAGACATACTAAATAAGCAAACCGCCACCAAGGTCTATTTTCAAGCATTTCTAAGTTTAATATGGATTGTTTTGAAAATTTACTTTATGTGAATAATTTGATATGCAGTAAAACCTCAATTATCCATGAGCAGATTAACCATGTAGCTGATTAACTGGGCATTCTGAAGCAAGTTTGAATTTTTCCACTTATGCGGAAAATGAAGATATATTAAACATAGATAGATAATGTTCTTTATTAGGGTGAGATTGAGACTAGGAAGTATACTTTTCCAGAGGAGAGAGTAAGAAAGAGTGGGAGAGGGAGGGAGAGAGAGGAGGAAGAAAAAGAGATAGATAGATAATGGTCTTTATTAGGATGAGATTGAGACTAGGAAGTCTATTTTTCCAGAGAAAGAAAGAAGGGAGAGGGAGGGAGAGATAGTGAGAAAGAGAGAGAGATAGTGAGAGAGAGATAGTGAGAAAGAGAGAGATAGTGAGAAAGAGAGAGAGATAGTGAGAGAGAGATAGTGAGAAAGAGAGAGATAGTGAGAAAGAGAGAGAGATAGAGAGAGAGGGAGACAGAGAAGGGGAAAAGGGAGAGATAGATAGATAATGGTCTTTATTAGGGTGAGACTGAAACTAAGGAGAGAGGAGGAAGAGAGAGGAGGAAGAGAGAGAGGAGGAAGAGAGAGAGGAGGAGAGAGAGGAGGAGGAGAGAGAGGAGGAGGAGAGAGAGGAGGAGAGAGAGGAGAGAGAGGAGGAGAGAGAGGAGGAGGAGAGAGAGGAGGAGGAGAGAGAGGAGGAGAGAGAGGAGGAGGAGAGAGAGGAGAGAGAGGAGGAGAGAGAGAGGAGGAGAGAGAGGAGGAAGAGAGAGAGGAGGAAGAGAGAGAGGAGGAAGAGAGAGAGGAGGAAGAGAGAGAGGAGGAAGAGAGAGAGGAGGAAGAGAGAGAGGAGGAAGAGAGAGAGGAGGAAGAGAGAGAGGAGGATGAAGAGAGATAGAGTTAATGGTCTTTATTAGGGCAAGATTGAAACTAGGAAGTCTATTTTTCCAGAGAGGTGGAGAGGGAGGGAGAATGTGAGGGAGGAGGATGGGAGAGAAGAAGAAAGAAAAGGAGGAAGAATGGGAATTGCCGTAAATTCAATACTTAATCTATGCATACCCATCATATTTGATGGGCAATTACACTAGTAAAGTAATAATCGTCTTCTTTCAGATTAATATGTCTTGTGGCCTGTTTTTTTAAATAGACACATATGTATAGTACTTAGCAGATATTATACCAAAATTTGCCTTAGAAAACTCAGATTAACCATGATATTTAATTATCCATTACTAACCAAGTCCCAATTAACATGGATAATCAATTGTATAACTCCATTCCATCAAAAATACTTTTTATGGGTGTAAAAGGATAGAGTGAAACCTATTTACAATATCTAGGTATCCCTGTAAAAGGTATAATGTGACAAGCTGAAGACGACACAAGGCTTGTTAATAAAGGTTAAACTCACTGTTATCCACACTGCTAGGAAGTGGTTGATCATAATGTTGGTATCCCATGTTATTCATAGGCACTCCATGCTGTCCCTGATACATACCATGCCACTGCATATGCATCTGTTGGCCAGGAACATCCATGTTAGGCTGGTTATGGTGATCATAGCCCTGATACAAAGACTGCTGCTGCTGTGTTTGTTGTGGATAATTTTGTTGAGCCCCCTGAATGCAAGAAAATGAAAGTCAAATATGGCACTAGCTACCAATGGATATGTTCAAATTATTTTAAACAGCCATAGTATCATAAATCAATGATTACTCGGTTATCCTTCTCTCCAGGTAGGATCCATTTAAAATGTGACCATAATGGAAAATGAAACAAAATCCATATCCTTATCTTGCATAGGATTTGATCAATCAACAATAGTATTTAAAGACAACTATCCTGGACATAGCTGGATTGAACAATCTCTACATCAATCTCCCTTAACATTTTTTATGGTATTTCAAAATGAACTATTGGAAATGCAAAAATAAAGTTGCAGAGATAACTTTTCTAAATTGTACACCTCTCTTTATCAAACTATATTCATATATAAATTATTTAAATATCTGCTGCAATTCACTGCCATTTAAAATGTGTGAGGTGTAGTCAGGGTCAGTAACTATTTCCTTTTAATTTTTTGATGACTGGAAAACAAAGAGACTAATTCTGAATAAACTTCATGGGCTATTAAAAATTACTAAAATTCATGACACACTTAGCAGGTAAAATATAAAATATTTTATTTACTTTTTACGAATTTGCAGTCTATTAGAATTTCTGTGTAACCCCAAACATTTGCTTTTTTACAATTTCTCATTCCAGATATATTTTTTAATTTAAAAAAGAGATGTTGCTTTAAGACAGGGATTGCCATGCTTCCTGAAGCCATGGGATCTTTACATTTAAAAATATTTTGTATAACCAAGAGCATGTAAGGCATATGGAAATTAATCTCAGTCATTCATGGAAACCATCAAGCTTGTGTGAAACAAATTTGCTTTAAGATAATGATTTGACTAATTAAGTGATTTATTTTAAAATCAAATTGAGTTATTATCACGCAATCAATATATCCTAAAATAAATTATTTCAATAAAAAAATTTCTGTATCGCTAACCACAATGATGAGCTTGATCCTAACACAAATTGACTTTAAGAGTAGAGCATGAGTCCAAAATAAAAACTTGAAATTTTGAGGCAAGTTCTTGCTAAATAAACAAAACTAAGTTCAGAAGCAAAAAATCGGTGGCTTATTAACAATATATGCTGTATGTATGCAAGAAAGTATATAATGACAGGAAGATCTTCTAACAGAAATTTAAAAAAGACAACAATATCTACACATAGATAAAAGTTACAGGATAAACAAATCCAAAATTATCAATGAAAGACACATTCTTTTACTTTATTTTATGTGATGAATAATGTGTTTAAAAAAGGTCATAAATTTGCATCAAAGAGTTTTGTAATTTTAAAAATAGGAAATGAGATGTCACAGAACTTGTAAATTAAAAACTAAATCGCTAATTATTTAGCATTAGAATGAATGAAACTATTCTAACCATCGATAAACACATCAACCACTGTCATCAAAAAATGAAAAACGTGATAAAATTACTAAATCTGACAGTCGGTAATAATGCTCGGTAATTGATGGCATAATGTTAAGGCATAAATTACTACTCTTCAAGCATTAGGTTTTTTTAATGGCAAAGGAAATTGTTTTTATTTACATGACACGGGAAAGAAAGAGGTGAAAAATGCATCAAGGTCGCAGACAAAATAAGAAATCAAAGCTTATAACTTCAGATTTCGCCAAATGAAAGGCAAATTTAAAAAAAATCAAATGCAGTTCCTGACGGCCTGCCTTACCGTATGGTATGTTTCCTGAAAATGTTGTCCCGGATTTTGTTGAGGCTCAATGCCCCAATTCCACGATTCTGGATTGGGGGTTGTCTCGGGATTAGGACGGGAACCGTACCAAGTTGACTGTGGCATGCGACTTACTTGATACGACGGTTGTCCAAAATGATTACTATAACTATTGGCCACTCCCGTGTCCTGTGGCATTGCTGAAGTTTGTGGATATGAATTCGAAGCACGAATTTGGGTTTCTAAAATAAATGTAATTAGGAATACTCAATAACGAATTTTAAAAGCACACGCAACCACCACATTTCACGAAGTACTCACGATTTCTTCTCCACGGATTCCTCGCTTTATCACTGCTTTCCATCATTCTGAAGCCAATAATTGGGAGGTCATACTTGAGATTGCCGGATATGAATTTAACAGGCACTCAAATTATTCCCGCTCATCGGTCCCTACGCACAAATCCTGAATTACCAGATCACAGACTCAAATAAATAAACAGCATGATAAGGCTCAGGTAGCGGGATTTCAACTCAGTATTATTGATCAGGTGATTGGATTAAAAATATTTAAAAATCATATGAGCTTAGGTTATCGATTGAAGTAAAAAGACTCTATAATCCATAAGTATTAAATGGCTTAACGATGAAATTACGACATTTTAGGGTATAATCAGAAACTATGTCACGTATACAAAGCATATTCATTTATGCCACTACATATGGTATCCTTGTCAGACGTACATACCGTGGTTCACACTCATAACAACTTGGATAATCCATTAAATAATCTAAATAGATTCAATTTGCAAATTTTGAGAATGCCCATACCCCATGATTAATTCCGACAGATTTCAGACAATATATTGCAAACTACAGCGAACTACAAAGCAACCAAGTTGAGCATCGCACTTCCGCACTTTCATGTCAGGTGTGACGTGGATTCTTCAAGTTCAATTACGAGCCACATCGAAGAAGCGCCGCAAATGTATCTGAATAGTCCAGCAAACTCTATTTTTCTAGTAGTGCTGAAGTAATCCTAGGATTTTTGAACTGTCATAAAAGGCATTTGTAGTCATGGTGCTGATGACTATGATAGGAAGGTTAGCTGACGGCTTGCCGTTAGCAGCTACAATGCAGGAAGATGAACAGGTAAGTTAACATCGCAGGTTTGACGTCTATAGCCAAATCAAACATCGGAGATTAATTGGATTTATTTCGTAATCCATTTCTGTAATTGTAGAAAAGAAATTTAGGTGAATATTATGACCTGTACCGATTCCCCGAGCTCCCAATTGCTTTGTTGCATATGTTACTTAATTACAAAAATGTTTCATTTCAGTCGGGAAGAAATATACTGGATTATCAGAATCAAGGAAAAATGCTCTTCCGAAAGTTAAATAATATGAGTCCAACCCGTTGCACTTTGGAAACGGGGCCTTATTTATTTCAGTAAGTAGCCTTTGAAAAACTTAAGAATTTGTTGAACCGATAAAATTTTCTCTAACAGAATTTTGTTTTTAGTTATTTCATCGAAAATGACGTCTGTTACTTAGTTCTTTGCGACAAAAATTACTCCAAAAGGCTAGCTTTCTCGTATCTTGAGGATTTGGCACAAGAGTTCCACTCGCAGTATGGTCGAAAAGTAAGCACCGTCACCCGGCCATATAGCTTTATCGAGTTTGGTAAGTTTTATAATCATCGTAAATTGCCTTCAAAGGTTATTTATAATGTTGTATATCATATCTCTGGAATTTATTTTGTAGTCACTACTTACAGAATTAATATAAGAACGTTGAAAGGAATAATAAATAATATTGGCATTTCTCGTCTTAAACATTTTATAAGTCAAGATTAAATTCATTAATCTTCAACTAAAAGCCAAAACCAGTACATTTCCAAAACTTTTTTATGCTGAATATATAGTATAGCTACATTACCAAATTAAAAGTTGTCTTAAAAAACATTTTTTCAGATACATACATTCAGAAGGCTAGAAAAGTTTTTACTGATTCTCGAGCAAGACGTAATTTATCAAATCTTAACACTGAGCTTCAGGATGTTCAAAGAATCATGGTTCAAAATATTGATGATGTTCTACAGAGAGGTGCTCTCCTATCAGGTATTTTCAAAAATAATTATATTTTGAAACTTGTGTCTTAAGAAATTTTAAATGTTAATATATATATTCTATTCCTAATATAAAAGCAAATGCACAAAATATGTAGTGTACATATTGCAACTCTTTGGGTATTGATATTTATAATTCTTAATTATTTTTAAGCTCATTCATTATAATTTTTATTTGGATTTCAAATGCAATGTAATTACAGTCAACCCCTGATTTAGCACCCACATATACTTCCCATGAATTGTGAACAGAACTTCCATCTTATGATTACATAGCACAGTGTTTCTCAACCTGGGGGTCACGAAACTTTTTTCAAAAGGAAAGAATAGAGAAAATACATTTAAAAAACATTAAGTTTACACAATTTTATATTTATTCTTGTTGTAAAGAAAGATAAGTACAATTATATCATAAAATACTAACTGTAATATTTAGAGATATCACGGTTATCTAATCCAGTGGTCCTCAAATATTTCTGAGCTGTGGCACACTTTCAAAGATAAAGAGGGGTTTGCACCACCGGAGCCTTGTGACAAGCTTGATATATTTTTAGACCTTCGGTCGCATCCATTTGTTGATGCTACTACATAATCAATTTATTAGAAGGAAAATTATTGCCGTAATTACAGGCATCGCAGAACTTGGTGGCACTCACCTCACGAAGCGTGAGGTCAGGGATGGGAAAGCGTGCATGGCGAGGGCACGTGGTCTTTTCGAGTGGAGTGAGTGAGAGAAAGCATTTTAAAGTTGGCAACGAAGGAATGCGACAGCAGGTACCCTGGTGGGCACACGCGGAGACTGCCTTTCTCCCCCACGTCGAGGAAAGTTTTTAGACAGTGAACACTTCCACTGAAAAGGGTCTTCTGCGCAAGTGCCACCCAGTTCTGTGATGCCTATACCCACCAACACATGCAAATCATTGATTTATTTACTAAGCCAAGTTTTTTGCGAGACCTCTAAAAATCTACTGCAGCACACAGTTTGAGGACCACTGATCTAATAGCCTAAAAGGGAGTCTCCAACTAAAGAAGTTGGGGAACGCTGACATAGAGCAAGCACATACCTCAATTTACCACAACCCTCGCTTTAACACCAATGTCAGTGATGGACAAATGGTTGTGCTAATTCAGGGTCTGACTCTATACAAAATTATGCAATTGTAAATTTTGTAAGACCAGGTGCACAACATCTGTCTGTTATTGTTAGATAAAATGCCAGCAACAGTTGTGGTGGATTCTTATTTACAAATAATAGGCAAAAACCACTCTGTAAACAAAATATACTCCATACCAAAACTCGTTATAATACAAGGTCATCTCTGCTAATTATTTACTTAGTTTATAAAGCTAATGGTTTGCATTTTCTCATCTTTCTTAGAGTTGGATTCAAAGGCCCAACATCTGTCCATGCATTCTCAGGAGTACAAAAAATCTGCTACTGACCTGAATAAAACATCCATGCTTGTGAAGTGCGCAGCTGTACTCATTATCATAATCATACTATTTTTATATTTCAAGGTGTTTTGAGTTTTTTGAGAGTTGCAACCAAGGACTGCCCCAAATTAATTTTTCCTCGCTCATTAAAGGAGAAGGAAACGCTTGAATGGTTAACATCATGAATAAAAAAATGAGAGAAATTATACTCTATGTTCCTAAAAATAGTGAAACCAAATCTTTTACAAAAGCAGTCATTAATATCATCATTATGGGTCAATACCCCCTTATGTCCTTTCGTACAAATGCTTCATGGCATTCATCGATTGTCTTATGGTGATATTAAATTATCATTGGGTGGTGGAGAGAGCAGCTTGCCTTATTGAAAGCCGCATTGTTATAGATACTTTTTGTGGTGAATCACAGTTTTTGGGAAGTGGATTTTGGGGAAGGAAGGAGAGTAAGTAAGGGTAATAAAAAAAGTTGAAGGTAGTGCCTACCTCCTATTGTTTATGCCCTAGGTTTTTTGAATGGTTACTTGCATGTCTTTCATTTTCCTGCTGTTGTAGGAATTCTCTTTTTGCATGTTTGTTGTCTGCCTAGGGAAAATTCTCTTGATTTGTAAAAAAAAGACAGCAAGGGATCTAATGTTTATTCATTGAATTCCTTCAATTAAGTGGACTTTATAGATTTATGTGTAATAAATGTCACCTATGAATTTGTTTCTTAAGTTATTTTGGCATACATCCCAATGTGATCATATGAATTTTTAACAAAAAATGTTCAACTGTGTATGCAAAAGATACAGAACCCTCCTGCCATAGCTGAAAAATTATAAAAGAAAAATTAGATTTATCTTTTCAAATATATCACAGATAGGAACTTAACAGCTTAACTAAATATTTAAAGAAAATGTATATTCAGGTTCATATTGTAGAAGTTATGATGCTCTAAAAACTTGCCTAACAAAGTTATTCTAAAATGGTGCTAGGAGCTATGGTGTTATCACCTGGATGGCCGGTAAGGAAGAAATAATATTTTTGTAAACCAACATTATAATTCATAATTTGCTCAAATAAAGATTAAAGTAATAATTTTAGCAATTCGATTGTATGAACTTAATTTATTAATGAAAGTAGTTATAGAATTCATTGAAATCTATCGACAGTTTCTGGATAACTATTCCATGCTTTTCTCGGTAATTTTCCTGTATTAATTGGTTTATCAATATCCATACTTGTGAAATTTTTCTTCATCAACTTGTAGTATAATAACCACTATGACGTTATATACTTTTTCTCCATTTCATGCAAGTTAATTAACTGGCTGTTATCATTTTATACTCAGCTTTTCGATTGATCATCTCTCATGCAAAAGTAAATGCCTTTTTATTCGTGCTATTGAATTTCATTATGATAAGTTTTTTCCCTATTCTAGAGTTGTTTCTATCTAAATATCTTATTGTAACAAATCGGATTTAATATTGTCATCTCTGTTGGTGCAGGAGATGAAATTTAGAGTACAAATCTTAAGGTCTATATAAAGCAATGAGCATGTTTTTGAAAGAAAAAAGTTCTCATTTATCTGGAGGTCAGTACTCAACAATGGGAAGGAAAAAGGAGTATCCTAGGGGGTGTGTTCAGAGCAAGGGAAAAACATCTCTGGAAGCAAAACGTACCTCTGTGCATAGGTTTGAACATGGTCTGAAGAATTCATAGTTAGGTCTTGGCAATGGTGTAAAGTAATCCAAAAATTCCCATCTTACTCTTATGTGGACAAATCTATTCAGGGTCAGAATAATAGATATTTATGAAAGTTTTTATATGGTTTGCCCTTTTCAATACTGATATAACAATGAAAAATATAAAGTATGTTTTTGGTATGTATCACTGGCATAGCCCAGTGAAAAGTTAATGACACCAAAATAACTTAGCAAAACCACAATTTCAAAATACACCAGACAAGTATATTCACTGGATGATGTAAGGATAGCAGTCATTAAAAACATTTCAATTTTTCACTATTAGAAATTTGTTGTTTAAGAACCAGGTAGTCACTGAAACAATCACATTTATATACAATATTGTCTTTTCTTTTACATATTATCTAATTGTAAGTAAAAATCAATAACAAGATTCAACTATTGTTTTCATGATGATGACATAATACAGCAATAAAGTCTTCAAAAAATGTGTTATCACAAAATGAAAAAAATTGTTTTCCATAAAATTAGCCATAGGAAGTTTTTTCAAGTTTCGTGATTTATTTGCAACATTTACTTTGCTCCTGACTGTTCAACTTCTATTTTAATACTTCTTTCTGTACTTGCTTCTTTCTTTACCCTTTCCTGATGATATTTAAACCTATCATCACATTTCTCCCCTGGTTTGATCAAATGGGATGAAGAATTCTTTACTGGGAGATATGGCATCTTGAAATGCCGATCTCTTCCACCAAAGCGTAACTGTCCTGATTCTTTCTTACCACCAAGCCCACCCCCTGAAAAGCATTGCATTGATTAGAAAAATATTCAAAAGGCTTGAGTTGATAAAGGGCTACATAAAAATTTCATTCTGTAATATATTTCAGGTAAAATCCATCACATGACATTCAATAGCTCAATCAACTTCATAAATTGGATACAAGGTCAATTTACCATTCTTATCAGGAACAAAAAAAATATGCCAGTCATCTCTACAATACAGTGATGCAATAACACGCTTAAACTGCTGAAATATTTTGCTGTTTCAATTTTACTGTCAATAATTTTATAACAATTGTATTTCAACAAATTGTGACACTGTGTTTACACACAAATAAATAATGGTTGCCACAGACTGAAAGAATTTATCTCACATTTTTCCCAATTACATGATCTATATGGAATGCATATTAAATATTTGAAGTATTTATAATAGTTTTAACTACTCCGTTAGATGATTTTCAAGTATCAAACATTTCCTTCTGTTAATGATGATGCAGCTATATATCTGGAGGATTCCATTCTTTTTTGCAGAGGAGATTGCCTAATAGAAATGAAACAGCAGAAATTGTCATTCCAAGGTTATGTGGTTGAACAAGCTTCCTGCCTTGGATTGCAAACTTTGAAGCTAGATTGGGCTTTTGACAAACCTTCTATTTTCTCAATCATTAACAACTTATACTTTCCATGAATTTAGAAGTATGTATCAAGAGATAATCACTTTCTCCCACAAAAAAATATTTTATACTACAAAATAAATGTATCCTTCTATTAATGCTTTTTGGCATTGCTAAAATCTAAATGAGTAATGCTACTGGGTATTAAATTTCAGGAAATATTTCATAGTAATGAAACTAAATAAATTCAGATGTTACTTGATTGGGAGTCTAGCTTTGCCTAAGAGGTTGGACTATGGTTGTGATAGTGATGTAAAAATTTGTACATCAGATAAAAGACCTTTAAAATACATTGTCGGTGATTCAACAATCACTTTTTTAATGGTCACATGAAAAAGTACAATTTCTTTCAAAGTAAATTATTTTCCAGAGGCTAACTGGTAGTTGGGATGTTATTTTTAAGACATGAATTAACAGAAGCATTTACTGTCATGAGTGAGACATTTTCTGGCCCTTTATTATGTTGAGGGTAATCACACAAACCTAAAAAAGTAACTTTTCCTGAACAAATATTTTTTTGATAATGAAGAACAAAACTCGCCTTATGGCTTAAAAGAGATTATCTAGGGAAATCCAGTAGCCATAAAAAGATTGAGCTCTTTATGGTTATATGGGCTGTTTCTTGGATAAATCATTTTAACAATTCTATTCTCTCAATAAATTTCAAAAAGAAATTCAACTACAATTTTACACTATAGGAGGCCAAAATTCAATAGTATTTCTTTGAATGGATCAATTGAACATTTAGTCTTGAGGCCTACACATACCCCCAAATACAAGTCCAAAAAAATTGCAGCAGTTACCACTTCTGAGATTGTTCCATTCTTCTGCTGACCCACAGGTCCTCACAATAGTTTACATGTGCGCTCTGTAGCTTGGGTTGCCAATATATTGACAACAGTTGACTGTTAGATGTTTATTGCTATGGAGAACCTATGGCTCTCCATTAGTCACTCATCACAATCACTGAATTTACATTAGTTCCAGGATGGTATATAAGAGAATACTGAACCCAAGCCTCAAAAAAAGCAAAAAGTACCAAATATTGAGTATATTAGATGCACATTTCAGCTATTAAGTAACCATTTTCATAGCTATTTGACCAACTGTTGATGCTAAAATGATTTTTTTAAGGAACAATCTGGAAATTGCCACAAAGGATTGCTGCTATGTAAATGAAACAATCCTTTAATTTACTTAATTATCTAATGGCTATACAAGTAACCTATGTCATTTACTGGCATAAGTCAATTTAAATTCAGGGCAGTCTTCCTTTCAGGCATGGCTAGACATATGCTGCCATCAGCTTACCATAGCACTTGCAAATATCATTGTATCATCTATTTTCTCTAATTTCATTTGAAACTCTTTATCATTTACATTTTAGGCCCATTGTATGGATGTGGTTTTAAACAACCACATCTGTTGTATTATAATACAGCTACAGAACAATGATATACTCCCAAATTTATTACATTAGTTCAGCCATCTAAGTTTTGGGCTGACTCTTAGATCTGAAGAAAATTTGTGGAGCCCTACTTTTGAGTAAATATCAAACTTTTTCGGTAAATGGAATTAAATTGCTATTATATTCTAATGAATAGGCTTTAACTTTAAACCATTATATTATATGACTTGTTGTATCAAGAAAACAAAATTTATTACATAAATTGATGTAACTCACCAAGTCGCCTTGGAACCCACCCATGGAGTACCCTCTCTAACTCTCTATCCACAAATATTTTTCTACCATCAATTTCCTTTTGATTAGCTGCAATGTATGCTCTCTGAGCATCTTGTTTATAGTAATATTCAATAAAGGCAAAACCTCTTGATATACCTGTAACAATATTTCTAACAAGATAACATTTCTTGATTTTCCCATATTGTGAAAATACCTACGAGAGAATGAGTAAACACAGTTGTATTAATAAGCACTCCTTTAAAAGCTTTCCAAATAGAAGTATACATTTCTACAAGAAGAGTATTTTAAATTTGAGGATTAATTAATGCTATAAAAATATAACTTATTTTAAACAAAGAATTTACTATGAATTAAAGACCAGTTGAAACAGGCACAAATCAGAATGAAGCAATTTATTGTGGATATTATAGGTAAGAAACAACCAGGAATCAATCCAATTTATATTGGAGTTGTCACATAAAGAGTATTTTAGTCTAAGTATAATACTTTTCCTGATTTATTTACAAATATGAAATCATTTTAATAACCCTTGGAAAATGCTTTGCTCGCATGACCTAATTTGCTGACAAGCATTCAATATTTATCCACTAACAAAGCGAACTAGCTCTAATGTTGAATCAGATGATTCAACACACACGAAATATTTTAATAGAGAGAACCATACTTGAGATATTTAATAATAAGAGTTCATTTGAGAACATTTAATGTCAATGCAGAAATAATAATATTAAAAATGAGAAGTGCATAATTCACCAGTGGCCTACAATACAAAAATACAAATGTTGAAATGATCAATTATGTTGAGTTATAGTTTAAACATTACGGCTACAGAAATATTTTAAATGCTATAAAATAACTTCGAACCTTTTTAACAGCCTCACTGGTGGTTTGCCTATTTAAACGTGCCACAAAAATTGTATTTTCTGGTATACCTCCGAGATGCTTTGGTGGAACATAATTCGCTGACAATGCTCTTATTATGGCACTGTCATGTGGTCTTAAATCAGTTCGGTCAATACTTCCCGCTTCTAACGGATTATACTCCGTGGTAAATCTGCTCCACGTTTGATATTGGTGAGTAGACATGTCTGCAATGTAATATGCACATTTAAGTTCCATAAAATTAAATTTTATGCTTTATTTATGCTTCGTTATTGTCACAGATTGCACAACAGGTATTAAGTTACCCATTTACATGCAACAGAAACCTATTGAAAGTATCAAACTTTTACATATTTTTCCCCAAAACTCATGATGATGCTAAGAATTCACAAATCAATAAATTCTTTACTTAAAAACGTTATAAAAAGGCATACCAAAAGGTTTCGATAATAAAGAATCTTAGAAGTTAACATTAGTAAATAACTTATAATAAAGATAAAAGTTGCCTTTGGCAAAAATTGATGATATTCTACATCCGACTTAAAAAACTTGTTATACAATATTTACCTTTACGTTTATCATTTATTCAGGAAAAACTAACAATTCATCTTTGCATTTTTAGGTAGGAAACCCGATGTTCCACTGTTTAAGCGCCTGTTTTAGCATGAATTAACACACAATTAACTTAATAACACTAGACACTAGTTAAAATCATTTTCTTCTATCCGGATTAAATTTCCTACCTCAACAAAAACCAGAGGTGTGAACCCAAAAACTTTGTACTTGCCGATCGATATATCGATAGTGTCCGCCCACCAACAATAAATAATTGTTCAAATCGTAAAACCAATTCAAAATATTTTAAGTGATTGAGTGACAGAAGAACTTCCAACATTAGCAATCACGAAGAATTTCGGCTAATCTTGTTTTGACTGTTATATCCTCTTTCGCAACAGTAGTATGAGTAGTACGTACGTTGTGTCGTTCCGATAGGATTCGTTCCGATGGAACCTGTGGGAAGCAGCCGGTACGAATCCACGGCCTCGTTACTCTCATACCTTAAATACCACTTATAGTTCATAGTTTATCAATGATAGAGAAAAATTGGAAAACAAATTAATAAGTTATCAGGTTTAAAATATTAAAAACAATGTCAAAATCTCTTTCTGTATTTTTCATGTATTTTTTTAAATAAACAAATTTAATGAATGCTATTGTTTATATGCTATTATGTCTGGATCACATGCCCATTGCTGAACAGTAGTTGAGCGGAAAAGAAAACAAGTGAAGA
Source organism: Tanypteryx hageni (assembly GCA_028673005.1). Lineage (NCBI taxonomy): Eukaryota > Metazoa > Arthropoda > Insecta > Odonata > Petaluridae > Tanypteryx > Tanypteryx hageni. The sequence goes on from CM054116.1 coordinate 97,611,250, forward strand.
TATAAAAATGAATTTTTATAACCAACTTTTATATCAAGGTGAAATACTCCTTTAGCCAAGCAATTAGAGGGTTACAAAGCCCAATGCATTTCGCCCACAAGGTGGGCATCGTCAGGGGTAAAACCTGTTTCAACAGTGACTGGGAGCCAACTGCGGCAGTTGATTGACATTTCGCTCTCCAGGCCACAATGTCTTTTCGTTCAATCAGAACACTGCGATAATTCTTACATCTCTTAAATTTGAAACCAATTTGTTTCAACACTTTTCTTAGTGTTTGGCGACCACCTTGGGAAATCAATTTCCTCCCTAGCAGCAGCTAGTAATTTATTGATAGTTGGAACTTCCTTTATTACAGCATAAAATTTGTTTACTTTGCATCTCAAAATCTAATCTAATCTACGATTATTTTCTTTTTCCCCTTCTACTTTTACCAGGCGTTCCTAACTTGTCTTCTGGATTCTGTAGAGCCCGTTCTTCCCTTTTAACTTTCTTTATGAATGATTTTGATTTCCCTGTTAAAGCTGCAGCCCTTTTCACAGCCTGTTCTCGCAGGAATTTCCATCCTTCCTTCTTTTCTTCTTCACACACACACATCACTTTTCTGATATGATTTTTTTCGCCACTATGAATTACTTTGTTTGACATTTTTTACCCTTTCAAAAAAAAAAGGCTCACGTTTATTAATCACCTGAATCGTCCCTCTTTCAAAAGCATGTACGACTGATGTGCCAAATCTCTGAAACTAGAAGTAGCAACGCAGCAGAGAAAGCATGTTGGCCGTGGTGGGGGAGGGGTTGGAGTGTTCTGCTAGGAGCGAATCACAGCAATAAGAGTTTAAAGGAGCAAAAAAAGGGGAAGGAACATTCTGTAGCTTCACATTCCTTCTGAGGTTTCAGAAGATTTGGAGTCATGGAGGTGTTACACAACAGGGATATGGCACCAGAAATGGAAATGAGAGTGTTTGAATGGATTAAGAAAACTCTCTATTGTCCACCTGTTTTCACAGATAGTTTTCACTAGCTCTGTAGGATAAGGATGGACAAGATTCGCCGTAAGCTGATCGTGACATGTTGCATTACTGAAATTATTTTAGCACCAAATATAAAAAAGAAGTAAAATGGAATAATAATGATATCTCAATCAATTATCCAGTTTCCAGGTAACCCCAACTAATACTGAATAATTTGATGAAAAAATGGTGCAACATATACTGCACAATCATTTAATTAAAATTATTACACAAGTATTACATTTTTCAGTACTGTTTATTCCTTTCTGCTTGATTGCAAGAGCATTTGCTACGTTAGGGGTTTATGATTAAAGAAAACATCTCTGCACGATGGATTCGAGATTTCCTATGTAAATGAAATAGGAAAAAACGTTCCCGGAATCGAACCCGGGACTTCAATCTTCGCCAAATATAATATAACCCGGAGGTGGCACGAGCCTCATACCACAAGTTTCATGAAAATCAATCCATTGGTTCAAAAGTTGTTAGTAGGGGACACACACACAGACAAGACCATTTCATAAGGCTATGTTTCCTTTGGAAATCAGCCTCAAACACAATTTTAAAGCATTAATAACTTAAAACTTTGAAAATAATTGCTGGGTATCATCATTTTCCTCTCTAAGATGACTTTTAAACATGCAGATTTCTGAACGACTTAGCAAACGTTTCTGCGGGCACCACTAGCAATAGTAAATAAACAGAAACTCCTTCACTGTAAAAAGCAAGAGAATACACTCACGCTGCTGGTTCCTGGCAAACACCGTCGCAGGACCTCAGTCAAAAGACACACGCTCACGCAGAAACATACAAGAGCCACTCACACAGTCAACTCTAAGCAAACATTAAAACTAGGCACTTATGTTTCGACAGCCAAGCTATCGTACTCAGTATGGTGGGGACAACTCATTGGTCACATACTAATGTATGTTCCCAGTTGATTCACATCTTCCCTACGCGCAATGGGTATCTAAGAGGTAATGCAACAAACAGCTGGATAGCAAGGGATAAGAGAAACCCGGTGCCGGAATTAGCTTACTCTTAACGAAGAACACCAAGGGAGCCAATGGCTTAACGTCCCTTCCGAAGGACGGAACGCTGAATTTGCGCGGTCTCCTCAAACCACACAAACTGGTCGACCTTGGAAAAAATCCTACTTGCGCAGGTTTCGTGCCCGCCGCCAAGCAGCAGGCGAGTAGCAGCCAGCGTCCTAACCACTACACCACCATGGCTGTATATGATCCAACACCACCAGGGTGTTGGCGAATCCCGTTGCCAGCATGGCTTTTAACGGGTAACAATGTTATTCAAACGAGCTCGTTTAAGCGATTTGTCTCGTTATGTCCCTCACACCAAGCGAGGTCGCCTGGTGGGAGGGAGGGATTCCGGCGTGTCTAGGCTAGAGATGGGTCGCTTGTAGCGGTCCCACCCCTAGCCCGGATCTCGTCGAGCGCTTTCACCTCACGGTGCTGGGAGGCTGCCGCCTTCGCGTAGAATTCCCTGGACAACCTCGGCAAGAGGACGTCCAGTGATTCCACGCTCCCGTCTTCGTGCAACCGGCTGACAGACTCGTATCGGGTACAACCGAGTATCAGCCGGAGTGCGATGTTCTGCACGACCTGGATCCTGTAAAGGGAGGTCTTGGACACTCCGGACCAAACCGGAGCTGCGTAGGTCATGATGGGCCGTACGCAGCTCAGGTATAGGTGTCTTTTCGTATCGGCCGACAAGACACGCGGGCTCAGGATGGGGCGAAGCCTCATCAAAGCCCCGAGTGCCTTGCGGCGGACGCTTTCTACCTGAGACTTCCAAAGAAGTCTCCGGTCAAACACCACGCCAAGGTAGGTGACCTCTTGGCTCCAGGGGATTACCTCCCCCATCACCGACAGGTCGACTCCAGGCGACGCTCCCATTCCAGGGTGGAAGATGACCGCTCCTGTCTTGGAAGGGTTGACGGCAATGCGCCATCGACGATACCAAATGGCCAGATCGTCGACGGCGCATTGCAGATTCTCAACTGCAGCGTACTTTTTGGTCGAACGCGACAGGAGCGCCGCGTCGTCCGCATACAGGGCGAGGATTGTGTTCCACCCAAACCCCCGAGGGGAGTCATGGGTGAATATGTTAAAAAGGATGGGCCCCAGGACGGATCCCTGCGGGACACCGGCGCAGATTCGCCGCAGTCCCGATCCGACCTGGACCCAGAACACTCGGAAAGTCCTGTCCTGTAGGTACGACTGCACCAGTCGCACATACCAGACTGGCATCTGGAGTCGAACCATCTTCAACAGGAGCGCAGAGTGCCACACGCGGTCGAAGGCCTTCGACCGCCTGCTTCCTGTTGAAGGCGTCGGTGACAAAGTCAGTCACCCTACCCAGCTGTTGGGTGGTGGAGGAAGCCGAACTCCGGGAGAATTTCTTCTCCCGGAGGATGACGTCCAGTGGCTTCCGGAGCAGACGCTCAAGGATCTTCCCGAAGCAAGCCAGGAGCGAGATTGGACGGATGTTTCCGGGACCAACCTCCGTCCCTGGCTTCTTCGGGATGCACACGATCTTTGCCCTTTTCCAGGCTGACGGGAAGTATGGAATCCTGACGCAGCCGTTGTACACGGCGGTCAGGAATTCTACCGCTGCGACGGGGACCTGCCGCAGGACGACGTTGGGAATACCGTCGTCACCCGGAGCCCTCCTCGACTCAAGGCGGCGAATCAGTGCAACGAATTCGCCGCCAGTGAACCGAGGGAGCTCCGCTTCCGGCAGGGGATCCCGATCCAGCGATCCCAGCACCGCTGCGATGTCTTCTTCCACCGCATCCGACTCAGCTGTGGCCAGATTGGAACAGAATACCACCTCTAGGTATTCTGCCATCAATCCGGCCTTTTCCTTTTGGGAGCTCGCGACGCAATCCCCCTGGACAATAAGGGGATCGCGCCGCTGAGTTCCGCATAGCCTCTTGCAGGTCTTCCAGACCGAATGGTCCTCCGGGCTTAGAGAACGGAGATGGTTCTCCCACACGTCAGAGCGCACGTCTTTCAACATGCGCCTGACGGTCCTCGTCAGACCATCCAGCTGAAGCCTGAGACCCAGCGTCCGATGGCGCTGCCACCGCCGGCGGACGCTTTTTCCCCGGGTGATGGTTTCCCGGACGATCCGAGGCAGGGCGATGTGGATGGCCTTGACGTCCACCACCTTAGGCACCGCAGCGTCCATGGCCTGTTGGACGATGAAGTTGATGAGGTCGACCATTCGGTCTGCCTCATCCCTCGTCTTAGGCTGAGTCGGCACGACTGGCAGCCTTTCCGCGATAAATTCACGGAAGTACCGCCAGTCGGCCCTCGCAAGGTCCAGACGCTGCGTAGGTGGGACTCGCACCGGCGAGTTCCCCAGAAGCAGAAAGGTCGGATTGTGGTCCGAGGACAAGTCGCACAATGAATGCATACTCAGGAATACCCTGACGTTGCTGACGACAGCAAAGTCGAGGACATCCCTGGAGGGCAGGAATGTCGGCTCAGTGGGAGCCAACACCGTCAGCCCCTACTCGTCTGCCAAGTCCCGCAGTCTTCAGCCCCTCGGATTGGCGACCCTCTAATGCCAGCTGGCATGCTTGGCATTCAGGTCGCCGATGACAATCGAGGGGCAGCCGTCTCCGACGAGATCCATGACCTCGTCCGGGTCCCACGCCCTCCTCGGCGGATAGTACTCCGAGGAGACCCTGATCCACCCAGAGTCGGTCAGCACGTCGGCAGACACGGCCCCCATCGACCTGTTTCATCGCTCCCGGCAGGGGTGATGCCTTACAGGTCGATGAATCAATCACGCAGACCCACCCCGCCCTGGGCTCCCGGTTGGCTGGCCGGGCCTGTCGGCACGGTAAATCGACCAGCCGGGTACCTTCCAGGAATCCGATGGGCGAAGGTGGGTCTCATTGACTGCGGCCACGATGGCATTCTTCTCTTGTAGGAACGCACGGAGTTCCTCCGTCTTCTCCTTGACTACCCGTGCGTTCCATTGTAGGATGATGGAACACCCCCTAATCGCCATTATTAAACGACGAGGCGCGCTCCTTCACCAACTCCTCTAGCAGCGACATCAGGAGTCGTCCGGAAGTTGAGGAGATGTATATCCTCAACGACCTGCAGATCATCGCCACCGTGGTCCAGAAGTCTGGGTCCACCTCGGACCCAGTGACCTCTGGCTCGACTACTCGTGGCAGACTAGTCCTCGCCGACGCAGTGTCCGTTGGTGGAATCACCACTTCCGCGATAGGGGCGGTGAATACCGTCCTCGCGGCAGCCTTTGGTTTCGGTTCGGCCAAGGGGGTCATGGCCGTGGCGGGGCCATCGGCAACGGCCACACTCTCCACTTCCATGACCGATTCGGCCATCTGCTGCTCCCTTATTGCCAACTCCTTCGCGGCCCTCCTCCTTTGCTTCCGAAGGAAGGTCTTGGAGGGAGGAGCCGCTTGCTCCCGTTGGGCAACGGGAGCTTCGGCAGGGGGCGCCACGGAGGGCGATCCCGAAGAAGAAGGGGTGGGAGCTGGGGCAGGTACGGCGGCGGGCCGCTGAACCTGCGCATTGACGGTTGCCGAGGGAGTCGAACCCCTCACCGCGGTGGAGTACGACCGCGCAGCCGTTGCCTTTGCCGAGGGAGCAGACTTGGCCTTGATGAGGACCGGTGCAGACTTGGGTGCCAATTTCGGCACCTTCTGCTGACCCTCCTCGTACCTCTCGAGCACCTCGAGGTATGCCGGGCACTCCTTGTGCGAGGACGGGTGATCGCCCTCGCAGTTAGCGCACATGGCTGGTTCGGCGGGTAGCTTGGGGCAGTCAGCGCCCCTGTGCGGACCCGCACACTTGAAACATCGGATGTCGCATTGGAACGCATGCGACATGTGATCGAACCGCAGACAGTTGAAACATGTCAACGGTCCGCGGCTGTCGCGGAAGTGCTCGATCTGAATCGAGCACCGGCACACCTTATGAATTTCACTCGGGAGAGGATCTCTGGGAGTCCTCTCCACGTTGACTACAAATCTTCCGATGAGGCCCTTTTTGCCCTCCTCCATTGTTGTCATTTGGCGGACGTTTCTGACCACGAACCCCTTCGCGGTCAGGTCCGCCGACACGTCCTCAGGCGTATACCCTCTCCCAACTTCCTTCAGGAGAAGGCGCATCCTCTGCACCGACTCCAGGAGCTGGGTATGGTACTAGGCGCCAGCGTCGTCCAGTACCTTGGTGGCTGCCTTATGGTGGTCCGCCGAAAGGACCACTACTCTGGTGGATGCCCGACGGGACTCCAGCTCATAGTCATCGCCAATGACCTTGCTCAGTTCATTGGCGATGACCTTATGAGACACGATGCCGTACACCACGATTGGTGATACGCGCAATCGCGTCCTCGCTCCGCTCCCGGAATTTCCGGCGTGACTGTGTCTTTCCACCCTTACCCCCGTTATCTTCTTCCTCTTTGCCCTGCGGCGGGTAACCTCGGTGAACCCTCCATCACGATCTTGACTATCCTCGTCAGATGATCCGAGGATAGTAGCCGAGCGGTCGGCTAACGAGGCGTCATCGGGGCCGACTGCCTTCGTCACGGCTATCTTTTTTTTGCCACGGGTACCCTCCGTGGCATCCATTGCCTCTGGGGCGGTGGTTTGTTTCACCTCCACGTTCGGGGCCACTGCTACGCCCACGGCCATTGCGGAGGACAGCAGGACGTCCTCCGCACTACCCGGGGGGACAGAGGCGCCGACGACTTCTACCACTAAGTAACCGCGTGGATGTTACATTAAGAAAAAATTCAAATTTTCTCATTTTTCTGAAATCAGGATTCTTCAGCGTGCAATTTTTTTAATTGTTGGTTTCTCCGGTTTTCTGAAGGAGAATAGTACCAATAAAATTACTGATCGCACTTATAAACATAGTCTTCGCGGATTTGATATTCAAATATCTAGATGCATCAATGAATCTGATATCATTGCCTGACCAGATGGCATAAAAACCCTGTTTCGAATGTTCCATAGACTTAATTTCGGATATAAATATTAAAACTACAAGGAACTATCAATCCAGCAAAATAACTTTAAAAGGAATGGAATGGTTTACAATGTACCACTGTATATCGGTGCAGTTGAGAGGACGTCGATGGACCAAACGCCGCGGGACCGAGCCGCAAGAGACATGCGCCGAGGGAGCAAACGCCGAGGGAGCAAACGCCGAGTGTTGCGGCAGAGAGGGACAGGACATCAAGTGACACATTGCTGAGCAACACGAAGGCGGAGATACAGACGGCGGTGGATTACAGCGTGGGGCTCGAAAGAAAGAGGAGTGCAGGCAAGAGGTGCTCCGGAGTGAGACATATGATGTACGGTGTGGTATTGTAGGAGGTTCTCGGTGAGTCGTATTGCGATTTGTTATTAGCGATGTTTTAAGCATAATTTAATCGCCATTATACATGTTATGTTTTTGATGGTATTAAAATGTGTGGTAGCGTTTTAATATATTTTGTATGTATTAATATATGTGATATGTTATGTTGATGTACTATGACTGACAACCCATAGCGCTATGTGGTTTGACAGCACAGGCCTGTGCAGACGAATGACATTTTTGACGGTCTCTGGTGGTATTTTGTGATGGTTGTTTTATTGCTTGGGACTATTTTTCACGACGACGCTGTATGTATCGTGGTATGTGAATTCCATTGTGATATTTTATTTTTTATTGACTTATTATTATGATTGATGTGTTAGGAAGACCATTAATATATTACATTGTGACTGGTATCTATTATTATTGACGCTTCTATTATGTGTATTTTTAATGTATTTATTTTATATAGAGTACTTATTGCGGTTTTGTGTGTATTTTGTGACTTTGCTAATGAATATTTCTTTTTATTTAGACTACACATTTTTGTGATGTTTTTTATTTTTGTTAAATTTAGGAAGAAAGCATTTGGTTTCTATGTCATCATCATCATCATCATCATGAGGTGTTCTATGTCATGCAATAATATATTTGTCATTCTATGGTTTTTTATTTAATTTTGCAGGGTCCATGTGAATGGAATAGGCCTCGATTATATCGGGGGAAATGCCATTTTAAAAAAAAAGGTCAACGAATGGAATGCACTACCCCATGGGTCATTAGGAAACGTGTACACATTTGAATTTGTCCAGCGACTTTCCCTTTCAATGGAGGGAATGATGTGGAAGGCAAACCCTGTGAAGACAAGGAAAGCAGCTCTTCTGTTTCTCAAGCAACTTTCACCCTCTGCAAGTATTATCTAGTGTTCCATGTTTTTCTTTGAAATTGTTGCAGTAATAACTCTCCCATTGCTTGCAATCATTTGTAGAAAACTTGTGGGATTAAATTTATTTTCTCATGTCATACATTCATTTTGATTTATGAAGGTAAAACCGAGACTCTGCCGAGGAATATTTTGTATGCATTTAGCAAATGAGCTTCTTGGTAGTGCCTCAGCAGCTTCCTATATTCAATCTAATGTAATTTTTATTTATCTCTTAGAATATGGAAACATAATTTCCCCAGATTATGTTAATGGTGAACATGCTAAAAATAATTTTTTAAATATGTTTAGCAATATTAATTAGTTGTTTTCACAGTATATGAAATTTTTATTCATATGACAATTTAATATGTTAGTAATCAATGTCTCACTTATTATTCATATTTATTTTCATTTACCGTAAATACCCGTGTATAATGCGCACCCTCGTATAACGCGCAGGGGGGTTTTCAGCCTCGTAATCTATGATTTTTCAATATACCCACGTATAGTGCGCACAGATTTTTTTGGCGTTACCGTTCCAGAATAAAGTAGATGGTGTAACGTGTTCTAAGGCAATGATCAAATTATTGGTATTATGTATTGGTAACATAATGAAAGCGCGAAATGAAATTTTCGAATAACGTTCCAAAAGAACGTCAGTTAACTCAATCATTACATACTCTATGTTTACTTACAAGGTGATATTAGGATATACACAATAAATCGAATGATATTAATTTCATAGTATGGCATACAACATTCTTTGAGTTAATAAAATGAAGGAATGACGATAATCCTATGTATTTTACGTACGTTTTTGTCATGCCTGAGGTGGATGGGTTCGCCCAACCTTCAGTTTTACCCTTATTAGAACACTCTGGAGCACGTAAACATGATAGCAAATAACCATAATTAACTACAGACTCTAAGAATCAAGAATAAATCATGTATGAATGCTGATAGAAAAGTAGGGAACGATAACGTGATTTAGTTCTACAAGAAGCATCAATTCCCAACGTACTCAAAGGCATCAGCTGTCATTGTTTCTAATTGTAAGTAGTATCAGTACCTCACCACCAAGCTGGGCGCCGGTGTAGGGTGAAGTCATGCGTAAGATGACGATTCCGATAGCAACATCGAAGAAGAATGGTCTAGTGACGAAGAATTTCCTGGCTTTTAAAACGAATAAATACTGAATTCATTCTTTTCATATCTAATTAATGTATGTTTATAGAGTTAGTTAATAAATTTTTACTATTATCTATCTTACTTTTCGTAAAAATCACCAATAAAAATATGAGAATACCTGGGCAGTAACTGTGGAAATATGGGGTCAAATGAAAATAGGAAGACTATGTACCCTCGTATAACATGCATCCTAATTTTTAACTAAAATATTTCGAAAAAAAAGTGCGCATTATACGCGGGTATTTACGGTAGATGATTAAATTGTAGATTTGGAATTTTTAAATCCAAGTAATACATAGAAATGGATGTTATGTATTTTTCATAGAGCATGGCATGTTTCTCTTTTATTAACACTAATACAGTTTGCATCTGTTTCTATGTTTATCATGATGGTAGTGTTTGGCGAAGACTCGATTACCTTTAGAATCAGGGTAAATCTGGTTAGTACACTAATTTTAATAAGACTAACACACCAGAGTGAACCTGGTTCTAACTTTGCATTATTAATGAGCTTCTGTAATCATGCATTATATTTTACATGGAACCAATACAGTCTTGAAAATGAAATTTGGAGACTACAGTGTACAGAATGGAAATAAATAAAACTCCTGAACTGTAAAGTAATCCAATGAGCAATCACACATCAATAAGAGAAAAATAGAGGTGGGGAAAATAAATTTATACAAGTTTGCAGGACGATGGCCTACAGGTACCTGTTGTCGGAAACTAGCCTAAATAGAAAAGAAAAGCATACACAAATGCACAATCACTCTGGAAATCTCACTAGATACATATTTCTTGAGCTAAGCTCTCATCTTCAGTAGCTGAAGGGTTTGTGTCCAGTGCTGCTTAGAGCAGTAGGCCAGCACTCTAACCACTATAACACTGACAGTACATAATGTTCCACAAAATAAATCATTAAAGGTCCATCACATTTGACCTCATGGATAGCATAATTTAGTTTATTAATTTGTTCCCTTTGTTTGGATAGTTGTTAATATGACATTTTTCTTAGGTATTGCTAAAAAATGATTATGTATAGGCTGTAGTTAAAAAGTAACTCAGGATTATGTTATCCAACAACTCATCTATTTCAAACTACAGAAAATGGATTGCCAATTTATGAGATGCATGCCCAAGGTGGCATGCATATAGATGTTATGCGGCATGCTAATTGATTTAATAGTTTAAAAAAGAACATTTTAAAAAGTAATTTCATTTTTTTATTTTACTCCATCAACTCTACCCTATGATATTTAGGATGTCTTATATTAAAAAAGTAAACCTTCATAAATTCTAGGGATAAAATGAATTTAATGGTGGCATGTATGGAGTGTCATACATTTTGAATATCGGTAAATATGGCTCTCAACAAAAAATGTTGTCAATCCCTGCCTTATTATAAAAATATAGGCTTCATATTCTGTAAACCTACAAATAATCAGATCTGGCAACCTTAAGTGTAGAAGAATTGTCACTGTTTACTATCCATTAAGAGGACATCACTTTATAATTCTTATTATGATATCTACAATAATACTTTGTTTCTGAGTGCCCAAATTGATTTATTTACTGGTTATAGTTTCTTCATATGCTTTTATAATGGTGTTTGCATTTGTGTCTTGAAAATTTCATTGCTTATGTTTTTCAAAAATATTGAATTTTATTTTTTGTTTGCTTTTTCATTTATTGAGTTCATGGGATATTACAAACCTTTAATTGATTATCCATGGATATTCTTTTTATTCATAAGGTTGATGTAAAGTATCCAACTTCAAATTCTTGACATATCTTTCTATCTCCAGTTCTTCCATTATTATCTCTTCAGCATAAATATTGAATAGTAGTGCGGCAGTCCCTTGTATAATAGTGCCCACTGAGGAGATCAGTGTTCATACTCGGACTCAAGTGAAAGATATGCACATGTATCATTTTGGAGAAAGACTTTTATTCTGCAGTGACATTACCCTGGAAGGTTTTGCTAGAATCAAGGGAATTCACCAATAATCCCCTGAGAAGGAACTGTCCTTTCTCAGAAGAAATGTGCAACTGTGGAGTTCACTGGGAAATCCAGCCACAGTGAAGCAGTTGGTGACAGAGCAGTTTGCCAGCAAGATATGGAATTTTTTAGTTTTCCCTCCAGTGAGCTGTATGTGAGGTGATCAGAGACAGGAGACAAGCGACCCTTCAACATGCTCAGCTATGATGAGCAGAGATGTCATGTAGCAGTCGTCCCGGGTCGCTTCATATTATCTCAATTACTCAGATTATTTCTATTGTTGCATTATCTTTGCTGTAAATATATTTTGTTGAATATTATCTTGTCACATGTAGTTAGCTTGTTAACTATTTCCAAAACCAGGTTGGGTTTTCGTGGAAAGGGAGACTGCTTTTTCTACAGATTTTTGTGGGTTTCGAGAGGAGACAGGGCATCTCAGTAGTGAAGAGTGGATTGCATTTTCCATTATTCTTGATGCAAGCCTTCAGCATCTTTCTCTCATGTGGTATTTGACTGAAGCACAAAATCAGAGCTGATGTCAAGAAATGAGGTAATTTCCTCCAGATACTTCATTTCAAATGTGGAAATTACTCAAAATATTAATGCATAATATTGGTGCCACAGCTAATTGCCTAAAGCCACTGAACTAGCCCTGTGAAGAATTCCTGTCAATTAAATCCTTTGTTTATTTTTCATGAACAGTGTATTGACACTGTTCCAACCATCTTTTGACCATTATCCTAAACACTACTATGACTTACTTCATTCCTTTTGACTTTCCTGATCTTCAGTTATGAAGGTATTTGCCCAAATTTCTCTTATCTTCTTAAAAATAGTGGGCACAACAGATGCTGAGAAACTGACTGATAACAAATATTTATACTCTGTGATACACTTTTTTTCTTTGATGGTCAAGTGTTGTCACTTGTTCCCTTCAGATAATTTCCTCAAAAGATTTTTCAATTTCTTTGGCAGGAATGAAAGTGAGCCAGAACAGTCCAGAAAATCATTTAGGTAAAATATTTTGAGCTGGAATACATATTTCATAATCATTAACTTATTAAAGATCTACACTGCAATATGTCCTAATAAATATTGTCATGCTTGTACCCTGTTATACTTCCTTGTTTGATCACCTCATGTAACTCAATTTTGACTTACGTTACTTGCATCAAAAGTTAAATTAAATCCATCTGACATTCAGTGTAGGGTGCAGGGATGGACTGCCCCACTGGGTGATTGCCCAGTGAGCTGATACTTTCAGGGTCGATTGGGCCAGCTGACTCGGATCATAAAGTGTCACCAGTCAGCCCCTATTAACAGAATTAGAGTGGGGATTTTCTATTCTATATAATCTTTTATTAACTTTATATATTGTCGCCACCATTCCTCATGCTTAGAATTTTCCTCTCATTCATTTTCAAAAATTTTGTCTTATTATTATTATTATGAGGTTTTTCAGTATGAACCTACCCATACTTGTAGACAAAAATGCATATCAAAGATAAAAATTTATTGTAGTCGTTTGGTTTGTCCAAACAGTTTTACATAGAACTCTTCAACATGTTAAACCAAAAATATGGTGCACATTAGATGTAATGCTCTAGAATTACTTCATCATGAAATAATGCATCTCATTTGAAGAAATAAGAAGAAATCATTGTCTAAATACCAGAGTTGTATTTAGACTTGTAAACATTATTCTAGAAGAGTAAATCCCTGGTAACACAAATAATTAAAACTTCTTCTTTAAATTTGAGTATTGAGTTTATTTTCAACCACTTCAATGGTTTACAACCCTTTGAGAAGAAAATTTTCTAAAATAGAGAATAGTATTTTTGATAGAGCTATGGAATTAATAAAAGAAATACTGATCATACACACAATATAATTTATTAGAAGATAACTTTATCAAATTAAATTGCTAGACTTAATTGGTTAATTCCGATAAAATGGAAAGATACATACATATATGAAAATTGATGTAATTCACACATGTACAAAAGCTTATGTTTAAAGAAAATAATTTTTATCGACAAAATTGATCAAAAGAGAGAAACACACTTTTTAAAAAAAATCCTGGGCTGATTTTAAGTACATTAGTTCCCTTTGAAATATTTCAACGATTATTCTTCCACGAGTTTAATATGACAAGCTTTTCCACCCAAGCTACAAAAATCTGGTCATGAAAATTAAAAATATTTTCCTCTGTGAAATACAACTGTATGGGGGATATTTTATAGTGGGACTATCCTGCTTTAGAATGAATTATTTATTAGCCTATTGATAAAATCGTAGAATGTTGGAAAAAAGAGAATAATGGACTCAATCATAAAAATATATCCACAGCAAATACAACAGGTCATATTTATTTTTATCACCGCCAATGGCCCTCAATCCTCCAGCAACCGCTCCCCACAACTTACATCGACAGATCGCCATCCTCTCATGGCAACCCTCCTCCTCACTACTCTAGTCTCCCCATCATCCTCATCCTTACTGGACATGCTCTGGAATAGTTTGATGTGACCTTTCACGAGACCCCCTACGATCTCATGGGGATGCGTCACAGCCTCTTTCTGTTCAGGGGAAGGCTCGGACCCTCCATCTCCGTTACTTGAACCGCTCTCCCATTCCTCTTCCTCTTTCACTACTCCACATGCCTCCCTAACTTCCTCTCTAACTCTGACGACTTTCCCGCCTTTCGCCTCCTCCGTAGCTTCTTTAGAACCTACACCCTTCTCGCATCCTCCTCCCTCTCCCTCTGCTTTCTCCTTCCCCTCCTCGTCGCACTTGGACCTTTCCTCTTTGTTCACAACCTTCTCATCGCTCTCGCCTCCCTTAGCGATCAGCTTCTGACTCTCCGAGCATTCTTCGTCGCTTTCCGTGACGTCTCCTTCCTCTTCCCCGGCCCTCGGCTGTTCCACCAACGCATCTCCGCTACTCGGGAGAGATGCTTCAACTTTTGCGCCCGTCTCTTCCTCCCGCGCCTCCGCCAGAGGCGGTTCGCTCTTATCCGGAGCGGAGGAAGAGGACTCGGGCGATATTTTGTCGGGCATCCGCCCCGGAAGTTCCTTGGCGATTTCAGTTTCCCCTTTATCTCCTCCCCCTTCCCCCTGCTGCTTTCCCTTCTCCTGCTTCGTGCCTCCCTCTCCTTCCGGTTCTTCTCCTCCCTCGCTCTTCCCCGAAGCGTCCCTCTCCGCATCTCCGACGCCGCTACCTCCAGCCTGGCTGCTGCCGCCGCCGTCTGTTGCCTCTTCACCCTCCGGTTCCTTCCTCGCGTCTTTAGCGATCTCCGCTTCCTCTCCTCCCGTTCCTGATTCACTGGTCGCTTCTTCCTCCCTCGCGATGCCGTTCCCGCTCTCCTCTCTACCTTCCGCTCCGTTATCCTCGCTACCTTCCGCTCCGTTATCCTCGCTCATCTCTACCTGCGTCCGACCGCCATCTTCTCCGGTGATTCTCTCTACCCCGTCTGCGTTCCCGTTCCCTTCCGGCCATTCCGTCGGGATGGGCGTCGCGGTCGGTGGCACCGTTTCTCCACCGTCCAGCATGGTGGCGTCCGTCGTGGTCGAGTGAGCGTCTTCGTTTTCCGAAGCGCTCAGGTATCTCTCAGGAGCCTCCAGAAGAGTCTGCATGTACGGGAGGGAGTTGGGAGCGGAACTCGTCGCGGAGTTGAACCCTGAATGCGGCCCGGTAGAGATCGAAGGGAACAGGGACGCGGACGTGCTCTGGAGGATGTTGTTCTGGGCAATGGATAGGGAGTGGCTCGCGCGTAGGAGGGCCGTCTCGTAAGTGGGAGGGGGAGAGTCGGGGATGGGGGTGGTCTGGCAGCTGCGCGTGCTGGTATGAGGGGGCGGAGGGAGGAGGGTCGAGATGTCGGGTGGGGCCAAGGAAATGTCGGAAGTGTCGTCTTGGAGGCCGGAAGATGAGGTCGCCGTGCTGGAAATAAATCGAATGGGTCGTAAATATTTATTTACTACGATCGATCGATTTTCTATAACAACGAACGGGGATGATAACATACAATACGGTGGTCATGCACGTTTCATCACGCACCTTATCTTTTACATTTCGTAAATTTTGATATTTCAAATTTTCTTTACAAATTCGGATCGTGGATCCTTAAAACCGCTAAAAATACTAATTATTTAGAAGCGTCAAACATTGCGTGAAAACCTAAAAACAGCTATAATTCGAAATGTTTGGTCAGTGTGAAACAATACTCTTTTATTATTCATTGACAAGCAATAATAGTCAAATTGTGTTTTGGATAAATAAGGATTTTTCTATGGAAAATCCTATTATTGCCATTGAGAAAGAGAGTATAGAAAAACATGTCATAAGTCAAACTCAATTTGGAGAAATAATCCCGTAAGCGATATCAGGTAAGGAAATCGATTTGAAAAGGAAGGTCAAAGACCAGCGAATTCCGCCTTCTACTCGATGTGGCCAAACTCACCTTCCTGGTCGAGGCCTTGCCCGTCTTCGCCCTTCTCCCCTCCTCTCTTTCCCTATTAAGACGAAGTCGTCCTCGATCGAAGGAGGCATAGCAGACGTAGAAGTGGAATCGTCAGATGGACCATTCACAACTTTGACCACGTCCTCGTAGGTAGGTGGAGCTTCATAATCAGGTGGATCATCCGTGGAAATCTCCTCTATGCGAGCGCCATCTGCATAAATGGAGGAGTTTGGGTGAAATCATGTTTTTTTTATTACTCCGCGATACATCTCCATATCATTTAAAACTATCATTCTGTCATCGTACCATATTCGCCCAAAAGGTCGCTAATAGTCTGCAACCTACTCTGGAGCTCCCGATGTTGGCGTGCCCTAGATCCCATGCGATAAAGTAATATTATCAAGGCTGCGATGAGAAGGATGAGACCTGAAACCGGCAGAGAATAAAATTCACACATCTTTCTTTGCTTACTCAACTAAGGAATATTTCTTTTGAAATGTTACACATAATATATCCAAAATTCTTTATTTAGGAGATGTGAATAAAAAGTTACAGAAGTACTTGAATTAAATCGATAGAAATCATCCATTAACATCTAAATAATGAATATAGCTACAGATGAAAATGTAGAATAAGATGCAGAAATGCGCATCGACAGAAATAGAAATTTGGAATAAATAATTTTTTTTAAATTACGACATAATGTATAATATAAATTTGAAATCATTCGAATTATAGGTTTGGATGAAAAAAGCATGTCTATATTTCAAATCTTAAACGACATTTATTATCTATTGAAGTATGAATTAGAACTTTGGTTGAAGAAATTCCGAAAACGGGACGACGGTTTTTTCATGATCTACTGCAATTCTTTATAAACTTTAAATTATAATCATTTGAATTTTATCTTGGCATGTAGCTCTTTACGCTGAAAACTTTGCGATAATTTCACCAGATTTAAACTGTTACAAGCAGAAATTTTTGAGAAAGGAACCCATGAAGCAGATGACGTGGACAAAGGAAATGAAAAAATGTTTACTCACCTAGACTGCTGACAATAAACACAAGAGTCGCCGTCTTGAGGTCTGGATATCTCTCCATTTTGGGGAAGTAGTAGTTGGGGGTGTGGGAATACCAATGGCGATCCATGCCAGCGTCTCCTCCCATTCCTCCCATCATACCCATTCCTCCACCTCCTTCCATCGGTCCGGTGCCGTCTCCATGATCTGGTGCAAACAGACAAAAAGACGATCCTTTAAATGATTTTATGTATCATTATATCAGATCAGAGGTTTCAAATTAAACAAGACGCGATACATACAGGCACAACATGTCTTCTCCAAAAAAATCAGATAAATATTTTAAGTGGAAACGAAACAAATAACTTTGTGTTTTCCGGGCGGATATTCTACCATTGAACTACCGTAGCAGATAATTTTTCCCATTTCTGAACGCGGTCATAGCATCATATTTTCCCATTTCAAAATTATTCCCAAAATTACAGCTTATCCCTATCTGCATAAGATCTTTAGATCATATTATTCCATCAATTTCTAAATAACTTTGTGACAAATTTCACTGTATAAAAGAATACACTTTAATGCACTGCAACATCCTCGGGTACAGAATTATAGGAGGTATCCATAAATTACGTCACGCTCTATGGGGGAGAGGAGGTTAATAAAATAAAACCCTCCCCCTCGCAACGAGGGAGGAGGGTTTTTTTTTGATAACGTGACGTCTTCGATTTGATGAAAAAATATTGAAAACATATTTGTTACTGACATTTAATTTAGGAGTGTTTTTAGCCTACTTTCCTATGGAAAGATAAGTTTATGAGATCTTCGTTCCTTCCTTTGTCCAGGGTTTAGCGCTAAAATCTTCGGAGGGCACTATGCAAACCTTCAGATTGAAGTTAATGTTGACAAAAATAAAAAATAAGTATAATCACTTACCTAACTATAAAACACTTATTCTCTTGGTCACTTAGTCATTCTGTCCATAACGCTCAATACCTCAGCCGTTTCTTCAGTCAGTTCAACCAAATTTGGTAGGATTGCTATGCTCACGTACCAATAACGAATGACGAAAAAATTTCAAAAAATGTCCCGGGTTCGATTCCAGAGGATGATTTCAATTTCCCATAAGGTAACACGTAAAAATCTATTTTTCGACTTACAGGTTTTTACTCTTTTGGAAATTAAAATTAGAAATAATTGAATTACGAACTTCGGATCTAGACCGTTTTAAAGAAAAATAAATAACATTTCTTATTCTTATCGTCACATTTTTCCTACGATACAAAATCGCTCAAGTTCTACGTTTAAATGATATTTATCTGAAAATTTTAAACTTTTTAACGATGTTGCCTTGCTGACATGTCATTGTCATACCTCGAGATTGTATTGTCAGTCCAACCCTTAAACAATATGCGTAAAGCCTTGTACACACCTACAAACATTGTCGACAAAAAATGTTTGCAAATAGTTTGCGGATTGTCCAGAGACAGCCCTCAAACAAAGTTTTGCGTCCAGACTGGCTGGCCAATTTAAAACATCATGTCGTACAGTGAAGTGGCTGCTAGGGTATGGTTACCATATTTTTAATCTTACTTCTCGGACAACAGAGCACAAAAATCCGCACAAAACCTGGACTTTTAAAATTTAACTTTTTAAGCACAAAAAACTGTACTGTGGTGTTATATCAATAAAGGAAATATAATTAAATATTATTAAATTAAATTGTCGAACGTAAATGTTTTCATTGCTTAAACGTTTATGCATAAAAATATCATAAAATGCAATAACACTTAAAATGTCATGCGTTATTATGACTTGTTATCCGAAACAATAATTCTGACGATGCAGACTAAATATGTAAATAATATATACGAATATACAACTTTTTATACATATCTTGAATAATATACACAAAAATGTAAACTCTAAACCTAAGTTTACCAATTAACTTTAAAATAAAAGTTAAACTCATTATTAAAGAATAATAATATGACAAATTATATTATTACCGCGGTTTGCAGAACGACTTATTTACAAATTTAAAGCAAAATGATCATGTCAAGCGTCAAAAATGATATTTAACATCTCACGATATAATTAGTGATAAAACGTTAAAATCACCAACTGCAGTACCGACCCAAATTGTGTAGACGAATTCTTGAATGTTAATACTAATTCTAAAAATATTTCCCAAAAATTAACGTACATAACATGAAAAATGTACAATAGAAGGAAGTAATCAAATTCCGGACAGGTGTTAAAATCCCGCCCGGACATCCCCGGGCAGCCTAAAAAAGTGGACATGTCCGGGAAAAACCGGACGTCTGGTAACCCTATGCTGCGGTTTGTGCTGAGTATATATTTCTAGCTTTAAATGATAGGCGGAAAAGAAAAAAATCCTAGATATTGTTGGCAAACACGTCCACACCTGCAAACATTGTCCTTTGTTTTCCATCAAGAATGGAAAACAAAATCCATTGAATTTGTCGACTGTTTGCAAACAGTTGGCAAACAATCGGCAAACGCAGATGAAACTTGTTAGCCGACAATGTTTGTAGATGTGCACAAGGCTTAAGGAAAGCGCTCTTTGAATGTTTAAATACGTGAGAGAGGAGAGAGACGGGAGGAGAGAGAGAGGGAGTGAGAAAGGAGAGAAAGGGAAACAGAGAAAAGGGGAGAGGGAGAGATAGATAATGTTCTTTATTAGGGCAAGCTTGAGACTAGGAAGTATATTTTTCTAGATAAGGAGAGATTGGGAGAGGGAGGGAGAGAGAGATAGTAAGGAAAAGAGAGATAAAGGGAGAGGGAGGGAGGTAGACAGAGAAAGAGGGAGAGATAGATACATAATGGTCTTTATTAGGACTAGATTGAGACTAGGAAGTCTATTTTTCCAGAGAAGTGGAGAGGGAGGGAGGAGGATGGGAGAGAGTAAGAAAGAAAAGGAGGAAGAATGGAAAGTGCCTTAAATTTAATACATAATCTACGCAACCAAATTTGGTAGAATTTCTATGATCACGTACCAATAGCGAATCACATTAAAAAATTTCAAAAAAGTTTCCGTGTTCGAGGCTGATTTCAATCTCCCATAAGAGGCTCAATATCTCAGCCGTTTGTTTGATTGCAAAGCCTGTTTTAAACGGGCTAATTCATCTAGTTTTTATGTAATGTACTAAAATGAAATTAAAATTAAATCTTAATTAATGTTTTGTGAGCAAAAACAAAATTCTGTATTTATTTATATGGAAGAGGAGTTTGAAAATTTTGTGACCAAATTTTAAGGTGGAGTTTAAATTTTTGCGACAATATGTGACAAGGGGGAAGGGAGGGCTAAAGAATTCCATTTTTTCCGTGACGTAATTTATGGATGCCCACATAAAATCAATGGTATATATACCCACAGGTAATGAAAGAGGGTGAAGAGAAGATGGGAGAGGTCTTGTCATCGGTTTCTGTGTGTGAGTAGGGGTGAGGAAGAGAAAAATGGAAAACGGTTGGAATTTCCATGAGCGGGGAAAGGGGTGGGAAAATGTCATTCACTAAATTGTAATGACCTGCGGAGACACAAGTATTTATTTCTGACTTCTCTCAGGCCTTTCCTCTCATAATGTAAAATTGTCGTATCGAAGTAACTATTGTTGGTTGGTTTGTATTTATGACTAATCAACCTCTTGGATTAAAATAGCCATTACTCCTTCCTTCCACACTGGACACATACACACGGTAGGAGGTAAATACGGTGCCGGCAGTAACCTATTCTTTACAACAGTGATTTCCAACCAGGGTGCCGCAGCTGATTTTTAGGGGTGCCGCGATCAAATTAATTTTGTAAATAAATGTGTTTACAGATAACAAAGGCATTAATTTCATCTCTAATAGACTGATTATGGTGTGGCACCAACAAATGGATATATCCAAAGGTTGTAATACTCGTTTGTGGAAATATAAAAGCCTTGCTTGAAGGCTGGGGTGCCGCGAAATTCTGTTTATCTCTGAAAGAGTGCCGTGCCTACAAAAATGTTGGGAACCGCTGCTTTACAAAGGGTACCAAGGGGGCCAACTGCTTCACGTCTCCGAAGGACGGAGCGCTGACTTGCACGGTCTCCTCAAATCAAACAAATAGGGGACGAGCCGATTCCAGGTTGAAAAATCCTGGCCTCCTCCGGATTTGAACCTGGGACCGCTGCGTGGAAGGCCAACACTCGAACCACTCCGCCGCACCGGATCTAAGGAACTGATGTGGTTTTCTTCAGTGAGGTAGATGGCAAAGTGGGAAAGGGAGGAACTGTATAGGAAACATCTTCTGTGTTCTTTTATGCTGATTTTAAGGTTTCTCCCGGTTTGCCCTACGTGCATTGCGTTACAGTTATTACGTTGTAATTTGTAAACGCCATGTAATCAACCTATTATACACAAACAAGGGCGCTCGCAGAAACTTTTTCGAGGGGGGGGGGAGGGTGCCCGCAGAATTATTTTCAAGGGGAGGGGGGACAAATTACACAGGAGAGCAGCTTGCAATTAATAAAATAATGGACACGGTAGGCTAACAAAAATAATTCAGTTTAAAGTATATTTAAATTAGGTAATTATAATAATTTGAACACATTACATTCATTGACATACAATGTTACAATTTAGTTTCACAAATTATAAATTATATAAATATTTTCTTTTATCCATTATGGGATCTGTAAAATCAAAGGGTCAAATATTTTTTCTGCTACGTTTTTTATAATAAATAAAAAATATGCAATTGTAAACATGTAAAATAAGCATATATAACAATGAATTAAAATTTTAACATTATATATATATATGTATATATTATTATTATATATACTATATATATATATATACTATACTACTACTATAGTACTATATATAGTATATATATAGTATATATTTAGTACATAGGACAAACAAGAAGGAAACTAATAACACGCTTCAAGGAACACATGGCTCACAATAAATATAATCGTTTTGAAAAATCAAGCGTTGCAAACCACATCTTTGAAACAGGCCATAGTATACACGTAAACGATTTAACATTGATAACTTCAGCCAATAACTCACTAAATTCGTTAGAAAACCTTCACATTTACAAAAACCGCGATACACTTATGAACACGGACACAGATTTCAACAAGACCCTATACAAATTGACAGATTTAAACGACACACACGCCGAAAAATCTTTCCGCGTTTCACTTGTTTCACGGTCTTCATCTTAATACTTTCCGTTTCAAACCTGGCAGTTGGCTTTTAGTCACTGTTGTAACAGGTTTTACCCCTGACGATGCCCACCTTGTGGGCGAAATGCATTGGGTTTTGTAGCCCTCTAGTTGTTTTGGATAAAGGAGTATTTCACCTTTATTAATATTTTATTTAATAAATAATACTTACCTATTCTTCAAGCTCAATATCGAAATATTTAACTGTTATCACTGACACACAAGATATTAAGAAATATTGAATATTATATAGATTTGTTCCTGAATAGGTATTAGCAAACTGCTAAGGCACGCCTGACAACGAGATACTTCCACGGGACCCCATTACATTGTGCCGCGGCACACACTTTGGGAAGCACTGTGTTAGAATACGGCTCTTGATGAGCGATTAGAGAAACTAACAAACAATGGAGGGCTACTACACTAACCCGACTAACGTGAAGATAAAATCCTGCCGGTTTTCAAATATTAGGGATATCCCCTAAATATAGCGTTACCGCTCGTCCGGATTTTCTCTAGGGTTTTTATACAGCTTTCTCTCCGCGTAACTTCACGAAATTAATGTTTCCACCCCTGATTCAGTGTCTTATCGAGATTGGGATTAGTAGGTTCGCGAACAACGCAGCGGAGAGAAGAGAGGCCAGTGCACGTTGTTGGCAGTCAAAACAATGGTGTGCGCAAGATAAACAAGACAAGAGAGTTCAATCTTTACTTTATGAGAAAATTATCCCCATGGGGATTCCCATATCTTAGCGGAACTGATCGACGAATGATATCTTTGTTACTAAAAATTATTTTTCAATTTTTACTTTCTTCCTATACGAAGTGTAGAGAAAGAAAATAAAATTTTAATAAAACAATTTTTCTGAAACAATTAAACAAAAATTTAAAAAAGCCGTCACAACAGCCGATTCAAGCGCCAGACGTACCATTTTTGGCCCGGTGCGATGCATCATAAGAACTACAGTATTTGTTCTTTAATATACTCATGTGTGATGTATATAGAGAACTAACAATTAAAGAAATAGTCGCAGCTGCAAGTATTGTGATTACTAAAAATATTTTTTAAAAATTATTTTTGACATATTGCAAAAAAAAACAATACTCGATCGGGATACGGTCAGGAAATGCACATTTCAACTCGAAAAATTGTTACATGAATTATATTAAAATAATTTTATTGGTGAGTGACTGGTGTTTATTATGTATATGAATACATTTTTGTGAAATGCAGGTGAGGGGGGGAATTGCCCCCTCTTGCCCCTTATTGTAGACGCCCACGTACACAAAACTATAGAATAAGTAAAAATCGATTTTAAAATTAGAAGTATTAAATACCATGAGCATACCTCTTCAATGCATGATTCCCGGATAAAAACTCAAACTCTATATGTATTCATGTTATTCAACGTATCATCAACAAGACTGAAAATATGTACTCCATGTCGGAGTACCCGGTTTCCAGATGCTTTTGCAGCGATTTGGCAATTCTAAACGGTCCAGTCTAATGCTTATTAAGAAATATATTGCCGATGAAACTATAGACTTGAGATAATAGCAATCATACCATTATACATATTGTAATTTGAAGAAATATCATTGTTTAAACTGACTTGAATTGTTGAGGTCGACTTGCAACTTGCCTAGACAACTCGAAAAGCCATAAAGTGCTTTAATAAATCCGGCGAGCATTTCAAATATAACTTGGCTGTGCTCAGGGGTAACTTACCTATCACTGATTTTTGCTCGAAGTGGGAATGTGGTTAGCTAGATCGTTTCGTGTCTTATTAAATTTTTTCGCGCGCCGCGCTTATGTTGGTCATTAAAAAGAGCTGGACGTTCTTTGCTCACCAGTGAAGCACGAAGGGGGTTCGTCGCTGGCATCCCCGCAGTGATCAAAGCCATCGCAGGTGAGAGCCCCAGGGATGCATCGGTGGTTCTTGCAAAGGAAGTCAGTGCCGGTGAAGCAATCTTGGATCGTGATAGTGTGAAGAAAGAGACCAAGACCCAGAAAAAGGAAAAATGCATAAATTAATTCGTTCTATAGATTCGTTCGTAGATATAGAATAGCATTTTTAAGCGATCTATATAAAAAGTAAAGTAAAAAAGGCAAGTAATATACATTAAAACTGTTCCACGATGAGTTTTGCTTGCCATACGATAGAGCGACAAGCAAGCGTTGAAGTCACCAGACAAGAGACTTATTTGGGAGCTGCAGATTCGATTCGGCAGACAAATCCATAAGAAACTTGTCACTTGGAAGTTTATCTATCAATTTGGTATAATATATCAACACTAATTACGCGACGAAGTTCTTTTATTGTATTTCGTCGAGTCCGGTTAAAATGACAGATACGATTTTATCATGCTCTGATTTCCTTCATAAAAGGTCGAACTGATAAAAGCACAAGTACGGATTACGGGTACATTCAGAGTGTCTGAAAGCGAAAGAATCAGTCGCTCAGAAATGTCAAAGAACTTTGATACGTGCGTTCAGTAACAAACGCAAATCTATTCACTAATTTGAAGTATATAACTACTGAAATGAAGATTTCAAGATGTAAC
The DNA here is from genome assembly GCA_028673005.1 of Tanypteryx hageni. Classification (NCBI taxonomy): domain Eukaryota; kingdom Metazoa; phylum Arthropoda; class Insecta; order Odonata; family Petaluridae; genus Tanypteryx; species Tanypteryx hageni. The sequence goes on from CM054116.1 coordinate 97,636,010, forward strand.
AGTTTCACCGATGCGTTATTCGATGCAACTCTTAAAGTATATCGCTAACAATCCTCACTACGGTTTCTGAGAATGCACCATCTCTACTATCTTGAAATGGATGGACTACCTTTACGTTGTTTGTTAATCGATTCATGCTAGCAATCGTTCATGAATCTATGTTTATGGGGGAAATGCGGATCCAGCAAAGAGCACGTGCGACGGGACTCACCCATGTAGCTAAAAGCAGTGAAGACGATCGAGAGGCGGGAGTCGTGCGCGAATGTACCGCTGAGGGAGACGTAGAAGCCGACCTCCAATGGCAACACATGCTCCCGACCAACCTACGCGATGAAGAGAGAGAAAAGAGAAGAAGAGAGGAGGGAGAGAGAAGGAAGACAGCAAAGGAGATAGTCATAGTCATTATTATTATATTACGTGGCCAATCCGTGATTGGTTCTTCGTCCTCGCGCGCAATAGTCTCCAAAAACCCTTTATTTTCATTTTCGCGTGCGCATCCTCTCTCAAATCGCGATAATTCCTTTACAGCTTATTGCTCAATCACCTATCCAATGCGTTGTGACTGATAGAGCTCGAAATCTGTTTTTATCTAATTTACAGTACTTACTTCCCCAATCTCTTTTATGTAATCGTTTCGTTAATTCTTCCATGGATACGATTATCTGATGAGTTTTTGTGAGAAGTAACTTTACAAATAGAGAAAAATCGACTATAGTACTTCATTAGACAGTAGACATGGTAACATAGCATTCTATCTCACGCGTCGATTACAGCTTACAAGATACCGAAGAGAGCGTAAAAATTAACGAAAAGGCGTGCAAAAACACGTGTAAAAACTTTTCTGTACGATGATTTTTTAAGCCGTTTGCCCCATTTAATTCGAGCATTAAAGTAGATACAATCTAAGAAGATTCGAATTTATACATGTGAGAAAAGGTTTAACCGTTTAGATGGAGAATTTTTCGAAGATGGAAAGGTTAGTACAATTCGTTCGAATACCAATGCTGAAAATCAACTGATCGAAATAGAGTAAAACACATTATATTATTATGAGAAGTTTAGCTCATTACAGTGCGTTGGCCTACAACGGACATGTCTCCATAGACGACGCAAACCTAAAAAAGAACGCTTATCTCGGAATTGAACTTTAACGTGCAATAGTCACAGACCGCTAAATTTACAGAATAAATTCCACAGTACTTGCATCCCATTATCGGAAGAAATCTCATGCTCACCTGCTTCCTAGCTGCAACAGGAGGCGGCGGTCTACGGCGCCGTGGCGGAGGTGATCTAGGAGTGACCGTCACTGGACTGCCCACTAACGCCTGAGGTGACGACGGAGCTCCAGTGGTGGGCAGGGTCGTTGCCCACGGCGCGACTGCCTCCGATGGCACTTCGACCGTGTTCTCCTGTATCCTAAATGGAGACTCCGTGTCTTTGTTAACCTCGTCTACGGTCGCTGACAGAGCAGCAGCAGTTGTGTCGGAGTTTTCCACTTCGTTGGTAATTGGGTATTGACGTTGCAGCCATCCGATCTGGCGAGAGGTACGTCGCTGGAAAGATTCGGTCGTCAGGTGAGTGTGTCTGCGGTATCGCGAGGACAAAGAGTGATGCCTCAAAGGTGAAGTGGCTGATGGCGAGGGGAGACGCAGTACTTCCAGCAGTGGAGTCTCAGAAGTGGTCCCCTGGCGTACGTGCAGTTCCGTATTGCCACCTGTAGAGGGTTATGGAGGATTGATTTGTTATTGTATAAGCGTAGGGACTCTAGTGCAAAACCCTTTTTGTGGCCCCATATCCTTGTTTTTATTTGATAATGGAAAAGTTTCAATAAAAAATGTTTTTTTTAAATTCGACTCGATTAGAATTTCAGAAACGTAATAAGTTAAAAAGTAAACTTTATTCAAATTTATATCCGTAATACAATATGTAAACATGACTAAAGCATAAAAATTAGCATGTGCTTTATATACTGCACACTAGGGTGGTCCAAAAATATGGATTTTGGAAAAGTATCTCTCCCATCCTCTTATTCGTTGCTCCTATACACAAAAACATTGTTTGTGACGTTTTGCCTAAATTGGATAATATTTAGGGGTGGACCCAGGGCCCCAAAAATATGGTAATTTCTAAAAAAAGGGGCGGTCTGTTTGTTTCGGTGGCTCGGGAAAAAGAATATATGAGTAAGAATAGGATTTTCTGGAGATACATTACATGTTTCTTCTACAATATAATATAAAAGATTGTATTGGCCTATTCACATTACTTTGCGTCACAACGCAGTTTGAAGTTTAGCACGCGTCGTAAAATAGGCATCACGCACAACACATGTAAAAGCATAGGAGACGACATGCACGACATTTAAATTGTAATAACACTTGTTATTCTATTATTATTAAAACGCCTGTCATAGGAAATGTTGGAAACATAATCCTTAATATCCACATTATTTTTTGTCCAATTCGCCTAATATATAGATTGCTTTCGTGGCCCTTGAATTTTTGGTCTGAAAAATAAGGGTCTATCTGTTTATTTAGCAGGTTACGGCATCAAACTGTGGAAGTATGATAATTTGTTTTTTAGATAATACACACACGACATGTAAAAACATTGTATCTAAAGTTTTTTCGCCACTGGACAATACTTAGGGGTGGATCCAGGGTCCTAAATACTTAGAAAATCGGCCATATCGACCAAATATTTTTCTGAGTACCATAAAACCTATTTCAGGAAGCTTTGGAGCAGTGTTTGCTCTCTCCGCTCTGAAATACTTTAGTTGTTACCTAATGATTGAAAAATGCCATTTCAACAGATTTTTCCCTCGATTAAAAAGAGTGGGTGAATCTCATCTGAATGAGAAAAGCTTTTCAACGGCATTACGTCCAGTTTCACTTAACTTAGTTTAAAAAATTACAGGTAGGCTGTGATCAAAGAAAATAAAAAAATGGGTATAAAAAGAATATTTAACGCTCTAAATTTATTTTAATGAAACATTTAAGAATTTGAAATTTCTAACAAATATTCAGTTTTTGATACATTCCCCATTTTCTACTTGAAAAATTCGTTGATTGCTTTCTTGTTCCAATCAGGCAGCCTCTCCCTATGGTTTGTACCACCTGAAGGAGGAACTGAAGTTGTTCTTCATCTCTTGTTAAATTCCCACTATATTCTTCGATAAGAGCTACTTACCTCTCTGCATTTTCATTGACAACAGGAAGTTTTCGAACTATTTGAAGACCTCTCTGGAAATCTTCTCCTTGCTGCCAATCTTCAGGATCTGAATTTAAAAAGTCAGGAGAAATTTCCAGAATTTGAAAGAAAACTTTCATATGCTTTGTGACAAAATCTTCTATTTTGCAATGGGTGAGAGTTTCCAAAGCAACAACGCTCAGGCGCTTTGGTGATTCGTCCGAATTCTCTCTAGAACGGATGGAAGTTATCATGGGTCTTTTATGCTCTGGTGGAACTGCCCAATCTAGGGTATAATACAGTTTTCTTCTAACATATACGGCAATGGCTGTTTTAGTTTAGCAGTATTACTTCCTCTCTCATCGCAGTTTGCATTTCAGCGTGCATCATAACATAAGCCACACTCACACCTCATGTAAAACTGTAGGAGCTACCACGGACGAATGTTCAACTTGAATATGCATGCAGTTGATCTTTAAATATTTTAACACAAACATCTATCGGATAAATTCAGACCATGCTTACTTACTATCAACGTAAAAATATAAAAAAAACTAATAATAAATAGAGTGGAGTCAATGCCCTTAAAGTTTTACGTTTCGATCTTCGTGATTGCCTGGGCATAATGTTAGTTTGCCCCCCCCCCTCTCAGCAATTAAAAGTACAGATAATAAACAAACCAATTTTTATGGATCTTCATAATATGCCCCCATAAATACATTAACATATTTCCATAGTTTTGTACGGCCAAAATATTCAAGAGCCAGGAGGGCGATCTAAATATTGTGCGAATTGGACAAAAAATATTGTAAATACTAAGGATCCTATAACCAACATTTCCTATAACAGACTTTTAATTACTACAGAATAGCAAGCGTTATTACAATTCTAATGTCGTGGATGTCGTCTCCTATGCTTTCACATGTGTTGTGCGCGTTGCCAATTTTACGATACACGCTGAACTTCAAATTGCATTGTGACGCAAAGTGATATGACTAATTCAATACAACCTACTTTATTATATCAAAGAGAAAACATTCAATTTATCACCGAAAAACAATTTGAATATTAATCTATTCCTCTTTCCAACCCGCTGAAATAAACAGATAGCCTCTTTTTTCGTAGGATTTTACAAATATTTGGTGTCCTGGATCCACCCCTAAATATTACCCAATGGTAACAAAACGCCACAAACAATTCTTTTGTATATAGGAGCACCAAATAAGTGGGTGGGAGGAGAATAATTATTTTTTTAAATTCTCCATATAAGAGTGGACCACCCTATTGCACAGGCATATGAGGTCTAGGGGAACATAAATCACACTCTTTCCGCGCGCTTTTTTAAATTCTTACATACACTTACATAGAGGTATAAATCAATTCATATGGGTCATAATTACAAGTACTCATAGGTTACAGTTGAACTAGTATTTAAGACGAAAAATCTATCTCTACGCCGTCAAAACTTTCCTGGTGTTAATTCAATTTAGGCTGCCCTATTTTATACGCCCGGGCACACTTGAAGTTTGCTCAACTAGTTTCAGCTGAATCTACTTCTATGTCTTCTTTTCCTTTCACAAAGGTACTTAAAAGTTTTTCAAGGAGAGAGTGAAGGTGATTCACTTCCAATGTTTCAAAAACGTTGCTTTTTAAATCCGAGCGTCGGTCGTCAACCTTTCGCGACCAGACACACCAACGCTTTGATCTTTCGGCCTTTTTTCGGTTCTAGTCTCCGTATCAAAATCTTTATTCTCGCATAACATCTTCATAAAGTTATTAAGATGTCGAAAAAGATAGGAAGCAGGTATATCAAAATCCCGTTTTTACGTAGTACTGTTTTATCGGAAATGTCAATTTTACGGAATGAAAAAAAAATGGAGTAGAATTTGAATCTGGCTCCCTATAGTTTCATAATTGAGCGTTGGCGGTGCTTGCTGCGCCCCTTAGCCACGTAATATGTATGTACAGTAATTTTATAATCTCTACAGTGTGGCGTTTATAAAAGTAGTATCATTACAGCATACAAATTTACTGATTCTTCGTCTAGCAGCGCAGCGCTCGCCTGTGACGTCACATGAAGTCCCGCGAATCAGTTGACTGCCACTTATGCATCTACACGTATCCTACATGCCTTAGAGCACTTGAAGATTAAATATTTGTGTAATAATGTTATATTGCTTTATGTACTGTATTTGTTAAAAAGTCTACTATCGTAATTAAACGTCAGTTACTTTCCATGGTAATTAATATTTTTGTGTATTTCAATATAAATAAATAAATAGATGGGTACATAACCCAATAGTGGTTTTAAGGAAAATCCATTTATACGGAATGAACTCGGTCCCAAGCCACTCCAAAAAAGGGATTTTGGTGTAATACGTTTGAACAATAGTTACAGTTAATCAAAGAAAACGGCAGTACATTTTATCGATATATCGAAAAAATACATGAGCAAAAATTTGGATGTATGCGTTCGTCTACCATCTGATACGCTTAAGTATCTTCAGCAGTTCCCATTCCACTGGTAACCTTCTACATCTGCATGTTACCCTGCAATCCACCTAATTGGTGGGTGGCAGGGGGTGAAATTCACCAAAACCTACCTAAAAATTCTCTCGCAGGTTGAAATTTTCTATTGTGATCTCGTATTGTCCTCGGAAAGTAAGAGCGTCGATAATGCTCCGTCCTACAATTGATCTCACGTATTCTATCGTCACGGTCGTTTCTATCGTACATACGTACGTCGGTGCTTCAATTATTCCTACAACCTCCTCTTTTAGACATTCCGACCTATATTTCTCCAGAAGCCTCAACCTTGAGTTCAATCTACGGTCCTCCAGTGATGCCCAGTTCTAATTACTCAATAATGAAGTGACGCTTTCCTTATGTTCATACTTTTGTTTTACGAATCTGGCTGCTCTGCGCTGTACTCTTTCTAATTGAATTATATGTCCCTTCTCGTACGGATCCCATATGCTTGAGGTGATCAGTGATAAGTAACATGTTTCACGTACTTTTCCTGTAGTGTTCCGTACTATTCTGCCTTTGAAAGCCAGTTTCTTGTTGGCCGCGTCTATAACTCGACGAATGTGCCTGTCCCACGAAAGATCTCGGAAAATGGTAACTCCTAAATATTTTACCTACTCGGCTGGATGAATATTCATTCCATCTATTTTATACTCGAACCCTACTTTTTTGTTCTTACTTTTACAGAACGTAACTGCAGCACATTTTGTGCAATTAATTTCAATTTGCCATTCTTTATCTTTATCAACTATGTTTATTTTCATTTGTGTCTTGGAAAAGTAGTCACCAGCCATTTCATCATCAGGAATTATTTCAAAAGCTACTTATGTAAAAGTATTGAAATAATGGCTTCTAAAGTACTAAAATTGATTTTATGATGTGATTTAAATACAACTAGCTGTACCCGGAGTAACATATGCCGTTCTAGCGATCTTAAAGGTTATTAATTAATTATCAACTCATTTTCTTTATTTAGTCATATATTTCATTGTAAACACAATTAACAATCCCGTTATTCTTAGATACAACACTTAATGAGTCCAATGTTCTAGCTATTGAGAGAGCAACTTATAGTTACCCGTGACTGAATACAGGTTTCGGAAGGTATAAACTGATTCTGTCACAAGTCTGTCCCTGTGTCTTGTTGATGGTCAATGGAAATGCTAAACTGTCTTATTTTGAATTTAAAAGGCATATTTGTATCAGATGGAATGAGAGGTATGCGCGGTATGAGAACAGTATCTAAGTTCAATCCATCTGTTACACGGGCCTCTACGATGTGTCTTTGTAGAAGTGTGTCAGTCTTTTTCCATTGCAGAGTCCTCATGATGGCATAAGATTCCGTAGTACCATGATTATAGCACCTACTTTTAGTTTTAGCTCGTGAGGAGGCATTAAGTTCATAAAAGGTATACATACATGTGTTTAGTGTTACACATTGTCATTGTTGATTAGCAACTCTATAACAGCTGAACCTTGCGTTGCGCTACCTAAGCGTTTTGTGCATATAGATAGATAGATATTATTACTTTTCGTTGGCAGCGGACATACTATGATGAACACACAAGTTCTCGTCCGATTACTGAAGTTAGGCAACATCGGGCGCGGTTACCCCTTTGGGAGCGTATTTTTTCCTTTAAGATAACAGCTGAACCTTTTACGGCAACATACCTAAGCGTTTTATATACAATATAGATAGCAAACATTTAAAGGGAAATATGGGATTTAATATTTCTAGACTCTTTCATGTAGTCTGAAATATGTACCGGAAAATCGCAATCGTCATCCGTTCATTTAAATACCAGAGAGGCTATCGGAGACAATTATTTTGTCAGGAGATAAGATTTTGTAAAACTTGGGCGTTAATGGACTGGTGATCGCTTCCTTAAAATGATCCCATCTCGTGTTCGGATACGCACCCATGTCCTGAAACTGTGCCACTCTCAGGTAGAGATGCGTCTTGAGGTGAGCGCGGAACTTGGGTGGCCTAACTATCCACACGCAGTCGTAGGCTCTCACGCTCCCCGGGGGCACCATCTCCATCATGGTGATGGCACCGCCGACGTTCTCCACGAATCCGCCGCAATCTACCGAAGGAGAAGAAAATGGGTGAAACTGATACAACCGCGTACAGAGTAGTTTTTTACTCCCTCTTCAATTTCTTCATTTTATAATGCACTTGCAACAAGAATAATTGCCGGTTTTTGCGAGTAAAATCTCAATATACGATATTTTATAAAACATACGTAATAAATTAGCAAAAAGGACGAAAAATATATTTTTCAATGATAATCGTTTTATTGTTTGCTTTCGTCCTCGGAATGTACATCAATCGCTCACGTATTTTTGTATTTATTATTTTCATCACGGAAAATCTGTTAAGAGTTAATCATCACAAACCGTTCCATTAAGAAGTATGTTATAAATAAAACGTAAAACATAAGTCAACTCACCCGTAACAGGCTTCATGACACTTTCTGGTATTCGACCTAGAATAGCAGAATGCCGGATAAGTTTGCGTTAATATTAGGTAGCTACACTGACAAGAAATCTTTTAAATTGTTGACAAAATAACAAGTATTATATCCTCACCCGTGAGAAAGGAGTATGTCGCCTTATAGCCGAGGCTCGTCCCTCCGTTGGCGTAGAAACGCACAAGTAGTGACGGACCAGTTGAAAGGACAACGGGAGGACGAAATTGCGCACCGCTACTCACTTCCAATCGTTGACCGTTCCAATCATAAAACTGCAAACAAAAATTAAAAGTGAAACCTTATAGTTCTTATTGTGATATAGTATACCGTTTCCTAAATGTAAAATTTATGGAGATTTTGTGCCAAATCATTGAGTGTCCTTGGACTGTGTAACGAGTTAAAATAAGCAGAGGGCAATGTTTTTCCAACAACATCCAATTCCAGTATTGTTGATAATGAATTGAGTTAAATTAAAAGCATCGGTGGTTTAGTGGTTGAATGGTCGCCTGCCACGTGGGCGACCCGGTTTGATTTTCGGCCGATCCAAAGTTTACTTCGGTAGAAGGGTGGTTAGCGCGTTTGTCTCCCAATGCTGAAGATAGATGGCTCACTCGGTTGTTTATTTAAGAGATTTAAAAAATAAATATTCATTCGATAAAGGCAGCAGGCATGGTTTATTATGGCAAATACTCTCCTGTTAAATTAAATCTCAGGCTATCTAGATCCCATAAAATGCAATTGGGAATTTAGATATGATAAAGATAATGCGAATAAAATTTTCTATCATTATGCTCCAAGATCTAAATTCAATGCGCTCCCCACGAAATGCGAGATAGTGTCGCTGGTATTTAATAGTAATGTTTATACGAGTTCATCGATAAAATATAAATAAATTAAAAATTTTAGGTTTAAATAGAAAATGTGAAAAATTAACGAAGATTTTAAAAATTAAATTGTCACATTAATAATTTTATCGTACGAATTGGAGCTTTTTTAGTACTTAAATGAGAATTGACTACACAGAAAATGATATCTAACTTTCCACATCTTTTCATTCAAGTTTAGCTCGACTTAGGATCATCATGGTTAACTATGCAGGGAAATTATTTAGATCTGAATAATTTTTGAAAATAAAAACTAAATTAAACTCAAGTGAACTAAAAAACACGAAAAATAACAAAAATAGGGATTTATTTCAAATACACGATTTTTATTTTCAGATATAAAACGTTCCTCGGCACTGAATTGGGAAATTTTCCATATTACTAAGCCCTCACCTCGATGATGGACGATCCGGCGAGTTGAAAGTCGGAGAAGAGCAGACGTACGCGGGCAGTGGAGTCGGGGCTGGTGATGACATGCTCTGCCCCCAAATCCCTTGGATAGGGGGCAGGGAAAAATGGCGAGGTGAGGAAGCCTCCGGAAGTCGCGTTGGAGTTTACACTGTTACGATAGCCTTTAAGGAATTGTCGGTTTCCTGCAACAAAAATAGAGATGAAGACACGCCGTCATTGAGAAATTAAAATGTAACGGCGCAAAATACAAATTAATTTACTATCCAGATCAAATTTATAAATCGTATCATTATTTGCAATTCTAATTTTTGTATTTGGTTGATTAGATACATGTCATTTCGTAACCTTTGGAAACGAAGTGGCATTTTTTCTCTATTTTTTAATTACACCATTTCGGTATTGTAATTACGGATTGCCAAACCAAATACCGTATCACAATTCGCATTCTTTGAGCAGCAGTCAATCACTCACTCATAATGGATCAACCCTGAAGTAAAAAAAACGGTAAAAGCAAACCAGAAGAATGGCAATTAACAAATTTCAACCAAGAAAAAATCAATCCTTTACATCTAACGAAGGCAGAATATTTCAATAACAAAAATAATTCTAAATTCAGATGGTTTTTTGAGTCATGACCGACTAAAACGAGACTGTGTGATGATTATTATTTGACAGTGTGCAGTGAGGATAAAGAAAAATAACATGCCGGGAGTGCTTGCAAATTAGTGACAGCCAAGGGCTTCCGCTCTGCATTCGGGCTCCACTCTCTCCTGTAACGAGGGTTGCTAGGAAGAAGAGAGCGTTAATACAGACAAACAAAAAAATTCCAAGTAAAGTTAAATTAAAAGATGCCTGATAAAAATATTTTCCATCGCCGTGAGTTATAAATGAAATGATTGTGTTGCGAGATTGCAGTGTGACATACAAATAGAGTAAGAATAATCCAAATATAACTATGAACGATAATTTATAACATAAAGAGGGTCTCGTAAAAATTATAAATATAATCTGCAAATAAGTCCGCTATTTTAAGAATCGAAAATTTTAAGACTATATTTTATCAATGACAAAATTGGAATTGATATTGAAGTTATATATCATTGTGCGACAGAATTTCCTAGAGCGGGTTGTGAAGCGCTAGGAAATAAGTAAACTACTACCCGACCTGTTTCCAATATCACGATCACGTTCCATGACATCTGTATCGCACGTAAATGGGGTAGGTGGAACGGGATAACTCTCCAGTTCAAATGCCACACTGTAATTATCTACCTTCCAGGAGCGGATCTAGTAACTTTCCAGGACGGGAGGAAGAGGGGAGGGGACGATCGTTCATCCCTACTTTGAGCCTGCCACTGCCGACAGTTTACTTACTTACTTAATTAGTGCTGCATTAGAATTTCTACTGCAACCTTTCGTAAAGAAAAATAATGTTTAACGTGACAGTTTTTATAGGTTTTATTGATAAGACCAGCCCTAACCATATTAGGTGGGTTGTTAGCCAATGCATCGAATATGTTAATTTCTTTTTTAGTCCATTAACAATTTGCGGAATAATATGGACAAAAAAGTCACAGCGTCTAGTTTTGTCTATATTTCATACTAAGGGCTCCTCCTCTACGCGCGTCAACCCCGTGCCCTGCTCCGCGAGGTGAATTCGTCTGTTGCCCTTGTGCAACCCTAAACCTCCTCATTTCGGCATGTATTTAAGGTAGGAAATTATATTTATCCCTATTTTTCGGGCTTCTCTCTCCCTTCCTTCTATTCCCCTCCCTCTCACATCCCATCTCTTACTCTCTCTACCTCCCTCTCTACTTCCCTATATCCCTACCTCCCACCAAACCTCCCGCTTTCCCAAACTTCCGCTTCCCCTCATTCTCTCCCACTCCCTCCCCTTTCCCTCTCTTTCTCTTCTCTCTCGCCTTCCTTTTCTCTTTCACTCTTTCTTTTCCTCACACTCCCGTTTTCGCAATAGGGTCCTATATAATTTTATGAGTACGGTTGCTGGTTGTTCTTGGCAACGAAATATTTTATTCACGACAACTTAAAATTTTCGTCTTCAAAACAATTTTCTGAGTCAATTCGAATCGTATTTGAAAATCTACGGTAGGAAAATAAATTTGCGTTCTTTTGCACGTACTATGGTTTAAGTTTTTAATTTCTACGATAATTATAAGTAATTTTAAAAAGCAAACGAAAGATGTCTTACACTCATTTACGTGTTATGCTTTCAAAGAGGAAATGATGGCAACAATCCTCCAATGTTGATATAACGGGAATTTCTCGAATAAAAAAACTTTTTTGGGGCTCTTTAACTTAAAAATTTCCAGTTTTCGCAATTTCCCCTCTGTTTGTAAGTCATTAGTAATCAGTCTGAACTTTTTCAGCGTTATAGCTCATACGGAAGTAAGAAATAGTTTGTGTAACGCACATTAGTGCGGTTATAATATAGAGAGATAATTTCTGTCGAATGACCAAATTGTTGCTGCAAGAAATCCCTGATGCCAATTTCATTGTGAGACGAAAAGTCGCAGTTACCATCTTTCCTTATGTGACCAAATATCAGCGACGAAAAGTCGCAGGTCCCAATTTTCTGTGACCAACAGTCGGGACACTGCCAACGACCCTTTTATTCTGGAAATTCCCTTCCTCTGTCAGAATATTTCCATCCCTTGCAGCGCAGAATCAAGGAATTTTGCGCGGAATTGATCCGGTGGAGGGCAACCGCCCCTCCCCCCACCAGGCTCGCCACCGCTCTCTCCCTAACATCTCTGGACCATACTTTCTTCAGCTCCGTTCTTTTGTTTGTGAAAACATGACGAAACTCACGTTCGGACGAATATTCCACGGTGAAAGCATGACGGTGGGGCGAAGCGAAGAGCAGTGCCAAAGCGAGGGTCCTCGTCCTGGACCGATATCCAACCGCACTGTTCTCGCGGTATCCGCGTGGGAAAGCGCCGAAATATTCAGCCTGGCCGATGTCCCCGGCGCCGGAAGGCGGAGATTTGACGTATCCACAGAAGGGCGCACCAGATGCCTCGTAGGGAGGCTCGGTGATCCACAGATAGTCACACCTTTCCAGAGAAAATATGACGAAATATCAGAGGAAATATTCCGCTCCGCCAGATAAATTATTTCTCCATCAATTAAACGCCATAATGGTTAACAGTGTGGCGAGGCAGCTGTATCGGGTTGTTACAATATGCACAAGCAGAAGGTTATGTTTACTTCTCGCAATAGTCATCAGAAATATCTTTCATTTAAATTATCTCTATTGTAAAAAATTACCGATATAAGTTTAATGTTTTTTATTATTTCTTCTTAATGTTTCGAACAAAACATAGTAATGGATCCCAAACAAACCTTATAATAGTTAGCATCAGGATACGGTGTATATAAATACGTGAAGATATGTTATAATTCGTCATAACAATATGTGCCAAAAAGTCATCACACGTGAGGATTACAAAATACGGTAGGAGCTATAGTTTATGCTCTCTACGAACTTCTTAAGTTAGTCATATAATTAGGCTATTTTTGAGTTTTAATGTCTAATTTCTACTCTTTATCCATATGATAGAGCACATTTCTTTTGAGTATAAATAAAGTTTAACTATTACGTCAAGTGAGAATAACTCTTTTAGAAAAATTTATAATACACACAATAATGTACAATGGCGCACACAAAATTCTCCAGAATTGGTTTCTCACTTGTGTGCACTTATCATTGCATAAAAATAAAATAGTAATTGATATTAATTTAACATCATATTAGCTATCACCAGGATAAGGGAAATAAAATAAATGAATAAGTTCGAGGAATATAAAAAATAATGAACACTCTTAAGGCTTAAAAAACCGGTAGGTTTATGTATTCGACGCCTTTAACGCATACGATTTCATGATATAATTATTTTTGTTTTAGATTTAATACGCAAATTCTAACCTTTATTCATATGCTTCAGTCAATTTCTTTCCATTACAATTAAAATGTGACTACTACATCTAGTGAGGATAATTTTTCGTAAAGAATGGTAATAGATACACAGAGCTATAAGGGGGGAATTCAAATGAAAAGTGTCCAACTTCTTTTCATGCTTCATTTCCGACTTGTCCACTTTTCATTTTAACGTCCCTTATATAATAGCTGCGCATATATTGCCGAAGAACTGGCCTCTTCCAATAACCGGTCGGAATAATTGTTTATGTAGGTACCTTTCCATTTTACGCTACAGTATTTTCCACTTCACCTCCGTAAACCACTTCACGAAGAAAGCGTTTCAATCCCATTGAGTCTCTCCCTCGACAAATGACGCGTAATACAAAGTAAATCTGCGCAATTGTGCATCTTTATTTCGTATTATAATTGCTTTCCACAACGTGACACCTGGATTAGTGATTAGTGTATCGACGCGTAATTTCGGGGAAATAAGGAGCTCTCGTCATCACCTGCACGATCCGTCTTGCGCGCACGTCGACATGTTCAGAAAGTGAAATATGACGGTGATGACGCAGGATGGGCAGGTTACCAGCTCCATCCCGCATTGATGGTGCGCGGACGTGAGGTTTGAAGGGGTTCCTCCCTTCGGAGTGACATCCGGTGCCACATCCCGCGCTGACAGGAACCCCCTGTGGCCCAACTCGAGGTAAAGCTTCCTCCCATTGTAGTCTCCGCAGATATCGTCGTGGCGAGTGGCGGATAGGCAGCCGTGAAACAGAAGTAAGATGAACGAAAGAGCGAATCCTGATTGGAGGAAAAATGGAAGTTTAATGATTAAAACGACAAAACGCTTAGGGCGTCAAGCTAAAAAACAAGCTGGGATTATTTGTTTGTAATCTAATCGATTCGAATTAAGACTTATTCCAAGTCTTATTTACGAAATTATAGCAATAAAATTTTATCGAGGAAGGAAAATTAATCCGCGCAAAAATAAAACTTTATAGAAAGCGTTTGGAATACGTCGACGAAGGTCGCTGGTGGATCAAAAAAGGAAATAATTCAATTCATATTTTATCGTCATTTGTGGCAATATTCGAAACAGTAAACCAACAAATTTTATTAACGAAATTCAATTTTTCGATGAATATTACAGGTCAATATAAAGTCGGCCTTGATAGAGGGAAGGTTAGTGTGTCTGAATACCATTGTAAAGATCGCGAGTTCGAATCCTGCCAATGGCATGGTCGTATATAGTTGTCATTACATCTAATATATATATGTAATTGGTGAACCATGTTTGTGCTAAATAAATTATCGTTAATACATTAATTAATTAAATGGACTTACTGATAGAAACCAGCGGACGAATTACAACGAGGAAATTCGAGCCTATATTAATTTCTGCCGAGGTTCAATTATAAGAATATATCCAACCCAAAATGTATTTAGATTGTCTTTAACTTAATTATTTTCATGAGGATTTTTCTTTTGCCTCAATAAAATTGATCCATTACCCGCACAGGCACTGACAAACTCGACGAATTTCGTGACAAAAATAGCACTCGACGAACGAAAAGAAAAGTGCAGCCCTACGATGGTCCATTTCTAAATCCTGAGATAGGATCCATTCCAACGAACCAAAAATCTCCAAAGCGAAACATTAAACGAAAGAGAAATGCGCAACTCCTTCAGCATTCCGAGGACATTTTTAAGGATTCCATCCGTCAGTCGGAGGATTTCGCTCGCTAGCTCGCCGCCGTCGCATTACTCACTACGTATGCGTTCCATGTCGAACGTAAACGTGAGTGTCGTCGATAGGTTTTAAAGACAGTTCCTTGAGGTCAAACTATGAGTTCCACCCGGACGTCAGATGCGTAAAGTTTTATAAAGGATCGGGGAAATGTCACGTTGGCCATTTGTATCCGAAAATATTGCCTGCAACTCCTTGGCTATGAGGCCCCCTAAGCGGAGGAGGAGTACGAACCGGGGCCTGAGGGGAGGGAAGCCCTTTGCCCGCTTCGCTCGTCTCCCGCGCCGTGTGACGAAGCGCTACAAGTGCGGAGGCGTCAGAAGACGTCGTGAGAAGGTCAGCGGGGGTGGAGAGTCCTCTACGTCTCTTTATTTTAGTCGTATCTCGATCGATGGGACCGCTTCTCTATTTCTAACTACTTTCGCGTCAATCGCAAGTCTTTCGGGCCGTTGGGTCACGTGAGAAAATCGCCGTCGAATCGGAATAATATTTTTAAATCCAATCTTTTCACCATCGACATTTTACATAATCCGCCATCTCATTACACGGTTTTTTCTCGGCATTCCGCATTTAAGTTCCTCTCTTTTGATGCAGTCTTGTTTTTTCCTCACCCTTGTGACAACTTGTTTCTCTTGCGGTCACAGGTTCAGAGGGAAGCGAACGTGTTGCATAAGATTAAGGATATATGAGCTTTAGAAAATAAAGTGCTTGCTTAACGATGATTCGCTTAACGACGTTTTGTTGCAACGACACTCGAAAATCACCATCAAAATTATTTATTAGCGAATCCGTTATAACCTTACTATAAAAAATAATTACCATAAAATGTAAACAGCGCACCACTGAAATGCAGCGTCCGCTTAACGACTTGTTTACGAGGAACCTACCTCCGTAGTTAAATGATGCATGCCAGTACGGTAAGGGCTGCAAATCTTACAACACTGGTTAAAAATCTCCTCAGATCAGATTATATTTCTATTTGACTTTAGTTATGATATTACTTTTTATGTTTTCCTTATGAGTAATTCATTTTTCTCTCCCATCCTATGTTTCTCGACGTCCTCAAGCAACATTTGCATTCCATGTCCAATGTTTTCTCCGTCGGTCCCTCCCCTGCCCTTTCGTCCATTTATCGCCTTAGCTCTAATAATAGTGCTCTTGAGAGGTCACGGGTGCAGTTATGCTCCAGATATTACGTAATTTCGTTTTTTGCGGTTTATATTATTTTTCACGCTGCTCGACAATTCAGCGGTCAACACATTTTTAACAAATCTACCTTCAACAAGAATGTTTTGATGTTTGAGAATAAAAAAAACTTTAATTTTGGAACAATATAAAAGTACGGTAACATTATCGTACATTTGATATGGAATATTTCACACTGATTTTAGCCATTGTCAATATTTATTTCTTTGTTCTACAGTGAGTTATGCAGAAAAATATTTTTAGTTTTTGCCAAAACTTTGCGTGCAGGATAATATTTTCTGGAGAGATGCCGGAATGGTTTGAATGCCAGGCTTTTACGCAGCGGATCTGGGTTTGAATATTGGAGGAGTGCGATTTTTTCAACCTGGACTTGCGTGTTTTGAGGAGGGCACTCGAGAACATCACATAGGAAGGGAAGTTAAGCGGAGCGCCCCTTTGGTGTTTTTCGTAAGAGTGGGCTAATTCCGGCATTGGGTTTCCTCCTCCATTCCCTGTGTGAATGTGTAGATATGCAGCATAGAATTGGCAAACCGGCTGCATTATTTGCCTTTAATTCCTATGAATTGGAACACGGGAGAGACAACCCATCACTAGACGAATGGGAGAGCGAAAGAGTGAGAACATATTCTACAACTGTCGGTATTTTTATATTGTTATTATGTGGCCAAATGCATATAGGCCTTTCTCAATGTTTTTTAAAATACGGGTACTTTTCTGTTATTATGGCTGTTTTTTGAAAGCTTGGTTGAGTTTTTTTATGAGATAGTTAAAAATAAATAAGTGAAAGCTGGGTTGGGTTGGTTTTTTCTTATCACAAGATAAGCTTACTCCATCCACCCCAACCTAGCTTTAAAAAATACTTCCCTATAACCGAAAAGTACCAAATAAAGTTTTACATATTCCTTTTGACGCTACGCACAGTTAATAATATATGTATTTATTCAATCTGTCATTCGCTCTCGGTATAACCAGAGACCAACGTTAGACCGAATGCTCACATGCTCTCTTAATGCAGCTATAATTAACTTGCCCTTTATTCTAGAGAGAACTTTGTAAATGTTGCGCACGTTCATAATATTATGTCGTATTCAGAACTACAATTGGGGGAAATAATTACTTTTGTAATTTGGATAGGGCTGACATGTTTTGTATTTATTTTGTTGTTTAATTTAATGGTTGTTCATAGCATATTGCACGAGCGCATAATGAATTTTTTTGGATTTAACGAGATTTAACGACGTTCAATATCCGGGGTTGTCTTCAATGGAAAGATTCGTTGGTGAGAAGTCCCTAGGCAAGGAGAGAGAAATATCTTTCTAGAATCAACCATGGGTGTAACAAACCTGAAAAATCCATTTAATTTCCTCGCGAATATCTCTTATCCCCGAAGAATTGGTTTGTATAAAAATGCAAGGTCAAAACATGTACATAAGTATACAAATAAATCTGCATTGTCAAGTTAGTCTTTTCGATGTGATTCTTGTTGTTGTTTGCCGCCTAACAAAGGTAATATTTTACTTCTGTGTCATAAAAATTTCATTTTAATTTTTATAATATTAAGGTTTATATGAGGTATATTTTGTCTTACAAATTTTTTAAATTCTATACTTCGGGCTTGCTGTATTTTGAGTATGCGCCGTTGATTTTGTTGGAGAATATAAATGGCGGAGCAATAAACATACGTTGGATAGAGAAAAAAATTTCCCTGATCCAAGAGACAAAGTTTCAAACGGCTCCATTTTTATTATACGTATATCTTCCTTAGAATGCAAAGAAATTAAACGATTAGGATGCTACCAGTTTTTCAGAAAAAGTTACCAAATTAAACGAGACTGACAATTACTGATTTATAAAGATTTATTGAAATGCAAATATTATTTATACTCGTTATTTCTCTCGATAATAATCCAAGGTTAAGAGTTAGCTCAAACTGAAGCTCATTCACTCCTCCAGAATACCAACAACTGGTAACCTTCAGATTTTCTACATAGAAAACACGACCTATGAGGCTTCCTTCGTCATTGACAGAGACTTCATATCAGATTCGCATAGGCTTCAAATCCTATCAGTGAAAGAAATGTTAAATGTCAGCGAAATAAAGTTACAAAATGAGATGATTGAAAGAAATTTAAAATATTAACATATGTACGGTGTAGAAAAAAATTACCGGTACTCAGATTTGGAAGACTCCTAGGGGGTGGAGAGGAAATTAAAAAAAAACTAAAATATCGAATTACAAATTTTTAAGCATTTTTTGGATAATGACAACATTAAGGAATGTAATATAAATAACCATACCGCAGCTACACATTTCACAAGAGGTTCGAGATTCGAATAATAGAAGACAGGCATGAACGATACGCCGAGACAAAATCATATCGAATGATAATCTCTTGTTTTCACCATCAATAAAGATGTCCAGCTCTTACAGCTGCAAACAGTTCGTAAATGAAAAAAGAAAATTGTAATGTTCCACTAACAAATTTATTCCGACCGGTTTCCCTTGTTACAGTATCATCAGATGACGAAAGCTTGGCAGAGGATTCTATAAACCGGTCGGAATAGATTTGTTGATGGAAAATTACAATTTCCTTTTTTCATTTACATTATGGAATCCTTCCACAAAGTTGAACCTTCCCAAGTGGATTTTTTTAGCAAACAGTTTCATATAATATTTTTGTATTCATGAGTAGATGTTTTGGTTATTTGAGAATAAATTCCAATTTAATTATTCTTTCTATAATTAAAAATAATAAAACATCAAAGTCATATCGCCGTGCCTGTAATTTTCGAAGACTGATATCTTGATGGTTCGATGTTTCTCCATTCCAATTGAAATTTTGATTAATAATTTCTTGAATTTCTGATATTCGTTTAAATATTTGAGTAACAGAAAATAAGACCGGAGAAACGATTTATTTGAAATCCTGCTACAGTTTAATATATCTATTTTGCAACGAACAGGAGCGCTTTTATAAAATGAAAACCATTAATTTTATTAACTTAAAGTATAGTTTGTACGATATAAAAAAACTTAACATCAGTCTTGAGGAAAATTTGATAAATAAAATAAAACACGGAGGAATAGTTTTTTACTTTCTCCATACGTAGTATAGGGGAGAGTATTGTTTTCATGAAAAAAATCGACTTCGAGATTTCAACGGAAATACACGTTTTGAGATCCTCTGAACACGTTTTCACCATTTTTTCGATGGTCTGAGTGATAGCTTTTTTGTGGGTGCTCTAACTCAAAAACTATTAATCAGGTCAATGCGAAATTTTATATTTAACATTTTTATAAAAATTATAAGAACTGATTAGTTTTTGGTAAATATCGGTCAACCGGAAGTGGGTGTTTACTCGTCACATCCGTTATTTTGAGATATTTGCTTTAATATTTGATAAATGTAAAAATGTATTGGAATAAAAGTTGTAGAAAATTTAATTTTCTACAACCTTTGTTTGAAACATTTTCCCACATAATGCATTGTTTAAGAGATGTCTTATATTTTAGCTCCCACGCCACTTACTGACAACTATTGTTAATAATTGATGCTTAGTTACGTCTTAGTAACGCTCCTTTTTATTTTCTTAATTGTTGGAGCTTTGTGGTTATATCCAATATCAGAAGGCTATGGTTTGAGTTTATTTCTGTTCTTTGTAGTCTAAAATTTTCTCGCAATTTCTTAAAATATTTATAATTATGTAACCTATTTGGAATTTTTAGAAAAATTACAGGTATGGAGAAAGTCATGTGGTGGCCACATTAGATTTTTTATATAATACCTGTGAATCGTTATGCTGAGGAGGCTGAATGAAATTCCTACTCCTTGAATCTAGTGAGCGATACCGGTCGCTACATAAAGATTGGAAAGTGACAGTAAATACAAGTCTTTGACAAAATATTAAATGTAATTCAAGTCGCGTATGTGCCTGGAGCGAGTCTGAATGGGTCTGCGCCATAATATTCGCTGGTGTCTAGACAATGAAGTTTATGAAAGTTATGGGAAACAAACAACTAACTTTTCTAAAAAAGCTGAAAACAGAGCAAAATATCGCAAATAGTTGTAAGCTTCGAAAATGTTAAGATTTCGCACCTCTTATAAAGCCACCTTTTTATCATGCCACAACATCATGCTATCAACTACTAGTAATAAAGGAGAAGGTCAAGAAAATGAAGTTTCAGATAAAAGAAGCAGTATTAAATTTCGAACGGAAAAAGACAAGGAGTTATAGGAGAAGAGGAGGTCAAGGAACAAGCATCAACAAAAGAACTGAGAATTCTAGTGTCTATTCAGAAATAATTGCCAACTAGTTGCCAATGCTGAAGTGTCCTAATACTCACACAGTGGAAAGGGGCAAATAAAGAATAAAAAGTAACTCGTGTTCATTAACGGCAGCTGCTTAAAAAGGTAATAGCATGAGTGAGTTGAAAGCTGCGGAATTCGATATTGGGAAAACAATAGAAAGGACTCTAACTTTGTCAATTCTTCGATTTGATAACTGATAACAAGCCCTACAAAACTAACGGCAGGCTCGCATATAATTGGAAAACACTATTTAATGCGTAAGGTTTACGTATATTGGGGCTTAATGGAAGCTGTGGTTGTTGCGATTGCTAGAGTATCAAAAAGTTATTTTCCAAAATTCAGTACTTAAGTGAAATGATACCGCAAAAGAAGGCCGATATAATGCATCTTCGACGAATTAAATTATTCAGTTGATAAATTCTTACGCATGGGTAATTTTAACATAATTTCATTGTAGAAAACATTTAATTTTATATATAAAACAACATCAGTCGATATGAATAAAACATATGCAACATATTTTACGCGTGTGCAATAAAGTAACATTCCTTCCCGTCAAATTATAGATCAAAATTTTTTATAATGATATTGTAAAGGCTATATCATATCAAGTTCAAGTTTGCATATATTTATAAATTTATCGGAAGTTTCATTTTAATTTAATTTTTCTAAATCCAGTAGAATCATTCGGTGAAGTGAAAACGGAACCGCATTGTTACTCCTGGGACGATAACTCTTCGATAAATCTTCCTCGAAAACAGATTTATAGGAAGTTTTAAATGAGGCGGTTGTGATCCAAATACGAACTGAAAATACAAAAAGCGAGCTACACCAGTTTGTAAATAATAAAAATCTCTAAGGAAAAACATTGGCACCATTCCGATAACAAATTTTACTTCGCTGCGTCCTCACCTTGTTTAAACAAATAATATTTCCACGCAATGACGTTGTCGCCTCTTGCTTCAAATGCACTTCTATGTAAGCAATTCCTTAATCGGATCACGACACGTGTTATTTGCCATAACCTTTTACCAGAGCTTGCTAGGAAAATCGCGGGGCCCGGTGCTAAGTGTCAAGCATTTTTAACAGTAAATTTTAATAAATAAAGAAATATCTCTCACCATGAGTGTTAGATATTTTGCGATTTTTTAATTGGTTGTACTTAATAAGAAAAACAAATATTTTTTAAAGAGCGCTGGGCCCGGTGCAGTCACCCGTTGGCACCGCCTCAAGCCGACTGCCTTTTACCCAATGTAGTCGGTCACATGGTGCCTCGATCACAGTAAAACCTCGTTAATACGAGTAATGAAAGAACTTCTCAAGGCTGAAATTCTCATTTTTAATTGACAAGTATCAAAGAAACGCATAATTTTAAACGATACATAATAACAAGTTCTTACAGTATTCTCTCGGAGAAGAATATTAAATCTATTTTCTCTTGTTCGTTTCTGTATCATCTGAATTAGTAATTTATAATCTAGAAAGAATAATTGAGCTCGCCTTTGGCTGAAATAAAAATGACCAACTAGTGAGGGTATGGCCAATATGGCCGCCGCCATAGGCGCCAAATCCAAGATTTTTTATATATTGACTGACAGTAAGAAAAAATTGTTATTTTGAAAGGAGTCACTTGAAATGAAATATTTCTGTTTTTCTTTCTTTCTATTATTTTCACGAATAAAAACGCGAGCACATTCAAGCGACGGGAGTTGCGAAGTTAGTCTTACAGGCGTTGCTATCATTTAGGCTGACCATATTTCCTTGGTGCCAAAACAGGACCGCGATGTTAGTTCAGTAAAAAATTGCACAAATTACTCTAAGTTATTTTACTTTTCAAAATTTAGATACAAAACTTACTTACTTATAAAAATAAGTACTTATAATACGAAACGCAATTTTTAGGCTAATGTAGAGGGATTCTGCAAGTCATGGCTTAAACCTGGAGTCTTTTTCGGATGTACTTATTTTACTAACACATTCTGGTCTTTCATAATCTTGTCATAAAACTTATCACATTCTAAGGCACAATTTTGCTTTATAATTATCATTGCTTTCATAGTTTCAACAATAAACTTGGATTTCTCCTTCGACCACAAGCCATTCATTATGGAGAATATCCTTTCTACAGAAGCTGTAGTTCCTGGTAGACAAATGATGAATTCTACTACACGATATTATTAAAATCCTGGAACACGAGACACTTTTCATGCATTTTACCAAATATTCACTCAACTTTACGAACATGAGTTCTGCGTCGAAAAAACCTATATAAATGTTTTTCCACTCTTTTTTCTAACCATTATAATATTTTAAAAGAAAATGATACTGCTAAATTCGTAACTTGTGCTTCACATTCCCTCAATCTTGTTGGAGTACAAGCAGCAAGCAATAATATTGAAATGGTTTCATTTTTCGGCACAGTTCAGAAGATTTTTAATTTTTTTGTTTTCTCTACTCGGAAATGGGAAAAATTTCATCAAAATTGAAATTAACATTAAAAGGATACAGTGAAACTCGATGGTGCTCCACGTTGCAATCTGTATTATCACTGAAAAACCAGATTAACGAAGTTATAGAAATAATTGAAGAGATTGCTTCATTTGGACCAGCACAGCAAAAGCCCTCCTTTACCAGATTAGATCACTTAAATTTGTGTTCCAACTTTTAATGGGAAAATTTTTTAAAACAAATAACAATGGTAAATATGCAACTACAAAGTAAAGATCAAGATGTTTGTCGTGCCTCTAAATTGTTAAATGGTCTTGTGAGTTTTTTCAAGACTTTAGAATTAATGCATTCGATGTCATTATATCTGAATGTGTATCAACCTGTGGCAAAGTAAATGTTAATCATGAACTACCTCAAGAACGGTAAAGGAAAATAAAATTATTATCAGGAGAGACAATTTTCTAATGAAGAAAAATTAAAATATTTATTTTTTGAAGTAATAGATATAATTATTGTACAGCTTTCAGAACGTTTTAAAAGTCTTCAAGAAATATCATCTTTTTTTCCTTTTTATCTGGAAAAAATTGGCTTTCATGCCATTAGAAGCACTGAAACAGGCAGCAAAAGTGTTGTGAAGTAAACAAAGATTTAGATCTAATACCATTCCTATATGAACTGGAATGTTTCAAACAGCAATCTAAGATATTATTTGTTAATTTAGAGTCATTGGAATGTTTAGAAATTTTGGAAGGAATAGTGAAATGGGATTTGTGCGAATCCTATCCAAATATTATCGTGGCCTTACGGCTCATTTTAACATTGCCAGTGTCAGTAGCATCAGGAGAACGAAGTTTTAGTAAGTTGACAATAATTAAAAATTATTTGCGCTCAACAATGGGCCAAAATCGTCTTTCCGACTTAAGTTTACTTTCAATAGAAAGTAAATTATTTTGCGAAACAGATTTTTAAAAGATCATTGGCAATTTCGCAAGTGTGAAAGTGCGCAAAAAGCAGATGACCTGTAAATAAGACAAATAATAAATTTTATATTAATTTTCTTTGCCTTTCAATATTTTCCTTGTGAATATAACCCTATAGCGCCTTCTGTTTCCTTATGGTAACATTGCAGATAATTCTTGAATAAATGCACATAATTACTGTTCCCGCGCAATTAAAAGAATTTCACAACATAAAAGGGCTCAAAAGAGCTACGAAAAACAATCAACAATACAAATAGGTACGTGTAGATGTATGATTATATTATAAGATGGCGCATTTTACGGCTCGCCATAGGCGCCATATTTTGTCGCTACGCCTCTGCCAATAGCCATAAAAAGGTTTGGAAAACCAGATGAGCAATTAAGTTACAGAGTAGCCGCCATCAGTGGTGCTTCACTGATAATAGAATAAAAAATAACTCTAGCATCTACATTCGTGCAATCAATTTTCGCTACATTGTTTTCTCTTCCGAAGATTATTTGAAATTCTATTGAGAATCGTTAAGACGATAAATTATAGGATATCCTTGGCCTTTATATTTCGTTCACTTATGCATTTACGAAAAATAACACTAAGATTTAATTCACGCTAAATCACGCCCAGGTAAGGTTTTGGCACATAATTTAATTCGAACAAAACAATTAGCTACCGTGTTTTCAAAATCCGCTTCGAGAGCATTAAAATACTTATCCATATGGACGTAAATCTACAAACGTGTAACTAAACGGTTGTATAATTAAAAAGTGTTGACTGCGATACACCTTTCTTTGTATATTAAATCGTTTCATTTACACGAAGGTTGTGGATAAAATTTAAGGCCGACTTTGCTGTGGTCATCAGGTTTGTTTTTGCTCGGCGCTTAGAGCCCCATTCCTGCTATTAACCTTCAGTTATTTGTACCCCAATTCTAAGTATTTTTCATAAAATTTCATAATATTTTATAAAATATGGACAGCAAAGAACGAATCATTCGTAAACTTCTCTGCACATGTCATGGGGCTATTACTCTCAACACGGGCGATTGTTGGTACGGTGTAACATAATGAACCATTAAAATCTCGAGAGACGCCATTAATCATTTCAATAGATACGACAACCACCAAGAAACTAACCAAAAAATCACTCTCATCAGAACATATTATTTGCTTATAAACTAGAGATAATACAAGATTGCCGCGGAAACAAAATTGTCAAAATTATAGCCTTATACGAATAATCCGTCCTGCCTCTGCAAAAATATTCAGCGCTAATATTGGCGGGACAGGACGTACAGATGAATTGGATATGACGAAAAAATCAAGCGCTTCATCTTATTTAAAAAATACCATAATTCTTCTCTAATAACGTTTCGCCCTTTTCATCGAGTACATCCAGGAGATGACCAAAAATGTTGGCATTAAAGAAAAGTATGCGGTAAGCAATCTACAGGGGTAAAGCACGGAATTTAGAATACAATGTCATGACCCTTCCGAAGCCAAAACACGTTTAGGGAGCCGACATCGGTCAAAACACAAGCCAAGGGAATAAGGAACCGTTTAATTAAAAGAAGAGAGAGAATTCTCTCGATGGGTATGAGAAGAACACGCTCGCACTCACCGCCGCTCGGGCCCATATCGGTGTCTGCAACGGGCAGTGTATTACTTCTTGCGATGGCGGAGGACGACTGCAGTGGGGCATACAAGTGTTGTCGGAGAAGACGTCCAAGTGTGTGAGGGAGGGTCGAAGGGGTTTGAGGGATTAGCCAAAGGGGATGAGTGAGGAGGGACGGGGAGGAAGAGGGAGGAAGGAGAGGGAAGGAAAAAGGAAGGAGGAGGTAGGTGAGGGAGGAAGAGGGCGATTAGTTGAGAGAAAGAACGTGTGGGGGGATGTAAGGAGGGAGGAGTGAGAGAGAGAGAATAGCATTACGGAAGGAACATGGAGAAAGGAAAACCATAAATAGAAGAAGGGGAAACAATGAGGAATGTGCGGAATCGAGGAAGAAATGGGAGATAATGAAGGAGAATTACAGAAAGGAGAGCATCGAAAAAATTAAGAGACAGTTTTAGAGATAGACGGAGGGAAACAAATGCAAATTAAGAAGAGGAAGGAAGACGGAGAATGGCAGCAATGGAAAGAGAGAGAAACGGATAGCGGGGAGGATAAAGGTGGATGGGGTCGCGTAGGAGGAGAGGGAGGGTGACATTTCTGGAGTGAGGAGGCTAGAAAGAGAAAGGAGGAGTCGGATTCCGGAGGACTCTCCTTTGGATTACCTCGGTGACTCGTGGAGACCGACTTTTAGTTTGTATGGCTTTTTGTCCACTTCATGACGGCATTTCGTCGATTGGGAAGATGAAATTCTGATTAGGGGGAGAGAGGATTAAATTATCGAGGCGGAGTATTAGTATCGCCGGGTATCAATCTGAAGCCGTTTGATTTAAAGAGCTCCTCGCTATATAAAAAAGACACTTCAGACCATTTTCTTCCATTAGAAGGGTAATAGATAGAGAAATAATTATTTTTCCAATTCGACAAATTAAGATTGTTTGCGATCTGACTGCTTTGTGAACGCAAGATCCTGCGACTACCTGAATACTATTCGAAAGGTGAATCGCAACAATCATGTCTCAAAATAATAGAAAATCTGCTGTTTACGTCAAATAACAGATGAATCGTCATTAAATATAACTTCCATTTTTCATTAATCCAGAGAAAAATGTTTTTCAGATAAAAATATAGTTATCAAATTCTGCAAAATAAAAACAGGGATATGAAATATTTTAGAAAACATATCGTAACAATAGCCGGTCTTTCTTTTTTATTTGTATATATGATTTGCGGTGAGGTAATTACCTTCAATGCGGTCAAATAAGCAGCGAAAAATATTTATGATGCCATAAAATACTAATCAGGTGGGAAGGCCTACCCACATCCGGGACGGTCACGAAAGGACCGAGACACCTGGTTTCCCTAAAACAAACAGCTTATGGGCAAGGATAGGAATGCGGAGGTATCCCATGCCCCTATTTCCGGAAGGCCTAAATAAATGTTTACTGCTGCTACAATTTATCTGTTTTGCCATTCAACATTTTTTTCGTTAAACAAAAACTGGAAAAGCATAAGCCACACATTTGGTGTGATTTGCGGTTTTTTGACGCATATTCCGATGCACTTAGGACCTTCTGATTTTTTTTCAAATAATGTTTAGCGTTTGAAGAACGCAACTCCAGCGCAGCGTTCTCCGTCATAACATTTGCGTGACTTGTAAGAATACGAAGAGAAAGGAGTGACCTTGGTATTAGGCATATTAAGTAGAAAATTACTTGAATATTTATACGAAAGCAATTTTGACGAAACCCCTCACTGTGTTAGACTAATTCGTTTAATTTATTATTAAAATGTAATTTACAGAAAACTTCGACCTTAGATCTTCAATTCTTTTCAAATAAAACAAATCAAATACTTAAGAAAAAATATGTATATAAATTCGTATTTTGATTATAACTAACTCATTAAGTTTGCCTGATAAAATAAGTTCTAATAGTTAAAAAATATTGTAAAATAATAAAATTTCGGAAATATCGAAAGAGGGAATCATTTTATTTACTTTTTTTAATTTCTGGACTTCATTAAATTTATTAAGTGCCTTGAAAGTGATAAAAAAGTTTTACGGACGTTAAAAATTAATCAAAAAGTGAAAATTTTGCAGTGGCATGCGTGTCAATTTAAGCCATTACTGAACTTGTCAGAGATATTGACCGACCCATTGGGAATCCAAGTACTTCATGAATACGAAGTTTCAAAGTGATTCCAAAAATATCAATAACGATAAGAACCCCGTATTTGAAATTTCTAGATGGTGCTTGGTATATTGTTTCAATTTTGTGTGAACTCAAAGAATGAGAGCCTCAGATATTGTTTTATTCAATCTCAGGCCGTCTCTAACGCCTTACATGCTCAGTTAAGAATTATTTACGAGCACACTTGGGGCTAGATTAGAAGTAGGAAATTAATGTTGTTCTAAAAATAACTTCATTTATAATTGGAGCTTTTCAACATTCGCATTTAAGCTTCAAATACACACAGTACATATCGAAAATGACTCGCAATCAGTGCGACTATAGACAAAAGTACGATTGAGCTACGGATGACCGTAGCCATTAAAAACAGGGATCCGCAATTTTTTTAAATTTATGGTACAATTTCCGATTCAATCGATCCTCGCACTACATCGTACCAAATTTCACAATAATGTTGCGTGAGTGGTTTTCAAAGCACGAGCCGCGACTCATTGTTGGGTCGAAAGGCTCATAAGGAATATCTGAGCACTCAAAGCATAACCAACCAAATTTCATGGTAAATGGCTGGGAGCGAAATTCACCTATTATATAAACCCCAATCTTTTAGTATAAGTATATTGCTTTTCGTCGCGAGAGAAAACTCAAGTCAGACCATTTTTTCTTCATGTTGCATTCCCCTCCACTGGGACGCGAGACAAAAAGTTTGAAAAACACTGGCGTAGACCATTATTGTCTATCAATAGCAAACAACGGCGGGAGAAAGTAATCATCCTTTCCCACATTTATAGAATAAATTATAGCCAAAATAATGCATTTTCAAATTTCACTTGGCTTACGAAATAATGAAATTACATATTACTACGTACTAGTAAAAATTCCTGCTTTCAAGTAGCTTTGTTGCAGTTGAAATAAGTGAAACAAATTCGACAACAAAGTATCGCTTTTTAAAAAGGTTTATATTCCGACTATAGATTAAGAGTAGTAAAATATTCTTCCTTAGACTATAATTCTCCATGTACCGCGGCAAATTGCGTACTTGCTCGTGGCACATAGGTGGGAAACACTGACAACACCGCTTTAAAAGCTATTAGTAATACGTCAGAGACAAATTAGCTAAAACTGACATAGCTGTTTCAAACCTAATGATAAAATAGTGAAAAGTCGCCAATTAAAATATATTTTCCCATTGAATGGGAAAAAAAGCCCAACAAGTGGGCTATTGACGTCCGTGACAGCGTCTAAATGCTACACTATAATTTAATCAGCAACCACCATTCGATGAGCAGAAGAAATGTATTTTTAAAGAAAAAATATAGGAAATACAAAAGGTGTAATTGGATGAAAAAAATCAGCTGTATAAGCAAATAATGTCCTACAAACGTGTATGGAAAGAAAAAAACGAGAGATTTTAAAAAGAAATGAATGATATACTATCAGATATTTCCAACGTATTATACCATATTTATATCGCATAAAAATCGTAAAAAAGTCTAAAATTTCAGGAGTAATTTCATTTTTTGCCATCACGTTTCAAAACCATTTAAAAATGTTACAAAAGTAGAAGAAATACGCGACAAAAGCGTAGCAATAAGAAGTCTCGTTTTTCTCAGAAGATTAAAGAGTTGAAATTTCGACCCGATTCAAACACGCTTTCACTGAATTTTTAATTTTTCCGTATACGAGATTTAATTATGCTCTATCATAGAATTAAAGTTTCAAATTTGATTTCAGATAACATGGGAGTCCCCACTGAGTAAAATGGAAAGACTTATAGTCACTTATACCCCCCATTTTATTGTAATCGCGAAAATAATTCGACTTCGAGATTTTTACGGAAATACACATTTTAGGTGCCCCCGAGTTGTAATTGGTTTTCCCCACGCCGTCTGTCCTTGCCTGGCTCTAGAGCCTAATAGGTTTAACAAAATCGAATGATATTTCGTATTTAGGCATACAATTATCCATAATAAAAGCTGTAAAGAGATGAACGATATAGCGAAACAATGAAGTGTAGTTTATTCTTGTTGATTTTCACAGTGTCGATTTATTCAAAAATGAATATAAAGATTTTATTAATATTCACTTAATTGTAGAGCTTGGAGTCATAAACAATACTTTGAATGAGAGAGGTGGGAGAAAAGAGAGGCAGAGAGAGGGAGGGAGGGAGAGAGAGAGAGAGGGAGAGAGAGGGAGGGAGAGAGAGGGATGGAGAGAGAGGGATGGAGAGAGAGAGAGGGATGGAGAGAGAGGTATGAAGAGAGAGGGATGGAGAGAGAGGTATGAAGAGAGAGGGATGGAGAGAGGGATGGAGAGAGAGAGGGGGAGAGAGAGGGATGTACAGAGAGGGAGAGAGAGGGAGGGAGAGAGAGAGGGAGGAAGAGAGGGAGGGAGGGAGATGGGGAGGGAGGAAGAGAGGGAGGGACGGAGAGAGAGGCAGGGAGGGAGAGAGATGGAGGGGGAGAGATGGAGGGAGAGAGATGGAGGGAGAGAGATGGAGGGAGAGAGATGGAGGGAGAGAGATGGAGGGAGAGAGATGGAGGGAGAGAGATGGAGGGAGAGAGATGAAGGGAGAGAGATGGAGGGAGAGAGATGGAAGGAGAGAGATGGAGGGAGAGAGATGGAGGGAGAGGGAGGGAGGGAGAGAGATGGAAGGAGAGAGATGGAGGGAGAGAGATGGAGGGAGAGGGAGGGAGGGAGAGAGAGGGGGGAGACAGAGGTAGAGAGGGAGGCAGGGAGAGAGGGATGAAGGGAGAGAGGGATGAAGGGAGAGAGGGAGACAGAGGTAGAGAGGAGAGAGGGAGGCAGGGAGAGAGGGATGAAGGGAGAGAGGGAGGAAGGGATGGAGGGAGAGTGGGAGGAAGGGAGACAGAGGGAGGGAGAGAGAGATGGCGAGATCATTTGACTCTCTAACTATTTTATCAGCAAATCAAGAGATTGAAAATTATGTATGAAGAAATTTATTATACTGAGCAATAAAGTACTAGCACACAGATACTCAGCATGGATAAAGCTAGTATGTCATATATCTCAAAAAATACTATGTATATAGGATCCAGCGACATTATAATTTATCAATTTTTGTGCCCAGCTACACGTTGTCCGCTTTACGAAGGCAGTGCACAGTACGACAATCGCAGGGAGGATGAGTCCATCCTCGAAACAGGGCCGCCTGTAGGTGAGGTCATGTTTAGGCACAGAAAAGCTATGGGCGAAAGCGTGCGCTGGAGAGGAAGAAGGAAAGGGAGGGAGGAGCTTATCAGTTGCAGTTGTCCTGCCCGCCCTTACATACAGGCGAGCTGGACCGCCATCCTGGACTTCGCACTCAGTTAAAATAGATTTTAAAATTAGTGGGCAAATAATGAAGATGGGATTAAAACGTAACAAAATAGAATTGATAATTATTTATTTACTATACCCTGTATGACCTTTCTATTCCCAACTATTGAGGTAGATGGAGATGTCTCCATTTTAAAAGCAAAGGGAATATGATCTAACAAAGGAATAATAGGCAAAACGTAACGCGAAAATTAAAGAAAATAAAGCGCAAGGAACAAAAAAGATTAACAAGAAAAACAGCATAAACAACCAAGATTAACAACACTAATGACAGTAAGCTATAACAAAGAATGACAATGGTAATTATAGAAATCAACAGTAACAAAAATTAGAAATGAAAACGAGAGCACGAGTGCGATAAGGTCAGCCAAGACTAACAATAAATCTATCCAAGAATGGCGCTTTGTGTGGTCAGGAAGTATAGCCTGCTCCCTTGAGCATTCCCTTTCCAAAGATGGACTCATCCAAACCAAAACTGAGTTACTGCGCATAGCCTGTGACATCGTCTTTCCCCTTATGGTTTCCCCTCCTCCTTCCTTACCTTCCCCTCTAATGCGTCGATGGTTGCCTTCACAAAATGGACAACATGTACCACCTAGCTCTCCCCAGTTCTCTCAATCTTCGTCCAGCAATAATACTTCAGTGCTTGCATGGCTTTGCCAATCCTGATAGAACGTAATATTCGTGTATGGTAGAGTTATTTATCAAGTTTATTTTTTACATGCATTGCATAAACATTTTCTGCGGTTTTGCGCAATGTATACTGAACCAATTTTTTTAAATGAATGAATATTGGCAGTCATGATTCAGCAATATGGCCCACATATGACAATTTGTCTTAGAATTCAGTAGAAGTCCTAAATTAAAAATGTTCAAGTGTGTGTCAATGCGAGATACAAAATTTTTAACTGTTACTTCATCACAGGATATCTTATAAAAAATATATACCGTATTTTCTGGTCTATAACGCGCGCGTTATCTATACAAAAAATATAAAAATCGGGAAAAAACATCATGCGCATTATACAACGGAAAATAAAATAAATTGTTCCTCCTCATGAAACGGAATCCCCAGGAAGGATACGCTTTGAAGCCCACGATGTCCATCTCTTGAGCAACGCATTTCGCTTGCAATAAGACCCTTGTTGTTGAAATCCTAATGCCTTTTGCCCTTTCTCGTATCACCCACTCATACAATTCTTCCTCGAGTTCTGGCCAAAAGCATTTTCTAAAACGCATTGCTCGTTTTTTCCGATGCAACTTTTTCAGCACCAATTCGCCTTTACGCCATTCTCGTACACTTGATTCCCCTACGTTAAACTTTCTTCCAGCCTCACGATTTCCTTTTTCTATAGCGAATTTTACGACTTCTAATTTAAACTGCGAAGTGTATGATTTTCGCTTTCGCATATTTTCGTTTTCCATGGTAAATTAAAAACTTTTTCAATACCGACCAAGCTAATTCAAGACTCCATAATACCATGTGGTGTACAGTGAAAACAACTGAATAACGGAAAGCCACAGCAAATTTTAATTGATTCATTTTTTTCAGGAAGCGCTTGTTTCAAATCGATTTTTTTTAGTGCGCGTTATCTATACATTTGTACCAGGTTTGAAGAAAATCACTTGCGCGTTATCTATAAGATGCGCGTTATAGACCAGAAAATACGGTATAAATGACAAGAAAATATTTTCATGTCAACTTCTTCTTTGGTATAAATTCCTAATACAACATGTCATTTAAATAATTCCAACAGTATAGAAACTGTTGCAGGCCTACATATGGACAGATGGAAGGAGATATAAAAATTTAAGAAACGTGCCTAAAAAGCATCAATTAACAAGCATACATTAATAATATGTAGAAGTTCATATTCAATTTAGTCCAGTGACATGAATATCTCCTGTAGAGAGAAATAATTTTGTAACAACTATATCTTAATTTTTGGAAATTATCTCAATGAAACTCGTTACATAATCATTTCCCAATAGGTTGTAGGTATATCGATAAAGTGATACAACTTGAGCCTATAGCTATATATCTTTTATCTTAGCCAACATTTCCATCATATTGATGATTCACTGTAAATATTTTTACCTCAATGTTGAATAGCAATATTTGGCAGCATTTTAGCACAGTAATAACAACTCAGCATCAAGGAGAATTAAAAAATAATAATGAACATGACATATTATTTTTCCTTAGGATTACTTATAATTTGATTCGGTGGCCACCGTACAGCACAGTCTTATAAAATTTTAGCATTCTTATTCCATTTGAAGTAAATAGTTGGTATTTGGATTTTGTGTGGAATACACTATAAGATATGGAAATAGGTGGCTTATGAATATTAAAGGATTCCAAAAAAACTTGCCTCTAGTTCTTGAGGTGACATTTTGTTAAAGCAGACAATCATTACATAAAGGAATCACTTTTAGAGATTTCATAGGCATATCCTTAACAATACTGTTGAACTATTCCTTGAGAATTTATCCGAGTCCACAGATCTTATCTTACTGTACATTTCCTTGTGTGTTTTCATTATATTTACTCAAGAAATTCTCTTCCCAACCATCCAGACAATTTATAACAAAAGTGATATTTCAACTTTGTTACTCAACTGGAGAAGAAATCTATTTCAAATAATAATAAATAAGTTAAGCATTATGTTGTTATTTGGCAAATATTATTTTCTTACGCAAAGAATTTTAAAATCAATGCATTTCAAGTAAAAAATTTTAGAACAAAAAATGTAAATAATTTTTCGTCTACAATGATAAATATTAGTCAAAAGTTATGTGTGTTGATAAAATGTTAGGAAATCAATCAGAACTAATGATTATATAACTGCTCTAGTTAGAGGAATTCTCTACTGACTTGGTTAATTTTGATGTAAAAATTTATTCAATTAAATGTATGAGTACAAAAAATATTACTAAAGCAGAATATATTTATTACATTAGAAATAATTTTAAGGAGAATCTGTTGAAAAACAATGAGGAAAATAAGGAAAGTTGTTTATTAATACCAATCTATTTAGAAAGATCGTTCAAAAGACACAGCCTCCAATTATATATTACACTTAACAGTCATTGAAATATATCATTGACATGACTGAAAACTACAAATTCAGATATGTATGTACAACTGACGAATGCTAAAATGAACTACCAATGATTTATCATTCAATTTGCTGATTTAAAAACAAATAAATAAAAATATTTCTCTATTTTTGAATGGATATTACAATCCAGATTTATAATTCACAAATAAACAGCAAACACAAATGAGACATAAACACTTAATATATGAAAACTATCAGAATAATCCATTGTGCAGCATCTCAGATTTATGAATGAGCATCACAGATTATACAATAGTAAAATAAGATATAAATTTAATCAGTCTTTTAAATTTATTAATAACATGTCTACAAATATATTTTTCTCACATTGGTAACAATTATGTTTAAAATATAAAACTATAAAGCCTGCATCAACTCCTGGCCTCACATCACATCCAATGTCAACATAAGATAGCTATGATTTCAGTTCAGTGAGGTTTAGGCTTATGGCCATCTACATAGAAATTGCGAGTTGCAAGTGGAAGCCTCACTTCCATGTTATTCAATTCCTTAGTCAGAATGATCTGGCAACCTAAAACAAAAAATAAAATTAGTCCAATTCATCCTGAATTAGAAACTGAATGATGAAACATCCAAATGAAAACCTTTTCAAAGACAAAATGCTAACAAATTCTTTAGAGAAATTGTTTTATAGCATTAAATTTTTCCTTTTGAGGAATACATACACAAAATCAAAAATAGCGAATAAAAAGTGAAATTTTGGAAGGATTTCAAAGTCTTCTCTGTTAGTAAAAGTGGGGGGGAAATCTCTCAATAAGGGTATAGACCTCCACTATAGTCGAGCCGGTGAAAAATGTCCAATGACAGATGCAAAGGGGAGGGAGAAATTAAAGGGAACCAGTGACCTTCGACCAATGAAAAGGGCCCGGCAATGTCACGTGTTCCTTGTTACCAACTCTCCTAGTTCCTCTCAGTTCTCATTCTATTGTTGACGTTGCCATCTTATAGTTGTTTTAAAAGTTTTCATTTGTTTTAGTTAGTTTCATAGTGTAAAAAGTCCTTTAGTTTTCGTTAAGTATGATGAGTTCCAGACAAGATGTTTGCAGATCAACATTGCGTTCGCAAATTTGTGAAACTGTAGTTAAAATTTACAAGTATTTTGAAGAAGAAAAAAATAATGCTTCCTGTAACAAAAGCCATGGAGAGGACTGCAAAATCCTGTGGAATAAGCACAAACAAGGTCAAGAATATTAAAAGAAAAGTATGGTGATACCAGTGGTACTAAGGAAGCAGCTTCAGTATTAACCACTCCAGGGAAAAAAAGACCTCGAAAAAGCCCGAAGACATTCATTGATAGCTTTGACGAGGAAGCAATCCGGCGGCACATTTACTCCTATTATGAGAGAAAGGAATACCAACCATACAGAAACGTCTGCAATCTGCAAGCAGATCTTTTCACAGGTGGGCGAACTAGTTTAAGAATTATTATTTAAAAAATAGGGTTTAAATGGAGAAAGTTTGCCAGTAATAGGAAACTTCTTATGGAAAAATGTGACGTTGTTGCAAGGTGGGGAAAATTTCTTTGAGAAATATCTAAAGTAAATTTAGAAAATGTGATTTGGCTGGATGAGACATGGGTGAATGCTGGACATTCGAAAAGTACGATTTTGACCGATGAAACAGCTAAAGGGACAATGCCAGCCCCCGTAGGCAAGGGAGCTTGTTTGATTTTGCTAAATGCTGGGAGTTCAGAAGGTTTTGTGCCAAACTGCACACACCTTTTTCAAGCAAAAAAACAAACGGGTAGTGAAATGACTAACGAGACTTTTAAAAATTGGTTTATTGACTGACTGTTGCCCAATATCAAACAAAATCAGATAATAGTCATGGACAATGCTCCGTATCATAGTTTTCGAGTAAATAAACCTCCCTCATGTAAGTGGCTGAAAGGCAATATTCTGAATTGGCTGAAAGACAAAAATGTCCCAGAATTGGAACGGAATGAACAAAATGGAGCTATTAAAGTTAGCCAAGTTTTATGAGCCACGATTTCCATTATATGAAATTGATGAAGTTGCAAAAGCACATGGCCACAAACTGTTAAGAATCCTGCCATATCACTGCCACTTTAATGCCATCGAAATGATCTGGGCGCAAGTAAAAGGTTTTGTTGCAGAGTGTAACAACTCCTTTAAAATTACCGACGTTAAGAAGCTAACTGAAGAAGCCATTTCAAATGTGACCCCTTTGAACTGGAGAATTGTAGTGAAAAATGTGACGTCCATTCTTAAGGAAGCTGTGAATATTGATGGCATAGTTGAAACTAATGTAGAGGAATTGATTGTTGAGCTGAAAAGCAGCAGCGACAGCAACTCGGACTCATTACACACGGACGATGATTCCAATTAATCAGATAATTCTGACCTCTCTCTTCCAATCAAAAGGTACGAATCAGTTTTTGTCAATAACAGAAGATATCTAATAAGTTTCCTAATGCATTTGTACATTTATTGGTTTTTCTAAATTTCAGATCGCTACAAGAACCGTCGACTTCAAGAGGGCTTGAAGGAATATATCCTCTAGAATGACAACAATTTTAGTAAATCATAATTGTTTATAAAATACCATTTATTATTATTGTAATTAATCCCCAATGCCGACCGAAATCTGATTTTTCTTGCTGTATTTCAAAAGAGTAATCTTTGGCCTCCCTATTTATGCTTAATTCTGCAATTTTTATTTACAATAATATATATAAAACTAGTAGAAGGTGCTTGCATACTGCAAGCATTTCATCTCACCTTGAAAAAACAGTAATTTTTCAGAGGGATATTTCATCATGAGAAATATTTCTTTAATTCTAAATATTTCTACTCGGACCGATTTTCGTTTTTTCATTATGGAACAATAATGGAGTAATATAATCACTAATTTTTGCAATTTTAGGAATATTATACTTTTCCTACATTGGGTTAATAATGCCACAAATTTATGCCAAATTTTAAATTTATAGCACATTTAGAAGTGAAATAACATTTATCTAATTGTTTAAAATTAATTAATTTTTAACGGCCGCAATAACAATTTCTTGAATACACTGAAATGTTTATTCGTTTGTATAGACTAATCTCTAAATAACTTAAAAAGTTCAGCTCCCTATCTAGCCCCGTGGTATCAAAACATTTACCTATTTGTTTAAACTTTAAGAATTTTTAACTGCCAAACAAATTAAAATATCAAAATTTCTATAATCCCTATTTCGTTTTTTTACAAATCCTACCTCTAAAAAAAATTTCAGCTCCGTAGCACATTCCGAAATACATAAACCTTAAAAATTGTTTTAAAAAATTGCGAATTTTTAGCGGCCGCATTGTTGCACTTTTTCAAGATTTTCGTTTTTTCTAGTCGGTTTTGCACAAAATCCTATCTAAAAAAAATTCGAATCTCTAGCTCATCTGGAAGTGCCTAAACATTAGATTATCCTCTGTAAGAAATGTATATATATAATGATACTAGCGTAATTGCCAGTCAAATATGATGGGTATGCTTGGATTAAGTATTAAATTTAAGGAACCTCCCATTCTTCCTCCTTTTCTCTCTTCTTCTCTCCCATCCTCCCTCCCTTCCATCCGCCCTCCTTCCCATTCTCCCTCCCTCTCCTTTCTCTCTCCTTCTCTTGAAAAATAGACTAATTCTATACCACCCTTACTTTATATTTACCTTCCATTCTATATCCCTTCCTTCCTATCTCCCTCCCCACATCCTCCTCTCTCTTATTCTACATCTAAATAGTCGTTTAGATAAAAAAAAGAAACCAAACTAAATCCCAGTCCCATTAGAATTACGTAATTTCGCAAAAACTCCTATGATAATTTAAGGCTATCTATGCATTCCTATATATTATAGGGTTGCCACCTGTTTGGTTTTCACCCGAATTGTTCGGTAATCAGATAAACTGTTCAGTGTTTGGTACCGATGCTTTACCAAACACCGAACAGTTAGATAATTTGGAAAATTTTTAGGTGTTCGGTATCCATCGTACATACTACACCCATAGATTGCTTGTGTGGAAGGAGGATAAGTGAAGTCATTAGTGAGAAGAATTGAGAAAAATCATCTATGCTAAGGAATTGCTACAGCATCCGGTAAATACGAAATAATGTACGTTTTTGAAGGGACTGGCTTAAATCTACATAAATCAGAGAAAATATACAAGGAAAAATCTATACAGGGCATGTTTTGTAAGTTTCCTCATACAAATATTGTTATAATAGATCCATGATGAGATATCAATGAAATGTGTAACGCACAAAAATGAAATCTAAATCAATTTTTATTCCATTTTCTCCATCATATCAGCTCTCTTGGAGCATATGGTCAAAATTTTGAATTCAGTAACAGCTTTTTTGTGATGTCTAACACTTTCAAAGTTGAAAATGCTTTGATAAAACCTCTGCCAATTATATTTAATAAACAAACTAATAAATTGCAAATATAGAGGTGAGTCAACCTCCTCAGGCACCTATCCCAATGGGCACCAAAATCTGATACCAATGAAAACCTATTTCGATATAGTCACTTCTAAAGAATGTTAAAAAGATCTATCTTTTCGATGTTTATATTGGGCATTGGGCTGTGTATTAACAGTTTTTGCTACAAAATTAAAGGTGTATTTTATTTGCATCAGGTGAAAGATTGTCCAGACTGCAAAAGTGTTTTCTCGTCTCCTTTAAAAATTATTACTATTTCAATAATTTTAATGATTAGTCACACAAAGATGTGTAGAAACTTCTAAATAGTACAATTACTCCAGTTAGGAAATGTAATTTACACTGTTTGGTTTTGTTCGTGATATGTTGTTATGTTCATAGTTTTTTTAGAAATGTTATTAGAATGTTCGGGAATCGGGTCCAAAAAAGGTGGCAACCCTAATATATTACACATATGTGGGTTGAGACAACAATTGATCCTCGGAGTTTAACAATGACGTGGTTGGCAAGACAACATCCTGTTTAAAAGCCGATATTTTCCCAAAATATGTGATTTAAATGTTTAGTATGAGAGATTTCGAATGGTAGGCAGAAAAAGATGAATAGAATAAGAAACTTCGTTAATATTCCTAAAACATAGTTTAAATTCAAAGATCGTACGTCAATTCTTTCTAATTTTAATTTGAAAAGAATAAAAGCCTGCACTTTAAAAAGTCGCTTTTTACGTGTTAGGTATCTTACGGGAAATGGAAATCGACCCCCTGAAGTTGAACCAGGGTCTTTTTTCGTCATTTAATTTTTATATCTGAATCAAACATTCCTGTGAAATTTCAACCTTCCACCTAATCAGGAAGTTTGTTAAAAATGTGTTAAAACGTGCCATTGATGACGTCAGCGTTACGTTACGGACAACTGCTATTTTATTAAGAAATACTTTAAATGTTGTTATTGATGATTATGTGAATACCCAAAGATGGGGAATTTTGAGTTTTAAAATACCCTTATATAATGCTGAGAACCATTTCTCAGCACGAAGGCTTCTGAGCAATACAGGCTGTTCTTATGCCTGTAAAAGGCTTTCCTCTTGGGCCGATGTGTTTTTCTCATCTGTCAACAGTTCTGGAGAGAGAAGGCTTAGTGAGGCAAAAGGATCTCCAGCCATCTGGACCAATATTGTCATTTCGTTTGCATTAGCCTATCTTAATAGTAATACGCGAAAGAAGAAAGGATCATTGTCCCGTCACAAACAAGTTTCTTCAAAGATGTTTACGATCACCTCTAATGAAGAGTGTGTTCGAGTTGCATGGGAAATATTCTCGCCTCAGGCTCGCCACCACCGCTCGTATTGCTCTATTCTACAGGATTTAGTCTGAAGGAAAACATAACATGTGTGGTTATTTTTTTATTTTTTCCTAGTGATTATGTCTTCAGAGATTAATTAAATATTTCTACAATATCATTATTTATTATGGTTTCTACAAGTAGAAAAAAGCAAGCAGTAGCAGATGATGAAATTGAGAAGGAAATCTTGGGAGTAGGTGATTCGGATGACAGCGTGAGTTCAGAAAGTGATAGTGAGAATTGTATTGAAGATCGTTCAGAACTTGACACATTGATGCACATTAACATTGAGCCAGAGGAGGACGGTGGAGAAGAGTTTGCGTGGGAGGACATGATAAATTATGTGGGACAAAGAGAAGATTTTACTGTGGCTATGAACCTCAAAAGACTCCTAGGAATATGACTGATATTGTGAGTATTTTGAATTGTTTTTTGATGTGGAATTTATTAAGACTATTGCGAAAGAAACAAATTGCTACGTAGAGCAACATATAACATCAAGTAGGGGTATATTTTCAAGAAAATCAAGAATTGCATCATGGAGAAAAGTGACACTGTAAGAAACTTACAGTTTTGGGATTGTTTATGCTGATGGAAATTATTCAGAAGCCCAAGTTTCGTTCTTATTTGGTTTGGTCTTTACTT
This sequence comes from Tanypteryx hageni, assembly GCA_028673005.1. Classification (NCBI taxonomy): domain Eukaryota; kingdom Metazoa; phylum Arthropoda; class Insecta; order Odonata; family Petaluridae; genus Tanypteryx; species Tanypteryx hageni. The sequence goes on from CM054116.1 coordinate 97,676,818, forward strand.
TGATTGCTTTGAGGACTACCATATCAAGCAGAATTGTTATGGTAAGCCATTGGTATTTTTTGTCTCTTATCCCTCTGTCACTGGTGCACAGTTCTAGCACCGTAGATTATTTTTGGATACTTTTTTTGAAATTTGTGTACCAAAAAACTTGCGAGAAAGATATAGAAACAGAATGAGCCCCATGCCCTTTGTCTTCATGCGGTCTTGGTCCCACTTGGCAACAGCGCTCCCTACCTCCCCCTCTACACTTCCAGCTGTCATCGCACTTCTTTCTGCGGCTTGACTGTAAGCCTGTTATCTTTTTTTCTCAGTCAGTAGCATTTCTTAAGAGCCATGTACATTTATGATGTAGGTTATATTTTAGGATAAGTTTACTGACACAATACAATAGACAGCTGAGGTCTCTAACAAAAATTTTTAAGTGGCAAGCCATCTCAAATGTAATGACATAGTAGCTGGACTGATCTTACAGCCAAGGCCAGAAACCTGGATATTATCCAAGTTGTCACTGAGCACGTAAAATGTAGTGGCTATCAGTCACTACATTTTACATACATATCTCTGTATGATGAAGTTTAAAGACAAATTCAGGAAATTTAACATGGGATGCCAATATTAATGTAATATAATGAGAGTGTATACAAGATGACAAATTCCAAAAGAGGCTGCTAATAGATTTTCAAGCTGGAAACTTGGGTGTCTCAATTTTTGTGAAGATGTTTCAAAAGCAAAGAAAATCACAAGAAGGCATTATAGGATCACAGACTTCTTGAAGCCATCAACTTCAACTGCATCAGACTCTGGCTCTTCAAGTCAATATTGAATTTATCTTAAATTTTCTTTAATAAAATTGAACCTTCTTTCAAAGCTTCACTTTCTGCCATGCATAAAATATACTGTAAAGTAATTGCAGACCATTTCTGAGTCGATTTATATAAATATGGACTTAAAAGATTTATCCTTAGAAAAGATTTGTGACTACAAGAAATTGCCTATTCTAAAGGTGTGCAACCTATAGTCCATTGCCTGGATCTGGCCCATAAATGCATGCAGGTCACCAAAGGATTAAAAACTATGTATTAGCCCCACGACTTAAAGAGGCTCCATGCATCTGATCAACTTATAGGCTTACTAGATTGAAATGCTGATGTTTGATGAAGCACAAACTCTCATTCATGTGCAAGTATTTGCATCCAAAGAGGGTAAAGCATCTTATTGCTATTGTCCCAGCACTGCTTTTAGCTATATATAAGTAAATAAAAAAGCCCAGGAGATAGAATGAGATGCCAAATAGATTACATCCTTGTAAAACAAAGATTCAGGAACAGCATAAAGAATGCCAAGGCATTGCAAGGAGCAGACATTGATTCAGATCACAGCCTTCTAATACTTGACGTGAATACAAAGCTCAAACAAATAAGAAAAACGAGAAGAGAAAGACAGACCTGGGACCTAGAAAAACTGAAAGAAAGGCAGAATGTAGTCAGCATGAAGCTGGAAGATAACCTAAGAAAGTTGGAAAACAAACCGAAGACCGTCGATATAGAATGGAATGAAATTAAAACCAGTATCAAGGATACCTTGGATAAAGAGATTGGAAAACTAGAGAAGAAAATCAGAAAACCATGGATCACGAAGGAAATGCTGGAGAAAATGGATGAGAGACGAAAATGGAAAAACGTAAACAGTGAAGAAGGTAGAGCCAACTATAGGCGTATAAACAATGAGTTGAGAAGGGTAACAGATAAAGCTAGAGAAAATTGGATAAAAGGAAAATGTGATGAAATAGAAAAAATGGAGAAGTTAGGCCGGTACGATATGATGTACGCTAGTGCACTGGAATTAGAGGATAAGAAGTCTAATGGAATTTGTGGTAAAGGAATTATGAATACGGATGGGAAGATAGTCTCAGAAACAAAGGATGTAGCACAGGTATGGGAAGAATACATTAAGGAATTATACAGCAAACAGGCAGGAGCGGCAAAAATAGAACTGGAAAATGAGGAAAACATTGAAGAAGACAACTTAGGACCAAGTATTATGGAGAGCGAAGTAGAAAAGGCGATAGTGGAACTAAAGAAGGGGAAAGCCATGGGCAGCGATGGAATACCGGCTGAGATACTTAAAGTCATAGGATCAGAAGGACTAAAAGCGATCACGAAATTAATTAATAAGATTTACGACACGGGAGAGTGGCCTCAGGATTTCCTAGAAGTAACAATGATCCCTCTAAAGAAGAAGCCAAAGGCAATGCAGTGTAAAGATTACAGAACTATAAGCCTTCTGTCACACACATCGAAGATCATCACGAGGATTCTTAATAAAAGGCTGGAGAAAAAGGCAGAAGAAATAATAGGGGAAGATCAATTTGGTTTCAGAAAAGGACGAGGAACTAGAGATGCTATAGGAGTAGTTAGAATAATATCAGAAAGGGCAATAGAATACAGTCAAGATATCTGCGCATGTTTCGTAGACTGGCAGAAGGCCTTTGATAGAGTAAATTGGGTAAAGTTGATGAAGATATTAAAGGATATAGGTGTAGACTGGAAAGACAGGAGACTGATTAGGAATCTATATGAGAATCAAGTTGTAAAGGTCAGGTTTGATAATGTGGACACCTGCGGAATAAATATCGGTAGAGGAGTAAGACAAGGCTGCTGCCTATCGCCAACCCTATTCAATATATATGGAGAAAGTCTAATGCAAGAAGCTTTAGAAGGCACAGGGGATTTCAAAATAGGAGGAAGGATTATAAGAACAGTAAAATACGCAGATGATCAAGTACTTCTAGCAAGAAAGGAAGAGGAGCTACAAAAAATGATAAATAGACTAGTGATAACAGGTAGAAAATACGGTATGGAAATAAACACAGAAAAATCCAAGGTCATTCGAATATCGGGTAAAGAAGAGAATCTGAACATAACTATTGGGGGAAAGCCATTAGAACAAGTTTCAGAATATAAATACCTTGGAAGTATCATAACACGAGAGGCAAAATGCACGGATGAGATCAGAACTAGAATAAGAAAAGCAAAAGCGGCTTTCAGGAGAAAGAAACAACTACTTACAGGGAATATAAGGGAAGATATCCGCAAGAAGTTGATAAAATGCTACGTATGGAGTATAGCATTGTATGGGGCAGAAACATGGACGCTAAGGAAAAATGACATCAAATACTTGGAAAGCTTTGAAATGTGGACTTGGAGGAGAATGCTGAAGATAAAATGGACAGATAGGATGAAAAACGATGAAGTGCTACGAAGAATAGGAGAGAAGCGAATGATTATACAGACTATCAGAAAGAGGAAGGCTAACTGGGTTGGACATTACCTGAGGAGAGAGAGTATGATTAAAGACGTGTTAGAAGGAAAACTAGATGGGAAAAGGGAAAGAGGTAGGAAAAGGTTTCAGCTGATAGACGATTTGAAAGGGAAAGAGAGTTATCAAGAAATAAAGAGGACAGCGGAAAATAGGAATATATGGAGAACCAGGTTTAACCAAGAATAATCACGGACCTGTCTACGGACAGACTACCTATGATGATGAAGTAAATATGTTAAAATTCGAATTAACAGTATTCTTTTAAGTGTCAATATTGTGCCATACCTAGCCTAGAGTCTTCACGAAGGAATGGCGCTAGGTCAAGCAAGTCTTCTTCCTTCTCATCTGCTGGTGGCAAGCGATCCAGATGATCTCCACTAACATATACATGACAGGTGGTACAGGCTAATGATGCCTCACAGGCACCTGTTGATGAATTATAGTTCAATACATGTAACATTATGATGCCATTAATTCATAATGCACAAATACGTGTTAAGTAAAATTATATATTTATGATACATATAAATTAGGGGCCATCCTTAAATGATGTCACAGCATTTTTGGGATTTTTGACCCCCCCCCTCCTCTGTCACAAAGTGTCACATACAGCTTCACCCCCCCCCCCCTCCCATGTCACAAAACCTTGTCCTTTTTAATTTAGTCATATTGGCTATATAAAATTAATGATATGTCCAGACATAATTTGTACAATGTTTCATCTGTTATTACATGAGAGAAATTCAATACATTCAAATAAAATTATTGCTTTTTATAAGTACATATTATAGACAATGAAATACTTAAATGCAGCAGATATTCCATTGTATGCAAATACAATACTAATTAATATAAAAATTACATGTATGTACTCTTTAAACAATGTCTGGCAACTCCAACAATGTACGAAGTTTATGCTTTTATAACTTCCAGATTAACCCATCTCTATTTTTGTAACTTCACTAACTATGGAATACATTCATTAAAAGCAATAACAATTAATATAAATTTTAAAAATGGATATAAACAAAATGAAAAATTTGAACAACTTAGAAATTAAAATTCTTTCCATGGTGTTCGGAAAATCTCATCCATACTATAAATATGCATATTATTTGAATCTCCATCATCTGTATTATATTTTATTTCATTCAAATCCAAATTTTCTTCATCAATCCATTCTGCATATTGAACATTTTCCTGGTTTGTTATAATAGCCATCATTTCACGCTGTTGTCTAGCAGCAATACGAATTGGCCTAACTCTTTCCTGAATTTGTGGCATGGTATCTGTCTGCTTATGTATCTTATAGTGTTTCTGTAACATGACATTTGAAGCAAAATACAGATTGCAGGTATTGCATATTCGATTTCTTAATTCCTTTTTAATAGATGGGCAGTATAGATCATATGGCATAATTTTGAAACTTTTGGCAGATCTTGGTAATATTTCTTCCAAATCAATACTATCTGCAATGAAAACAGATGGATACTTCAAATTAAGACCTTGCTCATCTGTTGATAATGGAGCTTTTAAACCTTCATTTGTCTGTTTGATTGGAAACGGTGGAGGTAGGAATCGATCCCTTAAAATACTGAAAATTGAGCTTCGAGGTGCTGAACAACAGTTTGTGTCTCTGCACTTCACAATCTGTGTAAAATATTGGCTAGTCCTCAAATGCTTTGATGACCAAACAGCATCTGCTGTCAACAAATTTTCAGGATTAATCTCTGAATTTTCTGGACTTATATTTTTGGCTACAGTTGGAAATCCATCAATTACCATTTGCCCCCATATTTCTGCCAATGTATTGCCACAATATTCAGTTTTCTTTTTCAAGGTCATCATTAATCGTTTTGCCTTGTGAATCAAGATGGCTTCCATAATGCTCATGAGGAAGAATAACTCCAGACAGTTCCTTACTTAAAGGTGCCATCCTTCTCTCAACACGTTTGAAAGAACTCCTGCCAGGTGCATTGGTTGCAATAAAAAGGGCATCCAAATTATATTTTAAAAAGTGATTGATTCCAACATCAATTACCTTCTGGTATCGAGGATTCTCATCAGGGCCACCATTCACAGTAAAAATTACCATAGGTTTTACTTTGTTCTGAAACCTTGTGATACTTTCAAATTCGGGTAACTTCAAAAGTATTTCAAAGTCAAATGCATGTGAAAATGCTGTTGAAGAAGAGTGCTTACCGGATCTGATAGCTATAAAGGTTGGGCCTGAATATCCTACTGCAGTTGGATCACCATTTCCATTTTTTTAAATTTCAATTCCAGCATAAACTGAAGGTATCAACTTATGTCTGGCAGCTACAACCCAATCATGATCAGGTAAACTTACTCGATACTCAACATGCATGACCAATGGAGATTGCTCCTTTGCTGCTGTTAAGCCAAGTGGCACTCGAGCCTTATCACCTTGGCTCAAGAAGCATACTTCATTTGGTCCAAGAATTGAAGCAATTTCTTCCAAATGATTAATAGTTACTCTGCAAAATTGCCCATCAACATGTTGGAAGTGTGCATCATTTTGAGCTTTCATGAGCTTGACTGGGACAGTGATAACATGCCGTTTCCCTTCTAAAGATGAACTGCATTTAGGAAGTAAGCGAACATAAACGCCATTTCGACTTATATTGAAGCCGATCTTATTTAATTCTTCAGTAAGCTCATCCAAAGTTTTGATACCTCTCAAAGAATCTTCATTTCATCGTTCATGTGATGCAGAACCACGGATAGCTATATTAATAATAGCTTTTAACAACTCTGGCTGATCCAGTTCAACTCTTGGTCTACCTACTGTATCTCTCTTCTTTAAAACTTCTTTAGTTTTTGGATTCTTTTCACAAATTTCTTCTAGTTTTCTTTTTCTTTCATTTCTTGATTTTTTCTGTCGTTGTTGGTCAGATGTTTTTATTTTAAGCTCTCTTTCGAGTTCTCTTTTCTTTTTCTCGTTTTCTTTGAGTTTTTCGAGTTGTTCATTAGTAAGTTGTCCACAACTCTTTCTTTTATAAAGTCCTACTAAATCACTGTTTATTACATCTATTTTTTCTTAGTTCATCTTGTACTTTTGTTTTTGGTTTATTGACAATATCTACAATGCAAGATGTAGAAAATTGTTCTTTAGGAATACTAGTTGATTTCTCAGGAACTACACTTTGAACTTTTTTCTCCCAAGTAGTGATATTTGATACTCTTGATTGTTTTTCCAAAAAGCATAATAAAGTTCCTTTATTTTTCACTACTAAAGCTTCATTTTCTTTAATGATGGAGGTCACTATTGATGGTAAATTCTGCATTTTTTTAATACGATTCCAAATTTTTACAGTTTCTTGCTGCACATCCTTTGGTTTCTTTGATGGTTTTGCCTTTAAGTATGACTTAAATAATGATTGAAATAGTTCACCTTTATCCATTCTGTAAATAAGAGGATAATTATTTTATATTTACATAAATATAGATATTGTACAAATCAAGTCCATAATATTTAAAAGCCTTAAAAAGAAGAAGCTCTTATTATTTTCCTTATTTTAATTCCAATGAAAAGTACGATTTAAATACTATATCCATTCACATATTTTATTATTTAACTCAAAAAAATTCAGTTATCTTTTAGTACATGCAAGTATATATACCTGATTTTCTTGTTAAAAATATTCTAGTATTTGAATAAAACAGCAGTTTTTAATTACATTCTGAAATACAAAAATAAATATTTAATTTTAAATTATAAACTAATATGTATATACTAATGACTTGCCAATATTTTAATAGCGAGTTCTCTAAAATATTTTTTTTCTTGCCCAAAAACGAAAAATAACTAAAAGCATTATTTTAGAAAAATTATTGTATAAATAATGTTTACAAAACATTCTCTTTGAAAAATTAACAAATGATTATTATTTTAGTTCTATTATAATTAAGAATGACTTCATTTCATGACTAAAACTTACCAAGACTTTTTACGGTAGGCAATTAAAAATAGTAACTAACATTCACACGGCTTGGTTTTAGCCACTTTACTGTAAATGAATATGATACAATAACAGTCAAGGAGACTAAAACATAGAGGAGGACTAGAACACCAACACAATAACAACTTAAGCTGATAATTAAGTATACAGCTTATTATAATAGTTATTGGAGTTTTTCTGTGAGGCTTAGTTTTGCATTATATTTTTCAACTGTTATTTACAAGTTTCCACCAGAGGGCCAGTGGCAGGAAAGACAAGTAAAACAGAGAATAAATAAAAGTTAGTGAATGTCACTTCAAGAAAATTAAGGAAATAAAGCACAAGATCTTAGCAAAAATCTTTACTTATTTGTGACATCACATTGTTTTACATATACTCCTCCCCCCCTTGTCACAAAATGTCACCTATTCCCAGACCCCCCCCCCCTCCCCCTTAAGCGTGACATCATTTAAGGATGGCCTCTTACATGATTCTTAAAAGAGAAACATAATGATAAAAGTATAGATGAAGGATTTATATAAAAAAACTCTTATTTGAAAAATACAGTAGAACATCAAGTATCTGAATAAAACTTTGTTTTTAAAACATTAAAATAAGTTTCTTGTATTTCAAATAATTAAAATGTGAATACAAATATAAGTATAATACTTTCATCAAAACAAAGATTTAGCAAATAATAAAAACTAAAAATCAAAGGGGCAAGGGATAGGACACTGCTTCTAATAGATAATGCTCAATTTCACAGCTGAAACACAAAAACCATTGATGAAAATTCTGCTGTAATCTTCCACCAAATTTCACAGCGCTACTACAATCAGGGGATTGAGGAGTTGTAGAAAAACTGAAGAGCCTACACACAAACCAGATTCTTTGTACTTCACTCCTTGCAGATGAAAATGAAGAGGGTCTGGTTGTTTCAATGAAATCAAATCTTCAAGATCTTTGATATGAATAAATATAAGCTGATGTATGGAATTCATGGACAGAAGACACCCTCAAAAATGAGATTAAAAACTGTTGCACATTCCATGAATTTTGAGGAGGAAAGAGAAAATTCTAATGAGAGTGAAGTTAATAATTTTTTAAAGCTACTCTGGTATGTTTCCATAGATTTTCAGATTGTAACAAAGATGATGCATATGGATGGTAGTGAATGATGCAACCTATACTGGCTACCAAATTTTAAATAATGAAATAACGACAAATGATAACCAAGACCAACATGAGGAGGAAACAGACGATAATGCAGGAAATACTATTCAAAACAATTTAAATCTCAGATTACTAAAAGGAAACAAGATCAATTTTATCATAAGGAGTCTATTTTTATTCTGTATAAAGTAGTACATATTAAAACGAGTGACTGCATCATAAACTCTACTATTCAGTGAATGACTTTCTTACTGATAAATATTAAGCAGCATACTTGTGTAAAGAAATTAATAAACTCTACCATTAGTTTCCTAATATAAACAATAATATTTAATTTGAATGATAATTAGTTTGTAATTTAAACTGTGTATTAACATGTATTTGTGTATAATGCCAAAATTATAATTAATTACTATTATTCTATTTTTTTATCCAATGAACAATATTACAATGTACTTCTAAATAGTACGTAAATTGATCTTCCCCTCATTTTTTTGATCTGCCAAATACATGTAATAATCATGTGATGGAATCAAATAAAATTATTATTTTATAATTGATACATTTTAAATAATAAGCATAGTTAAAACTTTTAATTACTTTTAACATACAAAACGTAAGAGATGAAAAAAATTTCATATGGGAAATACAGAATTTTAGATTTGAAATAGCTAACTGGAAAGCCATCTTAAATAAAATGACAGCATGGATCATTTTAATATGTTGCAATAGGCTATGATTTTAAACTGCATAGAAAATATTATTCAATCAAATGGCAGTTATGAAGACAATTCCAAGGAGATGAAACAGGTTTATTTTTTCAAGTCTTTCATCAACAAAAGCAATAAAATGTTACGGCATGAATAGATATTTGCATTCCACCTTTAACTTGACAGATAGCAATCGGAATTGGGCCACTAGTTATTTGAAAATAAGAATATTAGTGGCTTTTACCGTAATATAGCCTGATATATGATAATGTGATGGAATGCATAAGAGTTAATTTAGGAAATGAATGTCATTTATCATAATACACCCATCTCTTGCTTTGCACTGCATGCACGGCTCCTGGAAAATCTCACTTAAAATAAAATCAGCAGGGTAGGATTTCCATAGGGATACAAGTTACCTTTGAGCATCACCTTAGGCTCAACATGCAACAATATAGTTACACTATATTCAGCATTGCTTCTTTTATCCTTTTTCGTACTGAATTGAAATATTTTATGCTTTTTAATGCTCCGAGACCATTTCAAAACACTGCTCAAGAGAAACTGAAGGCCATGCAATTGGGGATTGTTCTTTAAAAGAAAACGATGCTTAACATAAAACGTGTATAGCAAAAGCATGTAATTTGAGTGATGAGCGAATTTCTGAAAATTAGGTCGCGAAGAAGATATGCTCAAATTTAAAACCAAAGATAGGCAAAAATATTAGGTAGCCAAATGTTGGTGTAGATGACAGAATTTTAGCAAAATTCTAAAAGCTACAGTATTACAATCATAATAATTCCAGTTATATATTTGTGCTTGAATTTATTGATATATTAATAGTTTTCATAAACATAAAAATTATGCAAAACAATTTGTTTTAATTCTTTATAATACCAACACTACCCATGCTAAACAATATCCCTTCTAAAAGTATAAATATTCGAAAAAACTGGATGGATGAAATGTTTCATTAGTATGAAGAATACCAAAGATCTGCTATTCAAGCAGATACATAACAATTCTAAATAGGTGGTAGGTGCACTTTTAAATATTGTCTCACTTAAAACATCAATTATAACGTAATGTATTTACACTAATTAAACCCACTCCCAAATTCAGCATATCTTTCAGTGATATTAACCCATTATCACTTTTCCGTTTCATATTTAAAGAAGTGATTACTAAATAAAACCTTTTCCAAAGAAAAAAGTTGTCACCGAAATACCTTCCATGTCAATCCCATGCCTGTGAGCCAAATACAAAACATTATCTCCAACTTTACCCCTGACTTCTACTCGTTTTCCGTCCTTGTCAACATAAGTGACATTAACACTGAAAATGATAGCAATAATTACTTCAGCGGTACTTTCAAAAATATAAATGACATTTCTTTATACGGTTACTCACACTTCGTCCTCGGATTTGGGATCTTGCCATTCATATTCTCCATGCTCGAGCCCTTCAAATAATACAGTAAAACGCGGAAACATCAAGAAAGCTATTGCCTCCATGCGAACTTTGCATATTTAACTTGTCATTTATCAGATTACTTACAGCTACTGCTTCTAAATCCCCTTGCGTGTATTCCAATCAAATTTTTATCACAAATGAATTTTCGTCTTGTATAATAGAACCCCAAATTCTTCAAATCGGAAACGATCCAAGAAATTTGACGCCAAGTTAAAGATATCCCCAACATTATTTAAAAACAAAAACGAGCGGGACAATCTTTGGAATGACCCTCCTGCAAAAACAAAATAGTTTCCTTCAAATTCCACAGGCTTTATAGTAGCTAATTACAAGGTAAGGCAGAAAACGTTACTCCAAGTATCTATAAAATTGTTAACTTATGTAGTAATAATAATAAATTAGGACAATTAGAGATATATATCTTGATAATCTTAAACATAAAGCAATGGCAGATGGCTAATAATCTTAACGCACTCCATCGTTTACATACGGGGTATTTTGTTACGAAAGATAGCACAACATCAGAATAAACTTTATTACAAATTCTGTGATATAGTAATGTTTCTTACTCGAGGGCGCCTTGAGCGTAATAAATTCTTCTCCCTCCCATAGATGTCACTATACTCGTAGAGGGAGATTGAACTTGTCGGCAATGGTATCACAGACTTAAATCAGTAACCCAGCGGCCTACAATTCCAAACTTTTTGAATATATGCCGCACTATTAACACACATTCATCTTCATAAATTATGAAGTTATTATTTAGACCACCTCATTGTTTTTATCCAGAAGATACGTTACTTGTGCAGACGTAAATTAGTGAGTAGGTCGTGCCAATGGCGAGATAATCCGTTGACTTAATAACTTCACCACATCTGATTAAGGCTTCATTTGTAATTCTATCATTAATCAAATATAAACACGTTGCATTAACCAGAGCATGGCTAAGGCGGTATTTGCCATAAGCGCTGCTTGAAAAAGGTGCCCGACGTTCCCACAAAAAAGTTTATTTTCCCATAATTAAGTAGTTTGAATACTCAAACGTTGAAGTTATAGTTGATAGAAACGCTATTATGATTTATTAAAACGCAGTAAAATAATTTTCTAAATAACCAAGGTTTTTCCTAAAAATTTTTCAGATGCCATATCTCATGGGTCTCTGAAAACACCAACCAGTTTATAAAAAGCGATTTATTCACAAATAATCTAGTGCTGACAGCCTATTACGTTGTCAACAACAGTTATATTTTGATAAACCTAACGGAATGTCAGACAGATTTTCATTATAAATTTTTAAAACACCAATTTTCGAGGTGCAAGGTTAGAAATTTTGAAATGGAGACCCTTTAAATTTTGCAACATCAACATTGCAAGGCAAGGTTTTTTTGAAATGTCGCATTTAGACTTGTCGTTCCCTTTCTTAACTTCCTATAGCATGAATGAAATAAATCTAGTTAAATAAAAAATGTTAGTACAGGGAATTTTTTAAATTTTAATGATAAATTATACTTATTTTGTTGATTAAAAAAATTACTTAATTCTATAAACATATGAATTGGTACAACTGAATTGTTTAATATAGAAAGCATTGTTATTTAATAATAGACCCTAAATTCTTACCATTTCATATGAATTGCACCAGTTACATATGTCCGTCTAATACATTTGTATCGATGCTTAAATGATAGGCTACCCAGCACATGCAAACTAGCATTGCAAGAGTGAAATTCAGTTAACATGAAACCAGCATGACTTGAATAATAGGAAATTAACCTATAGGAACTACAAATATAACAGCCATTGAAAAAAGGATCATGCTGTAATCTTAAATTTCCAAAGTTAGCAATACATTTATAATGGCAAATGTTAAGTGCAATATATACATACCCATAGATGAGAAGCAATGAAAATAAATTGATTAATTGATGTTTGCCACGCAACCACAAATTCTTTAAGTTGTGCACTAATTTACAAATGAAAATAACATCAAATTGAATAGGAAATTTGCAACAAAAATTGTTCTGGATATATCTTCCAGGAAAAACAAAGGTAAAATAAAAAAGGACTATAAAATCTAAGTTAATAAACAATTTTCAAAGGATTTCCAAAACATTATTTCATAATTAAATCAAATATGAAAGAAGGAATAAGAACATATAAAGATATAAAAAATAAGCCATCAATTTACTGAGAATTTATTTTGGTTATAGAAATGTTGAAGTTGTGTTGGAGAGCTATTCCCATTTGCATGCAAATTGTAACTTATAAAGAGTGATATTCTTATGAAAAAGACAACTAAATTTGCCCTTTCACTAGACTTGTTATAATTTAACTTCTGAGGAACAACTTTTCTGTTAGTCACAAAACAAGCTTTAACTACAATAATAACACTGGATAAAATTTAAAACAAATGGGTTTTTAAATTACTACTAAGACATTTTCTTACTGTGTTATTAGTATATTAATAATTAAACGTTAATACTAAAAAAAAATTTCGAAAATAAAATTTTTAATATTTTTTTATACTTGGCATAAGGATATCAATTTCATCTCCCAATGTGAAAATTATAGTTTTAAAGTGATATGAAATTATATAAGACCAACGTTTCAATGAACCCTAAAAAATGCATATCCATAGCATGTATTACACAAACTTTTGTTGATACAAAGACCCCTTTATCCAAAAAGCAAATTAAACCTTTCTTGGTTCATATCCTGTGTGTAATTAAATTCTATATTAAACAATTAACTTTAAATGTAAATGGATGGCCTATTTAGGTGATAAGCAATTACATAAAAATTTCAGTGCTGTTTATTCTTATCGTAACTTATAGATGGATAAATCTGAAGTATAAACTATCTCCAGAAAATTAACATTGAAAAAATGCATTTAAGGGTAGTTCTGCTGGCTGAAAAAATGAGGGTTACTTTATTTTGTTCCACTCCAGCAGTCAAAAGAATGAAATAATTCTTGTATGACTTTTTAAAGATTAATTTCTTCTACTAAAGTAAAAAAGAATATTTAATTCATAATAATCCAAATATTTACGAACAATGAGAGCGGTTTCACTACCATGTAATATGATTTTTACATCTTTTAACTGATGAGCTAATCAAGAAAATTTCACATTTTTTTTACATTACCATTGTAAACAGATATAACAGCATCCTCAACACTTGCACACATTAGCTTTTATTCGTAAAACAAAACAGTGGCAACCATTTTTGGAATTAAGAGCAAGCCATCCAAGTTTCCACTACAAGTGTTCACTCGTAAAAACAGACAACAACAGTGCTTGTAAAACTATTGCAATGATTCCCCCATTACATTCTTCAATCAAGCAACCAATTGCGCATTGTGTTATGGCCTAAGTCTGGATGTTTCTGTTACGGCAAAGACATATGTATTGCTTTTTTTAATAAAATAAAAGTGGAATTGTATCAGCTTCAACAAAAACACAAGCTGAATTCCCTTCGTACCAATGAGGCACCTCAAGTTCTACTCAGGGACCTAAATAATAACTTACACCTTAAAAAGTTTCTTATATTTTTATACTTAAACAGATTATTTTATCTCCACATATAAAATACACGATTTCATACAATTATGCAATGGACTTAACACTTATAACCAAATGAAATGCCACAAAAATAAAAACCACTCGTAACATTTTATAGCTGTTTTATACAATGTGATTTATGCAGTTACTAAGGGCATCTCTATGAGCCATGAGCATCAAAAGATCACCACTTTCCCATCTTGCATCGTTTAACGACCAAAACAATAATCCCAAGTGAAACTAATACATTGGGCATTTGAAAGCAATGGTGAAGACCGGCCACATATATGTCACCCAACAATGAGATGGTAATTCCATGGCTTGAAAATCATAAGCACTGGTTCCAACACTCAAAACCAGGCTAAAACCTCTAAAATACGCATTCATCTCCAGAAACTGATTAAAGAAAAATAAATAATATTTATATAGCTCTGCACTGTCCGAGTTCTTTTCTTGCCCATTCAATACACTTTCAATTTCGATCTTCCAGTCAATCGAACACAAACATCACAAGCACATGCATACCTCACATGCATACCTCACATTCACACGCATTCCATCACACACTCTTGCAAAGAAAAGCTAGTATCAAGTTTTGCACCACTCAATTCGTAACATGACAATTACTACAAGTCCATTGGCATGTCACCAAAATAAACTAACAGTTCAATGAGAATGAGGGCTGGGATGCTAAGAAATTTTACAGGTGGATTTGCCATAATTTTTAATTATTGTTTATGACCTAAAATTTGTGACAATGGCAGCACAATTATTTTTTTTTCAGTTGGCCATCTAATTTTGCCAAGGTAGGGCCATAAAAACAGGTTAGTTTGGCATTGTCAATCACCAAGCGGCTTGAAAGTAATACCCCAAAAGTCTGCACTTCCAAGAGGAACCACAGAAGGCATTCTTTCTCTACAACCTCACCCCAGGAATCACAGCACCTCTGGGATATGTGCCTTCTGTGACTGGCTCCTATTAACCATATATTTAGAGAGGTACAAATGAAGGAGGGGATCTGCTTCTTTCGGCAGTGTCACTGTGGTTGCCAACACTTCATGTTTGCGATCATCACTTGGAATTTTCAAGAAGTTTTTCACGAAGTAACTTTAGCCTTGCAGCAAAGTAAGTCTCTAATGTTTCTGCACAACGATAAAAGGGAGACTCACGGGGGTTATAATATCGGCAGTTGTCAAATATCTTCGTCATATCACCGATGAATTCACTGAGACGATCATATGACCTCTCATTGATCCGAAGCTCAATTGTTTGAAGATCTAGAAGAGGAAATAATAAGAATTAAAAACATTAATAGCTGTTAACTACTGTTGTCACAATATACATCTCAGAATTTATCTCTAGTCTCAAACACATGGCCATCTGACTGCAGACCAAAAACTTTTATTGTTATGATAGGTGGGAGAGATGATACAGATGAGACAACCATAGATTAAGAAAGAGATATGGGGCAGTGTAAATTTTTTTAATATTCAGGACCTTTATGATAGTTTTTAAATTACATATACTATTTTGAGTAGTTTTATTTCAATTTCTAAAAAATACTTAGGCTCTTTATTAAGATGTGCAGCCTACCAAAAATTTTGAATAATCGAATGAGGCATATCATATATTTGTTGTTGTTGGTTTGTATTTATAGCTACTCAACCTCTTGGATTATTATAGCCATAACTCCTTCCACAACAAACACACAAGGGAGGAGGGAAACCCAGTGCTGGCATTAGCCTACCATTCAAGACTAACATATACAGTAAAACCCATTATTTACAATTTTCTTGGGACCTGGGAAAAAAGTGTAAATTGTGGGAAAGTGTAAATTGAGGGAAAAGGAAAAAGAGCTAAACTGATTTTACTTTTAAACTCGATCATTTGTTACAGTAACACTAACAATAAAATCATTGTTAAAAGAGCTAAGTTTATAAAGAGTATATCTATTTATTCATTTACTTAACCAGCACGCATTTTTAATAATAATACCTAATATTAAAATATGTGCCAAATTAAAATGCTAGTATGCTTGGGTTTCCATTACATTTGTCTGGAAAATTGTACATAGACGTAGGTATATTTACTTCAGGAAGCTTGAATATTGTTAGTTTTTTCCGCTTCTTGAGCTATGACTATTTAAAAATTCATGTCATAATTGTCGGATTCCTCTGTTAACCTGGGATTTGGAAGAACCTTACATTTAAAATTTCATTTTTTGGAAAAACGCGTTATATTCAGGACAATATGGAAATTTAAATTGCAACAAATTACAAATTAACTTAAATTTAATTACAAACTGTGGGAGCAAAGGGGCAGAATTTGAGTGGAAAGGGTAAAAACATGATAGTGCCAAACTTGAACATTTTTTCAATAGCATTCATACTTGATTCAAAGAGTAAATAGCATAAATAGTATTTCCGTATCTAGGTGCGCTGTTTAGGCTCTGCCAGTGTATGTATGAGGTTTTGAAGTTTTCACCCAAAAGAGTTAATATGTATTTGTCTCTGAGTACACTGTTCCCGAGTAGTTAAAGCAAGTGCCACGAGTGCTATTTTGAAAAGAAAGTTCATATTTCTGCCTCTAGGGGCACTGTTCCTATTCTGCCGTCGTTTTCGAAATCTTCACCCAAAAGAGTTGGGATTTTTTTTGCAAAGCTAAGTTTAAAAACGTTGAAAACTGTTGGAAATCGCATGCTCAATTGTTTTTAAAAAAATTGGAAATTCTAACGTAAAATGACGAGAATAGCGGGAAAACTTAAAATGAAATAATGTAAATATGGGGTTTTACTTACATTGGAATCATAGGAAAATTGATGGGACCCATATAAAATGTTGTAAATAGCAGGAAAATGTACATTCCGAAAACATAAATAGGAGGTTTTACTGTATTTGTATTAAGCCCTATGCAATTTGAGTTGGAGACCTCTGATCAATAACATATTTACTCGATTGTAAGCTGACATTTTTCTACCTTTTTCCCCATTCAAAAGCGCCTCTCTGCCTACAATTGAGTTCACTCTAAAATCAACGTAAAAATCAGGCAAACTTAAAATTTGTGGGCTACACTGGAATGAGAGTCCGAGGATGGAACAAAAAGTGATTGATATGCAAAATATAGGATAAAATCCATTATTTATTGATAATAATCGAATATCTGTTATTGAAAACAACTCTGCCTTGGCACACTTTGCCTGTTCTTGTTTACTCGCACCCTGAGGTTATAACCACACGAGCGTTTTTTTCCATCTGAGTCCAGACGGGAAAAACCGCTTGGAATAGATCCAATGGAAACAAAGCAAGGTGGCCACATGGGTGAAAATTTTCCATAAACAGAAGTGCTGCATTTTAGGGTCACCCACAATACGATCACAACAGGCTGCATTTTTAATCCATACTTCTAACAAAGCTGAGCGACGACACCAGGGAATTCTCCTCTGCCGTAGCTTCTCAACCACTGGTTTCTCAGCGAGCGCAATACTGCACTTATATTTATACATCCATATCATGAGAACGGCAATTTACCATATGAATACATGCAGAATTGCCCCCAGAGAGGTGCAAATCAGCTTGTGCGGGACCCTGCTAACATTTACCACCAAATTTAATTAAGACTTTCCTTGCGGTGATATTGAAACGTGGGACCCGGGGTAGTCGCCCATAGGGACAGCCCTGAATACATATAAATTTAGATGTGTTCCCATACAAGTCCATGAATTTTTTTACACCAAAATTTATCTGGAATATTCTGCCACTGCTTTTATTAAGTAGCAAACATTAAATTTAAGCATGTACACAATAAATTAAAGGATAGAAACATCATATATATGAATAGATACTCATTACTTCATGTATGAATCATATTTTTACTTCCTTTCTATAATTTATAATTTATGAATTATTTTTTTATTATTTTTATAATTTTGCCATGAAATATCGCATGATGTTAAATCTCTTTACATGCCACCTTAGATATGTGACATAGGTTGCCAGCCCCTGTTCTAGAGGCTTTACTGTACAAATACTCCCATTTACTAGGTACATTATTACATATAATGCTGACAACAGTTGCATTCAGTGTCAGTTCATTAGATAAAATGAAAAAAAAAATTGAGCAACAAGTTTCTCTTACCCATAGGCTCCCTAATGACCTTGTAATAATCAGGTGCTTCTGTTGGGTCTACTGGTTCCATGAAAGGCCAGGCACACTTGTGAGTCTGAAGATTTAAAATGAAAAATGTTTACAGGGAAGAATATTAAAAAAGCCTTACAAAGACATTTGCATATCTTAATTAAGTTAATAAAATGCATCTTTAAGCATTTAAGCTATGACTAAAAAACCTTTTCTATAGCATAATGTACTGGAGAAACAGTGAACAAAAACTAAATAAAGGTGCTTGAAATGACAATCCCATGAAGTTGATGCATAACTCTGAACTTACCTGCATTTGTTTCATCAGTTTTCGCAGTGGCTCAAAGTCTTTTGGCATGAGAGGTCGCATGTTGGCAGTATTCATATCACTTGATGATTCACAAGAGGGACATACATACTCATCAATTCCATCAGCTTCTGATTGTAATATGCCGACACAACGTCCATGAAACCAATCCTGGCATCCATCACAGCAAATGTAAAATCTATGAAGAGAGAAAAAGAAATATTGTCTAAATATAACATACAAAAAAAGGCAACTCATCTACCACAGTCAATTTATATTGTACAATAATAAATAAAAAACATTTTTAAGAATTAGCATCACAGGGTGCTGTCATGTGTGGTTCTCACATTTAAAACCATAACCTCATATGATGCTGAAATATTTTTCTCAATGTTAACTAAACTTGAAAGCTCGGACCTGAAACATCTGTCACAATTAATTTAGCAGTCGACCAATGACCTGACATTTTTTGAAACGACACCTTTTGACATTAAGCACTGAATGAGAAGGTTAAAGAAATTATGGTGTAATTTTTACACCAACACCACAAAATTTCATGGAAAAGTTGTACAAATTTTCTTTCATTCCATTCTCAGGTCATCAATATCATGTTCTCCTTTCATCCATAATGCAGTAAAAAATGTTCTGAGGATGAACTATGTGTTTGTAATTCCAGCTCTGACATTGCAATGTAAAATTGTCCTTTAACACGAAGTCAAATAAAGAACCCTTACTGAGATTCATCGTAAGGCTGCTTGCAAAGACAGTAGAGTTCTCTGGTGTCTCTTGCATGTCTGCACTCTCCACACACGAATTCTGTCATGCGCTTACTGTCTTCCTCCGAGATTCCCACACATGAACCGTGGAACCAGTTGTTGCACAAATCACAGCCCACATAGAATCTGATTTAAACAAAATAATCACTTAAGTCACACCTTTCCTTGACATTCTGAACCAGAAGAAACATTTGTCATGAGGAAATCTATTCAAGCTCTTATACTCATGTCAATTATAAATGCAAACCACAAGACAAAAGTATGACAAAAAATGAACAGAGAACTTGAAGATATTTCTTATCTTTTTGGGATTCTGCACTATTAAGCTTAACATGAATATGCAGAATGTTAACTTCTGGTCATTTTAGCAACATTTTTACAAGAAAAATAATGAACAATACAATTTTAACATTTCAATCCAATAAAAATAAAGGATTTAACAAATTCTGCGGAAAAGAGATGTTTACATATAGGTACATCATTTTCGTGCACTATATTAAGCATGCAAAAATCAATGCATAGATACCCAGGTAATATTCACAGAATTAAATATTTCTTTGTTAAGGGCACATCTACAACTTGTAAAGGTACCAAATGATTCACTGACTTTCGCCATAGAAAATTCATACCTGTAACTTTTCATCACAAAAAGTTTGTCCCTAAAACTTTTCCTCACAAAAATGAATTGGTACATGTGCCTTTTAGTCACACAATACCAATGGTCTCTATGACATTTCATCACGAAATATAATTCATATATGACTTTTCATCACACAAAAAATATTGGTACTTACAAACTTTGATCACAAAAAAGAATAATTACTGATAATACAGTGAAAAAGAATTTTTAATGTAAAGTAATGAAGAACTCTTTTTCCTTCCCTGATTTCAGGATACTTTACAATTCTTCCAATCATTTGATCAAAGTAAACGTACTTCCCTTTCCTCTTTGTAGGAGAATGCCCACTTTCTAATTCAATATTTTTCTATTTACCCAACTTTGTTCTGGAGCATATTCAACAAGAATAATGAAGGAAAGTATTTTTCAAGCAGCGCATTCAGTTGCATATGCCATGCTTTACACATAATGGTAGCTCTCAGTAAACCAGTTATTATAAGGCAGTAGCAGTTCCAAATTGGAACTACTATTTAATGTCTAAATAGTCCTATCTGGAAATAGATCATCTATTAGATTATTGTTAAACAGGGCAAATTCATCCAAAATGTCATCCATGTTTCATGTATTAATGATCTTTTGCGATGATAAGTCACAGATACCAATCATTTTATGTGAGAAAAAGTCACAGTAAAACCAAAATGTCACAGTATTTATTTTTCTCTGTTTCACGCACTAATCATATTTTATGGTGGCTTTATGTGACAAAGAGTCACAGTTGCCAATCTGTTTGTAATGAAAAGACAAAGTTACCAATTTGTTTGTGTAACCGAATTTCCGTGATGGAAAGTCGCAAGTATGAATTTTCTGTGACAAAAAGTCGGGACACCAAATTAAACAAATACAAAATTAATAATTGAGTTAACATTCTAGTTTGAATCCAACAGATAATACAGCAAATTCCTGTAGCAAAAAACAGATGAGATAACCAGATGCTAATAATTCTTTTATAGGTCAGTATAGAAATTTATTGCACTTTTTCATTGAACACAAAATTGTATTAATTTAATTTAGTAGCTTTATTCACCATCCTTATAAATTGCGATCTATCATCTTGCAGGTAGCATCTTGGTCTTCAAGAAAGCAGACTTGAAAAATATATCAGATTCCACATCCTTTGCCTATCATAAATTTTACTATTCATCACTCTATAGTAAGTAGAACAAATTATGATTTGATGATGCATTGTAAGAGGAGAACGAAATCCAAGTTCCCATTGTAGTTTCTTCCACTTTTCCAACATCCTGGCAACAAGTTAGAATGTGATCATGGAGAAGAATGACATCTTTGTTATTGATGAGGGGATGATATTTTTGTCATAGAGCTTAGTAAAGGCCATCTTCTGTAAACCACCTCAGTGATACTTTAGTTATGGTTGAAAAACTCAAGCCAATCTATTCATATCCCACCACATCACCAAAGCACCATGTTTCCATACATTTGCTTTAGGTGCAATTCAATGGTCTGATCCCTTGCTTTTAGATTTAACTCAACCATACATTCACCACTTTTCATCTCTAACAAAGATCTGCTTCAAAAACAACTCTTGCATTAGATATGACAACAAAGATTAGCATAGGATTCAATGCTTCAAATTAATGGGTGATGTCCAATGCATGAGATGCCCAACCACCAAACTTATATACCTTTCTAATGACATAAACATGATCAAGTACAGTTTTGCAAGCATAACTAAGGTTTACAGCCAGTTCTTTCAAGATAAGGCACAGAAACCAAAACTTGCATGTTTGAATGTTCAGTGTAGTCTCTCCATAAACACTCCCATGTTTTCTATTGATTTGGCTGTGTTGTTTGCATTTAGGACCCCAAACAGTATTCCATGGGGAATACGACTGTTGTCTTCATTTCAGCATGTTATGGGTGAAACATTAGATGCTTTCATATATAAGAAAACTATACACAAGGAATCACATTCACACTGACAAAAGTTGATTGAATGTTATGTAATAATAGACAGCTGTGCATGTTTGAACACATGAAAAAATGCAATAATTTTCTATCTAACCCAAAAAAATCTGTGATCAATGAAATGCCACTTACAACGGCTACTTTGTCACTGCTGTAAGCATTTGGTTTACTCAACCATAGATACAAGAGTTACCTGTATCATCTACTTAATAAAATGCTTATAGTGCAACATATTATATTCCAAGAGGTATCAGCAATAGAGTAATGGTTAGAATCATATTTAAATAGGTTTCTTATGTTAATAATACATAAATATCAAATCTTAACACTTCATCATTAATACACCCTATTATGTCGGCTGGGGAATGATCATAACTTTGAATTACATCATACTTCAAACTACAAGATATGAAACTAATGAGGTCATACTGTAGTTCATGCCTGATTAACATGTTCCTTGCTGCAGGGGGGGTTTGTTTTGATTTTTTCCTCATAACCATCATTTTTACAAAGCTCAAGGGTGGCAAAGAATAATGATCATGGTGATACATGTTACTTCTTGGCAGGCAGCTTATATATCAAAACGTCTTTAAGAGTTGATTAGATGCCTTAAGAAAAAGTGAACATTAATTTAGTAGTTACTTAAATTCACAAAACTATTTCAGGTTTTTAGATATATCTTGATACAAAAATTTGAAATTGCAAAATCGATAGCTAATATGTTAGACATACATCTCTAATTTGCAAACTTTTCCTCTCTCAGTATTTTACCTTCTTATATTTGCAAGATCCATAGAAGCATTCTTGAAGCAAACAAAATTTCAAACTAAATACAGTAAAATGTCAGTGTAACGAATGTCGGAGAAATGAAATATTCAGTAAAACAAAATTATTTTTCATCTCCTGCCAATTTACTGTTACATTATGTAAAAATGTTTCATTTTACTGAATATCATTGTAACAAAACTATCAGTTTCGCGCAATAAAAATTGATCCTGCTATGAAAAATTATGATCATTATAACCAAGTTTGTAAAAAGAAATTCCTTAAACAATGCAATGTACATTTTTTGATCTTTACAGGGTTTGATTTTTAGCATCTGGCAAATCTCAGTCCAGGCAAGTGTATTGGATGATTACCCAACTGGCAACCAATGGGCAGGTTCTTCACAGCTTTATCAGACCATTCAGAAAAAAATTACCGACTTTTTAAACTAATCAATGGTTAATTTTTTTATAATTATTTTGTTATATGTAAACATAGTTCTGACATTTTGGCTAAAGTGCAATATATTCCCTTTGACTGTGGCACCGAAAATGACTATGGCCAAATATGGAACTATGTCCTACAGTAATATGTTCTCATATGAATAAACACTGTTTGTACATCGAAAAACTTTTACTTTTTATTCCAATAAAACCTAAGATGGATTTGGGTTGGGTTGTTGTAGTTGCATCTTCACTTTATATCAATATACAGTGGAATCTCAATTTAAGGTTTCTCCGTTTAAGGTATTCCCACATTTAAGGTTGTTTTTTTTGGCCCCGACCAAAACTCCATATAAATAATGTATTATATTACCCGATTTAGTGTTTCTTGAATTTGTGAATTGCCCGCATTTAAGGAAGAAAAT
Source organism: Tanypteryx hageni (assembly GCA_028673005.1). Taxonomy (NCBI): domain Eukaryota; kingdom Metazoa; phylum Arthropoda; class Insecta; order Odonata; family Petaluridae; genus Tanypteryx; species Tanypteryx hageni. The sequence goes on from CM054116.1 coordinate 97,700,472, forward strand.
TCTCGTCTCTAGACGAACATCATCTCGATTTAAGGTGCATACATTATGCAACCTAAAAATATATTATTTCGTGAAGTTGTAATGCAATAATTCACACTATCCAACAACGACACAACATATACCGGCATTATTACATTAAATGAACTCAATATTTTCTCGTGCCGTGTTTTCTTAATCCATCTTTAGCCCTTAAGTCATCTGTTACGTACATTATGAAAGTTGCAGTGACATCATTACGTGAACATGGTTTTATTTGCTAAAATTTGTTGAATGATATGACCACTTTACATTAAGACTTACATGTATTTTACAACATATTTTGCAAGCATCTCGTTAAATACTCATCCAAGTGAACAAAAGTTCAATAAAATAATTAAATACACATTTTTTGTAAAATAACATTTCCCTTAAAACTGTTTACGATAAATTTAAAGAAAAGGAAATAGGCGTGTTTACATAATTTTACGCTTTTCGGTGTTCTTTTGTTCATTCAAAAACAATATTAATTAAAAATTTTGCAACTCAGGAACCTCTGGAGATATTTTAATGAAATTTGGTGTTGGAGAGTTTTACTAAAATTTGTTGGCAGATTCCAATTTTGGTTAAAATCGGATAACAATAACGATCACTTTACATGAAGACCTTCATGTAGCTTACAATGTACTTTTTCAACTCTGGAACCGCTGGAAATATTTTGATGAAATTTGGTATTGGGAAGTTTTACTAAAATTGGTTGACTGATTCCAATTTTGGTTAAAATCGGACTACAATAATGACCACTTTACATGAAGACCTACATGTATTTTACGCGCCAATTTTTCAACTTGGAAACCGCTGGACATATTTTGATGAAATTTGGTATTGGGAAGTTTTACTAAAATTTACCAACGGATTCTGATTTGGGTTAAAATCGGACGATAATTACGACCACTTTACATGAAGAACTACATGTAGCTTACAATGTACATTTCAACTCGGGAGCCGCAGGACGTATTTTAATGAAAGTTGGTATTGAGAATTTGACTAAAATTTGTCTATCTCAAAGAACGCATTTGGAAACTATGTACTCTGACATGGAGTATATCTTTCATACTTGTATATTCAATATAAAAAGTCTGTTAACTTGACAGGAAGCTTACCTTTCAATTAATCTGTACTCTTAATATTTATTTCAATTAATAATAATTTGATATTAACCCCTCAAGCGTGACTTTTTTGCGGTATTTAAGCCTCTCAGCGTGACTTTAATTCAGCAATGTTGAGTTCGTTATGCAAAAATTCATTTAATGCTGAGTAAGGCAAGGAACATGAGGATGGAAAAAATAAAAGAAAAAATCGTAGATGTAAACACAGACAAGAAGGGGCCTAAAAACGTCAGCAGAAGATATGAGCTCATAAGATATCTGTTGGAGAGGTCATAAATTAGAGCTGGAAAAGCAACACCACTTAATGAAAAGTGTGGATGCAAATGGCATGTCACACATGCTAGAGGCATGGATTTCAGAGGACACAAACGTTACGTCGTACACGCTGGTTTAATCTTTCAATTTTAGACTATCTCCATTTTAGGTATTACTCGATTTAAGGTACAAATAACTTGTCCCCCAGGCAAACGTTAAATGAGGATTCCACTGTATTACTCGTAATATTTCTAAATTTTTACGAGTTCCTTTTCTTAATATGATTATAATGACGACTTAAGCACCACACAGTTCTCAGAGTTACCATTTTTGGCACTAGTGACAGAAGGAGGATATATATTGCACTTCCTCTGAATTTTTAAAATTGCGTTTCATTGTAATGAATATATTTTGGCTGTTTGCACAACTTCATTATGCTGACATTTCACTGTATTTCCAAATTCATAGATCAAGATTATTATAAATCAGAGCAGCAAACCGAACCACACAAATATACTGAAGCATGAATCAAACTGAAACTAAATATTTTTTGCTGAACCGCAAACTGAATCCGAAATGGTTCGGTTCAAAAATTTTTTTAAAATCCCAAAATTGTTGGGAAATTTTCTGCAAGAAATGTGGTTATGATTTTGATCAAGTAATATTGTGAAAAGTTACGAACTCCCTGTATTCTTATTATTATTATACTATTATTTCCAACAAAAGAGAAAAACTAAGTAGACTGATAATGGACTGCAAAACCAAAACTCAGCGCTGAACCAAACCATGAATCGAATCATGAACCAAACCACAAACCAAAACAACCCAAAATTTGGTATGGTTTGCCGCTCTGCTTTAATATACCTAAATTTAAAAAAGTGGTCCAAATGCATTGGTCATTCTAACAAAGGAGACAATTGCCTAACTCCTTTTGCCAGACTGAATAAGAATAGTGGAAAAATATACTATTAATTCATTAATTAAGAGCACAAACTTGGTCTCGTCGTATGGTGTCCTGCATACGCAGTATAACTTCTCCTTCCGTCCAGAGCGTGGTGTGGAAGATGCCTGCGTTGATGATCGAACTTCAGCTGTTCTTTCACTTCCACTACCCCTTCGTCGCTTCCCTGCTCTTCCTTGTTGCAGGCTTGGATGTGCACCCTGCAATAAACGACAGCATTAAGTTGCTATCCTTCAATTTGAAGAACATTAAATTTATAACCCTAAGAAAGCTTTTTTTATGCATGCAAATAATGAAGTATGAAACAAAAAAATACAGCACTTCACTTCAAAGACATCCTTTGATAAGGTTTCTTTGTTTTTAAAATGTTAGTCTCTATTACAACATTGAAATTCTTTATTTAAAGATATTATCATCAACAATATATAAGACAATGATATCATAAAAGCTAAAAAGAAAATCAATGTGAGAAAAAAGATCAACTACAATTCAACTGTAAAGCTACCTTCACATTGTAATTGTTTCTTTACCATTGCTTTCTTAGCCACAAAAGATAGTTCAATTGAAAAAATTCTTTTAGAGCATTACAAAATGCTACTTAATCGCATTCCAAATTAAGATAAATTAATAAGAAGATTCGAATTAATAAACTAATTCGCTATAAAGCTCATAAAAGTTAAAAATTTACTTTTGTTGCATACATATAACACTAGTGAATGTTTAATTACTACAAATTATTTGTTGGATTTTTAATTTAGGTAATTTGATAGGTTTTATCAATAGATTAACCTTTGGAGCAACATTCCCTGTTTCTTTGCTCTCTGTCGGAGAAATGGGCGTTGAAGTAGCAGTTGGTGCCCGCCGTTTATGTCCCCTCTCAGAGGCATCTCCTCTTCCTCCTTGCTGGTGTCCCCGATCACCTTGTTGTGCTGAACCCATTCCACGAACTTCTTCTTGTTTGCTGCGTTCCGCTCTTGTTCGAGCAGCCAGCTCTCCTGCAACATCTTTCTGCAAATAGTAAACCAAAGGTATGTAAAATATGTGTTATCATTAGGGGTGCGCGAATATTTTCAATTTGAGAAGAGTTCAAGTCAAACATCATTGATAAGTTCGAGATTTGAGTTGAGTTTATCAATAAATTAAGATATTTAACCATTTTTATTGGGATTGAGACAAAACTGTTAAGAAAGTTTAGAACTTTTCACCCTATATATTAAAAAACGAGTATTGAGATGCAACACCGCATAACTTTCAAACACATATTAAAATTAGTTAGAATTGTTACACGAATATAGAATTTGAAGCAAACAATGCCTAAAAGAATGAAAATTCATTTTCCTAGCATCAATTTTTAAATACGCAGTTAAATCAGTCCACAGATTTGTTTTGAACATGAAGATTTCACTTTTTTTTTTAATCTTTCATTGCCAAAGGAAATCACATTGTTGCTCATTTCAGCATACAGTGCACCGCTTAAAGGTTCCCCTCCTCTTTACCCCCACCACTGTCAGTCTCCCTAAAGTCCAATTTTTGAACTAATACTATTTCATAATTAAATCACCCTTGTTATTGTTGATATAAAGAAACAAATTATTAAAGAAAGCATTGCACTAAGAAGTTGATCATTAAAATTTCGATCTCAGGGCAGAGAGAAGCTTAGACAACTGTTGTGACTAAAAAAAAAGCTAGGCGAACTCAGGAAAACTATTTCATTTTCATCCGCCAACCTGAAACAAAATGGCGGCTGTTTAAAATATTTAAAAATTTATATTTCAGAAATGGTACGTTGGAGAAAAACTATGGAAAAAAATAATGCGTCTTAATAAGGGCTATCCCTAAAAATTATTTTCAGCTTAGCGAGGCACATAGTGCTGAAGTCCCTGAAGCAAACGGAGGGCAGGGTTGATACATAGGAGCCCATAGGTGCGGAGCGTCTCGTTTTCTAAAAAATCATTTATTGGTTTGTCTGCCCAGCCATCTGTCCAGCTATCAATCTGCACAGGCAACATCTCTAGAATCTTGCAACTTGGAGAAACCAAATTTTTAGGATAGATTGGCCTATACGAGGGTAAGACATGGTATAAATTTGTTAGATCTTGGATCAGCTGCTAGGAAGTAATTGAAAAAAATTGCCAAAAAGTACATGCTGCTACAAATGTAGGCAACCAGCAATGCATCACATCTGCTATTATTTACAGTAATACTGCGATTAATGATGTAGATGCGTTCCATAACACCAGTTTGTAATCAGAAACTTCGTTAATAGAGGCAGAAATAACATAAGGGCCATAGGGAAGCATTCAAATACTTCAAAGACGAGGAGATATTAAAATATCATTAAGTGCTTAGAAAAATAATATCAAATGTGACTAAACACATGAAATATGCTAATCAGATTAAAATAAATAAAATTAGGTAATAAATCAATAGTTCCTACTGAATTCCTGGTCATCTGAATTTACAGCGGTGGGAATCGAGGTGATTGAGAACTACACAGGGAACAGGCCAGTTAAGTGTCATCCGTAGCTATCCAGCTGATATTGACTTTCTTGATACCCAATTCCTGGGCCATTTGTAAGATGCCAGTGAAAATAGAATTTTACTCTTTTTAATTGCTTTGCATCAAGTTTCCAAAGTTTTTGTTTAATTTTTCAATTTTTTTGCAAAAATAATGCTGACTTCGTTATAAAGGAGCTTTGTTCTCAGAGGATTTGTTAACCGAGGTATTGCTGTACTCTGCTGGAAAGAAGACAAACTATCACTAGAATTTTAAAAAATTAAACCTGATGCATCAAAGAAAGTTTTTTAAAAAATTTGTCTGAGGTATACAACAATTACAATAGTATTAGCTATCATGCCCAACCCAAATGACCAAAAACAATTAACCTCTTCTAAAAGTAGTAATTCTGATTTTAAGTAACAAAAACAAGCATCAACTAAATAACTAAACAAAAATATAATATAATTTCAATACTCAATTTCACGTTTTATTTGTGGCAACTGTTTGTTTTCAGAAACCAAACTAAGCATTATGCACCGAGTTGATAATGGTTGTCACCAAGCTTTTTTAATAGGACAACAATTAGAAAAACCTTATTTTCCCATTCCTTGCTCTAGTATGATCTGTAAAGTTACAATTAAAAAATTTATTAAGATAGAGGGCATCATTTGCCACAAAAATATCTGTGAGAGCATATATTTACAATACACCACCTTTTTGAACTTAGCGTGCTTGCAGTTCACGAATTTGGACTTGGTGACAAAATATTTATGACCATTACTTGTGTTTCGTGGCAATTACTTCCATTTCGTATCACGCATTTACGATGCCAACATGTGTCAACTCCCTCTACTTTTTTGCTTCTAAGTTCATTTTAAACACTAGCACCCTAGAAAAGGACATTATTATTATATTTATAATGTTCGTTATTAGCAGTTTTCAAAGTAAACAATGTGATAACCATCGAATTAATTCTTTTGTAGCCCAGTTTAAACGTCACTGCCAATGGCAGTTGCTGGCATCTAGTGGCCAAATTATAAATTATTGGTATTATGAGGTTGCTGGTTTTTGACCAAAATATTTAATGATTTAATGCTATTATCTTTGTATTTTGAATGTAATTTAAGGAACTGTTGTTTTGTTAGGTTTTGATTGTTTATTACGAATTTGTAATGTAAATCTAAGAATTGCTATCATCTTGTAACGTAAGATTTTCTGCCGTACTTTGAAAGCGATTACTAAAAGAAATGTTTTAACTTTCTTACGCTAGCTTTTGATTTTCTGTTATGCATTTCTAAATAAATGTAACCACTTTTTAATGCTAGTGTTTTTTTCTGCAGCTTGGAAATGTATGTTGCAGAATCCAGGAAAACATTTGTGTATGATGTATTCAACATTTCATTTCTGTAGTTAAATATAAATTAAAGCATTTCCTTAGAATGAACAAAAGAATATCGAAAATCGTATGCAAAATTGTGATCAAGGAAAAATAAAGTGCGGAAAGAAGTGTAATCGGTTTGTTATGTTGGGTTTTCATTTGCTATTATGCATTTTGAAGGTAATTAAAAGTTTTTTTTCACTTTATAATGCTAGATTTTCATTTGTGGTAACATTTTCTTTTATTTTATGTTAAACTGCATTATTTATAATAAAAAGTGAATTTTTTAGGTTGGCTGAGAATGACTCTCACATAATAACATGGCGTCCTAGGGGAAGATAGGACTTGCACTTCGCAAATTTGCATTTCGTGTCAGTTTTCGCGAACCAATTATTCGTGAAGTTCAAAAAGGTGGTGTATGCAGTTTCAGAGAAAAAATTTGAGAAAATTCCAATACACCCAATCCCCGACTAACGTGAATTCTACCAACATGAATTTGGTTTAACATGGTTTTTCAGGTAGGGTTTTCGACTAACACAACTGGTCGTTCTGTTTAATACGATTTCTCCACAACTTCTCTACAATCGTGAAAAAGGTTTAGAAATCAGAAATGGAAACAAACTTTAGTCTGCTCTTCATTAATTACAGGTGACAATAATCCCATTATCGTAACATCTGATCCAGAGGATGAATTTCACAATTTCCGAGTCTGAAGCAGAAGACAAGGGATTTCATGATTTTTAAACTGCAATGTATAAAAATACCAGTCTACAATGTTTTTAAAATTTCCTTAGATCATTTTTGTAATTTTCTATAGATTGTATGTTTTTATCTTTTGAAAAATTACTTCATGTATTAAAACTTCTTGTGATTTTTCGTTGTTATCTCGCCATCGACAGTGCTACCGTTCCTTTGTTTACCTTCCACCCGGTTATGGAAACAGTACCAAATCATTTCTAAGCATGGAAAAGAAAACATGCAATGGTCAACTAAATTAATCATAATATTAACATGAAAGCAATAGAATTGATTTCCATTTATTTAAACAAAATAATTTGTGACCACAAAAAGTAAGTATTGCCTCCCACATCAGTGTTTTACTGAATTATGGAGCCAAAAGAACTTGGTAATCCTACACTAGATGTTATTCTACATGAATTACCTGTATGTCAAGAGTCAACTCCTTCTCAAGCAGCATTCGCTTCTTAAGAATATCCTTCTTGAGAAGTTCTCGGTGCCTGAAGAGGAGGATTTGAAGGCGATTAGTCACTGCCTGCCTCCTCTTCTCTTCTTGTGACTCCCGCCATTTTCCAATCCGCGATCTACTTCCAGCTGATGATGTAGTCGAAGTGGTATGGGTAGATGATGCTGTACAAGATAAATGGTTCCAAAATTGTCTTAAAAAGGCTCTGGGAAAGTAATCTGCAAACAAATATTATTATTATTTAAATATATTTCTATATACCATACATCAATTCAATAAATATGAAAACTATGCAATATTATTTATATCTGCATCTGCCTCAACGATAGTGCTTTATAACATCATCTATAGTGATTAATTCGTTCAACAAAACTTTATAACAGAGCTGCCGTTTTCACAGAATTTTCTAAGATTTTCACGGATATGAATAAGGCGAAATTCAGTTGTCATCTGAGCTGTTTGCATAAAAATCTAATGTGGCCACCACATGAATTTCTCCATAACTATAATATTTCTAAAAATTCCAAATAGGTTACATCAAAATAAATATTTTAAAAACTGCGAGAAAATTTTAGACTTGACAAAAAACAGAAATAAACTCAAACCATATAGCCTTCTGATATTGGATATAGCCACAAAGTTCCAACAATTAAGAAAATAAAAAGGAGCGTTACTAAGACGTAACTAAGTGTCAATTGTTAAAAATAGTCGTAGGTGGCATGGTAGTGGCAGCTATAAATATAAGATATCTCTTAAACAATGCATTATATGGGAAAATGTTTCAAACAAAGGTTGTAGGAAATTAAATTTCCTACAACTTTAATTCTAATACATTTTTGCATTTATCAAATATTAAAGCAAATATTTCAAAATAACGGATAAGTGACAAGAGCAAACACCCACTTCCGGTTGACCGATGTTTACCAAAAACTAATCAGTTCTTGCAACTTTTATAAAAATGATAAATATAACATTTCGCATTGACCTGATTAATAGTTTTTGAGTTCGAGCACCTACAAAAAAGCTATCTCACATACACACACAGACATCATTGAGTAAATGGTCAAAATGTGTTCAGGGGACCTCAAAACATGTATTTACGTTGAAATCTCAAAAACGATATTTTTCATGAAATACAATACTTTCCCCTATACTACATATGAAGAAAGTAAAAAAACCATAACTACTAAGAAATTCAGAGATTATTATTTGAATATGAATAATACAAATCATGTAAATAATATCCAGTATAGTGAAATTTTTCTATAAGTACATGCATATTTTAATATACTTTGGATAAAGTGTGGAAATTTGCTACTTAAGGTGAGACAATGCAAAACCAAGCTGTTTAACTGGGTCAGCAACCTAAGGCATATTTATATTTTTTTAACTTTCTTTTTAGTATTCGTATGAATGCAAATATACACAGCACTTCAAGTCAGTCCAGTGTTGCCAATCTGGGGTATTAATACATCTAGCTTATTTTGTTGATCATCTGGGATACAAAAATCTTAAAAATCCGCTAAGTGGATTTTCTGAGTTATTTTATAAACGAATTTTGAGGTTTTTGCTCACGTATTTACAAATTATAAAAAGTTTACATCTTCTATAATAATTTTAATCTTCTACAAAAAGTTCATATTTATTTAATACATAGTGTATCCAGAAATTCTGTGAAATGATGCATGCTTAATTTGCAGGGAAGATAGGAAATTGACATGGATAAAATCCAAATCCCTAGCTTTTTTTCATCTATGTCTAGGATATTTTTCACAACCATTTAGTGGATTTATTTTTCAGCAGATGGCAACACTGAGCCAGTCACTAGAATTAGCAAGATTACTAAATCAATTTCCTAGATTTGTAAGAAGTCACCGTGGCCTTTTTACAAGAGCTAGTGAAGGGGATTCCCATGTAGCTCATGAACACTCATGAATCACTTGTCACGTTGCTTCTGGACAAGTACTTTGAAATACTGAAGTAAGACTAGTTGATACTAGTCCATAGTATTCAGTCTGGTGTTATAAGAATATATATCATATCTAATTAATATTTCTATTAGAATAGGCCTAATATTTTTGTGCAATTATATCTCTCAAATACATAAAAATATGAATAATAAATACAATTCTTCAATTGATAGGTCTTTGTATAGACAGAAGTACAAGGATGAATGGGAGAAGGAATTCAAGTGGTTTAATAAAGGAAAACTGATTTCTCAGCAACATGCATTGTCTGTAATTCTGATTTCAACTTGTCAACAAAAGGCCTAAAAGATCTCAAACGGCATGAGACAACAGAATATCACAAGAAGAACCAAAAGTCATTTGAAAATAAGTCTATAATTATGAGTTTTGTGAAAGACGAAGACGCCGAACTAAGATGGGCAAATTTTGTTAGTGAAAATAACTTGCCAGTATCACTGTGACAACTTCAAAAATGTTTCCTGATAGTGAAATTGCTAACAATTTTCAGTGCCCTCGCACTAAAGTCAGCCAACCGATTGAGCAATACCTCTGTTGGCCTGATCAAGAAAACATTGTTTCCACAATGAGGGCACCAATTTCAGCCTAATGATAAATGAATTCAACAAAACCAGTGTGAACAGGCAAATTGTTGTAATAACTATTAATTTTCTAGCAGAGAGAATTGAAACTCACTTGTATAAAGTGGTTGCATTTAATGGGAAGGCACCATCCGAAATCTTAGCTTACCAGCTCTTCTTGTTATTTCAAAATTTTGTGTACGTACGGACGAAGTGAAAACATAAGCGATATTTTTCAAGTGCTAACAAAAACGGAGCAGGTCTGTTATTACATATCAGAGGCAACATTGCAGCTTCAGTAAAGGAAATGTAACATAGGTACCAACAGCAAAATAAAATCAGAATAACACATGAATACTGATTATGCAAGTTAAAATTCAATCATCCACCCAACCCTACCCAAAGCAAAAACCCAGTCAAAACAAATCCAACCCTACAACCCATCCCAAGAGTTATGTTAACAAGTGTAAAATTTCCAATGTTCGCAACAATGCAAAAGACTAAAATCATGACAAACCACTTTAAAAACATAGTAAAAGTAAAACAGACCAAAATAAAGAAAATAAATATATAAATAACCAATTTATTTTTAATTAGTTTGTAAAATTTTAACCGAGTATCATTGAAATGGAGAAGTGAAGGTAAATAAAAATAAAGTTGGGACCGTATAAAAGACCGTAGCATTTTAGGAACTTTATTTTTTAATTTTTCAAAAATAAAAATTGAGATGCCAATTGTACTACAGGTAGTCCCCGCTTAACACAAGAGATACATTTCTAAAAAGTGTTGCGTTAAGTGAATTTGTGCTAAGTGAATGCATAAATACCATAAGGAACCAAATAAAATGTGAGAGATGTGTTCGAGCATGAGGAGATTGTTGTATCGCAGTGGATATATAGGGTGATTCTGAACTCTACCAACAAAATTATTAGGGGTAGTAGGGAGTTCATGTAGAGCACAAAATGCCTTATCCCAGCTTCTGGAACTGCTTAACGTCCGAGCTATGAGGTTTGGAAGTTGATGCCCCATGCCTCGAAGTAGGCAACCCAGTAGTGTGGTGAGCCAAATGTATGCGATTTGTTGACATCCCTTCGTTGTGAGATACAAGAAGGAAATGTCAAATATACTATGCGACGTGTTGGCATTACGTAATCAGGAGGTTGGGGAAACAAAGCTGCTCACTGCTCCACGGGCCATTTGTGGCCACTCAGCATGTTTCCTGCTTTGACAGTTGTGCTTCCAGTCCTCGTTTGACAGTGTTTACACCATGAACAACCACACATTCGCTGAGTTATGCAACATGCATCTCGCATACGGTGCTGCGCAGGGTAATGGACAAGAAGTTATGCGATTGTACCATGAACAGTTCCCAAATCGACCGCAGCTGCATCACTCCACATTTGCAAGCATTGACAGGTGTCTGTGAGCACAGTTCCTTGAAGGCAAACATGCATCTTAAGGGAAGGCAGAGGACTGTTTGCACACCGGATTTGGAGGAACAAATTTTGAACTTGGTTACTGCCGAACCTTACTTTTTATAGGGACATCTCAAGACCCTAGTGTATGATACAGCTGTGGAGCAGAGGGAAGATCTTGTCGCCTGCATACAAGCTGCCTGTGATAAAATTAGGAACATGCATGGTATCTTTGAACGTGTTCTGAAATCAATGCCACGTCAGTGAACATTGTGTTGTGAGGTTCAAGGCCACCATTTGGAGCAACTTCTGTGATCGCTGGGTGTAAGGATATTAAAAGCCTGCATTACACAAAGAGCCAGTTACATTCACTCTTCCTTCTTGTACCTTGCAGCAAAGGGACACCAACAAATTGCATACATTTGATTCACCACATAACTGGGTTGCCTACCTCGAGGCATGAGACATCAACTCCAAACCTCATATCTTGGATATTAAGTGGTTCCGGAAGCTGGGACAAAGTGTTTCGTGCTCATGCAAACTCCCCTACTACCCCTATGATTTTGTCGGTCAAGTTCAGAATCATCCTGTACACATTTTTATTTATACATAAATATACCTAGAATATTCATTAATTTATAATTTGCACCTACAAATTCGAAACAAAACTTCTCATAATACTTTCCATGACTTTAACGGCAAAAGTGACGAAAAACATTAAGTATAATTCGCAAAGTTGATTTTCCCTCTGAATGGGGGCAGCAGTGTCTTGTCAGTATTTTAGAGCAATACAAAGACTACTACTCCTACGGAGGGCAATAAAATAACTCAAGCATGACATACTTGGGTTGTGGTCTTGCTATTTGATATTTGTCGTGATCATAATACCTTATCTATCGGAATCCAAGATGGTTTTTTTCTAAATTTCAGCTTGCGAAAATTGGGCATTATCTTAAATCCGAGTACGAAGTCATATACCGTCAATACATCGCGGTCAATTGATGCTCGTCAATTTGTCATGCTTCAGTTCGTGGAGCATCGATTCGTCACATGATAAATTCATCGCGCATCAATGCATCGCTCGACAAACTAATCATGCATCAATTCATTACTAGACAAATTCGTCTCGTGACAATTTTTGTGAGACATATTTGTCGCGAGACATTTGTCACGAGACATTCGCCGCGAGACAAATTAGAAGATGAGACACCATGATGAATTTGTCAAGAGATGAATTGCCACGTGATGAGTTTGTTGTGTGATGTGTTGACGCATGACGAACTAACTTCAATGAATTGATGTGCGATGAAATGACCGCAACGAGTTTTCATAGAACCGTAGGAAATATGGTTACGTATTTAATCGATGTTTTTTAAACAGATGAAACATAAGATAAAATAATTGTATTTTTAATTGAAAACTTATGATCCGGAATTTAGTTAATAGTCTTAATTTTTAAAATGCATTAAAAATTTTTTTCAGAATTATTTGTAATAAACCATTCCAATTAATTAGTATACCTATATTGAATACCAACGTCAGCTCATGACGATGAAGAAATAGATGAGATCTATGAGCAAATTAATGAAATTTACGAAGAAGACGGAAGAGGAAAGGTAAACTGCATAATAATGGGAGATTGGAACAGCATAGTCGGAGAAGGACAGGAAGAAAATGTTGTCGGGCAATACGGACTTGGGAAGAGAAATCGAGGAGGGGAGAAACTCGTAGAATTCTGCATCAATAATGACCTTGTAGTGACTAATACATGGTTCAAAAACCATAAACGAAGGTTATACACATGGAAAAGCCCAGGAGATAGAATGAGATGCCAAATAGATTACATCCTTGTAAAACAAAGATTTAGGAACAGCATAAAGAACGCCAAGGCATTGCAAGGAGCAGACATTGATTCAGATCACAGCCTTCTAATACTTGACGTGAGTACAAAGCTCAAACAAATAAGAAAAACGAGAAAAGAAAGACAGACATGGGACCTAGAAAAACTGAAAGAAAGGCAGGATGTAGTCAGCATGAAGTTGGAAGATAACCTAAGAAAGTTGGAAAACAAACCGAAGACCGTCGATATAGAATGGGATGAAATTAAAACCAGTATCAAGGATACCTTGGATAAAGAGATTGGAAAACAAGAGAAGAAAATCAGAAAACCATGGATCACGAAGGAAATGCTGGAGAAAATGGATGAGAGACGAAAATGGAAAAACGTTAACAGTGAAGAAGGTAGAGCCAACTATGGGCGTATAAACAATGAGTTGAGAAGGGTAACAGATAAAGCTAGAGAAAATTGGCTAAAAGGAAAATGTGATGAAATAGAACAAATGGAGAAATTAGGACGGTACGATATGATGTACGCTAGGGCACTGGAATTAGAAGATAAGAAGTCTAATGGAATTTGTGGTAAAGGAATTATGAATACGGATGGGAAGATAGTCTCAGAAACAAAGGATGTAGCACAGGTATGGGAAGAATACATTAAGGAATTATACAGCAAACAGACAGGAGCGGCAAAAATAGAACTGGAAAATGAGGAAAACATTGAAGAAGATAACTTAGGACCAAGTATTATGGAGAGCGAAGTAGAAAAAGCGATAGTGGAACTTAAGAAGGGGAAAGCCACGGGCAGCGATGGAATACCGGCTGAGATACTTAAAGTCATAGGATCAGAAGGACTAAAAGCGATCACGAAATTAATTAATAAGATTTACGACACGGGAGAGTGGCCTCAGGATTTCCTAGAAGTAACAATGATCCCTCTAAAGAAGAAGCCAAAGGCAATGCAGTGTAAAGATTACAGAACTATAAGCCTTCTGTCACACACATCGAAGATCATCACGAGGATTCTTAATAAAAGGCTGGAGAAAAAGGCAGAAGAAATAATAGGGGAAGATCAATTCGGTTTCAGAAAAGGACGAGGAACTAGAGATGCTATAGGAGTAGTTAGAATCATATCAGAAAGGGCAATAGAATACAGTCAAGATATCTGCGCATGTTTCGTAGACTGGCAGAAGGCCTTTGATAGAGTAAATTGGGTAAAGTTGATGAAGATATTAAAGGATATAGGTGTAGACTGGAAAGACAGGAGACTGATTAGGAATCTATATGAGAATCAAGTTGTAAAGGTCAGGTTTGAGAATGTGGACACCTGCGGAATAAATATCGGTAGAGGAGTAAGACAAGGATGCTGCCTATCGCCAACCCTATTCAATATATATGGAGAAAGTCTAATGCAAGAAGCTTTAGAAGGCACAGGGGATTTCAAAATTGGAGGAAGGATTATAAGAACAGTAAAATACGCAGATGATCAAGTACTTCTAGCAAGAAAGGAAGAGGAGCTACAAAAAATGATAAATAGACTAGTGATAACAGGTAGAAAATATGGTATGGAAATAAATACAGAAAAATCCAAGATCATTCGAATATCGGGTAAAGAAGAGAATCTGAACATAACTATTGGGGGAAAGCCATTAGAACAAGTTTCAGAATATAAATACCTTGGAAGTATCATAACACGAGAGGCAAAATGTACGGATGAGATCAAAACTAGAATAGGAAAAGCAAAAGCGGCTTTCAGGAGAAAGAAACAACTACTTACAGGGAATATAAGGGAAGATATCCGCAAGAAGTTGATAAAATGCTACGTATGGAGTATAGCATTGTATGGGGCAGAAACATGGACGCTAAGGAAAAATGACATCAAATACTTGGAAAGCTTTGAAATGTGGACTTGGAGGAGAATGCTGAAGATAAAATGGACAGATAGGATGAAAAACGATGAAGTGCTACGAAGAATAGGAGAGAAGCGAATGATTATACAGACTATCAGAAAGAGGAAGGCTAACTGGGTTGGACATTACCTGAGGAGAGAGAGTATGATTAAAGACGTGTTAGAAGGAAAACTAGATGGGAAAAGGGAAAGAGGTAGGAAAAGGTTTCAGCTGATAGACGATTTGAAAGGGAAAGAGAGTTATCAAGATATGAAGAGGACAGCGGAAAATAGGAGTATATGGAGAACCAGGTTTAACCATGAATAATCACGGACCTGTCTACGGACAGACTACCTATGATGATGATTGAATACATGGGTTCAAAATATACACCAAATACAGTCAGTGAGAAATTAGGTCATAAAATCTTTTTTTCTGTTTTGACAGTCTGCTAAATAGATTCAGGTAAATATAGTATTTCTTTTGCTTTGATACTGTTTTTGATTTCACATCTACAACTATGAGCATGCTTTTTTCGTAAAAGGCATTACAATCAGAATTCAACTTCTAAAGCTTATTTCACATGTTTTAGTCTGGTGTTCCCTCATTTGTGTAGAATTTCTCTTTTACCGACATCTGGTGGTAAATATCACAAAAATGACTAGGTGAAGTTTTACTTCGACTTTAGACTACAAATTATATATTATCTAGTATTTTAAGAATAAATATAAATTAATATACGTACACATTGCTTTAATGGCAACATTTTTTATGTAATGGATTGTATTGCAACTGGTGTAAAACCGGAAATTCTTTGTGTAAATTGAAAAGAATCCCCAGTTGGTAAATCATGATAAAGCGAATTTCGTGTTAAGCAAACTCATGTTAAGCAGGGACTACCTGTATATTAAAATTGCACTAAACGAACGTGCTGAATGAGGCATGCCTGTATAAAGAAATGTATAAAAATTGCAAATTTTTCTGCAAGAAGTTTTGTGTTAATAGCAAAGAAGCTATGCTACAAAATCTGCAGAAACAACCATATAAAAGAATTTTTGGTAAAATAAAGCAAAATCTCTTTAAGATGGAATATTTTAAAATATCTGCAAACCTGGTGTTTCACTTATTGCACCAGATGAAGGAGGAGATGAAGGCAGAGATTGTGTCTGTGCAGCAAGAGGCCTAGCTACTGGGGTTAGAGTGGGCGGAGATGAAACTGGAGCTGCAGAACTTGAAGCAGGAGTTACCTTAGCTTCTTCTTTCTTGGGTGCCTCAACCCTACTGTAAAAAACACAAAATTATCTCAATTTTCACTTAATTTATGGGTGCTAACAATCCATGCACAAAATATTTTGATAAAATGTATAGTTTAAGTAAAATGATAGCCAAGTTTTATTATATTTACAAAAATAATGAACAAAATATATTAATTGTTGCTGAAAAACAACCTGCATAATTACCACAACTTACATAATGAAAAATCTCCAGCAAATAAAATGGAGATGAACTGTTCTGTATGATTTTATTTACCTTGGAGTTGGCCTTTGCTCTGTCCTGGATGCATTCCTCTTCCGAGGAGGAGGGGGACTTTCCCAGTCCTCATCCTCGACAGGATCATCCTCTGCTTCTTCTTCTTCATCATCCTCATCATCATCATCATCTTCTTCTTCTTTGGAGACTTGAGGTCTCCTTCGAGCTGGACGCCTTGGCAAACTTGTAGGTGTTGGCACAGCTGCAAAAGACAAAGTAGGTGTCAAAAGTCCAAAACATTATTCTCGTAATAAATTTCCCTAATGATTAATTTTGGCAAATATCAAGATCGCTAATCTTTAGTAGTAATGAAAAATAGGATTAAAAGTGGTCCGCGTAAAACAAAATACCATTTACAAAATCTATTAACCATATGATTCATTTCTGATAGCTTCTGACATTTGTTTTAATCAACAATATAGCTGCTGCAGTAAATATTTAGGTCTTTTTAATTACCGTTTATGCCAGTGTCTAAGTCGACCATGATTTTATGACTAAAGCATTCATTTTTTACATGTTTGCTATTTAAGTCGAATCACCTTTTCACTCAATAAATCTTATAATCAGTCAAGTGGTCATGACAAAATAATAATTGTTAACCTTCTGATTAATTTTATAATGGAAGATGTTGAAGCAACTGTTTGATATCTATATCTGATCTTCATTTATTGCAGATAACAATGAGCCTGATATCGTAACATCTGTTCCAGAGAATGAATTTGACAATTTCTATGAGTCTGATGCAGAAGGAAAGAGATTTCATGATTTTTACACTGCAATATAGAAAAAACCATTCTTCAATGTTTTTAAAATTTCCTTTGGCCATTTTTTTAATTTTCTATAGATCGTATATTGTTATTTTTAAAAAATTATTTCATGCATTAAAACAAAAATTTTTAATTCATACTAGTTATTTGTTGTTTTAAATTATCATTTTACAAATCTTCTAAATTACATGTACTAAATAAATGGTAAACAGTTGGACAGCTGATTCAAAATCGCGGTCATCTACATTGAAAAATACGCTGAAGTTTATGGTTCACATTTTATACCCAGTGTGTAAGGCAACCCCAAGATTTCACAGGATTTTTTTAAGCTTCAAAGGTCAACTTTTAGACCAGCATATACGATAATTTATTGTTACTTGCAGTAAAATTTGGTATTTGTTAATAGTATTATTAATTATTCAACCAAGTACTATATTGTACACTATCAAAATTAAACGCACCTGCATCACTGATATTAATTTTACTACTACTAGTCTTTTAATGTAATTCAGTGTGTGGTGCAACTCTGTGCAATTGATCCATGAAAAAACAAAAAAATATTGGAATTCAACTTTTTAAAAGTGGAATACCAGAGTAGTTATTTTTTCTATTTTGTTAGTTTTACTAGCAAAAGTTTTGATACAATAAATCTACCTAAACATTTTCATAACATTTTGACATCCATCTTTAAAAACATAAGAATGATTTTTTTTCCTAACTGACGGTCCTCTAAAAAAATGCAACACTATACAGGACAGGAACAAAAACTAACAAACTCTACCTACATTTAAATTTAAAAAAATATGCAAAATAGTATTCAGAAAGTGTTATGCTTTCACACTTTATAATTTTAAAATATCACATGATAAAATTAATATGGAGTGATATCCACTGATTCATACATACGCTCAATCTATCATCAGGTAATATGGTTTTAAAGTTTAGTTCAAGGTTTTAACTAAGCACAGCATAATAAAGTTTATTAAAATCAATATAAGACAGCTAACTACTCACTGGTCTTTTCTTGCTTCATCTGACGTTCTTGGTACCTTTGTAACTGTATAAGCTTCTCCTCAATCTCTGGATTCAGATTCTCTTGCTTAAGAGCACTCTTTATTGCTATAAGACACAATATGGCATTTATAAAACAAAATGCATTCATAATGGTCTAATAATTACTCCATCTACTTAAACCTCACATTCATCATTTACTGAATATATTTTTTGCCAAAGTCAACTAAACAAGCAATATAATTCATAAAACTAAATTTGAAACAGAGGCAACAAGCAAAAATTTTATTTAGGTACATACTTTGTTGGATATAATCTGGTGTCAGCACAAACTTATTGCTGGGAGAAGTCACAGTAGCTGTGGTTGTGGTCTGAGCAGCATCTCCTGAACTACGGACAGTCTTTGTCACCACTCCTTGTGTATTTGCTCCATTCACAACAAGAAGCTGACCAGTAGCAGTAGTTCCAACGACACGGGCAGTGGTCATAGTACCACCCTGGTATGCCAAAAAGCGCAACAATCAAAATTTAAACCAAATGACGTCCCTTTAATTTTCTTTTAATGAACTATGATTGTCATAAATTATCTTCTAAATTAATGTAGGCTGTCTTATTTTTCTGAGAGACTAAGTAAATCCAAATAACAGAAACATGTTCATCTTTACTTGATAGTAAACATTTAAATTTCAGGATAACTGTGTATAAGAATTTCAACTCAACATAGCCCAGCAGATGTTTTTACAGCAATAAACCCAAAGAGAATATGCAACTAAGTTGAGTAATCATGCACTTGGCATAAAATACAATATCAGATACCTACTCTTCTTTGAAATTACATATAAAACATTACTGTCATTTGAATTTTTTATTATAAAAACATGCAAGTATACTTAGCAACACTAGAAGAAGGTACATATTTATCTACAATATTACTGCAGCTTTGTATTCAATATTAAGACGGTATCGAAAGATAGTTTTCTCTATTATCAATCCTAGCATGTCCAAAATCATACAAAGCAAGCACTACAATTTACATATTTTTTTAATTGATTTTTTATGCATAAATTTGTCTCCAAACCACTCCATTGCTGAATTCTCCCAAAATTCACCTGATAATGACTTTGCCTACAAGAGCATTTCTCAACTCTATCACCCTTCACCGAACTATTGCTATTATAAATAATAATATTTATGCAGAGTCAATGCCATTTATTAATGAGTTTCAGTATGCTAGACTTTATATGTCTAACTATGATATGTTTCTCCTTTTATTTGCATTTTCTAATTCACCATATTTTTTGAGAAATCGTTTTAAAAACATGTGGAGCGATTTATGATTGGATAAATTTTTTCTTTAGTTTATCTCGAAAAACTAGGATGTGGTGTATATGCAGGGATGAGTTAAATGCCAATAAAGATGGTTAATGTTTGTAACATGGTACCTAGATTATGCTAATTAACCTATTAGATCAAGTTACAATAGATATGGTAAGTAGGGGTGGGACGATCAGTTCTTTGGTTCCTCAGTTCTGCCGGTTCTCTCAAGAACCAAAATAACTGGAACCGACTGTTTATAATTAAGTTCTTTGGTTCCGGTCCTTATTTTAATAAAAATAAGAGTGGAAAGATGCACATCATACGTGCATACATGTGAGGTAGAGGCATTCTATATTGACTTAGTATAATGTCTATGAACTGAAATGCCACTGGCGATGCCAAGGAAATGTTGAATTTTAAATTCACCTACTAATTTCCTAATCAATTGTAATTAATACAGCAAATGACAATTACTTAAAACTTACCTCACTCGAATAGTAGCAATGTAATCTTTATGTTCACGTTCATTCCTTCATCGTAAATTACCCATTTCTTTTCACTTACAAACTGTGTATATGTAAAGAAAATACACGTTCATTTCTTCATCCAAGATAATCCATTTCTTTTCACTTACTATCGCTGTGTATATGTAAGGAAAATAGACATATCTACATTCACTTATTTGTCATAGACAATCCATTTCCCTTAATTTACCAAATTTTGCATGTGCACGAAAGAAAATTAAATTAATTAGGTATTTACAGCAGATATTTTTACATCAGTTGTCACGAAGATTGTTTTCCTTGACAGCAATTAAAGAATACGGGTCTTAAGTGAATTAAGAGTTTCTCGTTTGATTTTCTTGAAATCGGCTACTCCTTCGATAAAAACGTACTGAGCAAAACATATACTATTTAATTAGTTTTATGAAGTTCTTTAAAGACTTTGTGGTTGTAAGTTATATTGTACGAAATATAAAGAAAAGATCATTATTGTCATCTGTAAAGTGGCACTCCTGATAAGGTCATGTAAACTATTTATATAATTTTCTTAGTTTCTTTGCACTTATGCACTAAATACCATCATCAACATCCGCTCAGTAGTTTATGGGATGAAACATCCGGACAGATGGACGGACACAACCTGACCATAAGGCATTCTTTTTTTACTTAATGTAAAGAATGCCTAAAAACGATTGCGACT
The DNA here is from genome assembly GCA_028673005.1 of Tanypteryx hageni. Classification (NCBI taxonomy): domain Eukaryota; kingdom Metazoa; phylum Arthropoda; class Insecta; order Odonata; family Petaluridae; genus Tanypteryx; species Tanypteryx hageni. Next base: position 97,721,428 of record CM054116.1, read on the forward strand.
CAGAAGCAGACACTACCCGAAAAGCGACCGCCTTACTCCACCATATTTTTCCATTCGATTTTCGATACATATATCAATGACGATGTAAAATATATTTTTATGCTGGATGTGTTATCAGTTTCAAATGGGATAAGTCTGACTTTCCTTTACTTCATGAGGTAAAAGAGCTTTGTAATGCATACCAAAATCAGGATGACGAATCAGTTCAACAAACGATAGTTCTGCAAAAATATCTATCAAAAAATTGAATGGGTTCCCAATTTCCAGTATTTAATATTTGGTTTGCGGCTGCATGGTATTATATTGTAAAAATTCAAGCAATATCTTGAGTCAAATCCATCAGTTTGAAGTGTTACTATAACTTATTAACAGAAATAACGTTTATTTTATTGTGTAGTAATTTTGAATAGATACCCCGAAGATAATTTTTAAATTTAACCGATTTATTGTGAACCCTAACAAAAAAGCCATGTTGGACGTTTGGAACAACTTCAGAATTGATAGTATACACGACAAATATGCTATATGCAGCTATTGTAAAGCTAGAATTTCCCATAGTGTATCAAAAAGCACTTCTAACCTAACAGAACCGAAACCGGGATCAGATTCATATAACCGGAACCGGGAAAAAGTGGAATTGTCCCATCCCTAGTGGTAAGTATTCAATGAACTAAGCAAAATTTTGGCAACCAAGGAAAATATATTGGTATTTTGATCACTTTAATGATGATTTTCAAATGTATCAAACCATAAAACTATAATAAAAGACTGCAAGATTAAATTCAACAAAATTTAGCTGAGTTTAATGCATAAAAATAAAGATAAATTTCTTTCTTCACAGATATTTTTCTATTCAACCATCAAAATATCTCTATCAGGGAAAGTTAAACGCCACTGATAGTTTATTTCTTTTGTTGAAATGTAATAAAATATATTCATCATTCCCACCTGTTGGAGTAATACCTTAGACCCTGTTGGAGTCGAAGCCATTGCAACATCTCCTGCTGGAGTTGGTGCTGGTGTTGAGGGAGTGGTTCCTGCATTGGGAGGCTGCATGGCCAAATAGATCTTTGTCGGACCAACTGGCGTGCCAGGCTTGTTCCCATGTGCTGTAAAAACAAAGTAAAAATTTACAAAACTATTACAATAAAAATGGCTCTTAATCATCATAGAAACATTACATCAACACATAGCTGAATATGAGGAGTTCAGAACTGCATATCCCCAGAAAAAGTTTTAAATCTTTTATCTCATCAATAGTATAATATTTCTAAACCTAATTATGCAAGAGATGACTTTTTAATTATCATATATTATAGAATGAATTAATGAATCGAATTCAAAATTTATTTATTTCAATTATTTTTATATTAGCTCATAAACAGCACTTTACAGCCTTAAACAATGTGTGCCACTATGATAACGAAGAGCCCATATGGCCATGCCCTCGGCAGGATTCGAACCTGAGAGACACACCAACTAACCATCTACTAAGGCTGGTATATGATTCTTTATACAAAATTATTCAAAATATTAATAAAACAAGCAGAATTTTTTTAGCTAAATTTAGTATCATGTGCCATTAACAAAAATACTATATAGATATGGAGAACAAGGTCATCCTTACACCCATACAAAATATTTTAAAAACTGCACAGAACAGATATGTTCCATCAAATGCATTCGCTTGCTGCCTAATATACCATAATACTCCACTTACTTCCAAGATCGCTGTATTTGTTCTACAATCAGGTGCTTGGGAAGAGAATACTCCAGAAGTATGACATCATGGCAGACTGAGGCAAAAACGCCAAAAGTCAAATGCTTGGGAGGGGAGACCTCAGATGTAAACTGACACTTCAGAAATCTTATCTCTCTCAAGTATTAGAGTTCTTCCTTCAGTCCCCCTCTCATATCTCAAAGAGAATATGAAAACAGAACCACGTGAGAGAGCTCTATATAACGAGGTTGTGTTAGATAAGTGAGTAGGAACCGTGCTGCCAAAAACAAAATATTGTTGTATTTGCATTTTTTGTTTATAACAACTTTGTAAGTTGAGGTTTTTCAGCCTTTTTCTTTCCCTTAAAATGGCCTATATTTGAAAATTTAATCATAAATAGTTATAAATTGATGGAATGAAATCATCATAAGATCCTAAGCAGGCAGGCGTAAAGTTGGGAATAATTCTGAAATGAGAAAAATTCTGCTATGATCGGGAATTGAACCTGGGTCTTCCACTTGCTGGGCAGGTATTCTACCACTAAACAACCATAGCAGATAATTTTTCCTGTTTCTGAATGTGGGTGTTTTTCTTAGTTGGGTCCGGGCTAGCCAAGCTAGTATCAACCAGCCCACACAGATGTACTCCATAAGATACGTCGAATACATCCATCAATTTCTAGATTGGCAATCTCACCATTTGAGAGGGAGGGGTTTTCTTCGACGTCTGTTTCATAGCAGAATTTTTTCTCGTTTCAAAATTATTCCCATCAATAGTTATGATATATGCAGTTTTTCCAGAAAAATAAAAAAATCTGCAACAGAACCCTATGCACGGATATTTAAATCCAGTGGATAAAATTTAATGTCGAACTGAGAAGAAATCTTTTAAAATCAACAGCAAAATGAACAATGATAAAATGGTTCAAACAAAAATATATTGTTTTGCTAATGGAAAAATTGCATCTGCCTATTTCTCATCACATGCTAAACCTATTATGATTACAATCCTCTTAAAGTAATTTCCAAACAAATTTCATTAATCTCACCTTTAAATAGTTGTTGTTTCACTTGCATCTGCAGCTGAGCCATCTGTTGTTGAGAAAGATCAGTCCGTGCCAATCCCTGAAGAACAATCCTGGGTCCTTGGGGTGTTTGCACAACCTAGTCATAGGAATTTTTATTAGTAATATCGACTATGATAACAAAAATTAACTGTTGAATGTCAAAACCAGAACTTTATTCATTGAAAGCAATAATTGAACTAAGTATCAAGATTCTGTTAGCAGTTGGAACATTAAACAATGCAGGACAAAAGATGAAATGATGGACTGTCCCTCCACATTTGGGATGATTGGTTACCTTATCATATACGTATGTGTATGGTCTCACTACATTTTCCTGATTGGAAGGAACTCCTATTGCTACAAAAACAAGAAAAGTGCTGAAAATGTTTTATGCATGTATATACTATTAATATATTGATAATCATATGTATGCAGAAATCAAACTTGATAAATAGTTATACCGTACATAAATATCAAGTACTAGTATAATTTCCTGTCAAATATGACAGGTATGGATGGACTAAGTATTAAATTTAAGGGACTTTCCATTCTTCCTCCTTTTCTCTCTCCAACCTCCCATCCTTCTCCCTCTCTCCTTCTCTAAAAAAATAAACTTCCTAGTCTTAATCTTGCCCTAATAAAGACCATTATCTATCCTCTCCCTCCTGTTTCCCTCCCTCATTTATTCTCTCTCACTCCCTCTGCCTCTCTCCTTTCCTCCTTCTTCTCCTTCTCTCTCGTATTAAAGCATGCTTTCCTTATGCATATAGTGTAAGGAATGAGATGACAATACAATCTCGAGGTTAAACAATGTCATGGTTGGAAGGCAACATATCGTTAAAAACCTTCAATTTTTCCAATAAATATGATTTAAATGTATAACTTGAGCGATTTCCAATCGTAAGCAAAATGTGACAATAAGATAAGAAACATTTACTTTTTTAAAATGGCCCAGGTCTGAATATCATAGGTCAATTCTTTCTAATTTTAATTTGCAAAAGAGTAAAAGCCTGTAAGTCAAAAAATTGACTTTTATGTGTTACCTTATGGGAAATAGAAATTATCTACTGGAGTTGAACCTGGGTCTCTTTTCGGAGTTTTTTCGTCACTGCCTTTTAATATCAAGCATTCCTACCAAATTTCAATCTTATACCTAGTCGGGAAATTTGTCAAAACATGTTAAAATATAGTGACAGTCAAGCATTAAACACATTAAAAAGATCACGATAGAAACGATCACCAAAAGAGGTTTCTTCCATCATGATCAAACAGAAACTGGGCGAGAAGTCTCAGAATCGAGAGAGGAAGTGTAAACATTGATCTCAGCCCCTCAGAACTTGGCCTTAGGCAAGTCCCGTGTCCTGTTCCGAGGCATAGTGTAAATGCACCTATAGGCACCTGGCGTATTGTTTTTATGATCGTGACTTATGTATAGATGCTTATTGAGTGAATTATCTTCCTTGTATCAACAAAGTTGCAACTCCTGCATATGTATGGAACATCTTAGCTGGCTTCGTACATAGTAAGGTTGAATGGGCGAGAGATTTTACACCAACATATGGAATTTGATCCTGTCACAATATCATAGTGTGTTGACCGAAGACAAAGTGAACCATCTATGATTGTAGAAAATTCCATGTGAATTCAAGTCTTTGTGATTGTTAACTATCCATTTTTACGTAAAAATATGGGTGACCACATTGAGAAGAGGGGTTCTACACCTTCATAAATATCGAAATTATTGCATAATAGTTATGATGCAAACTTTAAACTTTTATCCCTTTAACGAAAATGTCAAATATAAAATTATATATAAAATAGATCTGATTAATAATTTTTGAGTTCGAGCATCCACAAAATTCCTATCACATACACACAGACATCATTGAGAAAAGGTAAAAACATGTTCAGGGGACCTCAAAACGTGTATTTCCGTAGAAATCTCGAAGTTGATTTTTTTCATGAATACAATACTTTCCCCTATACTACGTATATGGAGAAAGTAAAAACGGATAAGTGACAAGAGTAAACACCCACTTCCGGTTGATCAATCTTTACCAAAAACTAAACAGTTCTTGTGACTGTCATAAAAATGTTAAATGTAAAATTTCGCATTGACCTGATTAATAGTTTTTGAGTTCAAGCACCCACAAAAAAACTGTCACATACCGTATTGACCTGAATATAGTGTGATGCTTTTTCCTCAATATGTACCTTTGAAAGTCGCATTCGCACTATATTTAAGTACTTGTTGCATTCGTACTATATTCGAATACATGTATCTTTAAAAAATAACTGCGTATCGGCGCGTTTCAGCGCATATTTTTATAATTGCTGCATTGTAAGTGAATTGGACGTTCATGTTACGATGCTACATCATACAAATATACTCGGTAGGGGTCTGAGGAAATCATTCGTACTATATTCGAATATTTGTATCTTTAAAAAATAACTGCGTATCGGCGCGTTTCATGACACGTGTTTCAGCGCATATTTTTATAATTGCTACAGTTACGATGCTACATTGTACAAATATACTCGGTAGGGGTCTGAGGAGTCTTGAAAATAAATCAAGGTCAAATTGCAGCAACCACAGCACCGGCACAACTTCACGCAGGGTCGCGACACTCAACGTTAGAAAACGAGGACAGTCTAAACGTTGCATCACATTACCCCCCTTTAGTACATAATTCATGAGTTTACAGGTAATTTAAATGTGCAAAATAGAGAAAATTAAATGTTTTTCGTCTTTTTCTAAAATTCCTTTCAAAATACTTGGGGTCGCACTATATTCGGGATTGCATTATATTCGGGCTAATACAGTACACACTCAAAGACATCATCGAGAAAATGGTCAAAACGTGTTCAGGGGACCTCAAAACATGTATTTTCTAAGAAATCTCGAAATCGATTTATTTCATGAATACAGTACTTTCCCCTTTACTACATATGGAGAAAGTAAAAATATTAAAGTGGGTAAATTGGACAGCATTAGAAAAATGTGAGATGGAAATTTGAGGCAAAACTATTTTGGTCCAAAACACTTCGCGTCCCCTCTAGAATCCTCATATGCCTCCTATTATGTGTATGAGAAACTAAAAATATTTATTACCTGTGCTGTTGCTGGTTGGTACACAGTGCCAGGAGCCCCTGCTATTGATGTAGTAGGCGCAGTTGTTGTTGGTGTAGTTGGAGTTGTAGCTGCTGTTGACTGGGCAATACGTACTGGACTTTTGGGGGATGAAGGAGGAGTTGAAGCCTTGCCTACAGGAGATTTATCTCCACTGGATGCAACCTAAAGAAAAATCCATTATTAAATTATGTCTCAATTTAACATCTCATATACCAATCTTAAACAAAACTTTATTGTCTAGCTGGGTAAACTGACTGAAAATATACATTTCGATTTCCTTTCAAAATTAGAACTCAATCAATGCAGTGAATTAAGTATCATATTAACCTAAAAGGAAGACGAGGTTTTTTCTAAAAAGTTTGGCAAAAAATTAGAGATCGTCTTAAAATTGAATACAAATATTAAACACTGCATGGAACACCCACGAAAATGCATTTATTTATACATACACAATACAATACATTTCATTCATTAACCCTATGAGTGCCACGCAAAATTGTCCAAGTATGTTTGAAATTTGCTGAGCAATTTTAATGAAAAATACATAGATGTTTTAAGATAGCTATAAAAACTTTATTATTCACCCAAATGACATGAAATTTTTACATGATATATGCATTAAATATTTTTCCTTTTCTACATATATTTATTTTTATTTATTAAACAGAAAAATTTGAAAATTATGAAGTTTTTGAAGTAATGCAGAGAGGGATTTAAAATAACCAAATAGCATGTCAAATATTACACAGTTTTTTGCAAAAAAAGAAAATATAAAAATACGAATTACAAAATTTTTGGAAAAAAATGAAAATACCATAAAAATATGAAAATTAACTGAAGCACAAAAAACATGTTTATTCTATAGGCATATACCAATTTATGATATTACTGAAAACTTTTTATAGACAAAAATATTTTGTAAAACATATTTTCTTAACATTTATGCTTATTGACACATCTTGGGTGCAGCCCTCGGTCAAGTTTCACACACACTGTTCTTGATCATATTTTTCGTACTGGTGTTGAGCACTCTCTACATAATCGTAGTTTTCTCTCTGGAAGTACCTTAACACCATATGCAAAAGAGGGACCTGGTGCATTATCTTCATCATTAACATTGCAAACAGTGTCTCTAACTTCATACCACTCTCTGGCAAGTTCTTCTATGATAGAGGTGTTGAAATTCAAACGAGTCATTGGTTTATTCCCACGTGAAACATTTTCCTTGTAGAGAATGTATTCAGCAACATTCTTGAGAGTACATTGAAAACAACTTTCTTCCAATATTTTAGTGTTCTTCTTTCATCCAAGTATATGTACAGCATCATATCAGAAGCGTTTATGCCCCCCATGTATCGGTTGTAATCTAATATCACATCTGGTTTAGAAACTGGTGTCTAGTTTCTTTTTGGTATTGTATGTGACATTGTAGAAGTTGAAGAAGTGCTTAGGCGTAATACTTATTTCTTTTGTGATTTTTTCCCTAAATCCACACAGTAAAAGGAAAGCATTTCTAAAAAATCTAACCTCACCCACATTGAATTTTTGCAGAATTTGGTGAGGGAGAAATTTTTGATTTCTGCGTATTGTTCCTGTAATATAGGTCCCGACTGTATAGAGAAATTTTGCCAAGGGAATTGAACAAAAAAGTTATCGCAAAAGATGTGGTAACCTTTATTCATATAATTTCCCAGAGCAAGCAATTTTGTTACGACGGTATAGGCCAAACCGTATTTCTATATGTAACCTTTGTCTGTGTTACTTCTTGCTCCTAGGTATGCATAGAATGCAAGACAACAGATGGAAACTAAAGGGATTTCAGACCACTCAAGTGGTGCATAAACAGTCACACAGCTGACTCAGGAAAAAAAGAAGTTTTCATGTTTACTAATATGATCCACCGGGAGAAGGAAATTTCTGCAATGAGCAGAGAAATGTCCTGAAGTCAGTAATTACTGAGTACTACAATGGGTTGTGCCGAGAAGGAAGACAGGATGGCGACTGGATATGATATTATTCGCTGTAGTTGAAAATGGAAGAAGTTCTTCTTCCTCCTTTTCAACTTCATGGTGATCAACAGCTCCATTTAGCTGACTCTAGCTGGAAAGCAAATTATGCATCAGCATTTTCGCCTTGCTCTCGTTTGAGAAGTCATCGTGGAAGGGGCGTCAAAATTGATCTCGAAATTTCTTGAAAGGGAAAACCAAGTTCAAGTATTATTCCTTTGCAAAGATTAGAGACCTGGGAAAACAAACATTGGCGGATGAAGCGAAGTTGCCTTAGATGCCTTGTGAGTGCGGAGAAGTAGAAATAAACACGGACAGTGGTGAAATACAAAGTACATATGTGAAGTTGGTCTTTGTGTATTCTCATGTTTTGAGGAATACCACACAAACATTTCTAGTTTTCAAAAATGAATAAATTAGCTATAAAAATTGTCAACAATGACTATTATTGAATCTCTATAATCGTTATTTGATATAATAATGCCAGTATAATACAATACATTTATTCACATTCTTGAAGATCACAATGTGCAAACGAGTGGCTTTCCACCTCATAGGTATTGGTAAAAGGAGAGTGTTGACAAACTTACATCAGAACTTGTAATCGGCTGTGAATTTGATACATAGTGTTGAAAATTACTACACTAAGACTGCCAGCATTTTGTGTCTTGTTACAATTTAAACATATTTGTTACTTTTTGATTGGTGCGCCAGTGGCAGGCGACAAGTACACCTGCAGTTTGAAAAGTATAACCTCAATGAGAGCATCATTGGTACAAACTTGGCAATCTTTTAATGTGAAGTTCGGACTACATAGCTATTAATTTTAGAAGTAGGTAATATATATATTACATCATATGTAAGGTGTATATGTAATGTATACCTACAGATTAATATAACCCTGACTCTAACTTGCATCACATTTAAATCTACCTTGATTCCTGTTTTTTTGAAGTGGCTCCTATATTCAGACTAGCTTTGTCCAGTCCTGGAGGAAAATATGACAAATTTGATCTTCCCAATTTATTATAAGTTGGCACAATAAATAAGCTTAATAGGTTTAATAAACAAATGATATCAGAATTAAGCATCATCCTACCGTTTGTGGAGCTGGTGGAGCCTCAACAGGTTGCTTTGTTAGCGGTGTAGCCCCAGGTGGGTTACCACTGGCAGTGGCAGGTGCTGCTACTGTTTTGACTAGGACACCTTGACGAGGACGCACCATCGAGGCAGAGTTAGGTGATGTTGGTACAGTAGTCCCTGGAGGTGCACTTCTGATGATAACTTGTTGTCCCCCAATGGTGGCAAGCTGGGCTTTACCAGATGCAAGTTGCTGCGCAAGAGCTGCACTACTAACAACTATCTGACCTCCAGGAGTTTGTAGCAACTGTGTGGGAGCACTGAGCACCTGAATAAGGATATTCATATTGTTATAGCATGTTACTAAATATTATTAAAACATTCTGCAGAACACATGTTCCTCAATATCACTAAAACATGAATTACAGTTTTTTTAGGCTATAAGGCACACTTTATTTCCAGAAAAATGACTCCCAAAATCAGGTTGCATATTATAGACTGAAGGTAAGATTATTACATATAGATTGAATATTACTGTACTCAGTACTGACACGAACCCAGTGATCCCCAAAATGGAATAATTGCCAGTGAATACTTGCAAAAACACTCAAATATAGATTATTATTAACTAATAGTGAAAAATTGTTAATATATGCAGTAAAATCATTTGCAATGTGAATTCTGGTGATACATTTTCATTACTGCGCATTATTACATGCCCGCTCACAGTGATTATAATTTTGGTACATTTGTGATCTTAGTTTACAATTCTAAATTAACCTCAATAAATAAAACACTTTTCATATTGTGTCAGCAAATGAAGTTCCCATTTTTTCCATAAGGTATTAAGTTTGTGTCATTCTGTTTTGTGCAACCCAGCCTTCTCCAAGAATATAACCTCCACCTAGAACAAGGGACTAGTGTTATTTTAAGATGTTGGTCATATGTTCTTGTTTCTAATAAGCCAGCTGAATAGCGAGATTAATGCCACAAAACATAAGAATTCTGGCAGATGTCAGAAATTTTTTATAAATCTAAGATAAACACCATTGCATGTATTGAGGTTGCAATGGCTACAATGAGTGAAAAGATATACCTACATTATTAGCAATAATGCTTCAGGTGATTCAATACACAAAAATGCATGGAAATCGAGCAGCAGAACATCAATTTGGTCCACGTCCCACAGAAATAAGTAGTTCTGGAAAGAACTAATCCACCTCCTTTCATTTCAATACAATTTTATATATCACAAGTAGGGGTGTACACAGGTTTCCTGTGGTGCAGAAGTGCTTTACGTCAAATTCACTGTAGTATAATTGTATAGTAATGCATTTGCTTTGAAATCAGCAATTATTTTTCCTCAGTGTGGTAGCCCTGATTTTTTGATCCGTTCTAAACTTATTCATCTCGTTTTGTCATAATATACTCGCCCTACTTACAAAATTTCTTTGAAATCCATTCAGCCATACCTTCCAAATTCATAGTTACAGAAAAATTCTAACCTTGATATTATGGTAGCCCTGTTTAATTGACCCAGTTGAAATATAATATTTTGGTTATTTATTTATATGAAGATTAAATATAATATATTTGGTTAAAATCCATTGGGTCAGTTCTCTAAAAATAGGTGTAAAAAATATTATTTAACTTTTCATTGTGGTAGTTCTGATCTTTAGCTCCACTTTTAACATCTTGATTTCATTATGGTATGTTGTACAAATCTTATATACAAAATTTAATTGAAATTTGTTCAGCCAATTCCTTCAAAATTCTTATTTACTGAAAGTTTAATTTGTAATTGTGGCACCCGCTTGGCTGATTCAGTTGAAATATGCTAATATGGTTTTGCGTATATGTGTATATTATAAGCATTAAATTTGGTTAAAATTGATGTGAACAATTCAACACAAATATGTGTAAAAATAATTTTTTTATATCCCTTGTATTGTGACAGCCCTGCTTTATAAATCTATACTACACATCTTGATTTTGTTATTTTATGTTGCATGCCTACTTCATACAAAATTGCATTGAAATCAATTAGGTCAATTCCTTCCAAATTCATAATTACCAAAAAGTTGAACTTGGCAATTGTGGCACCCCTGCTTAGTCGATCCGGTCCAAATATGTCATTTTGGCCATTAATTTATGTGAATATTCTATGTACCAAATTTAGTTGAAATCAGTTCATTCATGAAGAAGGTGTTAGGGGGACACAAACACACACACATGGACACCGATGCAATCTCAAGACTATTTTCCATTTTTTGGCAAGTAGGCTAAAAAAGATCCACGAATGGAGACAAAAGGAGGAAAAACTTAAGGTGGCAGGAAAAGAGAAACATAGTCTTTGTAAGCTTGGTCCTAAATGGCTACAACTAGAGGAGGAAGTGAAAAAATGGATAGTAGAACAGAGGAAGTTAGAACTGAAATTTGACATTTGCGAAGGAGAAAAAATCCTGTGCTTGACTGGGAGAATCATGCTGGCTTGATAGCTTAGTTCAGTGGTGCCCAAAGTATGGCTCTAGGGCCCATTAGGGTATGACAAAAAACCTATCCAAAAAATTTAACACACAAATTCATACACTGAAAATTTTGATAATAAAACTTTTAATACTGAAATGTTTACCAAAAAAACCTTATTTAGACTTGATTTTCACTTATATGGCTCCTTAGAACACACATAACTTCCAATTTAATCTCTAACCTGGCCCGCCAAAGAATTAGCAACTTCCAATGCGGCCTGCCGAAGGATTTGCAACCACCGATGTAGCCCACCAGTAAAAAAGTTTGGGCACCACTGGCTTAGTTGGTTCAAGCACCTATTCAGCAAGTGGAAGACCCGGGTTCGTTTCTTGGTCAAGTACAGGATTTTTTTCTTCTTCTCAATGTCAAATTTCAGTTCAAGCTTTATGCGCACATGTGTAAGGCATCATTTCCTCAACTTTCCATCTTGTTAGAGGAAATTAGGCAATACTGTATCAATCAAAAAGGTTATGTACAAGGAAAAAAGAGTTGCAGAAGAAAATGGACTAGTTGAACATATGTATAATTATTACATATGCATTCCATTTATTAGGAATTAAAATCTCAGTAAGGTATGCCCATACGTGCAACGTGTGCAGCACACTCTGAGAGCCTAATTAATAGGACTGCTGAGTGCATGCAGGGCATATTTAGCTATACAAGTATCAAAGCAATTATTTATGTTTTAGATCATCCCTATTTACTTTCAAGAATTAAGTTTATCTAAATCGTTATATTTAACTGTTATCACACCATAATATATTCTTTAAATGTTGCCAGATATGGATTTAATCATGGCTAGAAATGATGCACGATGTGCTCCTTCCTAAATCCTTAAGTGAATCAAAATACTTCTTTTCCTGAAAAATTTTCTAAAAATTGGGGTGCATCTTAATAGCCCAAAAAATACAGTAACTGCTTTAATCAATACCCAAAAAAGTCAACAGTGTGTAAAAAATTATATCACAACACAATTCTCAAAATTATCATTGCAAAGAAAGCAGAAAGCTTTAACTCCACTTATCATTCATTTGAATGCTGAACTTACCTGACCTCCAGACAATACCACTTGACTTGTTGTTGTGCCTGTGGTAGGCTGACCAATTACTACTTGTTGGCTTGTCACGACAGAAGTAGGAGCAGGAGCTGGAGCCACAGGAACTGCTCCCTTTGCACTTAACTTAACTGGAGATTTAGTTGTTTTCACTGCAACAGGTGAGCCTCCTGTAGAGGCAACCATTGCAACCATGGGCAAAGCTCCAGGTCTGGTCACAACAGTTGAAGTGGCAACTCCCTGTTAAAAGAGAAAACAAGCGAGGGAAGAATTGCAGAGCAAATTACATCAGGTGCTTTTTTTTTAGTTTAAGATTATGACATTATCATAAGATTACAACTTTGGTTGAGATTAACAGCCTCATAATATAATGTATACAGGGTGATGAAAAATCTGCGGACACAGATTCTACCATGCAATTTCAAAAATTAAGGGCTCTTTGCAAAAATTTCCACTGATGTATAGTTTTCGTGGAAAACACAGTTAAAGGGAATGCTGATGTGGCAACACTGTAATGAAGAAAACTACTTGGTCATGACGTCTGTTCAACGAGAGCGATTATTGCATCGTGTGATTTAGGTGAGTGGCTAGGGTGCTGACCTATGAAGTAGCAGACTCGGGCCCCTTAATTTTTGCCAAGAAATCACACGGTAGAGTCCTTATCCGCGAATTTTTCATCACCCTGTATATTCCCTTTCAAAGCATTATATAAATGCTATGTAATAATGTTGCTCATTTAAAAGCAGTGGACTCTTCGCTATGGTAGTTTTATTTCCCATTGTTAAAAATCTGAATTTTTTTTCTCTTTTTGGATTAACCCATCCGCTTACTGATTTAAGTTCCTAAAGGTATGGCTGAAATACCAATATATTTGTAGCTTTTTTAGCACACGGTTAAAAATGAACGTTTCTTATCAACATGATTATCATACGGTTAGGTAATAAGAATTTTTTTTAAATTTTTAAAAGCACGATTAATAATGAACCTTCCTTATCAACATGATTACTTAATTTTTCGGGAAAATTATTTTTATATTTGCACATGGTTAGGTAATAAGAAATTCAATTATTTTAAAATTCTTTGCGCCCAGCCATGAATAAAATGAGGATAGCCCCACTTTACGGAAAAATTTACTTAATTTACAAGATATAAAATACGCGTAAAAATACTAGTAACATGAGCAGCGCCTAACACAGTGATTTATGAAGTGAGAAAAATGGAAGATTTGAAGGAATGTGATACTGTTCTGATACATATGAATGTTACATTGTGCTGGGCATGTGATACATATGAATGTTACATCAAGCTGGGCGTGTAGTGTTACAATGCTGCTGGATAATGTGCAACTGCGACAATGTACCGTATCTGCCCGAATATAAGCTGATACTTTTTGTCAAAATCTATCGTGAAAAAAATCACCCTCGGCTTAAATGCGAGCCTGAGGAAAAATTTGGCACCCTCGTACGGCGCCATCGCTGAAAAATGTCGTTTCCATAGCATACCTCCTGTTGCCCGGAGCTGTAATTTAAATTGCTATTGAAGGTTATTTATATATTTTAACACGTAGTTAAAAGTAAATGGGTTCTTATCCAAAGGAAAGGGCGGTATATAAAACAATCGAGTTTTAACAACCCACCAGGTTCATAGTATGATTGCACGCTACAGCAAATTTGTTTTGATCATAATTTGCAACGAGTTCTTAAGATACCAACACCGGTCTTATTAGAGGTTTTTACAAATTCTGACTACACTAAGCTTCTTCAACTCTTTGTTTTAATTGCACTTCTTGGTGCTGCAATCGATTTAAAGTTCAGATGTAGCAGACGTCGTAGCTTTTATGGATCATTTAAATGGCAGGTACGTTCAAGTTAGGAGCCGACAGTATAAAAGAAGTTCATATTAATTTTTCTTGTTTATTTTATATTTTGCTATAGCCATTGTCATTTTTGTATGCATGTTAAAAACCTCTTTCATAGAATGTATTAAAATTGCGTATACTGACTAAGCAGACGATATCGTCTGCTTAGTCAATTCGCAAAATTCGATGACGACTTTCGATGTGCAACTGTTTGAATTCCGCTAACGTAAGATACGTCTGATTTGAAGGTGTGAGCAACGGCGTTAACTGTAATTCATCTGATAATTAACAGCAATAATAATAAAACTTGGAAACCTCTTTCATAGAATCTATTAAAATTGTGTATAATGACTAAGTAGACGATCACGCCAAATTCGATGACAGCTTTCGATGCGCAACAGTTTGAATTCCAGTATAATAAATAAATATACTTACATTTGATTGTAAGGTGTGATCAACGGCGTTGACTTTATTTATAATTAACAGTAATAATACCTAATAAAACTTTACATGGAACGTATATAATTATATAGATGTAATGTATAATGTATTCTAGGTTGTGCGTGCATGTCTGGTACACTTAAGCAATAAAATTTACGAAAATACTTTTTTTGTCAAAAAATGTTGGAAAATTTTGTGGGGTCGCCTTCTATTCGGGCAGATACATATGTAAATTACCTAGTGGTATATGAGAATACACAAAGAGTTGAACTAAGAGTGATTGTAGTTCAGATAAAAGAAAAATAAGCATCATTGTAAGTAAATAAAAGAGCACTGCATGAACTCGTTGATTCAGCAGTTAGGTAAGGCAAGGCAATAGGAGATGACCCCGTCGATTCAACACTTAGGTAAGCCAAAGGGTTAAAAACAATTCGGCACTAATTTGAATTTAGCCTTAAAAATGATAAACACCATTCTTTAAGTTATAGAACTATTTAAATACCAAGCTCCTATCTTAATTTAAACTAATTTAAAAATTAAAATTTATAATGCTATGCACAGACTTAATGCTTTTCTTATGGGTAGAGAAATGAAACTGAGGGGTTGGAAAAAGATGCTGTTTACTTCCCAGCAGCTGATCCTTGATCTACAACATTTATGCCATGTGTAGCCCTTATATAAGCCAATCTACCCTGAAAATTTTGCTCTTCCAAGTTGCAGGATTCCAGAGCTATTGGCCCGAACAGAGACAGACAAACCAAATGCATAAGCAATTTTTATAAAAAGTGCTGAAAAGATCAGTCAAATAATTGAGTGGCTCCACACAATGTATGAACACAGATCAAAACTTATATTACACATCACTTACTGGGCCGAAACACTTCTACAGTAAAAAAAACCATCAGTATACAATAAACAAAAAATTAAGGCCCTGTGTTCTGGCAAACAAAATTTAGTTCCAGAGATAACAACATGAACTCACTTTAGCAGTGACATTTGAAATTAAATTTTATAAATGAGTTTGTCGAACTTGCAGTATTCAGTACTGAATGCTGAGATCTTTCCTAGTCCCACTAATACTTGTGTAACAAAGACACTCTGCCTTTATGGTACAAACTGAGAATAGATCAGTAGTATATATACCATATTGTCCTGAATAGAACGCGTTTTTTCCCAAAAAATTAAATTTTAAAAGTAGCCCCCACGTTATATTCAAGTACTAATGATTTTAAAAGATTGTAAAATCATGTTTCGAAAAATCACCATACATTCCGCACATCTGTTCAAGAGATACAAGATTTTGTTACATTGTACTTGAAAAGCATGAGGCGAGAATAGGTTGAGTTCAGTCGGCAGCTGATAGTCATTGCATTGAAGCGATCTGTGCATCAGTGTATTCTTTGTACCTACCTTAGCGAGTTTTTACTCCAAAAATCTTAGGGTCGCATTATATTCAGGGTCACCTTATACTCGGGACAATATGGTAATTATTTTTATCTAAGTATTTTAAATATTTTTTGTGATAATCTTACAAACTTTACAATGCTCAATAATGATTTTAATTAACAAAATATCTTCTGTTTAAGCAAAGATAAAATACATATCAACAGTGTAGGTAAAATATTGTATGATGCATATGAGAAAAAACTGGATGCATACACAAAATAAAAATTAAGAGAAGGATTGAAAACAGAACTAGTAATAATTCTATAATCAATAAATATATATCTATATAAATAGAAAGAAAATGAACTTACTGCATTTGCTTGTTGCTGGGTGACCTGTGGTGTTGGAGAAGGTGCAGGTTGTGCCTGTGGGATAAGCAGCTGCTGAACTTGAGGTCCAGTTTGAATGTGTAGTTTACCATCAGGAAACTGCAACAATTGCTGACCTTTGAGGAAAATAATAAAGGATTAATTTAACACCTTTAAGAATCTCAAATATTTCTTTAATTATAGAGAGAAAATTAAATATACAAGGTGCTACCGAAAAGTTATGAGAATGCTCACACAACAATTTAACTGATAATAGTACAAAAATTATCCTGCTAAGTGGTGATAGAGTATACTTTCCAATGGTTTCTGGCCAAGAAAAACATGGATGTGGTCCTCCACCATCCCTTACTCTCTAGACCAGCATTTCCCACCTTTTCAACTCTGCGGACCACTTCTGCAACACTTTCAGACCCTATCAACTACCTCATTACTTACACTAACCTACTTACTGTATCTATGTTTAAGAAAAGGGGGGTACTTGGTTACATAGCTTATTTGACCGTTTTCAAGTATACATGCAGGCTAACTCCAAACGGCACGAGCACTCTCAGTTTATGAGGTAATACAGATGGCAGAGAGGTGAAATCAGTAGATATAAAAGAGTTGGAAAATGTTCAAGTAAAAGCGCCATTAATAAAAATACTCAATATCTGTGACAGTGCACAACCTGCTTAATTTTCTCATAAAAAATCCCAGCTAAATATGACGTAGGACCTAAAAATAAACTTATTTTGGAGATCTCTGCGGATCATAGGTTGGGAAATGCAGCTCTAGATATTGGTTCCTGCATCTTCTTGTTTCCAAGGACGAAATTGAAACTCAAAGGAAATATATTTAATAGAAATTGAAGCTCAATGGAAAGATATTCAATAATGTTTAGGAGATTCAGCAACAATAGTGGGAGGTACTTTACAATATTATGAAAGAAGAGTTTCAGATACACTTCCAACAATGGCAGAATCGCTGGGCTCGGTGTATTAACTCCTAAGGGGAATATACCTATCCCTCGATTTACACGGATTTGATGCATACAGTTACAGTTTTACACAGTCAAGAAAACGCGACCATACCTCGATTTACACTGGATCTGTCGGTAAATTTGTTTATGGCACTGAAGGTGACAGTGATTGAAATTCATTGAATTTTTTGTTAAATTAGTTTTTTCAATTTTATAATTAAATGTATTTCCTTGATAAACAATGTTTTATTCCTTTTTTGACTTTCCCAGATTGTATGAAGTTTTTGTTTAGTTTGATATAAGTTATTTTCTGTAATGTTTACTCAATCATTACTTCAGAGTTCAAATTTATTTTTTACTTAATGTGAAGGTTCATTTATATAATGCTTATATTATTATGAAATCTGAATTCAAATTTCTGATAAATACTCATATACTTATAAATCAAATTTCCAAAATATGCTTTATTTTAAAATAAATAGAAACCTAACCCACAATTTTACATAAAGTGTGTTTCAATTTACACGGTCTTGATTTACGCTGTGATTTTCGAGAAATCCCCTCAGTAAATCGAGTGATACATGTACTTTTGAAGAGGCCATGATGCAAAATTAGGTAAGTTACACGAATCTTTGTTTATAAATATTCTCAAAACTTTTGGATAGCACCTCAATTTATTACAAGAACTTCTACAGTTATAGTGTAATAAAGCATCTTATGTTATACTTTGAAAAATTTAAAGACCTATTGTAGATAAGTTAGTAGTAAGTGGAATTCCATGAGGGTTTAAATAAGCTTGTTGGCTCCATTCACAAAACTTTGTTTATTAGACTCACATATGATTATATGCGATTCTGTCATGTTAAGAAAATTCTTTAATAGGAAGGAAAACTGTATTGTGGATATATTCATTCATTGTGATTGCCAAATTGGATTTAGATATGGGGCAGCATTATTAGTTGAGCTGAATAAGTAATATGTGGTGTAAAATGCTGTTTCTTGAGTTATGCAGATTAAAGTTATCTATCATAATTTGGCTTCTCAATTGCAATATGCAACTTTATTTTTGTATTGTTTACACCACAAAAATGTTGATTTTATTTCAAATCATATTTGTGTTGTGATAAGTTGCACAAACCAAGTGGTCAGACAAATTACACAAGTAACTTAATCAACATTTAAACCATAAAAATATAAAAATAATTACAAAATTAACTATTATTTTGGAAGATTCATTAGATAATGACAATGAGCAATGGATTCATTCATATTAAATTTTGAATGAATGCTTACTAAAGTTCTAAACCTTCAACTCTTTTAATTGTAATTTAATATTTCATTCAGACCAATCAATCATTTTTGATGAGCAGTTACACTAGTATACTAATACATACTAACTCAAATGAAATACCATACACGAAACTTTAAATTTATGAGAAATGATGGACCCACCAGGCAGTAAGCCCCGAATTTGTATCTTTCCATCTGGACCTCTCGTGATATGTACTCGCTGAGGAACTTGTTGGCCTAAAAAGAAACAATTTCCAAAAATATCATTTTATACTCAGAATATCACATTTTAGCTATGAAAATAACATCCACATTTGGAGAAAAATTTCAAACAAAAATGGCACCTTAGCAATCATTTCCACCAGGTTCTTTTATTCAATATTACCATATTTACTTGCAAATAAGTCACACTTTTCCCCCAAAATTTTCATCTTCAAAATGAGGATGCGGCTTATATGCGAGACAACAAAATCGAAAAAATAAAAAATGTGGGATAATCATTAAAATTCACTAAATGGCTGGTTGATTCAATGCGCAGTATATGACGTATAACAACGTGACAATCACTGAAACAAATAAAAAGGAAAAGAAATGTTTTTATTATTGATGATGGAGTTACAGACGTCAGTTTTTGCAAGTGATTGCTATGGTAGCACCAGGAGCCTGCGAGAAAAATTCCGTAGTTGAACGGATATCAAGGCATTGTCACAATTTAGTCCCATATTCCATTAATTCTATTGTAAGAAACATTTTGGTGGCATTTCTTTTGAGTCGTGATTTTTCGTCGTTTTCCATGTGCAGCATGTTTGGGTAAAATGCACATTCCGAGATTTTCGGTAATATTGTACTTTTTATCCAGCAAAATTAATATATTGCTGATCAATAACAAATAATTCACTGAAATACATTATTATTAAAACAATATCAATAATTACTGATATATGTGTAAAGTTAATGATATACGCAGTAATGCCTCCATATTCATGGTTTCGCTTGTTCATGCAGGAATTATTGTAGAGTTTCAGTATTCGCAGGAGGTAAACTTTACTTATTCACAGTCACCTACCTTAAAACAATGTGCGATACAACGTCATTGTGTTTGCTCAAAGTATATTATACCAAGTCCCAAAATGCAAAGGAAGTGAAACAAGTACCGATAAAAGAGTGAGACAAGCAAGAAAAGTTATGTCATTAAGTGAAAAGGTTGAATTGTTAGAAAAGCTGTCACAAGGCGAAAGTGTAGTGTCCATTGGTAGGGCGTGTAACATCAATGAATACACTGTGAGATAAATAAAAAAAGGAGGCAAGTATATGGGCTAGAGTAAGTGGAAGAGTGCCAAAAGTGCCAAAGTGTCCTGCTATGCTCGTGATTGTGTCATCGAGAAGATGGAAAATACCCTAAACATTTGGATCGAAGATCAACCACGAAAAAAGTTCCATTGAGTAGTCAGATGACACGCAAAAAAGCACTTCGCTTATATGAGCGCCTAAGGGCAACATCGACCACTGAAGGAAGCAGCACCAAATCATTTACAGCAAGTAAGGGATGATTGGAGAAATTTAAAAGAAGATGTGCTTTACATAATGTTAAAATAAGTGGAGAATTGGCATCGGCAGATACTGTAGCAGCTGAAGCTTTTCCAGGTCATCTAAAAAAGCTCATTGAAGAGGTAAAAACACGAACAAGTTTTTAATGCTGACGAGTTGGGCTTGTTTTGGAAGAAGATGCCTTCGCAAACATTCATCTCCAAAGAAGAATGTTCAACGCCTGGATTTAAAGCAGATAAAGACAGGTTAACCCTCCTCTGTGCCTGTGATTGCATTGCCAATGTTGATTTATTGTTGAAAGGGAAAAATAAGCATAAACCACCTGTTTTATGGCATTCAAACAAGAAGGCCTGGGTCACTGAAACAATTTTTATGGATTGGCTTCATAATAATTTGGTCATGAAGTCGAAAAATATTTGGCTTTAAAAAAATTGGCATTTAAACTCCTTCACATATTAGATAATGCGCCTCATCATCTGCAGAATATTTAATTTGCACATCCAAACATCGAAGTTATTTTTCTGCCCCCAAATACAACTTCACTTCTCCAACCCTTAGATCAAGGAATGATTGCTGCATTTGAAAACATTGATAGGAATAACAAAACACGTCTGAACTGGATAGTGTTTGATGTTGACCCAGTCATGGAACGATGCATTAAATTTAAGAGAAGTATGGAAGATTTAATAAATCTCTATAGAAAGGTTTACCAAGGCCTTCAAAAAAAGTTGAAGCAGGTGCTAATCACAAACTACTTTAAGAGAAGCTCAAATGCTGTCTCCGAAAGTAGCACCGCCAATGCTCGAAGTTCTCCTCATTCATCTGTTGGATCTCCAATGGATGATCCACAAGAGGTAGCCTCATCCAACTAATATTTTAATTATCATTAAACCATTATTAAAGATGAGTCATCATTTATTGTTTTTTATGAATGCATTAAATTGTAAATGAACCATATTTACTGGAATTATTCTCGCAATTTTTCTTTAAAATAGTGCGAATAAAACTTGGGGATGCGTTATTACAAGTACCACATATTTTTCTTAATTCCACGTCAAGAAGTAAAGATTCGAGAACTACAGGCAATGCTTATAAATACTAAATATAAATTTAAAAAACAATAACAATGTTATTACTATATAAACTGGAGGTAGCTGTTTCGCTAACCCCATTTATCTCATAAGCCTTTATAGTATGTTTCTCGTCTTATGAAGCTTGACCTTGAAAACCTCTGTGAGTGACTATTTCTGCATCCAATCAACACTCGAGTAACGGGCGACGGAGAGGGGAGAAGCTCAGTCTCTCTCTCGCCATCGTGCTGTTCACATCGCTCTTAGTCGACTATGTTGCCAGCTCTACTGCGTTCATGCTTCCGTTGCGATCTCTTTATCGCTTTCACTTTGCACCTTGTTATCATTTTAACGCAATGGAAAATGGCCGGTAGTAATAAACAATGACCGTATGTTTTTGTGCGACGCGTCGCCTTTCATTCGCAAGCAGATCATTTTAAGAGCGGATATCTGGCAATGCTTTTAGGTTTTTCCATGCATTTCGAAAGCTGCGTGTGACGGGGGAGAGGGAAAAGGGAAGAAGGGGAGAGGGAAAAGGTTCTCATAGGCTACTTGCTATGTGAAGGTCAAGCTTCATAAGACGAGAAACATACTATAGTATCTATATTCACAGCATTTTTCAGGAACGTAACCCCTGTGAATATGGAGGGATTACTGTATTAGTAATTACCCAGAATGTTTTACACCTAATCATAATTTTTGAAGTGCAGCTTTTTTTCGGATACCTTTTTTCCTAGATTCAGTCTCAATAATACAAGGGTGTGCCTTATATGCAGTGATGGCTTATATGCAAGTAAATACGGTAATATATGTTATTTTAGCGACAATAATGATAATAATATTTTAGCTCTTGAACAAAAAATCATGGGACATTAAGACAAAATGTTGCTTTTATTCACCTGATGCGACTTGCTGTTGTTGGGGACCAGCTGGTCGTATTTTTACAAGAGATTGCCCACCTGCTGCTTGTGTTCCACTTTGTCCTGGTGCTTTTGGAAGGATGCTGGTAGGACCACCATGGATGACACGTGTAGTTCCATCAGGGCCTAGAATTTTGAAAAAATATCAAATAGGAGCCATAAAAAGAAACTTAACACTTGATTTATAAAACAAAGGTAATACTAAAAAAGTTACTCAAAAGAGATTAACACTCACTGCGAGCAACAAATATTCGTCGTTGGCTGACTTGGCCCTTTCCTCCTTGTTGACCTGTTGCAGCTGCCAACAGCGCTTTGGTGCCCTGTGTTCCTGATTGGCCAGGAGTTGGGGGTATTGCAACTTTTGTCACTGTACGCATTCCATCAGCTACCACTGTTAATATAAATGATAGAAAATTTTTGAATGAGCGGAAAGCATTAAATACATTAACCCCTCAAGCGTGGAGGACTTTTATTTAAATCCCAGATGCTGAAGGGGATTTTTAAAATTTGGCGATTAAGGTGCGAAAATTGCAAAAAAATATAAAAAATCGTAACTATTCAACTTTATATAGGCATTTTACGAAATATTTTGAGGATTTGAGCACAACATGATATTTTAAAACTATAACTTTTATGCTAGCTCGAAATAAGTAAAGACTCTTGGCTGGAGAGAAGCAGTTTCACACCGTTATATTATAAAAACACATCAATCTTACTCAGATTTAATGAATATTACAGGGGGAAAAATAAGGAAAGCAAGCACTTTTTTGGTAATACATAGCACGTCGCTCAGCGACATGAATTTTTCGTTGGTAGTACATAGTATGTCATTTGGCAATGAGGGGTTAAATTGAGCCAAAATTACGAAATTCTCCAAGCCACACCAAACTAAATTAACAATTTTAATATTCTTATAATAACACTAAATACAGTAAAACCTTGTTAGTTCGGTATCGAATGACTTGAAGCATGCCAAAACTTGAAGTTATGATCACTCCTCATCCAACAACATGGGTCTTGACATGCCTTTTAATACGAGTAATTGAAAATACATCCCGATAAAAATTCAAAACCAGAATCAGGTCCAGTGACTATGTACAGTTTGTTCACATTGAAAATATCGCCAGAAAGTTTTTATAATCAATAATTCCTTTGTTTGGTGCTGTAAGTCAGTGGTTCTCAAACTTTCAATTGTAGTGGCCCCCTCTGAATTGGAAATAGTAAAAATAAGAAACTTATTGCAAATTTCTTCATTTTATGTAACTATTAATAATTTTTACCACATAATTTTTCCAAAAATTTTTATTATCCATGAAAACTTTATTTTTTGACACTTCACCTTGCATCCAAAACAATTTTGTGGCGTCCTGGGGGAGGGGCGCAGCTCACAGTTTGAGAAACACTGCTGTAAGCAATGAAAATCAACCCTCATTTGTCCTGGTTAAATCTCAAGGTCGTGTCTGGTAACCCATTTTTAGGCGTTCTTTACCAGTGAAGCTGTAATAGCGGAACACCTTATAGGCATGTCTGGTCAGTCTGTCCCTCATAAATTTCATCTCCTAAACCACTGGGCGGATTTTAATTTAATTAGGTATGAGTGATCTTTATTAAAATTTATCACCCAATTGTGATTTTCAACTGAATCCGTCAATTAAAACTTCCACTTGACATAATTACTTTAATAAACTTATATGTACTCGTATCTCGTTAAATGGCATCCGTCAAGCAACAATGGAATATCAAACTTTTATCTCCCTAGCTCTTATATGATCTGTAAGGCATAGATTTAAAAAATTATTCAGATAGAGAACAACATTTACTACAAGAAAGTCTTGCAAGGGCACGTAATTACGAGTTATGGTTTCGAAGATAAAAATTCAAGATCCAGAGCAAAACATCGCACATTTTGTTTACATCAATTGCTAAGACGGTTCTCTCAGCAAACAACAATTAAAAATCCATATATTTCTCTTCCATTCCCTTATAATGATCTGCAAGGTATAGATTAACAAATTTATTCAGATAGAGAACAATATTTACTACTAGATGGTCCAGAGACGACATAATTGCGACAATAGTTTTGGAGATAAAAATTTGAGAAAATCCTCGGCAAAACATTGCATATTTTGTTGACATCGATTGTGAAAACGTATCTCTCAGCAAACAAAAATTAAAAATCCATCTGTTTCTCTCCCATTCTCTTATATTATCTGTGAAGTATAGATTAAAAAATCTATTTGGACAGTGAACAACATTTACTACAAGATAGTCTCTGATACTATAGTTTTGGGGATAAAAATTCGAGAATCACCTAATCTTTTGATACCATTCCATATGTATTTCCCATTAAGAATGCCTTTGAAATCTCTGTGTACTCCATTTATGGAGTAAACTTTTCCATCTTGTTTTCTAAAGGCGCATATCAAGCAATGCATTAATTATTTTAATATGCTAAGTATCACAGCTAAAATACTGAACTAAAACTAACTTAAATTCATCAATTGTTCCAAGAGATGATTAATTTTACAGATCTATGTATTTATGAATCGATTTTCAAATGAAATGAATGCAACAGAGGCCATTCTACATTTTAGAAAGATGCATCATCCACTTGACAGTTTATAAAGTTCAAACCAGCATAATTCAAAATATCTTTATTATCAACTTAACTAGCAAGATTACGCATGGACTCAAAATATATATATGACTCACCAATTTTCCCCTGACTGCTCACTCCACCAGGGACTACTTTGAAAACTTGTGCCCCAGTTGTAACTCCTTTAAAAGATAGAAGAAAGCATTTAATAAGCTCTACAACAAACAATTACTGCATTTACCCGAATCCAGGACTTTTTTTCAGATTTCAGCTTGCAAAAATTTTAAATTAGAGTACAAAGTGGTATACCCTCAATACATCGCCCGACAAACATATTGGAAGGCGAGACACCATGACTGGTGTACAGCAGGGGGATACACTTGTTTGGTTGGGTTGGGAGTCACCTCCTGCCATACACCATCCAAGGTGTCTCGCCTTGCGTAATTCGCAAAGAGAATTGTGATTCGTCCTGGTATTATCGAAGTATAAAGAAAAATTTGGCTGTGGAAAAGCGTTTACCCCTGCAGTACATCAGTCATGGCCTCGCGTCAAATTTTTTGAGAGATGAATAAATGCGCGATGAGTTTGTGGTGCGATGTATTGATGCACGAATTTTTTGTGAAACCAATTGACGCGCGACAAAATGACAGAGCCATATTAAGTATGGTTAAGCATTTAATCGTTGTTTTTTAAACAAATGAAACCTAAGTTACCGCATGTTCACGTGTACCACGCGCACCTTTTTTCCCTTAAATCCCAGTGCGCGTCTTACACGAGTATTTCATCTTAGGCACTGAAATCGTGTTTCGGTATGACAATGATGCAGCTGGTGTCGATTACTACTTAAAATACCGGATAAAAAGTACCAATGAAATAGCTACAAAATTCTGACTTCGTCGATTTCATTGAAATAGAATACGTCAACGCTGGATTGAGTAGGTTATACGATACGTTGAAAGCACGTACCTACATAGTAGTTATCTTTCGAATGTTTGGCACTGCCAGATCAAATTTCTAAACGATAATGCCTATCCTCTGAAACAGTATACGTATCAGTTACAGTCTTTTCTAAGAAGCTACAAAATCTCTGTTCCTGATTCCTTTGCACCCTTCATTCCTTTTACTCAGTAGGTCGTATTTGGTTTGTGCGTGCGCGTACCATTTGCTTTTGCTAGTGGCCACAAATTCAGGTTATCTCCTCCTGCCTTATAGCCCCTAAAATGAATAGTAATAAAAGATTGCGATCTTTTACTGCAAGCGAAAAGCTGAAAGTGATCAGAGATGCAAAAGATATAGGAAACCGTGCTGCAGGACGAAAGTGTGATGTGTCAGAATCATACATAAGGGACTGGAGGAAGAAAATGGATCAACTTCTCACGACAAACAGGGACAGAAGAGCCTTTAGGGGAAAATCCGCCAGATATCCTGTCATAGAAGAACAGCTAAGCGAGTACATAAGGGATAGACGGCAATTTGGCTATGCAGTGTCGACAGAAATGTATCATAAAAGCGCAACAGATAGCCAGAGAGTTAGGGGTTAGTCAAGCTGAGTTTAAAGCTAGCAAGGGATGGGCGCATAAGTTTTTTCGTCGGAATGGCCTTTCGATAAGGAAGACAACGATTTCTCAACGCCTCCCCGAAACTTATGAGGAGAAACTGTTAAGTTTTCAGCGATATGTTATACGCCTGCGAGAAAAGTACTCATACTTATTAGCAGTGGCGGCTCGTGTATAGGCACTGCGGAACTGCAGCACCCCCTATTTCCACTTGATATTATCGATAACATTTAATATAATGAGTCCTTTTTTCTTTAATTATTTCTTTATTTTTGTAGTACAATATATATTCCTTAAGCTTAATGTCAGTACTTCAGTAGCCATCCCCCAGTTTATGAAAAAGATATAAAAATCTTTGTATGGAATGTGCGCTTCACAGTGCCAGCGACGTGGTGTTTGACTGTTGTGCGCATGCGCACATAGGAGGGGGGGGTGGGGAGGAAGGCGGGACTGCCAGGTAGAGAGAGCACTGTTGTTCTCGCAGTGCCGGCTCTGGCGTGATGGTGGAAGTTTTTTTTACTCAGCGTGTGCTGTGCTTAAAAACCGTGTACCATATTCTTGAATGTGATAAAGTGTAGAAGAGTGTAGAATTAGATTATTATTCTGCTTCCAGCTATTCTATTTGATTCATTTTTTTTCGGTTCTTTTATGTAACAATTTAAGTAAAAGTAAGTAAAAATGTTTGATTTTTTTTGTTAAAATTTTATCAAGTTCCTGAATAAATTTTCTTTTTATACATGTTCTTTTCCTTTTACACAATTTTAAAACAAAGGCTAAAAATTTTCTGGAGCAGCACCCCCACTAATTTTAGCTACGAGCCGCCACTGGTTATCAGGCCAAATAGGAAACGCTGATCAAACATCTGTGTATTTCGAAATGCCATATGATACGAGTTGCTGATATGGGTACAGAAACGGTTCAAGTGATCACTGGTGGAGAAATACAACGATGCACTGTCATGCTTGCAGTGCAGTGACAGAAAGAAACTACCACCATACGTCATACTCAAAAGAAAAACTCTTCCGAAAGATGAAAAGTTTCCAGCAGGAATTTTAGTAAGGGCACATGAAAAGGGTTGGATGAACAGTGATCTAGTTTTAGACTGGATAAAGTGTGTGTGGGAATGTCGTTCAAGTGCCCTTCTCAATCTCCCCAATATGTTGTTGTTGGACAGTTTTCATGGCCACCTGACTGAAGACGTGAAGGAACGCCTTAAAAAGAGAAAAACTGACCAGGTGATCATTCCAGCAGGAATGACGTCCGTGCTTCAGCCACTGGATGTTTGCATCAATCGTCCTTTCAAAAATCATATGAAGAGGCAATACACGGAATGGATGGCGAGTACTGTTCATGAAACTACACCGACGGGTAGGATAAGGAAGTCAGGATTGAAGCAGATATGCGAATGGATCATCACATCTTGGAACCCAATTGAAGAGGAGGTGATAGTTAAAAGCTTCAAGAAATGCTGCATCACAAATAAATCGGACAGTAGCGAAGACAGCATTGTTTGGGAAATTAGCGAGGAGGAAGGCGAGAGTTCCGCCGAAAATGTTGATAGCATGAGTGACGAAGATTAAAATCCAGTATAAAAAGCTTTCTTAAATATATTCTTCTGCATTTATATCGATTTGTTTCATTTCTAAATCGCATATAATTTCTTATACCATGGGAAATCTCGAAATTGACAGCTAATTTCACTATTCACCGGACGTTTTTAGTGTAAAAAAATTGATGCAATCGTAAATATTTTAATTTCTTCGGAATATTTGTTGTTCCTTTCCAAAGATTCTTAAATAATAAATTCTTTTGCTTTGTTATAAAGTTCTTTAATTCTTTGGCGATTTTTTCAAATTATTTTTTACCTATATCTTGATGCTCAAAAACGGGGTGCGCGTCTTACACGAGTGCGAGTGGTACACGTGAACATACGATAATTGTATCTACTGAAGTTATTCATTGCAAACTTACAATCTGGATTTCAATTAATACAGTATTTATTTTTAAAAATACATTTTTAAAATTGCATATATTTCTCAAACAAAAATATGTAACAAACCATTTCTATTAATGAAATAACTAGTATACCTATACTGAATATGTGTTTGAAATATACACCAAATACGTTCAGTAAGAAATTGGGTCAAAATATTTTTTGTGTTTTAACAGTCTGCTAAAAGGGGGATGGTCTTGAATTTGGGTAAATACGGTACATCTATTCACACTTTACCACAATGATTCATGAAAAGTCCTTACACTTCACTTTCAACTACTGATTGGACAAAATTGCTATTCATTGCATTCAAATAAGTTCTTTTTATTAAAGCAACCTTTTCATTCAACTCACCCCTTTCAAGAGCTCTTCTCTGCTGATGAGCTGCACGCTGCATTCTCAGTTCCTGCTCTAGCCTCACCTTTATTTCCTCAGCTGATGCTTTCGCACTCACCACCCCAGTAGTAGCATTGCCAGACCCAGCATTGGCCTGTTGTCCTGGATCCAGTCTGTCAGGTTTGGGGGCGAGGCTGCCAGTCCGACTCCTGGTGACAACGTGGGCATTAGCCCTCTCCCGCCTGCAGCCACCACCGGGGGACGGGGGAAGAGCAAGGTATGGAATGGCGGTGGATAGGGTGCACGGGAGAGGATATGTTGGTGCAGCGAGCAGGGCAGAGTAAGTGGGGTTAGATTAAGGAAGGTGATGGAGGTGGGGAAGACGAAGGAGAGGCTTGCAATCACACACTTACTGGACAGACACATGGTCAGTACACAATTATTGTAGCGTGACAATTTTTACTGAGTCTACTTTTTTAAATGAAGTCTGTCCTGACACAAAAAAATCAAAATAAGGCTTATCCATGCTCAAGCAATTTTATTTTAAAGGAAAATTGGAAAAGCAAAAGTAACCTTCTTAACAAAATAAGATTACAAGCATATCAAGGCCATGCAACAAAATAATTTTTAAAAACAAAAATACAGGCAAACTCGCAATCCTACATGAGTATAAAAAGCAATTTCATCAATTTGACAAAAACAAAAAATTGACAAGCAGTACATTTAATGACAGAAATAATGAAAACCATAGTTATTCGTCATAATTACCAAGTAGTCAGACAGAAATAATGAAAACCATAGTTATTCGTCATAATTATCAAGTAGTCAATCTAGTGATATTGGATACATATAATTTCACGCCCATGCTGGCCGTGGAGTCACATGATGCCCAACTACTAGCTTCCACCTCTAGAATTTGTTGTGATTATGCCAAATTTTTCATTTAAGTAAAATTATAATGCTCAATCGTAGTAAAATTCACACCAAATCTGATAATCAATATTGTATTTTCTGGCCAAATCTGTAACATTCCCATTCCTCAGAATAAAAAGTTCATATAACATGTACAACCATTATGATAGTGAACATGGCATACTGTTTCCTCAAGATATTGATGATGGATCAATTGCTAGGCAGTGATGAAAGGCTAAGGTCATTAAAAGACATATATTTAGCAAAAATTACCACATATATTCATCCACAAGTCGAAAAATTTTAGAAAAATAGATGATTAGAATAAAGGGAGTCGACTTATCTGAGGATTAAGGTCAAAAGAAAAAAATCTAATTGTTTACTGTTTTCTAATGGGTCCATGTAAACAACAGTACTCAAAGCATATGCAAAATGTGTGAACAAATAATAACTGTGCTGTACACACATTTTGTATCACTGAGAAGCAAGTATAGGACTGGCAGAAATGTGAAGCAGAATTAGAAGATATACAAAGAACCAAAAAACAAGTCTAGTATTGAATCATTTCTTGAATTGGAAAAACACTTATTGAATGTGGCCAAAATGGATACATCATCACAAGAACTGGAATTCGTCAGTATGCCATGGATATGTCAAAAGCTGATAAATACAAGTCAGAGAAATCATTCAAGTTTAAATCATCAGCTGATTGATGTACTACCCATTTCATGAACAGGCACGTTCTGTCTCTGGAAGTGAATGAATATAGCAAAAAAGCTACCAAAAGTCTTAGAAGAAAAAAAGATTTTTTCCCAAGATTTATTATCAAGATTCGAAAAGAGTATACATACGAACTATCTCATATCAGAAATATGGACGAGATGCCAATGGTGTTTGATTTTCCTAGCAACAACTGTCACTGCTGAGCTTCTGTATCATCATCTCAGATTACAGGGAACAATTTATATGTTGGCCACATACTGTACTGTTTCTATCTGGCAACTTAGGGACTCAGCTTATACATGAATGGGCTTATATGTGAATATATGGTGGTGATTTCCGGGAATCTGCCGTGTTGATCCATTTCCTGGACAATATTTCACCGACGTTCCAGTCGGCTTCTTCAGGTCCGAAGTGTCGGTGCAGATTTTTGGTCGTCTTTATATAGGCAGGTTCCGTCTAATCCGGTGCGTTCTGATTGGTCGCCGAGTTCGGAGCGCTCTGGTTGGTCGCCGAGTCTGGTGCGTTCGGATTGGCTGATGTTGGTTTAGTCTTACGGAAGACTCTCTTCCAGGTGCTGGACAGCGTGTAACCGTCCTCTCGGTTAAAATTGTACGGCTGTTTTGTAATTTCGATCGCCTCCCTGATGAGTCTCGGGAAATAACGATTTTCTTTTACTAAAATCTGTGCGTTGTCGAAGTCGATGTCGCATCCGGGATCGGTCCACGCGTGTTCTGCTATGGCGGAAAGGCGGAGTTGTTTGTTAGCAGTTGCCCTCTGGTGTTCTTTCAGGCGGCACTTGAGAGATCTCGAGGTTTGACCGATGTATGACTTTCCGCAGCTGCACTTGACTTCGTACACGCCCTCATAGATGTTTTTGGGTAAGTGGTCTTTGGCGGTGCGGAGGAGGTCGGCTGTCTTCGTCACGCAGTTGAATCTCGTTACCACGTCGTGTTTGGCGAGAATGCGTGCGACCCTCTCCGAGGTGCCCGCCACGTAAGGTATCATGGCGTATGCCGCAGGTTTCGGCTTGTTTTCCGCTGTGTCCTCGGCGGTCCTTTTCAGGGCCATATCCCGTTTCTGGTCTTCCTTTTTGATGGTATTGAGTATTAGCTCCCGACGATATCCGTTTCCTTGGAGGGTGGCAAGTAGATGTTTCTTTTCGGACACTATGGAGTCGGCGTCGGAGATGGAATGCGCCCTGTGGTATAAGGTCTTTATGACGGAGGCTTTTTGCTGCGGATGGTGATGTGAGGTAGCCTTCAGATACCGATCGGTGTGTGTCTTCTTCCGGTAAACAGCATGTCCCAGACTTCCATCTGGCTTCCTGGTTACTAGGACATCAAGGAAGGGCAGACGCTGGTTCTCTTCTATCTCCATCGTGAACTGTATGGCGGCATTCTGGTTGTTCAGGTGTTGCAGGAACTTATTTAATTCCTCCATTCCATGGGGCCAAATCGCGAAGGTGTCGTCCACATATCTGACAAAGAGTTTTGGTTTCTTGTCGTACGAGTCTATGGCTTTCCGTTCGAATTCTTCCATGAACAGGTTTGCGATGACAGGCGAGAGTGGGGAGCCCATGGCTGCACCCATGGTCTGCTGGTAAACCTTCCCGTTCCATATGAAGTAGGCATTGTTCAGGCAGAATTCCACTAGGTCTGGAAAATCTTCTGGAAATCCTTGATTTGTGAGCGCTCTGGTGATGTTGACGGCGTCTTTCGTGGGGATATTAGTGAAAAGGGACTCTACGTCAAAGCTGACAAGTAGATCTCCTTCGGTAACCGTTGCCTTCTGGATAATTTCAATGAAATGCGCCGAATTTCTTACGAAGGTATTAGTTTTTCCTGAATAAGGTTGGAGAGCCCGGGCTAAGTATCTCGCAAGCTTCTGCGTCGGGGCGTCGATGGCGCTAACGATGGGTCGTAGGGGGATCCCTTCTTTATGAATTTTGGGGAGTCCATACAGGCGTGGTGGTTTGGGTGCTGGTTGGATAAGCCACCGTTGCTCTTCTGGTGGAATCGAAGACTCCTTGATGAGACCTCTGGTCTTCCGGTCCAACTTGGCCGTCGGGTCCAGCTTCAATTCTTGGTAACTGCGTGACGAAGACAGCCGACCTCCTCCGCACCGCCAAAGACCACTTACCCAAAAACATCTATGAGGGCGTGTACGAAGTCAAGTGCAGCTGCGGAAAGTCATACATCGGTCAAACCTCGAGATCTCTCAAGTGCCGCCTGAAAGAACACCAGAGGGCAACTGCTAACAAACAACTCCGCCTTTCCGCCATAGCAGAACACGCGTGGACCGATCCCGGATGCGACATCGACTTCGACAACGCACAGATTTTAGTAAAAGAAAATCGTTATTTCCCGAGACTCATCAGGGAGGCGATCGAAATTACAAAACAGCCGTACAATTTTAACCGAGAGGACGGTTACACGCTGTCCAGCACCTGGAAGAGAGTCTTCCGTAAGACTAAACCAACATCAGCCAATCCGAACGCACCAGACTCGGCGACCAACCAGAGCGCTCCGAACTCGGCGACCAATCAGAACGCACCGGATTAGACGGAACCTGCCTATATAAAGACGACCAAAAATCTGCACCGACACTTCGGACCTGAAGAAGCCGACTGGAACGTCGGCGAAATATTGTCCAGGAAATGGATCAACACGGCAGATTCCCGGAAATCACCACCATATCAACAGCACGCCGTGGAAGCCTTCGTACTAATTATATGTGAATATATATGGTAAGGGCTTGTGAGTATGCTCCATTACATTGCAGGTAACCAATCATAAAGAGGTTCTTAATGTCTTCTAACACTGACATTATAACAGGTTTCCAGAGTATTTCCAATAGATATATTTAAAAAAATATTTTTTAAGAAAAGACTAGAGCAACATAATTTTGATAACTTGCTATCGTACTTATAAAGCATTATGAATATGAATATACCACAGTATAATGATACAGTTTTTGCCTGTATTTAATCTGTGAGTAGAAATATGGGATTAATGGCAAATGAGGCCAACTATAAAACATGAAGCATTCAAGCACCAGCATTGTTAGCATATGTTGCCTCAGGTTTTAGCTCATAAGACAAAAGATGGACCATTACAACTGCTAAATTTTTTACTGAAAAGAATTAATAATTTTAATCTAAGACATAGATGGTTCTTTCAGGATTAATTGGCTTGGTGATAAATAAGCATGCCATAGGTAACAGATGTTAACAATAATAGTTGTCAAAAGGAACATCCATTCACACAAGTGACAAATTTATGAACATTAAAATGTAATAAATGAAGAGATTTTTATCATAAATATTTTTAAGAAATTACATAGCTTTCAGCCCATCAATTTATTTAAAATTTATGAGTATACTGCAAAAATGAGAACCATTACATCAATTAAATATGTGAACCAACTCAACTAAGACACTTCTTTAATATGAAATTGCACCCATTAATACAAGTTTCAGAAAATCAATACAAAAAAATCTAAGTAGGATAAAGCAAGAGACTGTTCATTTTAGATAGCATCATTTGAAACATTAACTCTTTCAAATGCAGTTATAGTGAAATTACTATTTCCAAAATATGTCAGATATATTCTGTAATAGCGGAGCATTACCTCTCCCCATATTGCTTTATCTCCCAGAGTTCTAGACGTTCCTCGTCCACCCACTCCTCAGTCACTTGAGGTTCTGTGCTCTGTGGACTCTCAGCTCGCTTCCTTTTTCGCAGGCCCAGTCTATGAGAAGTCACTTTTGGCAGAAAAGGTAGAAACATATCGGACCCGCAATAATGGTACGAGAAAAAAGATACAATGGGGTGATTAGCATTGGAAAGCAGTAATTAAATTTTTTAACAAATGCAATTCCCTCAAAAAACACGAATTCAAATAAAAAATCTGATGTGTCCACCACATGACTTAATATATAATGAAATATTTCTAAAAATTCCAAATAGGTTACATAATAATAAATATTTTAAGAAACTGTGAGAAAATTTTAGACTACAAAGAACAGAAATAAACTTAAACCATAGCCTTCTGATATTGGATATAGCCACAAAACTCCAACAATTAAGAAAAGAAATTGGAGCATTACTAAGATGTAACTAACAAGGGAAGCCCCCAAGGTGTGACACTCGCATCGGATTGAGACTTTGCAGAATGAAAATATATGTAAAATAACGGACTCCTATTTCTACCTAGGTGCCAACTCGGCGTCGTTTACGAGAAAATGCCCTTTGAAAATCGCGATCTTAGAGTCAACGTAATAAGAACGTTAAAAGTACTTTCCTGATTATCTAAGAGCGTTGGTCTAGGAGAAACGAGCTGGATTTCAAAGATGTTTGCTGGGGTTCGGTTCCCGAATGGACCAAAATTTTTTTCTGATTTTTTAAAAAGTTTTTTCGCAATTTCCATCGATAAAACTTGCACAACATTTTTAAAAAATTTATTCCATGCATTATAACTACGATTTTCCTCAACGTAATTCTTCACTGTAATTCTTCACCGTAATTCTTCACGAACATAATTTTATGGATCACTACCCATTCGCTTTACCATCATGATCAATACATGACGAGATTTGAAAGGAGGAATGCAGAACAATGCACCAAAATAACCCAACAGTATTGTGACATAATTTCAATTATAATTATAATGACAATAATTGACACCTGCAAATGATAACGAATCCCTTTAACAACAACACCGTAACTTTAATAAAAACATTATAAGATGACTAGACGCAGTTTTCCGTGGCCTTATTAGCAGACGTCCTTGTTTCTCTACCACAGTCAACGTCAGAATATTGCCGAGCGATTTATTGTTAGAGGGCACATTTTGGAGTGGCGATTGGAATTGTTTGTCTTTGTTCATGTTTTGCGAGTGATCTTCAGTTTTTGGGGCAATAAAAACTGCATTACAATGAAGAAAATAGTAGTTATAATGCATGGAATAAATTTTTTAAAAATGTTGTGCAAGTTTTATCAACGATATGCTGGAAATTGCGGAAATTTTTTTTTTAAATCAGAAAAAAATTTGGTCCCTTTGGGAATCGAACCCAGTCAAAAATCTTTGAAATCCAGCTCGTTTCCCCTAGACCAACGCTCCTAGATAATCAGGAAAGACTTTTAACATTCTTATTACGTTGACTCTCGGATCGTGATTTTCAAAGGGCATTTTCTCATAAACGACGCCGAGTTGGCACCTAGGTAGAAATAAGAGTCCATTATTTTACATATACTTTCATTCTGCAAAGTCTCAATCCGATGCGAGTGTCACACCTTGGGGGCTTCCCTTGCAAGTGTCAATTGTTAACAATAGTCGTCAGTAGGTGGCGTGGTGGTGGCAGCTAAAAATATAAGATATCTCTTAAACAATGCATTATATGGAAATATTTTTCAAACAAAGGTTGTAGAAAATTACATTTCCTACAACCTTTATACCAATACATTTTTACATTTATCAAATATTAAAGCTAATATTTCAAAATAATGGATAAGTGACAAGAGTAAACACCCACTTCCGGTCGACCAATTTTTACCAAAAACTAACCAGTTCTGACTTTTATAAAAATGTTAAATATAACATTTCGCATTGACCTGATTAATAGTTTTTCAGTTAGAGCACCCACAAAAAGCTATCACACACACAGACAATCGAGAAAATGGTCAAAACATGTTCAGGGGACCTGAAAAACATATTTCCATTGAAAGTCGATTTTTTTCATGAATACAATACTTTCCCCTATACTAGGTATATGGAGAAAGTAACATCTATCCCATTCGTAATAAGCAGGTCAGATTTTAGGAATTAATGCGAATAACTCAAGAATAACTGTCTGACTTGGATAAATTTTTCACCAGGTACTCTGCAAATCCTCTTACAGGTTTTAAATGGATTATCATCCATGATGGGTTCAGTTTCAGGAGTATTGATGTATTTTTGTTTGCATATTTAAATAATTAGAATTGAGATACAAGCTCCAGACTTGAACAGGCTAACAGAAAAAAAATGAAATTTATGGTTCCACTCCAGAAAGCTTGAAGTGAATCCAAATAAGATTCAAAATTGATTTCAAATCAGAAAAATCTTATGTGGCTACCACATGACTTTCTCCATACCTGTAATATTTCTAAAAATTCCAAATAGCTTAAATGATAATGAATATTTTAACGAACTGCGAGAAAAATTTAAAAACTATACAAAGAACAGAAATAGACCCATACTGTAGCCTTCTGATAGTGGATATAGCCAGAAATCTCCAACAATTAAGAAAATAAAAAGAAGCATTACTAAGTGTCAATTGTTAACAATAGTCGCCGGTAGGTGGTGGCAGCTAAAAAATTAGTTTTTAAAATATCTCTTAAACAATGCATCATATGGGAAAATGTTTCAAATAAAGGTTGTAGAAAATTAAATTTCCTACAACATTTATTCCAATATTTTTTATATTAATCAAATATTAAATCAAATATTAAAAAAATCTGTGGCCACCACATGACTTTCTTCATATCTGTAACATTTTTAAGAATTCCAAATAGGTTCCATAATAATAAATATTTTAAGAAACTGCGAGAAATTTTTAGACTACAAAGAATAGAAATAAACTCAAACCATAGCCTTCTGATATTAGATATAGCCACAAAGCTCCAGCAATTAAGAAAAGAAAAAGGAGAGTTACTAAGATGTAAATAAGCATCAATTGTTAAAAATAGTCTTCGGTAGGTGGCGTGGTGGTGGCATCTAAAAATATAAGATATCTCTTAAACAATGCATTATTTGGGTAAATGTTTCAAACAAAGGTTGTAGAAAATTAAATTTCCTATAACTTTTATTCCAGTACATTTTAACTTTCTCCATATACGTAGTATAGGGGAAAGTATTGTATTCATGAAAAAAATCGACTTCGAGATTTCAATGGAAATATACGTTTTGACCATTTTCTCGATTATGTCTGTGTGTGTGTGTGTGTATGTGATAGCTTTTAGTGGGTGCTCTAACTCAAAAACTATTAATCACATCATCGCAAAATTTTATATTTAACATTTTTATAAAAGTCAGAAGAATCTTTTAGTTTTTGGTAAAAATTGGTCAACCGGAAGTGGGTGTTTACTCTTGTCACTTATCCGTTATTTTGAAATATTAGCTTTAATATTAGATAAATGTAAAAATGTATCGGAACAAAAGTTGTAGGAAATTTAATTTCCTACAACCTTTGTTTGGCACGTTTTTCCATATAATGCGTTGTTTAAGAGATATCTGATATTCTTCGTTGCCCCCACCACGCTACCTACTGACGACTTTTCTTCTATCAAGCTTATAAAGGCATCCAAACTCCAGAGGATCTTACCAAGGTCTTTTAAGGACAAGTCCTTGGGTTGAGTTGGAGAAACCATAACATCTTCACTATCTTCTTTGGTCTCAATGGATTGTTGCATTATTGGTCAACTCCTCTGCATGAGATTCCATTAGCTCATTGATATCCGCTTCATCCATCTCCAAGTCAAGTTGCATCCCCAGTGCAAAAACTTCTCTGGTGATCTCCTCAGGGGTCTCTTCAAATCCTTTAAATTAAGTACAAACTGTGGGCAGAGTTGTTTCCATGACCAATTCATTGTGGTTTGCTTTACCTTGGTCCAAGAATCTCAAATGTTCAAAACTGCATTCCATATATTATAGGATCTTCAGAAGTCCTTTAGGCTTGGTCCACCTGTCTTATCGGTTTTTGCAATTGCCTGTTGCATTGTGCGACGAGTGTAATATCACTTGAATGTCGCAATCACACTTTGGTCCATAGGCTGGAACAATGAGGTGGTATTTGGAAGAAGAAACACCACCTTCACATTGGGATTCACGTCACTTAAATTTTGAGGATGTCCAGGTGCATTGTCCAAAATTAACAGGGCTTTAAATGGCAGATTATTGTCCTTACAATATTTTTCCACTGATGGCACAAAACATCAAACAAACCAGTCCCTGAAAACAGATCCAGTCACCCAAGCCCTTGGGTTAGACTTCCATAAGACTGGCATCGTACTTTTAATCTTCCCCTTAAAAGCTCTCGGATTTTTAGATGTGTACACTAACAGGGGCTTAATCTTAAAGTCTCCGGCTGCATTACCACCAAGCAGCAGGGTGTCTGCCCTTTGCTGGCTTAAATCCTGAGGCAGTCTTTTCTTTTTTCGCAAGGTATGTTCTTGCTGGCATTTTCTTCCAAAACAATCCTGTTTCGTCACAATTAAAAACACGACGAGAACAATAGCCACCCTCTTCAATCAATGCACACAATTCATCAGGATAATTTGAAGCAGCATCAGTATTTGCACTTTCACTTTCGCCAGTTAACTTAAGGTTATGCAAACCTGCCCTTCTCTTGAACCTATCGAACCAGCCATGACTTGCACTAAATGGAAGCTCATCAACAGGAATTTCGTCCATCCTCTCCTTCAAATCATCATCCTGATTCTTAGCCTTTACTCTAATAATGGACTCACTAATTGGAATGTTTTTCTGATATTGATCATCTACCCAAAGTTTTGAAAGTTTTTCTATTTTAGGAATCACAATACCACGCCTTGGACTGTTTATTGTTCCTATCAAATTACCAGAATTTAACACGTTCTCGAATTTTTTCCTTCTGTTTCATGCATGTACTAATAGTTGAATGAGACATCCCTAACGATCGTGCGATTTTAGCATGGCTTTTCTCTTGATCAATACTCTTTAAAATTTGTAATTTTAATTCATAACTATGAGTTTTATGCACTCTTTTATTAGATACACTTGCATTGTCACTATTAAATTTCCTTTTAGATGCCATGTCAAGGGATAAATTTAAAAATAAAAAAATAACTAATATAAATGATTAAAACTAAAAGAAGAGCGAAATCAGTACAAATTCAAACTACAATTACAGGAATAACGATGTCTGGAGAGAAACTAAACCTTATTAAATGGTTAAAACTAAAAAAACGAGCAAAATCAGTACAAATTCAAACTACTATAACAGGTTTAACAATGTCTG
This sequence comes from Tanypteryx hageni, assembly GCA_028673005.1. Taxonomy (NCBI): domain Eukaryota; kingdom Metazoa; phylum Arthropoda; class Insecta; order Odonata; family Petaluridae; genus Tanypteryx; species Tanypteryx hageni. The sequence goes on from CM054116.1 coordinate 97,761,029, forward strand.
GAGAAAAAGTGAAAAACAATTCGCATGGTCCAGACGTGACGTCGGCTAGTTCGACCGGTCGAATTCTCGAGTTGGTCGAATCTCGAGCGGTCGAATCTCGGGAGTCACCTGTATTACTATTATGTAAAAGATAACATCAGAAAATTACTTCCCAAAATGATACTGATTTTCATTTCATCTTCATTCTGCTAACTCAGAGAAAATTAATTTAAAATTATAATAAAACAGTTAAATGTTCTCTTGACTTACCTCTCACAGCTTTTGGCAATTCCAGAGGTATGGTGACTTTCCGCCGCAAATACTGAGTTTTTTCAAGAAAAGCACCCACATGTCTATGGCGCAACAATTCTGTTGATGTGATCTCAGTGTCAGTAGTTACCTGGTGTTTTCCATCACCACCAGATGGGCCTTTAACCTAAAAATGACATTAACTTCAGTCAGGTGAACTTTAATACTTTCAAGATGGAAAGTGACATATGGAATCTATATGCAGAGATAAAAACTTAACTATATGAACTATTCATCACTACAGCAAGAATTAAATCGACAAAGAAAGTTAACTATTTGCACTATTATTTCAAGCCTGACTTAACATTGCGATTGCTTGCTGCAGCTGCTGTGTTGAGTATATTTAACCCTTAACGGACAGATATCGATATATGATCGATATTGTGTATCTGTCATCAAATTGGGCCTCTGCAAGCAGTCTCAAAACTAATCGGCACAAATATGACACGTTCGGAATATAAAGTTTAATTTGTTTACTATAACTTTCGTAAAAGATCAATTTCGGAATTTGTGCTCTCTGCCCAGAATGCTGCCGTTCTGGCTGCGGAAAATTTAAAAAACATGCCATCCGTTAAGGGTTAAATATTAAATTGAAGCATACTAACATTAACAAGGAAAAAATCTGAGCATAATGAATTAATTGTTTAACCTTTAAACGCTGAATGTGCCCGTATGGGCACACAAAATGCAATAGCTCACGCACGTATATTTTTCATAATATTTTTTCAACATGTTTCTTTCCCCTACAAAACGGAAGTATGCAATTCTTCATTGTTTATTTGAACATTTTAGTACCAATAATTCATGAGATACACCATTTTTAAATAAAATGAACAAAAAATTCTTCAAAATAAATCAGGCATTTAAAGGTTAAATAAATAAAGCATTAAATCAAATGATTTCTGTTTTGACATGTTAGGATTTTGTCATCTACTTCAGTATACCAATATGTGTGTAGTTAGGCAAAACATAAATTGGTTGTCACTAAAGATGCACACTGCTGTCCACAATAATAAAACTGCAGATGGCAAGGCAATCAAGTCAATTTTTACAAGTAACCTTTAAAATGGATTAGGCAATAGGAACATTTCACAGGATGGAATAATGGGTGTCACCTAGATCAGTGCTCCACAACCATTTGAATTTCCATGATACATTTTCTAGTACACTAAAACTTCGGAGCATAGCAGACCAAATTTCATCCCCCTTTAACCAAAAGATTCACACACAGAGGAAGAAAATTATAGCTCAAGACTATATTTTTTAAACCGTTTTAACTATTTATTGCAAATCATGAAATAATTCGATGCTAAAATTTGCCAATGGTCCGGTTACGAATCATCTTGGTTTCAGTTTCAAGTAACTGAAAATAAAGAAATCCTATACCCATCAAGTATCGCTCTTAATGAGAGATTCTGTTTCTATGGTCTTAGCTTGAGAATAAAATAGAACAGTATTTTTCCCTTCCTGATATTTACAATGCAGCATGGCACACTTAACACTTTGATGTGGTGCATCAGTGTGCCATGGCACACTGGTTGCAGAGCACTCCCTATATAATATTTTTAAGATTACAATCATTCTTCAGGACTCCATAAGAAAAGTGTGAAAAGTCTGAAAAACGAAGTAAATAAATTACTTTACAACTAACCTGCATGTCATCCCACCGAAGGCATGCCCAAAGGATCTTCAGCTGAAGAGCTGCAGCAGCCAGAGATGGTGCACAAGAAGTCTTGAAAAGCCAGCAAGTCTTGAAGAGAGGCCTGGGACAAGGGTAAGGCCACACTTGCAAGTTTGCCTGTGACGGAAAATTTATTACATTCAAAATTAGGGGAATATATTACGTAAACACTTGCTCTTATAATAAGATAAGAGAGTTCCTTTGCGCTAGAATATCACAAAAACAATTATTTACGATAAACAATAGTTCAATAACCAATAATTTTAAATTAGAAAACCTGAGACAATTAGGATTATTAATCATAAAAGGAATTCTCTACCAATTACACAGAAAATTTTGTTCCTGGGAATACCTTGGCTGCAGAATGGAAACCTGGCACAATATGACTGCCCCCCTTTCGTGCCAAACGTCTCTGCTCATGCTTCGGCAAAATAAGCACACTTCGTTTTTTTGATTGTTGGCTTGTTGATTTTCTACTACTTTTAGCCATGAAATTGGAGACAAGGGGATATTTTACAGGAACACGTTTTTTGGTGCCAACAGAACCAGCAGGTCTTCCAACAATGGAAGCATTTGTCTTCTCTGCACCATTAGCTGAAACAAAAGAATAACTGGTAAATACAACAAAAACAAATGACATCAGTCGAGTATAACACAATAAATTAAAGTGTTAGCATAGGTATTTTTTCTGTGAATAGGGTGAACATAAATCCAGTTTTTGCTCAGACAGTCCCATTTGAAACTATTTTATGACTGTCCTGTTATTTTAGTCACATAAGTTATTTTGTCCTGTTTTGAATACTATCACTGTATACTGAAGAATTTTTACTGTATATAGACCACCGGTAAAAACTACATCGTACACATTAAGGACAATAAAAACATTTGCTTACCTATGGAGACTGTTGACGTAGTAGTTGTAGGACTGGTAGTAGTAGTTGTGGTAGTTGAAGCAGCAGTGGTTGCTGTAACGGCCCCTTTGCTTGCTGCTGATCCAGTGGGCGTAGCTGGAGACCCAGTGGAGGAAGCTGTTTGAACAACAACTTTTCTCAGGTAAATTTTCGCACGGGTATTGTCCGAGGAATAGATGCGTCCATCAGGATTAGGCTCCTCCTTTTATAAAGAAAAATGAACCAAATAAATAATTATTAACAAAGTAAACAAATGCAAATCAACAAGAAGAAATTACTCAAACTGTATTAAAATGATATATTTTAGTCTCTGATATGCTCTCATGATATACATAAGGATGTGGATAATAGTCAAATCCAGAAATAGCACCACCCTATATAGTGCCACCCCTGCATACCGCTCGTGAGTCATGAACAAAACTTCCATCTTATCATAAGAGCTAGCATATACCTCGATTTACCACCACCCCCCGCTTTAACGCCAATGTCAGTGATGGACTAATGGTGGCACTAAATCGAGGTCTGACTATAATTATTTTTTCAAGAAATTGCCATTGGATGAAATATTATAGCATAAAATGCTTAGTACTAGTTACACTGAAATTTTATACTATTTAAATTAACATTAAAATTGTCTGTATTTTGTCTTTTATTGTAGACATTCTTATTTTAAGCAAATGCTATTATCTTTCTAAAGAGATATACTGACCTTCACTTCACGCCGGATACTTCCTAAACCTCTCCTACGAAGTGATAACTGCCTGCGGCCAATTTCCGATGGTGGTGTTGGCTTAGGTTCCTCTTTAATGGTAGCAGGACTCACAGTCTCTGTGGCTGTTGTTGTTGACACAGGGTTGGCATTTCCAGGTTCAGGAGAAACAGTGGTAGTAACCTTGGCTACTGTTGGAGATGTTCCAGCAACATTGGTCGTAGAGACATCTGTTAAAGATTCTTTTGGTTCTGCAAAAAATACGTAATTTCAATAGGACAATCAAAATTTTACAGTAGCAACCAAATCCTCCAGCACACTGAGTCTGAAATTTGTTTGAGACTACAAAAATAAATTCAAATCTGCAGAAAAATAATTTTTGTAATCAGTTAATAGACCAAATGTAACTTGATCAGCTATATCCATCACCCTAATTGCATACTACAGTAAAACCTCATTATTTCAAAGTTCAAGGGACCACAAAAATACAACATCAAATTATCCAGGTTCGAAATGAACCAAAAAACAAAATTTCTTACGATCCGCTACTTGGACAGTAAAATTGCAATATAGTCTTATCTATCCATTTTACTACAAAACCTATTGACCTGACAAGTTTGTACATATGGCAAATTCATGAAGTGACCTCCTAATTCCTGATTCACAAAAACCGCCGCATGTGAAAATCCCAGGGTGTATTCCAAGTTACTCTTTTATGCCACGTTTCGGAAGAAAAGACATTCAACCGCACGTACTCAGCAAAAAGATTACGAAAATGCATTCCAAATAGACTGGGAAAACACTTGTGTGAAATATAGATATTAGATAGGAACCATCATGTAGCAAAGGGGGACTGTCAAAATATTTAATTATATTTTTTTTAAATTCTTTGTAATTGACTTAATTACTCCCTGTGAATATTTTTTTGTTAAATCGTCTTCATTATGCAAAAATAAATATTTAAAATAACTCTTTTAAATATCCCGCAAAAACGGCATCCTGGTTGGAGAGAATAGTAAGGGGTATGTGACGTCATCGCATTCCTTATGACGCTTTCGACTGTACTGAAAGCATGCAGTTTTGATACTTCGTCCTGTTGCTTTTCCTGATATCGTAGCTAAAATGGAGAATATGGAAGTTAAGAAGGGTTATAGGTATTGTCTGGTACCTCACTGCTTAAATACAACGTTTAAAATCCCGAGAAAATTGTTCTTCACACTACGGAGCTCCTTGGGAAGAAATAAGAAGCGGAGAATATTGTGGTTGAAAGCCATGAGGAGATTTGCATCTGATATATCGGAACGTACAACTGCATTTGTCTGCGAAGATCATTTTAATCTAAGTACTAGTTATATGTATGTACGTAATTTTATTGCTTCGTATTTTAGTTTATGACTTATGTCGGCATTACATTGACATGATGCATATATTTCTGGAGAACGATGTTGAAAGAGTAAATTATATTTTTATGTTTCAAAGATTAGCATATATATTTTAACAAAACCTCCATATACCATATACCTATTCTAAATACATAAGATCAAACTTACGGAAATCATTGGGTTATGGGTTTATTAAGCAAATAATTACTGTTGCAGTGCATATATTTAAGTACCGAGTTTTTAAGCAAATACTTTTACAAATGTTACATATTAAGTTAGTTCTGTAATTTAAATATTTTAATAAATTTGTTCACAAAATATCCACGACAGCATGGTATTTTGAAGGACCATGTTTTGATAAATAGGGCAGTCATGCCACACCACAGACATGACTAAATCTTCTTCTTCATCTACAACTACACTCACTTCATAACCTCTTTAGCTTATTCTGTGTTCAGGGCAAATCTTGCCTTTAACAATATAAATTTTTCCTTCTCACTTCAGTTTAACAAATCCAACAGCAGTACTAATATAGTCTTTCCTCATTGTCCTCAAAGGGAGAAAAAAGCCATAAAAGCCACGATGAAATTCACGATATATACAATAGAGATATGCAGTTCTTACAAACACTTCTACAGTTTTTCTTTTCACAAGTATAGGTAATAACTAAGGCAGATAGACACTTAAAACAACAAACTTCACCACATTTCCTATAGACAAGACACACGGAAACTAAGTTTAATCATATTAATTTTGTATATTTGTCAATATTTGACATGATGATTCTGTCAAGGCAGACGATGGTGATTATTCACAACCGGCCGTTTTACTTCATAAATTTTGTGGAAATTAGCGAAAGTTTAATATAAATAAAAAATAAAATCTAGTACTTACTATATACTAGGACAGTATGGGAAATAATACATAAATAAATATTATATAATATTAGTTAAAATAGAGTTGTTTTATTCATTTAATATGGGTAAGCTGTTTTAAGATGCCAATCTATCTTTTACATATCTTCTGCGTTTCAGTCGAAATAATAGTACCTACTATTACAATAACTGAAAATAATAAACTTGTTTTATCAATTAAATGTAATACAAACCTGTCCGCCTTCACTCCATGCATTTCAACATCTGAATATTGCTCCCTATGACTTCCGATGTACTGTAAAAGCATGTATTAATCAACGTTGGGCAAATTATCAGATCTGGCTACACAAAACCCTTCAGATGCCATTTTGCAAAACACAAAGCGAAATAATTGCAGGAAGGTGCAGTACTTCTACCAATATTTCTTCTAAGACAGCGGATTGAGGAAAACAACAGATTTATGTCTTTTAAGCTACTACATACTTCTATATCGGTACAATGGCTTCTAGCATGGCGCTAGAATGCTCATGGGATGCGCTGACGTCACTCAACACTCGGCTACCTATCAGATGTGATCAGGTCCGGCATTAACTCGTTTGTTTTAAATCGCTTTTTTTTTATAAATATCTGTAACAAATTTAACGAAAAAACTTTATATTTGCCTATAACAGTAGCCATACAATACAACTTAATAAAATTGTCGGTAATTCCCGATATATGACAGTCTCCCATTCTCTCCAATTTCATTCAAACTTTACATGCCATCTGTATGGTCAAAAATAATTAATTAATTCTTTATTAGCTCTAGGCAATTTCATAAATTACATTGTAATTTAATTTCCATCCATATTACACAGCTGTAATATAATATACGCGCTCACAAAATAACATGGTCGTATTTGTTATGACAGGTGATGATTTTACAATTATGTACTTATGAATTCTCTTCTGCAATACCTACTCAATGCATTCTCCTTTTCAGACTGCTGGTGATAGGATTTAAAACTATGAATTGCATCATGCAGGCAGGAGGGAGGGGTAGGGGTCATGCTTAGAGTAACACGTCCAGTTTAAGGGAAGGGAAAACTATCAAAGGCAAAGATAAGCATGATGTAGTTTACGGACGATCTCTTAGAATTGTAAGAAATGCCCTTAACCCCTCAGCGTCATCCTACATACCCAGTAGTACGCAGAATGAAAACTTCATATGCGGTTGTACTGGGTATATCGCAGAGATCACTAATTTCTCTATTTTTTGAAGCAATAAATTTTCTTAAATCTGAAAAACCTTGATGTATTTCAAAACAGTAACCTAGGACCTTCCTATTGAGCTTAATTCTGAAACTTTTACTGTTTTATTTTTACCTATTTTATATGTCAAAATTTGTGATTGAATTTCCACGTAGTTATGCGAATTGTGGGTTCCAAAAACCCCTATTCAATGCTGAGACTAACCGAATCTCTGCATGAAAGCTACTGTGTGGTGGAAGGGGATGCAGGCACTGTTTATCTGCTTTGTGATGTCTCTCACTCTTGAGATGAATATTTTTTTCTTATGCGTCAACACTTGAGAGCTATATGGAAAGGTAAGAGGGATGTCCTTCAGATCTGGGCTAGTGCTTGGTTCAGCATTTCTTGAGAACAATATAATGAGAGTGATAGAGAGAAACACTTGTGTGACATCAATGCACAAACAAGGCCATTCAAAGATATTTACGACCGAAAGCGTGATCAGAGCTCATGGGAAGTGTTTGGATCGCACAAAAAATACTCTCTTGCCACTCTGGGGGAAACATTTATGCTGTATGGAGGCAGCTATTGTTTGTTATTTTTCCATTGTTACTTTTGTTTAATTTTCAGGAGATTAAAAGAGTCGAACTTTTCATGGTGTCATGCAATAGAAAAATGCAAGCAATACCTGGTGATGAAAAGTAGATGGAAATCTTATTTGAAAGTGATTTGGAAGAGTGTCAGTTCAGAGTGATAGTGAGAATAACATTGAAGATCGTGCTCAAATTACTAAGGTAAAAACCTATATATTTGGCATTTTTTTGTTGAGTGGTCAAATATTAAACCTCATCTCTCCTGTCCCTGCACACTTCTAGAATCTTTCTTAATCCTTATTTAAAGTTTTTTCCAAAAAACTTACGGGGAAGAGGTAGACATGTAGGAAAAAGCAGTATATGTCAAGTAATCCAAGAACCTGGAAGAAATGTCTATAGGTCGACCGGACTCAAAAGAACCTGCGCCGTAGCTTACCCCTCCAGTTGGCGCAGCCCCTCTTTCTTCCCCTTTCCACACTACAGCTGCAGCTTCAGTCAATTTCAGCGCGCATATTTGAATGTTTCGATCTCCCCGGTATCTTTCTCTTTGAATTTTTTGTTGATTGTTGATAGTATTTGTTATTTTTATTGTTGCTATTGTTATTCGGCATTTCGTTGTTTCTTTAGTTTTTCTTTATTTGTTATTTTTGTGGTTATTGTTTTTTTTTTAATGAAATGGCATCTTCATTAAGAAGTACGCCCGTTTCTGGGAGACCAATGAGAGGACAAGCACGGGAGATTGTGTACAAAGTGGCTACTTTCCTACGGGAAAGCAAATATATCGGTCTCAATTACAACGTAGTGGAGAGCACAAGTACGGCTACTGGAGTCTCTAGTTCCATGAATTTACTTGTGAATTTTCCTCGCGTATTTTCATTTGGTCCCTTCAGCTGAGGCTTCCTTTTATTCTCATATAAAAGAGATTCAGTCCCTTCAACTGAGCCACCTTATAATCTTAAAAAAGTATCGATTCTGAAAGGTTCTAAATATGAGAACATTCACGCACAGCATAATGTAACCTCTCGCTAATGGCAAATATTTTTCAATATTTTAACTCATCATGGCTCCTGTGCCTACACTTTACGCCAGGATTTCTTTCGTTTATTTGTTTATGGCCCCTCCTTTTCAATAGCTAGAATGGCACGTGCTTCAGCCTCTTAGAATTCGCAGTTTATTGGTTTTTCTTTTTGGGTTCAGAGGACATCTGGGACGCAGCGTCGGAACGTGTTTCGGAAAGTCTTTTTCATTTTATACATATTTCTCCTGGTAATGGTGAATGAATTCTTTATTAATTGTGGCATTAATTTTATTACTAATGTAATTAAAAAATACTTAACCGATATTTCATGGAATAATATCTGCGTACATTCGCAAAATTATACTCGTCTGCTTGGAGTTAAGAAATTAAAATATGCATATTTATTATAATAAATGATTTGATACTTGTTTCAGTCCATCATTCAGCAATCAAAAATACTTTATAAACACAACAGATAAATAATTTATCAGAAATCATGAAATATTAAACAGAAAATTCATCGATTATCCCGCGTGAGAATTTCGTCAGTTAGGCGTGAGCATCCATAAGGTGTGTAGTTATCCGAAGCCAAAAGAGTGGGGGTACCAAGTGAGCTCCCGGCATCCTCCTTTGCTCCGCCCACTTTTGCTAGAAGGGTCTATTGAGTCCGGTCGACCTATAGTAATGCAAGGATAAGATGATTCCTCTATTTGTATCATCTTCGATTTTATTTCAAGTTGATTATTAAATAAGTAAAAAGAAGTTATCTGTTTGGGGGTCAATGTATATTTCGTTTGCGAGAAATTGAGAACAAAAATTCGATGCCTTTGTCATGTGCGTGCATAAAATTTCCACTTAAACACAATATGGGTCAAGGTTTCGAATTAAACGAAATGTTCACGAGTTACTGGACCAGCTCAATTTCAAATTTCATTGTAGACGTATTTCAAATAATCCGTACTAAAAAGAAAGCAAAATCCTATGATGTTGGCGGGGGACTGCTCTTAGCTTCGAATTGTACACTATTTCGAATTATCCGGGATCAAAATAACGAGGCTTTACTATATTTATACTTTAGGTTTATATCTTCATATTTGTTTTTATAGACATATCTTGCATATAGTTTTCCAGTTGTGTGTGTAACGCTATCATCAATGGCACTTTTTAACAAACTTCCCGATTAGGTGGAAGATTCAAATTTTGTAGGAATGTTTGATTCAGATATAAAAATTAAATGATGAAAAAAATATGAAGAACACTCAGGTTCGACTCCAGGGGGGCGATTTTCCGTAAGATAACACGTAAAAAGCGACTTTTTAAAGTGTGGGCTTTTATTCTTTTGGAAATCAAAATTAGAAAAAATTGATGTACAATCTTCCAATTTAAACTGTTTTAGAAAAATTAATGAAGTTTCTTATTACTAGTAGAAGGTGCTTGCCTTCTGCAAGCATTTCATCTCACCTTGAAAAACATTAATTTTTCAGAGAGATATTTCATTATTAGAAATATTTTTTTAATTCAAAATATTTCACCTCTGTACCAATTTTCATTCTTTCTTTATGGAAAAATATTGGAGTAAAACATTACCTAAAATTTACAACTTTAAGAATATTATACTTTTTCCATTGTGGGGTACTAATGCCACACCTTTGGGCCAAATTTTAAAGTTATAGCACATCTAGAAGTGAAATATTTATCTAATTGTTTAAATTTTTAATATTTTTAATGGTTGCAATAATAACTTCATGGAGATATTCAAATATTTATTTGTGCATTTGCACTAAGCTCTAAATAACTTTAAACTCTCAGCTTCCTCGCTCCCCCCATAGTACCTAAACATTTATCTATTTGTTTACATTTTAAGAATTTTTAACAGCCAAACAAATTAAAATATCAACATTTCTATAATCCCTATTTTGTTTATTTTTACAAATTCTACCTTTAAGAAAAATTTCAGCTCTGTAGCACATTCGGAAATAAATAATTCTTGAAAATTTGTTTAAACAATTGCAAATTATTAGTGGCCGCATTGTTGAAAAATTTTAAGATGTTTTTTTGTATAGAATTTGCTAAAAAAATGTTTGCAAAAGCTCATAGCTACGACTTATAGTTTCCGTGATTAAAATTAATAAACTTTAATGTACAAATGGAGTAAAACCAACCTCTAAAAATTAACAATTTCGAAATTTTCGATTTTTCTAATAGGTTGTGAGCAAAATCCTATTATCGTGCAAAGTTGCAGCTCCATGTTTCTTTTAGATTGGTCTACACACTGGAATTCCTTTTCCCCATGTTAACTTATGACAGATTTTTCTATAATAGTTCCTGTTTTTGGATTTTGACATCGTTATAAGTTTACTCCATAGTTTTAAATCAATTGCATTATAATACAGTCCACTGCTTCTCTTTAGAAACATTATATTAAAGCTATTATTATATACAGTTATCAACCACCATAATTGAAAGGAGTAACGTTCCTTTATTTAATAACATCTATCACGTTTTAAAATTATGACATCATCATATGTATAAGTCTTTGGTTGAAACCAATGGGTCAATAAGAATCTCCCTATTAAAAAGCATTAAAGCAATGCTATTATAATACAGATTGCCAATTCCCATTGAAAAGCATTGTCCTGGTTGCTATTGTAGCTGAAGTTCTTTAGTGTTGAGCATCTGCTTTTTTCAGATTTAAAATATATTTCTTCGTCAATTCAGCACCAATTTGAATTTAATCTTCAAAAATAAGAAATTACAAAATCTGTTTTGTGTAGACATGGCTACCAGAATGGAAGAGGAAGATGAATTCCTCGATAATATTGTGTTTAGTGATGAGGCCACATTTCATTTGAGCGGTAAAGTCAATCGTCAGAACATCAGAATATGGGGGACAGAGCACCCACATGAGAACGTGCAACACCAATGGGATAGCCCGAAAGTGAATGTGTTTTGTGCAATGAGTGAAACTAAGGTGTACAGCCCTTTCTTTTTCATGAGGCCACTATCACAGGTATGGTGTATCTGGACATGCTTCAAATTTTCCTGATGCCGCAGCTGCAGGAGGATATGAACAGAGACTTCATCTTTCAGCAAGATGGCGCACCTCCACACAACCACGGTGAAGTCCGATGTTTTCTTTCCCAGGAGGTGCCTCTTTGGATTGGTCAAAGCAGGCCAACTGCATGGCCACCACGGTCTCCAGACCTAACGTCTCTTGATTTCTGTCTATGGGGTTATGTGAAGGATGTCTATGTCCCCCCCACTTCCCGCCACCTTAGATGAGTTACGCGCACGGATAGCGAATGCAGTCACAAAAGTGGATGTAGATAAGCTTTGGCAGATTTGGGACAGAATCTCTTATAGGTGGAATATGTCGAGTGACAAAAGGAAGCCACATTGATTATTTACGAAGTTATCAAGATTCAATCACAATTCATTGGAAACTTACTTTTTGTAACTATCATTTTCTCTTCAGAATGTATTAAAATCTCTTTTTGCTCAACTAATTTGTAATTAATTAATTAATGTAATTGTTGCCCTCTGGCCCCGACAAGAATGAAACTTGACTATATGACATGACTTTTAAAACAAACGTGAAGTTCATATGATTTCTTTATTATTCATGTCTCTTTTTGCTCAACTAATTTGTAATGACCCTGTATATTCATTGCCATTTCTAGGGTTATCCAGAACCTCATATCTTAAATATTGTATGAATTTTCATGTTGCGAAAATTTATCAGTTGTACAATTCAACCTACCTTCCTTGGGGACAGGCTTTGGTGTTTCAGCCTGAATTTTAGACACATGGTTTGCAGCAGCCTGTTGTCTCTGTTCTGATTGGTTGATAAACTTAATAAGCCGCATAAGGTCACTTCTAGTGCGAACTCTTCTCCGGCACACAGGTGAGTAGCATGAAGGTACAAATGGAGGATTCTCAACATTTTCCAGTTCCACCTAAATTGAAAGACATTACATCAAATTTCAACCAAAATGCTGAACTAAAATCAAGATCAACCAAAATTTCCCAACAACAATACATTTTTCATAATAGAAAAACACTCCAATAGCCCTAATTCTTTTAAAAAATCAAGGAATGTTTCACTAAATTTTCAAAGCATATTAGCTTGATAGAAGATAAGGTTGGGTACTGATCACAAGCATTCACCAGGGTGACTATTTTAAATGAGGAAAAAAATCTACCTGGCAATATGTAGAGTAGCATGGGTGTATTTTGGCAGCTTCGTTTAATTTGCTGAGGCTTGCTCGAAGAGATACCACTCTTCTGGCAATCTGAGCCAAAACTTCTTTAGAAAGCCCACCAGCAATGGTTCTTTGCACTGCTATTGGCTGTTGAGATGGAAAAGATAAAATAAAAAATTATATCTAACATTAATGTTTTAGCTCAATCTCAACTCCTTAAAAAATCACACAAATAATGCAAAACTTAAGAATTAACTTCACAATTTAAGTGTTACATTGTGTCAGAATTACAATAACTGTTATACAGTAAAACCTATTATTATCTGACCCTCGTTTATCCGACTTTCGGTTTAACCAACTAAAAAATAGATCAGCTGTCTAACCATAGTCAGAAAGCATATGTCGGTTGCATCCACCGAAAGTCGGTTCATGGGGGAGATCCTTGGGAGACAGTTCACGTGAGAGAGAGAGAGAGCCCAACAGATGATTCACGTAGGAGATCATTACCTATAATTATTTAATCTAGTAAAATAAAATTATGATATAATATTCATTAAATGCCTTCTAATTAATAAATAAAACAAGTTTCATAGTTCACATAAGGTTTTCTTTTCTAAACTAGAAAAAATTATCCCAGAATTAACTTCTAATGAGGAGGCAACCCTACTGATAATTGATTCACTTGGGAGAACACTGATAATTTAATTTTAACATTTTTGTTAATAACATTTTACTATATTATTTTTAGCCTAAATTCCAGAATGAAAATAGGCTTACAGTTTCGTTGTTGTCTGTCTGTCCCCCCTGTTAATTTTTTAACCAATAGGCCGATTTTCATGACACTTAGTAGAAATCTCTTGCTACTTAGGCAGAGCTCCCGAGGATAGTTTTTGTGGCAAAGATTGAAAGTCCAGAGTTCGATTCCAGAAACTATCTTTTCCATTTGATTTAAAACGTGCAGGATAATTTTCTTTCGCACATTAAAATATCTTAGAATTGTAATATCGGAGCGGGATTTGTACTATTCCCTAAGAAAAGGAATGAAGACTATAATTTTTATCATAGAATTTTGCAATCTTTATCACTCATTACAAGTGTTGCCATAGCAACAACTATTGTTGGACTTGGATTCAGTATAGACTAGTACATACGTTATTTTTGCCACACAAATATGCATGATCAATTTAGTTTTCCGTTCAAATTTATTTGTTATATTTTATGATGCTAAATTATGAAGCTTGGGAACACTAAGAGCAACATATCCGTGGTGATTTTAACACTATTAAAGCCAATATAAGTATTAAATAAATGATTAAATGGAAGGTAGGTATCATAAGTTCCATTTGAATCATCTTGCTTTTTTTTAAATTTCACTGTAAAATGGCCAGAGGTGGATGTGAAATAAATAAATAAATGATGTTTCTAAATGAGCATTGTTATTATTATTATTATATTATTATTTACGAATTATCAGACTTTTCAGTTGAACCGATGGTGTCCTTCCCCCATATAGGTCAGATAATCGAGTTTTTACTGTATTTATTTGATCCAACAGTTGAAAACACTAGTAAAAATTAAGTTTAGGTTAAAAACATCACCAGAAATGACTTAAAAGTTACCTTAAATGCAAAAACAAAAAAATATAATTAACGAATTTATCAGTTCGAGTGAATAAAACTTGTAAATGAGGTAATGATTAAAATTCTAGGAAATATGCATGGTATTTTTGTACTTATGTATGCATTTAACACATAATTAAAATACATTTAAATCACAAAATTAGGCAAAAATCATGTAAATAATTCTAGTTTATTTTCTCAAACTATATGATACTATGCTGCACATTATTAATTATTCTCTAGTATTTGGTAAATGATAGTTTTGTTATATCCATACTTTTTAAACTAATTTAAAATTTAAAACTCGAAATATAAAAGGAAACTAACTGGTGGTAAAACTTAAATGAATTTCTACATAAACAGAAAATACACATTACTTACAGTTGTATCTTTTTCATTTCCTTCCTTCCCTTCAACATCTATATTTCCATTATCTTTTTCCTGTTTAACCTTCAATGCTGCAGCAGCAGCCTGTACATGAAAATACAAGCAAATTTCAAAACAAAACATCTAACACCAAAAAGGAAAATAATGCAACAAATTTGCAATGCTTGCTTTTTTGCTATTAGCAGAATTTGTTAATTTAAACCAATATTTTTACATTAAAACAAAATAAGAAGCCTAATTTAAAAACCCTGAATATCTTAGACCTTACCCCTTGAGATAGTGAAAGCCTGCGTTCTTCAACCACCTTCAACTGGGTTCTGCGTAGCAACAATTCATCTATCTTGGTTTTGCGTGCCACCTACAAACAATTAACAGACAAATACATGATGTGTTAGTCATCACAATGATGAAAGTACGGTGAAACTGAATAACTATTAAATGATATTTATGAATACACTTTTATACACATCATTTACAGCATTTTAAAATATATGAGAAAACAAAAAATTTTAAGAATATATAGCACTGAGAACATCATTTGAATGAAGAACTGGTCAAAAAAACCTGATGTGGCCAGCACATGACTTTCTCCTTACTTGAGTATTTTTATGTAAGGTATGATTGCATTAAATATCTCCTATGTACTGTATTGAAAACAAATATTGATGAGTTTTTAAGACAATATATCTGCACTACTTCTTATGGCTATGTATTAAATAGTAAAATACTTAATTTCCAACTATCCATCCAAAGGTGGATGCAATTGGCTCAGAAAAGAAAAAAGAAAAATGAAACAAAGACAAAGGAGAAAATAAACACCTAATCAACAATATGTAAAAAGGCACATGAATACAGAAGAAGAAATTGTTTCAACAAACCACTAGTGCTAGAGTTTCAATTGCTGAATCAACAGTCAGTAAATAAAATTGTTTCCTGTTGTCAAGGATGGCAAATTGTTACTGCGCAAACTGTTGAAAAGGCAACTTCTCTGTTTAAGATATATTTGCAAATGAAATTTTAAGCTATTATTTGTATTTTGTCTAATAAGTCAATCATAATTCTTTTCCTCACCAGTTTTTATTAAATATGTTGTTTCAGGAATTTTCCGAAAGGTGGTGTTTGTGTACACTGGTAAGTTACAATTAAAATAAATATCTCAGAAATTACAGGTTTTACGAAAATTTGTTTCAAACAAAAGTTGTATAGAATATTATTCTCTACAACATTGCTATTTACAAACATTACTTATAATGAAGATCTGAAGGATATATTTGACAAAAGCCAAATAAAGCAAAACAATTCCTAAATGATGCATTCTAGGGAAAATAGTTTCAAACAAACATTGTAGAGAATAACATTATCTACAATATTTAAATTTATTGTTATTATAAATTATGAAGTTATAACGGAGAAAATCTATAAAAACGAAAAAGAGACCAAGACTCAAGTCACTTCCTGTTGGCCTATTTTTGCTAAAAGCTAATCTACTATTGCCCCTTTAATAAAAATGTCAAATATAAAATTTCGCATTGACCTGATTAATTGTTTTTGAGTTCGAGCATCCACAAAATTTCTATCACATACATCATCTATAAAATAGTCAAAAAATGATCAGGGGGCCTCAAAACGTGTATTTCCGTTGAAATCTCGAAAATGATCTTTTTCATGAAAACAATACTTTCCCCTATACTACACATGAAGAAAGTAAAAGTGACATGCAACTTACCTTTCCCATAGTAATCCACCAACATAAGTATAAAAAATATATTAAAATGCAATGACTTACCTTAGGGAAGAGTAGGCGACCAGGTGCTAGAAGTGCACGACTGACATCCAATTCTTCCAATTTAGTGACAGGAGGAAACACCTTAAGTTGGCGCAGGGTGGTTGCCAATGCAGGACCACTGCCACCTAAAACTGAACCATTATGTGGAAAAACTTAATTTCAAGGAATTGCATCTTACTATAATAAAATAATAACTACCTTGAAGATTCTAGTATACATGCAACTGATAATTTAAACTATACAAATGAAGTTTAGGAGTATATAAAATTACAAATTGGTTTATATGACGAGTTATTTACTAAGTAATAAAGAAAGGTCAAGGTTTAACTGAAGCTGAAAAATTATACATTCCATTTAAATGACAAAAATTTTCAAGACCATTTACTAGAAATGCATCCTTTTAAGAAAATGTCAATTTAATAGCAAAACATCCAATAACCAAAACTGAACCATTAAATTTGCTCCAATAACTTAGAAATGATAACAAAGGAACAACTTGAAATTTGTTCAAACAAAGCTACAACAGTTAAAAGCTTCCAGTTACAATTACACAGCATAGGCTTCACCTTCCTATGGAATTGTTCTGGCCAGATCACTGACCACTTCCACGAAGTGATGCAACTAGCACCTTTTCTGGTGTAAAAGATGCACCCCTAAAAATAAGCCCATTTTCAGGTTTTCAAATTATTTACTCATAAAAATAGATTTCTTTAGATAAGGGCTTAAGATTCATCAGTGGTTAAAAAACAACAAAGTTAATTATTGGTTTATAAGCAACTATTAGTTTAATAATTTTGAATATACACCATATTTAATCTTATATCAGATGCACTTTTTTCCATTTTTTCATCACCAAAACGAGTACATATATGAAAAATTCAAAAACGTGAGATAATCTTTCAAGCTCGCTAGAAATTTGCTAAATGGCTTGGCAATTCAATCGCATGATGTGACATATAAAAACATTACATAATCACCACTACAAATAAAAAAGAGAAGAAATATTATTACCGTATTGTCTTAAATATAAGGCGACCTCGAATATAACGCGACCGTAAGATTGTTGGAAAGTTTTTCAAGGAAAAACTAAACCTCGAATATAATGCGACCACAAACAATCTTCAGCAAATCTAACACAAGTTCTTCATTCATCCAACCCTTCTCCTGCACACGAAAGATTACACCCGATGGTAACATTTCCTTTGGCATTTAAAATTAAGTAGGGAGTCAGTTTTCTTCCATTGGCATAAAGTTATCCTTGATTTCTCATTTGTAGATAGATGAGAAGACCCATTCAATTATTTTCTATGCTATTACAATCTTTTTCTAATTTTAAAATGCCCATAAAATACCAATTTAAACAAGTTTACTGGTGGAATAAATCTAATTAAGAATACAGCTAATCCATATCTCAATGCTTTTAATGAGGAGAATCAATTCAGGTAGATGCCTTGTGACAACTTCCTGAAATGAAATTCTCACATATATACATACATACATATTAAATAACAGCTTGTTACAGTTGTAACTTCTAGGGAAAAATTCCCTAGTCAACAGGTAAGTCACTTATTATGCTAAAATTACTAAAACAAACCTTCCTTCACTCGTTCCTCCTTTATTATGATATCATTTCCACCTTCCTTTTTGACACCTTCTTTCGTTTCTTCCCCATCTTCTGGTTCTTCTTTCACAGCACCAACTTCCTTCTTTACAAACTTTGAACCCTCCGTTTCACCAATATCCTCTCCTTTCATGGTTGACGTCACTACTCCCTCTCCATCCATTGCAGTCTCACCCTCAACCTTCACTTCTCCCTTTACTGAATTGATATCCTCTCCCACCCTGCGATTTAGGTACTTGAATGTGTTAGGATCTACTGCCAATATTTTTATGCCTTTCTCATCTAAAAGAGAACAAAATAAGAGGTTGATTTCAACAGAGTAAATGAATAAATGAATTTAAAATGATTTAATTACGTTAAGTAGCCATGTTATTAGTTTCCCGAGGATTAAAAGAATAAAAACAACTTCACACAACTTTTCATTTGCAGCATTCATTAGCCTCTGAAATGACATTAGGTATGACGTCCAATGAAATATAAACCATGATTTGTACATAAACCTTTACACAAATGAAAATGCACAATAAATCATCACATGAATATGATCTTTAGCTTATTCACAAGCTAAGACTGACTTAAATACCCAATGGATGCTTATGTTAGGCAAAGTTAATTAGTTAAATTAAGATATAAAATGATGTATTATGATAATAAACATACCTTGGACTCGCACCATCATTTGATGAGGTCCAGCACAATGTCCGATGAGTCTGCTGTCATATAATCGAAGCTTACGAGTAGCAGAGAGCCATAACCAGCCCCATTGTCCATGGATACGGTACTCTTCACCCTTCTGTTTCCATACCTATTTGTTGAGTAATAGAATATACATGAAGAGAAGGAAATTCAAGGTAGTCTTTCTAAGTTCATTTGCGCCGTTTATAAGCAATTCATACTAAGTCTCAATTAAGCAAGGAAAGATAAAGAAACCCTAGCCTAACAAAAGTAATAAAGCAAATGTAACATCAGTTTCTTGATGAATCTCTAATGACTTTTAAAAAATAATTTGTTCCTTTTTTATGCTTGTAAGTATTATTGTATGTACTCATTATCATCACTCATTATTCGTGATTTTTTTATTATATTATAACACATGTAATTGGGACAATCTGTATGTGTTGAGTAAATCATTATTATTACTTGACACAACAATAAGCCACTGAATACTAACAGCTCTTTAAATAACGAGCTATGAAAACCAGTCACGCTCGACTAATATGAACGATCTATGGCTGACTGCAATGCAATTTTTAACAAACTTTCCGAGTAGGTAGAAGATTTAAATTTGTTAGTAAAGTTTGACTCTTATAGTAAAAGCCATTTACAAAAAATAATTTCCAAAAAAGATCTGGGTTCGACTCCAGTAGAAAATTTCTATTTTACATAAGATAACACGTAAAAATCGATTTTTCCACTTACAGGCTTTATTTTTTTGCAAATTTAAATTTGAAAGAATTTACCTACGATCTTCGGACCTGGACCATTTTAAAGAAAAATGAATCAAATTTCTTATTTTTATCATCAAATTTCGCCTACGATTCTAAATTGCTCAGTTATACATTTAAATCATATTTATTGGAAAATCAAGCTTTTTAAAGATATGTTGCCTTGCCGACCACCATTGGTAAACCTCAAGATTTTATTGTCATCTCAATCCTTATACAGGTATTCTCACTCAAAATGAACTCGGATGTAACGAATCCTCGGATATAACAGCCACCCTGAGTTGGCCCAGCCAGACTTATGGAATTTCTTCAAGAAATAACCCTATTATAACAAAAGACACCTCGGACATAACGGCTGTGTAAGGCCTTCACCCTACCCTCCAATCTTTTAAGTGGCTGATGGAAAAGTTTCCAGTATGAATCATCCTAGGCAGGTAGCATTCAGCCAACAGTAATCACAAGATGAGTCATGAAAATCCCCTCATTCTTTATAAAGCCACGAGGGTTTTAAGAGAAAATCATTGTCTCAGTCCGTCATTAGTCGAGTGGAGAGCTGAAAATTTTCGTGAAATGTCCCTTAAAAGGAAAACATACAGTATCGAGGAGAAAGTTGCAGTAGCATCCAATTCAGATGTCACAAAAATTCGACATTCTGACTTCCAGCGTGACAACGATTTGGAAGGAAAGAGGGCATTTCAAAGGCTTTTGAAGAAAACAAAACCAACATGAGAAAACTAAGGTAAGAAATATGTATGTACATATTACTTTGAGTTACATCGCCTTCATTTCAAAATGCGTTGATCTTAAAACATTTTCTTTTCACGCACTTCTATAGTAATCCCTCTTGATTTCAGAAAATGTGAGAAATAAGACCTTGATTCAGCACTTTTGAGGTGGTTCATGGTGGATCGAGACATGAATATGCCGATGAATGGGCCAATTTTAAAATCAAAGGCAGAGGAACTAGCTAGAGAACTTGCATCCAGTGATTTCCAGTAGCAACGGGTGGCTTGATCGCTTCAAGGTCAGACACATTTCGGTGAAGAAGATTGTGGGCGAATCTTCATCAGTAGATACAGAAGATTCGCGGCATTGGCTGGAGAATGTGTGGCCCGAGATTTGATGAAATTTCACTGACGAGGACATCTACAACACAGAAGAGACAGGTGTCTTTTATCATCTAATGCCAGACCAAACCTGGGCCTTCAAAGGAGAAGAAGGTGGGAAGAAGTCAAAGTAACATCTAACGGTCCTTGTCTGTGCAAACATGATGGGAACAAACAAGAGAAAGTTACTTGTCATTGGAAAATTGAAACATCCCTGCTGCTTCAAAAACATTAAGTCTCTTCCAGTCCTCTATGAGGCTAACAAAAAAGCGTGGATGACATCTGAAATTATTGGTCAACACTTGGGGGGCTGCAACGCAGACCTTCGTAGAAAGCAAAGAAAGATCCTATTGCTTGTGGACAACTGCACCGCTCATCCCAGGATGAAGTTAATCAACATCTCTTTGGTTCTCCTACCTCCAAACACGACCACTACGCTACAGCCAATGGTCAAGGGCATGATATGGAGATTTAAATCTCACTACAGGAAATTAATGCTGAAGGAAATCATCAACGCAATCGACGGCGACCAGGCATCAAAAACATTTACTGTGCTTGATGGCATAACGCTCTTTGCCCAATTCTGGTCTCAAGTATCAGAGGCAATGATTAGGAACTCCTTCCGCCAAGTGGGATTCATCAAATCCCCAGAAGAGGTTATTGATTCGGAGACCATCAAGAAAGATCAGGGTTGATACCGAAGTCCTAACATATGAAGTCCTGACTATAAGCAACAATGTTGAGGAAACTGCTTCTTCTAATTCCTTTCAATACATTCCCTCTTACCGCAGTTCCTTTTTTCTCTACGCGATCTGCCATTTGTTTGGGGTATCTTATTTAAAAGTTATAAATAATAACTTGTCACTATTTCACTTTAAAACTCAGCAAAGCGTGTACTACTCAAGTGCTCTCGTAAATTTTCTACACTCTGAAACTCACGTTTACTTTAAGTCTGCCATTGGCATACCAAACACAAAGCATCATGTTTAAATTGTAGTAGATATGTTTAAATTGTATCTGTCTTGTTTACACTGTATTACTAGACACCTTAACTGGTGTCTATATGACTTTATGTTTCATATTATGCACGGAACCGCCCAGCTGTAGTCATTTTTTTCAACTTGTCATGTGATTACCTACCCAGCTCAAAACACTTCCCTGCCGCCAAAGTGGAACCATTGGTCTGTGGGAGCAATTTTAAGAAATTTGACCTTAAATTTTTCAAGTATTGTAGTAATTAATTAAATATGATGTATTACTTTATGCAATAATAAATATTTTAACGGACATATACTTGACGTCGGGATGTTTCATGGTGCATTTAAAATAGGGGTGTATTCTCACCTTAAATCCTCATATTCCATTCTAAGATGATACCTAATATTTTAAGGGCATTTTTGTGAAAAACCTCGTCTTCCTTTCGGGTAAATATGGTATATGTCTCGTAAACACAAAATGCATATGCTTACAAATTTTTTGTTTTTTTTTGCAACACATTCTTATTGTGTACCTCTTTCTTTTTCAACTCCCCAACCCCCTTTCCCCCTACTCGGTTAGAGCAGTGCCTCGGATATAGCGGCCAAAATCCCCAGATCCCTCCATGTTCGTTATAAGTGAGTTTTACTGTATTATATACATAAGGAAAGTGTGCTTTGAATGCATTAATAGGAGAGAGAGGAGGGAGAGAAGGAAAAAAGGAGAGATATAGAAGGAGAGGGAATGAGAAAGAGGGAGACAGAGATATATACGTTGCTTATTAGGGCGAGAATGAGACTAGGAAGTCTATTTTTCCAGAGAAGGAAAGAGTGGGAGAGGGAGGGAAAGATAGTGAGGAAGAGATAGATAGATAGATAGATAATCGTCTTTATTCGGGCGAAATTTAGACCATAAGGGAGAGAGAGATAGGTAATGGCCTTTATTAGGGCGAGCTTGAGACTAGGAAGTCTATTTTTCCAGAAAGGGGGAGAGGAAGGGAGAATGGGAGGGAGGAGGATGGTAGAGTGGAAGAGATAAAAGGAAAAAGAATGGGAAGTGCCTAAAATTTAATACTTAATCCACGCATATCCATCATATCTGATGGGCAATTATGCTAGTATAATTCATAATAGCAAACATTCTCCATTTTAGGAACAAATTGATTTTAATTAAAAACTAAATACTGGCATCATGATTCTACAGAAGAGAAAAATTATTAAGCTATTTAAATATTTTATTCTTATATTTAACATTATAAATTAAGTGTACCTGATGTCTGAGACCAAGAGTGTACTTTACAAAATGGTATGTCATGCGATTGCGCTCCTCTTCCTCTTCTTTTTCCTTTTTCTCTTTCTTTTCCTGCCGTTTTCTTTCCTCTCTTTCTGATGCAGTCAGCCTCTGAAGACGAATGTGACCTGAAATGGAGAAAATGATAAATATTTTACATAAAACAGAAAATAGGTAAATAATTAAGTATTTGGTGAGACAGAAGAAAATTTATATAATTGTCCTTTAAAAGCACTTTAGTGGATCCCTTTTCCCTCATTCATACCAAAACAAATCCCAGTGTTCTACTTATGGCAACCCCACACTGGAATACTATATGATATGCGATATACATCACACACTGGAAGTGAGGTGGGCGATAACTTCGTTTTGATTTCGGAGGAGACAAGTACGTGATAATTGGTAACAAGATGTTGTGCTGTGAAGACAATTCAGCTAAAGAACTATTATTTTTTCTTTAGCAATGAAGCCAAAGAAGAGAAAGTGGACCGATGAAAGCTATGTAAAAATACTCTTTAGGTGAATTGCATGATCTAATCCAAGTATTTTATACAGATGAGGAAAAACTCAGGCAGTACTTCGGATTAATTATAACCTAGTTTTGAGGAAGTGTTAAATTAATGAATATCTGGTTGCCATATTTTATAGTTACAAATGAAGCTTTCCCCTTGAAAAAGTACTGATGTGGCAGTTTTCTTGAGATGGTTTAAATCAGACAAAAATAACCTTCCAGTATTGGCTGTCTAGTTGTAGAAGAGTGAGTTAATAAAAAACCTTTGGGATCTGTACATCTCAATGGAGGGTTTTTTTGGGACACAAAATTCAGTTAATAGACAAAATTGTGAAAGCAACTTGAGTTCTCCATTATTTAACAAATGAATCATTAAATTCATCTTAATTACAAGCAGAAGGGAGCAGAGAAAATGGAGATAAAAGAAATGGTGCTTTTCCGAGACTTTCAACAATTAGAAAACACCAACATGAGAGGTGTTTGACGTTAGAAATAAATTTATAGACCATTTTAATACTCCAGAAGGAAGTGGAATGTGGGAAATGAAAATTATTAATCGCACATGATCTTTCATGCTCATAACTATAGTTGGACATAATTTGTAACATTTGAAATAAAAGCAACATAAATAAAATATCGTCTAACTCTTTTCATACAGCTTTTTAAATAAATTGTTATTGCTCTCCATAACAGTTCAAAACCAGTCAAGACAAAATTTAAGCTTTGTACTAAGCCAGCTGAAAGTGGGTTTTATTTTACCCTGGCTTTTGACATCACTTGGGGAATATGAACCACTTCTTTGTGTTGAGAAGGTTTATACCCAATATACTGCTCTCTCCTTACATTACAAGCTGCTCCCTCAATAAAAATTTCAGTAAACACAGAAAATATTTTTTTTCTACATGAAAGACTATCCTGCACTGACATGCTGCCTGCGAGCTTGCAAATTACATCCATCTGTTGTGCAAGCATCATGCTTTTCATTGTTTTAACAATGGATTAAGTATCAATGTAAATGAATGATAATTTAAATAATATATTTTTCAACAATTAACAATGTATACGAATAATTATTTAAACAATGCATTTTTTCAGTCATTTAGTTGTACAAATCAAAGTATGAGATAATTTCAATTGCCCGTAGCTCTGTAACAAATGAGAATCGGATCCATGTTCATATGACATTTTTTACTCAAAATCACTTAAATAATAAGATTCCGAAGTTATGACAAGGTTGCCAGGCAACCGTCTGTACTGGCCTTTACATGACAAGTGAACCATAGTGACTAACAAAATGACATTTTGTGATAATACTTACCAAGAGCTTCATGCCAAACAGGAGAGAACACAACTGGCTTTATACAGGTCTGCAAGACAACAAGAGCTCTGGAAAAGTCTCTAGGAGCAGAAGAGGCTGACACTGATGTAACCCAAGGACGTCGAAGAAGAGGCCAATTAACATGGAGGAATGGAGCTTGTAATGCCTGTTCCAGAGCTAGCAATGTCTGACGAAGTGCAGTCACTAATGAAGACCTTGTGCCTGAAAAGAAGAGTCACTTTTAAAACTGACTTAAAACAAATATGTAGCGACCCATAATGGCCACTTCAAATGCTTTTTTCCAATCAACACCTTTTTTAAAGTGAAATTTAACTTGACTCACCATAGAGAGTTCCTAGCCACTTAAATTCAGATGCTGCAGTAAATGAAAACTTATGAGATAAATGACGTTTTTTGTCTCTCTCTTCATTACGTTGAGGTTTGTTTAGGGCTGCGCCAGGGTTCACTGAATACTGATTTACATACATTCGACAACCAAGCCCGCTCACACTAATCCCAGGTCCACTTCCTGCAAATAGATGCATAGTAATAAATAATGTTCATATGCCAAAGAGATTTATACCCTCCTGTCACAGATTCCATTATTAACACATGCATTATGTTTGGGTAAATGCTGCACATCCAAGATTCTTACAGGTTTGTCTTTTTTTAATTCTTTAGCCCTGTGTATTTCATGAATCACAGCAGGAAGAAATCCATAATAAAAATGTGCAATTTTCACCATAATCTTGTGAAAAAATAGGTGGTTAGAGCAACGTTCGTCAACCTTATTTTGCTTATCTATCTCTTTAATCATTTTATTAATCTTTAAAATTTTAAAAATTATAAACATAATTTATTATAATTTCTGTGCCATATTCAATTTTTATCCTGATCCAAGCCATGGCTAGAGACAGTGAAAAAAAATTAACTATCATCCTTCTAATCTGGTGACAAAATTTACAGTATGATTTCAAGATCAGCAAAGCCTTTATATGACATGATATCTTAATTACTACCATCAGGAAGCTATTTGAATAATGCATTCTACAGATTTTGACAAAAATGGATATTGAAATAAGGAAACACACTAACACAAAAATATAATTACCGTAACTGCCCAAATGTAAGCTGTTGTTTTTTGTCAAAATCTATCATGAAAAAATCATCCCTCGGCTTAAATGAGAGTTCAAGAAAAAATTTGGGGTTAGGGTTAAGTCCCATAGATGGCAGCACATCTCTCATTGCTATCACATTCAAATGATAGTACTATATTTTTTGTAAAGTAAATATCTGACCTACGATGAATATTAATGAATAAATAATAAAGCTAGAATATTGAATTTAGCAGTACCCGTGTTTTGTCGCTGTTGTTACCTGTTCTTTCATTTCTAAATGCTATTGGATATTTTTTCTTTTCTCACGGCTATGCATATGTATCATTAAGAACAGTTAGCAATTTGCATTATTTTTCATTATCCATTAAAAGAAGTTCCTATTAGTTTTACTTGGCTATTGTAGTTACTGCTATAGCCAATGTAATGTTTGTATGCATGTTAAAACCTCATTCATGGAATCTATTAAAATTACGTACATTGACTAAGCAGACGATTACGCAAAATGCGATGATGGCGTTTGATGCTCAACTGTTTAAATTATGGTAAAACTTGTGTGTGAAGTTATATATGATATACCATATGAATATGTATAATTATAAAATGCAATTTCTTAAGGCAATGTAAATGCTAATTTCATTGGAAATAGACTTGGATTAAAAATTATCTTTGCAGGGTCGCTATTGCTGTATCTGACCTTGTGTGAAAATGAAGATGAATGAAATTACCGTAACTGAATGTAAAAAATTTATTCAACAACGCGAAATTATTAATTGGAGTAATATTTCAAATGTCAACAACTAAACCATTTCCCGCCCTATTCTTCAATCTCCAATAATGTATTCTAGGCTGTGCATGCATGCCCAGCACACTTCAGCATAAAATCTAAGAAATTTAATTTTTTGTCAAAAAATGGTGGAAATTTTTGGGGAGTCGGCTTATATTCGGGCAGATACAGTAAGTCTACTATCACGAAATTACCCAAAGAGACCAAAAACAACAAATGAGCAAGCAAGAATCAACCATACAAATAAAATAGGGAGAAAATCAAAATCAGGCATAATTGCCAACATAATGATGGGCAACACTTAACACTCAAAAG
This sequence comes from Tanypteryx hageni, assembly GCA_028673005.1. Classification (NCBI taxonomy): domain Eukaryota; kingdom Metazoa; phylum Arthropoda; class Insecta; order Odonata; family Petaluridae; genus Tanypteryx; species Tanypteryx hageni. Next base: position 97,788,193 of record CM054116.1, read on the forward strand.
TTAAAACAATCAAATCAATTCCAAGAGACCTAAGATGAAAAGTAAAAAAATTCATCAGTCATAAAGAGTAAGAGATATATGGGATAATTTTAGGGAAATCCACAGACAATATTGCATTATTAGCTTATTTGCATTAACATTGCATTTTAACAAAGTAAATGGAGAGACATGCTATAAATTTTCATAATTCTATAATCTGCTTGCATAACAACTATTTATTCAAAAGAGAACATTACAGCAACTTTTAAACAAATGCTTGGAATAAAAGGAAACTTCCAGTTATAGCATTATAAAATGCCCTATACACAAACACTGTTACAAAAAATATACTTTGATTATATCGTTGTTGGTAAGGACTTACCTGAATTACCGCTAGGAGTACCTCCATTCTCCATCCCTAACTTGAAAAGATATGTTCCTGCAATTTTGAGAGAAAAGAGAAACTTCAATTAGAAAAAAAACAATTTCAATGTCTTGCAGCGAAAAGGCTATTTATTCTTGAAAGTAAAAACCAAATCACTTCTTCATGGTTAAGTGAAAGTCAAAAGAAATATCTGTAGTAAAAGAGTTAGACTAGCAAACGTTAATGCCAGAAGGCTTGTAGGGAGTATTAGTTGAATAAATTAAAAATTAAAACTAATGTTTCAAATTAATTACAAATAATAAGTATAAATTATTCACTTTATACCATAAAGTAAAGTAACAAACAGAAACTTTACACCTATTAACAGAGATGTCAATTACAGCTAAGCAATTCTTAATAACTAACCAGAGGCAATTTGCTGTGCTTTGAGTCTAGTCATTCTTGTAAGAGCCTCCGAACCTTCAGCATCTGGTGTTGGTGAAGAAGGAGGAGGCAAGCCATGGATGGTACCAGATGTAGGTACACCTGACATTGAAGATGAAGGACGCCTTTTAAGATCTTCCATACTGAAGGTACGTGGAGTTAGAGAACCTGTCTTAGACCGAGTAACAATCATTGTTGCTTTCTTCCGACGACGACCCCCAACTGGAAATATAAAAATTACATATAGACATTTAGCAGGTTTATCAATTTGTTTATTTCATCCATCATAAATAAACCATATAAATGTAAAAGCAGTGCTTACATTGTAACAATGGAATTTCAAATAATGAAGATCAAAAAGCAAAATTTAAACTCAATTGATGCAATCAAGAACAATAAACTGAATATTTACTGTCAAAAAACAATGGAGTGTAATGCACATATTTAACTACAAGCTGTACTGGCAGCTATTTACAGTCTGCCCCTATTTGAGAACTATCCCATAGGAATAACTTATTATTGTCAGTATGAAAACACATATTTGGCATCATCTAGAGCATAGGTCAACCAAAGAAGCTACTTTTTCCCAATTTAATAAAGAACCAGAAATGAGAAGGGCTCCAGTACCAGTGAATAAGATGGTTCTCATAAAAAAAATTCAATTCATAATTCAGAACATTATTATAAACAAATGTGAATGTCCAGTAAATGAAATAATGACTGAATTGGATGTTCTAAGTCCTTGATATGGGAAAAGAAGTTGCTTTAGGAGTTGCACCTAAGCCTTAAATAGGCATATGTGATTCATGAGCAGCAGGTTGTTGACCCCTGATCTACATATAAGAACCCAATAGTCCAAGGATGTGAACACATATTGTCTAGTCTTGGAGAGATATAAGAAAAGCAGTTCTTGGTGAACAGCTATATTCCTGAACAAATTCTAAATTCATAACTTAATTCTAAAGTGTTTTTTAAATTCAACACCCCCCTCAGAAGAACATAGACATAATGGATACAAATATATTAAAAATAAGAGATGATAATGTTTACTTCTTAAATAAAGGAGAAAGAAAGGTTAATCATGTATTACATTATTATATCATAAAGCAACCTGTTTTTCTTGGCTTAAAACTTCCAATCCAGAAACATTTGTCTACTCATAGCATCACAACTTATAGTTTTTGATTAAATCTTTTAATTTAAAGAAAAATATAGTAAAAATACACAATGAAAAATATTAACAGTCAGTCTTGAAGGACAACTAATTAACATACAGCAGAAGAATAGGTTTCAATTAAACAATTTAAAAATATCAACTAATTAAGTTTCAAGTTTTTTTTGTTCCCATAACTTTGCAAAATCATGAATTGGTTACAAACCAAAATAAAAATACTTTTGCATATTATTTCCAGTTAAAGCAAAATGCCTTAATTACGTATAAGTGAAGTGATACTGATAAATAAAATACTCAAACCAAGCTGAAATTTCTTTACAGTTGTAAAATAGGTTGAAAGAATGGTTATAATAAGCGGGCATCAAACTGAAATAACAATCAAGATGGTAAAATGGAGTTCTGAATACAAACAGCACATGTTAACCACACAAAGAAACAAATGTGTCAGATGCAACATAGTACAGTAATGTATATCCTTGTGTAACATTGCATCAAAAATATTTACTTTCGCAAATTTATCCAAGTTTTTGCTTCAATTAAGTTCTAAATATAACAAAGAATTTTACGCAATATTCAGAAATTAATCCATTCTTTTCAACAATTGAAAGATATTCCAATGCTACTAAGAACATTATCATGTAATAGCTCAGATTCGTGGATGAAAAGAGGCAAGAAAACAGCTCACCTCCTCTGTCTTGCTCAGAGGCATCACGCCCTTCTTCTGATTCGGGTTGAACACCCACTGAGGGTTCATTTTCCTCAATCCCTGAGACAGGGAGGAAAGCATGACAAAAGTCAGCCAGAACAATAATGAGAATCGACAGAAGATCAAAAAGGGAGTACAACACTGACACCTGCACCCAACAAGAATACAAGAGCCATCATGCCAGCAAAATCACTTCTTTTTTGAGAGCATGATGCTGTAAGACTCCCATGAATTATGCATTTTCTTGATATTATGCATCATATTTTTAACTAAAGAATGTACACTTATTAACTAGTTTCCATTCAAAACATGCGGTTTTAAATCCTACATAAAAATACTCAGATTTAAGGTAGTTTTCTATTGCTTCCAGAAGACAGGCACTTGACTGCCAAGGAAAACAGATAAAACATAAGATCAATGGTAATATAAAGAAAAATGTGATTTGGCAAAAGTTATTGATGATATATTTTGTAATCTGATGTAAGAATATTATTAGAGTATCTGAAACAAAATTTACTATGCAAAATATTTAAGACAAAAATTTAAAAATATTTCTAAAAACTATCTGAAAGTATTATACACTTCAAAATAAACACTAACTACCCATTCATCAAACCCTACTTAAGGACTTTTTTATTCAACATATGGCCAGAGAAATAGTTATCTATAATATGTTACTTCATGTAGAGTTCATAATTAATAAAATGACAGCATGATTAATTAATGATGGATAATATAAATATATCTTATGTCCCAGAAGAATACCAGTTTACTGATAATGAGTACATTCGCAACATATAATTCAGTGGGTAAGATATTTCTTTTTAAAATACTTCTTACAGGTACACATCATATGAATACACAGCACTGAATTACATACCTAAAGAGAAACATTATCTCTAGGTGAATGCATATGCACATCTGCCCTTAGACAAAAAAAATGTTGAACAAGACTGTTCTAAAAAATGAGCCTCAATGGGTTAACACGGGGTCCCAGAAATACGCCCACCATCTCATCACAGGAAAGTTCAAGGACGGTGGCAGGTAGATTTTTAGCCTAACCCACTAAAAAATGAATGATGGATGAGAGGATTTTTCTAGTGTCAAGTAGATTTTAGCTGAATTTTTTAAGCCCTGAACTAACATACACCTTGACCCAAAAATGGAAAAAATGAGTAACTGGAGAGAAACCAATATTAATCAAGCCAGTAATTAAAAAACAATTGAGTATTATTACTGGCACCTTCTGAATATTTTGCCAAAAATTATTTGATATGCCATTCTAATATATGCAAAACTCTGAACTTCCACAACTACAATACCAACAAACCATCATATTTAAAAACTTCAAAGGGCTTTGGGTCATACATCTAAAATTTTGAGGTTTTAAAATTGCTTTAAAAAATGTGTCTATCACAGTTTTATGCCTCTTATATATTGAAGAAATTTCTCAACCACTCACAACTGACGAATAACCAATGAATTCAAAACTGCTATGCAAAAACAACAATAATATCAATCAGAAATATACCTCCTTGGACAGAAGAGTGGGCATCCGTAGTTGATGTCACCTTCGAATCATCTTCTACTTCCTCATCTTCAGCCCCTTCATCATCCTTGTCATCTTCATCTTCCTCTGCCTCCTCACTATCAACACCATCATCTTCCCTATCATCATGCTTATGGTTAGAAGGGCCCTTCAGGAAGATTATAAAATAAGAACATATTTAGAAAAAATCTGATGTGGCCACCACATGACTTTCTCCATACCTGTAATATTACTATTAATTTCAAATATGTTAAATGATAATAATTTTAAGGAACTACGAGAAAAATTCAAAGGCCTTACAAAATACAGACTTATACTGTCAAAATGTGTTCAGGGTACCTCAAAACGTGTATTTCCATCGAAATCTCGAAATTGATTTTTTCATGAAAACAATACCGTATTAGTCTGAATATAGTCCCTCCCTGAATATAGTCCCCTCCCCTATTTCTGAAGCCTCAGTTTTGGAAAAATAGTTTGATCCCCACTACAGACCTCACTTTTTAGCCCACTTCCTAGAATGGAAATAGGCTTATAGTTTTGTTGTGTCTGTCCATCCCCCCTATTAACTTTTGAACCAACAGACCGATTTTCATGAAATATGGTGGAAAACTCATGCTACATGGGCCGAGCTTCCGAGGGTAGTTTATGTTGTGAAGATTGAAGTCCTGGGTTCGATTCCAGAAACTATCTTTCCCATTTGATTTACATGGGAAATCTGAAATCCATTGTGCAAGGTAATTTTCTCTTGCACATTAATTAACTTAGAATTGTAATACCGGTGCGAGATTTGTATTAATCTCCGAGGAAAGGAAAGAAGATTCTAATTTTTATTGTAGAATTTTGCTTATCGATTGTATTTCTTAGAGTTTCACGTAAATACTGGCGATTTTGCAGTTTTTATCACTCACTACGAGAGTGTTGCCATAGCAACAACTATTGTTGGGCTCAGATTCGGAATATTCTAATACGTACACATGTTATTTTTGCCGCACAAATATGCATGATCAATTTAATATTCCATTTGAATGTATTTGTAGTATTTTATAACACTAAATGGTGAAATTCAGGAACACAAAGAGCTACATATCCATGATGACTTGAAAGCTATTAAAGCTGATATAAGTATTAAATAAATGATTAAGTAAGGAAAGGAGGCATCATAAGTTCAGTTTGGATCATCTTGTAATATTCTAAAGAATGAGTTTTAATATGTACGAGCAATTTAGTTACAGCTATCAATTTACAATGAAACGGTGACATCACATTTTGCGTGTTATAGTTGCAGGCATAATTTAAAGATGTATCAAGTGCTACTGGACTAAATTCGAAAATTTTGATTTATGAATATTATTTAAATTCCATTCTTATCATTCAGATGCCGTTGACATTGGCTACTTGAATCGTCCCTGTATAAAAAATGTAATTAACACTAGATTTCCATTTAACATATTCTTTTCATAATTTATTTTACCAGTATTTTCATTACTTCTGATATTTATGCCTTGGAATATCACATCAAGGAATACATTCTCGGTTTGATTTACGTAAGTAATACTTTTATAATGTGTTGCATTATATACAATCAACAGCTGTGCAAGCTAGAGTCTGATCAGTTGACAGAATTGCCTATGGCCCTACGGATCACTACGGATTGATGGGCAATGAAGATAATTTCTTCCGTCGTAGTGACATTTTCTCTAAAATAACGATAGGTGGCACCACTTCATATCAATATTTGAATATTTGTGACTTAGGGAAGGGATGAAGTTGGCCAATCAAAACTTTCAAAGCAAAAACTTCTCCAATTCCCGCTATTATGAAAATACGAACATTAAGGGAAGGATTCCAAAGAGTGAACAAAAAGAATTCTCTGTAAAACAATCAAATCAAGTGAGGGCATTAATTGTTACCTATACTTACTGCTGGCGGTGATATTTTTGTTTGCTAATTGTTTGGGCGACTTTTCTTAAATATTTTGGCCATAAAGGGAGGACTATATTCAGACTTTCCCATATATTATGTATGGAGAATGTAAAAAGCATGTGAACTATAACAATATCACATAAAAACTACTCAAAGTGCTAAATAAATTAAACAAGTTAAAGAAGAATTGCAGAGCAGGTGCATTTTTCGCTGACTACTATCCTTCCATCAGCATAAATAATTGCAGATTAGATGTGCTGTTGGTTGCCTACATTTGTAAAGCATGTATTTTTTGTGATTCTTTCTCCCCAGCACCTGACCCTAGATCCACCAAATTTATACCATATGTTGCCCTAATGTAGAACTATCTATCCTGGAACGTTGGCATTTGTAATTTACGCCATTTTGAGAAATTCTATCAGCTATCATTTAACACTACTGCCGCACTCAATTTTAACACAAATGTTCTAAATGTAAAATGGAAATTTACTAAGCAGGCATTACAAATAAGGTTTTGAGAAACCAGACCTAAAAAGCTATAAATAAATTTAGAAGTTTCAGCTAAGGTGATTAACAGAAAAACAAATAAAAAATAATAATGGACATTAAAAAAATCACCCGAATGATTAATAAAACGCACAGAAATAAGCAACATACAACCATCATACTCACTTTATGCATTTCGTTAATATCCCCAGCTGTAGGTTCATCAGCTTCAACTCCTTCTTCCCGTCTTCTCTTTTCTTCCTTTTCTTTCTGCTGCTTTGCAATGGCAACTAAAATGTTTCAAGGAGAAAACACCATTAAATACTTCAACAACGAAAACTTGATATTTGTATCCTTTGAAAGTACAAGAATTGAAATAATGAAATATTTTATTGGAGTTTTATAGTATTATTCAAACCATTGCCTAGTACATGATTAAATTAAAGTTTAGGCCAATAGGTGAGCAAGTTATAGATATAACCAAGGATCAAATCAATGTAAAAGATATAAGAAATTTTTTAAGAAATATGAAAAAATATTAAAACAATTTTTTTAAAATCATATTTTATGACAATGATTTCCTTCCAAATATTGCACCATATTTGCTGCATTTTTATACATTCAGACCTACATTGGGCAATATCAATATAAGAAGGTAACAATTGGAGCAAAATGAACCGGAACATTCAGAAGAGTAACCTAAGAGGTAATCAATATATAAAACAAATAAATGGTGACAATTAATAACCGCAAGGATGATGATGAACTCATACAAAAATTTGTGATCTGTACCTGACTCTGCATCCAAATAGCTTCGCTTACTGCCTTTAAGCTGCTGGGTGAGCCTCTCTGTAATTGTCATTTGCCTCTCTAACTCCTCTCCCAAATCACCCAGCTCTCTTACAAGAGGAGCTTCAAGTTCCCGGGCATCCAGCCCTTGCTTGAGTTCGCTAAGTTGTGCACGACTGCTGTAATACCAAACCTCCCCATCCTCACTCTCCCTATAACACGGAAATAATCAACCAAATTAAACATTTTTTATGTTGTTGTCAAAATGGCTGGATCATGCAGGAAATTTTGACATTAATTTAGTTTACAAAAAACTCCATTCAAAATTTCATGAATTTAGTAAGATATATTATTCACGACTCAATATTACCGGAGTCAACTATGAAACTACTTTATTATATTCATCCGATAAGGAAACAAAACAAGATGTAACTGGAAATTGAATGAACAAATGTACAAACAAGCTGTCAAGGCATCTCAGCAGGTATTTTCCTATGAGAAACTATGTTAAAACATTTAACTCTTTGCTATCTTGTAACTTTTACTTGGCAATTACATTAGTATTGACAGTATTGCCCTCAATTCACAAAATTAATTATTAAAAGAAATTTAATATATAAAACTTAAATGCTAAGCACACCAATTTCAATTTCACTGCCCCCTTTAATCAAGCATTCACAAACTCTAGTTTTAAGTAAAATATTAACCTTTACCTTAGATGCTACATGTATTTTTTCCCTGACACAGGGTAATTAATAAAGAGAAAGATTTAACATTCCCATTGATTAGAGACTATTATTACCACGTATGCTCTATTGCCAATGAATTTAAATGCTTTTGACACTCACACAAAAATTCGCCTGGCAAGAAACCAGTACTTGCGTCCATGACGGTCATAGCCAAGATGCTCCTGTCGACATAGAAGACCACTTTTCTCCACCTCTGAGATACAATCTGTGACACCAGGTACCTGCAATACACAAAAATGCACACATAAACAATTCTATTCCATAGATATTTTTGGACACTTAACTGAAGCTCAATGAAAAATGTTTAAGAACTAAATTGTATTTTTTCAAAGTGAATATCAGAAGATTTTCCACACACCGTCTGTTAGAGCAAATGAAATATTCAAAAGTAATTCTTTTATTTTAAAATAAGAAAAATCATAAATACATCAATATCAAATCTTACCTGGTGTGCTTTGCACACTGAACACTGCCAATCTTCCTCTGGAACATCTTCCAATGGTGGCTGAACACATTCCAGATGAAATACAGCCGGACATGTCTCACAGCAAAGCAAGTCACCCAAACGGTGGCAAATGCGACAGTGATCATCATAATGAATATTCCCTAGAGTGAAATGTTTGTGATTAATATTACATCCAAACCAAACACTGGTAGTAAATAAAATTGAAGGCATATAATCATGTGTCCTATTGATTAAGAAGGTAACTCTGATGAACACTAAATGAATTCTGAATAACCACTGAGGATGGCTGCTTCCTACTTTAAATGAGCACCTAATTATCCTTTTATATTAACTTCGTATATATATATATATATATATATATATATATATATATATATATATGTTTTGGACGCCGTCTAATCTGAAAAAATCCAAAGCTGCTTGGGGGGTTCAAACCACTTCACCTCACCATCGCGTAAGATGAGTGATTTAGTCACCTCGGCCACCAGATCCTTACGTTGGCACTGCGATAAATATGTATTTGAATTCACATGGGAAGATAGACAAGCGTTCATCATAGCAATGAGATTAAACAAACTATTGCCATTGTTAATGCTGTAATCTTTTAATAGAAGTCTCTTTATTTTAATGTGGCTTTGTATTGATACGAGCATTCCTATGCTTTTTGAAGAGATATTTCTGCTAATAATTGTGTTTTTATTTATCTTAAAAACTTTTTGTCTTTATTCACTATTTAACCCTTTCACTGCTATGGACTTTTTGCTTCTGCGTCAGCCGTGTGCGCCGAGTTCAGTGACTTTGAAGTACGCCTGTGCTGAATACTTTCTCTAGGAGCTCCACGTCTACGTTCTTTCGTTCGTCTTTTAGTCTCTTTATATTTTAAAAGTTATTTTGTCAATCATTTACATTCATATTGATTAACCATCTCGAAAAAATATTTTCATCGTTTTTGAGCAGCGAACAGAAAAGCTTGAAACGCATATATGCGTCGTTAGCAGTCAAGGCACTGCTCTGTCCGCCCGCATATATGCGTCGATAGCAGTGAAAGGGTTAAGATAGGTAATACTGTTATAAAGGATGTTAATTTGAACAAATTCAAATAAAACATTTTAAATTGTTGTGTTGTAGCTTAGCAATTCTTCAGCTAACTATATTTATACAGCATTTTATATGGATGGTTGATGTGATGTTAGGAAAAGGATAATTTATTATTATTGTCATTTAAGTTAGGGGACTAAAATATGAAATATTCAACAATTTCACTCCTACTAGTATCTAAAGTTGAATTACTCTGAACTAGCAGTATATTTTTGTTGATTTTAAGCAATGAATGGATAAGTTAGTATTTCCATTAATGAAACAAAGATACTATCACACTTCTTACTACTTATCTACCAAACATTCTTACGTTTGCCACTGAGCTCTCTACTTGTCTGCCATTCTCTCAACTGGAAAAAAGATTAAATAGAGAGACCCCCACATCACTCAACAGCTGGTAGACACTTTTGCAAATTTTTACGCCCACGCAAGCAGAAAGGTTATCATAATTATATTATAAAGTTTATTCATATTAAAGTATTAGCCATACAAAAGTTGGTTATAAAAATTCATTTTTATACCTTTACTTGTTGTTATTGGAGTTACTTTAATCATCACCTGGATTCCAGCCATTAGATGAGCTTGATATTTCATTTTTTAATAAATTCAAAATTAAAGTAATCAACAAGGAATATATTACCACCATACAATAGTACTATACAACTCTTGTATTATAATATATGAGAAATAAGATTTGATAAGTTAAATACAGGCAGATCTCATCTTCCGCAGGGGTTACATTCCTGAAGAACTCTGAGAAAGGCAAAACCATGAAAGAGAAGTAATTAAGGCAACACAAAATACAGGGTTTGACTCCCTCTCCAATAAGTATGAACTATAGCATGATTGTTTTCACTGTATCGGTGACCACAGAACAGATGGAGAGATGGGAAAGTATGAAAGTTGAACGACGAGAAACAAATAAGATAAAATAATGCGCAAATTAAGTGAAGGAAAAAATATTAATTTTGGTAGTAGAATCCAAGAAATTAGTGATGGTTGCCTCTCACAGGGGCTACTGACACACACAAAGCAAAAAGCGGTGGTTAAAATGTAAAACATCAGATACCAGATGCAATAAAATAGAACATCTAAAGAGGAGATGGAAACATAAAAAAGAATCCCTATAAATAAGTTAAAGAAAGAGAAATTTTATTAGAATTTTCCTACTTACCATGAATGACATTGCAGAAAAACTTAAGATGACATCAATAGAGATATTGTGAAATAGTGCTAGTTGTCGTGGGTGCAGGAAGATGTTGGTTTTAAGAATTCTTGCTCCCTTCCTTTCATTTTTAAACTTTCACAATTAAGGAGTTAACGCAGCATCAATAGCTCTCTTGAATTTAATACTCCTTTCCATGGATCCATTAACTTCTCTTTTACTTCGTTTACCCTCTTAAGGATCTCTGATAATGCTTTTGCAGTTAATTTTGATTCCTCATGCTCTCTATCTTCTTCATCACTGACACTTGACTGTAAAAGTTCTACAAGTTCCTCATTAGGAAATTCTTCGTGGTGGGGCTCAATAAAATCCCTCACTCCCTCCTCCTGAAGATCATCGAATCCTTTTCCTCCAACAATTTTTGACAACTCAAAGATCCTGCTAATTTCACTGTCAGAGTTGAGAAAAACTTTTGAATTGGACAACTTCGGGCCAAAGATTTTTCCAGGAGCCATTCATAGTAGAATTTTTAACTATTTCCAATGATTGTTTAATGATTTCAATGGACGTCAGAATAGTATATGAATTTCAGGCTTCACAAACAGTAATTGATGCATTAGTGTCTATTGCCTCCAGAATATGGCTGAAGCTGTGCAGGATGTAAGTAATAAATTTTGAAAGCTGCAATTACTCCTTGGTCTCATGGTTGCAATATTGGTCTGGTGTAGGATGACAGGACCACTACTTCGACATTGGGATGAATTTCCGCAAGAGACACTGTATGTCCTGGTGCATTGTTAAGTATGAGAATAACTTAAATGAAAAATTCTTTGCCCTCAAACAGATTTTCACTTGCTAAATAAACAAAATTTCAAACCAGTCTTCAAACAGTTTACCAATAACCCATGCTTTCTTGTTGGATCTCTATAATACAGATAACTGTGATTTATTTTTTCCTTTCAAAGCTTGGGAATTCTCTGCTCAATAAACCAGCATTGGATTACATTTAAAGTCACCAGATGCGTTTCCAAATAAAAGGAGAGTTATTTGATCTTTTAAAACCTTATAACCTGGTGTTTTGCATTCTTCTTGAGAAATGTAGATTTGGCACTTTCTTCTCAAACAAGCTGGTTTCATCACAATTAAACACTTGTTCTGGTTTATAAGCCTTTGACTCAATGAGATTCAAAACATATTCGGGAATTCCTTAGCTATCTCCTGATCAGCTGATGCAGCTTCTCCCATCAACTTAATATTATGCAAGTTAAAATCTATCAGAAAGACTCCGAAGAATTGTAACTATTATCACCTTCACTCTCAGTCTTTAAATAAATTAAGGGCTTTATTCTTATTAGCAGTCCACTAAGAGGAATATGTTTTTGTGTCACATTCTCCATATACTCAAAAGTTTTTCCATTTTTTCTAATCTAATGTTACGACTAATAAAAGAAAACTTAGCACTCCATTTCAAATTTCCTATGGTGCTGAATTGCAAGATCAAGAGGAGTCTTACCCCTCGGGACTTACTCGTCATAAACAAGAGATATCTCCTGATCAATACTGCCAATATACTGATGTTTTCATTAGATTTAGCAACTTTTTCACATTTTATATATAGGGACACATTCAAGTGTGGAAGGATTGCATCAGAAAAATATTTATAAGCATGAATAAGACAATAGTCTAAATCAATATTTTATTACTCAAGAATAATACATTATTACAATTACTTAAATAGTATTGCGTCTAGTATATCACAACAGTATTTAACAGGACTGAGGGAAAAAGTAATTCTTTTTCAACTCAAAGATTCATTCATTTGAAGAAGCAAAGCTTCATGTAGCCTCTTCTGTGATTCTTAACCACAAAAAAGTGAAACATGATACTGCAAAAGAGGAAACTGATAAGAGGTGAGAAAGCACGAAAGAGCAAAACACGTGAAAGGTGATGACATGAAAGACGAGGTCTGCCTGTATTAAATATGACGTATTTGATAATATGCTTTAAAATCAAACACCTTACCTTCATTTAGAAGATCTTCTCTCACTGGATTGGTAATAAGGAACTGGTCTGTGAGGAATGTGAGTACTTTCAGGCGATCTTCTGCAGGTACAAATGGGTATTCAACATCAGCAGGAGGATGACCGCCATTAATTTTGTTTGTTCCACCTTTCTCCAAACCATCTAATACCAAAAGGAATGTTTTTTATAAGCAAGGAAAAGAGAAAGCCTCTCTACTTAAAAATAATGCATTTATATTTGGTTGGTGATATGTTTCCCAACAATTACTCAAGAAAGATGACTGCTGAAAACATAATATTACCTCCTTTACCTTTAACACTAGAAGGGTTACAGTGGTCATTTTAACCTTCGGCGAATTTTAAAGGAGTGCCATGGTCAGAGTTTTTGTAACACAAACTTGCAGCTTTGTGACTTTTCATCATTTAGGGTTTTACGCTTTCATACGAAAAATTGGGCTTGTACCTACAATAGGAACGCCTGTACAGAGGGCCATACCTAGAAGGGCCATTAGTGGTCATTTTGACCACAGTTAGTATTTCACATAAACCTTGTGCAGACGACCTCAGCACCTACGACCTAACAAGATAAATTTGCATTGGACTCTGCTGTGTGAAACAAATTCATTGAGAATTGTAATTTGTGCTACAAACCAGGACAGAACGTCACTGGTGATGAACAGCTCTTTCTCAGCAAAGCTCGTTGCAGGTTCATGCAGTACATGGGCAACAAGACAGATAAATTTGGAATAAAATTCTGGCTTTTGGCTGATGTTGCATCGAAGTACATTTGCAACAGATTCCCTTACCTTGGGAAAGATGAAATACTCATAGCCTGAAAATGTTATCATGGAGCTCATGGACCCTTACCTAAAGAAAGGGCGCAACATCACCACTGATAACTTCTTCACATCGATGAAGCTGGCTGAGAGGCTGAAAGCGCAACAAACTAACACTGTTGGAACAATGAATCATGTGAGGAAGGAAATCCCAGAGTCTATATGGACATCACAGGCACAGCTCTACAAGACTACCTTATTGAAAAGTTCAAATGATACTACACTCAGTGTTTACCAAGGAAAGAAAAGTAAGAATGTATAGGTGCTAAGTTCTCTGCATCCCAGTGTCCAAATACACGGAGGTGAGAAGAAGCTTCTCGAAACCATAGAATTCTACAACGCCGTACTTTACATTTTCACAGATTTCATAAATATTTTTTTCTTATGACATGTAACAGTGTTCTGTTCCTATGTAGAGAACTGCCATCTACAAGAATTTCATCTGATTTGAAAATCACTTCCCTTTTATTTCTAATGTATAATTTTAAAAAAATATTTTAATGATAGTTTTTCAGCCAAAATAAAAAATATTAACAATAGTACCATTGTCTGTGTATCTATAAAAAAAACCCCTATGCATCCATGAACATATAAGAACTCCTTCCAGTAAATATCTGCCTCTCAGAAGCATGTTAAACAGGTATTTAGTGGTAGTGGTCAAAATGACCGCTTGTAGCCCTTCTAGGTATGCAGATCTTCTAGTGTTAAGGAATTGCGAGGAACATCAAAAATAAAATTTAGGCACACTGTTATTTGATCACCAACCTTATTGAGTTACATGAATATTGCTTCATTTTTAGCATTTACAGACTACCCAACAGTATTGGATATGACCATGAATCACCAGTAAAATTTCTATAAATGAAGTCAGTTTCCAACCACTATCACTCTAGGAACTCATATATAGTCCAATCCTCCCCTCAGTTTCTTCTAGCTTCCAAGTTCTATTTTAAATCACTACCATGGACCGCCTACAGTGAGTTCATGGGTAAATGGCAGATTAACTAGGGTTCAGTGGTGCTAGGACCCTATGGTCAGGGGGAACCTATGGTGACCCCAAAACCCATCAGTCATGGAGGAATGTGCTATGAAAAAAATGGACACCAGGGCACAGGTCATTATTTCCAAGGTAACGTGAAAAAAAGTGCAAGCACTGTCCCTGAGCCATCAACTCATCCAGCCCCTCCAACCTAAGGTGCCCATGATACAAGTTTGCATTCATTAACCTTGATTCCTATTTCAGCAGCTGATGAGCTAGGTTCTTAACTTGGTTTTCATTTTCTCTCTTTTCAGTGAGTTATGAGCAAAAAAGCCTGTTGACAAGGTAACGTATTTCGTGGCATATAAGACGCACTGGGGTATAAGAGGAACTCCAGTTTTTCAGAAGAATTTTGGTTAATCAAGGCATTTACGAAGGGCCACATCATGTATCATTTCCAGCCATGATTAAGTCTGTATCTGGGAACATTTACAGAAAATATTCTGGCGTGATAACAGTTAAGTTAAGCTTGATTCAAAAAATACGTAAATAGAGATTATAAAAAACATAAATAATTGCTTCGAGACTTGTATAGCTAAATGTGCCCTGCATGAACTCGGCAGTTGTATTAATTAAGCTGTCAGAGTGCGCCTCACACGTTGCACGTATAGATACCCTTTATTGTTAGTATGTACTTATTGAAAATTAAGTGCAAGATGATATTTTAATTTAATGGGATAAATAATAAATGGAATGAATATGTAACAATGATACATACACTCAACTAGTCCTTTTTCTTCTGAAACTCTTTGTCTCATAAATAATTTTGATCAAACCAAACCAAACTTCCTCTTTTCTAATATCCATCACTTCCTCCTCTAGTTGTGACTATTTAAGACCAACCTTACGAAGACTATATTTCTCTTAACTTATCAGCTTGTTTTTTTCATCATATTCTCCATTCACGGATCATTTTTTTCTGTGGAAGGTGAACCAAAATGACGTGCTGCTGCTCGGTTTTCATGCATTTTTGCGTATTAAATCACCTGAAACTTATAACTATTAGTGTAGGCATATCTTTTCACTTTTGTAGCTATTGCGATCTCAATACACATAACATTATTTACCCTAGATACATATAAAATATTTATGGCATCTACATGAATTTACTGTTCAGTGGCATTAATTGCGTTATTCAATGGGATCATTATGAACTAAAACATTGCAAACGTAACGCAATTGTAATCACTGTGAGCGGACATGTATTTAAGTGTAATAAGGTAATTAAAAAGCACAGTCAATCAATAAGAACAGTGTAATAAAATACCATGGTTTTCTAACACTTTTGGACTACTCTCTATGCACTGAGATACATGCACTTATTCTGTGTGTTCGGCCTACAGTCGCACTACACATTTTTTTATGGACCCCTGAAAAATTCTCCATTGACTTCTAGGAGTCTGTGGACTCCACTTTGGAAACCACTGTTCTTGGATTATGCCCACATGGTTAAAATGGCTTCTTACATTAAAAATTACCAGGTGAATTCATAGGGGCTAAAAATATTCTCCAAATAAATATAACACGTAAAATATTGCAATCAGTATTGCACATTATATAACGAACCAAAGCAAAATAAAACACTAATAAAATACACTTAGATGTTACAATTTGAATAAAGTTAACACTTTCGTTGTGGATGACATCATATGATGTCGTCCCGCCCTAGCGCAGTTATGGGCAACATCATATGATGCTCCCTCTCAAATCTTTTTCTTCCTCGCTTCTCTCACTCCCATGGCTTATGAGTCTAAACCCTCCTGCAGTCTTTTTCCCAAAGTTGAATCCTCACCATGGGAGTGAAGGAAGCGAGGAAGAAAGCGAGGAAGAAAAAGATTTGCGAGGGAACATTATATGATGCCACCTGTAAATGCGCTAGGGCGGGATGACATCATATACAATAAACATGTTAATAACCAAATGTTCTTGATGTACATGCAATCTGGGTCCATGTTTTAATTTCTGATAAACTCTCAATATTTAAAAAAACTACTGTCATATAAGTTTTAAAGACAATATCAAGCAAAAACATTAAGAAGTTGGTTCACTGTGAAAAATAGTGAAAATTTAGGAGCAACAAATGTGTTTATAATATATTTTATGCCTATATCAAGCTAAAAGAAAAACCCCACAACAACTGTAAATTGTAAAATTTTTGTTCTTACCACCTGGACTACCAGTTGGCCCACCCAGTATCCGTAGCAGCTCTCCAGATGGATCTAACTCTGTTGGATCACTTTCTACATAGGCTCGAAGCACTTCTGGCCAAGCAAACGTATCACATCCGGAAAATAAGGTTACATTCACAGAATCTCTGTAAAATGAAAAAAACCAAATAGTTAAATCCTAAATTATACTTCTTAATTTAAACTTTAACTTAACTTATATTATTTTTAAATAAGGAATTTCGAAATAAATGTAGGACCTTGCCTATTTAATATGTATCTTACAAATTTGTTTGAAACAAACAATTGAAAAAAAATTTCTCCAATACCATTATGCTAAAACTTCAGTGAGGCTCACTTCAGAGAATTTCTTCCCAAATATTCGCTCTCATTTCAACAAACGGTGCTACATTATTATCCTTAAATTTTTCAATAGTAATAATTTAAATAATCATACTATAAAAAAATTGAGTTTCTGTCCAGATGACCAACCAGCAAATTTCCATGGAATTAATGACTCAATTTCAACCACACTTTCACTAATTGTTTAGGGTGACCTGTATTGTGTTTTAAGGAGATCGTTAATTCTAACCATCCAAATAAAATAAAAAATTATTTTCTCTCATTTAATTTCCTCCATTTGAATAACACAGGAGTGAGTATAACATTTTTTATTTGCACTTTAAAATTATTTAAAATCAAGTACGAAGTCAGGATCCAGGTTTGGAGAAATAGTGAAGTTTTATTTTGATACCAAATTTTAAATACTTTTACAAGTTCAAACTTTTGCTTTTAAGAGAAAAATTAAATGATTTTTGGGGCAAAAATGTTTGATGACTAGGCAACCCTATAGTTCCAAATTAAGTTCTCTACTCCTGTTATGGACAAGAGTCAGGAGGTTATTGTTAGCTGCACAAAATTTATTATTAACAAATTGTTATTAACAATTAAAATAATTGTCAAAATATTTTTAATCAAAACTTCTCAAATTTTCTAGTAGAACAAATTAAAATCACTAATGAATTTGTTTCTACGATAAGCAATATTTAACAATCAAAGGAGTGACGCAACAGTAAAAGTTGGATTTAGCATAAAATTTGTACTTCTACCAATTATAATTATCCACTTGTATATATACAGTCAAGGTTTCCCCAAAGAATTTAATCAATTTACAATAACGTATTAGAAATTCGTCAATTCACAATTTGTTATTAACAATTAATTTGTTAAACAATTACATTTGTTTTCTTTTTTAAGCCAAGTTTTTCGTAATGTTTTCAGGCAAATCAATTCCAAAGCAATAGTCCATATGCAATTTTATATTGAGGAAAAATAGAGAAAATGAGTAAAGCGCATCTCAAAAATAATGTTTCTGCAAGGGATAGTGGAAAATATTTATAAGCCCTGGTAAACCAGATGCGCCAAAGAAGTGAAATCGGTAAAAACATCAGATGTGTCAAAGAAGAAGAATGGGTAAAAATTCCTGGTGTCTAAGTTCGCATGTTCATGCGAAAAACTTTTATTGCACGTCGTAAAAATTGCGACCAGGTGGTGCATATATGCAACCCCACACAACACGTGCAGGGTTTCACGACGAAGGGTCTAAATTTCAGAAAATTTTGCCTAAACGCCATCTGTTTGCATGAATGTGAACCTAAAGGATCAAGGTATACGAGAGAAAGCTCAGGATGAAATAGTTCGTCATGCCCATAGAGAAAGATGAAAAAAACCTTGATGACGAAAACAATCATCACACCCAAATGGTGGCCACTTAGTTCATGATGAGTATGATCGTCACGCCCAGTCAAGTGGTTAAATGAAATTTTCCCATAATTTTGTTTTAAATAAATTTAAATTAAGGTTAATCAGCCATTTTAAAAACATCCATACTTGGGATACATTAAAAATATCTATACAATGTTTGTATACTGTGTACATAGATGTGGATGGGCCATAAGGTCTCGAGTAAACAGAAATGAGTCGCACAAACTCCAACCATTGTCCTAATGTAAAACAGTGCGTAAAGTGAAACCATGTAAACTGAAGTTGCATAAACCATGGGGGTGGTGTGCTCGTGTAAATGCATTGAACATTTATTCTTTATTTATGACGAGAGTTTGTTGATAGATACCAAACAAATTACATTAAACTGGCTGCTAACAAGATATCTTTCAAAAATTCAATTTAATTTATGAAACTAATAGATCATAGCAAGAAGTGAATTCCAAAGAGCAACTTTAATAGATACATCGAAGAAGAGGACATCTGTTGGGGCAGTTTGATACTAGCTTGGCTAGTTCCGTCCCAACCAAGGAAACATCCGTGTTCAGAAACGAGAAAAAGTGTTCTGCTACGATAGTTCAGAGGTAGAATATCCGCCCGGCAAGTGGAAGACCCGGGTTCGATTCCCGGTCATAGCAGACTTTTTTCTCGTTTCAAAATTATTCCCACTTGATTACTGATAGTTAGAGATTTTTGTAGATTTATTTTTAAGTAGTAGAAAGAGACAAAATTAAATGTTATATAAATTAAAAATAATGTTGTGCATATAAGAATTGTATAGCATAATGTATTTCTTTATCAAACAATTTCTATTCCCCCAAAACTATTTTTACTCTCTGTAACACTCAATTATGTGAATTTTATTGCTTACTTTTTAGGGCTTATAAAAGTTGGTTTTATTTGACAGGCAATTATGCTAGTATCATTAATAAAGATCTTGAATCTAAAACCTGTTGTAATGTTTTCATGATTCAAATCTACCATAAAATGTGTAGCTGTTGACTTAATAAATATTATATATAATGTGAAACATATTGAAGAACTTGAGATGTATTCCACTAATCTCAACTATGCAAATTAAATAAACCTTCTTTAAAATATATACAAACAAAAGAGTACTGTGAGCACAGAATCAGAAGCCCTAAAATAACTCCAATATTCATGCTAATAAGAGATGTATAAAATACAGGTCAATAAATTTATAGCAAAAGAAATATCACTCAAGGAAATTCTCTCTAAATCTTCGCACATGGCCTTTATAAAATTACTAGAATTTTAGCCCATCAGTATGACGAGAACGAAAATTAGGTTATTATACAAGTTTATAAACCCAATATTATTATTCAATTCAATTTTAAATGTTTTAATGGTTCATTTATTTTCTGTATGACAAAATGCATCAATCAATTATGCAGAGGTTTCTAGGGTGATTATTTTCGTAGCTACAACAAATAGCCTACATAAATCCTACATTCATTCAAAAAGAAAGAAAATTTATATTATAACTGCTGAATTATGGTGAGTAAATACGTTCAATTTATCTTTATGCACATCCTGCATTTCATAAGAGAAAAGAAGCAGAAAACTGATACAAATAAAAGCTAAAACAAAGAAATAATATATATAAATCAGCATAGTTTTAACAATATATTTTAAATATATAAATAAACATAGTTTTAACCAAATTTCAACCTAGCAGTGGATGAAATTAAATACTAAAATGCTAATGGACAAATAACTAACAATAACAATAACTTGGGTTATTATTTATATAGATATGGAAAGATTCCACATTGCTTAGCTTATTAAACACTAGTTTAATTGCCCATCAGATACGATGGGTATGTGCGAGTAAATAAGTTCCACTATGAGCAGCATACTCCTCCCACGTCTATCATTCCAAAAAAATGCATAAATCGAACTGTTTTGAACCACTGCTTCTGTCTAAATAAGTTACCATCAAACTTGTTCTTCCTCAGTAAAAATGCAAAACAAGTCAAGTTTCCTAGCTTTGGCATTTGCACTAGACTAAATCTCACACATTTTAGCATTTATGAGTTTGTTATTTTTAAAATTCAATTCAATATGATGGGTAAAAATTAATTATTGATACCAGTTTTTAATCGATTTTCTAAATTTAAGTCTATATTTACTATTGGAAAATATAAAAGTGTGTACATATATTAGTGTAAGTTCCTCCAATGGCATCTTGTACAAAAATTGTGATAACTGTAGCATAATTGATTATTGGAATTATATTATTGTTGATAGAAAAGTTGTTTACATCTGATGCTATGAAAATTACATCTGCCATTATGATAAATCAACTCAAAAATGGAAAATATAAAAGACATACTTTGCTTTCTCGAGCCCTTATATGACCTGTTAGGTATCGATTAAAACGTTCATTCAGATAGAGGTTAAAATTTGCTACAAAAAAGTCTGTGACAGCACATATCTACGACCTATAGTTTACAAGATCAAAAATTTGATATTGCCCCAACAAATCCCTTCAATGCATTTCTCGTTGTAATTGTGCCGAGGTTAAGAAAAAATCTCATGCAAAATTAAGTATATAGAATTTTTGGTGGAAAATTCTACCAATCCACCTGTTTGTTGTGGCATAACTTAAAAAAATACGCTAAACAGCAGCGGAGGATGTTCCTTCCATCTGCATGTAAAGTACAACACTAATAGTTCGCTAGGCAGAAAAGCTAGCAGTTTTATGTTTAGGTATTAAAAATAGGCCTATGTATGATCAGAAAATTTATTTTATACATACGTAACTAAACTAAAAGAACAATTTATTGATATTACTTAAATAAAATAGTCTTTTAATGATTTATGCCTAACTTTGGTTGATCGCTTTTTGGCTGCCATGTAATTGTTGAATAGCCGTTAATTTGGTCTCTAGAGACACCACAACATGCTTTCTTTTCCCACTCATTATTCAGTAGAGTCAAGAAACGTATAACTATTGTAGGGTAAAAAAATGATGAATATCAAGGATGGACAAGTCTGTGGGTATCGAAGTGTAGTTTAATGTCTCCTATTTACTGAGGTTCGTCAACGACTGATTCGACGATCCGAGCCTCCATCGAGAGAGAGCCTCAGTTACATACACTGTTGCGGCTGAATCTTACACTATGTATGAACTGAAAACTGAATTCGTGAGGAGTCATGATTTGTGTGTGGTAAATAACCTGTGACCTTGACTGCAAGCTAAAAACAACAATGTATTTAGAGTGGGCCGCCTCGGTTAACACGGAAGCTCAGATAAGCGGGGATCGGATAATCAAGTCTCGACTGTGTGTATATATATATATATATATATATATATATATATATATATATATATATATATATATATGATATTCACTAAGTGTTTTAACAAGTGCAAGTAATTTCCAAAATAAACAAAAAACGATGATTTAAATTAATAAAAAGATATCAATTTGTTTATAATTTGAAAAAATAAAAATTCTTTAATTTCTTTGGTACTTCAGGCAGCTCTATGACTCTCATTTATTTGATTCTTCAGAATAAACTGAAGACAATACTTCACCTGTGATCCAGAGGACCAAAATGAGTCTGCTGTGCATCCTCCTCCCTAAACAATGCTTTCAATAATGATAAGTGGCATTCAGCTAACAATGGTGATTGTTCTTCTGATACTAATGCAGCACAGAAATCTTCAAACCTGTAACATAAAATGAGATGTACTTCACCTATTGACAAGCAATTACCAAATAAAATACTGAGGCAAAACATGAAATAAAATAATGGATGTAAGGTTATATAGTGTTCAAAACATAAATTCAACATCAATATTTCGCTAAAAACTTTTGAGACAGCATAATTCTATGCCTTCAAATCTATAATTTGAATTATTTCCTAAGGAAATAATATACCATACCGTATAAAAGATTAAATAAACAAAACCTAAGTTATAATTATATAGTTTTAACCAAAGATTTGCAATAATAACAAAAGTTATTCCAGCTTACAAAAAATTTCTAAAACACTGACTAATGTTGTTTGAAATGAATCACAAAGAGTGTGCCAAACTGTTATGTCACCTTCAACTATATTGGTAATTAAAAGTTATAGGTAAGGCATGTTCTCGTTGCAGCACTAATTTAATATTTCAAACTAAATATATTTCTGAAAAAGAAAGCTTTTTTAAATTTCCATTTTGCATTGAGTTGAAAATTAAATCTTTCACTCAAAATTGATTTAAATTGTTTGAAATCGATTTAATAAAAATATCAGAATATTAAAAAATTTGTGTAACAATTATATTATACTCTTTCAAATAACCATTTTCTCATACACAAGCGTTTTTTTTAATTAATAATTAATTTACGTCACAGTACCAAAAAAACGTAAAATAAAACTTGCATAATTCTTTTACACTATTCTTACAATATTAATAAGGTATTTTTTAAATCTACAAGAAGTTACTATATTCCCGTACCAAGTTGTCAGACAGCATGTTGTACACAATCAACGCTATTTACTTATTTAGCGAGACAAAACAAATGAGTAAAGTTACGAGAAGAATTAACGCACCTGAATGGTGATAACCGCGCAAGAGTACGGAAACGGCGCAGCACCTCGTAGACCCCGAGAGCTTGTAGCACTAGTTCTTTTGGCACTAACAAATCGTCACTGCTTTTAGGAAGTTCTAACGGGGGGAAGTCCTTATTTTGTAACCATAAAGGTACTGGACTCGGCGGAGCGGGTCGTCCGACCACCGACCGCCGCTGAATACCGCTTGCCGTACTGTAGCTGGACAGGGAAAAGTCGCTGTCGCTAGACGCCCCATCACCACTATCTTCATCAAATTCAGACTCAGTTGGGAATGGTTCCTCCTCTAATTCACTTTTACCACTATTCGACTCATCTCCGAAATCTGAACCATAATGGTACTCGGAGTCTTTCTCATCCACAGCATCGGGGTTATAGCCCCTTCTTTGGTAGCCTGTCCCTCTTCTATACCTATCTCTTCCCCTGGGCCTTGCACTACGACGACTACTCTCACTACCAACAGGAGAAGACGCTCTTGAAGCTGTCGGAGTACTAGTCTGTGAATTAGGTGTCTCTGAACCTTTGTTTTCCCTATTTAAAAGATACTTAGGTTTTTTCAGCATATGCATTTGAAATTTCCTAGGTCTCTCCATAACCACAGACTTGGGGGGCCTCCCCCGCCTTTTTGTCCCTCTTGCAGACATCTTGCCAGATGCTGTGACGTTCACTTGGCACTACCTAACACGTGGTTTATGAAAACAATTACTAGTACACAAATACAGATGTCACAGACGCATAGTTACGGAACCCATTTTTGAAGTCATGGATTTGCGCCATTTTTTGGCAAAGGTCACGTGACCAAACATAGAAAACGCATTTTGAACCGTCGATGAAGTAGCTCGGACATTATGTACTCATTTTTCACACTTACGCTGCATTTTACACAGAAATATTATCATTGGACAAGGCATTACTGCAGATCACGGCGCGAATTATCTCACCGACGCGAAATCCTAAGTGTAATGCCAGCGGTCGAATCTCTTAGGAAGCTTCTTCCTCATTGGTTGAACGAAACGCCGCCATGATAACGTAGTACACTGTTTCTCACTCATAATCCGTAGAAATGGTACCGGGATGAACTTCGTCACACAATATCTTTACAGTGGAATTTTACTTGCCCATTAATTCACCAGAAAATTTGACTTGACATAAAACATCACGGCACGGATATATATCGTAATACGTCAAATAACAGAAGATACCCAATCACGAACTCGGACAGGGCCAGAATATTCTCTCTAACTATCCCCAGATGTCGCGTCGAACGTTATCCTCCGCCGTCAGTTGGCAACAAATGGGCGAATTCTTTATGTTGCCGCACACTTCGAACGAACGTTTAACATTTTAATTTGATATTATTTCGTTAAATCTGACGATTTGCATTAACCGAAATGAAGGAAGTTCCTTATATGTACCGACTGAAGCCCATCTGTGGCCTTAATACCCGAGTAGAACTACCTAAATGCATGTATAGGTTACGGCAAATTCAAGGTTCCTTAGATCCTACGGATATTATGCATGACAATATATTGGCTAAGTCCTCTTTTATAGAAGAACAGGTGAAGATTTTACTTAAGGTTTAAATTTTTTCTCACAATAACCTTTTTATTTGTGATGAAAAATGACTAACACTGCATGAATGATAATCTTAAATTATTAAATACGGCATTGTCTCCAGGAAAATCATCCAGCCGTGAAAACTTTAGAGCAAAGACAAGAAGCAATATTGGGTCAACTTAGAAATTTAAAGCGTCTGGTGGAGGAACTTAGCAGGCAACTTAAGGTCCCGTCGAGTTCTCCACCCCAGGCAGATCATGTTTGCATGATTAACCGTCTTCAGGTGATGATACTGTTCCGGTAGTGTAGAGCTTTTTTACTAACTGCATCTATGTTGAACTATGAATGGCATAATTTACTAGCTTGTTTGGAATTTCCGAAGTCGGGACACATTTCTTTCTGGAGATAATTAAATGATTGGATTTAATTTACTAACAAGTGGAACTAATTGTATGTTAAATTGTTATTTTTATTAGTTTTGTTTTTGAAATTTTAAATTTATGGATAATCTTTATAGGTGCTTATCCTGAATTAGTTAAGTGTTTATTTTGTCTGACGTTATTTTTTAACTTAAAGGAAGATGGAGAAGTTTTAAAGGTTGTGGTAAAAGCATCCCCACGTCGGCTACCTCACGCTCTTTTGGGTGCTATTCGAGTGTGGTGTCTCTCAGAAGACGGTGAGTTACTTTAGTTTATCATCGACTCGTAAACTACTTAAAGTTAAGTTGAACCTGCTAACATTACCTTCGGGAGCAGTCATCGATTGTACCATTTTGTAGTAGATAACTACCTCTTAACAGATCATTTTGAATTATAAACACTGGGGTTTTTTGACCATGTTTGTGGTTTGAAAATAAAAAATTGATAGTTATCAATTATAAAATAGGCAATTTTAATGTCCTATAATCAGCCTGTTACACTTGACCACAATAACCTTTGATAGGCCTTACGTAGAAAATCTTTTGTGTGTTATCAAGCAATCGTGGATATATTTAAATTATCAGCTGAATTATTAGCGGTTTACTTCATATTTTAACAGAACTAAGAAATGTTATCATATATTTGTTCTCTGTTTCAGACTCCAAAAAGGTGAAAGGTGGGAAATTAGAGGTTAAGTGGTATCGCCATTCTACAGTTTTGGGAGCTGTACCATCACTTCCATGTGGTAGTAATAAAGAAAGGAGTACACCTCGTGTTCAGCTCACTTTTATTTGGAAAGATGGTGAGAAATTGAGTAATTTAATTAACTAATCAAAATTGACTTAATGTGCACAAATAGTTGTTTTAATGTTATACAAAGTTGAGTAAGTCTCTTAGCAGGACAATTTTTTCTTGTCATTTTTCTAAGTACCATTTATTTATTGAACTAATAATTTGTGTAAATGTTGATATTTTTTAACTTTATCCATTACTTTCCTCATTAATTTAACAAGAGTGGCATAAAGTAAATTATTAGAGCAGGGCCTAGACAGCTATAGTTTTCTGTTATTTTTTGTCAATTCATTTGAGTTGCAACTAGAAAATATTATTGTTGTATGCATGGTGTATATGTAATATATGCAGATTTAACCCAAAGAAGCTGGTTCTCCATGTATGAAATGGACCCCACTACTGTCACTGGGTCTGTAGGACCCAGTTGCTTTTAAAATGTAATTTTATAATGCAATTCAAAGAAAATTAATTGAAGAATTTCTCAAGTTTAGGGACATTTTTATGGCACGTGGATTGATTTCTAATTCTTTCCTGACCTTTCTCTTTTATAAGCTCTCATCTGAACAAATTAGTACTTAAGGTACTTAACATATTATAAGTAGCCAAATATATATTTTCACAATAAATATGATGTAGACGTGAATTCTTTGATAGTGTTGATGTTATATTATGAAAAAGAATGATATTTTTCATAGTCCAAAGCAATGATGTGAATGCTGATGCAGGATCTGATGCGCCAAACATGACAAAAAGTGCCAATCAATTCTGTATATGCAAACATTGAGCTTAGGCTGCTAGATTAAACTGAAGTAGAATAGTGGGAGGAGGGCACTGAGTATGGTAGCAGTGCCAATGTTAACATCTAGTTTTCATCAAAGAAACAAAATCAAGTGTCTCACAATCCCCCCCCCCTCCGCAGCTCCGTTGGGTTAAATAGGCTTAATTTTAAATCGTACCACACTGAAACCTACCCTGGCACCTTGATGTCAGAAGTGCCCCTAAATTTGGAACATTTGTCCAGGCCTGTATTAGAGTACTATTCTTTATATCAATTTAATTATATTTTTTGCTGTCTTGAATTTGTTTAAGTGGCATGTATAACAATGATATTTCTATTACTTTGGTAAATACAGTAAAAAAATTTATAGCACTATTCTGCAATTTTTGCCCACAGTGGTTCCAGGCATACTTGAATTCTCAGTTGGTAATTCATCATCATGGTTGCGAGGGGAGGCTGTCCTCATGAGTCTCCTTATGTTGTATCTTCCATCCAGTGCTACTCTAAAAAAAGCTAGTGTTGTTTCTGAAGTTGCACTCTCCGCATTACTTGATTCCTGTACAGCTGCATCATTACTGTCAGAAAGGTAGGTATCTCTGCGAAGGAGTAACATGGTAAATACCTTATTGATGCAAACTGAAAATGACATAAGTGGTTATGGTTTGCAGTAGCAGGATTTGTTATAATAATCAAACTGCAAATACATGTTAAAAATTCCTTGCTTTGCTGTATTTAATCTATCTTGACTCTTGTTTCACATTAATAGCACTCATACTTTTTTGTTTAAATTTTCTCTTATGCTTTAATTATGGTAAGTGCAAATATTTTTTCGTTAAGGACTAAAGTATGCTTTGTAAAAATGAGTATTTTGTATTAACAAGGTTTTACTGTGCATATTGGTGTAAATTATAATCATTCTTATCTCCTACTAATAGAATAAAATCTCAGTTTTGTATTTATTTCCATATCTCCCTCTGTATTACCCTCTGCATCTCCGTATTTTATATGGGAGTTACATTTACGATAGGCAATGCAGCATAACTTTCATTATAAAATTACTTAATTACTTAAGAGGTTCGCCGCCTCTCCACCCCCTGGCACTGTCAATCTCCCCATTGTCCAATCTTTGAACTACAAGCATGAAAAGATGAGTGTTATTACTTTGTAATAAAAATTGTAATTACTTTAATGTGAATTTGTCTTGAACTACTTGAAAGCTAAATTAATATAAAAACATTTTAAATCTAAACGTAGGATGATTTCCATTTTATGCCTTTAATTACTTCATGGAACAATAAATGTCCTTAATAATTTTGTTTTTATATTGTATAAATAACAATGAATAAATTGTTGATATATTGATTATTCTAATTTGCCTTTTGCTGCTTAGAAAAAAACACGTGGTTGTAATTTTGTTTTAATTTGTTTGCATAACAAAAACGTTATAATATCATTGTTTTTGTTATTACAAATATAAATACTGTATTGTCCCAAATATAAAGTGATGTTTTTTCTAAAAAATGAAAATTTATATTTGAGTACTAGAGATTTTAAAAGATCGTAAAGTCGTGTTTCAAAAAACCACTGTACATTCCACACATCTGTTTATGAGATACAAGGTACTTGTTACATTGTAGACAAATTAAATGTACGTTACATTGTACTTCAAAAGCATCCAAGGTGAGAATAGATCGAGATCAATTGGCAGCTGAACCCCTCAATAGTCATTGCATTGAAGCTATAAGTGCATCGGCATATTCTTTGTAACTACCTTAGCGAGATTTTAACCATCCGTTATTTTATCAATGGGTGACAAAAAGGGTGTTGATCATGTTGAGAAGAAAGGTTCTTCCAAATCCCACAGAGGAATCTGACGAAGTTATCACATGAATTTTAAAATAGTCAGAGCTAAATTGGTGTCGTTAAAATCTTCCGGAAATGAGAAATCAAGGATATGCTTGCAGTCATGGCCAACGGGCAAAAACTGACTCCCTACGTCATTTTAAATCGTAAAAGGATGCCAAAGGTAAAGTTACCATCAGGTGTAATCTTTTGCATGCAGATGGGATGGATGAATGAGGAACTTGTGTTAGATTGGCTGAAGATAGTTTGGGGTAGCATTATATTCGAGGTTTAGTTTTTCTTGAAAAACTTTCCAAAAATCTTAGTCGTGTTATATTCGAGGTCGCTTTATATTCGAGACAGTATGGTGCATTAAAATTAATTTTGTCCCTTTGGTAAGGTTGATTGTTGTGCCGTGTCTATTGAGTCTCTGAAATGCTAAATACCTCACTCTATTCAGAATGAACTTTTTCAAATGTTTATATGACAAAGTTTGTAACGACTGAAATGAAT
Organism: Tanypteryx hageni; assembly: GCA_028673005.1. Taxonomy (NCBI): domain Eukaryota; kingdom Metazoa; phylum Arthropoda; class Insecta; order Odonata; family Petaluridae; genus Tanypteryx; species Tanypteryx hageni. The sequence goes on from CM054116.1 coordinate 97,817,419, forward strand.
GGCATTTTATGAACTTTAATTGCCATTCATTTCTGAAATAGAACGAAATCGATGAAAATGTGAAATGGTTGGTGTTCATTGCATTTGAGGATCACACCACGAATTAGGGATTTGAATGGAAGAACAAATAAAAGTATGAAATGTTATTCTTAATGATATAGTTGATTATGATGTATAACATTTTTATGCATTCTTTGCACGAAGTGAGCGCATATAGGGGAGGTCGTTTCCTTCCGTCTGTCCACATGTTAAAACTCGGAAACCACTGGACATATTATGATGAAATTTGGTATTGGGGAGTTTTGCTAAACTGGTCGATCGATTTCAATCAAAATCGGACAACAATGATGACCACTTGACATGAAGACCTACAATGTTCCTCTGTTTCAACTTGGGAACCGCTGGACGTATTTTGTTGAAATTTGTTATTGGGGAGTTTGCTAAAATTGGTCGACCGATTCCAGATTTGGTTAAAATACAACAATTACGACCACTTTACATGACCTACAAATAGTTGAGAATGTTCCTTTGTTTCAACTCTGGAACCGCTTGACATACTGGGTTGAAATTTAGTATTGGGGAGTTTTACTAAAATTGGTTGACTGATTGCAATTTTGGTTAAAATCGGACAATAATTATGACTACTTTACATTAAGACCTACATGTATTTTACAACATACCTCGCTTGCTTCTTGTTAAATTCTCATCTGAGCGAAAAATATTGAGAACCTTGTGAAATCTCAAAGAACACATTTGAAAACTCTGTGTACTCCGACATTGAGTACACCTTTCCAATCTTGTTGACTATTGTTTATTTTGGATAATAAATAACAATTTAATTACTTTATATTTTTATTTGGAATCAAATTTTTACATTTTAAAGATACAGTAGATCATCGATTATCCGGAAGAGGTCGCCGGATTCTCAAAAATGCCAGATACATTAAAGTTTTTATACAGTTTATTTTTGAACATTCTTTCACAACATTGTGTTTAACACTACAGAACGATCATGTGGATATCAGTTGATACAAACTACACAATGTAGTGGTGATATGGGATACATTTCCGCCGGATTGCCGAAGAAGTAGTAAGTGGAGAAGGCTACTTGCCCTTTTAACCAAGCCATTGCTTTGTTAGCTAATTAGTCAAACTCGGATTACAGAAAAAGAATTTTTGCTTACCAAATAAAAACTACACAAATAATACTGATTGCTGAGGAATCCTCAAGAATAATGGGTACCCCAGTATTTCTAAGAAAGAAAACGAATGAAAGCAATAGCGAATGAACTTCTGTCTGAAGAAAAGAAGAAAAAGGCCATTAAAATCATTCACTAATTGTACACCTGTAAGTGAGAGAAAGACTCCCATGGGACAGAAGAAGCGATACGTATAAATGAGAATTACATACAAGTCAGTATATGTAGGTTTATTTTTGCATAGTGTTTCGCTGGGGATTACAAAAAATATCGATAAAGGAGTATTACATATAACTGGATTATGTATAACCCAGATCTTACTGTACTACTCAAAATCGTCCTGAAAAGTTTTGGCACCACACGGTGCACTATCCCCAGACTGATGCTGCCTTTGATGCGATTCTCCGGTGAACTCCAAATTACTCGCAGCTTTCGCCGAATAATCGATGATCTACTGTATGAATAAACAATCTCAAAGAATAATAAGTGCAAGAATTTAATTTAAATCACAAGTAATATATTCTTTCATGTCATATTGACAGGCTTTTGCACTAGTTTAAGGTATGAATAAAAAGTGGTTTAATCATGTTAAATCAGGTGACTCTTAGCATATTAAGGAAATAGTTTTAGAATGGTTTTTCTATCTTACTGATTAATAAATTTACTGTTTGCATTTGTAAAATTAATTACAGGCTTACCATAATTAACTAGACTAGTGGTACCCACAAAAACTTTTCGCGAAATCGGTCAGAAATATGCATGTTTAAAATTAATAATAGCCCATTTCTTCTTATAAAATTAAACAACTGACATTTTGAATTTCATGTTTGTTTTTATAATTTATATGTGCAGTTTTAATTGCATCTCCCTTATGAAAATGGTCGCATTCCAGTATTGAAATAAAGAAAGATGTTTTCATTTGGTCAATTGTTAAAAATACCCACAGCCCACATGCAATTTATTAAATAATAATAATCTTCAATTATTAACTTTGCAATCTATTAAATTTGACATTGCTACAACTATAATTTTGATGCTTCTTAAAAAGCACGAAGCAGATAATGCAACTCTTTTGTCAATTTGAAGGCTTAATAGACGCTAATTCAGTCGGAGGCATTGACAACACCTGGAAAGAGTACGAAAAACCAATTCAATCTCAAAAAGAACTGCATGTTTTTGAGAAATTCTTCCATGTAACAGTTAAACATCACAAGAATAAGATATTTTATAGTTTTATCCATTGAATAAAGCAAAAATGGAGAAATTTAGTCCATATTTACGTATTTTAATGAATATAGGAAATAATCTTTGTACCTTGAAAAATCAAAACTCCTGTTTAAACATATGCGAAAATATAATCGTCTCCCTGAGTCGAATCTGGGACACTACCATAAATGAAAATAGTTTTCCCGGGACCTCCTTTTTGCCAGAAACAAAATGTCATTTACAGCATTTTTCTATGACGAACTGTTCAAGAGATATATAAGAGGAGAGAGAGATGGAAAGACAGAGTAATTATATATAAAGATAGTCCTTTCATGAGTTCCTGTAATTTCAATGTACATTCGAACTAGATGCTGTAATGTGAAATTATTGTCCATCATTCACAGTCATCCTTGGTTAAAAAATAATCCAAGTAGTTATGATGCCATCCTTGTTAAAAGCAAGGAAATCCTTATTATTTATTATAGAGTTGGATAAGAGGTTATTTGGGTTATCACTGAATATTCTTGTGCTGTAGAAAAAACAATATTCTAATAGTAGTTTAAGCTATTACTAAAACATCCAAGAGAACTAACAAGTGGAGAGATTCTGGGCTTTGTATTTATCCTAATGCATTGGCATTTCATGGCATAGCATAATGCTGATGTGAGGTGAGTTGGAGAAAAATCAATATAGTTTCTCCTCCAATTATAAGCAATTGCGCCCCCTTGAATAAAATATTTTATTAGGAACTTTATCTTTATATATTGATACTCCATGTCTGTCCCTCTGTCCCCCCTTTTATCTCTTGAACAGTTTGTCATAGAGAAATGCTGTAAATGCCATTTTGTTTCTGCCTACTAGGAGGCCCCGGGAAAACTATTTTCGTTTACATAAGTGTCCCGGATTCAACTCCGGGAGACGATTACATTTTCCCATATGTTTACACAGGAGTTTCGATTTTTCAAGGTGCAAGGTTTATTTCCTTTGTTCATTAAAATATGCAAATAGGGACAGAATTTCTTCATTTTTACTTTATTCAACGGCTAAAACTATAAAATATCTTATTCTTGCAATGTTTAGATGTTACACTGAAGAATTTGTCAGAAACGCATTTCTTTTTGAAACGTTATGGCTTTTTCGTATTCTTTCTGGGTGTTGCCAAGGCATCAAATTAGCGTCTATTGAGCCTTCTAATAGACGAAAGAATTGCATTATTCGCTTCGCGATTTTTATGAAGCATCGAAATTATAGTTGTATCAATGTCAAACTTAACGTTGCAACGTTAATAATTGATGATTATTATTATTCAGTTAACTGTATGTGGGCTGTGGGTGTTTTTAATGATGATGATTTTAAACATGCAGATATCTGACTCTTCGCAAAAGTTTTTGCGGGCACCACTAGTAATATGAAAAATCTGTTACTCTAATCCAATATGTTCTCTCCAAGCTATTTTTTTTGAAAGAGAAGCTACATTTCTTCTTTATCATACATTTTTATCAAAATTTTTCAATTGTTTCAAACAATATGGCTCTGAGCATACATTGAATTTGAGATTGAGTATCACTTATAAAAATTTATCTGAATATAGTTCTACTAGCAGTAGTGTGAGTTTTGAATTGGTATTAATGGCTAATTAACAGCATTTATTCGAAATATACTGATCAAGTTAAAGATAGAGAGATGTGCCTTGGTTTGAGTCATTTGTGTCAAGAAGGGGATATTGCTATCTAGCTAGAGCAGGAGTCCACAACCTGGTGCTCGCCAGAACTGCTGTGCTCTTTGGCAGTTTTATTTGTAACACTTTTAAGATGCTTAAAGTCTTTCCTAGCACCAGATTTTTTAAATTGTTTACTTGTTTTCTTTCTAAACATACAAAAGGATATTTTTAATCACGCTGAGTTTGATTTGATTTCACTTATGATCATTCCAATTTTATAAAAATATAGTGGTGCTTGCCAGGTGTAACTTGCCACATTGAAAAGATTGTGGGCTCCTACTCAAGAGCATTGGCTCTTTTTCTCATGAGCAGTGACGCTTGTTAGATCTAACCTCTCCTTAAGCAGACTTGACTACTGGAATACCTTTGACCGTGATCAATTTTTGCCAATCCTTTTCTTTCTTTTTTTAATCAGTTATATCAGCAATAAAATACTAATTTTATATTTTCTACTCATCAAAATTTGTAATAATTTGCTTTAGGCTCAAAGAGGAAATTGCCCCAAAAAATATAAGAGCCTAAACAGTGAGGCTCTTAAATTTCCGATGTGTAATTGTGTTTTGTCCAATTTGAATATCTTTGTTGGTTTTCTCTAACGTAATTATCTTAATTTCAGTTCATCCTCTGCAAATTTAAAGAAGACCCTTTCTGAAGTATGGAGGTGGGCATCTAATCCTGATCTCATACCTCCTGATGTCCACAGTTTCTCAATTGGTGAGATTGTGCTATGGGGAGCTTTGAAGGGTTTATGCAGACAAAATAATAAAGAACCTCTACCAACTGAGACCCCTAATAAACTTGTTGCTTGGTTTGCATCATACTCCAAATTCCTGGAGTACTAGCAACTTGGAGGCAATGTTTCTGTGGAAATCTTTTTCATTTATGTTATTCTTGGGTGAATTTTCATGTTCCAGAAAGTTCATTTGATGTAATGCTGCAAAGAGTGATTTTAATATAAGCTAATTTGGTGGAAAATCCATCCAATAGGTATTTGGCTTTACAGAAAATTGTTCAATTTCTGTGCTGCTATACATATTACGCTTGAAGATAAAGATACTCATCTGATTCTTCCACTTCAGTTTTATTTATTTCCAGCCCTGTTTTTTGTTGAAAAAGGCATGGAAGAAAGTTGGTGAAATTTAATTAATCGGGCAAAATACCATGTTGGAATAGCAAAATTATGATAGTAGTTAAATTTTATATCAAGGTTTCACAAGAGATTCATAATGCTATTTATGTTGCAATTTTTGAGTGTGAATATTGTGCATTTGGCTGTTATCTGATTCCTGTGACAGATTGTTAGGTTCCAGAATAGCATCCATATTCCACAGGAATGAGTATTCAGTTGGTGATTAGGCTATAACATAACTAATGCTGACTGAAAATTGTCAAGGATAATTTGAGATATGCTCAAACAGTAACAGGATTTTCCTGAAGAATTTTTACTTTCTTCATATGCAGATTAGCAGAAAGTATTGTTTCAATGAAAAAAATTGAATTCGAGATTTCAACGGAAGTACCATATTTACCCAAATCCAAGACGATCCCGAATCTAAAATGACCTCCCCCCCCCACCTTTTAACAGACTGTCAAAACAGCAAAAAGATTTTATGACCTAATTTCTCACTGACTGTATTTGGTGTATATTTCGAACACACGCATTCAGTATAGGTATACTAGTTCATTCATTGAAATGGTTTGTTACAAATTATTTCTGACATAAAAAGAATTTTTTAAATGTATTTTTAAAATTGACTTTATTAATTGAATTCCGGATCATAAGTTTGCAATGAAAAATACAATTATCTTATGTTTCATTTGTTAAAAAAAACGATTAAACTCATAACCATACTTCCTACGGTTCTATGACAACTCGTCGTGGCTAGTTCGTCGCGCATCAATACATCACACGACAAACTCATCACGCGTCAATTTTATCTCTAGACAAATTCGTCATGGTGTCTCGCAATGAATGTCTTTTGACTAATGTCTCGCAATGAAATTGTCACTCAATGAATTCGTGTCTAGCAATGAATTGATGTTTGTTGAGTGCTGTATTGACGTGCGATCAATTGACCGCAATGTATTGATGGTATATGACTTCATACTCGAATTTAAGATGTCCCCCGATTTTCGAAAGCTGAAATTTGGAAAAACCTTGTATTCGGGTGAATATGGTATATGTATTGAGGTCTCCTGAGTACATTTTCACTATTTTCTCGATCTGTGTGAGAATTTAGAAATTTGTGGGGGCGCTCTTAACTCAAAAACTAATAATCATCAGCACAAAACTGTATATAAGATTTTTATTAGTAAATTCAAGGTCCTAAAAGGTTTTTGCAGAAACTGGTCAACCAGTAGTGGAACTTTTTTCTTCTTCTTCAGAACTTAATTTATGTAAATTTTTGTTATCCAAGTTTTAGCCTATAATTTTCTACGAATTTTGTTTGAAACATTTTGTTATAAAACATTATTTAAGAAATTTTTCGATTATTTGTCTGATTTTGTTACCTACGTCTTTAAGGGACGCCTTAGTTTCCGTTGGTTTGATTAAATTTTCTAATTCTTGACTGATGCCTAAGCTGCCAAGGATAATTTTAATTGTGATCAAAATTATACCAATGGAATTTATTGTGATATTTTGTAAGCAAATTTTCTTGTAAATATTAACAATCCCAGCACTACCAATGGATATTTTAATTGCCCATCAATGTTTTGTTATCCATAGCAGCAGATAATAATTTGTTTAGTTAGGTACTGTTTTTTTCAATGTGAAAAGTGATTCCAAGTATTTTTCACTGAATATTATTCAAAATTTTTAAAAATTATTTAATAGTGTCGATTATTATTCCTGAGGACGCTGATGTCGAGAGCAACTTGGAAGTACTATTCCAATCATATTCATTACTCTATAAAGAAAGTCATGTTTTGGATTCCTCAGATTTTATAAAAAACTGTTAGATCTCTAAAGTCTGCTTTAAAGTTTATCTGAAGCAACCTTTATTTTGAAGGTATGCCAATGATTAGTGATTTAATGTTAATAACTTTTAAATTTGTTTATTGTCGACATCTATAAGCAAGCCTTTTTGCTAATTATAATTATCGATTTTCATTGAAAACGATTGCATACCATATCTTTTACTAGCCTGGCTTTCTTTTTCTTTCATGAAGGAATGTCGACCTAATGTTCGATAATGGATTGGCACTTATGGAGGAGTTTTCGTATGCAGCGTTATAAGTGCCATTTTCGTATGTTGGGCTAATAGAATGCTACATGTGACTAATGTATGATTGTGAGTTTGACTCCTAATGCCAATTATGTACATACTATAAGTCAAATTTTACGAGAAATATATTGCATCCTTAATTTTACCGCGTTTAATACCGATTATGTATATGCTTGAAAGATTATTTGCGATGCCTTCGCGACGAGCGCTCCGGATCTACTCGGTATCTGTTGGCCGACACCCAACTCACCTTAGGGCCACAGGAAACATGCCCAGCCACGCGTAACAAACTATACGAGCGCTCGAAAAGCGTTGGAGTATGCATTACATGCAGTTGGTGGATACTGCTGACGTGTCCGTCAGGTGGTGGCATCTTGCCTGCGAAACAATACGCACTACAGGAACTAGACGTGCTGTGGGAGAAAGTCCACAGGCAGCAGCTGTTTTGAAATGCCGGTTGAGATCAGAACGGCCTCTACGAATAATTAAAAGGGGGAGAAACTTCCGCCTTAATGTACCTATTGATGTTTAAATAGCGTTCGCTTTTATCGAACTTGTGGTTCGAGAGACGATTGACAATAATGCGCTATCACTTGCTTAACGACCTGAAGCGTCAGTTAATCCGAGAAAGTAGCGTGATATAAAACTGAATTCGATGAGGGGTTGACAATTTGTGTAGGTTTACATTTTAAGGAGTTTGAAATAATATAACAGATTTTCAACGTCGCCTGTCTTTATTTTTGGAAATTTTGTTTACGAGGAGACAATATTTAGGTTCCTTTTTCTTAAATAACCGCAAATTTAATATCAGTATGCAAATCCATTAATGTTAGATTCGGGAAGTTGAGACGATTAAGTTTCAAGAAGCAAAGTCAATGTCGGCAATAATCTGGAATCAGCAAAAGCGTACAGCGCGCATTTCGTACCGACGGTTGCTTTGTCATGCAGGACAGCGTCATGTCTGGAACGGACGACGTTGGATTTGCTAAGGAAAATGATTAAGCAAACGGTTAATGTTTTCCTTTAGCAGTATTTATGGCAAAAGGGAGCACGGAGTATTAAATTATTTCGTTTTTCTGCTCTCTTCACTATAGTATAAACAAAAACACTGCTATATTATACAGATTTTAGCAAGAGATCTCTTTCGTCGTATTACGAATTATCTTTGAGAACAGTGTTATTTTCGTCGTCTTCTAGGTTCCTTTGCTGGCAGGAATGAAATTACCGATTCGAAAATCCCTCCGCCTACAGTGCATTCGTCCTATTTATTAATTAGTTTCTGTTGAACATCTTCATACTGCGAAATGATCCAGTTAGTTACCGAGTGTTGGAGAATCAGTCCGGTTAATCCGTCTTCGTAAAGGATTTTCGCTTGAAGGCCCGTTAATGCTGAGTGCAGGAATATTACTATTCCACTTGAAGAACGGACAGACTACCTATGACGATGATGACCTGAAGAAAATGAGATAGATATGCGAGAACTTCTTCCTACTGAACGCGAACCCATGCGCAAAGAGCAGTTCTCCAAAAAGGGTGATTCTGCTAATCTGCCCGTAGAAGTAAGAAAAAGCTTGTACCGAAGGGGAATGCATGAACAGCAACAGATTGAGGATGACGACAGACATTTTTTAGTCTTTAGTCAACGACTTGAAACGTGCCAGGGGAGAGGAAAAAAGACGTGAAATTGGAAATAATGCAAGCCTCCCCACCCATCAAGCCAGCCTGACAATTATCCATACTATAATCGTTACAATTTTTCAGGTGCCACCCTCTCCCATTCCTCATTTTCACAATCCCATACAAACGAATTCTCAAACTGCTATTGTTAACGCTACTGTCTCTACCACTATTCATCGTTCCGACCCAATTCAAACTCATTGTCAACCACAAACTCAAATACATATCGCACTTCCAATCGCTTCGCCTACTATTTCCAATGCTTCCTCTTGTGCCACTTCGCCGTCATCATACCAGGACTCAGAAGCATCTTAGATTCATTAACGGATTACAATGATAAAATTGTTTGATAATAAATAAATTTTATTAAGATAAGAATACATTTCATTTGCCTTAGTATTACCATCAGCTGCTCCTTGGATGTAATGCTTTTACTCATATTCGTGTAACTTTCGAATTGAACTTTCTAATATATTATACAGCTCGCCAAAAGATTCGATTGACATTCTGAAATAATTACAGAACTTGAAACGGTCTTGACTAAGCTCATCATAAAGTATGTGGTATGTTCCTTTTAATTTCCTCAAATTGACAATTGGATGAACCCACAACTTTCTATTTATTTTCTTTTTTCTTCTAAATAATAACCAAATCAAGGCTACCTCATCGACGTCCATTTTCACCAGGAGGTTAGATGCAGTATCTTGGCATGATCTGCCGCGGTCCAGTATCACGCATACTGGATTCTCGTGTGAAAGGGGCCTAACGCTGAAACAGTATGCTGTCTTCACGACTGCGATAGCCGTCGAAAAAAAGACGGCCAATTTTAGGCGAAATGTACCAGTTAATGTTGCGTCTTACGATCCAAAAAACAACCCCTTGGTTCCCCCATTGCCCTCTGGACGCATTCTTATATTCATTCCGCGCCAAATTCCTTATTTCTACACTGCAGATTAGGACCGCATGGCAAGGGAAAGAAAGATTCTGATAGGGGTTGTGATTTTCAAAATAGTATCGAGTAGTAGCAGAGGTGAATTAAGCGGCTTTGTTATTAACTTTCAGTTCGTTGGACTTCGAGTATAAATTTTATTGTCAATGTCGCTTTTGATTTTACTACTACTTCTAAAATGAATGGACCATAAAAAATACGATGATATAAGCACAAAGGCAACTGCCAATAGAGTCCTAAACCTTTTCCTCATAAAGGTAAAGATTTTATAGATTTCATTGTATTAAAAAAATAATATTTTAAAATGTTTTAAATAAAAAGTTTCAATTTAATAATTGCAAAATAGTCATAAACATCGCTTCATTATAAAAGATTAGCCAAGACGGCAGGAAATGGAGCATTTCTTTTGCCTATAAATCCATCGAATCGTATTTTATGTTCTATCAGTGTTTCTGAACTGGGGGTCCGCAAGTTATTTTTCTGGGGTCCGCAAGTTATTTTTCTGGGGTCCGCAAGTTGAGTAGGGCGTTTATTTTATATATACAGTACAGTTCATTTTCAATCTCATTGTTCATCACACTCATTAGCATCAGATTTTAACAAACACTTCATTGCACCTTTTAATCCTTGAAGGGCAGCCAGAAATGTATGAATAACAATGAAGAGGACTTTGAAAGGTATTTGCCAAACATGATTGGGTGTTAATGATAGTAATGCACGTAATCAATATTGAATGAAATTCAATAACGATTTGTGCACGAAAATGAATATAAAATACCCAAATACTTAAATTGCATGAGAAGTTTCTATCAAATTCGTTTTGCGAGATCAATTGCACTAAATGGCTAATAAAACTAGTCCATTCCATAATACTCGATTGACGCTAGGTAAGCGGAAACGGTTATTTTACGCATTTGTTAAGGATAAAGGGTGGAATACGCCAGTGATATTATTTGGGGAGGTTACGTGCAAACATTCCGTGAAAATTTAATATTATTCTTATGGATCAATCACCAGGACCAATAGAAAAAAGCGTAAAACTGAGGAGATCGGAAAATCGCTGAAAAAAGGCAGGATAACGTTAGCTGTAATGTTGAAGGGAAGGTTTTGTTTTTTGTTCCATAGGTACCCATTTTGCCTTAGTTTTTCATTTCGTTCCTAAAATAATTTCATTTTAAGGTGTTTTACGGGTAAAATAAGCTACAATTTTTCTTTTATTCTCGAAAATATTTTATTTGACATATGTCGGGGAAAGCCCATTGATACATATAGTGATAAAAGATTACTCCAACTTAAAATAATAAAATTATTACATGCATATAAATAAAAGAGAATTAGTGGATTTTATGGCTATTTTAGCATAAAGGTCTTCATTTTAATTCTACTTCGGTAATTTGAACATTGCGCCGCATTACGCCTTGCGTGTTTGACCTGATAGTGACGTATTTCAGATTGCCATCTTTGGAGTGGTGTAATAACTAATGTTCTTTTATTGAATTTCATATTTACGCATACATCGAGTAGGTAGCAGTTCATTGTAACATATTATCGTGTGTATATGTTTATATGTCTGTAAATTGTTACTAAATTGGCGTTAGTGTTGTCTGTTATTTTTTCACATTTTATTCTTCTGCTACAAGACATCCTTCAAATCTTTATGGAAAGTGAAGTTATGTTAGACGTGTATAGCTTAAGCCAATGAAAATATTTCTCTTTCGTAATGGGAAACACGGACAGCAAATTGAACTTTAGAAAAGCCGTGATACAACTCACTTCTAAGACTCAGGTAGTGTTAATAGGCTTAAAGCTCAGTTATTTTTGAGACACGTATTAAAACTTGCGCAGTACAATTTGTTTACAATAACGTATGATGACTGTTACGATCATTTTCCATGAATTTCCATACAAATTTTAATGCATGCAATCTGTAATTTTTATATAATTGCGGTTACTTTCATCAAATAGCGGCCTTATGCGACGATCGGCGAGGTTTAAAATGATTTTGTGAACCAAATGTAATTTTCTGTTTACTCAGAAATTATCTTTACTACCTGAAGTTTTAATCTTATTTGCAAAAAATCTGTCTTGTTACCTTGTATATAAACCGGACGTGGTGGATATAGCCGGTAGAAGCAGACGACGAATCCTTTTGGGAACGGCTCTGGGGCTGTGGTATTGAGGGTTCTGGAGGTCCCCTTTCTCCTGCTGATGTATTTGCTCTTGTACCAGCATCAGAAGTTCGATCATTGCGAGAGGAGAATCCACAGACCCTCGCAACTCTACTCTACAAAGCAGTTCAACGCTTGGTACGAGCAGTCCATTCAAGTTGCAGGACTCACGCTGAGCAGGATACAGGTTAGTTTCTTTTTTACTGTCAATATTTGTCATCCAGAATCGTTCTGATTTTTTATTTTAATCTTATTAAGTTAAAGTTGTGTAAAATTCACTATGTAGTTTAACCATAATGTACCATTTTGTGAGATTTTCTATTTGTCAGTAGTGTTAGCTGCTGATGCTCTCCAATTTTAACCTTAGTTTGCAAGAGTCCTATAGTTATATTATGGCAACTAACTGGGTAGCACTTTCTAGTTGTATTCCTCCAAGAAATGACCATACTATGGAGACTCCTTGGCAATTTGTTTATAAAGTATCGTACACCAGTGTTAGTTGGCATTCTTGTTTATTTAATTGGTTCCAATTTCCTCTTAAAGTCATATTAAACCAGGCTGTGTAATTAATCCAATATGTGGTTGTATTTTGTTCTTTTAAAATATTTATACTTACTAAGGGAATTAATTCTCCTGCCGGAAATTAATCACCGTAATTTAATTGCCTTTTTATGATAAATATAATAGCTATAACAAAACAATTTCACTCCTAAAACAATCTAATCTCCACTATATGTTTATAGATGGTATGCTGCAAGAGCTCCATGAGTCCATTATTTGTGTATGTTATAATGTTATATTTTTATACCTTTGATATTAGATAAATTTAATTATAAGAAAACTTGAAATAGCATTATCGAATTTTATAATAGCATGACTTGTTATCCATATCAGAGCTGAGATAAAGATGCAATCAAGATGATTATTATAATAAAACTGTGTATTTTAGTGCTTACATAAAATGTGTCTGGTTTGGATAAAAATCATTGATGACATTTTTACAATTAATTATGATTATGACTCAGTCCTTGGTATTGTTTTCTTTTTCACAGTGCTTAATTGTGTTCGATTGTTGACTCGTATTCTGCCTCATGTGTTCGAGGATCCAGATTGGAGGGGTTTCTTTTGGTCGGGGCTCCCCACTCCTAGTGGCCGAGGTACTGTGGATGATGGAGAAGAAGAAGACTCTGTGCCATTGGCACAGTCTTTGGTTGATGCCATTTGTGTAAGTTGTCTATATTGCACTTTAGAATGGTTACCTTTCTTTTCCTATTGTACATATGTAATGAAAATTTCAAGAGGTGAGGGGTGTCATCTTATATAAATATTTCAGTAGAAGAATGAATTTATGAATCTTTATATTTTACTAATGCTACTTGTTGGTATCCTGCTGATGTTTTTCTCTATGCTGATATTGGTAATGGTAATATGGATAGAAGTTAGCATTCCTTAGGTTTGGTTTTTTCATATTTGAAGTGTTATAAACAACTAAAGTAGAAGTACAAATACCTTTGACTGTTTTAAATCTCATTATGTTTGACATGTTTATATTTTATACTAAATTCCTGTATATATTTTATATAAAACATTAAATATAAGTGCTGCAAATGTATATTAGATGATGTAAAAATAGTAAATAATTTTCATTATAAAATCAATACTTGACATAACAAAATGCAAATTTTTATGTACTCATTTTTCTTAGACGTAGATAATGGCCCCATTGCATTCAGCATAAACTAAAATTTTTATCTTACTATTTTATGATGTGTATTTTTTCAGACCAAGTCTACACTCATCATGTATTTGAGTAGCACTTATGTCAAGCCTTAATTTGTTAATATTTTTTCACTGACCCCTTTCATTTTAGTACATATACTAGCATTAGGTCATCCACTCTTGGTATGCTCTGATCGCATGTTATTGCTTGTATGTGTTGCAATACCACTGCTTATGATAGGCATTGCTATATTTTTAAAAAATATAACAAAAAATGAGAGCTTCATTTGCTGATGCAATGTGCAAAGGGGGGTTTATTTAGAATTGTAAACTTAAAATTCTTTATAAACTTAGTATTATAATTATATGACAAAGTAATTTATTCAATAACTAGTATAAAAACCTGTCAATATGATGGCAAGGAATATGTTTACGTATACATATATTACTCATATGAGAATTGAGACAATAATGGGGTCTCGATTTTGAGAATAGCATGGTTGTCAAATCCTCATGAAATTTTAAATTAAATTTTGTCAAAACAAGTCATTTAAATGTTAAATTCGAGCATTTGCAGACTAAGGAAGACAATTGGTGATGAGACTATGAAACTCTGATTATTTTCCTTTGAAACAGTCCTGGCTTGAAGATCAAGGGTCGTTAAATTGATTTTTACGTGTTATCTTATGGGAAATAGAAATTATCTTCTGGGGTCGAACCCGGATCTTTTATTTCGTAAATGGCTTTTACTATAAGAATCAAACATACCTACCAAATTTCAATCTTCTATCTACTCTGAAATTTTGTTAAAAATAGCATTACAGTCAATCAAATAGTTCTGAATTCTCCCACTCGTTTATAACAACTCTTTAAGAGCGGCGCCACAGTCGAGCATTACACTTGACATATAACCAAGCAAATTATATAGGGGGTTGATTAATTAAAAAAGTATATTCATACTCATACATATATTAGGTTTCTAATCTGTTGACTATTGGCATATGATATGAACACACTACATTACTAAAAAGGCTCTTCCTGACTTATTTCTTCTAAAAAGGGCTTAATTTGAATATTTTTAAGGCTCGGTGATTTTTCAACAAAAATTCTTCTGAATTTTTATAGATGGCATATAAATGGTGAATTTTTTTAACTTTCTATCTATAACCATTAGCTCAAAATCTTAATTTTAAAATTTTGAAGCCGCCCCATGTTGCCCACCAATTTTTTTTAAGATTTCTTCTCCAGTGTTATTGATGGCATTGAAGGTCACACAAACACTGAATAATTTAACTTTCTATCTATAACCATTTGCTCAGAATCTTATTTTTTACTTTCTCCAAACTTAGTACAGGCACACCCTGGGTTACATAAGTAATGTGTTCCGGCACCCATTGCGTAACTCGAAATTTGCAAAGTCGAAATTTACTATGGAAAGTACAGCAGAGGTGGGGAAACTGTGGCTCGCAGGCCAGATCCAGTCCCCGAAGGCATTTATTCGGCATGTGAAGCTGTTTTGAAAAAGCGATCTCAGAAAATTAAAGTACGTATAATTTACTGCATCAGTACAGTACAAGCACTCGGTTAAAATAGAGGCATGTAAATGGAGAGGCTAATCCAAGTATAAAATATAGTTAGCAGAAAATGGAGCTTACAAAGAAAATTAAGACCAATGGTGTGTGAATTTAAAAATGAATAAATGAATTCTCAATGTAATCAATAATATATTACGCAAGGTGAAACATCGGTTTTTACTAAATGCAGTTTGCTTTCGCAATGTCCAATAGACATTTTCTTGGTAAACAAAATGTAGAATGTCAATTTTGTCAAGCTGTTAATTTCCCTGCTAAAACGAAGGCAATTCAAGCCATTTACGTATGCAGTTATGGGAAAGTCACTTTAATCGTTCAAGGAGAATTTCTGAAAGAGTTGTTCACTAAAATGCTAAATACTAAATGGTTATCAGCCATGATTACAAGGGCCACACTTCCATTAATTTGTGCAAAAGTGAACACACGTTAAGTGATCAAGCACCCGCGTCAACTATCGGAAAGACTGAAGGGATTGGGAGAGAAACCACAGTACCACACAGACATGTAACAACAATGTAGGTAATCTAATATTGTATTCATATGAGCGCAGATATATGCCGCAATTGCAGCCATTCGCTAGAATTAGGTAGATTGTTACATCGATTCGCTAGATTAGTAGGTAGTCACTGTGGCCTTACAAGAGTTGATAAGTTGTTGGTAAAAATCGGTCAACCTGAAGTGGGTGTTGACTCTTGTTACTTATCCATTTTTAAAAATATTTGTTTTAATATTTGATTAATGTGAAAAAGTATTGGAATAAATGTAGGAAATTTAATTTTCTAAAACCTTAGTTCAAAACATTTTCCCATATAATGTATTGTTTAAGAGATATCTTAAAAACTAAATTTTTTAGCTGCCACAACCACACTACCTACCGGCGACTATTGTAAACACTTTATGCTTAGTTATGACTTAGTAACACTCCTTTTTATTTTCTTATTTGTTGGAACTTTGTGGCTATATCTAATAACTGAAGGGTACGGTTTGAGTTTATTTCAGTTCTTTGTTAAGTCTTTGAATTTTTCTCACAGTTCCTTAAAATATTTATTATCATTTAACGTATTTGGAATTTTTAGAAATATTACAGGTATGGAGAAAGTCATGTGGTGGCCACATCAGATTTTTTCATTTGAATGCATCTCCTGCCATACACCAATTTATCCAAAAAAAATTCACTATGTTTGTGACCTTTAATGCCATCCATAACTCTGCAGAAGAAATGATTTTTTAAAATCGGTGGGTGGAAGGAGATGCCTTCAAAATTTTCAAATTAAGATTCAGAGCAAATGGTTATATATAGTTAAAAATTTTAAATTATAATTTTATTGCTAAATTTATAAAGGATTTTAAGTTTAAAATTATAAATGAACTTCAAGAAATCAAATGCACTTTTTCATATTGTGGCAGTCTATTTCCTATTTAACATTTTTATGGGTGTTTCTACACAGAGGTTATTCCAGGCTCCAATGATTCATTGACAGATGTGGAAGACGTCTACATTTTGAATTTGTCTAACTTTGGTGAATGTGTGGGTGGCATTCAAAATCCAAAGTCTCCACTTTTGCTTTATTGCTGATTGGAATGGTCTTATACAGCAACATCTATATGTTTTAGAATTTATGTCACTTAGCCTGAGTTCATATCCAAGTTCATTTTGCGAAGTTTTTTTTTTAGCATTTTCTTTCTTATGCACATATCTATTCAATTTGTCTGTCTGCCTACCTGACACGCTAACTCCTTAATGAAGGCAGCTAGAGTCCTCATTTTTTGCCATTCAATTCATTATTCTGTCCCGTTGTGCACTTGGTTTGTCTGTGTAAAGTGTCTTTGAAAAGTCGACCATTCACTGTCTTCTTTAGCAGCTTTGTCCTTACTTGTTCTAATATGACATCAAAATGCATATGAGAGAGATTTCCCACTTTACATTCCACTGGACCTCTTCCATACGCATTCTATTCAGTCATTGATGTTTGCCTTGCTTTTGCACTCTAACTTCCACCAGAAACTTGTTCTTTGGCATTGTTTTTTATTTAAAGATGACATACAGATGCAGTTTTGTAATAATTTTTTATTGTTCAATAATAAAATGTTTATGACACATCAGTTTCTAGGATATATATGCATCCTTTACATGGGTAAATTGAATTCTCCTAGAGTTTCACTCGGAAAATTTCTGAATCCTATGCATGGGTGTTTATGGTTGGCTGTAAGCATTGAGCTTATTTCAGTCTTGTTGGTGCTATATTAAGGATATAAAGTTTAGCAGCATTTGGAACTTGTATAACTATCAGATTGTTTGCATGTAATACTTGTTTCTTTTAGGCTGTGGAATTACGAAGTGTAGATAAATGACATGTGACTAATTGGTGATAAATTTTGTTTTTGTACAATACTACTCTTCCCTAGAAAAAGTATACTACTTATGTTGTAAATATTATCATTTGTACTATAACTGTTGTCAAATAATATTTTTCCCTTGGACAAGGCACTACCATTCAAAGTCATTGTTCATAATAATGTTGTAATTTTCTCTTTAAGGATCTTCTCTTCTGCCCTGATTTCACAGTTGCAGCGGGAAGGAGATCTGGTCCTGTAAGTCTCGCATGGTGTTTATAAATGTGTTAGATTATTTTATGCATACACTAATCAAGGATTTATGTAGTTGGATTATTTGAATAATTACTTTATGTTTATGAAACTTATTTTTGAAAAAAGATAAAATACTAAATATGTATAATAAAATGTTTCTGTAATGGACAATAAATGTGAATGTCTAATGGTATTTGAAAATACAAATTCAATTCTGGGTTTTTACATCTCAATTTATTTCAAAGTTGAATATTTGTACATTGTGGTGTGGTGGAAACTGGTTTCTAAAAAGGAAAAAATTTCATAAATGAATGGGATTCCTTATGTAAAAAATACTTAAATGTTCCAACATGAAACAGCTCTCAATGAATGAAATTTAAACAGCATTCATTAATATTAACTATTATTTATGGTGAATTGTTTTTGTAATGCAAAGTAAATGTCTTTTATCTTCCAAAGGATTTACATATTGCAAGAGAAAAACATA
Source organism: Tanypteryx hageni (assembly GCA_028673005.1). Classification (NCBI taxonomy): domain Eukaryota; kingdom Metazoa; phylum Arthropoda; class Insecta; order Odonata; family Petaluridae; genus Tanypteryx; species Tanypteryx hageni. The sequence continues at coordinate 97,835,952 of CM054116.1, forward strand.
TGTGATGGGCATGGATGTTTTGTGTATATGATATGCTGGCAGTTTGTTTGTTTTTTCTCATCTTGACATGAGTTTTATAGAGGCAGTTATATTGTTTGTACACTTATTTACCTGAATTTGCATTATTTCAATTACTACTTTCAAACGTGCTTGAAAGATACATTAAAAAATCCCTTTAAATTTGAAAATAATTTAATAAATGAATAATTACTTATTTTGAATAAGTTCCATCCACCAAGTGACAAAAAATATTTGGCACATTTTTGTCAGGCATTATAGAAAATTACAGAGAAAGAGTAGGATTAACAACTTTTAAAAAGATAATGGCGGATAAAATTATGGTATGTAGCATTCATGAGCAATTTTATATTCTAGCACTATGTTGGATAAAATGAGTACTGTAAAGTTACTTGTTCACATTTGATTGTGTTCTTTACTTTTAAAGGATATTTGAATTCAGCATCTTCAAAATGTTTTTTGTTTAGTTTTTAGTACTAATATAATCAAATGATTAGTGTTATTATAAAGAGTAAAATCATTGTGAAAAAATTCATTTTTGTTTGCTGCATGAAACAACATAGTGCACAATCATTTTAATTTTATATTCAACTATTTGTTAATTGAATTTATATTGAAACTAGATATATAGTTGAATGGAAAATTGAGGCAGAATGATAAATTTATCTTCACACAGTTCATTCTGATTACAGTTAAAGTAATTGTAGTCCTAATAATTATTGTTTATTGTATTAAATATATTGTTGTTACTTAAGGACAAGGCAGAAGACCTGCAAAGTCTTGACAGCTGTGAATATATTTGGGAGAGCGGAGTTGGTTTTGCCTCTTCCCCACCACGGGTGGCACAACATGATTCCAATCGCACAGAGTTGCTGAAGTTGCTTCTGACTTGCTTTGGTGAGACAATGTACCTTCCACCCCCTCGGCAATCAAATATAAAGGAATCTCATGGCTCACCGGAGTGTGCTAGAGGTATTTAAAATATTACTGTTCTTTTGTATATATTATGTTAACAGGATGTGTAGAATTGATATGGAATTTCATAAATATTGATAGGAAATAAATTCCTGCTTAGTTTTAATCTATGTAAGGTAAATGGAGAAGCAGATGGATAGTGATGAAGTTCCAAACGATAAGGTGTAAATGTTAATGAATTTTTATCAATTGTCTATTAGTAGATGATAGGGAAATACCAAACCATAGCAGTCTATCCATATGAAAGAGCAGTTAAATATGCCTATTCTGTTTAGTATAATGTCAAGATCTCCAGGGGAAGCCCATGGTGTAGTGGCTAGAGTATTGGCTCCGCCAGCTAAAACAATACCCGCTTCGAATCCGATAGGATTTTTTCTGAGGATGTCCGGCCTCCTATTTGAGCGTGTTGGAACTAAGGAGATGAGAACGAGCCAAAGGGAAAAAGATAAATGAGGAGCGTGCTTAAATAAACACTCCATCCTTCGGAAGGGATGTTAAGCTATTGGTTCCCATGCTGATCTTCATTAAGAGTAGGCTAAAGGCAGGCACCAGGTTTCTCTCCTCCCTTCCTATCCAGCTATTCATTGCACTACCTCTTAGATACCGATTGCGCATAGGAATAGGTCAATCAGCTGGGAACATACATTTGCACATTAAAATTATCTTGCACCCCCCTCGGTTTCTTCACTGTTAAAATACCAATGTAAAATGTTGTTATATTACTTAAATGTCATAACTTATATTCCATTTTTAGAGAAATTTTGAATGCATCATTACCTAAAGTGTTAATACTTCATCTTGATGTGATATTGTTGTTTGTTTGATATTTGAGAACAATAAATGGATTTTGAAATGTTATTGGAAAATGGATTACATGGAAGATGTGCAAAAATATTAGAAACATGAATTTAAAGTTGAACTACCTGTGGGTTTAACCACTTCAAGGTTACTTGATAAGTTTGAGGCAGACATTGCAGTACAAGATATGCACAAGAGATATTCTGGAAGACCTCTCAAATCAACTCATGGAGACAATGCTGCAAACATGTTGCAAGTTTTCATGTGATTAACTAGAATGTCTGAAAGGCAGTGTTCTTATGTGACCAGTACCTAGAAAGCCATTGCACACTTGATTCTGCAAGTTGCCAAGCACCTACCGAGACTGGTGCATGATGTAAGTGAAGATGATCCAGATCGCTGAGTTGAATTTTGTCAATGGTTTATTTTTGTGTGTGGTAAAAATGAATTTTCAGGCTTACTTTTGCTTATGGGGTATACTTTGAAGAATATAGCATTCCCTAGAACATTATTCCCCAAACAGTGCTGCAGCACAATGGTATTCTACCAGACTTGACCTGATGTGCCATGAAATTTTGTGAGAAGTGGTAGAATTACCCTGGAAAATTGGGCACCACATGCTGCCAATTTTTTTTGTGTGTCATGGATTGAAAATGTTTGGGAAGCATTGTCCAGGAAACCCGAGTATAGCGAAGGAATTGAGGCATCAAATTGAATTTGCTTGTATTGCTATTTCACCGGTAACGTGTACAAGTTTGTCACTCAATAGTGCATTGTTGCTAGTGGTGGGCAGTTGAATATTTTTGTCCTTAAACTAAGTTCTGCAACAATGTGAAATCATACGTATGATTTACATGTAAATATATAGGTGAATAGAGTGTGTTTACATTTTAAAAATATATCTTGTAGTTTGTTATGCAAAAAGGAAAAAAAAGCTTCTTCTGCATTAACTGGATGAAGCTCAAGACAGCGACAGTGGCGCTGTCAATGATGAGAAATGGTACTACTATGGGGAAGGACCAGAGGCGCTGTAAATTACGAGAAAGCAAGGGGGACATTGAACTACAACGTCATAGTACATATTAAAAGCATTTTGAAATATTTAATTTAACAACACAACTAAGCAGCCACATTTAAGAATATTTATTTTAATGAAATAATTTATATCATAACAAATTGAAAGACAATATCCGGTGGACTGAAGGCGGTGGTATAAAGGATTTGATTGAAGGCATCTTCCTCGCCCAGCTGACATTGAGTAATATAAGTGAAGATGAATGCAATCCAACCCGAGGGGGGGAGCCACAGTGCAAAAGAAACCAACACAACCGAACCTACCCAGGAGGCCAAGGAGGATAGGGAATCCCCTAAAATAAAGTGCCATATTTCCTCATCTTCAAATTTCCGTAATAAGTATGTATGCCATAGTAGTACCATTTCTTGCCATCGACAGAGTCACTGTCGCTGTTTTGAGATTCGCCCAGTTAATGCAAAAGAATTGAAAAAAGTTGTTCTGGAAAACTAATTTTCATTTCATTTTTTAAATACAGATAGTAAATATCACTTTAATAGCAAATGATAGCCACTCTTGTTAATGGCTTCAAATCAGAGAGCTTAAAAATATCTAATATTATATTGTAGAAAATTTTTCAAGCACTAAAGATTAATTTATCTGATGATGATGATCATTAGTTGAAACATAGTATATTTTTTTGTTTTTCTGTAGAAATTGCACCAAGTTTTCAGCAATTTCTTGCATGCTGTTATTTATACAATTATTTCTAAAAATTTATATTTGCATTATCATAATTTAGGTTTCTTCCATTAAAAAAATGTTTGTCTAAAACCTTTTTCCTTTCTAGGTTCTTCTCTGACACCCTGCAGTCCTGCTGCACTTAGGAATCGTTGGGTGCGGCTTTTCACTTGTGGTTCCAATCGCCATGCTCTGCCTGCCTTTACGTCGTTATTGAATATAGTGTGTGCCTATGACCCATCTGCTTCTCCTCTTCCATACAACCACCTTCTATTCTCAGATGCCAGAGAACCTTTGGCAGATACATGCTTACAGTGCCTTGTTGTATGTCTAGATCCATATTATTGTGCCAATTTTAACTGCCGTTGCTCTGGAGGCGGATGTGGAGGCAGTGTTGGGGATGAAGGATCAACAACAAGAAAGGAGGTAAGTTTATATTTTTGTAGCAATCTCCCAGCCAAAATGTGGGAGAGAAGTTTAAAAATAATTCCAGATATTATTTTAGTGGCTGATATGGTGCTAAGGATATGTTATCAGTTTGGGATGTATTGATGATTCAGTTATTTATTGCTATTCACTAATGTTTACATGTAGAATTTAATGTAAAAGAAAAGAATAAATATGCATAAAATACATGGGTGCAATCCCTTTTCAATTGGTTAACTATTGAAAATTCTATTGAAAATTATTATAACAGCAGCTAACATTTCAACTTGTTACTGTGGTAGAAGTGCTAATTTTCCTAGTGTTTTAATAATTTACATAAGATCTTTTTTGGGATTTTCAGTTTTGATAATGGTTTAAATAGTTACATATTTATGTATAGATTTTCATTTTCTAGTTGCTTATGCTTCACAGGTTATTGTGTTATTAAGAAATCTAGGGCTAATTTATTTTTGTTGCTAGGTAAAGGAAAATTTTTAATTCCTTCAACTCGGACAGGTAGAACCTGAGTCTAATCTAATGCAAACTAGAGTAGTGATGTCTAAAAAGGAAGGTTTTGGGGAAATTTTAGTTCTGGGAATATTTCTTAAATAGATTTGTATGTCATAGAGCAGGGGTCACCAACCTGCATTTCAAGGGCTGCATGTGGACCCCAGGGCAATTTTGTGTGGCCCTCAGCCTTTCAGGCAAAATTAGGCCATTGAGTGATTACCTGAATTAGTACCTTTAATGACAATAAAAAATATGGCATCTTACATCTGTAACATTTTATTTAAAAGTTAATCATATTTTCACTTAGAACAAGTAATCTGAATTTATCAATTTTTTGTATAAATTCCATTTACTTAACAGTGGATGGGGAACATACCACCTCATACTAACTAGTTTCACAATTTCCACACTTTTTAATTTTGATTTTCCACCTCAACAACGAGGTAATGGCTCTATGGCAGGATTCTGTAGTATAGTATGATTCACTCTTCAACTATTTTACTCTGTTAAGAAATTGCAGATTAAGTTTCACGAAATTTACTGTCGCATCTCTTTTCATGTTGATTATTTTTATTTTTTCTCCTTAACTTGATGTTTTCAAGTTCATCGATATTTCATTTCGTTACATCAAACCTCAATTTTCTCGCTTTATGACACTAAAATGAGGGAAAAGTTGTAATAATATTCTTCTCGTTTTAAATGTGCGGCCCTTCCTACACATTGTGTTATCATATGTGCAGCCCTTGCAGCACACTTGAAGATTTGGTGTGGCTCACTTACTCTTAAAGGTTGGTGACCATTGTCATAGAGCATTGTAACTAAGTATTTTTATTGTTTTTGTACCAATAGCAGGGTGGAGATGGACGTAGTCATGGAGGCTGCTGTGAAGATAATCTATTCCTTAACTACCTGTCGCGCATTCACCGTGAGGAAGACTTTGCTTTCATGCTTAGAGGTTTTGCACGTCTCTTAAATAATCCACTAGCCCAGACCTACTTGCCAAATTCAACTCGAAAGGTCCATTTCCACCAAGAGCTTCTAGTCTTATTCTGGAAAGCATGTGACTACAACAAGGCAAGTATTTCTGCATTGTTCAATTTTGGAGAAATTCTTATAAAAAATATAATTTTGGGGGTATTGATATATTTTTTATCTAAGTAAGAACATCTTTGTCACCAGGTTAATGGATGATTTTTAAGGTGTACTAGTGATAGATGTTGCATTAAGAATAGTATTTTTCTCATAAATCATAATGTATTGCCAGATTGTGTATATTATATTCATAAAAAGATTTATTTGATCACTAGATAATTACTTGGGCTTTGCCCAAGGTTTAGAGTTTTGAATTTTTCATGTACATATCACTCGCTAATATTTTCATTCAGACTCAAGGTACTGTCAAGGCAAGTGACCAATATTCCCCTTTAATTGGTATGAACAAATTAACATCTACATCTACATCTACAGTTTACCCTGCAAGCCACCGCAAGGGTGTGTGGCAGGGGGTGTATTAACACCAAGGGGAAAACTCCAAAATTAGGCCTTGGTTTACGCCCCTACGCGAGGTTACCTTTGATCGCAAGTTTTATTCTGCTCAGCTATCGTTCTAGGGAAAAATGAGCCTTTGTATCTCTCTGTCCTACAGGCTATCTCTCTTATTTTACGGGGATGGTCCATTCTACCGATATAGGTGGGAGTTCTTATTATTTCTTTGACGTCGCTGGAGAAAGTACTCGTTCTAAATCTTTCAAGAAGTTTTAACCTAGCACATGATCGACGCTCAGCTAGTGATTCCCATCCTAAGTCCTGTATCAAGCCTGTAACGCTTATATTTCTATCATAACAATTTTTGACGAATCTAGCAGCTTTTCGCTGCACTTTCTCTAACTCGGTGATTAAACCTTTCTCGTACGGATCCCATATGCTCGACGCATACTCTAGCAGCGGTCTAACTAAAGAAAAGTAACATGTCTCTTTGACTTTTTCTTCGCTTTTACCTACTATCCGTTTGATGAATCCTAGTTTTTGCTTAGCTTTCCCGGATATATTTCGTATGTGTGTGTCCCACGAGAGGTTACTTGTTAAAATGACACCTAAGTATTTGACGGATTCGGATAATTTTAGATGTACGCCTTCTATACTGTAATTCATCGCCTCAATTTCTTTGTTTCTCCAGAATCTCATGACGGAACACTTACCTAAGTTCAGCTCTAATTGCCACTCTTTACACCACTCGAGAATTGCGTGTAGGTCGTTAGAAAGTAATGCTTGATCAGCAGGACTGTTAATCTCTCTGTAAACTACCGTATCATCCGCGAATAACTGGATTTTACTTGTAATAACATTATCTAAGTCATTTATGTATATAAGGAATAATAGGGGACCGATGACACTTCCCTGTGGAACGCCGGAGGACACGCTGACCGAATCTGATTTAAATCCATTTATGACTACCATTTGTTCCCGATCATTGAGGAAGTCCCTGATCCACTCGATTATCTTTCGATTTATTCCACAGGCTTGTAATTTTTTCAATAACTTAATATGAGGGACTTTATCGAATGCCTTCTTGAAGTCAAGAAAAACCGCGTCTAGCTGGGTCTTTCGATCACCGGATCGTAGTATATCATGTGCAAACAGAGCGAGCTGTGTTTCACAAGATCTTGCCTTCCTAAAACCGTGCTGATATTTACTGAGCAAGTCCTGGCTATCTAAGTAGTCCATCACAGAACTAACGATGATGTGCTCTAGAATCTTGCAAGATATTGAGGTTAGCGAAATCGGCCTGTAGTTTTCATTAAATTTACACTCAAATTTGATACCTCCCTCCCTCATAAGAAATCAAAGTTCTGGCACCGAGGTACATATCTTCAACGTCTCTTTAGTACGTGCCCCAAGTTTTAAGTCTCTACATTTCTTGGTTCGTCATTGATATTGGTGGAGGATTCATCAAAATTGGTCAATTGGTTCCTGAAATATCTTCAAAAAACCAAAATTTGAACCGACTGTTCCATGGGGACCCCTCGGGCCCCTGTGGGCAGATTTTAATCATTTTTGGCACTGAAACTCCCATAATCAACCTGAAGCTGCTGCCAAATTTTAAAGCTCCTACCTTTATTTTCTGAAGAGTTACGACTGCCACAGACACACACATACACTGACATCTTTTATTATTATAGATATAGATTTTATGCAATTTGATATTAATTTTTATCATGGCTATCAACATGAAGTTTTTTTATTCATGTATTTATTAATTGGTATCTTAAACTGACATTAATTGGTTTTCTTTTATTCAATTCTTGCAGAAGTTCCTTTATTATGTTTTGAAGAGCAGTGATGTCCTGGATATTCTTGTACCCATTCTTTATCACCTCAATGATGCAAGAGCTGACCAATGTGAGCCCCTTTTTTATATTTTGCATTAGTAATCTCTAGATCAGTGGTGCCCATCCTATGGTGCATGTGCCACTTCTGTTGCATCCATCTCTCAAATGTAGTGTACAACACTTAAAATAATGTATATGATCATTTCATTTTTCCAAAGTAGAAATATATCTAGGATTTAAAATAGTAACCTCGAATTTCACTGAATTATATGTCAATATATTGGTTTAGTTTGTGACTTTGGGATGAATGAATGAATGGGTTTGAAAGTGTAGAATTTAGTGGACAAGTGATTATGAGGAAATGCTGGCTGATGGCTTGGGTGCCTGAAAATTCCACTTGACATGTACAAAATATCGTCCTTCCTCTTTTCCCTCCATCATTTACACATAATGCTATTTTGATCCTGCTGAAACTTTAGCTTAGGACATTAAATTGTGAAGGGATGATTCCAAATTTATTGGTCAAAAATGTTTTCTTTTGAAGTATTTAAAATAATGGGGAAAGTAGTCATGTCTTTTTTAGTGCAATTGTCATCTTGAGACAAATTTTTATTTATTTTTTTAATAAAAAAAATCAAATAAAAAATACTGTACTGTACAATTAAAATATGTACTGTACGAAGTGTGCATTTTTGCAGGTTTACATTTGCAATGGCTAATCACCTGAAGTCTTCAGTTGTGTCCTCATCAGTTCAATTGTCATGCTAATTCCAGGATCAGAGGAAACCAAGGATTATGTAAATAAGGGAAAAGAAACAAAGGGAAAAATTTTACATTATTTTTAAAAAGTGATGAAAGTTCAGCAATGACAATAGCATCATATGAAATATTAGTACAAATGTTAACCAAAAAGAAAAAGGCCTTTTCTGATGGAGAAGAAACTATTAAACCTAGCCTGGAAATAGTGGGAAGACATCTTGGAGACCAAAAAGTAGAAAGAAAACTATGTGAAATTGCACTTTCAATACAAACAAGAACGAGATGTATTGCGGATCTCCATTCTAATGTGTCTGATCAACTAAGTGCCATGCCCTTTCTTGCACTTTCTTTTTAATTGCAATAGATGATTCTGTCAATATTAGTGATACATCCCAGTTAAGTATTTTTATCAGAAGTATTGATAATCCTTTGAGGAACTTGACGGTCTTGAGGCACTCCATGGAACAACAGGGGGATCTGATCTGTTTGATATTTTAAAATCATGCATAGAGAAATTTAAATTTGACTTGAACAAACTTGACAGCTTAAGGACGGACTGATCTTCTGCAATGGTTGGTAAAAAAGTTGGATGTGCAACTTAGCTTAAAAATTTAATAAATCATCCTTTACTAAAATAGCGCTGTATTATACACCAGGAATCATTTTGTGGAAAAAGTTTAAATCTTAGTAATGTTATATCTACAGTAGTGAAATGTGTGAATAAAATTAGAGCAAGAGGATTTTCCCGGCAAGAATTGAAAGATTTTTGTGATTTGCTAGAAGAGGAATACAGTGATCTGATGTGTGTTTGGTTTCCAGAGAGAAGGTTTTGCTTAGGTTATGGAAATAAAAAGATGGTGTTTTCATTTCTTACAAGAGAAAATGAAAAACCTGATTAGAAAGCTCTCTTACGTGACTGAGTGACTCTCTGATTTAGCATTTCTAGTGGACATAACCGGTCATCTCAATATTTTAAATTTGAAACTACAAGGAAGGAATAAAATATTTGCTAGCCTAGTGAATGACATTTCTTCTTTTAAAATGAAATTAAAGCTGTTCGATTCCTAATTACTTTTAAAAAGTTAGATAATTTTAAGCATCTGAAAATGCAAAGCAAAAAAAAGAGAAATTGAATTTTCATAATGTATTGCCAAAATAAAACTTCTGCAAGATTCATTTGAAGCTTGTTTTAGTGAATTTGCTAGTGAGGAAAGTAACATACCATTATTCACCAACCCACTTGCTATTACTGAACAAAAAATTAACAACTTGGATTTTAGTACCTGGATGAAATTTATTGATTTGAAATCAAATTCAGCTATTAAAAGTAAATTTGATTCCTCCAATCCCTATGGCTACCACCAGAGATAGCATTAAAGGTAAGGTTCATTTTTATCATATCCTTATATTTATTTATTAGAGCTTAGTGGTTCATTGATACTTTGGCAGTGGAAAAATGTCACGTGATAGGTAAAAGGTTGGGCACTGCTGCTCTACATGCTATTTATAATCTAGATTACTGTATAAGAATGAATATTCTGGTGTTTTATATTAGAATTCTTTTGGCAGTAAATGTAGTTTTAGGGTTTGTTCTTAAATTTTTGAATCGTTGAAAATTGACTAAGTTATCAGAAGGATCATAATTGAACTTGGAGTATTGTGCATTTGATTTGTCTATTATTTTGTTTAAAATACATGTTATTGTTATTTGTCAATCATTATTAATTTTAAGATCATATTTCTGTTTCCAAGTATCAGGGCTTAGTTTTCATCTTTAACATCCCAAATGGGCTCCATACTACTGTATTAAATTCATTCTTTCTATATGAAATGTTACATAAGCTTTTGAATGTCGCAAATATAATTTTTATTTGGTTTATCAAAAAATTATTCAAGCCAATGACATAGTAGCTTAGTACTTCACTGTATAGGTGCATATTTAATTTAAATGAATTGTTAAAGTAATATGTGTGAATTTGTGTGTTGTTACAATTTATTCACATTTTTCAGCTCGCGTGGGGCTTATGCATATTGGGGTATTTATACTTCTCTTACTTAGTGGGGAAAGAAACTTTGGGGTTAGACTCAACAAACCATACACAGCAACTGTTCCAATGGATGTGCCAGTTTTCACAGGTAAGGAAAATAATTTTTAATGGCCTCCATTCTTTACAAAAATTCAAGTAGAATAAAATAAAAACTTGAGAAAGATTTTCACTGCAAATTCTTAGTTTCATATAAAATACATCTATATATAATGATATTTTATTTGGCTTTTACTCTATGTTTTTTGAGAAAAATTATAAATATTCCATATTTAATATTCAACTGATGATTCCTAGCTATAAATTGTGCATTTTAAAGTTTTTATTGCATGATGTTAATGAATTTAAAAAAATAATAACTGAAAAAATTTGGAATTTATTTTGGTACTGTATATCAATAACTTTTTGATTTTATGTTTATAATATTTAAAGATTTAAATGCCAATTTTGATATTTCTTGTTTGTTATTTCAGGTACACATGCAGATCTTCTAATTACAGTTTTCCATAAAATAATTACAACTGGACACCAAAGATTGCAACCTCTTTTTGACTGCCTCCTCACAATCCTTGTTAATGGTAATTGCTATTATTATAATGGTAATGTGAAATATTTACTCGTGGAATTTTTGTTAAAATAACTGCTAAAAATTTAAATTAAATATTGTCAGTTTTAGAGATTTAAATAGATAATGTTAACATTTAAGATAAATAGAAAATGCAAAGTTAGAATATTTTATATTTATGGGATTGGTAATTTCAGTCAATAAATGTGTATAGTAAATGTAAATAGTTATTAAATTGCATTTTAATATTCAATATATGTATAGAAATGGTCATTTGAAGCAGTAATTTTGTTTAATATCAGTGAATAGTGATCAGATTTGCTAAAGAAGTTCTTTTGTAATTTTCAGTTTCACCATACCTAAAAACTATCTCAATGGTAGGTAGTACTAAACTTGTTCACCTTCTGGAGGCCTTTGCAACACCATGGTTTCTCTTTTCATCTCCATCACATCATCATCTTCTGTTTTTCCTCTTAGAGATATTCAACAACATAATTCAGTACCAGTTTGATGGTATGTATCATCAGTAGCCTAATATTAAAATAAATCTTATGATCAATTAGTTGATAAATTTCTATTTCCATTATTTTTCTATTAATTAAAAGTAGAACTTTGGACATATAGCATAGTTATCACATATAAGCCACACCCTTGCTTTCCAAGACTGAAACTATGAAAAAAATACCTGAATATTATCTCCATCCAATTTGTTTACAAAGTGATCTCAAAAACATATTGAATTAAATACTACAAATCACAATTTGGCTTAGCTATAATAATCCAAGAGGTTGATTAGCCAAAAATACACACACAATTTGGCTTAATGCATTCTGGCATACTAAAAATCACTTATAAATACCATTGACCATACAGAATTATTTATGATATTATTATTATTTATAATAATAAATTATTTTAGTGAATTATCCTAAATCAGGTAGAAATATATTCATATATTGAGGTAAAATAAAAGATTCAGCTGAAAAAGACCAACACTCGCAAACTGTGGGATATGCAGTATGTTAACCTCACACAATGTCTGCGGGATATGTGGCTTTAGGTTTACTGTTTGGTAAATAATGTTGTTAATGTCTTTATTTTATTACTCTATGCCTGATATGCAGTCAGAGTGTTGATACATACTGTTTGGATGCACAGGCTACCTTCACACACATGCACACATATACACACATTTTTTTTTAAATTAATGAAGGGATTGCAGAGAGAAATTAATGCAACTTTCATGCCAGAAGCAACACCACAGAAATGTCTCCCCAATAAAAGTATTGGAATGTGAGATGAAACTGTTATGATGCCTTGACATCTGATAGAATACTGCAGTTTTCTTGTGGGCCCCTGGTGATTCCTGCTGCAATATTGAGCAAAAACTGAAATAATATTTCTGTACCTACTTTATATGTTGCGATGATTATGTAATATTTTTATATACTACATAGAACATGTAAGTGGTGACTTGACAAAATTTAACCATTATTCCACATTTTAGACTTACAATTTATTTTCCTTGCATTTAAGCCATGTCTTCATTATGTAATTGTCGAATTTGGGAAAAAAAGTGTGGCTTATATATCGGTAAATATTGTATATTTTAAAATATGAGCATGAAGTATTATGTACTATATTATTGGGCAAAAACAGATTTAAGCACTAACTCAAATTGTGAATTTGAAAACCTCTTTTATTATGATAGAAGTTACAGACTAGAGTAAGAATATTTTAATTCTATATTTTTATTTTTTATGCAAAAATCTCTAAATTTGTTCATTATTTTCTGTGAATGAATGTAATTTAGTTTTATTACAGTGTAATCTTGATAGAACTTGTACGATAATGAGAACTTCAAGTGAAAATACTTCCACTGTCAGTTTCTTAACGTACATGTAAGGAATTTAATTTTTGGATCTTATGAGTGCACATTAGAATGAGTATTTTTATGGTATTGAGGTTTCACTGTATCTTCTTTTAAAGAACTAGAGATGTTTAAGTATAATTTGGGGTATGTTCATTAAGCCTTTAATTTAAAAAGTGATAATTGTTTAGTTACTAACCGGAAAATTGTGCTTTCTCCATTTTTTAGGTAACTCCAATTTGGTATACACTATAATTCGTAAGAGACAAGTGTTTCATGCTTTGGCCAGTCTACCCTCTGATCCTGCCTCAATCTCACGGTCCCTGACACGAAGTACTGGTATGTCACGTGCTAGCAGCAGCTCTCATATTGGTACAACCCCACCATTGCCTCATGCCCACAATCATCAAAAGAAGCCACAAAAATCTCCAACCACTCCTCCAGTATCACCAACAGGGTAAGCTGTTGTCATCTAAATTAGGTTGGTCTTAGAAAATATTAATGCACTTTTTCCATATTGAATCTCTGGCCAATTTTTATTTTATTTTTGTGAGGCTTTCCGCTATCTATTGATTCCTCTTACATTTGCCTTGTTTCTTTGAACCCATATGTCATCCCATTTTAGAATAATAATCCATTCGTACTTCCAGTTCTGTTTGTAATGTTGAATTTCTAATTTTCTCCCTTTTTCCTTTAATTAATAAATGAAAGGCTGCTGTGAGGTGTGATTTGTGAATTTGGTTTTAAAATTGAATTTGAAACAGCATGCCATATGGTGTTTAATTCTTTGAACTGAGTTTTGTTAAACACAGCACTATATTTACTCACACATAAGCCACACTTTATTTTCTAAAAGTTTGCATCTCCAAAATATGAGATAATCGTTAAAAGTCACTTGGATTTTTCTAAATGACTCTGTTATCCGATATGCAGTATGTGATATATGAAAACATTACATAATCATTTTTTTAATAAAGAAGGAAAGAAATATCATTATTGCTGATGGTGGAGTTATAAATGTCAGTTTTTCAAATCATGTAAAATTTTACAGGATTAAGATTATTTTTATACAAAAAGCCTACAAGTTTTCAGTTCCGTAGTAGTAATTGTAATTCATTGAGCTGAAAAAACTTTTCAATAGGGAGGGAGGAGCAGTTGTCGTTCCTGTAGTTGGTGAGGAATGTGTAGATAGAAACCATAATGAAAGCATGGAGGGATCAACACCTGCTCTGCCTGCTGAACCTGGTACCTTAAAAGCATCCCTTGCAGATACACCTGGTAAGTTTTTGTGACAATGGGTGATTGCTGAAAAAGCTCATAATCATAATGTCATGAGTCATTGTCTGGTCAATACATGCTGAAAATTTCTTAATTTGAACAATTAAAAACAATCTATTGGTTTTGACAGTTTTTAGACATTCTCTTGAAGCAGAGATGTTGAATCCATGGTGGTGGTGGAATATTCCTGCCCGTTTTTACATTTTCCCTGTGTACAAGTCATTTAAAAAATAATGCACTCTGTACGCTTATTCGAAAAACAAAAATATATTTAACAAAATAGCTTTACAGCCCTTCAATCCTGCCTTTTGACTAACTCCCAATGCTTTGGTAAGATGAGCGCTTATGTCAGCAGGTCTTTAATGTTAATGTCACAGATAGTTCAAGTCTCTTCAGCAGACACCTTCTTGCAGGTCCCAAAATGTTTTCCACTCAATAGTTTCTTCAACTTGGGTAACAGATTCAAGTCCAGCGGACTCATGTCAGGACTGTAGGAGGGGGGGAAGTGGGGAGCACCTGAAAACACTGACTGCAAACATGTAAGGTCTTTTGGTGTGAATTTTCGTGCGTTAAGTGCCTTTGAGAAAATTTCTGTAGTACTCTGCTGTTACAGCCTTCTCTGCAGCCACTCTATCTGTCACTAACACTCCTTTTCTTTCATGTGCCATAATCATCACTAACTTGACTTAGGATTTTTGATGGTCACATTTTTTCGGACACTGCATTTATTGTCTTTTCATTTTTGTTTCAAAATCCTGTGTCCATGTTTCATCAATTGCAACAATCCTGTTTGAAAAGTTTTCCCTTTCAGCCTCATAATGATGCATTAGTTCTGTGATCATCTTCCGGGTTCCAGTCAGAATTCTGAAAACTGAGTTTGTTCAATTGTTTGCTTCATGAGCAATTTCTCCACATGTTATGTAGCAGTCATCTTACAAAAGGTTGTTGATGATAATCACTGATGTGTCATTGCTGTTGATGGCCTATCGCTCCTTGGATCATTTGCGATGCCCAATGTGACACTGTGGATCCACTTTATCGTCTCCACAAACTTCTCATAATGCTTTGTGAGTCTTGGTTAGGTTTTTACCATCTAGAGTTTCAATTTTGATGTACAAGCACTGGTCATTACATGATATCTGACCTGGGTCGCTTTCATCATTGATTTTTGAGTGTAATTACATGGAAACAAGACATCTAATGGAGCAACCAAACACATGATGCCATTCATTCAAAATCTGGCTTTCAACTGGTGCAATGTTTGAAATGATTGCATCATCTACCACTTGTGCATGCACACTGTGCATTACTTTTGAAATGACTTGTAATTTAAAAATTTCTAAATTTTATTCATTGGAATTGTTTTGTTTTGATTTTCATTTTCTGCATACCTGAATTTAATGCATTGAGATTTTACTGTGATAGCTCTTTGGCTCACATAGTGCATCCAACATAGGACTATCATTTCATGTTCCATTCCTTATTTTTACCAGAGAGCTCATTTTCTTCACATTGAAATGGTTTTTTAATTAATTTGATCTATTATTCTGATATATAACCTTAATATTAAATGGAAATTTATTTTAGATTATGGAAGAAAAGAATCTCATCAAAATCAATATAAATTTTTCACAGGGATTGAAAATATGACAGAGAGAGAATCAGCCCACCCTTCAGCTAGTCAGTTGAATGAACTCACTGATGTACAAAATGAAAGTTCAGAGCTTGCCTCAGGACAGAATGAAAACATGGTAAGTGCCTTATTCAGTAGATCAAATGAATACAAATCCAACTCTTTATGCGTCATGTTACCTTGTGCTAATTATGTATCACTGTTTATTTTAAAACATATCACTTTGTTGTTTGTCTATTAAGTCCATAATGCATTGCAAACATAAATAATTTTTAAAAAAGTATAAATGTATTTTGCCTCCTAGCATCTCTCAAAATTAAAATAGCTTTCCAATGCCTAAATGTGTCATGCTTACCACAATGTAGTGGTGGTTAATGCTTGGTGTTTTTTATTTGTTTATTTGTATTTCATACATGTAACTCATTTTTATAGAAAAGAAGCAATGGTAACGTGGATAGTTTGTAGTGCTGCTTCATTAAGACCTGTATGATAAACAATATCACATGCTTGTTCATCATTCTCATAGCGCATGGTGAGCAAATCCCTTACCTTGAGAATAAACATGCTCTAATATTTTCTATACAAGTTACGACTTTCGGGGTCAGTATACCTTCCTTAAAGTATTCAAACTTACATAACATGTTATTGCTGATATTTTTTGGTCATGGATAGCAAAATAAGGGATGCCTATGATTGCGAGGTTAGTGCTGATTTACCAGTCGTTGAGAGTGTTACATATGTTTTTTATCAGTCTCCTCGTCATATTGAAATTTTACAATTAAATTTTAGCTTGATTATGATATATAGCAATTTCCACATTTTTTTCTAGTGTTTTATTTTTTAGAAATGTGTATTAGAGTATTTTACATTATTATTAAAATTTAATATAATCTTAGTGAAAAATATATTAATGCTTCTTTTATTTATATTTTTACTCAAATTTATTAAGGACACAAATTTGTGGAAGATAACACTTACATGATATAACAAATAATTATTTTTACCGCAAGAAAGGAACATCATCTGGGTGAGTGCAGCCCTCACCCACGACCAACAGCGTCACAAAATATGGTGCGAACAATGGTGGGTTAAGTAAATCTAGTTTTTTCTTGGTTTCTTACTCCGATACACCAATAAAATGTGACAAACTCCAGAGTATTTTTCGATGTAGTTGACCGCCATTTTGAATCAGCTGTTTAACAGTTTACCATTTATTTAGCAAACGTTATTTAGAAGATTGTAAAATGATAATTTTAAACCACAAATAACAGAATTAAAAATTTTTGTTTGAAATAATTTTTCGAAAGATAACAATATACGATCTATAGAAAATTACAGAAATGGTCAAAGGAAATTTTAAAAACATTCAAGAATGGTATTTTTCTACATTTCAGTTTAAAAACCATGAAACCCCTCGCCTTATGTATCAGACTCATAGAAATTGTCAAAGTAATCCTCTGGATCAGATGTTACGATAATGGGCTCATTGTCATCCTCAATTAATGAAGGGCAGGGCTAAAGTTTGTTTCCGTTTCTGGTTTCTAGACCTTTTTCATGATCATAGAGAAGTCATGGAGAAATTGTGTTAAACTGAATGACCAGTCGTGTTAGTCGAAAACCAGCCCTACTTTAAAAATCGTGTTAAACCAAAATTGTGTTGGTAAAATTCGTGTTAGTTGGGGATTGGGTGTATATATATTTAATTATCAATTTCAAATAAGTTAGTATTGAGCTACAACACTATACTGAGCTACACTAGTTTAGATTTATTGCTAAAAATACTTTAATTCATTCCAAATTACCCTTGAAATTAGTTTTTTAGCCTGAAAAATACTCTGAAATCTGTTAGACAAATAATTGTCAAATCCGGAAGTTAATTAAGACATCATGCTCTTGATAACATGTTTCATGTTAATGTTTCTCTGTAAGGTGAAAAATGTGAAACACAGACAAAGGATTTTTCATAAAAAATTTTGTTCTATTAAGTACATTTTGAATCTGTAAAAGATGGAAAATATCTTGTGTCCAGCACATGACTTTGTACGTGCAGAGTATTGAATATGATTGTAGTAGTGCTTACAAGTTTCTCTTGAAAACAGCATCCTCAAGAATAACTATTGGCAATTACACTGGTGAATGATTTGTAAACACTGAATAACTTTTACATTGGAATATGTTGTGAATCACTTTTCACTTTGAAAAAAGCAATAGGTAAACAGAATTGTTATTTGTTGCTATGGATAACAAAATGTTGATTACCATTTGTAGAGCTGACATCACTATCAACAATTCAAAAATTTTATCATAGCAATGGAAACAAAGCTGTCACCTAGTGACATGAATTCAGATGGATAATCAAAATATCTCGGAAACAATATGTGCTTTGATAAATGTTTGAAACAAACAAAACTTGAAAATTATTATGTCTACAACTTTTATAATGATTTATATTTTCATTAATGAAGCCGTAAAGGAGATATTCGGCAAAAAATAAAAATGACAAGAGTAAACCTCCACTTTGGGCTGACCAATTGCAGTGTAAATCTTATCAAGCCTTGAATTTCTAATAAAATTTTGTGCTGATCTTTGAGTTAGAACACTCCCAAAATTCCTATCACACACACAGACATCATCTCGAAAAGTCAAAACATATTTAGGAGACCTTAACATGTTTGTTGCCTTCCAAATATTGGTGATATTTCCCCAAGAGCTAATTCTGTAATCTTAGTTTTCTTATTTGAAATCACCTTAAAATAATGAAAAATAAGGGTTCAGTCAATATTATGAATTTACTATAAAAATAACTCACTTATCAAACAAAATAACATGTAAATAACTTCCTAACTAATCCAAGTTCAAAATAAAATTATTTTTTTCAAAACTAGCAAGAAAATTCTAAAATGTGAAGAAAAAGAATAGAAAGTTATAGCATGTGTCCACTACTCATGAAACTAAGATCAAAATGCAATGAAAAGAAAACCAATGCTGAAAGTAAGGGATCCAAACTCGATATTTTGGAACAAATCGAAATATGCATTGTTTGGCTTCCACTAATCATCAAATAATTAATGAAGTTCTATTCCCTTCCCACTCCTCCTACTGAATATCCAACAGTTATATGATCTGCCAAGAAGTAAACAATTTTGTATCCATGTTCCTTAACCATTAGTTTTCCTTCCCTCATCTCTCCCATCCACCCCCTCCCTCCCTCTTTTTACCACCAGTACCATTCGTTATATGTACAACCAACAACATTACTCTGCCCTCCCTTCTCTTCTCCTCGCACTAATGATTTTGATATACATATTATATACCCTTTATTTTCACCTGATGATGTTGCTCTGCAACAATACCTTGGTCGAGTGAAATATATTTATGTTGTAATTACAACATTTTTATTTTCATTGTCATTGAAGTAAACAATTAATAGAAAATTCACATTCCAGAAATTAAAATTAGTTTTAAGCATATAAAAGCTGTGTGAAAAGGAAATATTAATGAAGATTTATTTGTTAAACATTATGGTACATGACTTTTATATTTCCAAAACTATTTTTACTTTCTGGAATATTCAAAAAGGTGGATTTTAGATTACTTTTTACTTTTAATGTGTACAAAATGTGATTTCATGAAAATAAATTTACATAAATTAAATTTTTCTGTTTAACCTAAGATTAAAAACTTAGCTTTTGCAGAAAATGTCCTCAAAGACCTTAAATAAATTCAACAACTTTAATTTCTCTATCTGACTTAATTAACTTAACATCAATGAGTAATTGAATATTTGCTTGTTTTTCTTACTGTCATATTAATTATTGTAACCAAGGTATTATTTAAACCTCAAAACAGCATCAAAATTTCTCGAATATGTGGACAGTTGTGTTGCAAATTTATAATCCCAATCAATCACACGCAATTACATGAAACCGGCAACATTGAAAATCACCTTGACAATGGAAGATATTCATATAAAAATAAAGTAAAAACTATTTCATTAACTAAAACATTACTCTAGGTCATTAATATTTAACTTTGTTGACATGATTACATAAATAGAAAAATAACGAACGCAGTGAAATAATAACTATAGTCCATTTCAGCATTTTGTGCAGGTGAGGTGTGTCTACAGTTAGACCCTTGGGGTGAGGGGAAGAAAATTCCAGCCAATAAGAGGTCATAAATTTTCCTCTCCGCTCAAAATTTTTTGATGAGCACTGTTGACATGATTGCTCACACTTTCCAATCGTATTTCAGCGATGGCGGAAAGCATGAACGTTCTTCTCCTGGATCTATTGGAGCATAGAACTTCACTCGTCAGCAGCTACCGATGAACTGAGCAATATTGGAAACTTGGTAACATAGCATCGTAGCCAAAGCGAAATAACCCGAACGCAAGCGAAATACTTCGAGTCCCAACCGCACGAGCAGTAGAAACAGATTATAACATGTTACTATGAAGTTGAGGCTGCTCCAGGGCCCTCTATCACCGTAATACGACTCTGCTTGCATGTATGCACGCATGATGCATGCATCATTCCTCTCGTCTTCTTAAATGCAGTTGTTCATAGTGATGGATTTTCCTCTAGGAATGGTAGAAACATCCCTAGGGGTTTTGGCATTCTAGTAACACGGTGGTTATTGTTCATGTAGTAAAAAGAAATTATATAAAGTTTCTGTTAATTACTTTTAAGAAATCCTAACTTTTGCAAACTAAATGGCATATATTTAAGTACATATGACTTAATACTTCATTTTTTACAAACAACATTAAAGAAGGGATGCTTTAAATAGGGGCACGAGATTTATAAATCTAGCCCTGCCTAAGTAGCAATATGGAATAGAGAATAGTATACATTAATATTATACTTTATCATCATCGTCATCATGCTACTATCCAAAGACAGTTTTCAGCTGAATCGCTGTCTCCATCTCTCTCTCTCCTTCCAGAAGCCTCTTTTATACATCTATAAGTACTACATTCCTGCTTTAAATTCTCTAATATTCCTATTCTTTTTCTCCCTCTTCTTCTTCCACTAATTTTGCTTTCTAAGATCGTCCTTTGTAAACGCTTTTCTCAATATGTGCCCTATCCAATTTGCTTTTCTTTTCCTGATTGTTTTTATTAGCATCCTTTCTTCTCCAACCATTTCTAATACTTCTTCATTTCTCTTCCTCTCTGTCCATTTCACTTGCATCATCCTCCTCCATACCCACATCCCAGAACTTTCTAAATATTTTTCCTCCTTTCTCCTGAGATGCAACTCTCATTTTACATTAATCTCTTGTAATCCTCAAAGTACTTGAAAATAGATAAACGATACGATACCCCTTCGGTGACACTCCTGCTGCCAACAGGAAATCAAATATAATACACTGGCAAAATGACAAGAAATATGCTAACAACTATATTGGAGTGACATAATACAAAGCAGAAATATAGTAAGATACTTAATAGAAATGTCCACTTGGAGGGATCACAAACAATACGAAAAGAATTCGACTTGCAGGGAAAACTTCCGCAGGCTGCGGCTCACAGGTGCATGTCTCTCTCCAAGTGCTTCCTCGTTCTCTCTCCTCACTCCGTCTCTCTCTCGGCCGCTCGCCCGCGACGTCAGATCGGAAGTCCCCTAGTTCACACTGTATTGCAAATAGAGAGTACTGCACTCGCGAAAGACTATTGGTTCTGGCCCCTCGATCGTGGCGTTCTCTTCTGGGCTAATGTCTGTTGCTATAAAAGGCGAAACTCTGTACGTATGCGCAAAGCCAAAGTACTTGCGTTTGCCAAAGTACTCGCGTTTGCTGAAGTGCGTACGTTTGCAGGGGTGCATTGTTTGCTGGAACATGAAAAACTGAACCGAATAAAACCGATAAATTGTCAAAAGGGAAAAATGCTGCACTCCTTACCATCCACATCTCTGCACCATAAAGTGCTATGCACCATATGTAGCATTTTGCTAATTTCTTCCTTGTTTCTAAATTTATTTAATTGCTTGTGAGAAGCTCCTCGTTAAATGCTCCACTAGTCTGTCTGTCATCCTCTGAAGTTCTTTCTCATCTTCTGCTATTACTCCCTGATAATCTGCATATTTAATGGTGGTAATACTTTCACCTCCTATCTTAAATTCTTTCTCTTCCATCAACGCTTCTTCTGTTATTGTTTCTGCATAAATATTAAATATCACTGGTGAAATAGGACATCCCTGCCTCACTCCCCTCCCTATTGAATTACTTTCTTTTCTTCTTCTTCAACCCTGACTAATCTTTTGATCTAAGTAAAGGTTTTTAAACAATCTTTTATCTTTCCAATCTATCCCTATTTTATTTAAAATACCCAACATTTTATCCCATTTCACTCAGTCAAATGCTTCCCCCAATCTACAAAACAAAAGTACACATCTTTATTGACTTCTATACCATTTCATATAGCTTTGCTGCTGAGAGAGAGAGAGCGAAGAATGGACCTTTCCAGCCCATGATCTTACGGGAACCAATAGGAATGGAGCTCATTCTCTCTCTGGCCTCCGTTGTGCACACATTGAGTCTCTTGAGTGCTGTGTTGCCACGTGCTAATGCCTTCATTGTCCAAACAGTCAAGCCTCCCTGTCCCAGTAGCTCATCGCTGGCAGTTTTCTCTTTCTTCTGAGCTCTCTGCAACATACTCCAGTTTAGTAGATATGGCATTGCCGAGTTTGAGTTCTCCATCGAGGAGAGGTCTCCTGGTGAGACGTTTCCCCACCTCCTAGCAGAGGAAACACGTGAGCGGTCTGAGTACATACAAAATGTCAGTCGCAAAAATAAATGAAACAGATAATAGCGCTCTTTCTATCATCATCCTCATACATCCTATAGCATCTCTTGTCCCTCTTCCTCTTCTGAAACCAAACATTATCTTGCAGCTCCTTTTCTATTTTATCTTCAATTATTTTGGTTATTATTCTGGTTAGAACTTTAGCTGTATGAGAACTTAAACTAATAGTTCTATAATCCTTACAACTTTTTTCATTGTTCTTTTTCTCTAGCAGTACCATTACAACATATAAAAAATCTTCAGGCCATATGCCAGTATCATATACATGGTTAAAGAATTTTATGAGTTCCTTGACTGCTTTCGACCCCAAAACCTTAAGGACGTTCACTGGTATATCATCACTCCCAATACCCTTCCTTCTTTTCATGTCATCAATTGCTCTTTAAACTTCAAACTCGAGAATACTTGGTCTTAGCTGGTCTTCTTCCACACCATCTTTTTCATCTAATTCAATATTTTCTGGTTTGCCTTCTTTGTCATACAACACCTCAATGTATTCTTTCCAGACACTCTTTACATCGTCTGCCCCGACACTATTTTACCACTTTTGTTCATGGTTCCTTTGCATCCTATCTTTCTTGCCTTTTTCTTGAATAGTTCCCTTGCTTTGCTATACATGAGGTCTGTTCTATAAATTCTTTCACATAACAATTTCCTCGCATTTCTCATTTATCCACTGTTCTCTGGCTTGATCTGTTTCCCTTCTTAAAGCATTATTTAACTCCTTGTACTTTTTTTGGCCTTCTTCAGTGTTTATGTTCTTCCACTATCTCCACTCTTCCATTTTTTGCAGCATGGCTGCTGTGACCCAGGGTTTTTTGTGTTTTTCACCCGTTATCTTTCCTACCTTCTTTTCCATTGTATCTTTAATGTTGCTATGGATGTCTCCACTTCTCATCTATATTGTTCCTATTTTCTTCAGCTCTTTCCCCCACCTTGCCTCCAGCTCAGTCATGATAGCCTCTTTGTTCTTAAATAGTTCCTCTAAGTTCCATTTCTTGTTAACTCTTATGCTTCTCTTAACACCCTTCAGTCTACATTGTGTATTTGTGTGTATGTTGTGGTTGGAATTGATATCTGCCCCTGGTAGTGTTTTCACATTTTTAATGCTTCTAAATCTTTCATTGACAAGTATGTAATCTATCTGGTATTGTCTCTGGTCTCCTGGGCTTCTCCCTGTGTAAAGTCTCGGCTGGTGGTGCTTAAACCATGTATTAGTTTCAATCAATATATTTCTATGGCAGAATTCCACAAGTTTCCCCGCTCTTTCATTTCTCCTCCCTAGTCCATATTTTCCCACTATGTTATCTTCCTGTCCCTCCCCGACTACACTGTTCCAGTCTCCCATTACTATGTTGATGATCCTTCCTTTTCTCTCCTCTTCCAATATCTCCGTAATCTGTTCATACATTTCATCTACTTCGTCATCACCAGCATTAGTTGTTGGCATATACACGTGAATTATAAACATTTACACTGTCTCCATCTGAAATTTTACGGCTATTAATCTATCATTAACTGTCATTATCTTGCTAATTCTTTCAGCAATCTCTCTTCTCATTGTAATCTCCACTCCCCTTTCTTTTTCTCTCCTCTTGAGTACTCGCCTCTCCTTCTCACTTAACTTCACTAAGACCTACTATACCTACATTTTTCCTTCTCATTTCCCTTTTTAAGTTCTTTAGTTTCCCCCTGAATTCATAGTTCTAACATTCCATGTGCCTATTCTTAATTTCTTACTACTTGCTTTCTTCTTATTAACCTTTTAAGCGAGACTTTAATCTATGGCATTTAAATCGCTCAGCGTGACTTTTTTTCGCAAGCACAAAATACTAAAATGCATGCATTCACTTTAATATTTTTTGTACTTTAATTATCATTTCAAAAATTTCCAAAAAATTATGTCGTATTTAAATTTGTTCATTTTATATAATAAAAAATAAATACATACATTTATTTCAATCCAATTTCTACTATGTGCTGCTCCTCCGACGTTTAGTAGTTCAGCTGCGTCTGGTACACATACTTCTTTACCCGGTATATAAATTTTATGGAATTTATTTTTCAAATAATCACTGATAGGTAGAATTTTATACAATAGGATCTCTATTTACAATGTCTTTATCGGTATTATCTACAAAATGCAAAAATTTGCTCAACAAATAAAATCTTTCTTCACTCATTACATTTGGAATAAATGACATTTCTAATATATGTTTTCTACTAAAATACATTCTGAGAGTTGGTTTTTGAATTATTCCCATCAACAATAGCAAAGCAAACCACTTTTGATAGCGCGATTTTTTAAGGACGTGATCTTATTTTTCTTGCGGGCAAGGAATTGTTCCATGTAACGATTAGTTTCAACCACTATGAGGGCAATTAGATCATCAAAAAATAACTCAAAATATCTAAAGGGATAATCTGTTGATAAAACCTGCACTATTTGTTTTCCAACTAAATCACACGCAAAAGGCCGAGGAGGGTTAGCACTGTCGACATCTCCCCAAATATTCTCTTGAATATTCACAGTTGAGTGAGTTATTTCTTCCAATTCCTCTTCGGAACTGGAATCAATAGAGTATCCGTTCGAATCTTCAGAATATATATCTACACTACTTTCACTATATTTCTCCAAAACACTTCCCAATCCGCCAACTCACGAGAGCTCCAAGCCATGTTGAACTAAATAGGGTTTCGGCTAAAGGACAGACCCAAGATGAAAAAAAAATTTAAAAAATGCCCTACGCAAACGCAGGCACTAAGAAACCTTGACCATCAGCTCGAAGCATCGTAAACAAGAGCCAGGAAGATGAGAGCTCTTTTGAAAGTCTGAGACGCAACGCACGAAAGATAAGAGGCCTGGGGAGCCTTAGTAAGCACTGCTACGGCCAGGTCCGAGATAGAAAAAAAAATATAAAAAAATACTAACACGTAAACACAGACAACGAGGAACCACAGAACGAAAGCAGACAGCATTAGCTTGCATATTCACTCTCTGAAAGCACATAAATCAGAGCCGTAGCGATAACAAAACTTAATGAAAATTTCACGCTGGAGGCATGGGAAAAAGAGGACGTGAATGCTACGTCGCACACGCTGGAGGCATGGGAAAGAGAGGACGTGAATGCCACGTCGCACACGCCGGGGGGGGTTAATGTTACATTTCCTCTGTGCACCCCCTAGGGTAGTCCTCACCCAGAGATCCGATTTGAGGACTATTTTACCTCCTGAAAATTTTACCCCAGAGAGATCCATAGAGGTATTTGCAGCTTTTCAGCCTATCATGAGAAATATAATGAGATAGTTTTCCCTTGCTTTCCTCATCACAGCTTCACAAGAGTGATTACCCATCTGTAGCTGTTCAGATCCACATGATCAACACCTACAGAGGTACTGTGCAAGCTGCTGCCCTTCCACAGTGGGATGTAAAACCCCCAAGACTGCTTCTTAGTCTGGCTTTTCCCCTCAGACCTTTCCGGCTTGGGTGGTCCTACCAGGAGAATTATCTCCCACCGACATAGGTCTTTGGTTCATAAGAGTACACAAACTCTCCCATCTCTATAACGTTATGCAGTCCTTAGGGAGGGATTATACTTTATAATGCAATAAAATAAAGAATACCTAAATTGTATTTTTATACTTATCAAATTACAGGCACTCCTTGGGTTATGCAAGCCTTGACTTGCGTAAACCAGCACTAACGTAAGCGGTCCCATAAATTACAAAAAAATTTGTTTTGTTTACGTTAGCGATTTTTGTGAGCAAGCTGGAACTAAATAAGTGCGCAGAGGAAGAACGCAAGGAGTTGGTTGTATTGCGGTAGCCCCACTATGCTACCCAGGCACTGTTGCCAATTTAGCGAATTTTTAGCTAGATCTAGGGACTTTGGGTTCAAACTAGCGCCTAAAAAAAGGCCACAGCGACTACCTACGAATCTAGCGAATCTATTTAACAATCTACCTAATTCTAGTGACTGGCTGTAATTGCAGTGTATATCTGCACTCATACGAATACAAAAATAAATTACATTATAATATTAACATAGTAACAGTAAATGATATTATTTCATTTTCATCTGATGCTGTACAACACGTCTAAAAGTTGGAGCAATAATTCCTCTAGCTAAAACATGATTTATATATCGGCCTTTCAATTATTCTTTAGGAGAAAATACAGCAGTTAGTTTTTCATTATATGTGTAATTTCCCCACCTCTGTTATACCGTATACTGTCTGTAGTAATTTTTGACTTATGCAAATTTGGAGTTATGTAACCGGTGCCAGAACACATTCCTTACGTAGTCCAGGGATTGCCTGTACTTTAACATTTCGTTCCTCAAAGACAGAAAAATATTCCACATTTTCTGGTAAGCTTTACAAATTACCGTGTTCACACTTTAAGCATTTTACTCCAACTAGATTTGAAAATACATACCTCTAAAGTGCTGAGCTCATCCTTCTTTCCTATATTATCCTCATGCCTAATGAATGCAGTACAAAAGGTCTTTTGTCTTCCAAATGGGTCTGATGGATCCAGATGGATCTCGAGGAATAATATTTAATTCCCTAAGGCCAAGTGTTTACAGTTGGTGGAAAAAACAAGAATTTCAGTAATCACTTAACAATTCTGAGGCCAGTGTTGCACCTCCTCAGAATCTTCGGAGCCCCCAGGCCCTTCGACCCCACTGTAGTGGTGGATCTGGCAGCATAGTTGTTACATCCCTGTAAGAATGCAATACATACTTTTATGGATGCTCAAATAAAAGTCTATTTTTCTAATTATAGTTAAATGGCTCTTTTAATGTGTCAAAGAGGTAAATATAATTTGGTCCCTTGCGGTCCTATCTTTCACAGTTATCTCTGTATTTTTAAATCTGTCAACATCTCTAAGGTTACATGAAATATCACTCCAATCTTTGTCATCAATTTTATTGAATAAAGGTACTAATACCCTGCTACAAAGAGTAAAATAAAATCAGTATATGGAAAATCCTTTTCATTTTATTTTTTGTTGTGTTATCTTTGATATATTTAGCTTCTACGAGCTTCATTTATCCAAGACATTGGCATGCCATTGTAGCTATATTGTAATATTATTTATAGTTGTTTTTTCCTTAACACAGGACAAATCAATATTGCCTACATCACATAACGCTGTGGAGGAAGCTCCTGCTAAGAAACCATCAGTTGGGGAATTATCCACTACGCCTTTTAGGAGGAATGCATCTCAGGTAACAAGATATTACTCTTTTTAAATCATTTATATAATTAATAAGGTTTTAAAATGTTTTTTTGTTTTACTTCCATGAAGTCCTGGGATCTCAGGATCCTTCTAAATATCCTAAAATATCAGGATTTTTACAAAGAAAATCCCAGAATATGGGGCTTTTCAAGTATTCTGTATAAGTAACATTTGCTCGGAAAGTTTCCTTTTTACACATTGATGGTTCAATTATATGTATAGTGAGATTGAATAATAAATGAAAATTAATGCAATATTAAACTGTGAATTTGAATCCTCATATATATTGATTACTTATACTATTAGTTAATTTTCGCATAACTGACTGGTTCGGCATTTATTTATATTGGCTTTAGTAGCTTTAAAACCACCACATATGAGTTGCTCTTTGTGTTCCCAAATTTCATAATTTTGCCTTATAAAATATTACAAATACACTTGAACAAAAAAAAATCATATTTGTGTGGCAAAAATAATGCGTATGTGTACTAGGCTATACCGAAACCAATTCCAGCAATAGTCGTTGCTAGGGCAACACTCATAATGAGTGATAAAAACTGCAAAAACATCAGTATTTAGGCAAAATGCAAAGAAATACGATCTATAAACAAAATTCTACGTTAAAAATTAAAAATTTCATTCCTTTCCTCAGAGAATAGTACAAATCCCACTCTGATATTCCAATCCTAAGATATTTTAATGTGCAAAAGAAATTTACCCTGCATGATGGATTTCAGATTTCCCATGTAAATCAAGTGCAAAGGATAGTTTCTGGAATCGAACTCAATACTACCCTTCAGCAGTGGACAGTTGATCCATACATATTACTGTATAAACAGTAACATTTATTAAATTCATTTATTAAAAAAAATACATGCAAAATATATTGTCAGGAAGAGATTTTGACATTGCTTTTAGTTTTTAAACCTGATAATGTTCTGTTAATTTGTTTTCCAATTTTTGTCTATCATTGATAAACTATGAATGGCAAGTGGTATTTATGGTATGATAATTCCTTGGAATCACTAACACCTACTGAAACATTTCCTGTCAATATAAGTAATCAATTCGGGATGTCAACTTTACGAAACCAGCCTGCATTAGTCCTAGTTTGGAGATCTTGTTATAACCTTGTCATAGCTATTGGAGATACCTAAGATAAATTTTTATTTTTTCAAGTGCTTATTCTTGAGTTTAAGATTTGAAATTAAAATTTCTGCGTATTCACATTGTATTGGGATGATGGACTTATATTTGAATGAATTTGCTCAAATGGTTGTCACCTTTGTTTTTGTTTTTCCTATATTGTTATCAGAGGCATAGTATTCGTCAACGGGAGACACATTCACTTGGTCCAGGAGCAAATGCCGGAGGACCTTGGGTCCCAACCCCTGAGTGGGTGCACACCTGGAAAAGCAAGTTACCTCTTCAAACTATTATGAGGTTACTTCAAGTTCTGGTACCTCAAGTTGAGAAGATATGCATTGACAAGTAAGTTTAATATTATAAACTTAAATGTTATTGGATATAGCCTAGGTTCTTAACTTGTGATCTGCAAGGTTGCTTTAGGTCCTATGCATTACTGATTAAAAAATTAAAAACTATAGGCTGAAGGAATGAAGGTGAGACTGTCAATGATCCAAAATGGTTAATAGGTAGAAAAGAAAGTAGATCATTAGCATAGAAATATGATTGATCCTGGCCCATTGCTATATTCTGCTATGTTTGGTTGTCTATGAGTGCAAGGAAGTTGAGAACTCCTGGGATATAGGTAACTAATATATACAAAATCGTTAAACAACAATAATTTAGGGTATCATTGTTTGATATGAGTTTTAAACTAACATATCCTATTCAGTTTTGAGTTGTATGGCATGATACAATAGCATTTTTCTTTTCATTTTATAGTAATTTGTGTGTAAGATAATGCTTTTGCCTTTTCAGTTTGCCTTTATACAGCAAAAGTCTAGTAATAAAATTTAATATTTGCATTCAGATATTTTATTATGTGGTCTTAAAATTGCTATGTAAAATTTGCCGAGTTTTTGCATTAATGATAAATATTAAACTTGTAAATAATATGTGGTCCAATCTTATAGCATTTGATCTTAATATGAAGAGCCTGTCTCTAAGTATTTGTCTATGTGAAAGTCATGAGAAAGTACTATTGTCTTTTAACATTCATTATAGGGGACTTACCGATGAAGGTGAAATTCTGCGCTTCTTACAACATGGTACACTTGTTGGCTTATTACCAGTTCCTCATCCAATCCTCATTCGTAAATACCAAGCTAACAGAGGGACCACTGCCTGGTTTCGAACCTATGTTTGGGGAGTCATTTATCTCAGGTATAAATGTTTTCCATTATATTATTTTGAAGATATTTATTTGCATATAAGCTGCACCCTTGTTTTTCAAAACTGAAAATTGCACAAAAAAGTTCCTGAATATATGCTGCACCCCATATTTTTACAAGGCACTCTCAAAAATACTTTTAGTGAACTAGGGAATACAAATGAAAGGAGAAACATTATGATAAGGCATAAAACATTCTTAAAAACTAAAATCACTTGTAAACATTATTGACTATATGTATAAACATTATTATTAAGCAACATCCACACTTACACCAAATGAGTGCGAATGAACATTACAGTACAGTGTACTCCTGTTCAGCTTGTTCACTACTATTCAGCCCGTTTGTGATTTTCATTACTGTATTTACCCGAATCCAAGATGAGGTACTTTTCCAAATTTCAGCTTGCAAAAATCGAGGGTCATCTTAAATTCAAGTACAAAGTCATATACCATATATACATTGCAGTCAATTGATCTCACGTCAAATCATTGTGCTTCAATTTGTGTTGCGTCAATTCGTCACACGACAAACTCGTGCATCAATTCATTGCTAGACAATTTCGTCGCGAGACAAATTGGAAGGGGAGCCACCATGACTGGTGTACGACAGGGGGATACACTTGTTGGTTTGGGAGTTACCCTTGGCCATACACCATCCAATGTGTCTCGTGTAATTCGCAAAGAGAATTGTGATTCATTCTGATATTATCAAAATATAAAGAAAAATTTTTTTGTGGAAAAGTCTCTCCCCCCTGCCTTTCACCAGTCATGGTGTCTCGCGACGAAATTTTCGAGAGATGAATTGACGTGCGATGCATTTGGCATGCAATGTTTTGACACATGAAGAATTTTGTAAAATTCGTCCATGGTATCCCACAACATGGTTCACTTTCGGTGTTCTTCTATTAATTGGCTAACTAAGATGTTTGGCTACTCCATATTAAGAAAGAGAAAGGTCAGAATGGAATGAACACAACAATCACTAAAAAACAACCAGCTTCTCATCCCCACTGAGCTGAGCAAAGATGATTGCATTTACTGAGCGAGTGAACACTTTTGTCTGTATTGGTTCACGTTCCTGCTGTCCACACTACAGCAAATGCTCGTGCATGGGTTGTTCATTCGTGCTCATTCCCAATAGTGCGGGCATGGCTTTATCTATCATAATATAATATTTCAGTGAATTATCAGCAAGAAAGATGCAAAGGACAATACAGCCAAAAGAGACATGTGCAAAAATCACAGTAATTTATCCAAATGCATTGCACATGGGATAGAGGGTTGAAAAGTGAATATAGGACTGTGTCATACATAATATAATTAATGTCTTTATTTTATGACTTTATGCATGGCAGGCAATCAATGTGCTGACACACAGTTTGAATGTGCAGATCACTTTCCCTTCCCCACACACTTTTTTAATAAATAAAGAAATTACAGAGAGAAGGGAAATCAAAATCCAAAATGAAAGAAACATCACTGAAATGTTTCCCCTGATAGAATCGTTAAAATATGAGAACAAACTGTAACAATGCCATGGCATCTGATGGACCACAGCATCTTTCTTGTGGGCCACTTATGATTCCAGCTGCAATCACTAGGAAAACTGAAGTGTTTATAGCCCCATCATCAATAATAATATTTCTTTCCATTTTATATTTGTTGCAATGATTACATAATGTTTTTACATGTCACATAATGCATTTTGAATCATGAGAGCCATTTAATGGTCTTCAAGTGAAATTTAATGATCATCTCACAATTTAGGCTTTTCCAATTATAGTGAAATGTCAGTATAACGAAGTCATGCGGGTGACCAAGATATATTCGTTACAATGAAACGCAATTTTTAAAGTTCTGAGAAAGCTCAGTATATCCTTCTCCTGACAGTAGCACCAAAAACAGTAACTGAGAACTGCGTAGTGCTTAAGTCGTCATTGTTATCATAGTAGGAAAAGGAACTCGTAAAAATTTAGAAATAGTACGAGCAATATATTGTTATAAAGTGAAGATGCTACTACAACAATCCAACTCAAATCCATCTTAACAGATGGTTTTATTGGAATAAAAAGGAAAAGTTTTTTATGTATAAACAGTGTTTATTCATACAAGAACATATTACTGTAGGACGTAGTTCCATATTTGGCCATAGTCATTTGCAGCACCACAGTCAAGGGGAATATATTGCACTTAAGCCAAAATGTTAGAACGATAGTTACATATAACAAACTAATTATAAAGAAAGAAACCTTGAATTAGTGTTTAGTTCTTAAAAAAAAATCTGATGTGGCCACCACATGACTATCTCCATATCTGTAATATTTCTAAAAATTCCAAATAGGTTACATAATAATAAATATTTTAAGAAACTGCCAGAATATTTTAGGCTTTACAAAGAACAGAAGTAAACTCAAACCATAGCCTTCTAATATTGAATATAGCCACAAAGCTCCAACAATTAAGGAAAGAAAAAAGGAGCGTTACTAAGACGTAACTAAGCGTCAGTTGTTAACAATAGTCGTCGGTAGATGGCATGGTGGTGGCAGCTAAAAATATAAGATATCTCTTAAACAATGCATTATATGGAAAAATGTTTCAAACAAAGGTTGTAGAAAATTAAATTATTCCGATATATTTTTATATTTATCAAATATTAAAGCAAATATTTCAAAATAACGGATAAGTGACAAGAGTAAACACCCACTTCCGGTTGACCGATTATTACCAAAAACCAATCAGTTCTTCTGACCTTTATAAAAATGTTAAATATAAAATTTCGCGATGACCTGATTAGTAGTTTTTGAGTTCGAGCACCCACAAAAATCTATCACATACACACACTAACACACAGACTTCATTGAGAAAATGGTCAAAATGTGTTCAGGGGACCTCAAAACGTGTAGTTCCGTTGAAATCTTGAAGTCAATTTTTTTCATGAATTCAATACTTTCCCCTA
This sequence comes from Tanypteryx hageni, assembly GCA_028673005.1. Taxonomy (NCBI): domain Eukaryota; kingdom Metazoa; phylum Arthropoda; class Insecta; order Odonata; family Petaluridae; genus Tanypteryx; species Tanypteryx hageni. Next base: position 97,869,278 of record CM054116.1, read on the forward strand.
TACTACGTTTATGGAGAAAGTAAAAAAGTCCGTAATTGTTTTCTGAATGGTCCGATAGAACTATGAAGAACATGTCCATTGGTTGCTAGTCGGGTATTCGTCCAATACACTTGCCTGGACTGAGATTTCACTGAGTTTAAATCATTGCAGCATTGGCAGATGCTAAAAACCAAACCCAATAAAGGTCAAAAAGTGTACATCGTATTAAGGAATTTCTTTTTACAAACTTTGTTATAATGATTGTATTTTATCATACCAGGATTAATTTTTATTGCGTTAAACCAATATTTTCATTACAATGATATTTGTTAAAATGAAACATTTTTACATAATGTTGCATAGTAAATTGGCAGGGAACAGAAAATAATTTCGTTTTACTGACTATTTTTCGTTACTCCGGCGTTCATTACACTGACATTTTACTTTATTTTCCTCCCATTTTTTAATGTAGTAATCATAAAAATCAGTAAAAATTGTGACTTAATATATTTCTCTTTGTGGTTACCTATTTCTATTGAATTTTATTGTATTGAAAACTATTACTTGCTGGTAAATGATCTTAAAATCTTAATTCCATTTAACATGAAAAATGTATCACATTTAAAGGTTTACATAAAATATTTGTGAATTAGTTTAATCGGCATGTGATATTTAATTTATACTTCATATTATGGAGACCATATGCAAGAAACTCATTGTGAACATGGGACGAACTCTTTCACTTTAGTTGTATTTTCTTAGCAGTTCCAGGGGCGGCTTTATACTGCCTTCAGGCCCCCCTCCCACAACTTTTATGTGTCCCATAAGGTATTTGAAAATGCCAGAGCTCTCAGTTCTGATTTAAGAGTTGACACTGTAGCGGCTGCCCCAGCCACTTGTTCAGATAAGCCGCCTCAGCTGATGATGTAAAGCAAGTAACTCTACAGAGCAACCCCCTCCATTGGGCAGTCACTCGTAGCCACTTGCCTACTCTGCTTATCAGTAAATTCACTCCTGAACAAATCATAACATCTTCTCCATATGGAAGTGCATAAAGTGATATTTTTTGTTCCTTCTAAATAAAGTAAAATGTTGCAATATCTATTTGGAGTACGTAATTTTTTCTAATTCTGCAAATAAGGGATTTTAGATAAATCATTATCGCAGCAAAAGGGTTAAGGAATATCCATGGTAGAGTGGAACAGTATGGATGTACTCATTATAATAGTTCTTTGCAGTAACTATGATTTTAATTTCAAAGTTGGAAAGTGTTGTTTTGAAAAATATTCAGAATTCATTACAGTTCATAGTAAGTAAACTTTTTCTTCATATATCCCTTTTCTGCAATATAGATATTATTTTTGGAATATTTATAGTATAGTATAGTATTATTATAGTATACTTGAAAATAAAATTGTGTCACTTTGCAGATAGCTATGCATAAACTGAAACCTGGAAGAATTTTGATCGGAGTTTAGTGCAGTGAACATCAAATTCAAATTCTTTTACCAAAAAAATAAGGGTAAATATAATGTGGGTAGGACAGTTAGGAAATTAAGTACAGTCAGATCCCAATTTAGCACCCCTCTATATAGTGCTACTCTGAGTACTGCCCATGAATCATTGTGAACAAAACTTTCATCTTATGATTACATTGAGCTAGCATATATACCTCTTTTTACCACCACCCTCACTTTAGTGCCATTGTCAGTTATGGACAAACGGTGGTGTAAATCGGGGTCTGACTGTATGATAATCTATGGCTGTTCAGTTTGAGAAGTCATTGCTTAACAGAATTCAGTCTTAATGCAGCCAATATTTGTGTTTTCTCATGTTATATCAGGTTGACAGTAGGTACACATTTATAGACTAGATTTCCACCGAAAACCTTTTCTATCATATTTTTTTGTCAGACCTGTGATGGCTTGTATTATATTCAAATCTTCAATGTAAGAAAGCATATTGCAACATATTTATTTTGTACATAACAACAATTAGTATCTTTCTTTACATTATTGGCACTGTTGTCTTAACAATGAGTGCCATGCAGCCATTGTTTGAGTTATTGGTGATACTGTTCAAGTGTAAGAATTTGTTATCACTTGGAACAGTTCTTCTGTAAACTGTGGTCTTTTAAAATATTTAGTTAAAAAAATACTGCATTACTAGATATAGAGAACATAAATATCAAAGGTAAATTTTTTTGAATAGCAAAGGCAAAATTAGTGTAGGCCTTAAATGCTAATAACAAATATAATAACCATGGAAATACAGTGAACCCTCCTCTAACGCAGGGGTTACATTCCTCGAGAACTCTGTTAGGTTATGTTTAATTGGGATACATGAACACGGCCACGTGAAGTCTCCAATAAATAACTAGATATGTAGATTTAAAAAAATAAAGTAAACCGACTGTGTGGCACTGAACTTAGCATGGTATCAGCTTAACACGAGACAAAGGGAGAGGAAGATAATTACGGGAGAGAAATAGAGATGGGGCAGCGTTGGTGAGATGGAGAGAGGCGTGGGAAAGCAAATGACTTGCCAAAGCCGGAGATTGTTTATCGAGTTCTAGAGCGTGCATACGGTTGCGTGTTTGGTGAACCGCACATATTCAAATTTTCTGCATTCGGCAGATAATTGGTCACATTTATTTTTGATCAAATAAAGCGAATCCACACTGGAAGAACCCATGTTGGAGGAGGGTTTGCTGTATTACTTTTATATTCTGAATAACTGTGAAAGCTATTTAAACTGTGTTAAATATCTTTGCATATGAAACATGTCTTATCACAATTATCTTATAATTTTTAATCGTTTAATTTGGTGAATTTGTCTTTCCAGTGACAGAAATAATAGTTGATAAAAGGTTCTTTGGAAGTTTATAAAAAGTTTGTGGTAAATCATATTAATTTGAACTAGTATTTGCCCATCGATAAATCGACTGGTTGGTTAGATTAATATTGTCTTGGTAGTTAGCCTTCTGCCACATTACCATGAAGCTCAGCAATTGCAATGTTTATTTCCTTCTACTAATGTCCACTAGGAATGCCACCTTAACATCACCCGTTATTTCCTACATCGACTAATGTCCGCTTGCAACACCACCTTAACATCAACCACTACAACTACATCGAGCAGAGCTTAGCCGATCAAAAAAATCCTAAATATTTCACCAACGGTATGACCGATTTCAATTTTATAATTTTCCTGCAAATCTGCGGGTTGAGACGTTTAATTTGATGCTTCACACGTTAAGGTGGCTGTTACCTTTGCTTTAAAAATCTCAATTTTTTATGCTATTAATATATAGATAATTCACCTTTTAAGCATGTTACAAAATTTTTACATTCGTTCACTTTTATTAATTTGTATTCACACTTGTTGTATGATAAATTATTATAATAATTTTCTTATGAGTCAGAGGATGCAATTCTAATAGTTTTAATCCAGGAATTTTTCTATCTGCTTGATTTTTCCTGAATTCACCATCATAACAACATTTCTCTTCTTCCAGGAATGTAGACCCACCTATTTGGTATGACACAGATGTAAAGCTTTTTGAGATTCAGCGTGTCTAAACATTTCATTGAAAGAAGAATGTTTTCCTCTCTGCAAAAATATGCTGCTATTGACTCACCGGTTGAGCTTATTGTGATGGTGCCCCACCAGCTTTGGATGACTGCTATGTCACCAAGTTAAAGTCCTTGAATATTTAACTCAATTTGGGTATTTGTTTTTAATGAGATAGTGATGTGAATCATTGTCTCCCGAGTTAGAATTAAGTGAATAGTTAAAGGTTAAGACAGTGCTAAAGTTATCCCTGCGTAGCACCGCTGTTAAACATCTTCTCATTGACATGGAACCTAGTATTTAAAAAATGTTGTTGAAATCAAGAAGTAAACAATAATCTAATCCTTACTTAAAGACTTGAATCCTAGCAATTATTGTAGATTAAGAATATAATGCTATGATACATTGAAATTTTTCTTGAACAAAAGTTACATTATTCAAGAAATGTGACTGTGGAACTTTCAGTTGGAAAGTATTCCTTATGAATCCCCTTTTGAACATATGAATTATTCTTGTCTACCCTGTCTATTATTTTGTATTAACTTTTTATTATAGTACCAGAATCATAAAGATGCTCAATCATCTGATATGAAGCTGTTGAATCTTGGCTAGCCTCTAGTACTTATCATTCAATGCATTTTACTTCAATTACCAAGCATTTTAAACTAGTCATTTACTAGAATATCATTTACAAGTGTCTCGATACTTTACATTCCATAAAATTGGACGATGTCACAATTTTGCATTTGACTCCAAAATGGCTTATATTTTGTTAAATCTTTTCAGTTATATGCAACATTATTTTTACTGTATGTAATATAATTTATGGACTGAAGTCTTGGACTTTGATATAAATATGTTTTCAGTTGAAATTTTAGACTTTTTTGCCATGCATCCTTTAGATTTTATATTTTTCTGAATTTTAATTTTTATCAATTTCATTAAGTTAACTAGAGTAATCACTTAGACATTGTTTTATCTTATGGTCTTGGAATTGAGATTTACATTGCTTGTTTATATTTAATTCCTTCATTTTGGTCAGGAAGCAGGCTTGTAAATAACGTTTCCCCTGTTTTTTTTATCCATGTGTAGAAAGAAATTTGTTATGTGCACCATCAGCAAGATAGTGTCTGAACGTACTCTATCGTAGAAATTAAAGTATGGGGCTTTTGATGGAATTTTGAGCTGCTGCACAGTTTTGGGAGAAAATGCTTATAATGTTTTTTAAGCATCAAAACATTATCATATGTTATGGCTTCTATTTATTATAATTTAAATTTCTTGGTTTTTGGTTTTGAATGTTCTAGCATGTTTTGGTTTAATTTAAATTTCAATTAAAACATTTTACTTTTTTGCAAATGATAGTATTTTACAAAAAATTGTCTTTTATAATCTCTGTCAGCATTTTTGTATAAAATGTTTTTAATTTTTCCCAGCAATATAATTTCCCGTTTTTATTGAGATCATTTTAGGAAATATAGTGTTCTATCATTTATATAGATTTTTTACTTTTCTTACATCTTTTTCTCCATTAAAAATTAAATTCTTACAATTTTAAACCAAATGGGAAAATTTGCTGTTTGTAATTCTAGCAAATACATTCAATAGTTCTCTTAACAGTCCTGAACCAGAAAAATTAATACAAAGGAAATTTTTGTATTTTAACGATACTCTGACCAGATGCCACTACTCTTCAACCTGCATGATAGATATATTAATATAAATAGATAAATTTGCTCTGGGGCAAAGCAGTGCAATTTGCTATACTTGGGTTTCTGTCATGGGAAGATGGTGGCCTCCATTAAAAGGAGGTAATTGAACTTACCTATGTCTCATGACTGCTTCCAAGGTGCACACTTTGGAATCAGCCATTATATCTATTTATTGTGATATAATATTTCGTGTAATGTTAGGCCTTGGATATCTAGAAAAAGAAGCATTTAAAAATAAACATTATTTCAGTACCAAACGTCCAGACATAATGTTTGTCAGGCAAAAACATGTACAAATGACACAAAGTTTTAATTAATTTATTAATGTCTTTGTACCAAATGTAATAGTTTAAACATTTTGGAAGTTACTTTTGGTTCATTTGTGAGTTTAAGGTAATCAGCAGAATGAAGTATATGGGTGATTTCGGACAGAAGATTTTTGATCAAGTTAATTTCAGTGTTGTGTTGTTGTCTGTTTGATTTATGAAATGACTTAAACCTGGATCAATTCTGTTTTATCTGTCATGATTAATCATGATTTTGAATCATCACATTCCTGTTTCTCTTTTATGTTAAATGAATGTATAAATATATTTATTACAAAGCTGAAGATTTTTATTTTTCTGTGTTTACCTGATTGTTTTATTATAAACCTTTTTTAATTTGTGCAACTCTGGATAAAGTGACAGCACCTACTGCTATTCAGGGTATATTGTTAAATAGCTCAAATTGTTTTTATACATAGAAAGAAAGCATTAAAATAAAATTAATGTGCAACAAATTATTTCGTTTTCAAACTAATGATTCATGTATGCAGGGCCCTGGTTTAGACGTAACTGATAGGTAAACCATTAATTAAATTAATCCATTTGTAATATTTTCAGCTTGGAGAAATGATAAATAAAGAAATCATAGAGAGAAAAATCATAATTGAGGGTTTATTAAACATAAAGAGCTTAATTTATCAATTTAAAATATTCTATGCAACCATAATCAAGAAGTGTAATGATGCATATAACTTCACTTATTTAATCAATATATATTTAATTAGTAAAAAATTAAGCATTTTGTTTGTCTGTGCTGATGGTATGTTTTATTGCAGAATTATCCATCCACTACTTGAATGTTAAAATGTCAATTTGTGTTGAGGAAGATTGCTGTTCTGAATAATGTAGGGCCACATCTAGTGCTTTGTTCTTCATCCAAGTCATCTGTAATGTTAGTATCTTCGTCATTTTCCATTTCTTCAGTGTTTGTCACTGCCTGTATGAGTTCCATACATCCATCGTTTCATTGTCTGGAGAACCATCACCATTCCTCAACATGTCTGAACCGCCACATTGGGTGATAAAAATTTGGCTCTTCTGTCCCCATTTTTTTAGCATTTCCTTCCCATTCAGATGTGACAGAGCATTGCCCAATGTTAGGAGGGCTTTTTCAGGAAATTTTTTGGATATCAGATTTCGGGCTATTTCAGGTGCAAATTCAGCATAAAACCATTCACTGAAAATTGTAGGATCCGTCCAAGCTGATTTTGACCCCAGTAATATATGGGCAAAAATGAAGGGTTTATATTTTTGAAGGCTCTTGGTCTACTGGACTTATAAATTACAAACAGAAGTAGCTTATGCAGTTCCTGTTGCATTTATTTGGGCAGCCTCTGCTACTCACCCTATCCTCTTTTTGTAGCCAGGCACCAATCATCCTGTCTCGATGCAAGTTTTTTTTCATGAAGCATTTTGATGTTCAAGCAAGTTTCATCAACATTATTTGCTCAGCCAGTTCCTTGTCAATGAAATTTAGCTGTAAAGCATGCTGTATCTAACCAGGTGACATTTTTTATCTACAGGTGCTTAACTTATTAACACATGTTTTTTCAGCATCTAAACCATCCTTAACTTGATGTGATGTACCGTATTTTTCGGCATATAAGATGCACCGGGGTATGTTACACCCCGTTTTTTTTTTTGAAGAATTTTCAGGAAAAAATTATTTTGGTTCACCAAAGGCATTTTAAGCAGAGCAACGTCGTGTATCATTTCCAGCCATGATTAAGTCTCTATTTGGCAACATTTACAGAAAATATTATGGTGTCATATGAGTTAAATATAACATTTTAGATAAACTTCATTTGTAAAATAAATAGGGATGATCTAAAACATAAGTAATTGCTTTGAGACTTGTATAGCTAAATGTGCCCTGCGTGAACTCGGCAGTCGTATTAATTAAGCTGTCAGAATGCGCTGCACACATCACGCATATAGATACTCTTTACCAATAGTACTTGCTTAAACTTAAGTGCAAGATGACATTTTAATTGAATGAGATAAATTATAAATGGAATGCACAGGTAATGACAATGCTTACGCTCAACTAGTCCTTTTGCTTCTGCAACTTTTTCCTCGTACATAACAATTTTGATCAATACAGCAGTACCAAACTTCCTCTGTTCTACTATCCATCACTCCCTCCTCTAGTTGTGGCCATTTAAGACCAACCTTACAAAGACTTTGTTTCTCTTATCTTGTTAGCTTCATTCATTTTTTACCATTCACAGATCATTTTTTTTCTGTGGGAGGTGGACCGAAATGACGTACTGCTGCATGGTTTCTTGCATTTTTGTGTATTGAATCACCTGAAGCTTATAGGTAATAGTGTAGCCATATCTTTTTATTCTTGTAGTCATTGCAACCTCAATACACGTAACATTATTTATCCTAGATATGTATAAAATATTTATGACATCTACACGAATTCTACTGTTCTGTGGCATTAATCACGCTATTCAATGGGCTCATTAGGAACTAAAACATCACTAATGCACTGAAGTTGTAATCACTGTGAGTGGACATGTATTAGAGCATAATGAAAATGTGTTGTCGGAATTCACGTTGCATAAGGTTTTACTGTAAATATTAACAATTTTTTACTATTAATCAATAATAATGTATATCTTAATGGTTTTTTGATGAATGAATGACTGCCAATTAATCCATTTTGGGAATGAGTGTGTTCGTTATTGTCAGTGTTGAGAACAGTAATAACCATACCTTCAGGGTATAAGATGCAGGCTGATTTTTGGGAGTCATTTTTCTGGAAGAAAGTGCATCTTATATGCCGAAAAATACTGTAATTATTTCTGCCCATTTTGTATAGAATTAATGCTTTTTGTTTGAGAATAAGGCCACCAATTGGAGTTCCTCTTATCCTTTCAATCTAAAAGTTCAAGCTTTGGGTTTCTTTAAAACGGCCCAAGAACTTAAAGACACTTTTGATTTTATTTGAGTACAGAAAGTTTCAAGATCCTTACTATTTTTACTACTCCTGTACTATTTAATGATTTCAATTTCTTTTCCATGGAAAACCACTTTCTAAGTCAATGTGTGATCTATTGTTGTGGTGACATCTCATATCTCGACTCATGTGAAACTTTTTGCTACCCAGGAACAAAGTCTAGAATATGATGCGTACCAAGATTCTCTATGTGAAATTTTCAGAAAAACGTGCACGTGATATTTAGATAATTACAGTATAGCATTTAAACTCATAGGGAGAAAACCAATTGTATGGATAGTAGTTGGAAACAAGGCAGTCATTTTTAATCGAAGAAAAAGAAGTAAGCAAATAGTAGATGCAGGGAATACACAGTAACTGACATGTGGTATGGTTACAATGTTATATTACCTAATTCACTGTGCAAAACATGATACATATTTTCACTATATTTATTTAAGGGAAAGAAGTTCCTTTCATTGTAACAAAGAGGGGAATTAAGCCAGAGAGCTGGTTAAGAGGGATTCCACTACTATGGTAGTACCCCACCAACTTCAGTTGAAAAATAGTACCTGGTTTTTCTAACTGAGGTATTCAGTGCTTGAATAGGGAAAAGTAAACAACCAAACACCTGTCAAATCATCATATTGTTGCCATTGTTAAAAATAAAAGAAGAAATAATAGGTGGGTCATTAATGACCTAGTGAGCATAAATGGGTTGAGAGCATGTAATATTTTAGACACTGAAGTATTCTTCATTTTTTGGCTATTTAGCATTATAACTAGTTTTGACTTGTTTCACTATGTCGCCAAATATATATGATTCATTATGAATATAGTCGCTCGTACACAAGGAATACTAGTGAGAGAGATCAGGTTGCTGTCACATCCATTCTAACCCTGGTACCAATGAATATTATTGAGTAAAATGAGAATGATTTTAACTGTCAAGCGACAGTACCGGTGGATTTGTGCTACCACGAATACATATTTTATCTTAGCTAATACAAGAAGAGGCTCTGTGAGAAATCCTTCTAGGTATTCTTCGAACAGGCCTTAGTAAATAAGTTAGTAGTCTGTATGACATCATTTTAAGTAGTAGATCTCTCTGTTTTCGGTTTTGGTGTAAGAAGTCATATTTGGTTCAAAATTGCTCTGGTGCTGCTACTCATGTAAGAAAATTTTACTTACAATGCCTTATTACACCTGCGGCTATTTGCGCTCACAATAAGATTCTACTTGTGTTATATTGCATGTAATACACATGTAAATGATTTGAAATCCATTTGTAGATCTGGGAGGAATAGAGTAATTATAAAATCGGAAGGCCATGAAATACATAGTTTCAAAACTTCTCCGGCCCCACTAGTCATGTTGGTAAATTTTAGTTTCAGTATTATTTTGGCAAGCAGCTAGTCTTTCAGACACCATTATGAGCTCTGTGTTCAGTTTGAGTGATATGTCGTATTTGGTTCAAAATTGTTCCAGCAACAATCATGTAAGTGAATTTTAGTTACAATGGTTTATTATGCATGTGGCTATTTGTGCACACAAAAAGTGTTTGCTTGTGTTATATTGTATGTAGTACACTTTTACATGTTTACATTTTGTTGTGCATTATAAATAAAATCGTGTTACAGAATTATTTATTTTGGTTGAAATGTTATTTTTAACCTCGACAAATATATTTAGGAATTTTGTGAGATATAGCTAGAAAGAGATTTCAATAGTGACTTAAGGGAAGGGAAATTTATATGTGACAATATGGCTGGTCTGTTTTATACATCTACATATTCACATTAAATTTGCTTGATAACAGTTTTGCTCCGCACTGCTGCTGGTGTTAGAATATTTGGCCCTACTGCTTGAGGGTTAATTAATGAATATGATCTTGTTCAGAAGTTATATTCTTTTTGATATATTTATTTATTATAAATCAGGGAAATGGAAAAACAACGTATTATTCTACATATAAAAAGGAGTTACTTTTGACCAGTTTCGTTACAAGGTAACATCATCAGGTGACCAGAAAAGAGACCATTCAAATAGATAGGAAGGCTAGAGGGGGAGGAAGGGGAAAGAAATTACGGGATTGACTCTCAATGCTTAAGGAAGGGAGGTATGAGAGAGAGAATAGGAGTATGGGTTTGTGGGGAGGGACAGTGGTGGTGGGGGAGTTATAGCTGAGGGATATCCAGCAGGGGGGAATGTGAGGGGTGTAGAAACTCATTAACCACATGAAAATCATTATCAGACAAACATTGTAAGATTTATAGCTGCTCCAATACATCCAGTTTCGGACCTTTGGTCATAAAATGTAATACAGTGGGTACATTAATCACTAACATGTTTAAATTCCAACGGGTGATTGGCAAAGTGGGACTGATTCAGATTATTCAAAAAACAACTTTTGTGTTCTTTTACCCTAATATTGAAGTTCCTGCCAGTTTGGCCAGCATACACCCCATTACAATTGTTACAGCTTAATTTATAAATACCAATTCTACAATTAACTTTATTCTTAGGGGAAGACAGAAGATTCTGAAGGTTACACCTATTGTAAAAAGCTGCTCTGAAATTTTCTTTGAGCAATAAATTACTAATTTTATATGATAGTTTTCCTACAAACAGAATTTTACACCAACAGAAATGGGTGGGGAAGAGTAAATTGCTAATGAGGCTAATTTCAATTGTTTTTTCCTTAAAATATCTATGATGTTACTATTATATCTGTTATTCACAGTAATTTAATTATCTTTAACTCATCATTGAAAATTTTCTCAGGCATTGGGATGGACCATTGAGTGAAAAGCAGCCAACTTGTGGGAAAGATGATGATTAGAATTGGAGTGAATTGCATGATCAGTGAATGTGGGCTTATGGAAAATGGAGAATACATGCTTGTTATTTGCAATGGGTATTTTTAAATCCAGGAAATTAATGGCAGCTTTGACTTATTTTTCACAAGTGAATTTAAGGGGATTACATCTGGAATTTAAAAATTAATTTTAAATTATGAAGATGATAATAATATTGAAGATGTAATTCCTCCCAACCAGCCCTAAGTGGGCTAAGCAAGGCCTAAGACCCAGCTGATCCCATTGTAATACTGACCATGTGATTCCCCCCACCAGACCTAAGTGGGCTGAGAGAGGCCAAAGATCCTGTGGATCCCCTAGTATCATTAATGTATAATACTTCTTTGTACTTGGATTTTACATGTCTCGCTCCTCCGATTTCCCATAAGCTCTGACCCTCGTCAACTGCTGATTGAGTCAGGAATGTAACCTCTGCAGTTGACCAGGGACTACTGTATGATGGAAGTGCTGTAATTTCTGGCCAATAAGACAATTTTTTCTGAAAAGTTGCTGCCAAAAAACTGACATGCATCTTATTGGTCAAAGGTACATACAATCACAGGGTCATAACTATTAGGATGCAAAGGGGAACTGCCACATCCAGGCCTGATATATCTATGCAATGTATGTGTATCTATAATGAGAAAAAGTACTGTTATACTTCTTAATTTAAATTATAATAACTTAAATTAAAATTACTTAGCACTTCTAATTAAAAACTGCAAAATTGTCACAAAAACGAAACTTCACTGATAGCCTAAAATTTCCTCCTCTTATTGTTAGATACAAAGAAAATAATTCATAGTTTTGCTGATAAAATCCAAGAAAATGTCAGCTGTAATGTTTATTGTTCCATGCTTTCTTAGTTTTTTATTTTGCATTTCAATAGCCTCCTTTTTTTATGGTGTTTTACGAGTACAATTATGCCTGCTATTTTTCTTTTATTCTCGAAAATAGTTTATTTGAACATCTATCAACTGTTTATTAGGCCAGTTTTTCACTGCAAACGGAGTTGTCAAGCTACAGATACTGAGCAGTGTGCATAGGTGGGGTGCCCTTCTACCTAGGCTGCATCTACAATCTAGAAAACCTAGTTATGCCCCTGTACTATCATAAAGTCCACATAGGAACTGGTTCAGTCACTGCTAAAAGGAGAAACGGTAGACTTTGCTTATGATAATTTGGATAACTCAAAATAACCTCCTTAACACAAATTATTCAAATATATTTTGCGAACAGTATCTTATATATTATTTCAGAGTGTGGGATTGTTTGTTTGTTTGTATGTGTGGTTCCCTTTTTCGTGAAACTGATGACAAAACCCCTTTAAATGTGGTATGGTTGGAAAGAAAGGACTCCTGTGAGGATGCAATGGGTGTTCATTCTTTTTCTCAAGTTCATTGGTTTGTTCCCAGATGCGGGAAAGTATTGTTTTCATGAAAAAATTGATTTCGAGATTTCAATGGAAATGAGGTCTCCTGAACTGGTTTTGACCATTTTCTTGGTTATGTCTGTGTGTGTGTGTGATAGAGATTTTGTGTTGTTCTAACTCAAAAACTATTAATCAGATCAATGCAAAATTTTATATTTGACATTTTTGTTAAAATAACAAGTTGATTAGTTTTTGGTAGAAATCGGTCAACCAGAAGTGGGTGTTTACTCTTGTCACTTATCCATTATTTTGAAATCTTTGCTTTAATATTTTATATGTATATGTAAAAATGTACTGGAATATAAGTTGTAGAAAATTTAACTTTCTACCTTTGTTCGAAACATTTCCTCATAAAGTGCATTGTTTAAGAGATATCTTAAAAACTAAATTTTTTAGATGCCACAACCACACCACCTACCGGCAACTATTGTAAACACCTTACGCTTAGTTACGACATAGTAACAAACCTTTTTATTTTCTTAATTGTTGGAGCATCATGGCTATATCTAATATCAGAAGGCTACAGTTTGAGTTGATATCTGTTCTTTGTAAGGTCTTTGAATTTTTCCTTAAAATATTTATTATGATTTAACCTATTTGAAATTTTTAGAAATATTACAGGTATGGCCACATCAGATTTTTTCTTTTGATTATCATGTAATTGGCTGAATTTAAATTCTTATCCTTATCGTCTATTCACTTATCTAATTCGAATTCGCTTAAATTTTAAGTGTGAAGTAGAATTTTTCTCAATTTTTTCACATTTCAAAAGGAGGTTACCAAGGTTACTGGTATTGTTGTCCCTGGTGTTTTCAGTTCATTTAGACTTAGGTTACACTCAAAAACACGCATGAAGAACAATAATTGATTGAAAATTAACCTGAAAGCTTAACCTTTTGTGACTTAGCGCCCCTTCACATGGAGCGACCATGGTTGTGCTACCAGATTTGGAGAGCAAACAACCTAGCGACCAGTTGTGCTACCAATGCTACTGTGATGTCAGTATCAAAATGGATGTCGAAGATGTAGTAGTGCTGTTGTTCCTGCTGAAGTGCAGAAGAAGAAGAAATAGAAAATTATGGGTGCACCCACTATTGAAAGATAGGTCCATGAAAGGCTTGTTTAAAACTTTTTATACAGATCTTTGAATTTTCAAAAATAAATTTTTCAACTACCTCTGAATGTCAACAATATCATTCGATGAATTATTGGATAGTGTGAGAACAGAATTAACTGGAACTGAAATTAACATGAGGCAGTGCGTAACCCCAGAAGAAAAATTGGTCATTACTTAGAGGTAGGTAATAAAACTACTGTTAACACAAAACATTTATTTATGAGCTTTGTGATTTTAAATGATTAAACATTTTTGATAATAAAACATAGGCATCTAAAATAATTCAAAGAGCTCTGACTCAGCTTCAGAGGAAATGTTGGCAACCAATGACACAGGTGAAATGATAGGGCTTTTTTCTTGGTTTGGGGTGGAGGCAATGCTGATAACCAGGTATTCAAAGGTATTCAAAGAAGACCCTGCTTGTTCTTGTCGTTCAGAATATGCAGGCTGCAAGGCATATTCTCTTTCATAGTTAGGGACATTAGTCAATAGATATCCTGAATATCCTGGTTCGCGACGTCCATAATATGCAGGTTGTGATGTATATCTTGAGTATGAAGCAATGGGTGTTGATCCAGTATAAACGACATGGATAGGACTGTAAGGGAAATGTAGAGGTAAATGAGTTGGTTCAGTCTGAGCACTTTGAACAAACTTCATTAGTTCCATTTTTGTTGCAAAACGCAAATGTTCTGGTATTTTCTTCATAGGCTGTAACAAAGACAACAAAAACATTCTATCTTCATCATCTTCCATTGACTTGTTATGGTCCTTTTGTTTCATGCTTTCTCGCAGAACATCAATCAGTTGTTGCTCCAGGGGAACTTTCTTTTTTTAGTGTGATTTGAGTAAGCATTATTTTGAGATTCATACAAGAAAGGACCTTCTCCAGTTTCATTTGCCAATCCTTCATTTTCAACTTGTGTTGCCTCTTCTGTAGTGGTCGATGTAGGTTTACTTTGAATAATTCTTCTTAAAAATGATAGCTGTTTGTAATAAATATATGGGTTCTTCCGCTTGCTAGCACTGCCAGATTTCAACTTCTTAATCCTATTCAGCTCTCTATTAAAAGAATCCCGCAAACCCTACCACCTCCGTTGAAGATTTTTCCTTCAACAGTAATGTCATAATTTTTTAGATTTTACACAATATATTTCAAACTTTCTATATACATATAATTTGCTATATATATATAGCAAATTATATGTATATATATATATATATATATATACACACACACACAGGGTGTCCCAGGAGGAAAGGTCAATATTCTGGGAGGTGATAATATCTGTCATTCTAAGAAAAAATGTTCGTATGGACAAGTGTCCTATTTCAAACAGTTTACGAGATAGAGCTATTTGAATGTACAGTTGCAAAATTATTGGTAAGAAAGAGATATTACATACAACAATTAGAGGATGTTCCTTTAGCTACACGGATGTACTTTCAGCATGACAGAGCCCCTCCTCATTATACCCGAATTATGATGCAACATCTAAATGACACTTGCCCTAATCGGTGGATTGGTCTTGGCAGTACCATTCACTGGACACCAAGATCTCCAGACCTAACCCCGTAAGATTTTTGTTTATGGGGTTGGATGAAGAATGAAGTGTACACAAGAAAAGTGGATACATGAGACGAACTGCTCGATCGCATAATGGGTGCTATTGCCCACGTAAAGGAACGTCAAGATGAACTCAGACGAGCAACACGCCATGTTCTCACACGAGTTGAAAAGGGCATTAATGCTGATGGTGAAATTTTCAAAAATTTATTATAAACTGTAACAAATTCTTCACTTGAACCATAAATATTAGCAACAGTACGTAATATCTCTTTCTTATCAATAATTCATATACATTCAAATAGCTCTATCTCGGAAACTGTTTGGAATAGGACACTTGTTCATACAAACTTTTTTCTTAGAATGGCAAATACTATCACCTCCCAGAATATTGACCTATCCTCCTGGGACACCCTGTATATATACATATATGCTATATATATATATATATATATATATATATATATATATATATATATATATAATATATATATATAAACTTAAGGAAATGAAAAGGTAGTGATGAGGGTGGCAACAAGGTGTTGAAGGAAGCCCAGCGGACACTTACCAAGTTGGGGACCAAGTTGGCAGGCTGCTGGGGGCGTCGAAGAGACACGCAAAACACACGAACACAAAAAAAAACAATTAAACATGCAAGCTTATCGGGCCTATGCCCTTCTTCAGCGAAAGAGTAACATAAAGTGAAACACTGGGCAGGGAATGACAGGGTGATGTGGGAAGGTTGATGATTGGAGGAGGCGGGGAGTAGGAAGGGTGGATAGCCAATAAGGAGGGAGTGTGGTAAGGTAAAGTGCGAATAGCTACAATGTAACAGAGGAGACATTATAAGGGGGCTAATAGGGTTAGCGGGAGAAGGGGGGCAGGAGTGTCATAGGGTAAGGCGTGAATAACCCTTGCATTGTAGCAACTATTGAAGGGGACATTGTGGGTATTGGCGTGTAATGCAACTGGGAGAAATGCTATTCCGGTGACTGTTCATGCGGATGTTTAACGGATTGCTGGTGAAACCTACGTAAAACACGGGACAAAGGGTGCAGGTAAGGAGGTAAATGACGTTACGGGAGGTGCAGTTGCTTCTAGAGGTGATGGGGTATGTGATGTTGGTGGAGGGACTCGAGAAAGAAGATGAGGGAGGGGGTTATGCAACCCGCGCTACAAAATTCACGTGTTAATTTGAACATACGATTGCATTTTTATCGACGTGTGAAAGTTTTAAGAGAGCATAGCGCAGCAGCGCTCTTCTTAATTGGTCTAATGCAATTAATCTTAGAATAATTTTGAATACTTTAATTTACTAACTGATATGATTTTAACTATACAATCCATAATTATGGACAACACAAAGGTTCCCCGTCAAATAGACTTGAGCTATGCATCACGCGCGCCGTTTATGTGAGAATGGTTAACGCTTCGTTGTGAGAAGATACTAGAGTGAGGTACGAATTATCTGTATTTTGTTACGATTTTTAAATATGTACAACCATATAATACGCACAGAAATCTGAAAAGTAATCACTTGGGAAAATATTATTTTCCCGATTTAATCAAAGAAAGGCTTAAAAAACTCATTTTACTTACTTATTTATACACCAGTTCCAATCTCCTGTTTTGCCTTAGGAATTTTGTTAGCACATCATCATAAAATGAATGTCTTTTCTTCAGTTCCACCAGCAATGTCTTTTCAATGGCGAGTGAACTTAGGCCGCATAACCTTTCCTGCGTTTGTGTTCCTCTATAACACGTATGTATTCTCTTCATAGCCGAAAAAGAACGCTCGACTGTAGTAGTAGAACTCGGAATCGTCATGATAAGTTCCGCTAATTTAAATCTCCTTGAATGCAACCTGAAGCTGATTTTCTTGCATGAATTTTAATAGGTGATGCACTGGTTTCCTCGCAAATTCATCAGAAGAAAAGAGCACTTTTAGTTCATTTTTTAGGCGAACGTAGTAAAAAAACTGGTCCGTAGAAATCCTTTAATTTTTCTAGAATACCATCAGGAAAAGTTTTCGCATACTGATCATATCTTTCGCTACAAAGGAGTTGAAAAAACTCAAGTTTCGAAAGTGAAGAGTATCTTTCTTCCATCTCCAGGCACATGCAGTCGACTATTCTCTGGTATAATCGAAGGCGCGCTCTTCTCCTCTTCTATAGATCCTCTTCGTCTTTTAGGCTTCGACGACTCAACCGTATGCTTTTTCTTTGCAGAAACCCAAATACCATTAAATCCATGTTCCTTGTCATTCCTAAGCTATTTCATAGTATCATGCACTTTTTTATAACAGTACAATATGTCATAGGATGATGTTTGCAATATATTATTCAAAACATCAATATAGCCAAACAGAACAGAAAAAATTTCTAGCAAAAAAATTGTTTGAAAATCTTGCAAGAAATACAGAAAACCACGATCTTTGATTACAGCATCCACGTCCCAATCCCCAGGATTCTCCACAATGTGTTCAAAAAATGCAATAAGTTGACTTCTGTGGCGTTTTACTGTGTTTGATAAACGAGAAGTAAAATTCCATCTGGTTGGTGCGACGGAGGGTAATTTTTTAGCAACAAAATCTTGCAAAGCATTTACTCTTTTCGATGATTTAGAAAAATATGCTGCCAATCCACTGATAGTTTGAAAAAACAATCTACATTCCTTGATATTCAAGAGGCTTTGCTTCAGAACTAAGTTCAAAACGTGAGCGTAGCAATACGTAAATATTGCTAAAGGATAGGCCTCGATAACTTTACTCTGCAACCCATTAATATGTCCACTCATTACACAGGCACCATCATAAGTTTGGCCGACCAACTTGTCCTTAATATTAAATCCAGTGGCGGCTCGTAGCTAAAATTAGTGGGGGTGCTGCTACAGAAAATTTTTAGCCTTTGTTTTAAAATTGTGTAAAAGGAAAAAAACATGTATAAAAAGAAAATTTATTAAGGAACTTGATAAAATCTTAACAAAAAAAAACAAACATTTTTTACTTACTTTAACTTAAATTGTTACAGTTCAAGCTTGATCTATTCATTTAAAAATGAAATCCATAAAAGAACCGAAAAAAAATGAATCAAATAGAATAGCTGGAAGCAGAATAATAATCTGATTCTACACTTTATCACATCCAAGAATATGGTACACGGTTTTTAAGCACAACACACGCTGAGTAAAAAAAACTTCCACCATCACGCCAGAGCCGGCACTGCGAGAGCAACAGTGCGACAGTGCTCTCTCTACCTGGCAGTCCCGCCTTCCTCCCCACCCCCCCCTCCTATGTGCGCATGCGCACAACAGTCAAACACCACGTCGCTGGCACTGTGAAGCGCACAGTTCCATACAAAGATTTTTGTATCTTTTTCATAAACTGGGGGATGGCCACTGAAGTACTGACATTAAGCTTAAGGAATATATATTGTACTACAAAAATAAAGAAAGAATTAAAGAAAAAAGGACTCATTATATTAAATGTTATCGATAATATCAAGTGGAAATAGGGGGTGCTGCAGTTCCGCAGTGCCTATACACGAGCCGCCACTGATTAAATCCCTCAACTCTGTTTACAACTTGTTTAAAAAGACCACTAAGTAGACGTTCTATCATCACTTACGTCTGTAAATCCGACAAACCTTTCGTGTGTTTGCCCATTATGGACAAAACGGAAAACAGTTGATAGCTGCGATTTCTACATTACATCAGAAGTTTCATCCAGAAGAATGGCCACAAATGTAGCGGAAGAAATTTCTTTCTTCATAGCATCTTTAACCACATCAGATATAGCGTTAATGATATCATTTTGTACTGTGGGAGAAGTTCCTCGAAATACAGTCGATGCCTTTAAATGACTGTCTAAAAGAGGATCATACTCACGGAGCACATTTAAAAATTCTATATAATTCCTTCGGTTGGCTGAATCTTCAGACTCATCATGACCTCTCAAAGGAAGCTTTTGCTTAGCCAAATAACATACACCATCAATTAATCTTTTTAAAACGTCTCTATTTTTCTTTACTTGTTCATTATGACGACTAATTTCAATTTTTCTTTGGCTGTCAATGAGAGTGTCAATTCTTTGTTTTCCAAACATCTTAAGATTTAAAAATGACTAAACATGTGGCTGGGAGCGCTCATGTTTTTGCATTGTAGCAGCTAAATGATTAAGATCGGAATACCCGTGCTTATTCCAAACACCTTTCTCTTTGGAGAATAATAAACAAGGCCAACAAAAAAGTCTTGACAGCACTTCACATCCAGTTAACCATTCTACTGAATCGTATTGTGAAACAGAGAAATGTCTCATGTACTCAGTTTTTGCATCTTTCTGCTTGCACAGTAAATTTGGAAGAAGAGGACGAGGCTTACCTTCTTCGACTATGTTCATACAATCTGCAAAAGTTCTGTCAGAAAACGAGGCATTCAGTACATCGTCAACACTGTTTACCATTGTAAATATGGGCAAAAAGTTATAAATTATATCTAAAAAATTATAAATATATGTTAAAAACTTGTCTAAATCGGTGTCATAAACACGTCGGTTCGCACTTTACGCCACGCACGCAAAACAGACGAAACTCAGAAAACAAAAACAGCATCTCATGACAAGCTTTTAATTCGCCGCAACTACGCTGAGCATACGAAGAATATATCCGACTCTATTTCCTCCAATCCCAGGAAATTTTGGTGTTTCGTTAACGGCCGCCGCAATTATTCTAGGATCCCAGAAGAAATTTATTATGAAAATACGAATGCCGAGGGATCTCATAGATCTGCTTTATTTCGTAATTTCTTTTCTAATTGCTTGTCACTCCCTACTACCTCCCCTCTGAACCTGGATAATGACGATTCTCTCTCACCTGTTTGTAACTTTTCTCTATCTGAACTTCAAACAACCCCTCAAGAAGTTTTTGAATTCCTCTGTAAAATTTCCCCCTACCGTACTCCGGGCCCTGATGGTATCAGCCCTCTATTTCTTCGTAAATGCGCTTCTTCTCTTTCTATTCCTCTATGTATTATTTTTAACCGCTGTTTCTCTCTGGGCACTTTTCCCTCCCAGCGGAAATCTGCTAACATAATTCCCATTCATAAGTCTGGTTCAAAATACGATGTAACTAATTACCGTCCTATATCTATCCTCCCTATTGTCTCTAGTATCTGTGAAAGAATCATCCTTAACCGACTTTACTATTTTACATCCCCTCACCTATCAACTAGGCAACATGGCTTTCTTACTGGCCGCTCTTACCTAACTAATTTAGCAGTTTATCAACATCATGCTGTTGATGCCATAATAAATAGGGCTCAGTTAGATACTGTCTACTTGGACTTCTCAAAAGCTTTCGACTCTCTAGATCATAAATTACACACTTATAAACTTAGTCAACGGTACAATATCCATGGTAATTTTCTTAATTTGTTAAAAAGTTTTTTAAATAACCGCGTATAACGTGTTGTCTTAGCTGGAATTGCCTCGGACTGGTTGACTGTCACTTCAGGAGTCCCACAAGGGAGTGTCTTAGGACCTTATTTATTTAACTTATATGTCGATGATCTGGCTACCCTCATCCCTTCTCCCACAGCAGATATATTGCTTTATGCTGATGATTGCAAAATTTTTAAAGTGATTTCCGGTATGGCTGACTGTGTCTTTCCAATCGGCACTTAATCTGGTAGTTAATTGGTGTGATTTCTGGAAACTTAAATTAAATTCAAATAAATGTAATGTAATGTCCATCTCTCTTCTTAAAAATGTTATAAATTTTAATTATACACTAAATGTTGTCCCATTGGTTAGAGTGTCCAAACAGAAAGACCTTGGCGTAGTCTTTGATACTAAACTTGGCTTCTCTGATCATATTTTGAAAATAAAAAATAAAGCAATGTCTCTCCTGGGAATATTATATCGTTTTACGGACATTACTGATCCACTGGCTCTTAGATTGTATTTTTCTTCTCTTATTTTACCTGTGGTTAACTACTGTTCTCCTATTTGGTCAATGTCTTCTGTTTCCAACCTTGCCTCTTTGGATTGTGTCATTAATTTTTTTCTGAGAATTGTTAAATCCCGTGTGCCCTCCTTTCGCCAACTCTCTAATAGTAAGATCTTATCTTCCCTTTCTTTGGATTATCCCTCTGTTCATCGAACTAAGTCTGATCTTTCTTTTATATACAATATACTAAACTCTATTACTGACTGTCCTGAGTTACTTGCTCAATTTAATTTCCGTGTTCCTAATAGATCTACTCGCTCTTCTTTCTTATTTCACTACCCCACCCCCAGAATTTCACTTGCTAAACGTTCTCTTTTCTTTCGTCTCCCCTTCCCTTTTAAACTCACTTTCCCCTAATGTAGATCCTTTTTCAATGTCCAAAGAGTCTTTTCTTAAAAACGGAATGTTATGTTGTCGCACAACTTAATTTTATTGACTGCTCCTGCATACACTTATATTATATTGTATTTCATTTTATATTATTTGTACTTTATTTTGGTTGTTATGTTGTTAATTTTTGAATGTTTAATTTTCACTTTAAATTGGCGGTATCGCTGTATGTGAAAAAATGATTAAATAAATAAAGTAACAACGTTGAATTGGATAGCTTCACACATTAGCCAATCACAACCGCTAACTACTTCTGGGTGCTGTTGTCTCAGCGCACACCCTGCCACGCCTTCTGGACGGTTTAAATCCACATGGTGGCTAAGAATTTGACCCGCTGCGCCATCTGTATGTATGTTTAAAGGGCTCAAAGCTATCCGTATTTCTTAGCGCACACCCGGTCTATTAACGTGAATGTGATACAATGTTTACGCGCCGAAACTTCTCCTCTTCATGAAACATTGTATATTGGATTTGATTTTAGGAATCACGCGAAGCCATAAAACGATTAGGGGAGTCTTCAACAGGAATAAATGCAAATATATAATATCTGTGACATTGCGAATCCGTGGGTGTGCACCGAACACCCTGAATATACGCCTCTGATATATATGTATATATATATATATATATATATATATATATATATATATATATATATATATATATATATATATATATGTGTGTGTGTGTGTGTGTGTGTGTGTGTGTGTTTTGTGTTCGGGTGTTTAACGTGTCTCTTCGACGCCCCCAGCAGCCTGCCAACTTGGTAAGTGCCCGCTGGGCTTCCTTCAACACTTTGTTGCCACCCTCATCACTACCTTTTCATTTCCTTAAGTTTTTATATATATATATATATATATATATATATATATATATATATATATACACAGTCAAACTCGTTTATAACGAGCACGGTTGTAACGAGGTCACGGCTATAGTGAGCAAATGCTACCTCCAAGATAAGTTTACGAGCATTTACATACAAATATTTCACGTATATAACGAGCACGCTTCACGGATATATAGAGCAAACTTTGACCACTTCTCACTGTCTCAAACGCGGCGGCGGTCTGCCCCTTCAATCCTCATAGTGACCCAAGATATGTAACCTTGTGTTCTCGAGTCCAGCCTCTATACCCTATCCCTCGGGGAGGTTAAAGACCGCGGCGTTGTTGTTAAAAAATAATCCCTTCGTCCAAACCAAGAATTTCCAACTTGCAGGTACAGTGGCACTCGCGGAGGTCCTTTGTCCTCTCCTCCCAACCCCCAGCTCTTTTACAGCCAGGAGGTTGTGATTGGAAGGGGGTAAGGGGCTGAGGGCATGTACAAGGGCGCCCGCCCCCGTCGCTCAGCCGAATGCACCCAACACCCTTTCCCACGTAAAGATGGGAAATCCCACGTTTAATCCGTCTCCTCATTAACTCTTCCTGGAATTGGTATGCTCACAGTTTGCAAAGAAAGTTCGTAGCGTTGATCACAAAAATCCGTTTTGATTTTGCCCTTGAGCGAGCAACATGGTCGTACATATAAGGAAGTGTTTGTCTATTCGCGAAAAGGTTGATATTATTCGAGAGTTAGAACGTGGTAAAAAAATGTTGAAGTGTGTAAAAAATTTAATTTATCGTCGTCTACGGTTTCAACCTTATGGAAAAACAAAGAAGCGATTTTATCTGCACTAGAGAACAACCTAACAACGAACAAGAAAATGAGGAAGTGCGACTTGGGTACTGTTGATCAAGCACTTCTGGAGTGGTTTAAGAGGCAGAGAAATGCTGTTTTCCCCATCAAGGTACAGGCAGATAAATTTGCAAAACAGTTAGGACACGAGAACTTCACATGCAATAACGGGTGCCTTGATCGTTTTAAAAATCGGCATAACATTGTTTATGCGAAAGGCCCTGTCAGCAGATTCAAAAACGGCAAGTGAATGGGTGAAAAGTGTTTGGGAGGAGTGTCGAAAAGGTTACAGAGAAGAAGACATCTACAATGCCGACGAAACTGGACTGTTTTACAACATGATGCCTGATGCAACGTTTAAATTCAAAGGTGACAAATGTGTTGGTGGCAAAAGACCTAAGAACCGTTTAACAGTTTTAATGTGCGCAAACATAAATGGGACAGACAAAAAAAAAACTTTTTGTTATTGGTAAGTCACAAAAGACACGTTGTTTCAAAAATGTAAAGAAGCTTTCCGTTGAATATGCAGCTAATAAAAAGGCATGGATGACTTCCAGTATTTTTCAGCAATATGTAAGTCAGTGGAACAACGAGTTATGGAGGAAAAAGAGAAACATTCTACTCCTTGTCGATAACTGTCCCGCGTCCACATATGCAGGAGTTATCCAATGTAAAACTGGTGTTTTTGCCTCCAAATACGACTTCTATTTTGCAGCCAATGGACATGGGGATAATTAAAAGTTTTAAATGCCATTTCAAGCGATTTTTTGTTCTGCAGTTGATTGAAAGGAGGGAAAGAGGTTTAGATGGCCACGACTCTGTATTGGATGCAATTCATTTGATAACAGATGCATGTTTCACCTACAACGATCATAAACTGTTTTCGAAAGTCTGGTTTAATATCGGGAGAATTTTTGATTGATAACCATAACATTGATGAAGATCAGAATGGCTTAAAGAAAATGGAATTGTGAATTTTGACCATGTAAATGACATTGACAATTTTGTTCATGTTGATGATGATTTGATTACCAGAGGAATTTCCTACGGAGAGTGAAATAATAGAGACAGTAGAAAGCACAGCAGACAGTGATGAAGACAATGTTGAATGTGTCGAAGACACAATCCTGACGAAAGCCGTGCCAACTTACTCAGGATGCCGTGGAAACATTAAATGATTTTTTTAAACATTTACATTTCCGATGGAGTTTTTAGTGCACTAAGTGTAATAAGAGGAAACTTAAGAGACTTCAAAGTGAAATCTATGAAACAGGCTACTATTCAAAGTTATTTTTGTAAAAAGGGGAGTGATTAAGGATGCAGCTGAGTAAATTTTATATTTACGTATGTTTACTTTAAATTTTCTAGTTTATTTTCATTTTTAGGTTTTTTC
The DNA here is from genome assembly GCA_028673005.1 of Tanypteryx hageni. Lineage (NCBI taxonomy): Eukaryota > Metazoa > Arthropoda > Insecta > Odonata > Petaluridae > Tanypteryx > Tanypteryx hageni. Next base: position 97,894,251 of record CM054116.1, read on the forward strand.
ATATATTTACTAAATAAACTTTCTGTTTATATATTCACTTTTACTTCTTATTTCACCTTACGCATGCATGCTTTTGCCTTCACGGATATTAAGTTTAACGGCTATAACGAGCAAAACTAAACGGTCCCGTGGCGCTCGTTATAGAAGAGTTTGACTGTATATATATACATACTATATATATATAGGTATCTGGCTAGTGGATGTTCTTTCACGGATTTGCAACTATGGATATCAGCTTGGAATATCAACAATAAGTGATATTGTGCAGCAAGTTTGTAAAGTTGTGTGGGAAAAAATAAGAGAAACATGTATTTCTCAACCATCAACCGAACAGTGGTTACAGATTGCAGATGGTTTTGAAAAACATGCCAATTTTCCACATTGCATAGGGGCCATTGATAGCAAACATATATGGCTCATTTAACCAAGTGAAAGTGGTTCGCTTTATTAAAACTACAAGTGCTTCTTTTCTATTGTGTTGCTTGCTGTTTATGATTCCAATTACCGTTTTATTGCCATAGATATTGGTGCATATGATAAAAGCAGTGACTGCTGTTTTTCAAGAATCTTTATTCTACAAAAAGCTCATGAGTAATTCTTTAGTTATTCCAGACCCATCCCCTATTTCAAGTGAAGATACTTATGCCATATGTTATAGCAGGTGGAGGCATTTGGATTAGCAGAAAATCTAATGCGCCTTTTTGGCAGAAATCGCTTAGATCTTACAAACAGAATATTCAATTACCATCTATCAAGAGCTCACCGATACGTTGAATGCGCCTTTGGAATTTTATGCAACAAATGGAGAATTTTTCACAAACCTTTGAATGTAAAAATTGAATTTGCAGAAGACATCACCAAAGCTTGCTGCACTCTACACAATTTTGTAAGAACCAGAGATGGATATACATTTGAAGACACATAATTCCTATTGAGGTTGAGAATTTAGAAGCAACAAGTACAAGACCATCTACATCTGCACTATCTATCAGAGAACAATTTGCACAATATTTCATAAATGAAGGCCAGGTTGAATGGCGGTACAAAAAATATTGTGTATGTATGCATGTAAAGTTAAATATAAAGTAAGCTTTCAAATTTTGTTTACTACTTACCAAACTAATTTTTTTCCTTTTCTGTAGCTCTTTCATCGTCAATAAACAAATCCGTGATTTCTCCCCTGCATTTCTTTTTCAAATCCCGATTGCCGTAATCTTCGCTTGACATGTCCCAAATAGCAGGGCGGCTCTCCATCTCAATAATGAACTTTTTGGTATCGAAAGATTCCATTTCTAGGTACCAAACTCAGAGGCTTGTAGAACTAGAAAATAACCTGGCCGCGCAGCTGGACGCACCCCGTGTGAAGGCTTACAATTGTCTGTGTGTCTCGAGTGGTCGCGCAACCAATTTGGCAGCACCACCAGTGCTCTGGTCGCCCATGACAGCGACCAGTCGTACCATGTGTAGGGCTCCATTTAAAATAATGATTGGTTGCTCTGTGTAAAGGGGCCCTTAAGCTTTAGACTTAGAGAGTTGATGTGATATAAGGACAGTGTTGAATCCAGACATTGTTGCTCGGAGGGGGGGAGGGGGAATGAAAACTTAGGAGGTATTTTTAAATAAACATTGGTTGATGTTTGAACTACATAAATAGTTTCTAATTATAATTATAAAAAGATCACATTGTAGCAGTTATTATATAATTATGAATCTTACATGACATTTCAACAGCCTCACTACCACTAGAAGTCTATAGCCTAATGTGTGAATATCAAGCAAATTATTAATTCACAGAATAGAATGCATGATTGTATAAGTAAACACTTTAAATTAACCGGAGTCGCCTTTGTTTTTTATTAGCGTATATTTTGATAACTTCATCCCTCGATGGAAATTTTCATGCAGTGCATACTTTCCTGACCTATTCTATTTCTTAACTACGTCATGAGTCTATTCATTGTACTGAATGAGCGTTTAAAACTCGCAATAGTCGCTGGAATGCAACGTAACTTTACGCACAAAATCTTCAGTTCCGCCTATCCAATAATGGACTTTAAAATGAATTCCAAAAGGTTCCTCATTCTCTTCGTATTCCACAATACTTTCGTTTTGTGATTGGTCGAAATTAATACTTGATATCACTTTCTACCAATCATCATCATATTCTCTATTTAAGAGACCAATAACATTTCTTAATATTAAATAAATTAAATAAAATTTTAATAATTTTCCTTGGGAGAATTTTATTCCACATGGTGTGAAAATCCCTCCCGGGCCTCCCCTTGAATTCAACACTTAAAATTTTTGTTGTATACGTTGGATGGTTTATATCGCAAAATTTTAGTATCATAATTTTCATGCAAATAAAGGTATTAACTCTATAGATTTATAAAACTTCATTTTTATATAATCACTTGTTCATTAATTAATCGAAAAAAATCCGCAGGTCTCTGCTAGTATAGAAATAATACGATTTGCCGAAGAATACATTTATTCATAGTACATATTTCAATAATAGGAAGGAAATATAAAAGATATCTCGTAAGCAAATATCAAAATTATTTCATAAATTTAACAATTTGTAATGCAGGTACAAAATAATCATTGTCATAGTAAAATAGTAAAAGATCACGTTGCAACCGAGATACGTGTCACTATATAGTTTTCTCAAGTCATTTTAACGTAACGTTACGAACATAACTTTAAAAAATTTCGCACTTGAATCTCAAACGTAAATATATCACCGTGGGTGTATAATCTGCATTCATCGTCCGGTGATTCCCCAGGTTGATGGTGAAATATCAGTTGAATGGATGTCTCCATGTCTCGTTGGTGTGTTTCATAGTTTATATGGGCATCTGCTGCTTCATGTGAGTTTAGAAACTACCTCAGGTTCTACTTCGTTATTTCATTGTTCAGAATACCTGTTTTTATTCGCGCAGTAAACCTAAATGCAAACCCGGGCATTGAAATTTTTCTGAAAATTTTCTCTGAACATCAAGTTGGGTCTTATCGGCCGGTAAATACGGTGAGTTCTCTCTATTACTCATATCTCAGTTTATATTTGTTTTGATGTATGACATTTTTTTAAACTAGCAAGGTGAAATTATGATCGCATTTTAACTGAGGTACGGTCTTCCGGGGCAACATTATTTTTTGTTATTTATTCTATAGCTATATCTAAAATTAAATTTTCCATGTTTAATAATCTGTGATGAACAATAAGTTAAAAGAAAAAAATTAATATTCAATTTATTTGTCAAATGTTCTCATACGATACCAATTTTAACGATTTAAAAATTGTTTTAGAATAATATTTTCTCTCTTGAATTACAAAAATTAGAATTAATCCAAGAAGTGTTTTAAAAACAAAAATCCAAATTTCTAGTTAGTATATTTTTACAAATCTGACTGATTAAACAACTGTAATCCTTAAGCAGCCCTTTTATAACATCCATCGCTTTAATGTGGCCTTGATGCCTCTTTGACATGCCTGCTCAAAAACTGTTTTCAAAACTGGGTGCCCCAGTTAATTTTCAGAGGTGCAATGAAAAGCTTTGATAAGAAAATAAATCTATGATTTGGAAATGTTAGCAGGTCATTATGGCAATTGTTGTGATACCCATAGATATAAATATAAAATCGTTTCAATGTTGGGGTGTTGCAAAATCCTGTTTATCTTTAAAAGGGTGCCACACCAACAAGAAGTTAGGGGACCACTGCTCTAAGTATACCAGACTTTTAAATAAACAGAAATTCCCAAATAAGGTGTTGAAATTGCTTTAACATAATTTTGGTTCAAACCTGAATCATCAATATCACTAACAGTTGGATTTAACCAACCTGAAACTTCGTTGAAATTCTTGTCCGAAAGTTGAACCCTGCGCCATGGTTCAGATTCAGCTGTAATAAATGTTGAAAATGTAGTTGTGTGGTCTACCCTACTGCTGTGGGATTTTACGTGTAAACTGTGTGTGAAATATTCACTAGTGCGTGTTGACATCTAGACTAATTTACTACGGGAATCGTATAATATACTGAAGTCATAATTTTGTAGAATTCTGCAAATAAGAGGGAGAGGGAAGAACTCAGAAGCTAAAATTATTTTTCCAAACTAACTTTACTTATGTTATTCTCAAAATAACAATGGTTGTGCTAAAAGAAGATGGTCTCATTGTAACCGAGATCTACATGTAATGGCTGAAGTTAACATTGCACTTTGGGTATGGGTATTTGGCTGTTGTTGTCTGCCTATATGCTGGCCATTAGTATCTTAATTTTCTAAAGAATATATAATGCATTGAAAACTGTCTACAAGTATAACCTGGACAATTTATCATGTCGGAAAATATTAATTGGTCATGTTAAAAAATATCCGAGGATAAGTAAAATTAAGTGAAGATTCATGTGAATGAGTAAAAATTGATATACTATATCAATATCATCTTTACAGATGTAATATTACCAATACCTCTGAAATCAACATGTCACCGTCATAAATTTTCAAGGTGTTTTATTACTTTGCTAAACAATAAAAACAATATATTCATCCATGTTTACTTTATGCATAATATTCATTTATTAAGGTTTATATATATGCAACATAATTAAATAATATATCATACGAGTACAATTAGTGAGCACATTTTTTAGCTCATTAATGTCACAAATAGATGAAAGTCATCAATAGACATATTCAAATCATTTCATTCAAATGTTGTCTCAAATAATAATTTAAATTAGTTCATGCTAAAAAAGATGGTACATTTACACTACTGTTGCAAAGAAAAATTTAATTTCCATGAAATTAGGATTCAAAAATCGTATAATTAGCTGTCCAAATTTGACACAAAATTCTTACAGTATGACCATAAATAACTACACTAACAGCAATTGTATCAAAAAAGATGTATTTCATTAAACCAAGCTCGTTATCTACAGTAAAAATCACTGGAAGGAAGACAGTATATTACATAAACAGTGCTGGAGAAAAATATTTCCCAATATTCAATTAGACTTAATTTTTGTAATAATAATTACTTATGATTAAAACCATACAGTCTTTTTGTTCTTTCCTGATATACATTTGATTAAGAACATAATTATCTATTCATTTAGTACTACCAAATTACACACTTGTATATTTACAATGTTTTAACAATTTTTCTCATCACAATACAATGCAAGGCTACTAAAGAAATCACATTTCATGAATGACAATTGTTGCGCAGATTTTAAAGAAACGATTCGATTCACTACTTTTAATGATCTACACTGATGTAGAGGAAGTAAAATAGGGGAATGACAGAGAAATAAGTTTTTTCTTTTCCTATTCATTACAGTGAACAGTGAGTATGCACATCAAATTTATTTTACGCCATTTACATATTCCAAATATTTCATTAAGGGTTTACAGCCATAATTGTAAAACATCAAGTTGTCTGAGAACTTACATATCCTGTCATTGCATGTATTTAGATCCTTAGATCACTGGATGGCACATGAGGCACAGCCTTTCGTGGCAGGCTCTACTCACACTTCCCTCTGAAGCCTGATGATGCACGCTTTCTCCCTGACCACCTTTTACAATTTCTCCATGAGCTCCTTTTCCCCATTCTTCATCATCGTCCACCATTATTAGGGGCTTTTGCAATGCGCCTGAATCCCCGCTGGTATCCACAACACCCTTGCCTCTCCGAGTGCCGATTAACCACCAGAATGAGCACTCAACTTTTGCTCGGAGTCCTGGTATTGCCCAAATGTGCTCTACAAAATCACAGGAGGGCTGCTTCCTCTTCCGAGGACATATGGTGTCAAGCTGTGGGGTAGTATCTTCATCTTCCTCTTGCAGTAATGTCAAGAAATAAGGATCACTGATAGCACCATTTGATGCAGTCTCACTCGATGAATGACTTTCAGATCTAGGACATTTTGTGTCCGAGGTTTTGACAGATGGTGCACAGTCTACTTTACACTGTACGAGTGACTCTTTTCCTTTACACTTTCCAGCATATAATGTTTTGCTCAACCAATGAGTGGATTCGTGCAACTTACCAACTGATGCCACAGTTTTATTTGCTTCAACAACAGCTTCTGCAGTTTCACGTATACCATTTTCGACGGGATGACTTTCATAGTTTGAACCACAACCAACTTGACGGGCACACTGCATCACATCACATGATCTGGAATTCAGCGGTCCTTTCCCTGATCCATCTGTTCTAGCAGAGGAAGTACAAAAGCCCCCCCCTCTAGAAGAGTTGGCAGACACTGATGAGAGCAATCCACAATGTTTCACATTATGACATCTTGATTGATTTTGGTGTGACCCCACCTCTAAAGATGCTCCTTCAACACAGGCATTATGGGCACAAGCTACACTATTTGTTTTGGTACCCCCAAAGGATGAACCCCATGTCATACCAGTGGCACAGTTATCTAGACATAGCTTTTTTGAAGGCCGATTGTCGCAAGATGAAGCATCTGAGGCAATTCCGAGAGCATGAGTACAGGAAAAGAGGAGAGAATGGGGATGAGAAGATGCATGGATGAGGCGGACCCCACTCTTGGCAGCCGTAGAAGATGCCATGGGAAACAGGGTTTTTCCATGGAGATTCGTAAAAGCCACTCCTGATGTGAAGAAGGATATATTCATTTCTTATTATCTTATTTATATTTACTTACTGGCTGAAAGGATTTTACTTTGAAGGACATTAACTGTTGTCTTAACTAAGATAATTATAGAATAACCGAATTGCATTTATTTTGGAGTGTTAATTTAATTCTTTAGTGTGGCAAAATTTGAAGCTTGAACAACTTATCACGTTTACTGCAAAACTGAAATCATTTATTCTTCATATATATATAATTACTGTTCATATATTTATAATTACTGTTCATATAGGGGTCAACAAACATTTTACTAAAAGGAGCACATGAGCATTTATATCATAGCATAGGCCACATTCAGCCTTTCAAATGACCAGTTGGGCCATGGGTAAATTTCACAGAGAATTTCTTGGATTGTGTAATGCAGGGATGGAAAATACAAGGCACGTGTCACTTTGGGCATGCATGCAATGTTATTTAATATGCGTAAGCTTATATTTTCTCCATAAACTATGAAGTTTCTTCGAGGAGTAAACTAGTGGCATGCAAAAAAATTCTGATGATTTACATTACTTTCTTGGTACATGACACAAAAATAATTTGCCATTCCCGGTAAAACATGTCATACCAATATGTTAGAAGCATCTTGCTTCCATATACTAAAAAATATTTAGATTTCATAACTGTTATCTAATGACATTGTCTACTGGCAAATATACGAATGCCAATTTCTTAAAGAAAATGATGAAATCACTGTGCAGACTGTATTTTGGGGACCCCTGATATAGGCCATAACCACTTTATTGATGAAACAAAAGAAGAGTATATGTTTGCCTTGAATCAGTTCCACAAGCTAAACATATAGACTGACTTTTCATCCTTTAAGAAATACTGAAAAATTTGCCAAAAAAGTGATAATTATAATTTCACACTAATTTCTAGTTATACATAAGTAAAATAATAAAGTTTTTCTTAAACATTATTACGAAATTGTAATTTTATGTTAGTTTTCAGTTTGCTATTCCTTTCAATTTTTATAAAGAATTGTAATGGAACTTTTATTTGATATAGGTGAGGCAATAAACTGAAATTTTTTCTCCAAATCGTACTTCAAAACTTAGAGAAACACATGAGAAAAGATATTAAAAGCAAAAAGGAGAGGGAAATATATTTTTTTAATACAAAAGGGGCAACAAAATAAAAAAACTTTCCTTTTTGATTTTTCTTTGCTATCTTTTCTTTGTATTTTTTTAATTTTTAATTTTTGAATTGTATGGTTTGGAGAATAATTTCAGTTTATTGCCTCAGCTATATCAAATAAAAGTTCCAGTTCCATTAGAATTCTTTATAGTTTATGTAAGAAAATTAATACACATATATTGAAAGTACAGTTTCAAAGAAATAGATACCTAAAGGCTTCCTGTTGAGATAAAACTCAAGTCTGCCATGCCAAAGATCCACATGAACTCCGACAATGCTTCCCAATCCAAAAGGGTAGCCATAAGAGGATCTGTGACCACCATGTTGCACATTACCTAAATGAAAAATAGCAGCACAATGTTAATAAATTTTTTTGCTATTTATATCAGTAGTTTACAAGCCGTGTATTTCTCAATATTTTCAAATGATGCTTTTTTATGTATTTTTGGGAATTATGGGGTTAGAAACGTTGAGTTGAAAATGAAGTTTCTTTTGTTACTAAGGAAATGCATTTAAAAAAAGTGTTTTTTGTGTGTTATCATTTTGTTTAAGGGGTTTTTGGAAATATATGTGAAAGGTCCTCTTTCCAACATTTTTTTGACTTTTTTATAGTATTGTTGTTTTTCTATGATAACTATAGAATTACCTCTGTCTGCTTTCAAATAAAAAGTCTTTGTTGTTAAGAGTTTTAATGGTAACAAAAACCTTCATTTTCAACTTAACGTTTCTAACCCCCATAATCCCCAGGATGTATTGTTTGCCAAAAATACATAAAAAAGATATCCCACTTAGACTTTCCACTATTGATTCTCCAACCTATTATATATCTCATTGGTTGAACAATCAGTTCAAACAGTGGCCTGTCACACAAGATTCTAACATAAAAAACAACGCATTTCATTAACCAAACAAAAAATATAACGCTACAAAATATAACGCTACAAAATAACAAAGTTCTGATATCTTTCGACGTTGTATCTTTGTTCCTAGTGTCCCAATAGATGAAGCATTAAATTAATTAGAAACTTGGCTTATAGAACAAAACCTTAATCAAGAAACAGTCAATGAATACATACATTTAACACATCTTTGTATGAGACAAAATTTCTTTCAAATAAACAAGAAAATATACCAACAAAATCAAGGTACGACTATGGGAAATCCCCTTTCCCTTTTTCTTGCAAACCTATTTATGACATTTTGGAAAACAATGTAAAAGCTCTTTTACCTATTTCTCCACAACATGGTTTAGATACGTAGATGACATTTTTACCATTTTCGATTTATCAAAAGCAACATGACTTCTTACAAAATCTTAACCGACATTATGAATCCATTAAGTTCACACTCGAACAAGAAAAAGCCAAACCCTTCCTTTCCTTGACTTATTAGTAAAAAGACAGCACAACAGACTAAAATTCAACATCTACCAAAAACCCACTCATATTGACACATACCAAATGATTCTCACCATCATATCTCACATAAATTAGCTCTGTTTCACTCCATGATACATAGACTATTCCCCTTTCTAAACCAGATTTTGATAAAGAACTCAAACACAAAAACTGCGCTTCTCTTAACGGATACAATCTGCAATTCATCAAAAACAACCTGCAGAAACATAAAAACAATTTATGCATTAAAAAACATACCACTCATAAATATCGGTATCACAAAACAAAATACATTAAAATTCCCTTCACACCCAGCCTTAAAAACAAACTTAGTAGCATTTTTTCTAAATATGACCTTAAAGCTGTACACATTAACCAAAATAAACTCGCTAATCTTCTACACAGTCCTAAAGATGCAATTCCATTTTTACACAAATCACGTATCTACAAAATATCTTGCGGTAACTGTGAAAAAGTATACATTGGACAAACTAAACCCAAATTAGAAACACGCTTCAAAGAACACCTTGCCCATTTGAAACATAATAGATTTAACATCTTAAGCATAGCCCCACACATACTAGAAACCAGTCATCTTATCACTATCAAAAACTTAACTCTTTTAAAACAAGTAAACAAAGTATACAAATTAGATGCATATGAAACATTGTACATACACAAATATCAGCAGACTGTTATGAATAATGACAGTGGCCCTCTCCCCCATTCCCCTCTCTACAGTCTAACAGTCGACTTCCCTCCCCCGCTCTAACCTTCACACCGTTAAATACCTCTTCATTCACTATCATCTACTGATGACAAGAGCTTCACTCTTGAAATGTGCAGTTAGAATGACATCCTTCTTTTTAAATTTTTTTTAGAGATCTGTGCAATTGAGTTTGAATGCATGTTTGAATTTAGTCTATTTGGTCCCTGTCATTGTTGTGAGATGCATAAACCATCAATCCCTGGGTTGAAACAAATTTTTCCATAAACTTGACTTATTTTAACTGTTTACCTATAAAATTTAAAAAAAAGATTTGTACAGTTTAAGAGCTTGTTTTTAAAGAATTTCTGTAAAAATTTTTCTTGAACTGTAAATTTTCAACTTTCACAGTGAAAAAACAATAAGTAAACAAAATTGTCATTTGTTGCTATAAATAATAAAATAACGATGCGCGATTAAAACAAATATTTACATGAATGAAACAAATATTTACATAAATTAAGTCCTAAAGGAAATATTTGGAAAAAACAGACAAATGACTTGAGCAAACCTCCACTTCTGGTTGCCCAGATTCAGCCAAAACCTTTTCAGACCTTGAACTACTGAAAAAAAAACTGTCAAATATAAAGTTTTGTGCCAATCTGATTATTAGTTTTTGAATTAGAGCACCCATAAAATTCCTACAACACACACAAAGACATCACTGAGAATAAATATAGTGAAAAAGTACTCCGAGGAACTCAAAATGTCTATTTCCGTTGAAATCTTGAATTCAATTTTTTCACTATAACAATACTTTCTCCTATATACTATGTATAGAGAAAGTAAAAATATAAAATTCGCATAATTTAATAGTTTTGGGCATATTTAAGTCATCTAACGTAGTCTTTATCAAGTAAATATTCATTCTGTATGTAAGATTTTCATATAAACCCGGGGAAGGAGAATGATGAGGAGGTAGAGAATGTGAAGAAAGAGAATGGGAATTATTTTAATAATATTATACTTTATGTTTGACAGGCTATTAGGCTAGCATTTATATAAAAATAAATCTTGCTTTATTCAACAAAAACGTAAACTTATGATATCATTATACTAACACACGAAATTTAGCAAAACCTAATAAGTATTTTAATGTCGTGTTTTGCAGTTTTTGAGACATTTTTAACTTTTCAATTATTAAATATAATGGTGTCATATCTATTTTAGATTTTTTATCCAAATACATGCTAAAGGCACGGATGGTGATGCCATAATCCTAACAAAAAATACAGTGGAACTTCCATAAGTCAAACTTCAAGGGAAACAAAAAAATATTCGAGTTATATATAAAACTCCACTTATGGAAATACGTTTTCCCCATAGAGATTTTGACCGGTAAAATTAATTCACTTCGAGTTATGGAAAATTAGTACTGAATAAAATTTGATCAGTTCTGATGATTGAAATGAAGCTTTCAAGATATCATTAGTTTGTAAATCAACTACTTCCATTTGCAGAGAATCAGGAACATCTTCACTATCAATTAAAAATGGGTTTTAAAAGAGTCGAATTTCTTTCGAATGATTGTAAATCTGCAAATCTTGTTGAAAATTCATTCTGAAGTTGTTCAACATAATCCCCAAATTTACTAATAGACAAGCTTGAATCTTGTTCCAAAACAATTGCGCAAATGAATATTAAAAGTTGAGCTGTATCCTTGACATCACTACCCTCATCTAGCGCAATAGAAAAATACTGGAATGAACTTGAATTTTTTTAAATGTTCGAAGAAGATCATTTCATATAATTTCTATTCATCAAACTTGTGTTGAGAAAGACCTTAACTAATCAATTAATCAATAATAGTAATTAACTTGTTTTATAATTATACTCATTTTTATTGAATAGAATTTGTACACAACAATTAGAAGATTGTATGCAACGTGTTCTAAATAAATAGAATTAAACACGCTCCTCCAAAAGCCAAATGATAGCCATAAAGATAGTTACAGAAAATATAATTTAAAAACATTGGCTATAATTAATTCCATAAGGTCGATTGAAAACGTTTTGTCTATAATTTGTTCGTTTAATTTTCTTTAGAGCCCTTTACGCTTCATAGGCTTCAGACACAGGAGTGTTTTTGCAATGCAGAAAAAGAACGAAGACAGCATTTCCTGGATTTATTTTCGCGTAATCTCCTTAAATATTTTATTACGTGTGTTTAATATTTACGTAGAAAATATTTCCAATATAAAATACCTTTTATATATCATTCATTTAATTTTTTATTTTTCTGCAGCCCTAGCTAACAAATGTTTCGCTAAGTTGACATTAAATCTAACAGCCAGTTCTTGCGAACTGGTCCCAACTCCCCACTGCTTCTATAGTTAAAAGAATTTTTGACAATTTGTGTGGTGTGATTTATTTAGTGACAGTTACCTAGTAGGCAAGCGATATGATTGTGTATCCATTAAGCAAAACTGCCAACTTCACATGACAGATGACAAAAAATGCCAGTCAATATTGAATTTAAAAAACACGTAAAATTTATAAATTATTTTGTTCAAGCAGGTCTGATGAGTTCAACAAAGTCAAAAGGTTGGTGGGCTTCAGAAAATCACTCTGAGGGCCGCATCTGTCCTGCGGGCCATATTTTGCCGACCCTTGATCTAATATATATGGGCTCTGCGTGACTCAAGTGCTGTTGCCCTGGAGATAGCATTGGTTTATTTACAAGTTCAGATCTTGATGTATGGTGATTTTTTTAAGAGCTTACAATATGCAAGCACCGACAACTCATTTATACAAACCACTATGGCTATGTTTTGAAACATAAACATTAGTTTGCAGTCACTATTAATACTCAAAATAGTTTACTGTGACATCTTAAGAAAGCTTATGATATTGTACAATTACCTATTTTTGTACGATTGACATTTTTTTGAATACTTACCATATTTTCCAGCCGATAAAACATGTTTCTCCAAAAAATAGTTATCTGCATCTTATTTGCCCCATGCACTAAAAATTACCGAATTATAAATAATGTCAAGTGCTGAAGCAGTAGAAATCAATTCTTAATTGATATATCAGCAACATTAATGGTAAATGTGGAAATGTTGGAAACTGACTTTGTATGGTGTAAGTACCCATATGGATAAGTACATTACAATGATATGAAAAGGAAGTCCACTTGGAAATGATTTTTTAAAAGTCACATATGTTATTAAATGGATAAAATACCACTCAAATTCATATAATTTCAAACTCCTTATGCAAGACAACATTTTAAGTGGAAAAATTTCACATACATTATATAGAGATCATTGTGGGACCCCAAGTATCAAACTTTTTAGATGAAAAAATTCTCAGATGGAAACTTTTTATCCAAATTTCCTTGTATTTATTTAAAGTTCCACGAGAATTTTCATTATTGCACACCAAGTGAAGTGCAACTCGTCAAGTAATGAATTGATGTGAATAATAGTAGTGACATCCGAAAGAAGGATTAAAAAAATGAAAATTTCTAAAAAAACATAATTGCATATAAGTAACTCATTAAACTAACCATTATATGAAAATCCCCAAGATTCACTGTCTTCCCCAAGAAGGCTGCAATATTTGAATCTGTCTTTCCGAAGGTCTACTGTAGCTGTTCCTACACCAACCATCTGAGCATGAAACAGAATGTGAACAATTATGAAAACATTTTCTATTAATTGGTAAAGATTTATAAGTTTTTCTAATAAAATTGCAATGTTGCTAATAATATCTACAAACTTTTATAAAAAGCAAACTATATTTAAGAGCTTGGATTGTAGGTTTCTGCAGGAAGCAGCGTTGTTAGAAGGTGGTTTCTGGGAGAGACTGCATAGAGAGCATTTTTAACTCAAAATTTCACCCACGTTGCAATGGGTGTCTTCAGGAGTGAAGTGATTCTCATGTTTCATCACTGTCCTTATATATTGGTTGTCCTTTCACTTTTCGGCCATTGGCATTGTTGTTTATCCTATCACTTTAGGCTGTTAGGTCCGTTGAGTTTGTTGAAACGTTGTTGGGTGAAAGGAATCTCTTCAATGTGAGGCTGAGATGGTAGCCATCATCTTGGTTGTAAATTAACGAACACTTCGTAGTTTCTATAGCTTCGCGGATAAGGGTGGGAAATAAAAATACTTTTTGACTAAAAGTTTGGTGTTATCAAAATCAATCTTGTGATCGGGTCCAGATATGGATTGTTCTGCATTGGCTGATGATTTCCATTGCTTGCTCTCTAATGTTCCTTTATCTTGCATTGTATTTATCTTCATGTTTGTTCCACATAGCTCTTCCTGCAACTGCAAGGCATCTCCTGTCAGAAGAAGGGAAAGCAAATCCTTTGCAGATGGTAGATATTCTTTTCATTTCCTCGCCATCCTGAAGGGAGTAAAAATATTAGCCTTTTGCAATAATCTGGCAATTCAGGCCATTGTTCCCGACATGTAGGGTAACATGGCAAATGCTATAGGCTTTGGTTGATCGTGACCTTTTTCACTGGTCTTTATTGCCCTTATGATGGATGAATATTCTCATATGTTTCTTTAAGGCTTGGTGCAGGTGTTCCTTTTCTTTTCTTAGGGACTCAATGTCACACACAGTTTTGGCATGGTGGCTGAGCATCTTAATCACAGAGGCTTTCTGTTGCGGGTGGCAGTATGAGGCCGCATTTATGTATCCGTCAGTGTGTGTTGTCTTGCGATATACTGAATGGCCAAGGGTGCCATCTGGTCCCTTCCTCACCAGGACTTCTAGGAACAGGAGCAGGGACAGCCTGAGCTACAGGCGAGCCAGGCGGCTGCCCAGGATGCCAAAGTTTTGGGGGTGCTATCCCGATCTATGCATTACTTGCAAGTGAATACATACTGGATACCAATTTATATCAAGAAACAAGCTGGAATCTTTATGGCATTCCTTTTAATTTTTCATTATCAATAATTTTTACAGCGCAATGAATAAATTAACATGTACTTTGTAAATATCTCAACAAACATTAATGGAGGGGGGTGCTGGAGAGCTATCTGGCCCGGGCCGCCAAAATTCCTTGGGCCACCCCTGAACCGGAGGCAGTAGCCTTGCTCAATTTCTAGAAAAAATGGCAACGCCAATTGCCGAAAAGTGAAGGGACCACCAATATATAAGGATGGCAATGAAACATGAGTATTGCTTCACTCCTGAAGACAACTAGTGCAATGTAAACAAAATATCAAGTTAAAAATGCTCTCTGCCCAGTCTTTCTCAAAAGTGCCTTCTAACAATATTTAAGAATGAAGAATTTTTACTAGGAAAAACCTAGAAAAAAATATATATAACTATCATGCACCCAAACCTGACCATCCGGATTGTGAAATAATAATTTGAAATTGGCAGCAGTAATCTTTTAACAGCAACAATAGCAAAATGCAAACCAAGAGATTATTTTAGCCCAAACCTTCACACTCCAATGTTGAATTGGTCTTGGCACCCTGTGTGCTAGGCACTGAATCCAATGTCAAGACTACCTCAACATCGCTATATGTTGGATATCCATGTAACTTCTGAGCCATGAAACAGCTGAATATTCTTATTAGAATCAAGAACCAGTGATGTTGCATGGCTCCCTAATATCATCCGTTCTACATGCTACAAACAATAAAGTGAGCTAGAAACCAAATTAGCCCAATCATAAAATGACTTTATTCAATATCAAGCCAAGACATCCAGCTATCTGCTGATAAACCATGAAATTCTACATTTTCTAGACAAATCATTGCATTGTTTATGAGTTGCTTGCATTTACATTGGAAATTAAGAGTGACCTATTAGATATGGGAGAACTAGCTTACAAAGGCATTAAAGGGGCTCAATAATGTCTCCTATTTTTTTGATTAGCCAGCCACACTCAAATTCCATTTCTCACAACCATTCAAGTTTTCCTGCAGCAATTCATTTTCAAATACACATTAACTGAGATTTTGTCATTATCTCACAATGATGATATTGGTTTCCAGTCATACAAAATACTCGGGGTTAAAAATGTACCCGAGTAAATTTGAAAAAGAATTCATTCCTGAAACTAAACAGTTTGTAGAAAATTTGTTTCTTCTTAGTTATTTTTTTGATAGAAAGTAATCAGGACTATGAATATGTAAGAAATAAGTTTAGTTTCTCTAAAACTCAAGTGTGATAATTATTTGGGCAGAGTGAAGAATTAAATGGATGACTGGTGAAAAAATACCACCCAATGGGCAAGAGGTAGACAAATCCAGGGGTTCCAAATGTGATATAATTAATCGTATGGTAATTAAATTGAGTTGTAAAATTGAACAGCAAATATTTCAGACAATATGCGTGAAGTGGATTAGAAAGGGATAAGGAAATAATCCTTACTCTACGATGATCAGTTTTGCTTACTTTTTTCCACATGGAATGTTTTAAAGAAACTAATGAGTAAGATAATCAAACACTTTATTAGCTGCCATGAATATATAAGGAAAGGATGGGGAAAAAAATTAAAAACCAATTCCCTTAGCTAAATGCAAGAGGTTTTCAAAATTTACAACAGAAAACCAACACGGAAGCTAAGCAGACCAAAAAAATGACTAAATGCAACTTCAAGCAATGCTAGCAAATGAAATGTAATCAAGATATGTCAAGGGAAAATTTCTGACATACCATGTCTGTTCCGTAGAGTGGTGTTAAAATTTTCACCTCCCAATAGTGATGCATGCCTGGTTCTAAGGAGTGTTGTCCTTTTACAGCTGCTGTCCCTGAGCTGTAGCTTGGGTGAAACATCACCTGTTTGAGATAAGAAGTTTAATATTACTTCGTTCATTCTTCTTGAGATTAATAGCCGTGCAAATTGTGTTAATACTTGCCTGTCTATTGTCTGCCATGAGGAGGATTGGAGAACCAAGTGATGGTGGTCGATTAAATCCACGGCCAATGAACCGAGCGGTTCCATGAGGATTGGGAACTGTTGGCCCTTGATCACCAGGATCCCAAGCCCATTCCACCCAACCTAAACAAAAGCATTTTTTTGTGGTTACTACCAATATAAAGATAGCACTATATGAAGGCTATGCTCCACAGAAGCATTCGCTATATTAATTTGTACGAATGTCGGTCGTTGCGGAAAGAAAACAATGGTTTTACGGATTTTTACGGCGCTGTGATGTTTAGTCGACATTTAATCGGGCTTTCTTTAGGCAGAAATTAATGCGAGTTAGCGATTGAGTAAAATAAATGCTAATGCAGAATCCAAACTTAAAAAATCCATGGAATAGAAGCTAACTGCAGCGTTGACGAGACGTTATCATGAAATACAACGCATGAAGGATAGTTTTATAAGACTACCACCAGCATTTAATGGCGTAAATTTTCTAAGATGCCGACGTTGTCCACTACGTAATTATTACGCTTCTAAACATCGAATGCGGCATTTGTGATGAATATATAAATTCTTAGAAATGCAGCATCACAGATTTTAAAGTCATCAAGCTCAAAACGACAAAACAAAAGGTATTAATGATTTTGAAATCAAAAAAATACGATTCACCACCTCGTTGGTTGACTTTGTTTGCTAAACCTTTGCATAAAATATTCGGGTAATCACTTCACAAGAACATTCAATTTACAGCTAATAAAAGGAAATAAAAATGAATAAATTCGAATCGACTTATGCAGCAATAACCAAGCACCTTCATCTTCTTCTCCACAAGAACATTTTAATACAGATGAGCGTCCAATACTGGCAACACAGTCACAAAAAGGGCTCCAATTTGCTTTTTCTCCACGCTTTATTCTTCGGCATATAAACATCTTGTTGTTAAATGCACTCGGATGTATGTAACTGTCAATTAAAATAGCAACTATTCCATCTTCAACAATAAATTTTGCTTGCGCAGCACACCATACTTTCAGCCAAGGTCGATTAAAATTGAAGCAAATTCGTCAATATCGATATTCAGCGATCCTTCGACTGCAATCTTGCAATAAATTGCCATAGGAATTAAACGGTTGGTTACTGGTTTTGTTAAGAACTTAAGAATCATTCTCGTGCTCAACGTAAAATAGTGGTAACGGCTATACTACATAGTAACGTTAAATTCTAGTATCTTAAAATGAGGCAGATATTTAAATTATGCGTGGAGAAAAAAAACGATATACCTCTAATCAAGATAGGACAAAACTATTTAAAAGTGAAATAAAACAACTTTAGGAAATTCCAATGAAAAAGTTAACTGTCCATAGTTAATGGTCACAATTCGTCATTGTAAAGTTTACACGAGTTCTCCATGAATAGTCATTGCAAACGCATCTGGCAATTAAAGTGAATGTAGAATGTTTTCTTTTTTTAAGGGTCTTTGTAGCTTCTCCTGGTTACACTCATTCTAGGATTGGTTTCTGAAGATAGTTAATTTCAGTTTATCTAGAGACTTATTACAACATAGCTTGCAATTTAAGTGTTCCTTTAAAAGATTCATTCATAGATGTTTTAAGAAGTCAAGAGCGGTGTTTTGTTCTTTTTCCTCATCTGAGTTGTACATTACATGACTTGGGTTGATCACATATATTTAATTTTCCAGTAAAAATAGTTGAGTTATCAACTGTAATCTTGCAGCAGAAACTGTTTACTCAATGAGTTGTGGTCACTGATCAGACTTGTAAGACAGCTTCTTATTCAGAATCCTTACTTTTCTATCTTGGTCTCTTGAAAAATCTTAAAATCGGTCACCAGCTACATTCACATAGTCTCCTCTACTCGTTACATATAAATAGTGAACACAAGATAATGAGAATAGATCTAATTGAAAAAAAACCTTAGTCATATAAACAGTATTTACTGAATATTGCTTTTGTTATGTAAGTAGTGTGTCCTTGATCAGAATGTCTAGAAATTCTTGAAGACTCACAAATTATCTATATTTGTAAGTTACTTTAGGCTTAAGTGAAGGTACTGGGGTTAAGTGAATTTTAGCATAAAGGCTGTGAAATTGAATAACAGTTGTAATAATTGAATAACAGATGTAATAAATTCCACAAGGTTGAGCCTGACTTTATTAATGATATGAATAACAGTTGTTTCGCAAGAGGTTTAAATCATCAGAACTGCACTATTAAAAGGTTTTAGTTTTATTTCATAATACCGAGTTCTGTGCTGTGGAATTAAATATTCTTAAGTGATTAACCTTTCTAGTACAAAATGAAATTTAATATGCTGTATTTGCTGGTTTATTCAAAGTAAAAATTTGAAAACTAGACACCTATGTACTTCAGTGCATGTAGTGGTACTTATTTATAACAGAAGCAGCAATTTAGGATGCCAAACTATTCATGGAAAATTAATTCTACTCAGCATAGAACCTCACATTGCTCCAAAATATATTGAAAAAATACTATATTAACAATAAAACACACCAGTGATAGATACACTTATATGATAATATACTGCCAGCTTGAGGAATAACTGGGCAGGCAATGCTAACTTTGCATCTGAGGTGCAATGTATACGGTTGATATCCAAACTTGAGCATTTAACATTGTTTATAATTCCTACACCTCACAAAATTGTTTTGTAAAACTACCAATATTTATTATTAATTTTGGTTACAACATGACCATCTTCTTCTTTTAGCAAAATGATGGTATTTTTTAATCAAATTACGTATTTTTACTTTTCTAAAATAATTTTGGTGTTGGATTATGATTACTTTCTTTTTTATACTCTTATTTACAGGACATCAAAAATTTTAAATACCATATAATTAACCAAACTTGATGTAGATTCATCGTAATGTTTAAAATGAAACAATATTTTCATTATTTGTATAAAAATGACTTCAATGAGAATGTAACTCCATATAGAAACATTGTATAACAAATGTATGGTTACAGACCAAATATTTTATGTAAATTAACATGGTTTTATAATAGTCATCATTGGTCAATCCAGAATAATATGTTAAATAAATGTAGTGGTACTTATTCATAACAGAAGCAGCAATTTAGGATGCCAAACTATTCATGGAAAATTAATTCTACTCAGCATAGAACCTCACATTGCTCCAAAATGTATTGAAAAAATACTATATTAACAATGAAACACACCAGTGATAGATACACTTATATGATAATATACTGTAGACTTCTAGATAGAATCGACGGATGAGGCCTTTACTTTTAGATAAAAGTTCAGGTCATGAAACTGTTCAAGTGTTCGTGGATTTAATTTCGTATTTAAATGAGCTGACGCAGTCGTGTAGACCAAAGCATGAGTATTAACGAGCCAAAATATAAAAATCAGTAAAAATTACAAATTCATTTAAACGGTAATGGGAAATACGAATTAATGGAAGATGTTTTTATAGTCATAAAAAGCGCTCCAGACGAAGTGGAATTCGATATTCATTTGTTTCCAATGTCACTGTCGGGCAGAGCTTGGAGGCTGTGATATTTCGTGTAGTTTGAAGAATACATATGCTACAGCAATTTTTATCAGTGTAGAATGCATCAGAAGTCCATTGCATTTATAACGGAATATGCAGAGCCTGTAAATATTAGCATGTTTTATTAAGTTTAATTTTAATATTATATTTTATGGATTAGTATATTCGAAATACATTTTCAAGCGACGGTGAGGTATATCCAATTGAAATATTCATTTTCCTTATCAGGTACTCACTGCACAGAAGAATTTGCAAAAGACACGGAAATGGCCTCCGTTTTTTAATTTCATTGATACTCATCCAACTTGCGGAAAACTCTAACGAGTTTATAATGTCAACGTAATTACCATAGTTTTAGGTAGGTTATCTTGGAGGTATTATGCTGATTAATTTATGTTATTTTGATACGATGGCTTACGTTTTTTATCTGGACCTATGTGTGGATGTTAAGGATAGTCTTCATTGAGCGTTTCTTAATGTGAATGAGCTGGCAGCCTGACTTTTGTAAGAACTTTAAAAAAGTCCTCGGAAAGGGATTATGCTTGAACTAAAGCATTATTGTTAAGAATAGTAACATTTTATATTGAATACATGGTTTTACTAATTTTAAATATATATACCGTCTTCGCGGCATTTTTGTTTTTACTTAATACCCGTTTTATTTCATGGTTAATTTATGAAATTTATTTAGCAATATAGTTATAGTTATATAGTTATTGTGCTGTTACCATGCATCTTTGTAGTTGGACTTTTTCAAACTAAAGATGTATAGATCAATTTTGTTAAGGTATACCTGTAGGTAATTATTGGTGTTTGAGGTAAAAATGATAGACTAAAGGCATGGTTATAAATGGTTAATGTTGAATTTCATCAATAAATGTATTATTTTTGCCAGCCAGACGGTATAGTGCATATCCTGTAATATGCTGGCACAAGTTCCTGGGCATTTCTTCCAACTGCAAGTACTAAATATCATGGCATAGAGGAATATTGTCTGTTACACATCTGTTGTTAGGGTTTAGGTTTTGAACCTTTACTCGCATGTTAATGATTATTATATATATTATTATTTTATACAATAGTTAGATTTTTCCCTTTTTAAATATTAACATCAGTTATAAAAAATAGTCACTATTTGTGGAATTGCTATTTGAAATCGGCATATTTAAAAACTATCTTCACAATGGTGTGGAAATTAATAGCACAAATAGATGAAATATATAAAAACCACTTTTTACTTCAAAATAACAAAGATTTATTGGAATATTTATTTTTTTAGGAGATCCCAGGATTGTGTTGCCTTCCACAAGGATGTCAGGCAAAACGTTTAATAAACACTGTTTTGAGAGAAATCCATGTTACACCATGTTTAACATATTGGTATACACTAATACCTGCATATTGGATGTTTTTTTCCAAAATTTTAGATCTTAAAAATGGGGTGCATCCTTTCAAGAGTACATACCGTATTTACTAGAGTAAATGCCTCCATAGCATAATTGCCCTACCTGAACTATGAGGAGGAAATAAAAGATTATTTTTTATGATGTTTACCTACTTTCATACAATAGGGGAAAACTGCACATTTGTCCTATCTTATTTTAGTGTAAAATATTCGTGCGAAAAATTGCGACAATTACATGAGTAAATACGGCAATTCTCCCCTAAATGAAAGGGCAAAAACTCAGAATATAAATTACCAGAAATTTATTTTAATATCCTGTAAAATCAATTAAATTACATATAACTGTTATGATGAAAATCCAAAATTATATGCAAAACAAATTATAGAGAGTTTTAGTAAAAGGAGTGATGTGATTTGAATGTAAATAATCTGTCCATATGTAATGGAATACAGGGAATATAAGGGAAGATATCCGAAAGAAGTTGATAAAATGCTACGTATGGAGCATAGCATTGTATGGGGCAGAAACATGGACGCTAAGGAAAAATGACATCAAATGCTTGGAAAGCTTTGAGGAGAATGTTGAAGATAAAATGGACAGATAGGATGAAAAACGATAAAGTGCTACGAAGAATAGGAGAGAAGCGAATGATTATACAGACTATCAGAAAGAGGAAGGCAAACTGGGCTGGACATTGCCTGAGGAGAGAGAGTATGATTAAAGACGTGTTAGAAGGAAAACTAGATGGAAAAAGGGGAAAGAGGTAGGAAAAGTTTTCAGCTGATAGACGATTTGAAAGGGAAAGAGAGTTATCAAGATATGAAGAGGACAGCGGAAAATAGGAGTATATGGAGAACCAGGTTTAACCAAGAATAATCACGGACAGACTACCTATGATGATGTAATGGAATCACATTTAAAAATCACAAATTAAAATACCTGAAATTCTTTGCATGGAGCCTTTTTGCATGTAACTTTTGCACCTAGTGAGTTGCAAATCTGTGTGTGTCCTAGGTTGTTAGAATACATATATATCCTATACTCAGCTGCATTATATTTTCCTAGAATTTTAGGCAAATACCTACCTGCATCCTATACATGGGTGTGTATAGTATTTGAAAAAATTCCTATTAACTAAAATCAGAGACAGAGTATAGAATTTATTCATTTTACTATTTTGTAGGTATATTCATCGAATGGGTAAAATTCACAAAATTTAACTGTTGAATTGTTTGGTTTGTCTGAGGTTTTATTGAGCATAGAGATTATATTTGTATTCATTTTTTAAATTGGGAAAATTCCCAACATTTGTTATCTTTTT
Organism: Tanypteryx hageni; assembly: GCA_028673005.1. NCBI lineage: Eukaryota > Metazoa > Arthropoda > Insecta > Odonata > Petaluridae > Tanypteryx > Tanypteryx hageni. The sequence goes on from CM054116.1 coordinate 97,917,356, forward strand.
TGTTAATTTCCTATTTTTTCATAATCATTCAATTTCAGTATGTTTCAATTTCTGAAATATTAGGCAAAAAGTGGAAAAAATGTAATTTGAATGGATATTTTTTCAAGCTTGTTACTTGAAAAATATGGTAATTATAGCAATTTAATGTATAGATGAAAAATGTTATGCAGCATTCTGAAATCCTTTAGTAACTGGTTGCATTTTTGAGAGACAAAATTATGCATATTGTACTAAAATTGAACTGACAAATCTTGCAAGTTTGAAAATAATTTTTTTAATATCCAACAAGATGCATTTATTGAGAATAGCACAATCTTATGTATTCTGATGTGCAATGTGGGTGAAACGTATAGTTAAAAATGCTTTCTAAGCAGCCTCTCCCGAAAGCGCCTTCTAACGATCTATAAATTGATCAAAATAGGAACATAAACTTCTTAATTGTGCTTCCATCAATCTTTCCCACTCAGGAATCTGTGTCCTGGTTTTGTCTTAATTCATGGTGGCAGAATTACTACTTGAAAAGCAACTGAAGAATTCATTATTTCCTGCGGATCATACAATAGAGTTCTTACAGAAGATTTATGAAGAAGATGGATTTCAGCAAAGTTCATATCATGGGCAACCATCGTAGAGTGCCATGTGGGCTTAAATTAGGAACATTATTTTCTGCAAATTATGAAAAAAAATTCTCAAGGATCATTACAAGTGATGGTACCTTGGTTAATGTCTTTTTCATTTGTCCCTGATGCAAAAGTCATTACAATATATGCCAACCAGAATTAAAAATGCAATACTTGAACTGAAGAATATAGCGAAAGAAGTTTTTCAAAGACCATCCTATAAGTGGTAGTACATATAAAATTACTATTTCCGATCGGATGAAGACCACTTTGAAGAAGGTACTTTTGAATAAGTCGTACATGTTTCGGTTTTGTTGCAATAAATTCATCCCCATGACTTCTTTTATCACAACTTGTGCATGCATTGAAATCTTTTTCCTGGAAAATACGCTCTTTTGCATTGCGACATATTATTTGAAATCATTAAACAATAGATCGATTAAAGCAAAATAATATAAAGGTTATCTAAGTGTTAGTGAATGATAATGAAGCACATTGGGATTGGGAATATATCTGATGTTTGATGCTTTGTATACTTGATAGTTTTCAGTCACAAGATTCAATTTTTCCCCTGGAGATTTTAACTCTCATTGTTGAAAATTTGAAAATCGTGTTCGCTTCCAGTATAATATTACCTGAACTTTTTATCCTGTCAGCTGAATAAAAAAAATTAAATTAGGCATATCAGTCATTCTCCTTTGATCAGATGACAAAAGTAAATTATTATTTTAGTCTGATTTAAATATTGATTGCTGAAAGTTAATTACATTGTTGGATTCATTGATAAAAATGCATAACTTTGTAAGCACACTCACAGTATTGAGCTTAATAGGAATTTCTTAAAATTACATCAACTCATATTCAAGGAAATGTCTTCAATGATCAATAGCATTTTATTAAAATAACGTATGTAAAATATGCATTTTCTGTTGTGATTGCCGACTGATAAAAAATAGTTACCCTGGGTCAAGTTATTGATTTTTATGGGGTTGGTGGTTTGCTAGCTGTATTATGAAAAGGTCTAATGATTGATTGCTGAAGAGTTCTTATTTCATAAATTTAACAAAAAATTGAATTCCTTTTAACTTTTAAGAATGGTGTTTACTAATTAGATTTAAAACTGAATCATAGATTAAGTGCTTACATAGTGTAAAACATATTGATTATATAATAGGTCCTGGGATGGTTTTTCCAGTATTATTAAAATTAACTGATATAACTGTAACTTAACGGAATTGCTTCATAATGACAACTCACTTTGTTGAATGAGAAGAAAATTGAGTTGTCATTTTTCCAATATTATATATTTACATTTCCAAATATCTCTCTGCTTTTTGAAAGGTAATCATTTTCCACCTATGGACTAACAGAAATGAGACCTTTGCAAAAACCAGCTGCCTTTATGTGGACTTTGCTGGTCTGAAATGCACTTCTGGATTGACAAGCGGAGTCAGGCATGTAGTGGTGCCCCACCTGGTCGCCTCCGTGGTCCTCCCCTCCCACCACACAGACGCCACCAAGCTCACGGTCTCTTCCGTTCTGGTCGCTCTTCCATACCGAGGCGGTCCATTGCCAAACCATCTTACCGTCCCAGGTCGAGGTTGAATGCTCCTCCAGGACGGAACATCCCTCCGCTTCATCACAATGCTGTTCTCCCACCTTCAGAACATGCCCCGACTGGCAATGTTGCCCTCTCTCGCCCACCTGAGTCGCTCCGTTCGGTTCCCTTGGGCCATCCAAATTTGAACCCTGACCTAGTTACTGTGAGGAACACAGAGTGTTTGCATAGTCAAAATGTGCGTCCTCCTCCACCTCACGTTTTCGGAGAAGATTTGGTTGCAGATGGGAGCCCGAGTGGAGGTCTCCCCTCACCTGGAGCAGTGGGGAAACTTCGTTGCGGGATGTGGGCCGGTTTTGGCATGGCAATTCTTTTTGTGGGTGGGACCAAATTTTATTTTGACCATCAGGTGAGTTTTGTGGTTGTGCTATCGAGGTCTTTATCAAAGGATGTGATGCAGTTGATTATTACATGCATAATTGATAAAAATGTGTGTGCTGGAAAATATGAGCTTCAACTGATTGTGAGAGATGTTATTGATTTATCTCAGAGAGGTAAAAATAAATCTTTACATATTTGCAAAGAGTAATTTCTTAACTGCTATGGAAATCAAAGAGAAACTTTTCTGTGATGAGTGAGAGTGATTCAAAAGTCACGCAACCCAGCATTTAGGTGTCTCACAAAAACGGTCAACCAGTCGCAGAATCATGGTCTTATGAGGGACAGGAGCGTCGGGATACCTCCCCTGCTTCTTACACCTGTGCATACGACCGAGTTGTGAAATAATGTTCAATTATGAACATCCGCTGCTCCTGGGAAAACGAAATGTTGCTCCTGCTGCAGACAAAGCATTACTGGCGCTGGATGGGACACAGGACACTACTCGTCGGCGACTGTAAGGCATCATGACACACAGGTGGTACCAACTGTTGCCCGCAGGAAAAGTTCCAACACATTGTCACGGATTATCAGACACCTAAATGTTGGGTTGCGTGACTTTTGAATCACCCTGTATATGGATTATTCCAATATTTGCAGAAATAAATCTTAGTTTTGTTCTTATTGTCATTGTGATTGTATTGCATCTTAGTTATAATGTGTCAATATTAATTTTCTACTCTTTGGGAGTAAGATTTAATAATAGAATCTTAGAATTAATCTAAAAAGTTTGCCTGATAATTTGTAGTTTTTTTTACCTCTTGGGTATTTTTGTTGTGCTCAGGGATCAGGGGTTGAAGTGTTGGTGTTTTGTGCAATGCTGTTGCTATTCTTACTTGCTGGATGCATTGTGTCCATATGCCGAGCCAGGGGAGAGAGGCAACTTGCCCAACAGTATTCAGAAGCCTGCCATCATAACAGACCTATTGATCCTGTCCTTCATAATGAGCCACATCATCATGTAAGAATTAATGAGTTAAGCTAGTCTTATCGTGTTGCATTTTCTTCCTCTGAAATATTTTTCCGAAATGTATATCATTCACATAGAATTTAAATAATATTTTAACACATTTGCTGCATTCCAAATATTGGTGATATTTCCCCAGGATTCGAATTTGTAATTTTAGTTTTTATTTAAAATTGCCTCAAAATAACGAAAAATAAGGGTTTTAGTTGATATTATGAATTTACAATAAAAATAACATGTAAACAACTTCCTAACTAATCCAAATTCATAATAAAATATTTCAATTTTTTCATAACTACCCAAAAAATTCTAAGAAGTGAGTAAAAAGAATCTAAACTAGTGCCCATATAAAAAAGTGAGATGCAAAATTTCCCAAAAAAAATAATAAATACCATAAAAAATATATAGCATTTAAAATCTCGCTTGAAGACTACTTGTGAAACTGGGATTAAAAACACAATAAAAAGAAAACAAATGCTGCTCACTTGAGGTCTAAACTTTCACCGAGTGCCTTTCTTAGGAATGTATCCCTCAGCGCAAAGCCAACAGATCCAACGTATAAGGAACCATGTACATTTAAGATGCACAGTTGTATCAAGGGCAGCAAATGTGTTAAGAAATCCCTTGACCTCTTAAACTGGTAATTTTTGGGTCTCAAACCAAACCTAAAAATAGTAACTTTTGAGGCAGCTCTGTGAGATGTTTTCTACTTTCTCCATACGTAGCATAGGAGAAGGTATTGTTTTCAGGAAAAAATTGAATTAGAGATTTCAATGAAAATACACGTTTTGAGGCCCCCTGAACACATTTGGAGGCCCTCTGAACATGTATTGAGGTCCTCTGAACACGTTTTGAGGCCCCCTGAACACGTTTTGAGACCCTCGGAACACATTTTGAGGCCCTCTGAACACGTTTTGAGGCCTCCTGAACACGTTTTGACCATTTTCTTGATGATGTGTCTGTGATAGGAATAGCTCTAACTCAAAATCTATGAATCAGATCAATATGAAATTTTATGTTTGACATTTTTATTAAAGGGGCAAGAGTTGATAAGTCTTTGGTTAAAATCGGTCAACTGGAAGTGACACTTGACTCTTGGTCTTGTTTTTACCAATTTCCTCATTAAAACAATAATTTAAAATAACATTAAATTTAACCCGGCAGTACTCACACACCTTTCTGTAATGTAAGAGGCCGCCAGGGTGTCTCTGACGCCCCACAGATATTTTTGTTTAATAAATTATTAATCGACTATTTTCAATAAATTTTTCATTTTATGTTTTTTGATGTATTTTTGATTAATTGAAATTTATTTTAAGATGTCAATTAGTTAACAAAACTTGGAGAAAAATAAAAATTGTGTAAAATACAATGTTTGTTCTTACTTTTATGAAATTTTATGTTTTGTAATCTAAATGAAATGAAAATGATAGTCAGTAAAGTAACTGTTCAATAGCGATCCCAGATCATAAACAACAACACTAATGATGGTAATAGTAACAATAATTTCACAATTAAACATGTAAACCACTCGCAAAACAAAAAACACGGAGATTTCCACGCAATGCTCTGTTACAGTCTACGAAATACTCCCGAACTCAAAGAATAAGCACAGGATATTAGTTTTTTTAGGGGAAAATGGTTGAAGGCATGTGCCACTCCAGCTATTGAAGGGAAGGAGTCATAAAACCTAAAAGTAAAGGAACCCTGTCATAAATAAACAGCAACCCGCACGACCACTCCCAGGTTAAGAACTATAGAAAATGTTATCCTCTATAACTTTTGTTTGAAGTTTTTTTTGTAGAATGCATTGCTTAAGAGATATTTTAAAAACTATATTTTTAGCTGCTACCACCACATCAGCTGAAGGTAACTTCTGTAAACACTTTACGCTTAGTTGCATCTTATTAATGCTTCTTTTTATTTTCTTAATTTTTGGAGCTTTGCGACTACATCCAATATCAGAAGGCTATGGTATGAGTTTCTTTCTGCTCTTTGTAAAGTCTTTGAATTTTTCTTGCAGTTCCTTAAATTATCATCATTTAACCTATTTGGAATTTTTAGAAAAGACAGGTATGTGGTTGCCACATCAGATTTTTTATTTATAAATTTCACTTAATCTTGTTGGCATTCATGTAATGTAAATAAGTTATATTTGTGTTGTAATGAAGAAAAATTTAATTTAAGACATTCATGACTTTTATTTGTTACCAAAAGATAACTGTCACTAAAATTTCTTCAGAAGAAGTCTCTTTACACAGTTCAGCAATGAATACCTATTTTTTTCTTTCTTGCTCTCATGCAAAGTAAAGATAAAAAAATCATTTCTAAGGCATAGTTATATCAAGAAAGACATTTTTTTCTATGACAAATCTCTATAAAGGCTTCAAATTAGGTGGACTTTTGGATCTGCTTACACACTATTACTCAATCCCTGGGGTGTTTGTTTTAATTTTAGCTTTCAGTATTATCATCTACAAGATCCACATTCCATATGTCATTAGTCAAAATCCAAGTTGCACGGTGTTGTATAGAGAATTTGTCTTTAGAAACTCACTATCACATGAATTGTAACTTCTCTGCTCCTATCCACTTCAGTTGTATGAAACTTATGTAATGATCATCAGTAAATTCTTGTACGTTTCTTTCTCTCCCCTTGATGCTTCTTAATAAGTTTAGTATATATACTTATAGAAATTTTTGGGCAAAGAAAGACCAGGGTCTACTCGTGTATGGATGTCTGACTTCAGGAGTAAATATACAAAATATAATTTATTTTAAACTCTTACTCTGTGAAAAATCATTTGTTATTACATTAAATACCGTATTTACCTGAATTCAAGATGAGGTTTTTTTCCAAATGACAGCTTGCGAAAATTGGGGGTTGTCTTAAATTCACATAGGAAGTTATATACCATCAATATATTGTGGTCAATTGATCACATGTCAATTTGTTATGCTTCAATTCGTGGTGAATCAATTTGATGCATGTCAATTTGTAACACGACAAACTCATCATGCGTCAATTCATCGCTAGACATTCGTCGCTTGACAATTTCGTCGCGAGACATTTATTGCGAGGTAAATTGGAAGGCGAGACACCATGATTGGTGTACAGCAGGGGGATATGCTTGTTGGGTTGGGAGTCATCCCCTGCCATCCGCCATCCAATGTCTCACGTAATTCACAAAGAGAATTGCGATTCATTCTGGTATTATTGAAATATAAAGAAAATTTTTTTGTGAAAAAGTGTCTCCCACTGCCATTCACCAGTCATGGTGTCATGCTTTCCAATTTATCTCGCGACGAATTTGTCGAGAGATGAATTGATGCGAGATGTTTGTCGACAAATTGACACACGACGAATTGACTGTGACGAGTTGTCATAGAACTGTAGAAAGTATGGTTACATGTTTAATCAGGGTTTTTTTAAACGAATGAAGTATAAGATACAATAATTCTATCTGCTGAAATATTTCATTGGAAACTTACAACCCGGAATTCAATTAACGTATTAATTTTAAAAATACCGTATTTTCTGCTGTATAACGCGCATGTTATCTACACAAAAAATATAAAAATCAGAAAAAAACATGGTGCGCATTATACAAAGGAAAATAAAATTTTATTGAAATTAATGCATATTAACTTTTACAATTCATTCGAAACCATAAAAATCATCGCCTGAATCAATGTCAAATGATTCAATAGCACTCATAATTTGGCCAGGCACATTTGAAACTTAATTTTCACAAGAATCACCTTCATCATCTTCAACTTCTTCTGTGTCTGTCATAAGTGTATCACTAAGAGCCTTTTCAAAACCTTTTTTACACAACTAGCCATCACAGATCCCCAACTCTCAACAATCCATTTACACATTTCTGCATAGGATGGTCTTTTCACTTTCCCAGAGTTAGTATATTGATGCACACCCACTAACATCCAATCCTCTCACTTAGCTTGCAATTTTGATTTGATTGACTTGTTCACAGACAGGTCTAGTGGTTGAAGTTTTTTGGTTAAACCACCGGGAATGATAGCTAGCTTTGAATATTTACTGACCACTTTTTTAATTTCAGGCATCACATGACAACGACATGAATCCATGACTAACAGTGACTTCGAATTAAAAAAGGCAGATTTTCGCTTTCTCCACACACTGTCCAACCAAACCCTCATCATTTCTTGGTTCATCCAACCTTTCTCATTCGCAGTTACTACAATGTCCATAATAAAGCATTCTTTCGGCACAGTCTCTTATTTAAAAATCACCATGGGAGGAAGCTTAGAACCATCAGACATTGCACACAAAACAACTGTAAAATTTGAGTTCTCATGCCCAGTAGTTGCTACGGAAACATCTTTCACCCCTTAAAGGTTCACAGTTCTAGCACAAGGAAGATCAAAACTCACCGGAACCTCGTCCATATTGCCGACATGCATTGCATCGACTCCAGACATGTTTTCTTTCATATATTGTCTAAACTTAATCATTTTCACCTCCCAGTCCATCGGTAATTTTTGGCCGATGCTTGTCGATATATGAACACACAAATTGTTTCTCCTCATGAAACGGAATCCCCAGGAAGGATACGCTTTGAAGCCCATGATTTCCATCTCTTGAGCAATGCATTTCGCTTGCAATAAGACCCTCATTGTTGAAATCCTAATGCCTTTTGCCCTTTCTTGTATAACTCACTCATACAGTTCTTCTGCGAGTTCTGGCCAAAAGCATTTTCTGAAATGCATTGCTCGTTTTTTCTGATGCAACTTTTTCAGCACCAATTTGCCTTTATGCTATTCTCGTACACTCGATTCCCCTACGTTAAACTTTCTTCCAGCCTCACGATTTTCTTTTACTATAGCGAATTTTACGACTTTTAATTTAAACTGCAAGTGTATGATTTTCACTTTGCATATTTTCATTTTCCATGGTAAATTAAAAACTTTTTCAATGCCAACGCCAAGCTAATTCAAAACTCAATAAGACCATGTGGTGTACAGTGAAAGCAACTGAGTAACGGGAAGCCATAGCAAATTTTAATTGATTCATTTTTTTCAGGAAGCGCTTGTTTCAAATAGATTTTTTTTGAATGTGCATTATCTATACATTTGTTCCAGGTTGAAGAAAATCACTTGCGCATTATCTATAAGGTGCGCATTATAGACCAGAAAACACAGTACATTTTAACAAGTAGTTCTGGAAAGAATTAATCTGCCTACTTTCCTTTCAATACAATTTTAATATATCACAAGTAGAGGTGTACATGGGTTTCCTGTGGTACAGAAGTGCTTTTCGTCAAATTCGCCGTAGTATAATCGTATAGTAATGTATATGCTTGGAAATCAGAAAATTATTTTTCCTCATAGTGTGGTAGTTCTGATTTTTTGATCCATTCTAAACTTATTCATCTTGTTTTGCCATTCTATACTCACCCTACAAACAAAATTTCTTTGAAATCTGTTCAGCCAATACCTTCCAAATTCATAGTTACAGAAAAATTCTAACCTTGATATTATGGCAGCCCTATTTAGTTGACCTGGTTGAAATATGACATTTTGGTTATTTGTTTATATGAAGATTAAATATACTATATTTGGTTCAAATCTATTGGGTCAGTTCTCTAGAAATACATGTAAAAATATTATTTAATTTTTTATTTTGGTAGTCCTGCTCTTTAGCTCCGCTTTTAATCTTGATTTTATTATGGTATGTTGTACAAATCTTATATAAAAAATTTAATTGAAATCCGTTCAGCCAATTCCTTCAAAATCCTTAATTACTGAAAGTTTAATTTGTAGTTGTGGCACCCCTGTTTGGCTGATTCGGTTTAAATATGCTAATATGGTTTTGTATATTATAAGTATTAAATTTGGTTAAAATTGATGTGAACAGTTCAACACAAATACGTGTAAAAATGATTTTTTTATCCCTTGTATTGTGGCAGCTCTGCTTTATAAATCTATACTAAACATCTTCATTTTGTTATTTTATGTTGCATGCCTACTTCATACAAAATTCCATTGAAATCAGTTGTGACATCCCTGCTTAGTTGATCCAGTCCAATTATGTCATTCTGGTCATTAATTTATGTGAAGATTCTATGTACCAAATTTAGTTGAAATCGGTTCATTCATGAAGAAGATGTTAGGGGGACACACACGGACACCGAGGCGATCTTGCAAACTACTTTACATTTTTTGAAAAGTAGGGTAAAAATTATTTCTTTAGACAAAAATTTGTAACAAACCACTTCAATTAATGAACTTGTACAGCAGACCCGTGACTTATGACTGCTCGACTTCCGACCCCCCGCTCATACGTCCATTCTTAAGGTAAATAAGATCCACAGATGTCCAAACTCGTATATATGACTGCCTAAAGGCCAACTCACACTGAAAGCTAAGCCATTCGATGTGTCTTTGAATCGCCACAATAGATTTTCCGATGTAGCCTCACACCGAACGCGAGCCATATAGCACGTATTGGACATGTCGGACGCTAATAGCCGACAATCGCTGGGTAGGCGATTTCTCATTACCCAGCTGTGCTGCGCAGTTCAGATGGCTGTTCCATCATTGCATTACCCTCTCCGCCAAAGGAACAAGTGAGTGATCTCACACATCATGTGGTCTCATAGCGTCATAGCACGGGCGATATAGTGAACGTGCAGTCTGAGCTGACTGTCTCGAGACTGTGCAAATTTAGCTGTTCCGTCCTTCGGAAGGGACGTTAAGCCATTGTCCCCTTTGGTGTTCTTCGTTAAGAGTAAGCTAATGTCGGCACTGGGTTTCTCTTCTTCCTTGCTATCCAGCTATTCATTGCACTACCTCTTAGATACCCATTGCGCGTAGGCAAGAGGTGAATCAGCTGGGAACATACATTAGTTACATTAGTGATTCGGTCTGCAGCCTATGCTCGAAGCGAACACTTCTCTTTTGCAAAGCTCTTTAATTTTTTGTTTTTCCTTCAAATTTAGTGGTCAATTTTGGTATTTTGTGATGTGAAATGGGATTCCAGGAACGAAACCCCCAATTCATAACATTGCACCTATTGGAAATAAGGGTTCGACTTACAATGTCTTGACTTAGGACCATTGTACAGGTACCAATTAGGTCGTAAGTCGGGGTCTGCTGTATATCTACACTGAATATACCAAATACAGTCGGTGAGAAATTGGGTCAAAATCTTTTTTCTGTTTTGACAGACTGCTAGATTCGAGGTCTTGTTGGATTTGGATAAATATGCTAAATGGAAGAACATGAAAAGGTAATACTTATGTCATTTTCTTATGGGGCCATCTAATTATTGCTTTATTCTCACAGGTCATTCGCCAAAATGTTGGATCAGCAACTTTGCAGTCGGAGACAAATGCACCTCCATTGGCAGCGATGGAGTGCGGTATATCGAGAGAGGAAGGAGGACCTCCTCCACCTTACCACATAGCGATCTTGTTACCACAGCCCACTAGGTCACTCCCTCCAACACCACCTCCATCCTATTCCAAGGCCACTGCTTAATAAAATTGAAACAAAACATATAATCCGCAGGCCTAGCTCAGTGTGTTAAAATGCTGTGAGTGTATCTGTCCCATGATGGGATGCAAATGGCTTATGGAGTATCCTTTGATGCCATTCTTCTAAATGATGTTGGTTGAAGCTGTTGCTAATGAGACCCGACTGCTTTTTGGTCGGACTTGATACTCTCGAAGAAAATTTCAAGAATCTGTTATTAGATGAATCCTCCTTATACTGCTGTTTTCTATTTTTTTTACTCTGTGATCGTTGTAAATTTTGAACGTTTTTATGAAGGGATTTTTTCAGTGTTTAATCTTCAAGTCTATTCTTAGAAACACAAGATTATATTGATGTACATAAGGCCGTGTCCTTTAAGTATTTGTCTTTTTTATTTGTTTGTGTTTTAAGAGATGATTTGAGTCCGTGATCTCCCGTTGAATGTTATAAATTTTTCTTTTGATGCCCAGTTACTATTGGTGCAGAACTAGTTTGTTTTGTTATAAAAACAAATTTTTATTAAGTTAACATTTGAATGTTATAGAGCATTGACTTCCTACTCATAATGAAATATTCACTTTAATGAAAGGCAGTAAAAATTTGCCTTTTATTCTCGTGTTATAGCTGCAGCTACTCAATATTACCTTTGATTTTGATGAGAAAGCATAACATAGACATTAAATTTTGATTAATGTAATGTATGTATTAGGACTTAAAAGGCATGGATTTGAAGGCAGTTACTAATTATATCCAACATAAGATGTTATTTTTAATTCATAATTTAAAATCTTTTTTCCAAATTAAGCATTGATAGGCAGAGAAAATATCGTCATTCATAGGCCAAGTGTTCAAGGTGCAGCTATTATATGAGTAAATTGACTGCATTTCTCCATTTAAACCTAACTATAGAAAAATGTAACCAATGCACTATAAGCTTTATGAATATTACTTGCTAACTTATAAGCATGATTCACAAAATAACCCGAACAGTGTGGTTTACACTTTATAATGATCTTGTTCCTGTGTCAACATGATTCTCAAGTGAATTTGATGATCTTTACTTCTCAAATATGTGAGAATAATAAATAACTTTAATTCATAACTGTGCATTATTTGAAAAAATCAGCACATAAAGCGTTGTTGTTAGTGGCACCTTATCAATTGATACTATTATACTGATGTCGATGTCAGACATTTTTTTTTAAAGTTGATTAACATTTCATAAATTGTAAGTAATCCTGATTTGGATCTACTTTCTGTAACCTTGACTAAAAGAAATGGTCTTTCCATCTATTACCATACTTATCCGAATCCAAGATGAGGTTTTTTTTCTACATTTCAGCATAGAAAAGTAGGAAGTAAGGTTAAGTGTTAATGGAATATAGATATAATATTATAGGTATATATATAATTGTATCTACGAAAAATTTTCATTGCAAACGTACGATCTGGATTTCATTTAATACAAAATTAATTTTTTTTATTTAAAATAATTTTTCTTGAAAATTTGTAAGAAATCATTTCAATGAATTAATGAACTGTGTATCTGCAAAATACACACCGAATACGTACAAATGACATTTTTTAACAAACTAGAGAACAATTTAATTCTTGAAAGATGCCGTTCAATTAACAATTAGGTAGTTCGTGAAGGATTCCTGAAAGGGACTAAACATCCCTTTTCCATTGGCTAAGAGCAATCCGCAGATGTCAAAACAAATATTGGTGTAATTCATCGGAATTCTCACATTCAACATTTATACATACTCTCTAATTGTGATTTTGTCTTATATTCACTTTATACGAGTTGTCAGTACTTGCATACTGCAAGCGCTAAAAAAATAACCATAAACCAAGATCCAAACTCATAAATAAACAATTGTGATCTCCAAGGGAACAGCATCTCAACCACAAGGAGCTCATATGTATAAGATAAAAAATTTCAAGAGTTCTCACAGAATATTTCTAATTTTCTGCAAAATTAAGGCACCTCTCTGTAATTTCCAAATTCCCTGGCAATTGGCTCACATCTAAGTTTTCATATTTAAAGTTTCATGACTCAGATTGTCCTATATTAGAAATTAGAATGTTCATCATTAAGACAATAGCTTAAGTGTTACACTAAAATTTATGGAAAAATTAGGACATTTTGTTTACTCGGATTATTGCGCCACTATTCGTGCCTTTTAGTACATATAGTGATAAAAAAATCGCAAACTACATATAGTGTCAATAATTTTTCATCATTATTAAGAGAAGCATATGGCATTACTGTTTCCACAATTTCTTACATATGATATTTAAAAAATTATGGGACTCGATAAAAATTTTTGCTAGTTTTGTAGAATTTTTAAATTATGCAGGAGTCATATGTAATTAGGTCATAAAATCTTTTTTGTGTTTTGATAGTCTACCAAAAGAGAGTTTGTCTTGAATTCTGGTAAATATGGAGTTTTAACCAACTCCTTGACTCCATACAGCTGTCTGGAATTTATGATATAGAAGCTTAGGGTTTATATCTTCTTTGAGCCTATTATGTGGCCCAAGAAGTGAGAAGCTGATGGAAGACAATTTATTTTATTAACAGGTTGATAATTGAGTCATTATTCTTCTATTACTCTATGGATGTTATTAAACGCTATTCCTTAAGCCCTTCCTTTTTTGATGATTTTTAGTTGAAAATCACAGTTTTAAAACTGTCAATTGACGGTCATTTTAGCTGAGATTTACAAGCATTATAACAATAACTGTAGACAATACAGAGATCTGTGATGTTTTGCAAGGAACATCAATAAATTTTCAACAACCAGAATAATGATTATTTTGTTCCCCAAGCTGAATTGGATATAAAATGTGAAGATATGGTTAAAATATTATACATTATGTTCTCTTACACTGAAACTTCCTGGTGCTAAAAGTTAACCCTGATTAAATTTAATGTCCACCTTAAACACATTAAATTAATAAAGTTATCAAATATTTTTTCTTTTTAAATATAACACAATACATATATACCGAAGAAACTTGAGCCAAATTTAGTTCAGATCATCTAAGGAATTATAATGGACTGTAATATGAAAGAGAGTTATGACCTTACATATTTTTTCATAAAAACTTTTTTGTCTTTCTGTACCACCTACCTCAAAAATATATTTTGGAAATTTATTAAGTACCTTTATTATTGGGGTGTAAAAGTCATGACAGTATCATATGAATTTTAATGCCTATTCACCTACATTTTGTGTACATTTAAGTGTATGCATGGTCAATAAAGGTTAAAGATGAACTAAACAAATTATAAAATATGAAGCAAGAATTAAAATAAATTTATTTGCACAAAATAATAAAAAACTAGGGTTACTCGAGCAGTTTTAATACTTATCATGTGCCACTTAAAAAGCTCGATGTACCACTAGTGTTGTGTATATCACAGTTTGGAAACTGCTGCCATAGAAAACAACTCATCCATCTGATTTACTGGACCATACACTAATGCAAAGGTTACCCTCTAGGGGGCGGGATGGGTAGATTGGGGGTGCGAAGGGCAAAAGATTTGTCATTTGCTGTCTGTTTAACCATCCTAATCATGAGACACACTATGCACTAAAGTGGCTAGGATGTATCATTTATGTCCATAGTTTTCTTAAGGTAGTTTTGTTAATTGCAATTGTATGCCCAGTAGGTATTGTTTATGAACTGATAGAGCATGATATAGAGGGGAGGTTGGGCACAAAGACAGTTTTTTACTTTCTCCATATACGTAGTATAGGGGAAAGTATTGTATTCATGAAAAAAATTGACTTCGAGATTTCAACGGAAACACTTTTTGAGGTACCCTGAACACGTTTTGACCATTTTCTTGATGATGTCTGTGTGTGTGTGATGGCTTTGGTGGGTGCTCTAACTCTAAAACTATTAATCACGTCATCGTGAAATTTTATATTTAACATTTTTATAAAAGTCGGAAGAACTGATTAGTTTTTGGTAAAAATTGATCAACCGGAAGTGGGTGTTTACTCTGTCACATCCGTCATTTTGGAATATTTCCTTTAATATTTGATAAATGTAAAAATGTATAGGAATAAAAGTTGTAGGAAATTTCATTTCCTACAACCATTGTTTGAAACATTTTCCCATATAATGCATTGTTTAAGAGATATATTCTTAATTGCCACCACCACGCCACCTATCGACGACTATTGTTAACAATTGTCACTTAGTTACGTCTTAGTAATGCTCCTTTTTCTTTTCTTAATTGTTGGAGCTTTGTGGCTATATCCAATATCAGAAGGCTATGGTTTGAGTTTATTTCTGTTCTTTGGATACAAAACATTTTGATTTAGTTGAAAGTATATGTTTTCTTGTCAGTATCAACCCACTGCTGGAATGTGTTAGAATACAGCTTTAAACATTCTCAATCTAACAGTAAAAAAATAAGTCCTACTAGATGGTCAGCGAGAGCTGATGCTGTCAAAGCTTTGAAAATGGGATATCATGAAATACATTAAACAAACTCAGTTCAGATGTCTCACAGAAAAAAACGCTCAATTTGAGGCAAAAGAATTAAGTAAAATATTAGATACACCGGAATTTGTTCTTCTAACAATAATATGGGACAAGATATTAAAAGGATTTAATGCTAAAGTAAATCACTTCAGAACCCAAATTTATGTCTACAGCTTGTGGCAAACCTCTATGAAAGCCTCGTAGAGTTCATGCAAGGAATTAGAAGGGAATTTGAAGATATTGAAAAAGAAGTGCTTATGTTATCAAAAACCAAAATGTATGAAGATGGCACTCAAAGAAACAAATACAAAGACATTTTTTGAAGATTCAGAAATGGATGCAGTTGTACTTAATGGATAAGAAAATTTTACAATTAATGTTTTTTATCCAATTTGCGATAACAATTTTGGATTGTTATCCAGAAGGCAAAGCTACTGTTCAATTAGTAGCAGATAAGAATATCTTTTGTCAGTGTTACTGATTTAGATACTACTAAAAGTGTTGCTGAAATTACTAAAAGAATTTTATAAAATGATATTGATGGTTTTGTTGAAGAAGCATATTAGTTTGTATTTAGCTTATAAAAATGGCATGAAAACTCTCCTAAGTTTTAACAAATTTATAGCCAAACAAATTCTTTCATCAACTTTTCCAAATGTTGAAATTATTTTAAGAATTAACGTAACACTTCCAGTAAGTAATGCAACTGGTGAATGTAGTTTTTCGGTTCTTAAACGGGTTAAGAACTATCTTCACAGCACTTGGACAAAGGATAAATTAAATACTTGAGCACTTTTATGCATTGATTATGAAGACATTATCAATACATTTGCCGAGAAGAAGTCAAGAAAAGTACTTTTATAAAATTCTTGTTTATTCGATTTCTACCTGTTCTTTGTATCATTTCATTATTTATGTACTGTAAAATTAGGGACTTATAAAAAATTACCCATAATTATTTTTATTGTTGATTTGTTTCGTTCACTTTAAATACTACATTTATTTTGTAAAATTTCATTAGATAGATATTTTGATAAAATTTAGTCAAACTATAAAATTATGAAGATTTGTACAAGTAACAATAGCAATAAAATACAAATGAAAATTTTTCGAAACTACTTTTGGAAAAATATATTTGATTAAAACACATACCAGAGGGGGAGGGGGGCATAAATTTATGTTTGCCTAGGGACCATGGCAGGTTTAATCTGGGCTTGTTGGGTCTTTATAATAGTCATTGCAAAACAAACATTTAGTGAAAATGAAGATGATTGATTGAATTCAAAAGGGTAGTTACTAGTAATTATAGGAATACATGCAGTACTGAGCTGCCAAAATTTTAACAACCAGTTATCTAAAAAATAAATTTATCTAAAAAAACCAAATGACAACAAAAAATTTATTTCAGTCCAAGTGTACTTATTTTACAGATAAATTTTTAACATTCTCTTTGGAAAAATAGACCTTTTATTATTATTTTGGTGTAGTCATAGTAAAAAACGATTTATAATATTTTCTTATATTTTAATAATAGGTAACTTACAAGTTATTGAGTAAGTAACTAACTTCAAAATGGCTTCTTGGCTTTCATTATAGGTTTTTACTCGGAAGGCATTTAATTTTTCAAAAGCAGTTCACAAGCTTTTGCAATCCAATTAACAAACGGTTCTAAAATTTTTTCAAAATTGAACTACCGGTTCCCACGAGCCGGCCCCAGCTCAGCAATGGGTACATGGTATAAAAATGCTGTCCTTTTACTCATTGAGATTATATTTCAATTTTTGTTTGCAACAGTGAAGTAATATCAATCATAACCATAATAGGAAGTTTCCATAAGCCATTTGTTTTACTATCAGTGGTGTCTGTTTATTCTAATACTAGTGGAACTGCCCATCAAAATGACAAGTAGGCATGATTCAAGAATTAAATTAAAATTTACCATTTTCTTAGAATTCAAGTGCAATGCACATAATTTTGCTAAAACTCATATGTTAACTGATTGTATCTTTAAATCAAAGCTTCCATTGCTATGTAAACAAATAAAAAAAAACTAAATTACAAATGGTTATCATTGAAATTTAGGTATATAATTTGATGTATAATGTCATTCCCTAAAATAAAATGCGATTAAAATAATAGAATTGTACAACACTATTATTTATTTACTTCCACTTCCAAGCTTTCGTGATTTCCATAACATGATTTCACTATACCGAAATAATATAGGTTGCCGGGGCGAGCAAGCAGAACACGGCTATTATTATAATAGATTTCTAAATAAACAACATGTTAACAGTTTTTAATCACATTTTTTCACTATATTCAAATAATAAATATTAAAAAAATAAAAAATATGCATCCCCCTAATCAATTGTGTCCTTAGGCACTGCCTTAAGGTAAATCTGCTATTGTCCATGCTTGTCTAGGCACATATATTGGTCGATTCAAATTTTGAAGCCACTGCAATAGAATGACATGTCCTGCTGCTTTAGTCATCACTATATCTCCTCATGGCCAATGGGAAACATCGCCATCTGAAGTGTTTCTTTAAATTAGGGAATAGGTGGAAATCTGAAGGCATCAAATCTTTATTATAGGGAGGGTGGGTATGTCTTCCAGTTCCAGGAGTGCAAGAGTTCTGTCGTGGTTTTCAAGGTGTGAGGTCATGAATTGCCATGGAACAGGAGCATTTCTTGTGACAGCAGACCAGTACCCTTTCAGTAAATGGCATTCCTTAGTTGGTCTTGTATGGTCTGATGAGTGGCTGCATTCAACCATCTCATCATGTGAGGTGAAATCCACCACAAGGCCCCATTTGTGTCTGAAAATATGGTTGCCATCACCTATCCTGCACTTAATGCTTGGAACCTTTTGCAAGCAGGTCAAATCAATGATAGAGAAGCATCCAGGGTGGATGCTTCTCTATCATTGATTTGACCTTAGACCATAGATGGATTTAAAGGGAGGGGACGATCACCTCTCCCCCTTGAATGTCCTTATTGCCCTTCACTGGATGCATACCGAATACCAATCCATGCAAAAATTCCTTGATTCTGTGTTGCAGAGTCCATAGGGCAAAGGAAAAAATATTCTCACAGGGTCCAGGATTACCAGATTAAAGAGTTGTCAGCAGTGGCGGATTCAAGAGAGAGAAGGGTCGATAAGGGCGATCTCCCCATCCCCCTGAGAATTTTCTGGATCTGCCCCTGTATTATACTCAGGAAAATAGTGGAACATTCATATCTCATCCCTGGTGATGATTCTAGACAAAAGTCCCTCACCTTCTTCAGCTCATCCTTTGTCCACACCTTCATTACAGTTGCCAATTTAAAAATGACACTGCACAGTCGCACAAAGCAATATACAAGTGGCACCATCACCCACATTCTTGTGAGACTGTTACACTGCTAAATGGTAGGTCGTTTTTTGTTTTTCTTAGTAGATTAGAAACAATCGTAACGCTAAAGTTGTGTTACTAAAATATCATTTAAATCAAAGTACACCTTTAAAAAAAAATATAGACATAGAAAGGAACAATATCTGCCCGATTATAAAGGAAAACTTGAATGCAATTGAATAAAATCGACTTAGTTTACTTAGATTCACCATGAGAGTTGCACACCTGCCTATACAGCATTATGATTACACATTTGATGCAGTGCATCAATACATATTTAATAAAATTAAAAAAATGAATGCGCTTTTAGACAGTAAGTGAATGGATATGAATCACTCTGAGCTATAACTGAATTTCTGCAGTACATTCAAGAGAAATACCACAAAAATATACATTGGCATAAAGAGGAGCAAGTGCACGCAAGTGTGTGGGACCCAGAGGGCAAGGGGGCCCACAAATTGTTGTCTCCATTTCTTTTCCTGTATCAAAATCCATGCTTTTCTTAGTAAAACGCTTTCTTTCTTTATTAATAATTCCAAGTAATCCATTTTGTGTATGACCGCCTACAGAGTATAATAGGAATAAGCAGTCCCATATCTGGGGTATAGCACATGTGGCAGACATGGTTGAAGAATTAGATGTAGATGAAATAATTGATTAACTATATACTGTATATAACAAGAAAAGTTCTATTATTTGAAAATTTTGTATATTGTTACATGATTTGTTATTTTGTGTTAAAATTAGAATAAAAAAGTTTATTGCTAAATTTCTCCTGAAATTTACGATTTGCATGGGGCCCATTGGTCTCTTAATTTGGCCCTGTTTATAGTAAACTCTCTTTAACACAAACTCCAAGTGAAAATAAAATCATGTGGTCATGTTCACTGAGTACATGATAACCGAATTATATATGAAAAATATTATAATTTTCTGCTAAAATATATGTTCATACATATAACACATGTAATTGGGGTAACCTGTTTGTGTTAAATAAATTATTATTAAAAACCACAAATGCACGATTTTGACTAATATTAAAATGAACGTAACATCCATGATCCATTCCTGAAATGAAGTAGCATTGATCAAGGCTTGCTTGTGGTGGCTGTATACACATGGTAAATGAAGACTGTTAAATTTATTTAAACATCATGGATTCTTGTATTTCCCAATGACCCACAATTTTAATTTTTCTGTGCCATTTAATTTGCAGCAAATGAATGATCTGGTAACAGGTTGAAAAATATGCCTGCCTCATCCAAACTGAATATGTTCCGATCAGTATATGAGCTCTTAACGATCCACTTGAAGTCAAAATTTTCTATTCCAAGTTTGGTAGCTTGGCTATTTCTTGGAAGAGAATTTCAGAAATCAGGACCATTGATGACCTCATTTCAACAATTTTTATTCTAAATCTTTTTGTAGAGCTTCATATAGACATTGATTGTCATTGTTGACCCTTCAGCTACAGCTTGCTTGATCTTCTCTTTAATTCTTCTGCAAATCTTGTTTTTGAGAGAAGACCCCACTCCACATCTTCTAGTATTTTCATTTTTGTTGGCAGCATAATTGAAGTTTTTCTTCTTCTGCAGCTTTTCCTATCCATTTATGTGGCTGAATGCATACACACAAAACTGTACTTCAGCAGGGAAAGAAGAAGAGATACAGATGTTTCCTTGCACCCTAATCAATTCTATTGGTTGAGCCATAGTTGTTCTGGCGAATGATATTTTTTTCGTCAACATGGGAAGAAACAGAGGACAATGCTGGTATTGCCTGGCCAGGGATTTTTCTTGGGGTAGTGAAGATCAAATAGAAAATATCAATTTTGTGTGATGACACACAAGACCAACCAAATCTTTTGAGTTCCCCTCCTAAGAGCGAGAGAAAAACACTTATGTCTTTGCACAGCCATGTTCTCACAGGCATGACAAGCTTAGAAGAAGCTCAGTAAGCTCTCATTACTTTGTGGATTTGAATATTTAGCAGTCGTAGATCCTCATTAGAACTGCTATCGCAGCAAGGCATACCGCTGTCCATCGTGAATAATGATATTAGACAAAATAATTTCCTTTCTTTCTTCCTCAGTGTGTTTGACTGAAAAAATTTACTGCAAGGAATGTAAACACCCATGTTGACACAATGAAAACATCTGCATTTGTCACATGTTCCCCTAAGTAGATGGAATTAATGGATCGTATGATTCTTATGCTACAGGCATAAGCTGGAATGTTAGGAAATTTGGAAACAGGAGAAAAAAATCTGCTATGACCGGGAACCTGGGTCATCCACATTCCCGTTCTGAAACAGGAAAATTACTCTGCTATGGTGGTTTGGTAGTAGAATATCTGCCCAGCAAGTGGAAAGATGAAACACGACTGAAAGGCCAAGGGCAGGAATGGAGAGTGGCTGAATCACCTTTCTTGGAAGAAAACTGCATCTGCATATTAAACTGTTTACACAAACAACCTCTCTACAAGCCGAGAACGAACTATTTTGTTTCTAAAATACTAAAACAAGTGTTTGTGTTAATCAATTACTTAAGTTCTTGGTTCCCGAATTTTGTTCAAAGTTCATCTATAGAGAATTTCGTGTTAAGCAACCAACTCACATTTATTTATTTAAAAGTTCGGTTCTGTAGGCTCAGAACAATTAACATGGAACACGTCAATATAAATAATATTTAAATAGGAAATACAAGAATATATAGGAAAAATAGAAAAATAAAGTAAATCTTAATAGATATTACATCATACATATCCTGAAATAAACACTCAAACTGTTGTAGTGTGGAATACAAATTCTTTTTCAGTAGATTATTATTACAGTAAACATCATATCTCTATGTGTCCCTGGACTCTATATAAGCGTTTAAATATAACAACCGATTGTATGCCTTTTATTCAGGATAGCAGTTTCTTATAAAAATAGGTATATGCCAGCATTTGCTGGAGACTTTAGACTAGTACTGTGGTACTCCATATGATAATCTGCCTTCCTTCGGGTATCATATTGGTGCTTATTCAAATTGAAATTACTCACATTCTCTTACATATATGATACATTCATAGATATATAATGCATACAATCTCATAATTCCAAATATTTTAAAGATGACCTACAGGATTCCCGGCTTTTTTTACGTTAGCTATAGGTACTTCTTATAGCCCTTTTTAAATTATAAAAACCCTATTTACCCGTGAAGCTACTGATCCTCCCCAAGAGTGAGTACAATATGACTAAAGAATATGTTAATCTATAATACAATGTCAACAACACAAATCCATACATTAAGGGCCGGGGAAAATATTTGTTCGTGCTAACCGCGTGTTCGTGTTAGCCGAGTTCGTGCTAACGAGTGTTTACTGTATCAATAAATGAGCTACCAGGCAGCATTGATAACGAAAAAATATCGAATTTCACATGCATAGATTTTCAAAACTTAAAACAAACGAAAAAAGCTACAAAATATATAATAGTTCAAGTTTTCGAAATTTTTTACGTAGGTCATACCCCAAATTCGTTCATGATTCCAACTCTATTGTAGTTTGACTCAACCCGATGAACAAATCGTGACGCTCGACATCGCGTCGTTGTTTTCAACAATGACGTCACTTCATTAAGGGGTGAGGCAAGATGGCCACTGCTATGTTGACTTGCTCGTGTTGTCTCCGATTTAAATACAGTCCCGAGGAAATTGAGCAGCGACACAAGAGTCAACAAATTGATCGAATGATTGAGAGAGAAAGACAAAGCCTCCGGCGACAAGTGAAGTTGCTACTTCTCGGTGCTGGTGAAAGCGGTAAATCAACTTTCCTGAAGCAGATGAGAATCATCCACGGACTGCGCTTCGAGCCGGAGGCAGTGCGAGAATACCAGCAAATTATATACCAAAATGTGGTGCGAGGAATGCGTGTTCTTGTTGACGCCCGTGATAAGCTTGGAATTCCTTGGCAGCACGAGTCCAACGCTGAGGCCGGGGATATGGTTCTTCGTTCAGATCCAAACTCTTTCTCAGAGCCAGTACCCTTTACGAGGTTGTCTCCCTTGCTCCAGGCACTTTGGGATGATTCGGGAATACGAACAGCATTCCGAAGGCGCAGTGAATATCAATTGGTTAGTCGATAAGCAGTACTTTACATAATGATTTGACGTATCTTATTTATGTTTTACAAAGTTGACTCATATGCAGGGTATATTTTGTCCATGTTGACATTACAGAAGAATTTTCTTTCACAGGATATTTATCATTGTAATTCTTTATCCTAAAATTTTCCCTTATAGTGCCCTAGCAATTTTATCGAATTTTTTTGTTTGTCTTGTCATTATCTGGGAAGCATATTTGTTAGACACAAAGTAAATGTTCGAATAAATACAGGGAATTATGTGAATATACTTTAAATTCACTATTCCTTGCACCTCATCCATAATGAAGTTAATTGAAATTATCATTTAAGCTTGCCATGGTTTTGTCTTGTTTCTTCTAATATGACAAGGTTAACAGAAATGGGAGCAATCCTTAAAGCAATATGGGAGAAATTAGAAAAATTGTGTGATTTAATGCTGTTCCATAGGCACTATAAGTATCTTAAAGATAGTTTATAGATTTATCCGGCGAATTTTCATCTTAATCCCAAAGTGAGTGGTGGAAGAAGGCTCATTTCGAGTGTTGCTGTTTGCTGCAATGATCATAATGGATCCCCAGTCATTTTCTTCTTTCAATACTGGCAAATCCTTAATATTCAATTTGTAAGTAATAGTTTCATTTGTATTTAGCGTTTGTACCTGCGAAACCCATGGCCTTGCTTTGTTTTTTTTTGTTTTATATGGCGTGAATGTATTTTGTTTTATATAGAGTGAATATTTTGTCTTTGTCCATCTTATTTTCTTGCAATTATAAGAGTTATTTTAATGTATTAATTTTATTGCATGTCTATCAATACATCTCATATCACTGTATTGCTGTTTTCATGTTTAAATTCATTAGCGTTTTCAAACAAGTGATAACGTCATGCTTATAGTTATATAGTATTATTTAGAATAGCTCCTGCCAATTTAAGATAGAAAAAGCTTGAATAATGTCTGAAATTTGTTTTACGTTTGTTTTGTTTACTGAGTGTTAGGTGTACTTATTGGAAGATTTGGTGTACCAAGATATATATAAGTTTGTTTATATATATAAATATAAGGCTTGCTGCTTCTGTGTTTTGTAGTCTTCTTTCACTTGTGATTATTAATGGAAATTGTCTTTCTTTTTTAAGAATGTTAAAGAATTTTTTATAAGGAAGGATTAATTCAATAATTAGTGACACCAATTGATAGACATTAAAAGAAGAGGTTTTTTATTTGTACCTATTTCCAAACTAATCTAAACATTTTGTCCATTTTTAATTCCTTTTTTATTTGGCAGACACAGGCCCATTTGAAAATAAAATTTTCTTTAGTTGTATACTGTACTTAATGTAATTTCCTCCATTGCATAATTGCCCCTCCTGAATGATAAAGAGGAAATAAAAGATTATTTTTTTTGCACCACATACTTTCATTTTCAACAAATTTAAAAATGGCAACCACTCTTACGACACAGGAAGCACATTTAAATCATCCTGTGACAGTTTTGCCCCTCCATTACTTTGATATGTTGGTTATCATATCCTTTGCTGCATGCCTCACTTGAAGACAATGTAAAATTATGTTAAAATAAAATAAACTGTTCTAATGAACAAATTTTTCCTGAGACAAAATACTGGTAAATGTATTGAATTCTATTATTGGTATAAATCATTCTAAAAAGACCGCTTTCTTACAATAAGGGGAAAACCGCATGCTTGTCCCACCCTTGCTTTTGTGTAAAAAGTGGGACAATTACCCAAGTAAATATAATACTCCACAAATCCATCATTAAAATAAGACCAGTAAAATTTAAAAACTTCTTAGGGTTACAAATTTTTGAGCTTTGCTCTCTCTAAAGCATCCTACATTTTCTTAAGCCTAATTATTTGGTATTAGAATCACGCAGTAGCATTTCTATGACCAGGTTTAGATGCCCTGTATTTTTCTAAATATCATTATGTTCATATTGCTATCTTTTCTCCTTTAAAAGCTCAAATGAAAAGATGGTATATTTTGTGGCAGCAAATATTATTTTTTAAAGAGATGTTCACAGTCAAGTTTTATGTTGTTCTGTGTAAACAGCCTTAGGCACTTATACAAGTTAAGGTAGCACATGTAGTAATTATTGTATGTTGTCTTTTGTAGCTATTTCCATTCAAATTCTATTTAATGTTCGCCTATGTGATTTACTTATGATTTCAATTTTTAATATTCCATGTTGTTTCTCAGTAACATTTATATTGTTTATCTATTTCAGAGTGATTCTGTAGAGTATTTTCTGGACAACTTACCCAGGATTTCCAGGCTGGTAAGTTCCATAAGTGGATCTTATCTGACCATAATAAGAAACAATAAGCAAATTAAAAAAGTTGGCATTTTAATTTTTGTAAGATATTCCATATAGTATTCTTCTACAAGTAAAGCTAAAATATCTTTTGCTAAAATTATAAGTTGAGATTTAAATTATGTCAGTGTTATTTCATGCTTGTATATTACTTTATATAATGAGCAGTTCATAACCCTGTTATGCTGTCAACTAGAGAATAACTCAAGAATGGACCAATTGATTGTGGTCATTGTTGCAGGGCAGAGTTGGCCTTATGCCTAAAGGAGATTTGGATGATCCCCATGTATGATAATGAATGGGTTTGATCACTGGGATGTTTCATTCCTCCATTTGAATAGCATAGGAATTGGTGCAATGTATTATGGTTTGCATTTTAACATTTATTATAATTATTGTAGACTCAAGACTTGAACCAAAGAATGCCTGAAAGAAAGAAAATTTATTTCATACGATTTGAATTTTAAAGTTTTTTGAGAATAAAATCTTTTGTAACTAGGAACAACAGAATTCATTGTTGCCGGATTCATTCAATTACTTACATTAAATGAATTTAGATAAGGAGAAAGGAAGGAAGGGGAGGAGGAAAGGAGAGGGAGGAGAGAGAGGTAGGGAGGGAGGGAGAAAAGGAAGAAGTGATAGATAGATGTCTTTATTCTTGAACTATGTAAATTGAAATCCAACTATTCTTGAATCTTGTTCCTTTATGTTGATGTTTGGAATTCAATTTTGGCTAACATCAGTAATTTTGATGTTTAAGAAATATGAATAAATGATTTCAAAGAATAATAAGAATGTAAATGTAATTTAAATAACAAATGATATATTTCTTCCCATCATATTAATGGGATTTGACATGTTTTATAATATTTTATTTACATAGCATAGTTTAATTTTCATGGAAAAAGCCAGAAATGTTATTTTTCAGAACATTTTGTTTATGTATAACCTTAGACATGCATATAACATTAGAGAATAAAGTTTATCACATAAACCATCACTTTGTGGAAATCTAGTTTAGCTATTTTTGAAAATGAAATGCGTTTTTTTTATTAATTACGAAGAATCAATTAAAATTGCTTGAAATGTGCCTTTTATTAAGTAACCGACAAAGATTTC
Organism: Tanypteryx hageni; assembly: GCA_028673005.1. Classification (NCBI taxonomy): domain Eukaryota; kingdom Metazoa; phylum Arthropoda; class Insecta; order Odonata; family Petaluridae; genus Tanypteryx; species Tanypteryx hageni. The sequence continues at coordinate 97,943,939 of CM054116.1, forward strand.
AATATCATACTCAGGGAAAGTGGGTCAGAGTTTTAAAGGTAGTTTAAATGGACCTTATAATATTTTTTCAACTGGTTTTTTGAATCCCATTGTTCTACCATTTAATCACAGCCAGTCTTTATATCTGCTTTATTGCATATTGAAAACAAAGGTTATGTATTAAACTTAGTTGAAAAAATTGAAATTATTAAATTTGGCTACAGCATAATTGCTGCTGTGTGATGCTTTAATTTTTCCTCTATTTCCTTTTTATTAGTTTTATTTTTATAACCAACCTTGAGCACCACACTTCCTTCCTCTTATGGGATTCCGACATAACGAGGTGGTTTTTAAAAATCACTTTGCATCCTTAGTTTTAGATACATGTATAGCATTTAAATTGTAGACACACAAATTTAAATGTAAAAGATTAAATCCAGCCATAAATGGTGACAGGATTTTAAATACTAGACGATAAAGTTGATGGAATAAAGTGATCTGAAGTTCCTATGCAGACAGGCATAAGCTGTAAAGTTGGGAATAATTTTGAAACGAGAAAAAAGTCTGCAATGACCGGGAATTGAACCCGGGTCTTCCACTTGCCAGGTGGATATTCTACCACTAAACTATTGTAGCAGATCAATTTTCTTGTTTCTGAACGCGGATGTTTACATCGAAGAAAACTCCTCCCTCTCAAATGGTGAGATTGCCAAGCAAGAAATTGATGGAATAAAGTGATCCGAAGATCCTATGCAGACAGGCATAAGCTGTAAAGTTCAGAAACGAGAAAATTGATCTGCTACGATAGTTCAGTGGTAGAATATTCGCCTGGCAAGTGGAAGATCCGGGTTCGATTTCCGGTCATAGCTGACTTTTTTCTCGTTTCAAAATTATTCCCAGACGATCAAGGTTTAAGAGAAATATTTTCAAAATATAATTTTTCTTTTTAAAAGTTACACAACTTTATATCAGGTATTCAATGTTAATCATAAAATTGGTTAATTTAAAAAATCATCCTTGATTTGTAGATTTAGATTTTGTTGACTAAATCAAAGTTTGAACACTTGAGGGTATTTTCACATCTCAGTTAATGTTCCGACATTTTGCCTTGAAGGACTGGACACCTTCCAACCAGGACATCTTACATGCACGTCGAGCAACGAAGGGCGTTGTTGAGTGTGTGATACCCATTCGTGGGGTGCCATTTCGATTTGTTGATGTTGGTGGTCAGCGCTCTCAGCGTAGGAAGTGGTTTCAGTGTTTCGATTCTGTAACCTCTATCCTTTTTCTTGTATCTTCCTCGGAATATGACCAGGTGCTTTTGGAGGACAGGTAAGAGCATTGTTTCATTCTCTTTTACTTCATTGTAAGGTAAAGAGGGAGGAAACTTTAGTTTCTATTTATTATGTTAAGGGATGTTTTATGTCTTCTTTAGTGAATTTAATTATTATTTCATGAGAAACATAGCATTTTAATAAAATATTTCTCTTTCCTCTCTCACCTATAATCATTCTTCTTATTCATTGACTCGTTTGAGTGTCAGTCTAAGAGAATGAATGCCCCTTCAAGGCTTATTATTGGAAAAATATTTTCTGCTCATAAATATGATTTGTATCATTTTCATATGTACTAAAATCATGATATGAGAAAGTTTGTATAATTCATGCTGTTCCAAGTTTTTATTTTCTACCTCCATCATGTTAAAATCTTGCAGAAAAGTATTACAAAAAATATTATTATCATGAAAATCACACTCCTCTTATCACTATCGCTGTAGTTGGATGACCAAATAAGATGGTTCACGAAACGCAGATGCCCAAATGGAAGAAGGAAATAACGGGAGAGCATTGTTGGGTTGGAGCTTCCTGTTGGGGTTATTTTTATGACTTCTGAAGCGTGAAAGTGGGTCTGAGAGCCTGGGCCTAGATCTAGACAAGTGTCGGTTTACTGTTTGTCTGGGGTCTCCCCTTCTCTGAGTCTTTGACCTTCAGGATCCTTGCCTTGGCCTGCCATGATGTAATTCTTCTGGGGTGTTCTCTTCCCGAATTCCCAACTCCCTGTCAAATATAACCTCTGTAAGTGGTCTCAGAACTAAGCAGTTAGGTAGATGAAGATTAATCTGTTGAACAGCTCAGTGTAATTCATCCCTTTTTTTCCAAGAGCACGTAAGTTCTTTTATTTGTTTCTTTTTCAGTGACTTCATTTTTGAAGTTGTTTACTTTTATCTTGAATTTGATTAATTGATAATATGTTGAAAACTGATGCTGATGGTTCATGGATGAACAGAATTTTTAAGAAGTAACTTGTATATTAGAGTTACTAATAGGAAAATAAGAATTTTATAAGCCTTTCACAGTTTTATAACTCCTGGTAATTTAAATGTTTTCTATATTCAAAATGACTGTAACTTCTGTGAAAAGAACATTTCAGAAAAACATTGAACTATAACCAGTTGCATGCAGAGAAATGTATGCACATCTATCAGCCAATTTTAATAACTTTTATTTCCACAAGAATCCATAACAATGATTTACTACTCACTTGGAGCTAAGGGGTAGGAGGGGAGAGGAAAAGAGGCAGGGAAAAGAAAATAAAATTAGTTTTGTGGAAGGAGAAGGCAAGAATTTTGCTTTAAAATGTTGATTATCATTCATTGTCATTTGTTGTTACTCTTTTGATTGTTGTACATTGTTATTGTGCATTTATCATTGTATTGTTTGATGTATGATGTATTGCCACTGTATAGATGATGTTAGATTTATTAGCACATTATTTAGATTGCATATTACTAACATATTGGCACCCAATGTAATTGTTAAGTAAAAATCATTAACAGTCATTAATATTGTTGCCATTTTAAAAATACGACACTCATACAAAGCAGCAGCAATGCTGATATATGATATCATTAATGAGATTATCTAACCTTTACATTCAAATGCGACAATACCTCAATACGTCATAGTCCAAAATTCCTCTTCTACAAAAATGAAGCTTTACTCTTTCAGGAGTAGAGGTATTTAGTCATAAGTTTGTGGCTTGAATCTGACCTACTTAGAAATTACCATGGTGTGACAGTATTCCCCTTTATTTCTTATAGAGGATATTGATGCCTCTAAACTTGAGCCTGTGATTTGACTGGGATCTATTATGAAAAACTGAAAACTAAATATTTGACCATACCATGACATTCAATCTTAACACTTTACCGTCAGGCATATTTTCGTGCAGCCTCTTCTCTTAAACTATTGTAATTTCCCAAGTACTCAATATTTTCAAGTCAAATTTGGAATGGGTACTGATTATGATCTATATTATAACAGTTTCATCAAATTGAAATTTATTTACAGTTACGGTTAGTACAAAAGTACAATTCGTGAGTATAAAAGTACAATTCGTATATTTTATTTTTGTTACATAATTTTATTGAAAATGCAATCCTAATGCAGTCATAATTACACATGAAAACGTTTTGTAAGTCTCTATCATAGTAATTGGTCGCAATATGGTAACGCTCAAGAAGATACAAATGAGAGACTACATGTGACAAACTAACGCTTGAAGCATTTCCTTTATCATATCTCACAGTCCAGCTATAATAGTTACATTGATTTGTATGGTGGCAGTAGCCTACAATGCTTACAAGAATACCCAAATACATAGTACAACGTGTTGCCCTCAACAGGGCAACTGTGAAACATGTAGTGATGCATTTCCTTATGCATAGGCAAAATACGATTACTGTGTGCCTACTACAACGGTCGGGTGGTGTAACATGTAGTACTACGTTTCCCGATGACAAAGTGTTAAGATTATGAAAGGTGTTTTTTTATCAGTTTTTGAAATAATTTTTTTGGTCTTTGCAGGCGTACTAATAGACTGGAGGAATCTAGGAATGTATTCGACACAATAGTTAACCACTTGGCTTTTGGCAGCGTCTCTACTATTCTCTTCCTCAACAAGACAGACCTTTTGGTAGCTAAGGTGAGGTCTGGACACTCAGACATTCGTAAGCATTTTCCGCAATTCTGTGGTGATCCTGCAGACCCCACTGATGTACAGGTGAGAAGTTTTCCACTTCCTGTATATTTAATTCATCATTAGATTTGTATTTTTTAATGTAATATTTTAATGTATATGTATCTTTTTGATTTTAACTAGGACTTATTTTCTTGAGTTAACCTTTGAATCAAAATTAATGAGAGATAAAAGTTTTATAGCTTGCCATGTGTTAATTCTATTTAAAACTTTTTTATTTTCTCCAAAGAATTGGAAGTCTTTTATATGTTTTTATAGATTTAGACAGTGTCATAGACTTAATGATTTATATATATTTATTATATATATATTGCTCTATTCTAAGCAGTGAAATATTTTCTTTTCTAGGCTTTTATCCTCTCACTGTTCTCAAGTGTTGTGAGGAGACGGCGAAGGAGTACAATTCCTGGAAGCAGGGAAGGAGAAGAACGGACACAGCCCCTTTTTCATCATTTTACAACAGCTGTTGATACAGAAAACATCAAGGTACTTTATCATTTTCCTAGTTATGGTGGAGCTAAGGAGAACTGCATTTTTATAACAGAATCTTTTTCTTTTGTAAATTACTTTATTTTGTAATTAAGCACAGTGAAACCTTGATCTATCATTCTCCTATCTATCATTTTTCCAGCTCTGTCATCCACTTTGTATAGTCTCTACAAAATCCCCATGTATACAATGTTAAATATATTCAATTCATTGTTCCTCAAAGTCTTTTTCCTTCGTCAATCATTTGGAATTTCTTGATCCTGTTCTACTATTTATCTCAGTTGGACATAAGTTTCTCCTCTTCTCTGGGTTGCCATTTCGACAATGTAGTCTCTAAAATCTCTCCTCAATTATTTTAGATATAAAAATTATTACAAATGATTTAAAACAATTGTAAGAATGATTTCTACAGTATACATTGACTTTGCTTAAATCCTAGAAAACAGATTATGTAATTGTTTCTCATACTGAGGGAGCCTGTTAGAAAATGAGTTATCTTGGGTTTATCACTTTGTGGTTTAGCATTTTTACCCGAGTTATATCTGAAATGGCAGAGAAAGTGTTACTAGCACGCATGTTTAATCACTTGAACACTAGACCATCAGCCTATGAGAAAGGCGGATTGAAAGATGGGAATCTTAATAGAAATCATTGTCCATTTTTGATTCAGTGCACTTAATTCACCCGACTCTTTCATATTGTTCTGTTTGCCTAGTTGTGTTGTATGATTCTCCATTTATCATTTCTTAGTTCAAGAATGAATTATTGACGTCTTATTGCTGAAACCAAAATTGAAAAACAATGTTTCTCCCATACCTATTAAAATATTGGGAAAACCAGATGTGCATTTTGGTTATAAAGCAGCTGTCTTATGTGGTGATTCACATATAATAAATTCTAAAAAGAACTCTACTTTTTAAAAAAGTGAAACATTTTCTATAGATGAGGTATTGGTAATTGTGACAAAGAAAATGCTGCATGGAAAGATCACTGTTTGATTTAAAACATCAAGTTGACAATTAAAGATTTCTTTGGAAAGGAATACAGAGCAGTTACATGATAAAATAGTTTATTATATGCACTGTAATATTACTTAAAAATTAAATAATTTTCAGCGCAGTTATTTTTTATCCTCACTTTTTTGAACTTTTATAGACTTTTCAGCTCTCATCATTTTTCTGCTTTTATCGATTTTTTCTCAGTCCCCTCAAAAATGATAGATGAAGGTTTCACAGTATGTTATTATTGACAATGACTTTCCGTGAATGCAAGCAGTTTCATTAAAATATTCTTAGGAGTGGAAAATATCCATTTTGTTTTTTATTATTTCAATTTCCACTTTTATGTTATTTTTGGTTAGAAGCCATTGGATAGATCTCGTGATTTCCTTTAGAATGTAGTATAGACAGAATCAACATCGGAGCGATATTTTCAATACATAGTATCTTTTCGCAATGCTTGAAGTGGCCGCCTTGCTTGATTATTACTTATAGACTCTTGCGGAGCTTACAATGTAGTCTTGAAGTATTTTATTGGTTAGATCCAACTCAGCGCAACTTCAGTACAAACACCAGCGCTCACAAATTACTGTTACCGAATAAATACGGTATTTTTACAGTAATATGGTATAAATTACAGGAGTTTAGCCACTGACTGAACTCGATCTATTCTCGCCTCGAATGCTTTTCAAGTACAATGTAATGTACACCTAATGTGTCTTCATTGTAACAAATATCTTGTATCTCGTAAACAGACATGCAGAATGTATGGTGATTTTTTGAAACACCATTTTACGATCTTTTAAAATCACCAGTACTCTAATATAATGCAGGGACTACTTTTAAAATTTCATTTTTTGGAAAAAAAACATCGCGTTATATTTGGGACAACAATATTTTTTCTGCTTTACTTTTCTTTGCTTGCTTATTAGAAGTAGGTGGGAAGAAGAGTAAAATTACGGATTTCTTGAATTGAATCTGGGCAAAGTCAGCCGAGAGAGGATAATTGACTTTCTAAAAACTTTTTTCCATTTTTGATGTTGAAAAACCCTGTGTGCGGCTTATATGCAAGTAAATACGGTATATTTCTGTGAAAAGGAGACAAGATTTTTCGGTAGTTACGTACTATATGGGCACCACATACGGAGCGCCCTCACACCATGAAGTGGCGAGATATGGAACTGCGTGGTGGTTAGATATATTTCAACTGGATATCGCTTACATCTAAACTCCAACTCAAAAGGTATACATTACTTTTTGGGTGCACAATTTCCACTGGTATGGAGAGGGAGACATTGGTTTATTCTGGGTGCCAAAGGCACCCTACACTAGTTCAATCTCCATTCAAATAAAAATACGGATACCGTTATCAATCAAAATTTTAATGAACGACTGCAAACCTCCACATAATTCATATCTTGCCACTTACAGTGCCGCCTAATTCCATATCCTGCCACCAGCAGGGCGCTGTGTATGTGGCACCCATATAGTACATAAGTACCGATTTTTCTTAGTAATTGAGATACGATACAATGCATTTTCTAAATTATTGTTTTTAATGGCAAGATAGAGGTGTCAGATGCTCATTTTTTCTTTGGCTCCTCCTCGTCTCCTTAGTTCCATCATGCACAAATAGGGAGCCGGGTGTCCTTCGGAAGAAATCCTCATAAGGATTTGAACTGGGTGTTGCTTTAGCAGATCATGGTGGGGCCAACACTCTAACCACTACGTCACTGGCTTCCCTAAGACAGAGGTCCAATCTTCTAGATAAAGGCTATTTTTACAGCTCTGACCATCATGAAACAACTATAATCCTAATGTGGCCCTTCTATAACATCCATTGCTTTAATGCAGCCTTGATACCTCTTTGAGTTTGTCATGTCTGCCTTAAGCCAAAGCCAAAATCACTAAAGAAAAATACCTAAGTGTATCTTGATTACAGAATGACCTCATTCCTTTAACATGGCTGTTATTATTTTGTAAGCGAAATATGCATCATTAGTTTCGTGAAACTCTTTTGATGTCAGTTTACGAGTTCATTCTTTCTTTATTCATATTAATGGAATTAGTCATTTCTATATGCTCTTCAAGAAATCCACTTGAATCACTTATGTCGAGAATGTTCTTTTGCATTGTGCAAATTACCATTAGCTAAGGGCACTTCCTTCTACTATTGGTGATACTTGTTACACCTAACCTGTTCTTACATGAACTTTATGACTATAGGTACCTGGATGCCTTCAGTCAATAAGGTCACTTTTGGCAACCATTTTTCAGAAAAAATTGTCTTATCAGCTGGAATATATGATAATTGTTGAATCGTCATAGTTTATATTTTGGGTAAAATCTTTGCAAACAAATTTTAAAACTATAAGAGCTATATAAATTCACATTGATAATGTGGAATTAATATCAGCTTGTAGTAGTAATCTGCCTTTCAAACCTAAACATTGCCTGGCAGCCCTCAAATCATCTTGGCAACATTTCATCTTTATATGCTGCGATGAACATTCACCACTTTTATTATGGGATTCAACGCACATATACAAATATGCATCCAAGTTACAAATTTTCAAATCCTGACTTAATTTATGCTTAGTTTGACTCCTACTATTTTGCTCTGTTGATATATATATAGGTATTTACTTTTTCTTTCCTCTGCCATGAACGTCACATTTGGTCACTCTTATGCTATTACATTACAGGATCCAAAAAGTGATTTTTTTCATTTTAACGTAAAATACCAGTAAATTTTTTATTTATATATAAGGTATATTACACATTTAAATGGAGTGAAAAATTTCAGCGTTACATTGGAAGACGATCTGAAATTTGCCTAATTTTAGATATTTGGCTAGCACACACTCCTCCCACATATTTGCCTTTCTGACATTTAGTTGGCAAATTTAGTCAACCCATTGCTTCTGTAAATGAAAAAATCAAAAGATGAATTACAGAGCTTCACCTTTTGGCTTGGATCCAAAAGATGATATAGATAGATCCAGTAGCCATAAAGCAGTAGAGGAGACCAGATGCACATTTCAGCTACAAAGTAGTTGTCTCCAGTGGCAATTCACTGATCATCAAGTATGAATTTGTTCCCTAGACATATGAAATGAAAAACAAGAAGTCCAAACCAGGACTAATGCAGGCTGGTTTCCCAAAGTTGATGTCCCAAATTGATTACTTATATCGACAGGAAATGTTTCAGTATGTGTTAGTCATTCCAAGGAATTCACATACCATAAATACCACTTGTAGTTCATGTTTTATCAATAATAGAGAAAAATTGGAAAACAAATTAATAGAGCATTATCAGGATTAAAATACTAAAAGCAATGTCCAAATCTCTTTCTGACATTATATTTGCATGTGTATATTTTAATTAAACGAATTTAATAAATGTTACTGTTTATACATTAATATGTCTGGATCAACTGTCCATTGTTGAAGAGTAGTCAAGTGGAAAAGAAAATAAGTGAAGATGTAAAAAAGAATTTTTATAACCAACTTTTATATAGTTAATACTTTAATATGATTAAACCCTATAATATAATTATGACAACCTTTCTGCTTGGAAAGGCATAAAAAATTGCATAAGTCTGGGATACCTAAAATGTGTATTTCTGCCAAATCTCAAAGTCGATATTTTCAGGTTTATGATACTTTCTTTCTCCGTGTACTACATATATGAGAAAGTAATATTAATAGTTTTCACTATTTAGATAGTGCTTAGTCCAAAAAGTGACCACTTGTCTCAAACACCTCCAGTAGCCATAACAAGGTTATAAAAAGCCAGATGCACATTTAGACTACAAAGCAGCCATCTTCAGAAGTGATTCACTGAAAGTAGTCTAAAAAAGAACGTGGTTAATCACAGAAACAAGTGTTTAGTCACAAAACAAGTCTAGTGCCAAATTCGAGTGTGCAGAAAGTCACGTGAAAGAAGACTTTTGGGAAAAATGTAAGGAAAAAACCAATCCAAATTGTTTTGAACTTTTGTTGATTGATAATATCAGGTGTATAATTCAGTCTTTTTGATAAGTTTCATCGCTGGCTTCACGGCCACTCTTTTTCTTTCTTCTTCTATCTTTGGATTTTCAAATGAGGTATTTTAAAATTTTTATACTGTTCATAATATGTCCAACAGAAGAGAATATAACAGAAATGTTGTTAGCGGTGCTAACATTGACCTTGGTTATAACTCAACAAGCTTCAATGCCTGATGTCTCTGATCCTAAACCTTGTGTACAGGGTTCAGTTACTTTTAATAAAGATTTGAGAAAAACATGGCTCCAGCAGAACCACCTGGATTTTTGTTGTTTCAGTAAGTATATTAAATCAAAATTCTCTTTGATTTCTTGATGAAAATATGCCTATGAAATATTTATTTATTTACATATTTGAACAGCAAGGTTGACTACATAGTCCCTTCTTCCACCTAACTGGAAACAATTTACAAACGCATTTACAAAAAATATTGTTTCAAGTGAACTATTGCATTAAATGAATAGATGCAATAAAAAGCCCTTTATGATAATAAATGTTAGACTTGTGATAATATATAATATACGTATATATATAATATTTTTATAAAGGTTAAGTTCAAGCTGTTATGGATTGATTTTATAATTCTTCAAATACTATCATTTGATGACGTCTTAGTACAGTAGTCTCTCACTAACCATGGATTTTATGTTCCTGACTCAACCTGTGGTTGGCGAGAGCCAGGGCTTATGGAAAATTGGGAGTTTGAGGGAATGATCCTTGAGAGACATACATAATGCCCTATAATGTACTCTTCAATGTTAAAAATATGTATGTTATAATTAAAAATTTTTATATAAAAATACAAAAGAAAATAATTTAAAATACGAAAAAGTACTGTAAATTAATAGCATAATTGCAGAGCACCCTCTGCTGATGCAGTTTGCCTGGCCTTATGCTTCAAAGAGCGCTGGTATCTTTTATAAAATTCCTCCAACCTCCACCTCCAGATTAACTTGTAGTTTTATTGGGAGCCAAAAATACTCATTTCTATGTCTCTCCTTTTAATAAAGACATAGCTTCTTCAGTAGCATAGATTTTAATATTAGTAAAATCAGCTAACAAGAAATGGTTGCATGGAGATCCGCAGATAACTCAAGACTGGATACTGTAGTTGACAAAACCAGGTACAATTTTTCAACTGTGGTTACTCAAAAACACAGTTGATTGAACCAGACTTGTTAGGGACTACTGTACTTATTCAAAGCATGATGTTTTTACCTGTAACATTCCATTATTTGAAGGATTAATATTGTAATAATTTTTCCTTTTTTTGGTATTTGCATAATATCTTATCCATAGAGCACCGAGCACTAATTGCCCAGTTTCTGAATTAGTGTTGTGATTGTTGTATGCCTAAAACAAATTAGAAAATTATATAAAATATATATTATGAGTGAAATTCATCAGTAAAATGTGAAATGATAACTAAATATTTAGCCTAGAGGTAACTTGTTCATTTTAAATATTTTAATCACATCATACTAGTGTTATGATTTTGAGAAATTAATTTTTTATATCTTGTTTTTGACAGGTGGTGTTTGGGGCTGTTCGAGACACCATTCTGCGACGCAACCTAGAGGCCCTCATGCTCCAATGATCCCCTGTTATATTGCTTGGGAAGGAGTGCTTTCAAAAGACAATTTCCTCACTCTTTCTCACTATTTCTGCCCTTGCTGCTTTCCATATAAAGTCCCAAGCCAACAGAGCGTCTTACACTGCCTGCCATAGCCTCATTACTGATAATTAATGTAACCTCTGTCTTGGGCTTTGGAAGAGTGAGGGTACTCCTTGGGGATTCTTGCGTGACTGATAATCATATGGATGGAGGAGGCATTTTTTTCCAGTTGGACCTGGATTTAATTATGAGCCATTCATCGGCTTAATTCTTTTGATTGTTCACATGTCCCGGTGAAAGCAGGGTTTCATATTGTGCCTTTGGGGTGTCCCACACATTTTTAACCAAAGTTTCTTTTTTCACCTCCCTCCTCACTGTGGGCTGCCCCAATTCCATTGAACTTGGTTTTCTCAAAATTGTCCTAGAGGTGCCGACCAAAGTATTCTAAAGCATTGATGGTGTCAAGTACAAATAAATCACTGTTTTACTTCGTTATGCTCAAACCCCTATCCCCTCCCCCCCTCCCCACTGTAAAATCCCATCTGCAACAAAAATGCAGCTTTCTCAGTCCACTGGTGTCGGAGTTGTATACTTTATGCTACAGAGTCAGGCTTGTTTGATGTACGCATCAGTGGGAAAGTATATGTGATGTTTTTTCAGCTACATAAAAGATGTTTTTTTTTACTGTGGCAAACTACTGTGTGCATATGGAACGCAAGATTCTGATGTCCCGTGCCTATGCTGTTTTGGCAGGGAAGCTTATTATTTAGCTCCTCGACTATTGTCAATACAGGACGTCACCTCATTGGTGTTTTTGTTCAAATTGTTGACATGACCATTAAGATTTTTATTTGAGTGGGGCAGAGGGAGGTCTTCGTTTTACAGGGACCTGCTTGAAGTACCCAATTGCTCCCTTCCATCCCTTCACGTATGGCCAAAGGGGCCACTGTTGTTGATTTGTATTCTGACAGCTACTCTATTTTATATACTCATCTATACATGGAAAGATATCGCATGTTATACAAATCATTTCTAGTTGTTAAGAATTGTAAAATAAATATTATTGAACCTATGAATCTTAATATTTGTTTCGTTCTGATGTTCTAAACACTCTTGTACATTGCCGCTGAAGTGTGCAAAGTATTTTGACATATTTCTGAATTGATTAGGGAAACTATGAATAATTCTTAGAGCGGGGAGCCAGAAAGGCCACATTGAAAGTTGCAAACGCTTCAGGAGAGTTAATGTCAAGATATTCCTAAATATTCTGTGGTATCATGTAAACGAAAATGAATTTTAAATTTTTTTTTGTGTTAAAATTTTAACATTCAAGGTTTGGCCATAATTTTATTTAACAATCATGAAATTGTTCTAAATTTTACAGATCGCTTTCTCATAATTTGCTCTTGGTGGCCGCATGAGGCCTGTGGGCCATAGTTTTTTGACCCGTCTTAGAGGATGAGCTCCCTTGCCTTCTGTGTGCTTTTAATCTTCAGGAAGAAGTGAAATATTCCTGAAATTCCAACGATTGGTATGTTAAAGTTATTTAACTAATGGTTATTCTGGATGTTTGGTTTGTTAAATAAAATGTGTAAATTAAATGTTCATGATACAAAACAAGCAAATATCAGTGATATCCCTGTGCGCCACATCTGATACATGTATGCCAAAGACCAATTTGCTGGCACCGAACCCTTGAGTCGCCACCATGTTTGTTTAAGTGAGTTTTATCGGCAATTATTACCATTCTTCATTGCCTTTGAAACTATAAAATTAGAAATTTACGGAAGAATTCCAGCGCTATTAGGGACGGGAGACCTGGCAAACATCGAGGCAGTAATTTAAGGCTGCTGCCATAAACGAAAACGTGCCTAAATATAATGAGAAGGATCATATAAACCATTATATAATAAACGTTCGAAATGGTGGCGATGCATAAATAAATCTTGCGTAGATTATCTTCCTGCAATGACCTAATTTGTTTCACCAAAAATATAAAAAGTTACGTCAAACTCGCGGAACGCTACCCTTTTTTTACGGCTAATGATGGGGCGGCCATTGCAATGCGAGTTGTGCATCCGTACCCTCCCCCGCTCTCGAAAAAGCTAATACGCATCGTTGTGGTTACATCATATAGTGCTAGTATTCAAAGCATCCGTAGGTAGGTAGTGGACCGACTTAGCTTACTTTTATAAGCCACGTTCGATGAGAATGATGCCGTACATTATAAGGAACACGTAAACCACAACCGATCGTGAAACCCAGCTTTGACGCACAAGAATGTTTCGTGCGAAGAACAGAATTGCTACCAACTAGCGGTCTTAAATAGCACAAGGCGGAATAGGAGCTCTCTCTCTCTCGTGGTGACGTTATACGGTGCGACGCGATTGGCTGAAATTACACCCTAAAGAAAGACGAAGGCACGGATCGACTGAATAAAGGAGCGATGTGGAGGATCGTCTGCGCGAACGATCAGCGAGACTAATAAAGATCGTACCGGTGCAATGGCGGAGCACCATTTGCCTGACCACCACGCAAGCGAGATCTGTACTACGACGGAGATTCCCCTTTGAAATTGGTTTTTCCATTAGCGAAATTATAGGTGCCGATGCTCGGTAGTCACCCGCAGTACCATAGGAAGGAAGGGCGAGAGGGACGACGGCGCCGAAGCAAAACTTGTTGCGAGTCGATATTTTGTTATAAAGATTTGGAAAATATGTTATTCTTGAATTTTAATTTTTTTTACAAATGATGATAAATCTAATATTTCTCTTATTTAGCCTGTAATTTAATTATTATTAGGCTATTTTCCAGAATGGAAATTGGCTTATTATTTCTTCGTTGTGTCTGTCTCCATCCGTCCGTCTGTCTGTCCCCCTTATAAACTTTTAAACCAATAGACCGATTTTCATGACACTTGACGGTAATCTCTTACTACTGGGGCCAAGCTCCCGTGGATAGTTTTTGTTGGGAAGATTGAGTGAAAGTCCCGGGTTCGATTCCAGGAACTGCCCATTTGATTTACGTGGGAAATCTGAAATCCATCGTGCAGGATTATTTTCTCTTGCACGTTAAAATATCTAAGGATTGTAATATCAGAGCAGAGTTTGTACTATTCTCTGAGAAAATAATGGAGGTTCTAATTTTTATCGTATAATTCTTTTTATCGATCGTATTTACTCGAATTTCGCGTTTTCGAAGTTTTTATCACTCATTACGAGAGTGTTGCCGTTGCAACGACTATTGCTGGCCTCGGGTTCGGTATAGTCTAGTACAGGGTTTCTCAGCCTATATGAAGTCACGGAACCCTTGGAATCTTATTCTTGTTATTTAATGGAACCTCGTGAAGCTTTCGCGGAACCCAGGAGTTCCGCGGAACAGTTGGGGATATTCTGGTCTAGTACATGCACGCGTTATTTTTGCCACACAAATACGCGTGATCAATTCGGTATTCCCTTCGATTGTATTTGTAATATTTTCATAACGCTAAATTAAGAAATTTGGGAACAAATAGAGGAACTCTGATTTTAAAACTGTTAATGCCAATATAAGTAATTGCTGCCCCACATTTAATTTAAATAATTATGGGGAAAGTAGGCATCATAAGCTCCGTTTGGATCATCCTGTTTTTATTATTGTCCAAGTCTAGGGCATTGTTCTTACGTTTCGTCCCGGGAGCTAATCTTTCCTGCTACAGTGCTGGTTCCCCGCAAGTATATCGTCAAAAATCTTTTTCTAGGAAATAGAAGGGAACAGTTTTTAAGCACGCGAATATGTAAGCATTACCTTCTCTTAAGAATTTGTTGCAAGCACGTTTTCCTTGAATTATCTCGATATTTTGAATGTGTAACAATAAATTATTCTCTAAGACAGATTTATGATAATTTTTCACTCATATGTACGGTCGAAAAGAACATTTTCACACTACGTATTTATTTAAGATATTGGGTTAGGTTATAAACTCGAATATTTGACGGAAAAATTTCAAGAGTACCAAAATAACTATGCCACGGAAATGCACATTTTCGTTAGTATTTTAGTATCTGAGCTTCCCTTGTTGGTTAACTTGCAACATATCGTTACTTTTGGCCTTGCTTTCCCTATTCCTGGGCCGTGCATTCCATATCCCTGGGAAAAGTTGGGCAATCAGTTCGGTGCTCGAAGATTTTCTGTGTTTACTCTGACCAAAGAAACTCTCATTACGAGAACTTAAGCTCATGTTAGTGAGGCACCGCATCATTAAATCTCGCATTTTAAATGTATTTATTAGTTTCGATTAGGAATACAAATTTAGCCTTGGAGTCATTTATTTTATTTACATTTTAAACTTAGCTTTTAATTTTCATGTCATCACAATAATAAATAACTTAGATAAATTTTTGGTCTCAGAAATCGTCCCAGCAATCATATAGTACCGTGAATCCTATCTCAGTTTCTATTTTGTTAATAAATTGGACCTCATATCGAGTGATGGTTCATTGAGAGTCGCGGCTCATATTCTTTTGCCCTGAGCATGACTCTTGAACGGATTTTTTACAATAATTTAACTCAAGGTTTCAATCATGCCACTTTGTTTTTGTTCTCATGACAATCTGTAGTTTAACATTTTTTGTTCTGTGCACCTCTCAGTTACTTTTTTATCTTGCATTTTTAGCTGTTATTTTTTAAATCCGATAATGTTATCGTTTAGTCTGTCAGCCCGTCCGTCCGTCACACTTCCGTGTTCGGTGAACTACTTCTACGCCAGGCATGTCAAACTGGCGGTCCGCTGGGCCTTTCTGTGCCTTACTGCGGCCCGATAGCTAATTTTTGTCTCAAGTGAATCGTGTGGGATTTCATATAAATTATTTGTTTTTGCGATAGGAGGCGATATTGTTTCATCGCTACCGAATTACAATGGAACGCATTTTCTAAATTATTGTTTTTAATTGTAAAACAAGCGTCCAATCTTCTAGCTCCAGTCTTTCGTTCCATCTCTGGCCCTCATTAAACAACTGCGGCCTTTCTCTAACATCCATCGGTTCAATGCAGCCCTTCTATATCATTCGTCGCTTTAATGCGGCTCGGACGCCTCTTCGAGTTTGACATGCTTGTTCTATACCCTTCAAGTTAGAGCGAATAAATTTTGAGGGATTGTTCATGGGCGTAAGCTCTTCTTCCGGTTGAAATTTGAAGACTCCAGGACAACCTAGGTGGTGTAGTGGGAGACACAACGAACAATAAAACATTATATTAGTGAACTACTTCTACGTTGTTCAAGTTAGAGTAACCAGGTTTTCAGGATAGTTTTTGCTGGTGACAGTCATGAACCCTATAGATTTTTGGGTCCGTCCATCTCTCCGTTTGCCTTTTGGCTGGGCGTATACCTATATTTTTTGTTTAAAAAGCCCGCCTTTAATGTCTGGTTCGTTAGTTTTTTTACTTGTTTAAGTACGATTCATGGATTAATCTTGGTTATGCGATCTAACCTCCTGAGACCCGCGGTCAAGTATACTGGACTTCTAATTTCACTTCTATTTTTATTAATTAAACTTATATCACTCAGACCCATAGCTCAGTACACTGGACCTCATTTTGCAAATGAACTAGACAAAAAATATTTAAAAAAATATATATTAACAATTATTAGTACCTAACTGACTTGGAACACCAATTTCAGACATCTTGAACAAAAATTACGTTGGGTCTCAAGAAGATATAACTACAAGACGTTCTTAGTCCCATGATTGTCCTAAAAACCGTACTCTTCCGCAATACCGTCTATAACTGATTGAAATGGTTGATTAAAATATGAAACGATCGAGTTAAAAAATTAAACAATGTAGTATGCGAACAGCGATTTGATTTTCATAAATGAGATCATGTTCAGTCACAAAAATAAGGTGGAATATTTCGAATGAGTTATTTCACCCTCTGGGACTGGCGAACCTAGAGTATATATCTCTTTTTAACCCGAAAAAACAGTTTACGTTAGGTCTTTTATGGGTTCCAGGAATCTCTTTCCTGCCGAATATCTCTCGATCGATGCTACTGATTTGCATGATCTCGTCTATATTTAATCGTTTTTTGTGCGTTCATGTTTAACATCATTGATGCGAACGAACACAACGAGGATTTCTTTCTCAATTCTTCCTCAATTTCTCAGTCAACTGTCTCGAATATTTGGCAAAATAAGTTTACTTCCTGCTTGGACAAAAGATTGAATTACGGTCCTGTTGTTTTCGGTCCAAGCTTTTTTATTCACAAAACCCTCAAGGCCCGTTTTGGCCGACAAAAATAAGATAGCGATTAACACGTTTAACGGTGGAACCGGAAACCATTTTACCATTACGTAAACATTCTCGTTAAGATAACTTTCAATTCGCGATCCCCAGTCCTAATCAAAAATGATTTCCCCGGGCATTGAATAAGGCGAGCAGTACGTTCGCGATCGCGTCGGATCGTTTTACTCGACATCACCCCGTCGAAGGCTCGCGCGTTTTGGCGAAAAATCGACGGAAAATATCCCGCCCGAGTCAACCCGCGAGATCGCCGAGCATCAAATTTGAATCCTCGAAGACGTGTATATATTTGCACGTCGGTCTTATTCTCTGTCGTATCTCTCCCAGCGAGAAAACCCTCATCGGGTCGGCCTCCAACGCTCTCTTCTCGGCATTATCTTCTCCCCGCTGCCCCGCCGACGGCGCCTCTGCTCTCCCGCTCTCCCTCCGGTATCTTTAGTGAGCAGCCCTGGGTGTGAAAATAGAACCCCAGTGCCTATTCTGCGTGGTCGGGACTTCTCGCCACTTCCGAAACGGATATTCGCTCCCTCCACTCCGCCACGAATTCCACGCAGTGTTCCCCCCTCCTCCTCTCCTACCCACTCTCCCTCCTCCCCTCCGACGCCTCCGCCAGTCTCTCCCTTCCCCTCGAGTCTCTCCCACACGCCCACCTCTCCCTCTCCGCTCCCTTTCCCAGCCGAACGAGGTGGGGTGAGCGACTAAAGGGTGGGGACAAGAAGGGGGGTGGGAAGAGAAAGAGGATGAGTGCGTGAAGAAGATGTGAGAGGCTCCCGCTTGACCCCATTTCGACCACTCACGGTCGCCCTCCTCTTTGTCGGCCGAGAGGGATACGGAGGAGAAGGTCGAAGGGGTTAATAAGGGGATAGGAGGAACGACAAGGGACCGGCTGAATTACGTAAGGATGGAAGGATTATGTAAATGCGTGGTTTCGCGGGGGTGGATGAGTACGGTCGTTGGTTGTATTTTATTTTGTTGCGGGGATCATATCGCGAGGAGAATGCGGGGTACCTTTCGGGAGAGATTAAATCGACGGCAGCTGTTTCGCGCGTTCCTGAGTCGGGGTGCGTTCCAGGGAGGATGCTTAGGGAGGGAGGGAACAGGGCAACAGAGATTAAAGGAGGAAGGCCTTCGTTGTGCGTTATGTGATGAGAATCATATAAAGAGGGCTTCCAGATGAAACGGCGGTATGGGGTGTAATTGCTTGTGTGATGTATATTCTCCTGGCTAAATGGATTAGATAGGAGGTGGGGAAATGACGACTCGCGGGCCACCACAGGCCCGCTAGAGCATTTTGTACGGCCCGCAATGAGAGCAAAACATGAAATGTAATGCAAAATCTTCGTATATTTTCTTAAAAAATCTAATGTGAGAAAAATTTAAAGACTTTACAAAGAACAAGAAATAAACTCATAGCCTTCTGATATTGGATATAGCCAGAGGCTCCAACGATTAAGAAAATAGAAAGCATTAATAAGACGTAATTAAGCGTAAAGTAGGTAGGTAGGTAGTGTGGTGGTGGGAATTAAAAAAATAGTTTTAAAAATATCTCTTTAACAATATGGGAAAATATTTCGAACAAACGTAGAAAATTAAATTTTCTACAACTTTTATTCCAATACGTTTTTACATTCATCAAATATAAAAGCACATATATAAAAAAATCTGATGTGGCCACCACATGACTTTCTCCATACCTGTAATATTTCTAATAATTTCAAATAGGTTAAATGATAATAAGTATTTTAAGGAACTGCAAGAAAAATTTAGACTTTACAAAGAACAGAAATAAACTCGAACTGTAGCCTTTTGATATTGGATATAGCTCCGAAGCTGCAACATTTAAGAAAATAAAAAAAGGAGCGTAATGTGTTTACAATACTCGCCGGTAGGTGGTGTGGGGGTGGCAGCTAAAAAATTTCGTTTTTAAAATATCTCTTAAACAATGTATTATATGGGAAATTGTTTCAAACAAAGGTTATAGAAAATTAAATTACCTACAACATTTATTCCAGTATTTGTTTACATTAATCAAATATCAATTCAAATATAAAAAAAAACGGATGTGACAAGAGTAAACACCCACTTCCGGTTGACTGATTTTTACCAAAAACTAATAACCACGTCTTCCTTTAACAAAAGTGTCAAATATAAAATTTCGCCTTGATCTGATTAATAGTTTTTGAGTTAGAGCACCCACAATATCCCAGTCACAGACACCCACAGACCTCATCCAGAAAATAGTCAAAACATGTTCAGGGAACCTTAAAACGTATTTCCGTTGAAATCTCGAATTCGATTTTTTCCATGAAAACAAACTTTCTTTATACTTCGTATATGGAGAAAGTAAAAACGGACGTGACAACAGTAAACACTCACTTCTGGTTGACCGATTTTTACCAAAAACTAATTGGTTCTTGTGCCTTTAACAAATGTGTCAAATAAGTATAAAATATTGCGTTGACCGGATTTATAGCTTTTGAGTTAAGCACCCGCAAAATTCCGGTCACAGACAACATCGAGAAAATAGTCAAAACGTGTTCAGGGGACCTTAAAACATGCATTTCCGTTGAAATCTCGAATTCGATTTTTTCATGAAGACAATATTTTCTGTATACTTCATATATGGAAAAAGTAAAAATAATGCCTTGTGAAGTTTTGACGTTAAATATTATCGATTTTCATTGATAGAATTTTTCGTATTTTCTCCAGCAACTTCCGATGTGGACCCTAATGGGGCCCATCGAAGCATCTGCATCTATTAATGCGACCCGCCTAAGCAATCGCAACCGCTAATGCGGCCCGTCTCGTCTAAAATTTTCCACTCCTGGGTTGGGTATAATCCGGTCCTTGGGAAATAATGATTTCATCATTGAAAATTCATGTTACCGTCCTTTTTGTCTCCAGGAAAACTCGCTCGGGAATTTTTAATAAATGAAGCTGACGGGACACAGCACAATCATTTAAAATCAAATAGACGGGTTTACTCATTCAGCTATTTTATTGCGTCATTAACTTAGCCACTCGTTTATTTGACCTAAGTACGATTCGTCGTCTTATGCTACCGAGTATATTTTGTACGCGGCTTTCCAATGTTAATACGGGTTTATTACTTGAAAAATACGACAAAACGAACACATTTCATTGTTTTTTCACGAAAACAAATCAATTTAGGAATAATTTCCTTCGATGCCACCTTTACTGATTTCGATCCGTTCCAACCTGACGCCAGCAGCGCTAACAGCTCCTCGCTGTCCTATATATCTGCCGATCGTCCCATTTATAGTCCCGGCTGCTCCCAAAAACCTCGGGAATGTTGTATTTTTTTTACACCATCTCCCCCGCACTCCGAAAACTGGGCCTTCCTGTCGCCGCGTAACCCCTAATGGCCCTCATCGAGGTGGGGCTGCGAAGCGGAATCGGGAGGGATCATTTACATCTCTGATGATTCTCTCTTCTGGAGCGCCAAAGCATTTTGCCAAAGCACCGCAGATACCGTCAGGAGTAGCAGGAGTGCTCTGTTAAAAAAGCTATGATTCGTCACCCGTCGCTATCTGCCCACGAGGCTTAAAAGATTTTCGTTCGCGACAACGATAGTTGGTCTCCGAAATGGCGGACCGATTTCGTGGTTATCTCCGTTTCAGATTTAACTCTCAGCCCGGAACCAAAAATTTAATTTTATCTCGCGGAGATTCGGGGAAGCAATGCTGGTATACAATAGACGAGAAATTCATCCGATTTAGAGGTATAATTTAAGATCAAAACAGATTTCTCGAAAAAATTTCAATTTTTTAGTTTGAAAATTATAGGGCTTTGGATATTTGGCTGTAAACATACCTCAGTTGTGGCTCATTTTCTGCCTATTAAGTGGGAACATTCTCATTTAACGCAGACAGAGAGTACTATAAACGTTCGTTATTACGATCTATAGTGAGAGTTTTAAAAGCATCGTGAATTTTATTATGTGAAATATAGTATTTGGATATAAAGAGAAGTTTGCCGAAATGATTCTAATTTTATAAAATCTAGTAATAACGTTCTTTTATTGTATATTTTAATTAGAGCATATTTTTTTGTGCTCCAGACTTCTTTCTGTTATGAGTTCGATATATCTTGATTCGTTATAACTGCGTGTGGATAAGATATTCTCGTTCCTTGATCCTCGGTATATTTCATTGCAAATCTGTATTCTAACTAGATAACAAAATGCAACACTATTTACTTTCACGTAAATAAAATTCGACAAGGAGGCCCTTATTTTTCAAAATCGGCATTATAAACCCATAAATAAATGTTTATGGCTATTGGAGATACTTATTAAGCCAACTTGATTTTAGCTATAATGCGAGCTCGATAATTCTATATTGAATGTAACGATGATATTTTGGAAAATGCTCTTATTGTGTAACTAGCGATAAAGTATTTGATTTGACAAGTAGTAGTTTTCAAATTTGATCAGATATTCAATTCTGTCGTATTACCTTATAATTTAAGAAACTGTAATGGTTCTTATAGTGCAAGGAGGGAGAATCACATATGTATAACCTTTACTAACTTATAAAAAAGGAAATTCAGTTTTAAATGCCGTTACCAAATATTAAGAAAAGCTGAACCAGTTGAAGCACAGGTTATCAACCCAAAATATTAACGTTGGCGCTATTTATTTAATTATGAGGGTGTAATTATCGCGAAAATAAATTTAAATAGATTTTATAAAGTAAACATAGGTAATGATAGGTTGTCGTTGCAATAACTATTTTTAACTCCATTAATATTTGAAATTAGCAGATTTAAATTAACGAGATTCAAATAATTATATAATTCACGAACTAATATGGCATCACTATACAATACATAAGCCAAAGGCAGATGACACGTTTGCAATTATCATTTCTTAGTTTTTCCGTTAAAACGTACGCGAAACTTTTGAATAATTTTCCTTAGCAACTATCTCGTATCATTGTTTACAGGATTAATAAAAAAAATAACAATAAAAATTGTGTAGTTTAGTTTGCATATGACACCTCTTCTGGCTTTGATATTTTTTGTCCGGAGTTCTCTGAGAAATTTGTGTGTGAGCACTCGGAGGTAATTTCACCTCTAACCATAAACCTTGAAATATACATTTCATAGCTTTCAGATTAATTGGAAAATAACCACATCAACTCCACGCTTGAAAGGCTTCCGTCTCACATAAATTATTTTTAAGGCTCGTTGGTAATCAGAGATTGCCATTCTCACAATTTATTTGAAAATTTATTAACGGCTTCCATCAACAATCCAAAAGAAGCAGCTTGGAGGAGAAATAAATTAATCGTTCTGGATTTAAAAAGTTAATGTGTTATTTCGTGAGTTTATGAAAGATCAGTTTAATGCAGATGTATTCGATTGTTTTCCTGTTAGCCAGGTAGCTCTTTCTAAACAACATAAGCGGAAACATTATCGAATAAATGGTAACCTTAAAGCATAATTACTGTCTTCAAATTCTCGTCTTTGAAGACGTGATAACAGCAACACTTGATTGCTAGATCGAATTGAAAATTTTCACTTAAAAATGAAATGAACAAAATTGGAGAATCGCATTTTTGTGACGCATGACTTAAATGAGATCAACGCTAATAATATTAAATATAATGTATGATAAAGTATTTCAATGCAGTTTCAGTCCATCTATTTGTGAGATCAAATACAATGATGAATTAAAATTAAAGAAATTTATTGTCACTTCCTCCTCACGTAATAGGACATCAATTTAACATTATAAATCAGACGACTCATACTAGCATATTCATCGACAAAATACGCACCACCTCTTAAGAGTATTGTTCTTATTTGATAAAGCGATTAAAAGCAAGAACTATTAACGGAAAGAGATAATCTTTGTTTTCAAGAAATAAAAAACAAACATTAAAATATGTGAGTGCCAAGAGCACTGATGGAAATGAAGCAAAAGAGTCGATTGTGTACTTGTTAAAAATATCCGAAACAGTGGCGAAATTATTAAGAACAAGTAAGAGTGTTATCGGCGAACATGGATAAAATTAACGCGTTTTTTATTTTTTTATGTGCTTACGCCGACGTGTATTCGGTCACTATAGTTTGTAAGTGGCGTCAATGTGGAAATGTACGCTCAAAATTTCAGCTTTCCATCTTTTAAACCTTCGGAGATGTTGAAAAAATATAAATGGAACTCTATCCGACCCTGTATATTTTTAAAAAATCAAATTTAAAGAAAAACTAACGACAACAGTGCAGATATATACCCTCCAAGTTTCAGTCTCGTATCGTTTACGTTTTCGTCAAAATTTCAATTTAAGCAAGTGCACAGACAGACGCTAAAGTGAAAGTATAAACACATTTAAATAAAAACGCGCTAAAAATGATTCGCCAAAAACGGAAGCTGTTTTAGGGTGGCACACGGATGTAACACAAATAAAATACGTATATCTCTTATAATCAATTTCTTATCTACTTCCATGGAGATTTTTATTAAAGTTGAATGGGCGAATTCCAGAATAAGCACTAAATATCATAAATTGAAAAATTAAGTATTTGTCTTAAGGGCAAATTCTGGAATTTTCAGGCATAAGACAGGCTCGATAATTCTCTAGTGAACTGAACGAGCGAGCTATGTTAGACGCTTTAATTAATGGAATGGGCTCACTACACGATTTTTCAGCACTTTACCAGTATTATAAACTAACATACAGAAAAAGAAATTAGAACATGCTCACGTTAGCGTCGAGAATCTCATATTTTGAAGCTGATAGAGAATGGTATAACACATCCAAATCGCTAAAGGGATAACGTCTCAAGAAGGAATCCATGCCTAACGGATTAAGAAAAGGCGTTTGATCCTTTTCACCTCTGCATGGAGATTTATGCATAGAAAGAAATCGAAGATTTATACTGTCTTCATGTATATCTACTCATCGTACGTTTAACATTAAGAAGAGAGTGGGACTAAAGGACTCCATGTTTCCAAAATATGGCGCGGCATTGAAAGAAGTATTTAAAATGCTAGACTGGTAGGAAAAGAGTCTAAAGATAAAAAAGAAGTCATGCGCTTCGCCGATGACATCGTATCACTTGCAAGAAACCCAGAAAATTCACTTAAGCACCGAAGGACCAGATATAGCCAACAGAAGGGCGAGACTTGGATTGAATCTCAACAATACCAAGATCACTTTCAACTCATTCGTTCACCATAAGATACGAGTATTAGACTGCAATGAAATGGATCTAGAAGAGAATCTAAAACACACAATGTTTGCGTATTCGGATCTCTAGGTAAGATCAACAAAGAGGTGATGATATGGTAAGCGTTTGAGGAGATTGAAGAAATTTTCAAACCGACGTCTTAGGCCGTCTCTATATGAAGAACATGAAGAAACCTGCTCTTTTTGATACGTGGACCTCGAAGTTAAAAATCGACCGTCAAATAACGCGCACGAGCATACATTCACCTCGAGAGGTCGGTAGAGGGACTATTGGACCAGGGAACTTACTCAAAAGAGAAGGGATTCTGGAATGGCATTTGGCCAACCATATTGCCAGGAGACACGGTCAGCGTGGGTCGTCAAGTGATAATGGAGTGAATCACACGAGACGTGAAGAGACCCAGCATGAGGCTGGAGTACAGATGGGGCTGAAATCTGAGAGAATTTCTCGGAAGATTTTTGGAAGATAGAATCATATAAGCGTGCAAGTTGGGAGATTCTAGGGGAAGGTCAACATCCAGCGGATGATGATGATGGCGATAGACAACGAGAGAGATAACTGACGTACTGAGAAGAAGCGTATGGTTTAGGCAAGGGTCGCTCTGGATAGTATTAAATCGCACCGCTAGAGCACAAAAACTTATTCGTGTCCCGTTGTCTGACTGGTGACTTTAAAAACTTGACAATTTGGTCTCCGTGTGGAGTTACGACTTGTGGTTTTTAACGAAGTTCAAAGCAAATTTGTTACGGCAGTTTTCACATTAATCCATATAAGATTTCTTTGGCTGCATCAGGGTGATTGAGTAATGGGTCCAGCGGATGTACATCTAACGTCAGTTTGTTTTATGGTGATGGTAAATAAAAGCATGTGTATGTAGAAAATATTCTCAGGAGACATGTTTCTATTTTCAGTGAATGAGTGCAGACAGAAAATGTAGAAGGAAGCGTTCACTTAGAAGACTATATTATTATATCATTAAATATAATAGTCTTTATTTTATATTTATTCGAAATTGATTTTTAAAAATTGAAAATTAACAATTTTAAACAACAATTCGCGGCGATATAGAAATCTTTGTCGCTAATTTTTAACATTTAGGGAGTTTATAAACTAGTAACGATTAGTAGTGCCAAAACTTTTGGATCGAATCAAAAGACTCGCCGAATTTTTTCCCTTGAAATTCGAACGGATGAAGGTATCAAAGGGGTGAACGATAATAAGGAAATTCTTCGGCGAGTCGATTTTTTAAGCGAATTTCCGCGCAACCTGCAGAAAGATAAATATCCCAGCTGTTGAGGAATCATTGCCGGGTAAAGATGTTGGGAAACCGCCAAACCCTCGCGCGCTCGTGTAAAGTAGAAGAGTAGAGTCGAGAAGGAGAGACGGGAATCGGGGAAAAAGAGAATCAGACGAAACACATGGAAGACAGGAGGAGGAAGAGTCGAGTTTTACAAGAATAGAGACAGGCGGAGGGAGGGGGGCGAGAGCGAGGGAGGGAGTGACGGAAGAAGGCGGATTAAGATGAGAATTAGAATCGAACCGAAGGAAAGAATACGTATAATACAGGCCAGGTGAGAGACTAAGGGATGGGCGCAGTCTGAAAGGAAAGATGAAGAAGAGACCGTTCGAAAATGAAGAAAAGGCGAGAGGAATTTGAAGATCGGGATGGGTATGGTGAGAAGGGGGTAGGGGTAAAGAGGGGGAGGGAAGAGGGAGAGAGATGACGGGGATAATTGAGTGAGGGATAGAAATAGGACCTAGGGAGAGGAAGAATGGTATGAAAGTTGTGACTGCTGGCAAAATAGAGATGGGTTGGAAGATATGGGAGTGGAAGTGAGGTAAAAGAAAAGATGAGGAGTGTGGAGGGGGAATTTTTCGGATAGGGCGAATTACAGGACGAGAGACGATAAGGATAGAATAGATAGAGTAAAGACTCTTCATTGATCTAGGTACTTTTAAGCAAATTAAATAATTTAAAAACCTAACGATAATATGATTGCTTTTCGCCACATGCGCGTAAATGGCTGTGTTATTTCAAAATTAATATTTGTTTCGAGAGTCAGACGGTCATCTGTTGTAAGATTTTTTTTTAATGACAGACGAAAAAATATACTCCTGGAAGAGTTTCACATTTGAGAAATCGTCTGAATTTATCTCTCGAATCAGCTATGACACCTTTAATTTTTGTCCCATATCAGGTTCAGAGTAATTTTGGAAAATATAACTCTTCACCAAAAACAAACTTAAAAAATTGTAACTAGTGTAATGGTTTAAAAAATGGCAAAAAAGAGGACAGGGGTATCAGTAACTTAAGGTTATATTTAAAAATTAATTCAATTAGCAGTGTAAGGAAATTGTAACACGCAATTTGGAATCATGGGCAAGGATGCGTCATTTTAAAGAATTCGAAAATGTTTAGTAGATTAATTATGTATTTTCATAACATTTATATTCTCAACCATATACGTTTTATAAAACTATTACTAGGTTTATTCATGTTGTCAGGAGAGAAATGAAAACCTCATACTCATTGCAAAATTATTGAAAATTTTTAAACTTTTTATCTTATTTCATACAATAGTTTGTGCTTTTAATAGGGAGAGTTTCATTTAAAACACTTACGCGGTAAAATAATGATTTAAAGTAACTTTTTTCCAAACTTAATGATTTGCAGTATTTTCATTAAGTTAGTTGGCAGGATTGTATTTATAAAGTCGTTTCCTTCTTTCGAGGTGCTAAAGCAGTTTTATTTTTTAATAAAAGCTCGCAGACACAGTTTATTTGCTGTTTATAATGCATTTAATTTAATCACTTATCGCTGAAGTACAAAAAAATGTGTTCTGCTAACTTAGGTTGTTGAACCTCATTCCCAATAGAATACAAGCGTAACGGAAGAAGGGTAATTTAAAATACTAATTGTAGAACGTATTGCAGAGATTGAAATTTCGATGTGCACCTTAAACATAAAATGCGATAAATCAATTTTTCCTGGAATACGGGCGTTTAAGCTTGTTCCTAGTTTTCGAAAAAAGTGATTGTCATGGTGTCCGTGTTTGTCCGTGTGTTTGGAGCCCTTAGGACGATTTTCACCGCATTTGGCAGAAAGACAAAGGTGCTAGAGGTGATTCCTACCCCGTGCGAAAGATCGGATTACCTCTTTATAACCAATACTACGGAAAGCGATTTTTCTTGTATTCGCTGAATCATTTCCATTCAATTCGAGAAAATCGTTTAAAACATTTCATATTGGCGTCTATTGGAAATGAGACGCATTGTTTTGCGGAATAATTTTTGAAAATTCTGCGCTTAAATGGTGAATTATCACTTGGGGATTGGACTGTTAAAGGATAACTTAAACGCCATCGTTTAATTTGAGATTTAAAATAATTAATGCCTCGCATGCTAATGCGGATAAGCTCGTGATTTAACGGCAAATAATTTTAAATGAAACGAAGGGTTTGAAATTGTCGCATGTTTGGCAAATTGTTATAATATAAGCGAAAAGATTACGTTTTTATTCGTTTGTTTAAGGGAAATTGACGATTGTCAGACTCGAAGAGAAATAATATTTAATATTCGCAAGTTTTCCTCTCTCTCTTTCTCTCGCTTTCTTTTCATCCTCTTCGCCCGTGCTGCTCACCCGGTCTCGGCGTGCTTCGGCTTTCTTCCATCTCCCTTCCCTTCCCTCCTCGCCTCTCCCTCCGCAATCCTTCCCCCTCCCCTTCCCCCCTTCCCCTCCCTTCCTCTCTCTCATCCACGCCGCTGCGTCCTCCTCATTCCTCCCGCTTCCCCTTCCCCCTCACTCATCCCTTCAACGCCTCTCGCCTACGAATCCGCCTGGACGTCCGCCAGATCTCCTCCGCCGACCTCCTCCCAAATTGCCACGAGCGGTTCCAAGAGTGAGCCTAATTGATTGGTGGAGGCTTGCTCGAGAGAAGGGAGCGAGGCGAAAAGTGGTCCAGGAAATGCTAGGGTACAGAGAGGAAAAAGTAAACTCGAAGCCATCGATGTCAAACACGGTTCATCACTCATCCGTTTCGCGGCGCTCTCTAAGAAAAATCCCAGAAGCCGAGTAAGAAGTGTCTACAAGCGACGCGGTTATTAATCCGAAGTGGGAGCGAGCGGGAGGGGAAAAAATGACGGATCTCGAGAATCGGGAGAAGTATGGTTTTAAAGAGGGAAAGGAGACGAGGGTTTAGGGAAACGGGAGAATGTGTTGGTGATACGAGAGAGGCTGAGAGCACCGTCTCGTCGGGAGGATTTCTCGCTCAAAAGCAGATGTTAACGACGCTCCATGTGGGATTTCATCAAAGGTTCCCTTCCCATCGACGTAAAGTATGGGGCCTAATTTCGGGCCATAAAGCAAGATGGAGGTAAACAAATGTCACCGCAGTTGGGTTATTATTACGAAAGATGCAGTCGATCAATATTTTCGCTCGTTAAAAAAAATCGACGCGTGGTCGTTAAACGGACGGCGAACGTTGGATAAATGAGACCAAAAAAAGTAGAATGAGCGGGACCGAACTGACGTGTTTGTGTGGAATTTTAACGCGCTAATTTCGTCCAACATTTGCTGAATTAACAAGCAACTCGCATAATTTAACAATGACCGGGACACCGTTTCACGTTATCTGTCAACGCTAAAAATTGAATTGACCAAGTCCCGGCAGAAAAAAACAATTCGATTTGGAACGTTAATTAAGAATGAGTGGTCAGATATCTTTACAAAGGCCGCGAGTTTAAATCGACAGCGAATTTTATCGTTCGAGCGCAGTCAATATTCGGTAATATGCAAGTACGCGCGCCGATCTTTCCTTTTCCGCCTCGTATCTTCGCGGAGAGCGGCGTATTCATAGAACGTTGTTCCGTTTGGTGATTGGGGTCGCTGCTGTCTCTCATTTCTGAGCACACAAGGGGCTTCACGCAATTGAAGAAAAAATAGCGCTAGCCGCGGAAAAACATGGCGAGCTCCTGCTACCGTCTCAAAATATCTATGGTAGTTTGGAGCTTATTTATCGCTGATGAATTTGCTACTTATATAAGCTCCATACCATAACCGATAGGATATCTCACGCTTTGTTGGTTCGAACGCAGAATTTTATCTCCCAGAATAACTCTCCGTCTCTACGAAATGCGCCAAAAGTTCAGGGAGGATAGAATTCTCAGCGAAAGAGAACGAGTTGTGCCTATTGTCTTGCAACACCGTTATTGAATTTGCAGCTGCTGCGTCGAAATAGCGGCGTTACCGTTGCAAGTATCTCCTTTCCGACAGTAATATTTTTTAGCGGCGTTATTTCGTGGTGGGATGGAGTGGAAAAAATAATTCGCTCTATTCAGATTTGTTGAATAGATCATGAAGACATAGGATACACCTTACAACAGCATATCCAATTTAAGACCATCATCCTCTATGATTACTTTGTAAAAAAAGGAATCCCACGTCGAATATTATTTTATTGTCCATTTATTTTGTACGACGTGGTTTCGTCTGCCCCTATCATTCGACTGCCAGCATATGCAGCCATTGAACACATCTGCGAAGCTTATCGTCAGTTTTTTTACCGATGCTTTTCCTCTCCACCATTGGTGAGACGTTTGCCGAAGATGCCCCAACTCTGCGTGCACACTCCACACCTGTTCCCTATCCATTGAGAAGTGGATCGTTTTTCTTGGTATCTTAGTGCCTGCCAACAACTTTATTAAGGAAGGCCAGTTCTTCTTGGTCCTTTCACAGCATACTCTCAATGTAGGAGCACTATGACAGCTCCTGAATTAATTTAGTGGCAACATATTTTTGCACTGTAATGGCGAAAATTCTGACGCAGATCAATTGATGATCAAGATCATTTCCGTATTTATATACTTTTTAAAATAAAACCATAGATATTTCGCTCCAATTTTTATAGGGTGACCCAATTTTAATTTGGAAGATAAATATTTTCTTGAGGGATTCTCTATTAATATCTACACTTGGCACTCCTAAATACACCCAAAATGTTATTCGGAAATCATTCATTGACTTTATATGTGTTACGGTAAAAGTACGTAATCGGGAAATGCGTACATTTACCGGTAAATGTGCACATTTACCACCAAGCTCGGTAAATGTAAGTTTAAGTTTCCAGAAATACTTATTATCCGTACATTTCCCGGTAAATGTGCACTTTTACCGATGTGCCTTGGTAAATGTGGAAATGAGTAAGAATGAGAAATGCTACACTTTAATAATTAAGTTAATTTATAACAAAAATCATCGAGGGTTCGGCTCCACTGGTATATATTAAGATGAACGCTTTCCAATCCGAGGGGGGAACACAGTGAACGTGAGGAGGAACCAAAAACACTTCGACTAACTTACCCAACCCGGTGGGACCGAGTATAATTTGCCTTCATGTTCAAATTTAGTTTAGTTAGTTGTGCACAATTACCAGGAAATTTACACATTTACCGGACAACGCCCATTTACCGTACTTCTAAACTGCAACAGATGTTCGCGACGCCGCCATGTTGTGGCCTGTGTTGCGACGTTTATCCACATTTACCAGTGTCTCTAGGTAAATGTGCACATTTCCCCAATCCAATCGGTAAAAGTATGTTATACTTACATTTACCGAACTTGGTGGTAAATGTGCACATTAACCGGGAAATGTACACATTTACCGGACTACGCACATTTACCGTAACATAAGCATTTATATGTTTTCATATATATCTCGATCTGTGTGTCTGCGGATAACGCCGCATTGAGCTAAATTGGCATTAGCCGCAGCTAAGCAATAATTATTTATTTTCAATTTTTGGCATTCTGTAAAAGTTAAAACATTTCTTTCTTTCGCAAATTCGAAAATTTGTGAAACTTGAGGTAAAAAAAGAGAAAATTGATTATTTTCACTATCACCTATCCGTGTATATAAAGTTTTGGTTTCATATCTTAAAATTAAAATTTATGCGAGTAAAATTAAGTTAAAACACGGAAAATCCAATGCATTTGGATTTTGTTTAAATACATAGTTAGCATGGAAAAATTATTATTACTATTAATTATTTTAAACTCATGAAAAACCGTTACCATGGAAGTTAAAGTGAAGAGCGAAATGGAGAATTTTCATTTTATATGCTAACTTCTTTTTATCGAAATTAAATAAGGCGAAGTTTTAAATAGTGTTGTTATAATTAACAGATAAGCAAAGAGCTGCTGAAGCAGACAGAAAATGACGGGGTAAAAAAATTTATAGAGAATACATTTATGTATATGTACTAGTAATATTAGTCTGAAAAAATATTTTTAAAAACGAAGTCTTAACTGCTTTCGTGCAGGAGTTTGCGCGACAGACATACGGACGGACGGACCTCCGCAAGAATACGTGCACAATCAGATAAAATACTCCATCGATTGGCGAAAAAGCGAAGTCTATCTTCTTTCGTTTAGAACAGGAGTGCTCCGACGTTTATCTACTTAGGTTCTACCTTTTTAGCCCTTTTCTTAACGCGATCTACCAGCAATAAATTATCCGAGATTTATATGCTTATGCAAAGACATTTTTATTTGAAAGAATGTAGACAAAAATTATTTAAATTCATTAGTGTGTTAAGTAGAGATGTATAATTTGCACTGCATTGCGTCAGCAAGCTGTACAAACTTCGGATTGTAGTTGCGTATTGCTAACTGCATGCAGTCGTTTAGGTGATTATATGTTAGAGCGCACTGATACTTGGATTTTATAATTTTCATGCTGAATAAAGCTGTTTCACAAATATAGGCGGGACAAAAATGCTGTCATTTTTTTCTCCAAGTTAGATATTTTTCTTCCATGTTAAGATTCAAAACAATTTTTCTGATTCTAGAACAAGCTTTTTAAAAATGCATATCTGCAATAACCACAACGAGGTTATAAAAAAACCAGATGCGCATTTCGGCTATATTATAAAATCTATTTTCGGTGAATTATGGCCGAAGACGGCTGCTTTGTAGCCGAAATGCGCATCTGGCTTTTTTACAACCTCGTTGTGGTCATTGGAGATAACCCGAGACAAGTACTTTTTAAATGCTTACTCTTGAATTTTTTCAGCCATAAGACGAACTCGATAGTTGAATTTTTTCTGATGTTATTGGTTTCATTTGGAGATCACTATTCAGTGTTAGAATTTCATTTTCAACATTGTCCACGTAAAATAATGACGGGACTTTCAATGTAATTTCTTCGACATCTATGTTAGCATGAAACGGAAATCACATAAATGTCGATACAGATTCTATCATCGCAAATTCCTGGAAACTCCCGTCAAACTCATTACGCCAGAGCAAACGGTTCAGAGATCTACCCAAAACGAGTTAACGATCGACCAGTCGATCGCGATCCACGTCTTGAGAACTCCTGGTTTAGAGAGTTAGCGCGTCAGACAGACAAACAAACCGAACGCATAAGCGGATTTTCTTAAAAAACCGTTAAATACCAAAAGAGTGGTAATTTTAACAGTGGACTAATATGGAACATTAAGCAAATTAATTTTATTTTAATTCTCTTAATTAATATGATGAAATTGGAAACACCATTGTAATGAAAAGGTCCATTTAAAATATATAGAAATTTTGGAATTTCGTCGTTATGATATTTAGGCAGCAGTATATTTCAATTTCGTTATCACTTAAAGGAATGCATTCCATGGATTTTAGTAATAGCGGACAATGTGAAAGAGATTGAATTTTCTGAAAGTGGAATAAAATTTTTAAATGAAATAAATCAAGATTTTCCCATTAGTTTTGTTAGCGATTAATTACCCTAGTATGTTAATAATATTCTAAATGCTCTCTTATAAAGTTACCGAATAATTTTCTATTTTTATAATGTAATCTTTCTTTCATGAATCAGAAATGAAATTAATATCGTATCCAGGAAGTAGTTAAGTATGCTCTCACTCACTCATGAAATCGCTTTTGTTAATTAAATAATTTGTAATTATTTAAATGAATTATTGGAATGTTAATAAAGGATTTTTATACAGAAGTTCTATCTTCAAAACTGGCAATTGAAATAAAATTTATAAATTTATTTAATGAAACACGTTTTATGTACACTAACAAGATGGAAAAGTATACACAAAGAATTCAAAGGCCTCCTTAATGGGAAATTCGTATGAAACGGTATCGAAATATTGGGCGATTCTCGAATTTTTATCTCCGAAACTATAAGTCGTAATAATATGGTCTCGGGGACTACCTTTTAGTAAATGTTGTACTCTGTCCGAATAAATCTTTTAATCTATACTTTACAGATCATATCGTATACAAGAACGCGAAAGAAATATATGGATTTTTAATTGTTCTTTGCTGAGAGAACGGTCTTAGCGATCGATGTAAACAAAATATGCGATGTTTTGCTCGGAATTTTCTCGAATTTTTATATCCGAAATCAAAACTCGTAATTATGTGGTCCCGCGGACTATCTTGTAGTAGA
This sequence comes from Tanypteryx hageni, assembly GCA_028673005.1. NCBI lineage: Eukaryota > Metazoa > Arthropoda > Insecta > Odonata > Petaluridae > Tanypteryx > Tanypteryx hageni. The sequence goes on from CM054116.1 coordinate 97,978,062, forward strand.
TTTTGTCCTCTATCCGAATAAAAATTTCAATCTATACCTTACGGATCATATAAGGGCTAGAGAGATAAGTATGATGTTTCGTTGTTGCTTGACGGATGCTATTTAATGAGATACGGGTATAAGTTTAATATTAATTATGTAAAGTGGAAGTTCTAATTTAAGGATTCAGTTAAAAATCACAATTGGGCGATAAATTTTAATAACAATCACTCGTACTTAATTTAACTAAAATCCGTCCAGCGGTTTAGGAGATGAAAGTTACGACGGACGGACGAGACGTGCCCATAAGACGTTCCGCTACTACCGCTTCTCTGGTAAAGAACACCTAAAAAGTAAAAATATAAAATACACATAATAGCATATTCCGGGAAGATAAAATAATTTTGAGTATATAAAAGTCGCCTCGCGTTATGTTTAACAAATAAATATTCATTCTGTACCCAAGACTTTTATATATATATATATATATCACGCTGAGGGGAGAGTGAGAACGAGAAACGAGAGAAAATGGGTAGGAGATAGGGAGAGGAATGGGAGGGAGAGAGGGAGGAGTATGGGAGGGAGAGAGTGATGGAAATGGAAGGGCGGGAGAATGGAAAGGCGCGAGGGAAAGAGAATGGGAGAGGATGAGAGAAGAGAAGGAAGGATGGGAAGTTCAAAAAAATTTTAATACTTAATCCACGCACACCCGACATATTTGACGGACAATCACCTGTGTGTGTGTATATATATATATAAATCATAATCATCGGCCCTTATCAATTCATTGACGGATGAAGACCTCCCCGAGACTCTTCCAGTTTTCCCTATATATATATATACAGTAGGGTCTCAAAGTACGCGAGTACGCGTAAGTGCGAATTCGCGTAGGCTCTATAGAAAACTATTGTACATATACTAAGGTAAAATTACGCGAATTCCTATAGACCATGTACGCGTGTATATAAAATTTATTTGCGTAAATTAAATGTACATGAATCGTAAATAAAGTATAAATTTTATAAAATACTGTATGTACCGGAACACTATAATTTTTTATAAGAAATCAAATGTAAAAAAATATCATTCTATTCCTGATCCTCTTCCTCCGACCCCTCAACAGATAAAGGGTCGTCGAGATCGACCTCGGCTTGAGTTGTGACGCATTTTGGTCGGTGATTTCGCGAACTTTTTTCGTTCAGGCCACGAAACAGGAGTGTGCGAGGAGACTCTTTGCGGCGATGCGGTGGGAAGGGGGGTCAGTCGCGTATGAGGGGGTTCGTGTACTTTGAGGCCCTACTGTGTGTATATATGTACATATATATATATATATATATACATATATATATATATATATATATATATATATATATATATATATACTAGTGGCCCGTTGCTGTACTTCCTGCAAACATTTAGGTAACTTTAGGTGAAGTGGCCCAATGCGATAGTTCCTATGACAAAAAATTGTTACACAGGGTGTTATTAGTTGAACCACTTTTATTGCCCCTCTTAAAATAATCATATAGTTCACATCATTTTCATAACCAAAAACAGAGATCTGCATGATTTAGTCTAACACTTACCGGCACACAACAGTTTTTGTTTGTTCATTATTTCTGATGGTACAGCAAATCATATGTTTTGTGTTTTATTTAATATCAAGTAATCACTATATTGAAATAAACTTTGATAATTCAATTATAATCTTTGCAATTTTCCACAATCCAAAAACTCAACTTTAAAATATAAGAAGACTGAAAAGGAGAAAATAATATATTAAAAAAAATGTTTTTCGGTATACACACTTTTATGTGCACTCAAAAGTAGAAAATAAATTTCTCTGCCCTCAACTTGAATTAAATTTGTTGTGCAGAATAAGAATGAATGGGTGGCAATTTTTACCACCCACATTTATTCTGCACAACAAATTTAATTCGAGTTGAGGGCAGAGAAATTTATTTTCTACTTTTGAGTGCACATAAAAGTGTGTATACTGAAAAACATATTTTAAAAATATATTATTAACCTTCATGCGTTTTATTGTAAGCTTAGTGCAAATGCACTTGGAGCCCGAGTCTAACAATGCAAAAATTCAAGATGAACAATGCCAACTACCCCAGCAACCTCCTTTTTGAAATGTCAAAAAACCGGAGAAAATCGAATATAAACTTAAAATATGAGCAAACACGAATCAAACAACAAAATCTGCGGTAAGAATAAGAACCTTTATTTTTTTTCTGCGTGAAATGGTATAAATCTCGAGTCAAAGTCTCGATTGTAAGATATTTTAAAATGTTAAAGAATAAAGGTCTATGCATCGTATTCTAGCCGATTAGGTATTAATCAAATGCAAAAACAAAAACTATCCTGGTTTGAAACGCATGCCTTTCCGGGGGACGACTAACCACTTAAAACCTGTAGGAGTTCGAGCCGAGTATTCAGGCGAAAGATTTGTCGAAATCGAGCCGACCGTTCCCGGTTTATTTGCGTTCATGCCGGAAGGTAACGTCACTCGAGGCTTCAGACGCAGGCAGGCAGGGACGTACGCAGAGACGCACGCAGAGACACAGCGGTTATAATATTATAGGTACATATATATGTATATATATCTCATTAGTATGAAATATGGAAATAAATACAGAAAAATCCAAGGTCATTCGAATATCGGGCAAAGAAGAGAATCTGTACATAAGTATTGGAGGAAAGCCTTTAGAAGAACAAGTTTCATAATATAAATACCTTGGAAGCATCATAACAAGAGAAGCAAAATGTACGGATGAGATCAGGACTAGAATAGGAAAAGCAAAAGCGGCTTTCAGAAGAAAGAAACACCTACTTACGGGGAATATAAGGGTAGATATCCGCAAGAAGTTCATAAAATGTATGTATGTAGTATAGCTTTGTACGGGGAAGAAAAATCGACGCTAAGGGAAAATTATATCAAATACTTGGAAAGCTTTGAAATGTGGACTTGGAGGAGAATGCTGAAGATAAAATGGACAGATAGGATGAAAAACGATGAAGTGCTACAAAGAATAGGAGAGAAGCGAATGATTATACAGACTATTAGAAAGAGGAAGGCAAACTGGGTTGGGCATTTCCTGAGGAGAGAATGATTAAAGACGTGTTAGAAGGAGAACTAGATGGAAAAAAGGGAAAGAGGTAGGAAAATGTTTCGGCTGATAGACGATTTGAAAAGGAAAGAGAGTTATCAAGATATGAAGAGGAAAACAGAAAATAGGAGTATATGGAGAACCAGGTTTAACCATGAATAATATCATTAGTAGTGTCAGTCTTATGGCTGGTCTTGCTGACTAGGGAATACACCCATTGTGTGGTGATTTCCCCTTGCCTTCCACACCGGACACACAAAGAGGGGCGGAGGGAAACCAGGTGCCGGCATAAGCGTACTCTTTATGAAGAAAACCAAGGGGAACAACTTCTTAACGCTGACTTGAGCGTCATCCTCAAACCACACAAGTAGGGGGTGGGGCGATCCCAGGCTGAAAAATCCGATCTTCACCGAATTTCAACTTTAATTTTATAAAATTCTCTCAGAATTATATGACCTTTTGCGGTATAACCAAGGAGATGGATTAATTGACTATAAAGAGTATGTGTATACAACTTTTTAATTAATTCAGATTTTATCTATTAAAAATTTTCAAACTACAGAATAGAAAAATGTATGCTGGAATTAATTTATAGAAAGTAAAGCGGATTCTTTTAAGTTCAACGTAGAATTCGAGGAGGGAGGGGGAGAAAGAGGAGGACAACCGTATTACTTTTAGAAGAAGTATCCTCTTTCCTACAATTTTCTTGTGCATTTACGGAACTCAACATTTGATTCCATGATGAATTGAATGAAGCCATTATTAGCAAAACATTTCTTTGGCTAATATTTTGTCTTGTGATGGCGAAACGTACTTTTTAACCACTATTTCATACATTACGCATGACATTGGATTATACTCAATATTAAATTTTGATAGCAAAATAATTAACGAATATAACACAGCGATCCCATTTGCGAATTTTATTTGTGACATTAATTCCGTATAATTTAACAGTTTATCATCTTTATATGATATAAAGAATTATTTTGGATGGACTTCAAAAGTAGACTTCGTACTTCATAATTTTATGACTCGAAAGAAATTTAGTCCTTTCATTACTCAAGGTTGCATTTTATTTTAGCATACTGCTACGCCACGAAGATCGGATCAAGATTCTCTCACAGCCCGCCATAACAATCAAATCGATGTTCGAAGACTTAATTGACAGTGATGTCAAATTTCAGCAATTATGTGTCTTCGGTTAATTTATTTTGTCATATGATTAGGAAAAAAGCAAGAACTTTTAGTGACATCTTCAGCTCATTCGTATTTGTTAATTTTATTATAGTAGATAACATCATAGTTCTATTTCTCGTCTTTAAAAGCGATTTCGTGATAATTTTGGTCTTGGCCTTATATTCGAATACCGCACAAGATGCTAGCACCTAAAAAGCGTGTTGTTACTGCTCAACGCTTTTAATTTCATGATGTAGGTTTTTCTGGATTTTATCCACCAATTTTAACTAGGGTCGTTCAGGATTCAATCTGGAGAAGTGAGTCTCTGAAGTGTGAGATGTGAAATGCGTTTCAGTGTTTTGAAGACGCAACCCGTTACCTGGACGAAATTAACTCGATGTCTTATGGAACATTAAGAAAGGCCGTTATTTTTAATTTCAAGGGCTTTCAAGGAAAACTATTTGTAGCTGCCAAAGATGTACTTATTAACTTTAAGGCACACCCCGACTTCTCCAATTTTCAACGTGGCATCCCTTTCATTGCAAAGAGAACGAAAATAATCAGAATCAACGAAATATGACACTTGATTTTATATTTTTTAATGAAAATAAAACGCACTGGATCTTTGTTGCTTTTTCACATGCACCAAGCGTCAAAGTATACAACTTTAATATTCAGAGTGAGAAAAGAAAGTAGGTCAAAATAATTAAATTTAGATATTACTCATGTGTCAAACATTTCCCTTTGAAACTCAGAATTAGATTATATGTGTATTTCGGTATCGTAAGCTATAATATTTTTGTTGAATATCTCTATCTCTACCATAAATATTTTGAAGAATTTGTTTGTTTGTTTGTGCATTTATAACGCAACAACTATAGAACGTAGAAGCAAGAAGGTTCCATTTTAACCGCAATAAAAAGTTAAGCAAAATGGGAGGGTTTTTTTTAAAGCGATTTGAACTACATTTTCCATTTTAAAATGTTTTCTCTTTTAATTTTTAGGCGTTCTTTACCAGCGAAGCGGTAATAGCGGAACGCCTTATGGGCACATCTGGTCCGTCCGTCCGTCGTAACTTTCATTTCCTAAACCGCTGGACGGATTTTAATTAAATTAAGTACGAGTGATCTTTATTAAAATTCATCGCCCAATTGTGATTTTCAACTTAATCCGTCAATTAGAACTTCCACTTTACATAATTACTTTAATAAACTTATACTCGTATCTCGTTAAATGACATCCGTCAAGCAACAATGAAATACCAAACTTTTCTCTCCCTAGCTCTTATATGATCTCCTAAGGTATTGATTAAAAACATTATTCGGATAGAGGACAACATTTATTAGAAGAAAGTCCGCGGGGTCACATAATTACGAGTTATGTTTTCTGAGATAAAAATTCGAGAAAATCCCGAGCAAAACATCGCATTATTTTGTTTGCATCGATCGATCAGAAAACAACTATTAAAAATCCATGTATTTCTCTCCCATTCTCTTATATTATCTGTGAGGTATAGATTTAAAAAATTATTTGGATAGAGAACGACATTTACTACAAGATAGTCCCCGAGACTACAGTTTCGGGGATAAAAATTCGAGAATCACCTAATCTTTCGATACCTTTCCATACGTATTTCCCATTAAGAACGCCTTTGAAATTCCTGTGTATTCCATTTATGGAGTATACTTTTTCATCTTGTTCCCATTTAAATAACGCGGGAATGAGCGTATTGTTGGATTAACAATCTACTTGACAACCTTTATAAACAATACCTAATCCTATAAATAAAAGAGAATGTTTGTCTGTCTGTCTGTGGCAGCCATAACTCTTCAGAAAATAAACGTAGGAGCTTCAAAATTTGGCAGAAGCTTCAGATTGATCCTGAAAGTTGCAGAGCCAAAAATAATTCTAATCGGCCCACGGGTCCCGAGGGTATCCATTGTTGGTCCAAATTCCGGTTTTAAAAAAGATATCTCAGCAACCAATTGACCGATTTTGATGAATTCTCCAATAATATCAATGTTTTGATGAGATAAATTTTCGAGCCCAAAATGGATAAAATCGGTCAACGGGGTCAAGGATTGTAATGTAGGGTCGACCCAAATTCCACGATTTTGCAGTTTACTCGGAAATTGTTCATGATCTATTTATTCAATTTTTGAGCTAATCCGATGGGTTATTGTAACCAATATTAATCTCTATGAAACGTAGTAGGTGTCACATATACCAGAAAAATTATTGATAAATCTTTTTTTATAGCATAGAATACTTCTCATTAAAATGTTTAGAGTGAAAAAAACGCTTTCGTATGTACGTACATATATATGTCATTTTGTTTGCTTTTTATTTGGCATGTAATGTTTTGAAATGTACCATTATGCATTACGATGAAATTTATTTATACGAGAATATCAATGATTTGTTAAAAAGTAATAAAAATTAAATAGTTCATACTTAATTTTGATTTAAAATAATAATTTCCGGCGTAATTTTGTGGAACTCCTTCATGACAATGAAAAATAAACTTTGTAAATTCCACATAAATTGCAATCATACTTTCAGGGATTATTAATTTTTAACTACCTTATAAACAGTATTTTACAGCCATATACTATGAAAGCTACGGCGATAATGAAGACGGACACATAAGTCCATGCATTTGACATGATTCGAACCTGGGATCCCAGCATTGAGAGGTAAACATCCTTCCACCAGACCCAGCTTCATCAGTAAAATTTTAAGACTGTTCACCGTCTACAGTAACACGATTTCGATTCCAGGAGCATTTATTTTCACCATTTAATTAACAATTTATCAGATTTTGATTTGCATTTTAAAAGTAATTATAGTCATGATATGAATTATGGGCTTAAATCTAACAACGGCGAAAAGAATGACACTTAATTTGATTTATATTTATTTTTATTTATGTATTAAATTTAATATACGTCGAATTAGCCTAACATTTGTTTTAACGCGAAAGAGTCATGTTTACCGGAGTGAAAATGTTTATCGTTAAGGGCAGCAAAACTGTTGCTGAGTTTACGAAATTACGAAAACCAAATTAGATTGATATATAGGATAGGAATTTTATTTTATCTGAAATAGGTCAGGATAAGTTGTGAAAATAAAAATTAACTTTTAAATATAGAAATAATTTGTGCCTGCGCCTGATTCGTTAAACGATCTATTTATATTCAATGTATAATATTAAGATTTTTTATTTCGTTTTAACATGCACTTTGGATTTTTTTTATTTACTTTGATATTTGTAATTAACGATTGCATACGATCCATTAATTTGAGAAAGGTAACCTTGCATCAATTTTCGATTCATTTCACGTAAACAATCAAAATACGAAGCGTGGAACAACAGAATAACGAAAGCGATGTATAAATCGTGATAGACAGCAAAAATGTAGAGCTCGCCAGGGAACTGAAGAGGAGATTTGAGGCAGAGAGTAATACAAGCAGACGGTCAAGTTAAAGCGTAGTGGATACTCAGCACAGACGAGATTCGGATCGAAAACGTGCTTAGAGAAGAATTCACAATGACAGTCGAGAGGAAAGGGAAGCCAGAAAAATAAGAAGTGCAGTGCATCAGGCGAATAAACGTGCAAATTTAAAGTACCTATGTACAGAACAAACCCAGAAAAGTTTGCAATCGGTTCGCAAACAAGTTTCAAAAAGAATTCCAAACAAAACTAATGAACAAACAGGGGAAAGACAGAGACGAAGCGGATAATTTAAATTATGGAGATAAAAGTGGTGGTGAAGGGAATAGATTTGGTGGAGGGAAGAAAATATAGAATTTAACTAAATTAATTAATTATAAATTATTAATTACCTGTCATATTTTTGACGGGAAATTATACTAGTGTAACAATAATTAGCCTCGATATTTTGTTGAAACTCAACCAATCACTAAGATTGATACATATTTTAATAAAAAGAATACTAATAACTATAAGGCCCCATTTTTTAAATATCTGAAATGAAAATTTTGTAAAAATAAGTTTTATAGAAGGCAAAATTGAAAACGCACTCAACCGATTTATTAAAATCGTGTTAAAAGTTTAGGAGGACAATGGAGCCTAAATTGACGTCCTAATGGATTTGGTTGGCCAAAATTTTCTCTTTTACGATGGCACGACTCTGTATTAAACATTTTCTATTATTGAAAGAAAGCTGCGGTATTTCACATTATTGAAGGCATAAACCATTATAAAAAATAAATGCCATGAGGTTTTTATATAACAGAAAGATAGCGTTGAAAAGTACTTTAGAAGAAAGGCGTCTCGGGCACGAAAGGCATTACAGACATTTCGATAGTTTATTTACGCAAGACGCTAGGAATTCTAAAGAGAGAAGAGCAAGTGATGTTAGAGCAAAGGAAGCTTTTCTTAGCATGAGAGGAGTGATGACACATGGATTGAGCGAGAACGGCATAAGGATAATATTATTTAAACGCTTAACATAGAAAAAGAAGCATTGAAGCATGGAACTGAGAAAATATAAATTGGCTTTGAGTAATCAGGATATGGATGAAGAACACATCCAAAAAATTTGCGGGTTGTCTAAGAGGCAATTATGGATAATTAAGGAAAAGAAATATTGAACGAAAAGCAGATAATAGATTCTTATGACATAATCCTATACTGGTTCTGAATTTGTTGATAGATATATAGAAAGCAAGAGAGAGGTGAAAGAAATTGGAACTTGGATAATGAGATAAGATATCATTTGCCACATGGAGAGTAAGAATAGTTGCTTGGCAGGTGAAGCCGAAAAATGACGTAACTCAAAATCCTTAAGAGCAATGCGACAGCAACGAAGTTGGCCGCCGGTGGAAGACCGAAAAAACACTTTCTTTAGACTTTAATTATAGTAAAATAATATATTAAATCGTGGATCAAATAAGAAAAATATTACGTTTATTACTGTCCATACAAAAATTAGAGTGTAACAAAATTATATCACCAAGTATTTATAAATAAATATCGATTCGTCTGTTGGAATCCCTTGGCATCAGTGCTCAGGTCGGGGTCTAGGAAAATTCACCGCCAGCACTTACCGGATACCCTCAGAGCGGCCACCCAGCTCTCCCATCTCTTGCTACGGCACTGGATATGAATATCAATGTTTACTACTGAAAGATATATGAATCTCCTGTAGATAAACATCAGTTAAGTAAACAAACTGCATATTTCAGCTACAAAATAGTCGTTCTCGATGGTAATTTCCCAACACTTGATTCTGAGTTAACGGTCAGTGCAACACCATCGAGGGTGACAATTTTCTAGCTGGCATTAGCATCTGATTTACTCGACCGTTTATTATTTGCAGATGTTACCTGCACGAATTGGATTGATGCCAGAAGGTGAGAGCGGTACTTCATTTTATCTAATTTTCCCCATTTCGAATATGCACCAGGATAGTACTCTCTTGGATAGCTTTGCCAGTAAATGTAATCTATGTTGTTATATAGCTATATATGCAAGAGACGTACACACACAAATATATATAATATATATATATATATATAGGTTCATCGAAAAATAACTCCGGTATTTTAAAATTTAATAACTCTTAACCATGTGAGATACGAGTATCGGGTTAGCTTGAAAAACATCGTTACGGCTGTTGCCGCTAGTGGTAAATGTCTGCCGTGTACTCATGAGTGATCGTGTGCTAGGGACTTTCTTTTTTTTCTTAAAAGACCATTCATTACCAGTAATATATACCGTATTTACTCGCGTAATTGCCTCCATCGTGTCATTGATACACCCGAATCATGAAGAGGAAATGAAAGATTATTATTTGCATCGCATAATTTCGTCTCTTTTACTTTGATAAGATTTTCTTCTGGCTGTAAATGTGTCTAAATGTCGATTTTCTTTATAGTTTTAAAGAAATTTAAAAAGGATAAGCTTACTATTACCACGCAGAAAGAGTATTTAAATCACTCTGTAGCAACTTCACCCCTCATTTACTTCGACACGATAGTTTTCATTGCTCACGCTGCGTGGCTCACTTGAAGACATCGTCAAGTTTTAATAAAATAAGTAGTATTCTTCTAAATCAGTTTGCATGGAAACAAAATATACACTAGTAAAAGTTTTAAATTGCATTAGCGGTGTACTTAATTCTGAAAAGCCCAATTTCTTAATACAGGGAGAAAAAACAGCGCGAAAAAGTGGGGGAATTACGCGAGTAAATATGGTGTATGAGACCATAACCAGAAAATGACTACGCCGTTGCGAAATTGGAAGTTGTGCGTGATAACAATTGGTCACTTTACCAACTCGCTAGACTTACAAAGTTAGCTGTTTAGGCATAGCTAGTTGGTAAGCCTCTCACGACAGTACCATGTATTGTTTGGTCTTAAAAACTAAAGTTCCAAAATTAAACTAAAAAGTTATATTTAATGCGGTCCAAGTTGGTATTGTGGATGTTCTGAATTTCGGTGTATAAGTTTTCTCTTTCCTAAAGATATGCTGTTTTTTGTGCTTTTCGTCATTGCTGAAAAGCACTATTATCTTCGTGATGCCCGTCCGTCCGTACGAATATATCAGGGAAGAATTGGCTGAATAAAAGAAGATATAATAAATATAAAAATATATTTAAAGTTTTAAAATAAAAAGCATAAAAAGTAACATAAAAATAGTAATAACAATAAACAAGTAAGGATGTGCACGGGTTTCCCGTGGTACAGAATAAATACATGGCCAAAATGACATATTTGGAGCGGATCGACTCAGCAGGGGTGCCACAATTACAAAATAAAACTTTTCGGAAATTATAAATTTGGAAGGAATTGCCTGATCGGATTTCAATTAAAGTTTGTATATAAGATTTGTACAACATGAATGAATGAATGAAATCAAGATGTTTAAAGCGGAGCAAAAAAGCAAGGCTATAACAATAAAAGATTATTTTCCGAAAAATGGAAAGTACTCTTATGAGATCGCCTCGGTGTCCGTGTGTCCCCCCTAACATCTTCTTCATGAATCAACCGATTTCAACTAAACTTAGTACATAGAATATGCACATATATTAATGACCAAAATGACATATTTGGACCGGATCGACTCAGCATGGGTGCCACAATTTCAAAGTTAAACTTTTCGGTAATTATGAATTTGGAAGGAATTGGCCCAACCGATTTCAACGAAATTTTATATGAAGTAGGTATGTAACATACAATAACAAAATCAAGATGTTTAGGCAGTATAATTCCCTACAACCTTTGCTGGAAACGTTTTTTACTTTCTCCATACGTATTATAGGGGAAAGTATTGTTTTCATGAAAAAAATCGATTTCGAGATTTCAACGGAAATACACGTTTTGAGGTTCCCTGAACACGTTTTGACCATTTTCTCGATAATGTCTGTGCGTATGTGACAGTGTTTTGTGGGTTCTCTAACTCAAAAACTATTAATCAGGTCAACGCGAAATTTTATATTTAACATTTTTATGACAGTCACACATGAGAGTATGACTCTAACGTTAGAGCCATTTTTGAATAAATCGACATTTTCTGGAAATCGGCATGAATAAACTACCCTTTATTGTGGCGCTATAACTTCTCTTCATAGTTTCTATTCTGAATAGTGTTATGCTTAAATACAAAATATCATTGTATTTCGTTGAAACATCTAGTCTCTAAGGCCACACAGATAAACAGATGACATGGGGAAAACCACTTTTCAGGCGCGTTTCTTTTATTATTATTTAATTATTTTAATTTCCAGAATTTAAAAATTATTTGTATTAGCTAAATTTTTCATTTTTAGAAAGTATACATTCTACGAATGTTGATAAAATATGAGCCCATGTAAAGAGAAGGGTGTTGAAGATTTGCAGCTGTGTCGCTAGAAGGCGTCAGCATAGAATCGAATGTCAATGCATTGCCATAGTAACGGGGAGTGACAAAGATGGCGGAAACTTACTTGTCTGTGGCTTGACGAGCGGAATTGGATTGTGGAATGTTAATGTTTCTGCGTTGTATATATGTTAGAGATTTTAATTAGAAACTGATCCACCGACGCGATTGTAAATGAAGTTAAGGCAGGAATGACGTTCGCAAGAAAAGTTCGAAAAATTTTCGCGCGTCAACTGGTGAAGTCAACACTGCCGTTTTGTTGCAAGCTTCTGTGGCCTCACTAAGAAAGTCTTTAGAGCGATTTGGCCTGAGGTGATCTTTAACTTCAGCGGTACAGAGAATCGCCATAAGAATATTTACTGATCTCCTGATAATTCAAAATTTAGCAAAATGAACAGGGTAACAGTGTGGTGTGGGTATCTGCAAAGAGACTTATAGGGCCAAGTAAAATTATTACTTCCAACGAAATAGAGAATTTCCATCAAGCGTCAAGGATTACCTTTGTAATGAAATACCTGAATGGTTGGAAGGACGAAGAGAAAGTATGGAATATGAAACCATCAGACTTTTACCTGAAGCCTCTCCCTACAGGTAAGGATACGAAATCGAAACGAAAGAATCGATACCTTACTCATATGATGTATCGAATGAAAAGAATCGATACCACAAAAGTATCGGGCCGTAAGTACCGATATGAGTAAGTATCGAATAGGAACAATTGAAAATATTACATTAATTGAATATAAATAAATGCACATACGTCTATGAGTAGTTATCGAATCAAAACAAGCAAAAAATTACATTTATTGAACATAAGGAAAGGCACATTCGTCTATGAGTAGGAATCAAATCAAAACAATTAAAAATATTATATTTATTGAAAAAATTAAGGCACATTCTTCAAAGTACAATAAAATCTACACCTCCCACTCCTCCTCTGTGCAATCTCTCAAAAAGATGAGCTTTTCCAGGCGGCTTCCCGTTAACCGATTCCTGGCTTGCGTTACGGTTGCCCCCTCCTTAGAAAAGAGACGTTCTGCAGGCACCGATGTGGCAGGAATTGTCAAGTACGCTAGTGCGAGCTTGTAAAGATTGGGGAAAACACACTTCATATCTTTCCAGGTGTTCCGAGGAGAAACTGGATTTGATAAATACACAGACAGCTCATCTCTTTCCTCAAAGGTATTTGTTTTCTTTTTTTGCTTGCCATGGGCCAATACTTTGTGGTGGCTCCAAAAGTCATACTCGGATTCTGTACTCAGAGTAGGATCACTGTCTGTGTCACTGCTTGATGCCTCACTTCTAATCAAGGGACGGATATTAGATTGAGCCTTTGCACAAGCCTTGATATCAATAAAATGTATGTTTTTAAATCGCGGATCTAATAAATTGGATATAGCTAACAGATGAGACTCCGCAATATGAGCGAACCTGTGATTAATTTCGCTCAGCAGTGTTTCTTTTACCTGTCTAACAACGTCATTTTCCGCAGTAATTCCAATAGATTGCAACTGTGCTTTTAAGCAATGGATAAGTGGAATCACTTTGCTCAGCGTTACATATGTTTCACAGTGTCAAGCTCAACGGAAGTTAATGCTTTTGGGGATAGAATACTTCGTGCAAACAGCTTCAAGTTGCTCACAAATGTTGACTGATATATGCCTCTTCGTGAGCTCCTTGGTTGCAATGCATTTAGGAACAATGCCTGTGCCGTTCAAATGATGTGCTGTTATACCCAGGAAACTACGGCATGACATCATTTCAGTCCAAATGTCCAAAGTAATTGCAACATTTCCCACACTAGGATCACTTATTTTGTCAGAATAAACCTTTATCATGACCTCGTACAGCTCATCAAGTCGTGATTTTAGTGTGTCATTGCTGGGGAGCTTGTAGGTGGGGCTTTAGTGCTTCAACAGTCGACGAAATCCTCGACCGTTGACTGTTTCGAAGGGCCGCTTATCAACGCAGATAAAATACAGAAAGCACTTTGTAATGAGCTCATGGTGATTACCACATTCTGAAAAATTGCACAATATCAAAATAGTAAACGCAAATTACCGGAATATGATCTCATTCTCTGAAAGGATGTAGCAATCGTCAATTGTGACTTTTTTGTGGGAGGTGGTAAGTACTGAGTTTCTGCCACCAGATGCATCAGAACGAACTGGATCATTAACAGTGTCCTAGAAGGCATCGAAAACGAATAACACAAGATTAACGAAGTTATGTTGCAGAAAAAATGATCACCCATTAATAATAACTTCATCAATTAAATGAAATGTACTCTCAGCAGTTTTATCTCAGTATAAACTATAAAAAGGTCATTTAGCTAGGAGACTCCGAAGATATATTTATCTATTATTTACAAAAATAGTAAAATTTCTTCTAAAAAGTTTCACAATTCATCGAAATTGCTTTATAATGGTAAAACGCGCATGAAAACGGTATTTTAACACCAAATGATAAGTTTCGGATTTTTGGCCAGGTTTTTTGGATTTGGTCCCACTGTGAGAGGTATTAAGTGAACGCTAGAAAGCCTATAACACTTGTTGAATCGCGGTATGAGATTGTGCTTTTATCCCTATTTCACCAGAAAAGTCTACACGGCAATGGTGCTTTGTTGAGCATCATTTTCAACAATTTATGAATGCAAACGGTGGACATTAGGTCAGTTCTACATGTAAACCAACTATTTTTTAAAGTGACGATAAAACTGTTAATTAGGAAGTATGTAATTTACAGCGAAATCCCGATTTATTCTCCAGCATATACATTGTTTCAGTGTTTATGGTTTATATTTTATAATTTTTGATCAAGTCTCAAGTAAATTAGATATTATTTTGTATTTCTTCTATCTATTGCTTTATTTGCTCTTAACGCGGTTTAAATGCGACATAGGAATCTAGGTTATCCACCGAAGGTATTTTTTCATGTTACGTAATGAACGCATAAATGGCAATTGGGGATTGGAATGGCAGTTGATTAGATTACCATGTAAGTGATTTTTATATATCTTAACTTTTTTTATCTATCAGCGGTGTCCAGGACATTCTACGTTGTAGTCGTGTAATTAAAACCATTCTGAGATTGTACTTCTCTCTCTAACGCAGGAGTCTTCAACCTTAATTTGTTGATATAATTTTTAAGCAGTCACTTACCTACTAACATATATTAAATGATAAGAATATAAACAAAATATTTGTATTAAAATACATAACTCATGGTTATACACGTCAATAATAAAACTGTGTAAAAAATCTATTTTTAATGCAATTAAAGACCAAGTACAATTTCTTGCTTGGAAAAAGATCTATCGATATCTCAATAATTTACTTGCCGTGATACAAAAGATAATTTTCTATCCCAATTCCCCTTGGTCTGTAAAAACCTCCCTACAAACTTTTAAAACGATATTTGTAATTGCAAAATCACAGTATTTGATTTCATAGTCACACACGAATGCTGAAGCAAGAAGAAAATTATAATTTTTAATATTTTTGCGTATTCCTAACTACGTTCCCCAGGTTGAAACCACAACGTATTTCCCAAAGAGATTTTTGGAATAAAACTAGATTACGATTGAATGAAAATGCTGCGTAAAGTTGTCTAAAAAATAAATTTTCGTTAATATTTCTTTGCCACGAAACTTTTATTTGCCCAAAACTATTTTTGTTTTCTGAGACATTCAATTATCTGAATTTTATATTTATTGCTTACTATGTAGTGCATATCAAAGTTGGTTTAATTAATTTTCTATTTGAATTGTAACGTAAAACGTAATTCATGAATACCCGTAATTTTAGACGGGCAATAACGCAAGTTACTAAATATAACGAAAGCCTGGATGTGTTTGTTTGTAAAACGCTGACGTCATCAAGGGCACTTTTTAACGCGTTTTTAACAAACTTCCCTATTAGGTAGAAGATTGAAATTTCGCAGGAATGTTTGACTCAGATATAGAAATTAAATGACGAAAATAATACAAAAAAGACCACGGTTCGATTCCAGGGGGCGATTTCCATTTCCCCTTAGGATAACACGTAAAAAGCGACTTTTTAAAGTGCAGGCTTTTATTCTTTTGTAAATTAAAATTAGAAATATTGACGTACGATCTTAAAATTTAAACTATGTTTTAGGAAAATTAATGAAGTTTCTTAATCTATTAATATTTTTTCGCCTACCATTCGAAATCTCTCATATTAAGCATTTAAATAACACTAGTGGTACCCGCAAAAACTTTTGCGAAGTCAGTCAGAAAGCTGCATGTTTAAAAGTAATAATAACCAATTTCTCCTTATATAATTAGACAAATGATATTTGAATGTCATGTTTGTTTTATAATTTATATGTGCAATTTTAATTGTCTCTCTCATACGAAAATGGTCACATTCCAGTATTGAAATAAAGAAAGATTTTTTTCTTTTGGTCATGTGGGTCGCCTTGGCAACACCCGGAAAGAGTACGAAAAAGCCATAAAATTTCGAAAAGAAATGCGTTTCCGAGAAATTATTCCGTGTAATATCAAAACATGGCAAGAATAAGATATTTTATAGTATTAGCCGCAGAATAAAGAAAAACGAAGAAATTCGGTCAATATTTACGTTTTTAATGAATGAAAGAAATACACCTTGCACCTTAAAAAATCGAAACTCCTGTGTAAACATATGGAAAAATATAATCGTCTCCCGGAGTCGAATCCGGGACACCTCCGTAAACGAAAATAGTTTTCCCAGGGGCTCCTAGTCGGCAGAAACAAAATGGCGTTTACAGCATTTCTCTACGACAAACTGTTCAAGAGATAAAAGGGGGGACGGACGGACAGACGGAGAGACAAACGGACGGACGAACAGACGGACAGACATTGAGTAATTACATATAAAGATATTTTGGGACAATATCAGCTTTTAAACGGGCTGTTGCTTTGCCAATCACGTCATTGTTAAACTTCGAGAATCAATTGTTGTCTCAACCCGCATACGTGTAATATATACGAGTGATTAGATTGCCTTAAATTATCGTAGGATTTTTCGCGAAATTACGTAATTCTAATGGGACTGGGATTTAGTTTGGATTATTTTTGCTTCTAAACGACTATATAGATTTTTGGGAAATCATTTTGAAACAGGAAAAAAATCATCTATGACCGGGAATCAAACCCGGGTCTTCCACTTGCCGGGCGGATATTCTACCATTGAAATATCGTAGCAGGTAATTTTCCCTGTTTCTGAATGCGAGTATTTTTCTTAGTTGGGTCCAGGCTAGCCAAGCTATTATCAACCAGCCTCAACGGACGTCCTCCAAGAGAACGTCGAAGAAAACAGAAAACCCCTCCTTCTCAAATGGTGAAATTGCTAAAGGTAGAAATTGGTGGAATAATATGATCTATAACATCCTATGCAGTTAGGCATAAGCTGTCATTTTGACTTTCTCCATATACGTAGTATAGGGGAAATTATTGTATTCATGAAAAAAAAAGGACTTCGAGATTTTAACGGAAATACATGTTTTGAGGTCCCCTGAACACGTTTTGACCATTTTCTCGATGATGCCTGTGTGTGTGTGTGTGTGTGTATGTGTGTTTGAGTGCGTGTATGTGATGGCTATTTTGTGGGTGCTCTAACTCAAAAACTATTAGTCAGGTCAACGCGAAATTTTAAATTTAAATTTTTATAAAAGTCAGAAGAACTGATTACCTTTTGGTAAAAATCGGTCAACCGGAAGTGGGTGTTTACTATTGTCACTTATCCGTTATTTTGAAATATTTGCTTTAATATTTGGTAAATTTAAAAATGTACTAGAATGAAAGTTGTAGAAAATGTAATTTTTTACAACCTTTGTTTGATACATTTTTCCATATAATGCATTGTTTAAGAGATATCTTATATTTTTAGCTGCCACCACCACGCCACCTACCGACGACTATTGTTAACAATTGACGCTTAGTTACGTATTAGTAACGCTCCTTTTTCTTTTCTTAATTGTTGGAGCTTTGTGGCTATATCCAATATCAGAAGGCTATGGTTTGAGTTTACTTCTGTTCTTTGTAAAGTCTAAAATATTCTTGTAGTTTCTTAAAATATTTCTTATTATGTAACATATTTGGAATTTTTAGAAATATTACAGATATGGAGAAAGTCATGTGGTGGCCACATCAGATTTTTGGGAAATAAGTTTTAAACAGGAAAATATTCTTCTATGACCGGGAATCGAACTCGGGTCTTCCACCCAACTAAGAAAAACACCCGTGTTCAGAAACAGGAAATACTATCTGCTACGATAGTTCAGTGGTAGAATATTCGCCCGACAAGTGGAAGACCCTATAGAATTAGAAAAGGACGGGAGGAAAGAGATAAAGAGGGAGAGTTATGGATTGAGACAGGAGGGAATGAGAGAGGTGGAAAGTGAAAGAAGAGAGGCAAGAGAGTGAGAGAGAGGGAGTGAGAGTGAGGGAGTGAGAGGGAGGGAGGGAGATAGACAGACAGACAGACAAACGACTTTATTTAGGGCGAAATTGAGACTATACTATATCTTATATTTAACCCTTTCGTCATATAAGTAGTTACAATATTTACATATTAAAAGAAATTAAATTACATAAGAATTAAAGTAAAATATATACAAATTGCAAGTTAATTATATATTGGTTAATAGATCACAGAGTATTACCAAAGAATATTGTTAGTTTTGTGGGCCGAAAAAACCTGTGTATCAGTTACATTTTAACACAGAAAAAAATTCCCTCTGCGGAAAATACCTACGAAGAGAAGAGAGGTGTAAAAAACCGCGAAAAATTCTTAAATAGTTCAGAAAGAGAAAAAAAGAGAGAGAGAGATAGAGAGGGAAGGAAAGAGAGAGGAATGGAGGGAGACGGAGGGAGGGAGAGAGGGCGGCGAGACGGAGGGAGGGAATATTATTATTTATCCGTCATATGACGGGCAATACACTGGTATTACAATAGTAGTCTAGATTTGTTTGCATGTTTCTTTGGCTGAAACGCTCCCCTGGTATAGGAAGGATTTGGGGGAACCATTAGAGGAATAACTCGAGAACGGTTGGTACAATTTCTATGATTTTTTGCGATGCTTTGGATCTATCTTTTACTCCTTTTAGACAGGTCATAGTTTATCAGAAGATTAAGGGTTCGATTCCAGGAGGATTTTTATTCTCCATTTGATTTAAACGGGTTTTAGCGTAGCATATTAGTCATTTGCACGATAAAATTACTTCGGATCATTGCATGAATTCGGGAAATGTAACAAAAAACGTTTGAAATAACGAAACATTATTTTCCTGCCTTCGACTTTTAAAGGCGCATAGAGCCGGTTTACAAATTATTTTTTAAAGGCAAAAAATGTGAAGTATTTTTACGTGCAAACTTTCGTCGTCAAGGTGATTAGTATTGTTGCCAGTTTCGTGTAATATCTTATGATTGACTGAAACTATAAATTTGCGTCGCAACTTTCCACATATTCAAGAAATTTTGATGCTGTTTTGAAGTTACGTTAAATCATATAAATAAAAGTAAATGTGTGTTTGTTTGTGTGTTAGCGCTGTAACTCCAAAACCAAGAGACCTAGAAAGCTGAAACTTGGCATGCGTACTTAGGAAAACCTGAGGGCGTGCACCTCGGGCGTATTATTTTTACTTCTTCATTTAAGGGGTTATTTTTACCCCATAGTTCCCCGATAAGAAAAGCATGGGAAAGAAAGTTTAATCGGTGCAGGGCTTTATAAAATTGCATTTTTAATTTATTTAAAATTGAGATACGAACTCGGGATTTAAACAGTTTTATGTAAAAAAGAATAAGTTTTCTTATTTTTGAAAGTAGAAATCGAATATATATTGAATTAGCGTAATTATTAACTTTTATCGTGGAAAAAGGGAATATTTTACGGTTTTCAACAATGGAAAATGTTATTTGTTATGGTTGCGAGGTTAATGCTTTTCAATGGGAACAGATACGCGAAATGTTACGATCGTGTCTAATTTATGCTATCAAGGGGAATCAATGACGTCATAATGAATTATTTATTTTGTTCGATTTGTATTTTATGACAATTGACATTCGAATGAGTAATTCTCCGACTGTAATTTCCTAGAAAAAGAAAAAAACAAATCAAATTTGTAATATTAACAGAATATTTGCATTGTTGTTACACTGTTTATAGAAACATGACATTATCGTAATTTAAAATTACGTGCATATACTTTCCTTTAAGCACAGCTGCAAAAGAGTTTTCGTGTTTCACTGTTATATTAATTCGTATTTAGTTTCAAGGACTAAAATCGAATATATATAGTTCTTTGTTTTTGACAGTTTGGTTGGTTGGTTCGTATTCACATAAGTAAGTGTTTCTTTGTCATAACAACAGAAAAAACTTACACAGGTAAAGTTGCACATCTTGATTTGATTTTATTTTGCACGAGAAACGTAGTATATCCTGAAGCTCTATACTAATAAACATTTCAGATGTTTAAAAAAATAATTGCCGTAAGCACAACAAAATAAATTAATATTCATGTTATTTTAATTGGGTCATTTTTACACTGCTCTGGGTCCCGGGAAACGCCGGTTAACCTATCGCTAGTAATCAATAATATCGAATTATTCATAGATATTGTGGTAATGAAGTCAGATATAGAGATTAAAATTGATGAATTTTTTAAGGTCGTTGAGAAGATTTTCTGTGAAAGCTGCGAAGATTTTAATCTTTGACTTAAACAAAAAATAAATTCTTATAAACTTATTTCAATTAAATTGCTTTGTGTGCACTAAAAAGTAAAAACTAAATCTAAAAATTCATATAATTGAAGTTCCCGTAATGTAAAAATAGTTTTGGGCATATAAATTTGTGTAGCGTAATCGTTAACGAATAAATCTTCACTCGTTTCTTTGCCACTCACCGTTTATATGCCAACAATTATTTTTACTTTCTGGAACATTAAATCATGTGAATTTCATATTTAATTTTTACTTATTAGTACATGTAAAAATTGGTTTTATTAATTTTTGCTTAAATTATGTTTTAACTTGATACTCAATTCAAGCATACCCTTCATACCTGATGGGTAATTACGCTAGTTAATGAATTATAGTTTGAATTTCATGCTTTAAATAATCCTTAAATCTTTATGAATATTAGAAAATAAATGGTCTAATTTTTAATTTTAAAATATTTGCTTTAATAAGTACATTTACATCGTAGAGAAATATTAGTAAATAGCAAAGCAATTTGCCGGCCTGAGTTGGCGTGCGTACACAGGCCTCCCTGCGAGAGCCTCCGGCGTGGCCAACTTAATCATGCTCGGCATTTAGGAACGTCTCTAATGTATATTTATTATAGTAACGTTAAGCATCGCCTAATAATTTATTTTGTATACTGGCTCCAAGCTGTTGCTGATTGATATGATGCATCACCATATAATATTTACTGGCCCATATTGTTGCTGATTATTTTGATATATCAAATATAAAATACAGCCCCTTTACACATCATGATTAGAAATTTTATAATGACAGGAAGAAAAATATATGACGCTTGTAGCAAAATGATTCATATTAATGTCACGGTAAATGCCATTGCATTCTTTGTCTTGACAAGTCTAACCATAAAGAAATTTAAGTAAAAGTATAGTTGGTGTCAACTTACCCAATATTATGTATATGAAAATCTAAAGATCTCTTCGTCAATGTTCAAAGAAGCACGTTACACAATCTTTATTTAATATTCCAATCATTCGATTTTTAAGTAGAAAATTAATTTATTTTTACCAGAAATTCTTGGTCATCTTTATTTTAATAACTTTTATATTAGCCTCACCCGCATATATATATATATATATATATATATATATATATATGATTATATGTCAGTTTGTATAACGCTGATGGGTCAGCCGATAAATGGCGATTCCGAGCTGACAACGTCGTATGACTCCCCTTTCCCTTCTTTTGTTCTCGAGAAAGCCCCTCTTTTGTTTATAATTACGTTATTTACAAAATTTTCCTGAGTTGCTCTTGCATAGCATTGCAAATTAGTTGCACACCAGTACCAAGTAACGCACTTGACACCAAGATCTACTTACTTACTGACAAGAGAAGACCATAGGAAGAGTATAGGAACTCTCCAGTGAAAATGCGCGGCAATATGAATTTCCACCGGAGATTACCTACTGCGTCATTTTAAAAATAAAACCGTTTTAGTTTTTGAGACTGAAAAGTAAAAAGTAAATTTCGATTTACTAGATTTGATTTAATACTTCTGTAAAAGATATTTGGCTTTTAACCTTCTTGCACTTTTAAAATCCCGTATAACTTTTACAAAAGTATTAAATCAGGTCTAGTAAATAAAAACCTATTTTTTCACTCTTTAAATCAAGTCTAGTAAAATTCAGTTTTTCCTCTTTAATGCAACATATAAAAGTTGTTTTTAAAAACTTTATTTTGAATTATTTTATTTCATCCTTATTCTCCTTCGCATTCTTTTCATGTCATTTTTTCAAATAAAAGTAGAATCCAGCCATTCCTGCGAGGAAGATCGAAAAATGTATGGTTGCTGAAGAAAATCCACAGCAAAGTGCTTCGGGATATTATATGTCTTGTGAGACAAATTAGGTTTCCTAGTACTCCATCTCCGCACTTATCTACTACTGACGCACATCGATAAGTTGATCAAGGAGCATTAATTAAATCATTACTTTGGGTTACAATAAATTCTTGTTAATAGCCATTTAATCTACGTTATAAGGAAATATATACCGTCGAAACTCGCTTTTGATATATTGAAAAAACGGGCGTTGTTTTTGGAAGACGCTGTTCGCCTTTTTAAATAAACAATATTACATTACTTAAGACAGAAGTTTTAGTTATTCCATTTTTTTTCAATTATTTGGTTATGTGGGTGCAGAAAATTGCAGTCCTAGGCCGTCAATAAGGCGCCATAAATTAACATACCAAGCCGATAGAGATTTTGATATTGGCATAGCATTATTGAGTAACAAATTAAAACCATTTAAGTTAGTATTGGGATTATCAAATCGTGTAACTCTGTAAACTGTTTTATTCTATGATTAGTCGAGCCAAATAATAATGCGAATAGCCGTTGTGGACTGTTATTTGCAAAACTTTCAACTTAATTTTAAGGAATACTAATAGCTAATATGGTGCAATGTTTTTATTAGTGAAAAAATACATATTGATCAAAGCGATTAGGTGCTTGCATTTTAAAAGCCTTGTTACATAAGGGATAATATCGTTGCAATTTCGAGATGTACGTTGCAATCTTTCCTGAAACTAAAAAAATATTTTTTACAGCTAAGTACTGCCGACACATTACAGTACCGGAGTATGACGTTGTCTTAGGATTCATTCCAAATTCGCTGAACCACCGAGAGTCTACTCGGAAGATTTCGATCGTAACCGGCCAGAAAAATCACCGAAATTTTTTTCTGACGCGGTTGTGAAAAATGACCGGACGAAATTTCTTTTGTGCACAATTTAGCGGATCCGGCGGAATTCGAACGTCATTTCGGTGACGAATGCCGTTCCATCCACTCACGACGGACCAGCGAACGGACGTTGCCTTCTCGTGGACACGATGCCGCTGCGAATCGGAGATCGCGACGCGAGAGGAACCTATTCTACAAAGTTTCTGCCTCGACCCTCTCTTTCTCTCTCTCTCTCTCACAGCCGTCGACGTCACCGGCGTCTGCTCGAGGCAATGCCTCGCGGACAATACTCACCCTCCCCCTCCCACTCCTCCCCCACACCCGTCCTTCCACCCCGCAGACTAAAAAAGGCCACCCCGCCTTTAACCCAGCCTGGTATCTTACGTCCGTTCCCATTGGTCGGCAGGAAGCCCAGAAACCCCGGGCCGCACGACGCCATTCGACCAATCGGAGCGACGCTCTCTGCCGTCACTAAGATCGAGTGTCCGGGTCCCGAGCGGAGCCCGGCCCCCGCTATATATCTAACCTGCTCCCTGTGGTCCTCGCTCACCCGGAAGCGGACCGTCGAGGCAAACGTAAGTGTTCACCAGATTTCCCTCCGTCGCGTGCCGCCCGCCCGTTTCGATCCCCCCCAAAACCCTCGAAACCTACCTTTAACCCGCACACGCATACACACGCCGCGAAAGAAAAAGCACGGCCATCCCCGGGCTTTTACGTATCCCAAAGAAAAGTGGTGCTCCTCCTGTGCGCAGTGAGAAAATAATTACGGGGACTGTGTTCCGCTAGCAGTGAAAGCCACGGAACAAAAAAGGATTATCCGCTGCCCTGCACCTTCGGTGACTTCGGTTTTGCGTGCACGGGACGCGAATACACGAGTGCGTAGTGAAGGGGAGCGACGGTGGCGCCGGAAGGAAGCGACGTCGGTTGCGGATAGTGCGCTGCCCTCTGTGTACGGATACTCTTTCTATCTATCTGGTTCTAATTGTCTATGTCGTTGCCATTGGATACGCCGCCGATCTCCGAGTTCTAAGCGACGCATCTATCTCTCCCCCCGACCCCTGGGGCTGCTCTAAAGGACTTTGAGGGTGTCGCGGGGTGCGTGGCCTCGACCGAAGGTGGCCCCCCGGTCGGGTCTGCGGCCCTCGGAATCCGCCGCTCCAGTCGGCTGCTATCAACGGATTTCACGCGCAAGAGGATTGGTTCGGTCAAGAGATTTGCGTGTTAAATTGAGACGAATTCGATTTTCAAACGAAAGATGAATCGATCGCCGTTAAGAAATACGCTCTCTTTTCGTTAACGTTGAAGTGAATATCGGTGAAACGGAAAGATGTAATAATTTCTAAACGATGGGCATTTAGGAAATTGGCTTTGGATTTTAATAGAATGTAACTTCCATTAAAATAAATACGGAGATTTTTTGTGAATTTACAACATTCCAAACGCGAGAGTTTTAAAAAGGTGAAAAAGTCGTAAAAAATTAAATAGTAATGTTAAAAAAAATTTCATTTAAATAGTGGCTTAAGAAACTGAGCCTCCTAAATCGGGAGATTTTTCGAACAGTACAAATAAAGTCGTTCTATTTTTAAAATATTTTGCATAAGCCATAGAGGAGGTGTTAAGGATTACATATGAGAAATTATAGATTTGCTTTTTCCGGGCGATCACTCGAGAATATAACTTCTTAACATTTCTTTACGGATTTTCCGACTTTAAAAATTAAATAATTGAAAAGAGAACTTAAGCTTGCGGTGATTTAATGATTCCGAAAAAAATTATTTTAGTTATTTGGAGTGTGCCCGCCTCCGAAGAAAATTTCGCAAGAGTGCTTTTACGTCAAAAAAAGCCTAAAGGGATATGGAATAGAGCAGAGAATTATTTCGCGGAAACAGCCTCTAACAGTGAAACATCTCTGGAACAGAAACAGTAGTAACAGAATACCGTCATGTGGTAAATAGGTCGAATTCAAGCTCGAGTCGGGTTAGCGTAGGCATTCGAGGAAGAATACGAGACAAACGTTACGTCGCCATTATTGATAATTGTTCTTTGTTAGTCAATTGGAGAAGAGGATGAAAAATGGTTGCGTAGGAAGAGACACATATTCGTATCATTATTTCGTCCACTGGACACCAATGGAGGAACGATAATCTTCTAGGCTCAAACTCAGGGTTCAGTTTAACTCAGGTTTCAGTTATTTTCTCCCATGATTCCTAATCCGTCCTTACTACACCTCTCTCTCGAAAATTTTCTCTCGTCCGGTCTAAATTCATTTTCATTCGAAACTCTCTCCCTTCTCCGTTTCTACATTTAACCCCCCTCATTCACTCCCACTCCTTTTCCATATCCGCTGTCCATCAATCTCAAGTCTCCATTCATTCGTCATCCGTTTCCGATCCACATCGGTTTCCTTCGTATATCTCGCTACATCCATCATTCACATCTCCTTCCTGCGCCTCCACTCCATTTCTCTTTGCCATCTCTCTTTCTCTCTCTCTCTCCCTCCTTTTTCTCTATCTCTCTTTCTCTCTCCCTCTCTCTCCCTCCATCTCTCCCTCCATCTCTCCCACCTTTTCCTCTCCTTCCATCTCTCTCGATCTCTCCACTCCAATGAGACTGCCTGGCTCCTATTTTAAAACTCTTCTCCCTCACAAGTATTAATACCGAAGGGGAGGGGAGAGAGGTCTTGGGTTTCAATGGGCTTTAGTACGCATGCCCAGTATCGTCGCTTCTCTATCTTTCCCATCCCCTCCTTCAAAATCTCGTTCTCTTCTTCCAATTCCCTGTTTCTCCGACTTTTCTTCTTATTTCGCCTCGAAGTGTGCACTGGAAACTCTCGAGAACAAATGAGAGATCGGTATATGGACCAGAAATATTTGGATGTTGGCGATAGAGAATATAATGCTGCATGCCATTCCAGTTTCTATACATACAATGCAATTCCACATTTACACAATGATTGTATAGTTTTATTAACACGGCATTAGGTGAAAACTTATTTGAATTCTTATTGATCGGTTACTCCCAACTTTAATTTTTTTATTCGAGTGTACGTTAAAAGTAATCCACGTTCGTTGCAGCCATCCCAATTGAATAGCCACAGAATTTCCGCGATACACATTCTTGTTCATTGATTAATTTCTTTTAATATTCCCCTTTTATAGCAATCCGCGCTTTGTCGGTCTAAAAGCATGATGTATTTTTTGTGCAAAATTTTACTTTTGTGCTTTAACACAGATATTGAAATTCGCCAATTTGAAAAGCATTTGAAGAACGAAATAACACGTCCGAGCATTTAAATTTTGTGTGCCGTCTTTCCTGTTTCTCTAACTCATCATTAACGTTTCTTCGTCAGCAGTTGACTGGAGAAAGGTGACCTCTGTGACAAGAGCGTACCGTCGGCTGTGTATGCGGAGAATTTCCGACGCGCAATACGCGGATTGTTTTTATATATCTTCGTCGCATTAAATATTCGGCGGTCGGAAATAGGGAAACGTAACTCTCCAACGGGATATTTCGCAGCATACGGAGGACAATGAAAAACAAATCGAACGACCGTCCCTCGTAAAAATAGTAAAAAGGGTTATAAAACGGCGCCCTTGTCTCTCTATATGTATGAGGAGTGAGTTGTCTTCGAAATAGTTCCTTCTTAGCGCAGTCCCTAACCTTCTGGAATGTTCCCGATTTACGCCCTGCCCTGCCAGCGCCTGCCGCCCGTCACTGCGTTATTTCGGTCGCTGTGAGCTCCCGTCATGCCCCGGGAACAGCGCCGCTACTGGCCGATCTCGACGTTTGTAGTGAGTGGACGATGAAAGCATGTGGGCGAAATGTTCGAGAAGAGAGGAACCGTAAAAACCGCGTGGAGGACAAAGGCCAAAGGAACGTCGCGAAGGCTAGAAACATAAAAAACCCCTATTTTCCGAATGTTAAATCTCTTATTTAGGTCATCGGATGAATTTCATTTTCCACAGAACAGTATTATGATATAGCCTTTGTTAAAACATTATACAATGAAATATATTCGGTTAATAAGGATTTATTCGATGAAAGATACAGTTTGAGATTAATTATCGGCCAGATTTTGAGAAAGAGTGGAAAGCTTTGTTTGAAAAATTAGGAGTGGTCACACGTTCTAACAATTGCAATGAGAATGCGGTCGCTTTGTTGTTCTTTCTTTGTTTTTTAATACTCTGATTAAAATATGCCAAATTAGAAATATCACAAAAAAAGACAAACCTTTGTTTGTTAAACCTATTGTAATTTTGTGGTTGAAATCCATTGCGACATTTGAAATTTAATTTCGTAAGTTAATCTTTCAAATCGTAGGTTTATTTGATTTGTCTGAGTTTGTAAAAAAATATAATTCCATTGTCTATCCATTGTATATTGCCAGATTATAATTATTTGAAAATGTCACTTATATTTCCATGGATAAGTTAATCTTAATTTCGTGATTGGATTTAGGAAGTTTTGTTGCAACGCCTAAAATAACGTCAACAATCACACTAATTGTTTGTATTGCCATATATTTATCCTAATATTATTTTATTTATTAAAACTGAAATTTATTTATTTTGTTTTACTATTAAATTATGAATCAATATCTGAAACAGGTTTGTTAAATTTGTTGAATTATAAATTTGTTTTTCATCAATTTACGGAAAATTCCTAAAATTCAACTATGGATTCATTTGAAATCATAACAAGCGTGTGCTATATGTTAGAAATCAACCTTATTATTTCAGTAAATCTTCCGCGATCGTGATCTCAATAGAAATAAAAAAAACTTGATTGAAACAATGTACCCTATCTGGTAATCGCTACAATCGTTTCATTCCCGCTGGCGCAGGCCAAAAATTCAAACAGATCGCTTTAACTTGAAAATTTCAAGTCCAAACTCAAGTTTAGATCTTTATTTTTGATCGAAGAAAAAAATGGAAAATCCGCTCCATATACAGAAAGAGGCATTTATTGGGTCTTAGAAAAATCCGTCCCTTTTCTCCTCTCAGCCTTCTATTTCTTCCCTCGTTTTCTAGATCTGGGCCCACCTACGCTCTCCCTCCCTCACCCGTCATCCTCTCCCACCACCCCAATCGCCATCCTTTTATCCTCTCGCGGTGGCAAGATTAGCTAGATACACTAACTTCTCACTTCTAACATCTCGGCAACGTGTGTTTCAATCGGTTTAATCGATGTCATGAACCTCTTTCTAAGTGAATAACACGATTGTCCCGACAGGAAAAGACCGTGTCGCGGGGCGAACGCTAGTTTTCGCTTAAAAAAACCGATGGAATTTGTTTCTCTCGCCATCATTCATCGACGCCTTCTATGCGCATCATCATCATCTTCTTCTTCTCCCTCTCTAACCCTTCCTCATCCCTCTCTCTCTCTCTCTCTCCTTACTCGCCCTTCACGAACGCATCTCTCTCTCTCCATCCCTTCTCACTCCGCTCTCTGGTCCTCCCACTTCCTTCCTTTCCAACAGGGGAGAGTCGGCCGGCGAAGCCATAAATGGAACGTGCTCGGGGCCACGTGGTGCCTTCATTTGCCCTCCTTTCTCCCCTCCACCCTTCTTTTCAGTCTCTCCCTCTCTTCTCTCCTCCTCTCCATCCTTCTTTCCTCCTCCATCCCTTCCCCGTTGGAGCGGTTTAATTTTGGCCACGACATCCGAGTATGCCTCACCTAACCACCACTCCGCCTATCCCTCCCTCCGTTTTCACCCTTTCTCCCAACTCTCTTCCTTCGTATTTCTTTCTCTCTCTCTCTCTTCCATTTTGCATCTTCTTTACCCTTTCCAAATCCCCCCTTTTACAGCGCCGCTGCTGTTTTTTTCCCTCTTCTGGCCGCATCGAGGTCTCCGCAAAAATCTTTCGGGGCGTCGTTTCGTTTTATCCGCTATCGGAAATTTATGTCAGTCGTTCTCTCGGAGCAACAAACTTCGAATTTTTTTTATTGTTTTAGACCGCTCGCGTCAGTTGACGAGATGAGGTGATTCCGACCCGTGGTTTAAAAATAGTTTGATGGAAGGTTGACAAACACGTTTAAGGCGGTCATCCAGAGGATTGGAATGCATCTCTGACGTGTTACGTAGCTGCAGATGTTGAAGAGCCCAAATTCTTTTTTTTTGTTTCCATAGCACCGAGGATAAATTTTCCAGGTGTTTTTCATTTTGAATGAAAATATGTCGACTTGATTCGTTATTTTTGAAAAATTTCTACGGTATTTAAAAAACGATGTTGACGCTTTTTCTGTAATGTATGATCGTTTTAGTTGTCTGCTATGATACTTTTGAAATTTTTGATCGATTGCCCATTTATGTGCTCTATTTCGAGTCGCAACGATTAGTTGACATGCATTGAGGTTAGACAAAGAAAGCCAAGCAGATAGATTGTAATCGATTGGAAGAAAGACTACTTGGGATAAATTATGTCTGTCAAGTTTGTTTGTTCAGTTTTGCATTTGATCGCCACGTGTTTTATTCGATAGATTGCTTCCAGAAGGGCTATTTTGCCACCAAGATGCCTATTTGGGTACCACGCGTATTATTAAAGCCAACGCTGAATCACCAAACGCGCTACTTTCGTTCTTAGCTATGCGATCTGACACACTGACGAGTATCTGGTTTCGAATTACATTGGCGCGGGCTTAGAATCGGATATCAAAATAGATCTCTATTCTGACGTTGAAATAAACGATTCCCTAAAACGTTAATACTTATGGTGACTCGACGTTATGAGGAATTTTTTCTTTTTTACTCATATATTTTTTCTAGACGAGGCGAGGAAAGAATAGAAAGGGACATGGGTAGGTAAGTCTTCCAGATTCTGCCACTAGGTCTTTCTCAATGGGAGGTAAGGAAAAAACGTTCCCGCTGGAGTCTGCTGGAATTCACTCTAGGTTCGCTGCTAGGCAACGGAAAGGAGGCGCGTATGAGTCACGTGGGCTATTATTAGTCTGGCGGCGAAAGAGGGGAAGCATTTGCGGCTAGGGAGAGCTTTCGGAAAGGCCTCTAGTCTGTCTTCCTGGTCAGCGGCCCCCGTGGCGCAACTCACGGACCAGAGCGGCTATTCTCGGACTTTAGAGATCCGCCCCCGCAGGCACACAAAAAGTTATCCTCCCTCCGCCTCTGCTCACCCATCGCCTCCCTCTACTATCCTACGCCTCTTGCTCCCTCGGATCTCCCCCTCTCCTGTTGCTTAATTTGTGGCGCAATCCAGAGGGCGTAATCCAACCCTTCTCAACGTAATGATGGACGTTTTTCGCACCAACGTTTGGACAAACAAAGATGTTACGCGTATCCACTTCATGCGTTGCGAATAACACGACGTACGAAATCTTTTTTTTAGAATTACACGTGTTATGCACTAGGTTAACTTGGCACTTTTCTACGATTTCCTTCGTATCCAAATTGCACCGCATGCGATTTTCTCACGCATGATGCGGCCAATGTTACATTATTTACTATTCACTAAACAATTGAAAGACGTTGTTTTATCACAGGGAAAATAAAAATGGAAGGATAGTACAAAATCTCTTTGTGAGAACTAGGTATATTTTTGAAATATATTTTTATAAAATATGCCACCTCGTTTCGTAAACGATTTTCATATTTTCCACGTTTGTTTCTCGAAGCATTAAATTATTACTATAATATTCGGATAACATTTCCTTGTAGTATCGAATGTCACTGGAAATAAAAATGGGTACATTCTGTCTTGACTGCTGTCTATTATACCATATATGAATTATTACCAACCCAATTTTTAATAAATTTATCCATAATAAAATGTGGAAAATTTTGGCAAGGTTAAGCAGCTACTTAACCCTGAGAACGTTTCCGTTTTAAAAGCTGTAGTTTTATATGCAGAATTCCGTTCTGTCTTTTGCCAATATTTGCCTCCTTTCTAGACAATGGCCACCCAGGAAACTTTCTTCTCAGGTCCCTGGCCGAACTATTTTGGTGCCCACCTCCACCCGCTACCCTATACCGCTAATTATACGAGGCGCAGAGCGGTAGTCTTGGCCAGTTGCCGACTAAGGTCCTTCTTCAACTGTGCTTTCGTAGGACTCATAGAGCGAGAAAGAAAGAAAATGTAAATGCAGTTTTTTTCTAAAATTAATATAAGAACGTAAACCGCAAATACACTCCGATAGAAAAATATCCCTTCCGATAAGAATCGCTTCCACGCTTTCCACGAGAGTTTTTACGACCGATTAACGTCTGAGACGTTTTTCACTCGCAGCGTACATAAAACAACTAATTGAACTGCTTATAAAGTCATCGTTCTCTGGCGCAACTGGGTGAGGATTAATTTAATTCCGATTCAATCGCA
Organism: Tanypteryx hageni; assembly: GCA_028673005.1. NCBI lineage: Eukaryota > Metazoa > Arthropoda > Insecta > Odonata > Petaluridae > Tanypteryx > Tanypteryx hageni. Next base: position 98,010,000 of record CM054116.1, read on the forward strand.
ACCTATTGTACCTGGATATAGGGTAGGCACTCAACATAAAGGGAAGTGTCATGATGAAGTAAGGGGTACTATTGATGAGTGACCTAAATTGTCCTAATTGTCTAAGTGACGAGAGGATAAACACATCGGTTCCATATTGGATTGGTCAGCGGGGGTTGTGGGGGAAGGGGAGAGCGATGAGATTAAGGACGAATTCTGTGGAATTGGGACGAGGCTGGGGGCACTATCGTGCTGATGACCGCGCAAACGTAAGCGAGGGAGAATGGGCATGGAAGGTGGTGGAGGAGAAGGGGGAAGGCGACAAGTGGGTGGAGGGGGGGATGGGAAGAGGGGGAGGAGGACGGGAAATGGAAGGTGAGGACGTGACAGGTCGGTCGTAGAGAGGGGCTAGTAAATGGGACGTAGGTGGGGGGAGGGGTGAGACGAGAATAGTGGGTGTTGAGGGTGAGAAGAAGGAGGGAGGGAGTGAGGGGGAAATGGGGAGAGAGGGAGGGTGGATGCGAAGGGAAGATGGAGGAAAGATGTCGTGTGTGGAAGTTTTTGAGAAGTTAAGGGAGAGCAATGAAGGAGGCCACGGTCTCTGAGTAAGGGAGAGTTAACCAATGCCACCTAATTGATGACACATAAAAATATACGTCAGCATTAGTATACATCAGCATCAAAGTGAATTAGTCCCTCTAGGAGACACTTTACTAAATAAAGAAGATACTTTTTCATTCACATGCAATTCTCTGAACTTTAATCGCAAATGAATAGATGAATTAATTACTTTCTACGCATTTTTATGATTTAATTTAAAAGATGGATTTATCTTCTGATTATCATAGAATATCTTGATAAATGAATAAAAGCATCATAGAAGAACTAGAACATTTTATAACTTTAGTCGACATTTGGCATTATTGATGTGTCTTGAACATTAAAATTAATGGAAAGAAAGAGGGTAGGAAATAATAGGTTGAAGTTACGAAAGACATTAAATATGTTTGAGATGAATTTATTGAAGGTTTTTAAATGTTTTAAATTGACGCGTGCCAGATACAAATTCTGGGCGTATTTGTGTTAGAAATTATATTTATTACTTAGTCATAAAATTGTTTTAACATAATTCATAAATCTCACGATGAATGGCATCATTTATTATCCGAGTTTGACTTATATCATATTTCAACGGAGAATTTTTCGTAAGAAGCGGTGCCAGATAAGGATGATGCCGCACACGTTCGCCGTCGCGACATTTCTTGTGCTGCCGATGCTGAAGACTAGCAGAGAAAAAATTCAATTTGATTTCTGAGGTTCAATTTCGAGTCGCGAGTTGAAGCCATAGAACGAAATAATAAGTCGAGTTTTTCATTTCGTCGAAAATTACGCAAGAAATCTCAACTACCGATTTAATCTTACGCGAAGTTATTGCTACTTAATCCCGCCTCGGTTCCGTCGCACTCTCTGACGAAAAATAAAGCGTCTTCCGAAGTTAATCCTATAAAACTCGATGATAACCTTCAACCTGCTCGAATATTCACATTCCTCATCAATTTCAAGAGATAGAAAAAATATATTTAAACCGTCTCTCTCAATCAGCGCCGACGTCTGAGGTGACGCTTTACGGTTCCCGTCCATTCTATTCTAATCCGGCGCCCGTAGGGAGGGATAGAGAGAGATGGAGACGTAAAGGGAGAGACGGGAGGGAAGAGGGTGCGAAGAGGGAGATGAGGACGCAGGCGCAATTCGAGGAGATCGAGTAGGAGGCAGAGATCTAAGGAGAAAGGGAGGGGAGAAAGTGCGGAGGAGCCCCACTGAAAAAGGGGAAGGGAGGCGGCACTTCTGGTTCCCTTAAATTCTCATCGCACTCCTCTTGAGTCTGATTTCAAGGGCCTGTGTGTGTCCTCATTCCAGGATTGCTCCGAAGGCTGTTCTGCTACATCCGTGGTTGCCACCAAGTTCCAACACCCCGAAATAAACGACCCTACCCATCGAAAAGACTGAAGGCGTTGTTGCCTGAAGAAGCGTCAGCTGAAAACAGCGATAGAAGGGGAAGGAGTTTTTTTGGTGAGAGAGATAAATTTCCTCATTGCCCCTCGCTGAAAAAACCGATCTGCGCCAGAAATTGGCTTATGTATAGCGTGATGTGCGACGTGTTTTAAAAGGGCAATAGGTCTAGAGGTGGTTTCGTAACGAATTTTTGCGAATTAGACAGATTTCGTAGGGCACAATTTAAGGCCACGTGAGTGTCTTCGCGGGTTCTGCGTCCGCTTAGGGTTAAACGTGACGTAGTTACTAACTAAACATTCTTTAGACTTATATCTGCGCTTAACTCGAACTCAAGTAGAAAGGCGCTAAGAACAACTCTAAACTATTTATAATTAAAATGCATCTATTCGCCCAGATACTGTTGAAGGATTAAAGGATCGTGAGCTAACTTAGTTCCATCGTTGGGCACGTTTTCTCATGGCGCTTGATCCTGAGCGAGAGGCTGGTTTCGTCAATGCGCGCTAGTCCTCTTCCTACTCCTAAAATACTTCATTCTTCCATTGAGAAACCTCGTTCTTGCGTTGCATTTTGCCCTGCCAACATTTCTACTTCTCTTAACGTAACGATTGGATTACACGTAGTATGTAAAGATATAACATGTTTGCTTAACTTTGACTTCATGACATATGTCTATATTAGAGTATTTCTTAGAAAGTTAGTACACAAGTTTCCGTCCTAGCTGATTCGTTCTTATTTTTTCCAGCCTAGGCATTTCAATTTAGAATCCGCGCGAGATATAGTTGCACTAATATTTTCAAATTCGTAAAAGAAAGAAAAAGCAAAGTCACGGCGAAAGTTTTACTGGAACGGTAGGTCAATAAAGGACAACCATAATACTCTGAAGGCTACATAACATTCCCTACAGAATTCTTGCTCCGTTACGCCATCATATTTCATTGTGAAAAAGAGATGATGCGCTGGTCATATCGGTGCGCCTGTTTGAAAAATCTTAGGCAACCCGCGCGACTTATGCTTCTATTGAGTTGCATGGATTCACGGCGCAAAATTTAATTCTTTTTGCTCTCAAAATGTACTCATTCGCTGGAAAGGAATCTAGTGATGCTGTGACGTTAACAAATGAAATGTTTTGCAAAACACCCGTTCGGGTGTAAGAGTTACTTACGTCAGTGTGTTATGCAAGCATCACGCGTGGCGTAGAGATATTGAACAAATGCGTCGTGAAAATTAAAGGCTTCCCTACCTGCCAAAAAAATTACCATGCATTCCAACTGTATATGATTACAGTAAACTTTTTATGTTTTTTAATGTCAAGGATACTCTCATTAGGATAATATTATTCAATTCTGTTTGTATTTTTCCTAGCATTGTCACTCAAAAGTAAAGTTCATGTAAACCTATGAACATCTATTACTAATGCTGTTGTGTAGGCTCATTACCAAGAAAATAATGTGTTCGGACCCCCAAATTATTATGTTTGTCTATTGAAGGAAAGAATACTACAGTTTGAAGATTTCTACCTAGTTAAATGCATAGTTACTTTAAAGTTATATAGATGTATTATTATTCACATATGCGTCAAAGTTGGGGTAGGCACTTCTAAGTTTTTAGAATTTAATAACCCCTGAAAAAATCTATACGAAAACGTCTTGTTTTAATATGTTAAATATAAACAATAATTTTTCTTGCATGTGATAATCAGTGCCATCATATTTTCATTTTCCAATAATTTCATGATTCAGGATATTTCTTATTTTTTGATATTCTAGCATCGCTTTTTATTTTAGTGTATTCGAATGTTTTGTTGCTTATAGTTTAAGAATAGCGAAAAAATCCCCTTTGGGAAGAATCATGAGTATAAAGAGAATCTGTTCTGCTTTGGCCAAATTTTCTTGAGATTTTGGACGTTCTCTGTAATTATACAGACAGCCGCTTCATGTATGTAATGCATTAAGCTTGTTTCTCAGGATACGCTTAGCCAATTACCAATGCAACAATCAATTATTAGCAAAGAGTGTAACATAAATGGTTTTAAGGAACTAAACAAGTTTTTTATTTCAAATAGGATCAATTGTATGGAGTCCAATAAAAATGCGTGAACATGAATTCAAGCCAAGGCTAAAAATGTCTGAAAATGCTTGGATAAGATTTTAGTGAAATTTAGACAGCGGTGTAAATATAGACCTTTAATGAAGTGCTTTTTTGTTGGAAAAATTTGTTTGATAATCATCAATGTCAATAGTTTATAACCTATTTTTAATAAAATAAAAGTGCGACACATTATAATCTCCCTCATCCGCCATAGATAGACTTTTGTTTAAATGGAGATTGTTATTTTATTGCTCACGAGCTTTTAACACATTGTTAATTAGTTTTTATCTGATGGATTTGTGCGAAATAGATCAAATAACAGCACCATACTTCATTAGGTTTCTAAGTAAACACTACAATTAATTTCCCTCTCCTATTAACGTATCAAAATGGAAAATAGCAAAGCATTTTATTAATGATGTTATCTTCTTGTTTCAGATATATCGAGTGAGACCGCATTAAGCAGTCATGCCGAAGGTAGTCAAGCAAGAGGGAGAGGACCCCGATCCCACCCCATACCTCTTCGTGTCGTTGGAGCAGAAGCGTATTGATCAGACCAAGCCCTACGATGCGAAGAAGGCTTGCTGGGTACCAGACGAGAAGGAAGGCTATCTCCTAGGAGAAATCAAGTCCACCAAGGGTGACCTTGTCACCGTATCATTGCCCGGAGGCGAGGTACGTAAAAGACCAGCGACACCCATCAACTTCATTTTCATACCATCTATACAGACTGGGGACCCGACATAACGCGGTGGACTATAGCACGGAACCCTTTGTTACATGCATCAGTTTTCGACCCCGGCATTTTCATTTTAAGTTTTATTACTTTCAGGCTATAAAATTAAAATTTACTGTTCATATTATTCAAAAGAGATAAAATTTAATAGATATGAAGCGATTGACATAATTTGTTGTACTGAAAGCTGGTCTGTTTAAATCAGATCAGATATGAGGTGGTGTAAGTCATTAGTAAAACTTTGATGCAACTACTTGGGAATTTTGAGAGTTAAGTCTTTATAACGCCTCGTTCCGTGACCTAAATCAGTGGTTCTCAAACTTTCAAATGTCGCGGCCCCCTTGAATATCATGCGGAATTTGAATTAATCATAGTAAAAATAAGAAACTTTATTGCAAATTTCTTCTTTTTATGTAACTATTAATAATTTTTATCACATCGTTTTTTCGAAAATTCCCTGATAAAAATTTATTATTCGTGAAAACTTTATTTTTCGACATTTCACCTTGCATCCAAAATAATTTTGCGGCACTCTGGAGGGCCGCGGCACACAGCTTGAGAAACACTGACCTAAATCCCTCGAACCGCATTATGGCGAGACCCCAGTGTATATCTCTCTGCTACTATTTTTCTCAGAACCTCTGTCTATCCCTATATTCTTCCATTTTTATCTGTGATTCTCTTTCTTTCCCTTTGTCATCTCTTCAACTCTTCAAACATTTCCTTTCATTCTATATATACCACCTTTTATCATTTATTCTCTCCCATAACGACCTTCCTGCCTCTTTATTGTTCCATTTTAAAAAGACGATCTTTACTCTGCTACAAGCATTTATTGAAAATGTGGAATAATTAGCTCCACGCTTTGAAACATAGAAAAATATTGATCGATTGATTAACCGTGGATTTTAGTATAGAGTTTTATTTGCAGAGCAAGGATCGACTTTATGAGATTTAATGTCTACACATGAGTTTTTCTTTGTTTAGCTGATTTCTATCACAGAATAAAATTAAATTAAGGATTACTGTCAAGTAAATATTAAAAAAGAATTTAGAAAAAATATTCAAGTATTTGCAATCTTGATTACATATTTTCCAAAATAAGAACTGAAAATTTATTGAGTGATTAATTTTAAAGTTTGTTTCACTGTTTTCATGTAATATTTTATCAAAATACTATTCATAAATTTCTTTTTCAAATTTATTCAAGTTTATAAATAAAATTATTAATAAATGATGAATTGTTTGTTCTAATCAAATTTTATTGCATGCATTGTAATCTTTTTTCACTAAAAATGTCTTTTGCTAAAGAAGTAGTAAAACATATTATTACAACCGATGACGTTACAAACAAAGAATTACTTGCAAGTATTTTGTATAAGATCTTAAAATATCAGCTTCACATATAGCTTTCAAATGTAAATCACGCTGTATTTACAAATTCACATTTAAGAAATATCGCGCTAAATTTATGCATTCTAATTTGAGAAATTTTTATCATATAACATTCTCATGTTAACACGGTTATGATCTTAAGCTACGTTAGATTTTAAAGTTCAAGTGGCATTATCTCGCGAGGGTATGTTCGTATGTTTTTTCAATTGAGTCTGTTGCATATTTACACCGATTGGTAAAAAAAATTGGAAACGACGTCCCAACTCCACCAAATGGGAACAACGAAACAAAATCACTCACACGACCACTGCCACGCTATGCTGCTTTCAAACGAGAAGGATAAGACGTATAAGAAGGACCTGGTCGGTCAGGTCAACCCTCCAAAGTTCGAGAAGGTGGAGGACATGGCCGATCTCACCTACCTCAACGAAGCCTCCGTCCTACACAACCTCAAGCAGCGCTACTATTGCAAGCTGATCTACGTGAGTCCACATTTTGAATACGAATACACAAAAACAACGACCAAGACACTGGGTTAGGGACCGGAAAGACATAAATTCGGATCTAATATATCTTCTCTCGTTTAGGATTTCATTGAGTTGTTTATTTTTAGTTTTATCCCAACTAGGACCTTGGGTAAGTGGCTCTTTCTGTTACAAACAGGAAGATTAAACAAAGCCTCTAGATTCTGTCGAGAGGCCAGTGTTTCATTTAATTTTCGACGGAACTAATTTGAAATCTTCTCTCTCGACCCCCGCATCCTTCACTCTCCATCTGTTTGTCACGTCTACCTTCTTCCCTCCCACCACGTCACGTATGAAACCTCTTCCTCCGTTCGTTTGTACTGGTCCAATTATTCGGCATGTTTCTTCTGGGCGTCTCCCTTATCACATTGTGCTCGTCAATCCCTTTTTATGTGTATCCCCTTATCCCGTACGTGGAATCCCCTCGGTCCCTTCGGGATGATTTCCGCCGATACAGGACAAGAACTTCAAGAAGGACATCCTGCAGCAAGTGAACCCGCCTAAGTACGAGAAGGCGGAGGATATGTCCAACTTGACCTACTTAAACGATGCCTCCGTCCTGCATAACCTCAAGCAGCGTTACTACCACAAGCTCATCTACGTAAGGCAGACTCTGCACTGTAATGCATCTTGTCACCAACCCAACTCCCCCCCTTCCTGCCTGCTTGCCTTCAAGTTTCACAATTCCAATGCACGCTCAACTAATAATCGAACCACTTGGTAATTTTACTAGTAAAAGCCTCCGGGAAATAATAGACACAAAGGAATGTCACCTTTACTTAAAAAACAGTATATTTACTAGGATTCGAATTTTTTACAAATACCTGGGAAGCATAATTAAAAGCGTCTTGCTTTTTCCTCAAGTTAATAACATAATATTTAATAAATATTTTATTACAAATCACTTTAATTAAATTAAAGCTACCTATAATATCTGACCATAGAAATCGAAAGCTTAAAAGGAAAATTCCACTCCAGTATTACAATTAAAATAAAAGCTGTTGACTTATGATTTGGTTTTGTTTTTGGATTCCATTGATAAAACCCTTACTGATGTAATACGGAGTGATATTTTCTTTTTGTTGATAATTTAGTGGATGCCATGTGGAAAAAAACGCTAACAGCATTATCATGAACCTTGTAACTCTTAAATTATCTTATGCCCTATTGCCACACTTTCCAATTGATAACCAAATCCTTCCTCTTTCATATTGCACTGCAAAGTATTTGCTTGGCGTGCACAAAAAGATTTTACCCCATAAGTATTTTTTGCATTTGTGAAACAACCAAATTAAAAAAGTTTTACATTTTCATTTTATAATGAAAACTGTCTATTGTATTAAACCAACTGGACTGGTTTTAAAAAAAGTGCTTTATGTTCATATTTATTTGTTTGTGCTTTGTGCTTGCATGACTTGTTTTCGTTCCAAAGCGTTGCTTACAATGATATCACGCAATCAATGGAGTAGATAATAAAGTTCCGAAAGGAACCATATCTACGACACGGAGCCTCAATGATTAGATAGCTACATCATGCTCTTACAAGCTCTGCTCCCACAAGCACCAGCACCACGCTCCACTCACACCAAGCCACCATTACCTATTCCCGCCCATCCGCCAAATGCTGGCACATGCGCAACCTTATGCAGCAAATTACCCTTCACCACCGACCAATCAGAAGAGGAAACGGAGTGGCGCCTCCCCCTCACCATTTCCTCCCCGTTGGCGGCAGAAGATGGGCCCATGCTGAACGAGTTGATAGCCACACCTACTCCAAAAGGACACGCCCCACAACTGCCCAAACCCTCAAAAAAACTCATTATCAGACGGGGAAGTTGAAAGTCCTCCCAAAGTGTATATAAAAATATATTTAAATCCATACATACAGGTGTTCATACACAGTGTGTTTATCTATATGTCGTAGTCTAGTGTTTTCCTTGGATAGTTTGTTTGGATGAATATTCGAAATTTTAAAGCATTTCGAACTCCGAGTGGTGTTGTGTATCGTCATTTTTATTGTGTTGTACATATTTTCCTATGTCATTACACTAAAGTACCCCCTGTGATCGTCTTTGGTCGTTTGGAGTTCACTATTTTAAAAAATCTCCGTTTTTATGTACCCATTAACTTTATTTAAGTGTATCTCAATGAGTGGGTGACGCTGGATAAAAATTTGTTTCAGTAACAATATATATTAATGAATGTATTTTTGAAAGGTTCAATTTATATCCTATGAGCAAAGCATGGCACCGATTTTTCTATAAAATAATTAATTTTAACTGAAAAAATAAAAAGTAACATGAACGTCACCCGTGAACTTGTTAAGCATGTTTTGAAGTTAAAATAATTTTTTATGGTGCCAATCAATGGAAGCAAGCCTAATATCTAGACAAGATTGCTTCAATAATACTTTCGTAATAGCAACTATGTCGCGGCCTCTTTGTGACTGTGAGTACCACGTCTCTAACTCTTCAATATCGTTTACACAGACCTACTCTGGCCTTTTCTGCGTGGCCATCAACCCTTACAAGCGTTACCCCGTCTACACCAACCGTTGCGCCCAGCTCTACCGAGGCAAGAGGCGTAATGAAGTGCCACCCCACATCTTCGCTATCTCTGACGGTGCCTACGTCAACATGTTGACCAGTAAGTACTCTTTTATGTTTGCGGTATGAATTAGTTATCTATTTCGTTATGGTGAGAATCTTGAGAAAATGACACTATGTTTTTATTTCATTACAGACCGCGAGAACCAGTCCATGTTGATCACGTGAGTATCATTTCTATGTGATGGGAAAACTTGGTTCGTTGTGCCAGAATTCTTTCAAATAGTTGACTCATTTCAGACCGTTGATAACTTTTTCGCGTTTTCATGATCGACGGAAACTTCTTAGTAAATGGGTTTTTATCTAATGTATATCCGAGACTCTTACATTAATAATTATTATCACAATCATTCGAGAAATCGTAACATAATTTTTCATTTGCAAACATGACCTATATTATTTTTTCTTGTAAGCCTCTATAAATTATCTCTAAATGATACTACAAACGGCATAAATAATAGTAACAATAGCGTTTTCATGTTAAAAAGTATTTCACGTGGAATTTCAATATAAAAGAATAAAAAATATATTGATCAAAGCATACAAACTTGAATGTTTTTTTAACAAGAAAATAATTATTGGAAGAAACGTTGAAAAAGTAAGCTAAATATTGAAAATTTTAAGTCACGTACAGTGAACTATCAATATAACTAAAATTAGCATTATTAATCTTACTTTGATCGAAAGAAGGCTCGTTAAGCGCGTATGTTCGCCAGTTTGTTGTTTGTAAGCAGTGTCGCAATGTGTTCGTCTGTGCCCATGGTTTTATTACCCATCCCAACCCTCACCCCATTTGTCTCCAAACATTTCATATCCTTTGTCTGTGATCCTTCCCACCCAACACCTCGCCCTCGTTCGTCTTAATCTCTCTCCTCTCGTCCAAATGTGTCCGTCTATCTGTGTGTGTGATGTCATCTCATCCCCGTCTCCTGATTGGCCCGCAGCGGGGAGAGTGGTGCCGGAAAGACGGAAAACACCAAGAAAGTGATACAGTACTTTGCTCAGATCGCCCCTTCCGGGTACAAACAGACATTCTCAAGTGGAGTAAGTCCGCCTCTCAATCGCCTGACCTATTCTTCAAAAGCACGATCGGAAGATGGAAGCTCTGTTCTCTGCTGAAAACGAACAGCTGACGCTAATTTTGAAGTCGTGCAATTGCTTTTAAAACTTAATAAGAGATTCATATAGTCGTGGAATACGATGAGAAAAACAGCTCGGCATAAATAATAGCGTAAACGTAGTATTTCTTGCCGTTCGCGCACCGCAAAAATTTCCATGTTTTTAATACAAAAATATATACATTTTTAGTTTATCTGACTAGTGATTATTTTTTTGATTTGATTTTGATTTTATAAAAAAAACAGTACCCGTGGAAGACAGGTTCACGTTCTTATGCATAGAAGAGAGCTTCCAAACTCACTGAACGCCCGGGAAAAATGTTGGAATGATCCAAAGCATAGCTTTCGAGAATGCGCCACACTTTTTTTTCTCCTCTTCGCAGCAATCCATCTAAAGCGACTGCATCTTAAGTCTCCATTTTTAAGCTCCATGGAGAAGCAATGCCCTAGCACGCATTTCTGTGGCACGGCCGCAAACTAACATCAATAGCCAAATTACTTCATTTCATGAGAATGCTAGGATTAAGATAATCCCGCTTTTCATGCATACAGGCCACTCCGTCCAACTTTATCACCACTATAATTATAAGAAACGACCCGAGTTCGGTTGGTCCAGAAGATAGAAACAAAATTTGAACGATTAATCATCAGTGTTTTGAATTTTTGTTCCAGTGATAGTTTCAATAGGAACAAAGTCATTGAGCAGTGAGGTAACCTTTTTGTGAGTCCCAGTGCAAAATTCCTTTTGGTGCGTCATGTTATTGCTTTGAAAAACAACCTTTCAATGAGAAATAAACTCGATATCCATCCAAAAGAGCAAGACTATGGAACTTTCAATATGATACGATGGTGGCGAATGATTTTCAATGAATAATTGAAACATATGACGAGTCTCGCCAGAAATATGACGATAATTGAAAACAATGACATGCATCGCTCTTTCAACAAACGAAAAAATTGTGATGAACTTGGAGATATCCCGTTATACGTGTTTGCAAGGTTAAAAATAATTTGAGGAAAATAATGAGCTTACAAAAATTAATATGACATGTTTGGAGCCTTCTTGACTGGAGGTCCCGGTTCATTGCACCGGTTCCCTATTAGTACGCTATGCCACTTCCATGTCATGTTATGGAAAAACATCTTGTTTACATTTTGAAATTACCACCACGATTTATCTAAGCAATTTCGGTGATAATCAATGAAGGCGCAAACATAAAAACATAGTTAGGTAGCGGAAAAAACAAAACAGATTTGCATTTTGACTAATTATATTGAAAAACCTATTGCACGAGGACATCTCGCGAATTTGATAATACATCGGATTCGATAATCGAATCGTATTTCCGGCCGGAGCACGTCAGCTCGATTGATCGAACTCGGAGGAAGGTGCCTCTCTCCCCACGACGAGCGACAATCGCTGCCTTCCGTCCTGTTATCGTCACCCGGGATCCTCTCCCTCGCCACAACGGATTCACGAGGAAGGAAGACGCCCATTTGCGCCTCACGGTTTACACCTCCTTCCAGTATCTTTGCAGCCCACCTCATCCTATCTGTGCTTATTGTATCGCTTTTTTCGTCCGTCGTCTTTTTTTGGTACGAATCAAGCGTTAAAAAAAGCGTGATTTTTGAAAAAAAAATGCCTTTTGTGAAATCTGCCGTTTCTCATTCGATGTTTTTTCTTTTCTCTCCTTCTCTCTCATCTATCTCTATCGCGCCTCTCCGCCGCTCTCAACCCATTCTCCTCCGCTTCCTCCTCCTCCTTTTTTTGACGAAACCACGTTTTTTTGAAAATATTTTTGCAAATCCTTCCGCTTTGAAACGTAATTTTTCTCTCGCCGCCATTTTAACCAATTTTCTAACCTCGTAAAATATGTTCTCAATCTAACACTTTTCGGACTATGCCATTTCATTAATCTTAACTCATCTTTCAATTGGACCCTTCACTCGTATAAAAATTCGCGTTCTAATTCCGTTTGATTTCACCATATACCTAACATTTTCATCCGTTGATCCATGGCTTCGCCATCTTCCTCTGTCTCGCGCGAAAAAAATCATGACTAATTTCCTTTAACAACCGCCACCTCGCGATACACGCGCCTTGTTTCTCCCCGTCGCGAAAACCTTCATTTTTTGTCCGTCCCCTTATCAACTCCCTTCGCGCCGGAAAAATCTCAAAAAACGCCGACTGCGCCCACAGAGGAGAGTCTGGTGCCGGAAAGACTGAGAACACGAAGAAGGTCATTGCCTACTTCGCCACTGTCGGCGCAAGCTCCAAAAAGAAGGAAGACGAATCTACAAAGAAGGTAAAGGACACGATTAAATAAAGAGTGATGATGTGCGTTTTTTTAAAGTTGCGTTCTATATATTTTTTCACAACACCCTACCCAGTCGCAAGTTTGGACTACGAGTTCTGCGACATTGTGACGTCTCTCCCCTTGGCGTGCACGTATAGCATCCTCCTTTTTTATGTCTCTATATTTCCATACACGTAGAATATATATCTGCCTGTCACTTTGCCGACGGCGCCTCTAATCTCATGCACGCATTAATGGCACCGCCTTCCTCATTTATCACTTTCTAATACCTCTCTTCCCGTCAATCGCCTGTTTATTTATTAGTTTTTTTAAAAGCGAAGGACGGGACTCGATCTAACGCACGCACATATATTAGCATGCTTGACTGACTGCTCTTCCCCCAGAGCAACGGTTATTGTAGTATAGAAATTTGCTAAAAAATTAGATCATTTGTGTTAAAGAAAATGTCCATTTTGGACCGGATACAACCTCTGCTTGCTTATAAAAAATTTCTTTATATCCCAGTAATTTTTGAGTGTTTTTATCTCGCTTTAATCTTTCCAGGGATTTTCTCATCACTCTCTCTCTCTCTCTCTGTCTGTTTTAATAGGGTAACCTCGAGGATCAGGTCGTCCAGACTAACCCTGTACTTGAGGCCTTTGGTAACGCTAAGACCGTGCGAAATGACAACTCTTCTCGTTTCGTAAGTAATACTTGGCTCTTGGCGACGCATTCACATAAGCAATTTCTTTAAAGACGCCCATTCGTTCGACGAATGGGACATTTGATAAACCGCGTCTTACCTTTCTTTCTCCTCCTCTAGGGTAAGTTCATCCGTATCCACTTCGGTCCATCTGGAAAACTGGCTGGTGCTGACATTGAGACATGTAAGTAAAAAAAATAGAATATAAGACTTTCTTTCGTGTCTAGATTTATCATCCCTGCTATATTCGTCCGTCCCTTTTAATGTGCCGCGTCCGTTAATATTCCCATCCTCCTACTCCTTTCTCCTGCCTGTCCCTTTCATCCTCCTACTGACTCCGTTTACACTCCATGTAATCGTCTCCTTTTCCTCAGATAAGTCCTTCGCCTCTTATACTTCTGCGCCCATTTTTTTACTATCTCCTTCCGAGATTACATCTTTGAGAGATGGTGGCATTTCAAAACGGGTGCCATCTGCTCTCACATGTCCGTCCAAATAGGAGCCGTGCCAACCCGTGACTTCTTGCTTACCGTCCACCATCTGTCTCACAAACTCTCAAACTTTCACTCTTCTGTATCCCGAATTTGAAACGTCCAAACTTTACTCGTGGCATGCTCATGTCCAGAGTTCTAAAAATCTCATTAGTTAACAAGAAATCTATTTATTACATCAGAAATATGCAATCAGTTACGATGATGACTACCAGTTTCTCAAGTATTTAAATGATTAAATGTAAATTTAATCTAATTTGATATTTAACACTTCTTGGTGTGTTTTTCATGGTTGAAAAATTAAGCTTTAATAGTGAATGAAAACCATAAAACTGTAGATTTAAATGTACTGAAAGTGCAGATTGAAATTACAGGATTAAGAATATTACTGGGAATCTTTCGAAGTCACTCTAAAAGTGTGTGCATACAAGAATGATACTGGCTTGGGTCAGCGAGTTAAGAATATGGTGTTTACTTGGCACCTCTTTCTTTACAGATCTGCTTGAGAAGGCTCGTGTCATCTCCCAGCAGACTCTAGAGCGGTCTTACCATATTTTCTACCAGATAATGTCCGGCGCCGTGGAGGGTCTTAAGCGTAAGTTGAAACATCACTATATAATCGTGGCCCTTTACCTGCCTCGCGCGGCACCTTTGGACTCATTCGAAGTTGACGGCGACCAAAACCGGAATCCATGAGGGATCTCATTCAAGTCTAAGCATATAAAAATGGACTCCAGATATTTATTAAGATGAGCACTAGAAAGGAAATAAAATTAACATTTTCGAAAATTGATATTGAATTGCAATTATTGGTGATTGAGGACCCGTGATTTCGGTCGACGCTACCTTTAATGAGACTTAGGTCAGTAACGCAATTCCATCCCAAAAACATTTTAATCTATGGTTATCTTAGCTCAATAACTCAAGATTATGAAACTTGATAATAAAAATGATACAATATTTATACTTGTATGCATAATATAAATTTAGCTTTACGTTAACTTGTAAACTATCAGACTTATTAAAATACCTATTGACTTTTCAGGATCTATTCAACCAGAGTGTTTGGGTTACCGCAGTCCCTATTTATAAAATATAATCAAATCTTTTTTCTTTTGGATGAAGGTTTCTCCCATAAAAATAAACTGTAATCAATCAGCCCATTTGCGACCATGTTGTTTTTTTAATAAAATCTCTCATTAGAGAACCATCGTCGCTTCAGTTCCTCCTCAAGGACGACATACGGCGATTTCTATCATCTGGTTCCTTCACGTCTATAAAGATGGAGCCACGTTGCGATCGAATCACGGGGTTAGAAGGGGTGGGGGCCGGGGAGGAATGTGGACGAGGGTGCCTCCGTCTCATCCATCCCAGGACTTTGACCCTCCACCAATTCCTCCTTAACTTTCCATATTGTCTATTATTGCCTCATGCAAATCCGCCAAATCTCCTTCCTCAGCAATGTGCCTCCTCACCGACAACGTCCAAGACTACCACTTCGTGTCCCAGGGAAAGACCAGTATTCCAGGAGTGGATGACGGCGAGGAGTTAGTAGCAACCGACGTAAGGCTCCAAATTCTGGACGGATGAAGGAAATGATGCCTCACACTTTCACACACATTAAGCCATCCTACATTATTTCTCATTCTCGATTTCCCGCCATAAGACGAGGTAGCTTAGGAAACATGAAACATAACGAGCTTCGACTGGACCACTCGAACGAAAATCGCTCTCCACCTCCCATTCTACTGGAGACACATCGCGGTTCACAGCTACTCTTCTTCTTACTCTTATGGTGAGCGCATTGCTGATTTTACTAGCAGAAGCGGAGGAGTTCTTTGTTCCAGTGGCCTGCTCCTTTGCAAGGGAATGGGGATTCGGTCTTTTGTTCTAGAAGGCCGAGTCGGTATCCCGGCTTGAAGGTGTGCGAAACCCTTTTTTTCGGAGCCTCGAGGTCGATTCCCGATCCATTTCTTACCTCTAGGTCTGGCGTGTTGACGTCCCTTGTCGTATGCAACCGTGGCATGTCCCGTCCTGACCTGTTTGATGTGTCTTGATGTCTCAAGTTAGTGTGGGAGCATGCTGGATGGAAAAGGGTATAGATGGATACCCTCCATTTTTTCCTAAAATTTCTCAAAAATCTTTTAATACGAAGAATGCTCAACATGTCGATAAGTTTGTATCACTAGCAGATACAGCAGTTCCCAAACGATGACGTCGAAATTCGGGAAAATATGACTTTGAATGATGATTTATGAAATATAAACATCGAGTCAAGGTTTACCTTGTAACTTTCACCATCAAAATATGAAAAGTTACAGCTTAATGACTGATAGTAAATAATTACGAAGTGCTAAAAGATCTTCAATTTCTCATATTTTTTAAAAATCCGAAACGAAACTTAAAAAATGTTTTTGTTTTCTTAGATGGAATATACTCTATTGTATTTATTTAATTTTTCCACAGCTCATAAAGTTAATGGAACAAATATTAATTCATTAGAAATTGTATATTGAAGAGGTATACAAAATCCTTTGGGAACTGCATTAAACCAATGTATATAGTGATGTTGGTGTGTTATTTTTGTTGGACCCAGATAAAATTCTAGTCTCTGTCTTTTTACCCCATTTTTGTCCATAGTTATACAATGACTGGTTTGGTTTGGTTTTTGGTGTAGCCAGAATTCATTCTGGTGTGTTCCGTCTACCCCATATAAAAAACTTAACAATATGTCCCAAATTTGATTGTGGGATTCCTATTCACTCCTCCCATTACCTTTATGATAAGTACTGCTATCCCCTTTTACTCCCTCATGTATGAACCGCCATATAGAAAGCAGGCGGCCACCACGTGCCCTGGATGCGTCTTGTGCTATTCATACATTCCTTTAATCCCTAGTGCAACGTCTTGTTAAGTCATCCTATTGTCCACCCAGTAAGCTGTATTGTCTCAACCCCTCCCAATTTGCCCATGTTGATAATTGTCTCTTTCTACGCATGTGTGTGTCTGATGTCCAAAACTTATTCGATTTGCTACGAATGGGGAGGTAAGGCGTTACTATGGTTTACCACATCACACGACATGTTCGTTCTAAAAATGTCTCTCTCTTTCTTTCTCTCTCTCTCTTTCCACTAACCCCCACCTCCATTCCCCCTCCAAATTTCTACTCCTATCACATCACGCCTTCTAACATACAGCAATCTGCCTTCTTACCGACAATATCAACGACTACTACTTCGTGTCCCAGGGGAAGACCGCAATTCCAGGTGTAGATGATGGCGAAGAAATGCTTATCACGGACGTAAGTGTGCCATACATATTTACAGGCAACAGAGAGATGTATGCACTGAAATATTTGTATATCACAAGCAGTCATTATCCAACTCGTAGATTCAATCGAAAGGTTTCAGATTTTGCCAAGGAGAAAATTTTCGTCTAAGCTGTTATAAATTGGAAATTGACTAGGTATGCAGCCGTTAATCGTCAGAAAAACGCCAGGCGGATTTGTTTGGTAATTAAATTTCCGCGTTGAGAGGAAATCGCAAGCTAGTCAACTTTGCCACGGGGTGGTGGCGGTAATAAATGTGTTGTTAATTAGAACATCGAGGAAGACTATTCAGCTTTTGAGCATCAACAGCAGACTGGGATTATATAAAAAATAACCAATATAATCAAAGACAATCCGTCGAAGTACTACTTCCTTCCATCTCCTCGACAGATTCCTGAGAATATTACTTATACCACCCTTTTGTCTTGGACCTACCTTTAGTTTGCTTCAACTGTTTTTGTCTTTTCGTGATGTCGCTTAGAAGAAATCCTCACACCTTACCCATACGTGTCGTTTTTTCCAAACAAGGCTTCTGTGATCGTCGCTTCTTTCCTCTTCCGACCTGTGAGACCTGGTAGTAAATAACGATAGAATATTCTTCACGTGTATTTAATATTGCAAAAGAAAGTCTTACTTTTTACGAGCTATTTCAAGAGATTTTCGAGTGGTTTAAAACTTAAATTTTTGCTAAGTTAAAATTTCAGTCATGAAATTAGAAAACTGGAAATTTATTATTGGATATAAATATATTTTACATATAATATATTTGAAATTTTTGGAACAAATACATTTGGATTTCATCGATAATTTTGCAATGGACAATGATTTTAACTTTTCAAATTACTTTAATATTTACAATTTTCTCGGGTAAGTCGGCAATTTTTCTTAAAAACACTTCAACGACTTCACATGTAACGTCACGCAGCGACGAAGACTTTTCTATTTAAAGTTTTCTCAAGAATATTCAATGTGTTGTGGTTTTACATGTTATAATTTGTTTTATCCCAAAACCCATATCCCCTCATCTCATACAGGGGTAATGTTATGTTTTTTCACGCCCTTTTGAAGTGTACGTCTCTGATTCCTTTTCCCATGCTTTATTTCTATAGAATATCTTAATTTAGACTGTGTGAGAGAATTTAATATACCAATTTAGCAAAGTACCATTATTACTAATTGCATTTATACAAAAAATTTTCAATTTTTTACTTTAAAAAAATTAACTCAGATTCAAAGCTCATACTACATTTTAAAGGAAATAATGAGTTTCAAAAACAAAGTCATTAATGGTATTTTGCGTTGATGTATTCTCGTGTATAACATGCATTTTACATCACCTTCCTCTTACCTCAATTTAATAGTTGTCTTTTTAGGTTTCCCAGCAGGTGTTAAGCCACCCTACCACTATGTCATTAACTCCTCATGGTTCTTTTAAACCCACCAATTTAATGTTTTTATTAAATTTGGATAGTTCAAAAGCAATCACCCATGTTTTGTCTTTGTGCTATAGTCCATTTTCGTGTTACTTAGAGTTAGAAAAAGAATGTGGTGTTTGTTGACGCAACATGTGTTTGGAACAATTGAAAATAAAAGTAATCGACGTTAATAATTTCTTACGACATCATAATTAGCGCGCTTGATTGATTTTTTTCCCTTTGATTTTTTATTGTCGATGCTTACTAAATTATCAACTGGTAATTTACATCTATATAGATATTTAAAGGACTTCATTTGTTCCAAATCATGCTACTGCTTCCCTGATATTTTATGTGTCACCCCTTGGCTCCCATGTATCGTCTGCATCTAACTTTAAAAGACATGATTCTCTTTCTCTCCTCCACAACCTATCCCTCAAATTCATCTAAAACTACCTCACTCCCTTATGCAACCCCACTGCTCCCCGACACGAACATTATCAATGGATTACACAACCACTACCACCTTAACAACAACAACAACACACTGTCTCCTCACGTGCTTGGGATATCACAGAGAAGTGCCTGTTGACCGACCGTGTGGAAGATTATCATTTCGTCAGTCAGGGTAAGACGAGGATCCCAGGAGTGGACGATGCAGAGGATATGGACATCACCGATGTAAGTTCAGTTGTCGAAGGAATGACTCCGAAAAGGGGAAAAAACAAAAGTGCATTCTTTTAAAGAGAAAGAGGAGTAGGTAGGAAGACACCATTCGTGGCCCACCTCTGCAAAATGCTGTTTGTTTTTTATGTATTTTTTTCTTCTCGTCGCATGTCCCCCCTGCATGTTGTCCCTGTCCTTCTGCGGCGCACCCGATAGCCGTTGGCACCCCACTGGTGGCCAAGCTCGGCAACTTTAATGCCTTGCAAATCACGCAGCTGCTGCGTTGTCTAATTGCTGTAGTTTGGCATAGAAACTTCGCTTCTACTTCGTCACGTCTGCAGCCAAATCAATAAACGCAAAGATGCCGAAGGATGGAGCGATTCTCGAGTCGAGGGTTGCCGAACGTTTGGTTGGACACGCTCGCTTTCGCAAAACGACGAGAAGAATCACCGAGCAACTGCTGCTTAACGCCGATGGGGGGCTGTGACATGGCTCATTTTCCGCAATTGCTGCCGGCAAGATGACTGATGAAGCATCGTGTTTCATCAAATGCTCTTTGCTCTGCTTCGCTCGAAAAGGGCTTTAAAAAAATGCTTTCTTTCAGCTCAGTGCATTGTATGGTTCACTCTCTCTTTTTTAGAGACGCTTTCTTGCTGTTGTTTCGTCTGCGCTTTGGTGTTTCATTTGCAAAACTTTTAATGGCGTCAATCTAATAATTTTTCTTTCAGCGCGGTTTTTATTATAATTATTGCACAAGCTTCGCAGAGCACATATTAATTTCGCTTTTGCTTTTTGGTATCTATTAATTGGCTTTTTTTGCACTGTAAGATGGCAGTGTTTTTGGTTCGATCTTCTTTCACTTAGGAGGAATAATTTGTATCATGCTTCTAATATAAATGCTTTGTTTCTCTTGCAGAAAATTTAACACTGGCTATTTTTCCTTGTACATCCAACATAAAGCAAGAATTTCACATTTCGATAAATTAATACAAATTACGAGAAATATTCTTACTATTTTTATTCTCGGATACGTTTTGGACAATAAAATCGAAAGAAATATTACCTCCAACTCGTCTGTAAAAATATTCTCGGGTTTTTCTAGTTGTACATAGATCCCACGCGTTCTGTTTCAATTTGAATGTTTCTTGCCGAGTGAAGAGATGTGTGGGAAATTGTCGGTCTTATTTTCAGATGTAATAGTAATTTCTTCGCTTGAAGAAATTGTTTCAAATGACTCTTTTCAATGCATATGATTTATTGTTTATGGAATGGCTGAGTTGACTAGTAATCGCCTGATGGTGACGATTACATTTAAGAGAAATTTCGGATTTTATTATTTGGTTATCTTCATTTTAAAAATATGACAACCCATTGAGAAAAATCCACCTTCCCAAAGCAATTTCTCGGAAAGGCGGATTACTTCATGGGACTTCAAATCGTCGCCATCATGCTCCGCTTTTGTCTTTGGGGATGAATGCATCTTTTGCTTTGCTTCTGATAATTTCTGACGCTTTATTGTCGACTGCTCCCCATTTCATTGTGCGAGTAATTATACATGTATGAACCAAAACGGAATTCTCCGGTGCTGGAATGAAATACAAATCAGAGAGAAATGATTACCAAAAGTAAAATTTTCCAATGAAAATGGGAAGCACTCGACAGCGGAGCTCTGAATTTTTTCACGCTAGATTTAAGCTCACACATCATTAGATTAATTGTTTGCCATTTTTTCCTCGGGCATTGACACTGATATGAATGATTATGCGAAAGATTTTCTGTATTGATGGATCCTTTCGCATGATTCCGAGGAAAAAACGACGATCAACTTGGTCGAAAAGATAAAAAATGCAAGCCGATAGCATATTGGGTACATAACTGCTTAAATACGGCGCATTAAATGCTTTGATGCTTTTGCTTTTGCTTTAACGTGTTTCATGGAATCTTTAAGCCAAATGTGGCTATTAAGATCCAATTTGACACGTTCAGCCAAACTCATTTCTTTTTTGTCTCTTTCTTTTTTACACGCGCTTCTGCTTCTCCGCCCATCAATCGCTTCTTTTCTCTATCCTCTATCTTTCTCTCTCATTCTATTTGCCGACTCTCCTTCATATCCTTTTCCTTATTTTCCTTTCCGATATTATTTCTCACTCAATTCCCTACCCATTTCCTGTCTCTTCCGTTTCCGCGTCTCTTTTGCCCAATCGCCTGATGCCGTTCGCATGTACAGCAATGTGCCTGCTCAGCGACAACATTTACGATTATTACAATGTCTCCCAGGGTAAGATTACTATTCCCAATGTGGATGACGGAGAAGAAATGCAGCTTACTGATGTGAGTATAGAAAATAGCGCAACGCTTAGCTGCACTAACCTATTCTTTTTTGACACATTAAAGCCACATTGCACAAAGAAAATCGACGAAAACGGACATTGATCATTTTTAGAACATGTTTTGTAGAGCAAAAGTTTATTAGCAAGCCATTCGTTTTTCAGAGATATTTTTCATCTAGCTACACCGAAACAATGATTATTTTTAGCGTAAATTAGACTTGCGCTTTTGTGCCGGTAATATTTTTGGCACACTCTGACCAATTCACGAGAAACATGAGTATTACATAAATACGATAATTTCCTATTTTCATATGTAAATTACAGACCTTTCAACATTGAAGAAGTTTTATACCAATTTACCGGCAGTGCATATTTGACTTTTTATACTTTTGTTTTTGGTGTACTTTTTAATGTAGACGAAATATGATTCTAACGTGTAAGAATGCTCAAAAAAGGAATTACAACTACAAATACACATATGCGTACATGTTTTTACGAGTATCATTACTATCATTCTGGTCAGATAAAATATTTCAAAATCAAGTGTATATTTGAACATATTCAAAAAATGAATGCTATAACCATTATTTTTGCATTGAAAAATATCAAAAACTTGTATTTCAAGAGAGCTAAATTAAAATTGTTGAAGTAAATTTACATTATAAATATATTTTTGTCTCTAAATTTTTATTGACCTATGCCTAAATAAGTAAATTCAATAAGAAATATGACCAGTGATACCTTTTTCGTAAACTCCTTATCATTACTAATCTGCGTTTTTGTCCTCTCCCTCTACCTTTTACCTTCTTTACCCTGATTTTTTCCGAGTAGCAAGCCTTCGACGTCTTGGGTTTCACCCAGGAGGAGAAGGATAACATCTACAAGATCACCGCCGCCGTTATGCACATGGGTGGCATGAAGTTCAAGCAGAGGGGTCGAGAAGAGCAGGCTGAAGCCGATGGCACAGTTGTAAGTACATAACTTCAAGAGGCGTGTTCTCTAGAAAAAAACTTTCCCATATCTCAGACAGTCTTCAGTCTTCCTCTTTTGAAATATTTCTGTACTGTGACCAAGAATCTGCATATGCATCTGAATATGCATCAAAACGTTGCACTATGCACCATGTCCATTTCATATCTAAGTCCTAACATATAAAACTACCAACTTTCTCTAAAAAAACCTTTTGCAATTTTGTAGATGAGTTGGATTAAATTTAGATGCTATTAAAATCAAAATCGCTGCTTCTTATAATATTTTGTTTAAAAAATCTCCCTTCTCTTCGCCCGACAGGAAGGAGAGCGTGTTGCTAAGCTCTTGGGTTGCGAGGCAGCAGATTTGTACAAGAACTTGCTGAAGCCAAGGATCAAGGTCGGAAACGAGTTCGTGACCCAAGGTCGTAACAAGGACCAGGTGAGAAGTTCAGCTGATTATTTGAGATAACTCTCATACATACGAGAATAAAATTGATTTAATCTAAAGCTGGAATCGAATTAAACGATTTTTTCAGTTCCGTATTAATGGAGGTTTCGGGAAAAGTTGACCGAAATATTATCAAACTTAGTAAAAAATTGCTTTCAAAGAAGTTTCGTTCATGGATACAACTATTTCCTCTCTTTAACTGCGCAAAGTGAGTTAATCATCATTGTTTACTTTTTGTTTAACAGGTTGCCTACTCTGTAGGTGCCCTTTCCAAGGCCATGTTTGACAGAGTGTTCAAGTGGCTTGTGAAGAAGTGTAACGAGACTCTGGACACCAAGCAGAAGAGACAGCATTTCATTGGTGTACTAGATATTGCTGGTTTCGAGATCTTCGACGTACGTTTTCTCCTATTCTTCCTCATATTTCAGTCATATGAGATAATTGATACTTCTTGAAATGTTTAAACTTCCTTACTCGTTCAGCAGCATATGATTGAAATTAATTCAAAAGAAAGTATTTTAGCTTTTTGTCAAAAGTCTAGATTGAAAAATTTGAATTTTTATTAAGTTTAAATTCCAATTTTGCCTTACAAATGAACCATTTCAATCTGTCCATATAATAAACTTTTTTGCAAAATTTTTTTTTCCCCTCCCACTCCATTCCTCTCACTCCCATTCCCTCTCCCTATTGACGATGTACTTTTTGTTTCAGAGCCTAAAAGCGCTCATATTAATAATATTTTTCCGCAGGATTTTTGCTTGAGTTCATGCAACCAATTCACTTTTTCCTTTTTTTACCACCCATGTGATATGGGTCTAACAATTTTACCAAATACTTCGGAGATTACATTAATTTCTTTGATGTTCAAATCACTTAACCGTTTATTTTTTTCAGACTGCTTGAGATAACCAAATCATCTGACTGGTTTAAGGGCATTGAGCACAATCTCATCCCTTTATTTGAAAAGGGAGAATAAGAATAATAAACAATTTATCTTTATTTTTATTTGTCCTCTACAGTGGGTAGTGATTTCGGTATTTCTAAAGTTTACATTTCCCCTCTCATTTAATTGCAATTTATATGATCATAAAAATAAAGGAAAACATTGAAATTCTGAAAGAGACGTTTGTATTAATGTGTACATAAAATAATATCCGTTTAAAATATTTACGGAATAATTATTTTTACTGCTCTATCATGGAGTCACTACACAAAGTTCTTTTAAACTACAAGTATCTATTAAACACTGTATTTTGTGTCATAGAACGGTACGAGGAACTTCATCGGATGTAGCTCAGTGTCCTTAAAATCATTGCAAAACAATGTAACTAACATAAATTAACCGAATGCGACGATTTCCTCTCAGTACAACGGCTTCGAACAGCTTTGCATCAACTTTACCAACGAGAAGTTGCAGCAGTTCTTCAACCACCACATGTTCGTACTCGAGCAGGAAGAGTACAAGAAGGAAGGCATTAACTGGGCCTTCATTGACTTTGGAATGGATTTACTTGCTTGCATTGAGCTGATTGAAAAGGTAGCCTACGGCTCTACCCCAATCCAGCTTCCCCCAAACCCAACTAAGTTAATTACCTATAAGTTTATGTTGATGAATTAACCTCAATATAAGTTATAAGTAATATTTACAATTGGGTTATATATGTTATTATTTTTGGACATAAGATATAACATGCGACGAAAAAAATATACAGCATGCGTATTATTATTAATGCTAAATCCTCGCAGGTGAACTTAATGAGTGAATCACTCTCCGAAGTCTTTAGGATATCTTTATAATACCGTAACGTTATTCTAACCACGACAGAAGAGTGTCGATGAACTTACACAAGTCCTCCTCTTAAGAGCAGAGGTGGGAACCGATATCTCTGAACATCGTCGTGAAAGATTTAAAAAACCGCTAACATTGGTTCATGTACGACAAAATCTTGCGCCCCCTCTTAAAGACAGGAGTTGGAGACAAGATGACTTGAGCATCGTCGCTAAACATGATCCGCTAACATTTTTTGTTGCTTTCGGGTAAATACCTAATTGTGCTCCCCTCTTAATGACAGGAGTGGGATGCCAAAGAATAATCGCCGAGTCGATCGCCTCGCTAACACTTTTTCCGCTTCGAAAAAAAGCAGCCATGGGCTCCCCTCGCAAGGACAGGAACGGGAGCCTAGAACATCCATTTAACTCCCTCACCACTGGAACGTGAGCGTGACTAATTGAAAGTACCTGCGATTAAAACACGTGGAGCCGAATATTAGATCATCTGCGGAATCCTGCTGAGCGGATCTGCGAAGGAGCGAGTCTTCCCCTGCATCCTCAAAAAACCTTCCCCATCCTCACCTTTTTCTGCCGCCGTTCCTTATATCCTATGAAACCATTTTATTCCAGCCTGTCCGGAACGCCATAGAATTCTCATTTAAAACCGTCTCTTTCTCTTTTCGCCCGATCCCCTCTCACTAACGAACGAATTTTAAACTTTTCTAACGGATATATTCAAACATGGCACACCGTATGACTCGTGTCCATTCCCTTCCCTCATTACCTTCACCTTAATCCTCCTTTCGCTCTCGAAATAATTCGCGACCTGCAGAACAACGGCTTCGAGCAGCTTTGCATCAACTTCACCAACGAGAAGTTGCAGCAGTTCTTCAACCACCACATGTTCGTACTTGAACAGGAAGAGTACAAGAGGGAAGGCATTAACTGGGTTTTCATTGACTTTGGCATGGACTTGCTGGCTTGCATCGATCTTATTGAGAAGGTAAACGGAGAGGAGTTGTCGAAAAATAGCCTTCATATCGAAGCATTGCTTGTTGCCGTCGGAAATACTCTACGTCAGATATGCGTTGAATTTGAGAGGTTAATGAGTTAATTCACCGGAGGAAGTAGGATTTTTTTATTGCGATGCCCAATCTCGGTCAGGGAAACTAACTTTTGGAGTCTTACTGAAAGATAGGAAGCGTCGTCCATGTTACGTATTCGTTCAACTCGAATTTTAACGGTCATATGCGCCGCAATTTCGGTTTAACAAGGTGTGCGGAAAAGGTTAAAGAAGAGGCATGAATAGGTAAGCTATATTCGAGGATGCGTAGAAGAAAAAAACCACGCAGCGTGCATAATCGTCGTTCCGCATAAATTCTTAGCGAATCGTCGATTCTATCATCCTTCAAGAAGAGTCACTCCACCATAACAACAAAATTCATCAAACATTTTTTTAATAACGCTCAATCTTTCTCTCCAATATTTTATTTACGTTTTCTCTAGCCCTTCTTTGGCACCCATGTTTTGTGTTGTTTTTCCAGGATGCAACTGCACATAACAGTTTGCGATGAAGTGTTTATGTGTTCATTGTCCTTCCAGAACATTGAGTCGTTGTCAACTGTTTAACCACTATATCCCAGTGGATGTGAGTTCATTTGTTGACTTTCTCTCTCTCTATTTTAATTCATGCAACCCCTCTTTGAGGTGTGTGAGGGTTGTTTTTACCCCCTGAATAACATTTTCTCGAACGTCCAGGTATTTTTATCGATTTAACAAATTTTACGACAATTCTACATCGTTTAACCGATTTTGTCAAATAATTTTAATTTTTTTGTTTCTATTTTTTTGCAAGATCTATGGAGTGTGTGAACGTCGCTTTTATTCTTAAAATATTTTTATCCTGTAATATTAAGCGTTAATGTCGACTTACAAGAATATCCATTTATTGTCTGTCGTTCGACTAATAATCCCATGAATGTGATTTTTCATTTCTTTCCTCTTCTCTCTTTCCATTTTGCAAGTTTATTGGGTTAGTGTGAGCGTCGTTTTTCTCCCTTGTGGTCCGAAAAAATTTAGCCGAGACTTATGAGCTTCTCTCTACTCAAAAGCTGTTCAGATCACTCCTTGAACCAAATCCATCATCTTGTTTATTCAAGTTTTACACGATGTATTATTACATCTATATATTCTCGTGATATATCGGAAACTTTCACTAAAATTTCTTGTTTCTGCCAATTTATGGGACCATAAAAATATCACAGCTCCGGAATCCACTCGTGACGACGGTTTCTCTCTTTCTCGTATGTATTGAGAAAGTTAATCGGTCAGAAAGCGCGTGATTTGACAGCTGGACGTGTAGAGGGAAGACTCCCCTGTCCTGCACTTTCTCCCTTCCCCCTTCTCATCTATCTGTCCACGTCTCTTGCAGCTACGACGGTCTGGGACTGATGCCTGCCGAGTGTCGCGTGTCTCCCCCCCTATTCACTCTCCCTCCCTCCAAATTTGACTCTCCCAATCTAGCACCCATTCATGAACCACACTTTTCCGCAAATATATCATATGATGCGGCGGGTGAATCTCGTGCATGGCGTCAATCGAGGAGTTTTCGTGTTCCTTTCGTTCAGTCGTCGAACCTCTCAACTTTTGGGTGAATCGACTGACTGAATCGACACGAATGAAACGAATAAGATTCCCTGTAATCTTGCTGAAATCTCTCGCAGAGTGAAACGAGTAGAACACGGATATTGCGTAAATGCCCTCGTCTTTCAGCTTATAGGAGAAGACAAAAAGATTTTTCGAAAATATTTTGTTTTTAATTTAAAAATTATTAGAATTGAACCGAACTTGCTCGTAGATGCTATTCCATGGATACCATGCATTGAATCATTATGCCGTATGGACCATAAGATATGTTTGCGACAAAAATGTTTTGGGTGTTAATTGTTCTCACGTTTGATTGCCCCTTATTTGGTTTAATCACCGTTCATCTATCGATACCTCCCATTTACCCTTCCTCCTCCCTACCCGTCCCCTTTCCATCCTCTTCCGAACTTAAGAAATAGTGCCGCATACGAGGGCCATAGGCCCCGACCCTCTACCAAAAAACTACCACTTCACCTCTCAACTCCTTTCCCTCTCTCCCCCTCCCGCCTTCGCCATCCGCTCTTTCAAACCCATCCCTCAACCAACAACTCACTCCCATTCCAGCAACCAGCCTAATAATTGTTCGTCTTGCCTGAAATGTGCCCCAGTTGTTATAACGAGAGTTTTTTTTCTTTTTCTCTCTCATATCCCCTTCGCACTTTCTCCCATTCGCACTTATCCCCATTCGCACTTTCTCCCATGCGCACAATTGCACCTCCGTCGAATAACCGCCACTCTTTCTCTCTCTATATTTTCTGACGTCCGTCGTCCCGCCTTCCGCATTCTCACACCGCAATTGGTCACCTACCTCGTTCCAAAATGCACCAATCCCCTTTATCGCACTCCACTCCCATTCTTTCTTTCTCCATCCTAACCAAACTACCCATCCCAACGGCGGACATTGTTTTAACGACTGCGAAACATGGTTTTGCACGCAACTTGAATGACTTCGGCCCTTTATTTTCGTTTTCTCTTGTTTTCGGACACTAACGACAAAACTTTATCGATACTACAACGATACTACAAAATAAATGAAACAACACACGATGAAACGGCTTCACTCACGAAATCAATGGCTCATTCTATATATAAAATAATATATTTATATATATACAAACGGCTCTGAATACACATCAAACGGCAATATCTTCGCGCACACCCTTCTCATAAAACTCTCGACCTCCTATTGCACACACTCCCATATAAAAAAATAGTTCAACGGCTTCGAGCAGCTGTGCATCAACTTCACCAACGAGAAGCTCCAGCAGTTCTTCAACCACCACATGTTCGTGCTCGAGCAGGAGGAGTACAAGCGGGAGGGCATAGAGTGGACCTTCATTGACTTTGGAATGGATCTGCAGGCGTGCATTGAACTCCTCGAGAAGGTAATGCGAACGGGAAGCAGAGATGAAGATGAGCCGCACGCCAAGGAACCGCAGCTCTTTCTCACTCTTCATCTTTCTCTCTCAACCCGTCCACCCGCGTCAACCCCTCCTCGAGCACAGCTACACCTGCAAACCGCCACCTGCTTTTGATATATGTATATATATACTCGCAGCAACACGCATAGACGATTAGAAAATGCACGCAACGACGTCGTGGTGACGATATCCGGCATTATATGGCGTTTACGAGATCCCGAGTAGTAGACAGGACACCTCAGATCTGTGCCACGTAGTTGTAGAGCGGAGGCCAAGGACATTTATTTTAAGCGGCACGGCGTGTCGTTCTGACGCATATGTTTGTATGTACTTTTAAAATGTCCTGGTTCTGGCATGGGCAAAGAGAGATTTCTAGAAAGGATCGCCCGCTTTCAAAGAGAGGGCAAATAGCTAATTTTTCTGCGTCCGTCTCTCTTCTAAATAAGTCTCTCCCGTTGTCGCTTTTCTACGCGTATTCTCTCTCTCTTTCTATATCACTCCTACATTCTTTTTACCTCTCTCTCTCTATATATATATTAATACCTCTCTCTTTCGCTCTATCTCCGGTCGCTTCCGCTAAAAATATATCGCGCCTCCATGTAGAAACTTCCCCACGAGGTCAAAAGGCGCCTTCTAACCATCGGAGGACTTCCTGCGAGGACCGATCCCCGATCCCAAAGGTATCGTGCCGTTGCCTGTTTTGCGAGACTGATTTTATATGTTGTCATGGTTTTACCATTTTTTGCGTTTTCAATGTTTTTCTCCTTTAGTTTTTTTCTTACTCTCACCGCTTCACCTTTATTTTTTTTAAGTTTGGTTCGTTCGTGGATGTGGATTTCTAATACGCAACTGGGAGTGTTTATATCCTGCCCATTGCCATAGCCACACCCGTTTGACCAACCAACGCGTGCGCGCGAGTCGGCTTGCTTTGGAAAAAACAATCTCTCTTCTTCTTCCCCAAACACCATCACCACCGTCACCACCAATCACATCCCGTCGATATGTGGCGGCATATCCTCCACACTGCCCTCTGATTCCTTCACAGCATCCGTATTTCCGTTACACCTTCCTCATTCCCTCCTATATACCCTTTTCCGATCGAAGCATACGCGTGCTGTTAAGATGGAAGTGCGGACGTTTGCAAAGCACGCTTCCGACTCCGCGCGACGCTGACTGCACTCAACCTGCTCTGCTTTCTCACCGTCAACCTCCACACCTATCCTATCTTCGCACCTTCCAAATTTTCTGTTTTCCATTAATATATATCCTCATTTCGTTATTACTGTGCAATCTCCCCCTCTCCAATCTCATTTTTGAGCCTACGATACAAAATATTCAAAACTCTGCAGCTAAATTACATGGAAATTGTTCAGGAATTGAAAAATTCTAAATAGTTTCCTTTTGAAAATTTCCAAATCAACAGTTCGAGATTATAATATAGAATTTAAACTTTGAATGCTCTATATTACTCATTTCTCCGTGGAATGAATCACTTTTTGTATTTACTCTTTGGCATCCTTTGCTATTTTTTTTGAGCCGGTATTTGATGTTCTGCGTCATGGTTTCTTCCTATTTGATGTGTTGAATGACTATTATTCCAGGCCTTTCTTCAATATGCCTGTTTAATTCATTCATAGTTTTTGCTCATCTCCTCCGATAGTTTTTATTATTCAATACGCGTTGAAACATCTGGCCATAATAACGTGAATTACATCTCTCCCATATAACCTAATTGTTTAAAAAATTCTCTTCCTACCACCGTATTTTTTTCTTCCTTATACCTTTGTGTTCACCTTTCAACGTTCCCTCCCTTGTTATGCGGCCTCTAAAAAAACCTTCTCGCATTTCCAAAGAACCTATCCTTTCTCACGCGTTCTGTGATTACTGCACATTCTATCTCTCTCTTTCAATACATATTGGTTTTTGATAACTTTTTTTCTCTTACTTTTTTATTTTTATGTATATAGCCGCCGTGTATATACCGTTGGATAGTATGTTTATTTCTTCTCTTTCTGGTACTATTATTTTTTTGGCGAGAGTTGAGACAGTGACTCCACCGTGCTCATGGTTTTTAAAGTTGTTGCCGTCGTCGCCACATACTTGGACGCATTGCGGCGCCACTGTCAACATCCTCCTAGCCGTACTTCGCCCCATTTTGTTGTGTCTAATGTCATCGGAAGCGGGGCGCCAATGAAGGTGCTCCTCTTCCGTCTTTGTTTTCTCTACCGTGTAAATATTAAATGTTATTTGTTTATAGATTGGTAGACCTGCTGCTCGATGCGGTGTTATGTGTTCACCTCTCTTCCCATTTATTTGGTTAATAGCCCTCTTTCCTTGTAAAATTTTTATTGGTTCTCCTACCTCTTCTACTCCCACTACGTTCACCACCGTGTACATAAAACTGACCTAGTGGTGGACGATGTTCTACTCCCTCACTCCTCTTTAATTCAATGTCGAATTTATTTTGATTGTCCTTTAAGACATTGTCAATATATGTTTAGATTGTGATTCACATACATTGCCGTTGCTTCTGCTTAGGAGTAATGTGAACGGCAATTATCCATCTGACTAATCATTAAAGAGTCCAATTCTACAAATTGAATTTAATTTATGAATGAAATGATTCAACGTTCAATAATCATAGTTTAGATATCACGGGCTAAATGTAAAACAAGATTCCCAAGTGATTCAAACTAACATGAAATAACAGCGAAATAATATATCTACGAAAATGCCATAAATACGCACGAGATAGGAATTCATACAAAATCTTGATGAGCATGAGAACCGACGAAATGGATGATTGGTTAAGGAATTTGAAGTATCGCGTTTCACGTTTCTTTTTTCTCTCTTTTTCCTTTTCGCTTGACTCCTACATTTCACTCCTTTCGGACCTTGCCACTTCCGCGTTTTTCTCTTGTTTATATGATTTCAACATTCACTTTTTTGGATTCATTTACGCATTATTTATTTTCGCCACTTTTCTCATTTTTTCATTTTATTATTTTCATTTCCAATTATCTTTTACATATTTTTTCCTATTTCGTTTCTCTCCTCTCTCGTTTTGTTTGCTTTTTCGCTTCCCGATTTTCTCCTGTTTCTTTCCCCGATCCTCTAACGCTATCCTCGAACACAACCGCGATTCCTCGCATCAGATCAACAGCTTTAATCAGCTCTGCATCAATTTCACCAACGAAAAGCTCCAGCAGTTTTTCAACCACCACATGTTCGTGCTGGAACAGGAGGAATACGAGATACAAGGGATTCCGTGGACGTTCATAGATTTCGGGATGGACCTCCAGGACTGCATTGATCTCATTGAGAAGGTACTCGCGACGGAAGTACAGCTTTTCCCCCAAATTGGTCTTCGCTCGCCCGTTAATTGAAAACGGTTCGCGGACATTATTTCCGATTTTGTTTCAATCCCGAAAAGAAAACGAGATTTTTTCCCCTTAAAAACAGAGGACGCGAAAATGTGGAGGCAAAATGGGTGTGCGCGCTTGTCGAAGTCGCCCCCAACCCCCTTCCACACGCCTTCCTACACGTATGTGTGTGTTTTTTCTTCATAGCGCTTATTTTGGCTTCTCGTAGAGCCTCCGCCGCTGCCTCTCAAAACTAACGCAGCGAACGTTTATGCACTCTATTTGCACTGCGCATCGTCGTATTGAGCCGCTCGCTTAATCATTGGCAAACATTTTGAAAGGCGGAGATCTTGTTGTTCAAGCTGCTCGACTAAAGAGTGTTTTTGATGATTTGTAAAGTAGATTAACATCAATTTGCTTTATTTGCACAGGGTTGAATTAAAAAAAATGAAAGTTGTGTAGAAATTCGTCAAAAGCTTTATTTTTTTTTTACTTTTCATGCGTCGTTTCCTGCGAGTAATTCTGAAGTTTTGAGGTTTCGAGTCGCCGCCTTGATAGGAACACGTTTTCAGAATTGGCGATCGTAATAAAGAAAAACTCAAGTCTCCAGAGAGAGCAAGAGACAACTTCAAAAAAATGTAAAAATTATCTTCAAAAGTAAATTTGACACCTAACAGAAAATGAGAGTAATAAAGACCATTGAATGCTTTCCGGCTCTCTCAAAGAAAATTTATCTACCGTCAGTTATCGGTGACATCTATATAATATACTGTCTGATGAGAAAGACGCGGAACATTTATTTTTACGGAAAAATTAGAAAGATAAGAAGAACATTCTAATTTCTGCAAGCGAATTCATCTCTGTAATATCACAAATCTTTCCATACTTCCGACGATAGCATCAATAGGTTAGAATTGGCTTCGCTTCTGAAAATTATTTTGTAGAATTTTGACAAAACTGTTTTTAATGTGTCGTGATTAAATGTAAAAACTTGAAATAATCCATTCGTTGTATGTCCAGCTTTATCAGTGTTTATGCCATAAAATACTGTACGTAAAGCTTAGAGTCAATTTGTATCGGCAAATAACACTTGTTGCTACAGTATTATTGATGTTTTATAAATGTGATTTATAAAAGTTGAATTATCGGGAGTACATTTCCCACATCCCATATCCTTTTGATAACCTTTTTATTTTCACTGAAGATCCTTTGTATCACCCATGACCTATGTGGTTAAACCTTTTCGTAACTTATACGCTATTATCTTCGTGTAACGGAATACTATGCATCTAACCTTTTCTGCCTCTATTAGAAATGAATTTTTACATCAATATAGCTGAAACGCCACTAACACTTGAACAAATTTAACTAGCATAACATTAGTGTTTGTAGTATTTTATTGTTCTGTATCTTGTGCATGTATTTGTGTTGTCGTTAGCATTTACAGATGTGATGTTGAGTAGACTTTTCCTCACTGTGGTGAGCTTTCCGAGGAGGAAGTGTTATCCTCCCCCTTCCTATCCATATTTGTTTTCTCACCCTTAACTATCTCATTATTGTTCGATTTCGCCAAATTTATTTTCTTTTCTAAACACCCTCAGTAATTAAAGTATTTTAATTGATTTATATGTATATACATTACGAATTAGAGCATTTCGCTGAAAACTTTTAAAATTCTCGATGCTATATGGAAAATGCTTGCAAACAATCCCATGATTAAAGAAAACTATTAATTAAATAGTAGAAATCAAGTTTTAAAAGGAAATTTTAACGAGGGTTCCATTGTTTTTTTATGTCGCAATTTAACTTGCCTCAAACATCGGGCTCCAGGAAGGGCATTCCTTGGATTCTTAAGTTGACGGTATTACAAGATGTGATTGCATAGCTAAATCATTCATTCCTTTATTTTCCTTCAGAAAATTAGAATTGTGCTGTCCAAAGCGAGGGAAAATTTGGCGAAACTTTTTAAACTGTCAGACTCTTTAAACTCATTTTATTAAGTCTGGTCAAGATTTAATGGACACTCCTAGAATGACTCCAGACTGCCAAGGAATCGTCCATCTCCCCTTTGTTCCCTCTTACCAAGCAATCACTCTTCGATTCACTCCACTCCCTCCTCGCTGTTTTATTTCACTGCATGCTGGTTTTATTTCACTAGCTAGTACTTGGAGAAGGTAAGCCACATTAAGCACCGATTGGCTGCACTTGGAACTCGTATGACTGGTGCCTAAGTCGATTGAGTCGCAGTAAGTACATGGATACACACTCTCCCACCTAGAAAACCCCAGCGGAGGCGACTTTCTTTCTCGTTTTCCAAAATCGTTGAGCCTCTACAAATGGCAACGTGGAGAAACTCAAAAGCGCGTTGTTAGTACTGCTTTAATGTTTAAAATGCATACGAAACACATGGAAATGTGTGTCAGACGCATCTCCACCTGTAGTTTATCATAACAAACGTATCGTAGAAGTATGTAGAAATAAGCTACGTAGATATATCATGGACCATATGCTTCGTAGTTTGTAGATTAACAAGGCTATTATTATAATTTATCTTGCAATTAGCTTTTTTCTATTGTCAATTGTTGATTTCAATTTTAGTCGTAATTTATTGCTGCAAAAATAAGTAAATTAAAAATCAAGCACTAATGAAAGTATTATTTTAAAAGATAATTTTTGATTGCCTCAGTAATAATTTAAATATTAACGCTTTTTGGAGAAATATGTACAATTTCTTGTCGTAAGCTAAAAATTACTTGTTTTTTTGCTTAGCTAAACGTATATTATTTTTGTACAAGAATAAATTAAAGTAAGCATTAATATCGTAAAGTTTTGCTTGAATTGAAGGCAAAGTATTATTGTTTATTCGAACCTCATTTCCTAACGTTTAATCTTGTCTCTGCCGCTGCTTGTTTTGATCCAACTGGATCGGCGCGCATTTATTTAGAGCCGCTTTAACGCGGGGCAAAGTTACGCTCCTGTAATTATTTCTAATGAGGGCTTCGCGAGATTAAACGTGGGGGAAAATGGTTTTTTCACGCGCTAATAACTACAACTCCTACCTTCTGTTCGACACAATCTCACACTCCGTTATTCCCTCCCCCGCCGCAGCCCATGGGTATCTTGTCCATCCTTGAGGAAGAGAGTATGTTCCCCAAGGCTACTGACAAGACCTTTGAGGAGAAGCTTAGGAACAACCACTTGGGCAAGTCTCCGAACTTCCAGAAGCCCAAACCACCCAAGCCTGGCCAGTCTGAGGCCCACTTTGCCATCGTCCACTACGCCGGAACGGTAAGGAACCCTAAACAAAAGTTTTGAGACTGTTCCTCGACACTTTTCATATCCCAATTTCCCTCCCGGGAAGAATAATAACGTCCTGTTTCGTAATCCGTTACGAAAGATTACGAGCTCTAATTTTCTCCATGTGCTCAGTAAAAAAGTAATAGGACACGTTTAATCAGAGTCGAGAAGCAGTCGCCTGAAGTAAAAAGTGCTGTTCTCGTAGGGATCGGAGTACTTAATGTATCTATCGTGAAATAGGTCGCCTACAACTTGACCGGATGGCTTGAGAAGAACAAGGATCCCTTGAACGACACTGTTGTCGACCAGTTCAAGAAGGCATCCAACAAGCTGCTGGTAGAGATCTTCGCTGACCATCCTGGACAATCTGGTGCTCCTGATGCCGGTGGCGGCAAGGGTAAGTTCCATCGCCTACGCTCCCTTCCCATTCAAACCATTATTACGAAGTTAGATGGGGCGGGAGCGGCTGCCCACCGTGTTCCTTGGATCACGGTTTGTAAAATGCGGAGAGTCTTCGGGAACGATTGAGATCCATACTGATGCCCGGGGAACGGAATATTCATGTGGGCTGTTCACTAATAACAAATATTTTTTTATGATTTTTACCAAAAGAGATTTAAATGAGTTCTGAAACTAAATTTCGCTCCAACAAAGATATCTCTCCATTTTACAGCATTTACTTCGCCAAAAATTTCCTACATTTTATTAATAGAATTTTGTTTACAGCTACCATTAAAATTAAATTTTAATTAATATATCAGAGGTATTGTTAATCTTATTGTATTTATTTCATGCATTTGATAAATTCCATATAAAGAGGATATGAAGTTTTAATTTATTTGTGGTCTTTTTTGGGAGATATTTGTAGTATTATTACTATATGCCAATTTTTAAGATTGCACTGAATAATTGTAAAAATTTCTTAACAGTGACATTGCTTCCGGATATAGGATGTGTGCAACGAAGTTAATTCTTCAATGCGAGAAATCTTGGCATAGAGTATCATTATTCCAGTTTAAAACATATTTCCGTATCTGTCACTTTAAATGCAGTTTCATTTGCTTAATAGTCATCCAACATTATACAATTTATAATATATATTATTCACACAGCTGTATGACTGCATGTTTAATAAGATTCCTCATTACAAAAACAATATTCACCGACCAAATTTAAATGACAGAATGAAAACCGACTGATAGGCTCAGTAGCATTCACATTTCCAAACTTAATGTCGAGTTGGCAAGAATTTCCCATTCCCGCAGTAAAGATATCGTCCTGTCATCTGCTTTCAGAATTCGAAATTAAAATTGCTTTATTGGAATAATTCGCCTACGCCTCGTTAAATTCCATCTTTATTCAACCATGAAAACAAGGCGGATAATTTTTTCTTTTAATACCGTGGAGAAAGTTCCCAATTATATGAATGAGATTAAAACCGGCGTGGAGAAGATCTTCAATCAGCCATTACGATCATACAAAAAATATCAGTCACTTCATGTTGAATGTGCCAGAACACGTCAAGACCATCCTCTGTGATACCTCCGTTTCGTTCGAGACGTGGGCGTTGAAGTGATGTCACCGTCTCTTGTCTATTGTCCACCGTTTTAATGTGTGTCTCTCGTTCTCCCGGCGTCTGGGTCTACCTTCCAAACAACCAATGAACCTCGCTCCGTGTATGACGTCACTCCCCTTCCACAAATGCTTACCGTTCCACAAGGTGGCAAGAGGACCAAGGGTTCCGGTTTCCAGACCGTCTCCGCCCTCTACAGGGTAATTTCAACTAGCAACGAGGATCTCAGGATACGAAAACGCGCCAAAGCCCTAATCTAGTATAAACTGCAGGCAAAAACGTCAAACCACAAAACAACTTTATAATCTGGAAAGGATATATGTATTTCAGCACTTAATTATTTTATTATTAATCGATCAATAACGCATTATATCTAATGAGAAAATCTCATGCCCAACCTTCAGTAAATTTTTGAAAAAATAAAGAAATATTCTGCGTAACATAAATATGGAAAACTATGAACAATGTGGCGCATTTTCAGTTGCCTCAAAACAACTGGACAAAACATAAAAATAGTACACGCACAAAATTTTCTAATCCATGATTCATTCTTGCAATGGAAATATGGTTCCCATGAATTTGAAAGTCTTCCTCGTCTGCTACATTAGTCTAAACCTGCGCCGTGGAATAAATAAACGTCTCTCGCCATACATATGTTGTACAAACATACAACACATCCAGTATAAATGATAAAATATGACTTTTGCGTCCGCAGTTTTCCTTTAGAGCTTTGGCCGTTCTCTGAGACACGTAAAATTATCGTTCATTCCTCCGTTATGTGTTTCCACTCTGCGCATCATTGCGCCCTATATGTTTTCCCAAACATTTCCAGCGCTATTAAAAGCCGCCTATATATGTGTGCCTATATGTTTCCCTAATACCACTGTTGGTTTTTCCCTGTATATCTCTCTACCTGAATCTCTTTCTATACATATATATATATATATTTCTCTCCTATATGTTTTAGTGTTTGTTACTTTGTGTTTTTTATGATTTTTGTTGTGGATGTCTCAAAATTGTTGTGGCTGTCTCACAATTGTTGTGGCTGTTTCACAATTTTTGTGGCTCTTTCACAATTGTTGTGGCTGTCTCACAAGTATTGTGCCTGTCTATGTTGGTTGTTGTGGCTGTAGTTTCTGTGTACCGCTGTGCATGTCCATTCACTTTCAGGGTCAAGAAACAAGTGTCGACATTCGACCAACACACAACATTTAGGATAATCGCCAGCTTTTTAAATCCCTATCCATAGCTTAAGAAAAATTGACACCCCAATCATTGCAGTTTAATTTTGATGTCGGGCCTAAAATACATCCTGAAATAAAATTTAACTGGAATTTCTTTACTTCCATAATCGTGCGTATTTTTTGAGCAAAAACACATCACTTTCATCAGTAAATTTAAAGATTTAACGATTTACTGAGAAAAAATATTTTCGCCTTTCAAAATTAAAAAAATTCCAGTTAAATGTAAACTTATACATTAAATTACTTCCACCACTCAACAGTTTCAACTGACACCCCATGCAGCTCCCAGGAGTTAAGCCCGGCACAGTTATCCCTTACGTCTGAACCAAATCACTCACCCTCTTTTACAATAACGTACATATGTGTCAGGGATGCTTTTAGGATAGTGAAGTTTTTCTTTTTTGTATCCTCTATGTGCTTAATTTGAAAATTTACGTGTCTTTTTACCTCTGTATGGCTTTCGAGCACTTAGTGCTCGTTGACTTAGTTTCCTCGTGTGTGAGGATATATAAGTAGTGGGCCGCTGGGAATCCAGTGCTAATCTGTCTCTCTCTATCTTTCTTTGTTTCTCCCCACTTTCCTCGACTCTCTTTCCCTCTCTCTCTATCTGTCTATCTGTTACTACGTATTCTTGGACGCAGGCGGTCGTGGCAAGAAGGGCGGTGGATTTGCTACGGTGTCCTCATCATACAAGGTGCTGCTGCTCGCTTGCAATTCTATCGACTAACTTTTTCACAGCAAAGATAGAGCGTGTCCGTCTCAATGGACGCTCTTTTGCACGATTGAACCCGGATCTAAGAACCCTTTCACAAAAAAACGCAGAGTGCAATTGCAGAAAAATGTTTGTGTTCACTCTGGTATCCTGTAACTAACTTTTTAACTACCATGGGGTGATTTGTGACTGACCGCATGATGCTTTGGGGCTTTTTCTATTGATTAATTTATTTTGGATATTGATCACGTTATGGCTGATTCTATATAATTTGCAGTTTTTCTCCAGCTTGGCAAAAAGTACCACGAAAACGTCAATTATAGAACAAGTATTGTAAAGTCTGCTGGTTAATCTCACTTATTTCCATATGCTATAAAATCACTTTCATCAAAATTAGTTATCATTTAATAAATTAAATAATTAAATTCTTTATTGAATTAAAGTAAAAACAAAATTTAATGGCATGTATTTATGATGGAGGATGGAAAGCATGTTCGCATAGCCTAATTAAAATAGCCACTCAAATATACTGTTTCATCTAAAGAGCCTTTAAGTTGCGCAGTATTCAGCCATAGAGTGAAATTTATGCTTTCATCTTAACTGTATATAATTATTTTTGTAGAAACTTTATGTAGTACTGCTTTCAAAGAAATATCAGGCGGCTTAAAAAACAAAAAAATTATTTGGTGCTATTTGATTAACCTGATAGACGTAGCTTGTGTATATTGATTAATATGACAACTTCTTGTGAAACCTAAAGTTCTCCTCATATCTTTCATCATCCTTTTATTATAGATTCTCTTCCTGTTATTTAAAAGGTAACTTCAGTAAAGAAGTAAAATAATAATTCAACAGATTTCAATTAATTTCTATCCTAAAAAATTTTTAGTGTCTTTGCTCGAATCATATTTAATTTAAATTTTATAAAACTCATGATTTTTGGTTGTACAAATCAAATACAAACCATTTGCTGTAACCGAATGAATTTTCTTTAATCTCATTTCCTTTCTATTGACATAAAACAGTATTTTTTTATAAAAAATGCCTTTTTGCTGAAACCATGTTTATTCTCTCCCTCGGACCTTCCCTCTGTCCTTCCAATATTCTTCCTCCCCAATAATCAACTCAATCGACGCTGCCTTCAACACCACAGGAACAATTGAACAACCTGATGACCACCTTGAGGAGCACCCAGCCTCACTTTGTCCG
Organism: Tanypteryx hageni; assembly: GCA_028673005.1. Lineage (NCBI taxonomy): Eukaryota > Metazoa > Arthropoda > Insecta > Odonata > Petaluridae > Tanypteryx > Tanypteryx hageni. Next base: position 98,050,342 of record CM054116.1, read on the forward strand.
TTGTATCATCCCCAACGAGTTGAAGCAGGCCGGTAAGTTTGGCTATCACCAGTGATTTTAGTACCTTATACTGAACGTGGAAGTTATTATTAGAGTACCAATAAATCAATAAGTAAAACTTGGAGGTGGTTGGATACACATTCAGAAAATTTTTCACGATTATCACAATCTCTTAAACCAATCATCTCACTTGTGTCACTTATTTCATTTGAAAAATTATTTCTTGCACATATTACTAAATTTAAATGTTTCACCATGGACATTGAGTATGATGAGCTTTGTATGAAGCGAATATGATTTTATTTGTCTGTTACTCCGACAAATATAAATATGGGCGAAGGCAATTAGATCGTTAATAAAATCTATGAACTTTTTTGTTTTTGTTTGACGTTGAACTCGTTCTGTTCGTTTCTACAGGTGTGATTGACTCCCATCTTGTGATGCACCAGCTCACCTGTAACGGTGTACTTGAAGGAATCCGTATTTGCCGAAAGGGATTCCCCAACAGGATGGTCTACCCCGACTTCAAGCTCCGGTAAGGTTGCAGTGCTGCACTGCTTCTTTAAGCATCATTGAGAATAATTGGACAATTATTATAACCTTTTTGACAGTTTTCCCATGGTAACATGGATGAGAGATCCGACAGAAGTATGACATGTGACGTACAAACGAACAAATCAATTTTCAGTTTATGAATTTTTACACAAACTACACAGCGGGCTATTTTCATATTTAAAATTACATCTATAAAGTAATTTCACCATTATTGTGGAATCGATGATTTATATAAAGAAAACACTTCTGGTGGCAGAAATAGTTTTTGATTCGTTGTTTCTTTTTATTTAAAAAATAAATTTTCAACTCTTACAATTAATTATAATTCTTTGCTCATTGGATTTCTATTTATTGCAAAATAATTTTGAGATATTGGAATTTCAACTAGAATTAGTAATTATAATCCAACTATTAATTTTCTTTACTTAAATATTGCACTTATTTCAGTTTTTGGTATGTTTTTTATCGTGTCTTCGTTAGTTAACATTTGAACTTTGCTATATAAAATATATGTAAAAATTGCATCTATTTTGATGGCATAAAGCCGCTGGAAGATAAGCTTTGAATTCCATTGAATAAAAATGATTCTTACCTCACCTACCATTCGCGAAAATAACTCGAAGTTCTGTCCAAATGAAAACTTAACTGACGGATACCTGACACCATGTAATTTTTCTCTAGGTAACCTCTCTGTCCCATGAAATTTAACAAGAGTCTTATTTGCAGGAAATCTATCCAAAATACCTTATTCTGCCACTTTTGATCCGAATCAATCATTTATCAAACGGAGCTTGCGATCGCTCGCACGAGAGATATTTCACCTTCGTCTATCAATGTCTTGTTTTCGTGCAGGAAATGCAGCCTCGCTTCCATTTTGAACAGTTTTTATTAATTAAAAAATGACACTGATTTTCAATCGTAGTTTTTGGTTAAAACACAACGGTGAAATAAATTCATAATATGTGAAAATAAATATGGTAAACATCGGAATTTCCATCCTTCAAGAAAATACGCGAGAGAGGTGCTTTTTACTCAGCTTTAATTATCATTCAGTAAAATTTCTGCTTACTGTAGTTTTGAGTAATATAATGTTTGAATCTTAACGCGCACCTTCTCTCTTAATGAAGTACACCTTCATATAAATCCTCCGAGTGATGTGTTTCTCGAAGTACCTAAAAAGGGGTTTGACAAAGAAAATTATCCTGAGATCAATAATTTCTCATCATATGGTATCCTTTTTACCCCGCCCCTTCTCGCAAAGGTACATGATTCTGGCCCCTAAGATAATGACTGAGGAGAAGGACCCCAAGAACGCTGCTGCCAAGTGCTTGGAAGAAGTTGGACTGGACCCTGATTCCTACCGTATCGGCCACACCAAGGCTCGTCCCATATATTATATATATAAAAAGAATTCATATGCACCAATCGGAACGGTTTTGTTTTCCTTCCCCCTCTGCCTGCCGATCGTTTTATTTCTTCCCCCTCGCCCCGGAATTTTTTTGTTCAAGCACGCCCCCTTCCACCCCCATCGCTGTTAAAGGAATGCAAAACAAAAAATCCTAGCCATAGACAAAAATTCCCAGTGAATGTCGATGGATTTTTACTTCCAAAACCCTTTCTCCCCTCACTTCCCCCCGTACGCGTTTTGCACACCCCCACGTATTTCGTCCTGGTTTTGTCCGTTTATACTAAATAGTATTATTTTTCACTCCTCATTTGTTATTTCCTAGCACGAGTGTCGTCGAAGTCGAGCCGTATTACTCTCCAAACTGTGGCGTCTGTATCTCGGAGATTGGGATAGAACCCAAAGTCTCCTCCGTCCCGTTTGATTTCCCTCTCCACCCCTTCCCTTTGATTTATATTAATCTATTTTCCATCCTCCCTTGTATACGTTCCATACAAGATGCGTATTTATGATATTCTATTCCAGTGTCTGTTTATAAAAGTGCCCCTTGTCTCTCCCCACGTGCCATACGCGCTCCTTAACTGGTCTTTGTAAGAAGAGAGCTCGATAAAGGCCCCACCCTTTTTGACCTATCTAGTGGGACCTTGTTAACAGAGCCTTTTTCGGGTTCTCTTCTTTCTTTCAAATCTTTTAAGGAGGTCGTCGGCACCGTCGTTTGTTTACCCTAGAATGTACTTGTCTCTACCGGAACGCGCATTTTGAGAAGTCACAGGTCCAATATGGCGACCGATTTTACCGATAGACCCAGCATGATGATTATGGGAAGGCTCTCAGGATGCGCTCTCCTCTCTTGCGTATTGTATCCTTCGTTGACCTTCTAACCGTTATCCCCCTCGCGAACTCCGCAGCTATAAGATCCTGGCACCACAGGCAGTGTCCAAGGTGGACGATCTACAGAAATGCTGCGAGATCATTCTGGATCAGGTGGCGCTGGAGAACGAACTATACAGATTGGGTCATACAAAGGCACGTGACGTAACCGTCTACGCAAAAAGCAGCTCCGTTCCCGCAGTTCCTTACCCGCGTTCCACCGCCTCCGCGGCCGTTCGATTCGTTTCTACCGATTTCATTCGACTCCGGGCGAATCTCGGCGCGACGAGAGATGGGGTTGCACTCTCTGGCGAAGGGCCGTCGCGGGGAATATTTTCTCAACGATGGATTCTTCCTTCAGAGGGCAACCTTTTTCTGGCGGTTCCTCACTGTACATAATCCTTCCCTCCTAAACGTCGGGCAGGCATTTCGTCATTCCTTGGGCTATCTCTTAGTAAAATACTTCCAGCTTCGATAAAATGTTAGATATTTTAATGCTCCAACTCTTCTGGGACTCTTAGGGAGGAAATTCTGGTATTTTTTTCTCAATAGAATTTTGAAGTTGAGCTGCCAACTCTAGATTTGTACTAATCTACGTGTAAAGGAGTATATTTATTAGGCAATATTAAAGATATTTATAAAAAAATTTATTGTAACCATTACTAGTTTTTTCGTTATAAAATGTCCTAAACATGATTGACATCAATTCGCGCGTCTTCCAATGCATAAGCTATGTCAGCTGTTTAAATTTTGATTGTTTGATGTCATAAGAAAAACATTATTCAAAAGTGATCTCCGCTTGTCTTTATATTTTTAAACGAATATCGGTTTCATATAACAACAAGAATATTACATGCGGTTAATGCCATAAAATCTTGATAAAACAAACTGAATTTCAATAAATGCCTGTCCGAATTTGGAGTATCCTATACATATGTATGTAAATAAAGGGCTTCATACGTGGAACGCAATGCAGCTATCTTTCGTCTGCGATAAGTGTATCTTCATCTTTGTTGTTGTATTGTGTATGGTTTATATGTGCCATTTGTACTTCTCTCGTAATCGTGGGCTACATTAGCCATCCCTTTCCTTTTCCTATCTCTTTCTGCCCTTTCCCTCTCTTTCTATCAAACCTGACTCTTTTTTCTTGTGTATATTGTGTAAATTGTGTATATTGTATATAATGTGTACAAAAGTGTTGTCCTTGGTTGATTGTGTGTAGCCTTTATCACTTCCTTTTCCATTCCTCATCCATAATTCTTCCTCTTCGGCCATTTTACTTTCGCGATTCCAACAAAATGGTGAATTTCTCGCGCTCGATCCTAACAGAGAATGCTATGTAGTAGTCAATGTAGTGAGATAATTATTAGCTTTTTGTAAATTGTACCAAATAATCAAAAGAAACATATTTTGATGTCATGTAAATAAACACAAAAGTTAGGAAAATATTAAGGAAAATTAATTCAAATGTAAAATTGAATGTTTAACTGGGTGTGAAGTTTTATCCGAAAAACAAAACTTTTGCTGGATATTGATTCTTTCTCTTGGGTACTTCATATAATATTAATTCATTGGTTGTTTTCTTAATGGTGTAATTTATTTTGTCTTTATATAATATAATCAAATATCTACTCGATCTTAAAAATATGCTATTGTCGAGATCCGTCCTTAAATAGTTCGATTAGTCTAATTCATTGGGAAAATTTATTGTCTTTGGATTTCAAATCGGGTTTATCGTTATAATTTTTCGGAGGGCTTAAACATTAATAATAAATGATATATTTAATTTAAAACAAAACTTTTTTATTGCAATCATTTTATAACAATTTACAATAAATGTTTTTATAAATTTCATGCCCTTGGAAGCGAGATTTATCGAGATAGACGAAAATTTTTTCGAACAAAAATGGCCGAAAATTCCATTCCAAAGGGTGTGGAAACCCCACCCGTCCACCGCCGTTGTCCCACCCCGTCATAAGGGTTCGCCAGGACAATCAATCAATCAATGAAACCTCCCCGTTCCCCGCAGTTACAAAATCCTGTGCGCACATCGCATCAAGGACGGCATGTCACTGGAAGAGATCGCAGAAACAATTCTGGACACAGTGAACCTGGAACCAGAACTATACAGAATGGGAAAAACAAAGGTACACTCGAGGAACGCGTGAACAACTAGCTCACGAGGAAGACGACTTGGCGAGATAAACAATTATAACGCTATTTAACGCAATGAGATTTAGAGAAAAACGCTTTTGGATCGTCATTACATTTTTATTTGCAGCACCTCATATCACGTACACAAATAAATCTCGAGCACAGCATTAACTAATTTTATTTATGCGAGACTTCATTTTCAACGTAGAAATAATAAGTAATTGCATTATAACACTCAAATTTTTTTGCGTCGTATATCGCTTTCCGCAGTAGTTAATGTAGCTTTGCGTAGCATTGCTTTTATTTTTGAGCCGCAATTGGACGCAATTTCTGACTATTAGGCCATATGCAATCATAGCAGAATAAAACTCTCATGCGATCGCGAATTTTGAATAGAAAGATCTGGCATATTTTTATTAATTTAATTTTTGCGTGTCCTGAATTAGTTGAATTTTGTTTTCGAAGATTTCGGGAATAAAATGCTATCTTCGCTTGGCTTTTGGTATCGCTTTTATAGTAGCGCAATCTTATTGCATCTGTTTTTATATTAATCTGCGTAGCTTACGCAGTCTATATGCGATCGGCTTTCTTCTGTAGATATTTCGTTGGCTTCAAAATAACTTATTTTTGGCGAAACGCTGTCGACGATACGTTTTGTATCACACATCCCTTAAAGTGAAGAATCGATCATTAAAGGGCGTGCTTTTTTCTTTTTATAGATATTTTAGTGCGGGCTCAAAATTCGTGTAACAAGCAACATCTTACGAAGCAAATGGTAAAGCTTTCGAAGACTAACTGAGCTAAAGCTTGAGCTCTTATGCCATCGCCCGAAGTAGCCATTTTCTCTCCATCTCTCTCCACTGAATCTTCTCCATTTATGGCCTTTCTCCTCTGTAACCTATGTATTCTATAGTCACATCAGACAACCATCAATGTTCGCTTCTGAATGCAGTGCTATATGCGCAAAGGCTATATTCAATCGCTTCCATGAACGCCATATTATGTGACGCAAGTCGCTCTAGCCGCCAATAGTTTGAGTCTAGTGTAGTCACCTTACATGTTCACCTTATATGTAATAAAATATCTCCTTTGCTAACAGTTAAATGTGCACCCAATTAGTATAGATCTATTATATGTTTCCCTGGCATGGGTTATATTCCTACCTTTAGTATGCACCTTTTATGTTTACCGAACCTTATACTTGGGTTATACTCCTACCTTTAGTATGCACCTTATATGTTTACCAAACTTGAAGCTTGGTTATTTTGCTCAGCTTTAATACGAATAAACTTTGATGCTTGCTTTTTTGCACGCTTGATGCTCGCAGCTACGTATATGCTGAAAATCACACGCAACTGTGATAAAATGATTGACAAATATTTGTTGTCACGGCCAAGTTCGCCGTTGAGCAGTGTTAAATGTTTGTGTGCTTTTCTATTTTGTTGTCTTTTAATCAAAAAATTAATTTGTAAATTGTTTTTTTAACGGACGACATATTCAAACAGTACCAACTAAAATTCAATATTTTGGCAGTGAAATGATTTTTGCTTGAGATTAAAAGTATATCGTGACTAAAAATCAATCCTGAAAACACTATTTTATAAATAAAAATAAGTCGCAGAAATGATTGAATGAACATAATAATCACATCCGCCATATCGATTTAAATTACCACTGCGATTTTTATAAGAAAATTGTTATTTTCATCTATCCGCATTAACTCTTTGTCCGGAATATTTAATGTCACCTGAAATACTTTTCACTGCAAATTCTTCCGTGAACTCGCCTTTTATTCGCACCTTTTGCTTTTTCTAATATTTGGACTCAATGTCGTCCATTCAAACTTTTCAATTTTCTCTTCGCGAGCGCTAGGCCAGCGGTCATGGCCACGGGACATTTTTTTGACTTTTCTTTGTTTCTCCTCCCATTCGATCCTCCTCCACCACTCTCCATGAACGACCGAATCGTTCGATCATTCCTCTTTGCCTTTATCCTCGCTTCGAACCCTCCCTCCCCGATGTCCTTCGCTTCGGCTCGAGCAGGTGTTCTTCCGTGCCGGAGTCTTGGGTCAAATGGAAGAGTTGCGTGACGACCGTCTTGGAAAGATCATTTCCTGGATGCAGGCCTGGATCCGTGGTTACCTCACCCGCAAGGAATACAAGAGACTGCAAGACCAGAGGTGAGTAATGCGACGGTCTCGTCTCGGGAACCGCCCTTGCCTCGATCTCTTTCTGTTCCTATCCGCGGGACGGTTATTTCACATTTTATGCCTTCTCTTTCCTCAGGATTGCCCTCCAAGTCGTACAGCGCAACCTCCGCAAGTACCTCCAGCTTCGCACATGGCCCTGGTGGAAGTTGTGGCAGAAGGTCAAGCCTCTGCTCAACGTCACCCGCGTGGAAGACGAGATGAAGGTGAGCGAAAAACATGCCGGAAGATGGCGTTTAAAATACTTTCAGTCCGCTCTATTTAGGAACACCCTGAATTTAGGCGTAAATTTAGAATTCTCCTTCCATTTTTAATACGCACCTCTTTGGCGCAAATAGCTCTCACCTGGCAGGGGGCTAGTGTATTCCCTTTTGAAAGCCTTCTCAGAGTTCTCCTTAGGAAGGGGATAAGGGGTTATCCGGGTACCTCGTTACTCACGCGCCCCCGACACATGCGAAAAGTAGAGGCGTGTCGGGGATGTGGTCGTTTGAATGAGGATTTTTTGGTCGTTCCCACCTGGATGACGTGCCACTCCAGTTGCAAATATTACGCGGCGAAGCAGTTAACGATAAACCGTTGTGGATTTCGTTGCCGCAATGCCGTTTATTTCTTTTGGGAATATACAGCGTCGATGTACTCGTAATGAAATTTGTAACATTAAATCGCTTGAATATTGGTGATTCTAGATCACTTTTAAATTTTATAGACTTTCGTTGCAAGGTTTCAACCAAAAATTTAATTAATGAATTCGCACGTTGCCGCAACTACATCTTTCATTTTATTCACACGTAAGCGACGTCACCTTGCATGAGTTTTATTACAGTTCATCCTTAACCTCACCTGGTAAGAGAATATGGTCACCTTAAAATACAAATAAATACCAGTTACTCTGTTTTATTGTTTTATTTTCTTATGTCATTGAAACACAAATCACACCCCTTTTCCTATTCACTCATTTTCTCAGATAGACTCAACATTTAACATAAAATTGCGTAACAAGCGTGTTAACAGCTGCGAAGATGATTGCAAAACAACAGAAAAGTTCGCACTTGGGGAGTTAAACCATGGATACTCGCGTCACTCGCAATCGATTATCCAACATTATTGAAATAATTCCGTTCAAAAGGCCAAGAACTTAAAAAAACTGTAAAGCCTTTTTTTTTAGACATTTCAAAAATTTTATCCGTTAAATTACTCCACGACTTTGGGATGGATTTAACCTTTGATTTTTAGCTAAGGCGGAGCAACGTTTATTACTGAGGGATGTCTTAGCGCTAAGAGGAAAATTAGATCCCGTATCGTATGTCACGGATATTTTTTTCGGGCCTTGATGGAATTCCGTGTCGTGGGCGGCTATCGGGAAGCGGTGGGGGCGAGAAAGAGGGGAAGAGATGGAGGCTTTAAAGATGAGAAGGAACCGTGGTGAACCGAAGGAAGAGGATCCGTGATTTCTGCGGATTGGAATGAGGGAGAGTCACGGAACGCAATGACGCAGGGGAGACACCAAAGGATGCCGCCGGTGTCCTTTTACCTCTTAGAGAGAGAGAGCTCAGATTTGTAGAGGGTGACGGGGGGAGGGGGAAGGGGGGGGGGAGGTGGCGAGGAGTTAGAAGGATGGGGTTGAGTTAGAGATAGCGAGATGGCAGGAAATTCCCATTTAATTGCCTCCATTAGTATCACTCTGCTTATGGGTGGGAGGATGGCTGAGAGGCAGCAGCGAGAGAGAGAGAGAGAGAGAAAAGGAAGCGGAGGAGGAAGAGCAGGAGACGGGGGAGGGTTCTATCGCATTCCCACTGCAATATGAGGGTTAAATATAATATGCGAGTTTGGAAGGTGTAGGAGGCGGGAACCAAGGTACACCATCGGGAGACTTCCACTCATAAGAGTTAATCCGATCTCTCTCTCTATAAGCCATAAGAGAATGGGGTGGGAGAGGAAGGAGGGAAGAAGGGGAGAAAGATGTGGGACCGATGTGAAATAGAGGGAGGACGGGGGAGATCGGGCGTTGGTGAAGTTGTGGGGGAGGTGGGGAGGGGGAGGAGTAGGGAGGTCGCGGTTTAAGGGAGGAAGAGGTGGGAGGGAGAGCTGGGGTCGTGAGATATGAGGTGGAGGGTGTGTTATTTCCGAATATGACAGAAGTGTCCAAAAATGTAGCCACCTAGACTTGACGGAACGAGGTTGCGTAGGAGTCGGGGATGATAGCTTCAAGGGGGTATATGGGTACTATCGCGCGAAAGGGTGATTCATCGCCCCTAAAAATCTATGTTTTTCCGGGATGGGGAATTGAAATAGTATCGTGTCCGCTGTTTAACCAAGGTGAAATTTCTATATTCAACGTCACTAGGCACTCGGGAGAAGTTTATTTCTCCATTAAGAAAATGATAAAGCGTTTGAGAAACGTTTTCGTTGCTCTCTAGAGTCTAGAGACGGCGAAGGTTGAAAAAATAAATAAATAAATAAATATTAAGAGCGTCTGTTTACCCTGAAACAACTATAACGATTTTATATTAAAATCTTCGCCCTAATGTATTCTTCAACACGAGAAAGAGAGATACTGGGACGAACGCGAGAGGAGCTTTTCTATTAATCGTGGATATATATATAAAATTAGTGAAAAGTGCAAAATAGCGATTCACTAGTTTGGGAAAAGAGCGTTCCTACCGCATCCTTATTTTTACGCTCCTAGATTTCGATGTAGGTAGATGATATATGGCCGAGGGTGTCAATGCCCATGGCGGGACACGACCGGGGTACCGTTTGGGCGAAGAGCCATATCTCTATCCGATAGACATCCTGGGCCCCATCGGTAGGGGGAGAAGGAAATAGGGCAGATGAGGCGGCGGAGGGGACTTTAGGATGGGGTTTGGGGAGGGAAGAAGATGCGGGGATGTACCCAAAGGGATCCAGGTAGTTGGGGATTCCAAAAATATTCGTGGGACGGTTGCGTAGGGATGAGTGGCTGGGGAAATCACTCATGCAGGCGAGCCGGGAGTCGAAACGAGGGACTTCGGGTGGGAGTGGGGAGGGGAGGAGATGAGGAGGAAAAGGAGGAGGAGGAGAGATCGAGGAGGGGAGCACGCCTACCTGGGGACACGCGCGCAATGGGGTATGGGGTGGGGAGGATACCTTTCGTCGGTGTGTGGGTAGGGGGGGGGGGTGGGTTCTTGACGAGGTTGGAGGTTGTAGGGCGGAGGAAGTAGGAGGCGGAGAAGTAGGAGGCGGACTGGAGTTGGAAGCGGACTGGAGAAGAGGGGGGGACGTTATACCGTGGGTATCCCGCGAGCATCCCGTCCTTTCGATTCAGTCTCCCTTCTAAGGCGCCCGGCGCGCACCCATCCGAAGCTCCCCTCGACCTCCGGCTCTCTCTTTCTCCGACACTGCTACTGGATAGCGACCAGTGTCTCGGGACAGGAGATCCAATCGACACGAATAAAGGGGACAACGCGAATCCAATAAGCGAACCAAGTGCGAACTCTTTTCTGGTTTTCAAATCGCCGGAACCGTTTAGCGATCAAGTGAGCGATCTTAACGCGCTTTCCTATCAGACGCGACATCCGAATCGAGAAGAACGCCGCCGCTCAATCGCTCGATCTCCCAGACAAGAGGGAACCTCGCACCGTAAGGACCGCGATCTCCTCGCTCTCCTACCGTTTTCTTCGTCGATAAAAAAAGAGGCAGTCCCCGATGGACCCTCCAGTAAAGACGACCGGAAAGCGGAAGAAGTCTTCCGCCGCGAAAGGGGAGGAAGAAAACGTTCCTAAAGTCGAGGAGGCCGCGGCCCAAAAGGTTGTCGAGGAAGTTGTTACCCCGAAACCCCAACAAGTTGTGGTTACAAAATCGGAGGATAAGTCGAATCCGGAACCGCTCGTTTCGACGGTTCCCATAGTGGCTGAGGTAGAACTGGCACACTATCATGAGCCCGTTCCCCCGCACCCTTCGCAGAAACTGGAGGAGAAGGCCGCCAAGGCACAGGAGGCCTTCGAGAAGGAGGAGAAGTTGAGGAAGGAACTGGAGGTTGTCGCCGCCAAGCTTAAGGAGGAGAGGAATGCTCTTCAGCAGCAGCTTGAGGGAGAGAAGGGAAGCCTGCAGGACCAGGCTGAGCGTGCTGCCAAGTTGAACGCCCAGAAGGCCGACCTCGAGGCTCAGTTGAATGTAAGTACACTGATTTTCTTTCCTCCGTTGCGTCAAACGAGGACGTTTTAAGACGGTTAACTGCCTCGAAAATATTTTTACGAAATAATGAATCATTTTAGAGGCACGAGCAATTTTTTAGGGATATTTTACGCGATTTTTTCAAATATTAATAATTTGCTAACGTAAATTGTACTGAGCTGCAATTTTCTGTGCCTTCTGAGCATAATTCGGTGGCCATTGCTAAAAAATAATTATAATGTGTATTTTGTAAAATATTTTGTTAAATTAAAAATTGACATTTCGCGATAGGGATACAAATTACGGGTTAACCAAATATTTGCCGAAATAATACACATTTTACAGGAAGTTAAATGGCTGAGTGATAAATATGGTTACCTTAAGAATTTCATGTCTATGGTAATGTTCATTCCCTTGAAAATTTAACAGTAATATGTTATAATAAAAAAGAAGTATGCCATTTACTGAGAAAAGGAAAGATTTTATTCTCCATTTGGACGGATATATCAGAAATGACCTTTTAGAATGAGCGTCTCTATAAAACGAAACCGATCGTTCTGGAGAAATAGGTCCATATTTTAGAAAGATTTATTAATTTTGCAATTGATTGTGTCAAAGTTAGAGCAAAATAATATTTAATATTTTTAATTCAGTGATATTACTACTTATTCTCACCAATAAAAAGCTTGAATTTTAACGTTACACAGTTTCATAGTTGGCAAATTTTATTCGAAGGTGACGGTTGGAATTTCAAATAATTTTAATCATATGTGGGACGAGGTTTAGTATTGGGGCCCCAATTTTAGAGTGTGTCATAAGTCACGTTCTAATTTTGTGCCACGGTCTCCAATACTAAAAAATATGAAGATAATATATTTAGGAAACCTTCACGTATGAACGTACTTGCTCTCGGCTCATCCCGGCGGCCATGTAGGTTTTGCAAAAATAAGTAGTAATTGAATTCGATACTCTTAGGCTCCATCAGTTAATGAAAATTTTCGTAAATTTACTTAAAAACTTTAAGATATTGTTTAAATTCTTTGAAAATCTAAAATAATTTAATGTATTCTTTAAAAGTATTATTAATAAGTTATTTTATAGTAGCAATTGACTTAAAGGAATGGAAATTATAAGATAGTCTTTCATAAAAATTTGTGTCAAATTGTTTTAAGCACATGATCTGGATGGCTCAAAGTTTATGATTCACCATGCAAGTTTCTAATAGGCGAATATTGTGAAGTCACATGCGCAGCTGTCCTCGTATAAAAAATTAAACGAAATTGAAAAGAGACTTTTTAACTTTTAACCTTGTCTTCCTGCCTATGGCCGTTCGGGGGACAGAATTTCATTCACAATATGTTCTATCCGCCATTTTTGAGTTGGCTGCCGGCTCACTTCACCGCTGTTGTCGATGAGACGACTCACTCCGCTCCACTAATTCCTTCGACAATTTTTCATCAAGTAAAGTAAGCCACGCCTATTATTGTTCGTGTCCAAAATCTCCGCACTTCCTCCCTCGTCTTCTGCTTCCCTCCTCCTCCCGTTATCCCGGGTGACTCTCACGAGACTCGAGCAGCTCCGAGGGAGCGAATGATGTGACCCTAACACTATTAATGGGTTCCATTATTAATAACCGCGGCCCCTCCACGTATTTCTCCTTCCACTCTCCCTCCATCTTCCTCCTTCTACCTCCCTCTGCCTCCTTCTATCTCCCTCTACTTTCCTCTACCTCTCTCGGGCGAAGTGGCTTTAATCTGCGCCACACAAACGAGTCACGTCCACCACCGTCTTCCAACACGCGGGGAGCAGAGGGAATTTTCGGAACAATCTTGCCAATTAAAACGTGATGGAAGAACTTCGGATCCTTTCAGTCCCTCCCTCTTCTCCTCCCCCACCCCCAAAAACCCCTGCCACGCTAAATATTCCGCATACCTTGGGTCTCGTCCCAACCGGTGACATTTTTCCCGCTCCTTCTGAATATCGGTTTCCGTCGTTTCGACCTCCTTCGTGAAAATTTTTTCATCTTTGCGACGACGGGACAATTTCTTACTTCGATATATTAAACCTTCGCAACTCGAGACTTTCCATTAATTTTCTCGAAAAACCTTGCTGTAACCTACCTCTTTAAACGAAACCGTTCTGCTTCACCATAAGAGGTGAGGCCTTTGTCCTCTCTTTCTCTCGCTTTTCTTAGCGTCAAACCCACTCTTCTTGCGAGATATCTTCATCCGTTTTGAGCTTTCAGATAAGAAAAGGGGCACAGAAATGCATTGGAAGGGAGAGCTTCCGCAAATCTCTTCTTTCCGACGATCCCCCTTGGTTCCGCCTCACCCCATTCGCTCCTCTCACCCACTTTTCGCCCACGACAAAATTCCTCTTACTCCCCTTAAGCCTTCCTCTCTCTCTGCTACTTATCCTTCCGTCACTTCCCAAGAGTCTTACCTCTCCTCCTCCAGCCAACTCCCTCCACCACGTGAGAGACTCCAGCTATTTCAGGAACACACCGCATCCATTTCACCCCACTGGTTCTACCTGCCTCCCTCTTCTCCTTCATTCTACCCCCTACATTTCCCTCTCTCCGTCTCATCCTTTCGTCGTATATTCTTTCCCCCATTCTCCGACTTTTCTAACTACTCCCTCTCTCTCCCCCTCTCCCGACTCATCCACCTATCCACCGCGCGATGAATATCTCCAGCGTGCCATCATTTCCTCAGGGATCCGCCGAGGGATATTCCTCCTATTCCCATCTCCATCGGTGAACATTAAAATGCGTTCTTCCACTTTGGATTGAGAGATTGCCAAACGCAGTTTTGGGGGAACAAAAATTGTCGTTCACGGGAGGGTTCTCTAAAAGTCTCGCCAACACTCGCTCTCTCTCTTTCTCTCTTTGAGAAAGAACCTCGAGTGAAGCCGATTTTTTTTTAAGAGTCGAAGAATGTTTCGTCTCCTGGAAGAAGAGGAGCTCCCTCTTTTCGCTCCGCTTTAAAAGTTTATCTCCGGCTTGAGAGACGGCAAAATAAACAATTTTGAAAACCGCTTCGACCACAAATATACACGGTGGTGAAAGTGTGTAATCTTTCTTTCAGTACGCTGCGGGTATAGGATGACTCTCTTTTCTCCCCGAGGAATGTGATTGAACGATACATGCGATTGCTACACTTTTCTATTGCTCCATCCGCTTAAGGAAAACACGTCTTTCAGTCGAGTTGATGTTTACGACGCCGGGATACATTAATTTAGACCGGGCCATCATCCGATTTACAAATTCCGTCGAAACTTGATATATATACACACACGAACACACGCGAGAGGAAGGACGAAAGAGGTCAAGGATGAGTCACTGGAAGAAAAAGAGGCGTAAAAACCTTTCAGTAGTTTATCGGACGGAATGCCGAATTTTAACGGTTACGTGTGCGATGACACATTTTCATAATAGATACATCTCGGCGGTCTAAAAGAGTGTGTTTCCACATGGATATGGCCTCTTATGTCGAGAGTGACTCCTTTAAGTCCCCTTGCAAGGGTTTTCTACCCGTTCCATTTTGCCCCCTTCTTTTCCCCCTTCCAAAACTTCTCCTTTCCAGCTCCGCATCGCCTCCGCACATCCTTCCATCCTCCTTCCCTTCCTTCCTCCGTCTCTCTCCCTTCCTCAGTCTTCCCCCTCCATCTCCAACACTCCGCGGGGCGTATCTTAAAATAGTCCGCGAGGAATCATCGCACCTGCCCTTCTTCATTTTTCCCGTCTAATGGTTAAACCTAGTCACGGGAGCCAATCCAGGAGGCCACCGCCCACTTCGACCATAGTATCCGACAAAACCTTTCTGAAAAACACGGACTCTAAGGAGAGAGAACACTCGCCCTATGCCATCCCTCTCTTTCGCCTCGAGTATCTTTACCAACTGATAGCATTATTTTGACTTCGCGGATACTCCATCCCATTCCATCCCATTCCGGCGCATTCGAGGAGGATGCACAGAATTAGCACGGGATTGGAACCGAAAAACCCTCTCTCGCGTTTATCATCTCGAGTGAGAGAGGATGGGAGGGATAGATAATACGCCTTCCACTTTTCCGCCTGGCGTCTTAGCACTCTGGAAAAAAGTGTTCCTGAAATCGCGAAAAAACGACACCTGCGGTGCCTTCCCCATCTGCCGCCTCCCTTGTGGCGCCCCAAACATTCTCCCCTATCATCCCACGAGACTCCTTTCCCTACCCACGTCTCACACTCTTTCTTTCTCTCAGAACTAACCAACCATTTCTTTCGTAACTCTAGATCCTAGAGTTTCATCGAGCTTTGATGTCTTGATATTTTTTGCCACTCGGCTAGTGTTATGATATTCTGCCAACCACCGCCGCGTTAGCATTCCGATCGCATCTTAATGAGTTAACCGGATTAGGTCGGCTTCGGTCTCCATAAAGGCTCTTTTTCGTTTCAATTTTCAAGCCGCCGCGAATTATTATTTTTTGGGATCCAGAGAAGATGTTAAAGGCGAAAGATGGCCGCAAAGGAACACAGCCGCGTTCCAAGAACAACGTCGTAAAAGAATTACGAATCGATGAGGCCTAGTGCATCGCCATACCGCTTTTCGCCATTTTCTCGGAAAAGCAAGGAAACGCTAAAAATACTCGGAAACCATCACGCGCAAAGACAGCGTTCAAACCGACAAGTCTTTCAAAATTCCTGTTCTATGATCGATTCCTTCGCCGCGGAACTGACTTCAGACATCTGATGATGAGGCATCTTTTCACACATCCCTCACGGGTATTTTTGAATTACGTTTGGATTATACCCAAAGGGCATGCTGTTGCTACTCAGCAGAATTCGGAATCGAACCCACAATGCGGCAAAGAGAAGCAACAGAAACGACGATGAAAAGATTCTGGTGGAGAGAGGAAAAGATAGCAAGAGAGAGAGGTGGGGCCTTTGCGACCCCGGCTGCACATATCTCCCTCCTCCTTCTCCTCCACGATGCGAACGCAGGAAGAGGAGCAGGGCGGGGTCGAGAGGTGGAGAAACCAAACCAACCAGAGACTTGCAGTTTACTTTGTCCGGTGGATACGCTAGGGCGGCTTCGCTTTTTTCTTAAAAGGGTTTTTCCTCCTTCCCTCACTCCCTCCGTCATGTAACCTCGCCTCCTCCTCCTCTTTCCATCCCTCCGCGTCTGCCCTGCCCCATTCCACCTCTCCTCTCGCGATGAATCGAGTCCGGAAATATTCTCAGTGGCCCAAAAATATGAACGCGCGTGGGGAAAACGGGAGGGGAAGGAGGAGGGAAAAAACGAAAAGTAAGGGGAAGCTGAGATTGGGTGTGGAAGGGTTGAGAGGTGGGAGGAGGAGGAAGGGAGGAGGGAGACAGCGTGGAGAGATGGGAGAGAAGGGAGGAGGAGAGAAAAGGCGGGCTCTGTTGCTGAGAGAAGAGATATCTCTTCCCCAAAAAGAGAGGAATAAGGAATTGGTGCAAGAAGTCCTCCCCTTTCAAAAATTCCTCCGCCTCTCTCTCTCCCTCTCCCTCCGTCTCCTTTCTGTCCTTTATCCGTCTCTACACCTCTCCTTAACTTTCCCTACATTTCTCTCTTCTCACCCTCGTTGCGTCTTAACATTCTGGATAAGTTCCCTCTTTCAACGTTACAACGTACCCTCGCCCGAATCGTTAAATGCGTCGTTGAATGGCGCTCATTCGCGAATAATTTTAATGGGTGGGTTATTTAATAACGGGGGGACATGTTTATTTCCCATATTTGTGGTGAGTAAACGATTACTCTTAGACTTCATCGCCAATTCTGTCAAGTGAGTCAGTTCAAAAAGATCCAATATATGATCGAAGAATTTATTTTCAACCGTTTAGTCCCTAGAATTCGAATTAACTCACGCAATCTATCCGCACTCTTCTTATGTTTTCTTATATTTTCCATAAATTATTCCTCTATTTAAACGCTTAAGATCAATTTCGAAATTTCTTATAACTACATCATTTACACCCTTTTTGAAAATTTAAGGGCACTTTTAGAAAGATACGTTTCGATTCGGGAGCGATTCGACCGATTCATTTGGTATCGCGCTTTACGTTGGCGGACGAGATATTCCCTTCTCCAGAGTTTTTTTATCTTCTTACTGGGATACATCAAATTAAAAAAAAAATAACTCCCCATCAACGAAACGTCTTCTCCTTCTAACCTCCGTCCTCTATTTCTCATCGCCACCTCCGTTTCCGGGATTCTAGGCTCGTGATGGCTCCCGGATCTTTCGGGGGTCTTCCAGGTTCCTAGAATGGGTGAGTGGGCGGACACAAGGGAATGGGAGCGAAGAAGAAATTCTATGGGAGGAGGGAACCAGGGTGGGGGGAGACAAGAGACTGGAGGAAGGGGAGGGGGAGAGAGAGAAAGAGAGGAAGGGTGGAGAAAGGGAGGGGAAGGGTGGCAATGGGTGGGATTCTGAGGAAGGGGCGGGTCGCCACGACCCCGGTTATAAGCGGGTGCTAGTTGTTCGCCGAGAGGCACTCGTTGTTGGTGGTGGTATTGGTGCTGTGGTGTAGGTGCGTGAGTGCGTGGGTGTCTGTGTGTGTGTGTTAGACTCGTGCTGTCCAAATAAGGGTTCCGAGGAAGACGGGGCGCCATGGGTTCTCTAACCGTAGACCCCATCCTGCTTTTGGAGGTACGGCGAAGACGCCACCAACCGTCTCACCGTTAAAGATTCGAACGCCGCAGGTGGACACCCGGGGAAACTCACGGATATGAATATGATCCACGGATCTCTAATGGATAAATAAGATAATGGCTCGTGATTGCTCTAGGACGGTGGTCTTAAATTCGCCGGTGAATCTGTAAAAATGCCTAGGAGGAAATTTAAAAAAAATCTCTCGACCGCGAAGCAGTGAACTTTTTTATGCGTGCAAATGTTCCCGAGTGTAAAAAAAACGTGTTTTTCATTTTTTTGACCGAGCTGTGTTAATGCTTTTATAATTACTCGCGTCGAGTCGACAGCGAGGAGTCGTTGAGAATGTGGACGGCAACGACGGAAGGTTTTGGTGGATGGAACACGAAACCTCTTCTTAGGTGAAAGGTTTTATCATTTTGAATTGTAGAGAAATGTAGTCATCCCTAAACATTTGGATCGTAACTGAGCATGAAAAAATAAATATTTTCAGTGTCGCTTCCATTTTTTGGCGTGGGTCGACAGAAAACAGCACTAAAATTATGCGTGCAAGCTCGTAAATCTTCTTAAGCGTTCATTTGGTGGTAATTTTGGCTGCTAGCTTGAAGGACCATTAATCTTATTTTATAGTTTTGAGCTTTTGGAAAGTTTCTTAAAAATCTCGTCATTGCTCATGCTGCACGTTAAAAAAATGCTCTGCTTGTTTAAAACGTTTCAGTAGAAGGCGCTTGAAGCAACATTTTGTATCGTTCATGCAAAGATGTTTACGCGATTCATTTTTTTTATTGAAATTTAGGTGAAATATTGGATCTAAAAAAATCTCCTCCAGAAGCGCTTCTCTTGGCATCTTATTTCTATTTAAAGATATCAATGTATCACATTCTAAACTTAGATCTCGCGGGCGCGATTATAAGCGGTTGTAATATTACCAGAATGAAAGCATTTTCCGGTCATTTGGAAATGTTTTCGTGCGACGCAAAAGGACCACATCGATCGAAGGCGTTTTAAAAAATTTTCACGGCTACGTTCAACACATTGCCGCTTTGTATTTTTAGCTCCTTCCTCAATTCTAGCTTTTGGAGCGCGAGCTTTAACGTCTAAAAATCTCGTGTGTTAGGCGTTGGAAGCCTTTTCCCTTCTTAAACGTCGGCTAACCGCCGCTAAAGCCTTCTAGTGGCCATTACGGTCGCCACAAAGGGTTACGATTCCATTAAATTGCGTTGTTTTTTTACGAGAGGCGCGTTACGAACAAAGCCGTGCTTGATAAAACCTTTGCGTTCATTAATTCAAATTAAATATAAATAGTCATTTATTGTAAATTTCCACTGGGTGCGAATTTATTTGGCCGGTTTCGCCTGTTACAGACCTGATCGAAAGACCGATCGAATAAATTCGTGCCTATTGTAAATTTAAAATAATTGTCTTTATTCATATTACGGAATCTTTCCACAAAGTAGTGTCTCCCAAAGTGGAATTTTTAATTCAAATTACAACTGATAATTTTGTATTACGCATCTGTACAGATATGACTCAAGGATTAATTATTTAGCGATATTCTCAAAGTTATATTTTTATGTTTTTTTGCGAAAAGCTCCTAGGAACTCACTTTCATTAGCTTTGTTAAATAAAGCAAAAATAGTCCGTGTTTTGTTGTTTTTATGACTGTGACGAGGAGCTCCAGTTCGTGGACGCTAGTAATTAAATATCCATTAGTCCGCACCAAAAAAAAGAAATAGCCGCAGAGAAAAAAAACATTGGAAACGACTAGGAAAACAAATTCCGGAGATGTTTAACTATTAAATGTCGGATGAAGAGAGGGTACTGAGAGCCAAGCAACCCTATACCGGCGCCTTCGCTGGAATGCGTGTCAGGGTGCACCAGCGGCGCCGCCTCCGTGTCTCCCCCTCCCCCTCTTCCGCCACTGCAGATTTCACCGCTCAGTTACTTGTAAGGAGGTGAAAAAAGACACACGATGCCTTTCCCCCATCCTCCTCCTCCTCCCTTTCTCCTTTCAGCTCTTTTCCCTCTCCTCGCTGGGACATGTGGTGTAAGGGGGAGGAGGGGAAGGTAGGGGCGATATCCGGATGGTATGGGGGCCGAAAGGCGGCTGCCAGGAATAGTTCGCGAGTGTCGAAGGTCTCCCTCCTTCCCCCCAAAAAGGTGGAGGCAGAGAGGGCGCGGGCGGGGTGAGGGGGCGAGGTAGGGAGGTGGTGGGAGGTGGAGAGGAGGTGGGAGAGGCGTGGAGGAGGGTGGAATGGTGTCCCTGGAGAGCGCGGTGTCTTAGAGGTGACTTATAGGAGGGGGCGGGGAGACGGGCGCCATTGGAGCGCGAGACAGCGGCGGATTAAAAATAAATGGATTCATCTTTAAGGAATGATCCAGATAAAGTGAACCCGAATCGAAACTTAATCCGAATTTATCTCCCTAAGCCGCTGCATTTACTCGAGGGATTTTCCATGCCGGACGACATTTACGATGGAAGTCTCTATAAAAATTAATGAAATGTTTCAAAGATTGGACGAAACGGATTTCCATAAACGAAAGTACATCATGTAACTGATATAAATAAGTTTCTCTGTCGTCCGCTTTCTAAATTTTATTTCGGAACAACCCATTAAACTTGCGAGTGGAACGTTAAAGATGAGGTAACCAATTTTGTAGCTGCGATCAGAAATGTTGATTTTGTTAAATACTTTTCTCTCGCTAGGTTGTAGTAGTCGCTTTGGCCACCTTACCGCTCGAAGTTTTTTGAATTAGTAACGAAATTCGCATTGATTAATTTTGACGAGATACGTAATACCTTAACCAGATAGTATTTGTTTTGACCGGGAAGTCTCTCAACCGATATTTGCTTTAATCCTAAAGGACACCCAAGAGCGTCTCCAGCAGGAAGAGGATGCCCGCAACCAACTGTTCCAGGGCAAGAAGAAGTTGGAGCAGGAGATCGCTGGTCTCAAGAAGGACATTGAGGACCTCGAACTAGCCGTCCAGAAGGTGAGAGATTGTACAAAAACACATGTCGGACCCCCATAAAAAACCTCATTCAGCCCCTCTGAAAAAAATCAAAAGAAAAAATTCGATTAATAACCTAGACAAAGTTAATCGATTAGGGAATGAACTAAATGCCAAAAATGGCTATTTTGTTATGTTCTTGAAGAAATAGCTCTAGAAAAATACTTTAACTCTAAAACTTGGACTTAAGTTGTCACAATAATATATATATATATATATAATACATCATTTTAAATGATGGACATTACAAAAATTTCATCTTGAAATCCCTTATTGAAAATAACAAAGCAATGCCCTATAATATGTGATAGCAGTTTTCCTGAAACGTTCGTCAATTCACAATTGGCCTCCCTCTTACCGATTACAGTCCGAGCAGGACAAGGCCACCAAGGACCACCAGATCAGGAACCTCAACGACGAGATCGCCCACCAGGATGAGCTTATCAACAAGCTCAACAAGGAGAAGAAGATGCAGGGCGAGAGCAGCCAGAAGACCTCTGAGGAGCTCCAGGTAAGGAATCGTGAAATATTATTTTTATTTAAATTTTAAATAAAATTTACAAACTCATGAACATCAATTGATGAAATGATTGACGAAATATTTTCTAATCAGATCGAAATTTTCTTTATATTTAATGGATAATTTGACTGTTCTTATATAGGCTGCTGAGGACAAGGTCAACCACTTGAACAAGGTGAAGGCCAAACTCGAGCAGACCCTGGATGAACTCGAGGACTCTCTGGAGCGCGAGAAGAAACTGCGGTAAGGACGCTTCCCTTAACACTTAAGTCAAGCCCTTTTGTAGTATTTGATTTTTTTCTCATTGAAAATAATTCAGGTTCAGGTGATGTTTATTGGGACGCAAACTCCTAAGTAAATATCGTCCAATCACTACCGCCTGTCTCTAAGATTTTGCATTTAGTGCATGCGAATTATCACGGGAATAACTTCCTATTTCGAGATAATATTCACCTTAATCATCGAAAAGTAATTGAAAGTTCTCTTGATTACGGTTTCTTTTATATTTTTCCTATGCAGCGGAGACGTTGAGAAGTCCAGGAGGAAGGTTGAGGGCGACCTGAAGCTCACCCAGGAAGCCGTTGCTGATCTCGAGCGCAACAAGAAGGAACTCGAACAGACCATCCAGCGCAAGGACAAGGAAATTTCTTCCCTTGCCGCCAAGTTGGAAGATGAACAATCCGTGGTGACCAAGAACCAGAAGCAGATCAAGGAGCTGCAGGCTCGCATTGAAGAGCTCGAGGAAGAGGTCGAGGCTGAGCGCCAGGCCCGCGCTAAGGTGAGAACCCTATCGACCCATCGATATTCACATCCTCCTTTCACCTGAATGCATTTTCATTGGATTTCAACTTAAACATTTCAATTTTCATTAAGATAGCATTCATAACGTTCTTGTTATTGGCACGGAAGTTGTCATAATGTACAATCGATTCCTTTCGATCGATAATAAGCCTAATCTAGCTGAATTAGCGCCCCTTGCCTCTCCATTCATCGGAAAAATTGCATCGCTTTACCTCCGGTTCTCGCATTTGTCTCTCGCAGGCTGAAAAGCAGCGCTCCGACCTCGCCCGAGAACTCGAAGAGTTGGGCGAGCGTCTGGAAGAGGCCGGTGGCGCCACCTCCGCCCAGATCGAGCTCAACAAGAAGCGAGAGGCAGAACTGAGCAAGCTTCGCAGGGACTTGGAAGAGGCCAACATCCAGCACGAGTCCACCCTTGCTACCCTCCGCAAGAAGCACAACGATGCTGTGGCTGAGATGGGAGAGCAGATCGACCAGCTCAACAAGCTCAAGGCCAAGTGAGGGTCAAACCATGAACACGACACACACGCACGCACGCACACTCGGCTGAATAGATCGAGTTTCTACCGTTATCGATAACTTCTTCTAAGAGGAAGATGGGGCTTCCTCTCCGCGAGAATCAACGGAAAAAATGGGATTCATGAATCGAAATGAAATTCTGCATAGGCGCGTTCTCATTATTCATCATGTGCTATTATTTTGAAACTCCGAGAAAAATGTCTTGCTTTCATTCGGCATCTCGATTTCCTTTTCATTATGGAATTAGTGAATGATTTATTGGAGAATATTTTACTAACGTTAATTTTTCGAATATTCTATGTAATTTACATTAGGTGATCGGTTTGTATCTAATAACATGTTTAATTTTTCATTAAAACATATTCTGGTATATAACTCCATATTTAGCTTCAAGTTTTCATCAATCGCCAGTCTATTTTTTAACCTAATTATCAGTATAACAGTAATGCAAAAATCTTCAAAGTAATTTGAATCGAAATTTGGTAATGAGATTGGCTAAAAGTACTGATTCAATATTAATGAAAGAAAATCATAATAGCTTATTTTCCCCGGATAGCAAAGCGAAGTTTTTAGTCGGCCATACCTAACAAAAAATATTACATTCAGGTTCATTAGTCTTTGCATCTACCATCCAATCAATCATATCTCTTCCTTAAATACTTAAGAGTTATTTTTATTGATTAATTTTATGCTTTTATTTCAGAGTATTATTCTCATAATTTTGGTTTCATTTCGAATTCCCTCTTCATTTTTACTAGTTTGTCAATTTCAGAGGAACAGAGAATCTAAGTTGAAGTTATCGGTCGAAACTAAATTATAGCGATCCAAGATTTTTGAGATCGTTCAGTTAACAGGAGGAAATTGTTTCCCCATGATCTTATAATTACTGAACTTATTTTGATTTGATTTGTTAATCAGAACGAAATTTCGAAGCTGAAACTATTCCCGCACGCTGTTCAACTCGTGCTTGCGGGAATATTCCAAACGATAGGCAGACCAAGAGGCAGAAGGAAGGAAAGACTCTCCCGAACAACCGATCATCCACGTTTCCTCTTTCGCCCATCTCCATCCTTTTATCAGCCTTTTTCCTTCCACTTCATCTTATCAAACTCATCCTAATATCCCTCCTACTTCGATCTCAATCGAGCGTTCCTTCCTTCTGGTCCACGGCTGCCGCTACATTTGTGAGATTCTGTACCTCTTTTATTTGTTCCTTGATTGGTCTTGCACCCGATGCCCCCCGTCCAATGCTCCTCATCCAAAAACGCGTTTTGGGCGATAAATGACGCAATAATCTCGTGCACTACAGGGCGGAGCACGACAGGTCTTCTGCCCACAACGAGCTTAACAACGTCCGAGGCGCAATCGACCAGCTTTCGCGTGAAAAGGTAATGATGGTGATTACTTGGGCCGTCGTTTTCGGTTTCAGAGTAGAAGAGCATGCTCAAAGTGCGCCGTTTCCCCGGATTTTCTCCTGCAACCGCCCTCCCTTACCTCCTCTTCTATTTTGAGAATGCACTTTTCCCATCTAGACAAGAGTTTTTTTTGTGTAGACTGACCTATTATCTTCCAACTCCTTCCCTCTTACCATATGCACACGCATTATTTTTGGTCATTTTTTTTCAAATCCCCAATTTTTACATTTTTTTGTACGTCATTTTGCGTCGCTCCAACATTTTTTTCGAAAAAGATTCGATACACGAGGTCAGACTTCAACTATTATTATTATTGGTTTGGTACAAACTGTAATTATCTTTTGGTTTTTACATCTGGAAACGATGGATACGTTTTGTGCGAAGGAACCGAGCGAAGAAGAAATCATCGATACCACACGGGCTCCGAATCGGGTTTTATGGCTATAACTAGCGATTTGATTTTTTTAGGGATTCTTACCAACACACTGTTGAAGATTAAAGACATGTAGAAGCAAATTCTATCGGACGGGTTAAAATACGATCGCTTGATTCAATTTCATTATTTAGCGTCTTTTAATTTTTTTCTCGTTCGAATGAGTTACAACTCAAATCATTTTAGACGGGAATTGAACAAAATTATCACAGATACAAATTTTCTTTCGTCAAACTTTAAATTTATTTCCTAATGCCTTAAACTGAACCTACGATCGAATATTGGTTAGTAGTCAATTGTTTCTTTCCGGCTTAGTTTTTGAACAAAAGAAACGTCGGACAAGAGAAATCGAAGGTCTCTTCGACAGCAACAGCGCGACGCGACCTCTCCTCCCGCCATTTTCCCAGTTGGAGACCAAAAAGAAATAATGGATATGGATCGACCTTTATACCCCTCTCCACATCCGCCTTAGTCATCATCATCCTCCTTAACACTAAAAACTCCTTTCTAGCTCTCCGAGTTGCACGGTTTAGTGCCTACCCAAAAAAATCCTACCTCTTTCTAATGCTACCCTTTTTTCCTTTTTCTCATCTCCACGAAACTCTTCCCTCACCACGAAACTCTCTTTACTTCAACACCACACGACACGAACACCGCGTGCGACCGACAACCGTCTCAACAACGTCACTCATTCTCCCACGCCTCTTCACGCACACAGGGCAGAAAAGGACAAGGCTCAGTACTTCGGAGAACTTAATGACCTGAGAGCCAGCGTGGACCATTTGGCCAACGAGAAGGTAAACTAGAGGGAGTCGTCTTGGACTCTCCTAGGAAAAAAAACAAACTCTGCCTATCTATCTCTATCGCTCAGAAATTGCGACGCTGGTCTCATAGTGCATGGTGGGACATACATAGGAAACAATTAAAAAAGGCTACATTCACTTGAAGCAAGCTTATAAAATCCTAACAATCGCAAGAAAAATTGCAGCATTAAAAATTTCCTAGATATAGTGTCTATTAAAAAAAGTTCCGGCTTTATTCGCTCGGTTTACACTTAATCGAAAAAATGCTGAATTTTGTCACTAATTTAGATATTATTAGTCATCTGCTTATAAAAATAATGCCATTAACCTTTAGGAAAGCGTGTAAATGTAAATTTATTATACACGGTTCACGCCAATAACAAAAGATATGGAAAATCAGCTTGAAACCAGCGTATTGTTAACGCAATATTTGTCACGGAAGTCACTTTCTTGACTTCATATATTTTATGTAAGTATAACAAAGAACCATTGTCTTATGATTGACTCTTTTACGATCAACGGAATGTAACACATGTCTGGTTCCCAATGGATTATTGATTAGCGTGACAATTGCTGCTGATAATCTAATTATCTCTGACATACAACGCCACTCACAAAACTGCTAAATGAAATTATTTGTTTTGTCCTTGGTTATTGGAAATAGCAAGGAATTCTTTCACCTGTCCAGAACAGTGCTTCTATAAACCAACCCTAATGCTCACCTTTATGTTACCTGAATTGAATGAATAACAACATTCCAAATGTCATACACCTTAACCCTCCACTATTTTTACTTAATATTGTCCCTTGTGTGATCTAACTAATAACTATGTCTTTTGTGTATTTCTAACATATTACGGAGTTAGTTCAATACATGTATGGTTAGCATGAAAATTTTCTTTTATATAATTTAAAAATGAAAAAGTATGGTACCGCTTAAAACCGTTCTAGTCTTTGACCAAGAAAATCATTTTTATCAATACTTACCTGAATAAAGTAGTTCATTAAAGATAAAACCACAGGTAAGGAGGATAAACGTATGTTTTGACAGTTATTTACGTTTTTCCAATTATAATACCTATTTTATGCTCCTGCTTTAATAAAATGTTTTAAAAATAAACTGAGCTGGTAAAAAATAAGCGTCGATCTATTATTTGAGAGATCTTCGATGCATAAAATATCAACGAAGTTTACCCATCCGGTAAACTTTTCGGCAACTTCAACTTGATGAGTAACATTTTTAGCCGCTCAGCAATTCCATAACGGAATTGGATCAAATATGGCGATTTTTAATTCACTCGTCGTAATCAAATCGATCAAGGACTGTAAGTCATTGGATTAATGCTTATGGTCTGTCCGCTCCAAATTGACTAATCCACTCCAAAACTGTGATTTTGCCATACGCTAACCATGCCGTTACTTCCCGCTCTGCGGTTTCCCCTCCCCGCTCTTCCCGCCGAGTAGGCTGCTGCTGAGAAGGTCGCCAAGCAAGTGCAACACCAGCTCAACGAGGTCCAGGGCAAGCTCGACGAGAGCAACCGCACCCTCAACGACTTCGATGCCGCCAAGAAGAAGCTGTCCATCGAGAACAGCGATCTCCTTCGCCAACTCGAGGAAGCTGAGTCTCAGGTGTCACAGTTGAGCAAGCTGAAGATCTCTCTCACCACCCAGCTGGAAGACACCAAGAGGCTCGCCGACGAGGAATCCAGGGTAAGTAATGGCGGACATCGCAGAATTCTCGCAAAGGAAGCGAAAACGAATGTGATTCCAGCCGACAGATCTAATGATTTCCCAGCATACTTAATGAAAAAGCCTTCAATACTGCCTTTCAGCCAAGATTTCATTGGCTTTTGAGAGAAATTAATTACTAAAAATCAGCAAATTTATCCGATATCCAGTGTAAGGTCACGGCAGTAAATTCATCTGCGTGCCAAAGATAAAATAAATGATCGGAATCACGAAATGAACAACTTATCGATAAATCTGAATCGATTTACGACGAAACTCTTTTCGTTTATAGGAGCGTGCAACCCTCCTTGGCAAGTTCCGCAATCTCGAACACGACTTGGACAACATCAGGGAGCAGCTCGAGGAAGAGGCTGAGGGTAAGGCTGACATCCAGAGGCAGTTGAGCAAGGCCAACGCCGAAGCCCAGCTGTGGCGTTCCAAGTACGAGTCCGAGGGAGTGGCACGCGCCGAAGAGCTTGAGGAAGCCAAGTGAGTACTGTAGGAAAGACGCCGAGAAAAATCGTCCCTTCGGGAGGATTAATGAAAGTAGTTAGGTGTTTCTCTAATTAAACACACATATTTGAACCAAAATATGTCAATTCTTCCTTGTTTCATGAGTAAAAACCTTGAGTCAATACAAAAATTTAGAAAGCAGTATATTCATATGAAAAAGTTTTAATGCAATAATATAATTGAAACAATTTTCTGTCAGATAAACATACCTTTGAAAACATTTAAGTCCGATCGTCATTGACTGTCCGGAATTAAAGTAACCGTTCATCGCCGTATCCTTCCAGGCGCAAGTTGCAGGCCCGTCTTGCTGAAGCTGAGGAAACCATCGAATCTCTCAACCAGAAGGTCGTCGCTCTTGAAAAGACCAGGCAGAGGCTGTCCACTGAAGTCGAGGACCTCCAACTGGAAGTCGACCGTGCACAGTCCATTGCCAGCGCTGCCGAGAAGAGGCAGAAGCACTTCGACAAGATCGTTGGAGAATGGAAGCTCAAGGTACGCGGTCTTAAAAATAGTTCTCTGATGGATTTCACCCAATTAACAAAAACGTCACAGTTTAAATTTTCCACAACCATTCTCGACTTTATTAATTATACTTTTTTATTGAGAAGCTTTCTTATCACTTATTTCCAATAGTAACTCAGATAAATAAAACTTTTTATACCAGTCAGAAACGAAAAATCACGATATAAAACCGAGATTGATTCGGAAAATAAAGATTTGCCTCTGTGATGTAAGACAATGCTTCAATTCACGTTCAATTCTTTCCTGTACTCCAGGTTGATGACCTCAGCGCTGAGCTCGATGCCTCCCAGAAGGAATGCCGCAACTACTCCACCGAGCTCTTCCGTCTCAAGGGAGCTTACGAGGAAGGCCAGGAACAGCTGGAGGCTGTCCGTCGCGAGAACAAGAACCTTGCCGGTAAGAATCTCGGTTTATGGCACCAGCACCTTTTTCTGAAAAGAACAAAAAAAAAACACCCCAAAAGAATCGAAAATAACGTGCTAAATATTGTCCGTTTGCTATCGCAGACGAGGTCAAGGATCTGTTGGACCAGATTGGAGAGGGTGGACGCAACATCCACGAGATCGAGAAGGCAAGGAAGCGCCTCGAAGCCGAGAAGGAAGAACTCCAGGCCGCCCTCGAGGAGGCTGAGGCTGCTCTTGAACAGGAGGAGAACAAGGTGCTCCGATCGCAGCTTGAGCTCAGCCAGGTGCGGCAGGAGATCGACCGCCGCATCCAGGAGAAGGAGGAGGAATTCGAGAACACAAGGTTTGTATGAGCTGTCTTGCCACAGCGATCTCTCTCAAAGGCAAAATTAGTATTTAAATGGAAATTTTCTGAAAAATAACATTGTGGATAAGTTGGGTATAAGATCCACTAAATGTCATTTAGCTTTCTGTAAAATATCAATATCAATATATATATATATATATATATATATATATATATATATATAATCAAGATATGAAGAGGACAGCAGAAAATAGGAGTATATGGAGAACCAGGTTTAACCATGAATAATCACGGAGTTGTCTACGGACAGACTACCTGTGATGATATATATATATATATATATATATATATATATATACACGTATATATATGATAATACAATAGGTTATTATTTTTCAACCGATTTAGTTTGATCAGCTCCTAATCACCCAATTTATTTTATAGGAAGAACCACCAGCGCGCCCTGGACTCCATGCAAGCCAGCTTGGAAGCCGAAGCCAAGGGTAAGGCTGAGGCCCTTCGCATGAAGAAGAAGCTCGAGGCTGACATCAATGAGCTCGAGATCGCTCTTGACCACGCCAACAAGGTGAGTTATCCTGACTTTAATTTTATGATCTCAAAATGTACCATTTCAATTGACTTCAGATCACAGTTTGAAAGGAGTTTCTGTTCAAATTTAAAATAAAATCCAAAACACCTATAATTTCGATTATTGATATACTATATATATATATATATATATATATATATATATATATATATATATATTTCAAAATATCAAATTCGACTATATCCTCTCGTAATTTTTGGGAATTATATAAAATTCTCCGTTCTTTCGTGGACGAAGACCAGAGATAACGCGTGGAATTTTCCATTTCTATTTGTGCAGGCCAACGCTGAAGCCCAGAAGAACATCAAGAGACACCAGCAACAGCTCAAGGACACCCAGAGCGCCCTAGAAGAGGAAGTGCGCTGCCGCGAGGAAGCCCGCGAACAGCTCGGAATCAGCGAGCGCCGCTCCAACGCCCTGCAGAACGAGCTCGAGGAGTCCCGCACCCTCCTGGAGCAGGCCGACCGAGGCCGCCGCCAGGCAGAGGCCGAGCTCGCCGATGCCCACGATCACCTCAACGAACTGGCTGCACAGAATACCTCTGTCACTGCCGCCAAGAGGAAGCTGGAAGGCGAACTCCAGACCCTCCACGTGAGTATCCATTGAATGATTCGGCCGTTCATTTTCACCCAGATCGAATAGTGCATTCGGCTTTTTCATCTGAATATTCTCTGGCAGATGTTTACATTTCAAGATACCATCCTATTATTTATGATAAAAACGACTCATTTTTCGTTCCGCTTTATTCTTCCTGGTGGGTATCATCAGCTCATATTTGAACGCGATTATCCCTCAGTATTATTTTTCTTGCATCGAATCTTCAATCATTCCATTGATCTCATTATTAATCGCTTAGCGACGGATTGAAGGTGACCCTTTATTCCTCCTAAACTTGGAAGAGCAGAGCGTGATATTTTCGTCTGTCTATTCCCCATCTAGTCCGACCTCGACGAACTCCTCAACGAAGCCAAGAACTCAGAGGAGAAGGCAAAGAAGGCGATGGTGGATGCTGCTCGCCTCGCAGACGAACTCCGCGCCGAGCAGGACCACGCACAGACCCAAGAGAAGATGCGCAAGGCTTTGGAGATACAGATCAAGGAACTCCAGGTCCGATTGGACGAAGCCGAAGCCAACGCTCTCAAGGGAGGCAAGAAGGCCATCCAGAAGCTGGAAGTGCGCGTCAGGGAGCTGGAGAACGAGCTCGATGGAGAGCAGAGACGCCACGCCGACGCCCAGAAGAACCTCCGAAAATCCGAGAGAAGGATCAAGGAGCTCAGCTTCCAGGCCGAGGAGGACAGGAAGAACCACGAGAGGATGCAGGACCTTGTCGACAAGCTCCAGCAGAAGATCAAGACATACAAGAGGCAGATCGAGGAGGCGGTAAGTTGGGCCAAAACCGTCCCGGAGAGATTTATTATTAGCATTTCAGGAAGATGTTCTAATATACTAATAATAACTCATAAATGAGCTACTTTGCGATCACCTCTTTTTATGATCATGTCACAGCGTCGTTGAGTTTAATTTCTCATTTAGAGGAATCGCCTATAGTACATTACTTCTTAACCGAAAATAAAATGGAATTTGAGCAATTTTTTTAACGGAACAGCTGATGGACTCTTTGATTCTTACCTGACGATTACAGGAGGAGATTGCCGCTCTCAATCTGGCCAAGTTCCGAAAGGCCCAGCAGGAGCTGGAAGAAGCCGACGAGCGGGCTGACCTCGCAGAGCAAGCCATTGCCAAGTTCAGGGCGAAGGGCAGGTCCGGGTCCGCGGCAAGGGCAGGCAGCCCAGTGGTGAGTATCACTATTTCCTTAGACTCCCTGAATAGTAGCGACAAAAAATAAATTAGTGGAAGAATTATTCCCACAATGGAATTCGTATTGAATTGAAAATTCGCTCTGAAAAAGAATATTTCGATTAATTATGATAATTTCAATCCCTTGGAGAAATTGGGATGAATCGCGGATAGTATCAAAGGGACTTGAAAATTTTACCTTATTTGTAAGTTAAATTGGCAGTTTTGATCAGGTCCTCTTATATTTTCAATTAACTTAAGCTTTTGTAATGCAAATGCCACTCTAAAAACTGATACATTAACCTTAATCTCAGTAAAGCTTCATAATACCTTGTCCAATTATTAAACTAAGAGCTTCCATTTCAATTTATTTAAAGCTTATTTAAAATAAGTGGACTAGCTTTCCTTCTGATGCTTCAATATGAGTCAAATCAGCACTTCAAAAAGTAGAGCAATATATCAGCTTCATTGCTATTTAAGCTGCTTTCTTAAGCTCATCCATTGACTTGAGATAGCCACTAACCACGAAAAAAACAGACCCTGTTTTATGGTCTTTTACAAAAAAGTTAGCGCAAAGGCTATCTGTAAATTTCCTGCTTCGGCAAATTAGTTGATCGGCCAAATATAAGACTAACGCTTTCCGTTCTCTTTCTTTTTCTCCCTGCAACTTTTGAACGCATCTTCAGCCATCAAAGGCCAGCGCCAAGGTGTAATATCAAAAACC
The DNA here is from genome assembly GCA_028673005.1 of Tanypteryx hageni. Classification (NCBI taxonomy): domain Eukaryota; kingdom Metazoa; phylum Arthropoda; class Insecta; order Odonata; family Petaluridae; genus Tanypteryx; species Tanypteryx hageni. The sequence continues at coordinate 98,082,440 of CM054116.1, forward strand.
ATTTAAATGCAAAAAACCATCTCTTCCTCGTAAGTTACATCTCAGTATGCCTGTCTGTCCGTGTTTTTTTGGGATGTGTGATTATAGAGCAAAGGGAAACAAGCCTTTGTTCCGTCGATTTCATTCCGCCTTTTAAAACCCTTGCCCTTACCTTACATGTGCAGTGCTTGCAAAAACCCTTTTACCTGCATCATAGATTTTAAATGCGACATTTAGAGCCCGAAAGGCAGGTCTCAAATCCCCGTGATTGTTCGAGTGTTACCCCTTCCCATCTGTCATTCGTCTCGTTAGTTTGTGAATCGCACCCACTAAAAAAATATGTTAATCCCGAATTTATGTCTCCTAAAAATGTTTTTCGAACCCGAATGATTTCGAATAAACCATCCAAGTTTTATATCTAACTGTTATATTTTTAGATATGAAATGTCAAAGGGAATGTTTTCTTGATTCTTATATCATTTGAATCAGTTAAAAAAGGAGATTAAATGCTAATTCCTGTTTTATTTCAACTCGGCGAAACATTGCTATTTTAATGTTTGGCTCGCTGCCTCAATTTGCGAAGTGGTAACTAAGCAAAATATAAATATTTATCAAATAACTGCTCGAGTTTTATGCATATTTCGTTTAAATATTGAGAATTAAGATAGATTGATTACGTGCGTCATGATCGCCAAGCACTCTTTAAAAACAAATGACGCACTCCAGAGAGAAGTGCCCGAGAAGACTGGGATTCTTTTTTGCAATTTCATAAACATCTCTTCCCGATTCTCTCCACAGCCCCACCGCGCGCCTTCCCACAAGCCATCGCATGCCCTCGACGGTGGTGCCTTCCCACCCCGCTTCGATCTTCATCCGGAGTTCGAGGTTTAATGGAGTAAGGCGGCGCGTGTGTTATAAGGAGAGAGGATCAACTTGGTGGAAAACTTAAAAAAAATTGGAAAAATGCTCTTTTTAAATAAAAAAAGGGCTTGACAAAAAAAATAAAACTAAATTTAAAAAGACGCCTCGCCTTGCTATATATATATATATATCTCTATCGTATATATTAAATAAAACTCCATCGAGGGAATAATAACAATAAGAAACAACGCAAAGCGACGCTTTCCATTCGAGCGACGATTCCTACCTACCCTTTCCTTTTTCTTTTTTCCCTTTACATCAACATCCTTCCCTCCCCCTCCCCCTCCTCCCTCCCTCTCTCTCTCTCTCTTTCACGCCTTGGTCATCCACTTCCGGTGCCGAGCGACCACTTCCAAGAGGAAAATATATATATATATATATATATTATATAAACGGAGGAGGCACGTACACGAGAAAGAAACACAGAAGAGGCGTATTATGATAATTAAACGAGTCACTCCACGAATGATTTAATGAATTTGTACAAAAATGATAAAAGTTGTGCTTTCGTTTGCCGAGGTATGAATGATGGTAGGAGGTGGTTGTGAAAACATGAATCAAAACCCAGGAGTGTCCGCTCTTCCATTTAATACGCCCTCCCCGCCCCCCCCCCCCACTCTACGCTGCTCTCCTCCCCTTAACCCTTATCTCCCCCTCCTCTCCCGTCTCTCGCGCGTTTTTAGCGATGCAGGAGGGTCTCTCTTGAGCCAACCCGAATATCTGCATTAAAGAAAAAAAGGGAAAGGCAAGGGCGGGAGGGAGAGAGAGAGAGAGAGGGAGGGGGGAGCGAGAGAGAGAAAAAGAGAATGAGAGAGAATGACAGAGAGAAAGAGAGAGAGTGTGAGAGAGAGAGAGCAACTACTATTGGTATGGCAACCATCGTGATGCTCCCGAACAGCTTTGAACTTTGAAAAAAAATATACAAAATGTATGTGTCATAGAAATAACATCAATAAAAATCATAAAATCAGTAGTTCTGCATTTTTTTGTTCGTATTTTTTTCCCGTCGACGGAAATGTACCGTCTGATCCAGTTCGTCCTAGTGGGACTTGTGTGGATGTGACAGCATATGACGAAAAGGTTTCTCAAAATCTTCATGGCGTGTTAGTTTCGGATCAAGTGGGAGTGATAATAAAGAAAACAATTAAATGCTTGAATTGCAAACAGTATAAACTATTTTGTCATATAAGAATGCTTTGAGGTTATTGTACGCTTGACATGCCGATCGCTTATAATGAGACGGGTAGGGGCAAGCTACAAAAAAGATGCATAACTACAAACATAAACGTTTACTCGGACCTACCGGAACTAATGGCACGGTTCTGTTTATTCTTTATTCGTACTTTATTTCTTGATAAGCAATAACATGAATAAATCAACCATGAACGATAAAACAAGCGGCAATTCTACGAGAACTGGATGAATAACGAGAACTGACCAGGTTTGCCGCTTTTAACTTCCGTATTTCAAACATGAAGACGCGTTTCTCCACCTCTTCCACCTCTACCCTTTAAACACAACGTTGGCGACACGTTCTATGAGATAGGTCATTTGGTACGAAATTGAGTCGCAAGATTCCGCCTGTGTTGTCATTTGGGCGGCAGGTCTCCGGGTTATGAAATTTTCTATACGGTCCAATCACGCGATGAGCTAGGCCAATGCTTCTTAGTCGATGCTGATTATGAGTTAGCATCTGGTATCCACCTGGGTTGCGTGGGTGGGAACTATAAATAACCATCCTTCTGAGGAACAAGGTTGCAGGTTAAAGCGGGGTATTCACACGGAAAAAGCTCTGGATTTTACCGTTTTGTAGTGGGTCACAATATATGAAAAACTATAAATGAACTCGACGTTAAATTCCTCGTAGCTCGTTTTTCAAAAACCACGTACACAATACAAACATTTCGTGTCCTTAACCGGGTAAGATTATCATTTAATAAGAAAGATTTTTTGAGACGATATATATATAAATAATTTTTTGGTGGGCTAAACATGAGGGTCTCACTCAAAGCAGTTTTTAAACATCTCTATCGATATTCAAATTCTATTTTTCTTTATTTCAAATTATATCTTTTTGTTGTATATTTGCCAATCCACCAATGTTTTATATAATTGAAATTAAATGACCTATATTTACTTTCTTTGTTAGATCCGTATGAATTTTATTCTTTGACGTTGGCTCTTTGTTAAAATTTAAATAGATCGGAATTCGCATTTCATAGCCAAATAATATTTGATTTTGCTTGTGTTATTACCATCAATGCGATAGAATAAAATATTCCTTAAGACTTGGAGACAAACACTTGAAAGAAATATCTTTCAGCGATGTTTAGTATATTTAGGTATCACAAAAATAGCAAGTAGAAATATATTCATACGCATCAGTTGATTAAAAAATTACAATTTTTCAGACTCGGCATTCAAATGTTTGAAGAGAGCGCCAATATATTGCTCTCCACCACGTAGTGCTTGCAGCGTACTAGAGATGGCGTTAAGCCAGGTTTGAGGAGAACCTGGAGTCGGAGATACCGGAATGAACAGAGAACGATGACGAATGCTCAAATGCCAGCTCACATGGCATTCCGGTTGAGCTGAATCATTAAGAATACGAAGGTTTTTGCTGATTTTGTCCCACGTTCAGTGTTTTATTTTACTATTAAATCAAAATCATTGCCATACGCCTCTTGCAATGCCGAGGTAACGCTAAAATATTTCACAAGTATATCACTAAACAGCGACTGCGCACTTAGGTATGTATCATATTCCGATGTTTACCAAATTTTTGTCGCAGCGGTCAAAGTTAATAATGCGAAATTTAGTTTGACAACGTAATACCGATTTTGCCATCGTTAGAGGCTATTCACAAACAGGTTAGTAATTAGCATTTAAATAATTTTATCTATTTTGAATCATCATCCATACTCATTCAACTGCTATCGTTTAGTCTAACGATAAGAATTGCTCACAGAGTTACTTTTAGTAACTAATGATAGAAAACCACATTTCTCTATGTTTGAAGAATATGAATAAACGTTACCCCCAATACTGGGTTGAGAATGATTTAAAATATCTGTTTAGAGTTACCACCTTGCACTGAGTTCTAACCCGGAGATTTTGGACCCAAACCCGGAGATTTTAAACAATGTCTGATATTTTTAAGTAAAAAACGTGAGATTTTTAAATCTGAACTAAAATGTTATATTTTCGGACATGGGAAATTTAAAAATACAGTATGTACTTTTTAATTTCCCGTATTCTTCTGACCCGGAGATATTATGAGGGCAGGCTAAAAATAAAATATATAATATAGTTATTTTTATTTTGTATAATACAAAAAATGTTAAACTATACACATCAAATCACAGTGCATAATATTAAAATATCTTTTTTAATAGTACTTGACAGAAATATTAATCATATAAATAAATAAATAAAATATTAACAACAAAAATCAATATATCTCTATAATTGGTTATAGTAATATTAATTTTTATTATTAATATTTCTCACAATCACAGTCACAGCTTCTGCCAAGAATATTTTTTATTACATTTAAGTAGTTCGACCTGCTCAGGTTTAGTGACAATGTCGTAAAATTCTTGGCAATTCATACTAAAATTGAGTTTGGTAAGTAGTTCTGCCTTCACCAACTCCACTCGCATTCTGTTTCTCCTATCGCTCCATGCATTGCCCATTATGAAGAAAATTCTCTCCACAAAGGCATTACTTACTGGAATTGAGAGAATTTTTGCCACAAGCTTTGTTAATTCTGTAAATGCATCCCGATCTGATAATATTTTCACCCATTTTTTGTCAATCGACAAATCAAGTGCTTGTACTTGCGGAAGTATGTTATTAAGCAAATGTATCTCATCATACAATTTATCCTCATCCAGTTGAACTTCGGCAGAATTTACGGCATTTAAAAAGTCTTGGTATTCAAATTTTTTCATTTTTTTTAATTAACAACGGAAAAATGTTGAAAAGGATTGTTTTCAAAATTATACCACTTCTTAAGATAGTTAATAGCTCTAGAGTAGACTTGTGTTGCTCCTTTAACAAATTTTTGTTTTTCATAGACATTAAGATAACTTAAACTTGAGTTCACTTTACTTCCAAAGAATTGATCAGTTAGTCTGTTTTCAAGCTTGTCTTTCAAGGTACACATTATTTCATGTATATCTGAACTCATGATTGTGTTACTTTCTTGTGTCATAATGTACATGAAATGATGTACAAAATACAGATAGCACTCAGGAAAAGATAATTGTGGCTTGATATCATCTTGTAATTCATCCTGTTGATCTTGTACAAATTCCCAAATTGTCTTATTGGTTTCTTCCTCTCCTTACTACATAAAGTACATTTTTACTGCCGGCCAAGAACTTAAAATCCGTTTAAGAGTTCTGTACAACGATAACCACCTTGTTACAACATATTCCATTTCTAAGAATTCGAAACATTGTTTCAGTATTTCTGATTTTTTTGCAGTTAGAAAATTCCGCAAATATTTTTAAAATTAAATTGTCAGCATCAAATGATAATGCTTTACAGGCATTTCTGGCGGCATTGTGAATGATGTGGAAATTACAGTTACTTTTCATAATTGACGAATTCATAGTAGATAGTTTTTGGAAAACCGAGTTCTGTTTTCCGTAGTTCACTGACGCGTTGTCTGCTTTGTACGAACTTACATTTGCGATATCAAGCCTATGTTTCTTAAGACAAGCAGTCAACTGTTTGATAATTGCTGCAGATGATTCATCGCTATCCTCGTAAAAATCTATAATTTTGTTCTGAACACCTTGGTTAATATCAAGATATTTGACAGCAACTGGAAACAGTTTACGATTTCCTTTGTTCGAAGCGTCACATGCTATAGAAAAAGTAGTATTAGTGCTTGTTCCCGATTCATTAAGTGTAAGTTCTATAGCTTTGGGTGCAAGGACATTTTCTACAATTGCTTCGGCTTTAGTTCTTCCGCAATGAACTTTTTTCCCGATAATGGAATCGGAATGTAATTTTGAATTAATCTTCATGCCACAATCAATGCTAACATAATGTATGAAAATTTAACTGATTTATATTTAAAAAAGTGCCAAGCAAAGTCTCTAATATAAAAAATTTAAATAATTTTAAAATATGTAATAAAACTCACAAACCCGGAGAAATAATAACTAAACCCGGAGCCTGGAGACAAGGTGTCAAAACCCGGAGACTCCGGGTCACACCCGGAGAGGTGGCAACTCTATTTCTGTTCAGGAGAGATTGCTTATTTACTTTGGCAGTCGAAGCGCAATCATTCATAGGAAGAACAATATCATAATAATTCGCAAACGACTGACCTTTCCTATTTTGAATTTTGATAATAATAATTATATCATAATCAACATCTGGCGCAAAGATATGTAAGCGGAACGTGGACCCAAAACTTTGAGCTCATTTTATTTTCATTCCGTCGTAACATGAGTAAATTAAGGAGGAAGTTGTCGTAAATTTATGAAATAAATGTTAAATTCATCATAAATTATTGCTATTTTCTCCTTAAAAATGAATTTAATGGTGGTTTTTTCTTTGATGCGCGCATAAATAAATTAGTATGCAACCGTCACACAAATATTGATTTACTTCAATGTAACGAATACCATGCTTCATCTCATTAATTTTCTCCACTTTTATGAATTTTAGAAACCAATAGTAGAATCCACTTACTGAAATTGAGAATTTTTGTATGGAGCCTTAAATAGTTTAAAAATCACACAAGATCTTTAATCGTTATCACATTTAATTAGTGTATATTTCAAGATGGTTTCCTTGGTTTCATGTCGTTTTGTCTCATTTGACCATATTGTTTGTAGCGGCGCTCAAAGACTGAAGGGTGTAATTTTTCCACTTAGATTACTAAATAGCATTTAGCAATCACTCCAGGAAATGATCGCTTCCATCGCCCCTTATTCTAACCCGCCACTGGTGAGGACCCTTTGTTCTGATAACCCCTACTCCCATCAAAATCTTTCTTTTCCTTGACCTACGGACTTATTTTGCGGCGCAGAATTATGGAATTTTCCGCGGAATACGTTGAAGACTTCATCCAATGAAGGGCAGTGGGAGACATCCTCCTTGGATCCGCCACTGCCCCAGTAGTTATTTCTGTCGCTGACATAACTTTTGTGATGGAGGCAGAGTCATAAATGTGGGATTCAAAAACGTATCTAGGCATTGAGGCCGAGGGATTTTACTTTCCATTGTATCGATTATTATCGCCGTCCGACCGAATGAAGAGCCTATGTAAGATATTTAAATTAATGAAAGGAAAGTGTCTGAAATTAATTTCGTCGCTATCTTTCAACTTCAGAAAAAGATTGATTCAAAATACCCTTTTTACTATTTTGTAAACTAGACATTTTTAAATTCCGGGATAAGCATTTTAAAGTATTAAAAAAGTGAAAATTAAGCATGTGACACTTTTAGGGGTCTTAATTATATTAGAAAAGGTTTTTTTATAATATTTTATGGCTATAGGAGATACCTAAGACATGTACTTACTCAATTATTCGATAATTCTCCAGTGAAACATATTTTAATGTTTCTCGGTATTTTATGGTTTAAATGATAAAAAACTAGTAAACTTGCGTTAGGTCTACACCGATTACATGCGTATAAACTTTAAAATGGCTGTTTTTGGCTATTTAGGACGCTAAATCAAGAAGATTTATCGCTTAATACGTAAAGTAAACGTTTCAAATGGAATGAAATATACATTTTCATTAGTTACATAATGCTGCATTATGTCACGAAATATTCTGAAGGTCAACACCAAGATCGGGAAGCAAATATTTCAGTGTGTCAGCGGCATAGACAAAAGATTATTGCCTAGGAAAACAATGAATTTTGCGGGTCAAGGCCTGAAAGCCTTTACCAAACGGCATATGAACAGTAGCGCCAAAATTATACGCAAGAAATATTTTGTAATGCCGGATGTTTTTGTCCCCGAAGCAAAAGTCAAATCTCATCGCTTCCAAACTGACTCTACTTCCTCTGACACCGCCACTAACAATAAGTCGTATGTTACGCTGGTAGTCGCATATACATCATTTCTTACGACGTAAAACAGACACGGAAAGTGTTTGAAATTGAGCCATAAATTTTACTCATTGGGACTTCTAAACGCTTGACACTAAGTACCTCACGGTTGCGGTAATATATACATGACTTTTTTTAAAGAGAATTAATATTGCTTTTAGGTAAGGCATATATTAAAAAAAACCCTCACGAAAAAATAATAAAAATAGATCGTCAGAATCACGTCTCACTATTACTCAATCATAAATCTAAGTTTTTCGATGGAAACACAATTTAAATGAATTGACATTTTACCTCATACAATAATTTGTGCGATAACCTTAAAAACGCATTTTTCTAACACAAGTTCTGCTGTTTGATTACTATTATGTTGCCCAAAAAAATTACGAAAGATCTATTTTTTATATACTATGTCATTACTCTCATGTTTGCAGGCGATCATTATATTATTTCAGTTTGAAAGCGGAGTGAGAGAGGAGTTATTTTTCAATTGCACCAAATTCTGCCGTGGCCCTTTTCTATCAAGATTTATGCGACGTAATGATTTATAAAAATACTTCGCTGAGGAAATTACTGCGTCCAATAAGGATTTTTGAACGTTGCGGTTTTCATCTTCAAGCGATAAATGGTTTACGCGTTCACTTTTTTTGGCCAAAAGTCGTCGGTCCGAGAGATGGAAAATATTTTGCTTCTAAGATTTAAGCCGGTCTTTCTGGTTTTCCGCAGCATTTTCAAGAGCGCGCGCAATGACGTTTCGCAACATCGGCCATACAGCAGGATTACGCCTTATCGCAGCAGAACCGCACCGCGTGCAGGCAGGTCAGTTACAAATAACCGAATCAGCTTTTCTTTATCAACAGTTGCGGTGCATAATCTTTCGAATTTTATCTGTGAGACTAAAACGAATTTTCCGCGAACATCGGATCCGTCGCGGAAACGGCAACGACGTTTCGAAATCCTTTGTCAGTTTTTTCATTCAAGTCGTAAAACATTAACTACGTTTCTCGTATCCATTCTAAGAACGCATAAAAAGAGCGCGAATCATTTCCGTTCAAACGTTGGAGAAAAAAACATCACGACTTCGGTTTTTTTAATTAAAATCGGAGAAAATATACTCGTCGAATCTTCGTCAAAAGGCAAGCGGTGACGCAAAGGGATTTTTCTTGGCATAGGAACAAAACGGGCTTAAACAATAAGAAGGTGGGATCGTTAAATGGGAGGTGTTGAACCATCCTCGCCTCTGGTAGCTAAAGCGCTAGAGAAGCCATTAGACGGGTTTCCGGCCAGAATTAGCCGGCGTCCCTACGAGCCGGCTTTTGAGGTCACAATCAAAGAAGCCATCTATAAGGGAGCGGGATAATAAAATAAATAAACGCCCCCGTTTGCCATTCAATCTGCCAACGCAGTCCGATACCGTAAAGCACGTTGCTTCCGAGTTACTCTCCGTTCATTTGCTTAAAAACCTACGCGTAGCTCCGGGCGGTTTCAACCGACCTTTCTTTTTCAAATGGGTATCCTTCTACCAACGCCTCTCAGCGCTGGAAAGCGCCGCTATACGCACTTCACCCGGAAATTTCATGCGCGTTTCTATTTCAATCACGACGTGTAGCACGTTTCCTTCATTCTAATACCATTTTTTGTGATTTTTTTATCGATGGATATCTGAGAGGGTCGTTTGGCATTCGCGTCCACGCTCGTTGGCGCGAAGGACGTCGGCACCACGAAGGACGGAAATAGTTATCGCCTATCTCTCGACATCACATCAGAGAAGTTGCGTTCGGATGATCACTCATAAACGGTGCGCCTACGATACGCTCGAATAAATGGCAAATTGGAGATGGTAGGCCACCTATATAGCGTTTCCAGTCCATACATCCAGCTGAATCTCTTTGTCAAACTCTTCCATTTCAATTCTCTCCTCTTGGCAGTCACCCACTCCGTCGAAGTCCTCCGGTTCACTTCCTCTTCTCTTCGCTTAATCAGCCCTCTCCTTTGAATTCAGTTAATTTTTCATGCGTTTTTCGTCATCTCTTCTGCATCCAACTTTCCCGCTCACCTTCCGTCTGCTTCCTCGTCACTCGCCTCAACCTCCTTCGGTTTGCTCACCTTTCTCTCCTTCCCCTCTTCCTCCCGCCCTCACCCCTACTCGCTCTTTATCTCGCGACGCATTCTCCTTTCAGATGGAGACACGAAATCCTTGCGCAAATCCGCGAGCTCCCCGTTGTTTAACTTTGTCTTTTCAGACATCCACGTCCCATTGTTTGGGGAGGCGGTTTTTTTGTAGTTCTCGTCTCAAGTTGGCATGTTTTGGCATGTTTTTTCTTAGTGAACCGATCAACGCGACTCTTGTGTAACCTTTCTTTCACTGTTTGCCGATATGGAGAGGTTGCAGGAGCCCTTGAACTGTCTGATTATATGAGTAAAACTGCTGCTGGCAATTATTTTTTGGGAGAAATCGACGATCAATTGCAAAATTACTTGAATTACTTTTAGTCACTAACGTCCTAAAAAAACAAATTTCCTCTTCCATGGATGTATATATATATATATATATATATATATATATATATATATATATATATATCTCTAAGTATATTATAAAATCGTAATGACCATCATCATCATCATGATGCGTAACGCTCTAATTTTGTGAATAACTCGATTATAAATTAACTTAGAAGCCTGGAATTCCTCAGGATATCAGTGTTAATGAATCTCTACGTTATGATTAAATATAATTTCGAATGATATATATATAAATTAACTTAAGGAAACAAGATGTTGAAGGAAGCCCAGCGGACACTTACCGAGGATCACATTGGCAGGCTGCTGGGGGCGTCGAAGAGACACGTACAAAACACGCACATAAAAACACGAAAGCTTTTCGGGCATATGCCCTTCATCAGCGATGGAGAGAGAGTAACTGAACTATATATATATATATATATATATATATATATATATATATATATATATATATATATATATATATATATATAATACCTATATAACAGGAGTGGCCAAACCTACCTGCTTACATTCAGAGCAGCATATGATAATTTTCCTAAGTTTGAGAGTCGCAAGATACACATTCTGCGTACAAAAATGTATGGACAGTAGACATAACTTGTATTCGAAGCAATACAGAGAGAATTCATGTCCCGTAAGCATCCCTTAATCGCACCGTGTTATTGCACTCTGACGTGCTATGCCTTGATACGCCCTTTAGTGTAAATGGATGAGCTCCACGTTAAGTTAAAAGGGCCGCGGTTTGACCACCGCTGTTATACAATTTTAACTGATGCGACGCTTTTGCTGATGTCTAGTGAAAGCATTTCTGCTAAGTCCACGTTTAATATGGCTGAATACATTTGAAAAATTAATTTATAGCAGTGATATGGTATAAATGCACAGAAAATGTATTTTTCCATATTATATTTTCATTACCTTTTCATTTTGCAAGGAATAAGATTGTATGAGAAAAAGAGGAAAACGGATGCTCATTCATTCATTAACCAGGATGTCTATTGGTAATTGTAATATTTAATCTCTCAATAGCTTGTTTGAAGGTTGAAAAACCATGTCTCTCCAATAGACATGCCTAATAAGGCTAGGAAAATCAGATGCAAATTTCGGCCACAAAGCAGCCGTCATCAGTGGTGGTTCGCCATTATTTTGTCTAATTGATTTTAGCATAACGTATGCTAAATATTATTTTTTGATTTAACTTTAAATTCGTTATCAAGCAGAAGTAATATTGTGGTAAACAGCGACTTCCCCATAATTTTAGGCTGCCCAAAAGTGAAGCTTTAATTAGCAGAATATGTAACCTGTTGAATTAACAGATATCACATGGATATCATCAAACAAGTGTTACTTCTAAATTGCCGACGATATCGAATTTTGTATAAATCAGAGAAATGCGATTATATTTTCTAGTACTGAAATTGTTCCTGTAGAGATTTTAAAAGATTGTTGAATAACGTTTATAAGATGTGAGTGCAGCTTTAAGCACATAAGAAGGTGGGAGATTCGAATTTTAATTATAAGAGAAAGTAGGAAGAGCTATGAAGAAATGGCTGCCTGAGGCTGGCCGGAATTTTGACCGAATTTAAATTCAAGCGTTATATCACCGCTAAAAAAATCTATCGAAGATAAAGAAAGCTTCACGGAAAAAAATTTTAATACGATACGATGAAACTAAAATATTTGAAAAAGTCACATGAAGGTCATACGATCATTTCTAATCAAATATCCTCAATAATATTTACATGACCCAATATTTCTTAATATTAATTTTTGATAGCAAATTTGATCAAAGAAAACCAATGAATCAAATAAAGACAGTTAACAGATGCGTGCCGCCTTTAAAAGAATACTCTCATATACATAGCTAGATAACTGAGTTAATGCTATTGAATACTAGACTCCGCTATAGGCGCTAATTCATTAGGTATATCATTAAGTGAATGGAACTACTGAAGATTAAAATTGAAGCTGCAGAAATAATACACGTTTTAAATGCAAACACCAGTGGTTAAGAAAGATGGCCGCTGCGCGGAGACTTCAACGCGCGCCTAAATTAGGAACTTGTGATGTCTACAAGCGAGCGTTTGTAAGCTGCGAATCTTAAAATAAATATGCTATAATAAAATTTAAATCGTAATGAAAGGATTTCAGCGCAACTTAAGGTTGGGGACATTTCACTCGCATTAAAATTAATACACTTTGCCGCTGTATTATTAGTCATGGAATCACGCATAGAGGAAAATTAATACCAAAAAAATAATCTCTATCCTGAGGCTTGTATGGTTTTTCTAACCACAGCTCCAGCGTCCCACGAAGTCCTTCGCTGCGTCACTGGCAAGGTCCCGGATCAAAGACACAACAGGCTTAGACGCACACGTTCATTTCCAAACTTCTAGAGTTCATTTTTGAAGGAATCGGACGAAAATCCGAAGAGATTCGCAATGCTTTTATGATACATGTTATCGTTATTCATGCTAAAATAATGTCGTAAAGTGGATGCTTATTGGACCTTAAAGGTGAGAGACTATCGCCTCTTCCTAATATTCCACCCCGCAAGAAATTATACCTCGTATTGGGTGGTTAATATTTCTCGAAACACTGATCTAAAAGCAACGTTTTGAAATACCCTTTAAAAGAAAATAAACATTAATTTCTTTCCCACGCCATCTAATTTAAGTTTACTTGGTGATATTTTCAACTACGGTACATACACATACATTTTACTTAATCTAACCAAGGCCTAGTTGAGTATATCATAAAATTATCATCGGAGCTTCTTATCTCAGCATTCGGTGAATGTGAATTCACATTGGGTTTACAACAAACCTTAATCTTAATAAATATAAACCGGCAAGTTAGTATTCCTTCTGTTTTTGAAAAGATCTTTTATCACCACGATGAGTCAAGAATCTTGTGATAAAAATTGTTTTTTATTTTCTTTTGACCATATTTCCATGAACTCGTTTGAATTCCTTTCCAAGTTGCGCTGAAGTGAATTTGCGTTTGATATTGAAATTATAATGCTTCTATGTCATCATCACAAACTCTCAACAAGATCCTCGTGTGTGTGCAATCGGTTCGTATGTTTGGCCGTATTGTTAGGAAAATATTCCTTGCGCACTTCTTTTATTTGTTTTGCACTTTGTTGTGAATATCTCTCATCCTTAGCAACCGAGTATATTCTTCTCCAAACATGAGCTTTCGCGATGTATGGTTATTATTATATTTTCATGGTATTGCAGTAACGCTGCATTTGATTTCTCATACGACATCAGCAAGTGGTTGCACGCATTTTTCAGGCTCCAAAACTATATAAATAACTAGCATTTAATATTTTTGATTAATTTATAAAGTCATTTTTAATTTTTCATTTAAAATCTCTTCTATAACTTCCATAAATTAAAACATAAATTACAGTCACCCGAAAATTATGCATATTATGCCTTCACGTATGTATAATCTCATATGATAAGCAAATAAATACGTGCGCTTTACTTACATTTTCACCAAGTAGTTTTAATCTCTTTTCAGAAATGTTATTTTATTAAATTGAAAACAACCAAAAACACGTAAAATAACATCCCGAATCGTTACTGCCGTTACCAAGTGCTGAGCCCCATTCCAACGCTATTGCGATGTGCTGGGGTCGATGTATAACGCTTGAAGTGAAATTTTTGCTACGTATCCGGGCATTTTCAAGCGGCACAACACGATGAAATTCTTCCAGGATAGCCGGTGTGTAAAAAAATCGATTACACAGAGTTAGTTACCGGAGAATAGTTAAATAACTGGGAGGAACCGACGCGACGAGTAATATGTGAAGTTTTCTAAATGAAGAAACTAACAAGTAAAATACTTTCGATGATTAATCTTGCTAGTTACTTTGCAAACCAACCAAAACTCTAACAGGTCCACAAAATTATTTATTAATTTGAATAGTATTTAGTAACATCGAAAATATTCCCCTGCTATATACGTATTATATCATGCAATGGGTACGGTAAAGAAGCATTTTGCATGCTGAAACATCGCTGTAATTTCTCCTCTACACATTTACATAATTGTACTATTAAGCATTTATCGATATTTTGTTCAAACTCAAACATACGATAACCTGAGATAAGTTTTAGTGGTTTTTGCCTCGTTAGATGCAATTAGTAGAAATACCTCAAGGTAAATAATTATGAATTGCATTAAAGTTGACAAAATTTGAAATGGCACTTTATTTATATAACTTTAATCGTTAGGATAAACACAGTTTTCGAACCACTACTGTATTTGTTTGATGTCGACATTCGGTGCACTCGATACACTTAAAATTTCAACCATTTTAGGTGACATAATTGCAGCTTGAACCTCTCTCATAATTTCTTGTTGCATAATTATAATGAAATATCAAAAGAAAGCTTCAGTCAGCAATAAACTGCGCTTTTCAAGTTCGGTTGTTGCAAAACAAAGCCTTCAGACTCTCTTTTATATTACCTAAAGTTAGAACATTCTGTCCTAAGCGCAGAAATACCATAGTTTTTAAATATCCAAGAATATATTACAAAAAGGATGTGGAGTTTTCGCCGATTCACATGATTTTTTAAACTTATCAGTTCAATTATCATCATTCATTGTGGGCGATGTTTGACCAGGAATTTAATTGCAAATAGCCTCGGTGAAATATTTTCAGAACGGTTATGCAATTACAGACTTGGATGCTGTTATACAATTTGTCTTTTTATTGTATAATCGCACGTGTACTAACTTTGAGCTTACTCAACGGTTAACATAGCTTTTACTAATAAACCAGAAGATGGATATTTCTGCAATTAAGGAAATATAAGACGAGCATTTAAAGTTAGAATTCTTTATCTCATGTTACGGACTTTATGCGAAACCACTTTCCTCTTTACAACGGAAAATATGAATACCCCTCTATTTAAATAAATATTCATAAGTTTTTAAAAGAAGATTAATAGGCATGAATAATTTTGTATCGTAGACTCGAGACTCGCTGATATTTTCTTTGAGCATAAAAAACAACATATTAGCTATTGTTTGATATGCTATCTCCACTATGAATAAGGGATAAAGATGCTGCAATTTATGACTCACACAGAGACGGATTTAGAATGCTCAAAATGAATTTGCCATTGCCTCAGAGATAATCTCGGAAAATATGCGTTTTTGTCCAATGCAAAATTCTCCAGTTTAGATTATTTCAAAAGTCATAGGCGTCGTTATTTTTTCACACAAATTCTTTGCCGACCTCAGTTTTGTCAGCGAGATATTAGCGAGCGACTGAACATTTTAATGAAATAATCGGCACTGAAGGGCGGTTGATCAAGGGAGATATTGACTTTTGATCGTTAATGACGTTTTTATAACGCATGAGATGACTTTCGAAATTCATGCCGCCACGTGTGTGGTCGTCGCACGTTCATCGGTGTAGCAACGGCGCCTGTGACGGAATCGGTCTTCTTGAAGAATATAAAGACCCAACAACCCCACCCTTCGATCAAAGACATAAAAACGAAAACGATCCCCTTAGGGAATCTACTTCGGCGCGCCGACCGAGAGGGTCTTTTCACCGGCGCGACGCTCAAAAAGTTCGGTCAATCCGACTTTTCTCGTCCGTGGACTCATTCGAAGCAGCCAGTCATTCAGCGGCTGCTCATTTCTAGGTCTCGGGATCACATCCCCATCGAACTGAATTCAGTCCGCGCGGAGATATTCTAGGACAAGCATTCGACGTCGAGTTGCGAAAACGAATCGCGCGCGTAAATACGCTGAAAATGATCCACGGGGACCATTACGTTATTACGAGTCCTATTTGCTCGCGTCCCGCCCAGCGTTTTTCTTTATTTATCGTGTTAGGATTTAATTAATTTTTGCGTGCTGAAGTTCACGGCGGAACATCGCCCAGAGGCAAAAACTAGGAACAAATCGAGGGTGAGTTGGTGAGGAGGGAAGGGGGGAGATTTGAGGGTGAGGGAGCGGAACGCCGACATGCGCAGCACCCGACCCGCGCTCCGGAGGAAGGTGGTGGTGCATCGGGTTACACTCCGCAGCAATGCACAAGACTTCTTTCGTTGCCCAATCTCACCCTCCCACCATAGCCGCCGCAACCGCCATTCCAACCCCTCCCCACCTCCTCCGACCCTACCACTTCCCGCAACAACTTCCTCCCCTCTCGGCCTCCCTCCCCGACGCCTCTTCCCCTCTTTCCATCCTTTCCTCGGCAGCTCTCACCCGCTCGCTTCAATCAGTTTGCCATTACCATCGGGAGAGGCAGCAGTCGGCCTGTTTCATTCTCTCCCGCGCGCGATATCTCCGTCGGCCGCCCGCATCTAACGTTATAACAGAGGACACGACGGAAGTGGAGACCTACTAAGTCTTTCGGAGAGCTAAGAGAAGCAGAGGCAACGCGGGATTTCGTAACGGTAAGCGAGCGAAATGATCGAAAAAATCTCCTTCGTTCTGCGGCCAACTTTGCATTCCGCGACCTCTCGTGTTACCCGGTTCCACGCCGGCGCTTCCTCCTTGCCGCTATACGCTTCGGTTTCTTTCACCTCTCGCGTTCATCCGCCGCTTCTTTCCTATCTCGTTTACCCCTTTCGGAGAGTCGACGGGAGCAATTGGATATGGACAGGAAAGGTGCTTCGAGAGGTTGCCGCCAGAGGCGCTGATCACACCTTTTCGCCTGCGTTCGAAAGTGGAAAAAAAAGACGCGATGAGATTTCCGCCGCGCTCTTTGGAGCTTCGTTCTGGCGACTTTCGACTATCTCACACTGGATTTTTAAGGCGCGGGAGAACGGAAAGGGACAGGGAAGCGACGTAAAAAAAAGAAATGCGTGATAGTCGGGAAGAAGAACGACCATTGTTCCGTTTACGCGTAAACACCTGAGAAAATAATCTTTTAGACTTTTCCAACCGATTCGCCTTTTAGCTCTTTCATGTACGCCCATTTCGCGCAGGTCATAAAATGCTTGTTATAAATTTCGGTCGGATTTTTATTATTCGCGATTCGGAGGGATGCGGCAAACGCCTGTATTTTTACGACTCAGATGCCCTGAATCTGTAAACTTCCTTCGATTAATGGCATGCGAGAATAAATTGTAAACTAAATAGCTTTGATAAAAGATTCTATTCTTGAAATTTACAAATTAATTAAAGTGTACGCTTCTGGTACAATATTTATTACTCAAAAGCCGGTCGTTCCTTATGAAATGGTATCGTCTGAAATTTTGCAAAAAGCGATTTCCTTGTAATTAGTCATTTTTGCTTTATTATCAATTTTATCCTTAAACACGGCTATGTTAATGCATTCATTGCGGCGTATAAGTCCACCGTGAATTTTTGTTTTACAAGTTTGTTTAGGCACATTACAGACCGTATAAGTCGACCAAATTCATTCATTTAAGAAATACTTTCAATGAAGTATTTTCTGGCGAAATCGATGACCAGAATCGAAAAAAATAGGGAAATAAATGTCTTAATAAGGTGTAGCCGATTTGATGAAGGGTAAATATGCTGGGAATTTTAATGACACACATTACGGCACGTGCCAACACACTTTGATGTCTAATGCGAATTATAGTGAAATTTATCCAGACTAGCGATCATGGATGTATGCTAAATAACTTGTAAACTTTGAAACATCAGCCTTGATAAGTTTAATTGTTTAGACCGAGGATTAGTAATATTTCTCAATTTTGATGTCATTTACTTGGAATTTAAGATGCCCGTTTTATGGTCAGCCAATAAATCGACCTTAATTTTTTAAGCGTTTTTAAAGCCTCAAATGTCGACTTTATACGTCGAGATTTACGGTGTTTATACATAAGTATAAAAACATTGCATAATGTATGTGTATACATACTACCTTCTTCATTGGGCCATTGCAATTTTAAACTGGTGAATTGTAGTAATTTATTTATTTATTTCAATAACTCGTACTTTATTTACATTCAACATTAACAACAAAATCAATCAGGTACAACCATGCCTTATTCGAACCCGCAATCCTAGCATTTGGAGTGTCACCGTAACCACCCCTCTATCAATTCCGAATTTATAGTAAAATCTATTTTATTTATAAAATAATGAGCTTGCCAGAGAATTACTAAGTTCGTGTCATGGCTAAAAATTTCAAGAATAAGCGCTAAAAATAAAAAAATGAAAAATTGCTTAACTCGGATATCGCCAATTTGTTGTGACTATTGGAGATACCCGAGATAAGTACTTTTTAAATTTTTTATTCATGAAAATGAGTGATATATATATGTGAATAAGGGTGTCTAGGAGACTTCCTTATTTACAAAACTATCTCCTGATTAAAATCTTAAGTAAACTGGGAAATCGCTAGCCCGGATCGTGAAAATCGAAAGAGATATCTATTTCCTGTAAAAACTTGTGAATCTTACCTTCATTGGCGAATCAACACCTTCCACCCTAGACCTGACAGGCTATGAGATCTTGTTACGCAAAAGAGAACAATCATAAAATCTTGTCACGGTGGAGGGATTTTTATCCAAATTAATATCCTGTCTTTTGAACGTTAAGCACATGTATGATGAAAGTTATGATTAACGATGGTCAGAGGAGATAATGTGGATCTCACATAAAAATAATAATTTAGCCTTTGGAAAAATGCGGAAGGGAATAAACAATTAAGAACGTGTATCCGATGGTCAAATATACTATTTTTCTATTTCACAACATTGTGTTAGTCATATGCAGGTTTCATTAAATATATTTTTCTGCATATGCACGCATTGAAGATTCATAGAAATCCTATGTCCAGCTATTCATCGAAAAAGTAGGACGTTGGCGATTGCAAGTTGCGCTGCCATAACGTATAGAATCTTTTTTCCCTTAACTGGAAAAGCCTCACTTTCTTTAAAATCTTTCTTAAATTAATTTCTATATTCTCACTATGTAACAGTATTACAGGTTGAAATATCATCATCTCATTTCGTTATTTCTTTGATTATATGGTAAAACGTTCCAGTATTGTGGAAATTCCTAACCCGCGTAGAGATAGGAAAAGTTTTGTTTAACTTTCCAATCATTGTATACAATCCGTGCACATGGTTTATCTCTGCCTGCGACGGAACATTAAATAAAATACAATTGAAAGAAGACGAAATGAATATTTTAATGCTTTTTTTAATTACTACTATGCATCGTATCTAAAAAAACTTGTTTTTGTAAAAAGATCCATTATTCTCGTTCATCTCGCTCAGCGCAAAGTGAAATTATTGAGATGTTTGCACTTCAGAACTCCATTAAGGGCCTTCAGAAATTTCCGACGAGGCTCCGTGCGTTTATCTTGTCAAATTTAAAGATGGTCAACGTTGAACAAAGAGGCTAGGAAAAGGAACATCGCGACGAAATGATCTCATTTCCTGGTTCGCGCCTCCTCTCGTCTCACCTTCGTATCCGATGAATAACGTCGGTTGGCAATGTTAATGCTCAAACGCTTTCACCTTTGGTTTGGAAAGCGTAGAAAACACGCGGTGGCTATGCGAATCATATAAATGCACTTGTTTGGTAATTTGGCGCGAGGGAAATTTTAATTGATTTATCTTTTTTTGGTGGACGTGAAATTTTCCTCGACACGGCTTAGCGATGAGGCGGATAATCTTTACGATCGATCTCAGCAGCGCCTTTTCGGAATAAATTTTAAATGCTCGCAAAACTGTGGCCGCGCTATTGCCGGAGGATGATGGCTATTGGGTTAACGAGATAAATATTTATGATATACTAGCTAATTACCCGGGCTTTGCCCCATGTTCACAGGTTCGAGTTTTTCGTGCTCGTATCACTCGCTAATATTTTAATTCAAACTCAAGGTATTCTAGAGGTAAACCTTCAAATAAGTGGTTCGTTTGTTAACTCTCACTTTTAGGTTTCGAAAAATCATGTGCTGGCCACATGAAAATACAAAACTGGTGTTTCTCCACGCCAGAACGACCTAGGCTTTCAAATGAGCCGTCATATACCTCGGTAGGTTCTTCCGTTCACTCTCAATTTTAACTCTCGGAAAGTCATGTGCTGGCTAAAGGAAATACCAATATTATTCAATGTTCCACAGTTTATCCATTTAGTGTATCATTATAAGTCTAAATCCTAAATTTGGTTGGTGGATATGAAGCTAAAATGGCGGAGTTATAGCCGTTCAAAGAGCATTACATACGTACAGACAGGTTAAAATTTCGCCTCCAAAATCCAACTACGCTCTTCCTTTTCATCATATTAGATAGCATGCCAAGTTTAGTGGCTCTAGGATTTGTATAGCTGATCAAACAAACAGACAAACACTTGGAATTATATTATAGATTCTCCTGGTAGTTGTCGATGGCGATCTGTATGAAACGGGAGAGGTCATATTTTCACTCAAACTGCGAGGTACGCGAACTGAAAATATAGCCTCGAGGAAAATATCAATTTTCTTCCGCTGAATATTCCGTCTTTGTTGGCTGTTAATTTATTGAAAAAAGGAGCCCCGTTGAAAATGTTGCGAATATTTTTTCAGTCTAAATCGCAACTAGTTTTGCAATTTGATGTTGTGACTTGCAAGTAATAGGAAGTTATGGTGCGGTTGAGAAACGAAGAACCAGAACTCTTTTATGTATCTGAAGATGGGACTAATTTTAATGAAGGTAAGCGGGAATAGAGCTTCCGAAAAAAATCAGGCTGAAGGGCACATGTCAAGGCTGTTGTGGAGTTGATTGTGAATTCGCCGCAGCTTCAGATGATAAATTAGCGTAACGTCCACTTTAAAAGACTAACAGGAAGATCCTGTGCACACACTGACTTTTCATATTTCTGCGTACAAATAAGAATATTAAAATTTTTTGAATGGAATATACCTTATAAGAACAATTTTGAATTTGCCCTTGAACTTTTATTTTTGTGTACAGCATTTAAATAATTGAATCCCCTCGTAAAAGTCGCGTGTGCCAACCAATGCCAATGATGTGGATATTTTAAAATCGTGACCATCTGAATGAGTCATTTAACTTTTTTCACGTTTTTTATAATAATTATTATTATTAACATGAAAATTAAATAACCATTATTCTTAATACTGACCAGTTAAAGGACGCCAACTAGAAACCAAGTAAATGGATGTTATTAATGGAGAATTTCTCGGAGGCAGTAATTTTAACTGTTGCTTTTGTATTATTTTTATTAAATAAGGTAACATAATTTATTTTATTTATATTGCACATTTATAAACTTCCTCTTCAAATGTACGGGTAAAGGAAGTATAATTACTCTTTGCGGTATTTTTCATAAAAAAGTTTGCATCTATGATTGGATTGGCAAAAGAGACCTTGAGGCGATAATGATAGTTAATTGTGTGCAATTTTAAACGGAGATCTCAGTTAAGAGATAGGTAAAAATTGATATATTAAAATACGGAAATGAGGCTTGTACTGAAATAAGACGGATGTCTCAACAAGAAGCATTCATGATCTAGGTGCGGCTTATAACAAATGCATTAACACGGAGGGAGGAGAAAATGAACGAGTGTCGTTTATGTAAGCGAAAGAGAGATCCTTATAAAATTACGTAAATAAGAAACGGTTCAGGCAAATATTAAGGGTATGAGTTATATTGAAATGGAATACCGAGAAGGGATTTAAGACGATCGATATTTTAGTAGTTAACATGATGGGGAAGAGGTCGCTACGAAAAAATCAAGGGAAATACTTCAGGAGAAATATCCGTGGACATAAATTTAAGAAGAAACATTTCGATAAAAACTACCTATTCTTGATAACTTCTTTATTAAATCGGTTTCAACAACTTTTTCCTTTGCCTGTGATACTCTTTGGTACCACTAGAAGGCAACTGCAGATTTTATTTCGCGTATACTTTTACGAGAAGATATTAATCATCCAACTACATGCATAAATTATTTTCAAAGATTTTATGACTTCAGAATTATGACATGACGGCCTCTCTGATACGAACAGTAGTTTGCGGTGCTTGGCAGGCTATTAATTAGTTTGTACGGCTGTCTCTTTGATATGAATGGAAATTGAACGAACAATAATGTGTAGAATTTTCATACAAGCTTGAGAATATTTTATGAGAAATCTATTTCTCTCGGAGTGTAATTTGAGTAATTGGAGAAATGTAGAAATCTGCCTCGAGACTTAAAGTTATTTAATTTGTAGGATATCTTTGGACACCTTTTTCATTTGAAATGCGAAAGAGATTTACACGGATAAATTACTTTTACATAACTTCATGCACGTTTTACTTATTTTTACTGGAGGAAGTGTCATATTAATAAATCGAACCATAATTTTTACCAATAGCTAAGCACTCTTTGCTAAGGAAAGTGATTTTATTCTGATTTTTAGGGTCCAGGAGGTTTTAATTTATCGAAATATTTTGTTAAAAAAATAAAGGAAATTCTATATCTTATCAAGGTCCAAAAACGTTTTTAACAAATGATTTTTTATGCAATAAAAACAAATTATATCTCATTAGTGATTAGTACTTAAAAATTAAACTATACACCACATATTGTTCGAATGTTTTTAATATGTGTGCATACGTAGTTGTGAATAAAATAATTTATAGTGCTAACCTTGTATTTATAAAGAGCACAAAATAAAATAACTCTCCTATCATTAATTTACTTATCATCGTCATACCCCCACCCCTGTACGGAGAAAACGTGTTTTTTTGCTTCTCGAATATTTTCTGGAGGTCGTGGCGACCAAACATCCGGACGAATCTGCCTCAGAACCACTGTTCATGACTATAATTTTGTTGCTACGAAAAAATATTAATTACGGAACATTTCAATTATGACGTTTATTTCTAAAAGAAGTTCGGAAAAAGCGTTACCATCATAAGATATTTATCTTTCTCAGAGAATTGTTGGTTTTGATGTTCCGGATTTAAATTTACGATAATCATTTTCTTCACTCACCACGCAAGGCTTTCTCGTAATACTGTTAAACCCCTCGAGCCATTATTATCGAAAGGTATCCGAATTTCATCTTAGCGACCAGTTATAAAATCCAAGTATTTGCATCAACTATTAAATGACTGCTACTGGTTAAAACGCCTGCTCTACAAACCACAATGTGAAAGGCAAAAAAATAAACAAAGTTGAAATTTACGAAGAGAAATAAAATTCTACTCATTTTTATTTTCATTTATAAAAAATATCCTTATGATCGCATATACTGACTAACTCAAAAGATTGGCGAAAAAAATTAAACCAAATTATTATCGGTATCGGTCAAAGTATTTCTCGGTAAACTATTTTGTCGCCTATTGTATTGTTGTTTACTGTCGTAATACATAAAATTTCTCGAATTCTTTGCATTCTGACGCGCGATTGGCTGTGAAAAATGGAAAATACAATAAAAGTCTGGCGGCTTTCAGTGTTTGGACTTGAAATTTCTCGATAATTGGTTCAAATGCCAATTTGTTTGTTAAATTACTTTTTTAAATTATCAGAAGTTATTTTCTGTGCATGAAAAAATTAGCGAAATCAGTATCATTAATCCTTTTCTTGTTCCCGTTGAAAATTATAATATTTTCTTCGTAAAAACTTGATAAAAAATTCTTCGAATAAAAATATTTGAAGCGCTAACATTAATAGAGGCAAAATTTCAGTAGTCTTTTACTCTAAAATGTTCGAAATGTAGACGCTATAATGTTCAAAACACAACTTCGTCCTTCGTTCTTAAACCCGCGAGATCGAGGCCTTGCCACATAAACACTGCGTAGAAATTCAAATAAACAATATATATACTTTGAGATTCTCATACCAGCGACAGGCATCCGACCCTCTCGCTTTGAAATGAATTCATATTCACTATGACGGCGAGGACGGAATTTTGAAACTGGTGATGAAATGGTATTTTTTCTGTGGGATCTCGGAGAAACTCTGAAAACACGACGGAGACCAAAGAAATCGGGAGGTTATAATAGTTACATAATGCTATCATCAGATCTGGTTGCGATAAATTTTTCAACCCAATAGTTTTGAATCTTTTGATCCAATTAATTAAAAGCACATAAAAATTAATCATCAAATGTTGCCTCCATCGGTTAGCGTCTGCGGGACCTATTTTTTTCTAATTCCAAAATATTATGCTAAACAGATCGTTAAATATATATATATATATATATATATATATATATATATATATATATATATATATATCGGCGGCTGATAATGTTACGTAACGATTCAAAACGGCATTCCAACGATCCATATTTCGTCCAGATACCGCTTTTCGTCGTGTCAGGTCTCCCGTTCGTCTGGAGGGTGCAAATAAAAGAACCGCCTCAATGACGAACGTAGAACTTTCATATACGAATTTCGGTTCTCCCGGATGAAACGGATGAAGTGGCCGGTCCAATGAAAGTGGATAACACCCGAATCAAGATTTCGAGTGGTCGTCTATACCGGTTTTTGGGAGCTCAGGGCTTAAAAGGTTTGGTGAAAGCTTTCTAGGGATAACCGGGAGTATGTAGCGATTCTGGATTGAGTGTATTTGGGAGAAATGGGGAAGGCAATTTTGAAACGCGATTGCAAAACGACGAGAGATTTTGAGGGCTCAAGGCGGATGAGGGGATGATAGTTAGGGAAAATGGGGTGAGAATAATGATTATAAAGAGATATGAAGAGGTCGAGGAGTTGAGAAGCAGTTTAGGCTGTCGACAGCCGAGTGGGAAGTTGTGTAAGTCAGTATTGATGAATGGTTGTAAGTTGAGAGAAAGAAATGGAGGATAAAATAAAAAAAACAACGGCCGAGGAAATCAATTGATGGCTAAATAGGGATCATTAAAGTAATCATCGACTTCAAAGGAAAAAATAGATAATGGTAATTACCACGATTAAAAACCATTGACTTCAAAGGAAAAAATCTCGCGGATTTGTATCACTTCCGGTAAAAAAGATTAATGAGGTAAGTTTGGCTTGTTCTTTTCTGTGGCGTACTCCAAATTCCGTAAAAACGTTTTTTGGCGGTTTGATCAAGCTTTAAAAAAAATGTGGGTGAAAAAATTTAAAAGGAAAGAGGAAAACCGGATTTACCTGAATGGGCAATGCGTTTTTTCTTACTAAGGGAGCTTATGAGGAGCTTTTTGTTTTTGTTTCCTATCTTCCCGAAAGAAAAATATTTTAAAGTGGTTTTTTACTCTAGATGATGAAATTTTTACGTAAAACACTCTTCGAAACCAATGAGGAAATGTTCAGTTTAACCCTTTCGGGACCATAAGAAAACTAAGATAAAAATAATTTTAAAAAATAATTTCAGTTTTTTGGGGAAAGTTATTATTGTATTTAAAATCGCATTAACATAACCTCCTTATAGAGAAATCGTACGGGACATATATGTCCCTGTGGGCAGAAGGGCAATAATCAAATTCTTATACTTTCTCAAATAGTTGAGTTTTATTGTTTTAAATAAATATTAAACAAAATTTCTCTCATATATTTGGAAAATTATTACCTATACTATCAGAAAAATATATAGTAAATATTTGATATGCAAATATGACATTTTTCTATGAATGATATTCCACAAAACAATTTCTTTTTGAAGTGAAACATAAATGAACATTACAAATGTCGCAAGCATTGTTCGTCCGATCTTCAATTTTCTTTTTGGCACACATTGCACATCTTTTTCTTTCTTTGTCGTTTTGTGATCCGGCATTCTGGATGGAATAGATGTACGAATACTTCGAACAGTTTCCGTAGGACAACATCTATGTCTTGATGTATAATTCCCTATGAGTTTTCTAGCAATGATTTGCTTGAACTGTAGAGAAGTTATTACTTTACCTTGCTCCTTATTTTTTTGGTCTCCATAAATAAACAATAAGCATTATTCACTGAAATGTCCAACAAATCAAAAAACACGCAAGTGGTATTTAATTTTAGCCCTTCTATCGATTTCGTAAGTAACCTTCTTTTGGTCCATTAAATCTACTCCTCCCTTATATTTATTACATAATTTTATCATTTTGGGACATGGAATATATATTTCAACTGAACCTGCTCTTCTTCTACCCACCCGAAATGTTTCTTTTGGTTCAATAAAATTTGATAGAAGAGTAACTGAGCGACTGTCCATCCATTTCACACGCGAAACACCCCTGGAAATAACAA
Source organism: Tanypteryx hageni (assembly GCA_028673005.1). Classification (NCBI taxonomy): domain Eukaryota; kingdom Metazoa; phylum Arthropoda; class Insecta; order Odonata; family Petaluridae; genus Tanypteryx; species Tanypteryx hageni. The sequence goes on from CM054116.1 coordinate 98,109,105, forward strand.
AGTCAATGTCACCCCGTTGCATAACTTTATCACCCTTCATGTTTTTTTGGCATTCTCTGTCTGCCAGCCCTTACTGTCCCGCACGCAAAAATATTTTTTTTTTGAGCTGTAACTGTAATTTTGGTGAATTGAAAAAATTATCAGTATAGACCCTTGTCTTCTAATCTCCTTGTCAAAGATAAAACTACCCCTTCTCCCAAGCCATGTTCAGGATACTGCTTTTTTCCTGTATACAAATCAAATTCATATAAATATCCGGTAACAGCATCACACCTACACCACAGTTTGAAACCACTTTATTGGCATATTTTTATATATTGCTTCATTTGTTTATGACCTTTGAATTTAATCATATGTTCATCAACTGTCTGGTGTTTAGACGGTTCCCGAGCAGTAAGGAATCATTCATTGAAATGATTTATTAATGGCCTAATTTTGAATGCTCTATCGTAATTTTGGTCGTCTCTGGGAAGAATTTTCTTTTTATCAGAAAAATGCAATGCAGCGCGTGTTGCTTCAAATCTTGCCCGCGGCATAACATTTGCTAAATATGGGCAGGACATGTCTGGATCAGTTGACCAATAATCCCTAATTGTGGGTAAAAAATAATGATAACCCATGACAAGATTCATAGGAACGCCTTAATTTCGTCCGAATTCGTGGTAATGGGACACCTTTTTGTTCCATATACAATATGGACTGATTAATTATGAGTTCCACCAGACCACTGAAGTTATTAGTTTTCAAAAACCTCAAAATGGTCATTACTATCCTCCACATATATTTTAACCTCGCCATAGGGGTATTCAAACGATCCCTTCGCCCATGGAAAACTTTCTGTTCTTGACCAAGAAAATTCAGCTTCAGATTTGGACTCACTTTTTGAGGATGAAGCTGCTACAACAGGTTTTACACTTGTTATTTTAGTCCTCTTCCCCACCGGATGTTCAATTATTATTTCTTCTTCAATTTTTTCACTATCTCAGGCTAAAAATTCTTTATCCTCGTCATATAGAACTAGACCATCCTCATAATCGCTGTCATCTGAAAACAAGTATTGTTGAATACTTGCTTCAGTTACATTAAAAACACGTTCTTTCCCTGCCATTATGGGCTAGAAGTAAAAATGCCAAATATAGGTCCGACTCAAAATTCATGGAAAAATTATAAAAAAGAATAAAAGAAATTTACATTAAAATCGTAATTATAAGATAACCTTTAACTTACTTAATTTTGAGAAATATATAATCCAGTTTGATGTATAAATGGTATACTTCCGATCCAACTTCGTAATATTAAATAATGCGAAAAATAGGACAGCTAAGTTCAGAATAACTTTCCCGATAATTCTCCTTTCCTCAGTTATATTTCTCTGCCTCACGCTGATGATAACAACAGCTAAAACTTTAAAAAGTAGGAAACACTTTCGATTTATTCACATATCAAGTAAGATGCTACCTCTTCCGAAACCAAAACGAAACTGATTGGTTCTAGCAGCAAAGTTTTGGAAGAAACTGCCCTTCTTGTTCGGCAAACACAAAGAAAAAGTCATTTCTAAGAGCATCTGGGATTTATTGTTGTATTGTCACTTGAGAAACAAAGAAAGCAGCAAAGCGTTCCACATGGAGTCAACCAAACTCGGGATACAAAGAGTCGTTCCGCTTGGTGAAAAAGGTTATACCTGGATTTCCCAATACCCTCTTTTATGGCATCAAGCACGTGTGTATACCCTCTATGAAAATAGCCAAAAAAGGTTTTGGCTGTATATTTGTACGTATGTAGTTCGTATTTACGAGAAAAAATATATGGGACAGTATGAGTCCGAGTATAGCCTTCTGCCCACAGGGACATATTTCTCCCAAAAGTTTAAAATTTTAATAACAAAGTTGAAATGCGTGCCAGACAAATTAAAAAATCCTTTGTCTTATAGGGTTTCTCTTACCAAAACATATAAAATATACATTATTTTATGATTAACATTAAATTAACAAATTCCTAAAGTTGGACATTAAGGACATTCAAAACAAGCATATTTTTTTATTTTCTCTCTCTCTCTCTCTCTCTCTCTCTCTATATATATATATATATATATATATATATATATATATATATATATATATATATCTCACTTAATAATATCACAATATAATAATTATTTGAAAGTATAAACATGTGGAATTAATTTAAGATATGTTTTATTGGGATATTATATCATATAATTGCACTGGTGGTGTAGTGGTTAGCGTGTCGGCTTTCTATTGCAAAGTTCGGGGGTTCAAACCCCTCGAATGGAGGTTTTATTAAAAAAAAAAAAAAAACTATCATCAGTGCCTGGCAGTAGGCAGCAGTACTGTCAGTATGGTATAGAGCCGAAAACAAATGATGTTGGTTGGGTCTATATCCAATACAGCTGTAGGCGTGATCAGGACGATTTGAACGGCTACAGTACTGCGATGTGGAAAGCAAGAGGGAAACTACCACATTACAATCCCTAGTAAAGATTATATGGTTGGACAATATGAGTTCTCTCGAGGTAAAACAATCCGGAGGTAAAATAGTCCCCCAATCGGATCTCCGGGCGGGGACTGCCTTGAGGAAAACATTTGTCGAAAGTAAATTACGAATAGGGACTTGGAACGTAAGAACTATGAGAAAGGCAGGAAAGCTAGAGAACCTGAAAGAAGAAATGAGAAGAAATAGAGTTGACATTATAGGGCTAAGCGAAACTAGATGGGAAGGAGAAGGACAGTTCGACTCGGAAGAATTCACGGTAGCTTATTCTGGAGGAAATAGTGGGGAAAGGGGAGTAGCTCTGGTACTTAGGAAAGATATGATGAAAAGCGTGACAAAGATAATAGCAAAGAACGATAGACTGATGGCAATCAAGCTAAAAGCAGTCCCAGTGGACATGCTGATAATCCAGGTATATATGCCAACGTCAGCTCATGACGATGAAGAAATAGATGAGATCTATGAGCAAATTAATGAAATTTACGAAGAAGACGGAAGTGGAAAGGTAAACTGCATAATAATGGGAGATTGGAACAGCATAGTCGGAGAAGGACAGGAAGAAAATGTTGTCGGGCAATACGGACTTGGGAAGAGAAATCGAGGAGGGGAGAAACTCATAGAATTCTGCATCAATAATGACCTTGTAGTGACTAATACATGGTTCAAAAACCATAAACGAAGGTTATACACATGGAAAAGCCCAGGAGATAGAATGAGATGCCAAATAGATTACATCCTTGTAAAACAAAGATTCAGGAACAGCATAAAGAACGCCAAGGCATTGCAAGGAGCAGACATTGATTCAGATCACAGCCTTCTAATACTTGACATGAGTACAAAGCTCAAACAAATAAGAAAAACGAGAAGAGAAAGACAGACCTGGGACCTAGAAAAACTGAAAGAAAGGCAGGATGTAGTCAGCATGAAGTTGGAAGATAACCTAAGAAAGTTGGAAAACAAACCGAAGACCGTTGATATAGAATGGGATGAAATTAAAACCAGTATCAAGGATACCTTGGATAAAGAGATTGGAAAACAAGAGAAGAAAATCAGAAAACCATGGATCACGAAGGAAATGCTGGAGAAAATGGATGAGAGACGAAAATGGAAAAACGTTAACAGTGAAGAAGGTAGAGCCAACTATAGGCGTATAAACAATGAGTTGAGAAGGGTAACAGATAAAGCTAGAGAAAATTGGATAAAAGAAAAATGTGATGAAATAGAACAAATGGAGAAGTTAGGACGGTACGATATGATGTACGCTAGGGCACTGGAATTAGAAGATAAGAAGTCTAATGGAATTTGTGGTAAAGGAATTATGAATACGGATGGGAAGATAGTCTCAGAAACAAAGGATGTAGCACAGGTATGGGAAGAATACATTAAAGAATTATACAGCAAACAGGCAGGAGCGGCAAAAATAGAACTGGAAAATGAGGAAAACATTGAAGAAGACAACTTAGGACCAAGTATTATGGAGAGCGAAGTAGAAAAGGCGATAGTGGAACTAAAGAAGGGGAAAGCCACGGGCAGCGATGGAATACCGGCTGAGATACTTAAAGTCATAGGATCAGAAGGACTAAAAGTGATCACGAAATTAATTAATAAGATTTACGACACGGGAGAGTGGCCTCACGATTTCCTAGAAGTAACAATGATCCCTCTAAAGAAGAAGCCAAAGGCAATGCAGTGTAAAGATTACAGAACTATAAGCCTTCTGTCACACACATCGAAGATCATCACGAGGATTCTTAATAAAAGGCTGGAGAAAAAGGCAGAAGAAATAATAGGGGAAGATCAATTCGGTTTCAGAAAAGGACGAGGAACTAGAGATGCTATAGGAGTAGTTAGAATCATATCAGAAAGGGCAATAGAATACAGTCAAGATATCTGCGCATGTTTCGTAGACTGGCAGAAGGCCTTTGATAGAGTAAATTGGGTAAAGTTGATGAAGATATTAAAGGATATAGGTGTAGACTGGAAAGACAGGAGACTGATTAGGAATCTATATGAGAATCAAGTTGTAAAGGTCAGGTTTGAGAATGTGGACACCTGCGGAATAAATATCGGTAGAGGAGTAAGACAAGGCTGCTGCCTATCGCCAACCCTATTCAATATATATGGAGAAAGTCTAATGCAAGAAGCTTTAGAAGGCACAGGGGATTTCAAAATTGGAGGAAGGATTATAAGAACAGTGAAATACGCAGATGATCAAGTACTTCTAGCAAGAAAGGAAGAGGAGCTACAAAAAATGATAAATAGACTAGTGATAACAGGTAGAAAATACGGTATGGAAATAAATACAGAAAAATCCAAGGTCATTCGAATATCGGGTAAAGAAGAGAATCTGAACATAACTATTGGGGGAAAGCCATTAGAACAAGTTTCAGAATATAAATACCTTGGAAGTATCATAACACGAGAGGCAAAATGTACGGATGAGATCAAAACTAGAATAGGAAAAGCAAAAGCGGCTTTCAGGAGAAAGAAACAACTACTTACAGGGAATATAAGGGAAGATATCCGCAAGAAGTTGATAAAATGCTACGTATGGAGTATAGCATTGTATGGGGCAGAAACATGGACGCTAAGGAAAAATGACATCAAATACTTGGAAAGCTTTGAAATGTGGACTTGGAGGAGAATGCTGAAGATAAAATGGACAGATAGGATGAAAAACGATGAAGTGCTACGAAGAATAGGAGAGAAGCGAATGATTATACAGACTATCAGAAAGAGGAAGGCTAACTGGGTTGGACATTACCTGAGGAGAGAGAGTATGATTAAAGACGTGTTAGAAGGAAAACTAGATGGGAAAAGGGAAAGAGGTAGGAAAAGGTTTCAGCTGATAGACGATTTGAAAGGGAAAGAGAGTTATCAAGATATAAAGAGGACAGCGGAAAATAGGAGTATATGGAGAACCAAGTTTAACCAAGAATAATCACGGACCTGTCTACGGACAGACTACCTATGATGATGATGATCATATAAAATTATTATAAATTATTCAAAATTTGGGACAAATACGGCCCTTGGTCATTAAAAATGATTTTCATAACCAAAAGCACATACCTACATGATTTAGACTACCGGTACACAATATTTTTTGTTTTGTTCATTATTTCTGATGGTACAGCATATCGTATGTTCTGTGGTTTATTTAATATTAAGTAATCAATGCCACGCGTAAATATCGAAAGAAATTAATCACTAACATTATCAATATAGTAATTTGCTTAAACTGCACAATAAAACTTGCAAACGAAATGATATTTTCAATGTATGCGTGAAATATCTTTCTATTTGAAATGTTAAGTTGTCCATTATTGCAATGCGTTGGAACCGTTTCTTTTCTTCGCTACGTGTTTCATTTGTTATATATTTACACGAAACTTTTCACATAATTTTTCAATCGGTTATTGTCCTTGATGCATATCTTTCATAGTAAACTTAGTGCAAATGAAAATCCGAGTCTAACAATGCAAAAATCCGAGATTAACTATTGAAATGTTAAAAATCGAAAAAAAATGGAATATAAAGTTAAAATATGAACAAACACAAATTAAACAACCGAATAGAAAGTAAGAATAAGAATCTTGATTTCTTTTCACGTGAAATACTGTAAATCTCGAGTGAAAGTCTCGATCGTAAATTAACTTAAAATCTTACAGGCAAAAAGCTCTGCACATCGTATTTCAGATTGTTTGTTAATGAAATGCAAAAACGAAAACTTTCCTGATATCATACCCATGCTTTTCCGGGAGACGACTACCCACTTAATAACTGCAAAAGTTCGCGCCGAGTATTCAGGCGAAAGATTAGTCGAAATCGAGCCGACCGTTCTTGGTTTATTTGCGTTTATACTGGGAGGTGACGTCACTCTAGACAATCTGTTTTTGTCCTTCACGCATTTTATTGTAAACTTAGTGCAAATGCACTTCAAACTCGAGTCTAACAATGCAAAAATCCTAGATTAAACCCACCAACCTCCTTTTTGAAATGTCGAAAAACCGGGGAAAATTGAATATAAACTAAAAATATGAGCAAACACGAATTAAACAACAAAATCGACGATAAGAATAAGAATTTTCATTTCTTTCTGCGTGAAATGGTATAAATCTCGAATCAAAGTCTCGTACGTAAGTTATTTTAAAATGTTAAAGAATAAAGGTCTACACATCGTATTCTAGCCGATTATGTGTTAATCAAATGCAAAAAAGAAAACTATCCTGGTATCAAACCCATGCCTTTCCGGGGATGACTATCCACTTAACTCGTATAGGAGTTCACGCCTAGTATTCAGGCGAAAGATGTCGAAATCGAGTCGACCGTTCCCTGTTTATTTGCGTTCATGCCGGAAGGCTTCAGACGCAGGCAGGCAGGGACGCAGGCAGAGAGACAGCGGTTATAATATATTAGATGCGAGATTTTCTTTATTAAATACAATAAAAATGTATGCAGCGATGCAGTGTAAATCGAAAAGTTTCATGAAGTTATCCCGAATTATACCTTTTCCATTTTTAAGGGCAAAAATTATTATTTAGTTTTGAATAGGGACGTTCTGTTTGAAAAAATAAAAATATATGATTATGTGTGGTTTGACTGGGCATATTTTATTCATAAAAAATTTGCTCTGCAAAGCTTCTCTTTAAAGCAAAGAACTGATGCCAATGTTTTTTTCGTTTCAATTATATGAATGTGATGGTGTTAATCTCTTGGTTTTTAAGTCTTCCGTCGAGTGAATTTGACTTTGATGGTTGGGTTGGTGATTCCAATAATTTATGACCACTTTTTATATTGGTAAAAAAAGAAAGGCGATATTGCCAAAGACTTAGCGAAAGTATGGTGGCTTCCGCCACAATCTCATTAATTAGTGTTTATGCAAATTCAGTGACAAAAAATATGAGCGACCTTTATAGTGGATGTTAAAATTTACAGCAGATGGCAGGTTCAATCAACGATTACAAAGTTTGGCTTATGTTTTTTATTAAACCGATATCATGGGTAACTTCTGTATCCACTGAGGTTGGGTGTTTGTACTTGCAATGTGCATACTGTTTTAATCAGTCCTGCAATGGCTTTAGAAATTACCAAATATTGTAAAGTTAATAATAGTGTAATGCTTTCAATTAAAAATTTTGACACGCTCTTTTTAAAACTAAGTCTCACGAAATCGCACAAGTCATGCCTTTATTATGAGAGTTGAATAAGAATTGTATTGCGTTTCGCCTTATTGCCTCCTTTACGAAGGCCTTCCGGGATTTCTCACTCTCCTTTCTTTTGTCATGACAAATGGTTCATTTTGTTTAGTTTTATTTCGATTTCAGGTTATCGCTATGAATAAACAAAATTCAAGCGTGACGGTATCTGCTTTGCAATCGGAATTCGTGAATTATACATAACCAAAAAGAAATAAACGGCGCAATATACATTGCACAAACTTTCTCATATATATACGTTTATATACGTTTGATCTCACTACACTTTTTGCACCGAAATTAACTGTGTGCTTGGCAATTCACTGCCAATTATGCTAATATTGCGTAGCAACAAAACCAAAGTGACTGACACCATCAACCTCTCACGTCTAATACCTCGCACTAAAAAAATATTCTGCAGAAGATGATATATTGCACAAATACGAGATATCATTCGATTTTATATACGCGTTTGGGCCCTAGAACGGCGAACAAACAGACAGACGGCATTGCGAAACCCACTTTTATGGACTCAGGGGCACCTAAAACGTGTATTTCTAACAAAATCTCGAAGTCGATTTTTTTCACTATAACAATACTTTCTCAACATACTACGTATATGAGAAAGTAAAAAACACCAGGACGATACATATAATATAAATCCTTCTTGATAATATACTCATGCGGGACCTGCTCGCTCCCCTGAAGTAGTCTACGGTCAAAAATGACCAAATGTCCCGAGTGACGGGATTAAATGGAAAATTTCATCCGGTACTCATAATTTTTGAGAGAGCAAAAGACGTGAAAATTTAAGGCCGCGTTCCATTTTTGAAAAGGGCTTATTCGACCTTCTGCCGCATACTTTTTTCTTGAAAAAATTTTGTTTGAAGGGAGGGCGACGTGGTCTGAGGCGAGCTCGTCGCTCGTGACGCCCTTTTCAAGGGCTTGGGCCACATATTATTATTAACTGCTACAGTTGTGATTTTAGTCATCGGCATTTGGATCCTAACGTCAAAATATTTGTTTTAAACATTTCGCATTTAAAGCATTTCGAATGCGGCGGGAACGTATTATTTTCACGACATGACCAAGATGCATCCAATGTGTAGAAACAAATGCGCTATGTAATATAAGTTTAACTTGAGCCCTGACATAAATCGGGGAAGGAAGTGAGGTTGCCAAATCTCACGAAAGAAGGGAAGGCAGGGGCCTGCTTGAAAGTACAGAATCGATATCCAGCGATTGGTTGGAAAATGTTTTGATAGCTCTCCCTCAATTTTTCTTTCTAATCGGCAGCTTAAGTTGGCCTTCTCCTAGTATAAAATGATAGTGGAGGTAAAAGTTTAAAAAAAAACGAGCGGAATTACTCGTTGAACATCAACGAGATTTTGTAGTATATAACTTCTGAGGTGTGTGTAAAAACAATAAATTCCTGACAATCATTTGAATTCTCCCAAAAAATGAAGCGCTTCAAATTTATTGCATTCTGGCATCAATATACGACTTGATGTGACACTCTTTGGTTCCGTTATAATAATATTCCTAAATTATGAACGTTGTAATCTATTAAGTTTGACATTGCTCGAAGCGAATAACACAATTCTTTTGCCTATTTGAAGGCTTAATTGAGGCTAATTCAATCGGAGGCAACATTGCGGGTCGCCTTGGCAACGCCAGAAAAGAGTACGAAAAAGCCATAAAATTTCGAAAAGAAATGCGTGTTTCTGACAAATTCTTCCATATAACATCTAAACATTGCAAGAATAAGATATTTTATAGTTTCAGCCGTCGAAAAGTTGTAGGAAATTTAATTTTCTACAATCTTTGCTTGAAATAGTTTTCCACATAATGCATTGTTTAAGAGATATCTTATATTTTTAGCTGCCACCACCACGCCACCTACCGACGACTATTGTTAACAATTGACGCTTAGTTAGTCTTAGTAACGCTCCTTTTTATTTTCTTAATTGTTGGAGCTTTGTGGCTATATCCAATATCAGAAGGCCATGGTTTGTGTTTATTTGTTCTTTGTCGAGTTTAAAATTTTCTCGCAGTTTCTTAAAATATTTATTATTATGTAACCTATTTGGAATTTTTAGAAATATTACAGGTATAGAGAAAGTCATGTGGTGGCCACATCAGATTTTTCTTATGTGTTTTCACAAAATGTCGATTTATTCCGAAATGGCTACATAGAATTGGCTAAATTGGTCCAATTACAGGGATGAATGCCATAAGCAATAATACGAAAGTTATATTGCAGAAAAATAATGCACAGTGACATTGTGACATCGGATTTTATGCCTAGCTACCGTCAAGCTCTCCCTACTAACAGCAAAGGCATTTTCGATACGAATCAATCTATAAGAAAATACGTAATAGCCAGTGACATTATTGCGTGTACTGAAAGCGTACGGATGGATATGAGAAAGTTCGTTGCACCGGTTTGTTTTCGAACAGGGACAGCCTACTGACGGTCCGTGGCAAACGAATGCATGTTATAATGTCCCCGGTATTTTTAATAACACTATTTTTTTAAACTAATTAACACGGTAAAATTGCGTGCAGCATTGTCTCTACCAAATCTTTGTCATAAAAATGCATATCATTCGTCCAAACAACTAGAATATGATGTATCTTAAATGTAGGAATTTAAACTGTGAAATCTCCGAACGCATTACATTATAGGGTCATATAGTTTCGGCCCCGGTATACAGACTGGGTAAAAATGTGGTGCGCGACCACCAAGAAGTTGGCCCTCATTGATTTTCCAAGGCACGATCCGTGAATCACAGCTGAGGACGACTGAATCTCTTACGAAAGTTCCATTTGGTTTGTCCGACCTTTGTATGACAACCGGATCATCAAAATCTACTTGTATCTCCTCTCTTCCTCCTGTTCTTCTCATTTCTCTCTTCCTCCACTTCCTTCGACGCCTCCTCCTTCCAAACTACTCTACTCCAATCTCCTTTTCCTCGTCCCTCCCTCAATTCACCTCGCCTCGTCCATCCCTCTTATCCTCACGCACTCACCTCCCCCTCCTCCCGCTCCCCCCTTCTTTACCGTTTTCCAGTCGCTGACCTTCACCGTTAGACGAAGCGCCCTCCGTCTGAGAGCGCCTCCTACAGTTTACATCACGTGTCCCCCCCGCGTTTTTTATGTGTATTTTTTCACATGTCCGTGCCTTGTCACCGTCTCGTGTGGGGTAATGGGTCAGGTGTTAAACAACTGGGGCGATGGAATTTCTCCTCGTCGTGCACGGCGAGTTCGGAATCGTTGCCGGGAGAGGCACGAGTTCAAGTGTCCGAAGTCGCGTGTTGGAGGGATAGCGGACCTGCGACGTTCCGTGCGGCGGAGGAAATAAAAGTCTTCTGGCGACCTCTTTTCATTCGTCGAAACGCTGTCGTGTTAGGTGTCCACTTCGCTGCCCTCTTCCTTCGCATCTGAAGAGGAGCCGCTTCCACTCGGTATGTCCGGCGGGGGAAATGGAATTTGGATTGGCGTGACGCGATAAGAGAAAAAAAGTGAACGCCAGCCTCGGAAAGGGTCAAATCCTTAGAAGCGTCCGATATAAATGAGTTTGTTTACGAGCTGACCTCTCTCCCGTCAGCTGTTTTCTCCGGAGTGGCATTTCGAAGCGTCCCATCGTAGTGTCGGAGGAGATGGAACGGGATTGGTTCAACGCCTTCGATGGAGAATGCGTCGGAAATCGTTTATGACGGAACGTTCTCGACGTTATTTATATTTATATAATAAGATATTCGAGGCGATGTGTCGGGCGTCGCTCGTTAACGCGGTCGTTCCGAGCGCGTTTCATCTGTTTCGAGAGTGAACGAAACATGAAAACACTAGCGCGACCGTCGAATGAGTTACGTCAGGTTATTGGTTTTTTTCGAAGGTCACTCGGAATCGAGTCTCGGTACTCATGTTACGAGGCAATCCGAGGTTAGCAAAGGACGTAAAAACGTTTATGACGGTCGCAAACAGACTGACATAAGCCAGGAAACTTTCGATTATTTTTTCATTAAATAGTGCAAAACACTTTTGGATACGACCGGGGAATTCCATATGAGTTGATTTAGCGAAAAATAATTTCTCCATCGCACGCGTAATTTTGAATTTTTATTCCCCCCTAATTTTTTACATTTCTATTTGAAGCCGATTGAGACGGGTCCCTTTCAGCATATCGTAACCGATGATGCGACGCGGCGCGTTCACTGAGATGGTACCGTAAATGAATTATTCAAGAGCGGGTCGTGAGTACGCGTAGAAGGAGGAATCGTCATGCGAGAAGACATGCTATATTAGCGCCCGCATTGAAGCACGTCGAACGCATGCCTCCGTGATTTGCGGCTGACGAGAGGAGGGTGAAGACGTGCGTATTTCGCAGAACGTCGCAGTTGGAAATTTACTCTTTGAAAGAGGTTGCGAAACACGCCGCAAAGCAGGAAATGAATAAAATCTATTCTTGTGAGATTTATTATTTCCTCGTGATCTACATGTTAGTTGTACTGAATTATTGGAGGCGAAAAATCCGTAGAATGTTGCTTAATTTCCATTACCGACGGCTCGAAGGCATTTTTCCCCACGATGTCGGATATTAATTCAATGGAGAAATAATGATCTCGTCTTTGTAGCTAAAAAATCTGATGTGACCACCATATGACTTTCTCCATACCTGTAATATTTTTATGAAGTCCAAATAGGATAAATGATAATAAATATTTTAAGGAACTGCGAGAAAAATTGATACTACAAAAAACAGAAATAAACTCAAACCGTAGCCTTCTGATATTGGATATAGCCACCAAGCTCCAACAATTAAGAAAATAAAATGGAGCGTTACTAATTGTAAGATGATATAACTAAGCGTAAAGTGTTTACAATAGTCGTCGCTAGGTGGTCTGATGGTGGCAGCTAAAAAATTTGTTTTTCAAATATCTCTTAAATGATGCATTATTTGGGAAAATGTTTCGAACAAACATTGTTGAAAATTAAATTTTTTACAACCTTTATTCTAGTACTTTTTTACATTCATCAAATATTAAAGCAAATATAAAAAACGGATTAACGACACGAGTAAACACCCACTTTCGGTTGGCCGATTTTTACCAAAAACTAATCAGTCCTTACGCCTTTAACGAAAATGTTAATTATAAAAATTTCGCTTTGACTTGATCAATAGTGTTTGAGTTCCGGTCACAGTAACACAGACAGACATAATCGAGAAAATAGTCCAAACGTGTTCAGGGGAGCTTACTTAAAACATGTATTTCCGTTGACATCTCGAATTCGATTTTTTCATGAAAACAATGGAGAAATAAAGAAATGCTTGCGCAATATGAAAAAGTGCGGGTTATTTATTAAGGTTTATTTAGAATTTCAAGCTTAAAATTCTTTGTAAATTTAGTAATATGATATGACAGTAATTTATTCAATAATTAGGAAATTTTAACTTTCCATGTGTAACCATTTATTCAAAATCTTAATTTGAAATTTTTTAAGACCCTCTATCGCCCACCGATTTAAGAAAAAATTCTCCTGAAGTTTTATAAATGGCATTAAAGGTCACGAAAAATAGTGAACAATTTTAACTTTCTATCTAGAACAGGCATGCCAAACTGGCGGCCCGCGGGCCGTAGGCGGTCCCTTCTATGCCTTACTGTGGCCCGATAGCTAATTTTTGTCTCAAGTGATTCGTGCGGGATTTCATATAAATGCTTTATTCTAACATTGTTACCGAGTTAAAATAGAACGTATTTTCTAAATTGTTTGTAATTGCAAAACAGGTGTCCAATCTTTTAGCTCAAGTCTATCCTACCAGTTCTGGTCATCATTAAAAAATTGCGGCCCTTCAATAACATCAGTCGCTTTAATGCGGCCCTTCTATAACATTCATCGCTTTAATGCGGCCCGGACGCCTCTTCGAGTTTGACATGCCTGATCTAGAACCATTTGCTCAGAAACTTAATCTGAATAATTTGAAGATAGGTACCCCTGCCACCCGCCGAATTCTAAGATGCTGCGTAAAAAATGGCGTCATATGTAGATCTCATACACCCTGAAAATTTATGTCTTTTATCTCTTGCCGTATATTTGTTTATTTTAATTTAATCGATGGCACAGACGGACAGGCAGAACGATAACATAAGCGCGTTTATAAAATGAAACGCGCTATAGTTCACCCGTCCAGAGTTGGCACTTAGCTGCTCGGAAGCAGTCAAGTGCCACCTCTGGGAGGGGGGGCGGGAAGAGTTTGAGTCAATGAGACAGCGAAAGAGCGAGCCGTTACCGTGGCAACGGTGCGCTGTTGTCATTTTCTCTTATCTCTCCTGCTTCGCTAGTCCCACACGCGCAATAAACGGTGACTCACAGCAGGTTAAGGTAAACCGATGGTCGTAACAGCATTTGGCATCATCGCCTTCCCATCGGTGGGTAGGCAATGAAGGATATTATTCGACAACCAACGTATATCGGACGGAGGGATAATGAGGACAAGATTCGCGAAATAGATAGTAGGACGGAGAGGTATAAGGAGTCCTTTTTCCCTAGGACAATACGTGACCACAATAGATAACTGTGAATAATAATTAGTTAGGAACTTGGTGCGCGGCACCCCCTGCCATCCACCGTCAAGGTGACTTGCAGGGTAATATGTAGATAGATAGATGTAGGCAACCAGCTCTTCAGGTGCCAACTCTGGCCGGCTCGACTATAATAAAAAGTAAAAATCAGAAATTTAACAAATAAGTACTTGTTCTTAGTCATTTCCAAAATCTGTGACAAGGTTATGTAAAACCAGATGCGCAATCCGTCTTCAGCGATGATTCGCCGAAATAGGATTCTAAAAATCTAAAATCTATAATCTACTTTCGGCGAATCACCACTGATGAACTCGGCATTGTAACCGAAATGCGCATCTGGTTTTTTCACATCCACCTTATGGCCATTGGAGATATCTAAGACAAGAACTTACACTTATTTTTTCTGAATGCTGGAAATGTTGCCTTTAAACGCTAAATCTGGTGATATCTCGAATGTTTGAGTGCATATGTTACGCGGAATCCGTGAAATGGGCAGCTTTACGCGGGAGGTTAAACGGATCGGCAGACGGACGGACTGAGAACAATATAAATTATTTTCCCGTAATCTCCTCGTTAAGACAAACAACTTTCACATTAAAATTTTTCTTCCGTCTTTCTTAGTTTCCGAGATAACAGAGCGTGAGACGCGCCAGGGAGACGGAGGTACGGAGAACAATAACAATAATAACTTGTTTTAAATTCTAATAATTATTAAGTGTTTGCCCAATTCATGAAATAGGCAGAATTATCTTTGCCCGATTCACCAACGAACTAGACACCAAATTTGCCAATTTCACGAAATGGATAAAGCAGTTGTCCGTTACACGAATTAGGGAAAAAAGCTGCCCACTTCATGGATTCGGCGAAGCATACACGCACGTAGTACATACTGCTTTAATGGTGAAATGGGATCCTTTATCACGGACTGAAGATCGGAGGGAGTACGGATAAAAAAGCTCAAGATGTTGTTAATAAAAACACATGATTTAATATATGGACCTCGTATAGATTTACCTGGACGAATATCAATCGGTAGTTTATTATTCACGAGGGACACGCCACTCGTCTTTTAGGCGGTCGATCGAAGCTAATAGATCAAAAGCAGAAACATATATTTGTTTCTTTTATTTTTTTGGAGGGTTTGGAAACTGATATGGCATTTCGAAGGTCCTTTAAGCAGAAAATGGCACCTTGAAGTGGCGAAATTTTTACTTTTTGGGCGTGACCACGCCAAGGTCCTCAATCCCCCAGTGGTTGTTAGCATGGCTTCCTTCGGGTAGTTAACCGCGAAAGCCGAATTTCCTTGTCGAAGATAGGTCAAAACTCGAAATTTTTGAAAGTGCGAACAATAAACCTTAACAAGGTAGAAATGCAGCCATTTTCCCCATCGGCGTTAACATGCGGTCAAGGATATCTGCCTAACGCGTTACATTTCCAACGGCAATATTAGTGAAACGCATTTATCACTTTCGATTCATTTTATTCATATGAGATATTTTTTACCCATTAGTTAAATTCTGTTTAGGCAAGAATGAAGGGCATGCGCGCTGAGATATTTTCGGGAGAGAGAGAGAGAGTTCCATTGGTTAAATGTGAGCGTTTGAGCAGAAGGCTTATAGTGTTTTTATGGTTTTGTAATTTCATTTTGTTACGTAGTGTCCTTTAATTTTTACATTCGTGGCGGGCCGAATCGTAATTTTGTCACCACTGAGTTATAACATATCATTATATATCGACGTTTCTTACAGAGGAGGAGGAGGAGGATGATATAACATACATATAGGAGGATACTAATGTTTAGGCACTTTCAGATGAGCTAGATATTCGAAATTTTTTTCTTAGGTAGGATTTTGTGCAAAACCGACTAAAAAAAACGAAAATCTTGAAAAAGTGCAACTATGCGGCCGCTAAAAATTCGCAATTGTTTAAACAAATTTTCAAGGTTTATGTATTTCCAAATGTGCTACGGAGTTGAATTTTTTAATAAGTAGAATTCTTAAAAAAACGAAATAGGGATTATACAAATTTTGATATTTTAATTTGTTTGGCAATTAAAAATTCTTAAAGTTTAAACAAATTAGGTACTATGGGATGAGCTAGGAAGCTGAAAATTTCAAATTATTTACAGAGTAGTGAATTTGCACAAATAAACATTTCAATTTTACCATATATGAATTGCGGCGGCCGTTAAAAATAATTTAAATTTAAACAATTAGAAAAATATTATTTTACTTCTAGAAGTGCTAGAACTTTAAAATTTGGCTAAAATGTGTAGCATTAGTACCCCATAATGAAGAAAGTGTAAAATACTTAAAATTGCAACATTTGGGGATTGTTTTAAACTATTATTTTTACATGTGGGAAAAACGAAAATCGCTGCGGAGGTGAAATCTTTAGAATTAAGACTATTTGTAATGATGATATGTCTGTCTGAAAAATGAATGTTTTTTCAAGGTGAAATGAAATGCTTGCAGTATGCAAGCACCAACTACTAGTATGTATATACTACTATATAATTGGTCGCGGGCTGCACTTAGTAAGCTTGATGGCCGTAGTTGGACCGCGGGCCGCAAGAAAATTATCCGAGTCAGGAGCTTAGTGCGAGAAGGGAAAGGTATGTACCTATACAATGAGTGTGGAAAATCCCAACACAAAGAAGCGGTCATAAATGATGCCAAAAAGACCAACGTAAACGATAATGGGGGAAAACCAGTCTCAACTGACAGTCATCGTTGAAAAAATAATCATTTATTATTCAAAGAATTTGAACTGCGATTGGTAGCGACCACCTGAGAGGCTCATACGCTGAATTGTAATATGTGTAAGAAAGTAAATTAGTATCATGGATCTGATAACGTATTTTCCTCCATAAAATTTAACCACGTTTTCAGAAATCGCTATTTGTGGGTCTTCTCCATAACTACTATCGCTTGGTGCAAGCATGTGGACTGGAGGCCAGCGGTCCGTATGCGGCCTTTTCTCTGCCTTAGTGCGGCCCAAATGAGAATTTCTGTCCCAACTAAATTGTTTTAGGTTTTATACAACTATTGTATTTTTGCGAAAAGGAGACAATTTTTTCTTAGTTACTTGGGCACAATAGGATGCGTTCTCTAAATCGTTTTTCTGAAAAACAGACCTAAAATCTTCAAGAAAACTCAGGCCGCTTCTGCGCGCGAAATTCTGAATTGGAATTCGCCTATTTTACTAAGTTAAGAAGAGTATGATGATTGCCGAAGCATCCAAAATGGTGGTAGACCTATGAAATCTTTTAGTTCTTTCCATTTGGATAAGTCACTCACTTGTGATTGTTGTAAATATTATAATAATTGCTTGGTTACCAAAATTCTGGTTGGAACATTTCTTTCACATGTCGAGACAACTGTTTGAAATTTCTCATTAGGACACTATCAATTGATGGGGTACCATTACTTAATTTGAATAGTTAATTTAGTATAGTTACTGTAACGATGTATGAAGAAATTTATTGTGGGTGCTATTCATTATATTTTCAGTTGCATAAACTGATTCACAAATAATTCTGGAAGTTAACCGCAACTTATTTAAGATTCTATAAAATCTTTCATCACATTACAAAATAAAAAATTGGCGTACCATCGCCAGTCGTGGTCAGTAATTTTAATTGTAGATAATTTTATTGTCTTGTGTAGTACTTCGAGCGATGTTAAACCTATAAATGTGAATATTTCTTGGATTGTGTGACTAATGTTGCTGTACATGATTTTCCACCAAATATTTTTCCAAAAATTCCAGTCACAAATTTAAAACTGTGTCATATTATTTTATGTGCAAGTTAACGTATAGTAGTCATGCATTCAATTCCTTGGGAAAGTTTTCAATTTTCATTGCCTGGCGAACGACTTTAAAAGGAATCTTAATGAGAAAAGTTCGATAGGATTTTTTTCTGATTAAAAACAAAACTAGAGAAAAACTTCTTGGACATGCTAAGACTATTCTCAATTTATGAAATAATTGGAGAATTAGAAAAGGATGATGGCACGATGCCAATTTCGACGACCGTTGTTCAATTATTACGTTTGCCTTTAATAATGGGAGCGAAATGCCTCTTTCTTAAAAAATCTAATCCATCTGTTCCTCTCCTTTGTTCGAAAAAACTTGTCGCGAAAAGATGGGCGCGTAGTTTTTTGAAGTTTTTGTTGACCCTATGATCCAATCTCCGGATTCGAGAAAGTTTCAAAAGGAAATCGGCGTTCGCCCTAGTTCGTCCCTTCGCCCCAAATAGTCCCGTCGCTCCATATAAAAAACCCAAGGCTACCCAATATTATTTGTTAGAATCGAGATTTTAAAGCATCGAAACAAGATACCTGACGACTTTCCAGGGACTCGATATCCGAGAGAAAGATAAAAGAATCGCAACTCATGCGTCTGAAGTGAAAGCCAAGTGTGAACGTCTACAGGTGCACGCTACATCCAACGCATCAGCCGTCAACAAAAGTGAAAGCCGAATGGAAACAAAGGGAGCCAGCAACGAAAGTGTGATGCTACGGAGAAAACTGCCAAAACGTAATGGAAATACAACGAGGAGCCAGCGAAAAGATGGAACTGTCGCGGCGTGTGGAGACAGGTCTCATTGTCCCAGTTAAGTTTGTTTAATCTTATAACGAGGGATCCTGGCGTACTACATCTGAATTAACGTTTTGAAGGAATGTTTTTCCTCGTAGAACTTGCCAGCGTCGCAAATGCGGTGGTAACGCGTAAATTGGGGCGATCATTCAAGGACATCTCGCAGAGGAGATAGGATTATTTATTTCGTGGGGGGATCGAATCGAATGGCGCCTTGCCCCAGGGCGTGAAATGCCAAACGTCGTTTGTTTATTGTACTCGTCATTGATTTTGATCCGAGAGTAAAGCCGCGATCTCTGCCAAGTTTAGAAAGGAAAGCGAGTTATATATACGTGTATTTATGTCGCAAGGGAGAAATTGTCATTCTCGACCAACCGTCTTCACGGATAGCGACATAATCGTCGGAACTAAATCCAAAAATTCGATTCCCAAATCCTTTGGAGAATTTGGCAGCTTACATGATAACGACGCTGAAAAAACTTTCCTCAATAATTTTCCCGATCTCCTCATTTTATTATTGATTTGGATCATCCTTCATTCGTCTTAGAAAAACTATCGATTTTTGCTTTCCCGCGAATCACGCAAATGAAGTAAATTATGCTTTATGATATGATAAACGAATCAAAAGAATCGCCTTGTAAATGTAACTTGATCGTAAACAACGCGCAACATCAATATTGAAGGATTTGAATTGGGTACCTCTGGAGGATCGCCGACCCGGCTGTCTCTTGGAGAAATATAATTAAGAAGATTTAGCATAGGGGGTTTTAGGGGTAGTTAATGCACCAACGCACATAGGTAGACAGGATCATTAAGATAAAATCCTTAGATCGCTTGCTGAACAGAACGTTATCGAGGCACGTTTTTTCGAGGGCAGTGGGAGATCATAAAAGGAGTCGGTACTGGGAGAGAAAGTTAAGCAGGCTTTGATGAATTTCACCCCCTGCCACCCACCAATTGGGTGAATTGTAAGGTAACAGATATGTAGACGCGGATCTAGATGCGCGGTGTCCTTTTTGAAGTTATATTTAATTTAATTCTTTTTATACAGATAGAAAACACTTAAGTTAATGTAAAACGAAATCATTTTATATTACCAAGGCGTAGAATCCGACATTTTAATCAACGCCACACGACCTTTTCCTCATTTTCAAACCGATCACATTCGTGGTCTGCTTTTTAATCTTCGAGAGATTCCGATATTCCCAAGAGAGAGAGACGACCTATTCCAATGGACGGCGGCGCATCCTCCCTCGCGCGTCGTAGTGCGTACGTAATATGAAGATTGCGACGAACGCCGAGGTGCTCGCTGTTACGCAAGCTCGGCGAACTGGTTTGAAACGCCGCTTCGGAATTCCGTTTTAGAGCGTTGACCGTGCACACGTAATGCACTCCAATGTCTCTCTCTCTCTCGGCGGTGTGCGACGATGGTTAAAAGATAAGAAAATGGAGGGAGGGGAGGAGAGATGGTAGGGAGGTCGCTGCGGCCGCAGGCAGGAAAGGTGGCCGCTAATTGCGCCTTTGTCCACACGGGGAGGGAGAGGGGGGGGCGACTTCCACTCACGATTGCAATCAGAAGTTGGATATTTGCCGTTTTTTTGTTTTGAAATATATTCGAAAGCAAAAATTATCTCTATCGCTCTTGATATTCAGTTCGCCGGCTTTCTTTATTTCGAAATCAAAGAGGAAAGGGACAGCTTTAATGTGCCACAGACTGTGATACGTAAATTTGAAGTCTTTTCCTTTTTTTTATTATGGGACACAGCGGAGTTAAACCCAAGACCGAGAGAGTCGAACATGTTTCTTAATTTGAGCATTGCTTTTTCGTCGGGCGCCCTACATTGAACCTCGCCGCAACTACACTTGACAGAAGGCGCGGTGACAAAACACCACGTAGTAGAAGGGCGAGGAGGAGAGGAGGAGGAACGGAAGGAGAGGAGGAGGGGATGGAGAGGAAGAGGAGGGGAGATGGAAAGAAATGTAAGGAAGGGGAGAGGAGGAGGAGTTTGGCAAGGAAGGAGTTCATCATACGCTCTCTCATGCTCCCCTCTCCTTTAAATACCTGGCCATCGTATTTTTTTACGATGATGCGGAGGAGAGCTCGCGAATGCTAATGTAACCCACGAGAGACGGAAAGTTCATGCACGCAACGGAGGGCCGAGGTATTGTAAAGGAAAGTATCTAGCGAACACGATTCGAGCAAGAAACGCGCGTGTGTAAGTACATATATATGTATACACCCAAGCAGGGAGGAGCCTGTTGAGTCGGGTCTGTAGCACGAACTATCGGTGAAAGAAAGATGTTTATATTTATTTAAATGGGTTACTATTAATCAAATCTTCAATTGCCCCAACCTTTGTGTGTTACCTTCCTGTGCGACTTGCTAGAATTCGTATGTATGTATATGTGTGCATATTTACATGAGTATAAACAACACACATCAAGAAGGCAACATAAAATGTGGCGAAAACATTTAAGTGGGCGTAATGAAGAAACAGATAATAGAGGAGATGAAGAGCTTCGGATATTCATTCATTGTCTCCTTGTAAGTCCAGCAGCTCATTTATGGGAATGTTGAATTCTTTTCTTCTGTAGCATAAATGTATTACCAAAGAATGCGTACATATTAACACTGTTTGAATTTTGCGAAAAGCTAGTACTGAATATGAGCGTAATAGAGAGTATAGAGTGGAACATTAGGCGCTTAATATATTGGAATTCTCCTGTAAGAGAACTATTCTCTTAGAATTGATATTCTTTACTACGAAAAAATGTTCTCCAACTTCGGAAATATAGCTTTATAATGATGAAAATGTTTATATCTCAGACAGGAGCCGATTTGTAAGGTAATTTGTTAATCAAAATTGACGAAACTCATAGTTGACGAAATCCTTCATATTTGAGTTTGTCCGCAGATATTAATATGGTTATGGATATGGTTTCAGACGACATCCCCATTCCCAGCAAACTGCTTCATTAACGTGCGACCACGTAATTAATATTAACTCTAATTAGTTTATTGGTATGATATCGCGAGTGAAGTTTACAACGGATGTTTCTCAAGAGACTTGCAGCTTACATATTAAACGGACACTGCACCCAAATACTTGATTATACGGTGAGATTATCTTCCTTTGCACCGGAATTAACAAATGGTATTCAGATTTGCTGTAGTAATGGAGCAATAATTTGACATGTAGGTTAACCATTTGGGTCGCGAATACATTAAACATGCAGCGACGAGGAGTAACCGACGCGATTTAGGTTTTTATGACATTAAGAAGTCCCATTCTTCCAAGTCAAACAAAAAAATGATTACGAAACGCATTAAGACAGCAACTCAGAAATTATATTTACCTCAAAGACAAATAAGAACGTTTTTATTTTCATTGTGCCATTCTTTTGTCATATTCTTTGAGTTAGGGAACGGGTACCAAAAATATCCGTGAAAGACATAAAGTTTTGTTAAAAGAAAGAACATTACCAGCAGAAACACGAAAGTTTCAAAAGGGATGTTTTCACAAACCTAACAGTTAATATCTGCATTATATTCACAGCACGTTATGCATATTTCATTATACATGTCGTATATGTTTTAATTACGGGAATATAAATAGACTTTATTTATTTATTTATATTTGCTCATAAACAGCACTTTATGGCCTTTTAAAATTAGCGCAATAACACTAACAAAGACAAACACATACGTCCATGCCTTCGGCAGGATTCGAACCTGCGACCGTAGCATTGGAAGCTAGACACGCTAACCTCCCTTCTACCAAGGTCGGTTTTTTCGTTTATAATCTGTTTTGCGTCATTTAAACCTAGAAGGCTGTCTTTAGAATCCCACGTAAAATATAAAGCATGCAAAAAATAGTAAATTTATAAAATTAGCGTAATCGTGTAGAATTACCACTATCTTGTTACAACCAGATAATGTACACGTGGGCTGAATTATGAGAATATTCTATAAGAATTCGCAGCATGTAAAGTTTAAAATGATGCAAAGAATGCCTAATTTTCCAAAGATTAAGAAAGTTTTGGAATTTTAAGAACGGGTTTGGTCGTGTGCATCCATCACGAAATAATTTTGCGAAATAATGATTTATAAAAAGTTAAATTTCTATAAAACAACAAATGTGGCGTATGTATTATATATTGATATTAAATTCCACTTGAGAAGGCTTGTGGAAAGATTCCATAATATAAATAAAAACAAATATTATAAAATTTCCATTAGACACGAATTTATTCGACCGGCTTTCCCTTTTACAACATCACCTGATGATGCTGTAACAGGCGAAACCGGTCGAATAAATTCGTCTCTATTGGAAATATACAATATTTTTTATTTATATTGTATTGATATTTGTCATACCACCAATTAAGTACACGTTAAAAAAAGTTAACCTTGTATAAAACAACTAATGTGGTGTATGTATAATATACTGATATTTGTTATAATACCAATTAAGTACATTACACAGATTTTTACATTTCAGTTACTCTTGATCTTCATTATTACGCAACAGTAGTATCTGGACGTCACCACAAGGCGTATTTTCCGCCTTGTAAATGAATTCGCATGAATTGAAAAATCGCACGCATCATAATCCACGAGTCGTAACCTAGGCTTCTCGCACTCTTGATTTATTTTTTATTTGGAATTTCCCTATGTCTGAAACCAACTCTCAATAACCTTGAATCTCTCCACGTAAGAGAACACATATTCCCGTAGGCTTAACGTCCACCTTAGCCTTTTGATCATTAGAAATTTTTTCTGGAATGGAAAAAACAGAGCGACTGGATGGAAATAATAATTATTTATCCTTATCAAATATTAATTCGGAGAAAAAGTCATCATAGAGCTTTACAGTTGGTGAGTTATCAGAGAAGTTTTTTTTCCAGATTTGATGGCAATTTATAGAATAGGAAAACATTCGTTTATTACCTCAGGACAAATGTATTCCAATTGTACTGATAATTCAACATGGAATTATCGAGCTCGTCCTATAGCTGAATTCAAGAACTAGCACTTAAAAAATGCTTGTCTCGTGCATCTTTAATATGTAGTTATAATCTTGTTATGTCTATTGGAGATACCTGAGACAAGTATTTTTTAAGCGCTTATTCTTGAACGTACTGGTGATGATAAGTTAATTTGTCTTTTTGTCATGCTGACAGTTTCATCAGCGGTTTTTTATGTATACAATATGGACAGAGCAGGTTAGGCAAGGTGGACCAAGTTTGCTCAAAATAAAACGATTCACTTTTATTTCCTTAAGATAGACCTACCAAACATTGTCTTGACGAAAAAAGTTTAATTTCTTGATATATGATAAGGTATATTTACGGGAGTGCTCGCGAAAACCTTTGTAAATAGAAATGCGATATTGCGGGCACGTTCTAGAAAGGGTTATGAAGAATGGTTTCTCACATATAATAGGCCTACTTCTGCGTCCAGCAAAAAAACGCGTTCCAAATAACCTAGAAATATTTGCAAGCCCCTCCCCATCTTCTCTCCCAATTCCATCATCTGAGCCTCAGGCACCGAACAGTATTGCAATATAGAATCGTTTTCTTCACGTATTGAAAAGTAACGTGTGCCCTTATCCAGTCTATTTACGCGATATTTCTCGGCATTAAAAAATTCTCTCATTCCGCATTCGATCGAAAATCGGTATTCCTTATTTTTAATCTTTCTTAAAAGCAAATGTTATTTCGGGCCGTGTATCGTTCTTTATTCGTGTCCCTAATTTTAGAGCCATGCATAAAAAAACGTTCTTCTGAAAATACGGATACGTCCTCATTCTCTCGTTCAAGGTCTCTCGCGAGGAGAAATCTTTGAATAGATTCAAGGACATTTGAGGGATTTTTCCGTCCCAAAATTTGTTATGGCGTAATTATAAGAAAGTTTATGAGTATTTGATGACCTCCATGAGAGGTGTAGAAACGTTGATTTAACTTCGCTAGACCTAGTATTTTAGTCTACAAGATTAGCAATAAAATCTTTTTATTCGCCGTCGAGGGAATAAAAAAAAAACATTTCTTTCCTTCTAAATGATCGTTAATGGACGAAAATAAGTACGTCGATTAAATCACAACTTTACATCTTTTCCCCAATTTAACACACGCATGAAAAATGCTTTTTAACGTCACCTAAAAGTCTTTTTACACATTCTTTGGAGAGAGTAATGTGAATTATGATCGATCAATATTCATAAATTTTGTTTCAATATATTTTGAGTTGTGCATTATTTTACAGATTTGGAAAGAGTAAAATTGTTTGTAAAAATATAAGAGCGGTGGATTCTGAGAATTTTGTACAATGTTTGGAAACTAGCCGTGACATGCAATACAGCGTTTAACAGCTGGTGGTGATATCAGGGAGTAACTTAGGGAAGAAAGCGATTAACAAATTAAAGAAGACGTTTAGACCTTCATTGCCGCCAGAGGTCATTACGACTTTCGATCCGGAAGTGGTGTCGGGTGGTGATGTCAAAGTCAACTTGAATGCGTGTTCCCCACTTGTGTGCCGACCTTGAAATATCAGGAAGCATTCGTTCGTCACAAAAAAAAACTTTTGGCCCATGTTTTGAAATGCATTTCCATTGATGTTTGCTCCACCGTGAGATCATCATCGGATACTTTTTTAAAAATATAGCAAGGGTATTTTAAAAACCCACTCGATTCATCCTCTGACCCAATTAATCCTAAATTACACTAAATTTGCAATAAACGACCAACTTGTAACATCGCGATGAAGTTTTCAATGAGCTATTGACGTTTATTTTCAGATTTTTTAAATTTTCGCGAGTTCAAAGAGCCAGTTAAATTTTTATTATTAGACGTTCAAAAAGGCGATAAAAAGCAATATATACTAATAATGTTGGTATTTATATAATAGAAAATATCGTTCCGCCATTTTCGATGTACCACAATACAAATTTTCCTCATGAGCCTTGCGATCCAGTACTGGGTCGCTTCCCGAACTTTGAAAAACAGTGTCCTAAATCATTCAGCAAAGAGAATTTATCACGATAGTTCACTTTTTCTGGCTGACGAAGCCGTATTTCCGATGTTTTTTTAAAATTTAGCTGATTATTCATCGAGAGTTAAAAAATATATATCTC
This sequence comes from Tanypteryx hageni, assembly GCA_028673005.1. NCBI lineage: Eukaryota > Metazoa > Arthropoda > Insecta > Odonata > Petaluridae > Tanypteryx > Tanypteryx hageni. Next base: position 98,135,133 of record CM054116.1, read on the forward strand.
TTGTTGAACTAATTTTATCATCTGCTTCACTCTTCCGAAGATTCTGAACACTTTTTCATTCATTTGAGACAAATTTAGCCCATTTCCTCTCAGTCCGCCTCTAATTTCTCCAACCGATTTGGACTTATTGCAGGTAATGTGCATGAGCAAAATTCGGGTGTTGTGAGTCGAATCCTTCTGAAATACCGCCGCTTTCGTTCCCGACGGAACGGACGGACCGCTGCGCTTCGCTCAAGTTTTCCGCCACAACACTATCGAAAAAGGTGAAAGGTTTTTCATTTCGAGTCAGTGCTCCCGAAGGTCATTTCGTGTGGCAGCGAGATATCTGTCTAGTGGTCTTCCAACCATGAGTGGACGTCAGCGCTTTCCGAGGTGTCTTCTGCAATTGCCTAAGCTTGCCTCAAGAGCTCGCCACCTAAAAAATTCCAAGGACATTTAATTGCTCGCCGCTTCTGCGGAAATTCGGTCTTCCGTCTCATCCGCTTCAGTAGGATTGTGACATTGAAAACCGACGTTTTTGCCATTTCGGATGCGTATTTTTATACGAATATATTCGCCGAAATAATTTACGGTCGAAATTCATCAATCCATAAATCGAGGAAAATATTGTTTACGTTATTTCTGTTCGATAAATCAACTCTATAAATCTCAAATCTTTTCTAAGGCTAACATTTCTAAGATTCAAGCAGTAGATTAATATCCTTCGGTGAGCGTAAAAATTTGTCCAACAAATGTGTTTAAAAGTTTCAAGAATGCAACTGCATGTGTAGGGAAGCAAGTAGGTTAATTCACCATTTTTATATTAAGATAAAGTTTTTGTTAATGGGGTTACTAAATTTTAAAGTTGCTAATGAGCAATATTACTTTGATCGTCTCGCTGTTTTGTGTTCATACACAAACACGCACATATCTTAATGTGGAGAACAAAATAACCTATTAGTACAAATGATTCCTACACATTAAAAAAAATAAACTGGTGTACAAACTTGAAACTGAAGGTAAATAATAGCAGAATTTTTAGTCAACGAATATAAATAGAAAATTAAAACAGGAATTTGGTTGGGGTGATATTCGAACCAACGAGAACTCGAACTAGGTATATCATTTAGATTTATTGAAACTTAAAATGATATTTTCACAGCGGCGAAACCTTGCTTTGGGGTTAGAGATACAGAAAGTCGTGCCTTTATGTGGAAAATGAAGCTTTTGTATAATTTTTAACATCTTCAAAATAAATGTCAACTTCGATGTAGCATAAATTTATCCGTACAGTTTGATACATAGCGACCGCACGGGAGCAGTGAGACGTGATTCGGAAATTAGAACGTGGGAGAAACTTTCAGCTTCCTTCATGAATCATATAAAATTGAAATGTCCGATTCTGTAAGACACTTTTTTAGGAGAAAGTCTTAACCGTCTAATTAATAAGCTATACCGCATGACATATATACAAAGGTAATCACGCTTTCATTCGAACCTTCGCGAAATTTGAAGGAGGAAAATTCGGAGCGTGTTATCGCGGAGAGGTTAATTCCTTGTGTCCACTAAAGACACTTCTGAGAACGTTTGCATTTATCATTCCGTTTGTAGAGGGCGTAAATCTTTTTGCGACGTTTTTTTTTAACGTTTGTTTCACGCGGAGTTATTTTCGGATCCTCTCTTATCCCGCGTTATCTAATTGCATCCCCTTTTGGTTCCGCAGTTGGTTGGTGAGTGGTTGCGGAGATTGGCATGCCCGGCGTCACCCTACTGGGCAGGAGGTGGCAAGCGGCCTCAGACGACTTCGTAATCCCCGCCACCATCGACGCCATCTTCAGAGCGACCTGGTGAGCTCTTGACGTCATAGCGAATGTCGGCTTCGTGCTACCGACTGCGTGAGATTACTTGTGGTCAAAGGGTCAAGCTTATGTTCGCACTCGACCGTGACGCAAATCTTTGACAATTATAGTGGCATTTTTTCAGTCTAATTCGCTTTTTTTGGACGCATTTTTAGGTCCGATGAGGATACACGCGACGCTTTAAATTGGCACGGTGATCATGCTTTCGCATATTGCAACAAAACAAATTGCAAACTCGCGAATAAAAATGTAGCTGGTGAAGCGATTTCGAGGCCCAAAGCAGTTCAATGCCTTCCTCGAACAGTCTTGATTACTCGAAAAAATTGTCAACTTCGCTTGTCCCATTCATTTGCCATTTTTTTACCGTGGCTATTTAAATTGGCAATTAAAACTTTTTTAAACACCCGGCAAGTGGAAGATCCGGGTTCGATTCCCGGTCATAGCAGACTTTTTTCTCGTTTCAAAATTATTCCCATTTTAAAAATTAAGCACATGACGCGAACAATACTAGATAGTATTTTTTAATTATATTAAACTTTTGCTATTTTCCACAGAATATATGTAAAACGCGGCCGGTTTCGATGAGTAATTACTCACCGAAAACCGTCGTGTTTTATATATATTGTGTAAACTAGCAAAAGTTTAATATAATTAAAAAATACTATCTAGTAATGTTCATGTCATTTTATTATGGGATTCCACGTAGTCTCGGCCTCTCCATTAAATTTATTTAAAACTTAATTATATATTTACGGCGAGAAGGTTCTCCATAGAGATGCGTCCACGATTTTGGCCATAAACTGTGAATGTGACTCATAAATAACAAACCGTCGACTTAAAACATTAAAGCGTATCAAATTTTTAATCTGCCGCCGAATTATTTCAGCGCCTATCTAGCGCGTGGGCGTTTAATTAATATTTTTTTGCTAATTTCTCTCGTTTCTGGGGCATTGCGAGAAAGAAAATCAACTTAGAGTCGATGATGTATGTGACGCAGCACATAACAGAGAAAGTAAGTCAGAGGAGGGGGAGGAGTAGGAAGAAAAATGACGGGATATTGAGAACGGTCTGAGGAGGAGGGAGAGAATAAATCATCGGGCCTTAGAAGGTTGCTGGGAAAGTTGTTAGAAGTTCTCGGAAGGAAACGCTCGGCAAAGGTGGTGATCATATGGAGAACGCGAGGAAAGAGGCAAGGGTGTAACAGGAAACGCAAACACTAATCCCCTCAACGCATACTGCGACACAAAATTCTCATTTGTCACAAAGAATATGGTAGGCTCGATAATCCGAGGTGAACGGGACCAGAGCTAAGTCGGATTGCTGAAAACTCGGATTAATACGGAATGATGAAATGTAAAAGCGTTAAAAGTAAAAAAAATCATTAAAACATTTATTAATAAAACGAATTTTATCGCCATTATAAAATACTGAATAATAATGATGAAAAAATAAGTATGTATTAAAGATAAAAATGGTCGACAGTGATTAGTTTCTTTGCCATACATCTTTTTTCGCTGGGTCGATGAAGATTTTTTTATATCCAACCAACAGAAAAGAACCTTTTAAAGGAGTGTATAGAATGTATAACGGTGAAGCCTTCTTTTCGTCTAAACACCTAGTTTTCAATTGCAGATTAAAAGATTTCACTGGAACTTGGTTTTCCTGATGACGACCTCGGATTATGTGGAACTCGTTTAACGAGACTCGCATTATTTATTTATTTGTTTATTATCGAGACTACTGCATATGGAAAACATTCGGGATTTAGATGCAACTGCTCAGCCTATGGACTTTTCGGTTGATGCGATCTACACATACACACACATGCACCCACATCTATATATATATATATACATACACACATACGCATATACGCGCGCGCACAGAATTAAGTGGAGGGTGGAGGAAAACGCGGTGCCGGAATTAGCCTACTCTTAGCGTGAAGCACACTACTTGATGCCCATTCCGACGGACGTAGTGCTGACTTGCGTTTCCTCCTCACGGCTCGCAAGTTGGGGGCAGGGAAAGTCATGGCTGGGAAACATTCCATCTCCAGGAATCGAACCCGGGCACGCTTGAGCGGAAAATTGGCACTCGAATAATTTCACCACCGCTCCATTCCAAACTTTGTTAAACTTGACAAGAAATGACTGAATGATCTTTACTAAAGGCACTATTATTCGCTCTAAATTGACGTCAAATGGATACAGGACAGAAACTTAGCGGAAAAATCGAAGGCGTGATTGAAATCGCTAAAGAGTCCCTCACGCTATAAAGAGGGACCGCGAAAGGGAGTTTGACACGAGAGCTCACAAAGATGTCGGTCAAAAGCATCTTTGTGGTATGAGACTGACTGAGTGCGAAACGTAATTACAAGAGAACGCGCGTTGGTAAAAAGAGAGGTTCTTTTAAGTCAGAATATAGAAAATAATTTGGACTTGGAAGAAACAGATACAGATCGAAGTAAATGAGAGGTCAGTAACACAATGTGTTAAACGCAAATACAAAACAATATCGGAACAAATGTCTAGAGGGAAGGAAGCTATTATAGTCCATCGAATGGAGAACGTTATTGCGCTTTGCGAAATATTTTGATAATTCCAAAAGATCTGCCATAGTCTTCAAGAGAGATGCACATTAAATAAATTAATAAATGTTCTGTTAAGATAACCGCCTTTCGTATATGGCCAAAATTTTCCGTTTTGACAATTCCTTGTTTTTCCGAAGTGATATTTTGTCTTGGATTTTTTTCGCTCGCTTTCTAATAATTTTAAGATTCGAGTTTCGGCTTTCGTGCAATTTTTCATTTAATGACGATGAGCCATTACGTTTTTTTGCGGAATGCTATTTACATTGTCTCTGAAACAACTGACACTGCACCTTCCTTTCTCCCAATTACGGTTTCCCTCGGCGCCATTTCACTTTCTTCAGCGGAGATTTTCTCCCGTCCTCTTATTACAAGGGGTATTATTTCTACACCCCAGCATTACCAGAAAGAGGAAGTCGGAATTGCTGCGAATAAGATTGTTGGAGCATTTAGAGAGCATTTTTGGGTCATAATTATCTAATACCCAGTTCGCTGCCTGATGGTGCCGAAAGTGATTACGAAACTCGCCGACCTCAGCGAGCCTATTGTGGCATCAAGGTTCTATGGCAGATTTACATTCTAATAGACTGAGGTGGATGACCCCACGTATAGCGAATGGATGGCCATCTAGCCTAGTTATAGAACGGCGCTAGATGGCCATTCATTAGCTGAAAGGTATGTGGAAACGAGGCGTTGGCCTACTCTTACGAAATTCGCAGGTGTAAATCACGAAGTTCTACGTCCATTTTGAAGGAGGAGCGGTTTGTACTTGGAGGAAAATAGATATTATCACGTTGAAATACTGGCGTTGCTATTGTACCAAGTCGGACTAATTGATGACAAGGCGATATTCCATTAATATTTAAGTAAAATCGTGTGATATCGCCTAAAATTGGGATAGATCTTATGAACATTTGCTTAGTATCAAATCGTTAGAGCTATCAAAACAGTTATGGGAAGAAAGATTTGAAGCTCTTCCGGCAAATGCACATTACCAAGACCTCCATTATTACGCGGCGGGAAATCCGAGAACATTTCACTAAGCCATGAGGAAATTTACGCAATTTTACGGATCATTTATCTAATCCATAACCGAAGTATAAGGGATGGGGAATTATTGAATTTATTACGAGCTATCATCCTCATTTTTAATTAATTACTCTTTTAAGAACACGAAGTTTCGATGACACAATGCATACGCGAACAGTAAGAAACGACTCCAAACGTAGCATGCATAAAAATCTCCCCTGATATGCAAATGTAATAGAAATGGCAGATACGTATAAAATAATTTCATAGTGGAAACGTTAACTTTGCAATGGAATGTTAAAACGGTAAATATATGATTCATACAGATAAATTATGGCTTTAAAAGTTTACAAAATAATAGAAAAATTTTTACTTGTACGCTTTATCCTCTCGGACGTATTCTTGCAATTTTTGATCTTTTTCTGTTCGTCCCAAGGAAATAATACTGGAGATTGAGCTAGCGCTGGGCGCCTGCGGCGCTCAGGCTAAACGAATGTATCCCTCTCCATGCCAGCGGAAATTGGGTGCCCGAACCGTAACATATATTGTTTATCCTTTTGAGTAAAACGATGGATATGAGCCAATTATATTTGAAAGATATTATACCGAAAACTGTGGGTAACGAAGAAGCCATCAAATTTGGATAAACGTTGTTTATACTGTTTTGGTTATTAAAGAGTTTCACTTCTATTGAACTCCATATGTTAATTCACCTTCATAACCATTGTTTACTTGGAGTGAACAGAAGAAGATCGAAAATCGCAAGAATATGTCCTGGAGGGTTAAGTGCACAAGCCGAAAAATTTGGTATGTATTACGAAAACAATGATAAAATTCAACTTAATTAATAAAGGAAGAGCATACCTGGGAATCAATCAACCGGCATAGGGCGCCTCAAATTACTCCTTAAAGAATGTTTAAACATTTTAAATAAAAATAAAAATAGGCTGAATTTATAATGCACAAGAAGTCCGCGACATTCTTTTTATAAACAAATAATAAGTTCCGGTAAATACAAGGAGCAAAAATACACTACACTAAATAGGAGTTCTCTGCTACGCAGACCAAGGAGACAAAAGGGCAGTCTTTGTAGCAAACCAAGGAGATATTTTACTCAAGTTGCACCTGATACTAACGTAACCCGACAGCCGTAAATACTAGTTACATGTTCAGCGTTTTCGCCCTTAACTTATTCTAGCCTTGTAGAGTCAGCTTCAATAAAGCGGGATTTCACGTGATCCTTTGCCTGTTTATGGAAATTCGCAGAAATTTATCAACGACAAAAATATATTTTTTGCCTTTAGCTCCGGAAGAAAATCTGACTATAAAAGAAAAAAATTTCGAAGGATCAAGTTGAATAGTTTACCTCTACTTCTGCTCAAGGGAAAGATGCATTGTCTTTAAATGCCCTTAGGGAGTATAAAGTGAAACGACGTTACTATGCTCTTCAAAGAATGATCGTGCACTAATATTGCGTGGGGCTTGAATACAAAGCATTGGGAACAAAAACACCATATTGCTAGTCATGCGGAGTGTTTGCAGTGACGAGAAGCAAGAAAGCGTCGTTTGAACGGAGAGCGCATTGAGAATGACTTATTCTTTCTTGAACGAGCTAATAGCGATGAAATGTCAACATGTGCCATTTTCTCGTATAGCTAAGTCGAAGGTAATATAAGACATTTATCTTCCTGCCTAAAATATGAGCCAAAACACAAAATGAACACCGTTGAATATCTCCATCATTGAAAATCCTCTCAGGGTGAATTATTTAGCATACTTAAACTAAAGTAGCGAACATTTTTGCAGCGTTTGGAAAGCTGTATGTGGAACGCGGAATGTTTAAGAGTGTTTCTGAATCTTTTCCACCAGATTTTGGGTAAATTAACCGGATCTCCTGGTCACGAACGCTTCATAACGCCGATGATGTCATCGCTAACATCTTGATAAAAGCGCTACGGTCCTTTTCTTTTTTTAAGCCGCAAAAATTCGCGCTGTGGATGTGCTCCGCGTTAGTGAAAGTACATTTTCTCTAATCGAGGAATGTGAAATCGAAGAGGGGAAACAGGAGAGAGAACGGCCAACTCGGCGGATGCATTAATTCCTCATCCACGAGCGACAACGTTGATAACAAGGCAATGCGTCGAAATCAAGTCCCCAATTTTATTTTCATCAATGGCCAAGATTTTAAACTGATTGTAGCTTGTAAGCGTTATTTTTGGTAAATACCGTATTCACCCGAATAAAAGCGACTCGAACGTAAGACGACTCGAACGTAAGACGACTCGAGCATAAGACGACTCGAGCATAAGACGACTCGAATATAAGACGATCCACCCAAAAATTGGTAGTTGTAGAAGGGAAAAAGCATTTACTTGAATTTAAGACGATGAGCCATTCGCAGAATTTTCATTCACGTACGCGAATACAAGACGCCAATTAATTTTTCAAAATAGGAAAAATACCTCGTCTTATGTTCGGATAAGTACAGTAAGACGTAAGTTGAAGATGTCCCATCGAGCTTACTTTTGGCTAGAGGCGACTTGCGCGCTTAAGTTTTGTGGGGCGTATACTCTTGGTCAGAAAATGAGGCGGTGTTGAGGCGCCATTGAATTAGAGGAACCTATTACACTTTGTGGATTCTTAGAACTCCTTTATCGCTTCGCCACCCAAAAAGATCTAACCCAAGCGTTAACTAGTTTGATTTTAGTGATAGACTTGATATATTATCTTGATTGAAAATTTAACACCAGAAATAAATATCTTTATTGGCTAATTACTTAGTTAATGACAAAAAGATCACAGTCAATAAATATCTTTTCTCGACGTATACGGAAAAGTATGTAAATCCACCGTTCCACCGTTTCTTAAAACCTGTTGTTATTAAAAATACAAGCGAAAACCATGTCTTCTGGTGGTAGCCATCATCTTTTCTAAATCAATCCTCTACCTTCCATCTCAGCCACCTCAGACAACCAGTCTTTCATATCACCCACACATCTGCGAATGTAGAGTTGACGGTATCATTCTGCCCTACGGATCTAGATTTTCTTCACTGTCATTCCCTTTTTACTTTCTCCACATACGTATTATAGGGGAAAGTATTGTATTCATGAAAAAAATCGACTTCGAGATTTTAACGGAAATACACGTTTTGAGGTGTCCTGAACACGTTTTGATCATTTTCTCGATGGTGTGTGTGTGTGATAGCTTTTTGTGGGTGCTCTAACTCAAAAACTGTTAATCAGGTCAACACGAAATTTTTTATTTAACATTTTTATAAAAGTCACAAGAACTGATTAGTTTTTGGTAAAAATCGGTCGACCGGAAGTGGGTGTTTGCTCTTTTCACTTATCCGTTATTTTGAAATATTTGCATTAAATGTAAAAATGTACTAGAATAAAAATTGTAGGTACTTCTAGTTTCTGCAACCTTTGTTTGAAACATTTTTCCATGTAATGCATTGTCTAAGAGATATCTTATATATTTAGCTGCCACCACCATGCCACCAGCCTACAACTATTGTTAACAATTGAAGCTTAGTTACTTCTTAGTAACGCTCCCTTTTCTTTTCTTAATTGTTGGAGTTTTGTCTCTATATCCAGCATTAGAAGGCTATGGTCTAAAAATTTCTCGCAGTTTCTTAAAATATTTATTATTATCTAACCTTCAAAGATGGCTCAAAAATTTTTTTGGCGTAAACTGAATGAAAGTTAAAAACTCCAGCCAAAAAACAAGTAGTAATAGCCCGATGCATTTCGCCCACTAAGTGGGCATCTTCAAAGGCGACGTTCCTTCGACAGCGACCAAAGTCGACTGTGCCGGAGTGGAGAGACCAAGGGTGGAGAAAGAACGAAAGGCAAAAGAAAGACAAAAAGCACGGGTGGAGTGAGAACAAAAGAAAAACGAAACAACAGAGGCGCATGTGTATTATCTCTGGTCAATAAGTCTGTAAAGTGTCTTGTTAAAGTCAGTGTCACTGTTCATCAATGTATCACGATTCTTATAAATGTGAAGGTTTTCTAGGGAATTTAAAGAGCTATTAGATGAGATTACGAGTTGTAAGTCCTTTAATTGAATGCTGTGGCCGGTTTCGAAAATATGATTAGCGACACTGGATTTCTCAAATCGGTTGTATTTATAGTGGGCTAAGTGTTCCTTGAAGCGAGTGACCAGCTTTCTCCTAGTTTGGCCTATGTACTGTTTGGGGCAATGCGAGCATTGAATTTTGTAAATTCCTGACTTGTCTAAAATTTCTGTTTTGTCTTTTGTGTTGCCCAGAAAATTTTTCAAACTGTGTTGACTCTTGTAAGCTATGGTAAAATCCTTTTTCCTGAAAATTCTATCCAAACCCCTATTAAGTGAAGGAAAATAAGGCAATTTAATATATTTGTTTTCCTTTTTATTATCTTTTGTGTGGGTGGTGGAGTCTAAAATTAATTTTTTGGAGGCATGTTTTTGAACCAGCTTGTTGATGAGATCCTGGTGGTACCCTAATTTGGATGCTGTTTCCTTAATATATTTAAGTTCTTTCTCAAACCTTTTTTTGTTAAGTGGAACATTAACAAGTCTGTGGGTTAAGAAATAGAACACCGCTGTTTTATGGTTGGAAGGGTGAAAAGAGTTGTGGGGGATGAAGTTATCTGTGCGTGTTGTTTTCCTGAAGATGTCGAACTCTAATTGATGCTGGTTGTTTATAATTAATAAATCTAAAAACGGTAAAGTGTTATCTTGTTGTACCACATATGTGAATTTTATGGAGGGATATATGTTGTTAAGTTGATTGACTAATGCATCAAGGTTGTGTAGATTTAAATTGAAAATAGCAAAGATGTCATCAACATATCTGAGCCATGTTTTGGGAAAGTAACTAAATTTGTTTTTGCATGTATTTTCAAAGTGAGACATAAATGTATTGGCCACAAAGGGTGACAAGGGATTACCCATGGATGTACCTTGAGTTTGTTGGTAGTATTCGTTATTAAATTGAAAAAAGTTTTGATTCATGCACAAATTCGTGAGTAATAAATATTCTTTCACCATGTCTTCAGGAAAATTTTGGTTTTCTAGTAGTGTTTTTAAGATCTGAGAAGTTTCAGGCAAGGGAACACTAGGGAAGAGACTTTTTACATCAAAAGAGACCATAATTCAGAATCTAGTAACGTTACTTTTTCTAATTTCTTTATCAGGTCAAAAGAATTTTTGACCGAGTGGTCTTCTGGGAAAGGTATATTTTTGAATTCATTGTTTAGCCACTTAGCTATGTTATATGTGGGGCTATTTAAACCTGATGCTATTGGTCGCATGGAATGGTCCTGTTTATGAATTTTGGGGAGTCCATATAGTTTTGGAATATTTGGGTTTGAGATATGTAATTTAAACCTTTGGTTCTTGTCTAAAATTGTATGGCAGTTTTTGATAGCTTCTTTAGTTTTTCGGATCATTGAATTCAAGGGGTTTTTATTTAATTTGATATAAGGGCCATCATTGAGCATGAGTTGAATATTATTAAAATATTGTGTTTTATCCATAATTACTAGTTTGTTGCCTTTATCGGCTTTGATATAAAAGCAGTCTTTTTCTTTAAGTTGTTTGATAGTTTTGTAAATTGGTTTAGAATTGGGAGTTGTGCACTTGTTAATGTTGTCTTTTAGTTGTATGGCACAATTTTGTCTGATGTAGCTTTTGGAATTTTCATCAAGGAATTCAATGGATCTCTCGATGTCTGTGACAATTTCTTCTATCGGAGGTTTTCTTGGAGGAAAGGCAAACTTTAAACCCAAATTCAAGAGAGACAATTCTTCATTAGAGAAGGAAGTTTGAGACAAGTTTTCTACAAATTCAAATCTTTGTGTGGTTTTATCTCTTGTTTTAATTTTGTTTTTTGTGTTGACATTGTATTTTTGGAGTAGTATCTTTAGTTTATGGTATAGTGTTGATTTTTTCTTGTGAAACTTAAGGTTTGAAGCCTGGAATAACTTTGAACACAGGATGCATGAGACCAATAACTTAGTTGCGAAGCATTTAAGTTAATTTCCTCTTATAAAATATACGCAAGATTATAGCTAACATCACATTCACATAGGCGACTTTTACTATTTTTACCTATCTTCAGTTTAAATTCGAAGAGATCTATCGTGTTGAAACTCGAAAGTTTATCGAAAATAACAATGAAGGCGAAATCAACATCAAATCATTAAAATGCGGCCGGGTTTATATTATGAGAGGTGAAAACAAGAAATATATACATGGAAGCGCAAAGATAAAATAAATTTAATACAAACACCAACGTGTGTTGCAATTGTAAGGCATATAAAAACGAGAGAGCGTTATCGTAATTAAGTTGAAATGCAAAAGCAGCAGGAGAGTAGTCGGAAATGACAATAAACAACCCCAGACAAAAAACGAATACGAAGTTAAAAGAATGTGAGAAAAGGTATCGGAACAGATGACAAAGTACGATTGATGAAGGTCGACGTCGCACTAAAGAAAACGAATGTCAGACACGTTTTGAGGGGGGAATAGGAAAAGTTGTAAAACGATAATGGATGAAAAACATACATAACGGTAATAAAACTAAGGGATAGAATAAAGACTCATCTTCACCAATAATCCTCATAGGTTTCTGCGATTACTCGAATCGCCGAGTCTTTCTTTCGCGGCACGTGACCTACTTAGGGGTCGAAGGACACATGCATACAATTCACAAGAACAGCTGAAAAATAAAGCACCGCGAATTCCTACTGAGATATAATCCCAAGGATCAACGTTTTAAGTTTCAATTTATTTCTCTTTCTCTAGAAAACAGGTTATTTTTCATCTTCACATTTCCCTTGTACGCTGTAAATTTTCCGTTCAAGCACAACTTTTTTTCATTCACGTATCTCATTTTGATAGGGTCGTAAACTAAAGCATTATCGTGTCTAAAGGATACGTCCGTCACTAGAAATTTAGACATTGAAATCGTCGAACTTCCTCCCTCGGAAACAATGTTCTTACAAGGTCAAGAATAAGCGCTATAAAAAATTGAAAAATCAATTACTAATCTTAAGTAGCTCCAATGGCTTTAAAAAGCTTATAAAAATATCATACGCGTATTTCGACTATATCGAAGCTCTCTTCAGTGGTTATTCACCGAAATTTGATTCAATTTTTTTAATATTTACTTTTGTTGAACCACTACTAAAGACGACTGCATTTTATCCGAAAAGCGCATCTGATTTTACTTAACGTTGCGAAGGTTATTGGAGATACCTAAGATAAACACTTGATTTTCCGATGTTTTATACTGAACTGTTGATTCTTAATTTTTATTTTCAGCCATAATACAAGCTCATTAATCATCTAGCGAAAGAAATTAAAATTAAGCACGAAAAGAACATAGGAACGAAAAAATATTAACATATCAGAGCTTTCAAAGTCTTCTCCAGAGACTTTCTATTCGCTTTGCATCTCGATGAAAATAGATCTATTCACTCTATATCTGTAGTATTTCTCTATTTCCAAATCGCCAATGTATCGCAGCAAAATGACGTTCTCACTTTCAAACAATCGCACAATATGTCAGTCCTAAGTTTCGCGGTCAAGATTTCTAAATTACTAACCTTCGCTCTAAGCCAATGTGATGACATTCACTTGGGCGCAAAACAAAACTGGAAGGTTTCCTACGATCGTAGTTTTATCCGCGTTCGTGAATTCTTCCGCTTAATATTTAATTACCACCTAATGCATTTAATATGCACCTTAGCGTTGTTTATCTGTAAAAATATCGCGTCGATTTTGATTTATAGCTCTTGATAGCGATAATATTCACAACTAGATAGGCCAGTCCATATTGGTCGTTCAGATCATTGCCGTCGACTTGCATTTCAACGTCATGGCTCCACAACGGGTTCGTCAAGTCCATCATTATAATAAACGGCACTCTATTCGCTCAATGACGAATCTTTCACTTTATGCCCACACTTACTGTATGTTACATACTGCCTTCCTTACTTTTTCATGGCCATGTCTACACTTTTTACTGGAGTCCCCGTTAATGGTTGCAAATTATTAACCAAGCAAAAAGGTTCTGTTTCCAAAACTCCCTTTGTCTCCATTAATTAGAAATTCCTTCGTCGGATGTATAAAGATAAACAAAATTATTAAAATTTGATTCAGCTAATTTACATATACGAATGTTGACATGGATTTTGAGTCTAGCATTGGCGTAGCTATGGCTAGGTGAAATCTGGTGCGAGAATTAGTGAGGGCTTATTCCCTCTTGAGCAATGCATAAATAATATCCATTTTTTTCAAAAAATCACATCGTTTTATCAATTATACTTTAATATAATAAGTATATATATATATATCATTTTAATGTTACTTTAGTGGGCCTCCATCCCCCTATGCACTGCACAGGTGTTGCTACAGCTCTGGGGAAGAGATATTAAATTATGACAAAGCTTCAACCCAATTAATAATTAAGATATTGTAACTGAATTAAGTGAACAGAACTATTTAATCATCATTATTATTATACTATTTATGCTATTTTTATAGTATTCCATTTCCTTATCGTAGCTTGATTTATTATGGTCACGGAAGAATTGGTTATCTTTTTCCTTTTTAGGATTTTGGAAAATTATACTATTTTGTTACCCACTCGGCATTTGCCTCTCTTAAGTTATTTAAGAAGGCTTGGATATATTTTCCATTATTTAATGCCATGCTTGGTGTGGAAGATAGCATCGCAACACTTTTAACATTGCATTATTTATGCGTGTGCGATGACAGATTATGAATAATGCTTTATCGATGGAATTAAGTAAAAAATTCGACTTCATCTTGAATTTTTAGGGATTTTTTTTTTAACTTTCCAAACGTGACTTTTTCTTTTGAAAGTTGTTCAAGTTAGATTATGTAAGGGAAACTTTTGAGGGAAAAAGACGTTAATGTTTATGCCCAACGCTTAGATTCGCTTTCACCTCAAAAGTTAACGTTCCAAGTAGTCTCCCAGCACATTATTAAAACGGCGAATGATCGATTGGGAATAAAAAGAATCTGTCAATTATCTTTAAAGCCCGCCGAGAAGATAGCCTTCCCACCAAAACTAAATATTACGCAAACTCTTGGTTGATCCTTCAAAACGCGGTCATCGTGAACTGGTGGCCGGTTTTTAAAACCAGGCCTGCCATATACAGGTTTCACTGCCTTTGCCGTAGAAGTTCAGCGAGTGGGCAAAATAAAATGAAGGGAAGACATTCGAATTCTTAATGCCCTTATAATTGCCTTACACATCTGTAGCTAGGAACGAAACTTGTCGTCAACATAAGGAAGTTGAAAATGATAAAAACGCCGAAGGAATTGCGAATTGATAGAAATCCAAATTAGGCCGATAGAAAATTGATCATTTCGAGGCGTAATCAAGAGTTGAGTAAAGTACGGTCATAACAATGGAATCTCTACAGCTCGAAACAATAAAAAATAATTCCAGTTGGAGACAATTTGGATTATAGGACCTCTTGTCGATCTGTGCACACACTGACACAAAAAATCTTGGAATTATTAAAAAAAAACTTAATGGGCGATTTAAAAATAAAATTTACACGCTTTCGTACAAATTCTGCTGTACAAGGATGACTACGTCCATAGCTGAATCTGCATGAAGTTGCATGCATTTATTTTAAAATTTATTATTTTAGTAATGCATATAAATAAAAAAAAATTGTAAATTTCCACTATACACGAATTTATTCGACCGGTTTCGCCAGTCGCAGCATAATCAGATTTTAAATTTCTACTAGACAAGAATTTATTCGGTCGGTGATCAGGTGATGACGCTGTAACAGGCGAAATCGGTCGAACAAATTCGTGTCTATTGGAAATTTACAATATTTGTTTTTATTTTTATTATGGAATCTTTCCACAAAGTCGAGCCTTCCCAAGTGGAATTTGTTATAATTTTAGTTTTTTTTTGAAAATGTAATTCCACGGCTTTCTCGGTCGTTTAAAATTTCTCAAATCTGTTGAAATTACGACTTGCTGAATTCAACTCATCCGTACAGTGCCTATGTCGCGTGACCTACACCCGGCAGTTGCGCGGGATTGCACCGATCGCGCAAGCGGACATTCGACACGTTTCCTGATGCGCGGCCAGCACCCGTCCGCGGATCAGATAAGCGCATCACGCTCCTTTAACGTAGGACCGCGACAGACGCCCTCGGAGCGATGGGTCCCAAACAGCAAGAAGTGCGGAGCACGTGCATTTAGAAAGTGAGGGAAACGCACCACTTTTCCGCTCTCTCAAACCGCAAATCCAGCGCGGAAAAGGTCCTATCGTGACGGGACGCGACCGCAAAGGCGTAGAAGATTCTAGCCTATGCGGTGAGAGAAGAGGAGGGAGGGACATGCACGGGATATTCACATCGACAGAATATCCACATCGACAAAGACTGAATCGTTAGGAAATGATCGGACGCAATAGCTATGCATTCGGACATATCCGTCGGGAAAATCTTCGCGATATGATCCAAGGCAGTTGCAAGATCGATACACGGTGCACTTGGAAGAAGAGGTCATCTTCTTTCGTTTCGATTTTTCTCCCTTTAGGAGGTCAAACCTATCGTCATGACCTTCCATAATTTTACACCGCCCTCTCCTTCCACCCATGTAATCGTCTCCTTCTCTTTTTTCTCGTATCCCTGTTTATTCGCCTATATTGATTTTCCCTTCAAAACGTGTACTTATTTGTCTCCTGCGTGGTTTTATACCCTCCGTAAGGAGTCGCTGAGTTCCTCCAAGGGCGCAGCGAATCCAGTCTTCCGATAAATCTGACGGGCCGCTATTCTATGCATCCTATGTCCTCTTATATCTTCTTCCATTTCCCTTCGCACCTCAAGAGTTACTCACTCGAGGCTTTCTTCTCTACTTCGTCTTAAATTGGCGATGTTAGTCTTTCTATATAAAGTCGAATGCTCAAGGACAAAGAAAAAAAACGAGCTAAGTACTCGAGTAGTTTAGAATACGTTATAGTATTTCAGCCGTAGAAAATTAAAGTTTCCTCTATAATTTATTTTTTAAATTAGCATTTCACTCGTGGAAATTCAAGTTATAATGTTTTCTCTCTAATATATTAAAAATTTCAATGAAAACATCCCGTGTCCTTACGACAACGATAGGACTGGTTTTATGTAGCATCATGGTAGCCGTTCTGTTCGATAACGATTCTTTCATCGAGGAGAAAGCTTTTATCCGTAGAAAAATATCATTCGCGTGTTTGTGTTAATGCCCAATGCATGGAACTCCATCGACGAATTTGAATTGACCACCAAAGGTTCTCTTCCGACCGTCCGAAAAGGGGAAAATAAATCCTAGTTATACCACAGAGGCATAAATTCGCGATTTAGTACGCATTGGATAATTTGGTACAATATTTCATTGTGTCTCTATAGTAGTGCTGTCAAAACTTTTCGGTTTGAGGGCCGCATAACCGGTGTCTGCACTCATAGCTGGCCACATAGCTTACTTGCGTAAGCATTGCGATCCACACCCGGTCGAAAATAAGAGTTAAAGATTAATTTGAGGAAGCTAAATGGTTGAGTTTGGGATCGATATTACCTCATTTTTTAAATTTATTCACGTGTAAATAGAGTGTTAAAGACAAAATTTATAGTTTTCATCATTTCCCATTTTTTACGGTACATTACGTCCTTCATTTGTTAAAATCATGGCGGCCCGAATCAAACACTCAGCGGACCGTAGTTTAGGCACCACTGCTTAATAAGATTCATGCATTGCGGTTTTTCGTTAGTGCGTGTACTCCAGTACTTCACCTTTTCCGTGTCGCTGTGCCGTTAAAGGATATTCTTACCCAATCGAGAGTGGAATTCCAACCACTTCGGTCAGCTGGAATGACGTCGCTGCAAGCAATACTTCTTTTTAACATGAGGTAATGCATCCATGCCTCAATTCCAGTTACCACGCGATCAAGGAATTCGTACCTTACAATGAAACAAAAGCGCAGGTCACATCCTAGTCGTGGTTTTTCACAAATTTCTGATGTAATGGGGCAAATGAATCATCTCGCGCAAAGTCCGTGAAATTTGAGCTTTCATAAATGCAGAATTTTCCAAATGTTTTCGTACATGACTTGAATGCGTTATCTTGAAAAAATGTCATTTTGACGTGAAATAAAATTTTCACGACAGGCAATTCAAGTTCTATATAGCATACTTAAGTTTTAAGGCTCTAATAAAGCTGTCTCGTGTTTACCTTCATAGATAAAAATTTCAAAACTTATTGCGCGTTTTTGAAACGCCGAATACAAAAAATTGTTTAAACTTAAGCTGCATTTTTTTCTCGGATAATGATCATAAAGGCGCCGGTACTAAAATTTACTAAATCAGAGTATGACAAAATGGAACATACCTTCTGTTAACAACAAAGTGCATTGGACATTGCATCAGTTCAATGTTGACTGGTGCAATAAACTTTCCACCAGAAGCAATTCCGGTTGATAGCACGACGAGATGTGGATCTCATGAAACGTTTCATTTTTCTACGTATAGAAAAATCACGCCAAATTAAAACTTTCCAATTCGTTTTTGGGTGTGAAAGCAATTCTCGAAGCAATCTCCCTTAATTTTATTCATTTCTATTCACATGGTGAGATTGTTTGTGTTTGTGGCAATCTGGCTACTTTTAACATTAAGACAAACATCTACACCCACGGTTAAATCTGATCCTACGGCCTCATTATCATAAGGCAGGTAGTCCACCTATTTCATTATTATTGTGAATGCCTAAAACTAAAATTTACTATATTATTGACATTTTCGTTTTATAAAGAACGGACTAGGAGTAAGAATAGTAAAAAAAATTGTTGTGCTTACATCCAAGTGACGTGTTTGAATCTTAATTCTAACCGTAACGTTTAAATTCACTCCGTTGACGCTTATTTTATGCTAACATTCATATATGAAGATTATATATGCCACATTGACTCGAATATAAGGCGAGGTTATTTTACGTATTAATTCTCAATTAAAACGCCTTATTTTCGTGGAATGAACCAAACAACCAATATCATAAACATTACGTAAGGTTGTGTGTTATGTCGATTGATTCTATTATGCCTATTGGATTTTCGTTTATTTTTTTACGAAGCTAGGATTTTTAAAGACTGGGTTTTTTGGGATTTACGAATTTACGATGGATATAAAAGAGGCTGATCATGTGAGGGAAAAATGCTAAAAAAAGATCAAGTGTTGAAAGGCGTGAGGCGGAATTATGATTATGGTTATAAGGGAGACAGATGCTTCGAATAATAGTAAAGTTAACAATAGACATGGTATTAACGAAAAGAGAATTGTGATGAAGTCAAATTCTTTGACTGGGACCATCAAGCGACGATAAAAAAATATAAGATAAAAAATACGCAATTTGTCGAATAAATATAAACTATTTTTACTTTTTGAATGTTTTTGTAAATTACTAGATTTGAGCGATCTAAAATGGGGGTCGCATTATATTTGGGGTTGCGTTATACTCGCGCGTACGGTAATTTAGAACTTACGCGGCGGCTTTTTTATTCTTGCGTCTATTCTAAATATGTATCTTAGATGTTTTATCTTTTTTTTACAGGTTGGTTCTAATCTGCTATGTCATATACCGCCTTTACCCCTCGTACGACTGCTTTGCTCGCGAGGCGGAGGACGATGAAGCATGGGGCGGACGGAACGGAATCAGAGCCTTTTTGGCCCTCTGCTCAATACTACTACTCTCCGAAGTGGTCGCGGCGGCGCTGTTGGCGGGCGAGAGCTCCAAAGGCGGAATTATGGACGTCCAAGCAAGGCGTTTTGTGCCTTCTCTGCTAGCTTTCAGGTAGGTTGAGGTCAAACTGCCCACTCGTGCTTTTCCCGCCTCATCTGCGTTTCGTTCCTTTACATAAAAAATTCAAATGCATTGCACAAGATGAATTCAGTTATTAAACCATAAGGTTGCAACAAATGTATGAGACCATGACCATAAAATTGTGTAAACCACATTCGAAGGGAGTCAAAAGATATTGGTCTAGTCATACAAACGGTCGAATTAACCATATGAGCAATTCGGCTACATAATAACAGCCCTTGTTTGAAATATTATATTAACAATTGCTGGAGAATTTCCCCTGCAGGTGGCTATTTTGCAATTGGAATCCGCATACGTTTCACTCAAGCGCTTATTGCGATAGAGGCTACCTACAAATATGATCATACTGTAATCGGTGTAAGCAATATCAAATTGGATAAATATTTGACTTACCATGTACTTTTCGTTTCTTTATGAAACCTAAATAAAATTCTAATAAACACGCTAAGCGTGGTTTTATATCCATGTTATCGTTGCGCACAAATCAAAGTCAAAGATTTCATTGTTCAGCATTATCGTCAGATAAAAGCATTAACGGTCCATCTGTTTTCCGTTGATGGTTTTATGAAAGGCATCTATTGGCACTGGACTTGCTATTTGTATGTAAATATGGGATGCATCTTAAAGAAACTTGACGTACGGAGATATTTCACAAGTGTAATACCACGTCTGTCGATCGTATGAATGGATGGCAAAAACACCCATTATGTAACCAACTGTAAAGAACTGACAATATATTTACCGTTGAATCATCTCTATTTAAATTAAATGACTGAGATGCCGTGTGAATTTTAATGCTTACGGTGAAGAGAACGATACAATCGACATGTTATATGTATTTTATCGAATAAGTTAACATTTTTTTACTGACACGGCTTGATTTACTAGTATTATTTTTATGTTGAAATTAGATTACTCTGATAAGAGATGTTTGAGGAATATAAAATCGAGTGTATGAATCTGACGAACAAATATAAAAAATAAAATCCTCTATGGAAGCCTTAACTATGTGGAATTCCATTTTACTTAAGAGTAAATAAAACACAAAGTGTGTAAAAATTCCACCATATTACTCAAAAACACGACCCGGTTTCAACGTAAACAACAAATTGATGATGACGTTGGTACCCAGTCGTGTTTTTTGGTAATATAGTGAAATTTTGTGTTTTATTAATTCATAAGTAAATCTCAAATAGGTTCCAGTTTTGATTTTACACCTTTTATTTACCTCGCGAAAGATCGAACCATTAACGTATTTATTTTATACAGTTCTACAAATAGAGATCTACCATAAAACGAACTGATTTGGAAAATATGGCGATCCAGCGGAAAATATACACTCACGTCATCGTCTGCAATAAATCCAATCTGGCCGAAAATAAAACCGGGGAAGAGAAAAGAAATGGGCCATTCGCAGAATTTATCGCGTTGTAACTGTCGGAACGCCGTATCGCGTACTTCCTATTTACTTTGACATTTGGGAGCGCGAAATCGCTCGCATAAAACTTTATTCCAGCCAATAGTTCTTACGGGTTATTTTAGTGCGCATCTATCTTACCTGAGAAAGTTAAAAAAGTGTTAAACGTTCGCCGTGATCGAATGACTTGCGAAATTTGCTCCAAGTCTTCTCCAGGATATGGAGATGAGGCGGAATTATCGTGTGGTTTCCCACGTAAGTGTGAAAAGCGCCATATCCGGATATTTTCGGTAGAGTAGAAAGGTCGCACTCAGTAGAAGGTATGAAATTCTTAATGGGCAGATTTACGTATCACCATTCTATTCGTTAAAAATTGATAAATTATTTTATTTTAGAGTCGGCTAAGTTCTTGGAACCTTATCTTTCAAGGTAATTTGAGTTATAAAAAGTTATACTTTTTGTTCTTTTGATTCTATAATACCCTAAACCTGAATTCTCTTTTAAGTAAGCCTTATACTCCTGGCGTGTTTTCTCTTTACTCTTGAGTAACAGTTATTTATCAGAAAGTTTAAAATATGCAGAAAATACAGCGAATGCGGAATATTTGCTAATTTTCTGGCTATTTTTTTATAAAATTTGTGGGAAGATGTTCATGAACCATTTTTAGTGAAAGAGTGAAAATAGTCCATGTATTGCGATGAATTTATCTTTCAGTAATATGAATTCCTATTAACTCGCTCGTTGCCAAATTCAAAATTAATCGAATGTGAGTTATCTGAATTTAGACAGATATTAGTCTACGATATTGCCTATCGTCTTGCGTATTAAGAAATTATATTACTCATTAATAACGCTTAGTTAAATATCTGGCAGAATGGCTACAATTGTCACGCTAGAGATCTGAATCAGAATCTCCCGCTTTACCATCGTTATCACTATTGAATTTTTATATAGCAACACGGGCATTGTGATCCATAATGTTATTCTAAGTGTGAAAGAAAATTGTTTTTACGTGCTTGCTATGCCTTTATCAAGGAGAGTCGAATTTTGCAGTTGAAGCAATACTTTGCCAATCGCGCATTGCATCACTTTCATAATTTTCACTGAGTCACTCTCATTAATTTCCATGTAATTTATCGGGGCAGGAGTTCTAAGGGCAAACTTATTTCTTGTAGTCACATTTATAATCAGTTTCAATCGCTAATTACCATATCTTCAAGCATCGCATACGCTCTGAAGCCATATAATTTCACTCCAGACGAAGGTGTGGAGTTCCTTTTTTACGATTTGAAAAGTCTCGTGGTTCAATACGTTAGCCGCTCGCTACAAATGGTGTATGATCGGCTCGGCGGGCATGGCAGAATTATGCATTCTCAGTAATTTTTTCTTTTAATTTTGATACTCAAAATGTATATGTGCGTGTGTGTTTCTAACAATAAACTTTTATGTTTATACTATATTTTATTGGCAGAGGTAAGAGGAAAAGAAAAATATTGCATAAGCTTTGCATCTCTTCGCTAATAACTATTATAAATGGCTGCTTCTTACATAGGACATCGAATACAGGAGGATAAAGGAAGATATAAATGTTTAGATACTTATAGAATGGCTACTGACCGTAAGTTTGGCCTGATGAAAGGTTACCTGATACGACCGGCGGAAAAAATCCGAAATCTTAAAAATTTCCATTTTTTGGGGGTTATTTTTGATCCCATTATTCCATTTCAATCGGTGCAGGGCATTACAAAATTACGTTTTTAAATTAGTTGAATTGAGAACGTCACGCGCAGAACAACTCCCTCCTTCCGCCTGCCCAATTTGGCTTCCGAGCGGAACATGACACCACGCAGCAGCTGACAAGAGTCTGCAATTTCATCACGGACGCTTTCAATCGCAAGAACACGGCAGTCGGGGCCTTTTTTGACGTCAGAAAGGCCTTTGACAAAACGTGGCATGCTGGATTCTCGTGAAAATTAAGACGACCAAATTTCCACCTTGGCAAACTCGTCTCGTCAGCAGCTACTTGGAAGGTCGTGCATTCCGGGTCAGCTGGGAGATTGCGACCTCCGAAAAGAAGACAATCAAGGCGGGATTGCCGCAAGGATCGGTATTGGGCCCCTTTCTCTACAACCCATACACCGCAGACCTTCCAACGGATAACGGATGGAACACCATAACTGCACTTTGTGCAGGTGATGCGGCGATCATCTGCCGTTCCGGAGCAAAAGGATTTGCAGAGAAATATCTGCAGAGAGTTACCGACCGCCTACTCCAATGGTACCAGCGCTGGAGGATTGAAAAAAACCCAGACCAACATCTTCAGCAGGGATGTCACCACTGAAGATCCAGATCCCATCATCGTGGACTATGAGTCGGAATGGAGGGACGAAGTAACCTATCTTGGTGTTACGCTGGGCAGAAAGCTGGATTTCGGCGCCCACGCCCTCAATATGGTCCACAAAGCTGCAGGGAGACGAATAGCCCTCTCTCTACTGCTGTCTTCACACTATATCTCCACGAAAAAGAAGCTCCACCTCTACAATGCGGTCATCAGGACAGCACTCACGTATGCATCCCACGCATGGAGCGGCAGACTGAAAGGTGCTGCCATGAAATCAGTAGAGGTCGCCGAATGAACCTGCCTGCGAAAGATTCTTTTTCTGGGCTGGGTAATATCTAATGAGGCCACATACGAAATACTGGGCTCCACAACAATAAAGGAATTTATGAAGACCACAGCGAGGCGTTTCTTCAAAGGGCCGGAGAATAAAAAATCCGAAACTCTCCGCGAAATTGGAGAGCATCGTCCCCAACCATGGGATAGGCACAAGAGGTCAATTTCTGCAACGGAAAATGAGAAGGGCCTCCCTCCCAAAAAGAGGAGGTGTAATTAACGTGCCCAGGATATCCCACTCCGTCCGGTGGAACTAGTGGTGAAAACCACGATCGCAGACAAGCAAAAGCCGACAGGCTACCTTGGTCAACAAGGAATTAAACACGGTGGTTTGAATTGAGATATAAACTTGGGATGAAAACATTTCACTAGCTAAAAGAATGAGGTTTATTATTTTTTAGACTAATTACAACTCCGTCCCGAATGGGCGTAAAACTTTGTTTTGAATAGAAAAAGGACATTTTCAACAATGAAAAGTACAGGATAACAAGTCAAATGCTTTTAACTAATAGAATATAATCTCATTAGCCTACTTTTCAGAATGGAAATAGGCTAATCGTTTTGTCGTTGTGTCTGTCTGTCTGTCCGTCCCTCCCTATAAAGACGATTATCTATCTATCTATCTATCCCTATTAACTTTTGAACCATTAGACCGATTTTCATGAAACTTGGTGGAAATCTCTTGCTACATGGGCCGAGATCCCGAAGAGAGTTTATGTTGTGAATATTGAAGTCCCGGGGTCGATTCCAGGAACTATCCTTCCCATTTGATTTACATGGGAAATATTGAATCCATTGTGCACAGTAATTTTCTCTTGCACATTAAAATATCTTAGAATTGTAATATCGGAGCGGGATTTGTACTATTCTCTGAGAAAATTGATGAAGATCCTAATTTTTATCGTAGTATGTTGCTTATTGATCGTATTTATTCTAATTTTGTGTAAATTCAGGTGTTTTTGCAGTTTTAATCACTGATTACGAGAGTGTTGCCATAGCAACAACTATTGTTGGACTCGGATTCGGTATAGCCTAATACATAAACGCGTTTTTTGCCACACAAATACGCGTGATCAATTTAGTTTTTCGTTTGAATATATTTGTAATATTTTATAACGCTAAATTATTAAAGTTAGAGAACACAAAGAGCTACATATCCGCGATGACTTTAAAGCTATTAAAGCCGATATAAGTATTAAATAAATGATTAAATGGAAAGTAGGTATCATAGGTTCTGTTTGGATCATCTTGTTTACTCTATCTCTCTCTCTCTCTGATCATCTTAATGTCCCATGTCAATGGGGTTATATGAATGAATGAGAAAATCGCTTTTGACACAAACACTTTTCATTCTTTTACAATGAAACTTATAGAAATTACTTGGCAGCAAAACCGTCAACATTGAAGTCATGGATTTTATTCCAGGAGCGTTTATTTTCTTAACTTGATTAATACGGGGATGAGAGTAGCACATTAATCATTCGCATTTTAAAATTACTTAAATTCATCGTAGGAGTTCGAAGTTTGAAACGACGAATGCATAAAGGAACGAAATTTTGTTTTACCGGCATTGATTGTTTAATGCGCGTCGAATCGATGAAATTAATTTTAGCGCGAAAATTCTGCGCATTCTCCCGCGAAAATCTTTCATGTTCAGGGAGTTTTGAGTTGTTGCAGGTTTCGTAGAAAGGGCGGTTCACATGTTCGTTTGGTATCCCAGTTTCGGCTATACAAGCCGGGACTGTCAGTTTTAACTGAACTATGCTTCGCGTACATATGTACAATTTTTCCAAAGAAATTCCTCGGTTCACCTATGTACGTTCCAAGGGGTTTGTTGTGAGTCTTCAAGTCGATCTTCACATACATTAATGATTTGCTGCAGATATACAATTATATAGACATACAAAAGATTGTGAATATAGGTTAATGCAGGAAAACACGGAAAATATTACATTTTACAACACCAGAGTTTATTTTAAAAAGATTCATGACCCGGGTTCCTATGAATGACTCGGGTCGTGATTTATAAAAATGAATTGTGTTGTTGTAAAAGTTAATATTTGTCATTTTTTAAGATGGAATTCCACCAAATGAAGGTCCATACAGTCAGGTTTTACATTTAATACAGATACTATAGAATTATATAGGTATACAAAAGATTGTAGATATAATTTAACAGTATATCTACATTACGCAAGAATATCTGCAATGACTGATGATAAGTTAAAATAGTTAGCTTTGTGCGCGGTCGTTATTGCAAACAAGAGAGAGCAGAAAAGAACTATTATTATGTAAAAAAGGAACTGGTGTAAAGATAGATCGAAAGAGACATTCCCATATTAATTTATTGGTTGGATTGGCACAGCTCACTTTAACAGGAACCATCACCTTTGAACTGGAGGATTATTATGAAATATTGTATTCACTCCAAGACAGTTCAACTGTGTAAACAGCTGAACTCCATTCACACGATCGGTTTATAAGTGCGTAGTTAAAATTGCTGAATTATCTTTCCGCCTCTATCCTGATTTTAATTCAGTAAAAAATTTTGTTTGCGCAGTTTTCTTTTTCTAGTTCACACTGTTTAAACTGCGCAGTACAGTAAAAACTGAGCGTGTAAACCCCCTTATTGCGTATGACTGGCATGGATAATAGCTTAATACGTCGAATCTATACTCATAGGTTATTGTCTTAATGATGCTTATTGATAATGCAAGTTCAGGGCGATCTGAACCACGAAACTTGAAATACGAAAAATTGGACGCGAGCCGATTGCCATAAAATTAGGAAATTTGCGGATAGGTCCCTTAATTTCCCGGAAAATTAGAAATATTCTGCGAGAACTCTTGCGATGTATTATATCATGTATATGGGCTTCACGTGGCTCAAACTCTGTTGCCTTTGAGATCGCGTTGGATTATTTGCGAGTTTAGATCTTGATATATGGCGTTTTGTTGAATCGCTTGCAGAATACAAGGATCGAAGACTCGTAATACAAAATATAAATGAAATACGAGGCTAATACGATGAGAAGTTCCCCACAAGGTTAACGACCATGTGTGTCTCATTGGATACTGAGAGGCAAGCGATCGTAACGACGAAAGACGTCTCTTGATCCATGTCTACGGTTCATGTCGTAATAAGAAAAAAACATCGTTTAAATTGCCATAGAGGCGGCTCTCGCTTCCCAAGCCTGCCTTCGCTTAATGACTTAAGGGGTGAAAGTGATTTATTGATTGAAACATGGTTGTTCGTTACAGAGAATTAATTATATGGATTGTGGGCATGTATTCAACCGTCACTAAGGCTACAAGTAAATATGCTTTAAGGCACGTATTAGGAAACTGCCGCGTCTCTATCCATCGCATTTATTTGATTAAGAAATATTTAAATCGAGAACGTAAAATTCACGCGACAATCAGTGCTTTAATGTATTAATTTATGTAGTAAAATATAGTCGATACATTCGCCGCTTTATGTATACATTTTGATTCAACGTTATAGTAAACTTAAACGTTTTTAGAAATATCATAAAACAGATTTTTAAATCTGATTTTTTGTTCATGCGTTTCTCTTTATAAACACTTTCATCGATTGTTTCCGATCGTTGTTACAATTTATACTCGGGAAAAATCACGTATTTACATTAGTTTTTGCATTATTTATTCAATTGCTGAAGGCCATCTTTTTAATTCCTCGAGGTTTATTTTTTTATTTCAAGACTTCAGTCAAATATCCCCCCTTCTTACATAATCGTTTTAAGTGTAAGAAAATCAACTAAGCTCTTCTTCAGTAAATGGGGCCACATTTTTTCGAGTGCCTGTTCCCTCATTAGAGGGAGAAGTGATGAGGGTCTACTGATGGTCTAACGAGGGATTAAGTACGCGAGGAAGAGCCCTATCCTAAAAAAACGTGACTCATAATTTCTACCCATTGGCTACTTTACCCACCTGCTCTGTACCTCACTGCCATTGAGAGACTGCCGAGATGAAACGAAAGTTGTTTCGGGCGGAATGAGCCGCGCCTTCTAATTGCCTTCGCAGAAAGGTCACAGTTTCAAATTTAAGCCACTCTCTTCAATTTCAAGCATCGGACCCGAAATATTCCGAGATGTGATGCTAGATATAGTTATTCGCACGCAAGCGCCAAACTCTTCTCATATATAGGTCAACTCGGAATTATAGTCCTCCCGAAAAAAGTATTTTCTCTGGGCGTCGTTGGTGTCGACACGCGTCGCCGCACGCAGCCTAGGAGAAACTTGGCCTAAAGACCTCTTCGTCGCTCGAGAGGCCGTGCTTCAAAGCTCAAGCAGCGGCAGAAGACCCACTTGTCATTCTTTACAAGTGCCGTGGGAGCATATACTCCCTCTATTGTGGATAACTCCTCCATTCAAACAGACACGGACATGAAATGAAAGGCGTTGTCGAGGCAAGAAATGGAATCCATAGAACGCCTCGAGCGTACATTTATTCATCTTTTTGAAGGGACGTGTATGGGGGATCGTGTACAGCGTAATAGGGAGATGTAAAGGAAAGTGAATGATAAAATCTAACACACGCCATCCCACCACCGCCACATGCAAAATGAAATTTACACGAATTTGTTCCATTCTCAACTGATAATTTATCGAACCAATCTTTAATAAATAGAAGAGGAGTCTACGGCAAAAATAAATGGAAACTTGAAATTCCAGCTCCGAACTACACATGTGAGGACTTAGTTAAGACCAGTAACGCTAAGTGAGAACTTAGAAGAGACCAATAACGCTAATTACGAATTTCGAGAGCTCTCATCATCAGTAGCTGATGTTAAATTTAACATTACTGAATGCGTCTTCTCCAAGCACTCACTTGTACATTTCGGAGCTAGAATATCAAGTTTTCACAGACCCAATCTTTGACAAAAAATTTAAGTATTTGTTTTTATAATTTTAGCTTGTAATCTATTTAATTGCTAGCCGGAGTTTTTATAATTGTTTTCATTTTATTGTTATGCGTGTATGAAAGGTTTTGATGAAGGCAAATAGTCTCGTAGTACCTATTTCGATACAAATGAAATTTTAATCTAACTTACCTGGGATTGTACATTTTTGCGTTGTAATAAATCATTTCATTACTATTAATCCAATTATTAGTAATGTGGCAAAATATATATTATTTTTTCAAAACTAAGGAATTGTAGAAATGACGTAGTGAATTACTCCGTCTCGTTAAGTATAAATAATAATAAATAAATAATATCAGTTAAATCGCTATTAACATTTGCACGACGAATTAAAATAAATCGTTTAAACTTTTTTCTTTTCCTTGACAGATTATTCCTATCGTTTCTGGAGTTACTCTGGAACGCCATCGGCACGGCTTGGCTCTTCGGGGGCTACTGGCCTAAATGCAGCTCGGAACCGGTGGCCAACTCCATAATAGAAGGTGAGAAAAAAGTAACAAGTGTAATTTAAAAAACGATAATGTGATCGTAACAATATTAATTTAAAGTTTTGGTTATATCAAAATGGAGAATAATTATATCCATACTGTTTAAAAAGGCTCGCAAACTTCAAGAGTCCCAAAATTTGAATGTAACATATAATGAGACGCGTATGACGTAGAATAAAAAGAATATCATTGCCTGTAATCATTATCCGTAAGAATGAAACTGGCAGAAAAGAATAATAGCGAATTTATGAATATTTTAGTTTAATTTATTGCATTGAAAAGTGCTCACTATTAATTTACAATTTATTGGAATAAATTACCTAGTCTTTTGCACCCTCACCTATGAGAGTGCGATTAATTCTTTTTATCAGAATGCGGAGAATCATTTCGATCACCAACTCAACCCACGTTTGTCATAAATATCTACAATGAAAAAGGATAAAGTGCGAAGGAGACCACAAGCAAAGCGGTGTTAAAAGAATATTCACGCTCAACAATGGTTTGCAATTATAAGTATTCAGGGATTATCTTAGAACCTTACTTCTACAAAATAAATATATCTCAAACTCGCTGATAGCTGTCTTCATGATCGTAAATATAACAATAGAATGCTCAAAATTCTATCCTTGCTCATAAAAGACATCAAATTTTATTTATTAATTAATAAAATGTGGGTTTAACATGCAACTTCAGTTTTGTTGCGTCTTTTGTCTATTAAATTATTGTCAAACAACCATAAACGCATGATGGGAAGTGTCAGCACACCAGAAATTCTGTCG
Organism: Tanypteryx hageni; assembly: GCA_028673005.1. Classification (NCBI taxonomy): domain Eukaryota; kingdom Metazoa; phylum Arthropoda; class Insecta; order Odonata; family Petaluridae; genus Tanypteryx; species Tanypteryx hageni. Next base: position 98,164,782 of record CM054116.1, read on the forward strand.
CGATAATTTCTCCTTACGCGCTATCTACGTACATAAGGCGGGAAGACCAGAATACATCTTGCAATGTCAGCGCTTATTTTAAGCCACTTCCTTCCTGCCTTAGACTACTGAACTCGTACACTCGTACGCATCACTCGTTTGAAGCACATCGTCCTACTTCCATCGTAAACGACACGTTAGGCGGAGGCCGGCTTTAAATAACGCCTTTCGTCAGCGCTTCATCATAGTCAAAACATCCCGAGAGGCGGTCGCAGTACGCTCCCAAGTGGAAATCCCTTCCATTGTTTCTTTTCCCGAATCCTTTCACGCGTTGGAGACTCGTTCGTGAATCCCCTTTCGAATATCTCTGTCCAAAAATTCATCGGAGATGAGGAAAAAATCCCAACTCTGGTCGGGAATCGAACCTGGATCATCCACCTTTCAGGCGGATACTCGAACCAAGAGTTCTCGATAAAATTGTTAGGTAGGCTTTTATGCATTGCACTCCCTGTCACCCACGTTGTCTTGAATTTCAGAGTAACATGTCGATACAGACGTCTCAAATTCTTGTTGGCGAGTGGGCCGCGCGAAAGACACCGCACCAAATTCGCGAGTTGCATTTCAAGTTACTAGCTTTTCAATCCTCGCCCAGTATAATTTTCTCTGCACATTAACTTTCCCCTTCCACCAGAAGGTGGGACCGCTTCGTCACGCCTCGTTTCCCACCTTCGACGACTCTATCAGCCCCACCTCCCTATGCGCTCCATCCCGTACGAAAATACTGGACAATGGCAAAAACAGGCTGACAGGGATAAGAACATTATTCTACACCCCAAAAACGTAAGGAGGAACACGCTATAAACAGCGGATATGTTGGATGTATTTATTTAATGAAGTTCCTACCTTACGAATATTATTTTGAAAGATTTTCGGGGCATAGTTAACCTTTGAAATTATGTACACGTTGTAACTGAGGTGCAGTGTCCCACCCCGCTATTGTTTTTATTATTATTAATTTATTTAAAAGCTATATCTATATAAAATAGGATTTTTCATGGTTAATAATGTCGTGTTTTAAGAGGTAATCAACATAAAAAGCTTAATTTTATTTATTAATGTAAACTAACGGAAAGTAAAGTAGCGAAGTAATTTGGCACTATAACTTAAATCAGTGGTTCTCAATCTTTCAATTGTCGCGGTTCCCTTGAATATCATGCGGCCCTCTTGAATGTCATGCGGCCATCTTGAATATCATGCGGCCCCCTTTGAATTGGAAGTAGTTAAAATACGAAACTTAAATATAAATGCATTTTATATCTCCCCCCCCCCCCTCCCCGCAGCACTAATAATTTTTACATCGTATTTTCTAAAATTCCCACATCAAATTTTATTATTCGTGAAAATTGTTTTTTATTGCATTTCACCTTGCACCCAAAATAATTTTGGGGTCCCCTGATGGGCCGCGGACCCTAGTTTGAGAAACATTGACCTAAATGGTATATCAAAGACCAAAGTTTAAAGAACACACACATGCCCGCGTGTTAGAGGTGCCTACTCTTAAACACTGAACTATCGAGCCTGACTTGATTCTCCGTTCTAAGAATGTTTCTTCCACTCCCCCACTGGATTCGATAGTCTGAAGTATAACCAGGGGCGGATCTATATGTGGGCTAATTGGGCTGTAGGTCAAGGCTCCTGTTGTCTAAGGGCCCTCAAATGTCACTTTTGTATTTGCGTCTTGCGTACAATATATACAATTCTAATTTAAAATTAATTATACTGCATTGAAAATATATTTAACATTACCAATAACGAATTGTGAGGCGGAAAGGTCATTTACAAAAATTGCTTATATCAAAAATTAATTTAGATCGGCAATGTCGAACGAAAGATTAAATTACTGATGTTTATTATCAACGGAGAATTATATAACTAATTCAATAACATACGAAGATACTATAAAAAGCTATTCTAATTTAAAGGCAAGAAGGATGGTATAATATAAATAAATCGATAATTATATAAATAGAAATATTTTGTTGTTGTTTTACAATTGTTCCTATATAGTTCATATTTCATATTTTATAAATTATAATTGATTTTTTATATAAGAAAAACGTGGATGTAATTGAATATTTCATTTTTTGTGATAATATACAAAATAAATATTTACGAAATACCTTTTTGTGATTATTATTGTTATCATCTATTATTATTATTATTATTATTTATTGTTCTTTTATTATGTTTATATTGATGGCCCCAAAATAATTAGCCTAGGGCCCCGAAAATCCACCATCCTCTTCTGAGTATAACTCGATGCAGATTAATCTAAATATTTTTCCCCTGCCCCCTTGCTACACCAAGGCCTCGTGCTCTGTCAATGGGGTATATTGGTCGTCACCGTTCTGGGCATCGTCTCCATCTACGACCCTATGGGCTCGGACGAGAAGCGCTGGGAGAGGATGAGGCGTCGCTGGCACCTGCAGCATGAGAGCGGAGGCGAGGGAGGGGGGCAGTGGTGCGGCGAGGAGAGGAAAGCGGGTGCGACGCCCGAGTGGGAGGAGGTGGACAGGGAGATAGAGCGCCAGTGGCACCAACTGTCGTCGACGACGTGGAGGAGGCGCTTCCGGGCGCTGCTGTGCTGCTCGTGGGCGGGAGACAAGAGGGGAAGTCGGGAGGCGTTCAAAGAGGTGAGGCAATGGATTAATGAGGCCGTCGTTGGGCCAGCTAACGCAGCTGAGAGCTGATCCTCGCCTTTTATCCCATTATTACACGTTGGGGCTCTCACGTTTCGCAATTTACGAGTTACGAAAATTTGCGACGTTTTTTCATGGGCGAACTTAGTGTGAAATAATACTGAAAAGTCCTTAACCATTTTTGATATTTTCTTTCGGCAAAATTCCACGATTTTTACGAAGTGAGCGTTTTTCCTAACTTATAACTTTATGCATCGATGGGTTTATAATATACGAATAATTAATGAAAAATAACGCACAATATCAAGATTCGCTTTCGTCTGTACCAATCAAACGTAATCAAACGCTCGAAATTAACCAGATATAGTATATTATATGAATGTGAGTCAAAATCGCGTGATTTCTATTCGTTAAGATAGAGCCAAGCAGTTTTACAATGAACCTAATTGATCAAGTCTACCGAGTAATATATCGTTTACGCCAGGGGTCATCGAACGTTTTATTTAACGGGCTACATGAGGCTTTATGTATCACAGTGCGAGCCACATACAACCTCTCAAATAACTGAGTCCGTGTGTAAATTTCAAAGAGTTTTGAGAAGTTTTTGATTTTGTTCGGTCTCGTACGCCTATATTGAAGTTATATTGCATCCAGGTACTCTAAAAATATCGTTTAGATTTCATAAATGGTATCTAATGACACCTCCTGCTGGCAAATATATGGATATGCGTGTGTTAAAGAAACAGAAGAGGAAGAGGAGAAAAACAATAGGAATATTAGAGAATATAAAGCAGGAATATAGTACTTATAGAGATATAAAAGAGGCTTCTGGGGAGAGAGAGAGATGGAGGCAGCGATTCAGTTGAAACTTGTCTTCAGACAGCAGCATGATGATGATGAAAGAAACTGATAATGTAAGGAGGGCCAGACGAAATCACTCGGCATGCCGGTTATGGCCCACGGGTCGTATTTTGGGGACCCCTGGTTTACGCTATCCCCCCTGTCACCAGAAACGCAAAGCAAAATGTTGAATGCCAACTACATTAATGAACTTGCTTTCCGGTTCTTTCTAGCTTGCATTATTTGCAGGAAGTCCCAATTTTCCTCGACCTATCCAAATACTTGATGTCCTTCCGAAAATTATCTTTGTGTGCATTGCGATCCTATCCTACACACAATGATGTTAAAGGTCTACGCGGTTTCCGCCCGAAGAAAGTGTGAGCGAACTTCCGCGTGCGCGAGATAGTAATCATGGGAAATGTTTTAGGGAAAATGGGAAACAGAGGTGAGATTATGACATTTAAAACTAATTGGGGTTGGTTTATTTCTCTTCTTTTCCTGCCGCTTGCCCTTTTTCCTGATCCTATCCCTTCTCGCATTTCTATCTCAAATCTATCCCATTTTATCGTCTTCTTTTCAAAATATTTACGCTCGTTAATGCTCGTATCTCATAGAAAAAGCAAAAGATTAGAAATTGTGAAATTAGCCGTTTCGTTTATACATACAACTTTTGGAAATATATCTATAAAAGATCAACGCGGCGAAAGGGTTGGCCATATACATATAGTAAGTCACATTTGCCAAATTTTCATTTTTTTAGCAAGTCGAGCTTTTTTCTGTTATCTAAACCGGTGGTACACAAACTTTTCAGCTCGAGGTCCGTATAGTCCATTTTCGCATTCATTGCGGGCCATGCGTAGTCGGAAATACAGTTAAATGCTAATTTAAGGAAACTGGAAACTTAAGTTGGGGGTCGATATTATGTGATTAGTTTTAAAATTAATTAATCTATGATGGGAATCTAAAGTTAAAGATGAAATATTTTTGTAACTTCCTATTTTCATTTTACGTCACAATATTTCTTTTAACCTTTAACCCTAAATTACTAACCTTCCTTTGACAAACGGGATTCCTTAACCATTCGTCTAACAGACTACCTGATACTAATATTTTTTAATAAAAGAAAAAAGAGATACATTAAAATTTTTTAAATACTTAACAATACTTTAATATTATCTGGTACATTTAAACATACAATACTGTATTAAATTTTATCACAGCATTCCAAACACATGTTTCCACTATGTTCTCCACAAATAGCGCGTGAGCATGCACTGCAGTGAAATCTTGTCATTCTCCTCTTCTTAGAAGGACAAAATGCACATATCAAACGTTTGCTCGGTTCGCCCTTATCCTGGCTCTCCTGAGGCAGCTCTATTTGCAGAACATTAGCGATCATCGACTTAAGAGTACGACTTAATTTTGGGATAGCCATGCGCCGTGCCAGCCAAGGCTTCGTCAGGTCATCTGCCACAATTTTGGCATATTCTCTTCTTGATTTTGGTTTTTCCCCTTTGATAGCATTGTTGTGGCAATAAATAACATATGAATTTACTATCATAATATTTAGCATGCCAAAGAAAACACACAAGGGCCATCTTTGAGTTTTTCTGCTACAACTCATACTTGAACACATTTGATCCAGTGAGTCCACTGCACCTTTCGTACTATAGTAAAATTCTATTATCTCCGGTTTTTTCGTCGTTTCGTTCACAGTGGCGTTATTATGCAAGGTCGACAGAAATACGACTGCTTTACCAGGTTTTGTTTTATAGGAAACAAGGGTTTTTTCTCCATCAAAACAAAAGATTGATGTACCACATTTTCTTTTTTGGAGATTAATAAGTTCAGAGGGAATTTGCCTTTTATTTTTTCGAACCGTACCAACTAAAGTCAAATTATATGGTGGTTTCAAAAGATCAGCAGCAAGGGGAACAGAGGTGAACCAGTTATCCATGGTTATGTTTCTGTTGGATCCATGGATAGGACGAGACAACTCTTTGACGAAATATTCTGCTAAAGGAAGGTCTCCAGTTTTACTATATTTCCCGAGGTAAGGGCTGGCAGCAATCATATAATTCGTCCCGACGTCACACATCTTTACAATTTTTATACCGTATTTACTTGATTTAGATGGAATGTACATACGGAAGGGGCAGCGACCTCGAAAGCCGAGAAGTTGTTCATCAATACACACATATGAACCTGGGATGTATGATGTGCTGCAACTGGTTATAAAATCGTCCCAAATCTCTCGAATAGGTGCAAACCTGTCTTCCTTTCTTCTTTCTGATCTGGTACTCTTATCATCGAACCGAAGAGAATTTATGAGAAAGTCAAATCTTTCACAGGACATGGTGGCTTTGTACTTCTGTCCACATACAATAGGATCAAATACTTCCCTTGTTGTCAATTGATTATTTTTTAGAGCCGCTTGAAGTATGAGCAGTCCTATAAATGCATTTATTTCCTCTTCATCAGTTTCAGATACCGTATATTTCTGTGCCGCATAATTCCTTTTCTTCTCTTCGATTTCACTATTTGTGTGAACCACAATTTTCTCTACGGTTGATTTTGTCATAAACAAAGAAAAGCAATCCTTAGGAGTAAATGCAGCTTTAGCATCGCCTCTTGGTTCACGTGATAACCGCAAAATATTTCGTGCTGCAATTCGTCTCTTGTTTGTCTTGGGAATTACTAACCACTCGTGCCCATCCTTCCCACGCAGACTCTTCTTCCCTGGGTATATTATATTTGGATCGCAATTACGGAAAAATTCCGGGACACTCGGAATGGTTTTTGTTGCCCTATACCTTTTCTCATGAGGTTCCTCGTCCTTATCGGCAGAGTTAAGGCCCGGAATACAGTCGGAATTGGTGTCATCCGACGACTCTTCTTCGACATAGTCCTCTGATTCACTTCCATCACTATCAGGATATTCAGGTGCAGCCTCTTCTTCTTCCAGGTCGCGTAAAACCTTCTGAATATTCTCCTCATCGGGATAGACTTGATCCATATCCCTCTAAAAAGAGACGAAAACTGTAAAAGTTATCCCAAAAGTATTGCCCGATTGCGAAAAATATTTTTAAAATAAACAAATTATTCTTACCTCTCTGAGAATCCGTAAATTAAATGTAATCAGGGAGAGTCAAAAAATCACCAAGTAACGTTAAGGCTAACCATTCTTCTGTGAGGCGACCTCAGTTGCGTAGCTCAAAATCAAAGCAAATAATCTATTGTGTACAATCCGGATGAAAGCATATGACGGTGCGCAGTAGACGATTTTGAGACTAGGCGAGTCCATTGGTGAGACGTCTGAACCGCAGGGGTGAGGATATAAACAGTCACACCAGAAGAACTCAAGCTAAAATGAGGCTACAAAAAAAGCCGAGCCCGGAACTCAAAAATATGGAGTAGGGGGAATATATTTGTTTTGGCCGTCGCCTGCCCGACGAATGGTTAGTAATCTAGGGTTAAACTCATGGCCGGATGAGGTCCACCACTAATCTAAACCATTAATCACGCGCTCGTCCAAAACTAAAATTATCTACAGATCCACGTCTTCATCGCCATGAAAATATTTTATGAAAAATCTAAACAGTTATTTTTATAGTTTAAATGAAAAATTATTTCGGAGGTGGTTTTATTTCTGTCGTGTTAAAAAATATTTATGGGTCAATCAGTATTTTTGAAATATAAACATTCGGCAATTTTTCACACATTTTACGAAAGCATTACAGAAGTAGCATGCAAATATTTTGAAACATTATCGCTAAATTGCACTGAAAGCAAAAGAGTATGGCAGTGCAGTAACGGCTTCAAGTTTGGACGTCATTCGTTCGAAAATATATAATCGGAATTCTCCAACTAAGCAATTGGATAAACGGAAATTTTTAAACTCTCTGTGACCAAAAAGTCAAATTAATTGTGTTACTGAATATATATGCCGTTAATTAATCCACGAGTAAGAATGTTTTACCTGTTTTAAAGGTCTCGGAGCTGTTTTCTTCGCTTCTCCGTGGCACGAGACTTGTTCCGTCCGATGTAGCTGCTGGCCTTGTTCTTCTCCGCATTCGGGAAAAAAAGGAGATGAGACAAAAGAGGCAGCAAGAGCAGGAAGAATTGGACGGAGATTGCACACCGTGCATTCCTGGCATTCCTCCCCCACCATCACCGGACCACCATATGATAGCGGGACACTACAGAGTGATGCAAGCTTCCAAAGAGGTCCCAGATTGGATGGTTCTGGACTGGAGAGTTGCACGTTACCTTCGTTTTTCACAGGGTGCATACGGGTGGCCATATCTCATGTATCTACATTGTATCACTGGCTTATGCCGCCTTCTCCCCTATACTACATGCTGTGTTTGCCTCAGGTGAGATTATTTATTTTAATTTAAAGAACTAATTATTATCTCAAATTTGTCATTTGATCGATATCTTAAATTCGGCTATGTACTATACCAGTGATGGCGAACCTTTTCTAGCTCGCATGCCAAAATTACCTTCATAAGAGAAAATTTCCCTCTTCACGTGCCAGTATCATAAAAAAATTTTATCTGAGTCTATTCGTAGAATGTAGCATATGGTATGTCTTTTCTCACACAGGAAGAAACATATAGTAAATAATTCAAATTATATACCAAAAACAAAGTAAGAAATATAGCATTTTCGTTTTTTATGGAATTATTTGTGCATCATCATCCGAAATTTTACATACTTTTGGTGTAAAAAAACATCCAAACGTTATACATTGTTAGTTTATGCAATAGAAAATATTGTTTTATATTTTTTTAATAAATAAATTCTCCCAATATCATAATACTGACATTACCTCTTGTAAATGAAGTTTCTCCTTGGCATCGTTTCAATACCTACATTTATTAGATTTCTGGGGTCCTTCTGTCATGTCGCTGTATTAGCAAGTGGCATGTTTTATTTTTTATTCCATTTTGTGTCGTGCCAACCAAAATCGTTCTGAGTGCCACCCTTGGCACGCATGCCATAGGTTCGCCATCACTGTACCATACAATACACGAATTAATATTTCTATGCTTTCCAGTGTGGCAGCTAGATATTTAATTTGGGGAGGGGGGAGCAAATACGTCAACACATTATTATCTGAGAACTTGTTTATCGATTTATCTGCAAGAACCTTTGTGTAATGATAGAAGCTAATGAATAAAGGCACTGATTCTAATTTGGATATCTTCAACCCACCTTATTTTCATCTGATGCTCACATATTGTCACTCAAAGTGTTGCTTATATCAAATAAAGGAGTAGTTGTGAAGTAATAGACCCAATGATTAACTTTTTTAGGGTAATGTACAATCATATTAATGCAGAGAATAATTTTGAAACGGGAAAAAATTCTGTTATGACCAGGAATTGAACCAAGGTCTTCCATTTGCTGGGCAGATATTCTAACATTTTAGAGGGAGGAGTTTTCTTCGACGTATCTCTTGTAGGACATCCTTTGGGGCTAGTTGATACTAGCTTGGCTAGCCCGGACCCAACTAAGAAAAATATCCGTGTTCAGAAATGGAAAAAATTATCTGCTACAATAGCCCAGCAAGAGGGAGACCCAGGTTCAATTCCCAGTCATAGCAGAATTTTTCCTCTCAAAATTATTCCCAAAATTACAGCTTATGCTTTTCTGCATAGGATCATTAGATCATATTATTTCATCAATTTCCATATAAATGCACTTTCGTTGAATACAGTGATTTTAACATGCAATATTGTTTTTATCACCCAAACTAATTTGGACCAAGGGTGGCTTAAATAATTGATAACCTGGGAAACCAAGCATAAAACCTTCAATATAGCAGCACTTTAAAATAAATTCAATGTATTTAAAAAATGTATTTTTAAATATTATTGATAAATTGTTCGAAAAATACATCCGTATATATATATATATATATATATATATATATATATATATATATATATATATATATATATATATAAAGAAAGGTAAAGGCAGTCAATGCCTTATGCCTGGATAATTGGAGTTCAAATAATCAGAATTTAGCAAGTTTGTAATTTTCACTATTTCCCATTTTTCCAAAACCTAAGCTGATTGAACGGATTAGATTTGAAAAATATTAAATCGTTTCTTACTTATCAAATACAGAGCTTGTAGAATAGAGCAATATGAAATAGAGAAATATAAACTATTGAATAATAAATAAAGAAAATAAAGATTTATTATTTATTTGTATTAATCATATTATGAACTCCTTTTCCAAATTCATAAGAATTTGGAATGATTTACTAACTTTACATTAGCAGAGATGAAGATGGGGTGGATATAGATGATGGTTATAATGAGGAGACATGTTTGGAATGATAGATTTTTAGTGATTACTCAGTAATATAACTTGAACAGCAAATGGCTTATATTCATAAGAGAGTTATCAGGTTTGTCTTATGACTGAAAAAAATTCAAATGCAAAATATGAAAGAATGAGTAATTATATTTTCAATTTTTGGAAACTTATTTGCTTCTTTTTGAAGAAGACTCGTATGATTAAAATTATTATTTTTAAATAATTTAACACAGAAATTAATAAATTGTTTCCTTGCAGAAGTTTGAGGAAGATACTTATTTAAGCTAATGAAAAAATTCTTATGATAAACTGTCATACAACATCATAATCAACAAGGAAAAAGTAGTTCTGGAAAGAACTAATCCACCTGCTTTCCTTTCAAAAAACAAAAAAGATCAAACCAATTCAAGACCAACAAAACCAAAAACAAAATTCTCTCACCAAAGATGCCGTAAGAATTACACAAGTTTACAGAGTCGGTATGATTACTGACAATAATATGAAGTATTCCTATTTTTTGTCGCAATTCCGATAGATATGAATCGACCTAAGGGTTGATTGTTACCTCAATAGCTATGAATCAAAACATGGCTGGAATGTGCACTCGGCTATGCTTCAGTCGAGATTAACAATAATCATCACAATAGCAACAAATCGAAAAAATGGCTTTCAAAACGCTGAAACAAAAGTTTTTGAGAAAAATTCAAACAAACAATCGAAAATCAAAATTGTGTGATAAGAACAAGAATCTTCACTTTTTTCCCCTTAGAAAAGTACAAATCCCACTCCAATATCATTATTCTAAAATATTTTAGAATACAAAAGAAAAACTCTTTGCACAACAGATTTTTGATTAACCATCTAAATCAAATGGGAATAGAACTCACCTGGAATAGAACTCGGGACCTGTAAATTCAGAATATAAATTATGGACCAGAGGTAGTCTCCAAAAGAACTAGCCTCATACCAAGTTTCATGGAAATTGGTCCATTCATGAAGAAGATGTTAGTGGGAGACACACACACACACACACATGGACAGCAAGGCGATCTCGTAAGACTACTATCCATTTTTTGGAATGTAGGCTAAAAATACTGAAGATCAATAGAAAGATGTGGAAGATTTGTAAAGTTAAGGCCACAGAAGTGGATATGATAAATGATGTTGCCATTCCTGATCTAGTATTAGATGTTTGGTCATCATCACTATGACCAGACCAGTTGATGATTTAAATGACAGCCATATTTCTATTAAAATCAACAATTAGTAAATAGCCTTCAAGGATAATAACTTTGTGACTCAAGTTCCCACCTGATTTACAGAACTGAAAAGTGTTACTTAGATCAGTGGTTCTCAACCTTTTTTGGTAATGTACCCCTTGCTAATTTTCAATAGTGTTATGTACCCCCTCCTCCACCTCACCCCCTCTTCCTACTTGCATTTTATGACCAAGGTTTTCTTATATAACAAAATAACTATTATGACATTGAATGAAATATTATATTTTAACCGCCTTTTCAAAAATCACTCTTGTAATTTATAAAGACGATTTATTAGTTTATTTACCATATCTATAAGACTATAAGACACTTCAGACTATAAGAGGCACCAAGACTATGAATTTAAAATTTTAGGGATCAGAATATTATTGTTTTTTTACGTTTACTTATGCACATATAAATGCAAAAATGAAGCGCTACAGAAGAGCAATGCAGCATAAAATTTCAATTGTTCTTACTCATCATAAAAAAACACAAAAAGTCTCATTACTGCTGTCACACTCAATAATGTGTATGCAATTTACAGTTGAGGATGTCATTTTGTAGAATTACAATGTTGAAGAAGTAACATTAAAACGTTGTCGGATAAACTTTGTCGAAGTCAAGTCTTGCATGAGTGGTGTCAACGTAATTGACATCATCATCTTAAGATAGTGTAAATTGCACCGAGGATGGTGATGCAGTTTTTGAGTCTGATGAGGTAGATTTAGCAGGGTTTTGGTGTTTTATCCTAAGCACTTGTGATATAACTTTCACAATCTTCAAATAGCGTGCCATAGTCACTGCCTTCAATTGCCTTGCTAATACTACGTTTCCTAAAAAACTAATAAAACAAAGGGAATAACAATAATATCTACAATTTTTAAGGCTAAACAATCAATGTGCAGTTATGCATGAGATGTAAAAAGTTACTTGAATTATAGTCAACTGCTTACCATTACTTCATAGAAATCCATAATTAAAAAATAATGTAACTTAGCATTGTAAAAATTTTACCAAGTTACATTATTTTTTAATTAATTACATTAGTGCGATTTTTGCACCTGTGTTTCAGACATAATCTTCTCAGTGCATGATCAAATTTTGGTCACTGCAAGGATGAGATCGTGTTCGGAGGTCAGACGACCCGCATCTTTGTTGCTGTCAAAGTTGAGAATTCTGTCTCAACATTGGTCAACCCCTCAAGATGTTTAATTAAATTCCACCCATCTGGTCAAAGGACAGTTAAATAAATTGGCAATTTATGTCTCTCCCTTTCCTCGTATTTACTGCCCCAACCCTTGCCTACAGTGTTAAAACTTTGTATATTAAGAATGTCTTGTGTACTGATATTCACTCACTCTACATCCATTTTAAGCTAATTTTTTTTTACTTTCTCCTTCTCTCCCAAAAATCTCGTTGGGTCTGCATCGACTTATTGTTGGCACTTTCAGCACCCTTGTTACTCTGTACCCCCTGGAAGGAATTTTGTACCCCCAGTTGAGAACCGCTGACTTAGATCATATATTGAATCAAAGAAGTCACTGCAAGAAAATACAAAAATTAATTTAACTTTAAAATAAATAATGTAATATAATTAATTTATTACTGAGTTAATAAGCTCAGTGACCAAGGTATGCATGATATTACATATCATTCCATGGCTTGGGACCAGTTCATTTCATATAGAAGGATTTTCTTTAAAAGTGGTATTGGGTAATGTACCCATAGAATTATACTGAAATATACAAAAATATGAATAAACTTGGAAAGTACCAATTGCTTAATTTACAATGATATATTTTAAAATATAGTGCATAAAACAATATAACATTATTGCGCAAATGTGTTGTCTTGAGTGCTTGAATGTATGAAACTTAGGTTTAGATAGACGAGTGGCAGTCAACTGAGTTATGGAACTTCATAGGATGTCACCACTCAAACAACTGTTGTTCAAATCTCGATTCATCACTTGTCTATAGTATTTTCCTTTCATACCTGGTTTTTGGACTCATTTTTACTAAATAACTTCATTATTTGCTCCTTCTTGAAACTATATGTAACCAAATTAAAATTCTACCATCTAGTTTTTTCATTCTGTAAAACCGACATTTCCAGTAAAACTGTACTAAGTAAAATTGGGATTTTGGTGTGTATATGTATATAAATAATTAAGGGTAACTAAATTGATTAAACATTTATTCTTTTTCTGTTATTTATTCAGAAGGACAAAACCCCCTAAGGTCCATGAAGACAACTGTTGTCTTTGTGGTCTTGCTGCACTCAGGGTCATTTCAAAAGTTCCAAAAGAAGATATCCTTTATGCTTCTTTTCAAAATGGGTATTACCAGGTACTGTTCCAAAAAATTTCCCCTTTATATTCATCCTGCATCTACAACTTGTGTTATTAATATGTTTTATGTTGACCTTATGAAAGATCATCATGATCATAAAGCTAATTGTGTTATGCATGCTTTCTCTAATTAAATTTTATTTTATCAATAACTTCCCTTCTAATTTTTCATGCATTATCCGTTTTAAACCAGTTTCTTCCTTTTTTTCCCTATTAAGGCACCTTTTGTGATCATGCTTGACCATGAGACCAGTTCTGTTGTTATAGCAGTCCGTGGCTCTCTTACCCTTAGAGATATATTTACTGATTTTTGTGCCGCATCCACTGACATCACTTATCCTGACCTACCACCTGGAAGTGCTGTGAGTCATCATAATTATTTTTAACTTATTGGTATCTTGGGATTGGTTTTTTACTTTTGAATTTCATTAATGCAGTTTACATTATTTTATGAATTTTGCTTTAAAACTTAGAAATGAATATTCGTTAAATGGTATTATGGACTTTATATGTTTATGTTTGAAAATATCAAAATATATCAAAATTTAAGAAATTTGCAGAAAAGATTAGGGATAATATGTAGTGTAGATTTGTAAAAAAATTTACAATTTATAATACAATAAAGATTTTTAAAATTTATGAAAATAGGAAAAAAAAATTGAAACATTTTCAGAAAAATTCAACTATTCTTATAATCTGCATAATAATAAATATAAAAATGGAAAGACATTTGAAATGATTATTTTTTTATATCCCATGCTGACATTAAGTTGATTACCTCAAAATAATTATAATACTGACTGTTTTACAGCATTGATTGGGATGGTTTGAAATCTTATATTTTTATTCTTTATAACAGATTTTTAATTTTATAATAAGGTATTTAAACTGTATTTGAGGACCATTTATCAAATCTGTGGCTCTGTTTGTATCTGTGATTGCTTAAATACACTTTAGGTTTTGAAATTTGTTGATAAAATGATACTTTATTATACTGTTATTGTCATTAAATTTGTATTTTGTTAATCAAGTTTCCATTCTTGATTCTTACAAAATATTACATAATTTAAGGCATTGGTATTAGATGAGATTCCTTTTTAGAGAATGCCAATGAATAACTTTCAAAGTATTTTTTTTATATAAATTGTTATGACATCTTGAAACATATCACTGATAATTTAATATTAACATATCCAACTTGCTAAACTGTCGTAAGACATTGAGAACTGATTTCTATGTGCAACCTGATTTATTTCTTGGAAAATCTAAATTTTGGGAACTAACTAAAGATATAGCTAATCTACATATGTGCAATCAACTTTTGACAAAATAAAATGTTTTGAATGGCAGATTACTGTCATTTACTTTTTCAATAAATCAAAATTAGTGATGAAGTAATACACTGCAACTTACCAAAAATATTAAATTTGCATTTAATACTTTATGACCAGACACTTGTATATCATGCATGAGTTTATTGGCAGACTATCTCTACAGAGAACTTGGTTATTAAAGTCATAATTTTCATTATTTTCATGCTCTTCTTGTTTTTGCAAAATATTTTACTGATCTATCTTTTATTTTTAGGCTCATAAAGGCATGTTACAGACTGCACGTTATGTTAAGCAGAAAGTAGAGGAAAGTGGTGTATTTCAAAGTACATGGGATGCCTATCCTCACTACAGACTTATCCTCACAGGCAAGTTTAATTGCAATAACCCTTAATATCCATTAAAATCTACATTTGGGTGTAGCTGATCATATGTAACAACATCAATCAAGCAAATTTTGGAATAAAAGTTTAACTGGCTGATACAGGTATCATGCATAAATTTAGATTGCTAAAATAATTGAATAACAAAAATATTAATGTTTTAGTAACATGATATGCAAGTCCCCTCTTGGCTGCCCACTTCCTCTTCTCTTTATTATCACCCATTTTTGAACCAAGACAATGCAAGTTTGGGGTATATTTTACTTGTAACATTAAAGTAAGACTATATTTAAAAAACATATGCATTTGGGTCATTGGCTCATTCTCATGGGTTGAGGTGGGAGCAATGCCCCCTCTCTCCCTTCAGTTCCTGCTCTGCTATTATACCAAAATACAAATTTTTGAAACTTAAATTTAGCAAAGATTTTTGATAAGAAGAATATTTTTAAAAAGAAAAATGTTTGAAAAACTGGACAATGTAAAATGTATTCCAAGTAATTGGCTGCCCCTGATTATTTGACTGCCTGTGATTGCCACATGCATTTCACCAATCATTCATTACTTTCTAAAAATTTCTACAAATTTAGTTTTCGATGATTGAAATTGTTATATTACTTCCTATTACAGCATAATAGATCTTGAAAACCCAATTTCTTTAAAACAATATTTTTGTCGAATTCTTTCTAGTATATATGGTTATTTTCTTTTGTTGGTGAAAGACAATCCATTTTTAAATATCTGATTATTTATATATTGGTGGATAGAATGGATAATAAAAATGTCTAAGAGTGATGAAAATTTAACTTTATGCATTTGAGATAATCTGGCATTTGGGAGCATGAAATGAACTTATCAATTTTATCAGTGACATGGTAAGTTTTAGCCATAAAATACTATTTTTATATAATCTAATCAGTAAAGAGTGTTTATTAACTCAAATCAATGTAATATTAGAGCAGGTGAGCAAAACACTAAAAATTTCTCTGCTGACTATTTTAAATCTTATCAGGTAAATTTTTAATGTATGATAGGTGATAATTTTTTATATTGATATTGGTCTTTGAATTTTAATAAAAAAATACTTAACCTTCACCTCAGAATTGACAGAAAATAATATATGGTAAATATACAGTAATATCAATAGTAATATTAAATTAAAAATGTTGTGGTGTCTTTGGGATTCGTATTGGTCATGTATTCTGACCCTGTATCAAGGGATGCTTCATTTGAATATTTTTGCTTTTAATGAAAAAGATTTTATGAAATCTTCATTTAAACTCTTTTCGCAGTCTTCTAAATATTTTGCTTTCTTCACATGAGAGAGACATGAAATGTGTAAAGTAAATCTAATTAAAAATAAACCCCCCAAAACAGTTGATGGATTTTTCACATTCATTTAGAAAAAACATGGGAAAATCTAATAAAAATCGCCCATTAAAATAGGAAATATTTTAGAATATCTTAGTGTCGTTTTGAGGAATTACTAAGAACTCAATTTCATTTATCATTATGAACATAAATTTTAGTGAAAGACCTTTTATATGCAAGTAAGGAGAATATGGCGAAAAATTGAGAATTTACAACAAACTCCTAAACTGGACTGATCTCAAAAAAATTTAGAGGTAAACAATTAAAATATATGAAGCATACGGAAAATTCTTTTCATACCAGGGGCTTGATATCTCAAACACATCTGGTGGTTTATGCATCTCATAACAATGACAGTTTGGTCCCTGTCATTTTCATGAGATGCATAAACCATCAGACGTGATTGAGATATCAAGTCTTTGCTGTAAAAAAAAAATCTCCGTAAACTTGATGTATTTTAATTGTTTACCTATATTTTTTTTTAGATTTGTAAGGTTTAGGAGTTTGTTGTAAATTCTTAAAAGATCTTTTAATCAATAATTTTTTGGCCTCATATTGTAGTTATATGTTATCATTATTTTTTAATGCATAATTATTTCATTGGTATTGAACATAGGTCACAGTCTAGGAGCTGGAGTGGCAGTGTTGTTAGCTCTGCTGATGAAGCCTTCATTTCCAAATCTTCGGTGCTATGCTTTCTCTCCCCCAGGTGAGTTAGCTATCTCATAAAATCTTTTAATATATTGATTTTTACACTTTAAGTTTGAAATTGAAACAAGTAACCATAAATTGTATTATCAGAAAGCTAAAATGAGTAATCATTCCACTTATAATTTACAACATGATTTTTTTTCCTTCATTGGTCCAATCTGGTTTTAATAAAATAAATGGAAGAGATATCTTCCATAGAAAGAAAATACCTGTTTAAACCAACGTGATATTTAACCATACGTGATTGCAGAAATAACTAATTTATTTCTTTTTATTTCTACTACAAAATTCCTTACAAATTTGTTGAATAAAATGTTGGAATAATATCTTTGATTCGAGCTTTAAATTACAATAATTTCTGCAAGTTCAGAGAACTGAAATGTCATGTCATACAAAAATTTAATACTTTTCTGACTTGCTATTGCTCCCCTTATTGTTTTTCCATTACTTCAAATTATCATTTTAAATCTTAATTTCTTATAAAAATCCCATATATCCTTTGAGATATTATTTCTGTGTAGTTGTTTTATAGTTTTCATTTAAAAATTTTTTAACTGATGACATGATGTATAATATTGCTCCATTTCTCAAGAAAATTAAATAAAACAAATTTCTTAAATTATAAAAGGTTATCATGCATGTTTTGGAGAACAGCAGCATTTTGCATAGAAATCATATTTTCATTAAGTTTCCTTATTCTATTTTCACAGCGGGATTATTGTCACGAGAAGCAGCACGTTTTACGGAGACCTTTGTTCTGACTGTAGGATTGGGGCATGATCTGGTTATGCGCCTTGGTGTAGATACTATTGAGGATCTCAGAACAAGATTACTGGATACAGTCTATAGATGCACTATGCCAAAGGTAAGGGATGATGTGCATTATTTATGTGTACAGACTTTCATGTAAATGAAGTTGTATTCATAAAATCTTCCGGTAACATTTTAAATGTATCCATACTTTCCCAACTCGGAAAGTATGGATAGGAATATTTTTTGAAGGCTAGAAAATATTTAATATATTTTACAATTTTGAAATATAGCTTACGAAGCATTTGTTGTCTTCTCTGATAATGGACTTTTTTATTGCTCAAGTGATTCATCAGCATAAATCTTGATTTTGATCAATTTATTATGCTTTAAATAGAAGAAATGCACATATTGAAATGTAAAACCTAGCATGATTGATTTTTAATATGTTATTTTAATGTGCAATTTATCTTAAAAAATTGAAGTAAAATGACCCTTAAATGCTAATGTTTTGTGGAAGGACATATTTAATAGGTCTGTACATCAAATACTAAGTAAAGTTTTGTTTTGTTTTCTTTTAAAAATGAGTTATGGATAGCTTTAGTGATTTAAGAATAAGTGTATAAAATTGAAAAAGTACTTATCCTAAGGGATACTCCAATAGCCACAACAAGGTTATGATAACCAGATGCTCATTTTGGCTACAACATGTATCTAGTTTTCACATCCTTGTTGTGACTATTGAAGATTGCTGAGATAAGTACGTATTCAAATTTTTAATATGTAAGTGCTTATTTTTGAAATTTTTTTCAGCCACAAAATGAGCTGGACAATTCTTTAGTGAAGCATTAGTGATAATAATTTATTTTGAAAGGGAGCAAATATTTAATTGTTCTTATTAAATATACAATTTCTTATTCATCAATGGTATCATTTCTTAATAATCCTTTTAAAAAATTTTCTATCTCTATGATTATTTTTTGAATTGCATGTTAATTATTAAAATGTGTCAATTTTGGTAATTTAAATAGATTTATAATTGTCTCCTCAAAAAGGAAAATAAATGCAAGGTATTTGGTCACTATAGGTCTACCGCAATCAAAATAACATTTTAGGTGTACAAAGGATGTGGCCTAATCCCTCACTCCACTTGGCACCCTCCCCTCTCGTCCTTTCTTACTGCACGGGCTATCACTGTCTCGGTCATTTTTTGACTACACTGTGGTCAATTATTCGCAAAACTTCATCTAGGCAGCAACTGTAAATAGTGAGAACTGACAACCTAAGGAGTAGTGGGGTGGGGGAAGTCATGATGACCGAGGGAACTTCCCCTCCATGTGCGGCCGAGATCCGCGCATGTGCTTATCTTTGCGGCATACCTATAGCTAAAACATCATGGTAACATCATTGACTTTGGGGCTAAGTGCCTCTTTTTATAAACGTGTTTGAAAAAAGGAAGTGTTAAGAAAGAAGAATAAATAAATTTCCTTTATCTTGCATACTACAACAGTTTCTTTACAAAGATATGTGAGCATAAGTATTAACAAATAATTGGAATTCTATCAATATATCTAAAATCTCTCACCAAAGCATGAATTTTGATTTCAGTACCGTATATTGACAAGTGGCTTTACATATACCTTTATGGGTATTCCATCAAAGGCACTTGGAGATGATATTTGGAAGAGAATGGATCATGAGGGAGAGGAAAAATCTGTGGCTGAAAAGAAAGCTCAAGAAATGATTCCTAGGAAACATATTCCCCTTCCTACGTTTCATGGGCCGCCCACATCTCCTGTAAGTAACTACACAAAGATATTTTGTGGGATAATCTTGAGAAAGTAAACAAAATATTTGAATAATATCTTACTTGAGATAAAAAAGAAACTGAAAGCTAATGGGTGCTGATTGTATTGCATTATATTTTTGCTACTAGTCATTTATTTTTATTCAGACTTTGTTAGTGGCTCTCATTCACGTCACCACTAATAACCGTGTTTTAATAAAATCCTTATTCTCTTGCTCACTCTGTAAATAACGCTCAATATCTCAGACGTTTCTTCAGCCAGGTCAACCAAATTTTGTATAGGATCCTCATTTTTCCTCAGGATTGTCACAGACAAAAAATCCCAAAAAAAGTCCTGGGTTTTACTCCAGTAGATAATTTCTATTTTCCTTAAGATAAGATGCAAAAATGAATTTAGTGATGTGCAAGCTTTCATTCTTTTGCACATAAAAATTATAAAATTGGCCCTCGATCTTCAAACAGGGACTATTTTAAAGGAAGATGAACAAAGTTTCTTAGTCTTATTGTTGATTGTCTCCCTCAGGCTGCTCGGATTTAACACTTCAATGGCTTATTTTGGCAAAATTCAGTGATTTCATAAGGATTTGCCTTGACAACAATGCCATTGTTGAAATTGAGACCCCATTATTCTCTCAGTATGAGATTTTAAGTTAAATAATATTTTGCTTCCTGTCATATTGATGTTAAAATGACTGATTTTTCTGCAGTAAGACATACCTGTCAGCATTCAAAAAGATGAGTATGAAATAATTAATGATTTATTCCTCAGCTGTTTTCCATTTTAATTTCCCCTTGTTAGTTGCAGAAATTTTAATAAACTAATAACTTTGTCTCATTAGCCACTTTTTCATGAAAAACTGTGAGGTGATAAGAAAGCATATTTATTTACTCGAATGAACATAAAAATATTTTGTATAGAGAAACATGCAGTCTTACATGTAATAATTTTAATATGATTCATTGTCAGCATAAATTATCATCGTTACCATGCATTTATCTGTAGTCATAAAATTTATGAATAGATTCAATTGCCACCTTGAAAAAGGGGTGGCTTGTGTGTCTGACTCCCACAGGGATGTAACTAGGGGGGGGAGCTCTGGTTCCCCTTTATATGTCCTCTCCCCCCCCTCTCCTCCTCCTCTCCTCCCTCTCCACATCTCCCTCCCTCTCCACCTCTCCCCCCTCTCCCCCTCCCCCCTCTCCCTCCCTCCTCTCCCCCCTCTCCCCCTCCCCCCCTTGCTCCACCTGCTGTATACTATATGTATTTGAAATTTATTAATAAAAAGAAATATGAAAGATTGTGTCATTGTTCCTGGTACAAAATTAACGTTCATTTGTACAGGTAATGCAATCAAAATTAGTTATAACATTCTTTTCATATTATTACTTTTATTGGATTTTTTAAATTTTGGTGTACCCCTCCAAATATATTTAACAATCATACTGCCCTCCTTCCCGCCTCATTTGGGAGGCAGTTATGCCCATTGACTCCCAATGCTTGGATTGAGGTTTGGATCCTGCCTAGGGAATGGTTATATGTATTTGTCTTTGTTATCATTATTACATTTATTGTAAAATACCATTACTGGCTGTTTATGAATTAGTAAAATGAATAAAAATACAAATTTTTAGGAAATGTTAGTATTTTTCTATTATTCTTTGCTCTTGGAATTTTCACCATCCATTTACATGCTTTGCAACTGGTTCATAATTAATTGTAGTTACAGTTAATGATATAGATTCATCATTAATATTTGAATCTTGATATTTTATTTGTTAAAACTGATGCATCAGGAACTCCATTGTTTTCTATTTTCTTATGGTTATTATCATTATTTTTCCACCCAAATATAACTCGAGGTTAAACTAGGTTCTCCCCTTATTCCTATCCTCTGCCACTTGTTTCATTTTTTGATAACGCACTTCTCTCTTTAATTCGTTGCAATTTCCAGTTGACTTTTGATTCCTTGTTCAGAAAGCCACTCAGTCGTGTGTAATTCCTTAACAGCAATTACTTCATTGTTTAACTGAAATCCATCCAAATTTTGCAGTTTCGTTTTACCTGAAGTACGTTCCCTTCCTGAGCTTCATGCAAGATAAAAATTTGATTAAATGTCTATTACGTTCCGTTTCCTATTTTCCTACACCCGTACGAGTTAGACTGAAAATTTGTAGTTTTTGTTTTCATTTTATAGAAATAATATTACAGTGAGAAAGCAATGTAAAACAATTTTAAGCGCAGCAAAACCTGTGAAATCCTCATTCCATAAACTGATTGATATACTAAGAATAAAGAGGAATATTTACCTATATGATGCACGTCTATTTGGATTACTCGATGTAAAAATTGAACTCTTAAGAGATCAAAAGACACCTAATTCGATATAGCGAGGTCAACCGCATTTGTCGGTTTCTCAAACCAAATATTTTGACCGGATCAAATGTCGGCGTAAAATTTTGAAAATCATTTTCCATTTACTTAAATTGACCGTTCGTTCTTTTCAGGAAGCCGCAATTTTGGACCGCGAGATTGGAAAGAGGAGGTTCTCGACGCAGCGTCTCTATTCTCCGGGACGTATTTTGCATTTAATGTACAAAAAAAGGAACCGTGAGGAGAGACATGGGAGGAGGTAATTAACGATGACTTTTATATCTGTCGATAAATAATGTGATGATGTCATTTGCGAACTTTGATGCTTTCCTTCTTGTAAGCTTTATCGGATGGTCTTTAATGAAGCTATAAACGACAATCATTGTCTGTGCAACGCTAAAGACCTAACCAGATTTACTTCCACCGTTACGAAAGAGAGAAAAGCCCTAAAGACCTTTTCTTTGAATTCGCTCCAGCGAACGACTGCTTGGTTTTACTCATTCTGCCGCGGAATGAATATCTCGTTTAGCTAAGTTATTCTTTTAAAAAATTGCGTCGTTTCCGGATTTAAAGAAAAAAGCTCGTTCGTATTTGATTTTCACCGATTTAGAACCGACTTAAATTTACATGGAGCCAATGTAATCTCCAATATAAAACGCTTATTCTGTCACTGTGTGTAACAGTTATTTTTATCTGTTTAAACAAATTTTCCGACTAGGTAGAAAATTAAAATTTGGCGGGAATGCTTTTCAATCATGCATTAAAAATTAATGGCGAAGTAAAAACAAAAAGACCGAGGTTCGACTCCAGGATATAATTTGTTTATCTTAAGATGACCCTTAAAAAGTGATTTTTCGACGGGCAGGCTTTAATTCTTTTGCGAATTAAAATAAGAAAAAGTTGACCATCGATTTTGGTTGGAGAGAATTTAAATTCGGACATTTACATTCATGCCCCGTCATTTTTGATGGCCACTACTCGAGTTCCGATAAAAATTGTTACACGAATCGGTACGATGTTTTCAGAGAAGGTCCCGAGGGTAAGAGGAGTGCAATCATATGAGACACTTATAATGCTCGCGTGTAGGTACATCGGATGGATGATAGCTTTGCGGTTAGTGCATCTGCTCCTCCAATACTCGTGTTGGACGTACGAATCCATTCGTGAACATGGACTTTTCCATTGTTGGCACGCTCTGTTGTCGACATATCGAGAAATAAATTTCCTCGGTCGGATGAAAGCCATATATCAGATTTATTTCTTATATCGCTGTGTAATTCCGACATTAAATTATCCAACATTCAGTTCTAGATTGTAATGATTTTTCTTTAAATAATTAGCCATTTTGTTTTAGCGAATCATTGTACGTTTGGTGTCGATATAATTGTATTCAAAATATGAGATGTCCCATTGCTGTCACGCGGCCTCTCTTACTTGCATTCCTATGAAGACGCCTGCATTACGATTCATTTAAGCTTAATTATGCTGTGCGAAAAAAGTTGAAGTGCGAACGTAATTTTCCCAAATTGAAATTGTGGCAGAATTTTCTTCGAAAAAAGGAATGGGGAGATAATGGAACTGTATAAACAAATCCCGGTCTTTTCTGAATCGGCTCGATATAGAATTACACGGAGTCCGATGTGGAAACGCTGTCGTTATAGATTTTATTAGAGCATGGCTGCGGGATGAGATGCAAACTTGGGAACCATTCACACTTACGAAGGAATTGATAATATCAACAGCTTAGATCCTATTTTTTGCCTTATCCATGCTTCGTTCCCTGCCATCTGGTTAAACCGAGGAGGATTAGACGAAGTCGTCAACCTAGCGGCGTCATTTCCTGCGTGGCGCACCGGTTTCTGTACAAAGCGATTGAAGAGACGCTTTTGGATCGTAAGGAACAGGGGGGCACTGGGATCTTGGGTTTTGGATGGGTTTTATTGATTGGAAAATTTTTCACGTCGCGTCTGTGAGAAATGCGTTGGATTTCTTTGGCTTGGTTCTGACTCCATTGGTTTCTAATGTGCTGAATTTTCCTTTCGAGTTCCAGATTTAAGTCTTTGCGGGATTCATTCTTCTGCCAGCGTAGAATATCATTTTTCCATCCTCAGAAGACCTTTCCCTTCCGGTCGAGAGGAGTTGAATTTCCTTTTAATCGTCGCCTAATCATCTGCCAGATTTTCCGATCGATTCCAAACATTTCCCGAGAATAAGGAGTCTTTGAGAGAGATCCAAACCCTTCTCGAAGGCGATGATGTTTCTTGGCAAGGTGCGAAGGTTTTAATTAATATAATGATGAGGGAATCCCTTTCGGAGTATAGTTCAACGCTTTAATTTTGCGCCAAAAGACATGTTAAAGTTGGATTTGAATGTCGTAACTAGTTTTTTAAGACTGCCATTACGTGAATGGACTGAGGAAGTATAACATTATGGCATCGCGCCATACGGAAATCAACCCTAACCGTTGGAGCAATAAAACTTATTCTCGTATAAAAATTATTTTATAGAAAAAACGTAAAAACGGTATCATTTTATAACTTAACATTAATTTATTACGTTTTCATATATTAAATATAGAGAGCAAGTATTGCGTGAAAAAAGCCGAATTCGACATTTTGATGAATGTGCACGTTTTAGGTGACCCCGCGTCCGAAGAAGTGGTTTTAGCGATTCCGTCGTCTATAGGCGACTCTCTTGGATAAATGGTTCGATAGAATCTAATAAAATGACGTTTTTATGTAGGATGGCACCCGGAATAGAAGTTTTGTTGAAATGAAGTATAATGCGTAACAATTGAGGGCGATCAACTCTTGTCCGTTTTCACGGAATGTCGATTCTCTCGGGGATGGCTTCATGGAATTTGATCAAAATCGGCCCGGTGTCTGGCGAAATATTCATCAAAATTGAACTTGTAGCTCTTGCGGCGCATTAATTCATAACATTTCACACACACAATGAAATTGTTATGGTAGGGAGGATGGCCGGAGGTAAATTTTGTATTGTTTCTGGGAATAAGCGCAAAATGCTTGGTGGTGCTTCGGTACTCTTTTGTAGAAAAACTGGTTAATGATAAGATTGTTATTTGCTGAGAAATTATTTCCGACCATCGTTCTCATTGTTCCTCGGGTATACTGTTTGTCGGAGAAAAACATATCTACGAAAGTGCTCGCTATGATTATATTATCTATTATTACTATTTTCAAAATATTATGAAATTTAGCGCCTTACATACAATTTACTTTACTTAAGCTTTTAAAAGTTGCCAGCTATTCATTCTTTGCTGTCAACTCGCCCATAACTAACTAAGATACCAGGATAGAAGTATACCAATCTCAACAATGGCGTCGTGACAGAATTGCACATTGCACTGTTGATAGAGACTCCGGAAACGCGCAATAATGCTTTAGAAATTTGGGATTTTCTACCTTGAAAAACGTTACATTTCCGTGAATTTTTCCTGAACTCATCAATCATTAACGGTTCATCTATTGGATTGTCAGTGGCGAAAAAGAACTTTAATTTGATTTCTAAGAGAATATAGCGTCAATTTGTTTTTTCTATTCCTTGAATTTATGTTTAGACAGTGCAACGGAGTACTTTTCTCTTCGTGATACTCCGAAAATTACGAATCGGAATAAAAACGCACCCCACGAGTCGTTTCTCTCGATCTTTCTCTGTTGAACCGGCAAGAGTTGTCAATCGAGCAGAATTGGGAGAGAGATAATTCGCAAGTTTCTCTCGCATCATCCTTCCGCCCAAAAGATCCTGATATTAATTGGTCGGTTGAACACGATTTCATTACGATACGTTTCCATGACACCCATTTTTTTCCGGCTCAGCGATAGCAAATTTGAAGAGTAGGCGGAATTTTACGGTCGCTCGTGGGTCTGACATGGGGGATCAATTTTGGTGTTTTTGAGGTGGGATGAGGGGGAAAGGGTGAAATATCTATTTTTAACCTTTTTGCGGCATCCAAAAATTCGAGATTTTATAATTCGATTAGGTGTCGCTACAACCTCTCTATGTTCGTGGAACCGTTGTAGCATTTCCGTTTAGGTCTATCGCTTTCATCAAAGAGACGGACGTCGCCAAAGACAGGACTAGAGACAAACGCAAGTAACATATCGCAACTTAAGACGGACTGAGGGTGGAACTGCTCCATACCTTTCTCCCTTTCCTTCCTATCTCATTCTTTCCACTGTCTTCTCACCCTATACCCTTCAGGAACCCTCTCAGCCCCAAAAATCGGCCTTATGCGGCTCAGCGAACCAAAAAAGGACGGTAAGGCGAAATAATCAATCGGCTCGAAATCCTACATAAGCCATTGGGTTTGTTTGGAAGTTTCTAAGGTGGATTGACTGAGATAATGTAGAGAGGGTGACTGGAGGATAAAAGAAACATAAAGATCGATGCTCAGTTGAATCGAACTCTAGGTTTATGTATGGGAGTATCTGAATTCTTTGTACTAGAGTTTTTATTAATGTTCTGTAGTCAGTAAGAATGTTATGATGGTTAAGTTATATTTTTAGCGCTTTTTTGAAAAAAAAAAGATCGCTTATATATTCGGTTTGTCTGTCCGTCTGTCTGTTCGAGAAATATCTCCGAAATCCTGCAAATTGGAAAAGCCAAATTTTCAGGATATGGTGGTCTACCTGAGGGATACACATGGTAGAAATGTGGTAGAATGAGCAGCTGAGAAGCAATTGGTCTTTTTTCCACTCCTTGGTTTCATTTGTACCCACATAAGAAAAGCATGATATCGGTGCAAGACGTTATAGATTTGCATTTTTAAATTAGTTTAAATTAAGATAGGATCTCGGGACATGAACAGTTCTATAGCTGAAAGACTTTATATTTGTGAAAACAGGATTCAAATCTGTGTCGAATGAGAGCAAACAATTGTTTTTAACCCAAAAAAGCGGAAAAGTTTTCCGATTATTTAACAATGGGAAATAAAACTGCCATAGTAACGAGACCATTGCTTTTATATGGGAAACATATTATTCCATAGCATTGCTTTTAAAGGGAATTTATAGGCTATATTCTGAGGCTGTTGATCACAAACAAAGATGTAATCTTTTGATGACGGCATAATCCTAAAACAAGAAGAAATGCACCTTATGTAATTTGCTTTGCTATTCTTCCCATACTTGTTTATTATTGCTTTCACTTTTGTTTGAACATTCTGATTAATACAATTCTTTGAAATTTTTACTACGATTGCTTCCAAAGTTATTTAAAATGATGGGTTTTTGGAGCATATAAATCATTTCATCTATGCATTAAATTTACTTGGGTGTATTTCAAAGGAAACTTTTTTATTTTGACAGTAGTTGCACACTTTACAAAACTCTAATATAAACTAAAGTAGGGAAGAAAGAAACACTAAGGTTATTCAAAGAAGGGCAGTCACCAAAAAAAACTATAAATATGGCTAATTATTTCAAAACGTAAGTGGAAGTCAGTTTTAATGTGCAATTTTAAGGGCTTTCATTCTCTAAAAGCTTTTTATGTATTCTGCGAAATATGTTTTTGATTAACATTGAAAATGAATCTAGTGAAAGATATCTCAGAAGGTAAAATAAGAAAACTTTGATAACAGTTCTTTAATTAAGGCCAACATTTATAATCGTTAACTCTTCCTCCCTTGAACATCTATGTGTACATTTTGCTTTCCTTTCAACTGAACATTTGTATGCATCAATTAAGCCAATTATACTTATTAGATTATAATAACACTTTCCATGCCATACCAACACTTTTTATCACCAAATTTGGTTTCAAAGTCCGGGAACTCATTTTGTTTTGTAGGTTTGACTTTAAAATATTCACATGACAAATTAGACCCACAAAGTCAGCCTTCACATGGGATAATGTATGGGTAAGCTAAATTTCAATAGGTATATCATCAAACGTGTTTTCACCGGTTGCTTGCAATTCCTGCCCAAGTTTTCAATGTTTTTGAGATTCATAACCACATACTATCATGCAGTTTCTTCCACTGAAACTTAATTTTAGTGAAATAACTATATTTTAAAAGTGGTTCCATTGAATGTTTATTGTAATTATTTGATAAAAAATAGTCGCCAATTTTATCGATAAAGGATGCAGGAAAAATTTATTTATTTGGGCAAAAGATGGTAAGACAAGAAATATTGCATGCCATTAAGCACTACCATAAAAATTAACCTGGTTTTATTACTTGGTTTTATTCTCAAATCTTCCTCAGTATTTTTTGTTTTGCCTTAAAAACCCGAACAACGCTGGGTAATTTCAGCTAGTTGTTAGATAAATGTGTAATACAAATAAAATATAGGAATCCATGGAGAATAAATACTAGCAACAGCAAATTATTCTCTATTAACTGTAGGATCTAATCTTGACTGTTTTGGAATAAGTGCTTATTATGCATCATCAATTATCACAAATGTTTGAGAGCAGAAAAATCTTCATATATAAAGTATCTTACATCCATAAACTTTCTATTAATTATTCTATCTGCTTTTATGATTTATGTATTTTTGATTCTAAAAATATATATAGTAGCCATACAAGCATATTTAATAATTTCTTAGCTATTTCATATGTCACCAAACAGAATAATGGCCAGTAATGGGCAAACAACATCACTTAAGAAATAAAATTATCATTAAAGTTATAAATCAAGTTTAGCCTTGGAGAAAATGAAATTGAAAACTGTTAGAAATAAGCAGAAACATGAAAATTCTCCCATTTTTATCGAAATGAAAATTGCTGGTGCCATCTTAAATATTTTTTCATTTCCATTTATTATATTGGGTAATAACTTACGAAATGGAATTGTCACATTTATGTATTAATTATATTTTTCTCATAACAAGCTCAACTGCTTTTACTCATGAATAACAAGAAATTAAATAAGAATTTTGCAAAAAATGTTTCAGTTATCTGGTGGTTGAATACTGCAATTAGGATATAATTTTTTAAAAATATTAGGAAATGGTTGCCCATAAGAATAAAATAAAAATTTTGGAGAAGAAAACAAAGAGAGATAGGTGGAGGAGATGGCAGATGAGTGAGAAGGAGTAAAAGAAATGTAGTACAAATAATGGGAGTGGGAAGGAAAAATATTTTTATTAATAAGTATAAGTTTGGTATGATGTCTGTAGATAACACTTTCTACTTTTGCTTATAAATTTAAATGCCGTGTTTCAGAGTGGGTCCACGATTTGAGGCCTATTGGAGGCAGCCAGAACATTTCCTTCGACTGGAGATGATGCCTCGCATGGTGCTTGATCACCTTCCCGAGAATGTCCTTGAGGCTGTCAATGATGTTATTCTACACCATAGTGAACCTGGTCAAACTACATAGCTGTAGCCCATTGACATTAGGTGATGGCTCTTAGATCCTTGCCTAAAACTTCCCTTTGGATTATCTCAATCCACTCCTGATATTGTCTCTGCAATACAGAAATGGTCGGAGATCGCAATGGTAGGGGGAGTGATGCAAATGGTGATACTACCAGAAGTCTGAAAAAGCATTCCATTGGTATTCCATGGGGTCATCATGGAATCTTTTCCACATTACACATCAAATGAAACTTGTATTTTTAAAAATGCCATCGTTTAGAGGAAGATGGTATAGTTGAGCTCATTTTCAGGATAAATTTGGAAAAAGTTCACTTTGATCTGAGTGATAATTGACAATTGGAGCAAATTAATGATTCATATCATTCCTTCTGATAATCTCTTGGATCAATCATTAAAGAAAGTCAAAAGAGAAAATGTCAATTGGAAATATAAGCTAATAAGGTTAAAAACCAAATGGCTGCATGGATATTAATGGCAGAAAAGGTGCAATGCAAACAGCTCACAATTGACAATAAAAGGCAAGAAAGTGAATAGGAGTTTTCATAATGTCACATACTTCATTATTTTCACTTTCATCATTTTATCAAAATATCTGCCATTATATTAGCAAAATAACAACGGGACTTAGATGAAAGCTGAGGAGTTAAGTAGAAATCCTGCACAAATTAGTTGGATGAGTTAACTATATGTTTACTAAGTATGGTAAGGTTGACATAGGAAATGTAAACAGTATTCTTTTATAGTATTGTTTTAACTGTTTCCGAGCTAGGGATCCATTATCTCATTTGTATATTGCATGCATTCATGTTCAATTACTTGAAATTTGTTATAATATCCTTTTTAGAGGATAATTTGAAACTATCATAAGTTTTTACACAGTATTTTCTATCCGTCCTAAAATGTTTGAGATTTTTAACAAGTGTTTTATATATTACTTAAAAAATGAGGCTGTACATGCAAGTCTTCAGGTAAGGTAATTGGCTATTATATGGCTATGCCAGACATGCAACCTTCTTGTTTAAGTTAGGATAGGCTTGCTGTGAATGACGACTATTATGCCAGAACTGCATTTTCCTGTATTATGAAAATGTGATTTATACTCTCTCTCTCTTTACTTAAAATTTCCTTTGACCATGTTTTTTCTGTTGATCTGTAATAATTTTAAAACCGTTGTTATTGATGTGATATTCAGGGTATTTTATTTTTGTATGATTCCTGAGGAATTATTTCAATCAATTTCTTGGGAATGAAAATAAAATTATAAATTTAAAAAATTCTCATTTTTATAAATTTTGTATTTCCATTAGTACTAGGACATGAGAAAATTGCTAAATATGAGAATAAATAACAAATTTAAGTAATTTATTGTAAATTTAAATAGTACTTTATTTTATTTAATCATTCAGGTCCCAACTTCAAGGTAGCATTTGATGATCAGTTTTTTATTTTATTGTTCAGTCATTAATTTCTTGTTGATACACAACTTTAAAAGAAAAATCATTTCAACCATAAATAATTTAAATTAAATGATTATTCATTTTTTAAAAACATTTTGCAAAATGTAGAGCAGCAGCAGATGAAAATAATTTGGATCAGGGAGGATTAAACTGTCACATCTCATATTAATTAATAAATCAGAAAAGTTATATTGTATATAACAGAAATCTGATGGGTATTTTAAGGAGAAGTTATTGCAATTAATTGATGGCATAGTCATTTGCTTTTTCATTACACTTATTTCAAAATTAAATAATATCATGTTTCTAGCCCAGTTTATAGCATGAACCAATATGAAAAAGAAGAAAGATGAAAAAAGATGAGAAAATGCTTAGATTACATCCTTTTAAAAATATTTGAGTAATTGTCACTTTATAGATAGTTATTTACATGTCAGACATTTCCCATTTTGTTGCATTGGAGTCATTAAGAGCACCATGGTATTTCTCAGTGTTTGATTTTTATAAGATTTCATTTGGATTAAAACTCAAGCAGAAACCTCGATCATACTCTTGTTATAAAAAATAGTTTCATCTCAAAATGTGAAATTCATTCTATGTAAATAAGAATAAATCCTCCAGATTTGAACATGGGCATTTTATAGCTTTACATTTTCACAATCCCATAACTATACTTTGCTTCAAAGTGGAAACAGATGACTAACAGACAAACTTTATTCCTTTAAATTATAGTTATTATTTTGAAATGTATTTTCTGGATTATAATTACAGATACTCAAACTAAATTTGCAATTTTGGTCAATATGCTTAGTCAATCTTTTAAATTTTGTCATATATGAAGTATATTTAGGAGCATGAAAAACTCGAATTCAAGGTTTTGGAAAAAAATAAAGCATTAGTTGTCCCTGAATATCAAAAAGTTACTTTGCCGTCTATTGGCCATCACCTTTCATATGTGCATGGCTGTAGAAGCCAAACGGTTGTATAGAATCTAATAAAATTTCGCATTTATGTAGGGTAAGACCAGAAATAGAATCCTTGTTGAAATGAGCCATACCACTGTACTTAGGGTTTATGGGGCCCTACGCACAGTGTTGCCAACTGCTACAAAATAAATCTGCGAAATGGTTGTGAAAAATTTCCTAGATTAAAATAAGCTAGGGATTGGTTAAAAAATGAAGTTTAAATTTAGCATCTATTATTATAGTAAATAATTATCCAAACAATTACACGAGTTTATAATGTAATGATATTTGACGTTATGCTGCACTGGGATGAAATCGCTGTTTGTGGAGAAAAGAGACAATAAAGAAGTGAAACCAAATTACAAGCTTTACAAAAGAGTGCACAAGAAAAAAATAGATTACTATACTTTTCTTCAAAAGAGCAAGTTTACTTAATATATACTTTCTTATCAAAGTTGTTTTCATTTATCCAAGTCACTTTTCTATCTTCCCTACAAGTTAATCGCACATAATTTCACAGAATTAATGGAAATACTATGTATAAAATACATAAAATGTGAACTTTTTGTAGATGATTGAGATTATTATAGAAGATTTTGTAAGCACGTGATCAAAAACCTCCAAATTCATTTTAAAATAACCCAGAAAATCCGCTTAGTGGATTTGAAAGATTTCTGTACCCAAGATAGTCAACGAAATAAGCTAGATCTAGCAGAAAATACCCCAGATTAGCAACATTGCCTACACAGTCTTTTTAAAATGGTGTCCCTATATCCAACTTGCTAGTAGCAAGAAAAATATAAACGGTAAACCTACAGTATTGGAAAAGTTGCCACATGCACTTTATTAAAAACAATTTTTAAAAATTAAGCACACTATAATGCTAATGGACTATACTTGCACTAAATTTCAAAATTTGTTAATAAAATGTTAAACTAATTTTGAAAAAAGAAGAATGGGTCTTGGTTGGCGCTCCAAACTTTACTGTTTCCCTAGGTGGTTGCATATGTTGCGTATGCATATCGCGCAAAAATTGAGGCTAGTTTATTCTTGTCAATTTTTACTAAATATCGATTTATTACAAAACAGCTGCATGGTTTTTAATTAAAATTCGTCCAGGCACAATAACTACACATTGCCTATATTTCTTTAAAATAACCATGTAGCGCCAAGTAACATTACGGCTTACCTAGTTTTACCCTCAGCTACCGCAACGCTCTCACCTCTAACAGCCCCTGCAATAGTGCCACGAGTCAAACTGCGCGTAAATACGTATAAATGTAACCAGCGACATTACTGTATGAACTATAAGCGTACGGATATGAGAAATATTGTATATTTTATGGTGCACCGATTTTTTCTCAAAGTTTCGAGGATACCGTATTCAGAAGGAACTGCAAGGTTTGATATTGCAATCTGAGTTGCACCTACTCCCAGAAGAATTTGAAAGTTTATCGGGAAATTCGTGTTTGCATGAGTTCGCCAACGAGGCATATTTTGCGTTTGCCATGCTGAGTTTGGAAACTGACTTTCTCGTGCAACGTGGACAATTTTTATATTGTGCCAGCTTGGTAGGTGAATTTAGAATTTAAATATTAAATTGTCTTAAATTTATATCCATTGAAGCAGGCTCTATTTTAACATCGTCCATATTTTCTACCCCAACACTACTGTCATAGAAAGTGATTATTTTATTCAACAACACTTATCTACAAAGTCCTTCGTTATTTATCCCCCAGCCAAATGTCGAAATATACTGAATAATATAAATCTTACGGTTAAATCTCTTCTAATTTATGACCTGCGTATATCACGGTATTTTAATAACACACACACACACATATATATATAACTTGTGAATTTCTCAAAATAAAGATGTCATATTTCGGTGTAATATATGGTGGCATTTTCTTATCTTTTCACTTCCCCTCCCGATTGATATGGAATTAAAATAGTCTCCTAAAAATTTTATGCTTACATTAATCAAAAAAAGAGAGCAATGCTTGTGACATCCATAATTGCAGCGGATGGGTCGGTATAGATACGAATATGTAGTATGGCGTCGTGGACTGCCCTTTCAAAAGACATCTTTCGCTTTAGAACGCCACTACGAAGAAACAAAAATCAACCTACAGCATCGAAAATACAACTGGCTTATCACTTTTGCATTTTCTCCACGATAAATATTTTTTATCTACTCAGCAATCAATACAAAGGAACACGAAGTGAAATAAAACCGAAAAAAACTGTTATGTTTTCTCAGCAAACGGATATTGGGTTAGGCAAATGTAATCCATCAACCTCCCTCCTTTGAGCGATGCAAAACGGAGAGGTTTCACATAGAGATGCAAATCTTATCACTTAATGTTCGTGGCTCTGTCAGTGCGTGGGTGTGTGTGTGCATGTAAGCTATAGGGGCACAGAAAACGGGTCCCTTTCCTCTGTACCCTGGGGGAGACGACATTCATTACCTAAATATCTGAGGCATATGCTCGAGGGTGCTTTTGTCACCTGCAGAATATAACATCTACCTTCAACGTGACGCGTATTCCTCGCCGTGTCGTTTAACGATTTAGCATTCGGGTGGAAGTTCTCACTCATATCAACGAGACTAAAATGGTACGTATGTATATAAGAAAAATCCTTCGTAATACAGAAAAGGGGAAAGCGATAAATAGGTTAGACGAGGGAACAAAGTGCAAGAATGTTATACTTAAAGATGTTCATCGGGCATTCTCGGGAGGGAAAGATGTGGGAACAGAGAGGGAGATGGATAGCAAAAATAAATAACGGAAAAGATGCGGGTAGAACAACTAAAATGGTTCTGGCTTCGAAAGAGAAGGAAAAAAATAGAAAAACAAGAGACGGAAGCGAAAGCCTAAGGAGAGTGGGGCGAGAATAACTCACACACACACACATATGTATATATATATGTGTATAATGTATATGTACATATATATATATATATGCATGTATATGAGAGAGAGAGGGAGAGAGATAAGAAAATAGAGGGGGTGGGAAAAAGAGGAGCGCGGAGCATCGAGAGAGGAAAAAGGCAATTGAGGAGATGAAGAGATTGCCCGGGGACAGGAAGCCGCGGAAAGAAGATGGACTGAGGCGAGCAATCCGACGCCATAAAGACTAAAGAAGAACATGGATAAGGACGACGGAGGAGAAATCAGCCGAGACGATCTTAAGTCCTAAAGGAGGAAGGATATCATCGAAATCGCTTGATGCTTGATGTATTACTCGTACGCGCTTCAACGCGTAACCTAAACCTGACTTATTTATCCGAAAAAAGGGATCCCGGAACTTGTTTCCTACGGACGAATTATGTCATATTGGCTTTTCCTATATTATTTCAAATATTGTATACTTTTGTTTGCACTGTTATAGCAGCCGCTCGTCAGCATTTGAGCAGATGTCAGCAAAAACTTAACACGAGGCATTTGCGTAATAACCGTAACCATAACTAATCATGTATATTTCGTTACAAATATTTAATTACAACAATATTTGATTGCAAAAAAAACTCTTCAAAGTAATTTATTGGAAGGATGTTTAATGAATTTTATATTATAATAATTTGAACTAGAAATGTGTATCTTGCGTTTAATTGTGGGCATTGTTTTAAATCAAAGCAAACCTTAATATTTCTAATTGCAAGAGATTTTTACGTTATCTTATTATCACATAGCTCAAGAAAATAAAAATAAAAGATATTCTTTCAATAATTTTCTATACATTCTTAGTATTTGTTGCTTAAAATACAAAAAATAATCTTTTCAAGTGAAATGCCGTGTTTAACGCCACATTAATTTTTTTTATTTTAAAATTTGCCAATTAGGCATCGAAATATTTTTTTATGAATAGAATGCGGTTTTAGAAAACTCAACTGTTGCAAGAGGACAACGCGTCGTCACGGCCGTCGTTAATCTTTAGCGCTACCGCGTCACGGTTTCACGGCGGATCGCTCACCCCTTGCCCCCGCTACGTCAACTCACGCGTACCGGATTTAAGTATTAACTTTCCAGAAACGTAGTTCCAATTTGTGGGATTGTTGGGATGAACACAGGGATTAACTCCGTCATTAGTTCCCAATTGATGACAAATCCGGTTTGGCACTTTGCCTCCAGTCCGTCGTGCCAAGAGGTAGCGCACGGCACCTCGACTCTTGTGTCTCCCTCGTCCTCTCTTCTCGAGAGCGCTCCTTCATTAAGAGCACCTCGCGGGAGATAACATTCAGTTGTTTTCCCTCTCCCCTTTCCTCCTGCAGAGAGCGGTGCTTCGATTAAAATCTTTATCGACAGCCACTGGATTCAGAATGGGACGTTTTTGCGGGAAGCGTAGCGTACCTAAATGATACTAATGGAAACCACAGCACCCCGCCAAGAACATTTTTTTGTCACCTTTTTGATTAGTCAATATCCCCCCTGCTCGTTCGTGGGAGGATGAGGAGAGAAAAAAGGGGTGCCTCTTAAGGTCATCTTAAGGGGGAGGAGGGGTGTGTAAGGATGGTTGGTTTAATTTTTCTTGCCCTTATTGAACTGACATCGACACCAATAGTTCGCTATCGCTACCAAATGCCTTCTCCAGCCAATTCTTCTTCTTCAGGTAATACGCAGAAAACGTCACGGCGCTCTCTCGGCTATCCTTTCGAGTGACGGGGTGCATTTACCCCTCACGGCACCCGAGGGACGAGAAGGTGGTGGAGAAGGAGAGCACAGCAGGGCCGATAAAAGAAAAAATTATTCTCCGACGCGAAGATTGGAGCCCGGTACCTCAGAGGGGAAATCCGGGATTATAGCCGTTCAAACAAACGGCTCCGTGTCGCAAGTTACGGTCGGCAAATTACGGCGGTGGTTTGTTCAGAAGCCTAAAACAGATATTTCATCGCCTTGATCCGATGCGAGGTAGGAAATATTTAGTAATCGCTCCGAGCGTTGCGGTGGGGAGAGATTATTGCGAAAATCTTTTCGCAAATCTAGAGGGATTATTTGCGGAATGGGATTTTTTAGCGTTTTTCGAACGCTCTCGAGCCGTCGTTTTTCGTTCTTTGCGTCTTTTCGTATTACTGTCATACCGTCTTTAGCCGACTTTATTCGTTTTAGATGATCCTACAAAAAATCCATCTCTTGAGTGCGCAGCGGGAGAAAATGACAATTTTTTCATTTTTAAAAAACATTTCGCCAATTTTTTTCATGTCGCTTTTATTTCGGAAAATTAGCAGTTTTAGAAAGTTAGTTTTTTTGAGGTTCATTATGAAATATGTTCCCAACTTCCTCGAGGATGATAGGCGTGTAGTATGCGATGACAAGAAAGAAGAATAGGAAATGGTCTGTTGCCTTATAAAGTATCTTCCTCGATTCAGAAATAGACTAGAGGCTTCTATCATGTATATGACAAGGAAACTTGCATAGCCATAAAATGATTGAGTTTACTACTCGCTCCTTTCAACAACAAAGTAAACTCACGCAGCGGTAAGTTGTTGATGCTTGTTCTCATGCCTTAAGAGGGTACTACAACAACATTTAATTGCTTCGTTGAAAAAGAGCTTGACTGATATAGAATGGCACTCCATCAATTTGTAAAAAACATAAAGAAATAGAGAAAAAGTCTTTATCAAAGGATAAATCCGGATTTCCGAGTACCCCATTTTGGAAAATAGCATGAAATATCATCCACGATTTCTCTATCTTTAAGGAAGTACGTAATTAAACCATCATTAGAGTCGTAGCTAGAAGATTCGGCGCCTATGGCACAGTTTAAGTAAACGATATTAAAAAACGTTTCGCGGAATATTATTTTGCCACCGTTGTATGTAATTTAGATATATTTCTTTCTAGATACAAAAGTTGTAATATTTGAGCACATTGAAAAATTTTTAAACTAAAATTTGGCGGCCACCTTCGCCACACCTTAGTTAACTGTTCTCTTCATCGTAACCTTTTTCCACAACTTCTGAAAATTGCCTTTTCCAATCTCTAAAATTTCAAATCTTTCTTCTTTTTCTGCAGCTCGACTTCATTCTTCGAACAACCTACTCAGTTCGATTCTTTTCCCTCATATAAATAAATTCACCCGAATCGCCGTCCTAATTTAAACCACACGCTCTCCCTCTATTACGTAATTAGAAACCCCTTTTTCTTACCTGCCGTCCGACGTATTTGCGGCGCACTTGGACTTTAGAAACGTCGTCGCATTTCCAGTGAATCCTTCCTTTTCTGCGAGAGGAGTTCCTCTTTTTTTATCAGCGGCATAAAGGTCGGCCCAAAGGGAAGAAACGTGCATTGTGCATTCGCTCGTCCGCAGCCGCACTTCCTCCAGTCTCGGTACTAGCGAGGAGGACAGCGCTTGCTCGTTCGGAGGAGAACGTAAGAGAGGAAAAAAACTCGTTTCCTAACCGCGCAAAAAAATAAACACAATTTCTGAAATGAGGGACGGACTCCCTCTCTCTCTCTCTCTCTGCGAGAGCCAGAGTTCGCACGGAATTCGGGTCGGGCAGAGCAAAAACAAAAAGGTGATTGTAGCGTGTGTGTATTTGTGTGTGCGCGCGCGAGTTCACGCTGCAGTCGGAGCAGGGAGAGAGAGAGAGAGAGAGAGAGAGCTTTTTCGTTTGTTTTTTTCGGTTAATTTTTCGAAAAATTTTTCTTCTTCAAAATTAAATTATTTATCTTTCCACGCGGACACGCGCTGAGTGGCATCGTTAAAAATGGGTTGGACGCTCAAAAGGAATAATCGGGAGTTCGGGGGTAAAACAATTTTTTTGCGTAATTTGCCAAATTACGGGATTCGATGGAGCGATTTCAAAAGCGGTTTTACTTAACAAGGACGCCGTGTAAAATAACATGTCGCCCGATGATAAATGGCGATTTTTTCCCTCCTCGCCCGCTCGGGAAAATAAAATAGATGTATTTTTTCGGTTACTTGACAAATATTGTGGAAATGCGTCCTTGACTGAAAGGTCTTTATTAGTTATTTTTGATTTTTACTTATTTTTTGTAGTCGTTTGATGCGCGATGAAGGTTAATCTTTTCTGGAATAAAGGATTGCTTTTATGTGTATATACGTGCATATTTGTTCCTGTGTGAATATATTAATGGAGAACTAAGCTTATTCAAAGATAGTATTTGAGGAAAAGCTATAAAAATATTGAATTTGCTCCAGCGAAATTCCGTGTTTATTTTTTGGAGTGTAGTTAAATAATATATGTATTTTTATATGTGCGTATACATACACATACATATATACATACATGTTAACACACTGACACACATATACATATCTGTATGCATACATGTACGTATGTAAATAAAATTAGTAAAATCTGGATTTTTTCACTATTTAACTGTGACCATAATTTTCTTTGGTATCCAAATGAATTAAAAATTGCAAATATTTAACCAAGGATATATTGTTTACGGACTAATTTAAAAGTCTTCTTTTTGTTGCTTGATCTATGGAACCCTTTCACCAAACCGTCAGGTGGGCAAAAAAGGGATGGAAAGAGAGCAGAAGGTATGCATTTCATTTACGTAACACATCGGGCATTAATTAATTTTCACGCCAGTGGAAACAAAACTCTGGGGACTATCGTCACATTTGAAATTCATTAAAATATGAAATAAAAATAAAATATCGTTATATGTATAATCTGCTTAAAATGTTGAGATTAAATAAGCAGTTTTCATCCCGACGTACGTGCGCTCAAATTTAAATCGCCACGGTATTTTTTTTGACGGGGATGTATTTAAAAATTTACCCCTAATCTCAGAATCTCTGGAAAACTCACCAGGTTTATTTCGGGAAGAATTCCAATATTTTATTTCGTCAGTCTGCTAACATGTCTTAATGAAGTCACATCTGATATAGATAAAATATCTGAAACCGTGGCAAAAAAATGCTTCTTTCAAAGAATTTTCTCTTTCTTTAATAGGTACGCTAGGGAGAACGCCGTGGGATGTTAAAATAATCCAAATTTTCAACTGTTGAGAAGAAACTTTCATTTATGATTCCTTTTTTTTCTGAAAAGGCTGAACTTGACGCTTTTAATCGCACGAATTGTCGGACAAAACGCTCCGAGATAGCAAAACTGCTGTTTGACATTACGATCTCCGCGAAAGTTCCATCTCTTCTTTTCTTTATCGGAATTTTGTATTTTTTGTTGAATTTTCCCCGCGCTCGCAGCGTTTATGAATCGACTTTAAACTGATTCCTCGAACACTTTTTTCCGCGATATATATATTCGCAAATTTACTTTTCCCTCTGAAATGTAGGTTTCTCAGGGTTATGTGGGATTTTTTCTTTTATGAATCGTGTAAAAAATTCTCACCGTCGATTTTTAAACACGTTCAGATCTCATTATTTTTCGTAATAATAATCTTGAGACTCCGCGCTTTCCCTGTGAAATAACAGTTCGATCTTTTTGCGAAAAAGTCTTTCGAGTAAATTCGATATATATTTTGGGTGGGTTTGCGTGCAAGAAAATATCATAACAAGATACGTCCACATTAAAAATGTCTGCATAATTTGATATTAAAATCACATTTAATTTTCAATTGCAACGCTTTCTTCATTAAACGACCGAACAAGCATCTATGTTCAGGAAATATTGTAAACATTTTTAATTGAAATGAAATGTTGCATACGCAAATATTTATGGGACTGAATTTGTTAACCAACGACTGATATCGGTTTTATTGAATAGACTTATCTCATTAATTATGATCCTATATAAAAATAAAGCGTTTTTTCCTGTTCTTGAAGTTTGCTGCGCAACTATTCTTAAGTCAAAGGTGTGTATATTTTTAACAATTATTTTTAAAAGGATCCCATATGGTTTACTGAAAACGCGCCATAAAACTGTTTCCGACTACGCTCATTGACAAGGAACACACATCATTTCAGCCTTGCTGAAACCGAATTCGACCGGTGGATTGTCTGCGAAAAATGACGTCACGTACGAGATGAACGGGATAAAGTGCCGATGGCCCGACCATGCTCCGTTGCATGCTCCGGGCAAAAACTTCAAACCAGGCGGTTTGCAGGTGGGACGCGTGCCGTAATGCTCGTTCCGGGGCCCCGGAGCTCCCACCCACGCTCACTGCGGGTCCGGCTT
Organism: Tanypteryx hageni; assembly: GCA_028673005.1. Classification (NCBI taxonomy): domain Eukaryota; kingdom Metazoa; phylum Arthropoda; class Insecta; order Odonata; family Petaluridae; genus Tanypteryx; species Tanypteryx hageni. The sequence goes on from CM054116.1 coordinate 98,205,860, forward strand.
CGTCTCGATGGCATCCTGGGATCTCCATACCCCCGCCCACAGTATCGATCATCGAAACCCCAGGGCCCGAAATGGAGGGAAGCGATGCTCGCTGAGGGGCACCTACACGCCACTCGACATCACCTCCTTTCCATCCCGCACCTCCCCGCTCCTTCGCCCTCGACGCCGCACATGGCAACCTGCCGCCTCGCCTACCGCCACCGCCACCACCACACCCCGCCTCGCCCTTCTCCTCCCCTCCCCGTCTCTCCACGCCCCCCTCGGCACAAGGGAGGCGGATAAACGGACTCCAATCTAACGCCCTGTGAGAGACGACAACCTTCTTCCCGCTCCTCTCCAACTCCACACACTCGCTCTCTCTTCTCTTCCTCCCTTTTTCTCTCTCTCTCTCTCCCCCACTCTCTCACTCTCTTTCCCTCTCTCTCCTCTTTCTACTCCACAGCGGATGGAGAAGAATTCCCTTTAGCTCTCTCTTGGGTGCACGAAACCTCAATGCCTCCCTCTGCCCCCCTTTTCCCTTATTCCTTTGTCTCACGATCTTTAATCTCTTACGCCTCTTCTCTCCAATTCTCTTCTCCCTCTTTCTCCGTTGCTCCATCCTCTGTCTCTCTCCCCCCTTCTCTCTCTCCCTCTTCTCTCCCTCGCCGCAACAGACTACACCATTCCACATCTTCTATTCCGTATGCAAAGGCTTCAATTCTTCACTTTCTTTCCCCCACAGCTTCTCCTTCCCTCATCGCCAACTCTCTTTCTTCTCGAGTCTCCTTACATCCAAATTTTCTCGTCCTCGCTCGCTCTTGCTGTTCCTATTCTCCCATTGTCTCAAGGAATCGCTCCATTTTGAAATCCTCTCCGGCCACCTACGTCGCGTCTCTCACATTACGTGTTTTATACTACGTCGGGTTTTTCGCATTAACTTCGGCTCCTACGCCCATCTAATTTCTGTCCTATCTCTCTATCTTTCTCTCTCTAAACTATTCTCTCGTGTTTCTCTCTCTCTCTCTCTGATTATCCATACATACCATTATATAAATATCTTTCATTGTTATACCTACTTCTCGCAAAAATTAAAACCCATTCCGATGATGGCTTTGGCGCTAACACTTGCACCTCCGCCTGCCTCTTCGCTGCTCTCATTCAAAAGTATTTATTTTTATTTCACTACACGTTAGATTCGCACGCAAAACGAACGTCCCATATCAGTAAAAGAAGCGCGGAACGCGGAAAAAATATAGTTGGAACAAATGGACGTTTTTATCGAGTGCTGTCTTTTGTGCATATTATGTTTGAGGGCCTGGCTAGAAAATAAATTAAAACTCGAATTCTTCCACAAAGAGAGCAGGTTTTTTTATCCACGTTGCTCTCTCGCAAATTATTATAGAGTCAGGATGTTGATCTAAATTGTTCCCATAAATAAATTGCGCTAGGCTTAGCCTATGTATGAAATTTACACTAACCCGCTTAAACCCTACGAAACTTTGCCATAATGAGTTCGGGCACGAAAGTTTTGCTACATATATGTTCGCGTCTTTCGTACGGAACGAGAATTATTAAGTAGTCTCGCCTATAGTTTTATGCGGCAATATCTCTTTTAAACGAAACGTACATTAGTTTTTATCGAAACAATGCTTTTTTTTTTACCTCTCGCCAAACGTGCTCAAAGTCTCAAATCAGTTTTTGCTTTTTTTCATTCGTTTTCTCTCCCAAGGGGTTGATTCATTTTACCATTAACCAAATTAGGAATGGTTTCCCCAAAATTCTCATCCTTTGATTACTTCTCCGCACAACCTCCTCCCAATACCACAATTCCTCCTCCTGACCTCATCCTCTCCAACGTCCCCTCCTCCCTTAACCTCCTTCTTCTCCCTCATCACCCTCGCACCCTTCGCCACACACCAAACCCAAACGCCAGCCATCCCAGCAACAATTGCCTTATAGCATCTCCTTCTCTCCCCTCACCCCCCAATTCCTCCCCTTTCCCCCACCCTTCCTCCATCAACACTCGCAAAAAACCCTCCCTCCTCTTCTCCCCCTCATCCTCCGCGCGCCAAATCCACGAATACCACCACCAATTACAACACAACTCTCCTATTCTGTTCTCGCCCATCTGAAACATCCTCCTCCCTAACTCCTCCAACTCCTTCTTTTCTCATCTCTCTCTCTCTCCCCCTCTCTCTCTCTCCCTCTCTCTCTCTTTAACCCATCTTCAACTCCACTCTACTCAAAACCCTCTTAATCCCTCCTTCCCTCAACCTTTTCCTCCCCTCTCTGAATTATCCTATCACAACTCCGGAATTCCTACCCTCCTCCTCACAACAAACTCATCTCAATTCTAAGTTCCTCTCTCTCTCTCTCTTTTCACCTCTTTATTTCCTTTCTCTCAACCTTTCTCTCTCTACCTACCTGCCTTTCCCTCCGCGTTATTCCCATACCTTTACCTCAATTCACTCGCTCTTCTCTTGCTATTCCGGTTCCATTTACGTCCGCATCACTCAGTTTAACTCACTCCTTCACCTCCCCCTCTCTATCTTCCTCCCTCCCCCACCCCCTCAATTGCATTTCTATTCCCTCCAAATATTCATATTTATGCCGCCTCATCCCACTAACCGCTCACGCATCACCCTCATAATCTTATCTTATCTTTCCATCCTTTCGCGCCCTCTCTCTCTCTCCATATCCCTCTTCCATCAATGGATAAAATTCCATATCTCTAAAATCCTCCTACTACTGCACCTCTCTGGGCTTCCGAACGTGTCTCCCGTTTCAATCCCTCACTCCTGTTCTTACCGCTCTCTAGTTTTCCCTCTCTTTTTTCCTGTCTTAACCTCTCCCTTTCTTTTGACCTCTTCATCTCTCCCAAGCGTATTCTCATCTCTCTCTCTCACTCCTCTCCCACTCTCATTTCCATTTCACTTTTACTCGTCTCCATTTCCATCCTCTTCTCCCCTTTTCTTCTTTTTTCCTCTCTCCCTCTCTCTGTCTTTTTCCACCAAAACCGAGTCCATTTGTTTTTTTACCAATTTCCACTTTTCTTTCTCCCTTTCACTCGGATTCTATCTACTCAATTAATCCTCCGTCTCTCTCTCTTCACTTCTTTTTTTCCTCCCTCTCCGTCTCTCTCTTTCTTTCTGTTTTTCTCTTATACGTGAGTTCGCCCACTCATTCTCTCTCTATCTCATCCCTTTCATTCTTTCCAAAGAGGAAAAAACCCTATCTCTACCACTACAAACCTTACAAAATTTACCTATTCCATATTCCCGTCCTCGTTCCTTCCATATACTATATTCCTCCTCCACGTACGAATACACTCATCTCTCTCTCTCTCTTTCCATTCCATCTCTCTTATTTACCTCATTGGTTTTCCTCCTTCCATAACCTACCCTACTCGACTCATCCCTTTCACCCAACCACTCACCCTTCCTTACCTTTTACACCGGCTCGCTTCCTCTACCTCTCTCCCTCCTTCCCTCTTACTCTCTCCTCTCTCCCTTAGGTCGCATCTCTCCCATTTTCTACCGTCCCAAATTCTCTCCCGTACGTCCTCTTTCCCCTCTCTTTTACTTCGCTTTTATCTCCCTCCTACATCACTCTTCCTCCTATCCCGTACTCCGTCTTCCAACAGGAGGACATCCCTCTCCTCCTCAACCTCCCACTCGTCCTCATACCGCTTTTACCTCTTCCATTTGCCCGCGCATCTTTTTCGCTTCCTCACCCCACCCTCCGAACCCAACGCCGCCGCCGCGCGACATCTTTCCTCCCCATCTCTCGTCCCTACCTTTTGTGTTTCCCTCCCTTCCTCCGCCCTTCCTACCCTCTCCCTCACTCCCCCTCCACCTTTCCCTCCCCACCCCAAGATCCTCCCATCCCTCTCTCTCCCGTGCTGTTTACCTCCCCCACTTCTATCCAGCCGCCTGCCTCCCCCGCACGCTCGCCCCTACTCCAATTCCCTTCTGCCCTCTCTCCTTACCCTCCCCACTCATGCCCTCTCTCCCTCCCTCCCTATCTCCCTCCCTCCCTTCTCTCTCTCTCTCTGCGCTGCCGCCAGCCGCCTTTCAGTCCCTGGCTCGCTCTCGTAGTTGCCGCCTCGCCCTCTCTCTCTCACTCACTCTCTCTCTCTCTCTCTCCCTCTCCCCAAATCGCGCGCACACACACTCACTCACTCCACTCCCGGAGCAAGCCCGGAAAAGTGTGCTCCCCCGCCGGAGTCGCTTGTGAAATTTCCGGGAGGCTTAAAAAGTCCGCTCGCCGCTATCGAGGGCCCAGGCTGTTCTCCGCCTGCCAGCACCTGGGGAGAGCAGGCGGTGGTCGAGGCGAGCGGTCGCGCGACCCATGGAGGAAGCATCTCGCCGAAACGGAGGAGGAATTCGGTCCCTCGTGTCCCTCTGCGTCGCCCTTCGGAAGAGGGACCTTCTGGAATGTCGGTGAGTTTGCGAGGTTAACCTCTTTCTCTCGTTACCTCTTTTTTCCTAGTCTCCTTCCTCGTCTCCTTCCTCATCTCCACCATCCCTTCCTTCCCCCTGCTTCCTTCCCGCCTCTATCTCTCTCTCTTTCTCTCTCTCTCTTTCTCTCTCCTTCTTCCTTCCCTCTCAAAATTCGACCTCCTAAACCCCCTCCCCCATTCCCGCCTCTGCCGGACCAGTTCGCTAGTTCGCGCAATCCGAATCATTCGAATCCATTTCGATGGAGATCTGACGCCTCAGGGAGAAAGAGAAAGAGAGAGAGAGAAAAGGAGTCCTCCTCCTCCTTATCGACAAACAATCGAGTGGAGAAGAAGTTCTTCTCGATTGATGGCATTCCAAATGGCGAAATCTCCGTTCTCCTCTCTCCCTCCCTCTCTCTTTCTCTATTTCTTCCTCTCGTGTTTGCGTCGGAAAGGAAACAGCGGAGGGAGAAGTGACGGAGAATTACATCAAAGATATCCTCCTCCCCCTCTCATCGACAAGGTCCAATTTCGATTCATGAATTCGAGTAAGGTTAATATTTGGTGAAAGATGAAGCCGTTCCCAATGCCACCGTTCATTACGAGAAGCGAGGCATTGAAGGATGTGCACCTGGGATGACGTCTGAGATTAATTTCGCGTCAAGGTGGATGAGTCTGTAGTTGGTAAGCGTCGGTCTTGTTTATAAATCAGGGAATTCTTTGCATCCTGATGAAAAGGAATGGGTAATTTTTAAACTGGCGGTTTGCAACCGAGAAATTTATGCGAGATGGTCCGACGTTAATGAATAAAATTAATGATGATGGACAAAACCTAAATTATGGATCTCTGGCGTTCGTATTAATTTCCCCGAGGTCGAGGAACGTCTTACGAAAGTTTTGCGAACTGAATTTGATTAAGATTATGTGGTATTTAATCTATAAAAGCCTGTTTAATAAAAACTTTTTTCTACGTGCAATTATTGTAGGTATAGAAATTCTAGACTACCTTATACTATTTTGGTGTTTTTTTCATTTTTGAGACGTGAGATTTTATTCAACTAGAAATATTGGGGTGCTAAATGTTAGATACACGGCATTAACACTTTGAGGTTTATGTTTACCGGTGACTATTACATCCGTAGGAAGATTTCATATCGCACGTGTTGCGTCTTTTGAGAGTTAAAGTGTTACGGGCATTAAACATCAGGTTGAAAGTGTGTAGATGCCGATTTTGCTTTTTCTGCGGAATCCTCAGGGATCGAAGAAACAGTAGCTCTCTAGATCCATAGCAGATTTCTTCTTCTTCTGATTCATTGAAATTCATAAAACATGTGCGAGCATTAAATGTTTCCCCTCGTGTGTATTATCGTATTTATTTATTTTATGGCGTCATGCTTCCTTCATCAAATAAGTTTGTCTTGCAGATTTCCATAATTCTCTTTTAGCTATTTATAGCTTTAACATTAAAATATAGCATTATTGTAAAATGTTTTACTTTTAATAATTTACTGTCAAGTAATTCGCGTGTTTAAAAATTTAATTTGGCATCAGTATTAAGTAATTTTTCCAATGTCAATTAATACAATACAATTTCATATATTTCGTGTCACACAGGCTTTCAAACACTTGTGGCTAATCCGGTATGCTTAACATCTGAATTTGATTGTCTTCCTTTAAAAGTTCGAAGAAGTATAATCTAAAATTAATTAAACCGTTCCAACGAACCATCGTTAATAGACCGTCTGTCTTCTGAGCAGAATAAGAGAAATCATTTTATGGATCACTTCTCAGCCCGATTAACAAGTTTGATGTAGCTCATCTCTTGCTATTGTGAAAAGTTTGGCTTAAAACTAAGCATTCTAAGAAAATTAAATAAAACGTGCTCCTCACTTCTCCGAATAATAAACTATTGGCCGTGAGCAGCATAAGAAGCGAAAACATGCAAGAGGTGGATTAAAAAAACCGATTCCTCAAAAATGTACTTTTCACAATATCCGAAATGCAGCAACAAAATGCTTATCAATAAATATAATATGTTAATCCATGATGAAAATTTCAACTATTTTACTTCTAGTTTGTATTTATTCCATAACAAATTTCTCAGAGCTTTTATAAAATTTTTCGTTTTAATTATATTTTTCGTCCAAGTGTTTTCTCCACTCTTCGCTTTTATCAACTTTGCCCGTAGTTTACTGAGGACGTTACGCGCCTGTTGTTTTACGATGAAGTTATAAGAAGGATTCTCTCCCAGTTCAGCAAGAATTCCCAGTATAATAAATTTTCGACTGCCCCGCGCAAACTTTCCTGTTTAAACTGCGATATTGATAAAGGAGCTTTTTGATGACCCTCACTCAGATGTTTTTAGCGGGAGAAATTAATTGAAGTTATTAGCTACATATTAACTCGATAAACACGAAAATACGACAGACTCCATGAAATTAAGTAAATCAGATTAATTTCTTGAGATCTCTTTGCTATTAACCCTTCATCTGTGTGTATTCAACGCGTATATTGCCGATAGGAATGTAGGCAGGATTTGTCATACGCGGAAATTATGCGAAACACATTTCGAAATTTTATTTCAGTCACGGCAGCGGTTAATTGTCACCGTAGCACTTACAAAGGAGCTACAAAGTAAGTAGATCCCGTGCTTTGAAGGAACGGGCAATATATTCTCGAAAGGAAATGCAAATATCTTTGTTTAGTCATGCAAATTCGCTTCGTTTTAACTCGCAAGAAATATGGATAGGCGGATGCTCCTCCGTACTTTGCTTTATGACGGCTAAAAGATATTTTTGGGGGAAGTGAGGGAAAATCAAATTTCATCCTGTTTCATTCCTACACAGAATTGTTCGAGAGTTATCTTTAAGATTGATCGTAATTTAATCGGGAACTGTGCATTTGAAAAGGAAAACAATTTATTAGGCGAGCAGTCGTTCATTTTTATAATTTAATGATTTGGGCACAATAGGCCACGTTACAAAGTGGCATTTAATTAAGCCTACCGACATTATATTGCAATTTTATTTTAAATTCTGTTTTGGACTCAAATACAGAGACCCGCAGCTATTTTATAGTAAATTATTTCCAGGTTCTATTTAGCACTCTTGCAAAAGGCAATCGACAATTTCTCGAAAATTCATTTTTCCTCCCACAAAAAACATGCATTCCTTCCAAAACTTTTAAAGTCAAAATTTTCTGACGCTGTCAGGACCTCGCTCCGATGCGGAAATTGAAATTTTAATAATTACGCTCGTAAGAGGTCTTTCGGTTTTTTTTTTGCGAGTGAGAGAGAAAATTCCGTTCACGTCCCTCTCCTAAAAGAAGCTCTATACAGTGACAGATAGATAGTATAGGCGCGATTTTACGAGGGAAGGAACCTTGGTATTTGTGCGTCTCGCCGACTCGAAGCAACTTCACGATCGGAGCGGCGAGGCGTTAAATAATTCATTTCCAATTTCATTAATTCCATCGCCATTCACGTCACGTTTTCGCGCCGCATAATACCCACTAAGCACTTTTGAGCGGTTCGCTTCATGTGGCGCCCACCAAGCGTAACGGGGACCTCATGTCAAGTTTCCCTCCATTTTTCTCCTTCCGATTTCCAACGTATTATTTTCTCTCTCTCTCTCTTTACAGATTCTCTTTCGAAATTTTTATTCCGTTGCCGTAATCGCCTCGCGACGCGGTATAGAGAGTCTTGGTAGAAGGAGTGAACCGGTTTATTTCGCGACGATTAACGAAGTAACCGATTCAATTTTCGTTTTACTCCTATAACGATGGCAGGAATACGCGTGGAGACAATAACATTTCTATGCCGTTTCAGGAGAAATTTCTAGTACTGGTTACCTGCCCGTTAAACATGAGGGGTAGGCATTACTAAGGAGTTAAATTAGAATTCTTCCCATACTCTCTCACTCTTTCTCTCCCTCTATCCCATTCTTTTCCCTCTCTCCCTCCCATTTACCCTTTCCCTCTCTCTTTTTGCGATAGCGGTAGAATCTTGCCCCTGTATCTTATGCATCCGGTGGTTCATATGCCAGGTGATACGATATGGCTCTGTATCTGTGGCAGACACTTGAGAATTATTATATAAGGATTTCTTCTCATGCCTCTTCGGACCGTTACCTTTTCATTCGTGAACGTATCCTACCTTGGGTTTATATCGGTTACAAAATGTTTTATTCCTTGAATCCTCTATCTTTCGAACGGAGGCGAAAGAAGAATTCCCGTTTTATCGGCCATTTCGAACATGTTTTCGCGAAATTGGACATGTGGGGACGCGTGGGTCTGTCTTTTATTTTCTGAGACGAATCGCTTTCGCATCGATTTTGTCCTAAGTACATCAGTTCCAGACGCGTTTTTTTCCTGAGAGATATGGATTTTATTTTTCCAGCCATCCTCGTGTTCCGGAAGCAAGGATGGCCGATTTTATTTAGCAGCGCATGCCCGTATTTGTTTCGCCAAATGATCCAAAATAAAAATTAGAAAAATCCTGGGCTCAGTCACTAGATTTAATTCTAATTAACTAACGCCGAAGGGATATCTTTAGAATTTGTGACCCGAGCTAATATTTCTAACATTATAAATCTTCCCGCGTAGAAAAGGGATTTTTAATGGCGAATGGCAATTGGGCAAGAATAATTTCCAACTTATGCCTCAGCAGTTAAGTCTCTTTCCCGTTAGTTCTTGACTCATTTTGCAAATCGTAACTCGTTAATCTTAGCGCAAAAAATGGATTCTGGCAGATAAATACTTCCTTTCATTTTTATCATCGTTTTGCGTGACATGTTAACTTTCATATTTATTTCTTGAATAGAATCATGACGTTCTTTTTATTTTCATGAAGCGTAAACAATCGATCATGAGTTTTTTCTTGTTGGTTTTGTATCCGCCACCGTCATTTTTTAAATACTCCTATTATTCCAATTAAAATTAATCTATCCAGTTATAGTTAGTTTGATATTTTGGCCTGACATTGCCGACTTCAAAACACCGAGTTATCGAGATATTACGCCTGTTCAATTATGTGAGTGAATTTTCTTTCGACTATTTCAATAATACCCTTAAGGTTGGTCTAAAATCTTTTAGTCAAAGGCATCAAACTCTGTAGCGGTTTCAGTTGATGGAGTGCTAACGCAAAAATTTTATCCCAAATAAATAAGATGACATGTTGTTCTAAACCTCGCTTATGTGAAACAATACAAAAATAATATGTCACCGACACGTCGTAACTACTCGATCAGTAATCAGAGAATGCATTTCTACAAATCCGTGAAATTACCTTGGAATCCACAAAGAAGCCCCGTATGGTATTAATTTCTCGCGGAAGATTGCAATCGCCTCAGAAGAATTGCGGATAAATTCACAACTCGGCTGAGATTTACCTACGGAAATCCCGAAGCTAAAAAAAAGATGAAAGTGCAAATCCCGAAAACCAATTCTTCGCGATATTTCTCTGTAATCCTCGACGTAAATACGTACTCTAGAGAGGGATTGCAACACTATCTAACGGCTCTGTGCAAATCCCAACGGCATATATCGTTCGAAACGTCTTTTGAGCGGACGAATAAAAATTAGCGATAAAACACAATCGATTCTTTCAAAAGTCGACGATTTTCTGTCGATTTCTGAAAAATGTAACGGTTATTTCATCGGTCCATTCGTCGTTCTTCCTGCCAAATAAATCGTGCGAATGAAAATTAGAGATAAAATATGATCGGTTTCTTTTAATAGTCGACTGTTTATTTTTATTTTTTATAACTTTACAGTTATTCCTTGGGTTTATATCCGTCGTTTGTCCTGCCAAATAAATCGTGAATTCCGATTTGAACCGCGTTGAATTTTTTTTAAACAAACGAAGAACGAAAGACAAATTCAAATCTGCTGCCGTTGATATTCCTCCATCGACGTGTGACAATGGAGGAAATGCGCTCAGGGCTCTCTGCTCGCGAGTTTTTCATCGAGGCGACGCTCCTCTCGTGTAACCCTCTCTCTCTCTGACGCGATACGAGCTAAAAGACCTCACAGGCGAAAAAAAAACAAATAAATAAAAATAAGAGCGACGGCGAATCGCCGTTATATGAGTGTTCGGGGCGCGTCGTTACCCTCGGCGAGGTGGAGATAGCGCAGATATCGCCGCACGATATTCGTCTTTTTTTGCGTCGTTCGGCGTTAATCCCAACGGGGTGGTGACTTAGCTGAGCGGTTACTAAAAAAGCGTTCGGGGAAAAATATCGCGCGACCCGGTCCGCTTTTATTTTCGGAAGTAACGGGAAAAAAAAACAAAAATAGAACGATAAAAAAATCTCAATTGGGTTAAGTCGAATTATTTTTTTCGATCCTCATTGAGAGGATCAGCATCATTACATTTTTTTCAATTCCTTCCTTTTTGTCAACGTGAAATTCTGTAGAAAAATGTATATGTATATTCCTGCGATAAATTTCGTTACCTTTTTTCCGGTTCGGTAAAATAAAAGGTTCTAAAAATAGAAAGAAAACAACAGCGACTCGCAAATCGTGGAATTAAGCTTTTGATTATTTAGCTACTCCAAACTACTTTTCCGACTCGGATTTCGTTCGACTTTTCTTTTTAATCGATCTTAATGTGTTTCGGGGTTGGTTAAAGCAAAGGAGACCTCTTGGACTATAGACTTTGTCCTTTCGGAGATTTTATTTTTTTTTAAAGAAAAACAACCTACTTCTTCTGCCGTTCCGTCGGAATACGTAAAAGGCTACTCGATTCGCATAGCGGGAAGGGAACCCTTTGAGTTTTACTTTTTTTATCTTCGGTCCTTTGGGAGATTTCGGAGCGAACTGTTCCGTCTTCTGCGGAACCCATCCCACGCTCCCAACGTTCCGATTCAATAGTTTCATTCCGCCTCGCTACAAATCAAATTCTTCGGATTTTTTCCCTCACCCCATCCGAAGGGATTATTCGCAATATCAAGGGGTCAATTGCCGACGTCCCCGCGAATTCCTCCCGTAATGGTTCCTAGAAGAAAATATGGGTCTTGATTGAAAACCGATTCCGCCCTTGATAAGTTGAAGGGAACGGCTGGGAAGGAGGTGTGCGTGGGAGAGAGAGAGAGAGAGACGGAAACGGAAAAGGGCTCGGGGTGTTAATGGGTCCGGGCTGACCTTCACCCCTCCTCCCCTATGACCCTTTTCCCGCCCTCTTCCTCCACCCTCGCACTTTCAATCCGCCGCTCCCTCGCTTCCTCATCTCTTAACCATAAACAAGAGCCATATGTACCTAGATCCAAGATTTCCTGATTTCTCTCTCTCCCTCTCTTTTTCCCACCCTCTCACTCTCTCTCTCTCTCTCTATTCTCCTCCTCGGTCAGACTATCTGCTCCTCTCTCACTCTATTTCTCTACTCTTTCTTTTTATCTAATCCTTCCCTCTACCAACCTATCCTCTCTATCTCTTCATCTCTCTCGTGTCTTCTCTCTTTCTTCCCACTTTATCTTTCCCTCTCTGTACATCTCTCTTCTCTCTATCTACTTATCCTACCTTTCTCTTCATCTCTCTCTTCTCTCTCTTCCTTTTCTTCTCCCCTCCATCTACCTCTCTCTACTTATCTCCCTATCTCTTCATCTCTCTCGTTCCTTCCCCCATTCTTCCCTCTCCCTCTCTGTACCTCTCTCTTCTCTCCATCTACCTGTCTTCCATTTCTCTTAGTCACTCTTTTCTCTTCTCTTTCTCTAATTCTCTCTTCTCTATCTAATTATCTCCCTTCCCCCTCTTCTCTTTTATCACTTTCCTCTCCCTCTTCCCTATTTTTATCTCTCTCTGCACCTCTCACTTTGACTTCCTCTTTATTTTCTTTCATCTTTGTCACTACCTTTTCACCTCTATCAGCATTTCTCTCAATCTCCCTCTCTCTCTAGGTTTTTACCATAGATGAAGAGTTATTCATATTTGCCTTCTCGCCACATAACGTACATCATTTCTTTGTTTGGTGTATTTATTCATTCTTACCTGTTACAATTGCGCAATCGTATTTTTTTATCAATTTTTTACTAGTTTCTATTTAAATTTTCTACAGTTAGTACTATTCCATTATGCATGAAAGACAAGTGTTTTAGGTTCGCCCAAATAATGGCAAGTATCTAACGCTTGATCTCTCCTTCTCCTGATCCTGCCTCTTTCCATCTATCCCGCTCTTCTCTCCATTTTTCTTCCCTTTCTGTCTCTCCTGTGCCTAAATCTCTCCCTCTGTTTACTCTCCTACCTCTCTCTCTCTACTCTCCTCCCTCTCTCTCTACTCTCCTCCCTCTTTCTACTCTCCTCCCTCTCTCTCTACTCTCCTCCCTCTCTCTACTCTCCTCCCTCTCTCTCTCTACTCCCCCCTCTCTCTTTTCTCTACTCCCTCTCTCTACTTTCCTCCCTCTCTCTCTCTCTACTCTACTCCCTCTCTCTCTACTCTTCTCCCTCTCTCTACTCTCCTCCCTCTCTCTCTCTACTCTCCTCCCTCTCTCTCTACTCTCCTCCCTCTCTCTCTGCTCTCCTCCCTCTCACTCTCTCTACTCTCCTCCCTCTCTCTCTCTACTATCCTCCCTCTCTCTCTACTCTCCTCCCTCTCTCTCTACTCTTCTCCCTCTCTCTACTCTCCTACCTCTCGCTCTCTACTCTCCTCCCTCTCTCTCTCTACTCTCCTGCCTCTCTCTCTCTACTCTCCTCCCTCTCTCTCTACTCTCCTCCATCTCTCTCTACTCTCCTCCCTCTCTCTCTCTACTCCCCCCTCTCTCTCTCTCTACTCTCCATAGTACTAATTCCTTCTCTCTCAATCCCCCCTGTTCCCTCTCTCTCCCAACCTCTCTTCCTTCTCTTTATTTCCCTTCCCCATCGCATCTACCCCTGCATCTCTCTCCCACTCTGGCGAGACCCGCTGACCGATCAAAAGGACTCATGTAGCTTTAATTGTCCGTCCGATTACGGCCGACTCTGCGACATATCTAAGTCACGGCGGCGCGACAAAGCCGTAGAGATAGAGAGAGGATTCGGGGAGATACCCGCGGAATTAAACATTTCCGGCCCATGATTCGATGGGAGGAGGATGGGGCGGGGGAGTCCTTGATTCGAACGAATGACCAATCATCAAAAGGAAAGTCGATGAAAAAATGAACGTCGAGTTCGGAAAAGCGTAAAAAAAGTTGCCTCTCATGCGCCGCCTGACTTTCGACCGGAGAGGTTTATTTTTTCATTTCCCATCTCTCTCAAACGCGAAAGAAGAGCAAACGTCGGCGTAGTAGAAAGAGGAGCCCACGGTCCCACAGGGAATTAAACTAAATTTAATTATATCGGAATACTTCAGTTTTCTTCTTCTCTCCCATCCCGGCTCCCGGCCTCACTCGGATGGTACGGTGTGGAGAACCGCGATTTCCTGTTTCTGTCTCTCACTACCTCTCGCAGGTATCGCTTTTATTTTTTTTTTTAACTCTCGCAAAACCAATCTCCGTGAGTGCAAATCCATGCGGTTTTACATTTGTTCGAACGCTACTCGTTTTCTCCTTCTCTCCCCTCAAACAGACATCTCTCTCTCTCTTTCGCTCGCTCTCACTCTCTTGCAATCACCTCGCTCTCTCTCTCTCATTCCCTACCTCTCCCTCCATTTCCTCACCGCCTCTCAACCCCTCTCCCACTCTCTTTCCTCAATTCACCGCACATGCCTGCCCGAGGTGAATATTTATCTCCGCAATTCTATCTCGGGATTAACCGCTTAAATTCGCGCTAAAATTAACTCGCGAGCAGCGCAAGCGATAATGGGAACGCCAGTTGTTAATCGGTCGTTTTTTTTCTCCTTGGTATTTTAACCGTGGTTATCATCTTTCTTCGCGATTTTGAGTCCCCATTTCGGCCGTTTTGTGACTTTTAAAAGGCGATCTTTTTAACAAGTGATCGAGTGAATGCATTTCACGTATTTTGGAACACGTCACGTCGGCTATTCCTTCTCGCCGTTTGTAGTTCTAATCGAGAGGAAGAAAGAACGAAACAAGAGAAGAATCGGTCCCTTTCGTCCGTTCATTATGAGAGCTAATGGATCTTCCTCGTCAAATGGCCCTCGAATCGAAATGATTAAAAAATTCGCAGTCGAGCTTTATTATTATTGTTTCGTCTTCATTCTAATTAAGAAGGCAAATTCCCCCTCCCCTCTTCCCTTTCTTTCATTCTTTCTTTTTTTCTTTCTTCCTTCCTTCCTTTTGTAAAACCGAGAAGTTTCCTTTGTGTAAACGTTTTCCATAGCCGAAACGAATGTTTCATCTTTCGCCGCTTTCAAAACTGACTCACCAATCTCCGCCTTCGCTCTCTCTTTATTCCTCTCTTGCCTCGTGGCCTTTTCATCCATCGATTCTCCCTTAATTGTTTCTTTTCTATTATGTCGAGCGAGAAAAGTTTGCCACCTTTTCCCACTCCACTCCAATCCTCTCTCCTCCTTTCCCCCCTCTCTCTCCCTTTTCCGCTGTCGTACCAAAAGAGCATTCAATATAAATTTTTCCCCCACCTCTCTCCAAGCTACACGTTTTATATATCTCCTCCACTCCATTCTCCGTAGTCCCGCGGTTTTTTCCTCCCATTCTTGTCCTTCTTCACTCTCTTCCATTAAATTTATTTGTCGTCTTTTTTGTGCCCGAGTCATTCATTTGATCTGCTTTCAAGGGTCTTGTCACTTCGGAGACCGATGTGCGCGCGGTAGGTCTTTTTTCCTCCGCTTCTTCCTCTCTCTATCTCTCTCGAAGCATTTCTCCTTGCGTTGCACGGGCAGTATGTCAAAAAAAACGGGCAGGGAGGGTGGTTGACGAAAAAAACACCCGACTATCGAAAACCGTCGTCGAGGTTTTCCTTGGTACGTATAACCGACTTCCTCACGCGAGCCGGTCCGAAATGATCTAAATGTATCCTCTCTCTGCACGACGCTTTCCCCATTCTGGCCGATTCCTTCTTCCCCCTTTATCGCCACTTTGATAAAATAAAAAAATAAATAAAAACGCCGACTCTCTAGACTCATCGTCCCATCTTCAAAATGCGCCAACATGCAACCTACTTAGAACTTCCTGCAGTTATTTCGGACTATCTGCTGACATAAGGGACATAACCGTAAATTAAGAGGATCGCATAAGGGGGGAGTCTAGTCCAAATCCACCCTAAACACATAGGAGGAATTCTCTCTTGCAGTTAGGGTATAAATAGGTGAGTAGACTGCTATAGAATAATAGCTTTTGCGGTTTAAACCCTTCTCATTCTCTTTCCATCTCTCTCTCTCTCTCTCTCTCTCTCGCAATTGAAACGTCACTTGTTTTTACAAATGCCGTCTTGGTTTCAATAACCGAATAGCCGTTAAAACCACGCTCTCTCTCTCTCTCCGTACATTACCATTTAATGCACTACATGTATTGCTTCCCATAACCTAGAAGTTGTTTCCGTGGAAACAAATGCGCCACGCTGTTTGCTCAAATGGGCAAAATTGATTATTCACGCTTGAAATGTGTATGTGTGAACGTAACCGATACATGCTCCTCCTGAATAGGTATTCAATTCAGACTTTGCCATCAAATTAATTGTTTAGGCAGGAGCATACGTATTACGGCTAATTGTCCAACGTTAAATGTTTTCTCGTCATTATTTACTGTTTGTGAAATTTAATGAAATCATGAATTACATGATTAATGCATTGAGATGAAATTTTTCCCTCGATATTAATGTGTAAAAATAATTCTAGCTGGATATTTTTGATGGCAGGATTGGTCGAAGGAATAAAATAAATATATTTACTTGTCGTATTTTAATACGATCGTACGTAAAAATTATAAATTGACGCCTCAAGATGCAAATATCGCAAAATATTCTTTTCTTAATATGGGAATCAGATATTGTAACATATTACCTGAAAACATCTTCAAACCATTACCAGAAAATGTTAACAGATTTAAGAATAAAGTTAGTTTGATAATAGAGAAATTTGTAAATTGTAACAGATGGTGATGGAGTTGGAGGAAGTACAGGAATACTTGATGGGGACCTCGTGAACTCCTTAACCATTACGGTAGCCATGGAGGCCCATTTTAAAACTAGGAAACTCCATAAAAATAGATAATTATTTAATTGACCGAAATTCACTCAGGGGAATAAATTATATATTTTATTTATTTATGGATAAATTAGTTAATTTTATGCATATACTGTGTAATCGTGTAATATTATAATTTAAATTAATGTATAAATTAAAGTTATTGTAGCAGTTGTCGTTCACCTGACTTTATCCTAATTGCTACAATGAAGGATAAATAAACAAAAATATATTAACTAAAATTTTCAGCCAAAAACCGGACAATTAGTTGAAAACTCATAATCCGAAAGAAGAGGAATTCTTCCCAGTACTCAAGAACGCTGAAATCTCTCTCTCGCTACGCTCATGAAGATAGTGTCACGAAGCCGCGATAATAAAACGCGATACGTCACAGTTTGAAAGCATATCCCTTGTGTGAGCCTTAGTTGACGCAAATTGGCCGCGAGGTGACGCGTCGGACGCCTCCCTCTCACCGTGTCTGAATAGCATGCCGTTAACTGGCTGTGGATGCGCCGTTATCGAAAACGCAATGCGTGCGGAGGAAAGAGCCCCCATTAATTATGTACTCGCATCCAGGAGATATTAGACTGTCGATGGAAAGCCGAATTGGAGGGCATTAATAGATAACGCGCGCGCGGGCCTCAGGTGTGCCCTTTACAGTCTGTAGAATATATACAGGAGGTGAAGACGAAGCGAAATCATTTTTTATCCAAAATTATCGACAGATAGAGCGTGAGTGTGGCACTTTTCGTCCGAGGAGAGCAGAGTGCTTTTTGTTTCCTTTAACCATAGCTCCGGAGGCGAACGAGTTGGAGCGGTAAAAAAAAACTTCAAGTAGCTCTCGCGTGTTGACAGATTCGTGAAGAAAAGAATTCCACAGCAGCTGCGCATCCTCAACTTAGATTATTTAACGGTCTGAAGTTTTGTATTAATGCAAACGTAAACGAGTGACGTCGTTAAAATGAGTGGCTTTTGTTATTAAAACTACGGACGCGGTTTGAAATTCGTTTGACTCAAAAATGTGTTGCCAAATACGCGTTTGTGAGCCTAAATTGAAAACCTTGGGGATTATCCTCGGAAATATTTATTTGCTAGCTGGTGTGTATATCTCGGGATCATAAATCGGAAACTCATTTTGGCGAGTAATTAATTGCAAAGACCCACCCAACTTCTCGGCGGAAAAAAGTTTGGGAGCTGAGTAAGGATTAAAGAATTTGACTTTGTGCCAAAAAGTAAGTCATCGGCGCTAGCTTGACTTTTTTCTTTAGTGCGATTGTGCATTCTGCCAAATAATTTGATCCCTTTAATGATATCGCCAGTGTTTGAGGTGACGTAACAACCAAATATTTATTTATTTTACTCGTGTTATTGCAGTTCCTGATCACGCTTTTTTATCATGGATGGTACAGTATTTAATGTGATGGAAGATATGGTGAAATAACAACATTTTGAAATTTTTAATGGTTCAAAAGGCAGAAGTTGAAGAATAGCTGTAAAACCATTTATAGCTGTGTTCATACAGTTTGATTCAAACAATCATAATCGTAGGTAACCTCCCTATACACAGGTCGGTGATTATTATTTGTTAAATCTGATTCATTCCTTTTCGCAATCTTCATTTCCTGGTAGCACTCTTTCCCTTTCAAGTCCTCTATCCGCCTAAACCTTTTCCTTTCTATCTTTTCTTCTATCACGTCTTTAATTATGCTCTCTCATCTCATGTTACATCCTATTCAATTCGCCTTCCTCATTCTTATAGTCTGTATAATCATTCACTTTTCTCACATTCTTCTTAGCATTTCTTCGTTTTTCAACCTATCTGCATATTTCATCTTCAGCACTTTTTCCGGAATAAGCTATGAGGTACCAAAAATTGGAAAGTTAGGTACTTGCCTTTGGTATCTCCAATAGCCGTAACAGATATATAAACAAATTAGATGCGAATGTCGGTCACGAAGCAGTCGTCTTCAGTTTTGATCCATCGAAAATAGATTCTAACTCTCGTGACTTAATCATTCTTCTCCATTACGAGATTTCTAATGCTTCTGCGTCACATAACATAAAACAGGATGCATTCCGATGAATGAAATTCAATTTTACTTACACATTTAACATAATTTTAAAAAAATCTGCAGTTACTACAAAATTAACCTAATGTTTTCCGACAACCAACGTGATTTTTCAATTACGAAAGGAACGTAGCACGCAGGTCAGAATTCAGCGCTAGCTGTTTCCAACGGAGCTTTATGATCAAATTGAATTTATTCTCTTTAGAGTAGGAAGAGGAACATCTCGTGTGACATTGTTCTCGTTGGAATGGAAAAGCTCTACGTTTAGTATTTGCACAGGTGAATGGGACGGCGAGAGAAATTAGGCTTTTATCTTAATAAAGGAGAGATGAAACGTTTTTAATCCGATGAAACTTTTGATTTGAGAGCAGAAGGTGGTAAGGGATGTGCGAAAATATTTCAATCAAGTCACATTTCCTCGGAATTTCCGTTAATAATATACTTCGTAACACATTAAATTACCTTAACGCGATGCGTTTATTTAGCTTCGTTAGTTTTATTTTGGGAGGTCTGCTCTCGATTGAGCGATAAACAGTCAATTTTGGCAAGGAATTTCGATGGTAAAAATGCTGCCGCTGAAAATGAAATTCCACCTTCAGGAAATTTTATCCAATTACATCACACAAAACGTATTTGAACAATTCCAACAGCTGAAGTCTAAGAAATCTCCTTTGTTTGTACATTTAGAGAAATTTCCACGCTTAATGAATTAAATCTTGAAAAACAATCCTCGCGGAAGAGAAGTTTTTCGCAAATTTCCAAAAAAGTTTTTTCTTTATTTAGGAGTTTTAATTTAATTTATAAAACGCGATGGTTTGGGTCTTTTTTATATTCTTTTAGATTTGGAAGTTACAGCAGTGGTAAACTTTGAATATTCTGCGAAAGCTTTTACGTAATTGATGGGTCCATGTTTGAAACATGAGGCATTTCCGGCAAACTTTTTAGGTTTAGACTGAGAACGTACTGCACCGAAACACATGCATCTTCATTGCAAAAACTTTCTACTTTCTTTTGTTACTTTTCTCAGAGCTTTTGTTTTTTAACTGTTCTATATGATGTAATGGGTCCATGTACTCGGGTGCTCTTCGTTTTATAATCTTCTTCAATACTTTGGCCATACTGGTTTCTGTACACTACTGATGTTAGTTTCTTGGATAACAATTTAAACCATTCTGTATTAACAGTGTTATCTAAAGTACAATATCGTAAGTTTAAAATCTTGAGAGATAGTTCTATTTTACCTATGTAAATGGACAAAGAATTCGTTGAAGCCGACCGAAATTTGTAAGTAATAGCAAAATATTACTTATTTGAAAATCCGGATTTATAAAGACATTTTTATCAATCACTTGTCATATTTTTACTCTAACCACAGCTAGATTTTCATCCTAACACATTAAAACTTTTACTCAAATCTATTTGATAGAGAGGAAGTTCAAAGGTTTTTATAAACTCAAACTAACTTAATTGTGTATTTTTTATGGAAAGCTTGCGAAGCATGAGACATTTTAATGAAAATAGATAGCGAACAGCGATATGAAGATTCCTTAACTAACTATTAGATATAAACTCAGTTTTGTGTCTTAACGCAATATCCAAACAAACCTTTCACCACTAATTTCGCAAAAGATCGGTTTTAGCAGTCAATAGCTACAGACTATTCTCGCGCAGCTGAGTAAGAACAGTGTTTCAAAATCAAAACTCTTTAAGTACTACCTAGTATGAACAGTATCCCAGAGAATAAGAAGTAAGTTCTGCCTGGCGTAAATCTGCATACGCATTTGAAGCTGAAAGAAATTCTTGCGCTAATGAGGTATTCTCGGACGAGGATTGTAACACAATGTCCATTGTGAGCGTATAACGTTTCTCAGAAATTGCGTCGGTTGCGAGGGAGAAAAAAACCTCAGACGCGAACATTCAATTATTTTAAAACCCGCAGTTAAAAAAATCGACGTTCTTTTTTCCATTGTTACGCCACAAAAACAGTTTTTCTCCCGACGATGTTAGCCGTCCGTCCGGCATTGTGGTCGGAAAGGTCTTAACCCTGAGGTCACCGCCTTGACGTGGCCAGACCCTGCGTTTGCAAACTGGCTTTACGCCTGACCCATAACTTGGAGGTACCACGAGGAAACTAGGGGACAAACTCTCACGAACAAAATTGATATTTATGAAGCAGAGCACGAAACATTAACTGTATTCTCCGGTGCATTTAATGGCGTCTGAATCCAGTCCTGAATCAAAGGAATTGTTTTAGACTCTATGCCCCACGGAATATTCGAGAGTTAATAAGTTCTTTTTTATCGAGTCTCTACTCGAATTTTGAAACCAAGTCCATGACTATGCACTCTAATTTAAGATTATTCGATGCACTCGTATGATGTATAATACATAAGGGAAAAGCTGGCGGCCAGAATGCGAATTTTTGTCTGAACTAAATAATTCGAGATTTTATATAAATACCTACTTTATTTTTGTGCAAAGGAGACTATATTTTTTTCTTAGTTATTGAGGTTGAATATAACGGGTTTTCCTAAAATATGGTTTTTTTTCTTAATGCAGACGTCCAATTTTATAGGAAATAGTCTATTTTTCCAACTATGGCCCTTGTAAACAGCAGTAATTCTAATGCGGCCCTTCCATAGCATTCATTGTTTTAATGCTGCCCTGATGCCTCTTTGAGATTGGCATACTTGATGTATAGCAATATCTATGAATGAGTAAGCTATTACTACCCCACTTTAATATGCAATAGTAAATATTAATACGAATCCTAACGCATCATAGAAGAGATGGACTATAAAATATTCGAGCTACATTTTATGTTGCTGATCAACAAAAATTTTTAATACCGGTAGGTACTGCAATTACTGTTGTAGCTGAAGTAAAGAAAGGTCGGGTTTCTGCATGCTTTCGATTTTCCGTCCGTTCGTTACAAAATTTCCTACAATCAAGGAACCTACGTTTCGTTCGGTGTGTTATTTCGTGAAATCGGCATTGTCATTCCCGGGAGCCGATCCTCTGCGTGCGGCTAAAAGTCATCAAGGGACAAACATAAAAAATAAGAAACGGAGCGCCTTGAGTTTGTGATAAAATCCCGAATGGGCTTCCCTTTCGAAAACAAGTGACGATCTAAAAAAAATACCGTTTTCCATATTACCTTTCCGAATAAAACTTTTGCGCGAGCAATTTGTTCGCGACCGGGAACCACCCTTTTTCGGTAGGGGAAATGGCAAAACCCTGATCGATAGCGGGGCCATAAAACAAATAAAAATACCAAATCATACGGTTTCCACCTAATGCCATTCGTCTAGCATGAAATTCAGAACTAATGCTCGTAAAAAAGTGGGGTAAAATGGTCGGACTTTGCCCGGTTGGGAAAAATAATACTCTTGGAATGATTTATCGAGGTCCACCACGTGCGTGCGAAAGGGTTTTTTTCGGGCAGAGTCACGTGACTTATTGCTCAACCGTGGTCTCACTTTCTTGTTTTAATTAGAAATTCGAAAAAAAAGTCGCGGGGGTCGGCATATGCGTGGAACGGCAGGGTCCAAAATCCTCTTCGAACAAACCTTCTCGGAGAATCTTCCCGCAGAACGATAATTTTGAACCGTTTCGTTTTTTCATCTCCCCTCGACCCGGCGGTATATAAGCCGAAGGAAAAAATAAAATAATCGAATAACGGCACCCGTTGACTCATTCTCGCTCGAAATTTAAATTTAGGTTGAGTTATATCAGGCTGGCAAGAACTTTCGGGGAGCATACTTTTTTCTTTCCTTTCTTTTTCGTTCTCGCCACGACGCCCCCTAAAGGGTATTCGATTCGAGGTAAAAAGGGACGGAACCGTCGCTTCGTTCCTCCCAAGAACCCTTCTCGACTCCTGAGAAGGGATAGGGGGAGAAAAGACAAACGATAAAATGAGCCGTAATATTCCGGCAGAGGAAAAAATTTGAAATTCTATGAACTTAAAACGTTGTCGGCGAGGCATTTTCATGTGGCTTTACTCCCTCCTTTTTCCCTCCTCCCTCTCTCTCTCTCGCGCCCAGCCGAGCAACATACGCTCAACAGAAACAGCCTAGCAGCGGTAGTATCGCCTTGACGTCCTCGCATCGAAAAGAAGCTATCGGAAAATCGTATTTCTTCCGTTGAGAATCCCATTGATGAGATGAGAGAAAGAGAGGGAGTGAGAGGCTTCCTTTGATCCCTTTTCCTTTTCCCTCCTACCCTCTCTAACCTCCGCCCCTTAACCCCTCCTGCCCCCTGCTTTAACCCTTGTCCCCTTTTCTCTGGCCCTCCCTCCGAAACCCCTCACTCCCTTCGCCTGCACCTTAGCTCCCAGTTTCACGCTGCAGGAAATACTGGGACGCACTACTTGCTGCCTATATCCACGGCTGAATGGCTTATATAGCTCTTCTTTCGCTACAGCCTCGAGAGTCAACATATCTTCGACAGGAAAAAAACTACGTCGGCATTATCATCGCTAGAACGAGGGAATGATATTGGTCGAACGCAAAAAAGAACGTCTTCCGGAACGAAAGAAAATTAACGCAATCGCTCCCCCTCTCTCTCTCTCTCACTACGTAATTTCCGTGATGATTCCGTCGGAGCGTTAACAACGCCTCTTTTATTTATCGTTCGTCCAATTTATTTCGAACCTATTACTTAAATTGAAATGGAGCGTCGATGGTTATTTAAAAAAATATGTGGCCTGGAAGGAGAAGGGTTAGTTTTATATGGGCAAGTGGAGAGAGAGAGAGAGAGAGAGGAAAAGGAGGAGACGTGAATTAAAAGAGAGGAAAGGAAAGAGCGGAAAAAAGAGGAAGGAAGAAGAGAAAGAGAGGATTATAAGATGGAACAAGGCAGTAAAAAGTGTAAATGGCAAGAGGCCAGAAAGTAATGGACGAGGAAGAAGAGAGATAGGGAGAGGAAAAGATGAGGAGAGAGAGGAGAGAGAAAAAGGAAGGTAGAGAAAGAGAGGAGAGCGAATAGTAGGGAGAAGAGACGGAATGAATCGGCGGTTGGTGAAAGACGGGATATAAGAGGAAAAAGGGAGAGAAAGGGAAGGGGTAGGAGAAGGGAAGTGTAGGGAAAAAGAAGGGGTACGGAAAGGAAAGGGGTAACGAATAAGAAGGAAATAGGGATAGGGTAGGGGTAGGGAAAGGTTAGGGGTAGGGGAAGGTTAGGGGTAGGGGAAGGTTAGGGGTAGGGGAAGGGGTTGGTAAGGGGAAGGGAAGGGGAGGGGATGGTAAGGGAAAGGGAAGGGGAGGGGAAGTGGAGGGGAAGGGGAAGGGAAGGGGAGGGGAAGGGAAGGGTAGGGGTAGGATAGGGGAAGGGAAGGGGAGGGGAGGGTATGGTGGTTAGGGGAGGGGAGGGAAGGGTAAGGGGTATGGGGATGATGTGAGTAGTGGCCGGGTTAGAAGAGTGGGGAAGGAGGAGGAGGAAGCGGCGCAGGGGCGTGGGAAGGAGAGCCAGGGCGAGTTGAGAGGGGGGAGGTAGAGTCTGCTAGAAGGAGTAGGGGAAGGAGGGAGAAAAGGAGGAAGTCGGGGAGCGGCGGCGAGGGAGAGAGAGGTAGGGAGGAGGAGAAAAGGAGTGGCGGCGGGTGGGGTGGGAGGGAGGGAGGGGAGATATGAGGGGTGGGATGGATTGAAAGGATACGTGAATGAGGGGGAGAGAGAGAGAGGCTCCGGATGGGAAAATTGCGGTTGCGATGTATCGACCCTCTCCCTCTCTTCCTCCCTCTCTCTCTCTCTCTCTCCCTCTCACACTCTGTTTCTCTTTCTCTCCCTCTCTCTCTCTCTCTCGAAGGTCGCCGCTAGAGGCAGATCGATCGCACTGCAGCCGCCATGAGAGAGAGAGAGAGAGAAAGAGAGGGAAAGAAAGGAGTGAGAGAGAGGTAGGGAGGAAAACTGGGGATAGGAACGGAGTGAGATGGAGAGAGAGGGAGAGAATGTGAGTGATAAGAGATAGAGAGAATCATAAGAAGAGAGAAAGAAGGCTTAGGAAGAGAAAGGGAGGAATCTCACTATTACGAGTGGAAGATTTTTATATATAAATTTTTTTTGTTCGCTTCCTGTTCCCCGCATTATTTCGGGGAAAACTTCCGGTTTTTGCGAATAACTTAATTGACGTTTTTATCCGTCGACCGTGACCTTGTCATTACTTAATGATGACGATGCAAGAATTCATTTGTTTCCCGTTTTCCATTTTCCTCCACCCTCCCACTCGCCAGGGCTGTTTGTGATGATCTTTAAGCCTCTCCACCCCTCACTCTTTCTCTCCCCATTGATGTAATTAAAAGGATGGGAGCTTATGAGAGAAAGGGAGAGAGAGATAGGGTTGGAGAGAGAAAGAGATAGAGAGGAAGTGGGGTGGATGGAATATAGGGATGGAGGGCATTAACGGCTGGAAAAGGTGAATGGAGTTAGGCGGAGAAGTTTTTTGTGTAGGGTTATATATATATATATATATATATATATATATATATATATTTATTTATTTATTTATTTATTTGGCGTGCATTGTTGACGATTTTATGTGAAATATTTTTTTCTCTCTATCTGAGATGGGAGTAAAAAGACGTGATTTTTTTCTCATCGAAAATTAGGAAGTTCGAAGTTATTTTATTCTAGAACGCGTTTTTACGCTATTGTAATTAACCTCTTGACATTTATCCCGAGGCGAAAACGCGCCGTAGACTTTTTTATGTTTATGTAAAATCGCGAGCAGGTGGAAACTAGGTGTTGCTATACGATTTCATTGAAAGATTTTTTGGCGGCGAGAATATATATTATTATCATTTTCGCATTTCTCGGCTGTTTAATTTTGGGATAGCATTGATTGGATTTTTCTTTTTCTAAATTATTCCCGATATATTATAGTTCTATCTTTTGGTTTATCTGGCGTTGGTGAGAAGTTCACCAACGTATTTTGGATAATGGCGGAACGTATTTTTAGGTGAATATCTTTTAAGAAAAATGCCTTTGGAAATGGCTGTGAATAATGATAATTTATTCCAACGCGCAGTGCTCGTGGTCAATATATTGAGCGGAGGAAAAAAATAAACCACACCTTACCAGAGCGTGTTAATGGGCTGTAAGATATTTTTAATGTTACGAAATCTTGACCGAATTTATTGCATTTGCTATCAATTTTGTTTGGAATGGTTGGATTTATTTTGGAATAATTCATACGGGAGAAGGATGCGATACAAAGACGATTCGAGAGAAATGTAGCTTTTATTCCGGGCAATTAATCCGAAGCAGGATGATTTCAATAAATTGAACTAATGATATGAATACTAATTAAATTTTCCAGGTACATGAGAATTATTTGCGCTTTTTCAAATTAGGCCTCGTCCTCTTATTTAACATTAATTAAATATTTAAACGTATGACATATTTTCCGTTGTATTCCCGACTTCCTTTGATGTGATTCGATATGTCGCGCATCATGGGTACGAGAACAATAATTACTCCATTTGAGAAAAAATAAATCCTTTCGAAATAAATCAAATGAGCATTTGGGTTTGCAGTAGCTTAGCGTTTGTAGTTTATAAAATGAACCGATGTTCTTTTTATGATTGATTAATGACAATTTTTAACGGTTTTTAAATGAAATTCTACCGCAATTTACCGTAGGGATCCGGAACGAATAAAATGTTTGCTCGCAATACCGTTGATCAAATAATATATATATAACATGGATCTCACACTCATACTTTCTAATTTTTTCCATCGAGTGACATTCGCGTACAAATGCGAAAGAATTACGTCGAAAATTCTGTTTAATATGTGCGAAATTAAAATTCAATTATTCTACGTTTGGACATTGAAAAATATGGCGCCGTCCGAATGTAGTAATTAAACGGAACGTCATGCAACGTCCTTTAAAATTAAAAAGCATTGTCCCCGTATTTATTTATTGCCGAAAAGGTTTTGTAATTACCATTATTTCTTCCCTAGAAATTCATTTAATTCGCAGAGTGTGCATTTTTTGGGAATACAGGCCGAGATGGTAAATATTTTACAAATGTATATCACTGTGAGATTCGATGAGGCTTCGTAATTTGACTTTAACTCTTTCCCAAAAATATCTGCACATAAAATTACGGATTTTATTAAGTCACGTCGGCAAAAAATTCGACATCTCTGCATTCTATTGTCAAACGAGCAACCGCAATTCCGTGAAAGATAAATACTGAGCCAATTCACAGAGATAATCGTCGTTTTTGTGATGGATATTCCTTTTCGTCGCACATTAATAAAACCCCATTTTGGCGGCTCGCTAAACTAGCGGACGATGTTTTCCCGTCGTAAAACCAATCCGGAGACGGGATCGAAATTTGTTTAATTAATTCACGGCATGCCATCGAATGCGCCGATTTTTGTCAGGAACACTCTCTCCCCGGGGGAGAAGGGAAGGAAGGGCGGGGGGGGGGGAGGGATTGTGCACAATAGTTCCCTTCATGGAAACCGTAAGTTCGATTTTAGCGTCGTTTACGCTCCGTTCACATGACAAAGGCCTTCCGGCGAGAGTGCTTTCATCACTGCCACAGCCTAACATACGATTGTGACCCCGTAGCGTTTTCTTTCTGTCAGTAATACAAACGGCTGGCTGCTGAAAACCCGTTCACACTGATCTGAATAAAAGGGCGATTACCTCCGAAACACATTCGCTGGAAAGAGAGCACTCTCGTCATTCCGTCCCATTCTCCATTCTCATTCTCACAGTCCGCGGTTATTTGCTCAGTTTTCCCTCTTCGTTGCCTCATTTTCTAACTCCCTTCCTCTCTCCCTTCCTCACTCACTCCTTCCTCACCCTTCCTTGCTGTTGTTCCCGCTCCTTAATCCCTTCCGTACTTCCTTATCTCTCCATCTCTATTTCTTAATTATATTCTTCCTCCTTCCACGTTCCGCTCAGCGAGTTCATTCCCCTCCTTCTCTCTGTTCTACTCCGTAAAATTTTCCTTCTAAATCGTTTTCTCTTCTTTTTCCCCGAACTTTCTTTCTTCCCCTCCCTCCACTTTTCTTTTTCATCCCGTCTCCGTGTCTCACGGTCCTTCCGCAGCCGCGGTGTTTTTCTTTTCACCGCCTTCCATCCCGAGCTCGTCTCAGCCGAAGAGGATCCCTCATCCTCCTTCATCCGAGAATGAGATAACAAGGTGTTGAAAGGGATAAAAGGGGATCCATCCGACGCTTATCTAACGAGAGCCGCTCTCTTCCCGCGGAGGATTTCGTAAATGATATCCACGTCGCCGTATACGCGATCGGCTGTTAAATATATGAGTCGGGAGGCGTACAGCAAATATCTATTACGCCTCTGCGGAAAATTCGCCGGAATTTCATCCGCGTAAAAAGAAGTGAACGATATCTAAGGGATAAAAGCTGTGAAATTGTCCCCGTTTTATTTTGGCTGGTGTAGTCGCGCGGTCTAGAATTATTTTAATAAGATCTAGGATAAAATAGCATAATAAATTTTAGAGACCGTCAGATCGATCGATTCTTACCAGTAGCAGATTTATAATCAAAAAATGAATGCGGATCATGGTTGTTTATCCAGGCCTTGCTAATCCGGATGTCCGGTTTAACCGGACCGTTTTCATTTCCTCGTGTAATGGCTTAACGATACATCTAAAATTACATTTTACCCACTAATTCACTGGAATGGTGTGTGGCAGGTAGATATGGAAATTTTATGATACGAACTAGGATATAATATCGAAATAACTTTATAGATTCCGTCAAGTCGATGGATTCTTGCCAATAGCAAATTTTGAATTCAAAATATAACGCGGATCATCGTTTTTTATCCGGTTCCAGCTAATCCGGATATTTGGTTTAACCGGGCTGTTTTCATTTCCTAGCGTATTAGCTTTGCGATTCATCTACAATTACAAATTATCCTGAAATTCGCCGGAATGGTGGATGGAAGGTAGACACTGTAACCATGCACCGTTTCTGTCTGAATTTTTCGATGATTTCATTCAAATTACTTTTCATCTCCGACGACTTGGGTGTTGACTCTGTTAGAGAATATCATATCATGAAAGTGTTTTGTGCGTAAAACTAATCCAGTGCAAGGAATCATTAAGCGACACATTAGATAGGGTTCGTCCCAGGCCTCTACGAGATTGGTTGGGAGGTAAAGATTTTTTCCGATCAACAACAAAAACTGAACGAGTTTAAAAAAATAAAGATTCTCCATATGAAGCATCTATAACCCTTTTTATTTCTGAATTTAATCTCAGTGAATATTGAAATTTGATAAATATAACAATGCGATCAGAATTTCCCATTTTAAATGCACTGTAGGTTAAATCAGGGTGGGGGCAAACTTTTCAGGCCGCCATCCTCAATTTAATCCTTTACCGACTAAAGGTTCAGCTAAGAAAATTAATTCTATATTATTGACAGGAAACAGAAGAAAGGTTTTCGTTACTTAACCAAAATGGATATAATTATTAACAATTATACCTAACGAAACCAATTTTAGGTATAATTCATTGAAAAGGAATGCAGATACATTTTTATTTTCAGCCCACGGCCCACTAAAGCGACTTTCGCAAAGCTCTAGTTTGCTCACCTCTTTGTTAAATAAGCCATTTACATATTTTAGAATCTACTTAAGATTTGAAGCTGTCATACAGGATAAAGATTTCCGATTATCCGGATTGTATTCAGTCCCGATCCATTCGGATAGAGGATGTTTCTCCGTGGCATTTTGGGAAAATGAGAAATTCGCGATTTGCTTAATAAAGAATAGGAAGTAAGGCTTGAAGTCCCGGAGTTTGCCAAAAAGAATGAGAGGAAATTGCGAAAGACCATAATACGAGCAATGATGACTAAACTAGATAAAAAGAATAGGAGCAGAACATTTAAATATATTATTTTTCATTCCCAAAAGGTTTTTCTTCGAATATTGCAGAGAAAGAGAGGTAAAATTTATTTTTTAAACTTGCTAGGGTCACAGAAACGACTATACCCTTAGGGAACCTAGTATTCGTCAAAGGCAATAACTGAAATTCCACATAGGAGAAAAGATTTTATCGTTGGTACTTATTTTTAGTAGTCCCTGTTTTGATAATAGTATGTTCTGATGTAGTTCAATTCGAGAAAACCTCAGCAAAATATCTTCGGCTAGAGCACGAAAGGAAGAAAAAGTCATTGGTGGAAATGGCTTGAGAGTTTTTAGCGCGAGAAATGGGATATGGGCACGATTCTAAGAAACGATTGGACAATAACGATATTATGTTTTCTAATAAATATGAGCGAAATAAAAGTTCTTCGATTAAAAGATCTCAACTATCGTTTAGGCGCATTGATGCAATTAACCGCAGGAGCAGATACGGTCGTAAGATAATGCATTCACGTCCCGATTATTTTTAGTTGTGCATTTTTACTCCACGTCTCTTTTACAACGCGGAAATTGCGATTAAATAAAGGAAGGATCAAACATGTAAAGCGAAAAATTTACGTGCTAGGTAAAGTTTATTCTATTATTAGTTCTGTTTAGGATTCCTAAATTTGAAAAATGGGACCATTATTCCATTAGATAGGTGCAGACTGTCCTTTTTGAAATTCGCCTCTGTAATATCCCCCGTGAAAATGGCCGCTCACCGAAAGTTTCAAAACGGATAAGTTAAAGAAGGGCTAGATTTCCAAATGAAACGGTTGAATGAAATCAGATCCGTTTCGTGAGGACGCCGAACTAAAAAGAGCGATTTCGGAATTCGCGCCGAGGACTAAAAAATATTACGTGGAAAGAACAATAATATCGGAATGATCGCGGTGCTGATGAAAACACATACATAGAGTGATAACGTCGGTTAATTGTCGTTACAGATACGGGGTTGTGAGAGGGAGAAAAAAAAGAAAATATCCAGCACCCGAAACGATAGACAACGAGCTCAAACGCTCGGGCAGAAAAAAAGCGAAATTTCTGCGTGGAAAAAGAACTCGATCCTTGTTTTGATAACCGTTGAATGCATGGGAATTATTTCAGCCCCTCTCATTTTTTCCCGTTAGGTGTATTTCTCTTCTCTCTCGTTCGATTTGAAGGATAACAACATTTCTCCAAACTCGATTTAGGTAACGAGGTTGATTTTGTTCGGAGATATAGTA
Organism: Tanypteryx hageni; assembly: GCA_028673005.1. NCBI lineage: Eukaryota > Metazoa > Arthropoda > Insecta > Odonata > Petaluridae > Tanypteryx > Tanypteryx hageni. The sequence goes on from CM054116.1 coordinate 98,236,535, forward strand.
TATTCCGTTCTAAAAAAAAAAGAAACGCGTCCCTATTCTCGATTCGCTTTGAAGCAGGAACGACAATTCATTTGTTTTTTATTTAGAAAGCAAACAAAAGAGGACCGGAGAGGACCTCGAGTTTCGTTTTTTTCCTGTAAAAGAGTGCAAGGCTTTGCGCGCGCCTTTTTTCCACACGATGGAACTGCAGGCATTTTCAATTTGTGATTTATCGTCGTCCCGTCCGACACTTCAGACGCGATCGCGATTGGCGATCTCCCTCGTCCCACCTACACTTCTCCCGTAGTGACGATCGCGACAGTCGGGATGACTAACGCGGTGACGTCACATAAGCGGCAGGGTAAACACGACGACGAAATAATTCCTCCAATCCACAGAGAAATGTTGGCTCTGCGAATGAGCGCGGCTTTTGGGTCGACTCAGAAACAGCGAAGGGAGGAAATGCGCATTACGCCTCTCTCTCTCTCTCTCTCTTGGTCTTTGAAACGGAATCACCAAACGCCGACGTCAAAAGCGAGTCCACGGGTCAGGAGTCACGCGTGTCGTTTTGTACGATTGTGAGTCACACGACGTTCCGATTCCGTCACACGAAGTCCTTCTGTTGAACTAGTATATTACTGAAACGGATGATTGTACAAAATTAACTTATGCTGGGGAATGTCATATCGTGTTCGATAGGTCATTTGGGAGCGTTTCCGTGCATAAATTTCTTGGATTCGGGGCGCAATATATCATACGACCGTCGAAATATTTGTCGAAATGGGTCGGAATTTATTACTTATGAAAAACGGATCGATCTAAGTTCGAAATTTTTAAGTATGCATTAGCGACTGCGACATTATTTGTTTCAATGCTTGGAGGTAGCTTCGCATCAAGATCTTTGGAATCTTTTTTTTCCTTTCCGCACAGGAGGAACAAAAATACACTTCGGAATTTTATCGTATAATTAGTTTTTTTACTAAAACTATTGATTTTTTTAAGAGGTTGTTGCTTGGCAAGAGTGCCCTTTCCCAAGAAGTAAAACGACACCTTTTTTAGCTCCGGCCTTCATCAAAGTTCGGTTTTGTCGTTAGCAAGAGACGCCTATGTAACACGCTCGCTCTGTAAAAGAGACTAAATATCTGTGCTTCAAACTTCCGTCCTAAAAACGGGATCTTAATTTTTATCCCATTTTGAAAATGTTTTACTGCCTCGCGTCACCAAAATAATATCTTGTATTTAGATTAATTATTTACAAAACACGATGGTTTTGAAAGAAAATAATTGTGATTGGTTTCATTTGTAAACAATCTGAACGTCTTTAGCTCAACTGAGTTTTTTTATATAATTTTATCGATCGCTTTTACACAATAACAAATAAGTAAAGAGCTGCTAAAGTAGACAGTAAATTGCGTTATTTAAAAATAATTTAGACAGCCGTACTAACTGAGAAAATGTCATAATACTGAGTCGATTGGTGAAAAAACGAAGTCTCCAACTGCTTTCGTTTAGGAGTTAGCGTGTGTGACAGATAGGCGGACCTCCACAAGAAAACTTGCATAACGAGACAGAATACTAAATCGATTGGTGAAAAAACGAAGTCTCTATCCGTTTTCGTTTAGGGGGAGTTAGCGCATCAGACAGACATGGACATTTCCAAACGGTTGAGCGGATTTTTATGAAAAAACCTCTAAAAATTAGCGTAATGTGTTCACTGTATCGATCGATAGATCGATTTAACCACGGTATCGATTATAGAGCCATAGAAGAATTCTCTGTACATCTAGGATTTCGCAAGTCGTTGTGTCTATGGCGTGCTAATTAATAGTCAAGTAAACTTTCAGGAATGTTTCTTGGATCTAAGTCGATTTCGTACGCTACAATAAAAAAATATTACCGCACATTCTCTCGCAACGTGCCTTTGTTATTATAAAATGCTCACAAATGTATCGCACGAATTGAATTTTGTGACTATTAAGTCATCGCGGATCCATAGGACGAATTGGCTTTTCATGGAATTCACCCGAAAGAGGTTACCATACAGAGTCACCCGAATGAAATCAAACTAAGCTAATGTAGGGCCCACCCCTCTCTAGGGAAAGGGCGGGAAGGGTCACCCTCTAAGGTTGGTTAGCGCTCTCTATCTCTTTGATGCAGAGCGTTTCGCCAGTTTATCATTCCCCAGCAGTTCCGGGAGGCATTGTGGGGGATTGGGGTCGTCGGGAAGGGAGAGTGACGGGGCAGTCTGCTTAAGTGCGAATGACCTTTCTCTCTCTCTCTCTTTCCCTTTCTCCTCTTTCTCTCTCTATCTCCATTTCTCTCTTTCTCCCCTCCGAGTCCCTTTTCAACCCTTTACCCCTCTCATACCATACAAACTGACGTTCTTTTTTTTAAGTTGCGAGTCTACTGGTCACCGCCCGGGCCGGATGGCGGCGACTTTCATCCATCCCATCCGCCCAGGGACGGTCATTGTTTGGCCTAAATGACCATTCTGAAACGCGTATTGCAGAAGATGCTTCCTTGCCCGTTCGTCATAGGGTTTCCGCTCCACTCCCCCTCTCTCTCTCTCTTTCTGACCCGTCCGCTTAAAAATTGTCCCGAAAAAAATGAAATAAAACAAACGAAAACAACCCTTGAAAACCGAGCGCGTAATAAAGGAGGGTAAACTCCGGACGGGCGTCCGTACGGAGTTAATATTTATGGGATCAGAGCGTTACCTTAAATTCTCCAAAGTTTTCATCTCTCCTTTTTCATCCGTCGGGTGCGACATAGATTGGCGCACGAATCATCATCATCGCAGTTTCCCGAACGTTAAGGTTGGCTACTACAGCTTTCCATCTTTTTCCGTCCCACATGAGGGTCTACAAATTCCTGTAGTCGCAAACAAACATGGCTGATATTCCAGAGTAAGCACTCAAGTATCAATAATGAAATGCCTGTCTTAGGTATCTCCAATAGCCATAACAAGGTTATGTTGCAAGACAAATACTTAATTTGCCAATTTTTGGCACTTAAAAACTTTAACTTCTGGAGTTGGTTCTATAGGCACCAAATAAGAGGTGGGCAGATTACGTCCACACCAGTCCCACGAGAGCATTTTGTGCGCCCCGCGATGCTGTTATGAAAGCCAACCATGAAATGTAATGCAGATAATTTCGTGTTTTTTAGGTTAAAAATCTTGCCGGAAAACCTTTTCTAGCGACGTTATTGTGCCAAAATATTATAAATTATTTATTTTTGCTTTGAGGACCTTTAACGTTCTCCCAAGTAATTTTCGATGTAAACCCCAATGCGACCCGCCGAAGCATTTGCATCTGTTAATGCGGCTTGCATTGTAATAAGTTTGCCCACCCCTGGCCTAAGTTAAAGTGCAAAATTATTCCGCTACTTTACTTTCCTTTGGTGTACATTTTATGAAGAAATGGAGTGAATGTTAAGTTTTTTTCTTTCATTTACCTTTCCCCTTAATTATCCTTCAGCCGTCAATTTTGAAACGCCGTCATGTCTGAAAACGAGCTCTACCCACCTTGCTCTTCTCTCCTAAGATTTCTGAGTTAGCGATTTTAGATGTCCATTTAACTTTCAAAAAGTTTTCCTCCGACACCACTTTTCGAAAGCCTCTAACTTCCTCCTATCGCGAATAAGATGATAAAACGTCCATAATAATGACTGTCGTGAAAGAGAAATATCCCGTCGTTAATTTCGCTCCGTTGGGTGATTAAAACGGACCTACCGTTGCCTTTAGTTCCCTCGAGGTCCATCGTATGTAAGAGTTACTAAATATTCGCGTGGGTAATAAAAAAAGCTATCGAAATAACACACACATATATATATATACTGCACACGTACACTTACGTCTGAAGGACTCATAACTGCTTAAAGTATCAATTTTACACCCCTTCCGTCGTTATTCTATAAATTATGAAACCTTGAGATTAATAAAATATTACCTACGACGGTGAACTTGATCAGACCCATAAAAATTGAAAAGAGACTCAAGCCGCCGTAAAAAAATTATGGCTCCAAAGGTTGTCTTCTCGATTTATATTCAATTATCTCGCAATAAGTTGCCACTGCTGTAATTTTTATGTAGATCGATGCCGATCGATGAATCGAGACTTGGGTACAAATATGTATTGGGGGAAATTACTTTACAAAGCCCTGAACTCGTTTCCTGGTGATTTCACTGCCACGACAAAAATTACACACAATAGTATCTGCCGTGTATCATTTATAAAGGTCGATAGTCGGTTGTCCGTTATTGGCACGAGAAAAAATTCATGACGCGATAGAATTTTACATGGCGACCGCTAGAGCGCGCGTGCAAGCTTCTCCAAGGGTAAACACTGAGCGCCGGCCTGTGTTACATGTTTATTTAACCACCAGACCCTGAGAGAAAATTTGACACTCATAACTTAGCACGTTAAAGGACGATACAAAAAAGCGAACATGTAGAACTTTAGGTAAAGAAAAATGGAGGGCTAGTGAAGAAACGCGATGCATGGAATAACTTTTAATGCTCTCGGTGATGATTAGGGAGCAATTTCTCTACTGCATGTGACGTAAAAACAGCTGAATCAACTGCTGTTTCAGCCAAAGGAATGAGCGAACTTGGGACCGAGTAGATTATAATTTGTTTTTGCACGAGTGGTTTTGCAAGAGCGAGAACATTGCCATGTGGCATACACTTTATTTTTAATGTGTATATATATATATATATATATATATATATATATATATACCGTGATTTTCCTGCATATGTATTAGTTATTCGAAGTTATCAGTCCCATGCATGCCGGCCATTTATGGTATATATATCAACTCGCACTTACTTTCACAAACACAGTTCTTTTGGTGACTATCTCCCTTAACGACAAATTTTTCATAGAATTTTGCAATCCATAAAAGAAAAGTAATTTCTGTTCAACCCAACAACCACTCCTCACCCAGAGTGGATGCTAAGAGTAAAACTTTCCCCTGTTTAAAGGACCAGCGTTATGGATCCGTTGGTAATTTTTGGCAACGCTTAGGGTGAATGTCAAAGTGAAAAATGGTGTAACCCTTTTATGTTCTCATTTTGTTCGCGTCTCCTCAATGCGGAGAAAGTCTGAGAGATGTTGAAAATCGGATTGAAACTGGCTACCCCTGAGAGAAACCTTTCTGGTTTCAGTTAAAAAGCCTCGTAGGGGGTTGATCTTCAGAATATCTTTTGACTTCTTTTTATTCCAGAGATTCAAGCGATCGCCCGTTTTGAGTGTTTTTGTTTTGTTCGATAGGGATCTTTACAGTTTGACTCAGTGACGCTGCGAGAACAATACGTAATTGTTAAATTTCACGGAACTTATTCTCAATTATAGCTTTGTTCTGTAGTGGACGATGTGTTCTCAACGTCGATGATTTCAAGCGTAACACAAATTCTTCTTCGATAGTTCGGCGTCAGAATACCCATCAGGAAAATGGAAGGCCCGGGTTCGGTTTCCATTAAGGGCAGAATATTTCTCCTGATTTCCACCGACTCTTGCTTAAGCATCTAGTTTTTCTAAAAATTCAGAGCTACGTCAAATAAGTCACTTTACGTGGATACTCCAGTGTTAAATTTTTAACCGTCTTAATTGAGTAAAATATTTTCAGTTTTATATTTTTGTTTATTTTACGTTATTCTTCATACTTTATTTTTTTATTTAAGGCTGACTTCCGTTAAAATTTGACGATTTTTTAAAAGTTAGGCTCCGGTCTCATGGTTGCTGGAAATGAATCCCTCTGACCAATTGACTTTTGCAGTTTTGTGGTTCATGGTATACATAGTTGGCAGTAGACACGAAAATAATAAATGAACGATTTGGGCAATTTGTTTGTAAATGTATATATTTGGGGTTTTAAAAGAAGTTTCACCTGAATAATTATATATAAATTTTATCGCATTACTGAATTAACTTTTTGACCACCACACAACTGAGTTGCTTAGCTCGGTAGCCTAATTGAAGTCTCTGAAGGAAAATATTTTTTATAAATGTTCAGAAACTATATAAGAGGATGAACTAAGCTCAAATCTGAAAACGGTTTCTTTAATACCTTTCATATCCTTCTTTATTGCCTTTGTATCCTTTCTACGATAAGTATTTTGAGCATTGCCAACCCTCATCAATTTCTCCTTTTGTTTTCCAGATGAGCACCATCGATATCCCCGCCCGACACTTAAAATGAAAAACGAAACCGGAGTCTCATCCACGTGGAAGTAGCGAGAATGCGCCGTGCTCTACTCACTTGTTTTCTGCTGGCGACGATGGTGGCGACGCTTTGGGGCGCTGACGGAGGCCACGGGCGCAGGAGGGGCGGAGGAGGCCGGAGGAAACACGAAAGGTTGACGACTAGCCCGCCTCCGGCCTCGTCGTCCACCGACCTTCCCCTATCCCCGGCCCCGCCCTCGCCGCAGCTCCCCTCCGATCCCCCTTCCCCTCCATCTCCTCCGCCGCCCGAACCCTCCACTCCCCCGCCCTCCACGCCCGCACTTCCGTCTCCGCCGCCGGCCTGCAGGATCTCCCAGTTCTTCTGCCTCTCCGGCGAGGGTTGCGTGTCTCTGGACCGCTTCTGCGACGGCCGAAGGGACTGCGAGGACAAATCGGACGAACCCAAGCACTGCTCCCGTGAGTGACGCAATCCGCAGACACACACGCCCACGCTGATGCGCCAAATCAATCACTGCAATCGATCTATCGATCATGTCACCGGCGGCCGGGCGAAGGGGCTTGAGGAAGGGGGTCGGAGAGGGGACGCATTAAAAATGGACAAATTCCTTACTGCCCGAACACACCCTTCGGCGATATTCCGCCTCCACACCCACTCCAATCCGGACAGGAAATAGGAAAAAAAAATCAAAACGCAAAACCAAACAGCGGCGTTGTAAATGCACAGCGGTTAAGGCGCCGCCCTCCAATCAACGGCGGTTGTGCCATATCCGTATTTACCCGTATTAATTCGAGAACACGGGGCAAAAAAGGAAGGGTTTCATAGGGGGTGGAGTACCATAAGATCCCTCTCCAACGCTCCTGTGCGTCATTCAAATTCCATTCTATTCCGCCTCTCTCCTCCCATTCACTCTCCACCTCCACATTCATCCCCGTTGTCCACACACACACGCGCGCGCACACACACACTTCCATCTCATCTCATTCTGTCCCGCTCCTCCCTCTGCTACATATTCACCCCTCATTTTCTCTCGATCAATCCCATCCTCCCACTACTCTCCCTTTCCCTTTTTCTCCCCCTTCTATCTCCCTTTCTCTATTTCATTCTCTTTCATTCTCTCTCTCACTCTCTCTCTCTCTTTTCCCTTCGAACGCATTCCTTATCCCTTTCCATTTCTCCTCCCCCACGCCCAGCATTCTACGAGACTGGACCCTTTTCTTTTCTCTCTCTCTCTCGAAATGCAGTGGTCCCCTTATTACAATATTCTCTCGCGCTCTCTCTCTCTCTCTCTCGTCCTCTACATATTTCTTATCCTTCATCTGCTTCGCCCCCTCATTTTCCTCTTTCCCAGCCATACTGTTCTCTTTCTTTCTTTCAGTCTATATATCTATTATTTTACTGTCTCCGTTTTCCCCTGCTTCTTTTTCTTTCCTCTTTTTAGTTAGTCTCTCCTAAATATTTTTTATTATTGGCTCCTTTTCCAACTCTCTTTCCCTCTCTCATTCTCCCTCTCATATTCTCCCTTTCTCATCCTACCTCTCTCATCCCTCCTCTCTCATCCTCCCTCTCTCATTCTTCCTCTCATCCTCCCTCTCTCATTCTTCCTCTCATTTGTTCTCTCATTTATCCTCCCATTCTTCCTCTCGTTCATCCTCTCATTCTCATTCTCCTTCTCTCAATTTCATTCTCCTTTTCTAATTCTCTTTCATTCTCCTTCTCTCATTCTCTTTCATTCTCCATCTCTCATTCTCACTTATTCTACCTCTCTATATTTCCCTCTCTCTCTATCTCCCTTTCTCCCATCACTCTCTCCCACTCTCCCCCAAGCTCCCTTTCAGTTTCTCTCTATTCCTATCCTTCTCTCACTATTCCTCTCTACCTCTCTCTTTAGTCCGTATTTGCTCGTTTCTCGTCACCTTTCTTCCCCTCTGGGTTTCCTTTTCCCTGTCTCAATATATCTTTTCCTCTTTCCCTCTCTGTTTTCTCACTCTCACTGGCGATAAGAAAGTAGTTTGGCGAAGAAAGAGGTAGGACTTGGATTTGCAGGATTATCTCTTTCATTTCTTTCCCCGAAGGCATATACAAAATCGTGGCTGCGTTTTTACCCTTTCTTCATTTTTTTGTCTCCAGGAGGGAGGGAGAGAGAGAGATATATAAATTGGTTTTGGCCGGAGTCAAAAGCGAGGGCTTGGAGAGTTGGTCGCGGCCGAAAGGGGGGGGAGAAGGAGTGAGGGAGGAAGGGAGAGAGACGGCAGGAGGGAGAGAGAACTAAGACAAATTAGGATGTCCGAGGGTCGGGTGGTAAGCCTCCGGTCGCCCCATTGGCTCTAGCCCGCGAGGGGAGGTCCGCCGTCTTCTTAAGGTGGAAGAATGTTCTCCTCCCCTATCTCTCTCTCTCTCTGTCTGACTTTTCGCTTTCCTTCTCTCTCTCTCTCTCACTTCCCTTTCCTGGGCGAAGTGAAGAGTTTGCAGCCCTAACTCTTAACTTCTCGACCACGCGATGGTCCATTTGAACTTGTCCGCAATGCTGGAAACACAGGATATATTATTGTCTCTTTCAACTAAAGGGTAACATATTTTTGCTGCTTAAATAAATGGAGATGGAAAGTCGGGAGTTTTTCGCTCACTTACCAGCGATATATATATACGTGTGTATCTTTATGGAAGTTTGTGAAGGTGTATATGTATGTATGTGTATATATATATGTGTGTGTGTGTGTGTGTGTATATATATATATATAATTGTGAGTATATTTTTTGTGGGTAACGTATTTTTGCAAACTTTTTATATTTCAGCTTAATAATTTTTATAGTAGGTATATAATATTAGTTATAATACAATATAATATAATTAATAATAATAGTAATTTTTATGTTATTCTTCTAAGCGTATCTTAATAAAATCGGAATAAATTAAAGAAAAAAGCCTTTTTCCAAGTAAAAGTCTGCCAATCTGCAACCGATTTATAAATTTAAATTACAATAGTAAAGAACGTACATTATTCAGTAATAACATTTTTAAAGCATCTGAAATTTGAAACCTAATGTAATTTTAATTCACTTCGCCGAAAGAGTATTGAACTCATATGCTTACGTATAAAATATCCCCTGTATGTTTTCATCCATAGCATCACTAAAAAAAGTTTCGTTTGGGAAGCAATAAATCCCAAGAGATTTATTATATGGCGCTGCGGATAAGGTTTTTTGTGAATCTTTGACGTATTCTATACAAAAACGTGGACGCTTTCTGATGGCATTCGGCGAGTATATAAGAGAAGGATCAGATTTATTTTTAATTGGTCGTTAGATTTTAATCGACATCTCCTTAAACAGTTCCACAAGGCAATTCCCAGGCAAGTAAATACTGTAAAACCGTCGAAAACGAATATACATCTTGCGCCTTTCAGAATTTTGTATAATTCTAAAGAGGTTCTTTCATTTTTTTTAGGAAAAAAGAACAAGGCCATGCGTTTGAATACTCCGCTTGACAATCATCATTTGGAGAAACCCAAAAATGTATTTATTAATAATGCTCTCGAGGATTTCGGGCTTTCACTGCATTAACGTTGATAGATACATGCCCTCATGTTCGCGGGCGAAGAAAGCGTAGAGAGAGAGATAAACAAAAATAAAAAAATCTGTGGTCTCTTCCATCTTATTCTCCCTCTCTCTCTCTCATCTCTCTCCCTTTTCTTTTATCTCTCTCATCTCTCTCCCTCTTTCTCATCTCTCTCCCACTCTCTCATCTCATTCCCTCTCTCTCATCTCATTCCCTCTCTCTCATCTCTCTCCCTCTCTCTCATCTCTCTCACTCTCTCTCATCTCACTCACTCTCTCTCTCATCTCTCTCCCTCTCTCTCATCTCACTCCCTCTCTCATCTCTCTCCTTTCTCTCGTCTCTCCTCTTTCTCATCTCTTTCCCTCTCTTTCATCTCTCTACCTCTTTCTCATCCTTTTTCACATCTCTTTCTTCTCTAAACACATTTTTAAACTCACTCAACCTCCCCCTCTATTTCTCCTCTCTGACTAAATTTCTTTCCTTCACTCCGCGCCTCTCTCATTAACTCTCCACCTGCCTTCCTCCCCCTCTCTCTATTTCCAACTCACTTTGCCATGCAACTCCAACCTCTCTTTCTCCTCCTCCTCCCTCCCTCTCTCTCTCTCCTCGGCAACGTAACTCTCTTTTACCTCCTCTCTCTCTCTTCGCCCCTTATTTATCTATCTTCTCCTTTTCCCTCAATCCTCATTCCCTGGCTCTCTTATGTCTACTTCCTCCCTTCACACATCCATCCCCACTCCTCCCTCCCTTTTCATTCACCCTCTCATTCGCATTGCTTTTCTTCTTTTCATCCCGACCATCCTCCCTCAAAACCCAAACCCTCTTTTCACAACCTCTTTCACCCTTCCCCCTCCTCCTCTCCTCCCTAACAGTTCCTTTAACCAACCCCTCTCCTCTCTTTAAATCTCTCTCTCTCTCTCCTCTGCCACTCTCAAACAGTTCTCTTTTCACTCTTTCACTGCGATCTCTCTCTCTCTTGAATCGTTCCCCTTGGCATTCCTCCCCTTCCAATGCACTCGCTCTTCCCCACCTAGTGCTTCAGAATCTCTTCCTCCTCCTCCTCCTTTTGCTTTCCCTCCCATACCCTCTTTTCTCTCCCTCCCCTTCCTCCCTCTCATTCCCTACCCACCTCTCCCCCTCCTCCTCTTCCTCCTCTCGCTCGCTGCTCCTCAACCTTTTTTTTCCGCTGGAGCGTTTCCAAGTGCCGCGGGGCGGAGTGGCGCTGGCGACAGCGGGATGAAAGAGAACCAGAGAAGCGGTCTGAGACTGCTCGCATCCTACGCAATCTTTAAATTGCTTCCATTGTGAATGTCGGCGTCGAGTTCATTTTTTCATCTCCAGGAGGAGCGTGTATCTCTCGTTCCTTCCCTACTTACAACGTGGCGCCTTTGCACGTTGAACGCGCTTTAAATTTCGTGGACCGTCGATGCTAAAAATACAGCCACGGTAAATCGCTTCGCTCTATTTGCGCGCGACCGCGGGGAAAAAATGCTGGAGGAATAAGTATCGTTGTTTAGGAATTCTTCCTGTCGCGTCAATTTTTCAGCTACTTTATAACGGGGTAGTAAATCCTGCGGGCCGTATAAATTTTACGTTTATTAATGCCATTCATTTTTACGATTTTGCCGTTTGTTGAATTGGGTCATAGGATTTCGGGATTATCGACAATTAAGCCGCGAAATTATATTCCATGGGTTCGTTGATGTTTTACTGTGCTTTGAATAGAGAACAAGCGTAGTTTGTTATCTGCTATAAAATGAAAGACCGCGCTTGTTTTGTTTTCTGGTACTACGCTCCGGGAACAGAAATGGAAATCAGGAAGGAATGGCAGAGAATAATGATAATTTATAGAGACCAAAAATCCCCGTTATCCGCGCATCTCTCTTTGCGCATGGTCATATTTGAAATTATACCAAATGGGTGTTTTTAGATATATTTCAAAATCCGGAACTGGGTAAATGGAGTTCGGGGTTCTCTTTTACGTTCAATACTTGAAGTGGTATTACTAAAAAGCTATGAAAACCTATAATTGAGTGAAATTTGCGCTTCAGAACATATTTGAGCCAGTGAATGTTAAAGTTTTATGACCTTTTCTTTTATATATGCAGAATATTATAATTATGACATGCTTTTGTAAAATAAAACAGGATGAAAAATAAAATTTTACAAAATAAATTATTAAATGAACATAATCCTGAGAATTTTATAATTTTTAGCGGAGCCAGTAAATATGCTTAATAAGATTAAAATTGCCAACATTTTGGGCATAAAACTGAAAGATAAATTTTTCAGAGTAGTACTGCAACTTCTCAAAAACATTTTGTAGTTAATGTAAAAATGAACATTGAAATTGCCTTATTGAAGTGTATGATCTGAATTCTTGCCATTTAAATTAATAACAGGTTCAACATGCTCTATGTAAATATGAAGTAGACATTTTAAAAGTCAATTTTCGAACCTCCTCGAATATTCTTAGAGAAAAATCATTCTGATTATAAATTTTCTCCTCGATTAACCCTTCCCCGTTTTAATACTAAAACAAAACTTGGCTTATTAAAACGTGCCATGCATTAGCATTCGACAAGGTTTTAACGCACGAAACACGATTAGCAATACGTAGACGGACCACTCAAACCTTCGCGTTGCCGACGTTAAAAAAAATCGGTATCTGATCCCGACAACGAAAACCTATCACTTAAGCGGCTTTTGAAACGGAGGTGCTCTGATCAACGGAGTCTTATATAAGCGAAGCGTTTCTCAGCTGAATACCCTCTTAAGTAGCAAAGACGCCTCTCTCTTTCTCTTTATCTGACTCCCTTCATTCTCAGAACAGCACGTGTCCAAATACTCTTAGACGATTTTATTTCGCACTCCAAATCTTAAGTTTCGGAAGAAAGGGCTCAGTAGCGTTCACGACAAAAATACTCTCAAAACTCTAGGAATTTCAAACACTCGCAGAGGCGGCAGTAGTGGTGGTGTTGGTAGAAGAAGCCGATGAGAAGGAGTTCTTTTTTTATCTACGCGATTCAAGACTCCGAACGCCGAGTGAGGTGGATGGAATAAAAAACAAAACAAACAAACAACCGAACGATTTTTTAAATTTATTTATTTTTTGAAATTCAATTCAGACGTTTAATTTCTCTCGCCGCAAACCGACTCTCCCACTCTAACTTTTTAATCTTCCCGACTCAATTCCATCGGGGCAATTAGCGTTGGTGCTTGACCAGAGAGAGAGGGGGGGAAGGGAATGGGAGAAAGTGATTGGGGAATGGAAGAGCGAGGTAGAATTGGTAAGGGGACGAAAAGGAGCGTAATGGAGGCGAGACAGAGTGAAAGAAGATGAGGAGAAGAGAGGGATACGTAGGTTAACAAGTGGGACGGGAGGGAAAAACGCCCCTGAATGGTGGAGGAGGGAGAGAGGAAAAAGTCGAGGGAAGGAGGGATGAAAGCAAGAGGGAACCTGGAGAGCGAAGTAAGAGGTAGGGAGTGAGTGAGAGAGAGGATGGTCGTGAGTGCAGACGGAGTGAGAGAGAGAGGTGGGAGGAAGAGGGAAGGGAGGGGGAGGGAGGGAGGGCGAGAGAGTGGGGTAAGAGGTGGATCTGGAGGAGTGCGTTGCCCGAGTGGTGCTTTGCGGATGAGTGCGCAATTGGGTTGCGTGCGTGGGTTCGTGCTAATTGCGTTTGGTCGGGATGGAACGGGGAGTTTTGCGAAGAGACCCCTCCCTCCCCCGAGGGGAGGAAGTGAAAAGGGGGGGAGGGAGAGAGAGGGTGAGAGTTTGAGGAGGGAAAATGAGGTGCGGCTTTGGTTGCGGTTCAGATGATGACCTCTTCACTTTCCCCAACACACAGAACGCTCTCTCGAGCCTCCCTCTTTCTACCCTCCCACTCTCACCCTCTCCCTCTCTCTCGCTCACTCTCTCTCTTGGCGGGAAAGGCAGGCAAGATTCCTTGAGATGACATTCCTTGAGTAACTGCGACATCAGTTAGCGCCTCGGCTGAGTCTCTCCGAGTATTCCTTAGCATCGAAGAGCAGCCGATCCTCTTCTCTTCCTGCTCCCTCTCCACGCTCGTATCCTAACGAGTTCCCTTGCTCTTCTTATCAATGCTCTCTCTTATTGTGCTTTCTCCTTTTCTCTATTTTCACCAACTCCCATCTACCTTTCATTTCGCCCTACTCGCTTAACTTTCACATTCCCCTTTTACTTCCATCACTCTTTCCTTTCTTTGCCTCAACTTCCATCCACTCCTCACCTCTCTGAAGTACTTTCTCTCTCTCTCCACTTTCCTTTTTTATTCTCCTCTTTCCTGTTCTCTCTTATTTTTATCTCCCACCTCTCCCGTTTATTGTCGTCTTTCATTTCTCTTCTTGCATCCTTCTCTCATCCATTCCTCACCTCTCTAAAGTTCTTTCTCTTTCTCCCATCGAGATTTCTGCTCCTTTTATTTTTTCTTATTCCCATCCCTCCATTTCCTTTCTAAAACTCTTCTGTTATTTCTTCATTTCTTTCTTTCTCACTCTATTTTTTCTCTTTCTCTTATCTTCTTCTCGCTTCTCAAAAACTCCTCTAATTCTCTCTCCTCTCCCTTTTCCCTCTTTCTCCTTTCTTCCTCTCGAAAGGTCATCGTCTCTCCTTTTCTACTTACCCTCTTTCCTTTCGCCCTGTCCTCTCCAGGAACGTATTCTTCTCTTCTCTCTCTCTCCCCATAGAATCCCTAGTGGGTAGTCGTGCCAGAACTGATCTTTCGTTCCATAATTCTAAAATCGACTGCCTTGAAATTATTTTCATTTGGATTTCTGCGTCACAACAAGATGCTATATTTTCCGTTATCTTATTAGTTGAAAGTAGTTATAATTTAGGGATTTTAATATTAATTTTCCGTTTCTGAGTGCCGCAGTGAAATGGCATAAATGCACGATGTATGTAAATTATATTAATAAATGAAATCCTCTAGTCTCTCCTCCTCTCACTCCCTTACATTCATCACATTTCTCTCAATTCCATTTTATTCTCCTCCTCTCACCAGTAATAGCTTCTTACTTCCACTATCCATCTCCGACTATTCCTCCTTCCTGTCATCCTATCTCCGATTCCTTCCTCCTCGAATCCTCCGTCTTCTCCCTCTTCTCCGCATTCTCTTATCGGCTCACCCCTTTCTCTTTTCCCCTCTCTTCTCTCCCGTTTCTCTCTCCCTTTAGACAAACCGTCGCTCCGAATTTCCCCTCTCCTGTCATCCCTCGATCCACTCGCCCGAAAAATTCCCGCGACGCAGCATAATTCCGCGACGTGTATTTATTTCGATCCGTCTGAGATATTAATGACTAGAAGCTATATTCCCCCTCGAGGAGTTCTCTCACGAGGCGCCGTAACGGAAACTCCAAAGATGCTTCATTCTTTCGAACCGTTGCTTACATTATTTAAAAAAAAATAAAAATAAGAAGGAAGACGCTGTTTCGAGAGAGGTCGGGTTCGATTTACGTTAAACGACGCGAGCGTTTAAGCGGAATACGTGGTCGAATTTTGATTCTAGTATCGTCCTTAACAAGAGACGGTCCAAAAAAAAGTAAAATAAAAGTCGCGCGAATTGTCATAGTTGCGGATAGGGCTGGGGGAGAAGAGGTCTCGGAGATACCCCTTTTTCCCCTTCTCCCTCCCCCTCGGGGGAAAGAAGGGGTTGACGGGGAGAAAAAAAGGAGAGTAGGGCTTTTGAGAGTGTGGCGTGGAAATCTTTTTGGATAAGTGAAGGCGGTTGGAGGGCAAACCCTCGAGGCAATGAAACCCAAGTCACGTCCCGGTGGCTGCGTGCGTGCGTGTATGTGTGTGCGCGAATGCGTGCGAGGGTGGGCGAAGCGAAAGAGGGAGAGAGAGGTGGGAAGGGAGGAGGACAGGAGAGAAATGGATAAGGGGAGAATATAGAGGAGTTTGTGGGTGGTGGAAGAACAGATAGGAAAGAGAGTGAGAGAGAGGGTTTGAAGGAGGAGGAGTATGGCGGCAGAGTGGCTCGGCGAGGGAAGAAGTAAGAAATGGCTGGAGGAGGAAAAGAAAAAAGAAAAGGAAATCGAGTGTGGAAGCTTCGGAGAGGGCAAAGGATAAGACGAAGAGAGGATAGCGTCTTGGGTGGGAGGAGGAAGGGAAGGTGGAGGAAATGGAGGTGGAGGAAGGGGGGGTGGTGGAAGGGGAGATGGAGGAAGGGGAGGTGGAGGAAGGGGAGGTGGTAGAAAGGGAGGTGGAGGAAGTGGAGGTGGATGAAATGGAGGTGGAGGAACTGGAAGTGGAGGAGGTGGAGGTGGAGGAAGGGGAGGTGGAGGAAGGGGGATAGGGAGGCGGCGGAGCGGAGAAGAAGAGAAGGAAAAGTGCGGAAAGAGGAAGGAGCAAAGTAGCGAAGGAGGAAGGAGACCTAGGAGTCGGAAGGATAAAAAGTGTCCGGGGAGGTTGTAGGAAGTGACGGAGCAGAGAGGCGTGCGGCCGGGGAAAAGAGGATAAGGAATGGTTCCGAAGGAATAGAGAGGGTAAGGTTCCGCTAAGAAGAGAAATTAGTAGGAATAGGAGGTTAGAGGGACGTGCCGAGGGAAAGAGAGAGAGGGAGAGGGAGGAAGGAGTGTGTGGTCGAGTCGCAAGGGATAGAAGAGAAGAGGAGTGATGGAATGGGTGTTGGTGGAAGGAAGAGGCTGAGTGCAAAGGCGGAATGTTGGAGAAGAAAGAATGAGAAATGGAGGGGCGGAATGTGTGTGTGTGTGTGTATACGGGGGGGATGAGGAAGAGGAAGGAGTCTTGGATTTGCGGGAGCAGCAGGAATAGGAGAGAGAGGAGGCTGGGAAGGGGAAGTGGGGAGGAGAATTCGAAAAGAGGAGTCGCGACGAGAATGGATGCTCGAAGGAAGGCTAGGAGGAGGAAGTAAAAAATAAATGAGGAAAAAGTAGGAAAGACGTAGGGAAGAATTAAGGAAGTTGGAAAGGAAAGAGAAAAAAGAAGAATTAAGTAAATGAGAAAGGATCAAGGAAGAAAGGAAAAAGAAGTACGGAGGAAATTGCAAAAAAGTAAGAAACAAAGAAAGGAAGAATAAATAAGGAAGAGGAAAAGGAGGACTTAAGGAAGAAGGAAATGGTAAATGAAGGAAGAAAAAAGAGTAAACAATAAGTATGAAATAAATAAGACAGAGGTAAAGATGGAAGGCGTAATGATGGCGAAAGAATAAGTTAGGAAGTAAAGAAAAATTTAGAAAGAATTTTGGAGTAAGGAGAAGGAAGTAAGGAAAAAGTAAGGCAAAATAAGGGAATTAATAACGAGAGAGAAAGCACAATAAAGAAAGAAGCAAAGTATACTCGAGGAAGAAGTAAAAAGGGAGAAGAAAGAAGCAAGAAAGAAATAACGAGGAAGCGTGGGACAACTGAGGAAGTTAGAAAGGGAGGAATAACGAGGGAAAAAATATTCTAGGAACAAGTAGAGTAAGAACGGAGGAATAAGTAAGGAGGAAGTGAGGGAGAAGTATGGAAACGAGATAGGAGACGCAGGGTGGAGAAGGAAATGGACGGAGAAAAGGACGAGAGGAATAAGAAAGTCTGCTTTGAGCTCACGGGGTGTGGGAGGGGATAGAGAGAGGACCGAAGATGAAAGAAGTTTTCGGCAGAGGAAGGAAGCCTTGGTTAAGGGCGGAGGAGGGCGAGAAGAATGAAGAAAGGGAGTCGGGAGTAATTTGACTGCCGGAGGGTGAGAGGAGGGGACCCAGGAGGAGGAAGGTTTTAGAAGGGAGAAGTCGTCGAAGTCACTCGACGAAAAGTAAAAATAAAGCGAAGGGTCGAAACAATGTGAAAAGATCAAAAGGGACGAGGTGGAGAAATTTTCGGAGGGATACCCGAAATATGGAAATAATGACGTGTATCCGAGACAATAGATCGCAATTTGGGTCCGCGGTGACGCTCACTCCCTCGTTCCCGAAATAAACTTTAACCTCGAGATGATAAATAGGAACGTCATCGTCGGACTAAATCTCAAAACCACGTCGCTTTTCCGTTACTATTATTCGTCGCTGCCTTTCTCTCTTTCCCCCCCTCCCTCTCGGTACGTGATGGATGGACACGTGAAATGGGAAATTTGACGATTTACCGACGATCATAAACTCGAAAAGAATGACACGTGACAGAGGAGCAAAAAAACCCCTTCCAAAATTTCGAGCGCTCCGTTTCGAATCGAGGGGGGGGGGGGAATTATTTTTTTTCGGAGGCGATCTGGAAATTGCGAATTCTCTCTTCGTCCACGTCATCTTGCATGCGAAATCGTTTTGTATTCCGAGACGCGGTCACGTTTTAGGCACGAAAATACGTTTCTCAGAAAAAATAATTTCCGCGCGAACCAATCTACCTAGGAATTGAACGCCTACGGGCCATCTTTCCGGAATTACTGCCATACTTTACGAAAAAAATAATAATCGCTGAACCCATTCTCACATAATGCGAGAGATCGATGCGGTTCGGAGATGCCATTAAAAAAACAAACTTGCGACTCGAAACGAAAAAGAAAAGACCGAAAAAAGGCATAACGCTCGGATATTGGATGTCAGGACTAGTGAGCGCGGAAACCCAAGTAAATTGCGGGAAAACCGACCGAGCGAAGCTAACGAAAATGTTCGCAAGCCTCGAGCTCGCTCTTACGTGACGGCGATAAAGCCAGGTTTACGATCGCTCTTCTGCTAGTTTGCTTTCCGAAATTTTCTCCGCTACATATTTGATCGCATGGACGTTTCGGGTATATCGCAGCGCGGAAAATGGAAATTTATTGACGGTAACTCCGCCGCCCTCCCTTCGCCCCCTTCCCCTTTCACCCTCAACCTCGCACGCGCTACTTTTTCTTGCATTGCCCACTTCCAAACGTTCCTGCAACCGACTTTTTTATTTCTTGTGGACGTCTGGACGGATAAGTTTCCCCGGAGAACCGATAGGGGAAGAGGGGTGGGGGAAAAGGAGAGAGGAGGTAGTGGGAGAAAAGGGAGGAAATTGTGGAGGAGACTGGGAGAGAGGGAAGATTGGGAGAGTGGGGAGATGGAGATAGGAAAGATAGAGGGGAGATAGAGAGAGGGGAGATAGAGAGAGGGAAGATAGAGAGAGGGGAGATAGAGAGAGTGGAGATAGAGAGAGAGAGGAGATAGAGAGAGGGAAGATAGAGAGAGGGGAGCTTGAGAGAGGGGAGATTGAGAGAGAGAGAAAAAGGAAGAGGGTTGAGAAAGGAGAAGAGAAGGGAGAAAAAAAAGTAGAGGAAGGGAGAGGGAAGGAAGGAGAGAGAGAATGAGGGAGAGAAAGAGGAGAGAGACAAGGAGGGAGAGAAAAGAGAGAGAAGAAGGTAGAGAGAGGGAGACAAAGGGTGAAAGACAGAGGGATGGAAGGGGAGAAGATAGAGAGAGAAGAAGCTGGGATAGACAGATAGAGAGATAAGAGTTGTTGTTCCGGCAAAATATGGACCATAAGATCCATGCTTACATAAAACCCTTCGTCAATATCACGGATATTTAGAAAGTATTACAATAAACAATATATAAAACGTACAAAATAAATAAAGATATAGTTGAAGAGAGAATTAAGTTTTTAGGGAAAACCTAGGTAAGAACAAGCTTGTTCTTCCTATTAAAACCCACCGAGAATGGTTGTGTGAAAAACTTGCGAGAGAGGGGAGTAGAAGGGAAGTAAAGAGAGAGAGAGAATGGGAGGGAGAGAAGATAGAGAGGAATGGAGAGAAGATAGAGGGAGGAAGAGAGATCAAGAGAGTAAGAGGGAAGGGCGAAGGTGAGAGGGAAATTAGAAATGTTGAGAGGAGGGATGAATAAGGAGAGAGATCGGAGGAGGATACAGGAGGGAGGAAAATAGGAGAGAGAGGAGGGAGGTAGAGAGTAGGAGAGGTAGATAAGAGGTAAAAGGGAAAGAGAGGCATCGAATCGAGGTAACGGCATCTCGCCCCGCAAGGTGCGTTTCCGCGAATATATTTAAATCGCTTTTCGGTGTCTGCCCTGCGGCGGGACACGGAAGTGTTTGGATCACGGCGCCGCCTAATAAAAGCGGATCCTCCGCTTCCTCCATCCCTCCCTCGTCTATTTACGCCTCACCTGCGCCGCGATAACTCGAAAACTTGAGATCCCACTCCGCCATAACTGTGGCCCTCGCACTCTCGACATCCTCAAACCCCCTCTTCGGAAAACCCCTCCCATTCTACCATTCACACCCCCTTCCAACTTCCTCCCCGCTCCCTCTTTCTCTCTCCTTCTTCACTCGGAACTGCTGAATAATTCCAGTACACTCACATCCTCTCCAAAATACCATTTCCTCCATTACTCATCCCCGTCTCTTCCTCCCCCCTCCTCCCACCCTTCTTCCTACGCACCCCTCTCAAAAACTTACGCGCTACTCTCTCTCTTTCTTTTTACTTACGGATTCTCCCTTTCCCATCCTTCCGAATTCTGACATCCCTCCTCCCGTCTACCTTCCCCTTCTAACCTCCATCTCCCTCCTCTCTCTCCCTGCTCTCTCTCTCTGCTTCTCTCCCTCTTCTCTCTCCCTCTTCTCTCCTTCCTCTCTCTCCCTCCTCTCTCTCCCTCCTTCCTCTCCCTCCTTCCTCTCCCTCCCATCCTCTTCCTTTCCTCTCTCTCCCTCCTCCCTCTCCCTCCTCTCTCTCCCTCCTCTCTCTTCCTCCTCTCTCTCCCTCCTCTCTCTCCCTCCTTTCTCTCCCTCCTTCCTCTCCCTCCTTTCTCTCCCTCCTTCCTCTCCCTCCTTCCTCTCCCTCCTTCCTCTCCCTCCTTCCTCTCCCTTCTTCCTCTCCCTCCTTTCTCTCCCTCCTTTCTCTCCCTCCCATCCTCTTCCTTTCCTCTTTCTCCCTCCTCTCTCTTTTTGCTCCCTCTCCCTCCTCTCTCTCTCCTTCCTCCCTCTCCCTCCTCTTTCTCCCTCTCCCTCCTCTTTCTCCCTTTCCCTCCTCTTTCTCCCTTTTCCTCCTCTTCCTCCCTCTCCCTCCTCTTCGTCCCTCTTCCCTCGCCCTCCCTCTTTCTCTCCCTCATCTCTCTGCCTCCTCTTCCTTCCTCTCCCCTTCCTCCATCTTCCTTCATCCTCCTCCCTCTTCTCTCTCCCTCATCTTTTTCCCTCATCTTTCTCCCTCTCCTCAAAGCCCGTTTCTGACACCCTCTGCCCCCTCCCCACCAGAAACCTCTTTCTTCCGCCGTTCCTTCGTCTTCAAATGTCGGCGGTGCCTATGGTGTGATGGTCTTTCATTACGAACGGCCGGATTTAATTGCAGCGATCGCTAGTACTTGGAAACTTTTTCGAGTCTCGACCTATTTCTTTAGGGTTCTTTTTTCCTCTATAAATCGTGTCATCGCTTACCTCCGTCGTACTTTTTTTACTCCATTATTTTTCGTTCGAGGGATGAATGTTGAGGACCTTTTTATTTTCCCTCTCCGGCAGAGAAGGTACTTTTCAACCTTGGCGGTGCTTCGATCCCTCCAATTAACTATGCAAATCGTTTGCCGCAGTCGAACGCTCGAAAAAATAATCGCCATTTCTAAACGCCGGCCTTTAAAAAATGGGGAATAAATAAACGTAGACCTTGCAATGGATAGGGTAATACGACAATCTTTATATCTTTTCCCTCTCCGGTTCCAATTTCAGGGTACATGTCATTACCCGTGGTTTGAATATCGAGAAAAAAATTCCAGAAGATTTTTTGAAAGAAGTTATTCGAGCACTCGAGAGGAGGGAAAAAATAGAAACGGAGGGCAGCGGCGGTAATAAGCGCAACTTCGTAGGAATTCTTTTTTTTTCCGAAAGAATATAAAGGATATTCCGCGAAACTCAAGCGCAAACGCATTTCCCGGGCGCGGCAGCCCACAGGTTTCGTCGTTAAAGGTCTCCATTGGTACCTTTTCCTTTCTCTCTCTGCTCCTTCCTTCAATCAAGCGAACCTAACCTGTTATCTGGTTTCCTTCCTCCTCGATAATTTTTCCCCCTCCCTCCTCCCCCGTCCTCTCCCCCGCCCCCTCAATTCCTCCCCCATCCCTTTTCCCGCTCGATCTTCTCCCCTTTTCCCCTCTCATTCCACCAGCCTCCTCCCCCGGGCAGCGTACGTCGTTAGCTCTTCTACCTTTCCTTTCTCCCTCTCTTACTACTCCTCCCTCTCCACATCTCCCCCAACTCCCTCCCATCTCTCTCTCTATCCCATTTTATCTCCCTCCAGGATCCAGACTCTCCGGATAATATCCTTCCCTCCATCGAGCACATCTCCTCTTCCCATCCTACTTCTCTCTCATTCCACGTGTACACGCCTTTACCTATTCAAGCGTATAGACATCTGCGGTCCCCCCTATCTTACCTCCCCCTCCCCCTCTTCATCTCCTCCCCCTTTAACATCCCTCGTCCTACTCTATCGTTCCCATTTATCAGCGTCTTTCTCCCTCTCTCTCGCTCGCTCTCTCTATTTCTCATTCCATATTCCATATATGCCCCAGCTTCGACCCACGCTCCTAAAAATCGTCTCAAAGTCCTCAGCTACCGCATTAAACATTCTTTCGTAAAGGGTGGATGTTTTCATCTTCCTCCCCCTTTTTAAAGTCCTCCGCCTTTCCATTCTCCGCCGTGAAATTTTTTCCGCGAAAACAATTCCCTGATTACGTTTTGCGATACCCGTATTTCGAAGTCTCTTCCTTTAATTTTCTCCTTCCTCCCGAAATCACCTTTTACCTCGGCGCGTTCCTGAGTGATGATCCTCGCTTCGCCTGTTATTAGATTCCGTTATGCGTTGCCACCCGTGAGAGTTTGCGTGTACACAACTTATTCGCCCGTGAATATTTTATTGGTTTTCGAGTTTTTACGGTCTTGTTATTCTTTAGTACATCTGCGTTTCCAGTTGAATTATTAATGACATATTGTTTTTTTTCTATTACTGTAAATAAAACTGTCGATTAACAGGATATCGAATAAACTCAATTTCCGAATCAACCAAAATCTTATTTATTAATTAATTTAATTAATTCTTATTTGAAAGTTTATGTACTGCATTGAGTACGCACGTATGCACGTTATGTACTTTTCCTATACCAAATAAAGAGGGTGATGCATAGTTAAAGTATTATTTAAACCAGTGCTCGACAAATTTTCTAAAAATCTAGGCGCCAGTTCCAAAACCTAGGAGCCAGCGCATGCGTTAAATAATTTGGGCGGATATTTTATATCATCGTCAGAAAAATACATGTTTAATAATACACATTTATTTCTGTCACATTAGGTAGTATAATCTTATACATCTGAAAAATCTAATGATATTCTGAAATCGTCGTTTACGAAAAAGAATAAAAATTTGCGCTTATTTTCAGTAACTTGAATGCTTCCGACACATATATTATATTTTACTGCTCCTACTGCTGAGCCCGACAATACAATATGACTACAGCGCGTGACTACAGTATAACCAAAATCCAACTACAGCAAACATATACAATATCTAGGCGCCAGCATGAAATTCTTAGGCGCCATGGCGAGCTGGCGCCAGGGATTTGTCGAACCCTGACTTAAGCTGCTCAACTGTTAAATTTTTCTTAACGGTTTTCTTTGCTTTATATTACCCTTTCTTTATTTGTTTGTTTGTACTAGAGAGCGTGCAAATAGACATTTCGTTCAACCTGAATATCCGATTAACTCCGTTTCCAGGCATTCTGTAAATCGGAAGTTCAATGTTTGTTTTATTTGATTAATTTACGCTCATAAGTGTTGCTGGCTCATGCCAGTTATTTTACGCTTGCTTTATTACTTAAAATTTATTTATTGGTCACGAAAACGTTTTTCATATTGTTATATCTCATAATCTGACTCACCCCTTACTGTTTACTAATTCGAAATGCACCCAAAAAAATCGTAGATTATTCCTCGCTTGCGATGAAACGATATCCAAGTGGTTTTAATGCAGCCTTAATTCAATTTTTTCGTCTGACTTATTTATTGGCATTTGTTGTGACTCACATCCTACGGATAACGTCGCTGCTCTCTACTTTATTCGTTGAAAGAGATCCCTGGATAACTTTCCCCTCCGCACTGGTGGAGCCCGTACTTTAACGACTACCTTTTCCTGTCTACACACACACTTTCCTGACTCTCTCTCTCTCTTCTTCCTCCTCCTATCCCCGTAACAATAACTCTCCATTAGCGATTCGGGTCGCGAGCGTCGTCATTTGTTCGTTATTCGCATCCGCCGCCTGTCGTGCGCGCTTACTTAGCATCGTCCTCTAAATCGCGTTCCGCCCGCCTTCAGGATGGCGGCGCTGCGATACCCCGCGTCCGCAACTCGGAGAGGAGGAAGTGACTTTCCCATGATATAAATCCTCGCAAGGCGGAAAAGGAGAGAGAGAGAGAGAGAAATAGAAGGAGCCAGGGAAAACAGAGAGGGAGAAGGGAAAAGGAATGAACGAGGGAGGGGAGAGGAAGAAAATACCGGCGCGTATAGGGGAAGGAATTACGTAGAGTAGGAAGTAGAGACAGAAAAGAGACAGGAGTTAGGGAGAGATTATGCGCACACGTGAAAAAAGAATGATATAAATATATATATATGAAGTAAGAAATGGACCAAGAGAGAGAGAGAGGGGGGGGGAGAGAGAAGTTAATGAGGATAGAGAGGTATTATAACAAAAGAAGGCGCACCGAGGTTAGCTGAGAGCGAAGGAGAGAAAAAAAGAGCAAGAAGGAGGAGGGGAGAGAGGGGAAATAGAAAATTGCGAAAAGTTGTAAGGAGTTTAAAATAAAAAAAGAGGAGACTTTTCTCTTACCGAAAGAAACGGATACTTCACGGCGATGAAGAGGAAGTCGGGATATGAGGAGAACTTCAACGGCGAGGGAAGCAGAGAGAGAGAGAGAGAGTAGAAAAATGGGAAAGAGAAAAATGAGGAGAGAGCGAAGGAGCAGTGCTGAGGTTGAGTGGTCTTTTTCTCGCGTTGGTGGGGATGGGAAGATGAGGGAATACAGCGCTCTAAAAATGTTGCGAAAGGAGAGTCGTATAAAAGAATAGGTTTTATCTGTATGGCGGCGATAGGAATGAGTTACGCGACCGCTATGTAGCATCTGATTTTCCCAAAATAATATATGTATTTATGTACTTATGTATGTATGAATGAATGTGTACATATGTCTTTATATGTGTGTGTGTGTGTGTCTATATATATATAGTAGCATCTGATTTTTCCAAAAAATATAGGCACCTAAGTACTTATATACCTAAGTATATATGTGTGTACATGTGTCTATATAAACACATACACACACACACACACACACACACACACATACATGCATATATTTTTTGGGAACATCAGATGTTAGTATATATATAGACACATGCACACAGATACATACATATAAACATAAGTACTTATATGCATATATATATACACATTTATATTTTTTTCGTGTTTATTTGAAAAGCTATTTTCATATATCAACACGCGAAAAAATTCGCCGAAAAGAAGACACAGAGGGGAAATTAAAGATGGTTTTGGTAGCGTGCGGTTGGAGTGGGAAGGAAACAGAAAGAGATTCGGTGAGGAGGGTTGAAGCGGATTTCATTGTCAGAGGTAGTCGGGTGAAAGAGGTGAAAGGCGGACCACGAGAGATGCGGTTCGATCCGGCAGATAAACATTTCAAATAGAAATGTTTTGGCGAAGTAGAGGCTAAAGAGCTGTTATCGTGGGGCTATAATTCATGAGGAGAAAAAATCCACCGTAATAATGATAAAAGGGTCATTTAAAACACAATAGCGTCGTAAATAAGGAACTTGAAAGAGTTGCATTATCGTAAAGAGAATAGGGCTAAATGATGGCCGTAATTTTGAAATATATGTAAATGTAATTATTCTAAAAGTTGTAAATCGCTTTTGACGTGATATCAGTTTATTTTGGTCATCTACTCCGCAGGAACAGCTTATTAAAATATTGTCATAGATATATGCTAGGATGTCTGTTGCAGCTTCGCTTGCAAAGAAATCAATAAAAATTAGTTATACAGGGTGTGGGAAAAATTGCGCACACTAACAATGGGGACGGGTAGAAAACATCAAAACTAAGCAAAATGTGTAAGGAACAAATTCTCTAGAATGAATAGATAACGAGATATGGTAGGACGTTGCCAGTCTCTTTCATTCGCTGTTCCAGCCGGCTAAACACATTTTTGTCTGGATGGCGGCGTGCTGGATAACTATCTGCATAAGTCCTGGCTGCAGCATAGGCCCGATTACCAAACGCACCAAGGATCAAGTATGTACATGTATTAGTATTCGTGTAACGTGTAGCCCATACCATTTCTCCTTCCGTCCTGACAGCGTACTGCTATGGAACGACTGCACAGTATGACAGTAGGTCTGCATACGGCGCGCTGAGTGTTGATCACTGTCGTCTGTGGTATTGCAGTGAGCTATCTTTGTCTCTTTTCCGTGCCATACGTGACGTCTTGTGAATCTTGGTCCTCTCACAGCATGTCTACATGCATGCTCCAATTGACAGTTCCTTTTTACCATGATATCTCGGTACCTATTCATTCTAAAGAATTTGTTCCTTATACATTTTGCTTAGTTTTGAGGTTTTCTACCCGTCCCCGTTGTTAGAGTGCGCCATTTTTCCTACACCCTGTATACAGTAGAACCACGATTATCTGACACTCTTTTATCCGTTACTTTCTGTTAACCTTCGCCCCGCTAGATTTTTTGTTTCAAAGTTTGAATATACATTAATAGTACTAACAACTACATTCGTCCTTGTAAAATTTCTGTTATGTAATGTTTACCTGTATATGGCATTATTTCGGCCATTCCTAGAAAAAATTCATGTTCACTTCTCGCTAATGATTCTCGGAATTAACACTACACGTTTTCACACACACAAACAATTCTCGGAATTGACATCCACTACTATTTACGTTTGTCACTTAAAATTTTCCTGATAGTTTTTAAAGATCAACCTGTGTGATAAATTCATACGCCCTGAATAAAATGGTGGAAAAACGGAGACGCGTATCTTTTTGGACTTAATAAAAAAGTTTGAAATCCTTCGATTTTTAAGGAAAGGCGAAAGTGCTTCCAGTTTAACAGAAATTTACGGTGCTGCAAGAACTACCATTAACGATTTGTAGCTGGATTGTGACAAAATTGAGGTCTCGGTAAGCAAAATGGAAGTGAACTATGGAATCGTAACTCGAAGGATAACGATGAAATGTGCCACTCACAACCAACTTGATATCGCAGTGTTTCGGCGTTTCGTTCAACAACGGAGTAAAGGAATTCCTTTAACAGGGTCAATTATACCACAGAAGGCCCTTGCTATGACTGAAAAACTGAATGATGATCCAACCGAACCGACATTCTATCTATCTATCTCTCTCTCTATTATCCGCGTATTTCCCAATTCCACCATCCTCATGGTTCCAAACCCTGATGGAAAATCGAGGTTCTATGTATATGTTATATTTTTTATTATTTATTACTTATATGTATTTTAAAAGAATAATCAATTCCATCATTCCACTTTTCATGTGGCCGCGTATGAACGCAGGGGGAGAGAGAGAGAGAGAGGAGGGAGGGGGAAGAGGGCGGAGATATAACTTGAGGTAGAGCAGCGGTTCCCAACATGGGGTCCCCGGGCTATGAGGGGTCGGCGGCGGCGAAAATTTTGGGAAGCCAACTTCGAGAAAGGGACCGGACCGAGATAGTACTGGGAAACCGTAAGCTGTGTTCAAAATTTCAAATGATTTCAATGTAATTCGTGCATTTACCCGCATTAAGATCGTCCGAAGGAGGGCCGGAGATAGCCCTTGAGATAGAGCAGCGGTTCCCAACTCGGGATCCTCGGACTAAAAGCTGTCCGCGGTAGCGAAAATGTTGGAGAGCGCAACTTGGGAAAGGGACACGACCGATATCGCACTGCGAGTCCGTAAGCCATGTTCAAAATATCAAAAGGTCTCAATGTACATAATTCGTGCATTTACCTGCATTAAGACGACGCGAAAGAGGGCGGAGATAGACCTTGAGATAAAGCAGCGGTTCTCAATTTGGAGTCCTCGGACTAAAAAGGGTCCGCGGTAGCGAAAATTTTGAGAAGTCCAACTCGGGAAAGGGACATGACCGAAGTAGTACTGCGAGCCCGTTAGCCATGTTCAAAATATCAAAAGGTCCCAATGTAATTCGTGCATTTACCCGGATTAAGATCGTCCGAAGGAGGGCCGGAGATAGCCCTTGAGATATAGCAGCGGTTCCCAACATGGGGTCCCCGGGCTATAAGGGGTCGGCGGCGGCGAAAATTTTGGGAAGCCAACTTCGAGAAAGGGACCGGACCGAGATAGTACTGGGAAACCGTAAGCTGTGTTCAAAATTTCAAATGATTTCAATGTAATTCGTGCATTTACCCGCATTAAGATCGTCCGAAGGAGGGCCGGAGATAGCCCTTGAGATAGAGCAGCGGTTCCCAACTCGGGGTCCTCGGACTAAAAGCTGTCCGCGGTAGCGAAAAGGTTGGAGAGCGCAACTTGGGAAAGGGACACGACCGATATCGCACTGCGAGTCCGTAAGCCATGTTCAAAATATCAAAAGGTCTCAATGTACATAATTCGTGCATTTACCTGCATTAAGACGACGCGAAAGAGGGCGGAGATAGACCTTGAGATAAAGCAGCGGTTCTCAATTTGGAGTCCTCGGACTAAAATGGGTCCGCGGTAGCGAAAATTTTGAGAAGTCCAACTCGGGAAAGGGACATGACCGAAGTAGTACTGCGAGCCCGTTAGCCATGTTCAAAATATCAAAAGGTCCCAATGTAATTCGTGCATTTACCCGGATTAAGAGGGGCGGAGATAGAGCAGCGGTTCTCTACGTGGGGTCCTCGGACTAAAAAGGGTCCGCAGGGATGAGAAAAGGTCGGGAACCTCTGAGATAAAGGACAGCTTTCGCTTTTCAGGTAGCAAACAAAACAACGTTCAACGCTCAACACTCGTCGTTACGAAATTAATTATATATATTCATCGTCCTTCCGAGTACACTAAGCTTATGTACTGAAATAGAAAAAGGAACGGCTGTTTTACAATTGCTACTTATGCATATTGTACAATTTTTAGCGAACAATTTAAATTTCTGATAACAAATTTGTGATTGTTTTTTAAGATATTTGCCGAAATTATTTATCACTAAATATTTTAACACCCTATCGTTGAAAAATATTAAATTTAAGATAAAATTGTAATGTTATATACCCTGAATTAAATTTTTTAAACACTAAAATTAATCAAGGAAAATTTTACTCCTTCCGGTGAGTATATTGGGAACAAAAATTTCACCGTGCTTGAGAAAGTTCGAAATTTCGTTCTCAAAACGCTATTTTTTCTGGCTATTATGAAAGAGTTAAGCTTTATTCTTTCCTTATTTCTGAACAGCCTGCAATAGAACGTATTGGGGAGAGAGCGGAGAATCGTACGAGTTGGAGGTGCGCCGCCCGGCCGAAGATTCTTTGCCATTCCAATGCACGTTAAACTTCACGGCGGCTGGAGGACAGCACGGAGACATAGTTCAGGTAATATAACTTTTCATCTTATCGAACAAAGCGCTACGGTAATCGTGGAGCAGCTTATGGTTCTTTTGTTTTGAAAAATACAATCGGGAAACTTTGGCCCTGAGTTTCTTAGCTAAGCTAAGTGGGGAGTATAAAAAAAGAACGTAAAGTGAGACATTATTCCAACATTTTCGCGGAGGCTTGCCTACGCTCTGTGAGAGAGTGGGAAGTGTTTAAACTTAATTTCAGATAAATTTATTCATGTAAAAAAACAATAAAAATAAACGCTTCGTAATTATTTCAAAGAATGGCAAAGATTCACTCATTAAAACCTAATTTTAAAATGGGTGAGTTATGCTAATAACTTCTATTAATAATATTGATTATGAGTAATAAAGGAGAAAACGCTTCTGTTTATTATATATGGAAACTAAATGAACATAGTAGTCTTTTCGGCATTATCAATCAAATTTATTTATGGAAGTATTAATATTACTCTGATTTTAAATAGTTAAATTTATCTGCCATACGTGTATTAACATGGTATGGCGACAGTCAACAACAAAAGAATTTGCTACGCAGGTTTCTATGGCTTAACAAGCTTATAAACCGCTGTTCTGGACCGTTCTTCAAAATCAGTCGCCGAAAGTCGTCCAACAGCACCTAATTCAGTAACTCAAGAGATTAATTTGTAAATAAAATTTCCCTATTATTTCATATGAATTACATCATCGTATATTTGTTCAGAATTTTCCAAGCAATAATTCTTTTTGAACGACAAATATGAAATAATTTTGTAATTTTTTGACGAAAATATCAAAATTTCTTTGCCAATCACATTAATTTCAACACCTTGGATCTATATAAAACCATTGTTTTATATGAATCAAATAAAAAAAATTGTTTCGTTGGATGACAAAAAAAGAAAAACGATTTTTTTTACCGCGAATGAGAATTCCAAAGCTTTCCAAACGTCCCTTTTCCCTCTTCAAATCATATCGATTTCCTTTCTCCTGCAGGTGCTCGTATACGCGACTGACCGAAGTAAAAGCTTGATTCTCCGGAAATGTGGACGGGTTTTCAGCCACAGGAAATTTCCTGGGAGATTTCCAAAACAGATTTTTGCATGAATTCAGCAAGTAATAGGCATGCATACCCGATTAACAAAGTCATTCCGAGGCCGTTTAAAAAAATTATCGGACCTCTTTTTAAATCAAATCCGCAGTTTCGGAATCTTTTCTGTCGGAACACGGCTAAAATATCACTCGAAAATCGTTCGCGGTGTCAGCGCACGAGAATATACTGTTTACGTCGAATGGCCACGCCTAATTTATGCGTGGGTGGGTCGGTTTGGCCTTTGGATATGTATGAGAGGCAATCTCCAATCCGAACGTGAACATTTTTGATCATCGGGACGAGATAAGAGAGACCCTTTAGGTTTGCGCATTCTGCTCCACGGCTCCGCGCGTAAGGGAGTTCGCATGGAGGCGAGAGAAATGGTTACCATGGTGATAACAACAAAAACCCTCGTCCAAATTGCACTGCGTTTAAACCCCTCCTTCTCTCTTTGCCCGCAGATAACCTTCCTCTCGTTCGCCGTTGGAACCTTCGCCGGATGGGGAGTTAAAGGAGACGGAGGCGGTGGCGCGGGAGCAGGAGAGGAAGTAGGCGGAGGAGGCTGCCCGGACGGAGGCGTGGGGGTGGCAGAGGCGGGGCTCCCGCCCACCGGGGGCCTCTGGTGCGGCACCGCCTGGGGCCATTCGACATACTTCTCGGAGACGCATTCCGTGGCCCTGTACCTCACGCTGCTTCGTCTTCCGCCGCACCAGCACTTCCACTTCCGCGTCTCGTACAGGTTGGTTGGTACGGCAGATGCCGTCAACTCGGATTCCCCCGTCTCCCACACTCCACAACTCCCTCCGCTCCGTTCTAAAGCCTTGATTTCCCTCGGCTGATCCTCAGTCCTCCCGGCGGCCGTAAACGAATGCACGTCTGGATTGCCACTTTGTCGAACGGGACCCTATCTGGAAGGATGCCAGTCGGATTCCGTTTCATTGGAGATGTTCTAATCCCAATTTTGAGACCCGAGTGGAATTTACGGGCATCTTAAAAAGGTCGAATTACACCTCTTCTCCCGGAAATATATTGTCTTTGGAGAGGGCGGATGTTAACGATCCGGTGAAGGGATTGGCATAGCATATTAAAAAGATCAATCGTGGAAAACGACATGGGTGTAACTGGAAAGAAAAAGGCGTGTGTGATTTTGTTTCATGCTGACGTTTTTTTTTCTGTTTTTACAGCTTACAGCTTTTTTCGTAAAATATCAACTGCGTGTACGTAAATCATCAGGCCAATATCTTCAAAAAGACAAAAATGCAGTTTCTTTTGTATTGCATAGAAGTACAAGTGAAGAAATAGGAATACAAAAACTTTCAACCTCTACGGAAATCAAGTTCTTTATAGTCAACCGTAGGCAAAGGTTTTAAAATTGTTAAATTTTCAACCTGATACTCTGTACAGCAAAATTATAAAAATGCATTCATTTAGATCCGATAATGTTATGCAGCATGAGATCGACAAACTTCGGAATTAACGTTCAGAAGCCTCTAAAACCCGCGATTCGTCTGGGGATTTTGGACCTTCGAACTTGAAATTACCCAACAGTCGCCGTTACAATTTTCAAATTATTTCTCACCACATATGGGATTATCTTTCCCATTACTATTTGTTTGGGCAGAAATCGCCAATCCGTTTTCCCACAGGTTCCTCAAGAAGAGCGACGCCACCGCCAGGTACGGCGAACCTTTCGGGAGCACAGGAGGACCTTCGTGGATGGCCCTCGGGGTCCCTGCCGGAGTGGGAGACAAGACGGCCGCCGCGGATCTCGTCCACAGGGGCCAATTGGTCTCCGGGACATATTGCGACCGCGTCTTCCGCGACTGTCACCGCCTCCGATGTCGCATCCAGTCCCCGAACTT
Organism: Tanypteryx hageni; assembly: GCA_028673005.1. NCBI lineage: Eukaryota > Metazoa > Arthropoda > Insecta > Odonata > Petaluridae > Tanypteryx > Tanypteryx hageni. The sequence continues at coordinate 98,268,769 of CM054116.1, forward strand.
CCCCGGAATGTACCCGAGGAACGCATCCTGCACGTATACGGTTGAGGCGGGAGCCTGGGTGCCCGGGATGCACGCTACGGTGGCCGTGCTGCAGAGGGCGGGACAGAAGGTGAGCAGAACGACACCATACTATATTTACATTATTACTCAGCTGGCTGCCAGTTGCGTTTGGAGGAGGGTGTCACTGCGCCAAACATAAACTCTAGCTCAGATGGCACGCGAAGAGATTTACACGGTGCATACGATATTTCAAATAAAAAATATGCATTTAAAAGAATTTTACTTTGAATTCACTTGCAGTTTGTATTGTAATTATGCCGCATTATGTTCTTTAAATATAGGAATCACCTTTCTGGGAGCGTTATGGACAAAGTTATTTGAAAGGTGGCACGCGGCTAGGGCCACAGACTGTGAATATTGGTATATAGTGGCACTCAACGAAAAAGCGTTGCTGAACCCTGCTCTAGCTAATGCCTCTGTTGTCCGGTTTTATCGCGTCCGAGAAGAATTTCGACATATTTCCTGGTACACTCATTAGCACCGGTGGTTACAACTATGCCGCGCACATCCTCGACGAAATCGAAGCTATTAAACTATTGGAATAGTTTTCATTTGTATTCCATTCTTCTACTTTTAATTTTCTGCGATTTGATGTCTCTCAAAGTCTCTGATACGCTTGCGTCGCATCGATACTTTCCCTTTGCTAATCTAGCCGCGCTACGCTAAACCATTTCGAGCTTCCTAGTTAGGCCCTCTTCGAAAGGGCAGACGCTGCCTACCGTAAGCGGATCTTCCCTCCTTGATCTCTCACACGGATTAGAAGGAGGAAAATATCCTGCGTGGTGATTATTTTAAAAACAAAGTTCTTCATCCATACACTGCTCAGTTGGAAGATCACCACTAAAATAAATGGCGTAGGTTGTGACGAGAGTATCACGTTATATCCTAACTCAGTTGTGTAAATGAAAGAATAAAGGACAAGATTGCGGAATTCCGCTAATTTCATTCGAGAAATTTGACTAACCCTGTAATTCCGTACCGTCCAATATTTACGACGAGTCGTTAAAATTGAAATAGCGAGGACAAATTATTATATGCATCAGACGAAAGATTTAAAATTCCATTATCAAAAGGTTTAGTCGACCTATTTACGGCCCGAGTTACCGGCGAACAGGACGACTGCCCGGAGCTCCAAAGTATTTGGGGGGAGGGGGGAGCGCTGTTCAGATCATCTAACTATACATTACTTGCATGTAAATTAATGTTGGATACCAATTTGCATCGTGGAACAGGTGGAAACCTAAATGAAATTCCTGTTACTTATTCATTATCAATTATTTTACGGAGCAATAAATAAATTAACAGGTTCCTTCAAAAACATATCTTGACAAAAATTTACGGAAGGGAGCGATGGAGCGGTTTCTTGCTCTGGGCGCAAAATACCTCGGGCCGTTCCTGGTTACAATCTTAATCAATTACTAGTTAATGGAAATTTTTTAATCGAGTGCATTGTTTCGTCCGTTTTATGGCAATTTAGATGCATAAAAATCTTTCGAATAAAAACTTTCCAATTATGACTTTAGTTTCTAAAGAAGACAATATCCTTTAGTATGTCACAGAATCACTTTTGTCTCCTACAACATCGTGACCGGGGAATTTTTAAATCCTTAAGAGTTATCAAAACATTATAATGGACCGAAATTGATGTTTTTTGTTGATTTCTATCTCTCTGAGTCAGAGCAAATTTGGACTAACATGATCGTTGAAGTTCTGTATGAAAGAAGAGACAAAAAAGATAGAAGTGATTAATATATGGAAAGAAAAGAACAATACGCAGCGGATGCTTATAGACATTCTTACGAAATCGAATCGAGAGTACTGGTCATTGGATTTTGAAGCGGATTGTTTTCGTGAGCAGCAGTTTTAAAAATAAATTACCTCCTTGCTCTTATAGGATCTGTGAGGTATCGGTTAAAAAATTATCCTGGTAGACGAAACCACGCAGCGAGAGCATAATTTCGGGAATAAAAATTCGAGAGAGTCCCGAGGAGGTTTTACACGCCGATTTCGTAAAAAATTGTCTCGGATCCAAATCCAGATATTTCTCAGAAAAGCTCAAAAAGAAGAACAAAACGGTACTGGCCTTCGGCCCATTCGATAGACGCCGTGCGCGTGGACACGCTTTTCTGCTGCCTTTTCTCCCCATCTTCTATCCAAAATGATTCCATCATTTAAAAGCATTGGACTCGTTTTCATGGTGTCAGAATTTCTCTTTGTTAAAACTTTGAAAAATTCCTGTTTTTTCTGACAAGAAACGAATTTTTAACCTTAGAACTAACAAGGGGGCCACCGAGGCCCACAAATGTTTATTCGTCTATTTCTCTGTAAAAAAATTGCGAATGTTTTGATAGTTAATTACATTGTGCAAAGACTTATAGAAAACAATTACCCACAGCTTTCCCGCAATTTTATACCTATTCCTATTTTCTCCAATTGATTTTGACAATGGCCGCGTGCTATGACATACGGGTGGCCTAAATTAAGGTGCGCCTGCTGGTCAATTGTTTTATTTTCGCAACCCCCGCCTTCTAATATATTTTTTCCAGTCCCTTTATGAGGAATTTCATACTCCTCCATGCCCTTTGCCTTCTTCTTAGGAACTTCATTTGCTTTCTCATACAACCGTACATCGTCATTGAAAGTGGTGTGGGTCAACCGTACATCCAAGCAAGGATGCGGGAGGATTTTCGTTTTGTTTCTTTTATCTTAAAGGTGTCATGTAATTCGTCCGTACAATTACGCAAGATGGTTAAGCTATCACTTTTGTTCTGCAAGAAGAAGGGGTGATGAAACCGGCAGTTTCTTGGGATCTAGGCTCCAGGTAGCCAAGAAAAGAAAGGCCCTTCCCAGATGAATAGCTTACCAATGCAATGCACAGACCGTGCGGAGTGAAAAAGAATGCACTTTATGACATGCTAACATAAGACCTTCCCTTGTTATTACTTTTCCTTTTTGATGAAAGCCGCCACGTGCCGTCGACTGTTAGGTCGAGTCTTTTAGCGGGTTGTTTATAACATTGGCCCTAAATAAAATATATAGTATCAGATTAATTGTTAAAATTGTATATTAATATTTATGTCTTTAAATATACTACAATATATTTAAAACATTAGTATGACTTTATAATTTAGATGGTGCACGGGGCTTAAAATAGCTTGCTAGTCTTATGGTTAAGCTATATATTTCGGAATGGATTCGGATTCTATTTTCGAAGAAATATACAGCCAAACCCCGATTTAGCGCCACCCACGCATACCGCCCATGAATAATTGTGAAAATAACTCCCATCTTATGATTATATAGAGGAAGCATTTACCTCAATTTACCGCCATCCCCGCTTTAACGCCAATGTCAGCGATGGCCAAATGGTGGCGCTAAATCGGGCTTTGACTGTACTTGGTTCTATCGGCTGCAAAAATGTCCAAGTCTCAAGTTTGTATCTTAATTTCAGCTAATTTAATGACACAATATTATGGATATAAATGGAGATGCAACGTACTATGTATTGCATACGGGATTTTTTTCCAAAATTTCACATTTTTCCTGATGTTTTCACTTTAATATCTACATACCTGCCAAGTTTCAGAATCCCGCTACTACGGATCTACCACTTCCACACCGGTGTGACAAACGCAGGCAGCTACGTCACAAAATTTTTATATAACAGCGATAGTCGCTATTCCTTCCAAGTTGGATCGAAATGCTATTGCTTATATTGGTGAAGTCTCGTAGAATAACATTTGAGAAATAATTTTTTTGGATTTTCTGTCATAATTGTGGTTCTTTTAAGATAATTATTCGTTTATATATTTAAACAAAATATTCCGCTGTCCCTGAAAGTTACGAGTAAGTTTATTTCACTTGATGTTATCGACGAATGAATATTCATGCGATCCGGCAAATATTTGTTGCAGGCCGGTTTTAGCAACTATTTAAATTTTAGAAATTTTATATAAAATGAGCGTTAATGCTCTTGACTTCTCTTCTGGATGAAATTTCAAACCGCGACACGTTTTTTGTTTTTTTTTTAAGAGACGGATATTTTGACAACGAGAAAGTTCCAAAACGGCCGTTTTAAAATGGGACGAGCATCTCATTTCTAATTCAACGTTCGTTTTCATGCACAGGTTCACCTGAAGGAGGCGGTGGAGGGCGAGGGGGGAGACGGCGAGGTGGGAGGGCGTGGAGGAGGGGGCCTGGGGAGGGCAGGCGGAGGATTGGTGGCCGCGGGGGGCGGAGGGGGGCGAGGCGCCATTGGGGGCGGAAGGATGGCCTCCGGGGCAGCTATCTTCAAGCGCCGGCAGAGGGTGCTGCGGTCGTGGGCTGAATGCGGAGAGGGGAAGGGCGAGGTGAGTGTTTGTGTGTCTGGGTGCGAGGGAGTGTATGAGAGTGGGCGGAGGAGGTCAAAGGTAAGGGGCGAGAGGAGGAGATGGGAGAGGTTGCGAGCGAGCGAGGCCCTACTAAGGGGAGATAAGAGGAATGAGAAAATGGAGAGGTCAGAAGTTAATGGAAAAGTAGAGGCTGTACGATAATGGACAAAGTTATCCTAAAGTTGCCCGAAAATTTTTCAGAAATCCTTACTAAAATTTTCCTAATAATGGTTAGACCGCGATAGCTTTAGTTGCATTAATGGAATAAATGAAGAGCCTTTCCCCGAGATGTGAGGTCTGGAAAATCGTTCTGCGTTCGAGATTGTTGTTGTTATTTCTTTTAACGGACTTTCTCGAGTAAAACGCCAATAAACGTCGTCATAACTTAATCGCGCGTGGGAAAAAAATCCACCTTGAAAGTTGAAAAATTGCGTCCGAGCAAGTAAGTGTTGTGGTAAAAATTTATACGCAAAACTTTCTCGGTGGAAAAACAACTTTCTTGGTCTATTTAAAGGAGGAGATTTCCCATGATGGAAAAGTTGGATAAAATTCTTTACGTTAATTTCTGCATGATTATCTGTAATCCAATAAAAATATTTTATTTATTTTTTGGCGTAATTTTCTATTTCGATGAATAAATTATATTTATGCCCGTATTTACGTTCATTTATGTCAGCTCATGAAAAAATAATGTGGATCATTTATCTTCAAATTTACATAAAACAGGGATCTAATAGATAATAAAACGGCAACTAACTTTCAGGAAAGCTCTAATTAAAATTCAATTCAACCTGTTACGTGTCTCCACTATGTTCGAGAAAATGTTTTCTTTCTACGATATATCATATACCTATACCTAAACTTATTCAAAATCGAATATTAAGCATTAACTCAAATCCTCCTCTAAAAGCTACCAGATAATTACTTGGCCCCATGATGGGTCAATTTCTTTGTAATAGCACAGCTCCTGCTGTTTCTCGTTTACAAAACTAATCTAACTTTCTCAAATTAAGATCGACCGGAAGATCTTTCGTCTTCCTGCCCTTACGAGTTGTCTTGCTAGCTTAAAAAAATTAACACGCACAACAGCAATTCCCTTCCATTCCGGGAGCTTCCTTTATTTGGAATTCGTAGGCATCGCATTAATAAAAACCCACATTTTTCATTAACTCATCCTATTTCCCGAAATACTCTCCACCGAGTAGTTTTCCCACCGAAAAAAGTCTTTCCTATCCTGGGAACAGAAACTTTTCCTGCATCTCTCTTTTACAATTTTCGCAAAAGACTCCAGATATCATTTCCCCTCCGGAATTTTTCGCGCTCAGAAATATTTCATGTCCTTTTTTTCGACCACCTTGCTTTGAAGTTTAGACATTTCCTTCCTGCGGAAGAGCCGTCTCGAAATAGAGGAGCCAGGAGTAATAACAGTTTTTTATTTTTAGCGAGTAACGCGAAGGATTTGCGGTATCTTTGAACCTGTCGCGCCCGTGCCGTAATTAGTACACGGACTGTCATATCCAACTACACACGCTATCTTCCGTTTTTTTATTTTTCTAGGGATCCGCTTGGAGAGGACGCGATGCCCTGACATTCGCCGAGGTCAAAGACGGAGAGGCTGTGGACGAGAGGGTCCTCCTGAGGCTTTGCGGGGGCGGAGAGGAAGCGGTGGAGGCTGTAGTGTCTTCGGGACCAACCCTTCAAATCCGCTTCGCCTCCTCAGCCTTCGACAATCCGTTCCATCCGATTCCGCTGACTTACTTGCCGGGATTCGAGCTGGAGGTCCAGGTGAGAGAGAAAGAAAAAAATGAACTTCGCCAACTCCTACAGGGTTGTGTCTCTCTCATCGTCACATTTCTACGTTTCATCGGAACCAAGCAGAAGCGAATTTAAGGGTTGCGAGACCCCAAAGTATAGCGGTTTGCGATGCTTACGACTCACAATTTCGGAAAACACTCGTTTAAATTTTATGGAGGGGTAACAGGCTATTAAATCCTTAACAATTTATTTGCGTTTAAATATATTGTAAAATATAGTGGGTGAGCTATTGACATCGATGTCAATTGCAGCTCTAAGTCGTTGAATAAAAAATAATTATTTTTTCAATGTTATCCTTGAGTTGAGGCTCGGTTTAACCTAATATCGTTTATGTTGATCGTTGTCGTCTTTTAGGATGTTGAAAGAGAAGGGCTGTAATTGCCGTAAAAATGAAAAGGAATACTCGCACATATATGTGTATGTGTGAAAATTATTTTTACAGCAGTTAAGAGTTCTTTTTCAACATTATCATATTGCCGTAGTGCTCAACTTTTTTTGTTCATTTAGGATATTTTTTGTTTGGACTTTTCACACTCAATACGATACATTTCTTTACCTTCTCGCAATAAGTTCCTGACTCTGTTAACACTAGCTCTCTAGAGGCTCTAGGCGCGAGGCCCTAGGCCAGGGGTCGGCAACATACGGCCCGCAGGCCACATCCGGCCCCCGAGAGCGCTTCATGCGGCCCGCGAAGATATGATGAAATAGTGGTCGGTAAAATTTAAAATCGACAATTTTATATTTTCATTGAAATTATTGTACCAAAACGTAGCTTTAGCGCTAGTAAATCATTTATACACGATTTTCGATAATATGAGACCACAGGATCTGTAGATAACTTCTGATATAAACAGTCTTCCGGCCCGCAGAAGGTCTTGTGACTTCCAATGCGGCCCTCCGAAGCATTCACAACTACGAATGTGGCCCGCCATGCATAAAAGGTTGCCGACCCTTGCCCTAGGCGGTCGCCTAGATCGCCTGGCACTATATCTCACTCAATCGAGGTTAGAAAAATCGAAGGGTGGGATATGCTTCTGACTCCGCGTCATATCGAGAAAAGAAAGCCGAAAAAATGAGACGGCATAATAAGGCCCCTTCTCCGTATTTCAACCGTGAATGTAATCATAAATCCTGCAACAGGTTGTTTCACTTTATATTCCGCCAAATAGGAATGCGAAGAATTTGCTGTTATTGACAGTACTGCTCCCCTCGGGGTTGCCTCGATCGTTTCTCCTGCGGAAACGGCGGAGATTTTTGACTCTTTTTGAAACAAAAAGTGCACTCAGCCTAAATCCGAATGGTTTCATTTCGACTTATTCGTTTTGAGTACTTAATCATTATCCTATAATTACGCACGTGAGTCTAGACAAAAGAACTCTACCCGTAAAGTAGGTCAGTTAGAAGTTAAAAATTTTATCGAACAGTTTTTTATTAATGCGTCTCATAAGTTTGCTCGTATGTTTTATTAATACTCGTAATTATTCTGAAGCGGCTAATATCTTTTCCGTAGTTTTTATCATTGAAAGTCGGGCAGTAAGACTCATTAATGTTTATGAGAGACCGTCTCATAAATATGCATATGATTTGTTCAAGGACACTTGTCACCTAACGGAACACCGAATCCGACACAAAAAGCGAATTATGCTAATCCGAAGAGCCATCTACGGTAACTCGGCGGCAATTTTAACATATGGCTGGCCGCGCCTTATATTAAACAAAGCAAATTAATAGCTCTTATCTAATTCTGTGGGTTCGTTTCTGTCCTAAAACTACATCTCATTTATTTCTTTCAACTGACAGTAACAAATGTGTGAGCGCAAATGTCCGATCTGAAATTTATGGCGCAGTTGAAAATACATATAAATGATGATTTACATTTACCGTGCTAGCAAATTAAATTTATATTCCCAGGAGACGCGAATATCGATTAAGACAATAAAAAAATAAAAACAACAATTTGTAAATATTTATCTCTGTAAAAGATGAAAAACAGAGTAAGTTTTAATAAAGACCACTTATGCATCTTGCGCCGAATGTTCAAAGACATTTCAAACAGCCTTTCAAATATGATGAGTCAATGAATTGACAGAATCGTAATTATATATGATAATAAAAGAAAAAACATCCTCCTCTTTTAATTATAAGTTCGAAAATACAGGCTTTCCTTCGAAGGACGCAAGATGGAAGCAAAAAATCAGACACGTATACTTAATACGGAGTTTCCAGTAAAAAATAAAGCAAACAGATTCTGATGAAAGTTTCCAAAAAGCTGTTGACATTCAAACTAAAAAGGATACAGGAGGTTAATGGGATCACGTCTCGCTTCGCTGATCAAAATCTCGGCAAATCCGAAAAGCGGCTTCAGCAACAATGAAATTCAATTAGTCCATCAATTCAGGGTGGCATGGGTAATTGCCGAATGACCTGAAATAATTTCAAGAGCCTCAGAGGTAATTGAAATTATGCCGAAACGACCAAAAACGCGGCCAATAATACAATGATAATCAACTGCATTCCTAATTTGTTAATCTTATTTTAGCGCGGGTATGATTTCCGACGTTTTTTCTCGCCAAAAAATTGCTTTTAAATTCATCGATATGAATTTTGCGTCTCCGAAACCCTAATATTCCCAAAAATACCCTCCAACTTGGCGCACTAAAAAAATATCTTTTTCGCCATTCTATGGAACTATTTTTACCGCTACGGTAGATATCGCAAATCTACGCCCTGGCGCGCTCGGAACGCCTCCTTCTCGAACTAATTATTCATCGTAGCCGATTTCGCTTCACGTAATCGGTAAATTATGCCCGGTTTTTTTTGCGGGGCGATTTGAGAAAGGGCCAAACGCTCGGGGGTGCATATATCCCCTAAATTATCGATTCCAAAACGCAACCAAGTCGGTGTGAAGAGTATATGGGGAAAATGGCGGATTCTCCTAACGGGAGTTTTCTCACGTACGCCGTCCACATCCGTATCTCCTAACCGTTCTCTCTCTCTCCCTCTCTCTTTTTCCATCCTTCTCTCCTCCGCAGATAAGACTTCTGCCCAAGGAGTCCCTCTCCTACGTGAGGTGGAGCGGGGAAGAGGTTGAGGAGCAAGAGGAAGAGGAAGAGGAGGTGGAGGAAGAGGAGGAGATGGGGCCGGGAGAAGAGGAAGACCCGAAGGATGTGGAGGAGGGAGCGGGGGGCGGCGGCGGAGGCTTCTTCCGCCTCCGCCCCATCCCGTGGCCTCCCCGCATGAGACATTTGGCCAACCTACCCGACTACCGTCCCTCCGTCCGCTTCCGGCCAGACGGATCCGGGGGAGGTGGCGCCTCGTGGTGCTATTTCTTGGTGACTGGAGGCAAGGGCGAGGTGGAGAGCCCGCGCCACACCATCCCGCCCAACACCCTCTGCCTTTATGTCTTCAGGGCGGAGGATCAAGGTCAGTTCGATTTGGAAAGCCTTCAAATAAATGTCCCAGCGGTCGGTTGAATCGCGGGAGTGATTCGGCAGATCGATGGTCGACTTCGCGAAAGAAAGGTCTTTTTGCTTTGCGCCGTAGAAATCTCATTTTAATGATTGATTCGTTTTCTTAATGTGGATTTAAGTTTTTGCTACATTAACTTTCGCTTGAGGCGGTAAATCAAGTTGTTCTCGGGCTGCATAAGCTTAAGGATACGATGTTGTCAGTTGAGCGAGTATTTATGGACGCTTATTCCTATTTATTTCGGGATATGGCAGAAATATAAATTGTCTCACAGCAATGAACCTCATCATCTAAACCTTACCAGAAAAGTGCCGCCTGCTAAATTGAAATAAATGACATTATTATTCTATACTTTCCCCGTGTTAAAACCGGATATTTTATTAGAGTAGGAAGTCAGTGTTCATCAGTGTGTGTAAATTCTTCTAATTAGACATATTATAAATACATTTTGCTGCTTTGATGTTATAAATTCGCTAATTTATATGCATTTTTTTCCATAGTGGTACAATATCATTCAAACACACAAATTCTTTTTTTCGCTATTTGATATGTTTAAAAGACTATTTCCCATATTCTGAAAATATATAAAGATGGAATATTTAAAGTTTTAGTTTAATTTACTTTAATGTAATTATTGTATTCGAGCGAGTTATTGTTTTAATAAACGACAAAACGTTAACTTTGCTCGTCTTATGGCTGAAAACAAAATCAAGAATAATCATTATTTTTTCAGCTTTTATAGTGCTTATTCTTGATATTCGCGATAAGAAATAAACTCTACTTCATCGATAGTCTCTAATTATATTTTTTCATATTTCTGTGTTAGTTTAATCGACGAATATTTAGTTTAAGGAGCGTCTCCGGTCTATAATTCAAGTTTTCTTCAACCCGAGTATCACTCCGAAATGAAGATCATAATCCCCGAATTTTTGGGAGCGGATCCGAAATGCGACCCTTCCCCCCACATCCTCCTCACCATGTCCACCCGTGCGACACTCCAAGACGGACTTAAGAATCGTCTGACACGCATAAAACCCTTACGGTGAATCATTCCGAACTCTTGCCTACCACGAGAACTTCGTGGCCTCACGCACCTGCACCAACCATAGATTTATATCAATATCTCGGAACGAATCTCACGGCTGGACGTATCCTTCTCTCTCTCCCTCCCTCGGAGCAGATTCTGCTGAGTTAGGAGGTCCGTACCCCGGCGGAATGGGAGACGCGGGAGGGAGGAGGGGGACGAGGAGGAAGAAGCGATCCCTACACCTCAACAACCCCTTCTCCGTGGAGGCGCCCAGGGGAGAGGGGGAGGGGGGAGAGTCGGCGGAGGAGGAGTGGAAGGAAGAGGAAGAAGAAGGCGACGACGAGGAGGACTCGTCCGTCGTCGTGGTGGAGGAAAGGAGGGTTTGGATCTCGTTCTCCAAGTTCCACGCTGCCCCCTCTGCCCTCGGGTCGGAAGAGAGGCTGCCCACGAGGAGGAGGCTGTTCGCGCAAGAGGAGGAGGCGGCCGGGGGAGGCGGAGGGGGAGGAGGGAAGCTGGGAGGGAAGAGGTCAAAGGGGGGAGGGTGGGCGGGGGCGAGGGCCGAGTGCATGGCCGGAGGGATGAGGATCTTCGACGGGGAGGTGGGGCCGGAGGACGCCGAGGAGAGTCAGGTGAGTGTGACGGGCTGATGTCTCCCCCCCTCCCCCCACAAGAGGGAGTTGGGTATAAAAGGGAGGAGATGACGGATGTTTTCGCACGGTGTCGCTTTTGGGGAGTTTAGCGATAGTATCGTAATTGAAAAAATACGAGGGAGAAAAACGATCCCTCGAATCGAGCTCTTCGGTTTTCTGTTTTGTTTCCATTCGTTTGTTCAAATGGCGATGGGACCTTAAAATAAGAGGAAAAAAAGGGAAGGATTGCCGAATAATAACATTTATCTTTTTTCCCGGAATTTGCAGAAGTTTTATCCCTGCCCGTTAACTTAATGTTTGGAATGTACTAAAATACGTTATGCTCAGTTTCAAATAATCTTGAAACTTTGCCATTAAATATATAAGCCAAGTCGTGAAAATATAACAAACTTGAAGTCATCAACCAAACACTTTATGGTAGTTACCTTGAATTTATTCGTATAAAAAGTTATTTCGCGTCAATTTTAATGGAATATTATTTCCATCGAATTTTATTTCTAAAAGTCTCATTCCCCGTATAACTTGGCAATCTAAATTTCTGGTGCTGAATAATAATTTTTTGTTTCCTGCGTCGAATCGTTCATATTAGGATTTTATTTTCATTTCAGCTTCCGCCATTGCTCGGGGAATTTTGTAGAGATGATGCACCGCCAAGGCTCTGCGATCACTCGCACCTCGTGTTATCCGGAGAAGAGAACTCGGTACCTCAAGATGGACAGCCAACGATTGTAGAAGGTACGCTTTTTTAGCGCGGTGCTTGATTTTTAAATGCCATTTTCGAAACCAAACGCATGGGAATGTTACGTTTGGATTGCATAGGGAAGAATACTTTATAGTACTCTCAAGTTATCGGTTATTTTGCGTATAACCAACATTTTTGAAATTTCAGAAAACAGATAAGTTTGCCTTACGATCGCTGGGAGCAAAAAAACCATCACTATTTTTTCATTTAGACTAAAACTTTTCTAGCATTCGATGTTTACAAAGCAATTATCGTGCCTGTTGGTAATGAGAACTATAAAAAATTAAAAACATCTTTGCCTTTTTTGTTGACATAGAATTTCATTGAATTCTATTGAAATTATACGCGAACTTAGGAAAATGAATGAATAATTTATTAATTTATTTTGAGTTTTGCTAAAATAGAAATACGTCGATTGTCTGGAACTTTGCAAGGAGCCAGTATTGCATTGAAATTATGTGAAAATCCTTTAATGAAACATTTAATTAATCCTCTCTCTCTCTCTCTGTTAATTCAACAGGGAATTATAGTGCTCGTGTTATGGATGAAAAAATTCAAGAACAAGCACTTAAAAATACTTGTCTCAGGAATCGGGTATAACCTTCTTGTGGTTATTGGAGATACCTTAGACCAGTGTATCTCAAACATTTTTGAGCCGCGGCACACTTTCAAAGATAAATACGGTAATATACATGGTGTAAAAGATGTGTCATTGCAATTCAATTTTAGAAATCCCACGCGAATGTTACGTAAGATCACATCTACCCATAAATGTGAGACGGATTGATCTGTGTGACTTCACTGCGGCTTTAAAACAAGAAGTCCAAACCAGGACTAATGCAGGCTGGTTTCACAAAGTTGACGTCCCGAATTGATTACTTATATCGACAGGAAATGTTTCAGTATATGTTAGTCATTCCGAAGAATTCTCATACCATAAATACCATTTGTAGTTCATAGTCTGTCAGTGATTCAGAAAAATTGTAAAAACAAATTAATAGAGCATTATCAGGTTTAAAATATTAAAATCAATGTCAAAATCTCTTTCTGACATATTTTGAATGTATTTTTAAAAAATAAACTAATTTGATAAATGTCACTGTTTATACGCTAATGTGTATGGATCAACTGTCAATTGCTGAAGAGTTGTCGAGCGGAAAATAAAATAACTCATTTGTTCATTCGTCAAGCTCAAGCCGAGTTCGGTAATAATGGCAACATTCCGATAAAATACGATTTAAAACGCAAAAATGTTTTAGTGCAAATTCAAGAAAATAAGATTAATTATCAAAATTCGGTGATAATCAATAAAATCTACATTCTTTTTCCCTTAAAACAGTACAAACCTCGTCCCGATATCACAATTTGAAGATATTTTAAAGTATTAAATAAAAAAAACCTGCACGATGGATTTTTAGACTTCCTACGTAAAACAAATAAGGAAAAAACGTTCCTGGAATCGAACCCGGGACTTCAATCTTAGCCAAATAAAATACATCCCGGAGGTGGGCCCTGACAGCACGAGTCTCATATCAAGTTTCATGAAAATCGGTTTATTGATGCAAAAGTTATTAGTAGGGGACACACACACACAGACAGGACCATTTCATAAGGCTGTTTCCTTTGGAAACCATCCTAAATAAAAATGGAGAAAAGTTACTATGGTTACGACGCTTGAATAACTATTATAGGCGAAAGAAAACAGTATGGGTTTGATTTCTCTATGTCATACCAAAAGAAAATACAAATTAAAATGTTTTTCTTTTATAAAGGACTTCTATAAACGTGTATTCATATTCTCTCTAAGTGGAATGCAGTTTATGTCATATGCCGCTGAGGTTTTCATTTTAATATCATTCTGATAAAAAAATCTTTATCGTCCAACTTTTCCTTGTATTCAAGTAACTTATGGAAATCGACAAAAAAATTCTGGGCGTATCAGCTGCTAGTATGAGCATATTTTTGCAAAATTATGACGATTCAACGCAAGTTATAGTCGTTTTCCTCCTTCGTGTAGTGCGTTATTTACTCTCCAGCGCATATTTTTTCTACTCGTTCTCCCGTCGTGTAGCACACCGCCGATAAAAAAACGCCTTTACAACACCTGTCCCTCTTTCCGAAACTGCATTTTGCGAAATTTTTTCCCCGCATCCTGTATGTTTTTGCCGTCACGAAAAGCGGTCACGCAACTTTCGGAGGGGAGCCGCACTCACCTCTCCTTTCTCTCTCGCACTCCAGGGGGCGTGGGGGTCGGCAGGGATGGAAGGCCCAGGATCCGCACCCCGGCGCGCCCCTGCCGCCTCCCCACCGAGAGCTACCTCTCATCCGGACGAAGCATCACGCTGTCCCTTCGCTACGGCAGCGGGTCCGCTTTGTTCCCGCTCGCCTTCCGCCTCCGCTACGAATTCGTGAGCGTGGAGATGAGGCCGGGAGAGAGGGGCTTGGGTGGAGGGAGGAAGGGTGGAGGAGAGGGAGCGGAGGGAACCAAGGGAGGCAAATCGAACGACTCCCTGCCATGGAACATCGCCGCTGAGGTAAGCCGTGGCCATATATCCCGCCGGAAATAAAAAAAAACGGATAACGGAACGTCGGCCTCCGTGACGGGTTTACGTGTTGAGCGGACGTATATGGTTCCGGGGCGAATCCATTTCCCACAACGCACTGCCTCTTTTGAGTTACGCGGGGATTGATGTAATGGCGTAATGGCGAAGCGATCGTCATATTTTTCAATTTGTGGAACTTTCCGTTCGGATGGGCTCGTGGACAACCTCGTTCGTCGAGTTTTGCAAGCTCGGCAAATTTGTTTTATACAGCCAGCCGTTTGGCGGTTTTTAACTCGTCGGAAATTACGTGTCACCACAGGGAGGATGGTGCGGCACTAATTTCGTTCAGCGTTTAAGGCTGTCAATTTTTTTTAAATTAAAAGGTCCTTGCTTCCCTCGTTCCATGAATGTGAACCTTAAAAGAGATCAGCGTTATTTTCCGTTAATAAATTACTGTTTAATGAACTGGATTGGTAGAAGTATGGCTAACGAGTCGGACCACCGATTGGTTTTAATCTTGTCGTCCTTATATTGCTCGTCTTTTTTTAGTTTTGAATTTCATGTAGTACAAGACCACGAATTGATGTTTATGAGCTACTTTTTTTTAATACAAACATATTAGCTTGGAGACAGCGGCCTCTCCAAGATGCGGATCCTTCTTCGAACGTTTAATTTATTAGAATTATCGTACTCGTCTTATGGCTGAATACAAATTCCGAAATATGCACTTAATTATAAAAAAGGAAAATGAATCCATTAATTCCCAATAGTGAATATTGAAACTTTTTAATGATTTTTATATGAATTGTTAAATTAATTCTTTATTACTTTTGTTACTCTACACTTATGGATGAACTTCTTAATTATAAATTAATAATATATTTTTGATGTTACTCTGCACTCGTAAGAAATTGTTGTCAATAATTGAGAAGTAGATATCTCCGATAGCCATAACAAGGTCATCAAAAATTTGAATGATACTGGAGTAGCAGCATTTCGTTCTTCTAGTTGAAAATTCTTCGATTTGAGCAACAGCTTGTGCCGTTAACCATGAAATTGGTCTACTGAACAACGATGGCACCCGGGTGTGAGCCACGCTCTAATTGCTCCGCTCTTTTTCTGTTTTTCCTAGTGGTTCTAGTGAAAGTTTTATTATTTTATTGTGCTCCATCCTCCCAGTGCGGTGAATACTCGTCGGACGTATCGGAAATTGCCGATTATTACTATTCCATAAGACGTCCGAGGGTTAATTTCCTTCATATTTGTGGATTCTCTTCCTCGGCGAACGGAGTTGCAAGGAACGCCTCGTGTCAGCCGTCTCATAGACTATCGCCGTCCTGGCTCCTGCTACACCTCCTACTCATTTCGTCGGACATTGAACTTAATCCGGGGCCTAACCACATCTTTGGTAACTTCTCAACATACTACCAAAATGTTCGTAGCCTTAAAAACAAGTTGAGTGAATGTGAATTCTCCCTCGCAGAGTTCGCCTCGTTGGACTGCCTTTGTTTCACCGAAACTTGGCTTAATAGTCATGTCCGTGACGTTGAACTCCCCTTTTATACTCTATTTAATGTTTATAGACGTGATCGTGTTAATCGTCGTGGTGGTGGTGTTATGATTTGTGTGAATAATAATATTCGCTCTAGACGTCGCCCCGACTTAGAATCAAATTGTGAGATTGTGTGGGTAGAAGTGACTCGAAATTCCAACAAACTTTTTATTGGTTGTTTCTACAGACCTCCCAACGACGAAAGTTCCCTTGAGGACTGCTTTGATTCTCTCTTAAAAGTATCCCGACTAGGTAAATTTATTCTTCTTGGTGATTTTAACTTATCTGTGGTTTGGGAGTCACCTGACGCCGGTTCGCCAAAAACTTCACTGGACTCGTGGTTCATAGACCATTTTATAACTGCTCTCTCATTGTGCCAATTTAATCCACATGTCACTCGTGAATCATCCATTTTAGACTATGTGATCTCGAATCTTCCTCTTCCCAAAGTTTTTACAGGAAGAAACGCCTTTCAGTCAGACCAAGAATCACTCGATTACTTACAACCGACTACTTGGCAACAGTGTCTCCCCAACAGCTTGTGTTCCTGGCCTTGCTCCCTCGCTCAGCGCGACGACTTCTTGGAATCTGCCTCCCGTAAGAACCCTCAGAGCTTGGAAAAAGGCTGACTGGAAGACAATAAACCATGTGCTCAACCTACTCCCATGGAATTTTTTACGACTCGGTTCCGTTGATGAAGCGGTCGAATTCTTTTACGACCTAATAGTGAGTGTTGTCAACGACTTCGTTCCTTGCAAAAAATCGTCTCCGAACCGACCCCGGTGGATGTCCGCCGAAGCTTTTCTCGCCCTAAAAAATAAGAAGGCTTGTTGGAAGCTAATGAAATCGTTTCCCAATCCTCACACTAAACGAACTTTTGCCTATCACCGACGGCACGTTAATTTTTTACTGAGGCGTGACTACAAAGACTTCATTGATAGTGCGTGCTCAGAAATCAATTTCAACAATAAATCATTCTGGAATATAATAAATTGTCGTAGAAAAGGTGGACGAATTCCTAGTTCAGTGAACTATCATGATTCCGTCTTTTCTGGTAGTGCTAGGCCTGAAACTTTTAACGAGTTTTTCAGATCAAATTTTTCACCTCCCTCCCCTACCCCTATCCCTCCCCCTCCTCTCTACCCTAAATGTTCCCATTGTCTATCTTCCATTTTCACCACCCCCGGCGAAGTGCACCAGCTCCTCTCTGCCCTCCCTTCCAAGAAAGCCAATGGACCCGATGGTATCGCAGCGGAATTTCATAGGCAAACCGCTTCTTAGCTCTCGATACCTCTTTCTATACTTCTCAACCGCTGCTTCGCCACGGGAGTCTTTCCCCAACAGTGGAAAATAGCCAACGTCATCCCTATTCACAAAAATGGCAGTAGATCTCAGGTGGAAAATTATAGACCCATATCTCTTCTTTCCAACCTATCAATCGTTTGTAAAAAAATTATTCATAATCGGCTCCTCGCTTTCACTCTTCCCTATATTTCCACGCAACAACATGGTTTTCTTCCGGACTCATCAACTCTAACCAACCTTCCCGTGCACATGAATAATATCACGCACACATATGAAAATTCTTCTCAACTGGACGTGTGTTACATCGATTTCGCCAAAGCTTTTGACACCGTTGACCATTCTCTCCTTTTTCACAAAATCTCCCATCGCTTTAATGTCCATCATCTCTTTCTCTCCCTCATTTCTTCTTTCCTGTCAAACAGAAGTCAGCGTGTAGTTATCGACGGCTACCTATCTTCTCTTGCTCCTGTCACTTCCGGTGTGCCTCAAGGTAGTGTCTTAGGCCCCCTTTTCTTCATCCTTTTCATAGACGACTTAGCGGATATAATTGCACAACCCTGCGGGATACTACTCTTTGCAGATGACTGCAAATTATTCAAACAGATCAATTCCCCAGCCGACTCTGATATTCTCCAAGCTGCCCTAATCCGCCTCTCAGACTGAACTAAAACCTGGCGTCTTAGAATCAATCCCTCCAAATGCACCGCTCTTACCTTCACCTTACGTAAGCAACCAATTATAAACCAATACAAAATTCTTGACATAACAATCCCCTTAGTTACAACACAAAAGGATCTTGGTGTAATTTTTTACCAGAAGCTATTATTTGTTACCCATATTAGGAAAGTCACTTCTCGTGCCATGTCTATGTTGGGCCTCATCTATCGTTTCGCCGAAATTACGGACGTTTTCTCTCTACGCACATTCTTTGTTAGTTGTGTTCTCCCAATCTTAGAATATTGCTCACCCATTTGGTCCTCAGCTTCCCAATCAAATCTTAATCACCTTGAAAGGCCCCTAAATTTCTTCAATCACATTATCCGCCAGCGAGTTCCTTCTCTTCGTAATGCGTCCTCTTCCCACATTCTCCACACTCTTGGTTTACTACCTTTGACCGATCGTAGACAGGCAATTGACCTAAAGTTTTTCCGTAACATTGTAAATGGAAAATATAGAACTCCCGACCTTCTCTTCAGTTACCCCCTCCGTATTCCCTCTAGAAATACCAGATTACATGATTTATTTCACTGCCGCACTCCTCGGCTCTCAACCACAAAACGCTCCTTAATTTTCCGCCTCCCAAACTTATATAACCAAACTCTGATGCAAGATCCTCATACTGATGTTTTCCATTGAACTCCTTATTGTTTTATTTGACTGTTTTATATATATTTTTATATGCATTTATTATTTATTGGTTGTAATGTTCAATGTAATAGGCCTGAGTGCTGTTTTTGAACTTATTAAATAAATAAATAAATATAAACTGAATATGTACTATTATTCATGTAATGTAAATTAAACAAAGTTTTTCATAGTATATTTCATAAGGATAAAATAATTTCAACGCAGACTTTTCCTCTCCTCTGGAAGTAAACTTAGAATACCATCATTAGCAAGTCAACGCATACCATCTAGCCACAAAAGTATTACACAAGTAGTTCTGGATCCACCTACTTGCCTTTCAATACAATTTTGATATATAACAAGTAGGGGTGTGCACAGGTTTCCCGTGGTGCAGAAGTGCCTTTTGCCAAATTCGCCGTAGTATACACGTATACTAAGGTATTTACTTTGAAATCAGAAAATTATTTATCCTTATATTGTGGTGGCCCTGCTTTTTTGATCCGTTCTAAATATGTTCATTTCGTTTTCCCATTCTATACTTGCCCTACACATGGAATTTCTTTGAAATCGGCTAAGCCAATACCTTCCAAATTCATAATTAGAGAAAAATTCTAACCTTGATATGGTGGTAGCCCTGTTTAGTCGACCCGGTTGAAATATATTTTGGTTATTTATTTATATGAAGATTACATATATTATATTTGGTTAAAATCCATGCGGACAGTTCTCTATAAATACGTGTAAAAGAATTATTATTTAACTTTTTACTGAGGTAGCCCTGCTCTTTAGCTCCGCTTTAAACACATTGATTTAATTTTGGTATGTTGTGCAAATCTTGTATACAAAATGCAATTGAAATCCGTTCAGCCAATTCCTTCCAAATCCTTAGTTACTGAAAGAGTTTAGTATGTAATTGTGGTACCCCTGTTTGGCTGATTGGGTTTAAATATGCTAATATGGTTTTGTATATATGTGTATATTATATTTATTAAATTTGGTTAAAATTGATGTGAACTGTTCAACACAAATACATGTAAAAATAGTTTTTTTATCCCTTGTATTGTGGCAGCCCTATTTTCTATATCTTTACTAAACATCTTGATTTTGTTATTCTATGTTGCACGCCTACCTCATACAAAATTTCATTGAAATCGCTTTGGCCAATTCCTTCCAAATTCATAATTACCGAAAAGTTTAACTTTGCAATTGCTTAGTCGATCCGGTACAAATATGTCATTTTGGTCATTAATTTATCTGAAAACTCTATATACCAAATTTAGTTGAAATCGGTTCATTCATGAAGAAGATGTTAGGGGAAACACACGCACACATACACACACACGGACACCGAGGCGATCTCATAAGACTACTTTCCATTTTCTGGAAATTAGGCTAATAATATCAAAAATTATGAAAAAATGTTTTTTCATGGTACGCATTGGCATTTAATTAAAACGCAAGTGAACTTTTACATGGTAATGATGAGAATGAAATGAACAAATATATTGAACATAATTTAACGTTCTCTATGGGCAGAAATGTAACTGCCGTGAGAGAACGCCTGGACTGAGTTCATTATACGAGATATTTGGAAACTTTTTGCCTCTAGAAATGTCTGCGCCCTGATGGAAGAGCTTTGAGAGGAGGCTTATTCGACCTGAGGCCATGGCCAATAAGAGTTTTCCCTTGTTAACGCCGCGTAGCAGTCATTTTTTGTATCGACGTCGAGAACAACTTGTGACTATCCTCGGATATGAATGTGGACCGCTTAGCTTTGACGTTGCAAATTATTTATTTCTGAGGAGGGGTTATTAAATAATAGAGAAATATAGCGGTTTCTGTGAGCCCATCGAGGGAAGTGGTTTTCTCTTGCGCGCTTTGCATTCACCGGCTCGATTGTTTTGGCCTAGTTACCAAGTGACCTTTCCAACAATCGCCGATCGCAATTGCCTTTGTTCTAGAGATCGCTTACGTTTAATGGTCTTGCTCTGAATGGAAAGTCCATCTCGTCCAGCGTACATTCCTACAGCTTAAGCGACTTCTCGGGCTTCTTTTGAAAAAGGTGGTTCTCTTTATTAAAGTAATCACGAACCCAATTATCATGAATTTATTTAAACTGTTATAAACAAATGACCTACACACATTGTGTTCTATCGCCAGAACACCGTTATCGACACAACCCCGCACAACGTTTACCGTTAAAAGTTTAAATTATTATAGCAGGAGCATTTTAGGATATAAAATGCATTATTTTTCGCATCACTCTTTTCATCTTTCTTTTCTTGGTGTTTATATTATATCAGACTTGACTAAGAAAAATTGATCTCTTATGTTTTTGCTGGAGGATTTATTTCGAGAAACATTGCGCCAAAACTTTTAAATTGTATTTACTAGCACTTCCTACGTTTTCAGTGTAACTTTTCTAATGCTCGAGATGCACCACCATATGAAGCTGGAATATTTTCACTTTGGAAGGTAGCCTAGCGAGACAGAAGCTTTCATCTAAAGCCCGCTCCACACATTCGTTATTCGCCGTGTGCCGAGCCAAGAATATTCGTCACTCGCCAAATATCTATAGTAGTGCGGATGGAACAACGAGCACCGATGTTCGTCAACGGCGAACTAATATTATTTCCCGCCGAGAGTCGGTAAAAGAGCACGAGTCAAAGAGACGAATATTCGACAATCCGCGATGTTTTAAACCCCTCTGCACACTTGTTATTCGCCGATTTACGAATGCCTCTCCGCATTGATGCCAAATCGTGGGAATTTTCCCTATTTGCGGGAAATTTCATGCGGATCTGGCGGCACTGCGCCTTCCGAACCAATACTCAGTGCCGTCAGTCAGTCGTAAAGTGTATGTCGTGCAATCACATCCACCATCTTCTTTTCCGCGGTTTCTTCTTTTCCGTCTTCAACAACAAAAGCGGCACTTGCAGCGACAAAAGTATCTCCACCGTTCAAATCCATCTCCAAAATTTCAGTGCCACGAACATTTACACCTTTTCCCGCGAGTTAATACGAATATTCGGGATTCGGCGATGGACGATTAGTGTGGAGGCATCTACAAGTAGCGAGGAAAATATTTACTCGTCACTCGGCAAGTGATCACGAATGTTCGGCACTCGGCGAATAACAAATATGTGGAGCCGGCTTTGGTAAATGCGAGCGCAATGTTACTCTCTCCTGTAAATTATCTGCAATTTATACCTTCACCCGATTTCTACGTAAATTTCGTAAAATTTCGAGGAAGCGCCTCTAGCTATAGTAATATTTTTTAATTGCGTGTAAATAAGTAGTATTTATTTAGAGATATATAATTTTAGAAGAAAATACTATGTTTAGCAATGGATGCACGTTTGTGCTAAGTCACCGCGACTGTGAGTTCTAATGCTTTGATATCCCGTATTATTACTGTTAAAAGGGTTTCACTTCGATTGTAATTTTTGTACCTGATCCTATTATTATCTTTATTCTCCTGAAATTTCGTTCAAGTTTCTTTAATTTACAGGAAGTAAAAAATATGTTAACATCACTAATTATATTGAGCGTTTATTCGTTTTGAGTAATAATGCTTCAATACAATATACCTTACGAATGGTTTTTATATATAAACTAGCAAAGCCCGTGCGAAAAATTCGCAAAAAAGTAAATTATTGTGTCAGCGTTATTCATAATATCTTTATATTTAAAAAAAATATTCAATCAAAAATATAAGGCACCCCCCTCCCCCAATTGCTCCCTTCGGTGGACGACCATGGATTTTTCTTTGTATATCATTTTAGTTAAACACGGCTCTCGTATGTACACATACTTTAAAACATCTGTTTCGATCTCGAATATGTCAACATTCTATTTCCAATTTTGATTATTAAGCCGCAAAATTGAGTAATACCTTCACTTCTTAACGTAAATACCTTTAAAATTACTGTAAGCAATATAGTAATTAGATTTGTTCTCGAATATATCTATTTCGGAAAGATTCGTTATTATTCATTAAACGTAAAAAATTTAGTACAAAATGCTAAATAAAGCGGAAAATTTAAAAACATCTTCTTTGAGAAAATGTCCGTCAATGTTCATGGAATGTCATTCAAAAATCTTTTCGCATAATGTTTTCGTATGGATTGGAGTTAAGTTATTCGCAAGTTTATGACATCAATGGTTAAATGCAAAACAACGGTAAATCATCGCATTACTATGGTTGATAGAGGTACGTTACGTAAATGACGACGTTTAGCTGAGTTCACGAATAAATTATGTCTTTCAGGATAGAATTATAACGATTCGTCTAATTTCCACTTAAACATTACATCTGCCTAAGAAATGATAGATTACTTCCTATTAAGCCAATATATACATGCATTATATACATAATATCCTTATTCTGTCCGTCCATCCTTCCGTCTATAGAAATCCCCATAAGAGAACACTTGAAAATACCTTTTCTCACTTGCAGGTTTTTTTTTCTTTTGCAAAATTAAATTAGAAGTAATTGACCTACGATCTTTAGAAGGGGACCATTTTAAAGAAATGTAAACATAGATTCTTATTCTTGTCGTCGACTTATGCCTTCGGTTCAAAATCGCTCAATTTATACGTTTAAATCATATTTATTGGAAATTTTTAAGCTTTGTAAAGATATGTTGTCTTGCCGACAGTGTCATTGTTAAACCTCGAGATTGTATTGTTGTCTCAAGCCTTATATGTACTACTAGTTTAAGGTGCTTGCATACTGCAAGCATTTCATCTCAACTTCAAAAAAGATTAATTTTTCTGAGAGATATTTCATTATGAGAAATATTGCTTTAATTCTAAAAAATTCTCCTCTGGACGGGTTTTCGTTTTTTTCATTATGGAACAATAATGGAGTAAAACAATTACTAAGTTTTGCAATTTTAGGAATATTATACTTTTCCTACATTAAGTTAATAATGTCACACATTTCTGCCAAATTTTCAATTTATAGCACACTTAGAAGTGAAATAAAATTTATTTAATTGTTTAAAATTAATTAATTTATAACGGCCGCAATAATAATTTCATGGATACACTGAGATGTCTATCCGTTTGTATAGACTAATCTCTAAATAACTTAATAATTTCAGCTCCCTATCCTCCCCCGTAGTATCTAAACATTTACCTATATGTTTAAACTTTAAGAATTTTTATCTTCCAAACAAATTAAAATATCAAAATTTGTATAATACCTATTTCGTTTTATTCCAATTCTTCCTATAAAAAATTTCAGCTCCGTAGCACATTCGGAAATACATAAACCTTGAAAATTTGTTTAAACAATTGCAAATTTTTAGCGTCCGCATTGTTAAACTTTTTCAAGATTTTCGTTTTTTCTAGTCGATTTTGCACAAAATGCTACCTATGAAAAAAATTTCGAATCTCCAGCTCATTTGGAAGTGCCTAAACATCAGTATCCTCCTATATGTTATCATTATATATAGTCGTTCCTTACAGAGGAGGAGGAGGAGGATACTAATGTTTAGTCACTTCCAGATGAGTTGGAGATTCGAAATTTTTTTCTTAGGTAGGACATTGTGCAAAACCGACTAGAAAAAACGAAAATCTTGAAAAATGGTAACAATGCGGCCGCTAAAAATTCGCAATTGTTTAAACAAATTTTCAAGGTGAGTAAGAGACAAAATTTAATGTCCCATAAATTAAAATTTGCTCTGAGCATATAAGAATTATATAGCGTAATGGATTTCTTTGACGTACAATTTATATTCGCCCAAAACTATTTTTACTCTCTGTAACACTCAATTATGTGAATTTTATATTTATTGTTTACTTTTTAGTACATATACATGTTGGTTTCATTAATTTTTTAAAATTTTTAACTTAATACATAATTCACGCATACCCGTCATATTTGACGAGAAATTACGCTAATATATAAAAAGCCATATAACAATGATGATCTCCAGTTCAACAATCTATTCTGTAGCCCAGGGAACTTTTCACTAAAAACGCAATATTTTGATAAAATTTTTAATTCTTAAGAAAAATTAGAACGATTTCGAGCCAAAGGCAATACTCGATGACAACAATAAGACTCTTTGTTTATTTTTCTTTACAATGGTCCCTATCCGAAGATCGTAGTTCAATTACTACCTAATTTAATTTTTCAAATGAAAAAAGCCTGCTAGTGGAAAAGGGGATTTGTATGTGCTTTCTTATGGGGATTTAGATTGAGTGGTCGGACGCACAAACAAACGGATTGCTCTTCATATATTAAGATTACAGTCATACCCCGTTTAACGCTGGTGATGCGTTCCTGAAAACGAGAGCGCTAACTGAATCAGCGTTATGCGGGGTCATTTTAGTAGGTATAGCACTTATTGAGATGCGTTCCTGAAATCGTAATTTATTACCTATTTCCAAAATATTAGTATAGCCGCTCTTCTTTCCAATACTCTAAAGCTGTACTGAAAATAATCTAATATATTATAACCGCTGTCTATGTCTGCGTCTCTAAGTGCGTCCCTGCGTGCCTGCGTCTGAATCCTCGAGGATGTCACCTCCCGGCATGAACGCAAATAAACCGAGAACGGTTTCGACAAATCTTTCGCCTGAATACTCGGCGCGAACTCTTGCAGGTTTTAAGTGGGTAGTCGTTTCCCTAAAAGGTACGGGTATGATATCAGGGAAATTTTTGTTTTTACTTTCTCCATATACCGGGAAAGTATTGTTTTCATGAAAAAATCGAATTCGAGATTTCTACGGAAATACATATTTTAAGGTCCCCTGAACACGTTTTGACTATTTTCTCGATGATGTCTGTGTGTCTGTCTGTCAGTCTGTCTGTCAGTCTGTGTCAGTCTGTCTGTCAGTCTGTCTGTAAGTCTGTCAGTCAGTCTGTCAGTCAGTCTGTCAGTCAGTCTGTCTGTCAGTATGCCTGTCAGTCTGTCTGTATGTGATAGATTTTTGTGGGCGATCTAACTCAAAACGCGAAATTTTATATTTAACATTTTTATAAAAGTTAGAAGATCTGATTAGTTTTTAGTAAAAATCGGTCTACCGGAAGTGGGTGTTTACTCTTGTCACTTATCCGTTATTTTGAAATATTTGCTTTAATATTTGATAAATGTAAAAATGTACTGGAATAAAAGTTGTAGGAAATTTATTTTCTACAATCTTTGTTTGATACATTTTCCCATATAATGCATTGTTTAAGAGATATCTTATATTTTTAGCTGCCACCACCACGCCACCTACCGACGACTATTGTTAACAATTGACGCTTAGTTACGTCTTAGTAACGTTCCTTTTTCTTTTCTTAATTGTCAACCGGAAATAAATATTGACAACGATCCCAGAGCTAACAACATGTAATTTCCCATATAAGTATGGAGAAAGTCATGTGTTGCCCACATCAGTTTAATTTTCATTGTTTTTACTTGTTATAAACGCTCGCGTTCACTGCGGTTGAAATAATACATTACTTTTTACTTTAAATGTTACACATCACGTTTAATAGCGTTAAAGAAATGATAGTATTTTGATTTTTTGTGTCACTGGCACTTGGCCTGAAAAAGTTCGAGAACCTCTGCATAAAACATGAGATGAAGTGGAAAATGCTGACCTCGCTAGTCTTTTCCAACTTCCGCGTCTGTGAATGGGAATTTAAACTCCGCTGCCGCTTACTACTAAAATAAAAAAAATCAATCTCCATCATTTATCTTGCAAGCATAGTAAAAAATGTGGTGGTTTATGAATATCCCGCCAGCGACAGTAATGTACCCTTAAAGTAAAACTTTAACGGAAAGGTATACAAATGATCATGCATATTTATCTTCTAAAGTTTCTGAAGGCAGGTTAAAGGAAATATTTCGGTATCTATACCTCATTTACATTTCTACAAACCAAATGCTTTCTCATGTTGCAGGTTTCACGAATATTTAACGAAAAATGCATTAACAAGTCTCTATGGCTCCTACATATATCTCCCTCTTAGAGTGTAATACTATTAACTCCTGTAGTTTTTTGAGAATCAAACATTGGTGAGTTATAACTTAGGATAGCTATTTCGCAGCTAAAAGGTAATCGGCCTTGAAGTTTTGTCATTTATATGTGTTTCTCAAACTGTGGGCCGCGGCATCCCCAGGAGGCCGCAAAATTATTTTGGATGTAAGGTGAAATGTCGAAATATAGTTTTCAGGAATAATAAAAAAATTTCAGATAATTTTTGGGAAAACGAGGTAATAAAAATTATTAATAATTACATAAAATGAAGAAATTTTCAATCAAGTTTCTTGTTATTACCGTTTTCAATTCAAAGGTGGCCGCATAATATCCAAGGGGACCGCGACAATTGAAAGTTTGAGAACCACTGATTTATGTCATAACTGACATAGACCAGTTTATCGCAACCGGCTGGTCAAACTCTCACAGTAGACTGTCAAAGTTTAAAATCCTTAGTGCATATAAAACCTACTTTAGACTGAATGCTATCAGTCGAATACCTTGCAATCGGAAATTGAGAAGTATCTTCCAAGTTTATGAAGGTTGAGCACGTCCATTACTTAAGTGGCATATAGTGTGGAGCTCACCCCCATTTACAAATTTACTTTATATATAACTACTTTAGGCGTACGATTTGTATTATAAAGCGGTCGATCCTAACATCCTGGTTCTCTAGATATATTTAAAGTTATATTAGAATCAAATTCTTTTTATATGTATCACTTTGACAATTATATTTACAACACTCCTTTTCGTCACCTAATTCACTTTGAATTTGAAACACATTATCAGTTATGTTGGTACCCCTTTGAGGATCGTCTAGCTCCCATTGTGGTACTTGTACCGAATTTTGAATAATGCAGTTCTAAAAATTTTAATAAAATCTATTTTTTACGACCTGCTGATTCCCTCTTGCCTACACGTAATGGATATCTAAGAGGTAGTGTAATGAATAGCTGGTCAGTTTAAAAATTTTATGAAGAAAGGTGACTTCCGTTTTATTAATTCATTTTAAGAAAAATTATAGTCATACCAAAAAACTTCTACGAATAATTATATAATTAGTTATTTAACATGATTACATAATCTGTAAATAAATTATCTGCTTTGTTCATTGACTGTGTTAGGGCAAGGTGACAGAAATGAAGTTTTCTGGTGTAATTAGGTGATGGGTGACCTCTGTAACTTATTTTTTTATTAAATTTCCCATCTGTCTTTCAGATGGAGGAAGAGATACCGAGAGATACGGAGGACACTGAGTCGGCGGTTCCCCCTCCGCTAGACCCGGGTTCAATGTCCTGCAACCACATCTTTAAAGGTCCCAAGCGTCCGAGGCCATCCCTGTCCAGGGAGGTCATCCTCCGCCGCCAGGATCCTCCTTTTCAGGGGAGAACACCTCTCCACTCTCCTCGAAGCGTCTTTCTGTTCGGAAGGGGAGGGCGCCGCGACGTCTCCTGCATCACTAGATTCGAACCGCGGAGGGGACAGCGGCTTGTGTTGGAGCTCGGAGAGGTGCGGATGGGGAGCGGCGGGTGTCACTCCGAGAGAGATCCTTTTACTGGAAGGTGGCAGTGTATCAAAGGGAATTCCCCCGAATACTCCTTCAGGAGAGATCCGATATTAGGAGACTGGGCCTCCGATTCCTCCATCGTCGGGATCTTAAGAGGCCACGCCAAGACGTCCAT
The DNA here is from genome assembly GCA_028673005.1 of Tanypteryx hageni. NCBI lineage: Eukaryota > Metazoa > Arthropoda > Insecta > Odonata > Petaluridae > Tanypteryx > Tanypteryx hageni. The sequence goes on from CM054116.1 coordinate 98,297,316, forward strand.
CGGTCAGTCCGACAACCGCCAGCACACCGCGAGGACTGGGTTCGATCCCGGAGGAGGCGGTTTCTTCGAGAACGGATTCAGGAGGATGGGCCTGAGGAAGGTTTTGGGAAGCGAAAGACGCGAAGGAGGGAGGAGGATAAGGGAAGACGCGTCCTCCAAGGCGGAATACCGCGTGTCCCAGATACGCGTCCAGAGGAGCGCAGATAGGAGCGAGGAGGGTGAACTCTGGTTCTCCGAGTTTCCGTGGCCGGGAGTGAGGCTGAGGCTCCACTGCCTCTGCGGTTACGTCGACGACATGGTGACGATCGACTCCGTGGCGGGGTCGTCCGAGCTGAACTTCAGCGCGGCGGGTATGGCACCGTGGCAGGACCAGCGAAGCTTCCGCTACTCCGGTTGGATGAGGTTCGAAGAGGCACCGCAGAGGTACTCGGGATGCGCGGAGGGGAGGAGGATATCCGGACCCAGCGGTACCCTTAGCAGGGCCGAGGGAGACCCTTGCGGAGGCCATCCGTGGCTTCTGGAACCGTCTTCGGCGGGCGTGTTCCTCCACCTCCGGATAGCCGGAAGGGCGGTGTCTTGGAGCGGAGAGGGGTGGCACCCCCCGCCCTCTGCCCCCGCTCCTCCTCCCTATTGCTCCCGCGGGCAGAGGGCGTTCGTCACCAGGCCCGGCCTCTCCGGAAGACTCGTCCTCTGCCCCTCGTCCGTCACCCACGTTCGCCTCTTCTCCGGCGGATGGCCGCTCGCCGCCCGGTGGGATTCGGCGCTGACACCGCCCCTCGCCTCCGCCTTCGTCTTCGAATTCGAGGAGGCGAGCGGAGTGGTGGTGGAGTGGCTGGAAGTGATTCCCGGACACCCGGAGCAGCCTCCGCCGCCCGCGCCGGCGTCATCCTTGTCGGCACAGGGACATCCGGCGGCAGCTCCACCCGACGCCGCTCCCCAGGCGTCCTCCTGCCCCACGCTCTGCCCCGAGATTCCAGCGTGCGTGTCCCCGGAGCTTTGGTGCGACGGCACGCCTCACTGCCCTTCGGGAGCGGACGAGGCCCTCTGCGGGGCGAGAGGGAGGCCTCCCGCACCGCCCCGGCCCTCGTCGGCTGCAGAGGAGGCGGGGGTGACGCTGTACACCGCGGTGGCAGTAGGGGGAGGCGTGGCGGCGATGGGGGCGATCACCCTCTTACTGGTTGCCGTGGCGAGCGCTGCGAGGAGGGGGAGGAGGAGGGGGAGGAAGGAGAAGGAGGCGAGGAGGGGGAGGGGGGAGGAAGCCGTCGGGAGGGTGGGGACCCTGGTGGAGAGAGAGAGGGGAGAGAGAAGGGAGGGACGGCCTGAGGAGGTGGAGGAGGACGAGTACGAGGACTACGAGGGGGAGGAGGAAGAGGAGAGCGAAGAGGAGGAGGAGGTTGTGGTGGGAAGGAGAAGGGGACCAAGGGAGGCCATCTGTTGACCGCTCTCGCAATCGCCGAATCTTGTTTCTCTTGAGAGCCGCCGAGTGGGACGGGAAGTTTGGTCAGGCGTCGGTCCATCCGACGCTTCGAGACGCCGACGGAAATGTGAGTCTCCGGAGAGAACGCGAGCCTCCTAGGAGGCGGCAGGTGCTTCTCGGATGACAGACGGGCATCTCTAAGGCATGGATCGTCCGTGGGAATGTTTGGAGAGTGGAGGAGGAGTTTTCGTAAGCCACTCCACGTTTCTCGAACTGTTCGAGGAGTGAGGAAGTTCGTATTTTTTTTCCTAAGAGATCTTCTGGCAAGAGTTTCTGAATTTTTTGGCACCCCTTCGATAACCCCTTGGCTTTAACCACTGTCTAAATGTGTGTTTGATGAAGCTGTATGGAAGATACTCTTGAGCATACTCTCTGTGAATCGATGGTCCTTGAAGACAACTCGAGGATTACGATGGCGACTTTGTCTAGTGAAGTTACCGTTGAGGAGAGCTGTCGGACACGGAACGTGATATCTCCTTAGTTCTGTGTACCGTTTTCTCATGTGTTTTCCTCGATGTCTTCAGGTTCGAAAATCGTACCGAAGGGACATCCTCTTCCCTCCATCTTGCGATTTGCGCGCCTCAGCGGGGAACAGCTCAAACATCCTCCAAAACGGCTGTAACGGTTTGCTCTGAAAAAATGCCTATCGCACGACCTTTTCAGACGAAAAGGAGGATTTTAAGACGGAGAATCCGAGAAGATCCGATGACATCTGTCTCAGAGCGAGATCCGTAAGGCGCAAGGCTCAGCCCCGGGGCGCATATTTTCTTCGGCCGACTACTATACCGAAAGCCACGTTGGGAGGATTTTGTCAAGAAAGAAGAAATAGTCATTCGTGTACTTTGGGAGGAAAATAAAATGCCATTGTGATCTTTTATTGTAGGATTCGTCAGCGTCGTTCCGGATTACGTTCGAGGACCCCGGAAAGCGATTTTGCGAAACGGTGAGGCCACCGCCGATTCATCCCGCCTGTCCTGAATGGCTCACCCCTCGGAACATCTCTCTCTTTCTCTCTATCTCTTCATAGATGAAGGAAAAATCGAAGAGGAAGAGGAGAAGAAGAAGGGTTCGGTTGGAATTGCTCAAGTCGGCTCCACCGTGTGCGGTAATTCGCCGTCGGAATGCTCGAAGGTTATCCTAGTGTCTTTAGCGTAAGGATACGTTATTTGCCATTCGTTTATTTTTGTATTTTTTGGTAGTGCGGCACTCGATCGCGGGTGGGTTTCAAATCAACATTCCCTTGTTTCGACCCGTTTAATGGGGGAGGAGACTTGGGTTGATTGAAAAAGAAAACAAAAAAGAGGAAGATCGTGTGCGCGAACGGATGGCGCCGGTTCGTTTTTGGAGAATTCGTGTCCGAGGACTTATTCGGCCAGTGAACGGTCCGAAAACAAAAGGAGTAACGCCGCGGCTGAATGGGTTTGCTGGATGAGCGTTCTCGCGAACGCATGAGAAAGAGATGGCGAAAGAGCGAGATTTTTCCGGGTGCTGCCGTAATGTTTTGATTCCACTCAGGCCTTATTTCCAGACAATCTTTTTGAAGGGACATGTTCTCCTCAAGTGCTCAACTCGGTTCGGTACGAGAGAGGATGAAATAAAACATGCTCGGTGTTCTTAAAAGTTTTTTGCGGTGACTTCTCGTGAGAAACTTTTAAGCAATTTGCCCCGCGAAGACGAAGGGAAGCTTATAGCGTTCTCGCGCTGGACATTGGAAGTCGTTGAAACGACTGAGTCAGATTCGGATGCGTCGAAACAAATAGATTTTAGGAAAGTAGAATTTGAAAATCAAATAGAGTCCCAGCGAAGAGTCAACGAGTTGCCGCGCGTGGTTGATGTCTTTAAACTTGAAAAAATTAATCGGTAGTTCCTAATACGTTTGCGTTTTTTGCTTATTGGCATTAGAACGGTTAATAATTCTGGCAATGCCTAACGCTTCCAAAATATTCGATTCGATATCCTTCTCTCGATTTTATATTTACGTCGCATTTGACGCAAGTTTTCCTTCCTTCCTTCTAGTTCGTCGATTAATGAGCTTTGTGGCTCCGCGATTTGTCTCCTGGAATTAACCCTTGCGGAGAAGTTCAGACTAACTGGCGCGCTTGCGCTTTTTCCAATTTTCCCAAAATTTTCTCTCGGGAAAACTTCCTATAATCCTCTTATCGCCGCTCCCAAGCGCTTCGCTCGTTGAACATTAATCGTCTTAGATTTAATCAGTATTCGATCGCATTGCATTCCGCACGATACACCATTCCGATTTTTTCCCGACATGTCGACAAAGCGATCGAGATACATCTCTTTACGTAATAACTGCCCAAAACGGAAGTTTATTTTGATGCGTATATTTATTATATTTTCGTACTTAAGCCTCGTCTGATAATGAAAATTTATATACGACCGACTCAAAGCTTTAACTTTCTAGGTTCCTCCGCGAGCATTCGTGACGTTTGGCTTCCAAAACAATCGCGCATCGCCTCACAGGATTCCGTTCCCCCCAACTTCTCCTCGAAAAAAAATCGTTCCGATCGTCTCCTGGCAACCGGCCGCCCGCCATTAAGCTCTCGTTGATTTATCGCTGGCGACGTTTTTATTCCGAGAGGGTGTGCGATATTTAGTGAAACTCTCATCCAACGCTCAAAAAAATAAATATGGCGGTACCTATGCCGCCGATCAAAAGCTCTTCCTTTGCGCCCGTCCCCGCGTCCGTCGCTCCCTCTGCCCGCGCAGTCTATACGTCTGCTTGGGTGCGTGTGTGTAAGGGGAGGAGAGGGTCACTCGGTGTGGGGGGCGGTGCGTCCACTTTATGAAAGTGGCCAGACACTACCTTTCATCTCTTGTGCGCATAATTTGAAAATGTAGGAATATTTATTTAACGACGGTATTTTCGCAACGTGCTCGGCTCCAGCTTCGTTTTATTTACCTCGTGTGTTTTGAGATTTATTTTTTTATTGTCAACTTTTCGAATGGATGTATAGGAGCAATTAGCTATTTAAGAATGCCATCTCTGATAACGGTATCCTAGTGAAATTTTTCATTAGCGTCGAGATGCTCCGTTGCAACGGAGGTTTCTTTTTCTGTGCTGTTTTTTCTGCCGAGGGTACCTCGAAAAAATTCGAGCTTCTCACGGAATTAGTGCATGTTGTGTGTTCTAATGTACCAGTCATCCACTTCGCATTCGTTTACTTGTCATCCGTTGCTTCTGCGATATCATATTCGACAAAGCGTTCTCTCAAACGTTCCTATCATTCCTAGATTCTCCAATCGCAACACAAACGGCGCTTGATCGTTCAGGCCACTATGCTAATTGCATGAATTACTCGATATTGAGTGAACAAATGGCAAAGAAAGGGGAGTATTGATTCTGAAAGGGAATCGGTCCCTACATTTACAGCAACATAATACTCATAGAAATAACCTTATGAACAAAGATACATGACTTCCTTTGAAGTGTGATTTCCCAGAAAAATGACATTTTAAGGATTAACTGCTTCGTACCGACACATATATGTCGAATTCACATATCTTTTTTCTTAAATCGAACCCACAATATGAAATAAAAAGAGTGATGAGTCAATAATAACAAACCCTGAGGGATTTGACAATTACAACGGATCTTGAACTAGTAGTCCAAATGCTATGACGCAATACTATCCGTACGAATTTTTTTCTTCATATCAATTATTTGGTAAATACGCTGTGTGACACGGGCCATAGATACTGATAGAGGTAAGACATTCCAATATGGATTCCAGTTAAATGTTACAACTATATCTACAGTTCCAAGTCTAGGTAGGCTATCGGTTAACATTAAATCGATTCATTGAGATTCATAAGACTAGAAGATATCATGAATGACTCCTTTGAAGGAATAAAATGCTTTTGTACATATCTTAGTGCTTTAGTATATGATGAGCCATTCCTACACACTTAACTTTTTACTTATAAAACACTGCCTGTGTTGTTAATTCCGTATGTTGACTGTATGTTGTTGTTTATCTTCGGTACTCTGCATCACTCGAGTAATATTTTTTTAAGTTTTTTTCTTTACTTAGCATTAATTATTCGATCCCGCCGATTCCTTCAATTTAGATCAGAAATATAAATTAAATCACTTAAGAAATGTCCTCATCAAGATACCTAATTCTGAGTTGGGGAGCTTTTTTCAGGTCACAACGCGAAAATCAATATAAACACTGCAAAATCGTCTTCTTTTACTTTTTTAGTAATGCGTGTTAAATCATCTCATCATCAATTGATTGATACGAGGATAAATTTACCGTCTCGCGATAAAGAGCTTAAGGAAATTTTTCAAATAGGCACCTGAAGTGAGATGCACGAATCGAATGCGAGGAAGCGATCGGGGTGTAAATGACGTTCTTTTGTTTCCGATTTCCCGTTTGCGGAGCCGAGCACTTTGCGGCAGCGTTCCCGCCTTCTATTGTGATCTATCAAATGACTGTGAATTGGAACCCTTTTTACATTAAGACTATGGAGATACGTTTTTCATCCTTTGATGTATAGTTTCAAAGGAAAAAAGGAAGGAAATGGATTAGCTGAGCTCGCTCAATTGTGGCGTATGTTACAGCGACACTTAAGCAATACCCGCCGACAACAAAAATGACTGTGTGAATGAGTCTCTGTCGTGAGCTTGTGTATATGTGTGTGTTTGGAAGAGTTTGTACTATTATTTATTTCCAGGGTAAATTTTCCGAAGTGATTAAAACTGCTTGGTAAATCATTCTCTCTCTCTCTACCTTCCTAAGACATAATTGTATATACCTGTATATGTTTATAAAGTATGATCTCGCGCATTCTCCTCCTCATATATCCTCTCCCGTAAGAGTTTGTAAGAATGTTCTGATTCTAAGTGATGGAATATTTTCATCGAATTTCTGGATAAAGACTTAATGGAGAGATACAAATGTTTTGTAATTTTTTCGATTGATATTCGCTATATGCTTTGCCTCGGTATCGATGGTCTAATTGTGTCATATTGATTTCATCGTAAATTTTGAATGGGGACGTTTTAGGAAATCAAACAATGTCAGGATTACATTACTCGATGAAATAAAAAAGTGAATTTTTTAAACCTCACAGTATCTGATGAGTGAATGAAAAATTTTCGTCTTGTTTCTTTGAAGCAATTGATTTAATCTGAAAATTCCGCTTACCGCAGCCAACTGATAGAATCCGAAAGACTGTCTAATTTATAAATGACGTAGCAGTTCCTCAATAATGGAATCGGCGCTGTTGTCTATTAAATTCTTAAAGTTACAATGGGGCAAGCAGCTAGTTTTAGAAAAGAAGTGAAATGGTGTTTAGATCCAATCGAAATGCTCAACCTGAAAACGTCTGAGGAGAAGGCAGAGAGGGCAAGGGAAGAACGGCATTATTCCGAATAATTTCTTCGAATGGATTTTTTGGGTAAATGTGTCATTCCTTTTTATTTCAGTCACTCGGAGGGTGAGAGAAAATGTGTCAACTGAAACAAATATTTCCCCTTTTTAATGAAATATCTCATATTAATGTGTAAGTTCAAAAGTTAGTGATATTCTATTCACTGGCCATTAAAGTTTTTATGACATATTCGTCTTTTTTATTAAATATGTGTATGTTTATACGGAGAAGAAAATTTTCCATCGTTGAAATTTGTGGTAATAGAACGAAATGAAGTTCACGTGATTTTCAATCGAATTGGTGTAAAAAAATAGGAGATCAACTCAAATGAAAATGCATTAAAACAATTCCAATGAAATACTTTCTAATTCCGACAAAATACTTCCGATTCCTTCACTCTCTGTAAGAAAGTCGTCGTAACCAAATCAATAAGATGACTAAAATAAAGTCCTTGGTATTCTATTTTTATTTCTTTTGTGAAATGCCATAAAGGCATAGGTGAAACGTAGACTACTCGGTTAGCATAGACATCAGTTTGAATCTGGATGTAGAAAAAAGGAAAATTTCTGATTGGAGTGGAAAGACAACTTAGTTCTAGAATGGAGTAAACAATTTAATAGAAGCTGCATCACATTTCAGAAGCGAATGTCCTCGAATATTAGCTTCGTTCGGTCGTTACGGCTATTTACGAACGAATAATAGAATCTCCATAAGGGCAACATAAGGCTTTCCTCAGATTTTCTGACTTTGGAACTTGATTTAGTCTTCTGCTATTGATCAAATGAATTTCGTCTAATTTCTGCTACACTACTGCAATATCATCGACAATTTAATTATTATTTATTTTTAGCTTTATAAATAAGATAAACATTTAAACATATAGTTTATTTAATGCAGATTTGCTCATTATCTATTAAATATAATACGTATTTGTCACGAAAGATTTGTTAAATACTTTTGACTAATTACTTGGCATGGAAGAACTTTAGTAATGGTAAAGGAAAGCTAAAAGCGTTATACAGTCGAAGATACGTTTATGTTCGATTAAATCCATTATAATAGAAAATCAATGTAAATAAAAAGAAAAAAGTTACGGTAGTACAGTCCACGCAGATGTGAATACGTGTCGCTAATTGAATCTGAGAAAATTTAGCAATTTAGCACCCAAGCATGAAAATAACAATGTTAACTCAATGAAAAAATAACAGACGTTTTTAATTCAAGTTCCTATCTGGCAATAGGATAGAGAAACTCGTAGATACAACCTCTACAGTGTCACGCTTTGATGAGTTAGTTGTACTTGTACATTGAGAGAATAATAATTTTTCTGGAACTCTAATAAGGATTGAACTTTTCACTAAAATATAAATAAAATATTTCGTAATTACCCATAATTACCAAAACTAAATCGATGAATGTTAACGGAAGACACTATTTCCAATATATTTTTCGTGCTTTCTTAAAGTTAGTAAAAATAAAATTAATAAGCTTTGTAAAAATATACATTCAAAATAAACAAAAATGCATTTCATTATTAATTTAACGTTTTCAAGTCATTTTGGGATTTTGCTAATGTCTCATAAGCTATGATCGTTTAAATTCTTTTGTGAGATTGGAAGTATTAAGTTAAACGAAATTGTAAACCAAAATGCTCTCATTTCTTCGTTTCTGATATTTATTAATCAGAAATTATATCTTTAGGGTATCGATTAATGTCAATGGAGCTTAAAGATCTTTCTGACTAAATGATAAGACAAAAAAAATATATTCCGAAAATATTTCCATAAGTTAAAATCAGCTAAGAATATACATTTTCATTTCATTTGCAGATTCCATAAAAAATTAATCGTTATTAGTTACTTTCCTCAAAAATTATATCATAATTAGATTTGGCCAACGGTCAATGCTTATGTCTAAAACTATCAATTTTCCGGTAAAACTCGTACACTGAAATTCCTTTTTGAGATACACAGCAAGTTTAACTGAAAACGTTTGAATAATTAACAGACCCACGTTATAACGTGGCAAATTAAAAATTTTCCGGAATTGACGATGATTCCTAGATAACAGCATAACGTAATAACCAGAACGTGGAGAAGCAATATAAACCGAAGAAAATCATTTCCACCGAAGAATCTCCGAAAGGAAAATTATCTGGAAAGGCTACGATAAAAACTAGATAATGCGATTATTTGGCCCTTCTATCGGAACACGCCTTTTTGTTTCCGGTTCCTGAATCCATTGTCTGCGGGCGCATCGCGCTGCCTCTTATTTATTTGGTCGTCTCGATACGATTTTTGTGCTGTCTGATGTTTCGTCATCCGTGTGGACGGGATGAGGCTTTTGTAGCGGTGCCATGGCCGCATTCTAAACCCTGCCAATTTCCTTCCGCGTTGTCTTTCTCCGGGATATATAATAGAAGCATTCGGCTCGGAGACCCATCCAGGGGCCGAAGTCTAGACGCGGCGGGGCGATAGGGAAAGAACAGATTTGAGTAGTACATCGGTGGTCCCGCAGTCCGAATTTCTTTTTTTTTAGCGAACGGTCTCCCGAAATCCGAGTCGGACATCTTTTTCGTAAAAGAAGGCGGAATGGGGCGGTGCGAACACAAAAGGACGGTGACACGACCAGTCAGACAAAGACGCGAATCTCGAAAAAATTGAAGTTAAAAATGGATCGTGAAATGTTGTATCCGATGGGTGACAAGAACTTCGCGACGTCGGGTTTTTTTGCAGTTCCTTGTCAAATAATTTCATGGAATATTTCTGGAGGAAAGAGAATGAAAATTTAATTATCGTGAAAATGGTTGATATGCATAAGAAAATTTCTTATATTACACTCCACTGCACTCATAAAATTGGAAAAGGTGACATCCTTGTGTTTGGGTAAAAATTTTCACCATCCCAAATATCAAAATAAGATCGATTTCATTCAATATTTGCAAGCAACTCAAATTTTCTTCACTTTTCAAAAATTTAGAATGTTTTTTACTCGGACAAACAGCTCATATTTCAAGTAATGTGTAAAACGGAGAAACCAAAAGCTGCATTTGAAACTCAATTTTCAGTTTCCTCGTCGGTACTCGCCTAATAGAAGTAAAATCGTAATTACTGTCGTCCTTCATTTTGATCGAAAAAATCATGAAAGGGTGCTTTGTTAAATTTGTTCATAAGGGATATAAAGAGAAAGATCAGCCTAGGGCCTATTTCTAAATTAAAAACGACAAAAATATCTTCTACAATGCCACAACTGTAAAAGTTATGTTTGTCGTTTTTTGAGATGGAATACCGCCAAGTTAAGGCCCATACAGTTAAGTTTGTTGTAAAAAACATAATTTCATCAACAGTACTATTGGTTTATGATTGAAATTACAAGGTACGGTTTGATCACAAAGAAAAAAATTGAAAAATTAAGTGTAAAAAAATATTTTAAGCTAGAGATAGTCGCTAGATGGCACGCTCGACAAATATTTCCATACTGTGTTCTTCAAAAGCATGAACTCATGGATTTTTAAGTATCAGAAACTGAAAAAACAAATACCTATCTGAACCCTTAACTACAGACCACTCGTCTGTGAGGCGGGTGCGTTTTTTGTAATCGCTGCTGCACTTTCTTATCTAATCTTGGAACCTCCTGCGTCCTAGTACCTTCAAATGGCTATAGATGGAGTATTTTGGTATAACTTGTAGCAAATACTAGTACCCCTACGGGCTTGTAGTGTTTCAAAACGATCAGTTGAGTGGCAGCAGTCGTCACGTTCGTCTCACAGACGACGCGTCGGTGACATTATTTTTATCGATTTTTTGTTTTCTTGTAATCAATTTAGCTAGAATGTATTTATATACCATTAAAACATACAATTGCAATAAGTTTTGTATTTTTAAGGCTTAATAAATTTGTATTAAAAAATACCGTATCAACAATTTTCTTTCTTTTCTTGTGGTACTTTGCCATTTTCCATAATAAATGGTTAGGTTTGGTATTTTTTGTACAAAAAAGGGAAATAATTGGCAATTAGATGTTAAACAAAGGAAAGCAGTCTTAGCGCTCTTAGCATGCTTTATCGCCGAGATATGGGGGCGAGAAGATAAAGTAGTCTTTGAGACGAGGCGTCGGTATTAGCGTGAAAAAACTTAAGTGTCGGTAGTTAAGGGTTAAAAATCTCCAATAACTATAAGAAGATTATATAAACTAGATGCGCATTTCGGCCACAATGCAGCTGCCTTTATTGGTGATTCATCGAAAGAAGATTCTAAAAAAGAACCCGTGGTGCAGTATTTTTTAATACGTATGCGATAGAGGATTTGTGGGTAGGTGCCAGTTAAGGTTGCGCATGGGGGGCCTGAGATATGCGAATTTTGAAAGGGAAACGTGATATTAGTTGTAGGTATAATTCAAATATCTTAGAGCAATAGTGGGCAACCTTTTCTACTTGGTGGGCCGCATAGGTAGCAGTGAAGCCTTCGGTGGGTCGCATTGGAAATTGTCAATGCTTCGGCGGACTGGGTTCAAGTTAAATCGGAAGTTACTTAGAGATTCCTACGCACCGTATCAGTGAAAATAAAGTTCAAATTAAGTTTATAGGGTTAATATTACAATATTAAGAATCATGATTCAATTCAATCTTAGAAATACCTTGGAGAAAATATAAAAAACAAAATTAAAAAGAACTTACATGAATTGAGAAATATTTATTAAGGGCTCTCAATTTAATACTAGATATTTTAACAGGTTTTACTAGATATAAAATAACATGAGGTGGGTAAATTAAAAAAGTGAAAAAATTTTGAAAACTACGAAACGCTGGTGGCGGGCCGCATGAAATTGTTAAGAAGGCCGCGTCCGGGCCGTGGGGCAACCCTGTACTGGAGGATTTTTCTGGGAAATCGGTACGTGTTCTGCCAAAAAATGTTGTGAAGAACCTGAAATCGGACCTAGATCATTGTTTATGAATTGGTTTGATTTTTGAAACTGTATGGGCTCTCTAGTATGTTTAATTTTTGATTTGTTCTTAATAATTTCAAATTTATCTTATAGACAACATTTATGTAAGGAAAGAATTATTTTAAGCATTAATGCAATATCAATGAGACATTTTTATAGAAAATTAACTAATTTAACAGCATTTCATATGATGGCAATATTAATTCATCTTGTGAAATCATTACCATTCATATAAGTTAGCTATGGCATCAAACATTCGACCTAGATTCAAACGCTTTCGTCGCGGAAAGGAAGAGACAAACGCCTTTGAATTATCTTTCACTTCTGATTTGTTTTATTTATATAACTTCTACTAGGTAGTAACGTCATTTCAGAGAGTAAAATATGTAGTCTCAAAATTAAGACAATGTAAGAGACTTGGAAAGTAACTTTAGTAATAGTGCTCAAAGATAGCGCAACTCTGGAACAAAGAAGATTAGATTATTTAACAACTGACTCTAAAAAGTAAATTCCCTACGAGACGGAACGCTAAAGGAAGAGGATACAAAGGATTGGAGATGGGCTACGTAGGCAAAAATCCAGGAAGTCTATTAGACAATCAAGGATAAGAAAGAAGCATTGCAAGCTGCGCGAGACAGGGTAAAGTGTTTAAGGCAGCTTTTAAGGAAAGAGACGCGGAGTGATAAGGGAGGTGTATTCAAAAGGGAGACAAGCCCATCTGATAGGAAAGCAAAGTTGCCAGATGTTTTAAAGCGAGAGAAATAAGTAGAAGGGATTAATCATCACGTCCAACGAGAAGAAAGACGGGACAGGGGGAATTTGACTCGTGCATATTTCTGGAACTTCGCGTACACCTTGACTAAGGCATATGCCCCGCGGGACCTGACCTCTTTCCGAGTGATCCATACTTGATACTCGAACCTCGAGGCGAATGCCACTTTTCCCATCTCTCTTTAAATTGCTATTTCATTCCGCTGCCGCGAACTCTTAGTCCAGCTCATGCGACCCATCTAGTGGATAAATTAACTCCATAGACTAGTCTGTTTCGCGCTCGTGCGGAAATTTTCAACTACGATCGGGAATGCGTCAATTTGTCTCAAAAATGTCCAAAGCATTAAAGGAGGAAATTTCATTTCATTACAGATTTAATAAAAGAAACTTGATATTATAAGAAACATTGAATGACGATAAGATAAATTGGATTTGTGCCTTTAAAATATTTTTATTTAATTCCTTTCTCCGTAAAAAAGACGATAATCGACACAATTTAAGAATTATCTAACATTTATAGCGGATTATTGAAATGACGATGAAATAAATCGTTAAGGATTTGAAGATTTTTTTGCAAAAAAGAATTAAGAAATCTTGCTATACTATGTTAAATATCTTCGGAAAGTATTATATATATTGATTCCAAACAAATGGTAATTTGTAAATGAAAAATCGAACTCATTTTCTAAGGCTGTTTCCACGAAGCGTTAATTTTTTCTTTAAAATACGCTACCATATTTTTACACAAATTCCTTTTTTCCTCTGCTTATGCATATTTTCGTAGGATGGCCTCAGATCTAATCGGATCCAAGCCCCTCACCGCCTTTCTTCGCCCCCTACCGCCCCCTCCTACCATCTTTCTCAGCCTTCACCGACCCCACTGCCCCCCCTCCCCCCCCCCCCACGTCCCCCCTTCCCCCACACTGCCGAGGATTAATCGAAATCGAATGGGCCGTTTTAGACTCATTAATTTTCATGAGTATTTTCATTTTATCTCACAAATATAACGCCCATAATTAAACTGTCTTTTATATTTACCAATTAATTAAAACTGAAGGCTTTAAAAATAGCACCTAAATTTATTAGAGTGCTTCTCTGTAGGGGAATTTACTTGCAGGAGGTCAGTAGGCACCAGTACTTGAATTGGTGTCAGCAGTAGCGAGGTATTGCTGGGAGGCCAGTAAAGGATAAAGGGAAGTCAGTCTGAAACAGTCTGAAATGATTGTGGAGTGGAATAGCAGTTGTATATAATGGATTTGAAGAGAAATTGGTGGTGAAAGGCCAAGATTGTGGGAGAGGTGGGTGGAAGATCAGGTATGTGGTGAAAGGAGACGACGTGGGATGGCGACTGTGAAGAGGTTTAAGCATGAGAGGTGGGTAGAGCCTTCGCGACACGGGAATCATCTTAGTGAGAGCGAGATTTAAATGAGAAGTACTTTTGAATCTCAGTTAAGTCTATGCGTTAATATTCCATTCCTACCATTCTCCTCGCTTTCAAAATTTTGGCCAATTTTAAAAAACATATATTTAACCCAAATCCAATGATAACTTTCATGGAGTGATTTTCAAGAAAATGGGCATATCTATTAGACAGTCTGCCTTATTTTGGTATGAAATTAATGTCACATTTCAGCTTGTTGGGTTTTTTGTTAGCTTTATGTTTAGATGCAGTCGTACAATTTTGCTAAATAATAATAAATTAATTTACTGTGCCCGCAAAAGCGAATTTTTGAGATCTAAGATGAACTTAAAGTATTATTAATTGCCGAAATTCCTAAAAAAATTTAAGGAAATGAGAACTTCGTTGCACAGGCGAGGTATTTTTACGTTTATTTCATCTTTCACTTTAACATTCGAAATTTATTGCAAGCCATTGGAACGGACGAAAATGATGAATGATACCAGGAATGAAAAAGGAAAGGTCGGATAATGAGAAGGAAGGGATCAAAGGACGGAAGATGGATGTAAGAGGGGACTGTCTGACGAAAGGTTTGTGCGAGAGTGAATGAGTTTTATAAAGGTACGGAAATTGTAAATTGAACTCTCCTCTCGTTTTTAATTGGCTCCCATCCGTCGAAATTAAATCGCTTCCTTTCACCCGGAAGAGGAGAGATTACGCGACAATAAATCCCTCCTTAGGTTTGTGAAGAACAGAACCTTAGATGTTCGCGAAATTCGGTTTTATGTAGTTTCACCTCCAAATTCCCGTTTATATTTTACTGGTTGTATTATCGATCAGTTACTATCGTTGCTGTTTTCAAATTCCGACAACTGTACAGCCTATAAAACTTCTTTATTCCCTTATCTACCTCGCTCTAAAATGCCAACAGACTATTGAATTCCTGATACAGGAGCGAACATCTCATCGTAAAATACTTCTTCCCCCCTCCCCTACTTTTGGTAGTGCTTTGCATTGCTAACGAATTAACGCGAGGGACTCGTTCTAAAATCAGGTTGAGTTCGATATTTATTAGTTCTGCACTGAAGACTCAACCATTCGCATAATCAAAGAACGCTTCTTTGATAACGCTACCGTCATTAAACTACACCGTGCTTCTGAAGAAAAAAATTCGAAGGCTTAGACGGGGGAGGGGGGGGCAGAAAGCATTCTAAAAATCACCATTTAAGGAGGAGCGCAGATGTAGGAAACGAAATCGATGCGGCAAACGGAGAGTACTTGCTAGAACGAGGTATAACTTTTGGTTGGCTTATTTTTAGGCTTTGACCAATGGAGGAAAATTTCACACTAAAAGGTGACATTTTAATTTTAGAAGAAATTCTTATCCCTTGAATACATTCATAGCGCTAAATTTTTCATCGTTCACTTTTCTCGGTGTAAGAGAAATTTAATACCGAAATTTCTGTCTTTTGCGTGATGATAAAAAAACTTGATGATCACGTTCAATGTTAAAAGCGATGTAACTTCATGGCCTTTACGTATGAATTCCGTTACGTAATTTCCTATAATGAACTCTTTATGTAGCCTCTTATCCGTCACGCTGAAGGGCTTTCATCTTGTAATTCGACCGGCCTATTAAAAATATTTCCCACCTCTGTCTTTGGGATGTTGAAGCATCTCATGAATTAAAGACGATTAAATATGTTGCCGCTTCTTACACGCAAGAGGCGCTGTCGGCAAACTTCCCATTCCTCTCTATTTCTCTCTCTCTCTCTCTCGGATCAAGAGCCTGACCTGTAAAGCTGCGCGATTGACCGCCAGACTCGGCGGTATTTTGCGCAGCCCTAGCATCCAACGGTTGCCAGGATTTCTCCCAAATATTTCTAATTCATTGATAGATTCGTCCGTTTTAAGGCGTTATTAATTTATATAGTTATAATAAAATTATAAATGAATTACGTCCTCTCTATCCGCGGTTTTTGTTGTTTACAGCAAAAACTTCGTACAATAAAATCAACCGTCAAGGCACATAAGTTTTTTAGTTGTGCCGTACATTTATTTATAGTTTATTCCATAAACATTATTGAAATGTTTCCATGTTAGATCGCTAACAAAAGCCCAGTAACCACTTTCCATAACTTGGGAATATTCTGCTTTCCTTTGATTTCCGAACAAATTCCTACTATGCAACGTCACTTTTTTCTCACAAAACAGAAACTTCTCTCCTGTGTCGTTGAAACACAAGATGCATGAGCTGCAACTCAGCTATTAATATAATGTAGGTAATTTAACTCATTTAATTTATCAAATAAGAACTTTGATGTACTCAAAAGAAAAATAGTTTGAGTAAAATATCGCATACCTACGCTAATGAATTGGTTGGAGATAAGGAGTTTTTTAAAAAGTGCAAATAAACAGCCAGAAAGGTTGGCTAGAAACTTGCGATATGTATTTTCTCAAAATTATCCAATTTATAAAATGCTTTATAAATTATCCCAAGTGTATTTGTTGATAAAAATATTTTATTAATTTGTTTCATGGGCAAACAATGTGTTCTTTTGTAATTTTATTGATATTTATTCTTTTGAAAATATGTTTCATCTTGTGAGCCAGGAACAAAACCTCAATTTCCCATATGCTCATAGTTTTGGTATCTGCAGTTTTGGCATTCCTCTCTGATAGTAAAGGACTACTGTATTTCATACAATATGAATAGTTATCCTTGTGTTAACAGCATGTGAGCCCTTTGAAGTTTATCAATGCATATGTGCACACACATACTAAGAACCTAGTGGAGCACTATTTATGGAGTAATGCCTTGTATGGAGCAAAAACGTTGATCCTTAGGAAAAATGATATACAATACTTTAAAAGCAAGGAAATGTGGGTATGGAGAAGAACACCGATGATAAAAAGGATGAATTGAATAAATATCGAGGAAGTATTAAGAAGATTATGAAAGAAAAGGTGAATAATACAAATGATAAGAAAGAGGAAGGAGAACTTGATCTAACATTCCATGAGGAGAGATTCCATGATTAAAGATGGGATTGAAGAAAATCTTTCATACAAAAAATAATTATGAAGGAAAAGGTTTCAGCTGATAGAGAGAGAAAGAGGGTTGCCAAGAATTGAAGAAGAATGCAGAGAGTAGGGTTATGTGGAGAAGCCAATCTTACAATCATGGAATATATGAGTAATAATTTAGTTTGGAAGCCCCTTAAATCAGAGATCCTTGGTGTACACCTTTTTCACCTTATGAAAAATCCATGGCCTAGTTCTTAAATTAACCATTTACATGGCCAAAAAATCAGAGAATGTTCATTCACTCTTTAAGGTGAAAATTAACTAAAATGTTTTGTATATATCTTCCTCAATCAACAAGTTTTGTAAGTTTTTGCAGAAAATATATTCCCAACCCAGATCATATGCCCTTGCTCAAATGTGATGTACGAGGGATGTTCAAATTTGATTTGGACTATATTTTGTGAAAAATCGTATGGTTGACACAGTTTCTTAATACTGCATGTGCATTCTTGGTATGATATAGGCTCTATGAAACAGCAGTTGTTTGATTTCTGTCAGTCAGTCAGAAACAAGATGGCAGCTATACATGTCTCTAGTTCAGTTGAACAATGCATCATCATTAAATTTCTTTCTAAGAAAAGAGAGAAATTGCCTAAAGTTCATTCTTCATAAGCACATTATGAGGAATCTTGCATGTCATGATCTTTGGTATTTGAATGATGTAAGTCAATCAAGGAGGATTGCGAACATGTGAGGAGCCAATGGCTCAAATCAAGACCAGCAGCTGCCGTCAATGATGTGGCAATCATGCAGGTTGATGAGCTTATACGGAGTAATTAATGAATATTGGTAAGCTAATTAGCAACATAACTTCACATCAGTGCTGCTGGTGTTACTATCATATTCCATAACAACCTGGGATTCAGTAAAGTCAGTGCATGATGGGTACCCAAACAGTTGTTGCCAGAAGAAAAAAAATGCAAGTTCAAATTTCAGCAATTATGAATCAACAATTTCAGAGGGAAGAGGATAACTTTTTTAATAGAATTTTAACCATCGATGAGACATGGGTTCACCAATAGTATGGGGTTGGACACTCTTCCCCATCCTTCTTTGAACCCTGATTTGTAACCCTGTGACTTGAATGTTTGCCCTGGTATGTTGGAAGCAAGAAATTCAAGTTTAATGAGGAAGTAAAAATTCAATCCTGAAAAGTTGTCTTCATCAACCAGAGGATTCATTTAAAACTGGCATAAGAAATTATCTGGAATTCTGGAGCAAATGTATTCTGAAGGAGAGAGAGTATCTTGGGAAGTGACTGAAATATAACTTTGCTGTGTCAGCTATGCCATTTTTCACAAAACACTGTCCAGGTCAAATTTGAACACCCCTCGTATAACTAAGCATTAAATAAATATTATAAATTCATTTTTTCTGAAAATGGTATAAATTCAATGTAGCACTTATTTGAGCATAGGAAATCTCTGCAGGTGATTAATTAGTTATTTACTGTACTTAAAACACAAGAAATTTAATTGAAAGTTCATTTATTTCAACATTATAAAAAATATTATTAGTGACTAATCACTGGACATATTCATTTGGAAAACTTTTCCCAGGAATTTGTTTTCTTACATTTAATACAATAAAATTAATTTATTACAACTGTTTCTTTCATACAAATATAAATTTAAAATTATTGATAATGTAATATGCATTACTTTACTCTCCAGGCTATTCATGGAGGCCATTTACTCTGTCATTTAACTTTTAAAATATTATGGCATCCATGAATAGCCCAAAGACATATTCTTCAAATACATGGTTCACTACCAACTTAAAATAGTCATTTAAATAAAAAATAGATATCTCTCAAACACAGTAAACAATGGAAAATAGATGATGTGATGACATGTTGGCAATGCAAATGGAAAATTATTGTAGAAATCACAATATAAATATGATTAAAGAATATTGTAATCCTCCTTAATCATTATGAGTTAAATAATTACATTAACTACTCACACTATTTACATGTAATTAACAGTGACAGATTTGAATTACATTGATTGAATTAAAGTGTAAAACTGCCTGAGATCTTTGGAATTTATGAAAAGTCAAAATAAGCAGTTCCTATCAAAAAATTTTCAAATCTCATATCATTATATAAATTTAAATAAAAAACAAAGAGTACAGAATGTTAAATCATTGCAGATTCTTTGAATTGACTAAAACCATTGAAATTGAACTATAAAATAACCTAGTCACAAAATTGGAAATCTTACAGCTGTACTTAATCACTGAAGAAGATATTTGGTTAAATTAGGTTCAGTCAAATTAGAGTTTTTACAGAGGAAATTCTCTTATGGATGGCTGGTAACTTGTCTTATCCAGTCGAGGTAATTTGCAACTTTAACGTAAACTCCTGGAACACCATGCTGTCCACATCCAATGCCCCAAGACACTACTCCAACCAGCTGCCAAGATCCAGCATGTTCACATACCATTGGACCACCTCCATCGCCCTAAAAAAGAAAGAAGAAGTTATAGTAACTCAAATTTCAAACAAGTAAACATTATACTAAAATAATAAACAGTTTTAAAATGATAAAATCATCACAAAAGAAGCCATATCAGAATTTTAATAATAAATATGAAAAACTTAGACTAACCTTGCAGGCATCTTTTCCTTCCTCTCCTCCAGCGCAAACAAAACCTTGGTGAAGTTTGAATTCATATCCCAAGCGTGTTTGCTGGAGCTGTGACTGGCAAGTGTGTTGTGGTACAATAGGTACTTCTACTTCCTATTGGAAAAAAGTCAAATTTTGAATTAAATTTGTTTTATGTAAAGAAATATTGCTATTCTACCTGTGAGTATAGTTGATATTCTTATTATTCAATAAGAATTTAATGGGATTGATATTTTTATTAGATAAGCAGCATTAAATTAATAGTCCATAATGTACATCTGATTTTATTTGAATAAAAAAATACATATCCTGCTAAACAGTTATATTCATTCATATGTAAGTAAAATTAAATTTTTGAAATCTCCCATGATACTATTTACTGTTGTTATCTATAATTAATCTTGTTTATATATTGTACTGATATATGGCAAACAATTATATAAATTCAACAAATGTTTTTATTGAGAATTTCAACTTCTTCAATATAGCATTATTATTGTGTTTTGGGTTTCCAATAAATCTATAAACATATATCCTTCATGAAATTTACCTTGAGAATGTTCTGGTACTTTCCAAAATCTCCAAATGCATCCTTGCCCCATCCAGTTGTCCAACAACGAGAACCACTGTAATCTCGGTAATTATCAGGCATACAGGCAGGGCTGATGTGTGGGCTGTAAAAGAAATGAAAGATTCATTTGCCTATAAAAAATATCCTTTATAATATTTTAAAGTGACAACTATTTTAAATAATAAGTTGATTTAAACTTTAAACTGTTCATAAATTGTCAGATGAAATGCCATGTTATTTCTTACTGAAAATTTATTAATGCTCATGGTATAAATGATTATGCATAAGTTGAGTCTGACCAACCTTCGCCTAAAATCCACAGGTCTCTGCATTCGTAAAATGGCAAGATCATTGTAGAGTGTACCGGCATAAAACTCGGGATGAACTGTGAGACGAGTCACGTCACTTTCTTCATGGGGATAGAACTCAACATCATGATTGACATCCCATTCTCCTAAACGTACTCTGAGATCATGAGGTCCATATCTGGAAATAAATGAGGAGATTATAACTTCCATACGAGAGGCATTTTGTGTGCATAACACAGGTAAATTATACATTTTAGAAATTTCTTGCACAAGTTAGCATCATTAAAAGGCTAATTCCATTTCCTTGGCTTACCCTTTAACACAGTGAGCAGCAGTCAACACATGGTAGGCATCAATTAGAGTTCCTCCACATACATAAACACTTTCCTGGACATCTTTCTTCAGAATGGCTGCCTGCCAGGGATATTCACCTGAATCACAAAACAGAAACAAATCAGTATCATGGTAAAGATTAAAAGCCAAATTCATGTCTCACCTTTCATTAGAGCTGTGAACTTTGTATTTCCACTCACCAAATTCGGAATCACCATCAACGTAGACAGGGTTCTTGATGCGTCCATTGATTCCTTGAGCATTTCGCTTTCCGCACTGTCCCAGCCTTCCTCCATTGATACCAATGCCATTGATGCCTCCTCCATTGATCCCACCATTGATACTGCCTCCATTGATTCCACCAGCAAAACCACCTCCATTGATCCCACCATTGACACTGCCTCCGTTGATTCCACCAGCGAAACCACCTCCATTGATTCCACCATTGATACTGCCTCCGTTGATTCCACCATTGCTACTGCCTCCATTGAATCCACCATTGATTCCACTATTGATACTGCCTCCATTGAATCCACCATTGACTCCACTGGGGAAACTACCTCCATTTATTCCACCAGGGAAACCACCTCCGTTTATTCCACCAGGGAAACTACCTCCGTTTATTCCACCAGGGAAACCACCTCCGTTTATTCCGCCAGGGAAACCACCTCCATTGACTCCAGCGCCATTAATACCAACACCATTTGGCCCTATTCCATTAATTCCAATACCAGCACTTCCAACCGGCCTTCGGCAGCATACTTGGTTTGCAGCACAGCGACCGCTTGCTCCGGGGAATTGTCCAAAGTAACTAGCTTGTCTCTGATGGAAATATTTTAGGAGATAAAAAAATGAAGAATTAGGCACTTGACATAAAAAATCTGCCCATCACCTGACCAATAAACTTACCCATTTACAATAAAGTGAGTATAAAACTGATTGTATTATTATTCTAAAGATAGGAAAGAAGGTTATTAGCAATATATAAAAGGAATGTGGATGTTTTAAATTTCTTGTTGTGATAATAGACAAAAATGCAATGGGTTTAAAGCTTCATTAAAGTGAGATGCCAAATGATGCTAGTTTATCGTGATAATTTCTCCCTTATCGTCAACTTGATTCATCTTTTCATTATTTTGTATATTTTACATTAAAGAATTACAAAAGCAGAACGATGTTTTTCTCCTTCAGTACTCAATATGTTTGCATGGAAATGTCTGTTTGGAAAAGTACTCATGTTCTCATACTTTACATAGATGTGAACAAGAACAAATTTATTTTTAAAAAATATGTTCATAGGCATTCTTGAATATATTATTTGAATAGAGAAAAATGATTGATTTCTAGCAGAAATCATGTAAGATGTGTTTGGTGTTACAGCAACATTATAAACAAAGATATGTACTGTAGTAGTCATTGTTTACTGCTGTTGCAATCAATCACTCTATCAAAATTTTGTATATACAAAGCAATGCTTTGATTCAAGTCATATAAGTGATGTTTTCTGAGCTATATTAAAAGTACTCATTTTAGTTTATATTTTGCATGAACTCCATTAAGTGATTGACATATTGGCCAATGAAGAAATAGACTCAAGCAAAGAAGTTTGACATGCACTTAAATATAGATTTTTATGAAAGTAATTATTTGAAATTGGTAGATACAATAATGAAGGAAGAAACCTTCCCCAAAGAGAAAACAAATATTGAATGGAAATATTTGCAACATTTAAAGCCCAAAGTACCCAGATCCCACTCAAGGTAAATCCACAGTTGATAGGTCTTTTGTACAGGAGAAAATAGTCATTAATTACCTTGTCAATTCCAATTGTCAGGTTATGTCCAGTCACATCCCTTACCTTGTCTGCATTCAACAGGAGATATCACTTTGTGGTCCATTGTTGCTTCATGGTAAATGCAATATGTCCTCAGTCATGTTGTTGCAGCTCATCACTTCAAGTCAGCATTTAAAAAACTTTTTTGATACAAATCATGCATGAAACATTAAGGTGTATTGGTAATGTATTTTATGTAACTTAATGCCATACCTATTTTTTATTCAGAAGTATTAATTAGATGACTTTAATATAAGATTAAACTAAAACACAAAAATGTTGGTCTATTCTCCCCCCTTGAGAATCCTGGTTTGACTGAACTTAAATGCTTAATGTAAATTAATAAAATGACAAAATGGACTTGTACTTTATGTGATGAAATTAACACTATTTTCTAAGACTAAATTGTGTAAGCGCTTAGGGTGTTGTATAATAAAAGACAATGATGTCATATTATCAAAATATGTGCCCAACAAAATTATCACAGTATTGAATAAACTTGTTAAATACATGATTATGAGCATTTTACCATTAATGATTATGGTTATTTTGAGACTCATTCCAGAGTAATAAAATTTTTTGTAAACTTGTCAAGTCTTCATTCAATTTTGTTAATGAGTAAGAATAATTTTACTGAATCTCATCTGTTATAAACTGTAAGTTATTATCCTTCATTACTCAATATTTTAGATAGCTGTAATAGTCATAAAACAATTGAGGTTATTTCTACTGTACAAACAAAGGTTTTTCACTATGAATGGATTGAAAATCTGGTTCAATTTAAATTAAGTTACTTATAATACTTATATCATAGCATCTTCAAAATAAATTATTATCTTAACTCATATAAAATATTTTACGTGATCTCCATTGCTCACCCCAGCTTCAGCAAAACTCAGATCATCATCCAGTTCACTGATTTCTCTCCTCACTCTGTCACTCCTATCTTTGGGAAATTTTAGTCCTGTGCTCTTGGTGTAGATTGCAGAGCTCACATCTGATTTTTGAACTTTTAAGTCCTTGCTATTCCTGTAGTATTCATCATCTTCATAGGGGTAAATATCATCATTATAGCCACCTCCATAGTTATAATGAGGAGAATATCCCGGTCCTTCTTCATAATCTCCATCATAGTATCCAGGAGGGTATTTGTGAACATGATGATGTGAGTGGTGGTGGTTGGCAGGGGAATATGGGGCAAACTGAGGTGGATAAGAGGGAGGAGGAGGAGGTGGATAGTAGGAAGGTCTCTGAGGATATCCATAACCTCCATAACCCCCGTACCCTCCAAACCCTCCCAACCCTCCTTGGACAAAACCCTTCAATTTATTAATGAGTCCAGGGTTTGGAGTTACATGAAGGTTCACCAAGGGTTTGATAACTTTTTCCCCCAAGGTATCTTCTGAGACTTGAATGGAGACCAGAGGGCTAACACTTATAGGACCAAGGTTCAGACCGCCAGTTGGCAGAGCTCCTGGATATGGATTGACTGCAGGGTTACCTCCCCCAAATGGGTTCAGAGGGTAGCCAGCACCCGTGTAAGGTAAGCCAAATGATACACCAAATGTTGGCTTGAATCTTGTACCGAATTTGTCTCCGAGGCCGAACAGCCGCTGTGGCCGCCAGAAAGAATGGGGCAGAGTTTGGGGTTACATTCATGTTCACATTTTGATATTGATAATTATTAAAATGTTTTTGCAAGACATTATGCCCCTTTCAATTCATCTAATTATATCATGATTCAAAATTAATGTCATCAAACTGAATGGGAAATGGAATGTGAATTGGAAAATGCTTTTAAATTGTTTAATTATTTTTAAACTAATACTGATTTAGTTACCATTTAAATTCAGCAAAAATCGACATTTTTATCCATCATAATGATTAAGAGAAAAGATCTACATGTGATGAGTGAAGTGTGAATCTAAAAAAAAACCAAAAAGCACTGTTGTCCTGTATTTGAAAATGTTTTTACTTGTATATTATGCCTACATAAAATTCTAAAGCAATGTAGAGCTTATGTAGAAGACTCAGTGTCAAAATATATTCTATAAGGAAATAATAAACCCTGACCAGTGATAACCATATCTAATAAAGTTATATTAGAAGGAAGAAGTTATAATATATATTCACATGATCAAGGGGATAGAATTTAGTAAAAAGATAATCCTTCCATATACTAACATCAGAAATTAATTAAATTAGTTTATGCGAAAATTTAACATTCTAGTTTATTTAAACAAATTGCTCCTAAATAAGAAAATTAATCTCAACCAAAGTTTAACATTCAGCACTTGGAATAT
Source organism: Tanypteryx hageni (assembly GCA_028673005.1). Taxonomy (NCBI): domain Eukaryota; kingdom Metazoa; phylum Arthropoda; class Insecta; order Odonata; family Petaluridae; genus Tanypteryx; species Tanypteryx hageni. The sequence goes on from CM054116.1 coordinate 98,322,367, forward strand.
TTGAAAAAAAATATTTAAGGAATTTAAATTTATAGTTAATTAAAGCAAATATGAGAAAAACCTTACATGGCTAGTCCCTCTAAAATCATCGGTACACATTTCAATATCTACACTTAAAATTTTGCTTCTTCAATCCAAATTTCTATTTCCAAGTAGAAGAATCGGAATCCTCACCACACCAGTCAGAAAATTTTTAAGCCAAGACCTAATTTTCATTCATTCATTCCATTTCCGATTAAGAAGTTAAGACTTAAAATTCCACCATTTTTTCCGTGCTATTAGGCATTTTATGATACAAATCTGGGATAATTTTAGTATTTCCTGTACTTTTAAAATCTATTTTCCATATATATTACAACTACGCAAAATGAATTACATTATCTGTCATGATCGATAAAATAATATTACAACTGGTTTTTAATTGAAAATTAGCCCCATAACCATGAATCTTGTACTAAGCATGCCTATGCAATATCTAAATTTCCATATTAAAGTGACGGGACAGAATTACAAGGGGCTCTAAAAATGCTTTACGTCTACTACATGGTGCTTTGTGAAATGAAATAATATGAATTTTAAACAAGTTTGATGATATCAAAACTAAAAAAAGAAACAATTTAAACTATTTTCAAATGTACAGATGCATTGGTATTTTTGCAAAGAAAATATTAGTACAATGAAAAATGTGTGCAGTTTTTAGAACCTAATAGTAAAATAAGTTTTTTGTTATTTTCTACGTGGTATCTCACTATTTAGATTTTACATCCGATAATAAAAAATACAATTACATGTGATAATAATCATAAAAATTGGTCCATACATAATCAAGAAATTTTTCTGCTTAATATCATTTCTACAAAATGTTTCCATGATTTATGAGTGTGAAATGTATTAGACTGATGATAACTTAGAATCTGTATAATCAGATGAAGTCAGGCAAAGTCATGCAAAATGAGATGGTATGGATGTGGCATATTTTGTATTTTAAGAAAATATATACTTGGTCAATTTTTGTTTGTACTCCCTCTTGCAGAACTTATAGAGATGGCCAACAATGAATCCATCTTGCAAAAGTTGTTACATACAACATTTTTAGCTATCAGTATCTTCTTCTGCTTACATTACAATTCTTCATCAATTGTGATGCATTCTTCTAAAAAATCTCCAGGTGGATATCTTTGTAAACCGGGTCCTTATGCATCTCTAGCATAAACAATTCCATAAGTTTCAAAGGCATCTATGATGGTTATAAAACTTCTTTTAAGAAGTTTCTTCCATCTTAAATGAATAATTATCCTTGAGAAAATTTGATGGATTTCTCACATCCAAAAGAAAACAATAGACGGAAAATACAAATTAAATTAAAGGTATGACAGCCAATGATTTAAATGCAGCTTCAGAAAATAATGGTTAGTAATCTGTGTAAAATGACATTCCCATTTTAGTGGTGCTTCAGACCATGAAGATAAAACCTAGTGTTTTCTTTTATTTTTCAAATAATTTTAATAATTGGTTGGTAGATGTTACCCTTTTTTGGGAAAGCATTAAGGAGAAAAATTGTATTAAATGATGCTCGAGATAGAAGGCCATTCATGCAATCATTTTCTATGGCATAGTAAAATTTACTTTCCGTATTGAGACAGTTTGATATAATGTACAATTATTGAAATAAATTAAGAGAAAGATATTGTAAATAAATACCTATGAGTTACTCTTCTTTTCAAATCTTAAAGGAATAGAAAAGTCAGCATATTTCACCTTTAGATGGTTTATATTAATTTTCGATGCACGCGTTATTTTCTAAATTACATTATTCATTAATATATCTAACTATATTTTAAAAAATAGGTATGGCTTCATATATATTATGTTTCATTTCATGAAAATCAAGCATATATATAAATAAAGGAAGAATAAAATAGTGTTGGCCAAACATCCAAAGAGAAATGAAGAAAAAATATTCCTGTTGCCTACAGGTAGTTTTCTTGTTTTAAAGAGTATTTTAATAAAGTTGAAGATGCTAATAATCGATTTAAAAAATCTCATCACATTGCTTTAGTCATAGTATTATTGTGATGATAGAGTCAGAAATGGGAGTGAATATGTTATTTGATGAACAAAAAATATGTATTATGAATCTATTGCTATTTTGTGTTTCATGTATGCAGTCCAGTCACTTTATTATGTCAGGTTAATACAAAAATAAAATGGTCATATGCAGTAAAGATACCAGAGTTAATTCCATGTAAGATTCCAATTACCATCTATTTTGCAGCAATGTTATTCTATACTGGTAAGCTTATTTCCAACAAATATATTAGATAACTTCAACAAATTGAAGTGCAAATAAAGTAATATTAAATACATGCACTATTATAAATACATAAATATATTTTAATAGCTGGTTCTGTATTGACAGTTTTGAATTCTTGTATATTTGCATTAAAAATAAGATATCAGGGTAAAAATAACTTTGAATACTTGTGCCAATATTAATAGATCAATTTCAGTTAATAGAAAATATTAAACCAGTAAAATTTCCACACCAATTAAATAAGTTCCCTTCTCCATTTGAGCACAACCTTGACCATCCCAGTGAAATGTTTTCTATATTAGATCAAAGTATAGCATTTTTTTCATATTAATTCATATTTAAAATTTTATCCAGTATATCAAAATGACATAATTGACCTATATAGGATATTTAAAAAATTTAATTTTATAAGTGGGCTTCTAGCTGCCATAAAGGTTTAGGGTTGATTGAATAACTTTTGCAAATAATAAAATATTTCCATACTAGAATCGTAAGCATAAACTCAAAGTTTGCAAATAAACTGATTACAGAATATCTTTCCAGTAATCATTGTGAGTTATGAAAGTAATATTGTCACCCTGGGATTCAGAATATGCTCAAGTGAAAGTAAGCTATTTTTAAATTTCATATAATAACTGAACCCAAAAAAACTCGCAGACTTACCGGCTTAACATCACTTTCAGAATTTTGCGCTTGCCTCTTTCTTCTTGTCTTTTCTTCTTCCTCTTTTGTGGTGTCATCTTCGTTCTTTGCTTCAGTATCATCATCTGTTCTCACTTGCCTCTTAATTGCAGTATTGTTGCTGAAAGCTATAAATAAAAAAGGTTTTGTAAGTAATTTATCATCACATAATAAAAACTACTCAACTCATCTATTACATTATTCAGTTCAACGATATCAAAATATTTAATACGAATAAATATCACCTTTTCTTGTTTCATGAAATCTTACCTTATATAACATTGGTGGGTAACTTTGAATAAATAACATAGGTGTATGTGCGATTTTCAATAAATTTATATAGAAATGCAGTATAAAGAAACTGCAATGTTGAATATTTTCAATAGATATCGGCGAGGAAGGAGTAATGCCATACAAAATAAATTTATAGACCTTTCAAAGTTGCTAAATCTCATTTGATTGCACACCAATATAAAGCCTGGTCAATATCAAATTATTTGCAAACTGACTTTAAAGTTAAAATTAAATTCTTTCAAATATGACACACTATGAAATACTTTTTACAATTTAAAAGTCCTTGTAATGCATATTGACTTCACATGGAGCGTCGGTGGTGTAATGGTGACATAGTTGGCTTCCAAGCAGATGATCCAGGTTTGATTCCCGGCTGACACACTTTTTTGTTATAAGATAAGATGTAAATTTTTGTAGCCATTCTATCTATCAATCCAGTAAAACTTATAATGGAAATAAAGCTAATGTTTTAATAAAGAATACTTCATAATGTTATTCTAGTTACTTTGAAAGGATATGGAATATTTTCTCTATTTTATGTCAATAATGTGATGATCATCTCCATTATCTGATTATTTTATGGTAAGTTGACACTATAAGAGGCATCAGTTTTTTATAGTTCCCGCGTGCAATATTTGGAGTCGGAAAGATAAGTAAGTAGACATGAATGAAAGTGAATTTTAAAAGTTTTTGTATTGGCAGAGGAGGATTATTAACACAATGTCAGCGATTTTCAAAATAGATGAGCTTCTTCGGAAAGAATAAAAGAATTTTCCTAGCAGGTATGAGTTAATCTCACCTATAACTGCGTCCTCCTCAGTTATGGCTTCGAGTTCTACCTTTGCCCCGTTGTTCCTTGGGTCAAGTCCATAAGCATTTCCTCCCAAATCTGATTCCTTACGGCTCCCTTGAATCTCTCCTGCAGGGCAAAGGTGTCTCGACACGCACACGCAGTTATCTCCATAGCGGCGGTCTTCCCTTTTCGATTGGAATGATTGCTCCTGGTACAAATTGAAATTGTCGGCGTACGCCAAAGAACTGTCGCTGATGCTTGGCTTGCTGGGTGAGTAAAGTCCGTTACCTGTGTGAAATATATGGAGAGATTAGATGCTTGTTTTAATCGAGACATGGTATATTTCGCTTTCGTAATATTTATGAACATTTCAGAAATTCCGAAAATTTTAGTATATTTGATAGGTTTGTAAATTAAATATTAACAACGTGATGTTTATTTTGCGGCAAAAAGTAACCATCTACTACCCGTTGTAAGTCCTGAAATTAATTAATTTTTATCTAATTCGTCCGCCATGGGTAATTAATTCATCTCGTCATCTAAATCCAGGTTACGGACCGAATATTGCAACGAATATGACCGAGATGAGGCATCGTGCGGTGCGATTAAATTGAATTTAACTCACCCTTCGTACCGCTGCCCCCCTTCAGGTCGAAATCCTTCTTGTAGAAGTCGGAGTTAGGAGCGTAAGGACCTTCGTAAACAGGAGCTGGGTCCTTGTGGATTCCCAAACCACCGATCCCAGCCCCGACACCCACTCCACCCTCCTGGTGGTAGTGGTGATGATGAACGTGATGAACGACACCTCCCTCACCGGAAGCTCCGACCGCAGCGACTCCTGGAGCGACGCCTCCTAGACCGGCACCTCCTAGACCGGCACCTCCCAGAGCGGCACCTCCAAGAGCGGAACCACCGACATAGTCAAATCCTCCAGCGTATCCCTTGCCAGGGGCTTCGAAAGGATATTCGGGTTCGATATGTTGCTTCTCGCCACGGTACGGGCCGAATCCAGGTTTCCCGAAGGGAGGAGGGGGAGGAGGATAGTGCGGTTTGATTAGAGGTGGCCTGGAGAAGGACGGACGAGGTCCTGGACCTCCGTAGGAGGCGCCGGGAATGAAGGGGGGTGGGCCGCCGTATGAGGGTGGACCGCCGTATGAGGGTGGGCCGCCGTATGGGGGTGGTCGGTGAGCAGTTGGTCCATTTACTGGAACAGCAGGGATAGGTCTACCGACCGGCTTGATGTGAACTGGTTGTGCATATATGACATCCTGAGGCGTCAGTTGGTGCTTGGCATCCAATCCGCACTGCAGAAAGGAAAAAAAAGAGGGATTTTGTCAAGCGCTTGGTTTCCAAAGAAATGCACAACTGTATGTAACGATTAAGCTGGCCTGGTGAAAGAAGCAAATAGTTACCGGATATTAATTTAAACAATTCTCTTCGGCCACTCAATTTCTGTGTTAAATTTTTGAGAAAGAATAGCGGATAAATAATTAATGAATCTGATGTGGGAAATAGCTGCCTTTAAAAGACGACATTATGTATTGATTATCGGAATGAAAAAAGAGGTCGGGGAAAGATACTTACAGCCATGAGCCCGAGGGCACACAGTTTATCCCTGATGTGCTGTCTGGCCTGCGAGTCGTCCCCTGAGGCGATAGCTTTCCTCACCGTTGGGTCTTCGTATACTTCTTGGAACCCGTCGAGTGCCCTGCCTTCCCTTCCGGCACCCAAGATCTCCGATACGACTTCTGGGTCCTCGTCACCTTCGGCACGCACCGACTGGGTAGGAGACACGCCGGTGATATGTTGCTGTGGGAACGTCTGGGGTTGGAAGTTCTCCTGCAACCGTTGCTGCTGTTGCTCAACATCTGGCGATGCTGCCACGAAAACGCCTTACGAAAAGAGATGAGCATTCCGTGAGCGATTTCCAACGTGAAACTTTTTAGAGTTTCTTAACACTAAAGTTATCGTTGGAAGCGGTGAAAATGCCTGTGTTTTTTAGTAAATTAATTTTATCGAGTAAAAGAAGAGCGCGAACCATTGATAAGGTTTTCTTCCGACTTCATGACTCTGAATTAATCCCGTCAATATTTTTACCTTTGTATTGTCACTCATTTCAGGATGTATGCATATATGCACTTGTTTAGGTGGTAAGGTGCCAACGTTCCTAGTAATTTTAATTGACCCAGAAAGAGTTTTTTTAAAAAATCACATTAAGGTAATTATCGGCCCTCGAGTTTCATTGGGATATTCGTTTGAAGTATGTAATCATTCTTTCCGAGACCAATGCTTACCGGTAGAGGAGAAGGATCCTCCGGCTGCAGCGCTGGGACCGAATCCACCGATCGACCGGCCTTGCAACTCTCCCTCTTCCGCCACAGCTGTCTTCTCTTCCTCAGTCTTGTCTTCCGTCTTTGATTCTCCCCACGACCATTCTTTGCCCTTCTCCTCGTCTTCGGAGACGGCGAATGACGCGCACGCGACCAGCAGCGCTAGCGCCCACCACACCGAAATGACCAATCGCATCCTTAGAAGTAAAAAAGAATATTTTTTGAGCTTACAACGTAAAACCAATGGGTGATTTTATTGTAAAATTGTAGAACTGTTATTTTTATCGCGAGAGCGCGTTAAACATACTTTCGTGTCTAACGTCTTTGGTAAGAAAATAAATAATAAGAAAGTTCTTAAAATTATTAACGTCGACGTCAGATATAGCGCAAATATCATGCATAAAAATAATTGCAACGGATACTTTTTCCTCAAAATATTGAACGATTAAAGTGTTTAAAAATCGTTCAAACGTCAAGAATATATGGTAGATTGCCGTTGGCTTCATAATGTAGCTTTCCTACTCGATTCAAATTGCGAGACGTTTTGTTATGTTAATAAGAAAAAAGATATATTGGGTACAATGAATTACGCGTATAAATCGGTCTTTTCCCAAGCATCACAACCGCACTCGCTGTAACTTATTAGCTCTCAACCTAGGGCATACGGATTATCTTAGCAGAAAAGGTCCATTCTACATTCAAAGAGCGCGCAGAGTTCCAAAAATATCTCAAGGCGATGAACAACCAAAGCGGATGATGAATATTTTCTCTCATTCTACTCTCTTCTGTTTTATTGTCCTATTTTCCATTTTATACAGAGACCCAGATATTTTTCCAATTCTCACCGCTCCGCATAATATGGATATCTTTTACATCCAGCTCCCACGGTTCTCATGGTGTTCTCCTTTTTACATTTAAAAGAGTCGCTCCTATATATCGCAGGGAATGAGAAGAAAGGCGTTGTTTATAATGCAGCGGAAAAATGACACGCAACCTGTCCCAAGGCGTAAGGCTTGTTGATGCAGTGACTTGAAAGAATAATCTGTATTTCGTTGCAAACGTATTTTTGGTGCCACTTTACGGAGAATTTTTCTTCGGTAAAAAATTACAATTTAATCTCGTAAAATTCCGCGCAAATTTATTTGATTGCTAATATAATTTGTCATCTTAAATTGTGAAGATATGATATTAACCTTAATCTGAAATAAAAATCTAAGAAATTATTCTTTATCGGCATATTTTCCTTATTAAAAGAAAACTTTCAAATTTGTCACAGTTGTAACCTTTTATGCATTAAAAATCGTTTTTAATGTTAAAATTTTCATTAGTTAATCTCTTCCGATAAGTAACGCTATGTTTTCATGGTTGAAGTAATATTAATGCTTTATTCTATCGTTAAGCGCTCAAATTTTAAATTTCGTATTTTCTCCTTTATAATCATCAGTAATCACAAAGAAAATATGCGAAATTTGTGTCGTGGCTTAAAAATGGATCTGAGAAATCGCGCCCACGTTGCACCGTTTCTATTAAGTTCACATTTCGGTCGAAAGACGGCGCCGTCTCCGCCCTGACCGTGAAAGCTGTTTTCCAAAGGGCGTTGTAAGAACTGGGTCAGTGGGACAATGCCCTCATCGCCGAAGGGTAGCCAAGTCGCACCTTCTTTCCCTCAGTATTTACGCCTACTCAATACACAGCTCTCCACTGCAGCGATGTCACTTTCTACCGCCCACAAGGAAAAAACCTCTCCTTAATCCCTCTTCTCTCCGTCGTGATCTTTCTCTCCATCTCATTCTTCCCTCATCCAACCTCATGAATTTAACATGTCAATTTTCGACATTCCAATTGATTTCATTCCCTTTGGTTTCATTTCTCCATTTCTTTGACAGCGGAGAGACAGCTTTGAAAGAATTCTTCGTGCACGGTTGTTCTTATCTGTTTTCATTGACGTTTCCGCGAATGGTGAGTGGTAGGCCTTTGACGGATACGAAGTGATTTTTATTTTTATGTATACTTAACTAAAGCGACACATTTCTAACAATACAAAATAAGTAATTTCTCTAAAGAAAATTCGTCAAATTAACCAGTTTTTATGATGACAATGATGTTAGCCAATTTCTTTTTATTTATTATGGGATGCTCATTGCAAAATGCTTAATTTATTCGAAATATTTCTTGGATACATAAGTTCTTTTCTTTTTGTGGTCACCACTTTCGAAAGAGCACTTCTACAAGTGCATTAACGTCAATGTTAATCACTTCGTCGATTGCAACTGTAAACAGAAAAACTTTTGTTTCTTTTATTCTAATTTTTCGTCAGCCTCGGCGATGTCGGATGCCATTATTTCATGTCGAGCCACCATCGGAATGATTTGGTATGAATGATGCATATTAAGAAGTTGAAGCTGTGAGACTAAATATTTTTTGCTCGAAAACCCAGTCCCAATCAATAAAAAAGCTACATTTTCTTTAATTTGCGCATTAATTAAAGAGAAACCAGTTTTGTTTGGATGACTAGCAGTTATCTATCTATCTATCTATCTATGTATTTAAACGCCGACATGCGATCGTTTTCCGCAGAACTCCTAGGGTTCTCAACGGATCGGGTCGGTTAAGGTGTCATTCGACGCCTATTCACGGCGCGGATTGCATAATTCAGTAAAATCTGTGAAAAAATGTACACGTGGTCTGATAATGGCCAAAAACCGTGTCCAGGAGGCGCTTATGCCCGCCCGATTAGGTCACGCAACCAGCGATACTCTCGCCGAGTTGGCCGGCCTTAGTGCAACGCACTACTTTACTACTTCACTACTACTACCTACCCGTCATTTTAAAGGACAGTTTTTTTAAACAGCAGTGTCATCCGGCATGTTGGAAGGCAATTTAAAATAAAAAGCGCGTTTAAATTCGCCCCAAATCGAGGAAGTGAAACAAAGTACAACTTGAACTTTCGGTGAATGTTTTCTCCAAACACCTCTTTCCGGAGCGTGTTTCTACTAAACTACTTCTACCCGATCAGAGGAGGAAATCCCTTTTGTATTGTTTTGATGGCAACTTCCGTCTTTGGCCGATTAGCTCTCTCTCCTTTTTCATGGCACCCGTTGTCTCCGAGTGGGATGCTGTTGTTCGCATTTAAGACCGAAAGGGAGCGATTCCGCCCACCCTCTCCACCTCGCCGATCAACTGCGCCAGGGAAAGTTGGCTCGCGGTACGCGGTGGGCGAGCCGTGGAAGGCTTCGTTCCGAAATTTACAATTCGTAGCGATTTCGATTTTGTAGGTGCTAATGTCTGCATTGTTTTCCGATCAAAAAAAGAAAACTCCCCGAGGTACAACGAGCTACTTCGAGTTGGCATAAAAAAATAGCACCGAGCGCAGACGAAACGTTAACAAGGAGAGGGGTGAGATCAACAGGTCAAACAAAGTAGATCGAAGTCGATATCGCGGCGTTTGAGGTGGCGATCGGAGGAAATGCGTTATTAAAAAACAATTGAAAGCTTTAACCTCTTCAAGGAGACTGGCACATACGTGGCCATTGAGTTCCAATATTAATTGACGGCAATTGAAACTTTCAACTGACAGGTGATATATGAGAGATATATGAAAGAAAGGAGATAACGGTGAAAAACTGAAAATTTAAAGTGACAGGTTATAGGTTATTTTTAGGTCTGTGAATCCATGAAAACTAAAAAATATCTCAGTTTAATGTCTTAATGGCGGGAATATCTTCGAATGAGTGCAAAATAGAAACAAAAAATTCATCCCTGAAGATGTCAAATACGTCTCGACCCGAGTGGCAAACGGTCGTTACACTCCACTTATTTCGTGTTTCCTTTCGCCCTTCCATCTTTGGCGGAGAAAGTGAGAACTCGTGGCGCCCCAAAAATAATCGCTCTCGAAAATCCCATAGGAGAAATGCAGACGCTTCGTCATTCGGCTACTCGGGGAAGGCCTTGAACGTGAGATGTAAAGCAACGGTTGAAAGGCCTTCCCACGATTTTCATGGACATTTTCTCTCCGGTAGCTCTCTCTCTCTCTCTCTTTGCTCCGAGCTAATTAAATTCCCTCTCTTATCACTCAATTTCGAAGTCAAAACATTGATGTCCCGTTTCAATAAATGCTAAGCTTGGTTAATGTTTACCACATATTTGTAATGGGCATGAGATTCGAGAAAATGTCCATTTTTTCATCGCTTAAAGAGAACGATTCGCCAAAAACAAAAACTTTGAGATGCTTTTTAATTATGAATTTAATATAAAATTATATCCGATTTAGCACGGTTCGTGAACTACAAGTTTTTTTATTTTAAGAACCTAATCTGTCCACGAACCTTTTGTTCGATAAAGGTCATTTACGTCACAGATAATTTCATTTTGTTATGCTTTCCAATTTCCTTTGAGTCTCATGGTAACAGTGGAAAATGTATAACTCTGTGCCTGGATTGAGAATAATTTTAAAGATAATGTTTACGTATTATTTTTACCGGGCTCTTCAGGATCGAACCTGTTCAGGATAATCAATATTCATATTTACAAGTACCGTAGTATTCACAAATGAAAAAATAAGTAAATATTAATAAAGTAAATAAAACAAAGGAAAGTTTAATGTAATGTAAAAAATTGAATTTACAGCTCAAGTAATACTATTAACAAATGTACCTATTTAGTATAGGGCAAGTAAATATGCCTAGGTAGTGCAATATAAATAACTTTCAAATTTGAAAAATTCCGTTTTTTCGATATCGGATCATCCAAAATATTGTATGTAGTTTTCCAAAATTTGAAATGAAACGTGTATATAAGCCGTTCCGATTCTTTTTATTGCAAATGTTTCATCCGAGCTCTCTTCCTCGAGTACTGCGTCAGGACTTTCACCTGAGTTCCTCACGTCTTTTGAGTGCTCATGTTCACCGTCCCTAACCCCACCGGAAGCGTATTCGCGAGATGACGACGTCAGATCGCTTAAAGGCTTTGTCCACGCGCGCGTCGAAAGTGAAAGGTGAGATGGATACGTGCCACTGAAATGGGCGGCGCTAAACCCTAGGAGGCCCGAAATCGTGACATACTAAACGGGGTAGGTCGATGAAAGCGAGGGGCCAACTGTATCGGCGAGTGTGGTTTAGGGAAGAGACGGGTGAAAGGATGGAGGATGTTATGAGGAGGTTATGGAGGAGATACGATTAGATCCAGCGCGGATTTGAAACTATGCTCGGGATTAGTTCGAATTCTGAATAGAATAGGAAGTGGCTGAGAGAGAAGGTCAGTGGAACGGAAGTTGCATAGAGTGCAAAATTATGACTTCCTCAGGGTATTGGGGGGGAGAAAGAGAAAGTGGCCCTTTACTTTTATCAACACGTATAAAAACCCTATTTGAAAGCGGCCAATGCGAAGATATTAAAGAAGAAGATGTTTGCTCGTGTAATTATCGCGACGCTCGCTACGGAATGTATCCGCCGTATTTTATTACCGTAAAGTAGCTTGTGCCATATCATATTTATCTAAAACGAAGACTCTGAGAATTTAATTATGGATAAAATTTGTCGGTCACCAGAAAAATTATCGCATCCTAGAGATTTTTGTTTCAAAGCTTTCCAGCCAAAAGTATTGAGAAAATGTTATATATTTCAATAGCGCGAACTGAAAAGAAACCGTAGTGATGATAATAGTACTTAATATTGACAGCGACATAATTGGAAATGATTTTGATTACGAATAGTATTTTTAGTCGTAATATACTAATATTTTCTTGGAGAACTTTGCTTGTGCTTTCTATGATAGTAACTACAAAGTACGTTGCATCCCAGTTGGGGGTGTAACTCAGAGGTAGAGTGTCTGCTTCGCATGCAGAAAGTCCTGGGTTCAAATCCCAGTACCTCCAATTTTTATCATCCCGTATCGAACGTATCAACTTAATATTTTGGTCAATTAATTGTAAACCATGAACGAAGACGATTCCTCGTATTTATTTTCTACTTAACCCTCAAAACATTTACGTGGGCACATTATAAAAATAAAACGCTATTGTATATTCTATTCAAGAATGATATCTAAAAAAAAAGAACCGTCGATGGTATGGAATTTGATTTACACTGCTGCCAAAGACTGATAACGACATAGTTGCTCAAGCATTCTTTTCGACGCTAGTTTTCCCACGCTGACCCAAATATTTTTCAGATTGTTTGTTTTTCCAAGAAAGTCTTCTTCATTTGGATTTTGGGGTACGTGGGAAGCCTAAAATTTCCAAATGTTTCTTTACACGCGACGGAGCGAAAGTTTCTTGCAGACTAAGTACCAAAATTTCCCGATTTGGAGACGAAAGGGAGGGGCTGTCTAAATCGCGGCGCTCTTTCATTCGCTCGCTCGCTCTCTCTCTTCTCCCTCTCTCTCTCTTTCTTGGGAAAAACCTGAATTAAAAGTTACAAGACAAATTATCCGAAACTCAGTCAAACTTGTCAAAAAAGTTGAATTTGTTACTTTTCCAAGTAGGGCAGTAATCGGTTCATTATTTTCTTCTATGTTTTCCATAGCAAATATCCATTTAAGTTTCAATAAATATCCCGAGCATTGCATTTGCTTTAGATAAAGGATATCTCTCTATTTACAATTAAAAGAGTTTGGTCGAATAAATTATATATTCTCTCACATTTGACTTTTTCATGATTCCTTTTTAAACAGGAAATTTAGCGCTAAAATGACTAAAGAGTTTTTAAAATTTTACAATGTTATTCAACGAGTAATCGTAAACTGATAAACTTGGAATGTTTTTTTATAATCCCAACACTGCTTTGCATTCCGCGGCACTTCTGAACACATATTTTTTAGAACCTCTCCTACACACAAGTTAACACATCACTTATCCGACATTTTGTTTTCTTCACAACGCGCATTTCTCCGAAGATAAACAGTACGGTCACACGATTAATCCGCCGGTTGCGTCGGGGTTACGAAGACGACCTAATCACACCGTATCGGTACTAGTCTTTGCACCGTATCGACGCCGTGTTTCCAACTCCGACCGCTCGCGGCGCTGGTGTGCAGCTTCGCGACGCGTCTTTTTTATACCAAAGGGTGGGAAATTTCAAAGCTCTACTCACCTTTCTTTCGTATCTCTCGGGGAAAATTACTGAAGGTAGGGAAGTCTTCCAATTGGTCCGTAGGAAAGGAAGAAAGCGACTCTCGTCTGTTAGGCCTCTCGCTACCACACCTCGAAGGAATCGCTCCCTTTTGGCTCGAGACTGTCGGATAACTCTTAGCTTTCTCCAGATGAGTCTCCTTTTATATACGGGGTAAGATCCTCCCCTACCTCGCTCCTCTCCATCCACTCCATCTCTCTTCCCCTCTCGCACCTTCATCACACCTTGCCCACGCTCCCCCTATGCGGATGTGTCGTACTCTCTAGAGAAAAAAAAGAAATCATTTTTATCGCCTCCTCCTCTAAAAACCCTAACCTTCCCGTCCGGACTCGCCCACCTGTTGTTTCCCTACCTCCATCTTATTGGTTGATTTGCCCCACGTGACCCCGACCGCACTCATCCTTTGCGGCCGAGAAAGGGTTTGAAGAAGAAGAATGAGAATGGAATGGAGGTGGAAGAGAAAGAGGAATGAGGGCGCAGGGAGTGAGTTCGTGGGAACAGGTTTTTTGGAGCGGGAGTTATTGAAAGTCGTTCTCAAAAGGGAATCGAAGAAGTACTTTTCCTGATTATCTTCCGAGCGAAATGGTGTTCTTGGCGGCGGGTTTGATTTTTTGATTGAGATTATATAGAATAAAAACATATACGGAGAGGTGTGTGGATGGAAACAAATAGATGCTCTTTCCGTTAAAATTGAAAAGTCTCTTTGTTTGAGGAAAAGTTCAGATAAACTACCCTTGATCATATTTCATAAATAAAATGTGACAATTAATTTTATTTGTGTTAGATTTTTAAATTTAGTTGAAAATATATATATATAATATTCTTCGTGTGTCCACTTTACCACGCATTTTTCCTATCGCCTGCATTTCTTGAGAGGCTTAATATAACGTCACCGAACGTGCTGTTTGTTACTCAAAATATATTTACAAATATCCACTTAGACTTGAAGGACCTCTTGTGCACCGATAAGGATGAAGTGCACTACGCAGTGTTTTCCACGGCCATTCTATGCTTCAGTCTGTGACTTGGACTGACTACGTTCGGTCGCATTCGTTTTTTCGCGGTTCATACATAATCGTTACATCACGAGGATTTGTTTTCAAGCCATTTCCGTGGCCAAATTTATTGTTATTGCTCTCGCTGTGAATCTTTTATAAACATTTTTCTTACTATTTACCCTTCAATCGAGAATGAGTTTAAACGGAAAAATCAAGATCGTTCAAAGAATTTCCGTTTTACGTACGCTTTTCAGGTACGCAAGTCGTTCGTTGAACGAGTTCCCTGTAAATCTTGTTTAACAGTGAATTATATTTTCACATCGCAGTGAAAACTACGTCATAAAAATTTAAAAATACATAAAGGGAGATGTTATTCCATAGTATTCACAATTTTGTTTCTCGTTCATTCTTTCTAAGATTTTTCTCGGGCTATGTGTTGCATTAAAATACTCTCTCCACTTACTAAGACTGCTTACTAAAAATATATATTATATAAGCAAGGGCGGATCCAGAAGCTTCCCAAGGCAGGGCGATCACCCCAGGTGCCCTTCCTCCATCTTGAATCCGCCACTGCCGACGACCCTTTATTCTGGAAATCTCTTCCCTTGCCAGAATATTTCTATCCCTTGGCCTACGGACCTAATCTGTGGCGCTTAATCAAGGTATTTTGCATGGAATGGATTTAATTATGCATACAGTGGAAGGAAATGGGGCGTCCAAGGTGGTGGCGATTGCTTCCATCTCCTGCCGCCTCGAATCCGCCGGTGGATATAAAACAAAATATGCGTAGCTATTGAATCCATGAATATTCTACAGAAATGGAAATATAAACTTTTTCGTAGCTTTAGAAAAGGATCCATTTCTTAAGCGTTTCTCTATCTATATTACTAGTTGAAGAAAAGCACATTAGAAGTTTTATTGCTTTATTTTACATCTCAGTCCTTTGTTTATCTACTTTGGTATTTTTTGATCTATTTGTTGTTGATGAACTCCTATGATTCTCCAACTATCTATTCCACTCGTTTTTGGAAAGCATTTTAGGAACTTAAGTGCTTTATCGCAACATTTTTGTATCCGGTGTCAGTGACTTAACCTTCACCATAGACCGTGAACGTATCCGGCTTTGATCTTAAAAAAACCCAGCGAGAGATTTTTACATCACGACCATTATCCCAAATACATTACGCTGCATCACTCAGATTCCCGCAATATAGTGCACTTATGAGATTGTGAAAGAAAAATTTGTTAAAAACAGGAGTGTCTATCTCTGACTTTAAAAACTCAACTAGTACAACTAAAGAAAAAATCATGAGTGTTTAGGGTTAGTAGAAATTAACATGCCCTTAATAAGATTGGAAAACCTTTTCTAAATCTCATTACGCATACGAAACATATATCGCGTCAAACGATTCTTTTTTTAAATAATAAATGAGGCAAAAGTCGTTAAAATGCGTTATGAGAGGCAACGAATCATTTTAGCTGGTGCTTTCATTGTTTTAATGTTAGAGAAATTAACTACGAAGTATTATGCCCTTAATAGGATTGGCAAACGTTTTTTAAAGCTCATTATGCATGCGAGATTCATATATCGCATCAAACGATTATCTTTTAAATAATAAATGAGGTGGAAATCGTTAAAATGCGTTATGAGGGGCAACGAATCGTTTTAGCTGGTGCTTTCATTGTTTTAATGTTAGAGAAATTAACTACGAAGAATTATCGTTTGATCAGGTGATAACACTCTAATGCTCAATGTTGCTCTTAATTTGTCGACTTTGCTTCTTATACAGACCATTATCAAAGTTTTTATTGATTTTAAGATGCATTTCATTTCCATGTTAATAAAATTAAATATACGTTATCACCCTGACCTTCATACTATTTATGCAGCGCGCTAGTTCTTTTCAAATCAGGAAGTATTTTATTTATCTGTTGCTTATTCCTGTACTCCATAGTATAGGTATTTTTGGACTTAACTGACTATAATAAAGCCTCATTTATCTTCTTTTATATACTATCAAATAAATATTTAAAGTATAAATTACATTAGCTACTTTGTGAAACATTAATCTTTATAATTTTTTGTTTAAAAATAAAGGGAGCATTTATATACTTTACTATAAGATATACGACCTGATTTGGTATAAATGGGTTTGTATATTTACAATTTCTACGCTAATGTTTTAACATTCTATATGACCCATTTGTAGTTATAACACGTTACGGCAAAATGACGTAATCATGCGTTATAACTGATTTTTTGTGCGAGTTATCTGGAAATATTCAGCCTCCGATGGATGGATCTTGTTGCTGGAACGAGAGTGTTAGCGTATTCTAAGAAGCGGACCCATAGAAAAATAACTTTCATCTTTCACGTTTTGAGGTTCCGTAACTCAGCGCACCTCTTACTGAATGGGATTCCCTCCTCTGGATACGCTTGCGAAACAATCTACACGCTCGCTTAGCGAAAGAGTCACAGGCGTGAATAAAACATTTCTTAGTTGGGGATACCCGCTAGATGTTGGCCAATCAGAAGACGCGGTTAATCTCGAATCGTTAACCATATTGTTGCATTTGTACGGCTTATTTGATTGGAAGAGGCGATCATTTTTTCAAGAGGAAAATTATATCTATTCCATTACAAGTATTACGTTCATTGTTCTCCCTAAAACAATTATAATCTTGAAGGATTGCTGTACATAAATTAACAAATACTTCCTGAAATTGTACAGAATAAGTAACGGTTTTTTTAAATATACTGAAAAAGTTGTTCATGTGAATGTCCGGGAAAAATTATTCGTAAACTCGGAGGATTGATGTTAAGAATAAAGAGAAATATTTATTATCGATCATAATCTTATGGAATATTATGTTATGCAGGGATAACCAAACATTTTACTCAGCGGGCTACATATGATACTGTGCGAGATTTTTTTTGATTGTGTAATGTTTCATAAACTTATATTAAAAGTGTATTGCATCAACGTACTCGAAAAATATTGTTTGATTTCATAAATGATATATAATGACACTTCCTGCTTTTAAATATACTAATACGCACAGGGGCGGTTCGAGGATTTTTGGCGCCCCGAGCGAGATAGCACTCCAGCGCCCCCCTCCGTTAATATTTGTTGAGATATTTACAAAGTACATGTTAGTTTATTCATCGCTCTGTAAAAATTATTGATCATGAAAAATTAAATGGAATTTAATCAAGATTCTAATCTGTTCCTCAATATAAATTGGTATCCAATATTTATTCACTTGCAAGTAATTAATGCATAGGTAAATGATCGGGTTAACGCCCCCAAAACTTTGACGCCCCGGGCAGCCGCCCGGCTCGCCCGCAGCTCGGGCCGGCCCTGAATACGCATGTCTTAAAGAAATTGATGAGGTAATGTAATCATTTCGCGGGCCGTAGTTTGGGGACCTCAGATGTAATAGAATGTTGAAGGTGGTGAAAGACTATTTTTATTCATTAAAGTTTGATGTCACTTAATATTGACACTTAGCCATTGCCCAAAAATTGCACAAATATTAATAGGATTATTTTGTTCTAAAGTTATGAACTAAGAAAGCCCGGTGACATTTTTTCCTATATTTCTTCAATCTTGTCTTTAGCTATTGCAGTGTATAACATAAGAATATTTATATTAACAAAAATATGTACCCATAACGTCAAAAATATATACCCGCCAAACGGAAAATGCTTGTCGAGAAAAAGAAAGAACTTTGTCACTTTTGGTTTCATCAACACCGATATAACGGTTCTGATATGTTAACTAGAAGAGTAGAACTTTTTCCCAGCATTATACAACATTGCTTAGGAAGCTTCCGAAAACTGCTATTAGCAGTCATTTTGCGTCCATGGCCATAGGAAGTCACGACAGTTGTTATTTGAATGTCGCGTCAAGAAAAAGAAAGTGAAGAGAAAGTCTAGTTCACGAATCCTTTAGATTACAACAGTTGCTCTGTGGTATCGCGAATTACGGGAAGGGTGATTAATTCTTTATTTTAGAAGTTATGGCAATTTTAAATTTTAGAAAGTTCAATTCAAACGTTAAGAATTGCACATTTCGGAACTCATTCTGACTTAATTTTCGATAAATGGCTTCAAATGTCTTGACTATGTAAAAACATTACCACAATATACAACCATTATATTATTTTATAGTGACCATAAGTAAAATTAAAACTTTACTTGGCAATTTTAAAGAGATGTATGTTTCACCCTATGAGCGAATCGATTAATCAGTGAATCTAAATGTTCAAGAATTAAATAATTTAAGGTATCGATTTCCGAAAGAATTTCATTGAATAGCAACAATTTGCTATTTAACTGTACCCGATTCGCTGTATGTTGTGAGAGACGAACGCATTGTAGGAGGTTACCAGGTTATTTCGAGTCCAATTCCTCCAATCCATCCTGTTATTTCCGAAAAACAACGTAAATTACATGTTTTCGCCCACCAAATACTTTTTCAATAATTTTTTTCGATTAAGCGTGAAATAAATTTGATGATGATCCAATATATCTGTGAAATGTTCTATCTCATCCAAGAAAAATATATTATTGAAAATAACATTTTTCAAAGACTTGAACTAGAGTTTATTTATAGATAAAAAATCAGGCATGTTTATCATCAATATTTGTATCAGTATTTATGTTAAAATTTATATCATTAATAACAAAATAATAAGTACCCCAACATTAGTTTAAATGTGCTTTATTCCAAATACGTATGTTTAGAACACAACTCTCAACATACAAGATGGAAACTAAGAAATGTGAGGAAATGGTACCAACAAAATATTGTAACCATTACTTCACAATTCTTGATTCCTAGCTTTTTTATTTAGCTTCCTGTTCTAAATATTCCTATATGGATTAATTATATTTAATGACGAGTATTTATGCAGTTTTAAAATTCAGTGATCTACGTTCAATTATTCCTTTTCGTGGAATATTACGGGTATGAAGTATTATTTGAGAAAGCACCTACTAAATTTTAATTACTAAAAAAACAAAATTCCTCTAAAACATATTAATTTCTGTACCTGTAAACTTTTTTAAAAATTTATACAGATTATACTTTCATCGTACTATTGTACTTTCGTTGAAAATATCTTTGCAGCACATTATCTCCATGACATTTTCATTCCATCAAAATCTATCACAGAATGTTTTGCATCGGTGGTGTTACTACTGCATGTTACTACATTAATGTTTGTCGATAATACAGGCTTCCCTCTCTTAATGAGTTCCAGGAAAGTGTCGCATAAAGCGAATTCACAAAAACAGATCCCATATTTACATGTAAAAGCTATGGATACGTTCCACGAGCAATTCTAACTCCCCTCCAAGACGCCCTTTTTCCGCTCCTTAACGACTTCTTATGCGCTAAATACAAACTTAAAACAATTAACACCGTAAATTATAAAAGGAAGCATACGAGCACAAGTGGTGGCTGTTGTGGGAGGGATAATAGTGGAGGCTTAATGTGCTGGGAGGTTGTCTTGGCCCAACCCAAGTTCCGCAGGCAAGGAGACAAAACTTCTCAAGTGTGCTCAAACAGTATGACATTAATCTCCGTCTCATCTCCACTCTACAATAGCCTCTCCACTCTCATATCTTTTACTGTAGTACTTACTGGAGGCCTGTTGCAGTACTTCCTGCAAACATCTAGAGAGCCTTGCGTGAAGTGACCCAATGCGATAGTTCATATGACAAAAAATTGATACAAAGAGTGTTATTAGTTGAACCACTTTTATTGCCCCTCTTAAAATAATTATATTGCTCACACCATTCATGCCTGCTCGGGAGATGACTTCCCACTTAAAACCTGCAAGAGTTCCCGCCGAGAATTCAGGCGAAAGATTTGTCGAAATCGAGCTAACCGTTCTTGATTTATTTGCGTTTATACTGGGAGGTAACGCCACTCGAGACTGTTTTTGTCCTTCACGCGTTTTATTGCAAGCTTTGTGCAAATGCACTTGAAGCCCGAGTCTAACAATGCAAAAATCCGAGATGAACAATGCCGGCTACCCTAGCAAACTCCTTTTTGAAATGTCGAAAAACCGGAGAAAATCGAATATAAACTTAAAATATAAGCAAATTATAATTAAACAACAGAATCGGCGGTAAAAATAAGAATCTTCATTTTTTTCTGCGTTAAATGGTATAAATCTCGAGTCAAAGTCTCGATCGTAAATTATTTTAAAATGTTAAAGAATAAAGATCTACACATCATATTCTAGCCGATTACGTGTTAACAATTGCAAAAACGAAAACTATCCTGGTATCGAACCCATGCCTTTCCGGCGGACGACTACCCATTTAAAACCTGTAGGAGTTCGCGCCGAATATTCAGGCGAAAGATTTGTCGAAATCGAGCCGGCCGTTCCCGGTTTATTTGCGTTCATGCCGGGAGGTTTCATACGCAGGCAGAGACTCAGAGGTTATAATATCATTATATATATATCGACGTTTCTTACAGAGGAGGATATAACATCTAACATACTAGTAGAAGGTGCTTGCATACTGCAAGCATTTCATCTCACCTCGAAAAAACATTAATTTTTCGAAAAGATATTTCATCATGGGAAATATTTCTTTAAGTCAGAAGATTTCTCCTCGGGACCGATTTTCGTTTTTTCCTTATGAAACAATAATGGAGTAAAACAATCGTTAATTTTTGCAATTTTAGGAATATTATACTTTTTCCACGTTGGGTTAATAATGCCACACATTTCTGCCAAATTTTAAATTTGTAGCACATTTAGAAGTAAAACAACATTTATCTAATTGTTTAAAATGAATTAATTTTTAACGGCCGCAATAACAATTTCATGGATACAATGAAAAGTGAATTCGTTTTTATAGACTAATCTCTAAATAACTTTAAAATTTCAGCTCTCTAACTCGCCCCGTAGTATCTAAACATTTACCAATTTGTTTAAACTTAAAGAATTTTTAACTACCAAACAAATTAAAATATCAGAATTTTTATAATCCCTATTACGTTTTTTTAGAAATCCTACCCCTAAAAAAAATTTCAGCTCCGTAGCACTTTCGAAAATACATAAACCTTGAAAATTTGTTTAAACAAATGCGAATTTTTAGCGGCCGCATTGTTGCACTTTTTCGAGATTTTCGTTTTTTCTAGTGGGTTTTGCACAAAATCCTACCTAAGAAAAAAATTTCGAATCTCTAGCTCATCTGGAAGTGCCTAAACATTAGTATCCTCCTATCTATGTTATATGTTATCTCCTCCTCCTCCTCTGTAAGAAACGTCTATATATATAATGATACTAGTAGAAGGTGCTTGCATACTGCAAGCATTTCATCTCACCTTGAAAAATCATTCATTTTTCAGACAGATATTTCATCATGAGAAATATTTCTTTAATTCTAAAGATTTCTCCTCGGGACAGGTTTTTGTTTTTTCATTATGGAACAATAATGGAGTAAAACTATCGCTAATTTTTGCAATTTTAGGAATATTATAATTTTCTCTCATTGAGTTAATAATGCCACACATTTCTGCCAAATTTTAAATTTATAGTACAATTAGAAGTGAAATAACATTTATCTAATTTTTTAAATTTAAATAATTTTTAACGGCCAAAATAACAATATTATGAATAAATTAAAATGTTTATTCGTTTACATCAGCTAACCTCTAAGTCGGCGTAGTGTCTAAGAATCTACCAATTTGTTTAAACTTTAAGAATTTTTAACTTCCAAACAAATAAAAATATCCAAATTTCTATAATCCCTATTTCGTTATTTTACAAATCCTACCTATAAAAAAAATTTCAGCTCCGTAGCACATTCAAAAATACATAAACCTTGAAAATTTGTTTAAACAATTGCGAATTTTTAACGGCCGCATTGTTGCACTTTTTGGAGATACAGTAGGATACTAATGTTTAGGCACTTCCAGATGAGCTGGAGATTCGAAATTTTTTTCTTAGGTAGGTTTTTTTTGCAAAACCGACTAGAAAAAACCAAAATCTCGAAAAAGTGCAACAATGCGGCCGCTAAAAATTCGTAATTGTTTAAACAAATTTCAAGGTTTATGTATTTTCGCATGAGTTACGGAGCTGAAAATTTTTTAGAGGAAGGATTAAAAAAAACGAAATAGGGATTATACAAATTTTGATATTTTAATTTGTTAGGCAGTTAAAAATTCTTACAGTTTTAACAAATAGATAGATGCTTAGAAAATACGCCGCAAGTTAGGGAGCTGAAATTTTTAAATTATTTAGAGATTAGTTTATGTAAACGAATAAACATTTCAATTTATCCATGAAATTGTTATTTTTGCCGTTAAAAATTATTTAAATTTAAACAACTAGATTTTTAAAATTTCTCTTCTATTTGTACTATAAATTTCATATTTGACAGAAATGGGCGAAATTATTAACTCAATTTGGAAAAAATATAATATTTCGAAAATTGCAAAAATTAGTGATTGTTTTACTTCATAATTGTTCCATAATGAAAAAACGAAAACCGGTTCAGAGGAGAATTTTTGGAATTAAAGAAATATTCCTCATGATGAAATATCTCTCTGAAAAATTAATGTTTTTTCAAGGTGAGATGAAATGCTTGCAGTATGCAAGCACCTTCTACTAGTATTAGATACGCACAGCATAAGAGACAATGAGAGACTGAATGGTCGCCTTGTGGTGTAGTGGAAAAGTTTTTTTGCATTTGTATTACACTGGCCGCGTAACCACATAAGAGTGAATCAAAGACGCATAAAAAGTAATTCCGGTAGCAATACGTTTGTCGCATAGTAGTGAATTCGCATAAACAAAGGAAACCTGTATTCTATGATACGGAGTAACTGAACTAAGATAAATGAATTTTTAAATAGCATTAAAAATCGACATTGAATATACTAGCACTAGGACTAGCAATAACATAGCAGCAGAAACTTGATTACAACGTAAGATGTACTCTTACCAAGTGACTAGATGAGATTTAAGAACAACTATCGGTGAATTATCGCAGATGATGACTGTAGTTTAATCTAGAGTTTATTTGCTACGAGAATTTATTAGATCGGCCTTTTTCTAATTATGGGTCGCGACCTGGTACTGGATCATGAGGAAATTGTGAACACTAAACGCTTAATCAGCCGAAATATATTGAATTTGACAGGAAACGGAATACTCCAATTAGGAAAACCGCAATCTTTTAGGAGAAATTATTTTGCGCGAGATATTGAAAACTAAAGTCGGAAGATTTTTTCTTCGTGTTGCCTTTCCTTCCTCTAGGTCGCAAGACATTCCACTGGGTCTTAAAACAAAATATTTGAAAAACGCTGTTGGTTGGAAATAAACCGTAAGATGGTCTTGATTTTTAATTTTTTTGTTCTATCGAAGCGAATATAATCTTTCCGGTAAAAGTATAAAACGTTGAAAACATTTACGTAGAGCTGGGAAAACCCTACGCGCTCCTGAGATCAATTTCTCGAAGGCGAAATCGTCGAGGAGAAAATATGATATTAAAATCTGCGTCAACAATAATCAGTGCATGTTCAGAAAGTGGTTTCTGAAAATTCTGTCCTCTTTATGCTCTCTTGGAGTTTAATGGCTATTTTAAGCTAACGATCGGATGTTCAACTCCCGTGTCGGATTCGTAAGTAAAGTTTTTCTTTGGGGCGTAAGAGAAAATCCGTTCAATTTCACTTAACTTCGTGTTACTTACTGAACCTGATGAATCCGTGACAACCGAACGAAATGCATCTGGAAGATTCGCCATTGAAATAAAAAATAATTAGCTCGCCCTATAATTTGTCCAAGAAAAAATAATTTTTAATGTTATTATAAATTATAAAAAATATGTCTAGAAAGCGTTTATATTTAATCTGTTACTTTGTCAGTGTGCCACTCACTTGAATGATATTACTAGAACGTGCTACTTTTTAAGATATCTGGTATTCAACATTGTTGCTTTTTTACTTTCTCCATACGTAGTATAGGGGAAAGTATTGTTTTCATGAAAAAAATCGATTTCGAGATTTCCACGGAAATACACGTTTTGAGGTTCCCTGAACACGTTTTGACCATTTTCTCGATGTCTGTGAGTGTATTTGACAGCTTTTTTGTGAGTGCTCTAACTCAAAAACTATTAATCAGGTCAACGCGAAATTTTATATTTAACATTTTTATAAAAGTCAGTAAAAATCGGTCAACCGGAAGTGGGTGTTTACTCTCGTCATTATCCGTTATTTTGAAATATTTGCTTTAATATTTGATAAATATAAAAATGTATTAGAATAAAAGTTCAGGGAAATTTAATTTTTTACAACCTTTGTTTGAAATATTTTTCCATATAATGCATTGTTTAAGAGATATCTTATATTTTTAGCTACCACCACCACGCCACCTACCGACGACTATTGTTAACAATTGACGCTTAATTACGTCTTAGTAACGCTCCTTTTTCTTTTCTTAATTGTTGTAACTTTGTGGCTATATCCAATATCAGAAGGCTATGGTTTGTGTTTATTTCTGTTCTTTGTAAAGTCTAATATTTTCTCGCAGTTTCTTAAAATATTTATTATTATGTAACCTATTTGGAATTTTTAGAAATAATACAGGTATGGAGAAAGTCATGTGGTGGCCACATCAGATTTTTTAGAGATGAAGAAATGATTATTGTTAGGTTTATTTTGAACATAAGGTATTCAGTTACTATATGTAGAGTCATTTCAGACTACGCTTTCGGTCGGTTTGGCGGCAAGTATAAGGGTAAGCGATGAATTGGCAGTGGCATAACTAGGAGCCAGGGGCCAGCGGTAAAAAATGATTGGTGGCCCCTCTACCCCTACCCTCTCAACCATCATAAAGCCTATTAAGCTGCATTTATTAATCAATTGTCAAGAATATGCCGAAAAGGTTGTGCTTTCTAAATTACTCTGTCAAAAAATAATTATTAACCGGATAGACATTCAGAAATTAGTTTAAAGCAAGAAAAATCGCTAAAAAATCTTAATGTCTTCTATATTCTAAATAAATTCGAGGGCCCTCTAGGCCCGTGGCATTTTGCCACCCTATTGTTACGCAGAATCTTTTTCTCAGAAAAATGCAATAGCAAAACAGGGATCCAACCGTGCGATCATCTATTCATGCCAACACCAATCTTGATGGCTCGATATTATTTGATAGATACGTACTGTAAATATGGTCATGGTCGGGTCTTATCCTCTGGGAAGAAGGCTCCGATACGTACGAATTCACACAGCATATTATGTGTTATACACTTTTTGCAGCAATCATTGCTAGGTTTTTCTTTCCATGAGAGACTTTTTCGTCTAAAAACCCTCCAATAGATAATTAACTTTTTTGTTCCTTCGTTATTTCTATAAAGGTACCGAAAAATTACCCCTAAAATTGTGACCCATTTTATCTTATAATAATCTTATAATAATCAGACTGCACTTGAAATGGCGTAGGCATATTTAAATTTACATTTAAATCTTGAAAATCCTCAGACTGTTCGATTGAGCGTATGTTCTTGCAGCATCAAAAATCGGAAAAAACAAACTCCCGGCAGAGCCTTTCCTGTTTCCATTTTTTGTTTTCCAACCGACTTGAAGGAAAAGCGGACCTTTTTCTCAGCGTTTATTCCCACGATCCATCTCTCTTATCCTGTTGATTCAAATCCGTCCCCTCTAGTTCCCTTTAGTTCGAGCGATTGTCCGAAGAAAGCGCTGCGCGTCTGTTCTTGCGCTCTTTTAGACCGCACTAAAGGTTGACAACCCCGCTATCGTTAAGGTCGCGTTACGCAACGCAATCCATTCGCGTACTACGCAGCGACCCGAGAGGCAAAGTCGGGATGTTAAAACAAAAAAAACCTAGAGGGAGACGAATGAATGGATCCCAGATGCCGGATATGTGTGAGTCAGCCATTTCGAATCCCCCCAGACATTTTAGTAAGGATATGGGACGGGCGGGATCGGGGGAGGGAAGGTGTCGGGAGGTGCGGAAGAAGGATGGGTAAGTTGGGAAGGGAAGGTATCAAGAGAAGAGATCCGGGAGAAAGTGTTCGAGACCCTTAAAACACTCTCTCCCTATCTCTCTTGCACACGCCAGAGCTTCCCAAAACCGTTCCGCACTGTTTTTATCGGTCGAGCGCAATGCTTTACGAAGTGCGGTCATTGGGAATTGTATGTATGTATATAGATTCGTTTTCGGCTGGCTGTGGTGCGGGGTCGGGAGAAGGGATCGTCGTCGGTACGCCCTGGCACCACCGCTTTCCTTTGCACAATGAGGTGATATTTAAAATCCGCTTTCTCAGCGATGTTTGCATTTTGCTCGTCTAATTATTACTCGCCCCTGTGAAATTTATGTCCGATGTTACGGCTGCTAAAATTCCTCTCGCCGATTCGGTACGCCCTGTGAAAGGAATCCAACCCACGAAGTCCTAACATTATTAAATTTTATAAATGCTCCCAGTCAAATTAACAGGTTAATGGAATGGCGAGATTTAACACTATCAGAGCACATCTTGTACGTCAGCATGAAATAGATGTTTTCTTTTGAGGTAATTAGGAATATTTCCGCTTCGATAATAATGAAGAAGAAACAATCGGAATTCCACTGTTCCTTATGGTAAATGTCAATAAAGATATTTCTAGAGCGCTGCTCAATTTAGGATCTACTTGGGAAGTAAAAGGATAGGCTGCCAGGAAATTTATTTTTAAACTAAAGCGTCTCAGTTATAATTCGTGAGTGACATTATCTCGGTCCCGCTTTTATTCTTAATCCTCTCCTTGCCGAAAAATCCTTTATTTCTTTACATGGTATATTATTATGCTATTTAATTACTACTCCATCTAAGAACTTACGAAAGAAGCTAACAGTGGCGCTAAAGCGGGGATGGCGGTAAATCTAGTTATATGTTTGCTATATTATAATCATAAGATGGAAGTTATGTTCACAACAATTCATGGACGGTATGTGGGGGTGGTACTATATAAGGGGCGCTAAATAGCGGTCTGACTGTATATTTAAAACAAGACGATTCAAACGGAACTAATGATGCCTACTTTCCATTTAATCATTTATTTAATACATATATTGACTTTAATAGCTTTAAAATCACAGCGGATATGTAGTTCTTTGTGTTACCCAATTTCATAATTTAGCGTTATAAAATATTACAAATACATTCGAACGGAATACTAAATTGATCACGCGTATTTGTGCGGCAAAAATAACGCGTGTATGTACTAGGCTATACCGAATCCGAGTCCAACAATAGTCGTTGCTATGGCAACACTCTCGTAATGGGTGATAAAAATTTCAAAAGCGCCGTCATTTACGTGAAATTCTAAGAAATACAATCGATAAGCAACATTTCTTTACTCAGAGCACTAAACAGGATATTATAAGTTGATGTAAAGTACATCAAGAATTTATAACCTGATATTAAAGCGAGACAGAATAAAGAGACGTTATTCGAGCTTATTCCTACCCTAATTTAACTTTTCGTTGGGCGCTGTAAGATAAATTGAGCCATTCATCGATTAAATTTAAGCGACCACTGTTTAGTTTTCTGAGATAATTATTTCAGATGGGTATATGAACCAAGTCTTCTTATCGCCTCTAACGTATCAACTCCAATGCATCCGGGTGAACTTGGTAATATATATATGCAATAACCGTCTCCACAACGACGCCCGGCTAGCTCAGTCGGTAGAGCATGAGACTCTTAATCTCAGGGTCGTGGGTTCGAGCCCCACGTTGGGCGATTTTTTTTACTTCATCATTTAGTATCATTATAATAATATATTATAATTCGTTTTTTATATTTCTTTTTTACAATCAAGCGTGTCCTTTTACTACAAAAAAATAATGCATACATCTTTAATAAAATGCCACTAAATCTTATCATCCCCTTATTTTACTATGTATTTGGTACACTATATGAAACCCGCAAATTATCCAATATTTATGATTTTAATTAGTTTCGCACGATAATACGAAGAGGAAAACTATTCTGAAGCACTTTCGTTAAACTGCTTCGATGCACTGCCTAGATACGTACGATCAATTCTTGCCATGCTAAGTTAGGGACACATCCAACCAATCAACGGATGTGAAAAAAGATAATGTTTAAACAGCGAATGAAGAATGTTTATTGAACATGCAGTTTTACTTTTCTTTGATTATCGTAAAATATCGATGTGACTCACGGCGAAATATGTATATGTATTTCGAAAACGTTCCACCGATACACTATGTCAGTCTTTATCCTCTGCCAAGGAGCATTATAGTCACTTATCCTTTAGAATTCAACTCGGCAAGCCCACTCAGACAAAATTCCTCGCTTCATCATGGTTACGGAATATCTTTACTGGTAAGAACTTGGCCGAAGGGAGTTCCTATTGTCTACGATGGTTTTTCCAGCGTAAGAGAGTTAAGACATTCCGGTTCCGAACCCTACTCAGCATTCCTATCCCATATATATTTTTTACTGGCCAAGGCTCGAGTCCCTCGGCCCCTCCCCCAGAAAGGTAACCCTTGAACACTCTCGCTTTCGGAGCTACATACTGAAGCCCATGTTGCCACCTTTATAACGTCCGGAGGGACTATGCAGCATGGCGCCTAAAGCTATTGTTGGTCAAAAAACTAACATTAAAAAGAATTGCATGTTAATACGTAAATTTTTACTGTTGTGAGCTCGATATCTAACCTAAAATTTACTTTCTTCGGACGAATGTCGAAAATCTGGTGGGAAATATATACTTGCATAAAACAAATAGTCAGCACAGAGATAAAGCAAAAGTAATCAATTGCTAAAATGATATTCGTTATTGATTTTTTACTTCGGTATTTATTACGCCATATAATAGCAAATTGGATCATTTTAATTTGAAAGCATAATGGATGTGGCATGTATACATATTTCTAGAATAAAGGAGTTAATTTTGTGTGGCGCTGTAATAAAAGTAAAATAATTTATTATATTATTAACATCACTGGTTATTGTCATAAGCCATTAATTTTAATTAAACGCGGAATTTCAAAACCAGATCAAGATTAAGGAAGGCTGCCGTTTATTGTTCTTAGCCGTTTAATTTTATCAATAAAAATAAACTCGATGTGACCACATCAAGCAGAATCTGCAATAACCAGTACTATATGATTTTTATTAGATATAACTATTCAAATGCTGAAACCTCTCCATTGTATTCTCCCAAAAGATAAGACGATAGAGGCTAAGACTCCGAGAAGCCGGATGTACATGCTATGGGTCAAGGGCAGATTTAAAAAATATAATTTTTTGTGAAGGCAAGATGAGGCGGGGTCCTGAATGCCAGCAACCCTTGCTTACGAATAGGATAACATTCGGTGTCGAAATTCCGAACTCAAATTATCTCCTTCACTTTTCAATCTCGATTAGCGATTCTTTTGCTGTAAGAATTTAATGACGAGTAAGCTCACAGTAAGTATAAATGTAATCACTAAGACGTCGAACTCGTTCTTTAAGAATAAGACCGAAAAAATAAATTTTTACGGATAAGTATATGCGGTGCCGGATTTATAATATCTGAGGAGCCGCCACCGCGGGGGGACGATAGATTTAGGGACCCTGAAGGTCCATCCATATATTATATTAAACATCAAATTATGAAGGGATCCAAAAATAATTTGCGCGTGGGGGGAGGGGGCGAAAGTTTGTAGTTCCACCACTGGTCGCGTGCTTAACGATAGGATTGAAATGATTTCCCGCCAGTTATCCCTGTACTTTCGATCTTGGCCGAAGGATTTCAAAATCACACCATCTTTAAAATACCAAGGTGATTGAGTCACGCGGGCGAAACGGAGGAAGTCCGCCGATGATCGTATGTGCACTCTCGCTGCGCACGGAAACTTTCACTACCCTCCGCATCCGTCCCCATTCCCGATCTCACCACGCCTCCCCGCCACCCAAAACCTATGCTCGAACACGGACCGAGATTTCACTTTCTAACTGGGAAACCCCACGTCGTGTCCCCTTGGTTTCATCTTGGGTTACATCGCTTCCCGCCTCGGAATTCCCCATCGCACCACAACAAAACTCACTCAACGGTGAACTTAAGTGACCGAAGTAAGATCTTTACGAGGCCGTTGCTTCCAACGAACGGTGTTTAATATGAAGAATTATATAATAATAGCTTATAATAGCCAAAGGATTTGAGGGAGATGCTCACTCATAATTTAAAATCATCTTAGAAAAAATGAAACGATAGTATGGGATAAGCGACTGAAGTAAAAGACGCAACTGTTAATTCGAATATGAACCTTTAGTTGTATTGCACAACACGCACACACAAAATATTAAATTTCTAATTCTATTTAATAGTTCGAATTTTGTTTATTTTTCCTGTACGTTTTGATGCCCATTTCTTGTGGGGCGTTTGTGCATTAAAAGAGTGGCAACAAGAGTGAGGACTTTCCGCAGAAGCTTAAGACCATAGGTATACCTTTTAAAACTATTTTCTAGTGCAGCGGTTTTCAATCTTTTTTCGGCCGCGACACACATGATGGTAGATGCTCACGTGCAAGACACTGCGTACTACCATCCGCTGAACTAACAAGAGGAGTAGTGTGTGATAACGTAGAGTGTAAGCCTAAATATTGTTGTATTGTTTTAAAAATGACATATGAGAAAGACGAAAATTCTCAACAAAAATTATTTTTTACTAGCGGTTATCAAAATTTTCGACGACGACACCTCTCGGTTGAGAAACGCTGCTATAGTGCAACTGCCACCAAACTATATTTCCTAAGGGAAACGTAGGGCTTTAAAAATAACTGAACTCGCCACTTACGACATCGCAAATGACTGAACGGACCGTGTGAAAATTTTTATGGGTCTGTTTTGAGATCTTAACGTGTTATATGAAGTTTTTTAACCAATCATAGTTAATCCATGCAAGAAAAATATAGTTTAGATTTCAACCACACCTTCTAATGACACAAAAAATCAAGTGTAATACATAATTGTCACAAATACGAGAAAAGTCTCTTTTGAGTCATTCAAGTTCTGAGAATTTCTTGAAGGATGAAAGGACAGAATTTGTGAATTATAGACTTCGTCGTGACAGACCACCTTTCTATGGTGACTGAAATGTTTTGCCATTTCATCTTATTTAAGTCGGGTTATAAGCCAAAAAAGTTCTTCGTGTTATATTTTTATGTTTGTATTCTGTGCATTAGTAATTTAAAATAATTTATCATATAATAACTTTAATTTAATGTCTCAAGTAACGTTCGATAAGAAATAAGTTATTCTTCGCCAGGAGTGGAAAAATCCATGCACTCAAAGGATTTCGAAAACTTCAATCAGTCACTCAAATACTTTGATGACCTTTTAGTACACACACGTCAGACGTTTACGAAACGTTGATCATAGAAAATTTGACTAACAAATTGTACATGATCACACTTTGAATAATTTTATTACTTATTTAATGAAATATGACCCAGAAAATTTAAATTTTAATAAAAATGCCTTTAATATTGTAAGAATATTTTCTATGATTATGTTAACAACATTCAAAGATCAACGGGCATATTTTTGTTTGGTCGACATTATTTTTCTTATACTTAATTGGCAGAGAGAAAAAATTAGCACTAAATTGATATTTAAGGTTCAGTATAAATTGGAAGACCTAATAAGCGTATATCTTGTAAAGCCAGAAGAACTAAGAGAGTTCATTCCTCGTTATCACAAATTTTCAGTTACGCACTAACACTTATGTTTAAGGTACCATGGGTAAATTATTATATAAGAACTTCAGCTGTAAATTTAAAGCAGTAATTGTTACTTGAATTAAACCTCTATGGTGACTTGCGCTTTTATATGAGCCTCTTGGTGAACCTAGATAACCGGTTGATTTATGGCAGAGAGATAACGAATTTGGCGCCTCCAATTTTAGTAGTTCAATTTTGAAACTGTAGGTGGTTCCTTAAACGCGTAAATAAAAATTTAATATAGGAAGTATATGAAATTTTTGAATTTAGTATGATGTTATGAATCTCATCAGCTGATTGACAGTTTAAATTTATAAACTAAAATCAAATTTTATACTCCGATCATAATTTAAATTTCATTTTCTAAGTTAACTAATGAAGTTAACACTTACTGTGCGTAGTAGTCTAAAATCCTCCGTCAGTTAATAGTAAAATGTATTTAAATAGTTGATAAAAGTAAAATGATTGGATATGACCCCTCAGCCAAAACGAAATCAACGAAAAGCCAACATGCTGCTGCTGGAGCTGTTAGTGGGTTTTTTACAAGAGCCATTTGTCAACCATTGGATGTTCTGAAAATTCGATTCCAGGTAGATGTGAAGATCTCGTTAGACTGAGATTTTTCGCACATGTTCAACTTAATTTGAGAATACATAATAAAATAAAACCCATTTTATTGTTTAGCAATTCATAATCCCCCAAAACATTTATTTCTTTATTTAGGTATCAAACCAAATACTTTGGTGATCTGTCGTTTGAATATCTTATTTCAATTATTTGTTCCGTGTTCAGGTTTAAGGTTTGATTATTGACAATTGTGTTAATTATAATGAATCATTATTCCATATTTAATTATACTTATTTATTTGGTTCATATACTTGAGGAACTGATTGACATAATTTTTATGGTTTTCACTCGTATTGACGTTTTATTTCCCTTTTTTATAAGTTACACAAAATAAAAGTTTACACCATTATTCTCGCGATAAGTGGCACCTTCTGTTCTGAATATATTTTGAAATGGAAAGTATATTGCACGTGTTCCTTTTCATAGTTACAATGGGAGCCTTTGTCGCGAAATGCTCCGATTCCAGGAATGTACACAGGAGTAATTCAGGCGACAAGCCGGATTTACAAAGAGGAAGGTGTGAAAGCTCTCTGGAAAGGTCATGTTCCTGCACAGTTTCTATCTGTGGCATATGGCTCAGTGCAGGTATTTTATTCTCTGATATAGTTATGATTATTGTTAATAATACAAACTAAGTCTCCAACTTTGCATATTGTATATACTGATTTGTAAATGATCTTGTGCTTAAATTTTTGCATGAACAAGGAACCTTTTATCGATGTAAAATGTATCATCAATCCAGGTATACTTTAGAGCTTCTAACCAACCATCTTAATTGATAATTCATCGATTGTTTATTATAAAAATAACCTCTTCTTGATCATTTTATGGAAACTAGTTTACTTATTTATCATTTGTAATCAGTGTCTTAGCAAGGAAGTGGTAGAAAGAGCAACTGCCAAGGGTACCATTGCAAAGAGGCACCAGAGGCTAATTGCAGGTCAATATTTGGTCAAACATTTTTTAAAAAAAGTGTTGTATGTGTAGATATGAATTTAATAGTTTGTTATTCACAATTAATATTTTTATATTTTATAATCATTCGAGTTAGTTGGAGGGGATTTTTTCTTGCCTCAGGCAGCAATTACCTTGCTATGGCACTGATTGTAATTACCACTCATGTTTTATTCCACTTCTGTTTTTTTTAGGAATTTGCTGAATTTAAGTCAATCCAATCAAATATTATTTTATATTTGTAGCAATATGAAATGAATGAAAATTCTTTAGCTATTTTAATAAAATGGGTAGTGTGACTAGAGTTAGTTAAGTGTATAGTTTTTTGCCTTGTTTGAACTGTGCTGTAAATGTAGACTTTTACGCTAAAGGGTGAATAATGGAAAGAGTCAAGATAGGAAGTTTTTCTATATTGTTTGTTGTAAAGATCAATAAATCATAGAGAGAAAAATATATACATCTTGAGATTGGGGAAGGAAAAAGTTATGGGAGTAGTAATATTGAAAATAATAATATTCTTGTTATGATGCCATATGTTTGAAGTAGCAAGTTTTACTGATGTAAATAATTGCTTTGTTTTAGTTTGCATCCTATCAGCTGCTGACACACTTATGGCATGACTGGTTTATTCCTGTCATGCCCGGCAGTTGGGCAAATGAACGAAGTCCCGTGACGCACTTCAGCTGTGGCTGTATGTCAGGCGCAATTGCCACATTGTTCTCTTTTCCATTTGATGTGGTTAGAACTCGGCTTGTTGCACAGGGAGAGCCCAAGGTATGAATATTATTTTAAACCCTTAGTTTGTAATGTTATATTTATTCTCTTTGTAAACTTTTCCTGTTATGGGTATTTGCAGTTATATAATGGAATGCGCCATGCAGCCATTAGTATGTACTCTAAAGAGGGAATTGGCTCCTTCTTTCGTGGTCTAAGTCCTGCTGTCATCCAGACCGCACCTTTAATTGGTGCCCAATTTGGTTTCTATAACTTCTTCATTGATTCATGGAATAAGTCCTCATGGGGTGAGAAGATAGCTCAGTTCTTTGCTATTGTGTTTTTAGTTCTAATAATTAAATATAGTGTAATAATAAAATCGTATGAAATTGTTAATAAACAAGAATGGGAGCTACAGATTTTTATGATAAGGAGAAGACTAATTATAAAAGGCTTAGGTAAATCCTATTGCCATAAACAATCGGTCATTCGATACAAGCAGTAAGATGAGATATGTTTTATGGACGGACAGACAGATGGACAGACATTGAGTATTAATATATAAAGATTGAGAATTCCTTTAACAACATTTGAGGATATATTTAGCTACATTAAGGAAATTGAGTAGATACTTGGCGTCATTGTAGAAAGGTCCTGCAGTACAACACTGCCACGGGAACAGAGGGAACATTTGGCAACAATGCTATATCGAAACGACTTAAATTGAGGACTTACTGTATGTTAATTTCTTAAAAAGTTTTAAGCCAAAATAAGAATTAAAATAACTACATTTACCCATTATTAAGTCAGATATTGGTGAATTTCAAAGCAAAATTTACTATCTTATCTTATCAGATTCCATAATGGTAGTTGGAAATATTATGTTAAGAATTTCAATAAAGGAAATTCTGGTTGGAAATTATGATGATTTTTTTCCTATGATTTATTTTAAATAGGCATGACATTGGTACTGCCTTAATTTCCTTCCCAAAACATTCCTATTGGAACTATAGCACATGCTGCGCTCAAAGTGATAAATTTGATGATGAATATTCCTGCAAGTTTTTCAGACAGCCACTTTAATGCTCCTAATTAGAAACTGAAGCATCATTACTCTATTTCTAATTTAAATAAAGTGAATGTGAAGTAGTTGCTTCATAATGTAGGATTTGGAAAAGGAAAATAAGCTGTAAAGAATAAAATGCATCAGGAGAAATCCAAAACAGTAGGAACAAAATATTTATTTCCCTATTCAGTAATAATAAACAATTGTTATGAAATACTCATTATGATATGAGCTGTTGAGTTTTGTTAAATACAAAATAAACTTGATATATAAATTAATTTTCCACCTATTAAATTGTTACTACATTTCAGGTTCTTCAGAAGGGAAAGAAAAAACTGTTTTTTCTATTGTGATTGGTACCCTTGGATCTGGAGCCCTTGCTGGTTTAGCCTCTAAGACTCTTGTTTACCCATTCGACCTGGTTAAAAAAAGGCTTCAGGTGCGAGGGTTTGAGGAAGCGAGGAAAAACTTTGGAAAGGTGTGATACTTAAAGTGTAGTTTCTATCTGAATTTTTATTTAAATGGACCTTTTTTAATATTCACATATTCACTTAACATTGCTTGCAGGTTGTTGTCTATAAAGGATTGTGGCAATGTCTTGTAAGCACAGTTAAACAAGAAGGTTTCCTAGGTCTTTTTAAGGGTTTCACGCCAAGTCTACTGAAAGCAGCTTCAGTCTCTGCTCTCCATTTTGCATTTTATGAGTGGGCCTTATACCTACAAGTCACAATGTCCCAGTAATATTCTTTTCGAGCTCAGCAGTGGTACTTCATTGGATCTTCATGATGTAGGTATTTTGTTTGATCAAACTGGATTATTTGCAAAATTCAGGATTATTCATAATGATTTACACTAAAAAAAAACAAAAAAAATTATTTTACAATACCGCAATTTAAAAGTTATTTTTATTGTGTTATTTAAAGATGGAATACCACCAAGTAAAATCCCATATGGTCAAGTTTGATTTATAGTAATTCAAAGAATCACAGCACAACTGCACTTTTTATTTGAAAGGTCCACTGTGAGAATATTTTCGCAGCCTGAAATATATTCTGTTATTTGTTAATGATTGCCAAAAATTTTTTGTCATCAATTTAACCTTATCTGAGTAATTAAGGGTTAAATAACTATCATAGTATATTATTTTGTTTTGTCAGCAAAATTTTCTTACCATTTCCTTTAAATTTCTAATTAATTGGCATTCTTTACTTAAAGTAAAAAAATGAGTGCCTTGTGATGAATTTGTGTTGGTCTCAGGAACCGGAACCAAACCAAAAAAATATATATTTTTGGCTGGAGTGAAACCAAACCCAAACTGAAAAAAAAATTCTGAACACAAACCAAAATGGAAAACAATTATTTAATTTTGTTCCTCTTTTTTGGGTTCACATAAATAACAACTATTATTCCTTCTCCATATGAACTACTAATAGAAGGTGCTTGCATTCTGCAAGCATATCATCTCACCTTGAAAAAACATTCATTTTTTAGACAGATATTTCATCATTACAAATATTCTATTAATTCTAAAGATTTCACCTCCGCTGCGATTTTCGTTTTTCCCACATGTAAAAATAATAGTTTAAAACAATCCCCAAATATTGCAATTTTAAACATTTTACACTTTCTTCATTATAAGGTACTAATGCTACACATTTCAGCCAAATTTTAAAGTTGTAGCACTTATAGAAGTAAAATAATATTTTTCTAATTGTTTAACATTTAAACATTTTTAACGGTTGCCGCAATATATATATGGAGAGATTGAAATGTTTATTTGTGCAAATGCACTGTTCTGTAAATAATTTGAAAATTGCAGCTTCCTAGCTCATCCCGTAGTACCTAAAAAATTATTAAACTTTAATGTTCAAATGGGGTTAAAATAACCCCTAAAATTTACAATTTTAAAAGTTTCGATTTTTATAGTTGGTTATGAGAAAAGTTCTATAATCTTGGAAAATTTCAGCTTCCTGAACTTATTAGATTGGTCTACACACTGGATTGCGTTTTCCCATGCTAACTTATGGGAGATATTCCGGGGTCTCTGGAGTCGAACCCAAGACACCGTAAGCAAAAGTGACAATAA
This sequence comes from Tanypteryx hageni, assembly GCA_028673005.1. NCBI lineage: Eukaryota > Metazoa > Arthropoda > Insecta > Odonata > Petaluridae > Tanypteryx > Tanypteryx hageni. Next base: position 98,360,115 of record CM054116.1, read on the forward strand.
TTCCTAATAGATATTGCGGCCTTCTAGCAACACTGAAAATTTCATTTTTCTAGCTTACCGGCAAGTGCCCATAATTAATTTACAAAAATGGCGCAATGCTTTTCTTATGGGAAAAAACGCAACTTTCGGAATTTCTGGAGTCGAACTCATGTCACTTAGGTAAGAAGTCTCATTTTATCTGAAGGTTTCTTCATCATATCTACAAAAACTAAAACTTTCAGCTCTCTAGCTCTTGTAGTTTGGGCTGGACATTAGTATCCTCCTATATGTTATATCCTCCTCTGTAAGAAACTTCGATATATAATGATACTCATCATCTTTCCTATTTAGCTGTAGAATAAGGATCGTTGTTTTTGTGCTAGGGCATAGTCACTGATGTTTGTTACTGGGTGGTATGTTTTCGTATATGTAAAACTCCGTTATAACGTGGGTATCGGGAGACATAAAAACACCAGTGTTGTAGGCAACCCGCAGTATCAGGAATTACAAGGTTGTAGAACTATTTTTATGGTCTTTCTCTATTTATATAAGACATTTAATTGCAAAATTATATAAAAATGCAGAGCCAATCTCTAAGGCTGTGTACCATGGAAAAAACGGTAAGCGGGCAGTAGAAGCAACAATGCACGGGCCTAGTGCCCGCGGCCTACTAAGTTTGTTTCTGAAGTGTGTGACTAAAGCAGGAGAATTTTAACGATTGCTGCAAGGAACTTCAAGGTAGCCATTACTACCACATCTCTTTGGACCCATTGCTACAAAATATAACCATGCAAATTTAATAAAAATGCATCAATTCAAAACACTTTTCCCACTAAAATAAGGCGATCCACTGCAACTAGAGAAGCGCTATGCAACAGATGAGTGTGAGAGTCATATATGAAGTATTTTTTTGCGCGTTATATTAGCGCCAAGTAAGGATATTGTTAACTCGAATCATCAACAATGTTAATTCAAATTTGGGTAGTAATTTTTGAACAACGTTAATGTGAATTTACGTTAATCAAAGCAACATTAAACCGAGGACACGCTATAGTGCATTTGATTATCTTAGTAGCCGTCAATGTTAACCATTAATTAAACAACACAACTGGTGCCGACCAGAATGTTTTGTTCAAGTAAACATTAAATGCAAGAGTTCCAGTTGATAGCTTTTCTAACATTTGTGTTTTCTTGCAATTTAGTCTTTGTTTATTTTTAAATATGCTAAATAAATCTATTGATACTCACCCCCATTACTTTAAAGTTGTCACTACTATGATAAATTAGTGGATAAAATGTGTTTACATTATTGTACTTAAAATCCCAAAAATGTTCGAATAGATGGGAAAACATTTCACCCCTGCCTTTATCTTTTAGGATGTTTACTTCCAAATGCTGATTTGAAAATTCAAGTCTTGGTGGGCCATACCATGCATACTGGATCGAGTGTCAAATATTTATTAATTTCAAAAATAGATTAAGAAATTTTTAAGTTAGCAAATCATATAGATTATTTGTTGCAACTTATATAATAATTTATTATGTTTTGTGTTATAATGCTGTTACTGGTGAAAACCATAGATACTTTTGATTTAGTTTTTCTTGCAATAAAATTATTTTTATAATGTAAGGGCCATTAAGCAATTCAATTAGGTTGTATTTCTTAACAAATTTTAAAGAGATCCCAAAATATTTTGAAAGCATAAATTATTATTATTTTTTTGTATTAGTTTTGAATTTTTCTCTTAAATGTTGTGAAAACCAATTAGTTTTACCTGAAAATGGCAATTTTTCTATGTATCATTTAGAAATTTTATGAGAATCCAATATGTAAGAGTTATTAATAAATTATAATTAAACACACCAATCAGTAATTATGTACTTCTGTGCAATTATGTTCAACTAACAGTTTGACAGACTGATTAACACAATAAGGAGTTTACAAAATTTTAATGGCAATCATTTATATTTTTGGCAAGATTTTATTGTCTTTAAAGGAGTCCTTCAAATCGATAATTAAAATAGTGCCATGGCATGGGGTGAACTAAAGAAGTGGCCAATGCATGCTGGACTTCTCCAGCAGTTTCAAAACATTGTCTGCAATTTACGTCTTTTTTCAGAAGAAAGGAACAACTACATAACTTCAATACAAATTTATTTGCATGACTGGTTTTGCTAAGTAACTAGCATCATGGAACAACCAGGCACGTGAGTGATTTTTTCATATTTGAGCTGACTGAGGAGTCACACCATACCCAACTCTAAGTTAGCACTCATGAAGCAACCACAATTCTCAGTGTTCACACAGTTTATTCCAAAGTGATTGATTTTATTGAAATCTCTTTAGCTGTTCTGTTGCTAAGGTGAAGAATACAACAGTGGTGGATTCATCCCATAATCAGTGAAAGACTAATGAATGGAAAATTTCATTTGTTATTTTAACAAACTCATCTCACCCTGATTTTTTTCTATAGAATGTCCATCAGTTCATTCAATTATCTGTTACACATAGTGGATACTCAACTAAGGAAAGACCATACAAATATGTGATCTTCCTTTGGTTCGGGAGAAGTTGCAATTACCATATTTATCCAAATCCAAGATGAGGTTTTTCCCCCAGATTTTGGCTTGCGAAAATCAGGAGTTGTCATAAATTCGAGTATGAAGTCATATACTGTCGTGGTCAATTGATTGTGCATCAGTTCGTCATGCCTCAAATCATGGGATGTTATTCGTCACACAACAAACTCATCATGCATTAATACATCGCACGACAAACTCATCACACATCAATACATCATTAGACAAATTCGTCACATGACAATTTTGTTGCGAGAGATTCGTCGTGAGACAAATTGGAAGGCGAGACACCATGACTGGTGTATGGCAGGGGGACACACTTGTTGGGTTGGGAGTTACCCCTTGCCATACACCATCCGATGTGTCTCACATAGGTAATTCTGGTATTATCAAAGTATAAAGAAAAATTATTTTGTGGAAAAGTGTCTCCTCCTGCCGTTCACCAGTCATGGTGTATCACGATGAATTTGTCGAGAGATGAATTGATGCTCGATGAGTTTGACGTGCGACAAATTCATGCGAGACGAACTGACCGCGACGAGTTGTCATGATAAAATAATTGTATCTACTGAAATTTTTCATTGCAAACTTACAATCCGTAATTCAATTAATAAAGTCTTAATTTTAAAAATATGTACATTTAAAAAATTCTTTTTTTCCAAACAAAAATTTGAAACAAAACATTTAAATTAATTAACGAACTAGTATATCTAAGCTGAATACATGTGTTCAAAATGTATACCAAATACATTCCGTGAGAAATTAGGGCATAAAGTCTTTTTTCTGTTTTGATAGTCTGCTAAAAGGAGGGTCTTAGATTCGGGGTCGTCTTGGATTTGGGTGAATACGGTACTTTAAAGTTTGTTTTATTTAACTGTTATTGCCATAACACAAAGTAACAGTAAAATTTGTGACATAGCAATGATACCAGGTAGTTGAGATAGACTAATAGAAATTAACTTAACACCTTGCGAACTGGATGAAAATCCCCATACTATTCTTGTTTCCTGGGCATTTCTCGTAACTTTAAAAACTTTGTGTATGAAATTGGAAAAATAAGCATAATTTAACTTGCCATTCTTTTATTTTCCTGAAAATTGCTGTGTAGGCTCCTGAATATATTTAGTACTTTTTTAGGGTATGATATTTTTTAAACAGTTGCCTTTATGCAAAGGAACTCCACAGAAGTTACAAAAATATCGTGTTTTGTTTCTATTTTTGTTAGCGGAACACACACTACAGTTTCTCGTTAGACATACATCTGAGTCACTTGGATTTTCATCTGAACTAGACGAATATCCGTCATTCACATTGGGACAATCTGACAAACAAATAATTCGTTTAAAATATTGCCTTCACAAAGATATCAATGCCTTTCACTGTGCACATGATGGAAACTGAAAATGTAAACAAGGGTATTCGAAAGACAAACGAATAACTAAATCTGCTATGAAAACAGAAAAATTGGAACTAAAAGAATCCCCAACGCATCAGCCAAGTGTACAAATAGCATTGGATAGTTAGAAGTCCATGGAAAATCCAGTAGATGGTGTTAGTATTACCTCTGCTCGAAAAACAAGAATTCTCATGAGCGGTATGCAATGGCTGACACACGAACACGAGAATTCTCGTGACCAGTATGCAATGTGTTAAGTTTTTAAAAAATGGTGGTGTGACTCCGCAAACAGCTCAGATGTGAGAAAATCGTTTGTGTGCTTAGGTGTTCCAAGCATTCCACGTCTGAGTTTGTTCGTGAAAATCACAGAAATGAAAACATTTTATTATTATTGTCATAAGGCAAAGTAACAATCAAATTTGTGACATAGTAAAGCTACCAGGTGCTTGAGATTGATTGACAGATAATTTCTTAAGTTTTCAAAAATATTTTTTTATTTATATACTGAAAGTTTGGTAACAATATTAATTATTGTAATTCACTTTATTAATTCTGTCTTTATGTTCTTAACAACTATTATCCTAAAGTATAGACACTTTTTCTACTTTACTGATAAATAATTTGCTATCAATAAGAGGTGCATGCAGGGGTGGACTGGCCATATAACCTGGAGCAATCACTGGACCGATAAGGGAAAGGGCTGGTCTTCTGAAACTTATTAATTTTTTATAAATTGGTCATTCTTTTCGACGATAAAATTTTATCTCCATTATATTACTTGATTTTCAATAAGATTTGATCCACCCTCCGATAATAGTGTGAAGGGAGGAGGGCTGACCGCATGTTCTTTTCAAATTACCGGGCCGTTTTATACCTCTCAGTCCGCCCCTGGGTGCCTGTTTCCTGATCAGGGCTGTTGCATAAAAATCTGTTGCCTGAGGCAAAAGTTCCCATTCATGACACACAGGTGCAGATCAGCGGCAACACAGCTAGAATGCTGCCCTAGAAAAGTGGCTTCTGAGGCATGCCCATGCAAAGAGATATGCCTCGTATAGCCACATGGCTGCATCTGAAATTCAGATTAAAAATGCAGCAGTGTTGCGATCTATTGTGGGAGAGACAGCACTTGTTTACTAGGATGAAAAACGTTTGCCAGCCCAGTACTATCAACATTGGATCCATTGCCTGTTTTTTTCCCGTCCAAACTCTGGCATTAAAAAATCACTTGCGTGGTCATAGCCTAAGGAATGCAGTGGCAATCACCAAGGCACATTAAATCGAGGTAGATTTATAATGAAGTGGTCAAATATTTATTGCTCTAAATCTGAGTAAAACAGGAAATTGAGGAATATTACTTACTTTACTCACCGTTCTTTCTCTCTTTATCTGTTCTTTCCGTTTTCTCTGGGGCTCTCATTATTCGCTATTCCAACTCTCGCTTACTATTCTCACCGTTTTTTCTCTCGGGCTTACTTTACTCACCGTTCTTTCTATTTATTCTCCTCATGTTTTTCTAGCCGTCTATTTACTCCCCATTCTTTTTCTCGCTTTCTATTTTCGCCGTGTTTTTCTTACGCTCTCTATACTCCCCGTTCTTTCTCTTGCTTTCTATTCTTTCCGTTTTTACTCTTGGGCACTCTTTACTCCCCGTTCATTCTATCTATTCTTCACGTATTTTCTTTTACGTTCTCTTATCTTTCCATTCTTTCTCCCACTTTGTATTCTTACCGTTTTTCTCTCGGACTCTCTTTACTCCCCGTTCTTTCTATTTATTCTCCCCGTGTTTTTCTCGCCCTCTACTTCTTTCTTTCCCCTTCTATTCTTCTAGTTTTCTCTCGGGCTCTCTTGACTCATCTTTCTTTCTCTCTGTCTATTCTTCCCGTATTTTCTCTTAAGCTATCTTTACTCCCCGTTCTTTCTTTCGCTCTATCTATTCTACCCGTATTTTGTATTGCGCTCTCTTTACCCTTCGTTTTATTTCTTGCTCTATCTATTTAACCCGTATTTACTCTTGCACTCTTTACTCTCCATACTTTTGCTATCATTACTCTCCGTACTTTCCCTTTCCTTTATTTATTCTCCCCGTGTTTACTCTTGCCCCCCTCTTTACTCCCCGCTCTTTATTTATTCCCACCGGATTTACTCTTCTGCAATCTTTACTTCTCGTTCTTTCTCTCCCTCTATTCTCCTCGTATTTTCTCCTGCGTTTTCTTTACTCTACGTTCTTTCTCTGACTATGTATTCTCCCAGTATGTATGCTTACGCACTTTTCTCCGTTCCTTCTCTATCTATCTATTCTCCTCGTATTGTCTTTCGCGCTCTTTATTGAGTGTTCTTTCTATCTACCTTTCTAATTTATACACTCGTGCTCTCCGTGTTTCCCACCTTTATTCTCTCTATTCTTTTTATACTTATTCTTGCTCTTCAAATTCCAATTGTTTTTTTCGCTGCGCATAAGTAGATACTCTGTCCTTTCCCAATTTCGCTACTCCTGTGTTCCTCTTTTTTCTCTACCTCTTTCTATTCTCCCTGTTCTTAGTTTTGCTCTCTTGATTGTCGCTTTTCGTAATACTGCATTTTATATTCTACTTTTCCTTACTTTGTCTTGTCTCCCCGTCCTTACTCTTGCTCTTCCTATATGAGGCATCTCAGGCCAAATCACTAAAGGTGAACTCCTTCTAACAGCGAAACGTTTTCATTGTCCTCTTAAAACCTTTTCTTAAGTTACAAAATTGTCATATTTAAGATAAAAAATAGAGCAACAGAATGTTGCAAGACTGCGAACAAGGAATGTGGGCAGATTTCTTCCGCAGGCACCCTCGTCTCCAGAAGATCTTCAGTTTTGGCTTTTGCTACACAGACCGCTAATACCACTATTTACTATCTTCCAAATCCACTTATGAATGTTTAACTCGCCGTGAGCTTACACTGGATATGTTAATAATTGCATAATTGCACAACGGTATCAATATATTTTAATGAGGCACTTCTCTTCAAAGCCATATTCTAAATGTCAGGATGATGGCCATGGTGCGAAATATTTCCGTATTCTGAAAATAAAAAATAAATTATTAAATGCTATAAGAAGAGATAATGCCAAATGGTACTTAAACCTATTATATACACTTTAACTATGTGTCATTACAGTATTTTAATTGCAGTTCTTAGAAAATAAAACTTTTGGAATTAAAATACAAAGTAACACTGATTACATACATTTATCAGCCATCAATTAAACATTCTTGCTCAACCATCAAAAGAGCATTTTTAGGCACGTTAACATAAAATAAAAATATATCCTCTACAGTTAAGAAATTCAGAATGTATAACTGTATAGAGCCAGGCCGTGGAATTGTACCTCATGAGAAGAAAAGACAAAATGCCGTCCTAGATGAAATTTTTCAATAAAATCAATTGTGCGGCACACTTAATAAATAATGTTGTAGATATTTCTATCTCTTCTAATGAAACATCATTTGATCATTGATTGAATTGGAAGGAGAAAAATATCCAACAATATTTTTGGTTTACTTGTGGCATTTGAAAATAAACGATCATTTAGAAATAGGTTCAACAGAATCTAACATCATGAAACTTTTTAAAACTTCAGGTAAAACTTATTATTTAGATTATTTAAAGTAAGTATTGATAACATTAAAAAGGAGAAGGGATATGAAATCGAATCCGTGACACCAAATCCGTGTACGCTTGTAGAGCAACCGATGAAAAGGTATAAAATATCAGACACCTTAGTTCAGTTGATGGACAGACACAGCAAATGATCATATTTCTCCAGATGAATTGACTGCATATATCGACTTAAAACTGACGACATAACTAATAATTTTGATTTGATGAAATGGTGGGATGAGCAAAAGAATTGTTTGCCAAATTTAAGTATTTTAGCGAATCGTATTTTTGCAATACCAGTGACCAGTGCTCCATCAGAGAGGTGTTTTTCATTAGCAGGACATGTTGTTAGTAAAAGAAGAAACAGTTTAGGTAAACGTAGATGATGTCCTATTTTTGAATAGTCATTTTAAATCTCAGGGTACTATTAATTAATGTTTCCTTTTTTCAATTAAATTATTTTGTAAAATTTGTAATTTTTGTAAAAATAAATTTTAGATACTTTAAATACCTTTTTCGATCTTAAAAATTAATGTTTATGTACAATTGCATTTCATTTTAATTTATACAAAATAAATGACGCAGAAATAATATCTTTATTTTTTCACGATTTCTTGCTACGGATTTGTCTCGAGGACCAGACAGTTAAAAAATATGGGTCGGGTCGGACAAGTAGACCATCTGTGCGGGTGCGAGCCTGTGGGTACGGGTCGGGTGCGGGTTAATATTCTGCGGGTACAGGTGGAAAATATCATACCCGTGCAGGGCTCTAGTCGCATCGCACAATTATTAGGTCTAAAAACTCGCTCTTCCTCCGAAAGAGGAGCTTGCCTGCAAATTGTTGCCGCCCTCGGGCCAGTTAGTTCTTTTTGGATGTGTACAAAGAAAATAATCTGATTAATAAGTAAAAATGATTTTTTAATACCACTAAATATAATATAATAATAATATAAGTATAATATCACAAAAGTATATGCGTTCAAATATACGAGATGGAAAAGGAAAAAATTAAGAAACATTATTGCCTGTCCGTAAGTGGCGCCCCTCATATGTCGCCAGCGCTAGCGTCGCCTTGTTTACCTTTGCCTTGGTTATGCGCACAGTACTATAATTTTTATATTAATTTAATCTGCGACGTTTAGAGGTAGGCGTTACCTTTCCGTGAATCACCAATGAGGTGTTTTTTATTTACATGTTACAGAGTTACCATATTGCGCATCTGCCTTGCTGCCAGTATTCTGTCTTGCCGCCGTCACGTTACCAAACGTTAGGTTCACCAAAATTGCTTAATTATTTGCAAAGCATCAGAGATCAACTTAGGAACCTCAAATTATGTATTAATTTATTCTTTCTATACATTGGCATTTAAATATTCGATAGTTATCGACAGTGCCGGGGCAAGCGGGGCATCTGCCCCGGGCGCAACTACGTAAGGGCCGCGAAAAAATCCAAAAAGTAACTAAACAAATGATAATTTATTGAACGAGGGGGCGCATATTTAGTAGTTTGCCTAGTTTGCCCCGGGAGCTAAAATTTCTAGTTATGGTGCTGGTTATCGATACAGTTAAAGTGCAACGAGTGTAAATTCCATCAAATTGTAATAACTGCAGTCATGGGTTTAAATCTATCGGAAATATTTCTCGTGTATAAGTCGACTCCCGAGTGTTTTGCTAAAAATTTGGTCTTAAAACCTCGACCTATACACGAGTATATATGGTAGTAATTTTGTCGCCACCATCTACCTGCGAAACAAGACAGTAAAAAATTATTCTAGTAACAACATTCTTGTAGTAAATATATTATTTTAGTAATCATTCAGAATCCTACGGAGCTAGTTTATACAAATCCCTATGGGGCATGACATTTGGGCCACCCTGTATATATATGGCAATAAATAAATATAAAAGTTGTTGAAAAGAACACGTATTTTTTGTTTTAATACATGTGCGGTAGAGGGGGAAAGTTTATGGGAGGTTGTACATACGTTAAAGTGGAGACTGGGAAATGTGAATTTTAAAAGGGACTGTATTTAAACATTCGGAAAACCATACCAGGTATTCTGACAAGAAATGTAGTGGTGAGAGAGGAAGCATTTGGAAGAAGAAAATAGGTTTGTCATAATTTACAATAGATAATTTCTCTCACAGTATTTACTTTCCACCTTTTATTACCTCATTTTTAGTTAGTTAGAGAACACTACAACTTAATGAGTGAAATACTTCTTTAAATATCATAGAGTAGGTCTTTTGATTTCATAACCTTGTTATGGCTATTGGATATTTGTACTTGAGATAAGTACTTACTTTTTAATTTTTTATAAGAAAGTGTATTCTTGAATTAGAAAGAAATTACTATTTAGATCATATCTATCTTTCGCATTAGGTTGGCAAAAGCATCTAACTGAATAGTGTAGTTGCATTTAAGTCAGTTGCAATAATAATACCAAGACGGAAAAAAAGAATAGATTCTTGATAGGCAACTAACTCTAAATAAAACACAGAAAGGAAGATGCTAAGAAAGAGCCAAAGATGGAGAAAGAGAATAGGAATTTTGAATGAAGGGAAGCATTGACAATGAGAGAAAGATTATGGATATGACCGATTTAGAAGGGTTCCAAAAATTACAAATAGGTAGGAAACAAAGATTATTGACCCAATAATAAGCACATGAGGACTTGCAGAATACTCACAAGAAGCATAAAAAAATAACTCCACAACAGAGCTAATTCATGAACTTATTGCCTTCATTGTATAACTCAAGACATTACATTCATGAGTTGTGGTCCAGGCACAATTACTGTTATGCTGGTGGTGAAGAAATGCATAAAATCAAAGTTGCAAACATGCATTACTAATACTCATTGCCTACAATACAAAAAACTCAGTGTTTCAAATTTTATTCCTAATACTGAGAAGCTATCCGATGAAAAACAAGCAAATTTTTTTCTATTAAATAGATAAATAAATTTTATTTATTCTTAATATTTATTCACTTACCTAACAATGCAGCCATTCTAATGGAAAAGTTAGGGTAACACAGAACAATAAGGATGTTTAGTTTGTTTTAAAAAATATGTGATTTAAACGCTAAATTTGAGTGATTTCTGATGGATGAGGAAATTTGACAATAAGAATAATAAACTTTAATTAATCTTCTTTAAAACTGTCCCAATCTGAAGATCGATGGTCAATTTCTTCTAATTTTCATTTCCAAAGAATGAAAGCCTGCATATCAAAAATTGCTTTTTACGTGTTATCTTACAGGAAACATATATCCTGGAGTCAAACGCAGATCTTTTTTCAGAGCTTTTTTATCATAATTGACTTCAATGCATGATTGAAGCATCCCTGTCAAATTTCAATCTTCTACCTAGTCAGGATGTTTGCTACAAACACATATAAAAACGTTCATATGGAGGATAATATTATTAATTAACTTTTTCATAACAAAATAAATACCAAAAATTGTTAAAGGATTTATAATTATGCATCTGACTGATTTTGCACAGTATATCAACATCGGAGAGGGAATAATTAAGACTTATTCTGGTGCATGGAAACATTTTGTCCTATTCTCATGTTTCACTACCTACTGGGACATTGATTGAATTATTGTTTTCTTTGTATTGTAAAACTTTTCCATTCAGTGACCTTGATTATTATAAAATCTTATCATAAAAGTTGAATCAAAAGTTTCTCTAAGATCAACAGAATTCATCAACTTTTGATTCATAAAGGTGAAATACTCCTTTAGCCAAACAATTAGGGGGTTAATCTCAGCCAAAGTTATTGAGCTACTATCAATTAACTTTTGATTCATTCAGAAATGTAGCGAAGCTACCAAGATTATCAGAGATGATGAAATCATGGAAGCAGAACTACAAGGAAATCTGTTTATATCTTACAAGATTATTATTCCTGTAAAATAGTATAGTAGGTGGGCAACCTATGACCCATGGGCCACATGCAGTCCTTGAGAGCACTTCATGTGGCACACAAAGTTATGATGAAAAAGTGTTCAGTAAAATTTAATATAGACAATTTCATATTTTTACTTTCTCCACACGTAGTATAGGGGAAAGTATTGTTTTCATGAAAAAAATCGACTTCGATATTTCAATGGAAATACACATTGTGAGGTCCCCTGAACACGTTTTGACCATTTTCTCTGTGATGTCTGTGTGTGTGTGTGTGCATGTGATAGTTTTTTTGTGGATCTAACTCTAAAACTATTAATCAGGTCAATGCGAAATTTTATATTTAACATTTTTATAAAAGTCAGAAGGACTGATTAGTTTTTGGTAAAAATCGGTCAAACGGAAGTGGGTGTTTACTCTTGTCAGTTTTCCGTTATTTTGAAATATTTGCTTTAATATTTGATAAATGTAAAAACGTATTAGAATAAAAGTTGTAGGAAATTAAATTTTCTACAACCTTTGTTTGAAACATTTTCTCATATAATGCATTGTTTAAGACATACTTTTAGCACCACCATGGCACCTACTGATGGCTGTTGTTAACAATTGATGCTTAGTTACATCTTAGTAATGCTCCTTTTTCTTTTCTTAATTGTTGGAGCTTTATGGCTATATCCAATTTCAGTAGGCTATAGTTTTAGTTTATTTCTGTTCTTTGTAAAGTCTAAAATTTTCTTGCAGTTTCTTAAAATATTTATTATTATGTAACCTGTTTGGAATTTTTAGAAATATTGCAGATATGGAGAAAGTCATGTGGTGGCCACATCAGATTTTTCAGTAAAATAATGATCTCGAATCTTTTTCTGGTGAAGTCCTAAAACTAATAAATTATTTAGATTTGATTTTCATTAACATGAGACCACCGAATCTCTGGGCAACTTCCAATGCAAACACTCATCCAGCCCACTGAATCTCTCTCTTGACAGCCAATGCGACCCTTCAAAGTATTCACAACTACGAATATGGCCTGCCACGCAGAAAAGGTTGCGAAATACGAAAAAGGATTTGTAAAAGGAGGAATGAAAAAAAGCTACCCAAGAGGGAATCAAACTCGCACCCTCACATTTCGGACACACTCACTATATGCTCATCGCCAACTATTACTTGATCAATTTGGCGTGAATTAATAAATTTATACCAGTTAGCATGAAATTGCAATATTTAAACGCGATTTTCGAAAAAAAAACCATCGGCCATATATACCCAAAAGGGGGGTTTGCAGTGATCCTGGAATCCAGAGCTAAACACCTACCAAGTTTCATAAAAATCCGTGATCCCACTACCATGTCCTCTCCTTGTAAGTGGCAGGGCTAATGCTTCCATTGACTTCCCCTTGGATCTAATGTTACTGAAAATGGTATGGATACCATGGAGGAAGGAAAGAATAGATTATGTATGAAATACTTAACACAATTTCATTTCCTAAAACCAGAATAATATTTTTAAAATAAAATAACTAAGCTTTAATTGAACAAAACTTTTCTGGTCATGGTTTATAAAGGGTATTTCAACTATTAAAACATACAGGAGATACTAGATAACTTAACTGTTATAGATAACGAAAGATGTAATTAAAAATTAACATAAGATACAAAAAAATGAGGATGATGTCAGAAAATAAAAAAGTGGGGTATCAGGCGAGGCTTCGGAGGATTTTGAAGGCCTTTGTTTGGAAAACAAGTTCAGAAATGTTAAATCTTCCCCCTTTATGACAGTCTCATTCACCTAACACAGCACCCTTAAGTCTAGTTTAACCTAGATCTCAGAATATTGATAAGAGCAGTGTGTTGTCCATTTTGTGGATGCATAGCAAAACCAACATGAGTGTTAAGTTTTGTCAACTGATCTCCCAAACAGTTTCTTTAAGAATGTGAAATAAGTAACCTCTCCTAATGTAAAACTCCCTGATAATGCCTCAGCTAACCAACTCTGATAGTGGAAACTTGTCTACATCCACCTCCTTAACCCATTCTTTCCTCCCAGTCTTAACCAATACCAATCTTGATAATTCCATCCCAAACCTTCTCCAATCTTTAAACTCCTCATACTACCAAGTTACCTCCATATCAGCCCCACATTGGGTCAACACCTGTTAGTTGTATTCTCACCTCTACTGACTCGGACACTCAGGCCCGGTCCTACCTGGTGTTCATTTTGTTCTCAGAACAAAGGCGTCCACGACTGGGGACGGCCGAGCCACCCACTCTTTATTAAAATTTTCTACTAAATTAAGTTTGAGAATTTTAAAAAAATATCCACTGTATATTTAGGAAATGTTTGAAATGTGTGTAAGATATAAAAATTATTTTCCTAGTATTCATCATTTTGCTTTTTCTATTCATTGGTGACGTATTGTGTATTTTATTAAGAATGCAATAAATTGATAAATTTGATGGTTTAAATGGTAGTATTTATATTTAACTTTTAGTAAAGCAATTAATTAGATTCAAGAGGTATTTTTGTCAATAATACCCATTGGCTAATAAGGTAAACACATTTATTGTTTATACGATGTTCAATGCAATTCAATCTATCTTGCTATAGTTTGTATACTACTACTACTACTATCTACGATCACAACATTGTTGCAATTGTAGTTTTTAATCCAGGCAGTTAGTAACAGACATTATTATTCTCAGTCATGCCAGTGATCGCTACAGAGCAACAACGTATCATTTGATTTATATAAAAGTGCAAATAGTATTGAATAAGTGAACGTAATTTTTTAAAAACAAAAATTCAAAATGTCTGATCATAAAACTAAAAAATTATCAGGCAGTCAATATAGGAAAAGACGACTTTTAAGAGAAGAAAAGAATAAAGAACTTTCAGGATCATTAATGAAATTTGTGAAAATATCAGAAGGTAATCCTACACCTTGTAGTTCTACTGAAGCTGAAATTCAAGTGGAAAATGAAGCTGAACAAGACACAGAAAGAGATACAGAAAATGCAGCTGAAATAGGAATTGAAAAGTACATAAATTTAACAGGTGATAATATGGGTGATAGCGACTATAGCGAGAGTGAAAGTGATGACAATGTAAGTTTAGTAAATCAAGAATCCTTAAATGTTGTATCTGATGAACATAGTATTCAAGGAGAAACAATATGTATTGCCTTTAGTGATCTTGCTAATTGGCCAAATATGTTATCAAACAAAATTATAGATTGTATCATAAAGGAATGTCCAACACATGTAAAATTACCTAGTTATCCAGTTAATGAATTTGGAAAATGTTTTTCAAATTCTTTTTACAAACGCCGCTTGCAAAACGGAGAAGAAATTTTTCGTGAGTGGCTTGTATATTCTATAAAATTTGATATTATTTTTTGTTTTTGCTGTAAAATATTCAGTAAAATTAAAATGCAGCTTAACAGTGAAAAAGGATTTTCTGACTGGCAACATTTGTCACATATATTAACCAAACATGAAAAATCGACGGGCCATATTGAACGCTATAAAAAATGGGTTTTATTAGAAAAAAGGTTAGCTGAACATCAGACTTTAGATCGTGCTAACCAAAAAATATTTGAAATGGAACAAAAACACTGGTATGGGGTCATACAAAGAATGATCGCTATAATACAATTTTTGAGTTATAATTGTCTATCTTTAAGAGAAATTGATGGAATGATATGATCCGAAGATCCTATGCAGACAGGCATAAGCTGTGAAAGATGGAAAGATTTTTTTTTTTCTCGTTTCAAAATTTGTTCTATCTTTAAGAGGTTCATCTATAATTTATTTGATAAAAATAACGGGAATTTTTTAAAAGCCATAGAAATGATGGCCAAATTTGATTCAGTTATGCAGGAGCGTATTCGACATGTACAGCAAGGTAAACAAGACTAACAAAATGCCTCATTATTTAGGGAAGCATTTCCAAAATGAAATAATTTCTTTGTTAGCTAATAAAGCTAAAGAAAATATATTGGCCATGGTTAGGAAAGCCAAATATTTTTCAATTATTTTAGATACAACTACAGATTGTTCTCATATAGAACAAATGACAATGATAATTCGCACTATAGTAGAAGATTTATTTAATATAATAATAAAAGAATAAGAAAACATGAATTTAAATATTGACAATTTATGAGGCCAGGGCTATGATAACGGATCCAACATGAAGGGTAAAAATATAAGTTTGCAAAAGAAAATATTAAATTTAAATCCTTGAGCAACATTTGTACTGTGTGCAGTGCACATACTAAATTTAGTCTTAAATGATGCTGCTAAAGTAAATTTTGAGACAATAGAATATTTTAGTTTGATACATGAGCTATTTAATTTTTCTTCAGCATCCATATATAGACTGGATGTTTAAAAAACATGTAAAAACTTTGATTTTACAACCTATAAGTGACACTAGGTGGGAAAGTAGAATTTAGACAGTGAGACCTTTAAGAAATAATTTTATTGAAGTTTGTGATGCACTCACAGGATTGAAAAATGAGGGACATGAGTACTAAATATCAGGCTAAATGTTTAAAAAGCAAGATTGCTACATTTAAATTTATTTTATTGACAGTAATTTGGTACGAAGTTATTGTAAGAGTAAATATAGTTAGTACAAAATATATCTTTAGATATAAATACATCAGTCAAAGCTCTCCAAAATTTGTTAGAGTTTTAAA
This sequence comes from Tanypteryx hageni, assembly GCA_028673005.1. NCBI lineage: Eukaryota > Metazoa > Arthropoda > Insecta > Odonata > Petaluridae > Tanypteryx > Tanypteryx hageni. Next base: position 98,376,315 of record CM054116.1, read on the forward strand.
AAGAATTACAGTATGATGAAAAGTTTGAAAATTTTTTTTGACTGCCACTGATTTGGCAACTAACACACACATATCAGTCCATTCAACTGATAATGTTCAAAAACGCAAATTGAAAGAACATTTTGATTACGAGCACAAAGACTTTGTCTTTGTGCTTGTAATCAGGAGAGGGTGCACAGGGTGTCAGTGACACCCCCTGTCTCTACTTTTGCACAATGTAAGTACATTAATGTCCCTACAATGTTGTGAGTCTTTATACCTTCAAATGAATCTCATGTATACATAGCTAACCTATCAGCACAATATTGTCTCAGTTGGCTTCGAGGTTAGAGCCAGTCAAAATGTTCTGGGGTGTCGTTTACACCCCGTGCGTGCTTCCACATTCCGCATAGGAATCAGTCACCTGTCTACGAGCGCTGTTCCATCTCCTTTTTGCGACTATTATGGTAAGCATAATCCCTTTTTACAGCCATGTAGATATATTTTTAGCCTTCGTAAATGGTTCATGGGTAAATATTGTTAAAATATTGCTGAAATAAAATAAACGCACATTTAAAAATTTTGTTATTTATAGGTTGACTGCCGTTTCTTTAATTTGTATGATGATCGAGATGTTGAGAGAGTACATAGACTTCTCTCTGAAGGAGATGGACAAGAGAGTGAAATTGAATTTACTGATTCTGAAGGTAGTGAGTGTGATGTTATCCACGAGAGTGACTACAAGTTGGCATCAGAGCAAGAGGCAGAGGATCTTGAACATGAGTTTGATGACAGCATATCTGAATCAACAGAAGACAGTGACACTAGGACAAACTTTTATTTGGGGAAAGACAAAGTGAATGAGTGGAGGAAAACTAAGCCGGTTCAAAATGTGAGAACAAGATCTCACAATATTGTAACACATTTACCCGGGACTAAGGGACATGGCAAAACCACCAAATCTCATGAAAATTGCTTTTTCTTGTTTTTGGATGAATTTATATTGAGTAAAGTGACAACATATACCAATATTTACATTTAAAAAATTTCAGTTCTTTTTTCCCGAGATAGGGATACCAAGCCAACAAATGAAGATGAAATTAAAACTGTCATTGGGCTTTTAATTCTTGCCAGTAGGTGCAAAGATCGGCACAGGAATTTAGACAAGCTTTGGGAACAAGACGGGCTAGGCATAGATATGTTTTATTCCACTATGTCCTTGAAGTGTTTTAAATTTATTTTTAGATGGTTGCAATTTGACAACTACAACGACTGAAATGAAAGGAAAAATGTCGATAAATTGACGCACGTTTGGGAAATATTTGAGGCTTTTTTTGCAAATTTAAAAAAATATTACACCTTGGGAGAGTATGCAATGATTGACGAGCAACTAGTTGGGTTCAGGGGTAGGTGTCCATTACGCCAGTATATGCAAAACAAACCAGCTAAGTATGGAATCAAGATATTTTCAGATACAGGTGCCCAAACATGGTACACATACAATTTAGAGATTTATGCGGGAAAGCAGCCAGATGGCCCTTTTTGCAAATCAAATCGCCCAGAAGATGATGTCAAACCCTTAGAAGGCAGCGGTAGGAATATCACTTTTGACAATTGGTTTATTAGCATACCACTGGCAAAGTATCTGATGGAAAAAAGAATTACGGTGGTTGGGACCATTTGCACTAATAAGAGGAAACTACCTCTTGATTTTGTGAAGACTAAAGTTAGATGCGTAGGAAGTAGCATTTTTGGATTTTTAGGAGATATTACTCTTACGTCATATGTTCCAAAAAAGAATAAAATTGTTTTAGTTTTTTCAACGATGCATCATGACGATACCATTGACCAAGAATCAAACAAACCAGCGAAGATTCACTTTTATAATCTTACAAAAGGAGCTGTAGATGTTGTGGATGAAAGTGTTAGAAACTATTCTGTATCTAGAAAAACTCAGCGTTGGTCTCTCAAAATTTTCTTTCATATGATAGATATTGCTGCGATAAACGCTAGAGTAGTGTACCTTACAAATAACAATGACCACACTGCTGATAAACCACAATTTTTGAAGCAATTAGGTATGTCTCTGGTGAAAGGAAATATTCTAAAAAGATCTGCAGCAACCAATTTGCCAAGAACAGTATGTGAAAAAGCTTCCAAGTTCTTCCCACATAATGAATACCGTAGGCCTTTGAAAAGGAAACAGTCAACCTCATCCCACTACAAAGTCTGTCCTAGGCACAAGGACTGCAAAACCAAAAATTAATGCCATAAATGTGCAATTCCTATGAGCTTAGGTCACATGAAAACTGTGTGCAGTGGTTACCTTGGTGAATAATTGTAACTAGTCTGTTTAATTTTCTTTCCTTAGATTTAAGGACTTTGTTCATTTTTGTTTACTTTTCTAGGCAAAATGTAACTCTTTTTTTAATCTTAACCAAGGATTATGTGTAGAAACATCCACGATTCCAATAAAATTTATTCAGAGGAAGAAATTTGACGATCAGTTTCGATTTTTGGTTTCCACTTCCGAAACGTTGACCTTTTTCTATGAGGTAATGAAAGAAAAATAACAACTATTATCTGTGTTTTTTTATTTAAAATTTGATATGTAGCCTTAAACTACTAAAGGGTAAAATATAATGACGCATGGATCAAGAGTTCAAATTACATAGCTTAAATTTAATGGTAATGTCATTATGGCCGAAGAGAAGCAATCTGTTGGAAAATTAATGCCCAATATTAATATGACTGTTATAATTCAATAATAACTGCCTTTGCATACAAGGGATAACTCTAATAAACACTGGAAAAATAAATTATTGCCAAAAGTTTTGACCACTGAAAACAATTTAATTTGGGGTGTCGCTGACACCCCGCACGCCTTCTAATGTTACAAAAGATCGTGTGCCCTCTCCCGGGTTAAGGAAATATAATTTTTGATGAATTCTTAAATCATTATTTATTTCTTCATTATATTCCATTATATTATTTATTTGGTTTTTTGAACAAATTGTAAATTTAAAGCATAGTTAATCTTTAAGTTATGAAATTCAGCCAACACTGTAAACAATTTATAAGTATTCCTTGGCGATGAAATTGCTTAGGCAATAAATTGTCAGTGATAAATTTTACTGCTCGGTTAATTGTTGATTTAAAATTAAAGCATAATTAATCTTTAAGTTATGAAATTCAGCCAAAACTATAAACTATTTAAAGCAAACATTATTTGTGTGCAAAAAATACTAAAACATGTATTTCCATTGAAATCTCAAAGTAGATTTTTTCATGGAAGGATAAATTCTCTCTACTCCATCTGGAGAAAGTAAAAAGATAAAAAAAAATTTGAAATGGTGTTCGCAATTCTCGATTTGTAAGTGAACAAATGGAAGTGCTCGAAATTTTATTCAGGAAATGTTTAAAAATTTATTTGTTGATATTTAAATACAAGAAGATCTAGAGAATTTATAATGCCTGTTCCTCTAACATTTTTCAAATAAGGGTCATGGAAAGCAAAATATAGATTTCCTAATGCTGTTTATTTACAATTGAGTCTACATTACATTCCCCTTCCATTCCTCCCTATCCCCTACACCACTTTTTTTCCTTCTTTTCCTGCACTCTAAATTAGTTTAAATTCCTAGTTGATAGATATGGATATTGCCTATATTTGATCATCCTTTCTTTCTCCCCCCACCTGCCTTCCCCCTCACAATAATTTTTCCTTTTTTTTTCTCTTCATACTCTTAACTGTTGTTAAATTCCTAGTTGATAGATATCAATATTGCCTATATTTGATTCCTAGTTGATTGATATAAATATTACCTATGTTTCATTATAATTTCTTACACATCTCCCCTTTCCTCCTCCCTCTATACACTTCTCCATTTCTTTATTATATCCTCCTCCTCTTCCCCCCTCCCTTACTCTTTGTTAATTTTTTTCTGTGTATCATTATTTTAAAAATTCTCATTCGGTTGTCATAAACAATTGGCATATTACTTGTAAATTTGAATTACTTCCATTTCATCTCTGGTCAAAAAATGAAAGTATGGTATTTATTAAAACTGCTATAGTTGGATTATTTTCCCTTACATTCTTCTGTTGATGTAGAGACTGCACATGCATTTTTAATACAGCCTTTGTTAACAACTTGATCCATAAAAGGTGATAAATTTCCCATGGCAGTGAATTTTCCTTGGCAATGAATTGCTGGAGGTAAATTTTCCGTGGCAATGAATTGCTGGCAGTGAATTTTCCTAGACCCATGTTCAATAAGCCTGAGCATATGAAGGAATATAATAAATATGTGCAGTTGTTATATATGTCATGTAGTATATAGGTTTTATCAAAAGAATAGGTAAATACTAGCAGGAAAGAGAAGAGTAACAGCAAGAACTCAGTAAAAGCCATAAATCTTTTTAGTAGAAGTACCTCTGCTACAAAAAATCTTAAACATCTGTAGTGGAATGCACAAAATAATTATTCTGATTGACTCACAAATGGAGAATAATCAAATGGCTCAGCCTATCTTCCCCTGTTGCCACTACAGGTATTTTTTCAGACCTTTACTACCAGTCTTGCTGGATTAAATTACCACCAATGACCATTATCCCTTCAAAAACCTGATTTTGTTTTTTTGTTTAGAATTTCTGGCTAATCAACCTCTTGGATTATTATAGCCATTACTCCTTCCACACCAAATACACACACAAGGGGGGAGGGAAACCCAGTGCCGGCATTAACCTACTTTTTACGAAGAGCACTTGTGTGGTCTCCTCGAAGCACATAAGTAGGGGATGGTACGATTCCAGATTGAAAAATCCAACCTCCTCTGGATTCGAACTTGGGACCACTGCGTGGAAGGCCAACACTCTAACCATTCCACCACCGCCATCCTTCAAAAACCTGAAATTATCCCTGAAGGGGTAATTATCAACAGATTGATTGATTGATATGACCCTTTATTGAGAATCACTGTTCTAGAGTTAGGCATTTAAAGGAATGTTTAACTATACTTTTGGTTGCATTTGCTGACAAAAAACTAGAGAATCCATTAGATATAGTTAAAAGTTAACATACAAAAAATTTGAAGAATTAACTTCCTGTGATATGGAAATTAATTAAAAGAGTTTGGATGTACAATTTAAATGGAAGAATGAAAGAAGAAAACAGGACTCTTACTATTCCTGGCTAATGCTATGTGTCACCCAATAGTTTCTTTCCACCAAGTACAAAATCAATGCTATAACAATTAGATAATGGTGTAATCATCATCATCATACATTTACTACCTTCATGTACGTTTTTGGCTCAATCAACCCATTCAAAGACTTTCTCTTCACCTTCCTATATCAACCCATTCTTTCAAGACATCCAATATCCTTTCTATCTAAATGATAAAATACAAAATCTTAAAATGAATTATACAAAAAAAATGTTGTTGAAACAACTTGTCATAGATATGGACATGTAATCGAGCATCACTTTTGACGTTTAAAATTAATGTTGTGGATGCAATAATTCTTCTAACTTGTTGAATTTAGTTCTAGAAACATGCATACAGAAGCATTTCATAAACTGGCATTTTGATTTATAGATAGTGATTTTAAGGAAGTGTCTAGTGTTCTTACTGAAATAGAAATTTTGATCTAAGATTTGTATGAAATTGATGGGATAAACATAAGTGAAAAAGGCTTCATAAACATCGATAATAGTGTATTTACAGAAGCTGCTGAAATTGGCTGGATAATAATAATAATCATTTATTCAGCCATTAGCCAGTACAAAACCAGAATAGGCATAGTCAGTGGTAGACACAATTAAAAAGACTGATTGTTACAAAAGAGACATATATGTATACATAACATAAAAATATATACATAACATGAGAAAGAAGGGTGACAATAACACACAAGGTACTTTGAAAAGAAATGTCTATATCGTCTTCAAAGTATTGATTTACTGAATAAAAGGCTTTTTCAGCAAACCATGAAAATATAATGGATTTGAACTTATTCGCAGGTGTGGATCTGGCAACTGCGGGTGGTCTGTTGAAAAAACGCAGAGAAGAAGAATTGTAGCTGACCAGGGAAGTAGGGGAAGCGTGGGCACAGTGAGAGACAAAAATTTAATTGTCAATTTTATTGTGATTAACAAATATTTTATTAAAATAACTCTATGATAGAAAACATTATCATATTAACTTTAATTACAAAATGATATTGAACATTATCATAAAGAAAAACAATATTTGAAAAATACTTCAAATGTCTCACTGTTCCCACAGTAGTGGGTACAGTGAGACAATGCATCATTTTCTAGTTAACATTATATGAATCAAGATTTATCTCAAAAGATAAGAATCTTTGCTGACGTTTTGTCTGTCCATGGCTTATGGGATGGGGAAGTATCATTTTAACGTCAGATTTTAAAACCATAGATATATCTGGCACACTTGGAAATATTAATTTTCCTTGACATCTCAAACTCTTTCGTAGAAACGTCACTTCACACTCAGATGAGTTTTTAAGGCAAGACAACACTTTTCCAATATAAAAAACTTTTTCTTTCCTTTTAAATTGAACTAACACATAGTTATCAGCAATGGGATCATGAGAAAAATGAAGGTGACGAGTTGACTTGGGCTCGCATGTGTCTGTCTCTTCCTTGTCACTAAATAATTTTGTTCTAATTTTCTTGCCAACCTTCAATGACAAACTAAGGGATGTTGTTGGGGTTTTCCTTTTTCTCATTTCCAAATGCATTTTCTCTGGAGTATCGGTTGCTATCATGGTTTTCCCCTTCCTCCTCCTGTTGTTTGAAATTCTCGGCTTTGCTTTTGGAAACCCTCTGATGTCTTCAGGGCTTAAATAGGTTTTCATAGAAGGAGATATTTTGAGCATAATTTCAGGTGTATCAGGATTTGTAGTTTTGTTAATTCCTGATTGGGAAGATCCTGTTACATCTACAGGTTGAGGTCTATCACTTATGGAGCTGGGTAAGAAGTCATCTTCTGTAAATATGTGCCTATCAAAAGGAAATATGCCTGTTTTCTTGAATGCAGCTGTTATGTTCAATGGTGTCATAGCTCTTGGATAGGCAATGCCAACACAAAAAGCCACATTGTAAATAGAAAATGTTTCACCAGGATGTGACATCATCCATGAATCTACAGAAGCATTGTAATATGTTTGAAATGGTTTCAAAAGACCTACGTCAAGTGGCTGAAGTTTATTTGTGCAGTGCGGTGGTAGGGTCAGCACAGTTATACCACTTTCTTTGCACAAGTCAATAGATTCAAGAGATAAATGGCTTTGGTAGTTGTCCATAATAAGTAAGGCAGGATTTTCCTTGGAACAATAAGTCTGTTTGATGAAATGTTGAAGGACTTGCACAAAACATTCAGAATTCATCCATCCCCCTTTGGTTGATAAGCCCAAAGTTCCATTAGGTGCCCCTGTAATCATATGCTCTTTAAAATGCACCCTCGGAAAAACCATTGCAGGTGGAACACTATTTCCAGCAGCACTAACAATGCAGCATGTTGTGACAAGAGTTCCACGTTCAGCACTGGTGACTTTGCTCACTTGTTTCATTCCCTTTTGTGCTAAAACTTTTTGAGAGTTTTGTATGGTTAAAGTTCCTGTTTCATCCAAGTTGTAAACACGCAGTCCATTGGAAAAATTTTTATGACGTTTCATTACGTCCTCCAGTTTATCAAAAAATAAAGTCACATTAAATTTGTTAAAACTTGAAGCTCGGGATAAACTACACCCTTCAGGAGTCCGTAATGACAATGATGGAAATCTTTTGCGAAATCCTTTCAACCAATCAACTGATGCTAGCTTTTCAACGTGCCACTGTTTAGGAATAGTGACACTATTTTTTGTTGCCAGTTCATAGGCTAGCTGGCGGCAATCTTTCAGTGACAATCCATAAAACATTTTCGAACATGTAACAAGATAATCCATGAGAGACTGCTCCAGTTCTGATGGAAAAATCTGCTTCACTCTGTAGTTTGGGCACATTCTAGCTGATGGGTTATTTTTGTACTTTTGAACCTATCGGCTCAAAGTCTGAAATGCTACACCTTTTTCTTTAGCAGCTGCCCTAATGCTTTTGTGATGCTTGATGACCAGCTCTGCTGCTTCCCTCATAGTGGCTTCAGGGAATCTCCCTACTTCCTTGTCTGATTTCTTCACTCTTGGCATCTTGGTTGTACTGGAAAAAGAAATTTTGGTTAACTTTAATAATTTTCTCGTCCCATTACTCAATGTATTTTATGTAGCCATTCTTAAGCCAGAACATGCATGCATTTATTTACCACAGGCTTTATATTAAAATGAGCAAAAGAATCAAAGCGATCATTCAATTTCACTCAGAAAAAACACCATAAATAGATTAAATTTTCTGATATTAGCTTATCCCAGCTTAAGGAATAGAACTAATTTCATCTCGTTTGTTTGTTTAATAATGAAAATATATAACAGACCAACAAGAGAAAAGGGAAATATGCAGCATGTGGGAAGGAGGGAACACTGAGACATGTCTCACTGTTCCCTGTAGCACATGCTCCATAAACTCCGAGGCCCACACTTTAATATACCACCATTCCACATGCAAAATAAGGGTTAGTAAACTAAATGATCATGCTTTCATGTGCTGGAAACGAAATTGCTGTATTAATGTTAATGTTCTAGAAAAAAATATTTACAGAGACAACAATTAAATTTGGAGACACCGATTTAACAAAAATAATTTTATAACTCACCTATAACAACTTCAGCCATTCAGTATGGAAATTTCCATTCTTCATTTATTTTCTCAAGCATCTGTCAGTGATGCCAACATTGGAATTTCCTAATTAACTTATAATAACCACTGTCTCACTCATGGGCGTCGGCAGGGGGGGGGGGGGGCAAGGGGGGCAGTTGCCCCCCCTGGATATATGAAAAACGTAAATATTTCATTAAAATTTACTTTTAAATGGTAATAAACTGGAAATCCAAATAAATTAACACGTTAACTATGGATGGCGAGAATTTTTACCATTCAAATGTAACTTTATTGGAACAAATATCTTTTTTATTAACAAAATCTTAGGTTTCGTTTATCTATTACTAAATACAAAGGTTGCGTGCATGTTATAAAAGATTTTTTTAATAAGTAATATTTATTAAGAACTATGAATTATTGAAATCAAGTCCACTAGGTAGGGTCACCGAGAGGACATGGATGCTGGGGCAACATCCCCGGGGCGCAGGACTCTGTGAATACGGGGATCAAGAATGCCTGAAATTAGGAGCAGTCAAAAAAAAATCATATCTTAATAAACAGATGCACGCGAGATAGCCGAACAAAACGATAATATCTGTCATTCGGAACAGTGCACAGGGGCCTTTAAGTCTGTTTATAATATTTTCCAACGTCCAAACAGTGGCGGATTTCCCTTCCCCCTAGAGGCCAGAGGATGAGTGGATGTTCAGGACCGACGGTGCAAGTACATTTTTCTTTTAAAATACATGCATTTTAGCATAGGATTTCCAGTCTAATAAAATTTATCGAGAAAAATCTATGTTCAAGATATAGACCAAGAAATATTGGTTAATAAGCTAAAATTATCAATTTTTCATTAACTTTTATCATTCTACTAATTGAAGATTTTCTAAGTACAACAAAGTATAATAATGACATATGTATTCCTTGGTTACTCAATAAAACTGAAAGGTGCAGTTTGCAAATATTGCATATTATTTCCACAAGCTGTTCATCAAGGCACGCAAGGAGTTTTCATCAATAAGCCATTCACAAAATACAAAGATTTTCATCAGAGTGCTAAAAATCATCTTTCGAGTTCCTGGCACAAATATGCACAAATAGATACCAGTAATTTTTTAAAAATAAAGAACAACCCAGAACAGAATATTGTTTGTCAAATTGACAGTTCATCAAGGCTAAAAGTTGAAGAAAATAGAAAGATGCTGTTTCCCATATTATCCACTCTCATATTTTGTGGCACACACAACATTGCACTTCGTGGAAAAACCAGCAATATTGGAAACATGCAAAGCCTTTACGAATTTCGAATCAAAGCAGGGGATGAAACACTCCGTAAACATTTAGAAAATTTTCCAGCTAATGCTCGATACACATCGGTGCAAATAGAACATGAGCTGATTGGACTCTTTGAAGAGAACATTATGCAGAAAATCGTTGCAGAAGTCAATAAATCAGTCGGATTTTCTATATTAGCAGATGAAAGCACTGACATATCAGGTAAAGAACAATTGTCTCTTGGTGTGCGATTTGTAGACAGTAAGGACATGATACAAGAAGAATTTTTGGGGTTTGCAACCCTTACTAGTTTTGATGCTAAGTCTATTGCTGAAACTATCGTTATATATAGACGTTTCTTACTGAGGAGGAGGAGGATATAACATACATATAGGAAGATACTAATGTTTAGGCACTTCCAGATGTGCTGGAGATTTGAAATTTTTTTTCTTAGGTAAGATTTTATGCAAAACCGACTAGAAAAAACGAAAATCTTGAAAAAGTGCAACAATGCGGCCGTTAAAAATTTGCAGTTGTTTAAACAAATTTTCAAGGTTTAGGGATTTCCGAATGTGCTACTGCGCTGAAATTTATTTTATAGGTAGGATTTGTAAAAATACGAAATAGGTAGAAATTTCGATATTTTAATTTGTTTGGCAGTTAAAAATTCTTAAAGTTTAAACAAATAGATAATTGTTTAGGAACTAGGGGATGAGCTAGGAAGCTGAAAGTTTCAAGTTATTTACAGAGTACTGCATTTGCACAAATAAACATATTAATCTCTCCATAAATATATTACAGCGGCTGTTAAAAATGTTTAAAATTTAAACAATTAGAAAAAAATTATTCCACTTCTAGAAGTTCTACAACCTTAAAATTTGCCAAAAACATGTAACATTAGTACCCCATAATGGGAAAAGTATAAAATTCTTAAAATTGCAAAGTTTGGAGATTGTTTTAGCCCATTATTTTTACATATGGGAAAAACAAAAATCGCTGCAGAGGTGAAATATTTCGAATTAAAAAAATTGATGTAATGATGAAATATCTGTATGAAAAATGAATGTTTTTTCAAGTTGAGAAGATATGCTTGCAGAATGCAAGCACCTTCTACTAGTAATGAATAAACTTACACAATATGGGCTGCGCCTTGAAAACTTTATTGGACAAGGGTATGATGGGTGTGCAACAATGGCTGGTAAGGAGCGAGGAGTGCAGAGCATTATTAAAGAAATATGTCCTAAAGCCATTTTCGTGCATTGTTCTGCACACAGACTAAATCTAGTTGTACATGATTTAAATGCAGTGCCAGAAATAAGGAACACCATTGGCTCAGTCAAAGCCATTATAAACTATGTTCGTGGCAGTCCTAAAAGAAGATCTTTGATTCCGTCTATACCAATGCTATGCGAAACTCGTTGGAGTACTAAGTACAAAAGTATTAGGGTTTTCACGTCTAACTTTTTGAAAATGCATGAAAAATTAACCCAAATAGCTGAAACAGAGTTTGTTAAAGCATCCCAAGAGGCGCATCAACTAGTCAATGTCACAAACACAACAAGTTTTTTGCTCGGTGCCATTATTATTTCAACTTATTCATCAATACTAGAACCAGTAACGCAAGCTCTTCATGCCATTCAGTTGGATATTTTGAAAGTTCATGAGCATATACTAAAGCTTTTAATAGTGCTCCGAAATCACAGACAAAATGTTGATAGTCATTTTAACAACATTTTTTTGGAAGTTAAGGATCTAGCCCAATAACTGAACATTAATCTAATGCTACCAAGAACATGTGCACGCCAGACCTATCAATCCAATTTCAAAGATTTGCCTGTGGAGGATTATTATCATCATTCTGTTTTTATTTCATATTTAGACTCGATTATCTCATTGCTTGAATGCCGATTTTCTCCAGAAAATGAGAAGCATTTCAATCTTTTTCTACTCTGTCCAAAACAAATGAGTCAATTGGGACGACAGGAGTATAAAAACAGAATTTTGAATCTAAACATAATTTATGAAATCGATAATTTGGAAAATGAAGCGATGACATGGTATGATATCTGGTCAAGTAAGGCGGATTTTGAGTTGGAGAATGGCATAATGGATTTGATTGATCACACAGACCTTTACCCGATTATTAGGAAAGCAGTTTTAATTGTATTAACTTTGCCTGTTTCTACTTGTAGGATAGGACGAAGTTTTAGTACAATGAAGAGAGTAAAGACTTGGTTAAGGTCAACTACGGGTGATGATCGTTTGTCTGGACTATGCATGTTAAGCATACATAGGAAATATGTAAATGAAGACAAAAAAAGTTTATAGACCAAGTAGTAGAAAAGTTTGGTGCTGCCACAAGGTGTTTGCAATTTTTGTTTAAAAATTAATTTCTTTGATTTTGAGAACGACTATTCTGTTTTTGTTAATAGTTTTTGTAAATAAATGAATTTGTATGAATTTTATTAGTTGTTTTCTCACTATGTATTTTAACCTGAAAAATGTTCTGCCAATGCAAATGTACACATTCATGGTTGTTCGTTAAAGGTGGGTATTTTAAATATATTATAAAAATGCAATATTTATATTCGACGTTAATCGTTCCTTGAAAATTAGGCAAATCAAAGATTAATACATATTTTTTATTTGCATCAAAGCAAAGCCTGTCGGAGTACATTTTGCCATGCTGCAAGGGAAAAGCAATCATCATACACAAAGTGAAAAACTCAAGACAAACGTACCTTAAGCTAATTTCAATAGAATATGGGTCTTTGGTGTAGATTTGTCGTCACCTGGAGGCTGATTAAGCAAAATTTTCACGGGTTTGAAAAAATCGTGTCTGCCCCTGTGTGTTAGGCATTTTTGTGTCCCCCCCCTGCAAGATTTTCTGTGGACGCCCATGGTCTCACTGTTCCCACTCTTCCCCTACCTAACCTGACAAAAGGGATTTCAATTTTATTGCATGACCTTGTGTCATGTGAATGAATTTGCACTCTGGTGGAAGATTCTAGATTTTCTTTTACATGTAGTAAGTTTGCATTGATATAGCAGCTGTACAAGGATAGAATTTTATGGTTAATAAACAGTGGTTTGCAGTGTTCCTTAGAGGGAACACCAGAAATTATTCTTAATGCTTTTTTGTAGCATAAATACTGATTGTGCTTGATGCGTAGCCCCAAAGACGAATTCCATATGTGATTTGGGAATGAAAAAATGTGAAGTATACTGACCTAACGTATTGATCAGATATATGTGGCTTGTTCTCTCAACATGTAGGTACAGGATATGATAAAGTCTATTGCAGATCATGATTATGTGGTCATTTCATGACAGTTGAGAGTCCAGGAGTTTGACAGAGTTCATTGTGCCATAATTATGAGGTAGATCATACAAGGAGAAAACAGTACTCTGAGTTTTATTCACATTCAGCAAAAGTCCATTAGCAGAGAACCAACTCTTCGCAGATTCCAAAGTGAGAGCTGAGTTAGCTACTAAAGTACCAATATTTTTACCATGGTCAATAAAGGTAGTGTCATCAGCAAACAAGCGAGTATTAGCACTAGCACTGTGATCAAGATCATTTATAGCAACTAGGAACAGTACAGGACCAAGAACCGAGGCTTGTGGTATCCTGGAAGGAATTTCCAGGTACTCCAAATCACAAAATTTTGGATAGTTGGAAAAATTGATATTGAGCAATAGCTGCTGGGACCATTACGGCTGCCCTTTTTAAAAATTGGCAATATTTTTGAGTTTAAAGGAATCCGGGAAAATACCAGTTTGTAAAGAATCATTCAAGAGCACTCTAAGGGTTTCATCAATTAAATCAATTATTTGTTTAAGAAGGTTATTAGATATATGCAGAAAGTTCTTTATACAATGCACAATTTTTTAAACCACAAATGGAGTAACAGGGCACCATGAGAAGAGTGGAACATAAAATTCGTACTTGGAGAGACCATCAGAAACTGTGATTCGTTTTAGGTATAAGTTGATAAATTGGGTAGAAGCACAGAGTGACGATGTTGTTCTCAGGTGGGGATTTTCTGTTTGAAGTGTCATAGAGACACACATGAAGAGACGTAAGGTAGAAAGCATTTTAGTTAAGACCGTAATCCAGCAACAGAAAGAATCCAAGACAAGTTGCCTTCTCTCCATGTGTGTCTCTCTGACACCTCCAGCAGCTCCCCAAACGATGTATGCTTCCTACACACCTAGTGGCCAGCACACGTGTTTATATTTACGGATGAGAGGAACTAGCGCGGGTTTACCGAGGACTGAAGACAATTATCCAAAATATTTTTCCTAGATACTACGGATGTGCATTTCCATTAATCATCCTCTAAAGGTGTTTGCCTAACATACCTTTTTCGTTTAACACTCCATAAGAAATGTCTATTTCATGGGTGAGCTTTTGTCTTATTTCTTCTAAGACCAACATTAGGACGGGTCAAGCCGGGAGGCCACCCGGTGCGCGTGGAAGCAGCAGCCTCACCGGTCTCTTTTACAATTGTTCCCTGGCTCGGTGCATCTCATGTGTCTCCATTTAGTCGAGGGCAAGCCCTTTACATGCTACTATCATTCTCATAAATGGAAAGTTGTACATTCAAAGATAAGATGAATATCAACCTGAGTCTCAAAGCCGGTTCCGGAATGAATGAATATTTGCAGCAGCAGTCAAATTCTCTCAACTTTTTTGTATTCTCACCAGAGTAGGCTGTTTAAAATTACCAATTAATACACGTCTAAAACTTAATCAACATTTTTCTTCCCGCTGTATTGCTTTGGATATATACGATATAAATCTTAACATCGCCGACACTCAGCCGGCGTGTCTGCTAACATACGCTTAATGTCAAAAGAAGTATGTACCGTCTCTTAACTTTCTATGGGTAGTAAAACATTATTTTAAAGTAATTTGGTAAGTTTATTAATTAAAAATATATGATAATTATTTTTATGATATTATTCCACTATCACAGTCGCGATATTAGCATAGTAGTTGCGTATATCATCTGAAGTTTTTTTATCTCGATATCGTATTTGAGCGACATATATGATATTTGTATCGATACCATCTAAACCGACCTATCGATATCGTGTTGCGTATTTATAAAGTGAACTGGTAAATACATCGGCATGGTGCCTGACATGGAGAAGCATGGATTTAAAGGTATGCCTTCCTATTCAAATAGAATTATCTAGTATAAAGTTGATAACACTAAAAATGAATTTTTCTAGTTGTGCCTCTGAAATTCGATGCAAAGAGTACTGGTCAGCACACGCTTTTCCTAAAGGAACATTCTGTTAGAGAAAAGACAGAAATTAAACCACCTCACAGGACTTTATTTATATTAAATGTTCCTCCTTATTGTACAGAGGTAAGTTTGGGACTTTAGTGAAATGTTGCCTTGTATTAGGGTTGCCAGATTTCCAGACATGAAAAGCAGGACATTACCTTATTTCTAGGTATGGAAAGCGGGACATTGTGATTCGAGGAGAACAACATTTTTATTATTTTGTTAATTGAGCTAAAAGCAATTCTCATACTAAATTTTAGTTATTCCACTAACAATAATTGTGATTTTTATAAAGTATGTGATTATATAATGTATATTGTAATTGGGTGCAATAGTACCCGTATTATTTTCTTAAATAAATAAATATGGGTATGATATTTATCCATTAAACGTTTTCATTGATAAACGTGTGTCACAGTTTACAAACTAGGTTTGCCTAACAAAATATGAAAAAGAATTTAGCACATGAATTTTTTATTATGAACATATACTCTTGATGGACTTGCATTATAAACGCATATAATTTAAAATAAGGAAAATAGAAACATCAATAAAGAAATCATCACAAAAATAGAACTTAAGTCTATTGGTGCATAGTATTATGCTGTTGCTGCAACTAGTGGCCGCAACTGATACTAAATTAAAAAACAAAATATGTTACTTCATAAGAATAATAAGGTGACAAAACGCAAGGTAAAATTTAAATAAACCTGCGGGACATTTTTTTCGTAAGGCGGGACGCGGGATTTTATAATAAAATGCGGGACGTCTGGCAATCCTACCTTGTATAGATTTACATATTCTAGTAGTCCTATTGTGGTGCTGTAAATGTTAAATTAAACATTTCAGGAAAGCTTCAAACGACTTTTTTCCGAGAAATGTGATTGTGCAGTTGAAGCTGTATATGTCCACAAAAAACCTACATCATCTGAGCCACTATTAGAAAAATCAAAATTCTTCAAAAATCCTTTAGTTAAGGTAAATATTTTTTCTAGGTATCGCTAACATGGACATTAAATTTTTCTAGTTTTACATATGTCATCATCAGATAAATTCTAAGACCTCTCACGTAAATCATAGACAACAGGACTTTTGGTAATCGATTTTTTAAAACCTTTTAACAATTTTAGGGATTCAAAGTGGCATATGTTGTGTTTAAATCTGCTGTTGGACTTAAGTCAGCTCTATCACTTTCAAGTGCAGACCCACTTATCTTGTCTACAGCTGAAAATCCTGTTCTCACTGGATGTCAAAGTAAGTTTTGTTAAGTAATATCATGGCAACATTTTATTTTTCATGGTATTTTTATTAAGTTACAGAAAGGTTCTTATTAGCATAAACGGCTTAGGTTTGATATAAGACACCCAAGGGTTAATGAAGCCTGGAGTTTAAGGGGGCGGCAGCCCCCTTTGTAATAGTAAGAAAAGTACAAATTAAACAAGTTAAGTGGTTGGGGTTGGATTCGATTTATCTCCTCCCTGTGTTGGATTAAGTGGTTGGGAGTTGGACTTGTTCTATTTCCTCCCCCGGGTTGGGGTAAGTGTTTGGGGGTTGGATTCGTTCCATTTTCCTCCCTCGGGTTGAGTTAAGTAGTTGGGGGTTGTGATAGTCCATTTTTGTAACACAGGTAGTGCTGCGGTCAAGGGTGTCTTATATCAAACCTATTCTGCATAAACAAAACATATTGTTTACCTTTTTATTTTGATGCTTTAAACTATGTCGGCATGGCAGTTGCCATTTTATTCTGAATCTATCCTTATTTTTAATACTCAAGTTTTAATTCAAAGCAAAAATTATCTATTCGTACATATAAGTTTGCATTTGAAAATATTCTCTATGAATAAATGCAAATAAAGAAAAACAAAATTTCAATTTTAATATTTACATTACTGTCATCTGATTTCCAATCATGGATAAAAATTGAACTCTGGTGTTATTGTCAAAGAAAGAGAGCTTTCTTTTGTAAAACAACAGCTTCAATGATTAAAACATCACAGTACATAGTCAGAGTCAATTTGCCAGAGGTAGTTCACCTGCTAAGCTGAAGAACTTGGTTTTGTACAATTGAATGAATAACAAAACTTAAATTTTTTCAACAAGTCCAATCTGGTAGGCAGCAGATGTCTGCCTACTAAAAGTAATCAATCATTTTTTATCATTTAGAGTGGGCTGAAGAGTATAATCAAAGGATACCAAATGACAGGGAATTACAGGCAGAAATTGATGATTTCATGGCAGAGTATGATGCCAAACAGGAGGAGAACAAGTTGAAAGAGAAAGAGGGAGAAGCAGATGAAGAAGGATGGGTCACTGTCACCAAACGGTACTTTTGTGTTTAATTGCTTCTAACTTATTGCGTATAAATTTCCATGAAATTTCAATGGTGATTTTGGAAATTATAAATGCACCAAACCCATTCAATTGATTGTGTTCAAGTTTTCCATAAATTTGTCAACAATTGTGTTTTATTCATTCCCTTAGACCAGGGGTTGGCAACCTTTTTCACAAGAAGCGCCACTTTTTAAAATTATGTACAACATAAGAAGAGCATAAACAGTTATTGGCGGATCCATGGGGGATGATCGTCTTCCCCTTAACCCTTTGTTTTACTTTTTGTGATAATCTCTGTAAAACAAATGTTTCTTCTAATAATACGTCCATACTTTTTATTTTTCTGCAATTTCTATTAAAATAATTTACTAAGCCAATTTCATTCAGGGTGGTTTAAAGATTTTTAACAGGGAAAGTTGCTGTTCACAGCCGCAGGTTGCTGACCCCTGCTCTAGGCCTTATCCTTATACAGTAAAACCTCGTTATTTCGATCCCGGATAATTCGAAATAGCATGTGATTCGAAGCTAACAGCAGTTCCCGGCCAACATCATAGGATTTTGTGTACTTTTTAGTATGGATTATTTGATATATGTCTACAATGAAATTCGAAGTCGTGACCTGGTCTGGTGGCTCGCAAACATTTCATTTAATTTGAAACCTTGACCCATATTGTGTGTTTAAGTGGAAAGTTCATGCACACACATAACAAAGGCATTGCATTTTTGTTCTCCATTTCTCGCAAATGAAATATACATTCCCCCCAAACAGGTAACTTCTTTTTACTTATTTAATAGTCAATGTGAAATAAAATCATAGATGACACAAGAGGAATCATCATCATTCTTGCCTCACTAGACCTTTATTCCATGTTCTCTGATTACTTCGCGTATACTGCTTTATCATAGATCTCTACCTCTTCTCCGTATGTTTTTTGGACAAAAACTTTAAATAAGGATAAACAAAGATGCTAGAAGCATGAACGACAGGAGAAATGAGGTTTCGTATTTGCCCACACAAGAAAAAAGCCAAAAAGTATAAATTTTTACCTTAGTAATTTGAGCACGATCTTCAATGTTATTTTCACTATCACTCTCTGAACTGACACTTTCTTCCAAATCACTTTCAAGTAAGATTTCTGTCTACTTTTCATCACCAAGTATTACTTGCATTTTTCTGTTGGTTGATGCCATGATAAGTTTGACTCTTTTAATATCTTAGAAATTAAACAAAAGTAACAACGGAAAAATAATGAACAATAGCTGTCTCTGTACAGCGCAAAATGTTTCCCTCAAAGCGGCAAGAGAATAGTTTTTGTGCAATCCAAGCACTTCCCATGGGCTCTGATCACGCTTTCGGTCAAGAGGTAGCATTGTAAATATCTTTGAATAGGCTTGTTTGTGCACTGATGTCAGATAAGTGTTTCTCTCTCTCACTATATTGTTCTCAAGAAATGCTGAACCATGCACTAACCCAGATCCAAAGACCTTTCCCTTTCCATATAGCTCGCAAGTGTTGATGCTTAAGAAAAAATATTCATCTCAAGAGTGAAAGACATCACAAAGCAGATAAACAGTGCCTGCATCCCCTTCCACCACACTGTAGCTTTTGTGCAGAGGTTCGGTTAGTCTCAGCATTGAAAAGGAGTTTTTAGAACCCACAATTCGCACAACTATGCAAAACTCAATCACAAAATTTGACGTATATAGGCAAAAGAAAACAGTAAAAATTGCAGAATTAAGCACAATACGAAGGTCCAAGGTTACTGTTTTGAAATATATCAAGGTTTTTCAGATTTAAGAAAATTTATTGCTTCAAAAAATAGAGAAATAAGCGATCTCTGCAGCATACCCAGTACGACCGCATATGAAGTTTTCGTCCTGCATACTAGGTACACAGGATGATGCTGAGGGGTTAAAGAGCGTTTCTTACAAAGATCGTCCATAAAATACGTCATGCTTATGTTTGCCTTTTTAGTTTTCCCTTCCCTTAAACTCGGGGCGCTACACTTGACCCCTACCCCTCTCTCCTGCCTGTATGACGCAATTCATGGGTTAAAATCCCCTTTTGGCTGAGTACACATGGTTGAAAGTCATTTCTTCCAAAACGTGGCGTGAAAGAATAACTTCAAATAAACACTGGGAAAATTGGGATGTTCACTCGATCCTATTTTTCTCACGCAGCAGTGTTCGTAAATCATGAATTAAGTGGTCACTTCAGCTCTTTTCATGAATTCACCATGTGTATGAACTTGTTAGGTCAATATGTTTTGTAACAGAACAAATAAGACTATATTGCGATTTTACTGTCCAAGTAGCGGATCGCAAGAAATTTTGATTTTTTTAAGTTTATTTATTTCGAACCCGGATAATTCGAAGTTGTATTTTTGTGGTCCCTTGAACTTCGAAATAACGAGGTTTTATTGTATTTTTATTTAAGCTTTTGGTAAAATTTTAGAACAAATCGATAAAAATTAATTGTAGAAAAATTGTATTTATGAAAATTTATCTTGTTTTAGTGGCAGGAAACCAGGGTTTGCACGCAAAGAAAGTGTACACAGGAAAGTGATGGGCAGAGAAAGGCAGAAGCGTTCACGGAAAGAGTTGCTTAATTTTTATACTTTCCAAATACGAGAGTCTAAGATGAAGCGTAAGTTGCCATCATTTACTGAAATTTCTTCATTGTTATTTTTTCAATGTAACCTGGTTAACATTTTATTTTTCAGATGTGGCTGAGCTAAGGCAGAAATTTGAGGAAGATAAGAAGAGAATTGCAATGCTAAAACAAACAAGGCGTTTTAAGCCTTTTTGATATGTATTTTTATTTGTAATATAAAGAATATATTTGTATTATTGTCAATATTGATTGTCTCCTTCAGCAACATTTATTTTATTCACAGGTAAACCCCATTGTACTTTGTTTATATATTTTGTAGGAGTTTCATAATTTAAGTTCTAAGGTGGATATATTGGGCTTTATGAAAAAATTGTCCCCTTTATGGATGACTGTTCTCAGTTGAATATATAAAAACTTTTCAACTTATCTTCATCTATATATAATTACTCAATGTCTGTCCATCCCCCTTTTATCTCTTGAACAGTTTGTTCTAGAGAAATGCTGTAAATGCCATTTTGTTTCTGCCAACTAGGAGACCCCGGGAAAACTATTTTCATTTACAGGAGTATCCCAGGTTCGACTCAAGGAGAGAAGGTGCAAGATTTTTTTTCTTCATCAAAATATTTTATTATGGACCAATTTTCTCCTTTTTTGCTTTATTCGATGGGTAAAACTATAAAATATCTTATTCTTACAATGTTTAGATGTTACAAGGAAGAATTTGTTAGAAATATGCATTTATTTTCAAAATTTTATGACTTCTTCGTACTTTCTGAGTGTTGCAAGGCAATGCGCATTGTTGCCTCAGATTCAATTAAAGTCGATTAAGTTTTCAAATAGATGAAATAATTAAGTTATTTGCTTGGCGCTTTTTATGAAGCTTCGAAATTATTGTTGTAGCAACATCTAACTTAACCCCTCAATGTCGAGTGATGTACTGAGTATAACGGGGGCAAACTTCATATGCCTCGACCGACACACTCCGTACATATGATGAATTTTCTTAAATCTAAATAACCTTTATATATTTCAAAAGAGGAACCTTTGGCTTATCTATTTATTTCCATTCTCCAATTTTTATCTTTCTTATAACATTTAATATCAATTAAATTTTGTGATTGGTTTTTTACGTAGCTATGTGAATTGGGGAATCGCATCTTCTAAAAAGCCCCTATCCATTGCTGAGACAAACCATATCTTGACACAAATGCTACTGCAAAATGAAAGGAGATTTTGACTCTGCTTATCTGCCCACAGACTTCTTCTCGTGGGTTTTTTCTTATGCATCAGTGCTTGAGAGCTATAAGATGAGGAGAGCCATGTACTTGGTTTAGAATTTCTTGATAGCAATATAGTATGAGAGAGAAAGAAACGTCTGCACATGTCCTAGGTCTGTTTACAAATAAGCTGCTTTTCAATGTCGCCTGCTGCTATTTCCTGAGCGAGAGTGCTTTCGGAGTGAACGCATGGGTCCATATTCAGGTCACGAGAAATATTCTCATCTCATGTCACAAAGAAGTTAGACTGAAGGAAATCTTCACAGTGTGCAGAGGCAATTTAATTTGTGTTTTATAGTGTTAATTTTTAGGAATTAATATTCATGGTAATGTCACTCATTTCCCCATAGATTTATCTCTGGGACATATTTATGGTCTTTCACGTCTCAGCCGATTTTGGGAGCATTATATTGAGAGGAAAAAAACAAGATTTCTCATTCACAAATAACCAAAGAATAAACATCAGCCGAGGTCTTTATGCAGCAAGGTTTGAGAGGAAGGCCATTCAAAAAAATTTAGCTTCCAATATCCCAAGTAAAGAAATACTGAGTTCGCAGTTGGAAGTGAGGAGGTAAAGTGAGGTCTCTCCTGAGTGTGATTGAACTGATTGCAAGCAAAGTAAATGCTAGTAAAAATTCATTATAGACGATTCATTGAAGTAATGATATTTTCTTGTAGTAAATTTCATGGTTAATTAGATAAAGCAAATGCCTTAAAAGTTTTAAAAATTTAATTTTTTTATTATGCGTACATTCCGATACATACAACATCATATCTCCACTTCTACTTAACCAAATATCACAATTTTCACCATCTAACTTCTGTAATGATGAACAATGACTACTGTATAACTCAGAACTTGTAAGGTATATGAAATTTCTTTTAACAATATACGAAACAAAATTTAATATATAAATAAAATATTTAATCAAGACATGAAAAAGTTGGCCTGTGAGAAACTTTTTCCTTATTTGGCTTAGACAGGTGCAACCAGTGAATGAAATGTTTATAGAAGTTGAAATTTTTCCTTGAAAAAGATTGCATATGAATAACATTAATAGTTGATGCAATACTGAAAGATATATGAAAGCAGAGGTGCGTGCTTGACTGGCTGGTGATCAGATTGATCTCTCTTCTCTCCAGCAAAGAGTGTGCTTGATGCAAGATAGTGTAAAAGGTATTGTTTATAAATCTCATGTTCTACTAAAATCCTAAAATTTCAGATGAATCCAATAAAAATTAAAAAGTTGTAATATTTTCAATTTTCAGGAATCGAAATAATTTTTTTTTATTCC
This sequence comes from Tanypteryx hageni, assembly GCA_028673005.1. Lineage (NCBI taxonomy): Eukaryota > Metazoa > Arthropoda > Insecta > Odonata > Petaluridae > Tanypteryx > Tanypteryx hageni. The sequence goes on from CM054116.1 coordinate 98,399,167, forward strand.
TCCAACCTCAGAAATGGGATTTAATTAAATGTCCTACACACTTGAGGAGTTAACAGATTGCAATGTTAATAATTGTAGATAATTATTATTCAGTAAACTGTGTGGACTGGGCATTTTTAACAATCGACCAAAAGATTAAAAAGCTTGATTTCAATACTGGAATATTACCTTTTTCATAAGGGAGAAGCAATTAAAATCTATTTAAATAATGAGCATAGAAATCTGGTCATGCTCAACTACTAGGAACTATTTATGACTGACTGCAAAGTCCTGACTTCGTATTTTCATTTCAAGATATTTAAAAATCCAATGAAGAAGTAGATGTCAAAAATTTGATTATTATTTGGAGAAATTGTTATGGAATTTGAATTTAGTACATCTACATACGATCACCGAAATACGGCATATGGCAAAATTCATGCAATATGATATAATAATATCATGTTATATTAATTTTGTGTGTTCGGTGTTTGACATTAGTAAAATTCTAGTTTAATAATGAAATAAAATGATTAATAGAGAAAAGTATAGATAAATGTATAAATTTATTAATATAAATGTAACTATAAAACAAAAATGGTAGGACTAAGATGGTTAAGAAGACAAAAAATAAAACTAATGATTTGCATTATATCTGAAAATTTCCATTTACTAGATTTTATCGATTTTTTTATTGTATAAATATACCCGTTCATGGAAATTGTACTTTATTTGGTTTTTGGTCATAAAAGATCTTGATTAATTTTCTAATTATTGAATAGAACTTAAACAATCATCGTGTTTAATTTTATTTATTGAATTTTATCAAAGTTATTAAAAACTATCCTCAAACTCCTGCTTCTACCAAAACACTTGACTTTCCCCACCTTTTAATAATACATACCAGAACATATATCAAATCTTATTTAGCAATCCACCCTTAAAGATATTTTGTATGTATGGATATTTTCGACCTACCTCTCGAACTTTTATAACTTTCTGAGTATTAGCAAACCATCGCAGAACTATAGGATGCACAAATAAGTGCGAAACCAAACGTAAGCCTACATACACACACACTTACTTGGAAAGTTGTTGATAAGAATAATTTTCATTAGTAAAACTAGTCTACATCATCTTCTATAAGATTATAATTAACAAATAAAGAATCGTGCAAATACAAAAACACTGGCGCTTGGCTTACGACAAAATGATCGCCCTGCAATTCCGCCTATCCTCGTTCTTCTAAATAAAGGAATTCTTTCGTATTCAAAAGTCTACAGGTATCCTCCGATTTATGCGAGAGTTGCGTTCCTGGAAATCGTCGCGTAAAGCAAAAATGCGCAAATCGAAAATTATTTTCCTATTGAAAATAATGTAATAGGCGTTGTTTGCGTTACTGAGCAGATATCTTCCACTTATAAACGTCTTTAAATTTGATTTAATGAGCGTTTTAACCCCCCCAAAGCGTTTTCGACGTGATATGGCGTTTTGTGCAGCGTCCACTTTTACAATTCCTAAATTTTTGTATTCGTTAAGTTCCTGCCATGTGTCACAGAGTTATCGAAGCTCCTTCGGTCAGTGAACTTCCTATACAAATATATTCTTTTTACACAACTATGAATATTTTTGCACAAAAAAGTGGGTTCAAGTGCGTTATTTGCGCAAAGAGGAAAATAACAAAAGAGATTCTACTGCCGTAGGAACTACCGGGGAACACTGCTCTATCGTACGATGCAATGAATGGTGTCAATGCAGGGACGATAAAGGTAAATAGTAGACGGGCAAGAATCTATGAAATATCTAATAAATATTAAACTATTATAAGAGTAGATACTGTGCGCATAACGAATAGCATAAATGCAAATACGCGACGTGTATATTGATAAATGGTCGTAAGAATAAAATCGCGTTAAACCGAATACGCGAGGCGTACCTAAATCGGAAAATGGTCGTAGGAATAAAATCGCGTTAAACCGAATACGCGAGGCGTACCTAAATCGGAAAATGGTCGTAGGAATAAAATCGCGTCAAACCGAATACGCGAGGCGTAACTAAATCGGAAAATGGTCGTAGGAATAAAATCGCGTCAAACCGAATACGCGACGCGTAAATCGGAAAAATGATGGTAAAAACAAAAACGCGTATATGCGAAAACACGTAAATCGGGGTATACCTATCGATAAATTTATGTGGACTCGATACAAGGATCAAATACAGGAGTACATTACAGTAAACTCACTCTTCAAAAATGAGTGAACATTCAATAGGGTTAATAGTTAAACTTGTTAAGATGTTATAATTATGACAGATTTAGCTGCGTATTCAAGCTATCTTTCATAGCTACTGACCTACAATTTTATCAAAAACTCAAAACAATTTAGGACTTATGAACGGAAAGCAATAAAAGAATTTTCGAGTAGAAACTGAAACACGTTATATGAAATACCTCCTCGATTAAATAAAGAAAATAAACACGACGTATGTGCAGTTTTCCTCTGCATGAACGATGATCTCCTCAGCTTCAAAAAGAAATTTTTTCGCTGAACGAAGTATACTATCTTCCTATCTTGAAGTATCACACTCTTCTGTTCACAAACCGTTGAGGAAAAGCGATCATTCTCCAACGAAAGCTCAAGAGATTTATGAGCTTTGTACTATTTCGAAATGAATATGAACGTTAACGTAAAAAATTGAACACAGTAAACGTGAGGAGGAACGAAAAACACTTCCACCAACTTACCCAACCCGTTGGGGCCGAGTGAAATAAATGTTACACGCTTAAACGAAAAATTGAACACAGTAAACGTGAGGAGGAACGAAATAGATCCACCAAATTAGCCAACCGTTGGGGCCGAGTAAAATAAATGTTACATGCTTAAACGAAAAAGTGCCGAATAAGGAAGGTACTTATCCTTAGAGTTGCCACCTCTCCAGGTTTGATCCGGAGTCTCCGGGTTTTGACACCTTGTCCCCGGGTTTAGTTATTATTTCTCCGGGTTTGTGAGTTTTATTACATATTTTAAAATTATTCAAATTTTTTATATTAGAAACTTTGATCGGCACTTTTTAAAAATATGAATCAGTTAAATTTTCATATATTATCATATCCTGTGAGACTGAGCCAAACTAGGGAATCCCCTGAGTAAAACTGTCAGTATGAATTGGCTACAACCATGTTTATGGTTTTTATTTAACTGATAGCGTCCGAGTCAAGAATAGAGGCTAGTGTTAGAACTCTTAGATTCAATGAATTTTGTGATTGCCATTATTGTGAAGAATTATAAGAATATGTGAGTACTATAAAATGTAACACTATATGCACTATTGTAGTTTTATGGGTAATGATCAATACATTGCTTTACTTGGCTAAATTGAACAAAGATTTCGTTAAAATAACATCTAAATTGTTGCTCAATTACTTTTTACTATCAAATGCTCATCACACAGTATTAAAATTACAAAATTTGTAATAAATTTTTAATTATAAATTCAATAATTAATTTTGAAGAAAAGATTTATTTTTATTTAATTTATTTATTATAATTTTGGGTTATTTTTAGAAAAAAATAATTCGGATAAATATGAAGCGCAGCCAGAAACTTCAGGTTTACCATCAGAAGTTCTGAATAAAAAAAGGAAAACATACCATAATTACGAGTGTACATTTAAAGATGATTGGAGTAAAAGAAGCGAGTATTGCAAGCTGCTTAAAAAGGTTGACAAAGTTACTGCAATATGTACCATATGCAACGTTAGATTTACTGTAAAACATGACGGTGAAAAGGCAGTTAAGATGCATCTCAATAGTAAAAAACATGAAGCAATGTCAAAAATTCTCACTAAGAATCACATATTAACTACATTTAGTCCTAAAAATAATACGTCTGAAGAACTGAAGATTTATATTATAGAAATAACACAAGTTTATCATGGTGTAAATCACCACCATAGCTATTTTAGCATTGATTGTGGCATGAAGGTTAATTCAAAATTATATTCCGATTCCATTATCGGGAAGAAAGTTCATTGCGGAAGAACTAAAGCCGAAGCAATTGTAGAAAATGTCCTTGCACCAAAATCTATAGAAAAAACACTTAATGAACTGGGAACAAGCACTAATACTGTTATTCCTTTTTCTCTAGCATTTGATGCTTCGAACAAAGGACATCGTAAACTGTTTCCAGTTGCTGTCAAATATTTTGATATTAACAAAGGTGTTCAGAACAAAATTATAGATTTTTATGAGGATAGCGATGAATCATCTGCAGCAATTATCAAACAGTTGACTGCTTGTCTTAAGAAACATGGACTTGATATCGCAAATGTAAGTTCGTACACAGCAGACAACGTGTCAGTGAGCTACGGAAAACATAACTCGGTTTTCCAAAAACTATCTATGTACTATGAATTAGTCAATTATGAAAAGTAACTGTAATTGCCACATCATTCACAATGCCGCCAGAAATACCTGTAAAGCATTATCATTTGATGTTGAAAATTTAATTTTAAAAATATTTGCGGAATTTTCTAACAGTGCAAAAAAATCAGAAATACTGAAACAATGTTTCGAATTCTTAGAAATGGAATATGAGAACATACTACGACATGTTGTAACAAGGTGGTTATTGTTGTACAGAGCTCTTGAGCGGATTTTAAGTTCTTGGCCGGCAGTAAAAATGTACTTTATGCAGCAAGGAGAGGAAGAAACCAATAAGGCAATTTGGGCATTTGTACAAGATCAACAGGATGAATTACAAGATGATATCAAGCCACAATTATCTTTTCCTGAGTGCTATCTGTATTTTGTACATTATTTCATGTACATTATGACACAAAGTGTTCTGCTACTAGAAAGTATACATGAAATAATGTGTACCTTGAAAGACAAGCTTGAAAACAGACTAACTGATCAATTCTTTGGAAGTAAAGTGAACTCAAGTTTAAGTTATCTTAATGTCTATGATAAACAAAAATTTGTTCAAGAAGCAACACAAGTCTACTCTAGAGCTATTAACTATCTTAAGAAGTGGTATAATTTTGAAAGCAATTCTTTTCAACATTTTTCTGTTATTAATTTAAAAAATGAAAAACTTGAATGCCAAGATTTTTTAAATATGCCGTAAATTCTGCCCAAGTTCAACTGGATGAGGATAAATTGTATGATGAGATACATTTGCTTAATAACATACTTCCGCAAGTACAAGCATTTGATTTGTCGATTGACAAAAAATGGGTGAAAATATTATCAAATCGAGATGCATTTACAGAATTAAGAAAGCTTGTGGCAAAAATTCTCTCAATCCCAGTAAGTAATGACTTTGTTGAGAGAATTTTCTCCATAATGGGCAATGCATGGAGCGATAAGAGAAACAGAATACGAGTGGAGTTAGTGAAGGCAGAACTACTTAACAAACTCAATTTTAGTATGAATTGCCAAGAATTTTACGACATTGTCACTAAACCTGAGCAGGTCGAACTACTTAAATGTACAATTAGTAATAAAAAATATTCTTGGAAGAAGCTGTGACTGTGATAAATATTAATAATAAAATTAATATTACTGTAACCAATTATAGAAATATATTGATTTTTGTTATTAATATTTATTTATATGATTAATATTTCTGTCAAGTACTATTAAAAAAGATATTTTGATATTATGTACTGTGATTTGATGTGTATAGTTTAACATTTTTTGTATTATACAAAATAAAAATAACTATATTATATATTTTATTTTTAGTCTGCCCTCATAATATCTCCGGGTCAGAAGAACACGGGAAATTAAAAAGTACATAATATATTTTTAAATTTCCCATGTTCGAAAATATAACATTTTAATTCAGATTTAAAAATCCCACGTTTTTGACTTAAAAATATCAGACATTGGGTCGAGTGAATAAAAAATAAGCAAATGCTTATGCTTAAGATTTCCCTCACTTTTTGAGCAAATGCTTAATTTGGGGTGAATAAAAAAAATAGCATTTGCTTTTGCTAGAAAGAATAAGCATTTGCTTATTTTTAGGAATTTTCTTAAGCATTTGCTTAAAATTGTGTGAATAAAACCGAGCTTTTGCTTAATGCTTTAAGCATATGCTTAAACTTTTTTAAGTGAGGTAAAGGGCTTGCTAAAATATTTCCAAGTACTCTATTTTCATGATAATTGATCCTAAATATAAATATGGTAATTTATGGTGACACGAAAGGTTAAAAAATACGAGAAAAGTTTCAACGTTATAAAAATTTATATCGTTTCTCTGAAGAAAATGTTAAGTACCTATATTTCAAATCTGTTACTCGGAGAATATCAAGAGAGACGTGGCGGGGTACTGTCTTCCAAACAGAAGATAGAAATATTTTTAAGGTACTTAAGTGATGTAAGATAGAAATATTTGTGGCGTCCAAAATCACTATAAAGGCAAATGACTGGATAAAATTACTATAACTAATTGAATAAAAATACACCCATGATTTGTGATATTATCGAATTCAGTTATAAAAGAAATAGTTTTAAAAAATTATTAATTAACTTTTTAAAAAATATTACCCAATATATTTATGTTTTTAGTTTGAAATTCAACTATGTAAAACTTTAAATGTAAACAAAACCAAGTGAAGGAAGAGTTGCAAAGAGCTTTCTTCCGTAAAATTTAAGCATTTGCTTAAAACTGAGTAGCAAATGCTTATAAGCAAAAGCAAACTTTTATTCACTCAATATGAAGCAAATGCTTTTAGCATTTGCTTATGCTTTTAGCAAATGCTTATGCTTTTGCTTAATGCTTTAAGCATTTGCTTACTTTTTATTCACTCGACCCATTGTTCTATTTCACTAAAATTAAAACACCACCACATTTATGAGTATCTCTGCAATAGTCAAATACCTTACATTATATGAAAATTCACTGAGCTTGACAATGTTTTTCACAAAACTCGCAGAACCACCATGTGTATATGAAAAGGAAATCAACAAATTATTGCCGCGACACCATTATACCATTTCAAATGCTAGCAATAAACAACAATAGAAGATCAAATATCGCATCGGGGATGTTGGCTGTTGAACTTGTAAGTGCTCTAAATTTAATTTCTTGGAAGTCTATATTGACTGTTGAATGCCAAAAACGAGGACACCCCGAAAAATTAGGATGTCTAGTATCCCTGTTACCACTTATCTATCGCTGTAAAGCCATGCGTTTTTTGCTTTGCGGTTGTTGGTATACATGATCCTTATCGCCGATACTTCCTTTCGGGAGATTTCGATATTGTGCCATCGGACGTCTGTCGCGCAATATGTGAACATTTTTGTTCAGTGAAGATTTGCGATATTCAATTATAATATTGTCAAACATGATCTTAAATCAGCTATTTATTTAAAGTGTTCCCCGAATTTGTAAAGCATCGTATTTCCACTGGGTTTGTGATTTCTTTTCACAGATCAATTCGTCAAATCACAAAAGCTTATCCGATGTTTTTCAGTAATGACAGTTTGACTCAAATTATTTTGTGGAGTTAAGAAATTTATGTTGATGTGTTTGGCTGGACATATACAGAAAAATGAATGTTTCGAAAGATAATTCGGCCGAGAACGTCCAGTTTTCTCTGTTACCTTACGACTTTTTCAAAGAAAATTCTGAATATGACATGACTTACACTGGTGGTGCATATCCATGGGACTTTTGGCTTTCCGAAGTGGAACGCCTGAGAAGTTTTGAATGTTGGCAAACTAGGATAACGTGAGTAGCATGTATATTTTTGCCTATATGGAATTATTTATAATTTGCTTGTCAGGTTTACGCAGCGAATTAATACATATAAGGTATGCTTGAGGCTCCGGACCAACACTTTAAGAATTGTTTTTTATGATAGCTAAATGTTTATGAAATTTTTATTTTACTGAAGCTGTACTTGCTCGGACTTAAAGTTATAATTACAGAATTCCTTTATTGACATTTAGTTTTAAACTTTATACTTTAAGATACTTGATTATGCAGACCTTGATTATAGTATTGTAAATCATGTATGAAATTTGATAAAACTTAGTTACGTATTTTTGAGTTGAGAGTAACCTCAGCTTACTTATCAATCTCAATTTTGGCTTAAATGGATGAGGTGGGAGTATTATTCTGCCTCTCTCCCTCGATTTTTGTTACACATTATTTTCATAAGATTATCTTCCATTAGAGATAAAATTCGTTCAAATGAATTGAAGAAAATGGAGACGGCGAAATCAGGTGATTTGGCCGTAATTTTGTTGCCCTCAGGCTTGGCTGCGAGAGTTAAGGTTTTAACTGAGGCGTCGAAAGATTAGTGAGTATTCATTTTAATTTGTGTATTTACTTCTTAAATTTTTTTCTTTAATTAATATGCTCACTTTGTACTGATCTAGCAGTTTTGGGGCTTACAATATCTCTGTATTAGATGTTGACTCAGGAAAAATGATGACCTTATATGTGGAGAATTTATATTTTCTGGATGAAGAGCTTTTGGAAAAGAAACCTTTTTCAGTCAACTGTTGCTTAAACATTGTAAGTTTGCATTTTACAATTTTCTAATTTATCAAATTTCATAAGCAGAATAAACCTGGTTGAAGTTAATATTTGAATTCCCATGTCAGTGGCATGTACAAGGTCACATTTTTAACTTCAAATAATTTTCACTGTCCCTTATCTTGTACAATCTCATTTTTCATAAATGCAAATACATGATTTGTGAGATAAAAAATACTTATAGATGCTTTACAGTTTGCATTGTTAAAATTTAATAGATGTAAGAAAACTGGAGAGATGCTTTCGGTGCTGATATTGTAATCCATAATTTGAGTTCTTGATACTTGAAGTAATTGTCAAGCTTATTAGTTACTAACTATCCATATCATGTTTGTAGATGTTATTTTGATATTTTTGCTCCATTTTCCAATGGAAAATGCACTTTATATTTTTCCTAAAACATATTCCTGTTTTACCTAAAGTTTTATTTTATTTTGTTTAATTTAATTTTGTTTCCTTTCATTTTTTCTTATTCATTGGCTTAAGCAACAATATTTTTATATAAAAACTTTGTTGTCATTATTGTTGTTATTGGCAATATTTCATAGTAAATGGATTAAAAATGTTCATTTCCACCTGTTTTATTATGAATCTTTAGACCGAACAGGTTTGATATAAGACATTTGCAACTGCAGCACCACCTGTGTCAGAAAAATTAAATACTGTGGTGCACACTTGTTTATATGTTGCCCCAACCCTTTGTTCTTTGTTTAATTTGTACTATTCTTTCTATTATAAAGGGGACTGCCGCCCCCTTAAACTCCTGCCTTCTTTAACCCTTGGATATGGGGTAGCATGGGTATCTTATATCAAATCTAAGCCTTCATCATGCGGGGACATGTGAAAAGCATTGTTTATGCTACAAAGCAAAATTCTTTGGCAGAATATAAAAATTGAATTCAAAAAGCTATTACAATCGTCATCCAGGAGCATCCTGAGAATGTGCTCCAATTACTGCATTCAAGATGTTGGATATGTAAAAAGTTTAAAGAGATTCGATTTTTACATTCTGCCAAAGAATTTTGCTCCAGAAAAGAATACTGTAAACAATATGGGATGAGAAATCTCCTTAATATAAGGACACAAGTACATCAGTGGAGACTGTGAATCGAATACACCTTATAAGGATGCAAGTAGAACTCAACTTACTGGATAGTTTGTTGATATGAGTATCACATCTTAAATGAGTATCAAGGTAGATACAGAGAAATTTTGTGCAGTTAACTTGAGGGATTGGTTTACAATTCACATAAGCTAATAGGTCTTTACATGGTTTGTTTTGTTTGACTCCCAATGCGGCCCTCCGAAGCATTCACAACTGAAAATGTGGCCCGCCATGCAGAAAAGGTTGCCGACCCCTGGTCTAGAGCAGCAAGTATAGTATTGATTATTTCATAGGAGGCAGTTGTCATTGACTTGTTTTGCCAGAAGCCATTTTGGCAGGAAGCTAAAAGTTTGAAAGATTCGAGATAAGAAATTAAGTGTTTGTAAAACACTTTCTCAAAAATTTTAGCCAACTGATTTTGCATTGAAATAGGTCAATAAGAGTTTATATCTTGAGCACTTCCTTTTTTTTCTTATATAATGGGACGACTTTAAACTTTTTAAATATTGAAGGAAAAACCCCTAACTGCAGAGAATCATGTATAAGAAACAAGAGGTGCTTTGAGTGATTTGAAACAGTGAGAAATAAGAAATTTGGGTATTTCATCAATACCAGGACTAAATTTTGCACCTAAATTATGTATGATATGTTTAAGTTCAGTTTCAAGGCAAGGTGTGAGATATAAAGACTTAGAAAAGTTTGGAATATTTAGATAATATGCTGGATCTAAAGGTTGTGGACATGAGTGTAGATGAGTAAAATGATCATTAAAAGTAGAAGCTAATAGAGATAAGTCAGAAATAATGGTACCTTAATTTTAAGTGAGGAGTTGTTTGGACTGTGAAGTTTAGAGTTTTTAATAATTTTCCAGATTTCTTGAGATTTATTTTTGGAGTTAAGTAGTCGTTGTTTATTATATGACCTTTTTGTGGTATTAAGTAGATGACGGTAATGCCTTTTTAAGGAATTGTAATCAGCTTTTAGTACATTGTTAACACTAGATTTACAAAAGATGGCTAAATCCTTGAGGTATGAAGAGAGCAATCGAATTTTGTTAGTGACCCAGGTTTTGTTCTGCTACTTTTAATGACTTTCTTTTTTACAACTGGAAAAGCAATATTAAAAAAATAAAGAAATTTGTTATAAAAAAGGCTGAATCTGTTGTCAAAGTCACCTGCAGAGTATACATCAAGCCATTTTTCAGCTTCAAGTAAAGATGAGAAATGAAGAATTTTGGACTCAGAGAAGGATCTGTAATGATATGTAAGTACTGGGGGGACAGACTGAATATAAAAAGAGGATAAGATGGGGAAGTGGTCTGAGATGTCTGACTTAATTACTGTAGTAATTATCTGATTGGAATCAAAATTAGAAATTATATTATCAAAAAGTAATTTAATATGTGAAAAACAGTTGATTGAAGTGATAACTATGGAATGACAGTTGATTGAGGCATCCCTGTATATATGACTAAAATTTGAGTGAAAATTGTTTCAATTAAGCCGCAATGGAGTTTGCATTAAAAAAAAATACTTTTCTTGAAGCTTGTACCTAATTGAAGTTTTGTTTTGCTCAGGATCATAGCGTCAACAATGACAAATTCCTACAAAATGTGAATAAAGGGCCTCTCAAAGTTGTGTTCAAGAGAGTAACTTTATCAACTCCTCCTAAATACATAGTGGATATATACATAAAAGGAAAACAATGCCATATTAATCTAGCAGATATTCTAAATACAAACTCCACAAAACAAGAGAAAAGTGTTTCTATGGATAGGAGAAATGAAGACAAAGGTATGTAAATTTTTATAACTTTGTAGTTTTATTTGAGTAAATATATGAGTACATTTTATCGCCATTTATATAGGTTTCTTATGTTGTTATAATTGCATCAATTTAAATCAATACCCTTTTTGCTTAAGTTTCTTATCTTATGAGATTGAACCAGTGGTGTCATAATACTGCTACAAGTAGTTTTCAGTGTAACTTTAAACTATACTCCTAGAGTGTAGCTATTGTATAGTGTGTTCATCTTCTCTATCAAGTTTTGTTAACTCCTTACGTAGGGTAACCATATTGACATGTAACACATAGTTGTCTGAATGATGAGAGGAGCCTTGGAAAAAATTGTATTCTTATGTGAGGAAAGTGAATCGAGTTGTGCTTCCTTTTGTACATATACTAGATATCTCTGCCACTTAGAATGCTTCTTTTCAACACTGTGTTAGTGATATTCTTACTGAATTTTGTTTTCATGTGATCTAATTTGCTCTCCATAAAATATTTAGTAGTCCTGTTTCAATTTTTTCTCTTCATCTTTTTATTCTACAGCAGTAGCTTTCAGGTATCAGAACTGCAAACTGGGAAATGAGAGTAAAATCTCTGATGAAACAGAAGTTATCACTGACGTTCAAGTATGTCATGTTGATTCGTTATCAAAATTTTACATTTGGGAATCTCTGGAATCAATAAAGGAGCTTAAAAGGCAAGTGTAATTGCATATATGTATTCCATAATTTGTCTCTTTTTCATCCTTCTCAGGTGCTTGTTTCTTCCTTATTTCAATAGCTTTACTATTTGATTTTAAAATGCTTTATTTTTTACACACCGATTGCTGCATGTCATATTTTTCAGCATATAAGGTGCTCTAAAATTTTGAAAACATTTCTTTGTCTTTTCCTCCTATTCATGGAATCCTAAAAAGTTTTAACTTCCTATTATTACTATCATCATATTATTTCCATATATGCTGCAAAAAATCCAGTCGAAAGCAGAGATATTTTGTTTAAATCCTAGCAGTACTTTTAAAATAAACTTATTATGGGCTTGAAGGTACGTTGGTTGCAAAAGGTCTAAATCACAGTGTTTTTTATTATTAATTTTCCTTAATTTTTTAATGGTGATGATGCTATACTTTTAGCTATTCACTTAATAGTAAGAAAATATTTGTTTCATTTTTCAAATTAAAGTAAGCTATGAAATCAATCTGAAGCAGAGAATGTCACAATATTAACCCATCTGTATTATTAACCATATCTGAGACGGCTTTAGTAAAAGTGTCCAGCATATAACTAGCTGTCTAGCACAGCACCCCGATTTAGCACACCATCTATATAGCGCCACCCCTGTATACTGCCCATTAATCGTTGTGAACAGAATTTCCTCTTTATAAATACATAGAGCATGGATGGCCAATGTTTTTTTAAGACGGGCCAACAAAATGGCGCAATTTTTTTGGTGGGCCACTATCCTTAACATCCGGTTTAAATTGTTAGCTAAAGATAATTTCAATTATGCCAAAAATAAACAGGAATGTTAAAAACAATAAAAAACTTAAACATTTATTTAAGTGACATTTGAAATATTTATTAAAAAAGAAAAATATTGATATAAATATCTTAATGTGATTTTCAAATTTGCTTTTCAATTAACAATTTCTCAACATTAGGATTGTTTTTCAAAGTCAGTAAAAGAAACAGACTGCTCACATGAGTGTCTGTTAAGATAGATCTGTATTTGTTTTTAACCAGTCTTCTGGGGATTTAATTTTGCCTAGACGCACAGCTGGTGGGAACTTTTTCTTTGATTGAGGAGGTTTTTAAATTCATGACTATAATTAAGGGTTTTACTAGATATTTATTAATATATTGAAATAAATAATAATTACCGATGAATTGCATGTCAAAATTATAAACATTATGGAAAAATAATTTTTCTTTATAAATTACCAAAAATATCTGGATGAAATATTCTAGTCATGCTGCCACCACCACGCCACCTACCGACGACTATTGTTAACATTTAATGCTTAGTTACTTCTTAGTAACGCTCCTTTTTCTTTCCTTAATTGTTGGAGCTTTGTGGCTATGTCCAATTTCAGTAGGCTATAGTTTTAGTTTATTTCTGTTCTTTGTAAAGTCTAAAATTTTCTCGCAGTTTCTTCAAATATTTATTATTATGTAACCTAATTGGAATTTTTAAAAATATTACAGATATGGAGAAAGCCATGTGGTGGCCACATCAGATTTTTACATTTATCAAATATTAAAGCAAATATTTCAAAATAACGGAAAAGTGACAAGAGTAAACACCCACTTCCGGTTTACCGATTTTTACCAAAAACTAATCAGTTTTTCTGACTTTTATAAAAATGTTAAATATAAAATTTCACGTTGACCTGATTAATAGTTTTTGAGTTAGAGCACCCACAAAAAAGCTATCACACACACACAGACATCGAGAAAATGGTCAACACGTGTTCAGGGGACCTCAAAATGTGTATTTCCGTTGAAATCTCAAAGTCGATTTTTTTCATGAATACAATACTTTCCCCTATACTATGTATATGGAGAAAGTAAAAATGGTATATGGCTGGGTTTAGTGATTTCTGAAAATGTAATTAAAATTTTTATAAAAAGATATTGAGAAAAGAGTCATCTGTATCACAAATGAAAGAATGTAATTAGTCTTCAGGAGAACCCAATTCAGGAATTTCAGATTTAAGAATTGAGGTTGAGATCATAAAAAGGATGAGGCTGATTTATTTAAATGATCAAGTGCTGGTTAGGTGAAGATTAAATAGTGTAAACATTTTATTTCAGTCTAATGATTGAACTGAAGTCATTCTACAAGTCAACGGCTGTGAAAGTGCCAGATGTTTTCATTGAATCTTTGTCAAGTGGATATACCTGTGCAGTCTTTGATGCTGAGGAGTCAATTTGGTACAGAGCTAAAGTACTGCGTCATTCCAAAGTGTGTATATTTGTATAAGTTTTGGTGCTATCTTGCTCTTCATGGTAGTCAAATAACTATACTTGTAAATATACTAGCAATGCTTTTTCTTATAGACCTCCGACTTCAAAGGGTTGATTCAGAGTCATTATGAAGTCCTTTTAGTGGATTTTGGAAACAGAATTGAAGTTCCTGTTTCATTGATGAAGCCCCTCAATCCAAAGTTTTTCGAATATCCAGTTTTTGCTAAACGCTGCCATCTTTTTGGTGTAAGTTATTATTCTTTTGTTTTACTATACCATATTTACTTGAACATATGTAACCAATGGGCTTATGCTTGTAGTGTTCTTTTTAACTTTTTGGGAATATCTCAGTTTATTATTTTCCTTACTTTTGACTTGAAATTGGGTTGTATTTGTACTTATTCATAGTCTCTAATTTTTAGTAATAATCTTTATTTTTGATCCAGCTTAAACCAACGCCTGATTTAGCATCTCCTGATGGTCTTGACTTTAGTAAAGATGTGATTGAAATTTTTGATATGTTCTTGGATTCCGGGAAACTGACACTAATTGAAGCATCAACTAGACCAGATGACCCTCCGTAAGCTGAGATTTTTGTTTTTAAACATTCAGTTTCAGATAATCATTCAATATTTTATGAATTAATGTTATTCAGTATTAGTAGAGTAAAGAATTGTCTAAATAATTCAGTTGAAATTTACATATTAAGAATTGTATTATATTTTGTAATAATATTTAAAAATCAAATTGTTCAAATTAGCAAATGATGGAGAGCGGGGATGCCAATGTTATCAGGCATTAGTGCATTGAAAATTAAGGTTTTTTGTCAACTTTCAAAGAAATTTTATTGTATACCAATGCTGGGAAACATTCTACTCTGATTGCAACTAGTCTTTTTTGCATATGTGCTTATGTTTATAGGTACCACATTAAAAGCCCATTATAGTGCTGCTTGTTATTACATCTAATCCCATCTAATGCAGGGTAAACCATGTCCCCCGAAATTATATATAAGTTTCTAGAAAATATTATGATATATATATATATATATATACACACACACACACACACACGCATACATATGTAGTAACTCATGTATGGAAAGGAGTGTGTTATTACATATTTATTAATATTGTTAATAAAAGATGTATTCATTGTTCAACAGCCAGGCAGTGCAATTCTTCTTTTTACCACGGTTAAGCCCATAACACGTATGTAAACATATTCTCTGAAACCTCCGTTATAACAGGCTTTCACTGTAATAACATTCCTAACCCACTCCCTTCAAAAGTATCTTGTATAGCATTTTTATGATTAACCGCTTCCCTGACGATTTTTTTTACAATATAGGATCTAAAAAAAGTCATATTTTTTATTGCCATTTCGAAAAAATCGTAATGATACAATTACAATTACTTGAACTTGATTCATATTTAAAAGTTGCATTTCTTTGGTGCAAACTACAAAATTAAGAAAAACTTATGTATAAAACGTATTTATATACAACATAAAACATTTCTATGCAATAAAAAATACATATATATGGTGTAAATTATATATACACTTACGTAATAAGCATGAAACAATAAAATAATAAACAATAAAAAATAACTAATAATAGGTAAAAAAGTACTAAATATTAAGCATAACTAATTCACATATGTAACAAATAAACTGAATACAAAATATACAACATTCATATATTTGAATGTGAATGATAAATTCTAAAATACGGCACCACGCATAACGGAACATTATGCGTCGCACAGTAGAAATGGCTCTCTTTCCTTATCCGCTTTCCCCGGGCGTCTCGCTTTCGTCCACACAATGCACACTGATTCGTGGGATTCTTCTTTTCAGTAGTAGTAACAAGGTAACAGAATATAACAACAAAAACAAGAGAAAAATAAAAATGCTACGGAGCACAAACGGAAGGAAAACTGCTAGACATATTCACTCGAAAGCTGTACGAATAACTGACCCGAAACTCCTTCCAAGACTTTCGGGATTCTACCGTGTGTTGTTCTAGTGACGCGGTAGAATCCCGAAAGTCTTGGAAGGAGTACGAAAACACCGCGGAAGCCTTCGTATTAATTTGAACCGAAACTGTCTTCAAAAGGCCGAACCTAAAGGGTGCATACTTATCTCGAGGGGCATCACCAAGTAGGGGAGGCAAAGGACCTTCCAGGAACTGAGGAACGAAAGAGTGGGTGGGCAAAATTCTCTCAGGGCAAATGACCTAGCAATGGAAAGAAAGGGTGGGTGGGGAAAACCCTCTCAGAGCGAATGACCTAGCAATGGAAAGTGTCCTTGGTAGGGTAAAGAACATCTGGAGTAGCAATTGAAGCAACTGGGTTGTAAAGAGAAATTTCGGCATCAGCGGTGCAAATGACCGCGTGAGTTCAGTACTCCGATATTTCGAAGAACCTGCTTCGAGAAACCCTCCGAGAAATCTAATGTCTCTCTGAGTGACCTCTAACGGTCAGAACGTAAACTACTATGAAGGATCGAAAAAACTTGGTTGCGTTTCTAAAGGAAAGGAAAAAATACAGCAGCCCGAGTATACTCGGGCTTGTCAGAATTTGACCCTCGCCTCGATCCGAGTATACTCGGGGTAATCAGGGAAGCGGTTAAGTCACCCTAAAATTTCTGTAAACTTAAAGTGACCAGATTTCAGATCAGCCAATGTGGAACAAAATCAATTTCAGGTTAATCAGTGCTGGACAAAACCCTTGCAGATTAGTTATTGCAGGATTAAAAAAAACTTTTTAAAGGAAAATTTACTAGTCCATTTACAAAGAGTATATAATTTTTCAGGAAATAATAGTCACTACCATGGGTGTCCTGCTGGGAGCAAGGGGGTAGGCAAGCTCGCACTCTTTCCAGAGGGGGGAGGGGCATGGGGATAGGCAAGCCCCCAGAGTTGGGTTTGGCAGGCTTAATATTTTAGTAGTTTGTTTCAAGCATATTGCAGGGAGTACCTACCTGCTTGCCTAACCTCAGAAAAATGACCACGTCAATCCCCTGACCTAACCAGACGTCAATGGCCCTTGGCACAGGCCTGATCCAGAGGGGGGCAACTGCCCTCCCCCCACTCCAGCGGACACCCATGAATTTACACTTTGTTCCATTTCTCGCATACTACCACACCAGAAGAGAAAGAAACGAAGAATGAAACAAATCAAAACGTATGAATTACTTAGTGGAATTTGAGCATGGAATTTCACATTCTGATGCACTCACTCGACTAGCACTCTACATGCCTCATGACTTGTGGCTATTTCCTGGCATTGTAACCAAAAATCTATATTCCATGGTTTAAGCATTTATCAAACAAAGTAACCAATCCACATTGTACATTAGCTACATTAATAGATGTGCTTATCATTGGTCATATAGAAAGTTCTGAAATTAAAATTCCAATAGGATTAAGAATGCAATGCATGTACATGGGACATTTTCCGGGACACCTTACCATGCTGGACAGGAAGTCAGAATCCATGATTGTCCCATTCAGTCTGGGATGTCTGGTCACTTTAGTCATATCATATAGTTTACTGGTAGAAAGTTTGAATAATCGAGACATTTATTATCAGTATATCCAAAAGCAGAACAGTTTTGCATCCCCTAAAGTTTTTGGGGGACAGCGGGACTGCCCCACCGAAATCGGGACATCTGGTCACTTTATGTAAACCTCGTCAATGATTTGTGTCTCTTGTTTGGGTTTTTGAGCCAGTTACTTTGTCTAGCCTCATTGAACTATACATATACAGTTATTTTCTCTTTCTCTCTCTTACCAGTTTTTGACCTTTCAAATAGCACATAATTTATTTTTAATGTATTAATCATCAATTGATGACCATGTTTGGTCCAAGTGAAAATACCATTGTAGAAAAGGAATTAAAGACAAGGAATTTAATGATGCTTGAAAGTTTACCAGGCTGGAATGAATTGTGTGAAATAATTCCAGCAGTGGTAGCATGGGAGAGGATTAAATTGAAGCTGCTTCTTGTGGTGCTAGGTGTTTTTTTAAACATCAAAAGAATGTGCATTTCAGGCTAACAGAACAATATCTTTGTATTTGTACAATGTCTGAGATGCTATGATAGTGCCTGTGTTGCATGCACAATTTATTAACATTGTTTTTGTATCCTCTCATACTCCTGTGTGAGAACCCTTGTCTGAGTTTATTACTGCACCTGCATTAGATGTTTATTCTTTATTAACTGCATGTTTAACCATTGCTAGGTAAATCAAACTTACTGTTACGTGCACATATGTACCGATTTAATGTGTACTAATTTGAAAATTTTTATTGATGTTAATATTACCATTCTGTCAAGCTGCACATCATGGTACAGTAAAACTCCTCAAAGGCGGAAAACTGTGAATGCAGGAAAAAAATTCCCCTGAACTGATTTATCATGTATCCTAAATTCCCATGTCTAACGCATGTGTTATACAAGGTTTTTTGTAAAATTTTCGGAATTTCTTAGTGCACGTTATGTATAAGGAATGCCTCTTTTTAAGAAAAAATAAGGTACGAGATAATCTTAAAGTGAACAGACTATTCCATCTTGTACTCACTACATTTCTGCCATCTATCGAATTTCATTTACAAATGAATCAGTTAAACTTTCAATTGACGAATCTTCACTTTCATCTGATGAAGAGTCCCCATCAACACTTTGAGAATGAATTCCGGCAGTAGAAAGAAGGCATGTTGTTAACGATCTATACAAAGAAAAACTTGTTTTGACTATGAAAGAAATAAAACAGGAAAACAAATCAGTAGAATGATTTTTGTCATCAACCAGCAGAGCAGAGTCTATAGCCGTTGAAGTAGGTACCTTAAGTATATTTTTGGAGGAAACTTGCAAAATATAGTAGTGTGAATAAGCAAAATTTTGAACGATTCACTATTCAATTAATGTTGTGCATTATCCATGGGTGCGCATTATTCATGGGAATTTAGGGTTTTTTGAACTCACTAAGGTGGAAACTTGTGAGACATGGTTGGAAAATCAATTATGATTTTAATTAGGACATTTCAATACATTTTAAACTTGTAAAAGTCAGAAGTAGAAAATGCATTGAGGTTGTCACTTGGTGTTATCTATATTACCATTAATAAGATTAAACACAAGTGGGTAACATGAGTAAAATTTTTCAATATGTAATATTAATTTTGTGGATCTATATACAGTTAATGAAATGTCTACCCATGTTACGAGTGTCTAATTCTATCCCTGATGGAAAGAGTAGTTCTCAAATTTAACTGCATAAATATTCATATAAGAATTTGACTTTTATATTCCTTTTATAATATATCTTTTCCTTTTACATTTAGAAATTACAAGAATGACAGTTATTTTGCTGATTGTGATTGCTTTCTATGGCTGTGCATTTTAAACTAACTTCTTTGCTGCTCATGTACCTACAATGTGTTGGCCAAGTTATCTTTATTCATTTATTAATCTGGAAACAAAATACCTATGCTTATTTTTCTTATAGATTTCAGAAAATAACACAATATGTTCAACAAAATAATGCTCATATGTTTCCATTGCAATAAAAAATATAAGAAACTTACCATGAATGATTTTCTTAAGCATTAAACCATTTAATATGAGAATTTACTGATTTGAAGTAATATGTATTTTTTTAAATTTTGTATACAATTTGTATTTGACTCTTTACATATATATAAGGGGTTATTTGTTACAGACTATAAAATATTTACTGGTATGATTAATAATAAACATGCATTATGTAAGCAAGTACATACATTAAAATAAAGAAATGTCTGATCTTAGGCGTATGTTAATAAATACCATGGCAACCAAAAAATATTTCACTTTAATCTAAATTATTTCCATAAAAAGGTAACTTGTGAATAGCAGAAAACCTGTGAAAGGCTGAAAGGCAGAAAAAATTATTGGTCCCTTGGGTTTCCGCCTTGGAGGAGTTTTACTGTCTAAGTAAATGATTTCTCTATTTTTTCAGAAATTTACAAAATTTGTAATTCACTTTAATTCCAAGTTAAATACAAATGAAAATTTTCTTGTGAAGCTATTTTTTATGTCCAAGTCTTTTATAAGTATTTGGCAATACAAAATAAGCCTTAATTACATTAAGAATTCAGCTGAACCAATACATGTTTATTGAATGGGAGCTTATGCAAAAATCAAAGGCAAATATTGTTTTATTCTGATTGATAAATAATTTTGACACTGACTTTCTTTCAGTGATTCTATACCTATTATTTTGGAGAGGCAATACAAAGGAAAAGATTATGTGATCAATTTGGAACTTCTTGCACAGAAGCTAGTCATTTCACCTGTGTTTGATCTTGATGTTTGCAATAAGATTCTGGAAAATTTTGATAATAAAAAAACTCAACAGTTCAGTATGTGCATTAAGCCTCCAAATGGTAAGAATTATTTTATTATTTCAAAACCTTTCTATATTTTAATTGTAGCTTTTTTGGATGAACATTGTTGCACAAGTTGTTGAGTTTTGGGAGTACTATAACATGAGGCAGTATGAACAGTTTTACAAAATTACTTTAATATATTTTAGTATTAAGGTGTAAACTGAATGTATGAATTGAGGAAAAGTTGTTTGATTTATGCAAGTTACAAAAACCCTTGCAGTGTTTAATGTATGAAGGCTTTCTTGGGCATATTTATTTGTATAAAGTATTGCATTCTGTTATATTTTAAGTATGTAAGTTGTGTCTGGTTATCAGTGGTGGTTTGATATACTATCTTCTTCATTTCTCCTCTGCTAAATATTTTGTTTGATTTTTTCATTTTCAGTTAAAGTACAATTGAATTTTTACTTCCTTTATTACAGGAGATGAATGTATGTCAGTATCTACTGAACCATCTCAGCAGTATCAAGCTGGTAAGTACTTAAAATCCCACTTTAATTTATGAATAAGTTTTGAAAAATTATATGCTCTTTTTAAGAATACTAATCTTCAACTTTTAGAGATGAAAATTCTTGAAAACTAATACCTGGCGATCTACAAATGTATTGTAAAAATAATATTTGTTGAAGAGTCACAATCAGATAATATGGCAGCATGTCATAAAGTTATGGCAATTGCATTTGAGTTCTCATATTAATAACATTAAATGCATCACAATTCTTCTAAGTAATACTTTTTCTAATTTCAAATTTATATTGATGGATCGGTGTTAAATTGTTTATTAAGATCTTTGTAAATTTTTAGGCTTATTCTTACTACATACATTGAAATTATCTCATAGAGAGAAAAAAACTTTTCTTATAGCTATACATATGTTCAAGTGCCAAAATCGCAATTTAATTCTGAACTTCTTAAAAATAAAAGTAATATATACTGTTTATTCAGAGATATGATGCAATATTTTCCTGGAAAAAGGTTTCCTAAAATTATGTGACATCTCAAGGTACCCAGATTGAAATCCTATGTAAGAGCTGCTTAGGTATAACGACTATTGCTACAAGCTACATTAAAATATCGGAGTGGAATTTGTACTATTCTCTGAGGAAAGGAATGGAGATTCTAATTTTTATTGTAGAATTTTGCTTATCAATTATATTTCTTCGAACTTTGCATAAACAATTGCATTTTTGTAGTTTTTATCACTCATTATGAATGTGTTGCCATCGCAGCGATTGTTGTCGGATTCGGTATAGTCAAGTACGTACATGCGTTAATTTTGCCACACAAATATGTGTGATCAATTTAGTTTTTCGTTCGAATGTATTTGTAATATTTTATAATTTTAAATTATTAAAATTGGAGAACAAAGATCAACATGTCCATGGTGATTTTAAAGCTAGTATTAAAGGCAACATAAGTACATATTAAAATAAATGATTAAATGGAAAGTAGGCATCATAAGTTGTTTAGATCATCTTGTTAATAATGTAAAAATGTACAATTCAAGACTAGTTATTATAGTTCAGTATTTTTAATTTAAATTTCTGATAATTGTAAAATTAAAATTTTTAATATATTGTATTTATTATCTACAATATTTTTCTGTATAATATGCACTCCTAAAAATAAGATCATTTCTAGTTTTAAAATTTTTTCTTGTAAAAAGATGTTTGAATAAGGACACAAGATTAATCAGTGGTTAAAGAACATCAAAAAGTAAGTTAATTATTGGCTGGAAAGCATCTATTAGTTTAATAACTTTTGATAATATACCATAATTACTCACATATAAGCTGCACATTTTTTTCAAATTTTTGTCTCCAGAATGAGGATGTGGAAAGAAGGAAAACAATCCGAAATTCCAAAAATGTGAGATAGTCATTAAAATTCACCAGGAATTTGCTAAATGTCTGGGTGATTCAATGCACAAGATGTAATGCATAAAAACATTACATAATCGTAGAAACTTTTCTTGGGTACACAACCGGGTCAAAGTTTGATCTAGGATCAACGTTTCGACGTCTGACTCTGCCATCTTCATCAGGATGTCTTAAAACGTGTTTTGTCCGCTATATATACTAATTCTTAGACCGTAACGGTCTGATACGTCCGCCCACCAATCAGGTTCCGTCTTTCTCCCACCAATCAGGTTCCGTCTTTCCGCCCACCAATCGCATTGCGTCTTCCTTCCCCGATTTTTTGGAGGATCGGTTCCCAGGTTCTGCTGAGCGAGTAGCCCAAGTCCCTGTTGATTTTATTGTCCCCAAGACGGATCTCAATGGTTTCTTTGACCAACCGGTCCCAGAAACCTTTGGTATGTTGTAATCTTTTTGTTTTTTCCCAAAAGATCTTGTGGTCGTGGCTGAGGCTATGCTCTGCCACCGCGGATTTCTCGGGCTGTCCCAACCTTATGCACCTCATGTGCTCTTTTAACCGGGTTTTGATGGTGAAGCCAGTTTCCCCGATGTATGAGGCGCCGCACTCGCATGGTATACTGTAGACCCTCGGAGCCTTTAATCCGAGATAGTCCTTAGCTCGGGCTAGTTGGTCTCTAAGTTTCCCTGGTGGTTTGTGCACTGTCTTGATACCATGCTTTCTCAGTATCCTTGAGATCTTGCCGGAGAAAGACGGAACCTGATTGGCGGGCGGGCGTATCAGACCATTACGGCCTAAGAATTAGTATATATAGCGGACAAAACACGTTTTAAGATATCCTGATGAAGATGGCAGAGTCATCCGTCGAAACGTTGATCCTAGATCAAACTTTGACCCGGTTGTGTGCCCGAGAAAAGTTTCTACAAGCAATCCACTGGGAAAGCACCAGATCCTATTACATAATCATCCCAAAAAATTAAAAGGGAATGATATTATTATTATTGATGGCATAGTTATAAACGTCTGAATTTGGAGGTGATCACTATGGTAACGTCAGGGACCTGCGGGAAAAATGCTGTATTTTTGCAGATATCAAGGCATCGTCACAGTTTAGTCTCATATTCTGATAATTCTTTCATGAGAAACATTTCGGTAGTGTTTCTTTCGGTTCAAAAGTCATTGCAATTTTTCGTCAATTACCACTTTTTGGGTAAATAGCTATGCATTCTGAGAATTTTGGTAATGTTATCCTTTGTATCCTGGGAAATGAATATATTGCTGATCGGATACAAATGATTCACCAAAACACCTTATTGTCTTATATATTATTTAGAGGGTAGGTTTGTATGTGCGGTTCCCTTTTTCGTGAAAACGGAAGAAAGAATCCCTTTAAATGGGGCATGGTTGAAAAGCACAGATTCCCGTGAGGGTGCTGTGGGTGTTCATTTTTTTCTCAAGTTCGTTGGTTCGATTCCAGATACGTTTCACTTTTCCATTTGATTAACATGTAATCGGCTGGAATCTGATGTGTAGATCTTTAGTCTTTTACATTTTTAAATGTCTCGGAATTGAGATATCATCACAGAAATTGGACTTTTATGCTGAAAAGAAAAAAGATTCTTATCGTTTATTCATTTCTCTAATTTGAATTTGTTGAAATTTTAAGTTTGCAGTAGTATTTTTCCCGATTTTTCACATTTCAAAAGGAAGTTACCAAGGTTACTGGCATTGTTGTCCTCAGTGTTTTCAGTGCATTTGCACTTAGCTTACACTCAAATACATGCATGAAGAACAATGATTGATTGAAAATTAACGTGAAAGATTAACCTTTTGAAATTTGGCTTAGACTTCAAGACTTGAGATATAAGGCAGTGTTTTTCAACTGGGGGTTTGTGCATGATTTCTCAGGGGTCCGCTAGTTGAGTAGGACAAGATGTTGTTTGTTCCTGTGCATAGGTCTGGTTACTATTTCTGAGTGAAAAAAACAAGACATTGAATGAAAAATGTATGATTATTTCATGGAGAGGGGAGAAATTGTGGGACTTTGTAGGGGTCCTCAACTCTAAAAAGGTTGGGAAACACTGATATAAGGAACTGTTAAAACTTTTGCTCTATAAGTTGGGTGATTGATATCACAAAAGTTTAGTATCATAATTAAAGATAAATAAAGATATTAACTATATAGAAGTGGTTATAAAAATTCATTTGTATATAATCACTTATTCATAAATTAATCGAAAAACTCCATGCAGTAATTGGGCTGGTCTCAGATAGTTATAAATAATAACAATAAGAATTCTACAGAATGAATGCAAGTGTTTAAAGTTGTATGTACTGCATAGAATACCTCTTTTGGTAGTGAAAATGGTTTCGCAAGAATCTGTGTATCTAAATTTTAACTGAAATTGCTTATCTGCATTTAAAACTTCATTGTATAAGAAGCAGCATGATTTTAGGGCAGTTTTACAACAAAAATACACTGGAACAATTCGGTATCTTCATTATTATTATTTTTTTATTCATTAAATCATTTTTATGTGTTAGTCTGCTTATACATTTTATATTTTTTACATAAAGCAATTTATTTTATTTTAGTCACATAAATAAAAATTACCTGCAAAGTTTTATGCAATTATTATTATATTTTATGTAAAAAAATTGAATTATCATTCTGTAAACTTTAAAAGTCAAATACTTAGGTGATGATGATAAGGTAACCTATGTACAAAGCTTTGGGGGGGTGGCAATTTTTATCTCGCCTTAGTGCAGCCAAATGTATATGGATATATTGTATATATGGATTTCCACTGTGTTTGAATATTGGTTTTTTAATCTACATCTTATGCTCTTCTCATCTGCTTTTTTCTGCTATCCTGTATGGACAAAATCTCAAAAATATCTCGCAATTCAGTTTTCTGATCTTAGATATTTTCTGTGAAATTTCAACTTGGTTTTTTCATTCCGTTTTTCTCTTTAAGTGTTGTGCTTTGCATTTCAGAGGGGATATTTGAGGATTGGAATCCAATGAAGGAAGATTATAACCAATCTAGTATTACTTACAATAATGTCATAACTGACGATGCCAGTGCCTTAATTGGTTATCAAGCCAAGGACGAAGAAAGGATCTGTAAGTTCTTTGCCCAATCTGGTCACTGCTATAAGGGAGCTGCTTGCAGGAAAGAACATAAATATTTAAGGCCAGGTAATGGGATCTCCACGAATAAAAATATTCTGGTTTTTTGGGCACTTGTTGCTTTTCGTCCTTTATTTTCACATTTTAATTGGTTAATTTTTACTTTTACAGATGGTTGGACAACTGACTGCCAATTAGTGTATGGAAATACATTCTCATACTTGTCTTTACCCATATCGGGTTCCTTTGTAAAATTGCACGTAATGATTGTGACGGATATCTGCAAATTTTATGCTGTATTAGAGGATTCTTGGTGTTACAAAGAAACTTCATGTGAATGTAAGCAAGAATTATTGAAATATATTCTGTAATTTTTTAGTTTCTTTACTTATTCTTGACTTGATGTTACAGTAGAGAATTTCAATTAAATTTTTATGCATTACAGATCTTCCAAATGAAAAGTGGGAAAATGAGACTTTAGACAATTTAATTGATTTAATTAACTCAAAGGAAAATGTTGCCAAGTTGCAAAGATTAGACATGCCACCAGGTGTGGGTGAGATTGTATTGTGTAAAATGCCATCAGTAAATTTATACTATAGGGCTCAAGTGCTGGATACAAACTTGGAAGAAAATGAATTTCTAGTAAGTGCTTTTGTCTTTGATGTAGAAGCTTGTTTAAAATTAACAAAGTTGTGAAATATTTATTTTGCATTTGTTAAAACTTTGGTGACTGGCCATTTATATCCTTCCTGACCCCTGGGGATTGGGTCTTTTAGAGAATCACTTCTTGTTATCACACTAATGCATTTAAAATATCATAACTTGTTTAATTTTCAATATTTTTGAATGAAATTTGCAAGTTTTATTTATCAATGATGCTCTGATATAGTTATGCTTAGTGATTGATGCATGTCTCCTTTTGTAGCAGATTCATGCAGCTAATCAAATATATCCAATGTCCTTCCTAATTTTTTTTTGTTGTACATTCCTTTTGGATATATCTTGTTTCCTATGTCTACAAACTTCTATACTTTTTCATGTCACCATAAAGCCCTTCTAGATCATCTTTAGCTTAGGTTCGCATATTTTTTTTAATCTTCCTCGTCATCAAGTACAATCTTTGCTTTCCTCTTCGTCTGGTTATAGTTTATATTTTCTATCCACTAGCTCCAAAATTTTTACTTTAAATCAATGCCCCTAAATCAAGGTCATGTAACTGCTGTACTTCATCCCTGTTGTGAAGATTTTTTTTAAATTTCAAATTAGAGTACCTAATTGCCTGTCAAATATGACGGGTATGTGTGAGTTTATAAATTCCACTACATTTCATTTGAGCTGCATACTCCTGCCACATTCTTCCATCCCAGAAAATGCATAAATAAAACCCAGTTTTGAACTATGTACTGCACAGGGACGTAACTAGCCTCCCAACTCGGGGGGGCCAGCATGAGCTGTAGGGAGGCCAGCATGTCTCAGAATAAAAAAATACAATAAAATAAAAATTTTAATACAAAAACAAATGTTTTAACTAATATTTTCTGCACTAGTCACACAAATGAAAGTTATTTTTCATTAAGAACGTAAACAAAATACTTTATTAATTCATATTTTTAAGTATAGCATTAAGCAGGGAGATCAAGGGCTTAAAAAGGGGGGCTAGGGTCCTCCCAGGCCCTCACCTAGTTACATCTCTGTTGTTGTACTACTTCTTACCTAAATAGGTTATCATCAAACTTGTTGTTCTTCAATATAAATACTAAACAATTAAAGAAACAGTTTCCTAGCTTTGCCATTTGCACTAAACTAAATAATCTGTTCTCACACATTTTAATGCTGTTTTGGAAATGCCTACAGATTTGGCACTATTCAATACATTTTCACATTCATAACACTATAATGTACGTATATTATACAATGACTTTACTAACAAACAAAGCCTTTTTTAAATGTGTTCATTTTTTTCATTCAATTCATTATGATGGTTAAAATCTAATTATTGATATAAATGCTTTTTCTTTCTAAATTGAAGTCTGTTATTTACTGTTGGAAAATATAAAAGTACATTCATTAGTGTAAGTTAAAAAGTGTATTGCTGGATTTTTATTATAAGGCACAAAATATCTGCAGCAACTTTAACTCATAGAGAAAATTTGACAAAGTTTAAACCATCATTGTGGAGCAATCGCAAGTAATTTTCAACTAAAGATAATTTTTCTGTTGTAAAAACATATTTAACCACTCATCTGGGTATGCCGTATATAGTATATGTCATGCTGTTTTCTCGGCTGTTTGCTATGGGTATGCCGTAATATTCTGCCGCGCAGCTTCTCCTGCAACTAGCTGCATCCTTTTAGTTTACTGTCTCGGCAGTAAATGGGCCTCACTTCTTTATTTGGAAAAGATACGCTTCTCGTATCTAGACTCTGACATTGCTTTGCGGGTTGCATTTCCGTTACCGTAATTTTAAAATTAACAACATTTATATGCTATTTATAATATTTTTATTTTTTAATCGCTTAGTAATTGTGTAAATTTTTAATTTCTTTATACCATATTTTAGGAATTTGTGTTCATTAAATGTTATTAACAAATTAAATTTTTATTGTAATAAGAAATATATATTAACATTTGAATTCATGTATTGTGGTAAAAATAGTTTAAGACAATATTTTTAAGAATAAACAACTCAAATGCTGAATAATTTATGTATTTTTTAATTGATTTACATTTTGATTCACCTCAATAGCAATTTAAATGCCCACCTCTGGTTTTGAAAAATTAAATACCCAGATGAGTGGTTAAACAAACATGTTAAATTAGAAATTATTAAAAGCAAAATTAATTTAATAAAAAAAGATAAATAAGGAGATGTTCAAAAGATGGAGATCTCTGTCATTGGTCATCAAAGTTTTAAGAGGCGAGAGCGAAATACAAAGTGCTTCTTTAATTATATAATGACCTCGGTCCTAAGTAAAAATATCTCCTCCACAGCTCCGAAAGTGATTCAAATGTTAAATCAATGATACATTGTCTAGGGCATAAAGCTAAACCATGCTTCATTTCTATATAGTTTTTATGAAGGTTTTTATTTTTCCTTCAAGGTGATCTTTGTGGACATAGGTATGACAGACTGGACAGATGTGAAAAATTTACGTCAAATTGAAAAGAATTACCTACACTTACCATTCCAGGTATTTCCATTTTGTGTCTCTTATGCTATGAATTTGATTGCATTGAAGTTAAATGATAGCTTAACTGCTTAATAAAACTTTTTAACTATTAATTTTAGTAGAATATATGAATATGATTAAGGATTAATTGCCCAAAATAAATGTGACCATTCTTATTCATCTATTAAATTTGTTTTACTTTTTCTGCTCACACTGAATAACAAATATTTTTATTCATGCACTATATTATCATTTATGTGAATTTTTCTCTTCTGCTGTGTTTTTTGCACTTTTGTTGTACAATTAAAGAGTTTTTACATCTGTTGTTAAGAACTTAAATTTTGGGACTTTTTGGTTTCTTGGGAATTGCCACGTTAACCCATTAGGGACGGAATTAAATGTCAGAAAATAGCCTATTTGTTACCTTTTTGGTAAAATAAAGGTAAAGTACTCCTTTAGCCAAACAATTAGAGGGTTACAACACCCAATGCATTTCGCCCACAAGATGGGCATCGTCAGGGGTAAAAACCTGTTTCAACAGTGACTGGGAGCCAACTGCCAGTCACTGTTGAAACAGGTTTTTACCCCTGACGATGCCCACCTTTTGGGCGAAATGCATTGGGTGTTGTAACCCTCTAATTGTTTGGCTAAAGGAGTACTTTACCTTTATTAATCTTAGCCAAAGTTATTGAGCTACTATCAATTATTTTTTTGGTAAAAGTCCGATAGAAAAAGAATGTCAATTCTAATCTGCTTGAAACTTTCACTGGGCCATACTAAGTGTCTATATTAACTATTAAAGTACTTACCGAGGCTTTTTATTCCTTAATTATTGGATATTCAGATGGAATTCTCTGAAGCAAGTGTCAATGCACAGCCCTTTTTCACAAACAGAACATACAAAAATTGTCCTCTTTCTAATTCCTTTTCCCCGGCATACCACACATTCTTTATGCAAAAGTTTATTCTTCTCATTTCTTGTCACTTGATCAGGATAGTGGCACTCTCCAAAATTATGTGAAGGAGGAACTGTAGCTCTATGCCCACGTGCCTTTCTGCTACTGTAGCCTCCAATGAGGTCTCCGATTATATTCAAATAGAATTTTTTAAGGGGAAAAGTTGGCTTATTGGTAGCTTGTTTGTAGTAGATATAAGAATTTACTACCGTCCTATTTATTAAATCAAACATCAGTCTATGCCACCACTTTTTTGAAGGAATGTGCAAACTGTAGTAGCTACATAATTGATCGTTTCGATCTAATCCTCCCATGAATTGATTGTATAACCTCACAACCTCAGGACAGCACACTTCCACCTTCGACCCATCCTTCTTCCTTTTCGCACACTGCATTGGGTATGTGGGTGAATCGTAACCCGATGACAAAAAGACCTTTTGTCACGCCAGCCTAAGGAAGCGAGTGGGGCGGAGGAGAGCCACTCACAGTCCCCTTGGATACTTTGCTACCAATTCTTTGGGATAATCGACATGGTTGGTCTTTGAGGTCCCTATGGCTCTCAAACCTTTTTTGGAGAGTTCCATAAATAGATCTGGTGACGTAAAAAATCTATCGCAAATAAGGGTGCAGCCTGACCCAAAGAGAGGCTCTGCAAGTTGCATCATGACATTTCCACCCAAACCAAAATTATTCTTTTTAATTGTCCCTTTCCCTGTATATAATTCTAAATGAAAAACAAATCCCGATGTTCCATCTGCTCTTCCCCACCACTTGAATCCCCTTTTGATGGGTTTCATCGGCATATATTTTTTCATTACAGAGCGACCAGTAAATTTCACCATCGCTTCATCTATTGTCTGAAACTCAGAAAAGTTATAATATTTTTTATAATTGCAATTCAAACTATCCAGAATAGGTCTAATTTTGTAGAGTTTATCAAAATCTTAGCTATCTTGTAGAGGCTGCCATGAATTATCATTTACATAAAAATTCTGCAAAATTGACAAAAATCGATCCCTTGCCATGATTTCTGATGCACCTGGTACATTCAGTGCACTATTTGTGGACAAATAGTCTTTCAGGCTTGGAAGATCATGAAATCCCATCGTAAAAAATACACCTAACCAAGCTTTCAACTCATCTAATGTAAGATCTTCCCAAATATTTCCACCTCTGCCTGCAGTTGACATTTTTTGCGAAGCATACAAATTAGTCTGCTTGACGCAATGGTCAGAGTAAAAAAGGGCTAAGTTTAAAAACACGTTAAATGGTAACGCTTAAGGAAAACGTGTGCAACTTCACAGGACGAAACTTAAAACTGTCTGTAAGCTGCTAGCAAAAAAGGAACTACAGATAACTAACATGCACCACACAAGAGGGCAGAAGAGGACGGTACCCTAACACCACCGTGGTGGTGTTCCGTCTCTAATCGGTTAAAATGTGCAAATCAAAATTGTTATCATAGTCAAAGGCATTGTTTACATGTTGGGCATTTCTCTTAGAGATACATATGAAAATTGGAAATATTTGTTACGTACAGCCAGATTTCTATTATTGATATTGTATTATTAAGATGGTTAAATATTCTTTTAGAAAAAATCTGGCTGTCTTATTGAGTTATCAATCTGAGATTTAAAAAATAAAGGGTGTTCATTTTATCCCGGCTCTCACCATGGCTGGCTGCTAGGGGGGGGGGGGGCAATGGGGCAGTTGCCCCCCTCTGGATCAGGCCTGTATCAAGGGAAAAACAGGCACAGCACACTCTGATAGTGAGATGTTTCACTCAAAGTAGCCCATAAGAGTGGGGCCTGCGATAAAATAAACACTGTGTACCATTTGGTTTATTATGTTTGGAATGGTATTTTTATCATGTTAAAGTATAGCCTGATAAGGGTATTAGTGGGGGAGAGTGCATTAGTTATAACCAAAGTTATCTGAAATGAATAAAGGTGAACGTTAGTTATTAAAAATGTAAATTTATTAGCCGTATAACAGAATTTACACTTGAAGAATTATACAGAAACTTTAATTAATGCTGATGTTCAGCTTTCACTTTCAATTCCTTTACAAATTTGAAGTACATGGAGAGTGAATCAGTAATAATCACAGGTTTATTATTTTATAATTAAAATTAGTGATATTTGAGAATCATTGCTTTGTTAATTTGCTGTAAACCAACATTTGCTTTAAATGTTTTTTTTTCTTCTTTAGTATTTACTTTTTTGTTTATACTTCTTTTTTTATTAATTATAGGCTATAGATTGTGAATTGGCTTACTATGGTGCCCCTGGCAACATAGATGGAGTAAGAAAAATGGAAATCATGAGAAAATTGTCAAGCTTGATTTCATTAAAATCACTGGAAGCTCATGTTGTAAGGAGGCAAGTATAAACTATAATAAATGGTATGGGTTTTCCATTATGGATGCCACTAAAATTTACAGTTCTATTATGTTTTAAAGAAAGTTTTATAAATTTCTAATAAATAAAATTATGCACATTTTTATTAAGAGCAGTCTTAATGAAATTGATAATCTGAAGCGTAACTTGGTGGGACGATTCCATAATTATAAATCAGGGAAACATAAGAACACTGTATTGATCCACATATAAAAAGTTTAATTTAGACTGGTTTCGTTACAAGGTAACATCCTCAGGTGACCATAAAACAGAGACCATTCAAATACTATATCCTAATTCCTGTCAAACGGCAGGAACTTAAAAATTAGGATCAAAGAACATAAAAGTCGAAATTAAAATATTTTTTATAAGTGGATCAATACATTGTTCTTCAATTTCCCTGATTTATAATTAAAGAGCAGTCTTGATTTTTATTGGGAATTACCTTACTATGAGTGCAATGGGTTATTTCTATCAAATGAATTACAGTGCTAACAATTTTACTGAAAGACTAATAAATGTAAAAATACAAAAATATTTCTAAATATTGAAATCATTGAAAGAGCAGAAAAAATTACATGACTAGATTCCTTGGGCTGTACAGCCAATAATTTCCTTAAAAAATTGTAGAAATTTGCATTATAATTTTATTGAAAATTTTATCACAATGTTTCCATACCCATGAGCTCCCAGGTACAGAACTTGGGTACATCTGCTCAACCTGCTTTCCATCACCTAACCTCATTCCGAACCTAACCCCAGTTATCCTTTCAATCTTGCTTTAATCATTTGTAATTTCTTTTTTCGTGTTCTCTGCTTTCTAATATTCTCGCAGATATACCTTTCAAAAATCCATTCAAATGTTACTGAGCTTCACTTTGAATATTTATTTATTTGTTTTTCAGCTTTACATCAATAAATAAAATGGTTGTTGAAATTTTTGACAAGTCTGGTGTAAGTGTTGGTGAGATGTTGAAAGCAGATGGATATTTAATTGAATTACCTGATATATATGATAGTGAGTATGACTTTATTCCGGGATAAAAACAAACAACAGAATGTCCTATTTTCAGTCACTGAAGTAAATTGTTTTGCTTTTTAAATTTTAACGAGTTATTCATTTTCCATTTTTACTTGTTTTTTATGTTATGTTAATTAAAAGTCGAATTTCCAAATTATTCAACTAATAAATATGCTAAAAACAGCTTTGATTTTATTGTGACAAGGTGATGAAATTGTGATTGCATTGGTGTGTTATATAGTGTGTGCGCAATTTAGCTTATCTTATCACTGAACAATTTGTGTAAAAGCCTGGTCCATGGCTAGAGAAATCTATGACATTCATTGAAAAGTCGTTCATTGAAAAGACATTCAAGGTCCAAATCGGTGGCAGTAATGATAAATGTTACCCTTAGGCAAGCGCCAGGTAAGGTGGCTGCCTCTCAAACTCACCTCATCCTGTGATTTAGTGAAAGCCATTGTGCCTATGTTAAAAATTGTTCATAGTTACCATCTTAATTTAAGAAAATGGAATTGTGATTTTCAGTTGATTTAATGTTTTTGATTTCATGTCAGTGCTGTTTTGTAAAAATGATATTGTCTTGACTAATTCTAATAGATGTTGAAAACCAGTATTTAGTTAAATATATTTTTACACTTTAAAAAAATAAATATTAGACTTTTTACTGTACAATTTTACCTTTTCCAACAAAAGATCGATAAAATTCCTTTTTAGTGCCATGCATATTTTGGTGGGTTTGTCCAGAAGTGCCACAGATATTTTTTACAAATTTGTATCACTTTATATAAAAAAATCATATACACCTTATTTCTTTCTGATTTTTTCAGTAATCGCAGAAAATGCTACATGTATTATGTATTTCTTTAAATTTAAATGTAGAGTAATATTTTGACTGAACATTTTTAAAAGTTATTGTTAAAGTAAAAAAGTATGTTGAATTAAATTCTTCTCTCTTTAACACAATATAAAAGCAATATTTTCAGGAAAAACATAGCAAAAAACTTCAGCACAATATCAAATAATGAATAAAGTGGAGGATTGATGGAAATGCAATGATCATAAGATCTTAAGCAGAGAGGCATTAGCTGTAAAGTGAAGGATATTTGTACATAACTGTAATTTTCAAATTAAATGGAAAACATTCAAACAGGAATATCTCATACATGTCTATTATGTTCAATGTTAGCACTCATGTAATGACAGGAAAAACTCCATGCAATCCTTTTCCGCATTTTACACACAGTATGAGATCTTCGCAGAGTACCACCATCTTTACTGCTACAAACTACTTTCTTTTTGCCTGGGCAGTTTTCTTTTACCTTACCCTGATGTTGCCACACATATATCACTCTTACCAGAAGATGGGTATAAATTATTTTCGGATAACCACTCAAATTCAAAAGAATATAATTTTGAGGTGAACTGCAGTCAAGCAATTTTTTTGCTGGGTTTGCTTTATAAATAATGTACACATTTAGCGCCAAGTGAGCAAATACTCTGAACGCCATTTTCCAGTATTTAAAGTATCGTCATTCATCTAAATAGGAATATTACATCATATCTGATAAATCTGTGACACCCATGTATTTGTTGTAAAGTTCAATGATTATTGGCCTTTCAATTTCCTTTGACATACCAAACTCAATGTGCATGACTGAATGAGTGTGGAAAAATCTGTTAATATTCCAACACGGTTTTATATTGTGTCATAAATAGTAGAGATATTACCAGACACCCAAAGTATCTCAACATGTATCAATTTTTGTGCTGGCTCTCCTTCCCATCATCCTAATACATACATTGTATATGGCACACGATAAGAGATGGATAGTCTGCAACAATCTACATTGTGAAAGTGATAGAGAGAATTGATAGTGTTGAGCTGCTTGGTAGGAAGGATCACTTGCCTATGAATCAGTCAAACAAGTGTTTTTATTTACGCGTGTTTGTTTTCCATCACACTGCTTAGCCATGAATTATAGACGTGGTTTTGTCTATGGCTGTGGTGCACAATCTGCAGACCATGGGCAAGATGTGGTCAATGAAGGGTTTTTGTGCAACCCGGAAAGCTATGAAGAAAAGGTGATCCAAAATATTTAACCTAGAAATTCATACATATTTATGAAAATTTTTATAATAAAAGTCGAGAAGCAAATTATGATATACCATTGTGTGGCACTAAAAGGGTTAAGGGTTTAGAGAAATGGGAGTAATACATCAGGGTTCCATTATAACAAGGTCCTCAGAATTCATGTCACTTGACCATGTTATAACAATACCCTTGCAAAAGCACTTAAGAAAATAGCTTTATTAATGAATAACTCATCTCATCTGGTGTAAACAAAAGTAATTTGACAAAAAAATTAAAATTAAATTGAATTTTTTTTAGTTGAGCCACAAACTTTGAACAACAAAATTGTTTGCATGGTAAAATTTGAGATTCCCAACACACTGCTTCAATGTATTTTTTAAAGTACATATATGTTTCCATGTATGCAAGATTAGTATGATTCTAGTGAGCCATTAACATATGTAGTGCCATCCAGTTTGGAGTAGTCGAGTCATCGATTCATTAATACTTTGTGCAAACCAAATGAACTGTAGAACATAAGTCAAAACCTTACTTTGTCTTCTTTATCATTTACAGGTTTTATTTCTAGTTAACCTTTTTTCTATGTAAAAAGTAATAGGTTGTTAGTGAAGTAGCTGAGACATCTTAATATTCAGCATCATTATATATATTTCTCATCTATGTGCTTCACTTGGAACAATGGTTTTATATGGTAATTAATGTAGTTAGTGTATGTAGTTTTAGTGTATGTATTCTCATTTTTTCTGCAAATTTTAATTCTTATTTACTGCAAATATGTTGAGTAAATCGTATTCCATGATGGTTGGGCCTAGTAGTGCTGCC
Source organism: Tanypteryx hageni (assembly GCA_028673005.1). NCBI lineage: Eukaryota > Metazoa > Arthropoda > Insecta > Odonata > Petaluridae > Tanypteryx > Tanypteryx hageni. The sequence goes on from CM054116.1 coordinate 98,435,460, forward strand.
AATTTGGTTTTTCCTGCTCGATCTAGTGGGTTTTGCAGTGGTTTAGCAGGAAAAATTATCATTTGGTGAGTGATGGAAAAAATAGTGGGACAGGTTCAACATTTAGACATTTCAAGAATTAATTTTTGCAAAGCACATAGCAGGCAGAAAATCAATAGCTGCAGGTTGGATGATCCTAAAGATCTCTAAGAGGTAGTCACCCTAAGAAGCTTTTAGTCCTCATGCAGTCCAAAGTTTTTTTCTTCATAGAACAGTATGTGTAAGAACTACTCAGAATGTTTTGGAGCTGCATTTCAAACAGAGATTATTGAATGATATTTCTGATTCACCTTATAGCCTGATAATTGACTAATCCACTGATATAAGTGTAAATAAGTATTTGGGTATCATAATTGTTTATCACAGTAAATTAGAATTCAGTCATCATTCCTTCACTTGGCATATCTTGAAAATGTTACTGCATGGACTCCTTTCTTGGGTGCCTGAAGCAATTCTGATTGAATCCAAATAATTTGGAGTTGATTGCTACAGATATATATCATGGTTGTAGGCAATGCAGGTGTCTATGCTTAGTTGAAAGAAAAATTTCCGAATTTAATTCACATTCATTGCGTATGCCATTTTTGCAGTTTGCTGTATCATATCCCAGTAAGGAAACATAACCGAAAGTCTTGGCTTTCTATTGATCTTGTCTTAAAACAATGGCAAAAATTGAAAACCTATTTTAACATAATTGTGCAAAAAAAATGCTATGCAGCTGATTTTAATGTATAATAATATTGAAAACTATGTTTTCTTATGTTTTTAAATCTATTTTAAGCAAAGCATAAAGAGTTAATAAGGTTTTCGAGAGCAACTCTACAGATCACACAACGCTATTAGACGAATTATTGTTAATCTTGCACTCATTGTTGAAGAAGATAAAAAAAGCCAGTCTAAATTAACCTCTTGGCTGCAGAATTCAGATATATCCAAATGCATTTATTACCCTTAGTTGCAGAATTCGGATTTACCCCCTGACCAAAAAAACTTCCTTCCCTCCATCCTCTATGATCTTTTAATGTATTCTGAAATCCTCTAGTACTCCCCTCTGTTCGTAATCCAAGATCACTTGTGAAGTGGTTAATGTACTTGAGACAACCTTGCACTTGAGTAGAATGCCAGATGCGTAGCTCATAAACCTTCTTGAGCCTCTTCTATGAGACATTCAATTTTTTGAGGAATATTATCTTTACTAATAAACATCTACCCCACCCTCCCCATTGATATTACTATGCTTATACAAATTGTTTTTGCAAAAACTCAAATTGCCAATTTTTCAAATATAACGCACGAGGCATTCTTTCAATTGGGCATAAAATTACCTTTCAAGCATGAGAATATTTATGATGTTCATTCGTTTAATATTACCTTATTACCATCGCCATTAATACAGTTTAGTAGTTAAACTTTTCTATTAGCTTTTACTTCCAATTCAAAATAAAAATTTACTATGAATTACGCATGAGGGAGAAAGATATTATTACTTTAGTATTATTTTGTGAAAACGCCCGACCTATCAGTATACATGTTTCCTCAGGTTTTTTGTTCCTCTTTGAAATTAAATTTTTCAAAATGTACAAGTGCGCTTGTATCATTTCAATTTTGTATTTTATGAATTGCCGCTTCAAAACATCTGTAATTGTTCCAGAAGAAATGACTTCATTAGTCTAAATTAAAGATTGGAAGTTGTAAAAAGTCAATTTTCTAAAGCTATAATTTTCCACAATGTTTAACAAAAATTTTTGTTAAGTTTATTGCTTTATTTTCTATGTATATCTAGTTTTATTATTTTTCAACACATCAACATTTAGAGTTATATATATATATATTACTATCTTTATTCACTTGAAATGTGGCAATGTAATATCAGAAAGTTTTTTATATCTGTGCAATAAAACCTTGTTTATAACAATTTAATAGTATTTCATACAATTTATTTGTCAATTTTTGTTCCATAAACATAAATTGTAAATCTGGAAAATAATTTACTACAAACAAAGAACTGACTTTTTTCTGGAAATTTCACAATTTTGGGAGCTCTCCCTGAATATTAATGCTGCAGCTAAAGCATTAATTAATTTTCTGCTGGTTTCGAAAGGTATATTAAACTAAACCCTTATATGGGTTATTGGTTTGAAAAATTAATAGAATAATTAAGATGCAACTCATATTTCACAGCATAGAAATAAAGAAATTTGCACTCAAGTTGCAATGATGTTACTGTTCAATTGATAAAGCAATTGCAACTGTGATTATCTGATAACATAGGGACTTCACAAAAAATTAAACTTTTGATTTTAAACAATGTTCTGCGTGTTTCCAAAGAGCCACTAAGGGGCCATCCTTAAATGATGTCACGCTTAAGGGGGAGGGAGGGGGTCTGGGAATATGTGACATTTTGTGACAAGGGGGGAGGAGTATATGTAAAACAATGTGATGTCACAAATAAGTAAAACTTTTTGCCAAGATCTTGTGCTTTTTTTTATTTCCTTAATTTTCTTGAACTGACAAATTCACTAATTTTTATTTATTCTCTGTTTTACTCATCTTTTCTGTGACTGGCCCTCTGGTGGGAGCTTGTAAATAACAGTTGAAAAACACAATGCAACGCTAAACCTCACAAAAACTACTTTGTTGTTACTATGTTTAATTGCCTACCGTAAAAAGTCTTGGCAAGTTTTGGTCATGAAATGAAGTCATTCTTAACTATAGAAATAAAATAATAATCAATTGCTAATTTTTCAAAGAGAATGTTTTATAAACATTATTTGTACAATAACAATAATTTTTCTAAAATAATGCTTTTAGTCATTTTTTGTTTTTGGACAAGAAAAATGTTTTTTAGAGAACTGGCTATTAAAATATTGGCAAGTCATCTCTATATACATATTAGTTTAGAATTTAAAATTAAATATTTATTTTTGTATTTCAGAATGTAATTAAAAAACTGCTGTTTTATTCTAATACTAGAATATTTTTAACAAGAAAATCAGGTATATATACTTGCATGTACTAAATTATGACTGAATTTTGTTTTTTTTTAAAGTTAAATACTTAATAAAATATGTGAATGGATCTAGTATTTAAATCTTACTTTTCATTAGAAATTAAACAAGGAAAATAAAAAGAGCTTATTTTCTAAGTCTTTTAAGTATTATGGACTTTTTTGTAAAATATCTGAATTTGTGTAAATATAAAATAATGATCATCTTATTTCACAGAATGGATAAAGGTGAACTATTTCAGTTATTATCTAAGTCGTACGTAAAGGCAAGTCCATCAAAGAAACCAAAGGATGTGCAGCAAGAAACTGTAAAAGTTTGGAATTGTATTAAAAAAATGCAGAATTTACCATTAATAGTGACCTCCATCATTAAAGAAAATGAAGCTTTAACAGTGAAAAAGAAAGGAACTTTATTATTTTTTTGGGAAAAACAATCAAGAGTATCAAATATCACTACTTTAGAGAATCAAGTTCAATGTGTAGTTCCTGAGAAATCAACTAGTAATCCTAAAGAACAACCTTCTACATCTTGCATTGTAGATATTGTCAATAAATCAAAAACAAAAGTACAAGATGAACTAAGGAAAAAATTAGACATAATAAACAGTGGTTTAGTAGGACTTTATAAAAGGAAGAGTTGTGGACAGCTTACTAATGAACAACTCAAAAAACTCAAAGAAATTGAGAAAAAGAAAAGAGAACTTAAAATAAAAATATCTGACCAACAGCGACAGAAAAAATCAAAAGATAAAAGAAAACTGGAAGAAATTTATGAAAAAAATCCAGAAATTAAAGAAGTTTTAAAGAAGAGAGATACAGTAGGTAGACCAAGAGTTGAACTGGATCAGCCAGAGTTGTTAAAAGCTATTATTAATATAGTTATCCATGGTTCTGCATCACATGAACGACGAAATGAAGATTCTTTGAGAGGTATCAAAACTTTGGATGAGCTTACTGAAGAATTAAATAAGATCGGCTTCAATATAAGTCGAAATGGCATTTATGTTCGCTTACTTCCTAAATGCAGTTCATCTTTAGAAGGGAAATGGCATGTTATCACTGTCCCAGTCAAGCTCATGAAAGCTCAAAATGATGCACACTTCCAACATGTTGATGGGCAATTTTGCAGAGTAACTATTAATCATTTGGAAGAAATTGCTTCAATTCTTGGACCAAATGAAGTATGCTTCTTGAGCCAAGATGATAAGGCCCGAGTGCCACTTGGCTTACCAGCAGCAAAGGAGCAATCTCCATTGGTCATGCATGTTGAGTATCAAGTAAGTTTACCTGATCATGATTGGGTTGTAGCTGCCAGACATAAGTTGATACCTTCAGTTTATGCTGGAATTGAAATTAAAAAAAATGGAAATGGTGATCCAACTGCAGTAGGATACTCAGGCCCAACCTTTATAGCTATCAGATCCGGTAAGCACTCTTCTTCAACAGCATTTTCACATGCATTTGACTTTGAAATACTTTTGAAGTTACCCGAATTTGAAAGTATCACAAGGTTTCAGAACAAAGTAAAACCTATGGTAATTTTTACTGTGAATGGTGGCCCTGATGAGAATCCTCGATACCAGAAGGTAATTGATGTTGGAATCAATCACTTTTTACAATATAATTTGGATGCCCTTTTTATTGCAACCATTGCACCTGGCAAGAGTTCTGTCAATCGTGTTGAGAGAAGGATGGCATCTTTAAGTAAGGAACTGTCTGGAGTTATTCTTCCTCATGAGCATTATGGATACCATCTTAATTCACAAGGCAAAACGATTGATGATGACCTTGAAAAAGAAAACTTTGAATATTGCGGCAATACATTGGCAGAAATATGGGGGCAGATGGTAATTGATGGATTTCCAACTGTAGCCAAATATATAAGTCCAGAAAATTCCGAGATTAATCCTGAATATTTTTTGACAAAAGACACTATTTGGTCATCAAAACATTTGAGAACTAGCCAATATTTTACACAGATTGTAAAATGCAAAGACATAAACTGTTGTTCAGCACCTCAAAGCTCAATTTGTAGTATTTTAAGGGAACGATTCTTACCTCCACCGATTCCAATCAAACAGACAAATGCAGGTTTAAAAGCTCCATTATCAACAGATGAACAAGGTCTTAATTTGAAGTATCCATCTGTTTTCATTGCAAGTAGTATTGATTTGGAAGAAATATTACCAAGATCAGCCGAAAGTTTCAAAATTATGCCATATGATCTCTACTGTCCATCTACTCAAAAGGAATTAAGAAATCGAATATGCAATACCTGCAATGTATTTTTCTTCAAATGTCATGTTACAGAAACACTATAAGACACATAAGCAGACAGAGACCATGTCACAAATTCAGGCAAGAGTTGAGGCAATTCGTATTGCTGCTAGACGACAGCGTGAAATGATGGCTATTCTAACAAACCAGAACAATGTTCAATATGCAGAATGGATTAATGAAGAAAATTTGGATTTGAATGGAATAAAATATGATACAGATGATGGACATTTAAATAATATGCATATTTACAGTATGGATGAGATTTTCCAAACACCATGGAAAGAATTATAATTTCTAAGTTGTTCAAATTTTTCATTTCCTTTGTCCATTTTTTCTTATATTTTTATTAAATGTAATTGTTTTAATGAATGTACCCTATAGTTACTGAAGTTACAAAAATAGAAAAGCATAAACTTTGTAAATTGTTGGAGTTGCCAGACATTGTTTAAAGAGTACGTACATGTAATTTTTATGTTAATTGGTATTATATTTGCATACAATGGAATATCTACTACATTTGAGTATTTCATTATCTATAATATGTACTTATAAAAAGCGATAATTTTATTTGAATGTTTTGATTTTCTTTCATGTACAAATGATGTCTGGACATATCATTAATTTTAGATAGTCAATATGACTAAATTAAAAAGGACAAAGTTTTACTTTCCATGAAAACTTGATTGTAGAACTAACATTATTTATTTTATTTAATTATACTATTTTTGGAATTTTGTATATATATATATATATATATATATATATATATATATATATATATATTAGAAATAGATATTTATTCATAATATATTATATTAATAATTTAACAATACCAATGAAAACCTTTACAAAAGTTATTACTTATAGAAATGGAAAGTGCACTCCAGTACACTCTTTTTCTCTATTGTCTTTCATTTTTAGCAATTGAAGTCTGTTAACTCTAGTTATATACAAAAAATCTTCCTTTCTTAAGGGACTGGGTGACAACTTTGTGACACAGGGAAGAGGGGGGGGGGTTGAAGCTCTATGTGACACTCTGTGACAGAGGGAGAGGTCAAAAATCCCAAAAATGCTGTGACATCACTTAAGGATGGCCCCTAATATGTTTACTGTTAAATTTCAAAATGCTGGATGATATAATAGCAAAGACAGAAATCAATATGATAACATTTCCCTAACAAAGTGGAATGAAAAAGACATGCAGAAATATTGGTGTGAAGTGATGCATTATAAAAATGCTGCTCTTCAAGATTTAATTAATTTTGCTATTTCTATGGTGATAATTCCATTTTTGAGTGCTGAGATTAAAAGGCCGACTAATTGGATGAATTTAATAAAACCTGAAATGAAAAACTATGAAAACAAAACTGTCGAATTTGTTATTGAACATCCAATGTTGGATGAAATGTTGGGAGAAAATAGTTCCAAATATGAAAATCCCAAAGATATAATTTCACAAATAGGGACTATGCAATCTTACAATTTAGCATGTTTTAATTGTTAATACATATTTGTTGTTTTACTGATATAATTAAAATTGTATACATTGTACATTTTATTAGATTATATTGTATATTATCTTGATTATGCTTTTATGAGTGTGATAACTTGTATTTAAAATGTTTTAAGTTGAAAAAATATAGTAGAAATTCAATTGTATATAACGCTTTAAATCCTAAACTAAACAGTTCAAATCCTGCAGTTTAACATTTTCAATGTATCTCAAATGCTACATTATCATTTGATATACTATTTCCATAGACATTCAATAGACTGAGGTATTTGGGTGAAGGACAGATTCACAGTATATACTTAAAAATATATTTTTATTACATTAAATTTTTTTTTAACATTTCAAATAATTTTGATGTAACATTTTGTAAGTTACTATAAAAACAATTAGCATGAAATATGTATAAAACAATGAATATGCCTTAATAGAAAAAGTTATATAAATTAGAAAAATATAAAATAACTCCTTCAACTGTCCCTATATTCAATAACACTAAAAGGAATATATTATAAAAAATCTTTTATTCTAACCCTCCGACGCACAGCATTTGTGTAGCCCTCCTTAAAGTGATACCAAATATCACTTTTTATAAAACTTGACGTATTTCCTGAAAGGCAAAATGCACTCATGAATACCAAGTAACAAAAATGAAATCCTGTAGACAAGAGTAATTCAATTAAAACATTTCATTATATTTTATGCCTTTATTTATCAAGTATTAGTATATCTTGATAAAACAAATTTAAACAATTATAATAGTGTTTAAAGAACTCATAGAAATATTTATAATGCAAGCAATATTTGAATATATTAAATAAAGGAAATAATATATAACCAGTAAATAGCATATAGAATAGTAAATTGCAACGTTAACAAATGGAAACTCCAACAATGAGTTACATTGCTGGCATGTCATATTTTGGGAAATTAGATATCATTACGAAACTTCATGCCGATAATAAATATATTGTTCCAGATATTATACTGATCTTTATAATAATACTTACTTTTTTCTAATTTTGAATTTATAGGTACTATCCTTCCAAAAAAGTCTTTGGCCACCTAAAATTAAATATCAGTTGAACATTTCATTATGAATAGCACATAATATCAATTCACAAGATAATTTTTCTTATACTTCACATTTATAATACAATAAAGGCAACATTATATACACATCTCAAAGAATTCTGATGATTTTAAAATATTAATTTAATACCAAAATTGGAATAACTCTTTACTTTCTCCATACACGAAAAAATCGAATTTGAGATTTCTACAAAGATACGTTTTGAGGTTGTCTGACTGTGTTTTCACTATTTTTTCAATGATGTTTGTGGTCTGTGTGTTAAGAATTTTGTGGGAGATCTAACTCAAAAACTAATCACCAGATCTGCAATAAATTTTATATTTAAGATTTTTATTAGTAATTCAATGTCTGAAAAGGTTTTAGCTGAAACTGGCCAACCGGAAGTGGAGGTTTACTCTTGTATTTTTTCCGTTTTTTCCAAATATCTCCTTGAGAACTAAATTTATGTAAATATTTGTACCCAAGAGTTCTGTGGAACACAGTTTGGGAAACCCTGGTTTAGATCATCCCTATTTATTTTACGAATGAAGTTTATCTAAAACATTACATTTAACTGTTATCATGCCATAATATTTTCTGTGAATGTTGCCGGATACGGAATTAATCACGGCTGGAAATGATACACAACGTGGCCCTTTGTAAATGCCATGGTGAACCAAAATACCTTTTTTCCTGAAAAAATCTAAAAACCCGGGATGCGTCTTATACCCTGGTGCATCTTATATGCTGCGAAATACAGTACTTATACATAATTCCCATTATCAGCAAGAATAAAATTAACAGAGTTACAATTTGCATTTTCCTAACCGTTATGTTAGCATGTGTATGAGGTTTTAAGTTAAATAATAATGGGTGAAGCTTTCTCGGGTGGCAAGCTGGGTTGTATCGACGATCTCTGCCAGATTCCCTGATGATGAGGACAGAGATAGTTGTCGAAACGTCAGCAGAGATCGTCAATATAACCTGGCTCGCCACCCGAGAAAGCTTCACCCATCACATACGCTGGAAAAGCACCAAGTCTTTCTTCAATAAATAATATTTCTTCCCGTCATATTGACAGACTTTTATACTAGTCTATACACCACCTTTTTGAACTTCGCGTGCTTGCAGTTCACAAATTTGGACTTCTCGACAAAAATTTTTATGACCATTACTTGTGTTTCGTGCATATTACTTGCATTTCGCATCATGCGGTTACGATGCCAACAAGCGTGAACTCCCTCTACTTTTTGTTTTTAAGTTTATTTTAAACTTTAGCACCCTAGAAATGAACATTATTATTATATTATATTTATAATGCTTGTTATTAACAGTTTTCAAAATAAACAAACGTGATAACCATCGACTTAATTCTTTTGTAGCTCAGTTTAAAACTAACTGCCAACGATGCTATTTTCGATAACAGTCGAAGTTGCTGGCATCTAGTGGCCAAATTAGAAATTACTGGCTAATTTTTCACAACTTTTACGAGTACGACATTGAAAATATTCGTTCTTTGCGTATGATGTTGCTGGTTTTTGACCGAAATATTTAATGATTAAACCCTAGAACTACCAAGCGATTTTCACTACCTTGGACTACCAAGGGGGATCTCAGAGGCCCACCACCTAAAATACAATAAAATGTCATAGTAATGTTTCAAACCTATTGTTATACATTTAAAAACATCATAGGAATAAAGCTATACAATTTTAGTAATTTATTTGAAATTATATGAACATAAAGACAAGGACTTACATTAGAACAACTCTTTTACATTCTTCCTCATTATGTTTTCAAGATCAGATTAATATTGCAGTAAGATTGTATTTACAAAAATAATAACAATTGATTTGAAAAATGATTCAATCTGATTCATCTGACACAACAGTATAAACAAATAGCGCACTTCACACTGTGCTTTCCACGCATATGGTGCCCTATAAGTTAGGCTACCTGCGTGTACAGGCATGCAGCCAATGACTAAATAAATTGCAGAAAATTAAAATATGCATACATTGATGAGAAACTTTGGGTAATTATTTTACATAAGTCTCTGCACAATGCAATAAAATATCCAGACTTTTCCTTTGTTTATAAAAGAGAAACACAAAAAAATAAGTTGTTGGCCCTGGAGGTCCCCCCTTGGTAGTTCTAGGGTTAATGCTATTATCTTTGTATTTTGAATGTACCTAAATTAAGAAACTGTTGTTTTGTTAGGTTTTCATTGTTTATTACGAATTTTTAATGTAAATCTAAGAATTGCTATCATCTTGTAACGTAAGATTTTCTGCCGTGTATTTTGAACGCAATTACTAAAAGAAATGTTATTACTTTATTACGCTAGGTTTTGATTTTCTGTTATGCATTTCTAACATAATTAGTAAAAGAAATGGAACCACTTTTTAATGCTAGTGTTTTTTTTTATGGCTTGGAAATGTTTGTTGCAGAATCCAGGAAAACATTTGTGCATGATATACACAACATTCCATTTCAGTAGTTCAATTTAAATTAAACCATTTCCTTAGAATGAACAAAAGAAGATCGAAAATCACATGCAAAATTTTGTGAAGGTAAACTGTACAAGTGCAGAAAGAAGTGTAATCGCTTTGTTATGCTGGTTTACATTAGCTAGTATGCCTTTTGAAGGTAATTAAAAGTATTTTTTTGTGGTTAAGTTTTCTTTTATTTTGTTAAATTGCATTATTTATGATAAAAAGTGAATCTTTTAGGTTGGCTGGGAACCACTCTCTCATAATAACATGGCGTCTTATGGGAAAATAGGACTTGCGCTTTGCAAATTTGCATTTCGCGTCAGTTTTCCAGAACCAATTATTCACCAAGTTCAAAAAGGTGGTGTATTATATTATCGTAATGTCTGCTGCTGCATGGCTGAGCAGAGCATTTTGATTGGTTGCCAAGGAACAGCAACCCTGCCTCTAGTGGTAAGGAATTGAACTATATTATTATATGAGTAGAGAGCCTGTGACACACTTTGCAATCAGAGGAAAATCACAGGGTCCAGCTCAAAGTGCATGTGGGGTCACATTAGCATCACACATTTTTACTTTCTCCAAACAATATAGGAGAAAGTGTTATTTTCATGAAAAAAATTTAATTTGAGATTTCAATGGAAAAACGTTTTACTTATTGTTTTCCAATGTGAAAAGTGATTCTAAGTATTTTTTACTAAGAAAATTATTTTGTGTTAAAAAATTATTCACAAGCGTAATTGCCGATAATTATCTTGAGGAAGCAGACATCAAGAGCAACATTCTTATTACTATTGCATTAATATTCATTACTATGTATGGAGAAAGTCAGGTGCTGGACACATCAGATTTTTTGCAACAAGAACACGAAACAAAAATTTTAGCAACAGATACTGACTTCAAAGAAAGACACTTAAAATTAATTGTCTGATAATTGTTGAACACAATTATTAATTAATGGATATTGACAGTTTTAAATGGAAAGTTTCACCTTGGCTATGATTTTTGACAAATTAGAATCAACAGAAAATTCAAAAAGATAACAAGGAAGAAGTTATGAAATGAATGTTTTATGATTATGATCCTCCTTTTTTTATTTCTTAACTTCTTCCTTATCTTTTGGAATTTTCTGCTTTCCCTAGATGTCAGAAATTAAGTCTAAAGAGGAATCCTATTCACTGTATAATAATTATTACAAATTTCACTTAATTCATAATATATTGTAATAGATATGATTTATATATACCATATTTAATGATATATATATACACACACACACAGTTTATCCTCAATTTAACGGACTAATTGGGATCCGTTATTGGAGTAAGTCCATTAAATCCGAAAGTTCATCATATGACGAAACAAAATGCACCTAAATGGCCACATCTTATGTCAAATGCAGTACATTAGGAACAATGTTGAACAAGAATAATATTTTTATCTAATGCGGTAAAACTGTTAATCGAATTTGAAGAAAATGTAAATTATGACTTTGAAATTTCCTTGCACATGTCATTCACGGTCTCTCACTCTTGCCGCTTCACTTCCGACTGAGGTAGTTTTTTCTATATACATACATATTCCATATCACCACATTTTATATCAACCTAAAAGTGCGAAAAACTAATAGATTGGAACAGTTGGCAATCCAAAATTACCCGGAAAAGTTTTTTCTTGAGCAATCACTGCATTCAACTAGTGATTATACTTGAAATTTAAATTAGCATGCCTTTTGTTTCATTTGACATACCACTCCACAATGTTTCTGTCTCGTAAGTTACTAACGCACAGGCACAAAAAACATCGCCGCAGTGAGTACGAAGTCCTGCAGGAAATCCTGTGGTACTGAGAATCAAACCAACGTATCCCTAAGTGCAGGATAACAAATGAATTTGTATTTTCACTGCCTCCTTTTAATTTCATCGCTTGGTGCTCAACACCCTTGCCAAACATACTTTCCCCTAGAAGTTTCGTCGACGGTCCGGACGGGACGTTCAAAAGTGACGAAAATGTTATGGCAAAAACTGAAAAGTATAGAAAACAATCAGACGAACCAAATGTCAGGCAATAATGCTCTTTGCGAACAGACTGCTCTCAGCATCGACGCATGGTGATTGGTCTGAAATCACGGACAAAGCGACGATAAGGAGTGGATTCTCAGTGACCGGATGGCTGTCGGCCATGAGTTCATTAAAGGGTTTACTGTGTGTGTGTATATATATATATATATATATATATATATATATATATATATATGGATACACTAGGGGCCTATTTAAATTAATATTTAATTTGCGAAATTTCTTTATATATAATTTATTTTTACAGGGCTATTTCTTTTTGTGTTTTATTGAATTTGAAAAACTTCTCTATATACAATGTTGTTCGTCATAGTTATCCATTGCTTAGCATCTGGTATAATTCGAATTTAATACTTACCTTAACAGAAACATCTTTAATTGTCTTAGGCTGCAATCTTTGTAGATGATTGGCTAGTTGAGAACTTTTAACGGATGTACTGGGAGTAATGGGCAATGGGCTCTCAAATCTCTTCATTATCTCATTCTTTATTTCTCTGGCTATAATTTGCTTTGTATTGTATGGTAACTGATATGATGTCTTCATTCCCGGAAACACTACAAATTCCTCGATGTTGCTAAAGTAATACACAATTAGTTCATATAATTAATACGTATAGGAAAAATGCTCACACTAAAACTGAGTACAACTAAAATTTTTAACTCTAGCAACAGAAGCATATCTTTTGATTATAAAATAGTAAAATTAACATTATACCACATCAAAAAATGATGCAGCTAAGCAGTTCAGTTCAGGATACTAATGTCCAGCCCAAACTACAAGAGCTAGAGAGCTGAAAGTTTCAATTTTATTAGATATGATGGAGAAACCTACAGATAAAATGAAACTTCTCACCTAAGTGACATGAGTTCGACTCCAGAAATTCCGAAAGTTGCGTTTTTTCCCATAAGAAAAGCATTGCGCCATTTTTGTAAATTAATTTTAGGCACTTGCCCGTAAGCTAGAAAAATGAAATTTTCAATGTTGCTACATGGTCACAATATCTATTAGGAATTATTGTTACTTATGCTTATGGTGTCCTGGGTTCGACTCCAGATACTCCGGAATATCTCCCATAAGTTAGCATGGGAAAAAGTTATCCCAATGTGTAGACCAAACTAATAAGTTTCGGAAGCTGAAATTTTGCAGAATTATAGAATTTTTTTCATAACCAACGATAAAAATCGAAAATTTCAAAATTTTTAAGGGTTGTTTTAACCCCATTTGAACATTAAAGTTTAATAATTTTTATCTTGGAAACTATATGCTGCAGGTTCGAGTTTTTAAAATCATTTTGTAGCAAATTATACAGAAAAAAAGGAAATTTTGAAAAAGTTCAAAAATTAGACAGCTAAAAATTCGCAATTGTTTAAACAAATTTTCACGGTTTATGTATTACTGAATGTGCTACGAAGCTGAAATTATTTTTACCGGTAGAATTTGTAAAAAAACGAAATAAAAAATTATTTAGGGATTATACAAATTTTGATATTTTAATTTGTTTGGCAGTTAAAAATTCTTCAAGTTTAAACAAATAGGTCAATGTTTAGACACTACGTGGCGAGTTAAGGAGCTGAAATTTTAAAGTTATTTAGAGTTTAGTCTATAAAAACGAATAAACATTTCAATATATCCCTGAAATTGTTACTGCGGCCATTAAAAATTATTTAAATTTGAACAATTAGATAAATGTTATTTCACTTCTAATTGTCGTATAAATTTGAAATTTGGCAAAAATGTGTGGCATTATTAACCCAATGTGGGAAAAGTATAATATTTCCTAAAATTGCAAAAATTAGTGATTGTTTTACTCCATTATTTTTCCATAATGAAAAAACAAAAAACCGGTCGAGAGGAGAAATTTTTAGAATTAAAGAAATAGTTCTCATGATGAAATATCTCTCTGAAAAATTAATGTTTTTTCAAGGTGAGATGAAATGCTTGCAGTGTGCAAGTACTTTCTACTAGTATAAGATACAGGGGCATATTTTACCACTATTGCAGTGAGAGAGAATGGGAGGAAGAGAGGGAAAAGAATTGGATAAAAGGAGAGAAGGAAAAGAATTGGTTAGAGAAAGAGAGAGAGGAAGAATGGGAAGTTTTAATTTAATTCCTTAGTCATGCCTACCTATCATTTTTGACAGGCAGTTCCATTCATCATCATCATAGGTAGTCTGTCCGTAGACAGGTCCGTGATTATTCATGGTTAAACCTGGTTCTCCATATACTCCTATTTTCCGCTGTCCTCTTTATATCTTGATAACTCTCTTTCCCTTTCAAATCGTCTATCAGCTGAAACCTTTTCCTACCTCTTTCCCTTTTCCCATCTAGTTTTCCTTCTAACACGTCTTTAATCATACTCTCTCTCCTCAGGTAATGTCCAACCCAGTTAGCCTTCCTCTTTCTGATAGTCTGTATAATCATTCGCTTCTCTCCTATTCTTCGTAGCACTTCATCGTTTTTCATCCTATCTGTCCATTTTATCTTCAGCATTCTCCTCCAAGTCCACATTTCAAAGCTTTCCAAGTATTTGATGTCATTTTTCCTTAGCGTCCATGTTTCTGCCCCATACAATGCTATACTCCATACGTAGCATTTTATCAACTTCTTGCGGATATCTTCCCTTATATTCCCTGTAAGTAGTTGTTTCTTTCTCCTGAAAGCCGCTTTTGCTTTTCCTATTCTAGTTTTGATCTCATCCGTACATTTTGCCTCTCGTGTTATGATACTTCCAAGGTATTTATATTCTGAAACTTGTTCTAATGGCTTTCCCCCAATAGTTATGTTCAGATTCTCTTCTTTACCCGATATTCGAATGACCTTGGATTTTTCTGTATTTATTTCCATACCGTATTTTCTACCTGTTATCACTAGTCTATTTATCATTTTTTGTAGCTCCTCTTCCTTTCTTGCTAGAAGTACTTGATCATCTGCGTATTTTACTGTTCTTATAATCCTTCCTCCAATTTTGAAATCCCCTGTGCCTTCTAAAGCTTCTTGCATTAGACTTTCTCCATATATATTGAATAGGGTTGGCGATAGGCAGCATCCTTGTCTTACTCCTCTACCGATATTTATTCCGCAGGTGTCCACATTCTCAAACCTGACCTTTACAACTTGATTCTCATATAGATTCCTAATCAGTCTCCTGTCTTTCCAGTCTACACCTATATCCTTTAATATCTTCATCAACTTTACCCAATTTACTCTATCAAAGGCCTTCTGCCAGTCTACGAAACATGCGCAGATATCTTGACTGTATTCTATTGCCCTTTCTGATATGATTCTAACTACTCCTATAGCATCTCTAGTTCCTCGTCCTTTTCTGAAACCGAATTGATCTTCCCCTATTATTTCTTCTGCCTTTTTCTCCAGCCTTTTATTAAGAATCCTCGTGATGATCTTCGATGTGTGTGACAGAAGGCTTATAGTTCTGTAATCTTTACACTGCATTGCCTTTGTCTTCTTCTTTAGAGGGATCATTGTTACTTCTAGGAAATCCTGAGGCCACTCTCCCGTGTCGTAAATCTTATTAATTAATTTCGTGATCGCTTTTAGTCCTTCTGATCCTATGACTTTAAGTATCTCAGCCGGTATTCCATCGCTGCCCGTGGCTTTCCCCTTCTTAAGTTCCACTATCGCTTTTTCTACTTCGCTCTCCATAATACTTGGTCCTAAGTTGTCTTCTTCAATGTTTTCCTCATTTTCCAGTTCTATTTTTGCCGCTCCTGTCTGTTTGCTGTATAATTCCTTAATGTATTCTTCCCATACCTGTGCTACATCCTTTGTTTCTGAGACTATCTTCCCATCCGTATTCATAATTCCTTTACCACAAATTCCATTAGACTTCTTATCTTCTAATTCCAGTGCCCTAGCGTACATCATATCGTACCGTCCTAATTTCTCCATTTGTTCTATTTCATCACATTTTCCTTTTAGCCAATTTTCTCTAGCTTTATCTGTTACCCTTCTCAACTCATTGTTTATACGCCTATAGTTGGCTCTACCTTCTTCACTGTTAACGTTTTTCCATTTTCGTCTCTCATCCATTTTCTCCAGCATTTCCTTCGTGATCCATGGTTTTCTGATTTTCTTCTCTTGTTTTCCAATCTCTTTATCCATGGTATCCTTGATACTGGTTTTAATTTCATCCCATTCTATATCGACGGTCTTCGGTTTGTTTTCCAACTTTCTTAGGTTATCTTCCAACTTCATGCTGACTACATCCTGCCTTTCTTTCAGTTTTTCTAGGTCCCAGGTCTGTCTTTCTCTTCTCGTTTTTCTTATTTGTTTGAGCTTTGTACTCACGTCAAGTATTAGAAGGCTGTGATCTGAATCAATGTCTGCTCCTTGCAATGCCTTGGCGTTCTTTATGCTGTTCCTAAATCTCTGTTTTACAAGGATGTAATCTATTTGGCATCTCATTCTATCTCCTGGGCTTTTCCATGTGTATAACCTTCGTTTATGGTTTTTGAACCATGTATTAGTCACTACAAGGTCATTATTGATGCAGAATTCTACGAGTTTCTCCCCTCCTCGATTTCTCTTCCCAAGTCCGTATTGCCCGACAACATTTTCTTCCTGTCCTTCTCCGACTATGCTTCCATTATATAACCATAAATTATGATTTTGAATCAATTCAAAATTCTTGAAATATTTTTTCTCACTCTTTGAACGGGTATTCAACTAATACGTTTTTTGTAGAACAAAAATATTTTAAAATAAAAATAAAGCTCAACACATTTAAGCCAGGGCCAGATTAAGGGCTTTGTAGGCATTATGGCTCGTGGGCCTTTTATCTATTATTAATATGTACCGTATTTAATAAAAATAAGTATTTACATGGAAAAAACTGTTTTCTTTCCCTATCCTTCATGAAATGCCAATTGTGTTGACCTTGTAATAAAGAAAATATATAAACTGGTAAGGGGTTAATTGCCAACAAGAGTGCCATGTCATGGCAACAAGATGCCCTATGGACAGTTGATCAATTTATTAAAATTATAGTTTTTGTGGATGAAAGTTGTCATATCAAAACAAGTTGTTTTTACTTACGGATCCAAATTATAAACATAAACAGCTTCTGGAGTTCTCTCTTGAACATATGTCAGATTATAATCAATCATTGTCTTCACCAGATGTGAAAAACTAGTTTTCTCCCGTTGATTGTAAAGTTCAACACTAATCTGGAATTAAGGCAAGGAAATCATATCCACATTTAAGAGTTTTATCTTTGCTTACAAGTTACTATTTTTTAAGAATATGACGCACATTGATGCTAATTAATAAAACTATATAATGATATTAATATGCTAAATTTATTCAACAGTATTGTCTATATTTCAAGTGCTACTGGGTCCAAGAGATTTTCAAATTGAAGAAGTTATAAGAACAACAAATAGAAAAGAAATGGATTTCACTGTAGAGAAGAGCTTAATACATGAAAAACAAAAAATCTTCTAATTTTATAAATTACAATGAAACTTTTCAATGCCTGTGAATTCATTCAGCATAAATCATTTCATATAGTACACTCAGTATTTTTATTTTAAATGATCATCAGTAAAGATTGATCTATTTTGACTTTCATGTATAAAAATTTATTTTGGTTGTTTTTAACGATCAAATGTTACTGGTTGACAAGCTTGGCATTATCTCTTCATGATCTTGACCTCAATGACTACAGGAAAATGCCAAATCTGATTTTCATAAGCTAATGCATAAAATTTAAATTATGGTTCATAAAAGCAATTGCTGATGCATTAATTTCAAAATCAATATAACCATGTAATAAATTTTGTTTTCTCTGAAAATATTGATTTTGCTCAATTAGTTTACAAAGACTACAGTAAAAATATTTCATACAAAAATTCTAAAACATAGATATGTTTTGTGTTGTTTCGGAACAAATAAATGAAACGAGATAAAAATTAAATTACAGCAATACAAATACAACAAAAACTGAGATTAATGTAAAATTAGGTTAAAAATATTGAGCAATAGAAGCAAGCCATTGGATTGGGTAAGAGCCTACAAGGGAGTGAGGCAGAGCCCATGCTTGTTATATACCGTATTTCCTTAATTCTAAGACGCCATCGATTGTAAGACGTAATATCTTTAAAAAAAATTATACTACAGATTGAATGGAATGTAAGATGCACCCCGATTTTAGAAACATTAAAAAGTGAAAAAAGTGGGTCTTTGAATTGAGGTAATACAGTAATACAATGGCTTAAAAATGATTTCTTGAAAAGAAGATTAAATATAAAAGAATTATATACTTACAGAACGTAGAGGAGGTGAAATGATTGTAAGAAGTGGAGCAAGGACATCTAAATATAAAGTGCTTCGTGAGTGGTGAGATCTTATGGCAGGCAACAAGCCTTCCATTAATGAACTCATTGTCTGGTTGAAATTTGAAAATCTTGTATGGGCCTATTATATTAAAACAGTAATACATTATAATCTCAAATATATAATTACCAACATTTGATTTGAAGCAAAATTATAAAATGCAAATAAGTTGAAATAACCCTAATTAAGTACATATGTGAAATAGAGCAAAACATCTTGAATATGGCACAATTAGGACAGGAGTTTATGCATTTTTTATGAATTTCATATCCAATTAAAAGTAAATTATTATTAAAAATAATGTTAAGATCTACCAATACACATGATAACTAAAATTTGTTATATAAGAATAGATAATAAACGTATCCATTAAAAGGCAAAAATCAATTTCCTCACCTCAAACCCAGCTCGAGGATACATTAGTTTTGGCCATGAATTTTCAGCAAACAAAAAGTGCCACTTCACAAAAGAAAATGGCAGGTATGGATAAAGGAAATATGTTTGCTGAGAATGGATCATCGAGCTCATCAAATCAAAAAATGTAAAACAGTCCATTCCAACTGCAATCTGTTTTAAAATAAAAGACAGGCAAAACAATGTGAAATACCATAAAAGCTGTAGTTAGGTTGCCCCAAGGTTGTGGTAACCAGCCCCTTTGGTAGAGAACCCATCCATTTGCTCTGCTAGCTGTTCCTCCCCTTTTGGAGTATTATTATTATTTTTTTTAATTCTAAAAATAATTATCACTCTACAAAATACAAAAACAATATACAGTAAAATCTCGCATCTACAGACCCCGATCTTGTAGACTTCAGATTTTACGGATCAACAATTGGCAAATTGCCTCTGAAGTTGGCTGCTTTGTAGCATCTGGTTTACCCAACAGTTTTATTGGTGATTATCTCGATCATTGAATTTAATCCACTTTTGTGTGACATGTTACTTGTTTGAAAAAATCAATTGAAATGCTTTTGTTGTTTGTATTTATGGCAAATCAACCTCTTGGATTGTTATAGCAATAACTCCATCCACATGAAACACACCCAAAAGGGAGGAGAGAAATCCAGTGCCAGCATTAGCATACTCTTTACAAAGAGCACTAAGGAGGCCAACTGCTAAATGTCCCTTCCTAAGGATGGACCACTGACTTGCGCAATCTCCTTAAATCACATACTGTATCTGCCCAAATACAAGCCAACCCCCCCAAAAATTTCAGTCATTTTTTGGCAAAAAAATAAATTTTGTAGATTTTATGCTGAAGTGAGCCAGGCATGCATATGCATGGCCTAGAACACATTATTCGAGATTGAAAAAAAGATTGGGAAATGGTTTAGTTGTTCACATTTTGAAATATTACTCCAATTAATAATTTTGCATTGTTGAATAATGTTCCACATTCAGTGACAATAATGAATGGAGTTTTAACATGCATACAACATTACAATGGCTATAGCAATGACTACAATAGCCAATTAAAACTAATAGGAACTTCTTTTAATGGCTAATGAAAAATAATACAAATTGCTAACTATTCTTAATGATACATATGCATATCCCTGAGGAACAAAAGAAAATATCCAATAGCATTTAGAAACAAAAGAACATATTCTTAAACATAAATGAAAAATTAAAATTGATTTACTGAATCAGGTACTAGGAGTATATTCTACAACACTTTCTTCTTCTCCACTGGAAGATTGGTCACTGAAATCATCATCCCAAAGAACGTCATCCTCGCTTCCACCAATAGCATTTGAAATGCAGCACTTCTTTAAATACTCTTATACTATAGACTCATTATTTATTCATTAATATTCATCGTAGGTCAAATATTTACTTGACAAAAATATAGCACTATAATTTGAATGCAATGGCAATGAGATATGTGCTGCCATCTATGAGAATTAACCGTACCCCCAAATTTTTTCTCGGTCTCGCATTTAAGCCGAGGGGTGATTTTTTCGTGATAGATTTTGACAAAAAAACATCGGCTTGTATTTGGGCAGATACGGTAAGTATGGGATGGGAGGATCACATGTTGAAAAATCTGACTTCTGCCAGATTCGATCCTGGGACTGCTACGTGGAAGGACAAAGTTCTAACCACTCCATCACTGAAATGCTAAGCTGCAATGTATCAAACAGAAAGATTTTCATACTTGAAAGAAAGCGTATATATACAGTAGAGCACAGTTTTTTATAACTTATTTTAGCAACTTATGTGACCATGTGCTTTTCGCCTCTATCTTATGGACTATCGCCTTTTCCAGACAGCCCTTCTAACATATAATCTGTAGAATTGAGGGTATACTGTACATAAAATAGAATTTCCGAACTTTTAGATATAGAACTAAATGAAAGACAATCTGAAAACTAAATACAAGTCTTAAAACTTTACTGAGTTAATATTACATAAGGTTAAAGCACAGAATGCCCTAAAAGTGTACAACAAAATAAGTATGTACATTTATTTAAGATTTATGTTGAATAGAATATCCAACACTTTATATTTCCTTACAAGTAATAAAACTGATGATAGGAAACAATTTCAAATTTATATTTAAAATAAATATTGTTAAATGTTATGTAAAGAAAACCATGCATCATAAATTATACAGGCACACAAAAAATGCATTCTGAGCATGTGCCTACAATACTTATTCAGCACAAGAGCCAACAAAAATGATAAATTTACATAAATAGTTTCTTTGATTAAATTTTAATTGAATTTCATTTGATATAAAGAAAAATTTTCTAAATGTATACCTCTTTCAGGGAGGAATCCTTCTGTTTTACACTAAGGTAATTCTCAAAGACCCCTTGAGATAACTTATCATAATCTCCAAAACTATGGACAGCTTTCATGACACGTGACATTCTGAAATAATAATACAGCTTATGGTAAAATTACACTCATTCATGGAGGAAAACTGTTCTAGTGCAAGGAACAAAAATAATAAATATTTGAATCACTATGCATTTCTTGGAAATGTTTTATTTAGGAAGCTAGTTTTCACCATATTTTCAAAATATACAACAGTCCCAGTTCTTGCATGGTAGAGAGTAACCAAAGGAATAATCAGTATGCATTTACACCTTCTGTAACTAGCATTCATATTCCAAGACTGTACCTCTTTCAAGCAAACAAATCATAAATAGAAACCTAGTACAGGCAGCCCCTGCTTTCACAATACAATTTGATTCTGGAGATCCCATCATAAATTGGACTCAACACACTAATCAGGATATAACGGTTAATTTGGACAATTTATGTATTATATGCTCTCCAAAATGGTAGAGGGTTACTGTTCAATGACTGTATGTCAAAAGAATTGTATTCACAATTGTGACACAAGTTATAACCTGGATGTATGTGCCCACAGCAGCTAACCTTGCTGACTGCAATAAATATAGATTGTCATAAATTGGATTTTAACATCTAATCCAGAGTTGGATCTTAATGCTGTTTCAATAACAAAGAGAGTCTACAGGAGTTTGATGTCACATACCAAATGTAAGGAATTTTACAGATTTTAAAATGTAGTATGGCTCAAACTAAATAAATAATTTTTAAAGTCTATTAATAGTTACTACTGAGTTAGATTCTTAATATTCTAAAGAATGTAGATTATTTGTATTCTTGACAACTTGCTTCATCTGTTAACTCATTAACCTTTTCCCACACATAGCATAGTAAAGTTTAGTTTACTCACCATCCCCCCTCCCACAGATTGCATAGTAAAGCGTACCTGCATTTTGGTTAGATTTTATCACTCTGTATTCGACTGATATAATCTCTTATTACATATGCATCCAGTGGAACTTCCTTTACTAATTTGTATCATTTTGTAACAACATACTCGAAAATTTTTCCTTCGAGTTATCAGTTTCAAGTACAACCTCAATTTTCTAAGTAACTGTAAATATGGCATCGAGTAGTAAAGACAGCGATGAGGTGATAGTTTATGAATTACACAATATTGAGTCTGTTAATGATGATGACTGTGATTACTCAAGTGGAAGTAGTGTTTTTGAAGGTTTTGACATTTATAATGTGACAAAAGTGAGGGAGGTGTGGCATCCAATAGCAGAAAGGCAGAACAAAGTGTTGTTGATGAAATTGATTGAGCGATTTCTTAGTCAGAAAAGTGTGACTGCATCCTGAGGAATGATTTTATTTTAGATGTAGGTCTTATTGATAACCTACCAACTGGAGCAAGTGAATTACAATATTCGGAATATATGTTGAGCAATGATATTTTTATTAAAATCACTGAAGCTACAAATGCATTTTCAGTGTCAAAGTCTAAGAATGGCAAGAACATCAAGGGCTGGGAGGAAACAAGTGGGAAAGAGATAAAAGCCTACCTGGGTGTATTGATCTACATGGAAATGCACGATTTGTCCAAAATCAGAGATTATTTTTCTGGTAAGCTTCTTGAATGTACCATCATAAGGAATTGCATGACAGAAAAGAAGTTTGTATTTTATCACGATACTAGCATAATTGCCCATCAAATATGACATGCATGCGTGGATTAAGTATTAAATTTAAGGCGCATCCCATTCTTCTTCCCTCCCTCTCCTCTCTGGAAAAACAGACTTCCAAGTCTTAAACTCACCCTAATAAAGACCATTATCTATCTATCTCTCCCTTCCTCTCTCCTTTCTTTCTTTGTCTCTCCCATATTAAAGCATCCAAAGCATGCTTTCCTTATGCATATAGTATAAGGACTGAGACAACAATACAATCTCGAGGTTTAACAATGACACAGTCAACAAGGCAACATATCATTAAAAAGATTAAATTTTGGAAAAAATAAATGCAACTTAAAAAAACCTTCTGGCCCAACTCATTGGTACTTTCATCTTCCTCAAGCAACGTGGTAGGAAACAGATATCTCTTGTCTCTCACAAAAATGTTTCACCAACTGGTCAAAATTGAAGGCAGAGTAAAGATGTGTGTATTTTGTAGATCAAGAAAGCGGAAAGCTGTGCAATCAGCATTCAAGTATAAGGTATGTGACTTACATCTATGCTGCATCGGCTGTTTTCTGCAGTTTCACCAAAAAAAGGAGTTGCTGAATATAATTACATACAAGCAAGTGTAATACATATAATATGATGGGAAAGAGAGTGAATTGATGAATGAAATGGATAAAAGGAGGATGGATGTTTTGTGTGTGAGTGAAACTAAGCGTAAAGGGAGGGATGTGATAGAAATGAATAACGGTAGTTTGGTCTTTTGGTCTGGTGTAGATGAATGCGTGCACAGTACTCAAGGTGTGGGATTGATACTGAATGAAAGGGCTAAGATGCATGTGAGAAAGCATGAATTAGTGTCACCAAGGCTGTTGTGGGTGCGGATGAAAGTGGGTGTGCGCAGGATTATGCTTGTTGCATGTTATGCTCTGGTTGACGGTGAGAATGAATATGATAAGAATAAATTTTGGGAAGAGAGATATTTTGAGTGAGTGAGAACCAGGAGAAAGAGTAATTATGCTCAGAGATATGAATGGATAGGTGGGAGTAAAACAAGAAGGCACGGAAAGGGTCCTTGGACCATTTGGTGACCCAAGAGTGAATGATAATGGTGAAAGCTTGGTGAATGTATGTATGGAAATCGGATTGTTTGTCTCGAACACATGGTTCAAGCACAAGTCAATCCACTTGTATACATGGACAAGAGGGATAGCGAAGAGTGTGATTTACTAATTTATGATCTCTAGAGTAGATCTTGGGAGAAAATGAATTGTGAGAAAGAGGAAAGGGGAGAAGATAACTAGAGTAAAAGTGGAAAGATTGCAAGAGCAAATGAATAGGTGGGAATATGAAAGTGTGCTAAAAGAAAGGCTAATGGCCGAAGAGAGTGAATGGAAGGAGGAAATGAGAGAAGAGAATCTGGAGAAGGCTTGGAACAGATTGAAAGGTATTATCTTGCAGTGTGCTACTAAGGTGTGTGGGACTGCAGTTGTTGAAAGAATGAGAGGTGATGCATGGTGGAATGAGAGAGTTAAATTGGCTGTGAATGAGAAAAAGGAGGCATATGTGAGAATGATTGCTGCTAAGAATGAAAATGAGCAAAAGGCACTGTATGAAATGTATAAAGAGAAAAGGAGAGCTGCAAAAAATATTGTGAAAGAGAGTAAAGAACAATTGAAGATGAATGAAGCTGAGAAAATGCAGAATGATTTTGAGGGGAATAAGAAGTTGTTCTGGAAATGGGTGAAGAGAGCAAGGCAAGGAGTGAGTAAGGGTGTGAGCAGAATTCAAGGAAAGAATGGTGATATGATGTGGAATGAGAGTGATGCAAGGGAGTGTTGGAAAAAGTATTTTGAAGAGTTGTATGGAAATGTTGTGAATGGGTCTAAAAATCCGAGTGAATCTGTTGGAGTGAATATTAATGAATATGACGGGATTAGTAAGAACGAGGTAGTCAAAGCAGTGAATATGTTGAAAAATGGAAAAGCTGCTGGTATGGATGGCATAACGGGAGAGATGTTGAAGTATGGAGGTGATTTGCTTATGTGTTGGATGTGGGATCTGTGCGATCTGTGTGCAAGGAGTTCGAGAGTGCCTGCTGAATGGAAGGATGGTGTAATTGTACCGTTCTACAAGGGTAAGGGAGATAGGACTGAATGTAAGAATTATAGAGCGATTAGTTTGCTGAGTATACCTGGAAAGGTATATGGGAAAGTTTTGATTGAAAGAGTACAAAAGGTAACTATGGATAAAATGTGGGGAGTGCAATGTGGCTTCATGCCTGGAAGGGGTTGCACCGACCAAATATTTGCCCTACAGCAAGTGGTTGAGAAGTGCATGGATGTAAGAAAGAAAGTGTACTGTGCATTTGTTGATCTAGAGAAAGCATATGACAGAGTGAATCGTAATGAATTGTGGAATGTTCTGAGCGAGTATGGAGTGAATGGTTGGTTGCTGAATGCTATAAAGGTAGTGTATACTGGAAGTAGGGCATGTGTAAGGGTGAATGGCATGATGAGTGATTGGTTTAGAGTTGAGCAAGGTGCACGACAAGGATGTGTCATGTCCCCTTGGTTATTTAATGTGTTCATGGATAAATGTGTGAGACAGGCATGTATGGATATGGTGGGTGTTATGGTTGGTGGAGAGAATGTTTGTGTACTTCTGTATGCTGATGATGCTGTGTTAATGGCTGAGAACCCAGGAGAATTGCAGAGAATGTTAGATAGCTTGGATGATATGACAGTGAGAATGGACTTAAGGATAAATGTGGCCAAAACCAAGGTAGTTGTGTTCGATCGGGAGAATGAGGTGAACGACTGTCAATTTAGCACAAATGGTGGAACGAATGAGGTAGTGGATGAATTTGTATACCTTGGTAGAATGTTCAGTAAAAATGGTCGAGTAGATGGGGAAATCAAAAGGACAGTGAATGCTGGTAGAAAGGTGGCAGGGAGTGTGTGGTCGATTGCAAAGAATGAATGGTTGCCAAAAGAAGCGAAAATGTCTGTATACAAGAGTGTTTTAATGCCTACCTTGCTGTATGGCAGTGAAACATGGGTGTGTCAGGAGAAGCATAAAAGTAGTTTGAATGTGGTTGGGATGGGATACATGAGAAGAGTTTGTGGAAAATCTAGGAGGGACAAAGTAAGGAATAATTGGGTGATGAACGAATGTGGTATGAAAGCTAGTGTGACAGATCTGTATGAGAGAGGTCTGCTGAGGTGGTTCGGGCATGTAGAAAGAATGGAGGAGAGTAGAATCACCAAACAAATATATGAAGGAAGAGTGAATGGCGAGAGAGGGAGAGGCAGACCGTGCAAGACTTGGTTGGATGTGGTTGATGAGACTCTGAGAAAAAGGGACATGAAAAGTATGAGGAATAAAAGGAAATGTGTGACTCAGTGTATGAGTGTAAGTGAAGCAAAATAAGTGTGCAAGGATAGAAGTGTGTGGAGGAAGATGATGGGTTGGTAATTGGCAGACATATGGCACGGCTTACCCCGCAAGGAAAAGCATCAAGGTGTGTTGTTGTTGTTAAATTATATAGTTTCAGGGTCCTATTATAAACATTTTATGAAAATCTTTAGAGTAGATAAAAAGTTATCAATTTTATAAATAACATAGTTTAGAATTCAATCTACATCAAAATTAAATGTGTTAAAACACCAGAAGGAAGGGTATTTAAATTGCATGGGAAAGGGTTAAACATTGATTTGAAATGTTTTTATGTATTACTCATATTTGTCATTTTAAATCTTCTAAAACCTGTTAAATAATTTGGAAACATTGAAACAGCCGGTTAAAAATGGAGATTGCCGACACAGATACATCAGACTTCTCTGATGTATTTCTCTCGTAATACAATACAATACGTTGACAAAGTTTTAAAAAGTTCTTTTTAAAGACTTAAAAGTTCAACCTACATGCTGCAATATACCGTCTTTTTAAAAGACATTATATTGAAATATATTTTATACTGTTTAAATATATATAGATGTTTCATTTATATATAGTTTCATACCAGCGAAAACATGTAAATTTCTTAAAAACCCAAATAAATTGGAAAATGATGTGATCCTTACCTATTTTTAAGAGAATATTCACTGAATCTCAAAAGTGGAGAATTGACAGTTTGGGGTGAGAATCCACTGTCTTTTGCCATGCCATTATTGCCTCTGTAAAAAAATCAAAGGTTAAAAATTAGATATATCAACTAATGCCACCATTTCAAGAATTCTATTGTGTCATATGTTTAAAAAAATTATTTTAAAATCAAAACAGGATTGCTCAAGAAATCAATATCTATTTTTGAAGCATTTATTGGTTTATCTCATCATAAGTACAAGTCATTCAATGTTAGTTCTTTAGTGAAAAGAATTCTCTCCATTGAAAAATGTTTTTATTGAATGAAACTTGATTTTTTTATGCAGAAACTTAAAATTAATGCACATTTTGTTCATTTTCAAGATGGAATCAGTTTAAGAAAACTGATTCCACTTTATCTTTAGAACTTATTGCAATATATCTGAAGAACTAATTTGATTTTGTAAATTATTCATTACATGTATACAAAAACAAACATTGCCATGCTATGCATCGCTTCATCAAGCTATTTTTTATTTGGGAATAAGGAAATGTAACAAATTACACTACATACAACTAACTCACCCCTTATCTTTATGTATTCTAAATATCTCCTGCCATACATCAAACGCACTCTTCTGTGCATCTTTCACTCCAACATTTGATTTTTGTACATCAAACATCCTTAGTGGTTTACTCTGAGCTTTAAATAAATGAAGAAAAGAAATACACGACCTAATATCATTTTGCATCTTCTGACATAGAGCAATGAGGGTTCCCATGTCTGTTTTAATACCCTGTTCTTTGGCTATTTCCATCAGTCTGCAGGCAAGCCTATAATGAAGAAAATAATATAGTAGTATGTACAAATATTTTGGCCAAAGCAGAGGAATTTAAGAAACAATTCTTCATGATCATTCCTGCAGAAAATATGTATTAATTACCAAATCCATGAAAATGAGTTTAAACAAAATCAAAATGTATTATATACAGTGAAATTGTTTCAAATAATTTACATTATAAAATTTATCAAAATTTGTAATAATCTCATTGATTCTTATTATCTCTCAATAGTACTCAAATAGTATAGATGCAGGTTTTCTATTCCAGATCATTATATAATATGCCAATCAAGTTGAAAATTAAGTTTAAAAGTAGTAAACTAAGAAAATTTCTACTTTAAGTTCCCTAGCCATATGCAATACCCATAAGGTGACTCTTTTTTGAAGATTTTGTCCTCTAAAAATAATGTCCTCTTTCGTCCCTTTCTCATACATCCCTGCTTGGCTGATTCGGTTTTAATATGCTAATATGATTTTGTATACAAGTGTATATTATAAGTATTAAATTTGGTTAAAATTAATGTGGACAGTTAAACACAAATACGTGTAAAAATAATTTTTTTATTCCTTGTATTGTAGCTGCGCTGCTTTCTATATCTATACTAAACATCCTGATTTAATTATTTTGTGTTGCATGTGTACTTCATATAAAATTTTGTTGAAATCGGTTGTGCCAATTCCTTCCAAATGCATAATTACTGAAAAGTTTAACTTTGCAATTGTGGCACCCCTGCAGGGTCAATTCGGTCCAAATATGTCAATTTGGTCATTAATTTATGTGCATATTCTATGAACTAAATTTAGTTGAAATCAGTTCATTCATGAAGAAAATGTTAGGAGGGCACACACACGGACACCCGGACGATCTCATAAGACTACTTTCCATTTTTTGGAAAGTAGGCTAATAAAAGAAGCTGTGTGTGTCTGTTAGTCATAACTCTTCAGAAAATAAATGCAGGAGCTTCAAAATTTGGCAGCAGCTTCAGGTTGATCCTGAGAGTTGCAGTGGCAAAAATAATTCAGATTGGCCCACGAGGACCCCAGGGTCCTCATTGTTGGTCCAAATGTCGGTTTTTTGAAGATATCTCAGAAACCAATTGATTGATTTTGATGAATTCTCCACCAATATCAATGTTTTGATGAGACACATTTTCGAGCCTAAAATGGATAAAATCGGCCTACGGTGTCAAGGATCGTAATGTAAGGGCCGATCCAAATTTCACGATTTCGAGGATGGAATGGAATGGTCAGTCCAAATTTCGGCGATGTCCATCTGCCCTTACGCATATATCAGGGAAGAACTGGCTGAACTGATTTCAACCAAATTTGGAAGATACATAGAATCTTCACATAAATACAGGACCAAAATGACACATTTGGACCTGATCGACCAAGCAGGGGTGCCACAATTGCAAAATAAACTTTTCGGTAGTTATGCTTTTGGATGGAATTGGCCAAACCGAATTCAACCAACTTTGGTAAATAGAATCTTCACATAAATCCATGACCATAATGACATACTTTGACCCGATTAACTAAGTAGGGGTGCCACAATTTCAAAGTTAAACTTTTTGGTAATTATGAATTTGGAAGGAATTGGCCAAAAATGAAAATGAAATTTTGTATGAAGGAGTTGTGCAACATAAAAAAGGAAAATTAAGATTTTTAAGATAGATATAGAAAGCAGGGCTGCCACAATAAAAGTAATAAAAATTTTCTCTTTACAAGTGTTTGTGTTGAACTGCCCGCAACGATTTTAACCAAATTATATTTATTATGTACACATATATAAAACCATAATAGCATATTTGGACCAGATCAACTAAACAAGGGTGCCATGATTACAAATTAAACTCTTTCAGTAACTATGGATTTGGAAGGAATTGGCTCAGCGGATATCAATAAATTTTATATAGGTATATGATTTTTACAAAATACCATAATGAAATCAAGATTTTAAAAGCGGAGCTTAAGAGCAGGGTTACCACAATTAAAGGTAAAATAATATTTCATTTACACGTATTTCTAGAGAGCTGTCCGCATGGATTTAAACCCAATATGGTATATATAATCCTCATACAAATAATAACCCAAATAGTATATTACAATCATGTCGACTAAACAGGGCTACCATAATATAAAGGTTAGAATTTTTCTGTAACTCTGAATTTCGAAGGTATTGGCTGAACCAATTTCAATAAGTAATTTGAATTGGCTCAGCGGATATCAATAAATTTTATATAGGTATATGATTTTTACAAAATACCATAATGAAATCAAGATTTTAAAAGCGGAGCTTAAGAGCAGGGTTACCACAATTAAAGGTAAAATAATATTTCATTTACACGTATTTCTAGAGAGCTGTCCGCATGGATTTAAACCCAATATGGTATATATAATCCTCATACAAATAATAACCCAAATAGTATATTACAATCATGTCGACTAAACAGGGCTACCATAATATAAAGGTTAGAATTTTTCTGTAACTCTGAATTTCGAAGGTATTGGCTGAACCAATTTCAATAAGTAATTTCATTTGTAGGGCAGGTATAGAATGGCAAAACGAAATGAACATGTTTAGAATGGATTTAAAAAGCAGAGCTACCACAATATAAGGAAAAATAATTTTCTGATTTCAAAGCAAATACATTAATATTTGATTATACTACAGCAAATTTGATGAAAAGCATTCTGTTTGAAGATATCTCAGCAACCAATTGACCAATTTTTATGAATCGTCCACCAATATCAATGTTGAACCAAGAAACGTAGACTTAAAACTTGGTATACAAACTAAAGAGACGTTGAGGATGTGCACCTCAGTGTCAGAACTTTGATTCCTTGGGGAGGAGAGAGGTATCAAATTTGAGTCAATAATTAATTTGTTCATACCAATTAAAAGGGAATATTGGTCACTTACAATTAGAGTACCTTGAATTTGGATGAAAATATTACCGTGTGATATGTGCATGAAAAATTCTAACTCTAAACCCAGAGCAAAGCCCGGGCAATTACACTAGTAAACAATGAAGGAACTTGGGGATATAAGTTATTCTTTCTCTTAAAAGTGTCCTGTTTTGAGATTTTGAAGATCTGGTCATGTTAAATATCCAGTGTTTATGAAGATCCTTAATAAAATTAAAGAATTGTAAATTTCATATGAATTTTTTTGCTCAACTATTTCGAAACATTAAAAGGTTAGCTCATTCAGGCACAGAAATTTATGAGAAAAATATGTTTGCTGCACAAATATAAATATAACAATAAACATCAAATCGTAACTTAATAAAAATGTGACTTTAGAAATAAAATTAAAATAACTACAATGAATGTAGGAATGTGTTGGTAAAGCGGTTATAATGGAATTCTTATAAAAAAGCATTTCACAACAGGTATAAAAATTTTGTGCTACATAGGTACAAACACCAACATAAAAAAACTGGTGCAGCAGAATTCCTACTACTCTGCTTCAAATTTCAATACAATAAAGCAGCAATCATGAAAATTAATAAAATTGACAGCAGTAGATTTAATAAGGAACAAAAAAATATGATAATTACCTTGTATTAGCTGTAGAACCAAAGTGAATGACTAATGCTTGTTGCCTTAGTAATCTCAAGGCAGGAGCATACAAGTCATTGCAAATGCATATTATAGGTCGCTTTAACATTGTCTTCCTTTTATTACCCTTCTTTTCTTTGGCCTTACTTGATTCTTTACCCATAGCAACTTTTAACAATACATCAATTGATGGCTAGAATAACAGAAGAAATATATAAAGGGTTTGAATATATTATAAGTTAAAGTAAAATTTAAAACATGTTTTTCTACTATCAATGGAAATGCAATGTGTGACATACTGCACTGTCTTCCATTGTTTAGAAAGTCACAAATAAATTTCCATATATCAGCTGTTTCTCAGAATTAAGGTAATTTAAGTGCATGAATTCAGAAAATTAGTTCTAATGTGAAACTTTTAACTTTTTGAAGAGTGAGTTTTCAAGGGTTTTTAATATACTATCAGAATAAGTTTTTTGTCTATACACTACTCCTCATTTTACTTTCTCATATATGTAGTATACAGGCATAACCCACTATAACGTACAGATGCATTCCAGGGTTTCGGCTTGTAAAGTTAAAGTATGCTAAGCAAGTATAGGAATTACATGTTAAAGGAGAGTTAGGTTCCAGAATTGAGCCTAAACATGTTTTTTGCCAATAAATCCCCAAAAGTGTTGTATGTAGTACTAAAAGCATTAATTAATACATACACAGTCCTTAAAATAGTTTAAAATGTAAAAATAGTCGTGGAGTAGTTTTATGGCTGGCTGGTTTCTCGAGATTTTGGCGGTAATATGTACATGTTTTAGGAGTCCCCGAGTTCAAAACAGTGTTTGTCTGTGTGTGGCTCTTGAACGGTTAAACAAAAATGAATGTTATTTTGTATTTAGGCATATTATTATTCAGAAAAGAAACAATGAAGAGATAAACGATGAAGTGCAACAATATATTCATGTTGATTTATTAAAAAATGGCTCTGGAGTTCCTTCCAATCAGGAAAGATTGTAGTATGACTAGAAATATGAGAGTTTGTGCAATGTATACTGTACAGATTTAAAAAAATCATTGTCTAAACGTTCAGACTCTGCCTCAGTTCATTTTCGTCAATGTCTTGCTCACGCAGTTTTTATGACCTCCTTTCTACTAACCTTGACTGTATATGGGATGTTTAAAATCTGTCATTATTATAAGGGCCAACTTCGCAAAGGAAAACAACCCATAGAGCAATAAATGAAAAAAAACCAGCGAGCACTTAGCTGAGTCAATTCCCAACAAATGACAGTAGCTTCCAGTCAACTTCAAAAGTGATCATAATCATACACACACTGTGAGATAAGAAAAATTGAAAACGTATACCTAAATTCATACTCTGAGCAGGACAGCCCATGCTGAAGGTACTGTTATGGTCATACTAATTAAAGAGTTAACACTTACCTAAGAATGTAAAAAATGTTTCCCTTCAAGTATAATTTTGAATGTAGAATAATTTTGTAAATATATTTAAAAGAAAAATAAGCATGTGTGTGTGTGTATCAAATGTCCTTTATTGAAATTAATCAAACTTTCCTTTACGAATTCCATTGAAAATATAATACTAAAATTTTTCTCTCAATACAAATTTAACTAATTGCAACTAAAGTTTTAAGAACAATTCCATGAAAAGAAAAAGGAATTAGGTATATTGGAATAAATAATAATTAGTACAGCAATAGAATTTGAACCACTTGTTAATGCTGAATAATATCAACAAACAGAAATAAGATGAATAAATGAAATAATAAAATGAATAGCTAAAAAAAGTACTAACTGCAGGTGCCCCATCTATTTCATCCATCACTAAACAGTTTGGACGAGGTGAAATACCAACAACTGACTGCATAGAAGTAGCTGCTTCCAGCTTATTTCGGAAAGCTTCTGGACTCCGATCATCACTCGCATTAATTTCAACAACATTGTAGCCTTTAAAAAAATATATTTACTTTATTATTATAAAAATAATTAAAGGAAATAATGCAAAAACATAAAGCAACAATTTCACAGACCAAATTTTACACTTAAATGAAAATAATACTTTTGAAATCGCTTAATTTGTGAAATTAGTGGGAAATAATTTTGAAATGAAAAATTCTGCTATAAACGGCAATCGAACCCGGGTCTTCCACTTGCCGAGTGGATATTGTACCACTGAACTACTGTAGCAGATATAATTTCCTGTTTCTGAATGCGGGTGTATTTCTTAGTTGGGTCCTGGCAAGCCAAGAGAACATCAAAGAAAACTCCTTCTCAAATGGTGAGACTGCCAAAGCTAGAAATTGATGGGATAATATGATCTAAAGATCCTATGCAGATAGGCATAAGCTGTAATTTTGGCAAATAACTTTGAAACACGAAAAAACTCTGCTATTACCAGGAATCGAACCTGGGTCTTCCACTTGCCAGGCAGATATTCTACCACCAATGGCATCTGTTGTATTATTATTTTCGAAAAGCTATTACTAAATCAAGGTTGCATCTTACAATCGATGGCGTCTTAGAATCGAGGAAATACGGTTAAGTCAACACAGACGGATGTAGTGCCTTATGAGGTGAAAAATAGAACTACTTGTGACCAGTTAATCACCATTTTAAATAACAACAGCTGTAATTTACAAAACAGTCCAAAGTGAATAAGGAAATTGGGTTCTATTCTGTTATACCCCCACCCACATTGTTTTCTTTAGGTAACTTTTCTGTTTTAACCCCCCTCTAATTATTTGCTTCTTAGTTCTAATTATTACAATGGAGAGTGCAAATGTGAATGTGGAAGGACAACCAAGCCAACCCTCAACCCAACTTGATGGTAAGTGCAAATGTGAATGTGGAAGAATTGTTTTGCAAACCCCCTTACCCTCAAACCCCTGCATTGTGATTTTGTTGGAGTCCATAAAGGGGACTGCCGTCTCCTTAAACCCCCAGATTCCTCAGGGTTGGGTTAAGTGGTTGGGGTTAGATTCATTCTATTACATAGTTCCATTTCTCGCCATTCAAGGCACCATGCCTGTGTTGACTTACACCAAATCTTAGCCGTCTTGATAAGAGCTATCCCGTAAAATTATTTATGGCATAGTAGCACCGAAGTTCCTAGAACAAGCAGAGAATGGGGTTAATGCATGTAGTGAGTAGAGTCAGGGCCCCTAGTTCATTTTAAAATAGCTAGAATAAAATGCTGAAAGTGATCACCACCATGCTGGATACATAAATGTGCACTCAGCTTCAGCTTTAACAACAAAAACTGCACTTGGGGTATGTTCTCAATGACATCCCTGATTCTTCCCTTCAGTTGATCTAGGATATGGAGATTTGCCACCACTAACTTCTCCTCTCTACCTCTTTAGCTCCCCCTCTCTACCTTCTTCCTCACCTCCCATTCCCCTCCCTATCTTATATCCACCTCTTCCTTCCTCCCCTCTCTTAAATATAACATCACTAAATGGAATCGCTACAATAATATCATGAAAATAAATAATAATGTCCTAACAGAGGATGAAATTCATAGGGGCTGGTTTCAACAAAAAAAGCCACAAGTCACACAACATGCCATAACATTGGGGAATTATTCCTACTCTTTGGGACCATGTCGTTTCCAAGTCCTTATGGCCACCTCGATCCTCAGATCTGATATCCCCTGATTATTACATTTGGTGATACACTAAAAAAAAGGAAACTACAGATTTTCACACTCTTGATGAGCTAATGGCAAGGATCAGGGATATGATTGAGAGTATCTTTCAAGAAATGCCACAGTCTGTGTTGAAACACATGCAGCAGAGTGCACATTTATCTATCCAGCATGGTAGTGGTTACTTTCAGCATTTTATTCTATATTTTTAGATAAACATTTTTGAGTATCGTCAAACTTCACAAAAATTTTCAAGTTTATGTCTGATTTATATCTTGAGATAGTTATTTTTCAGAGTTCTCGAGAAAAAAATCACCCCTTACGGAGTGCCATATTACTGGAAGTGCCAGATAAAGGAAGTTGACTGTACTTTTTAAATGTAAATAACAGATATTTTAATGCAATGGTATTTTCATTTAAGTTGTACACGAGTGGAATTGTAAAGGGGAAGAGGGACAGAGAATATTTACCTGAATGCTCAGCTATCACAGTTGCAAGAGTTGTTTTGCCAAGTCCTGGAGGTCCACAAAGAAGAGCAATCCGTTTTACTGGATAGCCTGCATCATCAAGTTCTTCTGCAAAATCACCTGCAATTTTGTCATTAACATTGAACATCCAAATCTGAGTTATCAAAGAAGGAAAATAAAGATGTCTTACATCCTCATGCGTCCAACCACAATTTATGACAAATGCCATAAATAAACAGGAATCGTATTGAAATATTTTGTTTTAAATATTATTAAAATACATTATACTCATTACTTTCAATATGATTGAATGGACCAACTACAACCAAATGTAATCACTATCAAAATATTGTTCATAATATCAGTAAAATCATTCCCCTTAAATTACGTATACTTTTTACTTTGAACAATACTAACATACTGAATATAGCTGTTGGTTAACCGATCATATGTTTTAAATGGAATTAAGAGTAAATGCACCTTGAAATTTATTCTGCTTGTCTTTGGGTTCTTCCTTGCGTATTCTCTTCTTCTTGATATCAGTTTTGAACACCACATGATCCCAAAGTTTAATCCATTTCAGTAAAGTTCGATTAGTGCCCTTTAAAAAGATGGGATCAAAAATAAATTACAATAAAAACAAGAGAAAAACTGCCCTTTTGCTCAGGAGACCATTTATCACAATTTTATTATTTTACAGAAAAACAATTCTGATGTGGCCATCACATGACTTTCTCCATACATGCAATATTTCTAAAAGTTCCAAATAGGTTAAATGATAATAAATATTTTAAGGAACTGCGAGACAAATTTAAAGACTACAAAGAACTGATATAAACTCAAATCGCAGCCTTCTGATATTGGATATAGCCCCGAAGCTCCAACAATTAAGAAAATAAAGACGTAAAGTGTTTACAATAGATGCCAGTAGGTGATGTGGTGGTGGTAGCTAAAATGGTAGTTTTTAAAATATATCTTAAAAATGGGAAAATGTTTCGAACAAAGGTTGCAGAAAATTGAATTTCCTACAACTTTTATTCCAGTACTATTCTACATTCATCAAATATTAAAGCAAAAATTTCAAAAAATGGATGTGACAAGAGTAAACACCCACTTATGGTTGACCGATTTTTACCAAAAATTAATCAGTTCTTCTCCCTTTAACAAAAATGTCAAATATAAAATTAAGCATTGACCTGATTAATAGTTTTTGAGTTAGAGCACCCACAAAATTCTGGTCACAGACACACCCACAGACATCATCAAGAAAATAGTCAATATGTGTTCAGGGACCTTAAAACATGTATTTCCGTTGAAATCTCGATTCAATTTTTTTCATGAAAACAATAGTTTAATACCTACTTCGTATATGGAGAAAGTAAAAATTTCATTACTTTTCATTCGAA
Organism: Tanypteryx hageni; assembly: GCA_028673005.1. Lineage (NCBI taxonomy): Eukaryota > Metazoa > Arthropoda > Insecta > Odonata > Petaluridae > Tanypteryx > Tanypteryx hageni. The sequence goes on from CM054116.1 coordinate 98,472,797, forward strand.
TCTTGATATTCAGATGAAAGAACAGGCTGAAAAAGAAGTCCAAGCCAAAACTAATGCAGGCTGTTTTCACAAAGTTGACATCCCAAATTGATTACTTGTATTGACAGGAAATGTTTCAGTATGTGTTAGTCAATCCAAGGAATTCTCATACCATAAATACCACTTGTAATTCATAGTTTATTAATGATGGAGAAAAATTGGAAAACAAATTGAGCATTATCAGATTTAAAATACTAAAAGCAATGTCAAAATCTCTTTCTGACATATTTTGCACGTAATTTTTTAAATAAACGAATTTAATAAATGTTACTGTTTTTACGCTAATATGTATGGATAAACTTTCCATTGATGAAGGGTAGTTGAGTGGAAAAGAAAATAACCCATTTGTTCACTCATCTATGCACAAGCCGAGTTCGGTAATAATTATCTCCATGGCAACAATCTAATAAAATGTGATTTAAAATGCAAAAACGCTGTTTTAGTAGAATCTCAAGGAAATATGATCAATTATCAAAATTTGGCAATAGGAATTAGAATCTACATTCTTTTCACCTTAGAATAGTACAAACCTCACTCCGATATCACAATTATAAGATATTTTAATGTATTAAAGAAAACATCTCTGCATGATGAATTTGAGAATTCCAACGTAAAACAAATAGGGAAAAAACTTTACTGGAATCGATCCTGGTACTTCAATCTTCACCAAATAAAATATAATCCTGAGGTGGGACCTGGCAGCATGACCCTCATACCAAGTTTCATGAAAATTGGTCCATTGATGCAAAAGTTGTTAGTAGCGGACACACACGCAGACAGGACCATTTCATAAGGCTATGTTTCCTTTGGAAACCAGCCAAAAAATGAATAAGCATACAGTCCCATATTACACATACTTGGAACAAATTTACAATCCCAATAACCTCCTTTTACTTAATTATTGTTGAAGGACTTGAATAAACAACAATGAACTAAGAGAAAACAAATACCAGGAATTATGAAGCAACTACAAATATCCCTTAAAAATTCAAAAAATTTGATGTGGCCACCACATGACTTTCTCCATACCTGTAATATTTCTAAAAATTCCAATTAGGTTGAATGATAATAAATATTTTAAGGAACTGCGAGAAAAATTTAGACTTTACAAAGAACCGAAATTCTAACATTGGATATAGCCAAGAAGCTCCAACAATTAAGAAAATAAAAAGGAGCGTTACTAAAACGTAAAAAAGCATAAAGTGTTTACAATAGTCGCCGGTAAGTGGCATGGTGGAGGCAGTTAAAATATTTAGTTTTTAAGATATCTTTTAAACAATGCATTATATGGGAAAATGTTTCAAACAAAGGTTATAAAATTAAATTTCCTATAACTTTTATTCCAATACTTTTTTACATTAATCAAATATTAAAGCAAATATAAAAAAATGAATGACAAGAGTAAACACCCAGTTACAGTTGACCGATTTCTACCAAAAACTTACCAACTTGTAATTTTAACAAAAATGTCAAATATAAAACTTCGCGTTGACCTGATTTTTGAGTTCGAGCACCCACAAAATTCCGATCACAGACACACCCACAGATATAATAGAGAAAATAGTCAAAATGTGTTCAGGGGACCTTAAAACATGTATTTCCGTTGAAATCTCGATTTCAATTTATTTTATGAAAACAAAACTTTCTCTATATTACGTATATGGAGAAAGTAAAAATTAAGTCTACAGTTACATTTTGAAATTAAGAAATTTAGAGGACTCCATTATTTAGATGAGTTAAGAAAAAGAACTGTATCAAAGAGTATAACAACTTTACATTAGAATTAAACGTGTTAGCAATTCAAATAAAAACACTCACCTCGTCACTTAAAAGATCCAAGTATGACTTTGGTCGATATTTTTCCACCCAGAGATCACTGTTTTCTGTTTTTCTTCCATTCTGAGATACCTGAACGTCAGAAGCTTGCGACTCCATCTTCTTCCGTTCCAACTGGAAAGACAAAGAATAATTTTAGCATTAACATAAGATATTCCTGCTTCTTTAAAAATCACATCACATCAAATAGAGAAAGAAATCTGGCAATTATAAAATGGATGTACTCATTTCGTTTGAGGTGTCTGATCTATGTCAATTTATTATCAACTGTATTTGATGAATGAGGTAAAACTGATTGTTATGGCTATATACAGATATACATCAGGGGAGAATTAGCTGAACTGTTTCCAACCAAATTAGGTACATAGAATCTTCATGTAAATACATGACCAAAATGGTATATTTGAACCGGATTGACTCGGCAGGTGTGCCACAGTTGCAAATTAAACTTTTAGATAATTATGAATTTGGAAGGAATTGGTCCGATTTCAAAAAACTTTTGTACGAAGGAAATGTGCAGCATAATAAAAAACAAAATCAAAATGTTCAGTGAAGATATAGAAAGCAGGACTGCAACAATAAATGTAATAAAAAAAATTCTTTTTACACGTATTTGTGTTGAATTGTCCAATTTTAACCAAATTTAATATTTATAATGTAGACACATATACAAAACCATAATAGCATATTTAGCTTGGATCATTCAAACAGGGATGCCACAATTGCAAATCAAACTCTTTCAGTAATTATGGATTTGGAGAAAATTGGTTGGACGGATTTCAACTAAATTTTGTACATAAGATTTGTGCAACATATCATAATGAAATCAAGATGTTTAAAGCAGAGATAAAGAGCAGGGCTACCATAATAATAAGTAAAATAATAGTTCTTTCACACATATTTCTAGAGAACTGATCACATGGATTTTAAACAAATATCGTATATATATATATATATATATATATATATATATATATATATATAACAACTTACGGAAAAGGAAAGGTAAAATGAATATATGGATGTCAACAAGGTGTTGGGATGAGGAAACCCAGTGAGCACTCACCAATCAGACGACTTCAGGTTGGCGAGGCCCCGGGGATGTCGAAGCGACACACGTAAAATAACACAAAAACACAGAAACATCACAAACGTAAAGCTTTCGGAACTACTCCTTATATATATATATATATATATATATATATATATATATATATATATATATATATATATATATACTCGTATATAATCTGCATATAAATAAATAACCAAAATAGCATATTTCAACCAGGTTGATTAAACAGGGCTACCACAATATCAAGGTTAGAATTTTTCTGTAACTATGAATTTGGAAGGTATTGGCTTAAACGATTTCAAAGAAATTCCATCTGTAGGGTGAGTATAGAATAGTGATGGGTATAATCGATTATTTCAATAATCGAATAAGTGTAATCGAGTGACTGTCATAATCGATTATTAATCGAATGATTTCGGTCAGGGGAGAGGGGGGTAGAGGTGGTCAGTGTATGGCAGTGTTCTGGAATGCCAACCCAAATGCCACAGGTTCGAATCCTGCCTCGGGCATGGATTGTTGTGATTGGTCCTGGATTTTCCGGTCATTTTCTGATGAAAAGCTTTAAGTAGCTTATCAGGGGACAGGAAAAACTCCAAATAGCTAAAAAAAAAGAATGTCCAAGCTATGTTCCAAACTCTGTTTAAAATAAGAGAGGAACGAATTTCCCGCGAGCGAAGCAAGCAAATGTGGGTGCAAGGAGAGTGTGGGGGTTGTGGGGTGGGCAATCACCGAAGTACTTACGTATTTTGCCTCATCAATTTCTCCCACAAGAATAAACAAACATGAAAACAAACAACTTCTAAAAATAAAAATCAGCTATCATTAGAAATAACACACAAAAATCCTAGTTAAGTGTGATTCTGATCAAACCATTAAGGGTTTCGTAGGTAAAGTAGTTAATAAATAACTTCAGTGAGTGGATGGGTAACTGAAAATGATGTGTTATCTGGATGGGTTAGCCACCCACACAACACCAACCAGTGATAGCTATTTTTTACAAATTTATTATTTTCTATCAATTTAAATAAAATTTTATACGATTCATCACATTATAGCAGGGTGTCTTTATGACCTTTTTCAGCTTTATATCTCAAATAGCTTCTGAGATAGAAGGGGGGGGGGGGACAACTTGAATTGCAACTTTTAAAAAAATCAAAAAACTAAAATACGATTCATTTGATACCCAACATGTATTTTTTTTAAATGTTGAATTTTTAACCTCCTGCCATTTTCAACAATTTTCCGTCAATTATTTGTTTATAAACTTTTCCATATTTTTCGTGTCGTTGGGTCAGTAATATACTTATGCATGCCAAATTTGAAGTCTCTCCCTCCCTCAGTTCACTTATGCAACACTGAAAAAATATGACGGACCTAGATCTAACAGCTTCCAAGATATTCATTCCTCACCTACAATGGCCGCTAGCTGGCCCTGCTGTGTCAAAAGTTGGATTGAAAGCATGTGTCGGGCTACTTAAAAAAAAAACCTGAAAAAAAGATGGCCCTAGCTCAAAAGACTTCCTGGATATTCATAGCTCATAGTGTGATTGCACCCCCTACCTACAATTTCGATTATATGGACAATGTACATAACTAACAATATTAGCTATTAATAATTCATATACCGTTCCTTACTGAATAATCCCATAAAAGCTACAATTTTTTCGGAAAAATTTTAGCAAATATTCTTCAAGGAACAATTATAAGCTATCACTCACTTGTTGAGCAATGATTATTAGTGATTATTCGTTGAGAAGAGAATACGAGTGATTATTCGTTGAGAAACGAATATGAGTGATTATTTCTTGAGAAACGATTATGAGTGAATAATCGATTATGGATATTCAATTATACCGTCACTCTGATATAATCAATAATTCGAATGATTTCCATAATCGAATAATTCGAATTATTCGATTATGGATATTCGAATATAGTATATATATATATATAACAACTTACGGAAAAGGAAAGGTAAAATGAATATATGGATGTCAACAAGGTGTTGGGATGAGGAAACCCAGTGAGCACTCACCAATCAGACGACTTCAGGTTGGCGAGGCCCCAGGGATGTCGAAGCGACACACGTAAAATAACACAAAAATTCTGAAAAACATCCTGAAAGCCGCCCACCTTATCCTCTCATCCTCCCCTCACCAGATCCCATTTCCCAGACCACCGATGCTCTCCTTCCGCCGTCCCCCTAATCTGGCAAATATTCTATGGAAGAAAGAACCCCCAGCACCCACGCCTTTACACCCTGCCGGATCTTACCCCTGCGGTAGACCCCGATGTCTAACATGCCCAATAAACCCCCCCTGCAACTCCTTCTCCAGTCCCACAACCAACATCACCTACCCCATAACTTCCACCACCAACTGCACCACCCGCAATATCATTTACCTCCTGAGATGCACCCAATGTCCCGCCTTTTATGTTGGCCTCACCAGCAATCCCCTCAACATCCGCATGAATGGCCACCGCAACAGCGTCATTCTCAAACGACCGCTGCCGGTGGCCGTTCATGCGAACAAACATAATTTAAAGTTCAACAACTGCTTCACAGTGAGAGTCATTCGCGCTCTCCCCGACAATGCTTCGGCTCCCCAACTCTGTCAGTGGGAGCTTTCGCATATCCATCTCCTAAACTCCTTCACTCCCCCAGGCCTCAACCTTCGATAGCTTTTCACACCCTTTCTGTCTTCTTCCAACACCCTACCCATCCCCAACCCCCTCCGTTTCCTCCAATCCTCGACCTTTCCGCACTACCCTTCCACCCCCATGCCTCCACCCAGTGTCACCACCATCAGTTCTCTCTCTGTAGCTGAAGGAGTAGTTCCGAAAGCTTTACGTTTGTGGTGTTTTTGTGTTATTTTACGTGTGTCGCTTCGACATCCCCGGGGCCTCGCCAACCTGAAGTCGTCTGATTGGTGAGTGCTCACTGGGTTTCCTCATCCCAACACCTTGTTGACATCCATATATATATATATATATATATATAGTATAGAATGGCAAAATGAAATGAACATGTTTAAAACGAATCTAAAAAGCAGGAATACCATAATATAAGGAAAAATAATTTTGATTTCAAAACAAATACATTAGTACATGATTACACAATGGCGAATTTGACCAAAAGCGCTTCTGTACCATGGGGAACCGGTGTACATCCCTACCTGTTATGTTCTACTCTCTTTTAAGTATTCAATACAAATGATATGAGCATTAGTAACTGCATATTAAAGATGAACTGTTATTTTTTTCTAGTTTTCCATTACTTATTTTTAGTCCTTTGGATTCAACCAACTGTCGAAGAGATTCGACAGTGAACTGATCTTGTCTTATGGCTAAAAATGAAATTGATACAATAGGTATCTCCAACAGCCATTAAAAAGCTATGAAAACCATATGAGTATTTGGCTAAAAAGCAGCAGCACCCACCAATAACAGATTCTTTTAAAATTCATGTCAGCCAATGGCCGTTAACATTCTAGTCCACTTGATTTAGCCCTTTAAATATCATTACACAACAATCATTAGGATAGAAGACTCATATATAAAATCTCACTTCTATTCACAGCTCAACATAACTATTCTAAATTAACAATCTTCTTCTTTTTACTTACCAGCTCTTCTGCTTGCCTTTTCAAGACACTAAATGGATCTGAGAGCAGTTTTAAGTATTTTCCACTAGTTGAGATGGAGGCAACCTAAATCAAAAGATGTGTCTTAGATAGAATGTAAATTTCAACTAAATCAAACAACAAAAGATAAACATTTCTGTCACTGTTAAAGAATATTCATACCTGAGATTTAAAAGTTTCCTCTGACAAAAGACGTACATAAACTCGTATCCCTTCATCATTTGTGGTAGGAATAAAAGGCCAAGGCGGTATCGTTCTAGTAACAGAACCAGCTTTACTGTAAGGGAAGTGGTTGCAAAACTTATTTATTAATCGAGAAAATCACCTAAACAAAATTCACTATTTAATTAGCATACAATTTAATCTCACACTGAAGCTTGCTTAAATTTAGACTCACATTACTATTAGTGAATAATTAAGTTGTGCATGCAATAAATTCAAACATTTTTAGACAAGGAAAATATGATGCCACTATCAATCATATTAGGATACACTTTATTCTTGATATTAGTACAGTAAAACCTCAATTATCTGACCCTCGTTTATCAGACTTTTAGTTTAACCGGCCAAAAATTAGATGGGATGTCTAACCATAATTGTAAAGCATGTGTCGGTTGCATCAACCAAAAGTCAGTTGATTCACTCGGGAGACCCCTGATAATTTAATTTTAATATTTTTGTTAATAATGTTTTGCTATTTTATTTTAAATTTCACTATAAAATGGCCTGAGCTGTAAAATACCTAAATGGATAAATAATGTTCCTAAATGAGCACTGTTTCCAGTATTTAAAATGATCCGACTTTTCGCTTTATCCTATGGTCCTTCCCCCATATAGGTCAGATAATTGAGGTTTTACTGTAGTACTTAAATTGTGAATTAGATAATTTATTTATAAAAATATACCTCTGAAGACTATTAGATGATGAAGTTACCTCCTGACCCATATTTTCCTTTCTTTTGGCAATAATTCTTTCCATAAGTATTTCATCAGTTAATTCCTCGCCATTGTTTGTGGAAGGACGATTTTTCTTTGCTAAAGATACAAGAGAAAAAAAATGAGTGTTCTTCTGACTACATCCACAGAAGATAATATGCAATACGAACATAAAGATGGTTAAAAAGTGAATTCAACAAAGAAAGAACTAGGTAAATTAGCAAATAAAATAACATCCTTTTTAATTCGCCATGAAAAGAATTATTTTGTGGCTTGGGATCCACTATGCTTCATCCTCATCAAAAGGAAATCTAAAAGAACAATATAAATGGCAGTGCAATAATTTTTTCTGAATACCAGGCATTACTTGTTTGTACATAATTTCATACAAGAACCAAATGATACTGCATAAAGATGGCTCGTATAATCCAAATCAAAAAATTAATAAAAAACAAGGTAGACTCTAAAAGACAAATATTACATACTTTTTCAGCACGTAACAACATCTCGGTTGTTATAAGATGCCATTGGGTTTTGCTACAGGATCAAGTGTCAGACGGTTAAATAAGTTGAACGAGTAAATATTTCAAAGTAAACAATACGGTAAGATGCTACACAGTGGATTTGAGGAACGATTTTATTTATTTCTATTATTATTCTAGTACCTGGTACATATATGCACTCTTCATCCGATGACACATCCAAAACATCTCCAAACAAGTCGTCAAGTTTTCTTTTATTTTCATTTTCGTGTTCAGCCAAAGGATTAGCAAGAACCTCAATTTCCCGGTTGGAATTAGGAATGCTAAATGATGGACCGCCTAAAAAAACATAACAATGACATGTTTATAATATGTAATATACAATGCAAATTATTATTAAGGAAAAACGAAAACGATACTCACTGCCATCAAAGGCATTGTCACCCTCGATATCTCGGAGATGGCCCAATTCATCAGCGTGCATGCACTCGAACTCCTCGTCTGGATCAGGAAAATCCATTGTTATTTAATAATACGATAGAAGTTTCCACGCTGGAAGGTATTTAAATTGTAACATTTAAGCACAACTTCCGTAGATTTATAGGCTCCGAAACAACATCAGTAATAGGCGCCAAATTGCGGGTAAAACCGGAAATTATCGTCTGCATAGTCTTTAAAGAAAAACTAAGTCAATTGAAAGATTGAAATACTGATGCATTTGAGGAAGAATTGTGCTTATGGGAAAACGGCTATATTTGCTCATTATATCTATCAGGAATTTCCTAAACTTTATTATTTTCAGTGAAAACTTTAATCGATATTTTGTTGGGCATTAGGAAAGGGGGAAAAATGTCATTTTCGACACCTGTTATAACCATTCCTGTTTTATGGAAACAACAGTTGCAGAAACTTGTTCCAATATAATAACCAGTGACCTACTTACATTGGAATTTCACCTACCGGTATGTTCAAGACCTACTTACCCATACGTTGCTGAAATGGCTCTGATTATTTCATGCCTCTAATTAAAAAACTACAAATAAAAAACCTCATTAATACAACACAATTATTAGAGCATATTCTCTGGATATTCACAGTAATATGACATTTCTTGAAACAGCTTTCTCACTCTTTTTAAATGCACTAAGAATAAAAATTAAAATTTTGGGTCCTGATTATTACTGTTAAACAAAGGCCTTCAAATATTATGATAGTTTCTTTTTCTGAATGCACTTCAACTTTGGATAATTTCATGCCTAACTCTATGATTAAAAATATGATACCTTCGATAAATGTCTTAAGTTAATATACTTTATATGAATTATGAAACATAACACATTATAGTATAATGTATATGTAATAATTCTCAAGTAGTCTTCTGGCTATCATTTTTGATGCTCTTCCAGTTGTAATTAATAGCCGAAAATTTTTGTATGCACATTTGTGATTGTGGGTTATGGACGAAAAAATCACAGAAGAGTCCTAGGTTCGATTCCAGTTACCTTTTATTTTCTCCATTTTATTATAATCAGAGCTATGCTATATTGAATTAATAATGAGCTAAAGCGATATCTTGAACTATTTGAATTGCAGCCATAAAGCCATTTAGTCACTGCATTTGCAGGGGAAATTTGGAAAATCTTCATTTACCTGAGGTATTTGAGTGATATAATTAATTTAATAAAATTTAAAAATCAAAGTATTTTCTTACCAAACATTTGTTGGTCCTGCATTACTGATCTTCTATTAAAAGACAAAGGGAATAAGCATATTTTTAAAAAAAGGATAAGAAGAATAAACCCTAGAATGGTCACTCTGACTCACACATTTCTGAAAGATGTCTAACACTGTTTGTGTTCAAACACACTCCCCCCTCTCTTAGCATTGCTTCCTTTAGTTAGTTGTCTATGTGCTGTCAAAGGTGCAACATGTTATTTTTCTCTGGTCACTTTTACTAGCTACAATTTATGCAAGAGTTGCACAAGTGGCTGATGTGCCAATGGCAAAAAAGCAGACTCATTTTGACAAAATTAAGTAACGATCTGAAAGCTGTGATTTGCAAAGCCTTAGGAGAGGAAAAAAAGGTTTCTGAAACACATCAAGCGACACAGCAACAGATATCAAGAAAGTAGTTTGCAAGAAGCCTATCTGTGGCGAGCACCAAAAAAAATTATGCCTTAATTGTTAATTTACATATTTCTAACATTTACTACATTTTGACATTAATAAAAATCATTTAAAAAGTTTTAAATGATATTTCCTTATTCAAAGTTTAAGTGAGTCAAACTAATGCAGCGTTACCAATAAGTGCCTAAAAATAGTGTTACCATTCTAGGGTTAAAATAAATATTGTAAGGTAGATTCATGCTGCAAAAAACTATACTTCTTATAATTGCAGCCGATCATTTGATCGGCATTTATGCTTTACTCATAATAACAGCCTTGAACACTTAGCTTTTTCCAATTGCTAACAATTTCTATGATGCCCCAGTTTTTGTAAATTTTAAGTTTTGGAAAACAATGGGAAGGAAGGACAGAGCCCTTTTGGAGCCACCATGCACAACATATCCCATTAAACCGGCCCTGCCATTCCCTGCACATTTCAATAATGCAAATATCACTAATTAGAAGAAAAGATTGAAATATTCAACATCAGCTTTGCTGATCTGTATTTCAAATCCTTATTATTATTAAATCTGGGAAATCTTAATATCAGAACAAACATACAATTTGAGTTTTGGTATTAATATTCCAGCTATGCTTGTGTTTGATGTAGCACTTGAAAATTATCAAAGGGCCTTAATGCACATGATAGATTATGTAACATGATAGTGCAATAGGTAGAGCTGGATTTTACCATTGCGCAATGGTGCCAGTGCCCAGTGATTCGAGGGGTTCCACTGATACTCTGGAAATTGGGTGGGGATGATGATCTGCAAAAAATTGTGTGCAAGGGCCCGAGTCCCTTAATCTAGCCTTAGCAATATGGATAATTTTTAATGCAACAAACAACACTGAACCATTACTATCAATTAGTCAAGGCTGGCGTGATTATTTGCGGGTCTTAGTTTGATAGTGAGCGGGGGTGGGTCCTATTTATGTATGTATATATAACTGGTGGTGCAAAAAATGACGTTTTTAAAGGACAATGGTAGTTTTTTATTAAAAAATAGTTACTGTTAAATTATTTTTTAGTATAAACTTTATTGTTAAAAATCTGGTGGTATAAATGTTTATTAATGGAGCATAAAACAGTACCATAATGCAGCGGTTTCCAAACATTACAAAGCCGCATCCCCCTTGCCTAAGGAAACTGCATTTGCGCCTCCCTCTATATCATGTTCAGTCAAAATTCATAAACAAAACCTAATGGGCCAACAATTGATATTAATATAACCACCTTAGGAAAAATAAAGATGCGAACGACACGTCCTTGTCAACCGAGGGCTAGGATTTGACGGCAGCATATTGTAGGTCTTACAATTAGGATGGCTAAATGGATGGCAAATATGCGTGTAATATTTTGCGCACCCCTCTCTCTCAATCACCCTCCGCATCCCACCAAGGGGTCGCACCCCAGTTTGGAAACCACTGCCATAATGGAATAGATATCAAATGTGTAATTTAGAAATTAATAAAAATCACATAATTACACATAATACGAACAATCAACTATCACAGATTTTTGTAAAATCACAAAATCAAATAGTTTTGATAAATATATGGAAAAAATATTTTTTAAATCACTTTTCTTGCTCTTTTTGCTGCAAAATCTTGACATAATCAAAATTTGAAATTTTTTGCTGTCATTGATAACATTGCAAGGGAAGTGAATCGCTCTTGACTTAGTGTGAATCTTTTTTTTTAATTAATTAATTTTTTATAATTTTAAGTTTCAAAAATGAGCATTCTACGGATCCTACTGTAACAGGTGTAGCGAAGGAATTTCTAGCTTATCATCCTCCTGGATTAATATAAACAGGTGTAATGAGTAGTATTCTTAAAGCTATTGTTAAATTTGCAGAAATTTACAATAAAAGGAACTTTCGGGCATATTTTTTTAATTTAATAGAATTGATCAAATCGGATAAAAAGGACAAGTGGTTTTGCCTACGAACATAAGATCACGAAAAATGTTTGTTTTGAGAGAGTGTCAGAGAAGAGAAGGATAAGCATTCTCACGTATGGGGGTTGTCGTTCTGTTTATGCTTCATCTTAATTTCACACACAATGAGTGTCTTATCCACTTTCGTAGTGGAGAGGGGGATTCGGGGATGAACTGGGAGAGACTGGCTGCTACTACTGCTCTGAGATTAACAGCTCTTTACACAAGGGGTCCTAAACCTAAACCATGAACCACATTTAATATAAAAATTATCTGGGGAGCCACCTACAAAATATATGAAAGGTAGTACATTACAAATAAAACAGTGAAACCCCAACATTCAAACATAATGCGTACCATGTTCGTAAGCTGAATGTTCGTAAGTTGAATTAGTTTTTTCATTAGAAATAGTTAATTTTGCTAATGTGTTCCTGAATCATTAACAAAAATCAATTTTCATGTATAAAGAGGGTAAAAAATTATGCTATCAATACATGAGAATTGAGCCTTGTGCGGGGTCCTGTTCCATGGAATCGACTGAACATGCCTCACGCCGGCCTTGAAAGTAGTTAGGGGTACAGTAGAGCAAATTCATACGAAGGGTTAATTAATCATTCTGTTTAGATATTTAAAGTTCAAGAGTATAATTAATAAGACAAGATGAAAAATGCCATGAGAAAATTTTCAACATTTCATTGTTATCAAGCAAACTCGCAAATAATCACAGACTGACCAGATGAAAATTTTTACATCCACAGGTAACATTCCACAGATGGATAACAATCACAGATCGTCATCCATGACTGCATAGAAACTAAAGGTTTCAAAAGTTTAGTAATTTAAAGATAATTTTTCTTCGACCTTATTAACACAAAAAAAGTACAATTTTGTGTACAAAAACGTGTTCGTGAAAATACTCAAGCTATAATAATTGGATCTCAGACATTGACCCCAGAAAAGCTCAAGCAACTACTGAAGACTCACAAAAATATTATAGCTAACATTTTTAAAGGTAACATCAAGGAAATTCTTAGCACCATTTATGTTTCACCTCAAACACTTGATGAAGCATGCTCACTGTACATCAGATTTTGTGAGAATCACCATGATATGTGTTTACCTTTATCTCAGCATATACTTTTCTACTTCTCCCTCCATTTAGAAGTTGCATTCAAGATAGTTTTCTCATAAGCAACTTTCATGCTCTCATTAATATCAATAGAATGCAAATGTTTAAAAAAAAAATTAAAACCTTTCATGATTTGACAATTATTTTGTGCAGTAATAAATGTAAAAATACATATTACATTGGTTTTTCTTTAATAAAAAGAACAAAACATTTCTAAAAAGGATCTTTATAGCTTTTAAATAAGCAACCAACATGTAAAACAATTAATAATGTATAATAAATAGTTTTGTTTTTATTACTCATAATTCAATGCAATTTACTCCATCATAGTTTGAATATGAATCAACTTTAAAATTTTTTCAAAGACACAAATGTTCAGATGTTTTTACATTATCTAAACAAAAGTTAAAGAATACTGTTGAAATAAGTAACTGGATGTATGCATTCAAAAAATGTTTACTAAGGCACAACCATTTCCTCAGAGCTCCAAATGATATTCTCCCAAACTCAGCAATGACCCATCATCTTAACTTTTAGACTATAGCACTTGCAATAAAATCAAAAACCCCACAACAGTTGCCTTTTCCAAGATAAAAATAACAATACTGAACTGTAATTCATGAAATTGGGAAAGCAAGCAACAAATTATGTGACATGTAAATTTAAAAAAACCTGGTATGATTAGTTACAATAAGAGATTCCGCTTTTGAAATAATTCTCACATTCCCAGTGTTAAATTACATTTTGCCTATGAGTGTTTAGAGAGCGTCTCCCCTTCAATCAATTTTTATGATAATCAGAATGTTTTTTTGCTATAATGCAACTTTCATGCATTTAAAACATTGTTCAAGAACATTTTTCCCTATAAAAGCTTTTTAACCAGCATGCAGCCATTGCTGTACTATAACATTTGGAAAGGCTGCAAAGTGTTAGGAATGTCAAATGGAAAAACTTTCTTGTATTCTAAGAGATGGGAGAGGTCTACATCTGAGAATCGGGAACAATAGCATTTGGAATACAGCATCAAATTAAAGCGATAAAGTGATGGTGTTCAACAATTCTAACAGATTCCCACACATCCCTAACAGCATGATAGGGACGGGAAATCTAAGTCTATAATAACTCATCATCACACCCCATTTTGAGATTTACATGGTTTGAGTAATGTCTCTAAAATACTCGAAGACAGTGTACTGGTATCCTCTTCTATGTGGAACACAGGATTACTGGTATCAAGAAGAGATGAACAAGATATGGAATCACCTTTATCACCATCTTCACTATCACTACTACAAAGTAAGATGCCAATGAATATTCCACTCAATTTTGCTGCGGATATAGGTGAAGCACGGCCATCAGTTATGACTTGAGTTCCACCTGCTGTCACTTTGTCACTATCTGGCATCATCTGCAAGCAAAAATATAAAAATTTGGAAAACGATTGAATTGATATCTACAACAGGATATACAACGATTAATATAATATTAAAATGTCTGTTAGTGTAAACGACTATTCTATTTTTGTGCAAGGTGAGATTGGTGTTTCTCAACAAAATGTTTGGCATGACCAAGGATGAAGCAAGTTCAGAAACACTGATCTAAGGAAATAAACAGGAAAGTGACTGCTGCAGAAATACCTCTATTAATGGAATATAATCTCTGAATCTCTGTTACTGTCCCTTGCCTATGGAGTTGAATGGGAGAATGAGAAAACCGCTTATAACTCGAAAACTTATCATTCTTTTATGATTTAACTTAAAGGAGTTACTTGGAAGCATAACTATCATATTTTACACTGCTTGCTGTCAACATTGAAGTCATGGGTTCTATCCCGAGAGCATTTATTTTTGTCATTTAATTCAAAAGACGATGAGTGTAGTACATTAATCATTTGCATATTAAAATCATTTAGAATCATCATATGAGTTTGAGACTTGAAATAACGAACACCTAAAAAAACGAAATTTTGTTTTCCTGCCATCGATTTTTTAATACGAGTCAAATCTATCAACAAATTAGTATTTAAAATTTGATGTATTCTCTCATGAAAATCTTTCATTGTTAAGGTGATTGCCATTGTTGCCGGTTCCATGTAATTACATACGATTGACTTGGATAATAAGTTTGCATCACATTTATTAACATATTTATGAAACTTCAATGTTGTTTTGAAGTTTAAACAATACCTTGGCTGTGGTAAATAATATAACAATAATGAAAATAAACAAATAGTTTTTCATTGATATTATGTTAATGAACTCAGATATAGCAATTAAAATTCCTGTATTTATGAAAGTCTTAGAGGAAAATTTCTGCAAAAGCGAAGTACCTTTATAATCTTTGACTAAAAGCAGAATAAAATTTATATAAGTTTATTTTAATGAAGCCTAGTTTTATATGCACTAAAAAGTAAAAAATAAATCTAAAATTTACCTAAAGTTAAAATTGTTCAGGTATATACATATATACTTATATACCTTCTGGTCTAAATTTCGCCCGAATAAAGACGATTATCTATCTATCTATCTATCAAGTGCTTTCTTGCAATCTTGCAAGCCAAATTCTCCTGATGGAGCAAGCAGTAAAAACTCACTAAGCTAGGCAGATGGAAATCCTTTTTCATGAGAGCAACAATCCATTTGTTGCACCTATCATAGACAGACATCCATCAGTGCAAATACAAATAAGTCTATCGCTAGGAATGGAATGAATTACAAAAAAATTTCTCGCTGCTTTCAAAAAGTTGCTGCCTTGTGTCTGTCCCTTCATTGGAATTAACACTAGAATGTCTTCATAAACTTCACATTCAGGTATACAGTAGCATACAAACAGCACCAGTTGAGCAGTTCCTGATATATCAGTGCTTGCATAAATTTTTTTTGCAACATAGCAAATGTGCTGCTGTCATCGCAGGCCACAGTTTGAGTGACCCTGTTATAAACCATTCAATCGTGTAAATTTTATATTTATTTTTTACTTTTTAGTGCATATAAAAGTTGGTTTTATTAATTTTATTTGAATTATAGTTTTACTTCATACTTAATTCATACATACCCACCACTTTTGATGGGCAATTGAGCAAGTTTTTTATAATATATACACTGAACAGGTTAAAAATCAAATTAAAATCATACTTTAATGACATCAGATGGCATTAAAGCGATATGCCAATGTTTCCAAAAAAATAGCTGCAGAAATCCTTATGACTCAAAACTAAATTTTAAAATTACTATAGTCCTGATAACATGTCATTCATATATGTAACATATGCATTCATAAGATTAAAAAGGTATTTAATTTTAAAATTAATATCTAACAAAAATTATTTTTAACTGATATGAAATAATTCATGGATGGGTAAAAGATATTTAATACTACCATTGAAATAATTTTTAAAACTAATAATTTTAGTGATTACAAAAGTGAAAGTTCACAGTGGGTTGCCAAACATGCAAAATTAAATTGGCTACAGGCTATTACCTTGTCTGCTACATGTTTGTATACAAGTCCATCTTCACCAATATAAAATGTAGAGAAGCCATCGTACCATCTGAGAATAAAAAAATCAAGTTTTAAAGAATCTATATGAAAAGAATAACACATACATGACCTGTCACTTGATGTTTTTCATTTCTACAAAATAACACGAAATTTAATAGCTGATCAACTTTTATCATAAAAATGTACAATAAAGTTGGGGAGTAAATTACTGGACAAAGTTATTGGGGATTTAAGTCCTTAACAAATAGGCATTGAAATTCCAAAAAAAAACATTTTAAAGCAATACTTTATACTAAAGTTGAATTAATTGCCAAAATAATAAAGTGAAATGGAGCTAAAATCCAAAAACAATATTAAATATAAATATTCGCTCTATTTAACCAATCTTCTTTTATCTCATTAGCAGTGAGTGCGAATGACCATTTAATTTTGGAAAATTTAAACAAGTGCACACTCATGCAAACAATCATTTACAGAGGTTCATAGAAGATTTGTTGTTCGTGTAAATGCACTATACATATTCAAGTCTGCTAGTACATTTATAATAATAAACACGGTATGGTCAGTCATGGCACAGCATACTAAGGCTGTCTGTCAGATGGCTAGGTCAGCTGATGGGTTAAAAGCTTTGATTCCTGATAATTCCAAATCAAATGCAAGAAATTAAATTTATCATTGCTTAAGATATGAAAAACTGGCATTCTGGCATATTCTGAGGATCATTCAAATGGAAAAACATTGCACCTTAACTCATAATAAAAGACATGACTGAAGACCATCCCATTCAAAACATGGACCTCAACCTACTCTCTTAAGTGGCATCCATCTGCAGATAAATATTACCATTCTACTTTATACTATAGTGACCAGAGTCCTGGTTTTCTGGGATATGTCCTGGTGTTCAGTGTTATGTCCTGGCATGCTGAGCCTTATGAGACATCACTTTCTTTTTTTTTATCATTTGTACTATTTTAATTGACAATGCTGAGTTAGGGCAAGTTCGCAAGAACTGTTATTAAATTTTTAAAAAGTTATAGAACTGTTTCTTAGCTGTGTTGCAAAATCTTGTGAACTGCTGTTGAAAAATTAAACTGGCCTTCAGAGTCAAAATTTACAATGAAAACCAAGAAGCCATTTGGAAATTAGTTACTTAATTAGTTGCCTATAATTTTATTCACTATAAGTAAATGTCTTAACTGAAATCAATTTTTTTGTACTCTAGTAGAACTAAAATAAAAAGTTTATTTTTAAAAGAGAATCTCACAAGTTATCTATAAAATAAGTACATAATGAAATATTTTTTTGCTTTTACTTATTTTTTTAAAGAGAAGTTAATTTTTAGAGAACTGGTTGCTAAAATTTTGACAGCTCACTACTGTCTACTGGCCCATAAAGTTCAATTTAATTCTAGTCAAAGGTCAATCAACATATTTTATGGTTGAAATTTTAATAGATAAAATAAATAAAATTACTGAAAATTATTTAGAAACACATGGTAACTTTTGAGTTTTCAGTGTATTTTTCCAACATGATCAAAGAAAGCACACACAACTAAATGCTACGAATTTTGAGCCAATATAAGACTTATAAACAAATTGAAATTTGCATTCTAAGTGACATGGGTCTTATAAAAAGTTGACACCACTAATTTTCTACCCGACTTTTCCCACTCCATTCATTATTTCTGCACGAGACTGAACTTTCAGTTAATACAGAAAGTCATATAAGTTTTAGAGATAAAAAAGGGTACAACATTCTTTACAGCTACTAAAAATATTTTTAAAGGTTTGACATAAGATGAAAAAAGGTCACACAAGTCACAATCTCTAGTAAATCGCTTATCTTGGATTGCTCAACTCTGTTTATTCGGTTGCATAAGATATAGGATGAGAGCTGATTTTTTTTACTTTTAAAGCAGTGGTTCCCAAACATTTTGTACATGTGGGACCCTTTCAAAGATAAACAGGATTTCTATGGCACCCTCAAGCTCAAAACAAGGTTTTGTGTTTATACATATGGGTATTACAACTTTTGGATGCATCCATTTATCGACACTACATCATAATCAATTTAATAGAACAAATGTTATTGTCCTACCAACATTTTCAAATCATAGATTTATTTACTTAATCAAGTTTTTCACAGCTTCCCCTAAAAATCATCTGCAATACCCCAATGACACTCAGTTTGGAAAACACTTTTAGGGAGAAAAGGAAGTAGAAATATACCATGTCTCAATGAGCTTTATAAAGTAATAAATACAAAATAATCTGAAAGATTTCAAGTGAAGAATCACTACCAACTAAACAATTGTACCAGTCAAACTTCATCTTTTCTATCTCTAAACCATTATGTTTTATGCATTGGTTGAGAAGATGACTATAATAAATCCCTTTTGATTTTGAAATGAAAAGCAATAACTTTTTAAATGCATCTGAATATGAAATGTTTTATATGGCAAGTATGCACAATATAAAATGTGATCACTAATTTGATCCACTAAATATGTAATACAAATGAAAAAAACATTGAATTAAATCATAATACTTACATGGCCATCAAAATTAAATGCCGTTTAGAAAGTAACTTAATTACTTTTAAAGTGTTAACCTGTTTGTTTTTTCTACCAGTGCATTTCTATAAAAAATAAATGTCTTTGAAAATGATTAGTTTACATGTTGTAGAATCTTAAAGATATTTCATGGCAACATGTAGCCACTTGTGACTTAAGAAAGGGCCATCAAGCTTGTTTTATCTAGAAATCATATGGTTAACATATAAATATATACTTTGACTTACGCTTCTTGGTTCTCAAATATTTCTTTGAATTTCCAAAGTTTGACTTTCCAAAACTGGAACATAACCTGGTGCAGAAAATAACATTATTAGACAAATATAAAATTTTGCAAAATAAAATAGAAAAGATGTCAACTACATTCATACATAACCAACATTAACTAAACAGACTTTATATTGAGTAGGATTAATCTCTTATATTTTAAAAATGATAAGCAGGAATCTCACCTTTAAACCTGATATTCCTCGTATTCGCCATCTAACTTTAACAGTACTGTCTTCTGGATGCATTGTTATCTTCAGAACTTCAAATTTTACATATGCATATCTCAAATGACCTACGGTTCTAAGCAGTGCCACTTGTTTCACATAATTATACAAACCTCTGAAATCAAGACAAATTTCATTTCATTTAAACTACATTTTTAAATATCTTTAAACTTATGGAAATGCAGCATAATTTTATTTAAAAGAAAAGTTAAAAAATAATTATAGCAGCATAAATATCTATCATGTATTAAAAAAACAATATTAATTGTTCATCTCCGAGTTTTGCCAATTGTAATAAGTGAGACTTAATTTCTATGATCAAATCATATTTTTTAAAATTTGACCATGAAGTTGATTACACCAGTGGTGCGCAACCCCCTTGGGAGATGCGGATATCTTTCTGGGGGGTGCCAAAAATATTAACTTTGACAAAAAAAATCGACTAATATTTATGGACTCATATTGACATCTACGGAGGATATTTTCAAGCATTATGAATGAGAATCTTTGTAAAATATATTCTAGTGTAAATTTCTATGATTTAGAAGTTGCAAATTCAAGATATTTACTAAATAAATGTCAAAATTTGCAATTTGAAATCCTATCAGCCATTTTACTATTGTGGATTGTTGTTGCTGGTCGACGAGATTTGTTCACACACAATAAAACTATTTAAAGCTTTCTTTTTAGTGAAATTTTTATTGAAAAGATAAATATTATTGAATTCAAATAAGATGTATTAAAATATTTTCTTAAAATTTGTCAGTTCATATAAACTTTTAAAAAATTAATGCTTTTTTGGATAATGTTGATTTAATGTTCACAACCATATCACAAACCAATGGAAAAAGTTTGTCTCTAATAACTGCGAAAACCTGTCTCATCCAGAACAGTTCAACAGAGGATTTAGGTACAATAGTAAGTAAAAAAGTTATCAAATTATTTCAGGAGTTACAATACAACTGCAATAAATTATGGGGGTCGTGGTTGAAAAGAGGTTGTGCACCGCTGGATTAAAACTATTCAAAATTGTAAAATAATTAAAACAAATTATACCGAAATCTGAAAAGCATTATATTATAAGAATTATAACAGATGAATAGTGTGTTGCCAAAATATGACTCAAAACTCTTCATTGAGATTTTAATATATGTAAATGTGACACCTATTATGTACTTAAGGTATTGCTTCAACATTAACATTCACTAGAAATTTATATTTCACAGAACTGAAAAATTAAAGCTCAATTTTTTTTTAATTAGCTGTAACAATATACAGAAAAAATTAAAACTTACACTGTTCTTGTGCCTCGGAGGTTGTTTTCAAATACAATATCTTGAGAATATATGGTGTAATCCATAGGCTGGATAAATAGTTTAGGTAACTGTAGAATAAAATAGTTTTATAAAAAGTGTACCAATTTTGGATTATATTTATGCAATTATCAAATTATGTACAGATGAGAATAATTGGTTATGAAGGTCACTGGACACAAAGCTTGATTTGAAATAAATTTTTGTGTCTAATTATATATTTTATGTGATTTATATTAAGTGCATTCAGCATAGCTAATGGGTGCTTCCTTCAAACAAATATATCAAAAAATGCAATGCAACAAAGTGTGCCCTGGAAATAATAGCAATTTTATAAATATGACTATTAAAGGTTGATAAAAATGCAGTTGTTATACTAAGGAATTCTCTGGATTCAAATGCACTTTTGTGGTACTAAAATTAATTCATAAAAATTGTCTTTCCTTAAAAACAGAACTGGATTCGATTGACATACAAAAAATGTTAATTTTTATTTCAGCTAACATGCCAGTGAAACTGAGATAGAATTTTAGAAATGTCAAATGTATGAAAACATTTATAAAGATAAAAACTAACATTTCTTCTGGCACAAACTTTAAAGCTTTTTTTAACTGAAAATGTCTGAGATGACTTAAAATTTCCATTTACTCCGTGAGATAATTATATTTCTTGAAAAATATAAATTTCATGAAAACATTGTCATCATGAATCAAAATAATGAGAAATGGTAGTCTGCTATGAAAAATTTTAGATCACTATAACACTACAATGAAAAAATTCTTTCTGGACATCATTTTCTATGAAACGAGATAGGTGAGGATATTTATGATTTTTCCAAACTATACTATCAAATCTTTGATGGGTGGTACAAAGGGCACAAGTCAAAATCTCACATTTTTCAGGCACTTCTACAAATTTGTAAAAAATCCTGAAATTTAGGACAACAAGATAAGTCATTGCGCCATATCCACATCTTAAGAAGTGAATGAGACTGACTTATACCAGTTGAAAGAGGAGAATTTTCCCAACTAGATATAACACAACCCAATAATTAAAAAAAATGACGTGCCCTTTTGAAAGCCCACCAAAAAAATATTATTGAGTCTTTTGAAGAATTGTTGTACTTACAATATGGAAAAATGAATAGCTGGGCTTATGTTACATCTTGGATTCTATTATGAATCACCCAAAATTTCTATGAATACTAGTAATCTATTATCTAAAATATTAATAATCATCCTGAATACTACCAATCTGAGAAGCTTTTATGTTCAGTTTATGAAAAAACCTGATGTAATATATTTTATTACAAGCATATTTCAGTTATTGGATACTGAATATTCCTATTACAGTTACTCACCGTTTCTGACAACACGGCGAAAACCCTCTGGATATGCTCATTTGATGGTTTTCCTTTCTCTTTATTGCCTTTAGTGGCGGAATCACTTCTGCCACTTGTGGTGGACTCAACAACATTCTCACTTCGATTCGGGCTTCCCACACTTCCACAGGTGGTGTATGTGAATACGTCTTTAGGGTGTACTTTCAGTTGGTCAACTTCCTTAAAATAATTTAGTCGAGTTTCAAACTCCACTAATGAAACTGGCAGTGAAGAACGTCTCCATACTATATACCCATCAGTAGCTGCGGTTACAGGAATAGCTGCTGACACAGTCTTATTCGAGGGTATATGTCGTCGTACTCTCCCTGTATCTTTGTGTAGCTCAACCAAACGGGAAGGCCACAATCCTGTGTCGCTTAACTCCTGAGCTGGAATTTCTGCCTTAGCTAGGGTTTTTGATAACCATTTTGTGCCATAGAACTGCTTATCCGGAATAAACCAATGGTGAAATATATAAAAAAAATTAGTTTCTACATATAAATTAATTGCAAATATATATAAAAAATTGAAAGTGAATGAAACACATTGTTTCCTAAGCAAAAGGTCAAAATCTGAGGTGGTTACCATGCATCAAAAAATTGAACTGACTTCCTAGTTTTCCAAGAAAAAACGGGATATTATATAAATCTTAGTTTTAAATAAATGATTATCTATAGCAACATAAATATAAAATTTATTTTGCCCTCACCTCTTCCAAAAACAGGGACTTTTGCAAACAAGGTAAAACATTCCGTTTATCACATTGAGTTACATGAGCACGAATGGATAGAAGTTGATGTTTAGATCTAAACTTGTAACTTATTCTTCTCAGACAATTAGCCATAACCAATTATTAAAATAAAAATTTATCGTATTTTACCACCACCGGAACGTTCTCGCCATTTCTCTGCCGACAAAATGATTTACGTACTTCATTTGTGTCCTTCCTCAATATATCGTCATATCGTTTATCAATTGTTCGATATCGTTATAAGAAGTGTGGGAATTTAGAACTTGAGAGTAATTTAATCTTCTAGTTAAGTTTTATTTGCTGGTTATCCTGTGACAGTAATTTTTTTCCAAATTTGAAATTTACTGAAAATTTGGGAAGATTATTATGTTTCTCATCATTAAGGTATGCCGGAAGCAAGGACACATGAAATTTAACGTACGTACACATACGGTCGTTGTCAGCGATAGAATACCTCCGAACGCAGGTGCGGATTTAGGGTTACATTATATTTTTTATTATCTTTGATAGCTATCTACTATTTAAAAAATAATTTTATTAATTACTTCACGCTTACAGAGTAAGATTTCCCCTATGAATAGTTTAAAGGCATATTTGCTTCTGAACATCAGCTCCAATATTAATTTAGATCAGTGTTTCCTAGCCATTCTCATTCCACGGCACTCTTACACAAATAAAAAATATTGATGCCGGATTTCCCCCACCCCTTTACAGTTTCAACGTGACACCCGAGTTTGTCTTGAAGTACACAATCGCGTTATTCTGGCAAGAATCAAAGACGGTGAAACTTGGATTTTTTGCTCAATCGATCTGATAGATTCTCTTTTTGTTTTTATTGAAATGAAACTTGAAAAACTCAATTTTCACAAGTAGGTTATCGAAAATTGCACCAAAATTAAGATTGCATTGTCTGCAATTACTGGATGTATATTTTTAACAGTCAACCAGAATGCATCCAACAGCATTTCACCACTTCTCACATATCCCACACCAATAGTATATTTGGAAATCACAACGGAACATGCTCACTCTTCTGTGTTCGATTATTCCTCTGTGACTCTGAAAAATAATTTTCTCAAAATGCTGCTGCACGTTCATTTCTGATGGCACACCCATTGGGAATAGCTGATTTAGGTTGCATTTATTTTATCAATGTTTTGATGAAAATTTCACAACAGTTATCATAGATTTGATCAAGTTAATATTAAGAATTTCATCATAAACATTTCCTCTGTTGATATTTCAACATCTATGAACCCAGGACTATAAAAAGAAATCCTCGTATTGCATTTGTTATGCTAATACCAATATGAATAACACAAAAGGAACTCTCTAAAATTACCATTAATATTCCTTTACTGGTCGGGATGGACAGAGAAAATTAATAGACATGCAAATATAAAATCTAGCCAAGATAGAAAAAGAAATACAAAATTGCTATATGTAAATAACGATGTCGAGGGAAAATTTGTACTGATTGCATTTAGTAAATATGAGAAATCAATAATTCCCAATTATAAGATGTCATTTCATTAATCTCTCAATGAAAATTCAACAATTCACAATTAATTTGTTCAATAAAATATATTTTATCCACTCATTGCACTAACATATAATAATGAAATAATATGAAAGATTTTGGAGTAACCACAATAATCCCTGATATGAGGAACACAATCACTTCCAATGTAACTCATCAGTCTGACATTTCAATTATTTTCAGCCATTTATCTTGGCATCAACAAAACATTTTGATGGCTCAGCATACATATGAAGCACCATTTATAATATAGTACAGATGATAACAGAGCCTTCTTCCAAGAGAGGCCAAATTTATTAAAAATGGAATGCATATACAACTTACCAATTATTACTAAATTATAAATGGAAGTAACAATTACTTAATCTTCAATTTAAGAATTAAGTCGCGCACTTTAAGCATTGTACATCCCATAAAAAGGAAAAAGTAATAGCAATAACAAGAGGTCCATCTCAGGCACATAATTTACATATTTGGACGCAATTGGCAAACCACACGTTCATTTCAAGACCCCTTTGAAATGACATACCATACTTCAACAAATGAAATACTTATTTCAATGCTCTGGTAAAAAATATGTAGGAGGACCTCATTATACAACTGCAACTAACAAATAGTTTTTGATATTTGAAAATGGCCGAAGAGATTGACATTGAAATAAATATTATGTGATATTGCAAATTGAAGTTAGTTCATAAAAAGGAAAGGTCACATATATAACAAAAATTTCATCACAAGAGGTAAATGCTGAATTTATTTCTATAATACGCTTTAGATACTTAGGCAGAAATGTTTTCCTTTCTCTTGAATGGCTTTCTGTCAAAATTCCAATAGATATTATTTTATCAAATTTGCCAAATATCATATATTATCTGCATTAAAAACTTAATAATATATTATGAAAAATTACTGTCTGCATTACTTATTCAATAAGTTCTCAAAACACTGCAAACCTATCTTTTAACATTAATAATAAATCAGTGTGCTTTCGTCAAACATTATAACTTAGTAATGTTAAGGAATAAATCTTATTAATACAATAATTTATATGGTTTGGTTGCACTATAATCACAACTTCTTAAAATATATCTTAGCACAACAAAACAATAAATTTACACAGGAAAACACCAATAAGAATAGTTAATGGTTCAGCATTTCTTAATAACATTTAACAGTAAAATAGATGGTTCTAACACATGAATGCACTATGAACATGAAAAGCACATTGTATAAGCAATGCTCTACAAATGTCAATGATGAGTTATTAGTAAGTCCTGCTTTAATGTAGGAGAAATACAGATATTTCTGTTTAACTGCACTTATAAGATATTACACACATTTTTGCCAAGGAGATCACCTTCTTCATGGTGTATTTTATAACAATTAACTCCTTGAGAAAACTAGATAGCTTCATAAGCTTCTGGTGCCAATGAACCAGGTGAACCATTTAAGAACTCTTCAAGTTCGTCATCTCGTTCTCCACTGCCGACTTTTCGATCAGATCCATGCTTCTTTTTCCTGCGTTCCTTTTTTTCCTCTCCTCCATCTCCTGTCCTATCCTTCTTCTTCTTTGTTTTCTTTTGCTTCTTAAAAGACTTTTCCTCTCCCTAGTGAATTTTCATAACATTAATGATATTAATTATAGAGTGATATATAAAGAAGCACAATATTGTTACTTTAAATTATAGCCAAAGCCAGAAATTTTAAGATAAAAAAAGTCAAAGAATGTTCAGTCTACAAGGAGGGATGTTTTCTTTATGCTTTAATAATGTGATAATCTATAATCTTACCTTTTCTTTCTTTTTCTTCACTTTTTCTTTGCTGGAGGATGTTCTTGTTCCCAACGATGGGGCTGTCAAGGAATCATCTGAACTCAAGTTACCTTCTTTAACACAGCTGTCTCTCACATCGCCATCAATTTGCTCATTTTTTCTAGACCATTTAAAGCTTGAAAAAATTTTTAAGATAATAAATTATAGATAATTTGGGCATTGTGTAATAAAAATATTGCTTATAATGTTAAATAAACCAACATTGCCCATTTTTGTTTCCCTTGCATACATCGTTAGTTTAACAATGCTAATATGACTTTAGTACATGGTTTATATATCAAAATATCAAAAGTTTGACTTTAGCCTCCAAATTAAATTCTGGTGACCAGTCCACAATCTCTTCTACTTATTCTTTGCACTGCTAGCAGACTGATATTCCAAAATTACTTTGGAATATTTTCCACAGCCAAACTCTTTAAGACTCAAATCTTGTTGAGATTAACACAACATTTGATAGCCAAATTAAATCCTTATTTAAAGACACTAAAATTACACAATCTTGTCCACTACATATCATCTAGCAATAGTGTAGTGCCCAACATCTAGAATTTTCAAAGGCAAGCATGTTTTTCACAAAATTCAATTTTAAGAAGTCTTATTTAACCCTTGTCACCCATTTGGAACACATGCGTTCTGCTAAATGTATTGATTGTTGACCATGTGAAACACATACATCTGGGAAGGAATCTAATCCATTCCAAGGAAATTAGCTTCACTTCCATTGCAGAAATTCATAATATATTTTTAATGTACTTTAGAAGGCCTGCTACTGGATATTGATTGTGACAGATCACATCTATTGTTTACATTGTGTTCATAAAAAGATTTCTAACCAGGCCTGCATCAGTGCATCTGCATGCGGAATTCTCTCTTTTAAGTAAACAGTCTCAAAAGAGTCTTGGGATTAGAGTCCCTCTGCATCAAACATGTACACCCAGTCCCTGACTAAAACGTTAGATGCATTCTTAAAAATGTTGTTCAAGGTGAAATCGTGTTAGTCGAACACGAATTTCTCATAAGAAATAATGTAAATACGTTCCAGCATCCTAACCTGATTGACATATTTTTAATTTTATTCACTCTATTATGACTATACTTTGGTTAATGCTCTGTGTTTTTTATTTTTTATGTATATTTCATACATGTAACTCATTTTTACACAAGATGGATGAATGGTTCATATAGTTGCTTCGTTAAGACCTGTATGATGAACAATATCATGTGTTTGTTCATTGTTCTCATAGCTCTTAAATAAATCTAGTTTTTGCTCTAGCGATATAACTTTTCTCGGTTTCTTACTCCCACCACCAATAAAATGTGAACCATAAACTCCAGCATATTTTTCGATGTAGATGACTGCTATTTTGAATCAGTTGTTCAACTGTTCCCCATTTATTTAGCAGATGTTATTTAGAAGATCTGTAAAATGATAATTTTAAACAACAATAAACTAAGAATTAAACATTATTGTTTTAATATATGAAATAATTTTTCAAAAGATAACAACATACGATCTACAGAAAATTACAAAAATGGTCAAAGGAAATTTTAAAAACATTCAAGAATGGTATTTTTCTACACTGCAGTTTAAAAACCATGAAATCCCTCACCTTATGTATCAGACTCATAGAAATTGTCGAAAACCTGCCCTATTTTTAAAATTGTGTTAAACTGAAATCATGTTGTTAGAATTCGTGTTAGTCAGGGATTGGGTGTATTTTAATTAGCAAATAAAAGGGTCTTTGAAAAATACCCCTTCTGAGTTGTCAGTCCAGTTGTAAGCATTGCTCTCTCTTAGACTTTTGCTTCAGGAGTTTTTTTAAGAGTTTTCTTTTTAAAGTTCATTTCCAAACCGTTTTATGATGGCTGGTGCTTTTTATTTGAATGTTTTATAATTTATAGTTCAAGAAGTGCAATTTAATGTGAAATGATACAATTCATATAAATATAGTATTTCAATGCCCGGCCATCAGGAGCTAAATTTAGGAGTTTACTTTGTCCTTTAAAGGTTAACTGATGACCTTAAGCACAGCTTGGAAGGTATTTCACTATTCACAGCATCACTTTCAATTGTATCAAAAGGCCAGTCAGTATTTTGACTCTTCTCAAATTTAGAGGACTAGTTATTTACATTATTCAGTGCTTGAGTAAAGGAAACTATAAACTTTTTATTTTGGTTATTTGAATTTTTCCGAAGTACTCGAGCAATAATAGCAAAAATAAATAACTTTTGGATTATGGTAGCAAAATAGCAAGGAATTTGAATTTTATTATGTATCTCTGTCGGCATTGAAACAGCTGAGAATGAAAAAAACAATTTCCCGGACAGAAGTTCTCCTCTCTTATGATTTAAGGCAAATCACACAAATGGATGGGTCAAAATTTATTTTGAAGGAGATACGATAAATGAAAATGGAAGTTAACAAAAAGCTAATATAAGGCAATAAAATCTATTAACCTAATGATACACATTAAACAATTTGACTCAAAAGTCATTATCAACACACTTTATTGATCACATTACTTTATACTTGATTTGGACCATAGAAATTGATACACTAAAACAAAATCTCTTTTCAAGGAGTCCTATTTTATCTCCAAGTTATAGTTAAGAAGCAAGAAATTCCAGAAAATTACTTTAAAATGAAGTTTTTGACACCAAAAAAGTAAAATTAAGATAATTCGAAGTTTTACTCATTTTATATACAATTAAACAACAAAATATTTTTGCAAAAATTAAGACTTTTGCATGAGAGAATAAAACAAGTAGTTCTGGAAAGATCTAATCCACCTACTTTCCTTTCAATACAATTTTAATATATAACAAGTTGTGTACATGAGTGTACACATTGCCCGTGGTACAGAAGTGCCTTTTGTCAAATTCACCATAGTATAATTGTATACTAATGTATTTCCTTTGAAATAAAAAAATTATTTTTCCTTATATTGTGGTAGCATTACTTTATTGATTCGTTCTAAACATATCTCATTTTCCAATTCTATACTTGCCCTACAAACGAAATTTCTTTGAAATCTGTTCAGCCAATACCTTCAAAATTCATAGTTACAGAAAAATTCTAACCTTGATGCTGTGGTAGCCCTGTTTAGTCAACCCGGTTGAAATATGATATTTTGGTTATTTATTCATATGAAGATTATATATAAGTATACGATATTTAGTTAAAATTCATGAGGTCAGTTCTCTAGAAATCTGTAAAATAAATAATATTTAACTTTTTACTGTGGTAGTCCTGCTCTTTAGCTCCGCTTTAAGCATCTTGATTTCATAGTGGTATGTTGTACAACTCTTGTATACCAAATTTAATTGAAATCCGTTCAGGCAATTCTTTCC
Source organism: Tanypteryx hageni (assembly GCA_028673005.1). Classification (NCBI taxonomy): domain Eukaryota; kingdom Metazoa; phylum Arthropoda; class Insecta; order Odonata; family Petaluridae; genus Tanypteryx; species Tanypteryx hageni. The sequence goes on from CM054116.1 coordinate 98,502,779, forward strand.
AAATCCTTAATTACTGAAAATTTTAATTTGTAATTATGGCACTCCTGTTTGGCTGAATCGGTTTAAATAGGCTAATATGGTTTTGTATATATGTGTACATTATAAGTATTAAATTTGGTTAAAATTGATGAGGACAGTTGTGTAAAAAGAATTTTTTATTCCTTGTATTGTGGCAGCCCTGCTTTATATATATATATATATATATATATATATATATATATATATATATACACACACACTAAACATCGTGATTTTGTTATTTTATGTTGCATGCCTACTTCATACAAAATTTCATTGAAATCGGTTGCGCCAATTCCTTCCATATGCATAATTACAGAAAATTAATTTTGCCATAATTGTGGCACTCCTGCTGAGGCGATCCGGTCCAAATATGTCATTTAGGTCATTAATATATGTGCATATTCTATGTACCAAATTTAGTTGAAATCGGTTCATTCATGAAGAAGATGTTAGGGACACACGAACACAGAGGCAAAGCCCTAAGACTACTTTCCAGTTTTTGGAAAGTAGGCTAAAAATGAAAGGATCAGTGTGTAATAAATACAACCCAACATTTCAAAGCCCACCTAAAAATGAAGATAGCATTTAAATAGTTTAACCAAGGGATATAAAATAAAACTAATTAAATGGAAGCTTCCCACAACAGAAAACGGGAAAAAATAGGAGAAAGACTAGTTATGCTTTACCTGTCAACATTTGGAGCTGAAATAGGACACAAGAGTTCTTCCAGACCAAGTGAAACAGGTGTTCTAGAATTGGAATCTATAGGCTGTGATTCACAAGCTCCCTTCACTCCGACACTTCCCTCACGACCAGAAGCCACAGATAAAGGCCTTTCATTTTCTTCTGCAGATAATGCAGGGGAACTGATATCACCAGGAGAATTGCACTGAGGAAGAACTTTGTGACTGCTCTGAGTGGTGCCAATATACTCATAATCAGAATCAAGATCATCCTGAAAACCAGCTACCAATGGATTACCTTTTCCTGGGTCACTAAAAAAATAAATATTAAATAATTCCAAATCAGCCATTGAAGGGCTTTAGTGTACATTAAATTCATCCAGTATATGTTCCTGAGGTCACTTTTTAAGTATGCCACTTTAACAGTAAATACATTAATAACCAACACAAAAAGTTTAATAAATAAGAACAGAGTGCTTTATTCCAGACATCAAAGGGTATATTTTTCATACGTTTAAATTGAGTCACATTAATGATAAAATCATTAATAGGTTATGGCTGGAATGCGCACTCAGCAACCTACCCCTTCAAAGTTAAAAGCATATTTCATTAAAGAAAATTACCATATAAATATCTTATATTTCATTGAAGGTTTTCAAAATAATTATTTTATTACATTAACTATCATTTATAAATAATTAATTGAAAACAAAATAACATTTCTTTGCTGACATTTTCATTCATTATTGTTCTCAAATGAAATTACAAAGCTAAAACGAGGAAAAAAAGTTTTTTGCATCATACAGTATTTTATTCAGATTTAATGTGAAATTTCACAATAAACTTCAATCCCACCACTATTTTGAGAATAACAACATTTTTTTATCTGCCAATAATCACTGGATATAATGAAATAATTACCTGTCTTCATCATCACTTTCTCTATCTGCTGTTGGGGGAAGTTGCATTGGCTGTTTACCTTCTTCCTCCAGGAAAGATCTATCAATCATACCACCATCAGGTACAAATTCATCCAAACTTGAAATTGGCTCAGTTGAGGAGTGTAAATTTTCAGACTTTCTTTCCACTGTTTTATGAGTATAGAAGGAAAAGATAATTAGAACCTCACCTTCTTACAAGAGACTATTACAAAATTTATAAAAAATAATTGCATTTTTTATTTCTACATTAAAACACCTTAAGAATGCATAGGCAAATCATCTTTCGCCATTTAAATAAAGAACTTTTTGACAACTCAGACAATTTCCGACATTTTACAACAGAATAATTCAAACTTTTGGCAGGAAAATATGTTTCTGAAGAATCAAAAATCTAGAAAACAAAGGAAAATAACAAGGAAACAGTTTTTAAAAGATAGGCTAAAAATAAGCCCAGGAAGTTGCATTTTCCTTAGCTGAATTCATTTATTTATTTTTTTAAAATAGGAACTATCAATAAAATTCATTGCATAAACATCAAGGAGAGCTTAACAAATCTGTCACTTTCAACAATTTTGTATTTTCTCCATATGCAGAAAAGAGGAAGTATTGTATTAGTGAAAAATACTGAATTCGAGATTTCAACAGAAATATATGTTTTGAGATCCCCTGAGTGTTTTCGCTATTTTCTCGATGATGTCTGCGGTGAGTAAGATAGGAATTTTGTGGGTACTTTAACTCAAAAACTAATAATCAGATCAGCACAAAACTATATATTTGAGAGTTTCATTAGTAATTCAAGGTCTGAAAAGGTTTTGGCTGAAAGTGGTCAACCGGAAGTGGAGATTTACTCATGTCATTTTTCAGTTTTCTTCCAAATATCTCCTTTAAAACTAAATTTATGTAAATATTTGTTATTACTCAAGTTTTAGACAATTTAATTTTATATGTTTTGATTGACTGCAGAGAAACAGCAGCCCTGCCTCTCGCGGAAAGGAATTGAACTCTATTAAGGACGGCCAGTCAAAACCAGCTAGAATAATCGTGGGGTCTGGATCTAAGTGCATGCAGGGCTGTGTTCACGTCAAACATTTTTACTTTCTCCATACGCAGTATAGGAGAAAATGTTTTTTTCATGATTAAAATTGAATTTGAGATTTCAAGAGAAATATGTACATGATTTAAGATCTACTGGGTAGATTTTCAGTTTTTTTTTCAAATATCTCCTTTAGGACTTCATTTATCTAAATATTTGTTATTATCAAAGTTGTAGAAATATAATTTTCAAGAAGTTTTGTATGAATCACTTATTCATAAAACAGATTGTATAAGAGACATTTTGATTGTCTGAATTTTTTAAGTACATGGCTAAATGATACCTTTGCTTCTGCTGCTATGATTGTTGATAGTGATCCTATGCTGCCAAGGGTAATTTTAACTGCTATTAAAACTATTACAATGCCATCTTGCATCATATTTTGTAAACAAACTTTTTGTAAATATTGACAGCGATCCCAGCACTGTCACCAGTAATTTTAATTGCACATAGATAATTTGCAATCCATAGCAACAAATAACAATTTTGTTTACTTATTGATTTTTCAATATGAGATGTGATTTGAAGTATTTTTCACTGTGAGAATTATTCAAGTGTTTAAAAACGATTCACAATTGTAATTGCAGATAATTATTCTTGAGGACATACATGTTGAGAGCAGTTTCTAATTACCATTGCATTCGCATTCATTACTCTGTATGGAGAAAATCACGTGCTGGACACATCAAATTTTTCATTTGGATAAAGTGAACGACTTAACACCTACAGAAAAGCAGCAACAAGATAGTAATTCAACCATATATGCATTTGGTTCATACAGTAGATTTTCAGCATACTTTGAATTTGGTTTCTACTATGAACAGATATATAAAATCTTTGCCCAATATACTGTACATATTAAAAGGTTAAAAAGCAACTCCATCTATTTCATCACAAATTTTATACAGACATTCAGTTTGTTCCTAACAACCACTGATAAACTCAAGAAAGAGGTAAAGGGTAAATAAATTACAGAAAATATGGTGTTTGTCTTGAAGATGAAAAATATTAAATGAAAAAATTAGAAATATTTATCTATGAGGTGCTACCCAGAAGTTCCGGGAATTTGAATAGCTTGTAGTACGGCCACTCGCCGCTGGGTAGTACTGGCAGTATCCTTTGTGAACAAGTGTGGAACATTGCGGCTAGCTGAGTGCACATGTTCGCAAGTTCTGTGCATTTTTGTAACATCATGTTTGAGTGGTTCTGCGAATTCGTTTCAAACTGAAATGGCTGATGTTAAGGAGCAAATAATTTGCATCAAATTCTGCTTCAAACTCGGCAAAATGGCAGCAGAAACAAACTTTTGGTAATGATGCCTTAAGCCAAAGTAAAACATTTTTTTTGTACAAACGTTTCAAGGATGGACGGACATCTGTCGATGACGATGAGCGTTCTGGTCGACCTTCGACAAGCACAACTCCGGAAAACGTCGCAAAAGTGCGTGAGACTATCCTAGAAGACCGAAGGCTAAATCCATGATGTTTGTGACATCGTCGGACTGTCGTACAGGACGTGTCGACGCATTTTGTCAGAGGATTTGAACATGAGATGCATTGCTGCAAAATTTGTTCTGAGACTGCTGAGAAACAACCAGAAAGACCATCGCGTTGCTGTCTGCAGGGAGCTTCAAAATGAAGTTAGAGATGACCCCAACTTCATCTCCAAAGTCATAACTGGTGATTGAATCTTGGGTTTATGGTTATGACCCTGAGACAAAGCAGCAGTCGTCACAGTGGAAGTCGCCAAATTCACCACGGCCGAAAAAAGTGCATCAAGTTTGCAGCAATGTCAAGTCCATGCTAATCATTTTTATTGACGTCGATGGGATCGTCCACAAAGAATTCCTCCCACCCGGTCAAACTGTCAATGGAAAGTTTTACTGCAATGTTTTGAAGCGGCTGAGGGAGAATGTCCAACGCAAACGCCCAGACAAGTGGCACAACAATGACTGGGTGCTCCACCATGACAATGCGCCCGCCCACACGTCACTCGTTATTAGGCAGTTCATGGCTTCCAAAAACATGACAGTCATTCCCCACCCCCCTACTCTCCTGACCTCGCCCCCTGCAACTTTTTCCTGTTCCCCAAAATGAAACTCCGGCTGAAAGGGCGACGTTTTGGCACGATTGAGGAGATCCGGGCAGAATCGCAAGAGGTGCTTAACACGCTCTAACCTGCGGACTTCCTCGGATGCTTCACATCATGGAAAAAACGCTGAGAATGCTGTATAAAAGCCCAAGGGGACTACATTGACGGTGACAGTGGAAATTAGGAGTTAGCGTAAGTAATTTTTTTTTATGCACAAATTCCCGGAACTTTTGGGTAGCACCTCATAGTATGGAGTATAAATTAAAAATCAATTGTTTTGTTGAACATTAAACAGTAGATGAAATGGAAAATAATATGAAATGCTCGTTCTGGTAGTAGAAGCAAAGGCAGAAGACACGAAATTTGCATACCAAAATAGCTGAAAATCATAATAGAGGATTGGTGCATGTGTGCTCTGCTTGAACGTTTCCGGTAGGTGTTTATAGATGGTGATATCCCACGAACTATTTGCCCTGGTGCAGCTAGTATTGAACAATATATAATTCATTTATGATATAGCTAACTTTCTGGAACAGTATTATTAAATGCCTGACGAGACAATATTACCAATGAGTATGATGAACCGGAATGACGTTCCGGTGCAATCTGAGCACTGACATTAAAGTTAGTTCATTCTGGCAGTTTACATACCAATTCCATCTTGAATGCTGGTATCTTTTGAAGCTTTCCCAAAAAGTTTTGACATGATGCCACCCTGGTTATTATTCACGGGGACTCCTTTTACCAAATCAACTGTGTATTGTCCATCACCTTCACCTATTCTACCAATTGATGGCTGTGGAGATCTACTGATTGATTCAGGTTTCCCAGGACCAGTAGCAGGTCTGCTATCTGCTGCCTTGGGAGGATATGTTGGAACTGGAACTGTGCTACTGCTCACGGCAGACATACCTGTTAAAGAGAAAGTTTTCTAGCATAATTTTCAAGAGGATAATTTTGAAAGTAATGAATATTACATATTGAAAATCAAAGAATTAAGATATACATTAATATTTACGACTATGAAGTTCTACCTTATACAACAGAATAAATAATTTTTGTTCAGCATCTTTTTAAAATTGCTTTTAATGAATATTTCTTTCACAGGGGAAATTGCAACACTGCAAAAACAGTAGTAGAACATTAATAATGAGTGGAGACTAAGGTGATGATAAAATAAAGAAAGGAAACAACTCCCATAATTTAATAAATAGTGTTACACAAAGGTAGACGGAGAGGAGAAATAAAAGGAAGTTTAAAAAAAAATAAAGGTAGAATAGGTCAATTGTAGTGCATCTAAAAAGTAATGAGTCAAAAATTCTAACTAAAAATGTAAGGGTAGAAAAAATTTTATTTTACTTATTTCCTTCAAAATAGTCCCCATGTGATGAAATACAAATAATACAATGTTGGTATAACTTTTTGAAGCAGTCTGAAAAGTCATTTGAATCTATAGTATTTAATTCTGTCATCACCGCTATTTGGATGTCCTCAATTGTGTTGAATCTTCTCCTCTTCAGTTTCAATTTTAATTTGGGAAATAAGAAAAAGTCTGCCGGAGCCAAATGGGGAAGGTGGTTAAGCTCAACGATGCCTTTTTAGCCAAAAATGTTTTCATATTAATTGCCGTGTGAGAAGGTGCATTATCGTGCAAGACTCCACTTGCCGGAGTGAAGCCAATTTGGTTGAATGCGATGGATTCTCACCAGTAAATGCTCTATCACACCCAGATAATATTGGCTATTGACAGTTTGCCCTGGCGGCATGAATTCCAACCCAACCTTCCCGAAAACGTGCATACCACTGAAATATTTGGGTGTGAAACAATGCTTCATCTCTAAAAACGATCTGTAATATTTCGTGCATTTCAAATGTACTTCTCCCAAGTTTAAAACCAAATTTAGCGTGATAATGTTTTTCCATTTTAAAAATATTGACGATGCTGCCAAATATATGGTCACAAAACACGTCTTATTTCAACAACTGAACAGAATTGCATGCGATTTGCGATAACTGAAAGAGGACTCGACAAATAAATGACATCTCTAGATATACTGTATTTCTCGGCATATAAGACGCACCCCAGATTTTTAGATTTTTCAGGAAAGAAAGTATTTTGGTTCACCAAGGCATTTAGGAAGGGCCACGTCATGTATCATTTCCAGCCGTGATTAAGTCCAACAACATTTACAGAAAATATTATGGCATGATAAGTTAAATATAACGTTTTAGATAAACTTCCTTCATAAAATAAATAAGGATGATCTAAAACATATATAATTGCTCCGAGACCTGTATAGCTAAATGTGCCCTGCATGAACTCAACACATTGCACGTATACCTAGATATCCTTTACCAATAGTACTTACTTAAACTTAAGTTCAAGATGATATTTTAATATAATGGGATAAATAATAAATGGAATACATATGTAATAATGATATGTGCACTCAACTATTCCTTTTTCTTCTGCAACTCTTTTTGCCTTGTATATAACGATTTTGATCAATACAGCAATACCAAACTTCCTCTGTTCTACTACCCACCACTTCTACCTCAAATTTAAGACCAACCTTATAAAGATTATGTTTCTCTTATTCCACCAGCTTCAGTTTTTCCTCATTTTCTCCATTCATTTTTTCTGTGGAGGGGGGGTGGGTGGGCTGAAATGATGTGCTGCTGCTCAGTTTCTGTGCATTTTTGCATATTGAATTGCCTGAAACTTATAACTAATAGCATAGGCATATCTTTTCACTTTTGTAGCCATTGCAATCTCAATACACAAAATGTTATTTATCCTAGATATGTATAAAATATTTAAGGAATCTACACGAATTCTACTGTTCCGTAGCAATAATCACGCTATTCAATGAGCTCATTAGGAACAAACATATCGCAAACATGCCGAAATTTTAATCACTGTGAGCAGACATGTATTAAAGCATAATAATGAAAATACGTCCTTGGGATTCACATTGCATAAGGTGTTACTCTATATATTAACAAATTTTCACTGTTAATTATTAATAATGTACATTTTATTGTTTTTGCAATGAATGACTGCCAATCATTCCATTTTGGGGATGTGTGCTCGTTAGTGTCAGTATTGAGAACAGTAATAATTTTACCTTCAGCATATAAGACGCAGGCTGATTTTGGGGGTCATTTTTCTGGAAAAAAGTGTGTCTTATATGCTGAGAAATACAGTATTTTTAATTAATAAATTCAGAATAAAAACTATTTCTTCATATCAGCTATAAAATTTATATCCAGATTAAATTAACTGATTTTCATAAATTATTTCCCATGTATGATGCATAATAATGAGGTGGCCTATTTTTTAAAATATCACTAGTTCTTTGGTGCTTTGAATACTGAATTTAAAAGAGCAATACTTAAGGTTATCCTTATCATAAAAAATGCTCTCAAAAACAATTTCATCAGGACAGATGAGAAATAAAATCCTTCCACCATACAAATAAGATATACATAGGATGAGATAGAGAACTATACACCAAACTATCTCATCGAATGATTAAAAAGAAAAGAATAATAATTCCAGAATTAATAAGATCAAACTACCTGTGAGGCTTGAAATATTCTGTCCAGGAACTGACGAGCTCTTCCTCATTGCACCAAGGGGCTCAGGCCTTGGCATTTGGCCCTTCCATGTACTTGAGGGGGTAACTGAAGAGATACCTGTAGGAGAAGTCACAGAAGACAGGACATGGCTGCTTTGAGATACATGTAGATGTGCAGGTTGATGCGCTGCAGAAGTAGGTGTGGCAGGACCTGGACCATTTGGACCAACATTCCCCGGTGCAAAAGAAGAAAAGGAGGCTCCTTGAATGCCTGTATTTTCAGCTGCAGCACGCCGTTTTGAGGTCAGGTTTTCTAAAAATCTGTAATATGAACAGCAGAACTTAATTAAATTTAAATAATAGAATATTCTATGATTACTGTAAGACCAAATTAGAAAATTATTAATGGCAACTAGATAAAAATATTAAAAACTCGGAAATTAACTATTCAAAAGCATTTTTTTATGATAAACTGCTACTAAAGACATGATTCTCAGAAATGTAAGCAACTCCACTTAAAAGAATTTATCAGTTAAATGAAAAGACAATAAATCCTTGCCATTTGTGATGGGTAGCATGGGTATGTCTTCACTTACACAGCTGGTGATCACATGTAGAGTTTTATTATTTCTCAAATTAATGATGAAAGAAAATAAATTAATGTACATTAAGCTTCGCTTTACTGCAAAGGTGAGAGAACAGCTTTCATTTTATATGAACACTTAACAAAAAAGGCTCTCTTAAGAAAAAATGTTGAGGCATTAGGTCATTCAGCTGACAAATCACCTTTTGCTCAGTTCTTCTGATAAATGACAATAAAATAAATAAAGCACTTTGTGCTTTTTTACTGCAAAAGTGAGAGAATAAGCTTTACATTGCATGTAAGCTAATGAAATACTTGGCGATCACTGACTAGCAGATGAATAAATATCCTTCACTGTAACATTAGTTCATTCAGCTTGTTAACCCTAAAAAAATGGACGCTCAGGTTTCTAAACGTGACATTTTTTAATCCTTTAGAGATTGACCCTGCATTTTTACATTATTTATTCTTGTATAAATACAGAATCATATTTACACTTGTACCATGCGCACATCTATTTTTGGGCCAGTTTGGAGGGAAAAAAATAAATTTGTGCCGGAATAAGTTGACATCTGGGATTTTTATAAAAAGTTGGCCTCTTTACCAATTCTCCCTCCCTGGAACAAGGTCTGTCCAAGTTAAGCATCTTCTCCCTCGTACCTGTATGACGCAATATATTGGGCGATCTCTTTATGGCGATGCTAGCAGAAATCTAAAGGTAGAATATGTAGATAGAAATTGATAGTAAACTTTTAATGACAGAACTGCTTATTTTGAGTAACAATAATAAACTTAAAATTCATTTAAAAGGTACAGCTTTAATATTATAAAAATATAATGTCATCTCAATTGTCAATATACTTCACAGAATTCTACGTCTTCTGCAAGTATAAACGTAGATGCAAGCATTTTGTAGTGAATTTACTATTGATACTCGCAATTTACATAACCTGTTCAGAAATCCTCATATAAGACGTGCAGTCCCTTTTTCTTACTGACATTTTGAGAAAAAAGCTACATGTGGTACACAAGTAAATAGGGTAATTTTTATGTGCTAGAAACATATTTCCCTTTTACGCATAAGCACTTGCAGTTTTGTGGCACTGCCGTATTTAGCATTTGTGGCTGTTTCAGGTATATGTCCCTCATGAATGGTGAGGGTTTGCTGTATGTGAAATATTAGTGAGTGGATACAAAGACAGTATTTAGACACTGCAGTTATAATTATTTTTGAAAAAATACTAAATACCTTTGAAAACAATTAATAATAATAAATCATATGCCAATTTTATTCAACCAGTTTTAGTAAAATTTTATTAATTAGTATGTTATTATTAAAGGTAAAATCATTGCATTATTGCTCACACTTTATAAGGCTGTGGTTACATTGGATGCATATTCAGAGAATTAAATGTTTGTCCAAATATGCATCCTTAGATTAAACAAACAAACATATTCATGCTTATTGAGCTGCTCATGCAACATGTAGCCTAGTTGATGATATTTGGAGGACTTTGGGGAATTTCCTCAAAAACTATATTTCAAAATCTATTCAATGTTTATTTTAATGTTAAGCTATTTTTAAAACTATCAAAATTGCAGCAAACATTCCCTATACTTCACCTCACTCTATTTACCATGGATGAACTTTTAAAGAGCTATAAAAACAGAAAAAATTTGCTACTGGCAAGATCAAACAATGAATAAATAAACATACTTTAAAATGTTCAATGATAATTTATAATATTGATAAAATTCAATATTATCAACATTTTTAAAATCCAAAAATTAACTTACTTGTCATAATCAGCTTCATCACTGCTCTGGTAAAGATCAAGCTCTGCTATGACAAGTTCAGTCTCTCTGGCATTGGTAGCCAACTGAGCTTCAAGTGTATCCCTCTGTAGTCTGAGAAATGGGACATTGAGAAACCGATGGAGGAGGCGGAGACCGAAACCATTCCTCATGGAAGATTCTGCATACCGCACCACAGAATCAGGAGGCCTTAGCCATGCAAGACAATGTTACACAAATCAATGGACAGAAATGGCATCACCCCTGCATGCAGGCCCAGACATAGAGACCCAGGGCCACTAGGCAGTTAACAGAGTCGGGGCCCCCTTTTTGGTAATTTAGCAAAAAACAAACTTTACTTTTATTTTTTTTATTCAACGTACTTTGACTTTAGAAAATAGACAAACAGACTTAGAAATGAAATAGACAAGTACCAACTATACTTTTTTACACATTATAATTTTTACATTTACATATAATTACAAGATTACATTGCCACGCGACGAACTTTCACTAATCATTTCCGGAATATTCTATCTTACGGGATTATTCTATAAAATCTTAAGACACTACACACTAGAAAATTCTATCACATTCTTTAGCTTCTGTCGCCAACACTACTTGTATCGTAACCTTAACTAACCTCAGCAAATTCGCATGGAAGACAAAACCTTTGAGCCGCAAAATTGAAATTGATACAACTTTCTGACACACACTTTTAATGCGAACTGACAAGTAGTGACAAGTTATAGAATGAAGTCAGGTGCGATGCAAAACAAACAAAGAACACAAACACAGTGTTGCCACTTGACTTGTCAAAAAATTAACTATGGTCAAATATTTTCTATTTCGTTCGGAAAAATTGACATATTATTTTCCGTGTCCTGTGTCCTCAATGTGTACCATTTCGGCCACTGGTCGGGGCCCCTGCCAAGGTTGGGGCCCTAGGCAGCTGCCTAGTTTGCCTAGGCAGAAGTTTGCCGCTGCCTGCATGATACTTGACTGATTGGGCTATCACAGTAATGGAACTGGGTGCCTGCTAAATTATAAAACTGACTTTCCAGCAAAACTAAGATATAAAATAATACTAGTAAAATATTTTACTGTCATTATTAAACAATGTTTATTCACTCCTGAGTAACTACTTTTAATTACAATAATCACCTGTCAAGCCCTTCCATAAAATAGGTGACTGTATCAGCTGTCACTGTTCTATGGTGGCCCATGTCACAGTGATTTGCTAGAACTAAAACTGGAATGTGAGGAGGAATCTTGGGAAGTTCACGAACCACATAGTCAAATGTCCTAGAATAAACATGCAAATGAATGGAATAATTAGACAAAATGTCAAGTACAGGTAGTGTGGATTTAAATTAATGATTGCTGAAATATAAATACAAAAATTCATCATTCAGATAATTTATCCATTAATTTACAAACAGCATCCTCCAGCCTTTTAGAATGAGTTTGTAATATAACAAAGACTACTATATATGACAACAGCCACAGCAGGATTTGAATCTGCAATTATAGGAAACAGACATACTGACTACCAAGGTTAGAAAAATTACAGGACAATTATTACTTTCTCCATATGCTGTGCAGAGCAGTGTTTCTCAACTGGTCGGCCACAAAAGGAGTTGAAGTGGGCTGCGAAAATTCAAAATATTTTAAGATCGGTCAACAATATCTAAAAACTGTCACAAAAGTATGGTAAAAATTTTGTAAAAATCAAATGTTATAAATAATAATGAAATTTTTAATAAATTGCTGTTTTTTTAAATAACCCGCTACTTTTAGTCAATAATATAGGATTTTCACTTTCTTGTATATAGGTGGGTTGTGGAAACTTTCTTGTAGTTTAGGTGGGCCGTGGATAATTTTTTGTAGCTTAGATGGGCCATATAATCAACAAAGTTGAGAAACCTTGGTATAGAGAAAGTACTGTGTTAGTGAAAAACATTGAATTTGGGATTTCAACTGTAATACATGTTTTAAGGTCCCCTAAATATGTTTTCACTATTTTCTCGATGATGTCTCTGTGCAAGAGTAATTTTGCAGGCATTCTAACTCAAAAAGTAAAAATCAGACCAACACAATTTTTCATTCAAAAGTGTTATTAGAAATTCAAGGTCTGATATGATTTTTGGCTGAAATTGGCCAACCAGAAGTGGAGGTTTACTCTTATCAGAAATAACTTCATACACTTTGTAATTTTCCACTAGTATTTTATTATATGTTTATGACCATGGTTTTGACATGATATGTCATCCTCAGGTGTAGCAAGAAATACAGATCCAAGTATATATGTACTAGAAGGCGAGGAGTGTGAGGAGGATCAGAAAGAGGGAATTTAGACAGATGAGGGAGGGAAGGGAAAGAGGGGGAAAACCTGGTGCATGGAGGTGGAGAGGGAAAGGGAGCTGAGTAATGGCCATTCAGATGAGGTTTACTAGTAATTTTTCCATTTTTGCCAAATATCACCTTTAGTGCTTCATTAATGTTAATATTTGTCAATACCAAAGTTGTAGACATTATAATTTTCTACACCTTTGTTTAAAACATTTTTTTCATAGCACATTATGTTTCAGATATATTCACTGATTCAAATCCAGCCATCTGCATGGGTGTCAATAATAACCACGTCCATCTCACTAATATTGACATCAGCTGGTTTTAGTCCAAAATGCAGATTTTCTTACTGCTAGACTGAGACTATTCACTGATAGTAGCAAATGTCGACATTTGGGTCTTTGGCCACAACATACCAGGGCTCCAGAAATCCACTCGCCACGGACAAGTAAATTTTGGTGGGTGGCGAGCAAATTTTTAGATTAATTTTAAGTGCATAAAAAATGCAATACCTTATTTCTTCACATGGTTCACATTATTATTTTCAGGCTAAAGTGCAATATATCCATATGTGCAGTATTTTGATGAGGCGTCAAGCCTCTAGCCACCACTACACGGTTGTGATATCTCACTCATGTAAACAACAAAGAAATTTGGCAGCTATTTTTCCTTGCAGAAATGTAAAGTCAAGTTGGTAAATATTACCACCCTTAAACACATTCCATAATCCTATGGAGTCACACAGAAAGGCACCTTTCAAAATTAGCAGCAAACACTGCTTTGAAAGCAAAGTAAATGAGCTCAAAAAGCTGAAATTGCAGATTCATGTTGCAATGTCACAGCAGTTGCATCAATATGAATGAAATCAGTGTGATTTGCAATTGCAATGTACCCAAGTTATAGTATAGATTGTAGAACATATGATAAACATCTCATACAATATTGCCTGCATTCTGAACTTTGTACCTGACAACACTTTCCTTTAACCCCTCAACGCCGTCAGGCATACTATTACGTCATGCAAAAACTGTCTAATCGGCCGTCAGGCGTACTATTACGTCATGCGGCAGCCCTAATTTATTTTATCTTTTGATGCTAGAGACTTCTTTAAATCTAAATAACCTATATATATTTTGAAAGAGGAAGCTTTGTACTTCCTATCTATGTTTGTCCTGTATTTTTTTTCTCTATTATAAAATATATAATCAACGTTGAATTTTGCGATAGAATTTTCAATTTTGCTATGATATGATGGTGTTTCTCCGTATAAAAGTCGCTTTTCAATGCAGCAAGGAACCTTTCCTTGGTGTTTGAAATGCAATGTAGGAACTGTGTTTCATTTCAAAGGAGAGCACGTTTTTTCTCCTCTTTTTTCCAGGTGGAGATATTTGGCTTATGTCATGCGACAAAGGTCTTCGTCGGTATGTAAAGAAAGAAAGGAAAACATCTTATGTCTGTCTATGCACAGCTTATTACAAATGTTTACAATGCAATTGATGAAGAATGGAAATAGTTTGAGTAAAAACATTTCTGTAAACATTCCCTTCCATTACTGTGCGATCCTTAGTTCATCGCTTCATAGGAGAGCATCAACGTCAAAACAGCTGATTTCAAAATCCAAGGCCGACATTCTTCCGATAATTTAGTGCCACGCCTCAAAGAGAGGCATTTTTGAGAAGGATAATATCTGTCATATAATTTTAAAGACCTTTAGAATTTTATTTTAATCTCAACGAAAATTGCGGGGAATTGAGTATTTCTATTTGTAAGTACAGTCAAACTCGGATATAACGAGCGCCACGGGACCGTCTAGTTTTGCTCGTTATAGCCGTTAAAAGCAAACATGCGTATGGTGAAATAAGACATAAGAAGTAAAAGTGAATATATAAACAGAAAGTTTATTTAGTAAATTTATGGAAAAACATAAAAATGAGAATAAACTAGAAAATTTAAAATAAACATTTGTACATATAAAATTTACTAACAGCTGCATCCTTAATCACTCCCCTTTTTAGAAAAATAACTTTGAATGGTAGCCTGTTTCATAGATTTCACTTTGAAGTCTCTTAAGTTTCCTCTTATTACACTTATTGCACTAAAAACACCATCGGAAATGTCAATGTTTTCAAAAAAATCATTTAATGTTTCCACAGCATCCTGAGCTTGAGAGTAAGTTGGCTTTCGTCGGGATTGTGTCTTCGACACATTCAACAATGTCTTCATCACTGTCTGCTGTGTTTTGTACTGTCTCTATTATTTCACTCTCCGTAGGAATTCCACTGGTAATCAAATCATCATCAACATGAACAAAATTGTCAATGTCATTTGCATGGTCAAAATTCGCAATTCCATTTTCTTTAAGCCATTCTGACAGAGGTAGATCATCTTCATCAATGTTATGGTTATCAATCGAAAATTCTCCCGATATTAAACCAGACTTCCGAAAACAGTTTATGATTGTTGTAGGTGAAACATTGTCCCATGCATCTGTCATCAAATGAATTGCATCCAATACAGAGACGTTGCCATCTAAACCTCTTTCCCTCCTTTCAAGCAACTGTGGAACAAAAAATCGCTTGAAATGGCCTTTAAAACTTTTAATTATCCCCATGTCCATTGGCTGCAAAATAGAAGTCGCATTTGTAGGCAAAAACACCAGTTTTACATTGGATAACTCCTGCATATGTGGGTGCGCAGGACAGTTATCGACAAGGAGTAAAATGTTTCTATTTTTCCTCCGTAACTCGTTGTTCCACTGACTTACATATTGCTGAAAAATATTGGAAGTCATCCATGCCTTTTTATTAGCTGCATATTCAACGGGAAGCTTCTTTACATTATTGAAGCAACGCGGCTTTTGTGACTTACCAATAACAAAAAGTTTTTTTTTGTCACTCCCATTCATGTTTGCGCACATTAAAACTGTTAAAAGATTCTTAGGTCTTTTGCCACCAACACATTTGTCACCTTTGAATTTAAACGTTGCATCAGGCATCATGTTGTAAAACAGTCCAGTTTCGTCGGCATTGTAGATGTCTTCTTCTCTGTAACCTTTTCGACACTCCTCCCAAACACTTTTCACCCATTCACTTGCCGTTTTTGAATCTGCTGACAGGGCCTCTCCACTGACTTTCGCATAAACAATGTTATGCCAATTTTTAAAACGATCGAGCCACCCATTATTGCATGTGAAGTTTTCATGTCCTAACTGTTTTGCAAATTTATCTGCCTGTACCTTTAAAATGGGGCCGTTGATGGGGAAACCAGCATTTCTCTGCGTCTTAAACCACTTCAGCAGTGCTTGATCAACAGTACCCAAGTCACACTTCCTCATTTTCTTGTTCGTTGTTAGGTTGTTCTCTAGTGCAGATAAAATCGCTTCTTTGTTTTTCCATAAGGTTGAAACCGTAGACGACGATATATTAAATTTTTTGCACACTTCAACATTTTTTTCACCACGTTCTAACTCTCGAATAATATCAACCTTTTCGCGAATAGACAGACACTTCCTTTTATGTACGGACATGTTACTCGTTCAAGGGCAAAATCTCAACTGATTTTTGTGATCAACGCTACGAACTTTCTTTGCAAACTGCGAGCATACCAATTCCAGGAAGAGTTAATGAGAAGACGGATTAAATCTTTACGTGGGAAAGGGTGTTGGGTGCATTCGGCTGAGCGACGGGGGCGGGCGCCATTGTACATGCCCTTAGCCCCTTACCCCCCTTCCAAACACAACCTCCTGGCTGTAAAAGAGCTGTGGGTTGGGAGTAGAGGACAAAGGACCTCCGTGGGTGCCACTGTACCTGCAAGTTGGGAATTCTTGGTTTGGACGAAGGGATTATTTTTTAACAACAACGCCGCGGTCTTTAACCTCCCTGAGGGATAGGGTGTAGAGGCTGGACTCGAGAACACAAGGTTACATATCTTGGGTCACTATGAGGATTGAAGGGGCTGACCGCCACTGCGTTTGAGACAGTGAGACGTGGTTGAAGTTTGCTCGATATATCCGTGAAGCGTGCTCGTTATATACGTGAAATATTTGTATGTAAATACTCGTAAACTTATCTTGGAGGTAGCATTTGCTCACTATAGCCGTGACCTTGTTACAACCGTGCTCGTTATAAACGAGTTTGACTGTATTTGTTTACATATAATATACGTTTAGTTTTGTTTTTTAGTTTTTACCACGGACCTACGGATTTTCGGTTTCTAAAGTTTACCCATAAATACTTGAGGAAAGGGAACCCACCAAATTGGGTTCCTTTTCTTTGATATTTGAAAGAAGACTAGGTCTGTTTTCCTCTTCAGATAAGTGCTTCGCTGTTGTGCTACTAGGGCCAAAGCAGCGATGAAGCGAGTAGGCAAGAAGAGGACACGCCAGCAAAAATCAAGAAAAGCTCTTCCATATATTTACACAATAGATTACTAGAAGTGTTTACTAAGCTATAAGGCATTTCTTGCTGAATCCAATTACGCACGTGTAAATTTTCTGAAAATATTTGGGAAGGACCTATAAGCTAAAGTTTTCCGTGTTTTATACAACGTCATATCTCCCTTTCCAATGAAAGAAATGCAACCATTTCTTCTATGTGACTTCTGTAATGACTAATAATGATGGCTGTATAACTAAAACGTTTATATTATAAATAAATCATCTTTTAATAAATCAAAAATACTACATTTACTTAAAAATTTCCAGTCAAGACATGAAAAAGTTGAGTTCCGTAAAACTTTTCACCTAATTGGTTTAGACAGTTAGACTTGCAGAATGAAATAGTTACTAATTTAAGCTATTTTGTTATTAAGATTGCACATCAATATCTTCTATAGATTTTCTGGTGCTGAATGTTATATATAAAGCGCGAATGCACGCCGGAAAATTAGCGATTGGTGTACATTCTCTTCTACTCCAACAATCTTTGTATGTAAAATATTATACGCAAAATAGATATTTACAAATTTCATGTTTTTCATAAATCCACAAAAAAAATTCAGAAAAATCAAGAGAAAACTTCTCAAGTTATGATTATTTTAATATTTTCGAACGTTTTTGCAACGCAATCGTGAAAATTTAAAAACCTCATCCGGCCGTACGGGTGGGATTTAATAAATCTCCTCCGGGCTTGAGGGGTTAAGAGAGGCATAAACCGAAAGCCTGTCATGTAGATATGTGAGCTTAAATGCAGAAATCGCGAATTTGTACTGCAAGGCCATTGTATTCTCGCTGGTTTGAGTAAAATAAAAGAGATTCTGAAGGGAGGCATTGTTTTAAAAGGGATGTAGTTGTGCAAGAATTTCAATATGAGAACATGTCACTTGGAGTTTGGCAACCCTGCTCAGTGCGATCTGCAGTTAGGTTTTAACGGCATCATTTTCGGGCACGTATATCTTTTCCGAATCTTTTTATTTTTGTCTTCCTGAAACATTTTTGTGCTGTTTATGTAAACCCATACTCCACAGTTCATAATGAACAGCAAACTAAAGGAAATACAAAATACACAGTTTAGTTTTATAAAACGGTGCAAAACTGAAGGTGAAGATGATGTGCTATAAAGTGTTATAAACAATGGAAAAAATTACTTTTGTGGATCGTCTGTAAGTGAGAATGTTCATGAAGCAGCAAACGTGTCATTCAAAGAAGATGTTCTCAAAGCAGCAAATCTGTCATCCAGTAAAATAAATCGTAAAAGACGTCCTTTCCAACACAAGTGGCTCAAGGAATTTAAGTGGTTGTGTTATGAAGAAGAATATGCAACAAATCAAAGTTACAAAAACGTGTAAAACTCACCAACTTTTGGTAACATCCATTACCAGCACCACTCCATTGGTACCTTTGTAGACATCAAGAAATTGGGCATCAAGAGCTGCCATATCTTCATTATCATCTTTATCCCCTCCCTCTCCTTTGTTTTCATCGTTTGAGGTGGCACAGTCAGAGCCAAGCTTAAGGCCCTTTAACTGCCTGCGTTTGCGCCCATGGTCCACAACGTCCCACACTTCAACCTTCACCACATCTTCTGTTGCCTTGTAGCTCCATTGTATGCTCGCAACCTTTAGAGAAAAACATACCGTATATGTCAACCTTTGAAGCTCAAAAAAAATTCTGGAAACTTAAGGTTGACTTATACACTGAATATAAAATGTAGGATGTAGATTTCCCTTCCTCTAGGTTGGGTTGAGTGTTCGGGGGGGAAGGAATAGAACGGATACAACCCCAACCACTCAACCCAATCCTGGGGAGGAAACAGAACAAATCTAATCCCCAACCACTCAACCTAACCCAGGGGGGAGAGAAAACTTCTGTATGTCCAGTTGATGGCAGTGCAAAATGACCATAGATGTCGACGCACTTGAGTGTTCGGGGGGAAGGAATAGAAGGGATCCAACCCCAACCACTCAACCCAATCCGGGGGAGGAAACAGAACAAATCTAATCCCCAATCACTCAACCTAACCCAGGGGGAAGAGAAAACTTCTGTATGTCCAGTTGATGACAGTGCAAAATGACCATAGAAGTCGACGCACTTAAAAAATCAATTACTACTACTACCAGTAGTAAAGACATGAAAAGCTGACTATTCTTTATTCATTAGCCAACCAGAATCATCTTAGTTTGAACATGCCACAACAGATGATTAAGAAAAGGACATCCATAAATCAGTCGCTATAAAATTTTTTATAGCTGAGATAGTTCTATTGAAAAGATTGGTGACTTTTTTGGAGTTCTTGCAGTTACTTTTCTCTTTCCTGCTAGTATATATCTATTTTTAAAACCTATATAGGTGGCAAATATAATGACTGCACATATTTATCTTCCTTCATACACCCAAGCTTATTGAAGATTCACCTATTTTGGTTGAAGAACAAGCAATTTAAAAAATTACTTGTCTCAGGTATTTCTAATAGCCACAAGGCTAAAAAAACCATATGGGTGCTTTGGCTACAAAGCAGCTGTCTTCAGTGGTAATTCACCAAAAATAGATTCTAAAAGAACATGTGCACTAGCATTTTCATTGTTTTTATATGGGGGAGGGGAGTTGTTGGTGGGATGTCCATTGAGGGTGCGCATGGGGAAGGGGAGAGAGTTTTGGGGCATGCAAAATTGTAAGGGACCGTGTTTAAACCAAGGGAAGGGGAGGTTTATTGCTAGAGGAATGGAGATTTGGGGTAGAGAGCCTGGGTAAAGGGAGAGTTTTTCTAAGAATTCCCCCTATATTCTAATAGTCAGGTCCTTCTTAGTACATTTTAAGATAATGATTAACACTTGTATGAACCCTTTCAGTCACTATGTCCATCTTTAATGACAATGGCATTTTTTTTACTAACTTCTGATGCATATTGTGGACACAAAAGCAGATAGAAATGTGTTGGTAAGTGTATGGCTAATGATCTAAAACTTTGGTACAGGAATTACAGAAGTTCTCAGAATTAAGTTGCAATTGAAAAAAGATATTCATTCTCCAATAAAATTCATTACTGAAAGGATTAATATCGATAAGTCATGTTTGCAATGTTAAAATTCGCAGTTTTGGATTCTTTACTGCTCACAAATTTTGAACCTTTCTGATTGAGAGAAGAGCTCCTGTCCTAAAAGTGTGATATACCTAAAATAGTGTCTTCTCTGCTACTACACAAAACTAGAAAAAATTTACGATAGTTTGTCTAATGTAAGAAAGATGTTTTGCAAGTGCATGGCAATAAATTGTTGGGACATAGTGTCAGAAATGTGTCAATACTGTTACCATGCATTATAAAAAATTATTCCAGAAGAGTTAAACTTAAATGTACCTGTATCTCTTCTGTTGGGATATATTCCTCCACGAACTTTCCTCCCTGCAGTCTGTGAAACAAGCATGTCTTTCCAACATTCCGATCTCCCTTGATGATAATTTTCACTGTAAGATGTAATAAAAACTGAATTATTGATACATGCATTTCAAAACCTCATGCATAATTTGATGTATAAAGGCTTTCATGGATTAATGCTGTATTAAAATGATGATTATATGGTAAAAACTTTATGCCCCTCCATTTCAAAATAAACTGTATTCATAAATTTATTTTAAAGAGTAAAATAATTGAATGCAATAAAAAATTTTCATGTTGATACTTAATGCATAATTAATTTATCTATATACGGTGAATTTATTTTAGCAATTTATAAATACTTTATTAAGATAAAGATCAAAGATTTTCTCCAAATCTACTTGACCTGAAATATAAAACAAGATCCATCTGAAATAAATAAGTGCGAAAGTTTTAAACATTAAAGATCAATTAAATTGGGCCAAACAGTTAATCTGGAAGAATTTATTGCAGAAAACCATAAACTGGTTGCATAAAGCTAACAATAAACACAAAGATATATCAATATAATGGGTCATCCATAAAAAATAAAGTGTTCATTACGAGATGTAGCGATCTTTCATACGGAGATACTATTTCCAATTAAATCAACTTACTGTTATACTGGACACCTCGTGCAAATTTTCTCTGCAAACTGTGAGACATCGCCTGAAGACCAGGGCGGGGGCTTGGAGTCCCTCCAGCCCCAGGTCCTCCTCCATCCGTCTTTCCAGTTAAGCGTTTTAGCGCCGAAAACATTTTTGTGTTATGATTAACTTTCTTTTGAGGAAACTTCAAGTATAGGATCTAAATCGTACAAAAATTGAAAAGAATTCGTATATGATAATAAATATACCACCACTAAAACAATATTTCCTTAGTATTTTACAGGAAATGAAATCATATAACCTTTCACCGAAATAGATTTGCAAAAACATTATCAGTAATTGCTTTCATCAGTATTAAAATCATATTAGTTAAACGCAACTGTTTTATTACTAAATATTATTCATTCTCTCAGTGACATAAACAAAAGAGCTAGATAATGACACGTAGAAAATCAAATAAATTTTGACCATCACTGTAATTGAAGAATTCGCATTCATGTACCTTAAAATTTCAAAATATGAAATAGATGGCAGCATTTCCGCTATTTTTAGTAACAAGGCTTCCTCTGCTATTACGGTACAACCTACTAGAAGACTGCAGAAATAATTAGGTGTTTTAAATGTCAGTAACAGCTGGTTAGAGCGACTTCATAAACATCAAATTACGAGGTCGGCACGAGTCCTTAAGGACCGCTTTTTGTGATTGCAGCTTCTCAGAATCTAAATTTAATTTAAAATTCAACCTAACATTGTACAATACATTTTTTAATAAAACCTATATCTACTCTGCTTTATGTTCACTTGTCACAGCTTCCATATGATGATAATGTTTTGATACATGTCATGCCCTCTTCATTAAGCAATGGAACTATCATGAAAAAAGATGTACGATAAGATATAGTTCAATCACAAAATATTTTAACAAATACAGCTTTTAAGGCGCTGTGAATTTATTTACGATTTACATAACTATTTCCGCAAATAAAAAAACAAGTTATTTCAATGTTAGTCGCTAGTTTTCAATGTGACAGACACTTTATCAATAGTCATATGGAATACTGCTTTCTGCACCAAATATATTGACAATGCTAAAATTTTGCAGTAAAAGTTCTTTATAATTACTATCAAATAAATTTAATTGTTGTCCATATGGGACCAATTTACACAGCCCCGCTTTCGTATTTTACTAACATCGTTTTGGATGAGCGAAATGTGATTAAATTTTGTAGGCCTCTTATATAAATTCAGCAGATTTCCTATGCAAACTGGTTGATACTGAAAATACTTTATAACATTATTAATTTTTGCTACGCTTCAAATTATGTTGTGCAAAGTGTGTAATGGTGTAATACTCGAGGTATGTGAAGTTACAATTTCGTATAGATACATATTTCGTATCGATATATGCAAAGTGAAATAATCGATAGTACGTCGTAATCGTCTAATTGTAATGGTTGGAATCGATAGATTGGCATATCGTATATAACTTCATACACATGTAGGATAGTAGGTGGCATTCAGACTTCTGCGAACTGTGAAAGGCTTTAATAACGCGTGTTGTTGATGTTGCATGTGGTAATTATTCGTTTCAATATTGTCTGATTTGTTTTCAAAATGACAAAAATAAGAAAGCAGAAAAAGAAGAAAACTTATAGGCATTCATCTAACAGAAGAAAAGTATACAAAAAAATGAAACGATTGCCAAAAATACGATGGTAAGCGACAATAGTATAAGTTACGCAGATATTTATGAAATTGAAACACTTGTCTTGTGTGTGCTTGAGCACTATTTTATTTTTATCACTCCATTTTCAGTCCGGAACTTAAAAAAGCATGGAAGGAAAGTAAATCTGTGAGGCAGAATATGGAGGAGATGGGTTTAGTTTTTGATGCTAATAAGGCTTTCAAGATACCTTCGACTAAGGTAATTGTTTGTCATCTAAACGCGTCATTACTTTCCTTAATGTATTGGAAATTATATTTTATTCACTTTTCATATCTTTTCGTTGTTATTCATCCCAAAACTAATAATATAATCCTATATTGTGCGTCTTTTGTGACCATGTGTTTACCATATAGATAGGGGATTTCTTGGCCAGTACGTGTAATTTTGAGTTGTAAGCTACAGTGAAGATAGCTTGTGATGGAGTTAAAATTTTAATTTTCATTGTTGCAGGAACTATTAAAAAGAGATACTTCGACAAAGGCCACCTCTGAGCAAACATTGAAGAGAAGGCCTTGTAAACAGTACGTTGCGGAGAAATTAGAAGAGGAAGCGAAACAGCCAAGGGAAAAACAACTCAGGCTTCCGAATAGTCAGGCCAAGTGGCTTGCCTATTTAATTGATAAATATGGAGAAGAATACAAGGTTAATTTGTTTTATTTACCGCCTCTCTTTGAAATAGTTCGTTTTCATTCATCTGTAATAATATTGGAATTGTACAGATTAAGTTGTACAATAATTATTAAGGTAGTCATTTTATAATATTAATTAATTAAAAGTTTTGTATTGTACTGGTGAGGATTTATTGTGGGAAGGTCATGTTTTAAATTCGCTGTAAAATTTGGATAGGTTTAACTCCACTGTAGTGGATCTGGCTGAAATAGTGAACCGAGTAAAACTAACATCCCAAAGAGGAAATAAATAGTAGTACCAATAGTGAGAGTAGAAATCCACCTCTTGAAAGATGTTAGAAACAGTTATCAACTGGAAATGAGAATGTGTTGCATATTACATAATTTAGAAGGCAGAGGCTGATATAGGACTTGGAAATCTAGGCAACTGCCTAGGGCATGAATGGCAAATTATTCGTGTCACATGCCACATTTTATCCTGTAAGAAACCATAAATAAACTAATTAACAAAGTGATTTGGAATTGTGGAAAGAGGAAAATGGAAAGAGAATGTAATATGTCAGAGAGCATTTGACAGGGATCATTGTTTACAAGCCGGTTAACACTGGAGAATATTGTGGTTATGGTGAACGATGTCCTATATTAAGTACCAATCATGGTAATTATGAAAGAATATGGCTTTGGAAAGATTCAAATCTTTCCCAGCAAACGAAAATGTTCTCAGATTTCCAGCCAGGTAATAATAGAGGTCTTGGCTAACGTTTTGGAGATTATCTCTGCTGCCATTATCAGGGATCCTAAGTACCATGAGAGGTTTGAATTGGGTTTGTCCCTGCCAGGGGTTGGCAGCTCATCACTGAAACATAACAATATCAGAGATTCTGATTTTATTGTAAACACGTTCAAAGAGATTTGATTTTACAAAATTTACTCGCCATTATAGGTGGTTCCCAGCCAAAACTGTTACAACTCATGGGGTTAACGAAGATTAAAAGTTAATCCAAGAGGTTTGCGACGAGAAATAGGTTAGCTCAAGGGGTTCGCGAACTTAAAAAAGGTTGGGAAAATGTTTAAGATGATGACAAATGCTAATAACAAAAACATCATGAACAAGTAGCCCAGGAACAAAGAGTGACCCAACCCAAGGAAATCCCAACCAAACTAAACCCCAATCTCATAACCCAACGGGAAGTTGAAGCTGACATTGATGACAATTTTTTTGATAGCCGAACAGAACATAAGCAATAACAGTGAAAGGTGTTTGTGTTAAATATAAATGAACAAGTGAGGAAAGAATAAAATTACAAAGCAAATTACATAAGGTGCATTTTTCTTGTTTTAGGATTGGTTTTCCTTCTACATTTACATTTGCCCTCACCGAGATATTGTACTATGTACTCATACCTACATATTACAGAAATTTGAAACTTACGAAATATTATGCTTCCTCACCAGGTTAGATTTGTTAGGGGATAGCTTGGTTTTCCTTCCACGTTCATATTTGCATTCTCTGAGGGGTAGGTTCCTCTTCCAAAAATGTGCAAAACGCTTTTCCTAGAATCACGTAGTACACCTTTCCTCTGCTTTAGCGTCAATTTCGGTGCCACCTATCCTCCACGGTCTAACGTCAGTTTTGCTCCCTGTTCTTCTTTACAAAGATAGCTTCTGAATGAGCACAGGGACGAAATATTAAGTCTATCCCAAGTCATTTGGTCTATTACAATGGCATATACAATGTAACGACTTTTGATGTTATAAAGTGGTGCTGTGGGAGACATCGGACTGCTTTGCTGCTACTTTGGCACAACGTAGTTATATCAGACTAAAGGGAACTTAACGTGGAACTTAAGGGATCCACACATATTGAATACAAAAAAGTCGTTCTACTACATCTGAAAATCTGGAGTTAACTTATACACGAGATATATTAAAAAACAAACATTTTTATAAAAAAATTGGGGGTCGAGCTATACATGAGATCGACTTATACACTAGTATATACGGTAGTCGGGAAGGAAACATTAAAGTGACTAATTTTTTAAAAGAACAAGGCAGAAGAATTTAGAAACAGAATGTGATTTCAGCAAAAAATGTGCACAAATAAAAGCTGATGATATTGAAGAAAAGTTAAGCAAAAAAGTTTCACCTTTTGTTAACCTTTTTTCTGATATTAATATATTTATATATTAGTGGTTATATACTACTATAAAAATTGTTGCCTTCAATTTCAAATGTTTGGCTACTTTTTTATTCTCTTGTTATTTATTACAGGCTATGGCAAGAGATCAACACAATTATTATCAAGAAACTTGGAAACAATTGAGAGCGAAAATTAAGATTTTGAAAAGTATACCAGGACAGCTTGAAGAACATCTGAATATATCACAAATCTAATTGGATTGGATAAATTATTTCATTACGATCAACACTTTGTATTGTGTTTGTTGGGTTTTGTAAATATTTTTTTATAAATACACCCATATACATTGAGTGTCATTTTTATAAAGCATCATTAACCCATTTATTTGTTTTATTGTACTATCAAATTTAGTATTGACTTAGCTTTCTATGATTTGAGTAGTATATGCGAGTTTGATTTCGTCATCAGTATTCTTCAATTGTTAGATATTTTAAAATGAAATAGCCTGCTGATGGATATTTCTGGGTTTTGGCTATATGGAGTTTATTCCCGAACTCGCACTTTGCAATGGGTGCAAAACGTTGTGCATTAACTACGTTCTTCACACAGCAAAAACTGGAAATCTCCATCATCAATTAAGAATGTTACAAAAACTTTGATTTAGCTTAAAATCTAAGTCATAAATGACAATGTAACAAGGATGTATATGTGCTCAGTAATGTGTCTATGGAAGGCACACACACACACACACACATATATATATATATATATATATATATATATATATATATATATATATTAACTAAAGGAAAGGTAGTGATGAGGGTGGCAACAAGGTGTTGAAGGAAACCCAGTGGACACTTACCAAGTTGGCAGGCTGCTGGGGACGTCGAAGAGACACACATAGAGTTATTAATATCAATAATGGAAAAAGGTTCTTTGATATTAATGGGACGACCTTTCCGCAGCGTCCCAAGTGGTGAGATTTGGAATTGAGTGGAGCACTACTCCATTGGAACTCAGCTGGACCAGGGAAGGGAAATTTGAACATGAAGGAACATTTTACTTGGCTACACCGGATTAGGTAAGTTAGTTGAAGTGTTTTTGGTTCCTCCTCACGTTCACTGTGTTCCCCCCCTTGGTTTGGGTAACATACATCTTAACCTTTTGAGGTCCAATTTTTTTACCCTATGTGAACTCACTAGGTCCAATTAGTTTTGAAGAAAATTGTGAAAAATAGTGAAAAGAGATTTACAGGCTTTTCAGGTATTATTCCAGTCTGTGGAAGTTTGTATCATTGTGTGCAACCATAATTATATTTCACAGTCATTGTCTGTGTCACGATACTTGTACCAATCTTTATCATCAGCTGTAGCATCATCTTCAGATTTATCACTCCCCTCACTATTTACATCTTCACTATCACTTTCAGAAACATCTTCAGGTATAAAATCATCAGAGTCAACACTAACATTACTCCAGGAATCACTATCGTCACTTAGTTCCCCAATTATATCACACTCATGCAATGATTGCCGGCTAGTGGATGCCATTTTCAATTGCTAGATATAAACGGGGGCTGAGAAAATATTTTCTTGTCCTGCAAGGTGTTCAATGAAGGCCCAGCAAATGGCAGCATAAGACAGTGGATGAACCAGTCAGCCAATACAAACAAGATCACAGCCCCATTTCATTCTAACTAGTCAAAAAAACATTGCCGAATTAGGACCGCAACAGGATATTTAAAAAGCCAGACTCAGTCCTGGTTAGGACCACAAAGGGTATACCAATCATACAAACAGAACGCAAGCAGCAATCATTGCCCTCCACAAATCCTATTGTTAGTGCGAATTTGTTTTTTACTTTCTCATATATGTAGTATATTGAGAAAGTATTGTTATCGTGAAAAAATTCGACAGATTTTGATGGAAATACACGTTTTAGGTGTCCCTGAGTCCATAAAAGTGGTTTTTGCCATGCTGTCTGTCTGTCGGTCTACTCGCTGTTCTAGGGCCCAAACACATACATAAAATTGAATGATAATTCGTATTTGTGCAATATATCATCTTTTGCAGACCCTTTTTTTCATAAAAATGATATTGCGCAAAAATTAAGGGTAGCTTATTCTTGCCAATTTTTAGAAAAATTTGATTTACTCAAAAATGGCTCCAGAGAATTGGATTAAAATCATTCCAATTGTAGAGCCTGATGTCACAAATACTATGTAAGGTATAATATATATATATATATATATATATATATATATATATATATATATATATATATATATATATCTTGAAATCACTATATGGCGTCCAGTGGCATTATAATGTATGCTAAGCTACCTTACCCAAGCCCTGTGACTCACGCCTCACCCACGATCCACTAAAAATCTTATTACAGCCTAAACAGTTAAACTAAATCGAATGATATATCATATTTGTTGAAGAGATGAACAATATTGCGCAACAATTAAGGGTACCTTATTCTAGGATATTTTGAAACAAAATTCTATTTACTCAAAAATAACTATAAGGATTTTGATTAAAATCCATCCAATTGTACAGCCTGATGTCACAAATAATACTTCCTAAGCCATATGTCCCAAAAAGTTACTGAATATCGACCAGTGGCATTAAAATATACACTAAACTACGGTTAACATTGATTTATTTATAAGCGTTTTTCTTTTATAAACGTACACAGTTAACCAAACATATATGAGAAAGTTTGTGCATGTATATTGCGCCGTTTATTTGTTTAGGTTCTTTAAAAATTTCATTTATAATGGTATCCGTATTTTTCTTTGAATGGAGATGCCTCTAATGTACCACAAAATGCCAGTTGGTGATGAAGCTTGCATTCCGTTTTTACGATTGGTATATTGATTAAAATCAGTTTTTTCCGGAGATATTTTCGTTAGAAGGGGTTTTCGTTTTTTGCCTTTTATATATTAGATGAATGCTACCCATCCCAAGGGGGGAAACACAGTGAACATGAGGAGAAATCAAAAACACTTCAACTAACTTACCCAACCCGGTGGGGCCAAGTAACATATTCCTTCGAGTTCAAATTTCCCTTCCCTGGTCCAGCTGAGTTCCAATGGAATAGTGTTCCATGTAATTCCAAATCTCGCTACTTTCATCTCCTTTTATATCTCACCCCTTGGGGCACTACTGAAAGGTCATCCCATTAATACCCAAGTACCTGGAAAAATTGTACAAGTTGAGAGCCCAAGATTAACTGTGAAAATTATGTGGAGGATATTTAACTCATTAATTGGGCACCAATGGTGGTTACGGTAATATTGATTGGTGGAGGTATATTATTCTTTGTTATCAGATTTACTTAATCAACAGCAACTGTCATGGACAGCTACAGATAGTATATTACAGTAAAAATTATGAATGTAAATGATTTACACCATAAAAGAATTCAAATCTACAACCTTTGTATAGAAAGGCATGTAACCTAATCGACTCAATTAATTAGCAAAGCTTAATATTTGAGAGAAAATGTTTCCTAAAGGTAAGTAAGTAATGGCAAACTCAATAGCCACAGCAATCTCAAGTGGTGGACTGACACATTATATACCAGAGGTGGCCAAACCGCAGCTCGCGAGCCGCATGTGGCACATTTAACATATGGTTCTTATTCATTTACAGTCAAGGGTGTATCAAGGCTTATCACGTCAGAATGCGATAACACTGTAAGACCTTTTGGGGATGTTTAATGGGCATGCAGTGTCTCTGTATTGCATCAAATACAAGTTATGTTTACTGTTCATACATATTTGTGTGCAGAATATGTCTTGCGGCTCTCAAACTTGGGGAGATTATCACATGCGGCTCTGAGGGTAAGCAGGCTTGGCCACTGCTCATATATACTTTAATATCATGATATGGTACTTGCGCTTTAACTAACAAATTTTCTCGTAGGGAGTGGTGCCATAGGTGACAATAAATGGAACCGCATGGAGATTGCGTTTATTCGAAATTCTTTTGTTAGAGATTAAAGTCATGCTGGAGATTGAAGTTGTGTGGGGCCTGCACCATTGTCACCCTCTCCATGCCAGTGGAAATAGGGTGCACGAAGCAGATCAAACGTTGTAAAACTAAAGGTCTATGAGATACATATATGTACAATACGTAGTTCCATTCCTTGTCAACTGCAGTATCACCGTACGGAAAAATTTGTAGGTAAAGGACGAATACCCATGATTTTATGAATCTGATGATGACTTTCAATGTTAAAATCGATATATACCTTATTTGATGAGGAATTGATGTATAACAGGTTCTATTAATTGGCCAAGCGAAGCAAGATCTCTTCTGTTGAGTCCCTGTGCATTTTGTCTTCCTGTTCTACGATAACCAGGGCCATCTTAACGCATTTGGAGACCATGGGCTCTAACTTTTTTGATCCCCTCCATTTGCAGAGCACGTCTTATTTAACAAATTTTTGCATTGTGAAATGTTGCGACGGTAACTACCTGTTTTATTTCATAGAGAATAACAATCAATGCATAGTATTATGCTATTTAGGTTGCGGGTGGCTGAGGGGTATATAGAAATACTGGAAAAATTAAAATATTAAACAAACAAAAAGTATAAAGTAAACTCATGATTTCATATTAGATATTTATTAAAAATTCAATGTAAAAAAACTTATAGGCTATTTTTTCTATTTCTTTCATCATGTATAATAGTTCATAAGTATTTCTGATTTTGAGTCATTTCTCCTCTCCAAATTTGAGGCCCTCCTCCAAGGGCCAAGGCCCATGTGAC
The DNA here is from genome assembly GCA_028673005.1 of Tanypteryx hageni. NCBI lineage: Eukaryota > Metazoa > Arthropoda > Insecta > Odonata > Petaluridae > Tanypteryx > Tanypteryx hageni. The sequence continues at coordinate 98,533,655 of CM054116.1, forward strand.
CTCCCCCTTAAGATGGATATGATGATAACGTATGTCACAGTTGTCTGATTTTACCAAATGTTGTGTGCATGTACAAATAAATTGTAGAGTCGACTGCCTATAGTTTTTCTAGAACACCAAACTTATAATTACTGCGCTATTTGCATTAGCGCATTGCGCTAATTTCTTAATCTTATCCAATCAAAACTAAATTAAGCATACATACGGAAAACATCAACCAATGAAGAAAACGTCAAATAAATATTTCTCTAAAACGTACAGGGAGCCTTCCAGAGGCATGCAATTTGCATTTGTGCATTCTCCCCTGTTGAGTCCCCGTGCACTTAATCATTTGTTCTACTATAACTGCTGTCTCAACCAGGAGACAAGGCAGGTTCATTTGCTATTAGTTACTTATTTGATGCGTTTCTTAGATTATATTTCCTCCATACATATTTTACTGCTGAGGGCAAATTCTACATCCCCACTATGAAGTGCAGGAGAACTATGAAGGTGATAATAATATTGAACATTTGATTCCCCCCTCTAGCCCTAAGTGGTATGAGCGAGGCCGAAGATCCCGTGGATCCCCTAGTTATTTGATTGCTGATCATGTAATTAAGGCGTGGAAATGGTGATGTGAATTGCTTAATGAAAAACTTGTGAAAAGTCATTAGATGAATTCAAATTTATGACTTATTGAGGTTAAAATCAGGTGAGATTTTAGGTTCGTAATATTACATTATAACATGAAAATATTACAACATAATATTTAAATTTTCTAAAAATATTAACACGAGTTTAAAAAATATTTAATGTTTCCATACACTAATCAAAAACGTTCCAACGACCACCAATGGCTGATAGCTGCGACATGGTAACGGTAGGATTACGAACTTCTTGCATGAATGCTGTTCTCCGGAGGGGTACTAGTCTTTGGTTACTAGTCTTTGGTTTTCCCGATTTCGATATTCAACTTGTGTTTCTCGTGTGGAATATTGGTAATCAGACACAAGTCAATGTTTTCAACATTATTTTTGCAGCCATCTCTTATTAACAATTAATATTGAATGGTAATTTGAACGCCCGGTGTTTAAGATGTCATCTCCACCTATTCCAAGAGATGTTCAGGTTTGTGTTGCCTCTGCTATTTATTAATATGTCCAATAAAACAGCAATCTTACGTTTTGGTCTAAGGGATTGTTAAGAAATGTTTCCATTAAAATTAGTTTAAATTGTTTAGTTGCCATCGAATGGAAATATGGTGATTAATTAAAATTTTTGTTATATTCTGTGGCAGAACAATTTTTTTAGTCATATAAAAACCTTTTCTATATATAGGATTTCCAGTTTAAACTTGTTAGCCGTTTCAAAGTTTTTAATAAAACCGAGGGACTGCTCTCTGGTCCTGTGAATGCTCTTGCTGTATCTAGCAAGCATGGACTGGTGTTCGTTGCGAGTCCGTCAGAGATACAGAGTAAGTATAGGTTTAGTCATATGAAATGCGCACAAAGCTCTAATTTCCTGTTATCATGCCGTTTAACGCCAGGAAAATATAAAAAGCGCATCATAATGACGATTGAACATTTTACGAAAGTGGTATTTTTCTCGTTGCTTCCGATCATTAGCTGCATTTTTACTTTTCGACAAACTAGAATTCTAGATAAACATAATTCATCTTTGCCATGTTGCCGCGTCTAATCCTTATTCTTCATTTCTTATTACCCGCAAAACGGTTTTGAATCCAGAAAAAACATTTATAAATAATTTGGGTGTTAGCCTTAAGTTTGAGGAAGAATGTATTTTTTGATATATAAGTAAAACTAAGTTTTCTGATATATTTAAATGAATTTATCAAAGAACAACCATAAAATGCGGAAAGAATTCGTCACGTATTTTGTGTTCATATTAATTTTATTATGTTGTACTTTACCAATCACATATATCCCTTGAATCTTGTAAACCCGAAGTCAAGAAGTTACATTTATCTATATGTGTATTTATGCAGATAAAATTTGTTACATTTATGTTATTTTTCTCCTTGTAGTTTCTGAGACCTCTCTGCTTTTGGAGAATCGTGTAAGCAAAGGAAGTGGGGCTGATGTTGAAGTATTTCATAGGCGTTGCATACCATTGAACTCCTGTCCCACCCATATTGGAATTAGCTGTGATCAGGTCCATGTGGCTGTGGCCCTTGCACCAAAAGACTCCCAAAGTTGTGCAGTTGCACTGATTTATCCCATCACCTCATTTATCTCAAAGGCATGTCTATCTTTACATCCTCATGGTATTTTCATTTTATCTTATAGTAACCCAGTTTGACATAGCAATTTTAAAGACACAATTTTAGTTTCACATACTTGGAATTGCTGAAGATTGAATGATTTTGACTGCTTAGTTTCCTGGCTTGCACATTTAATTTAAATAATAAGGATTGTTATGATGTTATTAATTCCTTTTTAATGGTTTACATACAAAATATGTAGATTAATGTTTTTGAAATAGTCTGTAATAAATGTTTTGATGCTCATGAAATTTGTTATAGTAATTATGAATTCAAAAGTTATTCAAATAAAAAATTAGGACATCTTAAAAACAGGATGGTACAGAATTTCTTGGTGCTAAATTTCATGAATTGTTTAGGAAATATATGTTGTTTGAATCTGTCATTTAAAATGCTCTTTTGCAATACAAACCAGACTAAAATACTTCCTCAGACATCTTCTTTTTAGAAATATTTGTCCGTTTAATGTATCACAGCTTGATTTTTACTGGGATTTTTTTTCCAGGATCCTTCTCCTGCATGGGAATTCCGTCTCAGTTCAACACCAGGAGTCACAGTTCGAGATCTTGTTTGGAACCCTGGTCTCCCACAACTGCTTTGTATTTGCCTTTCCAATGGATCAGTTTTTGTTTATGAACTGAAAGGCACTTCGCAAACTTTCCAGATTTTCTCCTTACCAGAGTCTACTCTAGCTCTGTAATTTGATTTTTTCAGTATTTATAATGCTGTGGATGTTTAAATATTAGTCCAATAATCTGTTGTTGCTAAAAATTGGCAAATAAAATGAGTTTCCCATTGGTTAAACTTTATTAAGGTGCTGGCTGTGATTAGTTGTATTAATAATTGCATTCTTTTGTGGAGTATGCTTCATTGCTAGTCCAATTGTTTTAGTAAAAGTATCTAATTTATTATACATAAACTTTGTATGTGTTAAATTTTCCTATGACTAATCACCACTTTATGTTTGGTGATGTCTAGTGCAGTGGCTCTGAATCTGGGAGTTCCAACACCACGTGAGGTTGCGAAATGTTATCAAGGAGTTGCAAAGACAATGTTTTCATTTCATTTTTTAACTTATGTATGGATATGTTTAGGGTGAAATTAATTAATGTCCAAATAAAATAGGTATTTATAATATCTTTTAAAATCAATATTACTTTTTATATTTATTGGTTGATAGATCAAGTTGAGGGGGGTTTGTGATAAGTTTGTCTGCCTTCAGAAGTGGTCACAAACAAAGAATTTGGGAACTGTTGTCGTAGTAAATATATTTAACGGGAGTTTTTATGTAATCTAAACTATTGTCTGTTGCAGTTTGACATGGATTCTGAAATAAATATTTTTGTTTTAATCAGGTCTGTAAGCTGGAGTCCTAAAGGAAAACAGTTAGTGATAGGTTCAGCTAATGGCACTTTGTCACAATATAAACCGGACCTGAAGCTGGTGAAGACTATTCCTGCTCCGCCACCAAATCCTGGCATTTCAGCTGATGGTAACATTGCTCCAGTATCTCTACTATGGCTCTCATCATTTCAGTTTGCTGTGGTTTATGGTAATCCATCTGATAATGGCAGTGGCAGCAGTCGTCCTGGTAAATAAAAAATGAATCTTTCTATATCAAAATCATTTGTTGAATATATTAAGTTTACTGTACATTGTCCAAAAACGGGCAATCTTGGCATTTTGGGGTTACCAGAAGAGTCTGTTTGTTTGCATATTTTTCTTGAACCCTCCCATCTGGGATGGATTTGGCGGGACCTTAATAGAATAACTTGAGAATGGTTGGTATGGTTTTGATGATATCTTCAAGATATACTGGGATTTACTTTTGCACCTTTTAGGCGAGCATTATCTATCATATGATCAAGACCCTATACAAACTGACAGATTTAAACGACACACGCCGAAAAATCTTTCCGCGCTTCACTTGTTTCTCGGTCGTCTTCTTAATACTTTCCGTTTCAAACCTTGCAGTTGGCTCCCAGTCATTGTTGAAACAGGTTTTACCCCTGACGATGCCCACCTTGTGGGCGAAATGCATTGGGTGTTGTAACCCTCTAATTGTTTGGCTAAAGGAGTATTTCACCTTTATTAATCTTAGCCAAAGTTATTGAGCTACTATCAATTATATGATCAAGAATTCAATTCCAGGAGGGTTTATTTTTTCATTTGATGAACACAGGAAAGAGTGTGGCACATCAATTTGCATATAAATCTATACACAGTAAAACCTCGTTATTTCGAAGTTCAAGGGAACACAAAAATACGTCTTCGAATTATCTGGGTTCGAAATGAACAAACTTGAAAAAAATAGAAATTTCTTACGATCCGCTACTTGGACAGTAAAATCGCAATATAGTCTTATCTATCTGTTCTGCTACAAAATGTATTGACCTTACAAGTTCATACACATGGCAAATTCATGAACAGAGCTGAAGTGACCACTTAATTCATTATTCACGAACACCACCACGTGTGAAAAATAGGATCGAGTGAACAAACCAATTTTCCCGATGTATATTTCAAATTACTCTTTTACGCCACGTTTCGTAGGAAAAGACTTTCAACCACATGTACTCAGCCAAAAGATTATGGCATGCTAAAACAATTGGGAAAACGCTTATTTGAAATATTTTATGTATAGGTAATCATGTATTAATTCTCTCCAATTCGTTCAAACTTTCCATGTCATCGGTATGGTCAAAAATAATTAATTCTTTATCAACTCTAGGCAATTTCATACACTGCATTGTAATTTTATTTCCATCCATATTACACAGCTGTAATAAAATATACATGCTCTCAAAATAATGTGGTCGTATTTGTTATGACATGATGATTTTGCAATTACCGTGTATGCTCGTGTATAGGTCGAGGTTTTTAGACCAAATTTTTCACGAAAAACTTGGGGGTCAACTTATACATGAGAAATATTTTCGATAGGTTTAAACCCATGACGTTATTTGCCCTGTGGTTATTGAAATTTGATGGAATTTACACTCTTGTTGTACTTGAACTATTGATAACTATCGAATATTTAAATACCAATGCATATGAAAGAATAACTTACTATATAATTTGGTGATCCTAAGTTGATTTTTGATGCTTTTCAAATAATTAAGCAATTTTGGTAAACCTAACGTTTGGTAACATGATGGCGGCAAGACAGAAAACTGGCAGCAAGACATGCGCAATATGGTAACTCCGTAACATGTACACAAAGAAACACCTAATTATAGCATTATCATTACGATTCTCTGCTCAACTGTTCCATGTACGAAACTTGCGCTTTTCGAGGTGTTCCTTTGTCCAAAAATGTGAGAAACAGATTTCCTAGGTCATCTTTCTGCCGATTTATCGTCAATTTTGGCATCACCTATCCTCCATGGTCCAATGTCAGTTTTGTTACCTGTTCTTTACAAAGAGAGCTTCTGAATGAACGCTGGGACGAAATACGAAGTCTATCCAGAGGATGCAGAGTCATTCGATCTATTAAAAAGTCATTTACAATGTTACGACTTTGATGTTATGCAGTGGGGCTGGAGGAGACATCAGACTGCTTCACTGCTACTTTGACACAACGTGGTTATATTGGACTAAAGGGAACATAATGGATCAACACGTATTGAATACAAAAAATTCGTTCTGCTACACCTGAAAATCTGGAGTCAACTTATACACGAGAAATACGAAAAAGCAACTATTTTAATGAAAAATTCAGGGGTTGACCTATACACGAGATCGACTTATACACGAGTCTATACGAGATGTACTTTCGAATTCTTTTCTGCAATACATACTAAACACATTCTCCCTTTGGGACTGCTGGTGAGGGGATTTAAATCCATGAATTGTAGTAGAGAGGGGTCAAGCGTAGTGTAGCATGCCAGGTTTTAGAGAAGGGAAAACTAAAAAGGCAAACATAAGCATGACATTTTATGCACAATCTTTATTGTAGTAAACCCCTCAGCGTTATCCTACGTACTGAGCATGCAGGACAAAAACTTCATATGCAGTACTGGGTATGCCGCAGAGATCGCTAGATATCTTTATTTTTTTGACGCAATAAATTTTCTTAAATCTGAAAAACCTTGATATATTTCAAAACAGTAACCTTGGGTTTTCCTATTGCCCTTAATTCTGCAATTTTTACTGTCTTTCTTTTTACCTATATTTTACATAAAATTTTGTGATTGAATTTTCGCATAGTTATGTGAATTGTGGGTTCTAAAAACCCCTATTCAATGCTGATTGTGAGACTAACCTAACCTCTGCACAAAAGCTACTGTGTGGTGGAAGTGGATGCAGGCACTGTTTATTTGCTTTGTTATGTCTGTCATGTGTAGACTAGAGTTTGCAAATTATTCGTTTTTTTAATATCCGCAGTTTTGGTTTTCCAAATTTTCAAAACTGTGGTTTCGGTTCGGTTTTCGGATATTTAAAAGTAAAAAATCTAACTTGAAAATTTAAGAAGTTTATTCAAAAACCAACTATAAAATCTGATTTCAGATCGTGAAATGTTAATTATTATCAAGACAAATAAAAATAGAAAGTCGGTAAAAAACTAAATTTTGAAAATGACAAAATCTTTTAACTGGATTCATTAATGTAATAATATTTTTTAAATATCAAGCAGTTTAGAGAATAATAGGAAAGACGGGATCTTAACTTTCCACAGCAATTTGACGATGCTGAAAGTACTCTTTCAGGTTCAGTAGAAGATGGTTTAATTGTGCAAAGTCCTTTAAAAAGTTTTTGTAAATTTTTAGTTCTTTCTAAATTACAGTGCACTTTTAGTCATTTTCTATGTTTTTTCACTATATATACACTTCATTACGCACATATGACTTATTACGACGCCTACCAAGAGGCAAGTGAATCACCGAAAATTCTAAAAGCCATAGTCATATTAGAATGGTTTTCTTTTTGTTATTAGAGGGTGTTCTACTATCTCCCATACTTTTATGCCAAATAGAAATTAAAGACAAAGTAAGAAATTTGTTCATATCTTGCATAATGTTCATATTCTCGTAATTTCAAATTAAATAAAGGAAAGTAATCAATAAAAAATGAAATCAAGAAAAAGTACTTACCTAACACTTTAAATATGTAGGCTCTAAAAAAATCTGCAGGAAACCACTCTTCACACCAACTATGACTACAAGATGAACTGAAGAATATATTTCATATGCATACGGTTTGCGAACTAAAAGGGTCAGCATTACAAAGTAGTGAATTATCCTTTGACTACAATGTGTTTAATATGTTACACATGCGCCATCTGCTCTTCGGACGAAAATACGATCTCCTAAACAGAAGGTCGCACTTACCCCACCTTACCTTAGTCATTTCATAAAACATTTTATGTATAATCGACTCTTTAATCAATATATGGTGAAAACGTACATTATTGGATGAGAAATTGGTTTTGATCAATTTTTAAATTGCAGTTACAAATTTGCGGATTATGGGATTTTGAAATTAATCATGATTTTTCAGGTATTTCAAAACCGAAAACCGAGGATTTTTATTACGGTTTTCAAATACGGTTTTTTTTCTTAGAAACCGGGGTTTTCTAATACGAATAATCTGAACCGGTAAACTCTAGTGTAGATGCAATCTAAGTTAATGTTTTAGTCTGGTTTTTACAGGAAGCAACCTTAGCCTCTTACATGTATTTTTATAACTATGCTATAACTCAATCCTTGCTTTGGTAAAATAACCAATTTAACAGCGGCAAAGGCTCCGGATTTATCATCACAAATGACTACTTAATAAATGTTGAACAACAATAGCCGTAAATAGCTACGTATTATTTACCATTCCGAGATCTAAAAAAGTATACAGTAATAACAAAACAATAATCTTCTCTGCTTCGTCTCTTCATAAATATTTTTTAAATATGTTTGTTTGTGCAGAAAAAAGTCCTGTTTACTGATTGCCTACCAAAGTTTGCAAGATTTTAAATTTTGGTTTCAGATAGACTTCTTTCATTTTGCAAAGTTCTATATCTAGATAAAAATTCTTAATATTGGTTTAAAATTTCCATTTTTAATACTCTGCGTTACTTTTATAGATTTTTTAAGAAAATAATTTTCAAAGAAATTAAACAAAGGTTTTAAAACAAGCATAATTCCAAAATGACCACAGAGATCATTCTCAGACAGATTAAAATATAAGAGAATAGCCACAGCAATAACAGCAAAGTCTTCTGAAGACTAATCCGACTTCGATCACAGCGACTTAGACAAGGGCAGTCTTTTAAAGTTGCAGGTTTTGAATTGTCAAACGACTGCTTTGCTCATGGGCATTTATATATAACTGCGTCTAGAGAAGGATGCTGGAAAAAATTATTTATTTGAGAAAAAGATGGGAAGACAAGAAATATTGTATATCAGCAAGCATTACAATAAAAATTAACTTGGTTTAAATACTTCATTTATTCTCAAATCTTCTTCAAATTATTTTGTCTTGATTTAAAAACCTGAGCAACGCCAGGTATATTAGCTTGTATTACTTACAATCATTGTAGGAATTTGATGCTTGAAACAAAGATCGCATAAATGAAGGAAATTTTGTTTTTCTACCATAAATTTTTGAATGAACAAATTAGTTTTTAACAAAAATTTCATGTATTCTTCCATGTCAAATCTTTCATCATCAAGAGGATTCTGATAAGGAGTCTGATAAAGAGATTGAAATAGCTGTATTTCTGAAAGTCTATAAGGAATATCTGCGAAAGCAGAATACTTGTTTAATATTTGGCTAAATGAGAAAAATAAAATTTATATAAATTTACTTTAATGAGATCACATTTTATTTCCATAAAATAGTAAAAGATAAATAAGAAATCACATAATTGAATGTTCCAGGAAGTAAAAATAGTTTTGGGCTCACAAACGTTGAATTGCACATTGTTAAATGAATGAATGAAATTGTTAGTATTACTTCTTTATCACACTACTTTTATTTGCCCAAAACTATTTTTGCTTTCTGGAACATTTAATTATGTGATTTCATATTTATCTTTTACTATTTTATGGGAATAAAATGTGATCTCATTAAAGTAAATTTATATAAATTTTATTTTTCTCATTTAGCCAAACATTAAACAAGTATTCTGCTTATGTGAATGTTATGTGAATTTTTTATTTACTGTTTACTTTTTAGTGCATATAAAAGTATATTTCATTAATTTTTCATTTGACTTTTATTTTAACTTAATATTTAATGTATTTTTCGAGCTATTAGATGCATCCAGATTTTTTAGAATATATTTCAGGAAAAAAGTATTTTAGATAAACTAAATTCGTGAAAGTATATAGGGATGATCTGAAAGAATTGCTTCAAAACTTGTATAGCTAAATGTGCCTTGCGTGCACTCAGCAATCCTATTAATTAGGCTGTTGGAGTGTACCACACATATCGCACGTATAGATACCCCTTACTGATAGTACTACCTTAATCTTAAGTGCAAGAAGAGATTTTAATTCCTAATAAATGTAATACACATGTAATAACAATATGTATGCTCAACTAGTCCTTTTCCTTCTGCAAATATTTTTGCCTCATACATAACCATTTTGTTCAATACATTCAGTGCTGTAGTGGAGGGTACATGGTATATGTCGTATACCCTCTGCATCTTTTAATGAATAGGGTATACCCTCTGTTTTTTTTTAAACAAATAGCATATAGCCTTGCCTTATGAGAAATTATACAGGTTGAAAAAAAGCTAATTACTCCTTTTTTCGTGGCCTCGAATATTGAAGCTGCACCTGCAATTCTTGAAAATCAGTGGCTCATGAAGAGAATCATTGTTTTTTTCTTTTCCATAAACTTGGCTGTAACATTGTTAGGAAAATCACCAACATTTCTTTCTTTTGCATCTTGAGATTATTAGTGGATGAGCTACCAATGCCACACTTGGTTCTTTGACATTAACTAGGTGAAGGTTGAGATAGCGATAATGGCGCTGTCGATGGCGAGAAAGTGATGAGAAATGGTACTACTATGGGACACATTTCAATACAGCCACTGTCTTGCCATAAATGGCAATCCCTCACTCACTTGCTGCATCCTGCTCTACTGCAAAGCCATTGCCAAAGTGAAGATGCATTGGGTGGCCTCTGGCACACTTGTATTCACTTGCGAGCACTCTGCATTCCTGCAGAATTTTCACGCTTGCTTCTTCTCTGACTGGCAATTTGTGATATTTTAGAGGAGGTATTTGAAGCAGAAATAATAAAAAATAGGAACTGAATGATGAGGAGTAATATAAGTGATGATGAATGCAACCCAAGGGGGAGACCACAGTGAATGTAATATGTTCGTATGCTGTAGTAGTACCATTTCTCATTGCTTTCTCACCATCGACAGTACCACTGTCACTGTCTTGACCTTTACCCGGTTAATAAAAAGGAACCCACACTTTTTGCAAAACATAACAGAAGTGCATTTTTCTAACTTTTCTTTGTAATCATCATCATCATAGATAGTCTGTCTGTAAACAGGGCTGTGATTATTCATGGTTAAACCTGGTTCTCCATATACTCCTATTTTTCGCTGTCCTCTTGATGTCTTGATAACTCTCTTTCCCATTCAAATCATCTATCAGCTGAAACCTTTTCCTACCTCCCAGTTTCCAACCCAGTTTGCCTTCCTCTTTCTAATAGTCTGTATCAAAGACTAGTACCCCTACGGAAAGACCGGAAACTTAATGCTATAAAACGATTCCCAGGTTTTCCATGGAGGGGCGACAATCGATGGGTCAACGGGAAAATTTGGAACTACGTGTTAACGAATGCTAGCGTGACGTCACCACAGGATGTCCCTCGCCCCCTTCCCCTTTCGTTTTAATACGATAATCATAGCGCATATAAATTGCACGGACATATTAAATGGACATAAATGAAAGAATTGCATATAAGAAATCAAATTTATTACCGTATATCACACATTGGGAGAGTACAAAGTCATTATCAAATTACATAACAGCGAGGTATTTTTACATAAATATTATACAATAAAGATATAAAAATGAATTGTTGTAACAGAATTTTATAACATTAATACCTTTTATGTATGAAACGTATTTAAAGGAAATTCACGTGGGCGATGAAAAACGTCAAACTTTCACGTCAAGAATGAATTTGTGGATCAAGCAAAAACCTATTTCTAAAGTGATTTCTTCGTCCCTGGAACACATTCTGTTTCTGTTGCACCTGTAAAAAGAACGAAAATGAACATCTAAGATTGTCAATCATTAAACCTGCTAAACCTAATGAAATTGATGCAGGAGGCAATGGGCATGCTTCAAATGTTGCAATAAATGTAAAATAAGGCAAATGCGCTTATGGCCCATTGCGGTCCATAAACAATGTTTCTATAAAGATCACATTACTATTTGTAAAATTAAACACATCACATTGCACTAGAAAATGTCCACTTTGTCTATAATTTACTCTAGGCACAGTTGTATTTGCTGACGTTTACGTGATCACAGCAGTTACAGTTAGCCCATTTAAGATCTATATGTATTCATCATATAACAAGGAAAACTTTTGATATAGAAATTTCAATTTCTCGATCGAAAAATATATACATATTTTTAAATGTTTTGAAACAAAGAATTATCTTAAAGTCTAGGATTATAAACAAATGCATAATGAAAAACAAGAAATAATCAAGTTAACAATTTCTGTAAATTCAAAATATTTCAAATTAAAACAATGAGACATTGCTATGGTACACTTATTTCATTCTATTACAAGCACAATTCTATCCTCTGGCGTCTATGTTGCAGTTTAACTTCCAAACTCACTATAATCTACTGATAACCGCGAGAAGTTTTAAACAGAAATTTCAGTTACTCAATCTAAAATTACGGCTTATTTTGTGAACCGACACGTACCGTATTCATGGCCAGGGCAATGGATGACACAGCTAGGTGAAGTAAGCGAGGCTTAACACCTAAAAATGGGAAAAATTTCCTGTTCCGTTACGATACACAAGGAACGTGTGGTGATGAGAGAGAGAGAGAGAAATAGAGGGAGAAAAAGAGAGAGGGAGAGAGATGACTGCGACTGCAGCACCTATCGCGGACCCTTTAGCATAGTGAACTACATGTAAAAGCTGGGAATCTATTCTCCCATAAGAGTTTCATACTGGTCTGTATAATCAATTGCTTCTCTCCTACTCTTCATATCACTTTATCGGTTTTCATCCTATCTGTCCATTTTATCTTCAGCATTCTCCTCCAAGTCCACATTTCAAAGCTTTTTAAGTATTTGATGATGTTCAGATTCTCTTTGCTCAATATTCGGATGACCTTGGATTTTTCTTTATTTATTTCCATTCTGTATTTTCTACCTGTTAATACTAGCCTATTTATCATTTTCTGGAGTTCCTCTTCCTTTATTGCTAGAAGTACTTGATCATCCGCGTATTTTACAGTTATTATAATCCTTCCTCCAATTTTGAAATCTCCTGTGCCTTCTAATGCTTCTTGCATTAGACTTTCTCCATATACAGTAAACTCTCGATGATCCGGCACCCGTTGATCCAGCACTCTCGTTATCATGGCACTTTTTTGTAACTAGTTCGCGAAGTTCCGCATTTTGCCGCAAGATGGAAATACTGTCACGTTGGATGAGAACTGAGGGCATTGAACCAAGTTTGAAGTACACAGGCCATGTAAATTTCTTTTATGTAATGGAAAAAGTAAACTAATAGTTTAAAATTTGTATTTACGTTTAACTTATCGTTGAGAACCACAGCATAGAGGACTATAGTAGGGAGCACGAACGAAGATTTAATGTTATTCAAAAAGTACTACGGAAGAGTAACAAAGCACGTACCTTATGTTATTATAGCGTTATTTCTCCATAAATCTTCAGTCGCTGCATTTGCTATTTCTACAGAAGCCTCCCGAAGATGATTTTATAATTATTTAATTCCGCTATGGTTTGAAAATTCAGATAAGTACCTAATAAATGATGAACCTGGGAATGACACATATGATATAACACCTAAACGTATACGTACGTATGTCTGTATGCAACGTGTAATTCCCTTGCACATTTAACACATGCACCGGATTTAAATGTTCATGGTCCTTTTTTGTTATTTATAAATATAAATAAATTTACGTAGAATTTGAGGGTGGCAAATGAAATGTATTCCTCAAGTCCGACCATTTTGGTTAATACGCGTGTGTTATCTCCTTGAACATATACCTTAAATTTTGCCTCTCACTTATCCGGCAATCTCGTTATTCCGGTACTGCTCCAGTCCCGAGGGGTGCCGGATTATCGAGAGTTTACTGTATATTGAATAGTATCGGCGATAGGCAGCAGCCCTGTCTTACTCATCTACTGATATTTACTCTGCAGGTGTCTGCATTCTCCAACCTGACCTTTACAACTTGATTCACATATAGATTCCTGATCAGTCTCCTGTCTTTCCAGTCTACACCTATATCCTTTAATATCTTCATCAACATTACCCAATTATCAAAGGCCATCTGCCAGTCTTCGAAACATACGCAGATAACGCAGATATCTTGACTGTACTCTATTGCCCTTTCTGATATGATTATAACTACCCCTATAGCATCTCGAGTTCCTCGTCCTTTTTTGAAACCAAATTGATCTTCCCCCAGCATTTCTTCTCACTTTTTCTCCAGCCTTTTATTGAGAATCATCATGTGTAACAGAAGACTTATCGTTCTGTAGTCTTTACACTGCATTTCCTTTGGCTTCTTCTTTAGAGGGATCATTGTTAATTATAGAAAATCCCGAGGCCACTCTCCCATGTCGTAAATCTTATTAATTAATTTCATGATCGCTTTTAGTCCCCGATTGGGGACTATTTTACCTCCGGATTGTTTTACCTTGAGAGAACTCATATTGTCCAACCATATAATCATTACTAGGGATTGTAATGTGGTAGTTTCCCTCTTGCTTTCTACATCGCAGTACTGTAGCCGTTCAAATCATTCCGATCATACCTACAGCTGTATTGGATATAGACCCAGCCAACATCATTTGTTTTTGGCTCTATACCACACTGACAGTACTGCTGCCTACTGCCAGGCATAGTTTTTTTAATAAAACCTCCATTCGTAAGGTTTGAACCCCGGAACTTTGTAATGGGAAGCCGACACACCACCACTACACCACCAGTGCTTTGTAATAGAAAAGGAATAATGCCTATTCTTTGCAACATTATTAATGGGATTTTCTATATATTAAATGTCCTTGCACAGACAAAATTGTAGAAAGTTATACAGTGCACTATATAATGCTATGCAGGTCCCAGCAAAAATGAGCCACGAAGGAAACTGGGTTGGAAGTGATTAATCACATTATTTGGCACTGAATTTAAGTGTATTTGTTTGTCATGGAATTTTTTAATGAAGTATTTTTTTAAATGTTTGCTTTTTGATTTTTGGACAACTGGTATTTGGTGTGCTACATTAATATGAACTAATGATAATATTCTCATTGAAGCTGTGTAGTTTTAGGCACTCAAAATTCAGTAGATTGATAGGTTGTATTCTACTGCTAATACATCAATGTGACTTAAAATTGATTAACTTTTAAAATAACTTCAAAATTATTGAATGACCTATAAAACATTGCTTTTCCAGTAGAGCATTAGTTGTTTTTTGTAAAGGCAAAAAAAAAAGATTTCTTTTTGGTACTTGATGCGATTGCAGTTATATAATAATAGCTATTTGAAATGTGATTTATGGATACTCAAATGCACTTCTCATTTGTTTCTTAATTCACAAAAAACAAGGAAAAGAGACGACTGCTACATGTAACTTATTTTTTCATTTCAGGATTGCATATAGTAAATGCACCAAAGGGAGGGGCTGTCTCTTATCTCAACTACGATGACATTTGTTACAGCTCTGGAGAGCTGAGGCCAATTCAGTATTACCTTACCCACCAACCAAAGTGGTATGCTTATTTATTTTTCTAAATCCATTAGCTTGTACAAGATGTTAGACAGGATGTTTAAAAAAAAGTGGGCATAAACTTAGGAGTGAATTCTCCAGCCCAAAATGAACAAAGAACTTCATAGACACATTGGTTGCAAAGTGCCTCCCTTCCAAGATACAGTCTCCTGAAAGTTGAGTAAATAACTTGCATTCAAACACTAAGAAGGTCCGGCTATATCTGAAGGCAGTTCACATCACAGCAGATGCTCAAAATCCCAACTGCCAGCTTTGACACAGAGCTGAGAACATCTCAACATGGATTGTCGGACATGTTCGAAAATGCCTTGAGTGTGGTGGATGGAGGCACAACCATCCTCCACTCGCTTGCGAAGAGTGTCCAAATCCTGTACTGGGCTGGAGTAGACCAAAGTCTTCAAATGTTTCCACAGATAAAAATGTAGATGATTTAGGTCTGGCGAATGCAGAGACCCTGCCACAGGTCCAGCTCATCTGATCCATTTGTCTGGGAAGGTTTTGTTGAGGTGATCTCTAGCAGTTAAAGTGAAGTCCGCGGGTGCGACACCATGCCTGAACCACATACATTGATATATGCCAAGTTTGCAGTTGGCATTTTGAGTATCTGCTGTGATGTGAATCGCCTTCAGGTATAGCAGGTGCTTCTTATTGTTGGACTGTAGGTTATTTACTCAACTTTCAGCAGACCGTATTTTGGAAGGGGGGCACTTTGGGACCTGTACATGAAATTTTTTGTTCATTTTGGGCTGGAGAATTCACCCCTAAGTTTATGCCCACATTTTTTGAAACACCCTGTATATTTAAGGAAGATGTTTGTGATTTCTTGCTACTCCTTTATTTCTGTGAGTGGGGATTCAAAATCATACTATAGCACATACTAATTTGAGAGCATATACAATACTGGTCATTGTAATAGCAGCCAATTATGATGTTGACTGCCCTTTCACTTTTTAAAAAGAGTAATCAGAGTAGGAATTTATGAGGACAATGAAAATTTATTCCATTACATGTGGACAAAGAAAATCATATGAGGGGCATTTGGAAAGTGACTGGGCTGATTCTTCTTAATGTAAAATACAAACAGTAGGGCAACTTAACATTACTGGCCTTCAATGTACTCCCTCTGAGATTCAATACGTTGGTCTCATCGTTTAATCCAGCTTTCAAACACGTGTTCAAAACCATTTCTTGAAAGGGTGTTCAATGTAGCCATAATGGAATGATTCTGGTCATCATCTGTTCTGAAATGTTGACCTGAGTACTTTTTGTCCTCTGGGAAGAGGTAGAAGTTGCAGGGAGTATGGGGGATATCTCATCAACTCAACCCCCAGTTCTTTTATTGTCACATGTGCAATGCGGGAATGCTGTGCTGAGACATTGCTGTGATGCAGGGTCCATCCATAGTCCATGTATTCTGGCCCTTTGGATTGACGTTTTCACTTCAAAGGACCTCTTAGGACATCAGAATAGTATTCTCCGGTGCAGCCTTTAGGTTCACAGTGGTCATAAACCATTCCCTTTTTATCGAAGAAAATCAACTGCATCAGCTTGCCAGCACTTGCTTAAACCTTTGCCTTCTTGTCACGAGAACTTGTTGTGTGCTTCCTTTAGGGCCTTCCTGCTTTATTTCTGGATAATAATAATAAAAACGACTCATCACGTCACTATACTGTTCAGAAAGTGTGGGTTGTGCCTCAGCATATTCTTTGATCCCTGAAGCCAAGAACATCACGAATAATTTTGTGAGCCACCACTACTGAGATATGTACTACATTTGCTACTTTTCCAGCAGTAATTCATCAGTCTTCCTTGATCAATTGTTGATATGTATCAGTGTTCAATGTGGATCTGTTGGAGGCTCATTATCCAAACTCTTCTGTTCCAGCCTTAAATTTTTTTGTTCCATTTAAAAACTTGAGTTCTTGATAGAGAACATTCCTTGAAAGCTATTTCAACCATTTGGAACATTTCCATGTGGATTTTCCAAGCTGCATGCAAAACTTAATTGCTGCCCACAGCTCTTACTTGGTATCCATGCTGGGTCTGTGACAAATCTGCGCATAATGGCTTATGTACAAGCACTGAAGTGGCTTAGGTACACATGCACATGTTCAGACATGCATCAAGGTTAGAGCTGTCACTGAATGGAAGTGCAGCATCAGTGCTGTTACTTTCTAAATGCCCCTCGTATTTATGTGGTGGGATCAAACAAGTTTTTCATTAAATGTGGGTATGTATTAAATGTATAAACATCAAATTGGGATTTCATTGCACTTTTTTGAAGCATTTTCTGGGTCTGTGAATTTTTTTAGTAAGTGAAGTGAACATTACATTGCAGTTTCATAATATTTCTTGTTTCGTGCTGTTATCTTGGAATGAGCATAAGAAAGGGACTGTTTGCAAGAAAAACTATGGAGGAATGGTACTAAGTAGTGGGTTAGAAATAGGAACACATTATCAATAACATTCAAATTTGGTATTATTAGGAATGTGCTTCTGATGTCATCAGCCAATAGTACAGAGGTGGGTGTTTTGGCAGCTGATGGGAGTGGGGTTGAGCCCCTTGTGTGGGAACAGTGGGCTCTTGAAGATGCATCCAGGGCAGAGCTCCCTCTCTCTTCATCAAGGGAGGAAATGTATGCCATTGGTATGGCCATTGATACTAGTCCAACTGTTCCACTTCCTTGGGGTAAGATATTATTTTACTGCAAATTTTATATGAAAGAAGAACTGATTATATCATTAACCCCTTAAATGGGTGCAAAATTTTCACAAAACGCTCACCAGGTGGGGCATTTTTATGTGGTTAAATTAAGGGGTGAAATTTGGATGTATCTTCGAAAATATGAAGTTATATGATATAGAAATCATGAAATGATTCTGTTGAAAAATTGACAATTTTATTAACAATTTGAAAGTGATTTTTTAATTTTTGTCACGTACCGTATATAATCGAATGTAAGCCAATATCGATTATAAGCCGATCCCCACTTTTCACAAGGGCACACAAGGAAAATTTCTTGTAGGCTGTACAGATGATTTAGTTTTCACAGATCTTTTGCATAAAAAATACAAAAAAGTATAAATGCTTCTCTTTTTCTCTCCTCAAGCGTCTCACAGTTGACTCGACAATCCTGTAGTGCCATTGTGCAGCAAGATTAGATGTTTCTTCCACAAATGCAATCACTTTCCTCTTAAATTTTGCATAATGTATTGGTTTCATGATGGGGTTACTATAAAAAGGAAAATCTCGCAACACTGAAGGACTGAAATTAATGCTTGCAAAGGCACTAAGAAGTGACGGTTGGCTCGGAGAATCCCAGTATGCATATACTAGATACACCACCTTTTTGAACTTGACATACTTGCGGTTCGTGAACTTGGACTTCACGACAAAATTTTTTATGACGATTACTTGTGTTTCGCGCATATTACTTGCATTTCGCATAATGCGTTTACGATGCCAACAAGTATGGACTCCCTCTACTTTTTTGTTTCTAAGTTCATTTTAAACTTTAGCACCCTAAAAATGGACATTATTATTATAATATATTTATAATGCTCGTTATTAACAGTTTTCAAAGTTAACAAACGTGATAACCATCGACTTAATTCTTTTGTAGCTCAGTTTAAAACTCATTGCCAGTCTAAGTTGCTGGCATCTAGCAGCCAAATTAGACATTATTGGCTAATGGAAAAGTGTCCTGCGCGTTTGGTTTTTCATATTTCACATTGAAAATATTCGTTCTTCACGTATGAGATTGCTGGTTTTTGACCGAAATATTTGATGATTTAATGCTATTATCTTTGTATTTTGAATGTAATTTAAGGAACTGTTGTTTTGTTAGGTTTTACTTGTTTACTATGAATTTTTAATGTAAATCTAAGAATTGTTATCATCTTGCAACGTAGGATTTTCTGCCGCGTATTTTGAACGCAATTACTAAAAGAAATGTTATTACTTTATTACGCTAGGTTTTGATTTTCTGTTATGCATTTCTAACGTAATTAGTAAAAGAAATGGAACCACTTTTTAATGCTAGTGTTTTTTTTTGTGGCTTGGAAATGTTTGTTGCAAAAGCCAGGAAAACATTTGTGCATGATGTACTCAACATTCCATTTCAGTAGTTCAATTTAAATTAAACCATTTCCTTAGAACGAACAAAAGAAGATCGAAAATCCCGTGCAAAATTTATTGCAGGTAAAATGTACAAGTGCGGAAAGAAGTGTAATCGCTTTTTTATGTTGGGTTTTTATTTGCTATTATGCATTTTGAAGGTAATTAAAAGTATTTTTTTACTTTATAATGCTAGGTTTTTCATTTTAGGTTACGTTTTCTTTTATTTTCTGTTAAACTGCATTATTTATGATAAAAAAATGAATTTTTTAGGTTGGCTGGGAAGCACTATCTCGTAATAACATGGCATCTTATGGGAAAATAGGACTTGCACTTCGCGAATTTGTATTTCGCGTCAGTTTTCCGGAATCAATTATTCGCAAAGTTCAAAAAGGTGGTGTACACTGAATCAACATAGTAAACAATGTAAATGTTTCAAAAAAGTATAATGAAACATTGTGTACCTACATATCTAGAGTATACAGCTTCTTACAATTATGAATGCTAGGTATTGCCCCGATTTTGATGACTATGATGTAGCACACACTTTTTACATAATTTATTTTTTCGTATTGTCATTATGATTCTTTTTTCATACATTTTAAGTAGATTGTTTACTTCCACTTTAATACACTTATATCTTGAGTTATAATGTAACTATGGGTATTTTGCTGCCTTTCCATGCACAGTAAGCAGGATGCTTGCTGCGTGAAGAAGGAAAAAATGAAAGAAGATATCCCAAAGTGCACTGAACATCTGAGCGTAATATACTAGGTAGATATGCATCTATGTCATAATGATTTTCAAAATTGTCTTCGAAGGTGCTCAATGCTTACCCATGTTCATTTGTTTCTCACATGCATTCTTCTGCATTAGAACAGCATAGGGCTCTTGCGGTTCTTATGAAAACGCCCCTTAACACATTGATTAATTTCTTTTTCTGTCATTGATTTTTAAGACACCGATTCTAAGCTGAATGGCAATTTCCAAGAAGATAAAAAGGTAAAAAAGTGGCTTACAATCAATTATATGAGGTATTTTTGTTTGTTATACCCATTGTAGATGACGGCATATTTCCTCATACAATTTTTTCTTGTCGTGCTGGATCTTTTGAGAGCATATTTCAAGTTGTTAATGGCAATTTAGTCGTGATTGTGTGGATAAGTTCACCATATTGTAAACCACTTTCCTGTAGTGGGGGTTGCCTATCATACCACTGCAGCCAATAAACTGGGTGTAAATTGCATCCCAGGTTAAAATATCCTAAGGTTACATCATGTAACCTTAGGATATTTTAGCACCCATATGAAACACCACCTACAAGCTTTTTCAAAGCCTTCTTGCCCCTAAAATTATCTCTACAAACAATAGTTCAACCTTATAAATAGCTAAGTCGCAGCACGGAAAAAATCCTTTCAAGTAAACATAGAGGAAGAATAGCATAAAATGTATTTCCAACTAATAAGGCTTTCTCACTAGGGCAAAATACAACCGCATTCTAAACTCACCAAATAGAAGCTCAAGCCAAAAGTGCCATTAGGGGTTTTATTGCTTGTAAACTGCGCCAAAACATCGCCAACATTTCTCTTCTATGAATGCATAGTGTGTTTCAGAGAGTGACCATCAAGTTGAAAAAAATCAATAGATGGAAGAACACTTCCTGCTAGCACGACAGAGAAGGTGTGCATATTTGCGCTTAGCTCACAAGGAGATGAACTTTTTGTCATGGTGCGCATGTATGCATGCTCCCCACCTGGTGAGTCACTTTGATGCATGCATATATGCACTTAGCCTGCTTAAGGGGTTAATTGTGGTTTATAATATTTAATGGCCTTATCTTGTAATTACCGTATTTATCCGAAAGGAAGATGAGGTTTTTTTACAAAAATGCCATTAAAAATATCAGGTATCGAATGGATGGTATGTGCATATGATACGTCATAATGGTTTTAGCCTGCGAAGAAGAATTTCACTTTGCCAGCGTCTACCTTCCGACTTCAAGGACAAACTAATAACTTTCCAGAGGCATGTAATTCGGTTGCAGAAAAGTCACAATTATCTTCTGAGCCAAATGGGTAATGCAGATGAGACACCCATTTACTTCGACATGCCATCAAATTACACAGTCAACGAAAAAGGTGCAAAAAATGTCATCATAAAAACTTCCGGGAATGAAAAACTGTGCATTACTGTAATGCTGGCTCTATTAGCGGACGGAACAAAGTTGCTGCCGTATGTTATTTTAAAACGCAAAACAGTGCCTAAGGAAGTACTACCAAATGGAATAATTGTTAAATGTCAAGGCCAAGGATGGATGTCAGCTGATTTAATGAAGGACTGGCTAAGCATAGTGTGGAATAGATGACCTGGGGCACTTTTAAGGCAGAGAGCAATGCTCGTCTTAGATGTGTTCCAAGGCCACCTTACAGAGGAAGTTCAAAATACCCTTCATGGTATGAATACTGACCTTGTAGTTAAACCAGGAGGTATGACATCACAAATTCAAGTGCTAGATGTTGTAGTGATGAAGCCCTTTACAGATTACATAAAGTCATTTTATTCAGAATGGCTTTTGGCAGGGGACCATGCATTAACTCCTACAGGGAAAATTAAGAAGCCCAGTATACCACTTCTCTGTAATTGGATCATTGCAGCATGGAAAAAAATAGACCCCAATAGTATCTCAAGAGGGTTCAAGAAACGCTGCATATCAAATTCCATGGACAGTATGGAAGATGACTTGTTTGAATTTGAATAAGTTGTGATGAATGAACAGGACAGCAAGAATAAGGGAAGGAAACTGAGGGGAGGGAGATGTAAATAGTAAATTTACTTTTTTTTATTCATCCTCTTAATGTTAGCTTGTTATACATATATGAAAAAGTTTTTTTGTAAGTTAACCTAATTTTTTTAGGGATCGTCTTAAATTCAAGGTCGTCTTCCTTTCGGGTAAATACTGTACAAGTACAGATACAAGCATTATGCAAAGTTTCTTATACGTTAGGCTAGATAAGGGTTTCCCAACCTTTATGAAGTCATGAGACCCTTGGACTCTTATTCTTATGATTTAATGGAACCTCATGAAGCTTTCGCGGAACTTAAGGGTTCCGTCGAACACAGTTTGGGAAACTCGGGGCTATATTATAGTGCTGTCAGAGTGAGTTCTAGTGTTATAATTTTTGTTTTTCCCTGATAAATAAACTCTCAAGTAATTATGTGTATTTATCTTGTGTCATTATTTTGAATTTAAATTAATTGTTTAGCCATCAACATAAAATTCTCTATTTTTCTCCTAGGTGAGAACCAGACAATTCCTCCAGCTCCTCTTCTAATCATTCTTTCTCACCATGGCCTCCTATGCACATTCCACATGATAAACCTTCGCCCTGGGGCAGCTCAAGATCTCTGCTTTCCACCAGAGCTTATTCCAGGCATTCGTGAACTCTTTGTTAATTCAGGTCCACCTTCCTCATCACATGCCCTTCCAATTGCCACTCCTGGTAATGCGCCAGCTTTTGGTTCCTTACCTGTGATTGGTGGCGAATCATCAGCATTTCCTATGACATCAAAATCTTCCTTTTCATTTGCTCCTTCATCCCAAAGTCCATCATCACTTTTCTCATCTGCACCTGCAAGTCAGAGCTTTGCATCATTATCTGCTGCCTCAACAACTCCTTCACTCTTTGGTGCTCAAACCCAGAAAGCAGATACTGAGAAGGGGTGGTTATCTGGCCAAGGGGGTAATACATTTGGAGGGTGAGTTAAAAATTGTTAAAATTTTGTTCTATATAATACAGAGCTTTGGGTCTGTCAACAAAAGTAACATTTGTAACATTGTCGTAAAAGGATGGTGCTTTGTTATTTTTATTTTACTCTCACAGATTTGGTGGTCTTGGAAGTACTGTAACCCAGTCAAAGGAAGAAACCTCCTCTTCTGCTGGATCATCCTTTTCATTTGCTTCATCTTCAGCATCAACTGTCATCCTTGGAACTGCTACAACGGCAGTCACATCTTTGTCAAACCAGTCACAAGCTGCACCAACATTTTCATTTGTAGAGCAGTCTCAACCACCTATGGCAACACAGATGCCTACATTGGCAACTCAGCCTGCACGACCACCTGCAGAAGGTTTTCCTTCTTTTGGTGCAGCTTCTATGGCTCCAAAACCACTCTCGGGTGATAAAGGCAAGACGGGTGGATTGTCCTTAGGACTGGTATGTGATTTATTTTGAATCTTTGTCTGTTTTAACTTGCATAATTTCCATTGCATTTTTTCCCTTTCCAAAATTTTTAGAAGAGAAATTATTTTTTCTTTGTATAATATCCCAGTGTTTACTCTGAAACAATTACAGTAAAACCTCATGCAATGCGGATTCATGCAGTGTGTTTTCAGTATTGCGTGGATTTCATTTTTACACCAATTTTCTTGCAATGCGGTCCATTTTCAGGCAACGTGGAGGTGTCCGAGATAAAAATCCAAAAACTTTGTGACATTTTAATTTTGCACGCTGCCTCCAGTGCCTCAAATATTCACTTAGTTTCTGTATGCACACCGAAGGCAGACATCACAAGGAGGAAAGAAATTCTTTGAATTGGATCGATGCAAAAACTTGGTGTTTTGGGACTTGGCACGGGAGTATGGAGTGAATGAATCAACTAATTGCACTATTCGAAAGAACAACTATCCCATTGAAGCAAGTCTTGCGGCTGCCACTGCTACTAGTGATTCCATAAAGAGTATGAGTAATAGGCCCATGCAGCACAATAAGACAGAGAGGTTATTGAACACTTGGATTGAGGAGCAGACACAGAAGGAAGCGGCACCGTGAACCGGGAAAAGATGTAACGATTGTATGAAATGGTTTGTGAGAAGGGGGGTGAGCCTTCAAAAGACTTTAAATTTAGTGACAGTTGGTTTGACAAGTTCAGAAAGCGTTCCAATCTGTACAACGTCAAGTTTTCTGGTGAGAGTGCTTCTACTGACCACCAAGCTGCAAAGCGGTTCCAGAAAGAGTTTTTAAGGATAACTGAAGAGAACACTTACCTCCCTACCAAGAGTTCAATGCTGATGAGACAGGATTATTTTGGAAAAGGATATCATCGAGAACTCATGCCTGGGTTCAAGACCACCAAATACCACCTGACATTGCTTTTCTGCACCAATGCATCAGGAGATTTTGTGTAAACCTCTGCTGGTTTACCATACAGAGAACCCCAGGGTATTAAACGGTAAGCATTATTCCTTTTCACCTGTTTGGCAGTCTAACAGGAAGGCATGGGTAATGGCAGCCATATTCACAGATTGATTCGCCTCCTATTTTGTGTCCTGGGCAAGAGAATATCTTGCATAAAAGGACCTTCCATTCAAGGCTCTCCTTGTTCTGGATAATACTTCTTGTCATCCTGTAATTTTGCAAAGTATAAACCCAGATGTGCAGGCTGTGTTTATGCCACCCTACAGGATTTATACTCCAACCTTAGACCAGTGAGTTATCAAACCTTCAAGTACTACTACACCAGGAGGACCATGAGGAAACTTCTCAAAGCATTGGAGGAGAACCCAGAGTGTAGCCTCCCAGACTTTAGGCTTGAGTTATACATTGTCCATGCAATTTCAGACATTAAAGTATCATGGGATGAGATGAACCAGTCAACTTTAAATTCCGGATGGAGCAAATTGTGGCACAGAGTTGTGAACAATGTCCAATGTTTTCCTGCATTAACATCTGAGGTGAGGGAGATTGTGCAGCTGACAAGGGCTGTGGGCGGTGAGGGCTTCGATGATATGGGAGAAGAAGAAATAGAACTTTTGAACTTGTCCCAGGAGGAGTTGACTGAGGAAGAAATGCTACAGATGCTCGAGTCCCATGAAGATGGGGAAGAGATGTGTGAAGAGGAGGGTCAGCTCACGCCAGCATTGTTACGGGAAACTTTGCTTGATTTTGACAGGCTTGCAGGTGGTCTCATTGAAGCTGGGTTTAACATGGGCAGAAGCCTTAAATTGAAACGTGCTATTGAACAATGCACACTACCATATCGTTAGTTTTATTAATCTATGCAGACTACAGCAATGAAGAGATGCACTACAGATTAATTCCACCAACCATCAACATCAAAATACTTAGTGCTGCCAAAATGTTAGGTAAGGAATTGATTTAAATTAAAGTTTTAAAATAGTTTTATCTTTTCAATATTAACTTATCTTAAGATTTTTACATAAAAAAAGTATACACATTACTTCCCAAACTCTGGGAACGTAACCCTATTTTTTCCATAAGTCATTAAATACACACAGTGTGTTTTCTCCCAACACGGCTGCTTCAGGAACGTAACTACTACATTGCGTGAGGGTCTACTGTAATATTTATTGGACGTTAATTGAAAATTTAAACTTTGATGCCATACTGACCTCCATTTTCATACTTAAGTTTGACATTTTCTACATATTTTTCCTTCTCTATATTCAAAACAATATTAGCATAAAAAGAGGGGTACTTATACATGTACAAATGGTATTTGCATTTTATCATTGATCATTTTCTGTTTGATCATTTTCTGTTAGTGAAAGCAAAGTCAGTAAGTGCTGAGTTTTTGTTTAGTTTCATTGCATTCTTTTGTCAGACCACAGCTGGAAAATTAAAGTTTGGATCTACAACGGCAACTCCAGATAGTGGTGGGAATAATACTAACTCAGGAGTGCTAAATATGGGAAGTCCTCAGCAGTCATGGACTGCTCCCTCTACTGGTCTAACCATACCAAAAGTCTCTGCAGCTGTATCAAGAACAGAGGTTAGTTGCATTTCCAATTGTTAGTTTTAACAAATTTGCAAATATTGCACTATTTTTAAGAGCTAGAAATAATTGTTTTACTAAATTTAGCATTAAGAGATAACATTTGCATTTATTTTTATATTAATTCTTAATCCCTAAATATTTATATTTAAGAGAAACCCATCAACAAAATTATACCAACTTAGGCTAAAAAATTAATTTTTGCAGGTGCAAAGTACAGCTCCAGTATCCAATATAATAACAAGCCAGCCTCAGACAGCATCCAGTGTTTCTCCTGTAGTTTCTGATGTAGCTATTTTCCGTGCCATTGTGAAGGAAACTGAACTATTTGAGAAGGAACTTGCCCTGCTGAAAGAGCGGGATCAGAAGCTTAATATTGAGGTAAATGACTAAAATGTAAATTAATTTTTCTTTTAAGTATTTATAAAGGTTTCACCTTGAAAACTTGAGTATTTCTACAATAACTTCATCATTCACCAAGCTGATTATATTTAAGGTTCTTGATTGGTTTTGAACATTCTAATTTTAATATATGCTGATTCTATGCAGCTATTGTCAAATAATATGGATGTTGGGTTATTATTAGGGCTGCGATTGATTTAATAAAGTAATCAATTAATCAAATTTCTTTAATCGAAAATTAATCGACCAATTCAAACAATTTTACAAATCATCAAAAATCATAAATATAATTTTTTAAAACCACAAAGGACTTTTTAATGTTACTTTTTATAATGCTATATCGTCCTGAAAATATAATGAAAACAATGAAAATACTGAAAAAGTTAAAACCAAACAATTTGAAATTATTAACCATACTTAATAAAGGTGAAGTACTCCTTTAGCCAAACAATTAGAGGGTTACAACACCCAATGCATTTCGCCCACAAGGTGGGCATCGTCAGGGGTAAAACCTGTTTCAACAGTGACTGGGAGCCAACTGCAAGATTTGAAACGGAAAGTATTAAGAAGACGACCGAGAAACAAGTGAAGCGCGGAAAGATTTTTCGGCGCGTGTGTTGTTTAAATCTCTCAGTTTGTATAGGGTCTT
Source organism: Tanypteryx hageni (assembly GCA_028673005.1). Taxonomy (NCBI): domain Eukaryota; kingdom Metazoa; phylum Arthropoda; class Insecta; order Odonata; family Petaluridae; genus Tanypteryx; species Tanypteryx hageni. The sequence continues at coordinate 98,560,864 of CM054116.1, forward strand.
GTCGAAATCTGTGTCCGTGTTCATAAGTGTATCGCGGTTTTTGTAAATGTGAAGGTTTTCTAACGAGTTTAGTGAGTTATTGGCTGAAGTACAAGACCCTATACAAACTGACAGATTTAAACAACATACACGCCGAAAAATCTTTCCGCGCTTCACTTGTTTCTCGGTCGTCTTCTTAATACTTTCTGTTTCAAACCTTGCAGTTGGCTCCCAGTCACTGTTGAAACAGGTTTTACCCCTGACGATGCCCACCTTGTGGGCGAAATGCATTGGGTGTTGTAACCCTCTAATTGTTTGGCTAAAGGAGTACTTCACCTTTATTAATCTTAGCCAAAGTTATTGAGCTACTATCAATTAACCATACTTGCCCAATTCCATATCATAAACCCCTAACATAGCAAATGCTCTTGCAATCAAGCAGAAAGCAATAAACAGTACTGAAAAATGTAATACTTGTGTAATAATTTTAATTAAATGATTGTGCAGTATATGTTGCACCATTTTTTCATCAAATTATTCAGTATTAGTTGGGGTTACCTGGAAACTGGATAATTGATTGAGATATCATTATTATTCCATTTTACTTCTTTTTTTCATATTTGGTGCTAAAATAATTTCAGTAATGCAACATGTCACGATCAGCTTACGGCGAATCTTGTCCATCCTTATCCTACAGAGCTAGTGAAAACTATCTGTGAAAACAGGTGGACAATAGACAGTTTTCTTAATCCATTCAAACACACTCATTTCCATTTCTGGTGCCATATCCCTGTTGTGTAACACCTCCATGACTCCAAATCTTCTGAAACCTCAGAAGGAATGTGAAGCTACAGAATGTTCCTTCCCCTTTTTTTGCTCCTTTAAACTCTTATTGCTGTGATTCGCTCCTAGCAGAACACTCCAACCCCTCCCCCACCACGGCCAACATGCTTTCTCTGCTGCGTTGCTACTTCCAGTTTCAGAGATTTGGCACATCAGTCGTACATGCTTTTGAAAGAGGGACGATTCAGGTGATTAATAAACATGTGAGCCTTTTTTTTTTTGAAAGTATAAAAAATGTCAAACAAAGTAATTCATAGTGGCGAAAAAAATCTAATCAGAAAAGTGATGTGTGTGTGAAGAAGAAAAGAAGGAAGGATGGAAATTCCTGCGAGAACAGGCTGTGAAAATGGCTGCAGCTTTAACAGGGAAATCAAAATCATTCATAAAGAAAGTTAAAAGGGAAGAACGGGCTCTACAGAATCCAGAAGACAAGTTAGGAACGCCTGGTAAAAGTAGAAGGGGAAAAAGAAAATAATCGTAGATTAGATTAGATTTTGAGATGCAAAGTAAACAAATTTTATGCTGTAAAAAAGGAAGTTCCAACTGTCAATAAATTACTAGCTGCTGCTAGGGAGGAAATTGATTTCCCAAGGTGGTCGCCAAACACTAAGAAAAGTGTTGAAACAAATTGGTTTCAAATTTAAGAGATGTAAGAATTATCGCAGTGTTCTGATTGAACGAAAAGACATTGTGGCCTGGAGAGCGAAATGTCTTCGTTCAATCAACAAGTTTCGGGCTCAGGGCTGACCTATTCTATTTATTGATGAAACATGGATCCACCCCAATTGCACAGGAAATAAATGCTGGTAAAGTGAAGACTTATGATGTTCTCACTAATGACAATACTGGACAGAGACTGATCATAACTCATGCAGAAGGTTCTATAGGTTTCATTCCAAATGCTCGGCTAATTTTTCAATCCAAAACAACAACGGGAGATTATCATAGCGAGGTGAATTCAATCAATTTTGAGAAGTGGCTGGGAGAAAAATTAATCCCTAATCTGCCAGAACACTGCATGGTGGTTATGAGCAATGCTCCATACCATTCCGTCCGTGTAAACAAGGCACCGACCTCAAAAAGTAGGAAGCTGGAAATACAAGGATGGGTGCGGCTTAATAGAATCGAATTCAACATGGAGATGAATAAAAATGAATTACTTATGATCGTGAAGAGAAATCGCCCTGATTCCGAATACAAAGTTGACTATTTTAGAGAGTAAGGGTCATACCGTACTCCAATTACCACCATACCACTGCGATATCAATCCCATTGAGTACATATGGAGTTCCATCAAACGCCGAGTCGCCCTTCGAAATGTGCAATCCAACTTAAAAGAGATTTGAAAATTAACAGAAGATGCTGTGGACAGTATAGACAAGCAAGAGTGGGAAAGTGTATGCCGCCACGTATTGAGGATAGAAAATGAATATCGTGCCAGTGATGGCTTAATAGAGGAAGAGATTGACACAATTGTTTTCAATCTAAATTCAGACTCAGAAAGAAGTGAGGAGTGTACAGACAGTGAGAGCCATAGTGACATGTCTAGCGTATCTGGCATCCTACCTCTGTAGCTACATGATACACAATGGATGAGAATCAAGAAAAATGTTACAGCATTCAAATGGAAAATCGTAAGTAGTACAGATACTAAATTTAAATTACTGCCACATTCAAAATATAACGCATGCAATGCAAATGTGTAGTCTGTTTCAGTATTAAGACACACCATCCCTTGAATATAGCAAAATACATTTAAAGTGAAATACTGCCTCAATCTTTATGCGAAATCGCCCGTCTTTATTCGGGGGTTTGGCAACACAGCATAAGGCACGAGGCACGAAACCACTCCTGTAAACCCCCACCTCCCTTATTCACTGCTGAAGCAGCACTGCTCACACCCTCAAGGTCAGGTCTTCACAAGTTGTGGTGGTATAGTATGTGTGTCTCACATATATTTACACAACAGGATAACTTCTGGCTAATGCTCATAGAATTTCTGTAATGGAATAAGATGTCTTACTAACATGTGCTGCCAAGTCACATGATCCAAAGATGGGTACAGGATAACAGTGATAATAGTGACAAACAAATAAAAATTATAATCAGGAAGATTTAACTAAGTCCGCTTGGGAAGACTCGACTTTGTGAAAAGATTCCATAACATAAATAAAGACAATTATTGTAAATTTCCACTAGACACAAAATTATCATCATTATCACCTGATGATGCTGCAACAGGCAAAGCCTGCCGAATAATTTCGTGTCTAGTGGAAATTTACAATAATTGTCTTTATTTATATAAGAAAGGTTTAGGATATAAAAATTTTATTTTTGAAATATTTCACAAATTTTTTAACAGATATAAAGATACAATACAATGATAAGTAAGTTTTTACTACTTGTGTAACATTAATAATTTATTATTTTTATGGTAGAGATCCTTTTAGGAACATGTGGATTTACAGCAAGCAACAAATAATTAAGTTTATAATGATTGACTCACAGTGAGCGGTTAATTTAATTATTAAGTAACAATATTACTCTGAAGTATGGTTCTTACCTGATTTTTCATTTATTTTTTGACAGATTGGTAGTCCTTCTGAGAAAAAACATTTAGTGCAAAAAGTGGATGCTATGGATAATTTCCTATGTGAACTAAGTGAGACTACACATGGTCAAGCATCTGAGATAGCTGCATTGCGAACTTTACTGGTGGAGGCGTTTGCTTGGGTAGAGGAGGCAAGGTCAAGGCATTTGTATTCAAAGAATCCCCGGTGAGTGCTTAGAAGAATATAGCAGTATTATTAATAATTGATTTTAATTCTCAGGAGCAGAACAAAAATAATTAAATTAGGGAAATGTATATTTTTGCCAAGCTTTTATGAAAAAATCTGACGAGTCCAGCACATGAGTTTCTCCATACAGAGTAGTGATTATGATTGCAGCAGTAATTATAAGCTGCTCTTGACAACAGTGATCTCAAGAATAACTATTGGAAATAATGCTTGAGAATAATTTTTAAACACTTGAAATAAGTTTCATAATGAAAAATGCTTTGAATAACCTTTCAAATTGAAAAAAATAACTTAAAAAAATTATTTGTTGCCATGGATACCAAAATATCGATACACAATTAAAATTATACTGTTGGCATCTCTGTCAATATTTACAAGAAAATTTGTTTACAAAATATGACACTGGGTGGCATTGGGATAGTTTTGATTGAAATTAAAATGACCCTTGGCAGCCTAGGCATCGTTATCAACAATTAGAAAATTTTATCATAGCAACGGAAACTAAGGTATCACTTATCGATGTACTTATCAATTTCAGATGGCTAATTGAAATCTCTCTTAAGCAATCTGTTTTATGAAAAAAATGTTTTATACAAAACATATCAAAAATTATATTTTCTACAATTATGATAATAACAAATATGGTAGATCATCGATTATCTGGTGCCCTAGGGGGGAAGGGGTCACCAGATTCTCAAAAACGCCGGATAATCACATACAAGTTTTTGTACAGCTTATTTTTGAACATTCTTTCACAACATTGTGTGTTGTGTTTATGTTGTTATTGTTTTGAATTTGTTTACTGTACAGAAGTGTTATAAATAAAGCATGGAATATTTAAAAACAAATACAGTACTGTAATAGAGAATTATGAGGATTACGTACAATTCAATTGCATACAAGTCAGTATGTGTAGGTATGATTTTGCATAGTTTCACCAGGAATAACAAAAAATATGGATAAACGAGTACAGGTATCCCTTGATTTACGTGTGTACAGTTTACACATTTTTGCGTATACGCAATTTTATTTTTATAACAATTTTTTTATATATGCTTCACGTATTCGCATTAAGGCGATTTTATTCTTATGACCATTTTCAATATATGCATTGCATATTTGCATTTAGGGGATTTGTCATGTACACAGTATGTACTATTAATAGTTTTATTATTTATTAATAATTTCGTAGATTCTTGCCCATTTATCATGTGTGTAGTGGTGCCATTCATTGCATCACACGACAGAGCAGGGTTTCCTGGGAATTTCTATGATGTTAGAATGTCTCTCTTTTCTTATTCCCCTCTTTGAGATAACAACACACTTGAACCCACTCTTTCACTATATATATATATATATATATACAGTAAAACCTCTACCTTACAAACCCCTTTATAGCGAAGACCTTCGGATAGCGAACAATTGACGGCGGTCCCGCCAAACTTGTTTACAAAATCCCTAATTATAACCTCTTTACTACGAACTTCCGTACTACGAAAACTTCCGAACAACGAAAGAAAAAGACGTCACTTCCGTTTATATTTACCTCTTTAGAATGAAATTTTGCTCGCTAAACATTTTTTTACGTACGGATAACGATTGAAAATAGTTGCCAACGCGCCAATTAGCGTTAAGCTTACAACAAGCCAATCATAGCATGTTTTATAGCATGATGGCGTACTTCCTGTGTTTCCGGCATTCTCACGCCAGTGACAATCTCGTCCGAGAGTTGTAGTGATACATGCTTTTAGGGAAATGGAGACAGCCGTTTCCCGAGAATTAATAAAGAATTTGAAACAGAAAAAAATAGATTCGTTTATTATAAAATGTTGATGTATTTTAAATAGATCTTTTAAAAAAGTGTTGTATTTGAAATCATTCCCGATTAAATTAATCCCCTAATCCATTTAAAGGGAATTTCAACGAAAGATCGTAGCAATGAGGTATGTATCGTGGTGAGGTGGTTCCTATACACTTTTTTGTGATAGTTAATTTATTCGTCAGAGACGGAGCTGGAGTGTTGTTAAGAATGTTAGTGAAAAATATTGATTGGAGTCTTGATTTGGAGTGCCAACGACAGTTAGTGCTTTCATATGAGGAAAATGCTGCTTTCATTCATTTCGTTTTGAAATATTTGTAACCCGCGCCGTGGTGGTCAAATAGTAGTTTATTAATTGGTGTTAAGAAGTGGCGTTGCTGTCAATATTTTTTTATAAACTTAGCGACTCAACAGATGCTTTAGGATAGGCTCAGCGAGTTTCATGCATTGCAACCTTGAAAAAAGTCGCATAATAAAAAATTGCAGAGGATGCTTTCGTGCAAAACCTACCAATCAATCCTAGAAAAAATACACTGCATTTCAGTTATTTGGTGCTTGCCACTGTCAAACATTGCAAACGGAGATGAATGAAAGTGGCCCATTGTGTCATCGGAGCTTCAAATCAATATGGCTGGTTATTAAACATTGGGGGCGCATTTTGAATATGGTCAAATTATGTGATACCTTTCCTGAAAATGGGCATATTTTAGTAGAGTTACGCCGTATCCGCGCATATGCCTTCATTTGGATAACCCCGTTGCTCCCGTATAATCTAACAGGCAATGCGTCCCTGAAGTTATGCAACGCCCAATAACTTCCGATCAACGAATTTCCGATTAACAAATAGACGAAAAATTGGGTCCCTTGATTTTCGTTAATGAGAGGTTTTACTGTATATATATGTGTTTGTGTGTGTTTTGGACCCCCGTCTAATCTGAAAAAATTCAAAGCTGCTTGCAGGGTTCGAACCACCTCACCTGAAATAATCATCATGTACAACGAGTGATTTAGTCACCTCGGCCACCAGATCTACGCATTGGCACTGTGATAAATGTAAATTTGAATTTGCGTGGGAAGATAGATATATAGTATTAGTGCTATTTTCATATTTATTTTTTAAATTGTTTTCTTTTTAGTTGTTTATTTTTATAATTTCATTATTTTGACAACAGTTATCACATTATTTGTTCTATATAACCTTAGCTTTCATTTTCTGTATTTTTATTGATGAAGCGAATTTGAACAAATTACAAGCGTCTATAATAGCAACAAGATTAAACAAACTATTATTATTGTTTGTGGTGTAATAGAAGTCTCTTTATTTTAATGTGGATTTGTATTGATATGAGCATTCCTACGTTTTTTGAAGGGCTCTTTCTGCTAATGATTGTAAGTTTTTATTTATCGTAATTATTATTGATAGTTTTTATTTATCTTAAAAACTTTTTATCTTTAATCATTTAAAATTATTTTGAAAACTGTTTTCCCTATGAAAAGGCCATTGAAAACCTCATTGGTGATAAACAGTTTCACTCCTACTAGTATCTGAAGCTGAATTACTCTGAACTAGCAGTATATTTTTGTTGATTTTAAGCAATATGAATGGATGTCAGTATTTTCATTAATGAAACAAAAGATACTATCAAACTTTTTACTACTTACATACCAAACATTCTTACATTTGCCACTTGAATTCTCTACTTCTGACTACCATTCTCTCAACTGTAAAAAGATTCAAGGTTAAATATTGAGATCCCCACATCACTCAACAGCTGGTAGACACTTTTGCAACTTTTGGTGCCCATCCAAGCAGAAAGGTTATCATAATTGTATTATAGAGTTTATTCATATTAAAGTATTAACTATATAAAAGTTGGTTATAAAAATTCATTTTTATATCTTCACTTGTTTGTTCTGAAGACCTAACTTCTAGAAAGTGGTGGACTGTTAGCCGTCAACAACTGTATGGGGGAAAGCCCTCGCAAAAACATTCGTTGAGATGGGCGGAGAGAATATATTTGTATAGGAAGGTTCACTAATTGAAGGAGCTTTGAAACAATTTATGGCAGAAACTCAATGCATAAAAAATTAAGGAATTGTAAAAGTGGTCTCTGCACAGTATGTCATATGCCGTTGTACATGCTTGGGGGGCTAAAATGCGCATTAAATCAACTTTAAAGACATTTCTGAGTAGAAGACATCTGCTCAGGAATGTAAACAATGCATATTATGTTATTTTCAGTGGGAATTTTGATTTATGCATTTTTACTTTATGCAACGATTTCCAGGAATGCATCTCTTGCGTAAATCGGAGGATATCTGTATTATATATAACTGGATTATGTACAAAACAGTTCCTATTGTACTACTTCCGATTGTCCTGAAACGTTTTGGCACCATACTGTATGCTATTGTTGGACTGATACTGCCTTTGATGCGATTTTCCACTGAATGCCGAATTACTCGTAACTTTCACCGGATTGGCCAGGGCTGCTGCATAATATTGGAAGTCGGATAATTGATTGCTGAATAATCAATGATCTACTTTATTTAAATAAATGACATCCTTAAGGAGATATTTGAAAAAAATGTAAAAATGAAAAGAGTAAATCTCCACTTTCGATTGACCAGTTTTAGCCAACACCTTTTCAGACCTCGAATAACTAATAAAAATCCTAAATATATGGAGAATGGAGAATCATGCTGGCTTGATAGCTTAGTTGGTTAAAGCACCTACTCAACAAGTTAGGGACCCGGGTTTAATTCCTGGTCAAGTACAGGATTTTTTCTCCTCAAATGTCAAATTTCTGTTGATGCTTTGTGCAAACATGTATAAGAAGTCGCCTCCTCAACTTTCCATCTTGCTAAATATATAGTTTTGTAGATTTCTAAAAAAGTGTGAAAAATTCTACCTTGATTAGGAATCGAGCCTGTTTCTTCCAGGTGGATATTCTAACCACTGATCTACCAAGGGAGACTAATTCTCTTGCTTCAGAATTGAATATTTCTCACCCTGAGGTCAGGCCATCCAAGCTAGTATCAACTTCCTCCAAACAAATGTCCTCAATGAGGAATGCCCAAAGAAAACCCATTTACATCTCGAAGGTAAAATGGCCAGATTAGCAGAATTATTGTCTAGCTTTTTCAGAAATCTTCATGTCCATGTCCAGCATATAGCTATCTGCGTACAAACTTCACCAACACTTTCATTTGTTTTTATCAAGTTTTTCCTGAGGTAGGGGGAGGGAGAGTGAGAGAATGAGGGAAAGCAGAAGTTTTGGAAAGTGGGAGGTTTTGATGGGAGGGAGGGAGTGATATAGGAAGGTAGAGAGTGAGAGGAGGAGGGAATGGGAGGAAGGGAGAGAGGATCCCGAAAATAGGGCTTTCTATCTTAAATATATGCCAAAATGAGGAGGTTCAGGGTCGCACATGGGAAGCAGACGAATTCACCTTGCAGAACGAGACATGGGATTGGCACGTTTGGGGGCAGAGCCCCTAATATATTGTATTATCCTAATGCATGCTATTGCATACCTAAGCTGAGAATTTTTATTAATGGCTGAGAAACAGCACCCCTGCCTCTGCCAGCAAGAAATTGTTCTCTATAATGGAGAGCCTGTGAAATACTTCACACTCAGAACTGGCTAGGATAATCACGGGGCCTGGTTCTAAGTGTATTCGGGGTCGTGTTCACATCAAACATTTTTACTTTCTGTAAACAAATTTTTTTGTAAATATTGACAGCAATCCAAGCACTGTCACTGGTAATTTTAATCATGCAGCGATATTTTGTTAGCCATAGCAACAAATAACAATTTTGTTTACTTGTTATTTTTTCATTGTGAGAATTATTCAGTGTTTAAAAATTATCCATGAGTGTAATGGCAGATAATTATTCTTAAGGACAATGATGTTGAGAGCAAGTTCTCATTATCATTGCATTCGCATTCATTACTCTGTATGGAGAATGTCATTTGCTTTACACATCACATTTTTGAAGCACAGTAAATGATAAATGCATTTGCAAATAATCATCTGTTTTGGTAAATTTATCTCAAATTTGGATAATTTGAGAGTGGTTATATCACTGTAACAATTACTGGTAAATAATTAAGTACATTTGGGATTTTTATAGATATCTGCACCTGGCTATGAATCAAGGGCTTGATCCAGTCATTAAGAAATATCTGTTAGCCATCCGTAATAGGATTCACTATTTGGATACTCAGCTACAACAAATTGATTACAATTTGGATAATCAGTGGTCAACATTCCAGAATACCTGCAGCAAAAGGAGTCGCAGAAAGAATGATTGGACTTATGGTGGATATAGTCCGGAATCCCTTCAAAGGTCGAACAATTGACTTTTTTATTTTGAATCGATTTATCTGATTTTCATTGGAAGAAATTAGACCAAACACTTATAATTAGGAAGTTTTCTTCTTTATTTTCCATTTTAGGAAGGAGATTCACATGCCTTCCTTAGAATATGTATACCAAACCATACTGAGTCAACAAAAAGTGCTTGAAAGGCACAAAGTACGTCTGGATGAGTTGGAGGCCAAGCTTAAAGATCGAGCCAAATGGGAACTTGGCAACAGTTTATATGCTGCATCTAGTGGCTTTCCACCAAGGAAAAACAGAGGTTCCCCTAACACTCATAAAAGATCTTCTTTAAGGTAAGTTTTTGGTAGATTTTAATAGTTCAGCAAAAATTATATTATTGGAATCAATTCAGATGTCGCCATTTGAAATATTTTTCCATGAATATTTAACCTTAAAAATATAGAAAATAATGTGAAGGCTATTGAGGAAGCTTCATATATACACCACCTTTTTGAAATTCGCGTGCTTGTGGTTCGCGAATTTACACTTCGCATCAAAATTTTTTATGACCATTACTTCTGTTTCATGTTTGCGATGCCAACAAATTAAACTTCCTCTACTTTTTTGCTTCGAAGTTCAGTTTAAACTTTGGCACCCTAGAAAAGGGCTTATTATATTATATTTATAATGCACATTATTAGCAGTTTTCGAATTAAACAAATGTAATAACTCTTGACTTAATTACTTTGTAGCTCAGTTTGAACTTCACTGCCAATGCAGCTATTTTCAATGATGAAACTTTAGTTTAAAATTTAAAGAATGGAATGTAAAGTTTTCATTTGCTATTATCTTTGTACATATTTTGAACATAATATAAGGAAATGTTATTATGTTTTGTTAGGGTTTCATTTTTTATTATGAATTTTTAATGTAAATCTAAGAATTGCTGTCATCTTGTAAACAAGATTATCTGCCATGTATTTTGAATGTGAACATACTCAACATTTCATTTCAGTAGTTCATCAATTTAAATTAAAGGATTTCCTTGGAATGAACAAAAAAAAGTTCGAAAATCGCATGCAAAAATGCGCTGTAGGTAAATTGCACAAGTGCCAAAAGAAGTGTAACCGCTTTGTAATGCTGGGTTTTCATTTGCTATTATGTGTTTTGAAGATAATTAAAAGAATTTTTTTTCGCTTTATGATGCTAGGTTTTCATTGGCTGTAACGCTTTCTTTTATTTTCCGTTAAACTACATTATTTATGATAAAAAGTGAAATTTTCAGGTTGATTGGGAATCATACTCTCATAATAACATTGCATCTTATGGGAAAATAGAACTTTCACTTCACGAATTTGCATTTCGTGTCAGCTTTCCAGAATAAATTATTCGCAAAGTTCAAAAAGGTGGTGTATACCATATTTTTCAGGCTATAAGACGTACATTTTTCCAGAAAAATGACTCCCAAAATCAGCCTGCATCTTATAGACTGAAGGTAAGATTATTACTTTACTCAGTACAGACATTCACAAAATCCACTGATCCCCAAAAAAGAATAATTGGCAGTCATTTGTTGCAAAAACATTAAAATATACATTATTAATGATTAATAGCAAAAAGTTTTTTAATATATACAATGAAACCTTATGCAACATGAATTCCAATAATAGATTTTCATTATTTAAGTTTAATGAATTACTATCGATAAGCGGTGTCTATGAATGTGACTTTTGTGGTGCACTCCAGCAGCCTAATTAATAGGACTGCACGCAGACCATATTTCATTTAACTATACAAGTTTTGAAGTAATTATTTATGTTTTAGATCATCCTTGTTTACTTTCATGAATTAAGTTTATCTAAAACAGTGGTGCAAAACCTTTTTTAATTGCGGGCAACACAAACACGGATAAATTTGTGAAGTGCCACGCAATTTATTAAAAACCTATCAATATATAGACAATTCAAGTACTTATGGTAGGTCGAATTTCCATTCTAAAGCCATCTTTTTCACCTTTTGATAATTATCTCCTCCCTAATGATTCAATGGTTAGGTAAGTTGCTGGGTTAATAAAACTGAAAATTGTTTGAAGGCTCCGTGGGCCACCTAAACTTGAATCAGGGCAACAGGTTGCGCACCACTGATCTAAAACATTATATTTAACTATTATCATGCCATAATATTTTATTTAAATGCTGCCAGATATGAACTTAATCACAGCTAGAAATGATACACGACGTGGCCCTTCCTAAATGTTTTGTTTATCCAAAATACTTTTTTCCTGAAAAATCTTCTAAAAAATTGGGGCGCAAAAAATACGGTATATATATTCAAGAAGCATGTGAAGATGTGAAAATTGCAGAATTTTCCTTCCTGCTGGATGTGGTCTGATAAAAATGAATCAAGTTGAGATTTTGGCAGCTGATACATTTGTCTCTTTGCTGTTGCTAGTTCCTTGAAGACCAAATGGAGTCATGTTTCTTTGAAATAAATTTTGTGAGAATTAGCTACAGTAAAACCTCATTATTTCGAAGTTCAAGGGACCACAAAAATACGACTTCGAATTATCCGGGTTTGAAATAAACGAACTTAAAAAAAATCAAAATTTCTTACAATCCGCTAATTGGAAAGTAAAATCGCAATATAGTTTAATCTATCCATTCTGCTACAAAACATATTGGCCTTACAAGTTCGTACACACGGTGAATTTGTGAACAGAGCTGAAGTAACCACTTAATTCATGATTCATAAACACCACCATGTGTGAAAAATAGGATCGAGTGAACATCCCAATTTTCCCAGTGTGTATTTTAAGTTACTCTTTTATGCCATGTTTCGGAAGAAAAGACTTTCAACTGCACATACTCAGCCTAAAGATTACAAATATGTCTGCTAAAAGATTGGGAAAACGCTTGTGTGAAATATTGTACAGATGATAGATAGGAACCATCACGTAGTAATTCTCTCCAATTTCGTTCAAACTTTCCATGCCATCAATATGGTCAAATAAAAAATAATTAATTAATTCTTTATAAGCTCTAGGAAATTTCATACATTGTATTGTAATTTTATTTCCATTAATATTACACAACTGTAATAAAATATATATGCTCTCAAAATAACGTGGTCGTATTTGTTATGACAGGTGATGATTTTACAATTATGTATTTAGGAATTCTTTTCTGCAATACGTATTCAATGCATTCTCCCTTTGGGACTGCTGGCGAGGGGATTTAAATCCATGAATTTCATTATGCAGGCAGGAGAGAGGGGTAGAGGTCAAGCTTAGCATAGCGTGCCGAGTGTTAGAGATGGGAAGGGAGAACAAAAAAGGCAAACAAAAGTATGACATATTTTATGGATTGGCATTGGCCTTCCAAGCAGCGGTCCCAGGTTCAAATCTAGTGGAGGTCGGGATTTGCCATCTGGGATCATCCTGACCCCTACTTGTGTGGATTGAGGAGACGCAGAGCGGTCTGCTTCGGAAGGGATGTTAAGCAGTTGGCCCCCTTGGTGTTCTTCATAATGAGTAGGCTAATGCCAGCACTGGGTTTCCTCCTCTCTTGTGTATATGTTCAGTGTGGAAGGAGTAATGGCTATAATAATCCAAGAGGTTGATTAGCCAGAAATTCCATACAAGCAAAATCCATGTCTGTCCATCCGTCTGTTCATCTGTCTGTTTGTCCATCCACATTTTCATTCTCAGCTTCTACCAAATAGATTTTCATGAAATTTGATATTAGGGACACAGTCAAAGACAATAAAAAATTGCATAAATGATTCACATAGGGCGATCAGGGATACCACTTGACTGGTGACAAAAAATGAACTTTCCGTCATATCTCGTGAAGTATTGGTCATATCAAAATAGTTCTCAAATAAAACTTGTATATACGAGTATTTATTTTCCTATACATTTTTATCGTACGAGTAGCAGTTATCAAGAAAATCAAACAGGAGTCTAAATTCGAGTTGAACTTAAAAAGATTTCTTGTATGGTTACTTCATCATTGTTGCCAACATAAATAAACGATCTCAAGTTCAAAATCGCTTATATGATCATTTCTTTCAAGTACTCGATTGCACAAAATGCGTCCATTTGTGGTGTGCAGTACACTTTCCTAAATTGTTATAAACCTCAATTTAGAAATTTACATCTTTCGACAATACATATTTAGAAAACTGCAATTTATTCTAAATAATTTTTAGCTGAATAATGCAGTTTTGTGGAGGAAGATGTAATAAATATTTTTGATGATTTAGAGGTTAGGTCAAGTAATTTGGATGGCAGTGATTATATAGTTAGTGATGACGATGATGAATTTATAGAAAACCTATTAAAACAACTGGTTCTGATGTGCGTAGCAATATATTCTGGAAATGTCATCTCACCATCACGTAATTACGAGTGATTTAGTCACCTTGGCCACCAGATCCTTGGGCTGTGGCTGCAATAATTGTGCATTTGAATTCGCATGGGAAGATAGACAAGCATCAATCATAGCAACGAGATTAAACAAACTATTGTAATTGTTGATGGTGTAAGAGAACTTTATTTTAATATGAATTTGTATTGATACTAGCATTCCTATGTTTTTTGAAGGGTTATTTCTGCTAATAATTGTAGGTTTTTATTTATCTTAATTATTATTGATGGTAAGTTTTTATTTATCTTAAAAACTTTTTATCTTTATTCATTTAAGATTATTCTAAAAACTGTTTTCCCTATGAGTTTCATTAAGAAATACGCCTGGAAAATCAAGGTACATGTATGCTTTTGATGAATTTTATTATTTTTATTAAATTCTTATCGTTCCGCTTATAATATTGCCTTATACATGCATTTTATTATTATTACATTATAATCACATTCGTATTGCAATAATATTAATAATCATTAATGCAATCTTCTCGGAATAGTTCACATTGAAAATTCATTTGAACACTACTTTAGATGACTATACTTATCTAGTTTGTGCCATGAACATAATTTTATTCTTTGGAACTGTTCACTTGGCTTATTTTTTACTTTGGATGAAATCTTTTCTAATTATAGACCTTTAAGACCAGTTGTTCTTGCATTTTTCTAAAAGCCCTCACATTTTAGTATCATATTCCTATTTTTCAGTATTTAACATATGTAATACTGTTGTAAAGGATGTTAATTTGAACAAATTTAAATAAAACATTTTAAAGTGTTGTGTTGTAGCTTAGCAATTCTTCAGCTAACTATACTTATACAGTGGTTTTATATGGATGGTTGATGTGATGTTAGGAAAAGAGCAATTTATTATTTTTGTCATTTAAGTTAGGTGACTAAAATATGAAATATTCAAGTTTCATTCCTACTAGTATCTAAAGCTGAATTACTCTGAACTAGCAATATATTTTCATTAATTTTAAGCAATATGAATGGACAAGTCAGTATTTTCATTAATGAAACAAAAGATACCATCAAAATTTTTACTACTTATATACCAAACATTCTTATGTTTGTCACTGAGTTCTCTACTTCTATCTGCCATTCTCACAACTGTAAAAAGATTAAATTTTAAATAGAGATACCCCCACATCACTCAAGAGCTGGTAGACACTTTTGCAAATTTTTATGCCCATGCAACCTGAAAGGTTATCATAATTATATTACAGAGTTTATTCAAATTAAAGTATTAACTATATAAAAGTTGGTTATAAAAATTCATTTTTATATCTTCACTTGTTTTATGAATTAAAACATCAAGTTGGGCAGATAATTAACTCGAGAAGGATAATCATTAGGTAATTTATGTTTCTAATTTTTCCAGTGACCAAGATCTGTCCAGCATGGCAGAGAGTCTACTTGCCCTTCAGTTGGGTGGGTCAAAACTTAATGGTGGATTTTCTGCACAACTTGGCAGCAAGCATCCACTATTACCCAAGAAGATGTCCTCTCGTCATACATCTCAGCTTTGCCATCTTTTGGCACATAGACCAATGACTCGTGTGCTTCCATCATCCAGAAGTATTTCTTCATCAGCTGTGCTACATTTTCCAGCCAACCTCATGGATTCAATGGCAGTTAGTCCTGCTAAAACCCAAGCCACTACATCCCAAAGTTTATCATTGGCCATTTCATCAGGTAAATTTTCTCACATCAGCAAATGTAATTAAGTTCTTTAACAATTTTATACTTGAATTATACTAGGGGCCCTGCCCCTCTGTGCTATGTGCATCAACCCAGCCCTTGACTCGCTTTGCTTGCTTCAGGGACCTCAATGCTATGTGCCTCACATTTATTCTTGCTAAGCTGAAAATAAATTTTTGAAACTGCTGTTATCTACACACATTTTTTTGTTTAAAAAGTTTTTCTCCAATGTAGTGTTTCCAAAATATAAATTTTCAAATATTTTAAATGGCCGCCGTTTTGTTTCAAGATGGCAGATGACAATGAAACTAGTTTTCTTGGGATCTCTTAGCTGATAGAAACAAAATGTTTACCGCATTTATCTACAACAAACAGTTCCTGAGATACAGAGGCGGACATACAATGCTGTACTATGTATATGCCAGCAAATAGCATCACTAGAAAGCTGTGTGATACATACACTCTTATATTTACTGTGTCACTACAAAATTTAGACAATGGTGAGATGACTTGCCTTGGAATTGATTTGAAACTGGCGACCTAGGGATTCTAAAATAAATATATGACTCAAGATTGTAGGAATTTTACTGTTCAGCTGTCCCTGCATTGGCATCTGCTCTCTATACAACAGCTGAAAAAAGTTGTTTACTCATCTGAAGTGGAATGAAAGAAAGGTAGCATTTGCCAACTTTGAAAGTGATTAGGGTAAAAAATATGAGGGAGGAGAGGAAAGGGAATTTCCTGGTGTGGTATACTGAGGTCTTGGTTTCCCCATTGATTACTATCAGTTTGCTGTGCAAAACCTTACTGAGCAGTTGTTTCTTGTGAGAATAATATCATTTTGTAGTATAATAATATGAGCATTGGGTGATGACGGGCTCAAAGGTTAGGGTTTTGTTTGTGTGCAGCGAACAACATACAAAAATGCACAAATATCAGTGCCAAAATTGCAAGGTGTGGAGCTGTGCTTTGTGACTTATCATACAAAGTGGAAATTTTAATTATTGGAAACATGAGCAAGAAGAGGGTGAATTATCTTGACAAGTGTGAGTAATCAGTTTTTCTAAATATGCGATATTTTTTGTTTCATTTCTGGTTTTGGTTCCCATTATGTAGCGGAAAAATATTTTTTCTATATCAACCATTACATATTGGGATTTCCCATTACTTTTCCTTATAACTTTTTTATTTGAATATTTTCTGAATGCTAGTTTTTGAGATGAGTATATTCCTAAATATATGGTGCAGTTTTTAAAAACCCTTCATTTAAATCCCAGCAACAAGCCTCACACTTTGGCATTTAAACCTGATGTTTAAAGGTTAATGACTTAAGGAAAGAATCATGCTTATTTTGATTATCCAAGAAAGAAATTGAAGTAAATAGACATTCTCTTCAAGGTAGTTAAAAAATGGCATTTTTGCCATCATTGTAAAACCTATGCCGGTAAAGTTCCAGGACTGACTGTATAAAAATGAAGTCAAGATACTTTCACACTATTGCTGTTTCTCTTCTTTGAAATATTCTCCTCCTGAATTGTTATACCATTTTAATGTTTCTGAAGGTCATTGAAGCAGTTCTGGAAGGCATTTTTTGGAATGCTGTGCAGTTGGTCTGTCACTGAATGCAAGACTTATAATGTGGATGCTGACAGGAGAGCAAAAGTAGGCTTGTTTTGACATTTATGCTTACTTTTTGGAAACTGCACATAATGATGATACATTTACCTCCATTATTGCTGGAGATGAAACATGATGCCTGCAGAATGGCCCTCAAACAAAATGACGAGTGGAGAGGTATCCACTCACCTAGTGAACAGCCGTTGAAAACATTCGTTGATTGCTTTTTTCAATTGTTAAGATATATATTGCACAAGAGATTTGTTCCTGAGGGACAAACTGTTAACCAAGGCATCTAAAAATATGTTCTGCAAAGTTTACTTTGGAGCATTCGTCATTGTTGTCCCGAGTTGAGGCCATTGTTGGGGTTGATCCTCCTGTGTGACTGCATATTGACTTATCCATCCAATGTTTTTTTGATATGAAAAAAATCACCGTCTTGCTGCATGTGCCATATTCCAAAGACATCTCTCTGTGTGACTTTTCTCTATCTCTACTGCTGAAATGAGCAATGAAAGGCCATTGCTAAGCTGACAGTCAAGCCATTAAGACAGTCATGGCAGTGCAGCATTCCAGAAAAAGCCTTGCAGAGCTGCTTCAATGACCTCCAGAAATGCTAGAAATGGTGTTTAGATGCATGGAGAGACTATTTTGAAGGGGAGAAAGAGCAATAATGTGAAAGTATCTCTTAGACATTTTTATACAGTCAATCCTGGAACTTATGAAAATTGGTTCTATTTTTAAGTTTTTAAAATGGTTTCCCCTTGAGACCTTGACCACTTCTACAATAACTTCATCACTAGCATATTATATTAAAGATTCCTTATTGGTTTTGAACATGTTGATATGCTAGCACAACAAGATCAATTTTCCATCAATGTATGGTGCGGGATGCTGAATGATTACATCATTCTTCCTGCTTGTTTGATGGGTGATCTGTATATAGCTTTTTTCCGATTTTGGGTGTGCTAAAATGAAGTCATGCCATGTTTATTTTATGACATTTCTTTGTCAATAATAATTTTACATTGATTTATATAGGTTTTAATACCATTCATATCATATGTAGTACCATAAAGCTCCGTAAAATACAGTATTTAATGTCTTTCTGTGTTTCAAGAAGTTTTGAACCCAAGGTTTTGGAACCAATTGTATTGTATAACATGGGTTCTTATGGGAAATATTGATTCATTTAATGTTGTTTTGCTCTGTCACAATTTTCTTGAATGAATTAATGACGTTAATTGAGGACATACTGTATACCAAATTATTTTAAAATATGCATCTTCAAATAATTATGAAACCTTTGGTTAATAGAATAATCTAATTTATTATTAATGCATTATTAATGTAAAGCATTTTTTATTGTTTTCTCCTGGAATGTATATTTGATTTTTTAATTTGTACATATTAAGGCATATTTTATTCTATTTCTTTAACTTAGAGAGCATTTGTGGGTGTTATCTTTCTCTCTCCCTGTCTGTTCGTGCGATTAGGTACTTGCATTTGATTTGTTTCATATTTATGAAAATTTCTTTACTAATAGTGATTAATTGTATGGAAGTGTTGTATTGGAGAGGTGCCATGGTGAACTATAATTAACATAAGTATTATAAAAAAAAATTTTTGGAGCATTATGGTTAATTACAATAAAAAAATGAAAAAGGAGAAACCTCCTTATAACCATAAAAATTTAAAAAGAAGAACACAAATACACACCAGTTTAAGGGAAAGTATTCCATGCCAGGGACCGAACACTCACTCAATCTCACACACTCTGGCTTTAGGGAAACTACTTCATGCCAGGGACCCTTGTTTACATGTGCAGGAATCACACAAGCAAATAAACCAAAATTCTACTTCTTTTTTAAAAAGCATGCCTAGATACTTCCCAGGAAAATCAAACAAATATGGCATGAAGTTGTATAAGTTGTGCATACCTGCAGGACACACCTATTCTCCTAAAGTGTATGCAGGAAGAGTGGATAATCCATGGAGCTATGGAATTGGATACACTCATCAAGTCAAAAAATTTGTGGCTCTGGTTATAGATCTTTGTTAGAAGCATGTTAAGTTGCTTCATAGATATCAATGTAAAATTTTTTGTATTCTCTAAGAAAATTTTTTGTTTGATAATTATAATTCCATCATTATTTATGAAAATGATTAAACTCTGAAAACACTTTTGCATTAAAGATTAAAATAATTTTTATCAAAAAGCCATTACTTAGTTTTCATTGATGTCCTTTTCAGATGTTCCAGTTAAATCTTCAACACCAGTCAATAAGGAAATGCCATCTTCAAAATCAGTACTTACAGCTCCTATAAGCTTGTCAACTCCAGCAGCCATCTCTCCTGCTTCAGTGGCAACTTTGTCAGCAGTATCAATGACAACAAAAGCGCCAACATCCGCCTCATCTCCAGCATTTGGAATGTCAGTTGCATCCCCATCCAATTCAATGTTGGGGCAGTCAGTTCCAGCTATGAACTTTTCTGCTCCATCACGGTCTTCACCTGCTCCAGGAATGGGTTTCTCAGCTCCAGGGATGGGCTCACTAGCTATAAGCTCATCAGCTCCGGTGAAAGCCTCGGCAGTTCCTGCACTAGGCACATCCATTCAAGGAATGGGATCATTTTCTTTGACCATGGGCCCATCCTCACCAACTGCCAGTTCTTCACCTTTAGGAACTGTTCCAACCACTCAAATTCTGATTTTGTCAGCTCCAGCAACAACCACATCAACTCTTGTTTTTAGTTCGCCTGCCCTAACAAAAAGTACTACCTTGCAAGCTCCAAGTGGCTCTATGTTTGGTGGAATGCCATCTAGTGCAGTTACTACTACTTCTTCAGAAGGAAATATGTGGGCATTCTCTACCTCTGGTAGTTTCAGTATTGGTTCATCTGCCAAACCAGGTGGCATTTCAACTGGAAAGCCAGTCGTCCCCCCAGTAGCAACACCTGCTTCACCATTTGTCCCAACCACGACAACTTCGACATCAACCCCTCAGGCTTTCTCTTTGAACTTCTCTGTTCCTGCCAATCAGCCCTCTAAATCATCCTTCTTAGGTTCAAAGCCTTTGTCTACACAGTCTCCATTTTCATTGCCCTCTTCAACCTTTGGTTTGCAGAATGCTTCTGCATCATCTGCAAAGGAACCTCTTTTCGTTTTTGGAGGAAGTTCTTTGGGTGCAAATATTAAGGCAACGCCTGCTGAGGAACCTATTTCTGATGGCAAGAAAGAGGAAACTCAAAAGGAAGAAAAGGAATTTGCTGAGAAAGAAGAGAAAAAGGAAGAAACTGGTTCAGGCGATAATGGGGTTATTGCTGAAAGTAAGGAAAACTCAAAGGAAGAAATGATCGAAAAACAATCTCCAACTTTTTCATTTGGCTCAGCTTTTGGGAGTTCGACAATTTCCTTTGGTAAATCTTCACCACTCGTACCTTCTACATCAAGCTCAGTAACAATTACCCCATCATCTGCAATTCCTTTGCCAAGTCCAGAATATGAAGATATAACTCCTGAAAATAAGGCAGAGGGCAGTGATGCGGATAAAGCAAAATCCGAAGAAAAACCACCACCAGCACGTAGTCTCTTCTCAGAATTTAACTTCAAGTTGTCAGGCAACAAGAGTGAAATCTTTGGAGCCAAACCGCCAGCATCCATATTTGGCGGCTCTAGCACTCCAGCAGCAAGTTCCTCTCCAATTGCTCCATCTCTCTTTGGAACCCCTACTGCTGTGGCTGCATCCCCTCTATCGCCAGTGTCCACTACCTCGGTAACAGCCACCATGCCTATCATATCTCAAGCTGAACCTCCATCTACTGCCTCTAATCCTCTTTCATCTTTGGGGAATATAGTCGCAAGCTTGGGCAGCAACACATTCAACAAGCAGACCACAGAAGCAAACAAACCCTCCAGTACATTTTCATCATTCTCGTTTTCATTGCCCTCTAAGGATGATGGGATAAAATCCTTACCTCCTGATGCAGCAACGGCATCACCTGGTGATAGTCAGAAGACTCCTATAAAAGCTTTTCCTGCTGCAACTCCTCCTGCTGACTCTTCATCGGCCACTACTCCTGTGGCAGGATCTCTTTCTTCGGGGTCAGCTGATTTTGGTCAAGGACTAGCCAATATTTTAGGTCAATCTTTGCCTAGCTCAACATCTCCTGTTCAGCAGCAATCAGTGCAGAATCCTTTTGCAGGAACTAGTGGCTTGTTTAGTTCTGGCAGCAGTACCAGCAGTCCCAGTACCACTTCATTGTTTGGGAAACCAAGCGAAGGGAGCGTGTTCGGACAGTCATTGAAGCAGGATGAGACAACGACTTCTTTCTTTGGGAGTTCACCAAACACAGCACCTGCTACTACAAGTGCTCCAACCTTTGGGACTGGGTCAGTATTTGGCCAAGGGACTTCACCATCAGGATCTATCTTTGGTGGTAGCGGTTTTGGAAGTTCTAAACCAATTTTTGGGCAAACTACAGCGTAAGTAATGATTTGTTCTACATCTCTGGTTACCTTCTCCAAGTTATATAATGATATTTGTCATTTTAAAGCTTATTTTTACTTGGAAAAAAGACAGCATGTAATAATCATAAGTTAGGAGTGAGAATGATCATATGTGTGACTGGCAAGCAGAAAGAGATGTCCTGGAACTAAAGAAAGGAGAAAACTTGATATTAACATTTATTACAATCTCCAAAATCGTCATTTAAAGTACTGTATTTCTTGGCATATAAGACGCACCGGGGTGTAAGATGCAACCTGGTTTTTTACAAGATTTTTCAGGAAAAAAGTATTTTGGTTCACCAAGGCATTTAGGAAGGGCCACGTCATGTATTATTTCCAGCCATGATTAAGTCCATATCTGGCAACATTTACAGAAAATATTATGGCGTAATAACAGTTAAATATAATATTTTAGATAAACTTGATTTTTAAACAAATAGGAATTATATAAAACAAAAATAATTCCTTCGAGACTTGTATAGCTAAATGTGCCCTACGTGAACTTGGCAGTTGTATTAATTAAAGCTGTTGGAGTGCGCCACACACGTCGCACGTGTAGATACCCTTTACCGATAGTACTTACTTAAACTTAAGTTCAAGATGATATTTGAATATAATAGGATACATAATAAATGGAATGCATATGTAGATATGTAATAACGATACATATGCTCAACTAGTCCTTTTTCTTCTGCAACTCAGTTTGCCTTGTACATAATGATTTTGATCAATACAGCAATACTAAACTTTCTCTGTTTTACTATCTATCACTTCCTCCTTTAGTTGTGGCCATCTAAGACCAATCTTATGAAGACTTTTTCTTATCCCATCAACTTCAGTTTTTCCTCATTTTCTTCATTCATAGATCATTTTTTTCTGTGGGAGGTGGAACAAATGATGTGCTGCTGTTCAGTTTCCATGTGTTTTTGTGTATTGAATCACCTGAAGCTTATAGGTAATAGCGTAATCATATCTTTTCACTTTTGTAACTATTGCAATCTCAATATGCGTAACGTTATTTATCCTAGATACATATAAAATATTTATGACAGTTACATGAATTCTGCTGTTCCGTGCCATTAATCATGCTATTCACTGGGCTCATCAGGAACTAAAACATCGCAAACGTGCCGAAATTGTAATCACTGTGAGTGGACATGTAGGTATTAAAGCGTAATAATGAAAATGCGTCGTTGGAATTCACATTGCATAAGGTATTACTGTATATATTAACACATTTATATATATATATATATATATATATATATATATATATATATATATATATATATAATTGTTTTTGCGACGAATGACTGCCAATTATTACAATTTGGGGATGAGTGTGCTCGTTAGTGTCAGTATTGAGAACAGTAATAATCTTACCTTCAACGTATGAGATGCAGGTTGATTTTGGGGGTCATTTTTATGGAAAAAATACATCTTATATGCCGAGAAATGCAGTAAGTCCTTTTCAGTAAATATATTTTGGCACTGTAATCAATGCTGAATCGAATTAAATTTTTACTCAATCTTAAAAATACGTTTTCTGAGAAATTAATTGATTTTATGATAATCATTCCCATCTTTATGGACTTATCCCCTTTTGCTCATCAGTCATAGATATATCTTTATATGTGAACTTTCGGTCATTTGGGAAATTAAAAAAAAAAATTAATCATTCTTTTCCTAGATCTTGGATAATAATAAAATTTAAATGTGGTGGCATTGCCAGAATTTTCCCAATGGGGGTTTTGACTGTCCAGGACTTTGGTAGTATTTATGAAAAACTGCTATGTTGTTGTCAACCAATCTTGAAGTGTTTGCCCAGCATATATATATATTGCATAGTTTATGTTAATCATCTGCATTAATGACACTGGATCAATTCAAGGAATATTTCTTTCATGCATTTGATTAACATGGAACTGGGTGTTGAATATATGTAATTAGTGCTTTTTTTCCTAAAAAATAGCTTATGTATTCGGTTCATCCAACCATCTGTCTGCGTATGAAATAACTCAGAAAATTGCTTATAACTCAAAAGCTTTTCATTCTTTTATGATCAGATATTTAGGAATTACTCAGCAGCTTTTATATTATAAGCTGCTTACCATCAACATTGAAGTCATAGGTTTGATTCCAGAAGCATTGATTTTCATCATTTGATTAACACAGGGTTGAATGTAGCATGTTAATCATTTGCATATTAAAATTACTTAGAATCATCATAGGAGTTCAAGATTTTAAACAGCTAATGACTAAAAGAACAAAATTTTGTTTTCCTGCCACTGATTTTTGCATACATGTTGAATTGTTCAAAATTAGTTTTTACAGAAAAATTTAATGTATACTTCCATGAAATGCTTTCATTGTCAAGGCGATTGTCATTGTTGCTGATTTTGTGTAGTTACGTATGATTGGCTTGGATAATAACTGCACATTGCATCTATTGACATATTCACAAAATTTTGACAGTTTTGAAGTATAAACAATATCTTGGTTGCGATAAATAATATGATGGCAACAAAAATAAACAAATATTCAGTTTTTCATTGATATTATGTTAATGAAGTTAGATGTAGAGATTAAAATTGCTCTACATATTTTTGGAAGTCTGCGAGGAAAATTTATGTAAAAGCAGAGAGCTTTTTTACTTTAAGCAGAAAAATAAAATTTATATAAATTAATTTGAATGAAATAACATTCTATTTGCAGTAAAAAATAAATCTAAAATTCACATAACTAAATGTCCCATTGAGTGAAAATTGTTTGGGAATATGAGTTGTGTAGCGCAATGTTTAACAAATAAATCTTCATTAATATTTCTTTGTCACACAAATTTTGTATTCCCAAAAGTATTGTTACTTTCTGAAACATTCAATTACGTGCTGTTACAAATCTAAGCAACCAACAATACATCACCTCTGCGATTCTTTACTCCAATGGAAAGATAGCAGTCAATGAAAAAGGAATCTTATATAATTTTCTCTGCAATTCTTCCCTCACTTGTCTTCATCTTAAGATCTGTTAAAATCAAACAATGAAATTAAGACAGAAGCTTCTACGCATAAATAAACAAAATTTATTTTTGTTGACTAGAGAAATCGTATCCATTTCTTTAGGCTCACAATCAGACCCAGAATTTTTAGGTTTTTTAATGATGAGTAATTCTAACTATAACAGCATTCACATTATCACCCAAGGCTTTTAGTGGTTTGGTTTTGATTATATATTAACACATAAGTGCAAATGAAAACATTATTAAAGCAGGAACCAGATACAATGTTCCCAAACGCAAATTAGGAGAATATAGCCCCATGCATCAGAATAAGTATTAATTATTCCTGTTCTGAAAAAGTTAATTAATAACATTATCCTCCATGTAGATATTTTTACATATAGCGTAGTTTTAACAAACATCCCAATTAGGTAGAAGATTGAAATTTGGCAGGTATGCTTCAATCATGCATTTAAGTCAATGATGACAAAAAAGCTCTGAAAAAAGACCCGGGTTAAATGCGTAATTGAAGCATTCCACAAAAATTTAAACCCCTCTCTGCCCTTAAAATTATATCATAAATAAATAAATAAATTTCTTCCATATAGAGAAATTCAGATTTTAGATTTTACTCAGTAAACATTATTTAATATTTTATTTTAGTAGTTCAGTAAATAAATTATACTTGTTTTTGATGTTTTAATTATTTTTATTTAAAGTCAATAAGGTTAAATGAATTTAACTATTTCATTTGAAAAATATTAAAGGTGCACATTGGAAAAAAATCCCTTTTTACCTTTTGCACAAATAAAAGCAATTTAAATTAGATTTATTTTTAAATTATTTCATGTACTATCTTTTCTCAAAAGGATTTTAAAAATATTTCAAAATTACATAAGCCTATATTTCCATAAGGATGTAGGTTATAAATTCTCCAAAATTAAATTTTAGTAACAAATATATTTTAAATATTTTTTCATTAAATCAAAGACGTTAACAGAAAACTAGCAGAAAGGTTCAAGCTCACTACAGCTGTCATGGAGGATTGCATCTTCTGTAGGGGCAATGGAGTGGACTTCCTTGACCTGAGATCGGTCCTGAACTCATATAGGGCACTCCTAAACGGTTCTGGTGTGCACTACCCTGCCGAGGGGGTAGCGCGTCGAGTATACGAGCATGCTAGGAGTTTTTTAGGGTAAAGAGTAAGGTAGGGACTAATACGGGGGAAATTACATGCCCCTTGCGTCGATTATAAAGAAAACTTGTACATTGCTAATAAGAATAGTAATGGTACTTGTGATGAGAACGCGTGTAATCTTAAAAACGAAAGGAAAGGCAGAGGTTATTATGCGAAGTGATAGTGAGAAATATAATGTCGTCGTACTGAACTGTCTCAGCATCCGTAGGAAAATTGCCGAGTTCGAGCATATTACTCGCAGACTGCACGCCGATGTCGTGATAGGCATTTCCGTCAGAACAGGCATTTCTGTCAGAATCTCGAAGTCGATTTTTTTCGCGATTACAATACTTTATATACTACGTATATGAGAGAGTAAAATGGGTACAGATTTTATCCACCGTAGCCAAACCGCGGCTCTTCGCACATCATGTGCACCTCGCGTAAAAGAACCAGGGTACTTCCGCACGCAAGTGAAAAAGTAGAGCAACTCAGTTACAGCAGGTGACTTTGAAACAAAATAAATGGTTTCGTGGGCCGACTCAGTCAACGGAAGCATCTTTGAAACAAAATAAACTTGCACAGCACAACAAGGTTCGCTATAGCTTATACAAAGTAGCTGTTAGAAAGCATACAAGACTTCACCAACTTAAAGGTAACTCTCACAACCAGAATAACGGATAAGTCAACAACGCAGTTTGATTTGAGACATTATGTTGTAAGTACCTACGTAGTGTTCTTGAGTTTTTATTGTTGAAAAGTGCAGATTTCACTTAAACATAGACTGCCACCTCTCCGGTTTTTGCCCGGAGACTCCGGTTTTCGAAGTTCGTCTCCGGTTTTGAATAACCTATCTCCGATTTCGAAACGTTTTCAGACAATTTTTCCTCAAACTGCCCGTATCCCTTTTGAAATCAATACGCAACGAACTTTGTAATAATGCGCGTGCCGTATTATTACCTTGTATTATAAATGTACATACAATGTGTAGATGATAAATTTTCGTATCTAGAGAATTCTAATTAGAATCGTTGGTCTCGCAATCGCGCGTTAACAATCTTAGGAGGAGATAGATCCGTGTTTCGTTGAAGTTATTTTGCCCTGAGTTTTGTTGGAACCTGTGATTTTAGAGGAGGTGGCGAATTAAAGTACGATTCTATTTCTTTTGTACTTGGTGAATTGTGGATCCTTGGATTTTTACATCCTTGAATGAATCCTTAACATTTTTATTGTTTACATAGAAGATCATGTCCATTGTGTGTAACGGTAGTGTATGAAAGGGAATTGCAGCCAAATGTGAAAGATTATTGTATCAGTTAGTGTCTAGTAAGTTGTGAACTTATTTTCGGTTAGTTATAAGCACTACAATTTCTGTTTATACAATTTTTACCCTTTATCGGCGTTTTTTATGTCTTGCTTTTCATTTTTTTCATTTAGTAACCCCTAATTATGACTGATCATAATAAAATTCCACATAAAAATAAACCACGATACGAAACATCGTTTAACAGCGAGTGGCTCAACAATCCACAATATAGTGGGTGGTTACGAAAAAAAGATGGAAAAACTGCAAAATGCATTTATTGTAATTCCAACATACTGTGAAATGGGATGGAGAACACGCAATTTCGACACATTTAGAAACAAATTCATAAAAAAATGTCGCAAGCATGCAAAAAAATTCTTTGGTTAATTATTTTACACCGAATAAACGAACAAGTGAGAAATATAAGATAACCCAAATTGAAGTTAGTTCTATATATCACGCCATTATCCATAATCATAGCTATTTAAATACTGACTGTGTTATAAAGTTGATCTCCAAGATGTACAGTGACTCTGTCTTGGTGAAAAAGGTAGTGTGGACGAACGAAAGCAAATACAATAGTGAAAATGTACTTGGTCCCAAATCCATTGAAATGGCGTTAAGTGATCTTAAATTTTGGACCGAGGACCCAATTTACTTTTCTATTTCGATAGACTCTTCAAACAAAGGTTCACAAAAATTATTTGCTTTGGTATTCCGGTATTTTACTGAAACCCATGGAATCCAAAATAAATTGATGGGCTTTTTTGAAGATCCACATGAAGATTCTGCATGTATTTATCAAAATGTTGAGAATTTATTAAAAGAAAACGATTTGAACAAAATATGTATCAGCATATTGCACTGACAATGCATTGGTTAATTATGGTGTGCATAATTCAGTCTACCAAAAACTTATAAGTCGCTCATCAAATATAATCAAAGCAAATTGCTGTTGTCATGTTATTCACAATGCTGGAAGAAATGCTTTTAAAGTTCTTTCATTTGATGTAGAAAATTTAGTTTGTAAAATACATGCAGAGTTATCAAATAGCTCAAAACGTGTGGAAGAACTTAAATCCCTTTTCCGGGAATTGAACATGGCATTCAAAAAAGTTGTTCGACATGGTCCAACCAGATGGATGTCTTTATATGATGCCCTTAGTAGGTTAATTTTGTTTTGGCCTGCTGTTAAATTATATTTTTCAAAAATCGGAGAAGGGGAATGTGGAAAAACTAGATGGGAATTTGTTAAAGATAGTCAAAATGAAACATCTGATAATATGAAGTATGTATTATAAAACAACATTACCTGAGTTATTTATATTTTATTCATCATTATATGAGCATTTTAAATGATTCATTACTGACACTAGAAAGAAATGATCTTACAAGCACCGATTTTCACAGTGTAATGAAAAATTTTAAAGAAAAAATAAGTAGATTATAAAGAATGGTTTTTATGGCAGTAAGGTGAGACAAAGTCTGCATTTTGTGACAAGGGTGCAAAAGTCAAAATTCCAATCTGAAAAAAACAAAGTATATGAAAGGACACTGGAGTATCTAGACAAATATTATGACTTTGAGAACAGTCCTTTCATTTACTTCAGTACATTTAATTTAAAACAAAAACTGAATTTTGAACATGATATAAAGGCTTCTGAAAAATTGTCGGTTAAATTAAACGAAGATGCTTTATACGATGAAGTAGACTGTAAATGATGTTCGAGAAGAAATAATCAAACTTGAACTTACAGTAAATTGTGGGTCAAAATTTCCCAAAAATTCAAAATGTCTGAATTACCTAAGCTAGTAGGGAAAATATTGTCCATACCTATTAGCCATGCATTTGTGGAGTGAGTTTTTTCTTTGATGGGGAATTTTTTGACAGATGAACGCAATTGTTTGGGTGTACCTGTGGTAAAAGCTGAATTGTGCACAAAAATTAATTATAATAAAGGGTTGGAAGAGTTCCTCAGGTAACGTATTCGATTCCCACACCCCACGATTTATAAATGAATACTTAGATACATCACTTTTCTGCCTTCTTTGTTTTATTTTATACTTGTGATCATTTTTCCCCACAAACTCAGGTTTACTTAGTCGCCTGTTCATGTCAACCCAGCCATTATTATTTACGTACGCATTGTACATTCCTCCTAGCCTGTTAACACGCCTTCTCTCACTTAGCATTTCCCAGCCTAACTCTTTAATCATTTCTGTTACACTATCCACATTCCCAAATCTCCCTAACACATACTGCGCTGCCTTCCTCTGAACCTTTTCTATCTTATCCGTGAGCCCTTTCCTATATGGATCCCAAACAGTCGTTGTGTACTCTAACGTTGGCCTAACAATGGAAGTGTAGGCTAATTCCCTTGCTGTCTTTGAGCACCCTCTAAGGTTTCTCATTACAAAATGTAAATTTTTGTACGCTTTATATATTATCAACATGCAATCCTCAATCTAATTCTTTTGTCATAAGGACTCCTAAATACCTGCAATGATTCGACTTCGGTACCTGTTTCCCATTTATCTTGTAATCATAATTACTAACTCTCTTATTCGTAAATTTAATACATTTGCTTTTGTTCACATTTATATTCATCTTATTTAATTTTATCCAACCTGCCACCTTATCCAAATCTTCCTGAAGAACTAAGCGATCATTTTCATCCAATGTCTTCCTTTAGATGACGCAGTCATCCGCAAACAACCTAATATCCGACTTTATTGAAACCGAGAGATGATTTACGTAGATAAGGAACAATAAAGGTCCAATAACACTCCCTTGCGGAACACCAGAGGTCACATTAGATTCTTTTGAAAATTTCTCACCTATTCTGACCTTTTGCCTTCTACCCTCGAGAAAATCATTTACCCAGTAAACTACTGTCCGATCGATATTCATATCCCATAACTTTCTAATTAATCTATCATGAGGAACTGTGTCAAACGCTTTTGAAAAATCTATTACCACTGCGTCAACTTCCTCTCCTTCGTCTATGGCTTCAGCTATGTCTTGGCACAATGCAAGGAGCTGTGTTTCACACGAGAAACCACTCCTGAACCCATGTTGGTTTTTAAAAAGCCAATTATTCGCTTCCCAAAACTCTCTTATATAACCAACTATGATTCTTTCCATGACCTTACACACGACCGAAGTTAAACTAATTGGCCTATAATTTTCTACATCTGTTTTATTTCCGCCCTTATGAGTAGGTACTACCGTTGCCGATTTCCAGTCATCTGGTACTTGAGAGTTTTGGAGTGATATATTAAATAATACTTGGATATATGGAATTATTTCTTCTAAACCAAATTTTAATATTTCACTTGATATATTATCTGGCCCTCTTGATTTATTGTTACCGATCTTCAAAATTTTCTTCATTATTTCCCTATCTCTTATCATGATTGACTTCACAGATGCAATCCTTCCATGTTTCTTACCTCTCGAGTGGAGATCTTTAAGAATCAAGTATTTACTTTCTTCCCCAAAAACACTAGCGAACCAGTTACTAAATTCGTTTGCAATCCCTTCGTCATCTGGGATTATCTCCCCATTATTCCTCTTGATCGTTCTAATTTTCTCCAAGCTATCCTTACGACTTCTGATATATTTAAAAAATTTATTATTATTTTTAGTGCTTAGCATATTAAGGAGATAACTTTCTTGAGCTCTTCTTTTTTCCCTTGTTAGTTCGGTTAGTAATTTCTTATAATTAATTCCATATTCTTCCCCTTTATTCTTATTTTCCTAATTTCTTTTTCAATACTCGCACATTTTTATTATAATACTCCGGATCAGACTTTAAAGTTAGTACAGTTTTGGGAACAAATTTTAGCATTTCTTCAATTACTATAGTCTTAAAATTTTCCCATATTTCCTGCACCGTTTTTCCTTTCCCAGCCCAACTCGAAAAGTTTTCATGTAAGTGATTCAAAAAACCCTCTCTTTTGCCTTTTTTATATTGCCAGATAATAGTTTTAGGTACTATATCATGAGTTTTATAAAAACCCCATTCTAATTCTAAACATAATGATTTATGATCGCTTATTCCTGGCATTGTTTCCACACTTAAAAACAGCTCATTAGGTCTTAACGTGAAAACATCCAACAAATTACCTTCCCTAGTAGACTCTTCTACTACCTGCGAGAAACCCTCTTCTTGGGTCAGATTGTTTATCAGTTCCTGTGCCCTCCCACCTCCTGCAGTTCCACCTCCCCACTTAACTTTCGGAAGATTTAGGTCCCCCGCAATTAAGCAATTTGATGATCAGGATTTTCTGAAAACAACTCGTTCAAGGTCTCTAACAGGTACATATTGCACCCTGGACTCCTATAAGCTGCAATGATATCTAAAATTTTACAGCCCCTCGAGCCACTCAACCGTACACACATCATTTCACAATCCTTCCTAACCCATTCAAGAGCACTCGTAAACCTTCCTTTACGCAAATGAAAATCCCACCACCCCTAGAATCGCGATCTCTCCTGTACGTCATAAAATTTTTCGGGAATATTTCATTTATCTTTATATCAGTTTTTAACCTTGATTCAGTCCCAATTATTACATCCGGTTTGTATGCATCCAATAATGTTGTGAACTCGTCTTATTTAGCAAACTACGACAGTTGACCTGAAGAACTCTTAAGCCCTTACCCGAGTCAATTTTTTGCTGCCTTCTTAGGGGCACCACTAATTCCGCCTCACATCTTTCCACAACCCACATAGTTTCACCTCTGGGAGCATCTATGAAAGTTCTCGCCTTCTCACATGCAATATCACCTCCAGTAACCTCTTCTAGTTTCCCTGCCCCTTAAATTTATTAATGACATCACTAAAAAGTTTTCCCATTTTAAATGATCCATTCCTATTCAAATGCGATCCATCTCTTGCCAAGTCACTCTCTTTGACCCAGCAATTTGGATCCACAAAGCAAACACCTTGCTTACTGCAAACCCAGTCTATCCCCTCATTGATATAATCAACCCTTCTGTTGGAAATATCCCTTCTTCGCACAATTCCACTAATTATCACCTTCGCATTTTTAAAATTCTACTTCGCCGTGGTGCACAGGTCCCAAATCTGCCCCACAACGTGATCATCACTCCTTGCCCCTTTAATATCATTAGTTCCGACATGCAATAACACCACGTTTTCCTTCCTATCATCGCCCATTGCACGAATTTTGTTTTCCAGTTGTTCAGCTTTTATCCCTGGAAAACAATCCACCCTAGCTCCTTTTCTACAATGCTCCCCACTAAATCTGACCATTGAGTCACCCATTATCCTAACTACAGGCTCTTTTTCCTCACGCCCCTTTTTTCCAACCTTTGCCCACTCACCTCCTTCAATTAATTGGGACTTGAGATCTTCATTTTCGTGAGTTAGCACTTTAATATTAGAATTCACCAACTCGAGCTCGTTCTGTAGGCCTTCATAATCTTCTATTAATGCTCAACAAACTTCGACCTATGCTTTTTGTTTTATATTTCCGTTTTGTACTCTTCACTTGAGGTGTCCCGCAGTCAAGGCCTACTCTTGTCTTCCATTATTAATAATTTGACGTCCATTGAAATGGGCATTTTTAAATCAGGTCCGAAATTTAGCCATGATGCAAGCGTGTAACTGCACAGAGGATGCAACACAAATGAAATAAGAATTGTAGAAAGTTT
Source organism: Tanypteryx hageni (assembly GCA_028673005.1). NCBI lineage: Eukaryota > Metazoa > Arthropoda > Insecta > Odonata > Petaluridae > Tanypteryx > Tanypteryx hageni. The sequence goes on from CM054116.1 coordinate 98,594,043, forward strand.
CGCACGCGTAAACGACGGTCGTATGGCAATCCTTTATACCAGTGTTTCTCCAACTGTGGGCCACGGCCCCATAGGGGGCCGCAAAATTATTTTGGATGGAAGGTGAAATGTCGAAAAATAAAGTTTTCAAGAATAATACAATTTTATCAGGGAATTTTTGGAAAAACGATGTGATAAAAATTATTATTAGTTACAAAAAATGAAGAAATTTGCAATGAAGTTTCTTATTTTTACTATTTTCAATTCAAAGGGGGCCGCAACAACTGAAAGTTTGAGAACCACACTGCTTTATACCTACTACGTAACTCTAGAACCAGCCACATGCAGCGTGAATGTTGGCATTCTCTTCCTTTTTTATGGTGAAGGAATTTTTGTTAATTTACTATTAATATTGTTTCACCATTTCTTTCATTCCTCTTTATGTATCAATTCACTTTGTAGCTAACTTTCTTGGTCCAAAGTTAAATGGTGGCTCCCTGAACAGAGGTGAGCAGGTGTCTGGGACAGAATTTATTGTCACACTCATGTCAAAGATGGGCATTGGCAAGTCACCTGCAGAAGAAATCTTTTCCTATTTGTCAGAATATCTCTACAAAGGATTTTTTTGAAAAACATTTAATCAACATGGTTGAAGGGAACATGCTTTGGTTTCAATTTAAGCAGAGTAGCAGTGAAGATATTAACTATGCCAGCTTCCATAGAGCCACAACAAGAAGTTTTAGCTCATATGTACTCATACACAGCAAAAAGGGAGAGACTGACAATTAATAGGGCAGACAAACTAACATATGTGGCGCACAATCTTAAACTTCTAAACGATGAAGAATCCTACCAACAGCCCAACTCTCAAGCATCAATTTCCAAAGCCTTAGGACTTGGTAGCCTCGATGATGATGATGCCTATGAATCTGATAATGCATTTTATGGCAATAAAGAAGAATCTGCTATAGTTGAGGACCATGATAGTGAGAATTTGGACTTTGAAATTTATATCAATGATTCAGCCTCTCTTGATTTTATAATACATAGATCATAATTCCTATGTAATGATGTATTTAGGTCCAGTCTGTGTTTCTGTAAATTATTTACACTTACGGCTTTCTGATGAACACAAAACAGAATTTAATGACTAAAAGGAACTTAGTTTTGAAATTTTTTAGGTAAACATTAGAGAAAAATATGTTCATAAACTAATAATGATGAATATTACACACACACACCCACACATATATATAATGAGCTAATAAATCCGATCTCGCTGTAAGATAGCAGGTCAATCAACTGCAATAATAACAGAAACGCTTATAACTCAAAAACTCTCAATTCTTTTTCGATCAAACTTTCAGTAATTAAATGGTATCACCACTTTTAAATTTTAAACGACCAAAGTGCAATATATCCCTCCCTTCGAAAGAAATACTTTTGCCAATGGCAACTATGCTATTGTTTATTTATTTCATTTTTATATTTCCATTTTGATGAGTTTCTTTCTATTCAATTACAACTTCTCCAGGCTAAATTGGGTTGGGTTGTGTTGTTCTATAAAAATCGGAGGTTGCGTGAGCGATTCCCAAAACACCACGCCAAAGCGAAAATACCATTTTTAATGGACGAATATAAGAAATTTTAATTCGAAACACTTATAATCAAAATTTATTTATTTAGGATTGCCATGGCAATTTAATAAATAAATATCCGTCTGTGATGCTATTTTGAGGGGGAACTATATTGCTCTTCCTCCTTTTAAGCTGCTCACTGTTCACATTGAAGTGATGGGTTTGATTACAGGAGGGTTTATTTTCTCCATTTGATTAATACGGAGATGATTGTAGCATGTTAATCATTTGCATATTGAAATTACTTAAAATCACCATAGGAATTCGAGACTCGAAACAACGAACACCTAAAAAACGAAATTTCATTTTTCATGCTATTGATTTTTTAAAATACGGATCGAATCAGCCCACAAGTTAGTTTTTTACATGAAAATTTGATGTATTTTTACATGAAAATCTTTCTTTGCTAGGTGATTTGCATTGTTGCCGGTTTTGTGTAGTTTCTTATAAATGACTTGGATTATGATCAGGCGTCGTATCTGTTCACGAAATTTCGACTCTTTTGAGGTTTAAACAATACCTTGGTTACAATAAACATTACGATGGTAGTGAACATCTATATTAATGAAAGAAGATGTCTGTGTGTTTGTGGCTGTAATAATTCATCAGAAAATAAAGGTAAGAACTTCAAACTTTTGGCAGCAGCTTCAGGTTGATCATGAGAGTTGCAGTGCCAAATATAATTTAAATTGTCCAACGGGGTCTGAGAAGTCCCCATGGAACAGTCGGTCCAAATTTTGGCTTTTTAAAATGACATCTCAGAAATCAAATGACCAATTTCGATGAATCCTCCACCAATATCAATGTTTTATATATATATATATATATATATATATATATATATATATATATATATATAAACTTAAGGAAAAGAAAAGGTAGTGATGAGGGTGGCAACTAGGTGTTGAAGGAAGCCCAGCGGACACTTACCAAGTTGAGGACCAAATTGGCAGGCTGCTGGGGGCATCAAAGAGACACGTAAAAAAACACGCACACAACAAAAAACGAAAGCTTATCGGGCCTATGCCCTTCTTCAGTGATAGAGTGTATATATAGATATATTTACATGCATGGCACTGCATCTTTGGGTGCTGAAATGCAAAAAACCCATGGTTTGAAGTAAAAGAATGTCATCTTTTATTTTGTATTTAAACAAAAAAAGCTGTTTGCAAAATATTCTACACATAAACTTACCATTGGTAAAATTGTTAGTACTTTATTACTGCTAATCTTAGTTACATTGTTGATGGCAAATGAAAAACATCTTTAAATAAAAAGTTTGTTATAGCGAAACTTCGTATATTGAGTATTCACATATTGAGGGACTACTGTACTTCAGTCTGTGACTTGGATTGACTATGTTCGGTCGCATTTGTTTTCTCGCAGTTCATACATAATCGTTACATTACGAGGATCACGAGGATTTGTTTTCAAGCCATTGCCGTGGCCACATATATCATACTTTTCTAATAACTGTTCAACTTTTTGTTAATTATTTTCCTGGAGATGTTTAAAGGACAAGGAATTTTTAATTCTTTATTGACGGTGTTGGGAGGCTCTGTTTTTCATTCAAAAGTTGAATTTTCTCGCATCATACAATAAATGGCATTGTACATATTTCTATGCTCGATTGTTGTTGCTTTGGTTTTCTAGTTGATCCAATATTGTAGAAACTTTGACAGACATTTTAATAGCTAAGAATTATAAATTCAGGAATAAAAAATATTTTGTCTGGAATGCATCTGGGGTTTTATTTATTTATTTAAAAAACATTGCAATTTGGCCAGCCGGCCAGGTGGCAAGAAAAACATAATATATAATTCTAAAATTCCAATTTTACAAATAAAGTGCTCATAAATTATATTAGAAAAATTAAAATATATTAAAAAATATTTAACAATATACAATTTCAAACTAATTACAATCAGTGCCTAGAGTGCAGATTTTCGTGGGTTCATGAAAGGCCTTCTCGGCTACTGTAGCGGTCACGGGGCCCACGAAGTCCCCACCGTACTTCACCCTTCCAAGCAATCCCCTACTTTTCCTGCACTTTAACGGGTAAGCTAATGGAAAAATCACAATCGTTCAATGAATTTCCATTTTACGAACACTTCTCAGGAGCGCATGTTGTTCGTTGATTGAGAGTTGCCTGTACTTTCTCTATACTTCATATATGGAGAAAGAAAAAAGCTGTTTCTTATACAAAAGGAAAATTCTCAAGTTTTGAGAGTTTTCTGGAGATAGTTCTCAAGAATATCCTCCTTAAGATTATGACCGAGAATTTTACAACTATACTTATTACTAAGCATCTTATCATTCTGTCCAGGATAAACCATTAGTTTAATTCTGATGCCTTTATAGGGATTTCCTTAAATTTTAAAATCATGGCCAAACAATTGTATAACAGTTAATAAGTTAAATAGCTTCAATAGCCATAAAAATAAGAAAATCTTATATGAATTTTTTAGAATCTACTACTGCCAAATCTCCTCTGAGGAAGCTACTTTGTAGCTGAAGTGCACATCTGATTTTCCTCATCCTTTTTATGGCTTGAAACTCCAAAATATCAGTTGGGTTCCAGCTGTAATATGAGCTCAATAATTACTTTTTGAATTAATGAATACATGTAAAAATAGTTTTAGCCTGGTAGTTGCATTGATTTTTTATTTTATTATCAAATTTATTAACACAGCCAAAAATATTTCAATTGAGACCTACCATTATAAATCCTCATTTAATGATGGCATAATATTGTAATTTAACTGGTGCCAGATATGATGGTATGTATGGATTAAGTATTAAATTTAAGGCACTTCCCATTCTTCCTCCTTTTCTCTCTTCCTTACTCCCATCCTCCCTCTCTCCCTCCTTCCTCCCTCCCTCATCCCTCCCTCCCTCATCCCTCCCTCCCTCCTCTTTCTCTCCCTCCCTCCTCTCTCCCTCCCTCCTCTCTCCACAGAAAAAATAGACTTCCTAATTTCAATCTCTCCCTAATAAAGATGATTATCTATCTATCTCTCTCACTCTCCTCTGTCTCCCTTTCTCTCTATCCCTTTATCTCTCTTCCTCACTATCTCTCCTTCCCTCTCCCCTTCTCTGGAAAAATAGACTTCCTAGGCTCAATCTCACCCTAATAAGGAACATTCTCTCTCTCTCTCCTTTTTTCTTCTCTCTGCTATTAAAGCATTAAAAGCAAGCTTTCCTTATGTTTATAGTATAAGGATTGAGACGACAATAAAACCTTGAGGTTTAACAATGACATGGTTGGCAAGGCAACATATTGTTAAAAAACTTAATTTTTCCAATAAATGTGATTTTAACATATTACTTGAGTGATTTCGAATCACAGGTGAAATGTGATGATAAGAATAAGAAACGTCATTCATTTTACTTTAAAAGTGTCCAGGTTCGAAGATGGTAAGTCAGTTCTTTCTAATTTTAATTTGCAAAAGAGTAAAAGCCTGTAAGTCGAAAAATCGATTTTTATGTGTTATCTTATGGAAAATAGAAATTGTCTGCTGGAGTCGAACCCGTATCTTTTTTGGGAATTTTTTTCATAAATGGCTTTTACTATAAAAATCAAACATTTCTACCAAATTTAAATCTTCTACCTACTCGGATAGTTTGTTTAAAATAACATTACAGTCAGTCATAAATAGTTCATATTAGTTGTGCATGACCGGATTTCTTAGCTCATTATTTAAAGAGATAACATTGAATTTTTTTATCTTGCTTTTAAAACTTTCCAAGGTAAATTTTTTTGCTGAAATATTGTAAATGTGCATGTAAATATTTTATAAATGATTCATTACAATGATTAGAATGGAAGGTTTTTTATAACCTGGTTACAAGTTGTACTTTGTTTCTTCACAGCAGCACAGGATTTTCTCTTGGTGGATCTGTCTTTGGACAAAATGTTGGGACATCATCAAGCACACCTGTCTTTGGTCCCCCTCCTGCATCAACATCTGGTGGTAGTCCATTCCAAGCACAAGGTGAGCATCCATGATAATCTCCTTATTCATCCTGTATGCTAACCTTGATGGGCGTGTCGATTGTATACCTCCGATTGTTAACCCTTTGAAAGATGGGTTTTTCTTTCCAAGATAACTGTGAGAATTTGATTTTTCAAAGGGAAAGAGGAAAGACTATTCTACATTTTTTTCATTAGGTTTAACAATTCTTTTTTAATTTTTATTGCAAAATGAATACAAACTATTTAGCAGCAAATAATTGAGCCATAAACCAGATGGGAAGCATCCTGCTAATGCAAATTATTGAGTTGTGAAATCCAAAGTGTTTGTGCACTTCCTCTTAAATAATAAATTCATGAGAAGGGTTATGGTGAAAGTTAACTATTATCCACTTTTCCAAAAATTAGAAGAAGAATATTAATTAATTAATTAATTTATTTCCATGCGGCCCCTAAACAGCCGTAATCGACCTTTTACAAGGGGCTCATTAACATAATAACAAGGACTATCACAAACATTTATGCCCTAGGTGTAGAAAAACCCACCTAGGCGGGATTCGAACCCGCGACCTTCGGATTGTCAGGCGAGGACGTTACCCTGCCACCACCGATTAGTTATTATTGTTAACTGGGTTAATCTTCATAATTTTGATTAATTTATTAATAAATAAAATTACCTACTTTGGTTTGGGAAAACAGGCAAGACACACCATACATTTTGTGAGATTAGCTTTTTAATTTGCATACATTCTAATGTTGTATGAGCTTGTCTATTTTCTTTTTTCTGCTGTCATATTTCACCTGACATATTTCAATTCCTTTCTTTCACATATCTTAACTCATTGCCAGCCTCAAATTTTCTGTTCCCATTCTAAAGGGACTTCATTGCATGAAAAACATCACTGCTGGTCTATTATTCAGTATTTTAAAAAGTTTACATTTTTCTTCACCAAAGATGCAAATATTAATTTATTTTCTACCTGGTGAACCCATGCTAAAAGAATGAACTTATCTAACCTCTTTTCTGAGCCTCTTTCTTTATTTTACTCTCAGCACTTAACTCTGCAAGCTCCTGAGAAATATTTACGTGTACTGTTTCAGCATTTTCTCCATTTTATATAATTTTACCCCAAAATTTCTCTTATGGATCTTTATATGAGGCAGCTATAGTCTGCTTATATTTCACCAGTTTTACTTTTTCTTCTTCTTTTGATCCCAATCTTTTTGCACCATCATCTTATACCAACAGTTAGGTCTTATATTTCAATCGAAAAATAATCAATTGAAAAGTATCATCACTATTTAGGCAGATACCAATTATTGTTAATAACGTTATTCCTCCCTCAGGTGAGTGCTCCTTTCCTTTAATACTCTTTCAACTTTAGTTTAACACAAGGAATAATCTCTATTTCTTGCCTTAGGATTTTCCCTTTGTTATCTTACTTTATTGGAATTGGCTATGCTTTTTTGTCACCCTAATGTAATGATGGATTGGAACTGTTGCAGCCACTGCATCTTCAAGTGTTTTTGGCTCAAGTTCATCAGGGGATAACCGCGGAAGTCTCTTTGGCAGTGTGGCTCAAAGTGGATTTGGCTCTCCTGGTTCTTCATCTTTCCAAGCCAAACCAGGTGAGCGTTTTTCAGAGTTTTAAATACTCCTGAGCTTCTTGAATCATCTGTTGTTATATCACATTACAAGGTATCAACAAAGTTGATATGTTTTTCGCTTGGCAAATCTAACAAATGATATTTTATGGGATGAATATATATGACAATTCAGATTCTGAGTTTTATGACATGAGAAAAAAAATTTCAAGCCTTAAAGTAAATGTGTGCTATACATATTTTAAGCTACAAATAAATTATTTATATCTTGTGGAGATTACTATCAGAATAGGTGATCAAAATTATGCAAGCAAGCCATTTTAGTGCTTGCTCATCCCATAGATACTGAAATTAGTTGACTTAGCAACAAAAAGGTATGATATCTTTTTTCTTCTAATGCTCTAAGTTGAAATTTCATTTGTTGTGTTCATGCTTTCATTTACTGATAGTCACAGGTTGGTTTGTAATAGTGTTGTGATAATAAGATTAACATTGAACTTAAGTCAGTGAATGATTTAGCTATATAAATAGTTGTGAAGAGAAGAGAATGTTTTTGTGCATTAACAGCAAAAGACAAATGATATACAATTATATTGAGAATTTGTCTTTATTTGAACCTCAGTCACTTGAATCAACATTTTTCCAATGCTATCATCTGCAGTTATATCAAAATAATATAAAAATCATCACCATACTCATCTATAATGATCTTTGATGAGTCAGTTTAATTGAGTAAATGCAAAAATATCCTATCAAAATCATTTTAACTGAAATCTGATTTCTGACAACCCATCCACTGTTCAGGAAATTAAGTATTCAATAGGCATGGACATTTGTGTGATAGTGTGTTGGTGCACTGTCCTGCTGAAATTACACCACTCTGTCTGGAAACCACCACACGAATGTCCCTGCTCATCTGGAAATTGAATTTCCTGATTAGATCATCGGAGGAGCGCTCATGAATACCCCCCCAAGATCTCCAGACCTCACAATTCCAGACTTTTTCATGTGGAAATACATGAAAGTTAAATCTACAGTTGTAAACCTCAAACATTGTAGAATTACACCACTCTGTCTGGAAAACACAACACGAATGTCCCTGCCCATCTGGAGATTGAATTTCCTGATTAGATCATCGGAGGAGCACTCATGAATATCCCCCAAGATCTCCAGATCTCACAACTCCAGACTTTTTCATGTGGAAATACATGAAAGATAAAATGTACAGTTGTGAACCACAAACATTGTAGGATTCATGGAAGATGATACAAGCGAAATCATGTAAAATTACAGTTGACATGTGCGCCACTGGGAAACGATGCTCTTCATGTGTTCGTGGCAATGGTGGACATATTGAACATCTGACCTAAACTTTGCTGTGTGTCACATTTCCACATATCTACTACTTGTGTTGCAACCTTGGGTTTATGTTTACTCATTAAACTTTTGGAGATAAAACATCTCAAAATGTTAATACATTATTCTGATTCAACATGTAGATCAAGTGGTCCATTAACATGTATGGAGGTCTGGCTCAAAGGGATAAAGAGACATTGCAAACTTGTAAGATATATTTTTAATGATTCTTTCTCTCAGGTGGATTTGGAGGTTCTCCAGTATTTGGTGCAATGGGTTCTGGAAACACCAGTCCCAGTTTTGGAGGTGCAGCAACATTTGGTAGTCCTCCCACATTTGGCAGTCATGTTTTTGGATCTAGTACAGGTTGGTCTGAATGCTTTTCATTTTAAATTTAATGTTGATTGCTTTTACATTTTTTGCCATATGCTGTGAGCACTAGGAGGACATTGATTTATTAACCGTTACACTCTCAGGCTGTGTTTGGCATTAAATCCCAAAAATCTCAAGAAAGTTTTGTGGAATATTGACTCTTGATTTTTTATTGTTTATATATATGATGATATTCATGCTGATGGAGCATTTATAGCAGAGTATGATAATAAATCTTTGGGTGAAGATGTACCCTTGTTGCTTGACCAAATACAGGACTAAATTACCGTATTTACCAGAATCGAAGACGAATTTTTTTTTTCAAATTTCAGCTTGCAAAAATTGAGGGTCCTCTTAAATTTGAGCATGAGGTGCTATACCATCAATCCATCATGGTCAATTTATTGAGCATCTATACATCGCATGACAAACTCATCACGCATCAATTCATCATTTGACAAATTCATCGCAAGACAAATTGGAAGGCAAGACTGGTGTACAGCAGGCGGATACACTTGTTGGAGTGGGAGTCAGCCCCTGCCATACACCAGCCAATGTGTCTCATCTTGCATAGTTCACAATGAGAATTGTGATTCATTCTGGAATTTTTGAAATATAAAGAAAAATTTAGCTGTGGAAAGGTGGGTCTCCCAGCCATGGTGTCTTGCCTTCCAGTTTGTTTCGCAATGAATTTGTCGAGTGATGAATTGACGCATGGCAAATTTTTCATGCAATGAATTGACATGTGATGAACTGACTATTTAAAGACTATCTCCATAAGATGGTCTTTAAATGGTTTGTTGACAACTGCATCTAACATTTGTAACTGGTATGTCATGCCACCTGGAATGACTACTAAGTACTGTTCATTTTTTTAAGTTGATACTTCACTTTGTCAGTTAAACGCTCATGAAATGTGTCTAACACAAGCATCCTCCTTTTCCTATGCAAAAAGCAAGGCCTTCTTCCCCATACAACTTTTAACCAATCCAGAACGAAGCTTGATTCCATCCATCCTTATCCTGTACTTGCATGATCACACTGGCTGGCAATTTTTTCTTGGGCTTTGTCTTTATGCTTAACCCTTTCAAAACCGGAGACGCTGTAGTTAGTCTGACCCCAAAAGTCCAGAGAAATCCAAGATGGCTGCCTAAATTAGGGTCAGATTTAGTAAAACAATACAACATTCACTTAAAAGGCTATTTATTGACTAAAAAAGACATATAAAGAAAAAAAATTCTTTTATGTTAAAGAAATAGGATTATGATAGTTTAGCATGAATATTTACGGAATCTCCCTCATCAGACAAAATATTTTGCGTTTCATCTCCGGATAAACTATCATCATCCGAAAAATCAGACACTTCGATGTCTGACTCGCCTTTCAAACCTCGTCGAGCATTGCCTGAAGCCACTTTAAATCCCAAGAATTCATCGCTTGAATCATCAGAATTCAAACTCCAATTCAAATTGACATAATTTGAGTTATCGTCAGCCATTTGGGGTGACTTTACTCGCGAAGACAACCGAAAAAATGTTGATCAAAAACTTCGAAAAAACACATGTACGCTAACTCCAAAGAGGATGCCAACAATCTAGTTGATTTTGTTATTCTTTTGGTAACATGAGAAACAAGCCATTTCAACGAGATACATCGACCAAACCGAAGTTTCGGAGGTAATTTCGAAAGAGATATTTTCAGGCGGTTTCGGGCGTTTCGGCCGATCACAGCAGCCGTAATTACGGGCATATTCGGGCGTTCCGGTCATGAAAGGGTTAAGAATGATGTAGGTCCATTCGTAAACCCTAAAATAAAACAAAATTTTATAAAATCCAAACTTGCTAAGAAAAAATTACTGAAAATTCAATGTACACAATAGAAAAAATCAGCATAAAACATACCCTTACATAGTGTTGGCGAAACTCTGACACCCCACTGAGAAACATATTCAGTGACTGTTTCCTGCTGAGTCTCATTTAAACAATACCATACTAATTTGACACAATGTCTCAAAGTAATTGTGACAGGGCGGCAACTACTTAGCTACAATGTTTAACTCTTTAGTACCAAATTTTACCATCACTGACCATACTAAACGGTACTTGTTTTGCTTAGTCTGTGATTATAAGATGAGTATGAAGTATTCGGTTTATGTTTTGGGTAAAATATCTCACCTTATATTCAGGCCAATATGGTAATTTCATAAACAAAATTTGTTTTTCAGACCACATACCAATTTTCACTCATAAAACTGGACCTTCTCTAACACTAGTTCTTATAGCACAGATTTGTTACAACATTTATTTTTAATATGGAAAGTTTAGATAACTTTGATTATTGTTCACATTAATATGGTTTAGTTGAACCGGGAATTTCAGATTGCTAATCAAAGAAGAGACATTTTGGAGGGCTCAAGTGATTTCTTTATAAGCTTAGGTAATCAGCAACAATACTTTTTGTGTAGATTTGTAGGTTGTACTTCAGAGGGATGTTTGTGAATTTTGGGTCTGAAGAAAGATGTCTGAAAGTGTATTGATTACAACTCTTTTCATCATGTAAAGCTATGTTCACATAATACAGCGCTATTTCAGAAGGCATTCCCCATGTTGTAGGAGCGCCATGTTAAAATAATGCCCTTGGGACATATCACTCTATCAAGGTTGCCATATTACCAGTAAAAATATTTGAAATTAAAAATCTTAACATGACTTTTTATTGACATTTTCACTACAGATGAAGTCTGCATTTTTTATAATCTTGTTGATTTTTCAGTTTCTTGATCTTGCACAAGATTTATGTCCAGATTTATCTTCTTTGACTCATGGTTTTCATATAATATGAGATAGTGGAATGCATTTCGACTCTTAAAATATTGAAACCACCCCCAACTTGCAGAAAAAGGCATGGGTTCTTTTGCATCCTTCACCAGAATAAAACTGCGTATATGTGAAAACGCATATAACAAAGTGTGCATAATGACAGTTACCTGTAATTGTCCAGTAATAGTGAACACAAATCATGGAAATCTTAGCAAAATAGTGCATAGTCATGAATAGCTAAATATGTCAGTTAGGTCAGAAAAGATGCCAGATACAGTATCAGGGTTGAGCTGGTAAAATTGATTGAGATGTGGTAAATAACTAAGAAATGGGTGATGAATGTCATGTACTCATGTGTTTGGTGAAGATCAGGATTGAAAAGAGCGTGACTAAAGAGTTATTAACTTCCTAAGAGAGAAACAAGCTTATTTTTTATGTTTATTAAATATTCAAACATAAGATATTCATCTTTGTCATTATTATATAAATACCCATATTTTCTATTCAGGTTTCAAAAATTTTAGACTGAACTCATGTCACTCCATAATAGTACATTTTTATTTATTTATTTGCTTTATTTATTTACAGGTGGTGGAAGTTTATTTGGTGGTGGTCTGCAATCTCAAGGGACAGCACCTGCATCAACTTTTGAAAATCTCGCCACTGCTCAGACATTGACATTTGGGAACTTGGCTCAAAGTAGCAATTCTGGGAGTCCATTTGGTGCCGTGCCTGGTGGTTCAACATCACAAACACCACCTGCATTTGGAAGTGCTGGGGCATCTGGCACTGGGAGTGGTACAACAAGCTTTGGGTATGCATTTCTTGTGTTACTTGTATTAAGAATTTTTAACGGCCAAACAAATTAAAATATCAAAATTTGTATAATCCCTATTTAGTTTTTTTAAGAATTCTACTTATAAAAAAATTTCAACTCCGTAGCACATGCGGAAATACATAAACCTTGAAAATTTGTTTAAACAATTGCGAATTTTTAGCGGCCGCATTGTTGCACTTTTTCATGATTTTCGTTTTTTCTAGTCTGTTTTGCAAAAAATCCAACCTAAGAAAAAAATTTCAAATCCCCAGCTCATCTGGAAGTGCCTAAACATTAGTATCCTCCTGTTATCATTATATATCGACGACTCTTACAGAGGAGGATATAACATACTAGTAGTTGGTGCTTGCATACTGCAAGCATTTCATCTCACATTAAAAGAACATTCATTTTTCAGACAGAAATTTCAACATTACAAATAGTCTTTTAATTCTAAATATTTCATTTCTGCAGCGATTTTCATTTTTCCCACATGTAAGAATAATAGTTTAAAACAATCTCCAAATGTCGCAATTTTAAAAATTTTACACTTTCTTCATTATAAGGTTCTAATGCTACATATTTTAGCCAAATTTTAAAGTTGTAGCACTTCTAGAAATAAAATAATATTTTTCTAATTGTTTAAAATTAAATAATTTTTAACGGCCGCCGCAATTAATATATGGTAAATTTGAAATGTTTGTTTGTGCAATCTCACTACTCTGTAAATAATTTGAAAATTTCATTTTCCTAGCTCATCCCGTAGTACCTAAACAGCTATCTATTTGTTTAAATTTTAAGAATTTTTAACTGCCAAACAAATTAAAATATCAAAATTTGTATAATATTGTAAATAGGAGTATATGGAGAACCAGGTTTAACCAAGAATAATCACGGACCTGTCTACGGACAGACTACCTATGATGATGATGATATATATATATATATATATATATATATATATATATATATATATATATATATATATATATATATATATATTCCTGTTATATGTTATATCCTCCTCCTCCTCCTCTGTAAAGAACGTCTATATATAATTGTATATATATAATTATATATATATATTAAAAATTATATACATACATACATTATATATATATATATATATATATATATATATTTTAAAAATTTTAAGACTACAAAGAACAGAAATAAACTCAAACCATAGCCTTCTTTCTCGTAGTTTCTTAAAATATTATCATTTTTAGAAATATTACAGATACGAGTAGTCGGTACTTGCATACTGTAAGCACTTAAAAAAATCACCATACACCAAGATCTAAACTCTCAAATAAACAAATGCGATCTCCAGGGCAACATTACTTCAGTCACGTGGAGCCAGTAGCATAGGGACCATGGTTCCAATGGTTCGGTCGAACCAGGGCCCAGAGCGCTGGGGACCCCAAGGGCCTATGTGACAAGTCTTCGACCCACACAATAATCTTTTGGTAAAAACATAGCGAAGGAGGTCGAGGTGGAGGTCGCAGTTGAGGTTTACATCGTGGGTTAGCTCAGTGGAGGTGTGTAAACATAACGAAGAGGTCGCCGTTTACATCCCGGTCAATGCTTTTGATCTGCACTCTTGTCCTCGTGCTCAGTTCTTATTTAGCCGAGCTCCCGTTGTGTTATAAAAGTCTGAGAAGACATCGTGAATGTTTGTAATTGTTCATATAATGTATTAAAGTAGCGATGAGAGTGATGATGAAATTTCAACAGCGGCGAGTTGGAATGTTGTGCAATAACTCAATTATAATTCCTTTATAACGCCTGATGATGACGCAAATCGTCGAAATCTAGTTTGAGTCCCTCTAGTAAAGGTATTGTAGGAATTTACTAAGTTACTTTATTTCTGAATCTTTATAACTCATTGTGCTATGAAGATGGGAGCTACTGCTGAAATGAATGCAGGGCTAATTAATGTCTCTTGGAAGGGTGGGTTACTGTCGGTGCCAAAAGTATGTAGACCCGAGTTTGAGGCTAAATATCTTGAACTCGGTTCCATGGATTTTAATAGGAGACAAATCAGTGTGTAGCATATTTAATTTCGCATTGAATAAGGGTAGTTTTGAATTTTTCGAAGGAGACGTTTTTGAGGTGAGAATGAAAAAAGGCCCACTTTTTAGAGCTCTGAGATGGAAGGTGTCACTTTGCCGGTTAATAATTAAGAACGAGTTCATCCGATTGCAGTTACATTTTAATAGCATATGAGTCATAGTCCGATTATTATGTGTGCAAGTTTTCAAATCTCTAGGTTTACTTGTTTACAACATTTTATCCAATTTATGAAACCATGTTATCTCTGCAACTATAAGGGTGTGAGACATGCGACGCACACTGTTAACTTCGTCTTGGGCTCTGTATTATGAGTCAATTAATTTCATAAGTCTGAAATGAACGGAATATTTTATAGTGATTTTTATATTTGTTGAAAGCGAGTGAGGGAGAAAGGCATGTTTAGCGGGAGATTCTCGGTGGAAGACATGGTCGTGTAACCTTGAACAGACCAATCAGATTGCTGGATGGGTGTCAGCGGCGTGGAAAGTGGCAATATGAAACAAACAAATTTGGTTCCTTCAAAATCGCGATGTAAACCTCCACCTCGACCTCCAGCTGAATCGCCCTGCTATGTGCACTCCGCTAATGTCCTGTGTGTTTGTTCCCATTTGGATAGACTGCGATGTAAACCTCGACTGCGACCTCCACCTCGAACTCCGCGCTATGTTTTTACCCTTCGAAATGTTCACGATGTCTTCTCAGACTTGTATAACACAAAGGGAGCTTAGATCCACAAGAACTGAGCATGAGGACAGCAGAGTGCAGATTAAAAACATCGACTGCTATGTAATTGGCGACCTCTTCGTCATGTTTACACACCTCCACTGAGCTAGACCGTGATGTGAACAAAGTGTTGAATATGTGTAATAAACAGACCATGAGCAGTTATTATCATTTAATTTTTGATGGTGATGCAAATAATTTTTTTTTAACTTCGTGAGAAAATTTTTTTCGCTTTGCATAATTAGTGAAAATGTAATTATAAATCAAATAAACTTCCAGCAAATTGTAAAACCCAAAAAAATCAAAAACATGAAAGAATTCAAATATAAAAAAATTTTTAAAAATACCAGCACTGGGATCAAACTGCCGTCCCACGCTTCCGTAACAGAGGATTTAGCCACCTAGGCCACCGCCTTCCGTTGGCCTTCGGTGTTATAGTAAGGTATACATTGGAATGCTAGATCGCACGCCAAATTTGATCACGAATATCTCGCGAATGCTTGAGAGGTGCATCGTCTTGCTTTGGCATTTTTCATCTCTAAGCAGGTACTCCATGCTCACCAAGTTTCAACCAAATCGGCGACCAACATGTGGTAAGGCCCCCTTGTTTGTGCTTCTTTCTTGTGACCTAGAAGAACTCTTACTTTTGATTTGCGGAATTGAAATTATCTTTTTCTCCCATGATTAGGAAACTGCGCAGCTCTTAGAATTCAAAGGTAAGACATTTTTGTATAAAAGCATTAGCTAATTTTAGTGAAGAGGTGTCACACACATTCCACGTTCAGTTTTCACGAGGTGAACCAATCTTTTTGTTCTTCTTTTATTCTTCTTATTCTTTTTATAGTGTGAATTGTGCCTATTTCCCATCAGTTTAACTGGATAGTAGCCATCACTTTCTTTCGGAATTGTCAAATCAGCATCTTTTTCTCTTTTGTGTGTGTGTGATCTAGAACAACTCTTACTTTTGGTTTGTGGAATTGAAAATCTCTTCTCCGCCCATTATTAGGAAACAGCACAGCACTCTGAATTCAAAAAGCAAGACATTTTTATATATTACAGTAAAACCTCTCATTAACGAATATCAAGGGACCCAATTTTTCGTCTATTCGTTATTCGGAAATTCGTTGATCAGAGGTTATTGGGCGTTGCGTAACTTCAGGGGCACATTGCCTGTTAGATTATACGGGAGCAACGGGGCTATCCAAATGAAGGCATATGCTCAGAAACGGAGTAACTCTACTAAATTATGCCCATTACATCTTTTCAGGAAAAAGTATCACTTAAGTGGACGATATTCAAAACGTGCCCTCAATGTTTAATAATCGGCCATATTGATTTGAAGCTCCGACGACACAATGCTTTCTTATGGGAAAAAGGGCCACTTTCATTCATCTCATTTTGCAATGTTTGACAGTGGCAAGCACCAAATAACTCGGAAATGCAATGTTATTTTTTCTAGCATTGATTGGCAGGATCTGCACGAAAACATCCTCTGCAATTTTTTATTATGCGACTTTTTTCGAGGTTGCAATGCGTGATACTCGCTGAGCCTATCCTAAAGCATCTGTTGAGTCGCTAAGTTTATAAAAAATATTGACAGAACGCCACTTCTTAACACCAATTAATAAACTAGTATTTGACCACCACGGCGCGGGTTGCAAATATTTCAAAACGAAATGAATGAAAGCAGCATTTTCCTCATAAGAAAGCACTAACTGTCGTTGGCACTCCAAATTAAGACTCCAATCAATATTTTTCACTAACCTTCTTAACAACACTTCAGCTCCGTCTCTGACGAATAAATTAACTATCACAAAAAAGTGTATAGGAACCACCTCACCACGATACATACCTCTTTGCTACGATCTTTCGTTAAAATTCCCTTTAAATGGATTAGGGGATTAATTTAATCGGGAATGATTTCAAATACAAAACTTTTTAAAAAGATCTATTTAAAATACATCAACATGCATAGCAGCATCACTACAACTCTCGGACAAGATTGTCACTGGCGCGAGAATGCCGGAATCACAGGAATACGTCATCATTATAGAAAACGTGCTATGATTGGCTTGTTGTAAGCTTAATGCTAATTGACGCGTTGGCGACTGTTTTCAATCGTTTTCCGTACGTAAAAAAATGTTTAGCGAACAAAATTTCGTTCTAAAGAGGTAAATATAAACGGAAGTGACGTCTTTTTCTTTCGTTGTTCAGAAGTTTTCGTAGTACGGAAGTTCGTAGTAAAGAGGTTATAATTAGGGATTTTGTATACAAGTTTGGCGGGACCCCGTCAATTGTTCGTTATTTGGAGGTCTTCGCTATAAAGGGGTTCATAAGGTAGAGGTTTTACTGTATTCTTATTAACTAATTACAGTATAAAGTAGTCTCACATGAAATCCACTTGAAATTCTCGCGTTAATTTTTTATAATTTAAACTAGTTTTTTTATTGATTGCTTGAACAAATTTGTATTATGTTTTAGCCAGTGGTGTAGTGGATGTAGTCGCAGCCCTCGCGTGGCAGGGGAGCCCATGGCCAAAGTGGGCCCATATTTTTTTCCTGAGGTCCTGAAATTTTTTCCCAGGACTTTAATTTTGCTTTGGCAGGGGGCTCCGACATTTTCCGGCATGCCACTTGTTTTAGCTTAAAATTAATGTTTTTCATAATCAAATTATAGATTGTCCTTGAGAGAATCAATAATCTGCCTTACACAAACAATATCACAACTGAAAAGTTATTCGAATTTGTAACTTAAAAATTGAATAATCATATCCTTTAAATGTGCAGACATAAACATGGAGCAGCTAAGCAAAAGAAGGAGTTGTTTGCCAGTAATGCAAAAAATCCAAAAATTACAGCATTTATTAATTCTTCAGTTTTCTCTATTGAACAATCTAATAGCAATGTTTCTTCTCAATATTATAATAATATTATTTGTACTGATTTTTTAAATGAAACTTTGTCATCCTCTGTCAACTCAAGTGTCCATAGTGAACCTGATATTGGGAATATTTCTGAAAATAAAATAATAGAAAAATTGCAAGTAGTAGAACAGGACTACGTAAATGAAATCATTAATGTTAATAACGTAACAGCTTTAGTCTCTGAATATCCCTAAGATAAAAGTAACTTTAGTGAAACACTTGCCTCTCCAGATAATTTGAAATAGTCGAAAGCCAAAAAGATTTAGGTTTGCAGGAACAAATTTGCAATGGGATAAAAGAAAAGGGGATAACACTAGATAAATTACACCATTTTCCGGGCTATTTTGACAGCCATTCATCTTATTTTGACAATGTTTCATTTCATTTTGACAGTGGTCCATTCTATTTTGAGAATATTTCATTCTGTTTTGACATTTCTTTATTTAATTACATATCAAATACTTGTTATGATTATTCATTAGTTATAACTTTTATTTCATGGACATATTGTTTTATATAGTTTTATTTATAGTTTAAAATGCAATACAATAAAGTTGGTCACCAAAATACAAAATATAATATACAGTATGCATTTAATCATTGATAACTTCTTTATTGATACATTTGGGAATGAAAGATACCATATATCTATAAAAATTGGCACAAACATCGCTTGATATTAAATCAGCTCCTTTAGATATTAATTCTAACAACTCGGCTTCATTCTTAGGTCTGCCATGCCGTACAGATTCTTTCCATTTAGAAAACATTTTTTTCGGATTAAAAAAAGTTGAATAAGGAGGCAAATATAATATTTCCTGCCCATAATCTTATACCAAAGCTTTTACTCTTTCATTTTTATGGAATGGAACATTATCCATCACCAAAACAGCATGGTTTATTTGATTCTTGGCAAACATTAGTAAATTTTCAAGATACATAGGTTAAAAAATAGTTCCCATTAAAAGGTATTGTTTGAGCTGAATAATAAAATAATTTTTCTCGATTCATTGTGCAGCACAAAGAAATATTCCATGACCTAACACTTGGGGCAACTTGTATGGCATGCATTCCATGTGATGATCATCCACTTCGAGCCCTCATCGTCACATTGAAACCAACTTTGTCAATAAAATTAACTTCATTTTCTGAAACTCGAGATGGTAATTCTATGAAGTTAAGAGTGTAACAATATCTTGCTTCAAAGACATTTCATCGTTTCTTCTCGCTGGGATATTATGTACATATTCGTTTCATTGTATATTGAAAATCGTCTAATAAGCGTCCAATTGAAGATTGTGAAATCTGAGTTTGAAACTCTTCCATACATCTATCTGCAATTCTTTTTAAAGATAAGCTGCAGTCTTCTTCTGTCCATTGTGTAATAACTGATTGCTGTTCTTCATTAAGTTTTTTTTCTCTGTGGCCACCTCTTCTAGATTTATCAATCAACCCTTTTGTTAAATATTTTTTAATGATTTCATGAACAGTTGTTCTTTTCACATCCATTATTTTTGAAATCATGCTTGCGTTATTTCCTGAGAGATAAGCATCAATTTTTCTTCTTATGTCTTCATTAGAAGTCTTTATTTTTTCTCGGGTCCATTAAGTGTTTTTTTAGTAAGTTAAGTTTGTATCATTCTAATGAAACGGAATAATATGTAAATAATTTATAATTATTAAAATTAATGCAAACATGTAAATATTAGATAAATTTTGTAACATTGCTAACCTATTAACGTATCTGCAAATGCACCACAAAGTATTGGCAAGTATACGGTTAATGTAGCAAAAATAGAATGATTCAATGTCAAAATTAAATGAACTGATGTCAAAATTAAATGAACCATTGTCAAAATAAGATGACACAATGTCCATGTTAAGTGAACTGTTGTCAAAATAGCCCGGGAAATGGTGTAAGGGGGCAAGGATACGATGGTGCGGCCACAATGAGTGGTGTTTATTCAGGAGTGCAACCTTGTATTTAAGAAATACAACCTCGTGCTATATAAGTGCACTGTGCATCGCACAACCTTAATCTAGTATTAAATGATTGCATAAAATGGTGGTTACATCAGAATGCTCATTTTTAAGTTGAAATTGATAAAAAATTATTTAATGTGCACAATGGGGCAGAAGCACCTCAGTGGACTCGCAATGATTTCTAATTTAACGAGCCTGTGCTATGAAATTTGACCCATCTGCAATTGTAACCTATTTTGTGAAAAGTAAAGCTCTCAAGAAATATTTTGCTAAGTAGCAAGTGAATGTGGTGTTATGTGATAGATGCTATTTACATGTGGACTACAGATTATTTTTCTTGCGCTACAAAAATTGTTATTTACAGCTTCATAATCATGCGACCTGATTTCTGGAATATTTGTTCTCTGAAATAATATTATTTAGAATTAAAAGCATAAAATTATGAAAAATTGCAATATATTTTATTTATGAAACCAAAATATTAATAAATTGATATAATTAAAATTATTCCCTATAAAAATAAGATTACCAATATATATTGGATTAGAGAGGAGCCCCATAAAGGATTCTCGAACCAGGGCCCGGCTTCACCTTGCTATGCAACTGCATGGAACCTATATGTATTAAATAATAAATTGCATGAGTATTTATAATTTTCCATGAAATTAAGGCAACTATCCGTAATTTCCAAATTCTCTGGGAATCTGCTCTTGTCCAAATTTTCGTATTTCAAGTTTCATGACTCAGATCGCACTGCATGAGCAATAAGAATTATCATCATTAAGACTATACATTATACATTAAATTACTGAAAAATTAGGATTTAAAAAAAAAAGTTGATGGCTTCATCATCCATGCCTTTAGCACGTATTTGGATTAAAATATTGAGAAATAGGTATGATGTCATTATATTTAACAATTGAAAATAGTTAAAATTTCTTGAAATACTACAAAACACAACATTAAAATACTTTTCACATTTTACCATCACTGCTATCAGGGTTGCTTCTCCTATTGTGATCCCTTATAGCCCTGGAGAAAAACAAACCTATTTGCTCCTTCCTACAGTTGATAACCCAAATTGAATCATCATGTTTCTGCTTTCAGTAGTACATGAGAATTGCAGTTATCTATGATACCCTCAGTCACAGTGCGTGATGCAATTAGTGTTTTGGATAGAGTAAAATCTTACATATTAATGGAAGAAAATATTGGTGACGATGCTTTCATAATATGCATGATATTGAAAATTAGAGTTATATGCTTATAGGAATAAACTTAATCTTAATTCAATTAAAGAATTTCTGTAACTCGAATTTTCTATAACTCGAATAATTTTTGCTTTCCTTTGAGATTTGAGTTATAGAAGTTCCTATATATATATATATATATATATATATATATATATATATATATATATATATATATATATATATATATATATATATATATATATATATATATATATATATATATATATATATATATACACACAAATATTTAAAAATATATTTTTGTAACTTGAATTTTCTATTATTTGAATAATTATTATTTTTTCTTGAGATTCGAGTTCAACTGTAATTCATTATGACGGCATTAATTTTCATTAAAAGCATTAATCACTGCAATTGTAACGTATAATATCAGATCCCTTTAAAAGCATTGAGGTCGTTGCCATAGTATTTAAAGATTTTCATTATTGAAAAGAGGAATAAATTCACTTTTTTCTGGTTAAAATTAGTTGTTTACGCTAATTTGGTAAGTATTTGAATTCTACCTTCAAAAATAAAGAACTCAGTTTTTCCACATAGACAACTATTCTTTTCGCGAATTCGTGTCTCAATTTTAAGTAATTTAAAATGCATTTTTAGAAAGCCCAAATCCCAAACCTTTCTTATGGAGTATTGAAATGGCACATTGGGGTTGAAAAGATCCCTTAAATATAAACATTTTTGTGATTTTCGATTTTTCTCGTCAGTTGCGTTACCCGACCTACCTACATGCCAAATTTCAGATTTCTAGCCCTTCTAGAAGTACCTAAGAGTTTTGTGTCAGTGAGTGAGGCACAAGTAGCTATATTATTATAGACGAAGAAAGTCATGTGGTGGCCACATCAGATTTTTCCATTGGTGTAATCATTTGCATCTTAACAAGGGTGCCAAAATGCCAGTGGTCTTGATGTAATTGTGTCATTTTACAAAACTTCAGTTTCCATCTTCATATTGCTTACACTTATCCTAATTATTCCTTGCATTTATCCTAATTATTCCGTATATTTATCCTTATCATTCTTTATATTTATCCTAATTTTGTGTATAATATATTAATTTAATAAATAAGTAAAGATGGAGACTACGGCGAAATTGATGTTAAATAGAAATTAACTCCTTAACCGTAAAATTCAAAATTAGAGACACACAATGAAAAAGGGGGAGGAAAGGTAGGAAAAGGCAAAAGACAATAAAAATTATAAACTTACAGATTTAGGGGTTGTTACTCCACGCCAGGGACCTGATGTCACTCACACATTCACTCACTCAGTCGCGCAAGCACTAATCATAAAGGTGGAAAAGGAAACGGGACCGGGTTTGTGAGAAATTACTCTGCGCCAGGGACCTAAAAAATCACACCGTTGCTAAAAGGTTTGTCAGTCATTACGACCATGACAGGGACCTACTAAGCAACCGCAGACACATGCACACAAACACGCAAAGAGGTAAAGGGAAAAAATAAAGGGGGAAGGAAAGGGGAAATAATACTAGGTTTACGGGAGATTAAACCACGCCAGGGACCTGGTATTGCACACAGCAGCTTGTAGGTTTATGTGCCTTCCGGCAGCAACAGGGACCTAACAGACGAAACAATCATGCACACAAGCACTCGAATACACGCACACAAGATCTCTAAAGATGAGGTAAACGTACTAAATACGTATTTTTAACTAGCTCATAGACACCCATTAATGGCCTTTTACAATGAGGGCTATCTATTATGAATTGTTGTTTCATACATATATAGGAGGATGATGACATAAGACCTAGGTACTTCTAGAAGAGCTACAGATCTGAAATTTAGCATAATGATAGGTCATACAACCAATGGAAAAATTAAAAGCTACAAAAAATTTCATTTTTAAGGAAATTTTTCTAAATCATTTTTTCATTCCTACCACCATTAAAAATGAACGGAAAACAGCGTGGGACTTGATAAAATTTTAAGAAGAATTTTTATGCAGAAGTATTATTGGTACCTTCCTGCTATGAACCATTGTTTCATTGACTGCAATATTTAAAATGCCGATTATTATATGTTTCTGCATTCATTACCTCCAACTAAAAATTATAGTGTCTTTGTACTGGAGAATATTACTTTTCAAATAATGCTTGGTTAATTTAAAAAATTTAAAACATTTTGGATTGAACCCGGGCCTATGCCTTAAGAGACATGCACGTTATCTGCTCAGCCATTCCCTTTGTTATTAACAATTCGGCAATGAAGCCTATTAGGTTGCATATGATGTTTTGCATATTTTCAATGCTGATTTCTCAAATACAAGGACCAATTCACAAAAACCCTGATGCACGGGTCTCCTTATTTTTTATGTAGAATCCCCTAGTCACGTTTCATCAAAATCTGTAATTCGAAGATCATATCCTTGTTAAACCTGCCTATTGAACATTTTATTCACAAAATTAGATCAAACAGTATGCATTAACTGTTTTAACTGGCGCATAGTGGTTGATTCAAGGATTTCCTGAAGGAAGAGATATGGTATATAAACTCAGATTTAAAAAAATATTTACTGATGGCAGATTCATAATAAATTTTTTGGCTGGTTTCCAAAGGAAACATAGCCTTATGAAATGGTCCTGTCTGTGTGTGTGTCTGCTACTAACAACTTTTGCATCAATGGACCAATTTTCATGAAACTTGGTATGAGGGTCATGCTGCCAGGTCCCACCTCAGGATTATATTTTATTTGGTGAAGATTGAAGTACCAGGATCGATTCCAGTAAAGTTTTTTTCCTATTTGTTTTACATAGGAAATCTCAAATCCATCATGTAGAGATGTTTCTTTAATACTTTAAAATATATTAAAGTTGTGATATCGGAGCGAGGTTTGTACTGTTCTTAGGGGAAAAGAATGTAGATTCTAATTCTTATCACTGAATTTTGGTAATTGATCGTATTTTCTTGAATTTCTACTATAACATAGTGTTTTTCATTTTAAATCGCATTTTATCGGATTGTTGCCATGGAGATGATTATTACCGAACTAAGCTTGGGCATAGACAAGTGAACAAATGGGTTGGTTATTTTTTTCCGCTTGACTACTCTTCAGCAATGGACAATTGATCCAGACATATTAGTGTATAAAGAGTAACATTTATTAAATTCGTTTATTTAAAAAAAATACATGCAAAATATGTCAGAAAGAGATTTTGACATTGTTTTTAGTATTTTAAACCTGATAATGCTTAATTAATTTGTTTTCCAATTTTTCTCTATCGTTGATAAACTATGAATTACAAATGGTATTTATGGTATGAGAATTCCTTGGAATGACTAACATATACTGAAACATTTCCTGTCAATATAAGTAATCAATTCGAAATGTAAACTTTGGAAAACCAGTCTGCATTAGTCCTGGTTTGGACTTCTTGTTATATAATAGAAATGAAAGATTTTTTCGCAATTTCTACTAAAAAGAGATTTATTGACCAGTTTGCCTTTTACAGCATCATCAGGTGATGATAAGATAATAATGCTGTAAAAAGCAAAATTTGTCAAGTGAATTGTTTTTAATGTAAATTATAATGTCTTTCATTTATATTATGGATTCTTTCCACAAAATGGAGCCTTCTAGTGAGTTTTTAGATAGTTTTGTGTTATGTGAAGTTATTAGGAGGGAATGCTTATATCTGATGTGAACAGACAAAATTATACAAATATGTTGATTAGAGAATTCAATAAGTTTATACTAATAATAATTAATGTTTCAAAATCAAAGAGACTTTAGTAACTTTGATGAATTTATTAGCCTACTTTCCAGAATGGAAATAGGCTTATAGTTTTGTCATTGTGTCTGTCTGTCCATCCCCCTATTAACTTTTGAACCAATAGACCGATTTTCATGAAGCTTGGTGGAAATCTCTTGCTACATGGGCTGAGCTCCCGAGGATAGTTTTTTGTTGCGAAGATTGAAGTCCCGGGTTCGATTCCAGGAACTACCCTTCCCATTTGATTTACATGGGAAATCTGAAATCCATTTTGCAGGGTAATTTTATCTTGTGCATTAAAATATCTTAGAATTGTAATATCGGAGCGAGATTTGTACTATTCTCTGAGGAAAGGAATGAAGATTATAATTTTTATCCTAGAATTTTGCTTATCGATTGTATTTCTTAGAATTTCGCGTAAATACTGGCGATTTTGTAGTTTTTATCACTCATTATGAGAGAGTTGCCATAGCAACAACAGTTGTTGGACTCAGATTTGGTATAATCTAATATGAACATGCGTTATTTTTGCTGCACAAATAATGCGTGATCAATTTAATATTCCGTTCAAATGTATTTGTAATATTTTATAATCCTAAATTATGAAATTTGGAAACACAAAGAGCTACATATCCACAATGACATTAAAGCTATTAAAACCAATATAAGTATTAAATAAATGATTAAATGTAAGTAGGCTGCATAAGTTCCATTTGGATCATCTTGTTTTTCTTTTAAATTTATCATAAATACATTTATTATTTGTTAAATCTGTAACTGGAAGAACTTAAATTTAGCTGTATGTATGGTGAAAATGGCATACACAGGCAAATGGAATGATGATGATGAAATTTTGATAATTATGAGTTCTTTTTTATGGAAAAGAATTACATACTTAAAAGTTATAGTGTGTTGTTTTTATTTGCAAATTTATGCTTTGGCATGACATGGATCTTTTTCTCAAAAAAGGTGTTACACCAGTGGTTTCCAAACTGTGGGGTGATTTTCTTAGTTGAGGGCAACGAGGCTTTGTAATGGGTTAGAAGTCTTCCACGGCGTGATGCTGACATTGGGGTGGTTTTCGGGTTACTGCCGTGTTCCAGTCGGCTTCTTCGGACCTGAAGAAGCCAACTGGAATGCTGGCGAAATATTCTCCAGGAACATGGATCAACGCGGCAATAACCCGAAAACCACCCCAATGTCAAGGCTTTGTAATGTTTGGAAACCACTGTATTAGACCATAATATCTTTTTGTTGGTGCTTTTCATTCAACAAAAAGATATCTTTCTTGTACGGTATTGGCAATCATTTCTATGGAATAATTTTATGAGGAATAAAGGTATTATATTGGGTTTCTTGTGTTTTGAATTTCAGAGGGAGCTCTTTTACCAGCTGGAGATGAATTCATTCATTTATTGGCAGTGAGCTGCTTGGTAATCATTAATTGCCACAATCCATTGATCTTTTGTGATAAGGTACCTGCTTATTTTACTAATGTTTTATGACATAGTTATATGTCATGAATAAGAAAATGTTGTAAAACTTAGGTAAGTGCATGTATGAGAACTTCAATTGTTAAAGTTGTAAAAACTTATCAAAATGGAATTAATGTACTGTATATTTGATTCTGTTCAGTTCAATTTTGGGCACTGGCTACCTAAGTGAATTACATCACATAATAAGATCATCAAAGAAGTCTCTGTTTTTATTAGTTTCTTTGTGTGTAATATGATATAAAAATTGAATTTAACTGAAGCAGATTTTGAATTTTATTTGGAGAAATAAACAGCAAGTAGACATTAATGTTGTAAAAGAAGTGATCTGTTCAACTTTTATCCTTAATATGGTATTTATGGACAGTTTTTCAATTATGGTTGCAGTTTAATTTTTTTTGCAAATAATAATTGCCATAATTTAATTTCTCAGTTCATTGGGAAAGGATTTTTTTCTGAACTTTAACTCAAAACTGTCTTCCAAAGCATTACAAATACATGCATACCTTTCATAAAATCAGTGTATGAAAAAGTGAAAAATTTGTGTGCGGCTTTGGTTTGCAACTGACTATATTAAGAAAGTATTTTTCTGGCTGTATTAGAGGCTACTTTTGTATGCTGTCTGTTATTTATGATTTTCCTGAGATTAGAATATTTCATACTAAAACTTTCATGCCTATATTTTCATTTTGTCTTAATCATGTGTCATACATACTTTTTTCAATAAAAGAAATAAGAGTAAGGAAATTTTTTTGAAATTTTTGGGAAAAATGTCTATCACTATAAAAAATCTAGTTTCTGACCGAATGTTCAACCAGAAATGGTAAAAGGTATTTCCATGGAACTAATGATTCAGTTTCGACCAAATTTTCACTGTGTTTATGGGGTGACCTGCATTATATTCTAGGAGGTAATTAATTCCAACCTCTCCAATAAAATAAATAAAAAAATTATTTTCTCTTATTTAATTTCCTCCATTTGAATAATACAGGAATGAGTGGAGCATATTTTTTACGCTTTAAAATGACTTAAAATCAAGTTACAAAGTTGGAACTTAAACTCAGATTTGGAGAAAGGAATGAAGTTTTACTTTCATACCATTAAATTTCACATATAGGCTGAATCTGCCGAAAATTGTGCCCTTAACAACAAAATTACAATATTTTTTAAGTGAAAACTTTTGTTGCCATAGCAACGCGATTGTTGCTGATTATTTTCTCTACTCCCTGCAAGGATGGGTAGGAGGTTATTGTCACACGGCACATTGTCGAGAGAATTGAAGAAGTAAGGGCAAGCAGGGAAATGGAGGGATGGGGAAAACAGCAATACAGGGAAATTGCAGAAAGGAGGAGAGGTGGAAGCAGCAGAAATTGTATCTATTTGCTGTGATTCTCTGTAACAATGTTTTTTCACACTCTCTTGATGATCGACTATTCTTTTTGCCTGTTCTTCATTTGTTATTGCTTTTATCATTTTTGTTCAACATATAACATTTTTTAACCTTTTACAATTTCTCGCAGTAGAACTGCGGGCTCTCTACTAGTGTTTTTGAAAAATAACTTTTATGGAACCTAATTAATTATGATAACTATTGTGACTAATAGGTGTTGCTCATAAGAAGCTGAAAGATTTAAGCGGATAAATAGAGATTTTTATATGAAAAGGGAAGGCTAAAATTTATTGATTAATGATTTTTATGAAGAAAGGAAAGATTGCTGAATTGTTTTCATCGCAGGTTTTTATCAACCTGAAACTCAATTTTTAATTTTTTTTTGAGAAATGCAGCAAATCCTTGCTATGGAGTCATTTCACTTATTCATTGTCAACAAATTGAGGAAAATGTTTTGCCAAATGTTATATTGTTTTAAAACATGTAATAATATATTATATCATTAGCAAAGAGCAAAATTCCAGAAATTCCAATTATATAAGGCAGTGGTGGGCAACCTTTTCTACTTGGTGGTAGTAGTGGCAGCGAAACTTTCGATGGGCTGCATTGGAAATTGCCAATGCTTCGGTGGACTGGATTAAAGTTAAATCGAAAGTTACTTAGAGATTCCTAGGCTTCACATGAGTGAAAATCAAGTTAAAATAATGTTTTTAAGGTTAACATTACAATATTAAGAATCATGATGGAATTGAATCTTATAAATGCCTCTGAAGATAGGTCTAAAACAAAATTAAAAAGAACTTATTTGAATTAAGGGATCTCAATTTAATGCTAGATATTTTAACAGGTTTTGTTAGATATAAAATAACATTTGGTGGGTAAATCAAAGTAAAAATGAAAATAGCTTTGAAAACTTTGAAACACTGGTGGTGGACTGCATGAAATTGCTAAGAGGGCCTCATCCGTCCAATGGGCCACAGGTTGGGCACTGCTGATACGTGACCATATTTATGTCCACCTTTTGGAAGGACTCCTTTTTCAGACGTCATTCCTAAACTTTTTGTCCTATATCCTCCTTTTGGAAGTTGTTTTTATCTTTCCTTTCACCTATGCTAACCAATGTCATGTACTTTTAGTTGGTTGGTTGTCTCAGCATGTGCTAGTTACATAGTGCTTTCCCCCTAAGCACATATTCTCAGTACACTGAACTTTGTGGCACTCTGCTTGTTCAAATGTTTTTCAGATCTCTGATCTGGTTCTCTCTTCTAGAATGAATGTTTAATTTTCTACTTTATATTCAAGAGTAAAAATTGCGATCATTAATTGTCAGTCATTCTACAAATTTCAGCCTCTTAGGAAGTTTTCTATTTGAATAAATATACGTTTTGAATAAATTTTGGCTCAGAAATACTAGTTTTTAAGCAATTATAACAGCTTTATTTAGGATAAGCTATATTTTTCAACATCGAGGCTATTTTTTTGTCAGTCTTAAATGCTTTTTCTCCTGGTTTTAATTTGTCAATGTGGGGGATTGAATTTTATCTCTAATGTATAGGGCATTTGTAATTACTGAATGGTAATGTTGAAAGTTTGTGTAATTTACTTTTGAACTGCAGTTATTAAAATGTGATGATTCATCATAATGTCAAGCTGGATAAGTATGTCTTGTGTGACTGAAAAATTGTTTACAAGGCGCTCTGCACCTATGTTCATCAACCTCGTGCCTCACTCTGCAAAGCAAATTCCCCCATTGCCCATGTTAATCCCCTGAACCCCTTCCTCTTGGAATATATTTAAGTTAGAATCTAAACTAAGGTCTGAAAATACTATATCTATTGAGTTCATTTATCCTGAATGTATAAGATATTATGAGAATCACTTTATAAATGACCACTGTATTTTTGATTCATTTAAATTGGATACAATTGGAACACAATTACATGAAAAAAATTATTTCAGTAGTATTAAAAAAATCGTTTTTATTTGTTCAGTTTAAAAATACAATGTAACAATATATATATAGCTAAGTTACAATATGTAACTTAAATCATATTACTGAAACATTTTCTATAAAACTCTGATTATGTACATAAACTGTTCTGATAAACTGCTAATACACAACTTCTTAAATCCAAGTTGATTTTCGGCCATTGATTGTACTAATCTTGTTTCGAGGAATTGCATTGTAAAATAACAGTCCAGAGGCCTTTTCAATGGCTTCAGGTGGAACCTGCAAATAAATGAAATGAAAATTTCATTATTTATATAAATGGTGGTAAATGAAGTTTTAACTATATAATGTGTTTCATAATAACGACAGTATCTTCAGGCTATTTATCAAGTTTGGTTTTCAGAGTATATAAGGTTACCCCTTCGTCGGTGGAATTTATTTTGTGATTCTTATCAGTGACTTATTCAACATGTTAAAACTCGGTAACATATAGTTTTTTTATTATTATCTCACAAGGTTGTTCAAAAATCCTTTCCCCAATCTCATTCATTACTCATAAAATTCCTTTTTCACCATCTAAATACAGTAAACTCCCAGTTATCTATCACCCATGCAACTGGAAATTTGATGCAATTGGAATGTATTCAACCTTCCTATTATAACGTCCTTCACCCAACTGACACCTTTCTAGAAACATTTGGCATTGCCTGCCTCTCAATTTGTTGTTCACATATACAGAAGTCTCTCGATAACCCAAGTTTTGCTTAATCCAAGATCATCCTCAGAAAAAACAAGGGTACTGTTCTATTATGCCCCCACATTTACTTAATTTTCCCCATTCTATAATAATCCCACATTTTTTTAGAAATTTTAAAATGAGCCTTGCAATCCAGTACTGGGTTGTGACCTCTACTTTGAAAAACTCGGCCATAGATTCACTGATTATTAAAGTTCCTTGGAGTATACAATACAGCTAATATGTAAAATGAGATTCTATAACTCTCACCTGATTGCATGAGAAAAAGTAAAAAATAATCTTATTTGAAAATCAATTGGCACGTTATCTAAGGATGTACTTGTGGAAAAAGTAATGAAAAACATGTATTTTTGCATGTTGATGTTAATTTAAAGAATTGGATGCATAATATTCAGTTCATAATTATGATGTGATGCTAAGTTTTAATTCTACTCTTCCAACCATAATGCACTTAATAAATAAATTCATAAATTCCCACCTGAAAACTGTGAAGGGGAGTATTATCATCAATGGGTTGATTAGGCATCACATAAGCTTCCATGTGCAACCCTCCTCCTTTCTCCTCACACACCACTACTTTAAAGAAGTGTGTTGGCACAGCAACAGAGTTGGCACCAATTACTTGATATTTGACATAGTTTTTTCCATCTGATTCACGCCTATAAATTTTTTTTAAATAAATCCAAATTTTAAAGCAAGTTAAGCCTATTCAATCAATTGACCAGATCTTTATTAATTATTACAGTGAAAAAGATATTTCTCCATTATTAAATTTACATGTGCAGTCATCCTTCCTATAACACAAAGGATATGCTCCTGGAAAACTGTAACAGGAAACTGCTTTATAGGATACCTTAAGTCTATGGAAAATAGGGGGATAGGCACCCGATGTACTAACTTTTGATATTTAAAACTCCGAATAATATACTAAAGCAGCATAATATAATGATAGATTTATATATTAATATTAAATTATTACAAATATCAGTGCTGTCTTAATAACCGGGTGAAGGTCAAGACAGCAACAGTAGCGTTTGTCGATGGTGAGAAAGCGATGAGAAATGGTACTACTATGGCATACAAACGTATTACAGAAATTTGAAGATGAGGAATTATGGCACTTTAGGAGATTCTCTGTTCACCTCGGCCCCCTGGGTTGGGTTAATTAGTTTTGGGTTGGTTTCCTTTCCACGTTCACTTTGGTTCCTCACCCTTGGGTTGCATTCATTTTCAGTGATATTACTCACCATCGTTCGTTTTTTCACTATTTATCATTATTTCAGCTTCAAATGCCTACTCTAAAGTATCACGAATTGCCAGTTGGAGAAGAAGCAAGCATGAAGTTTCTGCAGGAACACAGAATGCTCGCAAGTGTGCCCGAGGCCACCAAATGCATCTCCACTTCGACTATAAATTCCAATGGCATTGCAGTATAGCAGGATGCAGCAATAGACATTATACGCGTGGGAAACTGATTCAAGGGATTGCCTTTTACAGCACCACTGCCCCTGCACTATAGTAGTACCATTTCTCGCCATTGACAGTACTACTGTCATTATCTTGACCTTCACCCAGTTATTAGAACAGTACCCAAATTTCCTTTACTAAAATCGCATTAATATAATAAAATTTGGATTAATATAGTAATCAATGGATATAAATTAAATGAATTTCATGAAGTATGCATACTGTAATGCACTTAACTATTAAACTCTGAACTGGAATAAAGAGACAAAATGTAACTGATAGAAGACAAATTATGTAATAAAAACACGTAAAAGCGTAAAAGTTACATTTAAAAGAGTGCATGGGGAAGTGTTGAAGAGCGTTTTTATTGAGATGAAGGGCTCCAACTGAGCCGACTCGAACAGGATTCATGCGGGAGCATGACATGCCAAATTGCTCCGCTTCAGAAATACTTGGCTAAAAATCTGAAAAATTGGAATTAAAAAATAGCATAAACGTGAATTTGGACTGCATTCTAGAATACTATGGTCACACTTCATAAATCATGTATACGTGAAACCATGCTTTAAGATACCTTGTTATAGGTGGGATGACTGCATATGAAAATTTCATAACCAATAACTTGGCAATTAATACACTTGCAAGCAGATTTTTCATTACTATAATACTATAATCTCGAAAAATTGATTCATTAAATTTTTTTAACAAAAGTACATTACTGGTTTTTGTGAAAGTAAGAATAGAAAAAATTACAAATGATATTTTCTATCTTTAGCCAAAATAATTAATCCATGATGTAATCTTCTAAGTAAATTATAGTAAAAACCTGGACTCATTATTACTAAGATCTACCATGGCTTACTCAACCTTTATTGCTAGAATAACATTTTACTGCAATAAAGATTAAATTCAGGACATATTTCACTGCATGCCACAACAAAAACATTCAAACTGAATATGATGAAATTTAACATGAATACATCACATTATACCTTGGCAAATAAAGAGGCCCTGTGCATACATAAACATTAGGGTAGTTGTATAATAATTTACGCACATGTTTCTCCAAACGATTCCATGAATTTCTATTGAATCCCTTCCCAACCTGAAATGTGTATGGTTATATTACCAGTGGGTTTAATTCATATTTATTTGTGATTACAAATTAAATTATTTGAAAAAATGCACTTTCAGTTACCTGTGGTGCAATGTTAGATAAAACGAATGTCTCATCTACATGTTCTTGACATGATTTATGATTACCAGCTGCAGCCATGTGACCTCTATCAAAACCGCTTCCGAGGTAATCCTTGTTTGTGGCTCTGCAAGAAAATGTTAGTTAGTTACATATTTTTCACAAGCTATAAATGGTAATTTTGAAATAGAGCAGCTTTAAGACTTAAATGTAAACAGTTGCTATACTTTATTAAGTTGGCTAAAAGAAACAAGATTGCATTCAGCATAATTTTCTTTTAATTTATACCTCTACACAACTATGAGTTACTTTTTGTAGAAAGTCACATCACACTGCTCAACCCTGCAGTCATATTAGGGAATGATGGTTTGTGAAACCAAACATGGTTTACAAATTGGTTCAAGGAGTGTTGCCAATATAAACTGAGAGATATATGTATTTATATATATTTTTGGTGTGGCTATTTTAGCTTCCAGTATAGCTTTTTTGCTCTCCCAGAAAAAAACTCGTACTATTCTAGGACCTTGCCGTATTTTTCACTAACTACAACAATGCTGTGTGACTTTAAAGTGTTGCAGATGTCTTAGGGACATTCTCACAGTATTGATTCGAATACATGCGATGTTTACTGTTCACAAATTCATGTGTGAATTTTTGCAAGTCTGGACGCTCTGGAATTGATGAAATTTGTTGCATGCAGCTCCAATGATTGATAAGTTTGTCCAGACTTGCTGCTTCACACAGATCTTGAAATACACCTGAAACACTGCTTGGTGGTATTTGCCATTGCTTACCTGAAGAATTGATGAACTGAGCTATCTTCGAAAAATTCTGATTTGGATCGATCAACTGCGTCATTTCGTTTAACACATTCTGGAGTCAGATGCTCAAATACCCAATAAGGGACACGATTTCTTTGATCATAAGAGAGAATAAAGTCTTTCTGAGATCTTAAATTTGCCATCCCTGGAAATCCATACTTCATTATCTACGAGATAATAGAACATTAAATTCATTATGAAATGCATTATCAAAATTAATTGTTTCTACTTAACAAAGGTTATGTTGCTCGCACAAATTTAATTCGGAAAAAAATTCGTACAGAACGGTTAATACTATTTGATTTAAACAATTTGATATGGATATCAATATAGACCACGCATGCCCAACTAGAAGAGACGTCCAGTCCACATTAAAGCGATGAACGTTATATAGCCACATTAAAGTGATGGATATTAGTTAAGAGCCGTAGTTGTTTATTGAGGGCCAGAGCTGGAACGATAGACCTTAGCGAGAGGATTAGACGCCTGTTTTGCAATAAAGAACCGATTTATAAAATGCGTTTATTGAAATTCGATAACTATGAAAAAAAATATCGTCTCCTTTTCGATAAAATAAAGCATTTATATGAAATCCCACGCCAGTTTGACATGCTTGATATAGACAATGGTTAAAATATACAAAAATTGAGATAATGCTTATTATCGCATTCACCTGTGATGTCCGGCTACTTGAGATCGTGAGGGAATTTAATTTCGATTCCTCTTCAGAAATTGGTGTAGCTGCAGATACAGCGGCAAATATTGGTATCCCAGGCCATTTTTTGAATTTAGATGTACAGCTACTAACATCATTTTCAAGACCTAGTCTTGAAAGTATACTTAGTTTATTTTTTTCATAGAATGCTCCTGCAAACCAACCACCAACAGCCGCAGTGGGAACTAATATACGAAGTAATTTAGATGTGATCATAATTTCACTTTTTAAATAGATCTGATCTAATTACTTCATAAAGCATCAAATCTAATTAAGTACAATATCCCAAAAAGAAACCATCCCTTCTCTTAAAAGCCGACGTTTCGTGATACATCACTCTTTTGTTTGCGTTGCAATGTTGAGCGGTTCTTGCCAGTTCTTACAAATTAGAACAAACGGCTTAGATGTTATTGCTTGAACCTTAAAATATCATCTAATACATTGATGCTCGCGGAAGAATTTTGTTCGGCTCTATGTGTTTTTAAATAAAATTATTTTTCATAAAATTAACGCAGTATATTGCGAGATATATTGTTATTATTAAATCATTGTCAGAAGCATACATAAATACATAATTCGTCCAATTAAATATACGGTGAATATATTATCGGGATTTAACATAATAAAATGGAAATTAAAGAAAATTTGCCAAATGCATAACAAGCCATAATTTGTTCATGTTGTATTAGTTACATAATTTTCCTTGGGATATGGATGTCTTAAAGTGGAAAGAAAAAATTCCAATTGTAAGGTGCCCTTTTTCATAATACAGTTCCTGCATTTAGTGAAAACCTGCATTTAATGAATATTTTTTCAGGTCCTAACCAAAGTACATTGTTTCCCCTATTTAATGAATCTTGATTTAACACATTCTGTGCAGGTGCAAATTTGTTTGCCATTCCCAGTGACGGGGTATTTTTTTTCTAATTTTCGTTAGTATGGACGTTAAGGGGCTATAATTATCATAGTTATGTATGATATCCAAAAAATCGGCTGGCAATGAAACAGCTGCTTCTTCTGTGATGGTTAGGGAACAACTAAGAGCGTCGCAGTGAAAAAAGGTCACCCCGAGCATGCTAGCACCCAAACTAAAGGTAAATAGCGTCCCTAGACCGATGACTTAATATGAAGTCACCCACCAGTGGCAGAGGGTACACATGACTTCATATGAAGTCACCCACACTGAATGTGTTAATGAATAACACACATTTAACTAAAGAAATTTTCATCCCCGATTTATCTCCCAAGTGTTGATGAAAATCCAGTAGATTACTGGAAGATGGTGTTATTGTTGAGGCACTTGGAAGGTTACAAGTCATAGGATATATTCAGTGCTGCTGAGACTGCCATCTTTTTCAATTTTCTTTAACAGAAAACATTATCTGTTAGAGGAGGTCCATGCCGTGGAGGAAAAAAGAGCAAAGAAAGAGTTACCGCTCTACTATGGACTAATTCAGATGGCAAGGAAAAGTTGCCACCTCTAATGATAGAGAAATACATGAAGCCAAGATGCTTTAGAAATGTTCAGACATTGATGCAAAGATGTGTTACAAACAAAAATTATCTTGTTCATAAATAACTGTCCAGCACATCCTACAGATGCAGCTTTTCTGCAGAATGTTAAGGTGATGTTTTTCCCATCAAATCATAGGAATCATTTGCTGCCGCTTGACTAGGGGATAATACACTGCATGAAAGCAAAGTACAGAAAGGCTTTAGAGCAGAAAGTATTATCATACATGGTAAGAAGTCAAGAGTTATAATTAAATATTCTCCTAGCGATACACATGTTAACAGCTGCTTGGAATAGAGTGACACTGGAAACAAAAGCCAACTGCTTCCGGAAAGCAGGATTGAACTCCAGTGATTCAGTGGAAATGGATGTAGACATTGAGGACAAATGAAGAAGATTGGTCACAAGTTGCACCTGGTATCAGTACTAACTTCAAACTTTATTTCTTATGTGATTAGTAATTATTAAAAAGCTAGTATAATATTGATGTTTTTCAACTGTTTCATTTAAAACTATCTATATGTAGAAATAATACAGTGTCTTATGAGAAAATGAGCAATTTCTTGATGTAATTTAGTATAACCCCAATATAGTGAAAACCTCAATTTAGCTTAAGAAAAAGCATGACCCCCAAGAGATTCGTTAAATAGGGGTTTTTTTAGTCAGACCTCAATTTAGTGCCACCAGTTGTCCATCGCTGACATTGGCACTAAATTGGTTATAAATCGAGGTATATGCTAGTTCTATGTATTTATAAGATGACAGTTTTGTTCACTATGATTCATGTGTGATATGCGGAGGTGGCACTATATAGAGGGGGTGTGTTGCTAAATGGGGGTTTGACTGCATTTTAATAAAACTTAATGATTTTATATTTATTTCAAGTTTTCACTAATTTATTTTATCTTTTCATCTAGTATATCAGGCATTTTAGGAATAGTTTTATAAGAAGAATAGGAATTTATCATATTAGATTTTTCATTACGTATAAGTTGCGATTTCTATACAAGGGACTTACAGTGGCAGATTTTGAAATTTCCTGCCTCTAGGCAAAACTTATCTCCGTCCCCTTTTTGTAGCTTTTTTCCTAAAATAATCGATCATGTATATTGTTTGTCTGTCCATCCGTCCGTCTGAGGATCATAATACTACGTTAATTCGTCAAGTCTGCGCAATATTATTCTTTTATCCCCGCCTAAAATCCTGTTTTTATTGCTGCCCTAGGTCATTGCCTACTTTGACCTAATTTCAAATCCGTTACTGAATACTTATTGACTTTGTTTGGAGAGACGGCTGTTTCTGTCAAAAACTTTTATACCACGAAGAAATTTCAAAGCATGCGTAACGATACAAATCGTGGAAAAGTAAAAAATACTAACTGTTCGCGAGCTTAAATGTTTTGATCTTTTATGCCTATTAGAATGTTAAGAAGATATATTTATTTTTCTAATTTTATAAAATTAATTTTATATTTACAGGTAAATGGGTTTATAAAATCTGCTCAAAACTGCTCAACGCTGCAGCCTTGAAAACAAATTTTACTTTTAATTGGCTGATCCGCTGAACTTTATAACTCCTTTGAAGTGACTCTGGGACTCTGGCGGGAATTTTCAGAACGAACAGGTAATAAATAGATGACTTGCGCCAAACGCTATTTGATCTTGTAACACGTTTTTCGTAAATATGAATGATCAGGTATCTGAAAATTCAGCAGCGAAATTCAATTATAAAGTTATAGAAGAGAGGTTAAAAGAAGATAATAAATTTCTGTCAGACTTATTAAAAATTTTACCAAATGTCAGGTTAAACGGTAAGTTTCATTCATTATTTTAAAATGCGGCGAATTGTTTTTCTGAATTATTAACCTAGTTAAATTCTTTTTAGGATCAGAAGATGGTGCCACAGATGAAAGTAGTCCTTACCTCCTAACTCATGGACGAGGTAAATTATATTTTTTATTCATTTAAGGTAATCTATCATTCTGAATTTACTCGAAAGTCAATTTATTTTCAGCTCAGAAAAGTGCACCTGTCGTCAAAGATGGAGCTGCCCGAGCCAAAAGCCTTGAGGAGCTTCATGCTAGGTTAAAAGAACTTCATGGTAAGTCATTGGAAACATATTGATATTCAGACAAAATGATAGGACTGACGGAATTAATTTTGATGGAAGTTGTATTATTCGTATTCAGATGTAGGCGGCATACTCGCCATAGAACAATTAAGTGCCTCATGAAACAGTATTAATTTAAAATTACAATTTATCATATGTTATATAGTTCCCAACTTTATGGTTATGTATCC
Source organism: Tanypteryx hageni (assembly GCA_028673005.1). Lineage (NCBI taxonomy): Eukaryota > Metazoa > Arthropoda > Insecta > Odonata > Petaluridae > Tanypteryx > Tanypteryx hageni. The sequence continues at coordinate 98,632,908 of CM054116.1, forward strand.
TAGTTGAAAGCGTAAATTATTTCACCTTAGGAAAAAATTTACCATGCCAAACGTTTTTTACAATACAGTAAACCCTCGTTAATACGAACTCCAAAGGAGAATAAAATAATTTTCTCGTGTCAACTGAGTGCGTGATAACCGAATTATACATGAAAAACGATAAAAATATTATAATTTTCTGCTAAAATATATGTACATGAACATGGGATTGGAGTAATCTCTTTGTTTTATATAAATTATTAAAAACATCACAAATGCACGATTTGGACTATTCAAATGAACGTAACATTCATGATCCATTCCCGAAATGGAGTTGCATTGATAAAGGCATGCCTGTGGTGGCTGTATTCACAAGGTAAATGAAGACAAATTTATTTAAACATGTTGGGTTTATGGATGTTTCAGTGATTCACAATTTTAATGTTTTTGTACCATTTGAATTGTAGCAAATGGCTATGGTCCCTTTGTACTGCCATGATACTTAACAACTTAACAGTTTTAAGGTCCAATGGATGATGAAGAAAACGCCTGCCTCATCCTAATTAACAATGTCCCGATTAGAATGAGCTCTTAATGATTTAAAAATTCTAAAGTCATTCGTTCACACATTTCATTCACTTTCTTAGCTTCACCACAAATAACATGCGAAGTGAATCCATCTGTCTTTGGAACCTTCATAGGCATTCACTTGACCAGTCAAAATTTTCTATTCCAAGTTTGATAGCTTGACTTTTTCCTGTAAGAGAAGTCCAGAAATCAGCACCATTGTTGACCTCATATGTTGAAACCATTTCAACAATTTTTCTTCTAATTGAATGCCGTGCAGGCATTGATTGTCATTGTTCATCCTTCTGCTAAAGCTTGGTTGATCTTTTCTTTATTTTTTATTTATATGGACAATTTCAACTTCGGAATTTCTAATTTTTTCTCAATTGTTGTTTTTGAGAGAATACCCTATTTCACATCTAGTATTTTCGTTTTTAAATGTCTCCCTCTTTCAGCCTCGGGAAGCAATTCTATTGGTTGAGCCAAAGTCATTGTGCTAAATATGATATTCTTCGTTGGCGTGTGAAGAGTCAGAGGACAAAGTTGGAATTGCATTGACCGGAATTTTTCTCATTGGAACGAAGATCAAATAGAAAATATCAATTTTGTTTTATGAAACCTATGAGGCCACCCGAATTTTTTGAGTTCCCCTCCTAGGAGTGAGAGAAAAACATCTCTGAACGGCCATTTTCTCGCAGGCATGGTAAACTTTGCAGAAGCACGGTAAGCTTGTGGATTAAACATTTGACAGTCGTATATCCTCTTTAGAATTGCTATCACAGCAAGGCACACTGCTATCCATCGTGAACGATGATATCAGACGTAATAATTTCCTTCCCTTCTTCCTCTTCCTCTTTGAGGCACTTATGAAAGATGAAACACAACTGAAAAGCCAAGGGCAAGTTGAGTCTGGAATGAAGACAGTAGCTGAATCACCTTTCTTAGAACAACACTGCATCCATTTATTGAACTGCTAACGTAAACAACCTCTCAACATGCCAGAAACAGTCTCCTGGCTCTAAAATACGTTTGACTAAAACAAGTATTTGTGTTAACCAATTACTTGAGTTTTAGGTTCCCGAATTTTGTTTTAAGTTTGTCTTAAGCAATTTTCGTGTTAATCAACCATACTCACATTAATCCATACATTTAGGGCTGGTGAAATTATTTGTTCATGTCAATCGAGTGTTCATGTTAGCTGAGTTTGTGCTAACGAGGGTTTACCGTAGATGAATTCTAGGTGACATTAATAGTTAGATTTCTCATCAAATGAATATTGGTGTACATGCCAGCACTTTTGGAGTGGTTATACGAGTTAAAAATTAATTTTATGCAGCTAACTAAGATTTTCTAGAGCTACACAAAGTGGAGAAACATAAATTTTTATTTAGCGTCAATTTAAGCTACAGTAAAATTTATGGATTTCTGGACATAAATGAAAATGACAAAAATTTTCAGTATGCAATCTAATGGTGTGATTATCCTATGGATACAAGCCACTTCCCTCTTAAGCATTAAAGAAGAATTCGACTTCAAATTTCATTTATTTCTATGGCAAGCATGCATGCAGTGATTGTAAAAGTATTAGCGATATTTCTGTAATTTTATTGTTTGGAAATTTACTTACCCTCATTAACTATATTTATAGGAAAGAAGCTAGATTATAAAGAAAAATTAATGAAGAAGAAACTTAAGAATCAAATAAAGAAGAAGAAAAAAAGTAAAGGCATAAATATGAAGAGATCCCTTGTCAAATTGCCCAAATCAGAAAGAGAAGGCATTGCAGATGTCCCTAATGGTATTACATCTCACAGACTTGCTAAACCAGTTTTTAATAGTGCAGGTAAAATGGTATTTAGCAAGTTTGACTTTAGGTCTGATGAACTTGTAGAAAGTGATTTGGGCAAGAGGAAGAAGAAGGAGGATTTGAAGAAAGTGTTGGAACGTTTAAAGAAGGAGAAGGTGGAAGAAAAGGAGGGAGGTGAAGAGGTAAAGAAAGCTAAGAGTTGGGCTACGGCTTTGGCTCGCTCTCGTGGTGAAAAGGTACTAGATGATCCAGAATTGTTAAAGAAGGCCATCAACCGAGCTGAAGCAAAGAAGCGTGCTAGTAAGAAGAAGTGGGTAGAAAGGGAAGAGAATGTTAGGAAAGGGAAGGAGGAGAGGGAGACAAAGAGATCAGCAGCTATTTCAGCTAAGAAACAGGAAAAGAAATCAAAGAAACTGAAGAAAGCTGCTAAGAAGGGCAGGTATATTCCTGGCTTCAGCTGAGTGTAGCAGTTTCTCCTTTTAAAATACTTGCAGTGTAGTATCAGCAGTCTATTTGAAATACATTCACTGTAATTTTTTAAAGAAAAACCAGAGATGTTTTGTTGTTTTTTGTAATAAACCTTCAGACAAGTTATGTGCTTCTTTGTTTGTGATTGACCTTTGTTTTATTCATCAATAAAACTTTGTATTTTCTATAAAGAGGTATTTCTTACAAATATGATCTATCTAAATGCAGTTTTGTTTTGATGGAGTGTAATTTTCAAGTATTCTTACCCAAGAAGTATTTTTATGAGAGCTTCTATAAAAAAATCCCAAGTATTGAGGAAATACTAAATTACCGTCTTCAAGAGTTTTTTTTTTCAAATTGTAGGCTGAAGGTTCTTAATTTATCCAACGTAAAACTATTTGAGGTTTATTTTTCTGGAAAATTTATTTCAAAATTTTTCTAGACCATTTGTTACTCATTATGTCTTACATTTTAATATGTGGAAAATGTCTTTAAAATATCTCATTAGGAATTTCCAATCTGGCAAAAAATTACCCAAAAATCTCATTTTTCTCCTATTGATGGTCAATTAGTGATCATTTAATTTTTTGCAAAAGAATTTATGATAGTTATTTTATTTTCAAACTCCTTAAAGTTTCCCCACATTTTAAAATGACACAAAATTAATATTTTTACATTTACTCTGTAGGATTTATTTGACCATTTTATATTTTTTATGCAATATGTAAGATAGACATATGAAGCATTTTTGTAGCAACCCTATATATATCCTATATATATATATATATATATATTCCCATTCAGCCTCAATGCATGGCAAAAGTTGGCATACTTAGATAAAATTTCGTCTCCATGCATCAAAAGCTTTTGCCTAAGTGCCACCGTGTTGATTGGTTATACGAATTTAAGGAAAGAGTATTTTTCATAATATCTCATTGGTATTACTTTGAGAATGTAATTGGAAATACCTAAATAAATCATCACAGCCCCAGCAGAAAGGTAATTTTTAAAATAAGGGAAATTGAACTCGCTTAATTTTTTCCTTTTTTGGACTAAAACGTGGTTGACATGGGCCAGAATTGACCTTGATTGGTACTAAATGGGCTGCATTGAAAAAGTTTCTGATGATAAAAATACAAGTACATATGGATTAATCTATTACCATAATAATTTTTATTTTTAATGTTTATGTCAAAAATGAAGTGACAAATATAAATTACTTAATGAGAGATGTTGCTTGGTTTTTCTCTTGCCATTCCACCGTTATCTGGTGTCATTCTGGTAGTAGTAGTTTGAGAATGTTTCTTAAATTCTGATTTGTCAATGGTAGCTTTCTTTAATGTTATTAGAGAGAATGTTTCTTCATGCACATACCTGCTTCCAAATAATGATGCAATATTGTTTATTTTCTGAGTAATTTAAACTTGGATTTGTGTAGTAGTTCATAGAATTCAATTGGAGAGGATGCTCGGTGTTTATTTTTTAATGTTGTAGAGCACTGAAAATCTGTTATTTCAAGTTGAATGCTGAACATTTTTTTATCTTCAATGAAAAAAGGGTCAGAAAATAGCTCAAACATAGGTTCATCTCCTTGTATATCAGCAAATCTTCTGTTGAATTCTATCAGAAAATTTTCTAGATGGGGCTCATGGTGAGTACTCTTTGACATTCTTTCTGCTTCTATTTTGGAACACAATGAGTTACATGTTGCGAAATGTGTCATATCCCCCTTTACTCAATTGTGAATTAAAGAGTAACATTTTGTCTACGGCAGAACAAATTCTGTAATAAGGTGATCCTTACCCTGTACGTTTTTGATGAGGCAATTGAAATGGAAATTTACATAAGCAAGGAATGCTAAATCACACAAACCATCAGGATGGTTATTCTTTGCTTGGCAGCATGAGGCTTGTAGGATGTATGTTATGCACCCCTGGACTAAATGGGCCAAATTTTACATTTAACCCTTATTTCAACACTTAGGATATCCTTTTTCAGTAATAGCATAGTTTGTATAGGCTTTGCCTGCTGGTTTCTCACACCACATAATAAACCAGCTTATAATTATTTGGAGGGTGCCGGTGGTGTGCTGGCTGCTAAACACCTGCTGCTTGAAAGGGTCAACCGGCTCACTGTTTGTGTGGTTTGAGGAGACTGTGCAAAGTCAGCGCCCTGTCCTTCAGAAAGGACGTTAAGCAGTTGGCCTTCTTGGTGCTCTTTGTAAAGAGTAGGCTAATGCTGGCAGTGGGTTTCCTTCCTCCCTTCTGTGTGTGTCCAGTTGACTGTGCAAAATGACCATGGCAGTGGACGCACTTAAAAATCAATTACTACTACTACTAATAATTGTTATGAAATACATTTACCTCCTCCCATTACTTTAGTTTCTATGTTTCTCTGAAGAAAGGGTAATACTTTCTGATTATTAAATAGAGATCAAAGGTATTTGAAACATCAAGGTAAAAATATTACTGGAATCTGGAGATATTGGTTTCACTGCAGGAAATCATGTTCTTATATAAAGTGATCCATGTTTTGAGAAAATTGCAAGATAAAAGTCTTCTTTGAAAATGTTGCATGTGCAGCCTATTTAGACAATGCAAGTTGTAAAGATGTATGATGCTGCATAAAAAATGAAATTACATGGACTGCGAAGGGGATGGTTCCAGTGATACACAAAATATTTACGGGGCAAGTTTTGACTATATGAATCTATTTTCTGTCATCTGCTAGTGCTCGTTCTCCGACTCCTGCAGAGTTTTCCTCGCGATTCGACATTTGCGATTTTCAATTCATGCGGTGATAATGTATTTGACTCTTAGTTCAGACAGTTTTTGGATAAGTTTTATAAACATATCCACCTAGAGATGATTTAACTTCGTATTTCTTTGCTGGAGAAACTGTTTTCAAGGGGAATGTCCGTTATAATGGCGCTTCGGGCAGTGCATGTACATGCTTCGACAAATGACTTTCTGAAACTTTTGCTGAGAATGGCGTAGAGAATTGGATTGATGGCAAAAGTTGCAAAGCCGAGGCAGGATGCGTACATCATTGCTGCGAAAAAAGTCGGTGATCTTGCAGGCGGCGCGAAGATCTCGATCAAATTCATTACCCATCTGGGTAGCTCAGAGAAGACGTATACTGCGATCACAACGAGCACAAGACGAGTCACATGATGATGAGATTGGCACAGTTGCTCGTCACCTGCTGGGCGAAAAGGAAATGTGTGAGTCATAAGAAGCGTTTGCCAAGGGGAAAGGATCTTAACATTTGCAATTCATCATCATTAATATGAAACCAGTAAAATGCTCGAGTGCAGTGTTCTCAACCTTTAAGAGTAAGGCAGCTCTCCCACTGGTGCGACTGGCTTCATGAAACTGGTCGTATGCGACACGCGATCATTTTCGTTTGCAACTGCTCCACTACATGTTATAGGAACTCTCCCACTGGCGCGATTGAAACTATGATTCCGCCAATCTGTGCAACTACGCGGTTGGCTGCGCCGGTTTCTTGTCGACTTCAGTCGCGTACTCGCATTGCATTAGTGAGGTTCGCTTACCTGAGTGTTATCAATAGTCTCTCTTCAACTCCTACACACTGCCAAAAATTGGTATCTTTCTTAGATATCAATGGGCGAACTAACCTAACTAGTTCAGTGAAACTTTCCCCACTCATTCGATAAAATGCTTGAAACTTTGGATGATGCGGTGACTATTCCTTGGCAGCAATAAAACTTCTGCGACGAAAATTGTTTCTGATGTATGGATGCACCCAATATTGTCTTCTTTTCCTACAGTTGATGAACCACCACATAGCAACGTCATCCTCGTCGGAAGACATTTTTAAACTAAGCAAAAAACTGAAAATTTTTGGTTGCTTTGATGTGCGAACGTCAGTACGACTAGTTTCATACGACAAATTGCATGCGACAGGTTTTATGAAACCAGTCGCGCCAGTGGGAGAGCTGCCTAAGTGGGCCGCATTGAATCTTCAAGCGTGCGGCGAGTGCCGGACATCTGATAATACAATGTGTAGCGAGGGCCGCTCATTTAAACCGAGACGAATATTAAAGTGAGGAGCATTAATTATATCTATTCCCTCATTTTATTATCAGGGAGCGAGAAAATTCAGGTTCAATGAAACAAAATTAAATATTGATGAACTTGGAAAATATCAAATTAACGAGAACAAATAAAGGTAAACAACATGAAAAGAGATACAAATATTAATTTACAATTTCTTAACAGAGTATAATAGTTGAAGGGTGAATCAAACTGTACTACAGAATCTTTCATCATCATGCTTCTGTCCGAAGACAGGTTTTAACTGAATCGCTGCCTCCATTTCTCTCTCCCCCTAGAAGCCTCTTTTATACCTCTATAAGTAGTATATCCCTGCTTTATATTATCTAATATTCCTATTTTTTCTCCCTCTTCCTCTTCTTCCACTAATTTTTCCTTCTAAGATCGTCCTTTGTAAACACTGTCTTCTCAATATGTGCCCTATCCAATTTGCTTTTCTTTTCCTGATTGTTTTTATTAGCATCCTTTCTTCTCCCACCATTTCTAATACTTCTTCATTTCTCTTCCTCTCTGTCCATTTCACTTTCATCATTCTCCTTCATACCCACATCTCAAAACTTTCTAAATATTTTTCCTCCTTTCTCCTTACCGTCCAAGTCTCTGCACCATAAAGAGCTATGCTCCATATGTAGCATTTTGCTAATTTCTTCCTTGTTTCTAAATTTATTTTCTTGCTTGTGAAAAGCTCCTTCTCGTTAAATGCTGCTTTTGCCATTGCAATCCTACTTCTGATGTCCTGTGTACTACTTCCATCCTGCGCTAAAATACTGCCAAGATATTTGAAACTACTCACTTGTTCCAATTTTTGGCCATTTACCATTATATTTAATTCTTTATGTTCCTTTGAAACCACCATGACTTTCGTTTTTTCTGCATTGATCTTCATTCCATATTGTTGGCCAACCTCCATTAGTCTGTCATCCTCTGAAGCTCTTTCTCGCCTTCTGCTATTAAGCCCTGATCATCTGCGTATTTAATGGTGGTAATACTTTCACCTCCTATCTTAAATCCTTTCCATGTGTAAAGTCTCCGCTGGTGATGCTTAAACCATGTATTAGTTACAATCAATCTATTTCTATGGCAGAATTCCACAAGTTTCTCCCCTCTTTCATTTCTCTTCCCTAGTCCATATTTTCCCACTATGTTATCTTCCTGTCCCTCTCCGACTACAATGTTCCAATCTCCCATTACTATGGTGGTGATCCTTCCTTTTCCCTCCTCCTCCAATATCTCCATAATCTGTTCATACATTTCATCTACTTCGTCGTCGCCAGCATTAGTCGTTGGCATATACACTTGAATTATAAGCATTTCCACTGGCTCCATCTGAAGTTTTACGGCTATTAATCTATCATTAACTGTCACTACCTTGCTAATTCTTTCAGCTATCTCTTTTCTCATTATAATCCCCACTCCCCTTTCCTTTTTCTCCCCTCCCGAGTAAATAATCTTAAATTCGTCTGAATTATCTCGCCTTCTCCTTCCCACCGAACTTCACTAAGACCTACTATACCTACATTATTCCTTCTCATTTCCCTTTTTAAGTTCTCTAATTTACCCCCTGAATTCATAGTCCTAACATTCCATGTGCCTATTTTTAATTTCTCACTACTTGCTTTCTTATTAATGTTAAATTTCCTCTGTGCATCCCCTAGGGTAGTCCCCACCCGGAGATCCGATTGGGGGACTATTTTACCTCCGGAATATTTTACCCCAGAAAGATCCATAGAGGTATTTTCAGCTTTTCAGCCTATCATGGGAAATATAATGAGGTAGTTTCCCCTTGCTTTCCTCATCGCAGTTTCACAGAGTGATTACCCATCTGTAGCTGTTCAGATCCACATGATCACCACCTACAGAGGTACTGTGCAAGCTGCTGCCCTTGCACAGGGGGATGTAAAACCCCCAAGACTGCTTCTTAGTCTGACTCTTCCCCTCAGACCTTTCCGGCTTGGATGGTCCTACCAGGAGAATTATCTCCCGCCGGCATAGCTCTTTGGTTCGTAAGAGTACACAAACCCTCCCACCTCTGTAAGGTTATGCAGTCCTTAGGGAGGGACAGAATCTTTATGAAGAGCCAAATGAGAAAGACCAAATGGAATTTGATATTTAGGATTTATATTAAAATATTACCAAGAAAATCACCTTCTCCGGTCAAATCACCCAATCAGGGGAGACAATTTGCTGAGAAAGAATCAGAATATTTCCCTTCAGCTAAAAACATTCATTCAAGAAAATAATTTTTCGGAAGTGACAGAACAAAGCGAAACATATTTTTCGGTCTACTTGTATTTGTATAAGATCTTTAGCTGCAAATTTTACAAAAGGGAACATCCAAATCTTCGAAAAAATACCGTAGTTCTACATCGAATACCGTTTTTAAGTCGATGCTTTAAAATTATTAGGATGTTTTCTTTTGGCATAACCAAAGGTGTAATTTGTTAGTGGTCGGGTTATTGGGGAAATGAAAGACAATTATCGCGAATTGGAGCATATGCATCCATAGTGGTATAATTTGACTAAACGACTTTTCGAGTCATGATTGGCTAAATTCATTATAACGAGTTTTCCATACAGCGCTCATGTTATTTATCGCCACAAATGTGGCATGATGTACATTCGAAGTGCAGATGATACGCCAAATTGGTTTCAAGTTTTTCTCTTCTGAAATGTTCCTGTCAAGTTCTTAAAACCTACCGTTACTACTGCGCGTAATTTTCGGCATCGACGACGAAAAAAGTAAAATACAAACTTTCGCAACTCGGAAGCAACCCATACAACTAATAACCTTTTTCGTTTCCGCCATCGATATTTTCCTTTGGTTTTAGGAATGTAAATAAAACTGATGGGAGAGCCGTGAAAAATACTTAAAATGCCCGTAATTAATACACGAATCAACAAACCTAGGGTAGATAGAGGGGAGTAGTTCAGGTCGGAAGTGGCGTTGCTCGATCTCGATGCGTCCTCACGTAGCCGACGGGTTACGAGGAAATAGAAGACGGAGATTAGCATGAGCGGGATGGAGAACCCCAGGATGAAGGTGTAGAGCATTGAAATCATATATCCTTTAAGGGATTCACCATCAGGCCAATAAACGCGGCATAAGTTTACCTCTGCGTACGAGTACATGATGATGGGTGTCATGAGTAGACAACTCGCCGCCCACGCCGCGCACGACACGATCTGGAATTGAACAGAAAATAAACTGATGTGGGCAACACGTAACTTTCTCCATTTTTATATGGCAAATTACATGTTGTTAGCTCGGGGATCGTTGTCAATATTTACTTCCGGTTGACAATTATGAAAAAAGGAGCGTTACTAATGTAAGACATAACTAAGCGTCAATTGTTAACAATAGTCTTCGGTAGGTGGCGTGGTGGTGGCAGCTAAAAATATAAGATATCTCTTAAACAATGCATTATATGGAAAAATGTGTCAAACAAAGGTAGAAAATGAAATTTCCTACAACTTTTATTCCAATACATTTATCAAATATTGAAGCAAATATTTCAAAATAACGGATAAGTGGCAAGAGTAAACACCAACTTCCGGTCAACCGATTTTTACCAAAAACTAATCAGTTCTTCTTACCTTTATAAAAATGTTAAATATAAAATTTTGCGTTGATCTGATTAATAGTTTTTGAGTTAGAGCGCCTACAAAAATCTATCACATACAGACAGACATCATCGAGAAAATAGTCAAAACGTGTTCAGGGGACTTTAAAACATGTATTTCCGTTGAAATCTCGAATTCGATTTTTTTCATGAAAACAATACTTCGTATATGGAGAAAGTAAAAATAAAACTACTAACACACACACAGTTTGTCTTCAGGACCAACTCCAGGAATCGATTCGATTAAGAGTTTGAGATTGGGATCAAGTTGGCAGAAGGATAAGAAAAACAAAGGGGATAAAGAGGCAAGTGGAGCTTTTACAAGGAAAGAGGATTGTTTGCTGAGAGTAGTGATCCAAGTTGAAGGAAAAGATTAAGGTGCAATAGCGAGCTCGGGGTGATAGGGTAAATGAGAGACGAAATTTAAAGAGCTTCGAAGAAAAGGTAGACGAACGAGTTATTCAGCACGCTCCCAATTCCGCAAACCTAAGTAGGAAAAGTTAGCAGCTAAATGCCGTTAATGAAAATTTCTGAAATGTATTTATTAGGTCAGGGTTTCCCAAACTTTTTCTGCAATGGAACACTTCGCAAACCTGGGAAGTTTAACGGAACACTTAGCTTATTTTTTAGGTTGGGTAATTCTACTTGTAAAAATTTAAAAAAACATTTTATTAAAACAAATTATTTATTTAGTAATTATTTTTAAGTATAAAACTATAATAATATAATATAAACATAAAAATATGAATAAATAAAGCATTTAATGACTTTTATGATTTTGAATTGCATATCTTCTTGATATCAGGCACAATATTGGTAAGTTGTATTCTAATATCTGGTGTGGCGTCGAGCCTGTTCCTGCACTTTGACTTCGTTGCAGCATAATAAGAAAATCCCGCTTCGTATGAATAGGTTGTAGAAAATGGAAGTAAAACAATAATAGCTTGTTTTGATAAATTGGGGTACTCTTCTGACAATCTCGCCCAGAAATCATTCAAAGGCTGATCTTTGTATTTTTGTTTCAAATCAGAGTCACTAATTAAATCAATTAGATTTTCATAGTCACTTGCGTTTAAGCCTACTGGTTTAGCTGTCACGGAAAATGGATTCCGAACCCAGGAATCGTCCTTAGTAGTTTTCGGAAAATATTGCAAAAGAGTTGATTTCAAGTTATGTAGGTGCTCTAAAAATGCCTTGGAAACTTCGTAATCTACTTTAAAATTTAATTCATTCAAACATTCATGTAAGGCAGGAAAACAATCAAAATTATTAGATTCAACAGATGAAATCCAAAATTGTATTTTTTTATCAAAAGATGCAATTTTATCTCTTGTATTAAAAACTGTAATACTTTTTCCTTGTAATGATAAGTTAACTTCATTACACTTGGTAAAAATATCTGCCAGATATGCAAGTTTTATCAACCATGAAGGATTTGTTAAAACTTCAACAAAATTTTGTACTTGTACTGAATTATTTTGTGCCTTCAAGAAGACCAATACCTCACTTCGAAGTTCATAAAGTCTTAATAGTGCCTTCCCTCTGGATAGCCATCTCACTTCAGTATGTAATAAAAGTGCTTTGTGTCCACTACCCATTTCATCGCACAAAATTTTAAATTATCTGGATTGAAGTGGTCTTGATTTTACATAGTTAATCACTTGCATGGCTTCATCCATAACATTTTTTAAATTTGTGGAAAATTTTTTAGTCACCAGTGCTTGCCTATGCAAAATACAATGACTGCTGGTGGCTCTTGTAGCTACTTTCTGGATGCGTGATACAACACCTTTCATCTTTCCTACCATTGCTCGAGCACCATCTGTACAAATATCAATACACTTCTCCCAACCTATCTCTTGATTTGTAATGTAATCATTAATACGGTTAAATATATCTTCTCCTGTAGTTTGTCCATGTAAATATCCACACATGAGTAAATCTTCTTCAAAACTTTTATCGTATGGGTAACGAACAAATACTAGTAGTACAGCTAGTCCTGCGACATCTGTAGATTCATCCATTTGCAATGCATATTCACTGCAAAGTCCAAGACGACGAATTAACTCTTTCTCTATGCTAGTAGAAAGATCTTTAATCCATCGTGAAACAGTATTATTTGATATTTGTATTGCATCTATTTTTTCAGCAGCCTGTTCGTTAAGAACAAGTGACACCATGTCTTTCGCACATGGCTTAATGAGTGTCTCTCCAATCGTATGAGCTTCACCATTAAGTGCAATGCGATAGCTCACGCGATAAGATGCCTCTGTTGCATTTGCATTTTCAGTTTTAGCCATTATAATCATTTGAAGTTTGGACTTTTCTAGTGAGTCACGTCGTCTCTTAAAAAATTCCATGTCTTTTTCTTTATAATCACTGTGTATCGTTCCGAAGTGCCTGCGGAGTTTTGCTGGAGCCAAAGAACTGTTTGCGAGTATTTTATGACATAAAACACACATTGCATCAGGAGCATCCGAATTGCCAATACACGTAAATCCCAAGTTTAAATAACTTTCATCGTACTTCCGTTTTGGTCTGTTCATAGATGACACTTGTTCTTTAATATTAGATTTTGAAGAAACCACGGGTTTTCGATCATTTTCTTCTTCAATGATAGGCGTATTGGATGTATCAGTAGAAGTTCTTGGCCTTCCTTTTGTCGAAGTTCCAGTTTTTAACCAAAAATCCATGGGTAGTTTTTGAATAATATTTAAATACTGTAATAAGGACAAATTTATCAACAAAAAATTTCAGTTCAAAGTCGATCAAATTTTAAGGTTAAAAAACAACACGGACTTTCTTATGAAATTTCCCGCAGACCTTTCCCTCCCGAATTTATACACTGATGCCGAAGACTGTCTTTTGATGAAGAGTGGAGGAGAGCTGTGATTTCATTTTTAAGTCATTTCCAAATATACAAAGATGGAAAGTGCTCTTCATTTCTACTAAAATGTCCAAGATTAGATGTGTGTTTGTTAGTAGTTCAACCGGCAGCCTAGGGAGAGCAGCACTGAGTTACGATGGTAACTTATAACTAGACCGCGGATCTTTAGGTAAAAACCTATTTTTTTCCTGACTAGATATCTGAATATACAATTGTATATATACGTTTCATGAATAAACTTCTGAGGGATCCAGCAAGAAGAATAAGTTTTATGCAGATTTGTGTCGTGCAATTGTGGCAGCCAACATTCCATTCAGAACACTAGAAAATCCAACATTCAAGGGGTTCCTAGAACGATACTGCCATCAGTCGGTACCTTCCGAGTCAACGCTAGGCAAGAATTACGTGCAACCCACGTACGATGACGAAATGCGCAGGATACGGGAGGACATTGGAGATTCACATATTTGGATATCAGTCAACGAAACCACTGACGCTCTCAGCAGATACATGGCCAACTTGGTTGTTGGGAAATTGACCCAAATATGCCATCCAGAGCCTACCTCATCTGCACAAAGCAACTAGCCGAGGATACTGCCTGTTTCACTTCGGTGAAAATGTTGCTGGATGATCCCTCCATTCCCAAGGATTTGGTGTATATTAGATCCCACTATACATCCCTTGTTTGGATTATTGCTGAATTGGAGGGCTCAGGAAAACCCATCTAGGAAAATACTGCTTTGCTGAATGAAGTGAAACAAAAAATCAAGGAAGCGCCAGGTGAAGTGGGAGGAAATGTAAGAGCAAAACTATAAAAAGTGCTACAAAAGAACTCAGGTCTGCAGAGCCTATGTACAGCAGCAGATATACTGGCAGGAAAATCCAGTGAAGTTGAGTGCAAAATTCCATTTCAACATGTACCTAAGTTGAAGTTTGCCCCCGTCTCATCAGTTGATGTCGAACGTTCTGTTTCTGCTTACAGGATGATATTAACTGACAAATGCCATAGTTTTGTGGCAGAAAACTTAGAAAAAGTGCTTGTCATTTACTGGGAGGCCAACTACGGGAAATTTGTGGAATAAACACAAGGAGGTGACAAATTCATTATGGGAATTTCGAATGAAACAGTTTGTCAAACATTCTGCATAGTACTTAAATATATACTTGAATAGTGTTTTCAGTCAGTATTACTATATGTAATGTAGATAGTATTTTCTCTGTAACGCATGGTAATTTAACCATAAGAATAAGTTTCAATGCATAGTAGTAAAATATTTTTATATTCTTCGAAAACACAAATCAATAATGTTTCGTTGACTGGTATTTTTTTGCGTGCGTGCATGTTTCAGTCCTTTTTCGTGAATTAAAGTTGACAGTTGACAGAAATGATGTTGTTTTTTACTGGACACAGTTTTTGGAAGTAGTTTTTAGAGCCTATTTTACCTTTTATAAAGCCTAATTAAGCTACTTAAAGAGCCTATTTTAGTCGCCTAAAACTTAATTTTTAGAACCTAAAAATCCGCGGTCTACTTATAACTCGTGGAAACGCGCGAGTGGTTGGTACGAAGGTCCGTACATTGGTAGTGGGAACGGGGCATTATTTACACAGCGCCACTTTCGTTTAAAACACCCACACACATACATAAAGGCAGGAAATTTAAAATTACTTTTCATTTATTACTTGAAGTAGAAGATATTTAAATATATTGCAGTGTATAAAACCTTTCCAAATTGTCGCGGAACACCTATTCAGGTTCAGCGGAACAGCGGTGTTCCGCGGAACATAGTTTGGGAACCCCGGTATTAGGTAATTCACAGAATCAGGAAAATAGGGCAATATTTTATGCAGAATAGGAGCATTTTCCGCGCGTTTAAAGGCTTACTGTTCAATTATAAAAACTAACAACCAACAACGTCATTCATTGAGCCTTAAGATTTACCTTGGACACGAGCGGGGTTCGAATCCTGGGCGCCGACTTAGGATGGCAGACTGCCACGTATCTGTCGGCGATCATGATCGTGAGGAAAATGGGGTGCGTATAATTCCTGGTGTACACTGCAACTGTGTAAAGCCGGCAAAGGGCGTTACCGAAAAGCCACCTCTGCATATCGAAATAGATTATGTGTAATATGATGGCTAGGAGGAAGAACAGGTCCGCCAGTGTGAGGTTAACTATGTACACGTTGGCCACCGTCTGCATCTTGGAGTAGCGTAGCACCACGTAGATCACCAGCGCGTTCCCACCGAGGCCAATCACACACATTAATCCGTAGAGAAACTGAAATGCGGCCAATAAATCATTAATGCGCTGAGTTATACGTCCGATAAATCAATGTAATTGTGGAAATAAATAATATATAGTTATTATTATGGAATCAAGCAAAATGTCATTCTAAGGGTATCAAAAACATTCGCGAGATTTCTATTTAAGGAAATTTCAATTCAAACAAATGCGCTGAAAATAATTTACTCCAAATCAACCTTTCTGTCCGAAGAACGTGAAATGCAATGGTCGCCGATCGCAGAGTTACTTTCTTCATTTATTATAAAACACTACGTTTAGATGTGCGAATTAAAATCTTATGAGTTAAATCTAGTAGATATTATTCCTGTGATAGGAATGGAGGGACGAAAGCAACTCAGAAGATCCAGCGCAGGCATTTGTAGCTAAATAACCATTTCAGTAATAAATTGTTTTGGGGGATTAATATACATTTCATCAATTGTAACTTAATTCATAACTAAATATTCAATAATTCCTTAACCAATTTTTTGTTTCATAGGCCATACCCTTTCCAATACCTTCTCTTCCTACTATTGTGATAACCATACACGAGAGAAGTTATTACTAATATCCTAAACAAAACGCATCACAGTTAAATAAGAATTTGATTCACCGCGTGTAGGGGAGCATGCCAATTAGGGATAATGTCGCTTCCGGCAGTGAAGGAAATAAGACCGTCTCGGTCATCATCCTACGAAATCCTTTTACAGCTCATGTCAACGGAACGATGAATGAAAAGAAAACTTCGGAAATCAGGATAGAAACTTGGAACGTAAGGACGATGGTTGGGGAAGGAAACGCAGAGAATACAAAGCTGATTGGAATGCTGTTGTGGGGCAAGGCTAGAACGGTGGCGAGGTTGGGGATTTTGGTCTTGGAAAGAGGAATGAAAGAGGGCGGAAAATGGTAGTTTTTTGTAAAAGAAACTAAGTGCTAGTTACAAATACGTGGTTTAAGCATCACCGTAGGCGAAGGTATAATTGGAAAATGACGGGAGACACCCAGAGGTATCAGGTTGGTTATATCGTATCATGACCAGACAAAGATATGAGAATAGTGTATTGCACTCGCATAGTTTTCCGGAGGAAGATGCAAACTCTGATCACTTTTTGGTGGCCACGAGGTCTCGTTTGAAATTTTAAAAAAATTGTAAAAGGGAATACATTACAGTAACGGGATTTAGAAGTGCTCAATGGAAGAAAGAGGAAATATTATCAGGAGGTTGCTAAGCAAGCCTTAGAAAATGAAGGTAGGCAAACAATGGTCAAGGACAACTGGGGGACTATGAGAACGTGTATCATAGAACGCCCGAATAAAACGTTACGGAAATAACGTCAAAGAAGAGAACGATGCCCTGGATAATGGAGGAGATGATTAAAAAGATGGAAGAGAGGAGGAGGTGGAAGCAGGTTAATACAGAATATGGAAGAAAAAAGCATAGAGAATTAAGCTATAAAATTAGGAGGAAATCTGCAAAAACGAGAGTTGTGGTGGGAAGGAGAATGTGAGGACGTTGAGGAGCTGTAAAGGCAAGGCAGAATAGACTTATTTTGTGGAAAAGTGAAGGAGTTAACGGGAAACAAGAAAGGAAATACACTGAACACAATTAAGCACAAAAACTGCAAACTGTTATTTGAGCCAGAGAATGTGATGAATAAATGGAAAGAGTGTATTGAGGAGTTATACGCTAAAGATTTGAAGTCAGAATCTATTGATATAGAGAGGGAGGAAGTTGTAGACTACTACAGTGTTGGGGCGGAAATATTGAATAGAGAACAGTTGTATAAAACTCCTTAAGCCAAAAATATTGTAGGGTAAGCCCTATGCATTTCGCCCACTAAGTGGGCATCTTCAGGGGAGAACCTGCCTTGGCAGTGAACAAGGTTCAACTGCGACAAAGATAGAGGAGAGGTTTAAAACGAAGAACGAAAAACGAAAAACAAATGAGGGACGAAAAGAATGTTATGCGTCAAGTTCGGTCAATTTGTATAAAGTTTTGTTAAAATCAGTATCTGTGTTCATAACATTGTTTCTGTTTTTATAGATGTGAAGATTTTCTAACGAGTTCACTTAACTCGTTAGAAAATCTTCACATCTATAAAAACAGAAACAATGTTATGAACACAGATACTGATTTTAACAAAACTTTATACAAATTGACCGAACTTGACGCATAACATTCTTTTCGTCCCTCATTTGTTTTTCGTTTTTCGTTCTTCGTTTTAAACCTCTCCTCTATCTTTGTCGCAGTTGAACCTTGTTCACTGCCAAGGCAGGTTCTCCCCTGAAGATGCCCACTTAGTGGGCGAAATGCATAGGGCTTACCCTACAATATTTTTGGCTTAAGGAGTTTTATACAACTGTTCAACTTGGAGCCAAAGTGATTACGAGCTACCATCTACTATTGAATAGAGAGGTTGAAAAGGCTCTCAAAGTGATGAGCCAAAGAAAGCAGTAGAAATTGATGACCTACCCATGGAAATGTTTGAGGAGACAAAATGCAGATTTTGTAAGTTGTGACGTAAGATATATAAAGAGGGAGAGTAGTCAAAGGTCAATATCGATACTCTTGAAGAAAAAGATTAAATCAAACTAATGTCTGGATTATAGAACAGCTTAATTTCACATACAGTTGTAGTTTTTCTCAGGATTTTGAACGGGAGACTAGAAGCAAAAATAATAACGATATAGGTGTAGACCAGTTTGGGTTTCGGAAAGACGTTGGCACTAGAGGTGCCATAGGAGTGATGGGGATATTGGTAGAAAAAACATTGAATATAACCAGGATGTGTTCGTGTGCTTTGTAGATTTCGAAAAGGCTTTTTTAATGGAGTTTTATGACCTAAGTTGATGGAGCTGTTGAGGAAAATAGAGATGTATAAGAGAAACAGGCGTTCAGTAAGAAATCTGTACATACATGAACCAGACTGCGCGTCAGTGGCGTAACTACAAATTCTGCCCCACCCGCCGCGAACGTTTTCAACGGGACCCCTTAAACAACCATACTAAAAATCATACTACATTCGCTTCGAAAGTGTTCATATAAATGAAAAAGTACACTTTTTAATATATTGTTTTATTTATAAGACATTAGAGATGATTTTCTTGTTCCCCTTTTTAAGTTCTTCTTCTAATTTTATTTCCTTGTCTTTTTCGCAGCTACGCTAGTTGTACTCGAATTATTCTTTTCTATATAAATAAATAGGAAAAAATACATATGATTTCAGTGTATCTTGATACGTAATTAATAAACTCAATATTTACGTACTTATGTATTTACCGGTTTTTATGAAGTTGACTTTGGTCACTGCCGTAAGCAACAGACCCCTGAAGATGCCCACTTATTGTTAGTGGGTGAAATGTATTGGGTAACTTTAAGTGAATTTTATGGTTGAAGAAGTTCTCAATTTATCTTAATTCAACTAGCCATAAGTGTTCATCTGAGCGTTTAACCAACACGTACTTATGTATTTCCCGGTTTTGATGAAGTTATTTTCTTCAAAAAACGCAAATTTGTACAGGGACGGATTTCTCATTACGTAGGAATATGCTTAGGGACGTTCGCGTTCTAGTAATGCGATGATTATTGTCCATCTACACTTACATGATAACCTGCAAGCAGCGGCGAGGCGTGATTACTGAAATAGTGGAAGCTGTTCTACACCGACATGCAAAAAAAGCAAAATATAATGTTATAAAATGTACAAGTACCTCATTTTTTGTAGTGTAGTTCTACTCTCCGGTTTCTTGCGAAGATTTCAGTCACGTCTTCGTTAAACGGTAACTTTAATTAGGCGGCTAAGAATTTGTCTGTTCTTATTTACATTTTCATAGTGTTTTTCTACCGATAGACGAAACTGTTTATCCAGAATGAACTAAATACGGGTCTTTCCGAATTGCTTCAGCAGCTTGAGTGACACGATATGATTTTGAGACAGTTTGTGTCTCTTTTACGCCTTTGAAAAATTGTTTAAATCTTCAAAACCAGTCCTACTCCAAACACTTTTTCTGAAGAAAACAAAAAGCAAGGCCAGCAAAACAGTTTCTTTAGTTTACTGCAGCCACATAACCACCTCACAGAGTCATAAAGATTTTCATGAGTGTCGCGTAAAAGACTTAGTTTTGGTTTTCAAGTCTGTTAGTATTTGTTTTGGTTCGCCGCTTTCGATTATTTGCAATTTATCTTGACAAGAAAATGCACTGAACGATTTATTGAGTACCTTTTCAATGGAACAGTTGCATTCCTGTCGAAGAATCTCACTCCCCGCAGTCCCACAAGTAGCAACAACATCAGTGGGAGCCCCTGAATGCATAGTGGAATCTGACGGCGTGAAGTTTCCCTACGTCTCTATAAATGCGTCGATTATAATAAAACAAAACCACTGCTAAACTTAACACTCCGGAAGAAACTTACACTATATTATTCAGTAACAGCAAACGAAGTAACTGAACACCAATAAATGAATTATAATAGGGCTATATGCACGAAGTAACACTTGAGGCAAAGCGGTCAATGACTCCATCCATAAGAACACGAACGCATAGGATTCTGTGAAGCAAGCAGGTTCCCTAACTCCTACCACTACTCTCCCAGTAGACGCATGCGTAGACTGAGTCTCTCTCTTTCACTCTCCATCATCCCATCATACGACTAGTGTCGCCGCTGGCGCATTGTCAACTACGTTAAACCCTCGATTTAACGGATCTCCGTTTAGCGGACTTCGGATTTAACGGACAAAATCGTGGCAAAGGCAATAATGAGCACATTCCCAAACAACGGACCAAGTCCATTGTTTGGCGAATCACTCCAGAGGTTGTTCGCTTCTTCACCTCAAAATGGCTGTTCACAGTTACATACTGCATGTTTTTTTTCGCAGGGCGTCTTAATTTTCTCCAAGCACGTTCTTGGCAGGATTGACGTCAGAATCTCGCCTTTTAGTGACGTCAAAATGACGTTTGAACGCGAGAGATCTAGAACAAGAACGCGAAGATATGGCTTACGGTGGGCCTGCAACTGGCCTGAAGATTAAAATTCTTGTAGTGACTACTGCAAAAATTGCGAATTACGATCGCCTTTTATCCTAAAACGTTTACAGGAGAGAAAAATTCAAAAGTTTCCGATATTAGTTTCAATTTTGGTCACAACAGCGGTTTCGAGGTCTCAAGATCGCAAGAATGTTCTTGGGGAACAAGGCCAATGAGAACGATCTTGAACATTGAGACAGCTGTAGTAGGATAATTCCATCTTCGAAATGGTACGGCATGTAAGGGAAGCGATGTTTAGTTGTGGGCTTAGGCTGCGTTCACACTACCGGTAATGCGAGCGATGCGATTGCAAGAGAATACTGCTACTCAAGGGGATATAAATTATTCCGTTAAGTGCCCGTTATAATAATAATCCATTGTATACATGATATGATCCGTGCATGGGCTCGCGGACGGTATTGAATGCCAGCCAACCGACCGTGGCTTCAGATGCTTATGAAGTCCACAGAGTTTTTTTTAAGAGTGCCATCGAAGTTCTCAAAAGAATTTATTAAATTTCAGTGTTTTGCGACGAATAAATGAAAAGAAATAGGTTATTTTATGGCAAAGTCAATTAATCAATTCAGATATAGTCATATCATACGAAATTCGCGATATTTCAGTGTCGATGTATTTTCTTAAAATATCGAAAAAAAGGTTTCTGAGGAATTAAAAGGCGATGTGGTTGTTTTAAATACAATTTTGTATCGTATATTCGTGCAAATGCGTATTTTATACATTAATTATCATTACTATCTGTAAAGGAGGTTTTCTCATGTAGGTACAAGTATGTTTTTGGAATCGAAAAATCCCATTCGCCATTTAACGGACATTCGGCTTTAACGGACGACCCTCCCCCATATTAGTCCATTAAATCGAGGATTTATTGTATTACAGTTAACTAATTTGGCGTTTCGCTACTGACACAACCTACGAAGTCAGCCAGTTTCTTTATATTCGATTCGTATTTTATTTTATTTATTCTTTTAAGGGAAGGGGCGCTTCCCTAGCTTCCATAGACGCCTCGCCACTGCCTGCAAGTCACCTTATTGGTGGGGGGAGGCGGTGGTGGAGTGGTTTAGAGCGTTGGCCTTCCACGCAGCGGTCCCAGGATCGAATCCGGTACCTTTTTCAACCTATGTTCGTCCCGTCACCTACTTCAGTTGAAGACACCGCGCAAGTCAGCGCTCCGTCCTTCGGAAGGAACGTCAGGCAGTTGGCCCATTTGGCGCTCTTCGTAAAGTATAGGCTAATTTCGACAACAGGTTTCCCTCCTCCTTTGTGAGTGCGTCTGCTGTGTAAGGAGCTATGGCTATAATAATCTAAGAGGTTGATTAGCCAAAAATACACACACCTTGTTGGTGGATGTCAGGATATGTCCATGTAGTAAAATGAATTTATATTAAGTTTCTGTTCACTGTTCACACTGTTTCTGTTCTCACTTGTGAGAAATCCTAAATTTCGCAAATGACATATTTAAGTATGTATGGTTTAATACTGTATTTTTACGGAAAACACGATGCTTTGAATAGGGGCGCGTGATTTTTAAATCCGGCTTTGCATATATAACAATGTGTAATATAATATACATGAATAAATACTTTATAATGCAACAAGATAAAGACTGAATTGTATTTTTATGCTTATCAAATTACTTGAATTATTCTATCCTCAAGGACACTGAAAAATAATCGAAGTTTTCTGCTAGGCTTCACGGAATAATGTGTTCACACTACAAGCGTTACACTCCAACTAGATTCGGGCATACTTATTCACGTTTACGGTGCTTAACTCAGCCTTCTTTCCTATATTATCGTCATGCCTAATGAATACAGTAAAAAAGGCCTTTTTATCTTCCATATGGGCCTGATTGATCCAGATGGATCTCGAGGAATAATGTTTAACCTCATATGACCAAGCGGCCTGCTAGGCTCTGTAATGCTAAGGAAGGCGTCGCGGGCTCCCAGTTTCTTCGGGGTCCTCAAACCCTTCGGTCCCTCTCCCCCCGCGGTGGCGGATCTGGCAGCATACTAGTTATGCCCCTGCTGCGCGCGTAAGTGTAGCAGAAGGAGAATCAAATTGAGCAATGCTAGGAAGAGGCGTAAGAGAGGACAGCTCACTCTCACCAGCATTCTTTAGCATTTATGCCGAAGAAATGATAAGTGAGGCATTGCAAGAGGTAGAGGCACAAATAAAAGGAGGGAGCCTGGTTAAATCAGTTACATACGCGGATGTAAAAGAATTGGTATTTCCGAAAAGAGCCTACAGATGTTAGTTAGTTTCTTAAATGAAAAGGCAAAGGGATTCTGGATGAAAATTAATAAGAAGAAAACGAAAGTCATGAGATTTTTCAAGAGTAGGGATGGGATACACAAGTCAATGTTATAGTGGATGGGGAAGGGCTGGAACAGGTGGAATTTTTGTAATTATTTTGGTAGCGTCACAGGATGGAAGAAGTACGAAAAATTTCAGGACGGTTAGCAAGAGCCAAGTAGGTATTAACGAGACGACGAGAGTTATTGGCAGAAAGTTCGAATAAAGATATTAAAAAGAGATAAGTGAAAGCTCTTATATGGAGTGTAGCACTATATGGGTACGAGACATGGACAACGAGAAAATATGTGAGCAGTTTGAAGCTTTTGAGGTGTGGGTATGACGTAGACCAGAGAAAATTAGTTGGACTATGAGAAATAAATGAGGAAGTTGAATCGAGTAGGGGAAGAGAGAACCTTAATTAGAGTGATAAGGGAAACAGAAAAAATCAAGCTTTGAAAGGAAACGGTCTGCAGGAAAGTGTCATAGAAGGAAGAACTTTAGAAAAGAGCCAAAGAGGCAGGAAGAGGAAAGGTATATTAAATGCATTTAAAGAAGGAAGTGGGTTTGAGATCTTGAAGAGAAAGGGTTTGGATAGCACAGATTGGGTTGGTTGTTCCTAAGACCTTCGGGAGGTAGAACTACAATATGTTTTTTGTGTTAGGCTATTTTTAAATCGAAAGTCAAAGAACAGTAGATATATGTACTTCAAGTTATGCTGTGGAGGTGGATTTAACAGAGATCATCATCATAGGTAGTCTGTCCGTAGACAGGTCAGTGATTATTCTTGGTTAAACCTGGTTCTCCATATACTCCTATTTTCCGCTGTCCTCTTTATATCTTGATAACTCTCTTTCCCTTTCAAATCGTCTATCAGCTGAAACCTTTTCCTACCTCTTTCCCTTTTCCCATCTAGTTTTCCTTCTAACACGTCTTTAATCATACTCTCTCTCCTCAGGTAATGTCCAACCCAGTTAGCCTTCCTCTTTCTGATAGTCTGTATAATCATTCGCTTCTCTCCTATTCTTCGTAGCACTTCATCGTTTTTCATCCTGTCTGTCCATTTTATCTTCAGCATTCTCCTCCAAGTCCACATTTCAAAGCTTTCCAAGTATTTGATGTCATTTTTCCTTAGCGTCCATGTTTCTGCCCCATACAATGCTATACTCCATACGTAGCATTTTATCAACTTCTTGCGGATATCTTCCCTTATATTCCCCGTAAGTAGGTATTTCTTTCTTCTGAAAGCCGCTTTTGCTTTTCCTATTCTAGTCCTGATCTCATCCGTACATTTTACTTCGCTTGTTATGATGCTTCCAAGGTATTTATAGTCTGAAACTTGTTCTAATGGCTTTCCCCCAATAGTTATGTTCAGATTCTCTTCTTTACCCGATATTCGAATGACCTTGGATTTTTCTGTATTTATTTGCATACCGTATTTTCTACCTGTTATCACTAGTCTATTTATCATTTTTTGTAGCTCCTCTTCCTTTCTTGCTAGAAGTACTTGATCATCTGCGTATTTCACTGTTCTTATAATCCTTCCTCCAATTTTGAAATCCCCTGTGCCTTCTAAAGCTTCTTGCATTAGACTTTCTCCATATATATTGAATAGGGTTGGCGATAGGCAGCAGCCTTGTCTTACTCCTCTACCGATATTTATTCCGCAGGTGTCCACATTCTCAAACCTGACCTTTACAACTTGATTCTCATATAGATTCCTAATCAGTCTCCTGTCTTTCCAGTCTACACCTATATCCTTTTAATATCTTCATCAACTTTACCCAATTTACTCTATCAAAGGCCTTCTGCCAGTCTACGAAACATGCGCAGATATCTTGACTGTATTCGATTGCCCTTTCTGATATGATTCTAACTACTCCTATAGCATCTCTAGTTCCTCGTCCTTTTCTGAAACCGAATTGATCTTCCCCTATTATTTCTTCTGCCTTTTTCTCCAGCCTTTTATTAAGAATCCTCGTGATGATCTTCGATGTGTGTGACAGAAGGCTTATAGTTCTGTAATCTTTACACTGCATTGCCTTTGGCATCTTCTTTAGAGGGATCATTGTTACTTCTAGGAAATCCTGAGGCCACTCTCCCGTGTCGTAAATCTTATTAATTAATTTCGTGATCGCTTTTAGTCCTTCTAATCCCATGACTTTAAGTAACTCAGCCGGTATTCCATCGCTGCCCGTGGCTTTCCCCTTCTTTAGTCCCACTATCGCCTTTTCTACTTCGCTCTCCATAATACTTGATCCTAAGTTGTCTTCTTCAATGTTTTCCTCATCTTCCAGTTCTATTTTTGCCGATCTTTCCTGCTTGATTTATAGTTCCTTAACGTATTATTCCCATACCTGTGCTACATCCTTTGTTTCTGAGACTATCTTCCCATCCGTATTCATAATTCCTTTACCACAAATTTTATTAGACTTCTTATCTTCTAATTCCAGTGCCCTAGCGTACATCATATCGTACCGTCCTAACTTCTCCATTTTTTTTCTATTTCATCACATTTTCCTTTTATCCAATTTTCTCTAGCTTTATCTGTTACCTTTCTCAACTCATTGTTTATACGCCTATAGTTGGCTCTACCTTCTTCACTGTTAACGTTTTTCCATTTTCGTCTCTCATCCATTTTCTCCAGCATTTCCTTCGTGATCCATGGTTTTCTGATTTTCTTCTCTTGTTTTCCAATCTCTTTATCCAAGGTATCCTTGATACTGGTTTTAATTTCATCCCATTCTATAGCAACGGTCTTCGGTTTGTTTTCCAACTTTCTTAGGTTATCTTCCAACTTCATGCTGACTACATCCTGCCTTTCTTTCAGTTTTTCTAGGTCCCAGGTCTGTCTTTCTCTTCTCGTTTTTCTTATTTGTTTGAGCTTTGTACTCACGTCAAGTATTAAAAGGCTGTGATCTGAATCAATGTTTGCTCCTTGCAATGCCTTGGCGTTCTTTATGCTGTTCCTGAATCTTTGTTTTACAAGGATGTAATCTATTTGGCATCTCATTCTATCTCCTGGGCTTTTCCATGTGTATAACCTTCGTTTATGGTTTTTGAACCATGTATTAGTCACTACAAGGTCATTATTGATGCAGAATTCTACGAGTTTCTCCCCTCCTCGATTTCTCTTCCCAAGTCCGTATTGCCCGACAACATTTTCTTCCTGTCCTTCTCCGACTATGCTGTTCCAATCTCCCATTATTATGCAGTTTACTTTTCCTCTTCCGTCTTCTTCGTAAATTTCATTAATTTGCTCATAGATCTCATCTATTTCTTCATCGTTATGAGCTGACGTTGGCATATATACCTGGATTATCAGCATGTCCACTGGGACTGCTTTTAGCTTTATTGCCATCAGTCTATCGTTCGTTGCTATTATCTTTGTCACGCTTTTCATCATATCTTTCCTAAGTACCAGAGCTACTCCCCTTTCCCCACTATTTCCTCCAGAATAAACTACCGTGAAGTCTTCCGAGTCGAACTGTCCTTCTCCCTCCCATCAAGTTTCGCTTAGCCCTATAATGTCAACTCTATTTCTTCTCATTTCTTCTTTCACGTTCTCTAGCTTTCCTGCCTTTCTCATAGTTCTTACGTTCCAAGTCTCTATTCGTAATTTACTTTCGACAAATGTTTTCCCCAAGGCAGTCCCCGCCCGGAGATCCGATTGGGGGACTATTTTACCTCCGGATTGTTTTACCTCGAGAGAACTCATATTGTCCAACCATATAATCTTTACTAGGGATTGTAATGTGGTAGTTTCCCTCTTGCTTTCCACATCGCAGTACTGTAGCCGTTCAAATCGTCCTGATCACGCCTACAGCTGTATTGGATATAGACCCAACCAACATCATTTGTTTTCGGCTCTATACTATACTGACAGTACTGCTTCCTACTGCCAGGCACTGATGATAGTTTTTTTTATAAATTAAACCTCCATTCGAGGGGTTTGAACCCCCGAACTTTGCAATAGAAAGCCGACACGCTAACCACTACACCACCAGTGCAATAACAGAGATATAAATGTTAAAATATCTTCGAAAAGTCTAAAATTCAAGGGAAGGATATTCGAACCAATACGAGAGCGCACATTTTTACGGGTGTGTAAATTACTGTTCCTGAGTATGACTTTAAACTCCCGAGCAATGCTATTAATCACTGTGGGGCCATAGATCTCAATCCTTACCTGCGCGAAATACTGCAAACACTGATCGTCATCGGTGGGAAAATCGGTAGGAAGATCAGGTGAATTTCCATAGGTATCGTCGCCAATGGGGTACCAAGGAGGCCATATGTAATTGCCCGTCATGATGTCTCTTCATATACTATGATCAATAGACACCAGACCGGCCTTCTGACTTTCCTATACGTGTGGTGTTGTCTTTGGCGGCGATGTTGTTGTGGAAGGGGTCGGACGTGGAAGAGGATGGGCAAGAGGAGTGGGTGTGTGGAGGGGGACCTAGTGTTGCAGAACGGGAAAAAGCGGACGACGCTGCTTCCGCAATGAGTTTTCCTCCTCTCTCTCCCCGCTCCCTCTGCGGTGAGGTTTCCTTCTCTCTCCTTCCATTTTTCCTCCCCCTGATTGGTCCTTTATCGCAATATCGCGTCATCAAGACTTCCTCCACCGATGTCTTCCTTCCGAATCGAAGCCGCCGCAACTGTCTGATAGGGCTTATAGCGGGAGTGGGCAACAAGCGGCCCGCGGACCGTATGCGATCTCGAGAGCATTTTGTGTGGCCCGCGTTACCGTGGGACTGTGGGAGTTTGTCTGCCCCCTTGCTCCCCCCTCCCTGTAAAAGTTCCAGCGGACATTTGGGACATTAGTTTTCCTCTGTTAAATTGATTATGGTGTGTAATCAACAAATGGATGCATCCAAAGTTTGCAATACCCGTATGTGAAAATATATAAACCTTGTTTCAAGACTGGGGCGCTACGAAATTCTGCTTATCTTCGAAAAGGTGATGCGCCTTCATCCCAATCTCCCCTTTTTCGAAAAAAAAACAGCAAACAATTTTCACACTACCCTTTTATCATTCCACGATAGCAAAGATAAATATTGGAAACTTTATCTTTTGAGATTTTCCTCTTTATAAATACTATATATTGGGTAACATGTACTAAACAGATTTATGAAAGGCGTGAACCTCAAGAAAGAAGTCAAAATCCAAGGTTGAGAAGCATTATCGAACAAATTAAACTGTATTGGAAAAATGAAAAAATTTCAAATTGAGGTACTTTACATTAATTACATTGTAGTTCTGCCATCCGATGGGTCTCAGAAACAATCAACCCAATCTGTGCTATCCAAAGCCTTTTTCTTTAAGTTCTCATGCCCAGTTCCTTCTTTTAATGCATCTAATACACCTTTCCTCTTCTTACCTCTTTGGATCTTTCCTAGCATTTTTCCTTCTATGACTTTTCAGCGGACCGTTTCCATTCAAAACGTGACCCGGGCCTTTTTTCGGTCTTTCTCGTATTACTCCAATCTGCTCACATATTTTTTCTCATTTTCCATTTCCCGTATCCATACAATCAGCTCCGTAACTAGCTATTTTAGAACCCGGGGCAAACTACCAAATATGCGCCCCCTTCATACAAATATGATGTGGCCACCACATGACTTTCTCCATATCTGTAATATTTCTAAAAAATTCCAAATAGGTTACATAATAACAAATATTTTAAGAAACTAAGGGAAAATTTTAGACTTTACAAAGAACAGAAATAAACTCAAACCATAGCCTTCTGATATTGGATAATGCCACAAAGCTCCAACAATTAAGAAAAGAAAAAGGAGCGTTACTAAGACGTAACTAAGTGTCAATTGTTAACAATAGTCGTCGGTAGGTGGCGTGGTGGTGACTGCTAAGAATATAAGATATCTCTTAATTATGCATTATATGGAAAAATGTTATTTAATTTAATTAAATCGGAGACAACAATGCGGGTCGCCTTGGCAACATCCGGAAAGAGTATGATAATCTAAAATATTTCGGAAAGAAATGAGTATTTCTGACAACTTCTTCCGTGTAACATCTAAGCATTGCAAGAATATGATATTTTATAGCTTTATCCGTCGAATAAAGCAAATAACGGGGAAAATTGGTTCATATTTACGTATTTTAATGAATGAAGAAAAAAATCCTGCACCTTAAAAAAATCGAAAATTCCGTGTAAACTTATGGGAAAATATAATCGTCTCCTGGAGTCGAACCTGGAACATTTCTGTAAACGAAAATAGTTTTCCAGAGGTCTCCTAGTTAGCAGAAACAAAATGGCGTTTACAGCATTTCTCTATGACAAACTGTTCAAGAGATAATAGGGGTCGGACGGACAGACGGACGTGCAGACGGTCAGACATTGAGTAATTATATAAAAAAGATTGAGCATAAAAATATATTATACTTTCATGATCATCGATTAAAGTCGCATTTTTTTCTGATCGTTTCTCAGGAGCAACTTAACCTTTTCGCTGCTATCGATGCATATATGCGGGCGGGCATAGCGGTACCTTGACAGGTAACGACGCATATATGCATTTCAAGCTTTTCCGTTCGCTGCTCAAAAAAGATGAAAATATTTTTTCGAGATGGTTAATAATCATTATGAATGTAAATGATTGACAAAATAACTTTTAAAATATAAAGAGACTAAAAGACGAACGAAAAAACGTAGACGCGGAGCTCCTAGAGAAAGTATTCAGCACAGGCATGCTTCAAGGTCACTGAACTCGGCGCACACGGCTGACGCAGAAGCTAAAAGTTCTTAGCAGCGAAAGGGTTAAGGCAAAATACTGTTGGAAAAATCGACAACTTATTTTTTTGCTATGTAAATCCTATATAATAATAGCCGATTTCTCTCACGCTTTGATTAATAGCAACGCAGCTTTTTTACTCGCTTTAACAAACTTTCGAAGGAAAAACGCTTATATCTAAAAAAACTTTCCACTCTTTTTTCGATCCATCTTTCAGAAATTACTTGGCAACTACACTTTTCAATTTTAAGCTGCTCGCCGTCTACACTGAAGTCGTGGGTTTGATTCCAGGTGCTTTTATTTCCTCCTAATGATTAACGTGGGGATGGGCAAAGAACGCTAATCATTTGCATTTTAAAATTACTTAGAACCATGGTAGGAGTTCGGTACTTTAAACAAAAAACGCATGAAAGAACGGTATTTTAATTTACTGGCAGTCTTTGTTTTAGATTCCAAAGTCCTATAGGTACGATTCAAGTAATTTCAGCAATTGATTAATGTGCTACATTCATCCCCGTGCTAATAAAAAGGACAAAATAAAAACTCCTGGAATTGAGTTCAGGGTCTTATGATTGGCGGTGATGTAACTAATGGGCGGAAGAGTTAGTACCCAGTGCATTGCAAAAAACAATCGAAATCTTACTTCCCGTTCTCGTGTCATTCAGCGTGTCACAAAGAGCGGCATGTAACGGTTTCAGGAGCGTTTATTTTCATCCATTGATTAACACTCGTATGAGTGTAGCACATTCATTATTTGTATTTTAAAATAACTTAAAACAACGGTTTTCAAACTTCATGCACGTGTGACCCTCTCGCACGGCAGTCGATCTCTTCGCCACCCCCTTTTATGGCAGCCGACCTTACCGCGACTCCATCAATTACATCTGTTTAACAATAAGTATAAAACGCGATTGGAATATTTAAGGAATATCGTGATTTTTATTAATATGAATATTGAAATAAGATTAGGCAGTTATAATTAACGAAAAATTTACATACCGATACTTTTACATATGCGATATGTACACTTCCGTCTTCGCGACCCTCCGGAAAATCTTTCGTGACTCTTAAAATAATCTTCCTTGAGTAATTTACACGTACGTATTGAGTGCCTTAATATGTGCCATTAAGCAATTAACGTGTCGTCCATAGAGTCTTTAATAATTTACAACGTTTTTTTGTATGACATAGCATTAAAGTTTATGTTATACATCCATTATGTTAGAATTTTGTTAAAATATTGATATATATATATATATATATATATATATATATATATATATATATGAGTGTGTGTGTACGGGTTAATGTTTGTGCGTGTGTGTGTATCTGTGCATGCGTGCGCGTGTACGTTGGAGAGGTAACGAAAAATGGCTAATGTCGGCATTAACATGGCGGACCTGGCTAGTATTTCTTTTGTTTTCTCGAAAATTTGAGGTAAAACGAAAAAAAAAACTAAATTTCAACCAAAACTGCAGACTCAGATCACCAAATTTCATTAATGGCACGAGTGCGCAATAAGAAACGCACGAGGTGTTATTAGCCAAATCCGTCGGGTCCAATGTCGACATAAACCAAATTCCACCTCTTTGACCGCGACATTATTTAGTTATTTATCGCAACTAGTAATAAACAACACTTTGCGGCCTTTTACAGTTAGCTTAATAACAATAACTATGGCATCATGCAAAGTCGTGGGCAGAATTCGAACCCGGATACGCCAACCACCGAGGTAATATATAAGTAGGCTTGGTAGAATTCGATGTTTATTTTTTCTGAAAATCGACGATTTAACTCGTTTATTTTCCCGAGAGATTTTCGACGCATATCGACGCTTAAAATTCCTACTATTGTAGGCTTCGACGTTTTTCGAAGTTTATGTTTCTTAAAAATTGACGTTTATTTTTCCTAAAAATCGGCGACCAATGTCCATGTTTACTTTGATACAATTTACTAGGCTTGATAGTTTTCAATGTTAATATTTCTTAAAAAACGACCACTACCATTATTAATTTTTTCCTAAAAATCAACGATCTACATCAACATTATCATATATTTAATTGGGCATTTTAGTTTTCGACGTTTATGTTTTGGCTATAATCATCCAAGATGTTGATTTGCCACAAATACACACAAATGTCGACGTTTATATTTCTTAAAAAGCTTTATCTAATATCAGCGTTTATTTCAATACATTTCATCAATTATTATATAAAAAAGAGCTTTAAATTGAATTCCTTCTAATTAAGTTTAACTAAAAGTGTGTAAATAAAAAGAAGGCTTTTTTATGCTGCTATGTTTGTTGTTATCTATATTTTGGCGAATGTGTTGTTGTTGACTTTGGCCACCAACCTGGAACAGTTAATTTTTCGCAATAAATCAGGGATTACATTTTACTCGTTAATTCGCTCCCCTTATTCACGAAATCGTGATAATTTGTGAGAAATTAATGTGACGTGAATATAATGCACAACCTAATGTATAAATTAATATTTTGATAAAAATATATCGTCTTGTTAAGTAATAAACGACTTTGAATGCGGAAAAAAACCAGAATGCGTATACGGAACGATGCTCCTTCGACAGCAATGCAAAAGAAACTGAGCACGGGGGACACTCTCCGATGACTTATATAAATTTCTGACGATCGGTACTCATTTTTCATTTCGCCTCTTGGAGGAGGCCCGCAGATAATGTCGCGCAGAGGACGTCTCCAGAGTTTTCGGTAATTGGAGTCCAAAGAGTGTATGGATTATCGAATCTGGCCAAGGGTAAAGAAGGAGTACAATGAACCGATCATAATATTATGTCCTTTGTCTTTGGATCCCATGCTGCTGCTCAGTATGTGCTCTTATGACAGTGACATAAGTGGCATTAGAAGGCAAATTCCGAATAGTGTGTGGCATGTTGGTATGACAAAAAAGGCTGTCTTTACCGTTTTGGATGTTTGGTGGTAAAATATGTTAAGTTTGAGAGCAGATAACAAAGTTTAAAAATCATGACGCATAAATGTCGTTTAAAATGTAGTGGTGAAAATCAACACTTATCGATGACAATTCATTTTCGTGGATTTAAATTTTTTAAAAATTCGATGTTTATCGATTTAAATCGAATCCTACCAAGCTTATATATAACCGCGATTGACACACACATGCAGCAACAATAAAAATATCTGCAGGAAAAGATTTTTATTTACTATTGAAAAAGGTGACAAAAAAACTTAGTGCACACATCCAAATAAACATTTGAAAGTCATGATGAATATGTTGTAGCGATCGTTAAAATTTTTAAAATTTAAACAAATAGATTTATATTTTTTCACTTCTTGTTTTACTCAATTGTTGTTACATAAGGAAAGAACGGTAATCGGTGCAGAGGTGACATCTTTTGAATTAAAAAAATATTTCCATTTATGAAATATCTCTTTGAAAAATGAATGTATTTTCAAGGTGAGGTGAAATGCTTGCAGAATGCATTTACCTTTTACTAATAACACAAATTGACGGACAAGAGTAAGAAGTGAAATAAATGTTTATACCATCACATGATTTCACCGGGGCTAATTCTCTCTATGAAGCTGTTAAGGAGTTAAAAGTACGTTACTAGTACTTTAAAATGTGTCGTCAACGGAAATTTTTGGAATAAGGAAAATACTTTTGCAAATCATTTATATTAAATTTGAAAGGCTGAAAACTTCCAGTACAATGGCAACGGCAATGTGGAGTTATTTATCCGTTAAACTTTAAATACTTTGCCTTGTCTGACCTTTTGGTATTTTTATGACACTTATTTTTAGTCACCTGTTTTATTTTTGGCGCATTTCGCAATAAAATATGCTAATTACCAATATTTATTATTAAGGTAATTATATTTCCAAGTATTATGGACCTGTACGCCAAGGCTTTTAAAGCTCCGCGATTTAAAAATCTGAGAAACACTGGTTTAGGGTGTTTTTACAGATATGAAAACTGGTTGAATAATTTAGATGTCATGATTTCCTAAAATGATATCAAACGCCTGGACAATATGATCATTATCAACCTAAAATAAAATCCGGAAAATAGATACTTGAATCTATTTTCTTTCAATGAGGGAATTGCGCTCACTCTGTATTGTCTAGATTCAATGGCGTAATGTTTATAAACTAATGGTGATTGGATATTTAATAGGATTTGAGATATTATCTTCCGA
This sequence comes from Tanypteryx hageni, assembly GCA_028673005.1. Taxonomy (NCBI): domain Eukaryota; kingdom Metazoa; phylum Arthropoda; class Insecta; order Odonata; family Petaluridae; genus Tanypteryx; species Tanypteryx hageni. The sequence continues at coordinate 98,666,887 of CM054116.1, forward strand.
TAATGATGTAGCGATGTTTTATGGGGTGACTGAATTCAATGTATAATTCGTTTAAAAAACTATTCTTAGGTAAAAATAAACAAGGAATTATTTTGAACTGGAAAATTTCTTTTATTGAAATATGTACATTTTAGTTCATGAATAACGTTAAAATACACAGCCATTAAGTCCCTTGGATATAAATAGGTCCTAGGAATAAAGATATTATTCGATGAATAATGTTCATCTAGTTTGTTTTTCCCTTCAAACCGTTGGTCAGAATGTTGTGAGTGTCAGCTAACATTTCTTCAGCAGATTGAGCTCAATTAATGAGTGTTGTCGTGGGAATACCTATTCTAAGAGCAGACACTCAAACATCTGACTTTTTATATAGTCCTGGCTTTTTCTCTAACATGAACATAACCAACTGCAGCGTTTCTGTCATCAACATTTCCTGTTCCCTTAGTCGATATATTTTAAAAAAAGAGAATGTTTTCAACAAGATACATTTTTAATAGTTAAAAAATAGTATAGAAGATGAAAAATATCCCAGTTACAACGTACTTATACTGTAATTGGAATTCTAAGGATTTTCCCGATAATTAAGCTTTACTAGACTTGTGAATATTGCTTCCAACACGGCCATCTACACCACAAGTTGGCAATTACGGCACTCGGGTTGCATTCGGCCCGGGAGAGCGAATAATGTGGCCCGCGAAGCTCTGATGAAATACTGACTAGTAAAATTGAATAAAATTTCACGTTTTTTAGGGAAATTACGGTCTCAAGAACTTTTCAAAATTTAGGGTGTTAAGTTGTGAGTAAATCTATGTATTTGAAAGTTCTCGTTCTGAATCGCTTCCCACGTTTTTGACATTTGAGAGTTAATTTCGCGTGGTGATTGGTTCAGGTTATTTTTGTAAAGATTTTTATATGAACTCGTCTCGAAACGATGTTAACCAATTTCTTTGCCGGAGAGACTGTGTTCAGTAAAATTACGTTATCGAAAACATTTCAAAATTTATGGTAGTAAGTTTTGCCAATGTATCTATTTTGTCTCATTTGGCAGTCGAGGAGACCGGGGCTGGTTGTGACACTTTTTACATTTTTAATTTTCTACTTTTAGATATTAAATATTTTGAAAATCTTTTAAATCATGCAGAAAGTATAATTATTCTTCTACAAAATTACACCTTTATAGAATTATTTGAAACACATGGGAAGTAGCTATAAAACATTTTCCTGGCCACTACACATCTCCCAACCAACCCCGTTTACGGGGTTGGTTGGTACATATCCTGAGGTTGGTTTGTACAATGAAAAACACACACAAAAAGGAATAATAGTAAGGATAAACTAACATGCTACTTAAACGCATTGTAGAACCAAGAAAGTTGGATTGTTCCACTTCATTTAACTGGGATACTGTCACTTCGAGTTTCGTAAAATTGCTTGCTGAACGAACATTAAAACATGAATATCAATCAATCATAAATTAAATAGATTAACATGACCTTCACCTGTCTGTTATTTGTGTATCCAATATTCACAGCAGTTGACAAACTTTCCCCTCGGATTTCTTCAGGAGGGATTATTTTGCAATACCTTTCCAAGATATTCAGTGGTATATAAAAATGTTGAACCGACTTTCTGATAGTGAGCCCACCAATTTTGATCGCCCTTACTGTCCTCAACATTACATCAGTAGCCATTTTCCCCCGTTCCGATTTCCTTTTATAATTTGGCATTATTTACCTGCTTAACAGTTTAAAAATATTGTTCTAGAGTATAGTTGGCAGTTAATATCATGATCTCATGTTTAACAGTAATTAAAAAATACTTTCAACAAAAATAGGCATTAGAAGAGAAAAAAGAATGACAGAAAATTATGTTGTTATGTATTTCAAGTGAAGCGGCAAGTTAGTACACTACACTAACCTGCCCCGTTTTCGGTGTACCAACCAATCTCAACGCCATATTGCATTTTTGACGTGAGGTTATGATGGCACGTGTGCATTTAGAAGCACATTTTTTTACGAACTGCTGATTCCCTTTGACTTACGCGCAATGGGTATCTGAGAGGTAGTGCAATGAATAGCTGAATAGAAACACATTCACGCTTGAATCCTGTAAGTATACGATTGTACTTTTTGGAATTACTAGTGGTACCCGCAAAAAAATTTGCGAAGTCAGTCAGAAATCTACATGTTATAACCCATTTCTCCTTATAAAATTGGACAACTGATATTTTGAATGTCATATTTGTTTTTATAATTTATATGTGCAATTTTAATTCTCTCCCATATGAAAAAGGTCACATTCCAGTATTTAAATAAAGAAATAAGATTTTTTCTTTTGGTCAATCGTTAAAAATATGTACCCACAGCCCACACGCAGTTTACTGAGTAATAATAATCTTTAATTATTAAAGTTGCAATCTATTTAGTTAGACATTGCTACAACTATAATTTTGATTCTTCATAAACAGCGCAAAGAGGATAACGCAATTATTTTGTCTATTTGAAGGCTTAATAGGCGCTAATTCAATCGGAGGCAACATTGCGGATCGCCTTGGCAACACCCGGAAAGAGTACGAAAAAGCTATAAAATTTCGAAAAGAAATGCGTTTTTGTGAAATTATTCCGTATAGCATCAAAACATTGTAAAAATAAGATATTTTATAGTTTTAGCCGTCGAATTAAGCAAAAACGGACAAATTTGGTCCATATTTATGTATTTTAACGAATGAAATAAATAAACCTTGCACCTTTAAAAATCGAAACTCCTGTGTAAACATATGGAAAAATATAAACGTCTCCCGGAGTCGAATCTGAGACACTCCCGTAAACGAAAATAGTATTTCTGGAGTCTCCTAGTTGGCAGAAACAAAATGGCGTTTACAGCATTTCTCTATGACAAATTGTTCAAGAGATAAAAGACGGGAAGGACGGACTGACGGAAAGACATTGAGTAATCATATATAAATATAATCAAAATTTATAAAAAATTTCACTCACACAGCTGTGTTAATGATCTAATTAAGTTAACAATAATTGCTTACCAGGTTAATATTAAAAAAAAAAACAATATCTCTTCAACAAGAGAGCATCAGATACTTGCAATCACAAGGCACTCTAGTCATCCACTGCTGCAACTCCCACCTGCATTGTGGCACTATCTACCAGAAACCTCGAGAGTTATGATACTTGTACGAACTTGCCCGTACCCAAGCAGCCCCGGTCTCCCACACTCGTTCTCCTTCGTCATATTTGCGTGTTTCAATTTATACGTTGAAAATGTATTCGATTCGTATTTGATGTGTTGTTTGGAAAAGTTGTTTGAAGGAATCTTTCTGGAAACGATGTTAAACTATTTCTTTACTGGAGGCCGTATTTTCAAGTGGAATGTCCGTGTTAATGTCACTTCGGGCGGTGCACGTAATCGTTTCGACGAATGACTTCCTAAAACTCTCGCTGAGAAAGGCGTAGAGAATTGGATTAATGGCTGAAGTTGCAGTGCCGAGACAGTGTAAGAATATCATTGTTAAGTAAACTGGTTCAGTCAGATCGGTGATTTTTATCAAAATAAACACCTGTTCGGGAAGTTCGCAGAAGACGTAAACTGCTATCACAACTAGCACTAGACGCGTCATCTCGTAATGAGATTGGCTCAGTTGCTCGTCACCCGATCCATCACCTGGTGGACGAAATGGAAATGTGTGAATCAGAACAAGTGTCTCTAACGTTTTCAATTTATCACAATTAATGTTAAACATGTATAAGTTTCTAGGTTATTCCGACAATTTTTTCGTTGATACATAACTAAGGTAAAGGATATTTCCAGAAGAGTTGTCCCATTCAGGAATATATTTATTAAAAACAATGACTCAGTTAATTCATCACTATAGACCAAATGCGTATATCTATGATAGTAACAAGTATTCGTTTTACAAACGTATTTTTATAAATAACTTTAATATCATATGTAAAATATTTTTCGTTTCCATGTTTTTCTGAGTAAGTTTTTAGCACTTTTTTAAATCGCTTATGTTTTCACTTCGTCCATCCGTGCGCATATTTTGAAGCAACGAAAGGAGCAGGGAGGCTATGTAAGTATTTCGGGATAGTTTCTGCTTGGGACAAAAATGAACTTTAATTTTGAGGTTTGTCCGTTTGCTTGTTAGTAGGATTAAACAAGTAGGGATGTACACGGGTTTCCCGTTGTGGAAAAGCGCTTTTCGTACTCTTTTTATATTATATTACCTTAGTCGTCGGTGAACTTTTTGGCAGGTTTTTATTGGTTTACTGGCCAGCCAATCAGAGATCGGTACGTTATTGTTTGCATACCTCTGTTACATTATGTGTTTACCTAAAAAGAACGATTAATTGTACATGTTCTTATTTGAAAGATTAGCAAGTGATGGTATAAAAATGAATTGTTATAACCAACTTTTATATAATTAATACTTTAATATGAATACACACTATAATATAATTATGATAACCTTTCTGCTTGCATGGGCGTAAAAAGTCTCACAAGTGTTTACCAGTTGTTTAGTGATGTGGGGCGTCTCTCTATTTAACCTTTAATCTTTTAACAGTTGAGATAATGGCAGACAGAAATATAGTAAACATAACTTGTATCCGAAGCAATACAGAGAAAATGCATGCCCTTTAATCATCCCCAAAACGTCTTAGTCGCACCGTATTCTTGCATTCTGAAGTGAAAAGCCTTGATACGCCCTTTAATTTAAATGAATAAGAGCCGCACGTTAAGTTAAAAGGGACACATACGGCTCGTGAGCCACGGTATGGCCACTTCTGGTATATATCTATTTTCCCACGCGAATTCAAATTACCATTTATGTCAGCGCCAACGCCTAGATTACGCGATGATTATTTCAGGTGAGGTGCAAGCAGATTTGAATTTTTTTCAGATTAGACGGGGTCCAAAACATCATTATAAATAGCTGATTCTTACATCACTATAAATAACTGCTTCTTACATATATAGGATACGAGTTGTCGGTGCTTGCATACTGCAAGCACTAAAAATCACCATATACCAAGATCTAAACTCGAAAATAAACCAATGCGATCTCCAGGGCAACAGCACTTCAGCCACTTTGAACAAATATGTATTACATAACATATTCTATGAGTAAGTGCAGATAAATAATGGCAACTATCCGTAATATCCAAATTCTCTGGCATTCGGCTCGGGTCTAAGTTTTCGTATTTCTAGTTTCGTCACTCAGATCATCCTGAATGAGCAATAACTATAAGACAATAACCTATACATTAAATGTATGTACCTAAATATTAGGATATTTGCGTTAAATTTACGGCTTCATCATCCATGCCTTTAGCACGAATTGGTTAAAAAATCACGAAATAGGTAAGACGCCATTATATTTAACAATAAAAAAGAGTTATAATTTCTCGAAAAATTACGAAACGCAACATTAAAATACTTTTCACATTTTACCGTCACTGCTATCAGGGCAGGGGCGGATCTTGAAACTTCCCTAGGGGAGGGGCGATTACGACCATTTACCCACGTGGGTGGGGAATATTTAATTAATGACCCTAAATTTTTGTCAAAATTATTGCCATTCCTTATTTTTTATATAGTTTACCATAGAAAATGTTATTATAGTGTGGTAACTATCATAAAACATTTCATATATAAAATGTATTTTGCTAACATATTTAGTTGCGCTTTCTAATCATAACTTCTATTATGTGAAAATATCATATTACTTTTAAAAAAACATCCACAAGAGGTAGGAAATACATTATATTAATTTTATATTGTAACAAGTATGATTGCATGAATTTCAAAATTGGAATTTAATCTAACTATATGAATATAATATACAGCCACCAACAAACCAGTGATCTCCTGTACATTTTCATTTAAATTATCATCTTACAATAAAAAATCGACCCGTCGATTACCAGAATTTGAAAATCGATCAAAAACCTCTTCCGAGTTCAGGTGAATGGATATGGAGCAACGCCAAACCCAAAAGCCTGTCTTCACTCATTCGTCTACGTATCCAGGTTTTTAGTCATCGCAGAGCGGAAAAGCTCCGTTCAGAGCTAGCGACACTTATAGGGAGAGTTAGTAAAATTTTCAGTAAAATGTTGGTTTGGATAGATTTCTTCGTCGCACAAACTGAAAACTTCGCATGCATACAAGTCAATTTTTAACATGGTTGCACGTAGATTCACGTTCCCATTTGGTTCTCCACATATTTAATTCGCTTTGAAAAACAGTAAATTAATTTGAAACACTCAATTTTTTCAACAAAGCAGAATATTTTGCCCATAATGATGTAGCTGTATTTAAAAAAATCGTTTTCATTCAAACAAAGTAGCTTTTCGGAAATATGTTCCCTAAATAGCATGATGTCAGTGCGTCATCACGGCTTCGAAAATCAGCTAAGAGAGTATCGATCATAGGGACAAATAAATTGTGCCGGTAGTATTTCTCAGCGGTTTTAGAACCGGAAATTCTTGCATATCGTCCAGTTGCAAACCCGGGCTTCATAGTTCGAATTCCAAGGTACCACCCCACTTTTCCAAATCCTAAGAAATACTTCGTCAGCTCTTTTCCTTTCTAAATCTAATAAACAAACAAGGTCTTCAATGCATTTTATAGCTGAACTCAGGTCTAGAGATTCTTTTTAGGCGCGTTTCCCTTCCAGCATAAACGCCTATTAGCGTCGGCTTGTGCGTCCGTCCGTATGTTCGTTCTCGGATTCTACATAACGGACTTTTATGAAAGTTTATATCAAGGATTTACATTCAAAGAAAATATGAAAATCACAAAAATAAATCACGTTAACCAATCAGGGGTACCATTTTACTGGTGACAAAAACAAACTTTCCGTTATATCTCGTAAATGTTTGGTCAAATTAAAATAATTTTCAGATAAATTTGGAGGAATAGTAACGTCGAGTATTTCCTTTCCTAAACATTTTTATGTCTCAATAATAAGGATGAAAAAGCAAGGCAATTTTTACACCGCGTCATTACTGAGCATTACACATTCGATTCAAAAACTGAGTAGAAAATCAGAAAGCGAGGCTCTAAGATCATTTGTAAGGTGAATACCGTCAGCCCAAAAGACATTGAAAGGTTTCATATGAAATTAGTTCTCAACTGAGTGCGTGGCGCAACTTCTTTTAAGTATTTGAAAACATGAAGCTCAAACATACGAAACCTATCGTGAAACAGCCACAGCCATGAGGATGGTGGAAACCGATGAAGAGATATTCAATATATTCAATGAAGTATGTCAAGTCATGATGCCCAATCAATTGCGCCAATATTTTGCATGGTTTCTAATTGGAAAATTACCATCAAACTCGGCCGCAATATGGGAGAAATCATATTTCTGTGAAGGTTTTGTAGACAACAATGAATATAGAGCAGCGGTGCCCAGACTACGGCCCGCGTGCCAAATGCGGCCCGCGAAGGGTTTTTGTTCGGCCCACGAAGCTAAGGCGAAAAATCAATTTGAAAAATTTAACACACAAATTCATACATTTTTTGAAAATTTTCATAATAAAACTTTAAATATTGAAATGTTAGCCATGAAAACCTTATTTATACATGATTTTCACTTAATAGCATCTCAGAATATATGGAAATTTTCCGATTTAAACTCTAATCCGGCCCATCGTAGAATTGACAACTTCCAATGCGGCCAAGGGATTCGCAACCATTGATGTGGCCCGCCATTAGAAAAGTTTGGGCACCGCTGATATAGAGCATTGCAAGAGATTAATAAGATATTGGAATTAGAAAATTTATCATCTACATCTACAGTTTACCCTGCAAGCCACCGCAAGGGTGTGTGGCAGGGGGTGTATTAACACCAAAGGGGAAAACTCCAAAATTAGGCCTTGGTTTACGCCCCTACGCGAGGTTACTTTTGATCGCAAGTTTTATTCTGCTCAGCAATCGTTCTAGGGAAAAATGAGCCTTTGTATCTCTCTGTCCTACAGGCTATCTCTCTTATTTTACGAGGATGGTCCATTCTACCGATATAGGTGGGAGTTCTTATTATTTCTTTGACGTCGCTGGAGAAAGTACTCGTTCTAAATCTTTCAAGAAGTTTTAACCTAGCACGTGATCGGCGCTCAGCTAGTGATTCCCATCCTAAGCCCTGTACCAAGCCTGTAACGCTTTTATTTCTATCATAACAATTTTTGACGAATCTAGCAGCTTTTCGCTGCACTTTCTCTAACTCGGCGATTAATCCTTTCTCGTACGGATCCCATATGCTCGACGCATACTCTAGCAGCGGTCTAACTAAAGAAAAGTAACATGTCTCCTTGACTTTTTCTTCGCTTTTACCTACTGTCCGTTTGATGAATCCTAGTTTCTGCTTAGCTTTCCCGGATATATTTCGTATGTGTGTGTCCCACGAGAGGTTACTTGTTAAAATGACACCTAAGTATTTGACTGTAATTCATCGCCTCAATTTCTTTGTTTCTCCAGAATCTCATGACGGAGCACTTACCTAAGTTCAGCTCTAATTGCCACTCTTTACACCACTCGAGAATTGCGTGTAGGTCGTTAGAAAGTAATACTTGATCAGCAGGACTGTTAACTCTGTAAACTACCGTATCATCCGCGAATAACTTGATTTTACTTGTAATAACATTATCTAAGTCATTTATCATGTAAATACTTCGGGCTGCCTATACCAGGTCAAGATATTTCCATTTTATTTTATTCCACGAAGGAGGAAGAAACGGAAAGATAAAGGCCCTGAATTAGAAGGACAGCTGAATGTAGGTCAAAAATATTTTTCATAGTATAATGTACAGTGTGGATGTGTCTATAAAAGAAAAGTGTGCAAGTAAAGCATGTCCAAAATGCTTTTTTATCGATTATCCTGGAGGGACCGGAAAAACATTGATATACAAAGCACTAATTCATACACTTCGTGCTAAAGGGTTGCAAGTGTTACCTGTTGCGTGGACTGGTATTACTTCCACACTTATGCCAGGTGGTTTGACAAGCCATCGCGCATTGAAACTGTCCGTGGAATTGAACAACAATATTGGCTTGTATATCAATCGATCTCTATTTAGTCATGGACAGCTATATGTTTCCTTATCCAGTTGCCGTAAGCCACATAACATTAAAATTCAAAATAACATGGACAATAAACTATCAGTCAAAAATATAGTCTGGAAAGAAACCTTATAAAAGACACCAACAACGCAGAGTTTTATCATCGATAGAGCGAATACCAGAGTTGGTATTGGATAAATGTCTTACGGAGTCTCTTTCGTTTACATTTTGTTTATTTCTGCCACGTCATATAGTTTTATAAAAAAATCCCATCTAGACCTGAAGGGCTTTGAGATCCGAGCGAAGCGAGGAGAGGGGCTGGCGGCCGTGGGCCGCAGGGGCGGAGCCCCTAATATTAGATTAAATACATCTATAAATTTGTTAAAATTGATTTTCGTTGCCGTCATTTTGGACGAATACTTGCGATATTATGTACATAATAGAGACGATGTCTGCTGAAATTCAAAACGTAAAACGTTTCAAAGAAGTAGAAATTCAATGAAGTGGAAATACAACAACTGCATTTATTATGTACGAACCTAAAGTTGAATAGCATATTATATTCTCTTTCTCATTCTGCTTTATCTCCATTCTCACTTGCACTCTCCTCCTCCTCCCTATTTATTCCGTCCTACTTCACAACTCGAGGAGATTCATTGAAGACGATTAGAAAAAAGTTTCTTTTTTAAGTGTATGCATATTAAGCAGAAGAATGATGACAACAATAGAATCCAACTATACCGACTATCAAGGATCTAAAATGATAAAATTAATAAGAACGTGAATCTTTGAAGAAACAGGATTGAGAAATAAAAATCGATGATAAGAAATCGTTTATCTTTATGGCAATTTAAATAACTCGCCAATATATTAGATATTTTAAAATAATAACAAAAAAGTTCAGCATGTCAGAAAACAGACTTTTCCGTGTTTTCATGGGAAATGGAGACGATACCGAATTTACATCGCTGTACGAAATATCCTCGTGTAATAAAATAACACACACATACAGAAAGAAAATTAGACTTGTATATTCAGCGCATCATGAACTATCTTTCTTCAAGCGGAATCTCTAATGTGCGTTTTTGCAGTCGGCGGAATACTTCATTGAAAATAACAAATTCGCATTAATCCTTAATCCCTCTTCTATTTTAAGCAACGAATACTAATATGTGTGCACATTTTGTTTAAGATGAATTATATAAATGGAAATTTACTAAGATGTAAGAATAATAAAAGTAAGAATACCTCAAAAGCTCGACTGCGGAGCGATCCTTTCTGGATAAGTTTTAGAGACAGATTACCAGAATATAAGGGTTCACTGCATAAAGAGACAGGATGAAAGTTTATGGGGACAATAACCTCCTACATTAAGCAAAATTCAAGTCAAGAATCGTAAAACATTTTTACCCGGAAGACTCCATGGCGTAGGGTACCAAGACGATTAGCGGCTGTCTTCAAAGCGCCACTAAGTTCCGTTAAACTAGCCTCGTTTAAACAGGGTTCTGGGAAACCGCAGCAGGGCGTATACTTGACCCTCTGTCTATGTATTGGGATGCCCATGAAAAATTCCACCGTTGAACCAACAAATATTATCACTAGGGGATCCGTGGGATCTTTGGCCTCGTTCAGCCCACTTAGGACTGGTGGGGGTGAATCACATGTTCAATATTATTATTGTTAAAAAAGGGAAATGGAGACTACGGTGTACAGATTGGAATTAAAATTTAAAACTCCTTAACCGTAAATTTACCCAGAGGGCACTCACACGTCAATAAGAAATAAGGAAAATTAAAATTATACTTACAAGTTTGCAGGACGATGATGGCCTACAGGGACCTGTTGTCAAAAACTAGCCTAAAAAAAGAAAAAGAAAAAAGAAAACACACACGCAAAAGCACTCTGGAAATCTCTAGATACGTATTTCGGGAGCTATGCTCCCATCTTCAGTAGCTGAAGTCGTATGAATTGTTTGTGTTTGGTCTTGTGTATTTATGTGTTCCGGGTAAAAGTGAAAGGAGGGCAGAGGGGTGGGGGAATTCTTAACGGTTAGCGAGTAGAGGGGTGAGTAAGGGATAGGTCCGCGGTCGTTATTCATAACCGTCTCTTTGAATTTGTTAATGAAAATACTCTCGTAAGCGTCTAGTTTCCAGTCGGTTTGTGTTGATTTTAAGAGAGACATGTTTTCGATTTTAATTGGGTGATTGTTTTCCTGTATGTGTATTGCGACGCTAGACCTGTTAAATCTATTGTGTTTGAAGTGTGCAAGGTGTTCTTTGAACCTGGTTTCTAGCTTCCGTTTAGTTTGCCCTATGTAGACTTTCTCGCAGTCTGTGCAAGCGATTTTGTATATGCCGGATCTTTGTAGAGTCGGGATCGTGTCTTTTGGATTGTGTAGTAAGTTGGAGAGTTTGTTTTCATTCACAGGTACTGCTTTAAGGTTCTGTTTTGAGAAGATGTTTGATAAACCGTTTGTGATGCCTGGGACGAAGGGGATTTTTACGTATTTTGGTTTTTTGGGGGGCGTGCTTGTGAGAGTAATCTGTTTTTTCAAAGAAAGACTGCGCTTGTGTTTGTGTAAAATATTCTCTATCATCTGAGGGTCGTAACCATTGATTTTAGCGCATTTTTTGATATATTTTAATTCTGTGAGGAAATCAACTTTAGAAAGAGGAACCTGTAAGAGTCTATGTACCATTGAGTGGAATGGTGCTAATTTATGTGAAATATGGTGGTTGGAATCAGAGGGAATGTACGTGTCTGTGTGTGTGGGTTTGCGGTAAATCCCGAACTTGATTTGGTTGTTTTCTCTTTTTACGAGAAGGTCAAGAAATGGCAATGTATTTTGTTTTTCAACTTCATGTGTAAATTTAATGGAAGGATATTGATCGTTTAGTTGCTGTAGAAAATCAGTTATGTTATTATTGGAGGTATCGAAAATCGCGAAAATATCGTCAACGTATCTTAGCCATAAGCGTGGGAAGTATTTGAAAGTGTTTTTGCATTGTTTCTCGAAGTTAACCATGAATAGGGATGAAAAATCCCAGCATGGAGAAACAGAGATTGACCGTATCCATATCAATGGAACCGGCATAATAAAGGTAACAAGAATCATACTCCGTGGATGACATCATGAAGACCGGTATCACATATAAACCACTCGCCACCCACGCCGCACAGAACACAACCTGCGATGGAAAAGGAGAGAAATAAATTACAAAAAATCTATCACACACATACATACACACCAAATCACATTGTCTCTAGGATCAACCCCAGGAATCGATTCAATTATGAGTAAATGAGAGGGTGAGGAGATTGGCAGAAGTATATAAGACAGAAAAAGAGGATAAAGAGGCTAGCAGAGCTTTTACAAGGAAAGAGAATCGTTTAATGAAAGGATCCAAGGCGTGGAAAGCATATGAGAAGCAAGAGCGAGGTCGTGATGATTGGTAATCTGAGACACAAAGTTAACGAGTGTCGAAGTAAAAGATGTCGAAAAAATAATTTTAATTCAAGATCTTCATAATTCCGTAAACCAAAGCAGTTAAGAGAAATCAGCTCAACACCATTAGTGAAAAAATCTGAAATATTTCTATCATGTAAGTTACAAAATCAGGAAAAGAGAGTGTTATTTTCTATAGAATAGGGACATTTTTCTCGCATGCAATGGCTTTCTACATCTACATCTACAAGTTACCCTGCAATTCACCAAGTTGGTGGGTGGCAGGGGGTGCAATGCACCAAATCCTACCTAAAGATTGTCTAACGCAATTCGAAATTTCCTATTGTGATCTCTTATTGTCCTCGGAAAGAACGAGCCTAGATAACGCTCCGTCCTACAATCGATCTCACGTATTTTATCGTCTCGATCATTTCTACCTATATACGTCGGTGCCACAATTATTCCCACTACCTCCTCTTTTAGACATTCTGACCTATATTTCTCTAGAAGTTTCAACCTTGAGTGCAATCTACGGTCCTCTAGTGATACCCAGTTCAAATCGCTCAATAAAGAGGTGACGCTTTCCTTATGTTCGTACTTTTGTTTTACAAATCTGGCTGCTCTGCGCTGTACTCTTTCTAGTTGAATTATGTGTCCCTTCTCGTACGGATCCCATATGCTCGCTGCGTATTCCACTTGTGGTCTTACCAGTGATAAGTAGCATGTTTCGCGTACTTTCTCTGTAGTGTTCCGTACTATTCTACCTATGAATGCCAGTTTCTTGTTGGCCGCGCCTATAACTCGACGAATGTGCATGTCCCACGAAAGATCTCGACAAATGGTTACTCTTAAATATTTTACATACTCAGCTTGTCGAATACTCATTTCATCTATTTTATATTCGAAACCTAAATCTTTGTTCTTACTTTTCCAGAACGTGACTGCGGCACATTTAGTATAATTAATTTCGATTTGCCATTCCTTGCACCACGCTGAAATGGCTCTTAAGTCTTCACGCAGAGACTGATGGTCCTCCTGATTTTTGATTTCTTTATCTAGAACGGTGTCATCGGCGAAAAGCCTAATTTTACTACGAACAACCGAGCACATATCATTTACATAGATTAAGAAGAGCAGAGGGCCCAATACACTTCCCTGAGGAACACCCGAAGCAACTTTAACGGGGGACGAGTATTTCCCATCGATGACAGCTATCTGTTCCCTATTCGAGAGGAAGTCTCTCACCCAACCGACAACTTTCGAATTGATACCACATTGTCCTAACTTCGCAATTAATTTCCTATGAGATACTTTATCGAACGCCTTCCTGAAATCAATGAATATGGCATTGACCTGAGTATTTTTCTCTCCGCATCGCAACAAATCGTCCACGAACAGGCCGAGCTGCGTTTCGCATGATCTACCTCTCCGGAATCCGTGTTGGCATCCGCTAAGCAATGAATGACTATCTAAATAGCGCATCATCGAGAAGGAACCACCACGATGCACCGACTGCGACTCCCTTCTAACTGTAAGACACCTCCTGACAGAATGCCGGAAATATAACGTGCTACGAAGCAAGTTCCACATTACGGGGGAACTTGCTGATATTTTATCTGATGACTCCATGAAAATGGATAATATTTTAAGGTTTTTAAGAGAAGCTGGACTTATCCACCTTTTATAGAATTTTAAACATTTACTTTTAATGCATTTTATTATTTATGATTTTACTATTTAATACATTGTAGGGAATCGTTTGCAATGTCTCTTGACAGGCAACGAGAAAGGTGCAAAATGACCCTAGCTGTCGAAGCACCTAAAATCGAATACCTACCTACCTACCTAAATAGCGCATTACAGAGCTAAAGAGTATGTGCTCAAGTATCTTGCACGATAATGAAGTTAAGGATATCGGCCTATAATTTTCGGGGTTCTCTCTGTCGCCACTCTTATGGATGGGCGTAACATGTGCCACCTTCCAATCTTTAGGAACTACTCCTTATCTAATGGATTTCTCGAATATAATTTTCAAATACGGCGCGATTTCAGCAGCTAATTCTTTCATTACACGCGCGGGAATTTCCTCCGGTCCAGGAGATATATTTGGCTTAATTGAATGAAGTTGGAGCGCGATGCCATTTTCCGAAAATACCAAATCTTCCATCGAATCGCCCTGACGCATAGGAATAGGGGTTTCACATTCATCGTCATCACGAGTAAAAGCTTTCTGGAAGTGATGATTTAATAGGTTTGCTTTATCCATACTATCGTGGACTACGTTTCCCGTTTCCGACCGCAGTGACGCAATAGTGGGGCCCCTACCTTGAACTTCCCTGACGTAAGACCAAAATGCTTTTGGGTTCTCTTTCAAGTTTTCCTGTAAAACCTTCTTTTTATAATTGTTAAACGCATTACGCATTGCTACTCTGGCTATGGAGCGCGCCTACTTGTATTGCTGCCTTATTATTGCAATCTGTTCGACCGTAGCTGTTGAGGATGTGTTATTTACGCGAGAGTGGAGTTTTCTTTGACGTCGGAGAGCGCTTCTTACTTCCTGATTGTACCATCTAGGTTCTGCACTATCACGCTTCAGTTTGCTCGGAATAAATTTATCTGTACACTCTCGCATCATATCTCTGAACATGCACCAGGATTCCTCTGCGTCTGCACTATCGGTTAAATTGCTGAAATTAGTATATTTATTTCGCAGAAAAGACCTAAATCTTGTGAAATCGGCTTTGGCGAATACATAAAGTTTTCTTTTGGCCTTAACCTGTTTCTCAATAATTAACTGAAATTCCACTTACACTGCCTTGTGATCGCTTATTCCCTCAGCATCAGATACTCTATTCATACGCTCAGGAAGATTAGTAACAAATAAATCTAATATATTATTAAATCTCGTGGGAAATCTCACTAATTGATACAATGAGTGCTTACCGAAAGTTTCTAGTAACGCCTCGCACGATTCACGCTCTCTACCTCCGGGATAAAAGCAATGATGGCTCCAATCAATTGACGGAAGATTGAAATCGCCCCCGATTATAATGGCTTTATCTTTATTAGACGAATTTAGCGTCGCCACTTGTTTCTCCAGAGAATGAATAGTTTCCACGCTCGCATTTGGGGGTCTATAAAAAGCGCATATATTTATAGTTTTTGAGTCGCTTCCTTTCACACGACACCAAACACTTTCGACTTCGTCGTCGTTAATCTGTATTGGGTAACTTTCGTATTTATTGCTAACTGCTATAAAGACTCCACCTCCCGACCGGATACATCGATCTTTTCTGAAGACGCTATAGTCACGAGGAAAGATCTCCTGACTGGCTATGTCTGCCGTAAGCCAACTTTCAGTGCCTATAACTACATCAGCACGCAGACTACGAATAAAATGTTCAAATTCGGCCTCCTTCCTGCGAATGCTGCGACAATTAACCGTAATGATTTTTAATTTCTCGCTATGACTACGTAACGATTCCTCGCGCTCTACTGAGCTATTATTACTGTTATTATTATTAAGATTATAATTATTATTATTTACTGCCTCCTTATCCTTCCTACTATGTCGACTATTTCTACGCTTGGAATGTATTCTACTGTTACTTAACGTCGGGTTTATAGCGCTATTAAGGTCGCACGCATTATCTACGGAATTGTTGCATGGAAAATCGTTTATCCCCATGCCTTCGATAATTCTGTTACCGCACGGATATCTTACATTTTCCCCTATTGTGCTCTCAATTAATCCCATACCGGTAAGCTGCCTACATCCTAACCTACCATCTGATCTACTATTGGCGTGCATCTCAACGCTTGCTAAAAAATTGCAATTGCTTTCTGCTGAATTACAAAAAACTACACAACCAACAACATAACTCATTCAGCCTTAAGGTTTACCTTGGACACGAGAGGGGTTCGAATCCTGGGCGCCGACTTAGGATGGCAGATTGCCACGTATCTGTCGGCGATCATGATCGTGAGGAAAATCGAGGGCGTAAAATAACTGATTTTCTCTGTCACCATGTAAAACCGACACATGTCGTCACCGAAAGTCCATCGGCCCACATTGAGGGTGATTAAGTAGAATGGGATGGTTATGAGGAAGCACAGGTCCGCCACTGCTAGGTTGACTATGTACACGTTGGCCACCGTTCGCATCTTGGAGCAGCGTAGGACCACGTAGATCACCAGCATGTTCCCACCGAGACCAACCACAAACATTAATCCGTAGAGAAACTGAAAATGCGATCAATAAATCATTAATATGGCTAGTAATACGTCCGATAAATGAATATAAAACTTAAATATAATTGAGGGGATGAAGAATTTGTTGTTATTATAATGGAATTGAGCATAACGGCATTCGAAATATCGTCGAGGATTCTTTTTATAAGAGAACGTGAATTCTGACGAAGGAGGTGGAAAAAATATAATTTACTCCAAGTCAACACCTGAAATGAAATTACTAACGATTGCGGAGTTTTTTTCTTCGTTTATAATAAAGTGACAACGTTTAGATGCGCCAATTCAAATCTTACTATTTAAATATAGTGGATATTAAATATTGCTGTGAAAAAAGAAAGCTACTTGAAAGATCCTGCGCAGGAATTAATAGCTAATTAAACTCGTCATCACCGTTTACACGGCTCATGGCCGGATAAAACAACGGGCAGCGTCCGCTTAACGTACAGATTACGTTCTTGAAAATTCGTACTTTAAGCGGTTGTACGTTGAGCGGACGGTCATTTTCCATATAAACTAATATTATAAATGGAGATGCGTTCCCGAAATGGAAAGCACATATTTTTTCATTCAAAATCAAGTTGGAATATTGCACTATTGTATTTATAAATTAAGTAACATTAAATTTAAACATACATACAATATATTAAAACAAATAAATATCATAAAACTTTAAAATAACAATTTAAAAAAGATTTATTACCTGAAATTATCTTCCCCGTATCCTAACGGTAGTTGAAGCGTTCTTATGTGGTAGAAGAAGAGTTATTGTTCGTTAGAAAAGGAGCTGTTATCAGAGAATTTTGAAATTGATTTAGATGGAGAGTCTAATGGTGACTTTAGTGGTGATTTTCGTGTTGGTGAATGGGTCGCATGATTTCTTTCAAGTTTTTTTGAAGAAGTTGTCCAAAGAAAGTTGAAGAGAGGCCTTCCGTTTTTCATCGTACAACACCTTATAACATGCCATGTCATTACGGAGAGATTTAACAACAGAAGAAATTATTTCATCATCAGGGTCACAGTCTTCTATGTCAGCTATCTTATCTTCTAGCTTCTTATGGATCTCGCCAAAAATTTTCAAATTCAAAGTTTTCTTAAATGGGGGGGGGGTTTTCATTGGCATCAACATTATCTTGGTCTGCTGTCATTTGCTCCTGTAACTCAATCAAATCTTCAATGGAAAGCTCCTCAGCATGAGACTCCAACAATTCAGTGATATCAGCAGCATCCATCTCTAGATCAAATTTCCTCCACGTTTTTAAAATGTCTTTGGTTATATTCTCTGTTGTCTCTTCGAAGCTTTCATTGCCAGTAAAAAATTGAGGACAGAGCTTCCTTCATGCACCATTCAAGGTAGAATGGTAGAATACTTCATTTCGTTCCAGCAGGCGCTGATGTTCTGTACTGCATGAAGGTTGTAGAACATCCCGTGGTGACGTCACGATACTGAGAGAACATCGTCAACACGTAGTTCCAAATTTTCCCGCCGAACATAAGTGTCGCCTTTAGTAAAAAGCTGGGCATCACCGCATCGCTCTATAGCAGTGCTTCCCAAACTTTTGAGCTCCGCGGACCACTATAGCAACCCTCCGGGGCCTACGGACCACCTCATTTCTTTCACAAACGTACTTACTGTGACTACGCTTAAGAAAAGGGGTTAATTGGATACGCATTATAGCATTAAAAATTTATTACTATGAAATATTAAAATAAGCGCCATTTTAGGATAAACATTGTAACAATAAAAGAATTAATGCTAAAAAAATTAACGTTATTGAAATATTTAAACTATAATATTACAGACATCGCGATGCGTATATAGCAAGGTAGAAGCGACGCACACAGCTTTGCGTCTGTTTTACTCCTCAAGAACAATAGCCAAAAGGTTGCAAACAACTTATTCGACTACACAGGAAAAATGGATTTTTTGTTCAAAACGACGGGATAGTCGGGAAAAGGCCCAAAAAAGGGACTCTCCCGGCGAAAACGGGACGTATGATCACCCTAGCACTATATCTCAACAAAAACACGGAGTAAATTTTCACCGCACCTAAAACCGACAGCTGATTACACATGGTCACAAAATGATTTCCGCCGTAGTTTTTAGGATACTAAGAAAACAATATTCGGGGGTTGTTTAGATCCCAGATGACCTATCTAAAACAAATTTAAATTTAATGGGCGAGGCCGAGAACCTATCTAGGGTTAAGCGCTCGAGCAATCCCATTATCAACGTGGAGCACAAATCTCGATCTTTACCTCCAAGACATACAGCAAAAGATCACTGGACGGGGTGAAGAATCCGTCCGGCAAAGTGTCATTGCCCGCCATGGTGGTGTCCTCAATATCTTCATACATGTCCAATAGGCACCAGATCGACCTTCTGACTTTCCTTTTGCGCGGGGCGTTTTCTTCGGCGGCGATATTGTTGTGGAAGTGGTCGGGAGATTGCGAGTGGGGGCGGACAAAGAGGGATTTGAGGGCGTAGGAAGGGGAGGCCTAAGGCCACGTGACCGCGGTGCGGGAGAACGCGGAGGACGGAGGAGACGGCGCCGTGTTTTTCTCTCCTCTCGCTTTTCTCTTTTGCCCGCTCCTCCTGATTGGTCCTGACTGTTTTCAAGCCTTCTTCCGCAGATGCCTTTCTTCCGAACCGTAGCCGGCGCATATGGGATTATAGACACTTCGGCTGTACTATCTTAGAGCGTTATCGGAACATTTTGAGTGATTACTCATCGTCGGAAGGACTCGGACCGATTAACACTAATTGTTAATGTGAATATTACTTTCGCTATTTAGTGTGACGTCCCTCTCCCTCTTTTTCTACCGTTTCCTTCAATCAGGTGTTCTTCCGTGATCAGGTTCCGTTTGTATATAATTAAAATTGTCCATTATTTCCATGTAGTCATCCTGCTGATATGGCACCTAATTCGAAAGAAGCTTCATTTTAAAACGTTGTAGATGCATCATCAACTCTCTGCTAAATATGCCAGTCGAAGAATTGAATCTCTCTTGTTGAAATCATCAACTAAGTTACTCCATTGGTTTTGAGAAACTGAATTATTTCTTCGCGCAATTCATATATTCTGCTGAGCATTCGACCTCTAGAAAGCCATCTCACTTCCGTGTGGAAAAGAAGGACCGTGTGGAGAGAACCAATTTCTTCACAGAAAGCACGAAATAAACGATGCCCGCCCTCTAACATAATTTACTATTTTTACCGCATTAGACAGAATATTTTCCAAATTCTCTGGTAAAGTTTTTGCCATAAGTGCGTGTCTGTGTAACAGGCAATGGTTAATTACAACATGCGGAATTTCTTTTTTCATATAAGAAACAAAACCTGAATTTCTGCTTAACATAGCGGGGGCTCCATCAGTACAAACTGATCCTACATCAATTGACGATTTATGTTTGAGAAAGAAGCCCTTGACTTGAATGAACATGTCAATTCCTGTTGTTGTCAGTTCCAGTGGTTCACAAAACAAAAATTCTTCGACAACATCTCTCTCCTTTGCATAACGCACAAACACCATCAGTTGAGAGCAATTACTGACGTCAGTAGACTCATCGAGTTGGATAGCCACTTTCAGAGGATTGGCATTTATATCTTCTATCACTTGACTTAAAATGTCTTCACTCATATAGTGAATTCTCTAGCGAATTACATCATTAGAAAGAGAAATTTGTTGTATTTTCTTGTGTGCTTCTGAGCCAAGCACTATATTTGCTATTTCCAGTGCACACGGTTTTATTAATTCTTCAGCTATTGTGTAAGGTTTCTTCGTTTTTGCACACAAGTACGCACGATTCAGTTAAAACCTGTCTTCGGACAGAAGCATGATGATGATGACGCAACTTTATAAGATGTTTGTAACAATGGCTTCTGAACAGATGCATGTGTAAAAGCAGTAATAGTACCACCAGAATCGAATTTTGCCCTTTTAATTTTCAAGGAGTTAAAGACGTGAACATGAATAGTCTCATTTATAATGACTTGCGTTTATTCAAAGGCTGTGACAAATGACATTTTTCCAAAATGTTTCGTTGTATTTTTACTTGATGTTTCTATTTAATTTTTTTTTAAATCTCTAGATCAACACATCGCACCCCTAAAAACAGTGGCTCGCACCCCTGGGGGTGCGTGCAGCTCAGGTTAAGAACCACTGGACTAGGCGAATAGACCGTTCCGCTACTACCGCTTCGCTGATAAAGAACAAGATGATCCAAACAGAACTTCTGATACCTACTTTCTATTTAATCATTTATTTAACACTTATATTGGCTTTAATAGCTTTAAAGTCATCGCGGATATGTATTTCTTTGTGTTCCCAAATTTCTTAATTTAGCGCTATAAAATACTACAAATACATTCGAACGGAATATTAAATTGATCATGCGTATTTGTGCAGCCAAAATAACGCGTGTACGTATTAGAATACTAGTAGTTGGTGCTTGCATACTGCAAGCATTTCATCTCACCTTGAAAAAACATTAATTTTTCAGACAGACATTTCATCATTACAAATATTCTTTTAATAATTCTAAAGATTTCAACTCCGCAGCGATTTTCGTTTTTCCCACGTAAAAATAATAGTTTAAAAAAATCCCTAAATGTTACAATTATAAAAATTTTACACTTTATCCATAATGGGGTACTAATGTTACACATTTTAGCCAAATTTTAAAGTTGTAGCACTCCTAGAAGTAAAATAATATTTTTCTAATTGTTTAAATGTAAACAATTTTTAACGGCCGCCGCAATTCATATATGGAAAAATTGAATTGGTTATTTATGCAAATTCATTACTCTGTAAATAATTTGAAAATTTCAGCATCCTAGCTTATCCCGTAGTACATAAACAGTTATCTATTTGTTTAAATTTTAAGAATTTTTAACTACCAAACAAAATAAAATATCAAAATTTGTATAGTCCCTATTTCGTTTTTTTTTTAGAAATTCTACTTACAAAAAAAATTTCAACTTCGTAGCACATGCAAAAATACATAAACCATGAAAATTTGTTTAAACAATTGCGAAGTTTTAGCGGCCGCATTGTTGCACTTTTTGAAGATTTTCGTTTTTTCTAGTCGGTTTTGCACAAAATCCTACCTAAGAAAAAAAATTTCGAATCTCCAGCTCATCTGGAAGTGCCTAAACATTAGTATCCTCCTATATGTTATATCCTCTATAAGAGTCGTCGATATATAATGATATCGAATCTGAGTCCAACAATAGTTGTTGCTATGGCAACACCCTCGTAATTAGTGATATTAACTGCAAAATCGCCTGTATTTACGCGAAAGTCGGTATATTGGTTCAAAAGTTAATAGGGGGACGGACAGACACACACAACGACAAAACTATAAGCCTTCTTCCATTTTGAAAAGTAGGCTAAATATTAGTAACAAAGTGTGATTATTGTAAAGTGAACATTACGGAAAACAATTTCTTACGCAAGGATTATATTACGGGAAACAGAACTCGCCTTAACAAATACTCATGACAAAATTATGGCAATTAATTTTTTCCCTAGTACTTCGAATTAATCTCTTGCTTTAGAGACTGATTAGTGATATATTATGCGTGGAAATTTGGTTTTTATTAACCATTCCTTTATGCTACTATCAAGAAAAAGCTACGTATTTTTTTTAAATGGGACATTTCACCCGTATATTTCCTGTAATGTACTTGTTTCCATGACGTGAAAGTCTAAATATCCTAGAGTCTTTTACTTTTTTATGTTAATCATAATTAAATGTTAGTCTGTTTTCCCTTAGAAAATGCTTCTTCTGATTTACACATTTTTTCCCTTTTCGTCTAGCAGGTGAGGGATAGCGTGACTACCAATCCGATCGCGAGGTGACTCACTCGCCTTGTGCTCGTCGTGATCGCAGTTTTCTTCTTCTGCGGGATTCCCGAATGGGTGTAGAATTTCATCAACATCTGCATGCCTCACGGAGAACATACGGATTTTTTCACAGCACTGATGCTCGTGTACCGTATCAACGTAGCAACTTCTGCCATAAATCCAATTCTCTACGTCTTTCTAAGCGAGAGTTTCAAGAAGTCATTCGTGGGAGCATGTACGTGCACCGCCCGAAATAATATTAACACGGACATTCCCCTTTTGTCCCCCAGTGTCACCAACAATGAAATTGGTTAGCATCGCTTCGAAACGAGTTTTTTTATTTAAAAAAATACATCTAAACTAAAAATTATATTCGCAGCATTAATTGAAGCTCTGAAGTGTCGAAACGTGGGTGAAACTCTGGAGTCCACAAAGAACGAGCGTTCTCGAACAACAGAAAATAGATTAAGTTAAAACGTCTCAATTTCATTCTTGTTAAGGTTTTGAAAGACTAATATTAATGAGAAAATAGAAAATTTTCTGTTACGTTTTTCGGATCACTTTTCCGTCATGGCTTCGCGGGACGCGTTACGTGGTAACATAAACGCTGCATTTGATCGTGTTGATGTTAGGGAAAAAGTGAAAGCCCTATAAGAAGTCAGATGTTTGAGAATAAACATGCCCATGACGACATTCTTATCGAGCGTGTTAAATGGCTCTATCAACAGTTTTTTAGAACCCATCTGGTGAGGAGATGTTAGTAAATTGTCGCAACATTTTGGGTCAGAATGGGAACTGTGAAAGAAAATTCTAGGACATTATTCATCGCATCATAACCTCATTCTCGAGATAAATTTGCCTCCGAAAGGCTATATGGATTTATTTCCAGAAATTCTCCGTTCATCGAGATGTAAATATCAATAAAAATCAATAAAAGAATATTTTCGAGATCATCGTAATTTGTTGTTGATTTTTTACCTACAAATGGGGTCATTAAGGGATTGGGTCCTTTTCTCCCTAAAACATAAATAATTATCGATAGATAATTTCTCCATTCATATTATAAATACCATCATAATCAGTGATTAAGGAGAATGGGATGGTTATGAGGAAGCACAGGTCCGCCACTGCTAGGTTGACTATGTACACGTTGGCCACCGTTCGCATCTTGGAGCAGCGGAGGACCACGTAGATCACCAGCATGTTCCCACCGAGACCAACCACAAACATTAATCCGTAGAGAAACTGAAAATGCGATCAATAAATCATTAATATGGCTAGTAATACGTCCGATAAATGAATATAAAACTTTCAAATAATTGGGGGGATGAAGAATGTGTTGTTATTATTAATGGAATTGAGCATGACGGCATTGGAAATATCGTCGAGGATTCTTTTTATAAGAGAATGCCAATTCCGACAAAGGAGGTGGAAAAATAGTAATTTATTCCAAGTCAGGTTTTCTCCAGATACACGAAAAATGAAATTATTAACGATTGCGGAGTTTATTTCTTCGTTTATGATAAAGTGACAAGATTTATAGGCTCCAATTCAAATATAACTATTTATATCTAGTGGATATTATATATTGTTAGTGAAGCGATCTCGGGTTTACATCTGGGTTGTTTCAACGATCTCTGCAGACCTTACGGCGACTATCTCTGTCATCATCTTCAGGGGTCCTGGGTGCCGTGGGACGACGACGAAGCCCATTGACGGGTGTGAACCCAATGGAGTAGATTATAATAAATTAAATCATCTTTAATTCTCTTTCAGAATTTTTCGGATTATTTTTATTGAATTTAGGCAAAAAATATATTAAATCCGTTATATTGGCAACCGTGACTCAGATTCATATGTGAAATTTTTATATTTTCTATAAATTATTATTATGTGGGTGTCTATAATTTTTTCGATGGCTATATATTTCATAGAAGCTTTTTTACTTATTATTATTAAATCCTTATCGCTCCTCTTATAATAATACCTTGTACATGCATTTTATTTTTATTACATTATAATCACATTGGTGTTGCAATACTATTAATAATCATTAATGCGATCTTCTCGGAATAGTTCACATTGAAAATTCATTTGAACACTATTTTAGATGCCTATATTTGTTTATGTAGTTTTTGCCATGATCATAATTTTATTCTTTGGAACTGTTCCTATGGCTTATTTTTTACTTTGGATGAAATGTTTTCTAATTATAGGCCTTTAAGACCAGTTGTTCTTGCATTTTTCTAAAAGCCCTCACATTTAAGAATCATATACCTTTTTTTCAGTATTTAAGATAGGTAATACTGTTGTAAAGGATGTTAATTTGGACAAATTTAAATAAAAAATTTTAAAGTGTTGTGTTGTAACTTAGCAATTCTTCAGCTAAGTATACTTACACAGTGGTTTTACCTTGCTGGTTGATATGATGTTAGGAAAAGAACAATTTATTATCTTTTCCATTTAAGTTAGGTGACTAAAATATAAAATATTGAAGTTTCGCTCGTACTAGTATCTAAAGCTGAAACACTCTGGAATAGCAATATATTTTCGTTAATTTTAAGCAATATGACTGGATAAGTCAGTATTTTAATAAATGAAGCAAAAGATACCATCAAAGTTCTTACTACTTATATTTCAAACATTGTTACGTTTGTCACTGAGTTCTCTACTTCTGTCTACCATTCTCACAATTGTAAAAAGATTAAACTTTAAATAGAGCGACCCCCACATCACTCAAGAGCTTGTAGACACTTTTGCAATTGTTTACGCTCATGGTAGCAGAAAAATTATCATCACTATATTATAGAGTTTATCAGCAACGATGACATTCCACTAAATCAAAGTTTCCCAACAGAGGTCGCGACCTCGTTTCGTATAATGAATATCATATTTGTGTTTGAGAACTGGTCCGAGATTTTCTCTATTTTTATCTCGAGAGGAGAGGAAGGAAACAGCCCACCCGAATCATCTGGACCATTCGCCATCCTCTTCCACGTCCGACCACTTCAACAACAACGCGAATACAACTCAGGTCGATCTGGTGGCTGTTCATCATGAATGAAGACTTTGAGGACATCATAAACACCATAGACAGTTCATTCACCTTGAACCCATGGCATTATTTAGTGCAGGTAAGGCTCAGGATTTATGGCCCCTAAGTGATTAATGGCAAAGTTCTAGAGTTCAAATAAGGCATTTCAAACTCGCAGCCCTATCTGTGCCTTACTGCGGTCCGAGAGCTAATTTTTGTCTCAAGTGAATCGAGTGGAATTTTATATAAATGCGTTAGACTGCAAAGCTATGATTAAAAAGAAATCCGTAAAATTTAACACAAGAATTCATATAACATACATTCAAATTACGACAGCAAAACACTTCAGATTGAAATGTAAACCCTAAAACGTAATTTAGACTTGATTTTCGCTGATATGATACAATTTTTCCCCATTCTCTATTGTACCATATTTACTTGTGAAATTGCCTCTATCGCGTAATTTCCTCAAATGAACTATGAGGAGGAAATAAAATATTATTATTTCTGCTATTGACAGTTTCTTAGTATAACGGGAAAACCGCGTATTTGCCCCATGCTTGTTTTAGTGTAAGAAAATCGTGCGAAAAACTGGGGCAATTATTCGAGTAAATACGGTATCTACTGCCAGAGTATCACTAGAAGTATATACATATCAATTAAATTTGACCTTAGACATAACAAGAGAATGAAGTAATAATAAATATATAATAATATTCTCTCCCTCCCTCTCTCCGTCCCTCTCTCTCTCCGCCCCTCTCTGTACCTCTCTCCGTCCCTCTCTCCCTCCCTCTGTCTCCATCCCTCTGTCTCCCTCCCTCTCTATTCCCCTCCTCTCCTGCGACCTCCTTGCTCGCCCTCCCTCTCTGCCACTCTTCTCTCTCACCTCCTCCTCTCTCATTCCCTCCTCTCCCAATCCATAACTCTCCATCTTTTTCTCCGTCTCCTTCCTTATCTCTTTCCTCCCGTCCATTTATAATTTTATACCTATCTTACCTTCTATGTGCCTTCCATTCTATATTCTATATAATATTGAATATGGAGTTATGAATGCAGCGATATTCTATGATAAATTACCAGTAAAATAAAAGAAAAATCACACTTCTAGGTTGAAAAATAAATTTTTTATTGAATATTAGAGATGATATTTACAAACAGTATTTTGAGAAAATTTAAACCAAATCACGTAATTAAAAATATGTTCTACTCGTACTTCACTTATTTTTGATACGGTCATACTTATTAAACCAGAGAATCGTTCCCTGCAATTTTCTATACATCGATATTTTATACCCTTTTTCACAAAAATGCTGATATCTCCGAAACTACAATCGATAAAGTGAGATTTTTCTCTGGCGGACGTCCACAAACATGCAAAAAGTTAATGTTAATGTTTTACTAGCGCTGTCGATTAGACGCTGCGGGGGTTATAACGTAGATTGTTTTAGCGCGGGCACTCTAGAACGATTGTCCCCAATTCGTTGCAATAGATTTCATTGGCAAGCAGTGAAAGTGGGATTTGCGAACGTTTTAAAAGTAGAAATGAATTCGATGCCATTCACCAAAAGTCAAGTTGAGAAGAGCCCGCAAGAAAGTTCTATTGGCAACGATGACCTTCCACTAAATCAGAGTTTCCCAGCATAGAGGTCGCGACCTAGTTTTGTATCATGAATATCATATTTGTGTTTGAGAACTGGTCCGAGATTTTCTTTATTTTTATCTCGAGAGGAGAGGAAGGAAACAGCCCACCCGAATCATCTGGACCATTCGCCATCCTCTTCCACGTCCAACCACTTCCACAACAACGCGAAAACAACGCAGGCCGATCTGGTGGCTGTTCATCATGAATGAAGACTTTGAGGACATCATAAACACCATAGACAGTTCATTCACCGTGAACCCATGGCATTATTTATTGCAGGTAAGGGTCAGGATTTATGGCCCCTAAGTGATTAATGGCAAAGTTCTAGAGTTCAAATAAGGCATTTCAAACTCGCATCCCTATCTGTGCCTTACTGCGGTCCGAGAGCTAATTTTTGTCTCAAGTGAATCGAGTGGAATTTTATATAAATGCGTTAGACTGCAAAACTATGATTATAAAGTAATCCGTAAAATTTAACACAAGAATTCATAAAATATACATTCAAATTACGACAACAAAACACTTCAGATTGATATGTAAACCCTAAAACGTAATTTAGACTTGATTTTCGCTGATATGATACCTCAATATCTACCTATCGTCCGATTCAAAGTTTATTCCGGCCCGACGAAGCATTTACATCTTGCAATGCTGCCCGCCATAGAATTCGAAACCACCAATGCGGCCCACCATATAGAAAAGTTTGCTCACCACTGCGATAGACGATAGTTTTTTCATAGTTACCGAATTACAATGGAACGCCTTTTCTAAAATTTTGTTTTTAACTGAAGAACAGGCGTCCAATCATCTAGCTAAAGTCTATCTTTCCAGCTCTGTCCCTCATTAAACAACTGCGCCCCTCTATAACATCCATCGCTTTAATGCGATCTATCTATAACGTTTTCCACTTTAATGAGACCCTAACGCCTCTTATGAGTTTGACATGCCTGGACTAAAATCATTCTTTATCGGACGGTGGGCAGATATTAATTATCGATTAGATGTAAGGCAAATATTAAGAGAATCAGTTATTTACGAAGCCCTATAAAAACTTGTGCGTTCGTATGGTTTCGAATGTCTTAAATATTGAATTTTAGATTTTCCGAAGACAATTTTGTTCCCATTTGTTTTTCAATTGTACCGTATTTAATTGCGTAATTGCCTCCATCGCGTAATTGCCCCACCTGAACTATGAGGAGGAAATAAAATATTATTTTTTCAGCTATTGACAGTTTCTTACTATAACGAGAAAACCGCGTATTTGCCCCATGCTTGTTTTAGTGTAAGAAAATCGTGCGAAAAACTGGGTAAATTATTCGAGTAAATACGGTATCTACCGCCAGAGTATCACTAGAAGTATATACATAACAATTAAATTTGATCTTAGACATAACAAGAGAGGAAAGATGCACGCACCATGCGTGCATACAAGCGAGGCAGAGGCGTTCTTTGCGATTGATGCAATCATGTCAATAAAGATAAATATTAATGGCGTACATTAGTATAATGTCTAAAAACTGATATGACAAAGAAATATAAAATTTTTCCTTAACCGATTTATTTCCTAATAGCTTGTACTTAATAAAACAATCGACAATTATTTAAAACTTACCCCACTCGAATAGTAGTAATATAATCCTTATGTTTACGTTCATTCTTTCGTCGTGATTACCCATTTCAATTCACTTACGTTTTGTATACGCAAAGATAATAGACGTTTACGGCCTTGGTAGCGTGTTAAGGGTTAAGGAAGCGGTGGGTTTAAGTGGGCGGCTGCCCCATTTATAATAGGAAGAGAAGTACAAATTAAAAAATTTAAGTGGTTGGGGGTTGGATTCAACTTATTTCCTCCCCCTGTTTTGGATTAAGGGGTTGGGGGTTGGATTCCTGTATATGTGTATATATGTGTATACGCAAAGGAAATAGACATGTTTACAACCTTGGTAGCATGTCTAGCTCCCAATGCCAAGGGTTCGAATTCTGTCGTGGGCGTAGTCGTTTTTATTTATTGTCTATCTATTATAACACATGTAATTGGAGAGATCTGTTTGTACTAAATAAAATATTATTATTTATTTCTTCGTCGTAGATAATCCATTTCCCTTCATTTACTAAAAGTTGCGTGCGCACAAAAGAAATTTAAATTGATTAGTTATTTACAGCAGTTATTGTTTACTTCAGTTACCACGAAGATTGTTTTCGTTGACAACAATTAAAAACAACGAAAATTTTCAAAGTGAATCACGACATTCTCATTTGATTTTCTTCAAATTCGCTAAACCTTCAATAAAAATTTACTGAACAAAACATATGCTATTTGGGCTTAGGTTTGATATAAGACACCCATGAACACTGCTGACCAACACCAAAGGGTTATAGAAGCCGGGGGTTAAGTGGGTGGCAGCCACATTTATAATAGAAAGAAAAGTACAAATTAAACAAGTTAAGTGGTTGGGGGTTGGATTCGATTTATTTCCTCCTCCTGTTTTGGGCTATGTTGTTGGGGGTTGGATTCATTCCATTTTCCTTCCCCGGGTTGGGTTAAGTGGTTGGGTGTTGGATTCGTTCCACTCTCCTCCCCCGAGTTGAGTTGGGATTTTTTGTCATAAGTGATATATTAAAAGATATAAAGAAAAGTTCATTTTTTGTTACCAGGAATGTGGCACTCCCGATCAGGCCACGTGAACCATTTTTATAATTTTCTTATTTTCTTTGTCCTTGCGTTTTAAAACCAAATTTCATGAACTTCCGCCCAATAGTTTCGGAGATGAAACATGCGGACGGACGGACACGACCTGATCTGACTTTTTGTGAAGAACGTCCAAAAATGGCATAACACACGCATACATATTAAGTAATTAATTTTTAGGTATGAAAGGCACAAGATTTGCGGATAATCAAACAGCAAAAAATTGTTCAAACAAATGAAGACTTTTCTCTGTAAACCCGACTTACGAGTGAAATCAGTAATCCTGAATTTATAAGGCGTATAATGACGCAAATTATTTAGGAAGAGCCCTTAATTTTTAATAGCTTTAAAGTCACTCCTTACGGAGACATGCCCATTATAATTGAGAATTTTTAAATTTATATTAATTTGAACCTTCCTACTTACGCTGAGTTAAAACACCACAGCTGCACAAATTATTTTTCAAGTCAACGAAATGTAAGCTTCACAGAAAATTAAACTACATTTTTGTAATATATTTACCCGCCCATGAGTCGTGTAAACGGAGACGATGTCTCAAATCGCATTCGTCCCTCCATTCTTATCAGGAATAAAATCCATTAGATTGAAATATTTGGATTATAATTCTTACCTCGAAACTTAGCTTCTTTATCATAAATTAATCAAGGAACTCTGTAGACATTAATCATTGTATTTCACTCTCTGCCGGGAGAAAGTTGGAAATGGAGTAAATTAATTTTTTCTAAAGCATTCGTTGGAATTGAAATTCTCTTATAAAAAGACTCCTCGCGAATTTCACGGCGACATTTTGAATGCCGTTATGCTCAATTCCATAACGATAACAAAAAATTGTTCATTTTTTCAGTTATTGAAAAGTTTAGTATTTATTTAAATTTTATTACATATTTACTCAGCACATGTATGCGTCATATGCCGCAATTTCAGGTTATCTACGGATTAGTGTGTGTGGTTGGTCTCGGTGGGAACATGTTGGTGATCTATGTGGTCCTACGCTACTCCAAGATGCAGACGGCGACCAACGTGTACATATTAAACCTTGCAGTGACGGACGTGTGCTTCCTCATATCCATCCCATTCTACTTAATCTCCTTCAATCTGGACCGATGGCCTTTCGGTGACGACATGTGTCGGGTTTACACAGTCGCAGTGTCCATCAGAAATTATACGCACCCCATTTTCCTCACCATCATGATCGCCGACAGATACGTGGCAGGCTGTCATCCAATGTCGGCGCAAAGAGTTCGAACTCCGCTCGGAACCAAGGTAAATCTTAAGGTTGAATGCGTAGTATTATGGTGGTTTAGCAATTATAATTAAAAAATGAGCGATGACACGCGACGAAAGGACCACGTCTCTATTTAAAAAACGATGCTTATACTCATATAAATAACATAGTAAAAAGATTTAAGAATTTTTTATTAATGGACTTTAGGTGCTTTACCTACGTTCTTTAGTTTACGGAATTGTGATCATAATGTATTTTCTGTTCGTTTGTTCGTTTCTATGACGCTCTTCAATTATTCATCTCTCAGACGCCCTGTTACCCAGTCCTAGCTCATGTCTCTCATAACCTTTCCTCATCTTGGATCTCTTCTCTCAGCAAACGACCTTCTCCTCTTGTAAAAGCTCTGCTGGCCTCTTTATTCTCTTTGTTTGTCTTATCCTTCTGCCAATTTTTCTCCTCCTCTCATGAACGCATAATTGAATCAACTCCTGGAGTGGATCTTGGAGACGACGTGTGTATGTTGGATTGTTGGATGATTTATTTCTCTACCTTTCAATTGCAGGTCGTGTCGTGCGCGGCTTGGGCGGCGAGTTTTCTTCTCATGATCCCCGTCATCATGTACTCATATGTGAAGGACAACTTCTGTTTCCCTAATTGGCCCGACGGTGAAACCATGACCGGAAATTATATCTACTTACTCTACATCTTCATCTTGGGGTTTTTCATCCCACTCATACTAATCTCCGTATTCTGTTTTCCCGTCATCCGTCAGCAGTGCGTCGACTCTTCGAGATCTGGAAACGCCACTTCTGGCCTAAATTACTCCCCTCCGTCTAACCTTGGTTTGTTTTTCGTACAATATTTATGGATATTATTATAAATTTTAAAAGCTCTCCTATTAATTTAATTTATATTCCTAAACCAAATAGGAAAATATCATTCCGTTCCTTTTTCCTTTGTATTTATAAGTACATGCAAAGCATTCGATTGTTTTCTGAATGCTGATAGGATTGTTTTGGTTTATAAGCGCTTTTCTTTGAGTGAGATTGAAAGAGTATAAACATTCAGCGGTTCAGGAAATGAAAGTCACGACAAACGGAGGGAAGGACTAGACGAATAATCCATTCCGCTACTACCGCTTCGTCGATAATGAACATGATGATTCAAACAGAACTTATGATACCTACTTTCTATTTAATCATTTACTTAACACTTATATTGGCTTTAATAGTTTTAAAGTCATCGCGGATATGTAGTTCTTTGTGTACCCAAATTTCATAATTTAGCGTTATAAAATACTACAAATACTTTAGAACGGAATATTAAATTGATCAAGCGTATTTGTGCAGCAAAAATAACGCGTGTACTTATTAGAATATATCAAATCTGTGTCCAACAATAGTTGTTGCTATGGCAACACCGTCGTAATGAGTGATAAAAACTGCAAGATCGCCAGTATTTACGCGAAATTCTAAGAAATACAAGCGATAAGCAAAATTTTAGGATAAAAAAGTAGAATTTTCATTCCTTTGCTCAGAAAATAGTATAAAACTCGCTTCGATATAACAATTCTAAGATATTTTAATGTGCAAGAGAAAATTACCCCGCACGGGAGCACGGCTAATGTAGCAAGAGATTTCCACCAAGTTTCATGAAAATAGGTGTATTGGTTCAAAAGTTAATAGGGAGGACGGACAGACAGACACAACGACAAAACTATAAGCCTTTTTCCATTCTGGAAAGTAGGCTAAAAATTAGCAACAAAGTAATGATTATTGTGAAGTGAAAATTACAGAAAACAATTTCTTACGCAAGGATTATATTACGGGAAACAGAACTCGCCTTAACAAATACTCATGACAAAAATATGGCAATTTATTTTTCCCTAGTACTTGCAATTATGGTTTTTTTTAGTATGATTTACGAATAAATATCTTGCTTAAGAGACTGATTGGTGATGTGGAAATGCGTGGAAATTTGGTTTTTATTAACCATTCCTTTATGCTACTGTCAAGAAAGAGCTCTGTATTTTTTTGTAATGGGACATTTCTCCCGGATATTTTCTGTAGTGTACTTGTTTCCATGACGTGAATGTCTAAATATCCTAGAGCCTTTTACTTTTTTATGTTAATCATAATTAAATGAAAACGTTAGACACTTTTCCCTTAGAAAATGCTTCTTCTGATTTACACATTTTTTCCCATTTCGTCTAGCAGGTGACGGATCGTGTGACTACCAATCCAATCGCGAGGTGACTCGCCTTGTGCTCGTCGTGATCGCAGTTTTCTTCTTTTGCGGGATTCCCGAATTGGTGTTGATTGTCATCTACATCTGCATGCCGCTCATAGATCATACGGGTTTTCACACAGTACTGATGTTCGTGAACTGTATCAGCGTTGCAACTTCTGCCATCAATCCAATTCTCTACGTCTTTCTAAGCAAGAGTTTCAAGAAGTCATTCGTGGGAGCGTGTACGTGCACCGCCCGAAATAATATTAACACGGACATTCCCCTTGATAACAGTGTCACCAACAATGAAATTGGTTAGCATCGCTTCGAGGCGAGTTTTTTTATTTAAAAAAAAATCTAAGCTAAAAATTATATTCGCAGCATTAATTGAAGCTCTGAAGTGTCGAAACGTTGGTGAAACTCTGGAGTCGACAGAGAACGAGCGTTCTCTAACAACAGAAAATACATTAAGTTAAAACGTCCCAATTTCATTCTTGAAAAGGTTTTGAAAGCCTAATATTAATGAGAAAATAGAAAATTTTCTGTTTTGTCACTTTTCCATCATGGCTTCGCGGGCCGCGTTACGTTGGTCACATAAACGCTACATTTGATTTTGTTGATGTTAGGGGAAAAGTGAGGTCCCTATAAGAAGTCAGATGTTTGAGATAAACATGCCCATGAGTCATGGGCCGGCTTCAGACTTTTGGCCGTCCTGAGGCGGGAAATCTTTGGTCGCCCCCCTCCCACCCTCATGTCCGTGTTGATCAGGAGTTCACACTTTGTTACCTTTTATATATATATATGTATATGCCATCTGCCATCATCTATTATTACAGGTAATATTACAAGCATTTAAATATAATACCAAAAAATAAAACTCATCTTTCATTTTATTTATTTAAAAAACTTTCTTCGATATTTTATGGCTGCAAAGTCGTCAATTATGTCTTCATATTTCAAAGACTCTATAAGGTCGCTTTCTATGGACATAAATGATAGACCAGTTAAACTGTCGTTAGACATTGTTGTACGTAAATAATTTTTTATAATTTTTAACTTAGAAAATGACCTTTCTGCTGATGCCACTGTCAAAGGTAGAGTTAACAATATTCTAATGTCTATGAAGCTATTGGGATAAACATCAGTTAAGTTGTTTTGGTGAATGAATTTCAATATATCTACTGGTAATGATTCTGGTGTGACTTGTTTCACTAAAACACTTAATTCTTCACTCATATAAATAAATAAATATCTCGAGCGTCTATGTCACTTTCTTCACCAACACTTAGTATAGTCTGCAAATTTTTACAGTGAATTAAAATTGTTTTCTTGTCCATGTTTTTCAATTCACTTAAGTCATACAAGAAACTAAAATATTTACTGTGGTGTTTGAGGAACTGCGACCTCTCCTTTATGGAAGAAATTGTTTGATCCAATACAAAATAATAAAAATTTACTCGGAAGTTGTCTTGAGGATCTAGTAAACTTTCAACGACGTGCGCACATTCAAAATTGGTATTTCTCCTCCGTGGTCGAATTTCTGTATCTCGCATAAATTTTGTTTCTATCTCTAATTCTGTTGCCAGTTCTCGAGCATCTATAATCATTTTATTGAACCCTATTTCCGATCTACAATCTTCGAAATATGCTGTAATCTGCTCAAGGGAATTTACTGAGGCCTTCAAATCAACGGATGGACTTTGAAAAAATTTACTAACACCATTTATCTTAAACAGAATATCGTACCAAATAACCAGCGAACAGAGAAATTTGAATTTTTTTATTTTTTGTGCTAAATACTTGGTCTCATTTCTGGAGGCAGAATCTCGTGAAGCATCATTCAGTATCTCAAAGAGAGCTTCATAAACTTCTCCAATTTGATACCTTAATGGCTTTAAGGCATTGCTACGGCTTTCACATCGGGTATCACTCAACGGTTTTAAGGTCATTTTGGGAACATGCTTTGTTAGTACTTCCCACCGTTTAGTAGAAGCAGAGAAAAAGCTATATAATTCTTGCACTACAGAAAAAAACAGTTACTTAGCATGATACTTTTACAGCATCGCTGACTACTAAATTTAGGGAATGAGCACAACAAGGAATAAAGAACGCCATGGGGTTTAGATTTTGTATCCTTGACTGGACACCTGAGTGCTTACCTCGCATGTTAGATGCATTATCGTATCCTTGGCCTCTCATATCTTTTAACGGTAATTTTATCTTACGTAGTTTCTCTAATAAAAAATCCGTTAATCCTTCCCCAGTTGTGTCCTGAATTGGGAAGAAACCTAGGAAACGTTCATGAATGTTTACTTTTCCTCCTTCATGAAATGCAAAAAACCGAATAACAATCGATATTTGTTCTCAGTTGCTTTTATCGGGTGTGATATCCAATAATACTGAATAACATTTGGCCTTAAGAACCATATTTATGATATTTTGTTTAATGCGCTGAGAAATTAATTCTATAAGCTCATTCTGTTTGTTTTTTTCTCAAATAATGGGCTTGCAGTTTATTTGTTTCCGACATACTCTTCTGTTTTTGAATTCTCCTCAAGTGTCCTCCCATATCACCGTCAAATTTTGCCACCATTTCAATTAACTTTAAAAAATTTGTTTGGATCATATAATTCATCAGAATCTCCTCGAAATGCTAAACATTGCTTGGCAATTTTCACAACCCATTTCAGAACTTTATACCAATGTTGTTTTTCGCTTTCCCAAAGACGCTGCTGAACGAGATCGATTGTCTTGTGATTTTTAGTTCTTTTGAGTATTTCTACCCAGTCATCGTACTTCAACAAATGTGATCAACTTTTTTAGTGTTGTTTTAGAACTCTGGATATATTTTTCCAATTTGAAAATCCTGTTTCCCCAGATAGACATGTCAGAATTTCTAAATAGTTTGCAGCAAAAGCAATAAACTGAATTTCGTATTTCTGAGTACACTAACCAAACTCTATGCATTTTCTCACCATTTGGCAACAACCTTTTGTAATTTTTAATAGTAAAAGATCTTCCTTCGGTATTTTTTGGAAAACTAAAATTTTGAAGCTGAACTGGCCCCATTGCGACTATATAGCCAAAAACACTACTTGAAATTACACTAGGCCATGAACCAAGATCACCAGCCCGTTTGAGCAAGTTTAATTCTTCGCTTAATTTTTCTGTTTTTCTGTTCATTCTGAATGGTACTGTCACTGTTTTGGGTTTCTGTGGGACAACCTTCATCACACGATACTGTTACTACTGTCATTTCTTCCTTACTTGTGCCCGCATCCTCATCATAAGCTTGTTGCTGGCAGATATAATCGCCATCTATGTATATACAAAATACTTCGTCCGTCCACCGCAATTACTTCGAAGAATTACCTCCTCTGCTATTTTACGCTTCCGGTATTGAACACCTGAGAGGCGTTTCTTTTTCCGATCAGCCATTTTTAATGGGTCAATTTTCTACCTTTAAAAGAAGTTATATGCGAACTTTAATTATTTATAATTTGCAAATGATAACGCCCCGACGGGGCGAAATTTGAAGTTGATAGATTCGAAAAAAATTAAAACCTTAATGAATAACTATGATGATGAATTAGGAATAATATTTAAAAATGGTTAATATAACAGTACAATACCTAATGTATATGGATATTATAATATATTCTTTCACATATTTACATTAAAATAAAGCGATCAAGTTGAAAGTATTAAAAAATTGATGGTTTGAAATGGATATATAAATAATGGAAGATGTAAAAGGTACCGAAAAATTATTTAAATAGAAAAAGTTATAAATTAGAGAGAAAAAGTGTAGATTAGAAAAAATATTAATGGATTTATTTATATTACAAGGGTTTAACTAATAATGATAGCTTGAATAAGATTTTTATTTTTGCAGATAAATTTATGTAACTTGAGAATAAAAAGATTCTTGCTATAAAAGTTTATTGAAATTGTTGCGATTCAATAAATTCTTTTATATTATTATTAGCCCTGTTTTTTTAATCACATTGTATATATCTATATTTTTGCCAAATAAATTTTTAATTTGGAGATTCAACATAGAACTCTTGGATTAAACGGAATTTTTAAGTATCATAAATAATTAAAAATTTTCGAGGCGGATTTTGAAGTTGATCCCAAAATTCATTATTGTGCGAACTTCCATTAAACAACAATATTTGGAAGGGAACCGCATATTTTAATTTACAGTGGATTCGTATTCACCCATTGGATCAACATTGAATAAGAGAGACAAACTGAGAAAAGAAAATATAATCTCATTTTGCCAGCGAAAAATTTAAAATCTCGTATAAGTTAATGTTGCTATGAACATATTTAACACTCAGTGAATAAAATATATCAAACTATCAAATTGCGTACTATTACAGAAAAAACGTAAATACATCGCGCCACAAAAAACAGGCCGGAATATGTAAATCTCATTTTAAAATGAAGCTATAAAAATAAAAAGTTTTTAAATGTATACATATAAAAATAATTGTTTAATTTAATAGAGTATGAAATGTGGGCAATATGTTGAACTATTTCTCAAAATAAAATCTTCG
The DNA here is from genome assembly GCA_028673005.1 of Tanypteryx hageni. Taxonomy (NCBI): domain Eukaryota; kingdom Metazoa; phylum Arthropoda; class Insecta; order Odonata; family Petaluridae; genus Tanypteryx; species Tanypteryx hageni. The sequence continues at coordinate 98,704,909 of CM054116.1, forward strand.
CTAATCTTAAAATGTGAAATGCAATTTAGATATTTTTACGAGTTGAAATAAATAGGGTGCAACAGTGCAATCCAACAATTTGAATAGCAGTAGTGGAATTACGTTAAAATGAGATGAAACGCAAAACTAATATAGACGTCAGATTTAAGCCATTCCGAGTTGGAGACGCTAATATTTAGAGACGCTAGGAATAAGACACTCGATTGAAATTTCTGTAGAAAATATGCGACCCACGTTTGTCAATTCTATCATTTAAATAAAGTTAAAAAGAAACAATTCATCGAGAATTCTTAATTTATGATCAAAGGCACAGCAACTAATAGTAATATTCATATAAGACAAAGTGAAATTCACTATTTTGATATCAATGATTGATCTGAAAATTGGAAATTTTCTCAATTATTAAATTATACCTAAGTTTGTGAAAATCTTAACATGAAAAAAGAACTTGCTATCTTGAGTAGGGGGGAAGAGATTTATCGAATTTATCGTACAATAATGGAAAGATACTAAATAAACCCTCCCTAAGGACTGCATAACCTTACAGAGGTGGGAGGGTTTGTGTACTCTTACGAACCAAAGAGCTATGCCGGCGGGAGATAATTCTCCTGGTAGGACCATCCAAGCCGGAAAGGTCTGAGGGGAAGAGTCAGACTAAGAAGCAGTCTTGGGGGTTTTACATCCCCCTGTGCAAGGGCAGCAGCTTGCACAGTACCTCTGTAGGTGGTGATCATGTGGATCTGAACAGCTACAGATGGGTAATCACTCTGTGAAACTGCGATGAGGAAAGCAAGGGGAAATTACCTCATTATATTTCCCATGATAGGCTGAAAAGCTGAAAATACCTCTATGGATCTTTCTGGGGTAAAATATTCCGGAGGTAAAATAGTCCCCCAATCGGATCTCCGGGTGGGGACTACCCTAGGGGATGCACAGAGGAAATTTAACATTAATAGGAAAGCAAGTGGTGAGAAATTAAGAATAGGCACATGGAATGTTAGGACTATGAATTCAGGGGGTAAACTAGAGAACTTAAAAAGGGAAATGAGAAGGAATAATGTAGGTATAGTAGGTCTTAGTGAAGTTCGGTGGGAAGGAGAAGGCGAGATAAATTCAGACGAATTTAAGATTATTTACTCGGGAGGGGAGAAAAAGGAAAGGGGAGTGGGGATTATAATGAGAAAAGAGATAGCTGAAAGAATTAGCAAGGTAGTGACAGTTAATGATAGATTAATAGCCGTAAAACCTCAGATGGAGCCAGTGGAAATGCTTATAATTCAAGTGTATATGCCAACGACTAATGCTGGCGACGACGAAGTAGATGAAATGTATGAACAGATTATGGAGATATTGGAGGAGGAGGGAAAAGGAAGGATCACCACCATAGTAATGGGAGATTGGAACATTGTAGTCGGAGAGGGACAGGAAGATAACATAGTGGGAAAATATGGACTAGGGAAGAGAAATGAAAGAGGGGAGAAACTTGTGGAATTCTGCCATAGAAATAGATTAGTTGTAACTAATACATGGTTTAAGCATCACCAGCGGAGACTTTACACATGGAGAAGCCCAGGAGACCAGAGACGATACCAAATAGATTACATACTAGTCAATGAAAGATTTAGAAATAGCATTAAAAATGTGAAAACACTACCAGGGGCAGATATCGATTCTGACCACAACCTTTTGGTGGCAAGTATACAATGTAGACTGAAGAGCGTTAAGAGAAACATAAGAGTTAACAAGAAATGGAACTTAGAGGAACTCCTTAAAAACAAGGAGGCTATTATGACTGAGCTGGAGGAAAGGTTGGGGGAGAGAGATGAAGAAAATAGGAAGAGTGTAGATGAGGAGTGGAGATACATCCATAGCAGCATTAAAGATGTAATGGAAAAGAAGGTAGGAAAGATAACGGGTGAAAGAAACAAAAAACCCTGGATCACAGCAGCCATGCTGCAAAAAATGGAAGAGCGGAGAAAGTGGAAGAACATAAACACCGAAGAAGGCCAAAGAAAGTACAAGGAGTTAAATAATGCTTTAAGAAGGGAAACAGATAAAACCAGAGAACAGTGGATAAATGAGAAATGCGAGGAGATTGTCGAATGTGAAAGAATTTGTAGAACAGACCTCATGTATAGCAAAGCAAGGGAACTATTCAAGAAAAAAACAAAACAGTTAAGCAACTCACAAAATTTTTTAACCAAGTATATGATACTGGCATATGGCCTGAAGATTTTTTAGATGTTGTGATGGTACCACTGGAGAAAAAGAACAATGCAAAATGTTGTAAGGATTACAGAACTATTAGTTTAATTTCTCATACAGCTAAAGTTCTAACCAGAATAATAACCAAAAGAATTGAATGTAAAATAGAAAAGGAGCTGCAAGATAATCAGTTTGGTTTTAGAAGAGGAAGGGGGACTAGAGATGCTATAGGATGTATGAGGATCATGATAGAAAGAGTGCTAGAAGTCAATAAAGATATGTATTTTTGTTTTGTAGATTGGGAGAAAGCTTTTGACCGAGTGAAATGGGATAAGATGCTGGGTATTTTAAACAAAATAGGAATAGATTGGAAAGATAAAAGACTGCTTAAAAACCTTTACTTTGATCAAAAGATTAGAGTCAGGGTTGAAGGAGAAGAAACAGAAAGTACTTCAATAGGGAGGGGAGTGAGGCAGGGTTGTCCTATTTCACCAGCGATATTTAATATTTATGCAGAAACAATAACAGAAGAAGCGTTGATGGAAGAGAAAGGATTTAAGATAGGAGGTGAAAGTATTACCACCATTAAATACGCAGATGATCAGGGCTTAATAGCAGAAGGCGAGAAAGAGCTTCAGAGGATGACAGACAGACTAGTTGAGGTTGGCCAACAATATAGAATGAAGATCAATACAGAAAAAACGAAAGTCATGGTGGTTTCAAAGGAACATAAAGAATTAAATATAATGGTAAATGGCCAAAAATTGGAACAAGTAGTTTCAAATATCTCGGCAGTATTTTAGCACAGGATGGAAGTAGTACACAGGACATCAGAAGTAGGATTGCAATGGCAAAAGCAGCATTTAACGAGAAGAAGGAGCTTCTCACAAGCAAGAAAATAAATTTAGAAACAAGGAAGAAATTAGCAAAATGCTACATATGGAGCATAGCTCTTTATGGTGCAGAGACGTGGACGGTAAGGAGAAAGGAGGAAAAATACATAGAAAGTTTTGAGATGTGGGTATGGAGAAGAATGATGAAAGTGAAATGGACAGAGAGGAAGAGAAACGAAGAAGTATTAGAAATGGTGGGAGAAGAAAGGATGCTGATAAAAACAATCAGGAAAAGAACAGCAAATTGGATAGGGCACATATTGAGAAGACAGTGTTTACAAAGGACGATCTTAGAAGGAAAAATTAGTGGAAGAAGAGGAAGAGGGAGAAAAAATAGGAATATTAGATAATATAAAGCAGGGATATACTACTTATAGAGGTATAAAAGAGGCTTCTAGGGGGAGAGAGAAATGGAGGCAGCGATTCAGTTAAAACCTGTCTTCGGACAGAAGCATGATGATGATGACTAAATAAAAGTAATGATTATTATCTAAGGGCTAGATAAACGAATAACATCCAACAAGAAAAGGATAATATGTTAACAATTCTAATCTTACTATCAATCGTACTTAATTCGAAGAATCAAGAAATAGAAATATTATTAAGCTCGACTATAACTTAACTATAAGAATTCACTTTCGATATAAGAATTAAACTCACATCTTCCTCCTTTGTTTAGGAAACACATAAAGAAAAGCAAAGAAAAGGGTTTAATTTAGTAGGGACAGTATGGAGAAGAATTCATGGAAGAGCAGCGATAGTTATAGTCAGTCAGGACTTTCCAGTCATAAACGCCGGTAGTTTCCTCACAACAAAGGGTTTAGCGAAGTATGGGATGGGAAGTTTATCCGACAAAACGATCAGTCTAAATATTAAGGTTAGTGTATTTTTTTCAACTTTTGAGATTTTTACATTGAATTACTGAATTTGACTTACAAGTTATTATAGGAATCATCCGAAACGTTAGGGGTCATCATGGCACGGCGAAAATTCCGACATCGGATAACATTAATAAGAATAATTATTCCGAGAAATTTTACAATTCATTGCGAAATAATTAAAGTAAATCTCTCGAAATAAATCAGATTACTAAAATAATAGTTCAATATGAATATCAACAGTAACAATTCATTAAATTCAAACTAACCTCTCCTTTGGAAGATGATGCGCAGAGTGAAGATGTACCACGTAGTGATGAGAGAAGATCTGGATTGTTAGGATATCTTTCTACCTAAATTAAAATAGTTTTCTAAAACAAAACCCCAAAAGCGAAACCGAAGCCAGTAAAACCAAATGGTTAAAATACTAACCAGTTCTATTAGTTTTTACGCAAAATGCACATTGTCACTGAAAAAATGCGATATGACTCTCTCTCTCGCTCTCTTTGCGATGTTACTTCTTACACAAACGAAGAAAATCTGAGGGTCTACAAGTAATATCTTTTTCAAGAGATTTTGTGAGGTAAAGGAGAGAGGGTGCTCATGTGTACCCATGTGTGAAACATGTGTCAGAAGATTTTCTTGGGAATTTTCGTACAGAATGAAGCCGTCAAAGACCTGGTGGTTCCTGTCCTCCAATTATTACCTTCCTTTAAAAACATCCGAAAGAGTGCTATAAAACATTTTCTCTACTCTCGTGCAAATCGCGCCATTTATTGGGTTCTCAGAGAGTGGAAAGGGCTCAGGGAGGCATCATGTCCTTTTAAGTCACATATGTCGATGGGACCGATGTGAAAAATTTTCCCCCACTTTCTTGAAAACATCCCTTTTTCCCTTCACCCTCGGAGACAAAGGAGATGGCAAGCTTGTAAAAACTATCTCGTGGATCCGACCCACACATTTGCCTTCCCTGCATTTTGAGGTCGAAGACTATGGAAATGCAAAAGTAAAGGGAACACAGAGGGCGCTGCCTTTGTTTCCCGTTATACTCAATTTTTCCAAATGTGGCTCCTTGAGCTGGGTGGCCGCTCTTGCTGCAAGACCGAACTTGCTGAGGAAGGAGTCATTATGTGACCATAATCGGAATGAGGCCGCCCCCTTGAGAGTGCGCCCTGAGGCGACTGCCTCAGTTGCTTACCGTCTGAAGCCGGCGCTGGTTAGTAGGTTAGTATACGGGACAGCTGACGTGCGGACGTGTAAATACTCGTGTCGGCGAGAGCACATACGTCACTGGTAGCACACGGGCTCTTATTTGCCTATAGCGGTTTATCCAATTCAATAATATGTAACAACAAAGCAACATTATTTCACTATTAAACATTAATTTTAATCCTTATGAAGCTTTTTTTACCAAGGTGACTCGTGAGGGTGATTTGATTTTGGAAAGACGGCAACTTCAGTCACTAGAAAGTCATCGTCACCTGAACTTTCATTCCAATTCGACCTTGATTTTTTTGGGGAGAATTTTAAGAGAATTCCAAAAGAATCTTTGTTAATTAATGTTATTTTTCTAAACTTAATACGTCTTCACTATCGCAAATAAAGAAGACACAAATAGATATTCGCACGTAACATCGCTCAAGCGCCTCTCCCACCATATAACGAAAGGTAAAACGTTGTATGAATTCTCTACTTACATTTTTTGTTATTCAATTTGTAAATGCCTCCTTTTATACGTTTTCGTCTAATGCTGTTCTATAGGAATTTAAAGTTTATTTTTTCCTTTTCAGTGCATATAAGAGCTATTAAAAATGTTACTTTCTTATTCTTTAATTTTATGTAGAACCATTATTATTCTTTGAATAGTCAACATTGATATGATTTTACAACTGCAACGTTCATTCCTATATCATTTAAAATTAATCAATTCTTTATTTATAGGGCATATAATCTTTTTGAATTTTATTGAATATTTTTTAAGTATTACGGAATGGACTAACTAAATTTAATTTTGGAAGCACAATATATGAGCATATTTTTGAGAGAAATTGTCTATAAAAAAGATTTTGAAGTGTAATTGATTTGTTAGTTATTCGCAACAGTATGCATTGAAAGGGATAAAAGTTTAAGTTACTAAAACTCATTTAATACAATAAACAAAACTTACAGCGTTTCGCCGCACACGCGTTACAGATAATAAGTGAAGCTTTACACACTAAACGAGATCCAATTAAATAGAATATTGTGGATTTTATAAATATTATACGAATTCAAGACCGACCGGATAAATGTTTGGAATAAGTAAAAGTTTGTATCAGGAAAGAGAAAGATGCATGTTTGTATCTCATTCCAAGGACCCAAGTTCGATTTCAATTACATAATTAAATCGGAAGAGTCAAGTCAGAAAGTGATCAAAAGTATTTATCACCCTAGAAACTAAAAATTCAACAGTCATATTTCCTTGAATAAACAGACTATGTTTAGATAAAAATAAATCAATCTTAAAAATAATGGCAACATTCAAAGCAGCAGAAGATACAGTACAAGAGAAAAAACCGATTAAATTGAATACAATGAAAAAAAAAACATTTACTTGTACTCTCTCGGACAACGCGGAGTAACAAACACAAGTGAATACGACCTTAGCACAGAAACAGAATTATCCTTGTTCTACAGCTAGTAAGGAATGAGTGGCGGAAGGCGATTATATATGTATAAAATTTATGCAAAATGATAAAGAGGAACGAAATAAATAACGGTTTTCAGTTTCGGTTTGGGTTCAGAATTATTTTTCTTCGGTTAGGGTTCGGTTCCTCTTCTGCCTAAAATATCGTTTTTTTCGGTTCGCGTTAGATACCCTGCCTCTAGCATTGCGTCCTTTCCCGAGAGTAGTATAATGCGAATGCATGCTGCGAGGGTTCGTAGACAAATTTTGCCTGAGAAATTTTGTATAGCTCTGCTGTATCTTCCATTCCCTTCCTGCTTGAAAGGAAAAAGATCCGCAATAAAAGGATAAAACCATTCATAGCCTGACCGACGCCCAAAAGAAAAGAAAGTTGGTGCGGGTGGTAACAACATGGTAGACAAGGATGGAGGGGGTGAGAGGCAATGGTTATGTTCCCAAAGCGTAGTTTTTACGAACATTATTTTTTCATAATTTTTTTCGAATTATTCAATCACAAATGTATTGATATTATGAGCACAGTGATATTTTTTCTAATTACGATTTATCAAAGTTTTCGAATTATCCTGGTACTTTTGTATGAAATTTTGGCAAAATCCATCCAATCCTACAGCCTGACGTCACAAATAATACTAAGCCATATGTCCCAAAAAATTACTATATATCGTCCAGTAGCATTATTTCTGTACAAGACTCTCAGCGCATACATCAGAGGAGGGGAGGGGAACCAGAGGATTCCCTAGTCTAAAATTCCGTACTTTTCTGTTAACAAATATACAATTATAAACATATTGTTGGGTATTCCCATTTTTTAGGGTCGTCTTTTATTTATTCCCCTCGTTTTTTTATCTACGTCGGTAGTTCTCAAACTTTTTCTTGCAGCGGCAGGGGCGGATTTAGGCTGTCAGAGGCCCGAGGCGCAAAGATTAATTCGAGGCCCCCTCCAAAAAAGTATTCATGGTAAAAAATACAACAAAATACACGTTGTTATCAAACATTTAATATAGAGTAAATAAAATATATACCATTTTTAAAATAACATTCATTCCATTAGAGTAAAAATTCATTAATACTCGAAAATAAATAAAAAATCAATTGCCATAAAAATACATATGTCACCATAAAGAAATATATAGACACATTGTGGAAAAAAAATTTGGAAACATAAGTGGTAGTGGCATCAATTGCGATAAGAAATACGTACAAAAGTTACCATAGAAAGTTGTTTTTACATTGCACATTAAAAGTTAAATTACATTACATATAGATATTTGTTTATTTTTAAATACACAAACAAATTCAAAATAACAATATAAGGGAGAAACACAGGTACTGATTTTTATATAGGTGTTATAAATTTGCACTTGAAACTACAGACAAGTTTAACTACATAACATATGTATATAATGGTGATACCGATTCTGATTCTTTTAAAAATGAAACGAATTTTTAAAATGTGCTAAATTGGTATCAATGAAAATGGAGAGCAAAAACATTTTCCAATAAAGAATTACCTTTAATATTTATTACAAATCCTATAAATAATGTCACTTAAATTGAGAATTTCTTATTTAATACAAATAAAATATTATTTAGTACCTATAATATTATAAACATCCTTCATTATCTATCTAAAGATTCAATAATCAATTCTAGAGTTTTCTAGCATAAAATAAGAAAATATCAAGTGAGTCAAATCCTTCTACTGGGAGCTTAAAGAAGTTTCTTTCGTGATTTATTCTTAGCAAATAAATCGATCAAAGTATGGTAATTTATATTTTTGGCAACATCATGCTCGATAACTAAAAGAGACAAATTATTTGTTTTATTTTGAGACAAACCATTTCTCAAATAGTTTTTTACCCTTTTCAGTACAGAAAATGAGCGCTCGCCACTTGCATTGCTAATTGGCATGGTTAAAAATATTTTAAGGATTGATTCCACGTTAGGAAACGTAGATTGTAGACCACTGATTATTAAATTATACATATCCGTTGGATTTGTTACATTTTGTTCTTTGGCAAATTTTAGAAATTGCAGCGCCTCATCTTTGAACTGATTAATGTCAATATCATCTTTGTATGCATGCATTATCCTATCAATACATAAATTTATTTCATTTTCAGACATGTCATGGTTAAAGAATACATTAAACATATTTAATACATCATGATAAACAACTGCTTGTTTTGATATTTCAGAGTTTAGAGTATCACAAATCACATAAAATGTATTAACAGTGAATGCCTGCCGGTCATTTACAATAACTTCATTTTCATCGAGTAGCGTTTTCAGTTTTTTTATTCGACTGTCATACGTTGTATTGTCAGTCAAATGTTTTGCTTCTTTTTCAATAATGTCAAAATTATTTCTCGTATCAAGAACTCAGACAATGATTTAAGAAGATTAGCGCCATTTAATAAATTTGTTTGCATGTCTTGAAGTGATTTACTGGTAGCATTGATTCTTTGTAATAATTTGTTCCACAATATTGTAAGTAAAGCTGTTTCATAGTTTTCGAAATATTTTGATAGCTGTTTTGCTTCTATTCTGCAGGATGGTTTCTTTCTATCATTCAAAGATATATTTATCAAAAGTTCCTGGATATTCTTGTAACCTGATTTTAATGCATATACGGCATCTGCCCTAGCTGACCATCTGGTATCACTTATTCTTTTGAAAGTTAAAGAAGAGGGGTTTGATGATAAGCAACTTATTAGAAGGTTCCAACGTCGTGTTGATATAGAAAAATAAATATACAAATTTTGTATAAAATAAAAAAAATTCAATGCCTTCAAACATGACTCGGTTGCACGATTCCCTACTAAATTTAAAGAATGACTGGCACATGGTAAATAAAACGCAGTTGCACTGTGTTCTTTCACTCCAGCTTGTAAACCAGAATATTTTCCTGACATATTGGCAGCATTGTCATAACTTTGTCCCCTGCATTTCTTTATATCAAGTGATAATTCCTCTAAAGTATCTAAAATTGTCTTTTCCAAATACGCTGAATCGTGATGTTCTATAGGAAGAAAGCAAAAGAATCTTTCCTTTATGTTTCCATTGTTCCCAACATATCTTATTATAAAAGTGAGTTGATCTGTGTGGCATACATCGGGTGTGGAGTCATTAATTATTGAAAAATAAGTTGCTTCCGTAACTTCAAGTATTAATTGTCCCTTTACTTTTGTTCCCATAAGAGTTATATACTCATCACATATCTGATGTGACAGATATAATTGGTTTGTCCTTGACCGCAATTAGCATACATTTCTAAACGGGATTTTTTTAAATCATCAAATACGCTAAGATATTCCAAACAGCTTAAAAAGTTACCTTTTCGATCATTAGTTGCGCTTTCGTCGCTTCCTCTAAACGCTAAACCAAGACTAGCTAATAATTTAACGGTAGCAATGATTCGCTTTAAAACTTTTCGCCAGTAGTTTTGTTCATTCTGAATTTGGTTTAATAAGTAGGCATCAATGCGTCCTGTTGTCGAAGTTCTTCTTTTGTAAGTACACATTGCTCCAATATGACCTTTAGAACGCTCATGTACCGTTAATGCTCTGCAGACATTTTTCCAGTCATTATATCCAGAAATCAGGTTATTAGACGATTTACAAAATAATTTTCAAACAAAGCAATACATTGATTTACTTGTATCAGAAAAAATTAACCATTCACGTACTTCCTTTTCTCCGTTTTTTTAATGCAGTAAAAATTTGACTCTTGAAACTTTCTGTAATATATTCTATCACGCTCCGTATATGATACCTTTAAGTTTTAAATATCTCCTACATTGCAAGGTTTGTTAATTAAATAATATTCTATCATTTCGTCATTTACATTTGTATTACTCGTAAGGTGACCAAACGTCCTCCTTTTGGAAGGACAGTCTTTCTTTTTCAATCGCTGTCCTCCCTAAACCTTTTGTCCTTCCATGTCCTCCTTTTTGAACATTTCTCTGCTATTGTCCTTCCTTTTACTCAAGCCACGCGTTCTTTTAATTGGTGTATTTGTGTATTCTCAAGTCAACTGGCTATAGATATAGAAGTAATCCTTCCACAAATATACTTACATTTTCATCGCTTCAGTAAAGAGTAAAGAGTCAAACTAAATTTTGTGAGGTCGCTTCAGTTGAGCATAAGAAATTATTAGGTTACTCAAAAACCAGGTGGTTGGCTTTAACACCTGCCATTGAACGTGTTACTCAATTATTTGAACCATTAAGCTTACATTTTTTAAGTTTAGATAAATGTCCCAAACTTCTAAAAGATTTTTTTGAAAATCCATTAGATGATATTACTCTGCATATCATGCATAGTAAGGCAACATTGTTTCAGTTGAATATAAAGCAAATTAAAAAGAACAAAATATGTGAAGCTGAAGTAATGTCAATTCTTCACAGTTTTAATGATCAATTGGAATCCAGATTAAATATGAAATGTTTACCAGTAAATGCAGATAATTTATTGAAAAAACTAGAAGAGAATAACAGTTAGAGGGGCATTCACGGATGAGGTTCAACTATTTTATAGAAATTGCCTTGATTATTTGATCAAATGGACAAAATTTCTGGATGGAATAAATTTTTTTCAGTGGACTTTATTAAGAAAATCGATCGAGTGGGAAAAAGTGGTAGAATCGGTGAAATTTGCAAATCAAGAGTCTCATAAAGATTGATGACAATACTGTTTGATGAGGTTCGGAGACTAAATGAGCACTGCTCAGCTAATTAGTTTTCAGAATGGTCTGAAAATAAAATAGAAGTCTACAAAAGATGGGAGGAAATATTTCAGTTTTAAAAAACTGAATATCTTCCTTTTATTAATTTAAAGATATTGGTTGAAATAGCTTTATGTTTACCTGGGACAAATGCAAGTGTAGAGCGTGTATTCTCGATAATTAATGATGTGTGGGACTGTGTAAAGAGCAGTCTTTCTTTGGAAACATTGACCTTAATCATAATGATAAAAGTTAACATGGATTATAGCTGCGAGCGATTCTCAGAAATGTTAAATAAAAATTACGATTTTTTGAAAAAAAATTACAGAAATGACAATTATTTCAATACAAAACAATCATGTCATTATTAGAATGAAAACACTTCATTTTTAAAAACATACTACATATTTCAGCCTGTAGAGAAAAGATGTTTCAGTAAATATATATTTTGAATAAATATATTTTCAATAAATATTGGCTTATATAAAATAATTTTCAAGCAATCAGGATATAATTTAGAATAAATAACAATTTGTAGGATTGAATCTATTATTTTCAATTTTAATTACTTTTGAACTTCGTTTAAATTTTTCCGTGTTGGGGTTTATTTTTCTCGAATATGTAAAACACATAATTAATGAACACTTACGTTTAAAATTTGTGCAATTCACCTTTGAACTTCTGAAATTGAAATTCGTTCAATACGATTTGTCATTATGTAATTTTAGTGTTTCATTGTGAAAAATGGTATCTAAAATTATTATTTTTCTTGAAAGCTGACATTTTTTTAAAACAAAAAATTTCATGTCATGAGACTATTGTAATGTATGTTCTTTTACAACCTTTAGTTTGTTTGAAAAAATATGAAAGATAGCATATAAACAGTTTTTCTGTCATGAAATGTGTCCTTCCTTTCTCGTTTCTTTTCCCTCCCTTTGTCTTTACATTTTGTAAAAATACGGGATCTGTCCTCCTTTTTGGAAAAAAATATCTGGTCATCTTATTACTCGGCCACATGGCAATATCATCAGGATAGTTCAAATTATCAACAAGTATGTCTGTATTTGTTTTCAAACTTTCAATCACTTCCTCTTCTTGAATATTTTTAATTTCTTCATATTTCAGTTCCTCGGTCGTTGTTAGTTGCGCCGGCGCCGTCTCCTCCCTACGGTTTAATACGGATATCTCTTCATTTGCTGGTCTATCATTTTAAGTTGATATAGGAGGCAATAAAATAGCAGTGATAAAGTTTCTTTGCTTTTCTATATTTTTCTCTCTCAATTTCTGTTTCTTCCTTTTTTATACACTGGATTCAAATCTTTTCTTCATTTTCTAAATGGATATGTTGAAAAGTGTTATTTGTAAATGATTTTTAAAATTAATTTAGTAAAACTATTTTAAAATAACTTTAAATACATTTATCTTACAAAAACTAACTAAATTTTACAATGAAAAGTAGATTCCATTCGACAAATTGAAAATCTATGGACAAAAGATCTTATCTATTTAAGAAAAGTTTTATTTTGTTTATTATTTCAGAAAAACGGATCGAAATTTTGTCCTAAATTAAAGTTATTATATTTTTTACTCCAGTATTAAATTATTTCGTACGTTTGTACAAACTTCATTTATATTCTTTAAGATAAAGGTAAGAAAATAATATTTGTGTTATAAAAAACTATGATGATGATGATTTAAAAAATAGGAGGAAAAAATACACTTGAAGAGTTTCTGACGAAAGTTTCTACAGCTTAGAAATTTAAAATAATATTTGAATAAGAACCTTTTTTAAATACTGATTGTTATACTTGTGTTGTACCTACAATGTGAATTACGATATTTATCATTTGGAATTTGTGCATTTAAATGCCATTCTAAAATAGATGTAATAGTTTCACAGTAATCTGCACTTATAGATGGCTAAAATAAAGCATCAAAAAGCAAGGTCATTGCATAAACCAGTATTATATTCGTCAATTATGAAATACTGAAAAGTAAGTAAGAAAAGTAAATGCCGATGAAAACAAAGAATTATAACGTTGCTAATGTAGGTCTGTATCAAGGGTCGACCCAGAGCCGTCTGAAGGGGGGGGGGGAGCTGGGTGGGCAGTCGCCCAGGGCCCCGCGTCTATAAGGAACTATAGTAGAAATTGTATTCGAGAAATTGTCTCGAGAAGAGGAGATAGGTGCTCGTTTACTCGTATACTGTTTATATATACTCTTATACTTTTCTCATTAATTTCCAATTATTAAATATAGAAAAATAAATATGCAATATATAATTTCCATTTCCTAGATATACTTACCTTTTAAAGTCGGAACCTTCACCAAAACTGCCAAAACAACACTTTCCGCCAAATCTCTAAAAACCTTTGTTTAACACAAGATGGCAGTCTTGACTCGAAAGCGTAAAAGCTGTGCGCTTTCATTTATCGAAAATAAAAAATGCTTTACTTGAGGTTGTTGAAGTTAGTAAAGATCCAAAACAAAAAAGTGAGACAAATTCACTTCTTTCTCATGAGTTAAACAGGTTTGAATTTATCTTATCTGTTATTGTTTGGTATGACATATTATTATCTGTAAATAAATTAAGTAAGGTCCTACAGCCTGCTCAAATTCCGTTAGATAGTACTGTTAAACATCTGGAGGCTTTGAAATTGTCATTATATATATACAGAAATGAAGGATTTATTGAAGCTATATCAACAGCCGAACAAATCGCCAATGATATATCAATTAATATAGAGTTTTCTAAAAACGAAAACAGGAGGCATTGCGAAGGAGAGGGCGATGCACTGAAAAACGCGAAGATTTAGAACGGATTTCTTTTTGCGAGTGATAGACATGACACTAACCTCTCTGACTTGGCGTTTTGATAAATATAATGGGTACATCTCTAGATTTGGGTTCATGCACAGAATAAGCCAAATTAAAAATTGAGAATCATCTCACCTACAGAAAGTATCTTGCGGTATAGAGCAAGTTTTGAAGGATGATGGAAGTTCTGAGAGTGATGTAGATGGAATGGAACTCAGTGAATAGCTAAAAATGTTATCAAGGATCGTACCAGAAGATCATGGCGTCCTTGACATTTTGAAGTTATTACTAGACCGCGGATTTTTAGGTTCTAAAAATTAAGTTTTAGGCGACTAAAATAGGCTCTTTAAGTAGCTTAATTAGGCTTTATAAAAGGTAAAATAGGCTCTAAAAACTACTTCCAAAAACTGTGTCCAGTAAAAAACAACATTATTTCTGTCAACTGTCAACTTTAATTCACGAAAAAGGACTGAAACATGCACGCACGCAAAAAATTACCAGTCAACGAAACATTATTTATTTGTGTTTTCGAAGAATATAAAAATATTTTACTACTATGCATTGAAACTTATTCTTATGGTTAAATTACCATGCGTTACAGAGAAAATACTATCTACATTACATATAGTAATACTGACTGAAAACACTATTCAAGTATATATTTAAGTACTATGCAGAATGTTTGACGAACTGTTTCATTCGAAATTCCCATAATGAATTTGTCACCTCCTTGTGTTTATTCCACAAATTTCCCGTAGTAGGCCTCCCAGTAAATGACAAGCACTTTTTCTAAGTTTTCTGCCACAAAACTATGGCATTTGTCAGTTAATATCGTCCTGTAAGCAGAAACAGAACGTTTGACATCAACAGATGAGACGGGGGCGAACTTCAACTTAGGTACATGTTGAAATGGAATTTTGCACTCAACTTCACTGGATTTTCCTGCCAGTATATCTGCTGCTGTACATAGGCTCTGCAGACCTGAGTTCTTTTGTAGCACTTTTTATAGTTTTGCTTTTTCTCCCACTTCACCTGGCGCTTCCTTGATTTTTTGTTTCACTTCATTCAGAAAAGCAGTATTTTCCTAGATGGGTCTTCCTGAGCCCTCCAATTCAGCAATAATCCAAACAAGGGATGTATAGTGGGATCTAATATACACCAAATCCTTGGGAATGGAGGGATCATCCAGCAACATTTTCGCCGAAGTGAAACAGGCAGTATCCTCGGCTAGATTTGTCACAACTTCCTTGACATGAAGGATATGCTCACTGTAATATATAGCTGCTTTCAGCCATGTGCCCCAGCGGGTGAGCACAGGCTCAGGTGGCAGAGAGACATCGGGCAGTTTTGCTCAAAAAGCCTGTTTTCTTGTTGGTGCCTTGACGAAGACCTTCTTCACGGTGGAGATCAATTTGTTCACCTTGGGGATTTCCAGTCTTATTTGCTCTGTTACGCGGTTCAAACCACGGGCAAGGCATGTCACATGCACAAGGGAGGGATAGAACACCTTGAGCAACTGCATGGCAGCAACCATGTACGACGCAACATCTGTGTATAGGAGCAGCACTTTATCTTCTTCTAGATTGTTGGGATACAGCACTTTAAGTCCATTGTTCACAGAGTGTGCTATTGTTTCCTGATTTGTTTTGGCAAGTTGCTTCGTGCAGATGAGGTAGGCTCTGGATGGCATATTTGGGTCAATTTCCCAACAACCAAGTTGGCCATGTATCTGCTGAGAGCGTCAGTGGTTTCGTTGACTGATATCCAAATATGTGAATCTCCAATGTCCTCCCGTATCCTGCGTATTTCGTCATCGTACGTGGGTTGCACGTAATTCTTGCCTAGCGTTGACTCGGAAGGTACCGACTGATGGCAGTATCGTTCTAGGAACCCCTTGAATGTTGGATTTTCTAGTGTTCTGAATGGAATGTTGGCTGCCACAATTGCATGACACAAATCTGCATAAAACTTATTGTTCTTGCTGGATCCCTCAGAAGTTTTTGTTAAAAGCGTTTGTTTCATCTTCGATTTGCGTTCAACATTTGCCTTATGTAGCACTCCTTGGGCATGCTGAGTTAGGTGGGTTTTTTTTATAACTCAATACCTATAAAGAAAAATTATGAAGAAATAATTAACCTTAAAAATACGGAAATAATCTAATAAATATGGAAATGGGACAAAAATATAAAATTTACTATAGAGCTACGAAGGTCCGCAGCTGGATTGCTGGACATTTTGAATAACCACGTCTATAGTTACCATAAAATGGCTCGTATAAACAAAAAATGTAGATGACAAGCAATTCACGGCCAATAATTCATTGGAAGCCAGCATTATAATGTACTTATCTCCTTGTTGCATGCTTGGCAGAAGATAATTTTTCCATCCGTTGTGAAGTATGGGAACTCTTGTAGCCACTGACGTATTAAATAAGCTTTCAAACTTGCTACTTTATGCATTGCACTTTCACAATTTTCACACTTCTCACCTTCACCCTCTGCGGTCTGGAGATGGACTGCAGGGTTATTCTCGTTTTCCCGTGTCACACGATATGACAATGTAATGACGAGAAATTAACGCAATATCAGATTAAACCCATTGTTACATTGTCGCATCGTGCGACACAGGGAAACAGAATAGCACCGCCGGATGCGTGACAGGTGTTCGCTGGTGTTCGCCACCTGATCATGACCTTGGTGTGAAAGACATTTTCCCAACCCTCAACTGAACATTGTACAGTCAGTTTAAAAAATACGACTATTACCAAAATCTGCTTTTATTGTCGATTTTTTCTACAAAATTAGCCCTTTTTAGGCTTTTTTGCATGAAAATGGCAAAAATAAGCATTAACGTCGAAATAGGCATTTTTAGACATTAATGTCAAAATAGGCATTTTTAGGCACTATAAAATATACATTTTCGGGGTTAATTATTCATGAAACGTATATATACAATTGTATATTCAGATATCTACTCAGGAAATAAATAGGTTTTTACCTAAAGATCCGCGGTCTAGTTATTACATAAAAATAGATTGATGGAAGTATACCCAAACACAGAAATACTTAGTAGGATAATTCTTACAATGCCAGTGACAGTCGCATCTGCTGAAAGATTGTTTTCAAAATTAAAATTAATAAAAAATTACGGTCAACAATTTCACAGGAGAGACTGAAAGGATTATTTTTTGTCAATTGAACATAAGGAAGTTGATAAAATTGAAAAATCAATAATTATCGACAGATTTGCGCATATTAAAGCTATAAAAATATACATTTAAAATTGTAATGTACTGATTGTTGTTCTTTTAATCTGTGCAAACCTAAACAATTAATGGTTTTAAAAATATATTTCACCTACTGTATTTTAGGAGAAAAACTAACATAAACTTGAAAACAGTAATGAAATTGTAATTAAATGAGAAATTTGATTAGTATAAATAGGGGGCCCCGCGGCAACCCTTTCACCCGGGACCTCGCGGGTCTTAGAGACGGATCTGGGTCGACCAATAGTTTTCACGAGCGTTAGCAAGAATGATTTTATCCGCCCCTAATAAAAATCGCTCCTTCTCCATCAGCATATAACGGGAAATATTTTATGTCGATCTATATTTTTTTAGAAACGATCAACGAAGTTTGTACATATAGGTAGTTTTATAACAAATAATAACAAAAGAATACATTGAGCAGAAACATAAAGTATAATAAGTTAGTCAATAGCCATTTTTACAGGTATTTACGACAAAAATGTATATACAAGTGAATCTTATCGCTTCTGTGACATGGTCGAATGCAAATATTATTTTATTAATTTAAGTTTTGAAAATGAGTGTTCTTTGGAAGCAACTGTCACTGTACCGATATAAAAAGCTTTGGAAATACAAAGTGATAGCTGTAATACTATCGAGTGTTTGTGAGGTAGGCGTGTTTTTTACAGACGAAAAAACATTCAATCCGTTGTAAGATAGCTAAGTTCTTGAATTTACATTAGATAGTTACTTTGTGAAACGTCTTTCGTATTATTTTCACTATGCTTCTTATTTTACCTCTCATTCTTCATTATGACTCATTATCCAAAATTTGTTGCAAGTATTTACTATTTACCAATATAAAAAATTCGTTCACGACGTGTATTGAATGCGATTATTGTACACAAATATTTTGTTACCTAGGGAGGTTCAGAGAAGGGGGCATGCGTAATTTTATATACAAAATTTTATCAGACCATTGTAAATGTTACTAATAGCTCTATATATTCATTTTGTCATTGTTTTGAGACCTTCGTTCAGAATTTTTTTCAATCTGTTTTGTTACTGTGACATTGTTTCTCAGGAATATTCTATCTGCTGAAACATAAATTAACGACTAAAAATGACCCTTGGCCCGCAAGAGTTATTGGTCATGTCGCAGAATGTTGCTTCCATACACAACCCCAGTATTTTGTCCCCATCTGAGAACCATAAACAACGGCTTAAAAGAAAAAGGACGCTTCCTGGCTGAGGAGGAACCCCATCTGGCGACACAAGAAGAGCGTTCGTAGGGTGTGCATCTCCCAAGAGACTGTAAAAAAATTAAAAGAATTTGAAAGAACAGCAATTTCTTGAGAATTCTCCAGCACAATCTACATTGAGGCCCCCCTTTGGACGAGGCCATCAGCTAGCGCCTCATGCGCCTAATGATAAATCCGCTCCTGAGTAGCGGAAGTCATTCAAAGAGACAACATTTCACGGCAACCCAGCATTAAAAGAAAGATTTTATATTTTCATATTAGATGCTTCCATTTGTTGATCACTGCAATCAAGTTATTATTCAACAAGATGGAAAAGTATTCTCCATAAATGTAATGAATACACAGAGATTTCAAAGGCATTCTTAATGGGAAATACGTATGAAACGGTATCAAAAGATTGGGCGAATCTCAATTTTTTATTCCCGAAATATTTGGTCTCGGGGACTATCTTGTAGTGAAGGTTGTCTTCTATCCGAATAAATTTTTTAAACTATACCTTACAGATCATACAATGGCGTGGGATAGAAAAACATGGATTTTAATTGTTGTTTGCCGAGAGAACCGCCTTAGAGATCAATGTAAACAAAATATGCCATGTTTTGCACGGAATATTCTAGAATTTTTATCTCCGAAACTATAACTCGTAAGAATGTGGTCTCGCAAACTTTCTTGTAGTAAATGTTGTTCTCTATCCGAATAAATCTTTTAATCTATACCTTACAGATCATATAAGAGCTAAGGAGAAAAAAGTTTGGTATTTCATTGTTGCTTGACGGATGCCATTTAACGAGATACGAGTATAAGTTTATTAAAGTAATCATGTAAAGTGGAAGTTCTAATTGACGGATTCAGTTGAAAATCAAAATTGGGCGATAAATTTTAATAACGATCGCTCATACTCAATTAAATTAAAATCCGGTCAGCGGTTTAGGAGATGAAAGTTACGTCGGGCAGACGGACCAGACCTTCCGTTATTACCGCTTCGCTGGTAAAGCACACCTAAAAATCGTTGAATATAGCTGCTTTGTAGCGGAAATGCGCATATGGCGATTCTCCAGCTATGGATGCTAGAAATTTTACCGCATATGATGGACAAAAGTAAGAATTGCAGGGGTGAAATTTGACTCCTTCCCGTGATTTCGTCCCGGGCAGTTCTCTCGACCAAGCTGTTTAGGATAGAAAGTGAGCTTCACGGAACTTCTCCGTTGCGGAGCTCACTTTTACTTTGTTTCCGCGTGAGCATGCATATTTTAATGCCAATGGGAACTTTTTTCGACTTGCATATTTCAGCATGTTTTTAACATTCGCTGAACGGAACAGAATTCCTTAAATTATGCTAAATAGATTTTGAGGGCACAAACAAATCTTTTCTCGGAAAACTAAGCTTTAGGAGAGGGTTTCCTTACAATACCACCATCTAAACCTGGAATGTCAAACTGGTGGTTCGAATGCTAATTTTTGTCTTAAATAAATCCCTCGATATTTCATATAAATAAATAAACAAAATTTTTCCTAATCATTCAGGAAAAAATAACGTATTTTCTAAATTATTGTTTAAATTGCAAATCAGGCGTTCAATATTATAGATAAAGTCTATTTTGCCAACTCTGGCCCTCGTTAAACAACAGCAATCCTAATTCGACCCTTCTATATCAGCCATCGTTTCAATGCCTATTTGAATTTGACATGCCTGGTCAAGTGAAAGATTGAAGTAAATATGGCCCCCTCATTTATTTCGCCAAGTGCGTAAAGCCATCACCAGAAAACTCAAGGAATTGCTTGAGACTATGCCATCAGTTCCTTATGAGGATTGTGGTTGCATCCAACAGCTACCCTCTGTGCAATCAATGAAGAAACTTTTCTGGAGAGGGTGAGTTTTTAAAATCATATACGTTATGTCATTAATGTTCTAAGAAGGGTGTAGATCGATAAAACTCGGTAAAAGCAGTTGGTAGCCATATGTAGACTTGGTAGAATTCGACGTTTATTTTTTTTTAAATCGACGATTTAAATAGACATTTATTTTCCCGAGTGATTATCGATCAATATCGACGCTTAAAACTACTGTTACTATGTATAGGCTTGGTAGTTTTTGACGTTAATTTTTCTTAAAAATCGACCACTACCATCGTTTATTTTTCTAAAAATCAACTATGTACATCAACGTTTATTATTATGCATTTATTCTGGTATTTTAGTTTTCGACGTTTATATTTTGGTTATAATAATCCAAAGTTTGATTAGTCAGAAATAGATAGAAACATCGACGTTTATATTTCTTAAAAAGCGATATCTAATATTGATATTTATTTTAAAAATTTCATCAATTTTTATCTAGAAAAGTGATATAAATTGAATTCCTTCTAATTAAATTTAAAGTGTATAAATAAAAAGAAGACTCCTTTTCTTATGCTTTGTTTGTTGCAGCTATAATAATCCAAGAGGTTGATTAGCCAAAAATACACACACATTTGTTTGTTGTTATCTATATTTTGGCGAATGTGTTGTGGTTAACTTCGGCCACCAACCTGGAACAGTTAATTTTTCGCAATAAATCAGAAATTACATTCTACTCGTTAATTCGCTCCCCTTATTCACGAAATCGCGAGAAATTAATGTGACGTCAGTATAATGCACAACCTTATATATGAATTAATATTTTGATAAGAATATATCGTCTTGTTGAGTAATAGACGACTATGAATGCGGAAAAAACCCAGAGTGCGTATATGGAACGACACTCCTTCGACAGCAATGCAAAAGAAAATAAGTACGGGGAACACTCTAAGACGGATTATATACATTTTATGACAGGGTGCTTTCGGAAATGCGATAAGGCCATCTGACGATCGATAACTGATCATACTATTTTGTCCTTTACCTTTGGATCCCACGGCAGCTCAGTATATGCTCTAAAGACAGTGACATAAACGAAATTAGAAAGCAAATTCCAAATGTTGTGTGGCCGTTTGGTATGACAAATACAGACTGTCTCTACGTTTTGGATGTTTGGTGGTAAAATATGTTAAGTTTAAATGCGGATAACAAAATTTTAAAATAATGAAGCATTAATTTCATAGAAAATGTATTGGTGAAAATCAACAGTTATTCAATTAATTTTCACCGACTTTAAATTTTTTAAAAATTCGATGTTTATCAAAATTTATCGATTTAAATCGAATCCTACCAAGCCTACCTATATGATCAATGTCCCATTCGTGTTTTCTAAGCGTCGTCACGGCAACGTGTCATGAGGTTGTGGCAGACAGCCTAACTGTTGAGAAATCTCCTGTTACGGTCCCCCTCATGGCTGATCTTAAAGTATCAATCAATTATATCAATCAAGGCAACAAAGCACCGGTGTTTATCTTTATCCAGTGCTTTTATAACGCTATGATTCAGCCTGTTCATGAGATTGAGTCCAGTACATCATCAAAAAGAGGATCAGCTATGTTGGTAACAGGATCGCCGCGCAAAAATTCCGTTGAAGAAGCTAATCAGAAAAAGAGAAGTGAAGGCCCCCAAACAATCAACGAAGATTGAAAAAAAAGGTGGATGAGAAGAGAACTACAGGGTGAAGAGTCCCGATCCCAGTAGTGAAAGCGAATACAACGAAGTCTCGTGCGACTCTACCGATGTTGAAGTCAAGTTTTGCCGAAAAATGTATATCTTATTTTTTTGTGCAAAACCTTACGGGGAGCCATATTTGGAGCCGAAACTTGCCAAACTGCAAAATGCAGATGATGGAAAAATTTAGTTATCAGTAAAACGGTTTAATATATTTCCATCCCTTTCTATTAAGAAAGAATATCTAAGTAATGACTTACAGAATTTACTTCACTTCTTTGTGGTTCTGCCTTCTTGCAATATTTGATAGAAAAAAGGGCATATTTGGTTTTAACAATAACACCAACTATCATAGTACATACTTATTTTTTTGTAAATAAAAACCAGAAAATTCGCTCACTACTTATGCATGCTATCATATGTTGACCTTCTTTTAGGGCCCTGCGAATCTCAAATTATGGAACGAATAGAATCTCGAATCAAATCGCCGTCAAGTATTTGAATCTCGAATCGAATCTGGCAGTTTTTTACATTTCTATTTCTAGGCTGAAGTATTTTATTTCTAATCACTATTTAGTTAGCTATCCAATTTTTGTTTTTTTTTTCTGTTTGGCGACAAGAATGTTAAGAAAACACACCAGAAACAATCACTTAAAAACACTACGCAACACAATTAATCCTCAGATTGGCGGAATGTTTTCGTGACGTTGTGTCAGAGAAATTTTACTAGATTTTGTGATCTAATACGCATAGCATAATAATTAGCATATAGGTTGAAATAATAAAAAAATACAAGAAAGGGTACATTTTATTTAAAATAAAACAGAAAGTTAGGATTCTTTAAAATTTTAAATAATAAATCTTTCTTATTCTTTGCCCATATCAAAGTCTCGGCATTACGGTTAGACAATCTCGCAAGTCGGATAACATTATGACACCAATCGAATTTACCCATCCTAATGAAGTGTTTGTAGCCTGAATTGCCAATAAATCTCGCCCAACTTTTGCCAAAAATGCGTAGAATCTACTGTTCTCTTTCCAAAAAAATTATGGGTCTGTATCGCGGTCCATCACAGATTGCTTTGTGTGTTGGTGTATTTCCTCCTAAAGTGTGGACATTTCATCCATTTTTGACGACGCTTCTTTTTGCGAGTCATTAATTTTTGAAAATACGTATCAAAAAGGTGGCCCTAATCTGCTTCGCTTTTTTTACATCCAATATTAGAACCTTTATCTATAACAATTAGCTTCTTGCCGGAATGCATCAACAAAATTGAAAGAAAATTCTTCAAAAGAATGCTTTATATTATTCGCTTGGTTTTCCGTGAATAAGACGAGTTTCACTCATGGACCAAGAAATGTTGCAGCCATAAGGTGGTCTTTGAAAATGTCAAATCTGCTATTCAAATGCTTCATGATTTTATTACGGAACAATTTTTCACTAGGCACTGATTTTTCTGTTATTTCATCACTTAAAACCGAAATGCAGGGAATAATGAGACTAATGGTAACATATTTTCCGTTTGGGAAG
The DNA here is from genome assembly GCA_028673005.1 of Tanypteryx hageni. NCBI lineage: Eukaryota > Metazoa > Arthropoda > Insecta > Odonata > Petaluridae > Tanypteryx > Tanypteryx hageni. The sequence goes on from CM054116.1 coordinate 98,728,720, forward strand.
TAATATGGTTGTTGCCTCCGCTCTTACCTTGAGAATCGGACATGATGCTTCTAGAATTTCTTTCAGTTGATTAATCAGAGGTGCGGGAAGGAATTCACCACAGTAAAATTATTCCCAACATTACAGCTTATGCCTGTCTGCATAGGATCTTCGGATCACTTTATTCCATCCATTTCTTGCTTGGCAATCTCACCATTTGAGAGGGAGGAGTTTTCTTCGATGTATCTCTTCGAGGACATCCATTGGGGCAGTTTGATACCAGAAAATTGATCTTCTACGATAGTTCAATGGTAGAATATCCGCCCGGGTTCGATTCCCGGTCATAGCAGATTTTCTTCTCGTTTCTAAATTATTTCCAACTTTACAGCTTATGCCTGTCTGCATAGGATCTTCGGATCACTGTATTCCATCCATGATAAAGGGAATAAATTGATTCATGCCTAGATATAGTTTATGAATACTTTAAAAGTGAGTCAAATGATTTTTAAGGATTATTAGAACATTGTTATTTTTACCATTATTCCATCTTTTGCTTTAGCTTATTTGCTATACATTGACGAAATTTTTCAAAATAATCGCCTCCTGTTGTCATACTTTTCGCTGAATGTGTGGATGCAATTTCTTTAGTAACCACAAAGAAGTTATAGATATCACGGTTAAATCTTCGTTATATCATACTAGTAAAAGGTGCTTGCATTCTGCAAACATTTCATCTCACCTTGAAAAACATTAAATTTTCAGAGTTATATTTCCATATTAGAAATAAATAAATCCGTTCAGCCAATACCTTCGAAATTCATAGTTACAGAAAGATTCTAACCTTGATATTGTGATAGCCTGTTTAGTCGAAATATGATATTTTGGTTATTTATTTATATGAAGATTAAATATACTATATTCGATGAAAATCCATTTGGTTAGTTCTCTGGAAATACATGTAAAATAAATATTATTTTACTTTTTACTGTGGTAGCCCTGCTTCTTAGCTCCGCTTTAAACATCTTGATTTTACTATGATATGCTGTTCAAATCTTATATACAAAATTTAATTGAAATCCATTCAGCCAATTCCTTCCAAATCCTTAATTACTGAAAGACTTTAATTTGTAATTTTGGCACCCCTGGCTGGCAGATTCGGTTTAAATATGCTAATATGGTTTCATACATAAGTGTATATTATAATTTTTAATTTGGTTAAAATTGATGTGGGCCGTTCAACACAAATACATGTAAAAAGATTTTTTTATTCCTTGTATTGTGACAGTCCTACTTTCTATATCTATACTAAACATGTTGATTTTGTTATTTTATATTACACTCCTACTTCAGACAAAATTTCCTTTGAAATCGGTTGGACCAATTCCTTCCAAATTCATAATTACCAAAAAGTTTAACTTTGCAATTGTGGTACCCCTGCTGAGTCGATCTGGTCCAAAAATGTCATGGTCATTAATATATGTGCATATTCTATTTACTAAATTTAATTGAAATCGGTTCATTCATGAAGATTATGTTAGGGGACACACACACGAACACCCAGATGATCTCATAAGACTGCTTTCCATTTTCTGGAAATTACGCTAAAAATCAGTTAGTGTGCTCATTCCACTGACTATCCATGCTGATATATGTAAAGAAGAAATACATTCCCAGTTGCAATGTCGAGCAAAATTTATGGTTGTAAGATTTTACTTGATTTATTTTCTCTTAATGAAGAGTGCTCGCTCTCTGTCGCCTCCAGAATTCTTCCTGAGTTTCGACGTTTGCAAGTTTCAATTCATGTGGTGAAGATGACTCAGTACAGTTTAGGCATTTTTTTGGAAAAACGATGTTAACCTATTTCTTCGACGTGGAAAATGATCTCAAGCTGATGGTCCATGTTAATGTCACTTTGGGCAGTGCACGTACAGACTTTGACAAATGACTTTCTGAAACTTTCGCTCAGAAATGCATAGAGGATTGATGGCATAAGTTGCAAAGCTGAGGCAGTATACTAATAACTGTGTTGCGTGAAACGTCGGTAATCCTACAGGTGGAAGTTATTGATGAAATTCATCACCCATTCGGGAATCTCACAGAAGACGTAAAAAAGTATCATCACAAGCATCACCTCACGATGAGATTGATACTGTTTCTCATCATCCGATATGAATATGTATAAATAAGAAAAAGTCTTGAAACATTCTCGAATTTTTATCTCTGAATTAATTTTTTATTTGGAACTTCACAGATCATATAAGACCCAGGGAGAAGAAACTATGATTTGTTAATTGTTCTCACCAATAAAATACATAATCACATGTTCAGCACTTTCTTGAATGTCTGTCTCCAAAAGAATAAGTTGTAATTATGTGCTCTCGCTGACTTTTTTGTGGCAAATATTCATTCTTTAAATAAATTTTCTAATTGGTTTTTCACAAGTCATGTAACAACTAGGAATTTTTTATAAGTACATTGGATTTGCCTTGGAAACTAGCAATTAAAAATATAATCGAAAATTATTTAAAACATTATGTACATTACTTGAATTTAGCAGTAACCTTTACATCTACGTTCATTCCGTCATAAATTATCCATTTCTTTTCACTTAAAAACACTGTGTTTGTACATACATAAGGAAAATTAACGTAATTTAAATTCTTTTCTTCATCGTAGATAATTCATTTCCTATCATTTACTTTATAATTTATGAGATATGACAGAAAGTTAGTTTTTTATATAATAAAATGGCACCCCTGATTACGTTATTTGTATCATTTATATCATTTTCTTTCTCATAAGCCTTTAATTCAAATTTCATGAAAATCCATTTAGTAGAAGCTGAGAACAAACATTCCTAAGGATGGGCAGAAAGATCGATACTAATAGGCCAGTGTTTCTCTCTTCATTAAGAGCAGGCTAAAAGCCGACACCAGGTTTCTCTCTTGCAATCTAGCTATTTATTGCACTACCTCTTAAATACCCAACTCATGTAGTCAAGAGGTGAATCAGCAGGGTATAAAACAAACCTAAGAGGATTTTATGGAGGTCGCAAAAACTCTTCGCTAAGGCAAGTGGTTTTTAGAGTCCTGCAGGTTTTAATTTATCAACATTTTTGTTAAAAGATACAGAAAATTCTGTAGTTCATCAATGTACAAAATATTTTTAACAAATGAGTTATTTTTAAGTAATAAAAATAAGAAATTATATCTCATTAGTGATTAATACTTAAAAAATTAAACTTTACATCACATATTGTCTGAATGTTTTCATAGACATACTCAGTTGTAAATAAAATAATTTTTAGTGCTAACCTTGTATTTATAAAGAGCACAAAATAAAAAACTCACATATTATTAATTTCCTTATCATCATCATCTTCCCCTATTTGGAGAAATTGGAGTGTTTTTTTACTTCTTGAACATACATGGGGGGTCATGGCGACCAAACATCTGGACGGGGGGACACCTGAACAAACTGCCTGAGAACCACTGTAATAGGCGAACACGTTGGAAATGATATGCACCTAAAAGGAGAACTACAACATGAACATATGCTATTTACCTATATTTAGTTAAGAAGAAAAAGGATCTTTACATGGTTGTTAAAAAAATTCTTTGAGAAATATGGTAGTGGTTGTTTATTACACCAGGCACTATAAATGAATGAATCTCAATCATAATCTTGTGAGTCATTTTTTAATAAATCCACCAATTGTGAAAATTGACAAGCATATATTACCCTACATTGTTGCGCTATAAAGGTATCCCTTGCCGATTGCGGGGGTTACGTTCCTGGAGAACCTGCGAAGTGAAAATCCATGAATGGCAAGTCAATAGAAAAATGGGGAAAATGTGATTTGGTTCCCACAACAGTGAGAATCCAATTTTTTTACTAACTAATGATCAAACACTTCTTGCAAGAAAGGAAAAGGAAACCCATAAAATGATAAATAGCCTGGCAATAACAGGTAGTAACTACTGGATGAAAATAAATACAGAATATTGGGAACAGCAGAAAACTTTAACATAAGCCATTAGACATTGGGTGCATCATAACGAGAGATGCAACATGTACCAAATTGAATAAAGACTGGAATAGTGAAAGGAAAAGCTGCTTTCAGAGGAAAGCAACTCCTAATAACAAGAATATAAAAGAGAATATTCACAAGAAATTGATAAAATATTATGTATGAATATAGCTTTGTGTGGGAAGAAATATGGAAGTGGATAAAAAAACATCGCCTTATAATCTGGGAAATACTTATGGGTTTCTTTCACCCATCTGTTAAAAATGTCGGGAATTGCTTCTATTGAGAAAATCAAAATGAATTCCTTAAATATTTAAATATCAGTTCCTCAGAATGAATGAATTCAACTAATCAAGCAAAATCAATTCTAAGGAAACAACTCCTAAGAAGCATATTTTTGAGATATCCTAGGTGCTCTATTATTGTACCCCTGAAGTTATCTTTAGAGAATTCCTTAGGCTCCAACTACAGTATTTTATATTATCAGTTAAACTTCATTGAAAAGGTTGATTTTTTTGCATACTTAAAAGAATATTTACACTCAAACTCAAGGAATAATTGACTCAAAAAGAAGACTAAATGGATAATCCAAATTTCTATTTTTTATAGTGGCTAAGATTTGTCTAGATGGCAGAGAATCTAATTGCTCTTCAGTGGAGTGGGTAAAAAATAATGGTTGATTTTCTTTATATAGATTCTCTCCACAACATCCATTATTCAGGAAGATATTTTTTGTTACATTTCATTTTTGTTGCCTTTTGGTATAAATCCCAATGATTTGTGAGCTTCCTACATCAATGAGTAGTTCTTCCTCAGCTGTGTTACATTTCCATCAAATCTCATTGATTCAATTGCAGTTATTCTTGCTAGTATCAAAGCCACATCATAAGTTGCATTATTATTAGACATTTTTTCCTATATTTGCCAATTAAATCATGTGGTAACACTAGTACTTGACTGTTTATGATTTAAGTTGTTAGAAATAAAAATCAACTATGTATCTTCCACAATTTTCATATAACATGATCATAGCAAAACCTGTTGTGTCATATTAACATTGTGGAAGATACATAGTTGATTTTTATTTCTATCATGAGTAAACTCCAAAAGTGAAGCCTGAACTTATTAATGATATGGTTCTGATTTAAATTATCTGGTCAAATGATTTACATATATTTTTGATGAAATCTCATAGTAATAGTGTTGTTATTTGTGCTTATGAAAGAAAGCAGAAGTGATAACTGTTCATGACCTCATTATTATAAATTTAAATCTTTCACCTCTTTGCCTTTTTTAATAAGGGTTTCAGGAGAGAATTATGTTTACTTTCATTCTCAAAGAAATGCAATTTATCAAAGTAGTGTCATGGTTTTATGATGTCAATGTCTCTCTTTCCTTCATTTGTACTTAGGGAGTAAAAATCCAAAACATACATCTCACATAATGTAGTTGGTAAAATTTAATATTACTAAGAATGTATTTAACTGAAGATATATAAGAGAAACCTCTTTATTCCAATCATGCTCCTGATACAACCATTTACATCACACACATTAATGTACATTGGTACATACAAAGCTAAAAAATGTATAACTCATGTATAACATGCAGTTTGAAGACCAAATTTTTAGGTCATAAAGTAGTGATGTGTGCTATACATGGGTAACACTTTTGTGCAGATAAAATAAAAAATTGAAGTGTACCTAATTCGCACCAGATTCTTACTTTTTGGGTGAATTGAGGGGAAAGAACGCTATTTATCGATAATTCAGCTTATACAAATATTAATTATACGTATCAAACACCTAATTACTTCCTTACAATTGCATTTCCATCCTTTCCAAATACTCCACATTTCACTAGTTAATCAGCTGATTTCTATATTCTCCCAAAAATCATGCATAAAAAAAACACAGTATATACGCAAATCAAAATAATTTTTTAGTTAATGAATATATTATATATAATTAACGATGTAATCTTCAGCACCAAATAACTATGCAAGGAAGGCAACCGCAATACACAACAAAATTTAAGATTTCATATTAAATACTTTCATTAAATATCTCTAGCCATTAGTTTGATAAATTTAAAATAAATTGATGTGTTTAATTTTCATTTGACATTTGACCCTTCAACCTGATGTAAAGTCGGATTTGCATAAATTGAGTCTTGTGTTACCCAGGAAGGGTCTTTATTTATTTATTTATGGTAATCTAGTTAATACTTAACATGACAAAATAATTCTAAAATTTTGTTCTTATACCCCTCAAAATCTAGGCTTCACATTATGCACAGGGTACTATATAAAAAAGTCTGGATGGCAAAAATTATGGGTGTGTGTTATACACAAGAGTACGTTTTACACAAGTATATACGGTAAATATTTTCTGCTGAGAGATTGTGTCTTTATACCTTCTCATTTCTGTCTGTATACAATTCTCTACACGTTTGGTGATTTCAGATTTTGGTCAGTGGCTAGAAAATGCAGTAGCCCAATCTATGCATAGTATGTATCATCATCTCCAGCTTGGCAGAAATGAGTGCCAAGTCCTTTTGCAATAACTAATGGCTTGTGTGTATAGCACTGCAAGCTGATCTAGTATAACTTCATTTTTCAGTAATTCAGCTGAAGGAATACCAATGGTAGCCCCATTTCAACAGACAAATGAGACAACATCTTCTTTACCTGGGTCTCCATCAAGAATATGTGGTAAAATTAATTCCAATAACTGGGTCACAATTTATTTTTAATCAAAAGGCAGTTAAGAAGACTACATTAATTATTAAATTTAATTAATTAATTTTTAAATTACTATTGCTGATATATTGTTAGCTATGTAATTTGAAATTTTAATTTTTGGCATTTATATTCACTTTGATGTATGAATTCTCTTGTACTCTACCTTACATCTGTTTCTTTGTGTTACTTTATTATGTTAATATATTATTGCTAATTTATATTAATTTGACTATGAAACTTCATTTAAATTAATTGTGATTGCTATTGTATACTATATAATTTAGTGCAAACTACAATATTTTTCTCTGTACTGGGCATGTTGCCCGTTTATAATACTAAATGAAATGAAATGAAATTCTAAAGATTTCACCTCCGCAGCGATTTTCGTTTTTCCCACATGTAAAAATAATAGTTTAAAACAATCCCCAAATGTTGCAATTTTAAACATTTTACACTTTCTACATTATGGGGTACTAATGCTACAAATTTGAGCCAAATTTTAAAGTTGTAGCACTTCTAGAAGCAAAATAATATTTTTCTAATTGTTTAAAATTTAAACATTTTTAACGGTTGCCGCAATATATATATTGAAATATTGAATTGTTTATCTGTGCAAATGCACTGTTCTGTAAATAATTTGAAAATTGCAGCTTCCTAGCTCATCCCATAGTACCTAAAAAATTATTAAACTTTAATGTTCAAATGGGGTTAAAACAACCCCTAAAATTTACAATTTTAAAATTTTCGATTTTTATAGTTGGTTATGATAAAAGTTCTATAATCTTGCAAAATTTCAGCTTCCTAAACTTATTAGATTGGTCTACACACTGGATTGTGTTTTCCCATGCTAACTTATGGGAGATATTCCAGGGTCTCTGGAGTCGAACCCAAGACACTGTAAGCAAAAGTGACAATAATTCCTAATAGATATTGCAGCCGTCTAGCAACTCTGAAAATTTCATTTTTCTAGCTTACGGGCAAGTGCCCAAAATTAATTTACAAAAATGGCGCAATGCTTTTCTTATGGGAAAAACGCAAATTTCGGAATTTCTGGAGTCGAACTCATGTCACTTAGGTGAGAAGTCTCATTTTATCTGAAGATTTCTCCATCATATCTACAAAAACTAAAACTTTCAGCTCTCTAGCTCTTGTAGTTATATCCTCCTCCTCCTCCTCTGTAAGAGTCGTCGATATATAATGATAACATATAACATATAGGAGGATACTAATGTTTAGGTACTTCCAGATAAGCTGGAGTTTCGAAATTTTTTCTTACGTAGGATTTTGTGCAAAACCGACTGGAAAAAACGAAAATCTCGAAAAAGTGCAACAATGCGGCCGCTAAAAATTCGCAATTGTTTAAACAAATTTTCAAGGTTTATGTATTTCCGCATGTGCTACAGAGTTGAAATTTTTTTTATGAGTAGAATTCTTAAAAAAACGAAATAGGGATAATACAAATTTTGATATTTTAATTTGTTTGGTAGTTAAAAATTCTTAAAATTTAAACAAATAGATAACTGTTTATGTACTACGGGATAAGCTAGGATGCTGAAATTTTCAAATTATTTACGGAGTAATGAATTTGCATAAATAAACAATTCAATTTTTCCATATATGAATTGCGGCGGCCGTTAAAAATTGTTTAAATTTAAACAATTAGAAAAATATTATTTTACTTCTAGAAGTGCTACAACTTTAAAATTTGGCTAAAATGTGTAGCATTCGTACCCCATAATGGTGAAAGTGTAAAATTTTAAAATTGCAACATTTGGGGATTGTTTTAAACTATTATTTTTACATGTGGGAAAAACGGAAATCGCTGCGGAGGTGAAATTTTCAGAATTAAAAGAATATTTGTAATGATGAAATGTCTGTCTGAAAAATGAATGTTTTTTCAAGGTGAGATGAAATGCTTGCAGTATGCAAGCACCAACTACTATTATGTTATATCCTATGTAAGAGTCGTCGATATATAATAATGTATGTTATATCCTCCTCTGTAAGGAGCGTCTATATATAATGATATTCATTAAGTAAAAAATAGTTCAATTTGTATGTACGTACTATGTTTTTGTTTTGTTTAATTAATATATGTATAATCTGGATTATCAATAATTAGTGTGGTTTATCCCTCAATTCATCCCAAAAGTAAGAATTTGGTGTGAGGTAAGGGCACTTCAATTTTTTATTTTAACTGCGCAGAAGTGTTACCCATGTATAGCATGCACCCCTACTTTATAATCTAAAAATTTGTTCTTAAACTGTGCATTATACACGAGTATATATGGTATATTAAAATGAAATATGTATTTTAAGTACACATTTTACATACTTTGCTACTGAATATTGATGATGTAAATTTTCAAAAACTTACGGAATGGGATCTCTAATATGGAAAACAAGTCCAGTCTTTCTCAGCCAAAAAGTTCCTAGCCCAATCAGTTTGGCACTTTTGGCAGTATTTTTTACTATTTTTTGTATCTTTTCAGGGATGTAACCAGCCTCCCAATTTAGAGGGCCAGCATGAACTGTAGGAGACCCTCCTGAACCAAATATATATTGTTCTTTTTTTAATTTTGAAGAATTAGTATCAGAAAGCTACTTATTTTAGATATCCAGTACCTACAAAGACCACCCAACATAATCCGTGAGTGTAATTATTGGTAGCATAGTGCATTTTACTTTAACACATTTCACCAAACTTATTACTGAATATTGGAAAGTTATGATGTTAAATTTTGTGCTTGCAGGCACAAGTTGAGCTATAAGTATTTCTGGAAAGCAGTAGAAAAATTCTTCCTTGATTTGGAATCAAGGCATTGTTTTGAACTGGCCATCAGGTGAGATGCAGTTGGGTTTTCAAGCTGTTGGGAAAGTTGATACCAGCATGGCTAGCTAGTCTTAATGAAAGAAGGAGAGAAATAATCAATTCTTAAAGAGAAGGAATAATCGGCCTCAGTATTTCAGTATTAGAATATCCACGCAGAGAGCAGGTCTACATCTGTTTATCTGTCAAGGCACAATTTTTCTTCTGCTCTCCATACTTATTTCTTCATGTTAATTGGAAAAACAATGAATGCTAAACGAATAAAATTTAAAAAAAAACAATCTAAAAGTTCATTATTTATTTTCAAAATAATAGTAGTGAATTGTTAACTATTACTTAATGTTTTGGGCCTAATTTATATTTTTTGGAATACCCATGCTTCTGCGTTAGTTATTAATTCTTCTCTCTCAGTCTTTCTCATTAAGGGAGAACATTTTAGTAAGAATTGCATTGTGTGATGAAAGACTCTGATTTGATTGTTTCTGCTTCAGGGGCATCATAGGAGTAGATGGTGGATGCCAAGTAATTATGAATAAACAGGCTGCTGCACTACTGACGTCGAGGATCATCTGCAGAATTCAGCTCTGTCATGTAATACCAAGAAAGGATGGTGAGCACAGTCACTTTTTGTTTGTTGTAAAGTTGGAGTAAGTTTCCCACTGTTCATATTAGATTTTAGGCTTTGGTGTGGCAGGTGCTGTTAACTGCTCTTTTTTACGCCTATTTTTAGATGATATGAGAACTCCATTGCTGTGATCCACTACATTTCATGCATCTATTATGATTCTTTAATTCCGTGGTACCCAAACTTTTTGGCCCACAGGCCACATAACTCATTTCTGCACTCATTGCGGGCTGCATAGCACACTTCATCCCTTTTTGCAGGCCACACCCAGTCAAAAATAGGATTGTAGAGTGATTTAAGTAAACAAAATTGATTAGTTGTGGGTCTATATTACCTTATTAATTTTAAGTGTATTTATCTATAAGGAGAATAAAGGGTTAAAGGCAAAATATATTGTTTTAATTGTTTTCATTTGATACTGTAGTGTGCCTTTAAATTATCAAACTCAAGGCAGGCTGGATGAAGACATTCAGTGGGACAAATGTGGCCAGCGGGCCATAGTTTGGGCACCGCTGCTTTAATTTGCTCACTTGTCGGTTGTTGGAACTTGATGAAGTTCGGCATATTTTCCAAAACATTGCATTTCCAAAAACATGAATCTTTATGCAGGAATTAATTTAGAAATAGGATTTTTCTGAAATAAATGATGAAAATTTTTTCTAAACTAGTAATATGAGGAGGAGCCTGTAACCTCTAGAGGGCGCGTCCCCGGGTGGCGGATAGGGGAATGCTCTACAGATATGTAGGGTAGGAGGGAAATAAAATACCTCCCGCGGACCAACAGGCAGCAGCGTCTGTTCTCCATATTAGGGGCGGCTGCAAACAGCGTCTGTTCCCCATGTTAGGGGCGGCTGAATATATAGGCGGAAGGCAATGGGAAACCACCGCCACAATATATCCCATGTAGAGGCATCATGACGGAGTCTTCTCTTGTTAAATATTCCGGAGGCAAAATGGTCCCCCGCTCGGATCTCCGGGGGGGACAACACGAGAGGTTCCGTTTAACACAAGGAAGGAAGGATGCTGGAAAGAAGTTGAGAATTGGCACGTGGAATGTTAGAACACTCCTACGAGCAGGGAAGTTGGAAAATTTAAAGAAAGAGATGAAAATAAATAGAATGGATATGATTGGCTTAAGTGAAATGAGATGGGAAGGAAGAGGGGAAATAAAAAGTGATGACATCACAGTGTACTATTCAGGAGGTACTAGAGGAACGAATGGAGTAGGGGTAATTTTGAATAAGGAAATAGCAAATTGTGTACAGAGGGTGATATTTGTAAATGATAGAGCAATTGGTCTTAGAATAGGAATGCACCCGAAAGATCTACTGTTGATACAAGTTTATATGCCGACCAGCCAACATGAAGATGAGGCTGTTGAAGAAATATACGAGAAGATAGAAAATATTATGGAGGAGGAAGGTAAAAACTGTTGCAAGATAGTGATGGGCGATTGGAACGCTGTGGTAGGAGAGGGAAGAGAAGACCAAGTAGTAGGAAAATTTGGACTAGGGAAAAGAAATGAAAGAGGTGAAAGACTTGTTGAGTTCTGTAAAGAGAAGAGGATGTTTATATCAAATACTTGGTTTGAAAATCATAAGAGAAGGCTATACACGTGGAAATCACCAGGAGATGGAGCCAGATATCAAATAGATTATATTCTAGTGGAAGAAAGATATAGAAATGGAGTAAAAAAGGCATATGGACTTCCAGGAGCAGACATTGACAGTGATCATGTGCTCCTCATGGCCGAAATAAAACTAGCCTTGAAGAAGGTTAAGAAGGCTAAGATAGTTAGGAAATGGGATTTAGAGAATATAGCCACAGTAGGAAAAGAAAGAATAGGAGAAAAATTAGCTCAGGCAATCAAAAGAAAAAACGTGTCGGAGGAAAATGTGGATGAAGCATGGAATAGGATAAAGAAGGCTATAAGGAAAACAGCAGAACAGGCTATTGGGTTTTTCAAAGGAAAAAGAATAAAAAAGCCATGGGTGACAAAGGAAATGATAGAAAAGATGGAAGAAAGAAGGCAATACAAAAGCAGGACTGATGAAGATGGAAAAAGGAAATACAGGAAACTGAATAATGAACTAAGAAGAGAAACCCAAAAAGCAAGGGAGAAATGGCTAGAGGAGGAATGCTCAGATATAGAAGATCTAGAGAGAAAAGGAATGTATGACTTGATGTATAAGAAAGTAAAAAATGTAACGTGGGATAGACGGAGAACAAGTGCATGTGTGAAAGAGATTGCAAGTAAAGAAGATAAAGTTCTATATAAGGAAGAGGAGGTCCTTAATAGATGGAGAGAATACATGGAGGAGTTGTACAAATCAAATGAAAAACCAAAGGATCTCCGTATTGAAGAGCAGGATGAAATAAATAATGACGAAACAGGGGTTTCTATATTGAAAATAGAGGTGCTACAAGCAATAAAGGATATGAAGAATGGGAAGGCAATGGGGGTAGATGAGATACCGATAGAATTATTTAAGTGTCTTAATGAGGAAGGACTGGAAGAAATAGTGAAGTTGTGTAATGCAATCTATGACAAGGGGATGTGGCCAGAGGATTTCGTCAAAACAATTATGATTCCAATTCCGAAAAAGCAAGGAACAAGAAAATGCAGTGAACACAGAACAATCAGTTTAATTACACATGCAGCAAAGGTTCTACTTAGGGTTATGAACAGGAGACTAATTAGCAAAATGGAAGAAAATGTTGCAGAGGAACAGTTTGGATTTAGAAAGAGTAGAGGTACAAGAGATGCAATAGGATTGATAAGAATGAGTGGAGAGAGATATATAGAAAGGGGTAAAGGAATTAGTCTGTGCTTCATAGATATGGAGAAGGCATTCGACCGAGTGAACTGGGAAAAACTGATGGAAATACTAAAAGCAAAAAAAGTAGACTGGAAAGATAGAAGGTTAATTAAAGAGCTGTATATGAAACAGAAAGCAGCTATGAGGATAAAAGATGCACAGACCGAATGGTATGATTTAGGAAGAGGAGTAAGGCAAGGTTGCTGCTTATCGCCAACCCTGTTCAATATATATGCTGAAGAAATGATTGACAATGGAATAGGGAATGATAAAGGAATTAGTATTGGGGGTAGAATAATAAATTGTATAAGGTTTGCTGATGACATGGTAATTTTGGCAGATGAAACGAGGCATATTCAGGAAATGGTTACAAAGCTAGAAGACAGGATGATGGAATATGGAATGAAAATGAACATAAAGAAAACAAAGGTGATGAGAATAGGGGATAGAGAGATTATGAATGTGTCAATAAAGGATGGAAGAGTAGAGCAAGTAAAACAGTATAGATATTTGGGAAGCATGCTAACTGAAGACTGGAGAAGTGAAAAAGAAATAAGAACAAGAATAGCAATGGCAAAAGAAACATTTAATAAGAAAAAACGGGTACTATGTGGTAAAATGGATTTAAATCTGAAGAAACGTCTTGTGAAGTGCTATGTTTGGAGTGTATTGCTTTATGGGTGTGAAACATGGATGCTAAAGAAAAGAGAGAAAGAAAGACTAGAGGCATTTGAAATGTGGGTGTGGAGGCGGATGGAGAAGGTTAAGTGGACGGATAGGATAAGGAATGAAGCAATACTAACAAGGGTGAATGAGAAGAGAAGATTACTTGAAACAATTCAGAGGAGGAAAAGTAACTGGTTAGGGCATATCTTGAGAGGAGAAGGTTTACTATTGATGGTGTTGGAAGGATCAGTAGAAGGGGAAAGGAAAAGGGGACGTAGAAGAATAAAAATGTTTGACGATCTGAAAGAAAGGGGAGGGTATCAGGAAATGAAAGAAATGGCAAGGAACAGAAATGAGTGGAGACAACGCTGGTGCCAGGGACCTGCCTAGAGGCAGAACACCTCATGATGATGATGAGTAATATGAATTTCATGAAAATAGCAGCATTTTACGCTATGATTTGTTATTATCATCTCAACTTTGTTCCAACTTTTTCTTACCTTCATTGGTTCTCAACTTCTCTATTCCAATGATATTCAATTAGGTTATAGACTCAAATTAAAGACATATTTGTTGTTTTTATTTGATTTATTTCTTTCTTTCATGTATTCACTTTTACTATGTTTTTACGTTGCTTTGATGCAATTCTATAGTCTTTTTCAATTTTGCCAAGTTGGAAATTTTACACTTGTTAAAGTTGCTGTTGGATTGGGTAGGGTTCAATTTTGATGATTTTTTGCCTTGGGTTGGCTCTATTTCCCTGCACTATTTCTAAAAATATATACATCTTTTCCTTATTTTCTTCCACCATCTTTCTAAATGCAATTGGTTTAGTAATACTCAAATTTGCACTGTCTGTTGTATGGTGGGGTTTTGAAATAGCACCAGATCCTTCGCGCAGTATTTGTCTGAGCTCTTGTTACCTCAGCCTTGAAGACGATGCTATAGTTTACTGATAGTTGGATGTATCCAGTGATGAGCTGAAGCCGGTTCGGTTCGGCTCGCGCGAGCAGTTTGTTATTTTTTCCCGGAATTTGCAAGCCGGTTGTTAAACTTTAATGATTTTTATTAATTTCATATTTTAATTCATTACTCATTACTTTGTGTATTAGTATTATTGCGCAAACCACTCTTGTGTATTCAGAGCCATGGTGAGTATTTTTAGCGCCTTAGGCAAATCTTTAATTTGGTGCCCTTAAATTAAAATTTGACGCTATTATCCAGAACATGTGAAGATGGAGCTTGCGCATGCAGCTTCATCCATGTTATACTAACCCCTGTGCAGTTCGTACATACTTAGAAAGTAAATTCTTCAAAATTCAATTCCATCCAAAATACTGTGTACCTGCAATAAGCTTTCAACAGAGCTATACACAGGGGTCTTAAACATAATAGTACCATACTACTATACTGTTGCTTGTATCCACCTCTCATACTGGAATAACTGAAGTTACTTTTTACTGCATGTTTTCAGGAATTCGGTAATTTTAATAATGTTCAAAAATGCAAACTTAGTGTATATTTTCAAGATTTATAAAAAATATTTCTTATTTTCTTTTTTTTTATTTTAGCCATACATAAAAATGAAAAGACAAGAAACAATCCTGTCATTTATTAAAAGTAAGAAAGTAAATGTTTCTGATGAAATAGATGAGAACACAATAGGAGGAGAAACTACAGCTTCTCTAGTCATTGAACAGTCATCTTCAGCTGTAGATTCAGCATCTACATCCCACTTAGAAGAAAATTGTGAAGCAGAATTATTTGAGGCATACTCATCTAATATTCCTGATTGCTGGAATAAAAAACAATTAGAACATTTTCAAAAAAATATGTACCTCTGACCATTAAAAACAGAAAATTAGGCTGTTCAGTATGTGCAAAAGGGTTGCATTTGGGAGCAGAAACTACTAAATTCCATCATCTTTCAAAACAATGGATATCTAATGCAGTTGAGTGCAATGGAAATTCTAAAGCATCCAGGCAGGCTTCTTTAAGAAAAAAATGTCAGAACACTTTACATCAGGTTCCCATTTGAAAGCTCTTCATATTGCAGAAGAAAGTGAAAAAGAAAAAATGCACAATTTATTAAGCAATCTGAAACAAAAAGAATTTGATGCAACTGTAAAATTTTTTAATACATTTTATACTTTGGTAAAAAGAAACAGACCAATGTCTGATATGGATGCAATTTTACATCTACAAAAATTAAATGAAGTAGACATTGATACCTGTTTGCATTACAGATCTACAGCAGTTCGACTAGTTGAGCACATCACCAAGGAAATGAAATTAAACTTTTTTGAGAAAATTATAAGTGAAAATGCAAAAATCAGCATAATAATTGATGAATCATCAACTATTGCTAGCAAAAGTGTTCAAATAATTTTCATTAAGTGTGAGTCGAACATGTGTGATGAACCAGTTTTTGTTTTCTTAGAACTTTTTAAATTGGCATCAACAGAAGCTGAAAGAATATAAATGCTTTAATATTTTGTTTGGAAAACAATGGATTTTCCAAAGACTATTTGTCAAAAAACTTAATTGCCTTTTGTTATGATGGTGTCAGTGTTATGCTAGGTGTTAAACCAGGTGTAGCAGCTAGGGTTTTACAAGATTTTCCAAATATAATTAATTATTTGGCATTGTTTAAATCATAGACTGCAACTTGTGTTAGATGATAGTATAATGATGTAGCAGAAATCAATCATTTTAAATCTTTCTTGGATAAGATCTATTCCATTTATCACCAATCCAACAAAAATCAATATGAATTAAAAGCTATTGCTGCAGATCTTGATGTTGAAATTATGAAAATCGGAAGAGTTCTTGGACCGAGATGGGCATCATGTAGTTTGCGCACTGCACTTTCTGTTTGGTGAGCATATTCTCCTTTATATTGCCATTTTCAGCAAATAAAAGGTATGGTGGTTTAGCAAAAAGATTGCAAAATAAAAATTTTATAAAAGATTTAGGATTAATTATTGACATTTTAACTGAATTTTCCTTGCTCTCCAATGCATTACAATCAAGAGAAATTACAATACAGAAAGCTGACAAATTAATTAAGCATACTATCAATGCCATACAACAATTAAGAAAAAACAATGGCAAATATGAGACAATGATTGAAAATTTAATAATTAGCGACAATTTCAAAGATATTCCGTTTGAAGAGCAGATAAAATTCAAGTCTTCCTAAAGATAAATGAATTGATGTTTTAGTCAAATACATGGATTCCCACCTTCCTAAAAGTAGTCAAATCATCTTTATAAAGGATTTAGATAACAAAAGTTATACATCGGATGAGTCTTTGGAACTTTTTAACATATTTGACCTAAATTCCTGGAATTTAGAAAACATTCATTCTCCATGGAAAGAAGGAGAACATAAATTGGAATCCTTACTAAAAATCATAAAATATGAAGTGAATGTAAATGATTTTAGAGATTTTGTTGATATGAATCTAAAATAAAAAAAAATCAGAAAATACCACCGACAATAAGGAAAGCAAAAAAATCATAAACACAGTTGTAATCAGTAGCACAAAAGCTGAAAGAGGCTTCAGCCTTATGAATATTATTTGCACTGATAGAAGGTCTAGACTTACCATTCCCCATTTATCAAATTTGCTAACAATTAGTATGTGTGGAAAACCTGTAGATCAGTGGAATACAGAGTATTATGTTAAAAGCTGGTTAAAAAACCATTGTTCAGCTGCAGATACGCACGGTCAAAGACACAAAGAAATATCATACTCAGAAAATCAAATGAGATAATGGAAATAAATTGAAATTGAATAAATTATTGAGTTGTGTTGAGTTAGCTATTATTTTAATGTATAATTATTGCAAGAGAAATACACAATTAAATGTATAAATATGTACTGATATATCTGTAAATTTAATGTTATTTTACTATCTGACTGACATTTGTATGGTAAAGATGTCCAACATTTACAAACAGTTATAATAGATTTTTTCTCCATTTGCTTAAAAATGAGGTTAAATTCCATTGTTTCTCTATAATATAACACCGTTATGTAAGGATACCCTAGCTGTTCTGTCTCATGTTTCCGATTTATGGTAGATTCCTAAGATAGGGTTATTATTCCAAGAAAGTGACACAAAAAGTGAATTCTGTTGTTGATAATGATATTCATCAAGTACATTATGAATCAAATGTTTGTTAAATTAGTGTAATAGTATTACAAAATGTCTGAAGAAATTTACTGTCAAAGAATATGTTAAATGTCTGTGTTTATGAATAAATAAATCAACAAATAGTCTAAAACTAATTTTGTCTCTGGTAGATAGGCCTCCCCCCTAAGTAAAGGGAGCCAGTTCTTAAAATTTATTCAACTCATCACTGGATGTATCCCTTGCTTTCCAATCTCCCATAATATTTCCAGCAATCTGCTACAGTTCATGTCTCTAGCCATATCCATTCCTTTATCAATTTTATTAATGTTTCTGCACTTCTTTAATACACTGGACCTAGGAATACTTTGCTGATTTCTCTCTCCATGCCCCTAAATACCCATTGTACCTTAATATAGTGTCCTCTATTGAATTTGCATTTGCTAACTTGCTTTTGTTCTTTTCAACCATCCTCTTTGGACTGCTTATTTTTTCGCATTGGATTGATATGAAATTCACTAATACTTCTTTCACATACTGATTCCAGTCTGTCAATGTTTACTTACAGAATCCATAGTCTTTCATTATTTTCATAGTGGGGTGGCAGTGTCATTAGAGCATTGGTCTTCCACACAATAGTCCCAGGTTCAAATCCAGAAGAGGTTGGATTTTTTCAACCTGGGATCATCCTGCCCCCTACTTATTTGCTTAGAGGAGACCACACAAGTCAGCACTCCATCTTTGGAAGGGACATTAAGCAGTTGGCCCCCTTGGTGCTCTTCATAAAGGGTAGACTAATGTCAGCACTGGGTTTCCCTATTCCCTTGTATGTGTGTTTGGTGTGAAAGGAGCAATGACTATAATAATCCAAGAGGTTGATTAGCCAGAAATTCCATTCTTCGTGTAGCATCTCATAAATCAATATCGTTATTGAGGACTTGCTTCCTCTAAATCAGTGCTTAATGGATGCTTTTCACATTACTGCATTTTATTCCTTTCACGCTATTCCTGCATACCTATATTAATCCTTTGTTTAAACCTTTCTCTGCATCCACATGCATTCCACTTCAATATTTCTCATAAAATATTTTTCAAATTAACCCACTGTTAATGAGGAAGTTGTGCAACAAGTCTTCCTTACTAGGGTGGTGCCAGTGATGTAGTGGTTAGGACACTGGCTGCTACTCGTCTGCTGCTTGAATGGGCAGTGGACATTAACCATGTGAAAGTAGGATTTTTTTATGCTGGCTGGCCCCCTGCTTGTGTGGTTTGAGGAGACTGTGCAAAGTCAGTGCTCCATCCTTCGGAAGGGACATTAAGCAGAGATGGCATCTTGTGTAATGGAAATGGAAGGCTCATTATTTTCACTGGTGGAAACATTCTACACATTTTTCTGTGGAATTTTTGTACTCAACCTTGAGAATAATCACAGTTAAGTAATTTTTAAGTTGTCGTGAAGAAGGTACATCATCACTTCTTTGTTGCCGAAACTATTCAAATATTACTCTATCGACATCATTTACCCATGCCATGTGCAATTTTTTACAACTACTCATAGTTAGTTGCATCACTACATAAAATTGTAATAATTTTCTTCAAAAATCATAGACAGTAGAACTACCTATGTTAATTGAAGTGCCTTTTTCAAGCTTTCTTAGTAATTTGACTTCTATTCACTTGTGAGAGTTTTATGTTTACGTTTAGCACTATTCATGGGGGAGTTTCCTGCTTTTCTTATAGACATTTTAAAGTAAATTAGAACAAAAATACCAATTAAATTACCGAAAAACACAATCGTTATGAATCTAAACATTAGATTGAAGTATTGCCCTAAGTGACCATAGCCTGAATCTTATAAGGCAGGCAAAGGAATGGCAGTTGATATCATCAGATTTTTATAAATAGTGCTTATTCTGTAAGTTTATGTATTATTGAATCAATTCATCTCATTTAAAATATATTTGATGGTTTTGTCAAGAAATGGAAAAATACATGAACTTCATATATACCCTTCTATAAAAGTAGATTTCTCAAGAAGTTCAAGAGTATTAATAACTCCTAATGGCTTGAAAGGACTAAGAGTCAGGAGATTCAAATTCACCTTGAGCATGTACAATTACTTAAATATTTTAGAGGCCAGTAATGCACCCACACATTTGCTGTGCAGGAAAACAAACTGTTTGACAAATGTATTATGTAAATTTCAAATTTGACATAAAAAAATAAATCTTAATTGTCAAGGCTTTGTTTGGTTCAAGTACCATATTCGTAATCTAAGTAATTTTAAAATGCAAATAAAAATTATGCTGCATTGCTACTCATAAACGTAATTCCCATCTGTAACAATAAAAGAAGCTGTCTGTGGCAGTCATAACTCATCAGAAAATAAACAGGAGTTTCAAAATTTGGCAATAACTTCAGATTAATCCTGAGAGTTGCAGTACCTAAAATAATTCAAATCGGCCTAAGAGTCCCCATTGTTGGTCCAAATGTAATGTAAGGGCCGATCCAAATTTCAAGTTTTCGAGGGGTCTTCATGGAATGGTCGGTCCAAATTTTGGCCATTTTGAGTTTTGGCCAGTTTTGAGATGTGGGTATGGAGGAGGATGATGAAAGTGAAATGGACAGAGAGGAAGAGAAATGAAGTAGTGTTAGAAATGGTGGAAGAAGAAAGGATGCTAATAAAAACAATCAGGAAAAAAAAAACAAATTGGATAGGGCACATATTCAGAAGACAGTGTTTACAAAGGACGATCTTAGATGGAAAAATTAGTGGAAGAAGGGGAAGAGGGAGAAAAAGAATAGGAATATTAGAGAATATAAAACAGGAATATAATACATATAGAGGTATAAAAGAGGCTTCTAGGGAGAGAGAGAAATGGAGGCAGCAATTCAGTTACAACCTGTCTTTGGACAGCAGCATGATGATGATGAAATTAATTGTGATGTTTTTTTAAATTAGCTGTTCTTGAAGCCTGCAGACTGAAGTACAATATTTCAGTTAGGAAAACTTGGGAATTTATGAAGTTGAGATACAATATAAGGAAGAAATTTTTATAGTTCATGCATTTATGGATTTTAAAATTCAAAATAGGATGAAACAAAAATTTATTTAATGAATATTAATCATTCTACAGAATTTGCAACAGAGAAAATTTGCTCATGAAATTTGACTAAGCAAAACCGGGCATTTCAGCTAGTTTTCATATAATGGGATAAATAATAAATGGAATGCACGTGTGATAACGATTCGTTCTCTCAACTGGTCCTTTTTCTTCTACAACTCTTTTTGTCTCGTACATAATGATTTTGATCGATACAGCAATACCAAACTTCCTCCGTTCTACTATCCATCACTTCCTCCTCTAGTTGTGATCATTTAAGACCAACCTTACGAAGACTATTGTTGAATATTAAAAAAGACGAACTTTGTATTTCCACAAAATTTTAATGATCGTAGTGAAACCGGTCGTGTTTAAATTAAAATTTTGTGGAAATACGAAGTTCGTCTTTTTTCAATGAGTCAATTCCACCGAGTTGAGCCTGACCTCATTAATGATACTTACGAAGACTGTTTCTATTGTTCTATCAGTTTCAGTTTTTCCTCGTTTTCTCAATTCACGGATCATTTTTTTCTGTAGGAGGTGGACTGAAAGGACGTGCTGCTGCTCGGTTTCTGTGCGTTTTTGCGTATTGAATCGCCTGAAGCTTATAACTAATAGCGTAGTCACATGTTTACACTTCTGTAGCCATTGCGATCTCAATGCACTAACGTTATTTATTCAAGATATGTATAAAATATTTATGACATCCACACGAATTCTATCGTTCCGTGGCATTAATCGCGCTATTCAATGGGCTCATTAGGAACTAAAACTTTGCAAACGCGCCGAAATTGGAATCACTGTATTGAAGTATGATCATTATAAATAGCTGCTTCTTTCATACGAGTTGTCGGTGTTTGCATACTGCAAGCGTTCAAAAAATCACCATACATCAAGATATAAACTCGTAAATAAACCAACGCGACAGCATTTGAACTACACAGAGCCCATTTATATAAGATAATAGTTTTCATTTTCTGCGAAATTGAGGCATCCATCAGGAATTTCTAAATTCTCTGGAAATCGGCTTCGTGTCCAATTTTTCCATTTCAATATTCATGGCTCAGATCGTCCTTTTTAAGCAATAACGATAATCATCATTAAGACAGTAGCTTATATGTTACGCTAAAGTTTTTGTAAAAGTTAGAATATTTTGTGTGTTAGGATTATGGTTTCATCATCCGTGCCTTTTAGTACGTACCTGAGTATATGACCTATATACATGCCAAATTTCAGCTCTGTAGCATTTCTAGAAGTACCTTAGGTTTGATATATATATATATATATATTATATATATATATATATATATATATATATATATATATATATATATATCATATTAAACCTAAGGCACTTCTAAAAATGCTACAGAGCTAAAATTTTGAAGGAAGATAGGTCATTGGGCACAACCTCTGGAAAAATCCAAAATTCCAGAAAAGGTTATATTTAAGAGGTATTTTTGACACCAATGTCCAATTTTAAACACTCATAAGAAAAGGATTGAAAACGGTGTAGGACTATATAAAATTGATTTTTTAAATTATTTAAAATTAATGTACAAAAACGGGATATTCACTGTAGGGGAGACCGGAGCTGGTTGGGTACAGGGGCAGGTTCTTACAAGTGTCATAACTCTCAAGGTTTCTGATAGATAGTGCTACAATGCAGGTGGGAGTTACAGCAGTACAAAATCGGGATATTCACTGTAGGGGAGACCGGAGCTGGTCTAGAGTGCCATGTGATTGCAAGTTATCTGACGCTATGTTGTTGAAGAGATATTGTGCTTTTTTTAAATATTAACCTGGTAAGTAATTTTTAAAAATTTCATTAGATCATTAATACAGCTGTTTGAAAGATAAATTTTATCAATTTTCATTATTATGACAAAAAGTACAAGCCTATAGTAACAGGATTCAATTGTGATCGTGTTTCTAAATGCACACGTGCCATCATAACCTCACTTTAAATATGCAATATGGCGTTGGGGTTGGTTGGTACACCAAAAACGGGGCAGGTTAGTGTAGTGTACCAACTTGCCCCTTCACTTTAAATACATAACATAATTTTCTGCCATTCTTTTTGCTGCGGTTTTTTTTAGCTTCTTCCCATGTGTTTTAAATAATTATATAAAGGCTTAATATTGTAGAAAAATAATTATACTCTGTGCATGACTTGAAAGACTTCCAAAATATATCATCCCTAAAAATAGAAAATTAAAAAAGTAAAAAATTTCCCAACCAGCCCCGGTGTCCCCTACTGTGGGTGAAAGAATGAAATTTATTTTCTTGAACTCAAAATTGAAATCCATGCTGAAGTTGCGTAAAAAATTTGATTTAATCATAAAATTAAGAAAAGTGTTTCAGTTTTCAACAATGAAAAATATTAACTACCATATCAACGACTCCAATGCCTTTAATGGCAATTGATTATCCATACTTATCCATATTAACTCTTTTTAATTGTTAAATATAATGGCGTCATAGCTATCTTATATGCCGAGAAATACAGTAATAGTGAAATGAAGTAAATAAGAATGAACAAGTTTGTACCGATTTCTTCAAATTAATACTTAACTTTACGTTGCACAGAAATCGATAGGCGGTTTCTGCTGCAAAATTTGGAATTCATTTGAAGTATTAACAGCTAATTTGATCATGATTCGGTTTGTTGCTCAAGCCAAGCCCTCAAGTGTTAAAAATACCTCAGGGCGTGTAGGCACATAACTTTCATGATTATTTGATATAATTTTATTACCGCTTAAAATTTGGCAGCAAGTATTATATGCATCATTCTCTTACTACAAACTTCAAACATGCATAATTTTCGTCTCAATCTGCAAATCGTGCTGATTAGTCCCACAAACTCGTTAATTCAATCCTCATCAGATTTTTTATTTTCTCTTAATTTTCATCTGAAATTTATCAAGTTTTTTCCCCTACCTCTCCGAGATCACGTCAGTGAATAACGCGCATCTGCTGGCATGTATCAACTGCCATCAAGTTTAATTTCTTATAAAAAGAAAATCATTCCCTCTTACTTTTTACCTGCAAGGAGTATGTCGAAGAATTTGTTTCCTTTTGAATTTCTCATCAACTCTCTTATCCATTAAATGTTATAACACTGTGAAATTTGAAAGTGCAATAATTACGTTTAGTGTATCGTTATTACTATGTTTATGTAATTGAGGTTTCCGATAATTGTCTCATATATTCAATCCTCTTATGTATGCTGTTTAAGAGGGAAGGTTATCTCTTGGATATTTGGTTGTATAGACGATACGATTGAGAAATTGATTGTAGGACGGTTAGATGCAAGGGACCCTTTTTCCCTAAGAAAATAAGAGAGTATAACAGGAGAATAAAATGGTAAGTCGGTGTTATTCTCCCCCTACCACACACCAATTGCGGTGGATTGCAGGGTTTTATTCAGATTCAGACCTTGATCGTTTTCTTGTGACGATAAAACGGCATTAAGTCTTCGTATTTAGTACCTAGATCGCGGAAGTAGCAAATATATAATTTCCTTTCTATCTAGCACAGAATACGAATTCGGAACCTATCTTAAGACATGGCGGAATCTGACGCCTATAGATGTATCGATACAAGTTATACGAGTTCAATTTTTAAATTCCTTCGACGAATTTTTTTAGCTTTCTTTTGAATTCCTTGTTGTTATTAATTCTAAGTAGTAACGTTTCTGACCATGATTTATCATTTAAAAAACGAGCGTTTTAATTCAGGGTGTACTCGTTACCCTACATCTACATCTACAAGTTACCCTGCAATTCACCAAGTTGGTGGGTGGCAGGGGGTGCAATGCACCAAATCCTACCTAAAGATTGTCTAACGCAATTCGAAATTTCCTATTGTGATCTCTTATTGTCCTCGGAAAGAACGAGCCTAGATAACGCTCCGTCCTACTGCCAGCGAAGAGTTTTTAAGGAGTACTCTAAAATATTGTTGGTAATTTACTCCTCGCTAAAGCATTCATGCACAACTTCTTAATCAATGTTGCAACTACGTCGTTTAACTTTGAAGGAGCTCTATAATAATCCAAGAAGTTGATTAGCCATAAATACACACACATACAAACAGTTGGATGGACTTTTTACCGAGAAATATTTCATTATTTTTCCGTATCTCTTCTGGGTAGCATGCTTGATAGTCCCCCTAATATAAGAGCATGTGGCATGCCAGACCAGTCAACTGGTAATGCCGTATATCTTCGTCATACGATTTTCTCACCCAATCGCTATGGGTATGCCAAAATAGTTCGTAACATAGCGGTATCCTCGTAATTTACTTCCCCGCCGATAGATGGGGTATACCTTCTTATGTCGAAAAAATATAAGGGTCTTACGGAATCTATTATGTGGAGTTGGCTATTATTCCCTTACCTAGGTAAAAGCTGGAATTTTTTGATTTTTTCGCGCACACATTCTTACCTCTTGTGGAGTCGGAAAAGTAATAAAACCACCTCCAAAGTTAACAGTACAATTTGAAAAACATATGTTAAAAGAAAAGTAGAATCAGTCTTAGTACGGAAATATAACCAGTGTTCTGTTGAAGATTGAGAGGCTCAGTATTACTTGAAGCGTGTGTGTCACTGTTATTACAAAGGGTGAATTTTATTTTACGTAGTAATATCATGGTTGACTGTTTTTTTTGAAGAGTGCACAACGTTGCTCCATTGAATATACGTTTTCCATTTATTTAGGATTTTATCATTTTATTATATTGAACTACAAATATTTATTTGCTGTTTTTATAAATTTGTTTGCTTTTTAGCCTTTTCAAATTGTTCATTTCATAAATTTTAATATGATTCATAGCAGTAAAACATATTTCATGACTAGAATATTTCATCTTGATATTTTTGTTAATTTATAAAGAAAAATTATTTTCCGTAATGTTTATGATTTTGACGTATAATGCATAGTTAATTATTATTTATGTCAATATATTAATAAATATTTAGTAAAACCCTTAATTATTGTCATGATTTTAAAATCTCCTCAATTGAAGAAAAATCCCCACCAGCAGTGCGTCCAGGCAAAATTAAATCCCCAGATGATTGGTTTACCAAAATTGCTCTATAGACCAGGCGTCGGGAACCAGAATGTTATGAGGCTCACGAACCTATAATAAAAAGTGATCCATTAAATTTCACACAGTGACTTTTACCTATTAAAATTAGGCTCTTTAGAATAATTCTGATGATATT
The DNA here is from genome assembly GCA_028673005.1 of Tanypteryx hageni. Lineage (NCBI taxonomy): Eukaryota > Metazoa > Arthropoda > Insecta > Odonata > Petaluridae > Tanypteryx > Tanypteryx hageni. The sequence goes on from CM054116.1 coordinate 98,754,880, forward strand.
CATGTAGTAGTGTTATATGTGTGGACTGAGTTTTCTGAGGATAATTCCTCTAAGGATACGGAGGCAAAAAAATTAACAAGGATTTTATGTGGAATTTGAAAATTTATTTTATTGAAAGAATGACATTTTATATCATGAAGATATGATTCGATGAATAATGTTCTTCCAGTATGTTCTTTTTCACTGTTTCACATCCTGGCTCAAAATGTTGTGAGAATTAACTAACATTTCTTCACCAGATGGGAACTCAAGAAAATGTCGATACAGCCATTGAGCACATTCGATGAGGATGTTGTTGTGGGAATGTCTGTTCTAGGAGCAAACACCCAAGACATCTTGCTCTTTTATGGCCTTGGATTTTTCTCTAACATCAACACACTTAACCACCTGCTGCGTTTCTGACATCAACATTTCCTAATCCCGCAGCTGGAACAATTGGTAACGTGTAAACACACACATACAAACACCAAATGTATTAGTAACTAAGATAAAGTAGTAATTGATAAATAAATAGAGAAAAGATAGAAAATTTCTCATGAAAATTTATATGGTAGTAATCGTCTCAAGCAAAATTATCAGACTGTATTAGAATTTGAAGGATTTGTTCCAATAAACTAAGCTTGAGCACGCTCTTGTGATTGTTGTATGAAGTACAGCAATCTAAACCATATAAACACATCAAGAGAAAACATTCTACTCGGAGTAACAATTACAACAACGAGCAAAAGTTTTTATATCTTTAAAAAATGAAATTTAGGTGTATAAATAATTTCTTCAATTTTAGATAGTATATCTATTATCAACAATCAGTAAATGTGCTGATTTCCACCATCAAACCAAAATGGAAAGAAAACAGTGCTTAGGCACATGGATTGTCTAAGTATCAGATGTCGACATTTTGGTGGTTGATTAGTTAAATTCCAACCAATATAATTATTTTGCAATGTTTGCTTATTTCATTCTTCGGTAGTATCAATTGACGTCCTATGTAACTGTACGAGCTCATTTGTTGCAAGTAAACAGATTACACTATACTAATTCCAAAATCATGTTATTGATCATTAGCCGCTCAGAACCCAATAAGATAATTGCTGGAGCAATTTAAATCTTCTTCTTCGATCATCCTCTCACTGCTAACAATCCAATTCATGGCTACTTTGCTTCTGAAGGATTTTATTTAGGTATTCAACCATTCCTAACAAAAAATTGCATTTCTTAGGTTTTTTAAAAAATCACTATAACTTGTATTTTCGACATTTCGCTTTTTAAAATATTTATATCTTTAGTTATTTGGACTCGAGTGATAACGACATTTTATGCGTTAAGAGGACGATTACGAAAGTTGGGGATTATTTACTATCAGGAATTACACAAAAAAAACAAATTTAGAAAATTAATTACGAAGGAGACTTCCTGGCATTTGATTCTAATATTTTCAGGCCAAGAAAGAAGACTTTGATTTTCATATTTTTCACTAGATACTAAAAAAATTATAAAATGTTAACAACAGCTTAAAAATCTTTATCGGCACCCGACATTTCACTAATAAAGTTAAAAGATAAGATATCTTACATTGAATTTAGTTTTACCTGATCAATATACCGAAATGATTGAAAAATACAAAATTATAAACTTAGTGACCTTCCACTTAAAAATACTCTTATAAACAAAAATGTTAAAATATTTCTGCGGAAGGATATCAAGTTTGTTTTTAATTCAACGACGTTGTCTCATATAGTTCATTTAAGTATTGCAATATTTATAGGGTTGCGTAACAATCATTAATAACATTTTTTAATGAAATGAATATAAGGTAATATTGTCTTCATTAAAGAGAATTATATTCAAAGGGTAAGGTATCTCAGGAGATTGCTGTTTTTGCATTTCTCGTACTTTTACCGAATTTCTGCGATTTCGGTGTCTAAAGTTATAAAATATTGACAATATTTTCTTTTGGATCTTCTTTGAATCAGAGAAGGCGGTACCATTTATTTCTATCTTACGTTTTGATGATACGGTCAGCGTCAACTTGGCGATGCAGAGAACTGCATTATGATGAAAAATGTGCATGTTTTTTAATTGAAGTTTTATACCAGGCTAATTTCCTTCCCATAGCCAATGGCTGTTAAAATTGGATCCAATTTAGCTCTAGAAAAAATAGAGAACCAAAACTTCGCGAGTATTACATACACGACGCTTTTTCAGTTGTTAAAAATAGATGAAATATTTTCACAGGTTATAAAACAAATTAATTAATTAATTCTTAAATTTTATAAACATAATCTGATCAATACCTTAAAACGCGACAGGGACAATATGAAAATATTTTACGATTCTTACACGATGTATGGCAGAATTTCTTCAAATATCAAAATTGATACAGCATAAAATAGATATATTTTATAATTTTCAGTTATAAATAATTTATCAAAAAGTTTCCGGCTTCTGGAACGTTTATTTTAGATGTGCGCTCTTGCTCTTACAGCTTCCCTTATTTATTGGAAGAATATTTGCTTCATTACGCAGAAAAATTCCCCAAGATGTGGAAATACTGATTTCCTATCATATACTAATAAGGCAGGATCTAAGTGAGAAAAATTTCGCGTCTACTACAAATAAAATTCTCCAATTGGAAAATTAACTTTGACATGTTCACTGAAAATAATGCGTTAGTTTTTATTTATGATTCCTTTTTCTCTTTAGCATTATGGGACACTTCTGAAAGATATATAATCTAAAACAATCCGAAATGAACCTTTTCCTCGAAGCTCGGATTGTTCCACAAACCCTGTTTAAGAGATAAAAGCTTTTGAAAGGGAAGGTCAAACATTATTCAAAGTTTTGTGAGACGATTCGACGTTTCGAAAATGGTACGTAATAAATATTTGGGATGAAGGTTTCATCTTCCAGGTGGTCACCACTTAGGTCAATTTAAAATGACCTACGTGGTGACCACCCGGAAGATGAAGCTTTCAAGTCAGCAACACCACGAAAGCCTTCGAACGAAAAAATATTTAGGATATTTGATTTGCTTGGCAAATTATCACAGAAAGATTTAATTGCATCAATAATTTGCCTGTTAAAGCTGAAATTCCTGAAAATATCAAATACTATGCCTAATATGACTTTCAGCATTTTTAAAGAAACAATCAGCTGAAGTTGCCGAATTAAATTTTAGTTTTACGTATCATAAAAATTGTAAATGAACGCGCCTTCCAAAATTATATACACCGATAAACTTATTCAATGGATTGTATGTTATTATGCTGCATAATTCATCGAAGACGACATTTCTGAAGAAAGACGAACTCATAGAGCAGATGGAGATTCAATTGTTCTCATTTCATTTTAAGGCGATAGTATAGGAACGCTAAATTTCTAATATCTTGTTGAAGGGGAGATGATATGGCGATGCTTTGTAAATAACTTAAAAGAAAAACTGAAACTTTGGTTCCACAACAGCGTTTATCAGGAGGCGAACGTGGCCAGTATCAAAATTACGATAAGCTGCCACTGGAGTCCAGTGCTCACGAGAGCTTATCAATAATCTTTCCTTTCCAATGTCGAACGTTATGCGCGTACGTGCGCTTAATTACTGTGATAATCACTCACCGCTCAATGTTCAAACCAAGCTGATAAAGCATTCGCAATATAATCGTTATTCAGAAGTTTTCTGAAACAAAAAGAAGTTCACCGCTTTTATTTTGCCTTCCTGTCACAGAGAAAAGAACAACAACCGTCGATTTCGTCGATGGGCAAATGAGATATATATATATATATATATATATATATATATATATATATATATATATATATAGCTGCAATTATTTCAGGGAAAAACTACGAGATAACCTTTATTTCCTAAAGCCTCCAAAAAATCAAGAACGAAATCGTTCATAACGCTCCGAGAATGCTTGGGCTTAAAATCAGGATCTAGTGGTCAAGGAATGTATTTTTCTTTGTCTTCCGCCTCACTTATGAGGGCAAAGCCGGTCTCAAGGATTCCTATGGAAGGAATTACTCCCCCCTTATAAGACGAATCACCTCATGCAGAAGCTAGTGAAGATTTCGCCTAATTTACATAAGAGGTACCACCATCGGATCATCACGTCCAACATACGACACCGTGTTAAATATTTATTTTTTTGGAGCCGACGAGTCTTCAAACTTTTTGTTGTCGCGGGCACTTTGCAATAAACGTGCACACCGCATCTCGTTCTCAACCAGCCGTCGAAAGAAATGAAAAGTGTGTTCGAACGGCGATCATTGGGGCAAATGTCCGATTTCTCGGTGGACGAGGAGGACTTTTTATATGGAGGTCGCGGTCCCACAGGTGAACCGGAGAGGCGGGCGTCTTTCCCTTCCACCCGTAGGACCGCTCCCCCGGGTCTGCCTCTCAACCTCACCTTTTTTTTCAAAAATATCTTTTGCGACAGACGGAATTCACCGCCTCGGGAAAGTACGAGTGAAAAGAGGAAAAGGATGAGAGAGACGGAGAGATTGAGGCCCGATTCGGCTCGGGGCGAACTTCTAAGGTGTCGACGGCGTCGGGTGTCGAAGGGAGTCACACCACGTCGACCGCCTCTTCTCCATCCTCGCGACCGTCGGCGCTGGCGTTCGATCGAGACGCCATCGTGATGGCCGTGGATGGCTCCATGGAGGACAGCCTCATCCCCGCCCCTCGCCACACCCCACCTTCGTCGTCCCCTCCCACACCCAACAGGGACTCGTTGGGTCGCAACCCCTGGTTACCATCGCCGGCTCCGTCGAACGGCGCCAGCGCCGCCGTGGCCGTGGGTTGGTTCCCGGAGGAGAGGGGCAAGGATCGCCTCTGCTGAAGGGACTTCTTCTTTTTCCTGCGGGCAGGAGAGGGCGTGAATAAACGTGCGTGAGGTCGTTTGAAACAGGGGTATTAAACCAAAATTGCAATATGGCCAGATAGATAAATTTGAAATAGATACGTGGGGTCGCATGTAATAGTAATGACCTTAAACATTTCGTTGAAATTTAGAAAAACGTCACTCAAAAAGGTACATGTTTTGATTAAACTTTTAAGGCTACGGTAGCATGTACTCGTCCATTATCCAACCGTATCCATGGTTCACGGCCGCGTATAATCCATATTTTCATGTCCTATTTTATCCTAATAGTATTATTACCAAACAATACTTCTCAAGTGATCCGGTTATATTTAATTTTATAATACCCTCCGATTTGTATTCAATTCCATTCAACTTTTCGTAACCAAGGAGAGGATAATCTACTAAAAAGAATCTCAATACCAAAAGGATTAAAAACAAATTATCTTACAATTCCCATACATAAAACATTTATATTTTTTCATAACTCTCGGCAACTTTGTGATTATCTTGATTTATCTTCCATCTACTTAAATTAGAATCATGTTAATGAGAGAGCTGCACTTTTTCAACTAGTTTCAACTGTTTGAGAGCCCTGGCTTAACTGCTACGTTATGGGTACAGGAAACAGGGAATTCTGGAGTATCTTCCACTAAATTAATCACGTCATAGTGCTCAATTTAATCGATAAAATCAATCGGCTAATAACAATAAACAAAAACCTTCCTTGAACTAGGTATATTCGGTTTCAGAATTCCGCGTTTGATTACAATTTCCGGCTGATAACAAAAACAGGTGATAATAATTAGCGGCACCTGCTGTGTTTTTATTGACGCGTTTGAAAATAGGATTTTTAATTTAATCAGTCAATCAAGCTTACTTATTTACCGCCAGCGTCCAAAATAAATTCACCAAAATACTGCAATTTATATTAATTAACAATAAAAACACGAACTTTCAACGCGGTGAGTGAAGTGCCCCCACAAAAAATCGACCCAACTAAATGGAGGGAAAACTCGGGGCTTGAAGTAATGCTATTCCGGGAATGCCCACCAAGGCGCAGAAAAGTAAGAAATAGAAAAACAGTAGAAACGGAAGTCATCTAACCGGGGCGGAAATTAAACCCTCATGATGTATTGCTCCAAAGCAGTTTATCCTAAAAGGCAGTAAAAATCACGCAGACTCAGATGTGTGACAAAATTTCAAAGTTTTCTAATCAAGTTCGTCCTGACGTTTTTGATTGATGTGGCGTAAAGTATGAAAGATGAGCTTCGACAAAAAGCGCAGGAAGCTTATCCAAACAATTTCTCTCCGCATAAAATTTACATTATTTAACTTATATTGTGTAATTTTTCTACAGAGATAAATTATTTTGAAAAATAATGGTATTAAACTCACTTTCAAAACAGACGGTTTTTAAAAAATATTGATCAATGTAAAAATACGCATGAAGATTATTTCAATACCTAAGAGCTAATATTGTAATAAAATGACATTTTACGACAAATGCTTATCGAATTTCAATGGTTTCACGATAAAATACTCATTGGTTATAATTAATTCTACTTTTTAACATTTATAATCTAGAGAGTACATTATAGATATTAGTGTATAATAATCTTTTTTTATAATTACAACATTACTCTAAGACGTTAAATTCCTTTGAAACCTTTTTGAAAATGTCTTATGTAACAAAACTGCACGAAAATGAGGATTTTGAGATAAAACAGTTCATTCCCGTAAGAAGTCATGTCAATATTTATTTTCCTACTGCAAAATGTAAAACAATACATTTTGAAGTGTAACGGGTAATACGACTTCAATTGCAATTATTTATTTTTAAAAGTATTTGGAAATATCATTCTAAGCGTTGCTTTATCGATTGTTTGAACTGGTAAAAGAAATCTAAATCTGCATTAGATGATATAGACAAATGCTTAAGTCAAAAACATTAATACACTTTATGATAACAAAAGCTGCCTATATCATCTAGTTCATCAGAAACATGCGGCTTGCGGGCCGTTTGCGGCTCTAGAACATTTTATTGTGCTTGCAAAGCTATGAGTGATCCGTAACATTTAACACAAAAATTTGTCTTTTGGCTGGAATTATGATTATCAAAGTTTTGAGCGCAAACTAAACTTAATTTAGTCTCCAATTTCACCTACGTAATACCTTAGAATCTGTAGTTAACTTCCAAAAGCGGTCCGAAATATAACCGATCCCTAATCTAATAATACAACCCATGGCCTTAAACATTAGTGTTGGCGTTAAATTAAATAAAATAAACTATTAGTCCATTTACTTTGCTGAATTCTACAATTTTCTTCAATTAAAGCATTAATTTATTAGGCTTTTTGTTTACCAGCGAAGCATTAGTAGCGGAACGCCTTTTGGGCACGTCTCGTCCGTCCGCCCGTCCGTCCGTCCGTGGGAACTTTCATCTCCTAAACCTCTGGACGGATTTTAATTAAATTAAATATGAGTAATTATTATTAAAATTTATCGCCCAATTGTGATTTTTAACTGGATCCGTCAATTAGGACTTCTACTTTACATAATTACTTTAATAAACTTATACTCGTATCTCGTTAAATGGCATCCGTCAAGCAACAATGAAATACCATGCTTATCTCTCCCTAGCTCTTATATGATCTGTAAGGTAAAGATTAAAAAATTTATTCGGATATAGAAAAACATTTCCTACAAGATAGTCTACGAGACTACATAATTACTAGTTATGGTTTTGGAGATAAAAATTTGAGAAGATCCCGAGCAAAACATCGGATATTTTATTTACATCGATCTCTAAGACGGTTCTCTCGGCAAACAACAATTAAAATCCATGTTTTTCCATCCCACGCCCTTAAATGATCTGTAAGGTATAAATTAAAAAAATTATTCAGATAAAGAACAACATTTACTACAAGATAGTCCACGGGACCACATAATTATAAGTAGGCTAGGTAGAATTCGACGTTTATTTTTTTAAATCGAAGATTTAAATCGACGTTTATTTTCCCGAAAATTTTTTACGAATATCGACGCTTAAAATTAATACTTAATATATGGCTGGCAGTTTTCGGCCTTTCAATTCGATAAATGAAATTGACTTTTTATTTCCAAGTTCTTAAAGTTTTAAATGTTAATATTAAAGAAAACGCTCAATAACGAATTTATTAAAAAATTATTTTATATTTTACTTACAGTAAAAAAGTATACAAAGTATTTAAATCGTTAATTTGATCCTTTACTAATTAAATCGTGACTTTTAACCAAGAAAATCACAACATTTGAGCTGGCCACATGATTTTGCGTGCTTTTTTGGATTTATGACAAAATGTCCAGGAACTGAGTGTAGTACTGGAATGTAAATCCGGTACGCAGCGTGTTAATGCGACGTATGCACAGTGTACTACCAAATATATTTCTTGTTCTTGTATTTTCACTCCTTTCTTTACAAATTTTACCAAACGTGATGATTTCGACCACCAACCTATATGAGAAAACATACATTAATAGTTAATTCACGCCTTTTACTAACTGAATCTTGATGATTAAACCAAATTTGCTTCTTGCATATCGGTAGTGAGAATATTATTGTTGTTCTACAAAGCTGAAAATTAGTATATTTTTAATCTCTAATATCTCAAGCTGATATTTCCAAATTCTAGATATTTTTGATTTCGTATAATTCTTCCAATCGCGTCATTGACAGATACATTATTTCGCAAACGTAGATAGTAAATTATACTTTACCTCTTTAAATCCGAACAATATTCTGTTGCTTTTGCTTTTCATCACTGTACGAAATATTCTCTTTTTTTAACATAAAATATATAGAGAGCAAAATTAGGTAATTACTCAAAGCTCGATCAACAGTTTTACCTTAAATCCCGATTAAAATGTGTTTTTCAAATCGGCGAAATATTTTACAACAAATAGCAAATAATATTAATCCTTAAACCCTCTTTAATTTTAAATAACGATTGCTAATTTATGTGCACCTTTTTAAACCATTATATATAAATTGAAATTTAATATCCTGTAGCAAAGGACGAAGGAGCCAAAAGCAAGAGAGCGAAACGATCCTTCCTGGATAACTTTTAGAGAAAAACTGCCAAAAGATTGGGATACGGAGAAGCAGTGAAAGTGCATACAACAACTTCCATCTATCGGAAAAACCCTAGCAAGCAATCGAGAAACATTTGTTCTAGGATTACACTCCACGGGGTAGATGTGTGAAAGGGGTAGCAAAACGGTTCAAACGACCACCGAAATTCCTTTCATCCAAACCTCGTTTATTAGGAGTCGAGAAACTCAGCATGACATATCCATGGCCTTATCTGTATAGAGAGACTCGTGGAATATCCCACCATTAGGTCGGCAAATATTATCTCAAAAATCCCAAAAGGGCTAACAAGAAGAGGACACGGTAGTGGGGTCACGGATTTTTATGAAGGTAGTTGTATAGCTCTGGATTCCAGGATCACTGCAAACCCCCCTTTTGGGCGTATAAGGCCGATAGTATTTCCGAAAATCGCAATTAAATATTGCTAATCCACGTCAACTGTACAAATTTATAATGCACGCCTAACTGATGAAGTAATTGTTGGCGGTGAGCGTATAGTGGTTCCGTCCGTAATGTAAAGAACGCGAGTTCGATTCCCTTGTGGGTTGGTTTTTTTTTCATTTCGCCTCCTTTTACAAATCCTTTCGGCACACGCTACATCCTATATTGATACTTATGATATGGAAAGGATTCTTGAAATTATTTTTGCGAAGACTTCATCCGAATACTTATAATATAGGCGGAGGTATATCAGGCAAAGGATCGTTGAAAGTATAAAAAAACATCAACTGGTGAGAAGTCCGTTAAAAGTACAGTAATATAAATAAATAAAAATCTTTCTTTTATGAATCCCTCAGAAATTCGGTTGATTGATTAAAAGCATTAATAATAAGGCCAAAAAATGCTACTTTAGAGAGTTTAATACCAACAAGATGGAAAAGTATACGTCTAAACGTGTGCGGACTCTACGCCGACAGAAACCACGCCGACAGAAACCACGCCGACAGACACTACGCCGACAGGACTCTACGCCGACAGGACACTAAGCCGACCGACACTACGCCGATTGAGCAAATAAGGCCAAATAATCCTACTTTAGAGGTTTTAATAATTTCGATGAAGTTTAATTTTTTGAACGGGGCCCTAATAGTAGTACTCCACATGTAATATGCCAAGTAATATGTCAATTGTCAATGACAATCGAATGAAAATTTTACATAAAATAATGAAATGAAGAAGAAATATATAAGATATTATAATAAAATAGATACAATATTGTTATTCATCAACTAGGAACTTTTATAAAAATTAAGAATATGCAAAGAAAAAAGATGGTGAGGGAAACAGAGGGGGAGGGTAATTTATTATAACAAAATATAATCAATTATGGTATCCATCAACAAGAAATTTTTATAACAATTAGGAATATGCAGAAAAAAGGATAAAGGATGGTGAGGGATACAGAGGGGGAAGGAAGGGGGGGGGCGTAATATATTATTTCAATCTTCTTTATTGCGAGTCATAATAAGCATTAATACCTTTTAACTTTATTACCCATTTTAATCATATATGTTTCTTTTTGTAAGTCGTTAATTTATGTGTACTTTCAAAAAATTAATGCTTGGAATTGGGTGGGTGGGGGAGGGTGAGTTGGGGAAAATAACGTGTTTCCTCCAATGATGTTCGCTCCACAATTCCTTTCTTTATTCTCCCCAACTCACTCTCCCCCACCCACCCATTGTACCTATTACTATAAATTGCTACCGGCTTTGAATTTATTTCACCTGACGATGTTGCATCGCAACGAAACCTAGGTCGTTTTGAATAAAATTTATGTGGAATTACAATAAGTCTCTTTATTTTACATTCACAGAACGTAATTTCATGGAAACAAAATATGAATAAGTGTTTTCATTCTTCTTCAAATTTGCTGCATTTATAAATTTTAGACCAAATTACAAACAAGATTGAAATGAGCAACTTTTGCTGATTAAACTGTAATTTAGATTCAAATGACCTGACTCATGCGTTTGAATATATAATTTTATTGCCTACGATTAGCTGCAAGGAAAACTAATGGTACTTTCTTTGCTCCTGCCAGATTTTTCACAGAAAATTAGTATTTAAATATGTTTTCTGCTCATTCTTATGGATTTGTTATGGAGAGAATTTGTAGTTAAATCACATCAAATAAGCATTTTTGAGCTTAAAAAATCCTTAGGAATTAGGCGGAGGATATATCAAAATTGACAAATAACAAAGCGTTTTTGTATTGTTTATTCGTATTATTGGAGCTTAGACAAAAATTAATTTTTGTTAAATTCACCATTAGCAAGGTCATCACAATAGTAGATTAGCTAATAAAGCGAACTGTTAATTTTATCCAATAATTTGATGCAGTGATCGAATCCAAGGTTTTAATATTCATCAAATTTTAATTAAAGGTTTAATTTGTTTCCGGCAAAGAATTTATAGAAAATATCATACAAAAACTACTGCCAGAATTATATATCTATTCAAATAATATTATATTACAAAAAATAGACGTATAAGCATGAAGAAAAAATTTCATTTAAACAATTTAGAAAATAGACTGGTTGAAATTATATGAACAATTGACTTTATCAAAAATAATGAATAGTTAAATAAAATAGCTTAAATTCAGCAAGCATTATTCCTTCTTTAAATATTATGGAATCTCAGCCAAATTTTATTTCAAAATACATAATTTCCTAGAGTGGATATTCACAAATTATGAACAATTGCCCTTAAATATGCAAGTCCATCTTCATTTGCGTAATTGGCGACTATAGTTTTTAGGCGGTTATTAACAACGTTATATTTTTTGTTTTTCCGCGACATGTTTACGCCCATCGCAGCCTAATCGATCTCTATTTCTGCATTAGCTTGTTCTTTTCTTATTTTAGAAACAAGCCTTAAAATGGATGGGTGTTTGATGGCCATTTGCTGGTCGAAGGCTCGATGCCAGCCCTCTATGGAATTATTAGTTCGGGGAAAATTGTCCTGCACTCTCCTGCGAACGTTCCACATTTTAATATCAAATGTTGGCCTCCTGCGTCTTCCTCGTTGGACAATACCGAGCCATGTGCTTTTGAAATACGATAAAAAGTCCGCTAATCTTTCTTCGGTTTCGTTGTCCAGAGAAGCCATCAACTCGTTAAATCTATCAATCACATCGGCTGCTGGTACAAATGCAAGAGCCTGAATACTTTTTATCAGGAGTGCGTTTTCAGGCGCCATATACCACGGTTGCAGACTTAGGGATTGAATATTTTGCCACAATCACTGTCCTAAATGGAAAAAGCACCCAAATGTGGTGGTGGTTTGGAAATGCTTCCTTATGCTATTTAATGCAACTCGTTCGAAGTCAATTGTGACTGACTCCGGATTCATGCCTCTTTCTCTCTTTAAGAAACTGAATACGACGGCTAAATAAATGTAATGTTTATCAACTACATATTTCTTTGACGAAAAAATAACTTATTGGAATTTGCCACGCAGTAAGATAGCAAGATTTGATTATATTTTGTTATAATATAATACGCTCCTCCCTTCCTCCATCTTTATTCCTTTTTTCTTCAAAAATAATTAATTGTTATAAAAATTCCTAGTTGATGGATATCTATGTTGCTTATATTTTGTTATAATAAATTACCCCCCCCCTCTGTTTCCTTCACCATCCTTTTTCTTTGCAAATTCTTAATTTTTATAAAAATTCCTAGTTGATGAATAACAATATTGTGCCTATTTTATTATAATATCTTATATATTTCTTCTTCATTTCATTATTTTATGTAAAATTTTCATTCGATTGTCATTGACAATTGACATATTACTTGGCATATTACATGTGGAGTACTACTATTAGGGCCCCGTTCAAAAAATTAAACTTCATCGAAATTATTAAAACCTCTAAAGTAGGATTATTTGGCCTTATTTGCTCAGTCGGCGTAGTGTCGGTCGGCTTAGTGTCCTGTCGGCGTAGAGTCCTGTCGGCGTAGTGTCTGTCGGCGTGGTTTCTGTCGGCGTAGAGTCCGCACACGTTTAGACGTATACTTTTCCATCTTGTTGGAAAATCGACGCTTATCGACGACTATTCATTTTCGTCGATTTTAATTTTTTTTTAAATCGGCGTTTTTCGATATAAATTTAATCCTACCAAGCCTAATTATGAGTTATGGCTTCGGAAATAAAAATTTAAGAAAATCCCGAGCATAACATTGCATATTTTGTTTTCATCGAGCGCTAAGACGGTTCTCTCAGCAAACAACAATTAAAAATCCATATATTTCCCTCCCATTCTCTTATATGATTTGTGAGATATGGCTTAAAAAATTTATTTGGATATAAAACAACAATTACAACAAGATATTCCCCAAGAACACATAATGACGACTTAAAGTTTTGAAGATAAAAGTTCGAGAATCGCCCAATCTTTCAATACCGTTTCATACGTATTTCCCGTAAAGAACGCCTTTGAAATCTCTCTGTATTCTATTTACAGAGTATACTTTTCCATCTTCTTCCTTATTTAAACAGTTTATTTTAAAGCAAATAATTACTTTTCCGTAGTTCATATTCATAACTTGAGTTTCTAAGGTGAATGTTTAATAATATTAGCGTATATCCTGCATAGAAAGCAATGTATATAATTTTAAATCTCTGTTGCTGTAGCCAGTGCTACTTTTTTGCACAAATTGCAGTTTATAATATACGATTGGAGCATCAACGCATATATTACCATATTCTAAAAATATATGTAATTGTTATAAATGACTTACACAGAAATTCTGTTTTGTTAGAAATTGAAAAATATCAATTTCTGATATCAATGTGCTAGTGAAATGCGACTTAAAAATGTTTTGAGTAATTGTTAATTTTCTTCGCTTTGACTGACATCTACGGCAGAATTTATATTCGAATCCCTGAAAACACAACAAAACGATTCATGTATGTAGAAGCAGATTATATAAAATATGAAGTAAATTATCAGCGGTGGTATTAGGAAAAAAAACCTAATTTTGTGCCGCGAGAAAACAGATTCGGAAACTGCGAATTCATCTGCAATGTTAGGGCAAAAAATGTGAGCGAATTCTATAAATCGAAGATGAAGAGAAGGTGAAAAAATTCCGTAGGACCACCGTCTTAAAAATATTATCAAGTTTCCGAGAATTATAGCCATAAGGGGTACGAATAAAATCTCTATTTTTAGTTCGGTATTACATTATCATTTGAAGTCGGCAACCAAGCTTTACAGCGCCGCAAATGACGTCGAGCTTCCTAACGATCGCCACTTCCGTAACGACGGAATTGCCGAATGAAAAATAGAGTTACACTCGACGTAATGGAAATTGGCTCCAGACGGATATAAAGCCCGAGAGCGATCGAGAGGAGAGATATGCTTCGTCAAGCATTCACGTTATTGTGTTTTCCCACAATTGGGAACTGGTGTTGGTGAATGGGATGGCGTCGGGGGAGGATGAAGGACTTGATTTTCATTCGCTATTCCGCGCGAAAGTGATTCCATTCCATCCATCATCTTCCTCTCACTCTCTCTATCTTTCTCTCTCTCTCTCTCTCTCTCTCTCTCTCTCAGGGGAAGACTCCCATCTCGCGAATCTAATGGAAACCATTATTCAGAGATGTTGTATAGAGGTGGAAAAGCTTTGACTTTATTCATTTTCCTCTTTATTTCCTGACGGCTTTCATGGTCGCCATACCGCTCCCCTTCAAAGATCCCTTCCCGTTCTATTCGCAAAATTTGCAACGTTTTCGAACTAAGTGCCTGGGAAAGTGTATTATCTTCATTCTGGGTGGATCTCGCTGCAAACAAACTCGGGCAGAAACGATGCTCACCTGTTTCTCCGCGGAAAGACGCTGTTCTCGAGGTGGAGGGCCGCGTTTATGTCCCTTCGGGCGGTGCACGTACACGCTTTGACGAAGGACTTCTTGAAGTTGTCACTGAGAAAGGCGTAGAGAACTGGGTTCATGGCGGAATTTGAGTAAGATAGGCATCCTGCGAAGAGGAATATGGTGACCCAGAGGCAGGACTGGGATTCTTTGGGAGGCGTGGAGATCAGGGTCAATTGCGTCACCCAGTAGGGAAGCCAACAGAAGACGTAAACCGCGATCACGGTGAGCACGAGGCGCGTCACTTTGCGATGAGATCGGCGTCGTTGCTCGCCACCAGATCCGCCACCTGCCGGACCAATGGAAAAGAATCGGAGATCAGAAGAAGCATTCGCAAACGGTGAAGTCCAATTACTATACGATTCGTTCGGGTCTGAGTCAAAGGGTTGACCAAAGAGCCGATTAAACCCAAATGGCGGACAATAGTATTATACATATATACGCAGCGCCGTAACTAGCTATTTTAGCAGCCGGGGCAGACTACCAAATATGCGCCACCTTCAAAAAATTCTCTGATACCTATATTTTATTTACTATATAGATTTTTGGAGAAAAATTAATAAATTATAAATGATGTAATTTCTCACTATAAATGTATATAATTTAAATACATAATTATAAATATCATTGCATGCATACATAATTTAAATACAGAAAATGTAAATATTTTAATAGGTATGAAAGAGTGATTCTACGTGAATTTAATGCAGCAAACTCATCAATAACATCATAGAAATTTATATTCTGCAGTAGCATGTTCTATAGAAAGAATAGATTAGCCCAGATAATCTCTTTGCTGACCCATGCTGGATCTTAAATAATTCTTTACTAACCTCAATTTGCTAAAGCTGCTTTCACATGTTGCTATTGTTACAGGTAGTGTTAAGAATATGCGAAGCGCAATAAATATATTAGGGTAACTTTCTACAAGTGAAGTCGTACAGTAATTGTAAAATATCTGTAGTTTTAGTGGAAGATATAAGAAAAAATAAAGTTCTTTAAATCAGTTTGATGGTTTTTAGAGAGCTTACAATGCGTAATGTCTGGAATAAGTACAGTAGTGAAATCGCCCCTGTCCTTGTGTCATACAACCTCGGACAACTTGCCAGAAACAATTTTTGCGCTTCTTTAGTTGCGCCCGAGGCAGACGCCCCGCTTACCCCTTCCTACTTACGGTACTGTATATACGTACTTCAACGGCTAACCGGATCAGGGGAAGGAAGGATGGTCAAAAGTTAGGGGGTTTGTGACTAGCGATCACCGCTTATGAGAGAATAAAAAAACCAACGCAACCAATCTGAAATATTGCACCAAAATTTACAATATGAGACAGTAAAATAGCTAAAATTCGATTAAAATTTTGATTTTTCAGCAAAATTTGAAATATTGGTCAATAAAGAGAAATAATTCAAAGCTTGATTTCGGATTTTATTTGTCAACTGTAATATTAATAAACTAAATGACCAGCGAGTTTGAACTAAAATAACTTCAAACCATAAAAACACTAGACAAATACTATTAATTTTAATATAATATTGTAAAGCGATGTTCTTGGCCCTAAAACTGTCGTCTCTTTGACTGTCGAGCCTGATGTCGTCGGCCCTTTGATTGCCAGTCCTCTGACAGTTTCCCTTTCATAAGGTTCCCAATATTTGTAACTCATTTTCAGTGGTACGATTGCAAGACTTAAAAAAAGTGGAGAATTTTAAAATGTTTCTCAATAGATACACATAAACAAAATTGACGAGGTACTCGTGATCATTGATTCATAACGTATCAATCAAAAGCTTTCTGTATAGAATACATATTGAAATATATCTTGAAATATAAGGTTGCATGAACACGAATGAAGGCAAATTTTTCACACAAGTAACACTTAAACGTTAAAGTGGTTTATTATTTGGTCAAAGTAATTTAAAATTCCTGTTTATAAAGATAACCTTTTTTGTACTTCGTATAATATTCGAGAATTATATTCATTTTGTAGAAATGTTTTCTTGAGTGTTTTTATCAATTGTTTCAAAATAAAAATATTTCACTTTCGAAATTTAATATTGATGGTTACGTTGCGACTTTCTACGAAGTTCTTCCCAACACTCTAGAGTAGCGGACGCCCAACTTTTAGGAGTACTAGGTGAACAGCATCGAATTACCAAATGTGCGGCTAGGGTTTGGGCCGCACATTTGAAGCAAGAAGAATACTAAAGAGAAACACATTAATTAAAACGAAATTAAATCTTACGTCATGTAAACGATGTTTAATGGAAGAATAAGAAAATCTATTATAACTCAAAAACTTTCCATTCTTTTTGATCAGACATAACGTCCTTCGGGTTGGGTTGCGTGGATAGGTTAGGCATGGGTTTAGGATTTAATATTATTATTGTCTCTTGTTTGAACGCCCTTCAGGTTAGGTTTGGATGGGTGGGTAATTCAATTATGTTTTTAAGCTTTAATAAAACCTTGCTATATTTTTGTCGGTTCATTACTATGTAGTTCTATAAGTTGCCGTTTGTAGCGCTACTTTCAGGCGGGAGATATAATACGCTTCCTCCGATATATCTATTATTGTTCACCTTTGTTAGGTTAAAGGTTTAATTAACGCGAACGGTTTGAAGCATCGTCTTTAAACATTTAATAATAAGGATACGACATTTATAATCAATATGAAAGCAGAATATTTTGGAAACGAGAACTTTGCAAACTCTTAATTAAAAATAGGAGAAGCAAATATCGATTATAATGGAAAAGCTTAATTAAAATGCCTGATGAACTATTTCTTCATTTAATCAATACAGAATACATGATTAACGTTGTTTATTTCGATGATTATCGAACTCAAAATGTAAGATCTTTCATAAACAATGCAATCGTATCTCCCATAAATGATGAAGAAGATATTATTAATAAAATAATGGTTGATAAAATGCCTGAAAACTCAGAGTAGTACCTAAGTACAGATAGAGTTGTGAACTTTCTCCATAGAATATCTTAATTTATTACCGATATCTGGCCTTTCTCTTCATAAATGAACTATTAATAGTGGTCGCCCGATTATTTTACATCGAAATTTAAACACCCGCTTCATAAGCAGTGGCACCAAACAGATCTAATAGCAGTTTGATAGAAGCTGAATTTGTGAATGGAGCAAGAAAAGGAAAAAAGTTTCTTTCCAGAATTTCCCCATTCCTTCAGAAAACTCAAATCTTCCAATACCCTTCAAATGATTTTCCGATTTTGGAATAACAATTGACAAGTTCCGAGGGAAAGCGCTACACAAAGTCTTTTTCTACAACTCATGTTTACTCATGGCCGCCAATTGTACGTCGGAATGTCTTGATGTGGAAATCCGCAAAATATTAAAACTTTAACTGGTGCACGAAATCAAATTACTGCAAATGTAGTTTATCCTGAAGTTTTGAATAAGAAGTTATTGATAACTTTGATATAAAATAATTATAATCTGACAATTTAATTATATGATGCAAATAAGCGTGCAACTTAAATGAAGATAAAACGAAATGAATAATCATAAAGTAAATTTATCAAACATCATTCTGTATAACGTACCTAATAAATCGTTTTAATTTACATTTATGTATTTCGTTCCGTTCATAGGATAGACTTTCTCTATTTTGTTTGTGTATTTATGGCTAATCAAACTCTTGGATAATTATAGTCATGACTCCTTACACACCAGGCACACAAAATAGGAGGGAAACCTGGTGCCAGCATTAGTCTACTTGTTACGAAGAGCACAAAGGGTCCAACTGCTTAACGCCCCTTCCAAAGTACGGAGCGCTGACTTGCACGGTCTCCTCAAAGTGCACAAGTAGGAGACAGGACGATCCCAGGTTGAAAAATCCGACTTCCACCAGATTCGAACCTGGGATCGCTGCTTGAAAGACCAACGCTTTAACCACTCCGCCACCCCCGGGGCTTTCTCTTGTATTTACAAATTTGGAAATATCAAACTAATCAAAACAAATAAACGTAACTTTAAATAATTAACATGAAAAGGAATATGACAATAAATTTTATGAATATCAACCTAAAATTTCTTAAGAGGCTATAATAGTTGAAGAGTTATTCAACTACTACTTAATCGTTCTAAACAGCCATTGCCGAATGGGTTTGGCTCTTCCCGGTGTTAAGAGGGAGGATCAAAGTTAAAAGTTGTATAAATCATGAAACTAGTTAGTATAAATCACATATGCGAAGGTTACATGTTGCATGTCCGTTCACGAATAAATATTATATATACAATAGAACTGATAAATTCAACTTCTTTTTTCTAAATAAACATGATTAATTTTTAAATAAAATGCTGCAAAAAATATGTCATATTTTTATTATGGATGAAGGTACTCATTCAAGTAATCCTTCAATGATCAATGCCAAAACGTTTGAGGGAGGCACAAAATCGCCCAACGAGCTAGATGCGGCCCTTGAAACGTAGGTTGGTGACCCCTGCTCGAGAGGGTCACGATCCACTGGTCGTGTAACGACGACAGGATTTATTCTTGAAAACATAAATGCGACCAAAAATCTTTACCTGATATTATGTAGCTAAGCTGGCAAATTTCTACGCCTATATTTAACTTGTAAAATTGCCTGTGGGTCCGTTTTGAGAAGCACAAATATCCGCCGCTATTGAGACCATCACGCGTGATCTGATCGTACAATTTTCTGTTGGAGGGAGAGGTTTAGGAGCGTTAGGCGTCTTTGGCCAAAATCGACCTTGACGTGAGATAAGCAGATTCGACAGGAGAGAATCGATACTCTAGGAATCGAATCTTATAAATGAAGAAGAAAGTTTTTCTGTCGACAACTTATAAGGATAGGCCTTAGTTAAATCCTCAGTCGGGTGCAGCACATTTTTCAATTTGACATTAAAATGCATAAATTTCGTCCTACGCCAACCGGAGTTGAACTGATTTATGCAAAAAGGATTATAGGTTCTTATTCTTTTCATCTGTTTTTGTTTCCTATTACCTACAGTTTGAAAAAAATTGTATTATCGCAAATTTAATGGAAAAAACCATGAATGAAATAAATGCTGCTATGGGAATCTGATTGGTGGATTATCTTACCCATATTATGCATTGAATGTTTGCTCAATTCGTTAACATAATGTTTAATCAATGCATTTTATTTTGAAAATTTTTTATTAAGAATTTTGTAGTTTAAATCACTTTAATATATTTTCCAATCGTATTTAATGCTATGTTAACAATAAAAATAAAAATGTAAATTAATCGAACGAAATTCGATTTGCAATATTTTGTTTACAATACTTATTGTGACAACCTCAAAGAAGTATTTGATCATCCAGACAATGAAACGCCTGACATACGAATAGAGAGATACGAAATATATTATCCAACTGGATTTCACTGAGAAATAAAAACGGTGAGTGATATTTTATCCTATTTTCTGTTTTTGTTTCTTTATTCATAATTTTGTTCGTGTAGTTAGTTATTCCCCTTTCTTTTGCGTCTTTATTACTGAAAAGTTTTAAATTAAACTATAATGATGTCTACTCCTTACTGACAGTTGCCGTAAAAAATAGGATGAATTTTTGAAAAGAATCAATCAAGAATCAAGAGAACGTCGTCTGCGATACAACCGTGAAAGTAAAAGAAACGCCAGATTAATCGAGACAACTGAACAAAGGGAATCGCGACTCGCTAAAGATAGGGAAAGACATAGAAATTCTCGATTGAATGAAACCAATGACAATTCTCTTAATCGCCTTCAACAACAACAATTACGCACGGCACGAAATAGATTAACCATCTGGATTTTATTGAGAAATAATGCCTATAATTTTGATCCTGCGATTGATAACGAAGTTCATCAATTGATTAATATCGGAAGTCTTACGAAAACATGCAGGTTTTGTAAAGCCAATAACTTTAATACAGAAGCGGAGGGCATGTATTGTTCCAACGGATAAATAGTTTTAACTGATCTTGAAGATGTGCCTGAGCCATTACTTTGTTTAATGCAAAATGTTTCTACGCAATCAAAGAATTTTCTAAAAAATATAAGGAAATATAATTCATGATTTAAAATTACTTCTTAATTAATTTAATTAATATCCTTTACAATCATCTATGAATAAAAATAAACTTCCCCGAGCGAAGCTGGGGTAAAACAAGCTAGAACAAATAAACGTAAATACCAGTTCGAAGTCGAACCGAATTTTAAAGCAGCATTGATAACAATTTGAGATTCGGTGGTAGGATTCATTCATGGTATCAACTTGCCCCCTTTTTGACTCCATAAAGTCTATTTATTTTTTTACGGATAAAATCATATAATTGGTGAAGAGTAATTAGTTGGTTGTTCCGAATTCTGTACTTCCATTATTGAAAATAAATTGTGAGCAATGCATTGTTTACACATGAGTATGGCAATCAATACCTAATGACACCCGTCAAATGAGAAATGAATGCTTTTAAATAAGGCACTAAAATAATGACGCATTTCATTATCTTCTCAGAGGAGCGTATTTATATCTGGCTCTGAGGTAATAACTCCTAACTACAGCTCCTTCTAAAAAATCCTGACCGCTTCAAATCGTGTCAGGAGATTATGGCGCATAAATTCTTTTTATTTCGGGTCGTCTTTTCTCTTATTCTCTGAAATATAATTACAACGTATAACTCACACCTAAACCCGTCAGATTTCATTTCCAGTGATTATGGTGCAGGTTTATGGAAAGTTAATTTAAATTTCTTAGTTCTTTAGAATTTTTTTGAGTAATTTAGTCTTGGTAAAGTTTCATCGAGTTTGGGTTATTTAAGTTTACGAATTGTTAATTCTTACTTTTTTAAGCTCTTTGTCTCGTGGCGTAAATGATATTCAAATTGATTTACCTCCCTTGCGTAGAAAAGAGATGAACACGAAACGATATTAGCAAAGCGTTCTTGCTTGTGAGCTCGCAAATGTCAAAATTTACCCTTTTCTGGCCTCAACGAGGAAATTAAAAATGGAAATGTGTTCGAGAAATTATCATAACACGAAATTTTGCTTTCGTTGGAGTTCTCCGAGTGTATAAAATCTAACTGCAAGTCAAAAGCCAAAAATTTTAATGGAAATCCTGTGCATATATATTTACGTAGAAAATACAGGCGGAGATGATGGTTCCATCTGGTTGCGTCGCTCGGAATCACCCTCACCCTCTTTTTCTCCCTACATGCTGTACTGTTTGGGTAACAAGTGACGCATCAGTGTTTGTAGAGCACTCAAACGGCGAGTGTGTGCCATCTCTCTCTTCATTCTTCTGTTTCACTGCCATGGAAGCCACAAAATAAGGGGCTGCGAATAATGGCAAACAAAGACTGGCTTTCGAAATTAAAAAAAATTGAGTTCAAGTTTGCTCGAGATCGTATGCGAACAACAACTCTCCAAAAAATTCAAATTTGCTGTGCGGCCAAGTTAACTTTTATTTTTTCGTGGACGGAACGAGATGGTAACATATGGCGCGGAGACTCATAAAGTGATAATTGCATTATTTGAGCGAGTTACGGAAGGGCGGTAAACGAAATAACGATCGTAGCCTCTTCGGAATTTATGAAGTTGAAAAGTATCGTATATGCTAATTTAAGGAAAAATTGGTACTTTTAAAACATTTAATTTTATATAAAACAGGAAATTTCAAGTAAAGGTTACAAGACATTTTACAAAATATATAACGTATTTAAAAATTATGAGTACGTGAGAAGAGGAACATCCATGCTTTCTCATCTTGTAAGCCGAATGTAGCAGAAATTAATATTTTCAGAAAAATAAATTTAAGCGCATTCTTTTTAATTCTAAAGAGGAAAATATGGGATTTCTTGATGGGAAAATTACCATGAAATGAATAAATGGCGCTTGACATAAGATGAATAGCGGTGGTGAGGAACCACTTTCAAAAACGAAAGAATATGTTGTGTGGAAATTTAATCCTCGTGATTGACTCTAATGAATGGTTAGCAACTTATGTTCATGTTCGCAATCTGCCAAACTGGGAGTTATCGCGTCGTTACTAATAATCACATGTGACTGATAAAGGTATGTCTTTATTTTAACTCGCGTCTCTCATTAAAAATGCCATATAATGGTGAAATTAATTCAATGATTATTGATAGTGCTAAGATTACGAATTAAGATATTGGGAATTGTTTTCTGAGTAAATCTCGCGAAAGACTTGTTCGGGAGTTGATGTTGGTTATGCATTGAGTTCACTGTAGAGTATGAGTCTACGACAGCAATAGCGGCATAACCACAGAATACCTATTAATTAAACATAATCAAAATACGAAGGTGATAAATCATCGAATAAAAAGGGCAATCTATAATGAAAAACTATAAGAGGAGAAAAAATAATTTGAGGAATAAAAATGTTTGAAGAAATTGATTAAATTCTAGCTAAACACATATGGAAATATTGATGAAGATAAAATCAGTAAACGATCGGAGGACTTACTTGATCCAACCATCGATTAAACGTCACTATAGATACTCGATTATTTATTTCATGATGGTTTGCAATGTTTGTAGATTAGTAGACTAAATCTACTTTTGCCATACAGAAAAACAAATTCTACGGTTCGCTGAAAAATAAAAATAAATAACACGTATAAATATGTACATAATATAATAATAATATAGATTTACGCACTTTACAGCCAAAAACAAATCGTGAACAGCGGCAAATCCATTTAAGTTAATGGAAGGTAATGGTGAGAAATTTTCTGTATATGGAAATATTCTTGCTAGATGAAACATGTTGCCTCAAAAAGAAGAAACATTTTCCTTACTCCAACTTCCCTCCCTTGCAATAATTAATAAAGATAAGAAAATCCTATAAATAATTTCTAAAGTGTCTGTCCTTCTGTGTCTCCCTGTATCTCAAGAACAGTTTGATGTAAAGAAATGTGGTGAACGACATTTTATTTCTACCATCTAACAAATCCCAGGAAATCTATTTTTATTTGCATTCGCCATCTTGAAACAAAATTGGCAGCAGTTTAAAATATTTAAAAAATTATATTTCGAAAATGCTGCGTCAAAAAATGTCTAAAAACATTTGTCATGATAAGAGCATTTCCGTAAAATTATTTTCAGCTTTGCGAGAATAAATGAGAGACGCGTAGCGCTGAGGTCTCTGAAGTGAGCGGAGGGCGTAGTTGACGTGTGTAGAGCGTTGGAGCATGATCCCTAGTTAACACAAAAACGAGGTTGTAAACAATTGTTCAATGCAGAAATATTTAATCGAAAAAACGTGATTCAGATGTAAAAGAACGATAAAAAACGAACAAATATTAGTTTTATTTATGAGAAGTAACGGATTCAGATGTTATAATTTTCAGTTATACATAATTATTTAACATAGAGGTAATGCTTCGCGCTAATGTACAACAAGAGCCAATTTATTGGAAAAATGATTCGTCGTTGATAACGGCCATGCAATTAATTTCCATACGGGTGACAAATCTATTGCTCGATACGCAACGGAACAAAAACAATGTTTTTTTTAAGAGGAAGTTCATGTTAGAATGCGAGTGCGAGGTTCATTCATTCACGCCGCTGTGAAAGCAACAGTTTAATGGTATGATAGCGAAAGCAATGTTTCTTGATTTGGGAAGGATTTCGATTCCATTTCCAGCACGAGAGCTAAAAGCATAGGGCGACCATAATCACGTTGTAAATTTGACAGACGCTCAGCGCGCTGGCTCAGCGGGTTAGAAACTGACGTAGTAATATCGCACCATTTAGGGGTGGCGTACGATGCAACACAGGTCATCGTCCTCTGGAAGCTTTTCGTTCCGTGATAGATGGAATGTTGAATGAGCGGAAAATGCGACCAATAAAAATCAGAGAGCACTTAAGCGTACGGTTACTTTGGTGAAGACCGTGCGGTGCTGCAGAAATATATCCAAGCACGGACGGAATGGCGTACGGAATGGTGAATAGACAAGGACAATTAAAGTCACTGCCACACATTGCATCGTAGTTAGAAGCGTGTTATTTCGGAACATCCTCGAGGCGCCGCGAGAGAAAACAGACCACAGCAGGCAGTTGGTTCACTCCCATCAAAAGTGGAATAATTGGGTATGGAAGCATCGGTCATGCTCATAAGCGAAACTTTTCTCAGCTAAGCTCTCTCTTGAATCAGCACACTGCTATGCTTTAATAATGCATTCGGATTTCGCACAACTCTTTGCTATGAAAAACAGTTCATTTTCGGGTTGCATACGATTTAGAATAAAGACAAAATATTATATTCTTGAGTTTATTATTCCACAGCTGGAAAATAGCAAAGAGAAAGTCTTGAATGAGAACAATTGTAAGAAATATTGACTTATCATTTTTTCCAAAATAATCTGCATTAATATTGTGAGAGCGTGACCACGTTTTCAAAATAATTGCTGGTTTGGCAATGACCAACGTATCTGTTTATTTTGACGAACAATTGAGAATAATAAGTACGACAAAAAAATGGAGATCGCTTTAGGATTTAATCAAACTTGACTAAATTATTCATAGAAAGATTGTAACTTTCTGCATCAAATCTAACTCGACATTCGTTAATCAACATTATATAATTCAATTTTATTCGAATTTGTATTGGACCATAGTGTAAATCGAAAACTGTTTAAATAGTATCTTAATTATGAGCATCTGCGACAAAGTGTTTTTGCGATTCGGAATCAAAACCGGAATAATCCGAAAACAATATTTAAAACTTATTCTACTAAATAATTCCGTGAGAGTTACCACAAACAAATTCATTTCAATTTGACGCCGGACATGTTTTGTGACTACCAACTCAATCCCCAAGCCAAGCCGATCAGTTTTCTTTGCCATTCGTGTGTTTGGGTTTCATTGCGTAATACGGTGCAATTTTAATTACTCGCAACCTTTTCTGTGTAAAAGTATTCAACATTTAATAAAGGTAGCAAAGAAAAAGCAAAGAGCACTTCGAATAGTTTCTCTGAATTATTATTAAATTTGATCAAAGGCAGGCCTCTCAGCACACCGAAATAACTCTCCGTTTTCTCGTTAACCTCTTGTTGCGAAGTGGCCATTGGATGGTTCCTTCTGTCTTAAATCACAGAGAAGTTGACGTGGGTTTGAGGGTATGCATTTATGTGGAACTAATTGCCATTTGGGTGGTATAAGATCAAGGGAACTTAGTAGAAGTTGAGTGGTATGCAACATAGGGGCAGCAGACTGTAAGTTGGGTGGCCTAAAATCAGGGAATTTAATGCGAGTTTGGTAGTACAGGTTTTAGGGGAAAGCTAGTGTAATGTGTGTTGCCTGGTGGTATACGTTTTAGGGGCATAACTATATGTTGTTCCTTTCAGAGAAAATTTAGTGTTTGTTTGATAATATATATTTCTGGAAAAAACAAGAGTAGAATGATATATAATACACAGATATGAAGAGCCCTTAGCAGAAAAAAACTTGCGCTTTGTTATGCTGCAGTGGTATTTGCAAAGTTTTAGACAGTACTTAAAAAAGGTTGAGCACTACGGCAATATGATAATGTTGAAAAGATGGACTCTAATTGCCGTAAAAACAGCAATTTGAGTCCATATTTTTCAACTTTAGACATTGTGTATAAATTTTATTATGGTCGCAATAAAAATAGGTTAAAGTAGACCTTAGATAAGAGTTAATGCAAAATGCCGCTCGATATGATTTTTTTATTGTAAATGATTTTTTGATACACACTGTCATTTTCCTGTAACCTAAATCATCTTGGACAATAAAATGAACCAATCCATAACTATTGCTCCAAGTAGATTACTTTTTATCAATTCATCGATGTGATTGACTTTTGATTTAGATTGTGAAGTGGACGGCCGATAATCGATTCATTCACATCCCTCAGAAACTCATTAAAGCCAATTATACATTGCGTCGAGAAAAAATCCTCTTTGAATTCGCTTTTGACCATTTAAAACTTTTCTGCGCCTGTTCTGCCAAACGCACAGAAAATATATTGTACATCGTATTTATATTCGTAAATCCATGAAAAATAAATATATATATATAAGAAATATATAATAAATATAAATAAATATATATATAAACACAATTGAATTCAACAGGAAACAATCGAGCTCGTCTTATGGCTGAAAAAATTCAAGAACAAGCAATAAAAAATGTACTAGCCTTAGGTATCTCCAATGGCCACAACAAGGTTAAATACCATATGCGCATTTCGGCTACAAAGCAGCCATCTTCAGTGGTTATTCTAAGAAATATATTTTATTTTCGGTGAATTACCAATGAAGACGGCTACTTTGTAACCGTAATGCGCATATGGTTTTTAACCTTGTTGTGGCCATTGGAGATACCTAAGACAAGTAAATTTTTAATTGCTTGTTCTTGAACATGAAGTAATGGTTAGTCATAATTATTTGCATGATAAACCCACCACTGGCAGACACAGTAGAGTTCACGTCGGTCGTGATGTTTCCCGATTTCGACGCATCGGCGTGCTTCTTTTGTTGATGCCGCGGTCCGACTGTGCGCAATCGACGGATGACGAGGTAGTAGAAGACGAAGATGAGCATGAGCGGGATGAAGAACCCCAAGATGAAAGAGTAGAGCGTGAATGCCGTTTGACCGCTGATCAATTCTCCTTCCGGCCATAGGATGTTGCAGCTTTGTCCCGTCGTGGACGCGTACATGATGATGGGTATCATGAGCAGGGCACTCGCGGTCCACGCTGCGCACGACACGACCTGCAATTGAGGGGGAGAGAGATGAACCTCCAACACACACACGCGCGCGCACGTAGGCACACAGACTCGTTTACTAGGGTCCACCTTAGGTATCGATTCGATTACGAGTTTATAAGAGGGGACACAAGTTGGGTGAAGGAGAAGACAAACAAAGAGGATCAAGTGGTTAGGAGAGCTTTTTACTCGGGGAAAGGATGGTTTGTTGAAAGAGATGATCCAAGGCGAGGAAAAGTTTTAAGAGCAGGATGGAGATTATAGGACATCTGAGGGATGAAAAATTAACGAACGCCTAAGAAGATTGACGAAAGAAAATTTATCGCGTTCGGAATTCTTTACACCAGAGAAGGAAGAGAAAGCAATTAAAATCAAAATTTACAAGCCCTATCCGAATTTTTCACAAACGAGATATGCTGGCTCATTGTACTCAATTGCTATACTATAGTGTGTGTATGCATGTACGTTTATACTTATCCAGTGCTTTCTTTTCTTGATAAAAGTGTCGGTACTCATGTTTGACGTACTCTAAGGGGGTAGGGGATACTTTTTCTAAAAATAAAGCTTTAAAATACTGAATATACTAATATTAAAGTTCTTTTTAAACATTTTTAGGATAATGACAACGGTTAGGAATGTAAAAAATATATACATTTCACAATAGTTTTGAAAGTCGAACAATGTTTTCATTTTCATTTTAGTAAAATATATTTCTAAATCTGTTAATATTTTAAATTTTTTTGCGTTAAAATGTAACAATTAGGAGAATTATTTTTAAAGGACAAAGAAAATTATAAATAATCTTATCAATAAAAATTGCACACATTTAAGCTGTTTGCAACATAAAAACGAAAAATAAATACGATAATTTAGGTGTCGATCAAGACACGCAGGTCAAACTTTCAGTTCGATAGTTAATTTTTGTCTCATGTGAATCGTGTAGGATTTCATAGAATTCTTTATTTTAGCATAAAGGAGACGATATTTTCTTTATAGTTACTGAATTACAATAGAGCGCTTTTTCCAAATTATTGCTTTTAATTGCCTCATTAAACAACTGCGGCCCTTCTCTATCATTCATCGTCTTAAGGTGACCCTTCTATGATATTCATTGCTTTAATTCGGACCTGACACCTCTTCAAGTTTGACATACCTGATCTGGCAGCACAAGTGTTTAAAAGATAGGAGGCGATGGGATGCTCTATATTGTACTGCATACAGTCTTATCCTTACTACATAATTCGCTTTGTCGATCGTTTTAAAAAATCGTTTTCCAATAAAGTTGAAATGAATTATTCTAACGGATTTTTTTATTTTTAGAATAAACTTTCCGTGGTTGCGTACCACTGGAAAAATTATTATTTAGTATATATAAATAAATTCGCTTTTTTGTATTCTTATCATTGTTTTTGTGTACTTCCAGTTGAAATCAATGCTAGAAAGCGTTACGCGTAACCTAAGGAAATAACGGAATTATTTTGTATTAACGTAACGAAAAACGTTAACGAAATTTTTTAAATAGCTGTAACGGAAAACTTAACGAAAAAGAAATAATAAATTTCGTTATTTCGTTAACAGACGGTAAAGGTTTATGTTCTAGTGGCATTCGTCCCAGGCGGCGTGTCTTGAGCAAGGGCAAGTGGCCTAAAATCGCTTTCCCCGGTTTTGCTTGTCACCCGCTGGGCCAGTTTTGCCGTCTTATCGCGAAAGAAACGCTATCCTGACCACTACCGATGGTACCTTTGGGTTTTCTTTCCTTTGTGAAAGGAATGGTTCCCTGGTGTTCATCCTTCTCCAGGAAGCACAAGATAAGGAGAGTGGAAGATGAGGAAGGAAGCTTCAATAAATGTGCCGCTTTTAGTTAAGGACCTCTACCATTCCTTATCCTTTCCTCCGCCACAGCGCCTCGTACTTCGAAAACATTCTTTTAGATATTACACCGGAGTGGGTTTTTCTCTTTTAAAGGTCGATGCTCTGCAAGTTACAATTCCATAATCCCCTCATATTTTGAATTATATCCACTGTTCGTCAGTCTAACTTAACAAGGTATTTGAGAAAGGTCGAAGTGAATCTACAATTCGAACGTGTAGTCATTGTTCGTTAGAGATCAGTACTGCTTCATATCTATTATTATTATGAGACGTTTATAGTAACAGTGGATAATTACTTTTCCCTGGAAATGAAGACTAATCAGAGCTTAATGTAATTTCAGTTTATTTCAAATTACAGAAGACGGTCACAGGGAGACTTTTCGCCAGTCATAAGAGAAACGAAGTTCATTCAGTGTTGAAGAAGTAAGTCCCATTTTCATACATATTTCAAGTTTATATTTTGTTTAGTATTAATTAACGTCAAGTAATTTAATGTGGCGGCTTTCTTCGTGATTATATTAAATATTCCGTTTTATAAACCATTGGGTACTGGGTTCGATTCAGAAGACAGCAATGTCCACAATCTGCATAGGAAGGGAGTATCTGATTTAATAATGAATTAGGATAAACTCAGCAGCGCCTAATGGAATGTTATTTTATTTTCTTATCCCTTATTTGAAAATTAGTGCCCATAAATTTGAATGAATTTAATTTAATTTTATGAAACTTCATACAATGGCTAAACTTTTACGCTTCTGTTAGTTTTCCATTTCTCTCTAACCCACACGTCTTCCTCCTGCAGCCTTACTCCTCCCTCAGTTTACATCACACTTATCTCACTCCCTCCTCATGCTCTCCCTTTCCCCCTCTCTCTTCCCATATCCATAAGAAATTCTAAATCCACCATACATACAGTGCCTTTTTCTTTAAGTGTTAAAAAAAGGGGATCTTATTATTGGCGCGAGATTTGTACAATTTTCCGCGAAAATAAATAAAGATTTCAATTTTTATCATAGAAATTTCTAGCGTGTTTATTCAAAGTCCACATAAGCAAGCTCAAGTAGGAGCTAGCTATTTTAGAAGAAAATGTTTCAATTTTAACATGTATTTCTATTCAAATGCAAAATAAAAGAAGTATTAAAGATATAATATATAAAGTATATTACACGTGACGTTGAGACAACCTTCGCGACATAATATTAAACGTCTTTTAGTTATAGCGGGAGCGAGAGACAGTTCCGTAACGCGGTGAGTGATCAAGAGATCACGAGCGCGCTGGTGAAAGCGAAGAGAGATCGCTTTGGGATTCGCGACTTACGGTGAGGTTGCGGCAGTACGCGACAATATCCTTTATCCTCACTTTATTAAATATTATGTATTTTCCGCTCCTAAAAATTTTTATTCATAACTATCGAGTATAAGTCTTATCAATATGATAAACCTTCTAATCAATTGAAATTACAGAATTTTAAAAATATTGGTTCTTCGTTTTTAACAACTGCTTTGGAAATAGACTACGAACTAAAAAATTAATATGAGCGTAGTGAGATCCCACTAAACTCATTAAATTAAATATTTCATAATAATTTTGTTATTAATTAAAATTTAATAGTATTCTTTTCGTTAAAGATTACAAAATTTTTCATTTTATCGGAAACATTACCTACATTCATGTTAATTTGGAGTGGTTTCTAATTTCGTCTTACAAATAATTTACTTTATTCTTTCATACACAAAATAAAGCTATTTCCGGGTTAGTATCTCAAATATAACTAATCTTGGAATGTAATATTGTAAACACATGCAGGATTTCCATGTATTTCTAATGGGGAATATGAAAAGAAAGAACATAAAAAATTAGCTTTAAAGAGAACAAATATTAGAATTTTGATAATTCCCTTTAGTTTTATCTGATGACCTATCATTCTACCAAATTGTAGGTCTGTAGCAGGAGCATGTTCTTCGAGTTACAATCGGTGCAACCGA
This sequence comes from Tanypteryx hageni, assembly GCA_028673005.1. Lineage (NCBI taxonomy): Eukaryota > Metazoa > Arthropoda > Insecta > Odonata > Petaluridae > Tanypteryx > Tanypteryx hageni. The sequence goes on from CM054116.1 coordinate 98,786,345, forward strand.
CCGACCGGTTCTTTTTATTATTTTTAATTACGGGTCCCTGGGTTCTCAGTGTACTTTTTGTGTTACCTATAAAACCGTTACAACACTAATATTTTAGTCTTAAGTATGTGTTAAGTTTATTAAATGAATATAAAATTTTGAATATGAAAATCCGAATCTTCATATGTGATCATCAAAAACGAAAAATGTGCGGAATACTTCGAAATCCTAAAAATGTTCCTGGTCTGCAACATATATTTAGAAGTGCCTATAAATTAGTATTCTAAATGAGAAACACGTAATTAAGGTGGATGCGTAACCTCTAAAGAAAAAAAAACAAAAATAAAAGAGTAACTACACTTCGTTATTTTTTACCGAATTATTTCATTATAACATTAAACGTAACGGAAAAGAAAATGTAGATTTTAGCGTAACGAAAAACGAAATTGCTCTTTTGCCTGTAACGAATCGTTTTTTTTCATTTGCCAGCACTGGTTGAAATTAATTGCTGAAGTTCTGTGCACGCACAGGTGACAGTAGGCTATGACCCAAGAGAATAAAATCTGATGTGACCACCACATGACTTTCTTCATATTTGTAATATTTATAAAAATCTGATGTGGCCACCACATGACTTTCTCCATATGTCATATTTTTAAAAATTCCAAATAGGTTACATAATAATAAACATTCAAAAAAACCGAGAAAATTTTAGACTTGACAAAGAAGAGAAATAAACAACTCAAACCATAGCCATCTGATATTGGATATAGCCACAAAGCTCCAACAATTAAGAAAAGAAAAAGGAGCGTTACTAAGACGTAACTAAGCGTCAATTGTTAACAATAGTCGTCGGTAGGTGGCGTGGTGGTGGCAGCAAAAAATATAAGATATCTCTTATACAATGCATTATATGGAAAAATGTTTCAAACAAAGGTTGTAGAAATTTAAATTTCCTACAAGTGTTATTCCAGTATGTTTACATTTATCAAATATTAAAGCAAGTAATTCAAAATAACGGATAAGTGACGAGAGTAAAGCTATCACATACACACGCACACAAACAGACATCATCGAGAAAATGGTCAAAACGTGTTCAGGGGACCTCAAAATGTGTATTTCCGTTGAAATCTCGAAGTCGATTTTTTCACGAATACAATACTTTCCCCTATATTACGTGTATGAAGAAAGTAAAAAAATATTAGAAGAGTCCCTGGTTTGATTCCAGGAACTTCTCGTCATTGGATTATCACTGGAGCGAATGTAGAAAATTTTTAATCTGCATTTTCAAATAGGCAAGAATCCAAATACGAACTCGGGAAAAACTTAATTGCGGAGAATTGAATGAAGTTTGTGTTTATTGCTAAGAGAATTCGAATCTTTGCTGAATATTCCCAAAATGACAAATAAATCTGAAAAAACGGCAATTTTTCACGTTTTTATCAATTAAAGATTTTATTGCCACATTTATGGGCCCAATCTTTATTATTTATTGATATTCCGATTTTCAATGGCAATAAATCAATTATTATTCAACGGTATTTTTGTTGCGTTAAGTAGTCCAAAGGAAACAGTTTGGAAAATTATGCATGTAACTTTAAGAAACGTTTTAAAACAGGATATAATAATAACTATATATTTGCCATTTATTTTGCTAGAGTCGATCAGTGTCGGCGATGAGGCCATGATTTGTTTATTTACGTTAATGTTTTTGACAATAATATCTCATGATCGTTTAATCGTCAATAATATTAATCTATGTACCGGGATATCTTGTTATGTAAAAAAGAATTAATTTCTGTAAATTATTACTTAGACAATTTCTTTAAAAACAGATCTAGAACATATAATGCGTTATGTTATGTTATTTATGCATAGCAATTAAAACCAAGCACATGAGCAAATGGAAAGGTACTTTATGTTTGAATTAAATTTAGAATTATTATTATGTTTTCATGAAAGCATTTTACAAATATTTTCAAAAATAATAATTTAAAAAATAGGACAGTATTCATATGTACAGGAAAAATGATTTATAGCTAATGTAAGACTTTTACAATATGTTTTATTAATTTCCGAAGTTACTTCATCGCAATAAAGATAATTATTAAAATCTAACCATATAGACCAGATAGTATAGTCTTGCTTGACGATAATCACAGGGTCACATTCTACATAAATTCTGGAACAATTTCAAATGAAACTTGTTACACAACTCCCACCTATAAAGTTTTATAGGAGACGTTAAGAACTCCTCTTCTCTAGAAGCAATTAATAAGAGATTATCAGCTTATGAGGAAAATAAGAGTCATGCGACTACTCCAACTTCAATTTATTACGGTTGTATTATTAATGGAAAACTTCGCTAAAACTCGACCTGAATAAAAGAAATGTTTATTTTACCTTAGTTAACTTAATTATTATTTACGGAATTGGATTTAACCTGGAGGTTATATTAACTAGAATTACAGAAAACAAAACGATCGTTTGATTGAAACATCCATTAGTGTTAATTGTGTTTGAATTTAATTTGAAGGTATATTTTAATGGTTATTCATATGTGAAGAGCCTTGAGCTTTAATTTTCCACACGATTCGTTGCAGGAATTTTTAAAGACTAACACAACTAGGAACTTCTATTTTGAGCGCACTGCCAAGAAGTTCAACCATGCGCTCTAACATTGCTCAAGATGAGAGGAAATCTGTACCTGGAGAAACTAACTTCCTCCGACATTTTCATGGGTTTTTAGGGTTAGAGTTACTAGATGCTTGTTTCACAGGAAGAAAAACTCTAAAATCGGCAATTTTAAGTCTGTTTTGCCTAATATAAATATTAGCTAAATGTATAAATAGCCGGAAATAGTGACGCGGGAAAAGAAAAACGGTACATCTTTAACTTAATAACAATGCCTCGCGCATCATTGCGACTCCTTTAATGATAAGATTTAGCAATATTTAGCCTTACGCATTTAGTCTTCAGATTTACCTTGGACACGAACGGCGTACGAATGCAGGGCGCCGAAATGGGATGGCAGACTGCCACGTATCTGTCGGCACTCATGATGGTGAGGAAAATGGAGGACGTAAACTGGTTGATGGATGTCGTGGTCATGTAAAGCTTACACAAGGCGTTGCCGAACGGCCATAGCTGCATATTCATGGTCGTTAAGAGGAATGGGATGCCTATGAGGAAGCACTCGTCCGCCACTGCAAGGTTAACTATGTACATGTTGGTCACCGTCTGCATCTTGGAGTAGCGTAGCACCACGTAGATCACCAGCGTGTTCCCACCGAGACCAACCACACAAACCAATCCATAGAGAACCTGAAAATACGGCAAATGAGGCATACACGCGCGGAAAATGCAATTGATTGGAGTAGATAACCCTTTAATAAATGAGAGGATGAAGAGTACATAGATGTCAACCCCCCGGCGATAGTGTAGTCGCAAGCATAACGGCATGAAACGCCACTTTACTTGATGAAAGGAAGAAAACGTAGTCTTTAAGTTGAACTTTTAGCGGTATTCAATATATCGCGGAAAATTTTACGAGGATTCTTTAAAAGGTAATTTAAATTCCAAATAAAGGGCGAAAAATCATTTATTTGACTCGAACTGTCATTCTCGCGGAAGATGGCAAAATGAAATGATTAATTAGTGTGGAGAACTCCTTTTATTCATTTATGCACCGTTGTGAGAATTGATTTGGTTATAATGTCAGAGAAAGGCGGATGAATTATAAAATTTTCATGAACTCTTATTAAAACGAGGATGCTCGTGAAATGTAAAGAAAGCTGGATATTCACGGGGATATTGAATCGAAGAAAAGTTTAGGTAGTCATTTATCGAAAAACTGTTACTTTTCTCTTCACTAGAGAAAACATTAGGCATCACAAGGAAATAAAAATTGCCGTCAGAAAAGTTTGAATTTTTAACTCGGAAGAAAGATGAAAAAGGAATTGATGAGGGTCGATGCCATTGGAATGGAAATGAAAAAGGATTATTAAAAAGGAATTCTATAGGGGGATGAAAAACATATAACCGAAGGCGGAATAACTGTTATATATATATATATATATATATATATATACGTATATATATATATATATATATATATATATATATATATATATATTATATATACGGGCTATAAAATTAAGGAAAGGTGGAAATGTCTTGTATGGGGAAATAAAAACCTGTACAGGAGAGAGAAGAAATTTCATTAAGCCAATAAGATCGGTTGACAGAGTGCTATTGCAAAAAAAATAACAACTAAGTTTTGGAGTGCAAGAACTAATTAAAATCTAATGAGTTTAAATTGAGAGAGGATATTAGTCCTGTGATGGGAATGGAGAGACGAAAGCGACGAGAGGAGAGAGAAAAAGAGAGAGAGAGAGGCAGCGAAAGGGCAATCAAAATTGACATAAAAAGACGTCAATGTAATTGGAAGTAAGCAGTTAAGAGGATGAGAAAGGAGCTAGCATTCAAAAGGAGGAGAGATTCCAGAAAATACGGAAGGTGCGAAGGAGGAAGGAAAATGGCAGATGGAAGACAATCGCGAATCCAAAAGGAGAAAAAAATGGCACTCGAGAAAGCGATTTGCTGTGTCAATACGAAACAACGACTGGATTTAACGAAGTAAAACGTTTTTCGTCGATAAATTGCCACCTCGACGTAGAGATTTAAAAATGGCGGACGAGTTTGCTAATACAATAACTCTCTAAACAATTTCGGCGCGGCACGGAATTTGTAAATTAAGTTTTATATCTTAACGAGATTAAGAGTTTCGGAAGCGGTGCGTTAATGCTCCGAGTTTATGTTATTTTGTACAATTGAAGGGATTTTTAGTGAATCAAATATTTTATTTCAGTTTAAACAAGACATCAACAGAGAAAATACCATTACAAAATATACAAGGTCCATCTTGAGTAAATATTACAGTTTTCTCAATTCTAGGGTAAATTTCTACAGATAATTTTGCGCAGTAATTCATAATCAGTGCACACCAGTGGCGTACCGGAAAATGTGTAGTCCCCCCCTCCCCCCCACCAAAACAAAATTAAAGTCTCGGAAAAAAATTTAAGGGCCTCACGAAAAAAATATTGGCCCGCTTTGGCCATGGGCCCTCCCGCCGCAAGGGTGTTGCGGGGGTGTCCGCTACGCCACTGGTGCACATCATTTTTTTGCAAACATACTTAGTGAATTAAATGCAAAGCGTCAACTTAAGTGAGGCATAAAGCCATTAGCTTTATCTTCCTCGTAGCTTTTGTTGCTATTTACGTCTACATAATTCACGATAATTAATTTCACGTGTTAATTCATATTCAGGACAAGCATTTCCCATTTGTTTCAAGGCCCCTAAAGTAAATTATGCGCTAGAGTTTGACTTAAGTGATATACCGACGGTGAGAGCACTTTTAAAATGTCTTATCTCCCTTTAAGCTAATATTTTTACGATGACTACGTGTTTCGCGATAGTTGATTTTATGCGTCATTTTATATTAGCGTTAGCAATTTCATGCATTTAAAGAAAAATCGCGGTGAAATAAAAACTTAATTTCAAGCAAAATTAAACGTTATTCTTTTCAAAATGTTTTATATTCTACCATTAACATCATTCACAAAATTGCATGTGTTTTATATGTATGTGTCTATAATTCGGACATCAGGGTAAAAATAGAAATACTTTGATAAATGCAAAACTAATATTGTAAAAACCTCGGGTTATCGGAGGTTATATAAGCAACACTCAAGGATAAAATATTGTCACATACAATTGTTAAATTCTAGTAAAAGTGGTTCAAATTTACATATGTAGGTATTTGTTTTAAAAGTGTAATTTAACGAAGAACACTATTTTCTCGCTTGAGTCTCAAACATTTGATCTGCGAAAAAAATCTATATAATATCTATATAATGATTTGTATTAAATGCCAAATTCGGTTCTTTATATAAAAAAGTTTAAATCCAGCGGGGAAATATTATAATTGTATGTATTTCTATTTTTTAAAACATAAACAGTTTCAAGGAAATAATATATAACGGAATTTTTACAGAGTGGTTCGTTTTATTTCCTTAAAATAGAATTTAACAAAGTTAAGGATTACTTAATGAATTACATCCACAGTTCTCTTATATGTTTTATGCTTGAAAAGGGGAAGGAGAAGACCTGATCTACAAGGACCTCTCTTGAGTATTCACCTCTTTAACTATATTTTCCCGACATCTGAGAAAACACGGAGGGCAACTCTCCTGAGGGACGGCATTTCTCGCCGTCGCGGCATGCACCGCGGGAACCTCACCTGCGCGAAAATGTACAGTCCTGGTTGGTCCACGTTGCAGAAGGGAACCTGCGAGCGACAAGTCAAATTTCCACTGGTATCGTTACCGATCGGGCAGTTTGGAGGCCAGGAGTCGTTGCGCGTCGGCGCCATGCTGGTGGCCTCGGGTTCGTCGCGCATGCTCGATGGCATCCCGGCCCACCTTCCGGCCTCCCCGCTCACGTCGGGGGCGATGTCGGCGGCGGCGGCGGTGTCGTTGGGGAAGAGGTCGGAGGGCGAGGGTGAGGGCGAGTGTGGGTGGGCGAGGAGGAGGGTGGTGGCTGAGGGAAGGAGGGCCGGGGACCACGTGACCGCGGAGAGGGACGACATGGAGGACGGTTAAGAGACGAAGTTCGCCTCCGCGGCGGGTCCTCTTCCTCTCTCTCTCTCTCTCTCCGACTGATTGGTCCGGGGACGATGGGTTTTTAACCGATTGACGACTTGTCACGCCTTCCGATGTCTTCTTTCCGAATCGAAGAAGCCGTGTGAATGGGTCATAGCACGCCTTCGGCGGTTTTTATGTCGGAAGGCGTTATTTCTTTTATCGCTCACATCTGTTCGAGGTTATCACTGATCGAGGGAAGGAAAGGACCAAAGAGGGTCCGAGTAATTGACATTAGTTTTTGTCTTACGCGATTCGCCAAAACATCTCACTCTATAATTTCTTGGATTGTGGTGGTCCAGTTTCGACGGTTGGTGCTTAGAAATGTTTTCTATCTGTGCGTGAATTTCGGCGTGTGCGGCACCGTATTTCCAAGGGTGCCTCACGATAAAATGCTTAGCGAAATGTCACCAAACCTAATTCTATAATCATTGCCTTATTTTCAATTAATTGAACGTTAATGTACAACCGCACTTCGCGGAACGAGAGAACTTTTTATGGTATATATTTATATACAAAAGGCTAAGGATACAACTGCACGCCGAACTAATGCGGTAAAAAAAATGCTAAATAAACCGTATAAAAATATAGTCGACTTGTAATACGCGTCGTGTCGCTGATAAATGTGGTGATATTAAATCTGTCGTTAACCTTATTCACACGGACATGCCGTTTTCGACTTTCTGAAAGGTCCTCGCTGCTGATAGAGCGCTCTTGAGGCACTTCGTCGACTTTTGTTGACCTTCGACGATTGGCGTCTACTTCCCTTCTGTTAAAAAAAAACGTCATCAACTGTCAATTTCACTCCCGGTGGGCACAGCTGCTCGCGAAGAACCGCAGACGAATGTTTTTTTAAAGGGGTTTCCTGCGCATTAAAATTATTTAAAAATCTGACGAAGTTTACTCCCGCGAGTGTCATACGGAGGAAACAAAATGGCACCGATCGGTCTACTGCGCCATTAATTCAATTTTCCAACAATTGGAATAACTTCCCGTCGCCTTTCCTCTAGCTTCGAAAGTGCAAAACGTTCCACTTTACCCTTTTATCGATTCCACAATGGCAAAGACAAATATCGGAAACTTTATCTTCGGAGATATTTCCCGCTTCGATGGAATCTTCATCCATTTGGTTAACCTAATACTGTTCAGCCAGAATGCTTTGAGCGCGCGGGACTGAAGTTCTTAAATCACATTCCTTTTGTTGATTCGTCGCTCATGCTTCTTGAGATTGCATGACGTAGAAGCAGTGCCGGCGAAAACGTTTTTTTTTTAAAGACACTATATCGTGAATTTTAATCTCTCGGAAAGTCTGGTTTGATGCAAATTTATCGGTTTATCGAGAAAGCGTTGAGTTTTGTTCTTTGCGGTTCACTTTCTCCGAAAACGATCAATATTCTCATGTTTTATTTTAAAAAATTCTTCGGTTCGGCTTACGGCACTCAGGCACGCATCGCTTAACATATGAAACTCTCCATTCGACTTTGGAAACTAAAGAATAAATACTGCCTTCCTACGCAAACCGCGATCGCCCCCCTTGCGGGGAAGGGATGTCCGTCCTATTGTTCTTTAGAATTGCAAATTTTTCTCTACGCAGGAAATCCTAAACTAACATGATATGTTATACGAGGGTTTGTTTTCTTTTTCGTATCCTTCTCTTCCTCTATATTGGCGAGATGAAATATCACCGATGAAAACAACGGAGAAGCTAACGTATTTTTCTTGCGAATTACTTAGTGCCCGAGACCATTTTTTGGTACGTTGGTTTTTCACCACTTAGCCCCCTCTCCAGCCGGATCTGAATTGGCGGTGGGGGCAAGAAGTTCGGAGAGAACGGAGGTGGCGGACGGGTTTATTCCTCCCTCGCTCTCACTCCCTTCTCCAATCACGGAGGCGACCTCTAGGTGACAGCGGAGAAAGCCGAGATTCTCCTCCAAGACGATCGAGAGCCAACTTCTTAGAGGAACTATTTCATCACTTTGGTCCTTTTCCTCCCTCCTCCGCGACACACCACCTCCTTTTATCTCTACTTCCTTTCTCTCTGTGCGTTAGAGCGGCCCTCACCTTTACGAATCCAGCCGCCCGAGTGCCCCGAACGGGCCGTCGACGAGAAAACCGGCGAGAGACGGTCGCGGCCTAGTTGTTTCTGCTAGTTTCTTCCTCTTTCATCGGCGCGGGGAGGCACGTCACCATGGCAACTGACGTCGGGGGAGGAGGGGTAGAACAAACGGGGACTGACGGCTAAGGTAGACTAAGGCGGGAGAGGAGAAAATTGTGAGAGGGACGTTTTTATTAATACTTCAGAGGTAGATGGGAGTGGCGTGGAAGGGTGGGAGAAGGGTAGAAGAGGAGGAGTAGACGGAAAGGGGTAGGTGGAGGTGGAAAGGAGGAGGGGTCGGGATGAGAAAGGAAGGGTTTAAGGTGGGAAGAAAGAGAGGCGGAGACAAAAGAGAAACGGAGGAAGAGAGGCGGAAAGAGAAAGGAGGGAGGAGGTGGATATGAGGCGGGCTGTATCGCAAAAGCTCGGTCAAAGGGCAAAAAAAATAATGGGATGTGATGGAGGGAGGGGGGAGGAAGGGTAGGAGGAGGGGAAGGAGAAATTGGAAGTAATAGTCGACTTAAGTGGAGCGTCTTTCTCTCTGGTAGTAGGAGGGGGAGTAGAAAATGGGAATGGGTGGGTGGAGGAGAGGGGCTAGGGACCGTTCGGGAGGGGGAAGAGGGATATAGCGATGGGATAGGAGAAGGGAGATGGCGAGGCGGGGGGGAGGTAAGACGGGGGCGGGGAAAAGGGGGTTGGAAAGGGGTGTATCGATAAGTCTCACGGTTAGTTGGCGTGCGATGAGATGAAGAGAGATGCAAGAGTTCTTTTTGGGAGGCGAAATGAAATTCTTCGAGGATGAGCGATGTCGAAGGTCGAAGAAAAAATATATAAAACGTCTCCAAAATGGGAAGCACGCGCGCACACAAGCACCTACTGTAGAAAGAGTTAAGATACGGAGTATGAAGTGTCCTTATCCGGTGAACATACGATTCCTCCTCGCCCCTTCCGTATGGAGGAGATATTCCTCCGACGTGATGACTCTGTAAAAGACGAGAGAAGAAAGGGTTAACCGGTTATCGAGAAATGCCGACGAGAAACGAGAGGAGAAAATCTTGACCCTCTCTCCCGCTAAATTATTACCCACCGAAAGCCTTTCGAGAAACATTAATGGCGTATTAATCCCGACAGAGGGAAGTTATATTTCCTGCATTAAATAACTTCGACGTTTCGGTTGAAGGACCAAAAGGCCGGAAGTCCCTCAAGGGGTCCTAAAAACCGTTAATTGATCGAGGCAATCATTTCCAAGGGGAGGAATTCTTTTAACGAGGCTCATCAAGGCGGGATATGCTCCTCTCACTCTCTCTCGTCCCTCGTGCATGGTCCCTTGAACGGAACCCTTAAAGAGGGAAAAGCAGCACAAACGGGTCACGAAACAAAGAGGGAGCCAACGGCCTCGGAAGTAATTGGCGAAGCGGGGATCGCCCGTGGCCTCGCTCTCGAAAGCGAAAGTTCATCCACTCGCATCGGTTTGCGAGACTACCAATGGCATGAAAAGGAAAGAGATGGGGGAGAGTGAGAGACACACGAGGGGTCACAAGGCAATGGGGAAATGGGGGAAACGCAGTCAAATAGCAAAAGGGACGAGCGTGCCCCAATTCACTCGCAAATGGTACACATATTTGCACGGAACATACAAAGAGGAGTTGGAAGAGGAGGAGGCGAGAGAATGGGAGAGAAAAGAGGTGGAATCAAGGAGCGAATTCCAAATCAACCCACCTGCGACATCCGGAGGCGACATAAGTCGAATAACACGTCTTATTTAGACAACTTAGATCGATGCAAATTCGGTTGCGAGTCGGAGAAAATGAAAAAAACCTAACGGGCTACGCTCGAACGAAAGTGTTTCTCGCAGAAGGGGAATGGGATAGGTGGAGAAGAACTGGATTTCCTGTAGCGAAAAGACGCGGGATACGTGCGTCTTTCCTCGGGAAACAACTTGGAGGGGGAATTCATTCGGCGAAATTGCTTAATGGAGTGAAGAAAGCAGAGGGGATCTAGAAGAGAGAAAGATGAAAAGAGGGAGAGAGGAGGGTAAGGAGAGAGGAGGAGGGTATGGAGAGAGGAGGAGGGTAAGGAGAGAGGAGGGAGAGAAGAGGAGGGAGAGAGAAGAGGGAGAGAGAAGAGGAGGGAGAGAGAAGAGGAGGGAGGGAGAGAAAAGAGGAGGGAGAGAGAAGAGGAGGGAGGGAGAGAGAAGAGGAGGGAGATAGAGAGAAGAGGAGGGAGAGAGAAGAGGAGGGAGAGAGAAGAGGAGGGAGAGAGAAGAGAAGGGAGAGAGAAGAGAAGGGAGAGAGAAGAGGAGGGAGAGAGAAGAAGAGGGAGAGAAAAGAGAAGGGAGAGGGAAGAGAAGAGAGAGAGAAGAGGAGAGAGAGAAGAGGTGGAAGAGAGAAGAGGAGGGAGAGACGTACGTAGGAGATAGAGAAAATGGGAGTGAGAAAGGGGGAGAGGGAGGGAGAGAGGGGGAAGAGAGAAAGGGAGAGAGAGAGAGGGAAGAGAGAGAGGGTGAGAGAAGGGAGGAAAAGGAAGAGATGGAGGAATATGAAAGGTGTAAGATGGAAGAGACAAATAGTTAAGGAGAGAGGGAGGAGGCGTTTAAGAGGTTGAATGAGCAGGAAATGTGAGAGAGGAAAAGGCATGCAAGATGAGAGAGAGAGTAGTTTTTGAGGAAGAATTGTCAAAGGAGCGTAGTAGAGAAGATATTTAGCGGAAGTGTGACTTAAATTGAGTCTACGGTGTATAAGTGAGAGTGCCTTTGAAGGAGGCGGAGGAGGTGGTAGATGGAAGGTAGGGTGGAAGCAGTCTGTTGACAGAAGAGGAAAAGGAGGAAGAATGTGTGAGTAGTGAAGGAGGTAGATGGGGGGGAGAGAGAGAGAAGGAACTTGGAGACTTGAGTGCTATATCGAAGGAAGAACAAATTTATAGAGTTTGGGATTTACCCACGAAAAGGGAATAAATCTTATCAAGAGAGTAGGTGTGCAGCTGGGACTGCGAGATGCATTTGGGACTTCGGGGAGGGGGAGAGATAGCGAAACTAAGAGAGAATTTTGGAGACGAGTGGAATAATGTAGGAGAGAGAGAGGGAATGATGGAAAGAAGAACAAGGGAGGAAAGAAAAAAGGAAGAGGCGGAGTGAGCGAGGACGGAAAGGAGCGGGAGTGGAGCGAGAACGTTCGTTGGCGGAGGAGAAACGAAGCGATAGGATAGGTAGAGGCGAGAAAGTTTGTTAAAGGCGGGAATGGCGTGTGCTCCTAATGACAAAATGTGAGAGGATTGAGGCTGCTGATTCGAAGGGTTCGCCGGGAAGGTTGAGATGGGATTAGGAATCGATTTTCTGTAAGAACGAGGTGAAGGATTCAGGGCATTAACATCCGCTGCCGAATCGTTCTATTTTAGATTGACGGGGCGAATATAGAAGTGTAATAAACCTTTCATTAAGCGCGGCATTGTATTTTGCATTAACGTAAACAAAATTCGGATACTTTTTCATTTATATACCGCCAGACCTCTTTGATTTTAATTGTTTTCCCTGAATTCGCTACGACTCAAGATAGTTTTTCCTATTGAACGTACTATAGTAGGAAGAGTTTTTTTCAAGTGTGAACGTATTCTGGAGTCAGTATTTTGTATTTTTGTGACACTTTCGAATTCGTAATGCAACTACAATTACCATGGAATTTGAGCAAATTACTTGTTTTAGTTTGAAGATAAGGCAGGGATTAGTAGATATGGCAGTGGTCTTGGAAATAAGGAGCAGCGCAACGTTTGCATGCCTGTTGCCAATCGAGGAAATGAAAAATATTACCCGTAATTGTTAACAGACCTCCATTTCATAGCATTTGTTTTCCAGGAGAAGAAGCCACTCAGAAGAAGAGGGGACTCGACTGTAAGATTTCGTTGGAAATGAGAAAACTAAATAGGACTTTAGATATCTATTCGATCGAAATAGTCGCGAATAAGGACGTCATATCTGTGAAATTTAATATTGAATTTTTGCTGCCCAAACATTTGACTTGGACAATCTTGTTATCTCTTCATATCCATAATATTTTAAAGTTAGATTAAAGTTAGATTGGCCGTGTAAACATTCTTATACGCATACACTTGTGTACTTTTCAGCCTATGACTTTAACTCAATGAGTATCTTTGGGAATGAGATTAACTTTTTCAGACTGTTAGCACAGTCCCACTCTTTTATTGACAAATGGGAACACCTACTTCTCCAGATTCTGCTCCAAAGTATAAATTAGCTTCCTTTTTCGTCCTCAATCGGGAAGAGGGACTGCTCTTCCTGTCTTGACCACCTCAGCACGACAAGATCTCAGTCGCCCTCCTACTCGCCGCACGCAAGCTGGCAATTTTTTGACGATGGCGTGGGAGTCAAGGTGCTTGCTGTCCTGGATAAACCACCTCGCCACAGCACGCTTGCGCGATCACTTCCCCCCTTTTTGTTCAAAAAAGAGGCCGGTGAGAAGAAACCTAGCTCCTCGTGATTCCGAGCCGCAGCTGGAGAAACCACCGCCTGAGGCGCTGCGGGATGACTTTGATTTAAGTAGGAGATCGGAATTTCTAGTCTTCTTATCTCGCCTCAGCACACTGCAAAGGATATGAGTGAAATGAATCAAACATGGAGGCATTAAATCAGTTCGTTGTCTTATTTTATCCGGCAGGCTATATGATGTAGGTGATCATTCTTGCAATTCTGGAGAACGAAAATCTGCTGTATAGCAGCTTTCCTTTCTCCAGAATTATGGGCGATTAAATATACTCGTGGACATGTGACATCTACTAAATTAGTTTGAATAATAATTTTTGAAAAATGAAATAGTTGGGCAAAAAATTGCATGGTGGTCGTAAGATTAGGAAACTAATATAAACGCCTACTCCGGTGTTATCACTGCAGTGTCTTCGAAACTGAAATTTTAGGCTTGAGAGCAAGGTGACTGATGTTAATATCGCGAGCACTCAATTTATTATCTATACCAGTGATTGAAATTCATCCGTTCACTTATCTCTTCTAAACCCATAAATACGGGTTTAGGAGGGCTAATGGAATGTGATGAAATTTATTCTACCAAGGTGTTTATGAGGTTAACCTCAGAAAAACAAATGTCCATTTAGATTAATTTTAATTTTAGATTATTTTTCATTTCACAGTTTCGAATTTTGTGATCCTTATATTGAGTTGTAAGTATGAGAACAAATATATATATATATATATATATATATATATATTGACGCTTCTTACTTATGATATAACATAATATATGGTAGGAGGATACTAATTTTTAGGCTGGAGACTTAAAATTTGGCACGATTATAGGATTTTGGTCACATCCAAACAGAAAAATCCGAAATCGGGAAAAATTCATAGTTTAAGGGGCTCTTTTGGCCCAATAAGAAAAGCATGTAAATAGATGCAGAGGTTCATATATTTGCTTTTTATGCTATGACTAGAAAATATACCCGGCGTTGCTCGGGTTTTGAAATCAAGACAAAATAATTTGAAGAAGATTTGAGAATAAATAAAGTATTTAAACCAAGTTAATTTTTATTGTAATGCTTGTTGGTATACAAAATATCTTGTCTTTCCAACTTTTCTCAAATAAATAAGTTTTCCCCGCATCCTTCTCTAGACCTAGCTATATATAATTGTCCATGAGCAAATCAGTCGTTTGACAATTAAACACATGCAACTTTAAAATACTGCCCTTGTCTAAGTCGCTGTGATCAAAGTCGAATTTGTCTTTGTTCAGAAGACTTTGCTGCTATTGCTGTGGATATTCTCTTATATTTTAATGTCGTGATCTGAGAATGATCTTCGTGGTCGTTTTGGCAGTATGCATGTTTTAAAACCTTTGTTTAATTTCTTTGAAGATTATTTTCTTACAATAAATCTATAAAATTAAGGTCGAGTATTAAATATGGAAATTTTAAACCAATATCAGGAATTTTTATCTAGATATAGAATTTCGGAAACAAAAGAAGTCTACTTGAAATCAAAATTTAAAATCTTGCATACTTTGGGAGGAAATCGGTAATTAGGACTTTATTCTGCGCAAACAAACAAATTTTTAAAAAGATTTATGAATAAAAGAAGCAGAGATGATTCGGTATTATTGTATACCTTTTTAGATCTCGGGACGGTAAATAATACGTTGCTATTTACGACTATTGTTGTTCAACATTTGTTAAGTAATCATTTGTGATGATAAATCCGGAGCCTTTGCCGCTGTTAAATTGGTTATTTTACCGAAGCAGGGATTGAGTTATAGCATAGTTATAAAAATAAATTTAAGAGGCTAAGGTCGCTTTCTGTAAAAAGTAGACTAAAACATTAATTTTTATTGCGTTGACACGTGAAATGTTTTTTTAAACACAACATTCACACATATAAACATTCCTATCATAATATATCACAGGACATACTAATCGCCAATGTCATGAAAATCCGTTTGATATAAGCCGAGATGGAATTTAGGTGATAACATTTAAATGACCTATATTGGTAACACTAATCTATTTTAATATAAGGGTATTTTACTACAAATGAGGCCAATAATAGAATTCAGCTCTCTTAAACATACTATAATGCGAATTATATATATTTTAATTTTCAGTCCACGTAAAATATTCTTTCATTAAATTAAAATTTATTAATTTTTTTCTCAAAATAGCATTGCAAACGGACATTTATTTCTTTAATTGCCATGTGAACCCTTTATAATCGAATTCTGATAAATTTCTGCAAAATTTCAATTTTCTATCTGTATCCTTAATCGAGTTATTTGCGTTTTAATAACTTTACTCTCAGACCAACGAACGGAGAACATAGCGTATTTCAGCTCTTTAGGTATTCCTTCTAGTAAATAACGCAACGAACTATAAAAATCATTTCCCTCTCCTTTCGTCTTTATCTCCATCCCGTATTAAAATCCTTCAAAGCATGCTTAAACCAATAAGGGTTGGAATAACAATATGATTTCGAGGTTTAACAATGTAATTGGTAGAAATGGCAACATCCCGTTAAAATGGCAAGATTTCCCCAAAATATGTGAATTAAATGTTTAACATGAAGGATTTCGAACTGAAAACGGATAACAAAGAATAGAAAGCCTTGTAGATTTTACTTTATAATGGTCTAGATCTAAAGGTTGTGAGTCTATTTTTTCTAGTTTTAATCTCAAAAGGAAGAAAAGCCTGCACGTCAAAAAGCCGATTTTTACGTGTTATCTTATGGAGAATGCAAATCATCCCTGGAGTCAAACCCTGGACGTTTTTCGTAACTTTTTTGTCATAGCATTTGTATGTCGAAGTAGATTATCTCCGCCAAATTTTGTTTATATCTGCATATTTAATTGAGTTATTCGCGTTTTAAATATATTCCAGGAATCAGGAACCCGGGAATCGGACATTTTTACTTTCTCCATATACGTAGTATAGGGGAAAGTATTGTATTTATGAAAAAAATCGACTTCGAGATTTCAACGGAAATACACATTTTGAGGTCCCCTGAACACGTTTTGATGTATTTTTGGGAGGCAGTACATCCTAGGGATTATAGGGTTTGAGATATGAAGTTGGGTTTGGATTTTTTTCGTGATTATTGTGGTACAAGTTTTTAAGGTGTTTTTTGTGTCTGTGATCATCTTGTTTAAGGGGTTCTTGGGAACCCTATAATCCCTAGGATGTACTGCCTCCCAAAAATACATAAAAATGACATCCCCCTCAGACCAATTGTCTCTGCCAATCCCTTCGATAAAAGAATTAATTGTTAGAAATATTACAGATAATGAGAAATTCATGTGGTGGTCACATCATATTTTCTTAATATAAGAATTAAGAGTTTGAGACATAGACAAAAGTAAGTGTAAAATATTTTTTTTAAGCCAAAGTAACTATTATGGAAGAGTTCTATAAAATATTGACATATGGCGTAATAACTACATGATTACGAGTAGGTAGATACAACAGTCGATCTAGCATATTCTATCGAATTGATCCTACCGGGTATACCTTGTATTAAATTGGTGATTTCAAGTTGTAACGCAAGATTTATTTCATCATATTACACTTGTTTATTAATTTTGTTCCCATAATCCACGATTCCGAGATAAAATGTTTCTTTGACGTTTTTATTCTTTGAACCTACCAATCATTAGCAAGATTTTGAAGTAGGTACTTATCCTACATCCAAATAATTGAAAATTGCATTTTTATGATACCTTGCGCAAATTTTGAAATAACACCTGGCTGCAAAACGGCCGAGGCGAAACGCCATTCGTGGCAAAACAGCGGTGGCGAAACATCCTAGACCCCTTGCAGATAAGTTAGAGATGTGAAATATTTTATATGGGTAGGACTCGGCGCATAACCGACTAGGAAAATTGAAAATCTCAAAAATTTTCAACAATGCGGCTGCTAAAAATTCGAAATTGTTTAAACAAATATTTAAGGTTTATGTATTTTTGTGTGCAATGAAGCTGAAATTTTTTGTAAAGGTAGAATTCGTAAAATTGCCGAATAGGGATTATAGAAATTTTTATATCTTTAATATATAATTACTCAATGTCTGCCCGTCTGTTCGTCCATCTGTTCGTCCGTCCGTCCTTCTGTCCGTCCGTACCCCCTTTTATTTCTTGAACTGTTTGTTGTAGAGAAATACTGTAAACACCGTAAACACCATTATGTTTCTGCCAACTAGGATAACCCGAGAAAACTATTTTCGTTTACGTATGTGTTCTGGATTCAACTCCGGGAAACGATTATATTTTTCCATATGTTTACACAGGAGTTTCGATTTTTCTAGGTGCTAGGTTTATTTCCTTCATTCATTAAAATACGTAAATATAGACCGAATTTCTCCGTTTTTGCTTTATTCGATGGCTAAAACTATAAAATATCTTATTTTTGCAATGTTTAAATGTTCCACGGAAGACTTTGTCAGAAATACTCGTTTCTTTTCTAAATTTTAGAGCTTTTTCGTACTCTTTCCGGGTGTTGCCAAGGCAACCCGTATTGTTGCTGCCTCCGGATGAATTAGCATCTACTAAGCCTTCGAATAGACGAAAGAATTGTGTTATTTGCTTCGCGCTTTTTATGAAGCATCGAAATTATAGTTGTAGCAACGTCAAACTTAATAGATTGCAACGTTGATAATTGCAGATTATTATTATTCAGAAAACTGCGTGTGGGCTGTGGGCATTTTTAACCATTGACCAAAAGAAAAAATCTTCTTTCGTTATTTCAGTACTGAAATGTTACCTTTTTCGTGAGGGATAACCATTTAAAATTGCACATATAAATTATAAAAACAAACATGAAATTCAAAATAGCAGTTGTCTAATTTTAAAAGGGGAAATGGGCTATAATTACTTTTAAAAAATCAGATTTCTGACTAACTTCGCCAAAGATTTTGCGAGTATCACCAGTATTAATTAATTTTGCTGCTAAAAATTCTGCAAGTTTAAACAAACAGATATATTAAGTTACTACTGGGTGAACTAGGGAGCTGAAATTTTTCAGCTAGTTAGAGATTGGCGCTAGAGCGCTCATTAACGTTGAAAAATATCCATAAAGTTGTAATTGCGGCCATTAAACATTTTTATAATTTAAACAATCAGATAAATACTATTGCGTTTCTAGATGTGCTACAAAATTAAAATTTGGGATACTTTTCTGTTATCTCCCTACCAAAAAATGTTTTCTAAATTTGAACTTTCTTAGGTCTCCTGCACAGAATGAGGGAAGAAGAAACACCCTATCCGATCCAACCCAACCCATTAAATTAATTAATTAATCGATTAGTAATTACTAAAACTGAATTTCTAATTTAATGGGTTGAGTTGGATTGGGGTGGGGTTTTTCCTTCTAATCAAAATGTAACTATTTTAAATATATACAAACGAAGACACGGCGACTGGGTTTTTTCGAGAACGTTGTGTCATACAAGCCATCCGAACCTGTGATGAAGGCCATCACATGACTCTAACCTTCGGATCACAAATTCGTTGTAAGTGCAAGAAGCAAACATGTCGCCAGGATGAGGGCCTTCGCACAAAAAATTGGTTCAAGAGGTCGAGGCATACAATTAAAGATGCGCTCACAAATTGTCGTCCGTGGAATTCTGCAAGCGCGAGTTAGATATGAATTAAAGCACAGTAGTCGACTGGAATAACTACATGCTGATGGAAGCTCCAACAAAACACGCTCGCAATTGGAGGGCCCAACACGACAGTTGAAGGAGATGAATCGATGTTTGTGAGGCGAAAGAACCACGCTGGACGGATGCTAAAGCAGCAATGGATGTTCGGAGGGTAGTGCCGAGAAATGAGTGAGGTTTTCATAGTAAGTGTCAAGAATCGGAAGGGGGAAACTCTGATTCCCTTAATCGTGAAGCACGTCAAGCCAGGAAGCACGATCATTTCGGATCAATGGCGTTCCTACAATCAAATAGAGGCAGCCGGTTTCTCTCATTTCAGTGTGAATCATAAATATAACTTATTGTTAGTCAATCCAGAGACGGGTGCGCACACTGAAGGAATTGAGCGAACATGGAAGACGGCAAAGGAAAGGAACAAGAGGCATTGCGGGACTCATCGCACAGCTGGACTCATATATACATGGGGGAGTTCATGTGGCGTAGGCGACTAAATGGACGGGATCCCTTCGAATCCATCCTGGAGGATATAGCAGCCTTTATGCCACCGACAAGTTGATTTTTTAATATTGACCATATTATTGATTAAATTATTTGAGAAATATTTATGAATAACGACCGCGGCCCGATCCCCTTTCACCTCTGTACGTTGTAACGGCTGAACCTCTTTCCCTTCCTTTCACTTCAGAACATAAACATATAAATACCGCCTACAACACTCCCACCCCTCATCATACATCAGCTGCTGATGATGAGAGCATTGCTCTCGAAATACGTATTTAGTACGTTTACCTCATCTTTAGAGATCTTGTGTGCGTGTATTCGAGTGCTTGCGTGCGTGATTGTTTCGTCTGTTAGGTCCCTGTCGTTGCCGGAAGGCACATAAACCTACAGGCCGCTGTGTGCGATACTAGGTCCCTGGCGTGGTTTAATATCCCGTAAACCTAGTATTATTTCCCCTTTCCTTCCCCCCTTTATTTTTTTCCTTTACTTCTTGGCGTGTGCGTGTGTCTGTGGTTGCTTAGTAGGTCCCTGTCGTGGTCGTACTGACTCACAAACCTTCAAGCAACGGTGTGGTTATTTTGGGTCCCTGGCGCAGAGTAATTTTTCACAAACCCGGTCCCGTTTCCTTTTCCACCTTTAGGATTAGTGCTTGTGCGATTGAGTGAGTAAATGTGTGAGTGACATCAGGTCCCTGGCGTGGAATAACAACCCCTAAACCTGTAGTTTATAATTTTTATTGTCTTTTGCCTTTCCTTCCTTTCCTCCCCCCTTTTCTTTGTGTATCTCTAATTTTGAATTTTACGGTTAAGGAGTTAATTTATATTTAACATCAATTTCGCCGTAGTCTCCAACTTTACTTATTTATAGAGATTGCTCTTACTCCAATATTGTTCCATAAGAAAGGAACGAAAATCGGTGCTGAGGTGCAAACCTTAGAATTAAAATAAATTATAATAATAAAATATCTATCTGAAAAATTAATGTTTTTCAAGGTGAGATGAATTGCTTGCAGAAACAACAGTACAATATACTTAGGAAGGAGCGGCGAATGAATCTTATAAGAATGTCAGACGATCCTAAGTTTAATGAAGAACAGCCATCAATCATTTAAAAATCTTTTGAAGCGGCGGGGGTAGCGCGAAAAATCTGTTGATTACCTAAATTTTCATTTGATTCATTCATGAATAAGATTTGCATATTACGGGCACTGAATGCGATTATTATTTATTTTGATCCATTTATTATAATAAACTCTAGCAATTAATCACGCTATTCTTAATTTTAAACTAGCCGCGCCTGTAAGTTTTTAGGTTGAGCTTTATTTGAAAGTTTACTTAATTTTCATCAATGATTCCTACGACACACTAGTTCAAGTTTTTCTGGCCAAAACCACTCCTTTCCTTTAAAATAAAATTTTTGTTTATGTAATAACGCTCGCTGACATAATTATGCGCGGAATTTATGAGTTTATAATATATTTTTCAGAAAGAATTACCCCAAATATTCTATTTTCGACCGAGATTCAACTATGGAAATATTCTTCTTTAATAGATATTTTAGAAAATCGCATTGAAAACCCTGTCTCTCTCTCTCTCTTCAACAGCCGTAAGATAAAGTCAGAAGAAACAGATGCGCATTTCGGCTACAAATCAGCCATCATCACCGGTAATTCATCAAAAGTAGTTTGTAAAAAAAGAACACGTGAAATTACAATCTGCGCATAAGGGTTTTCCCAACCTTTTTTATGTCTATTTGGAGAAAGAGAATTCGTGAAAACATTAGGTATAGTCGGCGGAAAAATATATAGATACATGCATGGAATGTGTGAAGAAAATAAAATTTATTGAGAGGTATCAATGCGTTATTTTGAGTGATATAAAAGAAAGATCAAATCTACCGGAATGGCGTTGTCATTCACACCTTTTCCCGTGGTTGACGTGGAAACTCTATCTGGACTACATTTGCTATTGTACTCAACACTGACAATTTCAATTCAACCGTTGATATTTTTTATTTATTTTTTTACGAAGCCGAGTTTAAGCGAGATTTCATGTCTTTTTTTAAAGTATCGTAAATGATAAAAAAACACAGTAGCCAACTCGAATTCCTGAAAAAATTACTGCAATGCGGAGAGTTTTACAAAAGAGCGTCCTTTTGCCATCGAATCCACCAGAAATATTTTTTCGTATCGCATTAAAAATTTCACCCCGAAAATAATAAAAAAACGCTATTACGAGATATTAAAGCATACACCTCTGTTTTTTCGAGACTTAAAGAGAACCTATCGATACGAACGTCACGATAATAAAATATTTCGGAACGAATTAAATTTTAGGGAAAGGAAACCCACGGCGTTATTTTTGGAAATGATCCATTCGCGCGTTTTTATTTTTGTTTTTCTTTTTTTATTCATTTTCGCCGTAGCGACTTATCATCCAGGGCTGTTGAATTCCCTCGTAATGCCACGTTCCGCCCCGCCGTCGTGCACACTACGTTACATGCGCGATTCGGGCGGCGGACTGCAAAATTACGTAGGTGGACTGCTTTGTGTGTGTGCTCACGCTTATCTCCAGAAAAGTTCGTAGTGCCGGAACACAGAGCGGCGGGAGAGAGAGAAAACAGCGGAACGCGGTGTAGTGGGAATGGTAACAGCGTTTAGAAAGATTAGAACCTAGGATAAATGTAGCCAAACCAGGGACAGTGGAAAAACCGTTTGCGCTCCGTGTCAAGAGAAAAGGTGTTCGTGTCCTCAGGCGCACTTGGGTCGACGGTGGGTGAATGCCAACGGAAATATATCCGTGGACGTTGCGCGTCGCGAGCAATGACAAAGAACTAATCACTATGTCGTGGTAAACCGCATCAAAGGAAATGTTAAAAAATCCATAAATGCTTTAAGCTTTGGGTTTTTCGAACTTTTTTTCTCTTGACCCAGCGAGAGGAAAATACCTTAAATACCTTCGACCCTCCTCGCCCTACTGAATAAAGGCGGGTATATTTTGAACGACTTTTTCATAAAAACAATAGGTACTGGAATAAAAATGTTCGCGTAACGATTGCAGTTAGTTAGTTCTCATTTGAATACTTACAAATATATATGCTATAAGCAAAGAGAATAGCATGGAATCTACAGCAAATGGATCTTTTGGGGAGTGTGCTCTGTGGTCTGTTAAAGTAAAATCATTGTCAAAGCTTTTGAAACATCAACACGCAGGTTAATATTATAGTAAATTTTTTGAAAAGAGATATACATTCCAAGTGTGTCGTATGGGCAGGGCCGTTTTAAGATCTTCGTAGGCCCTAGACACTTGCATTCGGAGGTCCCGCCCCACATCATATCAAGCGTATTAAAATGCATACACGTTAAATCTAATATTTTGCTGTTAAAGAAATTCGGTTACATCGGGAAGTCACCTTTTTTCCTAAAATTTTTAAACTGACCAGCTATTCATTGCACTACCTCTTAGATACCATTGCGCGTAGGCAAGAGGGAATCAGCAGGTCGTAAAAAAATAAGAAATTCGAAAGCATTTTTATAATTTTGCTTTTGAAATTATTTCAACAACACTTTTAACACTTATTCAAGCATCAAGAGCAATTTTTTTCTGAAACTTCAGCTTTAATAATATTACATTATTATGATTTATTTGCACGAAGTGCATGAAGTGAACGCATATAGGGGAAGTCGTTCCCGTCCGTCCGTCCGCATGTTAAAACTTGGAAACCGCTGAACATATTATGATGAAATTTGGTATTGGAGAGTTTTGCTAAAATTTATCGAACGATTTCAATTTTGGTCAAAATCGGACAACAATGATGACCACTTTACATGAAGACCTACAATGTTTCTTTGTTTCAACTCGGGAACCGTTGGTCATATTTTGATGAAATTTGGTATTGGGGAGTTTTGCTAAAATTGGTTGACCGATTCCAATTTTGGTTAAAATCGCACAAAAATTACGATCACTTTACATGACCTACAAATAGGTCACAATGTTCCTTTGTTTCAACTCGGGAACCGATGGACGTATTTTGATGAAATTTGGTATTGGGAAGTTTAGTTAAAATTAATTGATCGATTCCAATTTTGGTTAAAATCGGACAACAATTACGACTTTAGATGACCTACATGTAGTTAACAATGATCCTTTGTTTCAACTCGGGAACCGCTTGACGTATTTAAATAAAAATTCGTATTGGGAAGTTTTACTAAAATCGGTCGACCGATTCCAATTCGGGTAAAAATCGGGTAAAAATTACGACCACTTTACTTGAAGACCTACAAGTAGTTGACAATGTTCCTTTGATTCAATTCGGGAACCGCTTGATGTATTTTGATGAAATTTAAATTTGGTCTTAGGAGTTTTGCTAAAATCGGTCTACCGATTCCAATTTTGGTTTAAAAATAAAATATGTATATATATATATATATATATATATATATATATATACACACACACATTCGACATTCTGCCCCATATCAAGAATTGTATGTTGTAGAGAAATGCTGCAAACGCGATTTTGTTTATACAAGCTAGGAGAACCTAGAAAGACTATTTTCATTTTCATCCGCCATCCTGAAACAAAATGTCGGGCGTTTAAATTGTTAAAATATTTACTTTTCCGAAACTTTACGTCAAATAAAAACATTTTCTGAACAAAAAACATGCGTCTCGAGAAGAGCAATTCTGAAAATTTATTCAGTTTAGCGAGGCTAAAGGCATGGCGCGTAGCGAGTGAAGGGCGGGGTTGCGCGCAGCGCGTAGGGGCAGGTCTCCTAGTTTTTCTAAACCAGAGATATTTGAGTCGTCACAATTTTATTTCTGACGTACTCCTTTGAGCATTTTTCTTCAATTGTCGCGTACCTCTTTTTTATTTTTAAGTGATAATTAAATGTAAAATATTATTTTTATTATAATGCTTAGTTCAATTAATTGCATAGTATTATGGGATGAATCTGTTTCTTCTTTTTCTAAAACTGCGTAAACGAACGTCTGCGACTTCTTTCGCGGAAGAATACCTTCCTATCTCTCAATAATGAACCCAGCGTTGAATAGTATCCTTTGAAGAGATACGCGAAAATGTTGAAATAATTTCCCCAATCTCCTTTTCCAGTAAAAACTTTCCTACAGTGTTTTATATAGTTATTCGTAGTCGTAACATCAAAGGGGGAAAAATAAAATAAATGATAACTTTAAACATCATGCGTACGCATATAAAACTCTGCACGCACTCCAGGTTAATATTATTATAACAAAAAAATTCGATCTGTTCATTAATTATTAATTTTTGCTGTTGTTTTCCGATTCATGTTATTCTGTAAATTATAGATGCTTATATTTTTTATCACAATGATTAATTTTTTTTATGTTTTTAACACTCATTGACGTGTATTTCTTGACCTCAGTTGTAATATTAAATCAATGAAGTTATTGCGCCGCGGCTATATATTTATTTCATTAATTAGAGACTACTTAAAATCACTTAAATATAATTTATATCGTTAAAAGGTGAGGACCATAAACATGTTGTACACTGAATTTCATTTATGTAATACAAGAATTTAAAAGGAAAATTATATTCTATATATTTATATTGAATAATTGTATTAATAAATGGAAATAAAAGACTATCGGTAGGCAACTGTTGATGTGTTATCTACATTTCCTGGGCACATCAGATTTTTCCTCTCCATCTCAACAAACATAAAATTCGCGTTCATATTATTTATGTTTGGAATTATGATTCGGCGAAATCGGACAGGAGGCCGTTCAAATGTCACGTGAATTTGGAAATTGTATTTGGTTTATGCATCACGGAAAACGGAATAATAGCCGTTTCATTACCTCGATCGCAATGTTTATTGTTACTTTATCATTTACGAAGTATGTAGAGAGTGTTGCAATCGTGAAAAAAACGACTTCGAGTTTTTGATGAATATGCGCATTTTATGCCCGCAAAAGTGGCTTTTGAAATTCCGCCTGTCGCCAGTACGCTCTAGGGTTGATCGATCCAATGGAATCTGATTAAACCTCGTATTTATGTGAGATATCATCCGAAATAGGAGTTTTTTTAAAAACGAACCATATAACGCCACAATGGAGGATAGTTTACTCTAGTAGATTTTATCAAAAAGTCAATTTACTTAAAAACGTTTACACAGATTTTGATCAAATCTCGTCGAGTTATAGAGGTTTATGTAACATAGCAGTGCTACAACATTCCTCCAAAAATACCTATTTAGCGTTTATTGACGTTAAAATATACCGATTTTATTGTATGGGATAGAATCGTACGGTTTGGGGAAATTCCGCGCAGTGTACGTTTATTTTATTGATTGGTATTCTCGAAAAGTTTATAAAATTAAAATCTTCGCTCAATATTTAATATAATTCCACATTTTTAGTTAATGTGTTGGTTTTCCTTTACGAGCATACAAATAGAAGCCAAATTTGACATTTTTACCGCATATTTTGCTACATCATGGACTATTTTATACTATTGCCTCCCCCTCCTGCTTTAACTACGTACGGAGAGATATTTTTACTTCGAACGAAAATGCTTTCCTCTTCTCCCTACTCCTTAAAAGAGATCTATGATAGTCATTATTTCTAGATCCGCAATTTGCATTACTGATCCATTGCACCCCTTCCTTTTCTTCGTCTTCCTATTATCACGCACGCAATCGTGTACTATGCGTCAGAAAACACAGCCTCGGTGGCATATAAACTAGCAGACTTTCCGGATTAAAAATGCATTAAAAACTAGCCGGACCGTACTTATCTTACGCGTCCGACGGCTTCCCCTTGTTTGATAAATTTTCCTGAAAATGCGAGAGACTAATTTCAGTGAGGTTATAACGCCTCCCGTTATGATCTTTCTTTATTTCCATCTTTACATAATTTTCAATATACGGTGAAACGTCTGTTAAGCCTCCTCTTGCGGTTCCCAAGGGATAAGGTCGTTGAGAAGAAGGAAAAATTGAATCATTATTCAAGAGATCCGCTCTTAGAAAAGTATATCGTTAAAAGGTGAGGTTATTGAATGGACATTGTTACTAAAATAATAATGCACTGATAAGACTTCCACTGACAGTGAGAGCTGGGTATCGCTGGTGCGACACTAGCGCCAAATTGCGTCTACAAAGCACTAGATGTAGTTAAAACAGTAAATGTTTAAAATTTTGCTTGACTTAATAGTGTTTCGTTTATAGAATACAACTTTTAAATTTTGCTTATGGATTCATTTGATGACCTATTTTGTAATCCGAGGAAAAAAGAAAGAAAATCTCATTGAAGTTCGAGGGAAGAAATTTTTCGTGGGTAATTTAAGAATGAGTATAAATGCCGGCAAACGCAATTAAAAGAAGCCGATAAAAGAATGATCGAGCACGTTCCTTTAAGTAGAAAATTGAATAAAGAGATTGCGCAACATTTTTATTGACTCGGGACTCAAGGAAAGGTAAATTTATCCAGGTAGGCTTCGTGTCGCGTCCGCTGAAGGAGAAGGAAAGAGTTTTCTGAGAACATGATACTCAATCACACAAGGTGTAGACATAAGACATAAATATATTCTTGCTTCAAACTATAGTGTGATTTCAAATAAATAATGATTAATGATGTTTTTAAAAATGCCTACTAATGTGATTTTGATATGATCCATCAATAAACTATTTTAAAATGCACCTAAAAATTCTAATTAAACTCGTCTTCTCTACAAAGATAAATTTAAATGAAATCTCATTTCCGTTTTGTCCTATGTAATTTGCAATCATATTTACAAAAAAATTCAAGGAATGCCTCGATAGGTCAATTAAATCCCTTGAACATATGCTAATAATTCGTTTTTTATATCTCTTGTACAACTAAAAACAGTAAAATTCGTAGAAATTTCAAAAGTAATAATTTCAATAATTACAGTCCGTTAAAATTGTTATCATTATGAAAGAGCAAAATTTCATTTCATTAAAATATAAGGAAAATATAAGCGCAAATTTACTTGCATATAAATAAGTCCAATTATAATCACGCTGTAAAATATTTAGTTTTCAAACTAAGGCAATAAGCGTCATACAGATAAAAATCGCATCCCTTCAATTTAATAAACATGATGAATTTTATTGCGCCATATATAATACATTGTTAAACAAAAGATACATCTCCAGTTGGATTTAAACACTAAATATAATTTGCCTCGTAAATTTAATTTTGGGGGATTCCGTTAAAAATTTATTATCCATAACAATTTACATGGAATTAACCTGAAAACTGCTAATCGAAACGTAAAATTAGATTTCATAGTAATAATTCTAGTGGCCTTCCTCGATATTAATATTTGCGTAATATTTCTATTTATTTTTTTATTTTAAGAATAGGAAAAAATAAAAAAACCAAGTGCACCGCACCGCAGTCAATTTCGATACAGAAAACACCATGACCGATGCATCAACCCTTTGAGTCACCTGTGGCTTTGGGTGGCTTGCTTTGGACGGTGACAGCCCATTGCCCTAGAAAAAAACTTCCCCTTTTTCTATTACGTTACCCGAATGGCATGATATAAAAATAAAGAAGAAAGAGTAGATACCTACATATATGAGAGAAAAACGTGCACATTTGGCTCCTGTGTTTTGTCATCTGGCTCCAAATGACCAATGTAGACGGCCATCCGATATCTGCAGCTTCTCAAAATTCGTCCGACCTATATATCTGGAGAATAATGCGTCGTTTGTTTGCCCTGTTACGTCTTCCCTCCCATTCCGAATCGTGTGGTGCGACATCACTGTTCCAAACCAACGCTTCACACTTCATGAATTTTGAATGAGAGTCGCCTATATCTGATGATATATATATATATATATATATATATATATAATACGATATTCAAGGGACTGACAAATTATTGTCGTTATAACCGAGTGTCGTAATATCCGAGGTTGAATGGGAAACATAAATTCCATAGTTTCCAAATTCAATAATTAATGTTATGATCTTAAATTTCAATATTTAACACATTACTTAATAAGCACAAAGTAAATATAATAAAATATTTTTAAGACTTTGTAAAATAATCTGATATTTTTTCTGTGTCATATGTGGCAACTTGAAATATTTTTCGAGATCGTCCTCAATGTAGTGAATAATGTTTAATGTATTTCCATTAGTCCCTTTCGATTAATGTGATATCACTTTGGTTGCTCACAAGCCTTCATTAACAGTTCATTAACTTTTCTTTTTCAATTTGCCATGTTTTCAAATACAGAGTGATATTAATGAACATACAGAGCATAAATGTGAAGTGTAGGGAACCAGGACTTCCTTTGGAAGGACAACACTGCAGTGTAAGGAACGATTCAGGGCAGTGAATGATAATAGGAGTTATGCCAATTTTTTAACATTAATACAGCGGCGTAACAATAGGGTGGCGTGGGTAGCCTAATGCCATGGTTCCAGGATTCCTCGAATTTTTCCCAACATGGTAAAAGGTAAAAATCTCCAAATGCCGTACTAAATCTAACTTTAGATGTAGTACGGCATTTGGAGATTTTTACCTTTTACCATTTTAGTTCTATTGTGAAGCTCATTTCCATATATTTTCCCAAAATGTAAGAAATTAAGATTTTCTAGCGATTTCTTCTTCATTATTCAATTTTTGAATGGCTTTCCATTTAATCATTATTTTTGCAGAGAGTAATAAAAGCGTAACATTTTCAGAATATTTCTGAGAACTGATTAATAAGTGCAACTTGATAGGCTTTACAATGTTTCAGTTTTTAATTGAACGTATGTATGTATTTGTTGGTTGAAAAAGTAGGGGTAAAGGGACCACCAATAATATTTTGCCGCTGGCCCTTCTGCTTTTTGTTAAGCCACTGCATTAATATCAATGTAACCTTTCACTGTGTTTTTGCGGTAAGGGATGGGAGAGCAATTATTGGCTGCTGGAATCGTAATTGAGTAACCCGTTACAATTTTTAATACAACGAAACTTATTTCGGCTATAATGTACAATAATCTTCAGCATAGAGCGGAAATATCCACTTTGAGTGGGGTGGATGCCATTTACAATGTTTTATCGCTACAATATTCATGAAAGTTGCACTTATTGACTGGCTGGAAAAATTCCTTTTAATTTGTTACCGCGTATAATACGCACACTAACTTCACGATATATTTTGTTGAATTATATGTAAAAATAAAAAGATAGTTGATAACTTATATTGTCGTTATAACCGATTTGATTAATACGTTATAGCCGAGAATAATAGAATGCATTATTATGGAAACGGGACTTGTAAAATAGTCATTATATTCATGTATCCATACACACACATATACATTTATATATATAATATCTTAAGAAATAGAAAAGGTAGTGAAGGGGTGGCAACAAGGCGTTGAAGCCCAGTGGACACCTGCCAAGTTGATGAACAAGTTGGCGAGCTGCTGGGGACGTCGAAGAGACACGTAAAATGGAGAGAGAGTAACTGATGGTAAGTGACACACTGGGTGGGGGTGAGTATATATATATATATATATATATATATATATATACATATATATACATACACACACAACACACCACGATTTTACTGTCCGTTACTTCAAAAGGACGGATTATACGACTGGATTTCTTTTCGAATAAGAGTTAATAAAATTCGACGTTCCGTTCGAATTAAAAAACGAGATCTGGAGTACGTTTTTCTGTGCCCGACGGCATGCTTGGATTTTGTTCGGAATGAGTCCATTTTAATAAAATTGTCTGTGACTTTAAAAGAGACTTCAAATTGATTTAGTGTCAAATTAAGCTGCCAATCACATAGACATATCATTTTCCATTAGCTATAGAGCCGTTTAAATGTGTTAAAAAGGATTTAAACGAATATTTTAGTTTTGTAAAAAGAGCTACTCTTCAGAATGGTTTACCTCTGACAGGAAAAACACTTAAGTTACAAAAATGTTACTGTAGCGATAATACGTTTTGTATTTAAATTTGCTTGATGAGATTTATACTTATCAAACCCTGTCAAATCCAGGAAAATTTACTTTGGAAAAGGTTACCGAGAAAACATTAATGAAATTATTTTTTAAAGAATAACGATATGTTTCTACATAAAATAATTCAAATATGTCTAGGGAATTTTATTTGTTTAGTCATATTGTGATTCACTCTCATGCTGACATCTATAATATGAATATTCTATTTAAAATAAGACGCGATGTTCAAAAGAGGTTAGATGAAAATATTGTATTACGTACTTATTTCAGTGAACTCAACAATATTTGCTCCTTAAATAGGTTTTGTAAATATAAATGGAGACAACATTATTTGTTCCTAACACGTAATTTTCAATTTTTTTTTCACAAGAATGTGACCTTTTTATCAACTGATTGAGAAGCATGCAATGAACTAGATTTTCGGAAGTTATCAGTTGTGGTTGGAGTGCATCTTCATGTCAGAGAATATGTCGATAATAGCAGTAATGTAGTTTCTTCGAAAAAAATAACAAAAGCTCAAGTTTTTCTAACTCATATGGCGCTAAAAATTTTCATCTACTACATGAAAACACTTTCCATTTTGTAGAGCTAAAGTATGTCCGATTCTTCAATAAAGCAGATAGCGTGACAAAACAAATTCGAAATCAGTCAACGAACTCGAAAGCAATCGAAGCGAAGGGCGTAGCAAAAATCTCCATTCAAGTAAAGGATGAACTAGAATATCAAAAACCCCTCCTTACTCCTTTCCAAAGTATCGATTTGTCATATTTTTTACATGTTTGCCTATTAATTCAATCAATTTCCTTCGAAAACATTTATTTTGTCGTAAACGTCTCCGTTTCATCAGATTACCAAAACGAACTTCCAAACCTATTGGCATCTTCTGTTTGAATCCTGCATGAACTTCCATATCGTAAATAGAACGTGGGAGCGTAAGCCTGAGGAGGAAAGGGAATGAGAAGGTTGAGTGTATGAGAGAAAAGGGATGAGAGAGGGTAGGAGGAAAATTGAGGAAGACAAACGGAGAGAGGGAGAGATAAGAGAGGGAGAGAAGAGAGAGACAATGGAAAAAGAGAAAGAGAGAAAGAGTAAAGAAGAGATATAAATAGGGAAGGGTAAGATTGCGAGGGAGTAGAGAGAGAAGGAGAAGAGAGGAAGGGGGAGAGAGGGAGAGAAAAGAGTGTGTATTTTTGGCTAGTCAACCTCTTGGATTATTATAAGGAGGGAAAAGAGAGGGAGAGAGAAAAGAGAGGAAATGTGAAGACAGGAAAGGAAAAGAGAGATAGGGAGAAGAGAGAGAGGGAGGAAAGAGAGGAAAGGAGAAGACGGAAGCAAAAGAGGTAGGGAGAAAGGAGGGAGGGAGAAGAGATAGAGGGAGGAAAAAGAGAAAAGATGGAGGGTGGAGAAAGGGAAGGGGAGAGGAGAGGAGGGAGGAGTGAGGTAGTAGGAAGAGAGGAGAGAAAGGGGAGAGAGGAGAGAAGGGAGAGAGAGAGGAGAGAAGGGGGAGAGAGGAGATAAGGGGGAGATGATAGAAGGGAGAGAGGAGAGAAAGGGGATAGAAGAGGAAAGGGGGGAGAGGAGGAGAGAGGAGAGAAAGGGGAGAGAGGAGAGGAAAAGAATAGAGTAGGAGGGAGAGGTGAGAAAGTTAGGAGTGAGGAAGGAAGGAGTGAGGAAGGAAGGAGTGAGGAAGAGAGGAGTGAGGAAGAGAGGAGTGAGGAAGAGAGGAGTGAGGAAGAGAGGATTGAGGAAGGGAGGAGTGAGGAAGAGAGGATTGAGGAAGGGAGGAGTGAGGAAGGGAGGAGTCAGGAAGGGAGGAGTGAGGAAGGGAGGAGTGAGGAAAGGTGGAGTGAGGAAGGGAGGGGTGACGAAGGGAGGAGTGAGGAAGGGAGGAGCGAGGTAGGAAGGAGTGAGGAAGAGAGGAGTGAGGAAGAGAGGAGTGAGGAAGAGAGGATTGAGGAAGGGAGGAGTGAGGAAGGGAGGAGTCAGGAAGGGAGGAGTGAGGAAGGGAGGAGTGAGGAAAGGTGGAGTGAGGAAGGGAGGGGTGACGAAGGGAGGAGTGAGGAAGGGAGGAGCGAGGAAGGGAGGAGTGAGGAAGGGAGGAGTGAGGAAGGGAGGAGTCAGGAAGGGAGGGGTGAGGAAGGGAGGAGTGAGGAAGAGAGGAGTGAGGAAGGGAGGAGAGGAAAGGAAAGACAGAGAGAAAAGGAGAGAAAGAGAAAATGAGAGAGAAAGGGAGGGAGGGAAAGAGACCAAAGACAGATGCTTGGCGCGAGCTTTTTTATTCCTTCCGTTGTGGCGGAGTCAATTATGATAATGGACTTCCAACGTGGTTATGTTCAAACCCTTTCCCTCTCTCTCCCTTCCTCTTCCCACACTTCATCTTATCCTGAAAAATAGCGCCTTCCCCTCTATCATATATTTACGCACACACAAAAATATATATACGTAAATATACTCACATAAGAAAAGTCAACTCCTGATTTAACTTGGCTGTTTGTTTGTAACAGATACAATGAGGGCGACGATGATGAATCAAGGTGCTCTTATCATGTAATTAGTATTTGAGGGATTTCTTCACAAAATCAAGTTCAACGGATGTAACCGAGGGTAGTGGTGTATCGGGTGGAAGAAGGTTGGCTTAGTATGTGTATTTGTCTTGATATATATATATATATATATATATATATATATATATATATATATGTATATGTATATATATATATGCGCCCGAAAAACCCCATCATAAGATTTGTCCCCCTGCCAATTATACCTCCATTTCACTTTATGTCCTCCTCAATTATGCTCACTGCTAAACCCTAACCTGCTTTTCCTTTCCCCTTTCTCTCTAGTCTCTTCTCATCCATTTATCTTTCCTTCTCTCCTCCTACTCCTCTCATTGCCTGAACACTTCCTCCTATTCACGCCCTCCTACTTGTTCTCCACTCTCTTTCTCTTAGTCCACTCGACTCAAACCAAAAATCAATTGTCAGGGAACAGCGGTTTTAATTAAGAGCAGGAATTCGCATCGTACAGCGCGCCTCTGTGTGTGTGTGTGTGTATTCCCCAGAGATGCACGCGGGATAGCTTGAGAGATACCGTTTTCAAGAATTAACAAGAGTGGAATGAAATGGAGGGCATGTCGAAGGATGGTCCCACGGGTATTTTGACTCCCTTCTCAGATCGCGGCGACGTTATTAATGGCGCTCGGAGAGCGAGAAAAGACGCAGTTTAGAGTTCGATATCATCCTGGCGCATGGGACTGTTAATGGTAAACGAATGAGAAAGGTTATTTTACACAGTGAATCAGTTGGCATTTTTTTAAAGGAATGAAGGATATCGTTCGGAGATTAAACGGCAAGATGTCGTTGAATTTTATGGCAGATTCGAGAAACGCTGTCTCATGAAACAATAAATAATCAATAATGGATTCAGTAGAGGATTATCGAGCACGTCTTAGGACTAATGTATTAAATTAGTATAAGGAAAATAAGTATTTAAATATCAAACAGAGAAAAGAAATAGTTGCCCAAGTATATCTGTCGAATGATTTTGAATAACCATAGGCGCACCAAGGCTACCAAGCAGTCGTATTCAGTGGTATTCACCGATAGATATCACAACCTTTTTATGGACTTGGGGGATGTCTGAATAACTACGTAACTTTTCTACTTGATTTTCAAGTAATTATTTTGTCTGATGCTATTCAGTCGGTCATGAAAACAGGGGCGTGGAAATTCCATCTTATTTTTGGCCAAATATGATGGAACGAGATGAAAGAAATCAATATCTTTTGCGTTGGTTTCATATCAAAGTGAAGTTTGCGCGGTCGAAATTATTTTTTAAAGTTTCTAAATCTTAATCGGTATTTCTTTCGATGGCGTGTTTGTCTTGGAGTAACATATCCATTTTATTGTAAATTACAATCGAACAATAAGAGTAGTACTTAACCTCAACAACCAAAACTGACTAGAACGTGAGAAAGTACGGCTTTGTTTGCAGAACTTCCCTTTCATCTAGCTCCCTCAAAATCTGTTTTATGGTTCCGAAAAGAATTAAAAATTTAAGCGAGGAACAGTGGGACACTGTTCTGAGGAGCTAATGAAACGCGCTGTTTGCACATATGTGATGAAGTTTTTTTTTGGGAGGCACAGTTGCAAAATTCTTCATTGGCCCGCTCGGGAATCTGACGTTAATTAGATTTAGTCGCATTCGTTCAACAATGGGGCAGAATTTCATTATTACTTGCGGCAGTGGAAAATCATTAAGGCAACCTCCGGGCTATGGAATGTTTCAGCTACACCGATGAAAAGTACATACAGGTTACCAGGAGCAAAACATCTTGTGCTATCCACATGGGATCGTGTAGCACAACTTTCTCGACTAATTACTTCGAAACCGCTAAGAAAGCATCTTCCAAGTTTCATAGAAACACAAGTTCCTCGATAGCCTATTAAGAGAAAACACAATATGTGAGTCGATATAATGGCGCTGAAAATAAATGGAACGCGATTCTCTTTGTTATAAGTACGAGCTATTGTCCTCCTTTTTTATCTAGCGAGAGGATATCGAACGATATTAGTTTGGTGTAGTTAGTATAAAACTAGATACAAGATGGTTTCCGTTCTCTAATGAACGTAACAACATCATTAAAATAACCAGGTTGTTAGAAGTTGAGTTTCCGGCTAAATTTAGGAAGATTCGACAGGTGTAGTTGAATCACACGGGCTTCTGCAACACACATGCACGAGCGCACGTACCCATCTATGCTTATGTGCTCGGGATTGAGTCTATGCAAGGAACACAAACACGCGCGGAACTAATTATAGCGATTTAAAAAATGCTGTTTTATAATTAAATATTCCTTTTTTTTACTTTCATCATCATCATAGGTAGTCTGTCCGTAGACAGGTCCGTGATTATTCTTGGTTAAACCTGGTTCTCCATATATTCCTATTTTCCGCTGTCCTCTTCATATCTTGATACCTCTCTTTCCCTTTCAAATCGTCTATGAGCTGAAACCTTTTCCTACCTCTTTCCCTTTTCCCATCTAGTTTTCCTTCTAACACATCTTTAATCATACTCTCTCTCCTCAGGTAATGTCCAACCCAGTTAGCCTTCCTCTTTCTGATAGTCTGTATAATCATTCGCTTCTCTTACTTTATATAACGTAAAAATCAAGTTATCTAGGTTGCTCTGAAGAACCCTACGTTAATTTTTTCGAAAAATTAGTCCAGGTCCTCAGGAAATATCAGAAAAAGGTAACTTTTGCGTAACACCATACGGCGGACAAAATTCCGCATCGTCGCACATTCTGACCGTTATAATCCTTCATAATCCCTTATAATCATTTTAAAAGCCTCGAATAATAAGTTCTTTACCACTTTTGGAAAACAACTTCTTAAAAAAACTTGGTTCCTTCGTATGTTTGCTCCACAAACATCCGAGCGTGACTGAAGATGTTCCTTTTTTCTCGCGAAGAAAAAGAAGTAATACTTGGTCACCAAACTCAAAAACCAACCATCGAACTCCGATATACGCGAATCCTCATCTTTTGTGCCCGATATCATTATTTCCTGGATAACTCGGAAAAATAAATGCGGTTCTATTAAGTTCAAATGTCATTGTTTGCTTCATTTCGTAGAAACAAAGTTCGACCTCCACCCCGACATTTGCCTCGGCACGCTTTGGGTCGATATTCAGGAGGGGGAGCGAGAGAAAGGAGGGGGAGAGCGGAGGGGAGGGAAGGAGGGAGAGGGGAAAGGGGAAAGAGAGAGGGAGGGGGGAGAAGAGGAGACTGAGGTGTACAACGGGAAGAGAGAGAAAGAGGGAAGAGAGAGAGGGGGAAGGGAGAGAGAGGGGGAAGAAAAAGAGGGGGAAGGGAGAGAGAGAGGATGGGAGAGATAGAGGGGAAGTGAGAGAGAGGGGAAGGGAGAGAGAGGAGAAGGGTGAGAGAGAGGGTGGAAGGGAGAGATAGATAGATAGATAGATAATCGTCTTTATTCGGGCGAAATTTAGACCAGAAGGTCCATTCTTACAGGAAGGGAGAGATTGAGAGTGGGAGGAACGGAGAGATTGAGAGAGGAAAGAAGGGAAAAGAGAAAACAGGAAATATATCGAGGGGGCGAGAGTTATTGTTGGTCGAGAGAGTGGAAGTGAGCGAATGATAAGAGAGAATGAAAAATGAAGGGATAGCGGAGAGGAACACAGGAGAGAAAGGAAGAGAGAGCGAGATAAAGGTAGAGAAGAGAAGGAGACAAATGAGGAGGGGGAAAGAGCTTTATTTCTTGTACAAGAGGAGACTACGAGAGAGGGAAGAATATGACGGGGAGAGAGAGATAGAGAGGAGTTGTGGGAGAGAGAGAGAAAGAGCATTAGTGAAGGTGGGTGGGGTTAGTGAGGGTTTAATGGTGTGGGGGGACGAGATAGGGAGAGAGAGATTAAGAGGAGGAATGGATAAGTTGAGAAATAGAGAGAGGAGAAGGGAGAGATATAGTATGTTTCGACGTGGGCGGGTTGTGTGAAGATCGAGAGTAGCGGGAGAAGAGGTAAGGGGTGGTTGGAGGAGGGGGGAGAAGGAAAAGGACGCAGCAATACTTCTATTGTCACCGTTGGGCTTTTCCGTCCATACGGCCAATTACCGCCATATAATCTCTCCGATTGGGCCTAGGTAGCTATGTAGGAGGCGTCGATAGCATCCCGAACCGAGAGAGAGAGAGAGTGAGGCCATGAAATCGATGAGCACCTTTTGTTAGAGGGTGGGGCAGCGGGAGGTTATCGGGTGGGTGGGGTTTCTGAGGGCGGGAGGTGCGACGCGAGCAAGGGGGAGGGGGGAGCGGATGTTTCCTTTCGGAGGAGGAGGCGCGGGGGCAAAGTAGGTTGGGGTGTAAAAAGGTGGTGGAAGGCACACAGACACGCATACACCAAACCCCACTTTCCACCCATACTCGGAGGGTGGCAGTCTACATGATTTTCTGCGTGTGTGTCTCCCCCCTCCCACAACTACCTACCCCCACCCACCTCCCCCCCCCATTCCTCCTCCCCGACCGGATCTCCTTTTGGGTGTGGAGTGGGTCGTCAAGGCGATTGCTGTTATCTCCTCCTTCTTGAGTGTTGAATGTTCAGCCGTGTCGCATGTGTGCGTGTGTGTGTGTGTGTACGCGCGCGCGAGAGTGTGTTTTGAATGGCTAGCGCTAATCCGCGATGCGATATACTTAGTTTTTAATCACGGCAGCCGCAACGGATCGATACGGACATTAATATCAATAGAAGAGTGAGGTGTGTTTGCTCTGTTTTCGAAAAAAAGAAAAAAGAAAATGAGTTTCTGCGAAGTTCTCAGTTCAGCGAGAATTAATGTATTCCGTTTCTTTTTTTTTGGTATAAGGGATGAGAGGAGTGGGTGCTGGATTCCCCAACCGCCATGCGGGGTTACCTTAGGAGCTTTTTTCCGCGAACCTTGTTTCACTAATGGCTCTCATTAATGGTTCGCTTACTTCAATAGTGAGTTTAAATTGCCATTAACGCTTGATGTGTATCAGGCACACGAAAGGCACTTGAGATGCCTATTTGCTAAAATAGAATGCGGTTAGCCAAATACGCCGGTCCTGTCGGAAAGATACACAGAAATACTTCTATTTCTCTCCTCCCCCTTTCCATTTTGGTACACGTAACGGCTAAAAATATACTAGCAAAATATTCGATATTATGAATTTATCGCGTGTTATTACGTCGAGGCTTTTATTCGAATCAATATCCATTATTCTGACGGAAAAGACTCGGAAATAAACTCAAAGCCCTTCGTTAAAAATCGCTTTAAAACATTCTCCGTCATTCGGGCAAAATAAATCGAAAAAAACGAAGCTAAAAGGCAGGTTTATACTCTCTCGGGCCATTAATTCTTACGGGGCAAATTGGTATCGCCAAGAAATTGCTTTTCTCCGCATTACCGCGGCCGCAAAATGCGGGACGCCCACGTAACAATCGGCTCCGGCGGCGTTAAATCCATAACACGGAGGCAATCCGCGGGAGCATGTTAATTTGGAAAGGGGAAAATGCACGGCGTTCCTCCTTGTAAAAAATGGGTAATTTACGGGAGTTTCTTGTGGCAGTTTCTCGGGCCTTATTTTCCTTTCTGAACGTTCATCCGCTGCAGCTGCGTCGGATTCACAATGGCAGCGAAAGAAATAGGGTGGGGTGGTGGACGGTGAATGGAAACGCCAGCTCCGGTTGTCTCCTTCCACCACCCCCCTCCCACACTCCCCCTCCCCCCCCTCTCTCTCTCTTCCTCTAAACTTCCTCTCTCGCTTATTTTCGAGAAATTCGGCGAGCCAAAGTGAAAACGTACCTCGTACATCCGCCGCTACTGGCAGGATATTGAAAAAGCCCGTTAAACGTCGAGTAAAAAAGGGGTAAAATCTTAGCGGTAAAAAACCTTAATGGAGATTGGCGAAATGCGGGTCTTCATTTTATCCGCGCGGCGATCTCTCGCTCGCAAAAATGTTCGGAATTCAGTTTTTCAGAATGCACAGTTGATGAAATTGTTCATTATATGCACTAATGAAATAAAGATACCTTGATGATAACCACGGGTTATTTTTGAAATACCTATTTGAAACGTACTAGCATAAAAATCTGTAAAATTTAATAAAAATTATATCACAAATTACGCAATATAATAGCATTGAAACTTGCTGGAATGTGATGACAAAATATTAAATATCATTATGATACATTACATTTTTAAAGGGAATGGATTCCTATTTTTAACATCGTATCACAAAGGAGGATCATTTATGTAGCAACTTTTATCTTATTTTTTTATTCCGTTCCTTATTCAAAACTTTTAACAAGTGACATCAAAGAATTTGGGACTGTGTAATTATAGCGAAGCATTATTGAAAAAAAGTTTACTTTCAAAGCTTAATCGCAGCAAAGAGCGGGCCTCGCATTTCATTCCCAACCATTCCATATTCGTTCCGAAACGCTTTTTAGCGTTTCCCATCGCATCTATAGCGGAAAGGGAACGCGCCTAACAAAAATGGCCTCGTCGTAGCACAAAAGGATTAAATTAAACTCGGAATTGATGAGCGATAACGAGCTTTTTATGTATCTCCTCTAATGAATGAAGATTTTATACGGCGGTTTTCTCCTTTGTTCGTTTTATCCCAACTGTCGAACACAGTCGAATCCATGCGTAATTGACAAATGGAAAATGAAGGGACGGAGAAATAATGCGGCTTACTCGTTCTTTCACC
Source organism: Tanypteryx hageni (assembly GCA_028673005.1). Taxonomy (NCBI): domain Eukaryota; kingdom Metazoa; phylum Arthropoda; class Insecta; order Odonata; family Petaluridae; genus Tanypteryx; species Tanypteryx hageni. The sequence continues at coordinate 98,826,020 of CM054116.1, forward strand.
CGTCTATTTTTTTTGAGTTTTGGCAACGCGCGGGTTTGATCATTTATCGGAAAAAATAGGGTAGTCCATATCTGCTACGAAAAAACGTATTTTACGCGCCGGTCGTTCCCGTTAAATCCACTGATTACGACTGATCATCGGTTATACGCCACGAGGGACAGCGAGAGAAAATACCCGTCCCGCACGAAATAGACGCGGTAACGTTTCTTTTTTTTAATTCGCGAAGATTCGCAGCGATCGTAAGGACCATACTCGACCCATATTGTCTTCGAAATTAATATTCTCCAGCACTAGGATGAGTCCTCCGGATTCTTCTTTTTTTCCCCTTTAATTCCATTTTTTAAGCTCGACTCCAAGGTCGTCTTTGTTCGTTAAGAGCCTCGGATAGATTAAAGGTCACTGCGAACCCTCCATTCAATATTTCCCTCTTTCACTGCCAACCCTTTATGACATCGTACCCTCTCTTTCACTCGAACCCATTCTTTCCATTTAGGTGCTTTCACTTCCTTTCCTTTCTCTCTTCATTTTCCACTTTCCCTTTCTCTTTCTCTCTCTCCGCGTGCATTTCGGTGCTTTTGCATCACCTTCCACCTTCTCCCCTCATTCCTCGTTCACTTCATTCTCTTTCCTTCTGTTTTGCACTTTTCATTCGTCTCCCCTTGCTCTTCATACACCTTCCTTATTCTTTTCAAATCAAACTCTGTTTCTCTTCCCGCCTCTCTCTCTCTGTGTTTCCTTTTTTTGACAATTTAATCCCTCTTTTGTTTTTTTAACTCACCCTCCTGCCTCTCGCTAGATCTTTACTTTTGGATTTTTCTCTCCGTTCTTCCTTTTCATATCTCCCCTCTCTTTTTCTCCCTCTCTCTCTCTCTTATCCTTCTGCTTCGTCTCCGTCTTCCTATTCCTCTCTTCTTATTTATTTCCCTGCTGAATCTTTCTCCGCTCCATTTTGCTCTCTTTCTTCATTCCGTTCAACCCTCTTCATCCCACTTGACCTCCTTCCCATTCACCACTTCCATTCTTCTCCTTATTTCGCTGGATGTATTTGCTTTACCGGTACTCCAGACTTTTTTCTAATCATTCCAAGTGAAAAAGAGATTGCTTTCTAGTGTCAACAGATGTGAATACATGGACGCTGTCTCAACTGCGTTACATTTACACTGGCTCTCGCGACATCAAGGGAGTGTAGCCTAAACCCCCGTGGTGTCGCGAGAGAGACCTACACTGTGTGGGTCAGTGGTTCTGAGACAGATTCGTCAGGCGACAGCTCCATCCGGGTGTTTGGTCGCCGCGAATCCCCAAAAATGTTCGAGAAGCAAAAAATAACACTCCAGTTTTCTCCACACAGTGCAGGGGGATGACGATGATAAGGAAATTAATAATGAGAGAGTTTTTTATTTTGTGTTCTTTATAAACACAAGGTTATCACTTTACATTATTTTATTTACAACCTCGTATGTATATCATAACATTCACACAATATGTGGTGTATAGTTTAAATTTTTAAGTAATAATCACTACTGAGATACAATTTCTTGTTTGTTTTTATTGAATAACAATAATTCGTGTGTTAAAAACGTTTTTGTACGTTGATAAGCTACAGAATTTTCTTTATTTTTTTAACAAAACCTTTCAAAAAATTAAAACCTGCAGGACTCTTAAAACCAGAATAAAATCACTTGCCTTAGCAAAGAGTACTTGCGACCCCCCTAAAATTGGTGCAATCCACCAATTGTGAGTAATAGATAGGATTTTAATTTTTGCAGAGATTTTATCTCTAGATCAACAGAGCCGAAGAGTGCATGCACGTAAAGAAAAAAAGGAGTATTTACTTAGCACTTTTTCATGCAGATTGACATGGAGAAGATTATGGACTTTCTAAATTGTGGAAGATACATAGATGATTTTTATTTCTAATTAAATAGAGAGTTTCGCGTAAGAATTTGATTAAATTTCCGGAATTTTTTATGCCTTCTTCGCAACCGGCGTACGAAGCGAGCGTATAGAGGAGATTTCGCATCCGTCCGTTACTCTGACCGAAAATTTAATCACGAATCGCAAGCAAAGCATTTGGAAGCTGTTTTTTCCGATATGAAATAAAATTTTCATTCCTTCCGTTTGTAAAAATGTAGAATGTAACTTCTGACAAACCTTTCACAATAGACATATTTTAGAAGCCTAGCCTAGCCCAGTTAAATCATTAATTTTAATACATATATTCTGTTTCATATATATATATTCTGTTTCTGCATATATGTCCGAGGTTGGATGTTAATCGGAGTTCTTCACGTTATCACGTTACCCTATTCTCCGCAACTTCTTTAATTATTCATATCTCTCGCTTCCATCAGCTGATATTATATATTTATATATCATCATCGTATCATAATGTGTATTTTGTCCGTATACAGATCAATGACTATTCATGGTTAAGCCTTGTTCTTCACAAACTCCTATTTTCCGCATTATTCTTCATGTATTGATAGCTTTCTTTCCGTTTAAATTCATCTATCAGTTGATACCTTTTCTTTCCTCTTTCTTTTTTCCTTCCAATTTTCCTTCAAACACGTCTTTAGTGATGCTATCTCCCCTGAGGTAATGTCCTAACATTTCCAAAGAAATTTATATAGGGATATTACAACTTGTGTCTGAATTCCAATTAATGATCAAATTAACTCCAGCGAGCGTAAAGATTTGGTGTAATCCTACGCGTCATCTTTTGATATTATAATTTCAAAATATATGACTTTCTTTAATTAAAATTAGTTTTATTTATATTGCTAGACCTTTCATTTGGAGAATTCGTTCCCACACAAAAATTTCTCAATCGGTATGAGGAAATCCTATGCCTTAAGTTCACCCAGAAATACTTAAGAAGGGGTAAGAAAGGTGTCAATTCAAGAAAATTTCTTCTGCAAATCAGGTGGGCAAGGAAAGCGTGGGAGGTTTCACCGTCATCCCTTCTCCCATCGTTAACCTTCATCATCGCGCTTCTTTAATTTTTGCCTGGGTATTTGGGGAAGGGAAGAAGGCTTCCGCGACACGATATAGTTAATTCCACCGTGGAATAACCTGCCCGAAAATAATGCAAAATTATTTAAATGGGATTCTGCGAGCGACTAAAAATAGGCGGGTCAAGGCTTTCGACGTGACAATCTTAATCTCGAAAAAAAAAAAGTGGGCGATCTTTATTAAGGAAGGGTTATATTCACTTATAAATACTACCGAGGAGCATGTAAATGCATTTAGTGGGAAAAACGTTCATAAAAGCTTCGTGGAAAGGAGCAGCGATTTCGTTAAGGGGAGTAAATTTCAGGTGAAAAGAGAGAGGTCTCATGTTCGAAATGTTCTTAGAAGACGGGATCTAGACGAAGGACGAACATGGAAAGGAGCCGAAAATCAAAAGGCCCACTGAGTAGAGGCCCGCGATATCAATTTACCGTAGTATATTTCAGCTCTATATATTTAAGTTTTCTCGATGTTATGCTATATTTATTTATCAAATTTCATAGCTAGAACACTGTATTAAAGGATTAATGAGCGTATATACAGTAGACCCTCGCTATCCGTGGTTTTTTTATCTGCAGTTTTCCTATCCGCGGTAAATATTTGTAGTATATTCGCAGTTGGCACGGTGCATAAGCTGTGCAATTGTGCCGAACATTTATGTATTTAGGATTTCTTTCTACTTTTTTCGGTATAAATTATTCACATGATTCAGAAGTTCCATAGTAAAAAATAGGTAATTTGAACTTTATATCCACTTTGACAATTTAGGAATATTTTGTTTTTGTAGAGATTCGCAAAGTGTGAGAGCGCAGCATCAGTTAGCAGATACTATAGAGTCGAAGAATCTACGGTGCGAAGCATAAAAAAGTGAATAATTCATAAGGATTAGTGTTGTGCTTCTTAGAGTGCAAAATTTTCATTTGTGACACGTGGCCCAAAATTTGAAAATACGGAAAAAGTCCTCGGTATGTCGATAGACGGTCTGGCACAGAAAACACTGCCTCTGTATTGCCCAGTTGTACGTGATAAAGCAAGACGTTTACATAAAAAATTGACGCAATCTTCGAGTGAAAGAAATAATACAAGCAGAACAAGTCCATTCCTTGCGATCATAAGCTGGTTTGAAGAATTTAAAAAGAGATATAGCCTTCGAATGTGAAGTTTTTATGGGAAAGCGGCGTCTGCAGACCACATGGAAGCACAGAATTTTCCTCCGCACCTGTTAAAGATTAATGACGATAAGGCCTACCGGCCAGAATAAGTCTTCAGTGTGGACAAGACTGGCTTGTTCTGGAAGAACATGCCTTTCAGAACGTTCCTGCTCAAAGAGGAAAAATCGGCCCATGGCTGTAAAATTTTCAGAACAGTAACTCAAAAGTTTCTTCAGAGAAATGATGGTATATGTTCAATTACATTTAAAAGTGAGTAGTACTACCTCTTTTGTTGAGTATACCATAAATGGTAGTTGAGCTTAATTCACAAATAATAACTGTATAAAAATATAACACATTTTTTATTTCAACTAATTACATAAGATTATTTTGTTGCCCGTTTCTTCTGCTTAAGTTTGAAATTTTAAAGGTATTTTATTGCAACATTAAAAACGCATTCCTATTTGTTTATCTCTGAAAACATACAATTATAAAGTCTGTATATAGCTATGGGCTTAGCGTTCAATCCCTATTAACTACGCTCGTTATTAATCTGTGATATTTCGCGAAAGAAAATCACGGAAAATATTATAGATCCACTTTTCACCATTAAATATACACATCGTATTCCATTCAGACTAGTTGATAAATAAAACACTTTTGAAAAAGTGTTAGATTCACAAAGTACCAAATATATAATCGATAAAAAAAAAAAATTTTACCACGGCAACAAGCAACGTAAAAGGGAAACGAGAACGTTTTCCACCGATATTTATTTTACGGAACCTCCGGGAAATCATTTTATACATGGAGATTTTATTCGATATAGTAAACTCGATCCGGCCGTGCTTATAACCTCTATCGCGTTTGATAAAACAGAAAAGTGTTTTATTTTTTTACTACAAGTTTCTCGTAAAATACGATTATCTCTCGCGGCAATTTGACATAGTTTCCTTCGTCTCGATATCATTAAACGCTTGTATCGATAACATGACCGTCGAGGCGGCGCATCGTCGTCGCATCGGCGTCGCGTATACATATCAATAAAAACGTCGACACGGAAGAGAGGAGATTGAGAAATATAGGAGGACGTCGGATGCAATAAAAATTTCTTCTAATTAACGACGTCCTTGACGACAAAACGGCGGGAAATCATGCCCTTCCCTTACACACAAAAGCAACGGCCGCGCAACCTCGTCCGAAATGGACCAAACATCGCGTCCACTTTACGGTGGTGACGTCAAGAAAGTTGAACCTTCTCAATCCCTACCTCCCCCACACGCATACAAAACCCTCCCAACATCATGGTGCGGCTTCCACCATGGCACTCCCATGGTTTCGAACGAGATCCAGAGTAAATGCGCCTCGGCCGTGACAGCGCGCTAAGTGACGAGGCCGCGGCGCTGGTTGTCTTAAAGTTGTTGACATAGGCGACAATCCCTACCCTCCCTCCAAACCTTCCCCAGCCGGCTAGCTTTGTGTGTATTTCGCGCGATTAAAGAAATTACGACATGCAAAGATGGGAGTGTGGGGAGAGACAAGAGAGGACGGATCAGAGGAGACAGATTTCGAGAGAGTAATAAAAGAGGGCGAAAAAGGCGAAGAGGTCAAGTGGAATGTGAAGGAGAGAAAGAGAGAGAGAGAGGGCGGAAGGAACAGAGAGGAAGGAGTGAGGAGGAAGTGGGCGAGTAGAGAGGGCGAAGTAGTTGGAGGAGTTGGGAGGTGGGGGTGGAAGAGAGGCATGGGAGAGCGAATTAGAGGACAAAAGGGCTTTAAATGGAGGAGATCTCGAGAATGTCAGAGCGAGCGAAAAATAGTGAGTGGGGGGAGGCAAGTGAGTTAGCTAGTGAGTGAGTAGGCGGAGAAATGGAGAGATTGGGGATACGGTAAGACGAGGGTATGGGGTGCTTTCGAGAACGTTTTCCCCGACGGAATGGCGTTTTTTTGGTAGGGATGTACGCGTAGGAAAGAGGGAGAAAAGAGAGAGAGTAAGAGAGAGAGAGAGTGAAAAGAGAGAGAGGGTGCGAGGGAGAGTGTGTGAGAGAGGGAGATAGAAATTGAGAGGGAGAGGGTGAGATAAAGTGAGAGGGAGAATGAGAGACGGTGAAAGAGGTGAGAGAGATAGTGAAAGTATGAGAGAAGGTGAGAGAGAGCGTGAGATAGAGGGAGTGAGAGAGAGGGCGAGAGAATGGGAGGGAGAGAAAGGGAGGGAGAGAGAGGGAGAAAGAGAGGAGAATAAGATGGCTTTTATGAGAATACGGCGGGGCCTCAAAGTGCGGTTCATACAAGTACGAGAAGGGAAATAGAAAGAAAGAGAAGGTTTAAAACCTCGCATTTTTTGATCGTCGCAGTCTCCGTCTCCTCCTTCTTCCTGCAAGAACACTCCGTAAAAAAATAAAGAGAGCCCTCTCTCTCTCTCTCTCTATCTCTCTCTCTCTATTCGCAACCAGGTTGTAAGCTCGCACTCTTGAAATTAAACACTCGGGAAGAGTGTAGGAGGTGGAGGAAGGAAAAAAGAGGAAAGCGTTCCGAAAACATTCGGCGCCGTCGTCGTCACCCTTTCTCCCGAGAAGAGGAGGCGCCTTCCTCTTTCCTTATTCCCTCTCTCTCACACCCCTCCCTCTCTCTCTCACACACACACACTCTCTCTCCCTCTCTCTCAACCTCTCTCTCTTCACACCCTCTCTCTCATACTCTCTCTCTCCTTCCCCCTCTCTCTTCCTCCTCTCACCCTCTCCTCTCTCACTCCTCTCTCCATCTTTCTCCCTTTTCCTTCCCTCCCTTTTCCCTTCCTCTCCTCGTCTCTCCTCCTTCCCCCTCTCCTCCCTACTTCTCTCCTTCCTCTCTCTTCCCTGTTTCTCTTTCCCACCTACCCTCTCTCCATCTTTCTCTACCTTCCACTTCTCTCTTTTTCTCATCCTTCTCTCCTCTTTTTTACCCTCTTCCCTACTTCACTTCTCTCTCTTTTTCTTATTCTTCTCGCTCCTCTTTTTCGCCCTCTTTCCTTCTCCTTTCTCTCTATCTCTCCCTCCCTCTCTGTCACTCCCTTTCTATTCCTCTCTCTCACTCCCTCTCTCTTTTTCTGATTCCTCTATCTCCATTTCCTCTTTCTTTCCCAACTATTCTTCTCTTTTCAATCCTCCTCCTCTGAAGCCGCCGACATCGTTTACCCTTTCCTCCGTGTTTACGCGATGCTGCACCGCGCCGTCCGCTCGCCTTTACGCCGGCATTTTATGTTCCTTGCCCTCTCACTCTTTCTCTTGTAATTTCTCCTCGCGAGGCGATCCCTCCCAAACCGCATTCCTCGATTCGCGAATTCTCATCATTTGATGTCATATAGGACGGTTTTCGTTTCATCTACGGATGTTCGTTTTATATTCTTGTCTAATGGGACGACTTTTTGTCCCTTTACCCGTCGACGCTCACGTACGCGAGGTCACGGATGGAGGAGAAAAAAAAACACGAGACTTTTTCCGCTATATCGACGTCGCGGTGTCCATTTGAAAAAAGTACGAGGTGATTGCGCTAGTGTTGTTTATCCGTCTAGATTTTTCGACGTTGATTGGGAAACGCGCATTTTTGCTCCGATTCCGTTTGTCTGTCGCGGAAACGTACGCGGCGATAAAAATGAGCGCGACCTATTTCGCGGGGATTAGGAAGGAAAGGGGGGTCAGCGATAAAATGGCACATAAAGAGAGAGTGTAAGAGAGGAAGGGTTGGAACAAGGAAGAGAGAAAGATCATTTCAAGAAGAGCATTTTTTACGTAAAATCATCCCGAAAAAATCGCGCCTGGACAGCATTCCTCCAACAAATAGAAAAAGCGACGAATGTTCCCGAAGTATAATTATGCCTAGACAATTTTTCTACCAACCTTAAACCAATTTCCATTTTCCTAGCATCAGAAGAAGAGCATAACGACATCATCGCGTACAGAAAGGACATGCAATTGGATACATCTGGAGGATGGATCTGTAGAAAAAATTGCTATGATGAACCGGTTCGGAAAGGATTTCATCGTTCAATTTTTCCTTAATAAAACACATCTTTTCAAATATCTCTCTCTCTCTCTCTCTCTCATCTCGGAATTTGTGTTTATGGTGGTCGGGAAAGGAGATTGGTCGCATCTCCTCTCCACGCGTTAGGTCGTGGTTTACGAATCCTCCATCGGAGGCGGAGGAAGGAGAGGATATATTATCGTTTCCGACGATGGAGGAGAGAGAGGATGAGGGCAGTGAGAGAGAGGAAGAGGTATAGAGAATTAGGGAGAGACGGGAAGAGGGACAGAGGAAGAGGGAAAGCTATGGAGAGGGAGAGAGAGGATGGGAGAAATCGGAAGAGAGAAATATATGGGCAGAGAGGAAGAGAGAGAGAGAGAGAAAAGGAAATATATAGTGAGAGGAAGGAAGAGAGAAGTATATGGATAAAGGAAGAGGGAGGGAGGGAGAAAGAGATGGAAATATATATGGAGAGAGGAAGGAAGAGGTGAGTATATGGAGATAGAGAAACAGACAGGCAAAGGACTTTATTTTGGACGAAATTGAGACTAAATAGTTCTCTCTTACATTAAATCCTTTTGTCTGTAATTACAATATTTGCATAACAACAAATTAATTGCGCATGAATTACAATTCAATACATATTAATTACAAATTAATTATATACTAGGGAGATGCCCGTTGAAATTCAACGGGAAAGGTTTTGCGAAATAAAAAATGAACATAAATATCCCTTGACTTTCTTTGGATGAAATAAAACAAACTTTCGTTCTTTTGGGCGTTCGTTGTTTCAAGTTTCGAACTTCTACGATGATTCTAAGTACCTAATTTTAATATGCGAATGATTAATATTCTATATTTCTACCTTCTCGTAAATAACGCAACAAATGTTGTTTACATAGCTTGTTATGAAAATAATTTCTCTCTCCTTCTCTCTCGTATTAATTGTAAAGCACACTTTAACCCATAACGATTGAAATAACAACATGATTTCGAGGTTTGACAATGCATGGCAACATCCCGTTAAAATGGCAAGATTTCCCAAAAATATGTGAATTAAACATTTAATATGAGGTATTTCGAACTGTAGGCGGGAATAAATGAACAGAATAAGAAACTTAATAGTTTTTTCATTAAAATGGGCTAGATCCGAAGATCATAGGTTAATTCTTTTTAATTTAGATCTCAAAAAGAATAAAAGCCTGCAAGTCAAAAAGTCGATTTTTACGTGTTATCATATGGGAAATGAAAAGGCCTACCTTGGAATCAAACCTAGGACTTTTTTCAAGATTTACTTTCGGAATCATCTTACAATATGTGAATTAATCATTCCTGTTAAATATCAAAAACAAATATTCTTCCATTATCGAGTTATTAGCATTTTTATAGCGTGACAGAGGGAGCCACAAAGGGGCTAAGGGACAGAAGTAGCCTTTTATTATTGTTAGATACAAATTAATTATATATTGGTTAACAGATCATAGAGTATTACCATTTAGTACTGTTAGTTTTGTGGGTAGAAAAAAACTGCGTATCAGCTTTGTTTAAACAGAAAAAAATGTCCCACTGCGGAAAACACCTACGAAGGAAAGAGAGGTGTAAAAACAGCGAAAAATTCCTAAACAGTTCAGAAAAAAACAATAGTTTGAAAGAAAAAGAATCCTTTATAAACACATACATATGTACATATATTACATTAATAACCATATAAGGGAGAGAGGGAGGGAGGGAGAGAGAGAGAAAGAGGGATGGAAATATAGATAGAGAGAGGATGGCAGGTGAAATAGAGGAAGAATGAGAGGGAAATGTATGGAGAGATAGAGGGGAAGAGGGAGATAGAGAGAGAAGAGGGAAAGATATGGAGAGAGGGAGGCAGATGAAAAGGGAAATAGATGGATGGAGGGAGAGAAATGAAGAGGGAAAGAGATGGATAGAGGGAAAGACTTGAAGAGGGATATAGATAAATGGAGGGAAATTGATGGGGATAAGGTGATAGATGATGGGACAGAGGAAGAGGAAGAGACGAAGATATAGAGAGGGAAAGAGAAGGGGTTGCGGACCTCTCTCCTGCGCGCGAGGGAGAGAGAGTGGAGATGGCCGGCTCGAATTTCCACTCAATCATTCGCTGACGCGTGCAACAGCGCGGAAAGCTTCGGAGTCGCCGCCCGCGTGGATATCAGTCATTGTTCTAAAGTCAGGGAAAGAGATTCAAGGGATTTACATACTGATCGAGCAATCAAAGAGGACAGTTTTGGTCAATATTCTTCCGGGAAGTAATCTCCCTCTCTCTCTCTCTCTCGGTGGTGTACGTATGCATATACGTACGATTACTGCTTATGTAAATCTGCTGTTGATAGACTTGTCTATCTAAATTCCTCAGCACCTCTTGAAGGCCTTGCAGATCTGAAATTGGACAAGTCATACCCGAGAGAATAAATCTGGAACGCGAAAAATTCTCATTTGCATGGAGCGTTTGTTGCAGCAGTACATTCCCGGCACGTAATAAACAAAATCAATGCAGCGAATTTTAAAATTTGTTGAAATTGAGTTATTAACCAGGGATTCAAAGGATGATGATCCGAGAAGTGTTTGATTTTTCGCAAATATGCGAATAGGTTCAGAGTTGACCGAAGCATTATTTTATAATGCGATAAAAAATCAATATTTTAACACTAAGGAAATTTAATTATGCCTTCTTTGGACCTTGTTATCTCGCTTGAAAGAGCGTTGTCAAAATCCTTTGTCCTATATGTCGACAAGGTAACGACATTCACGTGTTTACATAAATGAAAAATTTTATTTTTCTGCTGCTGTCAAACACAATAGTGTTAAAATATTTTAGCCAATCTACAGGTAATCAGAATAACGTAGACTTAAATGCAATATAAATTACATATATCTGCATGCACTTTTTCAACTCGAGTTTTCTCATAAGTTTAGTAGTAGTATTTATACTCGTTTACTTAAATTTATGTCTAGACATTTTTTCTTCCTAAGGTTTCGGATCATAGAATTTCGACTGCATATATACCGGAAATCTGTATTACATGAATAAATTTACTAAATGCATATGGATGTGAAAATTTTTTTATTGTGAAATATGATATTAATCAGTTTTTAAAGCTGATTTCATTATCATACTTAAGGTATCGTACATATATGAGCGCTGATTTAACGTCAAATATCCTAAAAATAGTTACCGTAAGTATTTTACACATTCGCCGTTAATGTAATTTTTTCCTCGCAAATGCGTACTCAAATCGCAAATGGTGGGAAAATGATGATGACACGGGAGTGACTCGGCTCCTGTCAAGAATGAGTTAGCGGAGAACAAGGACCGTCCGATGGCCCATTTTCGCCCATTCTCCCCGTCAACTCTTTAACTGGATCAACTCGGAAAGCAAGTTACATCCTGTTACTTAACGCGCCTTGTCAAAATTCCGTCCCCAACTCTAATGCTCCGTAATACTAAGATTACGCGAAGTTCGCGGTAACTTCACGTCGCGCCGTCTGAATTCGCCACGGGGGAGAAGAACGGAGGAGGAAACTATTTCATAATATGCGACGGTTCTAAGGACCGAAATGCCATTTTGGATCAAACGAAATGGACCCATCCCTCGAAGAGTAAGGCTTAGGGCGTGATCTAATGCGAGAGAGAGGGAAAGAGAGAGGAGGGAAGAGGATATAAAGGGAATGAGTGATGTGGTGGAGGAGCAGTGGTGGTGGGGGTTGGAGGAGGAGGGCGTGGAGGGAGTTCATCAAAGGGGCGGGGCGGCAAAGGGACGGGGGTAGACCGTGCGGTTCCCTCTCTCCCTCTTCCATTCCCTTCCTCGTTCCGAATCCTAATGAGTGAAACCCTTTTGGCCGTACTTTCATGTAAACACCAATCATACTTCAGCGGTGGCGAAGAATCGGGTCAGGATGCTCAGCCCCGCGGATACTCCAGGGTAATTACCTGAGACATGTTTATTGCTGCGTTACAATTTCTTATTTTTTCGCTGAATAAAAGAAAGAGACTGAGAGAGGGGTAAATTACACTCGTGGAAATTGGAATGAAAGAAGTTTTCTCTCTCTCTCTCTCTCTCGGTTTTATAACGCGCAACAAAAAGATGCCGCCGACCGATCTCCGAGGATATTTCATCTTTCGTATTCGTTTTCTCTCCCGTAATAAAAAAATTGGTCGAATTCAATAACTTAGGCGGTGGCCAATAGGGGGCGCTTGATGTTATTTGAGGTCATTTGATAGGATTGGCCGTTATCCGATGTTATTTGACGTTGTTAGACGTCATTCCATGTCATTCGATACCATTTTACGTCGATAAATATCATGTGATGTTATCCGATGCCGTTCCATGTTACTTGATGTCTTTTGGTATTGTTAGGAGTCGTTTGTGACGTTGTGTTGCGTCATTTTACGCTACGCGGTGTAAGTTTACGTATTTTCTGCATTTTATTCGATTAAATATTCTCTTCTCCATAGTTGTCGGTTTTATGGAAGTTCGGGTAAATTTATTATATGCTGCTTCCATTAAATTTGCATTTAAGCTCTCAACCAGAACAAATTTTTATAAATTCAATTCAAGCGGTGAGAAAAATATAACTGACTTCAGTTCATTCTAAATTTAAACCATAAATCAATTTTATAATTTTTACAAACGTTTTCCTTGTAGATGTAATACAATGACTTGACTGAATAGGAAATTAACATATTAAAATATGACAACACTAAAACGTGACGAGAACTGAACAGGAAGTAAAAGTTGAAAGAAATGCGGGAGCTCCACTCTTGGATCATCGGCGGCATTAATTCCCAGAAGTGTTGCCGAAAATCATATATCAAGCATAAATTAGCATTCTATATTATCGATTAATTATTATTCCGTCATTAGCAGAGACTATTTTTCATTTATTAACGAACTAGATAAACACTCCTGAAAACGAACGCAGGAAATGTTTCAGTGGGGATAAATTCGGGACGACATTTGGAACCGCATAAATTCCCGAAATGTAATATTCATTAAACGGTGGAACTCACCGAAGGCATCAATTTTGTTTTTGGACTCTATTTGAAACGAAAAACTGGAATATTTCCCTAATTTACGCGAACTTTCGTCTTTCGATAATTTAGCAAAAAGACCCACCTAAATTATTTTTAACTTTGATAGAGATGTATAAAATATGTCTTTTTTGGTGAAATAACTAAAACTGAGGATATTTTGTTCTTTCATGTATACTTCGGATACTGTTTTTTATTTATTCGTTTGAAAAACGAATATTCATAATGCCGAATATTAAAACCCCTTAAATGATTTTTTTCTGGGAAGGACATGGCCCGAAAAGGGAAAGCGACACCCGACTTAGATAAAAGAAAACACGAAACGAACAGAAAATTATCCTACGTCAACCACTCGGACGTTGCGGGAAATTTTTCATAAGAGAACGAGGCAGTCAGGATTGAGATTCCGGAAGGGGATTTCGCATTAATTTACCCCGACGGCTTAACAAGCAACGCGTCGGACCAATTACGAAACTCGCCCCGTACGAAGGGTATCTCGAAACGAAAAGAAATAGGAGTGCAATCATTTTCGCACAATAACTCTGTTCTGTGTTTGCGAGTGTAAGGGAGAGAGAGAGAGAAATAGGGACGCAGTCCTTCACGTGCTTTTCCTCTCGCACATCGCGCCCTCCTCGGTAATCAAGAGCCTTTCCGACTCACACGAACACAAACACACACACACACACGCACACGGAAAACAACGTAATTAACCTCCCTTAAACGAGAGAGAGAGAGAGAATTGGAAAGACGTCCGAAGAGAGGAAAATAAACCATCAAGGGCAAGCGTAAACGAAAAGGGACCGAATTCCTTTTACTATAAAGGTTAAGGACTAGAGACGGGCCATTTACTCACCGCAGAGCGAATTTCTAAGCGAGTGAACGAGGGCGATGGTGGGTGAGGGCGTGGGCGTAATCCGCCGATGGGTCCCCTCTCATCCTCGGGATGTCACAAGGAGAAGAGAGCCAGCGAACACGGGTGTTATTTGGTAGCGGGTGGTGGAGCCAAAGAGAGAGAGAGAGATGAACCGCTGCGAAGGGACGCACGGGTCTGACTGATTCACATCCAACAGGCGAGATAGGGCGAGTGAGAGAGAGGGAGGGAGGAAGAGAGGGGAAAGGAGGGGAGATGAGATGGGAGGGAGAGCGAGGCGGGATATGGGAGGGGTAGAGGGTTTGGGAGGAATATAACGTCCCGACCTACCCTTCCACCTTCGAAAAACCCCCATTCCAGCACGCATCCTCCTCCCACATCCCCCCTCACGGCTGGAGCTTACGTCCCCCTCCTTCCCCCTCTCGCTCCACTCCACTCTACACAAGGCGGGAGTCTCCCGACTCCAACGCCCAAAAATTCCCACCACTACAAACAACACGCCTCACTCCTACGTAGCAACAACCCCACCCAAATCGCCCACACCACTCACTTGGGCGAAAAAGTTCCGATCGAAGGCGGGAGGGAGGAGAGAACGCGGAGGGGCGGAGAGAGAGAGAGAGAATGGATAGAGAGAGAGAGAAACAGAGACGGAGGGGAAGTATGTGGGGGAGGGGGAGGAGGGGAAGTAGGAGGGGGAGGAGGGGAAGGAAGCAGGAAAAGAGAGAGAGAGGGGGGTGGAGATGGCGGGAAGCGGGAGAAGTGGACTATGGAAGGAGAGGAGAAAGAGGGCGATAGAGAAAAAGAGAAGGGACGTGGAGATAGGAGTGGAGGCTGCCATAGCAGAGGGTGTCTTGTGGACAGGAATAGAGGGAGGATTAGATGAGACGAAAGAATGGATGCGACGATGATAGTCGAAGTGACGAGGGAAAGTGGAGAATGAAGGACGACAAGTGGTTCTGGATGCTGGGTTTCGGCTTCCGGAGGAATAACTGAGGGAGTTTACCTCCGAAAAGAAGAGGAAACGACGTGAAGTGGGGAGGATGTATTAGATGTTGATTAAAACGAGTTGGCGGTGGAGCATTCGGACGGGGGGCGTAATGGCGCGAGAGAGAGTAGGGCTGGAGCGTAACGGGTGTTGCGTGCGACAATAATGGAACACGGGCGGGACTGATGCGTGGAAGCGGTGCTGCGTCTGCGTCTGACCGCTATGAGAACGGAACGGGAACGGAATATGAAAGGGATGGAAATGGAATCGTAACGGGACGGGAACGGGATCCGTTTATTTTGCTTTGTTTAATGTGGCACATGACACCCAACGGCCGTATACGATGAACGTGTTAACAATAAAAACGACGAGCGCATACGAGCATACTCTCCGAAACGATAGAAATCCCTGTGACGAGTTAGGATGAGAACGGAACGGGATTAGAAAGTGATGGTAACGGGATGAGAACGGAATGTAGAGGCAATGGGAACGGAACGGAAATGGGAACGGGATGGGAACGGGAATGGGAACGGGATGGGAACGGGATGGGAACGGGATGGGAACGGGATGGGAACGAGATGGGAACGGGATGGGAACGGGATGGGAACGGGAATGGAACGGGATGGGAACGGGATGGGAACGGGATGGGACCGGGATGGGAACGGGATGGGAATGAGATGGGAATGGGATGGGAACGGATGTGAACTGATGTGAACGGGATGGGAATGCAGTGGGAATGGGATGGGAAGGCAGCGGGATGTGAGCGGAATTAGAAAGAGATGGGAACATAACTGAAACGGGATGAAGGTGAAACGGGAGCAGGATTGGGATTGAGACGGGATGGGACCAGTATGGAACTAGAGTGGAAATGGCCTGAAGCGGTACCGGAACTGGAATAAGGCGAGATTGAAACAGCACTGAAAAAGCCTCGAAGAAAAGATGGAGAGGGATGGACTTCGAGAGAAAAACAGAAAGAGAGAAAGAATAAGATTTCAAGTGGAACAGGATTGGAGATGGATTTCGGTGGAACGGGAGTGGAAAGGGATAGGAATGAGAGTGAGTGTGGAATTGTTATGGCATTGCATGCAGAGGAATCTGGACTTGAAGGAGGAGGGAGTTTGTAGGGTAGGAGGAAATTAGGAATGCTAAGGAGGAAGAACGGAAGAGGAGGGAGGGCTCGGAGACGGAAAGGAAGCTGGGAAGAATAAAGAGGAAGGACGTGAAGATAGTGGAGAGGCGGAGATTGGAGGAAGCGAGAGGAGAGAGGGAGAGAGAGGGGGAAAATGTGAAATGTGGAAAAGGGAATCGTAGGAGGAGGTTGGAGAAGAAAATGGAAATGGTTAGTTGTTAGGGATGGAGCGAGGGCTGCGTGGACCAAGAAAAAGCATTGAAAATGGGGCGGGTGAGGAGAGCAAACGTGGGAGAGAGGATGGATAGTTTGGTTGTTTGGAGAGGGAGAGAGAGAGAGTAGGGTGAGCGAGTGGAGAGAAATGAGAGAGAGGTATGGTTGGCGCGAAGCAAAAATATATAACTTCGATATTCATGTTTGCAAATGATCCGTTGAAGGAGATGTAACATATGAAATCCATAACCGATACGAGGTCTCATTCAACCAAAGGACTTTTCTCTTATTTCGATGATATTTACAAATCATCTATAGTGGTCACGGTTGAAGTTCTTTAAAAATAAAGTAGACATTATTCTGTCAAAATTGATACAAAAATGGAAGATAATGTAGCGATTGAAAGTGGTTTGTAAAGAAAGAATGAAAGAGATTGGTTTCAAGTTATTATTTAAACAAGCGCGCAGAACAAAAAGTAGAAATGTTGTGGATTGGAGAAATAAACTCCAGCAATACACCCCTAGATACTGGAACCGAATATAACACTGTGAATATATCGCATGAAATGAGCTAAGAGGTAATGTAAGGAGCGAAATGGCTTTACTCAGTTGTTAGACTGACATTTCGGAGAGAAACGGTAACGTTAAAATGACACATACCGGAGGTTTAGATGTCTTTTCCGAGATCCATTAAGATACCGAGCAAGACGTGCTCTCACGCAGTAAGGAGAGAGGGGGCAAGAAACCAAACGTCCACGGAGGACGACAACAACAACAATGAAGGAAGGCAGTCCAGAGACGGAGGAGACGTCTGGGGGAGAACGTCAGACGAAAGAGAGACCACGAATCCACTGGAAAGAAGCCTCAGCAAAAAATTGGAAGTTGACAATGAATCCGAAGCAGACCCGTCAAAGGATTCGAGTCTCTTAGTGGCAGAAGACGACGGTGAAAGGAGAAAAGTTTGCAAAAAAACATACGCCAGGAAAGATCCCCAAGCGACTTACTTTTATATTTGTGGCAAAAGTCCCACGAGAAGTTTAAAAGCTTGGTTGAAACCGGTAAATTAAAAATATAAGATGGACGCACGTACGCGGGGATGGACTCGAACACTCGACATGATGCGAAGAAGACTCACTTAACTGTCTGCGAACATACTTCCACCGATGTCGTTTTAGAAGGAACGGAGAAAAGGGGAGTAGTTGTAAAATGCGCTTTTGTTCTTTCTGTTTTTTTGTGATAGGATTTTAATTCACACACATACACATGTACATCCGTGTGTGTAAGCGTGAGTGTATGCGAAAAGACTTCTCTTTAACGGTGCGCTTCCCAACAGAAGAGAAACCTTTAATTTTTGCCAATTACGGAATAGAATTGAATTGACGAGTTTACTTTGTTGAAATAAACTATCTAGTGTGAAAAAAGAGGAAATAATTATAGTTCAAATGCAAACCATTGGGCAATTTTAGTGGGCATCCAATGATATGCAACTTGTATGAAAAAACTCTAGATGAAAAACAAAGAGATAAAAATAAAAATTCAAAACGAAGCGGACCGTGAATGCAAATACCAAAAAACACGATTCGTGATATAAAAAAAGACTTTATTTATAAAAACCTTTCATTTTTCCAGGCGCCATATATTTTTTTAATCATTAAAATGTTTTTTTTTTACAGATAACATTTCGTTCACCTCTAACACATCGTGTTACGATGCAATACGCCCGATTTCTGTCAATAACATATGCACATATATTTTCAAACTCAAACATACGTATAAACTCGTAAAAACGAGGGTTTATAGGTGTGATAAAATTTTTATTTTGCGCATATCAACGCTATCCATTACTTTTACACATTAAATATTCGGCCTTCGTTTCCAAGCAAGATTTTCGTTGCTCTATTTCTTCTATCTCTATCGCACAGCTTATTCGCGAAAGACTGTTGTTGTGGGTAGTCGCTCAGCCACTTCGTTAAGTTCTCTCTATCGGCCTGAAAAATATATGCCGAGAAACTTCCTTGAGTGGGGAGGCATAGAACTCGGGAGAACTTCTCAAGGAATCGTTTGATTTTATTTTCAGCTTAGAGATTCCAGTCGAGTGTCTCTCGTGCCGAGTGTTTCGTCGATTTGGTGGAATATCGTCGTGCCCTCTGCAGACTCCCACAAAAACTTTCCTTCAAAACATTCTCCTCTCTCGCGACCTTACTTTAATTTTACGCGCGAACGGAAATGGCTCGATTGCTAAAAGGAAGCTGGATTTATATTCATTTCAATGTCATCCACGTAAATAAAAACAAGTTTCTACAGAATGGCTGTGTATTACAGCATGAAGTACTTACAACCAAAAGACGTACTCTTTAGGTGACGAGTAATCGAGTTAGATATTTTTCGTAATTTTCTAAGGGAAACACGGAACGATTTTTTACTTTGTTGAAATATGCTTAAACATATTTCATTTCATTTCGCGGATGTGAAAATCGGAATTAATCTCCCTTTAAAATGGATGATATTTCCTCTGAAGGTAATGGAGAGAATTCTCATTTCAGAGCGGCTGTTGTTTTTCCCGCAACAGCCGGTTAAATAAAAAAGAAAGCACGTTTATATACAACGTTGACGTATTACTTTAACAAAATCATGAAGATTTAAAGTTGGCATATGAGCATTCATATTAGAAAAGATACCCGGACGTTAGCGTTTATCAGGTTTTATTACGATTAATTTATATGAGTTTCTCCAACAAAGGAACATTATTTCATTGCATAGAAAATAATTTTTATTTGTGACACATTAAAAATTTCAATTTTAGTTCTGATACCTAAAATTATTCAAGGAAACCATAGACTCTTTCTCAGACATGTTAGTATTTTCCTACACAATAATTCAAGTACGTACACGAATCCATTAAATAAACTTATAAAAAATAAATATAAACTTATACGCATGATTTTGAGTCGATGTGAAAAATATGAAGGGAAATTTACATAAGATTCAAATCAAATTTTAATAGCATCTTAGTATTGTTTTACAACATACGTAAGACGGCATTTAAATATAAATACATACATAAATATTTAATTAATCTTAAAATTGATTGAGTTATAGACAATAAAACAACGAATACGATTTTTTAAAATTAATATATACCCACCTTTATTTTAACTTTAATTAAAAAGGGAAAACGTCCATAAAAATGGAAAATCTGTCTCCAAAACTCAAGGACCTAAGTCAATTA
Organism: Tanypteryx hageni; assembly: GCA_028673005.1. Lineage (NCBI taxonomy): Eukaryota > Metazoa > Arthropoda > Insecta > Odonata > Petaluridae > Tanypteryx > Tanypteryx hageni. Next base: position 98,845,658 of record CM054116.1, read on the forward strand.
GATTCACCCATATTATTAAAAGGAGAGACACTGACTGACAAAGTGAAATATTAAGCATGTATAACGATATTATATTACTTTATGACCACATTTAACCCAAATCGTAGAGCATTCGGTTTATCATTGATCCAGGAGAAAATGCAAAATTAATTCTGAAAATAAATTAAACAGTAACGATTACTGAGCATTAAATCAATTAGCAGAGATTCTATCTCTTGGGAGGACCTTTTAAATTCACTCAACTCCATTCTTCTTCCTTAAAGACAGTCCGCGATACGGACTTAATGTATCTTTTCTCGAAGTTAAACTGAATTTAATTATTCGGGAGAATTCAGGCATTTCGAAGAACTAACGTAATTATCCCGAAAAGTTAGTAGGTCCCTAGAAGAATTACGGATGATTGAGGTTAAAACAGAAAAATTAACTCGTGCTTTTTTTCAAGAACAGCATATTTCTCAAATTTCTTGAAAACGTAAACGGCATCAAGAGAGAAAGGAGAATCCTTGGAGGAATAGGGGATTTCAAATTTAAGAGCACCAAGTTCTAATAAGCCTCGGAATTTATTTGCTGAAGATGTGCGTCGAGACTTGGAAGTTAACAAAACTTTCCATAGACGAAACCGCTTTGTGGATATGTGCAAATGGCGTCTGCACGATACCAGCTCTACGCTCGCCCGACAATACGGTTGCTCGAGAAAGCTAGCTCGAAAAGGTTTTTCCCAACATGTTACGTCAGAACGGTCATCTAAATAAAAACTCGAGCGTGTTTTGTCTTTCAGAAAGCTTATTTTCTTGAATCGCAGATTGTGCTCTGAGTCTTGCAGCTCATTATTTTTGTTCCTCCCCGAGGCTTAACAAACAAATTACAATAATTACAGAGTCAAAAAAGCACCCTCTACAAAATTTGCTCAGTCGCAAAAGCACATCCACCGGTAAATAAAAAATTATAGTAAATAATTTTATACGCGTCCCAAAACATTTTTATGTGTTACTACATTAAGTGTTATTCGCCAAAAGTTTGTTCGAATAAATTTACAAATTAAGATGGTCTCTGTGCTTTGGTAAATATTACGTAAATATTAATATCGCTCGCATGTGTGTGGCATCACATAAATTTTCGTTTATTAGTTACACTAATACATGCAAACAATAATATTAAATAATAATAACAACTCAAAATTATTAGTTTCGATAAAACGACGCTTGAAATTTTGAAGAATTATTAAAACCCAATGAGCAATTTTAATGAAATAATGAGTTATATGGACTCTGCTGGAGGAAATAGTAGGTTTCATTTAAACAAGAATGAGGCATGGAAATTATTTTGGTGGGTCTGATTAGAACATACATTTTTTTTGTTTTTACATGATTCATACTTCATCTCTCTATCTCTAAATTCGTGTGTGTATGTATGTATGTGTGTATATATATATATATATATATATATATATATATATATATATATATATATATATATACGTGCTTGCGGAAGACGAAAGGTAAAGGGGGTAATGGATGGCAACAAGTTGTTGGGATAGGGAAGCCCAGTGAGCAAATGAGCACTCACCAATGAGATGGTTTCAAGTTGGCGAGCTACTGAGAGTGTCGAAGTGACACACGTAAAACACAAAAAAACAACAACACGGGAACTTTCGCAGGTGATCCTTTCGTCAACACAGGAGAGAGACAACTATAAATATATATTCCCCAATGGTCTCTTTAAAGAAGAAGCCAAAGGCAATGAAGTGTAAGTGTCACACACTTCGAAGATCATCACGAGGATTCTTAATAAAAGGCTGGAGAAAAAGGTAGAAGAAATGCTAGGGAAAGATCAATTCGGTTTCAGAAAAGGACGAGGAGCTAGAGATGCTGTAGTTAGAATCATATCAGAAGGGGCAATAGAGTACGGTCAAGATATCTGCGCATGTTTCGTAGACTGGCAGAAGGCCTTTGATAGAATAAATTGGGTAATGTTGATGAAGGTATTAAAGGATATAGATGTAGACTGAAGACAGGAGACTGATCAGGAATCTATACGTGAATCAAGGTGTAAAGGTCAGGTTGGAGAATGCGGACACCTGCGGAGTAAATATCGGGAGAGGAGTAAGACAAGGCTGCTGCCTATCGCCGACCCTATTCTATATATATGGAGAAAGTCTAATGTAAGAAGCGTTAGAAGGCACAGGAGATTTCAAAATTGGAGGAAGGATTATAAGAACAGTAAAATACGCAGATGATCAAGTACTTCTAGCAAGAAAGGAAGAGGAACTCCAGAAAATGATAAATAGTAATAACAGGTAGAAAATACGATATGGAAATAAATACAGAAAAATCCAAGGTCATTCGAATATCGGGCAAAGGAGAGAATCTGAATATAAATATTGGAGGAAAGCCTTTAGAACAAGTTTCAGACTATAAATACCTTGGAAGCATCATAACAAGAGAAGCAAAATGCAAAAGCGGCTTTCAAAAGAAAGAAACACCTACTTACGGGGAATATAAGGGAAGATATTCGCAAGAAGTTCATAAATGCATGGAGTAGAGCTTTGTACGGGGCGGAAACATGGACGCTAAGGAAAAATGACATCAAGTACTTGGAAAGCTTTGAAATGTGGACTTGGAGGAGAATTCTGGGGATAAAATGGAAGGATAGGATGAAAAACGATGAAGTGCTACGAAAAGTAGAAGAGAAGCGTATGATTATACAGACTATTTGAAAGAGGAAGGCAAACTGGGCTGGACATTACCTGAGGAGAGAGAGTATGATTAAAGATGTGCTAGAAGGAAAACTAGATGGAAACTGGGGAAGAGGTTGGAAAATATTTCAGCTGATCGACGATTTGAAAGGGAAAGAGAATTATCAAGATATGAAGAGGAAAGCGGAAAATAGGAGTATATGGAGAACCAGGTTTAATCATGAATAATCACGGACCTGTCTACAGACAGACTACCTATGATATATATATATATATATATATATATATATATATATATATATATATATATAAAGGAATAATAATAATAAACTGATGGTGACTATAAGATATAATGGTTTATCGGATAAATGGTTTGAAGGTTGCGATGACGCATTTGGTAGCGTGAGCATTGCTTATCGGGCTTTTTTCGCACCAAAAGGCGCCTTAATTGGCGGCGATAAGGCCTTTTTTATATTGGGAAATAATTCGATCGGGGTATACCTCTCCAAATGTCTACTTTTATCACCCACTTGGCGAGTGTCGGCGGACGTCAATGGCGTTCGAGATTTTGAAATTCGTGCCTCTTAAGAACGCGTTGGGGGTTATCCAATCCAACGCATGAATGACAAGCGAAAGACGAAACTCTAATCCTAAAGTCGTTAAGCTGTATTTGCCGCATCCCGCCGTCTCCATTTCAAGGTGCCGGTCTTTATCTCTTATTGTGAGACAAAGGCATCGAAAGCAGCGCCGCCGCCATCAAACGACAACCTTTGTCTTCTTTTAATTAGTTTTCCGATTTTCGAGTCGTCGAGCGGAATACGGGTTTGCTCGAATTCGAAAACAAAGCCTTTTTGTTTTTTCGTTCGTGACTTTTCATTCAGTTCACCTGATATTTTTTAAATTTACGACGAACCGACGTACTTTCGCAGAAAATTTGAGGTCTCTGAATAAAATATTTTTATCGCGAAGAAGCGTTCTTACAGTAGGAGGTAAACATCGACCCGAATGATTGACAGATATAAGATTCTACTTAAGATGATTAATGCCTCTACAACTCAAAAGAGAAATATCGGGATCGCCTCATTCAGTAACCCTTTCAGCCACCATGGACGTTTGGTAAAAGACTTGCTGCAGTATTAAAAATTAAATTGCAATAAAAACATTTATTACCCCAACAAAATTCATTGCTGAAAGGGTCACGCAATAAGTATAGCCAAGAGCCATTATAAAAGTCAGGAAAGCCAGATACCCATTTCGACAAAAATAACCACTGATGACGGCTGCTTTGAAGCAAAAGCCTGCTTTTCGTACAATTTTTATGGCATTGGAAATTCCCATCGTGTCAATTCAATGTCTTTATAGATAAAGAACGAGGTTTCAAATACACTCAATCAAAAACTGCGCAATGAATACAGAAAAATAAAAATCGAGCTCCATCTTTGCTGTCAATTCCGCGTTTATTGTACTCAAGGGAGAAAATTCTTCGTCGTTGCATTGACTCGAGAATTCATTCCTGATGAATTCCACGTTGATGTAAAAACGTCACATTTTTAAGCATCTCTCTCGCGCGAAAAGTTTTCAAAAGTGTATTTTTATCCCGCATCGTTAATTGATTTTTTGTAACGGTAGCGTAAGCCACGAAGCTGGCAAGGCTCTTTAGTTGGGAACAGCTGGGAATTTCGGAGCCGAGGGGTTTTTGGCGACAGGGTTTCTGGAGGAGAAGAGGCTTTTCGTCGGAATCGCCCTCCGGCTGAGGAATTGTGAAAAGAAATGGAAAACTTAACCATCTCCTTCGGATCCCCCTTTTTCGGCCTGGGAATTGCAAGGAGTCGTTCTCCCCTCCAAGGCGACGGGGACCGAGAGACGGATTCCCGAGGCGACGCGGAAAACTCTTTTCGCCAACATAACCTGCACAAAGTTAAAACGGATTTGAGAGGTGGCGGTGGCGCGGATGAGCTGAAATAATTAGCGAGGCAACGAATGGACGAGAACGATCCGTGTATTACGCGAGTTAGGGTTCTTCTTTTTCCCGGGGTGTCCCTAACAAGAGCTCTAGGGGTTTTTTGACATTTCAGTTACGAAAGTAGAAAGGATAAGGGCATGTTAGGGTAGAAAGTTAGGAAAAGTGGCAGCTTATATGTGTGTGGGTGCGTTTGTGAGTTGGCGGGTGAGTGGAAGGAGGAAAGAGACAACAATAGGTCAGAGAGTATGAGAGAGGAAAAAGGGAAAGAGAAAGCGGCTGAACGTGAGACGCGAAGAGAGGAAAAAAGTGCGGGTGGAGAAGGGGCCAGATGCGCCATAAAGCCAAGAGAGAGGGCGAGAATGACTGCGAAGAGATTAGGGAAAGAGAGGAAAGAGAGAAAGAAAGAGGAAAGACGCGAAAGAGAGGAAAGATGGAAAGAAAGAAAAAACAGATAAAACACTTTATTGAGGCACAGATCGTCCCTTTTAATACTCGAAGGAAGAGACACGAGAGACGTAAAAGTACAGAGGGATTTGAAATAGATAGAGAGAGAGAAAGAAAGAATGAAACCGTATTTATGATGAAAGAGGATGAAATTGTCTCTTAGAACTTTAAGGGAGGAGGAATATTTTTAAAAAAGAATGGAAGCAAGGAATAGTACAATAAAAACAAATGAACGAGAAAATAAATACCAGGAGAGAGGAAGAATAAGAGGGAACGATATAAGAAGAAAGAGAACAATAGAGATTCAGAATAAGAAAAATAGAGAATGAGAGAGGATGGGATATAAAAAGAGCGATAGAAAAAGGAGATAACAAATAACAGAAGAGAGGAGGAATGAGAGAAAAAGAGAGAGGGAGAAAAGAGAGATAGAGGCTAAGAAAGAGAGAAATAGATGAATGATAGAGTAAGGGATATAAAAGGGGCGATAGAAAAACGGAGAAATAAACAGAAAAAAGGAGAGAACAGATAACAGGGGAGATGAATAATGAGATTGAGACGGAGAATTAGAGCAAAAGTGATTGAGAAAAAATGAGAAAGAGATAAAGACTGAAAGAGAAAAGAGAACGACAGCAGAAGGGAAAGTGACAGAAAAAAGAGGGTAGAGAAAAAGACAAAACGATAAAAGGAAATCGAGAAAAATAAAGAAAACCAAGGAGAAAGAGGGAAAAAATAGGAAACAAAAGAAAACAAAACACGGAGATAAGAGTATGCTGGTTAGGAGATACAGAGAAGGATCCGAAGCGGACCGAATGCGAGAGAAAGAGATGGGAAGGAGTGAGCGTGGAAGGGCGCGGTTGTGGCAATGCAGAGAGGCAGAGAAGTGAGGCGGGAAGAGAGGTTCGGGCGGATAGACGAGGAAGGAGGAAAACGGAGGCGCGAGATGAAAAGAGAGGTGGGGAGGTTTGGGATTCGGGTTGCGGGGAGGGTGGGGGGGGGGGCGAGAGTGGCGTGCCTTTAAGGATGCGGCTAATGAGCGACCGCGTGGCGAGTACCTCCTCCCCGTCGTCCTCTTGCCCTTCAGCTGACACCACCACCGCATCTTAGCCATCTTAACGCCTCCACTCCAAAACCCAACCCATTTCACCGCATTTTCTCCCTCGTTACTTCTCTCTACGCACTTCCATATCCTTTTCATTCTGCTCCAGCTCGCTGATTTTTCTGTCACTCCTCTGCATCTCTGTACTTGCCACATACGCGACCGTCTCTCACCCACTTCCGTCTCTCACTTTCTCCTTTTCCCTCCCGCTTTTTTACCCTTCCCTCTTCTTCCCACTTTATTGACCTTTTTCTCCTGCTACGGCCCTTTCTCTCCACTCTCTTCCATTCCTCCTTCCTACCTCTCTGTATTTATTTTCTCCCTTTATCTCTCCCCGCTCCATCCATATACTCTTCCTCCATTTCTACCTCTCTTTCTTCCATTTTTTCCTTCCTCTTTGTCTCCCTTTCCCTCCATCTCTCACTCTCTCCATTTCCACCTCTTTCTTTCTCTCATCTCTCCTAATCTTTATCTTTTCCTCTCTAAAATTTTCCTTTTTCTACAACTCTCCCTGTCTCTTACTCTTCAACTCCATTTCTCCCCATCTCTTCCTCTCCTTTTCTCTTTATCTCTCTCTTTAACTCTGATCTAGCTTCTCTCTCTCTTTGGAGCGCAAATAACTTTCTGAAGATCAACCCCGCAAAAAGTCAATCTATTATTATCGGTTACCCCAAATTATTGGCTTCCATAGATCATAGCGAATCTCCTCTTCTATCGCTAGAGGGGTCCACATTGCATTTTCAAAAATCAGTAGTCAACCTCGGTGTCATAGTAGATGAAACTCTATCCTGGGCTCCTAATACCAATAAAATCTGTAGTACCATCAACTCCTCCTTGCACTCTCTCAAAAGACTCAAAACTTATTACCTAATTCCTTACGTAAACTCTTAGTGACCACACTCCTATTTCCTCACTTTGACTATTGTGATGTTGTTTATAATGATCTCTCCTGTGAACTGGCATTAAAACTTCAACGCACACAAAACTCCTGCATGAGATTCATCGGTGACCTTAAAAAGAGTGACCACATTAGCGGACAATACAATAATCTTTCATGGCTCAAACTTGACGCTCGAAGGAACTTACATACCCTGATGCAAATGTACAAAATCCTTACTTATAACAAACCTGACTACCTCTCTTCCCTCTTCAATGAAATCAATACAGTACACAAGGGGGATACTAGAGGCAAGAATAACCTCCTTATTCCTCATCACAGGACGAACATCTACAATAAATCCTTTCAAGTCTCCGGTTGCCGACTCTGGAATAACTTAAATGAGAAATTTAAAACATCTCCCTCTTTAAACTCATTCAAACGCACCTGTGTCACTCACTTTTTAAAACAACAAAGTAATCTTTAATCATCTCTTTACACTCCCCATAAATTATCCTTACTCAAGTTTTTTTTGTGTAGTCTTATATTACTTTGTATTTCTTAATATAATTTTGTATTGTTTTTATATATTTTGTGTATTGTTTTTATATATTTTTTTCCTTCTATTGTTTATATTTTTTTGTTGTTTTTATTTTTTTCTATTGTTTTCTATTATTTTGTATTGTATTATATTATTTATGTATTTTATATTATTTCCTGCTATCTTATAATATGCATGCCCCAACAGCATTCTCTATATTCATTCATTGTATATATTTCATTTATATTTCATCTCATTCTGCATACTTGTATATTTCTTGTTTACATTACGTTATTACCTTTACGTGTACTTTTTTATGACGGTATATAAATACGCTGTATATACGAACTCTCCCACTGTACATACTCCTTTCTATTTAATGTTGTAGTTTTGTATTATTATATGTACACTATCTAGGGTTTTCGCAGGTTTTTCACACACCCCTTCTTAGTGGGTGTTTTCCTGCGTGGGTTTTACTAGGGAGGACATGTCTGTTTTTACCTAGGTTTTCCCCACAAACACAAATCTGTATTCAATTTTATCTTTTTACTTTGTATGATTTAGGTACATAATGTTTATATAATGTATTTTGTTATACCTTATTTTATTATTTTTCTTGTATTTATTATATTGACGAAGGGTTAAATGTAAGAATGGACCTTATGGTCTAAATTTCGCCCGAATAAAGACGATTATCTATCTATCTATCTTTCTCTCCGTCCCTCCCTCATTCTTGATATATCTCTCTCTATTCTTCTTTCTTTGCTTCTCTCTTCATATATTTCTCTTCCTTCACTATCTCCCACTTTTTCTTTCTTTCTCAACCTCTCTCCGTATGTCTCTCTCCCTTTGTCCCTCCCTCATTCACTCTCTAACTCCCTCTCTAATTCTCCCTCTAGCTCCCTCTCTCAAACTCCCTCTCTAGCTCCCTCTCTAGCTCCCTATCTAGCTCCCTATCTAGCTCCCTCTCTAACTCCCTCTATCTCCCTCTCTAACTCACTCTCTAGCTCTCTCTCTCTCTCTAGCTCTCTCTCTAGCTCCCTCTCTAGCTCTCCCTCTATCTCCTTCTCTAACTTCCTGTCTAACTCTCTCTCTCTCCCTCCATCTCTTCTTCTCTTACTCCCTCTCTCACTCCCTCTCTCTCTCTCACTCACTCTCATTCCCTCGCTCCCTCCTCTCCCTTCTACTCATCTCGCTAACTCTCCTTTCCCTTTCTTTCCTCCCCTCTCTCTCCAGAATCTCCCTTTTTCTCTTTTTCCACGTCTCTTCTGTTCTCTGTACCTTTAATCCATGCAAAATATCACTATATTTTCAGCTCTGGAGCAAAAAATATTTTGATTTCGCGGAATAAAAATAGAGGCGACGTTTATACACCTCGCTATGCCACAAACAATCACTATTTCAGCGCATATAAAACTTTGCACTTGACGTCCTCATAGGGGACGTGAATAGCTATCGTATATATATTTTTTACTCTCCTTTCCCTTGAGAGAGTCATTACGTGCGCTTGCAGCTAGCTGGTTACCCTGGGAAAAGGCCTGGAATTGTAAGGGTAGCCGTTTGTTTTCCGAAAAATAAAAAGGGCGTGGACTTGATTCTTAAACGCGACACCCTTACAACTGTCCCCTCAGAAAACAGTCCTGAAGGGTCTGATAAGGGGGAGGGTAACGGCAAGGCAACTCAAGCGGTTTTCGGATATCGGACGCGAAATCTAGGCGTTGATTTTTTCCGAGCACAACGTCCTACGTATGGGGTCGGGAACTCGCAAGGGAAGACTTCTCTCCATTACCGTGACCCTCTTCTCTTTCTCTCCCAATTTTGAACGAAAGCTATTGTGTTAAGTCTTCGCGTACTTTTTTCGAATGATTTTGTGTTGGCACACCTGGAGCTTCTCTCTTCTCGCTGCCTCTGGCATATGCTTTTGGCGAGCATGCTCGTATGACCTTTCCTTTCGGATCCCGACGCTCCATTTTTTTCTCTCCCCTTCTTCCCCTCCCCTTCTATCCCGCCGCACTCCATTTCTCTCTCAAAAATGCTGAAACGTTAACCGCACGTAGCAGGCCTTGTGTGTTACTCAATGCCAAGTCAAAAAACTCCCAGTGGTTCGAAATGCGTTAGAAAATGTTTCGAGAAGCCCTTTCTATCACGACGCGGAGCCGGTTTCTCTTCGTGTCATTTCATTCGAAAGAGGAGAAGCATTAGCAATGGAATCAAACTGAATACATGAATGCATTTACAGAAAGAGGGCAAAACACACCATATGGAAAATGGAACTTTTGATACGTCAAAATGGTTTGGAGATCAACGCATTGCCGGCTAGCTTTCACAGATTTATTTTTCGGGAAAGGAGCACCCATTAATAAATCTACACGAGATACAACTGCGATGCCTTTTCCATGGGCCTACTCGACCGCACACATGAAAACACATAGAAATACACACACGAGGACACAATAATGAACGCACACACGACATTATTTTTAAGGAATAGAGATGAGAGATACCGCGCGAACAGGAGCGGGCAGTCAATCCTGCCTCAAATCCCCACATAAACGGAATCGGAGGTCATAACACAGGGACGATTGGACGAAGGAGATATCGGGCGATCTCCTACGCGTTTGCATCACGGCGTAAGAGACGGGATCGCTACGTCGCGCGGGACTAAAATTTTCTCACGAGATTTATTTGATTTATTTCCCCTTCGTCCAGATTGTGAACGGGGAAAAGGGATTCCGAAACGGAGAGAGAGAGAGAGAATGGGATATGAGGAAGAGCGGTTAGCCGGAGAAAGAGAGAGTGATGGGAATGTAGGAATGCGTGGGGAGGAGAGAAAGGGGAGAGAGCGAGCGAGTGCCCCATCATGACCTCCCGCCGAGCATGCCGACGCCCACCACGAGGCTCGCAAATCGTCATCGATTGAGCGTGCGCGAGCTATGGGATGGGACCGTGAGAGAGAGAAAGAGGTCTCTCTCTCTCTCTCCGCTTCCCAAAATGCCACTCAAGCAGCCATCCTTCCAGCCGTATTACGGCATCAGCTCGGGAATGTTATGGAGAGATGGACGAGGGTCCAGGTACTATCCTGCAAACACACCTGGAACGTTGCCGGTCGACCAATTTCGCTGACTGCTTCCCTACCGTCCGTTCGTAGGGACAGGTTGGAGGCAAAAAAAATAAAGCCGGGATGTTTTCGACTTCCCCTTTTTGGGTGATTTGTTTCCCTCGCGATCCGTGATCCGGCGATCAACGTTTTGGAAACTCCTTTCGAAAAAAAAACTTTCACCTGCTCCAGGAGTGGTTTTTTTATTTATTTCCCACACCGTTGCAGCTAGTTACGTTCCTTTCGTCGATGACTGTAGAGTTCGGATATTTTGGCTGTCAGGTGTTGGGAACTAGAAATATTTGACCAATAAAAGGAATAAAACTAATATAATTCTATGCGTCGTGTCTAGGGCAGTTCAAACTACTTATTTTCATATTCAACGTTACAATAATTATGTTTAAAGGTTCGCCTTCTCGATAAATTTCATGAAGATAAACGTTGAATTATTAGCTAAATTGTTTGGCATTAACTTTATGAAAATCCATCCAGGTGAATTTACTGCTCCGCTAAATGTATCTATAAAAAATGTTAAAATTTAGTTATTCAACCGCGCATAAATTGGAAAGTAGTGGAATTTGTTTAGGCAAAACTGCGCCGATATTGATGAACAAACATTATTTGTTGACTGAAAAGATCACAACATATGATTTATTAAAGAAACTGAAAAGCATTCATTGTCTACGGCCATTATTTACAAGCTCAATTATCAACAAATATTTTTTGATAAAGGCCTACAAGGATAAAATACATACCTCATTTAATTATCAGAGAGTATTCGCTTTCAATTAATATGGAACGCACGACAAGAAAAATTTCCATGTGAAACGCTGGAGGCTATAAGCGTACAAACAGTGGATGTGTATAAATGCAAATAAAATGTGTAATATAATATTACATGCGTTCCTCAGCTGATGGGAATTATTTTAAATATACGGTAGAGCCCCGATTAACTGAGAGACCGGGCGTTCTGAAGCGAGTTTGAATTTACATAAAATATATATATGAAAAATCTAATGTGGCCACCACATGACTTTCTCCATATCTGTAATATTTCTAAAAATTCCAAATAGATTACATGATAATAAATATTTTAAGGAACGGCGAGAAAAATTTAGACTACAAAAAACAGAAATACACTCAAACCATAACCTTCTGATATTGGATATAGCCCCGAAACTCCAACAATTAACAAAATAAAAAAGAGCGTTACTAAGACGTAACTAAGCGTACATTGTTTACGATAGTCGCCGGTAGGTGATGTGGTGGTGGCAGCTAAAAAATTTAATTTTTAAAATATCTCTTAAACAATTATTATGGGACAATGTTTCGAACAAATATTATAGAAAATTAAATTTCCTACAACTTGTATTCCAGTGCATTTTTACATTTATCAAATATTAAAGCAAATATTTCAAAAGTGACAAGAGTACACACCCACTTTCGGTTGACCGATTTTTACCAAAAACCAATCAGTTCTTTTTCATTTAACAAAAATGTCAAATATAAAAGTTCGTGTTGATCTGATTAGTAGTTTTTGAAATAGAGCACCCACAAAATCTCGGTCACAGACACACACACAGACATCATCGAGAAAATAGTCAAAACGTGTTCAGGAGACCTTAAAACATGTATTTCCGTTGAAACACTCGTAATAAGGGATAAAAACTGCAAAATCGCCAGTATTTACGCGAAATTCTAATAAATATAGTCGATAAGCAAAATTCTATGATAAAAATTGTAATCTTCATTCCTTTACTCAGAGAATAGTATAACACTCGCTCCGATGTTACAATTCTAAGATATTTTAACGCGCAATAGAATATTACCCTGCACGATGGATTTCAGATTTCCCATAAAATCAAATGAGAAGAATAGTTCCTGGAATCGAGCCCGGGACTTCAATCTTCGCAACAAAAACTATCCTCAGGAGTTCGGCCCATGTAGCAAGAGATTTCCACCAAGTGTCATGAAAATCAGTCTATTGGTTCAAAAGTTAATAGGAAGGGACGGGCAGACAGACAGACACAACGAAAAAACTATAAGCCTATTTCCGAAAGTAGGCTAAAAATGAAGAAGACTCGGACTTCGCTTCTATATTAAACAAGTGAATTACTCGTTGCTACACAACTTCAGAATTTGGAAGCAATATAGAATATAATTTAATACGGAAGCTAACAAACTAAAACATTGTGGTTGCTAAAACAAACAACAAATAAAAAATGACGGACAAATATGCTTTACGAAATTGTCAAGTTAAATGCAAATAAAATGCCGTACTCTCATTCTTTAGTTAATAAAATTGTGAAACAAAATCTCCTTGAATCGCTGGAAATCCTGAACAAAACAATCTTAAAATAAGAAAATCGTCAAAATTTACTATATACGTATTAATTTGAAACTCCAGTTGCCATAAACAAAATGTTAAAGATTAAAAATGACATGGTCGGTAGGGCAACATCCCTTTAAAAAGCTAAGATTTTTCCAATATAAATCTTTTAAACGTTAAATTTTAGCATTTTCGAATTGAAGGTGATATGAATAAGAGAATTTATTTATTTCCCTTTAACACAGTCTAGGTCAGTGTTTCCCAACCAGGGTTTTGCAAACCATCGTCAGGGGTTCCGCGAGAAATCAAAGAATAAATAAATAAAAATTTTGAAATATCGCAAAAAATTCCAAATATCCATCGAAATAATACGGCAATTTTTGTCCGGCAATTGGAAATACTGGAGTAATCTCCGTGCGCTACCAACTGCCTCTGTTTTGTTTTGGTCAGTTCGTATTTAAGGTTATATTTAATTGTATTGTGCCTGCTACCAGATTGTTGGAAAAGGTTCTTTTTCTTTATTTAAAGAGTGACGATCGGGCAACCGAGTCAGTCTTGAGTAGACAATGCGGTTCCACGGATCTCAGCGATAGTGATACTCAAAATGATTTATTTTTGGAAGTGATTTCGCGAGTGGTGTTTAGTGCCCGTCACGGTTGTTCGCTATTTTGTATATTTGCAGTCTTTGCGTAGTTTTGTAATTAAAGGTTTTACCGAAACCGTGATTGTTTTTGTGTATCTAAAATCTCACCCCGTAACAGTATTTTCATTCGGCTGTTAAATATTGAAAAATGTGTAAGTATATGAAAATAAGGCACGTCAGTGAAGGAAAGGACAGTGAAAATGAATCAAAAGTACGAGTAAAGCAGGAAGAAAATGACTGATATTTTTAAAAAATTGCCTTTACAATGACAGTTACTTGGCCATGGGTTTTACATGGACTGGAGACGAAAATTGCTCCGTTCCATTGTGCATTGTTTGCGGGAAAAAATTAACTAACACAGCTATGGCCTCAGCCAAGTTAAATAAACACTTCACTAATAATCACGGCCACTTGTCAAATAAAACAGTTTATTACTTTCAACGACTTTTGGATTCACAAGGCAAGCAACGTAACGTTTTTGAGAAGATTATTATATTATATATATAATAATAAATAATATATAATAATAAATAATAGTAATCAGTGAAAAGGCTCAAGAAGCAAGCTATTTAGTAGCTGAGCTAGTAGCATAAAAAATGAAACGCCACACTATTGCTGAAAGCCTAATAATGTCTGCTTGTAAAATAATAGTAAAAACAATGATAGGCAAAGAGGTTGAAAGTGAAATTGACAAAGTTCTTGTTTCTAATAATATTATTAGTAGGCGTGTGGATGACATGTCACACGACATTGAAGATGTCTTGTTTGAAATACTACAAAATACTAACTTTGCTCTCCAAGTCGACGAGTCAACAGACAACAACTAATTAATTCTCAGCTGTTGTCATTCATACAATTTGAAAACGAAGGTGAAATAATGGAAAGTTTTTGTTGTTGTAATGAGCTGTCAGAAACGACCAAAGGTCAAGACATTTTCAACATCTTATCTTCTTATTTGGAATCCTGTGGTTTGTCATGGAGCCGGTGTGTTGGAATTTGCACTGATGGTGCCCCCTCAAATGCTTCAATTTTTTTCTTACAATGTAAGCTGACATATATATATATATATATATATTTATATATATATATATATATATATATATATATATATATATATATATATATAGCAGTTCTTTTCAAATAAATTTTCTTGACAATAATTTAGCAGTAATTGAATTGCGCTCCCCGCTATCAACTTTTTCAGGCCTGTAAACGTTTCCATAGGTAGGGTTTCCTCGGGATATGAAAAATTATTTTAGGGGTTCCTCCATGGGAAAAAAGGTTGGGAATCACTGGTCTAGATCCTAAGATCGAAGGTCAATTATTTTCTGATTTTCTTCATTGCCTTTAAATATCTGAATATCTGTCAAATTTCATTCATCTACATAATCGGAAAATTTGTTAAAACGCGTTTAAAAAATACCACCAGAGGTGATTACGTCAACAATTTAGCCTCCGACAGACGGATTCTTGGCAAAATTTTATAGATCAGTTAACATATCAGTTCAGCCAAGGAAACAAAGTTGGCCGAGTTATTTGTTAATAAATCTAATGTAACCTGATTTACATTCCATTATTTACTTGAATTGAAGCTAATTTTTTCTTTTGTTTTAGAAAGATTTTTATAAATCATTGACAAGCGATGGTAAATAACTCTATGGGTGAGCGAATGCTTTAGTAACGTTTTTAATCTTACCGTTTTACCGTTATCTTGTGCACTGATAACGGTGATCTGTTGGTCCGACTGAATACTCATTGTACAAAAGAAATTTTAATTTTGCTCATTAATTCAACCCCATTAACTTTTTAATTTTTTATTAATTTATAAATTTTCATTGAAGCCCTGTGACCTGTTTTTACTTAAAGACATCTGTAAAATATTTAACAGTAATTATACCAAATTTTGCCCATAAAAATGCGGATTATCCGAATTATTCTAATATCCGTGCCTGCCCATGTCCCAAATAACACGGATAATCTGTATTTCTTATTTAATAGTATTTTATAATTTTCATTAACTTCGCCATGGCAATATTCTTTTAAAGAATGTTGTCTGAGTTGCATAAGATATAGGATGAAACATTTTTACCGGCGTTCTAAAATGCTATCACTCAAATTTAACTGAATAACAAAGATTTGGTTCATGAAACCACTTAAATGGAAAACAAAAAACTTGTGTATAGTTAACCTTATTCGTCGAGCATGGAATATGACGCAAAAAATAACAAATAACTGCGCGATATTTTTACCGGCATATTCTAAGGATTTAAGGACTCGGTGAATTATTTATCTTAACTTTTCGCAGGAGGGTGAAACTAATGCAGCGTGGCACGGAACCGTTTCATGCTTTATCGGAAACCATTATAAAGTGGTTTATCTGTATGTAGCTCCATCAAAGGCGAGAATTCAGAACTCTGACGTTGACGTAATCGCGCTTTTAAAACTTTCTCAAATTCTCGAGAAGTGCGATAAAGAATGGTGAAAAATTCGACCCAAGTCCAAAGAGAATTTCGTTGCGCTGGTGGGGAGGAAAATGTACGGCGAACCAGTGGAAATATGGAAGGAAGGGAGGAAGGAGGGAGGGAGGAGGGAATGTTCCACCGAGGTTAGGGATTCCAAGGGATGCGTGTGACAAGGAACAAGGCTCGAGGCGAATAAGAACGGTGGCCTCCATCCTAGCACAAAAGGAGATTAACATAATCGGTTTAAATGCCTAAAATATTGCAAGCATGGTTTTTCCTCCAAAAACATTTCTCGTGAGGAGGAAGGCAAGAATACGGGTTTTTTCCGTGGCAGAAAAAATGAACGGAATGCAGAAGCCCTCTTCCACGATACCGACGATAAGGATTCTGTTAAAAAAAAAATTAATATCGCGGTACATTATGTATTTTTACAAATCCGTCCCCTTTAAAATGAACATTGCTCGCAGCAGATTTGGAATTACTGCGCAAAATATAAAACCGTATCTAATTACTGCGATAAAGCATACGGATAGCGGTACACGAAGTAAAAGAAAAGTTTTGCTGGCAATTATGATAAAAGGATAGGATTTTAATTGCGCCATTTAACGACGAGACAACTTAATTAATTATTCCTTGATGCATGGTTCTCTGGAGAATTCATCGCGTGATTTAAGATACACGAATTTTTAGCTAGGCGAAAAATTTTGAGATCAGATTTGCATCAGTTGATAACTAAAGATATATCAGTTACAGTGATTATAATTTCGAGACGGTTCCTCAAGTATGACAAACAGGATGGGATTAAAAGATTGAAACGAACAGGAATGACGCACGCAAGAAACGTGGCACAAGTTATACACGTTTATTTCAGGAGATTCAGAAACTGAATTATGTTGATACAACTACATGGTTCGAATTCGTTAGCATCCAAACGCGTTTTTATTTTTTTCCAAATACATACTAATTTAACGGAGTTATAATGCAGTATTAGGGATATGAGATTTAAAATATCATTCCCAGTAATACAACACTGGTTGAATTTTATGACACAATGACGTCATTTTCACCCCTTGTTTTAATGGAAATTGGAAGTTCCTATTGAGCGATATGACGTAGAAATGCCTCATTTGTCTTGCATTTTAATAAATGCCTCAATAGCGTGTCTGGCTCCCAATGCTAGGGTCGCGGGTTCGAATCCTGCCGAGGGCATGGTTGTATGTGTTCGTCTTTGTTAAAGTTATTACGCTTATTGTAAGAGGCCGTTAACGGCTGTTTATGAGCTAAAATAAATAAATAAATATAAATAAAAACTGTGAACCGCTGAAATAGATGCGTCCATAACATATTAAACCTTTTTGCTGCGACTCTCTCAAATATCCTATGAAAAATGTGTAGGGAGAGAAATGTTTTGGCTTTTTCTTCTTAACAAGTGTTAAAAAGGAATAATTTAAACATTACGATTAGGAAACAAAAAGAATTGAAGAATAATTTTCCATGTTTTTTCTAGGAAAGTGGCATCCCTTATCGGATTGTTTCATCCGATCATCCGATCTTTTCTTCTAATTTTGATACTAATCTTAAACATCAAATGAACAACATATCTCCTCACAACTATAGAAGAACAAACCAAATGCAGCGTGCATTTATTTTTTAAAGAAACTCACCCACAGAGAGACAACAACAATCTGCTTCATTCCATCCACAGTAAAACAAAATCAATCAATCGGGATGCATTACGCCCCAAATAATGAAAGTGCGCTTTAGATAGGACCTCAACGAATGAAGCAACGTTCTCATTATTTCTCAATTTGTGAATCTGCACCGCTCATACACCTCATCTCTACATTCTGAGAGAGAGAGAGAGAGATTGATAGAGAGGGAAAAAAGATAACTAAAAAAATAATAAAGCGTTCAAATATTAAACCTCTCCTCAAGTCCTATAAGATTCGGGCGCAGGGTGCGTCACGGGATCCTTTGATGAGAAACATAAAAGTGACAAGATCCTTTTGATGATTCGAAATTTATATCCGAAAGGAATGCAAGTGGGAGTGGAGAAAAAAAGGAAAGGCTAATCAAGACGGCTACTAGATGATACGAAAAAATGTAAGAAAGGCACGCGCTATACGTTTCCTCTTTGAGGGTATTACGAGGGACTTATAAAGAAAGGCACCGCTACGGTGACGGAGGAATCGGGAATGCGAGAGGGAGGGAGAGAGAGAGAGAAAGAGATAGAAACGTAAGGAAAGCGGAAAAAATAAACCGAAGGAGAATGGATAAAAAAGATAATATTTGAGCAAAGAGATGCGACGTGGTCGCCATACGAAAAAAATCTCAGCTCTTATATCGCGCGAAGCGCAGATTGAAAAGAAAGAGAGACGTGTGGGAGAGAGAGAGAGAGGAGAAGAGGACAGACAGATACATGCTTCTTTATTTGGAGGAAAGGATATGGGAAAAAGAGATAGCGAGAGAGAGGAAATAAGGGGGAAATGGAGAAGGAGGGCAGCGGCGTAGGGAAGAGGAATAGAAGTGTCAAGCGAGGATAGAAGGAAGAAGTACAAATAGGCAGGGTGTGAAGTAAGAAAGGGTAGAGATGGAATGGAAGGAATTGGAATGGAAAGGGAAGTTTCAGGTTGTTTGGGCTAAGAAACGTGATCACAAACGAAAGTAAGTTCTGATTGGCTGAATAAGATGAGATACCTGACGCAGCTTCATTTTTCGAGGAAGGGTTGCGTTTTTAAATATGTATGTATACAGGCGTCTTACGGTGAATGCAAAAAAAAGGTATGAGTTCTGAATGATAAATAAATGGCAACGGGTTTTGATAAATTAAGAATAGCCGGTGCAAGTAGATAGTTGAACAAACTCTGCACAGTATTCCCACAATGTTCATAAAACAACTATGATTCAAAAAGAAATGTTAGAATTGATTATATTATTAAACTGACGATTTAGGTAAGGGAATAAAAACATTATTAAATATTATTACTGCTCGCTGAAATGCAACTCAATATTCGTTAAGAGTTAATTGATAATTTCATTTATTTAAGAAAAACAAATTGGAAAAACACATGTCTCTTAGATAAATCAAAAAGCACTCATAATTTAGGAAGAAATTTTAACAATTTTATTATAAAAAGAATAATTTGAAAGAAGGTTTAAAGAACTTTTGAAAGAGATTTTATTTTTAGTCCAAGACGAAGGGAAGCTATCATCCTTTCAACTTTTTTATAACACAGGTTTTCAATTAAAAGCGTTCTCAAAGAATTTAAGAAAGAGTATCCTACTGGTTATTAATATTATTTGCTTTATATTTAACTTATCGATTCAAATTTTATCTTAGGTCCATAACTTATAATTTTCAATGTTGACCTATGTAAATGTCGAGGAAAGTTTTGGAAAAATGATTAAATGTAGATCGGGAAAATATTTCAGCTTTATTAAAAGTAATATATTTCTTTTTAGTGCGTTTTATTAAAAATCGCTTATGAATTCGGTTCATCCGTCTGCCTGTCTGTGAACAAATAAATCAAAAACTCTTTTTCAATCAAACTTTCAGCAATTACTTGGCAACGCAACTTTTAATTTTTCAGCTGCTTGTAGTCTAGATTGAAGCCAATAGTTTGAGTGTTTATTTTCTTCATTTGATTAACACGGGGATCAGTGTAGCATATTAATCATTCGCATATTAAAGTTACTTAATATCATTGTAAGAGTTCGAGACTTGAAACGGCAAACCGATGAAAGAACGTAATTTTGTTTTCCTGGCGTCGAAAAAAATATTTCATCGACAAGGTGATTGGCATTGTTGCCGGTTTCGTCGCATTTATTGACATATTCACAAAATTTTGACGTTGTTTTGAAGTTCAAACAATACCTTTGTTGCAAAAAATAATATGACGGTAATTAAAATAAACGTATTCAGTTTTTCGTGGATATAGTGTGAATGAAATCAGATATAGAGATTAAAATTGCTGTATTTTTGAAAGTTTTCGAGAAAATTTTCTGAAAAAGCAGAGTACTTTCTTAATATTGACTAAAAACAGAAAAATAAAACTTATATAAATTTATTTTAATGAAACCACTTTTTACATGCATTAAAAAGTAAAAAGTAAGTCTAAAGTTCACATAAGTGAAAATTGTTTTGGGAGTATAGAAGTTGTCCGGCGTAATATTTAACAAATAAATCTTCATTAATATTTCTTTGTCACATTACGTTTGTATTTCGAAAACTATTATTATTTGCTAAAACATTCAATTATGTAAATTTTAAATGTATTGTTCACTTTTTAGCGCATACAAAAGGTTTAGGTTTACCTGCAGGAGATTAATCGGGAAGAAACCGCTAAAAAGTACATGCTGCTACAAATGTAGGCAATCAACATTAAATCACATCTGCGATTCTTTACTCCAATGGAAAGATAGCAGTCGATGTACAAAAGAGCCTTATGTAATTTGCTCTGCAGTTTCTCGCTTGTTTTCTCCTTATGAAACTCCAAACCCATAAATTATCATCAAACATCATTTAATAAATTTCATTAAAGCTTATTAAATATCTGAAAATTAAAATTGTATTTACTAGTCTATCCGTTGCAGCTTTGCTTACAATTTGGATCCAACGGTGAAAAGAAGTAGGAAAAAGTACGAAAGAACATTTAACCATTTTCAAAAGTAATATTTATTTATGGGAGTTAACATTTAAAAAACTTGATTGTATTATGCTAAAATTATCGAATCATGTTATAAAATTGCAATAAAAATAGCTTTCAATCTTTTCCCTCATTTCTTCATTTCACGGTAAAGAATGCAATTTGTTAACTCTTTATCTATCACTCCACCTTTCTCCCCACTGCCGTTTCCCATATAAAAGCATTATATCATTCAAAATAATTGGACTAGTTTCAACGGTGCCAGAATTTTTCATTCTCAAAATTTTGAAATATCTCCGATTTTATCTGACATAAAACGATTTTTTACACAAATTCGGCATGGATTCGGAATCTCTTTTTGAGAAAAACATATGTACTTTGTTTTATGGGCTCCGCAACTATCCAAGTCTCATGTTCATATCATTTTATAAGGCTTTGTTATGGATATAAATGTCGACGCAATGTATTTGTTATTTTTTTCATACTTTTCCTGATGCTTTTACGTTTATATCCATATACCTGCCAAGTTTCGTATTCTCGCCTATTCCGAAGACCACTTCCTCGCCGGTCTGATGCACACACTTATGCAGCTACACCAAAAAATTATATATATATATATATATATATATATATATATATATATATATATATATATATATATATATATAACTATAAGCCTTCTGTCACACACATCCAAGATCATCACGAGGATTCTTAATAAAAGGCTGGAGAAAAAGGCAGAAGAAATAATAGGGGAAGATCAATTCGGTTTCAGAAAAGGACGAGGAACTAGAGATGCTATAGGAGTAGTTAGAATCATATCAGAAAGGGCAATAGAATACAGTCAAGATATCTGCGCATGTTTCGTAGACTGGCAGAAGGCCTTTGATAGAGTAAATTGGGTAAAGTTGATGAAGATATTAAAGGATATAGGTGTAGACTGGAAAGACAGGAGACTGATTATGAATCTATATGAGAATCAAGTTGTAAAGGTCAGGTTTGAGAATGTAGACACCTGCGGAATAAATATCGGTAGAGGAGTAAGACAAGGCTGCTGCCTATCGCCAACCCTATTCAATATATATGGAGAAAGTCTAATGCAAGAAGCTTTAGAAGGCACAGGGGATTTCAAAATTGGAGGAAGGATTATAAGAACAGTAAAATACGCAGATGATCAAGTACTTCTAGCAAGAAAGGAAGAGGAGCTACAAAAAATGATAAATAGACTAGTGATAACAGGTAGAAAATACGGTATGGAAATAAATACAGAAAAATCCAAGGTCATTCGAATATCGGGTAAAGAAGAGAATCTGAACATAACTATTGGGGGAAAGCCATTAGAACAAGTTTCAGAATATAAATACCTTGGAAGTATCATAACACGAGAGGCAAAATGTACGGATGAGATCAAAACTAGAATAGGAAAAGCAAAAGCGGCTTTCAGGAGAAAGAAACAACTACTTACAGGGAATATAAGGGAAGATATCCGCAAGAAGTTGATAAAATGCTATGTATGGAGTATAGCATTGTATGGGGCAGAAACATGGACGCTAAGGAAAAATGACATCAAATACTTGGAAAGCTTTGAAATGTGGACTTGGAGGAGAATGCTGAAGATAAAATGGACAGATAGGATGAAAAACGATGAAGTGCTACGAAGAATAGGAGAGAAGCGAATGATTATACAGACTATCAGAAAGAGGAAGGCTAACTGGGTTGGACATTACCTGAGGAGAGAGAGTATGATTAAAGACGTGTTAGAAGGAAAACTAGATGGGAAAAGGGAAAGAGGTAGGAAAAGGTTTCAGCTGATAGACGATTTGAAAGGGAAAGAGAGTTATCAAGATATAAAGAGGACAGCGGAAAATAGGAGTATATGGAGAACCAGGTTTAACCATGAATAATCACGGACCTGTCTACGGACAGACTACCTATGATGATGATATATATATATATATATATATATATATATATATATATATATATAAGATACCTTCTTTCTCCAATTTATGGAATGACGTTGGGAAATATTTATTATTTACGGAGTATTTAATAGAATGGGTTTTGGGTCTATAAAAAACATGTCATTTTCTGTTTATATCTTTTGAATAATTTGATTATTATCGTTGTTATTTCGATAAAACTTTTCTTTCTCAATGATTTATATGTATTATACAAAATTATAATAAATATCGCGGGTTGACTTTCACTTACAAAGACATGCTTTATTACGACTTTTGTAATTCATATTCATCAATCATTACTGTCTTCGTCGTAATTATTCAAATAGGAGTTATTAATGAAATCGATCGACAAAACCGTAACTTTGTGGAACGACATTTTATAAAATTAAATTCTCAAAAATGTAATATGACTTAGTACAAAAAATTCCATCAAATGTACGCTAACAAACCCACACAATATGGTTGTGACTCTTAGAGTCATCGTTGAAGCATGCAATATTGATGAAATTTTAAATACTTTTTAGCAAACACCACTTCAATTAATGCCAATGGTAATGGCTGAGAATAGCGTTTCGTGGCACTGATGACATTTAAACAAATTTTCAGTTATTTATTTCTTTTATTTACATTGTAAAAACAAACAGGAAGCACTACTCCTCTAAAGATTTGGGTTTTATCCATTATCTTTTTCCGTCTAATGGTGTTTCAGAGTTTTTTTCATAATTAATGCAGTCAAATCAACAGCTTCAAAAAATGATGCCATTAAAAAATTAAATAAATATACCCTTCTTTAGCGCCACACATTTAATTCGAGAGCGTTTGAATTAACGAAACTTTCAAATTTACTTTTATTTAAGAATCTTTAAGTCATCCATTTCGTTTCCTGAGAATATATTAATGTTTTAATAACACTACAACGCTGTTTCGTTAGAATAAAGCTTAGGAAAACTTATCCGTTGAAATCTAAGTTAATATGCACACATGGTAAAATAGGAAAAAAATGGCGTGATGAAATACACTTCAATGGCATGGTTATGATTTCTAAATCTCTATATTTCATATTAATCCTCTTACCTCCATTTTAATTTTGTTTCATTTTCAGAATCATCTCGCTGTGTGTGCGTTTTCTACCACTAGCTTCGACGTTGAGGCTTAGGCTCTTTGGCCGGACTAGACCAAGTTCGGGGCAAAGGTAATGGAGCCGAAGAAAATTCCATCCCCGCAAAATATCCGATTAACCCTTAGTGAAAAAAATACATTAATGGAATGAGTACTCTTCCTCTTTCTCCATTTCTGCTTATTCTCTTTTCCTTCCTACCTGTAATTACTTAATAGATTCAGTAAATAAGTTATACCCATGTATAAAAGTCTGATCCGTCTTACAGCACTAAATTGGTGCATTTATTATGAGACCAAGAATAGAATTCAACAATTGGGACAACAGTGGCCAAATATAAATAAAATGCGCGAAAACATGAAAAATCGTATTAAAATGTAATTTTTGGTGATTTACGAATGAGATTTAAATTCTTCTCTTCTATCCAAAACTAAGTTAAATACCTCATCCTTGAAATATTTTAAAATGTAAACGAAAAAGATCTGCATGTCAAGGAATGGCTTTTTGCGCGATTTATATATGCGATCCGGTAAATTATAAGACACACAGCAAAAATCTATGAAAATAACCATAAAATAGGTAATTACCAAAAAATTCAATGTGAACTTAACTGAAAAGAAATTAATGAAAAACACGATTTAAATTATGAAAAATTCGGGTGCCTTCTCTCTCGTACTAAAGCATTCAAAGCAAGTTTTCCTAACGCATATAATACAAGCACTACAATACAATCCCAAGGTTTAACAATGACACGGTCTGCAAGGCAACATATCGTTAAAAAGCTTAAAATTTTCCCCTAAATATGGTTTAAACCTATAACTTGAGCGATTTCGAACCGAATGTAAAAATTGACGATAAGAATAAGAATCTATGTTTATGTTTATTTAAAATGGTTCATGTCTGAAGATTGTAGGTCAATTACTTCTAATTAAATTTTGCAAAAGAAAAAACCTGCAAGCGAAAAAAAGGGATTTTTAAGTGTTCTCTTATGGGGATTGGTATAGAGCGCCCCGGCGGACGGACCAAACAACGAACCAACGGATCAACAGACCAACGGACGGACAGAATAAGGATATTATGTATTTAATATACTAGGGGCCCGTTGCAGTACTTCCTGCAAACATTTAGGGAACTTTGTGTGAAGTGGCCAAATGCGATAGTTCCTATGACAGAAAATTGTCACACAGTGTGTTATTAGTTGAACCACTTTTATCGCCCCTTTCAAAATAATCATATAGTTCACACCATTTTCATAACCAAAAGCACAGATCTACATGATTTATTCTAACACTTACCGGTACACAACAGTTTTTGTTTTGTTAACTATTTCTGATGATACACCAAATCATACGTTCTGTGGTTTATTTAATATCAAGTAATCATTATAAATGCACCGGTCAAGCGTCATAGATCTTGCTTAATTATCAAAAAAATTTATTACAAAAATTATCAATAAAGTTATTTTCTTTAAACTGCCCAATGCAGTTTGCCAACGAAATTATATTTTCAATGTAAGAGAAAAATATCTTCATATTTGAAATGTTAAGCTGTCCATTATTACATTGCATTGGAGTCGTTTCTGACTTCAAGTTTCTTCGCTACGTGTT
The DNA here is from genome assembly GCA_028673005.1 of Tanypteryx hageni. Lineage (NCBI taxonomy): Eukaryota > Metazoa > Arthropoda > Insecta > Odonata > Petaluridae > Tanypteryx > Tanypteryx hageni. Next base: position 98,871,139 of record CM054116.1, read on the forward strand.
TCATTTTATTTTATATTTACACGAAACTTTTCATATAAATTTCTAATCGGTTATTGTCCTTGATGCGTTTGTTTCATTGTTAGCTTAGTGCAAATGTACTTGAAAGCCTGAGTCCAACAATGCAAAAAGCTGAGATGAAAAATGCCAGCAAAATTAGAAAACTCATTTTTGAAATGTTGAAAAATCGGAGAAAATCTTATCTAAACTTAAAATATGAGCAAACGCAAATTAAACAACAGAATCGAAGGTAAGTATAAGAATCTTCATTTCTTTCTACGTGAAATAGTGTAAATGTTGAGTGAAAGTCTCGATTGTAAGTTATATCAAAATGTTAAAGACTTAAAGTCTACACATCGTATTCCAACCAATTATGTGTTAATCAAATGTAAAAACGAAAACTTTCCTAATATTGTACCCATGCCTTTTTGGGAGATGACTGAATGAATTCGCACGCAGGGACGCACGCAAGGTCGCACGCAGGGACGCACGCAGGGACATAGATGTTTTAATATATTAGATATCTTATAAATAATTTAGAGTGTATGTATGTATGTTCTTTACACGTTTTTAGACCGTTGAAACTATCGAATTCAAAAGTTTCATGGACCATCCTATGGACCAAAGGAAGAACCTGGTCGAGGTTTACAGACCGTGGGGTTTCTTATACCCCATGGGGTCAACAAAATACTATTTCCATAAGAATGCATGGGAAATGGTGTGGATAAACTCCAAAATTTCATGCAGCCCATCACTGATTTTGATATAAATATACCTAAATACTAACCTCCAATGACGTGAAATGGCTTATTTTACGCTAGAAAGACTGAATATTTTAATTCTGTTCATGCTTTGTCGTATTACTTGCTAAATCTCTGGAAAGTGCATAATATTTTGGTATAGATGATCATTTTCCAGAAGGCAACAAAGCTAAATTTCTTAATTGTTGTCATCTTCAAAAGGAGATAGCCACGTAAAGATTAATGCAAGGAAAATCCACGCTGTGGCGCGCCGTAGAGGAAGAATAGCCAACGCCAAGATAAAAGGTACAAATGGATTCATGCCTAAATATAGTCTATGAATACTTTTAAAGTGAGTCAAATGATTTTTAATGAATATTAGAACATTGTTATATTTTACCATTAACATTAAAATATTTATCGCAACATAAATCGATACATCTACTTATACTTGTTCGGTAACCAAGATGTTGTTCATTGTTTACGTTTTGGCTAATAGTATTGACATAATCCACATAATTTTATGGCTGCTTTAAAGGCTTCGGTGCATCTATCCATGTGAATATTAAATAAGACGTTAATGCGTAATTATATTAATGGTAAAACTGTACAATATAATACATAAAATATTTAATGTTAATGCAAACATCGCTTGCATAATTAAGGAATGGGGAACGTTTGGTAAAGTTTGGATCTTGTTTTGTGGGGGCTCCGCCCCCAAACCCCCGAACCAGCAATTCAAAACTTGGGGTACCCAATAGCAAAAGTAAGTAAATTTCAAAATTAATTTTATTATATTTATTGTAATATGACATCAAAAGTGATATATCAATAAAAATAATAAAAATCGTTTGCTACTTAAAAGAAAACTTTCCCGAGCGAAGCCGGGCGTTTCGGCTAGTCTCTCTATATTATAAAATCGTAATGGTCACAATCATGATGCGTAACGCTCTAATTTTGTGAATAACTCGATTATAAATTAACTTAGAAGCCTAAAATTCCTCAGAATTTCAGTGTTAATGAATCTCTACGTCACGACTCAATATAATTTTGAATGAGGTCACGGGTTTTACTGCAGAGGATGAATGTCGTTTCCCGTAAGATAACACGTAAAAATCACCTTTTTGGTTTGAAGGCTTTCATTCTTTTACAATTTAAAATAAAGTTATCGACATTAAATTTACGCTAAAACACGCCAAACTGAATGATAATTCTTATTCTTACCGTTGAATACTCAATATAATGCGAATTTGCTCAAATTTGAATTTTTACTCGAGTTTTGGTAATTTTGTTAACATTTCATTACTAAGATTCCATTGTTACGGGTATTGTTGTCCCCGGTAATTTCAGTATATATGCACTCATATAAAGTCTTAGAGATCAAAAATTAAATTAAAACTTGCTCGAAATGACTGAAGATATGAATTAAATGCAAATAAATCGGCCGCAGTATTCATGTTATTTATATTTATCTATACGTATTACTAAAATCCTATTTCTGGTTGTCTCTCTCTCTCTCTCTCTCTCTCTTTTTAACGCTCTATACTTCAGCCATTTTTAATCTCCTGGAATTTCAGCTCTATTTTTATCGAGTTATTCAACTAATATTCTTAATTTGTTATTTAAAACCAAATATACATCCATAAAAAATATATTCATCAAACTCACTTCAAGTCAGTGTGTGAAAATTCAAATAATTGGAAATGATAATAGAGCAGAAAATCAAATAATTAAAAATTATCGTTTATAATGAAAAGTTAAATTAAATGTAATTTAAATTTATCATTTTTGTTAATTTTTTATTAGAAACCTCCTAGTATCTATTATATATCTGCTTCTTACGGAGGATATATATAGGATATCATTATATATAGACGTTCCTTACGGAGGAGGATATAACATATATATATATAGGAGAATACCAATGTTCATCCCAGACTACTATAGCTAAAGAGCTGAAGGCTTCTGTGTTTATAGATATAATGGAAAAATAAGACTTCTCACCTAAGTGACATGGATTCGACTCCATAAATTCCGACAGATGCGTTTTTTCCCATAGTAAAAGCATTGCGCTATTCTTGTAAATTAATTTCGGGCACTTGCCGAAAAGCTGGAGAAATGACATTTTGAGTGTCGCTAAAAGGCAGCAATATCTATGAGGAATTGGTATTGATTTTGCTTACAGTGTCCTGGGTTCGATTCCAAATGCTCCGGAATATCCCCCATAAGTTAGCATGGGGAAAAGTTATTCCAGTGTGTAGACCAATCTAAGAGGTTTAGGGAGCTGATATTTTGCTCGATTATATGATTTTGCACACAACCAACCATTAAAATGAAAAAAAATCAAAATTGTTTATTTTAGGGGTTGTTTTTACCACATTTGTACATTAAAGTTTAATGATTTTTGTCTCGAAAACTATTCGTTGTAGGTACGAGCTTTCGCAAACATTTTGTAGCAAATTCTATCCTCCGTATGGATAAATGTTTTTATCCATACCTTAAAGATTATATAAGGGCAAGGGAATAGAATTTCCGATCGCTATACGTATTTTTAACGATTATTACGTATTAATAATTTTTATCTCAAAAACTATTAATCGTAGGTATTAATCGTACTATATTGTAGCAATGTTGTCCTCTACCCGAATATAATTTTTATTGTATAGTTTACCTATAATATAAGGGCGATTTAGGCAGTTTAATCACGCCAAGGTCGCTAATTGCGGTGGAAGGGGGGCCTCGACCAATTGGGTGGGTGCGCGCTCCTCTCCCCTTCCATCCTCCCCTTCGTCAGCACCACCACGATTCCACGGCGCTTTTTCGCGTTGCATAAATCGGCGCGAAATTTAAGGGTGCTTCCGTTATTCTATAACGGTGTTATTATAAAGGTGATTATAAAAAATGTGTTATTTGTCTTTGCGTTGCTATTTGTTGGTGTGTTATTAGTTCTTGGTTCAGAGAGGAAAATATTTTTATTAAAAATATATCTAATAATGAAATATCTGTCTGAAAAATTAATGTTTTCAAGGTGGGATGAAATACTGCAAGCACAAACTACTTGTAGGACATATACATATATCATTATATATAGACGTTCCTTACAGAGGAGGAGGAGGAGGATATAACATATAGAAGTATACTAATGTTTGGGCACTTCCAGATGAGCTGGAGATACGAACTTTTTTTCTTAGGTAGGATTTTGTGCAAAACCGACTAGAAAAAACGAAAATCTTGAAAAAGTGCAACAATGCGGCCGCTAAAATTCGCAATTGTTTAAACAAATTTTCAAGGTTTATGTGTTTCCGAAAGCGCTACGAAGCTGAAATATTTTTCGAGGTAGGATTTGTAAAAAACGAAATAAAGATTATGGAAATTTTGATATTTTAATTTGTTTGGCAGTTAAAAATTCTTAAAGTTTAAACAAATAAATAACTGTTTAGGTACTACGGGATGAGCTAGGAAGCTGAGATTTTCAATTTATTTACAAAGTACTGCATTTGCACAAATAAACATTTCAATCTCTCCATAAATATATTGCGGCGCACGTTAAAAATGTTTAAATTTTAAACAATTAGAAAAATATTATCTCACTTCTAGAAGTGATACAAATTTAAAATTTGGCAGAAATGTGTAGCGTTAGTACCGCATAAAGGAGAAAGTATAAAAATCTTAAAATTACAAAGTTTAAGGGTAGTTTTAATCTATTATTTTTACATAAGGGAAAAACGAAAATCGCTGCGGAGGTGAAATCTTTAGAATTAAAATAATACTTGTAATGATGAAATATCTGTCTGAAAAATGAATGGTTTATCAAGGTAAGATGATATGCTTGCAGAATGCAAGCACCTCCTACTAGTATCATCATCATCATAGGTAGTCTGTCCGTAGACAGGTCCGTGATTATTCTTGGTTAAACCTGGTTCTCCATATACTCCTATTTTCCACTTTCCTCTTCATATCTTGATAACTCTTTTTCCCATTCAAATCGTCTATCAGCTGAAACCTTTTCCTACCTCTTTCCCCTTTTTCCATCTAGTTTTCCTTCTAACACGTCTTTAATCATACTCTCTCTCCTCAGGTAATGTCCAGCCCAGTTTGCCTTCCTCTTTCAAATAGTCTGTATAATCATACGCTTCTCTTCTACTTTTCGTAGCACTTCATCGTTTTTCATCCTATCCGTCCATTTTATCCTCAGCATACTCCTCCAAGTCCACATGTCAAATCTTTCCATGCATTTGATGTCATTTTTCCTCAGCGTCCATGTTTCTGCCCCGTATAAATCTATACTCCATACATAGTATTTATGAACTTCTTGCGGATATCTTGCCTTATATTCCCTGTAAGTAGTTGTTTCTTTCTCCTGAAAGCCGCTTTTGCTTTTCCTATTCTAGTTTTGATCTCATCCGTACATTTTGCCTCTCGTGTTATGATACTTCCAAGGTATTTATATGCTGAAACTTGTTCTAATGGCTTTCCCCCATTAGTTATGTTCAGTTTCTCTTCTTTACCCGATATTCGAATGACCTTGGATTTTTCTGTATTTATTTCCATACCGTATTTTCTACCTGTTATCACTAGTCTATTTATCATTTTTTGTAGCTCCTCTTCCTTTCTTGCTACTAGTATATATATATATATATATATATATATATATATATATATATATATATATATATACACTATTGTTTTTGTGTTCGTGTGTTCAACGTGTCTCTTCGACGCCCCCAGCAGCCTGCCAACTTGGTCTCCGACTTGGTAAGTGTCCGCTGGGTTTCCTTCAACACCTTGTTGCCACCCTCATCACTACCTTTTCATTTCCTTAAGTCTATATATATATATATAACCTAAGGTACTTCTAGATATGTAACGGACCTGATATTTGGCAGCATGATGGGTTATTAGGTACAACCAACCAGAAAAATCGAAAATTCCAATTTTTAAAAAGTTTAGTAGGATATTTTGGTACCAATGTTCCATTTCGATACTCCATGAGAAAAACATGGATATCTGGGCAGAGTTTTATAAATTTGCATTTTTAAATTAGTTATAATTCAGATATAAACTCGGGATGAAAGCAATTCTATAGCTAAAAGAATGAGGTTTCTTATTTTTGAAGACTAAATTCAAATCGGTGCCGAATTGATGAAGAAATATGTTTTTCATCGGAAAAAAGCATATGCTCTACAATAAAGAACATCAGCTACCATAGCAACCAGTACAATGCTTTTCAATGGGACTTGGCAATCCGCATTATAATAGCATCGCTTTAATGCCTTTTAATAGGTAAATTCTTATTGTCCCATTGATTTCAACCCAAGACGTATACATATGATGACGTCATAATTTTAAAACGCGATATATGTTATTAAATAAAAGAACGTTACTCCTTTCAGTTATGGGGGTTGATGAACTGTATATGATAATAGCTTTAATTAAGTACTTCTAAGAGAATCAGTGGATTGTATTATAATGCAATTGATTTTAAACTACAGCGTAAACTTATAACGACGTCAAAATCCAAAAACAGGAAATATTAGAGAATTGTGAAAAAAGTAATGTCGTGTTGGAGCTGAAATTTTTATTTTATTTAGAACTTAGTGCACTTACCCAAATAAAAATATCATACATACATAAACAAATCTCGATGAATATGTTATTGCGGCCGTTAAAATGTTTGAAAATTTAAACAAATAGATAAATATTATTTCACTTCTAGATAAGCAACAGTTTTAACATTTGGCAAAAATATGTGCATTTAGTACCCTACAGTGAAAAAGTATAATATTCTTAAAATTGAAAATTTTAGGGATTGTTTTACTCTATTACTGTTACATAAGGAAAGAACGAAAATCGGTGCAGAGGTGAATTCTTGAGAATTAAAATTCCAATTATGAATATCTCTCTGAAAAATGAATGTTTTTTCGAGGTGAAATGAAATGCTTCCAGAATGCAAGCACCTTTTACTTGTGTGTGTGTGTGTGTGTGTGTGTGTGTGCGTGCGTGCGTGCGTGCGTGTGTGCGTGTGTGTGTATATTCCTCCACTTACCCCTCTTTTCCTGAACCCCATCGTTTCCCTTTCCCCCTACCTACGAATGGCAGTAGCCCAAAAGCTTCAAACTAAAAGCATTCCTCTATCGCTGTGGACGTCTACAACTTTATTATGTTCACTGGCTCCTTCTTATCCCTCTCGACCTCTCGTTGCTTTTTATTTTATTATATTATCTCTTATTTTCATATCGTTATATGTATGTATATATATTTATTTATATATATATATATATATATATATATATATATATATATATATATATATATATATATATATAGAAATTTTGGCTGTAGTTTTCGTCAACCTTACATTTTATGCTTTCGAAGCCTGGAGATTAAGATGGCGCGATATAAAAATTCACTATTTAAATCCATCTCAGCGAAGAATCGAAACCTTCCCAGCGTGACGGAGAGAAAGGTTAGCCCTTTTTTATAATTCAGTAAGATTAGAGTGGTGCTGGCCACTAAGTTAAATTCGAAGTTCTGCCTTCTATCGCTCCCTCCGCACACCACCCAGCGATATCATCTCCACCCACGGACCTCTGCTGCATAATTCGGTATCCTGCATCTTATGCAACCCAAATGACAAGCATAAGCCGCTGCGAGATCCGCGCGATCAGCACAAGCCCACGCGCATATTTGGGGTCTCCTTACATTGTATTTTCTGAGCAGGTAAAATTGCTCACTCCTGTTATCTCGCATTTGAATATACACAACGGTGATAAATGGCGGGGCTCAATTTTTATGGCAATGAATGAATAATCAGTGCAAAGTTTTAAAGTAGCGGGATAGATTTCCAACTTGATTTCGGTGGTGTTTCTCCAAAGCTTAAATTTCGAGAAGGTCATTCTTGGCGTTTTCTCTCTATGGTAGTTATGTAGCCAAGTATTTTTTTTTAAATACGTTGTCTTTTACGAAAGAGATTTTCATGATTTCTATGTTGGCTTCATAAGGAAACATGAAAATAGCGATAGCAATGAATGGAGTTATTATAATTTTCAGATTATTTTAGATTTGGAACGAACTTATGTATTCTTCATATAAAAAAATCATTAAAAAACAATTTTCAATAATCATCTGAATCCTGAGGTTGATTGAAAGAAACATTTTACCAGATTCTCCGAGATCTCACGTCATTATCCATAATTAAATACTTAATGCTTTTGCGGCAAATCGACTTCAACTCTCTTCAATAGTTAAATTAATAAAAATACTCCCATTTCGTGGGCGAAAGAAGGAATTTTTAGAGAAATTAAATCTAATATCCCTCCCGACGCCAATACTGTAAATGTAAAGGTCTCCGATACAAGTTTTCGTGTAGTATCGAGGAGAATAAACTTAAAAGCTTTTATTCTAGACTCCTTTGTCACCCTGGGGGATATAATTCTTCCATCTTTTTTCAGCTATTTCCTTGCAGAAAGTTTTACGAATCGATGCACTGCAGAGCGCCTAGCTTAAAAGCTTCTGCGGTCAGAACAATAAATATTATTTCCGTTAAGAGGTTTCGGAGAAGATAAATTACATAGAACGCTTGCATTAGGCTTGTATTATGGCTTACAGAAAATTTTTACTCTGCACTTGTAGTAAATCGTACGTTAACCTTATGGCAGTTTAGTTTACTTTAAACTTTTATCTGCAATTTAAATACGTAAATGTAACCAACCTCGACAATATTAATTTCATTTGTATCACCTCCAACCTTCGATAAATTCTTTTGAGTCCTCTATTCGAAAGACTGCTATAAAGATTTTTTCGTCGAATTCTGGGATGTAAAAATCAACGCTCCCATTAATTAGATTTAAGATATCTTTTGGGATATAGTATGGACCGTTGAGTATAAGGGCTCTATCCCCTTCTTGCAGGTTTCCAATAACGCCTGTTACACTTCGTTGACTCTCTGTTTTATGAGGTTTGGAGTGGCTTCTATTAGGCTGTGAGAAGTGAGAAAATATTCTATTTCACAATTAAAGGTCGGCCAATCAATTTAAAGAAGAGGTATCTTTGACATAGAGGATTTTCTTAACTTTAGAATGTAAATATATATAGGGTTGCGGTTGAAATTTAACGTTTTTAATTGCTTAATCGTGAATGGTGGCAGGACAGTCACGTGGCGATGAGGACGTTTTACAAAAATTATTGTTGCATTTTTAGTTAGCAAGGAGAGTAGATTATTTTGGGGCTTAATGAATACCCACATTAAGTACGAAAACGATCGGCCAGCCAAGTTTGAATTATTAGTAGCGCAGTGACAATATATATATATATATATACATATATATATATATATATATATATATATATATATATATATATATATATACTATACATAGCTAAGCTATTCTGCGACATTAGGTGGTTTATCTTTGGGTACGAGATCCTTAAATAGTTTAAGACGACATAAAGAGATGCAAAATATGTTGACTTATTAGCTGATTAAATCCCTCTAATGAATCCCGGAAAGATAATCATGACCATTATACACTACACAATATTATATGACTAAGCTTACAACTCTTTTTCGATGTTTACTGTTTTCTCCATTATGATGTGATGTGGATTTATTGCGAAAGTAATATCACTCATTGGAAATATATTGCTGGAGTATAAATGGATTTTCTGATTTTGTTCAAAAATAGGTTTAATACTGATTTAATGATATAACATTTTTCTGCTTCAATTTGTATAAAACTTGAATTGTTTTAGAAAATTTCATCTCTGATTATATTTACTACAATCGGTGTTTCATATTAAAGGGGAAGTATGGAAGCCAATTCCACTAGACCGGAAAAAATTGCTAGTTATTCTGTCATAGTTTGAGGATGTGATAAATATGGATTTGGTCTTAGGAATAGGTATTGAAAGGAAATTTTCTTCTACGACCAACACCTTGGGGGTGTGACAAATGATAGATTATGTCTGCTTCTGTAGAGTTGCATCGATTTTCCATATCCATATATTCGGATTTGCTATACGTGTAATTTTAAATGCGCCAATATAGTATTATGCTTATACATTTTATTATTAAAAATATATATAAATAATGATATATTATTTATATACGCGTGTTAATTTTCTCGAAGTACATGAAATAAGCAAAGCACATGTTCAGTAAAAACAACTTCAGAATGAGTCGGAAATAAAAGTATATTGATTTTAATAGACCAATAAAAAACTAGAATAGATGTGTATCTGAAAGAGAGAATTATAAACGAAAAAGAAGAATTATGAGTTTTTTTAGCTCCTCCGTATTGATACACACACTTATTTCAAATATATAAAAGTACATTTCTTTTGGAATCCTGAAAAAATCTCTCAGCCTCGGCGCACTCATTCCTTGCGCGTCTTGCTTGTTCGTAGAACGTATAAAATTCGAAGGTTTTGAAGCTTCCCTCGACTCCAATCCCGTCGAATTTGCCGTTGCACCGACAAAACACAGAGCGATACAGAAGCGTTCATTCGCTTTAGTTTGCGAGTCCGTGGGAGGGAGTTATAAGAGGGTTTATGTAAGGTTAAGGCGCGTGGGTAAGGGAGAAAAGGAAATTGGAAGGGGCGAAAGGGCAATGTGCCCTTAAAAAATTCGAGGGGATGGTAAGCGCTTTGATCGCCATCTTTTCTCCCTCAAACTTGAAATTATCTCTAGAAATATCATCCGCAACGCGTGGGTTTTTTGGAAAACATCTAAGGTATCGCGGACGGAAGAAAAAGGGAGATTTTTTGTTTTATTTCGCGTTGGATTAACTTAAAACTCGAAGTCGTAGAAAGAAGCGGCTCATCCGGAGAACGTTATTGATGCAAGAAAGAATTTCCAATCCATTTTCCCTTTTGAGTACAAACGAAGTCTTTCCGCCTAACAAGAACGTTGCCCAAAATTGGTATTTTGAAGAAGAAATTTATCACTTTCATTTGGGAGGAAATCCTAAAGATATCACACAGCCCGTGGATCGCTAAGTAAGTCAATGAGGTCGCAAATGGAGGATGCGATACATTTCGTCAAATATGTAAGCGAGATTACTCTTAATATCGAAATGTTAGTTTTGGCATCGACTTTGGGATCACTTACAGGTATTCTTTACCATTTGAATTTCAAACCAAATAATCATATGCGCACCTAAAAATAGCCATTTGTTTAAATTAAAATAATGTTCAAATGTGCCATATGTTGTCAAACGGATCATTCCCCTCATTTTAAAAATATATTTTGTATCTTTACATAAAAACTGTCTATTTTTTATTGTAAGGAAATATATCTTTTTCAACCGTAAAAATGTATTGATACTGATATCGATTTAACCTTTTATTTACTAGCGAGATTGAACTGAGAGGTACTTCCTGCGTCAAATGCTATTAAATAAATATCGGCGTGTGTATATGTGTTAGTGTTTGTGTATTGGTGTTTTGTGTACATTCTTGGGTGTTTGTGTCTCGTGTGTATTGTGTTTTATGAGTCTATTCTGCATACAACTAGAATAAAGTAAAATCATGCAAATTTGAAAGCTACATCTTCTCCTTAAGTGTGAAGAGTTATATGGGATAGATTTACAGTCACGGATGCATCTACCATTTTCTCCTCCCATCCTGCCTCCTCACACCTCTCCCTCCCCCTATCTTTCCCTTTCTCTCCCTCTCTTCCCCTTTTCTCTCCCTCCCTCTCTATCCCGTTTCTTCTACTTACCTCTTTCCCCTAAACTCAATTGCCTTTCCTGGAGCGGCTCCTCCTTTTCCTCCCAACTTATCCATCTTCCTTATTCACCTCGAAAGTTTTCCGATACGCTCTGGCAATTTTTGTTTAAAGTTTAATCGAGGCGGCGCGTTTGGCGGGAGTCCGCAAAAAAAACAATTTTCATTCATGCGTAACAAAAGAAGACTCATAGAAAATGCGAGGGTTTTTGAGAAAATTAAAGAAACTTTGAAGCGTTAGTCGCGGATCACGGATGAGGTGAAATGAAGGCGAATCAAGCCTGTACTGATCCCTCGCATGGGGGACGGATATGAATTCCCCGAAACAACTTTAGTTCTCGATGGAACGAAAAAATCGTCAAGTAAAAAAATAATATAAGGTAAGGACGAAGGAAAGGTCGGAAAATTTCCCGTCTAGGGTTTTTACGACGGTTGTAACAGAGTAGAGATGTTCTCCGGACGCTTCCGAGGATAGCAGAAGGATGAAGGTCATTGTCTACCTGCACCCTATTTCAATTAGCCCAAGCAAATAAAGGGAGACGACAGAAATGAAAGGAAAAAGGAAGGGGTTTTGCTAGCAGCAGAGATATAGAAGTTTCTCAGAGATGTAATATAAAAAACGCGTAGGCTGCCAAAAGGGAAAAGAAGGATTAAAGAAAAGAATGGACTAAGTTCAGGCAAACATTAACGGAGGGGCTGGATGAAAAGAAATTTGTTGTGGAAATAAGGGACAGATGAGAAAGGGAGAGAAACGCCGCGCGGCGGAATGAGCGAGTAAATGACGCAATGTTAAAAAAAGAAGAAAAAGGAAAACAATATGTACACGAAAAGTTCGCCGGACGGGACTGAAAGAACTTTGGGAAAAAAATTCCGGAAGATAAATAAAGGAGCAATTTCTTAAATGTCGTAAGAGACGTGGACGAGAATGGGAGAGAGAGAGGCCCTAAATAGAAACTAACAGAGGAAAAATTGAGGTAAAAGGAAGACTCAACGTTAAAAAAAATGATCTCGCAGAGGCAATGGGAAAAGAGGGAAAGATATTGAAGTATTAGGAGAACATAATTTCGTAATTTCCCTAAACAAAACGGCTCTCGAAGGAAGCAAGGAGAAAGAGAGAGATAGAGTAGCTTTCAGCGGGAAAAAGAGGGAAGATTAAAAGACAATAGAAGAGAGAGAGAGAGGGAAACAAAAGAATGATGTAGTCAGAATTCAGGAAAACGAGAGAGAAAATGGAGATTCCTTTATTTTAAATTAGAATGGTAATGGAATATAATCTGCGGTAAAAAATGTGTTTTTCGAGATTTCCCAAATTTAGGGGGGAAAATCTTTTTATATTTTTTCAGGGAATGATCGTGGAAATTTAATTGAAAAAAATGATGACAAAATTAATACATTTAACGGAATGCTTTTTACAAAATGTCGAAGGGACGGATAACTAGGTGAAAGTAGATTGGGACTGAATTGCCGTTCCTTTTTTTAAATTTCTCATAGAACTTTTACGATCTTTTGTCGAGACCCAATTTATTAAGAAAATGGCCAAAGCACGTAGATAATCATCATGGCGTGGACAATTTCTCGTTCGGGGAACGAGATTATATGAAATACAACAACAGAAATAAAGGAACAAAAACATTCTAAAAGATACAATACAATGGGAAATTTTTTGCTAATTTAACTAAGGGCAACGAGGAAAATGTCAAGTGCGAGAAAAAGAATGGCACTGGAATACCAAGTGGAAAAAATGAAAGAAGTCGAAAAAACATTCGCGATTCAAGTTTTTTTTATTACTTTTAAGTAGCAAAAAAAACCTTGGGTAAACCTGAATCGGAGACAAGAGAATCGGATACCGTCGCAAATTTTACGATCGCAAGAATTTATTAAACTTTTTCTTCTCAAAGTTTTTGCTAAAAATAATTGAAGGGTGACGATTCGTTTCCGCCCGTCAGATTCATTTTTTTACGTTTTGCGAACGCTTCGAAACGTCGAAAATTAATTGGCCGGCAAAAGGAATCGGAAGATCGCCGAAATAAACCCATTGTCTCCTTTTGGTTTTTTTCCCCTCCCCTCCTTCCGCCTCTCAATAACACGGTTCGTCACATCGGGGCGACCACAATGGCCATTACCGACAAAACGACTCGCCAAAAACCAAAAATTTCTCCGGCGTCCTATCGCGCTTTATGGGGCATGTGAAACTGATCGATGCTCGAAATGGGGCTGGGCCAATAGGAAATCGCCCACTAATTTATGGCCCCCCGCGGATAATATCCTCGAAATTCCGAATATGAGTTTTTACCCCGATCGCGGGCTTTTTTTTACAAAATCCCGAAGCGGAAAAACGCTCATTAGCCACCGAAACTCGGACTGAGAGGGTGGCTGAAAAAAACGTTACCACCGTCCACGGCTTTCATTGTTACGAAGGATCTCATCATTATATATAGACGTTCCTTACAGAGGAGTAACATAACATATAACATATATATAGGAGTATACTAACGTTTAGGCACTTCCAGAAAAGCGGCAGATTCCAAATTTTTTTATTGGTAGAAATATCCGCAAAAACGACTAGAAAAAAACGAAAATCTTGAAAAAGTTTACCAATGCCGCCGCTAAAAATTCGAAATTGTTTAAACAAAATTTCAAGGTTTATGTATTTTCAAATTTGCTACGGAGCTGAAATTTTTTATTAGGTAGAATTTATAAAAAAACGAAATGGAGTTTATAGAAATTTTGATATTTTAATTTGTTTGGCAGTTAATAAATTCCTAAAGTTTAAACAAATAGGTAAATGTCAAGATAATATCGGGCAAGATAGGGAGAAATTTAGATCTTAGTCTATATAAACGAATAAACATTTCAATGACTGCATGATATTGTTATTGCGACCGTTAAAAATTATTTGAATTTAAACAATTAGATAAATGTTATTTCACTTCTAAATGTGGTAAACTTTAAATTTGTACATTATTAACCGAATGTGGAAAAAGTATAATATTCTTAAAATTGCAAATATTAGTGATTGTTTTACTCCATTATTGTTCCATAAGGAGAAAACGAAAATCGGTGCGGAGGACAAATCTTTTGAATTAAAGAAATATTTCCAATGATGAAATATCTCTCTGAAATATTAATGTTTTTTCAAGGTGAGATGAAATGCTTGCAGAATTCAAGCACCTTCTACTAGTATAACATATATATAGGAGGATACAAATGTTTAGGCGCTTCCAGAAAAGCGGCAGATTCGAAATTTTTTTTTGTCGGTAGGATTATGTGCAAAACCGACTAGAAAAAACGAAAATCTGGAAAAATTTCTACATTGCGGCCGCTAAAAATTCAAAATTATTTAAACAAATCTTCAAGGTTTATGTATTTGCAAATGTGCTACGGAGCTGAAATTTTTTTAAAGGTAGAATTTGTAAAAAAAGAAATAGGGATTATAGAAATTTTGATATTTGAAATTTTAAAGATATTTAATGTATAGAGCATGTGAACATACAAAGATTTGGTAATCAACTTAAAGTTGTTTTTGCGGCCTTTTAAAATTTAAACAATTAGATTTCATTTCTGTATGTGCTACAACTTTAAAATTTGGCAGAAATGTGTGGCATTATTAACCCAATGTGTAAAAAGTATAATATTCTTAAAATTTCAAATATTATTGTTTGTTTTACTCCATTATTGTTCCATAAAAAACGAAAATCGACGCAGAGGAGAAATATTTTGAATTAAAAAAATATTTCTAATAATAAAATATCTTTCTGAAATATTAATGTTATTTCAAGGAGAGATGAAATGCTTGCAGAATACAAGCACCAACTACTTGTCAATATATATATAGATGCTTCTTACTTATGGCATATCAGGAGGATAATAATGCCCAGCCAAAACTACAAGAGCTATAATACTGAATGATTCAGCGTTTGTAGAGGTCTTGGAGAAACCTCCAGAATAAATGGGAACTCTCACCTAAGTAACATGGGTTTGACTTCAGAAATTCCGAATATTGCGTTTTTTCCATAAGAAAAACATTGCGCCATGTTTGTAAATTAATTCCATGCACTTGCCGAAAAGCTAGAGAAATAAAAGTGTGAGTGTTGCTAGATGGCCAAAATTCCTATTTGAAATTGACATTGTTTTTGCTTAGTTTCCTGAGTTCGACTCCAGATGCCCCGGAAAATCTCCCATAAGTTAGCATTCCAGTGTGTAGACCAATCTAAAAGCAATAGGGAGCTGAAATTTTGCACTATTATAGAATGTTGCTCACAACCAACCAGAAAACTGGAAAATTTCAAAATTGTTAGGGGTTGTTTTTGCCCAATTTGTACATTAAAGTTTAATAATTTTTATCTCGGAAACTATTTATCGTAGGTACGAGCTTTTGATTTGATTTGTTTATTCCGCTCTGGGACATGTCCCCTAAGAGCGCTTGGAATACAACGATGCGAAAATAGTCTCGTAATCTTACATTCAATCATAAATTCATGACAGACATATATGTATATATACACATAAAATACACACAAATACCCACAATAAATAAATAAGAAATATGCATGAACGTTCTTTACAATTTCCTACCAAGTATTAATAAACTATACATTTTTGATTTAAAACAACTCAAGGAACTGGAGAGTTTCACATGGCCGGGAATTGAATTTCATATTTGGGACCCAACGACCTGAAAGAAATTGTGAAAAGTAGTGGTCCGATGGGCCGGATAATAGAGGTGGCCGCAGTCGAACCTAGCGGTCATAGTCATACATGAGGGCCGTTGGGGGAACAAGTTGAGGCGGTATTGAGGCTGTTTATTTCGAAAAAGTGAGTAAAGGAATATTGAACAAAAGTATTTACGTCTGAATTTTGTGGATAGCCAACCGAGGTTTTCCATATAGGAGAAAATATGGAAGTCTCTCCTGAGTTTGAAAATGAATGTGATGCAGGAATCCATTGAGCGCTGGAGCTTGATGTCGAGCTGATCTGTGAGGTCATTAAATACAAGGCAACATTAGTCAAAGTGGGGGAAGATTAAGGTAGATATAAGCAATTTACGGGTATGTAGAGGTAATAAGTTCCTATTTACTTTCATCTGGTATAAAATTTTGTTTATTTTATTCGAAATGTCTGATAAATGATTTTGCCATGACAAATTTTCATTCAATGTAATTCCTAGATTTCGGACAGTATTTGAGAAGGGAATAGCAGTGATTCCAAGCATAATCTTAGGGATAGTATTTAAATCAAAGGGATTTATTAGTTTTGAACTACCGATAATTATAGCTATGGTTTTTGAGCAGTTTTATATTTTCTGGAAGGTCAAGTAGGTATATTGAAATCAGAAGGGGCCCAAGGACAGAACCTTTGGGATCCCCATAGGGAACTGAGATCCAGTTTGACATGTTTCCATTAGGGTCTTTGATTGCATGGCGACGGCCATCCAAATTTGAATGGAACGAGTTTAATATGGAACCGGAAAAATTTAGATTTTTCATCTTAGATAGCAAACGAGCGTGGTTAACAAGGTCAAAAACCTTACTAAAGTCAAAGAGTACTAGTATGGTTACCATTCTCTTATCGATTGCATATCTTATATCGTTGGTGACTTTTAAGAGAGCTGACTGAGTACTGAAATCCTTACGAAACCCAGATTGAAAAGGATCATATTTTCCGCTCTTCGAAAGATAATCGTTAAGTTGCTGATGAACTATGTGTTCCAAAACTTTGGAAATAGCACATAAAATGGAAATTGGACGGTAATCTGAAGGAGAGAAAGGGATTTTCACCTTTTTGATGGGGCGAACTAGCGAGGATTTCCAGATAGAAGGGTAAACAGAGAAGGATAATGAGCAATTTAGAAGTTCCAGGATAACCGAAGATATTGCGGGAAAAGAATGAGGAAATTTAAAGGTATTTCGTCTATGCCCGTAGAATTAGATTTACAGAGTGAAAGAAACTTGCGTAAGGTATCGAGAGTTATATGCTGAAAGTAATAATTTTTGTCATGGAAAGGAATAATGGCGTCGATAATAGGCGTCGGTGGCTGGGAAGAGAAGAAATGAAGTGATCATTGAATTGGTCTAATGAAAGATTTAGGGAGATACTATTGTCTCTTTGTCGAATTAACCCTAAATGCCTTAATTGCTTCCACACTTGGTTGGATTCGGTTAATCGGGAGAAGCAGGAGCTGTAATAAAGACGCTTATATTCAGTGACCAGCAACTTGATACGATTTCTGAGTGCTCTTCTATATTTGTCGTAGACGAGTTGATTTCAGGATTGCATAAATGCACGTCGAAGCCTATTTGCATACATTTTTTAGCAAATTTTATCAAAAAAACGAAAATCTTAAAGAAATTCCACAAGGCTGAAGCAAAAATTTGCAATTGTTTAAACAAATTTTAAAGGTTTATGTATTTCCAAATGTGCTACGGAGCTGAAATTTTCTTTAAAGAAAGCATTTGTAAAAAAACGAAATAGGGATTTTATAAATTTTGATATTATAATTTTTTGGCTGTTTAAAATTCTTAAAGTTTAATCAAATATATAATCTTTAGGTACTACGGGGCGAGCTAGGAAGCTGAAATATATAAGTCATCTAGACCTTAGCACAAATGCACATATAAACATTTAAAAATCTCCAAGAGTGTTTTAAAATGTTTAAAACTTAAACAAGTAGATAAATGTTCTTTCACTTCTAAATATGTTACAGCGTTAAAATTATGCTAAAATGTGTGGAATTAGTGCCTCACAATGGAAAAAGTATAATATTCTTCACATTATCAATTTTAAGGATTGTTTTACTCCAATAGTTTTCCATAAAGAAAGAACGAAAATCGGGCTGAGGTGAAAACCTTTGTAATAAAAAAATATTTCTAATAATGAAATATCTCTCTGAAAAATTAATGTGTTTCAAGGTGAAATGAAATGCTTGCAGAATTCAAACACAAACTACTTGTGGGTATACATATAAATTGCATATTATATATATATATATATATATATATATATATATATATATATATACATTTTTTTCAGTTTTGCAACTTTTGTACCAAGACCCAAGATGGCAAGGATGGGAGGGGGAACCAAACGTTGGGAGTCCATTAAAATTTATCCTATTCGATGTCGAAAATAAAAACTCTCTCTATATATATATATATATATATATATACACTTGTGTGTATATATATATATAAATTGTAAATAATAATATATATACATTTTTTCTGTTTTGCATCTTTTGTACCAAGACCCAAGATGGCAAGGATGGGAGGGGGAACCAAACGTTGGGAGTCCATTAAAAATTACTCTATTCGATGTCGAAAATAAAAACTCTCTCTCTCATATATATATATATATATATATATATATATATATATATATATATATATACATACATACATACATACATACACATTTTTTCTGTTTTGCAACTTTTGTACCAAGACCCAAGATGGCAGGGATGTGAAGGGTAACCATTCGTTGGGAGTCCATTAAAAATTATCCTATTCAATGTGGAAAATAAAAACTCTCTCTCATTATATATATATATATATATATATATATATATATATATATATATATATATATTGAAAATAGGAATATATATATACATTTTTCTGTTTTTCAATATTTGTATCAGGACCCAAGATGGCAGGGATGGGAGGGGTAACCAATCGTTGGAAGTCCATTAAAAATTATCCTATTCGATGCCTAAAATAAAAAGTTTCAGCAGTGATCTCGAGAATTTTTTTACCAAGCGCGAGTACCCGTACATAAAGCTCTCAATTTGTTCAAACTGTTATTATCAATGTCCTCAAGTAGCGTGTTGTTTTTTTTTTAGATCGATCTTACCGAACGGTCGCGGATAACTCTTAAAATGGTTCGCGTAAATGGATCGATGCGATATTTCTCTCTCTCTCTCTCTCTCTCTTTCTCTCTCTCTTTCTCTCTCTCCATCTTTCTCGCCCGTCTCAAAATCTCCCGTCTCCTTCCTTAAATCCCATCGCTCACCTCTCCACCCCACACCCTTTCTCACTCCCTATAACTCGCCTCCTCCTTCCCACACGACCTTCTTTTGCACCCAAGGAAAAAGCCTCTTCGGTCCTCCTCTCATTCTCTGAATCTCCGCTTCATGGAATGGCTTCGGGGTCCATATCATATCCTCACTTTTTACCCCTACCGCCGCCCACCCCTTTCGCGCTTCCCTCGATCTCCCCCGACCACAAAGTGGTTGCCGTGGCAACGGTCCCTGAGCCCCTCAAACAGGTAAAGTGGAAGAGAGAGAGAGAACGAGGGAAATAGGGATGGCGAGACCTTCGATGGGGGAGGGGGTAAGTGAGAGAGGAAAAAAGGAGCGACGAAAACCGCTCTTTGCCTCCGGTTTTCCACGTGTTAAATTGTTTAACGGCGTTTGTTGTAAAATATGAACCATTTCTGTCTCTCGAGCGAAGTTTTCCCTTGGGGTTTTTTCCTCTGTCCCTTTTTTTATATATTTATGGGAGAAATGGTATAGAGCGTGGGACTTGGACCGAAAATAACGTCCTTCCTCCGTCTCCTCGATTGTCGCTCCGCGTCCGCCTGTGCGTTTCGCCGCAAACGTTTCACATTAATGGGAAAAATGTTTACCGAGGAATTTCCGCTTCGAGACGGGTAATAAGGAGGAAGTTACGTACGATGTGGTCGGAAATATTTTTGAGAGGAAGATGTTGGCAAAATGTTCCCTTTCAAGCGATAACTTTCGGCTTATTTGTGCTAAGGAAAAGGCAAATTTATCTTAAGAATACGAGCACTTCCAAACATACAAAAAAACCTTTTTGATGCGCGTATTTTATAACATCTCATAGGATTTTTTAAATAATGAACTCTCGCGAGTTTAAGTTAATTCAACAATCTTCAATATGTATTGCCTCAACGTCCTATCAGATTTGGAGGAGTTCATGAAAGTTATCTATAACCCAAACAATGTTGTTCTGCCTGTCATCCATGATATGATCATCCAACTTCATAGTTTGATTCTCTGAATACAAATCAATCTTAACCCGAGCGGTTTTGCTGAGGATACAGATATCTTATCATTCCACATCAATACTTTTAACAACATATTCATACACACACACGCACATATAATTTAAAAAATAATTAGACCGCGCAGGTCAGCGCTCCGTCCTTCGGAAGGGACGTTAAGCAGTTGGCCCCCTTGGTGCTCTTCGTAAAGAGTAGACTAATGCCGGCACCGTGTTTCCCTCCTCTCTTGTGCGTGTTTTCGGTGTGGAAGGAGTAATGGCTATAATAATCCAAGAGGTTGATTAGCCAGAAATTCCATACGAACAAACAAAAGATAATTGAAGAATTCACCTTGTAGTTGATTGAAATTGAAAAAAATGCATACCAATAGCCATAAAAGGTTTTAAAAAAACAGTTTCGCATGGCTGTAGCGTTTTTAAACAAAAATTGCGTATGCGTTCGGTATGTCCGTCTGTCATATACGCTAATTCCTCCAACGATAGCAGATTTTTTCGCCAATCGATTTAGTATTCTGCCCCGTAGTGCACGTCTCCTCCTGGAGTTCCGTCTGCCCGTTTATCTGCCGTATCTGCTAACTCCTAATCGAATCAGTGTTCTGCCTCGTTGTGAATGCTTTCTCGGTTTGTCCGTCTGTTGTTCCAAAAATGTTTTTGAAAAAACTGAAATTTGCCGCCTGTTTTAGCAGCTCATTCCATACTTGTTATAAACTACTACCGGTAAATTGTCACTGACTACGGCGGCTTTTTAGCTGAAATGCGCATCTCCTTTCTACAACCTTTCCGCAACCTTTCCGTAGCTATTTGAAAGTATAACTTGAGTAACAAACAGCTAGTTATAAAACTCAAACTTTCATTGAATCCAAGTACAAATTTCTTCTTTGGCATCCTCATGCTTTAAAATAATTTTGTTTATTTTTAATACTTCTCGATTTCCTCAAAATTGTCAGTTATAAGAAATCGGCTGTATACATAGGGGACAAATAACTTTCCGAAAGCCTCGGGCGGGAATCAAAATATAAGATAAGGTGTAGCGAGATATTCAATCAAAAGCGAGTAGACCTTGCTCGGGATAGCCAATCTCACGTCTGGAACGTGAAGCACGTAAGGACCTCCTTTCTCCTCAGGAGGGCGCACGGGCAGTCGGAATGAGATTTCTCTTAGGTCTGATTCTATCAGCGGGGAAAGAAATTCATGTGACGCCGTGTGGGTGATTCGTGACTGAAAATTCGGACCCTTCTCAAATTTTAACCAGATTCTGCCAAGAGGATGAACGGAATCGTATGGAGACTTGGTATAAGGAAAGAAGAAGGGCTTACTTTTGACGAGAAAAATCGAATAAAAATGTTTTCGAGGAAATTGGGTTTTCGATTTTTTCCTAAGAAACGCAGCAGATGTGTCTAAGCGGCTGACATCTCAAGACAGGCGGCTTTTTCACCGTTTCTCGGTGCCTCTCTTAATATCAAAAGAGGAAGAAGCGTTCGGGTAATTACTTCCACGCCAAGATCCAAACACGAGAACGTAACGGTTTACAGCTTACTAAAATCCGTGCTCCATGCTTTGGAACCCAGAAATCAGCACTTTCACTGCACTCGGTTACCGTTTGAAGGATTAAAGAGGCCTGTTACATATTACGGCCGCAAAATGAGCTTTTTCATTGACCCGTCGGGCGGGAGGAAGGGGAAAAGGAGGGTGATTTAATTAAGCCGTAAATCCTCTGCGTGTCCATGTTCGGAACGAAGGACGGGATGGATTTCTCTCCAAGCCGGCTATCGTGTGCCCAATATTCGATCGCTACGGAGCTGTCGAAAAAAATAAAGTCGGTGGCTCGTACGAATCATATATCACATCACATGCAAATCTCATTCGTTTTTAAATTTAAATAGAAGGCGCAATATACATGACAAACTTTCTCATATACGTGGTCCACTGCGTACGCTTGTAAAAGAAAAACGCTTATAATTCAAAGTTACCCGTAGTTTAGCGTATATTTTAATGCCACTGATCGATATTTAGTAATTTTTTCGGATATATGGCTTAGTTAGTACTATTTTTGACATCAGGCTGTACGATTGTATGGATTTAAATCAAAATCCTTAGCCATTTTTGAGTAAATCGAATTTTCTTCAAAATATCCTAGAATAAAGTACCCTTAATTGTTGCGCAATGTTGTTCATCTCTTCAGAATACCTTTTATGAATGATATTATCCATAAATATGATATATCATTCGATTTAGTATAACCGTAAGACTGTAGTAAGGTTTGAAGTGGATCGCGGCGGAGGCGTGACGTCATATGGTAGCATAGGTAGCTTAGCGTAAATTTTAATGTAACTGGACGCCATATAGTGATTTTTTGAGACTTATGGCTTACGCAGTATTATTTGATACATCAGGCTCTACAAATTTATTGATTTTAATCAAACTCTATGGAGACATTTTTGAGTAAATTAAATTTTTCTAAAAATTGGCAAGAATAAACTACCCTTTATTTTTGTGCAATATCATTTTTATGAAAAAATGGTCCGCAAAAATGATATATTGCATAAATACGAGATACCATTTGAATTAATGTACGCGTTTGGGTAATAGAACGGCGAACATACAGACAGACGCACGACATGGCGAAACCCACTTTTATGGACTCAGGGACACCTAAAACGTGTATTTCCATCAAAATCTCGAAGTCGAATTTTTTCACTATTACAATACCTGCCTAATATACTACGTATATGAGAAAGTAAAAATCGGTGTGACATGTATTGCAAAAAAATATCTGGTGCCATATACTGTTTATGTGCCATTGTTAGTGAAATTAATCTCTAAAAATGGACGGATTACAATCAGAGTCCATGTAGACGTTTATGAGTAAATCTAAAAATTGTGATAATCGACCATAACAAGCATACGTTTTTCCGTGATATGGTTAATTTCAACAAAACGTCTATCCCCGGTCCTATACTACTGCATAGATACGAAAATCTGTCATATTTGGTGACAATACAAAAACGGTATCTCCCAAGAAAAAACTCCGAAGCATCTAAAACATACATATCAAAACATTTTTTCTTCACGATCACATTATTCTGTTATTGAGAAATTAAACAAAAAGCTAATCTTCGACGAATTGACAAATTTGTCAGCATTTGACCAGTTTTTAATCCGAACCTCCTGGAATAACAAAAATAAAATTATAAATTTGAATTTTGGTAAATACTAAACGTTATCGAAAATACGAGTCACGAACGTATGAATGACGTAGGTTTATCTTCGCCATTCCGTCGCAGTTAAAGTGGCTGCACGTCGACATCAGTCATTATCGAAACATTCGCTGTGCAGTTGAAACTTTCGGTGTCAGTGAACACGCCTACGCTTCGCTTAACTCTTCCGTTACCATCCCGACTCCGCATCAGTCCGCGAAATGAGCCCGATAAACTGGCGTCGTCGTCGCCGTCATCAAGAAACCGAGGAAAAACCAGACCGACCACGCGTAGGAGATGGATAGATGAAAGGATTCGGAGAGACAATTAACGAAAGGAAGGGGTTATTGGGTCGAAAGCGTTAAGAGAAGAGAGCGACGGATGTGTAGGTCCCGAATAACCGAACGTATCCAGAAGGAATGGATTAAAGGTTTCGATACCGATAATTATGGAATTTCCACGCGGATAAACAATGTAAGTAATGGGGGAATGCCCGGAAGTGGTCGAGTCAATGCATTTCCATCGCTTTTAAGGTTTTGATTCGCGAGATAGAGAGGTGTGTTTGTGCGTGGGATTAAAATTTAATAAAAAAATTGATTTCTTAAAATATCTATTAGAACGTTTCAATGATCCGACAATTATAGGGTCAAGGATCAAATTATGACAGTACTGATTTTTTAAAAATTTCCAAATAATACCACAACATATAGATGATAGGAAAAGCAAAAGCGGCTTTCAGAAGAAAGAAACACCTACTTACGGGGAATATAAGGCAAGATATACGCAAGAAGTTCATAAATACTATGTATGGAGTATAGATTTATACGGGGCAGAAACATGGACGCTGAGGAAAAATGACATCAAATGCTTGGAAAGATTTGACATGTGGACTTGGAGGAGTATGCTGAGGATAAAATGGACGGATAGGATGAAAAACGATGAAGTGCTACGAAAAGTAGAAGAGAAGCGTATGATTATACAGACTATTTGAAAGAGGAAGGCAAACTGGGCTGGACATTACCTGAGGAGAGAGAGTATGATTAAAGACGTGTTAGAAGGAAAACTAGATGGAAAAAGGGGAAAGAGGTAGGAAAAGGTTTCAGCTGATAGACGATTTGAATGGGAAAAAGAGTTATCAAGATATGAAGAGGAAAGTGGAAAATAGGAGTATATGGAGAACCAGGTTTAACCATGAATAATCACGGACCTGTATACGGACAGACTACCTATGATGATGATGATGATGATGTAGATGATATACCAGGCGTTGCCCGGGAAATTAAGAACAGATGTTTTTTATTTTATTTAATTCAGTTCAATCGAATCTATCTGCTTGAAGTCGGTTTTGTCTCTGTTCTGAATTATCTGCTTCTCTTTATGTTCTAATTATTTTAGAGATATTTTTATTCAAGCTATTATAGCATATTTTGGTTTCTAGGGCGTTGAAAATATTTTATCACAATATGACTTGAATTTTCTGATTTTAGCTAATTAATATTGAACTAAGGCTCTTGTAATGGGATGTAAGCATGCATGTTTCTCTTCCTTCGGGCATAAAAGAAAGTCATGCCAAGTTTGGTATCTTCGAGTTTTTTTATTAGCAGGCAGACAAACAAACTTTCAAAAACATATATTAATATCAGCCATAAGAATTCAATGGAATATTTCAGTAATCCAATAAACGAAGAAACGATGCGCGATGTATGGCAGATTTGATATTTTTTATCGATTTCAGTCGTAATTGGCATAATTTAGTTTATTAACAATTTCAAACTATACTCCCGAGTGGAAAGCAGCAGTAAAACCTCGGTATCAACGTCTAAGAACGCCACTCTCTCATAATCGGTTGTTTTCTAAAAAATATCTATTTTAAAAACATCCACCTATAAACTAAGTTATTCCATATTCCATTCGGCAAATGTGCTTCTAAATCATGTTTGTTTCGACAATCGTCACTCAAGGGTGCCGTCTGTTGGCCCAATTCGGTGTAGGTGACCCTGTTCTTATTCCCTCTCAAAGCTATAATTTCAGTTTGTTCGGAATTGAAGAGTTTCTAGCCTTTATTATAGGGCCCCCATGAGTATCAAATCTGTTATAGGCCCATATGAGACTTCTGATTGTAGGTCTTAAGCGTGGTGAGTGAAAATATCAAGGGTTATGGAGGAATTTTTCGAAAATATAAACAAATCACTAAAAGGCGGAATTTTTCGAAAAACATGTCTCCAAACTGATTTTGAAATTCTAGAATTTTTAGGGCCAGAATTTTTTTTATCAAAACTTTTTCTATAGACGTATTTTTCAAAAAATCCATTTTCTGACGTAAATTTAACAAATGATAATATAATTTGTCCGCCTACGAAAGCTCTTAAGATTATTTTAACCGGTTCTCCGTTCTCCAAACTCATTGCTTATCGTTGCGAAACGATACGTCCATTTTTGATGGAGTGGTGTGCACCTGGGCGTGTCTACCGCGGGAATCTTCTGTCATCGTGAAAGAGCAGTTTTCCGCTGATAGAACAACGACGGAATGAAAGGTGACGATAATTTGATCCTTAGGTACATGACCCGTTAATTACCGTTTATTTTCCAATTCGGTTGAAAATGGGGTCCATTAGTCGCGGTCTGGCCTCTGATCGGAACAAGTATCAGGACGCAGACAGAGTGAGATAGCCGGTTGGAAGGGTGTTAAAGCAAACGCGAGCCTTAATATAGCTATTCTGCAAAAGCAATATTTCCGTAAATTTACGCCTCGAATCCTTCCGTATTGATCTTCGAATACTACGTGGAATAAATAATCACTTTCCTTCAGTTGCGGTATCTCTTTAGTCAACAGAAACGGTTTCTATGGTGCATTCCTCTACGAAGTATGGTTTTCCTCTCTTTCCTTTTGTTTTTCATGCGAACAATTAGTAATAGTTCGAGTGTCGGATCCGGTTTTTAAAACCTCATTGATCAATTAAAGCACGGAGGCAAACTCCACTACTCAAACTTGGTAACACGAGGCTCACACCTCAGAATTAGGCGTCGCGGAAACTTGTGAGCTTAATAACGAACGCATTTTGTTTTGAAAAGCGTTGCTGCTAACATAGCACTAACGAACGTATCTCAAATTCACAATCAACTCGTAGAACAAAACATACTCTGCGGGTTCAGTGCTGAAGTTGGTTTCCATTTGTAAGCTAACGAGAAATTCCGCTTGCATTGGTTACCGGATTTTCTTTATTTGTCTGTTTTGCCTCATATGTACAACACCTCGAATGCCAATCGACCTACTTCCAGACCATGTTTGTTTTGCATTTAATACGAGTTTCGCGTTCTTATTCTTAACTCCTATGATATGTGACAAATACTTCTCCCATTTTCTAGGTCGACTGACATTCACCTTTTCGCGTACCTTACCCATGCTATTTAATATGTAAAGAGTAAATGCAAACGATTCTTTCTTATGTTTTTCAACAGTGCAAATCTGCTTAGATCGGTTCATTTTTTCCGAATGATGACTTCAAACTTATTAATCCAAGCTTACAACTAAAAATCTTACTTACTAGGGTGTTTCGTTCCGGGTCCTAACAAGAGACGATAAAAACCATAAATAAAACAGTGGAAAATGATTATGGGCATGAATTCCATAACAAAATGTGTACGATAATATATATTGGCAACAATATTATCACAGTTTTAATCATACGTCCTTCATCTAATTTTCAGCCTAAAGCTCGATTTGAGTTCGGAGTTTCAAATCTAAATGTATTTCATAAGTAATAATATTTCATACATGAGATTATTTCCTACATTTGCAAATTGCACTCCCCAGTTCCCTTCCGGAATGGAAAGTTTCGCCGCCGCCAGTTCGCCGCAGTCGTTTCGCCGCTGCCGTTTCGCCGCGAGGTACGGTCCGCCGCCGTCGTTAATTAATTTTTAGTGTATTGGGAATAATAGGCTAAATCGATTTCAAGGAAATTTGGTGTATAGAATCTTCACGTAAAAACATGACGTGCTTGGAATTTTGTGCCTAACTATCCAGCAGAGATACCAAAATTGTAACTTAAAACATTTCTATTTTCACGAATTCGGAATAGGTTAGCCCAACCAGTTTCAACTAAATTTATTACATATACAAGTATTGCTTCAAAAATAGAATTTTTCTTAACCGACTTAATTTCATGGCTTCCTTGAGCTTATATGGAAGTGCAAGATAACCTTTGGAACAAAAGTCAAATTTCAAAAAGTTTAAAGCAAAAATTAACAAATTTACCATAATAACTGATAAGTTCACAAGATTTTAGAGCAAATGATTGAACGACTATCTCTGTAATTAAGAGTGTCGCATTTATATCAGCGATAGTCAAGCTGCTTTCATCGATGGCGCATCCTTGGAAACTACGCTAATATCATACATTAATCATTAACTCTGCTAAATTTCCGTTTTCATATAGATAAAATATCCTTGTCCTTAAAAACATTTTAATTTTGTTTCTCACCTCCTGATGCATACAAACAAAACAGTCCAACTGGTACGCGCTCTAAATAACTCTGCGCCGAACTGTGAACTCATCATCGAATTGAGCCTTGCCAAAACAAAACTTGGAAAATGAATGTCATAACCGGATTAGGCATACTGTCTGTTCCGAACTAGGATTAAACCCTTGATGTATAAAATGTTTTTTTACATAGCTAGTAGCTTTAACGTCCTTTCCGGTCAAGTTCTCTTAAGTCAGACTGAGACAAAAGGAACGAATGTATGTTTTGTTGGCATTGATTAAATCTCTTGCACCAGGTGCATCCCGTCAAATCTTAGCCATAAATACACACATCCCGACAAATCCAGTCAAATCCTTGATGGTGCTTGCGCTATTCTGCCCATCCCGACAGCCGGGTCAGCTGTGAATAACAAATCTACTTTTTTCATAAAATTATGTAATTATTTTTAACTTTATACTAAGATCATCATTTTACCAAATGTAATATTTCTATACTTAAAATTCATTAACATTGCCCGCGATAACATTTTCATATTTTATATAAAGAATTCACGCCGCTTTAAATAAATGGGTTACAAATGTCGTGTTTATCCAATTGGAAATCGAGATTTTTTTAGAACTCAGATATCAAAGATAATCTTAAATTCGCGCAGGAATTAAAACAACTATTTAGGTCACTGTTTATATGGCAGTTTTGGCGGCCTGGTAGGTATTTATAGGCTATTACAATAAACTTTGCCGTTCACGTGGAAGCGTTTCAGAGAATTACCGCGAACCGCAAATCGAAAATGATGGTTAGATTGGGAATCGGTTCACGTATCCACGAAACGCAACTTCGTAAAACTTTACATCGCAAAATCCTTAATTAAAAACAATACATGTACATCATCATGATATAAGCGAAAATAATGACACTCGGCTTTAATTAAGATAAACTCAACTACCCAGGGTAACTCTTTCCAGATTTGTGCCGCCGACCGTTTGTGTCTTGAAGCATGATGGTACAAGATATGTCGCACTGCTTTCAGAGGATTTGTATAGTAATAATGTCTTTATGATCACTTCAACAAGACCTCCTCACATTAGTTGTACCAAGTTATCACATTATTACGTTTAAATTCACAATATTTTTATCAGGATTTTATGAACAACTTTGAGTTCTTATTTATACTAGTGAATTACCCGTTGATACGCAACTTCAAATTTTGGAAACAAAATCATATATTTTGATTATAAAAAAAAGTATTTTATTTATATTTTTTATTAATAAAACCCCATGTTTTATTAAACACTGAGCTACGGAAGCTAACAAACAAAACAATTTTGGTTATTAAAACAAACAAAAGAAAAAATGACGGAAAAATGAACCTTACAAAATAAACAAATTTAAATGCAAACTAAAATGCAAATTAAAATGCCTTACACTCATTCCAGTGTTTATGAAATGGTGAAACGAAATTTCCTGGAATCGCTGGAAATCCTTAACAAAACAATCTTGAAATTAGAAACTCAACAAAATGTGTTAAATACGTAATAATTTGGGACTCCTGTTATCGTAAACAAAATGTTAAAGTTTAATAATTGCATGGTCGGTAAGGCAACATCCCGTTAAAAAGCTAAGATTTTTCCAACATATGTAATTAAAACGTTAAATTCCACCGATTTTTAATTGAAGGCGATAAGAATAAGAAAATTAACATTTTTTCCTGTAACACAGTCCAGATCCTAAGATCAAAGGTCAATTATTTCTTATTTAAATTGGCAAAATATTAAAAGCCTGCATGTAAATAAATCGATTTTTATGTCTTATCTTATGGAAAATAAAGCTTAAACCGTGGAGTTGAACTGGGCTCTTTTCTCGGAATTTTTTCTTCATTGCCTTTTAATATCTAAATCAAGCATTTCTGCCAAATTTCACTCTTCTACCTCGCCGGAAAATTAGTTAAACCACGTGAAAAATTGCCAGCAGGGGCGGTGACGTCAGCAATTTAGCCTCGGACGGACGGACCCTCGGCAAATTACAATAAATTATAAAACATTACGCAACATCTGCGAAACGAATTTTCCGCTTACCTATAAATATACTAATGGCTGAAAGAATTTATAGTCCAGGAAAAAACATCCGCAGAAGACCCTAGCGCGAAATTAACCCTAAGGTAAGTAATGGTCGAATAGGCGTCAAGGGTGGAGTCGACGTTCGCCGCAGGTTCCATTTTGCTAATCCTTCCTCGCCGTAGGCTTTTTTCAATGTAAAACTCTGGTATCAATCGCTACTACTACCACTGATTTCAAACGTCACGAACGCCGCTAGGATCATACGCTGGGCATATTCATTAAGCTGTTCGTTATAGGCTTATGAGGCAAGTAATTTGGATGCTGCACGGACAATGAATCAAACTACGCCAGATTGAGATCGGGAATTTGTGCGGCTTGATCTTCAATTGCTGCGAATAGAGATTATTATCAATTATGATCCTTGAGTTTGCAAAACTTACCGCGGTAACCGCAAAATGGGTCACAGGATGGGAAATAACTAATAAGCAAATATGCGAACGGCTGTGGCGCACATTTATTTGGCCTTCGCGTTCGTTTACTATTGGATGTTAGAGAGGTAAAGAATAATGAGCGAGGCAGACTTAACGCACGACAAAATCGGGGCAAATTATGCCAGAAAAAGTAAAAAAATTACTTTCCGGGAAGAAATTTTATACCTGAGAGGTCATATTAAATTCCTGGATCCATTTACATTCCGGAAAACACGGTAAGGTGATAAAAGAAAAACATCCGAAGAAAGAGAGCGAATTATTCAGCGTGAAATGCATACATTGTCAACTTCATGTTATACACCCGCACATTCAAGGATAAGAATTTAATAATTAAAAATTCTGGTATGGCCACCATATGACTTTCTCCATACCAGTAATATTTCTAAAATTCCAAATAGGTTACATAATAACAAATATTTTAAGGAACTGCGAGAAAAATTGAGACTTGACAAAGAACAGAAATAAACTCGAACCAAAGCCTTCTGATACTTGATATAGCCACAAAGCTCCAACAATTAAGAAAATAAAAAGGAGCGTTACTAAGACGTAACTAAGCGTAAGGTGTTTACAGTAGTCACCGGTAGGAGGCGTGGTGCTGGCAGCTAAAAAATATAATTTTTAAAATATCTCTTAAAAATGTATTATATGAGAAAATATTTCAAGCAAAAGTTGTAGAAATTTACATTTCCTACAACATTTATTCCTATATATTTTTACATATATCAAACATTAAAGCATAGTTTTCAAAATAACTGAGAAGTGACAAGAGTAAACACCCAATTCTGTTTGACCGATTTTTAGCAAAATATATTCGGCTCATAATTTTCATAAAAATGTTGAATATAAAGTTTGGTGTTGACCTGATTAATAGTTTTTGAGTTACAGCACCCACAAAATAACTGTCACATACACACACACACACACAGACATCATCGAGAAAATGGTCAAAACGTTTTATGTGACCTCAAAACGTGTATTTCCGTTGAAATCTCGAAATCGATTTTTTTCATGAAAACAATACTTTCCCCTATACTACGTATGGAGAAAGTAATAATTTTGAAATTCCTCAAGTATCCATAACAAGTATATGAAAAACCAAATTCGCATTTGTAGCTGTTTTTAGTGGTAATTCACCAAAAGTATATTCTAAGTTAAGCTTAGTGATTCCTGAGATGAGCATTTTTCTCAATTTTATTGATTTTACAGTGCTTATTCTTGAATTTTTTTCAGCCATAAGACAAGCTTGATAATTCTCGGTTGGACACCCAAACAAGTCTACTGGCCACTCTCCTTCTCCACGATGTGATCAGAATATAAGCTTGCAGTGATGTATACGCACACACGATCAACACTCCACTGAATAAGTGGACGTGACTTGAAAGACGACTATGTAAACTTCACCCGTTTCGTCGAGACAAGTCAAATATGACTTGGCTGGACTAGATGGGACTGAGCACCACCCTACTTTCTGCGTTACACGTCGTCGCATTGTTTCCGCCCGCTGCGGCACCCCTTTTGGCAAAATTACATCTTTGTTTGCTATTCGTCGCTTTAGAGTGGGGTAATGTAATTTCGAGAGTGGTCCTCTGACCTATCTTTGCAAAGTTTACAAAGAAATCATCGCAATCTATACCATTTATATAATTTTATCTTGAAGTAGAATATCTAAGTACATACAGAAGCATATTCAACTAATTTTGTGACCATTTTTCAATGAAACTTCATCAGTCCAGTAGATAAAAATAATTAAATATGTAACTATTTTACTGGTCATTTTTATTTTTTTAGTCGACTATCCAGTAACCACCATTGATGAAGGATGCTTCCTTTTCGAAATACCTATCTTACAATAAAAAATGAAAAAAGAAAAAAATATTCCTAATAGCATCCAAGGATTTTATTTAAGAGCTACCCGTTCCGACGTAGTACTTTACCACGAGCATCAGTAAAGTCGATTGAACTTAATGGAGAAATTTTCTCTTTTTCTATTTTATTACAAATATAGATTTCCGCAAATCAACAGATAAATCATTAAAATTAATGCGCAGGCATTTTTTGGCTTCTGGATCTACTCAAGTTATCAATTTGTTTTATAGATTTAGTCAAGGATTCATAAAAACCGTAACAAAACATTTCGCGAATAGCCTGCCTTGATTCACATCCGAATAGTTTTTTGTGGCAGTCATATTGTGCAGTAATTACATCTAACATGCTTTTCAGCAAAAATATGATTGAGAGAGATAACGCTCGTCTCGTTTTCGGTCTCAATGCTGTTTAAAACTGTTTATTTCAACCCTTAAATTTTGAATAGGTCCCCCGCTATGTTTTTACCTAAGCCATTTTATCACTCGTGAATCGGAGAGAAACATTCCCGAAAAGAATTACTTCGGATATTTTTTGAATCGCTTCACGCAACGTTAAGAAAGCGCAATAGAGGCGAAAATATTTATTGTTTACTGAAAACTTTATGTCGCGTACTCTCGGAGCTTGGGCAGGTGTCTCTACGTAACTCCGAAGAGTGATACTTGACGGGAGTCGTATCACGAGATGAGATGTAGCGAAATTTTCCAGAGACAGAGTAATAAAAAAAGTATGAACTTTATGTCGCAGCAACGAGGGAAGATAAAAAATTCCGTGCGGAAATACCTTAAGAGTTTGCGGAGTTTACGGAACGTAAACATGAAAAGGATTTGAAGCGGCGAGTTTATGAAATTTTAAACGGCAAAATATTTCAACCCGAATCACGCGGGGAAAATACAGGCATAAATATATAGATACACACACACGAAATGAAGGGGAAGTGATGAAAAAATAACGCTCGTTGATGAGCTACATTCTCTAAGAGCTCCAACTCATTTCCAGAAATCGCTCCCTATCGCGGCAGGGAATACTCCTCTTTGTATTGATTACAGAGCGAAATTCGTGATGTGTTTGCCGCTTAAGTGATCAACTTATTATGTATTGATCTTCTAAGCTTCAAAACGATTTGAGGATCTTAAAATCGATCATTAATGTCATGACCTCATAGGAAGTCGTGTCTATTGAACTCTTTACGGAGATTTAAAATAAAAACCTTGGACAAAATTGACAATTTCTGTTTTTTTCTACGGAAAATCCGTTTTTACGGAATGAACTTGGCATGACGACGAAATCTCGTCAAACGATTCTAGAAGCACGTCGAGCAGGATGGTCTAAAAAAAAGAGAAGTCCATTGGGTTAATATAAGGGAAGCCGTTAAGCGTGGGAAAGGGGTATGAGGAAGGCAATGAAAAATTTTACTGGTTGAGGCCAATCCCTGCGGCCGGGAAAAATAACGAGAGATGTCTTTTTCCGGTAGTATCCGCTTCCTAAAAGGGGTTATTTCCACTGCACAGCTATCTCGCACACTACTTCCTAGCGTGACAGTAGAGGGCAGGTTAGATGCGAGTTTGGTTTGCACGGGATTAACTAGCCATTAAAGTTAAGGTCGCCATTAAAACATTTTGCCAAAGCGCCACATAGAGACCTGACCACAAAATCTATATAAGCAAGCGATAAAACCAAAATACGTTTTGCTTTATTTAAATGGGCCCCGTTTATTCTCGGTGTATTTCTTATGGAGTTGGCTAAATAAGTTTGGTGAAATAAGGACTGATCGATTCAAAGAAAGAAAGTAATTTAAATAGAATATACGTGCGTTAATGAATTGGTAGTTCAAGAATAAACAGTCCGGATACTTTGAAACCAATGGATGATCGAAGAAGCAAATGAATTTATGAAACGGCAGAGAGAACCTGAGTCAATTTTCAGTCGTCTTCACTGATGGTTTAACCATTTTTTGTTTTAAATAATTTTGATAATCATATTCCGGATATTTACCACTGACGGCGGCCCTATCTACACATCGTCGTGCAAATCACCAGATAAATAGGTTTTTATAAAAATTCTCACGAGTCATAAGATAACATGGACCTCGATAACGCTATCCTACGGTTGATCGCAAGCATTATCATCGTGATATTGTCTTTCTAAATAAGTTGGTTTTTCCTAATACCTCCACAGTTAAATCTTCCAACATGTAATTCTCTAAGAACATTAATCTAGCATTCAGCCGGCGCTCCACTAGCGATTCCAATCGCTAGATTATATCCGAAATACGCGTCTGGTTTACTCAACCGTTTCATGACTTCAGGAATCACTTTGATCACCTATTTGGAAAACAAGCGAAATGCGCTCTATCGGCAATAACAGTCAAGGACTATTTTCACCGAAAGGTAATCTGTTGCAGAAAATTAACACGTGCTTATGTGCAACTCTAGCTTCAACAAGTGCGACGTTAGGTTACTTATTCTTCATCTTAATAATGGCATAACTTTGATCCAATTATTTAAGAGTAACAATTTTTTTCAGAAGGCTTGTGTCGATGTTTAGCCATCAAACGACTCCCAGACTACTAAGAGTGCTTCTTGCAGAACCATCGAAAGTTTTGTGAATTATTTATAGTTCAAAACAATCGCGATTTGGTCTACTCGATTTTTATAGTGTGACCATCATGTCATTGACATTTTAACCGGTTTTCGTCAACTTACAATTTTTCAAAAACGCATATTTTTACATTCGATTCGCTCAACTTTAAAAATCTCCGGAATATAATCCGAACGTGTTAGGCGCTCATAAAGATGTTCTTTTGTAACG
The DNA here is from genome assembly GCA_028673005.1 of Tanypteryx hageni. NCBI lineage: Eukaryota > Metazoa > Arthropoda > Insecta > Odonata > Petaluridae > Tanypteryx > Tanypteryx hageni. Next base: position 98,906,519 of record CM054116.1, read on the forward strand.
TTTCCTCTGAATGGAAAAAGAAATGAAGCGGTGAGGTTTGTGTTCCGGTTAATAATGTAGCCTGGTGGATTTCACGATAATATTTAGTCTCCGTTCTTCCGGACACCCAAATTTAATATACTCTCCCTTTCATTCTCTTTCTCCCTTTCCACTTTCTCTCTCTCCCGCCCGGCTGTTCTTTTGAAACATCCTTTAATATTCCACAATCCCCATTTTCCCATGACCCACCTCGTAATGCCAAATCTACCACCTGGGCGGCGACCAATTTTTCCTCCATTTTTGCCGTACTGACGCTCACATCTCCGATACCAACCTTATTGGAATTTACGCACGTTTCACGGCAATGGATATCGTGTGTGCGAGAGGGCTCGCGCAACCAAGTGTGGGTGTCGTTGTAGCGATTGTCGATGTGTGCGTGTGTTACACACCAGCGAAAATATCCAGGTCCAAAATTCTCTAATTCTCGGCGAAATAAACAAAACGCTTAAAATGAGTAGCGAAAGAGTTATAAAATTAAAACGAAATGCCGGCACTGATAAGTCGAGCCACCCATAAAACACTTTTAATGGCATCCTTTCGGCCGTAAAACTGTGGTGGATGTTTAATAATTTTCATGAAGTCTTCTCTCGAGCTGTTTTGTTTTTTTGGGACTACATTTAGGTATGTAGAGAGGAGTAAAACATTTCATTAATATTCATGGCGTCGTTGCATTAATTCCCATTATACGAGCGTTCTTATCTCAAATGAGAATGTTTGTATTCCTTTGACGCTCGATCCAGATATGATAAGGGAAATGGGATCGTTGTGCAAGCGAGCGACCTAATGCACAGGATTCCGACGCCACTCAAGATGCGAATACGAATATGGCGAACCAAGCAGTTCCTGCAGCAACGGTTGCTCTAAAGGTTATTGAAACGGCCCCTAGGACGATATATATATATCACAAATCACATTGAGAATAAATTCTAGAAGTGCGGGCATGAGATTTAAAATAATCGCCATATCAGAGAAACATCGAATATTATCACGTAGACGTTTGTAGTTACTAATTCACGACGATAGGCAAAAAACGAATAAATACAGGATATTTGACGGAAGAAGGATGTAGACGTCACCCCTGTCTCCAATAATATCCCGTCGGACTTGTAGGAATAATTACTTTTCGCGTAGGCCCTCGCAATATTGCCGCTTGAAGTCGGGGTTGACGAAATTAGACTACTCTAATGGCGGACGCAACGTTCGCCGCACGACGTAATGTATATCCTGAATGAAACGTGTTAACCAGATGATACACTTAGAGAGGCGAAGCAGGCACTGCCTAAAAAGAAGCTTCTATTTGGCGAAGTTTCGTACAGAGGTTCTCTCAGCGTAGAACCAGGCGCTCGAAACGATGCGATATCCGGATCCCCGTGGATCGTCAGTGTTTTAATTAAGCCCAGACGATTAACCACGGACTGCATCGCGTAATATCAGAAACAATTCGAAAGTAGTTCATCATCTAAGTGCTTTTCATTTCATCTGCGCTCTAGATATAAGGTATATGTTGTTGATGAATTAAGAGTTCGTTATTGGTGTATAATTTTTTTAACCGAGTTTTAGTTGAAATGAAGCGAATTTTACTAGTCGCACGTTTGTTAATTATTGGTGTGAAAACAAATCGCATATAAGAATAATGTCCACCAAAAATAAATGAATTAAATTGAATTAATTGATTAGATAAAATTAGCAACTAAATAAACATCATAATTGTTCAAATTAATTCTTTTGTTTTAATCATTTTAGACCTTATGATTTAGGCGTTTTTTTCAATTCTGGCACTCTCGATGAACAAAAGGACAGAAAGACATTCAAACCGGGCGTGCACATAAATAAATTGAATTATTATTCCCATTAATTTTATCAGTCATTTGGTCGAGTTACAATTACAATTTTAATAAAATCGCGAAGGACGGTAAGACGAGAGAATTAAGTGAAACAAAATGTACTAAAAAGATCGGCGACATGAGTAATTTATGGACAAATTATTCCACTTGCTCATTTCGGTACACATTCATCCAGCCAAAAATGGCGAAAAAGTTATATTTAGTGAAGTAATGTTTATGAAACGTTAACTTGTTTAAGTTAAAATTAATTTAATGAAATTTTCACATGCAACACAATACGACGACAAACGACGAAAATTAATTCATTGTACAATTTAAATACGCTACAAGCACACTCCATGGCGACTAATATATAAAATTAATTAACATAACACCCAGGAAAGTAAAAGTTAAAAAAATCTCCCGTAGAAAAAGAGTGAAGAAAAAGGGTTACAAATTTCCCGTCGGGGTTTCTTTTCCCTCCCAGTTAGTTTCAATTAACAATATAAAGCGCTACGCCCTAATCTTTTTTTCTCGTGCGCCATTAAATCCCGCGTACACACCGTATCAATTAGGAACGATAAAGTCGGCCCGTTTTATGGGAGAATCGTTCTCGATTCACTTATCAGACAACCATTACCGGATGAATGTGTGCGAATTAAAGGTTGGGTCGGCTGTGAGTGGGCGAGGATAGGGCAGAGGGGTTGAGGTAGGGGAAGATGATTGGAACGGGGAACGGTTTTCGTGGAAGAGATTTGGGAGAGTAGAGCGGCCCCTCCTCCTTACATAGGACCTCCAGCATAAGGTTTCCCGACGCACGCAGTCGGGCCAATACCGCAGAGAGAGAGCGAGAGATTGTGAACGAGTTTAAACGTATATAAAGGGAGATAGGATGGGAGGCGGTAGAGAAAGAGGATAAGAGGGAGTGGCCGGCTGTGATTTTAAAGAGAGGGTATTTACAATCCGTCAACAAGGGTAAGGAGAATAAAGGAAATTGAGGGAGAATGCGATAGAGAGAGATGGGTAGAGGGCGTGGTGGTTATTTGCTTCCAGAGGCATTCATTTGTCCCCGAGGCGCGACGATGCGAGTAGAGGGTTGAGTGGGAGAGAGGAACCACAGCATCCAATATAGGGTGTCCTGAAAAGCCTTTGCAGATGGGAACCACGCGTCCCTAGTTCTATTCCCTCTCCAACTCCCTCCCTCTCGTCTACCTCTCTTATCTATCCCTCTCGACCAAACAACCAAACCTCGTGTGCACAACCAACTCCTTTTAAAAAAAGGAAAACGAAATAAAAAAGCACACCCTCTCAATAACCCCTTTGGACCGTTCCACCTTCGACTCTTGCCTCGACCGCCACCTTTCCCCTTCCATTTTCGCCTCTCTCTCTCCCTCACATTCTCCCTCACCCTCTCTCCCCCTCTCCTTCCCTCCCCCCTCTCCCTCTCTCTCCCCCCCTCTCCCTCTCCCCCCCCCCTCTCTCTCTCCCCCCTCTCTCTTCCCCTTCTCTCTCCCCCTTTCCTCCCCCTCTCCCCCACTCTCTCTCTCTCCCCCTCTCCGCCAACTCTACAACGCATTTTTTTCCTCCCTTCTTTACACAAAATACTAATTCTCCCCATTCAATTTCCCTGAATCATTCCTTTGATCCCTTCCCTCGCTCTCCTTTCCCCCTTTCCTCTTCCTCCTTCTACCTACCTCTTCTCCTCTCGTCGTTTTTCGAAACTCTTTCGTCGCCTATTCTTTATTTTTCGATCTCTCATCTCTCTCCACCGTGTTTTCTTTCTACTCTTTTCGCCCTTTCATCCGGAGTCAAACGTCTCTCTTTGAAAATCCATTCCAGCGCCCTCCTCCTCCATCTCCACTTCCTCTCTTTATCTCACTAACTCACCTTCCCTCTCTTTCTCTCGATTTTATTTCCTATCCAAATATTCATACGTGTTTGTGCGGAAACTCAAAAATTTTCTCCGAATCTCATCATCGTGCACGCGTTCGCTTTTCTAAATCCATTTCTTTGTGGGGAATTTATTTTCTCAATTCGCACTCTTCCGACCCTACTTGCGACTTCCTCTCGGAAGAATTTTTCGCTTGTTTTTTATCGCGACCTTTTTTTCATTACCTCCCTCGAGCAAATACGTTACTCTTTTTTTTCGCTCGCTTAATTCCCCCTTCTCCTTTTAGATATCCTCTGTTCTGTTTCCTTTAAACAGCCCTCTCCATCTTCTCAAAACTTCTTGCGCTCCTTCAAGAGAAAGAGATTCTACCTCCTTCGCCGAGGTAGTTGAGAGAGAGATAAGGAGAGAGGGGAGGAGGGGTGTGGGAGAGTTAAAAAATATATAATAATATTATACATTAATAATAATTATTTGTAATATTGCAATAAACAATATAATATAATGATAATATTAATATTTTTTATGTTGACAATAATTGTAATACACAATATACAAAATATTAAAAATATGTATAAATAAAATTAAGGAAAAGAAAAGGAAACAAAATGTATACGATTTGGTCCTGCAAAGCCTTTGACATGTCTGCAGGTGCCAAGGTTGTACTTATTCATGGTGACCAATTAACAAATAAAATATCACAGTTTACAATAGCAAAAATAAGAAACAATATATATGTGCGTGTGTGTAAGTATGTATGTAGGCATAAATATGATCTAATATTAATATGAGCGTAAGTTATTACATGCTGTCATCACATCACCTTGTCACAACTCATCTTAACCTCACCTCATTACATCATAACCTCAAATAATAATAATAATAAATAATTTTAAATATTGCCAAAAATAATAATAAACGCGCATATTCCTCTACCGGAGGAAGAGAATCCGCCCGTCTAAATCCATTTTTCCCTCTCTCACGAAACATTTTTATTCTCGAGATCTCTCATGTAATATATTCTTTCTTTCTCTCGAGTATAATCGCGCATTAAGTTTCCCTCTTTGTACATTTACTCCTTTTCATGTTTCTCCTCTTTTTCCTAGCCTGTCTTCGTCTCTCCTTCTCCCTCTCATCCGCCACTTATTCTTCCTCTTCTTGTGGCGCGATTTTCCTCGTTTTAGCGGTGTGTTCGCCGGCGGATGCTGGAAACTGACACGGTATTAATAAACGGCGCCGCGAGGTAATCGTCGCTCATCAATCTGGAAGAGCATTGGGTGCTGGAAGGAAAAGAGAGAGAGAGAGAGTGAGAAAGAGCCCTCGATTATCCCGATTCTCGTGTGTAAACGCGCTACGCGAGAGATAGACAGAGCAATTTTTTGCGCGCTTGATATTTCTAAAAGCAACCAGTCTTTTTTCCCCTAACTCCTTCCGAACTCACTCTCCCTCCCTCCCATCTCTATCTCTCATTTTCTCACAACTCCACCCTGCTCTCCTCTATCCCTTCTCTCCTCTCCTCTCTCTCCACCCTCTCTCCCCTCTCTCTCCCCTCTCTCTCCACTCTATCCTCTCTCTTTCCACTATCCACCTCTCTCTCCTCTCGCTCTCCCCTCTCTCTGCAATCTCTCCCCACTCTCTCTCCCCTTCTCTTTCCCTCCTCTCTCTCCCATTTCTCTCCCCTCTCTCTCTCTTCACTCTCTCTCTCCTCTCTCTCTCTACTCTCTTTCTTCCCTCTCTCTCCAATCTCTCCCCCCTCTCTCTCACCTCTCGCTCCGCTCTTACTCCCTTCATGCCTCTCTCCCTCTTTGTATTGTTTTTATATATTTTGTGTATTGTTTCTATATATTTTTTTTTCTTCTATTGTTTATATATATTTTTTGTGTTTTTTTTCCTATTGTTTTATATTGTTTTGTATTGTATTATTTATGTATTTTATATCATTTCCTGCTTTCTTATAATATGCATGCCCCAACAGCATTCTCTATATTCATTCATTGTATATATTTCATTTATATTTCATCTCATTCTGTATAATTGTATATTTCTTGTTTACATTACGTTGTTACCTTTACGTGTACTTTTTTATGACGGTATATAAATACGCTGTATATACGAACTCTCCCACTGTACATACTCCTTTCTATTTAATGTTGTAGTTTTGTATTATTATATGTACACTATCTAGGGTTTTCGCAGGTTTTTCACACACCCCTTCTTAGTGGGTGTTTTCCTGCGTGGGTTTTACTAGGGAGGACATGACTGTTTTTACCTAGGTTTTCCCCACAAACACAAATCTGTATTCAATTTTATCATTTTACTTTGTCTGATTTAGGTACATAATGTTTATATAATGTATTTTGTTATACCTTATTTTATTCTTTTTCTTGTATTTATTATATTGACGAAGGGTTAAATGTAAGAATGGACCTTATGGTCTAAATTTCGCCCGAATAAAGACGATTATCTATCTATCTATCTATCTCCCCTCTAACCCCTCTCCCAGTAAGAGGTAAGAAGGAGAGGTGGTTTCCTTCTCCCCTCTTACTCCCTCCCTCATGTATCTCTCTTTCCACTCTTCTTCATATCTCTTCCCACCTTCTCCTCTCTCTCCACCCCATTTACCTTTCACACATCCTCTCTCTCTTGGCGGAGTGGCACGGTAGACTTGTCATACGTGCTCCATTCTTCCTTTGATGTAGTCCAAGGTTTCATTACGCTTCTAAAATAATGCGACGTAACTCAAGACGCGCGTTAACACGTCGGGCCTCGTTTTCAAACGGGGAACCGTGTCATACTCGAAGTAAGTAAAGGCCAAACATCTTAATAATTAACGAGCGTTGTTACGCGTCCCTTATTTTTTCGGGAGCACTTTAAGAGAAAAAAGGAATCCTCGAAGCGATCCGCTCTCAAAAGGGAAGGAACGCGTAATATTTAATACTCCCCGAGTGTTTATTAGCTTTCTTGGTTTGACTCGCTCTTTGTTTGCGTCGCTCAAAAAACAGGAAAGTTGAAGGAAACACATTTGATAATATTGTTTCGTACTTAAATGTTACGCTTCGGAGAGATAAGTTGTCCTCTTTAATGTTTGTTTCCTCGTGAGAGCGAATTCTCCCGTCAACAATGAAGAGACGAAAACACGCCATTTATAAACGAATCAACGCGTAGCGCTTGCGTACCGCACTACTAAAGTCAAACACTCTTACCCTTCTCGGAAAATTTTTCCGAGAGTTTGGAGTTTCGAAGGAATCGGAATCGAAACTAATTGAGAAAAACCTCCGAGGGAGAAAGATAGATAGTGGAGGAACCGAATAGGATGTGGGCGGAAAAGTAGAAGAGTTTCCGCCGACCACGCGTTTTCCGCACTCCAAACTTTTTATGAATACGATCTGGACATGAAAGTGACGCTTTTGCGTTGGACTGAAGAAATCGATAGAGAGAGAAGATGAAAGAGGAATTACGACCTTCAAAGAGATTAAAGTAATGAAATCAAAAACTCCAATACTTTTGTAGTCTCATTTCCTAAGGGATAAAATAAATTCGACATGGTTTGGACCAATTAAGTCAAATTGTAAAACATACTATTCGTTGTTTTCAAAATTCTAATACACGTTACCCTGGTTTCCTATACGTGTTTAAAAATTATTCGTCAAAATCCTTCAATACATTCAATCAATATAGCTCAATTTTTCTTTCCGATTAGTATCGTAGTGGTTCGAATTTATCAGCAATATGAATTCCACCAAAAAAGAAGTATTTTTCCACTGACTCTTTAGGAAACATATTCGGATAATCGGCTATTAGACAAAAACACTGGATATCGTTTTTTGTCTGAGAGATCCGGGAAAAAAAACCAATTAGCCTCCAATCTGTCCAAGAATTATAAACGCAATTTTTTAAATCTTGCCCAAAGCAATAAACTTCAACCTAGTTAAATCAACGAAAATTTGTAACGTTGAATTTCTGCGGATTAAGACCGGCTCGATCCAGTTTCGTTCTAGAAAAAACATACAAAAAAACGTCACAAAAGGCTTGACAGCAGAAATTTTTGTTTCTTTTAAAGAAGGGCCATATTACAAAAAAGAAAGTCTCGCAAATCCGTGAGTGGAATATTTTTGCGTGCCGAAGGGTTATACCGAAAGAATTACCCGTATATTATTTCATGCAGCAAATTTTGAAGACAGTATTTTCGAGGGAAATAACGGTAAATCACCGTAATGAGGAAGGGAGTCAGCAGGAATGAAAAGAGCGTAATGGGTAAATAATCTCGGGACGGGAGAAGAAGGAGGAGGGAAAGGAAGTGAAAGAGAGAAAGAAATGGAAAGGAAGAAGAGAGAGAAAGAGTAGTGGGCGTAAAGAAGTTAAAAAGGAGAAAAGTGGGCGGATGAGGAGGAAGTAGAGTACTAGGGGAGGAAAGGAGTGGAATAGAAAGTTATTGGCGGAAGACGAGTGGCACTAGGAATGGATTGGTTAGGAGAGACACGAGAGACATGAGAGGAATTGATGGCGTGGATTGAAAGGGTAGAAAGGATTAGGAAGTTAAAGAGGACAGGAAGTGCAGAAAGTAGAGGAAGTTAGGGAGGATTTCAAAGATACGATAGAAAAGATAGAGGGATTAGGGATGCGTAGAAATGATAGGAAAGATACAAAAGATAGGAAAGTGAGGGAAACATAGGTAGGATAGGAAAGAGGTAGGGTAGGGAAGATAGGAAGGATAGAAAAGTTAGGGAGTGAAGGAAAGTTAGGGAGGTAAAGGAAGATAAGGTGAACAGGGAGGATAGGTAAGATAAGTAGGATAGAAAAGATAGAACAGAGAAGTTAGGTTGTATAGGGAAGATATGGTGTATGGGGAAGTTAGGGAGGATAGGGAAGATAAGAAGGATAGGGAAGATGGGAAAGATATGGAAGATAGGAAAGCTAGGGAAGATAGGAAGGATAGAGTATATAGATAGATAGACAGATAGACAGACAGACAGATAGATAGATAGATACGAAGATAGATAGATATGCGTTGTGTTTTTGGGGAAAAACTAGGAAAAATTAAAGTACTATTCTCTTGGAAAAACGCCACTGCAGAAAAACACCCACACATGAAAGTGAGTGTGAAAATAGAGCGAAACCTACTGATAGCAATATCTATAGGTTGAGAGGATCATGAAAGATAAGTAGTTAAAATGAAATTCTCATAAACACAATTATACACTTTTAATAAAAATCGTTTAAAAATATAAAGGGAAATATAGAGAACATAGGAAGGATGAAAAGGAGATATATTAGGGACAAGAAATAAAGGATGGATAAAGGAAAGAGTGAGAATGCGGACATAAAAAGAAGGGGGAAGATGTTGTGAAAATGGAGATAAGTAGATAATAATGACCGGAATAATTGAAACAATTGAAAATTGAAATTTTTAGCGATAGGAATGGAAGACGCGAGATAAGGTGGATATGGTACGCAAGTGAGGTGAGAAAGTTGAGAAAGAAAGGAGAAGAAAGAAAGTGAATGGAGGTAGAGAAGGTGAATAGGGGAGAGAGAACAAAGAAAGTCAACGCTGGAGATAGGACGGAAGGAAATGAAAAGGAGGTAGCAAATGGGTAGCACGAGGTGCAAAAGGAATAGAATGAAGGAGAAATGTGGACGGAATAGAAAAGGAAAAAAGAGAGAGAGAAACTGCCCTTCAACCGATTGTTCCACAAGGGAGATGGCGCGTGCAGGAGAGAGTCGAAGTAGGGATCGAATCGGTTCGAGGAGAGAGGTGAAGAGGATAAAAAAGGTAAGGGAGTGAATGGAGGAGAGTCGGGTGAATGGAAATAAGGAGACAGCGGAGAGAGAGATAGAGCGTGGCGTGAGGAGTTTGTTTTTATTCGGGTGAGAGAAAGAGGGAGGCACGGATGGAGAGGGTGCGTGTGGGCGCGTAGTGAGGCTCACGGGGCGGGGGCGTGGTGTTGGTGTGGTCGAAATGAGAAAATCCTCGCGTCCCTTTTTTCAGGGTCGGACGTCGACGGAGAGAGAGAGAGAGCCGAGAGGAGGAGAGAGAGAGAAGAGGTGGCGAAAGGGGAGAAATGGGGTGGCGAAGGGGGAGAAATGGGATGGCGAAGGGGGAGAAATGGGGTGGCGAGGGACGAGTGAGCGTGTGGTTGTCCCGACAAGTGGGCGTGGCGCGTAATTTCGGGGAGAAATAAACAAATGTGTTCGCTAGTGGGGGAGAGTAGAGAGAGGGAGAAAGAGAAGCTAGGGAGAGAGAGAGAAGGGGGAGAGTACTTTTTTAATTAGTCTCTCTTTTCCCTTCATCTGTCCGTCCCAGCGGCGCCACACGCCTATCCTGTCTCTTTCTCTCCCTCCCTTCCCCTCTCCTCTCACCCTATCTCCCCTCCTCCCGTGTTCATCCCGCCACTCCCCATTCTCCACCTCTTCTCCTACTCGTCTCTCTACACCTCTCTTTCTCTCTCCTTACCTACCCTCTATCTTCCTCCCCCTTTTTTCCACCCGTCCGTCATGTTTTTTACGCGTTCAATCTTTCTCTCTCCCTCTGATGCAAGTATTTCATCTCCACCTTCTCGTCTCCTCTTCTCCTCTGAAAGTGATAAGGAAAAAATCTCTATTGTCTTCCTTCATCATCCTCCGTCCCCCCATCACCTACTTATCCCTTCCTTCGAAACGGCAAACAAATGCTAGACACAAACTCCCATCGTCCACTTCCAGAACATCCACAAGACTCACACCCTCTTCTACGTCTGCTCCCTCTTCTCACTCGTCTCTCTTCATTTTATTCCTATTTTCCAGGTTTGCTTCTCTCGTGACCATCTATCTCTCTCCCCATTCTTCTCTCTCCTTCCCTTTCTCCCTCTCTCTCTCCCTCCCTTTCTCCCTCTCTATCTCTATCTCTCTCTTCCTCTCTCTATCCCTCTCTCTCTCTCTCCCTCTTACCCACCCTCCCTCCTTCTCCCTCTACCTCCCTCTCTACCTCCCTTCCTCCCTTTTTATTTCATTCTCTTCCTCTCTCTATCCCTCTCTCTATCCCTCTCTCTCTCCCTCTCTCTCCCTCCCTTTCTCCCACTCCCCCTCTCTATCTCCCTCTCTATCTCTCTCTTCCTCTCTCTATCCCTCTCTCTCTCCCTCTTACCCACCCTCCCTCCTTCTCCCTCTACCTCCCTCTCTACCTCCCTTCCTCCCTTTTTATTTCATTCTCTTCCTCTCTCTATCCCTCTCTCTATCCCTCTCTCTATCCCTCTCTCTCTCTCCCTCTCTCTCCCTCCCTTTCTCCCACTCCCCCTCTCTATCTCCCTCTCTATCTCTTTCTTCCTCTTTCTCTTCCTCTCTCCATCTCTCTCTCCCTCTCTCTCTCCCTCTCTCCCCCACTTTCTCTCCCTCTCTTTCTATCTCTCTCCCTCTCTCTCTCTATCTCTTCCTCTCTCTATCCCTCTCTCTCTCATGTTCATGTTCATGCATATTTCATATTTATGTACTGAGGTATTAGTGTGTATTTCATGTGTATATGCAAACACACATATGTCTGTGATGAATTTATGATTGTATGTAAGATTACGAGACTATTTTCGGATTGTTGTACTCCAAACGCTCTTAGGGGACATGTTCCAGAGCGGAATAAACAAATCAAATCAAAAATCAAATCCCTCTCTCTATCCCTCTCTCTATCCCTCTTTCTCTCCCTCTTTCCCTCTCTCCCTCCCTCTCTACCTCCCTTTCTCCCTTCCTATTTCATTCTCTTCCTTTCTCTATCCCTCTCTCCAACCCTCTCTCTATCCCTCTCTCTATTCCTCTCTCTCCCTCTCATTCCCTCGCTTATTCCTAATCTTCTCTCTACCTCCTTTTTGGATCCTCCCTCCCTCTTCTTTCTCTCATACTAACCGAGTCCCTTGTTCTTCCTCTTCGCATCCTCTCTCCCTCTTCCTCTCTCCTCCCAGCAACTTCCGTTCCTTTGTTCTTCCCCGCTATTTTGGGCATTTTCTATTTTTTGCGAAAACTCTCCTTTATCATAAATACCTCCCACTAATGTTATTTGCGTTAAACTGTCTCTTGTATCCGAAGTTTATTTATTCTTTTCGACCGCCGTATTTTTTCCGAAAAGATATTCTTTTATTCGCCGAAATCCCACTTTTAGCCACTTTGCCGAAAATCATTTTATTTTATTTTTATTCCCCCTCTCTCCTCTCGGAATACATTTCGGAGACTCGTCGAAAATTGATAAGCGAATGGGACTTATAGGTTCGACGGACGATTTATAATAATCTCCCCTTCCGCAAGGTAAAAAAATTGGAACCTCGGCCAATTCAATATGCGAATTTTATGAGAAAAAAATGCTTTTATGGTAATTTCTTCCCGATTTTTCTCCCTCTCTTATTTTCGTGGGAGCGTCGTAAAAAATTCAACACTTGCGGAAATTCTTCGCATTATTATTATAATTTTTTTATTTTTCCGAAAGTAAAATATTCACCTGGTCGTAACGTTTCTCTTTCCTCTCTATTCCTCTTTCGGTCTCTGTCCTCCTCCATCGCATCACCTTTGTTTTGAATCGCAACCCCCCCCCCCATCGTGACACTAATCCCGGACTCCCGTCGTGTGATTAGCACGGATTCATTCACCGCCAGAAAAAAAAACGAGAATTGTTTTCAACATCTCCGCAGGTAATACTGACTCATCGTACACATCCGCCGGCGTCGTTTGAATTTTTACATCTCGGCGAAAACAACAATAGGCGACCCAAAACATTTGCGATCTCTTTTTTTACCGTTTCGTCCTCGAATTCGAAAAAACGCCGGCCACTGTTTTTAAATGCTCCGCCTTTCGATAGGTCTCCCTTCCCCCGTCCTAATTCCGATAGCGCTGATTCATCTCCCGACCTTTCCTACTGCGATAAAAATAAGAGCCAACGTTTATTTTCCTTCCCCAGGCACGCCATTCTTTTTTTTCTGCTACCTCTTTCAATCAGCCTCTTAAAAAAAAGGAATCCCGCGATGTTACAAGCCAGCGTGCAGCCGCGGAGTTTGGCCGGATTCCGTTGAAATTTTCGGAAATTCTTTCTTTAAGGGCTTCTTTAGATTTTTACCTCCTACGCGGTTTCACTGAGGTTCGACGCATCTCTCGCAACGACACTAGCGTTGTTTGAGGAGGAACTCTCGTACCGTTGGCTGGTTACGGGAAATGAATTATTCCTCGACTCATTTTTTTACGTCGCATTAACGACTTCAAAGGCTTCTCAGACGTCACAGCCTCTACGATCCTCTGGGGGAAGTTCTATTCGCTGTCTCTTTCTCTCTCTCTCTATCTCTCTGATGTCGGCTAATTTATAGTTCGCTCTAATTTCCTGCGTGCCCTAAGAACTTGCGACGAAAGTTCTCCCCAAATCGGTCGACATTTTCCGAAGCGTCGCGGCAAAGAGAGGGAGAGAGGTCGCGGGGATCGATTTAATTGCGGAAAACGTCGTGGGGGTAAAGTCACTCGCTTGAAGCGTTTTCCGCGACGGCGCGTCCTCGAAATACGATCCGAATTCGAAGCAGAGGAACGCAATACCAAAAGCGGTCCACGTTCTCATTAAAAAAAGAGATGCATACAGATATCGCGGAAAAGTTTCGCTCGCATCAATTATGCAGAAACAGGGAAGAGCGCGTGTTTATTTGGCGAAGCAGAATAAAGATGATGACGACGATTTTCGTGGGCACGGTTAATACCTTTCATCGATCTTCTCCTCGCGCGCGCGCGCGCGCACACACACACACATGACCTTTCCGTTCTGCCGCAGACGTCGCCATTATTCCTACTTACCCTTTTTTCTCTCTCTCTCTCTATCTCTCTCTCTCTCCTAGCGCCATTACACATATTTCCCTAAGCGAACGTTTCATACCTCGACTCACAACGACCTCATTCGGAAACTCATTTCTCAAAACCATAGTTCTCGCGTCTATGGTTTTTTTCTCGCGGAGAAGTCGTAATTCTTCTCTTCCGGGATTTTTTTCCCAAAAAATTCGCCGTTTTTTTTCCTTCTTCTGTTCGCCGAGACGAAAAGACTACGGCAATATTTCGATTTGTGTGGACGTTTTTGTTCCGTTTGTTAGAACTTCAGAATCTTTTCATTGTATTTTTAACAGGAAGTAGGCAGAGAAAGCATTTTGATCGTGAAAAATTCGAATTTCAAATTTTTTGATGGATATGTACGTTTTAGGGGTCCTTGCCAGGAAGAAAATTATTTCTCCGACTATCTGTGCGTAATGCAACAAAGAATGATTATTTTTATTAATTTAGTGTTTGACCGGGAATAGAAACCTTGTTTAAATTGGACATATCACGAAACAATGAATAGCAAGTTTGTTCTAATCGATTATCACAAAATGTCGACTCATTCAAAAACGGCTACATGGATTTTGATTAAAATCCGTCCAGTTGTATCGGTTAATGTTATAAACAAGGATGCATAAAATGTATTGCTCAAAAATAAATATGTATATAGTGCCAAAGGAAATTATGACAAATAGAGTTTTACGTCCAAATACCGTCAAGCACTCACTAATAACAGCAGCAGCGCTGTTGCTACGGTCAAACCGCGTGTAAATCTGTATTAGCGTAATTATTTTATGGAGTAGAAGCATGCGTGTATGAGAAAGTATTTACAATACTTGTGGTACCGAATTTTTGCCGAAGAATGTTAATATATCTAGTGCCAAAGATCGGTACTCATATCTATTCGAATACCTCAGGATTTGCGCAATATTATAATGTTACCCACCAAAATCTAACATTCGGGTAAAAACCTAATTTCATTATCATAAAACTTAACCGCGATGTTTCACAGAAATATTCCAGCGCAAACGGATACACTCAAATGCTTTACCATTGAATTTCGGACTACCACCACAGTTAATCACACAGCCGACATTTACCTCCGTGTGACCTGGACCTGGAAAGCAATTAACGTTAATGTTATGGGTTAGCTAGCGGTATTCAGATCTCCATTTATTGCGTACATGAACTATGACGTCATCCAAGAGATTCACGTTCACACCTGCTATTCGAATCGAATAGGGCTGTTTGTTTGAATAACATTAGTCCGAGTTTCCCTATGAGATGGGAGACTCTATTTGATAAGCAACGGTTATCTGAAATTTTTATCGCTGATGAGATGTGGCAAGTTTTTGACATGGATACGCGCCAATCCCGAAAGAAGGTGCATTCTGGGAACCGTGATATTTTTATTACACGAAATTCTGGCGCATCACACGCGAACTGACACTCCGAGTGTCTTTTTCCTCAATTCTAGTGGGTGCGATAATCATCTGTTAATTCATGATTCTGTAATGAATTACGGGGAAAACCTGATGGTGAACATTCATTCATTTGGAAAAATTGCTAGCCACGCAATACGCAGTGAGCGACATGACTAAGGTTCAACACGACTTCCTTGTTACTTCCTCTGGTGCCGTAAGCAATAACGCCCTTTTTTAATGCACGTCCAGATTCTATAAGTTTTAACAACGTATTTTGCTTTAACGCAAACCCGCATATACGCACACAAATTCACTATAGGAAGGAATTTCTGTTATTTTGGAACCAGCCACAAATATTACCGAGTTACAAAATTGAAAATACCTACGTAATCCTTTTTGCAAGCAAGGTAATCTTCGTGCAAATACCAGAAATAAGCATAAGTAAACCTATATCTCTAATTTCAGAGACCCAGTAATGTGGCAGTGATTTTGAGGAGATTTAGTAGTATGTTGCATCTATATTTACAATTACAAGTGCAATGTGTTTTTGAGTAAACAGTATAATTACCCTTCCCTTCCTGAGCCTTTCCGCCCAAAATGTAATTCAAAATATAGAGGTCGTTCTTACTATAAACCCAAAAAATGCCATAAAATTTCTGAACTATTTCTGAGCTCTTATTTACAAAGATTACTCATTCAAATTAATTCATTGTAATTGAGATTCTATTCCGGTGAAACTTACTCGCAGAAGGTATTAATGTCATTGAAAGATGCCTTACTAACGATTTCAAAATATCTTCAACCTATCGCCGCACTCGAACTTTCATTGAGGAATTTTGAACAGTCTACGATGTACGCGCCAATATTTCTGCAGAACGATTTTCCATTCATTTCACCACATGGCTCATTAATCGTGTCGTATGTTCGCCAGATCGTCGACTTTTTTTGTCTGGAGCTTAGCCAAAAACCATATAATCGATCACCAAGCCGATAAATCAGCATTTGATGCGCTTTATCACCTTTCCGTGTTCTACAGTTTAAAGCGACTGAGGATTCGTTTTGTTTAACATTCCTCGGATCGTGCCCCTAAATAACAGAGAGGGAAAAGTTCCTGTAAGCATTGGAATGAAATGCAGCCTCGCATGAGTGGAGCAGGTAAGTGCCAAGATAAAGAGACTGAAATTTATAAATGAGCATGGACTCCGGGTTTATTCGGATCCGTCTCATGCTTCTGAATTGTCGTTTAAATCTATTCCTTTTTAGAAGGGATTTCCGGGCTTTTTCTCAATTAACAAACGTTTCAAATATAAGTGGTATACAAATGAAAACCTCCAACCATATATATAGTTTAATTTGATATAGTTTAAATAATCGTGAATTATTAATCCTCACGCATGGCTTATATGTTATAACTAGGCTTGGTAGTTTTTGACGTTTATCTTTCTTAAAAATCTGCGACTAAATTCGAAGTTTTTTTAAATCTACAACGAAAATCGACGTTTATTTTAACGCATCTTATAAAGCTTGGTAGTTTTCGACGTTTAAATTTCTTAAAAAGCCACATATCAAGCATATATTTCCTAGAAATTTTGTACCTTACCCATGCCATTGGACCTTCCGGTAGCCAAGTAAGGGTCCTTAGAACAATGACATAAAGGACCTTATAAACCAAGTTTAAGGAATACCGAACGAAGTGTTACCGTCTGGTATGACAAATGCCGAGTTTCATATCCGTTTTGGATCTTTGGAGTTAAAATACATTGTGCGAATGTGGTCAACCAAATTTAAAAAGCATGTAGCATAATTTCGGGGAAAAATTAGTGGTGAAAGTTGACATTTATCGACGACAATTCGTTTTCTTCGAATTTAAAATTTTTACAAATTCGATGTTCATCGACATTTATCGATTTAAATCAAATTCTACCAAGCCAAGTTATAATGTAAACTAACATATAACGCACTCTCTCTAAATTAATCCCACAGAACTCGTTTTACCTGGACGCCATTGTACTCTCCAAAACAGCTATCCTTTTTAAGGAGATCATGTGAGTCACTGGGCTATGCAAATTGGATTAAAAGAATGCAAGGAAGACTAAAGCACGCTAGAAGCGTAGTATACATTAGGCACGCATTTCTCAAGAGATTCAGTAGTTGAAATATCTAGTCTAATAATCTAATAAAAAATATCAAAATGTCGCATTCAATTGAGTTTTGTCGTAAGATAACGGAGTTAAATAGCAATTTTATATCCAAGTAAATAAAACAATACTTTGACAAAAATTCCACTATATTATCGAGAAAACACAACCTAGGTTTCAACGTGACCGTCATCATCAGGTCTGATGATGACGTTGTCACGTTGAAACCTAGATCGTGTTTTCTCCATAATATGATGGAGAATTTTTGCCAAAGTATTGTTTTATTTCCTTAAGATGGAATTCCACATAATTAAGGCTTTCCTAGTGAATTAAATTTTATATCTCTATAACCCTGGTTGAGTGATTTGATCCTTTAGTGACATTTCCACCCTATATTTTAATACAAGGGAAAATCAGCAGTCGTGATTGAGTGATTTGACTCAATAATTGCCATTATTGCCCTTCCATTTATATAAAAACACGCATCTGTGTATATACCGGAACGCACTATGGGAATACATGGTAATATGTATATACGTTAATAACTCAAGAACTGCGATTCCTATATCAATCATTCTATCAGAGTTTAATCTGATTCATCCCTGTTGATTCTAAGAAGAACCGCCGTCTACGTCATTGTTTCCCGACTGGAAAGCCGCACCTGATTGTTGGGTGTACCTCGAAAATTCTTTTAAATAAATAAACCAACGATTTAAAAATGTTGATATACCATCAGGGCAATGATATTTCCTCTTATAAACTGACATAGGACGTAATGTCAGCAAATGAATGCGTCCATACGTAGTGATACTCGTACCGATGAATACACGACCATGTTTCAAGATTGACATTTCAAGGTGAGGGTTCTGCAAAATTGTTTATCTTTGAAAGGCCTACAAAAGTTATAAGAAACTCACGTCTACAGTAAAAATGTACACCCGATAGCCAAAGATACTTTTCTTTTCGCCATTAAATAAACAGATAAATAAATGAGAACGATCGTATGTAGTTGCATGTATGAGCTGTCACTTTGAGGTAATCCATATTAAGAATGCAAAAATTTTTAAAAAATTATTTATAAAACAATTACAGCAACGAAAAATCTTGCTTGCTTCTTTGAAAAAAGAGAGAAATTCGGAATTTAAACCCATGAATGGCTTTAAAAATTCTTGCAGACAATATTTGAAGAAAAATGGATTCATACTGAATAGTTGTTATGCAAAATAAACTTGCGAATTTTCTAAAGCTAAAATTTTGATTCATTAACCCTTACGAGGTCGCTCGGTATTTTGTAACTTAAGATGTCGCGCGCGGTCATGGAATATCAGGCAAAATATCAACGTCTCGAATATTTATTTATTTTTTCTTCCATTTTTAAGCAAATATCGTTCACTTAATGATGTTTTATTAATGTAGCTACATTAATATGTGGGTAAATGAAAGAAAAGCATTATAAGGAACAGAAGACTGCGCTGTATGTTAAACGAAAATAGGCTTTAAATAAAAATTGAAGATAAACTATAAAAATTGAGAAGTAAAAACAGATTTATTAAATTCTATTGGGCTAGGTTTTCATGATCTTTCGCTTTCTCATCTGGATTTCGGAAAATACCGCAAATACTGAAAATATATTTTGAGCACAATACACCAGAGGTTCTGGTATTATTGTTTTCTTTTCAGAAACAAAAAGCACATCTTGCTAGTCCATCGTTCTTCCTCATAAATGCGTGCGAATCACCTTATTAACGACCTCACTTGAGAAGGACAGTGTCATAGAAAAGACCTTTTCTCAACCAGGCACACTGGCAGACAGTCACTCCGACAAAAAACAATGTCGATGCTACAGTTTTTAGCCATGTTGTGGTAGGTAAACACTTTATCTTCGAATTTTTCAGTGGGAATAACTACTGACGTCATAACGAAAGGCAAACAAAAGCATTTGGTCATTTATATCGTGCTCAGCCTGCGGAATGAAGCCAATGCGGAGTAGGGAAAACACCTATAAAAACAATAAATGCTGACACAAGGAGTATCCCAGACCTACGAGTAAATAGAGAGTGAATGCGAAGAAAGGTACTGAGAAGGCCTGGGATATGAGTTAAATATGAGGTTATAAAATTAATAAGGTGTAAAGCGTGCGGTCTAAAAGACCGCCCGCGATCTCTTAATGGTTAAGGGAAACCTCATCTTATCGACTTACCTAAATCATGAAAACTTAATTGTATTGACACAAAGTGGCACTTTGATTTGTTCAGCTAAACAATAGCGAGGTAAAATTTTATTTTCCAACTATCAGAATTTAAATTATATGGGTATTTAGAATGAATGCAGAAAACTAATTAATTTCTTTATATATATATATATATACACACACACACAGGTGAGCGAATGTTGGTTCATTTCATCAGTCAAATAAAAACATCACTCGTAAAATTTACACATTTTGTTTTACTAATAGCGAGTGTTTATTTCGAAGCCACTTTCACGTCCAAATTATCTCAACAGGTCCGTGATTACACATCAAATAGAGATATCCACATTGCCTCAAGAGAACTAATTATATCTAAACACACAGTCAATTCCATGGAATGAAGATGTGGTTTTATTCATAGATTTCCACATCGTAGTACTGTAGACCCAGCTAAGTCATTGCGACCACGCCTAAAGTTATTTTAGCCATATTATTTGTTTACGCCTCTATATCTACTACAGCACTGTCCTACTCTCAAATGCATACGTGAGAAATGTGAAGTCAGGACGGTATATATACTGGCAAAAACCGCCACACCCAGGGTCGAACCCTAAACCTTTGGACTGGAAATCCAGCACGATACTTACTGCGCAAACTCTTGAGCTAGAAAAGAAATTTAGTTTGAAAATGGGATCAGTGAAGGGGGAAAAGTGCAGAGGAGGTAAAACTTCCTATAAGGAGATTATCCAAAGATGGCATAAAATTAAAAAAGCAAATATAGCTGAACTCTAATTCAATCAACTTTATCTCATCTCGTTTTACGGGTGATAGCTTTAAATATTTTAATAAAGGCTTCAGAGATATAAAACGCGATAAAGATTAGCAATAGAAAATCTTTATTGATATTTTCTTGACGAATGGGAATTCTTGCTATATATATATAGCTCATTTTTTCTTTCGAGTAAAGCCCTTATCGGATGATTTAACCTGAGTTCGTCGCTTCCATCTTCATCTTCTACTCTGATATAGAACTGGCATCCCAAATCCCACCGAGATACGTCCAGCGGCATTTGCGTTCAAATGGAATGACAAGGAAACAAATATAATGCAATAGACGCCTTTTCATTTAAGAAACTTGCCTTAAAAACGTTGAACACAAGACGTAGGTATGAGAGAGAAATGCCAATTTTATTTTATTTATTTATTTGTTTTTTAATAGAACATAAAGAGCCGTTAGGGGTCTTTTATAGTGAGCGTAATGACGACAGTACAGACGATTGTAAACAACCATTTCCTCTCAACACCCTCCAAGGCCAAAATGTAGTGAAATGACTGAACATCTCAATGTATAGCAAACTTGTTTAATCAACCAAAGGCAAGTGTAGCGCCAGCGAAGGTAAAAAAATAGCGCGAATTCATGCAAAGTCTATATAACATCAGGGCAGTTAAAATTTACCCCAAACCTGAATCGTATACTCGTGGTGATAATTAGGGGGTGAAATAGTGCATTAAATTTTTAGATGTAAAGATATAAGAGAAATATTGAATTCATAATGACAAAAAATCTTATCGCCCCTGGTTTTTCAAATATAACTTTTTCTTCCTTTTTAGCTTATACGAATTCATCCAGAAATTTAATAATTATTATAAACCCTTTAAAGGTTAAAATGTATTTCTAATAATATATTTACTGTCTCACGTCGAATACTAAAAATCTGAAGGCATTTTACAGCATAAAAAGATCGGTATGGTATACCTAAAAGCTGTTTTTATCCCGCAACGGTATTTTTATATTATATGGCAGATTTAAGGTTTTTTATGGTCCAGATGTTTTACGAGGTAAAAGTTTTCAAAATCAAGACTCGAGGGACGGGGATGTACCTTCAAAAATTATCAATTTACGACTCGTGTCAAATAATTGATGGAGGTTGCTCCCGTATACATAAAACTGTTTTATTCAACCGTTTCGTGAGGGTTATATGTATATTAGTATAAAAGCCCGTCAATATGACTGGAAGAAATATATTTACGTATATAGTATAAGTCAAAAATGACGGATATCTCTGCCTTCATCTTTCTCCTTACCTTTATCTTTCTCCTTCCCTTCATCAAGTCCCGTACTCATATCGCAATTCTAAGTAATTTAAAAATTCAAATAAATAATACGCTACACCATATTTACTCTCATATCACATAAACAGTTCTCGATTCTCCCGCTCTTTAAGAGAGGCGCCACAGTAGAACGTTGCAACGGTCAATCAAACAGACACTTGGCTTTTATAAAAGAGAATACAGAGAGAGAGAATACCTTCTCCAGACGTAGTATAGGGGAAAGCATTGTTTTCATGAAAAAAGTCGACTTCGAGATTTAAACGGAAATACACGTTTTGAGGTCCCCTGAACACGTTTTGACCATTTTCTCGGTGATGTCTGTGTATGTGATAGCTTTTTGTGGGTGCTCTAGCTCAAGAACTATTAATCAGGTCAACACGAAATTTTATATTTAACATTTTTATAAAAGTAACAAAAGCTGATTAGTTTTTGGTAAAAATCGGTCAACTGGAAGTGGGTGTTTACTCTTGTCACATCCGTTATTTTGAATTATTTGCTTTAATATTTGATAAATGTAAAATGTATTGGAATAAAAGTTGTAGGAAATTTAATTTTATACAACCTTTGTTTGAGACATTTTCCCATACAATGCATTGTTTAAGAGATATATCATATTTTTAGCTGCCACCACCACGCCACCTACCGACGACTACTGTTAACAATTGACGCTTAGTTACGTCTTAGTAATGCTCCTTTTTCTTTTCTTAATTGTTGGAGCTTTGTGGCTATAACCAATATCAGAAGCCTATGGTTTGAGTTTATTTGTTCTTTGTAGTCTAAAATGTTTTAGTATTCGCTTTAATATTTGATAAATGTAAAAAAGTATTACATTAAAAGTTGCAGGATATTTAATTTTCTACAACGTTTGTTTGAAATATTTTCCCCTGTATTGCATTAAGATATATTTTTTAAACCATATTTTTTAGCTGCCATCACACCACCTGGAGGCAACTTTTGTAAACACTTGACGCTTAGTTACATCTTATATTTAGTAACGTTATTTTTTATTTTCTTAAGCTTAGTGGCTATATCCAATATCAGAAGGCTTGAGTTTATTTCTGTTCTTTGTAAAGTCTTTAAATTTTTCTTCCAGTTCCTTAAAATATTTATTATCATTTAACCTATTTGGAATTTTTAGAAATATTACAGGAATGGAGAAAGTTATTTGGTGGTCACATAAGATTTTTTTCAAACTATTTCTTAAGGCAAAAAAATTGAAAAAGCCGGGGATTAACAGACAAGAACGCATCTTTTTTTAAGTGAATGTTTTTAATTACAAAAAAGATGAGTTATAGCTCCTTTAATCCTTACGTTTTTAATCCCTGTACCTTAGAAAGGATTTGAAAAATAAATGAACCAGCTTTTTTCTTGTCGCCCTGTGACGCGCACGTGCATTCACAGAACGGCTTCGCTTACGTACTCCAAATCTAAAGTATTTCTACTTCGAACGTTTGATTCGACCCGCGTAGTTAACATCGTTATCGTCCTCGCCCGTTGGAATTTTAGAGATCCCGTCGAGGCAAGCAGTAGTCGACTCCATCTGGAGAGGCTCCCCGCCGAGTCTTTCCGCTTCCCTCGGCATCCTTCGGCCGTAATTCAATCCTCGAACCCCAATCGATCCATCGCGGACTTGTTCCGTCGGGTTGTAGATTCCCTACCGGGGAAAATTATAAGGTCTCGATTGATACATCCTGAGAACTCCTCGTCAAACACTTGTCGCTTCCTTGTACCTCAATTTTCACCGCCTTGTTTGACACTATCAATGTGTCTCTCTCACTTATCGGCAATTTCTTGCGAAATACCCGAATCGGCTTTCTAGGCCTGTCCTTATCTAAACTCAGAAACTTAGTTCTCGGAATTTCCTATTCTTTTCTCGTGGTTAAATCCACCTATGTACATATGCTGAAAGGACGTAGTGCTAAATATTTACTACGTTTTATCTTCACTAAGATCCTTTTGAATTTTAAATTGGAAACAGGAAGACATTATTTTTCCCTCGTTTGTTTTAACGCTTTACAGCGAGTAAAATGAGATATGTATGTATGTTGTTGTTTCGCGTTTCTCCGTTTCTGATAAATATTTTTAGCAAGGATATTTCTATATATAACTACAAATATAATTACTTCCGCTGACTTTATAATGACTATCCAAAAACTCGAATACATGAATGCTGATAACTTAAATAGTTTTTCAAGAATAACCCACCGAAAATGTTAATTTTTTCACTCACCTCTTCCTCCCAAAAATCTCTTAAAACCTACTAGGCAATGCGTCGAAACATCCAAAATATCTTCAAAATGTCTCTTTAGTATCCATATAGAAAATCTTCACGTACTGAATAAATAACTAAGCGGGACATATTCACCACTAAAGAATTTTTGTAAATTATCTGTATTCAAAAAAATATATTGAGCAAGCGCAGGCAGAGCCGAATATTTAAGTCTGGCGAGTATATTTTAGCGGAATTTCCACGACAATTTTCCAGAGCATGATGGGAATAGTCATGGAAATAATTTCTACGCGGCGCATTACGCAACATAATTCTTCTTTAAGAGGCATCATTGGCCTTTCGGAAATATCTATAGGAAAGTGATAAATCTTCAGTATTTACCTCTTACGTCCAATTCTTTTCGAGAATTATCCTTGGATCTATATCCGACTTCATAATTCAGACGGGATCTCGATTTCATTACTTTCTTTCACGAATTCCTCTCTTGGCATAGCGAACTGCTCAAAATATGTAGCTGCCATCACTAACTGAGATTGGATTTGAGCTTTTTTTATTTGGAAAAAGGGTTGAGTCAGATAGAAATGGAAAACGAAAGTGAGTGAGAAAGAGGCGGAGTGAGAGTGGGAACTGAGGTAAGAGGAAAAGGTAGGGAAAAAGTGGAAATGACAATAAAAGCCGTGGGCGAGAGCGGAGAGAGAGAGGGAGAGGAGGGGAGAGAGAAGCAGAAAGGCTGCAAATGAGTAAAAAGAGGAGGGTGAGAAATTTTGAGGGAGAGAGAGAGAGAAGGGGGGAATATGTAGAAAGGGAGGTGAGAGAGGGAAGGGTTTTGTGCAGAGGAAGTTCGGCTGAGAGGAAGAGGAGTGTTTGCCTCCAAATTTAGCAGAGGAAATGGGGAGCCGGTGAGATAGAGAGAGAAGGAGAAAAGGGGAGGAGGAGGAGAGGAGGGAGGGAAAGAGGAAGGGGAGAGAGGAAGGGGAGAGAGGAAGGGAGAGAGGAAAGGGAGAGGGGAAGGGGAGAGAGGAAGGGGAGAGAGGAAGGGGAGAGACGAAGGGAAGAGAGGAAGGGGATAGAGAAGAGAGATGGTGATAGATGCAAGAGGATGTTGTTCTCTCTCTCTCTCTCTATCTGAGAAGAGCAGTTTTATAAAGAGAATTATAAAGGAAAATAAGATGGACGAAAGTGGCAGATACGGCAGAAAATGAGTGGTGGGTGAATATGAGACAGAGAGAATGAGAGAGAGAGAGAGTGATGGAGGGGTGAGATAGAGAAAACGGGAAAAAGTAAAGGGAAGGAATGACGAAAGTGTAAAAAGAGAGATGGAAAGAGAGTTGGTCGGGGGAAGGAACCATAGATGACAGTGTGAAAGGAAAGAGCGTTGCGATGGAGGGAAGATGGCGAAGATAAGGAGGAGGAAAGACAGGAAGGGGAGGAGGAGGAGATTCGAGACGACGGTGAGAGAGAGAGAGAGAGAGAGAAAATATTGAAGGGAAGAGTAGATATCTATATAGAAATGATAGGAGGTAATAAAGAAGGATGAAGCCGGCGGAAGTGGAGGGTTCTGGAGGAGATCGGGGAGAGAGGGAGGGGTAAAGTGGGAGGGTTGACATGACAGGATGAGAAGAGGGGAGAGGGAGGGAGGGGAGGGAGAAGGGAGATGAAGCGAGGGAGAGGGGCGGGGAGGGAGGAAGTGAAATGAATGGAGAGCGGCGAAGAAACGGAGTGGACTTCATTAGAGTTAGATTGTGCCTCTCCTGCCCCTATCCTATACGTATACATAAACCCCCGTCCAATCTCGCGGGCAATAATATATCCTCATTTCGGTTGCATGTATAAAAGAAACATTTTTTCTCTCCTCCACGGCTCGCATAGGCGAAATGGTTTTTATGGTGGCGTCATTCCGATTCCGCCATTGTGTCCATCCAAAGGCATTTTATCGAATGATCGTTAATGAGTCTATTAATTCCCTCTCTAGCTATTTTATTGAGCGGTGTTGGAGGGCCGAGTTAAGGTATTACTAGACGAAAATTTTCTCTTCCTGTGTACACAAGCTTTAGTAGTTAAAGGATACAATTTATAAAGTATTATTGCAGACAAGTTGTTATGCATACGGCAAAAATATATCTTGAAACAATACAGTAGTTAAAATGGGTTATAATGTGGCGTAAGTTAATTATGATTTAGATATATCCACCAAAAATTTAAAAATACATTAAAATTCTCTTTCTATCCCGGCGTCACTAACAAACTCAATAAAATTCTTTAAATTACACCTAAGCTCAATGGCTACGTCACACAAGTAATTGAAAACATACTACGCGAACATAAACACAGGTTACACGTAATAAATCAACCAACACTCGCAGATACATCCACCAAAAATTCAAAACGTACATTAAAATCCCTTTCGCTCCCGGTTCCACTCACAAACTCGATAGCAACATCTTTAAAATTCAACTTAAACCAAGTACTGGTCAATAGCGAAAAACTCACCTACTTAAAATTGTATCGTAGTTTAGGGATAATTTTATACCGCATTTATTATCCCCACCGTAGTCTCCGCCATTATTTATTACAAAAGTATTATATCTAAATGTATTTCAAAGATCAAATAAGTTTTTTTACTTTCTCCATATACGATAGGGGAAAGTATTGTTTTCGTGAGAAAAATTGGCTTCGAGATTTCAACGGAAATACACTTTTTGAGGTACCCTGAACACGTATTGACCATTTTCTCGATGTGTGTGTGTGCGTATGTGATAGCTTTTTTGTGGGTGCTCTAACTAAAAAACTATTAATCAGGTCAATGCGAAATTTTACATTTAACATTTTTATAAAAGTCAGAAGAACGGATTAGTTTTTGGTAAAAATATGTCAACCGAAAGTGGGTGTTCACTCTTGTCACTTATCCGTTATTTTGAAACATTTACTTTAATATTTGATAAATGTAAATATATATTGAAATAAACGCAAAAGGAAATTTAATTTTCTACAATCTTTGTTTGAAATATTTTCCCATATAATGTATTTTTTAAGAGATATCTTATATTTTTAGCAGCCACCACCACGCCACCTACCGACGACTATTGTTAACAATTGACGCTCAGTTACGTCTAAGTAACGCTCCTTTTACATATCTTAATTGTTGGAGCTTTGTGGTTATATCCAATATAGGAAGGCTATGGTTTGAATTTATTTCTGCTCTTTGTAAAGTCTAAAATTTTCTCGGTTTCTTAAAATATTTATTATTATGTGACCTACTTGGAATTTTTAGAAATATTACAGAAATGTAGAAAGTCATGTGGTGGCCACATCGGATTTTTTAATTAATTATCTGTTACGGCGGCACGCGTTTATGAACGTAATTTAAACAAGCTTTTTAAAAAATGTAATATCCGCAGTTCACCGGCAGCCCACATTGAGATTTTGGGGGTGCAGACGATCTTGTTTGTAATTTCCTATTCCGAGTGTAAATAAGCTGGCGCAACCTCTTCCTGCATGAAACGGATTATATTTAGCCGCTCCCTGCTAGTCTTTTGTCATCGTCCAAGTCTTTATGAAACCCTTGCTAAAATAAACCTCAAAAATCCGTGAAATCGGATAAAACTTCATTTTTTAATCTCACAAAATCAAACGTGCGTTTATACCAAAAGGTTGGCATGATTTTAATTAAATGGTTGCGTGATTATATAGCTAAGCTTTATACATATATATATATAAAATAAAAGCTGTCTGTGGCAGTCGTAACTCTTCAGAAATAAACTCAGGAGCTTCAAAATTTGGCAGAAACTTCAAATTAATCATGAGAGTTGCAGGCCCAAAAATAATTTAAATCGGTCCGCGGGGGTTCGGGGAGTCCCCATGGAACGGTTGGTCCAAATTTTGGTTTTTTGAAGATATCTCAGCAACCAATTGACCGATTTTGATGAATCTTCCACCAATATCAATGTTTTGATGAGACATATTTTGGAGCCGAAAATAGATAAAGTCGGTCCACAGAGTCAAGGATAGTAATGTAAGGGCCGCTCCAAATTTCACAGGGTCGAGAAGTCCCCATGCAACTGTCGATCCAAGTATCGATTTTTTAAGATATCTCAGCAACCAAATGACCAATTTTGATGAATGCTGCTCCATTATCAATGTTTTGATTAGATATATTCGAGCCGAAAATCTACAAAATCGGACCACAGGGTCGAAAGGTCATAATGTGAGGGCCGGTCCAAATTTCGGTTTTACTTTCTCATATAGGTAGTATATTGAGAAAGTACTGTAACGTGAAAAAATTCGACTGCGAGATTTTGATGGAAATACACGTTTTATTGTCTCTGAATCCATAAAAGTGGTTTTCGCCATGCAGTCTGTCCGTCAGTCTGTCTGTCTGCCGATTTGTTCGCTGTTCTAGGGCCCAAACGCGTATATAAAATCGAATAATATCTCGTATTTATGCAATATATCATCTTTTGGAGTCCTTTTTTTTCGTAAAAATGATATTGCACAAAAATAAAAGGTACCTAGTTTGTTCTTGGCGATTTTTAGAAAAATTTGATTTACTCAAAAATGGCTTCAAAGAATTTGATTAAAATCAATCCATCTGTAGAGCCTGATATCACAAACAATACCACCTAAGCCATATATCTCTTAAAATTACTATATGGCATCCATCGGCACTACAATGTACGCTAAATTGTACCTTACCTAAGCTCTATGACGTCACGCCTCCGCCGCGATCCACCCAAAATCTTATTACAGCCTAAACGGTTAAACTAAATCGAATGATATACCATATTTGTGGATAATATTATTCATAATAGACACTCGGAAGAGATGAACGATATTACGCAACAATTAAGGGTACTTTTTTCTATGATATTTTGAAACATAATTCGATTTACTCAAAAATGGCTACAAGGATTTTGATTAAAATCCATCCAATCGTACAACCTGATGTCACAAATAATACTAATTAAGCCATATGTCCCAAACAATTACTAAATATTGACCAGAGGCATTAAAATATACGCTAAACTACGGTTAACTTTGATTTATAAGCGTTTTTCTCTTATAAACGTACACAGTCGACCAAACGTACATACGTATATGAGGAAGTTTGTGCAATGTATATTGCGCCGTTTATTTTCAATATGTCTTGGCAACTAATGGGCCGATGTCGATGAAACCTTTACTAATATCAATGTTTTGGTGAGATACATTTTGGAGCCATAAATAAAAGGCGTGAATGGGTTTTACTTTTTCTCGGCCATAAGGAGCTCCTAACATTCTGAATTGATCTTCCAGATTATCTCCAGAACTATTATGAATGGGATCATGGGAGTCGCCAAATATAATTTAAATCGGCCCACGTGGTCGATGGGCCCCCATGGAACGGTCGTTTCAAATTTCGGTTTTTTAAAGATATCTCAGCGAACAATTGACCGAATTTTATGGATCCTTCACTAATATTAATGTTATGCCAAAAAAACGTAGTCCTAAAACTTGGTACACAAACTAAAGAGACGTTGAGGGCATGCACCTCGGTGCCAGAACTTTGATTTCTTTGGGGAATTAAAAGGGGATATTGGTCTCTTATTAGCGAGTGATATTTGCATGAAAAATTCGAAATTCTTAACAAGAGGCAAAGCCCCGAGTAGTTATCTAGTGTGTGTATACATATATATATATATATATATATATATATATATATATATATATACATACATATATATATAATTTATTTATTTATATTCATTATTGATTTACTAGTTTAATAAAAACCAAATCCGATTTATTTTGCGAAACCTATTTTAAAATCAACAAATGAAAGTGAAATCCAATTTGAATATAATTCGTTTTGCATGCAAAAATCATTCACCAATAATCATGAATGATTAAAATTTGAATTGCGAAGCCGACGTAAATAATAAACGCGGATTTCTACTTTTTTATCTTCTATTAGTGTAATATGTTTATTCAATTAGGTTGAAACTTTTAACGATCTATTCTATCACTCTCATCGATTGAAGGTTTCTTTTAGGATATAAATTATACGACCAATCAGTGATATCGTGCACATTGCGTAATGTTTTTTGCTAAAAAGGCGCATGAAAAACGAAGATAACGTCATTTTAAAGCACGAATCAATTCCTGAATGGTTGATAAATTTTTAACTTGATATTGACAAATGTATTAACGCTTTTAAGTTGATAAACGTTTTACTAAAAAGATATTACAGTTATTTATTAATGCGGATTACTTCGTTTGACTTCACCGTTCATATAAATGGATTAAAGAAGAGAGATAAGGATTTTTACATAAAAATAAAACGATGTTAGATTTGATAGTAATTTTATATAATTTAAGCGCTATTGTACCACGTCCCGTAGAACGCCACAGTTATTAGTGGAACGATATAAGACACGGAAGAGCTCGCCACTGGCGTTCAACTGTTACACTATTTGAAGGGTTTGAAAAATATCACTCTATCTCTTAAATTTCCTTTATCAAGATCGGAAATATCGTTAAATCCTCGACAATCTCCGTACTCGTTAAGACAAGCTGCTTTTTGAGAACCACCTTTATTCTTATTTGTTCTCTCCAAAAGAACCCTTGAGTCTCTTCTTGAATGTTAATAATTCTTAACAAGACCGGATGTGCGTGTAGCAGAAGGGGATGAAGAGATGGCTTTGTATGAAAATCGACAGCAATCTATCCTTTTCTTCCTTTCCCCTCTCCATCTTTGCTTCTTGCTTTCTCTATTTGAAGGCATTTTGGCCTCGCTAGAGCCCTTCTACCTTGGCAATACATCAAGCTGGCTCAGCTCTCCCTCCCTCTCTGTCTTATTCCGCCTGTCTAATTCTGAACGCAAACTTTTAGACGAAGAAAGCCGCAAGCCCTCGCAGAGACGAATCTCATATATCTTCTTCCTCACTATCATTTCGAGATGAACGTTACAAAAGAGAAATGCTAAAAGGCATCATTAAACTGTCCACACAATGGCGGCATTCATAAATAAGTAAATATGCAAAGATAATCCTCGTTATTTTCTGCTCTTACATATATACAAGTGTTTTAACTTTTAATCTCTTATGCAGAAACTGACTCAGGAAGAGCAATGATTTTCCCTCACTTCTGTTATAAATTTAAAACTCTTTCTGCGCCTCAGCGCAACATTTTAAAGGAAAAGAATGTTGAAAAATAATATTAAATTCAAAATTCTAAGGAACAACGATGGTAAGCATTTAAAAATGATTAATACAAATAAAAACTTTTCAAATTCATTAAAATACATTTCAAATTTGAAACTAAATTTATTTTATTGTTAACTAACAATAAGACGTTATTTTCTCGTATGATTCTAATTAAGTCTCATTTTTTTAATTTCGAGTTTTCCTACATATCTACATTTTTTATCGTCTGATTTATTTCAATTTTCTCTTCTATTTATTTTCGGTAATTTGGGTAATCGCCGTAAAATTCCATTTTTTTACATTTTGAATATCGCCAAAGGTTAGCTTATCAGCATGACACGAGAAACGGGTTCCTAACGTAGGTGAAGATTCTTTGTTCCTAGCAAAGTGCGTACATTTCTTTTTCATTTCCAAATTGTGATTCCGAGAACTCCTCTCTAGTTTACTTTAGTCATTTGACAAAGCGACTCCGTCATATATTCTTCTGGAAACGGTCTTAGGAAAGAGAAAACTATTCAATTAAACAAATGCCATAATGAATCAAACGGGTTCAGCGGGCGGAGCCGAATAAAATTATCTCCCGAAGAGGCATCCGAACCGTCGGATTGTTTGCAACAGGTTGATTTCACTGAAATAATAATGCCAGGTGGGATTTCAAGGGATGTGCCATTACGAGGTTCGCAAAAGAAAAAGAACGCATTAAACATTCACTTGACGAGGGGATTTTTGCCGTGGAACAGTCTTTTCTCTACAATGGAAACAATTTCCTCGACTCCGTTCTTTTTTTCTTTCCCTCTCTACGTCCAAGAGGATCCCTTTTGGCCGGCTGCGTCGGAGCGTGCAAATTCGACCTTTTTCCGTTCGGGAGGGATCCCTCGTCGAGTTTTTCTCGCGAAAGTTTTTTTCCTTCCGTTTGTTTTTCCCCGCGCTATGCAAACTGACTTTCACTTTGTCCTTTCACCTCTATCTTTATTCGGCTAATTCTCTTATCCTCCAATTAGTCCTCCCTCGCGTCTTATCTTGCCTTTTCTTTCCGAGCGGAGGAAAAAGGAATCCTCCTTTCATCCCGCCATCTTGGTGAGGGAGTTGCTTTCTCCGCCTTCCTCTAGGAGGAAACCTTAACCCTTTAAAACCGCATTTCCTCGTCCGAGTCTTAAACATCTTTCTCCGTTACTTTTTTTTATTTTATTGAGCCTCCATGAGGCATTTCTGCGCTTTTTTTGCGGTAACGTCTCGTCCAGCTGCGTGCTCTCGGTCCTCTTGCAGATCCAAACATAAGCGATTCTCGACTTTCGAAGTTCCGAATTACGATGTTCCGGACTTGCGACGTTTTACGATCGAGGGACGTAATCCGGATCGACGACGCTCGGCCGAGGCACTAATCGATGTCACGCGTATGGCAAAATGTTTGACGATGAAAAACATATGTTATAAAGTATATTCTGGCTACGAAGTATTCCTGCCGTTACTGCACGTGTAATTTTTGTCCAAATGAGACATAAAAGAATACTATATTGCCAGTTTGAGCCTTTATTTTATTCACCTACGTCATTAGTTCATTTATCATAGCGATAGTACGATATTCGGGCTTGATTTCGGAAAAAAATAAGCTTTCCGGGCCTCTATCAAGAAGGCTTATTTCAGCTGTTGTGTGTTGTTTGAAGGCGCGCTAAGAGTATAGTCTCTAGGGCAATATTACTAAGGTAATATTACTAAGTCAAAGAACACAACCCTAATCTAAATATAATAAAACCCTTATTCTCTTGGTTAATTGGTAATTCTGTCCGTAACGCTCAATATCTCAGCTGTTTCTTCAGCCAGTTCAACCAATTTTGGTAGGATTGCTACAATATAATTTTGTAATAAGATGGTCTAATTTGGTTTTTATATTAATTGTTTGCAAATCATGGTTTTAAACAGGGTAATTCATCTAGTTTACAATATTGTGCCTACGATAAAACTCGCTTCGACTATAAGACACGTTTTTCCTGGTAAGTCGAGCACTGCCTGTATCTTACAATTAGTCTTCGCCTTATTTATTAGCTTCTATCGGATTCTCCCACGGTCGATGGTTTTTCTTCAGCTCCTCCACCCCGAGGAGAAAGGTTTTTCAGGTGGTTTCTACCCTCCGCCTTCATTAACAGCGTTTATATATGTTACGGGTAAATCCAGAAATTGGGCAAATCTAGATATGCCCGGACAAATCTGGATTTTCCCCAATGGGACTGGCAAATCCCGTAGTAGAGTTTAACTTCGGGATTTGTCCGTGCATATCGCGAAGCGCCCACAGATATTTGGGCAGATCTAGGTATGCCCGGGCAAATCTCAAAGTGTATAGTAGATTCGGGTATAGAACAGTTCGGCGCGGGACAATTCGGAGCAACCGTTTCGGCTCGGGACGATTCGGCGTCGGGACGATTTTTCTCGGCTCGCTCGGCACAGTAACAGCATGATTTGACGGGAATGGTGTGATAATAAAAATATCTTACAATTATGAAGTGAATTTGGCTAAGTTGAGTAAATACTGATACGATAATATTTCAATTAAATAGAAGTATTTTAAACTCAACTTTTAAATTAAAACGCGCAAAAAAGTTAAACATAAAGGTACTCTCCCAACCACTTGACCCAATCCGGGGGAGGAAATGTAACGAATCAAACACCGAACCGTTCAACCCAAACCAGGGGAGGAAAATGTAAACAACCAAACTCCCAACCACAGCCCAACACGGGAAAAATATAACGACCCAAAACCCCAACCACTTAACCAAACCCGGGGGAGGAAAATGAAACGAACGAAACCCCCAACCACTTAACCCAAACTGGTGCGCCGAATTGTCTCTCAATTGTCCCAGCGCCGAATTGTCCCATGCCGAACTGTCCCATTCCGGTAGATTCGTGGTTGAGTTTGGTTTGGTTGGTTGGATTGGTAACTCTATCCTTGTATTATTTCGTATTTGGTAGATCGAGTTTTATCTTCAAATAACAATACGAACTGAAGATAGTGAGAACTGCTGTTTAATTCATTGCAATTTACAAAATCGGTAATTAAACGTACCGAAAAAGATGTTTGAGATACCCGGACAGAACACTGAAAACCGGAACAAATTCGAGACGGATATAGGATGTGAGCCCCGCCACATCTAGGTTTGCCCAAAACAATTTGGTCACATCGCAAATTGCCCGGACAGTTCCCGAAAAAGTGCATTGTCTAAAAATATTTCGGAATTTGCCCAAAATAGATAGGCATATCTAGATTTGCCCGGGCAAATCTAGGTGTGCCCGCCTTTCGGGATTTGCCCGTAACATATATATATGTATAATATATATTTTTAAAGTCGCACCAACACTTAATTAGGCCTCCTCGCTAGAACAGGGTGGCTCCCCCTTTTTTTACGGTTCACTCTGCCGCTGCTACTCCGTCGCTTCTCGGACTGCACTTAGTCAGGGACCTTCCTGCCTATTGACCTTAATGGGATGGGTGACCCTACAAGGAGCGAATGCTTCCCGTCGAACTAGCTCGTAGCAGGGGAGCTTGTATGCGACAGTGTGTGCTTCTGTGAGCGTAATACAGGGACATTTATAGAGCGTCAGCGCAGTAGGAGTACCCCTGGGAGAAGGAGTAACGTCCATTACGAGCTCACTCTTTCGGAGTTTTTGTTTTTAATTTTCGCGTGCCATTTTCAGCGATCTAAAGGGGTTGCGAACTACGGTTCGCTTCCTATTTTTCTGCAGTACGTCCTCTCTCTCTCTCTCCTCTAACCTTATTATCTCCTGATGTTCCTAAGTTTTTTTTGGTCGGGCTAATTGCGTATAGTGTTGCTTTTTGCTCTCGTTATTGTTATGAGTACCCGTACGACGAAGGTTTTTGGAATCTTGTCGTTAAAAAATGAACAAAAAGATATACAAAGGTTTTATGTGTTTTTTATCTTTATCCGTTAAATTATTTTTTTTTTAGAATCCTTACGGATGGCATGTTTCGTGGCGTTTGAAGAGGAACAGCAGATGTATCGTTTTGCAAACATAGTTTCATATCGGACTCGTCCATTATTTCCTGTTGAAGTACTCTCACGATTACTTCGGTCGCGGTGTTTGTCAGTACATATCTACACTAGGGCGGAAAAAATAATGCGTTTTTGTGTTTACAAAGATGAAACAACGTTACCAATATTTTTCAGATACGGACTCGTCATATGTAGGAAGATTTGAAATGGATGTTATTTGAATATTTGGAATGTCACGTAGCGAATAACGTAACTCTCTCTCTCTCTCTTTATCCATCTCAAATTTTGATGACAGCAAAATAGATACACGGTATAAAGTGAAATTTTAAAGATTTATTTCTATGATTTGAAAATGCAATCCCAAGAGATGTACATCTGAACTCAGATTTTACATATATTTGTGGATAGAAAAATCTAAAATATTATTCAGAGATACTTCTATAATCTATATTCCTCTTGATTTAAAAAGTCGCATTTAAAGTGAAACGACAAAATTTTTTATGTGGATGCCAACACGAAAGGGATTCATGCATAACGGCCGATTAAAACGTGACTCTTTGGTGAAAATGATTAACCTCGTGGTGAAAAGGGAATATCCTTTCTCGTCACTCAGTGGGAGTTAGCGTTAACAACCAATATGCGGTTTATGCATAAAATAATGAATAAATAAACGTTTCGGAAGGGCGCGTTTAATTCCCGTGATAATTTCCGCTTTCTGCACGCTTTCATGCCGTTCGTCTCTATGGGATCAAAAATATCGATATGACACCGAAGCGAAATGTTTGCGAGAAATATGCGTCGAACATTTAATATGTGTGGAAAACGCGCTCTCTTAGACCTGAAACGGATATCGGTTGGCAAACGGCTTCGGTTATACGGTTGAAGAGAGATATTGCCTTTTAGATACGTCTATCCAAAACTCTATATACATATATAGAGAAAGAGAGCAGGTATAAATTTTAAAGAGTACACGGACATCAAAATGGAAGAGAAAGTAATATGACAGCATTTAAAAGAAAAATCAACATCTTACTCGACTGCAGAATATTATTACATTTACTGGAAAATTTAACCAAAGAGATTGGAATACAACTACACCACCACTCATGAGATGCCTGCGTTTTAGAATTATACTTCAATTAATGGCGTAATACTTGGACATTACCATTCCAGAATAAGCACTTTAGCATCAACTATTGGAAAAGTAATTATTTCTCTTAGGCATCTCCAATTACCATGACAAGGTTATAAGAAAAACCGGATACGCATTTCGGCAACAATGCAGCTGTACTCAGCAGCGATTTGCCGAAAACCAAACCACTAAAATGCTTATTCTCTCTTTTGGTCATTATCTCTGTAACGCTCTGTATCTCATTGTCAGCCATTTTTAATGCTATCGACCTCAAATTTTTTACATATACTCGCATTATGGTCCTAACAAAATACATATATAAATGTTCGGTCCACTTACAGTAGAAGGTCCTATTTCAGGACTCTCATTTTCGGGGTTGGGCTCCGTAGGCGCCAAGGCGAAGCTCCTAGTATTCAAAATGCGTCTCTGATTTTTAGCGAGTATAATTATATAAACGCTCTTATGTTTATGTTTTCGCTTTGTTTGTCCATCTGTTCAAGCAAACAAATTAAAATAGAAAGTAAACATTAAGAGATATAAGACAAATTTGCATTTATTACGCTGCCAAATATTTTTTGGAGAAATTGGTGAGTTGCCGGGAGTGCCTTCAAGTTTTTCAAATTAAGATTCTGAGCAAATGAGTATAGATAAAAAGTTAAATTTTTTAAATTATTTATTCAATAAATTACTTGAGGTCATATAATTATATTGCTAAATTTATAAAGAATTATAAGTTTGCATTTCTAAATAAACAATAAATAAAACGCGCTTTTTCATATTGCGTCAGCAAATGAAACTCCATTTTTTTATAACCTTGTTATTTGAGATACCTAAAGATTTGGCGGGTGTGTGTGTGTATGTATGTATATATATATATATATGGTAAGTGTCCACTGGGCTTCCTTCAGCACCTTGTTGCCATTCTCATCATTACTTTCCTTAAGATATATATATATATATATATATATATATATATATATATATATATATATATATATATATATATATATATATATATATGGATGTCAACAAGGTGTTGGGATGAGGGAGTTCTCTCTCTGTAGCTGAAGAAGGAGTAGTTCCGAAAGCTTTACGTTTGTGATGTTTCTGTGTTTTTGTGTTATTTTACGTGTGTCGCTTCGACATCCCCGGGGCCTCGCCAACCTGAAGTCGTCTGATTGGTGAGTGCTCACTGGGTTTCCTCATCCCAACACCTTGTTGACATCCATATATTCATTTTACCTTTCCTTTTCCGTAAGTTGTTATATATATATATATATATATATATATATATATATATATATATATATATTATATATATATTATATATATATATATTATATATATATATAAGAGGTCATTATATATATAATGACCTTTATATTACTACTTCCTGCAGTTGAGGTACTGAGCGAACTTTTTATTCTATTGATTAATTCAATAGAACGTATTTCGTGATTTATTCCTCGACTTGATTCAACTTCAAACTCAACCCTTCGACTTGGCACGGTTTTAATTTTCCTCTCGCAGCCGTTACCTCAATCTGATTTCGTTCATTTCTTATTCATGGAAGACTAGAACTTAAGATACCTTTTTTCCACGCTGATCATTTAAGCATTAACAAAACTGAATAAAGAAGGAAAGTAACCATGGGCTATAGGAGAGATCCGAATCTTTTTAGACAAAAATCTCCGCGACGTTTACAAAGTTCTTACGCGGTTCTAACGTCCTCCCATTTTTTGTTGCTATATAGCCGCGTCTTTGATGATTGCAGCGGAGTTTTCATTAGCAACCGTCCTCGGTAATGTTTCCTCTCCGCCGCGCTCGCCTCCGCATTCCGCTCACTTTCCCGTCCCCTTCTTCTCATTTTCGCCCCTCCGACTTAAGTGTGTCCGTGTCGCACTCATCATCAGGAAAGTTTCGGCGCGTCGCCATCTCAAAAGTATTTCCCTTTGTTCCATTTCATTTCTTCCTCCTTCGGAGTCACCCTTCTGAAAACTTTAACGCTACCCCTTTTGGGTGTACAATGGGACGAAGGGGTAAGGCAAAGAGAGTGGATAAGGGTCAGAGAGAGAGATGTAGAAGGAAGTGATGGGAGAGCGGAGAAGGCGGAGAAATGAGAAGGCTGAGAGAGAGAGGAGGAGGAAGAGAGAGGAATAAGTAGAAAGGGAGATAGAAGGAAGAGGGACACGAAAGTAGTGGGAAAATGGAGAAGGCGGAGAATTGAGAAGGGAGAGAGAGAGAGGGAAGTGAAAACTGGGAATGGAAGAGAAATGGAAAAAGAGAAATATGGGTGAGAAAGAGGAGAGATTGAGGAGAGAGGGGGGAGTATGGATAAGAGAAATAAGTATAGAAGGAAGAAATTAGGGAAAGAAGGAGGAAGGTAGAAAATGAGGGAGAGAGGAGAGAGGGGGAGAGAAGGAGAGAGAGAATGAAGGTGGAAGAAGGAGAAATGGGAATAGAGGGAGAGAATGGGGGAGGGAAGAGAAAAGGGTAGAAAGGGAGAGAGAGAGAGAAAAGGGGGAGAGAGTGCTGGAAATATTGAGAGGGTGACGGAGAGGGAGCGACGCCAAAAGGAGTGAGTGAGCGAGTGAGATAGGACGGAAAAGAGCCCAAGGGAGTCAAGGGATGCGAGCCCCGACCGATGTGGAAATGGTGACAGGAGAATAACAAATAAATAAGAGATTGGGTTTTTGAGCGGCACAAGGGTGTGAGGGAAGGTAGAGGAGGTTATTGAGAGGTGGAGGAGGTGGAGTATAGGAAAGGAAAGTGACACGAGCGATACGTGTATAGGATTTGAGGGAGAGAGAGGGCTAGAGGAAGAGCAGGAAGGTAAGGGATAGGGAGTGGTAGATGGGGGTGAAGTGGTAAAACTGTCACACATGGAGAAAAAAGTGGTTCGGAAAAGAACTGGTGAGGGAATTGGAATGGGAAAGGGGAGTGAAAGAGAAGGAGGGAAGGGAGGAAGATGAAAATGGGAAGGGGATGGATGATTAGGAAGGAGGGAAAAAAGGGAGGTTCTTAGGGAGGGTTGATGAGGGGTAGGACGGGAGGCTAAGAGAGTGGGTGGGATCAAAAAAGGGAGTGGGAGGAAAAGGAGAGAGAGAAACGGATGGGAGAAGGGGCGGGAGAGCGTAGTGGAGGAGGAGGCAGGGTTCCTAGGAAGAGGAGCAGAAGGTCGTAAACGGCAGGATCGATACGATAAGGTGCGGTCTGTTGGGAAGTAGAGGAGGGAGAGGAGTGGGAGAAGAGAGGGGAGAGAAAGAGGGAGGGAGGGGAGAGGCGGATGAAGGATGGGCAAGGGAGGGAAGAGAGGAAGGGTGGGAGTGTGGGATGGAGGAGAAGGGGAAGAGGAGAAGAGTAGGGGTAATAGCGGAAGGAAAAGGGTTTTCGTGGAATAGAATCGCAAGGGAGGGGAGATCGGAAGTGGGTTTAGGAGAGAGAGAGAGGATGTCCGAGAGAAGGGAGATAAATGGAGGAGCGAGAGAGACAAAGAGGGAGGAGAGAGAGGAGAGAGAGAGGAGGAGAGGAGGTGTGTCGGGAGAGGATTGAGAACGAATGGGGAAAGGAGTGAATGATGAGAGTCATGGCGCGTATGTGTATAGAAGAGGATAGGAGAAGACAGAGACAAAGGATAGGATAAGATGGAGAAGAAGAGGAAGTGAGAGTGGGTGGGAAGAAGGAAGGAAGAGAATGAGAGAGGGGAAGGTACCGTAGAGGAGGAGGACCAGGAGGATGAAAGAAAGGATGAGATTTCGGCGGGGGAAGGGAAGGAGAAGTGTGTTATGGAAGGGGACGGAATGGATGAGAGAGAGAGAGTAGACGTGAGTTTGCGGGAAATTAGGATGGAAGGGGGGATGAGGAGTGGCGGATGAGAGGGGAGGGGGATAAAGGAGACGGAGAAAATGAGAAAAAGGTTGAGAGGGTGGGGGAAATGGGGAAGGGGCAGAGGATGGAGGAAGAGAGAGGGGGAGGGGAGTTGGGAGAAGAAGGAAGTGGCCAGATGAGTGGAAGGGGATAGAGGGATGGGAAGAGACAGAGAGAAGGGGGAGTAAGGATGGAGAGACAGAGGGGAAGGGAGGGAGAGGTTGTGAGATAGAGGGTGGGGAAAAGAAGAAGGGAGTGAGAGAGGGAATAAGAGAAATATAGTGAGAGTGGGGCAGAAAGGAGAGAAACGAGGATTTGAGAGAGAGTGGAGTGGGAAGATAAATGAGGGATAGAAGAATAGGATATAGGAAAAAGAGAAGGTTAGAGTGAAGATAGTGTTGGAATGAGAGGGAAAAATCAGAAGGAGAGATGATAAGGGGGCAGAGAGAGGGAGGAGACAGGGGGGAGAGGAAGGAGAGAGAGGAAAGAGAGAAAAGAGAGAGAGATGGGAGAGCGGGAAGAGAGGGAGGAAGGAGAGAGGGCAAGGAGAGAGAGGAGGGAGGGAGGAGAGAGATATATGAGAGAGAAGGCTGAGAGAGGCATGAGAGGGAGGAGAGAGAGAGAAGGATGAGAGAGAGGGAGCAGAGAGAGGGATGAGGGAGAGAGATAAGGGAGAGGGAGGAGGTGAGAGCAAAAGGAGTATCTGGAGAGTCGAGAAAGATGAGAGAGAGAGATAGACTGACAGAATGAAGAGGTAAGGAGAGTATAGAGTGGAGAGGTGAGTTTAGGAGTGGGATAGGTGATATAAGGATTGAAAGCAAAATAAGAGAGATAGGATAAAAAGAAAATATCTGCAATAGAAGTTATAATTTTGGCAAGCAGTTGAAGGATGTGGCAGAAAGGATGATGGTTTAACGAGGGCTCGCTCTCCGGAGCGAGAGAGAAAGAGAGGAATGAGGTGATGGAGGGGATTATGGTCCGAATGAATTAAAAGAGAATGGATGAACATAACGGTGAACGAAGAATGCGGAAAAAAGCGAAAGGATTCGGCGGAAATTGAAGCGGAGTTATATGAGAGAGAGACAGAGAGAAATAAATTACGGCGCACGAATACATTTTAGATTCATTTATATTTAATCCTTTAGGATGAAAACGTTTCTGAAAACGAAAGTCCACGTTAATTTTCTCTATTTAAAATTTTAATGCATCGGTGATTAGGGCGCGTAAGTTATTTGAACGTCCGCCATTCTCAAATACACTTTCGGTGGATTGCTATTTTCTTTTTCTCTTAATTTATAGTTTACCTGACATACGTCTCGTTTAGAAAAATATATTTCTCGAGCTCAGAGAAAAACGTTTCATAGATTTAATTTTGCGCGGGAGATATTTCCGCAGATTTGCAGAATGTTCCTCTAGCCCAGACATTAAGGAACCACAGTTCTTGTTCTATTGACCCAAAGCATGAATTTTCGTTATCTGGAATAATATGTTTATTCTCATTCCATGAAGTAAAGAGCTGTTATCTGAATCTTCTACAAATCTAGATTTTTTGGTCTGCCCCCGAAGTGCACTCAGTATAATTTACTCTTCGATTACATATAAAATCTATACAACGTATTTCGACAACGGACACCACTAAACGACTCTCCATAAAGACAAGATCTTGCGTAAAGCAATTCGATTCCCTCTGAAAAGTATGATTCCCCTAGTTATCTGCACATGAACCATCGCTAGAATATTATTTGAATAAAAACACCTTCCGAATAGATTAGCATTCCTGCTTCCTGAATTATTCTCGCGCGGGAGCCGACACACAAAAAGAACGCATCACAGGCCGAAATTTACGCTTTCGGGATGATAAAAATTCTATTCTCAACGGCTTTTGCAGGACGAGATTTATCTCGGCACGTTCACACTGCCGCCTCTGAAAGAGAAAAACACGTTGCTTTTGTGTTTCAACACGCGAATAACAATGAGAAGCGGATAACAAATGGTACTTCCCTTTTCACTGCTCAGGGCGGAAGCAACATGACGCTGATTTTTCATTCCTATACGCACTTACGCATATACGCACACACACGCACACGCATGCATTTCAATTCTTGCGCCCCGATGCTTTGCCCTTAAAATCCTGTCTGATTTGCCTCGTTATCAATCTCATAAACGCCTCGTTCCTATTCTCTGTGGGAAAACGGCGGGCTCCGAAAAGGATCTGGCGTTTACGGCTTATGTTAATCCGGCGATCATCAGGCGAAGCGGTCCGCTTCCCTTCCGTTCTCCCCTCCCCCGTTCGCTCCCACCGAGGCATTTGTTTGCGATTAGAATTGATTAAGGAACGCCCGTTAACTAGCTCCGCCACACCCATCGGCGAAAGCAATCGAATAAATCGTTCGTAATCGCCCGGCGTGAGTTTGTGTTGCGTATGTGTGCGCTTTCGTCATTTCTAAAAACGACCGTCTTTTTTCTATTTTTTTCTCTATGGCTTTCCTTGTTTGCAATCTGTGTTTTCGGGGAAAGTCTTAAGCTGGCCTTTCATCTGTAGAAAATTTGGAGTAGGGCTCATTAACAGTTATTTGCGAGCTTTTTTCTGCCAAAAATGTATACGTATATGCTCCCTAATGAATCGCGGGGGCAGTGTTTAACCAGAGGAACAAAGATATTCCAGCGTTAACAACTCAAATGCTCGCATTACCGACCATTTAAGTGAAAATAATTTTTACTCTTTCACGTTTGGGAAACCGAAAGGGAAGTTTCATCAAAGGAATCGCTCCTGCTTTTTAAAAAATTAAACACACACAAGTCCATATCTCCAAATCTCTCATAATTACAATGGTCCAAATGTAATCGTGTGTTATACTTGCACCAGCATGGATTCTAAAAATTTTCAAAAATGTGGCCTGATAGAGATATAGGTGAGTAAAACGTTCAAAAATAAAATTATATCAACTGAATTTACTTTCTTTGATGAAGGAAAGAGTATTCATGGAGTTTTTAATAATACGCTTAAAATTTTAAAAATATCAAGGCTAATTTTATAAACTTATTGCTTATAAAATTTACGACCTCTGTAATTGTGACTTGGCACTTTATATTATGGCGTTTTAAAATATTATATATTAAATAAATCAATTAAATCATCACAAACATTGCTAAAGCTTGCCAAGATAATAAACTGTAGAACTTATTGTACAGCATAAAAAGTTTTTGTCGCTAAGCGATTATAAAAAGACAGCCAAAAAACTTTCTCGGTTACCGTATCATCGCAAAATGACATTAGATCTTCCTCCAATTTAGCGATAACTGTCTATTAAACATGGAAAATAGCTTAATCAACCAAGAGTGTTTAAATAAGGTATAAGGAGAATTCCTGCGGAGAGAAATAAGCTTACAAAAATTGACTAGATTTTAGAAACAGCGCATATAATCAAAATAATTTAAATCACGGGATTCGAGATTTTAGACAAACATTGGTGCAGGTCTTACAATCATTTATGAGTCACAAGTATTATATAA
Organism: Tanypteryx hageni; assembly: GCA_028673005.1. Lineage (NCBI taxonomy): Eukaryota > Metazoa > Arthropoda > Insecta > Odonata > Petaluridae > Tanypteryx > Tanypteryx hageni. The sequence continues at coordinate 98,949,853 of CM054116.1, forward strand.
TTTATGATTGTGTCAAAATTAAAATAATCAATTATAAATTCATAGCCAATTTAAACAATTCAGTAGTACAACTCTAAAACATATTCCACAAATTATCATCCTTTGTTACTCTACATAAAAACTATTCCCCAATTTAGTTTGTGTCTACTGTAATTTGTACATTTCCTTTTATCCTTTGGAGCGGTGGTCAATAGCGGTATGCCCGCAAGTACTAAGGCACCAGTAGAAATGTATTTAGATGGCTGCGAGAATTTAAAGCAGTCTTAAAGAAAAATATTCAGATTTTTAAAAGCACTGCAATATAATTTGTTTTTTTTTTAATCTTTCCCTTTTGTATAACGTGAATGTGTGCAAGGGTCATAATTTTTTAGCTTGAGGATTATATGTCCATTTATTCTTCGCCACTGGCTAGCCGCGCGTTAAAAAATTCTCTTTGCAGTTCTTCAATTGAGAAATATTGGCGATCTGTGCTTTGGAAGATCATTTTCCTAACTATAAAAAAATGCAATACTTCACGACTGGTTCCAGTTATTTTTTAAATCCATAAATGCGAAAACTGTAAATTTTAAGAAAAAATCTGATGTGGCCACCACATGACTTTCTCCATATCTGTAATATTTCTAAAAATTCCAAATAGGTTAGATAATAATAAATATTTTAAGAAACTGGGGGAAAATTTTAGACTACAAAGAACAGAAAGAAACTCAAACCATAGCCTTCTGATATCTGATATAGCCGAAATAACTAATGGTTAGTTATGTCATGCTATTGATACAACAGAAGGAGATTACTGTAAGAACAAATATTCAATACCTAAATTGTCCGAACATAATTCTGTCATTAAAAAGACCGCATTTAAAAAGGAGTGCATTTTTAACAGTAGCGGGGGCGCAAAGTCAAACATAAATAACGCTCCTACTTAAAATGCTTTGAAGTTTATCATAAAAATATATTTTTTCGACGAAAAACAATTCAACCTAAAAATTGAAACTTTATTTTTGTGGAATTGGCGAATAATCACGAGGTAAGAAGAAAAAATAACAGCCTTCCGCAAAATCAATACAGGAGTTTTGCCTCCTATTTTCATGGGTAAAATCAGTTGTTATTCTAAATAAAATATTACAGGCGTGTTAATATTTATTTACTATGTTATAGCGTTAAATTTTTGGGCACGATTTCAAAAATAAAATAAAATTGCGTATGCGCATCTATTTAAAGTATTATTTGATCCCATAACTGTTATGTAATGTCTTTGTTATTAGCCAGGTAATCGGCAATTAGTTCGGATAATCAACTTTCTACATTAATGCCTTTGATTATTTTTTGCGAATTAACTGCTACGAACTGAATATCAAAGAATATACATACTTCTCGAGTCACTGAAATGTTTATGCATGCATTTTCATGGAAAAATCCAATGTTCCATTTTATTTAATTAAAATAATTCGCCCCAAGGTCGGTTTATTAGCAATGATCTACAATCCACTATTCATACTTCCAGATAACCGAATTACTAAAACGTATTTAGATCGTGTTCTTGTCTAAATGAACTATTTTGCTCTTGCTGCAAAAAATAATCATAAAAAGTGGGTGCAAACGCATTCCTAATACGGATTCGTGTTATTCGTATATTGGACTTGGAAGCCAGAGAATATGATCTTGTAATATTGCCTTGACCTCAAAAATGCCTTGTGTCTGATCTATGTGGAATTTTAGATCTTCAAAAGCTGGAACAATTCTCAAAATCTCTCCAAAATTCATCACTTCACCGATGAAAATAAATTAGGTGAATTCCAAGAAAAATATAAGCAAGCATTTCGTTAGCTCCAATTCCCTTCGGAAAGACGTCCCGCTCCGTTTCATAGTTCCCTATTAAATTAATCCACCAGCCATTTCTTCGCTACTTAATGCGATTAACTTCGCCTAATCAACGAAATAACATGGACACGAGAAGAGACATAACTTGGGAAATAAACGGCGCAATATACATTGCACAAACTTTCTCATGTACGTGTATATGTTTAGTTCACTGTGTACGCTTGTGAAAGAAAAACGCTTATAATCCAAAGTTAACCGTAGTTTAGCGTATATTTTAATGCCACTGATCGATATTTAGTAATTTTTTGGGACATATGGCTTAGTTAGTACTATTTTGACATCAGGCTGTACGATTGGATAGAATTTAATCAAAATCCTTAAAGTCGTGGCTTAGTACAATTTTGACATCAGGCTGTACGATTCGATGGATTTTAATCAAAATCCTTAAAGCAATTTTTGAGTTAATCGAATTATTTTTCAAAATAGAACACAATAAAGTACCTTTAATTGTTGCGTAATATCGTTCATTTCTTTAGAGTGTATCATCATCATAGGTAGTCTGTCCGTAGACAGGTCCGTGATTATTCTTGGTTGAACTTGGTTCTCCATATACTCCTATTTTCCGCTGTCTTCTTCATATCTTGATAACTCTCTTTCCCTTTCAAATCGTCTATCAGCTGAAACCTTTTCCTACCTCTTTCCCTTTTCCCATCTAGTTTTCCTTCTAACGCATCTTTAATCATACTCTCTCCCCTCAGGTAATGTCCAACCCAGATTTGCCTTCCTCTTTCTGATAGTCTGTATAATTATTCGCTTCTCTCCTATTCTTCGTAGCACTTCATCGTTTTTCATCCTATCTGTCCATTTTATCTTCAGAATTCTCCTCCAAGTCCACATTTCAAAGCTTTCCAAGTATTTGATGTCATTTTTCCTTAGCGTCCATGTTTCTGCCCCATACAATGCTATACTCCATACGTAGCATTTTATCAACTTCTTGCGTTTATCTTCCCTTATATTCCCTGTAAGTAGTTGTTTCTTTCTCCTGAAAGCCGCTTTTGCTTTTCCTATTTTAGTTCTGATCTCATCCGTACATTTTGTTTCTCGTGTTATGATGCTTCCAAGGTATTTATATTCTGAAACTTGTTCTAAAGGCTTTCCCCCAATACTTCAGATTCTCTCCTTTGCCCGATATTCAAATGACCTTGGATTTTTCTGTATTTATTTCCATACCGTATTTTCTACCTGTTATCACTAGTCTATTTATCATTTTTTGTAGCTCCTCTTCTTTTCTTGCTAGAAGTACTAGATCATCTGCGTATTTTACTGTTCTTATAATCCTTCCTCCAATTTTGAAATCTCCTGTGCCTTCTAAAGCTTCTTGCATTAGACTTTCTCCATATATATTGAATAGGGTTGGCGATAGGCAGCAGCCTTGTTTTACTCCTCTACCGATATTTATTCCGCAGGTGCCCACATTCTCAAACCTGACCTTTACAACTTGATTCACATATAGATTTTTAATCAGTCTCCTGTCTTTCCAGTCTACACCTATATCCTTTAATATATTCATCAACTTTACCCAATTTACTCTATCAAAGGCCTTCTGCCAGTCTACGAAACATGCGCAGATATCTTGACTGTACTCTATTGCCCTTGCTGATATGATTCTAACTACTCCTATAGCATCTCTAGTTCCTCGTCCTTTTCTGAAACCGAATTGATCTTCCCCTATTATTTCTTCTGCCTTTTTCTCCAGCCTTTTATTAAGAATCCTCGTGATGATCTTCGATGTGTGTGACAGAAGGCCAAGGGCGGGTCTAGAAACCTCCCAAGGGGGGGAGATTAAGTACTATTTTCCTCATAAATAGGAAAAATTTCAAATACAAATCCCAATATTCGTCAAAATTATATTCAGGACTTTTTAAAGAGATTATCACAAGAAATAATAGTATAGTATATTTTCTATCATAAACCCTATTTTAAGTGAAATATATTTTGAAAACCACGCATACATTCACCTCCCTTATAAATTCACCTCCCTTATAATAATCCATATTTTGCGAAAATGATGTATAAGGCTTATGTTTCGCATAATGTAAAAAAGAAAAAATATATTTAAATCGGGTATCTGTGACATTTTATTAACTTTGTATAGCACTTCTTAACATTTTATTTTAAAAATCACAATAAAAAATCAAGTCGTCGATTGCCAGAATTAGCAAAACGATCTAAAATCTCTTCCGGGTCAAGATGAATATCTTGATGTATATGGAGTAACGCCAAACCCACAAGTCTTTCTTCACTCATTCTGTTCCGCAACCAAGTTTTTAATCGTCGCAAAGCCGAAAAGCTGCGTTCAGAGCTAGCAACACTTATATGAAGAGTGAGTAAAATTTTTAATAAAATTTTGCAATTTGGATAAATTTCCTCGTCGCACATACTGAAAACTTCACAGGCACTCATGCCAGTTTTAATGTTATTGCACTTATATTCACGTTCCCATTTGGTTTTCCACATTATTAATTCGCTTAGAAAAATAATAAACGAATTTGAAATAATGGAAACATTCAAAAAGTCAGAATATTTTTCCCATAATGACGTTGCAGTATTATCTAACTCAACTTGATCCAAACAGAATAGTTCTTTCGGTAATATATTTCCCAAATTAAATGCCTTCAGTGTATCATCACAAAAACGGCTTCGAAAATTAGGAGAGTATCAATCATTGGGATAAATACACTACGTCGATAGTATTCCTCAGCGGTTTCCGAACAGTTAATTCGTCTTGATGCATACCAGGGCTTAATGAGCTTTAATTGCAAAATATCTGCAAATTCATTAGTGCTTTTCCAAATTCTATTAAATACTTCGTCAACCCTTTTCCTTTCACAGTCTAATAAGCAAATGATGTCCTCAATGCATTTTATAGCTGAATACAGATCGAGCGATTCTTTTTGTAATGACTTACTAACCGGAAGTGTTAAGAAAAAAATAAAAGTAATGCATTTCATCGAAGCAATGAATTCGCTTGTCATGAGATTATTGAGGAGTAAATCTGCCTTTGCTGAAGATGTCCTATCATCCCAATTACTGATATCGTTCAATATCTTGGTAATTGTGGAAAAAGTTTTCTCAAACATTAAACAAGCATTATGCCTTTCTACCCAGCGTGTATCGCACAAGCTACTTAATCCCCCACCCATTTCTCCCTTTAAAAGAAAACTTCTCTTAGCAGACAAATGATAAAAATTAATAACCTCGCCCATTAATTCAAAACATTTTCTAATTGCCCTAATTTCGGACGATTTCGACCAAGTCAAGTTCAATGAATGGCTTTGGCAAGGAACTCTAACCGTATGAGAAGAAACCTTACGGATTTCTGAAGCAGCACCACGCAGCTCAGAAGCCATGACACGGCAGTTATCGGTGCAAATACCAACACAGTTTTTCATATCAAGATTATTTTTTACTAATAACTGAACAACTGATTTTCCCCCCTATTTAGGTTCTAGGTCTTGTCGAATTCCTGATGTGAAATTTTCATCGTGCAAATCCACAAAACTAATGAAATCTTCCCTAATTTTATTTTCATAAACATACCTAATAACAAGGCTTAATTGAGACACCATAGTTATATCAGTAGGTTTTCGTCAAATAAAATGGAATAATATTTTCCTTCCCTCACAAAGTTTAGGATTTTTTCCAAAATTACATCGCCGCAACAATCAATAATTGAGTACCGAGTTGTTTTTGAAATGTATGTGGCATTTGCGCTAGAAGATTTCATATGATTTTCAAGATCCTGGTCACCACCACGGATGCGTAATTTCAATATAGCGCGAAAGTTTCCCTCGTTCGTAATGTTTTCACTGCTCTCAGGCCTGTCTGAAAAATTGCCGTCATCCCTATGGCCTCGAAATGGTATATTTTGTCTACCTAGAGTGATGATCGTGTCAATAATAGGCAAAAGACGCTTTCGATTCTCTTGAACTTGCTTCAGTCTCCCTGAAATTAACATGTTTTGAACTTCAGTTTGGGGCTTGCCAAAGTTCCCTAAAACATTTTTGCCGATTCCACAGGGATATTATGATAAGCATTGCCTTGGTGTTTTTTAAGAACACCATCCTTACCCAATAACTTTGAAAATGCAGTAAGCGGCTTTGAAACTAAAACCAGTGAATGAGGGTGGAAGGAGAAATAAGGCATAAACCGATGGCTTTTTTTCATCCTTTTACCGGCACCTAGCCGATAGCGTATGTCGTTGACATGGCCATCGCCCCTACTCGCGGTTCGAAAGAGAGAGGATTCATATGATACTATCTTTACTGCACCCGGTGCGAGGGTTCTCCAAAAGGCTAGGCGACCGGAGTGCGCACATTGAGCGCATTTGAAGGCAATGTCCCACGTGGGTAGGTTCCTTCCCCTTCACTCGCCATTCGTTGAAAATCCTGGGACTCCCATTCTCCTCCCCACCCCCCCAATCAGCAAGTTTCAGCACCGCCCAGGGTGACACTATCTCCAACAGACCCTTTTTGCTAGGACAATACGTCGGCAGCGACATAAAGACAAGAAGCATGGGAAATTTCGAAGAAGAATCTATTCAATAACCTAAGCCTACTGAAGAAACCATCCCGCCACCTGACAGCCTGCTTATTCTCTTGTCCCAGAGAGTACCCAAGGGGGGGGGGGCGATCGCCCCCATCGCCGCCCCCCCCCCTTGGATCCGCGCATGCAGAAGGCTTATCGTTCTGTAATCTTTACACTGCATCGCCTTTGGCTTCTTCTTTAGAGGGATCATTGTTACTTCTAGGAAATTCCGAGACCACTCTCCCGTGTCGTGAATCTTATTAATTAAGAGTGTATATTATGAAAGATATTTTCCACAAATATGGTATATCGTTCGATTTAGTTTAACCGTTTAGGCTGTAATAAGATTTTGTGGATCGCGGCGGAGGCGTGATGTCATAGAGCTTAGGTAAGGTACTTGAGCGTACATTGTAGTGCCAATGGGTGTCATATAGTGATTTTAAGAGATATATGGCTTACGTAGTATTATTTGTGACATCAGGCTCTACAATTGAATTGATTTCAATCAAATTCTCTGGAGCCATTTTTGAGTAAATAAAAGTTTTCTAAAAATCGCCAAGAACAAACTACCCTTTATTTTTGTGCAATATCATTTTTACGAAAAAAAAAAGACTGCAAAAGATGATACATTGCATAAATACGAGATATATTTCAATTTTATATACGCGTTTGGGCCCTAGAATAGCGAACAGATCGACAGACAGACAGACTGCATGGCGAAAACCACTTTTATGAACTCTGGGACACCTAAAACGTGTATTTCCATCCAAATCTCGAAGTCGAATTTTTTCACGATTACAATACTTTCTCAATATAGTACGTATACGAGAAAGTAAAAACTCGGATACAACTCTCGTATCACGAAATGCGAAAAAATCATTTTTCACTCCTTAATTTTGTCAACCACGCGATAAAACTTGCGCATCCTCTGCGTATACTATAATCGTAAAATACCGCAGTCACCACGTCCACAGAAAACACGCGCGGAAAAGAGATGCAGCGATTGAGATGCGGAAGGGGCGAGGAGTTTTAGTCAAAAGAAGGGCGAAAAGGTTATAAATCCACAAGGAAATGCTTGAGGGAGGATTTAGCGAGGAGTGGAAGGGACAGTTTTGGGGGAAATAAGGGCAAGTAATATGCAGGAAGGAAGTCGAAAGAGGAAGACGAATAGATATGAGGGAGAGGAAAGGGGAAGGGAGGGAGAAAGGAAAGGGATAAGGGGAGAGAGGGGAAAGAGAGAGAGGGAAGGGAGAAAGGAGAGTGATGAGGGGAGGGTGGGATAGAGGGGAGGGAGAAGGGAAGGAGAGAGGGGAGGGAGAGAGGGGAGAGGGGGAGGGAGAGAGGGGAGAGGGGGAGGGAGAGAGGGGGAGGGAGAGAGGGGAGGGAGAGAGGAGAGGGAAAGAGGAGAGGGAGAGAGGGGTGGGAGAGAGGGGTGGGAGATATGGGAGGGAGAGAGGGGAGGTAGAGGGGGGAGGGAGAGAGGGGAGGGAGAGAGGGGAGGGAGAGAGGGGAGGGAGAGAGGGGAGGGAGAGAGGGGAGGTAGAGGGGGGAGGGAGAGAGGGGAGGGAGAGAGGGGAGGGAGAGAGGGGAGGGAGAGGGGGGAGGGAGAGAGGAGGGAGGGAGAGAGGGGAGGGAGAGAGGAGGGAGGGAAATAAGGGAGGGGACAGAGGAGGGAGGGAAATAAGGGAGGGACAGAGGAGAAGGAGGGGAGGGAGGGAGAGAGGGGAGGGAGGGATTGAGGGAAAGTGATGGTTGGTTCGATTGAGGAACCCGAGAGGAGAAAATGACCACGGGGTCGAATTCCAGGAAACACGAATATCAAATTTCGAAGCATTAGAACGGAATCATATCAGAATCTCGGATGTTACACATGCGATAAAGCGATAATATACCGTTCGAATGCCCTGCAATATTAAAAAACTAATACGTGATATCGCCGTGCGGAGAATCGATGGAGAGAGAGAGAATTCCTTTTCTGTTCCCGAGCGAAATGGCAAAGAACGACGCTCCGCTTGATAATTTCCCTTCGTTTGATATTCCGACTCGCTTTGCCGCTCCTATTCCATAAATAAAACGGGAGTTTCCCTTTTTTGCCGGGAGTGAGGAAGATATCCTTTTTTACTATATACGAGAGAGAGAAAGGGAGAGGGTTCTGATGGAAACCCCCGAATTCTGCCCTCGGCTGTAGAGCAGAGTGAAAGTGAAGAGATAGAAGTGAAAGACGTGTTATACGCATATGTAAGGGAATGCGGAGTGGAACTCGGAAGCTAAAATGCGAAAGGGTTTTTTATCATCATTCGGGAAGTGTGCGCGCACAAAAAAAAGCACTGCGAAAGTAGTTCGTGTGTGTTTTTTTATTTCGAAAGAGAATAGAATGAGGAAGAGTTGACCGACAAACGAAGCCCCGCCCCCCTCCCCTCTCCCCCTCAAAGAAGCCCCACCCCAGCCAAAGAAACTTTTTAGATATTTTCCACGGCTTCGATTTGGAAATAGTTCCTCGTAATTCGAAAAAAATACAAGCGAAATTGGCGCGATATTACGGCGGAATAAAAGAAAATAAACAACGGCGGTTGATCAGAGTTTGCAGAAATTTCTATTCCGAAAGCAAGCGCCACGGGCAAATTTCCAAAAGTTCCAATGAGGCGGGCGGGCATGAGGAAAAAAGGACGCATTTTCTCGGAAAAGAGACACAAAAACCGACTCGGGATCGCAATACGTTCTTTTTTCCCTCTCTTTAGTTCCGACGATTTTTCTAGGAACCGCCCAACTAATAATTATGGGAGAGGGGCTGGGAACGCATGCCTTAGACCGAAGTTTTCGCGGGATAAATATCCATTACCTGCTTTCGAACAATCCGATGGAGCGCTTGCGTTCGCCTGGGAACAAAAACTTTCTTGGAAATATCGTTCAGAAAAAAATATTTTCGAAACACACAAATAACCGATCGTCTGATTTCCAATAATTAAAAAAAGCTACGAAATTTTGCCGTAACTCGGAGGTCTATTTTTAGCAATTAGAGCGCGTTATGTCTCAGCGCGTGCGCGAATAATGAAAGGACACGGGTGTGATGTCTTCGGTTCCAATTCTTACACCGACGGAGGGAGGCACGCACCGAATCTATATATATATATATATATATATATATATATATATATATATATATATATATATATATATATATATATATATATATATATATATTCGGCAGCTTTCCTGGAGGAATGGAGAGAAGGAGAGAGACGAGAAGCGGTATCCGATCGATATCGCTTTCCATCGGTATCCACCGAAGACGTAATCTAGGACAGATATCTTCGAGAAATGTTTTTGCATATCGCGATTCGAAAAGCAGTCCCTAACCAAAAAATAACAACCGAGTATCCCGATGGAAAGGAACGTTCCATAATTTCCATATGTATTCGCGCACAAAGAAAACAGAACCGACTCGTCTTCGAGTAGAATAATAGTAAATTCGCGAGAATATAGATGAGTTAATCAAGCCCGAATACATTTTTCGGACGGTAAGCCTCGGAGAAAACGCTCGCAGTATGTTTTTTTACTAGTGAAATAACATTCGTCCCTACGAGATATCCCTCATGTTAATCTGAAATAAAATCGCGAGCTGTATATATCTGCGGGTCTCTTTCTCCCCGAGCCCGTCGCGAACAAAGAAATGGACACCGGAACGGAGCGGTGTTAGTGGTTCAAAGTCCGCATGAAAATTCATTGGCTCGAAAGATTCAGGCGAGATATGGCGGTGGGTTTCATATACCGTGCCTCTTCCCCTTTATACACCCCGAGACACACGTCTCCCATTTTTTCTCGAGAGCAGGCAATTTACATCACGACTTCACCGTCATAAAGTCTCGGAGGCGAACTTTTGACGGCCAAATTTTTCCTTTGTACACTTACGAATTCGAGCGAACTCTCTGGAAATTTGTTCTATTAGACTCATTTGGGCTGTTGTTTTTTTTCCTTTTTAGGTTCCTCGAAATACGCATGAGGTGAGGCAGTATAACTTGCACGGATCGTTTGTCTGGGAAAAGGGACGGGCAAACTTTAGTTGTTGCGAGTGATGGCCGCATTAGCGTTCGGGTCGGGATTTGCCGAGAGACTGCCAGAGATCCTCTTAGCAAAAATCGATGGCGAACAAATTCTTTAGAAATGTTAAACTTGGTGTGGGTCGCATTGGTTCGAAATTCGTTATCGAAGGGCAGAATTAATATTATACGCAAAGGAATTAATGAGCTCTTCTTATGGCTGATAAGATTCAAGAAAAAGCACTTGAAATTTTACAAATTGAAAGAAGTACTAATCTCAGGTATCTCCAATAGCCTCAACAAGGTTATAAAAAACCGGATGTGCATTTCGGCTACAATGCAGCCGTCTTAAGTGGCAATTCACCAAATATACACGCTTGAGGAGAGCCGCAGCGAAGAAAAATTGGTTTAATCTCCACAAGTGAAGAAGACTTAAGATCGATAATTCACAAAACCTATTGCATTATAAATTAAAGCAGTGGATCCCAACCTGGGTGTCGCGTCACACTTAGGCGCCCCAGCTGATTTTTAGGGGTGCCGCGATAAAATTAGTTTTGTAAATAAAGAAACGATTTAGATGTGTTTACAGGTAACTAGGGCATTAATTTTATCTCTGATAAATTTATTATGGTGTGATGCCAATACATGGATATGTCAAAAGGTTTGAATACTCGTCTTTGAAAATATAAAAACATTGCTTGAAGGCTGAGGTGCCGCGAAATTCTGCTTATCTTTCAAAGAGTACCGCGCCTACAAAAAGGTTGGAAACCACTGGATTAAAGGCTAGTGAAAAAATAATCTTCTTGTTTAAAAAAAGAATTTATACAATCCGTATTAATTTTGAGAATGCGAACTGCAACATGGAAACCACAGAAAGGCATGGACAGAGCCGCGGCTCTCGAACTGTCAGTTTGACATGCCTGCTTTAGCGCCTTAACTTCACCAGGTGTATAAGTATATATGTAGTATAAAATTATCCGCATTAAATTTCATGGTTTGCTTTCATGGTATCTATGAAGGTCGAAAACCTAATGCGTCATGTAGACATACTTTCTCTAGCCCTGGTCGGGTGAAAAAAAAACAAATCGAAGGCGGGGAACGAAACGAATCGATGAAACTTAAGCCCAAGGCGAGTCGAAAGTCTCGTGATGAATCGCTTCGATACATATGATCGAATTCCTTCATTAGTCATCCTCTCCCGTCGAGAGAGGAACGCTCCAAAAACTGATAAGATCTATCGTAATTTCGCCTTTAAAAAATGACTGGCGAGCATCCGAAAGATATGATCTTATTGAAGAGGTCACGGGTGTTATCTGCGAGGCCCTTTGGGAAGAGCATTACGGATTTTTTCCGAAGGTTAACAATGCGGCGGAAGCGTATGTTTAGAGGAAGCCATGGGGTCGTTGAGAGACTTAAGGGGTGGCGAGAGGCGATAGAAGTGCGAGTCTATCCCGAGTATGCTGTGAAAGACAGAGAGAGAGAAAAGTAAAAAGAGGGAGAGAACGGTAGAAAGAGGGAAAAGAAAAGAGAGAAAGTGAGAAGGAGCGAGGGGTAAGAAAGAAAGGAGGGACGTGAAGAGTGGGGAATAAGGAGATGGAGAGATATGGGAGGGTGGGGAGAGAGGGAGAAAGAGAGAGAATGGGAAAAGAGGGAGAGGAAAAAAGTAGAGTGAAAGGAGAGAAGAGGAGAGAGAAAGAGGGTTGGAGATATAGGGCGAGGGAGTGAGAGAGAGAAGGGATAGGAAGAGTAAGGGATAAGGAGAGGGATAGAGGCGGGAGGATAGGGAGATGGGGAGAGATGGGAAGAAAGGGAGATGGACAGAGAGATGGAAGGAGATAGGGAGGGGTAAGAGATTAGGGGAGAAGATGATAGGAAGAGAGAGGAGAAAGAAAAGGGGAGAGGATAGGGAAAGTGGAAGAGAGGGAAAGAGAAAGCGAGGGTGAGAGAAACCGAAAGTTGGGAAGAGAGAAGAATAAAATAGGAAGAGAAAGAGGGAGAGAGAGAAAAAAGGAAATAAAAGGGCAGAAAGCCATCGTCTGAGGCACGGAGAAAGAGATAAGGAAAAGGATGACGAAGAGGAGATGTGGGGAGAGAAAGGAAAGGGAGGGAGAGAGGGGTCAGGGAAGGACAGGCGGGAAAGGACGCAAGGGGAAGAAGTTGATGAGGGGTTAGGGGGATTAGAGTCGACGAGGGGCGCGCAACAGGGATCGTGTGTAGAAGGAAGGGAGAGAGTGTAGGTTGCCTTGATTTTGTACCGTGAAAGTGTAGCCGATGGAACGTAGACGAAGGAATTGAGTTCCACGGGCGGCTAAAGGGGCCTCTCGTATGCGTCGGAATGCCTTAGCAGTGATTCAGACACATTTCTTTCCGCGCGGTCGTCTATGAATGGTAGCGACTGCATCGGAATGGTTTCCATGAAATTTTTGTTCGTGTATTGTGAATAACCTGAATTTTTCCTGGTTTATATTTTGTTTCGCAGTCTTATTAAAGAACTATATAGATTTACATGTACAGGCATGTACATATGTACGAAGATAGGTGTTTCTGTGGGTACATAAATTATAATTCTGAAATTCACTGTTAGGTTAAATAAAAACCCATAGAAATAACTTTTAATGAGTTTAAATAGAACTAAAGAACCTTATTAGACCATTAGCACTTTGCCCATGTCATCGTAGGAAAACTTTTCTCTATATTTGGGTAACTCAAAAGTTATACAAAACTTATTTCCATATATAACCTACTCTTACTGCTTGAGAGTTGATAAATAATGTTCTGCTTATCTCTTAATCTTTAATAATCTTTTACGTATCTTTCAAAAATGCCACACCCCATTTTTTGTACACCTGATGCAAATAAAATAGCGTATAAAATATTAGACTTAAAGAAATAAGCTGAATATTTTCCTGGCCCTTAATCAAAGTCGATCGATTCAAAATTGCGATTCCCTCTCGATATATTTCTGCGTGCGAGCAATTTCCTTTGCTATCTAGACACACTGTAGTTAATTTAGCCGCCTCAGAACGAGGAGGAGGTGCTTTAAAGATCGTTCTTCTGTAACCAATCCGCTCTCGACCCTTTAGCCGTCGTGTTTCATTCACGCCAATTTCTAGGGCACATTTTTTACGGTCGCATGTCCATCTCGGCGCCGAGCGCAGATGTGGGCATGCATACGTACGGACGTACACGTACGCACACAATGACGCAGCGAGAGAGGGAAACCTGGTGCTGGCATTAGGCCTACTTTCATGATATGTACCGAGTGGGGAGACGCGGCTTAACGTCCCTTTGCGAAGGACGAAGGACTCTGCTTGCTTATTCTATCCGCGCGAGTGGGATTTTGTGTAGTCCCAGCCATTTAAAAAAAAAGTGAGGGCTTAAGCATTTACATAATATTCGCTACCCATTCCATTCTCAGTGAAACTTCATTTGTTTCAAATTCTGCGTCGCAGCCTCTGGATACGATGTGCTCGGCTATGCAATTTCCTCTAGTCTCAGCCGATGCTTTTTATAAATAATTAAGGAGATGAAAGCATCTTTGGAGCATAGCAGAAACATGTGCTAGTTTATTTCATGAGATGCTTTGTGAATTTATGAAAACTATCAAGGGATTTCTTTTCATAAATTATTCATTTCAAGCCATTCCCCTCGGACCGGATCGATACGTAAGAAGTATGTGGAAACTCGTGGGAGTAAGGACATGCAGATTTTTTCGCGTTTTACATCTCCAAACCTCAGATTATATTTGTCTTCAATATTTCGTTTTTCGCAGACGTTCTCTTAGATCGGAAGGCAAACTTATGCGCCACCTTAAACATTCCAGAACGGTCTTTTGAGCGAATCATAGACCACCTGTATTTTTCAAGATGAATAATAAACATTGCGCGTTTAGAATTTCCAAATGCGACGTTTCCGCTCCGTTGATGCGAAATGTACAGAGAGAGAGCGAGAGAGAGGTAGAGAGAAAGAGAGATTGAGAGAGTTGGAAATAGGAAAGGGATCAATCACGGATCCCAACAGCCGATGACGGCTAATTTTCACGTCGTTACATTTTTTACGTTCCCATTACGCCCCTTTCACAGCAAAGCGGGCTGAAATATTTCGAAGGTTCCCTTTACGGTTTGAGTTCGGCTTTTCGGCGCTGGTACTCGCGCGCGTCGGCATCCATTCTAAACTTACTCCCAAAGTCTGCTCAAACACCTGATCCCGCTCTCTCACTATCTCTCTTTCACTCTCTCCTGAGCACCGTTCTTCGCGCTTCCCAGAATCAATTCAACCGACCCACCCGCACGCCCTGACCCTTACCGTTCCCCTCTTTCCCTCCCCAATTCCCTCCCCTCTCCCCCCCTCTCTCTCTCCTCAAACCGCTCACTCCTTGCCCTCACTACTATCCCGCGTCGTAAATCCATTTGCCCACCCCGCACCTTATCCGCGCCCCAAATCCTACCCCTCTTCCCATCCCCTCCCCTTTCCCTCGCCCTCCACCTCTTCCTTCTCTCCCTCTCTCCTCCCCGCCTTCCTTTCCCCTACTCCTCCATCCACATCCTCCTCCCTTACATTTTTCTGCCCACCTCCATAACGAATTCCCCAAAAACCCCATTTAATTTTCATTCATAAAACGAACTTAAGAGAGACATAAAGAGGGGGGAGGGTGCTACATGGAGGGGTCGGATTTAATTACGATCCCTGATTATGCGGATCGATGGCATCGAATGGCCGAAGATAAGAGATATTAAGTGCGAGGTCGATCGTCGTCTTGAGGGATCCATTTTGCCGGAATAGGTGGTAGAGAGAGGGAGAGATAGAAGGTCAGGAAGTATCGTGTGTCATATTGCGTGATAGATAGCCTATGCTCTCGCTCACGCCCCCCTCCCTCCCCACGCCCCGCCCCAAAGAGGCTATCAAAACACGCCTTCCCACGCACTCGGGGAATTTTGGCCACCTGAAGCTCCACTTCGCGGTTTAAAACGCTACTTTGTTATTGCAATCCTTATGTAAAATTAATTCGATCCTAGGTATGTGTTTATACATACAGTATACATATAGTATACATATATATTAATTTATTTATATTTATGCACACGTTTCGAAGCTGCTTTTGTCACAAGTGCTCTAGACTCTAGAGATCCGAGTGGGTCTCTCATATATACCTTTAGTGGCTTCTCTTCTGGATTAAAAATTTGCGTTGGTGGTTAACGCACAAATGGGTTTTCCCCCGCGTACACCAGTATGAGCCACTCTCATTGACAAATTCTCCAAGCCCACATACGCACGCACGCAGAGAAAGCTCCGCCTCGCCCGACCTTTCTCTCATTTCTTCCCCTTTCCATTTTACCATTCCGCCCATTTCCCTCCTCGTCCTTCCCGGCTCCAACCCAACCACTCCAAACGCATGTGTCTTTGTTAATGGCGCCATTATTTCGCCGATAAATCCAAGTTAGCTCCCTCTGCGAATGTTGTGTCGTAATGGAAGAGGCCCCGCGTGCTGGGATCTCTTTCGCGGTCATGACGAATGAGCGAACACGTTCGGGAGCACGCTGTTGTATCAGAGCGCTTAGGGAGGGCAATGGGCGGATGACGGTAGGTCTCTTTCAGAATACATTTCTGGATGCGGTAAATGCCTTTGTATGAGAGTTTCGCTCTCTCTCGCTCTCTGTTGCTCGCGCTCTCCCCTTGAATCGCTGCTGCTCCTCGTGACATTCCTGGCGGGATGGTGGCGTAAGGGACAGGGGCGGAAAGGCTCGAGCGGACAAATGGAAGCGGTAGACGGTGTCAAAAGGAGTGGGCGTGGTGAAGGTGAAACCGTCTGCGGCCGTCGTCACCCAGTTAATATCCTACCGGTAGCAATATCTGGAAGTTTGCAGTGGTCCTTCGTCGCCCTGATTTTTTTAAAGCTAAACTTTTAAAATTGACGTAACACGATTATTTTTGGCTTTGTTTATTCGATACGATACCTCCGAATTGTTGGATAGTGACATTTTCGCAATCTCGCATAAATTATACCTTCTACCAATAGCCAGTCGGACTAGTTTGATGGATTTTCTTATCTCACTCACGGTAAAGATTCTTTGTCTCCACAATGTATCTTTACGGAAACCTTAACACAATTTTTAGAGCCGTGCTCAGTTATACCCTTTAAGTAAATATACGCCCTTTATGGTGTTTTATTTTGGACAGCTTACATGTAATATTTAAAAAGTTTAAGTGAAAAGACCCATCATTACTTTTCCTATGCTAATAAACGTTCTCACATATACAATAGAATATCAACATTTAACCACTTAAATTCACGTTATCTGCCTTCCTGAGTTCATTAATAATGGATGAATCTAAGTAGCAATATCTCCGATTGTTATTGCAAATATTTCATGTAAATTACCAAACTTCTTTCAAATATGTCTGTACACCTGCAATCTTTCAGTTCGTAGAGTTCATTGTTCATTGAGTTCATAGTCTACGTAAGAAGAAAACGAAATCTTATCCCTTATAGAACTATATTTTTTCAAAGCATGTATATGAGTTACATGAAAATATCATTTCAATGGTACAACTTCAAATTTAAAACATAATACATATAAAATGACATAATATTTTTTATCCCATATTTCGTATTCAGCAAGAGTGTGACTACTTTCGTTAAAACGTTGCATTCTACTGAACTGAATCTTTACCCTCGATAAAAGGGAGACTTATTAGATTCCTCCTCTTCATCTACTGACAAATTCAACAGCGAGCATTCATTCAACGCTCCTTAGAACCCCTCTCATCTTAAACCGCACCTGCTAGAGTCTATTTCACCTTTAGCCAAAAGATATTCAGATTAAATTACTGTCAAATTGGAGAATACGAAACTCCTTTTGTATAAAATCGGATTGCCCATTTACACTCACGTTCGTATTTCTTTCAATTCTACATTCCTCAGCAAGTTCCTGTGAGATCTCGAATAGAAGAACTTATAAATCGGAGAATAATCCAGGTTACCACTCCCTAATTATTTTGCACCGGCCTTTCATAACGCCAATGAAGAATGAGTAAGATAGACTCGTGATGTGGTAAAGAAAATTAAACAAGTGAAATTCGTCGATTATCCGTTACCTAAATCGAGCATAATGTCAAATACTTGAGTTCTGCTATTTAATTTAATATTCTTCATCGATATTCGACCTTTCGTCATATTCCACTGACTCGTGTCATTCAAATATTCTCCATAACCATCGATATGATACACCGAGATATTTACAGTAAAATTATTTTAAAACTTATTTCAATGATTTGGTTCTCTAAAACAATATCTAAATATCAGTCTCATGTAATACATATATTCCAAATGCTTTAAGGCCAGGATTGATTAATCATCAAGAAAAATCAATTTCCTGTCAGAAGCCCATTACACTTTTAAGCGGTCATATTTAGAAGGGCGCATTCCATGTGGACACGGTGACAGTTAAAACGGCAACCCTTCATTTTCATATTATTTCAAATGGTACGGTTTATCGACAACAAAGCAGAACGATTGTTACCACAGAGAGAGAAACATGTGAGCAAAGCTTCTTTGTTGATCCGATGAGCAAAGAATACATGATGGCGACGCGTATCTCTCGTCGGATTTGAGGATACAAGGGGCTAACGTCGCCGGCTTTGCCGAGAGAGTGACGGACGGGATTTTGAAAAGGAGAACAGAAGGACGAGTAGGAGGTAGAAGGCTCTCGGGCGAATTCCTCCCGATTCGTTGGGACCCTTGCGTTATTTGACAGCAAAGCCTCGAATGCCGCGAGTGTGCTGGGTCAGATAGCGAATAGGTCAGAGGTCTGAATAAAAAGGTTGACTCACTGGAGAATGGGACGCATTCAAATTTAATAAGTAAAGAGCCACTTTGATGGCGCGCGTATAATCAGTCTGAAGCGTTATGTCTTTCCTTTCTACAATCTTGTCAAATTCTCTTCTTGAGACAAGGGCATGCCAAACGCGTTGGCGTAACTTTTCCCACGATAGATTTTTTGTGATAACCTCCGGCATGAAATTACGACCGCCATTAGGGAAATTAGACAAGGCCAAAGAGTATAACTCTTTTAAGGTAAATTTAAGCATGATAACGTTAGGCATTTCAGTGAGAAATTTTAACACGAACTTGGAATTTATGGAATAAGAGACGGAATATCTTCAAAGATTATTTCTACAACCCGATATAAATCTAAATTGGTCTACGGACGAAAGGAACTACTCTCACCTTGGTCATACTGAACAGCGTCAGCAGACTGACGACGATCCGTATCTCAATGATCTACTTCCGCCTTCAACCGATGTATTTGGTTAGGATTTTGAAGTTCTTCCATAACAGCGATTAATAGCTTAAACAAAAAAAAGAAAAAAAATAGGAATAAATAAAAGAAAAATAAGACATTAAAAAAGCAGAAAGCAACGAATTACAGAGAAACGGACAATAAAATGTGGCAATTCACCTCCATTATATTATCTCAAATTTAGCAAACGTCTCTCTGATGAGATGTTGTTTTACCCAAAAAGAGTTTTCGTTTGCATATATCCTGGAACGGCGAAGTCACGAAACTATTTACAAATAGCAATGTACCACAAAACGTTGATTTCAAAGGCAATATTGCACAAAATCTATAGAAATATTGTATTCAGGAAAAATTGCGATAAAATGCGATAGAAACGGATACGAGTGCAAGTGGGTTATAGCCGGTCTGAAAGTGCCCTCGAAATGAAATTTCAAAGATCACATACGAATGTTCCCAGCTGATTCACCTCTTGCCTACGCGCAATGGGTATCTAAGGGGTAGTGCAATGAATAGCTGGATAGCAAGGGAGAAGAGAAACCCGGTGCCGGAATTAGTCTACTATTAACGAAGAACGCCAACCCAACGGCTTAACGTCCTTTCCGAAGGACGTAACGCTGAATTTGCGCAGTCTCCTCAAACCACACAAATGAAAAATTCCTACTTGCGCAGGATTCGTACCCGCTGCCCTTTCGAACAGCAAGCGAGTAGCGTCCTAACCATTACACCACCGGCACCCCCAATGAAATTTCTCTTTCAGAGCAAGTCCTTATAACAGACCCTGAGCCGGACGAGCTTCTCCTGCTGTCATGAGTCAGCCTTCCTAGGTGAAGGGAAAACCGTCGATGATTGGCGAAGGATTTGGGGGCGCCAAAAACTATTTATTCCGTTGTCTGTCAAGTTTTTTGCTACATAAGCGAAACAGAGTTTGTTGGACGGCGCGGGGGAGGGTGCGCTCAAGTAAAGGCCGAGGGCAAACCAGGCCTAACTTTTGCTAAATGGGAAACTTAGTTTAAGATCCTTTCACTTCAACTTGGGAGATTGCTTCAAGTTTCTGCAAATTTTAATCCATGAAAATCTTCCAGAATTTTAGACTTTTAAACACAATTGTAATGTGGGAGATAAGAAGTATTCACTGAAGGCTCTAAGCGATCATTGACACCACTATCGCGACGCTTGTTCCATCATAGATATTTTGATTGAATAACTACGAATTAAAGGGAAATTTTTGTGCAGCCAATGATTTAATAAGTGCCTATTAATATGAATGAGAGGTTTGCGTGCGCATACAACCTGATTTGGAAAGATTATTTTATGAGATATGAAGTTATATTCCAGGGAAACTCTAAAGCAGGGGCGGCCCGAGGTATTTTGGCGCCCCGGGTGAGAAACCGCCCCAGCGCCCTCTTCCACAAATTTTTGTTAAGATATTTTTAAAAGAACTTGTTAATTTTTTCATTGCTCCGTAAAATAATTGATAATATAAAGTAAATTGGATTTTATCTACATTCCCGCTTGTTCCTCGATATAAATTGGTATCCAATGTTTACAAATAATGTATGGATAAATGGCCGTGTAAGCGCCGCCAATACTTTGGCGCCACGGACAGCCGCTCTGATCACCGGTAGTTCGAGCCACCCCTGTCTATAGAATTAGTCTCCAGTTATATGTTAAGATATAACTTTTTATTTGGATGCTCTGTATATATGGATGATCGAAAGAGATTGGTCTAAAAGGCATTTGTTTAACATATACTCATACATTTCTGTATATAAATGAAATATATAATGAAATTATGGTCATACATGTGTATGCCCCAATTATCATTGCATTCACCATATGATTGATTATCTCTAGGAATCTTTTTATTTATCCCCGTAAGTTAGAGTGCTATGTACAAATTAGTCATGGTGATTGTCTTTTTACCATTTTGTCAATCAATTCCTCATTTTTTGAAGAAGCCATGAATAAAGAGATTTAATTTTTTCAAGGAAAACCATTTTGATGAGTATAGGCCCAATTTTTACCTTCAAGATGAAATAAAATCTGGATATCTCTTGAGATAATAAGTGTGAAACTTTTATTTTATGTCGGTTCCTGTTATAAATCACGTTTGAGAAGTTGCAAAATATTACCTAGATTTACCCAACCATCTATAAAATATTCCGTGAACTTGAAATGCTTGGCCATTAATATTTCCTTCAACCTTACGTCCTTTTCCGATTTCCACGAATGCTATATATTACTCTTGCCGGCTTGTGTCCCTATGGTCAGGACTAAAAGTTGAGCTATCCAAAGGTCGTAACCTTCTGTAACTAGGGCCTGATTAATGGGGACAGTGGAGACAGCTGCCTTCGGGATCAATTCTTAAGAAACGACATTTCCTGAGAAACCATCTGTAAAAATACACCTAAAAAATTTTCCTCCCATTTTTTAAAACAAGTTTCGAAAAGTTATTTGAAACATACATTTTTGTTAAGCAGTCACAATTTTCTTCTCCATAACTTTTTCCATGGCGCTGTAAGGGTGAATTATTCTCTCGGATTTCAAAAAAATGTAATCTGGCCTCGAGTCTTTGTCTTACACTTTCTCCTGTTACTTGGAGAATACCAGAGAGGCATGCGCCCCGATTCCTCCGAACATACTCTTTTCTCTTAAAGTAACGGCCATATCAATGGTATCGTTGCAATATGGAGTATTCTAAGTCAGCGGTTCGCGTCCCAATGGTGTTACGCGAAACAGAAGCCCCAAATTATTAGTATTTTAACTTGATAAAATTCGCAATCTTTTATACCGGTAGTTTTACATTAGGATACGCGTTAAGTATTGGTTAAATTACAGACTGCTTATGAATATTAGCGGTGTAATAAAACAAAACACGCGAGATAACAAAGATTTGATTCGAGAAACGCGTCAAAGAGATAAAGTTTTAAGGCGCTGAATCGCGAATTGTCTTACACCTGACCCGAGTTTGGCGCATCTGCATCTAAACAGTCGCTCTTGGTGCGTGTTCTCTCCTATTTGAGTACACGGATGCGTGTGTATCTCGCCCACTGTTCCTCATTTATCACTAAACCCCAGCGTACAGGCTTACGATAATCAATAGTCGGAAAAGACGGCTGCCTGCAGGAATATAACGTTGACGGAACCCCAAATGCTTTTTTTTTAACTGTCGATCTTGCGATAATAAATAAAAACGTGTAAAATATCCTTTAATAGTCTATGTCTTGGTTTAAGACGAATATCATTTCTGACTTGATTTACCAAGCGGTGTTATTATTTATTGAGTCGTATCTTTGAAAATGAAAAACAATGATTTTGTAAAATATTTCATTCTCTATTGCCATCAAATATACAGGAAAAAAACTACATTTTCATAAAACACCGTCATCCTGGAATCATTCTCACTTTATTAGCATTAATCTTGAGTGCTTGATTCTTAATTCTGATGTGAGAACATACTGGCAGGTACTGTTCTTCATACAAATACTCTTTACAGAAATATTATGAGATCACCCTGGTACATTTACATTAGATTGGAGAGCACATGGGGTGGCATCAAAATTTAAATGCCAAAAAGTTCTTAGGCCAAAGTTTATGAATGGATTTTCAACTGTTTCAAGCAATAGTTGAAAATCACAGAAATCTCTCAAAGCTCATATGGCTGTATCACTACAGTGATGACTGGAATTACACTTTAAGATACAATAAGTGATTTTTTTCATGTGAACTAAACACATTGCTTGCATAAAAGTTGAGCATCATATATAATAAATAATTACAAGATATCACAAATGATAAGATATAGTGTAAAAATGAAATTATTCAGACATTAAATATTTAAACATGTAAAACAGTCTAAAAAAGAGTAAGTATTGAAAAGTCTCACAAAATTAAAAAGAAATTAAGCCATGGCCATGCAAACAATTAAAATCAATGTGTTGCATATTCTAGTTATCTCTGAATTCATGCTCTTTATATTTATAATTCAGCCAATATAAACATTTATATCAAGCTTGAATTTTGAAGCAACCTCATGGATGTTAGTTAGACAGTCTTAATGAAAAAATTGTTGATTTTTAGTGATTTGTGAACTATGATTTCAATAATTTATTTAAATAAATATTATTTTATTTTACTCTTATTTATAATTAACTGAACTTTTAAGGAACCAGCTCTTTAATTGAAGAATTCTTGTCATATGCATGAGTTAAGTAGAAAGATGAAACAGAAGGAAGAAGAAACACTTATGATGTATTGGAAATGTTTTTAATTTATGTAATAAGCCATCAATAACCTTAATATTAGTTTAATTACGGAAAGCAGATATTTAAACAGAGAAAGCATTTTAAATATTCAGTTCTCAGTATTTAATATTGGAAAGCTGTATTTTATGGACTTTATTTTGGTAGATTTGTCTTTATTAAAATGTTATGATTCAAGTATATCATGTATTTCATTAAATATTAAATAATGATTTGTAAGTTAGATCATGAAAGTTCACTGAAATTATGTATAGGAATTAATAAGATTTAACATATAATAGTAGATAAACTCCAAGCTTTAATAGTTGATGAGAAATTTTGGTTGTTATATAAAGATATTAGCTTGATTATAAGATTTAAGGAAGTGCAAACCATTAACCCTATATATACTCCAATCAGAGCAGTACACTTCTTGAGGTTTACATTTGTCTAATTTTACATAGTACAATTATGTTATCTATAACATCTCTGTTAAGCATCCATAAAATGTGTAGTCCATTGAACAAAACTAATTTGTCTAAGACATTTTAATAGTTTTGCATTTTTATATTAACAGCAACAATATATCAAACACTTTACCAAAATTTCATTTTATTCTATGTACAAAATTGTTTTATTGTACCTAAAAATTCTCCAAAAATTAAATTCTCTGTGGAAACAGTTACACAACACATTAGACTATTGTGCAATTACTTTAGTTTTTGAAACTAATATAACTATATATAGTGTAAAGACCAAATCATTCCTAAGTGTTTGGTATCATAAATCCTCAAAATGGGATTTCAAAACTCTTCCTCAAACAGGTTGTTTTTAATAGATAGATTTATGCCAAGTAATAAAGGAGACATTTCCAAAATAAAATAATTAAATCCTAATGAAATGATATTCCAACCAGTTCATATGGATCACGGTAATTATCTTTTACCTCACAATTCAGTGCATAATCAACAGAAATAAATTGTCAACAGGCAAGGGTTATAGAGCATAGAAAATATTCTATATAAAATAAAAATATTTGGAGAATATTTATTAAGATTTGAATAATAAATAAGGCAAAATACTTTACAACTTGTTTTAATCTAATAAACACTTCTTTTCAATTGTGGACCAACATAAAATAATAACAGCCCATGAACCTCACAAAAAAACATAATGGTAACCATTTTCTTTTATTCACTTGATCTAAAAAGTAAGTTTTGGATAATTTTTATCAGTATTATATACTATTTCAATTGAATTTTTATAAAAAACTAACCAATATCAATGTACTTAATATGGCTTTTATCATTTATCACTTGATTTGGTGAAAAAAAGCCTTTCCATGAGCACATATCGAAGTGAATATATTCATAATGATTTTCAGATAATAAATTGGAAAATAGTTTAACTCTTTTAATATGAGTTCCATATTTTCACGTTAAATTTGGAATAAATTTCAAATAATGGTATTAAATTTGTTAATTAACTATGAGCTGATGCATCTCTTTTATTTTTATTATATTTGTTGGAAGGAGAAATTGACTAAATGAATTTTATAATATTTAACAATTAACCAGAAAACCAAAATCTTTTCCAGTATCACAAAACCAAGATCATAAAAATATCAAAGAATCAATAAAGTGAACAAATTTATTTTAAACTGAAAAATTGGTAAACTAATCCAAATTTAATTAAAAAACAAAATATCAAAGTAACCTACAGAAATGTTTCATTTGTGGAAATAAAATATAATTGTTTTTATCCATATGAAGTGATAAAGAAGAAATAAAATTAAATATGAAATTTAATGTTAAATGATTACAAATGATTTTTTATTCCAACTTTATAATACTTCTAAGTTGGTAAAAAACAAATCATCCCTTTTCTTTAAAATATGGAGTTCATACGCTTTTTTATTCTTTCAAGGGGGCCTTCAGGTTCTAAGTAATTTCTTGGAAATTTTTAAACAATGATTATAGTTGCTGGAAATGTTATTAAAAATCATTCTTTTCATTGAAATTTTGAATGATATTTATGTGTTAACATGCCAAAATTCTTTTGGCCATTATATATTCTTTGTGGTCCAACAAACAGCAAGATGGTACTTCCATTTTCTATTCATACATGGTAAAAATTTTTACAACACTAAGGAATACAGACTATTAACATCAACCAGTCAACTAAACAAATACTGTTGGGATAATTTTTTTTCAATCTATAAGGAATTTTAATTCATTTAAAATATTTTCTTTTCACTAATAAGATGCCAACACATATCTATTAAAAATCACAGCACCAACAGCAATCTTTGTTAAACACTAACATGTCTAACTGTGCATAAATAATATTATGACTTCTAGGCACAATTTTTGGTTATGAAATATATTCACCACTTATATAGTGAGGCAACTATTACATAACATATGTATCAATTACCTAATAAAAAATTATGAAACATTTTGACCTCATTATTTATTAGTTATAAATGACAGCTAAACAAGATTAAATCATCTTGTTCATTGGGCCATAGAACCATTGCTATTTTTCTGTCTATTCCATTAAAAATAGACAATGTTTTTATTTATTATACACAGCCATTCGTACTACACTCTTTTACTATTTATATATTTATATATACCAATTTCACATGTATTGATTTTACACCAGTGCATCAAATCACTCATTTCTCTCCAACAGAAATTAACCAATGGAAGATGAAAATTATATCAAATTAAAGCAAGTTTCATAAACAATCTAATATTTTTGTTTGCTATGGAAATTTCATATTACAGCTATGTCTTTCATTGAAATATTTTGCATAATTATTTCTCAATCATTAAATAGTTACGTTATTCATATTTCAAATTTGATGTTTCATATCCCTGACTTTCTTTTTAAATATGAACCAACACTATGCCAATTTAAACCAAATAAGTTAATGAACTCATTTATAGAAATATTTTAAGAAAAAAATTATTCAGCTTAGTTTTTTTGTTTATAGCAATCACATTAAAAATCTTCTCTTTATAAACCTTTTAAAATATATGTATGGAATAATAAGCATTCTGTTTTAGGAAATGATTAGTATACACAATTCTAAAACAAAAAAAAACACCAAATTAAATAAAAATCATAAATACTAATTTGTTATATTTTCTTTTGATGGAGAAATGAAAATTAAGACAATAATATACAGGGTTGAATGCTAAACTGCTTTTGTTTAAGAAATCACAAATTTTTACTTTGGAGAATAGTTCATTTTACCTAAATCTATGTTAATTTTCAGCTTTTCCAAGGTTTTTTCAAATAAAATATCAAGCATTTCATTACTACCAAATGATGTAACTCAACATGTTCATACATCAAAACACTGATTTCCATGTACTGTAAATATTCATCTTAATGGTTTTAATAGAATTCTCTTTTCTTACATTTGCAGATTTATGCATAAACATAAATCTTATATTCTTATTTATACTCCATTTTATGTGAAAATTCAAACAATATATTAAATATTCACTCTAATGTACTTTGAGATTGTATAATTAAACTAATGACAAAAAAATGTCTCACTAACTGAGATAAAAAATAAAAAGAATTTATTGAGTTTAATTATTTGCTCACCAAAAAAGATGAATACTGATTTGTTATTCAAATAAATTGATTCCCCTTAAAAAGATATTTTCTAGTACAGCAGTAATATAGCAGAAATAGAACTAAATCTTTATAAATAGGGTCATATTTTATCAATTTTATTTCAGAAAGATGATATTATTTAATCTCTTGAGAAATAGAATAAAAATCATCAACAAACTTTCTATATATCATTCTCATTCATAATCATTTCCCATTCACATAGCATAAGGAAGCATACAATGTTAATATATGTATTTCTATATAAGAAATACAACTCTTCCATAGATGTATAAAATTTATTATATTTTAGAAGACTGACAATTATATCTCACTGACTTTTAATGAAGTTGGTAAAATAATGAAAATGTTGCTAGAAGGCAATGGAATCATTACAGATTTTTAGAAAAATGTCATTATGAAAATCCTTACTAGTCAGATTTAATAAAAATACTTCATTAGCTCATAATTTAATTGTAGTTAGGATATGTTGCAACAATATTTTAGGCATTTTCCTTATTCAACACTTTCAATAAAATAAGAAAAATGACAATTATATTATCATATTAAAAATTCATTTTGGAGTAGAAAATGAATCATATAAGAGTACTAGTTTATGAAATGAAAGAGACCAAAATATTCATGCAACCGGAAAATAAAAATGTTGAATTGTTTTATCAGTGCCAGAACAATAATACAAATAAACAAATCCTGCCAAGGTGAGAAACAAAGTTAAAGAGCCCAATTAAGATCATTCAATGTCATTTGAAAAGGAATGGAATTCCAAACGTCTCTTCAGTACAAGCTCTTTTTTTCTCAAAAATAGAGCTTCAAGATACGGAAAATTACTCTCCAGTTCTTGAGGGATACTCATTTGTAGCCGTTTTAAAAGCTATTTCCCTCATAAATAAAACCCAATCTTTCAGATGAGTCTCTCTGAGGTTTATATTATACAGCTGTGATTACTGAGTGCCAAGCTTTCTCAACAGCCCACATCTTAAATTCAGACTGCTGCTGTTGTCATTTACACATTTGGAAATGGCAACATCGCCCCAAAAAGAAAGCTTTCTTTAATGCAGAGCAACAGCAGAGACAGGACAAGCTCCAAATCCATATATTAACATGTTTACAGATAACCCAGAGTTGCATATGTCTTCACAAAAGGGGTGTCCACCTTACAGGTGTCCCTAGTGAAGAATGTAAGTATTTCAATTTTCTAGTATCAATTATTATCAATAAAAACTATATTAGGAAATAGTTTAAAGTGTACGTATAAATATATTCATTAGGTAATTTAATGGTATTATTTTTGAGAAGTTAAGGCTCAACTTCATGGAAGTTCTATTATCTATGCGAACAGAGAAAAAACTTTGTAATCGTCTACGTAAATTTTATTATGTGGATGATTGATATTATTGCATTGGAAATGCTGACATATGACAGTCAAAATCAAATGTATTTAGATTAATACCTTCCAATTATGCCATATAATTTGAATGGAATTTAAAAGAATACTGAATGAGAGAAATTATTTATTTTACTCTATTTTACTCAATCACAGACTACTTGCTGCATAATGCAAAATGAAGTTAGCATGTTATTAAATAATACACATTTCTAAATCAAGCAAAAATAATTGCAGTATGTGAAATCAAATTGTACTACTTATAAAGAACACATTAAGAAAGAGTGCCAAAGATTTTGAATGTGTATACAGTACCATAAATTTTTGGATAACATGAGCCTTAAATCAGCAGTTTTGGACAAAACATATTTTAAAATAACACTAAATATAAAAATCTTTGAAGTTGGACAATAAATAGCAATCGTGATTAACTGCTATGAATCCACTTTATATCACATGAAAAATGTAAGTCCTGAAAAAATTCTATGATATTCTTCACAAACCTTGCCATTATACAGGCACTCCCTGGGTTACATAATGAATGCGTTCCAGCACCCGTTACGTAACTCAAAATTTGCATAAGTCAAAAATTACTACGGATAGTAGGATATTATACAGTAAAATTATTAAAATTATGGCCCGAGGGCCAGATCCAGGCATTTGAATTCGGCATGCAAGGTTATTTAGAGAAAGTGATCTGTGAAAACTAAGTGCTGAAGATCTTTAATCAGACAAAGTTAAACTGGCTTAATGCAGGATATATTTATCTATTCACATTTCATTGCTAAAATATTGTTTCATTTTGATTTTTTTTCGGCCATTCGATTAGACATAATTTCCATGTAGCCCCTTATCCAGCCCACTGAGGCACCTGCAACTGCTAATGCGGGGAAAGAGCCCTTGGGAAGTGTGTCGAAGCCAAATCTTAGTGTGATGGGATTAAAAACACCCAAGTACCGCCTTTTATTATTGGTTGCTGGGGAAGTAGAAACTAGAGGTTTGCACTGATACTGATTTTCGCATTCACATCTAAGCTTTACCCTCTGCATATTTTCCCGTATCTGATAGATATGAATATGTTGTCTGCTTTCAACGACAATGAGTAATAGGACAAATGCAATTTGAGCCCATGAAGCACCTTATGTTAAATCAGTCTACGAGACCAACTCATTTGCCACCCCCAGAGAGGTGCCGCCCTAAGGCGGTGCATTACCTACTTACTGCTTAGGGACGGTCCTGCACTCATCTTCTTGGTTGGTACTTTCAAAAGACCGTCATGTTCTGTCATCTGACTAAAACTGTGCATGAAAATGGTGTATGGAAGGAACGAATCACGCACTTGTTTACAGATGACAAATGAGGTGAAACAGTTCCATTTACGTGTGCATTCTTTCACCTACGATTGTCTTCTCATAAATCATCTAGGTTCTTATCACTTTCTAAATACTGTCTCATCCTTTCCTTTGCAAATACACACACACTCAATCACTCACAATTGGAACAAGCCCTTGCAAAATCGTCTCTGTGTAAACCCTGCTAAGATTATTGCTGCTACTTGCAGACATGTGTCATTGTATAGCATCAGATGAATATGAAATAACAACATTTACTGTTACTATGTTAATATTATAATGTAATTTATTTTTGAATTCGTATGAGTGCAAAAATATGCTGCAATTATAGCCAGTCACTAGAATTAGGTAGATTGTAAAATCGATTCACTAGATTCATAGGTTGTCCCAGTGGCCTTTTTTTTAGGTGCTTGTTCAAACCCAAAGTCGTTACATCTAGCTAAAAATTCACTAGATTGGCAATAGTGGCTGGGTAGCAAAATGGAGCTACTGCATTACAACCCACGTCTTGCATTCTTCTTCCGCACACATAGTGTGTTCCTGCTCACTTACGAAAACCGCTTACGTAAACTTTAACGCAAATATAACAAAAAATTTTAATAATTTATGGGGCCGCTTAAGTAAGTGCGGGTTTACGTAAGTCGAGGCTTATGTAACCAGGGGAATACCTGTAGTCATAAATTTTGTTTGAGTATGTTAGCGGTGGATGAACAAGCATATTCTTTACATATTTTAAATTATAATCAAGGAGTGAAATGAATGTGCGACTAACAACTGAGAGAGTAAATCATGAAATTGCTGTGACAAACTGTTAGTTATCTAATTGTATTAAGGAGAAGCAGAAAAGAATAAAGCAGGTGTTACCAACATATTCATTGTGATGGACACCAAACTTATTTTCTAGAAGTGATATTTTGCAAAAAATTAAAAATAAGGGTTCCTAAAAAAAACATTGTTGAAGTTATAGTGTTTTAATATACAGTAATTCCCTGCTATACATTGCCTTACCACATGTTGTTTTGCACATACGTCGCCAATGAATTTAGCTATGTTTTTGTCAAAGTTGTATCGCTATGCAAATACATTGTTTGTGAAGAGCCAATGGTGAAATTGCAGAAATTCCAATTTCAATATATAAATTTATACATATAGTTTCGGTGATGTCATCGTAACGCTGACGTCATCAATGCCACGTTTTAACGCGTTTTTAACTAACTTCCCGATTAGGTGATAGGTTTAAATTTCGCAGGAATGTTTGATTCTGATATAAAAATAATTAAATGACGAAAAAAATACGAAAAAAGACCCGGGTTCGAATCCAGGAGGGCGATTTTCATTTCCCGTAAGATAACACGTAAAAAGCGACTTTTTAAATTGCAGGATTTTATTCTTTTGGAAATTCAAATTAGAAAGAATTGACGTACGATCTTCGAATATGAACTATGTTTTAGTAATATTAATGAAGTTTCTCATTCTATTCATCTTTTTCCACCTACTGTTTAAAATCTCTCACATTAAACATTTAAATCACATATTTTGGGAAAATATCGGTTTTTAAACGGGATGTTGTTTTGCCGACCACGTCATTGTTAAACTTCGAGAATCAATTTATGTCTCAACCCGCATACATGTAATACATACGAGTGCATAGATTGCCTTAAATTATCCTAGGATTTTTCGCGAAATTACGTAATTCTAATGGGACTGGGATTTAGTTTGGATTATTTTGCTTACCTAAACGACTATATAGATATAGATTAAGAGAGAGGGGGATGTGGTGAGGGAGATAAGAAAGAAGGGATATAGAATGGAAGGTACATAGAAAGTAAGGGTGGTATAGAATTAGTCTATTTTTCCAGAGAAGGAGAGAGAGAAAGGAGAGGGAAGGAGGATGGGAGGGAGGGAGGGAGAATGGGACTAGGGAAGATGGGAGGGAGGAAGAGAGAAAAGGAGGAAGAAGGGGAAGTTCCTTATATTTAATACTTAATCCATGCATACCTGTCATATTTGATGGGCAATTATGCTAGTGTTACTATAATTTTAAATCCCTTTAGTTATGTTTTTAATTTTGTTTATTACTATTTTTGTAACTTCATTTTGTTTTGTCACCCAATATGGAGTCACAAAGTGTATCTGTTCACTGCCAATAGACCCTGTATGTGATCGCAGTATTATGCAGTAATTTCATCTTGAGAATCATCCCAGGTGAGTGATTTTATATGTATTTTTTGTCTATTTCATTGTGTTGGCTTATTTTTAACATATTATGTCTAATGCACTTTATTATAATGTATTATTTAGGATGCAAATGGTACAAATGTGTCACGAAATGCTTGCCAGGAACATAACCCCAACTTTTAACATTATGTCTATCGGAAAATAGGTTTCACTATACGTCATAGTTTCCAGGAATGCATCTCCTATCTATGGGGGAGACTTACTGTATTTAGGAAATGGCTGAACAATTTAAATTCTTGCTGCTCATGACTACAATTTTAATAATCATAGAAGAGCACCATAAAATTTTTCCAAGAGCTCAGCATTACTCATGAGCATTAAAATCGGAAATCCCAAAGGTAAAGTCTAGCATCTCTTTAGAATACAGTAGATGCCATTTATTATTATCATGGGTTACTGTTACCAGGCAGTTATTGTAATCAAACATGGAATTCCAGAACAATATCCAATTTGAGAAAGTTTGCCGTTTATTGTTATCAGCCGCTTAACATAACCATTTAAATGTAACCCAATGTGATCACATTAAGCGAAACCCACTGTAAAACAAAATACTGTGAAATGAGTTATTGTTCAAAAAAGAATGGTTATGAGATTTTATGGGTACTCACTCATCTTCCCATGGGCAGACATCATTTTCTTCAGATTGCATTCTGTCTTGCTGCCACTCGGTTGTAACTGTCGTTCCTCCTCCTCCTGCATTCACTCCAACCCCTTCCCCCTCTCCTACCCCTCCTCCCTTTCTCCTGTGCCTCCGTTTTCCCTCTTTCCTTCTTTCACGTCCTCTATCCTCATTTCGATCTGAGCTCCCTACTACAACCCCAACACCTTCACCAACCTGCTCCACTGCATCTCCTGGCTGACTTTGTTGGACATGACGTCCCTGATATGCCGCGTCTGCGCTTACAAGCTCCATCCCTGGTTCTCCTTTCCCAATATTTTTTTCTTTAGTTCCACCCTGATATGGGGGAGATAAAGTAATCTTTAACCTAATGTTAGGTTATGATTAAGTATATATATACAGCACTTTTCAAATACTGAACCAGTTCTGGAGGATATCCATTTTCATAAAGCTGTAATTAGAGCAACCTAATTCTATATATCAAAGTTAACTAAAGGATTATTTATACCCTCCAAAAATTAAAGAATTGTATTTTTAACTTGAAAAATCTAAAATGGAAAGGGTACATTTTGAAAATTTGTTACTAGTTTATTATTTAAATGCTTTAGAAAATGTTATACAATATTTATCATAAAGCTGTGTGTTCATAGGCCATTATTCGGAGATGTAATTTTTGTTTATTGAAATTATTATTAGTTGGGGATGAGCAAGTATTAATGAATCAATTATAATTGCATATTTCTGATTTTTCATGAACAACTTCACATATTTATCAATTAAGACTATCAGATGTTGTTTATACTTTATTCTAAGAATTATAGGTTTAGTTCATGAAAGTTAATTACACTGAGACCATGCAACAACGTATTATTACAATAATATAAATAGTTTGCACAAATTGTTTGTAAATAAAAATATAATTCTATGGTTTTAATAGAAGATAGAGACATTTAAAAGGTTCTAATGATGAAATAAATATGGAAATAATGTGCAATTGTGCAAGTAGAAATTTAATCTATATAACTTTTATCAAGTAATAATTTATTAAATTTTAAATTTCATTTTTTTAAACAAAAACTTGATATTAATATTAACAGCTAAACCATGTACATTTATAAAGAAATTAATGATATGGCTATAAATCATTTTGTCTGTTTAAAAAAATTGAAATTCTTTGGAATTTGGTGATATAGAAAGTTATTATTATACTCCTAAAACTAACAAAATAAGACATGCTTATATGCTTGATGCACTATGAAAACTAAATGGATATTTATGATTCATCTATAGATTCTATCAACTATGTACAAGACAGCAACTAACTATAAATTATGCAAATTATTAACAGGCTTAACCAAACTAATAAGTTTAGAATATATATTTTTGATTGTTTACTTAAATGATAAAATTATTATACCGTAAACATAAGTACTAATTAATAGGCATTCAATTTAAATACTAGTAAAATTCTCAAAATTTGAGTAATACTAATCTACAGTGCTATGGTGCTAAAGGTTTAATAGAAGTTCAAGTGCATTAGCATAAAGTTATATTTTAAGCATATTTATAAGAGTATGTTTAAGACCCTTACAATCCTTAAAATGTTTTAAATGATACTATTTCAATTTATGATTGTTCATTTATGAAAAGGTAGATTTGTATTAAATAAATTCCTTGTAATTTTATCATAAGGTAGCAAAATGCAAATGATGTTTTCAGTTTGATTTTAAGGAATTGGGATAGAAATTTTATTAAACAAAAAATTTAGCTTTTAATAAAATTTATATTTTCAGAAATTTAAGTAGTTATATATGAAAAGACTAGTTTTAGGCATGGGCCTTGTCATTATCAAATGTACAAACATTAAGACTTCAAAATGTTAATTGCACAGGCAATTTCTTCAGAGAAATTTACTATTGGATAAACAATTAAATTAAAAATATATTAATGTAGAAGTCTAATTTGCACAATTCTCTCAGTTTTAAATTAAAACTGTCATGTACATACATTTTTCATTTATTTTAGTCTGCATATCCTCATAACAAACATTTGCCTGATTTATGAATTTATTATTCCTCTTTAGTTAAAACATGAATCATCTTCTAAATAACTTAAAATGGAAAACATAATACAAAATTTTAATATATTATTTCAGACAGAGCACAAGTCAATGCTCCTGATGTTGATTATGTTTTTTCAATATATCATTCTTTAATAAGAAAAAAACCTGTTTTGTATTGAATAAATATTCTTGCTTAAATACAGACTATGCTGTATAATAGCCTCTTACTAATTCCTTTTTATTTTTCATTCAATCATTTAATATGAGCTTAGTGTTAAGGCTCTCATGGTGTTGCTGGGTTGAAGGCTTTATGCTTCTGGGTAGTCACCGTGAAGGTCAACTTGTAAGAGATGACAGTTTCGCCAACATTCCTGTCAGCATCCTCAAGTCTAAGTGAAGTCAACCTGAAGATGTTGACAGGAAGGTCGGTGAAACTGTCTTCATCATACAAGTTGACCTATGCAGTGACTAACCTGAAGCATAAAGCTGTCATTTAATGAGCCTACAATAAGGACCAACAAATTTTTTGAATTGGCAATATACGCCAAATCAACTGTAAAAGGTAATGAAATATTTTCTGATGCTACAATATTATGGCAAGGTGTTTATCTATATTGATTGATTTATATTTGTAATGAATTTTTCTCAGATAAGCGATGCATTTTCAACATATCATTAGCTGAATCTAAATATATCTTCATGAGCACCACTGGAGGTTTTGATACCTCAACAATGATCTAACCCTTAATATGCTGATGCAGCTTTCTCCTTAAATTATATTTAGAGATATTTCATATGTACCCATAAAATTCATCAACGAATTTGTATTTGATGACCAGTTTTGGCTGCAACAATTTTCCTGCATACAAATCTGAGGTTTATTAGGTTTCCTAAACAAATGGTTGACAAGTGTCAAAATAAGAAATGATTCATCCATTGTTTAAAATATCATACATATTTAATGTTAGCTGAAATATATCCTAGTGATTAAAGGTAGAAAAAAAACTAAATGATGAATGAATTAAAATGTTTCCAGAGCAAAATAATCAAAGGACACAAAATATTAAATCCTGCAAATGTCATAACTTTTATTTCATTGACATAAATTGAGATACTTACAAAATCATTTTTACCATCTATTTAGTACAAACAAAACCATACATTCCTTGTAGTACATATAAAAATAATTTATTTAAATAAATATATCGTATAACATTATACTTCAATTAATAAAAGTGCAAATTATTAACATTTGAAATAAATAACAATTTACATGTTCTTGTAGATAACATCAATGTTTTGAAGAAAAATGCAGGAATTGATCATTATAATATATATGGGGTCATGATCGGCATTTAAGAAAGATCAACAAACCATTTTATGTCCTAGAAACTTTTGAATCCATTCAAACTATCTTAATAGTTAGTTATTGTGCCATTTATCAACAGTTAAACATTAA
Organism: Tanypteryx hageni; assembly: GCA_028673005.1. Lineage (NCBI taxonomy): Eukaryota > Metazoa > Arthropoda > Insecta > Odonata > Petaluridae > Tanypteryx > Tanypteryx hageni. The sequence goes on from CM054116.1 coordinate 98,985,604, forward strand.
TTAAGACAAAAGTTTACTTCTGTGAAGAGAAATAAGAAAAGAAACACACAATGTGCAACTCTCCCAAGTAGGCTTTTCACTTATTAAGACCATGAGTTGCAGCAATGCATGGACATGCGATAGATATATATACTTTCTTACATGTGCTTGAAAGAGTGGTACTTAATCTGCTTAATATGATAAGAAAATTTCAAATTTTAGATCCAAAAAGATTGATCTGCACCACAAAAATACAGAAAGAATTTGAATCCAAAATAGAAAGCAACTTCTCAATCTTCACCACATCTCTAATTTTTATTTTTTCCCATCTGAAGTTGTGGGACAGTATATTAAATAATACAGACTGTATTTTGAAGTACTATTTTAAAGTCAATGATTCATTCAATTTGAGGATACATGCAGCATATAAACTTCGCCAAAATTCTTCAGAGAAAATCTCTCATGCAAACTGCTCATGCTCAAAATTTAGCGTGCAAATTATTCCTTGTGTTACATGAGGTGAGATGACAGATGTTTCCTTTACCTCTCTCCTTTCCTCCCTCCTTTCTTCCCTCCTCCTCGCCCTCTCTTCTCTTGCCTTCCTCTCATCTGTCTTCGACTTCTTTTCATCTGTCTTTCCCTTCCTCCTATCCTCACCTCTTTTCCTCTCTCCTCTCTCCCCCTCCTTCTTCTCCTCCTTCCCTCCCACCTCCACACTCTCGCCACTCTTGCCCTCATCATCTCCTCCCTTCCCTACTTCCTCTCCTCTCGCCATTCCACCTTCTCCCACCTCTTCCCCAACAACCATCTTTTCCTCGGCTTCATTTGGCTTCTCTTCTCCCTCCGTACATTTCTTGGAGGCTGTTTCTACCCCTTTCTTGTCCTCTGCCCTTTGACATGTGCTTCCACCACTGACCTCCTCCTTCTCTCCCTTGTCGTCTTCCTTTTTGCTCTTTGTTGTATCGGTCTCCCTGTTGTCATCTTTGTTCTCGTCTATTTTCACCAGTATATTTATTTTATCATCCTCTTCCTGGAAAATAATGGAAATTAACTGATTATTTTTATAATGAAGTATCTATAAGAGAAACATTTTAGAGCTGCATTTATTAAAGCAGTGTTTTTGAAACTGGGTGCTGCAGCACAGAATACAATAACTGATTCTTAGGGGTGTCGCAAATAACTTTTCTAAGTAAATAAATCAATGATTTGAAAATGTTGATAGATCACTAGAATGATATTATTTACTCTAATAAATTGCTCATGGTGTATAGTATCAAATCCGGCATCCTGAAATCTGGCAGGATCTGAAATACAGCTATATTCGAGCTTGTGCCCTGCTTACCAATTTGAAATTAGCATGCTGAGTATTTCTCTGACCTGCATCTTTGTTTTCATAGCATTACTGTTTTCACATAATTTTAAGGTGCTGTGTTTTCTGTATGTGTGTCCACTATTTTGAGAGGTAAATCTAATATTTTCCTACAAAGAGTAGGTAGTCAGGCATCTGCTTTTTTCAATATTTGTGGTTGGTAGGTTACATGGAGTAATGTACCAAGGCACAAAAATTCCTGCAGAAATACATAACAATGGCGAAAAATACCTATGGAATTTCCAATTATCATTACACATTTAGATAGCCCAAATAAAAAAATGCCAAGACTTCAATTTCCCTATACCCTGATGGCAAAAAACTGTGTTGAGAATTTTTCACTTATTTTCCTCAAATCGAGTAAATTTTTTCCATATATCCTGAGATTTTCATTGGAATTTGTTGAATTTTACCTATTTATTTACATAGCAATAATCAGAATTCAGTATAAAATGAAATTATGTGTAGCAGGTTTTGCAAAAAGAGGTTAAAGACCATTGTGATTACAAATTTTAAGAATATAAGTAAAATAGACCTTAATTTGTACAGGGTGAGCCAAAAGTCACACAACCCATACTGTAACTTTTTGTGCAAAAGTCATGCACACTTCCATAGGTCAATCCAGTCTGCTGAGATAGTCTTCTGATTGATTTTCTAGGTTATTATGTTAAACGCAGACTAACTTCATTCAATGTCTCATTACTGAGAAGTGATGGCCATCCGGATCACTTCTTGTCGCACACGCTGCCTATTTCAATCAACAAGGTGGCACATTGTTGATTTATTCAGAATGCACAAATCTGGAAATGAATGCCCAAATGACCTCGGGCATTCCACGTATGACTTTGACATGAAATAATGTTCAACGATGGACAACCACTCTGCTTGTGAAAAACTCATGTTAAGGCTTCAAATGTCCCAACTCGACTTGCAGGCCAAGCAGACATCTCAAAATCAGGGATACAGCACAAACATCAGGCCGATATGTCAGCATTGCCATACGCATAAACACAAGCACATACTTTGTGTTCTTCTGCAAGAAAACTCAAATTTTTGATCGGATTGTGTGACTTTTGGCTCACTCTGTATATAGAAAAGAGCACATTGATTTTGGAAACAAAACCCATTTTATTCCTCACTTTTAATCCTTCTTTAATATAAATATAATACTAAGCTAAGAACCAAAAATCCAGAAAATCCCAAATTACAGTATCGGTCCAGTCACGAACTTGCAAGATAAGAGGTCCTAAACTGAGATTTAGAGTGGGTGACAACAAATTAGAGAATTGAAACAATCTGTGGAAAAAGCTGGAAGCACCTACTTCTGTTCAAGAAAATTTAAATGCAGTGCCAAAAGACAACTGAAATAAGTTCAAGAAATACGAAATGGACATATTTTTTGTGATATATGTATAATTCAATTGTACACATCATTCTGCAGATTGCTTTCTCTTCATCTATCAGCCCTTCTATATTTGTCTATGGTTTAGAATCATCAAGTTTGAAAAAATCCTTAGATTCTTGGCAAAGTGGTGCAAGAAATGTTGTAATGAGTGTTCACTAAGCAAGATACTGTCATGAGAACTGACCGAACTTTGTCATAAATAATGATGAAAAGTAAATAAAGTATGAATTATGGCAATAGCTTATAATAAAACTGAATAAATTATAAATAAAGACAGAGTAGGAAAGTTGAGAATACAGCAACTTTTGCTAAAAATCAATCCTTTTTATTTTAATATTATTTTAATGTTATTGTTTACATGAAAAGGGAGGGTTTTGAGACACGGTGAAACAATACAATAGTAAATAAACAAAAACTTCTTCACCGTAAGAAGGAAGAGAATGGTTGCTGGTAAACACCGCCGCAGGACCTAAGTCAAAAGGAGACACACATGCATGCAGAAGCATACAAAAGCCACTCGCACAGTAAACTCTAACCAAAAATTAAAACTAGACACTGATTTTTAGTCTAGTTTTTAGTCTAGTTTTAATTTTTGGTTCGAGTTTACTGTGTGAGTGGCTTTTGTATGTTTCTGTATGTGCATGTCTCCTTTTGACTTAGGATTTTCGGCAGTGTTTACCAGCAACCTGCAGTGTGAGTGTGAGTATTCTCTTCCTTTTTACAGTGAAGGAGTTTTTGTTTATTTACTAATCTTTACATACTAAAAATATTTATATTAAGCTTGTATTAATCCATTCCTATCATGCTTTGCTTATGCACATGCAATTGAAGACAACAATGGGATCCATCAATGGAAAGGATGTTAAAAAGAAAGACAAAACCAGCTATTTCCATACATTCTTAGCCTTTTCAATTTGGATTCATAATTCAATGAGTAGAATATTAAAATTTGTTCTTTTATTCATAATCTAATCCAAATCTCATGATCTTATTTTAATTCATAATATGAAGTGTGATAAAATAAAGGCTTGCAAGTCATTTTTTCATTTTTACTTTCTCCATATAGTATTGTATTCATAAAAAAATTCAACTTCGAGATTTCAATGGAAATACATGCTTTGACCATTTTCTTGATGATGGCTGTGTGTGTGTGTATGTGATAGCTTTGTTGTGGGTACTCTAACTCAAAAACTATTAATTAGGTCAATGCGAAATTTTATATTTAACATTTTTATAAAAGTCAGAAGAACTGATAGTTTTTGGTAAAAATCGGTCAACCAGAAGTGGGTGTTTACTTTTGTCACTTATCCATTATTTTGAAATATTTGCTTTAATATTTGATAAATGTAAAAATGTACTGAAATAAAAGTTGTTGGAAATTTAATTTTCTACATTTGTTTGAAACATTTTTCCATATGCAGGTAACCCTCGGTTTGTGCCGGTCCCAATTGCGCCAATTCAAAATAATGCCGATTTTGACATTTGAATTAAAAAAGAATTCAAATTTTCAAAATTCGTTCGTCGCTCTCTTGAGCAGTCAGCCTGCAGCGGCTGTTGCGACCGATGCACATTCACATTGGCAGAAGTGATTTATATTAAGAAAAATGAGTGAGAAATTTACTCGCGACGAAGAAATGGCTAAATAGAAATTGTGTCACTCCACAAATGCATATACGACACCTTTCATAATTTGCTAGGACAAAGTCAAACTGGCTCCTTGTCCACACAACTAAGCCAACGGAAGGAGGAAGGAGAGGATAAAGAGCTTCCTACAAGAGAAATGAAGACAAGCCATCTGTGCCGCATCCATTCAGTCATGGAGAATCTCACTGAAGAGTTCTGCGAGATTGTCCATGGCTGGGAGCGAAGTGCCACAGTGAAGAGGAGCGTCATGGCATCCATGAGCACTTATTATGAGATTGTGAAAGAAAGGAAGAGGAAATCACGACAGTCAACACTGCATGCTTTCCTCAAAAAACATGACAATCCTCAACCAGGAACTTTGTCAGAGAACTAACGCCATTGCAGACAGGCATATTTGTTAAATTAAATTAACTTAATTTTATTTAATCTATAAGTATGTACTTGATTATACTGTTTTTACATTCATAATCATTATTTCAGAGCTTTAAATATAATAACATTATATTGCTTATGTCAACATTTGGGTGCCCGGAACGTAATTCATTGACTTCCCCCTTGACTTCCATTATAAAATGGTTTCCGTTTACGCCGATTCCAATTGCATCACTTCCTCCAGGAACGCAACCACGGCGCAAACTGAGGGTTACCTGTAATGCATTGTTTAAGAGATATCTTATATTTTTAGCTGACCCCACCATGCCACCTACCAATGACTATTGTTAACAATTGATGCTTAGTTACGTCTTAGTAACACTCCTTTTTCTTTTCTTAATTGTTGGAGCTTTATGGCTATATACAATATCAGAAGGCCATGGTTTGAGTTTATTTCTGTTCTTTGTGAAGTCTAAAATTTTCTCAGTTTCTTAAAATATTTATTATTATGTAACCTATTTGGAATTTTTAGAAATATTACAGATATGGAGAAAGTCATGTGGTGGCCACATCAGATTTTTACCATGTATTCTTATGAAGAACAGAAAAACTTCTCAAGTCAAATCCAGGTCACTTTTCTGGGTTTTACAAATTTTCATGTTTGTGATACACCATAACCTATACAAAGACAAAAATTCACACTCCTAACTCAACTGAAAGTAACCAAAACATGTTTATTACTTGGATTTGAAACATGGCATATATACAGGTTAAGTTAAAATAAAAGTTGATAATAAAACTCGCAAAAATTCAAATAATAGAAGATCCTAAGCAAGGACCAACCTGTTACAAATAATAAATAAATTTGTAAATAAAATAATACAGATAATGAAATAGGTCCTTAGTCATTATGTACATGTAATAAAAAGAAAGGTGATCTGCAATGATTTCTGAAGGATGGTTATTGGAACTTCAGCAGCAATGACTCCATTTGCATGCCTCTGAAGTTGTGAATCAATAGTTACCCTCTATGATACAGATAACATTTCTCTTCAATTATATTTTCTAGCCTACTTATGAACTGAAATACTTACTAGAATAATATATACAGTGCTCAAATTGAAAAATTCTAACAACCAGAAAGCTAGTAATGGGCTACAGTGCAACCTCTATAATCTGAACTAATTAATGTAAGGGTATGTTCGGATTATCAAAGTGTTCGGATTATTGGATTCATGTAAAACAATGAGGAAAAAATCTATTATGTATAAAATTTTTGTAAATAAAACACCAATTAATGTACTTACAAAACACTAAAATGACTTTGAGAGGTTCGCGTTGATGGATGGGAAAATTGTACTTCACACTGGGCCGCAGCAGTAGAAATGAGCAATATCGGCATGGACGGCCAAGCCGATATCACTCATTCCTTTTAAAACAATGTTTAAAATAATCGTCTATTCAGCTGCAAAAGTCATTAGTAGTGGACATTTGTGCCTGACTTTGTTACAAAATAAAAGCTTCAAATTTCACTTTTCAACGCTCGCTTCGCTAAACTGACACTTTACAACTGATGTTGAGAAACAGATTGGATTATTGGGAGTTCGGATTACCATAGGCTCAGATTATAGAGGTTGCACTCTATTCTTATATGGTTTTTCAACAACGGGAATGCTATGTGCTTCATTTTTTGTATCTAGTGGATTGGCTTTCCCATGTGCTCTCATTCAATTCAAGCAATGATTAGTGCCTTAAAAACTTTTGACTTGTTCCACAAAATCAGCAAATATATACGAGTCATCGCGAATACAGTCCCTTATACATGAGGCATACAAGTGAGAGAGATCGTATTGCCATCACATCCATTTTAAGCCTGGTACCAATGAATTGTGGACGTCCAAATACAGCAGAGGACTGAATAGATATCAAAAGGTGGATAAAAGAAGCAGTGACACATTGTGACCCATCAAAAGTCCCAGACAAAAGAGAACACTGGATACAAGTTATGACAATGGAACTGATAGAACAGAGAAGAGTGATTAAACCATCAAATATAGAACAAATGGATAAAGCTAGAAAATTATGGCTATTAAACAAAGAAATACAACAAAAATGTAGGAAAGACAAAAACGATCACATTTATGCAATATGCTCAGAACTAGAACATAATGCCAACAGAAATTAATCATTTGAATTATATAACAGAGTAAAATATCTAGTTAGAAAATTTAAACCTAAAACGGAGATCATCAAGGATAAATAGGACAAAACTATAACAGACGCCGACGGAACCACAGAAGTGTGGAGAAAATATTGTTGTAATCTTTTCCACCATGATACTCAACTGCCATACAATATAATGGTCACTAGAGATGAAATGGAGACCATAATACTTAAAGCAGAAGTAGAGAGGGCTATTCAAAAAGCTAAACAATCAAAAATTGGCAGGCACTGAAGAGATTACCACAGAAATTATAAAGAGATAGGAATCAAAACAAGGTACACAATATGACAGAAGATTAGGAGCACAGGGAAGTGGCCAAGTGAATGGTGCCACTCAACCTTTGTTCCAATATATAAAAAGGGGACGCCCACATACTGCAGTAATTACAGAACAATAGCACTTATCTCACATGCTAGTAAGATCATGCTAAACATACTTAATGAAAGACTTCAAGCTTTCCTGATAGTGCAAATATCAGATGAACATATGGATTTATACCGGGAAAAGGCACACGAGAACAAATATTGAATGTTTGGACCAAATTAAAAACCTAACAGGCCAAGGACTACATGACTCAAAACAACTAGACCTGGATTGAGGAAGCTGGACACAAACAATGGGTTCCATAACATGTTGCCACCACACTCTTTCATAGAGATTAGGTCTGAGAAGAAGAACCAATGAACATTATTTAGTAATACAACAATGATTTAATTAGTGAATTTCATCTTCTTCAGAAATGATGCTCTTTTCAATTTTATTTTTTACAATATTTTAACAACTGGAATGCTTTTAGCTTTATTTTTTAACAACAGGGACAGCATTCCAGCGCGTTCCAGTCAAGCACTGATTATAGGAGGGAAAACATGTAATGCAGTGGCCAAAATTTGTATTCACCCTGAGGAATGATTAGGTTTTTGTTCTAAGGCCAATTATGAATTTGAAAAAATACATACATATATACAAGATAATTGATTTTGATAATTTTGGCCACAATAAAATTAATGCATTGATAACACTGTCCACTATGGCTTTGTATTACTACTAGAACCACCAAGGCTGGTTAGACACATCTGAGCAGATATATAAAGACTGACAATTACTTAGTTATTGTGATTTAGTAAGAATGTTATTTTTATAGATACAGTTGAAAAACAACCTATATAAGAAGAAAAAGGCCATAACAGATAAAGATTGGAATATTTTCATGATGCATTTTCTATATTTTTATGCTTTCCTATAACTTGACTTACCAAGCCCACAATAGGATCATAAAAACTCACAGTGATAGAGAAATTTCTAAAACTCTATCTAAGATAATAAAGATGATAAATGTAATGATTCTATTGATGAAAAGGATTGTCTTAAGAGATTAAAAGGTGAAGAATCATTCAATTGTCTTAATAAAGCCTGAATTTGAAATTGAGCCTCAAATATTGCGTCACAATGTTTTTATTGGAGAAGAAACTGTAGCTAAAGGCATATATATGAAAAATTTTATAACAAAGGTATGAAACAGAAAATAGTAATATATTGTGAAAATTATAGATATATTGTATGCAAATTACATCACATACTGCTGAGAAAATATTCTGAAGAATATTAATTATTGACCCATTTTGTGAGAAATGCTATTTTTTTATTACATAATCCTATAGTTGCTGAATGTATTTCTGTGTATAATAAAAATAATAAAAGCTTGTTAATTTTTCAATCGTACATGTGCCTTTATCATTCAATTTTAAAGGGAAATTGGATTGATTGATGGATCATTTGCATTCCACAAAAACAGCTCCATTACTAAGAAGTACATGACCATTAAAAAAATTGGCAGAAATGTCAGGGAAATAAGTACCTTAGAGGACTTTCTCTTCTCCTTTACATCCTCTTCCTTCTCCTTGCTTTCTCCTTCAACTTTCTTCACCTCAATCTTCCCTTCCTTTTCATCCTTCTTCCCAACCTCTTCTACCTTCTCTTCAGACTTTTTGTCCTCTCCTTTCCTCTTACCTTCTTCCTCTTCGCATTTTGTCTTGGACACCTCCCCCTTTGGTTCCACTTCTACCTCCACTTCTACCACAACTGATTCCTCTTGTCCTTCAGGCTGCTCTCTAGGAGATGGAATGGTATCCCATGGACAAACATCGCTATCCTTTGATGCCAAAGCTGTAGTGCTTGATTCCCTGAAAAAAATAAAAGAGAAATAAGTGAGCATCCTCACAAAAGAAAATTTTAAAGGAATATCATACTACAATGGACTAGGGGCCTGGTGCCATAATTGTGGCATCAAGCCCCTGGTAGTAGGAAAAATTAATAATCTGCATTGAATTCACTACCTAATCATAACTGGTTCTTCATGGGAGGACTTTCCAGCAAAGATTTGTGCACCTTCCCTGCCCCTCCTCCCTGACACAATGCTCTCCCCTCCATCCCCTCCACTCTCCTCTCTCCAAGGCCATATATGTATGTACAGATGCTATACCCTGTTTCTTTGCGGCTGAGAGAGAGAGCAAAGAAGAGAGCTATCCAGTACACAATCTTACGGAAACCAATAGGAATGAAGTAGGTAAAGCCTCTCCCATTGAGAGCTCATTCTCTCTCTGTCCTCCATTATGCATGCATCGAGTCTCTGAGTGCTGTGTTGCCACGTGCTAACGCCTTCGTTGTTCGAACAGTCAAGCCCCCCCATCCCAGTAGCTTACCACTGACATCTTTCTCTTTCTTCTGAGCTCTCCGCAATGTATAACAGTTTAGTAGATATGGCATCACCGAGTTTGAGTTCTTCTCAAGTTTTACCTTTTTTTCCTTAATGTACTAGATAAATTTTCATGCCATACACATATTTCAATTCATGAAATTTCATTAGGAAACGTTAAACCCTATTAACTTTAAAAATCTATTTTTATTGTTCTGTCATGTTGTTATTTTCTACCTCAAACAGGAATGAGATTTCTGGCTAATCAACCTCTTGGATTATTATACTGTAGCAGCCAGTGCAACAACAATCTATTCCCGCCTTGTGCTGATGTATTGGCCAGCACAACGACAATGTATTGGTCGCCGGGCGAACGCTCTTCCCTGCCGGTCCGACTTTGTTGTGGCAGCATGTCCCTTGGTGTCATGGAGGCAAGTGAGAGACAGTCGACGCCGAGTCACCCTATAGCGAGCACGAGTCTCAAGCAGCAGTTCTTTCGTTGTGCTACCACCAGTTATTTGTTGTTATTTTTCATTATTTGTTAATAAACTGGTTACATTGTTACAAACCTGGCATGATTATTAATGCACCTCCCACAACCTCCACAATACTCTATCCCAAACTGATTTTTTATTATAATATTGAATACATTTTCATGAGCCGGACTAATTTCTTATTTCTCTGTTTGTGTGTTATAAAATTTTAAAATGTTCAATAACCTCCATTCATAAACTCATAATTCCTTAATTGTAATTTCCCTAAAATGCAAGAAAAACTTCAGTTTTAAATTTCACCCACTTTGAACCACTGATGACCTACTTTTGTATAGTTTTCTCCAGGTTGCCCCTAAAAATTTATATATTTAGCATATGTTTGGTTCCTCATTGTTACAGTACATAGTTTAAGGGTGCAAATGTGCAAACATCCACCATCAGCATCAATGTATTGCAGGCAGCGATGCACAACAGAATCACACACTTGTGCATGTGTTGCTGATGAAATAGCAGTATAGGCTTATTCAATCTCATGCCTCAACTACTTTGGCAATGTCTTTCTAGAGAATGAAGTGTTCTTCTAAGTACACCAAAAGTAAAAATTCATTTTCACCACATGTGTATAATCTATTCACAAAGTTCAACACAACAATCTGGATTGCCCTTACTCATGTCATACACCAGTCTTGGGATATATGCAGTGGCATACTGGAAAATCTGGGGGATCCCCTTCAGCAAATAATACAGGACTCCCCTATGTGAATCTTAATTTTCCAAGCTGAATTACTTATCATTGTCTGTATATTAATGAAGAATTCCCTCCCTTCCTCACACAAACGCTAGTGATATTTTGAAAAGCCTGAAATGTATTCCACAATACTACAGAGCCTCCTGGTGGAGAACATTTCAACTATCTCCGATGGTCCCACATTTAAAGTTATACCAAGAATGTCAGTAATACACAAACACTCGATAAAAATATTTTCTATCAAAATCTTATTTTCAAATGAGATTTTCCAACAATTGCTTATATTAGATACTCATACTTTTTAAAATTTAATGTTTTAGATCAGGGGTCGGCAACATATGGCCCGCGGGTCGGATGCGGCCCACGAAGTCACAATGAAAAAGTGATCTGTACAGTTTAACCGAACATTTCGTATTTTTTCAGTAAAATTTTGGTTTCAAAACCTATTCTGATGCATATTTAACGCTGGTAAATTCTTTAGATATGATTTTTACCAATATGGGATCACAGAATCTCTGGAAAACTTCAGACGTAAACAATCATCCGGCCTGCCGAAACGCTTGTGACTTTCAATGCGGCCCTCCAAAGCATTCACATTACGAATGTGGCCCGCCATGCACAAAAGGCTGCCAACCCCTGTTTTAGATGATATTTGCAAACAAAAAAGTAACTATAAATATATTCATCGTGGAAGTCACCTTTTTTCCTAAAATTTTTAACTGACCAGCTATTCATTGCACTACCTCTCAGATACCCATTGCACATAGGCCAGAGAGAATCAGCAGGTTGTATAATAAAATAAAATATTCCTGAAATTTCCATTATTTACTGACTAGAAAAAGTTTTATGCATTTGTTACCATTACGCATCCTAAATCTTTGTCAGTTTTTTAGAAAATAATTCCCATTACATACAGAAAATTTCTGTATATATCGGTCACGTTGATGTCATTTTGTGAAGAACTACTTTTCTGACAGTTAAATTTTGTTCGAGTTTTCATTTCAGAATCAAGGCAAGTCAAGTTTTGAATTAAAACTCGACTCGGCCCAAAATTTTGAACAGTTCGCACATCTCTAGTTATTATACTAAGGTCTTCTAGCAGTATTCTTAATATAAGTTGCCACTCTTCTATCTACATTTTAACATTTCATAGATGCTAACAGTGTGTGAATTTTTGGGGGACACTGTATTAACATTATGCCTGATGATGTTGAGCATCACAACTAAGGTTGTAAACTGTGCCAACATATTTGAAAATTGTCCATTTATTAATTTTGCATTTTTCTTTAGTATTTTTTCAAAATTCACTGTACTTACCATGGCACTTGCTCTGCACCTGGGGTGACTCGCTGCTGAGTCAAGGGTGGCCGTACTGCATTAGCAGCAAGGTCATGTATGGAACCAGAGAGGCTTCTGTCATCTCCTCCCTTTTTCTTTCCAGCCATCCCACTGCCAACTGCTTGGGATCCAGATCCTGAAGATGTTTTCTTCTTGTTTGGACCACCAAAGTTAAAGAACCTATAAAATAATTTTTCCAAGGATCATTCACTACTACCTGGTTGACATATAGTGAATATACTCTCAGCCTTAAAATATAATGGGACAGAAGAAACTGAAAGACACTGATAAGTAATATTGAATACCTATAAAGAGAAACTTCTATTTGGAGATTTAAATTTGCATTTTATCATATTACCAATTTACTATCTTTATATATGAAATAAAAATCTATTTGTACAAGTTCCATACACATCAACTGCATTATTCGACACCATTATCTACTAGCATCAGAATTTGCAAACAATATACTACCTCTTAGGTTTGAGTCAAGATGTAAAAGAATGTTATGAACAAATTAAAGATTATCTTCTTTTAAAACAGACGTTTGGCAGTGATTCACGAGCAAAAATTTGATACAATCTTCCATCATCAAAATCACTTTGTTCTGTTACAACAAACAAATGGTTTAAAACCATATCATATTAAATGATAAAACAGGCAAATCCTCCATGGAAGCAAGGGAAGCATTACTTCCAAATTAGAAATTAAAATAATAATAACAGTAATAACAATAAAAATTACTCATTCACAAATGCAATTTTAGAAGCACACCTTAAATAAAACCGTGTGACTGCGCAATATTTAAAAAATCCATCTTGATCCTAGTCAAAACATGGTACAAAATGAATTTAATGTAAACTTATTTAGTTAAAATTACATCCAATAATTATGAACATTTACCGTTTTACAGACACCATCCAAAAGTGTAAAAATAACACAAGTACAATAGGAACACAAAACATCACATAACTTGCTTAATGAAAAATGGTCAAAAGGTTACACTCTGTTAAAATAGCCTGTTAATGTTGTCTGCTTCTTAGCTGAGCTCTCCTTTTTTCAAATATTAGAATGAAGCCTACGCAACATCAGTTTGTCAATGAGCAAACTGTCACAAATGCACAGTCTAATATTATTTTTTACCACAGTTAATCCACCCCCAGTTAATCGAGAGTTGACTGTATGTACTAAATGCAAATACATGTAAGTGCTTTGATAAAATTATTGAAGGATTAAAAATAATGTCTTGTTCAATTCATGGATATTATTGCAACATGTTGTGAAAATTAATTTCTTTTTCTTTTATAGTGACGAAATGTGTAGTGAAGGGAAATTTCAACTCCAATGCAATGCTAATGATAATCTTAAAACAAAAATCTTAAGTTTCAAAAGATTAATTACACCAATCACATAAAATCTCAGTCTATAGTAAAATTATAAGTATTTACTTACCATAACATGAAAAAAAATCTTGTAGTCCAATGTTATTCCAACATTTGGGAGTATCAAAACATAACAGCGTTAGATAGTAGTTCTTTTAATTTTTAAAGCATTAAAACTGAGTTATTTACTTCCCTACAGGTGACAGACATATTTATAAGAGCTAAATTTCATTTGAGTAGTAAGTGAGTGAGAGAGATGTAATAAGCCTTTTTGCTTGAAATCATACAATAAGTTTATTTTTTTAGCAATTTCTTTCCTTCATTCAGCCCTCTGATGTTTTTGATCTTATAATACTCTATTTTTTCTCTTGTTCAATAGCTTTTCTTAAACAGATTTAGACAATCAATTCTTCTATCATTATCCACCCAGATTGTAATCTTACATCTCTTTCTCTGAATCTCTTATGATTTTAAATCTACTGTTTTACATAAAATTCTTTATAAATTATTCATGTTTCTCCTATTATCTTCAGCCTATCAAACAATTCCAAAATTAAAGTATTTTTCTGATGAGTTTCCATATAGTTTTCCAAACCATTTTATTATATATTATTATATATTATAAGAGGAACTCTCACTCTTTTGAAATACAATCATAGTAAGTTGTGGTGAACAATAGGCACCAGTAACTGATAAACTAGAATAATTAATAAGTATTTTATACAACTCAAATTAAATATATTCAAATAGGAAGATCCAATGTAATCCTACTCTCTCTTTACGAAACATACACAATCATTTATTAAATGATTACTGAATTTCTAGAGCCAATATTTTTGGCTAATTGACGTCCTATACATTTCAAAATAAATTAATACAAATGGGACACATCAAAATGTCAAGCAACTGAAATTATTACAATTTCACAAAATTTGAAAATATAGGAACCATGCAGAACTGTGACTAATTTTAAGAGATGCCTAGTAGAGCACAACTACTTCTCACATAATCAAACAAACTCAGGTGCTTTAGTCAGTCTAAAATCTCAGCCACCATAGATGTTGGGAGAGGGGAAGAAAGAAGACAACTGTCCCTCCCTAGAAAAATAACAAATAGATAAAATGATAAAAAATAACAAATTTAAACAAACAAGCAAATGATTCATAAATAAAAATTTTAAAGAAAAATAAAAGAAAGAAGTAAAATATAATATAACTAGCCGATTTGCCCGTCAAATAGGACAGCAGTAAATATAAAATAATACAACATCTCGGCTCAAAATCAATTATAATTATTGTATTTTTCCATTAAATCAAGTTTTATGGCAAAGTAATTTTACTTATCTTTCCTACATTGAAATAGCTAATTTTAAAGGTACCTACATCAAATCTAATCATGTATATATATATATATATATATATATATATATATATATATATATATATATATATATATATATATATATATATATATATATATAATGTAAATAAATTTTAAACAACAATAACAATAAATAACACTGTATACATTCTTATTATGTTTATTTTTTTAAATTTCCTTATAAACTACATTGCATGTAAAATTTCTTCCATCATTTTCAATCTCATGTTTGCTTTTATAATTGATATGTGCAATTTTAATTGCTTCTCTCTTATGAAAAAGATAATATTCCAGCATTGAAATAAAAGAAGATTTTTTTCTTTTGGTCGACCATTTAAAATACCCACAGTCCACACACAGTTTACTGAATAATTACATAATTATTATCTGCAATTATTAACGTTGCAATCTATTAAGTTTGACATTGCTACAACTACAAATTCAATGCTTCATAAAAACCATGAAGCGAATACTGTAATTCTTTCATCTATTTGAAGATTTAATAGATGCTAATTCAATCGGACACAACAATGCGGGTCACCTTGGAAACATCCGGAAAGATTACAAAAAGGTCAAAATTTCGAAAAGATATGAGTATTTCTGTCAAATTCTTCCATGTAACATCTAAGCATCACAAGAATAAGATATTTTTTAGTTTTATCCATCAAATAAAGGTAAAACGGATAAATTCGGTCCATATTTACGTATTCTAATGAATGAAGGAAATCCTTGCACACAGACCGACCAGACACAACTGGAAAACTATATGTAAGATTTCTTGAAAATTAACTATTTTGTGTTAGATATTGTTAGGACCTTCTTTAATTAATGGTTAACAAAATCAGGAACATTTTCATAATATCTTCATCCTCATTACTCTTCTTTATCCACTTAACATGAAATTTTCATTCAAAACAACCACATTCACCTTTTAACTCCTATCACATAATACAATTTGCAGTTATTAAAAATTAGAAAATTTACGACTACTGTAAAAGTATCTTACACAAACATGCAAAAATTCTTGTATTTTCAGTACTTAAATAAAAATCATGATAAAAAGCAGATATAACTGCTATTTATATTACATTTTATGAATTACAATCACTACACTAGCTAAGTAAACCAGAGAAACATTTCAGTTATGAAATAACCATCCTCAGTGAAAATTCACAGATGGGTCTTCAGTCTTCATTACCACTGAATATGGCTACCTTGTAACTGAAAAGTTTTCAGCTACAGGTTTTTTAAATCCTACATTGGATTGAGCCATAAGTTGAGCTTATTTTTGCAATATATTCTTAGTCAGTAAATTTTAGTATAATAAAGAGGAACTTACCTCTTTTTTGTGGATGGCTGAATGCCATTAGCAAGCAAAGCTTTGTAATGGGGAGATCGAATGAAACGTGGGTAGCAGTCTTTCTGAAGCAACAATGCATAAACATGTTCGGCTGCTGCATCAAAGGCAAAACGTGGAGAGAGTCCTCCAATAGCTGCAGAATAACGTGAAACCTAAAAACCAAATTGAGCAATGTCAAGCTGCAAAAACTTCTGCAATTTAGTGGTTCTTTCAATAAAATATGTTAGGAAAACAAAGTGAAACTGTAACTTTCTAGGACACATTACACATAAGAAGGTAAAAATGTCCCACCCTTTAGTTCAGTAATCATAAAAATAAGGTATAAATAACAGTCCCACATCTCTGTGAATATGAAACAGTAAAATAATGACATTAAGCATAAAACATTTTTGTTTTTGTAAAAGTGGACAGAGGTAAAGCTATTGTTTTTAAACCAATTTAAATCAAAATCAGAGCATTCATTATATTGGGCTATTTTATAATAAAATATAATTATGGTGCAAAACAAACAGGCACATATTAGATTTCCATGATGATATATATGCTCTGCAATAACTATTTACAGGGAATATAAGGGAAGATATCCGCAAGAAGTTGATAAAATGCTACGTATGGAGTATAGCATTGTATGGGGCAGAAACATGGACGCTAAGGAAAAATGACATCAAATACTTGGAAAGCTTTGAAATGTGGACTTGGAGGAGAATGCTGAAGATAAAATGGACAGATAGGATGAAAAACGATGAAGTGCTACGAAGAATAGGAGAGAAGCGAATGATTATACAGACTATCAGAAAGAGGAAGGCTAACTGGGTTGGACATTACCTGAGGAGAGAGAGTATGATTAAAGACGTGTTAGAAGGAAAACTAGATGGGAAAAGGGAAAGAGGTAGGAAAAGGTTTCAGCTGATAGACGATTTGAAAGGGAAAGAGAGTTATCAAGAAATAAAGAGGACAGCGGAAAATAGGAATATATGGAGAACCAGGTTTAACCAAGAATAATCACGGACCTGTCTACGGACAGACTACCTATGATGATGAACTATTTAGAGAAGAGAGAAATGAATGATGAAAGGCATACGGAAAGAGACACCTGAGATGACAGATCAAATGAAATTTCATTGAGTTGTAAAGACATTTAAATGAGGAACAATTTTTATTTCATGATTTCTTTGAAATCACATAGCATATCCTCACCGAGCTAGCTTCAGAAGGTGAAACATCATCGTCACCCTCCATGGCCTTTTCTTCCCTGGAGAAATGCCCCAAGCAAGCCTGAACACGCTCCATTGTCTGGCCATCAATGTTAATCTCACATGGTGCACCTGGCACTAGGAACTCCCTGATAAAAGACAGGAAATATTGACATGCAGAAAATTAATGATTGGGAATTTTTTATCATTATTTGAATTCAATAAGATTGCAATTTTAAAATTATAATAAATTTCAGTGTAAACAATCATATGTATAGTTGTAAAAAAGTTATTCATGATTTTGCCATAATTTCAACATAGTTGGTCATGATTTTATACACCGAGCATAAATATTTCCCATATATAGAAACATCTCAGGTATTTTAATTTCAATAATAGCATACATTTTACTAGTTTATAAGTTATTAAGAAAATGCAAGAAAGCAGCCTTATCATACTGGTAAATATTTCTAATTCTGTCCTGTATTTGACACTGAGCAGCCCGTCTAAGGTCCCTCACAGCTAGCCAGAAACGAATATTTTCGTGTGAATATTCCTTGTAGAGATACCAAGTGAATTCCTGCAGACCTGAGAAAGAGAAAGAAACTTAGTTATTAGAATGACTGTGATAAAAATTATCATTTTACATCCAATGGGAGACATTTTGAATCCGCTAAGTTTGCAAACCTAAGAAAATTCATTACTCTGAGGAAACTATATTTGAGTATTTTAAGTAATCTTGCCAACAATTCAAATGAAAAAGGTTAATAAAATATAACAAATCATACAATCATTTGAAATATTAAATGGAAAATGAGACATTATCTCTAATCCAGTAAAGCTCAAATAAAAATCGAGTCCATTAAGGTCACTAAGAATAGCAATAAAAGTACCGTAGTTACAACTATTTATCATTATTCAAATCCACCATTAATATAAAAATCAAGAGATCACTTAATTTGAAAACATGAAATTTGGGAACCATATGAAATGAAATCAATAATAAAAATTTATTATTTACCCGTAGGATCTGAGACAAGATCTTCCATAGAGAGAGCCCAACGTTTGACTCTCTTCTCAGTTGGCACTTCCACACTTCAAAGGGAAAAGAGAATGTGTCAATGACTATAAAATTCAGCTACTGAGAACACTAACAATATAAACCTATTTTTGTGCCCTCAGACAATATATAATAAACTAATTTCATTTCTAATGTTAAATGTTTAGAAAATAATAATCTACAGGGTGAATAAGAATAATGTATAAACACTTTGATATGTTGTATCTCCAAGAGTTTAATGAGTAAGCATAAACCCAGAGTTGCTACACAAGTAGTGGATATGAGAAATGTGACACACAGCAAAGGTTAGGTCAGATATACAAAATGTCCATCATTCATATGTATCAATGAACGGCATCATTTCCCAACAGCTTGACATACAGTGGTGCACATGTCGACTGCGATTTTTGTGATTCTTGTTGTATCATTTATCAAAAATTCTGCAGTTTGAGGTTTATAACTGTGCATTTTATCTTTAATGTATCCACATACAAAAATGGTCTAGAGGTGTGAGGTCTGGAGATCTTGGGGGGTATTCATGAGAAAACCCGCCATGACCTATTCACCGTTCAGGAAATTCAGTATCCAGGTAGGCAGGAACATTCATGTGATATTGTAGTGGTGCATCATCCTGCTGAAAGTACACCACTCAGTTCAGAAATCACCACTATAATGTACCTGCCTCTGGAATTTTCGTGTGGTGATACATGAAAGATAAAATGTACAGTTATAAACCTCAAACACTGTCGAGTTTGTGAGAGATGATACATCAAGTTGAAATGTGCTCCACTGTATGCTGAGCTGTTGGAAAATGATGCCATTCATGTATGTGTGTCAATGGTGGACATTTTGAACATCTGACCTAACCTTTCCTGTGTGTCACATTGCCATTTATCCACTACTTGTGTAGCAACTTTGGGTTTATGTTTACTCATTGAACTTTTGGAGATATAACATATCAAAGTGTTTATACAATATTCTGATTCACCCATATATCTCATTGTCAGCTAAATAAATTAAGTTGGAAGCAGTATTGTTAAGAATAGTAGCAAGATTGGGCTTTTAGCATCTATATGATATCAGCAATGTCCAGTTTTTCCCATACACTAGTGGCTCATAATATGCTTTTAATGTGAAATAAATTACTGATATAATATATGTAGACTCATGTAGTCTTTAGGCCAAAAATAGGACATTTGAATTATATATATGATACTTGAGGAAGTAAATGAACTATTTAATTACAGAGTTAAAATTTGTTCTCCAGAGTAAATTTATTTCCTATTAAATGCAATAAAACAATAAAGTCATTGAAGCAAATAGGATAGGATTTTTCAAATGCAGCAATCAACAAATTAAAATTGAATTCAATTTTTGTGCACCAAATTTTAGAGAATCTAATCTTACACAGGAGCATTATAATTCCAGTATTGGACGTCATCTGAGAGCCATGGATTGCTTGGCTGTGGTGGTGTAAGAAAAGGATCATATTCTGCATATGTCTCAACTCTTGAAGCCAAACTTTCCAATGCTTGTGATGCTTTCATCCTTGTACGGCTGAGGCTCACTTGCAAAAAGGCTACCTGTGGACAATTTGGCACATCACAAAGCATCAATCTATTTGAATAAAATGCTGATGTATTTAGCTGCTGCAAAAGCTCCACAATATGTAAAATACCTACTAATTTTACTTTATCCTCATTAACAGAAAAAGTTCATTAAATGTCTACAAAAAATAATTATAGATGACAGTAAAATAAGAGAAAATTTAATAGAGAAATTAACGGTGGAGATCTTACTGGATGAGAAACTATTTAAAAATGTGATTAACACTTAAATTGAGTGATTAAAAAATAAATGCCATCCAAAAAGGGTATTTATATTTTGCATAATCAGAATTATTCTTTCACATTCATGATTAACTCATTTTGATGACTAAATATTCCTCTAAAATTAGCAGCATCATTTTAATAATGTAAATGACTCATATTTGCAGTTATACTTGAAAAGAAAGAAACCTGGAATGATGATTCAACTTTTCTCTCTTGATTAAAGGGTAAAGGCAGGATGCTGCACAAAACATGGAAAGTTAGGCAGAAATTGGTAATTCTGAACTCTGAAAGACAAAGAACAACTATTGAGAATAAAAACGAAGAACATAAAATAATGCAAATGTAAAAGAATTTAAACACAATAGTTGTCTTGAGCTATAGGAGTCACTGACAGTGCTACTTAATGCATAGTATATGCAGCATGAAAAGATACTCAGCAGAATATGATGATCTACTGCGGAAACCTATACTTTAATTTCAACAGATAATATTGCTGGTGTAAGAGCAACTGGTTTAGGGCTCACAAGAATTGGATAATAGAGTGAATGAAGGGATGGGAGGTCTCATTCCCTGTTTCTCACCTCCTTTCTCAGTTCCTCCTCAGTCTGCCTCCTCCTCCTCTGTCGACCCCCTCTCCGCCCCTCCAATCTGAATTCCTCTCCTGATGCATCAAATGAGGACGGCAATCGACCTCCCATTGCACCTACACCACACACGGCAGCTGCCCAAGGGGGGAGTGGAGGGGAGGCTATAGCCATTGGTACCGAATGAGGAGGGCCAGCTATCATACCTATTCCCCCTTCCATCTGATTAGAGGAAGGAGGACAAAGAAATTGAGGGCTTAAATTAAATGATTCATTTTCCAATGGGATAAAGACTTCAAATATTTTTCCTGGTGTTATGCCTGCAATATATCTTGGATTAGATTGGTATTAACGCTTTGATGTGAGAAGACAAATCAAGTATAGTGAATAAAATAAAAATTACATTTTTATTACAATAACAAACGCTGACAAATCGACAGTTCATTACATACTAACAATTTGATTTATTAATTATTGTTACCTGACATTAATAAAGGTATAATGACAAAAATAATCGAAGATTTTTTTTGGATTAAATTATGCATTATACATGGAAAATAACTATATAAAGACAAAAACAACTTGAAAAATAGAGATGAAACGATGCAGTATCTGCCAGCACTTTGAAAGATAAACATTAAATAAAGAGACGATGTTAAAAGAGAAATAGCTGAGCGTGTGCAAGGAAAAAGCAATGTATGCGTGTGATTCCTAGTTATTTCCGGGAAAAATTTAGTCCAATCACTACTTTTGATTAATAATGATCGTTTGATGTAATTTCAAAAAAATATTAATGGATTATATTGATTGATTGATTGATTTGGTCTTTATTTGGGGTGAGATTGAGATTAGGAAGTCCCATCTTCCACCTAACCCCTCGTCGTGATACATATAGTAATACATAAAACATTGACAATGTAAATAAAGGCAACAATAAAAATACAAGTATTTGAAAAGAAAAGATGTGATTTTGTGGGAAAAAATATGAACTGCTGAGTAATGTAATCCATGTAAAAAACAACCCACTGCAGGAAAACACCCACACAAGAAGGGGGTGTGAAAAACCTGTGAAACCTACTGAGATTCACTAAAGACATCACATAATGTTAAAATCATAAAGAGATAAAGAAAAAAAATTGGCACAACATGAATAGACCATTGAATAAAATAAACATGTAAAAATATCACCATGTATAATTAACATTGGTTAATATTCGAGGACAAGCTACGCGGTTTGGCCAGGATTTTCCGATATAAAATCGTCGATATTCGGATCGCGGTTTGCGAGAACACACGGTGCGATCGCGCAATAAATCGAATCCTCGCCTCGTGGTTACCTGAATGTGGTGCGATATATTGGCGTGCGGCATATCGTGGGCCAAGCGGTGCGGCGTGGATGGCGAACGGGAGGAGGGAGGCCCGGGTGGTGCCGGAGGATGCGGTGGCTGGGCGGCGGGGGCGTCCGGATGCTGTACTTCGCTCGGCGGGGGCCTCGCCACCCTCCAGTGGGCCCTCTCCTGACTGTCACGCACCAGTTTCTCCCCCTTCTTCCTTTCCTTCGCCAGACGAACCTAAAAGGTTAAAAGATTTCGAAGGTTTTACGCTTTTTTACCGCCTGTTATTCCAGAAAGACGCCGAGTTTTGTGTTTCAGGGAAAAATTATACCGAAGACGATCAAATGAAATTATAAAACTAATAATTGTTTCGGTGTCCTGACTTTCGCTTAAGAAATACATCGCGAGAATGAATAATTCAAAGTGTTTTTATATCACATGCAATAATCCGTAAGATTATACATTATTGCCTTAAATAGAAGTGATTAGTATTAAAAACTATTATCGACAATCATCGTCACATAAATGCAAGTTTATTGCCAGTTTAAAGTCGGGACAAAAAATTCTGCGATATATTCTGAAAGGAATATTCCGCATGAACAATGATAAACAATAAATGCCGGATTAAAAAGCTTCCAAAAGCGTTCTTTGCGATTTGGCAATCATCCATGATCTTATCTATGGTTTATTAAGAAATACATTGTTGATATATCGTGGAAAGTGATTTAAAATTTATATTCTTTAATGTATTTCTCTATAAGGGTTAAAATTTCAATATAAACTATATTACATGAAACATTTCTCTTATTTAGTCCAACAAATTTTTGATTGGACGTAAAAGTTCATTTAGACCTTTATGTAAAGGGGATGTTCTAATGAGCAAAAATGAATATTCTCCAAAAACGTTTAATGTATCTATATATGCAGTAACTCATAAAAATCAAAAAGTTTTCCTTATGAGATGAAAAAGTCAGACGCGACCTTTCCTACAAGCATTCAATTTATGCAAATAACGCACGAAAATTTAAAAATAACTGTTATTATTTCTGGGTTGTGTTTTTTCCTATCTCTCAAAGAGGGAGGATTAAACTTCTTTTTCCAGTCGATAAAAAAGAGCACCAATGCTTTTGAGAATACCTACTCCGTTAGTTTCACCTATTCTACTGGCGGAGATAACCTTCTTCTAGCCGGGAAGTTGCTATCTGGCGCTGGTATAATTATTAAAAAGTGTAGGCACTAGCTAGATACAGCTTCGCCGAACGGGTTTCATGTTTCCGAACGATGAAGCAGAATTTGGGAAAAATTAACGCCTGATATATATGCATTCCGCAAGCATTAGTAGGATGAGCTGTTGGCCTAACCTCAGATTCGTTGGCATTACCTCACCCCTCATCGTCGGCGGAAGATTGAAATGATACGCAATTACAAATAAAGCTTGGTGGAATTCATATCGAATATAGATTGCATGTATAGCAGCACAGTTTCATTTTAAAGTAATAATTTAGCTTAATTGCATGGTTTGTAAAATAAGTTGTTTAAGTAGTTTTTGTTGCAAAGATTGAAGTCCTGGGTTCGATTCCAGGAACTATCCTTCCCATCTGATTTACATGGGAAATCTGAAATCCATAGTGCAGGGTAATTTTCTCTTGCACATTAAAATATCTTAGAATTGTAATAGCGGAGCGAGTTTTGTACTATTCTCTGAGGAAAAGAATGAGGATTCTAATTTTTATCGTAGAATTTTGCTTATCGATTGTATTCCTTAGAATTTCGCGTAAATATTGGCGATTTTGCAGTTTTTATCACTCATTGCGAGAGTGTTGCCATAGCAACAACTATTGTTGGACTCAGATTTGGTATATTCTAACACGTAACGCGTTATTTTTGCCGCACAAATACGCGTGATCAATTTAATATTTCGTATTTTATAACGCTAAATTATGAAATTTGGGCACACAAAGAGCTACATATTCGCGATGACTTTAAAGCTATTAAAGCCAATATAAGTATTAAATAAATGATTAAATGGAAAGTAGCCATCATAAGTTCTGTTTGGATCATCTTGTTTGTTTTAGTTTACTCACCTGTTCTTCAGCTTGCATTGTAACGAAGTCCCATTTGTGCTGCAAGCTCAACTTGAGGCTGCCCAACGCCTCCTGCGAGCGAACCAGAAACAAATTTTGTTAATAAAAACTATAAAAAATTATATCTCAAGGCATATACAGCAGCTTTTTCGACTGTTAATCAATACACGTTTTTTAATTTGGGATGTGTGGGCCAAATGATGAACAAAAATGAAGGATAAAAATATCACGCATACAAAATTTAATCTAAATTCAGTGATTTTGCAAAGCGGTACATATTTAACAGCAGAACTTTCTTAAAGGGATATTTAACTCCGCCGGGATACTTAGATAATATGTGACAAGTGGTTCAAAAGCGTTTTTCCCGCGAAGAAATAGATGAGGCGAAAGCAGATGAAAGCGATCGAGGGAAATCGTGTCATTCCTAAAACAGAGTGAGAATTTTTTGTGCGAGGAGAGAGTTGCTGTGAGAATAAACTGGATTGAATTCCGCGAGATGAACTGCATGGGCATGGAGACGAGGAATACAAAAGGAATCCAAATAGAAATATGCACTAATTGTGAAAAAGAATGCAATAATCATATTATTCAATCGTTGCGAGAGGTTGAATTCTGTATTTACATCGACTTTCTAAGTGTTAGGAGAAAAAAAGCGAGTTAAACCCGGCCATTTTCCTAAGTAACTAGATTTTTCTTGGCTAAGTGAGCAAAGCGAGTAAAGCCTTACTACTCAACTTTCACTGGCTTCTCCGCGTTTGTTTGTGAAGCGATCACGACAAACAATCTTCAAAATGTGTTTACCCATTTCAAATAATTTACCTTGGCAGAGCACACATTTGCAGCAGTGAAATAAATTTATTTCCTAAAAAATTACAAGCGAAAACACTTTTATATCAAACGTTGTGTTTTGATTCACCACTATTGGTGTAATTAATTTTTTGATTGCTGCCGAATTAATAACACATTTATAATTTATAAACACATATTTGAAACGAACATCTACAGTATAGAAGCATTTATTGGAAGTCTCTTGAAAATTCCTTTATCTCATACGGAAGTATGTCTCTCACTCGGATAATAGCAATCGTGGCTATTAATTGAATAACAACAAAGTATTTCTATTGCTGAAAAATACTCTCCTTTTTGCATGCATTTTTAACTTTATGGGCAATTAATAGACGCATAACTCACCAATTCATAGTCCTCGAGACCATGCTTTTGCTTATTACGGAGGGAGCGTTTTGCCAAGTATATGGCGTACTCGACGTTGTCAGGGCAGTGACTCTGCGAAGGCCAGTAGTAGGGAGTCTGCGAACAAAGGGATTATTATTCACTTAAATGAATAAGGAAAGTGCTGATCATTTCAGCTTTATTAAATTGATCTGGTGGCGTTGAGTCAATCTTTGTAATTTAAAATTTGATGGCTAAAGGAGAGAAAATCATGACAAATTTTTTAATTAAAATTTGATGTGTAAAGGAGAGAAGATCATGACAAATTTTTTAATTAAAATTTGACGACTAAAAGAGAGAAGATCATGACAATTTTTTAAGCCAAGAGATTCCCTGCATATCCCCATTGACTGTTTTTAATAACTTTTGATTTTTTTAATTTTACGTAGCTTCTTGAACGATTCATTGACAAAACAGGATGATAAAATGAATTTTGACCAATACAAATGGGAAATAATCACATATCTATCAATATATAAACGCATAGAACGTTATGGTGTTGTTATTTGAATAAATGAAATAGAAGGCAAAAGATACACATTATCGGACAATTTATACTTCATAAACATAAAAACGACACGGAAGTGGGTTTATAAAAGGAGATAATTCGTAGATATAGCGAGATTTAGCTTAATATCGAGTTTTGGATGTTCTATTTCTCGCCATGGTCAACGTGTGCGATAATATTATTAAATTGCCGTCCAAAGAGGAGATAGCGATACGAAATTCAATAATTATTCAAAGAATCATGATAACAAATTTATTAGTCCCTCACCTGGAATCTGTATAAAGAACTGTCATCCTTAACGGCGAGGCTTTTAGTGTCTCCGACAGGAAAGAAATAACCGGATTGGCAAAGGATGTTAGCCAAGTGAACTGCTTCAGCTGCAATGAAAATTCCATAATTTAGAGGATATAGTCTACAGTAAAGTTACTAATTATCTACGTAATCCAATCATACTTCAGGCAGGCATATTTTCAAAACGTTTCAATTAATATATGTAACCTAGTTATTGAAAGAATCATACCAAGGTAAAACATTCCAGTGCCTATGAACGGTTTAATTTTTATTTATACGTCAATTTATTATTCTCTTAATTTTGCGGAATATTTCAATGGAGAATTACAAAGTAAACATTGGATCAGTAAAACATAAGTGTCATTCTCACCCGAGTCCTCGATGCTCAATCTTTCCATGAGCCACTCTATGAGGTCGTAACCTGCAGAAAGTGGAATGGATTCGGATGATTAGAGATTATCAATTAGATAAGGATTTTTCAACAAGAAAAGCCTGTCTAACAGATAACTCACCCATGAAGGCAGATGGTATCGAGGTTAAGAAGAGCTTCTGGCTTCGAACGGGGACGCCAGTCTCTGGATCCTGCATCTCCCTCACCAGTGCCTCCATCTGACACCACATAGAAGTCAATTATGTTCAACGAAATAAAGACAAATTTGATCCGATACAGAATATTAAATAAAGATAGTCTCCCGGGTGTTTCAAACATCGTAGCAACCTCTTCGTTTTATTTAAGTTTCTGATATGTTTTCAGTCACAAATCAACGTCCGTCAATAATTAAGTACTTATCTCTCCAGATCGTTAGTTAATTTAACTTTTCTAGTGAGTCTCAATTCAATTAACACCATATTATTCGTGGGAAGATGTCAAATGAACCGGGTGACGTGTTTTAAGATTATTTCTTAAAATGGTATTATAATTACAGGGAATTTTTATCTTGAATAGTAAAAAGGCCACAGGGGGGAATGTAATAAGCTAGGACCTAAAGTATTGCAAAGACTAATTACTTAATTAATAAGTGATTATGGAATTATGATGCGATTTCATGACGACTTTTAACTAAGAAAATGAATTATAATGCGAAGTTTCGCAAATAAATGAAATACTAAACGAGTCACTTTTTAATCAAAGGCATACAAATATTTTCAATTTACTATATATATTTTAATCGAAAACATATACTGATTGATTAATTTTATTTATATAATATTTAATCGAAGAAGAATGATAATTAATAAGAAGCTGTCGAAAACGTTATAGAAATGTTAACAAAAACATCTCAGCAAAGAAAATTTCAATGAAGAAGCGCGGTATAGCGCTTAAAATCATAAAAATATGCAAAGTAAATTGTTAAGAATAAAGGTTACGGTAAAATGAAGAGCGTTCCATGCGAATAAAATCAAAGATAAAATCACCTGTGTTGAAGCCTGGAACGGATTCCAGCTTTTCATGGCGCATTGCAGACCAACATAATTTCCGAGAGCTTAGAACATTATTTTTTAATTAGATTTTCAGATAGTGTACAGAACATACCAACGGAAAAAATACACATATTGAGCAAAGTATAATGAAAAAATCTCGAGTAAAAACAGAAAACTAATTTTTAGATTGTCAGTCCTATATCGCGATTTCCATCTGCTCGTCGTCAAACGCTTTTCAAATTATTCCGTGACGGGTTCACAATAACGACCAAATACATTAGTAATTTTATGGATCACCAAGTAGAATGAACGATCGCGTTTGAAACTAAAAACTTTATGAGCCTCACAACATGCAAATTTTCGTAGTAATTCCACATGCACTAAAATAAGTACTTAAAATTTAAAAGACAGGCTGGGAGAAAGTTGATAGCTAGGAGGCGCCGGTATCTCTTGGCGCGCAATTTGCGAACGCAGACACTTGTCGGGGCTAAAAATACAATCACGTAATCTAATTGATCGAATGCACGCGGCTTCGGAACTTGATTGCAATTTCGCTTGCTCCATTCGACCTGACCTTTAAAATGTTACTTAAGAGAGAGGCATTTTTATCCCAAATCCGCTCAAATTAGAAGTAAATCCTCTTTATTTTTGAACGGCACTTGATCCCTATATTCCATCGCCACGGATAAAAATAGCCGCTAGGGAGACACGTCGCTAAACGGCCTTAATCCTAGGGCGTATTCAAAATCAACGCTCGACGGAAAGGCGATAAATTAGTCATGACCATAGTCTTATGTGTCAAGCTTTTAGGGACCACTTAAAATTTCAGCTAAGCTCCCTCTCTCTCTCTCTCTCTGATACGCATACACTCACACACACGCCACCACACTGGGCCCTTTGCCCCCGATGAAGTCTATTATTGACATATTAACGATCCGCTGCGACGTTGGATTTTGTATAATATCAACTCCGCACGCCATAGCGTGCGAAATCTCGGAATTGAGGCTCTTAAATCTGAAGCAGGCATAAAAGACACGAATTTAAAGCATAGATAATATTACTTTGAAGTGCCTCCACCTTAGAAATAAAAGGAGGTAAACCTTTTAAAAATGAATGAATTCCACCGTTTAGGCTCACTTTCGATTTCGAATTTCACGTCGTTCAGAATAAATCAAAATTTCTTAGATTTTAAAAATCAATAATACACAAAACAATAGCATCTTTCGAAAAAAGGCCGTGGATATAAAATTTCCCAATGTGAATCGGTGCATAAATCAGTAATTATTAATAATCAAATGCTACGATTGAGATTTCTGAGTAAAATAGATAAAAATAATCTCGAAAGTCAAAGGTAAACTAATAAAAGAGGAAAATGCATTTTTGGAACCCCGAAGGCTGATATTATTCGGCTACATTTCCTTTGAAGTTCCCTCATAATTCTGAATGAATAAAAAAGATCCTTTATGTTGTCCGTTTCACCTGTACCGCTCGATTTGCCGCAAAATTAACCGAAACAGAATAATTGAAGGTCACATGTCAAAATATAATTAATAAAACTAATGAATTTTTCACCCTGATAGAATCCTATGAGCCTCACGTGATAATAATAACAGAATCGTGGCTTAGAGAAGGCATAAATACGGAGGAAATTTTTCCTGTGATATATAGGCGAGATAAAATCGGAAGGGGTGGGGGTATATTCTTATGCGTCTCTAGAGAAATTACTAGCTATTTAATGGATTCGGATATAACTCACGAAATGCTTAATATAACTTTGGTGGAACCCATTAGTAAAAGTAAAATGCAGGTAATCGGTGCGTATAGACCCCCAGGGGCAGACCTTGAAATACTGAAAATGATAGGAGACCTGTAAATGGCGAGATAGGAAAGCCAGCCATAATAGTAGGTGACCTCAACCTGCCACAGGTCAACTGGTCGGGAGAAGAAGGAACAGGCGAGCGTGCACAACTTTTAGTAATCAAGTTAATAAGGAAGGGAGGTTTCACGCAAGTAGTAGAAAGTCCAACACGAGTAGGAAATATAATTGATGTATATTTAGTCAAACCATACGATCTGTTTGCAGGCTACGAGATTCTTCATGGAATCAATGACCACTCGGCGGTACAAATAAACATAAATTGGGGCGAAGGTTGGTGGCTTTGTTGACTTATGACTCAATGTAAATCGATGTAATGAATTCCTTCAGTCATAAAAATTATTAAGTCATAAAAATTATGACTGAAGGAGTTCGTTACATCGATTTATAAATTGGGGCAATAATAAAAGAAGAGACCCGAATTATAGTATTGTTCATCAATATCAGAAGACTGATTCTGCTGGATTCTAGAGTTACTTGCGAGAAGAATATAAAGATTGGGTATATAAAGGGGCAATGATAAATGAAGTTCGGGACAATTTTAAAAATATTTTTCAAACAGCGATTGACAGATTTGTACCTAAAAAGATTTAAAAAGAAATTCAGATCCCGAGTACTATAACAGGACCATCAAAAAATTAAAAAGGTTATCGCGTACATTATATAAAAAGTGACATTTTAGTCAGTATTACCGCGCCAAGTACAAAGAAATGTCAAGAAAGTTAAACAGTGCGAAAAAGGAGGCGCAGAATGATTTCATGGACTCATTAATAAGTGATAACAACGCGAGTAGTTTTTATAAATACATCAGAAAATGTAAGAAAGGCACAGAAGAAATACAGAAATTAGTAGATCAGACGGTGTTGTGACGGAAAACGAAGAAAAAGCTGAAGAGCAGAGTAAATTCCTTGCGAGCATATATATAAAACCTGAAGAAGTAATCACAGACGAAAAAAATCTGATTTGGCCACCACATGACTTTCTCTGTGTCTGTAATATTTATAAAAATTCGAAATAGGTTAGATAATAATAAATATTTTAAGAAACTGCGAGAAAATTTTAGACTACAAAGAACAGAAATAAACTCAAACCATAGTCTTCTAATCATTATATATAAACGTTTCTTACAGAGGAGGAAGAGGATATAGCATACATATAGGAGGATACTAATGTTTAGGCACTCAGGAGAGCTGGAGATTCGAAATTTTTTTCTCGGGTAGCATTTTGCGCAAAACCGACTAGAAAAAACGAAAATATTAAAAAAGTGCAACAATGCGGCCGCTAAAAATTCGCAATTGTTTAAACAAATTTTTAAGGTTTATGTATTTACATATGTGCTACGGAGCTGAACTTTTTTTAGTGGTAGGATTTGTAAAAAAACGAAATAGGGATTATAGAAATTTTGATATTTTATTTTGTTTGGCAGTTAAAAGTTCTTAAAGTTTAAACAAATTGGTAGATGCTTAGACACTACGCCGCAAGTTAGGGAGCTGACATTTTTAAATTAGTTAGAGGTTCGCCTATGTAAATGAATAAACATTTCAATTTATCCATAAATCGTTATTGTGGCCGTTAAAAATTATTTAAATTTAAACAACTAGATAAATGTTATTTCACTTCTAATTGTACTATAATTTTAAAATTTGGCAGAAATGTGTGGCATTATTAAGTCAATTTGGGAAAAGTATAATATTCCTAAAATTGCAAAAATTAGCGATAGTTTTACTCCATTATTGTTCCACAATGAAAAAACGAAAACCTGTCCAGAGGAGAAATGTTTAGAATTAAAGAAATATTTCTCATGATGAAATATCTGTCTGAAAAATGAATGATTTTTCAAGGTGAGATGAAATGCTTGCAGTATGCAAGCACCTTCTACTAGTATTGGATATAGCCACAAAGCTCCAACAATTAAGAAAATAAAAAGGAGCATTACTAAGATGTAACTAACCGTCAATTGTTAACAATAGTCTTCGGTAGGTGGCGTGGTGGTGGCAGCTAAAAATATAAGATATCTCTTAAACAATACATTATATGGAAAACTGTTTCAAACAAAAGTTGTAGAAAATGTGATTTCCTACAACTTTTATTCCAGTACATTTTTACATTTATCAAATATTAAATCAAATATTTCAAAATAACGGATAAGTGACAAGAGTAAACACCCACGTCCAAAAACCAAAAACTAATCAGTTCTTCTGACTTTTATAAAAATGTTAAATATAAACTTTCACGTTCACCTGATTAATAGTTTTTGAGTTAGAGCACCCACATAAAGCTATCACATACACTAACACACACAAACACACACACTAACACACACACTAACACACACACTAACACACACACACACACACACACACACTAACACACACAGACATCGAGAAAATGGTCAAAACGTGGTCAGAGGACCTCAAAACGTGTATTCCCGTTGAAATCTTGAAGTCAATTTTTTTCGTGAATACAATAATTTCCCCCATCCTACGTACACGGAGAAAATAAAAATACTGAAAACACCATAAGTGATAGGATTTATTCTACATTCAATGTGGGATTTAAAAACGTATACAAAAGGAATTTAAAAATTCAAAATAACAAATCTTGTGGTCCAACGGTAAACGTAGGGAAGCTCTTAAAATCGAAGGCATTAATATAGTGTCATATCTACGGAGGATATTCATAATGACGCTAAATAACAGTGATATACCAAACGAATGGAAAGCAGCAACTGTGATTCCAATACATAAGGGCGGCAATAGAATGTCACTAAATAGGCCAATCAGCTTAACAAGCATAGTGAGTAAACTAATGGAAAGGATTATAGCGGACTACGTTAGGAATTTTTGAAAAAAGGAAGAATGGTTAAATGAATGCCAGCATAATTTTAGAAAAGGATACTCTTGCGATACTCAGATGCTTGGACTCAACAAAGACATAATAGAAGCTTTCAATCGTAGAGAACAGGTAGATGCTATTGTCATTGACTTTGCAAAAGCTTTCGATGTTGTAAGTCATAGATTACTCCTACAAAAAGCAGGCAAAATAAATTTTGACCCAAGAATAGTGAAATGGATCAGAGCTTTTCTCTGCGAACACACGCAGAAGACGCAGGAGACAGTCTTTCAAAAGCGATAAAGGTTACATCAGGAGTTCCTCAGGGAAGTGTGTTGGGACCCCTATTATTTCTAATCTATATAAATGACATGCCAAAGAAACCTAACTTTAAAGTTCAATTGTTTGCTGATGAATGTATTATCTACAGCAGTGGTTCTCAACCGGTGTGCCACAAACATTCCCCAAGTGTGTCGCGAGACTTTAAAGAGAAGATTGCAAATCTGTGCATCCTCCACCAATTATATACATAGTTTTATCAAAGAAACTAACCTGGTATTAAGACTAGTTGAATCGAGTCCAAAAGTATCACTGCTTTGGAAGGCGCATAAACACTAAGCCTGGCAACAACGATGTAAGCGTTGTCATAGTAACCGAATGCCTTGTGCATGAGCCATAGACAACTGATTGGTTTTCGCTGTACCCATTGTTTTTTGCATAGGGAAGTCCTTGTTGGAAAGACATTAAGAGTTGACTTGAAGTCCATATTAGATCAAGTTGTCGGAATGGTGAATTTTGTGAAATAAAGACCTCTTCAAACAGCTTTGCAATGCTATGGATTTGCAGTACGAATATTTAGTTTTACACAAGGAAATAGATGGCTGTCAAGGAGAAGTGTTGGCTCGTGTATATGAACTTAAAGAAGAGTTGTTATTATTTTTTGAAACAGAGGGAAACAGTGATTTTTGTGAATATCTTAGCTGTGAACTTTGGTGCGCCAAATCTACGGATAAGTTACTGCCATTGCAGAGAAAATAGTCATCTGGAAAAAGAGAGATAGAGAAGGTAATCTTGAAATGTTTCCTCTGATTCCAAAAACCTACACGAAAGAAATTGTTGCTCTCGTGGTGGAGCATTTACTAACCCTAGGGTACAATATCGAGCGTTACTTTCCATCCTTGACAACAGAGAAATACGACTGGGTAAATAATCCATTCACACCAGTGACAACTGACTAATGTGTTTTTACTCTCCCCGAAGAAGAAGAGTTAACATCTCTTTCAATTGATCGCACTCTGAAAGTCAAGTACGCCGAATTGTCTTGGGATTTTTGTTAGAGAAGAATATTCAGAAATTGCGGAAAAGGCTTTGGCAGCTTTGATGCAGTTTTCTACATCCTATCTGTGTGAATTGGGGTTCTCGACACTTACAAACATTAAATGCAGAAAAGGGGAATGGCTCAATTGCGTTGAAGGTGAAATGTGAGTCTACTTATCACGGATACGTTTTAATATCATTGCAATCATTAAAATTGTCACATTAGGTAAGATTTTAAAATAGATATTTTAACAAAACTTCATCATTTGTTCTGTTTTATGATATAATAACTTAATTTGGTCG
This sequence comes from Tanypteryx hageni, assembly GCA_028673005.1. Taxonomy (NCBI): domain Eukaryota; kingdom Metazoa; phylum Arthropoda; class Insecta; order Odonata; family Petaluridae; genus Tanypteryx; species Tanypteryx hageni. Next base: position 99,019,857 of record CM054116.1, read on the forward strand.
GTTACATATACGACATAATATAAAAAATATATGTACTTTTATGATAAAAACTAGTTCTTTATTCTAATCTAATTCCAGTGTGCCGCAAAAAAGTGAATATCCAAAGTGTGCCGCGAGCACCAAAAGGTTGAGAACCACTGATCTACAGGGTAGTGAAAAATAACGACGATTGTGATAAGTTACAAAATGACCTTAATGAACTAAATACATGGGTAGTACAGATTAGATTGAAACTCCATAAAAGTAAACTAATAAACTTTAATAGAAATAAAATAAATTATGCATATCACTTCGGGGAGGAATACGTTCCAGTTAATAAAAGTTAGATACCTTGGAGTAATATTTACTAGAGATCTAAAATGGAATGAGCACATCAAAAGTATCGTTTCTAGAGCAAATATAAACTTATACTTCATTTTTAGGGCTCTTAAAAACAGTAACAGAAAAGTAAAGGAGAAAGCTTATTTGGTGTTAATTAGGCCCACATAGGAGCTAGCATATGGGACCCACATCAGGCCATGTTACCGGACAAGATCGAGCAGATTCAAAGGAAAGCAGCTAGATTCCTGTTAGGTAAATATGGTAAGAAAGAGAGTGTAACGAAAATGTTAAATGAGTTAGGCTTGGAGAGTTTACAAGAGAAAAGAAGGTTAAACAGACTTGGTAACATGTTTAACGTTTTCATCGGAATGCCAGCTTTCAAGAATCTTCAGAATATCCAGCTTACCTCAGTAGGCAAGACCACAAACATAAAATTAGCTACCTAACACAAAAAACTAACGTTTGCAAATTCACTTTTCTGAATAGGGCCACAAGGAATGGAACAATTTACCTGGGGAAGTTTTTGAGCCTTTCCCTCGCAACAAAAATAATTCTTTAAATAAAATAAAATATTGTCAACAATGAGTAAAGATGGTAAAATAATGTTGTTAAAAATGTTAAGCTTCCAGTAAAATAATAATGTATAATATCTTAGGTGCATATGTTTTCATTTTAATGTAAATGACACAATTGTACTTCAATTATGTCTAAGCCCGTTTATACAGGGTGTTCCTAAATTATACCGACAATATGATAGGGGTGCTTAGGTACGAGATTTCTCACCTCGTAGCTCGAGCAGGAAACTACTCTGAACACAGGGACCTGGTGTTTCGCAAATCGGGCATGCCGCCCTATAACCTCAATCATTTTGTCGGTATAATTTAGGAACACCCTGTATAGCAAGGACAAAAGACGACTGAATTGGGAGGAAGTAGGAGGATTGTTTGGTAGGGTGATGTATGTACGGTGGGGACTTCGAAAAACCCGTGACCGCTACGGTAGCCGTGAAGGCCTACCTTAAACCTCGAAAACTCTCAACTCAGGAATCTAATTGTCCTTTGTGTTTAAAAATTGTCCCTATGTTTTATTTAAGATATCTATACAAGTATCGCTTTATATCCTTATTGTTGTATTGACCTTGCCACCAGGCCTAGAGCCAAATTGCATTGTATATTTCAATAATTTTTTTTAAACGAATCATTTATTATTAATAAGGAAATACATATTAAGCACAATGTTCTTTTACATAACACTGGAATGTGTGAAAGTGGTTAACATTTGTAATATAAAAACAGATATTTACAAACTCAATATTCCAACAAATGTACTCAAGACCGAGCTTCACAAAATAAAGCATTGCGAAACCAATCTGAAGGAGTGGCCGTCGAATACTACAATTGTCAGACTATTATAGTTACATGACATATACATTTCAGTGCTTATTACATATTAGTATAAGTGTTACATTTGTAAAGGTTCCGGCAAATAATAATAATAATCGGAGATGCCGTAATGATAGAACGTATCTGAAAATACGCACAATATTTTCGTCAAGGTTTTCAATTAAAATAACTTCATGAAATTTCAAGATTAATAAATGGCAATTTATTTCAGGTAAATTGGTTCAAGATATATACTGGAGAACTTATTTGAATAATTCTTGTACATGAATTAATGCGTGATTTATTTTATTCCATTCTATTTGGCTAGGATAACTAACCTTGATATTGTAGACATTCCTCAAAAAGTTTTCAGTTTAATCTTTCAGAAATGGAACATAATGATTAGATTAAATGAAGAACAGGACCTTAATGTGGAAATAGGTGACATTAAAAACCATACCGAGATAGCAATGCAGCATTTGAAAATTCGATCAAATACCAACATAATCATGGATGTACTTGACTCCGCGAGTTACTCTTTTAGAACATCCATGTACAAGGTGCTCAACCCTTACTTACTCACGTGGAAAAAAGTTGCGTAATTACTCGCATCTGGTCGATATGATCCAAAAATGTTTTTGAACTTTATCAAAGAGACAATAACTTATTGTCACTTTGGAAATAAAAATTATCGTATATCATTATGCCATTCATTTAAGATGTACATGAAATATTTCACAAAATGACATATTATGTCGTTAATTTTAGTGAATGGAATTTTTTACTTCAGTTTATTCACATGTTTTCATTTAGAAAAATATAAAAAATGAATATCTATTATGACTCAAGCAATTGTCCAGTTTGCCGATAACATATTAATTTATAAAAACATAATTTTTATAAAACTTTGACGAAGTAGTCGCGAAGGGTAAACGCAAAGTAAAATTAGCAAAATCTAACAGCACAATGACCAACGCTGCATATTGATCCCACACCAACAATTAAGGCTTAAGAACAGGTATGTTAGAGAGAGGTGAACTTTTTCAAAGTCACACTTTATTGCAAGAATTAATCCTTGTATTCATAAAATGTTTCCCTAAATGCATATTAATTCTTCAAAAATTGCTGCCTATTTAAAATATAATTAGCCACACTCTACCATTATTACAACGACTTTAACTTGAGCCATATTTTTCCGCTTTTATTTCCCAAAGTAGGTATATATCTTTTTGCATCCAGCAAGTTAGAAAACAATTTAAGATCTGGAAAACGAAAACTATGAAAGCTTTGTATTAAGTCATTCAACATGTCATATTTCAATCGCTGCTGGAAAAATCGTACCTCGTGTTGCCCTTTCAATTGAAATAAAATCCTTCAAGATTCAATTTTTTCCCTTACCCACGTGCGAAAACCAACCTTTAAAAAAATGAACGAGGGATCTGTAATCGTAAACAAACTCGGTTAAAAGGGATTCGGGAGAGTTTTTCTCCTGAGACGCACCTTTCCGAAGACCAGCGGCCTCTGAATCATCTCCATGTCGGAAGGATCCATATTTGCTTCCATGCGAGGCGCTTCGTGCGACGTTCCGACTCGCCCGGAGGCGACCAAAGTGCGCCCTCACCGCCTCCTCAATGACCTCTCGGGGCGAAGAGCAGGCGGGTCGCCGCGTCTCCACCTAGCGGCGTTAGACGCCTCGAGCGAGTTTCATTCCTCATCATCAACCCCTCTTCCATAGATGCGCGGCGGGCTAGGAGCAAGGGTTACCTCTTTCAGTGGCTACTGCGCGTCGCCATGGCCGATTCCGCCATCGCAAATGGATGGACAGACATCTGTCCGTCGAGTCGAAGGCCGCCAAAAATACCTGTAATGCCAGAAATTATAATTAAATCATGATGGCCTAACATTTTCATCGAGTAGTCTCCGAGACGCAATAAAATGAGGGAAGCATTACAAGGCATATGTTCTTTGATGCAGCATATTTCAAACTAGAACACTGGAAAGTTCTCTTGGGTTTTTTATATAAATTACTACAAAATTGTCTATCTGATGCTATATTTACCATCAATGTTTTTAAAAGTGATTTCATAATTTTTCTTTTTTATCCTTGCACAGCTAATCTTCCCGGATAAAAGAGTTTTAAAAAAGCCTATCTGACCTTAAATCTGTTATAATATGCGCTGCGATAATTAACGGCTCTCTGAAGCATCGAGAGGAGTAATCCAGTAAAAAAAATCGCTGAATTTGCTTGTCTTAGTTTATAAATGGTTTATCCTATGCGTCTTTAATTTAATGACTTTCGACCTAATTTCCTCAATATATCGGTCACGCTCACCCAGACACAATAGAAACCCTCGAACGAACCACTATGAGCTGGACCCTTTCTAGGTCACTGCTCAATAGGATACCAGACCGAAGAAAATTGTCGAAGATTGAACGAGTAAGCGATAAACGAGCTTCAAGCTCTGCATAAAGATAATATCTTATTTATGCATCACTTATTGAATGATATAGTGAAGGAATTCATTCTGTTGCACATTATTTTTTAAGATAATCAAATAGTTACTTATTTTTCAAGATACAACAATTTCATGCTGCCACATTTTTAATCGATCGTATAGAAGTAAATCACTATTTTATAAGGCTCCTTATTTGTTTTACTTATTATATTTTAGCAAATATACCGATTGATTATATATAAACAATGCCAAAATTAACTAAAAATTAAGTAACTTATGGAATAATAAATAAGAATAAGGTTTATCGAGTAGACCAGAACTCGCCAAACTTTGTACTAAAAGGACCACATGAGACTTTATATAACACACATGGGCCACATATGACTTTTCTAATGACTGATCAGTTTGTGTGTATATTTCAAAGAGTTTGTTTTGAGAATGTTTTGATTTTTTTAAGATGTTACGCATAGATCGAAAGTATGTTGCATCTACGTACTCAAAAAATATCGTTCTGACTTATTAAACGATTTATAATGACACCCCCTGCTGGCAAATATACAAATTTGCATGTCTTAAAGATTTATGAGTTAAGGTGGATCGTATGAAATCGCTGCGCGGGCCGTAGTTTGAGAATCCCCGGTGTAGACGAATAGGTTAGGGGAATTTTCTAAACCTATTTATCGAAGATATGAATAGCATAACTATAGCTACGAGGACTGAAATTATAACAGTGATTTTTAGTTCAAGTACAATGTAAACTTTAGTAAGGGAACGATCCACGAGAAGAAAGACAGATGAACAAAATAAAGACATAATTGCTTAAAACGAGCTAATACACTTAGGTGACTTTGATTTACCATCCCCCTGCATATAAATTATTTGCATCATCTATACAATGCCATCCTCGCCTAAAACTAAAGTCAATCAATTCGTCTCATGCTATTTTTACAGTATTTTCTCAATAATAATGCTTCACCGATTAACTTTCCTCACAAAACATTTCAGTATCCAACGAATACTTGACTTCACTATCCATTCAACGTATACAACAATTATGAAAAACGGCTAGGGATAATTTTATTTTGAGCATAATATTATCTCATTTTTAGCAATAAATAAGCTGCTATTATTATATTGATGTCAAGACGAAAAAATGACACCTATTTTTAAACGAAAAGGAAACTTGTAAATATCTCTTTTGTTCGCTATAAAATAGTCCTTTTTAATGTGTACAAGTAAATCAGAAATCGCTAAATAGTCTAGGCTATGTTTCTAAACGGAAATTCAAGGAGTTAATTAATTCCCCACGTTTTTAAACTTCAATTCAGCTGCGTGCTCGGTTTCGATAGCTTGCCTTTTCTTCCTCTTACCTGAAAAGTTTGCATAGTCATTCACTGCTCAGCTGGGAATGAAGCACCGTGCGTCCTAACCACGCGGCGAGTCAAATTTAAAAACGGTCACGAGGAAATTATTTTTTGGCTTATTAACAGTCTGACAACTTCCACATGCAAAGTTAATTCGCTGAGTTTTCTGGCCCAGCAGACATTTCTTTCATTAGAGAGTAGTTACGGAACAGCGGGTTTTTCCGACCAGGAAATATGACGGCTTGCTGGATATTACCGTGTTTACCTGTTTTGGTGCAAATCTAAATAACAAAAACAATTTTCACTATTGAGGTAAAATGTAAGCAATATCTATTACCCTAAAACGAACGATGCTTGATTAAAGAGCTGTACTATTTGGCCTTTAGTACTAACCTAGATATTGGGGTTTTCAATAGATACTTTTCACGCTAAATACTCTACTACATTAGGAACCATTTAAAATTATTTTCTAATCACAACTGTCTTACATCGCTAGTCATCTTAAATCCTTATGTATACACAAAAATGATCAGACATTTTCAAAATGGGAGTGAAGGATTTTCATGTTTAAATTAACGTGTGATTATCGAATGCGTACAGATAGCGCAATTCAGTCGATAATAGGCGATTTCTGCAGTATTTACACCGATATATACTCTACCAATATTCCGGCTTATATAAATAAGCTAGAAAATAGCTTTTGCTCGTTAACTCCTATAGGCTCCGTGCTGAGAATATCATGTGAAAGATTTTACCATGCCAGTAAAAAAGTAATGGTAAGCTTAAAACAGAAAAGTCGTGTAGGTACATTGATTCCTAGATAAGAGTAAATGTTCAATTCGTTGAACAAGTTCATAATATTCTAAAACAGCTATAATTTATGGACATTCTTTATATTTTGGCTTATGACTGGAAAGAATAAATATGGCACACACTATATGTCATCCTATCGATTATTTTTACAAATACAAGATAAAATCTCCGAATGAGGAACTTAATTACGAGATGAGAGTTAGTAAAATACTGTTGATGTTAAAATCAATCAATTCAACTTCTTATACCACTGCAAAGTTGGACTGTACAAATAAAATATTGCTGCGTGCCTAAAAATGGCAATTGCTATTCGAAAGTATATTGAAGAATTGAACATTGCATTTTAATACGTTCTTAAATGACAAGAGCTATAAAAGTTATAACAAATATTGATAATGAATACTATATGAGAGAAACACTAAAGCGACCTATACAAGCAAGATAATACGTTGAGATTGCACAAAGGCCAGAGCCAGAGGAAAGGATTCAAACATAGAGAAAAGTCATATCTAATGCGACAAAAAATAAATAAGCGAAAGACTATTAAACTACCTTGTATATTTCCGATGCACATCATACGAATATCTAAATGGCATACAAAACTTTGCCAAAGATAGATGAAGGGTATCATCAGAGCACTGTTACATTTGATTATTTTATAAAATTAATAATAAATAAATAATAAAAACAATAATAAATTAATGTCAATAATTTTTCGCATAAACATATCAAATCTTCCGTATGTGAATATATTCTGACACGTTTTTATCCACGATACAACAAATAACAGCACCTTAACATTTAACTACAATTCAGCTGCATTCATCCACAATCCTCCACCTTTCTAATATCCAACGCATCATGTATTATGTTTAAAATATCCATCCAAAAAATAAAGGAAATTAAAAACAGATTAGAAATTTAAGTGACGAAATTCTAAATAAGATATTCTTAAGAAAGCAGATTTTATTACCCTTTATCGTTTAAGATGTTTTATTCCAAAGTAAAATTTGCATTGTCATCGGCTTGGCATTATTAGTGGTTTTTATAGAATGTGTACGCCTCGTGACTGTCCTCGCCCATTCTCCTGCGCATTAACTATAGTAAGTGACGGTGTTCCTTGCGTGCAGCTATAGACTGTGATCCATATCACTAAGACTTAATTCCTGGACCATAAGGACAAAAAATGTAGGCTCGAGACTCTTTTCAGTCAATATTTTGACTTTCTAGACTGGAATTTATCCTTGGGACTTTTGCGTGAAACACAATTCTCGGAAATAAAAATCAGATGAGAATGCGACTGCGTATCACAAAACTTGTTTTACACATACAAAGGATTTTGCCGTTGCGAACAATCCTCGTATAAAGGCATTTGTATAATTCGTTACGAAATTCTCACTTTAACAAGAAAACTCAAATTTCACAAATTGGAAAGGGGCGAAAACTGAACTGGTTTTTATCATTCATTTTCGTCAAAAAAAACTTATTGTTTACTTAATGAGAAATTTTTATTTTTCAAATGAACTTATTTTAAATAGGGGATTTAGAAGAATACAATATTAAATGTCAAATAAGACTTGTACTCAAGTAAGACATTCAGGTAAACAATATATTGGGAAAGCCGCAAATTTGCCGAGAAAACGACGTTAATTAAATTATGGAATTCAAATTACTTTTCCATCACTGAACTTTTAAATTAAACACCGAATGGTGTTTGATGTTGCTTATTAAATCTTCAATGCGTTTCACGCCATTCTCAATGGTCTATAGCAGGGGTGGTCAAACTTACCTACCCTAAGAGCAGCATACGATAATATGTAGAAGTTCGAGCGCCGCATGTTACACATACTATACTCATAAATTTACCAACAATAAAACATAGCCTGTTTCCGAAGCAATTCAGATAAAATGCATATCCCAGGAATTCCCAATACGTCGCAAGTTACACTACTTTATTGTTCTGTAGTGAAAAACGTTGATACGCTTCTGAATGGAAATTTAAAAGAGTCGATTACTAAGTTTAAAAAGCCGCATGCGGCTCGCGAACCGCGGTTTGACCACCTCTGGTCTACAGAATAACTGAATCTGAAAATTTATCTCCCCATAATTCACCGCGGAAGATGTGTTTTTGGTAAACACTGTATGGAAAAACAAGCCTTAAAAAGTAACCTTTGATGTTTAAAGCGATGGACTTTAGCTCTCTATCTCGAGTAACCTAGTTACTAAACGCGACATTTTTTGTATCCTATCCGTTGTTTACGTTTTGCACGAAGATGACCTTCGTTTAGTCCTAAGCAAGTTTTCTTTGAGAAAGTCTTTAAATATAACTGATAAAACTCATTCGAATTTTATATTCTGTGGTAACACTATCGTGTTCGCTTAATGACTCTTACGTTATTTTCCTTCTTCGATTAGTTGGTGTGTCCAACCGTTTTATCTCTTATAAACTTTAGAGAAATGACTCACAAATGGCTTAAGAAATTTTATTTACCTATTTGGTGATCTAATATTGACAATTTATGACCAAGAGTATCACTAAGTAGCAGTCTAAAAATGTAATGGTGTGGACAGTATGAACTATCCAACAGTGATATTTTGATAGTAATAGATTCGGAGGAGGCATTCAACGCGGTATGTGTGGCCGCCGCAACGGAATACGGACTAAATTCCTGTGACACCAGGACACGACAACTGCAAAGCAACAACTCAATCGTTGTCACGTCGAAAATTCTACAAAAGCTAAAAAAATATATAATAAAAGCCGCAGAGATATGCTTAGTCGACAAAATACCAATCGAACATAAAGTATAACAAAAAAAAGTTCTTAAAAAAATACAAAGACAAAATAGAGATAACAGCTGGTATGATAGATACGTACATCAGAAAAATAATATGAATCGCATAGAAAACTCGAATAAACGATATAAACTAAAGTTAGCATAAAATTGCCCACTAAATAAATATTAATATTCGTACATGTTATTAACTAGAAAAATACTGTAAATATATAGCATTGTCAGTAACGGCCGCGCTTTTATTTCAATTACAACTTTTACGCTTACCCAGCGTGGAATAAAACCTAATAGAATTGCCCCTTGAAAATCGAAAAAATTAAGCATCGCATCGGAAAAGTCCATTATTTTTCGCTATGTACTCATATGAAGGCTGTACAGCATCCCCTTATATATGTATAGCACTGTGGGGGTAGTAGGGATGTAATCTTCAACTAGTAAGAAAATAATGTACATATAAATTGTGGATGTTGCTCCAGACATGAAAATAATAAGATGAAAGATTAATTATAAGCCCAAAAAGAATTTAAATTAACTGCAGTGTTAAAAGAATATTTAACATGATATACGGCACAAATAATCGAATTTTGATACCTATATAGACAGAATACAACGAAATCACCGATGGCAAGAGTTATCAAAAAGGCTAAAAATGATAGCTTGTTCCAAGAAGTTCTGCATTTCCTCTTAATTCTAACAGAGATGTAAAAGATGTCATGGAAGAAAGTGAGTTGAAATATATGAGTAAATTGAATTCTTTCCTAGATCTTCCAGTAAATTACTAATTATACTAGGGAGACAGCTTGCAATGCTAAAATCAAATGTATACATATATGTATTCGCTCATATACGATTAAATTGAGCAACAATTATTAAAATGTGCTCTACCTGGCAAATAATTCTTAAGACAGTAAGTAGCTAAAAATGTATTTACAAACTCTTGCCAATATCGTGAACTAGAAAATGAGCGACATTTTAAAAATATTTTTAGAGCTGTCAAGTCAGTCGCCATTCTTAACGCTTTTTGCAAACAATTATGAAAATTAAAGATTGGTGGAAAATAGTTTACCAAGAAAATAAATTAACTGAAGAAATTTCACACTCTCTATCAAACGTTACCTTTTATCTGATAGGGTTAGCAAAATATTAATCGCGATGCTATACGAATATTCTATTCTAAATTACCTACTCCTACAAATTCTTCCATCTCTCATATAAATCGCTCATGCTTTTACAATCTTTTCTTTGGCGTATTTGCATACATACCTATAGTAGCAGTCTTTTGCTGGAGAATTATTTGACTAACTAACATCCTCAGACTGGTTCTTTCTCCAGCATCCCTTCATAACTAAAATCGCTTTTGAAAATATATACAGTGAATTAAAATAGTGCATATTTGTCTTTAATGTATTCAGTACTAAATACGTTTAATATAGCATGAATAAAAACTTCATTGTCGAACAATCTATATGTTACCATTTTTAACTTAGGAAAAATTCTCATTAAAATCTCATTACTGTACAGAAATCCTGAAAATGTGTATTCTTAAGTAAACCAGCGACATTTCCCAAACTAAAATTTATTATGCACAAATTATAATCGAGAAAAGATGAAATATCCCACGGGGAAGTTCTCGTTATGACAATGATTACTTCCATCTAATAGTTTTTCATCGTGACTAACAAAATAAACAGTTATTTGTATGCCCCAATAAAAGTAAACTAATTTCGTTTCTTTCATTAGCCATATCACCTAACATATAAAATCTTTAAATATATATATCAGAAAGATTACTCACGATTTCCTTGAATTTCTTCCATTCGAACTATGTTACTAATGCTCAAACAAATACGTTCAATCCCCAGGGACACCACTGAGCAGACGAATGAAAACTAACAGCAGACGATCGTCACTATTATCTGCGAGTGATTTGGCTCTTGTAATCTTGACACTTAAAATATTTAGCAGCAGAATTTTCCATGACATATTCTTCAGAGAAAAATGTTAAGGACACATAACTAAGGAAAATATAGAATAAAATAGCTCGAATATGTTTGCTCATGAGCTCCCATTACAGTAAATGCAACACTGTGTTCCTCCCGCCTCCTGCCGGGAGAAGGGGTGGTAAATCGATCGTGATTCGACGGCAAGACGGCAATCCAGAGAAGTGATGATTGTTGACGCGAGAGTGCACCACTGCCTGTATTAACTTAAATTGCAGCATGATTGTGTTGAGCGGCTATTTGAAATTATTACCATCTGCGTCGGTGATATCCGTTATTTACATTTTTTATAGTTTTCTATCGATATACAAATAACATTGCTTTTTAAAAACATCTTTATAGCATTTATGCAAAGTAAAAGTTTTTTAACGAAATTCAGAAAAATGTTACATTATAACGGATATATAAACTTTAATCGAATATTCACCTAATTAACTTTGCGTTTACCATTAGTAGAGATGATTATTTTGAATGATGTAGTTAGGTAGCTATTTAAGTATTACGAAAGTTCTTTCATTTAAAAATCATTTCAAATAAAGTTAATTATTTTAGATGTGCGCATAATTTGTCTCTGAAAGCTTTATGACTATTTTTAAGTTTTCGCAACCAAGACATGCTACTTATTCATTGGCATAAGCGCTTAAATCCACTGCAGCAAGTCCACCTTCATGTGCTGCACTGCATGATTTTGATATTATCGGAAGGGGATACGCTTAAATGCTATAAACCGTACTCAGGTTTCTGAATGAATACCAATTACTCTCGTTCTTATCAAAGTTATTAAATCATATTAAATAGCGAAATTATTTTGTTAACACCATCAACGACAACACTTTTGTGAACTTTGACCTCTTGAGCAAAACAAAAGCTGATGTAACTTTGACGAATTCATGTTTTTCATATGAGGCGTTGAGCCTTATGAAAATCGAGAAATTTTTCTGTGCGCTGTGTTTGTACATGTGTATGAGATCCTGCTTTAGATAAATTTTTTATAGTTCTGGAGCCAATTTAATAAAAAGCTTCCACAACAATATTAAATACCCTTCACATTAAAATCTTCAACATCTTTTTTCTGGTACTTGATAAAGAGCTATTTATTATTTATTTAAATACGCTGTTGGTGTTGCATACGATAAACACCACAAATTATGAAACAGTACAACATGTGAGAGTCGGAACCTGTAATCGGCGTGAAACTGTCAAAGCCGGTTATTTACTGAAAAATTCACATTCTCGATATTGTTTTCCATGCGAATGTATCCCTGAAAAGTAGTGGTGTTATTCAGCCGGTTCGCACCGGTTCGTACAAACCGGATATCAATAATTTGTCGGTCAATCTCATACAAAACTATTAGTTTATGTTGTAATGATCAATGGTCTTAAACTTTTTATGCCAGGTGGCAGTCATTACTCTAAATCCAAGAAAGGTGCGTCTAAAAGTATTTTGAAAATTATGGTTTGATTTGAATATAGTGGATGGGCATTGGTGATAACAAATTCACCAAGGTACAATACTTGATTGGAAATTAACATGAAATTGGAGAGGTAAACGAATGCTCCTAAGGTTTCATAAATACTGATGAGAGTGTATTCACAAATAGGCGAACTGATTTAAAATTTTTAGTAGAAACGCGAAACCGTTAGGGAGAGTAGTCTATGCGTGGAACATTGTTTTAATGAGAACTGATGAGAACCGTCCCTATGGACGGGCGAAACGGGATCCCGGGCAAGTCTATTTAATTTGGTGAATAATTATATTGACGTCCTGCACAGGCCTTTTAGCCCCGGGACGTGCGTCGATATTCTCAATTCCGATAATGAGGAAAATATAGAAGATTATGAAGAATATATAGAAATGCCAACAACGCACTATGGGGCATTTTCGGTAAAACCTGGCCAAAATGTGAAATAAAAAGTTGCATATATCACTTTTGTGACTATTTAGTCTTTATAAGAGACTGCCTACACGTTGTATACAGCAAATTGCCAAGCCCCTATGCTAACCAACTCTTCCTTATTTCAGTACAAAGTTGACTGTCAAGCGAGTAGGACGTGCTGTAAAATTTTTCTCGGTATTTTCTCCCTCGAAATTTCATTTTTTCTGTGTGGTAGTAGTTGTAAAATTTTTTGTTAACATGGATCGAATACCTGGAGGTATGTAAAATAATATTCCATACTTAAAATCTATTTATCTGCATTTGTATTTCTTTTTCTTTGTTGTTAATTATGCGAAAAATATTCAACATGAAGAATAATTCAAATAGAGTTTAAGTTATCTATCGAGCTTTATCGAGCAGAAATTGTTATTGGATCTAATAATACAGTCTCTTATCTATCTGAAACTGTAAGAAAATTTACCACATCTTTGAAAAAAATGTATTTGTTTCTCACACAGTAGTGATTTTCTATATGTGATTGGTAAAATGGTCGACCTTTTTCTACTCTCGTTGCGTTACAACGTCTTTTTTCTTACAGGTTCACGTGACGAACATATTTCTATTAGTAGGAAGGCAATGTTGGAAATAATGTGTTCTTCAGATTCAAAAAAATATAGTGATAGTTGTGTGCATTTGAAGAACCGCGTTGTGGAAATGACGAATTTTCCATTTGAGTCATCAGATTTTATTAAAGGCATATTGGCTCAATTTACTTCTGAATTAAGACCAAAGTTAACCGCTTCTCACTGGATCATTAATAGATTTTTAGAAAAAAACAAGACTTGGCTGGAAGTAGGGATTTTTTTCCCGTTCATTCAACCGTGCCTCAGAAGAAAAGTGGTCGTCCTATAGATTTTCATTGTAGTAGTGAGAGGTCTAAACGTAGGAAGAATGAACTTTTGCGATCACAAATGATTCCTTCTGAACTTTCGTATGCTGCTCAAATGAGTTTACGTGCAGAAGGTAATGTGGACGCTGCGAAAGTAGTGAAGGAAGTAACCTTCTCAACGCCAAAGGGCCAAAGCGAGCTGGCAAATACAGAAAGGCTTATAAAGGAAGAGGAGATCAGATTATGAGACTTTCTGGTAGTAGAAGGGAAGCTGACCAGTCATCAATATAATGTCGCTAGAACTCCAGCCAAGAAAACCTTTCCTCCCTAAAAATTCGTTAGTTTGGACAAACTAATCGATATTTTCATGGTTTCATTTTCTTTCCTGCCTAATGAGGAAGTATAATACAGCAATTGGTATCGAATAAAAATGTTAATTGGATTTTGGCCATGTTTTTTGAAAAAGCCCCACCGTGCAACGTTACAAATCTTACAGCCTATAAAATATATACTGAAATAAAGGGTGAATAAGAATTTTTGATGAAACTGTGGAATTAGATTTTTATTGTCAAGATAAAGTCAAGATAAAAGTAAAACAAAACAAGAAAATTTATTCTTTATTAAGTTTACTGGGAATGATATACGAAAAATATTATGTTCCCTGATTTTCGATTGTATATAGCAGGGGTGGCCTTACATACTTGCCCTCGGAGCCGCAAACGATTTTCAGAAGTTCGAGAGCCGCATGACATATTCTGCGCTCAAATTTACGAACAGTAAAACAACCTGTAACCAGGGCCGGGCAAGTACTTTCGGGGGCCTGGATGCAAGCAAGTTTTTGGTGCCCCCCCCCCCCCCCAATGTCAAAACAATCTGCCATTTTGTACACATCAATGTTATAGCTTAGAGAGAACATGTACTTATAATTATAAAGTAACTATAATGATAATTAATTTAATAAAAAAGCAAAAATTTGTTTAAAGATGTAAATATATTATTTATACTCAACATTTGGGGACTCCTAAAAATCGGGGGCCCGGATGCCTTGCATCCACTGCACCCCCCACTTGGCCGGTCCTGCCTGTACCCGAAGCAATTCGGATATATTGCATGTCCATTAGCCATCCCAAACACGTCTCGAGTCACACTACGTCATTGCGTCCTGTAGAGAAAAACATTGACACGCCTCTGCATGGAAATTTAAAAGAGCCGCATACTAGGATAAAAGAGCCGCAGTTTGGCCACGTCTGGTATATAGACTTTTAAATATTATTTGAAGTTATTCAAAATTTTGTAACATTAAATTTTTGTTGTTTACAAAACTTGATCTTATTTTATATAAAGGAAATAATTGTTAATAAGCGTATGCTGATTTACTTTATAAATGCATTTTTATATATGTATTCTTAATTATCTGTGGAGATGATTTTAATAACGCAGTACTTATCTTTTTATTAATACTGAAAAGTATTAACTGCTCTTGTTGAAATTTAATTTTTCTTTCAACCTGTCGAAGGCGGAAAATCAACCAAAGCCGAGATCATTTTTAGGTTTCTTGAGGTTCCAACTTTTTGTTTAATTTCCATAAATTCTGTCTAAAGATTACTTTTACTATATAATAAAAAAATGACCACTTCCAAGAATGATTACTAAATAACAGTTAAAATATTTGATGCCATAACTTTATGAGTGTATCTTCATTTTATTGTTATGCCGTATTTAGCAAGATCCTTTCGAACCTATCTGACGGCAAAGCGTTACATATATCGAAGTTCCGAATTTTGCTATTTATTTTTTAAATGTTTTTGCTCACATTGTAGATATTAAAATTCGGAATAAATGTATGTAATCGAGTACGTTGGATGGACTAGCTTTTCACTAAATTCAACGTAAAAATTGGCAAGTGTGCAAATAATGTGAACTGAGAATTTAAAGAATTTATATAACTGCGTAAAAATAAAAAAATCCATGTTGCATAATCAAAAGTACATTAGAATATTATATTGTATCTATAAATTTTAATTTTACTAACTATTTCATCCTATATTAATCAAAAGCCATAACTTTGTTTTGAATGATAAATATTTTAAATTGTAGTTGGCTATCCTGGCTGCTTTACAGCTGATATCTCTGATTGTGAGTCGTTATAGCGTTATAGCATTGGGGCATAGGTGCGACAAGTAGTCGTAAGTGGTGCTGTAGCACTTTATATGTTCGGTCTATACCTGCTATCGGAATGAGTAGTGAAGGTTTATTATACGCTAATATAAAGTTTTATTCAATGATAAAAGATTGAATACTTTTACTAAAAAATGTGGGTGAAACCTGAAGAAATACTTTTGGCTAATGCCTTATGGTAAGCGGATATATCTTTCTCATTTTCTTGTGCGCAGAAAACCTTATCTATTTTCATGCTAGCAACTGTTCATATTATCTTGTCATGCAACAAAATTAAAGAATCACTAAATAAAATGTATGATAATGCTGTTACTGTAATAATAATGTCTCGGTATTACTCCCAAGTTACTACTTTTTCTATTAGAATATGCATTGTATTGTGCAATTGTTATAATTAATTTAAAGTCTTTTTGTAATATATACCATCAAAATTACACTAATTTCGATAATTACGTATGCAATTTAATCTAGGAGAGAATTATGAAAACGTTTGTCTTTTTTCCAATGTGTATTTTTGATCCTTTCTGCAGTTTGTGTCGTTGAAGGAAAATCCTTGATTATCTAACGTTTTAATTAGGTGGCAAGACCCCCTATTTAAGGTACGAGGTAGTTTAAGGAAGTTCACTTTATGGTATTGACATTTTCAGTAGTAGAAGTAGTAAAGTATTCATTTCATTTAAAATGACAGTGTATGTTCATTGCATAAATAACCTGGTAGTTTACTGAAAGTTATGGTTTCGAAAATCTACCGTAAGTTGTTTCGTGTTTGTGATCGATAAACTGCTTTGATTCATGTAATTTTTAATAATTCTACGTTAAATGTAAATATCAGTAAAACTAAAGATTTCTGCACTTTTTGAATAATAGCAATCATTTTAGTATTTTTGCTCATATTTGAAGGAAGCTGATTAAACATACATGTGTGTACAGTTTCAGTAAATAAGCCTAATATGTGTCAAGAAACGTTGTTTCATCTGCATTCAAACCAAGTAGTTATACTTTGCTTTCTTATTCCTCATTAATTTGAAAAGTATTATTCTCCTTTGTATAAAGTTATATTGAAAATTAGTGGTTTGTTAGTAAGGGTATGTATATAAATATTATTATTAAAATGTCAGTGTATGATATAATGAAAATTTTACTGAAAGCTCTCATTTTGGGTTAATTTTCTTTTGAGTTACATTTATAAACTCTGACATTACAACTTTCCAGGTAATTACATATAGTTAAGTTTTTTTGCTTGTAATATTTTCGAGACTCTCATCTTTAGAAAATCC
Source organism: Tanypteryx hageni (assembly GCA_028673005.1). Lineage (NCBI taxonomy): Eukaryota > Metazoa > Arthropoda > Insecta > Odonata > Petaluridae > Tanypteryx > Tanypteryx hageni. Next base: position 99,037,209 of record CM054116.1, read on the forward strand.
TGGATACAAAACTGCTGTAATAACTATGAAAAATACCAGTACACATCTTCTTTTTATTTTAGATACTCATGTTAACATGCTTGCTGCACCACAGTAGTTGTTTATATTTGATCTAATTATAAAATTCCATATGGTTCCTTACAGGGTTGATGAGCTACGCAGCCCACATTTTATCTTGCAGAGACGTCGTGGACACGTTCCTCCCTCTTCTGGTGAAGCTAAAGGGAAAGAGAAGGGTCCTGAGGCTGGAAGAGGCCTTTCATCCTTGTTAATTGGCACATGGGACAGTGTCTTTGATACCAAGCCCCCTCCATATCGCATCCTTCACCATTCTCCAAATTCTGAAATATATCACTGTGAGTTTGATTTGGATAGCTTTTCTGTAAATATAAAATCTTTTGCAAGTTATAATACCCATGTTTTCTATTTCTGTTTTTACAAATATAAAATTAACCATAACATTAAACTGATATTGATTTAGTCCAGGTTTATTAAGTGTTTACCTCTATTTTCTTAATATTAGAAAATGTATTTATTCTGCGTGTTTTTTGTGTATCAAATAATATTCACATTTCTAGGAGAAACAAATCACCAAAATATTGTTCAAGTCTCTCTTAGGCATGGTCAAAATGTGGGACTAACAGTTGTAATAACTGGTGTTTAAATAGAATGTACAAGTTCTTATAATCCCAATTATTATAACCCTTATACACTCAGGTTTAAATCCTTCTGACCTGAGTTATTTTGTCCTTTTGGAGATGTGTTAATCACACTAAACAGTAATGTTGAAATAAAAGCTGCAGTGTAATTACTTGATTGTTTTCTATGCCAACCACCATGAATAAAAGAGGTATAAAGTAAAGAGACCCTAAGGCAGCAGTAAGCACATTTTTTAAAGTAGTACAGTAAAACCTCAGTTAACAAAGTAAATGTCACTTTATCATAAAAAAAAATGTTAATAGAGGTGTAGAAATGGCATAGGGATGCATTCAAAGACTTTGGAGAATGGGAAATACAGTGAATTGTCATTAAGCAATAACAAAAATAATATCAGATGTCTAAAAACATGAAATATGCTAATTAGCTTACAAATACAGTAAACTAGGTAATAAATCAGTAGCCCCTATTGAACTCCTACTCATGCAAAATGGCAGAAGTGGCAGTTGAGATAGCAAGAACTACACAGGGAGCAAGCCAGTTAGTATCATCTGTAGCCATCCAGCAGGTATTGCACATCACCGATTTTCTCAATACCCACTTCCTGGGCCATTTGTAAGTCGTCAGTTTTCATAAAATTGTATTCTTTTTAATCATTTGGCATGAAGTTTCTTAAGTTTTATTTTTATTTTTGGATATTTGCAAAAATATTGCCGGTTTTGTTATAAAGGAGCTTCATTCTCAGAGGATTTGTTAACTGAGGTATTTCTGTATATGACTCAATGTCCACTTGGGAAATAAAGTGGAAAAGAAAGAAATATATATAATAAACTAAAGATATCCCAATTCACTGGGAATCCATTTAAATAAATGTAAAGAAAATAAATGTAGCAATGCTTCAAGAATTGTTTTATCCAAAAAAAATTAAGTAGCACTAAGACCTGATGCTGAATGCTAAATAAGAAGATGTCATAAAAATATGGTCATTGTCACATGAAATATCTTACTGAATGTTGATGCTAGGCAGGATGAAAATTCAACTCGTGAGGCATGGAATTTCCTGGAATAATTGAGGTAAAATAAAAAGAAACTATTATTTATTTGATAAAACAGAATTAATTAGTTTAAACAATTTATGAGTTTAAAATATAGCATTTGTTTTATCATATATGTGTGTTAAAATATATACTTGTTAATTTTTATTATTAGCTAAAGTATTAAATGTTTTTAAGTTTGAAATATCTTAATTAGTAATTTCCTTAAAGCAGATGACGTACAAAACTTTAACCAGTATTCTTACCTGTACTTTATTTATAACTTTAATTCTCATGCTATCTAATATGTTTATCGTTCTAACTTCCTAGTGGTGTCCCATGGCTTGACGATAGCTGATGTTAGGGCAGACTGGGACTGGCTGGAGGGCCACGTGTCCCCTACACTTGCACATCTAGAATCAGAAGAGGAAGCTACAGATTTTGTCCTTTGTAAAGTCAACTCTCTCCTTGCTGGATCATCACCTGATCTGATGAATTCAGTGACTGCAGCTATTACATCAGGACCAGGTGGTAAGTTTTCTTTTACCTCAACTATATTTTTAAAATTTTGTTATATAGAATAATATTACTGTGGAACTCGGACTATCCAAACTAATTGGAACTAAGGGTGGTTCAGATAATTGAAAAAAGGAAATGGCAACTGTGAGTTAAAAAAATAAAGGCAACTTTTGTTTTAATGTTAACACAATGCACAATTGTTTATCTGTAATAAGAATAGGTGTATTGATGAGAACATTTTCCACTACTGGTTGATGGGCATTATATCATGCATATTTCATGTACCCAATTTTTAGTCAGGATATTTTGAGGAAAAAGTGCATTAATTATTCAAGAAAACATGGCATTGTTATGCAAATAATAACTTAATTTATAATATGACAAAAAATCTATTATAACAGCTGAAAAGCAGATATGTATGGAAAAAAATTAGTAATCACACGTCTGATAACCACAAAAGATGTCCAAAAACTGCCTGACAAATTTCTCTAAAATACCTTTCGATTCACCACCAGGACCATAAAATTTATGCAAATCTCTCCAAAAGAAGGGAAAAGGCGATCAAAAATAGCATTTATAGCCTTCAAACCCGTTCTTCCACTCAATGGGGTGATTCCTTAAATGGGCAGAGCACAGTGTGTCAGTATTTATGCAAATGAGAGTATTCTGGTGGTGTTTGGAAAGTTTTTTAAACCAAAGAGAGGATACCGAATGCAGGAGTACCAAAGGAAAGTTTTTTTTTGCTGTGGGGTAAATCCGAATGTCGCAGTGTAAGGGTTAAAAATCATTCAGTAATTTAAAATTTGTTTCAGATAATCAGGTATCTACTGTACTTGGAAAAAATACAGTTCAAGATAAAGAAGTGTACAAAAGATATCTTAACTCAGTTAACTTAAAGTACAAGAGTTCATTTTGGCCTTCTCTGGAAATCATGTTATAGTGTTTTAGATAAATTAAATTTAAATTATAAATGATTTTAAAGTTTATTTATTTCCTGTATAATGGAATTCCACAATGTTAAGGCTAGCTTAGCAAATTGTTATTATTTTCATTTTTCATTGACAGATGAGGCATCGAAGGCCTTCAGAATGGCTTCTTTTAAGTTTCATCGACTGTTTAATATGCCTCCAGATGAGAAGCTGGTTAACTACTATTCTTGCAGGTTTGTAGTTTGTTACGACAATTTCTCTATATCTAGAAAACAAATTGATTTTGTGCTTTTAAAATTCTAATTCATACAAAAATAAAGTTCTTTCTGCATTATGCAAAGTAATGCACCTTATTTAAGAGAATAAAATTACCACATTTCAAAATTCCAGCTTCAAAAGCCTCTAAAAAGATCATATTATTTTTCAGATCCATGTTTATCAGTTCATTGCAGCATTTATGAATTTTCTGTTATAGCCAAACTGTCCTCATCTGAATCATTGTTTGCTGTTTTCTCTTCAGCTATTGGAAGGGACGTATGCCAAGGCAAGGTTGGTTATACCTTTCTGTTGGCCATGTTTGTTTCCATTCCCAAATACTTGGACATGAGACTAGACTGTGCCTGAGGTGGTCTGAAGTGACAGCTGTGGAGTCCACTTCATCATATCTTTCCATCTCCCATGGGATACGTGTTTCCACCAAAAAGGCAGAGGTGAGTTACTTTTAATTAATTGGCTCTCTCATGCAGTCATGGAAATGTCCTCAATGATCATATTATGTAGCAGATAAGCAATAACTGCGTTCCGATTATTCTAATTTTAGCTCTCTACATGTACTGCAAGGTGTACATCATTAGTAGAGTCACTGTTTTGTCTTAATAAAAATATGGGTGATTTGTTCATAATAAATAATGGAGAATAAAGAGTAAATGCATAATATATACTAGAAAAATATACAGCATTCTTATGTGTTGAGGTAGGCACATGGCTTACTGGATGTTTATGTTAAACCTTTTCAGAATTTCTGCTGTATATGGAAGCAAATATTGCCAATTTTAACCCATCCAATGATTTCTCTATCTGTTTTTCCCTATTAGCACCAGTTTGGTATGTTTCTTCACCATGCAGAAACCTTGGGTCTGATGCAGCAGTTGGCTAACCTGGCTATGAAAGGTCTAATCGAAAGAGCTCAATCCCTTTCCATCAGAGGTATCCCTCCTTCACCTGGGGATATTTCGGACCCATTTTTTAATTCTTTCAAGGCACCAATAGAGGGTATGTTAGAGGACCGAGAACTTCTCAGCAAACTGAGGTATGTCTCAGATAATTAGCCATTTTATTTTGAAATTATTTTCAAAATTTTAATTGTAATGTTTTTCAAACTCATGGAAAAAATATATTATATTTATCTTCACTTTGAATTTTGTCTAATTTTGAAATTATTATGAGAATAATTAGGGTAGAATTCATTTACTTCAAAGTGTGAAATTCTTTTACAATACCAAATTTTGACAATAAAAATTGTCGAAATAAAATAAGACAAGAATGTTCACATTTTGTGCATTTTTCTTTTCTGTTTATGAATTATATCAGTTTTAAATTTAAACAGTTTTATTTCCAATCTACTTGCTAATCATCTTTATACATGTCAGTTAAATGTGAGAAAATGCCTCTTTTAACTCATTTATACTCTAATTCAGCAGTTTCCAAACATTAAAAAGCCATGCCCCCTCGTCTAAGAAAAATGTTTTTGTGCCCCCCTCTATATCATGCCCAATCAAAGATCATTAACAACATCTACTGGACCTACAATTGCCATTAATATAACCACCTTAAAAAAACACATGGATGCAAACGATATGTCCTAGTCACTTGAGGGCTAGAATTTGGTGATTGCAGGACTCATGATTAGGACAGTTAAGCTGACAGTAAATATATGTCAAAGCTTTTGCTGCATCAGCCCTACCCAGGGGGGCATGCCCTATAGTTTAGAACTGCTCTAATTGATCTCATTTATATACATAGAGTATAAATGTAACAATGTTTGTTTTTTAAGCCTTAATTTGATGAAAGTTAATATAGTTAGGTATATTCAAATCATTGTATTTGTCTGCTAAATGACAGAATGGCTTTCCTTTGTATTATACTATTTTTGTATTAATTTGGATGACTTTCTTTTCCATAGCAAGAATCCTCCCCATGCACCTTCCCTTTTAAAGCGTAGTTTGGATGCACGTGCTCGTTCTGAGTGGCTAGTAAACCGATTCAGGCTCCCAGAGAGAGAGCGCCTTGATGGAATTGCACCAGCTTCTCTTTGGACACCTCATGACAAGCGTCACACTCGTGGAACTCTCTTCCTCTCATCCCATTACATATGCTTCCAGTCAAAGGTAAGAAATAGTAGTAGTGAATAACAATCTTTTCCATTGGATTTTGCAGTTTTGATAACAATGTAATTACAGGCCTATTCCTAGGCAGTTGGCCACCGTTGTTCAAGTAGAAATTGGCCGCCTTCATTAAACTTTTATATGCTAAATGCATTTACTTACCCTTTATACAATATAAAAAAACATCAACAACAAAACAAGATTTTTATTCATAATACCATGTGCTTTAACATTAATTATCACTAAATAAAAATAATCATAACGAATATTTTAACATACATCGATAAACTAAAAAGTATGCACTGAAAACACAAAATCGGACCCAAGCGAAAGGTTTTTATTTAGTAGTATTATGGCAACAAAAGATAAAGAACTTAAAATTCCACCCTTCGAGCTTTAATTGAAGCAAAAGTGTTTATGATGTCAGTGAAATCCATTGCTTCAGCAATTTCATTTACTATTGATATTATCGCTAAATCAGATAATCATGGTTGTAACACTGGAGATCTTAAATAATTTTTAATAATTCTAAGCTTACAGTGATTTTTCATCTCCACTACTAAAGATGAATAATTACTCGAATATATTCAGTGCTTTATCCGAATTGATCCACTGGTTGAAATAATCATATTAGGATCTAAATCGTACATTAAGACATGGCTTCAAAAAATACTTGAACTCACAAAATGAACAAATAACAGTACAGGTTTGGTAGAAAGTCCATTAAGTACAATGTATTTATACAGCACACATGTTTGTCCCTGCTAATTTTATTGTAACTTGCAATCAAACTGAAAATAATTACAATGTAACATTAAATACGGCCGCCTATTATAAATAAATACATTCGAGTCATATACACTGTTGCAGCTTGAGTACAGGATAAATTTAAAATAATTTTAATTTGATACTTTTTGACCGCCTTTAGATTTGGCCGCCTGCGTTTTTTGAACAACATGAACAACTGCTGGATGCGGCCCTGCGTAATTACAGAGTCTGTCACCTCAGGGAATATTGTTTTTAATAGTATTTTATTCATACATACATGCATGTGCTGCTGCTGATTAGAAAATGAACCATCTAATCGTAAGATGGGCTATAATCTTATGCTTATTTTTGTCACAGAAGTGCAACTTGGTCTTATAAATATTTTCTTGGAAATATTTTCTTTCTTTTGGAAAGCATCAGTGACAGTAAATCTTTCCTTATCTCAGTGATAAATATGAATTTTTCTGTTGGTTCCAACTGATGACTTAGTCTTTGAATATGTTTGGTGTATGCAGCTGTTTTAACAAAATATTATAAAGATATATCACATTTGATAATTGTTTATTTCAATATCTCATATCTGTGAGGGACAGTAAATAAAAATATGCTTGTGATTCATCCAGTCAAACATTGTAGTTCCCCTTAACAATTTGTCTAGATTCAGATTTGACCTGTATTGGGAAAATATGGACTTTTTATTGTATATTAAAATCATCTTATAATTTAAAGTAAATTAAATGACCACACTGTTGAAAAATTTATAATTTATATCTAATATAATTCATAATACCATGATCCTCAATTATTGTTAGGTTTCCTATATAAGTCGTTGTTCTGAACTTACCTGTTTTATTTTGCAAAAATAGTCCATGGTAACTGCATGATGTTGAATTTTTCATTGCATGTTCTTATTGTGTGCTGGTCAAACTTATCGTGGAGTGATGGAATTTTTTGACTGGTTTAATTTGAAATTGCAGCTAAACAACTGTCAAAAGTACCATCTCACTAACATGAAATCATTCAATTTTTCAGCTCACTTCTAAGTAAGCTGATGGTATACTTGTACCCAGGATGTGAATTTTAATTCACTTTTTAGTTCTGTATGTTATCGAAAAGGTTCTTGTCTCTTATGTAAGGTTAAAGACCAAGTTTGGGTGGTGATTCCACTGCGTGATGTATCACTTGTTGAAAAAGGAGAAGGAAGAGGAGAACTTCAACAGTCTTTGTTCATTAGTACCCATGGCCATGGTCCGTTTGTTTTTACTGGTATCCAGGACAGGGATTTTCTTGTACGGAAACTAGCCGAAATGTTGGCTGGCCCTAGCGAAGGGTGAGTAAGATAGAGTCTCTGAATGTGATGATAAACTTTTTTGTTACAAAATATTGAATTGAGTTAAAATTTGAATTACAACTTTATCATCATAAGGTTCTAAATAAGTTTTCCTTATTTAACTACTGTTAGTTATATCAATGCCCTGTTAGAATGAAAAATAATTTTCAAGTTAATTATGGAAAAATCTTAAGCTATCATCATACATTCTTTAAGTTCTTGCACAGTGATCATTATATTTTGTAATATATTCATATTTTTACATATAATTGGTGAATTTTTTATACAACTTTTTATTATTATATTTATATTATTTATAGTACATAATTTTTGTAACAGTGGCATGTATTCCTTGTGTTTAATGTATTTATAACATGAATGACATTTTTTCTATCCTAGCATGAGTATTTCTTTTACAGAAAAAGAAATCTAGGTTCAATGTGCATATTCATTTGTTATATGTTAATGAGGTGTAGATTTCTACAAATTTCAAAGCTAACCGATCTGTTACTCGGCATTTAGTTTTGTTTGTGTTTATTAAAACACTTGCTGATGTCATTGTGGTTAATGTGTATTTAAAGTAACTATTTGTAAATAGACTGCTTAATATCACTTGAAATTTATTAATAGTACTAATTGCATCAAACCTATGAAATCACTTAAATTCTGTGAATGAGCTAACCATTGCAAAAATTTGATAAATGATGAATTTTAGCTTTAGTTATACATGTATTTTTAATGATTAAGACGATGTTTAAAAGATTTAAGCATTTTGTTCTGGTGAACTTGACTTGCAGAAGTTTGCCCTCTCGTGTTACTGCAAATGCTGCGAGTTCATCTAAGGAGAGTGGAGAGATGCATAGTGCGCATTGGACTCCTTGCCTTCCATTGCGCACCTTGTTTGGGGTTGAGAGGGTGCGTCCTGAAGTTGGTCAAGACATTGGAGCAGTAGAAGCTGGTGCTTTAGGCTATAGTAACACTAATTCGGATGAAGACAATAGATCTGTATCCACAGAAGGAGGGTAAGTTTCATTTTTAGATTGATTTTTTATTGTCTTTATTAAGCTAAATTTTATATTTAGTGTGACTTTAGTATGATATATGTCTGAGGGTCATTAATTTTTATTATTTGTACTGAAAGTTAATGCTGAAACCACCTAACTCTCCATGTTGAATCTTACCTCTAGCAAAATCTAATTTAGCACACTGAGGTGCATCTATGTCATTGTAGTTTCTCAATCTTATTAAGTCAGTTCCCGTTTTTCTCACAACTGTAATGTAGAAAACAAAAATACTGTGCTCTTTTTATTCTCAACCACCATATAGTTCTTCATGCATGGATGCTGTTGTTTAGGTCCTACTAGTGATTTTATCTATAGAGTTTAACTCAATTGTTAACTCTTGTAGTTGCTGTAATTCTGTGCTCGGAAAACTTTTGCGTTATGCCATTCCTCCTCCAAAGTGAAAATCTATTTTATTTCATGAAATGTGTTATCCAACCACAGTATTCTCAAAAAGAACTTACAATTTCCAACCTTTTTTCCACATCAAGTGCTTTTAAATAAATTATTTTGCATGTTGCAGTAAGTATATTTTGACGCTGTTTGTTGCCACATTCCCAAACTTCAATTTCTATTTCTGGAAATTTCCTTCTTTTAGATCCTCGGAAGCTCTTCTTTATGGAGTTCTGGTGTTCAGTGATCAAAACAAAGAATAAATTCAATGTGAATAAGTGTCAAATGCTCTTGATCAAGTTTTTATGATGTACCTATTAATCAATTCATGTACCTTTAAAAAATGTTTTCCCTCGATATTATATTTTTAAAAATTATCCGTTCCCTCTTCAACTATTCCCTCCCACTACACGTGCCTGGGTACATTATCCCTCCTGTCTCCAGCCGCTAACACTTCCAGCCATTTTCCTCCAGTCATTCTCCTCACTATAGCTGTGATGATGCCTTTACATCTGACAGTAATAATAATATTTCATTCCCTTTTTTAATGTTTTTATGTGTCACATACCTTACATTGTATCATGATAGGCAATTCATGGTGTCCTAATGTATCTTAACAGCGATTTCATGTTTTTTGACTGATTTTTTCCCCTGCGTATAAACTACATCCTCATTCTGAAGATGCAAAATTGGCAAGGAAATACAGTACATGTCTGCCTTCTAGAGATAAATAAAAATACATCTGTAATACTTAGAACTATTTCTTATGAATAGAGTGTTTGAATCTGTGCGTTTGAAATCGAACCCAAACAAAGTAGTTATGTGCAGCATGTTATTCAGCCTCTTTTATGTTGATAAGGATTGGAAAATGCACTTGAATATTCCATGAGCAGTAGTGAGGAGGAAGGAGAGAGACGAAGACTAAGGCAAGAGAGAATAGAGGAAGAAAAGGTGATTAGGTGGGAAATCCACTTGAGGGAACATGGAGGCAGATGGATCGGAATGTATCGTACCACTGATCTGGCTAACCTAGTTCTTGAAGGAATTCCACACAGCCTTCGGCAATCCCTTTGGATGCTGTTCTCAGGTAAGTCTCATAATGTCTAATAAAACTACCATATTTACCTGAATCCAAGATGACCCCGAATCTAAGATGACTCCCCTTTTAGCAGACTGTCAAAACAGAAAAAAGATTTTATGACCTAATTTCTCACTGACTGTATTTGGTGTGTATTTCGAACACACATATTTAGTATAGGTATACTACCATATCTGTCCGAATACAAGCCGACCCCCCCAAAAATTTCCACCATTTTTTGACAAAAAGGTCAATTTCATAGATTTTATGCTGAAGTGTGCCAGGCATGCATGCACAGCCTAGAATACATTATTGGAGATCGAAGAATAGAGTGGGAAATGGTTTAGTTGTTGACATTTGAAATATTATTCCAATTAATAATTTCACTTAGTTGAATAATGTTCCACATTCAGTTACGATAATTTCATTCATCTTCATTTGCATACAAGGTCAAATAAAGCAATAGCGACCTCGCAAAGATAATTTTAAATCCAAGTCTATTTCCAATGAAATTATCATTTACATTGCCTTAAGAAATTGCCTTTTATAATTATACATCTTCATATCGTATATGGTATATCATATATAACTTCACACGCAAGTTTTACCATTATTCAAACAGTTGAGCATCAAAAGTCATCATCACATTTTGCGTAATCGTTTGCATAGTCAATGTACATAATTTTAATAGATTCCATGAATGAGGTTTTAATATGCTTATAAACATTGGCTATAGCAATAACTACAATAGCCAAGTAAAACTAATAGGATCTTCTTTTAATGGATAATGAAAAATAATGCAAATTGCTAACTATTCTTAATGATACATATGCATAGCCCTGAGAAATGAAAGAAAATATCCAATAGCATTTAGAAATGAAAGGACAGGTAACAACGGCAACAAAACATGGGTACTGCTAAATTAAATATTCTAGCTTTATTATTTATTCATTAATATTCATCGTAGGTCAAATATTTACTTTATGAAAAATATAGTACTATCATTTGAACGCGACGGCAATGAGAGACGTGCTGCCATCTTTGGATGGCTACAAGACTTAACCTTAACCCCAAATTTTTTCCTCGAACTTGCATTCAAGCCGAGGGATGATTATTTCATGATAGATTTTGGCAAAAAACATTGGCTTATATTTAGGCAGATACAGTAGTTTGTTCATTAATTGAAATGGTTGTTTCAAATTTTGTCCGAAAAAAAAATATTTTTTAAAAGGTATTTTTAAAATTAATTTAATCCTGGCTCATAAGTTTGCAATAAAAAATACAATTATGTTATCTTATGTTTCACTTGTTTAAAACGCATCGATTAAACGTGTAACCATACTTCCTACGGTTCTATGACAACTTGTCACGGTTATTCAACAACAAACTCATCCCGCTTCAATTCATCTCTCCACAAATTCATCACAAGACAAATTGGAAAGCGAGACACCATGACTGGTGAATGGCAGGGGGAGACACTTTTCCACAAAAAAATTTTTCTTTATATTTCGATAATACCAGAATGAATCAATTCTCTTTGCGAATTACACAAGACACATTAGATGGTCTATGGCAGGGGATGGCCGCCAACCCAACAACTGTATCTCCCTGCCATACACCAGTCGTGTGGTTCGCCTTCCAGTTTCTCACAACAAATTTGTTTAGTGTTGAATTGACGCATGATGAGTTTGTCGTGCGATGTATTGATGCACGATGAGTTTGTTGTGTGTCAAATTGATGCACTAAAAATTGACGCACCATGAATTGAAGCATGTCGAATTGATGCGAGATCAGTTGACTGTGATGTATTGACAGTATATGACTTCGTACTCGAATTTAAGACAATCCCCAATTTTCGCAAACTGAATTTTGGAAATAAATCTCGTCTTGGATTCAGGTAAATATGGTATTTAACTATTCATTAACATTCTAAGAATTATTTCTATATAATAATGGTGGCTTTACTTGTGTGAGAAAATATCATTAAGGTTTTTGCTGGTAAAACTTAAAAAGATATATAAATGCTTTGTACAGGTGCAGAGAATGACAGAGCAGCAAACAGAGGGTTGAGCTACCGTCGTTTGGTAGAGGAGTCTGTGTTCCGTCCTTGCACGGCCAATGAGGAAATAGAAAGAGACCTACATCGTTCACTGCCAGAGCATCCTGCATTCCAGTCCCCAGCAGGAATAGATCCATTACGCCGAGTGCTTTGTGCCTATGCTCAAAAAAACCCTCAAATAGGTACTTATTTATTTCATTCTTTGTAAATTTATGAAAAATATTTGCACTTGGTTGATTTTTAATGGTGCTGCATGTTTACAGCAAACATTTGTAAATTATTGTTTTTATTGGCCCGTATATGTGAATCCTTAAGATGAGTATTATTGTACCTACAGTGAAACCTGAATTTGAGAATCTCGCATTTATTGTTTACCTACATTTAATGCTTAAATATTGCAGTTCTATTAAGCACAATCTAAGCAATGTGTTATTTTCTTCAATTTAATTTAACTGAGTAGTTATTATTGTTATTGACTACTATTAAAATCTTAGTCATCATCAAAGCTGGGAAGTTCTGGTTCCAACCTTAAATTTTCAAACTAATTCTGTTCTAGGTTTGGTTCCAAGTGATAGAAAGAAGGAACGGTTCCTAGTATTAAAGATATATGCTTTTTATTGATAAAAATTTACATGAATTACAGCTTTTTCAATTACATTAAGATGTTGTGAAAGTTTCTTGTAAGTAATGTGACCAAAGGTCCTCTTTTTAAAGAAAATTTCCTTTTTTAATTCAATTTTTTCCCTCTTTTTTGAGTCTTCCTTCTTCTGTCCTCGTTTTTAGGTTCAACATATTGAAATTGCATTTTTACACTTTCAATTTCTTTATTCATCCAAAGATGCCAATATATTTCAGTAAACATTTGCATAGGTTCAGTTATATTCCAAACGGTTGACTATATAAAGATCAGGCATTTTCAGGTGAACCTCTATGACAGAGATGGACAAGCTTTAGTTAATAGCCAGCCACATTCGCAGTCATAAGTCTCTCAGTGGGCCGTATTTAAACAACCTACAGCTTCATCGGCCCACATTCAACTTAAATATGAAAAAATTGAGATTCATTTTCCATAGAATAATGCAACAAACATTAGAAACTTGAGAAAAGGGCATAATTTTATCCCTTTGCATGTCAAACATTTAAAAAATCCTAATATCATAGAAGTATATTCAACTCAAAATTTGGATAATTGGTGAGGAAGGGATAAAACGAGTGTTGGGCGATAGCACCCCCCCCCCCCCTCTATTAAGTACACTTGTTTTCATGCAATCTCCTATGTTAACATGTGAGGACTATGAAGGGCAGTATCTTGGAATGCGTCTCACGGCTTCAGGGATGTCATTATGCTGCCCGGTACAGAAATTTTGACAACATTGCTCTGGTTCTGACATGATTTTTCGGTTCCGGTTCGGGAACGGGAACCATTTTTGAACCATTCCTTGTTCCAGAACCGGAACTTTCCCATTTCTGGTCATCATTCACTCTTAGTTTTGATGGGAAATAGTAGTTCAACTTTCTGCCACTAGGAATGCTTGTTCTTGGTCATTTAAGTAAAAATGTGTTTCATGGCTGAAATAAAATGAATGTTGAACTAAATGCCTAATTTAGGGTAAACTTTCTCCTCATGATAAACCTATCAATAAATCATATAACAATCTGCTCTATGAATATATGTGGCATACACAAAGCCATTGATTTAAGAAAACAATGGGGGACTGTCATATATTGGGAATTACCGAAAATTTTATGAAGTTGTATTGTATGGCAAATATAAAGTTTTTTCGTTAAATTTTTAACAGATATTTATTTAAAATGGACAAGTTAATGCTGGACCCAATCACATCCGAAAGGTAGCCGAAGTTTGCCGGGTGTTTAGTGACGTCAGCACATCCCACGAGCATCTTAGCTGTGCTAGAAGCCACTGTACCCATATAGAAGTAGTAGCTTAAAAGACATAAATCTGTTGTTTTCCTCTATCCGCCGTCTTAGAAGAAATGTTGGTAGAACTACTGCACCTTCCTGCATTTATTTCGCTTTGTGTTTTGCAAAATGGCATCTGAAGGGTTTTGTGTAGCCAGATCGGATAATTTGCCCAACGTCGATTCGTACATGCTTTTACAGTACATTGGAAGTCATAGGGAGCAATATTCAGATGTTGAAATGCGTGGAGCAAAGGCGTACAGATTTGTATTAAATTTAATTGATAAAACAAGTTCGATGTAGCGCTTTTATTTTCAGTTATTGTAATGGTAGTATTATTTCGACTGAAACGCAGAAGATATGTAAAAGATAGATTGACATCTCAAAACAGCTTTCCCATATTAAATGAATAAAATAACTCTAGTTTTAACTAATATTATAGAATATTTATTTACGTATTTTTCCCATGCTGTCCTAGTATCTAGTAAGTAAAATATAGATAAGTATACAAAAGGTAATGGACAAGGCCGAGACTTCGTGGAATTCCACAATAAAATAACATGAACAATGCTGGATAGTATTTTTTATTTATATTAAACTTTTGCTAATTTCCATAAAATATATGAAGTAAAACACGACCGGTTTCGGTGAACAATCACCATCATCTGCCTTTATAGAATCATCGGGTCAAATATTGACAAATATACAAAATTAATGTGAATAAACTTAGTTTAGTTAGTTAGAACTAACTTAATATGTAACATTTGTAAAAGTATTTGCTTAATAAACCCATAGCCCAAAAATTTCCGTAAGTTTGATCTTATGTATTTAGAATAGATATATTACATTATGGAGATTTGTTAAAATATATATGCTAATCTTTGAAACATAAAAATATAATTTACTCTTTCAACGTTCCCCAGAAATATATGCATCATGTCAATGTAATGCCGACATAAGTCATAAACTAAAATACGGAGCAATAAAATTATGTACATACATATAACTAGTTCTTAGATTAAAATGATCTTCGCAGACAAATGCAATTGTACGTTCCGATATATCAGATGCGCATCTCCTCATGGCTTTCAACCACAATATTCTCCACCTGGTAGCGTGAAGAACAATTTTCTCGTGGTTTTAAACGTTGTATTTAAGCAGTGAGGTACCAGACAATACTTATAACCCTTCTTAACTTCCATATTCTCCATTTTAGCTACGATATCAGGAAAAGCAACAGGACGAAGTATCAAAACTGCATGCTTTCAGTACAGTCGTAAGCGTCATAAGGAATGCGATGACGTCACATACCCCTTACTATTCTCTCCAACCAGGATGCCGTTTTCGCGGGATATTTAAAAGAGTTATTTTAAACATTTTTTTTGCGTAATGAAGTCGATTTAACAAAACAATATTCACAGGGAGTAATTAAGTCAATTACAAAGAATTTTTAAAAAATATAATTAAATATTTTGACAGTCCCCCATTCTTCATGAAAGCAATTCTACAAAAAATAAATTCTTTACCCTGCCTCCCCTTTCTCTAACATCAACAATAGCATTCTCTTTAATCGGCCTTCATGCGATCTTTCTGCCTATTACTTTACCTTACCCTGAGTTTTTATTTAGAACATCATTAGGATAGCGCAGGCAATAGTTGAAATATAAAATATAGAATGTATTGCAAATATGATATATTTACCCATTAGTACCAAGAAAGAAGTTGACAATCGGTGAGAAAGCAAAGATTATAAAAGAAGTGAAAAATTTTCCAAATAATCTAGTGATTGAAATGAGAAAATGATGCCCTTATGGAGTCACCATTAAATTGCATTCTTAAAAATTATGAGGCAGCTTTAGAATCCGAATCAAAATGTGAAGTGCAGTTTAAGAACATTATAAATTTGCTGTTTGATGAACTTGAAAAGTTTTGAGTGGATTTGGGGAATGCATGAATGTAATATTCCAATCAGTGGAACTATTTTAAAGAAGAAGGCAATTAGCATATCTTTGAAGCTAGGACCACCTAATTTCAAGGTCTCCAGGGGTTAGCTTTATATATTCAAAAGGAAAAATGATGTTGCTCACAAAAATGTGTTTAGAGAGAGAGAGTCGTTGTTAATTAAAATACAGTGCAGCATTGAAAAGGAGAAACATGCATCTTCTTGAAAGTTATGATTGCAAAAACATTTGCAACTCAGGCGTAACAGGTCTCTTTTTTAGGTGCGTTTCGCTTCCAGCGGAAGTGCCTATTAGCTTAAGTTAACCATCTGTCTGTTTGTTCTCATCTTCTACCAAATGGTTTTTTACGAAATATGATATTAAGGACTTACAGTCAAAGACAATAAGAAAATTGCATAAATAAATCACATAAGCCAATTAGGGGTACTACCTACTTGACTGGTGACAAAAAATGAACTTTCCATTATATCTCAATTATTTTTGTTCATATCAAAATAGTTTTCAAATAAACTTGTAGAGCTAGTAACGTAGAGTATTTCTTTTCCTATACATTTTTATCGTAGTAGTAACCGTTATCAAGAAAATCAAACAAGAAAGTCGTAATTCGCTTGGAACAAAAATTCAAGCATAGCTACCTAATTGTTGCCAACGTAAATAATCTTATTGGTTACTGAAGTAAATAAGATCTGCTATAATTACAAAATACATTTAATTCCTTACGCGTGCATGACAGATTTTGTAAGCGGATCTACAATGAAAAAAATAATGTAAATGTAAATATTACAACTACTGAACTCATGTGAGGTATGTTTTAAATAATTTTTGATTTTTTGGTTGATTAAAACTGATAAAAAATAAATCGGTAAATAAAAATTGAATATTTCCCAGGCATCATTTCTGATATATCGTTTTGCAGTATTTAGTCATTAAAATTAAGTAATATGTTTATTGATGCACCAACTAAGGGGAGGAGAAGAAATTTTTAGTAGACAGAGATATAATCGGGTTGTGGTGTTTTGCTGTTTTATGGTGTGTGTTTGGTCAAATTATATCGTGTAGTTTCAAACACTCCATCGCACAAAATTTGCCTATTTGGGATACACCATACGCTTTCCCAACTTGTTTTAATTTTCCAGAGAAAAAAGCACCAGTGTAAGAGGGAGAAGCTTGCCATGGTGACAGAAAAAGCAAAGCAGGTGTACTTGTCATCTGCCGCTGGCGCACCATTCGTAGAGTAACATGTTCAAATTGTAACAAGACACATGTAAAACACAGGCAATCTTAGTGTAGCCATTTTCAACTCCATTTGTATCAAATTTCCTACCCAGCGGATTACAAATTCTGGCATAAGTTTGTCAACTCCCCCTCCACCAGTACCTACAATGTGGAAACTTCAAGAATATGAATAAATGCATTGTATTAATAAATTAAATGTAATGTATTGTTTATGTGTAAATAAATGTTTTCATGGACATTAGAATCAACATTGGGGTATTCCATGTGGCGTTTAAAACTTGGTACTCGATTTTAAGGTGATTCCTAATTTTTTTTGCTGAAATTTTTGGAAAAAACCTCGCCTTCCTTTCGGGTTAATGCAGTATATTTGCAATATATTGAGTGGGCTTCTGAGATTGATGTCGATCGCAGTTCAAGTCTTCAAGTGGAACCCTAAGAAATAATTACTTTTTTCAATGATACTAGTCCGTTGAGACTGCTCTTTGCCCGTTAATATTTATGTTGATCATCTTTATCATTTAAGATATATAAGACTTCTTTGTGTTTGAAATTTCAGACAGTCCACTAATTTTTTTTCCCTTTCATGCTGAGCTCCTGACTCAATTAACGCAACTCTTTCAGGGCTCTAGACACAAGGCTCCAGAGGCACCAGACCCTAGATCATGGTTCTCAAACTTTTTTGTTTGTGTAAAGACAAAAATATACTCATTTAAAGAAGTAGAGGAAGGTATTCTTCTTGTTTTATTTATTTTTATAAGCCAGAATATGATACACTGTGAATATATCAAAGATTTGCATCAGCCTGGTTGAGAACCACTGCCCTAGATGGTCGCCTGGCCTGGCCACTGGCTGCATATGCTAACTGCTGCATGGAATGTAGTTAGTCTTGAAAAATTGCAAACTGTTTTAGGAAAGCTGGATTTTATCTGTAGTATTGAAATGCTTGGAAAAAACCATGGACAAGTTTGATGAAGAAGATTTCTGAGTTGACAGAACATTTATCATGCAATTTAAGTCTAAAATTTGTAATAACAATATCTTATCTACAGAATCATATAAAAAATTATTTTGATGTGATAAATTTTGCAGTTATTGTAATATTATGTAATCTCCAATTAGTCCTCACCCTGATTTAGTGTACAAATAGTTATTCTCCCAGGGAAATATTAAATGGGGATTCATTGTATGTGATTACATATGACTACAAAAACAAAGCCAAGTTTTACTGGTATTAATGCAAACTTCCCCTCAATATAGTGTTGTTTTTTTTTCAAATTTTCCCAACTTTTCATGTACTGTCATTTGTTTGTATTATCTTCAAATAGGTATGCTGTAACACAGTAAACTTTTGGGCACCTATTTCATTATTATATTCTGCACTGGCCCTCTTTAGTTTGCCCATAATGGCTTACAGATGTCTAGTCAAGTTGGAAATTACTGAAATATTATTATTGAAAGAATCAGAGCTAGCATCTTGTAATATTAATATGGAGATTGTTTATGATAATGTATCCGGTGCCAAGATGTGATGTGAGATAAGTATTTCTAATTAAGTGTGTAACCCTGTTTAAAGAATAAGTTGACAAAGAAATCATTTCAGTAATGTAGATAAAAATTAAAATAAAGTAAGCTAATAATGTTGAAACAGATTAAACCAGTAAAAAATCTTGGTTCTGTTTGCATTAATAAAGCTGTGAAACAAATCAGTCCACAAGGGCTCTAGATCATGGTAATTTTGTCTCATCAAGTTAGCACTATTATGGAAAAAATTAGAAAGATTAATTGTGATTCAGTTACCAATGTCGGAAGAAAAGTTATGATAAATAGTAAATTTTGCAGCACAAACCTAGAATGACTACATAGTATGTCACATGCTTCTACTAACTCTGCAAGTGCAAAACATGATGGAAAACAGTTTTAATGTTATGTGAAAACCATTAGATTGAAGTTTTTAATCGCAAAACCGATTAGTTTGTTCCATTCTAGAGATTATGTGAGCAATTTTAACTGTAATTTCAATTTTTTCTGCCTTCCTCACTAAAAGGTTACTGTCAGGCAATGAACCTGGTTTGCAGCGTGTTACTGTTATGGTGTGGGGAAGAGGAAGCTTTCTGGCTTTTGGGTGCTGTTTGTGAACGCCTTTTGGCTGGGTATTATGAGCGAAGGGTGGTGGGTGCCCTAATCGACCAAGGGGTTCTTGAAGACCTAGTCTCATCTGAACTGGGTGCTCCACTTCAGAGGCATCTCGCTCAGCTCGGTGTAGTACGCATTGCTTCTTTGTCATGGTTTCTAACTCTCTTCCTAAGGTGAGTGCATTTCTGACTTGGTGATATTCCTCTATAAAGCAGGTTGTAGTCCTTTCCTCTTTTCCCATCCTTTTCCTTTAATTCCATTTAGTTTCCAAAATTTTAAGAGAAGTATCAAGTATAGATAAAGTAGTTGGAGTTATATCAGTACATAGATATTTTAAAAACTTGATGTAATGTGAATCTTTATCACTTTGGACAACTGTTGATTTTGGAAAATTTACTCCTCTGTTAACCTCTTGGATAAAGGGTTCCTTTAGTATGAATGGGTCTTTTTATTCCAAGTATAAAAGATTTTCTCCAGAAAATCCTGGCATTTAAACACACATTTAGAGTTTTGATAATTTCATATAAAACTGTACATTTGACTTAATATATAAAGCCCTAGGCACTTACTGAATAAATATTGTATAATTGTCCTCATGAAAAATGCATAATAATGTGTTGTTATTTATTTAACGATTACTTTTTATTTTGTATGGTTTAACAGAGAGCATATGCAAACTATGAATTTCATAATCCTATCAACCTAATGTATACAGCTTGGCTTTTAGTTGCTTATAACTCTTAATTAGTAAAATGATTCTTTAGAAAAACCTAGTTGTTTAGTGCATCAAGCTTTTAATGAAAAGTTATTTCACATAATCAAGCTTTCTTTGGCATCAAAGTCATTTACTCATGTCTAGCTTTGATTTTTTTCAGTGTGATGCCTTATGAGAGTGCTGTGAATATTGTGGACTGCTTCTTTTATGATGGTGCCCGTGTCATATTCATGGTGAGCTCTTTTTTAAAGTGAAAATTAGTATTAACATGTGATTGTATAGATTAATTAAACTTGCTGTCTGTTAATTCACTGATGCTGCTTGTTAATGCAAGTATGCTCTTTGTGTTCTGCTTCCAGATGGCACTCACCATATTTGAATTAAATGCAGAGGATCTATTAAATTGTCGGGATGATGGTGAGGCGATGACTCTGCTCTCTTGTTATCTCGAGGGAGTGTTTCATGAGGAAGGTGGTGGAAGAACGCATGACAGAGAAGGAGAGCCTCTGAAACAAGTAAGGCTTATATTTTGATGTATTTGAATTTCTTTTGCTCAAGTTAATGGGATCTTTTCAATAGTTAAGCATTTTAAATATTATTAAGTAACTGATATTCAAAACCAACACAATTTGACATGAATTAGAATAACTTTTGACTTGTTTTATTGTGGTTAAACTCACATTGTTTTAATGCTTACTTTAAGTAACGGAAATTTCAAATCGTTATAATTGAATATTATAACCACAAGTTCAGTTAAGATCATTTCATAAAAACATTTGTTCAGCATACTTGTGTCAGATAACTGTTATTACTTTACACAAACAGTAAATAATATGTGGAAAAATTAAAATTTTAATTAAAATAATTTGTTTAAAATGGAATTTTGGAGTTTGCCTTATGGCCCGAATTCAAGTGAGTAAGCTCAGATAGTAATAAAAATGTTGGGAACACAAGATTGGCATTTCAGCTACTAAGCAGGCTTTTGAATATCTTTTGAAAAATTCTTATTCCCATCCCTGATCCACATCGTCTCATACTCCCTTACATGCATAAAGTAGGAATCCCAGATTTTAAAAACAAAACAACCGGGACACTGTGACATGCCGGTCTGTCTATATGCTAGGGGCATTGTTTTTTAGCGCAATACTTTTGTTAGACTTTTTAAAGAAGTGTACGTGCATGAAATAAATATGCATATAATGAAATAACTATTCTAAAATGGAATGAGACAACTCACATAAGAAAAATGAACAAAGAATACGTTAAATATAAACAAGGACAATACTGAAAAAAATCAGACACCCACTTAGGTTTTTTCTTAATCCCTTCCTCATCCTTCACAGTCGCAGTACATACTCTATAATCATTAATTTAAAGAACTTCTTCTCCCTCCCTCCTTATGATTGACTGGTTGATGGATGTCCTTTTGCTGTAGATGTTTTCTCGCTTTCATCACCTCTGACATCATATTTATTCGAAGAATGGACTTTTTCTAAAAGCTTTTGATCTTTGGATATAACATCGAAGAACTCGGAACATGATACGTCCTTGTAATGCAGGGGTGGACAAACTTTTTACGTGGTGGGCTGCATTAACAGTTTCGGCTTCTTAGGCGGGCCTCATCAACAGATGACTATGCTTCAGCGGCCCACATTGGGGTTTATATCGAAAGTTAACTGAGATAATGTAAGGGCTCCTGTTAGTGAAAATCAATAATAAATAATTCTGTCCCCATAACATCAGTGGAAAAGGTTTTCCAGCCATAATTTTAAGCTACAAATATGAAATTATCAGTATTAACGGCATCGTGGGCCACTTAAAATGCCCTTGCAGGCCATATTTTGCCCACCCCTTTTGTAATGGGTTTCAATAATCAAAATTGATTTAACTGTGTCCAGCTGAATGCGGTTTCTCTCATCAGTCCCTAGTGAATTCATCAAAGAGAAAATATGTTCTACTGAGGCATTTGATCCTGGTAGAGTAAGACAAAAACCTACAAGTAACTTTATTTCATTACAGATTATTTGTTCCTTCTGAAAATGAGCAAATACTACTTTCCACCTGTCTGCAGTCTTACAATTAGTATTATTCCATTCAGTCATTTTATTCTCCATTGCATACATTTTGACATCAAAGAGACTTTCTTCATTTAATCTGAGGTTAGGTAAGATAGTCTTTATTTCCTTGGCACATTCTGTGACATTTTCCCAACGAAAGGATTTCTTCAGTAAAACCCATTCCATTTTTGCAAATAGACAAGATGAATGAATGGTCCATTCTTGAATGTACTGAATTGCAGTATTATAAAAATTTGCAGCATAGTTTTTGAATGATCCTTCAGTCATCACACCTTCTTTATGAAGACTTTTAAGTTCCGTTTTCACATCACTGTGTAAAAACATTTGATTTCGTCGCATTATAAGCTTTGTGATGAGGAAATCTATTTCTTTCATTATTAATTATGTGATAATATATATACTTACGTCTTGACTAACTTAAAAATTTGACTATCCAGCAACCCTTATTCCCCATGGTTGCCAGATAGTAAAGCTTATACTATAGGTGCTAAATTGGGACCTGACTGTATTTACATATAAAATAACATTTGCAGTTGCTGATATTGTAGATAGTGCTCTAGAGTCATGTGAGGCAAATGCTATGAATTTACAGAGCATAGGAGTGAAGGAACTTTTGGCAGAGGCTCACCGCCGTCATGGTGCTGCAATCACATGGGAACGTCTCGAAATGTTGCGAAGGCGTCACAGGCTCACTACTATTCATTCTCTGGAGGACTCAGTGGCTAGATCAGTGCTCTTGCGATCAGGCGGGCTGAAGTCTCATTCTATGATGAGGATGGATGGAATGCCGAAGAAAGGTAAAAGGGTGCCATACTTCACACAGGCAGAGTTAGAGGTGAGTTTAATTGTGGCATATTTTGAATTTCTTCATTTCCAGTATCTGCTACACGTGCTTTTATTTAGTACAATACTTCCTTGCAACTTAATTATCATAAAATTCTGATCTTATCACAAAAATCACAGGTATCTTTTGAACATTACTATAAGTCTTGAAAGTCAACTCCCATTGTCTTTTTTACCCTTCAAAATGTTTGGAATCCATCTCTTCCTTTTTTGCTTGTTACTTGTATTTTCATTCCTTTCTTCTCTTTCCTCTTAATGAAACTGGTTATTTATTCTGCGTGAATCATATCTAGCACATGCTGTTTTTAACCATTTCAGTTAATTTAAAATTAAATATATTTGTTAACCTGTCTCTTTTCAGGATCTTCTGTCTCTGGTGAAAGAAGAGGCCTTGGAGAGGGCTTGGGCTGCTGGTTCAAACTGTCCCCTCCCGCATAGGGGTGGCAACTATCCAGCTTCCCTTACATCCAGCGAATCTCACACATGGCCCAATCATGACGTTTTCTTCTCAGTCGATCTTCCCACATTCCGGGCACTCTTCTCCGGTGGCCTTTCTCCTTGGGATGGGGCTCATCCTTCATTGCCCCATCGTTTATTTAAGGTTTGTCCTTGGGAGCATGATATACTGAATAAGGAGCTCTTTTCCCAAAGAATGAGACTTTTTTCTGGAAAAAGTCACCTAAAATTGTTGTACTTCTTATAGTCCAAAGATCCTGCAGTAAGTAAAGTGAAAATATAGCTGTTACAAAAGCAGCAGCAGTTATGACTGTGGCAGCTGTGATGAGGATTTTCTTGGAATTTCTGATTATACAGTGAAATGTCAGTATAATGAAGTCATGCGGATGACCAAAATATATTCGTTATAATGAAACAATTTTTAAAATTCAGAGGAAGCGCAATATTTCCTTCCCCTGACAGTAGCACCAAAAACGGTAACTCTGAGAACTGCATAGTGCTTAAGTCGTCATTGTAATCATTGTAGGAAAAGGAACTCACAAAAATTTGGAAATAGTACGAGTAATATATTGGTATAAAGTGAAGATGCAACTACAACAACCCAACCCAAATCCACCTTAACAGAAAGTTTTATTGGTATAAAAAGGAAAAGTTTTTTGATGTACACAAAAAGTTTATACATACAAGAACATATTACTGTAGGATGCAATTGTGTATTTGGTCATACTCATTTGTGGCGGCACAGTCAAGGATAATACAGACGAATCCTGATTTAATGTTTCTCCATTTAAGGTTGTTTTTTTTGTGGCCCCAACCAAAGCTCCATATAAATAATGTATTATATTACCCGATTTAGCATTTTTCGATTTTTTTTAATTGCCTGCATTTAAGGGACAAAATTCTCATTCCTAGATGGACATTGCCTTGATTTAAGGTGCGTTTACAAAATGTGACACAAAAATATATTATTTAAT
Organism: Tanypteryx hageni; assembly: GCA_028673005.1. Taxonomy (NCBI): domain Eukaryota; kingdom Metazoa; phylum Arthropoda; class Insecta; order Odonata; family Petaluridae; genus Tanypteryx; species Tanypteryx hageni. The sequence continues at coordinate 99,061,737 of CM054116.1, forward strand.
GTACTTGTAATGTTATAATTCACATTATCCATCAACGACACAACACATACCGGCATTGTTATATTAAATGAATTCAAGTAATTAATATTCTGTCGTGCCGTTTTTTCTCAATCCACCTTTAGTCCTTAAATCATCTGTTATGAAAGTTGCGGTGACGTCATTATGTGAACATGGATTTTTTTATGCTTCGGTTCCATGGCTCATTCTTCTTTTTCAAATTTGCCAACTGAAATTTACAGCATGTATCTGAAATTTCCATTTTTTATGCATTCTTTGCACGAAGTCATTTCCGTCAATCCATCCGCATGTTTAAACTCGGGAACTGCTGGAGGTATTTCATATAAAATTTGGGAGTTTTGCTAAAATTTTTTTACCGTTTCCAATTTTGGTTCAAATCAGACCATTATAACGACCACTTAACATGATGATCTACATGTATTTTACAACATATTTCACATTTCGTTAAATACTCATCTGAGCATTTAATGTTTATACTCTGATGTGAATTATAGTATGGAAAATTCATTTTTATGCATTTCTCTGTAATGAAGACATTAATCTTTGAGATTTTGTGAGATAATAATTATTTTTAGTCATCATCTTGTTTTGGTTACTCCTATAACCATTCTTGTAACACTGCAATTTTTACTTACAGATGGTGGATTGGGACAGGGATGGGATGCTTTCATTTCCAGAGCTTGTGTCAGCCCTGGTTACCACTTCTAGGGAAGATCCTATGAGACGTCTTGCTCTTCTATTTGCTCTCCATCTACCTCCTCTTCTCACAGATCCTACAGCACTTCTTTCATGTCCAGGTTTGTTAGTTTTTTAACCTCTTTTAAAATTATTATTGTATTTGACCATGTAATGGGATGATTCTTGTTAGGTAATTTGTAGCAGTTTTTACAAACTCTTCAGGTCATAGATCTGTTACATTCCACTCCTTTCCAAGGAGCTATGGAATAATGAAATTTTGACAAAATATATAATTTTACATTTTTACATCATAATTTAGTGGTTATTTAGAATTTTTTATGCAAAAAAGTAAACCTACTGTACGAACATTCATTGTTTTCTGAATTAATTTGTTTTGCTATTGAAATATATCGATAGGTTATCAGTATGGTAATTGATTTTAGAAAGACTATTCAAAACAATATTTATTATATTTTTCAACATTTGTCATAAATTATACATATAATTATACAGTGTCCCACAGATGATGTGTAAAAGTTTTTGTTGAATTTTCACAAAAAATAGGTCCATGAAACATGGCACGCCCCTTGTCCTGGGTTCTAAGATTTGGGCAAAGGGAATGCCATATTAATTTTGAGGGGAAAAAAATTTTTGGAATTCATGAGATAAAAGTTGAGGTTGGGGGTATTTGACCCTGCTGATTTCAAAAATGAAATCAGTTTTAACCTCTAAGGCAAGGGTAACTATCCCCTAAGAGAAAAAATAAAACGATGTTCATAAAAAAATTTCCTGGGGGTTTTCAACCCCACTAATTATAAAAATGAAATCAGTGTTAACCCCCAGGGCAGGGGTTTTTTTATGAATATTGTAAAAAAAATTCTCATAGGGGTAGTTAGCTTATGTCATAGAAATTCTTCTATTTTTTTCATTTTGCAGTCACAAGTTATGCAGAGGAGGTAGGAGCAGAGGCCACAGAGGATATGTTCTCGTCAATGGATGAAGGAGTGGTTGAGGCAGTGGCAGGAGAGGTCAAAGAGAGTGTAGTTGGAGGCAGCGAGGAGGAGGAAGAGGCACTCTGGGAAGGAACAATGCGATTGCGGGCTGCCACTATTGGTGCATGCCCAGGTGGCCCAGGTGCAGGAGAAGAGCCAATGCCCAGGATGGGGAGACCACATTTTGTGGCTCTCTGCAGGTCTCTTCATGCCATAATAATTGGATCAAATCCAGATGCAAGCACCATAGAAGCAGTGGGGAAAGTGGGTAAGTTTTCCTACACGTTTTCTCTGACATGAAATACTTGATTGATGGCATTAGCTTGGGAAAATCCTCCCATAAGTTGTTAATACAGCTGAAAATCTAAGAGTTCATTATCACTTTCAGTTGAAATAATTTTGAAAAGTGAAATAAAATGAAGTGGTCATTTAATTAATCAGAATGACATAATACTCCAGCCATAAATTTTCAGTCTCATCCATAAATTTTCAGTCAGTTACTAATAGGTACATATAATATAGTGTAGTAATACAGGCACCCATTGCATAACTCGAAATTTTTGTAAGTCGAAATTTACAACGGAAAGTACAGCAGAGGTGAGAAACTATGGCCCGCTGGCCATATTCAGTCCCTGAAGGCATCCATTTGGCACATGAAGCTGTTTCAAAAAAGCGATCTCTGAAAATTAAAGTATTGTTCCAAATATAACATGATGTCTTTTCCAAAAATTGAAATTTTAAAAGTAGCCTCCACGTTATATTCGAGTATTAATGATTTCAAAAGATCGTAAAATCATGTTTTGAAAAGTCACCGTACATTCCGTATGACTGTTTATGAGATACAAGATACTTGTTACATTGTAGACACATTAAGTATATGTTACATTCTACTTGAAAAGCATCCGAGAATAGATCAAGTTCAATCGGTGGCTGAACCCCTCAATAGTCATTGAATTGAAGCTATAAGTGCGTCAGCGTATTCTTTGTATTCTAACTACCATAGCAAGTTTTTACCCTTCTGTTATTTTAACATTGAGTGACAAAAAGGGTGTTGATCATGTTGAGAAAAAAGGCTCTAGCAAATCCCAGGTTAACAGAGAAATCCGACGAAGTTATCACATGAATTTTAAAATAGTCATAGCTAAATCGGTGTTGTTAAAATCCACCGGAAATGAGAAATCAAGGATAACCGTTATGTTTGCAGTCATGGCCGACGGACAAAAACTGACTCCCTACATAATTTTAAATCGTAAAAGGATGCCAAAGGAAAAGTTACCATCAGGTGTAATCTTTCACGCGTAGGAGAAGGGGTGGATGAATGAGGAACTTGTTTTAAATTGGCTGAAGGTTGTTTGGGGTCGCGTTATATTTGAGGTTTAGTTTTTTGTTGAAAAACTTTCCAAAAATCTTAGGGTCGCATTATATTCGAGGTTGCTTTATATTGGGGACAATACGGTACGTATAATTTACTGCATCGGTACAGTACAAGTACTCGGTTAAAATAGAGGCATTTAAATAGTGGCTAATGTGAGTATAAAATATAGTTAACAAAAAATGGAGCTAACAAAGAAAATTAAGACTAATGGTGTGTGAATTGAAAGCTGAGTAAATGAATTCTCAATGTAAATCAATAATATATTACGCAAGGTGAAACGCCGGTTTTTACTAAGTGCAGTTTGCTTTCGCAGCATCCAATAGACATTTTCTTGGTAAACAAAATGTAGAATGTCAATTTTGTCAAGCTGTTAATTTCCATGCTAAAATGAAGGCAATTCAAGCCATTTACGTTTTATGCAGTTATGGGAAAGTCACTTTAATCATTCCAGGAGAATTTCTGAAAGAGTTGTTCACTAAAATACTAAATGCTTACCAGCAATAATTACAAGGGCCACACTTCCATTAATTTGTGCAAAAGCGAACATACACATTAAGAAATCAAGCACTCGCGTCAAGGCCAAGGGATTGGAAGAGAAAAAACACTACCACACAGACATATAACAACACTGTAATCTATTATTGTATTCAAATGAGTGCAGATATACACCGCAATTGTAGCCTGTCGCTAGAATTAGGTAGATTGTTACATCGATTCGTTAGATTAGTAGATAGTCGCTGAGGCCTTTTTTCACGCGTAATTCGAAACCAAAGTCGCTACATATTGCTAAAAATTTGCTAGAATGACAACATTGGCTGAGTAGCAAAGTGAGGATATCGCATTACAACCCACGCCTTGCATTCTTTCTCTGTGCACATAATATAGATTTAGTTGGAGCCCGCTTACGAAAACCACTGAAGTAGGCATAACAAAATTTGTTTGTACATCATTTATAATATATACAGTCAAACTCGTTTATAACGAGCACGGTTGTAACGAGTTCACGGCTATAGTGAGCAAATGCTACCTCCAAGATAAGTTTACGAGCATTTACATACAAATATTTCACGTATATAACGAGCACGCTTCACGGATATATCGAGCAAACTTGGACCACTTCTCACTGTCTCAAACGCGGGTGGCGGTCAGCCCCTTAAATCCTCATAGTGACCCAAAATATGTAACCTTGTGTTCTCGAGTCCAGCCTCTACACCCTATCCCTCGGGGAGGTTAAAGACCGCGGCGTTGTTGTTAAAAAATAATCCCTTTGTCCAAACCAAGAATTCCCAACTTGCAGGTACAGTGGCACTCGCGGAGGTCCTTTGTCCTCTCCTCCCAACCCCCAGCTCTTTTACAGCCAGGAGGTTGTGTTTTGAAGGGGGTAAGGGGCTGAGGGCATGTACAATGGCGCCCACCCCCGTCGCTCAGCCGAATGCACCCAACACCCTTTCCCACGTTAAGATGGGAAATCCCACGTTTAGTCCGTCTCCTCATTAACTCTTCCTGGAATTGGTATGCTCACAGTTTGCAAAGAAAGTTCGTAGCGTTGATCACAAAAATCAGTTGAGATTTTGCCCTTGAACGAGTAACATGTCCGTACATAAAAGGAAGTGTTTGTCTATTCGCGAAAAGGTTGATATTATTCGAGAGTTAGAACGTGGTAAAAAAATGTTGAAGTGTGTAAAAAATTTAATTTATCATCGTCTACGGTTTCAACCTTATGGAAAAACAAAGAAGCGATTTTATATGCACTAGAGAACAACCTAACAACAAACAAGAAAATGAGGAAGTGCGACTTGGGTAGTGATTAAGGATGCAGCTGTGAGTAAATTTTATATGTACGTATGTTTACTTTAAATTTTCTAGTTTATTCTCATTTTTAGGTTTTTTCATAAATTTACTAAATAACCTTTCTGTTTATATATTCACTTTTACTTCTTATGTCTTATTTCACCATACGCATGCATGCTTTTGCCTTCACGGATATTAAGTTTAACGGCTATAACGAGCAAAACTAAACGGTCCTGTGGCGCTCGTTATAGCCGAGTTTGACTGTGTGTATATATATATATATATATATATATATATATATATATATATATATATATAATATTTATAATAATTGCATATGTGCGGGTTTACGTATGTGCAAGTTTACATGAGTCAAGGCTTACATAACTCAGGGTGTGCCTGTATATAAATTAAAGGAAATTTTTCTACAAAATTGTTCACATCAATGATTAATGTATAATAAACTATAGACAACCTATTATTCTACTCCCTTACAAGATTTTTGGCCAATCATGTGCTGGCCTATCATATATCTCAATTTTGTTTGTTAATCCCATGAATACATGTTTTGTCCCACATTTGTGAAAACCTCATAACTTGCTAACCTGAGAAATAACTAATAAATGCGTTTGATCCTCCATATATTGAGAAAATTTTGAAACTTCTTAAGTGTCAGATGATTCAAATTGCTAGTTTCTCAGATGCTGCATTAGAAGAATTATACTTTTCTTAATGCATGAAAGACCTAGCTGTATTTAAAAATGCTTGGCTGTAATTTAGATAATTTACAAGTCCATAAGTTTGGTGAATTTTTTTTCTGAGGCATTCTTAATTGTGTTAATTCTCCATAAAAGATCATTTTTTCTTTAGGAACTCTATTGGATAGTCTAGGTGAAGCTGGGAGGAGACAAAGCAATACATCTCCTTCAACTGGGAGCAGATGCAATTCTGAAAGCTCACCATGGAAGCAGAAGGTAATGGATAATGTCTTATTTCTTTAATTTTTATATCTCAATCCCAAGTGCCGAAAGTTATAAAATCATGGTCTTAAACATACTGTCTCTTAAAACCCACACTTAAATTGTTTAAATGACTTACATTGTTTTAGCGAGATTCCTGAATGAAGAGATATTTCATTTTCCTTAAATTATTTTTTATAATCCAAGGCTAATAGCCTCAATAATTTTTAAGATGATAAAAGTTTTTATTTAATATGTAAAAGATTTCATGAAATTTTGGCCTTGAATATTTTTGTATTGAATGTTAATAGGATCAAGATAGAAATGGTAATTCGGCAGAGTCTGCATCCATGTCATCATCTTCTGGTGTAGGAATGGAAAATAAAGTACAAGGGAGGTTTGTGGGAAAAGAGGATGGCATGGTGGCAGCAACAGCTGCAGATGACCCAAATGCCATTGGGCCCTTAGATGTTGAAGAAGCTTCCGATTGGTCTATTGGAGTAGAACAATGGGTGGCAACTGTCCTGTCTGAAAGGAAGCTCTCAGATTTCTTTGAATCTCGCCCAGACCTCTCAAAAGCAGTGGCAGCATACCGAGAAAAGAAGAGGGCCCCAAGATTGGAAGTTTGATTGTGTATAGATGGCTTACTCTAGGAATGCCAATTAAGATATGTATCATTTATAATTCTATGATGTATCATTTGCATCAAAATGAATGTGTTGCTCACAAGTATTGATGCTAAATCATAATCTGTTTTGATGTTTTTGGTATGTATTCAGATGCATTTTAAGATGTTCTCTTTCTTATGATACCACATTGTTTTTCCATCCAAGTGTGCCCTTCTTGGTGGAGGCATTTTAAGAAATCATGTATTTTTACTATCAGTGCTTCCCTCTTTATGCTGATTGAAAGCTCTGATTTAGGAATTTGACTACATATGTACCTTTATCATACCTGGTTTTTAGAACAACCATATTTGCTCCTCTTAAATGTTCGATCTCAGATGCATTTAAATTCAAAATAGTATAGTTGGCATTAGATAACGGATCTCACATCTGATGTTTTGAAAGAATATTAATCTTAGATTTTTTAAAACCATATTCTTGATTGAATATTCCTAAATTTGATTTCAAAAAGCCATTAAGTGGTTATGCCATTTATGTACATCTAAGGTACATTTTATTATTTTATGTTCAACAAGAGTGCTTCTTCAACAATTTGTGTATACCCATTCCTCACTTTGCATGGTACATGAATTCCTGGAAAAGACTGTGCAGAGCGAAACCATGCAATGGGGATAGATTTCACCATAGGGATACATGAGATTGTATTTGACAGCTGTCTTAAGCTCAATGTCCAACAATTTAGTTGTAATGTATTGTATTCAGAATTGTTTCCTTTATCTTTTATTATAACCATTGAATCGAATTGAAACATTTTATGTAATTTTCATGCTTGGAGACTTTTAAAATCATACTATAGTGCCATTGATGGCCATTCAATTCAAGGTTGTTCTCTACATTGAAACACATGTTAAACCAAAAATGTTTAAAGCAAAACTCTGCAAAGTAAGAAATGGGTATAATATGGAAGTTGCTGTTTACTTGCCATATTTTTCCAAAAGTAGTTTAATTATGTTAAAGCTCCCAATTCTGAACCACTAATGTTTTTTATGTATTTTTTAGCAATATAATCTGAAGAAATTATGACATGCTGTAATGAGCAGCTGGTAGAATTATTATGATAATTAGTTAAAAGATTAGGCACCCTAAGAAGAACATTCATGATCTTATTATGGCTCGAAGGAGTGATAATTCAGGCAGGCTAAATTAGCATTAAATCCATCAACTCTGCTCCATGATGTTTTTGTGTCGAGGGACTACAGGGGTGTTGCTCTGTCTGGCATTTTAATTGAGAGTGAAAGAAACCTTGACATTCAGCAAGTTTTGTATAAGAAAATGTAAAATGTCATCGAAATTTCAAATTGTGTCTTCAAAAAAAAAAGATCGTAACTCATGGATGCAGTAGTGGTGTATTAATCTGCCAGGTTTTAATACACATGTAAATGTAGTCTTGTGTTTGAGTTTGCAGGCTGTGAATGATTATAATGAAATGGTTATGCGTTTTGTCAGAAAGCTCTTCTCTCAGGTTTATGACAAGACTATTCAGAAATGTAACTGCAGTTCTTTTAAAATGATTGTAGGGCTGAAGTTGAAAAAAAAATTCCTGAGAAAAATATTTTTTTATATTTTATCAAACTTAGGGAAGGCTTTGAAAAATAAAGATTTGTATATTCTTGTATATTAGTACCTGTATTAGATGTATAAGCCCGTTATATTGTTACAAATTTTATTGTGTGATACCTAATGATTGAAGATTAAATGTTTTCCATGCCAGATACCTATCTTAAACAATAAAATTTAGCATTTACTAACAGTTTTGTAAGCTTACTCTTTTTCTTGTTTTCTCAGCAAATTTTTATCTCTAAAGAATCCTACATATCTTGCCTGGAAATGGAAGAGGATAGCATGCAGGAAGCTAAAAAGTAAATTTTTGGTATTTGCTCACATAAGATATATCTCTACTACATTCCATCCTAATCTTCCCATCTTATCTCAAGTGGAACTTTGCGCTAGAAATGAAAATGCTCAATGTGAAATGTTGACATGTATGTTGGAAATAAACTTTTAACAGCATTAATTCTAATTTATGTCGTATTCTTCTTAGTTGAAAATTACCTTAATTGGGCGCTTTTCAAGTATTTTGAAAAACCTCCTTGATTCCTGCTTTTGAATCTTAATCTATTTGATGCTGACATTAAATATAATTATTATTATAAAGAATAATTTTAAAAATGAAGACTTCATTTTACGAATTTCAAAACCAATCATGGTCCTACAATTTACTTCCCTTAATATTGTAATGTTCCTTGTCAGCATAAAAGTTTCTGAGAAGTGATTAATTCATAGTGATCTGAAATTTTTTTAATACATATTTAGATGGATCAGAAATTTTAGGGAGTTTTTCTGTTTTATATTTTACAAATAATTCAACACCAACAACTACTACAGAAATGTTTAATCTAAAAAAATACACTCCAACATAACCTTTTCCATGATGCTAAAACAATGCATACCAATTCATATTTTTACTCATAAATCCTTGACCGGAAAAGAATACATTTACATTACCCGGCTTTCCTTCCAACAAAACAATACAAATAGAAAGTAGTTCTATGTTGCTAATATTTGCTAGGCTGAAATGAATCAACTGCATCCAATATGGACAACCCTGAAAAATAAGATCAATAGTTAAATAATCTTTCAAATAAGATTATTATGCTAAAGCTAGATATACTTATTAGGTACTTAAATTATTAGATACTTCACTTACTCAGAAGAAAGATGACCTCTGAGATATTCTATGCAAAAATAATTATTCTAGCTATTTTCTTTTAGCACATGCCAATTGCCTCATTCAAAGCACACTTTATATCTTTCTCAAAGTAAATTATTACTAAAGACTCAAAGGGATATCCCTTGCTGATTGAAGTTTTACTTATTCAAAATTACATTTTTTTATTTTGCAGGCAGCATACTAAATTCAAGATTTATAAATGACCAAAACCACCATTCATGACAACTTTTAAATAAAAGACAAACATTCCAAGTCAGTCAGACATAGACTGATTCACCAACCACACAATGTCCAAATTACAAGTTCCTAAAGACTACACTTTGCTCTTACAATGTGTCTAATTCAGTTATGATGCTGGTGCCAGTCTTTGCATATATCAGTCCCAGAACTCAGCTTGACGTCAGTCTTCCCTCTTTATTATAAGATACCGATATGTATTTTAGTTACAAAGTAACCATCATCAGCATAGTCCTCTGTACCTCCAAATCCAATACCTCGGAACCACTGCAACCTTATTCCTACTTATAAAATTAAAATAACCAAATGATGGATACTTTGTAGCTGAAATACGTATCACTGCCTTACAATTTTGTACAGACTAATAAATATCTTTGATATTCAATTTCATTGCCATAAGTGCTCTCTCAGCTCTTATACAAATTAAAATACAACTCGCCACGTGGCATGTTCATTCTTAGTACAATTCTTGGCTTGCTACCCATCAGACGTAATATGTACCATAAAATGTTTTAAATTTTGTTTAGAAATTTTGGACCAAGAATATATCTCTTTTTTATTACATCCTTTCTTATGTAAAATTGATTTCCATTTACCACATTTTTGAGTCAAGAGGTATTTTTCAGGGACACATCAAGTGCTAAAAGAGGTATATGAATATTTGACCCAAGGACCATCAACCTGGTACCAATTAATGTACTATTATATACTTCGTATGGGATTTTGATTTTTGCATTATGATTTTTCTTAGTGGAATGAATCAAAGTCATATTACGAGTTACTTAATATAAAAGATTTTTTGCTAAACTAATTCATTATTCATTGTATTACTTGAATAAACAATGATTTGATTTGTTAAATATTTACATTTAATTAAGATAAAAAATACCTTAGTTCCAATAATAATAATAATGCAGGCAAGGTGCCAAGAAAAATCAGTTCTTAACACTCACAAAATATATTAGAATAAAATAGAAAACACAGAAGACCAGTGGTTGTGTAAAAATATTTTAAAATATCACCTCAATAATTAACCCTTAAGAGTGCCGTCGTCCTGAGCAATGCATGAAAAATTTGCTAAAATTTCCAGCCAATGATAAAATACATACTCCGTGTAGGTCGTGTGGTCTTTAGCACTACCCAACCTTTTCAGGTGAATTAAAATTAATTTTTTACATGCTACTTTTCAGTCTGGAAATATTTTTATTTGTGACTAAATATCTTGGCAAATCTTACAATATTTTAACCAAATCCTTAAGTTATTCTGATGAATTATCTAAAAATACATACTGATAAATTACCAGACTTGATCAAACATTATCTGACTTCACTCCTTCATAAAGACGAGGTGCATAAGTCATTTTTACAGGAACTGTTACTTTCTCAGTAGAATCTGCAACTTTTGCCCTGTTTGCAGAGCCATGCTTGATTTTTAATGGGAAGATATTTACAACTTCTTTAACAATGCCTTTTCTTCGTAAAATTGCTTTATTTAACTCCTGCAAAAATAAATTATTCATACTAAGAAAGTTTAAGATACTATTTAATAAGTAAGATAAACTGTAATATATATTGTTCCATGGGATTAACAAAAACTTAATAATTACAGGCATATATGCATATTACTCCTAGTACTATATGCCTAAATTTATGAAGTGAGAAGAAAACTAACCACTAACAACGGTGGAATTGGAGCTGATGAAGGCAAAACCCTTTCTTCTAAAACAGCGGGGGTTGTGGATACTGTTTTTTCTAGTCCTTCCCGAATTCCTTTAGCATATGCATCTTCTTCATCTTTGGGTATAAGTCTGTAGTCTGGTTTATATGATGTACTGTAGATTTCGGTGGGATGCGGATACTTACGCCCACGGAAAACTTTATCCACCCATACTCTAACTTTACGTACCTCCTACGAAAAAATATTTTTCATGACCCGAGAAAGTGAGAAATACAAACATTTAAAATACTGAATGATGAATTACGAATCGCAGGATATAATTTTCATTATCACTAGATATATTTTGTTTGATTGCTAGAATATGACGAACGATAAAATTCATTATAGAAACCCTTGTAGCCTTTGCGATAAAAATTACATATTATAATTAAAGTCAAACGAAAGTGATAGTAATAATTTGTCATTATAGTGAGAATAGCAATGCTTGTTACGACTGAAATATAGTTGACAAAAATTTGTAACGTATAGATCTAGTGAAACATTTCTTAAGATCGCATATCAATAAAAAACAGTAGGTGATATAAAATTTCGCATTTAAACGTAGATATCTAATCATATTCATGGTACATCTTAATTTAAACACTATTAACGTTTTTTGCCAAATACGGCAGCTTCATGCTGCCGGCCAAAATAATTATTCAATTAACATATTGCTTCAATAAAAAAACCATCAGTACTTCACAATTTACCTGATTGGGTACAGCCTCAACTTTTACAATTCTCATGTAAGAAGGTTCAGGGTATCTTTCAAAAACACTTCTAACAATCATCCTCCCGACACCAAAGTTTTTTAAATTACCCACTAACTCCCATAATGTTTTTCCTCTAAAAGAGTTGGTCCTACCTATGTATTTTATAGGCATTTTTTAATATTACAATTAGAGAAATCGAAATTAAAATCCACTTCTCACGTTCTAACTGAAGTAAATTAATACAATTCTATAAAAACTAACTTCTTACAAATTACCTACTACACACTTCTACTACACATATTATTTAACTTTCGCCAACTCATTATCGTAACTCACATGTCTTGGATATTTACCGCGTTTTTAAAAATGCTTATATAGTTTGACTTTTGCATCTGTCCACTTACTTAAATTGAAGCTGTGATGGGAGTTTAGATTTCTGTACTGCTGCCATTTTTTTCTTTAGATTTGAGGTCTGAAAAATATACAGGGTAGGATGGGAGTCCATTAATTTTTTTCTCTATATTTCCGAAGGTATATAAGATGGAAAGCCGAAACTTTGCACGTATATTTCTACATTGATGCGACTTACAAATGAGCCTCTAGTGACCGAATATGTGGTGGTATAACATCACAGAAAATAAATCAAGATAAACTAAATTTACGGATATAACAGCTGATCAAATTCCAAATACTCCTATGGCCGTCAATTAGGTTAATGGGAGAAATCTTCATAGCAAAACAAAGCAAAATATTACCGAATTTAATGGAAGAAGAAAAAACTAGCCAATTTCATCCAGGTTTATGGATAACATTCTATTTGTTTTTATTTATTGCCATTGAAAAAAGGAGTCCTATATTATATACAGTCCATTTTCTAAAGAAGGCATGAATAACATGAATACTGATAGTATTTTATATTTTAAAATAAGTGGAATTTAGTATAGGTAGAATCGAAGATCAAATTAATCTTGAACTCTTGTTCATATAAAACTACGTATAGTTTAGGAGAATAAAATCACAAATTATTTTCAAAACCAATTTTTATTAAACGATGAGAATTAAAATAAGTAATCAAGAAGAGAATAGGAATGGTTATAGCCTGTGTATCAAATTGTGATAGTTTTACAAATATCTTCTGGATTGAAGATACTTTTCTTATAAAGAATTATGTAGAAAGATTTAGCTTTACCCATTGTCTGAGGCTGCATTGGAACTTTCAATATACATACTAACTCTTCATGTGCCATCCGCATAATATATTTGGGTAAACTGGGTAAAGGGATAAGGCAGCTTAAAAAATGTATCAAGATTACAAAGAAACACACTCATTCTCATCCGGAATTATTTCATTGAAAAATAAATTTGTCATAAAGAATTTATTTTAAAGTTGAAAATCTTTTGAAATAGAATTATATCTGTCACGCTCAATTAATATTTTAAATTCCAATTACATCCCTCTATCTCTCATCAGCCACCAAATCACGGCTCTTATGCCGAACTATCATGTCATATTTAAGAAAATGGAGACTTTCTCAAAAGCCAACCGGGGAAATCTATAGGTAAGGTTTATAGTATAACTTTGCTCATAATACAATAGTTAATCTTAGCACAAACTTCTATATGTTTTTCAATTATTCAATCCTGATGTAAACAGTGGTTCACATCCAAAATTATGCTAGATTCAGAAAAAATATTAAAATCCTTATATCTAAAAAAAACTCCCATTTTCAATAGCCACAATCTGAAGCAAATTTTTTTTCGCAATACACTAGTAAACATGAAACTGATCATATTAGGTCCAAATTTGTGAAGTTTCTCCATTTTGGAAACAAATTTCTTTGTAACAATTGCAGTTTTAAAAAGAATACACTTTCAACCTAGGTTTCATTGCTCTGCAACACCTTCAGGATGTTCCATACCTGCAAACTTATCTAATAGTAAATCATTTGTCAGTAATTTCCGCCAAATTATTTTAAAGCATCTAACATGGCCTCAATACTGAATAATAACTTTAAAATTAATGTTTACTTTTAATGATTACTTAAAAGATCATTTTACTGCTTAGTGAGCACCATTATTCACACTGAAAATGAACTAAATAATTAAGTAATACTGGACAAAAATTTATTTCTTCATGTAAATACTCTATACAAATTGTAGATGGTAAATATTGCTATAAAGAATCAATGACAGAATCATCTGAAAAGACTCATTAATAATCAATAAATTTAAAAAAATATGTATTATTATTAATTTTGCAACTTTTTAATGCTTTTAATCAAAGAATTTTCTGCAATCGTAAAATTCCAAAATCCAGAATTGCATTTTTTGCTAAACTGCAGACATTCACAATCACTGATTTCAAAGATTTTAATTGCTCCAACAGACCTATCAATCTATGTCTCTGAGGTGATCACAACATAAAAATGAACTTAATACTGTAAAAAAACTACGCATAATACAATTCTGATATATTGACCACAGACTTCAATCTTTTTACTGTGGTAGAAGAGCTTTTGTATTCCCTAGGATCCCTGGCCTGCACAATTTCATCTGCCCCACCTCACCTCATTACTTTCTTTAAGACATGCACACAGGGATGGCTCAAGGAATTTTGGTCCCCTGGGCAAGATAGCACTGCAGTGCAGTCCTCCATAAATGTTTGTCAAGATATTTTCAAAGCACATGCTAATTTATTCATTGCTCATTAAAAGCTATTGATAATGAAAAAATAAAAGGAATGTCATCAAGATTCTAGATAGTTGCACAATATAAATTGGTATCCAATATTTATTCAATTGCAAGTAATGTATACTTATAAAGATGATCAGGATAGCACCCACAAGACTGGGTGCTCCCAGCAGCCATCCAGCTTGCCTGTACCTGGAACCGGCCCTGCATGCATATTTCAATATTTTATAGGAGGAGGTGTCATTAGAAATAATTTATGAAATCTAAATCAAGTAAATGAATACAATAATATGCACTTTTAATAAATGGATATGACAATTTACACTATCATTCTCAAAATTACTTCTTAGAAATTTACATGACTTGATCAGTCATCTGAAAGGTCATATGCTGCCCACACACAGGTATATAAAGCCTCATGAACTCCTTTTGGTTAACTGTTTGGTGAACCTTGCCATAGACTTACGAGTGCTACACTGGCTGGAACATATGCTTCTTGTATGAAGGACCAATAAGATAAATAGGCAGGAGTGAGAGTAAGAGCAGTCCATGTAGCATCTATACCTCAGAGAGCCAGCTGCAAAAGATATATTACATTGGTCAGTCTAATAAACTGATGCTGTCATATTAAAAAAAAAACATTGAGGAAGACAATGAGAAAGTGCCTCAACTATATTCCAAACCTATCATCCCTCAACAATTAAACAGAAATATGACTCAGGATGTGTAGAGGACCATGCACAATATGGCAGGTGCCATGTTGAAATTATATCCTTCTTGGTTTTTCTTATACATCTCACACTAATAAACAGAAAGACAGAGAACAGAATGGTGTTATTGAATGTGGGAACAATGCTTAGGCAAGTTAAATTATAAAACAAAATGTTAGAAATGGAGATAGATGAGATAAAATACCTTAGGCTTGTGCATAATTCAGTGAATATATTTGGAATAAAGATGATATAGCAGGAGTTGCAGATTTTTTTCACAATGCAAACGCTCTGTTATGAATCCGTCTAAAATATTCTGAGAACTCTTATCGCCGGTTTTATATCTTTTTATTTATCAATTATTCATGTATTTAAATGATTATTAAAAGACAATATTTCTTTGTGATACACTTAAATTAATGGCTTTCATGGAAAAAGGGAAAGACATCCAACGCACCATTAACAGTCTATATACAATTTACAGACAAAAGAAACAGCATTAAAAATAAATTTAATACAGCTTTTAGCTCATTTTTATTTTCTCCATATATGTAGTATAGGGGAAAGTACTGTATTCATGAAAAAAATCGACTTCGAGATTTCAACGGAAATATACGTTTTGAGGTCCCCCGAACACGTTTTGACCATTTCTCGATGATGTCTGTGTGTGAGGGTGTATGTGATAGCTTTTTGTGGGTGCTCTAACTCAAAAACTATTAATCAGGTCAACGCAAAATTTTATATTTAACATTTTTATAAAAGTCAGAACTGATTAGTTTTTGGTAAAAATTGGTCAACCGGAAGTGGGTGTTTACTCTTGTCACTTATCCGTCATTTTGAAATATTTGCTTTAATATTTAGTAAATGTAAAAATGTATTGGAATAAAAGTTGTAGGAAATTTAATTTTCTACAACCTTCGTTTGAAACATATTTCCATATAATGCATTGTTTAAGAGATATCTTATATTTTAGCTGCCACCACCATGCCACCTACCAACAACTATTGTTAACAATTGTTTTACCTATTTGGAATTTTTAGAAATATTTCAGGTGTGGAGAAAGTCATGTGGTGGCCACATCAGATTTTTTTAATTATTGTATATCTTTAGTAATAAATTATTTTTCAAAATCCACTTTTGATTTCATTTGTAGTAGAAATATAAAGAGACTGCAAAATAAACAACTACTGGGGGCTCTGCCTCTGCAGCCTTCAATCACCAACCCCTTCGGGCCTCAATTTTAAGTTTGTATACATTAACTTAGTATACATAACAGACATTTTTTGAAAAACCCCTCAAAAAAAAGTCAAGAACCCTTCAGTTGATGAACCATCATCACTTGGGAAACAATGTGCTCGAGTAATGTATACTCAAGGAGATGAGAGCCAGAGGGAGTATAGTATGTTTTAGAAAGCAAAGCAGGACAGGGAGTCATCAAAATGCAGCAAGTAAATGATAGTTTGATGTTAGTAAACATTATGACTGAAGTAATATTAAATAAAAAAATGTAAAATGGTGGAAAATTACATTGTTTTATTTCATTTTATGGAATTATTCCACAAAGTTACGCCATCAACAGTTGAAATAATTATGACTGAAGTAGTAAAATGTATTTTAGTAACATTTTCTGTGTAATGCATGGCACCTCTACCACTAAATTGCAGGTTAGAAATGTAAGATCATGGCGGAAACGTGGAAGTGGCTCGAGTGTTGGCCTTCCATGCACCGGTTCCAAGTTGTATTAGGATTTTTCAACCTGGGATTGCCCCATACCCTACTTGTGCACTGAGGAGAATGGGCAAGTCAGCACCCCATCCTTGGGAAGGGACATTAAACAGTTGGCCCCCTTCATGCCCTTTGCAAGAGAAAGCTAGTGCTGGTACCAGCTTTCCCTCCTCCCTTATATGTAGCCGTGTAAGTTACAGCGATAATAACCCAAGAGGCTGATCAGCAAGAAAACATACACAAAACTGTTAGATCTGTGCAAAAAATGAAGAAACATGAAGAGTAGCAGCTTTCACGGTGATTTTACAAGTTTTTCATTCTTAGATGATGGTTACATAGTAAAAAAATGTTTTAGAAAGTTAGCAATATTTTGTAAAAAATTCTGATATTTGTAAATTCTTGTTTATATAGTAAAATATTTGTCTATTGATATTTGATGCACATTTCATAGTTTTTATTAAAAATAATAGAATAATTTTTAATATCAAAGCTCGTCAGAAATCACTGTTAGGGTGTCTGACAAATGAAATTTCAAGTATAAACTGTGTGCTCATGATAACCGTTACCATTGAGTTTCTTTTAAATCCACTGATTTGTAGAATCATTTTAAATAAATAAGTTTATTTTCATATTGCTTATGTGACAGTAAAACATTTAAACCTGGTGCTAAGGGTAAATAAAAAACATTGAAGGATTATAGGTGTGTAAACATTACATAAATACAACTTTGGGAAAAATTTATTTTTTCTTTCTCAAAGAACAAAACAAAAAATGATCATACAGAGCATACAATAAGTATGTTAAGCTAATTCCTGAAACAATTTCCTTGACAAGTATTAGCACAAAAACTTTGTCAGCGAAATAAAATGAAAATTCTTCTAACAACTGTATTATTCAAGCATTAATCACAGAAAAGAAAAAATGTTCCCTAATGATGAGCTGGTAGTTTGACTTCTAAGATACTTTTCTCATGGCACTTACCAGTAATAATTCTTCCAGTATTGCAACATCAC
Organism: Tanypteryx hageni; assembly: GCA_028673005.1. Lineage (NCBI taxonomy): Eukaryota > Metazoa > Arthropoda > Insecta > Odonata > Petaluridae > Tanypteryx > Tanypteryx hageni. Next base: position 99,079,773 of record CM054116.1, read on the forward strand.
AAATCCAGCTTCATTACTGTGTATGTGGCCTTCATTTGCTTACCATTTTATTCATCCGTATTTCCATTGTTGGTTTCTTCAACAGTTGTATCCATTTCTTTATTGACTTCACATTTCTCATCAGCTGCACTGATAGAACATTCATCAGCACCTTCAGCTTTCTCCTTGGGTGAGGGTGATGCCAATTCCAATAGATTATATTTTCTGAATTCATTGAAGCGAGGAACCACACCAATACAGCAAATGCCTCTTATTATCTCCACCAAAACAGCCAACTGAGGGTTATTCAGGTCTGCACGATTATCAGGATGACCATTCTTAACCATACCAGCTAACAACTCAATGACTTCATCACGTGATGATGAGTTATTGCAACGAGCTCTATAAATAAATAAATCAAGAGAAATGTGTAAAAAATTGAGTGAGTTTTGACATCTCAACAATATCTCGATAGCACACAAACAGTCATAATTATCATTAGTAAAGTATTTTTCAAAAGATGGATCCCAAGTCTCAAAAATTTGACCTGCAAAAATTTATACCGTGTAATACCTTTCCTTAAATATCCAAATGGTGGAATGAATGAGGACATTGCGAGGTGAGAGATTAATTATCTAATTTTATTTTTTAAACATTTATTATCAGAGCAGAAAAAGTCCTTGTATCAGACTGCCAGTAATTTGATAATTGCAGAAATTTTGGGCTTCATATGGTTCAAACAGTGGTAGGGTAGACCCTAGGCAGGTGTGCAGCATGGGTCTAATTGGCCTGTATGAGACCCTGCTAACATTTACCACCAATTTATCTTAGGCTTTCCTCGAGGTGATATCGAAGCAAGGGGCCCAGGGCAGTTGCCCCGATTCGCCCTACCCTAGGGACGGTCCTAAACAACGGCCACCAAAGTCCCAAAGTCCCCTGCATATTTTTATGCTAAAAATGTAATTTTTAAAGATGATTACAGCACCAGTAGATCCATTACCTCCACCTCTGTAAACCCCAAGTACTGACTGAAACACCCAAACCTTTTCTATCAACACCTGGAATGGACCTATAGCACTCACTTAATATAAACAGACCATTCAATTAAATGAACTCATCTAAATTAAACAAAAATTATTTTTTATCTTTGGAATGTAATTCATCTAATATCTGAAGTATTATTATTTTTTCCAACCTAGATTGTATCCAAACCAGATGAGATACAATAACTTCTGCTATGTATTTATGAAAAGAAGAGAGTTCTGGACTGGATGGACCAATGTTTCCAACGGTGATAAATATTTAATAATGATTATTTAAGCATATGCTTTAAGAGAAGAGAGAAATCCACCAATGACTTCTAGACAATTCCAAAATAATACACAACAACTAACAAAATGGATGTAATGAACAAAACAAAAATAAAATTCTGATGAAGCTGTCAATGCTTTTAATTATCTTAAATACTGCCATGCATCTATAAATCTCTTTGGAAAGAAGAAATTAAGTTTTATCAATATTTACCTATAAAGTATAGAAAAGGTTTTCCCTTCTGTTGAAAAATGCTTCTCTACAAGAGGCTTGAAGGCGTCTTCCATCTTTTCCATGTTAGCCTACAATTAAAAATATAACAATCAGGTAGTTTTATATATTATATCTGTATAAATAGAATATTACGTATTTAATGTATCCCAAACCTTGCAAGTAGTTTCAATAGGTAACATTCTCAAAAGGTAACGAGTCTTCTTCTGTTTTTTAAGTTGAATATCCTCCATAATTTTGATAACCAAACTAACAGGATCTGAAACCTAATACATTTAATTAATTATCATTATAAATAGCTGCTTCTTAGATATATAGGATACACACACACACACACACACACACACACACACACACACACATATATATATATATATATATATATATATATATATATATATATATATATATATATATATATATATATATACATGAACTATAAAACTTCTACTAGTGCTACAGAATAATTGAAAATGGTGAAGAGCTATATAAAATTGCTTTTTAAATTATTAACAATTAAGATACAAAGTCGAGGCATGTACCATACAGTGGAAAAAAGAATGAAGTTTATTTTTCTTGAAGACAGAATTCTAATCCATGCTGAATTTGCGATAACATGCAATTTTAATCATAAAATTATTAAAATTTTTGCGGTCTTCAACAATGAAAAATATGAACTACCATAGCAACGACTCCAATGCCTTTCAATGGGAATTGATTTTCCATACTTTAAGAGCATTAATGTAATGCTTATACTGCATTATAATCTATTTGATCTCAGCCAACGACGTAAGCATATGACGTGATAATTTTAAATTATTATTTTTATCCAGATACGCACTAAAAGACACGGATGATGAAACCATAATCATAACACACAAAATATCCTAGTTTTTACATAAATTTTAGTGTAACATATAAGCTATTATCTTAATGATGATTACAGTTATTGCTTAAAAAGGGCGATCTGATACTTGAAAACTTGGACGCGAGCCGATTGCCAGAGAATTTAGAAATTCCACAGAGAATCCTTAATTTCGCAGATAATGAAAACTATTATCTTATATAAATGGGCTCTGTGTAGTTCAAATGCTGTCGCGTTGGTTTATTTACGAGTTTATATCTTAGTGTATGGTGATTTTTTGAAGGCTTACAATATGCAAGCACCGAAAACTCGTAAATATAAACAACAGCAGAGGCATTACAATGGTGATTCATAAAATATGAAATACATACAGTGGTTTTGATGAAGAGACAATTGTTGAATCCCGTGTCAACAACTTGAAACTTTCTATTACTATTTTCTCGACTAGATTCTTTTTTCAAAGCTTCTACTTCTTTGGCCAGAGCGTCACTCACATCCTCTTCTTCCTCTAATTCAACGGGTGTCGGCTGACTTTTCTGTGCAAAAATTTTTCAAATGAAATCCCAGTAATTTAACGTACAACTATAAAATCACTACAATCAGTTTACCTCTTCTGGTTCACTATATTCGTTCAAAATGTTAAACGCTTCTCGAATACATAGTTTTTCATTGAAATTGCAGGTGCAAATGAATCCTTTTAGGCCAGCTTCTAAAGAATATTTAGGCTTCCTTTTCGGTTGATCACCACCCCTATACGAGGATTTTCTTTTTCCATACGATTTTTTCCCGCGCTGATTTTGACTCATTTTGTAAGTAAATCTCAAATTCTATTTATTAAGATGTACGAACAAGAGTGGAGAACACCTGACTTCAATCAATCTACTATTACTTGTTGCGTATAGCTACTGTCAGTTGTTTGTCAAAATTTTTTTAAAAGTTTTGCGACATATACGATATATCGATATATATAGTTGGTTATACCAGGGGGAGGGAACCAGAGGGAACTGGAGGGAACTCCCGTGATAAAACCGTGACCTTTGCTATATAGCTCGGACTATGTAGTTCCAGTTGACACGCAATTTGGCGCTACTGTCGCGTCGTGACGTTTGACGTTATATCAACAGCCAATCGAAGCAGGGATTAATACAGGTAGAGAGTAGCTAAATTTCAGTAGCCAATGGCAGCTCAGTACAAACAGCGAGCGCACTTTTCATAAACCTAAATACCAATATAATTTTGTTCATTATTTTCCGATAAATGACGTTAATTTATTTAGAAAATCAATTTTATTTATGAATAACAAACACAGGAGTAATGGGTGAGAATAGAAGTAACAACAATTTAAATTTAAACCGTTTTATTTGTAGAAGAAATATTGTACATATTGACATACTAGTAGAAGGTGCTTGCATACTGCAAGCATTTGACATCTCACCTTGAAAAAACCTTCATTTTTCAGAGATATTTCATCATGGTAAATATTTCTTTAATTCAAAGGATCATCTGTAAGTGAAATAATATTTATTTAGTTGATTAAAATTTAAAAGTTTAATACTGCTGCAATAACACTTTGTTGGAGATTTTTAAATTTTTGTTAGTTTCAATGCACTAATCTGTACATAACTTTAAAATTTCAGCTTCCTAGCTTGCTCCCATTCTCCTCAGTGCACAAGTAGGGTATGGGGCAATCCCAGGTTGAAAAATCCTAATACAACTTGGAACCGGTGCATGGAAGGCCAACACTCGAGCCACTTCCACGTTTCTGCCATGATCTTACATTTCTAACCTGCAATTTAGTGGTAGAGGTGCCATGCATTACACAGAAAATGTTACTAAAATACATTTTACTACTTCAGTCATAATTATTTCAACTGTTGATGGCGTAACTTTGTGGAATAATTCCATAAAATGAAATAAAACAATGTAATTTTCCACCATTTTACATTTTTTTATTTAATATTACTTCAGTCATAATGTTTACTAACATCAAACTATCATTTACTTGCTGCATTTTGATGACTCCCTGTCCTGCTTTGCTTTCTAAAACATACTATACTCCCTCTGGCTCTCATCTCCTTGAGTATACATTACTCGAGCACATTGTTTCCCAAGTGATGATGGTTCATCAACTGAAGGGTTCTTGACTTTTTTTTGAGGGGTTTTTCAAAAAATGTCTGTTATGTATACTAAGTTAATGTATACAAACTTAAAATTGAGGCCCGAAGGGGTTGGTGATTGAAGGCTGCAGAGGCAGAGCCCCCAGTAGTTGTTTATTTTGCAGTCTCTTTATATTTCTACTACAAATGAAATCAAAAGTAGATTTTGAAAAATAATTTATTACTAAAGATATACAATAATTAAAAAAATCTGATGTGGCCACCACATGACTTTCTCCACACCTGAAATATTTCTAAAAATTCCAAATAGGTAAAACAATTGTTAACAATAGTTGTTGGTAGGTGGCATGGTGGTGGCAGCTAAAATATAAGATATCTCTTAAACAATGCATTATATGGAAATATGTTTCAAACGAAGGTTGTAGAAAATTAAATTTCCTACAACTTTTATTCCAATACATTTTTACATTTACTAAATATTAAAGCAAATATTTCAAAATGACGGATAAGTGACAAGAGTAAACACCCACTTCCGGTTGACCAATTTTTACCAAAAACTAATCAGTTCTGACTTTTATAAAAATGTTAAAATAACTGAACTGAAATAACCACTCTTTTCAGGCTTACTTGCATGAACAGTAATTCACAGCAGACTTTGTATCCAATGGAAGCCATAGCAATTTACTATTGAATAGAGAAATTGTAATGTACACGGGTGCAGATTTAATTATAGTCTTTACAAGATTCTGCTGGGGGCTTCCTTGCTGTATACTGTTTTAGGTAAAAAAAATTTCCTTATTAGCATTCTTCTTTTCTCTCATGGCTGAAGTTTTCATAGTAGACAAAAAATTTTTTCAGTTTGTTAGTGAGCTCCATTATTCTGATGGGGTAAACAGGTCATTTACTTCTTAGACAGCAGGAAAACCTTCATGTTTAATCCCAAAAATCAAAGATAAATAAAGAGAAGTCTCACTGTTACAGCTAAATCAGTCTTTTGTGCTTAATTTTTTATGAGTTTATATTTCTGGTCTCTTTTAATTTTTCTTAGTTTTTCTATTGTATCTTTGATGGAAGTTAGTTGTCTTCCTCATTAGTATGATTACCATAGAAGGGATTAAATAAAGAATATTAACCCTTAGGATCAGAGCAATGTCATTTGGCATTGCGAAAAGTAATCCCTATCTGCCAAGCATGTTCAAACGAAAAATGCATTTGGCTAACTTATGCCAGTTCTTTTCACAATATACTTCTATAGTGATGTATATGCTTGCTTCCTGGTGGGTTTTTAGGTGAATTTGATGGTCTTTTCATGTGATTTTTACATATATCTTTCGACTTCAGATCTTTACTTAGTAGCTTGTTTTGTATGACTTGAAAAGCCTCTTGCTTTTTAAGTAAAAAATAATTAGGAGTGGTGAACCACCTACTTCCTTTGCATTTACTTACTCGGGGTTCAACAAAGTGGACTAGTATTCTTCTCTTGACCAATTGTGTATCCTCATTTATTTGCTCTTTAGCCCCCAATTTTTAGATTAAGCATTGGAAATTCATATACTACTTTGTTAGGATTGTCTTTTTTTCAACTTCATTAAAGTTGACTCCAGATAAAATAAATTTCAACAAAATCGGAATAAATTTACTTAAGGGCTCTAATAACCTTGGTGCCACTTAAGGCTCCCATTCATATTTTTTATCCGGTTTCTGATCTCTCCGCCTCTCTAAATCTATATAAGCCAATTTTCTTTTTAACTTCCAAAATTCAGACCTTTGGAGAAAATCACACTTTTACTGCCATCCAGAATGTGTTAAATTATAGCACATAATTATGTATTTACTAACCCATAAATATCAATCATGTATTTAGTTATGTTGATGTCAAGGTTTGTAGTCAATAAATATTTTTTTTAAACCAAATACATGTTTCAGAGGACCACAAAACGTGTATTTCTGTTGAAATCTCAAAATCGATTTTTTTCATGAAAACAATATTTTCCCTATATGGAGAAGGTAAAAACGACAAAATTTTATCCTATTTAAGTACATATTTGTTCTTCCCGCTTTTTAAAATCTAGCATTTTCTTAGATCACTATTAAGTACATTGGTATGGTGTGAGCTTTTCAGAATTAAATATTTGTTCAAGTACAATAATTGGTATTTATAGTGAAATGATAATACTCTCCTAGGCATATACATTACTCATGAAAAAATTGGTTTCAAATTATAGTGCAAGTAACTTTACGTATGATAATTTTACTACATTCTTTACATATTTATACTAATGCAACTTTCCAGTAATCCTACACCCAAAATTTCTTAGCAACTACACATGCTGCATCATCAATTCAATTGTCAATACTAAACGGAACTTCTAAGAAAACTATTTTCACCAATCATATCATTTTTATTGAATATAAACTCACTGGTAAAACATTCTTATTTGGAATTGATAAGTTTTTTGTCTTATCAGACAAAATTTTGGTACAAACAACATAAGACCCGAATTAACAATTGGGAGGCAGCTGCCTGCAGCTAGTGAGCTAGGATGGTAAGTAATAAAATGTAAAACAATAGTTAACTCCATAGACTTTTTTTATTAACTTCAAGTACATGTAAGTTAGATTATCCGGCTTTCTGGGCCAACTCCTTTGCCTTTGCTTTCTCCAATTTGCTGATTCGGGCAGCTGACTTGGACCCAAGAAGGCCACCTCCCCAGTGACGCTTGATTTCTTCATATCGGTCATTGTAATTCGTTTTAATGGCCTCAACCACCTTTGCAAGGGAAGCCCTATCACCAGCATCAACCTTTAAGCAAGGGCAAAATTATTTAAGAATGGCAAAATAAAGGAATGACTTAAAAATTTCTAAATGTTATGCTCAGTCTAGTGACTATATATATCATAGAATTCATAGGATTGGCTCTATTCTTTTTACATCATTGCATAAGTTGGCTACATAGTTGAAGCAGATAAAGAGATGGATGTTTTAACCCTTTCTGTGAAAGTGATGCAAAATGATAAAATGGACTTCTCATAAAATTAACAAACTTGACAAACAAATCATTCAACTTCAAGAGTAAATTGTATACAATCTTTACAAAATTAATGCTAGCTTGAAGGTACAAGCTTTAGTAAAGGGTTAAAACACCAATTAGAAGAAGCAGGAATTAACATACTTTACCTGAGTCAATGCAACACATGTACAGGTCTTTCTTCTCACTAAACGGCCAAGTCTTGCCTTTCCTTTAACAATACAGTAAGGGACACCCATCTTACGACACAATGCAGGGAGAAACAATACAAGCTGGAAAAAGAATGTATGAATATTAGCTATAGATATATAAAATTTATTTTATTTTTATAAAATTACGAAACTCAGTTGTCACTTTCATCAAACTGCCACAATTTAAGTGACATCAGGTGAAGAAATTCTAGCATCATTGTATAACCTAAAAAATTAACTATTACAATACATCAATCCTACGATTTAACTAAATTTTCGAGTTCTTTCTCTTTCAATTATTTCAATATGGAATTGGCAGCCTTCACCTCAACTTTGTGTAATTCCATCATTAAAAATCTTTTAACATACTTTTTATTTCTCAAAAATATAATCCAGGTTTCATCATCATCATCTGAGGACTAACAATAAGCCAAGAATCGAAGCTCAGGTTGAATTAGGGAATAATGAAAAGTGTTACATTAAAAGTTTTTTTTTACTTTCATTAGTTTATATTTCACTGCAATATAATACAAAATATCTGGTTCCATTATAGATGATTAACTCTCAAATAAATTACTCAAGCAATTCAATCATCACACACAGGATTATTCTACGGCCTAGAAATTTTTAATACCACAAATGAAAAACAAGACTAATAAACCAATATTCAATAGCATGCAGTCTATATTAACTTTGCCAAAAGAAGTTTTTAAGTTTCAGGATATAGAGTGTACTTCTTGTATTCTACCAAATGCAGGGTCAAATCAAGCAAACTTCTATTAATATATAACAACAGGAGACCAACATAACTAATTTATGCTAATAGCACACCTCAATAGGATCAACATCATGGGCTATCACCACAACTTGAGCTTTCTTCTGTTCCACAAGTTTCACGACCGTATTTGTTCCCATTCGAACAGTATTTGGCCGTTTTGTGGGAGCGACAGGAGGTGCAGGGCCCTTCTTTTTCTCAGCTGCAATTCTTTCCTCTGCTTTTGCACGAAGGCGTGCCTTTTTGGCTATAGCAGTTTCAGGCCGGTACTTTTCAAGAATGCGGAAGAGCTGTTTTGCTGCAAACATAAGCGGCTTCATATTACATCCAAAATGTTAGATTGACAAAAATGAATTTCAGTTAGATAAAGGTGGAGACTACAGTGAAATTGACGATAAATGAGAAATCTAACTCCTTAAGCGTAAAGTTCAAAAATAAGAGACAGGAAAAAGGTGAAAAGTCAATGAAAAATACAAACAAAATTATTAGTGTGTGTGGGTTTTCTAAAGATATCAAACTCGATTTGATGTTTATTTTTTATAATTAATAAATCGAGGAATGGTCAAGTATTATTTTGTTGTATTTCACAAGTGAACTTTATGGTGGGATAGATGTCGTTGAGTTGATTCACAAAGTCATCTAATTTTTGTTAAAATTGAAAATATATCATCTACATATCTTCTGGGAAGTAATTAAATTTTTCTTTACAATTGTTTTCAAAAGAGTACATAAATATATTGGCAACGAAAGGTGATCGAGGGTTTCCCATGGACATGCCTTGGATTTGTTTGTAGAATTCTTGTTTGAATTGAAATACAGTTTGTGACATACACAAGTTGGTGAGCAATACATATTCATTAACAATTTCATCTGGAATATTTTGGTTTTGTAGCAGGCTTTTTAATATTTGGGAAGTTTCCTCAACTGGTACACTGGGGAAAAGGCTACTGACATCAAAGGAGACCATGATCTCCAATTCTTTTAGTGTTAAAATTTTCAATTTATTTATCAATTCATAAGAGTTTTTTATAGAGTGTTTATCTGGAAATGACATTTGTTGGAGTTTTATCCCCAAAAACTCTTTCCATCCCATCAGCCAAAAAATAGCTGTTTTACACCATTTAGTGGATAGACTCTGCAATGTGCCTCTTAACAAACACAGATGAAAATGAACTAAAACATAATAGAAATAGCCACAAACCTGGGATTCAACAACAATTTAATTAATAAATTAGATAGAAAAAACAGTTTCAAAAACATTGATGAACTCCACCTTTTTTAAAATTGAAAATAGAAAGGAGATCAAGTACATAAAACTACCTTATTTCCCACCACTAAATCAAGGTTTAGACAAGATTTTTAAACAGAAGAAATACTCAATAGTATAGCTGAATCCACAAAATTTTAAAAATTTATTAGGCAGTACAAAATACAAAACTGAAAACTTAGACAAATCAGGGATTTATAAGATACATTGTTAACACTGTGACAAACAATATATAAGTCAAACAAAAATGAAATTAGTCACACGGTTTAAAGAACACCTAGCACATACTAAATATAACTGGTTTGAAAAATCAAGTATGGCTAATCACATTTTCAAGACTGGACATGGCATAAACTTAAATGACATAAAATTATTAATTTCATCTAACAATTCTCTCGACTCCTTAGAAAATCTACACATCTATAAAAACTATCATGAACAGACACTGATTTCAACAAAACCTTATACAAACTCACTGATTAGAACAAACACACCAAAATTTTTTTCATACTTCAGTCGCCGTTCGTTCCTCTTCAAAACGAAATACTCTCACATCTCCACAGTTGACTTCTAGTCACTGTTGATCACAGGTCACCCCTGAAGATGCCCACGTTGTGGGCGAAATGCAATACAATCCTTTCGTTTTTTGGCTAAAGGAGTTCACGCTACTAAAACATGAGATGTGATGGTTGGAATCAGAAGAGAGAAATCTATCTGTGTTGGTTTTCGATAAATGTTGAATTTTAACTTGTTGTTGTGTCTTATTAATAATAAGTCTAAGAAGGGTAGTGTGTTGTCTTTTTCTTTTTCCAGTGCGAATTTAATCGAGTCGTATTGGTCATTAAGTTCTTGAAGGAAGTTGGTGATATTGTATTTTGATGTGTCAAAAACTGCAAAGATGTCATCAACGTATCTAAGCCAAGTTTTGGGGAAGTAACTGAAGGTGGCTTTGCACTGATTTTTAAATTGGCCATGAATAGCTTTGAAAGGAATGGTGACAGAATTTCTCATTATTGTGCCATGGTTTTTCTGGTCTATATTGTTGTTTATTTGGAAGAAATTTTGTTTCATGCAAAGGCATGTTAATAGGACGTACTCATCGACTATTTTTTGTGGTAGGGCTTGTTCTTTGAGCCAAGATTCAAGGAAATTTAGTGTTTCTTCTATTGGTAAGCTGGGAAAAAGGGAAACAACATCAAATGAAACAAGAATTTAAGTGTCTTTGAGAGATAGTTTTTTGACTTCGTTAATGAAGTGGGTGTTATTTTTAATAAGTGATTCTTAAGAAAGAGGACATTGTTTGAAATGCTCATTTAGCCATTGGGAAATTTTTTATGTTGGAGAGTTGATGGCCGAGACGATGGGTCTGAGGGGGATCTTTATGTATTTTTGGGAGGCAGTACATTCTAGGGATTAAGGGGTTTGAGATATGAAGTTGCATTTGTAGTTTTTTTCATGATTATTGAGGTGCAAGTTTTTAAGGTGTTTTTTGTCTGTGATCAACTTGTTTAAGGGGATTTTGGGAATTTTTGTGTAGGGTCCTTCTTCTAACATAGTATTAACCTTTTCATAGTGTTGTTGTTTTTCCATTATGACAAGTTTCCCTTGTCTGCCTTCAAATAAAAGCAGTACTTGTTATTTAGTGTTTTAATGGTATTGTATTCTCGGTGGCAGATGTGTTTTGGAGAAATTGTTTAATCTGTAGTAAGGATGTTTCTAATAATATTTTTCGTGTTACGATTTCACTGTGGATTCAATGTCTGCAACGAGGTCTTCTGTTGGAGGTTTCTTGTAAGGGAGGGTATTTGAGACCTTTTTCCAAAAATCTAGCAGATTTTGACCTGTCTCTTTGTAAAATTCCATATCTCGAAAACCAATGAAGATATAGTTTATTCCTGTTTCAAAAATAACTTTTATCTTTTCTCACCATTTCATCCACATATATTACCACATAATCCTAATAGTAGGTAAGTTACACAATGTGAAAGCCTCGTTCGGTTTTATTTCATTTTTAACAACAATGAATTGCTTTGTGTGTTCCTTTTAATGGTATGTGGGGCTTATGGAACACTTGCCAAAGCTACAGAAAAATTTTCGTGAGATTTCAGCGAATAGACAGATTTGGCCGTTCAAATATGAATACGGCAGAAGAAACTCGGAAGTTTCGATGAAAACGCGAGAACTATTGTTTAACCAAGCAAAAACGGCGAATATTCGGTTTAAAAAAGTATTTAGTTTATTTTCTTACTCATTTTGTTAATTTCCCATAGTTCGTTTGTTTAAGAGTAATTATGCCAAAAACGACGAAAATCTGGATTTTGCACGATTTGGCAACGCCCGCCTGCACGGACGACGTGAAACGCTCTATATAACAGACCTAAAATATCAAGCATATTCCCACCATGCCTACAAAATTTGGCATCAGATGAAGCATTTCTTAAATTTTTAACCAACAAAGAATGGTTGCATTCAAATCAACTACAGATTTTAGATTACTATACTAAAACTGAAATTAACAATAAATACTTTAAATAATGACTTGATAAATACTATTATAAAATAGAACTCTCAAACGAGGGCAAAAATGGTCTAGGAAAATACTAGAATACTTACTTTCAGTTTAAGATAATGACAATATAAAAACGCTATAAAATTTTAAAATAAGATTTAATGGTGTAGATAAATTGAACTACATTTTACCTAGTAAATCACCAGAATGGTGGGTGGCATGGGCCAGAATCTGAGTAGGTTTCCTTTAATTACAAAATTCGTCCCTACGCCATGTTGGTACTTAAAATATTTGTGCAAATTACAAATCGTCATTAGACAACGGTTACTTTCCAAGGTTATTCATATTTGTGTAGTTCAAAAACATTTTATGTGTCCAGTACCCAGTACCAGTTTTACGGTCAATCCATATACACGTAATGAACTCGGCCCTAATTCACTCATTGAAAACGGGATTTTGGGGTACACTTCTCAGAGACTTCATTTTTCCCTTTCCCTATTTCCATTTTTCACGCTTCCCAATATTGCGTACACAAAATCCGACGATCGTTCTTGTTATTATTCTTAAGGCTACGAATCAGAATAAGTACTATTGGTGGTAGAAGATTTTTCTTCATGGTTTGCTAAGATAGCAAATACATCATCATTTTCGTAGCAACGTATAATAACTATACATAAATATTCGAGCCCATACCTGTCTGTTTATCAAGAGATTGACTAAACTGGTTGATGGGAGGAGGCACCTTGAGTCTTTTCTGCAGAACTGCTTTCTGCCGCTGGATACGGATGTATTTTGGCCATCGTACGAAGCGGCTCAAATCGCGTTTCGGTTGGATGTCCTGACCTAAAAAATATAACATCACGATTATAAAAAACATCTCAAATAGATTTTTAAAAACCTAAATTATATAAATGACTGTGCATCAGTGAAATTATGGTGGCAAAAACTTTCTCAGCATACATTATAAGATAGCAAATACGGTCATCATTGCACAATCATTTTTTTTAAAACTCCAAGATTATCGTAAACTTATTCGCTTTACCAGCATGCAAACTCAAATACCTTCACACTACTTACCGATCGCATAGTTTCGCGGCCTCTTCTCAAACAAGGGATTTACGATTTTTTTGTGTTCTGTTTTTTTCACAGCAAGGGGTGCTGCTGCTACTTTCTTCCCCTTCTTCTTAGGCTACAAAATTACAATTATTAGTTATTACCTTATATTTCATTACAACCGCAATGAGACATGTGCGTTGCTGAAATCCAACCAAATCCTTCACAAATATTGGCAGATCTAACTTATATCTTACTTGAAAAGTAATTTACATGATTAATACACAAATATTACCTTCTTTTGAACCATTTTTCTATAACTATTGACAACGGATGCCTAAAGAAATTAGCAGATTTCCTGCTACAAAATTTCAGAAAATAACCACGGTGAACGTGGCTTGTTAGAGGAAGTACTACAATCGAAATGATCGATATATAGCGATAACAGGGTGATAGCGATTGCTTCGTTGCTTCCAAACAATCGATATATTCTATCGACTGTCTCACCGTCTAGTAAACTGACCGCAATTTCGACTTACATTAGTTTGTTAGTGAAATAGTAGTTAAGGTGAAAGGTTGATTATTTCAAATAAATTCTCTAGCGCATGCATTTATTTGTACCGGCATAATTATTTGTTGCCTCAATGTCTCATCAACGAAGCCTTCCCCAGAGTAAGGAGGCACTCCTTAAATCATACACAACGAGATTAAAAGATGATGTTAAGTCAATGTTGGAGAACTTCGAAGGTAAATTGTTTTACTAAATTATCAAAAAGCTTATTCCGTTCAAATGGTCGTAGTGATTTTGTTTATATTCAATTTATAAATACTAAGGAAAATGCTAAAAATAAATTTCATCCGCAGTTATATCTGGTGATATCTAGTTTTAGTTCTCAAGTTAAACAGTGGATGCTCTTTACTTTCTATTTATTGTAAGTAGCAAAGTAATATAATGATATATAATTAACTTGATAAGTAAGACAATATATATGGCCTATAATGTCTGAGAATTTAGAAGATTGTGTATCGTTTAATGTAAAGGTAGGTTAGGAAGATATTATTTGAATAGATCAACGATAGTGTGGAGTGTGTTTCAAAGGAAATATGGAAGAACTTTGGTAGATTAATGTCTAATAAGTCATTGCAATGGTCTAAGGAATGATTTGCACAGAGAGAATAGCTATAGTGGACACATTGAATCACCTCCCACTCAAGAAATTAAAAAGTTGTGACCAATATAGTAGTTTATTTACCCTTTGATAAAGAAAATTTGAATCGAGATTATTAATTAGTCGTTTAGATATGTATTAAAAAAGATGGTAAAAATTAGATTTTAGTGAATGCCTTAGGATGGTTGGCAACTTTCTTATTTAAATCAGAGGATTCAAAACTTTCGGCATGCGGATTTTCCCTTGCATAATTATTACAAAAGTTTCTGGTATAAATTCTCCCGTAAAGAATTCTGATTGCTATGCATTTTGAGCTGGAGACATCTATAACCAATGTACAGAGGAAACAGTATGGCATTGTTTGTATATTATTTTTTATATTAGGAGATCTATTTTATTTGTGTAGACTTAAGTTAGTCGAGTTTGAAATCTGCTATAAAGTAGACGTCTTAAGTGATGATTCTTCGTCTATAGCAGTGGTTCCCAACCGGTGGTTTGCGAACCCGCAAGGGGTTCA
The DNA here is from genome assembly GCA_028673005.1 of Tanypteryx hageni. NCBI lineage: Eukaryota > Metazoa > Arthropoda > Insecta > Odonata > Petaluridae > Tanypteryx > Tanypteryx hageni. The sequence goes on from CM054116.1 coordinate 99,094,786, forward strand.
TGAAATTTTTTCAGGGGGTTCGCCAAAAATTATATGTAATGGAGGATTTTACTTATGGATATCTATTTAAAATGAATACTTCAATAAATGTCATCAAAATTACGGGAATGAATATATTTTCTATTACAGTACTGTCGTTAATGGCCTATTGCATTTAAATTGTTTCGAAGTATTTTCTATTTAATAGCAATGTAAACTGGATGACTTATTGTCATGAGTTTTTCCAGTGAACCTTGACCACTGCTATGGTATTTCCCAAATGCGAGACGAGAGGATTTCTCTACGCTATGCTTGTCTATCTATGTACATTGTATGTATATTGGTCGTTTCTTGTAATCGATGTGTAAGAGTTGTCAGTTACGAACTTTTGTTACAGTATAAAGGTTTCATTTCTGTTTCGATGTGAGTGCTAATGATAGGAAGTTATCTTTCTTCCTAAATTTTTATAACTGATTCATTGCACTACCTCTTATATACCCATTGCGCGTAGGCAAGAGGGAATCAGCAGGTCATAAAAAAATTAAAATGTGGGTGCTTTGGTGTCTATTTAACTTTTTACCTAATTATCATATTGAATATATAGTTCCATTTTTATATTTCTGGAAATAATACCCATAATGGACAATTGGTTGAAAACTGGAAGTGTTAAAAAAGTGGCATGTGAGGCAGAAAACAGAATATCTTTAGTAGGGGGTTCGCGGCAAACAAAAATGTTAAATAAGGGGTTCGCAACATGAAAAAGTTTGGAAACCACTGGGTCTATAGCTTATAGAATGAAATTTCAATGAGGCAGGGTACTTTTTGTTGAAAGCTATTTACTCAACCAATTCATGGATACAGTATTTATTGGATCATCTGTTAGCTTTAAGTCATTTGATCAGGTTTGAAATTCATTTTTGAACATTTTCTAGAATAAAATTTTGTATATTTGTTCACCTCCGATGAAATTGGATTTTTTCCCATTTGAAGTGTTATTCGTAATAAAGCTATAATAGGATGAAGTATCCAAGAATTAGCCAAAAATTTCATTTATTGATTTGAGAGTTGTTTGAAAGACAGACTTGTTTTTCATTTTGTGAATATCTTTGCAGAAATAGTTAAACTTGCCAAAGGAGACACCGATACTCAACTGACACGAATTACTCAGTGTGAGAAGGACCATTTTGAAATGCATGTCAGAGCTGCCAATATTGTAAGCAAATTGCTTTATGTCTGGAACCAAAGTCATGCTTTTATAATTTTTTATTAATATTAAAGTTTTCTTATAGGTGAGAGCTGGAGAGTCTCTGATGAAACTTGTTTCAGATATTAAACAGTACTTAATTTTGAATGACTTTCCATCTGTGAATGAAGCTATTGCCCAAAACTCGAAATTATTTCGAACAAAACAGCAAGAATGTGACCAGAAACTGATGAGTCTTAGAGATGATATGGCAGCTGATCTATATGACTTGGAAGAAGAATATTACACTTCAATTTATAAATAGAACCCCTTATCTTTTTATACAAATGTAAATTTAAGTAATATTTCATCATCATTGAACAATAATTGTACAAATATTTGTCTTCTGTGAAGATATGTTATATTAATTTCTTTATCAAAGTGAATAAACTTTTATTACTTTAGTCATATAATTGGTAAAACATTTTAATAGTATTTCCATAGTTAAACTTCTTGGGTTTGAAAGCTTAAAATACTGTTTCATATGGTTATACATATATGATCCTACCTTAGAATGATTTTGGTTAGAAATAGGGCTTTAATTAAACTTCAGAATCACAAAGATTTCTTATGGAGAAGCAAAATTTCCTCTTGATTTAAATGTATATTTTGTAGTCTGTTAATTTGGAAAATAATCAATCACATCTACTTCTGCGAAGTGTTGCTCATCTAAATCCCAATAATCTTGATTTTTTACTATATGTGTTCCTTCAGAACCTAGGTCGTGTCCTAATAAAATAGTGGAAAATTACAAGATTGTTATTTAGTAATCAATATGGAATTATTCCACCACATCAGGCCTTCAACAGTTGAATTAATTCCTTCAGAATGTTTAATTTTTTAAACTTTTCAGTTTGATCAATCATTTTTTACCAAAAAATAAATCATTTTCCAGCTAAATGTATTGTCAATTCATCTTTGGTTACCTTAAAAATTATGGGGCATTGACAGGTGCAGGTGGACTGGACTATATCTCAGAGGTGGCCAAACTAGCACTCAAGATGCATGCAGATTTTTTTTCTTAATGAGCGACTCTTTTAACTTAATATAAGGCTCTTTTACATGTCTATTTACGGGTGTGTCAATGCTTTTCACTAAAGAACACACTATGAATTGAGATGTTTTGCCTCGGGGACACTCATTTTCTCTGTATTGTTTCAAGTACAGGTTATGTTTATCATTTGCAAATTTATGTGCACAATGTATGACTTGCGGCTTCGAGAGCAAGTAGGTTTGGCCACTCCTGGTATATCCTCACATGGTAAGGCATGATGATTTTGTTGCTTACCCTTCTCTTTGGCTTATAGTTAAAAGCTGTTTTAATTTTTTTTGCTACTGTATGTACAATATTTTATTTTTTGCAAGATTCTTGAGACTAATTATCAAGTGAATATAGTATTCTGTCAGAAATCAATTTCACTTTACTTCATTTACGTTGGTGCAATAATATTAATGATGGCAATGGAAGTATCTGTTCAGTGAAAAAAAATTTTGTCTTTGAGGTGCAATCTGATGCAGAAAGATTTTTCTTGCTGCTGAGCATGGTTATCAAAATGAAACAATTAGCAGTTTGCTTATCTTTTGGGTTCACATCTTTTCCATCAAAAATTAATGCCTTACCGGATTTTGTTTTCTTTCTATGCTTAACTTATATTTTCTTAAGCCAATTATTTGCCTGAATCTTTATGCCAAATGTTTGTGAATAATTAATTATAATGGATAAGAAACATCTAAAAATTCAAAGAGCCTCATGCAAACTTAAATTGCTATTTAATTTTTCGCTCAATTCGGTTAACTGTTCCAAATAAGATAGATGCTACAGTTTCGGAGTTACAGCTACGTGCGATTGTGCGGAAAATTTTAAAAGTGGCGCCGTTGCATGGTTGCACTGAGCTGCCACCTAACAGCCGAATTGGTATAAATATATGAGAATTTGCTCGTCATGGTGTTGGCTATTAGCGATTCTTTCGAGTAACAAAGTGTTTGAACGCTTACTGTTGTAAAATATGAATTAATATTCGCTTTTATCCGTTTATTAAGGTATTTTGATTGAGGAAGTCTGATTTTCATAATGATTTAAGAGATGTTATCGTAAAAGAAAAACCTGATTTTCTATTCTGCATGCTTTGCGCTCACAATCAGTACTCTACCCTCTCTGAATCAACATGAATAGAATTGTTGTATCAAAGCAGCTAAACCTAACCCCGACCGGTGCTGTTATATTTCTTCATGGATCTGGTCAGTTATCTTTCGTAAAAGATTTATATATTTGTCTATTTTATTATTAATGCGGCATGTTGTGACGTTCTGGGATTAGGTGATACTGGCAATGGAATAAAAATGTGGATCAAACAGTTGTTGGGAAAGGAATTGAATTTCCCTCATGTGCGAGTATTATTTCCTACTGCGCCTTTGTTGCCTTACACACCAATGGGAGGTTCTGTAAGTGTGTTTTTACCGCGTTTTTGTTTGAACTGACCCTATTTGAATGCCATTTATAATGCAGAAACGATATAATTGTGTTGGAGGTATCACTTGAAATCTTAATTATTTGGGATAACCATTATTTTGTTGAATAATTTCAGTTGAGTAATGTTTGGTTTGACCGTATAAGTATATGCCCGACAGTCCCGGAAAGCTTGGAAAGTATTAACTCTTCAGGAGAAACCATTCAAGGTTTAATACAGAAAGAGGTTGCTTCGGGAATTCCACCGGAACGCATTATTATAGGTAGTAATATTAATTTAATGATGATGAAATAATATTAGACCATTATTTGACGAAAGGAGAACATTTTCAGGTGGATTCTCAATGGGTGGAGCAATGGCAATACATTTGGCCTATAGAATGCTACCTCAAGTCGCTGGTTGTTTTGCTATCTCGTCTTTTCTTAACGATTCCTCAGTCGTTTATGAGGTATGGCTTAAAAATAAGTTGAGTATAAATGAATGCATTTCACCAGAGCCTTAATAGAATGTTAGTGTGGATAAATATAATATTTTCAGACTCTGAAGACAAACTCGGGGAATATAGGACCACCTTTGCTTATGATGCATGGAGATAGTGATTCATTGGTGCCATCTGAGTGGGGTATGAATACATTCACATCCTTAAAGAAATTGGGAATTGAGGGCTCATTTTCTTTGATGAAGAATGTTTTACATGAGATAGCAGAAGAGGAAATTTTGCATCTAATAAACTGGATAAATGTTAAAATACCGGTAACGTGATTGTGCAACTACGAATACGTAGAATCATTTTGCATAGTTATCATTATACAAGAGTTTTATTTTGTAACCTAAATAAAGATTACTATGGTATTCTCATGTTTTAGTTAAAAATACTTGATAATTCTCAGTCATCTCCACATAACCTTTAAATTTCTCATTTTGGTTTCACAAACACTTTTGATTATTATTTCCATTAGTCACATATCAATTGTGGTTGTGATCTCAATGTAAGTTTATTTGTGGATTAGCTCTATGTGGATTGGTATTTTGTGAGATAACTGAGGTGATTTGCCTTCTTGCATGTCTTTTTTAACCGTTTTTAATTTAAATTATCAAGAAAAAAACTTTTCACACATGCAATTTGTGGGATATTACACCCTGGCTCTGATTCTTTGTACACAGCATTGAGGTTGGATTTTTATGATGCATAATAGTGACTTCCCTGATATACACTTTTAGACAATTTTGTGGGAGTTTCTTACATACTCAGGAGTTATCTCAACACATAATGACCAATTTAAAAAGTTGCATCTTAATCTTTATCGTATTGAGATGGACTGTCCCATTCACATTACTCTCTCGTAATTCACGAGATACTTAAGCTTTAAACAGTGGCGGCTCGTGTATAGGCACTGCGGAACTGCAGCACCCCCTATTTCCACTTGATATTATCGATAACATTTAATATAATGATTCCTTTTTTCTTTAATTCTTTCTTTATTTTTGTAGTACAATATATATTCCTTAAGCTTAATGTCAGTACTTCAGTAGCCATCCCCCAGTTTATGAAAAAGATACAAAAATCTTTGTATGGAACTGTGCGCTTCACAGTGCCAGCGACGTGGTGTTTGACTGTTGTGCGCATGCGCACATAGGAGGGGGGGTGGGGAGCAAGGCGGGACTGCCAGGTAGAGAGAGCACTGTTGCTCTCGCAGTGCTGGCTCTGGCGTGATGGTGGAAGGAAGTTTTTTTTATTCAGCGTGTGTTGTGCTTAAAAACCGTGTACCATATTCTTGAATGTGATAAAGTGTAGAAGAGTGTAGAATTAGATTATTATTCTGCTTCCAGCTATTCTATTTGATTCATTTTTTTCGGTTCTTTTATGGATTTCATTTTTAAATTAATAGATCAAGCTTGAACTGTAACAATTTAAGTTAAAGTAAGTAAAAAATGTTTGGTTTTTTTTGTTAAGATTTTATCAAGTTCCTGAATAAATTTTCTTTTTATACATGTTTTTTTCCTTTTACACAATTTTAAAACAAAGGCTAAAAATTTTCTGGAGCAGCACCCCCACTATTTTAAGCTACGAGCCGCCACTGGCTTTAAACAATACGACCCTTTTAAAATAATACTGGTGCTGACACAAGACAGTCGGATATTACACAATGGTAATGTGACAGGCAAAATGCTTACAAATATACTAGAATCAAATAATACATAACAGAAATATACAAAAGAAATATTCAATAGGATTGTTCATTTTGGAGGGATGATATACGATACAAAAATTGCATCTGGATATGGGTAGGAAATCTCACCAGCTATGGTGCCTTGTCTCGGCTTCCTTGCTAGTACCTGCCGTTCTCTCTTGGCCCCCTCTGTGCAGTCTCTCTTCAAGCCTCTCCTTCCATTCATGACTGTCGCTGTTTTCTCATTGCTAGCCTCGCAGCCTGCTCTCCGACATTGCCACTTTCAAACTCCCTTGTTTTGATCTCTTCTTGAGATGAGTTAGTGGGGTTTTTCGTTTAATTGTTAAATTTATAATATATTTCTGATGTTACTCTGCACGCTAAAAAATTAACTTTCAATAGTTATAAAGATCATTTATCAGTTTAGAGAAACAACAGAAATAAATCATTAATTTTACAATTTATAGAACAATCATTAACAAATTGTTGCAGTTTTTACTATTGGGCATTAATGGATTAAAGAATGATCAAGCAATCTTCCCTTAAGTTTTTGCAAATGATCTAGAATTTTATCAGTTTTTTTAAATGCATGATGAAATGCCTACCTAACTGGCAACTCTTACTAGCTATCAGCACAAAAAGATAATTAAAACTAGCAAAATTCAATCAAATAGAAATAAGAAATGAAAATTGATATCTACAGCACTGATTTTAGAGATGTTATCTGAGTCACCTTGAGATCACCGTTAAATTTTTAAGAGCAAAAAAGCATAGATAAAAAGACCAAAATTTTATATGCCAAATAAAATGGACAGTTTATGAATAACTTGGTGTAAAACAAGAGTTGTCCTATTCAACATCTAATGCTGACTTTGGATCAATAAATGGTGATATGATCTGAATTCAGCTTTTAAATCTGCATCTTATTTGAAAACTCAAGGGTTACTATTGTCTAAAATGTAAATTAACCCCATAAGTCATGGATGGGCATTTTATGTGGCCTGCGATGCCATTATGACAGTGAACCGTAATATAGAATACAGTGATAAAGAACATTATTTATTATTGATTTTCACTTACAGGATCTCTCGCATAATCTCAAGTAACTTGCGATGTGAACCTTAATGTGGTCTGCCGAAGCATTTTCATCTGCTAATGCGGCCTGCATAAGTACCTGCGACTGTTAATGTGGCCACCACATAAAAGTTTGCTCCCCCTGCCTTAAGTAGTAACCTTTCTGGACTTCAACGCTAGACTTTTTTCAAGATAATTGATACTTGAATCAATTGTCTTCATTTTTCTTTTTGAATAATTATTTCATTGAATAAGTTTAAGGCTATTACCTTTTTAACTTTTATAGTGATCTTTTACAAGCTTCTTTTTGTACAATATGTTTCTAAACAATTTTAGGGATGAAGCAGAATGTTTTGGCAAGTTTATCTTGTCTCTTTTCACTCAGGACAAACATTGGATGACCAGATTCTGAGGAAGCAGAACTGGGACGTGTGTTCTGATGAATAATAAAAATCGGGAGTGTGATTTTTATTTTTTTTGTCATTTATATGCTATGTAAACATATTTTGAGTAGCTTGGTTATAATTTTGTTCAAAGGTAGTAAAAGAAATTCTACAAATTTTAACGTTACGTACACATTATTTATTACAAAATCAATCATGAAATTAATGTGAATAAATATTTTAAGGTCACATTTAGTATAAACTACTGAGATAATACTGTTGCAAAGAGGACAAATCAAATAGTACAAATGTTAAAAGAAATATAGGGTGTCCCAAAAAATTCTTTTGGGACATGGTATCTCAGAAAACCAGGACATTGGGACAAACACAACACTGCTGGGGAATTCTTTTTCAGCATTTGGTTGTTTTTGGGTAGTGCTTAGGATGTATTGTTGGCTCAGTGATAGATTGTTTTCTTCCTTGAAATGATTATATGACCATTCCATACTTCATAATAATCTATCCGATACTGCAGAAGAGATTGTTGTGCTGCACTCCTTTTTAGCACGTTCTCTTAAAAGCAAAAATGTGCTTGTGTTTTCACTCGGTCTGTCCATCTATGGGCTATCAACTTTTTTTATTTTAAGAGATGTTTGGAAAAATTGTTGAATTAGAGCACTTTTTTATCAATCTATGAATTTTCTATGGATTGGATTTTCTGGATTGTTCATAGATTTTCTGCCCAGCCAGTTAAAATTCGGAAAACTCAAAACTTTGAAATGTTATTCTAGCCAAACTACTGAAGCTTAAAGGGTGCAGTTTTCATGGGTGAGAAAATCTAGTGTAGATCTACATTCCAACAGTGAGGGTTGCCCCCTCCCCAAAGGGGAAAAATTTTAAGAAAATATGCTTCCACCTCTTGCTTTAGCAAAGATATCTTACATATCATAGTATCTAGTACAGAGAGTCTCACCGTGGTGCCCGCCGGGGTATTTTTAGGTGCCCGTCGAGGCATTTCCAGGCACCCATTGTTATAATAGCGAGGCAATGCCATAGAGGCACAATATTGAAATATACTTCAAGGTTAGTCAATCATCATTTGATATGAATTTTCCACTGGGTAAAAAGAAAGTTAGTGGTTTAGATCTAAATTATTGGAGCAGTAATCTATATTTACTAAGTCGAAAAATGCTACATTAGCTTCTTTTAAAATGGTTCATTTATTAGCATCAAAGAAAAAGCCGCTTGAAGATGGCCAACTTATTAAGGAAGCATCCATTGCAAATGGTGAGGAATTTTTTGATGAATTTTTAAATAAAGAAGAAATAATGAAAACTTTCAAATGACACAATTACTAGAAAAGTGACTGCCATTTTGCATGATATGAAAATTGAACTGCAGACTTATCTAAAAAAAATGTGATTGGTATTCCCTTCAACTTGTTGAAAGCAGAGATGGAATAGGCTTCATGTTTATCACTGGCTGAAACTATCCGGAAAATCTTAGCTTCCCAGTTCTTATTGCTTCAAAATTTTACGCATGGACGGACACAGTGAAAACATAAGCGATTTAAAAAAATCGCTAAAAATGATGTTAGGTACTATTAATACCAGTTTGTTTTGCTTTTCTCAGAATTCATTTAAAAGATATTCAAATTTATAATCTGGCGAGTGCCCAGTGGAGAACCCTTGATCTAGTACAGTCATTCCCAACCATTTTCAATTCGCAAACCCCTTGAGCTAACTTATTTCTCATCGCTAACCCCTTGGGTTAACCTTTTATCTTCGCAAACCCCTTGAGTTATAGCAGTTTTGGTGGTGAACCCCTTATAATGGACAGTAAATTTTGTAAAAACAAAATCTTTTTGAAAGCGTTTAGTTCATGAAAAATAAAAAGTTTATATAGCATGTAAATATTTACAATAAAATCAGAATCTCTCATATTGTCATCAGTTTCTAGTTAGTACCTGGTAAAATTCAAATATAATTATTGAAACATAAGAAAAAATTTAAAACAAAACCATGCAACTAATTTGAATGAAATTAAAATATTGGTGAGAACTGAAGAACCAAGAAAGTGAAAAAGACGCCATTACCAAAATTTTCTCGCAAACCCCTAGGGGTATGCAAACCACCGGTTGGGAATCGCTAGGCTAGTAGATGAAAGAAGGGTTTTCTGTACCATCATACACTTTTTTTGTAGGCACTCCTTTCGATTGAGCCTATCTACTCAACCCATGCTTTTACTATAATCGATAATATCATCTGGCTTTCATATATTATTCTTTATCCATTTCTTTTATAATGCTCATTTTTCAACTATTATTGATCCTCTGAATTATGTGCAAAAGCTATTTTAAGCCTGAAAAACTTATGGTTTATATTACATGGCTCTAAAAGGAATGGTTCTGGGATATTTTCCCGCATACCTAACATTATGTGGGCTGCATAAAAATCAAATTTAGTTATGAATTAATTTTATATTTCCTTATGAGCATATACCCAAAATAAATTGCTAGGAAGAGAAAAATTCTGGGCTTCACCAGGAATCAAACCTACTTCTTCTGCTTAGTTGGTGGATGCTTTCATCAACTAAGCTACTAAACCAAAATGATTCTCAAATTAGAATATTTATAGCGAGGAGCAAAGTACTAAACTTGACCACACTCAAATGTCCTCACTGAAGAATAATAGAAAATTTTATTAATGTCAAATCAGTGAGATAGCTGAGTTAAGTTTCTTTGATGATTATGAATAATTGTTTTTTGATTAATGTAACTCACAGGAAGATGTTTAGTTAAAAATGCATATGTCATTAGTTTTTCTGTTTGTATATGAAATAAAGTGTCACTACATATTTTTTGATACATCTTTCATTAGTCCAAATTTCAATCTATTGTACTTTTCAACAATAATCCACATGGTAAATATTTCACATCTTCATTTTACTTGAGATTGTTACATTTAGTGATTTCTCTGAATTAATATCTTATAATATATTTTTTCAGACATTGGGGTGATGGGACCCTTAACGGTGATCCAACAAATGGGTCTAACAGAGGGTTAAGAGTGACTATACTATGCAGGAAGTTAATGAGCAGTTAAATTTTACTAAGAAATTTGTACTTCATGCTACCTTTTGATTCAATAGTATTTGTTTTCTTCTAAACTACATTTTCTGTAGTATAAAACATTTTATTCAAATACACAATTATATAGCATCAGCTGATACTGTGTAGATCAATTCTAAAGATTAATTCATCAAGCTGAAATATTTACAAGCAAGATATAAGTGGGAAGGATTGCTTGATAACAATGTCATCATTTAGAAACATTAATTATGAATGCAAAGTATTGGAACAAAATTAAACTGAAAGAAAACAATTGCCAGTTCTGACAATGAAAGGGAAAAATCAGCCTTTGAGAAACATTTGTTTCATGCAGAATAAAAGAATATTGAGAGAAATCAACTAAATGGAACTTGTACGTGAAAGCTTTCCCCGAGTCAGTCATGCATTCTTACTTTTCTGATTTATCTTTTCCAAGCTGCCTTTATGGAAATACACAAGGACTTTGCAAGAATATACATCTTGGATTAGATATTATTAACTTACCTTTAAGCCCTCAGAAGTTATGCATAAAACAATTTCCTGTGAGAAGGTTTAAAACTCCATTTCCATGTTAACAAGGTTCTTTTTACAGTAATAGCTCTAGTTTTTAACCTCATTCCTGATCATCAAAACAGCTACTGATTACTGAGATGCTTATTCCCATGGAATATTTTGGGATCGCAATTTTGTCCTACGAAAGATTTCATGAAAAGTGAAAGAGGGTTGATTTATACAGCAAGTATACCTATGCTTTCACATACATTTTTGTGCAGAAAAATTGAGGTCGACTGATATGCCACGGTATATGATAATTGTCAATTTTAGCTCAATCAGTTAATCTACACATTTCTCAATGTATAATACCATTTTATTAAGTTAACAGTACAGTAGTAGGCCACACTGGAAGTTAAGACAAAATTCATTTTCACCTACGTTCTTCTCCTAGCATATTTTTGTATCAACTCACTTTGCACCATGCCACTCATTTTTCATTTTAAAGCTATGTTCAATGACACCACAGTAGGTCTAAATTGTGTGTTAATGATATTTTACACTACAGTTAAAAGTCTACTGTACAATCACGACAAAATTATTTCTGTATTCAGGGGATCACAGCAGAGCACACCAAAAAACTCCTGATTAAAAATAAAAAAGAAAATTAATTGAGTGGTGTATAATAATCAATATAAATATATACAAGATTTACAAAAAAATTAGAAATTTACATACGCTTCATAGTTTTCATTTGACACAAATGTTTTCAAAAAAGCATAGCACACTTCACACTGCCATCTAAATCAAGAAATAATAAAACTAGTTGGGAACAATACCATGATAATTATAAAGGATTATAATTATCATTTTGAACTTACAGAACCAATTAAAATTTTGCAATCATATTTAACTATTCCTCATCGATTCAACAAAAACAAAAGGAGTTTAACAAGAAAATTTACAGCTGAATAAAGAATAATATCACACAATATGCTGACCATTCTGTCTGACAGAAATTTTCCTCCTTAAACATTAATATATTCACATAGACATTAACTACTTTTATGAAATGAGGAATGCATTTCAATTATGCTCTTGAGATCCTCAAAATTACAAATGCACAAGCCACAATGAGCAGACATTTTTCCGGCTGCATTCACTGGTTCAACCACTTTAACAACAATGTACCTGAAGAAACTAACATGGAAATGGTAAAAATCACACTTTAAAAAAGTGATAAATTGCAATCCAGGAAGTATTATATAATTGGTCGATGTAATAACTAGTATGTATCATTGGTATGTCTATAGCATATATGCCATTATTAGAAAAAAAGGCAATTAGTTTTTTAAAAAAACATTGATTAATGACACGAGATATCTGATCGATTTTGTTCTCAAGCTTTCAACTGTCTATCAACTTCATATTTAAATATGGCTATTTTAAATTTAAATGGGCAATTTGCTTATCACAATGTCCTCAATAAAACATCCAAGACATTCACATGACTGTTCCCATAAATGGAATGATTTGATATGGACACTTATACAAAAGTATCAATATACTTAAGGCTATAGTGCACCCTTTCTTACATTTTTCCGTACTCAGTGGACTATCTCATCAACAATAAGCTCTCTTCACAATGGTGTCTAAAAAGAACATTCCACACTTTCTCAATATTCAATAAAAAACTTGCATAATCCTGACAGTGACTGCCATATATAACTTGGAATAATACAAAGGCATTGTATTTAAAATCATTTTTGGAAAAGTGAAAAAATATTTCTCAAAATTAATGTGATACATTTTTACAAGCATAAATGCAACAAAAGAATTAAAACAATGAAAAATGGAATATTTAGTGTCTAAACATTATGAAAGCCTGATTTTTGCACCAAGGCCCAATGTTATGGACACGTATACATCAATAAAATCTAATCAGGAATGCGACCACACTTTTTTTACTTGGCAAACTGAATAATTGTCAGCCAACCACAACTCACAAATGACAGTCATTATTACTATTTTAGGTAAATTAGCATAAAACAGCAATTGAAATCACATGATATCCCATTTCCCAAAAACTGGGTTAGGCTCTTTAATGTGCCAATGCTTGCATCAGATAAACAACCAAGTCTACTAGGATGGATAAATAAATGAGGCACCATCAAGTTTGCATAAAGAATTTAAAATCAGCTGTAAAGAATCAATCTCTATTTACATCAGGAAGCTAATTTCAGTTGATGACTTGAAGGTTTTTTTATTTCAATTAATGTAATTCATCGTGGATATTACAAAGGGAAGAAATGGTTTGGATCAAAGACCCTATTGACATCAGGGAAGCACAGAAGAAAGTATGCCTTTCACACTGACTTACATCCTCCAACACCTTCCCAAGTCGACCAAACTTTTTACGAGATGGCTTAACTAAACCAACTAATTGGAGCATTTTATACATTTTTGTTATTTTTTAATCAAATCAGACTTATTTTATTCAGTTTGGTAAAATATTAAATGAGCCAGAAATATTTTAACTAGTGAGGCTCTCCTAATAAAACTGAATATTCATAAAACATTCCCTCAAAATATAAGGGAGTTTATGAAATGTTTACTTTTTGGAAGCTCAATTAAAAATTTAAATCAATAAAAACTTGAATACTTCAGTGTGTAAACTATTTTGACTCAAACACTTCTCTGATGACTTTTTGCTACAGCTCAAAAGAGAAGATCTGCGGCTGTTTCTGCACTCCAGGTGACACCCTCTTCGGTCGGCTTAAGGTATTCCTGTTCCTCCTCTGCTGCTTTCTCCTCTTTTGACACCTCTGCTGGGCTATGTGCATGGCTACTGCTTGGTTGAGGGATTGTCCGAGTTATGCCCAACTGGAAGTCCTCTCCTATCTGGATCTTACTAGGGGTGTAGCTGGCAAGGGAACCGCCTATGGGTAGCCAAGCAATGGGGAAATTTCAGGCCAATGAGGTACAAGGGTAGCATATGATAAACAAGCAAAAGTCAGCAATGCATACAAATGCCCGTCTTTCAAAATAACTTAAAGGAAAATATCAGCTCATGCAAAAAAAACAATGTATATAAACTAAAAAAATCTCAAATGAAAAGCAATATTGCTAGGAATGAGATTTTAAACTGTTTTAAATAACATTGATTATCCAAGCAATTCTAAAATCTACTAAAACTGTGGTCATTTATACAACCATTTCTTTTTCGCTGAATAGGTCTGATTAAAATTTATCCATTAATATTAAAGAAATGCAAGACAAATAGCTTCAATGGACAATTATCATCTAGAGGCAAAATTCGATTAATTGATGCTATGAATGAAATTATTTCAGTAAGGCTTTTTTTTTAACTCTACTTTGCTGTAAATTTACAGCAAAGGAGAGTTTTCACAACTAAAACACCATAGTCACTCCATAATACTTTTCAAACCAAGTTTTTTTGGCTTTACAATATATATGTAACCTTAAAATCACGGGAGTTGTTTACAAATATGAAAATGCATTTAATGAAGTTCTTCAAAGATGATTCAAGTTTTCCTAGCTGTTAACTCTAAGTTCAAGCATTGGAAGAATAAATGGCAGTAAATATGTGGTTAGCACTAACTGAATAATGTTCCTTTCTATTTTTACTATACATTAAACTGGCTACTTTTGATTTAATACATACAAATGGGTGAAAATAAATTTATATTACTGAACACAAAATACAAAACAATGATTTTGATATAGAACAAAAACAGAGTATAAAATTTAAAGAAAGCTACCAATTGGGTGGTATATAATCATCACAAATTATACAATAACACTAAAAAAGAAACTTCTTTCACAAGGAATCAAAATTTTAATTTAATTTAAAATATGAACATATAAAGTAAAACATTAACTAACAGTAATTAGGTATTAACAAGAGTTGCAAGAAGCTACAATCTCATGACTGTATCTGAAATATTAGACAATAATAAATAATGGAAGCAAATGGCCAATAAATTTAACCCTCCATTGGTTGCAATGTATCTACTGGGTATATGGCATAAAAAATTTCTATTTACATAGAAGTGGAGAGGTTTGTTAGGAAGGGACGTTAAGCAGTTGATCCTCTTGGTAATTTTCATAAAGAGTAGGCTAATGCCGGCACCAGGTTTCCCTCCTTCCTTCTGTGTGTGTGTGTCTGTCTGTCTGATGTGGAAGGCAATGGGAAACCACCATACCATGAATGTTTATTCCTTAGTCATCAAACCAATTGAATGATTGGTGTATTGGACCTGTCATAAGACAGAATACTTTAAGAAGGAGAGATTTGCCATTGGAGGTGTTTCAATTTTCTTTGTATCCAACAGATACATTGTGAACAATGGTGTAACTTTTTAATAGCAGTGTTTTCTAATCATGGACGAAAATTAACTTAGTTATGGATCTGATAATCATAATGATAGTGAAACTATATGAAGGTTCCATAGTGATAATAATAATGGCTGCAATGAATATTTTGGTATTGAAACAGATACTGATTAAAATCATGTTGAGAAATGTGAGAACTGATACAACACAATGGGATAGTTGGTGAAGTGAACATAAGACAAAACTGTTTTACAGGTAAGGATCAGATTACTGCAAAGAAAATCCACCATGAGTGTCTGCTGGAACTTTTCCGGGGATTGGGAAAGGGGATAGGCAAGCTTCCATAGTCAGGTTTGGCGGTATTAATATTTTAGTTGTTTATGACAATGAAAATAGAAAAGTTGTAAATTCTACATAAATATTCTTCACCTGACCATGTAACTCAGCAACAAAACCTTGGATGAGTGAAATATATTTATGTGGAATTTACTAAGTTTTATTTTCATTGTCATGAAGCAGTTCCACCAAGTTACACCGGAAACTATGACATTTTTAGTGGTCGTTTCAAGCATATTGCAGGAGGCACCCATCAGCTTGCCTGACCTCAGAAAAATGACTGTGTTAATCTCTTGATCTAACCAGACATCAATGGTTGTTTTCCCTTGAAAGAGGCCTGATCCAGAAGGGGCAGCTGCTCCCCCCCCCCATCAGATGCCCATGGAACTTGCCTTACCAAAACTTCAGGACAAAAATTTGACGATTTCTTTGATCCCTTGAATATTACAATTAATGGTCTATACAAAATGTGTTCAATTGAATCTGTCAATGAAGAAACCGATTAATCTTATTCTATGGGTGAAAACAAAAAATAATGAAATAATATAATTAATAATATAAATAAATAATTATTATGAGAGAAAATTTGTTCTGTAGTAACTTTTCTTTTGTGTTGCTTTATGTAAATAGCTGTGTAAAAGTTTGACAGGATACAGACTAACTTTAAACAAAAAATTATAAAAACAACAAAATTGCATACAAAACAAGTGAATAAATAAAAATAGGTTGAGAGTAAAATTTTACTTAAAAAGGCAGTAAAAATGCATTGCATCTGTCAGATACATTGCAACCACTCCCATAGCATCAGGTATTGCCACCATTGGAAGGTTAATTATAGTTAATTGTAGATTGAAAAGATGACACACCATGGTAAACTTCATTATAAAAATCTATTTCACCTACGATTCATAACAAGATATGAAGGCATCCTCCAGTTAACAAAGACAAGGTGCATTAGATATTAATAAAACATTTTTAATGCTTAAATGCTTCTTTATTATGGTTCTTCGTTAGAAATGAAAATGGCAATCACCTAATCAACTATCTACAACTTTACATTAAGTATTTCGTTCAAAATTTATTTATAAATAAATTTGTTATGACAAATGAATATGCAAGACAAAGTGCCCTACAATTTATATTCTGATGAGCATTTTAAGGGCAGTTTAAAATTTTCCTTCCATTCTATTTTCTTAGTTCTTCCCTTAACAGAAGGTTGGCAACAAGAATTCATCCTCAGTAAAATCTACTTTATATCTTCTTAATACTTAGCATATATGCCATGCTAGTACTATAACATAGTTTCCTTGAATTCTGTAGAAGCAAATAATGCTATATTTCTAAACATTCTATTGATTAAAAATACACTATCATTGGTAATAATAAAACAATTAGAATTATAAACTAAATAATAAATATTTATACTGGAAATAACTGAAATAAGATAGAAGAAAGCGATAATAGAAACTAATAAAATTAACTATTGCAGAAAACATAATGTAGTTTTTCAGGATAAAATAAATGGTTTTAAATAAGATGAGTTTGATAAAGATTTACACAATCGAAAAGGTAAATGCTTTTAATAGTATCATACAAATAAAAGCCAGGTTTAGAAAATGATATTTTCTATGCATGCACCTTTCACCAGGTGAACTAATTATGCAAATTCTAAACTACTGAATCATCATCCCCAGTCCATGAACGAAGTAACACATAAGTGATTCCTGTAAAATATAATTTTGAAGAGTCATAAAAATGGCTAATCTCATTAAGCCTTTGGCTAACAAGCTCCAGGAGCCAAAAAATGGACTACATTTTATGGTAAAATCTGATTGTAATAAGATTTAACTGTATTAGGATTAAATTAAACAAAAGTGCTATATTTCAATGATCTTGTCATAAATGCTCTCAAGAAATAAGACCAAATATGTGAGAGTGAAATTAACAGCAACAGATTGACATTTTTGTGAGATGAAACAATTACAGATAGTACAGTGGCAGCCCAAGGGTAAAGATAATTATAAATATTGTGACAGCACTAAAAATTATAAAATATGGTTTATTATATTTATATACTCTTATGTATGTCAGTGTATGTGAATATATATAAAAATTGATATTCATTGGCAATCTTAATATATTGTCATTATTATTGTCAATTATCACAATAAAATGACCTTACAATGCTGCATGTGAATATCATGGATACATAAAGTAATAATGTACACTTAGTATGTATTATGAAGAAGCAAGAAGTTGACCAAGTAGTATTACTAACAAAATTTTTTTCTTGTTCATAGGCTTCAAACTCACCTGCTGAAGGAGCTAATGCTGGTGTAGGAGCCGTTGTAGTGGGTGGGGGTGGATGGGCCGAGGAAGATGAAGTGCTCGCTCCAAGCATCATGCTTGGAGATGTCGGAGTAGGAGAATCATCAATGTAAGAGGATTCTGACGGATACTCAAAGGTCCGCGTAGCTTCATCGTTGAAGGTAATGCGCAACTACAGGATGAAAATGAATTATCTTAGTATTTGGTAAAATTACTCAAAAAATAAGTTTTAACTTAAACTAGTGGTACCCGCAAAAACTTTTGCAAAGTCAGTCAGACATCTGCATGTTTAAAAGTAATAATAGCCAATGTCTCCTTATAAAATTAGACAACTGATATTTTGAATGTCATGTTTGTTTTTATAATTTACATGTGCAATTTTAATTGTCTCTCATAAGAAAAAGTTCACATTCCAGTATTGAAATAAAGAAAGAACATTTTTCTTTTGGTCAATCGTTAAAAATGCCACAGCCCACACCCAGTTTACTGAATAATAATAATCTTTAATTATTAACGTTGCAATCTATTAAGTTTGAAATTACTACAACTATTATTTCGATGCTTTATAAACAACGCGAGGTGGATAACGCAATTATTTAGGCTATTTGAAGGCTTAATAGACGCTAATACAATCGGAGGCAACAATGTGGGTCGCCTTGGCAACACCCGGAAAGAGTACGAAAAAGCCATAAAATTTCGATAAGAAATGCGTGTTTCTGAGAAATTATTCCGTGCAACATCAAAACATCGCAAGAATAAGATATTTTAGTTTTAGCCGTCGAATAAAGAAAAACGGAGAAATTCGGTCAATATTTACGTTTTTAATGAATGAAAGAAATATACCTTGCACCTTGAAAAATCAAAACTCTTGTGTAAACATATGGAAAAATATAATTGTCTCTCGGAGTAGAATCCGGAACACTTCCGTAAACGAAAATAGTTTTCCCGGGGTGTCCTAGTTGGCAGAAACAAAATGGCGTTTACAGCATTTCTCTATGACAAACTGTTCAAGAGACAGACGGACAGACATTGAGTAATTATATATAAAGATATTTTTATGTGCCAGCATAAAAATGGCATAAGAAAAAGAAAACGAATTTTATTTCTGAAAATTATGCGACTGGAATCTATCATTAGGCTCTTGGCCAATTTCATAATTATGTTGTAGTGGCTTTACTCTTGGCGCTGACTTATTTTCACTTTGTATTTGACATGATAGCTACGTTTCTTATGGCAACGAAGTTTTGAGATATTAATTATCAACGTTAACAATTAATTTCTACGTATTTCACATGAAATTTTTCTAAAGTGAAGCTTGCCTCAAGCAATACTCTCCATGGAAGCCTACAATCAATGGAATTCCACTGCCAGTAATCAATGGCGCTCAATTTGCAAGAAAACATTATTAGCAGAATAGCACTGTCAAATTGGCAACTAGTGTGTTTAAAATAAAGAATTTATCAACTGCTTGAATTAATAAGGCAAAACTAAGTTTACTTTGCACATCATCTTACGTTAAAAGGAAAAACTTTTTTCATTACGGAAATCTTGTCACGGAACGCAATCAATCTAAAACCTTGAATTAGCGGTTATTATTATGCGTTTAACATACGCACAAATCCAAACACACCTTTCAGAAACATTCATAGAGATAGACTTCATTGACTGTTGCTCGTTGCGTTAATTTTTCCAGAATTTCATGTCCGTAACGCAGGAAATGTTAGCTTTCATCGCCACTGCCGCGCTAAGCACTTTCGTCGACATCGCGGAGAATATTTTTTTCCCCAAGATTCCAACGAGCGGCTCACAATGCGAGAGCGTCCTCGATTCCCTCGTTCTCTCTCCGCTCATGCGCGGAGGAGTTCAATCCGTCGTTATACGAGAAGAAAGTGCGTGGAAGCGTCGCTTGGTTGGAGACAACATCGACGGTTCTATCGCGCGATTACAGTAAATCAGCGAGGCATTTTGAACGGTTATGCTCCACCTTAAAAGTACAAACAAAAATGTCGACGAAAATATGTTAACTGGTGGACGCACTATCCGGCTCGCTTCGAAGAAGGCTGTAAATTCCGCGCTACGTTGAACTCGAGACATATCATTACGATTATTCGATAGAAGCTTGACATTCGACCATTAAGTTTCAAAACATCTGTCGATTAAAACGCGACGAAATCGCGTATTTTTTCGCCAGGGATGACAAAATTTAAGGCTTAGATGGAGGGAAGATTTTTAATCATGCTGATTACCTATTGTCAAACAATGCCAATTGAAAAGAAAATTGAGATCGACGAGCTGCCGGTTACACTTATAAGAACATCAGCGCATGCGCACATAAGGTCATTTTTTACTCTTGTGTTAGCCCGCCCAACAATGTCGAAGGCCTAAGTTTTGGGTGAAGCGAATTCGAAATTTTTTCATTATGCTTAACTATCAATTACAATTATCGAGGAAACTCGGAATTACGATGGCATACGGATGCAACAACAAGGTAGCCAAGATTTCTCGAAGACTTTTTCTTTATGAGCATGGTTTGTCAAAAAGACACAAGGAGAGACAAAATTCTTAGGAAGATAAACATGGACATGATGATGTCACGAGGACTAAATAAGCTGTTCTTGCTGTTTATTTACGTTATAGACTGAAAAAAAATTTGCGCAGTCTGAATGTGATTCCGTGACAAGTCCGTAATTATTCAAAAGACGAATCTGACCAAGCGCTCGGGACAGCCGAACAAAATCCAATACTTCCGGAAAAATCGGAGCGCATGGCCAACCCATTAATACATTTGAGTGACACTTAGGATGATCACGCGAACAAAAAAACTGGCAAAAAACCTTCTTTGCCGTTAGTTCAACCGGCTCAAAATTTTACGCCACTTCCTTTCTGGAAAATGGCATGGAATCGCTCATTGCTTCCAAATATATGGGTTTCCATTTAGAACTCGCACCACACGAAACGAGTATAAGGGTATTTCAAAGTCTAACGCCTTCGACGCCCGAAGCCCAGAAATTTTGCTTCTTATATCCTCTGAACCTTTTCATAAAACTATAACAAGTAAAACATGTTCAATACTCCAACGAATTATACGTTCACCGTTTCATCGACACGTTTGCATCAGAAAATGTATGCGAACTTCCAGCGTAAAATTGACATAAGTGTACAGACGGGCCAATGAAGGATCGAAGGAATGATAGTCTGTCCTTTTAGCTACAGCAGCGGATAACATTGAAAAGATTCGAGTCGTCTGCAATACTATATCAAGCAGAGCAATTTGTCTTACGAATAAAAAAAATATTAGTCACTTTCGCCGAAGTCACCTAATTCCTAACGTGCTCATTCACCGTGCTTAACAGGTAAACGTTCATTCGTGGGAACGTGGAAGAATCCAAAACAGAGATAATGCAATCTCTGGAAGTTTTTAACAACAAATTTTGTTGGTATATATGCGCTTTCATTACGTAACCAACAGTGACGCTTGCCTCATTGCGGATCAGAAAAAATAAAGAGGATTATTTTCTGGAAGACAAGGCCATTAAAAATACGGAGAGCGATTGGCAATAGATGACAGACAGCGGTGGAGAGTTTTCGCTCTAATTTCCTTGGAACGGTAAGCTTCTGCGCCTCGTTGCGCTTTATGCCGAACAGTTTAGTTAGTCGCCCTCACGGAACAGCCATGATCTCATGTGGCGCCACATTATAGTAAGCACCAGTTGGCATTCCTTGTAGGAGGATCACGATAATCCCCCCCCCCCCCCCCGTCTATACCCAATTCATTTCGGTGCGTGGGTAGCATCGCATGACACTTAACATCACTAGATTTCGACATTTCTCCTTTTCCTTTCCCATTCCTCAAAGTTGCCTCGTACCGCCGAATTCTCCCCGAACTTTAATCAACAAGTGTTCGAAACGAATACTGAACTGGTGCACAATTTCATAATTACAAGCGAACTTTTGTAATTCGTACGTCTATAATTCGAATTTTTGTTAACTCGAAGATATATTTGTATTTTTGTTATTAACTATATTCTTTCTTTGAGGTTCGAGTTATGAATATTCAGCAGTATGATTTGTTTGTGCGATGCAGATCTAACATTTTTATCCTAAAATTGCCCGGATTTTACGGTTTTAGAGTAAAAATAATAATGAACTGTTTCAATCCAAGGATATTTTAGATACATTTTCATCAAAATGAAAAGTGGAAACAAACAGGTTCCTTTAAACATTTTCGGCACGAATAACTTGAAAAAGCAGCAAATTCACCTTATTCTATTCAAAATTTGACGTCTGATAACGTGGAGCTTCGAAGCAAAGCTCCATACGTGGAAAGCCAGTACTCTTTAGCCACTTCCACATGTACAACACTTTGAAACTGTGATTCCAGCTTTTTATCATAGTGGGTTTCATTTCTTGCGATTCTATGACAACAAAACCTTACTTCACCAAATTAGTGGACCTACAAATGGAAACAAATGCTTAGGGATCGTCAATAAACGGATTGTGGCAGAAAAAACGCGAAAATCCGGAATTGGGCAATGACAACCATTAAGGACCAAGAGAAGATAATTTGAGGAAGAGGAAGATAATTGGCGCCAAAAATATAAGCGTACCTTCTTCACGAAGCGTGAGAACTATACATAGTTTGTTCAGGTACTCAGGCTAAACGAGCACGGAAAATTCCAGCAAAATCGCTACCGTAATTAAGCATCAATAAAGGGTAGGTTTAAGCAGTCAATAGATCTCCAGAAACGCCTGATTGATAATCTCATTTCCTAATTTGACCGTTAGAATCCATGACACGTCTTATCCTTAAATCTTACGGAAACCTCGATTCGCCGAGCAGTTACCCTCAATACTAGTCTCGAGCATAATTTTTGGGAAATTAATATATAGCTCTTGTTAATCCGCTCCGCTAATTACGACCACGACGGAGCGGAAGGGGAAGCAGCCGCGGCGCGCGCACACGTCCACGGAAGCCTCAAAAAGTCCTCTGGCCATAAGGCAAGACGAGTCATCGCGTATAGGTGAAGGAACGGAACGGCTCTCCAAAAACAAATGACTGTCCCGCTCGACTCCTCGGTTCGAATCTAAACTGGTCGAGGGCCAGTGAAAGTGAATCGGAAATTACGGAAAATTATGTGGGTACAATATGAATAATACAGTGCTTGGCTGTTCAGGTCAGCCAACATGAACATTTATGTATTTATGCACTTTCGGATATAAATATGTATACATAAATATATATTATGATCATATTGTAACTGAGGTGCACTCTCCCAGACCGCTATTGTTTATTATTATTATCTAGTCATTAGCTATATCCAGTGCCGTAACTAGGGTGTGGCAAAGGCGGCATTTGCCGTGGGCGCCGCTTGCAAAAGGCGCCAAAATTTCCCGCAAAAGATACCAACAATTTATTTTTCCGCGAATAAATATTTATTTAATGCTCAAGTAATAAAGTTATTTTTAATACAAACGCTATAATTATTTTTTAAAGCAGGAAAATAATACACCACATAACTGAATTGTTTTCCAAATTTTTGCCATAGGCGCCTTATATCCCAGCTACGCCTCTGGCTATATCTAAAATTGGATTTTCTGTATTTAATAATCTACCATGTTGATAAAGAAAAAACGTATTAACTTCAATGCAAAATATAAACTAGCGGAAAGTAAAGGAGCTGAGTGATTTGACACTATAACCTAGGTGGTCTCAAAGACCACACCTCAGTAGTTAAAAGGTTAAAAAATGAATAATCAAGCTTACCTCATGGCTTGAATCTAATGGATCAGGAGGAACCCCGAACTCAAATTACACGAGGCCAAATAGATACCTTCTAAATACAGTGAACCCAACACCCCTCAAAGTTCCTCACCCCTCTAATAGGCCTATATTTTCTAGAACCAAATCGATTCACACCGGCACCAAATCAATTATTCAAACCCTTCTATGACGGTCACCCCCTTATAACGGCCATTTTTTCAAGAAACCTGAGGTGGTCGAGTTGGAACGAGCTTTTGGAATATGTGGCCCAGGGTCGGTCCGAGGTATTTTGGAGAAACCTCTCCAGCGCACCATTCCGTAAATTTTTGTTAAGATATTTTTAAAAGAACTTGTTCATTTATTCATCGCTCCGTAAAATAATTGATAATGAAAAGTAAAAGGAATTTTATCTAGATTTACGCCTGTTCCGCGATATAAATTGGTATCCAATATGTATTCACTTGCAAGTAATGTATAAATCAGAGGTGCGCAACCTTTTGTACGGAGCAGCATTTGTAAGTGTGCTTTGACGGGCCGTATTAGAAGTTGAGAGTCCCTCTGCGGGACGGATGAGAGTTTATATCGGAACTCATTCATGAGCTCATAGGTGATCCACCCGCCGTTAACGGAAAAAGCAGGAATAAAACAAAAACCAGAACAAGTGCTAAAAGCAGTGCAAAGCCCCGAAAACACAGGCGAATGAAAAACAACCAGCTGCATAAAATCATAGGTGATTTTTAAAATGAAAATAAAGTCTTAATCATTTTTGGCGTCAACACTTCACCAGGTAAGGTTTCATGGCAACTGTTTGTAATCAAAATAAGTATAGAAATTTATCTGTATAAAATATCACAGGCCCACATCTTTTTCAAAATTTCGCGGGCCGCATAAAATGCTCTCGGAGGCCGGATGTAGCCCGCGGACCGTAGGTTACGCGCCCCTGGTATAGAAAGATGGTCGGGTTAGCGCCTCCAATGCTTAGGACGTCCCAGGCAGCCTACCGATTCCCTGGTACCTCGGGACGGCCCTGATGTGGCGGGTCGCATGTCACGATAGTATTTAGTCCAAACTTGGGCATAATGGTAATTAAACTATTAATATAAGTCTTAATCAGTTGGTTGGAACGCCATATGGGATTTCCCATAAGAGGAATCTTAAATATACCTCTTTCCCACTTGCAGACTTATTTTCTTTTGCAAAATTAAATTAGAAGTAGTTGGCGCACGATCTTCGGATAAGAACCATTTTAAAGGAAATTAAATGAAGATTCTTATTCTTATCGTTGATTTTTATTTTCGAATCGAATTCGCTCACATTAAACTAAAATATTCGAAAATTTGTCAATATTTTGCATTTTTATTGAAACGTTCCCTTGGCGATCTAGAGCATTGTTGTTCAAACAAAATCGACATATCTGGTGAGTCCATAATAGCTAAATTTTTCGGAATAAGTTAAAGATGTTGTTAACTTGGTTAAAAAATTGTTTACTCTTATTGTCGTATTATTAAATATCAAAAAATATATTAAAGTAAAAACCTGTTCATCTATCTTATCCAATGTTCGTATAAGTGTCAGATTTAGCTCACTTCCTTCCAATATAGTTGAATATATTAAGTTCCAATTTTCTCGTTGAATTTCAACGGGCATTTACACTATTATTTTAATAAAAAAATTATCAAACATTTTTGTTTCGTATATCCACGTCACTCCATGATTGCCTCCTCAACGCTGTCCTTCACATTAGAATCGCCGTAAATAGAGGGCCGCATTTTCATAACTGGTGTGCCGCATGTTTGAGACCTTTGCAGTACACGAATAAGGTGACTCCTATAGCCATAAAACGGTTGGGTAAATCAGAAACAATGTAACCGTTCTCGGCGGTGTTGCATTGCGCACGTGATTTACCAACCCGTGTAATTGCTATGGGAACCAACAAATCCATTCATTACAAACACGCGTATCTTTCTTCTTAAAATAAAAATGAATACCAGCAAAAAATAATAATCCCCAACCAAGACCGGAAACCTTTATAAATTTTCGCAACAGAGATTCCAGATTTTCAAGCCGTTCTTAAAATAGCCGTTAATCTTGAATCGTCCAACGAATTTCGGCGCTGATCGATAATCGGAGGGTAATGCGCGTTTGGACATTACACTCGGCGTCGATCTAAGGTTCCTTTTCGTCACTTGGTTTCTCACCGGGGCAAATAGACGACAGTTGGGTAAACGGGGGGCGTAACTTGCTCGAAATTAACTATGGCGAGCGGCTTTATTCCCCTCAAATGGATTTTTCCGCCCTACATGCGGCGAGACCTTTTATCAACCCTCGGGGATCGCTAAATAGTTCTTTGGAACAGAGAGAAACGGTATATATTCCTCGTTTCACTCGTAAAAGATTTTCTCCCGACTTTCCTCGGAGGCGCAATATTCAATGAGCGTGTCGAGTGCTCTCTCATTTCGTCCGAGAGAAATTCAAGCGACATCAACGGAGAATGGGAGGGGGAAACAGCGAATCGAAACGAAGATCGCGGACGGAAAATAAACAGCGAATCCTCTGCGACTGTTTCGTACAGAGACGTCAAAAACTCCGCGCTGAAAATGCTTCAGAATATATTTTTTTGTTCGCGAAAATTCTTCTTTCAACGATTTGCTCGTTTTATAAAAATAAAATAAAAAGAAACGGAAGATTTTAGTTGAACGAGCAATAATCGCACCTTACCACTCCGTCAATATTGGTGATTTGCAAAGTTTCGTACAGTTTCAGGACACTTTTACGGTAACTCTTCGAATACCACGGGGTCTCCATAGTTCCTCTTTTTGCATTATTGAACCGTGAACGATAAAAAGCTTGTAAAAAGGCTCTCGTAAAAAGTGAAACAAGAATAAAAGGAATAATTACCATGCGTTTCACATTTTTTCACAGCCTGTTTTCAAATAAAGAATTGCCAAGGCCAAAGGCGAATGTCTTCTGAAGCCATTCCAGCACTTTTCCCGATGTTAAAAATAAGCATGGATAAATTTTTTGCCGCATGCTATGCTGAGAATGTACGCACTCTCTCTTCTGCTGTTGAAGCCGATTTCCTCTATCATACGCTCGGCGGATAGACAGTTGACACGATCTTTCTGCTCCGAGTTGTGCACGAATTAGGTCGTCTCTATTTCTTAAGAAATTTCCCTCGTTATGGCCACAGCTAGTGGAGGCATGTCTCCGATCCCAACAAACAAAAATAGGCACGGACCCGATAAAATACGCAAAATATTTTCTCAACTCTAATCAAAGAAGACATGCATTGGCTGAGATACATCGAGGTTTAATTGCTAAAATCCCAAGTGATCCGCTTTGATTCGTGGGCATTACTTCTATCTAGACTTCACGTCATTCGATACAATTCTCTTAAGTACGGATTATTTTCGAAATTTTTGGCAATTCTTAATTCGGGCGTAGAAAGTGCTTCTCTGTTTCGAGTATTTTCGCAAGAGTTCCCTCGGATGAAAAAAGCAACTTCGTATGAAAAATATCCCGAGAATTATGCAACTTGAAAAAAATCTTTGTGCGCATAAACGTTCTTAGCATAACGCGACGCTTTGTCAGCTGAGGATGGAAGGGATTTGCGCTTCATATAAGGAATTCCTTGCCTGAGAGAGAGAGACTCGTGGGATGGGAGTTAGAACCCTTCTGCCCTTCCTCCACAACATGGAAATTCCAGCATCTCGTGGGGTTTCGAGCAACAATTTCAGCGCAATGGGACTGGGAATGTGTTAGCGTATGTGCGTGAGAGAGGGGGGGGGGGTGCGAAGAGGAAAACCTCCGGAGGGCGAGCGCGACCACGCCCACCGAAAAGAGCCTCTCCGGGTGTCCCACCGAATGCCCTCCGGATCCACGTGATCCGTTCGCCTACGCTTCGCGCACCCGCCTTCCGCGGAAGAGATTACGGGAACAACCGTATTGCCCACGGCTCGCTTAGAGATTATTATCCCACACGATGGTTCTAACGCGGTATATCTCGGTTGCAAATTGCTTTTAATCCCACGTGTAAGCGCGCGCGGCTTTAAAATACACGCCCCGGAATAGATAAAAGATGATGTGTACAGGTGGAGATAAAAAATGATACAGAGCGTATATTCTTACCTCGCTATTAAGCGTAAGTTTATAGAAAACGGGATATATTGATATCGGTGGGTTTTTTTCGGTTTAACCCTTCAGATTACCAGAGGTTTGCGTGGATCGTCATAAAAACACGTAAAAAACGTGAAATTTCAGATGAAAAATATTTATTAAAAAACGATCAATTTTTTAACAACGGAATTATACGCAATATCGACAAGGATAGAGATACCATTAGAGAAAAAATAAACCTTTAGATTATAAACATATAGGGAAGCCTTAATTTGGCGGAGTTCCATATTTAAGAAACAACGGAACATAATTCAGTACAAATTCCATTTTATAAATAATGAAGCGAAATTTTTACGAAGTTATTTTTCCTCGCTTCTTAAAAATAAACTTGAGGCTTCAGTTACGATCTCAGGATCTGCTCACATTTTAAAAATATTTTTCTTTTACTTTTCAGTCCGTGTGAACTGTAAACAAGTTCGGAGAAAAGCGCAAAATCTGCGGAAATGGAACACTTGCGTGGTATATTTATTCCAAGTGTCGATTTATGTTTATTCGCAACGGTCGGGGCCGTATAAAGCGCCGGGCATTCGCGCTTGCGACACTCTTTATACCATTCGAAACGTGATACATAAACTCGGCGTGTTTATACGAGTTTGCGGAAATGAGAAAAGTGAAGATAAGTTAGATTGGACTGCAGCGCGATATAAAGCTAAACATGCGGGCCGCAATATGGGAAACGTAAGGAAGGCAGCTTTACAACGTTCGACATAGCTCATTACGCGTATAAGTCGTTCCAAGAAGTAAAAAAAACGTGGAAGTATTCGGCATATTCTCAGATAATTCTCGGGACAATTACTAATGGTTTGGTTAACATAGGCGAGAGGTAAAGATATGCGGACACAAGCGATCGAATTCAGATAGCGGGATGAGTGGAAAGTAGCTGGCAAAATGAGAAAAGCGGATATGATCCGTTGAATTGAGATGGATTCGCGGGAAAGTGATTTCCAAGCAAAAGAAGGATTTGGCAAATGACGTGAAATGAAAAAAAGTTTTCGGAATCCATATTTGCGGGCGTTCACCCTAAATCCCTCGCGCCCTATGCGGGATGGCCTTTTACACTCCTTCCGTATTCACGAGCATTGATCCGACTGATTTGACTCTCTTACATTTCAGCCAATAAATGAAAACCCTATATAACTGCCAAATATAAATCAAAAGTAAACCGTTCTCTTTATGAGTAGAAAAATCAACCGCCAAGTCGTACGCCATCCAAAAGACCTGTCGTCTTGCCGAATGGTCCCTTATTGTTTCAATTACCGGAGCTAAACTCCGTTACTCATCAAAGAGGTGCCTTACGGCTTCGTTTCCACTGCATTGGGTCTACGAATGTCTTGCCTCAACTGCTAATTACCGACTCCGTTATACAAAAGGGAGAGGTTGGCCGCCACCGTCTCTCTGAGTTACTACAGCATTTCATTCATTACAAACAGGTGACGCATCCGAATCGGCCACACTTACATAAATAAGTGTCTCGCCTAACTCGAAAACCACGTAGTTCGAATCGGGAGTACTGTACGATAGCCGTTGACACTTAAATAGGGTGGGGTGCCTGCAAGGGCCAAATTGCCTAAATTTCGCTTCCATTCAAACCTGGCTTATCTGGCTGGTTTTCCGCAGGGCTTTACTGCGATAACCCCTGGGCTTCATAAAATGCATCCCAGTACGTTAGTGTGACAGGAGCCCTGAGTTTTCACCAAACTTGGGCGATAAAGGGGGCAACTGTTTTGAGGGGAGGTCTAAATTAGAGACGATTTTGCATAACGATAAGCAACTTGGCGTTCTGGTGTAAAGCGCGATAGAGTAGAGATTTTTTTCTGGGAATCATGGAGTCTGACCAGAAAGAAACCTTTTTTGTAAAGCTAAGTATACGCAAAATAATAGTAGTATATTACAAAAAATCATACGACGAATTGATGGGTATTAATACTTTTACTCGATGTCTGCGAATTATAAAACTATTTATTGCCCTAAAAAGGGTTTTATTTTTTATTGTTAGATATTATTTAATAGAGTTATTTGCATGATTCAAATTAAGGTAATACTTCTTCCGTACCGTTATTATAACCATTCTGGAAGCTTAAGGTGACAACAATTCACTTGGGACAAAAATGAATTTACACAAGGACTCTGGCGTTAGAAATAATAAAAACGTATACTTCTAAAAATAAGTAATTAATAATAAGCATAAGAAGTTTAACATAATCAAGCTTAAAATTATTTATTCCTATTATTAGTTCAATAAATAAGGAGATTTCCTTCGAAGTTTAGATATTCAATAGATCATTTACATTGAATACAAGTTATGCAATGTTTTATTACTTATATATGCTTCAAGGTGAGCAGCTTATATCGCCTTCGGTCACGCCAATGGCATCCTGCGAGCTCTTGGTCCTTGTAAATAACACTCAATAATTGAAACACATAGCTAGAATATTTCCAGCATTATGGTTAATTTGTCCAAAATTATTTCGGATATATAAACAATCCGAAAACCACTCGAGGGGCTGAAAAACAACTATGTCTTGAGGAAGCGGTAAGGCAACGGTTACAAAACTTAAAAAAAGGATATTTTTCTCGAAAGAGGGGGAGTAGTAAACCAGTATATCAGAATCAATTCCCGAGCCCCATAAAATCGCAAAAGTCGAGGGAGTATCTCGAAAAGCGAAGAATTTAGGAGGGGAAAGAAACTCGAAGCGCAGAGGGGGTGGGAGGACGCGTCGGAAAACATCCCCCCCGTCCCGTGGGATTGTTGGTGCGTCGTGATCGAGAAATTCCCCTCTTAGTCACCGAGAGGGGCGAGAGAGAGAGAGAGAGACCCCAATCGGATCGATGATCGCGTTCAACGCCACCTACCGAGGCGCCGTACGCCATCGGATGGCAAACGCTCGATGTTCACTCCTCCATGCAGCGAAGGATGAAAAAGACATCCATGGCTCCCGACACCTCCCTTCTCCATCACCCTATGTTCTCCTATTCCTCTCCTCCGCTCACGATCTATCGCTTCTCATATCCCAACTCCCAAGCTTATCGCCTCCCACCCCTCCCCCTCCGCGAAAAAACCTACGCACGCTAGAAATCTCGACTTTCCTCACAGTCCATCGTCCACAAAAGCGTCGAGGGTTCTCCAATTCACTTAAATGCAGACAATGTACATCCCTTGTAATATGTAAAGCAACGTTTTCCACCAGATAGAATATTTAGTCGGAAATTAAGGCCGGTCAGGCAATCTTTACGATTAAATAGGACGAGAAATTAAAATCGAAATACACGACAACATCGGGGACGTACCTGGGATATATGGCGCCCATGGAAACACCTTAGTTTTGTGTAGTATATTATTTTTCCTGCATTTTTATAGAGAAAATTAGTATTTCATTAAATATAACTATAACATTTGAGTATTAAATTTATACTTATAGGAAAATAAACTCTTGGCATGTTTTGAGGGAATGTTTGGCGCCTTTTGCAGGCGGCGTCTATGGCAAATGCCACCTTCGCCATACTCTAGTTACGCCACTGGACAACAAGCAAAGATTCATATAATGGGAGCCTGAGACCATTTAAATTTCACCATGATAATTTATTCAACACTTATTTTTTAAAAGAAAAGAGGAAAACCTGCGCTGCTTCGTAATTTATTCCGCAGTATTTAACGCTCAGATTCCGGGCGTTTATTTGAGCACGCCACAAAAAATTATCTGTCGAAATACTTTGGAATTCCCACGACGAAAGTATATAATTTTGATTCCTTTCAAACCAAACCTAATTTTGATATCCCATCCCGCTGTTCTAATGGTGATCCAAAAACGAATATGTCGTCGTTAACAAGTATCTCAGGAGTGGGCGGACCGTAAGAGTAGTTCCCCGGGCCGCATTAGAGTTCACATGAGAGATCGCGTGGGATCCTATCGCTGAAAACCAATAATAGACCATTTTTGGCGTAATAGCTTCTCTGTAAAAAGGATTTTCGGAAATAATTATGAAATTATCCGTATTAAATCCGGAGCTTGGCTTCCACTATGGCTTTGCGGGCCTCATAACTGCTCCTCACGCGGCCCGCAGTCCTTGGTTGGCCCATCCCTGAAGTACGGCGACATCCAACCGTCGACAGCTTGGTCGAGTATTTTATGAATACAGGTATAACATGCGGACAATTAAAACTTATCTACAGAGAGAGACAGGAGATAACGCCCAGGAAGGCAGGCGCATTATCTGCAGGAAGACGCTAAGAAAGCCTTCGAGCGAGTTCGAGTGTTTGCCGTTGGGTGCCGTGAAGAGGGGCTTTGGCGATGCTAAGTGACCACATCGCGTGCTCGCTATCGCATTTTTTCTCGATCGCGAAAAATCGAAAGAGATGTCTCGAGATGATAATCCACGGCGCTTTCAAAATTTTCCCGACACGCTCTTGGAGCATCTCGTTCGGAAATGTGCATGCATTAAAAACCACATTCCCTGGTTTAATTAACGAGTATAGCAGCGCCATACTTTTCACTTGCCCATGCAGATGTCGCAATGGTGCTAACCGCCGCTTAAACCAGAATGCGTACTATTTGATTACCATGCCGCCAATATGTGCTCTGCTTTCGATTTTAAGTGAAGGTCTCCACCGGGCATATAAAACGATGACATGGCTATGCCTAATCCTAGAACGGTTAAACCAGATTTTATCAACGCAAAGCCAACGAGCATTGTGCTCGGTTACCGAGTCGTTGCAAACAAGCCAACGCATAAACGCAAAAACCAAGATTTACGTAGCAGAAAGAGTCAAAGGATCACGTTTATTTGTAGCAGTATTTTTATTCCGTGTGCAGAGGTTATCAAATGATAATGAAAGAATTTTGTTATTTTTTTATCTGCCTCTGGCTGTGCTATGGAACTATATAAGAAGCAATATATTGGACAAATTATTTATTAAGGTCGTTCCCATTTATGTAATGGAGCTCTCCGCGATTTTGGCACCTGACTTTAACCTCCTATTGTGTTTCCCAACATTTTTTTGGGAGTTATAATAACAATAGTCAGAATCGCGTAAATAATGTGGGAAATGGATAATCTGATAAAAAAGCAACATGACGGACAAATCCAGTTCTGATATCGCTCGGAGTGTTAGCCTCGAGATGAAAACATATTTCCGATTAAAACTTTTGAGGCCACTTTTTAATATCACCCGACCAAAAACTGGCAAATTATGAGTTAGCGATTTCGCAGCGGGCACAAACTCGTCATATTATCATTTAATTGCGGCCTCGTGTGTGTGTGTATATATATATATATATATATATATATATATATATATATATATATATATATATATATTAAAACGACGTTGGTTCGCTTCCTAGAAATATCGAAATACCATTCCTCAGAATCCACCATCGATTTCCAAACACGCGTCGCCTTTCACAACTTTGATATATTAATGGAGCTGACTCACAAGTTTACCGTATAGGTTTTTAAGAGGCGGGTGGAGAGATAGGAGCGAGGTGTATATAACATATCCGCAGCTTATCTCTCAGTTTCTTCCTCTATATTCGGAATTCGCTGAAGTCATCGCCGCGCGGCCAATCTGCACATATTTCCGAGAACTCGTGGGATTTACACCTTACTAAGAGAAATATTTCGGTATCGATTGATGGAATAGGGCTTGAATCAAACAAAATAAAACTTCCACGTGTCATTATCGTCGCCTCTGTCGAACTTGAGCTCTTGCCAGCAGGGGAGGGAGGCGACGTCGCCAAGTCACACGCGAGAAGGGGCCAATGGGAGAAAGGCATGGAGAATGGTTGCGCACGATGTGGCAACGTTGCTGCTCAATGATTGGCTGTTTTTTAACTCCACTATAATTTTCTTGGCTCTCGGAGTTCAAGTTAGACTACGCCTACTATAAAAATATACAAAATTTATTTTATTTTCCTAAAATGACAAATAGTAATGATAAAATGGCGCCGGGGTGCCAGATCTAAACCCCTCTACGGCTTGAAAAATCGACGCCGCAATTCGCAACTCGAATAGAACAACGGATAAAAGAGGCAATAACTCGAGATCGACGGCATGACGCCGGTTCGGCGTTAATTACGCCCTGCGGACGGAGAGCCACTTTCACCAGTTGAAACATCGCCGTCACTCATTGTTTCCCCCCAGCCTTGGAAATATGCATCAGACGGTGAAGATATGAATATTGATTCGAGCCCAATAAGCGCTTTGCACTTCTCCTCTTATTCTCTTCGTTTTATCGCCACATCAGGAAAGCCGTGCGTGCGTGCGTATATGTTTGAAAATAGAGAATGAGCAGTGGCGTAACCCTCTCGCTCCGTGCAGAGCCGCATTGCCGCCCTCCGTCCCGCGGATTCCATTTTCGCCCACAAGAGAATCAAGGATACTGGACGCATGATCCGCGGTTTCTTCCCAACCCTGCTCCACATCCACCTGCCTGCTTCTGACCCAGCTCGGCTCTTGGGGTAAAATGAACGGATTCCAGCATCCGACACGGTTCCGAGATGTTCCCTCTTTCCGATCGGCCTACTTTTCGCGTCTTGTCGCGACCGTATCGATCTTTCGATCGGACCGAAATCGCCCGCGAAATGTCGACGACCTGCTTCGCTCCTCATCATCGGTTTTCGGATACCGATAAAACTCCGAAGACAAAAAAACAAACGAGGCTACTTAAAAAAAAACAAGCGTTTAAAGATGTGTAAAGAAGAAGAGGAGGCTTAACAACAGCGAAATCGCGGATTTTAGACTGCTTTCTTTCACATATTCTAGCCGAGTGGACTCATGACACGCCTTGAGTTTACCTGTGCAACTTGGGCTATTTCTTCAAACCGTTCAAACTATTTAAAAACCATGATCTAAATACCAATCACGGTCGAAACTTAATAACACGAACATCGGGCGAATAAAATATCTAGTTCGAGATACAAAAATTAAGGACATGGCCGAGACGAACCCCCGATATTTCAAATGTCTGTAACTCGAATTTTCTACACCTTGAAAACGACAAAATTTCACGTAAGGATTCCCTTACGTTGACTCGGATCTTTTTTGTCTTGGATTAAAGCCAGAATAATAGTGGATAGAATGGATGCGAATGCCAACGAGAAAAAAATAATCTTCGAGTTGAAGAAACTTCCATCCGCCGAATAAAACATTCGACCACCTTCGTCTCTAAGTTTCTTTTAATTGTTTTACCTAACGCTCCAATAATAAACCATCGATCGAATAAGAATTTTCTTAAGACAGCATCTTCGAATTATGAGATATTTCAACCATTAAGGTTTGATTTTCAAAGGATCTACACGCTACGAAACCTCTCTTATCGCACATCGCGACAAAATAACATTTTTCGTAAAAACGACCCTTCACGACATTCGACCTTTCCTAGCATCTCGAAAACGAGGCCCTTCCCCACCGAGAACCCCTTAGTCGTCGCATTCCGCGACACAATCCCCGACACTCCGCAGACGCTCGTTATACACGCCCTCCTTTCCCTCTCCCCCATTCCCGAGGTACGCTTCTCAGAACCGTGCAACCCCGCGCTCGATACCGGCGTTAAATCGGCCGAGCATCGGCTCGGATCGAGAAACAGAGAGAGAGAGAACCACGCCAGTAAAAACCTCTTTTTAAGGACGAACGTTTTTCCTTCTGACGTTCGGTCTGGTTGCAACTTCGTGCCGGGTTACCTCACGGCCGCCGCCCCCCCCCCCCTCTCCCGCAACGAGCTTCCATTCTCCCGGAGCGACCCCTACCCCCCCCCCCTTTATTTTACTCCCCCACCAAGGGCGAGAGTGCGCAATGAGTCATATTCCGCTGCAATCTCTGCCTTCTACGCCCCCCTTCCCACCTCCCAGAGCTCCTTTCCCCTCACACGCGCCCCGACGATCGACGCTGCAATCGCATGCACTGCGAGGAGGATCGAACCCGGCGGATTTCGGATCCGAAACTCGTACCCTGGGCAGGGGTGTGGCGCGCCGTCATGACATTCGTTGTTTATCGCCACGAGGCAAGCTTCCCGACGGCGTCGGGTTCGATATCGCCCGCGCGTTTTCTTATTGCTCCGAATGCGGAGAGAGATGCTTTTGATGATTATAGCGGCAGGACCGTGTAACATAATGGGAAATGTAAGAGTTGGGTTCCAGGGGGTCTTTTGTTGACAAATGTGAGCCATTTTAACCCCACCAGAACATATAAGATGTTTTATGTTCAAATCCGGTATAATAAGTGAAATAAATATTATTAATGCCTGTAAAGCAGTCACCTGTGATGCAGAATTTTGTAACTGGAGGATTGTTTGGTTCAAGAGAGGTGATGCGGTGAGATTAATCAAAGAGGTATGCTTCTTTATGCAGAAATATATACTTTACAACGTAAATTCAGAAACAACTTATTAATCGAGATTTATTAGTATTGATGTAAAGTTAACAAAAGCTAAGCTTAACTAAAACTCCCTGGTCAAACAAAAGCACGGGAAAGAATAAATAAGTTTTGCGTCGGCAATATCAACCATTTATTCAGCTATACACCATTTATAAAAAACCTCACGAAGAAATTATATTTCGTCTTTCGCTTCACAACACATATACGACGCGACGCATAACGGCACATGTTCCTTAATCATCTGACGACGTATAGCGGGGACTTGCTGCACACTTTCTTCCACACCCGCGTTCGATTCGCGCGCCGTCTGGTGTGGAACAGAGACAACCGCGACCAAGACAATGTTCCCGCAACGATCGAAATAAAAAAACAAATTTCGCTTACGCGTAAGCTGTTTTCGAGGCCGTGTCACGTGAGAATCGAAGTGTGACATATGCAATGCAACAAAAGATTACGTTTTTGAGCGTTCACAATCCTTTCCCACCCCGCGACGAGAAATGTTTCGACTGCGATTCTTCGGGCGGGAATGTCCCGATTGCGCAAGGGCGGCGTCCTTTACGTCCGAGAGAATGTAAACAATTGTTTGCGCAAGACGATTCGCGCGATTTCAGGTCGTTTTTCAAGCAACAAAGTTCCGCGGGCTACTTTATCGACAGTTTATATTCGAGACCGACGCACGGAATCGGCGGAATCCTACAGATGTGAGAGGACTTCCTTTATTTTTTTCACGCCCTTGATTAGAAAACTGACTTGAAAATGAAAAAAAAACGAAAATAATCAGATGCCATCGTCAAATTAAACGAATTGAAAAATCACAAAATGTATATCACGCATTTAAAAAAAATGCTTTTCACCAACAATATACAGTATTTGCCCGACTATATGACGAGATTTTTTTTCAATCAATGATTAGGAGTCGTCCTATAATCGCGAATAAAGAAATAAATAAAAGATAGTTGTAGTGATTATGACTAGTACGGATTAAATCACATTATCTTTGAACTGCACTTTGTAATAGCAATTTTTTAGATTTGAATAGCAAATAACTCCAAGAATCTTGCATTTATTATCTTCATAAAAAATGTTCCCTCATAATTAGCTTCTGCAAATGAGGATCGTCTTATATTTGAGGTCGTCTTATAGTCGGGTAAATACAGTATAACGGTGCTTACGCGAATGTGATTTGTAGTGGTTGCTTGCATGAAACTCTCCCTTATGTTTCCATGCAAGATCGTCGTTTACATTAAGCACTTGTAACATTTCCATATGGTTGTTTACTTCTGGGATAACATGAATACAAATAAAACATATTTAGGAGTTAAACAGTATGTTGTCAATCGAGCAATTAGCAATGAAATGGTTAGGCATTACGATTGGAAACTAAAGTTAATTTGTTTATACAAAATTAACACACGAATTTTACAATTTGGTAAAACGTCCAAAATTATAGCACTCAGCTTTACACAGCTACGTATTCCGTCTCTTTTTGGCTACTGCTTATATCAACGTCATTAACGAGTAGACAGCATGCATACATATAAATTATTTTTTCTCTCCTCGTGCTTCGTCCAAAATAGCGACCGCCATGACACTCGGATCCACGTTACGTGCCGCCGAATAAATTAGCCGACGTGACACGTTACCAAACCAACCGCGTTTCGTTTTCGCACAAGGTGGCGCAACGCATGCCTCGCCTATTAACTCTCAATTACAAAGAGAACGGTCGCAAAACTTAGGAAACATTTCACGGCGATTAATCGCGAGAGAAAACAAAACAAGGGGGAAATCCGTCGTTTTACTTGGCCTCGTTCCAGAGCCGAACCAACGGCTCCACGGGAATCGAGTCAGCTGTTGTCTATGAAACAGCTGCCGAGCGCATAGGCGCCTCCTCCTACTACTCCTTGCCAAAGAAAGGACGGAGGAATCGAGCGTGGGTGGACTCGTGAACTGACTCGGCTTCTTGAGCCTTTGCGTGACGAACTTCGTGCTTAAACAACGAATGCTGATGCGGCCGCCGCCCATGCTTGCGCTTGCCTCCCCTCCCGCACCCATCGCATTCTCTCCTATCCCTCCCTCCCTCCCCATACGCCTTCCCCTAGATCTCGCAAAATCCCACACTCGGGACTCGTTTCCAGGCCAAAAGGCAGCAAAAGAACACGTCAACGTGAAGTCTCAATTGCCTAGATACTAGAGGGGATTGCCCTAAAAAAAAAAACGGAAAAAGGGGAGAAAAGAGCCTCCATTGAGCGAGAATTTTTCTTGTAATGTGATGATATAAAATCCAGTCGACCACCGAGGAGAACACGCGAGCTTTAGATGACTCCAGTAATGGAACTTCGAATTATCGTGCAGGGATGCCAATGTATTTCTTGGAGGAAGCGAAGATTCGATACATAGACTTTGGAGTTTTAAAGCTTCTACGATATTATGAAAAACTGTCGTTAGGCGGAAGTGGCCGGGATGAAGATGTTTGTTTAATCGGCAGCCTATGTGATAACGATATTGATGCAATACCAATATTTCCTTCTCTACAATCCCCGCTATTATCGCATCAAAAATGTACAAACACGGATTCGAAGTCCAAGCATAAAATAAAACCATATCTATAATAATATAGCTACTTGTGCCTCACTCGCTCACTACCACAAAACTCTTAGGTACTTCTAGAAGGGCTAGAAATCCGAAATTTGGCATGTTGGTAGGTCGAGCGGCACAACCGACGAAAAAAATCGAAAATCACAAAAATCTTTATATTTAAGGGGTCTTTTTAATCCCAATGTTCTATTTCAATACTCCATAAGAATATAATGGGATTTAGTGCAAGGCTTTCTAAAAATGCATTTTTAAATTACGTAAAATTGGAATACGAACTCGAAAAAAGAACATTTGCCTATCTAAAAGAACGGAGTTCTTAATTTTTGAAGACCGAATTTAAATACGTACCAAATTAGCGTAAATATAAGCTTTTAATCGAAAAAAAGTGTGAATTTTTTCCTCTTTTCAACAAAGAAAATCTTTAAATACTATGGCAACAACCTCAATGCTTTTAAAGGGATCTGATATTATACGTTACGATTGCAGTGATTTAATGACTTAATGGAAATTAATGCCGTCATAACGAATTCGAGTTCCACTTCCATAACTCGAATCTCAAGGAAAAGTAATAATTATTCGAGTAATACAAAATTCAAGTTATGGAAATACATTTTTAAATATTTGTATATAAACAGTGGAACTTCTATAACTCGAATCTCATAGGAAAGCAAAAATTATTCGAATTACAGAATATTCGAGTTACAGAAATATATTTTTTCATTTTTATTTAATTGAATTAACATCAAGTTTATACCCATAAGCACATAGCTCTAATTTTTAATATCTGAAATATTATGAAAACATCACTAATATTTTCTTCCGATAATATTTAAGATTTTACTCTATCGAAAATACTAATTGCATAACGCCATAACGCACTGTGATTGAGGGTATCATAGATGATTGCAATTTTCACGTACTATTGAAAGCACAAACATGACGATTAATTTTGGGTTATCGACTGTAAGGAAGGAGCGAATAGGTTTGTTTTTCTCTAGGGTTATAGGAGAAGCAACCCTGATAGCGGTGACGGAAAAACGTGAAAAGTATTTTAATGTTGTGTTTCGTAGTTATTCGAGAAATATGAACTCTTTTCAATTGTGAAATATAATGGCGTCATACCTATTTCTCGATATTTTTAACCCAAATACGCGCCAGTGGCATGGATGATGATGCCATAATCTTAACAGAAAATATTCTAATTTTCCATAGGTTTAATGTAGGGTATTTTCTTAATGATGATTATTCTTATTGCTCATGCATGACGATCTGCGTCAGGAAACTTGAAATACGAAACTTGGACACGAGCCGATTGCCAGAGAATTTGGAAATTACGGATAATTGCCTTAATTTCACGGAAAATTATAAATATACTGCTATTACTCATGGAATTTATTATTTAATACATATAGACTCCACGTGACTGAAGTGCTGTTGCCCTGGAGATCGCGTTGCTTTATATATATATATATATATATATATATATATATATATATATATATATATATATATATATAAACTAAAGGAAAAGAAAAGGTAGTGCTGAGGGTGGCAACAAGGTGTTGAGGGAAGCCCAGCGGACACTTGAAAAGGTAGTGATGAGGGTGGCAACAAGGTGTTGAGGGAAGCCCAGCGGACACTCACCAAGTTGAGGACCAAGCTGGCAGGCTGCTGGGGGCGTCGAAGAGACACGTAAAACACACGAACACAAAAACACACGCAAGCTTATCGGGCCTAAGCCCTTCTTCAGCGAAAGAGTAACGTAAAGTGACACACTGGGCGGGGAATGACAGGGTGATGTGGGAAGGTTGATGATTGGAGGAGGTGGGGAGTAGGAGGGGTGGATAGCCAATAAAGAGGGAGTGTGATGAGGTAGAGTCCGAATAGTTACAAAGTAACAAGGAAACATTGTAAGGGGGCTAATATACATAATATATATATACATTATATATATATATATATATATATATATATATATATATATATATATATACACACACATTCTTTTCATTTATTCGTTACAAAGGACGATGATAAGAAAACACGGCAATGGCGCAAGTTATGCGAAGGAGGTTCATAATAATAACGGAAAATTTAAGCCAAGTGGTTAACTTGACGCTCCCATTAAACTGAGACTAAAAACGAGAATGGGCCGAATGAAAT
Source organism: Tanypteryx hageni (assembly GCA_028673005.1). Taxonomy (NCBI): domain Eukaryota; kingdom Metazoa; phylum Arthropoda; class Insecta; order Odonata; family Petaluridae; genus Tanypteryx; species Tanypteryx hageni. The sequence goes on from CM054116.1 coordinate 99,135,793, forward strand.
GGGATTCGAAATTGCCGTGATGGCGAAATTACTGAATGAAGAGAAGCAAATGTGGGGGGAGGAAGATTAGACGATGGAGAGTGAAAGGAAAATGACGAGAATGATCAGAGAGAGAACAATAATGGAAGAGGTTCTGGGAACCAGAGTGACAGCAGGAGAGGAGTAAGGATAGAGCTAAGGAAGGTTCGACAGATTAAGGGAAGGCGAACAGAAGAAATAGGAAGAGAGAGGGAGAGATCGAGATGAAGAGAGAGAGAGAGAGAGACAGATGTTAAGAGAGATCCTTGAGTAAGGGACAGCCGGGATGGAGTCCGGAACGAACGCGGAAGAGTAGGCGGCCAGCGGAGGATAGAAGGCCGGACGGCGAAGGAGCAAGGCAACCCACAATCGCGAGAGAGAAACAAAAAGGAACAAGACTGGCGATCTCCTTGCCGAGACATTTTCACTCGTTCTAATAAACTAGATAGGGTTCGTGGAAACTTAATCACCCGCCATACTAGGAGATGTTTTTATTTCAAGGATTTACTCGTATTTGAATTCGACTGGGAACGAATCGCGTATATCGAGAGCGATCGCCAATGACTTTTCGCGGTACGCTGTAAAAGGCCTTGTATATGTTCGGAAAGTAATGTTGCAGGAAAAGAAATGAATTATTATTGTTTGACTAGTTTAATTCTTAGCAAAAATGATAAGGTGTAAAGACCGCGTATCTGTAACCTCTGGCGGATGTTCAGTAGTTAAATGCGATACGCGAGAGTAGTGATAAGAATGCATTGCAACAAAAAAACGTCCAACTTCCAAGCGTCAACAAAATGATCTTTCCGGATGAGGGTTAAAATAGGCCAATAGCAAGGGTGGTCTGATTAATTTCTCACGTTTTCCGAGATTTTTTTATTCCCGAAAAAAATAAATAAAACAGTACTATTCTTGCGATTAATTTACAATAGATAATCTTGACGAGTGGAAAGCAAATTCCGCAAGTTGCTCAATTCCAGTTCGTCGAGTAATGAGAATTTTCATTACAAACGACTGGAGCTCATCCATTCGGATTGAGTTCTGAGATGCTAATAAATATAATAGGATAAATTTTATTTCCAACTTCTGTGGGCGCCGCGAACTACACGATATAATGAGATTATGACGAAAATTACATAAGCGACGGGAAGGCAGAGAAGCCTTACGAAGACCAACCGTAGCATTCATTTCCATACCTATTCAGGCTGGCACATTTACCTTTGAACGTAGATTTAAAATACAATTAATTTTGAGGCAATTGCTGATTGAGTCAGATAAAAATAAAGAGTGAGGCTCAAAATAATGTTGGTTATCTAATCGCATTTATTTCTTTATCAAATTCAAGCGACTTCATTTATGATAAGGTTTCCTTATTCCATGTTATCAAGAGACAACTCATATTTGACCTAGCAGCAATCATTTACTCATTTTTATGTATTATCTATTTGTAGGGTGTTGCACTCGAGTATCAAAATACACGGCGATTCCGCCCAAGCAATAAGCTAACCAAAAATATGGCTGCCATTTCTCAATAAAGAATAATCAAAATTATCCACGAAAGTTAAAATACATGTTAAATGTTTACTTAAAAGAATGCATTTTCCGTACGCTTTATTAATTTAAAACAGCAGTCGGAGGCATAAAACACGAGCTGTGTGTGAATACTAAATAGTCAAGTATTGATAATTGGAGTAACACAGCAAATGGGTCATATCGGAAAAATCTTCCCATTGAATAAAATAAAGTTCAAGTCAGACCTTCGACTGACAGAGGTTCGAAAACATTTGGACCATTTCGAGATTAAATTAATCTTCATATTCGTTTTAGCTACATTATTCTTTAAGACGATACTCCTTTAAAAATCGCTATATTAAAAATTTTACAATTTAATCAACACAAAACAAACGATAACCTCAACTGGGTGAGAGAACTCCATCACACGAATAGCTACTCTCAGCTCGTACGCTCTTACGCGCCTGGTTAGAACACATCAACGACAAAGTGCAATATTTACAATTCTCATTAAAACTTTACGACGAAGAAATAAAAAAATCCCCCATTTGTTAAAATAAACTTTTATCGACGCGTTATGGCCGTAATTCGCTTCATTTAGAACGCGTTATCCCGAAAAAAATATAAACATCCATTTGACGCGAGGCACGTACCGAGATCGCTGAATCGTCTTTTCACTCCTCCCCCTCCCCCCCCCCCCTCATCCCCACCTCCCAGCCTTTCAAAAACCACGCGCTTAATGGGATTTGTTTGAAAGACCTACTACAAAAGCATCGTTCACTCACCACGAACGCGGAGGAAAAAGAAAAAAAAAAGAAATTTTTATCGAAAATACCGTCAAGTTGGCAATGCCACCTCCCGCCGAGACAGGCAGCTGCCGCGGAGTGCGGGAATCTTTTTTTCGCCAGTCATTTTTTTTAGTTTCCATCTTCCCTTCAAAACTTTCAACATCCATTCCCGTGCATTGGACCACAAGCTCCCTCTCGTTCCCTCTTCTTTCCCATCTCCCTTTTCTCTCTCTCTCCATCCACCCCTTCATATCTCCCCCATTTCGCTCAGCACTCCCCTCTGTCAAAAAAATCGCCCCATCCCTCACACCGTTATTGCTACCGGCAACCCACCCATCCAACGCACACACCCACTGCGTTGGCCTCTCCTGCTGCTTCCTCTCGATAATTCCTTCCTCTAAAATGCACAGAGGGGGAGAGAGAAAGGAAGAGGTGGCAGGGAAGCAATAAACCGGATTTATTAAGTCCGTTCCCCATCGACGATAAAATGAACGATTGGGAGGACTCACTCCCACGATAATGGAAGGAATGGCAGGAATGCGGGGGGAGGAGGGGGGAGAGGTTGGCGGGTAACTCATTAATCCGCGAATGAAAAGGGTTTTTGGCGATATGCAGGACTGGCGCGCGCGCACACACAAACACTCTATCATCTATCTCATACTCCAAAAACATGGCCATTACTTAATTGCGCTTTCATCGATTTTCTGCGGACGCCGCCGAACCGACGCTCTCGTCGGCGGTGTCGTGTGTCGATTGATTGGAGGGTTCCGCACGAGCGGACAAAATGATTGATGCTCCCTCTCGTCGCCCATTTCCACCCGCTGACTCTTTAATAAATACAGCACAAAAGGTGGGCCGCCGACTCTACGTGAACGCCCGCCGGTTTATGCGTGAAAGGTCGGCGAAATTTTTCGCGCGAGACGATTCATTTTCGCAAAAACGACACATTTACACGGCGGAGAACTTGCGCGACAAATAAAAATGCCTAGCCCTTTAACTCGAAGGAAAAGTCATGGAGAAGATAAAGCGTGCTTGAGTCTCTCTATTGTTTACTTGGAAATGCCACCGCCCTACAAATGGGGAAACAATCAGCTCCTAAAATGTTAACCATTTCCGTTTATGACGAGCCTTTGTCTGCGCGTGTGCCTCGGCGATGCGAAATTGGCTTTTTTAAAAAGTCTCGTGATGCAATTTCATAGCGGCTGTGCTGACAGATAGCCACGCGGAAAAATCGACCGGAACTATACATCTAGGCGAGAGAGGGGCAAAAGAAAAAAAAAGGCTCAGATAACCTATAAACAATTTTTTGAAGCGCATAGCTAGCATGAAGCTGTTTCCCAGTGTGGCACCACATCCTTTGGCGGTGTTTACAATGCCGCGAGGACTTCTGCTTATCGTTGGGCAGAAAAGGAAACCGCGAAAAAAAGGGAGGCGGCAGCCGCTTTCAAGGAGATTCAACCGATTTATTTGCGGTTTTCCTCGCGGATCCAAACACAAAAACAGTCGGTTGTGCCGAAAAATTGAAAGAAAAAACTTTACTTTTACATTGGTGCTGGCAATGTTACAGGGAATAAAAACTTTGAAGCTGCGAAGAAATTCCTCAAAATCGTGCAACATCTGAGACTATTTAACACTCAACTAAGCAAACGTTGGAAGCTCGTTTTACAATAAAAAACGTTTTCAAGTTGATTCTTCTAAGCAGTACGATCGATACCTTTTAAAGTCATGGCGGTGTAAATTCTATCTCAGCTGTTTCCCTTGAAATAGTCGGAGAAGTCTAACTTGAGCTCTGACGACCAAGAAAAAATTGGAGTGGAGGGGCTTTCCAAAAGAGACCGAGTCAATCATTAAGCGGGGTTGCGGTGGCAGAGTGTCTGCAGCGTTGTCCTTCCACGCAGCGGTACCGGGTTCAAATCCGGCGGAGGTAGGATTTTTCAACTTGGGATCGTCCTAGATGTGTGGTTTGAGGAGACCGCGCAAATCAGCGCTCCTTCCTTCGAAAGGAACGTTAAGCAGTTGGCTCCTTCGTGCTTTTCGTAAAGAGTAGGTTTCCCTCCCTCTTCCCTTCTGTGTTGAGTCGTGTAAGTCAAGTTATGGCGATAAATAGTCCAAGAGACTGATTCGGTTAAAAAACACTCAATAATTAAGCAGCAACGTTGCCACATGGTGCGCAACCGCTGTCCCTGACTTCCCCTGTAGTCCCTTCTCGTGTGTGATTTGACAAACGTTATCCCTACTCTAATTAGCGTTAAAGTCCAAGTTAAACTTCGCTGACCATGTTAATCACTGATCTTCGAGCATATTTTTCGCCGCTCGATAATTAACCATTGGTAGGTAAAAGGGATTAAAGTTAAAGTAGAACACTAAGAATTCGTGTAAAACTTCGTCTTAGATTAGGGGTTCTCAAAGTAAGGGCCATGCCCCATGGGTGAGCTCTGGGACATAAAAATTGGGCCTTAATGCAGAAATAATTCAAGACGTTTTGCTTCGCCAGTCGCATTTTAATGTAGCCCGAAAAGCAAATATCATATAGTTGAATTTTAACTTGCGAATAATCACAGTTTTATCGAAGAAATGTTTCTATTGAGCATAACAGTAAATTTCTGCTTAAAATCTTTTTAGTTAATATTATGGAGAACCACGAAACGTTGTTACCATCTTGACTGGGTCCAACAGGACAAACAGCACTAAGAAATCATTATGGCGCAACCTCCGTACGATTCCCATTGAACGACCCTGCGAATTATCTTTCTCGCAGTCAGTTTGAAGCGGTTAGGCATCGTAATGAACATACGATAAAGTAGGAATATAAAAAAATCCTTTCTTTCGCGTAAAAACAACTCCAGAGAGAGAAAACAAAATCCAATCCGTGCCAAGGTCCCGTTTAGACGGAATTTAAACTTGAACCGTCGAATTAGTCCGACGGATGTTCCAAAAATTTTCCTCTCGGATGAATGTCATATTCACGGGACCGGCCTTCTCTTTTATTCGACATCGGATTGCAAAACCAATCCGATGGAGAGAGAGAGAGGCTCGGCAACGTCGCCAGGCCGCTGCTTCCTCCCTACATCCTGTAAACGTAAAAGCGGACGTCCTGGAACCTCCCTATCGCGACCTCGTTGCCTCCCCACACCGACAGAACCCGACCAAGTAGCCTCCTCCCCTTCTCCCCCCCTCTCAAATACCACATCCCTCTCGATGGACCTACAGCGCAGACGAGGAAAAATGCGAAAGATAACCGATGCAGTCTAGAATCGACCAAAGGACGCCCCGAAACGAGTCGGCTATATTTAGACGTGGCTGCATGTCGCCGAAATGCGCCGAGGAGAACCGAAGGGCTTGCTCTATTCCGTGGCCTCGCAAAGAATAGAACCGATTTTTAAAAAGATCTAGTATGTCGGCGGTTTTCCCTAGCATTTTTATTCAGAAAAAAATGGACATGAAATTTCGTCATTCGGTCGACTTTTCAACGATCGGGAAAGGATAATTTGGCCATCGGTATTTCCGTACACTATCTTGAAGTTGTCAAAGTCGAATTTTTGTCTTATTTTTGACTGTCCGTAGAAGTCTATGCTATGGATGTTTGAATGTCTTAATAAGTCAACAATCGGACAAAAATATTTATTTTTTTTTTAGAATCTACTAACGGTGAATCGCCACTGATGATGTCTGCGTTGTAGCCAAAATGTTCAACTCCTTTTTCCTTTTTATGGGTATAGGAAATAGTTTGCCAATTTTATTTTAACGACACGGTGAGTTAAGAGAATTCTATTTTGATTATTACGTACGGATAATCGAAAACCAGATTTGAAACCTATAATTTGAATCATATTACGACCAACTCCTTCCTTAACGTTTCGGGGGGAGGAAAAAAAACACGCAACCATAAAATTTGACTACCATTAAAATAAATAACAAAAAACATCAATTCCTCGTCCTAAATCAACGCTTCAAAGCTATTAAACGCACCCAATGAAACGAAAAATAAAACTTCTCGATAAAAAGACAGGTGTCGAAAGAGGCTATATAATATCTCGACAGAGCTAGTTATACAATATCTCGCGATGTAATCCGGTCGTTACAATACCGCGGAATATTCTTTCGATTCCCGAGATGGTATCGCTCTGTCATAGCCTATCGGATTGTGATCCTTTTACGTTCGCCATTTACATAAGTCGTTCGCCTGTCAGCTTCGCATCTATCGCATTGCGCTCATAGACCCGAGCGGAGGCAGTGGACATGAGACGGGTGGTTGGGCAAGGAGGTGGGAGGGGGAGAAAGGATCGAGGGAAGGAAGAAGGGGATGGGGAGGATGGAGAAGGGGGATCTGGAGGGGTTATAGGAGGGCGTGGAGGAAGGTGAATCAAAGCACCGCAGCCTCCCATCCACTTTAACGGTATTCCAGCAGACAGACACGCGGTCAAAAGAGCAGGCGGATGGAATGAGAGAGGAAGGTAAAGAGGAAGATAAAGAGGGAGAGAGAGAGGAAGATAAAGAGGGAGAGAGAGAGGAAGAGAAAGAGGGAGAGAGGAAGAGAAAGAGGGAGAGAGGAAGAGAAAGAGGGAGAGAGGAAGAGAAAGAGGGAGAGAGGAAGAGAAAGAGGGAGAGAGGAAGAGAAAAAGGGAGAGGAAGAGAAAAAGGGAGAGGAAGAGAAAAAGGGAGAGGAAGAGAAAAAGGGAGAGGAAGAGAAAAAGGGAGAGGAAGAGAAAGGAGAGAGGAAGAGAAAGGAGAGAGGAAGAGAAAGGGAGAGAGGGGAAGAGAAAGGGGAGAGAGAAAGAGAAAGGGGAGAGAGGAAGAGAAAGGGGAGAGAGGAAGAGAAAGAGGGAGAGAGGAAGAGGGAGAGGAAGAGGGAGAGATGAAGAGAAAAAGGGAAAGGAGCGAAGGGGACAAGTATGAAAGATAAACATCAGAGAAAGACAAAATAGCCATCTCCAATAGACATAAAAATTATAGTTCGATGGAGAGGACGATACTTTATAAAGCTCAGTAATAGGAAAGGATACGTGCGATAAATAAAAGACAGGTACGCTAAATTGTTTACATTTTGTACATTGTACATTTGTGGAATTAGCAAAAAGTTTAAATTTATTTAACGCACGTGTCCTAACCCAGTCATAAAAAGGTTACGAATACTAGATGCGCATTTCGGTTACAATGCTGCCGTGAGTAGATTATTATAAATAATTAGAGTTTACCATTGGCGAGTCACCACTGATGGCGACTTTTTCGTATCCGAAATTCGCATCCGGTGTTCATAACCTTTTTACAGCTGTTGGGGATATCAATCGAATCAATTTAATTTTAAACAAAGGGCGAGATCTATAGTTCTCCAATGAAACGAAGAAAGAGGAAATAAGAGAGAAAATTGAACTAGATAAAGATTATACGGATGTATGCAATGGGGAGGAGACAGAGGGGGAGAATGGATTAAAATACCAACAAGAGATAAAGTATACGTTGAGATAAAAGCTTAACAGGAGATGCGAAAACAATGGACACTAATAAACGGCAGGACTAAAATGTTGCTATAAGTAAAATGAATATACATATGGCCTCAAGGGTTTTAGAACAGGTGTCCCTTAACTACGGCCCGCCCAGCGATTTCATCTGTCCCGCGTTACTTCAACTTCTAAGACATGCATATATAGAAAAGAAAGGCGTGATAACGGTGGCAACAAGGTGTTGGAGGAAACTCAGTGGACACTTACCGGTGTTTGCGAGCCGCTGTGGGTGTTGAAGTAACACACGAAAACACAACACAAAAAAATACAAGTTTTTCGGGCTTGGGGCCTTCTTCAGCGACAGAGAGTAACTCATACGTATACATATATATTGTTTCTACGACACCCCAGCGGATCTCTTATTGGCAGGTGCTCACTGTGCTTCCTTACCCCAATAACTTATTGCCATCCATTTACCCAATCCACCTTTCCTCTTCCATAAGCATATATACATATATAGTACATGTTTGACATTAGATATCATTTACGAAATCTAAACGACATTTTTTGAGTACGTGGATGCAATAATATTTTAATATAGGCTTACGACACATTACAGAAAACATATCTCAACTCTATTTGAAATTGACCCCGGCCAGTCATTTGAAAGGTATATAAAGCTTCAGGTGGCCCTTTTAGCAAAAGGTTTGTTGACTCCCGTTTCAGACAACTATATTTAGTCGTAAACACTACTAATACAGAGGTGGATCGAGAGAGTTGGTAAAGATACGGAGGGATGAACAGGAGATGGAACGCAGAGCGTTGGCCTTCCAAATTACTTAAGTGGCGGAAATTGGAACGAAGAAAAAGGAAATTGGAGAGTGGAGGGGGCACTTGGGTGAACAACCTTTTTGCCGAGCAAATTATTTTTAAAAGATTGGATTTATCCGAGTCTATCGTAAGGTGGCAATTCTAACTCGCATAAGAAGAGAAACATCGTTATTGCTACGATTTCATGTACTCAGACTATTAAAAAAAAAAGAGAAAAACGCGAGGAGGAGATACGATCGAGCGACGCCATCAACGTCAAAGGGACGATATCGAAAGCAAAGAGACGAAAATGGATTGCGAAGAGCGTGTTCATTAAGTGAAAAGCTGGATGTACCGAGGGCGAGGATTAATGAGAAGAAAAGAGAGAGATTGGAGCTCGAGGAGCATTAAGGGGGTGGCGGAGTGAGGGGTACAGAGTGCGGAGGGAGGGGGAACGAGTGCGGAGGGAGGGGGAACGAGTGCGGTGGGAGGGGGAACGAGTGCGGAGGGAGGGGGAAAGAGTGCGGAGGGAGGGGGAAAGAGTGCGGAGGGAGGGGGAAAGAGTGCGGAGGGAGGGGGAAAGAGTGCGGAGGGAGGGGGAAAGAGTGCGGAGGGAGGGGGAAAGAGTGCGGAGGGAGGGGGAAAGAGTGCGGAGGGAGTGGGAAAGAGTGCGGAGGGAGGGGGAAAGGGGCGGGGAGAGGGGGTGGAGATAAGTGCTATAGCAACAGAGAGAGAATTTGGAAGGCACGGAGAGAATTCCAAGTGCCTTAGTCGGATTCGAATTGATCGAGATTTGGAATTCTGACGGCTTAGATACCGGAAATTAAACGCGCGTATCTTCATTCGCGTGCTCGTTTTTAACCCTCGAGTGGGCGCGCTGGTGCAAATCTGCTACCACTGAAATTTGATACAAAGTAAATAAATTGCACGTGATTGCCGCTCGTTTACTCTGGCTCCTATCTCTTCTAGTCTTCATACTTTCAGTGGCGCTTATCCCCACGCTTGGTGCAGACCTAAGTCCTTAATAATAGTTTATAGTGTGTTGGTATCAAAAGTGCTACCGCGCGCCCGGTCATGCATTTTTATTACATAACATGTCATACTATAGTTGGTAAAGCATTCTTTTCTTAACTTAATTGAATTGATTTATAAATTATATACAGTTACTACGTGTACAAAATGTGAATCAACAAATAATATTTCTGAATCTGACCAGTGCTTCAATGTACCTAAGCTAAATTACTTTTGTCTTATTCTTTTATTGATATTTTTAAATGATGTTTTAAATTGTGCCTTTTCAAATGTTATTATGTATACAACACTGGTGCTACCTACTTTTTTACCAACTTAATATTACCTTAAGGTTTTTTTATATTTTTGATGACAAAGTGAAGAAAAATAACTAGCCAGGAAAAAAGACATTTTATTTGAAGGGTAATGTAAAATTGTTGTTGCAATTTCTTATTTATCTTCCGACAATCATGTTGTAGCCATACATATGTTCACCTTTATGTTGCTTTTATGTTTTCTAAATTTATTTTGTTACCTGCACAACAGGCGTTACAGAAATTGTTAATTTTTTCCAGACGTTTTAAAATATTATATTTTTTAATGCAACTATGAAATTTTATTTCGTAAACTTAATCATTTTTAATAATAAAAACTCACCGCCCTAAGAAACATGTTTAATACGACAAAATTTGAGGAAAACGGGATGGTAGCAAATTTGCTACCACGCGCCCGCGTGTCCGAAAATAGGGCGCGCCCGCTGGAGAGTTAAGAGGATATCCCCTTCATTAAGAACGCGGAAACAGGTCGGGGAAACGTAATTACGGTGTTCCTTGGACGAGTCAAATGAAAACCGCTCGGAGCATACCCGTCAAGATTTAATGTTTGATTTTTCAAAGCGGTAAAACGAAACCATTCCTCCACTCCGCCGTCTAATCCATATACTTAATCGACGGACGATGCCCAGTTAGAATGCTCGAGTACCGAGGGAATGAACGAATCTCGGATAAGGTCGGTTTCCGTTTCGGATTCTAATTGATCCATAATTGAAACGGTCGCTGCGAACAGGATGCAGTAAAGAAATTGATAATGACAACGGTGAATTCCGAAAAAGCGAGCTTTGTGCCTGCAACCTTCGAATTACATATGTACTTTTAAGAGCGAATAGCTTAAACATTCAGTGCCACCGAAGAATTTACGGGATTTAAATCACGCTATATCCCCATTAATCGTGATTGAAACCATAAAAGGGGCCACTAATTGACACAGTTTCTTAAGGAGGTTACATTAATTACATACTTCAATCCAAATAATGAAAATCCTGGAAATTGTTTAACAAGCAATAAAAACCACATGCGTAAATCTTTAATTCTGTATCGAATCGGACGGAAATCGGAAGGATCGAGGTTTCTTCCCGCAGCTCTCGAAGAAATCTTTCTTTCGTGAGGCTGACTCTTTTAACAACATCCGTTGAGTTCTCGTGGATTCACCGTAAAGTGTCTCTCTCTTCTCTCCCTTACGGTTATTCGAAGCAAGTGGTGAAATCCGTGACAGATTTCCTGTGCCTCTAAGAATCACGAGCGAGAGGAAGAAAATAACGTGTAAACCTCGCAACGGCCCAAAATTGTGATCTCGGGATTCAGAAAACGGTGTATAATCCGGTGATCATTGTCCTCCGATTGTCGTGATGAGCGAGCGGGTTGCAGAGGAAGGGAGGTGTGGGAATAGGTAAAGGGGCGGAGGTAAGGGTGGGAGAGGGAAGGATAGATGGGAAGAGGGAGGGAGAAAGGTGAATTAGAGAAAAAAATTAGGCGCTAAATAATTGCAAAAAATTTCTAACATTATTGCGTCTTTTAGTCAATCTAACATTGTCGCTTGCTCACATGATTGTAAGAAGAGATTGGTGGTAGATATATTACAACGTCACTGCTATACAGGTAAACTTAAAAAATATATCGCTTCGGTAATATTGTTTATGAGGCCAGCTGGATGAATTCTAATTAAAATTCTTCGAGCCATTTTAGAGTAAATCGACAAGAATAGACGACCCTCAAATGTTGCGCGTTATGCTTCATTCAACGACGCTTCTAATTAGGCTGATACCCTTCACAAATACGGGATTCCTTCGGATTCTGTCAAGTGTTTAGCCTCGGAGCCTAGCATAGGATACAGACAGACGGAGTAGCAAAAAAAAACATTTTTCGGACTCGGGGGCATCTAAAACCTGTACATTCACCAAAATCCCAAAGTCGAAGATTTTCACGACCACAGTACTTTCTCCGTATATTCTTCGTGCATGAGAAAGTAAAAAGACGGAATCTCGACAGAGGCAATTGAAGATAAAGGGGATAGAAAGTGACAGGAATAGAGAATACAAAAGGCAGAACGAAAAGAGGTTGGATAAAGAATACATGGATTAGAAGAGAGGGTGGGGGAGAGAGAGAGAGAGAAAGAGAGAGCGTGGATTGGGTGAATCCGTGTTCCAGCCGAGTGACTTATTCGGCCGATTGTTTGGGATTTCAAAAACAGTTCCCGGACCCGTACGGGCCATGCCAGCGCCAAATGGCTGCGGAGGGAGGATACGACAGCAGCCACTTCCGCGTGCAGAAAAATCTGGAAAGCAATTTGATGACGGCGCGTTACAGTCACGCAGGTTTGCGTGGAATCTTCGCGAGGGAGGAAGGGAGAAGAAATACATTGGGGAGTGCACGAGCGCATCCTGAGGCGAAAAATGCTCGGTACGCCGGCGATCGCTAAGTATCAACAAAGTATTTGGACACCAAACCCAACGCCCTTGCAGGAGTAGAATCTGTATTTTTTCCACGGTTCGGTACACTATACGTGACTAAATCGCGTGAGAAAAAGAGCGACGGACTGCTACGCCGCACTTACCCGCAATTTTATTGGACTACCGGTATATCCCTTTTAATCGCATGCTGTACCTCTACACGTTCCCGGATCGTGAGGAACGCGATATAAAACGTTAGACGAAGAACGCGTGACAATATAAAAAGGAATTTTTATAAATAACTTTTTTTATAGATAAACCTATAATAATAATAATTGTTCATTTTGTATTGTTATTTATAGTGACGGGTACTCAGGGCCGTGCCGCGGGTATGTGCCGCCCGTGTACAACGTAGAATTTGCCGCCCCCAATTAATTTTTAAAAGTATTGCAGCTCGAGAAAAAGTAGAACCCATAACAATTATATTAACATATTTATTAGTTACTAACGTATATATTATTAACATTTTAACATTTTTTAACAATGCTGAGCAAAAATTAAAATGTTATCATATACAACAAACAGTTACACGGTTTGTTGGTTGCAAGGTTACAGTTTATCAAAAACTACTTGAATAAATTCTCGCAAAGCTCATATTCTATAGAAATAACAGATAAAGATGAAAGCTTATCCTGTGCCGTGGATGATCGTAAATAATTTTTTATTATTTTAATTTTAGTGAACGACCTTTTTCCAGACGCTACGGTAATAGGAAGGGTCAATAAAATACGTAGTGCCACTGAGATGTTTGGAAATGTTGTCGCTATATTATTTTCTACCATAATACTCCAAAATCTCAATTATATTCATGTTAGGGGCCAAAAACGTTGGCAATACTTCTAATTCGTTGAACAGATCTATTGATATGAAATTAATTTCTCGTAGCATCACTCAGTTTGATCTCTAAATCTGTTCAAAACTTCAGTTTATCTTCTTGGCTTAATTTATTAAAATTATGGATATCGGATAAAAAATGAAGTTTTGTTATGATCCTCTAGCTGGGTAAATCTTTCTATAACAGAAGAAATTGTGGTATCTAAAATTTCGAAAAAGAAAGGTATTTTAAAATTTTGCCTTGCATCTGATATCGTCTCATCATATGATTCATAATCAAAATTTCTTTTCTTCTTTCGCTGTCGAATGACTGCTACTTCTGTAAATTTAGGTTGTCTAAATTTTCAGCAATTTCTCCGACAGTGATCAAAATGACATTAAAACCTTCGTCATATCTTAACTGCCTAAAATATTGAATGAGATGTTTTGACACATTAATACATTTGCGAATATTTAAAATTGACTGTTGCATGATTTTACTGACTACGTAAACTCTCGATAAAATTTTATACCAAATAACTACTGAACAAATGAATTTATATGATTGAATTTTCATGTCAAGGGATTGTGGCATTTTTGTGTGTTTAAGTCACGATTTTCATCTGAAAAAAATTCAAACAACGCATTGTCAATTTCTGGTAAATTGAATCTTAATGGTTTCATACCTTCAATCCTGCTTTCCCATCTTGTATCAGAGAGTGCTTTTAATGTCAGAATATTTAAATATGTTTTCATAGCTTTCCATCGGTGCGTAGAACAATAGAAAAAATTATACACTTCTTGGACTGTGACAAAGAAATTGATTGATTCGTTCGTGACCTTAGCAGCATCATTCACGAGGCTAAGAGTGGGAGCAGAACAGGGCACAAAGAAAGCTCTGGGATTTATATTTAAATTTTTTATTGCAAGCCGTTATTTTTCCCTTTCATATTAGCTCCATTATCGTAACCTTGTCTCCCCATGTCCTATATGTCCATGCTCATTTAAAAAAAATCATCAAAAAATTACTTGAACCTGTTGTGTCGAAATTAGGACAAAATCCTAAAAAGTGCTCTCTAATTTCAACTTTTTTTTTTTAAAATTCAACAGGACAAAGCAAATCATTACACTTATTTGTTCAATGTGACTCCTATCTGGAGTACAATCTAATCTAATTGGATAGTATTTACAAGATTTTAACAACTTTAAAATATTTTCTGTTATTTTTTAAGAGATAATTTAAATAATTTCGTTTTGAATTCTATTTTCAAGATAATGCGGCATATTTTATTTTTTGCACTCTGCCATAAAAGCATCAAATTTGCTTATAATTTCTACCAGTTTTAAGAAGTTGCCGCTGTTCGATTCATATAATGTGCTGAAAGTTCCCCGTAAAGCGAGGTTCTGTCTAAATAAAAACTTTATGATGCATACAATCCTTTCAATTACTGCGTACCAGTGCTTCCTTTCGAGATCAATAACACTGATTTTCGCGATCAATAGTGGTATTATTTTTTATATCTCTGGAAAGCTGAATCCAATCCTTGTATGTTTTCATATGTTGACCACTTTTCTCATGTCTGCTTAAAATTCGAGACAAATGCTCCTGGTCACTAAAACCAATTAAACTAGACAAATTTGAATTGACTCCAAAAATGTTATAAAAAAGCAATAAACAGCTACTTTTGACAGAATAAATCAGCCAATTTCTTGCAACCTTTTCACCATTTTTTAAGATTCTATAATAATAGGCTTTGGAAAACTTCTACCACATTTATCTTTGGAAAAATATGAATTGTACACTTGTACAGGACCCTTTTTAAATAATGTTAGCTGGTATTTTTCTTGTATGAATTCCGACCACAAGCCTGGATCGTCTGAAAGATTATTTAAATATTTACGTTCAACCTCTTCTTTAGTATTTGCATTAGCCATAGTTTCTTCAATAATAAGGTGCCGTTGCCTTGATCATTTCCTGCTCTATATTCTCGTCCAAAGCTACATTTCAAGTCGACTTGGATTTGTCTTTTGTTTGAAAAATGTTGGCAATTGAAGGGGAATTTTTCTGTATTTCCTTAAGTCTTACAATTCTTTTTTTTCTATACTCAACCCCAAAAAATCGTTTTCTTTTACCAGCAGGCATCTAAAACAAGGGTTAATTTTTAATAACGAAAATAAAATCAAAACTTAAAAACAAAATTATAAAAAATATCAGAAAAGAAAATTTAAAATGAAGCAGAATAATTTATTGAACGAAAGTTGTCTTTACAGAGGAAAAATTAAATAAGATAATAATAATTAGTTAAGGTTGCTACTCACTGCCGCCCGTGTGCAATGCAGACATTGCACCCATGGTAAGCACGGCCCTGCGGGTACTTTTATTGGATTTCGGGGAAGCGATCAACTCCTAGGCGAGGCGTTTCTGTACCTGCGCATGCGCAATTTGAAATTTAAATCATAAATCCCACAAGAATACAAGACGCCGGTGAGTATAGAAAAAAGTTATAATTATGAAGCTTAAGATGAAGAAAACCGCGAAGATGTGGTCTCATTCGACAGACTCGGATTCTATTCTTCACTCGGGCAAGATGGCTTATGATCGAAGCTTGCAGGCGCTATACAGCACGCCATGCATATTAAGTTACTGGCGACCTCCGAGTTGAATTTCTTAGCGGATTACCTTTTCCTGGAAAGGATATAACGGAGTTCCGCATGTTCGAATTCCGTCATTTTTTACCCACTCGTAACAAAATCCAGATTTCCATGGCACCATCCAAGCGAGTACGAAATTTGGCCGGATACATTAAACCGAAAAAAGCTTGACCCTTTGCGCACCAAACATTTTGTCCGGAAAACATCGCCAAATCGCAAAATCAATCACAATTCAAATCGAGCAACTAAAAATCTTCAAGTTTTACACTAGGAAAAAGTGGCGCGTAATCTTACGAAACAACGTGTCGTAACATTTTTCAACGCGTCTAACCGCAGAAAAGTCGACACCCGAATTCGATTTTCGGTTAGAAATTTTTCGACCGAGAGATTTAGTGACAACTTCGGTGAGAGGCCTTTTTTCCCTGAGATGAAGCGAGAATGGGTCGTAGGGAAGAGATTTTGTCGGAGGGAACAGGTGTCAGATGGGAAGAGGGGATTGGGGCGTTGGAGTTTATTGCCCGGAAGGAGGGGGGAGGGAGGAGTGGGGAGGGAGGAGTGGGGCGGGAGGAGGGGAGAGGATGACAGGTGTGGGAAGGGAAGAGAAAAAACAAGTGCGAGGGAGTGGGGGGGGGGGGAGAGGGGGGAGGAGGGGAATGATAGCAGGACCGCATCCAGCCAACTATGCCCATCGCCCAACAGACCGTGATCTGCGCAGTTAACTACTTCGCGGCCAGGTAGCCTGCTGCTGAGGTCGCGAATGCATGCTGCTATATCCTCGGCATTACGCCATCCTCGGCTTCGTCTTCCTTTAATAATCGCCAGGGAATGAGAACCTTAATTACACGTTGCGAATTACGGTTCAATTTTAGAAGTCTTTTCGTTATGTGCTCTCCTAATTCCTCTCGCCAAATTAAAACGATTACCGACGTTGTGCAACGCCGTCGGAAATTTCGCGAAATATTTTGCGGCTGCCTGTTCAAATTCGAAACGGAAATTAATTCTTATTTCCTCTTATGATTAAAAAATTACCGTAGATAAGTTGCCTGTATGCTTTTATATTATGCTCTTTGCTGCGGCGATTTATCACATAACATCAAACAATTCCGACATTTTCTTTCAATTCAGAAGTCCTTAATCTCATTTTTTAATAATAGAGCTATTTCCTTTACAGAATGTTAGCCAATATGTTTCTTATAGCATTTTGGCTCGAATGGGCATTTGATTTCAAATTACTGCTAGACGCAAAATGGGATGAATACGTACATAATCCTTGAGCGTTTTTAAAAAAGTCCCGACAAATTCTATTTCAGATAACGGGATTTGCGTAAGCACCTTGCCTGTTGATTATGTGTGCCGATAAGATTAAGGTAATCACGTGCCCAAGGTATAGTTCCTCTATCTTACATTGTGCATACAATAAGGGGTTGGCGTGTTGAGTAGGCGACTTAAAAACTGAGGTGCTTTATTCTGGTCAAAAGAAACAGCAACTCTTCGATGGCCTCAATGACATGATAAAGATCTTTAGTCTAGTCATCGACGCCCGATGTATCACTCGCATAATATGAATGTGAAAATAGACTCGCTAATCCTCAAAACAGACCAACGCGACATAAGCAAAACCTCTTTAACCCTACCGAAAGGGATTCCAGAAGGACAAGGTAGATTTCACCATAAATTCAATTACAATTCCACGATATATTTAAAAAACCTCAATTAAAAATCTGACGTCACGTTATTCGCCGAAATCCACAAATCGCGAGAGCGGCCGAAATAATTACGATTTAAATTTAATCCTTTTCTTCCTCGGGTTTTCGGTTAGGTCGGAGAAAAAAGCCGAACGCTATGCGGCACCCAAATTCCTTATCCGCCAAATCCTCTCCTTCCACGCGAGATAAGCAGAAGCCAATAAGATTTCACCTAAATGGGTCATCCATTCACAAAACAAAAGTCGCACGCCCGCTGCCCCTTTCGGTGGGGAAAGAGAGGGAATGGGAGAGAGGGTGGAGGAGAGGATGAAGAGGAGAGGGCGGAGAGGAGAGGGCGGAGAGGAGAGGGCGGAGAGGAGAGGATTGAGAAGAGAGGATGGAGAGGAGGGGGCGGAGAGGAGGGGCAATCGAGGACGATCACATTTCCCTTCGCGTTACTCCACGCAAATAGGGAAAGTGAGCGAAGCGGGTGTCGATACGGTGAAACACGCGAACACGCCCGACGGAATTTTTGCGAACCTCGGCAGTGAGCCGAGCGAAAATCAAAGTGACTCGAGACGACAGAAATAAATAAATGACCATTAATATCGATCGATCATTAATTACAAGCCGAGTGAGGGCACAGAGTTCAACTCAACCACTTGAAGCACAGGTCGAAAATTTTGTATTTTTCTTTTGAAAAATTTGGATTCGTTGATCAATGGACGAATAAAATATATAGTAAATGGTGAAAGTAAACCGTCCGAAGAACTTCGACATACATCGATCTTTTTTCCCATTTGAAGCCGCCATGACTCGAATAACGATAAAATAAAGTAGGATAAGCTGATAGGTTTCAATTGAAGTCAATGTTACTAAAAGGGTTAAAAATGAAAGAGGATTGTCGTGTGGATCACGATATCATCTCTTTCGCATAGAAACGTTCATCTGAGGGAAGCTTTAGACTATTTTACTCGCGCATGTCCTCAAGTGGCCAATCGCAGTTATGGCCTTCCTCGTGTTTGTGTACAAGCCAAGTTATTATGGATGAATTAAAGGTCGAACATCCTCCGATTGTTCTGGTTTCATATCTCGAATATATGTAACTGGGCCACCAAAACTCTCATTTTCCATTACTCCAAAGAAAATAGTTCTTTTTAGCATTCCCAAACGCTGAAATGAAATTATTCCGATGCATTATTTTAAGCGGGGTTGTTCTTCGAGTTCATTTTAAAACTAATTGTCTCTTTTGGTTACGCTATAAAAAACTGATACTTCGAAGTTACATCGCTTACAAGAATGCACAAACATTGAAAATCAAATTAAAATGGCATTTATCAATACAGTGCACCATTTACAACTGAACTTAACAGAAAATATAATTTAAATTTCCGATAGCTGGAAGAGGACATTTTACCCATCAGTATCACTAAACGTCAAATTGAAACTCTCTCTAAGATTTCCTAAATTTGTCGGTCTTACATTAATGTGGCAGTTATAGGTGATAATGACAACATTTCACCCTAGGGCCATATAAAATCGTCAAAGCATGTCTCACCAATAGTTAATCCCTTTTAGAACATGAATAATCGCTGATAACGGCTGGTTCTTAGCGGAAACGCGCATCTGGTTGTCCAGAGATATTTTTTCGCTATTTTGTAAGGTTCGACATCAAACTCGGGATTTTGTGAGCGATCACATCTATCCGGGGCATAAAATAAGAACAGAGGAGAACAAGGGCCTCCGGTGCTTCTCGCGCTCGATCACGCCCCGGCAACAATTACCGACCACGCGCGGGACGTCCAACGCTCCGACGTCGGCGACACGGAGAGCAACGGCATTAGCGATCGAGCGAGCGCATGAGGTCATGCGGCGAAATGCGAGAGAGAAAGAAAAAGAGAGACATTTAAAAAGCTGCCAAGGCTGCATATGGCGACGAGTTCTGCACGGCATATGGAGGCTAAAGCATTGGCAACCTTTCAACGAGCAAGGCCGCTCAAGAGGACATCCTCGCGCAGATGGAAAAGATGAGAGTGAAAGAACTTGGTGAACGGGAGGAGGAAATAGCAGCGGCCAAAACACGTGCCATTAAGACGAGGGTGGAATTCGGGAGGAAAACGAGAATTCGGAAGCGGCGTTTAAAGAAATTAAAACCGAATCGTAAAGTTTCATTTATCGAAGTGAGAGAATGTGGAAGTTTTTACTTTTCAATAACGGGATCACACGCGATGTGGTCCGGTTCACGCCCTTGCCAACTTCCGGGCAGAAAACGCGACCGTGGAAGAGTAATGATTACTTGACGAATTACAGGAAGTTTCCTTTTTTTTAATACTGGGTCGACCAGATGTGAGAAGGACGTCCATCTATGAAAACAGTCAAATAGAGCTGATAATTTCGACGGCCTCGGTCGTGTTGAAAACAATTCTCCTACGTCGAACTTTTATTTGATAATAATATATTTCGGTTGAAAAGTTTTCTTGAAATAAAAAATACACGAAATGTACCACAATTATCAGCAAGATAATTTATCCATAGGTTAAATCCAACATTATTTACAGGCCAAGTTTGTAAAATAATTCTGAAAGCCCTTTTCATAAAGCAGTTTCATCTTAGTAACTCGAAAATTATCTCTAACCGAGTCGTTTAATTATGGGGAATTGTTTGAATAAACGTAAATAATGGCGACCCCGACTTTTATCGTAAAAAAGCCGACATGCAGCCAAATATTCGATACACGAAACCGGTTTGAAGACATATAATTGCACACAAGAAAAAACCTCACAAAATGAAATCCAGCCAGAGAATCCCAAAACGCCACCAAGGCGACCTACGCGATGATTCAGCGGATGTCGAGGAGAGAGGATGCAGAAAATTTAAAAAGGCAATTGAGACGTGGGCAAGGAATTAAGGAAGCTACTGAAAGCCAGACAGAGAATGGGCTACATTTCCGGAGAAATTTAGACTTCAGTGACACTGTTCGCATTTAGCTCGGGCAGACACGGAAATTTTCGAGGCGACGGAGATGAGAAGTTAAAACGGCAAGATTTTGGAAGAGACGAGAATCAGAATGTGTCCACGAGCGGGGAAAATATGGAGGTTTGGAATGAAAGGGACGCACAGAGCGGGAGCCGTATTGCGGAGTGACAGAATACAGAAGAAAAAAGAGAGGGGGAGGAGGAAGGGGAATGGAGGGCGAAATGGGGGGAGGGAGACGAGAGCGAACACGTGCACGAGCACGGCGACGTCTGTTCTGCTCCCCCTTTTCGACACCCTAATACACACTACAGCGCACGCACTTTTAATTACTGCCGCGATCGATAACTTAACTCGGTCCACCTCCACCGAGCAGAAAGAGATGGAGAGCCTTTTTGCAGTTGCGTGACAAAAAATGACGGAAAAGAACTTCTACAGTGTGTTCCCGAGTGCCAAATGTCCCCTTAATTATTTTATAGTGAAAATAACGAGATAGGGACTTGAAATTTTAGTAATGCATTCGCTTTTAGCGCAGGTGAAGTTATATCCCAGTAATGTGTCTCTGATGTTTTTCATATCGAGTTCAATATTGCCACTGAATAGGATAGTAATGCATAAAGAATTATATAATTACATTAGAATTACAAAATACCCTGTAATTCACTAGGCAGGTGGGTGGCGGTGGACCAGATTCCCAAACGCTTTCAGGGTTGAATATCCAACTGTGGACTCGGATCGTCCTAGGAAAAAAGAACCTCGATATCCTACAATCTATCTTACGCACTTTATCGTAGTGGCCGTGTCTTCCAATATAACTGGGTGTTTCAATTATGCCTAACACCTTCTCCCTTAAGCTTCCTTATCTATACTTTACCATAAGTTTCGACCTAGCGTTCAGTTACTGCTAGTGCTAACTGCATTGTTTATGACGACACACTATGCTACGATTTTCCTATCGACTATCTTCTTTCATCTTACAATTTCGCAAACACTCGTTTGGTTTTCTTTTAAACAAATAACTGAAAATTGGTCTATCCGCTTTGATCCGAGGTAATATTAAAACACATATGGAGGCAATGAGAAATCGCGGATAAAAAATATCAATCTTATGGCGAATACCTTTGGCTGTAGAGGAAATAACGAGTCGCGAGGAAAGTGTTATAACTGCAGTTCGTCATTCAAAGGTCGTCACCACCAAGTGTTCACTACCCGCACTTGACGGGACCAGGCTCTCTCGCCAGCAACACAGCCTCCCTCCCTCTTCCTCTTTTCTTCGCGAAAGAAGATGCCGGTGTTAAAATGCGATGGGACAGGAGGCTGGTAGACTCATGCAAATCGAGTGCCTACTCCACCTTCAAGGACCCTCTTGGCCGGCGGCAGGGAGTACCAGCTTGACCCCAGCGTACCAAACGGAGGCCACACGCCGAGGCCAACGCCCCCATCCAACGTGTCCAAAGAACGCCCAATTTCGCTCCCACTTCGCCGTGAAAAATGATAATGGACTGACAATAAAAACTCCGAAATACAACAGGGACCGAAAATCCAAACATCGAATGTAGGGTCAAAAGAAAGCAAATAGATCCAAAGATATACACAAAACGTTATCAACAACTGCGATTTAGGAAGGGTTCAATTTTGAAAACATTTCTGATAAACTTGAATCAGCTGACGAAATCATGTTTGCGGAAAAAAAGTAGTCGAACCTCAATGAAAGACAAAAAACAAATTACGGAACTTAGAGCTATTGAACAGGAACAACTACAAAAAACTATCTCTTCGAGTTATCGAAAATTCGAGTTATAGGTTATGTTTGTGTCGTTACGACCGTTGATTACGTCCGATAATCGGAAGAAAATGACAAATCACAGGAGACGGAAAATTGTCATCATTTCAGATAGCATTAACAAGAAAATAGCCTCGATCAATTCGGAGATTTTAACGCGCGCCAAAGAGTAACCTATTATGCCAAGTCGACAAAACAAGTTTGTCATTTGCGACAAAACTGCGACTTTTTGAAGACTTGTTTTGCTCCCGCCTCGAGGTGGGACAGAAAACAGTGCCTTAAAACTGTCGTCGCCGACTCGTGAGTCGTCGGAATTTCGAAACAATTGCAAAAACTAGTCGCAGTTTGTCGAAAATGACACAGTTGCTGTTTTTTCGGCTTGGTGCAGACTCGGCATAAACAAAACCAGCAGCAAAAAAGCCGCAGTTTTGTCGCCTACTACAAAGTTACTGACTTGGTGTGGACCCGGCATGACGATCATCCGACAGATCTTTCCAGTTGACGCTTCCACGAAATCCAATTTCGAATTGCTTAAACGTCGAGAGGAAAATTGAGGTCGGGGCGGCATCATGGTTTATTCCGCCGCCTTCGAAGCGGGCGAATTCATCCCCGTCCTTACCTTCCGCGCTCCGCCAGCGGAGGAGTTGGTTGCGGCGGCGACTGCGCCCGTTGAGATGTTCTTCCGCAGGTTGGAACGTCCGTTGATAAGCACGTTGTCCCCTTCGAAGTGCACGTTGCAGGGGGGAGGGGGATCGGACGACACCCAACCGTGCGCGTCCGCTACGTCGTCGTCGTCATCGTCGACGTCGTCCGACGACTCTCCTCGCGTAGAATCACGCAGCCAAATGGACCCCGGTTCGTTCCTCTGTCGAAAGAAAAAATATTGAAGAATAAGAGCGCGGCAATTCACATAGCTTTCGCCGATCGAAACGTTAAACGGCAATTTTGTGAAAGTTTGGGGAATTTCATGATGGATTATAAATTTTGGCGTTTAGCACGGTTTTTAACTTCGCTTGTTGAATACTTGAGGATACATCTGTGACGGTCGATGCACCAGGTGTGATACCTGGCACAGATTTTTCGAAAGCGGTCAATGAGAATGATGGATTCCATCCTTAAGTTCCAGTTGTTCCGCTGAATTAACCGTAAAGGGGACATCTACTTCGGTGACAAATGCGAACATATTATTTCTATCAGAAACACATTCTCTACATAAAAATGCGCTAGCGGAACCACCCACTTCAGCCGATATTAGCAATTTTTAGAGCAGGAGAAAAGTATCTGACGACCTCGATTCCTCCTGATACAGCCCTCCAAGACAAGAAAGATGTCCCATACAATTTTTAATTCGATTTGATGTTTTAAATACCTGACAACTCAAAAAATGTTGAATTTTATAGGGGATACGAGATTATATTACAGGCATGAAAATAAATCATTCACTTTTCGCTATTTTTAGGTGTTGTAGGTTGTAAAATCCGTGTTAAACTTCCTTCGAGTTACGTTTTCACCTCAGTTATAGTTCATGCTCCGTAAATGTAACTTGGATAACTGGCATCCTGTTGATACTCAGAAAACACCTGCTAGATTTATTGAATTCTATTTAGCATGCAAGATCGCAATATTTTCAAAGCCACAAAATATATTAATTGTAAAAATAGAATAGCGTAATACAGCGGTTCCCAAACTGGGGAAGGAGGGGGCAAAGAGGGGTCGTGAAAAGTTGTCAGTGAGGCGCGGCGACGGAATTTTTTAAAGAATGGCCTCATTTAAAATAAATTTAATTTTTGCGCAACTTAAGTAGATGTTCATAATATTTTGAAACTGATATTATAATTTATTATTATTGATTGATGAATGGCATTAACGGGGTCGCGATAAGGTCGGTTATCTAAAGGGAGAAGCGGATGCCTTGTTTGAAAACTGCTGGCGTAATAGGTTAATAGCATTTTGACATGCTCATTATTTTACAATCATATAATACCTTAGTTATAAACGAATAAATGAAAATCTATCAGTGGTTTCGCAAATGTAAAGAGCTCGGCAAAGAGTTTAGAAAAAGGGGTATTTCTATTTACTCGAGGACATGGCAGAGTCAACCTTCATTTCAAATTCAAAGTTTAATTCAATCTACTATAGGTATTGTTCGAGTATCCAAGATACAATGGTTGGCAAGGTGAAAGAAATTGATCAAACCATGGCCACCGGCCAAATTGCACATTTACTAAAAGGGCGACGAATCACACTCAGGCTCTAAGGTATAACATCAGCTACATCAAAAGTGTTCTATTCATCGTATTTATGGCTTCACGAAGCTTAATGTTTACGTCATTTCCAAGAAAATACTTCCCTGCAGAGAAATGGTAAATTCATGAGCAATGCCGCATAGTTAATTGTTATGAATAAAGCTGCCAGATTACAAAGGACAACGTAAGTGACCCTGGAAGTGTTAAGAGATAATCACAACATTGATCTTGCACCTTTGTTGAGAAAAAACTTAACAGTTCGTCGAGAGGGAATACCGCGACGAAAACCTTGAAAAGATGTCAGATAAAATCCAGCTAGGAACGACCATGAGGTATTTGTATTAGTTGATAAAAGAGCCCATCTAATTGAAAGCTGTGAATCGTCTATAGAATAATGACTCTAATATAAGTCCGATTCCGTCAAAAAACTTGCGCAATATCAAGAGACAAATAAGAGATCATTCGCGATAGACATTTCCTAATGACAAAACACATTTGACAGATTCACAATACGGTAAGAATCGATTCAATGATAAAGAAGAACGTTTTTATGTCTACAGATAACGATTTGAATGGTTTAACTTTCCCTACGCAAACTTCTTGCAACAGGTGCAGAGCAACAGTGCTCGTAGCATTATCTCTCGAACGTAAATGAAAAGAGGCGTACAACTCGGTTAACACCACGATTTACTAGTTTTACCCTTCTGACCTTATTCCAGCATGGAATAACGCTAAAAGTACTCACGGAAAACGCTACAGATGGTTCCTCGTAGAACAAAATTAAACGCTAGAATAACTCGCGAAGAATTAATCGGTCGCGTCGTGTTTTCCACGAACTATGTAATAGGAAAATTTTTGCGCGTGGATATTACAAATTTCTCAAGACATACTGATCACAAGAACAGTAATACAATATATAAATTTGTATTTTTATACAAATAAATTTACATAAAATGGATTCCACCAAGTATTGCCGTGTAATATGGATTATATTAATACTAAAGAAATTTACGGTGCAAAGAATGTCTCCACTTTTCCTTTGGAAAGAGGAGTCGAACCTCATGAATTTTTTCAAATGATTTTTACCAAACTATAAAAATAAGATGACGTGCGCTCAGAAGGGCATGCTGTTTTTCAAGAAAACGCTCCAATCAAGTGTCGTCTAAATGGACTTTTTCTCTGGCTTGAAAAAAATAAACGGATCCGAAGAGGAGATCCGTGCGATCTCCGCGCGGAGACAACTCTGCCAATAACGAAATAGAAAGTATTGGCTGCCACGCACTATCGACTCCCCTCCTCACCGGGATTCGGAAGGTGAGGGGGGAGAAGGTATAGTGGGGGGAGAAGGTATTGTGGGGGAGAAGGTATTGGGGGGGGAGAAGGTATTGGGGGGGGAGAAGGTATTGGGGGGGAGATAGTATTGGGCGGGGAGAAGGTATTGGGGGAGGGGGGGAGAAGGTATTGTGGGGGGAGACGGTATTGGGGGGGAGACGGTATTGGGGGGGAGAAGGTATTGTGGGGGGGAGAAGGTATTGTGGGGGGAGACGGTATTGGGGGAGAGAAGGTATTGGGGGAGGGGGAGAAGGTATTGGGGGAGGGGGAGAAGGTATTGGGGGAGGGGGAGAAGGTATTGGGGGAGGGGGAGAAGGTATTGGGGGAGGGGGAGAAGGTATTGGGGGAGGGGGAGAAGGTATTGGGGGAGGGGGAGAAGGTATTTAGGGGGAGAAGGTATTGGGAGGAGGAGGTATTGGGTGGAAAATGTACGGGGGAGAGGTATGAGGGAGGACATCCGGCGAAAAGAAATAAGAAGGAAGACAGGCAATGTAGGGAGCGGAGAGATAAGAAGAGGAAGAAGGCGGAAAAGGCGTTGGCCGAGACGGCCAATGTAAATGTCGAGTATATTATACGGACAGTACGGAAGAGGGAGACCGTTCGAGAAAATGGGTTTAGATTGGGACGAAAAGGAACACGATGGAGAAGAGAGCAGAGGAGAAAGAAGGGCGGAGTCTTACGATAGCCACGGTGACTAATGGGGTGAGAGTACGAGAAGACAGAAACAGCGAGTTTCCCAATTTTCCCCACTTCGTTTTATATCGTCCGTAAACGGCGTGCCACGAAATGCGAAGGCGATTAAGTTAAGAGGCCCAAGAGTGCACAGAGGAATGCACGACACGCGCAAACTCTTGCCATAAACGCTAAAACCTAGTTAGTACAAAATCGTGTAATTCAAAATGGTCGATTACACGAAGCATATCTCGACCCCCCTGCGAAAACATTGGTATTTACAGGTTATTTTAATGGAACTCGTCGTTACAGACTACGAAAGTTTTAGTCTCTTATATATTTTAATGTTGTGTGATATATGAGATTAGATTTGTATTTTCTGCATAAAGAATCGAGATAAAACGCTTTTTGAAATAGTACACCATTACCATCTCCAGTTGGACATCTGCTATTAATTAATTAAGGAAGCTAAAATGCATGTATACCTTCACGTGACGAACTGCGCGAATACCACGTATTATATTTCGAACGGAGAAGAATAATAATATGTACCCGGAATGGCAGACATCGCAGCGCGAGGTTTTATACCAATTCAAGAAGAACAAGACTACTCCGACCGCTTTTATATTCGATTTCGCTACACAATGTGGATCACTATAATAGAGACGGCAATTGATTAATCCGCGCGAAGCGGCGATAAACCATCGAGATAGACAGCTGTCTTTACTCGGGCGAAATTTAGACCATAAGGTCCACTTTTACAGAGCGCAAAGGAGCGGTGGAGAGGCAGAATGAAGTAAGGAAGATCCGCAAAAACGAGGAAGACGATGAAACGACGGAGGTGGGTGGGGCAAAGGGGCGGGGCAGGGAGGGAAAACGAGGCGACAACTTGCGGCGAGGAAATCGAAGGGGAGGAACCCGAGGACGGCGGGTATTAGAAACGGAAATGGAAGAGTCGACGCAGGCAGAGTGGACGGATCATAGGCTACTCCTTCAGATCGATAAGGCCCAAAGGTGCGTCGCGATAAGATAAACTCGGGATGTCCCAACGTTCGATCTGTTTCGTTTCCCTTTCGCCGTTTTCTCGGCAATATTGTCGTTCGAGAAACAAGGACAGATTACATGTTCTGTTTCGTAATTCCTCCGAAGCGTGGCGCATCTCAATTGTAATAAATAACTAATATCGAGCCGAAGGAATTCCTATAAACCGAGTATGTGAAAATTCATGGAATGATAAATATTTCATATTTATTATTGGTCTCGGTAGTTAAATATTTGCCTTACAAATCTTGAAGAATTTTCGTACGCCATCAAGTCATTTCTAAAGGGGTGAAAAGAGTAATAAACAAGAAAAATTAATAAATAAGTGTTTGAAAAGTTAAATTACTTGGAATTCAGTCGATTCGTGAAAGTGCCTTAATATTGTAAAAGAAGGATAGCTGGCTGCAATATATATGGCAACATAGTTAAATGGCAAAAATTCTATAAATAAACCTTTACTCAATGCCAATGAGGATGGAAGTAAAGGAAGAAGACAGGAAACGATTAAATTTTATAAGAACAGCTATCCAATGAAGGAGGATTTTACTGTGGTCTGGGATGATCACCATTTCCCAAGTCGCGGCAAAGAAAAACGAGCTATTGTTTCCAACGGGGTTTCCTTGAAAGTAATATAATTTAAATATGTAGATAGGCCGCGAATTTTTCTAAGCAGAGATTAAAAGAATCACTCCTGCCCCAGAGGTTAAGTAGAGGAGAAAATTATATTCTCGATGGATGTTTTACGTAATAAGTATATCAAAAATATTTTGCGAGGAAGTGCGTCTCCACGAGTCACTCTAGTAGCATACATGCAGAAAGGTTTCCAACAGGGTTTTAAATGGAAAAAAATAACTACCGGTACTCTTAATGCTCGGGACACGACGGTGAACAACGTTTCCATATACTATAAAGAAACATTTATTCAGTTACTTCAACGTAAAAATAAATAGGTAATAAAATAATAAAAAAACTCGTAAAAACAAAAAGCAGTAAACAAAAATAATTTGTTACATGAGCTTCCATATCGATCGGTGTGTTTTCCTCCTGTTGTTCCTTTTTGCGACAAGTCATCTCGTCTGCCTTCCTTTCAAATCAACGATTCCACGTATGGTTGAGGATTTAATAGACGCAGGGGCGACCCACGCTAAAAATTGAAATTAAAACGCGGTACGCTAAAAATTGAAATTAAAAGTGTCGGTACCCCGTACCGGGCAGTACCAACCCATTCAAAGCACTGGTTTCCGAACAAAATGCGATGGAACGCCACCCACGTTTCTACCCAAATTACAAATTCGGTAGGATACGTAGCCCATGCCAAACAATGCACATTCTTGCAAAATCTATAATTCAACATGTTCCCGTAAATTATTTTCAGAATATATTTCCATATCGGACGATGTGGCAGCATAACTGGAAATTCTCAACGATTGAACAACAGTTGTGTTATTGCAAATCATGGCTTTCAACCTTCCGTTTACCTGGTAAATAACCACAAAAAGTTTTTTTTACAATCACATTATAAACATTAACTGAGCATTTTTAGCGCACTTCATTTTATAAACGCGCTTATGTTTTCGCTCTGTCTGCGAACCCAAATAAATTAAAATAGCACGTAAAGGGCAAGAGATAGAAGACCGACATTTGCAGGGTTTATGCAATCGATGAAGCCATTTATTTCGCCGCAGAGTAATTCTTCGGTGAAATCGGTGGAGGGCAGGGGGTGCCTTCAAAATTTTCAAATTAAGATTCTGAACAAAAGGTTATAGATAGAAAGTTAAAAATTCTCGCTAATTGTGTGCCCTTTAATACCAACTATAACACTGCAGAAGAATTTATTTTTAAAAACCGGGCGGCAGGGGCTTCCTTCAAAGTTTTCAAATTATGACCTTATTTGGAGAAATGGGAGAGCGTCAGGAGGGTCCTTTTTAGTAATGTAGTATGTTCATATCATAAGTCAACAGTCATTAGATTAGAAAACCTAACATGTGTTAAAGTATGAATATTACTTTTTTAAAGAATTACTGAATAAATTACTTTGTCGTAAATTACAAAGTTAATAAAGAATTTTAGGTTCACAATTCTAAATAAAACTCGATAAATAAAAAAACGCTTTTTCATATTGCGTCAATAAATGGCAACAAATGCTTACTAAACGCCAATCACAAGTTGTAGGATCGATTTTCCGTGATTTTATCGGGATCATTCAGGCATTCCTATCCAATAGTTGGCCAAAATGCCAGAAAGGGCACGTCCGCAGCTGGCCATGGACAACAAGTTTTCACTCGACCAACACCACGCACACACGACTGAAATGGAACACGACCGGGAATATTCCCAAACGAGGCGAATGCTGTGGGAAGCTTGAGAACGTTCCCAGTAAAGTCGAGTTGCTGCCGACACACCCAAACTGGAGGATGGTTAGCGACTGCGAAGACGCCGATAGAATTTTTTAAAAATACATCCTTAACAAAAACACCCGACGTAAATTATGTTTAACTAGAATAATGCCCTCCATTAGATATGAGGAGGAAAGTCGCAGTTGCAACAGCCATGTTACTTGTTAACGCCGGATACACACTGATATGGGGAGTTACCCTCAACGGACCATGCGCATATCAGATGAGGTTAAAATTAAGCCACACTCACTTTCCCTATCAAAAAATGCTTCCTGCACGCTTATGAATCTATGAAAACTGCGCCTCAAAAATGGAATTATTCGAGCTTCCTCGAAGACCCAGCGTTCATAAAAACAACTTTCGTTTGTAATCGTATGTAGAGAAATGTTCGGCGATATTTTTGCTGGAAAACCTAAGAAGTTCTACCTACCTCACGGAAGTTTCGGTCTATTGAACAAATGGGTCTTAGCTTCGAAACCCGATTAAGGCGCGCTGTTATCCCCACTCCATTTCCGTAAATAAGTGCATTGCTTTGCAAAAAAAACTTTAAAGCAAAAATAAAAAACTATTCCTTTAGCTGATTGAAAGTCGATGGATGCGAATCGAGACTTGAATTTTCCATGACTTGTTAGGCGGTAGATTTTCGCCAAAACAGATTTATATTAGAAAATAAGTTCATACACACTGAGATGTGTAAATAACCGAATGTTCGTATTTTAAGGCACTTGCAAAATGATCAAGTATAAATTTCAAGTCACTTCAGATGTTAACACTTTTACTTCTGGAAAATTTCTTAGGACGATTTGGATCATTGGAATGGAAGTAGGCTTATAGTTTCTTCGTTGTGTCTGCCTGTCCCCACTTTCGAACTAATAGACCTATTTTCATGACACTTGGTGGAAATTTCCTGCTACTGGAGCCGAGCTCCCGGGGATAGTTATTGTTGCGAAGATTGAAAGTCCCGGGTTCGATTCCAGGAACTATCCTTATAGTTTGATCTACATGGGAAATCTGGAATCCATCGTACTGGATAATTTTCTCTTGCACATTAAAATATCTTAGAATTATAATATCGGAGCGATATTTATACTACTCTCTGAGGAAAGGAATGGAGGTTCTAATTTTAATCGTAGAAATTTGCTTATCGATCGTATTTCTTAGAATTTCGCGTAAATACTGGCGTTTTTCAGTTTTTACTACTCACTACGAGAGCGTTGCCATAGGAACGACTCTTGTTGGACTCGGATTCTGGAGTCTAGTACACACACGCGTTACTTTTTCCACACAAAAACGCCTGATCAATTTAGTTTTCCGTTCGGATGTATTTGTAATATTTTATAACGCTAAATTATGGAATTTGGGAACACAAAGAGCAATCCATCCGCGGTGATTTTAAAGCTATTAAAAGCCAATATAAGTAATTACTGCACATTTAATTAAAAATAATTATGTGGAAAGTAGGCATCATAAGTTCCGTTTGGATCATCTTGTTTGAGAATGCAGATTTCTTGTTTAATTTTTGCATATTTTTCTAACGAGCACACTTTGATCACATGCCTTACTCCGCCATTAAAATTTGGTAAAACACGTAAATGTATGCTAGCATATCCTCGGACAGAGTATAAAAACATGTAATTATCCCAAAACCTCCACATGATGCATCAACACAAAACCCGAGACGCTCTTCGAATTTGTTGGATTATGCTCATTAAGAACAGTTAGCCCTGATTCATCGTCTTGATTTCAAAACAACATGACAAGGTACCATCCGAAGTCTGATTTATGTCCTCTCATTAAGCGCGGAATCGGGAGCGAAAGAGGATCCAGGCCAAGAGAACCAGACTGGACACAGGCAAGCAGATCTCCGGTACACTGAAAGACGAAAAACCCGCAGGGGTATTCCGGTCATTTAATTTCTAATACGCTTATAAAGACTTCGGTAATTTCTCGGATATGGTAGCAAAACAAAATGAACACGAGAGCTCGTTACTGGGGCTCATCTCTCCGTTCAGGCGAGGGCCTTTGTATTAACGGCATTTCTACTAATTGATATCCTCGGGCGAGGGATCTTCTGATCAGCACATAGTAGTACGCTCGGAGCCATGGGATCGAAATCCTTCTTATTGATTACCTCCACACATGGATAACATCTTCCTTTAGCCGCACTTATGTTTTAGGTCAAAGCGTGTTTTTCACTCCATCGCGCCGGCGGCCTCAAAAACTTTTTTCGGGAGCATTCGGAGGAGAGGTCGGACGTTCAGAACATCGTATTTGCCTTCGTGCGAAGGTGTGTGTACCTATTTATGTATGTTTATTCGGGAAAGGAAAGACCGGAAATAAAATATCGACTTGTTCTCTCAACTCACAACTCATTTCCAAATCCGGTTATGCAAATGAAATCGCAATATTTTTTACATAATTAGCTTAAAATTGTATAAAAATTAATATTAAACCGTGTGATCCAAATGATGCCAAAAATATGCACACGCACGTCAGATTATCAGATTACATTAGAAATGAACTTTTGCGCGATGAAAATATGATCACTCCAAATGCAGAACACGGATAAAGATGCCACAAAACGATAGTGCCCCGCAAAAGCACCTTCGTTCCGGTTAACATTCAAATCTGCCAAATATTCTAGGTATATAAATGTGCACCAAACAAGTTGCATCAAGGGAATTGGAACCTGTACACTATTTCATGCGCCTCAAAATATGCTAGGTAAATAGTGAAGGAAGGAAATTATTTCGAGTAACTCAAGTTAAAAACCAACGGACGAACCCACGTTGCATTCGAATTGTTCTTTCCCCTACATCCCAACGCTTCGTCTATATCGAAGAAATGGCGAATAGAGAGACAGAAATTATTAAAACACCGTAAGCCTTTTTCTGCAAAAGAAAATGCGAGAGTGACAAGTCCCCGCTACACCAGGCATTCGTTTATTTGGAGGGGGAGATAATTAATATTCACCAGTTAAACTAACTCGCAGAGGGGAACTCCGAACTCCTTACTTATTCTGCAGGCGGTGAAGTCTCTTCCGTGCGGCAAAGCCCACAGCTGTGCGCAAAAGGGGGGTCAACTGAAGTGTAATGGACGACGAAAGATTAGGAGAGTGTGGGGGTTCCGCGAGCGACCTGGGGAGAGTCAGGAAGTTGCCTGCTGCAACTATACGCTTCACTCGCCTCAAGGTGACGGTCATCAGGAGAGAAGATGAGAGGTGTGCATTTCTCCCCCGTCCGCCACAAGCCCTCGGGGAGGAGTCCGAAAGAGGACGTGACGTAAAACTACAGGAAGAGACGAATTCCGAACGTAATAAATGAGATCGAGGACAATAACGTGTACGACGTGTTTTTTTTGTGCGAACTTTCGGGGGATTTACGGCACAAAGCGCGAACAAAACACGAATCAACCTTTCATTTCAACGTAGAAAGGGAGAAAAATTCTGAACTTGACCGGGTATAGAACTTGGGTCTTCCACTTTCCGGACAAGATAGTGGCAATGCCATTACCACCTGGAACATTTTATAAGTCGAAACAAGTTAGTTCGCAAACGAAAATACAATCAATTTCGCGCTTGTAAACAACACTTGAGAGAGGAATTTGGCAACAAAATAAAACGACAAACATAATTTCCTCACTGACGAAGGTAAAAAAAAAGGAAAATAAAAAGTCCTGGCTTCACCTCTTTTTGGAGTGCGACTTCCGAGGGAATACCTACCGTCGCCTCTTCTTAGCCCTTCCAAACAACGCGGTTGCTATGGCTAGCAGAGAGCCAATCTTAAAAGGGCTCCACGCACAATGTCCAACTTGAGCTTTCTTCCGAAAAAAGCCTTTCCCGTTGTTTACCAACCCAACCCTGCCGAGTTCCTCCTTCGCTTTCACCTGCGATCCTAAAGGATATCGATGGAAAGGATTCGACGATTGAGGTCTTCGGAAAAAAACGCATTTCCACACTTCTTGACGATCGTGCCATAAACATCAAGCCTGTATTCAGCTGCGTCTTTTGACATTCGAAAGACGGCTTTATTTATTTTGAGAAATTACGGCAATTTCAGTTTGACCCGAATTTCGTACTTTTTATGCAACCTTCTTCATAAAAATTACGAACGAAAGAAAGTCTTTTGGCTCTCTACGTCGTGTCGTTAAGGTAATTCACGAAGATTATCATAATGAATCTTTTTTCACTGAATTCATAGAGAGCAATTAAGTTACGCAGTAGAATGCTCCAGAATCACGAACAGGTTCGTCCAAAAACATCCTCTTAAGTTTACAGCATAACTCGATTTATTAGCGATGAACAAAGGTTTTGGCGCTAATAAACTTTATGGGTAGCGGTTTAAAACGTGTGCTGAATGATATGAAGTAACATTCTTCCAATTTTCCTCCTGGTTTTAGAAAGTATTTTAATTATATGCGAGTTTTCGAAACGAATGTATTTCTTTTTAGGTGCATTTTGAGCATTTGGGAAAATGGTTAATAAGTTTCTTGGTAATGCCATACGGCAATTTGCTTCCTTCAAGATTTATCATAAAAACTTTTATTATTGCTTACTTATACATACAAAGCTTTCACGTAAATGTATACAAATGTGTACACATTATGACGTTTCATTTTAAGGATTCAGCAAACCAAATTCCATTTTCCAGATTATTATTCTACAAAATCTCACTTCGACGAAGAACACCCAGAAATTCGGGGCATAAAAAACGGCAGCAATTTCCACATCAAGTAGGATTCACATGCTATCAAGCCGATCCAAGACGAGTCAGACCGCGGTCATAAGTAGGTTCCCGGGGCGAATCAATACCCGATTCAAAACGACGGGATGCAGATCACGCGCAACTTTGGTATCCAAATAGACCGACGTGAAACCTAGGCGTTCCCTTCGGGCGTTCCAACCAAAGGCGGCAAATCAGTATGCAGGCGCCATAGAAGAGACGCGCCTCCCAATCGAGCGAGCAACACTCTCTGCAGAGACGACCAAAGACAACGCCGCCGCCGCTGCACTTGATAGAGAGAGCGACTGGCCAAGGAATTCCGGAGTGCCTCCCTATAGCGCCCCCCCTCCCTCCCGCCCCCTCTCTCAAGGCCGCTCGGGAGAAAGAGGAATTCACCCCCTCGGGGCGTACCCTCCATTGTGGAGGTCCAGGTGAGGTACGAGAGAGAGAGAGAGAGAGAGAGAGAGAGAGAGAGAGAGAGAGAGAGAGAGAGAGAGAGAGAGAGAGTGGGATAGGAGGAAAGAGAGGGCCAAGTGGTAGGTAGACGGTAGGGTCATTGCCACCTCAGCCTCTGGTTTGAACCTCTCTTCCCTCCTTCGCGCCTCTCTCCTTTCTTCCATTCTCTGGCATCGCTTATACACTGATCCCTCCCTCCCGCCTACCCGTCTCCTTTCTCTTCGCATCTCCACCATTTCTTCCCGTTTCTATCTCCCTTCCTTCTCCACTTTCCTTCCTCCCGTGTCGTTTCGGATTAGGAGGAAGGAAGCTAGGAGGGGAAGAGAA
Organism: Tanypteryx hageni; assembly: GCA_028673005.1. Lineage (NCBI taxonomy): Eukaryota > Metazoa > Arthropoda > Insecta > Odonata > Petaluridae > Tanypteryx > Tanypteryx hageni. Next base: position 99,171,252 of record CM054116.1, read on the forward strand.
AGGAGCGCATTGACCCAAGACTGTATTCCCTCCACCGACAGGCAGACACTCACTGGGGTAGCATATGTGAACTTGAAAATAACCCCACTGATCCGTCGCAAAGACGCTCGTACGACTATCGCGGCGCCACTTTTGAGGAAGAGTAACTTCAAAATAAAAAATATTCAAGGGAAATATAGTTAATGATTTCACGTTTTTTTGTTATTCTTACAAGGTAGGCAAGAACATGGAATGTTCAGAGCCGCGATGGAGAAAAATGCAGTTTTGAGGACGCTCTGGCGGCTAATTCGCAACTGATTGTCTAGCATGTACAATTGACTAAGTGACATTTCCGCGGCGAAACATTACCTTTTTGTGTATTATGAGCACCTTATACATGCCTCGATAGTTAACGATGAGGTAAAAGAGAATACTACTAAATTAAAGCGTGTCAGTGCCACGACAATCAATAACACAGGAAGTCGATGCTTCTATCTCGCAAAAAGTTCGAAAACTTAACCTCGAAGTTTCATCAATTTGGGACGACAGTGACCAATAAGAAGCAACCTTCCATGGCACAACAGAAAGCTCCCATGATACACGAAACTGAACGATTTGAACATCATTAAATTCGAATAAAATGTTCTTTTTAAACGTTCATATCCATATGCGATAACTTCCCGGGAGTTTAAGGCAAAGATTATCGAAGTCTACAGTTACAGGCGTTAATTTGTGAAACTTTTCCATATTCCAAACTGAGAAAATTTGTATATTTCCACTTTTAAAAAATCTTATTTCGGCCATGGTTTTAACACGTCGAAACCATGGTCGAAATAAAATTGTTTAAAAGTGGAAACACAAATTTTCTCATTTTAGAATTAAGGTAAAGATTTTTCATTAAGAATTTCCAAAATAAGCTTCAGGCATGTAAAAAAAACGCTGCATACGCTTCCAGCGGCTGGCGAGGTAATAACGTAAATTTAAATCTAAACAGTCATTCTTTCAAGCAAAGGACCTCTTCCAAACAAGACTTGCATACACACCATATCTGTTCAATTAACTATCTCCATCATGAGCCACGCATCAGAAACGCTCTAACAACTTTAATTAGCAAAATTAAATCTTCGCTGCGGTGGTCCGACGCCCAATACGAGACATATAAGTATGACGATGTCATCGTGTCGAGGGCGATCAATCCCTCAGCTGGCATCACTGAGAGATGTGGAGGGAGGGGAAGACCAACCCACTTCCTCCATTGACTTCACGTGCCGCCTCCTCCCCATGCTATTATGCCAAGCAATGACACGAGTCGCCGGGGCACTCGAACAACTGAACGTGATCCGGGTTTTAATCTGCAGCACGTGAGGCAGCTCTGGCGCAGGAATTAAAACCGCGCGCACTCTCTCTCTCTCCCTCTCACTTATAGTCACGGGGTCAGAGATGCGGAAAAAAAATTCGCTCGCTGCCAGAATGCACTCGACGCGCCATTCGTGACTCAAAACGGTAAAGAGAAATTTTAGTCGAGATGTCGCTTTTTACTCGCACTTTTGAAGAACGGTAAAAATCCTTAAGTGAATTCCGTTAGGAAAACCATTTTTTTGGTACCGCTCCGCGTTTCCACAAACGCGACGATTATCCACCGCCGTAATTTCACAAATGAACAACTAAAACTTGAGCAGATTACTGACAAATAAGATAAACAATGACGCGATATTTTCAAAACTGTCGCTTATAACGGTTATCGCTCGGCGTATCTTAGTTTACGTGATAAGGAAAAGCAATGAGCGCTAATCCAAAATACCTGCCAAGAGTAAAATACCAGCACAAACTGGACGATGCACAGTCACCGTCGTGTCGCAATCTCGAAGAGGAAAAAAATAACGCCAAGCACAGCACTAAACTTTGTCTATTTATTATTATTTATTTTCAAGTAGCCCATAAACTGCATTTTACGAAATGGGTGTATCAACGGCAATAAAGACTAAAACGTAGGATCGTGCCCAAAGCATGATTCGAACCTGCGATCCTAGAATTGGGAGCCAAACACGCTGGACAACCCTACCAAAACGGTTAAGAAAGCTCACGAACAAAATTTTTTACGTCGGAACACGGGCTAAAATGGCGCAATCCGACGATTATCCGCGTGAGAAGGCAGCACTCGCCGAATACTTGCAAGAAGTAACGAATCGGGTCGACGACGTCATTACGCGATGCCGAGATGAAGAAACATGGCGTCGCTTCGCGATCACGCAGTTTTTATTTAAAAAACCTCAATGACAAAACGATTCGACGTGGTCGACGTCCCGGAATACTTCCGACGACGATTTCCAACGGAATTCCCGACCCACTTCGCCCCGATAAAAAAACGAGGAATTTTCCGCGCGAGGTAATAAAAAAAAACGATCCCGAAACGTACAATCAATTTCCTTACGGTTTTATTAGCCGAACGATTTTTTTTAGGGAGAACGATGCGCGCTTCCAGGTTATTTGGAACGTTTATTTTTTTTCCTAAAAAAAATCCGAACCCTCTTGGCTTGTTTCTGCCTCCCGCTTCGCCTCTAAACCTCCTCCCCCTCTTCTCCTCTAAACCTCTACCCCACGCCGCGTTTTAGATGTTGCTCCACTTGCGGGAGGCGGCACAACGCGTCCGTGGAAACGAGACCAGAACCCAATTTTTCGGCGATCGCCGCAACTTCCGCCGCGAAACCCGACAGAATGCGCACAGATCTTAGCCCACGATAGGATTCGCGGGCGAGCTGAAGTGCACGCACTACACAAACGCGCGCGCACGCCTTCTTCTTCCACGGCTATTTTCCTCCCGCCGGAGATTTCAAAGCCTCTTTCGCTTAAAAGTATCACGTTCAGCGGCAATGGGGGGTTGAGGAAAGAGGGTTGAGGAGGCAGGGGTTGAGGAGAGAGGGTTGAGGAGGGAGGCTGAGGAGGGAGGTTGAGGAGGGAGGCTGAGGAGGGAGGTTGAGGAGGGAGGCTGAGGAGGGGAGGTTGAGGAGGGAGGCTGAGGAGGGAGGCTGAGGAGGGAGGCTGAGGAGGGAGGCTGAGGAGGGGGGTTGAGGAGGGAGGTTGAGGAGGGGGAGTTGAGGAGGGGGGGTTGAGGAGGGGGTTGGGGTTGCGGGGACGGGAAGGAGGAGTTGGGGTTATTCGAGTGGTTTTAAAGGTCCCGTGTGAAATAATTTTCGACCTCTCACGGAACCAGTTATTATTTTTCCCAAATGCGTGCTTTGCCCCTTAAGCATGTCAGTGAGTCCATCAGCGAAGTAATTACTCGGAGTAGTAATTTGCGCGCCCAAAATAGACTTGTATAATAGGTAGTTTGTGAGGTAATCTTTTAACTACCTCTCGTCAATTAGAAAGTGTAAACGTAACATGCGGGTAACTTTAGCCATGCTGACCGGAGGTTTATCGCCGTCGTTGAATGTACGAATTCGCTGACGGTAATAGTATACCGTGGTGTTTAGTAATGCCAAATAGATTGGAATAACGGATGCGGCATTTCCGCGTGGGTTTTTCCATTCGAAACTTCGAGGAAATATAAATCTGAATAAAAATTACCCTTCTTACTCGCTGAGTTCTTTTGCGATTGCAGTTTTAATTTCTAAACCATTAAAATGATATATATCTAAAAAGAATTAATGAACTCGCCTTGCAGCTCATAAATTAGACAGCCTCTACGACCATAAAAAGTTGGAAAAAAATAGATGCCCATTTTGGCTATACAGGAGATGTCATCAGCGACGACTTGCATATAGTAGATTCGAAATAATAACGTAAATAAATCACAACAATAAGTTCCGAAGGTTAAGAATTAACTCTTCTGCACAGTAATACCCGATAAAACAATTGCACAAAATCGACAATAATCTTCAATATTTGAGCATCATGGAATTGACGAGAAAATACTCGCGCAATTACGCGAATCAGAACAAAACCGTTCGAGAAGATTAAACATCATTCAGTTTAACCGAACAATTCGCAAGAAGAAAGCATGAACGCTGAGAAAAACGGCATCGCATCTGAGTCAGACGGCAAGAATCCGAGGACTATTCAAGCCCAGAGAAAAACATTTACCAGGTCAGGAGATGGTGCGACATTGTCGGCCCAATCAGAACTCTCATAAACGTCACTCCGCATATCATATGATAATGACTGAATGCGCGACATGACAAGAGGACACCAGGAAGGTAATTTAGGAGATCGATGGCCAGATGAATTAAGGGAGGATTCGTCCATTTAATCGAGGTTGATGGCTCCATTATAATTTTCAACGTTACGCACATCGTCAACATATAAAAACATATAGAGGTTACCGACAATAATGTCGAATGGGAAAAAAATTATTGGCCAATTATAGGTTTTCGGTGTTTTGAAGGATACATAAAAACTTATTTTGTGTCCAAAAATACAGAGCATATTTACGAATAGTTAAAAACGATGACTACAAATAACTTGGGATTCGAATGTCAAAGTTCGAAGACTAATTTCGGTAGAATAAGGCAACAGATTGCAGTGAAAGGTTGTGAGGAAGAGGGAATTCCAGCTCTTCATCGAACCGGTAACATCGCGTGCTTCCAAAAATACACTCGCATATATTCGTATATTGACCAATTACTACGGGACATTCAACAGGAAACTCTCGTCTTATGGCTGAAAATTTTCAAGAACAAGCAATTTAAAAAATAAACTTACCTCAGGTATATCTCCAATAGCCACAGCAAGGTTAAAAACCATATGAGCATTTCGGCTACAAAGCAGCCGTCTTCAGTGGTAATTCACCGAAAATAGATTGTAAAAGAACGCTGCTTTGCAGTCGAAATGCGCATATAGTTTTTTAACCTTGTTGTGGCTATTGGAAATTCCTGAGGCAAGTATATTTTTTAAATTGCTTATTCTTGATCTACAGGACATGGTGATAGAAAACCTCAATTTGACATTTTCCATAAAAACTGCTCCATGAAATTAATTAAAATACGAATCCACTGAGAAAAATATTGTAAAAAGTATTTCAAGAATTTTTATCAACCGACATACCAACGATGGGCTGACACATCTTATACCCACACAGCGATACATATCGTAAATTTTTATTATATTTTTCAACGTATATGTGAAGATATAAAAGCGAGTTAGAAATCTCGTAAATCTTGGTTCGCTGAAAGGCACTCCACCTTTTCCTCTCAATGTTTACCCATCAATTTCCGGTTTCTTAGCGTGCACTCACGTCACAGTCCCGTGAAATGTATGACTTGAAGGCAATACGCATGATAAGCGAAAGTTTCCTATAGCGAAGAGCGGCTCTTTATCGGCCGTCGAAAAGTGAAGATCACCGCGTTTCGTGACCGTGAGTTATGAATGATTCATTTTGGATTGGTCAACAATTCGCACTGACGTGTCGTTACGAGGAATGAAGGGCGCGAAGGAGAGTCATTGAGAACGGGTGGCGTCACGTTCGAGAAGACGCCACTCGCGAAAGTTCACGGACGCATATTAGACCACATTCTTGCGAGTAGGAAATTACACTAAAATAACAGTAAACGGCTCCAACCTTGTCACAAAACGTTAACGGAAAAAATCCACGCGAAACTTCCAACTTAACAAGACGCTTACGCGGAAGAAATTCGCATGTCTCTAGCAACCGGGTTACCTTCCGAGGTGCGCATATGCGCTTTCTCTTATTTTCGTGCAACAGCTGACACGTGGGAGCGTGGAAAGGGAAAACAGTTCCCCGAAAAAATAAACCGTTGCTCAAACGGAAGGGGTGTAAATGGATAGGTTATAAGAACGGAATAGGAGGAAGGTTAAGCGAAGGGAATCGGAGTACGGAGGTCAGAGGTGAGGGAAAGAGTGGCTCAGGTGTGCGGAGCGTATAGTAAGGCGCTCCTATGAACCACTCCGATAAGTCAAGCGTCCCTTCCTCCCGGCCCTAAAAATCCACAAATAAAATTCAGGTAACGTTATCCATCGTTATAAAAATGACTGAAGACCACCAGACGACTAATAACATCTTCAAGTAATTTGAGAGTATTTTATAGAGCATGGGTAGCCAAATCGTGGCTCGCGAGCCGCACGCGGCTTTTCTAACGTAGTCGCGGCTCTTTAAAATTTTCATTCAGAGGTGCACCAGTGTTTTTTTTTACTGCAGAACGCAATGACGTAGTGTGGCTTGAGATGTGTTGAGAATGCCTAAGGGACATGCATTAAATCTGAAGTGCTTCCGGTACAGGTTATGTTTTCTGTTCCTACATTTAGGAGCGCAGAATGTGTCATGCGGCTCTCCGAACTTCTGAAGATGATCGTATGCGGCTCAGAGGATAAGTTTGGCCAACCCTGATGTAGAGATTTGAGCTAATCAAAAGAAAACCTGCGCTGGCAAGGTGACGAAATTCATAACGCTATGTTTACATCATCTCTATGCTACATTTTTGCTAAAGTTACACCATATACTGTTCACGGGATGGTAGTGAAACAAACAGAAAAAACAGTCTACGTAAGAATAACTATTTATAAACATTGGAAAGCATTCTTTGAGCGAAATCGAAAAAACAGGATTTTCCAATTACGGATGCCATGAGATGAGATTATAATATAATCACCAAGAGAAATGATTAATTGAATTATCAAGCTGGATCAGACAGAGAACAAGAGTATTTAAATGATTTTACTCGTTTGCTCACAGTGCCGCTTTTGCAAAAAATAAAAACGATTCTCAAAATAATTACAAAAATAATTAAGAGGTCATCATTATTGGTATGCGAACTTTGAGATATTACGAGCAAATGAAGGAAGAGAAGTTTTAGGTCACAGTTCTGGGTTGAGAAAATGTTTATTCTTGTTATTTCATAATGATTCGAGTTTTCATGTCTACGGCAGCTACTATTCTTCATGAATTTTCCTCAAATTTTTTACTTAAATCTGATAGTGTAAAACTTGACCTTGTCTCTTTTTTGCCGATATTAATGGTTAGGAAACACCAAAGGCGCGAGAATAAAATCTTAGCACCCTGTAATTAATAAGAGGATAAGGTATGTTACAATAACTTCAACGCCTTCGAGTAAAGCTCACAGGAGTGTGAATATTCATAAGAGACAAAATTGAGGTTGTGAAACACTTTCCGAGTAGCGAATACAAGACTGTGAATCCAAAAACGTAACGGAAAAATCAGCCTGTTAAATGGTATACCAAAACAAAGAAATAAATTTCTCTAGAGAAACTGGCAGAAATTGTCAAACTCCATGTATACAACAGTATTATGCCCAAAGTACACTTTCAACCAAAAGTCCATAAAACACAAAAGTTTAACGTATTTTCAACCCTCTTAATGTCAATAATACAAATGCTACAGGTATAATCAGATAATTAAAACTGAATATCAACTTATACATAGTATAGTATTCTTGATCAAGTTTTTACTCTAATGCATTCCATACTTCAAAAAAGTTAAAACATATTACTACATGTAGATAGTTATTAATATATACCTAAGAAAATTAAACTTCTCTCTGGATAAACTATTCAGATAGCACGTTTAACTGTTCAGATCGCATACTAAAATACTGTTAACTATTTTTGTCTGTTGATCGAAATTTGGCTGCAGATTAAAAGAATGAATCTCATAAACCAATATTTTGAAAGAAATCCTTTCAAAAGATATTGAAATGTATTTTATTTAGCAAGTATTTTCAAAGAACATGTCTGTTGTAGGGTTAACTTCATAAACACTTATGGATTCATGAAGCAGCATATATTCATTGGTATATAATTTATGCTGATAAAGATATCCTGAGGATGGTTACTTGTACTATAATACTCTTCAAAAATTTTTTTAACATGTTGGATCAGGAGATACACTTTCTTCAATATCTGTTCCTTTCTAGAAAATAGTGCCTCAAAACATTTTGTTATTGGTAGCATCACACAAATTGCTACACTTACATCCCATAACTAAGAATTCTGCTTGAAGCCAAAAACAAATATTAAAATTAATAAAATGATAATAAAGGCAAAATTGTCTCAAACAGATCATTATCATGATAGAAACTAGGGTCAAGTCCACCCTCTTAACCATAAGGGTTATGATAAACATTATTCTGCTTATAATCAACATTTAAAAAATTAAATTAAGAAAATTATCATACAAAAATTTACTTTAGTGTAACATAGCTGAAGAAAAAAACATTCAGTAGTAAATTGAAGTATTATCACTCAATAAAACAGAAGTTGGCTTATACATGATTGCAAGAAAGAACTTTAAAGAATTAATGTTTTAGCAGAAGTTGGTTATTGGATTGCATAGTGATTAAATACAAGAATTTCCATTTTAATTATTGATTTCACATGTAAAAATAAATATGAGAAAGAATACATGGAGAACTACTGAACATTTAATGGAATAAACTTCTGAAAGTGACAAAAATAAAAAATAGTATTCATGGAAAACCTCATTCTAGCTGATGAAAAGCTTGTGTGTAGATTTGTGACAAATTTATATGATAGGAATCTCTAATAAATATATTTTATACTTGGAAGGGAATACTAAAATGGGATATTTTTAATACGGTAAATTACAAAAAATGCTAATGTTAATTATCTAACTTTGCTTTGAAATGATAACTTCAGAGTAAATATGCATATTAGAATATTTTGATTTCATTTAATTCGAATATCTACAATCTGAACTTGGATATGATGTCAATCTGTACTCCATGAATAGTCTCTATTAAGGTTTCAATGAGAATTAATGGAGAGAGAAAATTCTTCAGTTATAGAAACATTTCAGTATATTCCTAAGGGATATAGAGAAACGAAAGAATTACATGCAAAAATTTTGACTACATTCCCACTGTATGGTAAGCACAGTTTAGTAAGAATTTCTTTGCTGATGTATGGGTTATTCTGATGTATGTATCTTTCAGGAAGGAGCAAAAATTTTATTAATGATTTATGACAGCAGTTTCCAAACCTCCTTCACCAAAGAAAACTCTCCTTACCACCCTATCCCTCATTGTATCATGTTCAATCACAGTTCATTAACAATACCTACTGGACCTACAATAGCAATAATTATAGCCACTTTTAGAAAAATATAGACACAAACAACATGTCTTAGCCACTAGAGGGCTGCATATTGTAAGTCTTACAATTAGGATCTTTTGCACCCTCCCCCGATCTACCAACCACACCCTAGTTTGGAAACCATCGATTTATGGCATTGCTTTTGTATCGTTTGATTAAATGTGACAAACATTCATTAATCTTGAAGGTTATGATTTCATTGCGTTGTTAAAAAAATTCGCAAATTTCTCACAAAATAAAAACTTTTTAATAGTAAACAATGCATCCCCATTTGTCCCCATTGTTTTCATTAGCTAAAATATCTAGTTTGATACTTCAATAGTATACTGATGTAGCAATATCTTTTGATTAACATACATATATATTTGCATTGGCACTAGATACAAATTATTAATCCTTACTTGTCACTATTCTAAATTATATTTGCCACACCTTGTGAAAGCAACTTTTCTCATTTGTTTTGATTTACTATTTTGACAGAAATTCCTTATAATAAATCCACATAATGGAAAAATTTCATATAGGAAGTTCATCAATGGCAATCATTAAAATTACCAAATGCTATTCTTAGGCAACATCAATTCTTACTTAAACAATGACATCTGAATAAGTTTAATAAATACTTCTTAAGATTTAGACACTTCTGTCATATAATGAATTTCTAATCTATGGGACTGAATTATAAATTTGATAGAACTTGGAGAATTTTGGCAAATGTAATGAAAAAGATATTGAAAAAACAAGAACGTTAAATAAATGACCAGTTAGTACAAGACTTGCAAAAATTGTACGAGATTTTCTTAACACTTTCGGACTGACACATAAAAAACATAAGCGAACAATCACCGAGTTTCACATAATCACAAACATTAAATGTATTATTACAACATGCAGGATATACGAGTATATGTAAACAGAAAAATGAAAATAAACAAAATAAGAATACTACTCACCCTAGGGCGTTCTCTGGACTTGATGATCATGCCATCATTCTCAATATAATCTGGCACAGTGCTGCGGTCCACAAAGCTGAATATCACTGAGTTCTGCGGTTCATTCCATCGACTCCTTGAATCCCACAAACCTGCCTTGACAGGTTGTGCCTCGGTTGTATCCTCTGAAGTTTTCTTCAGAGGAGTAACCTTAGCTGGCTCTACTTTAGAAAGACTTGGCACTTCTTTCACCACTGTCACTAATTTTGTGGCCCCAGCAGGTGGCGAAACTAGCTGAGGTGGAGTGGTCGACACTTTTCTAGTTGGTGCTGGTGCTTCCGTGGACTTCACCCTGTTTATGTGGTTCTTCTCCTTCTCTCTTTCAGTCAGCGCGGATTTCACGACATCGGGCGGGGTCGAGGAGGTTGACTGCAGTGGCGCTATGCTACGAGGAGGAGTTGCCCTCCTGACAGTTGACCCAGGAGGCGTAGGAGGCTTAGCCATGGGCCTTATTATCCCTACCTGGCGAGGAACACTTTCAGCACCATGCGTCGAAACCAATGGAGAACCTCCAGGAAGGTGAGACTTTGGCTTCTGGGAACCATCGAATCTGAACTCGATGGACAAGCCGTCTTTGCGTATGTTCTCTAGCGCAGCGCGGGGGACGGCTCTCGTGTCCCCGTCGTCGTTTCCCATTTGCCCATTTGGTAGAACGGCATCTGGTAGTGGGCTGGGAGGCTTTGCTTCCGTTGGAGATGATTTTGGCGGGGTTTTGTTTATTGACGCCGCCTTTAATGGCTTGGTTGGCGAGGTCTTCTTAGCCGATGCCTGGGAAGGAGGCGTAATCCCTGCAGGTTTTGATATTGCTGGCAAAAGCGACGTAGGAGAGGTCTTCACAGTTGTTGGCAGCAAAGGAGGGCGAGTATCCGAGGGCTGTTTAACCATTTTCTGGGGACTTTCAGGGCCAACCTTCTGAGGCGTCACTTTTACACTCGAGGCCACATTGGTTTTTGCAGAAGACATTTGTAGGATAACTGGTTTAGGAGAGAGTTGAGGTTTAGGACCATGTGGAGGGGAGGGTGGAGGAATAGCAACGGCAGGAGTGGCCCTAACGATGAGACTCGAAGTTGCAACACCATTCGTGGCCCTCGCAGTTTTCTTTCCCCCCGGGGATGTCGGAGGAGAAGAATACTCGAATATTTTAAGAGTTTGCCTCACTACATCGGGAGGAGGAAGCTCTTCTTCTACCACCCCACTATGTTTCACCCTCCTTCCTTCACTATCCGTCACCACTTCCTTGCTTCCTTCGATGATAATGACATCCTCTTTCGCCAAAGTTGGTGACAACAATCCGGACACTGGGGACTTCAGTTCGACTCTGAGAAGCGTTTCAACCGACCGGGCCCTCTTGAGCGATTCGGGTGGTAAGTGAAGTGTGGGCCGAGTTGTAACGGCTCCCGTTCTTTTGTTGTATCTACCAACCTTATTGATGGCCGGTTTGCTTTCCACCGCCTGAGAATCCTTTGGTGATTGCTGAATAGGTCCGTCCAAGATATCCTCTAAGCTAGCCGCCCTTCTCATGGAAGCAAGAGGTGGCCTAACACCCTTCGACTGCGATTCCCGTAAGGTCATGCTTAAATATTTACTCCGTAGGCGGTTCACTATCCCGGGTCCGTAGCGCAGTTCTTCATCATCATCGTCGTCGGGGGTCGACACCGAGCCTTTGGAAGATCTTCTGCGGGTGCCGGCGCGGCCAACTCCCGGCCTTTTAACATCACCGGATGGGGGTTTACTCCGACTTTTCGAGAGGTGAGCACCATCGGCTACGGCGGCGGCCGCTTGCCCGTCCTTACCGCCGTTCATCCTGGAGATGGAAACGGCGTCGCACTCGAGACCTTCCAGCTTCATAGCGACACACTTCACTCCACTTCCTCCCGCGCGGGATTCAGGAGAGCGTCTGATGGACTCTCCGGATATAGCGGAGAAAGCAGCCGCGGCCGTCTTCACAGCTCCGCTAGCTCCAGCAACAAGCAAACTTGCGGCCGCCGAGTTCAAGGCACCGCCGCTACCAGGCGTAGGTATGCCTCCGTGGGTTCGGGCAAGTAATGCTCTCCTCCTCAAAATAAGCTCCCGCTTCCATGGCGGGATAGCGGAGTCTAAGCTGTCCTCCGACTGGGTCCTACTCGACATTCTTCCACCCCCCCCAACTCCCTCTTCCTCCGACTCCTCTCTTCCCCTCTTCTCCCTCGAGAGTACTGTTATCAGAGAGGGCAGGACCGCGACTTCCTGAGGCACAATACGATGCGAATGGTCAGAGGAGGGGAATGAACGGTTGGGGAGAGATGAGTGAGAGTTGCAAGGGAGTGGTTGAACCGAATATGGTTCCTATAGATGCATTGTGAGGATCAGGTATACCTGAAAATGGGGCCGAAACGGGTATGACAACTTCTTCGTGTAAGAATCACAGGGAACCGTAATATTGGAATGCATCTTGGAAGACTAATGTTGACTAGAACACACTCAATTCTTCTTCTGTTGTAGTATAAAACTATAAAAACGGCTCAATTTTTGTTCATTAGAAAATGGATCACTAACGTATTTCCCTAGTTACAGCCCCAACGGAGGAGGCGGAGGTATGACGTCATATTGCCGTAGGCACGACATCTGACCATTTCCATTCAAACTAAATAAAACAGTTCACTGTAGAAATGTTTGAATAAGGTGTTAACGTGTTAATTTCTGCACGTGTTTGCGAAGTTTTAAGTCAATCCTTTAAAAAAATACAGAGATCGAATTTTTATACTTACCTTTAGAATATTGAAAGTATTTTGTGCGGAAGTTGAAATGTTTTTATTACATGATTGTACAGAACTCTCGTGTGATTCCGGATCCACTGAAACTTCTCAAAAGTGTTGTTTGTCATAGAGTTTTTGATGTATTTAATCATTTATTTAAAAGTAAAAGCTTCCATTGCCAGACTACTACTACTACAAAATACATCCAAACTAAATAAAAAGTTCCAATAAAATTAAATGAAAGGGTTGTATTTGTATGAGCGTTATGAGTATGAGGTTTTAATCTTTAATATCTCAACTGTAAGCAGTAGGTCTTAACAAATTTTAATTTTATATTAGTCGGTTTTATTTCATCGAAAACTTCACTTAAACTTTTTATTCATGGGGTTTCTTTACGGTCTTCGGGTTAACTCTCTTGCAATACACCTTAATAAATAATTAATCAAAATGTTTTTAATTTTTTATTGAAATAGATCTTGAATGGTACGTTTTATAAGCAGTATTTACAAGCCAGTTAAATAGCATCTGAATTCTTCTTAGAACTAGTTTATATTTCTCGATCATAATATATTAACCTACGAAAGATTGCACTAGCAAAATATAGGCTTTAAAATTGAGTGGATCAAATAACTTAATTTCGATTATTATCAGATCCATCGTTGTTATCAATGGGTAATTTTATTTGGCACTTTTCAATCAATTTTAAGATTCTTTCTTGGCCATATTTAAAAAATAACTCAGTCAATCCTCTATATACATCTCTATTGCCCTCTTCTTGTCTCTCGTACTCGTTTGAAGATCCTTTAAAACGCCTATGCTTTTGCCTGTTAACCATCACTTCCTGCGTTTTAATTTCTTCCCCAAAACCTAATGTAAATTTCTGACGAATAGTTTTATCCATATGTGTTGGCTCTTTACTTTTTGTTTCTCCGGTTTGATTTAAGATACATTCTTCATCATGCCGAGCATCATTATCACAATATCCTGTGAAAATATGGTCTGGGAGAGCTATTGTTTTGAGCTTATCCATCCTTTTGGGTGCTATATTTTGACTTGCAGTTATTCCTTCATTGCTTTCTCTTGAATATAAAATTTGATTCTTGGTTTTATTCATGTTACAAGCATTTTTATTGGACGAAATTGAATCGCTAGAGCTTTTAAAATTGGTAGGTTTTGCCCTTTCAGACATACTTGAAGTCTTTTCAGGATTTACATTCTGGGTATGTTTATTTTGAGTTGCACAAGGTTGACATTCACTGCATTTATTTTCCCAGGGCTCGACACGTATAGTCATGATGCCCTGAGAATAGTTTGCATCAGCCATTTTTGAATGAAGATCATCAATCATATTTTCTTTTAATTTTTCAATGAGGTATTCTAAATTTAGTAATTTTTTCTCAAATTTAAACTCGGATTTTATTTTATCATCTACATCACCATTGGCCATCATCTCTATTATATCTTTTTTAAATAAACTTGCAGCTGAAGTGCAAATAATATCTTTCTCTGGAAAAGTTGTATCTTTAGAATAACAGTTGCACTGATTATTTGTTTGCTGGCATTGGTCAACCATTTTGGGTGCAGAGAGTTTGCTTATGAGATGCCTTGCCTCTTCTCTCAAACTTCTCTGCTTACTATTGTTATTACTATCAAAAATCGTAACTGTAGACTTTATTTCATTCATCGGAGGTTGGTATGCCTTAAAATAATCTATCAAAGAAATAGTCTGAGTTCCTGTTGATCTTAATATTAAACCATTTTCTTTGGGATTTTCGTATCTTTTACATGAAGTGAATTGGTTCAGAGCTCCATTTTCTTGGAATGAATCTTTCGGAAAGTCAGTAACTAGTGCTTGATATGTTATTGTATCTTCTGCAGCCATTCTCATTGCTTGGATAGCCTTTTTAAGTGCATTATTTTGTTCTTGTAATTTCTGAGCACCCTCTTTGGCCTGGTGAAGCTTGTCTTCTATCTAAAATGATAAATTATTTTATCAAAAGAGCATTCTTTCTATCATTATCAGAGGGATCAAGATAAAGAAAATGCTGTGTGTTATGAGGAATTGACCATCATATCTTTACATTTTATGAAGTGAATCTCTTGGTTTAATTACCATCCATTAAGTATTATTTTTAATATAAAAATTATAAATTTGGTAGTTCAATATTTAATTTTTGAGTTCGCCTCATGTTTTCAATCTAATAATTGAACACTTCTTGATATTAGATAATCGATTTAAGAAGATGTTCACATCCTTACAAAGGAGGTTCACTTAGTAGTAATTCACCATTAGTTGATTTTTAAAAAACTTGCATTAATATATATGTAGATGTATATAACCTCGCAAATAAATAGAAAAGCACTTGAAGCATTTTCTTTAATGATAATATTTCAAGAGGCTGATTGGCCATCCAACACACATTTTCTTTAATTAAAGATTGATAAATAATTTCAAAAGTTGGCTATACTGTAGTTTAATGTGCATATGGTTTACTTGACTATTTTATAGTAGCCGAGTTTACAATCATTATCTATGAGATGAATTTTAAAAATGTATTTACACATTTGCATCTATTACTATACACAATGAAAATACAGTTCTCTGCTTGTTTGATGCCTTACTTGTTTTTCTAATATGGGATTTAACATTAAGCTGGAGTTGGTTTAGTTCATGACTTACAAATTAAATGAAGCTCACTATCTAAATTTCCACTTTAATGTATATACGCGGCATTTCACAGTAAAAACTGCATCATCACGTGATTTGAAGGCTTCACAATAGCAATATGAACAATGGAAGGCAGGGGAAAGAAGGTGAGAGGCTAGGGAGGAAGGCATTTTGTTGATGACTATTGTGAATTGATGAAGGGGATTGGGATTTTTGACCATTATAGGAGTAATTAGGGAAAGCCTCTCATAGTAATCAACTAGGTTTTGGAGGTAGGTTTGTGGAACTGCAGGATGGAAAGGAGTGGGGAATGGTTGAAGAATACAAAATCATTCAAAACAATGTTATTATTGGAGGAAACAGCCAGAAAAATTTCCATCTAGTCCAAGGATTCCAACTTCAGTTTTATGAGATGTACTTTTAAAATAGTGGATCAAAATCAGTTATGTTTACAGTCAAACATGTTTTGCAGAGAGGAATGAAGGATCTTTTTCACCCATCAACATTTATGTTCGACAATTCTTTTTCAAACTTCCTACCAGTTTGACTGATATACACCGCATCCCAGTCCTCTTGTGAGAATTTGTATGCACCACTTTTTTCAAGAACCTGCAAATTAGCTTTAGCAGTCACTAGTAATATACATAGATATATGGAGGTATAGAAAGCAGCTTTAACGTTTGAAGGAAGGATGTTAGTTAATTCAGCATTTCCCAACCTGGGAGTCACAAGAGTTTTGCAGGGAAGTCGCAAAAATGGGACAATGTATATGGAATAGTTTCAGTATTTAATTTCTTAGTTTTTTACTTTTTACATATACGAAGAATAGAAAAAGTATTGTTTTTGTGAAAAAAATCGAATTTGAGATTTCAACGGAAATACATGTTTTAAGGTCCCCTGAACACGTTTTGACTATTTTCTCGATGATGTCTGTGGGTGTATGTGATAGCTTTTTTGTGGATGCTAACTCAAAAACTATTAATCAGTTCCATGCAAAATTTTATATTTAACATTTTTGTAAAAGTCAGAGGAATTGATTAGTTTTTGGTAAAAATCGGTCAACCGGAAGTGGGTGTTTACTCTTGCCACGTCCGTTATTTTGAAATATTTGCTTTAATATTTGATAAATGTAAAAATGTATTTGAATAAAAGTTGTAGGAAATTTAATTTTCTACAACCTTTGTTTGAAACATTTTCCCATATAATGCATTGTTTAAGAGATATATTTTTAGCTGCCACCACCACACCACCTACCGATGACTATTGTTAACAACTGACAGTTACATCTTAGTAACGCTCCTTTTTCTTTTCTTAATTGTTGGAGCTTTGTGGCTATATCCAATATCAGAAGGCTATAGTTTGAGTTTATTTCTGTTCTTTGTAAAGACTAAAACTTTCTCGCAGTTTCTTAAAATATTATGTAACCTATTTGGAATTTTTAGAAATATGACAGATATGGAGAAAGTCATGTAGTGGCCACATCAGATATTTTCTAAGATGCGTTGTAGCATTTTACTAAAATTATTAGATTCTTAATAAATGTACTCTACAAATTGTCCAGGATTACAGTATAACAAATTATACATACCTTTCCAATTTATGAGTAGGACTTTAGATTTGAGCTAAATTAGATTCTAATTAATTAAATGTATTGCTATATTCATAACAAACATTAATCTTTGTGCAAATATAATAAATATGATATTTTGAAATTAATATAACATTTTATATGTATTGGTAGATAGACGGGGATAAAGGGGTCGTGGTAAGGTCAGGTGGCATAATAGGGGGGGGTCGCAGATGCATAAAGGTTGGGAACCGCTGAATTAATTTATAAGAAATGCTGCCTAGGAATGAGAGTTTTTGTTTCATTTTCCCTGTTCTGTATAAATATATAGGATATAAGTTTAATCTTTTTTCAAGTGAATTCACAAATAAAAGTGGAAATTTAAATTGCAAGTTTGATTTCATTTTTATAATGTTGTCCTACAAATTGATACCTTCCTAAGTTAATATGCATGATTTATTTCCACCATTCATAAATGTCAATCACTATATGTTATGAAGAGGAAGGAGGAGGCAGTAAGAATCAAAATGGTGACTCTGAACTCAGTTTAGATATAATATTTAAGCTTATAAAAATTGTTGTTGAGTTTTCTGTGCTTTTAGGCTAAGGGATTGGAATATAAATACATGATTTTCTCTGATTTATTTTCCGTTGTATACAGATTAGCATTAGCAGTACAACCATTACATTTTAAATTATTTCATCTTACTTGAGTTCAATTTAATCAAATGTGCAAAAAAGTAATTAATATATGTGAAAATACTGGTAAATTAATTCCTATTTATTGAAAAATAAATGTGATAGTATTCAAAGTTACACTTACAAATTTCAGATAAGCTATCAACAGGTGGAGGAAGTGCAAAATATGATCTAGTATTTGAATTACAAATCAAGTTTTAATGTGTGTGTGTGTATATATATATATATATATATATATATATATATATATATATCAGGATATATTAAGTATATATGGAAGAAGAAGTACATATATTCAAAATCTTAATTTAAAATAAGAACAAATGTTGAGAGGAGATGATTCTCAAAAATGTTGTTCATGAAGGAAGAGTGAATCCAGTTAACTGAATGAACTATCCAACCTCTTTTGTATAAGCATCTTTTTTTCCCTCTGCCTTGATTTTGGCCTTCAATAGTTCTGTCATTTGTTTTTTGATTGATATCACATGGCATTTTATCTTTTGCTCTTCATTCTTATGATATTCACAGGTTTTACAAGGGATATTGGTGAGATCTTTATATCTGCAAGATTAACTTTTATGTGAATGATTAGTGCATAGAAATTTTGTTTTTATCTTTACAGTAATTGAGAAGAATTACAGTGCTCTCTGGTTGTACAAAAAGTGGGAAGCACATTGATCTGCATTATAAAGCCTCCCACAGTATTGTCAAGTACATGATCCCTTTATTCCAATATATATATATATATATATATATATATATATATATATATATATATATATATATACACACACAGGGTGATGAAAAATTCGTGTACACAAAAATAAGAGTAATCTTTAAGAAAATTTTATTTCTCGTGATGTAATGTTGCTAACCTAGGCTACAAAGAAGCATAAAATTGCCATTCTAGAATTCATTAAATAAACCATTTTAATTATTAAATCAGAAGTTGTACATGATTCCAAGAAAAGAAATGCTATTCTAAAAGATTATTGTTACTAATAATAATTTGTAATTTTGGTATGCAATACAAAACAAATCATTTAATCAACACATCAGAAATGTTTCATGTGTACGAGAAATAAAATTTTCTTAAAGATTACTCTTATTTTTGTGTACATACAACCTTCAATAATAGTACAATCTGTAATGTAAAAATAACGTATTAAAGAAATTGATGACATTTCATGGAAAGAAAAAAAAAGTGGAATTGAACCCGAGTCCACTGCTTCGTAGGCCAGCACTCTAGCCACTAACCTAAACCACACGAAACGTTGATCGCTCTCGTTGAACAGACTTCATGACCAAGCAGTTTTCTTCATTACACTGTCGCCACATCGGCGTTCACTTTAACTGTGTTTTCCACGAAAACTATGCGTTGGCGGAATTTTAGCAAAGAGCATTGGCCCCTTAATTTTTGCCAAGGAATCGCGTGGTGGAGTCCATGTGGGTGAATTTTTCATCCCTGTATATACACACATACACATATATATATATATATATATATATCTAATTTTTTATTGATTGAGTAACAAATTACAAATATAATACTGACATCAATCTAAAGTCAGTACTGAAGAATTTTTTTCCAGTTCAGTTAAGAATGGAACAAGGGTAAGGGTGTATCCAAATCTGTATTATAATTGATAGCATTATAATCAAGGAGCACTTTAATGGCTCAAATATTATGCTTAAATCAGTACTTTAAATGGAAAAGAACAGCTGCTGGTACTCTTAATGCTCAGGACAAGACGATGAACAACGTTTACAAATAGCATAAAGAAAGATTTGTTCAGTTACCTGGTTCAGTGAAAAAATAAATACCTTATTTCGTGGCATATTAGATGCACCCCGGTTTTTTAGGAGATTTTTCAGGAAAAGGGTATTTTGGTTCACCAAGGCATTTACGAAGGGCCACGTCATGTATTATTTCCAGCTGTGATTAAGTCAGTATCCGGCAACATTTACAGAAAATATTACAGCGTGATAACAGTTAAATATAACGTTTTAGATAAACTTAATTCATAAAATAAAAGGGGATGATCTAAAACATAAATAATTGGTTTGAGATTTGTATAGCAAAATGTGCCATGCGTGAACACGGCAGTCGTATTAATTAAAGCTGTCGGAGTGCACGGAACACATCTTACGTATAGATATCCTTTACTGATAGTACTTACTTAAACTTAAGTTCAAGATGATATTTTAATATAATGGGATACATAATAAATGGAATGCATATGTAATAACGATACGTATGCTCAACTAGTTTCTTCTGCAACTCTTGCCTAAAACATAACAATTTTGATCGATACGACAACACCAAACTTCCTCTGTTCTACTATCCATCACTTCCTCCTTTAGTTGTGACCATTTAAGACCAACCTTACGAAGACTATGTTTCTCTTATCCCATCAGCTTCAGTTTTTCCTACTTTTCTCCACGAATCATTGTTTCTGCGGAAGGTGGACTGAAATGACATGCTGTTACTCGGTTTCCATGCATTTTTTGCACATTGAGTCACCTGAAGCTTATAACTAATAACTTTTGTAGCCATTGCGGTCTCAATACACATGACTTTATTTATCCTAGATATGTAAAAAATATTTATACCATCTATACGAATTCTGCTGTTCTGTGTTATTAATTAATTATTAATTTAACGAGCTCATTAGGAACATTGCAAACATGCCGAAATTGTAATCACTGTGAGCGGAAATGTATTAAATAAAGCGTAATAATGAAAATACGTTCTCGGAATTCACGTTGCATAAGGTATTACTGTATATATTAACAAAATTTTCACTATTAATTATTAATAATGTATATTTTATTGTTTTTGAAGCAAATTACTGGCAATTATTCCGTTTTGAGGATGAGTGTCATTGTTAGTGTCAGTATTGAGAACAGTAATAATCTTACCTTCGGCATATAAGACGCAGGCTGATTTTGGGGGTCATTTTTCTGGAAAAAAGTGCGTCTTATATGCCAAAAAATACGGTATGTACTACAATGATAAAACTCAAAATAAATGAAAAACAGAAACAAACATTTTTTGTTGCATGAGTTTCCATATCAATTGGTATGTCTTCTTCTCCTTTTGTGACAGCCATCTCATCTGCCAACTTTCCTACTTTCAAGCTAAAAATTGAAATTAAAAATGTCGGTACTGCTGCACTACCATCCCATTTCAGGTACTGATTTCAATATAATTTGTGTCAATCAATCTCTATTTGTCTGCCTAAATGATGTGCTTGCAATTATGATAATCATTTACAATTCTTATGATTTATCCTAATATGTAAATATGATGATGTTCATTATATTTATTATATTATCTTATTACATACCAATTTTATGATGTAAATTGATGATTCGTTTTACCATATATCATATCATACCATATCATAATCTTTTGCCCAAAGACCAAACAGCAAAAAAAAACACTCTTGGTATAGGAAACGTTGAACAAAAAACATTTGTTACAAATAAAAAATAGATACATGTTTGCAAATCGATACCTTACATTCTTGTACATAGACATCAGGGAAATTCACAAATACTGTAATAACATTTATTAAGAAGGAAAAAAGTTCTCTTTTAAATAAATTGAAACTGTCAATCTTCTTAATAGAGGTGGGCAATTTATTACACAAATTAATGCCCATTACTTTAGGACCTTTACATTCAACCGTACAGCTATTAAAATACATATGCAAATCATCAGCTATGCATGTGAAGTGGCTATGCACTATTGAGTTTTTCTCAATGTTAGAGGTGTTTCTCTTAGTGAATAAAATTAAACAAATATAAATTGAAGGAACAGTAAGAAGTTCTAATTCCTTAAAAATTGGATGACAGATGGAATTAAAGCTACTCTCCATAATTGCACATAATAATATAGGTATAGCTATAATATAGGTATTTAAAAAAATCATTAATTGTCACTCCAGACCATTTTTTAGTCTGCAATAACTTCTACCTTCATGAATCTATTTGATAAAGTGTCTTATCCCATGATGGATACTAGAAAGGGATGATCGAAACAAGGTAGGGATGATGGAAACACTATCCCTTCCAGACCCTCCATTTGATGTGACAGATAGGTCCTTCAGAAGGACTCTGACAGCAGAAAGGATTTTCAGAATTAAGAATCATCTTCAGAAGTGGTGGATCCAAGGAAGAAACAATGGGAAAGTTTCTGGACATATCCATATCAACAATGAATTTATCTTTTTTATTTTTACTTTCTCCATACGTAGTATAGGGGAAAGTATTGTTTTCATGAAAAAAATTGATTTTGAGATTTCAACTGAAATACACGTTTTGAGGCCCCCTGAACATGTTTTGACCATTTTCTTGATGATGTCTGTGTGCATGTGATAGAAATTTTGTAGGAGCTTTAACTTAAAAACTATTAATCAGGTCAATGCGAAATTTTATATTTGAATTTTTTGTTAAACTGACAAGAGTTGATAAGTTTTGGTAAAAATCGGACAACCGAAAGTGGGTGTTTACTTTTGTCACATCAATTTTTTTTAAAAGTCGTTTTAATATTTGATTAATGTAAAAAAGTATTGGAATAAATGTTGTAGGAAATGTAATTTTCTACAACCTTTGTTTGAAACATTTTCCCATATAATACATTGTTTAAGAGATATTATAAATAATAATATAATATAAATTTAATAAAATTATATTTTTTAGCTGCCACCACCACACCACCTACCGGCGACTATTGTGAACAATTTATGTTTAGTTACATCTTAGTAATGCTCATTTTTATTTTCTTAATTGTTGGAACTTCGTGGCTATATCCAATATCAGAAGGCTATGGTATGAGTTTATTCCAGTTCTTTGTTAAGTCTTTGAATTTTTCTTGCAGTTCCTTAAAATATTTATTATCATTTAACCTACTTGGTATTTTTAGAAATATTACAGATATGGAGAAAGTCATGTGGTGGCCACATCAGATTTTATTTATTTGTATTTGCTTCCAGTCACTCAGCATCCCTTCCACTGCTATTTAGTGTTTGTCCATTTCTCCACCTTCATGGCGTTTTTATTTCAGAAGAAGAGGCCAATTATGGATTTAGCAAGTTGAAGGTTTGTTTAGCATTTTAGGTTCTGATTAACCACTCATCTGGGTATTTAATTTTTCGAAACCAGTGGTGGACATTTAAATTGCAATTGAGGTGAATTTAATTTTTATCTTTCGCAAATCAATTTAAAAAAGACGTTAATTATTCAGTATTTAAGTTGTTTATTCTTAAAATTTGTCAAACTATTTTTACCACAAGACGAATTAAAATGCTAATATATATTTATTATTACAATAAAAAATTAATTTGTTAATAATATTTTATGAACACAAAATCCTAAAATATGGCATAAGACATTAGAAATTTACACAATTACTCATTGATTATAAAATTTAAATTATAATAATATTATAAATTACATAGATGTTGTTAGTTATAAAATTAGAGTAACAGAAATGCAACCTGCAAAGCAAAGTCAGAGTCTAGATGCGAGAAGGATATGTTTTCCAAATGAAGTGAAGTCCATTAATTGCCGAGACGGTAAACTAAAAGGATGCAGCTAGTTGCTGGAGAAGCTGCGTGGCGGAATATTACGGCATACCCATAGCAAACAGCCGAGAAAACAACGTGCCATATATATACGGCATACACAGATGAGTAGTTAATAGCATAACCGATATAATTTTTATTCATATTGGATATAACACTAATATACATTAATTTATTATGAAATAACTAGAATAAATGAATGAGTTAGTATGATTTTTGGTTAATCAGCAATCATCTAACCTTAATAATTTTATTGAAATCATGTGTCCAATACTATGCATGTTGATATTTATACCATGCAACTAATAGACGACCACATTGCATCAAAATATGTAGAATACACTTTGCCATTTTCATTCATTTTTCTAGTGTTATCTTTTTGTATTAGTATCTTAAAGTATATTTGACAGAAATCATCAACAACCTCGGATATTTTTAAATTGTACTGCTTAATTAGCTTTAGGATTTTTAGGTGAAATTGCAAATTCATTGTGATAGTTTATTTTTTAAATCTACCCAATCTTAATTTTTGTAAGGAGTAGAAATGTATGTTAATTATTACTTTTATTTTGTTTAAAATTCTGTGTAATTTACAAAACAAATGGAAATAGAGGTAAAAGAGCATGTAAAGATCTTTATTTATCAAGATTGATTATTATTATTTATTTAGAAAGCTTCCACAAGAGGTTAATGCAAAAATGTTCATGAGGGTATGTACAAGGACTATTCTTAACAAAAAATTGTGGCTCAAAGTGGGATCTTATTTCACATTTTAAGAGAGGCAATTGGAGCATTTCTCCATCTTGAGGTCAAGGTAACTATACTCACTGCATGGAATTCTGCATTGTGTTCAGCCAGGTTATCATCTTGTGCTGTACACTGTCATCAGCACAAATATTTTCCTATGTGGTATATCTGGAGTTGGTGGATTCAATGACTAATAAATCTTGATAAAATATTTCAAGGTTTTCCTCTGCAGAAAAATCATGGCCGCTGTTTGATGAGATTTCTTGAAAAATTGTAGGTATATAATTAATCGAATCAGGCATGACTTCGTGGAAGTAAGCAATATTATTCATATTAAATGATAAACTTTGTACTTTTCCACAGATCTGGCAATCTGTGGAAAAGTACAGTTTATCATTTAATATGAAAGAATGTACAGCCAATTAAAAATAGATCTTTTGAATTATTGAATTATGACTGCTTATTGATGGAAAATTTTATCCTGCTGCATGGGAATGCATACTCACAGGTGGATAAAAAAGTTATTATAAATGAGAGAATCACTATGAATGGGCAATTATCTATAACAGATACAGCCATATGCCATTAGCTTTGTCGTTTTAATGCTTTTAAAAGTAAAACTAGTTTTGTAAAAATTTTGCTAATATGAGGTTAAGCATGAGATGAAACTGGCAGCTTGGCTTATATTGCTTTACAGAAGTGAGGTCATTATGAGAAAATATGGAATCATTTCCATAACTTAAAACATGAAATAAGATGCCCCTTCAATTCACACAAGGTTTCCTGGCTATTGTGATGCTTGCTAAACAACAGCATCTGTAGTTCAAAGTGCCAGTTGCACGTTGATCTATAGAGAGAATTAGCCCTTTTGTGAAGCATATGTATTTAGTCATCACCATGAAGAAGACTGTGATGTCAGTCTTAGGCATTTTAGGTGAGTTTTACAATATTTTTGTATGGCTAAATAATCCTCATATAATTATAAGAATAATTACTTGTTAACTATCTTCATTTGATATCACAGCAAATTTTTGAAGCTGCTTTATTTTAGTTTTAGTATATTCTGAGAGTAATTTATCTGGAGAGATAAAAAATTCTGATCAAGTCTGCAACTGATTTATACTCAGAGAATATTTAAAATGTACCTGGAATGTATATCAGCAATCTCCTTTTTCATGAATTTCTCCTTTTCAAGCAACTTGCCTTCAAAGTCTTGTTTCTCTTTAATTTGCTTGTTTTTCAGTGTTTGTATATTTTTATGATAAGATGAAATGTCATCTTTTAGAGCAGAAACTTGTAATGTTAGATCTTCATTCTCTTTCTTCATTGCAGAAACCTGGATTACATTTAAAATATGTATTTTAATATTTTAATGATATCAAGGATCATATTATTTGTAGCAATACTTTTTTTATTTAAAGGATACTTACAGACATTAAATACATTTCTTTCTTGTTATCATTATTTTAAATAATTTATAATATTTCTGTTTAGATTGATATTAAAATTATGTATTTTGAATTGCATTGATGTGAGTGACCACTGGGCAGCCAGTGGCAAGGCTCCTTGAGGACTGTAGGATAGCAGTGGGCTCTGAGATGCAGAATTTAAAGAGTTAGGAACATTGCCCAGAAGTGGGCATATGAATTTAGGATGCTGCTCTCACTGTAGAATCAACAATATTATCTATTCTGTGAATTAGTATTAAAACAAACTTGTGATTGACAAGTTAATATTTCTACCATGGTTAATGCTAACTAGAGAGAGCAATAATATCGTAGTTTGATCTACATCTTACATAATGATATTACGAGCCAATTAAAAAAATTATTTTTTTATTATTTTAATGATAGCTTTATAAGTACCATGTTTATTATAGTAAAAATATAGATGATTAGGGGTGGGTCATTTACCTCAGGGTAGGGAAACTTGTTTTGAAGTAAGATTAAAATTAAAATATGAAAACTTATGGTCATTTTACCATTGTTGTCATCAATATAAAATATATATAGTTGTAAATATAAAGACTTGCTCATTTGATTAAAAACTCAAATTTAAATTTCTATCATTTGGAAAGGTAAATGAGTGAAACAATTGTCAGGGTTTTCTTCCTTTTGGGTATTTGGCTCGCCATAACTAATACTTCTCACCCAAGGCCTTTCTTTTCATCTTCTCATGTCCATCCCCTTCTCTTAAGACATCTAAGATTTCTCTCCTATCTCTTTCCATCTTTTCTCCATTTTAAGACTTCTTTCAATAGACTTCTCAAAATCTGATTAACCCATTTTTTCTGTCTTTCCCTTATTGGTTTCATTAACCTCCTATCTTCTCCCATTGTATTTAAAACTTCCTCATTAATTTTTCTCTCTGTCCAAATAATTTCTCTAGCCTATTCTATATCCACATGCCAAAAGCCTTTAATTAACCAACATATTCTTTTCTCATAGCCATATCTCATACCCACATAAGGCTACATTATGAAAGAGGCTAACAGTTTGGAGGAGGAAAGGAATATTAAATGCATTAAAAAGAGGGGAACATGTAAGAAGGTGGAGAGAAAAGTCTTTGATGGTATAAAGTGGGTTGGG
The DNA here is from genome assembly GCA_028673005.1 of Tanypteryx hageni. NCBI lineage: Eukaryota > Metazoa > Arthropoda > Insecta > Odonata > Petaluridae > Tanypteryx > Tanypteryx hageni. Next base: position 99,197,902 of record CM054116.1, read on the forward strand.
TAATGTAGAAAAACCATGATGATGATTCCAACTCCCTCTCAACAACTGTCGTTGTCTCATAAATGTTTCCTTTGCTATTCTTGTCCTGCCCTCTTTTATACTTCTTTCATCCTGGGCCAGAATAATATCTAAATAAGTAAACTACTCCACATTTATCCATACACTCTTACATTGACCTGCAATCATAAGGGCATATAAAATATGTTACAATAAAAGATAAAAATTTCTAAATCCTTTGGATGTAGTCTTTTATTGATTTTACCTTCTCATACATAAAGTATTGTGTTCATGAAAAGATTTAAGATTTTGGTGAGGTGATCCTGAATCCAAAAATTTCTCTAATTCCATCTGTTCTTTATACACTGCTCAATGGTTAAATAGAATCTGGTGAAAAAACAATCAGCTATATTGATGGCAGTCTTGAATCAATTTGATTACCTAAGCAGTTTTTAATATTTGTAAATTTTATAATGCTGGATTTTTTATCTTTTACTGTATTTTATAATAGGGGAAGAATATTCAAATTTATTAAGAATATATATTTTGCAAGCTGTTGACATTGTTGGGATGATGTCTCCTGACTGAATGAAAAAATATCCATCCCAGTTACTACAATTACTTGTGGGTGATTCTGTAAGAGAATGTTTTTTTTCTGGAATTCATTACATTAAAGAATTAAATTATTCCTTTATAGAAACAAAAAAAAATGAATGATTGCGAGCCTGTTATATCACTTGTCACTGGTAAAGATATTTTAATGTCAGCTTGTTTTGTTAGTAATTTAATTTTTTATCATTTTATATTCACCAGCTCTGTTTGAGAATCCAATTCAAATGATTTTTTCATAATTTCTCTCTCATAATCAGCTTTAGCTTCTTCCATGTTTTTTTTGTGCTCTTCCTCAGCCAAGTGTAATTTCTTTTCATAACTTGAGGTAAGTGATGTTAACTGCTGTTGCATATTCTCATGATCTTGTGCAAGTTCTTTCTTAAGTTTTAAAGAAATTGACTCAAGATTCCTTTTCCGAAAAAAGAGAATTCATTAGAAATATACTGTCATTAGAATTTAAAAATTCTGATTCCCAAGTTTTAACAGCAATGAGTGATGCACTAAGAAATGAAATTTATCCAAGAGATTTTCTGTGATTATAAAAGTTGTTTCTAATGCTTTACCATAAGAATAACTTGGTAGGCTTTAATTTGTGTGCAATTTAAACAAATTGGTACTTACATATTAACAGTACTACCTTAGGAGCACTTACATATTAACGGAACTACCTTACGCATTTACCTAACGACCTGTGTAAATAAACAATTTATTTATCCAGATGATTTATTCATTGTTGGAAGAAACCCTTGTTTCATGTGTTTAATTCTTATGTCTATGCAACGTGAGAAAAAAATGAAAACATATGATTTACCAAACTCGGAGAAGGTAGCAGTAAAATTCCTTCAACATCATGGTGTATTACCGAGTGAAAGAAAATGTTCGAAAGGCATTTAGCGGTACTGTACTTTGGTTATTGATTCTTCTGGAAATGCAACGTGAAGAATTTTCAGGAGAGATTAAATATACGGATTGGAAATTGGTTTGAAAATACCCAACACAACCCAACAAATAGAAATTTGAGTCTGTATTGTTGCTTTATTTATAGATACTAGATACGAATATAAGAGTCTCTTTCGGAGGTTTAAGGGGGCTACTGCCCCCTTTAAAAAAAATGTTATTTATCGCAGAAAGTTTATTAGATTTTAACTTCGTTATTCTATATTACCGAGGATAACAACAGCATTTTTTGAAAGGGGGCGGTAGCTCCCTTAAACCCGTTCTTATATTCAGAATATCCTGTAGTTCAGTAGTACTGTTAATACCTAAGTACCAACAAATTTAATATATAAAAAATTTACATTGTCTCTGCCAGTGGGTTTACATTCAGTTTTAAAAAAGTTTACATGGAGAACATATTTTTTGAGTATAATATATTCGATTGGGGCTAATTATGGCAAAACTATATGTATTATTGCTTTATATCCTAATTATTTCTTCCATATATGAACAGGAGTGGGCATGGGGGCCAGTTGTCACCTATGGAATGCTTGGGGAAAATATGAAAAATTAACATTCACAATATTTTAAAATAATTACAAATAAACAACAAATATTATTGAATTTAGAATGTGTATGTAGGGGATTCGGGGCCAAGTGCAGTCACACCATTGCACATGCCTCATGCTGAGCTCTTCATATAGAAAAGTTTCTGTGGAATTTTATGCCTCAGTAATTTATTATTTTGCTTAATGTCTTATTTTTGGTTCAATTTGAAATGTTATAATTTTGAAAAAATGTCAAATAAAGAAAAACTATCAGTCATTTAGAAAAGTTAAGGGCAGCACAGAAAAAGTATTTTTTTAAACATTTGTTGCCATTCACATACCGACATGTATAATCTGGAGAACCTGCTGTGTCTTGGATGCATTATTTATTAAATGAGTCACTCCTAACATAATCACTTTTTCATCATGGGCACGATTGGGAAAGATAACCCCATCCTGAGGGAAGTCTGTCTAGATCTATCCTTAGCAACAGGCAGATTAGTTTTTGGTTGAGAGCAATTAACTTTCAGCTGAGCTGTGGTGTGGAAATCTAACGGCTTAGGGAAAAGAGAAAATGCTGCCTCAGATCATAATGTATAGATACAGATTGGCAGGTACAATGCTATAATGCCACCATTAGAAAAGTGCCACCTGAGGCAAAAACCTATCAAACTCACATCATGGCCCTAACTTTCAAGCCCAATTTTGAACAAAATTTAATTTAAGTTGATAATTTATTAATCTATCAGTAATTTTTATTATTCATGATTTTTATGAACTTATTTGTTAAATTTTCTTGAAAATGAATAGGTTTATTTTTTCAAGTTCTCATAAATAGCTTTCATCATTTTTTGCGTATATTTACTTCAAATAACCATAAATGATATTATTCTAACTTTTTTAAAAATTAAGAAATACCAATAACATATTAAATTTTTAAATATTTTTATCATTATTTTTCTTGACAGTCAACTAGCCAGTAAAATTTGATAAATGTATTTTGCATGGTGTTATTTTTATGCATGTATCTAGGAATTTTAAAAATTCAAAGGAAAGAAAACACAAAATTTGAATTTTATTTGATACTCATAATATGTAATATAGAATTTATAAAAATAAGAAAAAGTAGGTAGTTATTGATGGATGTCAGATGAATGTGGATTTCACTATTTTGAACTTCTCTGCTGGTGAAAATGAGAAGTTACTTTCAGGTGATATGACAAAGATAATGAAGGAAAAATTATTTTTTCTATTTTGCACAATGGGTTTGTTTGTAATATTTGATCTTGTAAAGATGTGACATCTTAATGTTATTGCAGAAAAGGTTATTTTTAGATTTTTGTGAAAATGGAAGCAGTAAATGGCTCAATTTAGTTACAACATTTGATTAAAGTCTGAAACAGTTATATTGTGTTTATCTTCAGATTTCTGAGATACAACTGTGTTTGTTCTAGTCAAATAAATTTTACTAGAACAAACACAGACAAATAGCCCTTGTGTTTGGATGTAAGAACATCTAATGTTAGCTGTACTTTTACTGATAATGGGCACAATCTATAAATAGGCAATGGCATAACTACAGATTCACAGTGTGTGGCTGCACCTGAGCCAAAGCACTAAAGGGGTTCACAACCACCTGAGTTAATTTTTTCTTGTTTTTTTTTTTAAACAAAAAAGTGTTGGAAGAAAAAATAAATATAAATTTATAAAGTATAGAAAAACAAGAGAGGCTTAGCCTCCCTGTGGCCTCCAGCCACCACTATCCTTTCTGTGCCCTTCCTTGAGATTGTTCTTGTCCTTCCACAATGAAAATGTGTTATTTATTTAAAAAACATTGCAATTTGGCCAGCCAGACAGGTGGCAAGGAAAACAGTATATAATTCTAAAATTCCAATTTTACAAATAAAGTCCTCATAAATTATATTAGAAATATTAAAATATATTTAACAATATACAATTTCAAACTAATTACAATCAGTGCCTAGAGTGCGGATTTTTGAGGGTTCATGGAAGGCCTTCACGGCTACCGTAGCGGTCACGGGGCCCACGAAGTTCCCACCGTAAAAGAGATTGGTTGATAATTTGGTGAATAAAATTGTTTTAGGGGACCTTTATTCCTCCATCTTGGTGAGACACTTTGCCATATCTCATGCCTTGGCCCATTTGTTCCTAGATACTCTAGTGTAGGGTGACCAGATTCTGATGGTCAAAACTGGGGCAAAATGAGTTTTGAAAAGAAAATCGGGGACAATGGAAATTTTGCTATTTTTAAAATTATGTGTTCATAAATTTGAAATAAAAACATTTAGAGTGGACAGTGCAGTTTTGTTTATTGTAATAACATAATTTTACACATTTAGAATAACTGTGCAATATTACAATAAAATATATCAAGAGTCAAAGGTTTTTAAAATCATATTTTAGACTAATTTTACCTGCCTTAATCAGTTTTGATGATTTTTAATGGGAAGAGTAGGTTCCTGAAGAGCATCACATCTATGCACTACATTGAAGGAGATTGCAATGGCACCATAGATTGCATCCACTATCTTGATGGTTGTCAAATGACCACTTTATAAGGCTTCAAATAAAATTCTACAAATATTTCTGGTTGGTGAGATTCTGCGTTTTTACCTTTATAGGAGGGTGCTCTGCAGGATGTCGCAGTAGGTGCCTTCATAACGCTTCTAATAGATAACAACAGTAGCAGAGAATGAAAAGTATGCCCAGCTGTCATTCTTATTTTCTAAGAATCAGCACTTGGTGAACTTCCACACATCAGTGGTTTGAAATATGAGTTCCTTGTATGGATTCATATATAGTAAATCAAGCTTGATCTTCAAAATAACATCATACAAATGGGGATGAAAAAACTGCTGTGTAATCCATTACACTTACAATTTAAAAAAGCAGGGCATATGATTAGAGTGAAAGTATGAAAATTATCAGCATTCATATTTCTTGTTAATTAGGTGGCATCCATTGTACTGTGGATTATTGATTAAGACAAGTATAGTAGAAATCAGAATTTTAAAAAGTCTGGATCTGTAATCTGATATCATTTAACCATAGTTAAATAGCTCATTAACTGCACTGAAGGCTTATAGCATTGATTACAATAACAAGCTACAATAGCCCATTCTCACTATAGGATTTGAACCTGTGATCTTATTTTTGAAAGGCAGTTACTATACCACCCCATCTGTTGCAGTTTGAATTAGTTCTCTGGATGACTGATACAAAAGCCCCTATATCCTTGAGTCTTTGATCAACCCTACATATTTTGTTATAATGAGAATGGTCCATTATGGAAGTATTCTGGGCTGATCCTATAGAGGTGCAGGACCAGGGACAAATTGACCTATGTAGGGCTCCCTTAAAACTTTCCATATGATGATGATATTTAAGTGTGGAGCCCGAGGTGATTGCCCCAATTTGGCCTACCCTTGGGATGGCTTTGCAGGTACTATCCATCATTCACTGAAAATTCCCTTGCCAAATGTTTTTTCTTTAATTGTTGTATATTGGGTGGGCCATATGAGTTGATCCATCTACTTTATGTAGTTGTAGATGAACAGCTAACAAGAAGCCTCTTTCAATCACAATAGTAATTATAATGTAAAATATTAAATTCATAAATTAGACAAAGTAAAGTTTGAAGAAACCATCTGATTAGATAGTAGGCAGCTGACTTTTAACTAGGTACTTAATTATTGGTACAAAATTCATTAAAAATGTATAACATTAAAAATTTTCATGTTATGCTACTATGTATAATTCCATTCTTGGCAGGCTGAATTTGCCAATAGGTTGGGCACCTGTGATGTAGTCTGTGGACTAGAGTGATGGGGGAATAATAAAATGACTGTACCTCTGCTCATCCCTCAGTTGAGAATCCTTAATAGAAATCAAATCCTTGTAGTAAAGAGTAAGTGAAGCTTTTTCATTATTTGATAGCTTGAGTCTCTTTTCAAGGTCGTCCAAATGGATTTTAAGATCACTGATTTCAGTATCCTTCTTAAGAAGAATGGCATTATGACCTAAAATCAGATATTAAAATATTGAAAAATAGAGCTAATAACAATTATTTATTTAACTGTGAATGTGTTTTATGGAGATATTTTTGAGTTACATTCATTAGTATCTGAAAGGATTCTTCTAATCAAAAGTTTAACTGGATGTTATTTTGATGGGCATGCCATCTACTGTGTTGTCATTATGGCAATAAGTGGGCTAGTTGTTCCATTAGGTGCCTCTGTCCATACTTTATTTGGGGAAGACACCCTCCTTTTCCATTATTTACTGTATTTAAACTGGCTATTTTGGAAACGATCAAATAGGCAATTAACCCTTTTGAATCTAATTGTTTTCCATATTCTTCTAAGCTTATAAAAGTATTTTTTGTTTAGATTAGAAGAAATAGTTGCCGATGATAATAAAAAGTATTTATCTTAAGAAAATTACTAAGAAGTTGATTTGCCATAAATACAAACTAACAACAACAAGAAAATTACAGTAGAACTCAGTTATAATGGCAATCAAGGGACTGGCAAATTATTATCATTATAACCAAGTGTCACAAAATCCGAGGTTACATGGGAACAGAATTCAATTTATAGTATGTAACAAATTATGTATGTAAAATATAATAAAATACTTTTAATGCTAAGTAAAATAATCTGATATTTTTTGGTGTCATATGTGCCAACCTCAAGTGTTTTTTGAGGTCGTTCTCAATGTAATGAATAATGTTTAATGTCTTTTCATTAGTCTCTTTTGATTCATAAAAACGTGATATCACATTGATTTCTTGCAAATCTTCATTAATAATGGGAACTGGTTCTTCCATTTCTTCATCGCCACACTTTCCCTGCTCCCCTGCCATGACCCAAGGACATACCCAGGGGGAGGGTCCGGACCCCTCCCCCCTGTGTAGAGACATATGAGGAATCTGTGATAACCATGCTACAATCTTACTGCTGCATTAAGGGGGGGCTACAAGAGCTGTTTTTTTCCCATCCCAACCTGGATGAGAAAAATAAACTCAGGGAATGGATCCAAAGGAAACAAAGCTCGGTGGCCACATGGACAAAAATGTTCCATCAAGTAAACAGAATTGCTGCGTTTCAGGGTCATCTGCAGTAGGGTTGCAACATGCTGCATTTTAAATCCAAATTTCAGATGTAACTGGGTGGCTAAACCAGGAGATTCTACTCGCATGGGCTGGGCGGGATGTAATAGCACCCCGCCACCGGCAAAGATTCTGAACTCTTGGGTGGTTTCTCAGCAAGTGCATACTGCACATTCGTTTATACATCCATATTGTGAGAACTAAAAACATTATAAAAGTTTATATTACTTGAATAGGACTTTTAGTTAATGAATTACTGGAAATTAGTTTTCGGCCTCAGACCCTCCTGAAGTAAATTTCTGGGTATGCGCAGGCCATGGCCTCCTTCACAATGGCTAGGTCTGTTTGAGCTTCTATCATTACTACATCCCAGTTGATATCTGAATATGAGTTGATATCTTCCCAACTTTAAAAATTTTCTAAATCCATCTCCACAAACCATTCTGATATTGTTCTTTCATTAAGATTGACGTGTACTGCCTTAGCTTTAGAGAGACCAATGTGGCTGAGACAATTCTTAATCATTTCCAGTGTCACTTGTCTCCATGATTTCTCTATAATTATTACATTGGCTGAAGTACACTTATAGTGTCAAAAGGCAGAAAAACAAGCTTAATATTGCTAAACTTTGATCCAAACTTAGGATGAGCTGGACTACTATCAATTAATGGCAAAATCTTTCTGTTTTGTGAATCAAATTCACAATCCCAACTTATTACAACTTCTTCAAATAGAGTTGAAGTCACTCAAGCTTTTTTGTTTGACTGGTATCAAAATGGCAAGCTTTTAGCATTTTAAAAACACCTCTAGTTTTTCTATTTGTCATTCACAAACTAATTGTGTTTCTCAATCCCATCCATACTGACACAAACAAAAACTGCAATCCTATCCTTGAATAACTTTCCTCCTACACACTTTTCACCTTTAAATTTTAATGCCTTGTCTGAAATTAGCTTAAAGAACAACACAGTCTCATCTCCATTAACAATGTTACAGTTGCTGTAACACTCACAAAGTTTAGCCCATACCGCTTCTATCCAGACATTAATTAATGTTAGGTCTACATGAGTAGCTTCGCCACTTACCTTACCAAAGTTAATGTTGTGTCTTACTTTAAATCTATCCAACTGTTAGAACAATTGAAATTCTTAATTCCAAACAAACTTGCCAACTCTTCAGCTTTTACTTTTAACATAGGCCCATTTATCTGTGTTTAAGTTCCTTTGTTGCATAAGACATTTAATCGAAGCCTCATTTACATCTCATTGCATGGGTTATCGGATTCATTTCGCACTTTAACTCGAACTATTCATGGCACTGCAAATTTTCTGTCGATTAGACAAAATCTTAGAAATTGTAGAATTGCTAAGTTTAAATTCTTTGCATACTTCACTTTTAGTTGAGCCACTCGCAACTCTTCTGACCATATCAATGTTTTCTTGTAAACTTAAAACTTATCTTTTTTAAACTTGTCATGTTTCCAACTCAAGATACATGTTATTAATGATAAGCGCAAGGAACCAAGACATCATTCAGAGGAATTACACTACAGTGTAAGGGAGAATTCAGGGTAGTGAGACAAAGAATTTTGTAACATTAATATTAATGTAACCTTTCATTGCATTTATCAGTAAGGGATGGGAGAACAAAAATGGTCAGTTGGAACCATGACAGTGTAAAATTCAAATTATAAATATATAAATATACTGGCACATATTTTGGTTACAATGTATAAGAATCTCCAGCATAGAGCGGTAAGATCCACTATCACTTACTTTGAGTTGTGGTGATGCCATTTACTATGTTTTATTGTGATAATGTTCATGAAAATAGGTGTTATTGACTGGCAGATAGACATGTTTACAGTTGTGACTGTGTATAATATGCTCTCTAACTTTCTGATTGTTTTTTTGTTAAAAATGCATAATATATATAGGTAAAATTACAGCACAATAACTTTTATTGTTGTTGTAGCTGAGTTGGTTAACTTGTAATAACTTAGGTGAATGTAACGCATTAATAGGAAATTGGGATAGGACTTGTAAAAGTTGTCATTATATCCAAGTTGTTGTATTGAACGAGGTTGTTAAAACCCAGTTCTATTGTATATGTAATGGTAAAAAACAAAAAAGGTATTAATTTGTTTAAAATATGCACAGAATTATCAAGAGTATAGGATCTAAAGCAAGCACAATCAAGGCTATGTCTGACTTTCTGTAACAGTGCAAACAATTAAGACTCGATTATATTAATTATACTCAATGTCATTGGCATAGCTAGGTTCTCCTTTGCCAGGGGGCAAGTCACAGAGATGCACTCCCTCACTTTGCTATGTACAATTTTCCAGACAAATGCAATGAGGGGAATGTGATGGAAACCCAAGCATACAATACTAGCATTTCAATTCAGCATTTATTATAATATTATTAATGTTTATAAACAGAAACATTAATTTTTGGTTCATGAGTTTGCAGCCCTTCGCCTGGGGGCAACTGCCCCCCCCTCCCCTTCTGCTCACCCCTTGCTACACCACTACTTAATGTGATGAGTAAGTTGCTGCCAGTAAAAAATCCAATTTTCATAGCATACCTAAATAGATGGAGTTTTTGAAAGCAGTGACCCATCAGTTGGCTATAAACTATTCAAATTTGGCTTCTATTTGATGACTCAAAGAATTTTTGCTGCACCAATTACAATGCTATGTTACTATGAATATTACAAAATTGGAAAAATACTAAAATAACAATCATCGAGAAAGATTTATTTTAATGCAATATATAGCAAACATATTCTCAATAAATGTGAAATTCTGCTGAGCTACAAGGTTATGTTTCTCATCATGCAAAGAAAAATGCTTGAAAACATAAGCTTCAGTTCATTTTCTAAAAAAGTTGGTAATAACAATCTTCCCTGGTTATTATATGAAATACTGAAATTCTATTAATTTTACCAAAAATAATCATGAACTTTCGTATAAAGATGGAATTAGTTTCTTTAATGAAATATAACTAATGACAAAAGGTAATTTTGTCTGTTAATAGTAGGAAACGTTATTCAACTGAAAACATGCCATTACTATAATTTTTAAATTACCCATTCCCAACTAGAAGATATAAAATAAAACAAATATTGCAAGAGATTTTCAATAAACCTAATTTTTTGCTAATTACGAGACTGACGTTTAGGTAACTTGAACATTATTTTGAAGTTTTCAGAAAATATATTGCCGATCATAGGAAGGTAAGCTAGAGATCACAATAAGAGCATTTTATTTACACATTGATATTCCTATAAACTAAATATCTACATTTATTCCTTGTTCAAGAATCAACTATTAACTTAAATTCAGGAGTTTAGCTCAACGTTGTCTCGTCTATAAGTTTTCTATATTGCGAGGAAATTTTCCATATCTATGTAGATAGTGGTAATAATATCATGTATAGAGAGAGAGAGTCAAAAATCTTCGGAGTAAACCACAATTTGGGGAAAAAATTTAATAAAAGTCAAGAAAATGCAAAATATACAACACTAAAGCGTCATTAATTTACATTACCGTGCCCACTTAAAGACTAAACTACGAAAGAAATAATTTAAATTAAAAAGAATTTGACAACAAAATTTTTGATGGCCAATATAATATCGTCAATTTTTAACTCGGGAATAAACCGTCTATTGAAATTATATGGCTTCGAGAAAAAAATAATTGAAACGGAAACTAAGAATGAATCAATCATGGGAACGTCCACTTGTCTCCATTCGCAGGAAATGATGTAAGAATTTCATATATTCTAAAAAGCAAACATAAACACTACTTATTTTAAAATATTAAATATTTAAGTTACATAAACTTTACCGAATCGGAATATTTTAAATATATGTATTTCTGAGTATCTTTATTTTAACCTTTGAAGTGTTTTATATCCGTAAATTATTATCTACTTATCATAAATAGAAATTAATACTCTTCATTTTTATTCTCGGCATTGGATCAAAATTTGGTTTGTTACCAAATTCACATTGTTTCAAGCCCAAATTGTTCTTTAACTTACACCCAAATCCTGGGTTGATATTACGCTTTATGTATGAGAAATTGATCATACAATTGCGATAAATGTAAAATTATGATCATTGTAATCGTTATATGACACTAAAAAGAGATAATAGAGAATGAGAAATTTCTTTAAATCGAAGAAACTTTCTACAAATTGTAGAAGTGAAATCTAATAGTAGAAGTGGAAATCTATTTTCCATCCATTCCCGCCTGTACCGCCAGTTCCCGCTACGTCCAACCATTACGCCCGGTTCCATCCCGTCCCGCGGTTAGCATGTCTTTTCTTTCCCGTGGTACCACCTCATCCTCTTCCCGTGGATGTAGCTGGACGTTGTTTGAAACTTTGATTGCTCACAAAATATGTGAAAGTAACATTAATTCTTTATATTTACAGGATATGCAGCATGTAAATGCTTTACAATCAAAATGACGTTGGAAAAAGACGATAAACTCTCCAGGACGCTGACACTACAGCTGATTGATGAACCAAGTGAACGAGGGTGTTTTATACCACCCAAAAATGACAACATTTTAAACACTTTTTCTACGGTTGTACTTGATGGCTCATTGCGGGATTTTATAGTTTGCAACCAATGCTCGGTTGCTATTCCATGGAAACCACAAAGTGGTACAACAGATGACCTGAAACATCAATGCGTAACTAAGAACTCCATTCCCAAGAATGGTGGTGTACCCGAGTTTTTTGTAAAGACTTCTCCACGTTCATCACCAGAAAAAGACGAGGTGGAGGATTGCCAGATGCATCTAACCAAGCAAGAGATCACTGATCTAATTGAAAAATCTAGTGAAAGAGTGCATTTTGTGCCAGGAAAAGGAAAAAATAGCGTTTGGAAGTCTTTTTCCTTGCTCGAAGTGGACGGAATCCAGCAAAATTTTGCATATTGCAACCGTTGTAACGCAGTGATATCTTTCACACCGAAAGACAGTATAAATGGGTTAAGAAAACATGCTTGTGTAAGACTTAACATGCCATCGGAGATTACGATTTCAGAACTCCTGTCAGAGGCTTCCGCTATAGATCCATCGGCGAAAGACGTAATAGAAGAAGAAAATGTATCTAAACCAATAGCAAAGAGAGAATTGCAGGATCTCATCAACTTGTGCAGTCCTCGTGTTACTTTTGTACCTGGTAAAGGTAAAAGTCAAGTTTGGACGGCTTTTTGTTTGGTAAAAGTTGATGACGAAATGAAAGATTTTGCGATATGTAAAGAGTGCAGAACGGCCATCATATGGAGGTCTAAAGACGGTACCACTGGTCTGAGGAAGCATATTTGCAGGAATCAGATAGTGTCTAAGAAGATGAGACTTTCGGAATTAGCACAAGACACTCCTCAGACATCGGCATTAAATGAGTTTCCGAAAAGTGAAGTGGTTGAGGATCTAGGAAATGTGTGCAAATTATCAAAGGAAGAGGTAATCATCTAGCATAGGAAAAATTTTTTAATTACTAAAAACCATTTTGTAAACTATTTGGAATTGCGTTATTGTTCATGTCTAGTTCTAGTTATCTAAATACTGTATATATACTAAATACTCGTTCTTTCAGGTACAGAAGCTGATAGATGAATCAAGTGAGAGGGTTTGTCTTGTTCCGGGAAAGGAAAGGAAAGGAAAAAGTGAAGTATGGATGACTTTTTCTGTTTTGGAAGTTGATGGAAAGCAGATGGATCTAGCCCTCTGCAATCAATGCAATGTTGTTGTTACTTGGAAATCAAAAGATGGTACCAATGGACTAAGAAAACACTTGTGCAAGCAGGAGAGACTGCTACAGACAGTTGGAAATTTCACAAAATATCCCACTAAGCCTTCAATTCGAGCAGTAGAGCTGGAAGAAGCAGCTGCCGTGATGTGTACAACTGATGTGAGACCTATAGATATAATTAGTGGGCAAGGTTTTATACATTTTATGCAGTATGTATATAATTTGGGTGCAATCCATGGAATGGGTCTTGAGGTAAAGAACTTTTTACCTTCTGAGAAAGCTTTGGCCAGGCGTGTGGATGAAATGGCAATGATGGAAAAGGATAATCTCATATCCGAACTACAGTTGGTGAGTTTCATGGATCTTAAAATTCTTAGATGGAGTAACTATTTTAATTATAAGAAGAAAACAATTTCAACTACTTCCTAAACCTATTGCATTATCTGGAAGCATGTATTGCATTAGGAGTGAGACAATTATTTGAATAATTCTGTTAGCAAAGCATTAAAATTCTTGTAGTTCTAGAAACAATGGAATAATTGCATTAAAGTCTTTAGATTTAGATAAAATATTAAATTTAGCAGTTTGTTTTTCCAGATGTGCAAATTGTTGTGCATCAAAGCTTATTTATTTATGTGACTCTCTTGAACTAAAAACTAGGTTATGTCAACTTCTCTTATTAGCACCTGAAATAGATTTAAAAATTTATTTTATATAAATATAACATATTATTATTTGAATGGTAAAAATTGCTTTGTTTTATATTTGGATTTTTCTGCAGTGGTTCACATATTATCAAACTTCCTCTGTTATCCAACCTAGCTTAAGTCTCAAGCAGGTCAGATGCGAGGGATTTTACTGTAATATTTTTGTAATTTTGTTCTTACTTGTCTCCATTTTCAAACTTTAATCCTCTGGCACTCAGTGATTTATGTGTAACATGTCTATAATCTTACTTTGCTGACAGTATTAGGTTTGAGGGATATTCTGACATTATTTGTAGGATTCTTAAAGTAAAAGGTTGAATATTGACAGGCAACAAGTGTTACGACTTCTTAATCTTAAGGTAGCAACTAACTAAAGGGATAAATCATAAAGAATATGTTCTGTTTCTGGAATTTTTACAAAAAATCTCAAAATGAGCACTTTTACTTATTTATTAGTTGTTTCAGTTTCACTGTTTTGATCACATAAAGGAATTTATTAATAGCTGACTTGAATAAAAGAGGAGTCTGAAAATGGACATTCATATGAATTTATTTATCAATTTTATACAATCAATTTCATTAGGTTATGTTTAATTTAGCAAGTATTGGAATCATGGTTGTTAATGTTTATTTTTTGATTCAATGGCATGAGCAATTTCTACATAAATATATGACAAAAGAAATTCTTTACTGTAATTATTTCAGTGTTCCTCATTTGGTGTGACAATAAATTTATGGTCTCACCATATCACCATAAGAAACTTCTTAACCATATCATTGCATTACATGCTGGAAAAGGAAGAATCTTTGCTAATAAGGAATAGAGTTCTTTGCAATTCTGAAATAGAACATATTGATGGAGAAACCATAAGAGATAAAACAATGACTGTCCTGAAGGTAATTATTAGCCTTAGCCAATTTCATAATTTTTTCCATTTTGTATAATAGTTAACAGTATTTTATATTTAATAATTAAGGGCTTTAATACCAGACATACATAGTATAACATGGTAGTAATTAGAGCTTCATTTTTCCATGTAAAAAAATGTTTATGAGCTGGTGTATTACTGTTGATTTATGTGATAAGGATAAAAATCAGTGAAAAACACATTGCACAAAATTTCTCATATCTGTACATTTGTAATATGTACATACAATCATCCCATTGATTGTATTAATATGTTTTTAGAGCTTGAAATTTGCTGTCTTTAAAGCTATAAATTATACTGTCACTGTTGCTATATAGTTATTTTTGAGATGTGACATATGTAGTATTGTTTATACATCATACCCTATAACTAGATGAATTTTACCATCAAAATTGTAAGAGTAAATTGCCATTTTGCGAAAATCCATTAAAATAAATTATCCTCCATTGTTGCATGATATGGTTCATCTCAACAAGTTTTCTATTTTGTATGATGCTTGTACATAAAACAAGTTTTATTCAGATTTTGTAAATCCATTTAGCCTCTAAAGCAGTGGTTCCCAAGGTATCTAAGGCAACAATTTTTGCTCTAATGAATTGATTATGGTGTAGTACCAGCAAATGGATGCACCTGTAGGTTGTAATACCTGTATAAAATATAAAAAGTTTGTTTCAAGGCTGGGGTGCAACGAAATTCTGTTTATATTTGATAGCGTTCTCCACCTACAAAAAGTTCGAAAACTACTGCCCTAGAGCCATGAGGAGACAACTCTTGAAAAACTAATTTTTTCGAATCAAGGGCACCTAAAATGAATCTACATCTCAAAGTCTATAATTTTTTCATGGTCACAACACTTTCTCTCTATACTTGGTATTTGAGAAAGTAGCAACTTGGTCATTTGAAAGCTGTAAATGAGTGCCCATTGTGAAAGACAATGAGGGATAGATGCCATTATATATCTGTTGTTTAAATGTTATTCATTGACATGGCTTTAAAAAACAATTATTTTCTTCAAATGTAATTATTGCTAGTTTCAATTGTGATTTTAAAAAAAGGAAATTACTATGAAATTTGATATTATTTACATTAAAAACACTAAAGTTAATGAAAACAAGATATCCAAACAAAATTTATGGTCTACTTTCCACATAATTATTTATTTAATACTTAATAATGACTTTAATAGCTTTAAAATCATTGTGAATGGCTTGCTCTTTATGTTCTCAAATTTCATAATTTAGCATTATAAAATATTACAAATATATTTGAATGTAAAACTAAATTGATCACATGTATTTGTGTGGCAAAAATGTATGTACTAGACTAGACCAAATCCGAGTCCAACAATAGTCGCAATGGCAACACTTGTAATGAGCGATAAAAGCTGTAAAAATACCAGTATTTATGTGAAATTCAAAGAAATACAATCGATAAGTAAAATTCTACAATAAAAATTAGAATCTCCGTTCCTTTCCTCAGAAATTAGTACAAATCCCGCTCCAATATTACAATTTTAAGACATTTTTGCTGTGTGAGAGAAAATTACCATGCACAATGGATTTCAGATTTCCCATGTAAATCAAATGGGAAGGATAGTTCCTGGAATCGAACCTGGGACTTTCAATTTCCACAACAAAAATTATCCTCGGGAGCTCAGCTCCAGTATCAAGAGATTTCCACCAAGTGTCATGAAAATCGGTCTATTGGTTCAAAACGAAGAAACTATAAGCCTATTTCCATTCTGGAAAGTAGGCTAAAATTTAGAAGTTTTTGTCCTGACAGGAGTAGGAGTAATTTTTAACTGTAAATAATGCACTTATAGTCCATTGATTCTAAATGACAGTAAGGGACTCAAAAACATGGGTGGATTAACACACCTATGAAGCCTTGTCATATATCATACCATGCTAATGTAACAACATGATAATCTTATGTAATTATCAGAATGCTCAAATCCAAATAACTGTTTCCTGGCCTTATAGGACTACTTTTTACTTTCTCCATATACGTAGTATAGGGGAAAGTATTGTATTCATGAAAAAAATTGACTTCGAGATTTCAACAGAAATACACGTTTTCAGGTCCCCTGAACACGTTTTGACCATTTTCTTGATGATGTCTGTGTGTATGTGATAACTTTTTGTGGGTACTCTAACTCAAAAAATATTAATGAGGTCAATGCGAAATTTTATATTTAACATTTTTATAAAAGTCACAAGAGCTGATTAGTTTTTGGTAAAAATTGGTCAACCAGAAGTGGGTGTTTACTCTTGTCACTTATCCGTTATTTTGAAATATTTGCTTTAATATTTGATAAATGTAAAAATGCATTGGAATAAAGGTTGTAGGAAATTTAATTTTCTACAACCTTTGTTTGAAACATTTTTCCATATAATGCATTGTTTAAGAGAGATGTTATATTTTTAGCTGCCACCACCACGCCACCTACCGATGACTACTGTTAACAATTGATGCTTAATTACGTCTTAGTAATGCTCCTTTTTCTTTTCTTAATTGTTGGAGCTTTATGGCTATATCCAATATTAGAAGGCTATGGTTTGAGTTTATTTCTGTTCTTTGTGAAGTCTAAAATTTTCTCGGTTTCTTAAAATAGTTATTGTCATCGAACATATCTGGAATTTTTAGAAATATTACAGATATGGCCACATCAGATTTTTTCTCATAAAATGTCACCTAAGATTGACCAGATAGGCTGAAGATACTCTGGTCATAATGGAATAATATTGTATACTGAAGACATGGATAATATGTAAATTCCTTGAATATGAGGAAAAGAAACGAAGATTCCTAAAATAGTACCAAAATATTTTACAAAACTAACAAAATGTGTTTTAATTACAAAATAACAGTCATCAATATAAATGAAGATGATGGTTACTTAGTGATCAAGCCATGTATCAGTATTTTAAAACTGATTTTGGTATATTGTGAATCCAATGTGTTCAATGTATGCAATTTTAATAAATTCCATGAATGAGATTTTATCATGCATACAAACATTGCAATGGCTATAACAATAACTACAATAGCCAAGTAAAACTAATAAATAGGAACTTCTTTTAATGGCTAATGAAAAATAATACAAATTGCCAACTATTCTTAATGATACATATGCATATCCCTGAGAAACGAAAGAAAATGTATAATAGCATTTAGATATGAAAGGATGGGTTACAATGACAAAAAACACAGGTAATGCTAAATTCAATATTCTAGCTTTATTAGTTATTCATTAACATTCATCGTAGGTCAAATATTTACTTTACGAAAAATATAGTACAGTAGAGCCTCGATAATCCCAACTCATTGGGACTCAGGTATGTTCAGATTAGTGAATTTTCAGATAAACCGGGTTTTACAAAATAAACGGCATTGGGGGTTGGAGATTCCCATGCTCTCGAGTGAAGGTCACAGCTCTGTATTCATTGCTCAGTGCTGTTTCTATCATCTTAAGATACAGCTGTGTAATCTAGTGCAGAGCTTTTCCCAGTGTTTGAAATTACTGTTGCTGTTTTGCCCATCTTGTAGAAATGTCCAAAAAGCATAAGCACAGTTCGCGTTTGTTAAAAGATAAGTTAGAATTGCTCAAACACATTGACAAATGCGAAAGTACGACCAAACTAGCCTTTGAGTTTGGTGTCGGAAAAGAAACCATCAGTGACTGAAAAAAGAATCATAAGAAAATTGGACAATTAGTGTTGAATCTCTCAGCAATTGTATTGTCAGAGAAAAGTGGTCAAGATGATTTGAATGAAAGTGATTCAGATGAAACTACAATGGAAGTAACCTCATACACTGAGGGATTGGAAGCATTGGAATGTGCTCTGCTGTACGTAGAGCAGCACAGTAAATCCTCTCCTACAGATGTGATTTTTATGAAGCACTGGCAGGACATTGCAGCCTCTTCTCATCATTCAATACTTTATCAGAAGAAAATAA
Organism: Tanypteryx hageni; assembly: GCA_028673005.1. NCBI lineage: Eukaryota > Metazoa > Arthropoda > Insecta > Odonata > Petaluridae > Tanypteryx > Tanypteryx hageni. Next base: position 99,216,496 of record CM054116.1, read on the forward strand.
CATATTTTCGGGAATTCTCCTTGAATGATTCAAGTGACTTTCCCATAATTGCATAATATTTAAATGGCTTGAATTGCCTTTGTTTTAGCAAGGAAATTAACAGCTTGACAAAATTGGCATTCTACCTTTTGTTTACCAAGAAAGTGTCTATTGGACACTGCGAAAGCAAACTCCACTTAGTAAAAACCGATGTTTCACCTTGCATAATATATTATTGATTTACATCAAGAATTCATCTTTCAATTCACACACCATTTGTCTTAATTTTATTTGTAAACTCTGTTTTCTGTTAACTATATTCTATACTTACATTAGCCACTGTGTTTACATGCCTCTATTTTAACCAAGTACTTGTACCGTACTGATGCAGTAAATTATACGTACTTTAATTTTCAGAGATTGCTTTTTCAAAACATTCGCATGCCAAATAAACGCCTTTGGAGACTGGATCTGGCCCACGGGCCATAGTTCCCCCACCTCTGCTGTATTTTCCATAGTAAATTTCAACTTACCCAAATTTTGAGTTACGCAGTGGGTGCCGGAATGCATTACTTATGTAATCCGGGATGTGCCTGTATGCTGATTTCGCAAGCTACTGGGTCGCCTACTCCATACATTATCAATCCATAACTTAATTCCTTCTTCATCCATCCAGCCTTTTTCATGTACGTGAACAAAAACTCCAGCAGGGAACTTGATTTTTGGCATTGTTTTTCTCTTGAAAATGACCATCGAGTTGCATTTTTTTCCATCTGCCATGCATGATAGTACCACTGTAAATCTTGTCTTTTCATTTTTTGTTGTTTTTACTAACACAGTTTTTGCACCCTTTGTTTTTACAGTTTGATTATCAACCATATCAAAATTCATTGGTGTTTCATCCATGTTCCCTATGATACTTAATGTTGCATTACATAGTGATGGAAATTGGCTACTTTGCAATTGAGATCTACTGATAATTTCTGTGCAATTTTTGTTTTCTTCTTTAATACCAAACCATTCCTTTCTATAAAATGTGTACACCATGATGCAGTTGCCTTGAATCCTTTGCTTAAATCTTGGCTTGATTTAGCCCACTTATGTGCAAAACTATGTACTGTATTTCTTATTATGATGCTACATGATTTGGCCACTGGGTGATGCCTATCCTATTGGCACATTTATTCATGGGCATACTCCTTAACAAGTCTTCATTTTTCCTCCAGTCTCATACCATGTTTTCTGTTACACCATATTCCCTGGCAGCCGCACAATTATTGAATGACTTGGCAAATGCGACTTTTAACTTGAAACAAGCTTCATATTTCCTTCTCTAGGCAGATGGAATCATGAACTGTTATGGTAATTTTTTTAGCCTTAAGATATTACAACCCAATATGCGGAGTGATGACCTGTGACTAAGGCTTGTTGGGATGGGCTTGGCTGGCATCAACTAGACAATCACAGAGTGCAATTTATGCTACTAATGCTCATACTGGTAGTTGTCTGGATGGCTGCTTGGCTCTGGTGTTTGTTTATGCTAAATCAACTGTTTCAAATGACATGTGGTGTCGAGTTCCTCCAGATGACTTTGCATTTATGGTAATTGTCTCATGCTATCCCACCACACATTATAATCTGTTGTTAATTATGTGTACCAAATATAAGTTTTACTTACAAATATTAATGGTGGGAGTTAAGTGGTGCACAGTGAGTGGTTTTTAGGTGTCAAGTACCCTTAAAGGATTCAGGTTCACATTTTATGCTTCACGTATAAGATGACACCTAGTTTTGAGGAGCTTTTTTGAGCTTAAAAGGTTGTCTTGTACGCCAATGTATATGGTAACTATAATTATCAAAATAACTATTCCATTGTTGATGTTCCTTTTTCAGGAATTTGGAGCTTATAGAAAAAATGTATATGTAACTGATGATGAAGAAGTAATTACGCAGGCTCTTATAAAAGAAAAGAGACTTTTATGTGCAGGCTATGGCATACACCTTTGCTTGCGGTCTGTTTTTGACAATCTCAGGTTCGAAGAATTTCCCATGATGGTCAACTTGCTTCAAGCTTCTAGGACACTTGTATCATATGTGAAAAACTCTGGGTAAGATTTCTCCAGATAGAAATTGACAAAAGTTGGTTAATATAAAATTTATACTTAAGTCCTTTAATGCCACCCAAAGTCATTTTCCTATTTCCATCTATTCTTAAAAATTCTTAAACACTCACACAAAAAATATACTGGATTCTCTACTCCCTATAATACTGTGAAATTGTTTTGGATTCTCAATTATCATTTAGCCTGGATCAAGAATGCATTTTCCTTCATTCCCAAATAGGTAATAGTTATAAATATAGTATTTTTATAATAGATGACTTTCGTGAAGAGTTAGATTGGAGATGTTATGCTGCATTTGTAAATATGTGAACACTGGTGACTTTTTTGCTTTGATTGTATGAAATTGAATATTTCATTAGTGTAAATAAAACAGAAAAATAAAATTTTTAAGTCAATAACTTTTATAAAGCGCACAAAAACTGTAAAAGTAAAAATATTATAATTTTGTCATTAATAACTTATATAAAATGCACTGAATGAAAAAAAAAATAAATTATTGAATTAATACAAATATTGAGTATATTAAAGTTATGTTGCAATTCTAATAATTAGTTCAGATGTCTTAAAGAATGCAACATAACTATTATATATTCAATATCTCTATTAATTCAATAATTTATTTTTTTTTCATTCACTGCATTTTATGTAAGTTATTAATAACAAAATTATAATATTTTTATTTTTACACTTTTTGTGCACTTGATATAAGTTATTGACTTAAAAAATTTATTTTTCTTTGTTTTATTTTTTTATTTGTAGCCTTAATGTGAAATATATGAATGTTTATACATTCTTCAGAAATTAACTTTATTAACTAACTAGAGAGATGCACATTGAAATTCTAGAGGAAAGTTTTTAATTAAAATTTCTTGAATAGATTATACAAGTCATTGGTACCTAATTACACGAAAAGGGCAACAACAGAAATCACTAAGAATGCGTCAAATTCTCACGTTAAAAACTTATCTGTTAATCGATTCGATGCGTATTAAAAAATCAATGGCAGGAAAACAAACTTTCATTCTTTTAGGCATTCGTTGTTTCAAGTCTCGACCTCCTATGATGATTCTAAGTAATTTAAATATGCAAATGATTAATGTTGTGCTTTCTGATGTATTCCTTCTCGCATATAATGTAACAATTCATTTCCCTCTCCTTCCTTCCTCTCTCATATTCAAAGTATGCTTTCACCCATAAGGATTGAAATAACAATAGGATGTTGAGGTTTAACAATGTATCTCATTGTCAAGGCAACATCCCGTTAAAATGGCAAAATTTCCTCAAAATATGTGAATTAAATGTTTAACATTAGGGATTTCTAACTGCAGGCGGAAAAAGATGAACAGAATAAGAAACTATATTTTTTCTTTAAAATGGTTCATATCCGAAGATATTCTTTCTAATTTATATCTCAAAAAGAATAAAAGCCTGCACGTCGAAAAGTCAATGTTTGCGTGATATTTTATGGAAAATGGAAATGTCTTCCTTAGAGTCGAAACCGGGTCGTTTTTCCAAATATTTTTTCGTAAATCACTTTTAATATGCAAATAAAACATTCTTGCCAAATTTAGAGTTCCAATTTTGATTCTTTATCGATTTTATAGAGCTTGATCAACAAATAGATTTTTCAATTGTTCTTCATTCTCACGGTGGCATAGTTGTTTTAATTCATGGCTCATGAGGAGCAGTACAAGCGTGAGGTGGTTCGAATTCTGCTAAAGGTAAGAAATTTTTCTGATCTCGAAGGGCTTGAATAAAAATAAAGAAATAAATATATAAAATGTGAAGTTAATATAAAACTTATTAAAAATATATGTACTTCATTCATCACTAGGTAGCAAGATAGTCCAATTAGTGTGTTAGCTTCTGTGCAACAAGAATGTGCAGCTAAGGCAATAAAAGCAACACACCTTTTGATTTTTGTAGTGTAATGAGAAATATATCAGAAATAACCAATCAATATTTTAATGTGATGATAATGCTTAAAATATTCCTTTAATTCAATATTATTTTAATGGATACATTTCAGAATGCAGAAGAAGCTAGATGATGGAAAAGCTCTTCAGGATGATAACCCAAATCGCTGGAATTCTACTTTTTATATGCTTCAGTCAATTTTGAATGCAATGCCAAAACTGGCTGAGTTACTCAGTGATGTTAATGAGCTTGGCTTGCTCTATAATGTTGACTGCAATCTCTTAGAAGAAATGGTTAAACTCCTGAAACCATTTGATGAAGCAACAAAGTTGCTCTCTTGGGGCAAGATGCCAACTCTTTCTTTGGTTATACCAACAAAAGTGAAGTTAAAAAGGTGCTTGGAATTAAAAGATGAAGATTTAGGAGCTATTAAACAGGTATCACGATTTGTTAGTTACAGTATGTTTGTTTATAACTGCAGTAACACCTTTGCATCTATCCTGCATTTATTAAATTCTGTATTTTTTAATTCACAAGAATTTAATAATGTTAATGATGTGTTTCAGAAAGCGTGACAGTAAGTAGGATGATGTAAAACAAATACATAATAGCTTTGAAACTTGTATAGGTAAATGTGCCCTGTGTGCACTCGGCTGTCAGAGTGTGCTGCACATGTCGCATGGAGAGACACCCCTTATCGATAGTACTTCCTTAAACTTAAGTGCACGATGAGATTGTAATTCATAATAAATGGACTTCATATGTAATAATGATACATATGCTCAACTAGTCCTTTTCTTCTGCATCCCTTTTTGCCTCATACATAACAATTTAGATTGATGCAGCAATACCTAAGCCAGCCCTCAAATGTAACCTCATGTGCTCCTATGCTAAAACTTGCCCTATGTTGCAGGGTTTTAACAGGAATGCATGTACTTTGTTAAGTGAGGGGGGGTGTATGACTGCATTGCTAAAAATAGCATATGCTTTTATCCAAGATTTGCCATTTTAACTTCCTCCTTGACTATACCCTTAGCTGGGACTATGAAATGGAGAAAGGTTGAGAGAAAGGTAGAAAGTAGTTTAGGTAGAAAGTGGAAAAGGACATCAGAAAGTGAAAACAAAGTTGTTAAGCCAAATGCAAGGAAAGCAGAAGGGATGGACTTGAAAACTATTTGTATTGTCATGGGAATTAGGAGCAATTGCCTAGTTTGCCTATCAGTTATTCCAAACCTTAGTAATTGCAGTCACAAAGTGTTTGCTCATTTATTTATACCATACTCTCTATCATCATAGGTAGACTGTTCATAGACAGGTCCGTGATTATTCATTTTAAACCTGGTTCTCCATATACTCCTATTTTTTGCTGTCCTCTTTATATCTTGATAACTCTCTTTCCCTTTCAAATTGTCTATCAGCTGTAACCTTTTCCTACCTCTTTCCCTTTTACCATCTAGTTTTCCTTCTAACATGTCTTTAATCATACTCTCTCTACTTAGGTAATGTCCAACCCAGTTTGACTTCCTCTTTCTAATAGACTGTATAATCATTCACTTTTCTCCTCTTCATAGCACTTCGTTTTTCATCCTATCTGTCCATTTTATCTTCAGCATTCTCCTCCAAGTCCACATTTCAAAACTTTCCAAGTATTTGATGTCATTTTTCCTTAGCATCCATGTTTCTGCCCTGTACAAAGCTATACTCCATACATAGCATTTTATGAACTTCTTGCAGATATCTTCCCTTATATTCCCCGTAAGTATGTGTTTTTTTCTTCTGAAAGCCGCTTTTGCTTTTCCTATTCTAGTCCTGATCTCATCCATACATTTTGCTTCTCTTGTTATAATGCTTCCAAGGTCTGAAACTTGTTCTAAAAGCTTTCCTCCAATACTTATGTTCAGATTCTCTTCTTTGCCCGATATTCGAATGACCTCAGATTTTTCTGTATTTATTTCCATACCGTATTTTCTACCTGTTATTACTAGTCTATTTATCATAATCTGGAGTTCCTCTTCCTTTCTTGCTAGAAGTACTTGATCATCCACATACTTGACTGTTCTTATAATCCTTCCTCCAATTTTTAAATCTCCTGTGCATTCTAACACTTCTTGCATTAGACTTTCTCCATATACCGTATTGACCCAAATATAGTGCGATGTTTGTTTCCTCAATATGTACCTTTGAAAGTCCCATTCGCACTATATTCGAGTACTTGTTGCATTCGTACTATATTCGAATACTTGTATCTTTAAAAAATAACTGCGTATCGGCGCGTTTCATGACGTGTGTTTCAGCGCATATTTTTATAATTGCTGCATTGTAAGTGAATTGGATGTTCATGTTACAATGCTACATTGTACAAATATACTCGGTAGGGGTCTGAGGAGATCATTCGTACTATATTCGAATACTTGTATCATTAAAAAATAACTGCGTATCGGCGCGTTTCATGACGCGTGTTTCAGCGCATATTTTTATAATTGCTGCATTGTAAGTGAATTGGACGTTCATGTTACGATGCTACATTGTACAAATATACTCGGTAGTGGTCTGAGGAGACTAGAAAATAAATCAAGGTCAAATTGCAGCAACCACAGCTCCGGCACAACTTTACGCAGGGTCGCGACACTCAACGTTAGAAAACGAGGACCGTCTAAACGTGGCGTCACATTACCCCCCTTTAGTACATAATTCATGAGTTTACAGGTAATTTAAATGTGCAAAATAGAGAAAATTAAATGTTTTTCGTCTTTTTCTAAAATTCCTTTCAAAATACTTGGGGTCACACTATATTCGGGGTCGCATTATATTCAGGCTAATACGGTATATTGAATAGGGTTGGTGATAGGCAGCAGCCTTGTCTTACTCTTCTACTGATATTTACTCCGCAGATGTCCACATTCTCCAACCTGACCTTTACAACTTGATTCACATATAGATTCCTGATCAGTCTCCTGTATTTCCAGTCTACACCTATATCCTTTAATATCTTCATCAATATTACCCAATTTACCTCATCAAAAGCCTTCTGCCAGTCTACGAAACATGCGCAGATATCTTGGCTGTACTCTATTGCCCTTTCTGATATGATTCTAACTACCCCTATAGCATCTCTAGTTCCTTGTCCTTTTTTGAAACTGAATTGATTTTCCCCTTGCATTTCTTTTGCCTTTTTCTCCAGCCTTTTATTAAGAATCCTCATGATCATCTTTGAAGTGTGTGACAGAAGGCTTATCGTTCTGTAATCTTTACACAGCATTGCCTTTGACTTCTTCTTTAGAGGGATCATTTAAGTACCTCAGCCAGTATTCCATCGCTGCCTGTGGCTTTCCCTTTCTTTAGTTCCACTATCGCTTTTTGTACTTCGCTTTCCATAATACTTGGTCCTAAGTTGTCTTCTTCAATGTTTTCCTCATCTTCCAGTTCTATTTTTGTCGATCCTGCCTGCTTGCTGTATATTTCCTTAATGTATTCTTCTCTATACTCTCTACAGGGTGTCCCAAAAAGATGTATGCACATTGTCTTATATAATATCTATTCACAGATAATTGTTTGGATGAAAATTATAGTGACTCATTGTTGCATTACATGCAATTAAATGATGACTTCAGTCATAATGAAAAGCAACAATTCAATACCCATAATTCATAACATAATAAAAATGGCAGAGCATCATTTGACTTTCGAGCAAAGAAAAGCAATTTTGAAGTGGTACTGGATATTGGAGAATGTGTGTGAGGTTTAAAGACAGTGGAGACATGATTTCAAGACTGAGCCACCAACACAAACCACAATTTCAAGAATTTGTGATAAATTCGAGACTTACGGTAACGTGCAAGACGTGTGCAGGGAACAATCTGGGAGACGTCGAACTTCAACGAATGCAGAAAATTCTGCTATGGTGTTAGAGCAATTTGAATGATCACCAAAAAGTCTGTAAGACAATGTGCTAATGAGACTGGAATCAGTAAAATGATTGTACACCGGATTCTCAAAACTGCTAAGTGGAAGTGTTATATTCCAAGACTGTTACAAAAATTGTCTGAAGACAATCCTGATCACAGATCTGAGTTCTGTGAATGGTTTAAAATGAAAGTGACTGAGGATGAAAATTTTGTTCACAAGATTGTTTGGTCTGATAAAGCAACATTTAAACTCAATGATACAGTTAACCGGCATAACTGCATATACTGTTCATCAGAAAATCCATAAATTCATTTAGACAAGGCAGTAAATTTACCAGGTCTTACAATTTGGTGTGGTGTGTCGTCCAGGGGTATTGTAGGGCCATACTTTTTTGAGGGGACTGTTACTGGTACTCAGTACCTTAACCTGCTTAAAGTATCCATTATGCCCAAAATTCAACAGCTTTATGAAGGAGAGGAATTTATTTTCCAACAAGATGGGGCACCTCCACATTACAGGGTTATCGGCTATTATAAACACAGTATCGAAATTTATAGACACATTATCGATAGTTATATTTATATCGATAGTTGAATGCCTTGTTGTTTGTTTGTTTGTTTTGTTTTACCTTTAACTGCTGGATTTAAACGGCAAAGTGCAATGCTTGTTGCCAGGATTTAAAACAAGATATTTAAATACTGCAATATATATTTATAACCATGCTCATAAACTGACATTCCAAAAACATTAAAATAAAAAGCAGTTTTAAGGAAAAGTAATAGGAAATCCTGTAATGGTTGATATGAAAATAAATATTTTCCTCTACATAATGGAGATCAAAACCACAAATGAAGCAAAAAGTTTCTCTTCGTTTGACAGGTCACAAAGCATGGCTCCAAAGACAGTCTGACATTACACTTTTGGCGCTGATTTTTTTTGTTTTTGAATGCTGTTTGCTGCACACACACAGCACTGTAACTTTGAACCTGTCATCACCCAGTGCTTGTGTTATACAGTAGAAACCCATTTATCCGGACTTGATTGGACCGGACTCGGTCCGGATTACCGAAAATCTGGATAATCAGGAAATTCTTCATAATGTACGTTTTTGTTTTTCAGATCGTATAGGATGTTAAAAATTAAAATGATAAACTATAAATTGCTTTAAATAATATAGTTTTGTTTTAAAAGACAGTACAAAACTATACAATTTTTTAAACATTGGATAAAAGGCTGTGAAGTAAACCCACAAAAATGACGAGCATTAAATAAATTTAGCTGTGAACTGACAAATATAAAATGGTGGGAACGGAAGGTGTCAAGTGTTCTTTCCTCAGCAGAGTATGAGGCGAAGATGGGTGTGAACGGGAGAGCGAGTGAGTAATTTCCTACAATGTAGTTACTTTTAGAACGCATGACCTTGAACCTCGCTCGCTTGTCGTGTCTATTGTTCTGTCCGGATAATCCCGAAGTCCGGATAATCCAGAAGTCCGGATCATTGAGAACTGGATAAACGGCTTTCTACTGTAATTACCATATTTATCAGTACATAAAACACCCACCCCGGTTTTTAGAAGATTTTTTGAAAAAAAAAAGGAAAGTATTTTGGTCCACCAAGGCATTTAGGAAGGGCCACGTTGTGTATCATTTCCAGCCATAATTAAGTCCGTATCCGGCAACATTTATAGAAAATATTACGGCATGATAACAGTTAAATATAACATTTTAGATTAACGTCATTTGTAAAATAAATATGGATCTAAAACAAATAATTGCTTCAAGACGTAAAGCTAAATGTGCCCTGCGTGAACTCTGCAGTCATATTAATTAAGCTGTAGGAGTGTGCTGCACATATCTCATGTATAGATACCCTTTACCGATAGTACTTACGTTAACTTAAGTGCAAGATATTTTAATGGGACAAATAATAAATGGAATGCATATGTAATAACGATACGTATGCTCAGTTAGTCCTTTTTCTTCTGCAACTCTTTTTGCCTTGAACATAATGATTTTGATCGATATAGCAATACCAAACTTTCTCTGTTTTACTCTCCATCACTTCCTCCTCTGTTTGTGGCCATTTAAGACCAACTTTACAAAGACTGTTTCTCTTATCCCATCAGCTTCAGTTTTTCCTTGTTTTCTCCACTCACGGATCATTTTTTTCTGTGGGAGGTGGACTGAAATGACATGCTGCAGCTTGGTTTTCTTGCATTTTTGCATATTGAATCACCTAAAGCTTATTGGTAATAGTGTAGGCATATCTTTTCATTCTTGTAGACATTGTGATCTCAATATATGTAACGTTAGATATCCTAGATATGTATAAAATATTTATGACATCTACATGAATTCTGCTGATCCGTGGCATTAATTGTGATATTCAACAGGCACATTCTGAATTGAAATGTCAAAAACACACAAAAATTGTAACCACTGTGAGCGGACATGTATTTAAGCACAATAATGAAAATGCGCCTTCAGAATTCAAATTGCGTAAGGTTTTACTGTATATAATAAGAAATTTTTCACTATTAATTGTTAATAATGTATATTTTAATGTTTTTGCAATGAATGACTGCCAGTTATTCCATTTGGAGATGAACATGTTTGTTAGTGTCAGTATCGAGGACAGTAATAATCTTACCTTCGGTATATAAGACGCAGGCTGATTTTGGGGGGTCATTTCTGGAAAGAATTTCATCTTATATGCCTAAAAATATGGTAATTAATAATATTATATTATAATATTATTTGCAAATGAAACAACCACTCAGCACAGCTAACTGATAGTAATCTACAGGGAAAACGTATATCAGTATATGATATTGGGAAATTTTCTTTCCTCTCCTCCCTCAAATTTTTACTCTAAACCTCTTCCAAAGTAGGCAAATGCTAACTTTCCTTTGTTCCTACTTAGTTTTGTAAGCAATTTCTTTTTCAGCTGTTATATAGAGAGTGTATGCCAATGTGGGGACAGCAGAATGGTAAAATTCCTACAATCATGAATCATATATTTTTTTGGGATCCCTAGGTTGCCAGTTTGCAAATTATTTCAAAGACAAGACAATTTGCCATTGTCTAGAGCAGGGGCCTGCAACCTTTTCAGCCTTGAGGGTGCATTTGCGAATTCAGAGAAGGATTGTGGGTGCCAGTTGGGGGTACACAGAAAAATAAAGCTAAAAGAAATGGGTTAGATTCTTTTTTATTTTCAAACAAAAATATTTTGTTTTGAATACAAAATTTATTAATAATAAAGGAGAATCTAAAAACTTTAATGAGAAATTGAATTTGTACTTCTTCTGTACTATCTTATTGCAACTCCCCAGCAAATGATTTGCCATAGCCCTAGTAGTGGGTGCCAAGGAATTTTATGAAGGGCACCATGGCACCCGCAGGTGCCGAGTTGAGGGGCCCTGGTCTATAGAGCATTAGACAAAGTTTGGAGTGATGCAGTAAATATAAGAGCATACATTATCACTGCATCACCTGTGGTACAGTGAATGGAGTGTTCTGGAGGTGCTATATGCTGGTACATACATTGTACCTCATAGGTTAGCTAGCAGATTTTAACTTCATCAATTTTCTGTATCTTATTAGGTGATTATTGTATGGTGTTACATGGTAAACTTATGTTGCTTGCATTTTTTGGATGCATGTCAAAGTTAAAAAAATTTCTTAATTTTAAATTTTCATCGTTTAGTTGGAGTTATATTAGCTTCATGCAAATAAAGAAATAATCAATTATACCAGTTTTAGAGAAAATTAATGAATCAAACTTTTTCATATTACTTTAATTTATTGAAGTTTAATCCAAATGATTTTTTTGTTTCACTAGCATTTTATTGAAATCTCTTCTGGATTTTCAGTTGAATATTATGATAAGATTAGTATTCTACTATTTTAACGATTTGTACATTGCAAATTATTAAAAATTACAATTCCATCAAATGTTGTATATAATACAGTATTTACAGAAAATATGGTCTGAAATTTCAAGGGAGAAAATTTCTTTCCAAGTTTTTCTTTTCTTGTCATCCTTAACCTTTTATAATCTGATTTACCATTTTATTGTTTTTGTAGCAGCCATATTTTACATGCCACACAATCCTGAATACCTGTTTAAAGTACTAATAGCCATTGTAAATGATTAATGCAAAAAAGAAATACAAATCTGTTAATATGGAAACTATAAACATAGCTACCATAATAGTTATTGTTAGAGAAATTTGGAGGAAGAGAGACAAAATTGGCTCATGACATGGTAGAGTGAATGGTCTTACACAATAAAAAAAGTCTTTTTACTTTAAAAGAAGTTAAAATGGATACAAAATTTGAAGCTCGTTGTAATGCTTTATGTTTTTATAAATTTCAGATGAAATGGCAACTGAGGCAGGCTCTGGATGAAAAATTCCAAATTGATGTGGTTCATTGTGTTGCCACTGTTTTGCATCCAAAAATGAAAGGTTTTGTTAAGCAGTATTTAGGAGAAGAAACATTTGAAGCCACAAAACAGCAGATTACTTGCATCTTAAATAACATAAATGCACCAAACAAAAAGAAGGAAGCACTCACCAAAGCATCCAAGAAGTCTCAATTGGAAAGAGAAGAGAGTGAATTTTTATCTGAAGTAATGGTTGATTTAACAGCAGAAGAGAGTGATGAAGAGGAGGATGAGCTGAGTTTTTATTTGAATAGCAAGTATTCTAATAGATTTAGTGATCCTTTAGTTTATTGGAAGCAAAATGCTTCCATTTGTCCAAATTTATTCAAAGTTGCTAAGTCTGTTTTAGCAATTCCTGCTACAGGTATCTCAGGTGAAAGGTATTTCACAGAATCGGGGAGACAAATGGAAGGAAGGAAGAATTGTTTAAATGATGATTCTGTCAATAGTATTTTGTTCATTCATAGTGCTAATAAGGATTGAGATATTAACTTTGATATTCATCAATCTAGGAGAAATGTTTTTTTAAACATTTTTTATTATTTTATTGAGCTATTTAAGAGTTGTACATGTGAGTTTCAAACCCTAATGTTGATCCATTATCCTTTTAGTTAATGTTATATTTTCTGATAGTTATTAGGCAAAAGACTGCATAAGATTAATTTTTAGATCTTTTCAAAGTAAATTCTTCTTTTTCTTTTTGTCAGGTGATTGTGATTACGAAAATGAAGAAATCATTCATTCAGTATTTAACTCAAGGAAATGATTTTTGTTTTACACAACTGGCTCAGCACAAATTAAATCTCAAAGAAAAGTGTTTATGCTGATGAGCTGTTTTTACAACTTCTCTTTAAGTTTATAGTCACTGTTGATAGATAAATTATTGTTTATAAATGTTAAGATATTTTTATACCAAAGAAAATACTAGTTTGTAAAATGCAGAGGTAGATAAAAACTGTTAATAAAGTGTTTCTAACTCTGCTGCACTATAATATCATGTCTTTCAAAGACATTCCAAGCAATTTCTGAGAGGTTTATTTTTAATTGCCTCAGTACTGCTTTTCAGAAGAAGATTATATTATTTTTATCTTAAAAATTGAATGCAATTGAGTGGTGTGGTTCATGGTTTGGGAACAGCAATGTGGCACTCTTGCCTGCCCATTAGAACACACCCAGAAATTATTTTGGAAACATTGATAAACTTTTCTAAGGTAATTCATAATTTTAAAATTCTAGATAGCCAATCAAATTTAGAATAGACATTATTTATTCAAATGTAATATTATTTATCAGTACTATAAAATGATATGTGGTTTTTATTTATACTTATGTGGAGTCTAAATTGATCAGTGAGGTTTGTTATCCAATGGTTATAATTTGCCATATATTTTGAAATTCATTATTAAAAAATTATATCAAAATGCTCATTTAAACAAAGATACTTCAGACTTTTTCAAGTCAGAGGTATCAGAGGTATTAAATTTTATTATATATATATATATATATATATATATATATATATATATATCCCATGAAAAGAATAAATCACTATTATTAGCAATGTGGGACAAGGGTTTCATCAGACTGAAATTACCAAAGCAAATAATTTTTACATTTTATTTACAGTGTGGTTATTATAACAGTCCTTGTTATTACAAACCTCATTATGACAACCCATGAAATTTAAGTCTTGGAGTAAATATTAATGAAGGTCTACTGTGTATTGGTATTATGGCTGTAAACAGGTTCAGATGAATTATTCAGCTGCCAGAGATCTGATACTAGCATAGAGTATTCTAAATTGTAATTGGCAAAAGCAAATGTAAGCATATTAATAAATTATGTTGGTCCAATTGCTATAAACATTCATTATGACTATTGGAACAACATAATTTATAAATTAGATTTCAGCCATAGCATGATATTGTTATTTCTTTTTTGTAGTGTATGCATAGTCAACCCTTTAATTTTTATTGCTGTTTCTTACAATTTTCAAAACATATTGTATTAATCAATAGACTTATCCTTTTCTTGTGTTGCTGTTATTATTTTAAAATATATCAATCATCAGTATTTATTGATTAAATTATGGAATGAAATAAAATATACTTATTTTTAATGCCACTAGTGGTCTGCAGACTACAGGATCCCTCTGCTGTAATGTAATAAAATCTGAACAGTGAAGATGCTCAGGGGAGACAAGATGGACTTTTGATGGTTAATATAAGAAAAAAATACTCAAAGGAAAATAATTATAAGCATGTGAGTCTGAATGTAAGATATCATAAATGTTGGTGCATAATTACGGCAGAGAAAGTGGAAGATTGCTCTTGGCATAGGCTGGGGGGGGGGGGGGCAGAATGACTCACCCTAGTCTTATGATTCCACGATGTGAGGGCTATTGGCAGAACCTTCCCAGGTCATAAAAAACATTCAATAACCCCTTTGATCAGTCAGATTTTTTATATTTTATTTATCTATTTTTCATTGACTTAAAAAGTACATATTTGGCCTTTCACTAAAAGCTTAGGACAGGCAGCAAAAATGACCACAGGTATCCATGCCCCGGGTGGGATTCTAACACAACTTTTGTTTAAAGGGGCAGATATCCTTGCCACTCATCTCCCAAAGCCAGCAAGTTTATTAAAGAATAGAGAAAGTTTATCTTTTAACTTATTAACAAAAATATGTATATGATTATTATTAGCAATGAATACATCTAAAATATATGATCCTGAATATCAAGTTAATAGGGAGATTCCAATTCTAAAATAAATTTATGTAATAATAATGACTGGAGACCCTCTTTTCATACTAATGGCTGAACCCCTTCCTCCATCCTTTCACTTTCCTTGAAACAACCTAGAGCAGGGGTCGGCAACCTTTTCACCTACGAGGGCGCAATTTATATTTCTGAGGACGTGAAGGGCGCATAAGCAAGATCAGTTGATATGTCTCTGTATCAGTGGTGGGCAACCTCTTTATCTATGAGGGCGCAACTTTAATTATTGGGGGCGTGAAGTGAAGTAACAATAGTAGATGTGTACCAATATTTATTAAAATGATATTTTTGTATATATAAGAGAAAAACTATTAAAGAATTTATTATAAAAACATGAAAAATAAATCAATGTGAAACTTGGGACTGCGTATCTTCAGTCAACTTGCTATAATTTGGCACATAACTCGAGATACCTGATCTTAGGCAGTTGTCTAAATTGTAATCAGTGAGTCTCGATCGGTATTTGGATTTCCAATGTTTCATGCTTGAAAAAATGGGCTTGCAAGTGTATGTTGAAGTACAGTAAGAATATATTTTTAGGGAACATTTTCATAATAATGGATAGCGATTTTCGTCAACCCAATTCCTAAAGTTTTCATCATTTTTATGTGACCTTAAAATAATATCATTCTGCATATTTATTATTTCTATTTCTAAGTCCTCGGTGTTAACGATATTAAAGTAAGTTCCAATATTAACAGACATATCATTGTCCATAAAATTGAACGGATTAGCAAAGAATGTTATTATGGGTTCTGCTTCTGAAAACTGATGAAACCTAAAATTAAATTCCTTCAGGAGAGTTTCAATGTGTTGTGAAAATGGTTCAGTGGTCACATTTTCATCAGTCAGACTCTCAATAATATATTTTAAATTCGGGAAATGTGATAATGAATTTCTCTCTAGATGAGACTTCCACAATGCCAACTGTGCATAATAATTATTTCTTGACGTGAGAAATTCCTTTACCTCCTTTACGAGATTTATAAACCTCAAAGTATTTTGCCTCTGCTGAGCCATCTAACTTCGGTATGCAAAAGGAGATCATCGAATTCGGCATCTTCACCTTGTAAAAGCAGTTTAAACAATCGGTATTGCATTGGTACGGCTCTTATGGAATTTATTATTTTTATTACTGTTTTCATGACATGTTGAAAATGAAGAACTTTTGCGCATAACATTTCTTGGTGTATAATGCAGTGATATGAAATAAATTTTGGAAAGAGAGGGTCTTCTTTACATAGTGCAATAAATCCATTTTTACAACCTGTCATCGAAGGTGCACCATCTGTAGTATTTACAGTCAACTTCATTAATGATATATTACTTTCTTGGACATTTTTTAAAAGCTGAAAAATGTCTTCACCTCTTGTTCGTCCCTTTAATGGAAGAATTTTAAGAAATTCTTCCTTTCCTGAAAAATCATTAAACACCATCTTCACAACCATAGCCAATTGAGAAGTTTCTGATATGTCTGTTGGCTCATCCAGTTGCAACGAGAAGAAAATACATTTTTGTAAATCATTTGCCAACTTTCTCCATATCGGTTGCAATAACTTCAATTCTTCTTGTAACTGTTCTTGCTGATAACTGAATTGTGTTGATTGCTGAGGTAATTTCATTTTTATTTTTAAAATCTTCGAAAAGTGAGTCAGCAATTGCTAACATGGCTTCTTTTACAATCTTGCCATCTTCAAAAGGCTTTTTCCTCTTGGCCAACAAATGCGAAATTTTAAGTGATGCAATCGTTGCTCTTTTTGATTGCTGCACTGGTTTGGTAAAAATGCTCTGGTGTTTAGTTAAAATAGATTTCATATCAGAAATTTTCTTTTTCCTGATCTCAGAGTTTAATGGATAACTAGTATTAAAATTTCCATAGACCATATTAAAATGTCTTTCAATATTACTTTTCTTTGAAAGTGCGACACAAGCATTGCACAATAAACAAACACTTTCCTTTCAAATCAATAAAACAGAATTGTTCTTCCCAATCAACATTGAAGTAATATGTCCTTTGCCTCTTATTACTCATAATGGGGATGAAATTTTCTACAAGTGAATTAATAAACACAACACACTGAATATCGGAAAAATATCAGAAATATTGTGAACTGTTGGTCAATTTAAATTGATATATGTTTAACCAATGAAGAGGGAAATAAGCTATCACTGGCTGATATTGTAAGAGACGAAGAAATATCTCCCAAACCCTGTACTTTGTATACTAAGTGAAGAACGGAACTTTGAAACCAACGACTCACAACAATAACTCGAGCCAAGTTATGCTACAAGATGGAGGACGGAACTCCGAAACTAACAACTCACAACAATAACTCAAGCCAAGTTATGCTACAAGACGGAGGACAGAACTCCGAAACCAATGACTTTCAACAATAACTTGAGGCAAGTTATGCTTCAAGACGGAGGAAAGAACTCCAAAACCAACGACTTTTGACAAGAACTTGGGAGTTTCATGTGACATAGGGAAATAGTTTTCCCGTATCGAGCGCCTACCTCCAAATAGCCTAAACCGGCTAACGGAGCTTTAGTACACAACGGGTTGAGAACAAGGATCTCAGTTAGTCTTGCACCTGTAATAACGATTGAAGGCGACAGGACACCTTAGCATAAACTAGGGGCGGAGAATTCCCTGTCTTTTCGTACAGTTCGTACGAGAACGTTTGTATGAATTGTCACCACAGGCACAGCAATCACACAAACACGATAGCGGTTTCTCCTACTCTCGGCGAGTAATCTCTGAGAAATGCTGTGAAGGATGTATTTATACTAGGGCAGGGTAGGGAGAAGGGAAAGGGACATGGATAAGCAAGAGAGGGGTAATGGAGGAGTCAATATGAAAAGAACTCTGTTAATGACAACAATGTCTTTATCCAACAATGTATGTCCCCATTCTGTTTGCTCTGACCTTGACGATGTTATTTTATAACAGACATACGATTCGGCTTGATGTGATGTAAGATTAAGATGTTGGTTACAAAGTTCTATTCTTCATCTTGTTCCGCAACTTATTGGTCTTCTGAGAGTTTTCCATAATTGTTTAACTTGAGTTCTCTTTTTGGCTGGCGGGCGACACAAATGTCTTGTGGGCGCCATGGCGCCCGCGGTTGCTGTGTTGCCAACCTCTGACCTAGAGAATATGTAACCTTTTTAGAATTTGGCACTTACTGATGATGAGAGCTTGACTCTTGAAGAATTTGTCTAGTCATTGAAAAGTACTATATTTAGTATTTGCTGCTTTTCCTTTCTTTGTTTTTATTTTTTGGATGTATAAGTGTATGGGCAATTACATCTATAAGTCGTCGTATTGTGATCAGGAGGAGCCTAACTTTTGGGTAAGATATTTGCTGTGGCTTTGTAACCTATCTCTTATTATTCTCCCCTTGTTTACAATGTGCTTGTTTATCCATGATGGTTTTTGCAACTATAGTTTTCATTTTGTTATGCTTGCTTATCTCAGTATGTTATGTCACCTTTCACTTACCCCTACCTTCTCTGCCTTTTTATATTCTCTACTCCTCAACAGTGCTGGTGCTTTATCATCTGCTCCTCCATTTCATGCCTTCTCCCTTACTTACCTTTCATCCCCTTTTGTTTTTTTTTCATATCCTCTTCCTAAATAGGTTTGGATTGCTTCAGTTGCCTGGAGTTACCAAACAGGTTGCAATAGTAAATTTTGTTCGTAAAAATTAGTTTTTACTAATTAATTTATGACTTGTAGGAATGGTCTCAAAAAGGAAAAATGATAATGATGATGCTTTTGGTGGTGAAAAAAAACAATTCCATAAGACTCGCACGTTTGAAACAAAGTTGGACATCTTGAAATGCATTGACAATGGTGAAGGACATCGTGAAATTGCAAGTGCATTGGGTTTATCATGTTCCACAGTGAGTATTATTGCAAAAAATACAAAGTTATGGAACATATAAGAAGTGCAGGTAGTTTAAAATCAATAATTTTGAATCCAAAATGTGTTATGTTGCTAGAAGAAATGGAACGTTTGCTCCATATATGGCTGGATGATCAAGCATAGAAACCCATTCCAGTAAGTCAGACCATTGTTTCAACTAAGACTAAGAGTCTTTATGATGGCTTGAAAAAATGAATGTGGAAAGTGTTAAAGATAAGCCATCTTCTGCAAGTCATTGCTGGTTTGATAGGTTTAAGGGAAGGGCAAGTTTTCACAGTCTTAAACTTACTGGTGAGGCTGTAAGTGCAGTCACATGCTGCCACAACTTATCCTGCAGAATTGGCTGGGTTAATTGAAAAAGGTGGCTACTGTGATTTTCATGTTTCTAATGTTGACAAGACAGGTTTATTCTGGAAGACAATAGCAGCCAGAACTTTCCTTGTTAAGTAGGAGAAGACTGTCCCTGGATATAAGCCAGCAAAGGATAGGCTCACTCTGCTGCTTGGTGACAATGCAGCAGGTGACTTTAAGCTCAAGTTTCCCATTATGTACCATTCTGAGAACTCGAGGACTTCCAAGCTGAAAGTCAAGACTTTGTTGACTGTCATTTGGAGATCCAATCCGAAGGTTTGGATGACTGAAATCCTATTCCATGACCAGTTTAGCAGTAAGTTTGTTCCTGCAGTGAAGGAATATTTGTTGAAAAATAATTTGCCCTTTAAAGTCCTGTTACTGTTGGACAATGCAGCAGGCCATCCTAATTCCATCCGAAGGTTTGGATGACTGAAATCCTATTCCATGACCAGTTTAGCAGTAAGTTTGTTCCTGCAGTGAAGGAATATTTGTTGAAAAATAATTTGCCCTTTACTTTGGACAATGCAGCAGGCCATCCTAATTCCATAGATGACATATCCAGAAGTGAAAGTGGTGTTTCTTCCCTCAAACATCACCTCACTGCAACCTTCAGGCATTATTATGCATATCGTACAATGACCCAAGCAATTGCTGCAACAGATATGGAAGGTGGTCCAACCCTTAAAGAAATCTGGAGGGGGTATAACATTGTAATGCATTGAATAACATTGGTTATTCTTGGGCTGAGATTAAGTAATTAACAATGAATAGATCTTGGAGGAAACCCTGCCCAGTTTAAGATTTTCAAGGTTTTGAAGAGAACCCTGAGCAGATCACCAAAAGAGTTGTTGAATTGGGGAGGCAACTTAATTTAGAAATGGAGGAGGTAGATGTCGATGTGTTAGTTGCATCTCATTTAAAGGAGTTGTCCAACAAAGACCTCATCGAACTGTGACAATCCCATGCACCAAAGCAAGATGGTGAAGCAAATGAAGAAGTTATGGTTTTTCCAACTCTAGCTAAGACTTTGGGATTAAGAAGTCATACTTCAATTTTCATGAATATGGATAAATGGATGAACTTATAAATATGATTGAGGAAACAGATTCTAATGGAGATAGGCGTTTAAAGGTGTGCAGAAGTGTTCAGGAGTTAGCCTGCTACAAGGTGCTTTATGAAGAAAAGGAGAAGACTGTGGTTCAACTTAAGTTAGACAAGTTCTTCACTGAAGTTGAAAAACCAACATCACAGTCAGCAGAATAACCTTCTACTTCTGTGGAGTTTCCTGCGAAGACTTCTAAATCCACAGCCAATAGCCTTCCTAATAACCTCTCTTCTTCCCAATTACTTCGAACTTCCCATCAAAATGTCACTTCAAATATGCCCATTTGAAGGAGATTTAAGGTAAGTGTAAATCATTTAAACCCCTTATTTGTTTAATATTAAGCAATTTTATGCTCTGAATTACTTTAAGTGATGTTAAGTTGTTGCCCCCTTGATGTGTGTATGTCTGTTGTTAAGAGGCCAATGTTGGCACCGGGCTTCCCTCCTGTGTTTGTAAGTTTACATTAAAAGCTTTAATGACTGTTTAATACTGTTTTAAGGGAATTTAAAATTTATTTTAACTTTTTAGTCCATATAAAAGCTATTAAACATCTTTTTTATTTATTTTATAGTATTTAATTTTATGTAAAACTTAGTATTCTTTCAAAAGTCAGCACTGATTTGATTTTACAAATCCGCTTGTCCATTTTCAGCATTTAATACTAATTAATACTGGATCTATATAGTATTTTATAATCTTTTACAATTTTATTGAGCGAAAAATGGTTTTGGTTGACACAACAGAAAAATTGTTTATTGATTATCTCCTTAGTGGTTTTACATTTTAAATACTACATGAAAGACTTTCTAGCAATATTGCAAATATATTGATAAAATAACTGACGAATAAGGGCATTTTGTCCATGAACCAGATGATCATTGCTCCATAATTGTTGTTCAGCCATAAATGATCTGGAGCAATGAGTATTTTTAGTTGATAAATAGAATTATATGTCATCAATATATCGTTCTCTGAACTCCAAGTCTGAGAATACATGATCATAGATAATTCACAAAATTATTTCTTCAACTTTTGCCAACTTTTTTCTGATTAGTAATTAGTATTTCATATACTGCATTTTTTATTTCTATCTGAATAGTCTTCGGACATCATCTTTCCAAGACATTCTGCCAATAAGAGTTCTATGAAATCATAGCAAGCCCTACACATGCTAGTACATATTTGCCTTCCAGCTTGCCTGTACACATACGAAAAAATCAAGCACCGACTGATTTGCTTTGAGCCAAGCCTAAGACGGAACACCATTGCTAAGTCTGTTGTTTTGTTTTCACACTCGCACCATCTTACCTTCAAATATACAACTGTGCAAGATGGTTTATGACATGGAATGGATAGGGCAGTGGTTTCCAAACTATGTGGCACTCCCCCCTTGGGGGGCACGATGGGTAGGTCAGGAGGGTGCAAAGGATTTCTCATATATTTACTGTCTGTTTTACCATCCTAATCTTGAGATCTACAATATGCAGCCAAATTCTAGCCCTCAATTGGCTAGGACGTATCCCTTAATCTATGTTTTTCCTTAAGCTGGCGTTATTAATGGTAATTGTATGTCCAGTAGGTATTGTTTATGAACTGTAATTGAACATGGTATAGAGGGGGGTGCAAAGATAGTTTTCTTAGGTGAGGGGGGGGGGTGTGGTTTTGTAATGTTTGGAAACCGCTGTGTTAGGGGGCTCGCACGATTTACTGTATTTTTCCCAGTGTTGCCCACGCTGACATGATGATGAGCAAAACAGAGCATGTGGGGAAGCCCTTAACACACTTCCCACTTTAAAAGATGGTTGCACGATAGACTATAAACCTATCTTTGTGAAACCGCGGACCTGCTGAGAAATTATCTATTAAAAGAGGATGGCCATGAACCTCCATGGTCTGTGGTGTCAGTTTAAATGTAATTATTATGTATTATGGCTGGAGGGGAAAATGAGCCACTAATACATCAAGCATCACACTGCATAGGATGAGCTCTGATCATTATTTTTCATGGATAATTTTTTTAAACAATAAATTGCGACAAACGGGAGAGAGGGTTCTAAAGACCGAGTCTCGGGAGTCGCATAGCTCACTAGCTTAAGAAATGCGGCTTTCTTGTTGCTTTGATTTTTTGGGAAGTAGGAGGAAGAGACAGCGTCCACGAAAGGAAAGTGGAGTAATATAGAAGTACAAAAGAATATTTAAATATAATATTGAGGTTTCGTATGATACTAAATAAAAAAACCTGACTTTGTAGAGCCATAATTTCTTAAACTTTTAACAGGAATATGTTCCACGAAGTTACGCCTTCAACAATAGATTACGATTGTATGATAGTTTAAATATTTTAGTCAAATACATATACAACTAGCAGTTGCCCGTTGATAAATCGACTGGCTGGTTAGATTAAATATTGTCTTGGTAGTTAGCCTTTTGTCACATTACCATGAAGGTCAGCGACTGCAGGGTTTATTTCCTTTTACTAATGTATGCTTGGAGTTATTTCCTGCAGCGTCTAATGTATTCTAGCAGAGCCACCTTAACATCAACCACTACAGCTCCCTCGAGCAGAGCTTAACCGGTCATAAAACCTCAATATTACACCAACGGTTTGACTGATTTCAATGTTATCATTTTCCAACAAATCTGCAGGTTGAGAGGTTTAATTTGATGCATCACACGTTTCATTTTTTTACGCTATTAATATATAGATTATCAGCTATGAGTGTGCTTCAACAAAATGTTTATGTTCATTATTTTGATCTGCGGTCAGTCACATATTTCGGTGATATCTATTTGGCCACCTTTTAATTTGAGTATCTCTGGATTTAAGCATCATCCACCATAAAATTTCTCGCCCTCGTCCAGGAAAACACATATATAACCGAGGAGTAATTAAATGTCTCTTTCGAAAGTGGAGTACGAACGGATCCAATCATTTGCTATGTGATTGCGTAGTTTTTTTTCCACCGCTCAATACCGCAGATAATGGTCCTATTGTGGCACGGATACAAAGCGATCGATGGACTTAGTGATGTGACCGTTTTAGCTTTTGGAGGAATATGGTGACAATATTGTTGGTGCCTAGAAGTATTTAATTAATTACCTACCTATCCCTGTTTCATTAGGTTTTTTTATTTGAGTACAACGGCCTTTTGTGGTTGATGCCCATTTCGTTTTTTATGTGTCACGATAAATATATATAATTTTACTATAACTTATTAGCTCAGCATTTAATAAATGTATCTATCGCAAACACAATCACCTCAAACGTGGTGTAACAATACACCAATGACTGGCAATTATTGGGTTGCCTTTTAATGACTGTTATTTTTAAAACGGAGTTTTGACAATATTTACGTAGCAGAATTATTTTCATGACGTTTCTTTGTAACTTATTAAAAATGATCATCACACCATGTTCTGTGAGGCACACGATTATCCTTTTAATTATTACTAAAGCAATCTAAGCAGTCTTTAGACGGTATACTTGTGCTGCGGATAAACTTTAAAGACTAGAATCCTCTTTTCTCACTACCGACCAATACTATAGTTTAGATTCAAAATATAACTTTTTCGTTCTTTTGTTTGCCCGAAGCTCTTTCGACAATTACTTAGGCTTTGATATAAATCGCAGCCCTGCTTTCTATATCTATACTAAACTAGATTTTGTTGTTTTGTGTTGCACACCTTCATACAATATTTCGTTGAAATTGGATCGGCTAATTCCTTCCCAATTCATAATTACCTAAAAGTTTTATTTTGCAATTGTGGCACATCTGCAGAGTCGATCCGGTCTAAATATGTCATTTTTGTCATTAATTTATATGAGGATTCTATGTTGCAAATTTGGTTGAAATCGGTTCGGCCAATTCTTCCCTGTTATATGCGTACGGACGGACGGACATCACGAAGATAATAGTGCTTTTCAGCAATGACGAAAAGCACTAAAAACCATATGCGCACTCCGGCTACAAAGCAGCCGTTCTCAGTGGCCTTCACCGAAAATAGATTCTAAAAGAGTTTTCTTTTAGAACTTTCCTTTTGAACTTTCTTTTATTATTATTATTTTTTAAATTGCTCGTTCTTGATTTTTTCAGCCATAAGACGAGCTGTTGAATGAATGTGTGAGATTGTCGCGTGTGGTTAGTATTCGGAGTATTTTTCTCTTTTGTCCTTCGCTCCTCCGTTATATTCGTAAACATAAATAGTGACTCCAAAGTCTTCTCCCGGTATTTAAAGTAAGGTTTTTCTTATCGCCGATTTACTCGCCCTCTTGCGTCACAGCTAAGGCGGGTGCCTGGCTCGCCTTGTCAAAGGCCCCTTTTTATCTGAGGCGATACGGTGACAAGTTAGGAAATTCCACTCGAGGAATTATCGTGGCACGTTTGGATAGCAACGGATGCGGCGTTTCGATCTATTCCCACCACGGGTCGGAATTTCCGTTCGAATTGAGAGATCGGGCCTGCAAGCGGGCGTTCGGCTTCGTATGTGTGATCGTAATCGTATCGCTCATTGCGGGATCACGTTTGGACGGTTATCACGTCTCCCGCTTGTTGCACGTGCGATAAGAGGACGTGCCACGCCGAAGGTTTGAGCGCCGAATTGCATTTCGGGGCGATATCTCATAGTGCTTTTCGAACCCGAAACAGGAATTATCGACATAATCAACGGTTCGCTGACTTCAGCAAAACCGGAGTGTTATATTTTTTCTTCGCGGACCCACGTGCCTACCGATTTTTTAAAAATTTGAAAGAATAATAATTTTAAAAACCCGCAGTAGATGACAGCTCCCAAAATTTAATATTTTTATTGCATTAATTTCATTTTCAAGATAAACATTACACGTGGCGAAATTTTTTAAATTACAAAGACCCGATTAAAAAAAACACTGGTACATGCAAGAGGATTTTGTCTCTGATTATTATTAAATTAAGGCCAGCGCCTTCTAGTTTGTTTTAAAATATTTCACTGGAGCATCGAATACGACTTGCAGACTCTCTGACGCACTCCTGAATATCCCTGTATCATTAACATTAGTCTAGATTTCGAATTTTTTTCACATTTGCTTTGCTAAATATTTGTTTCTCAAATACCCTTATAACATGCATATAACCAGAAATTTATTCTGGGGAGGGGGGTGGAGGTCCGAGGCCGAAAACCAATTTCCAGCAATTGATTAAATAAAGTCCTATTCAAATAATATCAACTTCAACAGCGTTTTTAGTTCTCATAACTCAACGCAGCATGAGGCAACGTAGCAAGTTTGTAGCGTGGTTATCGCAGATTCCACAAATGTCTGTACACCGGACCCCCCCTCCACCCCCTGGGTACGTCCTTCCTTGCCTTATAATACATGTTCTGAGATCACTAACCATTTGATTGGACGAATTTTTGTTTATTAAATTCATTGAGTATTATTTATTACTCATCAAATTAATAAAGTTGGTCAAAGGATCGAATCAAACTCCTTGATACCTTAAATTAATGCATTTTATAGAAAAGAAAGTCATTGCGTCATTAAATGGCTTATATCCAATTCAGAAGCAATTCAATAAAACTTTTTAAACTTAAGTTAAATATAATGCGACTTTTACTTTGTTATTCTATATCCTCGAATTTATTTAAGAGTAATTTATTTTTCGAATACTACATTTGATTTCGTTTCTGATACGAATATGAAGAGACCACAAAATATGTTTTGTTATCAGGACAACTGCAACTGCGGATAGACTGAATCCTAAGCCTACTCATCACAAATTAATGTCTTTTAGATTTTTATTTATAGAAAACAAATGTTATTCGTTTTTAATACATAATAGCCATTAACATATTTATGCAGTGCATTGGTTTATTATAATTATTATTAGTCAACTAAAGAGGAAGGGAAGGCATCTGTTTTGTCTATAATCCACTGAATGATAGTTTATGCATTATCACATTCTTTAATATGGAACTATGTATTTAAATAATCCTCCACTAGAGATATTTTTGGCGAATCCCTTGAGGGGAGGGTTTGCGAACCACCGCTTTGGGAACACTTGTCTAGATCCTTTTTTGATAGGGGGTCAATTTTTGGAAAATGCGATGGGTCGATTAAAAAAATTGAATGAAAAGACAAAACTAACCTGGATGTTTATATAAATTACTAGTGTAAATGCCCGTTGAAATTCAACGGGAAAATTGGAACTTAATATATTCAACTATATTGGAAGGAAGTGAGCTAAATCTGACACTTATACGAACATTAGATAATATAGATGAACAGGTTTTCACTTTAATATATTTTTTATATTTAATAGTAAGACAATAAGAGTATACAATTTTTTAACTAAGTTAACAACATCTTTAACGTTTTATTCCGAAAAGAATTAGCTATTATGGACTCACCAGATATGTCGATTTTCTGTATGAACAACAATGCTATTGATCGCCAAGCGAACGTTTCAATAAAAATGCAAAATTTTGACAAATTTTCGAATATTTTAGCTTAATGTGAGCGAATTCGATTAAAAAAAATCGACCATAAGAATAAGAATCTTCATTTAATTTCCTTTAAAACGGTTCTTATCCGAAGATCGTGCGTCAACTACTTCTAATTTAATTTTGCATAAGAAAACGAGTCTGCAAGTGTGAAAGAGGTATATTTAAGATTCCTCTTATGGGAAATCCCAAATTGCGTTCCAACCAACAAACCAACCAACAGATTAAGGCTTTTATTAATAGTTTTATATGTACTAATTGAATTATGCTTTTATTTTTAAAACAAACACTTCTAAACATTACCTTTTTGGGTCACCCAACTCGTGCTGGTGGGTCACTCACTGACCCACGGTCATAGGTTGCTGACCACCGGCCTAGATCAAAGGTTTTCAGGCACACGACCCTTGACTTTACGCTGCTCACGGTCTTGCATAGAAGGCGTTTTCGATCAACTGCCTAGGATCAGTTCTTTAGTAATACAATCAATCCTTTTTTTTAGTTCCAGTTTGACAGAATATCCAAGTCTTCAAATTCTATGTCGTGTGTGTAGCGAAGCGAGTGGTACCAGCGCGAAAGAGGATTTGCTCAGTAATCGACGGAAGAAAGACGGGATTTTTCATCGATGGTTGAGTCCACATCTTCGGACTCATGAACAGTTTCCTCTATTTTAACGTTATTTTACAACTTGGTGTCATATTAGTTTACATTTAGAAGCATTTAAATTTTTTGTCCGAATTTTACCGTCCTTAGTGGTTTTTATTTCACTTTGATTTTTGACTAGTCTGTGAGCTTAATTGCTACGCTTTGTATAGACGCAAAGAGTCTTGAAAGGGAAGATTCGGGATGGAGTTTGTGGCGTAAATTTCGTGCACCAATTTGAAGGATCAGGAACTTTCTACCCCATCCGAATGCCGCAGAGCGCCCAAACCCGGATAAATTTGATTGTTCGCTTATTCCTTTTTGCCTTGTCCGCACGGAGGCAAGAAAGCTTTGTAGGCGAGTTTCTAAAAAATAGTGCAAGACGTGTTCGGCCTGCCCGCCTGTGTGTACGCACATCCGTTAGCATATTTCGATGTTGTCATTTTTTATTATTGTGCGAATATAAGACTAAACCAAGGGGGGGGGGGGGGGGGGGAGGAAAAAATGCAGAGCAAATTACATGAGCGCTTTTTTCTTCTTTTCACAAAAATATCCTAAATAAATATTATCGTGTTCTGGCAGAAAGCGAAAAAATAAAAAAATATTCCATATTTAAAAGTAACCCTGGTAACCCAGTACACCGTTTCATCTGTAGGTGCTTACCTGCAAAAGTCATCTTTCTAGCTTGAATTCTTCTTCTCGAGTTAATAATAACAAAGTTCGGATATAGATACCGATTACTCCCCAGCAGGGTTATCCTAGATCCAGTAAATTTTTACCATGCCTAGCTCTGACTTATGTAGACCGATCTATTCTGAAAATTTTGCTTCTCCAGTTTGCAAGATATTGTCCACACAGATCGACGAACGGACGGACAAAACGAATACATAAGCGATGTTTTTTAGAAAAAGCGCAAATGACGGGTTAAGTCATTCAGGGATGCCATTTCACCGGAATCATAAAATTAAAATTTTGCGTCAACTCCTAAGATATCATAACGAAATATATGGTACTTTATTTCTGAAAGCAGTGAAACGGAAGAAAATAAACGTTTCTTGTAATGTAACATTTTATGCTAGTATGCGTAATTTTTTAATAAATTAGCCATAAAAGTAATTTCTATCGAATTTCTATATTGTAGCATGTATCTACTAATTTTTTATTTAAGATTTTTATTAAAACATTAAAGACGAAAATGGCATCTTGGGCACTCAACCAAGGATGCCACATAAAACGTAATGAAATTTAAATTTTCTATTCCAGTTCTCATGCTTTCATATCTTAGATTTGATATTTAGAAATGTTTCAAATTCAATCATCTAACTTGATTTTTATGACTCTTTGTAATTCTTATCAGGTCTGCAATAATGAAAAAATATATTTAAATTGATTATTCGATTGAGAAAAACGTGCCTAATATTTGCTACAACGATAGGGATAATAGAAATACCCATGCTTGTTTAATATATACCAAGACGTTAAAATTGTTATGTAACCCTCACGTACCCTTTGTGTCAAACAGTTGAGAACTCTTGTTTAGGTGAATGCCACCATAGCGGCAAATGTGCAGGAATAAATTATCGAAAGTGTTTGATGACCATTAAATGTGTATAAATGAGAGGATATTGTTAATCCATTCAGTGATTCATTTTTGTGCGTATGTCCAGTTATATTGTTATCGCAAATATGAAATGATATAAATATCCTTTTTCGATCATTAGAGATGTATTAGTTCATTTATAAGAGATACGAGTTAAAAGTGAATGAAAATGTCGTAAAGTAATAGATTATTTTAAAATTGACACGGTAGAACCGAATATATTAGTGTCAATACTTCCGTCAGCCGTACTTTTGATATTTTGTGCGCGAGAAATCGTCTTACGGCAATATATCAGTGAGAGACAGCTACGCATAGATTAACAAACAAAGCGGAATAGAAAATACCGAAGCTTCGGCGCGGAACCCATTCTCGATGGCTTGACTTTTTTGTTTTTACACGTTTTATTTTCTGATGCTCGAGCTAGACCGCAGGAAGTGAGTTTTGAGATGCGCAATGAGATTTGATTCATGTTATCATTTTACAAGTAATATAATTTTGTAAAGATATAAAATATTAGAAGTTTATTCAGTTTCGCGCTTCACTAATTCCGACTCAAAAATTAATTAAAATGTTAATTCATATCCTTAGGTAATCTAAATTATCTTGCAATTCGATATTTGGCGCGTTACGTTATTAACAATATTCGGAAAAATAAATTAGACAAACGTAACGCATAAAAAAGGAGTTAAAAAATCAATCTCGTTCCAATTTTCATGCCAAAGTATCACATATCATAATTAATCTTAGGAAGACCTGACGCCACTACGTTTTATTCATAGTTACTCGGGAGTGCACTTATAGACAAGTGAATAAAAAATGTCGTTTAAAATAACCTGGAAAGTTATGAGTAAATTTTAAATATTCCGAAGCATCGACTCGCAGGAAATGAGGCCAAGACCGATGCAAAAAAATGCGAAGGTTCGGCTGGAGGTATACCTGCATTAGCCATTGGGAAAGCGGAATGGTTTTTAGGCGTCCAGAACTCCAGGAAGGGATGGCTATCCCATCGGGGTCATAAATCGAGCAGCTCAGGAGTGGACCACCTCTGGAGATAAGAACTACGACCCTCAAGCGAGTTCCAGGATATAGAGAGAAAGATAGAGAGGGAGGGAAAGAGAAAGGTGGAAATGTATGCAGCTAAAAACCACCCTCGGGAATCTCCGTCTGAGGCATTGCTTCCCGTTGGCGCGTATATGTACCGAAGAGTTACGGATTTTTTTGGCCATTTTCTCTCTTAAGTGCGGTTTATTCCGGAATATTTCACTTCTGTATGTCCAATCTCGATATTTCATGCGCATAAATAATAAATTTCCCTCTTTATCAAACGACATTTCCTTATCCTCGACAGTTAATTTTTTTAGTCTAATTCTGAAACTCATGCAGTATGTGTGTGTGTGTGTGTGTGTGACTGAGTGTTCTTTATCTCCGTAAAAATTGCTCCTGACGGAACATTGCATTATACCCAATATAGAAAGAAGGGTTGATGCAGACAAAAAATTCTAAAAATACCCCCATTCCTAAAAATTATTCCCACGAATATAATTGCAAATTTTCGGAGATGATTGTCCTCTGAGGCGTTAATTCGGGAAGTGTCCTAATAGACAAACATTTCGAATTTTCATAGAATATTTCGCTATATCCCATTCGTTTTGAAGAGATTGTTTTGCGGAAGCGATTTGTCAATGTTTTATGTTTATACGATTAAATATACTACCGAGGATTAGTGTAATTAGAGACGACTGAAAATTGTGACAAATAAATTATTTAAATCGACGCTAAGTTCTCAAATGAAGAAAAATACGATCCTTAAATGTGTGATGTTTTTTCATTTAATTCCACTCCCTCTGGGGTGCGGGTTATCTGTCAATTTTGTTAACGATCACACGTCTCCAATGGAGCGTAGCGATTATCCCCCTTGGATTTTTTCTTATTAACAGCGACACGATACGGGAAAGCGTTAATCGACCACAATAGCCGACTTTAAGGGGATTATAAGTAGAGGCGTCGCACACCAAGGGAAAAAAACTTGAAGCTCACCTCACTCATTTTAGAAAAAGAGCGGTAGAGTAAGTCAACTCGAAATTCGCTTCAATTTCATCACTTCCCTTCTAATCATCTTTCTAAGGGTCATCAAATTATCCATCAGCCTTAAATATTAATAAGGATCGATATAAATAGATACAATTACAGGAATTTGTATAGTCCAATATTCCGAAAAAATTTTTTTACTCATAAAAGTTATTTTCCCTTCAGAAAGCTCAAGACACATTACGCTGACAAAAAACATTCATTCTTTCAGGGGCCCCTAATTGGGCTTTAAATAATAAGTTACTATACTTTTTTAAATCTGGGTATCATAATGGAATTATTTTTATTTTTTATAAATTTTAATTCATTTTCCTTTCCTTTTGCGCTTCTATGAAAGCAAAAAATGCGAGTAGTGGACACATTTTTATCCAGAGGCTAATCGGAATTCCATCCTTGGCTGAGATTTGCAATATACTAACTTTTTTCAAATTGAAAGTTGGAATTTAATCATCAAACTCAACTTGGGGATACTTGAATAATTTCATTGAGATTTAATTACACAATTTAGCCGAGTGTAAATTTGTACTGGAAGGACATTTGGGGAAGAGCGATATTTTTTAAATAAAATTATACGAATAAGTTGAATGAAAATTATAATGTTAAATACATCCACTAGCACATTTAGAAACGAAGCTCACTTAGAAGTGGCGCGGAAGATATAGTCGGTATTAAAAGTGATCAAGTTTTTCAAGAAACAGTTTTCTTTTTAAAATATTCTCACTTTTGATTATTACGCGCACTTAATAATAAAAATTTATATTTAATGGAAAATGCGGATTCTCCATCCAAGACACACATTAATGGAAAATGTTGGCGGAATATTACATAATAAGAAGCTCATTTTCAAAAACACTTCTTGCTGTTTAATGAAGATAGGTCATTAATAAGGCAGTTCTTATCCGTATCTTAATCTTTAATGAACTCGAATATATTTATATTTTAAAACCAGCTTGAGTAGAAACACGTTTAATGTAAGTTTAAAATTGACGAACTTTAAGTTGCATATTGCTTCATGAAACGCCCTTCCATTATTTCCAGTAGTTAAGATGCATATACAATACTATTTAATCCTTTTGTTCATTCAAAACACACTAACATTTTGATGAATTGTTCCGTTTCTGAAATTAAAAAAATACATTTGTTATTTTGTATAACAGAAACTTGGGACATATTTGCGAGTAAGTTAATTTGCCTGATGCGCAATAATTAATAAATATCTTAAGGGAATCGCGCCCCTTTTATTCAGGTTCTCTATTTTCAACAGTGGAATCAATTTAGAAATATCTTCTCTAAAAGCTCAAGTGAAAGAATTTTGATGCTTTTGAAAGACATGTAACTTCTAAGATGTTGCTAAAAAGAAAATTCCGCTAGAGGAGGTTGACGGTGATTTGGTCCCTCTCCCGGGAATCCCACTCACCTCTCAGCTTGGCTTCACATTGATCCAGTGCGGAGTCCCTTTCGGCCAGCAAACCCAGGTTGAAGCGAAAGTCCACCTCAAGCAGTTCCAATTTCTCCTGCAGTGTGGCGACAGCTGCGTCCTTCTGACTTAGGTCTCGAACTAGCGATTGCACAAGACTGCTTTGACTATCTGTCGAACCAGTCACTTCAGAGACTAGTCTGTCATTCGATCTCTTAATGCCTACTTGTGCTACTGACATTCTTTCTGCAACATTTCACAGAATGTGAATCAGCGTTAAATTCTCTCTTTAAAATTACATTTCATCCTCGAATTTCAATGTAAGAGGAAACATTTAAATGTTTAAAATGTTATTTAACTAAGAAACACCAATGTTACCATTCATAACGAAACGAAGGACCGCGAAGGGCAATGCGAATATTATGTGCAGGAAAACTTCATTGTTGCTCAACTAATTGACGGAGAATATTACGTCATTGGTTTTGTTTAGAATCTCGTAAGTTATCAACATCTAATTACTTAAAATTTTAATCTGTTGTATTTAGTTTTTAAATATCGATTTTCAGCTTGTAAAAGAAAAAAGTTAAATCTTAGAAATATATGAAAATAGGCTAGGGGCAATAATTCTTTTTAAATTGATCGAGAAACAATCTTACAATTAGTTTAATTTACTCCATTTCAGTTTATGCAATTTATTAGTTTTATTACTTAAAACAGTTAATGCAGGCAATTTTAAACAATAGATGTAAGAAATGAATGATAGAATTTTAGATTGTGGCATATCAAAGTGTATATCAAATCCATGGATATTTCATTAATTATATTTGTGACAAGATTTCATCATAGATTTGGACGTTTACATAAAAATAATTCTTTATATTTAAGATACAAGTAAAATAACTACTATTTAATTTTCAACTTTAAAAAATCCTCAAACCAATTGTATGTTAAATCGTGAATTAAAATCCCGTTAAATTAATAATGGAGTTTGAGAATGAGCACTTAAGTATAGAACATGTAAAAAAAACCGTCTTTGGGCATCTTCAATAGCCATAACAATATCATAATAAACCAGATAGGTATTTAGGCTAGAATTCAGCCGTGTTCGGTGGCGATTAAAAGAATATCTTAAATTTGTTTTCAGCCATAAGACGAGCTCGATACGTCGCTAGCGAATCTGTCCTGGAGTATTAAGCAATGAGATGTTTGTTCATGATAAGTTGCTTGTGAGGCGATTAAATTAAAATTTCAGATGATATGCGTCCATGCATCTGTTTTGGTTAAGAGTAGAAAAGTCGTTTTGAAATACTGAAATTCATCATTCCACAACGAAAGTAATTTCGTTTAAAATGCTCAATATAACGTTAAAAATATTCATTAAACTTTCAAGTTTTTTATATATGGCTATATCATTATATATAGACATTCCTTACATAGAAGGAGGAGGAGGATATAACATACTAGTAGAAGGTGCTTGCATACTGCAAGAATTTCATCTCACCTTGAAAAATCATTAATTTTTAGACAGATATTTCATCATGAGAAATATTTCTTTAATTCTAAAGATTTCTCCTCGGGACAGGATTTCGTTTTTTCATTATGGAACAATAATGGAGTAAAACTATCGCTAATTTTTGCAATTTTAGGAATATTATAATTTTCCCACATTCGAATCTCCAGCTCATCTGTAAGTGCCTAAACATTAGTATCCTCCTATATGTTATCTCCTCCTCTGTAAGAGTTGTCGATATATAATGATGTATAGGAGGATACTAATGTTTAGGCACTTCCAGATGAGCTGGAGATCCGAAATTTTTTTCTTAGGTAGGATTATGCGCAAAACCGACCAGAAAAAACGCAAATCTCCAAAAAGTGCAACAATGCGGCCG
Source organism: Tanypteryx hageni (assembly GCA_028673005.1). Classification (NCBI taxonomy): domain Eukaryota; kingdom Metazoa; phylum Arthropoda; class Insecta; order Odonata; family Petaluridae; genus Tanypteryx; species Tanypteryx hageni. Next base: position 99,251,148 of record CM054116.1, read on the forward strand.
TTAAAAATGCGCAATTGTTTAAACAAATTTTCAAGGTTTATGTATTTCCAAATGTGCTACGAAGCTGAAATTATTTTTAGAGGTAGCATTTGTAAAAAAACGAAATAGAGATTATACAAATTTCGATATTTTAATTCGTTTGGCAGTAAAAAATTCTTAAAGTTTAAAATTGCAACAATTGGGGATTGTTTTAAACTATTATTTTTACATGTGGGAAAAACGAAAATCGATGCGGAGGTGAAATCTTTAGAATTAAAAGAATATTTGTAATGATAAAATATCTGTCTGAAAAATGAATGTTTTTTCAAGGTGAGAAGAAATGCTTGCAGTATGCAAGCACCAACTACTAGTTTATATATATATATATATATATATATATATATATATATATATATATATATATATATATATATATATACCTATAAAGTTATAATTTCAACAAACAACTATGGAGATAATATTATAGAGTCCTTCCGAAACATTCCGCATGTAATAAAACCTAAAGAAAAGAATTGTGGCCCCCTCATGTGGAATGTGAAATATACTATGGTAAAAGGATATGTAAGGCCAACCTGAAGGAACAAGAGGTTTTGTCCAAATGAGGACAGCTATTACAATATTCAGCGTTATGTGCTGCGAATCCCTAATTACCTTGCATCAAACTAACCATAACACCAGAATTAGATTTCTTATCTCTTCGTTCGTTTTTCCTAACTACACTCGCAAGCTTCCGACCATTCAGCTGCCGCGTAAAAGCTTTCCATCCGCAAGGGGAGAGCAGAAACAAAAGGAAAAATAAATGGTTTTTAGAATCTCAGTGAAGAACAATATGGCGGATGTGATAATGCACCATAATGAGGGCCGCGGATTTTCCCCCTTTATTCTTTCCTTCCCAGCCTTCCAACGATGCACCGCGCTTTCGCAATCCGAGAATACGGACGTGAGGTCAACCCTAAGCTTACCTTCCGACGTCGTAATTCGCAGAATACTTTCCGGCTTAATTTTTTTTTTCGTCTTGAGCTTTGTGGCACTCTTATATGTCTGACTTTAAAGATTTGTGCTTTCTGACCCAAACGCTTCTCCCATTAAAGGGAGCTTAATCTTATGGTTTATTTGCATGAAACTCTGCGAAATATTTTCTGATGAGACGATTAGCTACGTAAGCCGAGTTGGATAGGCTTTTTATTTGATTTTTGGATTGTGAAAGGAGTTTAATGGAATAAATGCGTTACGTGGAGACATAAAACGAAAATTATGTTCACAGGAGCTAAATTAATGACACGAGTTGGCGGTATACCGAGGGCTCGCATAATATTTTGGACAGAAAACGAATAAAAATTCAGACTTCCGTAAAACGTCAGTGAGATTCGTGGCCCGGGTTCTCGTAGTACGTTTCTAAATAAATATTGGGCGTAATTTTAAGAGGATTTCATATCTTTCCGTTTTAAAAATCGCCATAGTACGCAGTAGAGAGAAACTATCTCTGTACGCTGCTTTAACTACCTGTTCTATATTAAGTTGTAGAATACTAATAAAAACTGACCTTCGGTGTATGATAAACCATCATCAATTTTCCTGAAATACCAAGTAAGGCTCTATCGGAAGCATTAATTGGTGCAGCCGTAATGACACATCATTTAATAATTCATCGAAACGTTTCATTTTGGATTTCGCCCGTCAAAAATATTTAAAACAGGTTCGTTCCAATTTCACCGAAGTGCTGTATGGAATGAGATTCATCTACTCAATTTTGAAGTCTAAGAAGAGGAGTTAGATCGCATGGTTTGACCAAATTCGTGTGGTTGTCTGGAGAGCGAGAGAAGAAGTTTGCTTCGACCGGTATTCGAACCTGGCTTTTATAATTGTCTGGCGAATATTACACCACTGAAGTAACGAGGTGGCCTAATCTTACCGTTTCCAAATATCGTTAGCTCAGTGGTTGAATTTTCACTCGGGAAGTGGGCGTCCCAAATTCGATTCCCGGTCGAAACAGAATTTTCCTCCTGTATTTCAGATACTCTTATTGTCCAGCATGTGCCTACATGTGTAGGATTAAATTCAACGCTTTCTATCGTGTTTAGACGAAGTTTGTGTTCGTCAGCAATATTTTTTTCGAATTTCCCTCGAACTCTTCCTATCCAACGACTCCGAGGCGTCGATCCGAAGGACTCTCGCAGTCCGCGCACGCCGAAATAGCCATTGATGGAAGCCTCAATATCCGAGTGTCGTGAAGCGGAAGGCGAGAAGGAAGACAAACTCTTTCTCTCTGTCCCCACGGGTTGAGAAGAGGTTGCTCGAGTTTGGTTACTTTTTTATACAGCATCCCTCCCTCCGAACTTCTGGAGAACTTGCGCGACAAGTGGGATTTTTTTGCAGTGGTACATTTCCAAAGCAGACCTTTCGTAAACTTGTTTTCCGTGCGGATGATCTCCGAGATAGAAAATTCCACTGTTTGTTTCCGAGTGAAAAAACCGAAAAAGTCAGATATCTAGAATGATCGCCTTTTTTCCATAGAAATTGTTCACAAGTGTGAATCTTCGAAGGAGATGACGAGGGACCAGGTCCGCGCGTTGCCTTTCGGTGACAGGCAATTTGAAATTGGTGGGTTGCGTGGGCAAATCCGACTATCTCCAAATTTAAATTGCCTAAGTTTTCGTGCGACCTGTTTTTTCCTTTAGAGGTAATTATGCCATTTCTCCGTTTAAAGAGCATCTCATGCGCGTGAAAATGATCTATCGATTAATTAAAATCCTATCTCTCTTCTCATGCGTTATGTAGTGAGAAGAAAAGTCTCGGAATCGAATGTTTGGTATAAGTTTAGTTCATGGATGTGGTACACAAAGATAAATAGATATGAAATACTAGAATAGTTGAGTCTATTTTACGTAATATATTAAATTAATCTATTGAGGTAAGTGAAATTACTTTATTACCTATGTAAGGCTGAAGGCAATTTTACACTATTGAAGTATAAGTTATATACTTAGATTAAGTCTCTTGATGGCGAAGTACAGACGTTATAACTGCGCAGAACAAGGTCAATTACAGTGGTCCCTTGCGCAACGCGGGGGTTTCTTGGAAAAGGTCTAGTTGCGAAAATGTATTATCTTACAGGAAAACCACATGCTCGTCATACGGACACATAAAATGCGATGCACTCTCAAATCAGGGCTACAAATAATTAAATTATTTACGTGTTTGATAAGTGTAACACATACACATGAGTTGAGGAAACTCGAATTGTATTAGGGATTACTGTATAGTGGACTGAAAAAAATTTTTTTGGACTTTTTCCAACCAAGATTAAGAAAGCTCATAGATAGGCATGAACAAGGTCTAGTTATACGAAAAGGTATACCTGTGAATAGGAAACATTAATTGCTTTAACTTTACAGGGAAAATCTTAATGGAAAGATATATACATACTTTTGTTGGTGCCAGAAACGTTTATAAACCGCTGATGTAGCGTGTAAAAAAGAGGATTTATGGTAATAGGTGAAGAGAGAAACTGTATGACTATCTCGGCGGGAACTAGAGGAGAGAAGAAGTGTATGCGTGAAATGGAGCGCGGGTGGTTCGCGGTAATCTGCTAAATCCTAGCACAAAAAAAAGGTCCGGCCATCCAACTCGTGAGTTTAAAGGCGCTTTATAAAGGTGGCCTTCGAATCAACTCGTCGCCAAAACCGCCTGGACATAATACGCACGACGCAACTCGATTGGTTTCACAAACCCATTCTCCGGCAACTCGCGCTGTCATGCGGAAAGAGAATTTCGTTATATATTTATATTCTCACGCAATCTTCTTCCGCGCGTATGTTAGCTGCACCCCGAATCGATATGAATCGGGCCAAAATTGGTGGGATTTGCTGAGTGGCGGGGATGGAAGGTTTGGCGGGAGGGTTCCGGGAAAGTGAGAGGAAGATGGCAAAACGGAGAACGAAGAGAGAGAGAGAGAGAAAGAAGAGTCGAGGGAATAGGGAGAGGAAGATGTTGGGGAGTTGGGAGAGCCGGAGTGTGGGAGGAGTTGTAGTTAGGATTCGGAGAGGGAGTGGGTATAACAGCTGCAAGGGATGAATGTAAACTACTTCGTGATTCGAATTAATAATCTCTCTTTCTCTGTATCTCTTTTAGGAAGTCTTGAAAAGAAGGGTTCGCAACTCGTTATTCTTTCGCTCTCTCTCTCGCTACCTTTCTTATTCACCCGAGTTATCCTGCGTCTGCTTTAAATTCTCTCCTCAGACCACGCGCACTTGGTATATACCGTTGGGCTGGAAAGATTTCTGTTACCGAGACACCTCAATAAACGTGGATTAGTTCAGAAAATCTTATTGATTTAAAAAAGCCGGTTGGTGCACGTATTGATTAGGTAAGCAGCGCACAAGCCGCTGCCGTGGGCTTCTGAATGGAGTACGAAATCGTTTTCGAAAATCTGAGATATTTTAATTCGCCGATTCCGGGAAAAGTCTGAAATTATCTTTTTTGCAATGCCTTTCTCGTGATAAATCTGCCTTCATTTTGGAGATATAATGGTGCCATTTTAAATTTCAACGTGAAAGTGGCACCATCACATTGTTATTATTAAATATTTCGTAATAACTGTGTAATAATTAGCACTCGCATTGTGCTCTGATTTTATTGAGGCTATTGAAGCTATTATATAATTATACTTTTATGGTTCTCCTGAAGTGTTTGCAATGTTTCTCAATACATCAGTTTAAATCAATTTCTCTTGTTAGGTGTTTGTCCGGGCATAACATCAACGATCAATGCGTAACAACGGACCACCGAAAGTGGCGCAATGGAGAGAGTTTGGTTACAAGAGAAGGAATAAAAAAATACGCTCTGCCTTTCTAAACGTACATTCCTTTAATATCCTCTAACCCTTCCACCCTTCGCTCTCTCTCCCCCGCCCCTTCACTCCTCTCCCTTCGCCCTCCGAACATCTCCAATCATTCACCCTTCGACAGACCGTAATCCAAAACCCCTCCCCTTCTCAAATCCCTTCTCTCGGATTGGTTGCGAAAAGCGATTCGATAGTCTCAATATCGCCCTAATAAAGACAGTTTTCTTCCTTCCCTTCCTATTTCTTCAAGATTTCATTATCGTGGACAACTGGTTCTCGCTTCTTCGCTATGAAAAGGCCATCAAAAGTTTATTTTTTTTGTTCAATAATAAATTTATATTTATCGGATAGTTACACTTTTTGGTTTGCACTTCGAGAAAATAATAACTCGCCTCGGTAAAAATGAACTATCGAAGAATGTCTTTTATTATTTATCGAAGAAATTCATCCTTTATGTCCAATATAATATTCTGGTCATAGGAAAAAGCACATCCGCAAAAAGTTATTTTTTATTTTTGCATAGCGTTCTTTAATGACATTTGATTTCCACATCGAGAACAACCGACGAATACGGTGGAATTATAGCTCAAAGATGCGCAGCTTCTTAAATTTTAATTTTTTACAGTCCTATTTTATTGTTTAGTGCGTCTATTTATTTCAATCAGTTCAATCATTCCCAACTAGGATAGTTTGACACTACGGCATGGGCGAACTTTTTGTTAGATGAAAATATAATCCTAAGCTCGCCCTTCAAAAGACTCGCCTAACTTTTAAAACGTTATCAGCTCAAATTTCATTTGGACTCATTTGAGTTTCAATGGCGTGCAAAGGATTCAACTCAGAACCTCCACACTCAAAGTGAACGATAAAAAAATCTTAATGATATTAATCTAAGCGGTTTAAAGTCGCAGTTTTCATCAGTTTCTAGGCGTAGTCAACGAGTTTAATGGAGAACATGAGAAACATAGGCATGCACGTTCCTGGTCTTTCGAACGATGTTTATGAGAATTTCAACCTCTCGATTCGTGTTTTTTATGGGAATCAACCGTGTATGCATGCAGCCTCAAGAGTTTGCGGAGCACACTGTGAATAATTGAGCATGGAATATGGAGTTAAAAGCATTCATATTGGATTTTAACGAAACATCTTACGAACACAGCACACGAATTCTTCCTGCTTTCCACAAAGATCACCACATTCTCTTTTAAAACGTACAACGTATTCCAATATCTTTCGTTCACATTTTATTGAATTAGTAAATTAGTTGATTATCCTTGTTATTGCGATGGGTACTATAATTGTACTATAATTGAAGTGCACTTGTTCATTCGCTACTTCAAGATAAATTAGATAATTACGCCCAAAAACAGCACATCAAAAAATAAACTCCTGCAGTTGATCTACGAACAGCAAGAAGTTGTTGAGCTTTGTAATCAGCCAGCTTTCATGTAAACTCCCTGTAAGAGATTTGTGATTGATAATCTTCCTTTTCCGTTCCATTTTTAGGGAATTATATGATAATAATGGGTTAGTTTCTCCTACACGACAATTGCAATATTTAGAAGTAAAACACGCCAGTGTCTCACCAAATAAGTAAGCAATTACAAATAACCCTGTCTTTACTTATTTACAAAATGGACGTTCTGTATCTTTCGCCGCAAAATTTTTACGACGCAAAGCGAAAATTTCCCGTCGCCTTATTCATTGGTTCCGGAAACATAAAAATCACCGGAAAAGAAAATATGTACGGAGATGTAGAGGTGATTCCATCCTTTAGAGAAGAAAGCAAGGAAAAGGAAACCCTACCGATTCCTCACATGAAAAATTCAGAGCGTGACCTTTTCAATCTTGGCCGAGGAGGGAAAAATTTTTATCAGTTTTCATAAAGTCATAAAGTTACCTACTGTTCCACGTCCATTCCTTTCCTTTTCCCTTCTGTCTTCTTTCGAACTTTTTCTCTCTTCGCTTGTCAAAGTGTTCGATCAACTTTTCCTTTTTTGCTGTAGTAGAATGTCATTTCAATGTCGGATGATTCAGGGGAGAGGAGGATAAAATAATTTACGAAGATAATGGCACGGGGAGATCCGAAGATGGGTCGTTTCAATGGGTTTCGCGATGATAATTCGAGATAGCCTCTTGTGTGTCTGGAAAGCCATAATTAAGGACTGAACGACGCGATTCTCCATTTTATCCGAAGCCCTGCGACTTTTTTCGATTCCAATCACAACATATCGATCCGAAGGAAGATATCTGAATGGCACGGATTTTTTTGTGGATGATTCGGATGGCGAAGCATTAAGGGTCACTGAGCTGAAGATAAATAAATGCCGATGGAATTTATAAAAACAAGTACGTAGATGCATACTTTTTCGGAAAATTGTTTTTACATCCATCGCAGTATCTTCCATTTCTATTTTTTCTATCCCGATGGCTAGCCTCTGGTGATGCTCCTCATTTCAATTTCAAAATAACTTCCGAAAGATACGCACGAATGATTCCGTTTATTTTTAGAACAAAGCTTTCACTCAGATTTATTGCTGAAAAGTTCCGAGGAAAAAACATCAATAAGTAAGATGCGATTTTTTTACCAAGTTTTTTCTTAGCTGAAGTAGCAGGAAAAAGTTGTATATTAAAAATAATATTTTTTATAAAATATATATATGGTGATAAAATAGGTAGTATACCATTCAAATTGAAGATTGGATTATTTGTTTCTGACAAAGTAAAAAGAGAGGAGAACAGCTTTACCGGTCTAGTACAAAATTTTCCTCCTCTTTGATTTTATGATTGGGTCTATGCTTCCATGCATATAAAAGTTTCAATATTTCACTTTTCATACCGTTAGTTTCTCAATCTCCGATATGCGAAAGTATACTTGCTCGCCATTTTTAATTATCAATTTTTCGTCTTGTTACAGTAAACGGAGTGCTGTAATATTTGTTAATATAACTTATAAATGCTATTACCGTATTTACTCGCGTGATTTTCCCACTCTTTTGCACGATTTTTATCCTAAGACAAAGGTGGGGCAAGTTTTCCCTATCGTTTGAAATTGATCAAAATTATCTTTTATTTTTTCCTCAAAATTCAGGTGGGGAAATTACGCGAGTAAATACGATATATGATCGTGTCTTTTTCTTGTGTAGATGTATTAGTTTAAATGCCATGTGGCTACAAAAACTGGTGGTGGGTACAAAGTGTCCCTCCCCTGTCTGGGGTCGTTGTCACTCCTGTACAAACATCTACCGGTCAAGGAAAATACAAAAAGGCGAAGGGCATAGTACCGATTTATAGAGATGAGCTAACAATTACCTTAACTTGATTAAAAACAAATAAATAGTATGTCCAGCATATATTTTGATTTTTGTTGTATTTTAATATATAAGCTTAATGGTTTATACATTTAAGTAACTTTTTAAAGACGAATGACTTAAACGACTTTAATTTGGTGGGCTCAAAAGTACCTTCTCTCTTGGTACAATTTGTTATGAAAAATACCTTGCTAACGCGAGGGTTAATGCTTCCATTTATAGCCATATTATTACATCATTACATTGTAACCAGCTGAACGTGTTGCATCGTCTGCATGCCCCGTCTCGTTTGTGAAGTACTGATACACTTTATATACGATTTCTCTTGCTTGGTTGTGCAAAATCTTGCGTTAACCTCCGCCCTCCATTTTAGAACACCACAAGACGGTACTATTTGAATCTAAATCGTAAAACACCAAAATAAACACGAAAATCATGCCGCAAATGTACGACAGCACGCCAAGAGCCGCTGTAATTAACTGACGCTAATTGGCCAAGTGTAGGAGTGGGAGAAACCACGTGACATTCCTGGCCTTCTGCGCATCCATTTGCCAACCGCCTTCGTTCGTGCTCCCAACTATAACGTGTGCGCCGAACTGGCCCTGCGCCCAACTGACTCTGCGCCTAATCGTCCTGCGCCGAACTGAACAATTCCCTCCTGTCACGATCCCTAGTTTGGAAACCACTGCATCACTATAATGTGTCAATCAACTTCACTTAGACAATGTTTGGAAAATTTTCAGTCGCTGGTGATAATGCATTAATTTATTCAGTTTCTGAACATCTGCGAGGATGCGTGTAGCACTCATATCGATTTAATATGTATCCATTTAAATTTTGAAAGATATCCAGTATTCGATTTCCAGTAAAATTGCGTCTTATTCGGCATGCTCTGATTGGATTCAGAGCATTTAAGATGACATTTTTAATGATTACGATCGTCAGCGCATCTTCGCAATAAACGTCTTACTGGCAGAGTCGGTTACCAAGATCAAGGGATTCGAAGACTTACCGTAAAACAAGCAAGTATGTAACTATAAGTTGTTTAATTAGAATAAACAGTCATCGATGAATTAAAAGGTTACGCTTAATGTAATCAGCCTGAAAAGGCGGATGCCGTAAGTACGGATAATTTACAGAGAAGGAAATTAAATCTTGGAACATCTTCGCGTAGCCCTGAAATATCCCGCGATTAATTCCGCATAGTTTCATATTTTTTTCCAACTCGCCCACACCTCAATAAATTACACTCTCGCTTGTTCTCCTTTTATTCTTTGCAACGTCTCTCCCCTCCTCTTCGGCGCGAGAATAATTCTCCGCTTAGAAAGCCAACACAACGCACACCACACCTGTTTCGCGTTTTCGTTATAGAACATTATTCGCATAAAAGCTCGCCGCGCACTCGTAGTTCGAGGAATACATAATGCAAACGCCATGTCAGGTGCTAAAACTTCCACCGTTGCGGAGGCGGCAGCAAACAGAGCGGGAAGACGCGCCTTCGCGTTACCATATTGATTGTAACACGTTCAACCTTTTATTCTCCTCGTCGAAAACGGGGAGAGGGAGGGGAATTAACCGGGAAAACATTTTGTGTCCACGGTGCGGACGGGACCTTCGTTGAAGAATTACACACACACGCAGTCGTAGCAGGGTTTCTTATTAAAATGTATATCAGATGCTCTCAATGGAAACGTTATGATAGGCTCATAAATAAATTCCTGCATGACGCAGGAGGAAAAAAAGAGGGATTCCGTATCTCCTCCGTCATCCTAAACAGCGATGGGCTTCCCAAAGAAAGGGTAGGAGAGAATATGGTGAAAAAGGCCAGGATGGAAGGAGAAAAGATAGGGTAAAGAGGAAAGGAGATAGATTAAAATCAAATGGGGAAAAAACAGAAAGGAAAAAGATGAAGAGTTAGGGGAAGAGGTGGAAGACACTGAGAAGCAGGTGGTGGTCTCATCCTCTTTAGGAATTCCACATTTCGCGCTCCTTGAGGAATCTAATGCATTGACTATGCCTTGCTTTTCCAATTGGGTACCCAGCAAAGTTTCGACAGCGCAGCATATGCGATATTATCTTTTCCGAATGTCGGTTCGTTTCTAGAATTGTATTCCCAATGTGAAACTCGATGATACAAGCAGCGGACGGAGATGTTCTTCGCAACCCTAATTCCGTAACAAAATTATTAAAAGCGTGTAGCAATTTACCCGCTGAATTCTGAACGACCAAACTTCAATTTATTTATAGGCTTTTATTTCATGCGAACATATACGAAGGTAAACTTATCCGATTGAAAATTTTTAATAGTGCAATAAAAAGCACACTGGTAATATTTTTATGAATTATTTTCTTTTATAAAGTAATTTTAAGCGGAATTCATGTTATTGTTTTTATTGGACATGGTGTTGCTCTTTTAAAATAATAGGTGCTCCGCCACTGCGCAATTCTCGAACCAACCGCATGGAGGGCAAAGCGTGGGAGCTACACGTATCTCGGTCTCTCCGTTGTGTAAATGCCGATACATAGGTTGATTGAATTCGGACAAGCCGTTTCTGACACATTTATAGTACCTACATTAATAATTGAGTGTGGAGTTCGTGTTGCGGTTATTATCTTTTTTAAAAATTCAAATTATATATATATATATATATATATGTGTGTGTATATATATATATATGTATATATATAATTCATCTGTATAATTGAAACAGAGACCATAAAAATATATTGGGGCAAATTTAGTGCTGCATTTATTGACAGGGAGTCACCTAAAATACCTGGAGAGTTGAGCTGAATATATGCTGAAAGATTAATCGAAATCGTTTTTGAATTATTCACAATATTTACGGCGCGCCGTTACTCGCTATTCCATGATTTGGTTTGCAATAAAATAAGAAAGCGCAAGAAAGATAGTGGTAATGTTCTATTTCAGCGGTACCCAACAGAATTGCGATTCTCGCCGCATTTTTTGGGAACTAATTACCATTGTCACCACGATACAGAATATACGCAAATTAATGCGGATTAATTAGAAGTGGAATATAAACTCTATTATTCATTAATAAACTTATTATTATTTTGTATTCTTTATTCGGAAAGTCATTATTAATATCTACTAGCGTAATTGCCCGTCAAATATGACGGGTATGCGTGGATTAAATATTAAATTTAAGGAACTTCCCATTCTTCCACCTTTTCCGTCTTCTTCTCTCCCATCTTCCCTCTCTCCCATCCTCCCTCTCTCCCATCCTCCCTCCCTCCCTTAGGGGTTAGGTGGAAGATGGGACTTCCTAGTCTCAATCTCGCCCCAAATAAAGACCAAATCAATCAATCAATCCCTCCCATCTCCCCTCCCTCTCATCCATCCTCCCTCCCTCCCTCCCATCCATCCTCCCTCCCTCCCACCCCCTCCCTCCCATATTCCCATCCTCGAAAAAATAGCAATTATTGCACAAAAATTACAAAAATTATCGCAATAGATTTTTAGTACAAAATTTTTGGTAAAAGTTCTGTTGTCTTGTAGAAGTTTTCCCTGATTGTCTGCATTATATGCTGTTTCGTTATCGATAGCAGCTAAAATTTTTTAGAAAACAGATCGTTGCATTTCATTAAGACTTCTTATCCTTTCCACTGCCGCTTGAGCTTCCGCCGTTGCGTTGAAGTCGTGCTTGGAATTCATAGTTGGTCCTGGATCTGGTAAACCAAGGGATGCGCAACTGGAGCCATGAACTTTCAGAATTTCCTCGATGTCTTGCAATGCTCTGTTTCTGGATATTTGCTCGTTGAAATCTCGGCTGTAATCTTCTGACATATCACCAGAAAACTATTCCCATAAAACCAAAGGATCCCTTGGTTGATTAAAAACGCAGATCAGGGCAAAAGTTTGTCGAAGTTGAGCTGGCATCTGAACAGTAGCTGCTTCTTGCAAATCGGTCGGAAAAAAATAACGGAAATTTTGAAAATCGGTCGGAAAATTTGTTGGAAAATTTTATTGCAAATTGTTTTTCTCTCAATTTTACTGCTAAATAAAACCTATTGCAAAAGGAATCAGGTTAAAAGCTTGTTTAGTCTTCGAGTTATTCAAGTTCAAAGAGCGTTCCGGACAGAGGGACACAAGCAAATTATTATATATCGATTGTAATAAATTCACTATTATTCTTTCGGAAAAAAGCTTCGGCAGTGGTGTATACGCAACAAAATTTAAATTTCATAATTGACAGATACTTTATTTTTAATTGAAAATTTAAATGTTTAGTCATACACTGATAATTATTTTCTGTTAACGTTCTAGTTAGATCGGGTAGGATAATAGAGAAAAATATATGTGAATGACTTTAATTCACTACAAGCCTGTGGCATATTCGCCACGTGAGGCGAATGACGACCGCATTGGACACCCCTGTTCTATTTAGTCGGCGAGATGCAAAATTATCGATAATCATAGTTAATGCAGCGTTATTATTCGCGCTTCTTTTATACGTTCATTTTATCATATTTATTTTTGAAACCAATATCACTGCTGATTTGGTGAGGACATACGAGATCGTCCACAGTTGTTTCGAAGTATTAAGTTTCAATATATTTCATTTGCGGACATAATGCATCACTTTGGTTTATTTCTTCAAAAATTCTTCGTAAAATTTGTGGCAGGAATTTATTCAGTACAGAATACGCTCGCGTGTTTGACCTCCGATCCATTCATGTGAAATATTCCAATATTTCCAGAAAAGGCGACACGTTTTGGAGTTTTTATTCTGATGGATGATCTGCTTTGGTAACCATGAGTTGAAATGTGAGCATTACGTAAACCATCCGAGACTGGGTGAATGCATCTCCAAAATAAGCACGTTCATTTCGATTTTTGCTTCGGAAGTGTGTATTCTATGTGTGATCTGTGTACAATTACGAATTAATAAGCGAGAATAGAATGGGAAAATAATGACCTACAGCAGGGATTTTCAACACGGGGAGTGCCCTTACCCTTGAGGTTACGTACAGCATTTTAAAGGGGTACCCGAATATATTAAAGATTATTCTTACTTAAGCTTTCACGCATGACTTACGAATCAAGAACTGTGATTAAAGAGATTACGAGTCACATTATAAAGCGTAGTAGAGACGATTCTGCAGACAAACGGGAGTTAGTGATAATTATTTCTTGTATCACCGTAAGTAAATTATTGAGTTACCAGTGATTGTCCGTCAAGAATGTCGGGTATACATTAATAAAATATTAAAATTTAAGCACTACTCATTCCTCCTCCCTTTCTCTCTTCCTCCCATTTTCCTCCCTCTGGCCCTTCCATTATCCTCCCTCTCTCCCATCCTCATCTCTCTCTCATTCTCTTACCTCTCTCCCTTCCATTTTCCTTCCTCACTTCCATTATCCTCCCACCCTCCCGTTATCCTCCCTCCCTCACATTCTCCTCCCTCTCTCTCTCTCTCCATATCTCCTCCCTCTCTCCTCCACATACTCCTCCCTCTCTCCTTTCAATCCTCTTCCCTCCCTCCCATTCTCCTACCTCTCTCTCTCTCTCTCTCTCCATATATCCCCCTTCTCTCCCTTCCATCATTCTCCCTAGCTCTCTCTCATTCTCTTCCCTCTTTCCCTTCCATTTTCCTTCCTCCCTTCCATTATCCTCCCCCCTCCCATTCTCCTCCATCACTCTCTCCATATCCCCCCTCTCTCCCTCATATACTCCTCCATCTCTCCTTTCACTCTTCTCCCCTCTCTCCTTTTAATCCTCTTCCCTCCCTCCCATTCTCCTACCTCTCTCTCTCTCTCTCTCCATATCTCCCCCTCTTTCCCTTCCATTCTTCTCCCTCACTCTCTTTCATTCTCATCTCTCTCTCATTCTTTTCCCTCTCTCCCTTCCATTTTCCTTCCTCCCTTCCAATATCCTCCCTCCCTCCCATTATCCTCCCTCCCTCCCATACTCTCCACTCTCTCCCTCATATACTCCTCCCTCTCTCCTTTCCATTCTCCTTCCTCCCTCCCTCGCACAGGGTCGTTAATTATATTGACATTTATAAGCATCGGTAATGAATTTTATTTCAATAGTTTCCTTCATATCTTTATCATTTTTAAATTGGCTTGGAGGTACGCGACTATTTAAAAAATAAAAAAGTCGAAGATCCATGTTTTACAGTTTATGTTAATTTGTTATAATATCTACTACGGTATCTCAAAGCGCGCAGTATAGATAAATGTATCTCTTTCTGTGATGCGCTAATTCTTTTGGAACATTGGATTCGGCTAATAAGTACGTTTTAATTAGCTTAGGCTGGGGTTAAAATCGCCATTAATTTTCATCGGATATAATTTCCTCGTTGCTGGGTGGAAATTTTCATTCTGAGGCGGAAACATTTTATCACGTGATGGAGCAATAAAATAGGGAAGCACATCCGAGAAAGGGAATTTTCGCAAAGGAATCAAGTCGTCCTGGTGGGACAAGAAAGGATTTATAACCTCTGGATAAGGAATGCACAACATTTTGTAGTTAATTGAATTTTTCCTTGAGTCTGCCATTAATCTCCTTTAACGAAACCACCAGCATTGTTTTAGCAAATTCATGAATTTGTTTATATGTTGTCATTACTTTTTGAAATGGCTTTAAAACTAAAAACTAACATAAAATAAGATCAAATCTGCAGAGAAAAGATTCTTTATTTTTAATCAAATTCATTAGACAAGAGGAAATGATCTCGTAGTAAAAATAAACTACACAAGAAACGTTCGAGCGAGAAATTTAATTGAACGAATTATATTTAAGCCAGCGAACTAATAAATTTTATTTAAACAGGTTAGTTAAATTAGTTTCTTTAAGGAAATTTTCTTTATAATTTGATTGGCATACCAGGCAGACAAAAAAGCTTCAGTAAAACGGATAATTTAATTTGTTTTTAATTTTCGTTTATTCAAATAGGTGTAACAGTTGAAGGAATTTTGCCGAATCTCTATAATCGCTGAAGCCAGGCAAAAATGATCGAATTACAGTCGGACTGCATTGAAATTTTGGCTATAAAAATATATTTCATCGATGATATAGAGAGAAAGATTGCCATGTGGCAATATTAAAAACTTATCCGTCCCTTATCCTTAGTTATAACCCCTTCATTCCTTCCGATCCCTCTGATTCTTGTCCTTGTCATAAGAAAGATAAAAATCCTTCATCGTTTCAAACTATATACGCAGTTATCGAGTTGACAGAAGTGGGTGAAAGTGAACCCGGAAAGACACGTCCATATGGCGACATTCCATCTCTAAATTCGTAGTAGATTATCGTCAGCACATTGAACGCATTCGCTGTTTAACAGATACGAAACGGAACCGATTGTGTAAATGACGGGGAAAGGTATTTTCACAAAATAGATTTTGTAAATTATTTACTTAGGTAACCCGAACAACAGTGTCATTCATCGTTCCTTGATACGAAAGACGAATAATTTTTAAAATTGAGGGTTTAGTTTGGCCTCGTACGAATCTGAGATTTAATAACGGACATTGACAAAAAAATCCTCCCAAAATGATACTAGAAGATCATTCTAAAGGAGAGGTGGTCAAGACATCGATCGCCAGCTCATTTTAGGTAGATCTCTGAAACCTTTTTGCCGGAGCGGATCAGCCCGATCACAAGACTTGCATAGTTCCAATAATTATTACAATACTTTTTTTGCCAAATGAGCACAGTTTGTGTGTTTAAAAGTTGGATTTGAGAATTTGAAACCTATATTTACCTATAAATTTCGTCATCAATGAGAATTACTTTCTTTGTTCATAAGTTTCCTTGAAACGCTCAAAATCGTATCTGCGATTCAGTAGTTAGCAGGACCTTCTTTAGGGAGGGCCTGGGGGGTGCTGTTGCCTAGGATCTGCGCTTGAGGTAAGTCGCAGGGTGAAAGCAAAGATCTTTTGCAATGTATTGATGTAAGACGGCTTACGGAAATTTCTTCAGAGATTGAGAAATTTTTTACCTGAAATCAAGGAGTTGCTGACCTCAAGAGTTGATGAATATATGCAGCTTGAAGATAAAGTGTGGCTAATAGATTTGGATTTTATGATTATCACTACCACTATTTTTATGATTATCACTACTAAGTAAAACATGCTCAACGTATAACTTCAATGAAGAGATAAAATTGTAATTCAGAGGATAGTTTCTGCGACTCCCTTAAAAAAATAAGACTGCTGTTTGCACAACATTAGCGAAGAGAAGCGATAAATTTCCCAAATATAATATCAAAGCTAGAAAGCCTAGGACAGAGGTGGAGAACCTTTTATCATCGGAAGGCCAAATGTTACTTAACGGAGACCTCATCAGGCCGCACATTGCGATGCACGTTGCATACATTCACATTTATCAAAATTGAAATATGTACATAGTTATAAAGAGGCAAATACAATTTAATGGCTCTTTAACTTAACGAATACAGATTTCAATTCTTCATATTTACTAATATTTTTAAAAACTTTGAGGGCTTTCACACAATATAATGACAGAAGATTTGGCGCAAAGATTCTGTTGAAGCAAAATTCATATCTTTTGTTTGTCCTTTCTGTAACTTACACGCTAAAACCATATACGAGTTTGAGTATTTTTAGACAAGTATGCAAAAGGCCACATGCGGCCTGAAGGCCGCCATTTCCCCACCCCTGGCCTAGGAAAAGAACATAACTTTCTGAAAATGCTAGGAATGCGGAACTGGTGAATCTATTGATCACTGAGTTTGACAGGTGCTTCCAAGACTGCACCTGTAGCAACATTTTTGTGTTTTCCGTATGTTGTCCAGGTAGATGTCGAAGAAATTTTATTGAAAATTTCATCATTATTTCTCATGGACAAGTCTAACGTTGAAAATAAAAATTTAACATTGAAAAGTGACCAACAAATCAAATCAAGACGATTAGAAAAAGTGCTAAGGAATCTTCTCATGAAAGAAAAATATCAAAATTTGAGAAAACGTACCATGTAGGTATATGCCAGCAATTTTTATTCCACGTACATTTGAGTCAACATTTTTCAGCTTTAAGATAATAAAATCCAAATATAGGTCCAATCTAACATATTATCACTTGGACGACTGCGTGCGTTAGCAATCTGCAGATGTAGTGCAAAGTTTGTACAGATTACTGATGCCATGTAGCGCAAATCATTCACGTCTACGTAATGCTATGCAATGAATTTAATTAAATAGTTTACATTATGCATGAGACCTACATTTTAAAATAATAATGCCTTTACATGTGCATACAATTTAATTGCGATAATTTATTGTTGGTAGATCGCTTTGAGTAAATGAGCAAAAGAGTAGATCCTAAATATCTGAGCACGTCTGCTCTAAAGCAACTTGAGTTGCCTCTGCTTTTCTCTCTTAGAAAATTACGTGGAAAATCACGAAATATGTGTGATCTTTTAAAAAAGGAACGTTTCGAGTGTACATTTTTATTCAAGGAATCTTTAAAATGAGTATTGCAATTTACTTTTCAGGGTGTTTTTTGTCGAAGTTTGGATTGATTTAATTTAAATCAATAATATCTCTTCGAATTTAAAATACTCAATAAGGGCTGTGAGGATTATTTAAAATGGCGCGGTATTGATTTATAGTTTGGCTCCCTTCTAAATTCTTCAAACCTTTCGAAGACCAACAACGACAGATGACGCGGCGAAACAGACAGGCAATCTCGATGATCTCGTTTGCGCGACGGACAAAACCACCCCCGTAAATTGAAACCGTTGAATAAGAATCAATCTGAAAAAAATACGAGCATGCCATCACCTTCAGAAAGGGGATACTCCCCGTAGGGTGACCTACCCACGAGGGTAACCGAAAAGTATATTTTTTTCCGCGACGTAATTCCCACCGACACCCCTCAGAGGGAAAAAATGAGATTGCTACGCTTCCGAAAACGTGATTCTCTTTCTTAAAGAGTTCACACGGAAATTCGATACACAGAAAGAGAGAGATAACGCGAGAGAAAGGAAAGAAGCTGGAAAAAGGGAAAGAGAGAGATAAAAGGAGAGGGAAGTGGAGAGAATGGAAAGAATAGAGGGAGGAAGTGGCGTTGGGAGGCGAACACTAGTGCGCTTACGTGTAGGTCATCCATATAGCAACCAAGAAAGCAATCCCTCCCGGGATACGACTTTGTTCTCCTCCGTCCGACCATCCCTCTCCATCAATTGGATCCTCCGCGTCTCCTTAGGAACGTCTTCCCGTGATCCTCCGCGCGTCCATCAAAGTGGGGATTATGGAAGAGGGATGTGCATATGTCTCCTTTAAAATGGGAGCCCGGCGGTGGTGGGGGAGAAGGATAGAGTGGGAATTGGTGTGAGCCCGGAAAGCAGGGAGGAGAAAAGAGATGGTGAAAGAGGGAGGGAAAACGAGAGGGTGGGCGAAGAGGTAGGGAAATGGAGAGGGTGAAAGAGGAAGAGAAATGAAGGGGGAGAAAGGGTGGGAGATGGAGGGTGGGAGAAATAAAGAGAGTATGGAAAGGAGGAAGAGAGAGAGATATAAGAGAGAGAATGAGACGAAGGAAGAGATTAAAGAGAAAGGGAGAGAGAAAGAGGGGAGGGAAATGAAGTGAAATGGGGGGAAGGGAGTGTGAGAGGGAAGGGAGAGGAGAGATAGGGAGAGGAGATATAGGGAGAGGAGAGATAGGGAGAGGACGAAAGGGGGAGAGAAAGGGAGGAAGAGAGAAGGGTAGAAAGAAAGAGGGAGAAAGAGAAAGTAAGAGGGAAGGAGGAGGGGAGAGAGGAACAAAGGGAGGGGTGAGTGAGAGGCAGCAGGAGAGGAAAAAGGAAAAGAAGAGAGAGAGAGGGAGATGTGAAGAGAGAGAGGGAAGGGAGAGAGTGAGGGAGGGAAAGAAAGGAGAGAGAGAGGTACAAAGGGGGGGTGAGTGAGAGGCAGCAGGAAAGGAAAAGGAGAGAGAGAGGGAGATGTGAAGAGGTAGGGAGAGATAGTGTGCGGGAGAGAAAGGAGAGAGAGAGGAAAAGGAGAGAGGGTGGAAAGATGGGAGTGGTGAGATATGGGGGTGTAAAAGGGGCTGTGGAGTAAGGGGTTTGCGCGGCGAGGGGGTTGCAGAGAGCATGTGGGGGAGAGGGAGGGTGCGTGAGGCGATGGGAATGGAACGGAGATAGGCGTAATGGATAGAAGAGGAAAGTGGAGGGACTTAAAGGGAGAATGCGAGGAGGAAATAAAAGCTCTCGGATGAAGTATGTGAGACGCCGCTCAAATAAATACGTTAAACGTAAACATGGAGATGGAGGTGGAAAATACATGTGTTTACACAACTGCGATATAGATAACTTGTTTATCCATAAAACGGTCGAGTTATCTACGAATGGGTCTCAAATACGAAGTAGTCGTCCTCTGATCGGTGTATTACTGCCGAGAATTGCTTCTTTACAGTTGAAATACTCAAATAATGTACCTTTTTAAAAGATATGGGAGTTACCTATTCAATATTTATTGGAATATTCTATGCCGCAAGCTGAGATCGTTATTGAATTTTTTAACGATTGAAAGTTTATGAATAAAAATTTCTTCGGAATTGTGAATTGATAGGTAGTATTTAGTAATTCGGTTCAAATTATTACGGAGTTAGATAAATCATTATCATGTGAAGAATACGTTTTTTAATTTATAGGGCGTATTATACTGAACATACTAAATCTGAATAATTTTTCCTAGTTCTGAGAGTATAAAGCATTTTATTTAAAATACTATGGAACCAAAGCGTTCAACGGCTTATTCTACACACTCTTAAACAAAAAAAACAGCTGTTTGCTATGTGCTATCGTTTGGAAAAATATAATCTATATTCTAATTTATACTTTGAAATTCAGTAATAAATTAATTTTTTCTACCAAAAAATCACTCCTTATACAATGTCGTTTCACGGTTAAGAACTTTAATACCAATCAAAAGTAAATAAAGCCACATCAAGGACTGCTGAATAATGCATTAAAATTACAGATTTATATTCAGTTAGAAAATGAATTATTAAAACGTTACGTTGCAGGATAATATTTTTATGGCCAAAAAAGGGATCGCTTCAGTCACGGTTGATCCTCGTTTAGTTCCGTTGAAGTACATTGTAGGAAGACGAACGTGAGTGTATCTTAAGAGTTAATTGGAGAGACATTCAAAAATAAATATTTCGTGTCACGGGGTCGTGATGCTAGAGAATCGTCGATGACTCTTGCTTTAATATAGAAAAAATAATACGGCTCAATATCCTCATAAATGCACGGGCAGCACTCACATGGTCATGCTAAGAATGAAATGGGGTGGTTTTCTCGGAAAATATTTGCGTAACTCCGGTTTTTTCAGCGGTGATCTACATTCTCGTGTGACGTACTTGAGGTGCTTTTTAACCTCAAATGTAAAATATTCATAGCTTTGAAAAAGGTTACGCGCTTTCTAGAGACCACCGAAGGAAATCCTAAATTTTTCATAAGCTGCTTTGAGATAATGTATTCATGAACTTAAAAAGATATTTTACCGCAATTAGGGGACGGAAGCATAGGAAGAGATCTTAGGATATTTATATTGTCCCAAGAAAATAATTTATCTGGTACTGCTGCATTCCTATTTCGTTATCTTTAAAATGGCATTAACAGTTTTTAGGAAAAAAGCTTGCTTAATCCCAGTCAACTTATTAATATTTATATTGCTTTTACGTGTTTTCTAGTTTGAGATAATTCATTTTAATCTGATATTTAGCGTTATTTTTTGATCATTTAAGGTCATCAACAGTCATTATTTATTTTTTGCAGCTGATGCGACTCTTCCAAACGTTTTTCTTGACTTCAATATTCGAAGAAAGTTGATATGGTTAGCATTGTTTCGGATATAGTTTTACTTGTCTATAATTAAAATTCTTATTTCTTCATTATTTAATCCTCAAGTCAATCTTATATTTGAAGAATTGGGTTATATTTTATGTGAAAACATTTTTAGGAATCTATCGCAAAAAAGTGGCATAAGAAGTTTTTTTGTATCGTCGTTCAAGAAGTTAAAAGCTATTCAAAATCTCAGTCATGATAATATTTAAATGCTAGTGATGTAAAAAATATGAACGCCTATATTTAGATTCCTTTTTTCTAGTGAGAAAATAGATTCGGAATTTCTATATCCACCGACAAGTTCATCATCAACATTTTAAATACTACAAACGTAATCAAGATAATGATGATGAAATACTACTCTTATATTAATAAAAACACATTGAGCTCACGTGAAAAATATAATCTCATCTTCAATAGGCAATTTTAAATTTCAGATAATTTTTGTTTCATCCGCTTTTCTACTTGAATAATATAATCGCGTTTTTAATAGATAATTTTAAATTTCAGAAATTATTGCTTTTGGTGTGTCAACCGTTTTTGTCCCGTCTTTCCCCGTCGCGCTACTCAACACAACGAGCATAATTTGAAGGCAATCCGATTACATTAGGATTCCATGCGCGGTTGTAAATGCGTTAGACGTACTCGGATATAAACTTATACGCGCATTAATCCGTTGACCGTTGGGTTGTGTGATGCGCTTTGCCCGTTGTCGCCGCAAACCCTCTCTGTATAATAAAGGGAGCGGAAGGCGACGGCATAATTCATATGGAAGCATTGGAGCCATTCGTAGCAGGATGGATGGAGGGAAGAGGGCTCTGTTCGATTCGGCAGTTTAAAAATACCAGGAAGGAACAACAATGCATAACAATTTTCCGGCCTCGACTGCATGGATGGATAATTGAAGCGAGTCATTTGGCAGGATGGATTCCGGATTCAACAAAAGAGACGGTTTGTGAGATAGTTAAGGGTCCTTCAACATTCTCTCTCTGAGTGAGCTCTTCTCTCATAATTGTCCGAATTTTTCTCATTCTTTCGGAATCGAATACAAGGTTCTCAAATGCACGACATAGCATTGTTTTCCTTTTAAACAATCGCTTGTGTGAATAGCTCCGCTTTCCGCCGAGAAATTCGTTTCCGAGAGTAGTTGGATTTTTAATATCCGTTGTGCTTCCGAGCGCATTGAAGAGAGATGCAAGGATTGGGTAAATAGAGGGCGTAAAGGGCGGACTTCACGGAATTTGGTGATTCTGTTACCTTTTACTAGTGTTTATTTCAATGAGTCACATTTCGAGGTAATTATTTGTGCTACCGGAAAGTTGTATGTTCGTTACTGTTTCCTTTTATTCCTAAATGGAACGTAAGAGGAATGTGATTGTTAGAAATGAATAAGCAATTTAATCCTGCTGTTGCAGCATTAAAAGGCGATTCAAGCTGCAAGATGGATCCCACGTGGAAAATCTGTAGTCGAGTAACAAGGGAAGGAGAATGATTAAATGAAATTATATCTTTAGCTGGAAAATGAGTTTAGCGCTAATATAGGGAAGGAATACTGCCCATAGTTAAAATACTATTTAAGTTAACAGATGAGATTTTCCATTTCTAGACGAGATGTTTCGGATGTTAATGACAGAAAATTCGGATTCGTTATAGAGTAGGTTTCAAGATGGCAAGATGTGTAAATTTAAAAAAATCACAGAAAACGTTAGAGATATAAGTATTACAAGGAAAATGGAAGAATAAATGAAGGTGGCAGAAGAAGCACTATTCAAAGCATCACATATGTTTAAAATTTTTTGAATTGTTAGAATTCAAGAATCTCTAGACATCGATGCAACACCTTACAAAATATAATTTTGGAAGATTTTATTTGAGAACTATGAGAGGAATCAGTTTTAAAAATTACCATGTTTATGTTAAATTGTGGAAGATAATGCCTGAATATTGCGATCGAAAGAAATGAATAAGTTCTGAAAAAGAAAATTATAATTTTCGTTCCAGAGCTTATGTGACTGGCCTAATTTGTTTAAATTTGACCAGTCTAAGATAATTTATGAACCTTATTAAGAACATGAAAATGTTTTTTTGTATCAATTTTTTGGAAAAGATATAGTAACTATTAGTATTGTTTAAAGTCACTCAGACAACTATTGAAATACTTTATCGATTTTCGCTTTAAGAATAACAGAGGAATAAAAAAATACTGCTTTCTTTTTTATTGAGAAAAGGTGAAAGAATTGGCCTCAGAACGTTTTTGGCTACCGAAAGTATTTTTCGAGCAGTGCTATAAAACCGTAAATTCCTGGAATGGATATTTTCAGAGGGAAGACCCTCTGTAAAGTGGGCGTCTGGGCTGTATTCCAAACCAAAACAATATATTTTCACGGATATCTTGAAATATGGTGGAAGTCGATCACAAAAGGAAATTTTGGATAGTAGGTGGGTAAGGTGAAGGAGAATACGAAACAATTTTTTATGGACCATCAACGAAGAAATATTTGGTCATAAGATACCTCAATTCAAATAGGTTATGGGGAGATCTCGGTGCCAAGGAAAGTATAGAACACGGGTTGATGCAAACAGCACTGCAGGTTATCAACATTGAAAAAATATTCGAAAACATGTATCGTATAAGATAAACTACTTTCGAGTAATACATTAATTCTTGTCAGTATTTTAGGCCGGAGATGTAAGAAATGTACGTTTTAAGAATTGCAATCGATTAAACTACATTTCATTTGATTGAGTAAATTGCGTCATTTTTCTAAATTTAATCATAGCTTTGAATAATTTACCTTGATTAAGAAACATTTCGTAGCAAGTTTCCATTTCTCCAGCAGGGATATTTTGAAATAACCAATAAATATCCCACGCGTCTGAATAAAAAGAAATGTCAATAGAAAAGAAATTGAGTTTACTTGTTACATTTCAGGAGCATGGATTCCAACTCCTCAACAAATCTTAAAGATGCATTATGTGTTTTTAAAAAGTATATCTTTTTAGAATACGTAATTTGGCCATCACAAATTCGAATAATTTTCCGATAATTAGTAATACTCCAGAGAATAAAAAACAATACTTTCTATGAAATATATAACAATATACAGCAAACCCTCGTTATTCCGGATGAATTGGGGGAAAGGGTGGTACGGTTTAGTGAATAATTCGGATTAGTGAAGCAAAAGATGGTCCTAAAAGACGAAAACCTTAGAACACAAATAAATGGAAAATAAATAAATAAATAAAATAATAAAAATAAAATGTATTAATTTACAAACTTACAAAACATACTGTAAATGTAGTCACTTTCTCTATTTATAATATTTAGTTTCTATCTCAACAAACACTGCAATTTCAGTCTTTATCTCAAAAAATAAAAAAGTACAGTGCATTTATTCATCAATCTGAATCTGAAAAACTGCCCAAGCTTGAACCAGAAGTAGAAATTGTTCTTGAGCCTAGTAATGAAGAACGGGGGAAACGTGGAATACTCGAAGCTGGGGAAATCCCTTTATGACAGGGGTAGCCAACCTTTATACATTAGGCCTCAAATCGTCTGTAATATTACTCTACAAAATCCGTATCCGCTCTCCGTAAGTCTGCACCCGCAGTAGTGCATCAACGGCCTTACGAGGAGGACTTTATTTTTTGTAGTAATATCGAGGTATGTTGAACAAATAAAATATTATCTATATATAATTTCTTATATTTTTAAAAGAATATTTCGTGTTTGATTTAATTTGAAAACTCACTTATTTAAAAAAATAATAAATAACATTTTGTTTAACAAAATACCATTGTTCTTTTTTAAAAAAACTTCATTTTTTGCGCCACAGAATATATTAACATACCTAAATAGGCCCCATTCCCGCTCATGTCGAACTAGGCCCCGCAAATAATCACGTCGTCCCTGATTGAGCGCGTGAACAAACAATAAGGCCGTCCGTCGATCCGGAATTGCCGAAATCCGGATTAGCTGTATCCGGACTAGCGAGGGTTTACTGTATTATGGATAAATATAAGTATGACTCGGTGGAAAGGTTGACACAGAAAAAGCAATATTATAACCGCATTTTTGCTCTAAAGAAAACACGTTAAAAATATTCCATCCATTTTTCATTTATTAAAATTTCAATTCTAGAATAGAATAAAAGGAAATCGTTTTGACAATATTTATAGTCGTTAATATTCTATTATCTAATGTATACATTTAATAAAACGCATTTAAAATTGCAACTTTGCACTGAAACTTAGATTCAGAAAAAATTCTATTGAAAACACGTTTGTTGTTTCTAGGTGATTCAGGGTAAATGGTGTCTCATTTTTAGCTTCAATAATTCGTTTATACCATGCCTTAGAGTTTAATAACTAGATGGAGCTCTCAACGGTCATAGAGTAAACCGTTTTCCGTCACGATCCTGGGAAAAGCATATCGTCTGTATATGACAGCTCCAGCCAGTCTTCGAAATAGGTAAGGGTGGACTGAATGTACGCCCGAGGTCTCTCGAATCGCTCGTTGGAAGGGAAAGCGAGATGCCATGGGAATGACCGTTCTGACAGCTCGAATCGCTCATCAGCAGTAGATATCAAAGTTTAGTGGCGGATATTTTATAACATAATGGTATTTAGGCGTTTTACTTTGGAGTAAAAATTAATGCGCTTAATTATATATGCTTAATTATATGTTAAAAGCAGTTATTTTTTCAATTCGCTCAAAAATATGTTAAAAGCAGTGTTTCTTTTTCATTTCTCTCAAAAATAAGGCCTTTGATAATTTATGTAGTTTCAGTACACATGAAAAATTCGGGAAATCAGACACTCATTTAGGTTGAAAAACAGCTGCCCTATGCAGATTTCTAAATTATTTTTTGGTATTTACCATAATTTTTATCACCAATGAGGTTGGCTGCTCTGTAGCCGAAATGTATATCTGGGTTTTCTAACCTTTTTATGACTATTTGGAGTGTATGAGTTAAAAATTTGATTGTAGCCATATACTGGGATCGTTAATTATTTTATGGACAAGTGTAACTGCCCGTCAAAAAAGATGGGTTGGCATGAATGAAGTATTAAATTAAATTAAAACACTTCTACATGTATTCCTTAGCTAGTAACGTACATAAACCCATGGCTCATTATTGAGGTTTACCGAACCTTACGAAATTAATGTCAATAATATCTTTATTTTTTACGTCAATGACTTTTAAACGTCGTTTAAAGTTACCTGCGTAATTCTCCAGAGTGCATCCTTTGGAAAACCTAATCAACAAAAATACGATTTAAAATAAAATCAACAATTTACTTTCTGTTATGTAAAAACAGTAACGAAATTGTGTACAGCAATTAAAAAAAACATAACTTTGGTGAATACTTCCTAAATAAAAGCAATGGACTCCAAAGTAATTGTAGGAGTACTTATTCTTAGCAGATTCGAATGCTCATAAGAGATTTTCCTTTCCTCTCTCGCCCTCCCTCAATCTCTCCCTCCCCCCTCTCTTCTTGCCAATACTTTTTCAACATTTTATCAGAAGAGAATTTACAACAATCCGAACCGTACTTCCTTGTCTCATATAGCATTTTATCAATTTAGGTTTATCCATCGGTTAGTTAAATCGAAGATAATTTCATTGAAGTTTAATTTTTATTTTTAAATACTTATAACTAATAAATTCGACTATATATGTTTATATAATCAAAATTAAGTTGAATATTCTTTAAAGAAAATCCTTTTGGCAATAAACTCAGGAGGTTTTTCTCGTATTCAATGTAATCCATTATGGCTATAATAATCCAAGAGGTTGATTAGCCAAAAATACACAAAAACACCCTCAAAGTAATCCACTTCAATGTACGTAAATTTGCAAAATCAGCAGCAATGCGGCTGTCTCTAACGAAAAAATGTTTTAACTTCAGAAAACACAAAATATTTGTGTTCAGAACACGTGTGATCCTATTCGACACGTATTTGAAAATCGACGATAGGATTCCATTCTTTTAGGCGTTCTTTGGTTTTGGTCCCTAATTTGTACGACGATTACATATAAATTTAAAATGTGAATAAAAACACACTGCATGTTATCCAGGTAGAGGATTGAAACGTTCCTGGAATCAAACTCGGGTTGTTTTTGCACACAATTTCCTTTTGTACACCGAGAGTACATCATGACTAAATGAATTCAACCAGTAATAGAGGATAAAAGTCATCAAAAGTATTTTTCTTTGAGTTCGACACACGGAATGACAAAGACGCAAACAAAACAAACTACATATCGAGATGTAACGCACAGTCAGCATTAGCATTTATGAAAATAATGATGTTTGTGAATTGCCAATGGAAGCTCGTTTACGGTGATGCGCAACCGAAGATGCTAATTTTCTGCTGGGGAGGCATTTGCGGGACGATTGAATGATTTTATGGCGTGCGATGGACAGCGCTGTTTTGAGGGACGTTTGGAATATTTACTGTTTATTCGCCAACTTCATTAATTTTTCTAATGAATTCAGCAGTCTGTCACTGGTGGCGCCACCTTCTGCGGTGGCGAGGACCATCCAGTACTCGAACCTTAAACGGCGAACAATTTAGCAGCGCAAGCATGTGTCCCTGCCTCCTTTGGACTTGGTAAGTGGCAACGTTGCGGTGTTCCAAGGGAAAGGAGCTTATAAGAGCTCTGGCATTACCTGTCGTTAAATTAACATGGAGGTAAGACTTCACGATTATTACAAACTGTAATTAAGGTGTTAACTTTCGCTAAGCGTCATTGTTTTAATGTCAATTTTTGTTTACGGTCACTAGTGCTTGGTGGATATAGTTGTTAATCAGTCACTTATTATTCAAATTCATCTTTTCAACCTGTATCCCGCAGCATAATATCAAGAAGCCCTTCTATAATTTTACGACTAGTATCCCTGGTAAACGATTTGATGACTGAATCACGATTGCGCCAGTTGGATCGAATCTAGAATGCAAGAAGCCTGAAAATTTGCAGCCCCGAGTGACACGTGAAGTGTAAAATTTATTTACTATTTGGATCACCCAAATGAAGCATTTTCATGCTCATCAAGCAGTTATTTAACAACTCCATAAGTATTTTTCATATAGCTCGTGAAGGAATTCTTGTCACTGAAAATGTTGGAGAGCACTGTTCGTGAGAAATATAACATCTTTCCCAACGGTTTGTTTGGGATTTGCATTAATTGCCGAACGTGAATGGGATTCTTGTTACAAAATGTTTGCCATATTAACATTGCTTTTACCCGTTTGCCTAAATTTGACGTTTCTCTGTGGAAATAGTAAATAATACCACTTGGTAATGGGGGACTAGAGCTAATTGGAGATCATTTTAAGAAAGACGGGAGGTTTTGGGGAAGTAAGAGGACAGTTGCCAACCTATGCAAGAGGGAGCGTTCCTTTCATGGGAAGCAGCAGACAAATTTGTGTAAAACCTCGGAGAGGCGGAAAGAGGGACGAGGGAAGAGCTACGTTGTAAACTACCGAAAGTCAAGAAGGGTTTTGATGGTTGGGTAATGCCAGTCAAACCGAAGTTCGCAGAAGGCGTCAAAGGGGAACAAATGAAACTCGTTTGACCCAGGAAGGAAGCGGCGTTTGATCCCCGCAATAAGCGAACCACCCAAGCGATACGTGGACGAGACTAGTGGCCATTAGACGAGGGGTGGGGTCTCCTGTCCCTCGGTGGTATGGCAGAATGACAAGAGGCCTAAGCGTGGGAGTGAGGAGACGAGAAAGACCAAATTGGTCAAGGGCAGCGGTTTCCAACTAAGGGTACGTGTAACATAATTGGTACTTTCACTTTTGCGAAGTGGTGCTCGGCAAAAAATAACTAACATTTACCCTATAAGTAGTGTGGACAGGATAAAAGACTTTATTATTGTGAAATTATATTCAATAACAATGTGTTATTATGCTTATAAATTATTACACCTATATAATATATTTAGGATATTTATAGTATATAAATTATGCTATATTTATGATATGTATAATATAGAAAAAAATGCTTTTTAAGAAACGTTGGTCATGCGTCACCAAAAGAGAGAAACCAAGGTTATGTCGTTCTTAAAAATTTCGAAAATTTTTGGACAACAAAAAATTGCATTTCCGACATCGGTGCGGAAGCAAAAGAGATTGGGAATATTACATATATTTATAATTGTAACTAATTTAATATTTGTCTTCTCTAACAAAGGCAACATCAACATACTACAACATACTACTCCTGCCATCTGAATGGGAATCCTATTAGTGGTCTTGTATTTTGGACTAAAAATAAAAATGAAAAATAGGAAATGGACTTGGGAATGTGAGCTTTACACTGCTCCATCACCAGAGATAAGAAAGCCTTTGAACATACCACTTGGTAGGTAAATTAATTTACTTTTTCTACTTATAAAGGCATGATAATTTGTTGTACTTAACTCATCATATCCTGTAATCTGATACATTAGTTCAGTGGTTCTCAAATCCTGCAAAAGTAGGATTTTTTCTAAGGTTGCCCGGCTCCCTGTTCGTGTGGTTTGAGGAGACCGCGCAAAGTTAGCATTCCGTCCTTTGGAAGGGACATTAAGCCGTTGGTCCCCTTGGTGCTCTTTGTTAAGAGTAGGCTAATGCCGGCACCAGGTTTCCCTCCTCCCTTGTGATCATGTTCGGTGTGGAAGGAGTTATGGCTATAATAATCCAAGAGGTTGATTAGCCAAAATTACACACACACTCAGTGGTTCTCAAACTGTGTGCCGCAGTAGATATTTGTGATGCAGCAAAAAAATTGTTTAGTAAATAAATCAACGATTTGCATGTGTGGATGGGTAATTAGGGCAATAATTTTTCTTATAATAAATTGATGATGTAGTAGTATCAACAAATGGATGTTCAATGGCTGTCATATCTTTACCTAAAAATATATTAAGTTGGTCACACGACTGGGGTGCTGCGAAACCCTCTTTATATTTGAAAGTGTGCCATGGCTCAAAAAAGTTTGAAAACCACTGCATTAGTTCATGCATATAAAGTCAAAATACTTATCTTTCATTTTTTAGGTTAAGTTAGGTAACTTAGATTGATTAATTTACTGAATTATCTCACGATGGCTCATTGAGGATGTTTAGAGGGCATAAATCCCTTTGGTACCAAGAATTCCCAACTCTGAGTTATGGGTCTCTCTTGATAGCTTAATGGATAAAGCATTAACCTAGTATGTTGGGTTTAGGGTTTAAATCCTAGTTAAGACAAGTGTTTAATTTTTCTAATTTGTTATATACTTCCACATAGTTTCCTCATCTAAGAATGTGAATGTTTTTTCAATTTAATTTAACTTGTTTTTTGTAAATTCCATAAAGTAAAAATAATATATGTATAACAATCCTTTCATGAAAAATTTGTATTACCGTATATGCTGGTCTACAAGTCGACCTTTGAAGATTAAAAAATCCTGTAAAATCTTGGGGTCGCCTTTACACACTGGGTATAAAATTTAAACCATAAACTCCAGCATATTTTTTATGTAGATGACCACCATTTTGAATCAGTTGCTCAACTGTTTATCATTTATTTAGTAGACGTTATTTAGAAGATTTTTTGAAATCCAAATCTAGTAAGGCATTGAGCCACAAGAATAACCCTATTTGAGGCTTAGCTTTTGATTTACAATAAATTTCATTTGATGATGGTGGATTTCTAGCACCATCATATGGGTGGAATTAATTGTATGTAATAAGAAATTTAATATATATATTATACATATATATATATATAAATAATATAATTTAGGTACCCTATTTAGTAATTTTTCACACCTTCAACTACACTTGTCGAATTATATTCACAGTGAGTTCTAAAGTAAAGGATAAATTATCAAGCTCACCAGATGGCTTTGATCCAAAAGATGATCAAGGGTTATCCTACTGGTAATCTTCCTAGAATTTCATAAGACAGATTTTTGTTAGACAGTGGTAAGAAATAAAATTTCTTCTTATAGCATAAATTCTGCATAAACATTTACTTATTTGGTGTTTTTAGAGATATATTTTTAATAAAATATTTTATTTCCCATTTACAGAATTCAACAGGGAATTATCATGCTCATCTTATGGCTGGTAAAATTCAAGAACAAGCACTTAATAAATACTTGTCTCATGTATCTCCAATAGCCACAACAAGGTTGTAAAAAAAAACTCGTCAGTTGGGTGCAGGACAGCGTTGAGATGTATTGTGTGATTCCTTGGATCCAAGTGAATTTATAAGAATGCCATTGTGAAAATATATGACTTTATATGGAAAAATGTGGTTTCTTCTTCATTCAGTGTTAAGCTTTCATCAAGTCGCATACACACCAAGACGATTTGCCGTGAACGAGCATTTGGTCATGCTCTTTTGGTTCTTTGTTAGTGTTTGTGTGCTAGTTTTTTGCCTTGTCTGCACTACTTGCGAAAGAATAGTTCGCTATTATTGTGGCTCTGCATCTGAACTTTGTTTCAATTGAGTTTTCTCGTCTATTTTATTAATTACTAAAGGTTGATTGACTAAACACGACGCTGTACGCACATGCATCCAATTTTCCCGTCCCAATATAGTCCATCATTCGAGTATTGTTCAGCTCCAGAGTGAGCGTGTTTGTAGGTGCTGTTTTATGTTCGGCCTGACGTTTACACGATAATGAATGCTCGTCGACCATTGCTCGCTAGCGGCTGCTCATCTTGTTATGTGCACGGCATCAGTGTAATTTAAGGCAGCGAGTGATAAAATGACAGTGTTATTTACTGGTAATCGACATTATGTACGAAATTCTCCAAAAGGAAGACCAGCGCGATTTTGTTTACTCCTCCTTAGAAAAATGACGTCGCAGAAAAAAAAAATTTTTGCATTTTTTGGCTTAAATATCCTCAACTTTGCATTACGTTACTTCTCTCTCTCTCTCTATCAGCGCACGATTTCCGTCCTGCTTGCAACTATAATGAAACGGGATGGCTAAATGAGTTCGAAGGTTGCTTATTCGCGATCGATTTCTGTTTGAGGATCAAAATTCGCAGAAATCTGGATTTACGGCAGATGAAGAGTAAGTAACGCAAACTCCCAATATGGTGGTGGGCTCATATCGATTCAACCACCTCGCAAAATTTAAATTACTCTTCGCGAAAGCCTTTATTGGACATTTTTAGGAACTCACTTTACGTATGAACCAAACACATTAACGATCTTCGTAATGAGCAGCCAAACGAAGACGAGCCTAGTTGAATTTTGCAGGCCAACGCAGCGACAGGCAGCAATCCTTGGTACGGAAGATGAGTGCGACGCACTAACTGGTGCTAGAGTTGGCCTATTTTTTTATTTAATTCGCGCATTAAATCCATAACCGATGTTATTTTCAGCCTCTTTGCTAGGTTGATTTAATTTAGCTTGGACTTAAAATTTTCTACTACGACGAGTCGTTAGCGGTGATTTTCCCGAATACATCCTCCGTGAATTGCGAGAGCGTTCTGTAACAGCATGGAATATATACCCAACCGATCATAACAGTAAAATAATGTTACGATCCTTGTCTTAAGAAAAAACCTAGTCTTCCTTTCGGGTAAATGAGGAATTTGTAGATTTGGTTGTGCCTATGTAAAAGGGAAAATTATTTTGCTTTTCTTCCAGTCTTATTTTTGTTTCATGATTTATATAGTTACTTGTGAATAATTTTTGCGATTTGTGATATTTTTTATATACTTGTAATATTTTACCAATATAATTTTCTACCTTGGTTACCTTACCAAGGGAGAGATAATTACATTTTTTTACTCTCCCGATATTTCTTCGCGAAAGATATTTGGAAACGATGCGGTGAAGTGAAATTGGCGTGGCAACGTTTACAGCACCAATTCGATCGATAAACAAACGATTAGCCACGGGGACTGGGTGTTGAAGCAACCGTGATGTTTCTGAATGAGTACTTTTGAAAGCACGCTGACGTCAATGCACAATCGAATCCGCCGCGATATCGAGAATTGTTTTTCCATCTTTGTTACGTCGGGACTGAACAAGGGTGTGCATTTGCTAAACGCTACCTAAATTCGAATTTCAACCTAAACATCCGAAAATTCTCTCATTGGAGGGGGCGAAATTACGCCCGAAACATTGGCGGAAACTAGTTCCATTTACCAATTCCCTTAGCCGGCGAGGACACATTTTTGATTATCTGTTCTGTATCAAAGCAAGTAGGTAGCGGTTATAAAAAACAGATTTTCCTAAATAATTTTGATATTAATTGAAAAATTTAGTCCTTAGCCCGCCGAGCGATACAAATCAAGAGTTTGCAGC
Organism: Tanypteryx hageni; assembly: GCA_028673005.1. Classification (NCBI taxonomy): domain Eukaryota; kingdom Metazoa; phylum Arthropoda; class Insecta; order Odonata; family Petaluridae; genus Tanypteryx; species Tanypteryx hageni. The sequence continues at coordinate 99,284,457 of CM054116.1, forward strand.
TCAACTCGATCATACTTTAAGAACCTATCGAAATATGTGTGCAAGCAAAATTTTCGCTTTGCTAAAATAAGTAGCAATAGTTCTTATTCTAACAAGAACCAAGTTGGTGTAGGGTGTAAGATGACAGTCTCAAGAATCAAGGTTCCTAGGATCGAATTCCAAAGGTGGTAGCAGTTTTTCTGAGTAAACTACGGTTGCTTTTTTAATCCTATCATAACAAGGATGAAAACAGTCATACTATATAGATATATAATCGGAAATAATAAAAGGCGGCCGTGTCTCTCGTGGTGAATTATGGTTTAACGCGAATAACTAGAGAATGGAAAGGACGATTTTTCGCAATATAGTGGGATGCATGGCTGTCCGGTGGGGAGGGGGCAAAAGGGAGCAGTTGCCCCCCTCTGGATCTGGCCAATGACAAAGAAAAACAACCGTTGATGCCTGGTTAGGTCAGGGGATTTACGCGGTCATTTTTCTGAGGTCAAGCAGGTGGAGACCCACTGCAATATGCTGGAAACAAACCACTAAATTATTAAGCCCGTCAAACCCGACTGTGGAAGATTGCCTATCCCCTTTCCACCCTTGAAAAGTTACAGTGGACGCCCATGCTTGGATCTACCTATCACGCATTTTAAACGTCATCGACTATCATAAGATCATGGGTTCGATTCCAGTAGTTTATTTTCTCCTCTTGATTAGCAGGGGTACGAGTGTAGCATATTAATCATTTGCATTTTAAAATTACTTAGAATAATCGTAAACAAAATGCTTAGAAGAACGAAATTTCATTTTCCTGCCAGTGATACGCGTCGAAACGGTCCACAGATTAGTTTTCACGCGAAATTTTGACGCATTTTAAACCTTACGTTTTCACGGTGATTTGCATTATTTCCGGTTCCGTGTAATTTATTGTGACTGACGGGGATTATTAATTAGCGTATTAATGAGTGTTCCTAAGTCCAGGGCCGGTCCGAGCTATGGGTGAGCCGGGCGACTGCCCTGGTCGCCAAATTATTAGGGCCGCTAACCACATTATCTGTTTATTACTTACGAACGAATAAGTGTTGAATACCAATTTGTACCGCAAAACAGGCAGGAATCCAGATGAAATTAATTCTCCATTTCATTATCAATTACTTCGCGGAGCAATGAATAAATGAATCAATTCTTTTAAAAATATCTTAACAAAGCTTTACAGCTGGAGCGGTTTCTCGCCCTGGGCGCCAAAATACTTCGGGTCGCCCCCATTTATATCAGACAGAGATTTAACTCGATGGATTAAAAAAAAAAGATTTTGAATACAAATAAATCATCATTAATATTTCTTTTCTACACAATTTTAATATACCCAAAACTATTATTACTTTATGGAGCATTCAATAAGGTGAATTTTTTATTTATTTTTCAGTTTTTGTTGTATATAAAGGATGGTTTCATTAAAATATTTTATTTTAATTTAATACTTTATTCGTGCATACCCTTCATTTTTTGACGTGAAATTGTACTAATATATTAATGACAAGGGGCTGCGGTGGTGGAATGGCTAGACTACTGGCTCTCTACTCGGCGGAGGTAGGATTTTTTCAAACTGGTGTGATTTGATGAGAACACGCAAGGCAGCACTCTGTCCTTCAGAAGGTACGTTAAGCAGTTGACTTACTTGGTCGTAAGGGTAGGCTAATTCCGGTACCGAGTTTCCCTCCTCCCTTCTGTGTGCGCCCGGTGTGGAAAGCGACGAAAAACCACCACACCATATATGAGAACCCTAGTCAGTAACATCAGTCGCAATATTGACACTACTGGTGACAGTTAAAAACAGCGATTTTTCATCTCTACTAAAGAAGGTTATTTTATATTTATATTTATGGTTATTTTCTGCACGGAGAGGTAATTTTCTGAACTACTGAGTTAATAATTGTTCTTTATCTATTGTTGTTTGTTTTTTTATCATAGACTTCATTGTAAAATATTTATTGTAATTAGCAATGTGATTTGAAGATATTTCATGTCGCTGAAAATTTATGGTAGCATGCTTCCAATCGGAAAAACCATTTGAACATAACTGAATATTTGCTGTTCCAAATATTTTACAACAAAAACAAAATATAGTATTTTTTGAAAGTGAATATATTAACCAGTCACGATTTACCCTTTCATTATTTGCTAATATTCTTGTACAATACACACTTGAAAATCGTCCTTTTTCATTCGAAGGAAAAGAAACATTAATCAGTTGTGTAGTTCAAATTTTCACCAATATTTCTATCCACTTTCTTGTTAATAATTGGGTCCAACAACCAGGATCCTTCAGGGCTTGTATGGAAATATTTTCATCCACCGCTTCTGATTTTTCACCTCCATCATCAGCATAATTCTCTTGCCTCATAATAGGTTGTTATATTACTTCCATCATCTTCAGAATTTTTTTCAGATTGATAATGTTCTTCTGCAATAGTTGTAGTAATTTTTCAATACTTTGACATACTTCCTTCTTGTTTATTTATCTCTTCTTGTTTTTATGATCTTCTCCTTTTATATTGTGCTCCACTTAATTTTATCCTCGGAAACATCTTGCCTATGCAATCGAAAAAATAACATATTTCAACGATTTTTAACAATTGTTTTATAATGGTTTTAAAAATTAATATTTAGTTAATTTTTCTCAAAGAGGTTTCACTGATTTAACTGACTATTTCTATTAGATGAGTTACAAACACTTACCTCTATTAGTTATATTATTTACAATAATCACAAAACTTTAATTTTATTAAATTACTAAAAAAGTTAAGAATAGAAATGCTTTCAATTAAGAACATTTACTATATGAAAAACAAAGTGGTGAGTGCTCCTATTTAAATAGGAGCACTCATCACTCCTAGGGTGATCGCCCTTCCAATTTGCCGTCTGCATGTTGATCACGCTTTCCCCGCACTTTTGAACGCCCCTGCGTGCACGGAAGTTCATCGGGAAGCACGCATTTCGCGAGTCTATTGATCATAGCCCACGTTGGCTTCATAACACATTTATCGTTTCTCGGAGACCACACGGAATTACGATGCCTTAGCTGGGAAGCCATCCAAGTGCGTGGGATAGGTAATTGCTGGAAAAGTTTGCTCTTCATGGGACTCTCAAAGTGAAAGGTGCTCTTGGAGGGGTGGAAGTGGCGGGGACGATAGGGACCAAATGGAGTCGGGGAAGATAGGGACGCGGCGTAGGTGGACAGCGCTAAAAAGCTTTTAAATTCAAGCTCCGCTTAGAGATTCTGTATCGGGACATCCCTTTAAAACTGACATGGTCCCTAAGCAAAGTTCTCATTCTATACGGCGAACGATTTATTTAAATTTTAGATTTAGCACGAGCAAGTTGTCTGATTATGCATGGTTCCTTAACGAATGATCTATAGCAAAACTTTTGGGACAAAAACTGTCGTTCACATCTCTTTATAAATATTTTGCTATAAGTGAGCATGCTTTCATGAGAATTCCGTCTTTAATTCTATAGATATGGCTACCATATTGCATTCAGCAGATGTTTCACCTCGAAGTATTATACAGAAAAGATATTGTGCTCGTGAAAAAAATCTCCATAAAGATTTTGATGAATATAGGAGACCTTTGAATATTGCGGGTTAAGCTTTAGCGGGAAACCTCTCAGTATACAAATTTAGTTATCGCGGGGTATATCGCTCTAGAACAGTGATTCCCAAACTGTGTCGCGACACACTAGTGCAGGGGGAGGGGGGAACCGGCGGCCTTTTGTGATACTCAGTGCGGCCTTTTGCATACTTTTCTAAACATACTCAAACTAATATATGATTTTAGCATGAAAGTTACAGAAAGAATAAACAAAAGATATGTATTTTGCATCAACAGAATCTTTGCGCCAAATCTTGTTTTAAATGACACATTACGTATAGTTATTGGTATTGTGAACTACATTCGAGCAAATGCTTCACGGCATCGCCAGTTTCGCACCATGCTTCAATATGACGATGAAACATTTAGTGTAGTTCTTCCAAACCATTAAGTGAGCTGGTTGTCACAAGGTCAAGTACTAGAAAATCTTTTAGCTTTGCGAAAACAAGTCACGAGCTTTTTCAAAGAACAGAATGAACCTTGTGAAATTTTGAAAAAAGATTTCTGCAGAAATGTTTCATTTTTGTGTGATTTGATGTAAAAACAAAATCATTTGAATACTTCTCTACAAGGTAAAACTAAATTCATACATGAAATGTTGCAGCAAATTCAGTCATTGAATTTTTCCAAAATTGGCCTTATCAGATCAGTTGTTTCAGCCGAGCATTTTCCTGAACTTGCAAAGGTAATTGATAAACAAGATATGAATAAAAACTTGCAAAATTGGAATATGAATGAATATATAGGTGTTTTAGACTCCTTGATCAAAGAATACAATAACAGATTTAAAGATTTTGAGAAACATGATGCCACAATGAGGTTAACGTTTCAGCCACATCTGGTTGTTGTCTCGAATGCACCTGAGGATTTGCTGATGGAGTTGAGTGAGCGCTCAGAAGATAACATTATGAAGCCTCTATTCGACAGTAAAAAGGATCCCATTGAAATATGGAAGAATGCTGTTGAATACCCACGACTGCGTCAATATGCTCGTCGTTTTATCTCTTGTTTTGGCACAACCTGTTGTTGTGAATCAACATTTTCACATATGGCTCAAATCAAGACGTGTCTGAGATCACAGATGACAAACACTAACCTGGAAGACCAACTGAAGCTAAAGACAACAATGCTGGAACCAAATATCAAGTTCTTAGCTCACAACAAACATTCACAAACAAGTCATTAAATTGTGTTTGCCTTCTTATTTTGATGAATGTGATTGAATGCAACATATTATTTACATGCCCTTAATTTGTTTTAACTTCTTTAAAGTTTATTAATATACTAGCAAATATGAAAATTTAATTTTTTTTGCATTAGATTAAAAAGTCATTATATTGTGTTAAAGCCTTAAAAGTTTAAAAAAATATTAGTAAATATGAAGAATTGAAATTTGAATTCGTTATATTAAAAAGCCATTAAATTGTGTTTGCCTCTTTATTATTTTAATTTTGATAAATGTGAATGTATGCAACGTGCATAGCAATGTGCGGCCTGATGAGGTCTCCGTTAAGTAACATTTCGCCTTCCAATGAAAAAAGGTTCTCCACCCCTGCACTAGTGTGTTGTTACGTGAGATGAGGTGTGTTGCGAGATGTACTAATAACATGTGCAAGACAACTGTAATATAAAGTAGAATATTTTTGCTAAAAACTGTAAGTAACACTAAAGACGTGACGAGAACGAACGAAAATACTCGATGAAGAAATGTGCATTAATTTGTCCACTAATAGCTCCAATATAAGAGGTATATGTGATTCTCAGATTCGTATTGCCTTGCTGGCTTCCGGAGTAGCGATAGATAAAAACAAATTGTCGATCGTTTGTCGATACTGTATCGGGTTCTCGACGGTTGACGATAAAATTTATATGGCATAAACAACTTAAACCGAACCAATATCTTTTACATGACATAACGGAGGCGAATGACATTGTATGTAAGATGTTCCGTTACAAGTTGAAGCAGTCTGTTCTCGACCTTTGCCGCGAAAGTATGTCGCCGACTTTTCTGTGTACATATTACCATATATGTTGTGGTATTTACTTTTGCTTTATCTTTAATCATTATTATATTATTATTTTTTTGTTTATATTGAATATTCATTTCAATTATGATGTGCTTAGTTAGCGTTGCCATCTACCTTTATTTACATTTTTTTACACTCAGGATCCTAATCCTATTGTTAAGGTACGGTTAAAGTTTTGAATATCGCAGCACTTTCGTAAAATATAAACTCCGCGATATTCAAGGGTCTCCTGTATTAGGTGTGCCTGATCTCGAAAAAATTGTTTTAGCAATTCCATTTGTCAACTGTGCTCGGCTGTAATTGATAGACTGTACAACAGCATCTGAGGAAATCTCGCATTTGTGAAGGGTATCAAACGAAACAGAATAGAGGGTAGTTCATTCTTGTCGATTTTCATAAATTGTCGATTTCCTCGAATAGGGCTAAAAAGATTTATTTCTCTAACATTTATAGAGCTTTTTCTTATAAATAAAAGTGCTTAAGTCACCTTTCGGTACTGTTTCCATAACCGGGTGAAAGGTAAACAAAGCGACGGTAGCGCTGTCGATGGCGAGAAAGCGACGATAAATGGCACTACCACGGGGAAAGGCGAAAAAGCGGAACGGCATACGTAAATATTAAAAGCATTTCGAAATAAGGACGAGTAATATAAATGAAGATGAACGCAACCCAACCCGATGGGGGCCACAGTGAACGTGGGAAGGAAACCGATACCAGTTAAGGAACGTTACACAGCCGCGTACTGGTAGCATTTTAGTACCATTTCTCGCCGCTTTCTCGCCATCGACAGCGCTACCGTTGCTTTGTTTACCTTTCATCCGGTTATGGAAACAGACCCCACCTTTCTCATCAAATAAAAACTGTATATGTACATACTTATATAGCGTTCATTGACATTATTATAATAAAACTCAAAAGTTTTAGCAACAGTGGTACCCTGTTTAAGCTCTTGCAGCCCTATCTGTGACCACACACAAAAAGTTGCAATTGATGATTTAGTCTCTGCCCCTACTAATGTCACTTCAGGTGTTCCCCAGGATTCGATTTTGGGACCTCTTAGTAATGTTTTCATGTACGATTTGCCAAAACATTTCACTTGTCCTTCTCTCCTTTATGCCGACGATTGCAAAATTATCAACATGATTGACAGCCCTAATGACTCTGTTGGTCTTCAAAAAGCCTGACAATTTTTACTAATGGTGCACAACGTAGCATTTATTTCTTAATGTCACCAAGTGTAAATTGATCTCTTTTTCATTTAAAAAACACCGACGATTTATTCCTACTATATGAATGGTGTGGCATTTGAGCGAGTAAATTGTATCAATGATTTGGGAATTACGCTAGACTAATGGACTTAATTAACCGTAATTTACTCCGTAATTTCTCCCTCACTAATATAGTGAAATCATACATATCATTAGTAAGGTCCATTTTGGAATACTAAAGTGCAGTTTGGAATTCTGATCAAAAAAGCAAAAATCGACGCCGTCGAAAAAGTGCAAAGACCTTTTATTAAGTGACTTTGTCATAAAGAAAATGTAGTCTATAGCAAAAATTACTATTAAAAACTGTAAAATGTTCAGAATTTGTCCTTTGTACACAAGACGTGATTTTCGTGCGCAATATTTTGTATGGCACAATTGATTCAAGCGAATTACTCGAGCTTGTGGGCCTAGCAGTTCCTAACCATTAATCCCGGCATACTCCACTCTTTAAAGAACCCTTATCTAGAGTAAATGTATATTAATACTCGCCCATTCCCAGAAAACTCAGAGCTATCAATAAGTGGAGCAGTACTGTGGATGTTTTTCATGACTCACTTCCTGTTTTAAAGCATAAGATTCTGCGATGTCATAGCAGTTTCACTCAGTTGAGAGTAATGTCGGTGGTTCATGGTGTTGATTATTTTTGGTCTGTGTTTGTTTTGTTGTTTGGTTTCTGCCTTACATTTTATTCTTTTAATTATTTTATTTATTCATCTCATATTATAGCGCATGTAATTGGAGAAACCTATTTGTGCTTAATAAATTATTATTATCGAGTTTATGCCCACCTACCTCCAAGTTGTGTGCACAATAATGTAGCTAGTGATATTACTGTATAGATGTGAAAAACGTTGTTCAACATAATTTCGAAGCTAGTCAAACTTGCGGCGAACAGATCACCATATTCGCCACTTGATACAAAATATATGAAATATTAATAAAAAAATACGAAAAGATCGCCACGTATGAAACGAAATGGTAAGTTTGAAGATTTCCACTGATTTATAAAACTACAAAACCTGATGAGGATGTGGTTGCTACATAGGTATATCGAAGCCAGGATCGTTACAGTGTAAAGCAACAAAGTTACTATTTAACTTCTATTACCGCACTTAAGCGACAGCCGTAGGATTCCATCTTTCAGCACGGCTCTAATAACACATTCAAGCCAAAAGAAATGAAAAAATATAATTAATGAAGAGCGTCAAATCGCCACAGATTTGTGGCCGATTCGCCAAATGTGGCGAGGGGCGACTGTGTTGTAGAACGCAGGACTAGAAAAAGTTTGTGCCATGCTGGTTGCAGCGACCTTTGTGGATGAATAATGCAAACAATGAAAAATAATTCGGTTAAAACAACGTGCTCAAGTTACACTAAAATATTTCGATAATTGTAATTAAATTTACATTTCGGATGCATTGGAAACCGAGAGAAAAGTCTTAATCAAGACAGAACTTGTGAAACACTTTACGGGTAGCTTTCTTGCCGAACCTAAGCGTAAGAGAAAAGAAAAGAAATCTTTTTTATTAAAACCTAAAAGGCATTATAAAAGTTCTTCTTAAGATCTTAGCAAACGAAATAAATGGACGACTCAAAATCTTCGTGGAAGGAAAGGAACGAACCAATTAAACATATCTTCATTAAATCCACTACTTTAATCGGAGAGATATTGAATCTTAAAAAAATTCCTAATTAAAATTTGTAATTTGGGAAAAAGAAAAGAAGAGGTATGTTGGGGGAAGCAAACCTTCTTTATCTTGCCAATTTAAGGTTATCGAATTCCTTTTAACATTTAGCTGGAGGATTAGTTGTTTATGTGAAAGGAGCTGGTAAATGTGGGGCAGGGAAACGGTAGGAGAGGAGAAGGTAAGCAAAGAGAGAGAGAGAGAAGGCCGAAGATTGGAGAAGAGAAAGATTGAATAAGAAAGGGAATGAAGATTGAAAGGGGAAGAAAGAGGAGAAATTGGGAGAAAGAGTGATAATGAGGGGTAATCTACTTGTGTACGTACAAAATCCGCATAGATACGCGCTCGTGATTTTTTGTTTAGTTATTCCTTTCCAAAAACCTTTGAGAGATCCTGGAAAAAATGTTTCGAAGTTCAACGACGTGACCCATTAGCCCACTGGCCCCGTTTCGTTTTAAGACAATACGTATCTAATCCTTTCGCGGAGAAAACTACGCATTTTTCATTTGCTCAGCGAAATCCGATAACTTTTTTTAACATGATCTACTTTAGAAAGTTACGGCTCAGCGGCGTAAAAAACGAGAAAAATAAGCAATTCTGGATGCCTTTTTTCCCACGCGTTCGCGATGGGACTTACATTCCTAGCGATCGTACCCAGAGAGGAATAATGCTCTTCGTATGCACCTGCATTTGTCTGCGAAACGGCCGCAAATGCGACATCTAAGTTGCATCGAGAGAGAGAGAGAGAAAGAGGGGCGGGAGAGAGAGAGGAGTGGGAGAGAGAGAAGTAGGAGAGAGAGGAGGGAGAGATATAGAGGAGGGGGAGAGAGAGAGAGGAGGGGGAGAGAGAGGGGAGGGGGAGGGAGAAAGAGGGGAAGGGGAGATAGAAGAAGGATCACACAAAAGGACGGAATTTGCTTAATTTAGAGCCCTGGATTTCGAAATTGTAAATTTCGTTCTCGTCCCGCCTCTTGTCTAATGCGTGCAGCGCTTTCAGCAGAAGGGCAGAAATAGGGACGAGGTAGTGAGACGGGGAGAGGTAGGATTGTCCACGTCCGAATGGTTTTAAGGGATGCACGGGATGGGAGAGGGGGAGATAGTCGGAGTTGCGGAAACAATGTTGCAGGTGACAGGCGGGATACGAACGGCGTTTGCAACGGGAAATGAGAATCAGGGAATAACGACATTTCGGCAAATCGAGGTTGACTTCATCACGGAATAAAACCGCTAGAGGCAACGGAAAACGTGACTAGGTACACGTGTGCAGAACAGAGATAGAGAGAGAAGCAAGATTTATACGTTTCCGACTCATAAACATTCTGATTTTTATGCATTTTTCAACGCGATCAAAGTTTTTTTTTAAACGGCGCAACGGTCTTCGATACGAAACAGATTTTTTTATTCGCGCGAGACACCTCCGCGACGGCTCCCGATAGGAAAACAACGTTTTCTCATTTTCGATGATGGAGAGGACGAAAAAATGCCAAAATATTCACGAAACGGAACATTCGTTTGAAATATTAACTACCGAAGCTGTAAAAAATGGTCAGCTTCGTCCAGGTCTGCTCACAAATATGGTCGACGGTCCACAAGGCTGATCGTATGCTTCGCGCAGAGACGTAGTTGGAAGATACGGCACTTATGGAAAAAAAAATAGGGAACACCTCAGTTATGCGGAATATTATTTTTACCCCGTTTTAATCCAGAACAATAGCAGTTTTATTACAAATAACTCTAACGTTTGGGTATTAAACTAATACTTAATTAAACAGAAAATTATCGAGCTCCTTTTATGGCTGAAAAAAAACAAGGACAAGCACTTAAAAAAATACTTGTCTCAGATATCTCCAATAGCCACAACAAGGTTGTGCCGTATTTGTTCGCGATTTCAGCCGCCTTCGGTGGCAATGTAAGAAAAATATTTTATAAAAGAACGTTGAATTAACACTGAATACGGTTGCTTAGTAACACCTGGCTTTTTATAACCTTGCTGTGGATATTGGAGATACCTGAGACAAGTATTTTTTAGCGGGTATCAACGCGCTTATGTTTTCGCTATGTCTGTGCAATAAGTTAAATTAAAATAGCAATTAAACGGTAAGAGATAAAGGACTGAAAATTACAGGGTGTATGTGGTCTATGACGCAATTTATTAAGTTGCCAAAGAATTATTTTGGAACAAGATGATTCAAACGGAACTTATGATGACCACTTTTCATTTAATCATTTATTCACTACTTTGCCTTTAATAGCGTTAAAATCATCGCGGATATGTTGCTCTTTGTGTTAAAAAATTTCATAATTTGGCGTTATAAAATATTACAAATACATTCGAACGGAATATTAAATTGATCACGCGTATTTGTGCGGCAAAAAGAGCGCGTGTATGTATTAGAATACTAGTAGTTGGTGCTTGCATTCTACAAGCATATCATCTCAACATAAAAAAACATTCATTTTTCATATTTCATCATTACAAATATTTTTTTAATTGTAAATATTTCACCTCTGGAGCGATTTTCGTTTTTCCCTTATGTAAAAAATAGATTAAAACAATCCCAAAACTTTGCAATTTTAAGAATTTTATACTTTCTCCATTATGGGGTATTAATGCTAGACATTTCTGCCAAATTTTAAAGTTCTGGAAGTGAAATAATATTTTTCGAATTGTTTAAATTTTAAACATTTTTTACGGCCGCCGCAATATGTTTATGGAGATATTCAAATGTTTAATTGTGCAACTGCACTATTTTGTATATAAACTTGAAATTTTCAGCTTCCTTTACACTTCATTATGGGGTACTAATGCTACACATTTTAGCCAAATTTACTTTATTTATTTATTTATTTTACTTCTAGAAGTAAAATAATATTTTTCTAATTGTTTAAATTTAAATAATTTTTAACGGCCGCCGCAATTCATATATGGTAAAATTGAAATGTTTATTTGTGCAAATTTACTACTCGGAAAATAATTTGAAAATTTCAGCTTCCTGGCTCATCCCGTAGTACCTAAACATTTATCAATTTGTTTAAACTTTAAGAATTTTTAACTGCCAAACAAATTAAAATATCAAAATGTGTATAATCTTTATTTCGTTTTTTTTTTACGAATTCTACTTATAAAAAAAATTCAACTTCTTAGCACATGCGGGAATACATAAACCTTGAAAATTTGTTTAAACAATTGCGAATTTTTAGCGGCCGCATTGTTGCACTTTTTCAAGATTTTCGTTTTTTTTAGTCTGTTTTGCACAAAATCCTAGCATAGAAAAAAATTTCGAATCTCCAGCTCATCTGGAAGTGCCTAAACATTAGTATCCTCCTATATGTATGTTATATCCTCCTTCTCCTCTGTAAGAAACGTCGATATGTAATGATACCGAATCCGAGTCCAACAATAGTTGTTGCTATGGCAACACCCTCGCAATGAGTGATAAAAACTGCAAAAACGTCAGCATTTACGCGAAATTCTAAGAAATGCGATATATAAGCAAAATTCTACGATAAAAATTAGAATCCTCATTCCTTTCTTCAGAGAATAGTACAAAACCCGCTCCGATATTACAATTCTAAGATATTATAATGGGCAAGAGAATATTACCCGGCACGATGGATTTCATATTTCCCATGTAAATCAAATGGAAAGGGTAGTTCCTGGAACCGAAACCGGGACTTTCAGTCTTCGCAACAAAAAATATCCTCGGGAACTCGCCCAAGTATCAAGAGATCCCCACCAAGTTTAATGAAAATACGTCTATTGGCTCAAAAGTTAATAGGGGGACGGACAGAAAGACAGACAGACAGACACAACGACAAAACTATAAGGCTATTTCCATTCTGGAAAGTAGGCTAAAATCGGTGGGGGGCCTTCATAAGTTTCAACGTAATATTATGAGCATATAGTAAGAGATAGAAAGTTAAACCTTTCAGTATTTGTTTGACCTATCATGTAATTTATAACACTACAGAAGAAATGTTTTTGAATGGAATGGAATGGATGGCAGGGAGTGCCTTCAAAATTTCAAATTAAGATTCTGAGCAAATTGCTATAGATAGAAAGTTAAAATTTTTAATTTAACTATCGAAAAACTACTTTATGTCACATAAATCCTTATATAATAATTCTCAAGTGTCCATCTGTCTGTCCGTCTGCCTGTCTGTCCCGGTATTATTGGACATATCCCAATGGAATTAAGAGCTGAAACTTTCACAATCGTTAAACCCCCATGAGGTGTTCTCTAGAAAAATCAAACATCCCGGAAAAAGTCCCGGATTCTACTCCGGGAGACAATTATATTTTCCCATAAGTTTACACGGAATTTTCGATTTTTCAAGGTGCGAGGTTTATTTCCTTCATTCATTAAAATATGTAAATATAGACCGAATTTCTCCATTTTTGTTTTATTCGACGGCTAAATCTATAAAATATCTTATTCTTGCAAAGTTTAAATGTTACACGGAAGAATTTGTCAGAAACACGCATTTATTTTCTAAATTTTATGGCTTTTTCGTACTCTTTCCGGGTGTTGACAAGGCGAACCTCATTGTTGCCTCCGATAAATTATTTTCTATTAAGCCTTCAAATAGACGAAAGAATTGTGTTATTCGCTTCGCGCAATGTCAGACTTAATAGATTGCGACGTTAATAATTGAAGAATATTATTATTCAGTAAACATACGAAGAGGAAGAATAACGGAGCCAAAGAGTGGCAAATCAAGTCGTATATTGATGACACAATGTAATAAATTTCAAGCTCTTAATTTTCTGGGAGAATTCCAATGATTGTCAGGAATTTATTAATTAATCAAACGATGAAATTTACTATATATATATATATATATATATATATATATATATATATATATATATATATATATATATATATATATGGCAACAAGGTGTTGGGATGAGGAAACCCAGTGAACACTCACCAATCGGACGACTTCAGGTTGGCGAGGCCCCGGGGATGTCGAAGCGACACACGTAAAAGAATACTAACACACAGAAACATCAGTTCTCTCTCTGTACCTGATGAAGGAATAATTCCGAAAGCTTCTACGTTTGTGATGTTTCTGTGTTTTAGTGTTCTTTTACGTGTGTCGCTTCGACATCCCCGGGGCCTCGCCAACCTGAAGTCGTCCGATTGGTGAGTGTTCACTGGGTTTCCTCATCCCAACACCTTGTTGCCATACATATATCCATTTTACCTTTCCTTTTCCGTAAGCTGTTATATATATATATATATATATACACACACACATACATATATATATATATATATATATATATATATATATATATATATATATATATATATTACACACACACCTCAGAAGTTATATTTTAATCACACTACAAAGTCCCGTTGATGTTCATCTCCGCTCGTATGGGTTTGGTGCCTTTTGCAAGTCGCGCCTATGGCAAATTTCACCTCCGTCGTACCGTAGCTACGGCACTGATTACGCAGCATACCTTTAGGGCGTAGGTCAACATACCGACCCGGCTAATTTCTAGCGACAGCGTAAAAAACACCACCCAACAACACTCCTAACTGGATGTATGAGAGGAAGGAATTATCCGCGAAGGAAAAATGTTGGGCATCCCGGACAATCAGAATTAAATATTGAGGGATTATACACAGTCATTGCTCTCGTCGGCAATTTATCACATTAACTAGGGAACACAACCCGGTCGATAAATTCTCTCTAAAATGTCACGCCTTCGGATGGAAATTGTCTCCTGTGACGGAGACCAAAAACAGTCGAACCGATTTAAAAAAAAAGGAGTAGCGAGGCAATCGACGCGCGGCTGCTCCAGCGAAATATTTCGTCGTCGAACCGATAATGTTCTTTGGAGCAATACCGGAAAAGGAAGCGATGCGACCTTCATATCGACGTATCACGTTCGATAAAATCCATCTGGAAGTATAGCCTATTAGGTTTCCTTCCGCCGCCGAATTAAATCCGCCACCGAGGAAGGAAATTTATGCGCGAAAGGAAGGAATTACCGAATCCGGCCGTTTGGAAAATTTTGATCGCCGCTTCCACATCAGCCATTTATTTTTTATGAAGAAAAATCTATGGCCGACTTCGGTAGAGGGGCGGTTAGCGCGTACGGATCCCCCGGCTAGGGTCGCGTGTTCTAATCCTGCCGAGGGCATGGTCGTACGTGCTCCTTCTTTGTTATCGTTGATGTATCACCGTAAAAAAAGACCATAAAGTGATTTTCATGAGATGGATAAAATTTAACGACAATAAATAAATAGAAACATCTTGAAACTTACTCGTAGAAACGTTTATACCTTGCTAAATGCTTATTTTTGATTTAAAATTATTTATTTATTTAAAATAAATCTTCGTGGAAATTTGAAACTGATTCAACACGAATTAGAAATAATTCGTGGGCCAGATTGCATGCGCCTCTACATACCCTTATTTAAGCACGTTGAAGCATTTTGTCGCATGACCTATTCATAATCCACACTCTAATTGGATTAATCACACACACATAAAGTACGTTATACCTCGCGATAACCTGGAAATTACAGCCGCACGTAGGCTTAAACCTAACGATAATTCATGCGAAATCGTTTGCATTTCGACTAACGAGAATATTAAGAATTGTGTTAACCTTGAAAGAAGGTTTAACGAAAAATACGTCTATTGAAACAATTTACTGTCTCGATAAACGAGAATGACTAAAAAAAAGAACGGAGCAAGCATTTTCAAAGCTTCAAATTAAGAAATGATTGTTTTGATAACAAAGTTAAACCTCCTGGATAAAACGATGAACAAGCAAGAGCGTTTAGTCGGCTTTGACGATGGTTCGTTCATAGCTGTGCAAATCAGATGCGAGACTGTGTAATGGCTGTGGATTTGGGATTGGAAATTCATCTGAAAATTAAGTTATCACCGCAGAATTGGAACCACCATTGCTTGTGTTTGTTTGTTAACTCCTAAGTGAGCCATTTCAAAGAATTATACTTCATCCGAAAGGTAGAGAAAAGGAAAATTTACAATGATTTTTCGTAGAGATCACGAGTTTGAGTACAAGTGTGTCCCTGCGCTCCTTGATAAATGCACGAGAATTTCTGCATCGCATTTTAAATGGCCAAATTTTGAATGGTTATAATCGAGATACGAACTCGATGCTTGGGCATTCGCAAGCCTGGAGGAACGTGAATTACATTTATTGAAGAAAGAATCCGGATCCAAGAGGTATTAGGGCAAAATTGTTTGTAATCCGAAGAAACGCCTATTTTTCATGACCCTTAACATTACGAAATTATGATTGGCATGGTAACAGGATGGTTTTTAGCGGCCTCTTTGCGTTTAGTGTATTTCATTTTGCATTTTTCAATCTTTTTATTTAACCAGATTGCGTCGAGTTTATTACTAAGCCGTAAATATTAAAAAAAAATTTAAATTTAATATATTTTTAACGGAATTGAAGAAAAATTGAATCACTTACGGGCAATAGGCAATAGCATTGTTATATTCCGTGGACTCGATGAAGTTAAGTTATATTTATTGCAACTGTTATTTATAATGTAGATTTTTATTAAAAATTTGCTTTCTATCCTCTAAATTTTTCAACTCCAATATTCTGCCATGAATTAGTTCGATATAATCAGTTAAGAATAATATAATATAACAAGAAAAGTAAATTTTGTTTGTTTCGTAGTATAAAAAGTCTTGAAAAACCGCAATCTGACATTCATTTATAATTTGTCTTTTATTTAGAGGGTATTAACGCTGGATTTGTGATTCTCATCGGATTTAGCGCCTCCTTTAAGAATTATGGCTTTGATGCAAATGTAGAATTACATTTTAAGAAAGAGCGGAATTACGTCAAAATAAAAGTTTCTTCGAATAAATTAAGTAGGTTCTTCGCTGTAAAACGCCATTGGTATTCAATTACATTTGAACCTCGCAAATTACAAATACGGCTTCCTAAATAGAACAAAGGGTTTTCAAAAAAGTCAGCTTCAAGAAAGATATTAAACCAATTAGTCCCTTAATTAAAGCCTTCCTTGAACTTTAATTAAGAACAAGCTTTTAACATAGCGAATGGAGATATAGTGAGGATGGACAATTAGGCAGAGAATTTTATAATAGAACGTAATTATTCGCAGTCATTCGCTCATTATTACGATATACACTCTAGGAGTTCGCGTTTATTTGACTTATAAGAAAGGATAGAGTCGATATATTTAAAGTCCCAAAACAAGACAAAGGTCAACTTACGTTAAAACGCATAACAGTCAAATAATAAATATAAAAATGTAATAAACACGGGCTGACCAAAGATAAAGAAGCCCTGTACGGTTACACGGTAAAATAAAATGCACAAGGTTGTAATACAATGACTTATATTAAGCACAACAATTACATTAAATTCGGAAAATGTATTAGATTAAAAATTGAATCGCACCTATAAAAAGCAGCGAAATATTAAATCCTCCAAAGATTGTCAATAAACTTAAAGAAAAGCACACGGACCACTCGGTATAACAATATCATGAACATAAAAATATTAAAATATTAAAGAAAAATCAACAATGTCAATATTTGGAAGCGAGGCCAGTCAGGCATTATACGTGGACGAGAGTTAATGAGAGGGCGGAGGTAGGGAGGAGGGAAGGGAGGGAGGGAGAGAGGGGAGAGAGAGGGAGAGAGAGAGGGGGGAGAGAGGGAGGGGGAGAGAGGGAAAGAGAGATAGATAGATAGATAGATAATCGTCTTTATTCGGGCGAGAGAGAGAGGGGGAGAGAGAGGGGGAGAGAGAGGAAGAGAGAGAGGGGGGAGAGGGGAAGAGAGGGCGGGAGATGGGGGAAGAGGGGGGTGAAGAGGGGGGAGAGGGGTGAAGAGGGGGGATGGGGAGACAGTGGGGAGAGAGGGTAGAGAGAGAGAGGGAGAGAGGGGGGAGAGAGAGGGGGAGAGAGAGGGGGAGAGAGAGGGGGGAGAGAGAGGAGGGAGAGAGAGGGGAAGAGAGGGAGAGAGAGGGGAGGAGAGAGGGGGAAGGGGAGAGGGTGAGAGGGGAGAGAGGGGGGGAGTAGTAGACGTAGAGAGAAGAAATAAGGTTTAAGTTAAAAATGTTGAAATTAGAAACGATGGATCAATAATCCGTTAGCAGCAGCCAACGTATCTTTTGAGTTTGAATGCCTGCATCTCAGTTAGTTGTTATGGCGAACACGAGAGATATGTTTTAGAGTTGAAGACTTTATTTATGTCGTAAGGGTCACAATTCATCTAAATTATTTACAAAATTCAATGCTGATACCGGAGAGACATTAAGAACAAAAAAGAAAAGGAAAGAGAAAATATGAGTACAACATATAAGACTGCTAAAAAATCAGGAGTTTCATATATCTCACCGCTCCAGGCACACGATATTCAAATATTTGTACATTTTACGCAAACCAATGCATTTTTGCGCAAAAACGACGAGCTACAAAACTTTCCAGCAACGAATTTCGAAATTAGCTTTAGAAATGTTAGGCACTGCATTCTTCTCACGTTTAATGATTCGGCGCGCGTACGGAAAATACTACGCCGAACTCGTCTTTAGCCTTGATCCAAAAAGAGATGATTTATGAATCTTCGATGAAAACGGCAGTCGTAAACATCAATCGTGGAGGTTTGGGAGTCGAAAATGACGCCTTTTTACGATAAGATGCGGTGAGGATAAATCCTACGTGAATTCTCCAGTGGTCCATAAACTATTGGCCCTTTAGTACGTAATGCATGTCGACATCTATCTGTAACGCGTTAGCTATTTGTATACGCAGGTTAGCTAAGTTGCGTATAAAGCTACAATTATTGATAAACGCGAAACACAAGTAATAGGATATCCGAGTCCACGGTCGATCAAAATCAACGGCTCTCCGCCTTACCTCTCCAATCACCCCAGAAACATCATCACAAAATTCCAAAAACCAATTTACGTAGCTCTACACGTAAATGACTACATTATGGGACAGGATCTCAATTCCACGCAAAGCAAAAATTATAAACAAGAAACAAACAACAAAAAGGTCGAAAAATGTGACATTTGAAGCATGTCCGCCAAAATGGAAAATTTTCCATTCAAATCGCGTCGAGAGACACGACGTAATTACTTAAAAATTCTGTTTTGAATTCCATTTAGAAACTTTTAAGCCCAAAATTAACTTTTAGATCTTGTTCCGGATATGTTGGCGGAAAGCTCAGCTGGAGGATGCTCTCTGCAAGGTTTCTCTTTCTCCCCAACCTCTCTATCTCTCTCTACCCCTCTATTCTTCATCCTTTTCATTCTCTTCCTCTCTCTCTATCCCTATTTCCTCAGTCATTCCCCTCTCGATTTCCATTCTCGTTCTCTTTTGGACTGGGACTTTGCTACAGAGATCGCATACTCCCGTATTTGCTGTCGTCAAACAAATGAATTGAATTTTAAACCTGGAACGCTCTCACGTACATACAAAGAAATAATTTTCAGAGCGTAAACTGGAAATTTTTACCAGCGACTTGGGAAACAGTTGACTTGAAAGAAAACTGAAACTTTGGCGCGTCTATCGTATGTTTACATTCCAATCGGAGTATCAGAAAAACAACCAATATTAAAAGGTCGAAAACCCAGGAAGGAATGATTTTTAAAAACTTGGCGCTCACGCCGCCATTGGACATCACTAAGGCGCAACTAATTCACGCTAGGAAATGCATAGACATTCCCTTTGTGCGAACGTCCTCGTCGGATCGAGCACCCGACACAAACGTTGCGCGATCAAAATTTCAAATCCTTGGCTGCATTTCAAATTGAAGGAAGCAGACGGCTCGCAATCAAAATCGAAAGACACAACGCATCTGAGGGAACGCAAAAGGAAATAATGATGACCTCTCTCGATGCATGGGATCGTCAGCTTAAACGAGCGGAAGGAAGGATGGCACCAGCGGAAATAAAACGGCCTGAAAGGAAGAATTTGCGCGAGGAGAAAAATCCCCAAGAACCCCTTTTTCCCTCTCTCTCTCTCTCATTCTCCATCTTTATTTTTCTTCCGCGCCCCTTCCACTCCATGCAGGCTCCGTTCCACGCTCATTATTTCTTCTTAAATAATGAAAGAATTCCGTGCGTAAATATTTTAAAACCCACGCTATTGCGCTCGTTAATGCGAAGAAAGATGTCTTCGCTCGCTCTACCGGTGCCAGGGGAAAAATTGGTACCGTTGGCGCGTCTTTTTTCGTATATCATCATTGCATATGTGTGTGTGTAACAGAGGTGTAACTGGAATATATGGCGTCTATGGCAAAATTTTAAGGAAACGCCTTGTTTACGTAGAATATGATTTTTGCCACATTTCCATAAAGAATACTAGCGTTTTTATTAACAATAACTCAAATATTTGAGTATTAAATTAATATTTATTTATGGAAAAATAAACTTTTGGCATTTTTGTGGGAACGTTTGGCGCCTTTTGCAAGCGGTGGTGGTGTAAAATGCCACCTTCGCCATTCCCTAGTTACGGCACGCACACACACATATATATGTATATATAAATGCTTACGGAAGAGGAAATGGGATGATAAAGAGATGGCAGCAAGTTGTTGGGAAAGGAAGCCCAGTGAGCACTCACCAGCAAGATGACTTCAGGTTAGCTAGCTGCTGGGGGTGTCGAAGTGACACACGATAAACAAACAATACATTACGGAAGCTTTCGGGGGTGATCCCTTCGTCGGCACAGGAGAGAGACAACTGATGGCGGTTGATGCGGATGTTGAGGGGATTGCTGGCGAGGCCAACATAAAAAGCGGGACTTTAGGTGCATCTCAGGAGGTAAATAATATTGCAGGTGGTGCAGTTGGTGGGAGAAGTTCTGGGGTGGGTGACGTTAGTTGTGAAACTGAAAAAGAATTGCAGGGAGGGGTTTATTGGGCATGTGAGACATCGGGGTCTACCGCAGGGGTGAGATCCGGCAAGGTGCAGAGGAGTGGGTGCTGGGGGTTCTTTTTTTCCATAAAATGTTTGCCAGATTAGGGGGACGGCGGAAGGAGAGGATCGGCGGTCTAGGAAATGGAACCTGGTGGGGGGAGGATGTGAGGATAGAGTGGGCGGCTTTTAGGATATTCCTGAAAATATCGTGAATGTCGGGGGAAAAGGGTGGTTAGGGTGAGATTGAAGGTGGAATCGGTGATGGCGTGGTTATTGGGGTGCAGGTTAGGGGTAGTGGGTGCGACTGCTCACCGGATTTGGTCCCGGATCAGATCTGGCGGCTATCCGCGTTGTAGAAATGCATGTTCGATGGTGGAGCAGTACTCGGGCAACGAGTCTCCGAGCAGATTCTCCACCCTCGGCGGGCTAGGGCGTAGGGAATTGAGGTTTTGGTGTGGAGGGGATGGCAGCTGTCGAAGTGGAGATATTGAAGGCGGTTGGAGGGCTTGAGGTGCACACCGGTGTGGGTTCTGTTTTCCCGGATGAGAGATCAACATCCGGGAAGGTGATGTTGTAGGCAAAGGAGTGGTGGGTGAAGGAAAGCGTGGGATGGGATGAGAGGCACTGTAAAAAGGATTGTAGGGAGTCAGGTCCATGCGCTCAGAGAAGAAATATGTCGTCAATATACCTCAGCCATAGGAGTCTGGGATATACGACAAGAATGCGATCCTCCCATTCACCTAAGAAGACATTGGCTTAGAAGGGCGCCAAGCGAGAGCCCATCGCAGTACCTTTTATTTGTAGGTGGTGGCGCCCTCCGAAAGAGAAGTTGTTTATTTGGAGCATTCCAGCCAGCTCCGTTAGGAAATGGGAGGAGAGTCTTGCGTCAGATGGTCTTGAGTCCAGTGATTTTCACAGGGCGGACAGCGCTTGGTTGTGAGGAATGTTGGTGTAGAGGGAGCAGACGTCTATAGTGGGCATGATTGTGTTAGGTGGGAGAGGGAAAGGGATTAATTTGAGGCGTTGTAGTAATTGCTTAGTGTCTTTGATAAAAGATGAGATTTGACGGACGAGAGGTTGTAGGTGGGAGTCAACAAAAGCAGAGATGCGTTCCGTGGGAGAGTTGAAGCTGAAATTGTGTTTCTTTAACGTGTGTCACTTCGACACCCCCAGCAGCTCGCCACCTGAAGTCATCTTATTGTTGAGTGCTCACTGGGCTTCCTTATCCCAACAATCCGTCTGCAACAACTTCCACCACGGGCCACCAGACTGCGCCACTAAAGCACCCATGCCGATATATGTCGTTTATATCTCAAAAACGGAAAGAGATAATGGTTCAAAATTTTCCAGGATTGCTTGAATTACATATAAAATGTGATTGAAGATAACATATTTGGAAAAAAGACTCTGGTTCAACTCCAGGAAATTATTTCTCTTTCCTCTTTCTCATAAGGTAACACGTAAAAAAGGACTTTTCGACGTGCAGGCTTTTCTTATTTTGAAAAATAAAATTAGAAAAGTTTGACCATAGATCTTCGGATCCGGACCATTCTAAAGAAAACATTTCCAAGTTTTTTTATACTATTCGTCTTTTTTCGCCTTCAGTTCGAAATCGCTCATGTTAATCAATTGAATGCTATATTTTGGAAAAATATTGACATTTTAACGGGATGTTGCCTTGCCTAACAACTACATTGCTAAACCTCGAAATCCTATTGTTACTTCAATTCATAGAGGTTTAAGCGTGATTTGAAGGCTTTTATTAAGAGAATGAGAGAAACACGAAAGGAGGGGGAAATGATTTTCATAGCAATCAATGTAAACAGCATTCTTTGCGTTATTTACGAGAATGGATACCTAAAAATCAGAAATACTATTAAAAGAGATTAAAAATCTTAATAATGAGCTAAATTCAATATTATTGAAATAGAAACGGTATGAAAATCTGAAGAACGTGATTGAAATTTAAAAAAACAAGCAGATCATGTAAAAATTTTATCGAGTAAAGGATTGTATGATAGGTTACGAGAGTTAGGTAGAAGAATGGAGGACTTGACGACGGTTTTGGAAATAGGGAGAGAAAGAGAGGTTTAAAAGACACAATGAATCACAAAAATAACAATAAAAGGCTATGTTGTCCGATCGTTGGTCTGACAATGAGTGTCAAGCAATTAAAACGCAAATAACGCATTCATGGATGTTGATAGAAAATTGAAAGTTGGCAGAAATAATCTAATCAAATGTAAAAATGCTTTGTAGAAAGAAAATTTACGAAAAAATCCCCGAGTTCGACTCCAGGGTATTATTTTCATTCTTCATAAGATAACACTCAAAAATCGACATTTTGTCGTGCAGGATTTTCTTCTTTTGGAAATTAAAATTGGAAAAAATCTGAACTACGTTCATCCGATTTGAAATATTTTAAAGAAAAATTAATAAAGTCACTTATTCTATTGTTCTTTTTCCAAAATCGCTCATTGGTTTATCTTGACAACCAAATGCTGTGAGAAACATAATTAATTTAAATAATGATTGTCACAATAATTTATTTAAAGTTAAAAATTTTAATTCCGTTTTTTATTAATTTGAACACGTCATTTTTGACGGCTAATTGCTCTAGTATATATATGTCGCGGTAAATGTGCGTAGTCCGGTAAATGCGTACATTTCCCGGTTAATGTGCACATTTACCACCAAGTTCGGCAAATGTAAATTGAATTAGGGAAATGTACACATTCACCTAGAGGCACTGGTAAATGTGGATAAACGTCGCAACACAGGCCACAACATGGTGGCGTCGCGAACATCTGTTGCAGTTTAGAAGTACGGTAAATGTGCGTTGTCCGGTAAATGTGTACATTTCCTGGTAAATGTGCACAAATAATTAAACTAAATTTGAGCATGAAGGAAAATTTTACTCGGCCCCACCGGGTTGGGTAAGTTAGTCGATGTGTTCCTGGTTACTCCTCACGTTCACTGTGTTCCCCACTCGGTTTGGGAAGCGTTCATCTTAATATATACCAGTGGAGCAGAACCCTTGATGAATTTCTTAATAAATGAACGTAATTATTAAAGTGTAGCATTTCTCATTCTTACTTATTTCCTCATTTACCAAGGCAAATCGGTAAAAGTGCACATTTACCGATTACGTACCTTTACCGTAATATATATATATATATATATATATATATATATATATATAACAACTTACGGAAAAGGAAAGGTAAAATGAATATATGGATGTCAACAAGGTGTTGGGATGAGGAAACCCAGTGAGCACTCACCAATCAGACGACTTCAGGTTGTTGTTGAACTTTAAATTATGTTTGTTCGCATGAACGGCCACCGGCAGCGGTCGTTTGAGAATGACGCTGTTGCGGTGGCCATTCATGCGAATGTTGAGGGGATTGCTGGTGAGGCCAACATAAAAGGCGGGACATTGGGTGCATCTCAGGAGGTAAATGATATTGCGGGTGGTGCAGTTGGTGGTGGAAGTTATGGGGTAGGTGATGTTGGTTGTGGGACTGGAGAAGGAGTTGCAGGGGGGGTTTATTGCCCAATAAATAAATAATTAATAATAAATAAATAAATTGCGAACAAACATAATTTAAAGTTCAACAACTGCTTCACAGTGAGAGTCATTCGCGCTCTCCCCGACAATGCTTCGGCTCCCCAACTCCGTCAGTGGGAGCTTTCGCATATCCATCTCCTAAACTCCTTCACTCCCCCAGGCCTCAACCTTCGATAGCTTTTCACACCCTTTCTGTCTTCTCCCAACACCCTACCCATCCCCAACCCCCTCCGTTTCCTCCAATCCTCGACCTTTCCGCACTACCCTTCCACCCCATGCCTCCACCCAGTGTCACCGCCATCAGTTCTCTCTCTGTAGCTGAAGAAGGAGTAGTTCCGAAAGCTTTACGTTTGTGATGTTTCTGTGTTTCTGTGTTATTTTACGTGTGTCGCTTCGACATCCCCGGGGCCTCGCCAACCTGAAGTCGTCTGATTGGTGAGTGCTCACTGGGTTTCCTCATCCCAACACCTTGTTGACATCCATATATATATATATATATATATATATATATATATATATATATATATATATATATATATAAACGTTAGAGATATTCCTTATACAGTCGGACTCCGAGTACACGGCTTCAAGTTACGCTGATTCCCATATACGCGTTCCATATAATGACAAATACTTCAATTTACACGGTATCCTGCTTCACGTTTTCACGGTAAGCGCTTTTTATATACAGCGCAGACCAATTCGGCCGCGCATGCAGCCAAAATCATAAACAGTCTTTTTCCAGCTTCGCTACCCTCTCGTCTCGTTATTGATTTTCCATCGTTTTTGTTTAATTTAACCCCTGAAAATCAAAGAAAGCTAGTGATGCTTTGCCGAAGAGAGTGTACAAGTCTATTACACTGAACGTTAAAACAGAAATATGTCAAGAGAATGGAAATAACTTGAAAACCGGAGAAAAATTGTTATAACCCGGATCTTCCACTTACTGAGAGAATATTCTTCCGTTAAACTATCGTAACAGATTAATTCACCCGTATCTGAATGTTTTCTTTGGTTTAATAGAATTAATTTGTGAATAGATACCGATAATTACTTAATTTTGGGTTTTTACCCTTTTACATATACACCTATTTTCTGTAGAATTAATTCCTCGAGTTATGCGGTTTCCAGGAACGTATCCCCCGTGTAACTCGGGGTCCGGCTGTACCTCCTTTTCTTCATTTCCTACAGAGTATAAATCCGGACTTTCTTCAGCAACATTTAATCCTTTAAAGGATAATGACCCGATTACAACTTAATCGTCCAAGTGCAGACGTTAAGTTGCGATTATTCTACCGCTAAGAACAAGCTACCGTCGTCTCCCTCTGCATCACTCCCCGTTAGGTCATTATAAGACGATAATTTCAGGAGGTTGAACCCTTACGTCCGAAGGCGGCCGCAGAACGTTCGAGATTACCTTCCCGTGAGCAACTTGCGTGAGCGGACATGGAAGTCCGTCAAATTGCGTACAAACCCAATGGTTTTGCTATAATTGCGGTCCCGATGATTTTCTTTTAAGTGGGGTTAACAATTTACGCGTTGGTATCCGTAGAAAAGGAGAAAATAACGTGTCGAAAAAAACCTCCCCGCCAATCAAATGGGAATCGAAAAATACGGGCTCCCCAATTAAGTGTCAAATGGGGAGAACCATGCCTTAATGAAACCCGTCGTTCCAATTCCATCTCCCGTGGAGACCGGTGAAATCGTCCAATTCGCCAAACAACGACGTCACGTCGCCCTTTTTACAGGAATTTTATCCCAGGAACCTGACCAGCTTTGGAATTGTGCGCCCTTCCGGAAAGGACGGCAACGACCGAACACCAAGGTCACCGAAACCGTCGTTGGAAAATTATGGCAGATAAAAATTCCCGTCAATCACATGATATTGGGGATCACAAAATCGAAGACACGGCGAATATCCCCTCGGGGTCTTTTTCAAAGGATAAAATTGACACTTCCTAAAATCGAATAAGAGCCTTAGACCTATTTGAAAAGACAACAAACAAACTTTTTGGAAAGGTACTACGTATAGGCTAAGGCACAGATTTTATGAGGCGTAAAATTGCGTATGTGTGTATTTTTGGCTAATCAACCTTTTGGATTATTATAGAATATAGTATGTGTGTGTATGTAAGGGACTTTAAATGTTTCTCTCTATAAGCAAGTTCCAATCATCTTAATAGCTGTGCACGTATCTCAGACTATCTTCGTTTAGTTGAATGATACCATGGATCTTTATTTCATCCATTCTTTCTCATTTTTTATATTGCTCCCAGAATTGCATTAGCTGCGAATGAATTTATGAGTTGAATTTTAGGGATCGTTTTTTCCTCATGGCTTCGCGGGCCGCATTGAATGCTCTCGATGGACGTAGGAGGCCCATCTCTGGTCTGTATTATCACTCGCCTCTCTCCTATTCTTTTTAGTAATTCCTCGTTTTTCATCCTATGTCCATTTTACCTTCAGCATTATTCTCCATGAACACATTTCGAAGCTTTTCAAGTATTTTATATCATTTATTATTAGGGCCCATATTTCTGCTCCATACAAAGCGGTAAACCACTTGCGGATGGGTAGAGTTGGGTTCGCTTGGGTGGGTTTTTGCTTAGGGTTGGGTTAGGTTCATCACTGAATTTTAACTTTCGTAATTAGTATTCAAAGATGGCTCAAAAAACTTTTTGGCGTAAGCTGAATCAAAGTTAAAACTCCAGCAAAAAACAAGTGGCGTTAGCCCGATTCATTTCGCCCACTAAGTGGGCATTTTCAAGGGCGACGTTCCTTCGACAGGGATGGAGTATCACTTCAAAATGCTGATCCTGAATGGTTTCAAGAGTCGCACGGGCACTATGAGGACGGGCATTGTCTTGTTGCAAACAAACCCCTTTTCGGACGAGTCCCCGACGTTTGGACAGGATTGCAGGCTTCAGTCCATTCTTAAGAATCTTAGGAATCACTATTGACAGTTGTCCCTTTTTCCATATATCTCTCCAAAATTACTCCATTTTTGTCCCAAAATGCAATCAACATCGCTTTACATGCGGATACTATCGCTTTGAATTTATTTGGCTTCGGTGAGCTTGGATGCCGCCATTCTTTACTTGCTCGCTTACTCTCAGGCTGAAAGTGATTGCCCCATGTCTCATCCCCGGTCACTATGCGGTTCAAGAATCTTCCCCTTCAGCTTCATACCAAGAGAGTAGCACAGAGCAGGCGTCAACACGTTGTTGCTTCAGGTCTTCAGTGAGTTGTTGGGGCACCCACCTCGCACAAACTTTATTGAATCCAAGCTCTTTGTGGACAATACAGTGAAAAGATCCAACGCTAATGTCCAATTTCTTGCTGATTTCTTTCACTTTAATGCGACGGTTTTTGCGAGTGAACTTATCAACGGCAGAAATGTTCTCCGGTGTGACTACGCGATCAGCCTGGCCTGGCCAAGCAGCATCTTCCACATTTGTACACCATTTTTAAACTTTTAAACCCATTTATACACTCTCCTCTGTGATAAACCGTTATCTCCATAAACATTAACCATCCTCTTGTGTATTTCAATTGGTTTAACTCCTGCATTCAAAAATCGTATCAATGATCTCAACTCCAACTTGTGCAATGTTCTATACGAGATGTCATATTTATATGACAAGGGGTACCAAATACCACAAAATATCTCACCAAAATAATAATAACAATAAAAAAATAACTAACAACAATAATAGCAACAAAAATAACAATAATAACAGGATTTCATACTTCTTCCCAATTTCTTTCCACTTTTGCTGTTTTCATTTGAACCACCCTTGTATGTGTATATATCATTATATATAGACGTTCCTTATAGAGGAGGAGGAGGATATAAAATACTATAGTATGTTTCTCGTCTTATGAAGCTTGACCTTCACATAGCAAGTAGCCTATGAGAACCTTTTCCCTCTCCCCCGTCACCCGCGGCTTTCGAAATGCATGGAAAAACCTAACAGCATTGCCAGATATCCGCTCTTGAAATGATCTGCTTGCGAATGAAAGGCGACGCGTCGCAGAAAAACTTACGGTCATTGTTTATTACTACCGGCCATTTTCCATTGCGTTAAAATGATAACAAGGTGCAAAGTGAAAGCGATAAAGAGATCGCAACGGAAGCGTGAACGCAGTAGAGCTGGCAACATAGTCGACTAAGAGCGATGTGAACAGCACGATGGCGAGAGAGAGAGACTGAGCTTCTCCCCTCTCCGTCGCCCGTTACTCGAGCGTTGATTGGATGCAGAAATAGTCACTCACAGAGGATTTCAAGGTCAAGCTTCATAAGACGAGAAACATACTATAGTAATTGGTGCTTGCATTCTGCAAGCAATTTATTATTTTTACATAAGAGAAAAACGAAAATCGCTCCGGAGGTGAAATATTTAGAATTAAAAAATATTTGTAATGATGTAATATGAAAAATGAGTGTTTTTTTATGTTGAGATGATATGCTTGCAGAATGCAAGCACCAACTACTAGTATGGGGACCAAGTTGGCAGGCTGCTGGGGGCGTCGAAGAGACACGTTAAACACACGAACACAAAAAACACGCAAGCTTGTCGGGCCTATGCCCTTCTTCAGCGATAGAGTAACTGAAAGTGACACGCTGGGCGCGGAATGACAGGGTGATGTGGGGAGGTTGATGATTGGAGGAGGCGGGGAGTAGGAAGGGTGGATAGCCAATAAGGAGGGAGTGTGGTGAGGTAAAGTGCGAATAGCTACAAAGTAACAGAGGAGACATTAGAAGGGGGCTAATAGGGTTAGCGGAGGATGAGGCCAGGCGGGGAGAAAGAGTCAAGAAGATGTATATGTGATAATTCCCAGTGTCGGAGAAGGGGGGTAGGAGTGTCATTGGGTAAGGCACGAATAACCCTTACATTGTAGCAACTATTGAAGTGGACATTGTGGTCATTGGCGTGTAATGAAACTGGGAGGGGGCGTGTGAGAGAGACGCTATTCCTGTGACCGTTCATGCGAATATTTAACGGATTGCTGGTGAGGCCTACGTAAAACGCGGGACAAAGAGTGCAGGTAAGGAGGTAAATGACGTTATGGGTGGTGCAGTTGCTTCTAGAGGTGATGGGGTAGGTGATGTTGGTGGAGGGACTCGAGGCGTATATTACCACGCGTAAATATGACTCCTCACGACTTCTGTTTTCAGTTGATACATAGTGTAAGATTCACGAAGCATGTGGCTGCATTCAGCTGCAACAATGTATGTAACCGAGGAATGGCCCTCTCGACGGAGGTTCGGATCGTCGAGTTAGTCGTCGAAAGGTGGCGTAATATGGCGGCCAAAAATCGATCGAACAAAGCTAGGCAGAAATCATTAAAAGACTATTTTGTTAAATAATATCAATAAATTGTTCCTTTAGTTTAGTTACGTATGCATGAAATAAATTTTCTGAATATATATAGGCCTATTTTTAATACCTAAAAATGAAACTTTCGTTTTATTCGAGTTTAGCTTTATGCCCATAAAAATAACTATAAACTTCGTTTTCTTGGTATATAAAAATGCCAAATCTGTATTATAATCGGCTTGATCTTGTCTACGAGCTCGGAGCGTTTTTATTGGTTAATGGTCAGCCAATCAGACATCATTTATCTCGTTGCCTGTAACTGTATACTTTGGTTACATTATGTTTAACTAAAGCTAAACATAAACAAGTAACATACGCGTGCGAAATTAATACATTGGTATTAGTGTTAAAATTTAATTGAAGTTTTATCTAAATAATATCAATAAGTATAATATTTTGTTTATAAGTATAATACATGAGTAAGCATAATATTTACATAGACCTAAAAATTTTACTAGCTGAAATGCCTGGCTTCGCTCGTGAAAAGTTTTCTTTTAAGTAGCAAACTATTTTTATTGATATATCACTTTTAATGCCATATTACAATAAAACTAATACAATAAATTCTGAAATTTACTTACTTTCGCTGTTGGGTAGCCCAAGTTTACCAAACGTTCCCCATTCCTTAATTACGCAAGCGATATTTACATTAACATTTACTATTTTATGTATTGTATTGCAAAGTTTTACCATTAGTATAATTACGCATTAACGTCTTACTTAATATTCACATGTATAGATGCACCAAAGCCTTTAAAGCAGCAATAAAATCATGTGGATTGTGTCAAACCGTAAACAATAAACATCATCTTGGTTACCGAACAAATATAAGTAGATGTATCGATTTATGTTGCGATAAATCTTCCAATGTTAATGGTAAAAGATAACAATGTTATAATATTCCTTAAAAATCATTTGACTAACTTTAAAAGTATTCATAGACTATATTTAATCCATTTGTACCCTTTATCTTGCCGTTGGCTATTCTTCTTCTACGGCTCACCACGGCGTGGACTTTCCTTGGATTAATCTTTACGTGGCTATCTCCCTTTGAGGAGGACAACAATTAAGAAAGTTAGCTTTGTTGCCGCCTGGAAAATGTTAATAAAAGTTTTCGCTTAAAGGATAATTTCGAGCGATTTAACATGTAATATGACTAAACATGAACATAATTAAAATATTCAGTCTTTCATGCGTAAAATAAGCCATTTCCCGTGATCGTAAGTTAATATTTAGGTATATTTATATCCACATCAGTGAAGGGCTGCATGGCATTTTGGGGTTTCTCCACACCATTTTCCATGCATTCTTACGGAAATAGTATTTTGTTGACCCGATGGGGTATGAGACCCCACGGCCTGCAAACCTAGACCAAGTTGTTCCTTTGGTCCATAGGATAGCCCATGAAACTTTTGAATTCGATAGCTTCAACGGTGTAAAACGTATAAAGAACATACATACACACATACACTAAAATGTTTATAAGATTACATCTTTTTAACTCTTACTTCATTAAACATTAAAAGAAGTCCCACAGGTGATATAAAACTAATACAAGTGTTAAAATTTAATTGAAGTTTCATCTAAATAATATCGGTAAGTATAATATTTTGTTTATAATTAAATATATGAATAAGCATAATATTTACGCAGACCTAAAATATATTGATTTTGTTATATTTTTTCTCTTAGTTCTTAAAACATCAAAAGAGACTCCTAAGTGATTAAAAAAGTTAATTTTTGAAAGCTTGCGAAGGAGAGAAAATTGACAAGTCCAATTTTTTTAGAACATCCACATTGATAAACTTCATGAAATAATAAAATGTAATATAGGATTCAGGCCTTAAAACGTATTGTTACTTCAGACGCCAAATATGATACAACCTAATCTACAACTTGAAGAATATATACAATTTTTGTTTAATTCCATTGGTGGATTAAAGATCGGCCATTTAGTAGTTAAACACGGTAGCCGAACAAACATTGTAGAATCTTGCTTAAAAGTAACAAAATATGGAAGAGCCTCACGGTCATGAAGTTAACAAAGAATTTGCGCATTTTGTAGGAAGAAGAGTTTGGCCAAAATTAAAGTACCATTTAGTTGTCAAACAAATAATGTCGATTCACTGATTGATGAAATATTTGATTTTCAGTCAAATGATGTCATTATAACCGAGCGAAACTTTATTCTAGAAATAAATCGGTTGGGAACATTAATAAAAAAATGTTGAAGTTTTCTGGAGAAGAAAGAAAATATTTAAGCTCAGATTGCGTAATAGACAACGAAAATGATGCATTTCATATAGCAACAGAAACTTGAAATAATTTCACACCATCCGGAATGTCACCTCACCAGTTTCTACTACAAACAGAAGCAATTGTTATGCTATTAAGAAACATGAATACTAAAGGTGGACTATGTAATGGTACACGACTTATCGTCATTAAAATGATGACTAATATTTTGGTATCAAAAATAAAAACTGAAACACACTATGCCAGAGAAGTTTTTATACTAAGAATTGATTTGACACCTCAAGAAAAGGAGACAATTTCCAATTAGATTATCTTTTGCCATGACAATTAACAAAAGTCGGGGCAAAGTTTTGATAGGGTCGGAGTTGATTTAACTGATGACGTTTTTACTCATGGACAAGCCTTTTCAAGAGCTTTTGTCTTAATTTTTTTACGAAGTAGGAGGAATTTCAAAATGTTGTCTTTAAAGAAGTATTGGAAACAAATAAATTGTAAAAATTATTCAATAAACATTTTAGAATTCCTGTATTAAGTATTAAAAATTGCGGATAATATTTCAGATTTGTAATGCAGGCTTTTCTAGTCATTATATAAGTTGCGAGATAAAAATAGTAAAATTTATGACTGGTAAAAATAAATTGGGTTACGTACTATGTTCTGTTTAATGCAAATGTGGTTAGCGCAAAGACCTTCCGGATAGCATTCCTTGCACTAAGCAAGGAATGCATATAAATAAATGAATATATATTAAACAGGGTGGCACAATAGGGATTTTAATTAATACAAGGACATATATATATATATATATATATATATATATATATATATATATATATATATATATATAAGTATCCATAGCTGGTTCGTTCGACAGAGATAGAAAAAATACCAAATAAAAACAATTCCATCGGAATGCAATTAGCTTTTCATTAAATAATCGGCTCTCAAATATTCTGATTATATTTAAGCCAATTAAAGCGAAATTGGCGAAGAATAAACATTTTAACTGTGTAATAAATGGATGGATACCGATTATAAAAAATCTACAAACAGAGCATTCTTAATGCAAAACAGAACGTTATGGAACTTTATATTAATAACTCCACTAATAAATGCAGAGCAGCATGGAAAATCATAAAGAATGAAACTGGCATGAACGACCCTACTGTTGGTATTCCTATTTCATCCAATGAATTGACCTATTACTTTGCTGACTCTGTTAGTATGATTAAAAAACTTATACCTAAAACTAATCTTACAGTTTTTGATGGTCTCTCTAAGTGCAAATTTTCTGTTCCCCTCTTCTCATGGTGCCTTGTTACCCCATTTGAGGTTAAAAAAATGTACAACGTATGAAGAACTCTTTCTGCAAGGATGTGTATGGCATATCTAATAACCTCCTGAAACAAATAATTGATTTAATTGCTGAACCTCTTGCAATGCTCTTGAATGATTCCTTACTAACTGATATTTTCCCTGATTCCTTGAAACTGTCAAAAATATTGCCAATTTTTAAAAAGGGCAGCCGTAATGATCCCAGCAGCTATCGCCCACTATCAATAATTCCAACTCTATCCAAAATTTTTGAAATGGCTATGTACAATCAGTTGTACAATCATTTTGAACCCCACAATCTCTTCTCTCCCGTGCAACATGGTTTCAGATCTGGAATGTCTACAGTTTCTGCAGTTGAGTCCCTCCTGAACACAGTTACCTCTGCCTTTGAAAATAAGGAATTTACCACTGTTACCCTTTGTGATCTTACCAAGGCGTTTGACTGTGTATCACAAGATATTTTACTATTCAAACTGGAATACTATGGTATCAGAGGTGATGCTCTAAAGGTACTTCAGTCATATCTCTCAGGTAGACATAAATTTGTTTCTATTGACTATTGTGAATCCGAGACTCTGGAAATTCATTCTGGTATACCACAAGGTTCGGGTTTCGGTCCTCTATTGTCCCTAGTTGCTATAAATGATCTTGATCACAATGTTAGTGCTAATACTCTCTTGTTTGCTGATGACACTACCTTTATTGACCATGGTAAAAATATCAATACTTTAGCAACTAACTCAGTTCTCACTCTGGAATCTGCCAAGAGTTGGTTCTCTGCTAATGAACTTTTGCTGAATGTGAATAAAACTCAGAGTACTATCTTCTCCTTGCACGATCTACCTCATAATTATGACTCAATGAACTCTGTCAAACTCCTGGGTTTTTGGCTTGACCCTAAACTAACATGGAATGACTATATAATCATGATCTGCAATAGACTTTCTCGTGTCCTGTACATGTTGAAAAAACTTAAGCTGCATATATCTGATCAATACATTAGGTCAGTATACGTTGCATTTTTTTATTCCCAGATCACATATGGAATTCGTATCTGGGGCCATGCATTCAGTGCAAAGTCTGTATTTATGCTACAAAAAAGCATTAAGAACAATTTCTGGTGTTCCATCAAAGAAACACTTTAAACCACTCTTTGTTACCCTTAAAATTCTAACGTTGTACAGCTGCTATATCTATGTAAATATACTACATGTAAAAGAAAATTTAAAATCATTTTTCACCAGAACACAAATACATTCACATGACACATGAAAACACATGACACATGACATGAAAATTGAAATCCCCCGTGTTAGGTTAGGAACGTCACTGGTCAGCTACAATTTTTCATCTCTACGTTTCTTCAACAGACTACCAGCAGTTGCCAGAAATATCTGTTATTACGTTCAAATTCATTGTTTATTCGTGGCTTGCTGAAAAAGCCTTTTATTCCATAAATCAATACTTTGAAGGTGATATAGACATCTCTTTTCAAAGAACCTAATGTATTATTATTATTATTATGTATTATTATTATTCTTTCTCATGTCATGTAAATATTTGTATGTTATGTATATATGTCTCTCTTTGTAACAATGTTTTTAATTTCTGTTTATCACTGACTATGCCTATTCTGGTCCTGTACTGGCTAATGGCTGAATAAATGATGATGATGATTGAGTTATTTGACCTATGGGAAATTTCGCGAAAATATTCTGAGTCTGCTCCGCAGATAGTCTGCCAATCAGCCCCCAACTAATATAGTTTGCTGTCACACTCACTTCACCGCAAAATATCGCCGAATGTTTCACTGAATCGCGAGGTTTAAAAAAGGGATGGGCACGATGCCAACATGAGTAAACTCCAAATATTAAGCTCCTTCACGCTGAGAGACCATGCACACACACACACACACACGTGTTAACCGTCGCAGCAGTTATTGAGTAGAACAGTGGCGACATTTTGAGGAAATGAAAGGATCTTTTAAATGGGAAGTAGTTATTAAAATATTTTCAATATTCGGTGGATGCTGCTTAGTGTGATAGCATTGGGTTCGGTTTAATTGAATATATTAAGCGACTTATAGCAGTAAATGACAGACTTTCTTAAACTAATTTAGATTTCGGAAATCTGCGTTTGATTACAATAATCGGCTGGTAAGAATAACCAGCAATAATAATAAGCGGCACATATTCTACCGGCATCGCTAAACAATTGCTCAAACACCAAGTGCCACGTAGTCTATTGCCGGTACACTTCTATTAAAAGCCAAAAGCAGAATTTTGTATTATTGCTGAGGTAAATGTCATTGCATTGCATTCTTCAAACGAGAAATGTAATATGGAGATAATAACGACGAGTTAGATGGATAGACGCTCTTCGATAGCTCAAATGCTAGCTTAGAAATGCAGGCCGCAACATTAGAAGTTTTATTTGTTCATATGTGTATAAAGCCTTCAATTTTATGCAGAAAAGATTGCGTGATGTTGTAGAAGCTCATGTTTCTTAACGCCAAAAGAAGGAGGCAACTGAAAATGAGCTATGCTTTGAATAAGTTCATGGGTCGAACTACGGAAGAATGAGAAAAGTTGCGTCCAACTTTAAAAATAACATTTTCGTTAAATACTCCAATGATATTTTCGTTCCGATCGTTAAATAACAGAAATATTTGACTTCAAGGAGTTGCTCGTAATCTCCACCAAGCAAACGAAAACGAAATTCTGCGAAATACGGCACGAGTAAAACTCAAGGAAAAGTGGAATTTATCCGTTATTCTCTAGGCAGCTAGCGACAGAAGTTAAACATAGGTCTTAACATACAGCAGAGAGGATTTTCTATCAAACTTCGCGTCAGCACCGGGATGTTTGCGAAACCATTTTCTCCGAGATCCTTTTTGTTAAGAAGTCTCAAAAGAATAAGAAGACCGAGCGAAAGGAGCGATTATTTCTTTTTATATCAGAGGGGCCGAGTCAAAGTAGCCCTTGTGCGAAACGCCAGAAAACTCCGCCGCTATCCACTGGAGCGAGAAACATCAAGCGTAATAAACGGCAACGTCAGAAGAAAGGACAGCCTTCAAAAGAATCGAGGGAGAAAGAGATTATTTGCAGTGGAAATTTTCGCGCTACTTAAAGGCGATTTTGGTAAATAGATTCCTCCTCTTTAAGAAACATGGAGAGAGGGAGAGAGAGAGAGAGCTTTTAAGGAGAGTGCCCGAGGGAGCTGCGAGAGGAGGAGAGGAGAAGGCGGGGGAGGAGCAAAGGAGGAGGGGGGGGAGGAGCAAAGGGGGAGGAGAAAGAGGGAGAAAGAGAGGAGGGGAAAGGAAAGGAGGAAGGGGAAAAGGAAGGAGCCAACATCGAGTCGAACAAAGAATGAAATGGAAAGAGAGAAAGATGGAGGAAGGAAGGATGACTGCGGAAGAGAGGAGGGAGAGAGAAAAAGGAGGGAGAGAGAAAAAGGAGGGAGAGAGAAAAGGGAGGGAGAGAGAAAAGGGAGGGAGATAGAAAAAGGAGGGAGAGAGAAAAGGGAGGGAGAGAGAAAAGGGAGGGAGATAGAAAAAGGATGGAGAGAGAAAAGGGAGGGAGAGAGAAAAGGGAGGGAGAGAGAAAATATAGGGAGAGAGAAAATTGAGGGAGAGAGAAAATTGAGGGAGAGAGAAAAGGGAGGGAGAGAGAAAAGGGATGGAGAGAGAAAAGGGATGGAGAGATAATAGAGATGGAGAGAGAAAAGGGATGGAGAGAGAATAGAAATGGAGAGAGAAAATTGAGGGAGAGAGAAAAGGGAGGGGGAGAGGAAATAGGTGGAGTCAGTGTGTAAGCAGAAACATCGGAATGACGGGAAACTAGGAGGAAAAACGAGGAGGAAATGGGAGAAGGGGAGGGAAGGAGGGCGTTGGATTGGAGGAGGGGAGATGTGCGCAAGGGAAAAGTCGATACTGAGCTTAAGAGAAGTCAATTAATTAGCAACGATGTGATGATGTGTCGTTCTAAAGCGTACTATTTCATTTAATTGATGAAAGCTTTCTATGTGTTACTTCAGTTGGAGAGAGATAAACGCATAGATTGGGATAGATAGGATGCCGAGAAATGCCTTTGATGTAATTGATGTACGAGGTGGTGATACAGCAATGGCGGACTCTCAAATCTGCTCGTATATTGATAATAATGACATCTAGACACCTTCACTCTCCAGGAAATTTACAAACGTGAAAGTTCTCCTGACCGAGCAACTTTATCTCAGCTAAAAAAATTAGCATTAAATTCTGAAAGGCTGCACACATATTCCTAAATGTATAGGCCCTATAAATACCCAAGCATTCACTAGATATTTGAATCTTTAGAACATAAATGTTCATTTTCGAGGAATTGATACAAGGCGAAATATTCATGATACGGCGATAAAATAACTGGATTATTCATAAAAAAAAGATTAAGTTTTCCCCATTTGGCTAAGCAAAGAAATATAGATGATTTTTTGTAATAAAACGTGCAATTACAAATTCCAATTTCTTCTACTAGGTTGGATGACGTCGGCTTACAATACTAAAAGATCTTTTTGCAACGCGCTCTGATATTCATTGGAAATATTTCAACTGTTTTTAATTAATATTTTCACATATATGGAGGAATTAAATCTTATCCATATATATATATATATATATATATATATATATATATATATATATATATAACAACTTACGGAAAAGGAAAGGTAAAATGAATATATGGATGTCAACAAGGTGTTGGGATGAGGAAACCCAGTGAGCACTCACCAATCAGACGACTTCAGGTTGGCGAGGCCCCGGGGATGTCGAAGCGACACACGTAAAATAACACAAAAACACAGAAACATCACAAACGTAAAGCTTTCGGAACTACTCCTTCTTCAGCTACAGAGAGGGTTTCCTCATCCCAACACCTTGTTGACATCCATATATATATATATATATATATATATATATATATATATATATATATATATATATGCGAAAGAGTAAGAGTAACAACGTAATGTGACACACTGGGCGGGGAATGACAAGAGTGATGTGGTAAGGTTG
Organism: Tanypteryx hageni; assembly: GCA_028673005.1. Lineage (NCBI taxonomy): Eukaryota > Metazoa > Arthropoda > Insecta > Odonata > Petaluridae > Tanypteryx > Tanypteryx hageni. The sequence goes on from CM054116.1 coordinate 99,322,576, forward strand.
ATGATTGGAGGAGGCGGGGAGTAGGAAGGGTGGATAGCCAATAAGGAGGGAGTGTGGTGAGATAAAGTGCGAATAGCTACAATGTAACAGAGGAGACATTAGAAGGGGGCTAATAGGTTTAGCGGAGGTTGAGGCCAGGCGGGGAGAAAGAGTCAAGAAGGTGTATATGTGCTAGTTCCCAGTGTCGGAGAAGGGGGGCGGGTGTTTCATAGGGTAGGTTGCGAATAATCCTAACATTGTAGCCACTATTGAAGGAGACATTGTGGGTATTGGCGTGTAATGCAACTGGGAGGGGGCGTCTGAGAGAAACGCTATTCTGGTGACCGTTCGTGCTATATATATACACACGCACACACACACTTCAGAGCTGCTGTCAAACTTCAGGCTAGAGTGAATAAAGATATTAAAAAGTATGTATGCAATAACTTAATATTAGGAAAAATATTAAAAATGCAGACTGCTTTTCTTTAATGGCTGATGAAACTGAAACTGTTGATGGTGCAGAGACTTTAGCTCTATGTGCTTGCTATGCCAATAAAGGTGACTTGAAATCGTATGAGATTTTTCTACAATTTGAAGTAATAAAAGATGTTACTAGAGCAGAAATTGCAAACAAAGTTCTAGATTGCCTTCGTTCTTATGGAATAATGTAGAGAAAATGAGAGTTTAAGGCTAAAACGGGTCTACAGTAATGAGCGAGAAAACAACGGAGTGTAAGTGTGCATAAGAGCGGTGATACGTACTGTTCCGCTCATTGTCTAAATCTTGCAGTTTCTAACTCTAGCGATATTAGAGATTGTATCGGCAAGGTATATGTTTTTAAATACACCGAAAAGGTTTAAAGAATTTAAAAATAGATATTGAAGAATTTTGTCCAAAAGGCAGGAGAGAAAAATTGAAACAAATGTGTGCCACTAGATAAATAGAGATACTTTACTCCGTTGATGCATTTCATGAGCTCCTAGATGCAGTTATTCCTGCCTTAGAAGAAATAAATCTTTGGACTGCCCTTAAATCAATGAATGATGCCAGCATCTTACTGAATTCCATTAAACAAGCAAATATTCCGTGTCACACTTCTTTACATGAAGTATTTTCAAACAGTGCGCAGCTTTGTACTGTATTGCAAAAGGATAATATAGATCTTGTCAATGCAATAAACCATGCAAAAGATGTTATCGCAGAGTTGCGCAATGCCCGTGAAATGCAGAAATCAATTTCTACAAATATTTCCTAGAGACTAACAAGATGATCCAAACGGAACTTATGATGCCTACTTTCCATTTAATCATTTATTTAATACTTATATTGCCATTAATAGCTTCAAAATCACCGCGGATGAGTTTCTCTCTGAATTACCAAATTTCATAATTTAGCGTTATAAAATATTACAAATACATTCGAATGGAAATCTAAATTGATCACGCATATTTGTGTGGCGAAAATGTATGTATTAGACTACACAACATCCGAGCCCAACAATAGTTGTTGCTATGGCAACACTCTCGTAATCTTATCTCTATTTCTACTATAAATATTTTGAAGAATTTGTTTGTTTGTTTGTGCATTTATAACGCAACATCTACAGAAAGTAGAAGCAAGATAAAGATGCTATTTTATCCGCAATAAAAAGTTAGGCAAAATGGAAGGGTTTTTAAAGCGATTTAAGCTACATTTTTCATTTTTAAAATGTTTTTCATTTTTAATGTTTTTTCCCATTTAAATAACATGGGAATGAGTGTATTGTTGGATTAACAATCTACTTGATAACCGTTATAAACAATACTTAATATTAAGGTTATTCAAAGAAGGGAAATCACCAAAAAACTATAAATCTGGCTAATTGTTTCGAAAGGTAGCTGGATGAGTTTTAATGTGCAATTTTAAGCGCTTTTGTTCTCTAAAAACGTTTTATGTAATCTGCATATTCTCTATACTTAGTAGACAGCGAAATATGTTTTTCATTAACATAGAAAAGATATCAGAAGGTACAATAAGAAAACTTCTATAACAATTCTTGAATTTCGACCAAAATTTATAATCGTTAACTCTTTCAACTGAACATTTGTATGAATCAATTAAACCAATTGAACTTATTACATTAAAACAACACTTTCAATGTCGTACTAACTTACTCTTATCGCCTAAATGGATTTCAAAATCCGGGAACTCATTTTGTTTCGTAGTTTTGACTTGAAAATATTCCCGTGACAAATCATACCCACAAAATCAGCCTTTGCATGGGATAACGTATAGGTAAGCTAACTTTGAATATATCTTCAAACGTGTTTCCACCGGTGGCATCCCTAGAGAATGCAATTCTTGCCCAAGTTTTTAATGTTTTTGAGATTCATGACCACGTCATATCACGCAGTTTCTTCCAATAGAACTTAATTTGAGTGAAATAACTATATTTCAAAAGTGATTCCATCGAATGTTTTTTATGATTATTCCACAAAAAAATACAGTTGCCAAATTTATCGAACAAGGATACAGGAAAAATTTATTTATTTGGACAAAAGATGGGAAGACAAGAAATATGGCAAACCATTAAGCTTCACAATAAAAATTAATTAATTAATTTCATTACTTGGTTTTATTCTCAAATCTTCCTCAATATCTTTTTGCTTTGACTTAAAAACCTGAGCAACGCCGGGTAAGAGACGCGGAATATAAATCTGAAAATCTGACGGCTGAAATGAAACTCGGTTACTGATATTTGTGTCAAGTTGACAAAAATAAACAACAAAAGAATGCAACAGACACCTTAAAAATAAGTAATACCTCGTATTACCCAAATATACATAGTTCAGGGGTCTCCGACTTTTCCTGGATGAAGAGCTATTTAGGGAAATGTTAAATACATAGCGGGCACTATCTAGCGGGGAGAAACATGTTTAAACTGTAAAAAATGCAGTAATTACTATGATTATTTGTAAATATCCGCGGATATTTTAGAACCTTTCCTAACAAGAGAATATTTATTTAAAACAAAATTGATAAAAATTGTATCCACCAGGATGAAATTTCATTAATTCCAGCACATTTAAACGGGGAAATTAGATGTTATGAAGCATAATTTCTTGAATTAATGAGAACTCTGAAATCGGAAAATTATTTGTGTAATTCACTGGGAAACGATCGCCTGAATGGTGTAATTTTTTACACATTTATCGAGATGTTATACCTTCAGTTGAAGTGGTAATTCATGTACCATCAAAGAAAACAAGACGCCTATATTTCGTTCTTTAGCTGCGGAAATACGATTTCCAAGCTGGTTACCCAATCATGTATATATGTTCATTATGTATTCAATAAACCTATCTGATTTATGCAAATAATTCTATATATTATTAATTTGTAATTGTCTCAATTTTGATGTATTTATTGAAAAATTAGGTTTCAAAATTTTAAATTAAAAAGTTCTTATTTATGAGCATTGAAAAAAAATTCAGCGTAATTCATCCAAACCGACAGAGGCAAAACCGCCCCATCGCCAAATTCTGGCAACGCCACTGATGGGGATACATCATGTGGAATTAATGCACGAGTTGCGTTAAAGGCGTTTTTTTATTTTTCCTAATGAGCGAAACACGCCATAATCTACGGTCGAGAGGTCAAAAAAGAGAGAATTTTAGGGAACTAAAAAAGAAGTCTCATTTCATATGTTCCCGATTTTATTATATTTTCGAAAAGTTGAGGATATAATTATTACGAACCAAAGAACTACGAGAGTAGTCAAACCTAGCTCTATCAGTTCCATAATATCCAGAGAACTTAAATGCCTTGTTCATAGCTATTAATTTAGAAAAACTAAGAAAAATTATTTTTTCAATTTAGGTTTGACATCATAACAAAATATTTTTGTTTAAAAATGTTAATAAATTAGGTTTCATGCCACGTAGTTATTACGTTTTGCATTTTAAAGTCAATTCACCAAATATAGCTTAGGAGAGTGAATTCGGCTTCGACATTTGTTTATGCTGAAATAATCTATGGGAAAAGCCATTGTTTGTATTTTAAGGTACCTCAAAATAAATAAACTTCCTCATATCAACACATAACTGAATCAGACATTTCTCTGCAGTTACAAACACTGAGATAGGATGGAGCTTATTTCGCTACCAATGGAAAATAATTGTAACAGAATGAAAAACTGAAATGTCAAATGTTGTATTTCATAAAACAAACTTTTTCTATCGTTTGAAAATCTATACTTTGATTGAAGACGAAGAAGTTAATTTAAATTAAAATATTTCTAAATATTTGACATAGACAAAGGTCTATAGGAGGGTTATATTTCGTTGAAAGTTTTGGAAATAGTTCAATTAATTCTGGTCATGTAATATTCCGATAGTAAATCTTCTAATGGTCGAACAGTTCTCCGCATTAAAAATGCAAAAGAAAAAATGAATAAATAAATAAATAAAGGTATAAATGAACGGATGAATTAATGTCAATTTAGTTTAATGTAGTGCACGGTATTTTGTGGAGCCCCATATTTATTTCTGTGGAAATAACTACAAAGTTTAAATAATTTCGCGAGCTTTATTTCAACGCGTTCTTCCCCAAATATTAATAATTTTTATTGAGAGCATCATAATTTAGAAATTAATGAAAAATATATATGTTATAGCATTAATCGAAATAAAAATTTGTTATCCTACAAAAAGAACGCTTCTCCGAGTTTTACGAACAAGAGTTTTCTCGTTTAAGGCCATCAGTGTGATTCAAGGAGAGCCAGAAATCGAGACGAAATTGAAAGGCGAGAGGGAAAGGATCCAAACGACGGTCGATTCAGCCCCCATATTTCCTTTGAGTGCCAAGGAAATGAGCAGAGAAACCGCATTGAAAGGGAGAGTCGATTAAGGAAAAGAGGAGAGTGAGGATGAGTGATGATCTCACCTGGAAATGGGATCATTGGCCTCCGCCCAACCTCCACAGGCGAGCAGACGAGTGTTGATGCGCGTCGATCGGTCGATGTCTTATCCCCGCTGTAAAGATATTTTACAAACGGAACGTTAGATTATCCTAGATAAGAAATACTATGTCTATTCTTAACCCTCGGTTTACTGAACAAGAATAATTACACGAGTTACTGAGTGAGTACATTTTGTACCGATCATAGTTTTTAACAACAAAATGTGTTTTAATTAATATAATTGATAAATTGAGAAACCAAATTACTTTTATTTCAACATAAATCTAAAATAAGTACATTCCTTCATTTTTAATAATAGACTTTTGATAAAATACCATTAAAAAGATCATCATCATCATGAGGTGTTCTGCCTCTAGGCAGGTCCCTGGCACCAGCGTTGTCTCCACTCATTTCTGTTCCTTGCCATTTCTTTCATTTCCTGATACCCTCCCCTTTCTTTCAGATCGTCAAACATTTTTATTCTTCTACGTCCCCTTTTCCTTTCCCCTTCTACTGATCCTTCCAACACCATCAATAGTAAACCTTCTCCTCTCAAGATATGCCCTACCCAGTTACTTTTCCTCCTCTGAATTGTTTCAAGTAATCTTCTCTTCTCATTCACCCTTGTTAGTATTGCTTCATTCCTTATCCTATCCGTCCACTTAACCTTCTCCATCCGCCTCCACACCCACATTTCAAATGCCTCTAGTCTTTCTTTCTCTCTTTTCTTTAGCGTCCATGTTTCACACCCATAAAGCAATACACTCCAAACATAGCACTTCACAAGACGTTTCTTCAGATTTAAATCCATTTTACCACATAGTACCCGTTTTTTCTTATTAAATGTTTCTTTTGCCATTGCTATTCTTGTTCTTATTTCTTTTTCACTTCTCCAGTCTTCAGTTAGCATGCTTCCCAAATATCTATACTGTTTTACTTGCTCTACTCTTCCATCCTTTATTGACACATTCATAATCTCTCTATCCCCTATTCTCATCACCTTTGTTTTCTTTATGTTCATTTTCATTCCATATTCCATCATCCTGTCTTCTAGCTTTGTAACCATTTCCTGAATATGCCTCGTTTCATCTGCCAAAATTACCATGTCATCAGCAAACCTTATACAATTTATTATTCTACCCCCAATACTAATTCCTTTATCATTCCCTATTCCATTGTCAATCATTTCTTCAGCATATATATTGAACAGGGTTGGCGATAAGCAGCAACCTTGCCTTACTCCTCTTCCTAAATCATACCATTCGGTCTGTGCATCTTTTATCCTCATAGCTGCTTTCTGTTTCATATACAGCTCTTTAATTAACCTTCTATCTTTCCAGTCTACTTTTTTTGCTTTTAGTATTTCCATCAGTTTTTCCCAGTTCACTCGGTCGAATGCCTTCTCCATATCTATGAAGCACAGACTAATTCCTTTACCCCTTTCTATATATCTCTCTCCACTCATTCTTATCAATCCTATTGCATCTCTTGTACCTCTACTCTTTCTAAATCCAAACTGTTCCTCTGCAACATTTTCTTCCATTTTGCTAATTAGTCTCCTGTTCATAACCCTAAGTAGAACCTTTGCTGCATGTGTAATTAAACTGATTGTTCTGTGTTCACTGCATTTTCTTGTTCCTTGCTTTTTCGGAATTGGAATCATAATTGTTTTGACGAAATCCTCTGGCCACATCCCCTTGTCATAGATTGCATTACACAACTTCACTATTTCTTCCAGTCCTTCCTCATTAAGACACTTAAATAATTCTATCGGTATCTCATCTACCCCCATTGCCTTCCCATTCTTCATATCCTTTATTGCTTGTAGCACCTCTATTTTCAATATCGAAACCCCTGTTTCGTCATTATTTATTTCATCCTGCTCTTCAATACGGAGATCCTTTGGTTTTTCATTTGATTTGTACAACTCCTCCATGTATTCTCTCCATCTATTAAGGACCTCCTCTTCCTTATATAGAACTTTATCTTCTTTACTTGCAATCTCTTTCACACATGCACTTGTTCTCCGTCTATCGCACGTTACATTTTTTACTTTCTTATACATCAAGTCATACATTCCTTTTCTCTCTAGATCTTCTATATCTGAGCATTCCTCCTCTAGCCATTTCTCCCTTGCTTTTTGGGTTTCTCTTCTTAGTTCATTATTCAGTTTCCTGTATTTCCTTTTTCCATCTTCATCAGTCCTGCTTTTGTATTGCCTTCTTTCTTCCATCTTTTCTATCATTTCCTTTGTCACCCATGGCTTTTTTATTCTTTTTCCTTTGAAAAACCCAATAGCCTGTTCTGCTGTTTTCCTTATAGCCTTCTTTATCCTATTCCATGCTTCATCCACATTTTCCTCCGACACGTTTTCTCTTTTGATTGCCTGAGCTAATTTTTCTCCTATTCTTTCTTTTCCTACTGTGGCTATATTCTCTAAATCCCATTTCCTAACTATCTTAGCCTTCTTAACCTTCTTCAAGGCTAGTTTTATTTCGGCCATGAGGAGCACATGATCACTGTCAATGTCTGCTCCTGGAAGTCCATATGCCTTTTTTACTCCATTTCTATATCTTTCTTCCACTAGAATATAATCTATTTGATATCTGGCTCCATCTCCTGGTGATTTCCACGTGTATAGCCTTCTCTTATGATTTTCAAACCAAGTATTTGATATAAACATCCTCTTCTCTTTACAGAACTCAACAAGTCTTTCACCTCTTTCATTTCTTTTCCCTAGTCCAAATTTTCCTACTACTTGGTCTTCTCTTCCCTCTCCTACCACAGCGTTCCAATCGCCCATCACTATCTTGCAACAGTTTTTACCTTCCTCCTCCATAATATTTTCTATCTTCTCGTATATTTCTTCAACAGCCTCATCTTCATGTTGGCTGGTCGGCATATAAACTTGTATCAACAGTAGATCTTTCGGGTGCATTCCTATTCTAAGACCAATTGCTCTATCATTTACAAATATCACCCTCTGTACACAATTTGCTATTTCCTTATTCAAAATTACCCCTACTCCATTCGTTCCTCTAGTACCTCCTCACTGTGATGTCATCACTTTTTATTTCCCCTCTTCCTTCCCATCTCATTTCACTTAAGCCAATCATATCCATTCTATTTATTTTCATCTCTTTCTTTAAATTTTCCAACTTCCCTGCTCGTAGGAGTGTTCTAACATTCCACGTGCCAATTCTCAACTTCTTTCCAGCATCCTTCCTTCCTTGTGTTAAACGGAACCTCTCGTGTTGTCCCCCCCGGAGATCCGAGCGGGGGACCATTTTGCCTCCGGAATATTTAACAAGAGAAGACTCCGTCATGATGCCTCTACATGGGATATATTGTGGCGGTGGTTTCCCATTGCCTTCCGCCTATATATTCAGCCGCCCCTAACATGGGGAACAGACACTGTTTGCAGCCGCCCCTAATATGGAGAACAGACGCTGCTGCCTGTTGGTCCGCGGGAGGTATTTTATTTCCCTCCTACCCTACATATCTGTAGAGCATTCCCCTATCCGCCACCCGGGGACGCGCCCTCTAGAGGTTACAGGCTCCTCCGAGGGATTAAAAAGATAAGATAAACAAATTTTGGCAGTAGAACAGTATTACAAAAGCTACTAATTTGAAACACATGAAATGGACATGGCATCAAGAGAAACAAATAATGGTAATAGTATAGTACAAAAAAGCTACTTATTTTCATTACATGAGAGGCAAAAGACTTTAACTTCTCTGACTGAATGTACTGACTAGTGTTTCAAACACACTTCTAATTGGTGCTAATTTATCAGTTCCTCTTCGCAAATCTCTGGTGGTGCGGTCATCAAACCGAAGAATACGTAATATCTGAAAGTAACTATCCCTTGCCATTTTTGCAGGAATAATAGGTCTTTAATAGGCAGTATTTGTTGTCCATAAATCTTTTATAGACTTCAAAACACCAGTAACAATGCACAAACCTAGAAAAGCAAACAGCTCTTCATGAGTTACATCTTTCCATTTATTTGGAAGCTTTATTTTCCCATCTGCATTTGTATGAAGGCATATTTGATCCATCAAATCATTTGTTAGAAACAAGTGAAATATGGGGAAATATATGAGTCTGTTATCGATGCTCTCTCTATCTCTCTCAATCACTAACTACATTGTAGGACCCACATATGCTTCTAAGAAAGTGTTACAAATTACATTTCCAACATTGTATTAACAGCAATGTCAACGTCATATGATAAAAGAATTACTTTTTGATCTTATTTCTAACGAAAGTTTTTGGATAGTTGGAGTTTGGAGATACACCCCGCGACATCACGAATATCAAGCCCCTTTCAAAGCATAAAACTTACAAAAATTAATATATATTAAATCTAACTATAAGATTATAAAGAATTATCATTGAGACACAAATACAAAAAATATAAATATTTCTTGTTCAATATCCACAAAGAAATTTATAGCTGAAATTACCCTGGGTATATAACCCACTTAGTAAACCGAGGGTTAAAGAATCCAAATAGGGTCTGTGTGATTCACAACTTGAATACATACAAATTGTTAGAGAAATAACATATTCACGACGAATGTTCCATGGAATAAGCTGGGTGTTTGATAAATTAAGCGCTCCAATAGCCAGACAAAGGTTGGGAAGAAACAATTTTTTAAAATAATTTACCACCGGTATATTACTACCGATGGCAGATTTGTATACGAAATGCACACCATATTATGCACGTTGGAGCTACCTAACTTATCAATTGGATAAGGTTGACTCGATAATGCTTTTTTGGCGCTATTTAATAGCCAATTATTCCTAAAACAAGGAGCGACTATGAGATGAAAATTATATTTCATGGATCGTATCATCCGCTGAAAAAAATACACTCGTTCACAAATAAAAATGCGACGCAATATCTTTCCGTGTTCTAGTTTAAATTTTAAATTGCGAAAAATACTGGCATCTGGTTAACGCGCCTCGAATAATTTTTTGTGGTACACTACAAAATTCAAATTGAAAACTCTTGCACCAGAAAAAATAATTGAATCAGTCTCAACTTTCAAATTATATGCATTCAATTTTTTTTACTTTGTCTAGCAAATTGCAACAAAGTTTCATACAGGCGTTACGAGCCTAACACGAAACAGGATTACGGAAGAAAAATAGGAATAAAGTTTCTAATAAAATTTCTCTTTAAGCCATAATTGAATCTGTATGGTTGAAAAACTGTTCGGCCGTTTCCAAGTCTGCGTGTTCCGCATAAACTTATTACGTTTCGTTATACGTATCGGTAATTCTGCTTGAATAAAAATTTTAAAACTATATCTTATGAAAGATGAATGGATGTAAATAACGCTATAAAACATTAGTTTATATGGTAAATATTAACTCTTTCTGTGAAAATATTAAATGTCAACTAGTTTTTATCCCGATGTACTAGATTAAAATATTCATAAAACTTCCTGAAAAAATCTAAAGACGATGGCATTGTCATTGCCAAAGTGTATACAATATTTTAATCCCATTTAAAACTATGAATAAAAAATTAAGACGCGACTGTCAGGCTTAATAGTCAAACCTGAGCCAAAAAATAATTTGCAATTAAAAATATATTCAGGGCACCAAAGATATAAACACGCTGAGCTCGTAAGTAATCTATCTCTGAATTCCTTTGACCCGTAAAATTAATTCTGAATATCGGAAAAGTTTTGAAGCATATGAATTCGTAACGAATAAGCTTCTTCCATAAGCACTATCTTTGAAAATTACGGAGTGGAAGTACAAATTCAAAAAATTATCGCCGCGAGCGTTTTTCCGGTTAATAACCCATAAACCATGAAATTTATGCGAAGTTTACCACCAATAAATTTACAGTGATAACAGGGGAATCAGCAAAAATCAGACTCGTGCTATTCAGCTATTTATATACAGAGCACGTAAATGGCAGAAAAATAAAAACATCGAGGCGAAGCATATTTATCTGAGTCTAGGACAGTTCGGTGTGAAGTTATTTGTTTTATTCCTAACAAAACAAAAAAGTGGGAAGGACTAAGTTATTTTTAAAATGAAAAGGAATACATAAGGCTCAAATAAATTAATTCAAAAGTTAAATATAAAACATGGCAAGCAAATGGTTTCTTCACTATGATGAAACACTAATAAAAATAGATTTTCATAATGCCCGTTTTTACGCCATGTTATAATTATTTGCTAGTTCGCGAAAATGAGTTATGATATTCCTATTGTTAGGGCTTAGTTATACAGAATCGTAACAAAATTAAAAATTCTTGCTGTAACTTCGTTATCATATTTAAGGAAAACAGGTTTAACCTTACAAAGACAATTTCAGGTTCCTATGCTCCAGATGTCCCCAAACTACGGCCCGCGAAAGGGTTTTATCCGGCCCGCGGAAATTTTATTAAACATCATAAAATCAGTGTTTCCAATTTAAAAACAGGCGCATTGTTCGCATTAAAAGTTTTCTTACATTTATTCACGTTTACTTATGCATGTATGCTTAGGTAATTATAGAATAAAACATTTTAAATTTTGAAACTAGCACTTTCAATATTCCTATGTGGCCCTCCTCTCAAAAAGTTCGGGGATCCCTGCTATACTCCAATGAAACAAGTACTAGTTCGCAACCGATGCAGCTTTTTATCTCTCAGCAGAATTTTCGCATACTAAGGGAATCGAAAAACCAATACATTGACAGAACATTTCGACACTAAATTAAGTGAGAAGAAACTAATTCCATATTTACGAAAGAAACGCAGAGAGAGAATGGAATGAATTCAGAAAATATAGAGAGGAAAGATGGTATATTTAAAGCTGGAAAAATTATTTGAAGATTTTATTAAGATCTGGAAATTTAAAAAATTAATTTAAAAAAATTTTTAATTTCGTAATTTATATAAAAGATGAGGGATTTAACTGAACACGCTTGCGTTTACAATAAATGTCCAAAAGTATTCACAGATAAATTATCTAAAATTGCTTAAATTTCTTAGTAAGACAAATTATCGTAATATTTATATTCCACTAGTATGACCTCCATAACAAAATTAAACCGTATCGCTGGTGTACATATAAAAAGAGGCATTATTTAAAGCTTGGTACACTACTTGTTCAAGTATTGGTTGAGAAATCTCATTTTAGTTTAAGGTTTTCATATTTATGCGGTTACGAGTAAATCGTAATCCAAAAAATGACATACTGAATTTTTATAACGTTTTTATACATTATTGTTTAAATAAAGATTGTCCCAAAACTTCCTTTATCCAAGTCATTAAGAATGAGTAACGAAAATAAAACAGGAAGAACTCGATTTTAAATGAACTCTGGTTACTCAAGCATCACCCTGAAAAAAACGAGATTAATAAAACACGGTAAATCGAAATTAATGCTCACTAAACCCAGGAATAGCGGGACTTGCACCTTTATTGATGTTCTTGATTATTACAAATAATCATGACGACTAAATGAACCATAAATATAACAGACAATATTTATTTCATTTTCGCTATTCAATCTTTACATCTTGGGGTAAAGGGACTTGTCCGTCAGATTGTATTTCGAACGAAGTGAATTTATTTAAAAATTTCCAGTTCTAATGTCCTGAAAAAAATATTTGAGTATTTACCTACTTAAATCTTTGTGTTAATTAGCATTTATTTTGAAAACGTAGCTTTTGAAATTTACAAAACTAAAGGTTGACTACTGCTTATTGTGACAAGTGGATAGTACCCGTCGAACATACCATCAAATATTTAGAAAATAAAGCTTTTGCTAAATGCGTACATTATGTACTAGCTTTAAGAATATTATTATTATTTCGAGCATCATTTTAACTCCAGTGTGCCTTTCTAACATATTTGAAAACTTTTATCAGTTGACTAACACTCGCTCCACGGCTTTGAACGATCGTTAACAAAAGCGCCTTATTGCAAGGCGAAATTCACGTTAAGTAACCACACAGACCTTAAAAAAGACCACGAGGGCCGTTATTCGCCGCACAAAGGGTGTCATTGAACCGCAGCTTTTCCTCTCCGAACTCTTTCGCGTTATTTATTCCATAATTACTCAAAGAGTCGGTTTTTTTTTAGGTAAAGGCCTGTTTTTATCCGGATATTCAAACATTTTGCATGGAAAAGCTTGTTATTATCTTGTTTTATTCCTTCAAATTCGTTAAAATTGTGCGCGAATCGCGAAGAGGCTGAACAGGCCTAGGTTTGGTATTTTTAATTCGGCTAATTTTTTTAAAGGTAAACGCGTCATTTTTTTCGCAGTCGTTAATAAAAAAAGGGACAGCGAACAAAAGGAGACGGCGTCCGTGGTTTGCGGGGACGCCGGCAGGCAGCGAAGCGCGCGGCCTTTCTCTCGGACCTCGTCTCGCTAATTATCTCGAAATTACTCAAAGAAATGCGTTTCCCCACAAAAGCGCCGTCCACACCCTCTGTCCTTCTGCGTGTGTACATTTTCGAGAGAAACTGTACCGTTCCTCGGTTTACGCGTTTAAAATTCGTTAAATATTTAATTAATTCCTAGAAAAAAAGGACGAAAAGCCTATTCATCCGAACACTTATGGCGGGGATGAGTTACTGTGAGATACAAGAGTAGGCGTTTGCATTAAATTTAGTGATGCATGACTACTTCACTTCAGCCCGTAGTTTAAACTAAATTTTCCTTAACTTTATAGCAACAAAGCTAAATTTAAGTCCCTTCACTATTTCATAAATTATTTGGAAAGTGATGATTGAAGAAATGATTTACTGTAAATAGAAGTTATCCATGTAAACCAGAGTTATTTCCAGGCTACTTGAATATACAATATGAAAAAATATTAGTAAGAGCTGGAATAGAGTTTATCCGTTTCGACTAGAAGATAAAAAAATCTACAATTCATACAGAATTTATTTTCATGCAACATAATGCTTCTGCAGTAATTTAACTATCAATGAAGTTTTCTAGTTAAATAAGAATATATTAACTCAATTATCTATCATTAGCGCATTTATTAAGGGAATAAACTTTGTTGAAATCTTTCCATGCATTTGATCTTGAAACTTTGTTATTGCATCTATATATATAATATGTATTTAATTAGATTGATTTCTATTTAAGATGTGTTTGCATAATGAATTTTTAAAGCATTTAAATATTATTGAACCGTATTTAGATTAAATCAAACCAGCAGCTTCAACAAGTAATATAGTGCAAATTATAGATCCTTTCGTCACTTCATTTGAATGATTTTATTCTCGTATAATCTCCATCAATCAAAATTACAGCAATCATGCACAATGCCAGTCTGCAGCCTTTCTAGCTATACGAAATTACCGAAAAACTTTGTTTAAACGATTTCTAATTGCTATCAACCTCGACGTTTAAGCTCTGTAGGCACTATCTGACTTTATCATTAACATCTTTCGTCTTTTCTTCACAACATCTTATGGTCACGGATTACGATCGCCATTTAAATTGGCACTTCAACTGGAATCACGCAAGGAATTAAGTCAGCTCTATCTTTCCTTCTCATTAAGTCATGGATTTTTAGCTCTTATACTACTTCTTCGAATCCTTTCTATAGGATTACTCTTCTAAGGCATCTTACAATTCAGTATGAGTTTCAGTTTCAGTTTCCTTTCAACTACAATTTAAAGACAATATTGTTCAATACATTCCGCCCAACCAACAAATTAAAAATCATTCGAGTAAACTACTTTAATGCGGCATATACATTTCATGCGGCTTTCAGTCTTAATTAATTGTTTATTTGCTTAATTTTGTTATTAATAGTTAAATAATTTTTGACAAAAATCTAATTAAATTTTACCAACAAATATGTAATGAAGTGGAATAACTAATTTATGTATGCTTTGCCTCGTAAATTATAAAATATTTTAATTCCCTGAATTCTCGATGGTGTTCCAAAAATTAAACGACTTTAAACTGATTAATGACTTATGTTAAATCATCAGTTTTTCTAGAATACTCCTGCCTATTGTTTTTAATTGGAGTATTGGTGATTCCTATTTAGTAAATGTAAATCATATTAAAGATTTAGATGTGATTTTTTCATTCTAATTTTACTATTAATCTCCATATTGAAGATAATAAAGAAATCTTTAAATATGATAGGCTTCTTTCATCGAAACACTAAACAATTCAATAATATTCACACCCTCAAAATTATTTATTGTTTCATAGTCCAATCTCACAATCAATATGTATTTACTGTCTGGTCTACCTATATTTTAAATTTTATTGATATTTTTGAACTATTTTAACGCAAGTTGTTAAGATTTATTAACTATAAGCTTGTTTATGATGTTTCAGAAATTTTTTACCCTAATCAATAGAAACTTCTTAAATTGGACTCATTACAACCCAGTAAAATTGTTAATGGTTTCACCTTCCTATTTTACTTTCTCCATAGGTAGCATAGGCGAAAGTATTGTTTTCATGAAAAAAATCGATTTCCAGATTTCAACGGAAATACATGTTTTGAGGTCCTCTGAACACGTTTTGACCATTTTTTCGATGATGTCTGTATGTGTGTGATCGAGTTCTTTGTAGGTGCTCAAAATCTATTAATCAGGTCAACGCGAAATTTTATATTTAAGATTTTTATAACAGTTACAAGAACTGATTTGTTTTTGGTAAAGATCGGTCAATCGGAAGTGGGTTTTTACTCTTGTCACTTATCCTTTATTTTGAAACATTTGCTTTAATATTAGATATATGTAAAAATGTATTGGAATAAAAGTTGTAGCAAATTTAATTTTCTACAGCCTTTGTTTGAAAAAGTTTCCCATTGTTTAATATATATTGCGGCAACCGTTAAAAATGTTTAAATTTTAAACAATTAGAAAAATATTATTTTACTTCTAGAAGTGCTACAACTAAAAAAATAGGTTGAAATGTGTAGCATTAGTACTCCATAATGGAGAAAGTGTAAAATGTTTAAAATTGCAACATTTGGGGATTGTTTTAAACTATTATTTTTACATGTGGGAAAAACGAAAATCGCTGCGGAGGTGAAATCTTTAGAATTAATAGAATATTTGTAATGATGAAATATCTGTCTGAAAAATTAATGTTTTTTCAAGTTGAGATGAAATGCTAGCAGTATGCAAGCACCTTCTACTAGTATCCAATATCAGAAGGCTACGGTATGAGTCTATTTCTGTTCTTTGTAAAGTAACAATTTTCTCGCAGTTCCTTAAAATATTCATTATCATTTAACCTTTTTGGAATTTTTAGAAATATTACACGTATGGAGAAAGTCATGTGGCGGCCACATCAGATTTTTATATAGTAAATTTCCATTTTAATGTTACCGAAATCTTAAGTTTTGAGATTCCTGAATACAATAATAGAAATAATCTGGCATTTCATGATGAAAATAATATGACCTTTATAAATTACATGTTGAATTCACCATCAAAAAAAGTTCCGAGATTAACAAATAATTATTGCACCAAAGTTGAAACTTTCAATTCAACTAAATCAACAATCAATTTATAACAATTAAATTTGATATTTGATTTTTAATGAAAAATATTGTATTATAATGTAAAATAAATTAATAAATGCACAATAAACATTTAGTTATGAGCTTAAGATACTTTTTTGATCTGAATACAAATATATTTTTCTAGAATAGGTTTATGCATAAAGTCCAGAATTTCATATCATTTACCAAAAATTTAACATTTAAAATTATATTACTTTCCTGTTCATATGTTACCTAAATTATTCCTTATTATTCCCTCATCGCTTTCAAATTTATTCTTTAATAGAATGCGTTATATGAATATTTTATGGAGGTATTTTATTTTTGAGGAATTAGTATCACCTCATTTCATCTTGAATTCACGTGGAAAACCTATGAAAGCCGGCATCAAGTAGGAAATCAAATCTTAAGGCTTTACATTTTTAATCGTAATGAAAAGTTACATTAGACGCAAATCGAAAATATTCCGTCGATAATGAAATTCAAAATTCACATTAAGACCGCAAAATTAATTAATATTCACGTCAGTCCTACACATTCATGCGAAAATCGGACTCGATAATTCTCGCAACATGTTGAAACGGGACGAATACACAATTAAAATAAATTTTAATGAGAAAAAGGTGAAGTGTTAAAGGTATCTAAAGAAGCTCGTTTCCTAGTAGTCCGACAATCTTGCAAATTCCTCAAATGCTATTCTCGCCGCACTCGCGGCATTCAAATAGATTAAAGAAAACCGCAACCACCTCAGAAAAAAAGGAATTAAGTCAACCTACCAATTCAATGTACCTCAGTCGTATTCCTTCCCAGTCCCTCAACCTCCCTCCACCTTTCCCCAATCCACATGCCCTCCCTCAACCGCGACAGTTGTATAAGCTTACCAGATTAATGCGAATTTTCGGACCCTCAGCAAATTGGAACAAGGGATTAAGGAGCTGAATTTGGAGCGAAGTTCAAACAAAGGAACTGGACAATTGATATGGCAGGTTTCGTGCTCGAAATTTTATTACGCTTGCCCTAAAATAGTTAATGGAAATTGTAAAAGGCGTAGAGATTCACCGAATGTACTGTATCAACGCGCAATTGAAAAATTTCGGTAAGGATTTTCACTTTGTAAATGTGGATGAAAAACTTGGCCTTAGTTTAGAAATCATGTACATGATCGCTGAATTAAAGAACTAAGAGTTTGTGTTCAGAAGTGACGAAAATGGTAATAGTGCAAGTTTTCCAGGAGAATATCGGCTACAGTATAAGCGACATTGCATTTATCTTTATTTTATTGCTGAGGATATCCTCTCCATGCCGCAATTTTTTTCGTTAGTTTAACCTCTACAAAATTAGCTCTGGTCTTACAATTTAAACTTGATTTTTCGACTACAAAGAGATCAAATGATAGTGTAACAACGTAGCTAATTTTTTAAGGCAATTTCTATGACTTTAATGACAAATAAAACGAAAATTATATTTTTCTGATGAAGAGGATAATATATGTTAGATGAGATTGCGGCAACGATTGCCCTTAATATTATGATGTAAAATGAGTAAAATCACCAAATGTATCAGATCCATAAATTTAAAGGTGAAATGCTCCGTGAGATATTCTGCGCATAAAATCTTTCATTAACATTTTCAAAGAATGGCTATCAGAATGAAATCCAAGAGATAATAAAATAAATAAAAAACAGGGTTTTCAATAGCACACTTTTACGATAGAAAATAAATTTTTGTTGCCTCAAAATTTTCATCGAAATTTTTATTTTGTAAATTTGGTGCGATGAATAAAAGTGGGTGGTCTAGAAGAAACTGAGCCTGAGCCTTATATGTAAAGATAAGATCTCGCCCGGTAACTTACTTTCCGTGGCGAGAAAAGGTTCGCTGTTGTATCTGGTCAGGAGAAGCTGACCCTTGAAGCTCGAATTTCCTGTCATCTTATTGATCGCTGTCACACTTTTCTTTTATGTCAAATAGCACTTGAATCATACTTTTAGGATTTAGTAGGTGAAACGAGGGCAGCTGTATTATATTTTTCTCTCCGTACAGAGCGGACGGGTGGGTAAAAGGGAAAGGAGGGGGATTGGAAGGGGGCGTCAGAGGAAGAGAAGTTGTGGGGTGTTTGCTATTGAGCTTGCATCTTCACTTTCGCTGAATAGAGACCTTTTAAAGGAGATATATGACGTCAGTGCAATGCAAGCTTAAGTATTGTGTTAAAATTAAGTTCGCACAAAGTTAAACGTCAAAATAACCGTCGATTTTAAAATTTAAGCAAAATTTAAGAATATCGATTACATGAGGAAACTTCACGCAAGTTTCCCTAAAGATTTGCAGGAAGTACTGCAACGAGCTCCTAATTTACATTTACAGTGCAAATTTGTTTTATTTACGCATGTAAACCAGTCGAATGTCGGGTGTTCAATGAAATCAGAGGTTTTCCATTGAACACCCGACAAGGCCTCATGCGGCCCGCAAATTGGATAGCGTCAAATATTTGAAAGATATAAAAATGTTCATCTGCAAACATTCAGCTCTTTAGAATGTTTCATTTGCGAGATATATTAAGTTTGGTTAGGATCCTTTTATGGGGGGGTCCGAGATCGGAAGGTCCGACGCGTACCAAAACTTGATAGATTAAAATCTACCGCGAATGCGGATTATGTGCAAAATTGCAGCCCTGTAGCGTTTATGGATCCAGAGATATAACGCATCAAATATGTTGAACGATGACAACGCTCAAACCGACTTCAATAAAAGTGTGTAATTATAATAAAAAGAGAAGAATTTCCTCGTAATCGGTAAAAGATCTCAGATATTCTACTATTTGGGGGAAACTCTGCCGTTGAGCTGCAACGGAAAAACGAATCTACTCCCTCAAGTCAGAGGATTTCTACGGGGAACAGGGAAGCGAAAGTGTACAAAACTTCTTATCAAGTACTTTGAAATTCAAATTTGAGAAAAGAGACCTTTCTGTCGAAGTAGCATGCGTCCCGGGTTCCTCTTCTCGACCGTTTTTTTCTACTTCTCTGTCATTGATTTTATTAGCTGGTTTTTGCTCCCATACATACAAATCTATGTATTTTACTTTCCATCCCCATCAGAATGTATTATATTTGTGTAAATATAATATATTTTACCTCACAAGTGCCTTCTAATTAGCCTATCTTCCAGAATGGAATATGTTTATAATTTCGTCGCTGTGTCTGTCTGTCCATCCCCCATATTCACTTTTGAACCAATATACCGATTTTCATGACACTTGGTGGAAATTTCTTGCTACTTGGCCCCAGCCCCCGAGGATAGTTTTTGCTGCGTAGATTGAAAGTCCCGGGTTCGATTCCAGGAACTATCCTTCCCATTTGATTTACACGGGAAATCTGAAACCCATCGTGCAGTGTATTTTTCTCTTGCACATTAAAATATCTTAGAATTGGCATATCGGAGACGGAATTTCAACTATAATAATAATAATAATAATAAATCGACTTTATTTAAGGGTGATATTTAGACCATCTGGTCCATTCTTACATATAACCCTGTACATACTACGAACACAGACGACCATGCCCTCGGCGGGATTCGAACCCGCGACCTTGGTCTCCGTTGTCAGATACTCTAACCACTCGTCTACCAAGGCCGGCATTATCTGGGTAAATGAATGAAGATTCTAATTTTTATCGTAGAAATTTGCTTATCGATCGTATTTATTGGAATTTTGCGTCAATACCCACGTTTTTGCAGTATTTATCGCTCATTACGAGATTGTTGCCATTGTTGGACTCGGATTCGGCATAGTCTAGTATACAGACGCATTATTTTTGCAACACAAATACGGTGATAACTTTTGGTTTCCGTTCGAATGTATTTGTAATATTCTATAAAGCTAAATTCTAAAATTTAGGAACACAAAGAGCAACTCACCCGCGGTGATTTTAAAGCTATTAAAGCCAATATAATTAATTGATACACTACATCTAAAATAAAATAATTATAGAGGAAAGTAGACATCATAAGTTACCTTTGGATCATCTTGTTTTATATTTATATTTTCCTATAAATATTTTTTCTATAATTTATTTATTCTCCTGATTTACCAAATTATAATTATATATCATCCTAGTTTAACTCATCTGCTAGCCAATCTCATGACACAAATATTCGCCGGATGGTAGTAAACAAACAATCCGCTGTGGAATAAACTATCTATTATTGTTAAATGTGCTACATGAATGTCAGAACAACGTTTCAAGCAAGGGTAGATCCCAATCCTCAACGATCCAATTTTAGCTAGAACAGTTTGAAATTTTGAGGTACGTTGTCAGTTGATTCATTAACTTTAAAGGTTTTTTTCTGTCAAAACTCTTAACTTCTTTGACAAAGAACTCATAATTTTTAACTAAGCGCGCATGAAAATGTCATAAACCATATATGTGCAAACACTACGTAGTAATATATGTAATACATCGTGAAAACAATGTTTAGCCCCCATGGCTTGTCAGATTTCCTCTAACGGTTTATCCCTGAAATTCTTTGGGAAAAGGGTCAAGAAAAATGTTTGCTAACATTCGTCAAAATCAGTCTCACCCGACTGCGTACTCGTTCGCTGCCGCATACGTACCGTAAACACGGAAGGCAGACAAATGCTAGCAACAAAGGTTAAGTTCTAATCCGACTTTGTGAAAGTACATTTGAGGTGCTTGTGCAACCTTAACGTTTATTTCCTATTTGCATAAAACTTCCGATAAGAAATAACATGTATGGCGTCAATTGAAATGATACTATTTCATTACTATACCCTTAAAGTTAGCAGATTCCTAGAATAAAATGACGGATAATTTACTTAGCATAAAAACAACCTGGAAACTTATCTCTTTTAATGTGACCATTTTATTCTGCAATTCTTATCAATATTACCTCAAGCTCATTGACTTTTATCCTTCTTGCCGTTCTATTATTTACACTTTTCAGTACATATTTATGCAGCAGTTAAAGGAAAATAAACGTTTTATTTACGCATTATGTTTCAGTTAATCTTTGCTTTGAAACGCATGTAGTTTATGGCTTCTTACATTTATAAATATTTCTCGCTTTCGTAGCTAAGGAGTGATTTGACACATCAGCTGATGTTACTTAAAAATAATGAAGTTTTTCAAAAGAATTCTTTGCGATGGAATCAGCGCGGATGTGCTTCGATAATGGTTTATTCGCTTTAACGTGGAATGCCCCTTAACCAGTGCCATTCAATCGCTGTACATTCCACCGCAACGACTGGGTCATCTCGTTTGTGTTTGGGCGCAGCGATAGAGTAACGACCAATTTAGCCCATTATTTTTTTTTCGTCGGTTTGCTGATGCACAGCCTAGTTTTGATCCTCCTATTGGCTGGAGTTGGCTACTGATCCGGAATCAAAGATAATGCTGTTTCCAACACAGTAGTTTTACGAATCTGCGTTGCGGACGAGATAGAAACGAAATATTTGAGATATAATTTAGCGCGATAGAGCGACAAGAATGTAAAAAAAACAAATTATTTCACAAAGGCTGCTGCATCCCTTATAATCATAGATTACTCTGCAGTCTGAGAACGTGGTGTTTCTGCTGTGGTTCGCTTGATAATTTCGCCAGTTGTTTTCAGTTATTTTGACTGAAAAGTTTATGCTACATACCGGAATTGTGAAATCAAATCACGTCTTGTAATTTTTTATTATTTTCTTCCATAGCGCAACACTTAAACTTAAAAATGTTAAATATGAAATTTGGTCACGTTTCGGTAGTTAGTGTTTGAGTTAAAGCACCCGCGGAAGCGTATGGAGAAAGTAAAAATTGGTTCGAGAACAAAGAGCGTTATAACGAATCAGCGTTGTACGGGGCAGCGCTAAACGGGGTATTACTGTACTTTAAAGAACACAACGATTTACTTCCCCCAGCTTGTCGTTTCAAAGCGGGATATATTCACTGCGAAAAATACTACGACCAAATATGACACTTTAAATTTTAAGTTCTTAAATAATCGCGTGAAATCATGCATTACGTAAGGTACAAATGATTAATGGAGTCAGCATCGGATAATAAAAAATTTCGTCGATAAAAAAATTAAAACGGTTTAATTTACCGCTACAAAATTTTCCATTTAGTAAAGGGAAAGTTCCCTTCAAAGGTAGAGTTCCGAATGTCCGAACGCCGATTGTCCGAATGTGCATTGCTGCAAGTTTTTTTTAAATATTACGCTGCGACATTCGGATATACCCCACAACCTTGAAAAAAATTTCTTTCGCTACTCTTTCGTTATGGATCCTTTCTTTGTCTTTAAACGCCCTCTGACACCTCCTAAATACTCTCCTTGTGTAACTAACGACACAAAGTGCCCAACCCACTTTCGAGATCATCCCCCTGAATGGAAGGACACATGTTCGAAGGTTATAAAGGCTATTTTGACAGTCTTTCTCTTCTTTTGGAGAAATTAGAGTAAATTGTATGACCCTGGCAATGATTTGAAAGGCATTGTGTAGAAATTTGTTAGACAGCTTTTGGACATTTTTTTGGTCTTCAGACGTGGGTTATTCCTCAGTTTTTCATACATATCCGCTTTTCAGTAGTTACGTATTTTTGGCATATTACAAGTTATTATTTACATAATAACACCGCATTTGTTCGAATAATTCACGCACTTTTTTCTCAAAATATCATACTAAAAATTGGGTATGTGAATTACTCGTGGCATAACGCCCACTGAATAGTAGCGGGATATATACGTATTTACACGAATACCGCTCCTATTCGTTTTACAGATAAACAGTTGCGCTTTGTGCTACTTTAAAAATCAAAAGCCTGTGTTTATTTTTCTAAAACTCACTGCTGCTTTTTCTTTCTTCCAATTCTCCGAAATTTCGTTTATCCGAATCACCCTTGGCCCCAATTAGTTCGGATAATCGGAGTTGTACTGTAATTATGTCTGTGGGTTCGTGTATTAAATAAAAATAACTTGAATTTAGGGCTCTGTGAAGCTTCGATATTTGATTCGAATCGGATTAAAGATTCGATTCGATATCGCAAAAAACGATTCATAAATTTCGAATATATCGATATATCGACCAATGAAAGTTTGATATGTTCTCATTAAATTATTGGTCTAATTTATCCTTCATAATGTAATACTCGAAATATAAGGTTTTGGTGGGTGAAATTTTATCATTTGGATCATCCCCCCCCCTAGGTACATACAAACAAACAGAGCGGTCGAAATATGGACCAGTGTCCATTTAGTCCTTTTGTTTTAATGTGCAATGCACATATTTGTCGTGGTGTTTTTCAATCATCTTTACTAATATTAAGTTATCAATATTTATTGAGCGAAGTATTATTCGCATAAGATATTAGTTGTAGGTTTTATGTTTTAGTGTTTGGAACTATAAGTTCCATGAATACAGATCTACGACACTGACGAATTTCTTTGATCTCGAAATTTCGCCGCTGTGACCTCGCTCAGACTTCAGTTACAGTGTTGCCAGTCTAGGCTCAGTTAACGCAACATTACTGCAAAATTAGGATGAGGCGTTGTTTCCTTATCAAACTAAATCTATATAATATTTTTCGCGGTTTCTTACTTAAATTCTTGCTTATTTTTTTCAAATGACTGTATCATTATTTTTCATTCGGATCAATTACGGAATTCAGATCCTTCATTCAACATGTCAGAAGTTCGACTATATTTTGAAATAAGTGACAAGGTATTTAAGTGCAAGTTGTGTTTTCAAATGTTATCGTCGCAAGCCAGTGGAACAACTTCCCACTTATGGGCACATCTGAAAAAGAAGCATCCTTCGGTGCGCAATGAAGCGAAAGAAACATGCGAAAAAGAAAGAATTGAAGCGGCTAGAAGAAGAATCATCGAATCCCAAAGCTAAAAAACAAACTACCATGGCACATTTTATGAGAAAATAAATTGATTCGAAAACAAAAGAACAATATAATAAAGCAGTGTTATACTTTATTGTGGCTGATGGAAGACCGTTCAAAGCTGCTGAATACACTGGGTTCAAGAATTTGTGTTCAGAGTTAACGCATGGATCCTAGTGTCCTTCACATCAAATAACACTTTCACGTCACCTTAATGCCCTAAAAAATAGCACGAGAAACTCATAAAGCATTTAAAATCAGAAATACATAATTCACGACCATCAATCACCTTCGATCATTGGAAGACTAGCAATGGAAGCAATTATTTGGTTATCACATTACATTACATATCTGAATCAGATTGGATCTTACAATCGCAATGTCTGTCGGTTGTAAACCTAGAAGTTCTGAATGCTGACCACACCGCGGCCGTCATCGAAGAAATTATTACGAACGAGCGGAATAACCCGTTGAACATCAACGAGACTTTGTAGTGTGATTAAAATATAACTTCTGAGGTGTTGTCTCTCTCGTTAGCTGAAGAAGGAATCATTCCGAAAGCTTCTACGTTAGTAATGTTTCTGTGTTGTTTTTAGTGTTGTTTACGTGTGTCGCTTCGACAACTTGAAGTCGACCGATTGGTGAGTGTTTACTGGGCTTCCTCATCTCAACATCTTGTTGCCATCCATATATATATATATCGAATAAAAAAAATGGAGAAATTCGGTCCATATTTACATATTTTAATGAATGAAGAAAATAAATCTTGCACCTTGAAAAATCGAAAATCCTGTGTAAACTTACGGGAAATATAATCGTCTCCCGGAGTTGCATCCGGGACTTTTTCCGGGATGTTTGATTTATCTAGAGACCACCTCATAAGGGTTTAATGATTGTGAAAGTTTTAGATCCTAATTTCATTGGGAAATGTCCAAAAGTACCGGGAGAGACAGACGGACGGACACTTGAGAATTATTATATAAGGATGAATTAGAAAGGTATGGAATAGAGATGTCTAGAGTTATCTTTGCTACTATAGACACTACATATAGAATGCCTACTTATTCAATGGCAAGGCTGTACCGCTCATCTTCTGCAGCTTTCGATAAATGCAAGCATGGATGCTCAGCCATTGATAAAGAAATTAATCAGCCATGTGCACTCATTTCCAAAAGTATTCCAACTATTTGAGTGGCGTATCTTTCGCTGCAGACTGAATTTTACTTCCTATCTACGTGAATGTTATGTCAGTCGGTGAATACGTATTTCTGTCGTGACGCCACCTCAGTCTTCAGGGTTTATTATCATATATTTAAAACCAGGCACTGTTAGTTCATCTCTTAAAACCAAAATGCAGGGAATAATGAGACTGATGTACTGGATCTAAATATGGTTGTTACCTGCGATGTTACCTTGAGAATTGGAAGATTTCTTTCAGTTGATTAGTCAGAGCTGCTGGAGGGACTTCAGCACAATTCCGTTTCGCACTGCATTCAATCAGAGCAAGAGATTTTGCAATATAATTCCTTTGCACTTAATAAAGCAGTTTGTACTTTGTATTCCATCGAGTGGTGGCCGTGACGCAACCAAATTTTGAGCACTTTGATGCTATGTTAATGCGCTTTGATCAACTGGTGAGAATAAAAAAACAGTGATACGATGTAGAGTCATTTCCAAAAGTATTCCAACAATTTGAGTGTCGTCGCTGTTGCGGCAGACTGAATTTTAACTTCATATCAAAGTGAATGTTATGTCAGTCGGTGAATATGTATTTTTGTCGTATGGCCACCTCAGCTTTCTGAGTTTATTATCATATAAAATACGACGTATTCCTGCGTATCGACCGGAGTTAACAAAGATTATTCCGCGTCTTGGGCGCTCGTTTGAACGTACTATTATAATCCGCCAATGTTATTTAACAGTCATTCTTGCATCGTGATGATAGCGTAAGCAGGCTCTCACCACCACATCATTATCTAATATTAAAATAAGTATTTAAAAAATCTGATATGACAAAAGGTTCATCGACTTTTACCAAAAACTAATCAACTCTTGTCTCTTTAATGAAAATAAAAAATATGAAATGTCGCGTCGAGAAGATTAATAGTTTCTGAGTTTGAGAACCCATAATATATCTACCACATGCACACAAAGACACATACATCACCGAGAAAATGGTAAAAACGTGTTCAGTGGACCTCAAAACGTGTATTTCCGTTGAAATCTCGACATCGATTTTTTTCATTAAAACAATACTTTCCCTTTTACTACCTATGGGGTAAGTAAAGAAGAGTGGAAAGGTGCACACATCATGCGTGCATACATGCGAGGCAGAGGCGTTCTTTACGATTCATGCAATCATGCCAAAAACAAAATATTAATCGCTTAGTATAATGAATACGAACTGAAATGACAGTAGCGATGCCGAGAAAATCTCGAATTTTTGATTCACCGACTAATTTCCTAATCAATTCTTATTAATAATGCAACCGACTATTACTTAAAGCATGCCTTACTCGAGTAGTTAAAATATAATCTGTGCGTTGACGTAATACCTTCGTCGTAAATTACCCATTTCTTTTCACTTACAAACGTTGTGTATATGGAAAGAAAATAGACGTATTTACTTTCATTTCTTCGATGATGAAATGCCCACACTTCAGGAGAAAATACACCAATACACAAAGCAATCTGTGATGGGTGTCATAATGTTATCCGACTTGCGACGTTGTTGATATGGGCAAATAAGAAGAAAGATTTATTATTTTAAATTCTAAAGAATCCTAACTTTCTATGCTTTATTTTAAATAAAATGCACCTTACCTTGTAATTTTTTATTATTTCAACCTATATGCTAATTATTATGCTATGTATACTAGATCACAAAGCCTAGTAGTTTTTCTGAAACAACGTGATGAAAACATCTCGCCACCCTGAGGATTAATTGTGTTGTTTCTAAGTGACTGTTTTTGGTGTGTTTTTTAAGATTCTTGACACGAAACAGAAAAAACAAAAACTGGATAGCTAATTAAATAGCGATTAGAAATAAAATATTTCAGCCTAGAAAGACTTAATTGTAAAAAAACTGCCTGATTCGAGATTCAAATACTTTACAACGATTCGATTCGTTCCATAATTTGAGATTCGCAGGGCCCTACTTGAACGAGTAAAATAGGCGAATTAAGTTTCATGTGTCCATATCAGATGTGTAACGGTAAATATGGGACAAAGGAGACCAGTCTTCATATACATATATACCCTCCAACTCGTGTCATGAAATCCTTTCGACTACTTCAGTAGTGGCTAACCTGTGCCCGAGGAGCCACAATATTGCAGAGCAGCAGTGACATGTAATGAGCTGATAAAAAAATTGAACACAATGTAGCTGCTGGCGCATGTAATATTAACAATAAAACAAAAACCTGCTCTTTTATTTGGTGAAACCTCTGGTAATCTTTGAATTCAAAAATTCCCTTACACCTTGTAAAAGGAAAATTACAGTATATGTAAGGCAGTTCAAGTTTTCAAGAGCCGCATGTCAACTCTCAAAGAGCCGCCGGTTGGCCTCCTCCGGACTAAAGAAATATCCTACATCTTAGGCAAACCGCAGTCTAAAAGTAAACACCGGGCGCATAACTTTCAGTTCGGTACGCATAAAAACTTCTCTGAACCGTTTCGTAGCTTGGTAGCGTTTTTCAACAATTGTTCCTCGCACATCCATTCCATCTCCCAAGTCTTTCCCCTTTACTTCCCACTCGGTTCATTAAAAACCATTGAGGGAAGGGTAATTAGGTGAAAGAAATGAGGCTTTCCGCTCGCATCCAGCCTCCCCTTTTCCCCTCATACCAGTTTCTCCCTTTGGTGCGGATCCGCCGGCTAGCGCGAGGGGACGTTCATTACCATACCGCAGCGCAAAACCCCTCGGGCGGCTTCAATCACAAACAACGTGTCAAAGAAACGGCCGCGGTGGCGCCCTCTGCAATGCCACAAAGGGCGACGGCAGCGCCGCCGCCGGCGAAAGGGGATTCCCCTGCAACCCAAGCACGGGCCAATGGGGGAACATCAATTCATCCCCGACGCAGACTCGCTCTTTTTATTCGAAATGACCTTTTTTCGGCTGCGGCGAGCGGAGGTAAAATTATTCCGGCGGAGAAAACATCACCTAGATGGCCATCTAATGTTTCCTGCAGGAATATTTTTCTCCCGAATATGTTTCACATTCGAAAGGATTTATGGGCGTTAGTATAAAGCAATGACGCATTTAATCGTATCATTTCGTCATTTAGTTATTGCTTGCTAGCGGAAGCTTGTTTTAGGACGTAAAAAACGAGAACATTATTTTCCTCCGTAATCGCTACACAGTGTTTAACATTTTTAAATATTCCTCATGAATATTAAGCAATGTATTTTTCTCCGTCGCCAGAAAGTACGGTGATACGTCATCAACACCGCTGAAAAACTACTTTTTCATTTTTCCCTCGCTGTGAGAGCGTGAAGAACATTTTTTGGAGCAACATATACTCGAATAATTAAAAAATAAAATAATTTTATCGTACTAGTACAAGGAGATTTATGCTAGGGATGAGAAGAACCTTACAAGAAATTATCCGTTCTTCATTGTTTAAAAAATCCGAATCCACGGTTTATTAAACCTGCTTTCATCCATAGCACTCCTTTGCACGCAAATTAACGTATTTAATCTTTTCTTGCATATTCCACGTATGTCATCGGTAATATATCTTAGGTTAATACAGTTAGTTAATTTCTAACAATTCATTAGAAATATTATTGTTTGCGTTACTGGTGATATCGTGCCGAAGATGACGTGTCTTATCCTCGTCTACCGGTCCCTTTTCATCAGCCTCGTCAGCCTTGGTTTAAGGTGCGTAGCGTGTCAGTCTTTTACTGATAGAATCGTAGGTTTCAAACCGTTGTCGCTCCTCTTCATTAGCACGTACAATTTATTTTAAAAGTGAGTGAAGGACCGTGCATTAACTATTGACGACTTAAATACGTCGTTAATTACCAAACGAGCAAAATAAATGAATGAACGAGCAACCGGTCGAATGAATAAATTAATAAAAGGAAAATCACAATAATTATATACAAACAAACAAAAAGAAACGAACCAACTCCCGAAACCCGACTTATTTTTCATTATTTACACGGGAAAAATCTGACCGCTGCGAAAATAGTTATGAGAGATCTTGCGCAAACAACTACACTCAACACGAAAAAAATAACGTAAGTGGTAGGTAATCTTTTCAAGCGTTCCCGTCACAAAAAAAAAATTAAATTTCACCCGCGTGCTTATCGTCCATTGAGTAGAAATTTCACCCAAACGCCAAAAAAATACTCGAGCTCTTTCAATGCCCGCTAGATAAAGAGGAGGGAGAGTGGAAGTGTTTATTAAGAAAAATAATATCACCGCTTTTAAATCTCACCGGTTTCCATGGGTGTTTTCGTGCACGGACGCTTATCCCTTTTGATGCCTCGTATTGATCAAACCTCTCCTGGAGCCGACCTTAACCCCTTTGATAGCGTTATTTATTTCCTCCGAAGAAATAGATTTTTCCGCCCATTTCACCCTTACAGCGAGGGATGAAAGGGCTGAAAACTCTTCATCGCTTCGAAACTCTCGTTATTTTGTAAGTATCTTTATTTTTGAGACCCGAAAATTCTCGCGTTATCGTGGGACGAAGGATTCTGTCACGAGCCAGGATGCTCGAGCGATGCATTTTAAAATTCTTGTTTATTCAGGCCGAGGCCGCTTAAAAACCGAATTGACGCCCCCGTATATAAACGATGATTCTACCGACGAATTAAAAATTTTGCTGTGAAAGTTTTTTATCGGTTGAGCATTTTAAAGGTATTTAAATATTAGCTAAAAGTCCCGTTGTTGTTTTACGTTATGACCCGTCAGTGCATTACGTTATTTTTATTTTATTTTTAAATTTAATCGAGTTTTGTTGTGGATGTGCCATGTACGTATAAAAAAAACATGCCCTGAATGAAACCAAGTTAAAGGTTTGTCCTATGAATAATAATATAAGCCTGAAAAAAATTCACAAAAAAGCAAAGAATTCTCTGACCTGATTTATTGAACACTAGCCAATGAAGGGTAACAAAAGGAATATTATTTACCATTTATTATTAAATAAGAGATAGTTGAATAATCATATACATTGCGTAAATTATTTGCCTTTCGTAATTTGCCAGATTATTAATGTTTCGAAAGCAATTACATCAATAATCAGAATGAAATAATAATTATTTTTCTTGTCATTTTTAATCTTCCATTTATTTCCAAGCGACGCAGAGACGAGCCAACAAGAAATACACACACGAACACTATATATGCCCAAATTTATAGTTAAATTAACGTACATCACCACGATGTCCACATCACCGATAAAATCGATTCTCTATTAGCAAAGAATGAAGACAATTAGCAAATATCTACTTCTCGATGGTTAATTTCCCTCGAAAGGAGTCTATTTCCCGATAAATTTACCTCACGACCCGTCATTGTCGACCGAGGGCCCAAAGGGTAAACCCCCGCACCTCAGCCGAAAGACAATGCTAACGCCATAGAAAATCAGTAACCAAGCAACGTTATCGACCGGTTCTCATTACATCTTCCTCTCTTTCGCACCGCCTTTCTCTCCATCCCATTTGCCGCTCACGCTCCCCGCCAATTCCCGTGGAATGAGAGCCACTGATTGTGAACGGCCTAAACTTCCACGCGCGCCGCCTACCATCCCTTAGCGGCAATAGAAGAGAGAGAGAAAGGAAGGGAAGGTGGTAGGAGAGAGGATGGGAAAAACCGTTGGCCATAATACGGCCGACGCGCTTCTCGTTCCCCGCGGGTTCATTGGCTCACCTCTTTCCCTCCGTCCTCCTCAATCGCTACCTTCCTACACCCCATTTCTCTCCCTCTCTCTCTCTCTCCTTTCCTCACCCCCACACAACCCTCCTTACTACGCACGAGGTGACGTCGATTCCATTCCCGCCCCGAAAAAAAGGACCCTCGCGCTGTGGTTAGAGATAATGACGCGGGTCAAATGGGTTCTGGAAGACACCGAAAGTATTTCTCCTTTTTGGTCTGAAATCGCCTCGTGAGATACCCTCATCTCCCATAAGCGGCTTAAATTGCCTGTAAGTTTGTTTTTGTGCCTAGTATACTACACATACTAGTGTTTGGGTACAGTTGTACGTGTATATACAAACAAATACAGATATAAACTCCCGCTCCTTACTTATAGGTCGGTATATTGAGGAGAAGCGACGTTATGAGATCTCCCACCGTATTAGCTATAACACGGACGCGATACAGAATGAACATGCACCATGTTTTTATTAACTTTTTAATTTGTTTAAATACACCGAGATTAATATTAAATTAACAGCGGAATTTTTGGAGTCCGATATAGAATGTACAGGGAGAGAGAAAGACCCGAGGTGCACTATAAACGGGGTGCACTTTGTGTATACCATCAGCTATATTTTTCTCCATCAATTTCCTCTTCTGTTATATTAGACTGGAAAAAATTCGAGTGAAAGGCGGAATTAGTGAACTGATTTATCTTTTTTTTTTAAACTAGCCCTGAACCCTTTCTCTTAGATAATAATTTATGCGCATAATTTGCAGTTTTTAGCTTTGATTGTTACGGTTTTTTTTTATGAAAATCCGTTTATACGTTCGGTTTGTCCGTCTGTCTGACGCACTAAGACCTCCAACTTCCTTTTTTCACCAAGCAATTCAGTATGCTGTCTCGTTGGGCACGTATTCACGGTTTGTCTCTTAGATTTAAATCGAAAAACGTCGATAAACGACGATTTAAAAAAAAATTCAAAATCAACGAAAATGAATAGTCGTCGATACGGACTCGTGCACACGGGGACAGTAGAGAGGGCAGTTAGGTAAGCAAGTTAACTTGTCCGTTTTTTTATAAAACAGTGGCGTAAGTAAGTGCTGTGCACACGAGGGAAACTATTTCAAGACAGTTCAGTAGTCACCATGAATTGCTGTCATAAGAAACGAGGGATGAGAATGTTTCTAAATTGTTGTATGCTGAGATTTTGAAGATAGGTACTTGAGGATGGGATTAGCGAGAGAAAAAGAGACTTGGATTAGGAAATTGGAGGCAAGAAGAAATACGTACGGAGGTTCCGCTTTGCTTATGAGAGAACTTTATTTGGAAGTGAAGTTCATAGTCTTAAGCGTAACTTTGTTGAACGATTCCATAATTATAAATCAGGGAAATGGAAGAACAACGTATTGATTTATTTGGAAGATCTAGCTGAGTAGAGATTGTGCTAGAGGATGTCACGAAAAAGTTTTGATACCCTACTAAATTGAATTACTCCTGAAATTCAACAAACAGACACTGTAATAAGATAAGCTATACCAGCAAGAATTAAATTGGGACGTTGTCACACTTAGCTACTGGAAACCTTTACAGAAGTCGACAACATTTTTTTCGAGTTTCAAAATCGGCAATTTCGAGATTCGTATCTCTCGTTGCCATGGTAGACAAAATTTGCCATTGTTATAAATTAAAAAAATCCCTTTTTTTGCAGTTAAAATAAAATATTTCAACTAATTCCGCATGGATTCTTATTCTCTTCTCAAGAAATATTATTGTCATTGTTTTCGTCTTGTAATTCAAGTTCCGAGTTTGTACCTTAATTTTAAGTAATTTTAAAATGCAATTAAAAAAAGGCTTGCATCAAAGTCAATGCTTTTCTTATGGCGGATTGAAATGGAAGTTTTGGAAACAAAAAGTCCCCTAAAAATGTAAAATGTTGGGATTTTCGATTTTTCTAATAGTCTGGGTGAGGTTCGCAACATACCTGCGAAAACCGCAGTTTCTATGTTTCAAATAACTTTAAAAATTATCACGATAGAAAAACAGGGCAAACGCACGGGCTCCACTGTCTTTAGCATTTGACTGGCCTTTGTCGACGCGTCCTAACGAGGAAATTAAAGGAGCCAGTGACGTGCCAGCACAAAATTTAGTGGTGAGGGGAGACAAGTCGCCAGAAAAATAGAACTGCTTCCTATTCACTTGCCTGTCTTCCCAACTATTTGCAATACTGGCTTTGCTCCTGGATTCAAGGAAAGTTGTTGTCCACACGGGGATAGTAGCGAGGAGCAAGTGACTTGCCTGCTTGACTGCCCTCTCTACTATCCCCGAGTGCACGAGCCCTAAGCGTCGATATTTCAAAAAGGTGAAAAATTATGCGTCTAAAAACCTATTTTATTCTGAATTATAATATTGAAATCGTTTCTGTTTACCTTTTTCGCGATATTATTTCCTACCTACGATTTAGTTCCTTTTCTGGATTGCACTAATAGTAGGACTGAAAGTAGCATATTTTCCTACACTCAAAAATGCGTCTTTGTGAAAAGCTCACGCTTTCACTCCGAACAATCAGGTAACCACCATTTTGAGGTTATTGAGATTATATTTGCCGACCTAATGACGGGATATTCCACGAGACTCTCTATACAGATAAGGTCATGGATATGTTTATTGAGAGTTCCTCGACCCCCTGTTATACGAGTTTTGGAAGAAAGAAATTTCGGTGGGCGTTTTAAAGCCCACTAACAGTTTTGCTAACCCTTCCACGCATCTACCCCGTGAAGTGTATTCCTAAAACAAATGTTTCTCGATTGCTTGCTGGGGTTTTCCCTATAGATGGACGTTGTTGTATGCACTTTCCTCCCTTCTCCTTATGCACTGAACCCATTCTTTTGGTAGTGTTTCTCTAAAAGTTATATAGGAAGGATTGTTCCGCTCTCTTGATTTTAGCTCCTTCATCCTTTGCTACAGGTTAGTAAATTTAAATTTATATATAATGGTTTAAAAAAGGTGCACATAAATTAGCAATCGTTACTTAAAATTAAAGAGGGATTAAGGATTAATATTTATTTGCTATTTGTTGTAAAATATTTTGCCGATTGGAAAACACATTTAAATCAGGATTTAACTGTATAATTAGTTCTAATTTTTCTCCCTATTTATTTTGTTAAATAAAGAGAACATTTAGTACAGTGATGATATTTATCAAATGATAAATAGTAAAGTATTAGATAACTCTTATTTGACAGCTAAATTATTATTGCGATAATTATATCATTAATATTTTTTTCCTTAATGTCCTTAACTGGCATCAACGAATGAATGTCTAAAAGCCTTTAAGCTGAACTCGAAAATTCTTTCTTTAAAGAATGTTTCTCGGCAAAAGCAACAGCATATTGTTCGGATTTCAAGAAGTAAAGCATAATTTATTATATACATTCGCGAAATAATATATTTGTTAATGACGCGATTGGAAGAATTATACGAAATGAAAAATATATAGATTTGGAAATACCAGATTACGATATTTGAGATTTAAAATATTCTAATTGTAAGTTCCAGTGTGGCAGAACAACAACAATATTCTCATTGCCAATATGCATGGAGCTAATTTGGTTTATTCATCAAGATTCAGTTAGTAAAAGGCGTGAATTAACTGCTAATGTATGTTGTCTCATATAGGTTGGTTGTCAAAACCATTACGTTTGGCAAAATTTGTAAAGAAAGGAGTGAAAATACAAAAACAAGAAATATCGTTTCGCGTTCGCACAATGAACTTTTTTCTGCACTAACTATTTTTTGTTGCTTAAAAAGGTAAGCTTTCAAGTCAAAATATTCTTGTGTGATTATATATATATACTATATATTTATTAGACTGTCCGCTGTGCATACGCCACATTAACACGTTTCGTATCGGATTTAGATTCTCGTACTACACTCACAATCAGTTCCTGGACATTTTGTGATAAATAAAAAAAGCAATGTGGTTAAAAGTCAAGATTTAATTAGAACAATATCAAATTAACGATTAAAATATATTACCTACTTTGTATACTTTCTTTATTTGAAGTAAAAGATAAAATAATATTTTAATAAATTCGTTATTGAGTGTTTTCTTTAATATTAACATTTAAAAATATAAGAATTTCGAAAAAAAAGTAAATTTAAATCATCGAAATGAAAGGCCGAAAATTGACAACCATATATGTAAATCGTGATTTTAAGAGTCGATATTAGTCGAAAATATCTCGAGAAAATATGCGTCGATTATAATCGTCAATTTACAAAAAAATAAACGTCGAATTCTACCAAGCCTAGTTATATGTTAATGTATGGAGACTAACTGAAACAAAGTACAGGGAGAAACCTAGCTAAAATAAGAGACCACACAATCCGTCTTAGCAAGATAGTTTCACCGTTATTGAATCCTAGTTAGGAGAAAATGAATATCTTTGCTTGGTAATTTCGTTCAAATTGGGAAGAAAATAGAAGGCAAAGCAACATGATGGCGATCCTAAACCCCTTAGCGGATTCGCTAAAAGTAACAAACTAGGGAAGCAACATATAATAAATAATATCCTTTTTACTCTTCCCCTAGAGGCAAATTGATCTCTGAAGCAAGCTAAATAGCCGACCAAACCATGAAACAATGCCGTCATGCGGTAATGACTTAAGGGGTGAATAACTTAGAAAATGAAACGGGAAATCCGGATTAGCCATCTTGAAAAAGAAAACAATTTACCCGGTCGCGGGAACGGCGCGTTATTACAAGAATACGAGGGGTGTTGCGTTAATATAGACCCCACCATGGCTGGCATTCCATTAAAATTCCCTTACCCGTTAGTACAAGGGAGGGAACAAAGACGACGGACTATCCGTCTTGATAAGGAAAGTCGTCGTTTTATGCTCCACTGTCGCGCAAAAAAAGAAAGGAGAGGGAAAGCGGCGTGCTTAAGGAGAGGATGGGAATCTTGATACTTCCCTGAGGGGGCATCTAGATTAAGTTGAACGGAGGTAAGAGGAAGTTAGATGTGAAAGGAGGGGTCGAAGATGGAGGAAGATGATGGAGGAGGAGAAAGATAGAGGAGAAAGAGAATGGAGGAAGATGGAAGAGGAGAATGGAGGTGGAAGAGGAGAATGGAGGTGGAAGAGGAGAATGGAGGTGGAAGAGGAGAATGGAGGTGGAAGAGGAGAATGGAGGTGGAAGAGGAGAATGGAGGTGGAAGAGGAGAATGGAGGTGGAAGAGGAGAATGGAGGTGGAAGAGGAGAATGGAGGTGGAAGAGGAGAATGGGGTGGAAGAGGATGGAGGAGAAAGAGGATGGAGGAAGATGGAGTAGGAAGATGGAGGAGGAAGATGATGGAGGAGGAGGATGGAGGAGGAGGATGGAGTAGGAGAAAGATAGACGAGGAAGAAAATGGAGATGGAAGAGGAGAATGGAGGTGGAAGAGGAGAATGGAGGTGGAAGAGGATGGAGGAGGAAGAGGATGGAGGAAAATGTAGTAGGAAGATGGATGGAGGAGGAAGATGAAGGAGGAAGATGGAGGATGATGGATGAGGATGGAGGAGGATGTAGGAGGATGGAGGAAGATGGGGAAGATAGAGGATGATGATGAAGGAGGAGGAGAAAGATAGAGGAGGAAGAGAATGGAGGAAGATGGAAGAGGAGAATGGAGGTGGAAGAGGAGAATGGGGGTGGAAGAAAATGGAGGAGGAAGAGGATGGAGGAATATGGAGTAGAAAGATGGAGGAGGAAGATGAAGGAGGAAGATGGAGGATGATGGATGAGGATGGATGAGGAAGAGGATGTAGGAGGAGGATGGAGGAAAAGGAGGATGGAGGAAGAAGAGGATGGAGGAGGAAGAGGATGGAGGAAGATGGCGTAGGAAGGTGGAGGAGGAAAAATTAGAGGAGGAAGAGGACGGAGGAAGATGGAGGAGGATGGAAGAGAATGGGGTAGGAAGGAGAGGAGAAGAAAAGGGTAAATAAAATGGCGAGGAAAAGGGCGTGGACAGAATGAATAAGAAACATAGTAACGAAGTATAGGTTATGGAAGGAAGAGTGAGAAAATGAGGGGAAGAACACGGTTAATGAAGAAAAAGGGACAAAAGTGTTAGGATAATCCTGGAGATATAAGTAACAAAATTAAAAAAGAATGGGTTGGGTTGAGATAGGATAAAGGAAGGAGGGTAGATGAGAGTGTAAGCAGGGTGAGGAGAAAATTGAATGATGGAAATGGTGGTTGGAAGAAGACGAGAGGAAAAGATTGAAAATAGAAATGCGGGAGAAAGAGAAACAAGTAGGGATGCACGCGGGTTTCCCGCGGTACAGAAGTGCTTTTCGTCAAATTCGCCGTAGTGTACTAATGCATTTGCTTTGAAATCAGTGAAGCATTTTTTCCTTATATTGTGGTAGCTCTGCTTTGTAAATCCCTTCTAAACGTACTCATTTCGTTTTGCCATTTTATATTCGCCCTGCAAACGAAATTTCTTTGAAATCGGTTCAGCTTTGAAGTTTGTCGTTACCGAAAAATTCTAACCTTGATTTTGTGGTAGCTCTGTCTAGTCGAAACGGTTGAAATATACTGTTTTGGTTATTTATTTATATGAAGATTATATATACTATATTTGGTCAGTTCTCTAAAAAATACGCGTAAAACAATAATTATTTTACTTTTTACTGTGGTAGCCCTGCTCGTTAGCTCCTATTTATACATCTTGATTTTATTGTGGTATGTTGTTCAAATCTAATATACAAAATTTTATTGAAATCCGTTCGGCCAATTCCTTCCAAATCCTAAATTACTGAAAGAATTTAATTTGTAATTGTGGCACCCCTGTTTGGCTCATTCTGTGTAAATATGCTAATATGGTTTTGAACATATGTGCACATTATAAATATTTAATTTGGTTAAAATTGATGTGGACAATTCGACACAAATACTTGTAAAAAAGAAATTAAATTTTTTATTATTTGTATTGTGACAGCTCTGGTTTAGATATCTATGCTAAACATCTTGATTTTGTTTTTCTATGTTCCGTACCTCATTTATAAAATATTTCGCTGAAATCGGTTAAGCCAATTCCTTCCAAATTTATCATTACCGAAAAGTTTAATTTTGCAATTTTGGCACCCCTGCTCCGTCGATTCGATCGAAATATGTCATTTTGGTCATTAATTTATGTGAAAATTCTATGTACCAAATTTGGTTGAAATCGGTTGAGCCAATTCTTCTCTGATATATGCGTACGGACGGACGGACATCACGAAGATAATAGTGCTTTTCAGCATTGACAAAAGGCACTAAAAAGTAGAGTGGAGAGAGGGAGAGAAAATGAATGTTAGAAGAAGGAGAAATCGAATGGAGAGATTAAGTGAGAAGAGAGAGTGAGAGAGATGGAGGGACGCAGAATGGAGAGAGATAATGAAAGAGTGATGTGAAAAATGCGAGAAAAGAGCAAGAGGGATGTAGAGAGAGAGGGAGAGAGAGAGAAGTTTGGAGAAAGAAAAGAAGATGGATAAAGCGACGAAGGAAGGGGAGTGAGAGCACATCCATCCACTTTTCTTCGCTGGCCATTGGCTAAGATGGCCAACTCGGAGTCCGGTAACGGACCGCAAATAACAATGACGAATAACGGGATTACGTGGACCGGAGGTAATCGCCTGCAATTTGGTTTAGGCGCCAACGAAGCGAGTCAACATATTTTGCCGAGCCGGTGTTCACACATATTACTTTTGTTTATTCGCAGTATATTTTCGTTCGGAGAGGTTTCAAATCAAGTTAATGAGTGCGTGTATGTGAGAGTGGTGGAAAGCTTCCTTAATTAAAAATCCTCAGAATATGTTCGGTAAGACGGTTATATCCTTAAAAAAATGATATATATATATATATATATATATTTATATCTTTTCTGTACTTATGAATGTAATAAAATCTCATCTGTGCAAGCAAGAAAAGGTGGCAGCTTTTGGATTCTTTCGTCAAAACAGCAGTCAAGCGGCCAATCTGGCTGATTAGAATCCTTGAGTAAAGCTCACAGGCACGGAGAGATGAAAGGAGCCTAAGAAATCGAAAGGAAAGATTATTTTTCCGCTGGATCTTCCGTGAGTACCTTTCGCGGTTAAAACCGCCGACGTCTGAAAGTATAGAAAGAGAGAAAGGCAAATGGATCGACGAAGAGGGATGTGAAGAGAACGCGAAGCGATGAAGAGTGTATGAGAAGGAGGAAGGTGGATAAGACACATGAAGGCAGCGCGCCTAATTTAAGGCGCCTGAAGAAGAAGTTCTTTTGCGATGGGAAGGGTGTCTTGCGTTTGGCGAGCCACTCATCGGGGATGAGCTCTTTTTTCGAAGGAGGAGGAGCGAAGGAAGGAGAGAGAAAAAAGGAAAAAGGATTACGGACTGGAATGCCTTAATGGATGCACTGATACGCGTACCGCCTCTGGCGTCAAAATGAAAAAAGATGGGAGGCGAAAAATTGTCGCAGGAACGCCGTCGTTTAGAAGTCTAGCATTTTGAGTTAGGAAAATATTAGGGAGTAATACGAATAAATATTTTCTCTTTTTGCGGTTTAAACGAAAAGGTTTTTTTTTTGTCTCGATTCATTTTTAAAGTAGAAAAAATATTTGAAATTTCAATCGATAGTTGCAAATAAATCGCCATTTTGTTTCATAACTGTATTTTTTAAAAAGGTTTTAACCAGTAATAACACAAAGAGATTTGTGCGAAAGATCCAATTTCAATGCTTCTCTGCATTATCTATAAAAATTCAGATGGTGTGAGCAGTATTTGAAGGAGTTATACAAATATACGGTCAAAATAACGACTTATATGTATAGTTATAGATGAACGACTAAACATAATTTGAAAATATTAACAGACAACAATATCGTCATAAAAATAATCATCTGGCTTAAGTCTGACTACATTAATTAAATGGAAATCACTACAAACATAAAACAATTCGTTCGGAAGATATTTAAGCTAGGGTAACTTCCTTTTTTAAAAGAAAATTACTAGGTCCTGATTACCAACATTTGTACAAGGATACTATGAAAAAATGTATTATTACTGCCACGTTGTTACTTAACCTCTCCGCTAAGGCAGTTAGGATCCTTTCCAATTCTTTTAACGAAAGAACATCATTGTTGGCGTATTTTCAGTTTTTGTCCTGTTGAACTTAAATCTGGCTTTTCAATAGTATTTTTCGGGATTTGAAACAAGATTAATAAACCAGCAACATCTTCCAGGTAGTCCTCAATGAATTTTAATTACTTAACATCATGAAGAGGCTATATAGATTTATTTACATTCGATCAGAAAAGGCTAATATTTGATGCTGCAAAGAGGGCGGAAATTAGGCAATATATATTTTTTGCGCCAACAAACTTTATTTATTCTAGAGAAAGTTCGTTCCATTTTGCGGAAAAAGTCGATAAAAGGGATAAGTATTATTAAACTGAATAAAACTGGATTTTTCGTACGCAAAATAGGGTCCACACGGTTAGTTTATGATATGCAGTGGGTCACAACTAAAGAAACGAAAGAAGTAATTCATCCATAAACATTATGAATGGATTAAGAGTAATGAAATCAAAAAAATCTGTTAATCCACCAACTCCGAATATTCATCGAAATCCAACGCCTCCTGCCAAATTATACGATAAGAAAAGATACAACAGAAATAACTAATTACTAATGCACAATTGTTGCGGTGCTATTGTCACATTTGATCCTTCCCGCCATTTTACCTAATTAAACCCAGACGCCGAAATAACGGACCAAAAAAACGAGCCGTAGACGCGCGCATCCGTTTCAATTTACTAAATTGCGAAGTAAAGGTGATGGGATTGGGGTAAAAGAACAGGATTCGGGGAAAGTTCGGAACGTTGAAGCGTGACAGACAGTCGTGGAAATATGACACGAATATTTTGAAACTAGGGAGATGCCCGTTGAAATTCAATGGGAAAAGTATTTGTGGAATAAAAAATGAACATACATATGCCTTGACTTTCTTTGGATGGACAGAAAACAAACTTCCGTTCTTTTATGCGTTCGTTGTTTCAAGTTTCGAACTCCTACGATGATTCTAAGTACCTAATTTTAATATGCGAATGATTAATACTCTACATTCAAATGTACTCCTCGTAAATAACGCAAAAAATGTTGTTTATAATGGTGGCTATAAAAAGAATTTCTCTCCTCTCTCGTACTAATTGTAAGAGCATTTAAAGCACGCTTTCACCCATAAGGATTGAAATAACAATAGGATTTCGAGATTTAACAATGTAATGGGTTGGCATGGCAACATCCCGTTAAAATGGCAAGATTTTCCCAAAATATGTGAATTAAACGTTTAACATGAGGAATTTCGAACTGCAGGCGGGAATAGATGAATGGAATAAGAAACTTCATGGTTTTGTATTAAAAATGGGCTAAATCCCAGGATCATAGCCATAATAAAAGCCTGCAATCAAAAAGTCGATTTTTACGTGTTATCATATGGGAAATGCCTACCTTGAAGTCGAACCTAGGGCTTTTTCGAGATTTCTTTTTGTCATCGTCTTACAATATGAGTCGATCATTCCTGCGAAATACAAAAAAATGAATCTCGTTCCATTATCGAGTTAGTCGCATTTTTATAGCGTGACAGAGGGAGCCACAAAGGGACAGAAGTAGCCTTTTATTATTTTTAGATGGTTAATGGCGGCGTTTACTTAAAGAGACGGAATTTCTCCCTCGAGACTTCTTAGGAACCGTCAATAAATTTTCCTCGCGCGATATCTACATGGCGGTACGACGGAAATCTCCGTTTCTTATCTACCGTTGTAATTTCTCACGAGGCTCGACCTCCCATTTGAGTTCACTGGCCTCATCGCTCAGACCAACGGCGAAGTCGCCTCCTTAATATCCAGTTGAAGGTTTTTTGCAGCCTTCCGAAAGCAAAGATTGGTTTAACCGACTACGATAGCTCCGGAGACCAAAAGAAGCACAAGAATACTCGTCTGAAGCGATTTCTCCGAGTTCACCCGGAAATTCTATGAATAGTAAAACATCTCCGATAAAAAATCGGTTGTTTGTAAGTATTGCTCGCGCGCTCTAAGGTGGCAGGCGGAGACGCGTGGGAGGGGAAGGGAAGGAATGGGAAGGAGAAACTTTAAGGGGGAGCCTAC
Source organism: Tanypteryx hageni (assembly GCA_028673005.1). NCBI lineage: Eukaryota > Metazoa > Arthropoda > Insecta > Odonata > Petaluridae > Tanypteryx > Tanypteryx hageni. The sequence goes on from CM054116.1 coordinate 99,364,940, forward strand.
TTCAGAGCCTATACGCAGTAACACAGTTTTGGTTCGCATGAATCCAAGTTCGCGCATCAAATGCCCACACCTAAACACCACCTCCCCTATAGGCGGTCTCGCCTCGAGGATGGACTCGCCCTTCCGCAAATGCGCCTATTGCGCACCGCCACGTTAGAGCGTTTTTACTATCCTCGTCAATGATCGAGAAATAAGGCTGGAAAGGCTACGGTGTTATAGTAAGCTTAAATAAAAAGACGTCAATCCCTTCTTTTGTTAATTTTAAACTTCTTTTTTATGCAATCATCAATAGTTTACTAAGTTTACCAAGAAAACATCCGCGTTCAGAAACGAGAAAACTGATCTGCTACGAGAGTTCAGTGGTAGAATATCCGCCCGGCTAGTGGAAGACCCGGGTTTGATTCTCGGTCATAGCAGACCTTTTCGCGTTTCAAAATTATTCCCAATAGTTTACTATGGTTATCTAGAACTAGAACAGTGGTTCTCGTTTTTTTCCGTCGTGACACACATGACGGTCGATGATCTCATGAGCGACACACTACAATCCGCCGAACTAAAAATGGCGTGTAATAATGCCGAGCTTAAACCTAAATATTGTTTTTATTGTTGTTAAAAGCAGAGCCAAGAAAAGGCAAAAACTCTGCCTAGCGAAATTGCTTTACTTTTTTACAATCCGCTATTAAATTTTTTGACAACACACCGGCTGAGAACCTCCGCTCTAGACATTGCGAATTGCAGGATAGATGAAACTTCTTACATTACTCGTTTATGGAAAGTATATTCATTCTTTTTCAAAAGAAAATCATCGTTTATAAGGAAAATTGTTTAGAATGGTTCACTTGATACAAAATGAATTCATACCGCGAGGGTAATTATCATACTTTTTAGAATGATTATTAAGTGCACGGCTGAAGATCACCTGGAAATCAAATTTACGAGTTTTCAAAAATTATACTTATAATTTTTTCGTATTTCTACTATTTTCTATGAGAGTTTGAGGTGTTTTTATAGTTGTTAGGTTTTTGTGACAGGATTGTAGCTGTAACAGCGGAGTATTTGAAAGAACAACTACGCAACTAATTGAGATTATTATTCTCTATTTTTAAATGCCAAAGTAATTTCAGAGACAGCAAATGTGTTTTATTTAGGAGAAATGACAATGGGTTTAGGTAGACGAGGGAATGTTTAGTACGGTAATAAAAAACGAATAATTCAAATGTTACTATCATTATTTTAATCGATGATTATACAATTCTTTTATAAACAGTAAATGAAACGGTGATGGAAAGTGATATGTATAAAAAAAAACTGGCGAAGTGGTTTCGACACTATTTGGGGCTTGGTTATCACAGGCTCGTCCCAAGAGACTGTGAAATAAATCTACATTCTTTTGAAGCTTGCTTAAACGAGCTATCACCGTATAAAGAAACTATGGGTAATATTTTCAAAACTAAATTCCTCAAGCCTAAAATGCGATAACTTTTCTGCGGAATTTAGGTTCAGTGATGCGTTTACATGCCTCGATTCCCGTTTATTCTATCTTAATGAGGGTGGCGAAGCGGCAGCGGAATACATACTTTGATCGAAGTTTTGACGTTAAAGAGGAGAATAAGATTCTGTTTATTACTATTTCGAATGCTGAGTAAGTCGAATAAAATGGACTGTTCTATTATAACAGCTTTGAAATGTCTCGCTCAGAAAAGTAGGTTATTGTGGTGGCACACATTTAAAGCGCGGTGAAATGCAACCTCATTTGGTTTATGTCGAACTAGTATCTAGTAGACACTATTACAACTACGATACTAAATGTTTTGGGGAAAACTTGAAATTGTATTGGTTTCTTTTTAAGTGCCAGAATTACTGTTGCCACTACATTTATGTTATTAAAAATTAAAAAATGATTAAAACGTAAAAATGTTGTTTGTTTTTTCAATGATAAACATAAAAGAAAAAACGGGTGATTGGTAATAAAATGAATGTGGCTGGAAAGGAGAATTGTTGAAATTCTGAGGTCAAGTAGAGCATGAAAAATGTACGGACGAGTTCCTAGTAGATAAGATGGAACGATCTTAAGGAATAAAGGAGGCAGTAAGTGTGGAATATCCATTTCGGAAGGTTTTTATGACCTGTCCAGAGTTAAACACATGAGAAAGAGATGTAATGCATTTGAAAAAGAGACAGTGTTGTATCTGCCTCGTGGAAGAGAAACGTCGATGATAAGAGGGTGAAATGTTCCAGGTTTCCAAACTTACTTCTCTGGGTTATTTCATTCCATCATACAGGACAAGCATTTAAAATTGAAAAAAGTACCTTTCATAACCTTGTTGTGGCTATTAGAGATACCTGAGATAAGTACTTATTTCATTTTTAAAAAATTTGTGCTTATTCTTGAAAATTTTTCAGCCATAAGACTATCTCAATAATTCCCTGGTGAATTTATTCCATTATTTCATAAAGAGTTTTTGTCGTGGGATTGTTAAATTCCTTTCGTTGCACATTTCCTGTTTTAACCAAATGACAGAGATTATATAAAAAGGTCGAATACAATGATTGCGTCGGCGTTTACTTATTCATTGCCGTTTTCGTGTACGCATGCACTCATATTAAAATTCGTGGGCACATTTCCCAGAGAGTCAATCTCAATTAGCTGTGGCAGAAATTCGCGGTTGATAATATCACGACCAAACCGATCCACCAACCGCACGCGAAACGAGAGATTAAAGGTTAAATGGAATCCATTGTAAACGCCTTTGCGTCACTTTTGCTTCACAAGAGGAATCAACATTTTTTCGCAGATTTTATTTACGAAAAATGCGAGAGGAAAAGAGTGGGACTGAGAGAGAGAACGGAATTGAAGAAGAGTAATTGGAATTTGACGAGAAAAGATAGGATAGGAATGCGACGAATGAAGAATGTGTTGCGAACAGGATGCAAACGGATGGGAAGGGGAGATATTCGGAAAGGAAGAATGGGAAAAATGAGACGAGAGCGAGAAAAAGTCAGGAAAGTAGGTCGCAGAATCGGAAAGTACAGGAGTAAATTGAAGGGGATTTCGGAGGGAGGGATCGAGGGAGGAAAGAAAGAGTATTAGGGGGATGGAGGCGAGGAGCGGCGAGGGAATAGTCGTTTATTGGCTCCGAGCAAACACAAGTCCCCCGGGCACTGATCCGGCTTTTAAATTCGACTTGGGCATGTTTCTTTTTGGACATCCAGGTCTAATCACGATCTTTGACTTTCAAAAGCCGCTTGATAGTATTTTATGCCTCTCTCTCCCCCTCTCTTTTCGCAAACAGGAAATCCCGCGCATCGATGTACCGATTTCTTCTTTCTAGTACACCGCGAGAGCTCGACTGTCTGCTCACTTGTTCGTTTTGTTCTCTGGGGAAGAAATAGTTCAAATATTTGAATACGGAGCAATCGCGACTTAATGTTATTTTCCGGAACCAAACGTAAATACGTACTTCTATCGTCGAAAATAGCATGCATTAAACGATATCCTCACCTAATTTCTAATTACTTTCACTATACGAAGACTATACCTGCGGCTCCGGAGCCACATATGGCTCCTTGAGTACATACTTGCGGCTCTTTAGTTAGCTAATTGTAAGCTCTCTAATCATTATCAATTGTGAAACATATTTATTGTAATCACTCGAATCTCTAAAAAAAAGATTGTTTATGTTGTCACTGTGCGGCTATTTTGGAATGACACCAAAAAATGGCTCTTTTACTTTGTTAGGTTGCTGACTCCTGGACTACATAGTAAAACATGGTCAAATGAAGATTTGTTTATCAACGGTTGAATGTGACACATATACAGTGGCGCAACTAGGAGCGGAAGAGTCCGCGGCAAAATATTATCGATGATTCTTTTCCCCATTACCTCCCTCACGAAGTGAACGCATGTAGGGGAGGTCGTTTCCGTCCGTCCGTCCGCATGTTTAAACTCGGGAACAGCTGGACGTTTTTCGATGAAATTTGGTACATGAGAGTTTTGCTAAAATTTGTCAACCGATTCCAATTTTGGTTAAAATAGAATAATAGTTAAGACCACTTTACATGAAGACCTACATGTATTTTACAACCTACTTCGCAAGAATCCCGTTAAGTACTCATCTGAAAGAAAAATATTGAGAACAAAAGTTAAATAAAATAGTAAAATACGTATTTTTTGTTAAATAATTTCCCCATAAAACGTAAGGTTTACAATGAATTTAAAAATGTAAATTTACGTGATTATACGATTTTCGATGCTCTTTTGTTCATTCCAAAAAAATATTAATTAAAAATTTTACAACTCGGGAACCGCTGGACATATTTGAATGGAATTTGGTATTAAGGAGTTTTACTAAAATCTGTAGGTCGATTCCAATTTTGGTTAAAATTAGACTACAATAACAACCACTTTATATGAAGACCTTCATGTAGCTTACAATGTACTTGTTTCAATTCGGGAAGCGGTGGACGTATTTTGATGAAATTTGGTATAGGGAAGTTTTAGTAAAATTGGTCGCCGATTCTAATTTTGGTTAAAATCGGACTACAATAACGCATACTTAACATGAATACCTTCATGTAGTTTACAAGGTACTTCTGTTTCAACTCGGGAAACGCAGGACATATTTTGATGAAATTTGGTACTGGGGAATTTTACTAAAATTTGTCGATCTCAAAGAACGCATTTGGAAACTCTGTGTACTCCGACATGGAGTACACCTTTCCATACTTGTTAATAAATGAACAGGAATATGCTGAAAAGGTAAGGCTATTTAAATTATTCTGTTAAAAAATAATGAATAAGTTGGAAGTCATTTAGAAACTTGGATAAAAAAGAAAAATCGCTGAAAATCTTTATTTTGTCTATATTCGGAATGATTCTAGAGCCCCTAGGGACCCTCTGGAACCTTATTATTTGGCCACCACGCCTCCCCCCTATTTTTACACCACTGGACATATTAATATAATACGTATAAAATTTAATTATAAGCCGTTCCGAATTGAGTGCTCAAAGCATCCTATAAATGTATGTAACGTGAAAATAGGAATGTGTTTATTTCCATAAGGTATTAAATTTACGCCGTTTCTCCCAAAGCAGCCTTCTCCAAAGCCTTCGCAAAGAGATCTCGCAATCAAAGGATATTAAAGAAATCTTATTTTCAATTTGTACCACCTTGAACCATTCCACTACCTGCCATTGTAACTGTTTGTCTTTCTTCACTAAGAATCTGAATAATATTTTTAATAGTTTTCTCGTTCCTTCATAAGCAAATACTAACACTTGATACTTGAAATAATCTTAAGGAAATTAACCAGTTCTTTCAATTTGAGCGATTTTCCACCGTTGCTCAGAACTCGCGGAACTGCTTTTTAGTATTTTAGAAAGCAACAGTTTTATTTATTTAAACACTTTTATTTGCCCCAAAAATGAATATTGTCCTTTATGAAACGTCTCCTGCTTTCAATAATATTTATTTTGACCGTTGCTTGAAGCATTTTCCGCGTGCAAACTTATCTTTATATTTTTTACGGTTTTTCATTTTCATTGTTTAAATAATTTTTACGGAATTTATTTGATGCATTACAAGCGTATTTGTCTAATAAGCCTTGTTTCATTTTATTACAAGGGCTGTAAATTTATAAGTAAATTCATTGCCTTTCTATGCATGAGTCGCGCTGAAAATTCTCTACCCGTAGTCTAATCCAATTTTTCAAAACGGAAGAGCATTTATATTCCATTTACTTTTTATTCCCTTTCTATGCACATCGATCGAACGCTACACCCTCTTTCGCGCGCTTGTGGGATATGGAAGGATTCATTTACATTTATTTTCGCTTTCATGTTGTCTGTCGTGTCCGCACCCAGAAAGGGAGGAAGCGGTGCCAACTCCCTCGCCCCGATGCACATTCTTGCCAAAGGAGGAAACGACGCTCCGAATATGTCCACTCCTGCGGCCCTAACATTCCAACAAAGGAAGGGACGTCGCGGTGTCTAATCATAGGACAAGAAAGGGAATGTCCAGGACTGTAGATTTTCCACCAATAAAGATGTTCAAACCGTGGATAAAGTCAGAATTGGGAAAACTTGCAGCTTTATCTCAAACCTTGATTTTGTCCTCTTCCTGTATTGCAGAATCTTTTCTATCGCCGCAGAACTGGAAGAACTGCAAGAGAGAATTTCCCGAGGAGGGATTCCATGACTAAAGAAATAATCGAAGGAAAAGTGGAAGTTATACGAAATAGAGGAAGAAAAAGTTTTCAGCAGTTGGACTACACGAAAGGGAAAGATAGTATTCAAGAATGGAAGAAGGTTACGAAGAATAGGATTATGTGAGGAACCCGGTTTAACATAGTCATGGACGTGTCTGCGGACGGAATGTTAACGATGGCGATGATACAATATTACATATTTCACTACATAGCTATACCAAGAATTAAAGAGAGTCAAGTATAATGGAATAACAGAATGTGAAGAATTCCGGTGGGCCTATATAATAACCACGAACCTGATAGCAAACAGATCACAAATGATGATGGTGGTAAGACAGCGGTTCCAAACTACATTATTATGCAACCGCGACCCCCTCTATTAAGGCAGACGACCTTATCGCGACCCCCTCATCCCCATCTTCGGGATGTTGGTTTTATTGCGGGCCCCGCATTAACCTAATACTTACAATACATACATAAAATTTATGTAATGCAATCCTGTACGATTTGTACATTATATTTTGGAAGAAATTAATAATTTTAGAGAAATACTACCACACATCTTAAAAAACAAAAATACAGTATTGAAACTATTCCATTTACATTGTGCCATTTTCGCGACCCTCCTACAAACCTTTCGCGATCCCCTAAGGTTGTGAACCGCTGCGGTAAGGCATTCACCGTAGTAAGTTGAAGTAATTAATTTTTATCGAAAATTTTAAATTATTTATTGTTAAAAATAGATCGTTAAAATGTTTTTGCCACCTCTGGTTGTTACCAATCCAGCATGTGACATTTACTTTTCTGGCTCTAAATTCCCTACTCGATATCTTCATTTTCTTCATTCTCTTAGTTTTGTCCGCATTAACTTCTGGAGAAAAAATATTTAAATGGACCAATTAAGTCAAATATGGATTTAATGACCTTGAACTTTTTGTTTTCCTTGGCGTCGTCCTTATTTCTGAAATGCCAAGATTTCGCTTTCGGACTTGGCAACATTCCTCCGCCAGAATTCATTTTATCCCACGGTTACGCTTTTTAATAAAAAAATCAAAACGATCCGACTCTTTTTTTTTGCATTTTCGCGGAAACTCTTAGGAAAATTCATTCCGTAAAATTGCCTTTCGTTCCTCGGCATCATCGGAAAATGTTTATCTTCCGAATAACTGTTATACCCCCTGATGAATTAATAACCAGATGGATAAAGGAGAGAGACTTATAAATTGGCGGGGTTCTGACGAAGGAATTCTTCGCGTAGGATGGAGAGGCATGAAAGGTGGAGGTTTAGGGAGAAATAGAGCGGCGGAAAAGGGCGTAGGGATGAAATTAAAGCGGAGGAAGGAAAGACGATACAATAGAGAGCGAGGGAGTGTGGGAGGAAAGAATAAGGAATAGAACTGGGAAGATTGGAAAAGGAACAAGAGAGAACTACGTGCCGAAGCAAGGGATGAGTGTGGATGGCAAAGGGCGTGGGAAGTGGGAGGGAAGGAGCGCCGCGTGGAACGGAAACGGAGGAAGCAGCTTGTCTCTTTTTCCTTCCCTAAGGGATAAGCCCTGCTCTTCGAAAGGTTAGGTTCGGGATGGGGAGTGAGAGAGAGAGAGAGGGTGAGAAGAGAGGGCAGAGAGAGGAGATCGGAGAGTAGCTAAAGAAGAGAGAGGACAGAAATAAGACAGAAAGGGGAAAGGGGGTGAAGAGAGGAAAGGAAGGCGATGGAGGATTTGGAAATTTCGAGTAGAGAGAAAGCGATCGGAGATTTCCAAGCGAGAAAAGGAGGAAGGAGGGGAGTGGCGTGTTGGTTTTGCGGAGATGCTGAAGAGGCGCGCGAGAGGAGAGAGAGAAAGAGAGTGATGCCGGACGGAGTTACAGGGCTGCGACGCAGAGATGGAAAACTTTCCTGGATGCTCTCAAAAACGCTCGCGTCATTGGGGGACAACGGGTGTGGGGGCGAGCTCGACTGGTTGTATATCATCTCCGGCGTTTTTTAAGTATATTAAATCCTCTTGCCGATGATTCGACGGATAAATAAAAACAGAACGTCCGGCCCCGAAATAAAAATCGCTGCGGGAATAGCTGACGGAAATTGTAATTCTTTTTTAATGCGGCATTCCTCGACAGTTATGCAAGTCTTTGGAATGAAAACGAAAACGACTCCAGACACAAAAAATTGAATTCAAACCAATACGTCTTGATGGAAATTTGCCGAGGTAAAAAAAGGAGAATTCCCGATGCCTTCCTCCAAATTTCTTTTTTCTGGGTAATGCAAAATTCTCCCATTAGTTGTCTCTACATTTCGTATATATCGAGCAATCCGCAAGCGGTCCAGCTTGGACGAAAACTTTTCCCTTTCATGTGCTTCGCTTGTCAAAGCTGTTTCGATGGAATTTGTGATATCCAATTCCCATTTGACCCGACGCCTTCTCTTCGGCTCCTCGATATCCCTTGCGATGCTCTCGATTATTCCAGCGTCCCATCGATGTTCGTGTCTCCTGGGAATTTGGCCCGTCAATATACCATTCCGTATCCCTTAATTGCGTCGTAGATTCGTGTTAGTTTTCTCATCCGGCGAGTTTCCTTTACCGGTAGAAATACGCAATTCCCAGAGTGCGTCTCTCAAAACCGAGCTGTTTTGTTTGAAGGGACTTTTTAAGCCTTCTGGGTCTGTAGTTCCCATACAAATGTTAGAATGAGAATACAGTGCCGATCAAAAGCAACGTTTACAAATATAAACATTTTGACCGGTTAAGAAACCTTCAGCGACGATAAGCGAAATTAAAAGAGCTTATTATTTTAGAATCTAATACTTGCGTTGAATTTAATCCTCTCTGAGGTATGTATAAATAGAAAGATACGTTTTGATCTTTCGAGAACAGCAGAAAGTGATGGAATTTCATCAGAAAATAAATTTAATACCATAAAAAATAAGATAGATATATCATTTAGTCTATTAGAAAATAAAAGCTTTGAATTACTTTCATATTTACTGATCCTGTCCCCACGTAATTAAATTGTGAAATAGCATAGAATTTACTATATGTACCAGAGTTGATCGGAATGTAACAATACTGGGGGAAAACTTAATTAAACAACATGCTTCCATGAACTGTATTTACTGTTTCCGTCATTCCGTTCATACGTCAACATTGTTTCATTCTTTCGACCTCGTGGTCCGCGTATTCGGCACATTGAAGCTTTTCGTCGTTCCGTCTCACGTTGTTCCGCTCATTAGTAAGTTCCTAATTGGCAACATTGTTTCATTCATCCGTCCTCGTGGCCCACTTATTATACACATTGCCATAATTGTTTGTGAACAAGTTGATTATGGTTACACAATTTTTACTGGTTTAGCATCTCAATGTTTTGAAAGACGCTGAGCAGTAATTCCAACTGATGGTACCTTCTTGAGAGTTTAGATGGCGCTTAGTTATCATCGTGGTCTAATTTTTTATCGAATACCGTTTGATTTTTCATAATTATTCATTTATTCCTGTGTTGATTTAATTATTCGTTGGCAAGAGTGAAAATTTGTCTTCGACTTAGGCGATTTTTGTTAAAATTTAGTCATATTCTTTACGCAAGGGATTTTTATTGTACGTATTAATAAAATACATTATGATGGAAATCTAAATTTATGATTTAATTTACATAACAACAATGATTTTAAAATGCGTGTAATTAAAATAAGAAATAATGATTGCGTCTGTAGTAAATGTGTTTTGGCCATTATAATATTTAAAGTAGATAGAATATAATAGAGATATTTTTGAGTCTAGTGTCCGTGGTCAGGAACGAAACCCCTCATTTTAATACTGTGCCTATGGAAACTAGTAATCCGCTTTTCTTCGTGGTTTCCAGGAACGTAATCTGACGTAAAAGCGAGGACTGCCTGCACTCTCCTTCAGCCATAGCACACTTACCCAATCTTATTTTTCATTCGTTCAAGACGTGAAAAACCATTACTTGATAATTCATTGGGAATACTTTTAACAGAATTACTCAGCTAATTATCGCACTCAAAATGGCTACTTCTCAATTCTGTTTTAACACTCGGGAAGAGGAAAAAGTTGCGCACTACTAGATCTGATAAATATAGTCGATGGGTCGTGATCTCGAACCTCAATTCTTTGACGATTTGTGGACAAACTTGAGAGCGTGTGTAACAAGATGGGGACCTTTTTCTTGTGCTATGCCAATAGTGGGCCTCTCAGCACATAGGAATAGTACTCGTCGTTTACTCTTGGTACACATTGCTCGTAAATGTTTAAGCAAACAAGATGCAAGGCTTTTGCGGCACAATGACAAACCCTTCTGAGGACGGGAATTCTCTGGGCGTGTGCACTTATAACTTCTGGATGGTAGTGGTGAAACCAATTCGTCCCAAGTAAAAACTTTGTACAAAAACACTGAATATCAAATAAATTTTACTTACAAGTGTTAGGTACCTGGGATGAATGTTTCAGGATCACACGTGTAGGCGAGGTACTATAAATTTTAGGGAACAATGGTATAGACATAGTGATAGAATTCAAAGGCAAGCTAGTGTATGTTGGCTGGCATTAAATCAGGAGAAATTTAGTGTAGCTTTGTTGTATAAGTTTTTGGAAAAATGGGTTTGTCGGGTGGAATCAAATTTGGAGGCATTCAGTGACTGTTTCGTGGAATACATTTCAGGGACAAATGCGTGTAAGGTGCGTGGCACACAATGAGTGGCATTTGATGCAAGTTAGATCATGTACGTTTTAGACTTAAACTATCTAAGACGAGTGGCATGAATTTATGGGGCATTTCGTCTAGGTTTGGTGGCATACGTTTTAGGGGCAAGCCGACGCTAAATAAGTTGCATAAAATCAGGGAGCATTGGTGTAAGTATGGTGGTATGCGCTATATCGTGGTATACGTTTTAGGGACAAACCAGTATAAGATGGGTGACATAAAACTGAGGATTGGGGCTTTTCATGAAAGTTTTGTGGTACGAGTTTTAAGGGGAAAATGTGTAAGTTGGATGGCATAAAACCTGGAGAATTTAGTGTAAGTTGGTAGGTATGCATTTTAGGGGCAAACTAATGATATATGGGTGGCATAAAATCAAGACGCATTTACTGTAGGTTTGGTAATTACGATTTTGGTCAAAAGCTATAGACGGCTGTATTCGGGGAAGATTTGGTGTTCGTTTCTAGGGCAACCTAGAATATGTTGATATGTATTGATTGCAGGGGCTGTAATACACACATACATACGCGAAACCCCAAGCAAGGAAAAACTTGCGCTGTGATAGGCGACGCAGGCATTTATAATAATTTAGGCAGAAGTGGAAACGAGACAAATAATCCGGCTATTTTACATAGTGAGAGGAAAGGCCCGAGATAGACATGTTAGAGAAGTTAGAAATAAATGTGCCTTCCAACTTTTTCCGTTTATCTCGTCCTTCCCCCTCCTACCATACAGAAACCAAGAACAAAATCTCTTCCCTCACCTCTTCCTCCCCTTACCTTAGGATACATACACCTATTGATTTTATTACTCTGTACCTGAGGATGTTGCAGTGCAATAAAACCCAGGTCGTATCAGAGTGCATTCTTTTATAAAGTGAAATATGTTGCAAAGTTATTTGTTTCGTTTCCATTTTTGAAATTGAAAAAAATTCATAATTTTCAGCCTTAAGGAATTACTTTCATTAATTTAGACAGTTTATAAAATGTACTGTGATTGTAATGAAAATAGCTTGAGATAGACCTTAACTAAGAGTCAATAAAAATACGGGTTGATTTTGTTTTTTTCTCGTTGTTCATGATTTCTGGTATCCACTTGGTTGCCATCTTCCTGTAACCTAAATAATCGTGGAAAATATTATGAACCACTTCGTAACTAATCTTCACAGTATCGGATATTTTCCTTAAGCTGATACTACGGCTAATAAATTCTTCGATTCCATTGACTTTTTATTCACATAATTTGGACGGTCAATCACTGCGGGGTTCATCCACAATTCATTCACATCCCTCAGAAAATATTGGTGTAACTTAAACACACAACAAACAATCCAAATTGAATCCACTTTTCATAATTTGAAACGTTTCTGTACCCATTTTATCTAAACGCACAAAACACATATTGCATATTGTAGTTCCATTCCAAAATCCATGATGAGTATATTAAACACCACTTCACTCGTTGAGTGCTTTATGTCAAATGTTTACTAAACCGACAATGCATGAGACGTATTGACATGTTACGATTCGTAATAAACCACTATCAGACCTGACTCTGAAGATAAAAACTCATTCCTGTTCATTTCCGATCATCGTAGGTATATTGATTATTAAAAATCAGAATATTGTAATCTTGTAAAACGAAAACTTTTCATCTTTTAGACGCTCGGATAAATGAAATTTTATCAGCAATTAGTTATAAAAAATCAGCACAATATACACTGCACAAACGTTCTCATATGCTTATACATCTGGTGTCACTAACAATCTTTCATGACTGGAAATAACTCCGAAGAATCTACAAAAACAAAAGAACTGTAGAAAACATTTTCTGCAAGCAAATAGTGCTAATATATTGATAACCCCATTTATGAAGATTTCTGAAAAAGTTAGAGAAAAATTCTACCTTGACCGGGAATCGAACTCAGGTCTTCCAATTTTCAGGATGGTAATAAAACCACTAAATTACCGTTATAATATCCACCCGACAAGTGGAAGACCTGTATTCGATTACCGGCAGAATTTTTCTCCGGCTTTTTCAGAAATCTTCATATACAGCATATCTGTATACGATCGTCAACAACACATTTATTTGTGAACTCCATTTATGCTAAAATCGAATAAATTTGCCCTTAATTGTTGCGCTATATCATTCGATTTTTTAAACTGCTTATATGAGAAAGTAAAACGTAAGATGAAAAAGGTGAAGTTTTACAAAAATATCAGAAAGAAGAAAGATTAGTTCAGAAACATCTTCGGGACTTTTTCAAATTGTTAAAGGATAATGTCGGAGTGAGAAGAAACTTTGGAGCAAGTTGACGAAGAGAACAAGATTCACTGCTGGCATTCCTGGAGAAGAGCAGCTAAGCGTCTCACAGAAATATGAAGCAGGGCTCTCGACCCAGATTCCCTTTAGCATTACACTCACAAAGAATAGAAATTTAATTGAATTTCTTCACGCTTCACAGTGTTTTGTATCTACTCCATCGTCGTTAATTTTGAAAATGTCTACAAATTTCAATATTATACAAAGATTAACAAGAATTACACATAATAAACTCTTGACTTAAATTTCTACAGAAGTAATGTATGGAACATATTTCAAATTTCTTATTTACGTTATATTTTTCCATGTTAACACTAGACTCGATAATAAAGATTTAAATTGAAAATAAAAGTAATATAAATGAAATGCAAAATTCACTTGGGAAGGCTCCACTTTGTGGAAAGATTCCATGATGTAAATGAAATGCCGTTATTTATCATTTGAGGAATTCAAGTACAATAATGTTTTTGTCAATGCGGTCTACTGTTTGAGCCTTCAAGTAACAGAAAAACTGCACAAGATAAAACATTCATTTCCGCAATCTGCGATATATTCAGTATGGATAAGGAGGATATATTTTAGCCAAGATATAATCAGGGAAAATCTCGCGTCGAAAAAAATACATTTTACGTCGCAACTGAAACAATCGTAGTTGGCGGCAACCTTACGATAAATTGAACAACCAATAAATAGCTATCCATTTGGACCGGTTCCAATGTTTGTTTTATATTTTTTCGATCGAGGCATTCTCTAGAATGCCCTTTATTTTTCTAACAATCCATCAGATGATTCACGATACCAAGCTTTTATATATTTCCCCCGACCTTCCTTTCTTTTTACTTCAACTTCAACGAGCAATTCTACGTTTGAAACCCGCTCGATACTTTCTTCCCGTGTTTTACTAGCGGTCAATTTCTCTATTCCACGAAAATACCCTAAAGTTCCCCATTCGTTTGACGCCCTGACAATCTTACAATTTTATCGCACATAATCCATTTTCTTCAACGAATTTATTTTCTAAATCCTCTCACATTCATTCGTAGGATAGGACAATGTCGAGCATCGATACAAGTTTATGAAATGCCAATGTATAACGATGAATATCTCAACGATCTGACAAACGACAAATTTAACGCTCTTTTTGCTTGAAAAATAACGGTTAATTTTGGCACGAATTAACCGATACCCAAATCCCCGGAGGCCAAATATTTATTTCCGATGATAAATCGAATCTTAATCGAGGTATGACTTGGGCGATTTTTTGGGGGCAAAAAAATATGTACCTTCGTCACCGGAAATGGGAGAGCATTTGCCGATGCCTTGACTCTAACGCACCTAACATACGACCTCGGAGGTGCCCACTCTATCACGCCGAGGAGATTTCTTTTTATATCTGGTGCCCATGGTATTTGGGAGGAGGGGGAGATGGCTATCGATTGGAGGTTATTAATGTTCCCCAGTATTTTACCTCTGCCACTGCAAATCGCTGCGGAGGGAAACGCTGAAGAGGGTTAAGCAGAGAGAACGGAGGTATCGGCGTTCCTGGGCTCGGAAACTGGTTCCTTGGCGTCCATTCCATTTCGTCGGTCAACAGGTCTATTATAGGAGAGTCTGCGAGGGAAAAAGGGGAAGCGAGTCAGGAAGGATTTAAACAGTATTCTCTCTTGTGTCTGCTCTACGCATCCCGATTTTCCTTTTTTCATACCAATCCGCCTGCGTTTCTTTATGCTCGCTTTGCTTTCGGGACGGTTTACGAACCGGAACTTCCTCCAGAGTCGCTCCGGTTTATATAATGGTCTTGGGTATGCACTCCGAGATCGATTAGGGAACGCCGCCTTTTATGCGTTTTAATTATTTTCC
The DNA here is from genome assembly GCA_028673005.1 of Tanypteryx hageni. NCBI lineage: Eukaryota > Metazoa > Arthropoda > Insecta > Odonata > Petaluridae > Tanypteryx > Tanypteryx hageni. The sequence continues at coordinate 99,380,040 of CM054116.1, forward strand.
CCGACTTGTACAAAATCTTACATAGCGGATATGTAATTAGAACTAAAATAGCAAATTACTACCAATAAACACATAAAATCAACATTTCATAATTTTGCCTTCCGCTATCGTTACATTCATCGAGGATCGATTATATGTTAGTTAAAATATAGGATTTTTGAAAAGACCGTTATAGAAAAATTACATGTAAAAGTAAAAAAAGAAAAATATCGAAAAAATGGCGGAGGTCGGTTAGCAACGAAAGTTTCTAACGGTAAGTGAATTTAGGAATATGTTACTGACTAATTTAAAAGAGTTCATTCACACATCCATTACTGGCTACAGCATTTTTACGTATTCAAACAGTACAACCCTGTTTGAGCGGCTAGTATACGCTACAAACACACGCACAGTAAAACACACAGAGAGGAAACCAATTTAACCAACTCTGCTCCAAAGGGGCACATTTGTTGACATCCCCTTCGACGGTTGGAGAGCCGACTGCCATATCTTCCTAAAAACATATGTATATCGTACGGAACAATTCCGGGCTACGCAGATTCAAACCGGGGCCCGGAAAGCCTAAATAATAACTGCTCCACCATTGCCTTCCAGATTTAAAAGATAAAAACTAATGTAATTGCTAATATCAGCAGAAGAGTTAAACAGTAGCGAAGTAGCTCATCTTATTTTGGACACCTGTCATAATGCATTCATTTCAACATACAAATTGTAATACGCCAGTTTTTACTAAAATTCACAAAGATAAACTAGGAAGACTTAAGAAATTAAAAATACGAAAAGAGAATAGTATTTATGAAGTAAAAAAATACTTCGTACGACATACATTGGAAAAGTCTTTTCATACCCACACGCTCTAAGGCTATACAATAACGTCACTGGTTTAAATGTCACGTATTTCCGCTCGGAAAATATTTCTCCACAGTTTCTCTCCTAGCCACAATGCTGCCGCCGCTGAGTGAGGAGAATTTGGAGGTAGCTTGGCATAAAACATTCTTATGTCCCTAGATGCTATACTGGCGAATTGTGAGAAAAATAGCTTACGTTTTACTCATAATGGACGGCTATTATGCAAAATCCGCGCTTCCACTTCCGAGTAAATCGACATTTAGTAAAAATCGACAAGGGTAAACTAACTTGTTACGCGATATGACTAATTTCAATAAGGTTTTCATTCCAGATGATACTCTACAAAAATACGATATTTCATGAGATCATGTTGAACCGTATGGCCCTGAGAACCACGCATTGATGACAGATTATACACAGAAGGAACCGTAAAATAACACTTTTTCGGACTCAAGAGGTCCCCAAAACGAGCGTGTTCATCAAAATCTCGATTTTGAACCTTTTTCATTATATTTAACCTACTGAAAATTTGAGAATGTGGTAGATTTGTAGCATCGTTTACATAAGCGAACGAAATATTCTTCGGAAATGGTTGTTCTATGAATGGTTGCTTTTGATGAATAACAAATCCGACCACAATGCTCGCCCTATGTATATCGCATAAGTAGTGAAAGTATTAACAAAAATAAAATTAAAACTTACAACACAGTAACAGAAAGTGATCCCTAGCCAGAGACCTCATATTTCAAAAACGCAGACGCGGTCTATTGAGCTCAATGTTATTGACGCCTACAGAGAAAGAGGTTTCTTTCACTCTCCTCCATTCGTTAAAATCAAGCGTGAGCTTTATATATGTGCGTGGTGTTATAACACTCCCTTTTCAATCCTATGTTTGACGAGAGCATCTCTTCCCACTTCTTCCAACAAATCCCATTCTTATCTTTTCCTTCGTTACGTCTGCGAGTTCTCTTGTTTCTTCTTCCCATTTCCCGTTTGGCTTTCGCCCTTATCTCTCTTCCCCGTCTCTCTTGATTTTATCTGGGATTTCTTTGATTCAACCAAAGGCGGTTCAGCCGTTTATGTGTTCGGTCAACTGCCATTCAACATTTTCCTCCTTTTCTTCCAGTTATTTCACCGAGCCTCATTTCGACCCTGGACAATTCCTTCTTTTCCTCTCTCTACGAGTAATTCTCGGCATTTGGCTTTGCCATTCTTCTTTACGCCGAGCCTCAAGATGGTTTTTATAGTTCAAGGACAAAGCTCATATTGCGTATTTTTCTTTCAGAAGCGGAAGAATGTTTAGCTTAGATTGAATGCTTGCCGGAAGGAAGAGAACATTGTTGGAAGATTCTAGAAAAATATTTCTTAATTCGGATGTTTGCTTACTTGAATAAATAAATAAAACGAGACAGATATTGTGTACATAAATAAATAAATTTATATTTAAGTAGGCTGAAATATTTCTTCGCAATTTCAAGCATTAATTCTTCATTGCACTTAACAAACGACGCCCATATGTAAGTAAGAATTTTTGGGATACTATTTTGATTTCGTGATTGTTCATCTTTGATATTGAAGGTCTTTCGAGATAATTCTAATGAACGTTAATCTTGAACTTTACTTTGCGGTCACATTTGATTTAGGTACATACGCACAGAAACAAAGCATACATTTTAGGCGAAATATTGCTCTCTGTTTTCATTTGCTATGGAATCATTCTGTTTTATCTGTGTCATCGTGGAATTTTAGTTCGTCATATGCTATTCTACTTTTTCGTCTCACCAGAATAATTAATTTAAAAAAAATTTCCATTAAAATTCACGATACGAGAGGTATGCAATGGTTAACACTTCGATAGATAAGGAATAATTTTACAATTTATTCATAAAGCCTTACCAACTTTACCTTACTGTTTTTAGTTTAAATTAAAACCAATAATTTTATAAAAAGAAGCAAATATATAGGAAAATAGCTTTCGTGCTCAATTATGACAAATAAACGAAATTTAAATTATAGCACATGATACATATTCTCATATTCCAGCAAGAAAAATCCCTCGAACTGTTTGCTTTGTTGTTACCTACTAGTTTTCAATAATTTTAAATTAATTTTAGAATAAATCCTCTCGCCATATGATTTGTTTATTTTTCTTGGCTCTTTTCCAGTTTTTTTATTTTGCAACACTTCTACGCAATTTCCGATAATTAAATCTAATATATTACCCGTAACAAAATATTTGCTTTTAATGTCGATTATTCCGGTATAATATATTTGTAGCACGCGGGTGATACATCTATAAATTATTCGGCGGCCTAAATATTTATCGAAATTTTCATGAACAGAAACAAATAAAAGACTTCTCCCTTTTGCGCACAGCAGCATGAAATTGCATTTGATAATTTGGCTTATTGTTAGTTGAGGCGACCATTAAACATTTCGCTCAATTGTCATTCGTCGTCCCCTCTTCGCGTCTCAACTCGCGAGCAACCTTCAGCGTTTGAATGAACTATATTCCACTGTCATTTAGCGATTACGGCTCCGTATACTTGATTAATAAAGGTAACGGTTAAGATACATGGCCAACAGAGCAAATTAACTGTCGCTTTTGAAGCGTGTCAACTTCGAGTAAAATTTTCTTTGCGTGACACTTAACCATCGCGTGTTACGAAGAAAGAGGAAAGTTATCGTATGAATATTCCACGAAAACATAGGTTGGTTAGCATTTAATGTGAGTAACTCTCCTCCATTACTTTGACATTTTACTGGTATCCTGGTTTTGAACCACTCCCACGATCCACTTCCTCCATTCCTATCCTTTACTCCCATCCACCTCTCTCTCTCTCTCTCTCACACACACACATCTCTCTCCCTTCGTTATGTTCAAACAATCTCCTCCCTCTCTATCTATCTAGCTACTGTGATGGCGAAGGCGTTCCATTGGATAATAACCGGGGTGATGAGGAGGAAGAGACGGAGGGAGTAATGGAGAGGAGAGTAAGGGAGGGGCTCCTCCGTCGCCTAGTCAACGCAATTACGGCTCTCCATTGGATGGGGCCAGACAGCGCGGCACCGCTGAGGTCATGCATGATGGGCAATCATGGGAGATAATAAGGAGGAAACCGAGGTAGGAGAAGGTGCCGCAGATTAATACGCGGCCCAAAATTAGACAAGCGAAATGTTTCCCCATCAATTTCGGCCTACATATTTTATCAAATTGATGGAGCGATTGGAAATATAATACAGTGGAGTTTCAATAGAATTTTCTTTTTCGATAATTCTACCGCTAAAATCAATGCGTCTTTTCGATATTTTCTCTATATCTTCGACTCAAATCAAGATGAATGATCGCTGAACGTATTGATGCAAAAAGATACCAAGATCTAAATATATTTAAATATTGAGGCGGAATTTCAACACTGTCTGACTTAGCTTGTGATTTATTTAATCTTTATTTGCGCTACTACGAAGGTTTTACGGTACGTTTTCCTTTGTATATGCTTTCCAATTTTGGCCACAGAATAATTTTATGTAGGAAAAATATATATCTCAACATAGCAATGTTCTATATAGGTTTTACCACGCATTTCGCTACTTTAGATTTTTCTCAGTATTCCTTTTCTTCCATGGTTTACTATACCCTCAGTAGACCTTCATCGAAGGTAAATAATTACCAGGAGTTACAATGCATTTCGCATGGAATTAATAATCTTAATGTATCGTTGTAGAACGTCAGTTGTTTTAAATGCATAATAAACAACCTTTTTGTTATTAAGGATGGGATTAAATGTCGGCGAAGAAGATTATACTAAGATAACATTTATCTACGACTTGCTGAATCATCAATGATCATAAAACTGACTTTTATCCATAATAATTCATTTAAATAACAAAACAAAACATACTATTTTGCCTAAATCAGTAAAGTGATATTGTGCGATTTTACGCTGTTCAACTTAATCCATTACATTCCAATTAGAAACGAAATTTGTGAAATGGTTCGACAAGTATTTACCCCGTAGACCCGCAATGTGTTTTTTATTCTAAATCCTTAAAGCTAAAACTAATCGGTATTCAGCGACTAATTGCGCATTTATTGCCTCAACCTCTTATTACAGTCACATCGACCTGTGTTATCGAAGATCGTCCTAATTGAATTCGGTATCTCTTCATCAAATTCGATAGTCCTAGTTGCCTACGAAGCTTATCTTGCAGATCTATAATCCCGGAAATTCAGGTAATCTGTGTTATCCTCCTGTTATTCCTTTCTCCGCATTAAACTACACTCTTGCAGATTTCACCCGATGTACACCGCGTGTTTTCTTTTCATCTGCCGGATTTTTTAATGGAACCGAAAGGATTTAATGCAAATTGAATTGACCTTGCTGATGCATTTCACGATTAAAAAACCCAGAACGTTTTAATGCGTGAAAATCGATTTTATAAGCTCATATATATAACAATATGAATTTTTGAGAAATGCCTAAGAATTTAAATTTTATAACTATAACATCGGAGAGGAAGAGTATATAATTTACAAAGCTCGCAAAGCCTTACCTTTTCTTTAGTATTCAATGTGTCGTCAAAATTTCATTTAAAATCTTTTAATTTAACAACAGAATTTGCCTACAACTGGAAAATGTGGATTATCTATGAAAATGTAACAATTGGTAACTTTTATGAACTACCTATCACAGAAAAAATTACCCTAAAATACAACAAAAAGAAATCTGGTTGAACATGGTCAGATAAGGAGCTAAAAGATACAAATGGCATAACTTTCATTTCATTATGGATTCGCTGAAATTTTTTTGTTAAGCCGGTTAACGAGAATATAGAAAAAATAATAAAGTTTATTCCAAATTAAATGGATCGCGACATACATTTTTATTTCAAAACGAGTTGTATAAATCATGGACGGTTTTTCGATTTCACTTGAAACGTTTTTCAGCTTCACATTCAAATATTCAAAACCAAGGAGGATGTGGATTTTTTCTTTGAAAATTAATCTTTCAGTTGAACAATCAATTTAATTCAAGAACAAGCTCTTAAAAAATAACTTATCTGAGGTATCTTCAATAGCCACAACAAGGTTATTGGGAATTGGAGAAACTTTTTAAGTGCTTGTTCTTGAATTTTTTCAGCCATATGACGAGCGCGTTAATTCCCTATTGAACCAGTTTAATATTAAATTACCTCGTACCACTAGGTTACTTTCTTATTTTAAATGTATCTATACTTCTTCCTTTTTTGATTGACCTTATATTTTGATCTAATATCGAGAGATATATTAAAGAAGATACTATCTTTCATCTTAAATGGCAGGGTTACCTCGGAAAGAACTCGTAGACGATTCAGTCAAGCTAAAATATTTTCGACAATCCAGTTTCCTCTTATTCATTCATTTCCTAAGTCCTTGATATTATATCTTTTCGAATATTTTCTCCATTTCTTTTCACAAAACTCAACTGTACACCTGGATTAGACACTCTATTTCCACCCTTCTCTATAAAGGATAACCATGTATTGCAGAAGAAAAAATATTCCGACAATGATCCATCCATTTAGTTTGGATAAAAATGAGCATCCTTCATGAAAAGTGAACTCATGAGGAAATTAGAATTACAAAAATCAAAACAACGAATTGCCTTAGAGCAGGGGTTTTTTACACTTTCTAGTCATGGAACTCTTACATAAAAAATATCCCGGAGCCCTAACCAAAGGGGAAGCACACGTCGTTCTTCTCACTCACTCATTATTTCAAAGAACCCCGTCAAACTTTCGCGGAACCCTAGGGTTTCATGGAGCAATTTAAAAACCCCTGCCTTAGAATATTACTATTCTTTAACTCTTTAAATTACGCATTTCACCGAGGAAAGAAAATGTTATTTGAAACTGGTAGGTGATTATGAATACTTCAGTAATTCTATTACGAAAATTTTAGGTCCTACACATATCGCGTCCAAATTATGGATAAGAGATGTTGAAATAATCTAACTGCTACAGGTAAAGTAAAAGACAATGGACATGGTGCTTGAAAGGGTTAAATTTTAAGTAGTTCTCCCAACTTTTTCTAAGCAAAATATGTTTACCCGTGTTAAAAATTTCATTTTATGAATTTTGCTCTAATTTGGTCCGAGATAAAGAGAAGAATCACGATGGAAATTCATTTCACAAACATAAATAACATTTCCTCCAAGATATTCGACGAACGATCGAATAACGGCCGACCTGATGCTACAGTATCAGTAGCGCAACGTTGTATCAATTTTCAGGTCTTTCATCGAACGCATCGCCAGAGGCGATTGCGTTTAAATTTTCCTTTACGACTTTTTCACCTCTGACACAACTTAAGGATAATATAGCTCCAATCATTTATTTTAACCCCCGTGATAAATTATGAAGATCTTGGGTGGCCGATGCAGATGCGATTAAAGCGATGTTCAATCAATCACAGAATGACGTCGCAAAAAAACCCAACTCTCCATCACTCTGTCGGCATTCGGGAGATCGATTTCCACCTACCGCCGATGTCCTCGAGCGATCCATCGGACCGAACCGAACAATGCTACTCGCAAATACCACACAGCCTCCCATTCGAGAGACGCACACTGCACGGCCCTATAGCGCTTATGCGGTCCTCGGGCATTCATCTGAAACGGAAATTCGCAAACATCCGCGGTTTTGCGAATGGCGATCGAAAGGAAATCTGTTTCGTTTCGTTTTTTTCGCCCGCACAAACGCCGTTAGCAAACAGACGGACTAGTAGCGGTACCTCCGCGGCTGATATCATCGCACCTACTTTCCCCCCTTTAAAATCCAAAGGTACTTCCTTGGGTATGAGACCGAGATTCCGAGAGGTGGCGCGATAATTACTTTTGGAGCGATTCACAATGCATTCTCCAGTCTCACCCGACCAAAGCGACGCGCAACCTCGTTGCAACCCAATCTCTCTCAGTAATTTCCTCTCCATTCTCCCACCTCCACCAAACCCTCCTCCAACCCATCCAACTCCTCCATTTTCGCCACTCTCACTCCCATTTACGACTCGATGCGGCACTTAAGGGGTGCGTCCGCGATAGTTTCCGGGACGAATTCCGCCGCATGGCGTGCTACGACCTGGCGGTCGGCGCGCGACAGACGCGTTAACACGGAAATCCATGCATAAATTCATCAATTCGCTCGATCGCTCCGAGGGAAGGAGAGAAACCCATTTGCGCCTGTGTTAACACCTGTCCTCTCCGCCGTTCTCTTTCTTTTTGCTTCACGGCGGGTTGAGAAAGGGAGATCAGCGCGATCTTCCCTCCTCAATTCCCATTCGTGGGAAGCCTCGACGGCCATCTTTCATCGAACACGGTTTGGCGCGACAAAAAGCCGGACGGAGCTAAAATTCGCCGATTTGCATTCGTTCGTTCGTTCTGCAGATTGCTGTCTGCGGATCGACCCTATAGGATTGCGAGCTGTGGCGGTCATGACGATAAGAGGGAAAAAAGACCGATGATCTTTGGCCGTCCATTTCACTTGTATTGCGCGATGAAACTAGCTTATCCAATTGCGCTGTTGTCTGCGAATCTTTTCCTTAATCCAAACCTTCCTCCGGATGCGCATGAGACTGTAGTCCTCTCGGAATATGTACGTCAGCATAAAAAGTTTTTAATAGTCATGATCGGCCATACGAGACCTGGTGTATTGTAACTGTTTTGTGTGTATCGTTGCCCAAAATAAAAGTTACAAACTTGATAATCATACGCTCATACGCTATGTTTTTAAATGAGGACTTTAAACGAAAAAAATACTTTCCTATCGCGTTAAATAATAAAGAAATCACTTGAAAATTACACATTATTCCTTAAATCTTAAACGATACCAACCAAAAGAATTTATTTCTGCGCATTTACTTCTGTTTTTGAAGGGATTAATACAATTATAAGCAGTTAACAATAACAAATTATATCTTTTTGTTTTAGAATTAGCTTAGCTATAATTATTTGAAATAGAAATTGAATAAAGCCACCTGCATCTTGGAAACAATTCGTGGAACAAATCTACAAATAATCTGAAGACGATTTTTAGTTGTCGAAATACACGAAGAACTCTCATAAACATGGAGAGAACATTTTCACTAATTTCCAGTAGTAAATTACTACTTCATGGCTAATTTCTTCAAGTGCTTAGACCAGTGTCTCTCAACCAGGGTGAAGCGAGAGTTATTGAGGGGTGACGCAAATATTTGATAAATTCACAGTGTATAATATTCTCCCATATAAAAATAAGTAAAACCAGAAGAATACCTTCCTCCGCTTCTTTAAATGCTTAATTATTTATCTTTATGTGGTAGATAAAACCCAATTTATCTATAAAGGTGACTTGAAGGAAATGGAACTGCAAACGGGGTGATGGAGAACTGAAATGGGGTGACGCAAGCAAAAAAAGGTTGAGAACCACTGGCTTAGACACTTTATTTCTATATATATAATATAAACTTAAGGAAAAGAAAAGGTAGTGATGAGGGTGGCAACAAGGTGTTGAAGGAAGCCCAGCGGATACTTACCAAGTTGAGGACCAAGTTGGCAGGCTGCTGGGGGCGTCGAAGGGACAAAAAACACGCACACAAAAAACACACGTAAGCTTTTCGGGCATATGCCCTTCTTCAGCGATGGAGATATACATATATATATATATATATATATATATATATATATATATATATATATATATATATATATATATATACACACACTAGTAGTTGGTGCTTGCATTCTGCAAGCATATCATCTCAACATTAAAAATCATTCATTTTTCATATTTCATCATTACAAAATTTTTTTAATTCTAAATATTTCACCTCCGGAGCGATTTTAGTTTTTCCCTTATGTAAAAATAATTGATTAAAACAATCCCAAAACTTTGCAATTTTAAGAATTTTATACTTTCTCCATTACGGGGTACTACACATTTATGCCAAATTTTAAAGTTGTAGTACTTCTAGAAGTTAAATAATATTTTTCCAATTGTTTAAATTTTAATCATTTTTAACGGCCGCCGCAATATGTTTATAGAGATATTCAAATGTTTATTTGTGCAAATGCACTACTCTGTACATAACTTGAAAATTTCAGCTTCGTAGCTCATCCCATAATGTCTAAACAGTTATCTATTTGTTTAAACTTTAAGACTTTTTAACTGCCAAACAAATTAAAATATCAAAATTTGTATATTCCCTATTTCGTTTTTTTACGAATTCTACTTATAAAAAAATTTCAGCTTCGTAGCACATGCGGAAATACATAAACCTTGAAAGTTTGTTTAAACAATTGCGAATTTTTAGCGGCCGCATTGTTGCACTTTTTCATAAAACTTCAAATATTAAACAGCTAAAAATTCGCAATTGTTTAAACATATTTTTGAGGTTTATGTATTGACGAATGTGCTACGGAGCTGAATTTTTTTTAGAGGTAGTGTTTGTAAAAAAACGAAATAGGGATTATAGAAATTTTTATATTTTAATTTGTTTGGCAGTTAAAAATTCTTAAAGTTTAAACAAATAGGTATAAGTTTAGATAGTACGGAGCGAGTTAGAAAGCTGAAAGTTTTAAGTTATTTAGAGTTTAATCTATATAAACGAATAAACATTTCAATGTATCCATGAATTTTTTATTGCGACCGTTAAAAATTATTTAAATTTTAACAATTAGATAAATTTTATTTCATTTCTAGAAGTGTTACAACTTTAAAATTTGGCAAAAATGTGTAGCATTAGTACCCCATAATGGAGAAAGTATAAAATTCTAAAATTGCAAAGTATGGGGATTGTTTTAATCTATTATTACATATGGGAAAACGAAAATCGCTGCGGAGGTGAAATCTTGAGAATTAAAAAATATTTGTAATGATGAAATGTCTGAAAAATGAATGTTTTTTGAAGGTGAGATGAAATGCTTGCAGAATGTAAGCACTTTCTATTAGTATGTTATATCCTCCTCCTCTGTAAGAAACGTCTATATATAATGATATGTATATATATGTATGTATGTGTGTGTGTGTATATATATATATATATATATATACATACATATATATATATATATTTTACACATATACATGTCTACGGACAGACTACCTATGATGATGATATAATACACTTATTTCTTTCTTCGTTATAGAGCTCCACTAGGTATTCGCTTCTGCAGTGAATTGTGTTTTAATCGGACGAAGAAATATGACTCTTGCATTGACAATTTAACAGTTTTGCTTCGTTTTCACGGACAAAGAAAAAACTTCTTTTTATGGATACAATCATGTGAGCAGATCATAACGCCTATTCATGGAACGCGATAAAACAACCAAACGACCCTATTTTTGGTAGTTATCGGCGGCCTATTCGTATTCCATATTAGTGTCACGTATCCTGTGGACCACCCGAGTCTATGCAACGACAGGCAACATTTGTTTCTTGCTCCGAAGTTACATTTTAAGGAAGCGCCACCCTATAGAGAGAGAGCATCGGATAATTATGTACGGCTGGAACAAATTATGAAAGATAGTATAAGCACGGGGTAGAATTGGCACGTGATGAGAAAAAAATTATCACTCATTGCCATTCTCGAACGCAATCAACTATTCGAGAAACTTGTTGATGCAAAAATGCAGAGAGTAAAAAGATTGCCAAGAAAAGAACTTTCGGTAGATTTAACTAGGAGAGGAAATAATTCAATTCTAGAAACGTGTTCGCCATAAATTATAGACACGGATTCGGGAGGAATACAAATACAATCTCGGGAATCTTGTTAAGGGCGAAGGGCTTACGGGTTGAGTGGCTGCTAGAGATATGAAGGGATACCAGGAAGACGTGGGGAAGAAAGGAAAGGGAGATTAAATGGGGAACGAAAAGGAAAGGTGCAATGTATAATACGGTCTATTATTGGAGTTTTGAAAATAACTGAGAAATTTCGGTTTCATGTGGGATTTTCCTGGAAAGTGTCATCATAGGCACGTTTTCATTTCTAAATAAAATGGAAATATGTGTTTATACAAAACTAAGACATTAATTATATTGAGGATATGCCTCAGGATACTTCATTTGTTCGTAAGAGAACATATCATTATTCTTAAGTTTCGGTAAGATATTAAAAAAAACCTATGACCGCTAATCTCGGTGGATTATAAATATATAAAGGAAACCAACGAATTTCTAGTACTAAACCCATTTCATGACACAATGGATTAAAAATTCGAGGAATTTAAAATATTCGTGGTCGTAAAAAACATTATTTAATAAAAAGCAGATGCACACAATTAACAATTTATCATATCAAGGAGGATCCGTCATGCGCATTTTAGCGCGTAAGATGAACATGCAAAGCAATATAATTACGGATACAATAATGAAAAAAATGTGAGATCATTACCAGTATGGCTCAAGGTTCAGCAGCTTGAAGGGAGAACACCATAGCTTCGAATAATAATTTTTTTTGGAGTAAATACAAAATAATTTTGGAGCAGATGGGAGGAACATCATTAAGATTAATGATTAAATTTATCTCGAGTGCCGACCAAGTTAAAGAAGATACTAAGAAATAAATGAGGAAATGAAGACTGAAGGGATCGTCCGAATAGTTATAAAGGATGACATTAGGCAAAATATTTTCTAAGAATAACGCAATAACCCTATTATTCCACACTACATATGAAAATATAGAAGAAACGGAAAATATGTGAAAAAGATATTATCGAACCGACACTATGATTTTAAGCTATTTGTTGATCTAAACTGCCGTTCTGTTAACCAAAAAAAGGAGTCAAACTTATTAGAAATTAAAAAATATTTTTTTCAATATTAATTAACAAGTCAAGGTTGTTCCTCAGATGTAATTTTTTTCAGAAAAGTATGAATAGAAATGACGATGACACAATTTATTCATAGCGCAGAAAAACACAAATAAATATTTATAAAAAGAAGTGCAATAATCAATAATAGTTTTAATTTTAAACCATTATATCTTATTTTAGGAGAATTTACAAAGAACTAGTGGTTCTGTCTGTCTGTCCGTCCGTCCCCCCTTTTATCTCTTGAACAGTTTGTCATAGAGAAATGCTGTAAACCTCTTTTTGTTTCTACCAACTAGGAGACCTCGGAAAAACTGTTTTAGTTTACGGAAGTGTCCCGGATTCGACTCCAGGAGACGATTAAAATTTTCCATATGTTTACACAGGAGTTTTGATTTTTCAAGGCGCAAGGTATATTTCTTTCATTCATTAAAACGTAAATATGGACCAAATTTCTCCCTTTTTTTGCTTTATTTGACGGCTATAACTATAAAATATCTTATTCTTGCGATTTATTGATGTTGCACGGAATAACTACTCAGAAACACGCATTTATTTTCGAAATTTTATGGCGTTTTTGTACTCTTTCTGGGTGTTGTCAAGGCGACCCACATTGTTGTCTCTATTAAGCCTTCAAATAGCCAAAATAATTGCGTTATCCACTTCGCGCTGTTTATGAAGCATCAAGATTATAGTTGTAGTAATGTCAAACTTAATAGATTGCAACGTTAATAATTAAAGATTATTATTATTCAGTAAACTGCGTGTGGGCATTTTTAACTATTGATCAAAAGAAAATAATCTTGTGGTGAATTTTTCTCGGGTTTCCAGCCTGGTGAGCTGAGAAAAATTCACCGCATCTATTCGCAGGGAAAGCATAAGATCATTGAAAAAATCTTCTTTCTTTATTTCAATACCGGAATGTGACCTTTTTAGTATGAGAGAGGCAATTAAAATTGCACATACAAATTATAAAAACAAACATGACGTTCAAAATATGTAGTCTGATTTTATAAGGACAAATAGGCTATTATTGCTTTTAAACAGGCAGATTTTTGACTGACTTCGCAAACGTTTTTGGGGGTACCACTAATAATAATTTAATTACATGAAATGCACGTGTGAAATTATTATAGTTTATGTTGCATATTCAGGATTAAATATACTGTATCGAGACAAAACATATATTTATTGATCATTCAATTGATAGAGCTTCATCAATTAAAGTGCGATGCGACGATTCTTGCGACATTTAAATACAGTATCAAAAATAGTACGTGATATCACTGAAGGCTGTTAAGGTAACTTTATTAAGAGTTTTTTTCCCAATTTAAAAATATTTGTGATAATATTTCATGCCATTCTATAAAGTTTATTTCTCTACAAAATATACATCTGTCTTTTAAAAAGGGGAATGTTATAACACCTTTCGATACCTGTATAAAAAAAAGGAGGATGTGAAAGTTAACGTTCAACAACCTTTCACTCTCATATTTCCGGAATAACGAATAAGGAGTGAAAGTATGCGATCCCTGACACGGTTGATGGCAAAGAAAAAAGATGAGAGAGAAGGAGAAGGTATAACGAGAGGGAAGATCAGTAAGCTAATATCGGTTTATAGACATAGGAAAGAGCCATGGAGGAGAATATAGAGTGTTAATACAAAATTACGAGAGTGAAATAGTTTACATGGTTGGAGGAAATGTAAGGAGGAAAGTATGTAAGAAGAGAGGAGTGATTGGAATCGTAAAAACAAATTAGAGAAAGAGAGAGAGAGAGAGCAATATTATGAAACAGAGTTATATAACAAGAAAAGTGGGAAGGGACGAGAAAAATGGAAATGGAAGTAAGAAAGGAGGATGGTAGATGAAGAAGGAATGGCGAAGAGGGGAACGGAAATTCGAGTGAAAGAATATGAGGATCGATAGAGAGAAGAGAAATGAAGATAAACGGAGAGAAATGAACGGAAGAGAATAATGAATGGGTGCCTCTGTTTTGGCCAGGTTAATGCTAACAAGCCCTCTCCTTTGCCAAAACCCACCTGTCACGGAAGATAACGCGCAGAATACAGCATATATTATTATGTAACAAAATGGAATTAATTAAATAAAGAAATCGATAAAGATACATGTAATTGAAGCTGTCCCATGTAAAATGGAATTCACCGTCAAAAAATACCTATTATAAATAAGTAAAAATTACAAAGAATTAATTAGGAGAACTAGAAAAAGTCTTAAATGCAATTCAATGAATAGTACAGAATCTAAGGAACATTCCGGTGAATAGATGTAAGCGTATTAATCGAATTAAACATATAGCGACATAATTTATTTCACGAGAGAGAAGAATTTATAAAAATAATTGGATAATACGGTATATCGCTCCTCTTCTGTATTCACCGGTGAAGCGTAAACCATACTTTTTGCTTGTCCCCAAAGAAAATAATCAAACGGGATTCAGGTCTGGTGATCGACTTTGCCAGGGTACTGGTCCATGTTTTTCTATCTATCGCCCAGGGCAGGCAGTCTGAAGGTAATTTCTGGCAATGCGATTAAAATGGGTCGGGGCACCGCCATGCATGATTCACATGTTCCGCCGAATATCCAACGGGACAATTTCCAAAACCTCTGGCAAAGTGAGCTCTAATAAATAATGGTAAACAGCACCATTGAATCTGTGAGGCAAAGCATATGGGCCTATCAAACAGTATCCAACAATTCCAGCTCAAATGTTAATAAAAAAACTGCTGCTGATGTCTGGATCGTATTGTAAAATGTGGGTTTATGTCACTCCAAATGTGCATGTTATGGAAAGTTAGTATACCGTTCCTTGTGAAGCCAGCTTCATCGGTGAAGAGTATGCGGCTGCTAAAGAAGGGATTATCAGCATACTGTCGAAGGAACTACTAGCAAAACTCGTGGCGTGGGCGAAAATCAGTTACTTTTGAAACGAAGTTTTAATATCCTACTGCTGGGGAGAAAATATTATAATGGCTCTAGTTTGTTGACAAAGCATTTCCGGACCCATGTTTATATAAAAATGTTTCCTTGTTTTGGTCCATAGATTACACTTTCCAAATTATTGCAATAATTTCTGGGATATCCTACACACGCACACACCCATATATACATATATAAATATAATTGCATGCCACACACACACTTATGGAAGTTCAATAAAGAAGCATGGTCAAAAGGATTCTGTGAAATATGGACATACCACACGTGAAACCACAGAAAGGCACGAAACAGTATTCATGTGAAGATAGTAGAGGGAGTGAGAGAGAGAGATGATGAAAGAGAGAGGGAGAGAGAATTGCTTAGGGTTTGAATAGAGGAGCGAGAGGAACGCTCATTGGAGGTGCGAGGGCCGGAAATTAATTGCCTCGACTCAATGACTGCGAGGAGAGTTAGGCTTTTGTATGGGACAAGGTTGCGGGAGAGAGAGAGTTAGGTAGAGAGAGAGAGAGTTAGGTAGAGAGAGAGAGAGTTAGGTAGAGAGAATGAGATAAGGGTGGTAGAATGTGAGAGGAGAGAAGGGAATAGAAGGGAAGAGGTGGAGGAATATTAACGGACCCGATCAATTCCAGCGCCCCTATGCAATCTCAAACAGAGAGAAGGCTTTCGCTTCTTCTTCGTCACGCGCTAACTTCCTCACGTGCTGTCCTAACAGAGCGCCTGTTATTAATGAAGCGAGCTCGGTCGGCCTAAAATGATAGTCGATGAAAAATGGTGAAACATTAAGCATATAAACAAGAGATCTAATTCCGAACATTTACGTTAAATAAACAAAAAAGAAAAAGCAATGAGGACTAAAAACAACACTTAGTCACATCTTATACTATATATATATATATATATAATATATATATATATATAATATAATATATATATAATTCGGGAAAAATGCATATTCGAAGGAAACTCAATATAATAAATTTACTGCTGTTTATAAACAAGAAACCCATTAATGAAGCGTGATCATAAAATTCATCAGCTCCCTAAGTGAAAAAAATTATCATAAGGTTCCGTTTTGCAAGTAAAAATTTTCTTTTGTTTGGGCAGAAGCTTTTGAAATACGTACTAATATGCAACGTTATTTTAGAACGCTAGATAAAAAGTTATAGACTACTACTGGCGATGTTATATACTTGGCCTAATCAGTAAATCAGTAATGGCTTTTAAAAATATCACAATTTTCTCGGTAATGCCGTTCCTTTGTCAAAGAAATTGCTGGAGTAACAGAAATTTGTACAATTCGCTTAGAAAATTAGTTTAGTAACTGGCGTCACATAATTGAATACTGTTCGGAATAAAAAACGGGCATGTATAAGCAAAAAGCTTGAAAACGTTTGTACAGTAAACTCCAAAAATTAGTTATTTGAAAAAAACCCTTGGCAACTTTATGTGCCACTGGGCACTATTGGGTTAAAAATAAGACAAATTGTTTAAATGTTAGATGGAATCCACCCGTCAATTCTTAGTGCAAGATATACGATCGTATAACCTTTAAAGATCAGTTTGAACGTTGATATAATATACATGTCTCGAACGCAAGAACCTCGGGGCGGATGAGTATTCTTCCTATAATATTATTACGTTTATATTATGATTGAAAATTACTTGTAATTGCTCTTTAAATCCTTTAATCCTATTTCGCCAGAAACTAACTCTATTGATTTGTAAATTATGAAATATATTAATCTCACGTGTGCCAGCAACTCTTAGTGTAATACACCTCAATCAATGAAATGCCGATATTGATCTTTTCAAAGATACTGATATCGTGTCATTTTTAGAGTAAATGTTTTTCTTTTCAAATCAACTAAAGGGATGTTTTTTAAATCAATATACGGTATAATTTGTATCGCTAGTTTGATTTTCTCTGATCCAGCAGATTCTATCCATGTGACATACAAAATGTTTACTTTAAAACTCCATTTTTGATTCGATCTCTTGTAACTCACCTACCCGTGACGAGGTTGGAATTATTTAGCATCTATTCCAATAATCTATAGAAGTAAAAGATGTATTAGGGTCGCGAGACTATTTTTATAGGAATAATTTCTTGAAACGAAAATGAAATCAAGCGATCAAAATGGGTTCATATTTTGGTTTGAATGGGAGGCTTCACTCTTTCTTGAAGATTATGAACCTGATGAATGGGATGGACTTGAAGAATAGTAAAAGTTAGGAAATGATAGACAGGCTAGGCCAAAAGTAGGAAACACGTTTCAGCACTAACACCACTAAAATTGGAAATGAAAAGAAGTAGAAAAACGTACACGTAAAAACATAAGTTCAAGTTAAAGTTACATTTACAAAGTTTTTTACAAATGCAACTCAATATGCCCACAGTTCCTGTATTTGCAGTCTTTTTGGTACCGATCTATGACAACACATTCTCCTATCAACGAGTAAACAAACGGACCTGAATAAATTCAGTTTAAAAACGATTAAAATCCGATCACTGTTATTGTAGCCATCGATAAAATAATCAGGGCCCCGTTTTTTGCACCACGGTGTATTTTATAGCACTGTAGCTATAGCCCTTCAAACGTGTTTTCCTACTATTACCCCACCCTGTATATAAATAAAGTTATAGCAGTGGCATGATTATATTCGTCTAACATTTTACGGTTGAATTAGGACAAACAAAGACGCATCTCATTCGGCTTAAATTATTACGCCACATGTAACTCCCAATGTCATTTCCGGAGTATGCTCTGAAACACTCACGATATGATTGGTTACTCAAGTGCTACGAGGCGGATAGCTTACGAACCAGCTGAAGGCTCTCGGCCCAGTTTCGTTACAGTGGCAACGCCTCAAATTAGTCTATTCGCATGCAAAAGAGCGTGAGCATTTGAAGAAGTGTGACGCAATTCCAGGTCCAGCGCTGTTCGGAAACATTCTCATCATCTTCCTCTCTCCCACGCAAGCCAAAACGGCCATTCGTTTCAACGAGTAGGTTATGGTTTCACGTCCCTTTTCATACTCAATCCTTTTAATCCTACTAATCAAAGAGCTCTCTTCTAAAACCGCATTAAAAATCTCATGTTTACCTGTTTCGTATATTCGAACCTATGGTTATTACTTGTGGTTCCACGTAGGCCTATACAAAGCGACTAATCCGAGAGTTACATCACAACCAACGGTTGTAAACTTGAGAACAATTTCCCATTTCATAGGATTATACCTCCACTCCATATTCACCGTAAGAGAAATACATCTTACTGTGAAATAATCGCATCAGCGCCTTGATTGAAAGCAAAACTACCCTCCGGCGGTGAATAAAAATTTCAATCACGGCCAGAAATAAAGAAATAGAAACATCCGTACCCATCAGCTATTTTGTCGTCGGTATGTCGTGGATCAGTGGACGGATTTTATGCGTCCCGCGTCGCTTCTATGGACTCCTATCTTCCCTCTCTCTTTTCCCCCCTTGGGCGAAAGGTTCTGTGAAGCGAGGAGAGGGAGCGAAGAGAAGAGCCAATGACAAAGCCAGGTGTGCAGGGATTGTAGAGAGAGAGAGACAGTGTTGGAAAAGGCGAGGAAAGGAGAAGGATAGAGATATGATTGGGAGGAGAGAGAGGGAGAAAGGAGAGAGAGATAGAGGGAGAAAGGGAGAGGAGAGAGAGAGGGGGAGAGAGAGGGAGAGAGATAGAGAGAGATAGAGGGAGGGAGAGACAGAGGGAGAGAGAGATAGAGGGAGAGACTTAGAGGAGGGAGAAAGTAGAGTGAGAGAGAGGAGGATGATGGAAAGACGGGAAAAGAGATGGATAGAGATATGGTTGAGAGAGGGGGGAGAGGAGAAAGAGAGGGAAGGAGAAGTAGGGAGGGAGTGAGAGAGAAAGGAGAGATAATGGAGGAAGAGGAAAAGAAAGGGGAAGAAAGAGGGGGAGACGGGAGAGAGAGGGAAAGGCAGAAGAAAAGAGAGGGGGAAAGATATGTAAAGAAAGATGGAGGGAGGGATAGGGAAATGCAGGGGAAGAGAAAGTGTGGAGAGAGAAAGTGAGATAGAAAGAGGGAGAAAGATAGAAAGAGGGAGAAAGATAGAAAGAGGGAGAAAGATAGAAAGAGGGAGAAAGATAGAAAGAGGGAGAAAGATAGAAAGAGGCAGCAATCGACGCTGGATTCATTCTCTCGAATCCCTGAGAAGCGCAAGAATGGACCGTTGCCAAGGGAGCCGGAAGCAGAAGTGTTTTATTTGCACTTCGGGAATCGCGGTGAGGGTGTCGAATACAGGGGAGTGAAAGGGGAGCCAGTACAAAGAGGAGAAAAGGAAGTTGTATTGTATAGAGAGAGGGATTCGGTTAAAATGTCGCGGCGAGGTTTGAGAATGGAGGACGAGGTGGACGGCGGCCTCTGTGATTTACGCGCAAATGGCATTTCTTTTTACACCTCTCCGGCCCCGAGACTTTTTTAAATATGCTGGACATCGGCGATCGTTCTCAGAAGATGGGCACCCCGTGGAAAGAGGAGGTCGCGAACGAACAATTTCGCGAGATCTCTCTCTGGACCGGGAGGGTTGTTGCGTCATGGTTACGGATCCGATTTCACAACAAGAATAAAGGGCTTGAGGGATTGCGAGGAAATGGCGTTGTGATTTGGTAAAAAAATAAATAGAAAATTATGCGAATGAGTTCATGTAGCAGGAATGGAAAAGTGCAGAAAACCAACTTATCGAAATTATCGACGGCGAAACAAAATTTTAGCATACGGAAAGCTGTTTTTGGTGTATACAATGAAGAGAAATACAGTTACAAAAATATAGACACCCTCCACAACATATATATTTTATGTTACGTTGCAAGATAGGTGATGCTGAATCAATTTTTTCCACGCGTATCACCTGAAAGTGGGTCATTAGGTTATTTACTAGCCCAAGTAACTATGACTGTAGTGTTCCGAGTTCGTCAAATACCACTCAGATACAATAGAGAATATCTTTGCAAAAAAGTAGGTAAGTTGCTGATAATATCATTTTGTGATAATTTTAAATATAGAAATACTATTGTATTTGGTTGTTAGTGTAAATTGTATTTTCCCATTATTTAGATGAAGTTTCACTTTTCTATCAGCCTTTCGAGGCTAAATTCTTGTTTTGCTCCGGAAATTATTAAAAATATAATAAACATCATAAAATTTTACTGTTTATGCACAAGATGTATCATAAACTTAGCTTCTCTTATTATAAGGCAGACCACGTAAAATTTCCCACAGCAATAAGTACATGCTTTTAGGAGTGGCCTAATGTTGTCACAATGAAACGCACTGGCGCGTGCGCAGTAATCATTAAAGATGGCGACCACGGTGAAGAATTTCACCCATTAAAGGATGCGTGCAGTTCATTTTGTGTGGGCCAAAGACACCAAACCAACGAAAATCCATAGGAAATTCTTAAAGAGGAAACATGTCTTCACCACAAAGAACATGGATCAAAATCAGAACGGATGAGATGGAAACATTCCCCACCTCACCCACCCGAAGAACCGTCACAATCTGCAGGAAAGGTTATAGGAAAACTCTTTTGGGACATGCGTGGCATCATTCTGCTGGACTTCACTCCATGAGGACACGCCGCCAACGCAGCCGCGATCCGATACACTTTAATCAAGCTGAAGGCTGCAATTCGCCAGAAGGGGTTTAGGTCTGCTTTCGAAGGGTGTCTGACAATGCACGGCCTCATAAGGCATAAAAGACTGCAGCACCTCTGAGCACTTCGAATTGAGAGTCTCTTGCCCATCTACTCTACAGTTCGAAACTTGCTCCCTAAGGCTTCCATCTGTCTGGCTACCTAAAGGGAGATCTCCGAGGCTTGTGCTCTCAGCCGGATGAGGACGTGAAACAAGTGGCATGGCTTAGGCAAGCGAGCCTAGCTTTCTTTTGCAGTGCATTGGAGGAATTGATTGAACGGTATGACATTTGTTTGAATAAGTCTGAAAATTATGTCGAAAGTTAGTTCAACTGTGTATATAATGAAATTGCTGAAATACACAAGTTTGAGGAAAAAAATTAGGAAATCTTAGTAATTTGATACCCACCGTAAGAATACTGACATGATTAAATATACTTTTGCAACGGTCGTCGACGTCGTTGCAAATGCAACTTATAAAGTATACTTCGTTGAAACAGGCGTGGATAGAAGGGATTCGGGTGTGTGAAATGCGTTTTTACTTAGCCCGAGAGAGAGAGTTAAGTAAGAGACACTAATAATTGACATGACTGAGAAGACATCAACGGAAATTTTATGTATATTATCAAAATAAAATTAGTATTTTTTATCGGATATTTCTAAAAAATGATATACAAACCTTTAAAAATTTAAGTATTATTGAGCTAAAGTAAGCATACTAAAAAGGTATGAAAAAATAAAGAAACAGAACGTTATACAAAGTGAAAATGTCATCAGCAGAACTGCATTGTCAGAAAACGTTTTTTCCCGAACACGTTAAAAACACCGAATTCTAACAAACATTAATTGGAATATGTAACCAAAACTTTCCATTTCCCTTCAATTTCAGTTATCCATTGTCATCAGATGTATGTACTTCAAATGTCAGACACATCGGGTAAAGAGGCAAACGGAATACAACATAACACGAAACATGCTACTAAAAGTTTCAACCATGCTACAGGATGTACATTTCTGATGATGAAAGGAGTTTTTCTGGTTAATATATTTCTTCTCCTTCCAATTATGAGACAACAATATATTTATTTTGATTTAAAGAAACTTAAAAAGGAGACAGCATGGGAAATTATATGAAAAAAGGATGCTTGCAAAATAAATAGCTATCAAATATATATATCTAAAACAATATTTTTAACACAAAAGAAAAATGAATAAAAACAAAATAAAAGTAAACAAAATATACTGATGATCATTAAGTAATACAATTTCTTTATGCTATAATAAGTACTGCGCAATAAATCCTCCTTCGCTGTAGTAATAAAAACACCTGGCCTTTTCCAAACACATTGAGATCTATTATCATACGGTTAACTGTTTAATAAAACTTACAGAAAAGTTAGAATAGGGCGCTCTACGAAAGGAGTAAACGAAACTTGTGCCTCCGAGAATATATGAGATTTTGGAAATTTTTGAAAGAATTATTCCTGAACTAAATTTTACGATAGCCTCGTCCAGTATTAATATCTATTTGGTGCATTACTAATATTTTGATAAAATGAATTTTAATATACTAATTTAACAGTAACTTTTACGATTAAGTACAAATAATGCGTTAACAAAATATGGCGTTCGAAAAATATTTCATTTCCTCGGAAAGACAGCTGAACAAATGAGAGCAGATTAGGCGAAATTATTTCATTTCCGTATCCGCCACTGTATTAATGCGAGTAA
This sequence comes from Tanypteryx hageni, assembly GCA_028673005.1. Lineage (NCBI taxonomy): Eukaryota > Metazoa > Arthropoda > Insecta > Odonata > Petaluridae > Tanypteryx > Tanypteryx hageni. Next base: position 99,403,080 of record CM054116.1, read on the forward strand.
AATGCCTCTCTTATTTGCATGTGCACTTTTATTTCAGTTTTCATCCTTTCATTAGTCACTATAATCCTCTGGTTATCTATAATACATTTCTTCTCCGGGAGCACTGAATTATACAGCGTGCAGCCTCAGATGGTGAAAATTTACCATGACTCCCACGCTCCTTTAACTGCTGTAGCTCGGGATTGGATTAGAGTTGAATGCATTTACAGTTTAAGTGTTTAAAATGGATAATTCGGTTATTATTAATTTCAAAGGCGGACCAAATTGAAAGAAAATGGAGGAAAAGAATCGGCGAAAATTTTCGCGCTATGCTCATTTGCATATCGTTTTCCTAAGTTTTGTCAGTGGGCTTGTAAACGGAAAGTAAACGTGATGCCATAAGAAAAAAAAGAAAATTTATGTGCCGCATATTCCAGATTTCGTTTATTCCCTTCATGAATTCGCCAAAAACTTTAACATTTTCCTCGGAAAATTATATTATGAGACGCATTTAGGCGGTACTTTGTACTTGAAAACGGATTTACTACAATACCATGAGCTACAATATTTTTATGAAAACTTTTATCTCAAAGATAATTTCACAATTATCTATTTACCAGAACAGGATTCAAATACGGGTAAATGCATTCGTTGATTAATCTCTTATCCATTGGATTTTGAAGGGAAAGGTTATTCATCCTTTTTTCCGCAGTAATAAATTGCCGCATTAAATTCTCGCCCAATGCGTTGAGCTTTAAAGATGGCGCACACGTCGTTCTGGATAATCGTCCACGGCACCAGGATTCCAAAGATAGCCACGCGCTGGGTCCAGAGATATTTATTCCTTTGACCCAGCGATTTGGGGGTTCAAACCACACACAATTACGGGGGATCATGTGCGAACTGTGTATTACAGCGCAGATGTAGGGATCCCAGACGTAGTGGTTTGTTCGGCGAGGGGAGAGTGTGGGAAGGATAATTTGGGAGAGAGAGAAGTAGAGGGAGACAGGGAGAGAAATAAAGAGAGATAGGGAAGGAAAATGGTTTAGACCAGGGGTCACCAAACTTGGCCTCATGAAGCTTCATGAACCACTTTGCAGGCCACATAAGACCTTTCAAATAATGACCGATCGGGCAGTGAGAAAATTTCAAAGAGCAAGTTTTGAGGATTTTTTCGATTTTGTAACATGTCATTCGCCTATACTAAAAGTATATTGCATCCATGTACTCGAAAAATAATCGTTTATATATCATAAATGAAAATTGCTGCTGGTAAATACACACAACATAAAGAAATATATGAGGTAAGGCGGGCCGGATGAAATTACTGCGAGAGCCGAATGTGGCCCGCGGGCCGTAGTTTGGAAACCCCTGGTTTAGAAAACGGTAGAGAGAGAAAGTTAATGGGATAGAGAGAGAGAAAGAATAGGGAAGATAAAATGTGAAGGGATTGAGAGGGACAGGTTGGAGAAAGGAGAGGGTGCAGAAAACTTTGCTAAAGGACGATGAGGCAATTAAGAGGGAGGAGAGGGAGATAGTGAGATGGAGTGAGAGGGTAGGAGATATAGAGGGGGAGAGAGGAGAAAGTATGGAGGGAAATGGAGATAAAGAAAGACTGAGCAAGAGAAGGAGAGAGGGAGAGATAGAGGAATTGGTAGGGGAAGAGATTGAGGGTAGGAGGGGAATGGAGAGGAAATTGGAGAGAGGGGTAGAGAGATGGAGGGAAAGAAAGAAATTGAGAGGGATAGAGGGAGATGGAGGGAAGAGTGAGCTGGAGGAGGGGAGAGCTGGAAGGGGAGAGGAGAGGGAGGTGGAGGGTGAAAAGGAGAGGGAAGTGGAGAGAAAGAGATAGAGTTAAAAGAAGATCGGGAGGATGGGATGTATCTCAATGAAGAGACCTTGGCGTCAAGCGTTTGCGTTAAGCAGAATTGCATGAGGGAGAGATTGATTGTCGGCGATATTAATGTAGAGTCGGGGTTTATGGAGGGGCATTATCTACCCGTTTCAAAAGCTCAGGTAAACCTCTTACGATCTGATCGTGCGGCGTGATGGCATTAAAAAATCAAAATTTTAGGCACAGAAAGCATCGCGAGACGACAATTAACGCCAGCCATCCATTAATTACCTAATATGCGCCGTACTCTTATTGGCGCAAATAAATTGATATTTAGGGAGGGTTTTTGCGTGAATGGAACGGCGCGACCGCGTTTGATTCTCGTGAAATATGTTACGTCGGCCTAATGAAGATCCCAACAGGGAAGTGAAAATGATGTTATCGTTAACTATTTGCTCCGACCATTTCTTTCCATAAATGTTTTTACCATTTATTAGCAAAAATCTTTTATTTAAGGCCTGTTATATTTAAAAACATTTAATTAGTGGCGAAAAATGCTTCCACTTCTGGGATAGTACGTCAAATGTTTCTTAGGTTCTTTGGTCTCATAATCAGTGAAACAGGAAGGAAAATAACATTTCTTTTCTCATACATCCTTCAATGGCGCTACCCATTTTGCTAAGAACCACATTAATTACAAAAATGAAAACCTATATGATTATTTTCATCCTCATATCATCACAAAGAGAAATTTCATTTAAATTACGACGATTGAAAATATCTTAAGACAATTACTGTATACTATTATCGGTGGTTACATAGTAGAATTATAATTTTGGATTTTGATTCAGAGAAATGCTAAATTTTTGTTGTTTTAAAAAAATTAGGAATGACATCAGAGCATTATTCAATCACAGTGGGCCAAATGTGACCTATTTTTATTTTTACAGTTTTTCCAAAAAGATATGCAGTGAATCTTTTTTCAACCGATTATAAAACAGCCAGCTGAAACGCATTTGATTCGAACGAGCTGTGGAGATAAAATACAATATGCAAATTCCATCCGAACCTTTTCTGAGTGTTTGCTTATAGTTTTATGACAAATGCATTAAATTGATTAGTTTCTTTATTATTTAAATCGCATAATTGGAATTCGCAATTGATCAAACTTCCATTAGTTAATCACAAATATTCCAACTAGCTTTCAATAAAATGTCTTGATTCATTTATTCGTCCCTGTTAAAATTTATAGAAAATTTGCCTTGACTGAAAATATCAATTTTCGAACGGGATCGAATCGAACCGCTCAATTTGGAGAACAAAACAACTTGCTCTGCCTCTGTTTATAAACGTATATCAGAAATAATCTAATTAAAAAGCCATTACATCGACGGTAGCGCATTGCAACAAGATTTCTTCCCTCGACCATACGCATCCACGGCAATCAGTTTTTATTAAAACCATAACATAATTATCTCCATGACAGCGCATTAGTTAAACGCGATGTAGAATGACAATAACGCGCGCGCGAAAAATGTCATTCCGTCGTGTTTTTGTTTTAACGAGAAAACTGGTTGTCAAGGTGATAGATTGCTTTCGGGAGCAGAGGTTTCCTTCCGTCAACCTCCGCGGCATAATTGCCAATTTATGAGATAATAAGGCAACAATATCCCTTTCGCATGTCCCCGTCCGTTTATTACGTCGAAAGTAATTAGGCTTTTCCCTATCGGACCTAATCAAATGACCCCATCGCTCGCAGATTTTAAATCGATAGAGAATAAGGTGATATGGAACTTTGTACAGTAACCCGACAGCATACAGTGTGTCAGTTATACGTTGTTTCTGTGAGCACCGATTTGACATTCCCGGCATATAAAATTTGTCTATCTGCGGCATTATGCAGGAGTTGTTGCTGTCAATACGTTATCAATAGAGTTGTAGCGTTCGTGGAGTTGACATTCACGGTAATTCTTCGGAACGTACCACCTGCGAGGGTTGAGGGACTTTACCTACATCGAAAGATTTTACGGAAAAAATAAGAAAACATTTACATTTTTAATCTCTTTCATTTATTGAAACATCTCAGCTGAATAAAAGATACGAAGATATGAAGTTATGAAATAAAAAGCTATTGTTATTCCTTACAAAATTGATTACTATAAATTATAATATGGTTTGATTGAAGTTTCAATGAATGTATAAATTATTTTGAAATGGTTATAAAGGAAACTTTTCTAATTGCAGAAAAAACTATTAGGAGAATTTCGAGGCATCTGCGAAGTGATTATCAATTTCGATAAATTTCATTATTATAAGGGAAGACACCCAGGAGGAGTGAAGAACAGTTTAATATCAACAAAATGGATGAAAGGCAATTCGAATGAATGAAGCAGAAATTCAATTTCTTTTGTATATACGGATATGACAGTTGATGCATATTTTTATTCATTCCCATTCTGACCTAAGTATATTTTAAACTCCTATTATGCAACCACTAAATGCAGCTGAACTACCCACTTTAAATGTGGAAAATTTTCAAAATAAAAAAACGTAAAGTTTTTAAAGCATAGTACTTGGAAAAATTGTGAAAGTTTGGCGCCAAAGATAATCTTAGTCCGGATAATGTTATTAAACAGAGCAATAAAATTTACTTTAATTTATAGGGCAAACTCAAAAGATTACTTCACTTGACGTATTCCTGTAAAAATATCCTCGTACGCTTTCGAAGAATTTATCAAAGGCGATAACTATTCCTTAGTGACGCGCGTACAGTACATCAATTTAGGCAAAATATGGCGACGAGTTTGTGACGCCCATTAAAAAAATTAAGGTCGAAGGCGTTCCTTTAGAGATGGATGGCTTATTTCCCTAGTAAGGATTTTCTCCCCCAATTTTTAATCCCTTCGCGTGGCGTGACTGACCTTGTCGCGAGTTAAAATGAGATTAAAACAATTTCTCACTCCTCATGTAAATTGAATTTCGTTGGAGGAGGCTCGTTTGTAGAGGCAGGGAGAAAGGGGAGAGAGACAGGGACTGTGAGAAGGAGACAGAGGGTGAGAGGGAGAGGGGAGAAGGAGGGAGAGGGGAGAGAGGGGGGGGGGGGGCTTAACATTGTCGCTCTCAGAGGAAGCAGCAGCCTTTCGGATTGGTCGCCTCCCGTTCGTTCTTCCCCTTGGAGACGCGGTAGTAAGTTGATGAAGGGAAGATAGGAACGGGATACATGGAAGATTCGCGTCGGACGAGCAGATGTAATTACCCGAGGACGGGTTGGAAGCAGGCGTTTCTCGAGATCGCGGGCTTTAATTCAACTGTCCGTCTCCGCTTCCGCCACACACCACGCGAGGGCGCGACGCTAAAATAGACTCGGATTCTCGGATCCGAGTTTGCGACAAGTAAATGAGCAAGATGCGTACAACGCTTGAGATAAACTACCACGCGTCACCAGGCGTTAAGAATATGATTATTCCAACGCGTATGCGCCAATGACACCAGAAAATTAGAACTTGCGTGATTCCGAAATTCGACGATTCGGACGTGCTTATGTTATCGTTTCCAGATTAATATTTGAAATCAAACAATTATTTGTTTAGATACTTCAGAGATCTGTTGATTTTTAAAAATGTCAAAGTCTAGAAAGTGATTCTAATTACAAAATCTCGCAAAATAAGATATAGCACACTTGGACTGCTATATGAAACCACTAAAGTAATAAATTAATGTATTTGATTAAGTAAAACAAGAATGTAGTTTTAACTTTAATTAGTTCAGCACGGGTAGTTCAATATTAGAAAATTTCCGAGTTTTTGCTCATACTCTATTTCTTTTTATTTCCATTTGTAGGATTTGTTCGAGTCGTAATCCATTCGGCAGGTTAAACGCAACTCACCGTCGAAACTTATCCAAATTAATGTATCCAATTCTGCAGTCATACGTCGATTACCCGAGAGAATTTCGAGTAATTCCGTTAAGAGGCATTACCGGTGAATCTATGTTATATCAATTCCGAGTAACTCATCATATTGGAATTTTCACTTCACCGCTACCGTATTTCAATTCACCGGGCATCTTTTTGACACTCGCCCGCGGCAAGTGCCCAAATGATTAATTTCGATCCGTGGATACCCACGACGGTGATGGCAAGGCGGATGAGCCGAGGAAGAGGAAGGGAGAAGGCAGAGGTCGAAAGAGATTGGGAGAGAGAGAGAAGAGATCGGAAGAAGGGCGTGATGCTTCGCTCTTTGACCCAACGTGCCGCAAGGTATCTTCCCGGCACCCCTTTTCTTCACCGTTTCGCCCCAGAGGAGAAAGAGAGAGGCGCCTCTCTTGCCCTCGAGGACAGTGAGAAAGTTTCTCACGAGATGGCGCGTAGGATTCGATCCCTCTTTCGAGTGAGGCCCCGGGGATGGAGGAACTAACAATAACCCTTTTCTCATCTCTTTTCTCTTTCTCTTCCCACCGTCTTTCTTATCTCTCCCTCTTCCATTAGGGTCCATGTCTCTTCACAAACACGCTTCTTAAATATTCACCAAAGTAAACTTTTTCCACAGTCTTTTGTTTTATCTCCCTCTCGTCTCCTTTCCTTTGTCCATTTATTCCGAGAACTCTTTGTTTATATCGCTCGGCCTCTTTTACTCGGATTCTAAATATGCGAAGTCTTTGTTTTTTTATTTAGAGGGATTTTAAAGGGCGAGTGAATAGTAGCGCGATCGCATTGATATGAATCTCGAAAAACGGACGGTTAGGCAAGATCCCCATTATATAAAGAATAATAATTAGATCCAAGCCATGGAAAGGGATTGGGCTTTCATTAATCTTTTCTCCCATTCCGCGGGTCGCGTCCACAGGGCGGGATTAACTGCCACCTAACGCCCTGCAGAGTGTCTCCAATGCTCGCAGCCCAAAGTAAAATAGGGGAAGATAAGTCCGCGAGAGGATTTAGAACGTCAGGGATAACGCAAAACACCCCCAAATGCCCTTCTCAAGACGATCAAGCCGAAAAAATGAAATAGTTGCAGAAAGCTCACGCATCTGCATACAAGTAAACATATGTTCATATATCGTACATTCATATTACTGAGTTTTGGATGAGGATGTACTTAAGAAGTTTAAAATATGTGTGTTTACATTCTACAGTTGTATTTTCCGCCAGCTAAAAAGAAATGATCGATTGTGAATTTTACCGAATGGAAAATGCACATGCCGTATACATTTGCATGCCCTTTTTAGCACGTTTTCTTAATTGAAAAATCGTGCTGATGTGATATCTCTGTCTCTGAACAATCAACCTTTCTTATTTTAAGAAATATTTTGGAAATTATTTTTGAATCACATAGTTCTTATTAATCTTTAAATTTTTACACCGATTGGATGTTCCTGGTAGTGGAAAGATTTTTTGCTAGGTGGCATCAAATTCGGAAAATTTTAATCATTGAGACGATATTGTAGCCGAACTACTGAAGCTAGAAGAGTGAAGTTACCGCGGATGAGAAGATCTAAATAGGATCTACATTCCAACGGTGCGGGTTTTTCCTTAACCAAAGAGGAAGGCATAGCAGATCTTGGAGAATTTTTTTCCACCTCTTGCTTCAGCAAGGGTATCTTACTTGTTATTTGTACTTCAATTAGAGTTTTATTTGCAAAATATTGTATATATTGAGCACCTTTTTGACTTACAGTTGCTTAAAAAAATCGAAATTGATACACTATGAATTTGTAACAATTTTATGAACTTAAAAATAGATTTTTCAGTACTACTGTCATATGTAAAATACAGTCAAATAAAGGAGGTAATTTTAGAGATTAACAACTAAAACTTATTTTTACAAGTAATTGCATCTTAGCGTATCCTTAGTAAAAGCGTTTATTTTTCTGTCATAGGAAAAAATAATGCAAAAAGTACAATTTTAGTTACTTCTAACAAAATCTAGCAAAGACTCTAGTTAAACTTTAAGCCGCTTAGAAGAAGAAATGTGTCAAGTCATTTATGAAAGGCTACGAAAAAGGCAAAGGTTGCCAAAATACCGGTCGCCCGAGATTCCTGTTTCCCATGAGGACAATAGCCCAGCGGCATCCAGCCATCCCGCAAATACGGCCTTCCCTCCCTCTCTTTTCCCTCTTTCTCTCCCTTTCCAGTTTCCATATAAGAGGCGGGAGAGGGGAGGGGGAGGTTGCGGCGTTCCTTTGTTTTTGGTTCGTGAGCCCGACACCGTCGCACACTCAGAGGAGGCCTTCGCGGTTGGATTTCTTCGGCCTCACCCTTCGGCGAAGAATGCCACAGATGTTGCCCGTCCCCATTTTATGCTCCAGAATCCCCGATAAAGCACCTTCCTTCTTTCCCGCCAGGTGGAATTTAGGCCCGCCCAAAGTGCCAGGTATTTATATTTCTGCGTCAGGTATTTTGCGAGTGACATCTCGTGTTCCTTTGTCGCCGGAACAGGGAGGCGAAAGATAAATCGAAGATACTTTTCGCGTTTCCTACGGATACGCGCTGCGGATCGCGTCGGAGCGGATAAGGAAGCGTCTTTAGATTGAAGTAAAGGAAATTAAAATTCCGTGAATATCGTTAGACCGCGCTGAAAGGCAGATTTGTAGACATTCTGTTGCACTATCGATCCGATAAAGGAAATGAAAATGCGAACTGAAAGTCGACATGGAGCCAAGGAGAATATGCGATGATTTACGGATGTTTCTGGACTCAATGAAAAATTTCCGGTCTTTTTTCGATGATTTTACTGAAAATAGGTGACCTAGATGATCCATAAACGGATTTCAGCAATCGAGTGCATGGTTTTATATAATGGAAGAACAAGAGGTTATGAAATAAGTTTCTAATACCATAAAAATAACACAGGCACTCACCAAAGTAGGTTTAGGGGAAGGGCTAATGACTTTATTATTTTCGATGGCGGACGTAATTTCTTTCATAGCATTTTACTACGTGGCTTTTCTCTGTGCTATAGCCGATAATAATTTGAACGACAGTTGGTAAAATATCACCGAGTAAGACTGGATTGCAACTTGTATATGCTTACCTATGACTTACTTAACAATTTTATGGGAGTCAACTATTACATTTAATTAAAGCAAGATGTACGCTAAGCTGAATTAGTCACTGAATCATTACCGATGATTTAGATCAGTAAACTATTCCAAAGACTAGTACTTTGTCTTTAGGATATAGGTATCAATCACGTGGACCATGGGACGCAGAAGGCCCGCTAGTTCAAACTGTGCAGCCCTAATTACTTTGATTCTGCTCTAAGTAGGTGAAAGAGAAAGCTTAGACAAGAAAATAATAGACTTACAAAGAGACACAGTAACGATATACCAGCGTCAAGTAATTAACAGTGGTTTCTTTTTAAATAATAATACGAATGGTGAGCATTTAAGTTTCAATAGAATGCTTAGGCTCATTGTTATGACACGCGGCCCGTCATTTATACTGAAATTATCACATACGGCTCGCCGTATACTATAGTCTGTTTGGCTTTTAGGCAGTTTGAATTTGAGGCACCTGGTATAGGCTCTCATGAAAAAAGAAATTATACTCATTCCCAGATAATACGCCGCAAAAATTAAATGGAATCATATTAGACGCGTTCTCGTTTAGGTCCATAAATTTCATTTTTCATCGAAACAACCAACCCAATTCTCGGAAGACACGTTTATAGTTTTTTATATCCACGCAAAAAATTGAATCAGTAACGAAAAACCGAACACAATCTTCTCCGAAAAAAACTCCCTTCAAATTGACTCGGTAAATCATGTTCCGCGGGATAAAAACAACCTCATTTGAAATGTTTTCCCTCCACGAAATCAAATAGTTTATCCTAATTTCAGAACATACAGGAATCCACCATCTTCTCCATGGATTTTGCCAGGTAGTGCCAATTTGTGGCCACACAAATTAAGTTCGATTCTTGGAATCCCGATTCTCTGATATTTGGAAGGAGGCGGGGTGAAGAGAGAGGAGATAGAGAGAGAGAGAGGAGACAGAGAAAGAGGGAAGAAAAGCGGGAAGGGAAAGAAGGATAGTTGGTCAAAGTGGGGTCGGGGTGGAGGATGAGGTCTATCCAATGATGGAGCCTTGGAAAGGGAAGGAGTCGAAGAAGGGTGGCGAGAGGGGGAGATTGAGAGATTGAGCGAAGCAAGGCGGAGAATGTAGGGACGGAGTGGGGAGGATGCGAGTGGAGGGGCGGAAGCAAGAGGTTTCTGACGGTGGCATGTTGAGGAGACGGATGACGAAGGAGGAACGGGTCAGATGAGGGAAGCAGAGATAGAGAGAGAAAGCAAGTAGAGAGAGAGAGAAAGGGACAGGTGTGAGTTGGTGTCATAAGGGCAAAGGGGAAAGGAGAGAAAGATAAAGGGAGTCGAGGTTAGGGAGGCGAGAAGTGGAGATACTTCGAGAGGCAGTTTACGGCAGGCTACCGAGATTAAGGCGATATTTGGTTTAATCTGCCCTTTGTGCTACGAGATGGTTTTTAACGAGAGATAGAGGTAAGAGAGGAGGAGGGAGGGAGAGGATGGGAGAACGGAGGAGATGTCTGATCGGCTTAATGGATGCACATATGACGAACTCATATTCTGATGTGATTCGATTACCTGCGCTCCAGGGATAACTACGCGGTTGACTCCGCTTATCTAAACGGTCGAGAAGGGGATGGAAGAGGGAGGGAGAAATAGCCCGATAGGAGAAAACGAGAACAAATAGGGAAGGAGTGGCGATCATGGATGGGATGTGAAGAGGGAGGTTAGCGGCAAGAGGGAGGGTAAGAGAGGGAGTGAGAGAAAGCAATGAGGTATAAGAAGCGAATGAGAGAGGAAGAAAAAATGAACCAAGATTGAGATTTACGAGCGTGCGTAAGATAGTAGATAAGGCGAAGGTATGCGTTCGTCGGAATCATGGAATAACACCGCTTTGTTAACTGTTCGCGTATTTACCCATTTCCACCATAGGCGATAAGTTATCGGGAACGACGGCGTTAATTTAAACCGGGTTTCCATAATCCGTTTCCAGATATAACGCGAATATTTTAGCGCCCGATCCTGCGCCGAAGAATAATTAAGACCCAAGGGTGGAGGGGGGGAGAAGTTTGGCGATTTAGCCGAAGAAATTAATTAATGGCGGGTGCGGAAGATGGGAGAAATAGACTCGGATATTCTTAAGCGGAGGCGCTTTTTTGCGTTAGATCGGCCTGCGTCTCATAGCGTGGAATGCTAAAAGATATGGGGAGGGGGGAAATCAAGTTCCCAACTGCGGAATGACAAGTTATCTCCGGGAAGAGGCCCATAATTACATTCCCTATAAACTTTCTAAATGAACCAAAGGCCTCATTAGGTTGCTTTCGTCATCATCAACTCCCTCGGATTCTATTCGATAAGGCGCTGCGTTGGAACAAGATTCAAGTGTTCCCTTGAATGCCTGGAATGAACTCATCGCCGGGGAAAATTGAGTGCAGGGCGAAGATATGCGAGCGAGTTCCGCGTTGGCCTCATTCACGAGGCAGATATTTACTTTTCTACGCATGATGATGTCGAATAGTGCTCGTCGAAAATTGGAGAAACCATAATTACAATCTGCATCGTCAGAGCTATTACCTTTCTTTCATTGCAGCGACGCGGAAAAAATGAAGCAGTAGATTTGTACGATTCTTTGGTATAATAATAAAGATTAGCAAACAAAAATAATATTTATTTTGTAACAATATGGATGGTTGTGCTGTCTCTAATACTGGGAACATCCTCCTCCTGCATGTCATTGTTATTATGGGAGTATTTCTACGGATGATATTTGATATTTTATATTAGAATTGTTTTAATTGCCGGTATATTTTTATGGCTCTACTTTAGTCAGTTAATTCACTAGAGAATTATGGAGCTCGTTTTATCGCTGAAAAATTCAAGACTAAGCTACTGAATATTAAAAAATTAAAATTAACTATCCCCAATAGCCACAACCCTGTTGTGGCTCTTAAAGATACCCGAGAGAAGAACCTTTTTCAATTTTAAAAAATATTTAAGCGCTTAGTATTGAATAGGCAGTTAAAGTTGCCACAAAACAATCAAGATAACCAAATCCCCAATTCAGCAACGAAGTATGTCCATTTATCGGATTTAAGCCATAAGGTGACTTCGATAATTCACTTACTGAATTTATTTAGAATGGCTACGGTTTTTCTTGTTTCAATATCGATAAATAATGACAACCACCTGGTCAGCTTTCACATGTATTTACTGAAAGGGATTTACGAGAATTAACTGTCTTCTTCGACCGACGTGATATTTATTCATTCATATATTATCTCCTGGATGGGAATCGATGTTTGACAGCACATCATATACTTCTTCACAGATTTTTAAAGAAGCAATAATTTTCATCAAAACTACTGCTAGAAAAATGTAAAACTTGGCTTACTGTCGCCAATTATAACGAATTACTCAAAATATGAGGATGACTCAATTAGTTAGATCTGCAGCGAGTAATGGGTTCACGGCGATGTATTAGTTGTTTAGTGGTGGAGGTTGGCACCCAGGGCCGTCTCTAGGATCCGCGGAGCTCGAGGCGACGCGGCTGCCGCGGGGCCCGTACCCACTTCTGCAAGTTAACTACATTAAAAGTTTTAAGTTGGCTTATGTTGTGCATGAATTTAAATATAGAAACATTGATGAAATCGGCAGGACAGAAAGTTCAATGCCATATCCATGACTAGTAAAAAGAAATCCGTTCTAAATCGCTCCTTCGCACTTTTCAGTCTATCATCCTCATTTTCAAAATGTCTCCTTTTACCCATATTAGAAGACAATGTATCGGCTTATGTCTCATTTTGAATTAGTTTGGTGCAAAGGCTTTCGCGGCGTTCTGATGTTGGCTGCATGGCTTTCGGTTTCACCGCGTTGTTCGGCTTTTTAGACGACGTTTCGCCGGCGTTACAGTCGGCGTCCTCAGGTCAGATGACCTGACGATGCCGACTGCATTTTTGAGTTGTTAAGCTACTTCTTGAGTTTGATTAAATCCTTCATTTCTATATGTATTTAATGCTGATTTCAAAGCATCCATATCTAACGGAATTTGAGCAGATTGTAGAACATGACAGACTTTATTTACAGCTATTAGTATGTCATATCAAATTACAATGGAATGCAAAAATTCGAAGCTGTTTAATTAATGGGAAACCAGTGAATTTGATTAGCTTTATATTTTCGGATCTTGACGAATTTCTGTTAATTCGAGTAAAGCTTCTTTAATTTTTGATAATTGAAAGCGTACAGCTTTTATACTTTCGAGTCTCGACTCCCACCTATTATTAAACAAGGGTTTTAGTGATACATCTGTATACCTATTTAAGATACTCCATCTTGCCGGAGAGGCTGCGAATATAGTGTACATACGCTTAATAACACCAAAAAGTGACATTGCCTGCGAGCAGGAACAAGATTGGAAAGGTGTAGTCCATGTCGGAGTACACAGAGTTCCCAAATGCGTTCTTTGAGATTTCACAATGCTCTCAATATTTTTCGCACAGATGAGAATTTAACGAGAAGCAAGCAAAGTGCGTTGTAAAATACATAGTCTTCATGCAAAGTAGTCGTAATTATTGTCCGATTTTAACCAAAATTGGAATCGGTCAATTAATGTTAACAAAACTCCCCAATACAAAATTTCATCACAATATGTCAAGCGGTTCCCGAATTTAAACAAAGGAACATTGTAAACTGCATGTAGGTCTTCATGTAAAGTGGTCATCATTGTTGTCCTATTTTAATAAAAATTGAAATAAGTCTACCAATTTTAGTAAAACTCTCCAATACGATATTTTATTAAAATACGTCAAGCGGTTCCCGAGTTGAAATGAACATTGTAAACTACGTGTAGGCCTTTATGTAAAGTGGTCGTCATTGTTGTCCGATTTTAACCAAAACTGAAATCGGTCAATTAATTTTACCAAATTTCATCAAAATACGTCCAGCGGTTCCCGATTTGAAACAAAGGAACATTGTAAACTGCATGTAGGTCTTCATGTAAAGTGGTCGTCATTGTTATCCGATTTTAACCAAAATTGGAATCAGTCGACCAATTTTAGCGAAACTCCCCAATACCAAATTTCATCAAAATACGTTCAGCGGTTCCCGAGTTGAAACAAAGAAGCATTGTAGGTCTTCATGTAAAGTGATCGTAATTGCTTTCCGATTTTAACCAAAATTGGAATCGATCGACCAATTTTAGCAAAACACTCCAATACCAAATATCGTCAAAATACGTCCAGCGGTTTCCGGGTTTTAATATGCGGACGGACGGACGGAATCGACCTCCCCTATATGCGTTCACTTCGTGCAAAAAACGCATAATAAGCCATATCACAGAGAATCAAATTTAAGTTATGGAGTCCGCATGGCATGAAAAATACTTTTGAATTTAAACTTAAAATGAATGCTTGAACTCCCTGTTGATAGCCCTTCATATTCGCACCGTTATTATGTAATTGTCCTCTGCAATACTTAAAGGAGATTCCCGTATCATTCAATTCTTTTAATATATTTTCGAAAAGTCATTTTCCTGTCGCATCTGATATTTCCAAAAAACATACAAAGGGTTCAACTAGTTCTACATTAATCTTCGTCAACGAACGATGACGCTCTGCCTTGTTATAGCATCTATATAGAGCGATGGTTTCACGTTCCGCGAAGGTTGTATCATTTTGTATGGAGTTGCGCTAAATTTATAAGTGGAATCGGTAGGCGCGGGGTCCACATGGGCGCGGAGCCCTGAGCGACTGCCCTCCCAGACCCTTAAGACGGGCCTGTTGGCACCTCCTACGTATTTAGTTATAAAAGCAGCATACGCATCTGTGCATTATGAACACAACTTCATAAAAGTTCGCCCAAAATGACTTCCAAAACAACCGACCGAGTAAAGCCCCTCGTTCACGTGCGAGCATGTTGGCGAGCATGTATGTGAGCCGCTCGGCAAACATGTTCGAGTGGTGTGTGAGCGGCGCGAACTAGACTAAGAGCCAGTCGGAGTCCGGCTCAGTCTCGCCTGGAATTTTGGTGAAACGTCTGTGCAAAAGAAAAAATTAAAGATTGACTTTTAGGACCTTTCGTTATAAGTTTAGAAGATGAAAAGCATCGGAAGAGAGAAAACGAAGAAAATTCACACATGTGAATTTATTAAAAGAATTGGAAAATACAAATTGGTCTTTAGTCCTTAAATCCCACAAGCAGGGATACTCCCTATCGAATTCGATCAACTCTTCCCAAAAGTGCTTTTTCTATTCAAAAGACATCTTTCCTTCACTGGTTGCATAGAAAACTCAAGCGCCGGTTGGCACGAGCATGGGAGCATCGCCATACACGTTCAGACAGGTTCGTGCTCCGCTCGTGGCTCACCTACATGCGGGGCGAGCCACGAGCCTAGCCGAACCCGCTCGGGTCGTGGAGCACGAGCTTCTCCACACACGGTCGAGCGGCTGGACGAGCTGCTCGTCTCAACCAAGTTCGCCAATATGCTAGCACGTGCATGGAGACTTAACACAAGACACGACGAGTTGAAGTGTGCATTGAAATGATGAATAGTTATGAACGCGCGGATGACGATTGCCTGCCTTGTATCGCAAAGTGGTAAGGTTTATGGTTTTCATAACTAGGCAGAGATCTGAAGACTGAGGATTGGGCGAAAACAATCTTTATCTTCCAGGTCGAAGAATTTCAAGACAGTGCTGAAAGTCAATGTTACAGTCCGTAACGTAGGTGCCGAAGCCAAGGGTCACCGGTAAGGGTGTCACGAATCGATACTTTGCAATAAATATTAGGGAAATATTATTCTTGGATTTTAATTTGTGCAGATACTATAAAGAATGTAACAATTTTCTTATTTGGATAATATTTAAATTAATATTTTTATAACTGTCAGAGCCTGTGGCGGTGTTCTTACGTCTCGTCCCGGGCGCTAAGCTTTCTTGCTACAGCACTGATTGCAGTGCTCTGAGAAATAAAAGGCTTTGTTATCACGGCGCCAAGGAATTGTGACACCACTATCAACAATGCCATTTGCTGTAATCTTCTGACTGAGCTGTGAAATGTCATTTGGAAGAGGAGAGTATTCTTCTAATAAAAATGTCCACCCACATCCTGCCAATATGACCCTGGAAACCATGAGAAATATTATACTAGGTACCATCGATAATCCTTTTATGAAATCCTTAAAAATGAATTAGAAAATGTAGTAAACAACGCCATAATGTGCCTTCTAAAACAGTCAAAAAAGTCTTGACGCTGGAGATTAGTAAGATAATGCCGAAATTAACCGAGTATATAAGTTAAGCAAGTATGCGGATAGCATGGAAAAACATTAAACGTTAAATGAACAAATGAAATAGCCACGTATTTTCCACTGCTTTAATATTTTTTCTGTAACCACATTTCTTCACCTTATGATGATGTATCACATCGAGACCCAGGTCGTATTGAGATATTAAACAGTGGATAATACAAAGTTGCTTTTTCACTAAACGTTAAATGTAGGGTAATTAACCTTTCTGACCCTATCGAACGATTGACCTTCATGACGTCTAACATTATCACCCAAGATTACTTCACCATTGTCAAATTAGCGACGATACATAAACACGCCCGAATTTCGTTTAATGAACAGGGAAAGCGATCCGCTTCAAACACTAAAGAACCTCTCCCTCATGGGTATGCGCGACGCGTGACTCGGCGGTAATTCGTTTGAGCAGCCGTTTCGGGACGACGCACTCACTTGATATCTGTTACCACTCACGATGTGAGGGGAGAGGCTCATCTCGGTGCGTTTAAGCCTCGGCGGCGCATCGCGCACCACGGCTATTTACGTCACCACAATGGAAACCCCAACCCTCATTTTCGCTCCGTCTATCACTAGAGAGACAGAGAGAGAGAGAGATAGAGTTCATGGATCCCAACCCAATTCCGCGGCCGACGGAGGAGAAGAGGATATTCTCATTGCTCCTGCGCGAGAGGGGGGGTGGAGGAGAAGGAGGATATGGGGGAGGGGTTATATCCGCCTAAAACGCATCCGCTAAAGCCACGTCCCGTATTTCTCTCAGAATCCGTCTAGGAGATGAATAATCACGGGTTTGGAACACCGGAGAGAGAGAAATGCCTCTGTACTCGTCTGGAGCAACGTGGCCCTGGCTGAACTCACAGCTGAGCCCATCAGAGAAGCGCGTCGTTCTCAAATGCTCTTAAATTGGGAAGGAGGGGGGAGGTAGAAAGAGGGAGGTAGATGTGTGGGGATAAACGCGAAGGGGAACGAAAAAGGTTTTTCTTTTTTTTTTTTAATAAAGAGGGTTAGTATGGAGATGAGGGGTTGGAAGGTACGGAGAGAACGCGGTCGGTTTAGGCGATTAAAAACGCCGCCACTTCAAAAAAAGGTTTCCGCGAAAGGAGGATGACGTGGTTTCCCCGCGTGACGGTGACGATTATTAAGGCGAGGGAAATAGGACGAAACTGGTGCATACGAAATACAAGTTGCTCGTTCTATTTCTCGAAGTTTCGACGCAATGCTCTCCACGTAGCCAGTGGCTATTCGTCTCCTAACCCTAAATATCAAATGTCAGCATATCTCGTGGTCTGTTTTTCTCTATTATGTACTTTAAAAAATACATTTTCTCTATTATGAATCTGAAAAAATCTTTTCTCCTATGTAATAAAAAACATTGTTTCTAGCATTTGAAAAAATATTTTCTGCATTGTATTTGAAAAAATTTCTATTGTGTATTTGAAATTTTTTTTTCTGTATTATGTATTTAAAAAAGCATTTTTTCTATTATGTATTTGTAAACAAAGAAAAAACATTTCGACTGCATATGCCTAACCGACTTTACAAATTTCCAATCAGACCTTATTTAATAATACGTATATTGCGTCAATGAAAAATACCAAAATTTAAAAATTCGAGCTTAAATCTCAACACGAGCCAGATATAATACTCTCGGCAACGATTTAATAAAGCAAAGAGGCGCAGTAACGTTAATATATCAAGCAAATGGAAACTTTTCAGGAATAAGTAGTGAAATTTAACGTTTCGGGAATTGTGTTCGAGTAATCAGTGGAAAAGCCCTTTGGCTAAATTTCAAAGGAGCGCATGACTTCCAATTTGTAAGGAGGATTATGGTGAGACGGGTTAAGCCAAACACTTTAAGAGTTTTTCGGATTTTCTCTCTAATACCGTAAGTTGCGATTTTATTTTATTTATTAAAAAAAAATGAATCCCAAAAATAAAGTTTCGGCGAAGTCTTTTCTCGGATTATTTTTTCTTGTATTTTTATAAGTGATGGATTTTTATCGGATGATACGCAAAACCTTAAGTTTTGGACTAAATGAAAGATAGGTGATCGGTAAAAAGAATCAAGAATTTTACGATCAGAAATTAATTTTTCACGGGTAGAAAATATTCTACGAAGACATATAGAATACCGCAATTGCAATCAAGGGGACGATTAGATTCACATTCTCGTTCCAGCTGCAGAGAAAACGTCTATCGCAGTATTTCAACGAGTAATGATAAGTTGTTTACTGGAAAAATAGATTTTGAGTAATTTCTGGCTAATCATTGGATATAAATTTCATTAAGTCAAATTTGATTTTTAACAAATTAATGAAATATTTTTTGCGTATGTTAACCATGGAATTATTTTATCCAGCGTATACTAAATGCACTTATATATATATATAATTAAAAATCCTTTTTATTTCTAACGAATCCTTATATCATTCGAAAACGTTCAGTGCGATTGATAGGATCGCATGTACGAGGAATTCCAGTGGACCGTTCCACTGAAAAGAAAAAATTGCGGAAGTAAGACGTTTCTCGTATCCCGTTCTGAAGGAAGTTGCGTGACATGATGAATATAGATTAACGTGCGAATATGCGGAACGTTTTGCGAAGAAACAACTTCTCTCCATTTTTAAAAGAGCTTGAAAATAAAGTGCTACACATCGTGGGAAAAAGATGGCGTCGCATCTGTGATACACGTCGAGAAAGATGGAGTCGCGAGAGAGAGAGGGAAAATAGGGGCGAAATGGTGGGTTAAGGAATGTTGAGGGAGGAGAAAGAAGACACAGAGAGAGAGAGAGAGTGGTGGAAGGAGGGGGAGGGACATGGCTATGGAAAAGATGTGGGGAAAAGTTTGGGAGGAAAAATGAGGAATATATGCACGCATACGGTTTTTATGGTCGAAAGGAAAAGGACGAGGACAGTTTTGGAGGCGTGAATGCGAGGAAATATATGTTCGTGGTGAGGATGGGAGGAAGAGGGACGGGAGCAGAGGGAGAGGGATGGGAGCAGAGAGAGAGAGAGTGACGGGAGCAGAAGGAGAGGGACAGGAGAAGAGGGAGAGGGACAGGAACAGAGGGAGAGGGACGGTTGCAGAGGGAGAGGGATGGGAGCAGAGGGAGAGGGACGGGAGCAGAGAGAGAGGGATGGGAGCTGAGAGAGAGCAGAGGGAGAGGGACGGGAGCAGAGGGAGAGGGACGGGAGTAGAGGGAGAGGAACGAGAGCAGAGGGGGAGAGACGGAATGGAATGGGGTAAAAAGGAGAGGAAGTAAGGAAATTGATGGAAACAGTAAGAGAACTGTAAAAGATGCAGAGAGGGAAGAAGGGCTAGAACCTAGAGTGGGAATGCTAGCAGGATGGAGAGATGGAGAGAAGTGGAAGAAAGGAGGGAGAGAATGAGGAAAGTATGGTATGTGGAGGGAGGGAGGGAGGAGTTTGTGGAGGGAAGGGAAGAGGAGGAAAGCAAGAGGCGGAAAGGAAGGAGAGAAGGGAGGATGGAAGGGAGAAGAGGGATAGGAGGATGAGGGAAATGAAGAGGAGAAAAGGGAAAGAGGTGTGCAAGGGGGAAGAGGAAAATGGAGAGAAGGAAGAGGGGAGGGGAAGAGAGAGAAGAAAGGGAGGAGGAGAAGGGACGGAGAAGGGAGGTAGGAGGAGAGGAAAGAGGAGAAGAGAGAGAAGAAAGGGAGGAGAAGGGAGGGAGAAGTTAAGGAGGAGGAGATGGGAGGGAGAAGGGAGAGAGTAGGAATAGGGAGGAAGAAGAAGGGAGGGAAAAGAAGGGAGGGAAAAGAAGGGAGGGAAGAGAAGAGAGAAGGGAGGGAGGAGGGGATGGGAGGGAGAAGAAAGGGAGAGAAGAGAAGGGAGGGAGTAGAAGAAAGGAGGGAAGATAAGGGAGGGAGAAATAGAGAGGGGGGAGGCAAAGAATGAAAAAGGAATAATGGCAATGAAAGAGGTAGAGTGCGAGAGACGAGGAGAGGAATAGTGTGAAGGTAAGGTAAGAGAGAGAGAGAGGAAGGGGAGAGAGAAATAAAGAAAAATATGAGGAAATAGGGTAGGATGTGACGGGGAAGAAATGTGGTGTGAAGCGGAGAGAAAGAGAGATGTGGGAACGGAAGAAAGCGAAGAGGAGGAGAATGTGAGACGGTATATTTAGAGAACGAAGGGGAACATGAAAGAGAGGGGAGAAGCAGGAGGAGAGGAGTAAGAGGAAGAAGAAAGGAGAGGAAGTGAGTTGGGCTAATATAAGCGTTTGCAAAGAGAGGAAATGGACGGTGGAGGAAGGTAAGGATGGAATACATAAGGAATGACCCAGGGGATAACATATCCTTCTTCGTAATCGATTTTTCCATTCAAATACACGGTGTGGCGATCAAACGTGAGGAGAATTTCTATGAAATATTATCGAGGAACAAACGTTGATTCGGGAAACGATTTCCTAGTATTTTACCACGAGTTTAAAGTAAAAGAAAGAATTATTACGTTTCGAAGTCTTACGATTGAAAGGGCTTTTGGTATAAAATCCGGCGATTTTGTTGTACATTTATAAATGTTTTAAGACACCGGAAAGGAGGTGCCGTTCATTAACTTCATCATCATAGGTAGTCTGTCCGTAGACAGGTCCGTGATTATTCTTGGTTAAACCTGGTTCTCCATATACTCCTATTTTCCGCTGTCCTCTTCATATCTTGATAACTCTCTTTCCCTTTCAAATCGTGTATCAGCTGAAACCTTTTCCTACCTCTTTCCCTTTTCCCATCTAGTTTTCCTTCTAACACATCTTTAATCATACTCTCTCTCCTCAGGTAATGTCCAACCCAGTTTGCCTTCCTCTTTCAGATAGTCTGTATAATGATTCGCTTCTCTCCTATTCTTCGTAGCACTTCATTGTTTTTCATCCTATCTGTCCATTTTATCTTCAACATTCTCCTCCAAGTCCACATTTCATTAACTTATAAAAGGCTTATTAAAAACAAATTTGCTGATCTTAGTTAACTAATAAATGTGTGTATTTTTATGATGGTCACTAAGAAGATATTATTCAGATAAAAATAAACAAAGCATATTTATTGACATACGCCGATAAACAGCTGTAAACTAGTTTTTTTAACGCGTTTAATTTACCTCGAAATATGTACTTTCTCAAGCAAAGTAAATATTCGATTAAGTACTGTGAACATTTCACCTGATTTAATAGTACATAACTAGGGTTGATCCTGGTTCTTCACGAGGCTCAAGCCCGTCTGACGGAACACTTCGCTCGCTTATTACTTTTAAACTATTGTAATTGCCCATCAAAAATTAAGAGTACCTATGTATTAAATAAAAATAAAATTTATATAAAAAATAACCACAAAATAAATCATCTTGTAGATACACTAAAAAGTGAAAAAAATATGAAATTAACCTATTTGAATGTTCCAAAATGTAAAAATTGTTTTGGGCAAGTATATAAAATTTGTGTGGCAAAGACATTTTGGTGATGGTTTATATGTTAAAGATAACGTCACACAACGTATGTATCATCAAAATTCCTTTAATTTTTTGGGACATTTATTTATATGAATTTTATACTTATTTTGTTTTACTGTATATAAATGGATGTTTCTATAACAAATTGTATTTTTGTTTTAAGGAACAGGTTCATTATTTACCCAGAAATTTTCGTTGCATTTGTTTTTTATTAATGAAATCAACCTTTCTACCTACATTTATTGCAACAAGTCTTCCAAAATTAAACAAATAAAGTGAAAGCCAAACCAAACTCAATCCTATTACTGTTATAAATTTTGAATGGATAACTAAATTCATATAGAAACAATAGCAAATACAACAAAACATTCAGAGTAGAGGTTTTGTTCTGTATCTATCATTAATGAGACTCGATTATATTTTCATCAGACAAAATTTGGGAACAGATTTTATATCAAATCTTAGACCAAACATGTTTGCATTGATTTTGCCCTATTTCTTAATTTTGGCTCACGTTCTTTAATAAATTTCAATTTAAAAAATTCATTTGTAAACAACAAATATATAACAAAAATACACAGATTAAAGAAATGAACCTCTGTTAAAACTTAATTCACCTTTCGCAAAAAATTTACTCAAAATCTAAAAAAATGCAGTAAATATAATCTCTCTCTTTCTCTCTCTCTCTCTCTCTCTATATATATATATATATATATATATATATATATATATATATATATATATATATATATATATATATATATATATATATATATAGACTTAAGGAAATGAAAAGGTAGTGATGAGGGTGGCAACAAGGTGTTGAAGGAAGCCCAGCGGACACTTACCAAGTCGGAGACCAAGTTGGCAGGCTGCTGGGGGCGTCGAAGAGACACGTTGAACACACGAACACAAAAACAAAAAACACGCAAGCTTATCGGGCCTATGCCCTTCTTCAGCAGTAGAGTAAATGAGAGTGACACACTGAGCGGGGAATGACAGGGTTATGTGGGGAGGTTGATGATCGGAGGAGGCGGGGAGTAGGAAGGGTGGATAGCCAATAAGGAGGGAGACAATGTAAGGGGGCTAATAGGGTTAGCGAAGGTTGAGGCCAGGCGGAGAGAAAGAGTCAAGAAGATGTATGTGTGCAAGTTCCCAGTGTCGGAGAAGGGGGGCAGGAGTGTCATTGGGTAAGGCGCGAATAACCCTTACAATGTAGCAACTATTGAAGGGGACATTGTGGGCATTGGCGTGTAATGCAACTGGGAGAGGGCGTCTGAGAGAGACCATTCATGCGGATATTTAACGGATTGCTGGTGAGGCCTACATAAAACGCGGGACAAAGAGTGCAGGTAAGGAGGTAAATGACGTTTCGGGTGGTTCAGTTACTTCTAGAGGTGATGGGGTAGGTGATATTAGTGGAGGGACTCGAGAAAGAAGATGAGGATAGGTGGATAGGGCAAGTGAGGCAGCGAGGTTTCCCACAGGGGTGAGACTCTATTGCAAGAGGCGTGGTAGAAGTGGGAAGTTCCTTCATCCACAAGATATTTCCCATATATATATATATATATATATATATATATATATATATATATATATATATATATATGGATGTCAACAAGGTGTTGGGATGAGGAAACCCAGTGAGCACTCACCAATCAGACGACTTCAGGTTGGCGAGGCCCCGGGGGTGTCGAAGCGACACACGTAAAATAACACAAAAACACAGAAACATCACAAACGTAAAGCTTTCGGAACTACTCCTTCTACATATATATATATATATATATATATATATATATATATATATATATATATATATATATATTAACTAAAGGAAAAGAAAAGGTAGTGATGAGGGTGCCAACAGGGTGTTGAGGGAAGCCCAGCGGACACTTACCAAGTTGAGGACCAAGCTGGCAGGCTGCTGGGGGCGTCGAAGAGACACGTGAAACACACGAACACAAAAAGACAAAAAAACACACGCAAGCTTATCGGGCCTATGCCCTTCTTCAGCGAAAGAGTATCTACAAGTATATATATATATATAATATATTATATGTATGCATGTATGTATGTGTGTGTGTGTGTGTGTCTAGAAAAAACACTTTTATAAGAACAATGTTAATGAATATTAATTTAATTTTAATTTAATGATATTTATTTTCGCATACGTCGTATTGTTTATCGTTACCAAGGTATTGTTTTAACTATTAACTTACTATGGAAATATCGTGATTATGTGATCAGATGAGACGCGAATTAATAATCCTAGTCAATTATGAGGCATTCTTTACCAGTGAAGCGGCCTTATGGGCATGTTTCGTCCGTCCGTCTGTCGTGAGTTTCATTTCCTGAACCGCTCCACGGATTTTAATTATTTACGAATGATCCTTATTAAAATCTATCGCCAAATTGTTATTTTGAACTATATCCGTCAATTAGAACTTCCTCTTTATATAACCACTTTAATAAATTCATACTCTTATCTTTTTAAATGGCATCCGTCAAGCAACAATTAAATACAACATTTTTCTTTCCTTAGCTCTTAAACGATCTGTAAGGTATAAATTAAAACATTCACTCGGATAGAGGAGATCATTTACCACAAAATCGTCTGTGAGGCTATATCATTACGACTTTTAGTTTCGGAGATAAAAATTCGAGAAAATTCGAAACATAACATCGCATATTTTTCTACATCTATCAATACGACCATTCTATCGGAAAACAATATAAAAAACGTATTTTTCTCTCCCAAGCTAATATATGATCTGTGAGATATAGATTAAAAATTTATTCGAGGGCAACATATACCACTAAAAATCTGCGAGACCATATATAATAAAATTACGACTTATAGTTTAGGACAGTTTAGGAAGTGATTCACGGGTTAAAGAAATACTATATAAAACAAGTAATAAAATCACATAATATAAAATACAATAATATTGTTAAAACAAACAAATTTACTCATCGTATTTACAGTTATATATATTCATAGCAAAGTTAATTTGGTTGGTGGTGAGTCGTAGTTAAACAGGGTCACTAACTCCGCAGTCTCTCAAAGTTGGAAGATCACTGATTTAGGAGATAAAAACAATCTCAATTCTCAATCTTTCGATAATGTTTTACACGCATTTCTCATAAAAACGGCTTTGAAATCTGTGTATTCCATTTATGGATTATAGTTTTCCTTCTTGATCACACTTACTGTTAGACGAAACCGTCAACAATGAACATCAGCTGGATAACGAAAGATTTTCATGTAAAAACGTCAAGTTTTTGCGCTAAAGACTGAACTCTGGATCGATCAAACTTGTACTAAAAACAACGGCAGAAATATAAAATTTCGCTCTTTTAGACGTCCTTTGTTTCAAGTTACGAACTACTCCGACTATTTTTAGTAATTTTAAAATGCAAATGATTAATGTGCTGCAATCATATCAGAGCATAACGGATTTCCAAAGCGTTTTGTTAATATCGATTTTTATAACACGAGCTTCATAAATACGTTAAAGATAAAACACATATTCATTTAATTATTTACAGCAGCGTTTTCCAATCACATCACCACTCGCCACATGTAGCGAATCGACCACAAACCTGATTATCTTTGTCACTCATATGTGTTTTTACTTTCTCCATATATAGAGAAAGTATTGTTTTCATGAAAAAATCGAATTAGAGATTTCAACGGAAATGCATGTTTTAAGGTCCTCTGAACACGTTTTGACTGTTTTCTCGACGATGTCTGTGACTGTGTCTGTATGTGTGCGTCTGTGACCGGAATTTTGTGGTTGCTGTAACTCAAACACTATTAATTGGATCAACGCAAAATTTTATATTTGACATTTTTGTTCAAGGCTCAAGAACTGGTTAATTTTTGGTAAAAATTGGTCAAACGGAAGTGACTCTTGTCACATCCGTTTTTTTATATTTGCTTTAATATTTGATAAATGTAAAAATGTATTGGAATAAAAGTTGTAGGAAATATAATTTTCTACAACCAATTTTTGAAAAGTTTTCCATATAAGACATTCTTGAAGAGATATTTTAAAAACAAAACTTTTTAGCTGCAACAACCACACCACCTACCGCCGACTATTGTAAACACTTTACGCCCCTTTCTATTATCTTAATTGTTGGAGTTTTGAGGCTACATCCAATATCAGAAGGCTACGGTTTGAGTTCATTTGTTCTTTGTAAAGTCTAAATTTTTGTAGCAGTTCCTTAAAATATTTGTTATCATTTAACATATTTGGAATTTTTAGAAATATTACAGGTATGGAGAAAGTGTGGTGGCCACATCAGATTTCTTCTCTATTATAGTGGCCATTTGAGGTCGGGGGCTTCCTGGAAATTTCCAATGGCAACTTTGAAACTTCAGTTCAGAAATAAAGTGGTGAAAGCACGACTCATTAGAAGTAACAACATTGAAAACGTTGGATCTCGAAAAAGTAATACATACAAGCGTTACTTGGGATGTATACGTTGCAGGGGCAAGGCAGTAGGTTGGGTGATATAAGTTGCAGGGGCCAACGGTGTCTAATGTTACTATAAACTTGGCAAATAACCCAACCTATACTACTTTGTCCCATTATTTGGTAACGGGACAAGCAGTATAGTTTGTGTGGGTAAAATCATATGGCTATTGGGTGCTACTTTGTGGTAGAATTTTCCGGGATAGACAGGTGTAAGGTTGGTGGCATAAGACCAGGAGGAATATGCTTTGAGTTTGGTGGTATGTGCTTCAGGGGCAAGTTATTGTAAGATTGGTAATATAATATTAGGCCAAAATTTGTTGCGTGTGTTTTAGGGGCAAGCCAGTGTAATATGGGTAGCGAAAAATTAAGGGGACATTTGATGCAAGTTTCGTGGTATATGTTTCACGGGCAAAACTATAACTTGGTCGGTTTCAGAGAAGATTTAACGTTTCTTCGGTGGTACATATATAGCTACTGAGAACACTGCGTAGTTTGCAGTGGCTACCATATACACATACAAAGAAACCATAGCAGGACAGATCTTGCGCTATGTTAGATATCAAACGCATGTGCAAAAACTTAGGCTGGGGATAAATAGTATTAGGCCACAATCAAAATAGCTGATAGCTTAGCTTAAATGTCGCTCGATTTGCATTTTACACATCGCTCATGGTTGCTGTCATTCTTTTAGCTGTTATCTTCCTGTGGTTTAAATCATCGCGGGCAGTATCTTGAATCACTCCACAACTAATGCCCACAGTATAAATTTTTTCTCATGCTGATAAGAGGATTACTTCATATAAATTCATCGATTTTATTCACTTACGATTCAGATCGTGATGTGGACGGTCAACCGCTGCGGTGTAAAGCATCAATTCATTCACATACCTCAGATAATCATTTATTCCACTCGACAAATCTACGGCTAGACAATCCCCGTTGAATGGACTTTTCATCAATAATTTCAAATGTTTCTTTATCTGTTTGGTCAATCAAACAAGACATTATTGCACATCGTAATTCTATTCATAAATCCATGATTGGTATGTTAAACAACACTTCGCTCTATGAACATTGTATAGAAACTGACATGAATATGTATGTAAGACGCCCAATGAACTGATAAGACTAGAAACGTGTAGTGAGAAGTTACGGTTTGCAGTTAACAACTGTCTGTCCTGATTCAGGATATATTGTTAATTTCTGGTCACCTCTCGTTTGTATACATATGTATTCCACAAATCGGAAAATGAAAAAGACCGGTAACTTCTAATTTTCAAGATTGCCGGTTTTTGGATTTTCAACTATATTAATGTCTATTTTTTTCGGCACATTAATATTTTTATCATTAATATATCATATATCATATCATCCGTTGGCCACAAGTTTGGTAAACCTCGAAATCCTGCTACACAATTCCGATTTATCGCAAAAAATAAAAGGAGTAATGTGTTTTTTTATAAATAGGATATTTCTTGTGTTAATTTTATGTCATCATCATCTATTTAGAACCTTGGTTGAAATCAACGGTATCATAATATATTAATTCTCATTAAAAGTACAAATCAATCCCATTATAGCATAGATTATTAATTCCCATTTTAAAACATTGTACTCGTTTCCATGGTTGTATAATACCTTAAATTGCTAAAAACAAGAAAAATTCCTCATTTTCTCTGATTAAAAACAAATTTTTACTCTACTCCAGCAGGATTTCAATTTTTGTTTAATAAATAATCTTCTTTCTTTCAGTTTTAAAGCAGTTATATCCCGAATTCGTACTTCAATTTCACAAATTCAAAAACCAATTACATAAAGTCCTGCAGTAATATTCATGCTTTTCATATGGGAGCAGAAGTGAACAATATTCGGGATAAAATCCCTAACAATGAAAATTGTTAGAATTTCTGAACTTCATATCTTACCAAAAAATTTTCATCAAAAACTAGGAAAAATGACTAAACGAATAGGAGGATTATGAAAGCTGTTTGTTTTCAAGAGATGCTATCTATCACATGTTCAGTGAAGACAAAGATTGTCCTCACTGTATTTTTGAGGATGGAATGTTCATCTTCTGAATTACCTTTCAAGCAGTATAATGTATCTAAAAGCATAAATATTTCATGCGTCTAAATAAATGCAAATGATCCACCGATTGATAAGGAATAAAATACGTATAGCTTCAATAAATAAACGTAGCAGCTTGGAGACTAAAACGTACGCTTTTGATTAATGAGATATTTTTTGCTGAAAATATGCAGTCTCTCTCGTATCGTTTATAGAGCTTGTGGCACTTAATCATGGTGTTTATTTTTCACCCTAACTGTTTAAATTAAACTGTTAGGGTGAGAAATAAACGACGTGATGAGCAGACACCGGGGAAATATATGACGTTCATTTTAAGGGATAACTTTTTCAGAGATAAAATTCAAGCGTCATAACTCGTAAACACCTCTTAATTTAATTTTATCCTCTACAATGTACCAAAGATAAATACAATTGATTTTAATTCCATCGAATAACTTTATTTCCCGTTTTTCCATTCTTCTCGATACAAAACCGGAAATAAAGTACGGCCCTGATAGCTATATAAATTTGCGCGATTTTCTGTTTGCATGGCCGTCATGCAATGTAAATTGTCTAGGATAAATTTGTATGCTACGGGCAGTTATTTACAGTTTTGTCTTCATCAAACTTCATAAAATAAAAAGACGTAAAATTTAAAACCAGTTTTTATATGTAATTTTCTTGGAGGGAAAGCCCAAAATTGTAGGACGTCATTCCATTGCAATTTAAACTGTTAATGAGACAAAAATGTGTAATAAAAAGGAAAATTGACATACATAAACTTGCGCAAGTAAATGATAGTCATTGATAAAAAATGACCTCTACATAACATATAAGAGGAGTTAAATTCTTCAACGCAGATAAGTATGCCGTAAATTAAGTTTTTATAGAATTTTAAATATTTTTATACGTGCATTTCAAAGGCTTTTAAGGTCGTCAGAGAATAATCGACCCGGCGAAAAAATAATCGTTTTATAAGACAGCCATCACTCAAAGCCTACATTACCCACCCTGCCACTCACTCGCCCCTCCACTCTCCCCAACCACTATCATATGTCGAATTCCAGAACTCTGCAAGGGAAAGTGGAAATGGAAGAGAGAGGCAAAATGGATGAAGCCGGAGAGAGAAAGAGAGAGATTAAAAAATTGAACGGGATGGGACGAAATGAGGAAATGAACCCGTGGGGAGGAGGGAAAGAAAAGGGACGAGGGAGGGGAGTAAAGCCACTCTCCTCCCGCGAGGGTCATGATGCTTTCCCCCTCCTTATCATTCTCACTCCCACCAGCAAAGCCGCGCCAGCGTTGCCAGGCAACGGGAAGAAAAAAATGAGGCCATTGACCCATATCATCAAATGGCGGAGGTGGGAGGGATATTTTTTTACGTTCTAAATTTCGTTTCCCTATTCCTCGAGAAATATGATACATGCGATCCTATCTTCGAATTCCACGGAAAAATACAAAAGGCCGCGAAAAATAAAGATGTAAAAATTGTTGTGCAATGGGGAAGAGGTTGAAAAAATATAATAAACGATGATATCGAGGGTTGGAGAATTTTTCTCTGAACGGAGGAATAAAAAGGAAATGTTACGACCGGGAGCGATGGAAATTAGAGTAGAGTTGTGAGATAACGCATGGGTTACCTGAAACGGGATAGCGCGGATCTAAACAAACGTGAAGCAGGAAACTAATTATCAACGGAGCTCTAGAGTAAAATTTTGAAGAAAAATCGGACGCAATAAAATGCGTAGTTAATTTGCCATTTCTCACGTTTGTTATAACTGCTACGATATGGATCACTATTCCAATACTGCGTGGAGAAATATTATTTATTAATCTCTTTTCGCTATCCTGTTTACCAGTAATCGTTATTTATTTAAAAATAAATTAATGAATGCTTTATTGGTATTATAATGCGAACGTACAATTATAAAAGAACAAGTACGGTAAATATTTGTTCAATGCGAGTTTTTCCAAAGGGGAGTTGATTATAACAAAATGCTACATTTTTCTAACAAGTGTAATCATAAGCGGCCTTCAATTTGACGCGCATCGCATTTTACGTGGCGTGAGAAATTTTATAACATATGAAAACGTGACATTTTTCCAAAAGGTAACAAGTTTGCGCAACGCGACTCTGCTCAAAGCGGCCCTTTCCAAGAATGCGATATTGCACATCCAGACTAAAGCTAGTTTACTGAGATGAGAATATTTAAATTCAACTGTAAAAGAGCGTAAAAACCATTGATTTAAAAATAGCTGGCTGGATCTAAGCTATAAATTAACTTGAAGAAGCTGCACAAGCATATACGCCATCGAGAAAAACCCGAATTTAAATAGTTTATAGTTTATGCCGCGCCATGAAATGCCTTAAATTATAGACTCGACGGTATTCCATATTGATTCTATGAGATAGTGTTCAATGAAAAGGAAAACACAAGAAAACTCTCCCGCACTGTCTGAAAAGTGGCTGCGGAGGAGAAAACGTTCACTGAATAGAGTTATGCGGCTGGATTTGAGCTAAAAAAGGGTCTATATACCACTATATTCTTATCTTTACCCATTCTTTTGTCGCTTTAAGTTTCCATTTCTCTGCATGATCTCTCCCCTTCACTACCATCTCTCCGTCCTTCACGTTTCATAGTCCATCTCTCCCTGCTCTCTCTTACAGCTATCCTTTTACGCTATTTCTACTTCTTTCGCATTTTTCCTACGGCCCCTCCCTCACCCTCCCCTCCCCTCTTTCTCCCACTTTATGTTTCCATTCAGTCTCTGCCTTCGGTTTCTGCTGTGTCATTTTTACTGTCGCTCTTTCCCTCCATTTTCTTCCCCCTCTCCCATTCTCCGCCCTTTCCACTCCCTTTCTATTCATTTTGTCATTCTTTCTGTCAATATCTCCTCGATATTCTGCTACTTCGCTCCTTCTCTGCCACCTCTTTTCTTTATCCTTCCTCTTTTTTCCTTCCCTCCATCAAGTATTTCTTTCCCTTCTATCCCCTTTTATTTGTCCACTCCATCATTCCATTCTCTCCCACTTCCCTCCCTCTCCTTCGTCTCATCCATCTTTCTCTATCTCCTCCCTCTTTCCTCCTCCTCCCTCCCTCTTTCTGTTTATTCTCCTCCCTCCCACTTCCCCCTTAGTCTTTTCCATATCGCCCTCCAATCTCCCCATTCTCTTCCATTTACTTATCCTTTCCATCCTCCATTCTATCCCACATCTTTTCGCAATCCTCCCTCACCCCACTCACTCCCATACCTTCTTCCATACCCTCTATTCCCCCTTCTATATATCTGTCGCAAACCCTTTCCCAAACTCGACACGAGCCTTTTACCCTTCCTCCATTCACCTCTAACCCTCATACTAAGTTCATCGACTGCTCTTGGCTCGTTGCGAGGCGTGTGCCTCTGCATTCGCTCCAAGCATCAGTGAAAAAAAATCCCTCCCGCGCGAAGAACGTCGTCTATCCAAAAACCCTCTGGGAAAATCGCTTTCAGCTCGGGTGGGTGGAAGGACGTCGTCTTCCCGTCATGCATTTGGCCTCTCGAGAGGTGAATTCCAGCTACGCTTGCTGCCCTTGTCGCCGCTGGCCCTTTGCGCTCTTGTCTAAGAGACCGTTCAATTTTTTCTCACACCGTCCTTTATGGCCTTTGGCTATCTCGCGTATAGCCTACGGAAATTGTATGGACTCTGCTTTCCCATAATGAACATCGGAAATGACTTAGTCGTTCCCTTGAAAGGTTTAGAGATATTTTATGCAGTTAAGAAGTCTATCGTGGGTGAGTTTGATTTAATGAGAGTAAAAGACGATATTAATCTTAATGATCTTAAGAATCATTTCAAAGTCTTCATATTTTCCTGAATTTTCCCATTTTTGCTATAATTTGTATACAGTTCCTTTCTTTAATCCTTACTTTGATCAACACTCATAATATTTCCAAGCGATGTATGCCTAAGGTATTTAAGCACATACACATATTTATTAATAGCAGTAATTGAATTTACGAATGTTCTGTCTGTGCAACATGTTCAGCTGAAGAGCATCCAAGATTATTTCATGCATAAAAAAACTCTCTCTTCCAATATACACTGAAACAACTTGTATTTCAATGAGTATGAAGTTCGTAAATGCCTTGAAAATTAATATTCAATAATTTCTGAATTGTTTATCAAATTCTTTCCATTTATTTCTTCTGGAACGAACAGGTTTTAAGAGAAAACTAGGAAAAGGAGTACTAGGAGGTTGGATGTAGAGCTCTGCACGGGCCTGATTTTCTAGGCCCGGCTCAGCCCGGTCCAACCCGGCCCGTACGCGCTAAAGAAATTGCCGGCCCGGCTTGTGGGACTACACACGGCCCGTTTATCGCCCCTTTCGGTATTCAATTAATGAACCAATAAACTCAACAAATGTCAATGAACAATTGTGTCGTAATTCTTACGAACCGGCACACATAAATCATATTTACTGTACCACTTAGTTCACAAGTTTGATTTAGCGTCGTTTCAAGTTGAGACACGAGGCCACATTGTTTCAAATAGTTGACCAAAGTCTTCAGCTCAACAAAAAAAACGTCCAACATTTGGTAAATTTTCCAACAGAAAACTTCCACTTAAAGTGTTTCTTAAGAGAGTATGGCAGGCACAGTTCAATCGAACAATACCAAATAACGCAGCAACGATATTTGAACCTTGGTCAGTAACATATATCAATTTCCTTAAAGAGTCAGACTTAAATCCTAGTTTATTGAAATTTTTTGTCAATTCTCGTCCGATGTTTTTGCCAGTTTTTCGGTCTTTTATCAGAAAGTCAAACGTAAACAATACTCGACTCTTTAGCTCCCATTCGAATGATAAAAAGTGAACAGTGAGAGTTATGTAGGAAATTTTGTTATCATCAGTCCACAGGTCTGTAGTTGCCGAACACAAACCTTGATCAATGGCGCACTGAATTTTAGGCACTTTTTCTTCCCTTTTTGCGTCAGCCTCTTTCTATGTGTTCCTTGAAACGGTGGTAGGATGTGGCAGTACGTCATCAACATTAATATTGCCACACAGTGAGCCAACTTTGATGAGGTCCTGGACCAATTGCTTGAATCCACTACCACCTACAGTATCAAAAGGCATAAGATCTTGGGCACAGAATTGGACACAAGCTTTAATGCTTTCCTTTACATTCTTCGGAACATATTTTTGGGTAGTGACAAAAGACTCAATACTGGGTGATTAAACCATCCTCTTCTTGCATACAATGGCATGTCGGTTAAGATGTAAATTTCCAGGTGAGGAACTGGACTAACATAAAATATTAGCATACATACATATATTTTGACGTGGTAAGTGAAAAGGATTTTTAAGTTTAGTCTCGATATTAAATGAACTATATACTTCGTAAAATAATTATTAGCCTTAGGTAATTTAACTTACTTTTGGATTGAAAAAACTCCCCTACGAATATAGGTTGTCTACAAATTGAATTAGCACGTGAGTCCGATAAAATTGTTTTTCAGTTAAAAAGCAACTAAATATTGATGTAACATTCAATACACAATATCCTAGATTACATACCAATATTAATTTACATAATAAATAATAAGTAAGTGTGAATTCATTATAAACGCGACAAAAACAGCTTCTAAGTTGCACTTGGTATCGCTAAACACTATGGTATTACAAGAGAAATTCTATAATTGATTCATCCTAGGCTGTAAAATGTATAAATTATTGTTAATTAAAAATTTATAATATATATAGCAAGATTATAATTTTAAAATTATCAAGAGCCATGTGAGCTCACATAACAAAGTCTTTTAACAATAGGCAAAAGCAGTGAAAATAAACAATAAAGGTAAGGTTTTTTCTCGCCCTGTGCGACAAGTTCCTTACAATGGCATTGCCTCTCATTTTCATTTTAACGAATAAAAGATATCTGTATTTTTCCAACCGTCGAATGATGCACGCTGCGGATGCCACTGTTGAAGAATGGGAACTTTTTATAGACTTCACGGATGGATGTGCTTTTCGATGAAAGTCTCAGTGACAGCAAAAATTGCCTTGGTGATATTCTTGGAATCAACGAAAATAAAATAAAACAGTATTAACACAAGAACACAAAAACTAGAGCCGCTATCGCACGGTCCACTTGCTGTTTATCGCCGGCAGAAACAAACCGAGCTTGCTACCATTCGGGAGAAATTTTCGCAGCACAATGGAGTTAGAAGTCCGAAATACAGTTAATACGTTTCCTGCCGCCGATGCACATGTGTGTCGCAGCTTTTACCCTTTGGTGTGGTTACTGTTAGTTTTGGCGGAGGGTCTCTTCCCTGGGTGAGGCACTCAGCGAAGGTTCGGACTTGAACGGCGCAGCATTGGGATTTTTCTCACGATTTTTTCCCGAATTATCTAAGTACTAGTCTTAAGTGGATATTTAAAATGTTAGTAATATTTAATTACGATGTTATTATTATATTTTCGTGGCTTTTTATATTGATTTTAAAATAAAATGTTTTTTTCTCTTTGTGTCTATTGGAGTAATTTGTTTTTTTTTTCTCGTGATTTTCCCCGGATTAGGCCCGTAAAGTCTGAAAATGTTAAATTATCCAGTAATATCTAAAGCCCGGCCCGACCCGAGTTCGTAATTATTCCCAAAAGATGAGCCCGAGCCCGGGCCGAGGCCCGCGAGCCAAGCTCGGCCCATGCAGAGCTCTAGTTGAATGGGTAGAAAAGATTGATTGGCGGAATGAGTGAGCGAGGAATGACGGAGGTCTGGAAGGATTAGATAAGAGAGCTAGGAGACGCCGATGTGGAGGCCATAGAGGAACGAGGTGTTAAAGCAGATTGAAATAACAGAGAAGGATGACTTAGAAGGGATGATGAAGTAACTAAGTGGTCTAGGGCAGAGGACAAATGAGAGAAACGTAATCATTAGTAACGTGTCCATGCCTACGAAGGAGGGGGGCACTAAAAAATGGTGAAGCTGTGTCACTTTCATTTACATATCCATATAAAAAAATAATATTTCATATTTTGATTTGACATAAAATAATAAAACCCGGCGTTTACTTGAAATAATGAAATGTTATTTTTGCATAACTAGTTTTATTTATTGTTCAAGAGGAAAGTGGAGCTGACAGCGGACTGAGAACGCAGGCTTGAAAAGGAGAAAAAGAGAATTTTCATGACAAAAATAACAGCGATCAGGTTTTGTAACGGTCATAATGTTTCCGTCGGTTTGCGCTACTGATATTTTGTCTGCGTCATACCAGTTGATATCCAGCAAAAACTGTTTTCTAGAAAGATGAAGCGGCAATATACGTAAAAATTGTACCTCGTTAGATTCTGAAGGCCTGGGAAATACCCACCATAAAACATCCGAGTTTTAAGCTCTTTGGATATTACCGGACATACATGAAAAAATCCAGAAGACGTTGTCGCCAAAAGTCATAAGCCATATATGTTATATAGGTTCATACGTTACGGCGTATTTTTTTATGTTGGCCCATTCATTGGTTATTCCATCAAAAAAACCTCTTTGCCAACAGATGTATATCTCTTTCGTATTAATATAAACTCAGGAAAAAATTAATTTAGTACCTTGTAAAGAATCCACTTTAATAACACACAGAACGAACGACCGGTTTCGACTAACACATAGTCATCATCAGGTCAAGAATAAGAACACTACAACGTATTATAGGGAAATGGGCGAAGGGAGGGGAGGGAGGGGCAAGTGGGGAGAAAACCTAGACAGATAATAGTCTTTATTCGGGCGAGATTTGGACCAAAAGGTCCAATTCTTATATTTAACCCTTCGTCAATATCATGAATATTAAAATAAAAGTATTATAACGAAGAGTATAGAAAATATATAAAACATAAAAAGATATAAGTGAAGACATATTTAAGTTTGTGGGGAAAACCTAGGTAAATACAGGATTGTTCTTCCTAATAAAACCCACGCAGGAAAATACCCACAGGGAAGGGGGGTTTGAAAAACCTGCGAAAATTCTACATAGTGGATATATCACAATGGAAAACTATAACAAAATGTAGAAAACAGTATGTACAGTAGGAAACATCGTAAATATAAAATCGCTGTATACTGTCACAAATATACATAAATGCATTCAAGTAATGTACACATGAAATATAGATAAATATACATGAAATATAGATAAAAACACATGAATTATACATAAAATATAGGGGAGGAAAGGAGGGGGGCTCTTAAGCGGTAGTTTGGAAGGGTGTGGGGGAGTTGAAAGAGGAAGGCGATTGTTTAGCAAGGAGAAAACCGAAGT
This sequence comes from Tanypteryx hageni, assembly GCA_028673005.1. Taxonomy (NCBI): domain Eukaryota; kingdom Metazoa; phylum Arthropoda; class Insecta; order Odonata; family Petaluridae; genus Tanypteryx; species Tanypteryx hageni. The sequence goes on from CM054116.1 coordinate 99,439,519, forward strand.
AAGCAGCGGGGAATGGGTTGGGAATAGATGCTCGTTAATGATGTCGTTAGGGTGGTTGAGGACTTCCAATTGTTCGAGTAGGTTGAGTCTCCAGCTTTTATTTTCAAAATGTAATAGAGTTGGACAAAAATTGGCAGAATGTTTGTGATCGATGAGGTGTTTTGCGAAATGGGATTTTTGGGAGTTGGAAATATGACAATATTGGTGTTCTTTGCAATGGGTCTTAACATTTCTTCCCGTTTTTCCAATGTAAAATTTGTGGCAATCATTGCAACTAAATTTATAAATGCCGCTTTTATTGATATTTTCAATGCTATCTTTGCCATTAGAAAGGAAATGGCCTAAACTGGAGGTTCCATAAAAAGCGGATCTTAATTTGTTTTTAGGAAGAAGATTTGCGATTTTGAGGGATAGAAGCTCTGTATAAAAAAAGCGAAACCAGCGGGGTTTGGTTTCGGTCTCCGGAGAAGGGGAAAAGATTGTATTTAGGGCCAATTTCTTTTGTTTTCGGAAAAGGATTGTCTATTAAGGAAGAGGAATAGCCGTTTGCAAGCGCGATATGTTTGATAGTGTTGAGTTCTTTTTGGAAGGAGTAAGGAGAAAGAGGGATATGTGTAAGGCAGTGTACCATCGAGTGGAAAGCGGCGTGTTTTTGGGAAGTGTGGTGTCTGGAGGAAATATGCAGTGTGTGGTTGATGTATGTTGGATTGCGGAAGATGGAGAATCTAGGTTACGGTTGAGGCGTCGGATGGTAAGGTCTAAGAAGTTCAGAGATTGGTTTTCTTCCATTTCAAGGGTAAAGGTGATTGAGAGGTGGAGGACGTTCAGGTGGGAGGCAAAATTACTCAGTTGTCTATTACTACCATTCCAAATACAAAAAATATCGTCTACATAGCGACACCAAATCAATATATTATTGGTGAGAGGTTCAGTAGAATTAAACAATTTCTTCTCTAAAGCGTCCATAAAAATATCGGGGAGGAGAGGTGACAGCGGAGAGTCCATTTCCAGTCCTTCGGATTGTTCATAAAACACATTTTGAAAGCGAAAATAATTTTGGGGAAGGCACACTCTTAACAAAGCGCAAAGTCTGTTCTGTGGTATTGAAGTGGATTCTTTACAAAGTACTAAATTCAATTTTTCCTGAATATGGAGTTTCACCACGTCAAGGCTACATACATTTATTTTAATATAAACTTATTTAATAGCTGTATTTTATTATCCTTAGTGTTTCCTAGAATAAATCTAAATCACAATTCCTGATTTGGTAATTTCCAGACGTTTGGACCTGATCATTATTCCCTCCGCCGCGGCGGCAGATTCATCAAAATTGTTTAAAACCTAAAAGTCTTTATTTTTGTTGGAAACTTTAACCTTCATATATTTCATTTCCTATTAAAATGAGACAGAAAAGAATCCTTCCAGAGAAACCGAAAATATTAATAACAACTAAGATCACGGTCGGTCCAGGGGACAAGGGGCCACAATCCGAGACATTTCTGGTGAACAAGTTCGTAAAAGCCGTGAAGGTAGCACAATCCGGGAGCTAGAAGCGATTTCTAAAAGTAAATGGAGTTATTATACCGAAAGTTGATAAAAAAGAGGTTATATGATTTTTCTTTCTGCTTTTTTATGACCTCCATTGTCTGTAGTGACCGCGTATAAATATGAATGGCATTTTTTCAATTTATTTTAGCAAGAATTTTTATGTGGCTATCTTTACGAACAGTAACATAAAAAAACATAATATTTCGTGTGAGCAGACATTCTATACTGAATACGATTTCGGAATATTTAAATGAAGACAATTTTTAAAATTTAATTTTGTCTTCATTTAAATATTCCGAAGTCGTATTCAGTATACGTCTGCTCACACAAAATATTATGTTTTACTGTACTGGTCGTAAAGATAGCCAAATGCAATTTTTATCTTTTCTTTAGCAATGAAGGGATAAAAATCAGCCGAAATAAAAGATATTCACACCTTTGTTCTATGTAATGAGTCGATTCATAGAAAATAAATAAATATCACATTATACTTAATATGACACGCAGGACATAATTGGCCCTTGAAAAAGAAACCCGAAAAAGTAACGATTGAAACTTTCAATATAAAAACGTAAAATAAGATGCAAAGAAATCTAAGACTAAACAAAATAATTAGCCATGACATAGGAAAGCTGGGATTTTAGTAAAGAAAAGCATATATAATCTGATCATATTCGAAGACATTCAAATTCATCTACAGCTGCAATAATTTTTTCGAACCAAAGAGCGATGTTCTGAAGAGTGTTATCTACCATGAACAGAAATTGGAAGGCATGACATAGACGCTGAATAAGAATTCAAAAGCTACCACAGTAAAACGGAGTTTCATGTTGCCTTTGATATGGTTATTTTCGATTGTAGAGCGCTTTTTAAGGAAGTTTTACCCCATTAATATGACTTTTCTTAAAGTTGAATGACTGGAATTAAGATTGAGTTCAACAGGTTCTTGTTGATGCGATAAAAGTTGGACGAAATCCACATCTACATAAAATGGGATGACAGATCTCGACTGACAAAAAAGGAAATTAATAGCAGCTAAGGTGAGATCGGAATCACCTGGAGGTAATAGCACAACGTTATTTCTTTACCTGGCTGTTGAAGTGAACGGACGTGTTTCACTTGCTTCTGCGAGCTCCTACGAATCCCCGAGCGACCATTGCGCCCGTATCCACTCCCGCCTCTTCGATGGAGGCCGGGCCCAAGGGGAGTCGGGTTGGGAAGGGGGGGTTGTTAGTATTAGGTAGCTTTAACGTTCGGCGTGTGATGGCACCCCTGTTATATAGTGCCACCGGGAGGGAGTTGAAGAGCGGGGTTTCTCCAGATGTATATCAGGAGGCAGGGTGCCGCAGGTGACCAACACGGTGAGAGAAACAGTAGTGGCGATAGGTTGCTCTCGGCTGCGGGTGATGGCCCATTTTGGAACTAACGATGCCTCGAAGCGCGGGTCCCAGGAGATTTTAAGTTCTTTTAAGGACTTGGCCTTTGAGGTTGCTCGTAGTCCGAGAGGAGTCGGATTCAGATGTACGGCTTACTGTGTGCAGTATAGTCCCTAGGATTTACTGCGGTTCTGAGGTTTGTAGTAGGGTTGACGGTCTGAACCGAAGGCTGTGGAATTTCTGTCGGGACTTGGGAGTGGACTTCGTCGACCTACGGCCGAATAAAGAATCGTGCATGGCACCTCTGGATCACTCTGGTGTTCACTACACGCCCAAATCGGCTCAGAGTGTAGCGAGTAGGATTCTTGAGCACAGTAGGAATTTTTAGACTAGAGAGTAGGGCAGGGTGTAGGTCAGTTTTGGGTAAGGGGATAATAGATGCGTTCGTAGAAAATAAGAATCACGATAGATTATGTAATGATAGAATATACTCCGAGCGTGAGGTAAATGCACGTAATACGAGAGATAAGGAGGAAGTTCTTAGTAGCATGCAGCATCAATTTCGCGATAGGTCATCGATAGGATGTTTCGTAAAGGGTGCGACGGATCGCGATTCCAATTTTGATGCGATGCCAAACAGTCGTAGAAGTGTTTGTGATGGGAGCGGATATAGTTTCAGAGTGGAAGAGAAAGACAAGGGTGAGATTAATATACAAAGTGATAGTGAGAAATTAAACGTCGTCGTACTGAACTGCCGCAGTATCCGTAGTATAATTGCTGAGTTCGAGTATATTATTCGCAGTCTGCACACCAACGTTCCAAAAAGGTGTTCTTATGCTCGTTTTACAGGCCATCTAACGCTGGTGTAGATTGCATTTTAAATCTCGAAAAGCAACTATCAAAGCTTAGACTGATTAATCAAGATGGAATCATTGTAGTCAGTGGTGACTTTAACTTACCCTCAATTGATTGGGAAAACCTGTTTCGAATCTAGAGGTAAAGAACGCAAATCCTGTTTGGCATTATTTGAAGCATTCTGCGAGCACTCTCTCCTTCAATTAGTCAGAAAGCCAACGCGATCGGGAAACATATTAGATTCGTTAGCAACTAACGTCCCAGAAAGAATAAACAAAGTCACCATTGAAGATGGATATAAGTGATCATCTGGCCGTATATGCAGAGTGTAAGTTGAAAATCGAGAGGCACTCTAAGCCTCAAAGAAAGTTTATATATTTGCAAACGCAGACTTAACAAGTTTCAGGTCGCGCCTACGAGAAATACTACCTGGCTTCCGTGATATGACCGAACGATCAGGTGCAGAGTCCTCATGGACATTATTCAAGGATATAATGCTAGAGAGCATCGGTAAGTACATTCCAATTAAATTGAAGGTCGACAATAAAGCGCCAAGTTGGTACAATAAGCAAGTTAGGAGTGCGCTTAGGCGTCAGAGAATAAGCCACGCGAAAATAATAAATATGCCGTCTACATCATCCGACGATTATAGAGCAGCTCAAGTTCAAACGTATAAGGCATCCCGCACTAAAGCGTGAAATACTATGCGCAAGGCTTTTACTAACTTCAGGAATAAGGTATTAAATAATTATTTGGAGGAGGACCTTAAAGCGTTTTGGTCCTATGTGAGAGAGGTCCAAGGTAGACGCCCTATCATATCTTCCCTGTGTAATGTCTCGGGTGCCGTTATTCATGATAGCGTAGAGAAAGCCAACCTGTTAAACGGTCATTTTGTAAAAGTATTAACAGCCGTAAACGACCAATGCGTACATTTTGAGCCCGCTATAAGGAACGACCTGATGGACGATATAGTATTCTCTAAGGTGGGAATAGCAAGGCAATTAAGTTTCATAAGGCCTAACAAAGCCACTGGCCCCGAAAAAATTCCTGCTCGCGTTTTAAAAGAATTGGCTGAAGAAGTAGCATCTTTTCTTCGGCTAATATCCGAGAAATCCATTTCCCACGGAGAGGTCCCTAACGACTGGAAGTTATCGCACGTTACCCCAATTCATAAGGGCGGCGACAAGGAGAACCCATAAAATTACAGGCCGATTTCCTTAACTTCGATATCGTGCAAGATTCTCGAGCATATACCCGTTAGTAACATAGTGCGATTCATTGTTAGATGATTGTCAACACGGCTTCAGGAAAGGCAGATCTTGTGATACTCCGCTCGATGCCATCTTCTTAGATTTTAGGCAAGCCTTTGATAAGGTACCTCACACGAAATTAGAAACCTTAGGCGTTAATTCCAAAATTTTTAAATCATAGAAAGCAGAAGGTTGTTAAAGATAGGAAATCCTCGAACTTAGTGGAGGTTGTCTCTGGCGTTCCACAGGGTATTGTAATTGATCCGTTATTATTTCTAATTTATAAAAACGATATCAATTCAGTAGTCAGAATTAAAATTAGGCTTTTCGCGGACAACACCGTCATTTATAGAGAAATAAGCAATCCGGAAGACCATCAGTATCTCCAAAATTATTTAGAAGCTATTTCTGCATGGTATAAGGAATGGCAGTTAGTGATCAACCAAAAGAAAAGTTGCGTCATCAATTTTTGGAGAACCAAGAGTATCTCGATGAATGTTAATTATTTGTTGGACGAAGTAGAGATTCCAGTTTCAGACTCGATTAAATATCTCGGAGTCACGATCCATCGTGATCTCGCGTGGGACACCCACATTCGCCGACTGATAGGTGCCGCTAACAAAAAACTGGCTTTTATAGGGAGAATAGTTCGAAATAGCTCCGAAAGAATAATGTTATTTATCATTGGATCGACCGCAGGTCGAATATGCGTCAGCTGTGTGGGATCCCTACGAAAATAGACTCACTAACGAGATAGAAAAGGTTCAGCGCAGGGCAGCTAGATTCGTAAAGAGAAATTACGATAGTAAACAAAGCGTAACATCATTAATAGAAAATCTGAAGTGGACATCGTTAGAGGAACGTAGGCTGCAGGCTAGATTTTAACTACTGGAAAAATCTATGTCGGAGGGACTAGCGAATGAGGTAGTAGGACTTATCAGAAGCCCGACGTATCTCGGAAGGCATGATAGCGAGGATAAGATTCGAGAGATCGATTGTAGAACGGTGCGATATAGAGGATCGTTTTTCCATAAGACGATAAGAGAACATAATATGAAAAGCTAACGTAGGAAAACTAGTGACCTTTGGAGCACTGCACCCCCTGCCATCCACCAAAAAGTTGACTTGCAGGGTATCATGTAGATGTAAATGTTATGATCAAAGCTGAAATAAAATTTTACTGATTCTCATAAATGAAAACACGGACTGCATCAATCATTAATTTACGACAAAAGGCCATTATAAGAAAGAAATTAAGGGTAGATTTATAGAAAGTCATATGTGCGATCGAATCTCATCCAATAAAATGCATTCACTGCCACTCTTAACTCCAACTTCGATCGGACACAACGTGATGCTATACGTGTAACCCAAGAAACTAATGCCATGGTTGCATATAGTCAGGCATATGAACTGTTTTAGGGAATCGTTAAATAAATTTCACCAGGTAAAAGTTTATTCATCATTGATTTCTCAGGATAATTCTGACGTCAGGGGCGGATCCAGAAACTTCCCAAGGGGCTCCTCCAATTGCCCCTCCCCCCTCTTGATTCCGCCTCAGCCGACGACCGTATATTTTGAAAATCCCTATCCCCATCACAATCTTTCTTTCCCTAGTCATAGAGACTTAATCCTCGGTGTAGATACGATGAATGTTGTGCGGAATGAATTTAAGAATGCACTCAGTGGAGGACAATGGGGTCGTCCAAGGGAAGGGCGATCGCCCCTCCCTTGGATCCGCCACTGGCTGGCATTTATAACACACTGGAAAATTGTGTAAGTAAAAAGATTAATTTTTAATGATATAACGAGTTTAAGCTCGTGTGTATTTGAAAAATCTGTTCCATAATTCAAGAGTTTGATATCAAGTAAAACCAAAGCAAATATTTCCCATCAACATGGGAAGAGAAACGCATTCTAGCCAAGCTATCGTCACTATGTGCAACTCTTGCGAAACAGTCCGTGATTATCAAGGCATTTTCCAGCGTGTAAGCCAATCTTCAATGAGTCGCATAGAAGCGTGTTTAGAGATGCAGGAGTAGGGCTTTCAAACCGATTTTCACCGCATCCAGTTAACCGGTTATTTTTCGAATTTTCTTTCTATTCGTTTACCGGTTAATTGTGTCCGATTAACTAAATTATTTGAAGGGAGAAAAACGCTATCCATAATCAGTTTAAAAAAATCCGAGTGAAAAGAATTTGTTGGAATAAATAGGTATTCTTAGAGCACCCCTCCAGGCCTATGTTACTTCATCATTATAAATAACTGCTTCTTACATATATAGGATATATGACATAGGATACAAGTAGTTGGTGCTTGCATTCTGCAAGCGTTTCTTCTCACCTTGAAAAAACATTAATTTTTCAGCGAGATATTTCATTATTAAAAATATTTTTTAATTGAAAAGATTTCACCTCTTAACTGATTTTCGTTCTTTCCTTATGGAAAATATTGGATTAAAATTTGGAATTTTAAGAATATTATTCTTTTTTCATTGTGGAGTACTAATGCCACACATTTCTGCCAAATTTTATAGTTATAGCACATCTGTAAGTGAAATAATATTTATCTAATTATTTAAAATTTGAAAATGTTTAACAGCAGCAATAACAACTTCATGGGGACTATGAAATGTTCATTTGTGCATATGCACAACGCTCTAAATAACTTAAAAATTTTAGTTCCCTAGCTTGCTCCGTAGTACCTAAACATTTATCTATTTGTTTAAAGGTTAAGAATTTTTAACTGCCAAACAAATTAAAATATAAAATTTTCTATAATAACTATTTTTACAAATTCTACCTTTTAAAAAATTTCAGCTTCGTAGCACATTCGAAAATACATAAATCTTAAAAATTTGTTAAACATTTGCGGATTTTTAGCGGCCGAATTGTTGAACATTTTCAAGATTTTCGTTTTTTCTATAGAGAATTTGCTACAAAATGTTTGAAAAAGCTCGTACCTACGACTCATTGTTTCGGAGATGGGATAAAAACAACCCCTAAAAATAAACAATTTTGAAATTTTCGATTTTTCTGGTCTACACTCTGGAATACTTTTTCCCCATGCTAACTTATGGGAGACAACTGGAGTCCAACCCAGGCCTCTGAAAGCAAAAACGATACCAATTCCTAATAGGTATTGTGGCCATCTAGCAACACACAAAAAGTGATTTCTCCAGCTTATCGGAAAGTGCCCTAAATTAATTTGCAAAAATGGCGCAATGCTTTTCTTATGGGGAAAAACGCAACTAGTATAGATAGGGTATATGATAATAAAACCTAAGGTGCTTCTAGAAGTGCTACAAGGCTGAAATTTGGAAGGTAGATAGATCATTGGATACAACCTCTGGAAAAAATTCCGAAATTCCAGAGAATGTTATATTTTTGAAACCAAAGTCCAATTTTAAACCACCATAAGAAAAACAATGAAAACTGTGCAGGGCTATATAAAACTGTTTTAACATTATTTAAATTAAGATACAACGTCGGCCATGCACTGTACTGTGTAAAAAAGAATGAAGTTTATTTTTCATGAAGATAAAATTAAAATTCAGGCTGAATTTGCGTAAAAATTTGATTTTAATCACAAAATTATGAAAATTTTCCGGTTTTCAACATTAAATAAACTGATATGGGCAACATATGACTTTCTTCATATTTATGTGGCAAATTACATGTTGTTAGCTTTTGGATCGTTGTCAATATTTACTTCCGGTTGACAATTAAGAAAAGAAAAAGGAGCGTTACTAAGACGTAAATAAGCGTCAATTGTTAACAATAGTCTTCGGTAGGTGGCGTGGTGGTGGCAGCTAAAAATATAAGATATCTCTTAAACAATGCATTATACGGAAAAATGTAACAAACAAAGTTTGTAGAAAATAAAATTTTCAGTACATTTTTCCATTTATCAAATATTAAAGCAAATATTTCAAAATAACGGATAAGTGACAAGAGTAAACACACCCACTTCCCGTAGACCGATTTTTACCAAAAACTAATCAGATCTTCTAACTTTTATAAAAATGTTAAATATAAAATTTTGCGTTGATCTGAATAATAATAATAGTTTTTGAGTTAGAGCGCCCACAAAAATCTATCACATACAGACAGACTGACTGACAGACAGACACCATCGAGAAAATAGTCAAAACGTGTTCAGGGGACCTTAAAACATGTATATCCGTTGAAATCTCGAATTCGATTTTTTTCATGAAAACAATACTTTCTCTATACTTCGTATATGGAGAAAGTAAAAATATTAACTTCCATAGCAACGACTTTAATGCCTTTCAATAGGAATTGATTTTTCATACATCAAGAGCATTGATTTAATATTTAGGCTGCATTATAATTCATATGATTTCAGCCAATAACGTATATGTATGATGATGTGATAATTTTAATTTAATTTTTATCCGGATATGTACTAAAAAGCACGGATTATGACGCCATTATCCTAACACAAAAATATCCTAATTTTTACAGAAATTTTAGTGTAAAATCTAGGTTATTGTCTTAATGACGATTATAGGTATTGCTGAAACAGAGTGATCTGAGCCATGACACCTGAAATTTGAAAACTTGGACGACAGCCGATTGCCAGAGAATTTAGAAATTCCGGATTGACGCCTTAATTTCACGGAAAATTATAATTATTATCTTATTTATATACTATTATGCCATTGATTTTAAATAACGACGTAAACTTCTGATGACGTTATTATACTAACACACGAAATTAATAAAACGTGAAAAGTATTTTAAGGTCGGGCTTAGTAGCTTTACGAGAAATTTCAAGTCTTTTGAATACATAAATATATAATGGCGTCATGCCTATTTCGCGATTTTAAAAATCCAAATACGTCCTAAAGGCAAGGATAATAATGCCATCATATTAACACAGAATATGCTAATTTTTCCATAATTTTAGTGTATAGGATATTGTCTTAATGATGACTATTCTTATTGCTCATGCAGGATTATTTGAGTAACGAAAATTGAAATACGAGCCGATTTCCAGAGAATTTGGAAATTATGGATATGGAATTAATTTTGCGGGAAATTATAAATATTCTGCTAGAGCCCATAGAATTTATTATCTAATACATACAGGCTCCACGTGACCCAAGTTCTGTTGCCCTGGAGATCGAATTGGTTTATTTACGACTTTTTATCTTGGTGTATGGTGATTTTTTAGTGCACCAACAACTCGTAAAAAAATAATGACAAACACCCGAGTTTGTAAACTGTTGGAATAGATTTTTAGGGAAACAACGAAAAACTATTTTTAAGGTCGTTCATTTGTTTTTTGGTACATCAAGGGACTGGTGGGTTAGTAGTGGGGTATTCAGTAGTCAGCCTACTTTTACAGCCAGTGAACGAGTTTTTTTTCGACCCAAATTCAAAGTTCCATGAAATACGAAACGCTTTATGCTCTCGTATTCCTGAAATATTATTTTTTTAAATATTAATAAATATTTTTTCTTGTATTCTTTTGTGCAATTGTACAAAAAATATTTTACATATGAAACATTGAATGTCGTTTATTTATAAAACTATTTCTAAATCATATAAAATAACTTGTTTTTCTTGTAAGTATTCCGTTCAAAATTTTGTATTGCCAAGCATTGAATGAGCTTCAATTTCTTAAAAAATTTAATTTGCAGCAAAACTAAGCAGTTTTTCATGCATTCCTTTGAAATTTATTTAAATAAACATGTCTAAAAATCAACTGAGGGTTTCTATTTTACCGGTTAATTACCGATTAACCGGTTAGCTGATGATCTAAAAACTGTTAGCAAAAATTCCGGTTAATCGGAAGCCCTAATGGATGAATATCGTAGCACATATGCTGTAACACATGGATGTCAATAAACGATTCGTTCGTTTGATATTTATCTTCCTTTGTAAAGCATTTCATTGGTATTCTCAAAAAAAATTTAAGGAGACACAAAAATGATTGACATCTCACCTAAGGTTAAAATCGAAATTCCACAAGATATCGTTTCATAAAACGATTTCCACGTTTCACAAAACAGAGAAATTAAACGATATTGGTGCCGTCTCCGTCGGAATACTTCGCGCCGTCGAAGCATTTTCTAACGAGATGGAGCTGGACGTTAAGCAAAACATAAATTCAACTTTCTGGGGATCTATAGGTTGGCTCATTTCATCTGCGTCTGCATAAAAGAATTTTATCTGGGCTGGTTTGCCGTTATAAGGGACCGTTCGGGAAGATTTAAGCTTTTGAGCTCTTTACGGCGTCTGGAACTGCCCTAACAATCTATATAAATCTTTTGAGTCTCGCTCGCTCTAGGGAAAAAAACTCCTTTGCCGCAAGGGATGAAAAAATCTTGGATAGGTTCTAAAAAACGTGTGTGTTGGAAATACGATTGATATTCCGCGTTAAAAAGAAAAGATACGACACCATGGATCCTCTCCCTATATGTGTTTAGAGAGCCCTTTTCGTCATCCACCCACTTTCTGTTCCTGCCAGTCCCATCGAAATCGAACCATTTCCCATTCTTCCATTTTACCTTACCTTTAGTTTCATCGAAAATGTGTCTTATGATAACCCTCTCCAGGAATTTTCCACCTTTTCGCTTGGTTGTCTTTCCTTCTTGAACCTTTTTCTAATGCAATGAGCTGAATTTTTGGTCCTTTTATAACCATTAAACGGTCGAGCTAACCATACTCGCGCTTCAACTGAAAAGTAGCTGTCTTTGGCGGCGCTTCGACGAATGTGTAATCCAATGAGGAAGCAAATGCGCAAGTGGTTTACCCAAACGCTTCATGGCTACGTCGAATTTTCCACGCCACGTATTCTATGCACACTATAAGCTGGGCTAACTTGCTCGAATTCGAATGCTTTTATCCAAACTTCTTTTTTCTACATGCATTTACTTACCAAGTCCGTGCCACCGGCGAAGTCCATCGATCACAGTCTACATTCATCACCTACAGTATTCCTCCGCTGGTGTTCCAATTTCGCTACGTTTCCGTCCATACGTGACGTCTAAACCTCGAATTCTGCTCACACATACATTTACGTATCTGTTCACGTCTTCGCCACCATATAGCTAAAATACGGCTACAACTTCTTGGGATTTTGTTAGGTCACTTCTCTGCTTCATGGAATATCATTTACCACTTCGTGAAATACCTTTCAGAAACTTGTTTCCGCTGCTTTTATTTTCCAAACCGCGCAAAGCGTTTGAAATTTTAAACATCCTTGGCTCTTCTTATTACCTCTGCCAACTATCGTAAATTATTTTACTTTCCGACGATTATGACAAAACCACTTTTTTAAATGAAATATTTGATATTGTTCTGCATTTGGCGGACAAAAATGTCCAATTTTTTTATTTTTTATTTTCTAAAAAGAGCAGAAAGTAAAAGTAGCACTCGTCACATTTGGCACGATTTTCATCTGTGCTTCACCTAATACAAATGATATCTATACATACTCTTCTGTGTATATATGTTAGAACGTTGCATAACCGGAATCCTATATAAACTATTTCCAGTAAAAAGGTGGCCTCGGACATAAAGTCTACTTTTCGTATCAATTCCTCATTTGACGCTCTCCTCCTTCAAGGGGCACACAACCACTGGTTAAGGTTTCAAGGTTGTGTCAGAGAGACTAATGAGGACGAATGACACGAACAGAAGGAAGAAAGCCCTCGTCTAGTAGAATGCTTCGTAGAATGCTGAAGAAAGGACCTTTCACGTCACATAGCTAAGGAAATTAGTTTTTATGACCTTTGCCGAAGGGCACCATTTGTACTTGAAGGACTAATACTTTCACCTCTACAAGCTATTTGTTTTTCAGACTATGTAATATTACGAAGAGTGTTAAGGTTTAAACTATCAAAATTTTATAGTTTTCAAAAACGTTTAATTCACATAAAGTTTATAATTAACCGAGTTAGCTGTAACATCGTAGAAATCCATTATTGTAACGCAAATATGAAAAAACACGTCTCTTGGCATTCATCGATAAGTAAATTCAAATAAAAACGTTTCACTTTTTTCTCATTTTATTGTAAGATACGTTAAATTTTCTGTTTAAAAACTAAAGTTAATTCGACATACTTATGTAATTAACATTATGAAAGTCTGTATAATTGAAACAAAAATTCTGGTTATGGTGTGATCATTGTAATGATTGACTGCGTAGCATTCAAAAGAATAAGAGCATTTTAATGCATACATGTTACAAAACACTACAAATTTCACAATAATTTTTTACCAATTTCTTCAAAACTTACTTCTTAGATCGTTCCCCAACAGATCAAGTTACGATGCATGTCCTCTCAAAGACGTACTAATTATCCCGAAAGATTTCCACTGTATTTAAGGTGCACAACTTCATCAAAAGCCGAAACTTGAGCGACATCCTATCCGCCCCCGGGTATGACTCAAAAGACATCCGAGCGATTTTTTGAGTAAATTCCGGTAAACCACGAAGTGGCAACTTTAATCCGTCCGCAGAAGCCAAATACACCCCTTTTGCGGCGAAGTTAACATTCGAGTCGATTAGAAATGTTGCGGAGCAGTTCGCTGTTGACATAACATGCTTCGAATGCATACGATGGTATTGATCCAACGTGCCATGACGAAGGAGGGCAGAAAAAACTCAAAACAGCATTCATCCGGTAAAACACGACCGGAGCAAGGGACAACAGAGGAACAATCGTGTTTACGGACGCAATTTGTGACCACGAGCACGCGCGGGACGAATGCCAAGTCGAGAAATGTCTCCAGATTTAATGGACGACGGCAATTCCGTCGAATAACGCGCGTGTGCGTCATCCGGGTCAAATTAGGAAGTCACTTAAATTAACGCGCGGATAATCGTCGCCATTCTCGAAGGTGTCGATCGTTTTCCCGATACGTCAATGGACGCAGCCTTCCGCTCCGTTTAAGTCTGTGCAATTTCTACAACCAATAAAGAAGTGACAAACTGCAAGAAGTCTCAAGATTACATCGTTTTATCCCAGAATTTGATTTATCATTAGGGAGGGGGGGGGCGCGTTTAATGGGGAGAATAAAAGGGTTCGATCCCTCCAATCATAACGTTTCTTCCCATCAGACGCAGGAGATTATACGGCGAGGACCATAAAAAGGGTTTTTGCGCGTGGGCATCGTGGCTATTCCCCCTATTCCCCACCCACTTCCCCCCATCCATTCCCCCCCCACTTCCCCCCATCCATTCCCCCCCCACCCACTTCCCCAACCATCCACCCCCTCCCCTCACCTCGAAAGATTCAGGAACGAAATCCTATGTGTCGGGAGCCGGGAAGGTTGGGGGTTAGGTAGGGGTAGAGGGTTAGTCGGGACTTTTGATCGGTTCGGCCGTAATTCCGCAGCGTTCTTTCTCTTCGTGTTCGCCTTCGTAGCGGAAAATCCGATCTTTGGGAGCCATTATGTTTGGATTTCTCCTCTATTTTTGGCAACGACACCGTCGCACTTCGCTCTAGGGCTTAAAGAATAGGTCGCCGTCGGACTGCATCAATCCGCTTCCCGATTGTTTTAGAGAACGAAAGAATTCCGCGCTGGTTATTAAACCGGAAAAAGGAACGAGGTTCCACGCCCATTGCTGGGTTCTGAGTTAGAAAAAAGTTAATGAATTTTAAGGATGATGGCGGGATAAAAAGAGGATTTTTAATGGGCAATTTTGGATTGTTTTGTGAATCATGCGCGCAGGTCTGCATCCAGTATTTATTTTCTGGAAGAGTAGGTTTACTTGCGTACTAAAAACAATTTATAGACGGGACAATAAAAACCACCAGGACGAATAACGAAGTGGTTTAGTGTTTCGAAACGCAGTTGACCCTCTTACTCCGTTAATGGATACGAAGCCTTAAACGTTTATATTTTTTGTTCGTCTTGGTAGCGTTCGATAAAGAAAAGCGTGCTGCGCATTTGATCTCTTAATTAGGAATTCGGCTAATAGGCTAATCAAGTATAATAGACATTTATTTCTCCTCCACAAAACATGAAAATAACCGAAATGTAGAATCCATTATTTAAACAACTTATTCACGATTTACGGAGGTAAACGCAGCAGGGAGTTCAGTTAAATCAGAATTTCAGATGACAAAGCATAGTGAGCAATTCGGAAATGGGCTTGCAGAAGCTATCAAACTTCATAAATGAAAAGGCAAAGGCATTTGGAATTAAAATCAATAGGAAGAAAAGGATGTCATTAGGGTTCACAGATATTTTGTCCAACGATATGTAGCGTTCAAGGATATTTGGACCAAAAATATTTCGTCTAAAGACATTTGGGCCAAAGATATTTCGTCCAAAGACATTTGGTCCACAGACATATTTAATTCACATATAATTAATCAATATGACATTTTAAGACTTACTTGGCAATATTTTTTGAAAATACAACTGGACTAAAATATCTTTGGACGAAATATTAATCGAAGGAATTGTCTTTGAACTAAATATACATTGCACAAAATGTCTTTGGACGTTATGTCATTTGACCAAATATCGTTGGACCAAATGCCCTGGAATGGTCATTAGATTTACCAAAAGCGAAGAATAACAGGCCAATGTTACAGTAGATCGGGAAAAGTTGGATCATGTGGAATGATTACTTATTTAGGTAGTATTCTGGCACAGGATGAAGGAAGAACAATGAGATCAAGAAAAGTGTAGCAAAAGAAAAAAATACATTTATGATAATCTAATGATAATCTAATTAAAGATATGACAAAGAGGTTAGTGAAAAGTTTGATATGAAGTATGGATATGAGACATGGACCATGAGAAAAGATGTGAGTAAATTAGCGCCGTTTGAGATGTGGGCATGGCGTAGACTGGAGAAAATTAGTTGGGCTGAAAGAAAAACAAATGATGAAGTTTTAAACAGCATGGGAAGATAGGAGCTTAATTAGAATTATAAGGGAGAAACAAAGGAAAGGTTAGGTTAATTTATGAAAGGTAAAGACCTCTTAAAAGAAATTATGGAAGAGATGCAAGGAGGCAGAAAGAGAAAAGGAAATGCCTTAAAGAAGAGGATGGATATGAGAAGATGAAATGTCCTGAATGGGAAAGATTGGGTTGCGTCAGCCATAAAAACTACCGAAAGGAAGCAAATATTTTATGATGAATTACGAGTTATTATGTTCTCTTAATGCCATGCATTTTTGTGAAAAAATCCAAGAGATACTGTATTTTACACATACTTCACAATTATTTTCATTGCAATCAACGATTCATTTTTGAAATGAAAATAAATAAAATGAAATCATCTTAACTCATTTTATTTAATACCTCATGTATTATAATTATTATATCACTCATTTGAATCATATCTTGTGATATCACCCGTAATATGCCTTTCGCAACATTCGACCGAGAATTCTTGATTATTTGATGTGAAATACTTTTAAAGATTAATCCTACCATCCTTAAGAAATTCGTATGTTCATTTCAACAGAGAACTGAAGTTAATGTTAATGGAGAGCAGTTAGGATCTCTCTAAAAATTAACTTTAACGCCATTTGCCCTGAATTTTGCGTTACCCCGTTTTAGTGCATGCATGTACGTTTGTATGCGTGTTAATTGAGACTCAGTTATGTGGATATAGATAATTGAATAACACGGATAATCCGCAAGATGAATTTTTAAAGGAAAAATTCGGTAAAATATCTGATATCAATGCAAATTTATTTAGGTAAGCAAACATCACGTGGCGTATCCATTCGAAGGAAAACGCCAATAAGAAAAAGTATTACTTTATTGAGATACATATGCAATAAAGTTGAAAATGTAACAACCAAGTTCGTTATATATGGTTGTCTGGTTATTCCGCAGATGGATATTCGGGCTTTCACTGTATACAAAATAAACAGAAACACATGCGCAGGCCCACAAATACGCGCCCGCTGGTGTTCACACAAGAGCCTTCCAAAAACCCTTCAACAATCGCTTATTTTGCGCTTCAACCATAGTCCAACCCTTTTGTACTCCACCCACCTACCTATCTCTCTCTCTATCTCTGGGGTTTACTGAATCGAGGCGGTCATCCTTGGTCTTGCGAACACAGCGCGTCTGTTTGATTTAGATCCGACACGGATAGGAATCGGAGTGGAGCTGGAGGGAGGATTAGAAGGTGGGGAGAGATCGGGAAGGCAGTTGCGTTGCTGGGAAACGGGTAGAACACGGGTTGAGGCTATTCGGGGTCATCGCCAGGCACTTGGCCAAAATCGATATCCGCTAGAGGATGGGCGTGATGGTGGTCCAGCGCAGTAATGGGCAAAGTGGTTTGGTTTAGGAGTTGGGGGGATGATGTGTGGCACGGCATTGGAAATGGGGATGTAACGAAGAATCGCTCCTCTTGTTTATATTTCGTCGCCACGGGTTTGCATATGAAATCGGAGGATGGAATTTTTACGCGGGGAAAATTTCGTTGAAAAAATCCGCTCCGAATCCGATGATATTTTTTCTCGTTAGGGCAGCCGAGGGATATTTCAATTTTTTTGCGGTAAGCGGCGGGATTAACTGGTTGGTTGGGTCTATTTTTGCTGCGCTGGACCATCACCTTCATAATGGTTTCGTCCCATTATGGACCATGATAATAAAAACGGCTCTTGGCAAAAAGAGAAAGAACCGATTTTTGGAATTACTGTTGGAAAAAGTTCCCTTTATGGAATAATCGGTCGAGATTAATCGAACCGTTTGGATTGCGTGGATTTTTCTGTTACAAAGAAAATAGTATGCTAGAAATTCACTGTTTCGACATACATAAAATGTTTTGGTGAGTGTAATGCTCTGTTGATGTATTTTTCAGTTTTATTAATATTGAAATATGAATATAAATTATTAAGTGGAGGTTAAACTAGTTTTTTAATAATTCTGTAAATATTCAAGGAATTTTAAAGTAATATTTATTCATGAAACAGTTCCCTCTCATTATTTGACAGAAATATGCAAATAACATCTTAAAATCAAAGACTTTTAAGCAAAGGAATATCATTTGGAGCATTTAAATCAAAATTTCAATTTGATTTAAAAATAATAGATTTGCATAGTAAATTTAGAAATCTAATTTTCAAGTTGCCGTATACGTTTGTAATTATAGAAGTTAATACGGAAAGAATCTATTTTTAATTTTAGCATTTAATACAGGGTTCTCTAAAAAAGCCACTTACTTTATTACATTTTCCTCCTTCCTACCTGTCCGTATACATACGGACAGAACGAGATGTTTTACGAAACTTATTTGTGTAATCGTTAGACGTTAGTAAATTATTACCTAGTCTCATTGTAGCGTATCTGAGATTTAATGTAAAAGATTTTTATGGATATTATTTCAACTAGGGCAATAATTCTCGTTTTAATCACAAGCATAAATGAATAACACTACCACTATCTGATTAAAACCGCTATAACTTACACAAAAACCTAGGTATTTTCATAGATTTCTATCTTGTGTAATAAATATAAGAATAGCTCGCGCGGAAGCCTCGTTAAGATAGTTATAGGAGATCTTTGATATTTAGGCAAATAATACTCCGGCAAATACCCTCCTCGTTTCGCAGCATCATCGCCCTTAATTGTTCTCGAGCCAGTACCCACTTTGCGCGCGAGCGCCGCGTGTGTTAAACCCCGCGTCTCAGTTTCTTTGCAAATGAGATCGGTCGACCGCAAGAAACTCGATTGAGGTTGTCGGCCTCTTCGCTCCAACAAAGGATTTCCTTGAGCCCTGAAATGCAAACTGTTTTTTTTCCTCTCCTCCTTTTCCTCCCTTACCTCACCCCCTTTCCTCGGGGCGAAAGGCGCAATCGGAGCGAGATTCCTGAGCCGAGACACGAAATACCCAATTGCAGAGATTCTTCGCCTTTTAAAATGTCCTCCCAGCATTCTAACCGCCTTCTTATTCCCCCCCCTCTCTCTCTCTCCATACTTTTCCTTTTCTCTCGCCTTTCTCTCTCTCACTTCATCCTCCATTTCGTTTCTTCCTTCCCTATACTACCTCCCAACGTCTCGTCTTTCTCGACAATTCTTCCTTTTCGTCTTTGTTTCGTTATTTTCCATTTTCACTTCGCTGTAGTTTATGCGTACAAATCTCCTCTTTTTCTCTCGATACGTTTTCTATCGTATTAATCACTATTTTCCTCTTTGATTTATTATTATTTTCCGTTTTAATCGCTTCGTTTGCTCATATCTCTTTACCATCCACCAGAACCAGTAAATCGTTAAAGAATTTTTCTAAGCCAGAAGAAATTTCGCGTATTATTTATATTTTGCTGGTTGCGAACCATCATCAACATTATTGGTAGCCTGCCTGTAGAAAGTTCCATAATTAAAGTTTGAATTGGTTCTCTATACATTTGTTTCACGCAGAATTATTCATTTCTTGTTCTATTTACACTTCAAGTCATCTAAAATGACTCGAAACCTTTTTCCTCCTCTCTCTCTCTTTACATCCATTTACAAATGTTACGACAGAAATAGCGCGAAATTTATTTTTATTTAGAACGTAAAATAAAATGGGTAATTGTGTTCAAGGCAAAATGGCGCCAAATCGTGCGGGAAATGGAAATAAAAGATTATTATCGGTCCAAAACACACTTTCTCCTTCGCATTCGAATGCTCTCCCTCGTACAATCTCTCATCCTCCAACACTCACTCTATTTCCGTATTTCTCTACAACTTTCCCACCTCGTTCACTTCCTTTCTTCACCCTACACCAATTTCCCTGCTGGTGCTGACAGCTAGCCGGAAGGAATAAGTGACAGCGGAAGTTTTCCTGGAATGTGCTTTTTATTCTCCCGCATCGCCTTTTAATCGCTACGTCGTCCGGACAAAAATTCGCCTTTTCGTGACAACCAATGCAATTTAATCCCGTCTCCCACTTTTCTCAATGTTCCTTTTCTGCCCGCATACAGAAATCTCGATATGCGAAGGTGAAAAAAGCAGATTCTTTTATCCGAGGTGACGTGTATGGGGTGGAGGCCCCTATTTTTTATACATAATACGCGTGGGATCGTGTGCACTCCGGGAATCCAGCCCTTGGGTGATAAAAAAAGATAGGAGCGAAAACATTTCGCCGTGAAAGCATGCGGAAGAAAAATTACTCGCTGCATTGAGTCCATGGGGTTTGACAGTGTTTACTCACGTCTCACCCCGATGCTCTCTATCCCCCTCTCTCCTCGGGTTGTGACCCATTCAGAGTAGGGTTGACCAAAATAGCGCTAAAGATTTATGACCAAAATGCTGACGTCGAGGCGGCATGTTCGTGCTCAGCCGCTCCCTGAGGATAACAAAAGCCATCTGCGGGCAACTTCACGGGGAAATATTTTTTACGAGCACAAAAATTAAAAACTTCTAAGATTTCAGGTAAAGAGGTCATACTCGAGGTCGAGCTTAATTTATGCGTAACGAAACTAAATGCTCAAGATGCCTCACTACGAAGAAAACAAGTTGAGAAACGAAAAATCTGAGAAAAGTATTTTCAGATAAACATAGGTTAACGAAGCAGAAGCTATTTTGAAGAGAAATTTTTCAGAAAAATCTGTGGCACTTGAGCGAAACTAATGCAGAGATAAATATGGCATAGTCATTAAATCTGGAAGAAATATTCGATGATGACTTAATCATCGAAATTATTTTTTAGAATCTCCTAAAAATAGAAACGACTCTCATTAATTTAATGTCAATAATGTCTTTGGAATACCTCTCATTAAAATGAAGACATTTATCTAGAAAAACAATTGCAAAGATAATATAAAGATTTCATTTTATATTGCAATGAATAATCATCAATTAAAACATTTTTAATGAGAAAGATTCTTGCAGGTACTGCAAAGCAGAAGAAAAATTCTCTTCTGACCGGGAATTGAACTCTGGTCGTCCACTTGTCGGATAACTCTGCCTATGTAGTTCAGTGGTATAATATCCGCCCGACGAGTGGGAGACCCAGGTTCGATTTCCGGTCAAGACAAATTTTCTCCGGCTCTCCAGAATGTTTTCTAGTCCAGCATAATGCATAGAATTCAACATCAACACTTTCCTTGTGGATTCACGTATGTCAGTAAATAAATATCTAGAAATGACTTCATGCTCTACTTTCTCACAATATTCAAGCATTAATTGTTACTTGAAAATAAACTTAATACGATTTTAAAACATTTTCAACTCACGGACATTCCTACAACATGTCTTTGTTTGTTTGATGAGGAGGAGGATGTGGAGCTTCCTCATCCTATCGTCCTGAGAAAGAAACAGAAACAAGATATTAGATTTTCATAAAAGTAGTACCTACAAATGTTTTCTGCGAGTTTGTGTTGCGCAATTCTCTAGAATATTTACATACACAAATATTTGAATATCCAGGAATCTGTCGCTAGTACTTCAAATATCCGTCTCACTTAAACAACCATAATATAGTTCAAAATGGCCAAAGATGTTGGCTTGCAAATATTTGTATTTCTTTTGTCAAAAATGCTCCTTTTGTAAAGATTTATATAGGGTTAAAAACGCAGGTAAGAGTATAACTCAGCAAGAAGATGAGTCTAGCGTTGAGGATGACAAGAAAATAGGATTTGAAGACGGATTTTGACCCGGTCAATCGATATACGTTATGATCAACATCAAGTAACAAAAAACATCGACGAGATGACTCAAAACGATCGACCTATCGCAAAAAATGCGCTACTTTTTGGGATTGTAGTAAATAATGTACAAAAATCATCGCAAACTTGGGTTATTGGAAAATGCATTCTCAGTAGTCTCCACAGCCCCCCATAAAGGAGATACTATATCTGCACAGAACAACTCAAACTATATGAAACCTACAGAATTACAGTTCTTAGAAATAGCGTGGCAGAAGATGAAACACGGCCACCTCACTTTCAACTAAAGGCAAACACTCAACCAATGAAATAGCGCCACAAATAGTTATCGGCAGAGTATAATGTAGTGATTCGACCGCCTGGTAGGGATTCAACAGGGAACTATTGAACCCGTCTTATGTCTGAAAAAATTCACTATGCAATATTCATTCACTATCATCTAATGATGATGAAAGCTTCGCTCTTGAAATGCGCATATAGAATGAGTTCCTTAATTTAACATTTTTTAGAGATCTATGTGATTGAGTTTGAGTGTATGTGCGTATGTTTGATCTTAGTCTGTTCGGTCGTTGTCGTGAGACGCATAAACCATCAGAACTTATCTGAGGTATCAAGTCCCTGGCGTGAAACCAATTTTTCCGTAAACTTGATATATTTTAACTGTTTATCTCTATATATTTTGAGATTCATAAGAATTAGGAGTTTGCTTTAAAGAATAAAAAAAATTCTTTAACTGTAAATTTTCACAGTAGTCTCCTTTCTCTCAGACATTAACAACAAGCATTTAAAAAATACTTGTCTCAGGTATCTTCAATAGCCACAACAAGGAATTACCACAGAAGACGGCAGCCGAAATGCGCATCTGATTTTTATAACCATGTTGTAGCTACTAGAGATACCTGAGATAAGTATTTTTTTTAATGCTTCTTCTTGAACCTGCTAAAGAGATAATGAGCTTGGTGTTTGGACTCTGCATAGAAGTAATTCATATTGATTTATTGTCAAGAGGAATGGCAATTATTTTTCATCGATATTCTTATAAGAAGCGGAAAATGACAGACCGGAATTTAAGGATTAGGCTTGAAAAACAAGAGGAAATTAACGTTGATGCTATACCACACGCAATGGCCTAAGTATGCCTTAGCTGAACCCGCAACCACGACGGAGGTATTCGTCCCGAGTCATAAAGGGATCGGAGGGCCCAGAGTCAAAGTTAAAAATTGGATAGATTTATATTTTTTAAGTGGGAAAGTTACTTAAATTCGAAGGCATAGGTTTATTATTTTTCCGCTATGATACTCTATTCACAACAATCAGTAAATTAAAGAAGGGAGGACTCAGTAGCTGAATCCATCGTACAGTCATGAATTTGCACCCCGAGACTCATTTATTATGTGCGTTCAACAATGTATTTTCCGGAGAGTCTTTTGAAGTTAAAGTTGTCAAAACAACAGTAAATAAAAGGCTGTATTTTGCTTATGATAATATGATAATTTTTATTGCGCCGGGATGCAATAATTATTTCACCGTGGATAAAATTAATTTAGTATTTTATGATATGAATATTAAAATAAATGAGAATTTAGAATGTATTCACTATAAATTCCAAAAACAGAGTCGTATTTGAAAAGTTTTTGAGAAAAAAGAAAAAGACAGCTTCTCGGACGACCTAAGATTTGGAAGTATAACGTAAAGTTGAACCTTTATAACTCAACTGTCTATAACTTGAGTTTTCGAAAGCTCTGTTACTATTCTTACTGAAATGCAATTAATCCAAACTTTTTCTTCTACTGACGATCATGTCATAGAAGTTGAAATGCACTTACACGTTTGTTTTCAAACTTGAGAGCGTCTCATGATTCACAGTCAGTCAAGGATTAAATTCGCTTGAATAAGCCATACGTTTCGCGTACCTGAGAAAACTTACAAATTTAAGTTTTTTTGCCATCGACGGCTACGAAATCTGTATGATATTTTTAGAATCTCGTCTATTGAAGACATAGAAGTAACAGAAAAAATATATAGGGAAAAACAATTCCCGAAAAAATCTTTGTCCGAAAACTTTCCCTCCCAACTGTCAACGTAAATTCAAAAACAAACATGGCGTGCTGCGTCCGAGAGAAGGAAAAAATAGAAACGCGCTTAAGGCTTCAGTTTTTGGCAAATTGATGTTGGCACCAGCTGGTGCCGAAAAGTGTGGGAGGACTCACCGCAGCGTCCCGACGGAGAGCACACATAAGCCGACTGGAGACTTCAATTCAGCGGGTTTCCGGCTGTGTAAGGGGCTAGGGGTAGAGAGGAAGAAAGGGAGGAACAAAAGGAGAAGGGGGAGAGAGAGAGAGAAAGGAGAGCACTCATTCGGAGTGTCACAGAATAAAAACCAGTCCTCGGATACCGAAGCGAGGGAAATCTTGGCACCCATCGTTGGATGGATGAATGAATGACTGGAGTGGATCCAGCTCGCGGTTCGAACGAATCGATCATGCCCGCACAAAAGAAGAGATGTACGAATCCGAGAAACGGGGATTTATGAAATTTTGATGTCAAAGGGATGAGCGAGTTTCCCCGTAGGCAACACTTGTAATGATCTCGAGGTGCCACGTCGTCGAATGCACCCACTTCATGACCACTCGACGTCTTTTCGAACGCATTGGGAAATGAAAAGTAACCTTTGTTGGTATTACGTTTGAGTGAGCTGTTTGACAAAACACAAGAACTCATTTATACTCCGCGGTTAAAGTGATACGCAAAAAATGTAGCTGATGAATTTTGTAACGTACCGGGATTTATCATCAAAGTGAAGTAAAAAAATTAATCTTCAAACTCAACTCGCAGATAAAAAAGATTATTTCTGAAGCCTAAAAATTGAGTGAACCGTAGACGAATTAAAATAATAATGATGCGGTTTTCCTCAACAATAATCTACAGATTGCAAATCTTAACATTTTCTATATTCAAATATAGATAAACTAGCTGAAAGTACCGGGCGTTGCTCGGGATATCTAGGAAACCAAAAATACTGAGATTTATATATGTATAATTTAATTAGTGCATAGCATAGAAAAAAATCTGCTCCCTGGTCTCAGGAATCACGCAAAATTTTAAATTTTGTAACGATATCTTAAGAGGTGTCCAAATGCATGGCGACAGACAAACAACTTTCCAAAATAAATAGCAAACCACTTATCTAGTGTTACTCAAACGTGTTTCTTGCTACACGATTGACCAACATAATTTATTGACTCGAGATTAAATTTTCACGAGCCCATTCCTACTATAGAAGCCTAAAGTTTCGAGTAAATAAAGTTAAGAACTACGAATCCATTTTATCCCACGGCTCAGAATAAATTGCATTTCGAAAGTAATCGGCGGCGCTCAAGTAATATCCCAGTTGTAGTTCGCCAAGGCAAGCGATGGAAGGGAAAGCGGCACCAATTTGCCAAAATATTAGCCCTATCAATCAGCCAGCTTCATGTTGTAGGTTTTCTGACCTAGCCCGCACTGAGGGTCTTCATTTGTTTCTGTCTCCGTCGTTTCCGCCCTCTACCTCTCTCCACCTTCCTTTCCCCGAGAGGATTTCCTCCTCCACTCAGCTACGTTAACATCCCACTCTCACTTAAGGGCCGCGTTTCTCGAGGTCTCTCATTCCTCCCAGACCCGATCCCTCTCATATCCACCTCCATTTCTATGGTCCCTAAGCTCATTTCCTCAGCGTGGCCATCTTCTATCGTTTCGGTCAGATCCTTAATGTCCTAATTTGTCCTCAATCCTATCACGGATGAGTTGAGTACGGTCCACGGTCGACCCAAGGATTTTTGGAAGAATTTCCACGTTTAAAGCGCTAACGTTATATATTTAGAAGAAGAAGTCTATATTATTCTGAGCATCACGCGGGAAATTATGTTAAGATAATTTTGTGAGAAACCATCGCAATACGAGATATGTACGCCAACATTTTTTTTCTTTGAGAGATGCCCATGGAATTTGGATTTATTTAATTCAATCGACTCATTTTTGAGATTAAAATCATAGTATAGATAAAGATTTGGCCGATCAAGAATTCTCCCCAAGAGAGATTGTTTGAGAAAACCAGGCACGTATTTTGGCTACAAAGCTGCCGTCATCAGTGGTGATTTGCCGATGATTGTTGATTTGAATTTGAATTTTTCTCTCAGTCTTTTATTTATTGGAACCATTTATTGATGAAATACTACCGAGAACGGCTGTTTTATAGCAGAAACGCACACCTAGCTTTTTAAAATGTGTAATGGCAATAGGAGTTGGTTGGATTATCAATTGTGTTCCATCCACGAGGTAAGATCAACCATTTATTTCGAAAAAGTTCGATCGATAAGCAACAGTTTTTTTTTTACAAATTATGGCTCCCAAACTTTAAAGACATTCGAAATATCAACTTTCTCTTTTTCCCACACTTCTTATTGTTCACTACTCCTTTATCTTATAACTTCCTCTTTTCCTAACAATTGCTTCTTTTATCCCTCCTTAACTCTTTCTCACACCCGTTACGAATCTCTATAAAATATCTCCAACTACCCTCCCAAAGCCCTTTATTTTCGTTCAACTGCCCAGTATCCATCTTACTCAGCATTCGCCCGACTTGCCTCATTGACTTTTATAACGAATGGGCTGACATGAGTCTCGCCATCTTTTGGCCGGCATACTGATTCGGGAAAGGTCGGCAATAAAACTGATTTCAATTTGCCAAATTCTCCCATCCAGTTTTATTACGCGTTCCTGTCTCATGCGTGATTTTGCGTATGTGTGCGCGTATACGCACATTCGCATGCCCATGCACGGCCATGTGATTCGTATTAACGAACTAAGAGGAAGTGGAATTCCGGTTTCCGGCGAATCCATGCGTGTTTTGCACACTAGTAGTTTATGCAAATAAATAAATCCATATGAGTAGAGGAAAAATAATTAATGTACAGAAGAGTTGTCAAATTGCATCTTTCTATGTTAATGTCATGAACTCTAATTCCGATGTGATCACAAACTTGTTTATCAAAAATTATTTTAAATGCGCTCAATGTAATTGATTTGCATGGGATTTAAGTATTACGAGTAGACGAGAATAATCTATTCGAATTCCGATATTTTCCCTGTAGTTGCTTACTATGGAATACAAGATGCTGACTGGGTTGCATAAATAAAGGCTAAGCTAGTCATTTTTTTAAAATTCGATATCGGGACCAAGGTTAAACTTCGGCAAGCTTTCTCCTAATGCGCGAAAGAGTAAATGCATGGAAACATTACTATTCTCACTCAATTCAGATACATAAACCTGTCCAACTGTAATGTAAAATTCAAATCACGAGCTTTCTTATTTGATTTTTCATTGGCTAATATTTGTCGACTGCTACAACTTTGAAGAAAGCATTGAAGACAAAAATAATTTAAATTTAACTTATATATAAAACATGTTCTAGCACTTTAGACCAGGATTTGTTTTCCTCAGAAAAAAATAAATCGGATCATTAAAGGATTAATTCACGAAATACGTACAACATCGATAAGCAACCCTCACACCCACGAAATATTTTACGAAGCGAAGCACGTAACCATGCCATGGGTGCAGTACATTTTGTTTTGGACGAAAAAAAGAGTTGCGAAATGGAGCGGAATGATGTTTGGACGAAAGCGAGGGACTGGAAAGAAGGAGGGGGCGTCATTCGTAAAGGCAGAAGAGGAACGGGGAAGAGATGCGACGGGAGTTACGTAGGGCTGTCACCGAGCCGGGAAAGGGGAAGTGAATCGAGACAAATGATGGCTTCTGTCAGAACAGTCGTCTTTTTTGGAGAAAATTATGTCCCAAGCGAGACAGAAAGAGACAGAGAGAGAGAGAGAAACAAAGACGTTGAGTATTATCACGAGAGACGTTGGCAGAAAGAGTATTTTTGCGACTTCTTTTCTATTTTTTATACAAGACGCCAAACAAAAAACGTATACCTACCTTAAAAACGCGTCCCGATTCTAATAAAATCGAGTTCTTTTTTTTTTGAACAAGGTAGTCAAATCGCAAAAATCCGTTCTACAGTTAAAACACAGTCGGCGAAATCCCTTCTTTCTCTCTCTCACTCCATCTATCCACACGGGGAATGTTAGCAAAAATCAAATTTCGGGTAAAACATTCGACAGTGTGGGCAGCAAAGGAAAACAAAACGCTTTCGTCGAAACAACTCAATCTAAAGGGCGGAAAAAATGTCGCGGGAATGATTTGAAGAGGAAAACAGAGTGGGAGAGAGAGAGAAAGATAAAGAAAACACGAAGGGGAGAGAGAAAGACATATCCAGGCGCCATAAAGAGATGGCGACAGCGCTGCCGAAGTCCTCTGTAGCTTTCATCGCCAGCGCCCAAACGGGGATGGAGTAAATTAAACGTTATATTTTTCGGTCCTCACAGGACGGCTCTCAACCAGCACACACACACACACACACACACACGCAAAGAATGATTCCATAACTGAATCGCGGTTTATGGAATCATCACACGCCATTTTCTTCCTCGGATGCTCTCAAAATCCTGCCCCTTTCTTTCCTCCCTGCCGCACCCCCATTTACACCACATCGGCAACTCATCCTCCCCCTCTCTCGAGAAATGGATGGCCCAGTGAGTGAGAGGTCTTTAACGACCCACTTCCTCCTCGATCCCTATCCTTTAGAACGGAGTGTTTATGCTCTCCCCCCTCCCGACACCGCTCCCTCCCCTCGAGTCTCCACCACCTAACTCCTTTCCTCCACCCTCTTCTATCCCCAGCCTCCGAGAAAAATATAAAGGGTTGCGCACAAAAAAACGATTTTCCTCCCTTCCTTTTCGAGGAAGAGGTTTTTTCCCTGCCCTCTCAACCTCGTCTCCTCCTCTCCTCCCCCTTCTACGCCCTCAATCGATCTTAAATGTTTTATCGGTGGGTGTGAAACCAAGCAGAATGTGTTTCGGACTCATGGTAAGGAGGAGATAAAAAAAGATCGAGAGGGAGTGAGAGGCGACGCAAGGTTTTCGGGAAGGGAGGGGCGGATGGGGAGAAAAGAATCATTTTTCATTCCGAGCTGATTTTCTCTTTTATTTCCCTTTTTATTTCGTCTATTTTTTATCCCTCGAAAAAAATGAATGATTTATGAAGGCTATGCGGACGAGGCTCTCGCCATCCGGAAGAGGTACCCCTCGAAAATGCGAATCGAAATGGGTTCAAGTGTTGGCGTAATTAAAGGATGCGTTTCGCGGTCCGGTTGCGTCGATACAAACAAAAACGAACGTGCGAGTTCGGATGGCGCCGTTGAAATAAAAAAAAACTGGCTGAGAGCTTTCAATGCGTGTTGTTATCTGGCGAGAGGACGGGGAGAAAGGGAAAGGACGAAAAAGGATTTAGAAGAGAAGGGGGAGACCTTCGATAAGGGAATGTTTGGAGTTATCTATCGAAATGAGGAAAAATGTTTTTCTCCGGAAAAAGTATTACGTCAGACAGCGGAAAAATTAGAAAGATAGAATGGAAGACAAGCGCTACAAAAGGAAAAAATAATTAATTGCATCCGCCATTAGTATTACGGATGAAAAGTACGCCATGGTTAAATCAAACAACTTGTGCATATTCTTCTCCAGTTATAACTATCGATACGACGCCAAGTTAAGGTTAACACCGCTCATTTAATTCGGAACTAATCTCACGAAGAGAAGAGGATAAAAACTGATGAAATTTAATACATAACGCGTTTTCGCCGTAAAAAAATCTTCTTGTGTTTACGGTTTTCCGACATCCGTTATCTGTGAAAGTGTGGAGGAGCCGAAGAAAGGACTGAGTTCAAACCGATATCGACAAATGGTTTCAAGGAGAAGAACGGTACTTGATTATAGACCATTAAACAGGATTGGCAAGAGAAAGGCTTGCTGAATTCAGCAGCTAATAGAGAAAAGATGGATGATCCATTTTAACGTATTGCCGGGTGAGAGAGGATTGCGGTGCTTTATAAAAAGAGTAAAAAACAGTCACGAACCTCGAAGGTTCTTGGATTTGTAGGTATCGTTGAAACGGAAACTGTAAGCTTGAAATAACTAAATCCAGAAGCAGTGATCTCCGTTATAGGGCAACTAATATATGACAATTTAAAAGTTTGTGTTATTTCGGAAAAGGTGACTTATTCTGTTTTATTAGAAACAACTACAGCAAATTTCAATCAAATCTTCTCTGTGCTAAAGTTTTTGTAACGAGCATGTGATGTTTTGGTTTAAGAAAATTCCTCTTCGTCAAACAATATGTTAACGCTGTATTAATTAAAAGTATGACTCGGTATTAAATTAATATGGCGTGTGCGGAATTAAACTCTGATGAAATAGAATACTGTACATTCTCTTCGCTCATCCACTCCACCGCATATCTAACCGTCACCTAACTCCAATACTGGTTCACTCTCAACCCTCGGCACAGTATTTATATATATTTGATGTATACTCTCTTAAGTTCACCTTAAAGTGCCTTTGCAACCGGGTAGTTACATTTTAAATTAATAGTTGAATTTATTCATGTTAATATTTCTGTTACATGGGGTTGGAAATTCTTTGAGATTTTGTATCACTAGTAATACAAATATATTTGCAGTTGACGCACACTTAATTAATTAAGAAGAAAAGAGGACGTACTTTTATTTAACATGATTTCAGGACAATACGGAGGAGACGAAAGCACACTTACAAGATAACTCATCCATAGGCTTCATATTCTTCAAGAACTGTTATTTTTTTAAAAGAAAGTAAAACCTTTTTAGAATGTAAGCTGCGATTCCATCAGCACTGTAAACTTCTGCTATCTCTATTAGAGATGCTAATCAGTAAATGGTGGTTAATAACTCTAACCACCACGTATCAAATTATATTAATTTTAGAAGTAGGCGATTTTCATAACTAACCATCTTCCCTAAACGAGTTAACCACCACGTTTAATAACAAACTTCTTATTTCTATTTCCCGCTTTTTGTTTTGTTCTTCTCAGTTGGTATTTATATTATAACTAGCGCATTGCCCGTCATATGACGGGTGTCAGTTATGCTATGACCGAGAATCGAACCCAGGTCTTCCACTTGCCGGGCGGATATTCTATCACTGAACTATCGTAGCAGAAACTTAGAAATTAATAATAACTGTAATTATTGAGTAAGAGCCGGTATAAAATTTGCCAAAATAGCGATTTGAGAGAATTTCTTTTTCATTCTTGTTTTCTCCAATGATGAGCCCCTAGTCAAAAATGAAGTATAATAATAAATAAATAATAATATTCATTTCATCCATCTCGCCGTCCCTCTCTCCCTCCCTTCCTCTCTCTCTCCCTTCCTCTCTCTGCCTCTCTTTTCTCCCACCTCCCTCTCTCATTCCCTCCTGTCCCAATCCATAGCTCTCCCTCTTTTTTTCCGTCTCCCTCTATCTCTTTCCTCCCGTCCTTTTCTAATTCTATACCTCCTCCCTTACTCTCTATGTACCTTCCCTTCTATATCCCTTCTTCCCTATATAGTCATTTAGATAAGCAAAATAATCCAAACTAAATCCCAGTCCCATTAGAATTACCCAATTTCGCGAAAAATCCAATGATAATTTAAGGAAATCTATGCACTCGTATATATTACACGTATGCGGGTTGAGACAATTGATTCTCGAAGTTTAACAATGACGTGGTCGGCAAGGCAGCATTTCATTTAAAAGCCGACATTTTCCCAAAATATGTGATTTAAATGTTTAATATGAGAGATTTCCGAACGGTAGGCGGAAAAAGATGAATAGAATAAGAAACTTCATTAATTTTCCTAAAACAGTTTAAATTCGAAGATCGTGCATCAATTCTTTCTAATTTTAATTTCCAAAAGAATAAAAGACTTTAAAAAGTCGCTTTTTACGTGTTATCTTACGGGAAATGGAAATCCCCCTGGAGCCGAACCCGAATCTTTTTTCGTCATTTAATTTTTATATCTGAATCAAACATTCCTGTGAAATTTCAACCTTCCACCCGATCGAGAAGTTCGTTAAAAATGCGTTGAAATGCCATTGATGACTTCAGCGTTAGACAGAGTAAGGCTTTTATTAATAGGGATTTGTTTAACATAGTTCAGTTCATCTAGAAATAGGTCTCGCTCAGTTTCTTTCCATAAATTGTAATTAAATACAGCAATCTGAGCTTCGCATTTAAGATTGTTATTTGCTATGCTCTTCTTAAAGGAAAATAATAAGTATTTCTATACCGTAAAAATTTATTCATAGACTATCAAATATTTATGAACATGAAACTTAGTTCTCTCGCCAAAAGTAGAGCGTGCGTGATGAATGACATGTCGACAAGAACTGACCTCTCTTATGAGAGAAGATAGGCTTTGGGTTTGAGAAACTTAGTGTGACGATGATGGCACAGTTTAGAAGACACGAGCGCAGGGAACAGGGAGACACGTTGCGCATAAGTATCGTGCTCCATTTAGTGCTAGCCTGACGCTGTCAGGAAGCACCTACGGGAAGAGGTGAGTGATTAATGGAATCATGTGCCTAGTTTGATGAGAGCAAGTTCGAAATTCTCCAAACTTACCTAATAGAAGACATGCAAAATCGATGATATAATATCCTACCTCTTTGCTCGACATAATGTAAAGTCTCTATCACCATGAAAAGGATTTAGGCCAGTTTTATGTTCACTCGATAACAATCTTTAAAATTAAAATATTTCTCAATTGTCCACAAATTAAGGTTTATGGAATTTTAATCAGGATTTGTATGAAGTTATAAAAAAACGATGAACTAAAGAGTTTCATCATTCATAAATAATTATTCGGAAGCGTTCAGAGTACATGTTCTTTCCGAGTATTCATTATACTGATTTTTTACGGTTTTATTCAATCATCGATGAAATAAAGCGATATTGATGCCCTATGCAGACAGGCACAAGCAGAAATGTTGATTCTATCATCGAAACAAAAATGAAAGGGACTAGAAACTGATATTCATGAGTTACAAAATTTACGTTATATGGTACTATAGATACAGGGATTTAACCAACAAAGTTCAGATAAAAATTATAATTTACTTGTATTTTAATTAGAATTAGTTATAAATTCAACTAGGTAAGATGTAAGTTATTATAACCAAAGTAAAATAATCAGAAATATCATTAATATTCAAATGCAAGAGAAAAGTATTTAAAAAAACAGAGAATAAGGATTGTTTTGAAACTGAGACACTTTGCTTCACTCTCTACCTTATTTTGCTTTAACAGCAAGGGGCAATTAAAATTGTGATTTAAACTAAAGTCCATGAATCCAAAATCATTTTAAAATTAACACAATTAGATATTTTCTCTAAGTGTTTTGTTCGTCATGGGCGTGAAATCTGCGGTTCTAGGTAATTTGTTCGGCAACATTTGTTCGACGGAAATTTGTTCGACAGTATTTGTTAGAACGGAAATTCGGTCGCGTGGTAATTTGATCGTGAGGAACTTTAATCTACCCGCATTAGTTCGAACATAAATTTGTTTGACAAATTATATATCTTTTTAATCGGTGTCGTATTCTCGCTTAAGACCACATGATTGTACATTTATATAAATACAATAGCAGAAGAGTGAAAAGCAACCACGACGCACTGTTTCGAGAAATTCAACGTTTATCGCATTTACCATTGCATGTTTGAAATCAGTCATGATTGTCTCGGGTTTGCAGCTGGTTCCAAGTTTTTATTGTTCCTAAAAGATCAACGTAACACTGTTCACTTTTTCTGGGAAGTAACGCGTATATTAATGGAATAGCAATGTGTCCACCTAAGCCATGTATAGTGTAAAGTTACTCAAAAAGCGGTGGAGCAGATTAGAAGGTACCATCTACGTATCAGTGATCCGATCTTGCTAGGTGCTACAGATTTATTCTGGTGGAAAATATTATCATACTGTCTTCTACGGGTCCAGAATTGAACAATAAAAACTGTTTACTGTTTAGTAGTGGTATAATTATCTGTAAACACAATATTTCTTCTGTGGCTTGGAATGGCTGGACCATCATTGTCTTTGATTCTAATATTTCTTATAGGTCTTTTCATCGTATCTACTGATTCATTACGTATTATTGTGTGTATTTCCCAGTCGATAGAAATCTATATTGCCTACGTTGGTTTTACTGGCCGTGGTTAAAATTTTCCATTGATCTGTTAATAATTCTTCTAGTTTATATTACTCGTTCAATTGTTCATAATACATCTGGTATAATTTACCCATTAAATTGGCCATAATACGGCTAATAAAACTGACCCGTTCATTTGATTATACATCTGGTGCTACAGCTTACACGTTAAACTGTTTATACGTAATGCTGTACATATATACTCTTTTAATTGTTTATGACGGGATGTACACTTTACCTGTCCAATTGTTTATACTAGTGGCGGTACAATACGTTTATAATTCTGATGGTTGAAATTAAATATTAAATATAATATTCTAATGCTGGTACAAATTACGCCTTCAATTAATGATATCTCTGTCGGTACAGTGTACCCGTTATGTTGTTTTTACATTTGGAAGTTCAAAACTTTATAAGGTCATCGGTTAAATCCAATCGTTCAATTGTTTATACTTTCGACGGTTCCATCCACTCGCACAATTGTTTATACTTCTATTCCTGTTCCACAATTGTGTATTGTTTGTCTACATGTCATATGTAGACGATTGACACCCATGATAGCAGTTTTACCTTCGATTACCCATCACTCTTCTCCTCCTTCCTCCCCTACGCAATATTAATCTCCCCCTTTCTGCCCCTGCCTCTACATAACATCTGTCTGTTACACAATTGTATATTGTTTGTCTACATGTCATATGCAGACGATTGACACCCATGATGCCAGTGTTACCTTCGATTACCCATCACCCTTCTCCTCCTCCCTCCCCTACGCAATATTCATGTCCCTCAACTATCTATCGTTTCTTTACATGTCATATGCAGACGATTGACACCCATGATGCCAGTGTTACCTTCGATTACCCATCACCCTTCTCCTCCTCCCTCCCCTACGCAATATTCATGTCCCTCAACTATCTATCGTTTCTTTACATGTCATATGCAGTCGACTGACACCTATGGTGCCACTGTTACCTTCGATTACTCATCACTATCCCCCTTCCTTCCCTCATCCCTACATTACATCTACCTGTTACTCAAGTGTATATTGTTTGTCTACATGTCATACGCAGTCGATCGACACCTACGATGCCAGTGTTACCTTCGATTTACCATCATCCTCCCCCTTCCTCCGGCAACCGTCTAAACATATTTTTGGTTTGCCTTGTAACTATTGAAAATTTACAGTTAAAGAAATTTAAAAAAAATCCTCATATATTTTAGAACAATTTACAAATTCTAACGCCATTTCAATATAAATTTAGGAGTTGTTAGTTTGTTAGTTCCGCTGAAAAGACATACGCACAAATGATGACTGACTACTCAATCTTTCGAATAAGTGTTGGTCGAACAAATTTCTGTACGAACAAAGTCCTGCGCGGAGAGATATTATTCGAACAAATGCTGTCGAAGAAATTTCCGTCGAACAAATGTTGGCGAACTAATTTCCGCACACCGAAATCTGCATGTTTCAAACCGAGAGTGAAGAATGACGACATAGTATGTCCGAGAAGCGTACAGGTTGGCATGTCTTTTCAACTCTTTCATGGCAAATTCATTCTTCGAAATCTATTCAAGAAGATCTTCATTATGAATGTCATGGTCGACACTGAAGGTCAGTGGCGGAGACAAGGGGGAGGAGGCGGGGCAGCCGAGCATTAGCCCCCATCCCCCTATATTGTAAATAATTTGAGCTGCGACTGCTTTCGCATAAATTTCAACTTTAACTTGACAATAAATAATTTTGTAAACGGCTGTTATGATTTTTAATTTTATATCGATATTTATGAGTTATTATTTAAAATTATAATAGAAAAATGCCTTTTATTATTTGCCATCTCAAATGAAATTCCTGGCTGCGCACCTGCTATAGATGACATATAATAAGTAGTAAGGAATTATGGCGAAGCTACTACTAAATAAAAGCGAGTGATTGAGAGTAGCTCATGTGCAACACACTTTATATTATGCAAGCATGATGTGGTAATGATGTGAGCCACATGCATTTCAAATTTTGTGATATTTATACTGTGATATGTAATGTGAGTTACTCAATTTTTACGAGGTTGCCTTATATTCGAATTCCCCTACGACAGTGATGGCGAACCTTTTCTAGTTCATGTGCCAAAATGACCTTAATAATAGTTAATTTGCCTGTTGGCGTGCCAGTATCATAATAAAATCTTATCTTTGTATATTCGTAGAATATAGCATATAGTATGTCTTTTCCCATGTAGGAAGAAATATATACTAAATGATTCAAATGATACATCGAAAACAAAGTAAAAAAAATATAGATTTTTCGTTTTTTATCAAATTATTTGTGCGAATCCTGAATCTTCAAGAATTTACAAATAATATTAAACGCTAACGAAAAATAGGATTCACTAATGGATAATGTTATCTTTGGTGGAGGTGGCACTCTCTATTTAGAAGAAAAAAATTACGTATTTCATGAAATCATTATATTAGGTAAAAATTATTTAATAAATGACGCAATTGAAGTAATAAAGAAGATGTATAACATGAACGGAGTGATCAATGCGTCAACCTCCGTTTGACAATTTCCAATTAAAAATGTATCAGATGTTAACAATATGATAAAAATGTCAAATACTAAATTTTGTGGCGATGCAAGGGGCATATTGGGCCGTGGCGTGTAATGATAATATAACCGACAGTACTCTCGTAAACGAAGCCTCTCTTTCACATCCTTTCAATACCTAAATTTATTAGATTTCCGGAGTCATTTTTGTCATGTCGCTGTATTAGCGAGCGGCACATTTTATTACTTATTTAATTTTGTGGCGTGCCAACCAAAATCGTTCCGCGTGCCACCCTTGGCGTGGTGTAGTGGTTAGGACGCTGGCTGCTATTCGCATGCTGCTCGAAAGAGCAGCAGGTACGAATCCTGCGTAAGTAGGATTTTTCCAAGGTCGCCCGACCCCCTGTTTGTGTGGTTTGAGGAGACCGCGCAAAGTCAGTGTTCCGTCCTTCGGAAGGGACGTTAAGTCGTTGGCCCCCTTGGTGCTCTTCGATTAAAAGTAGGCTTATGCCGGCACCGGATGTCTGTCCTCCCTTGTGATTGTATTCGGTGTGGAAGGAGTTACGGCTATATTAAGCCAAGAGGTTGATTAGCCAAAAATACACACACACACCCTTTAAATAACATATGCAGTTCACATAACACTATGTAGAGCAACAGCCAGTTTGTCTTTTATATTTGTTTAAATTATTACTGTATTTAAATTATAACTTCATCTCTTTAACGATACGTTAGTTATTGAGACATTTTTTAAACTTCACGGAACTAAACGTTGTTAAGGATTCAACACAATTTTTTCGTCTTTTAAGTAGTTACTTTTAGGAATTTTGTTTGATTCGTTGGATTTGCCCCTTCTACTGCTGCGGCGAAGTATGTTCGAAGACTTAATGATTCTACGGATAAATTTCTTACATTCCTCAGTTTAAAATCTCATGGAAACAGAATACTTCGAGGAAATATAATTAAAGGAGCTTGGATATTTGATTAAGAAATGCTTTCAAGTGTGAAAGAAACTACGTCCTTGAAGGCGTTTCAGAAAATTGTCAGAGAAACTCAAAATAAAATTACAAAACAATAATGAATTGGTTGAAAGGAGGTAATAAAAAATGAAAAAGCTGTAATTACCGCCTCGAATTGAAAATACTTTATAGGACCCGACGGTAATAATCAGATGCGAAGAGATGAGAGAACAGATAGGATACATTTTGACTATGGCAGTGTCAGTAGGAAAGGATACATATTGAAAAACATTTATCCGATACGTATGCTTTAACCAAAAGACATTGTCAATTGAAAAATGGTATTTGTATTTACCCTCTTTCACAGAGAAGATGAGAAAGACCGAAATTATTTATAAAGAAAATTACTCTAAAATTATACTATGTTCATGATTATGTAAGAAATTTTAATTAAGGAAAGCTGATTAGCTGGCCTCTAATGAAATAAACTCTCAAGCCATCTAAAAATAAAATCTATTTTGTAACTAGTTGGTTAGATTCGATAAAATTAGCCTTTTTCATAGTGGTACGAAAAGAAACAAATTAACCTAATATATAGATAAGTTATATTTGATAACTTTGTTAAATCGATGACAGTGCAACAAGATTTTGTCACGAAAAAAATGCATTGCTTTAAATATTTCCAAAGGTTTATGCGATAATATCACATAATATTTAATAATGGAACAAAAAATAATACAATATCTTACATATAGTTTTCCAGTTCTGTCTGTGTGAGACGCTGACGTCATCAATGGCACATTTTAACGCGTTTTTAACAAACTTCCCGATTAGGTGGAAGGTTAAAATTTTGATTCAGATATAAAAAATTAAATGACGAAAAAAATTTTAAAAAGACCCGGGTTTGACTCCAGGGGGGCGATTTTCGTTTCCCGTAAGATAACACGTAAAAGGAGACTTTTTAAAGTGTAGGCTTTTATTCTTTTGGAAATTAAAATTAGAAAAAATTGACGTACGATATTCGAATTTGAACTATCTTAGTAAAATTGATGAAGTTTCTTATTTTATTCATTTTTTTCCTCCTACCGTTCGAAATCTTTCATATCAAACATTAAATCACATATTTTGGGAAAATGTCGACATTTAAACGGAATGTTGCCTTGCCGACCAAGTTATTCTTGAAATTCGAATGCAATTGTTGTCTCAACTCGCATACGTGCAATGCATACGAGTGTATAGATTTCCTTAAATTAACGTAAGAGTTTTTGCAAAATTACGTAATCCTAATGGGACTGGGATTTAGTTTGGATTCTTTTGCTTATCTAAAAGACTATATAGATGTAGAGTAAGAGAGAGAGGGATGTGGGGAGGAAGATATGAAGGAAGGGATAGAGAAAGGAAGGTACATACATAGAGAATAAGGGAGATAAAGAATTAGAAAAGGACGGGAGGAAAGAGATAAAGAGGGGGACGGAGTAAAAGAGGGAGAGCTATAGATTGGGACAGGAGGGAATGAGAGAGGGGGAAGGTGAGAGAAAAGAGACAGAGAGAGGGAGGCCGAGAGAGAAGGAAAGAGGGAGAGAGAGAGAGGGACGGCAAGAGGAAGGGAAAGAATATTATTTATTTATTATTATTATTACTTAACTTTTGACAAGGGGCTCATCATTTATCATATATTACTGATTTTTCATATCGAAATCAAATATACTCGGAATACTTTTATCATAATCCCGTCATATTTGACGGGCAATTACGCTAGTTATTATATTAATTTTTGATTATTTTCAAATGCTTTCAAAAGTCCAGAGCCTAATAGTACAAAACCAACGACTTCAACACAATGTAGATGAATATATAAAATAAAAAATGAAATGGAGGAAATCAGGGATTGGCATTTCATTTAACAATACACGGAAAAATCGTTCAGAAAGACATTCATTGATATATATGAATTAGAATAATT
The DNA here is from genome assembly GCA_028673005.1 of Tanypteryx hageni. Classification (NCBI taxonomy): domain Eukaryota; kingdom Metazoa; phylum Arthropoda; class Insecta; order Odonata; family Petaluridae; genus Tanypteryx; species Tanypteryx hageni. The sequence continues at coordinate 99,478,768 of CM054116.1, forward strand.
TATTAAGCTCCTGAACAGTGGATATCAATAAGAATTATTTAAGATATATGTAATAACCGCACTGCAGTCAAGTCAATGACGTCTTATGCTAAGTATGTAATCATGTCCTTCATAGTGAATATCACCTCCACATTAATAACCAGCGTCTAGTATCGAGATTGGATTTACTGGATAAGCACCTAATGAGAAGCCGTTGAGATGAAAGTTTAAAGTTACTCTTGGAAATCGATTGTACCTCATACTAGGGTTGACGTGTCAAATTCGAAAATAAATCACTCCGGCCCCACATTTCCCATTTCGTTGAATTGTTTTTGAAGTTGGAACTAGTATGTAACTATTTATATTGACATATATCTTGACATCCACAATAATGAGCAAAACTGAAGCTTGAGTAAACGTCACTTGTTGCTCTGATTTGAACTAATTGGTATCCGAATTATACATCTTAAAGTCGACCTCTATGGAAACGTCAACATCTTCAACGAGACTCACAGCGATGCACCTGTCGGGGAAAATACTACTGATAGTAAAAACAGAGAAAATGATACTGATACCGCAAGACATCTTAAGGACAGATTCGGAGAAACTTTTGTTTCCTTCCAAAAAGATTCCATCTCGTTCTAATCAATGGTTCCATTCGTTCTTAATAACAATCAACCGGGGCTATTCTTCCAAATTTCTCCCATTAATTTAATTTTGCCTCCTTTGTTACAATTAAACCCTCTTCGGCCCGTGACCCGGAAAGGCGAAAAGAGACTGTTGCCCTAATTCACACTATTCCGTCGGAGGACTTGCAAAGGTCTCCTCATTCCATCAATCTCTCTTTCCTTCTCTCTCGGTCGATCCCAGCATTCTCCATTCCAATTCTCTTTTCCTCTCAACGCTCTTTCCATCCTTCCCTTTTCTTCTCCTCTCCTCACTTCTCTTTCCTTCTAAAGCTGTCCTTTCTTATTTTATTTTCATTTCGTTTCCAATTCTCTTCTCAGTCACCCCCCTTGTCTCTCTCCTGAATACCTCTCCCGTTCTTCTCTCTCTCCCCACAAATCCTATCTTATTCTCCTCCTTTTTTCTCAAAAGCTTTTCTTTGCTCTTCTTTTTTTAAAGAAGGGAGTCTTACAGTGTTTTTGGGAGACAAAAAGTACGGTTTTATTTTTTCCCCATTCTTCCTTCCTTCCTTCCTTCGCCCTTTCATACCCTTTCTTTCTTTCAGCGTCGCTTTCTTATCCGCTCATCTTTTCTTCATTTCTTTTCTCATGCTCAACCTCTTTTTTGTCTTATTTTATAAACTTCTTTGGCGGCAATTTTCATGATTCCTCTTGTTTTGGTGCCGCCTCAATTCCGTCTTCTTTTTTTTTAAATACTCTTTCGTCACCTTCCTCCGTATGACGTAACTTCCCTAAAGCCCTCCTGTTTTATTTTATAGAAGACGTTTTTCATTTTTCGTGTGTGAAAGAGCATAAAGTAAAAGCAAGCGGGTCCTCCTTTTTGAGAAATATGAACGAATACCGTCTAGCGAACTGTTATTATTATTATGCCGAAAAGAAAAAACCTTGGCGCAGAAAGTGTTTGACACGCGAGGCGAACAAACCGTTGCGTGGAAAAATAATTATGCCCTTCTCGATCCGGCATCCATTACTCCGAGAAGCTCGGCGAGAACCTTGCGCCGCCGACGGCCAAAGCGGGCATCTTTTTTACTTCTTCATTTTGCGATTTCGTTTTATTTCGTCGCACGTTGAGAAGAGTGCTCGCAAATCTCTAGATCGATTGCAGCATCGCGCCTCGCCATATTCTCACGTCTTGAAGTTTAAAAAGGAATAGAAATAAAAATACACAAGCGGTACATGAAACCACTCTCGACGCGGCTCTTATTATTTCTCCAGTCAGATGCTTTTATTAACGTTTCGCGCCCCAAAGAACGACTCTTTGAGGGAATTTAAGCGAAAATACCTCTCTCTCTCTTTCCCTGCGAGTTTTTTTCCTTTTCATCACTCCAAAAGTTTGAATGGAATTCCATAAGGAGAACGGATTCCATTTTTTTCACTTCTCAACGGCGCGACCCCTAAAAACCTCCCTTCCTCTTCCAAGCTTCCCATTCCACACTTTATATTTTTCTCTCTCCACATTGCGCCCTCATTTTCTCTATCTCCTTTTCGTCCTGTTATACCATCCACTCTTTTCTTTCCCTCCTCTCTCTCTCTCTCCCCCGCATAATCTCAACTCCTCTCGCCCCATTCGCATTTCACCCTTCAGCCCCTCCCCCAATCCCCCTCTCCCCCTTTAACAACGCCCTTCTCTTGCAGGGCCTTTCCCTGCTCTGCACTTCATTAAGATCTCCGGCACCTGCATCAAATTTCACGCCGGGTAATGTTAATTCCAGAAAGAATTAACGGCTTAAAAAAACTCGCGGAAGTCGTCAATTACTGTCTCTCCATTATTATTTCTTATATATATATATATATATATATATATATATATATATATATATATATATATATATATATACACACATATGAATCTCTCTTTCTCTTTTGTGCGTGATAAGTTGCGTTGCGTATTTTTCTCCGAAATTACCCCGTCCAGTTTTTGTGCCAATTATACCTTTTTTGTGACTTTCCTTCAGGTTTTAGTTTTGTCTCCGAGGAATCCTATTCCCACGCGAAAACCTGTGGCCGATTTCGTTAAAAAAGCGCGATTGCTATTTCAAAACGTACGCACAATATTGAGGTCAATGTATAATATCACTCTTAATTATACGCTTCAAAGCTCTATCAAATATATAAACAAGAGGCGTCACCCCGTTAATCCTTGCGACGTATTTTCTTTCAGGTATAATTACGAATATGTAGTAATGTCTTTGCTGTAGAGATAGGATCTACCCAATAATTTCACTTCATGAAAGCACCTCAAAGAAAGGTTGAAAGAAAAATGTTATGTGTATTTTCATATGTATGTGTTTATATGCATGTGTATAAGTGTAGTATATGTACATATTTGTGTATGCTTGTGATTACAGCATTCTCTATTTGATACAAAAGGAATATGTCTCCAGTATATGCGATCCGTATGAGAAGGGCCATAAAATTCAGTTAGAAAGAGCACAGCAGTGAGCAACCAGGTTCGTTATGGAAAGCGTCATATCATTATTGAAGGATTTGAATGAGGATCTCCTCTGGAAGACCTTAGACTACGCTCAAGGTTAAGGCTCCTACAGAAATACAGGTCAGAATGTCTAGCACAGGATGCAATGGGAAAAATTGACGCTACAACGTATAGGTACATAGATAGAAACGATCATGACGATAAGTTACGTGAGATCGATTGCAGAACGGAGCGTTATAGAGGCTCATTCTTTACAAGAACAATACGAGACCTTAACAGGAAAATCAAATCTGCGAGTAGTAATCATTAGGTAGGCCTCGGTGCATTGCACACTCTGCCACCAACCATATTGGTGAATTGCAGGGTAACATGTAAATGTAGATGAAAGTCGGGCATTGAACAGGTTTTATACATTTATATTGTGGCTATCCTTATATATAGACGTTCCTTACTGAGGAGGATATAACATATATATATAACATATAGGAGGATACTAATGTTTAGGTTGGAGACAATCGGGAAGTTATATTTCTTCCTAAAATTTTTAAACTGACCAGCTATTCATTGCGCTACCTCTCAGATACCCATTGCGCGTAGGCCAGAGGGAATCAGCAGGTCGTAAAAACATAAAAAAATGTGTAGGCACTTCCAGATTAGCTGGAGATTCGAACTTTTTTCTTAGGTAGGATTTTGTGTAAAACCCACTGAAAAAAACGAAAATATTGAAAAAGTGCAACAATGCGGCCGCTAAAAATTCGCAATTGCTTAAACAAATTTTCAAGGTTTATGCATTTCCGAATGTGCTACGGAGCTGAAATTTTTTTGAGGTAGGATATGTAAAAAAACGAAATAGGGACTATAGAAATTTTGATATTTTAATTTGTTTGGCAGTTAAAAATTTCGAAATTTTAAACAAATAGATAACTGTTTAGGTACTACGGGATGAGCTAGGAAGCTGAAATGTTTAAGTTATTTACAGAGTAGTGTATTTTCACAAATAAACATTTGAATTTCTCCATAAATATATTGCGGCAGCCGTTAAAAATGTTTAAAATTTAAACAATTAGAAAAATGTTATTTCACTTCTAGGAGTACGAGTACTTGGTAGTAGTAATTTGGCAGAAATGTGTAGCATTAGTATCCCATAATGGAGAAAGTATAAAATTCTTAAAATTGCAAAACTTGGGGATTGTTTTAATCTGTTATTTTTATATAAGGGAAAAACGAAAATCGCTGCGGAGGTGAAATCCTTAGAAATAAAAAAATATTTGTAATGATAAAATATCTGTCTGAAAAATGAATGTTTTTTCAAGGTGAGATGATACGCTTGCAGAATGCAAGCACATTAGTATCTCCATATAAGTCCTTTTTGTCGTTGGCCTCGGAAACGTTATAGCGAGTTGGATGAAAAGAACGCATTCAAAATATCACATGGTTTGGATTTCTTGGCAATATCTATTCGGCCGTTATTGGATTCCTCGTATATCCCTTTTCCATCTATCTCTCTCTCTCCTTTTCCCTAAAATATACTTCAGTTTCCAAGATATGACGTCGGAAATAAAGGAGAGAATGCGAATCTCTCCACTTTGGAAACTCGACCCATTCCAGTAATATTTCTATCAGCCTTCACATTTTGCTATACCTACGATTCCTATCTTTTTCCACTACAATAAAAATAAAGGTATCGCCGCGGAGATGATTGGATGCACTTAAAAAAATGAACTTTTTGGCCAACTCATTGATATTGTTGTGTAGTTTCGTTAATGAATTCTCTTATTTATAATTAGGCTCATTGCGATCCCCCTTATATACATATAAAAACTTAAGGGAAAGAAAAGGTAGTGATGAGGGTAGCAACAAGGTGTTGAGGGAAGCCCAGCGGACACTTACCAAGTTGGGGACCAAGTTGGCAGGCTGCTGGGGGCGTCGAAGAGACACGTAAAACACACAAACACAAAAAACACGCAAGCTTATCGGGCCTATGCCCTTCTTCAGCGAAAGAGTATCTGAAAGTTACACACACTATATATATATATATATACACACACACACACACAGGGTGGTTCTAGACTTTATGTCAATACATCAGGAGCTTGTTCCTAATGCCATTCCCAGTCAGAAATGTCATAATAACTTAGGTCAGATTCTCAACGGTTACGGATGGATGGATATTTGAAAATTAAGATGATTTGACCTGAATTAAGCTGTATATTGGAACAAGTTCTTACATTGTAAAGTTCAGTTTTTAATAAATGTTAGAAATAGCCGTCTTCAGCGTGGATACACATCCTGACTCGTTCAACTACTGAATGTGTAACCCTAAAAAGAACTTCAGAGTCATATACGCGTCTTGCAGCATCTAAAATTTGATGAAGTTGTTCATCTTTTGTGTCCGCTTTGCATTCAAACACCGTGGTTTTCATGTGAGCCGACTCATGTAAATCTATTGGACGTAGTCTAAGCTGCACTGCAAATATCCATAGCTCCGTAATCGTTGAGAATCGGAACCATGTTTATATGACATTTCTGACTGGGAATTGCCTCAGAAATAAGCTCCTGAAGTACTGACATAAAGTCATTAATCACCCTGTATACACACACACACTAGGTTCACTGCCACTGCGGTCCCTCCTCTCGGACCTCAAAGCCCTTCAGACTTCGATGAATGTTTTTTCTATTTTAGGCCTCGAAATTTACTCTAAAAATTACACTAAATTACCATGAGCGCGTGTTAAATGAGTCCCAAAATTCTCATATATAACTTGAAACCATAACCGCAGCCCTGCAAACAAAGAACGAACGGAAAAAAAAGACTCATAAGTCGAGAGTATGAAAAAATGAGGAGCATCGACAAAAACAAACCCAATTGTCGCGATATCAGTCATTCATTATGACGTCCATAATTATTATTGAAAGCGTCGAGCCAATGCAATCTTTGATTAGATTGCCATTTCCCTTTTAAAATCCTTGAACTCGTTACTATGGCAGTTAGAATTTTTATTGTTACGCTTTAGAAAAATATGCTTTGTTTGCGATTAAAAACAAATCTTTACGCTAATTCGGCACTAATTTGAATTTTGTCTTCAAAAATTAAAATTTCCATCCATAACACTGTTTTTATCTCGAGTGTGGGTAGGTAGGTAATTAAAAAAAAAGCACCTTAAGGATGCTCTGCATTGGATCCCATACTTTCCTTATGGGGTATTGAAACGGAAATATGGGGTCGAAAAAGACCACCTCAAAATGCATATTTTTGGGATTTTCGATTTTTTCGTTGGTTGTTACCTATAACCGAACAGCATGCCAAATTTCAGATCTACAGCCCTTCTAGAAGTACCTTAGAATAGAGCAAGGGACACCTAGGAGATTCGTTCACAAGATGTTTATATTATAGAGAGATATACTTGGAAAGCTTTGAAATGTGGACTTGGAGGAGAATGCTGAAGATAAAATGGACAGATAGGATGAAAAACGATGAAGTGCTACGAAGAATAGAAGAGAAGCGAATGATTATACAGACTATCAGAAAGAGGAAGGCTAACTGGGTTGGACATTACCTGAGGAGAGAGAGTATGATTAGAGATGTGTTAGAAGGAAAACTAGATGGGAAAAGGGAAAGAGGTAGGAAAAGGTTTCAGCTGATAGACGATTTGAAAGGGAAAGAGAGTTATCAAGATATGAAGAGGACAGCGGAAAATAGGAGTATATGGAGAACCAGGTTTAACCAAGAATAATCACGGACCTGTCCACGGACAGACTACCATTGATGATGATACGAGGGGTGATGAAAATGTGGGAATACAAAGGGTTTTAAAGGATAGTTCACAGAAACACTCTCCCTATAGGCTTGATCTCGCTCCAAGTGGATACCACTTGTTTGGACCTCTTAAAAGCCATCTTGGTGGTCGCAGATTTAATTTTTATGCTGAGGTTCAACATGAATTTTGCCTTTGAATCAGTGCGCAAGGCCCCGATTTCTTTGCTACCGGTATAAGTAATTTTATATCCCGTTATGAAAAACGTCTCAATCGCCATGGGGAAAAATAGAAAAATAGTTTATTAATGTGTTTAAATGTGCATCATAATAATTTGAAAATGAGATATAATTTTCAAAGTACAGACATTTTATTCTTACTTTCCGATCACCACTGGTATATAAGTCTTATCAAAATTCACAAACACCAGAAATACAAATGTTTGCTCCAAACAGTGATTTCTCGAAATTACTCGCTCTAGAAGACGGCGAGTTTACCAGATTGTTTAGAATTCGAAAAATTAGTTATTCATTAAAGCAATTGTGATGAATAACAGTTATTTTTTTGCGCATGATTTGCAAATGCACGATTAATGCAAACAGCGAAAAAAACTGTTCCGTCAATGAGGAATTGATCGGTAACGAAAAAGGCTGACTCCACACAATGTGTTTGCTTATCAAATAACGAAATATCCAAACTAATCTATTAAGAGTTATCGTAATATTATAAAACTAGTATATTGCCCGTTAAAATGAATAAAATTCGGAATTAAATTTTTTAACGTTAACCCGTAACCACACGGTCTCTTAGGCCGCATGAAAAATTTCAACAGGCTCATTTAGGGTTCATGAATCATCTACGCCTTTGAGATTTTGTTTACCTTTGTATCCTACAGGTGGCTTTGTTTACTGTAGGGCAGTTGCCTTCTAGCATTGGACCTATGCGTACTAGAGCGTGTTTAGTATCGTTGCTGGTCTGAGAGATGCCTGTGTTCGCGTAATTTTTTCGGGACAGTTCTTTTTCACGGTTTCGGAAGTTTCTGAAGATACGTCGCAGTTCAACCGTCCTGGACCGTCGCACGTCCGGACAAGAAAACCAAAACTGCCTTCCAATATGTTTTTTCTTTGTAGCAGCTCAATATGTCTGAAATGTTCAGCACTTGCTTGAGGAGCATACGCCGGAGTGACAAAGCTTAGTATCCTCATTATTTAATGTTTTTTAAAAAATTCTTTTGTATTCGTGGGTTTAAACAAACCTTCTGCAAAATACTAAAGCAAATACTAAAGTTTCTGTATGAAATTAAAAAAGCAACCTATAAAAAATTAAAGCCTTACTTTTTGTGTTAAAAAATTTTCATTTTCATATTTACTAAGAATATATTGCATACTAAGAGTTCATATTTTTGTGATTGTTCACCAAGACCCCAATTCAAATATAAATATAGGAAAACTTTATACGGTGGTGTTTCTTCTGGCATAATTATGTATTTTTTGCGTGGGTCTGAGAGACAGCATGCCTGTGTTTGCGCGTCAATTTCTGATGTCTGTGGTTACTGATTAAATAAATTATTTTAACTATCACTATTTATATTGATTTTGTTTCTCGCATCAGTCGGTTGTTAAGATAAACAAATTTTGAGGTATGGGAGGCGAAGGCCTTGAGCATTGAGACAATAATCTGAGCTCGAGTTTTGACAATTACATTGTCGTCAAAGCAATTATCGTTAAAATGAAAATATTACCCCAAAATATGTGATTTATTAATGTGAGCGATTTCGAGCTGTAGGCGTTAAAAGATCAATAGAATATGATCGTAGATAGAGAGAATAAGATGATCGTAGGGCGGTTTTTTCTAATTTCATTTTTCAAAAGAATAAAAGTCTGCACGTCGAAAAGTAGGCAGGGGAGGGGGAAAGGGGAAGGCATTTACCCTCGGGACAACAATATGAGCTCGAGTTTTAACAATTACATCGCTGTCAAGGTAGTTATCGTTAAAATGGCAATATTTTGAGCCGTAGACGGAAAAAGATGAATACGTGATTTTATTAATGTTTATTTAAAATAGTATAAATTAAATGATCGAAGGCTTTTTTAAAATTTTATTTTCCAAAAGAATAAAAGTCTGCACGTCAAAAAGTCACTCTTTACGTGTTACCTTACGAGAAATATAAATAATTCCCTGGAGTCGAACCCGGATCGTTTTTCCAAATATTTTTGTCGATCACTTTTAACATGTAAATCAGGCATTCCTGGAAAATTTCGAACCATTTTCTCTTACCGTTTTTGAGATATAAACGATTTAAAATTATTACCAACCAACACTTGTCTATTATTGTAGAGATTAGTAACATTTTTAACGAAATATCAGGCAAGCAAAATGTATATAAAATAAAGCAATCTATTGGACGACGATCGTTGTCTACCGCAGACATATAAATTAATCATGTAGACAGTTTTAATCATCAACTTATCTCATGTTCTCTTCATAAGACTACACTATTTTTTGCCGTCGACTAGGGATTTCATAAATCTTTCCAGCCTTCCGACACTATTTTTTTTGCATTCGCCGCCACGAGCGTTGAAGTGCTCTAGATCTACGATACACGGACTTATTATCATTACATTACTTCTCTGCGAATAAAGATATGCGAGAAACAAGAAAGCTGGCAACCTTTGCAGGATATTAATGAAAAATGAAACGGTACGCGAGAAAGCCCCTGAGATCTCGAAGACTCAGAAGGAGGGTCATGACCTCTCACAGAACTTCTTTTTGCGAGAACTGGTCCCTGGCATTATTATTTTTACATAATGGACGAGAGAAGAGAGATCTAACATGAGTTTTCACTCAGAGAGCGCGAAGAGCGAAAATGCGATCCAAAAAATACTTATTTACCTAAATAACATATAATTGAATGCCTTGGCGCACAAAAAAGACGCTGGAAAGCATACAAACTAAAATATGGTGACAAATTTATGAAGGTGTTTTCTGAAAAAAAATGCTTCATTTATTCTTTCGTTTTGTAAAATCATACAGTGAACAACAGCGTAGGGTGTGCTCAAGATAAATGCCCACCTTGGAATTTAATTTAAATCAAAGACTTTCTTCAAAAAAGTTGGTAGACAACCGTATTTTCGATCTTCATATGATCGCTGCCAACGTTGAACGTGTTTTTGGCGAAGCAATGAATTTCAGACTTGGCAGCTACGAAAACGATTGAATTGAGGCAGAGAGAGAGCTTCCAGTATTTTTATATTTCCGATACGCATAAAACTAAAATCCACCATTCCTCTTCACTTGACATTCAATACAAAATCGACATAATGCTCAGACACACGAGTATAAATTTCACTCTTTGAAAGGACGTAAGACACGGGTAGGGAATAATAGACGTGATTGTGTGGAGGTAATATTAAATAAACATACCGCTTTGATGCCGTGGAAACGATTTTGAACTCTTACATCCCGGATGACGGCATGCGCAAAAAACAGCATTTATAGAAGTGGAATATTTAATATCAGTGAGTATAGATTCTGGGGCTCCCTAGTTTGATTCAAACGGATAAGCGTTAAATTTATAAACAAGAAATCGAAAATTTTTTCTAGAACAAAGGACATTTTGGAGGGTAATCAATCATGCTAGTGTCACCCATAAATCGCAAAAGTTATCTTTACAGGGAGATAAAGATAAGAAGTATTTACGGAAGACGTTCACTCAGTGTCCGTGCATCATGTACTCAACGTCTCTCGGCAATCTGCAGAATTCACCAAACTTGGTGCATAAAATTGGAGGAAAGTTTTCCCAATCTTTGAATAAAATTAACTTTAATCAAGAAATATATAACCAACCGAACAAAACTAGAGATTTCTATCGTTCGTAGGTGGCAGTGATATAACCCAAACCCAATTATCGGGCCCAAGTCCAGCCACAGGAACCCTGCCTGTTGAAATAAAAACAGCTCTCCTATCTTATAAATTTCATCTCCAATTTTTGTAATACATTTCAACGCCACAAAGAACTATGCTTAGGTAAAAAGGCAGTTTCCTTTCTTTCCAAAGATATTCATCGCCCGAACCAAATCAAATTTTCTGACATTCAATTTTCTGTTTCTGAGCCATTTCTCTTTGGGATGCCCGTCTAAGAATTTCAAAATGTCGGGACGTCCAGGGAGAAATGATAAGTTGTATCAAGTGAACCATCCTAGCATTCTCTTTTGGAAAAATATGACGCGGAGCATGCATAGCTCGTGCCGTCCTCATTTTAAGACAAAAAATTATTAATTCATGCCGACTTCATTTCTTACGCCCTTCCCTGCTGCTTTCTAAACGAAAGCTTCGGTATATAACGGTATCATGCAGTATTTTTACGTCCAACACGAATGTTTCCTTAAAATTCCCCTCTGTTTACATTCACATCTGGATCGATGAGTGGCGCACTTAGCATCGCAGTGCCCGCTACACACTTCTCTATCACATCGCTCTCACAACATCTCTCTCCCTATCTTTCTCGAGTGTTCCTGCATCATCACTCGTCTTTTCTCTCTCCCATTTTCACTTTTCCGCACTCCACTTTTCCTATTCTGCTTGCTTCCTTAACCATATCCTTCCTTCTGTATGCACGTCATCTCTCTCTCCCCCTTTCTCATCCTATTCCTTCATCCATTCACTTATCCCCCACTTACTAACTCTTCCCATTCACTATTCCTAGTTTCCACTCCCACGCTTGCTAAACATTCTTTCTTATCTCTTCTCTATTTCTTTTTTCATCCCCATTTTTCAGTTTTCCGTGCATTTCCTTCTAACCCCACTCCTAGTACGTTTCTCACCCCACTTCAATCTTTTTGCTCCCCGCGTTCCTATAAACATCCGTCTTGGGATTCCATGAATAGTTTTTTTCGTATTCCTCCCATCTTACCCTCCTCTGATCTCCATTCCCTCCTTCCGACATCATCCTTTTCTAAACCCTGTCTCCTCAACCCTCCCCACCATTTCCTTACAATTTTCAGTCCACCTTTCCCTTCCGAATTTTCTCCGTTTACTCTCTTCCGGTCCACCTTTCTCCTCACAATTCGTTCAGCGCTCCCTATTTTCCTCTCCGCCACTTTTCTTTTCCCAAAAATTCCCTTCTCTTTTCTCTCTTACGTGCGCGCTGCTATCTTCCCTCCTTTCTCCCCCTCTTCATCTCACTCCTCATCTCTTTCCATCTCCTGCCTCTCCTCCCCTCTTCCCCTCCCTCCTTTGTTCTCTCTCGCCAGCTTCCGCCCCCACGATTCCCTCCGGAAGGTGGTCGACCTGCGTCACGCGTGCCAAATGCGGCAGAAGAAGGGATCTTTTGTGACGAGCCAAGAGTCTGGAAGAGTTTAAGTGCTGAGGCACGCGACCCCTTCGTAGAGAATGCTTCCTGAAAGTTAGTCTAAGAGATCGGTGCTAACTTAAATCCATCAATACAATAGAATGTTTCGATTTTTCGCAAAAAATTATAATTATCTTTGTTCTCCGCTGGTTTATTCATTGGGGATTCACGACACATGGGATTACGCAGTTTCAGCTGTAAAGAAAAGGGATAAATTCATTGATCTATATGTATAACGCAAATAGTTTGCGTTATACATATAGAGGGTGTTTCGTTTTTACATCCAAACTAACGGAGCGAATGGCCTCAAATTTGGTGAGAGAGTATAATCACGAAGGAAACATTGGCATCGTATTTTATTTCTTCAAGGTCGTGCGAGGTCACAGGAGGCTGTTTTATGCTAAAACGCGCTATTTTTACCCTCTAGCGGAGGTGTATGTATGTGACTTTACAACCCGGCAACCACAAAACATGGAACAAGAGAAAGGTCTCATTTAAACTTTATGATGATAGATCAAGCAGATTTGCTTCACCTTGACTTTTGAGATGCGCATAAAACAGCATTCACGATGCCATAATGTTAAAACTTGCTCATCGCGTTTCCGGACAACGGATAGTTTGCTCTCCACCCACCGCATCTAGATATTTTTTAATCAGGTGAAAGCATGAATATTTTTCATGTATTTTATATATTATTGTAGTTTCAGAATTTTACAGAATAGATTGAGGATAAAAATATATTATTTGTTATCATTTATATCTAATCTTAATCCGAGAACCGCAGGGTATCTCCGCTAGTAATCAACGAAATATTTATTAATATACTTCAGCGGCGAGATTTTATTTATGCGAAACTTCGGAATCTAAGTATTTTGGAATAAACAGTACTTCAGAGAAGAAAGGTTTGCCACCTCGGCTCCTTCTGGCCCCTCCCCTTTTTATTTTCCATTCCATCTTCGCTACATGCCTCCCACCTCTTTCCTTTCCCTCTCTTTCTCTCTCCTCTCTTCAACTTCATCTTATTTTTATAGTTCCCCAAGTGCTCCCTGCACGCGACGAGAGACTTATATTTCAAAGAGCGCTGCACGGAGGCTTATTTTTTCCTAGTTCACATTCGTTCATTATTTACAAATATCTTCCGCATTTCCCTTTTCTTCGCCTCTCCCTTTTCAAAATTTCCCTCCTAACTGCGTTTTTTATCCACTGGTCCAATTTTTGGACGCGATAAAAAATTCCTCGCGGCATGACACTTTTCCATTAATAAATTCCCACTTTCTCTTCCTCTATTTTTCATTACCTTTTTCTCTCCAACTCTTCGCCCGTCTAGGGTTTCTCATTTTGAGTGTAAGAAAAAAAATTCAGCCTAATGTTATTCATTCTTCTTAACATGTTTGAAGATTTTCGAGCTTTAATCGCAAAGGAAATGTTTTTTTAACAAGTTTAGTAAGGGAATAATATGTGGTACGTATTTACATCAAAACACGGAATAATATTTTATATTCTCTTTTGATAACATAGCCCTTTGATAAGTCTAAAAAAAATTTCTAAGCCTTTGAGCGTGTTTGAATTAATCCCCTTATTTTATGAAAACGACCGCTTTATAAGCCCATTTATTAAAAAAATAATCTCATACATTTCTTTAAAAAAATTATTTTCCAAAACATCCGCGACTTGTCGCGAAAAAAAAAGATAACGCGACTTCCCAAAGGTTAAATAAAGCAAGCTTATACGTTGAAGTACGCGAAAACACCGAAAAACCTTTTTTCAGCAAAACACCACTTCCTCGGTAACAACGTGCTTACAACGTTTCATAACGTCACTCGTGGTCTTACGTAGTTCGTAACATGACAGCCTTTGATTCCGGAGTCATCCATGAGAGGAGGAAAACCATCATCCTTTATATATTCAGGCACCCTTTTAAATTGCTCTACGTGCCACAGAAGAGGTACGCGCACCTACGGTTGAAAATCCCTTCTCTATCTCCAGTCTCTCAGGGGATAATCGCAAAGAGCCACAGCGAGGATTTTCAAAATAGGGTCTCTGGTAAGCGTTAAAATGACTGTACCACAACTGAGATATCCGTACAACATCCCTGGATACGAAAGGCACTCTGAAAATATGAAAACTTAAGTGTCGCATAAAATATATTAACTTCGCTGTTTACACCGCACGGCAAAGGATTTTAGGCATTTAAAACGCAGGCATTTCAGTAATTTTTCAAAAAAGAGAGTCACAAAGAAATGAAGATGGTTACGGAGGACACAAGATCCAGGTTTAACCTATGATTAAAGTTGCCCATCGTGCACACTTATCCAATACAGTACTGATTTTGAAGATGTTGTACTGTTAATTTTCAATGAATCACAGATATTACAATTTCCAGACGTAATTTTCCTTAATGCAGCTAATAACCTCATTGTTCGTAATTATAATGTCCTGAATTTAAACCATTGAATTGGAACGAGAATTAGTTTGCCAAGATAATTCAGGGGTAAAGTATCCACCCTGCAAATGCAATATGCACCCGGGTCCGAATCTCGACTGTGGCAGAATTTTACTTCTGAATTCTAATTTCACCCAGTATCGAAAAATAAAGTTTAAAAAATAATTGTCAGATTATTTTACATTCTGCATTTTCTATTCAAATATGTTTAACACTATAGATAAAAAGTATTTTATAACTGTAATTTTTAAAATAATAACATGTAATGCAGTATAAAAATCAGTAAAATTAAATAATGCAATATTATTTATCTGCATGTTAGCCAAGAGAGAGCCATGCTGCTATCTCGCTACATCCTAAAGGCTGCAGAAATAAAAATTTAGGCCTTAAAAAATTATTTGAAATGATCATGTGCCTTGTACGCAACAGCGCAGCATAATTATATCGCTTCAGACTTTGCTGATGATTATAAAGAACTTCGCATTCAGATAAGAAGTTATGAGATATGTATCGATGAAATAGAAAAAATAATTACATTTATGTAATGTTTTAAGATTTCTTCAAATATGGTGTATAAGGTTGCAAAAACATTTATTTTATGGGAAGCGAGATTACTCGCACCCTTTTTTTTCCTATAAAGCTACAAATCGGAAGCCTTACACACAGATATTAACGCGCCTTAAAAAATTATACAGTTTATGTTTTCGGCACGATATCACGAGTCAGCTGTACCAAATAAATATATTAGGAATTTCGCAAATAAGACTTCCCTTCTAAAAATCGAGAAAAAAATGGACCGTGAGATGTTAAATGACGTCACAGATCAAACTAATGGAATTATTTTGACTGTTATCTGACTAAACCACGACGTGGACGAGGGCGAAGAAAGGATATCCTCTCTCCGCCCACGCCTAAGGGAAAAAAGAGGCGCTTTTGAATAAGGCAGATTTTGGCTGTCAGGCAACGGAAAAAGAAATTCCGGGTTTTTCGGTTCCTCGAAAAAAATAACATTAAACCTCAGCGGCAATCCCTTAATGTCCTTCTTTGCCTCTCTCCATCTTTACTTTTTTCCTCCAAAAATTTCCACTCATACTCCCGTCCTTTCTTATAAGAATCCGAAAACACCCTCGCGTCAGGGACAGACCGACAAAAAGGTTGTAAGACCAAAATGAAGGTTTCATTTCAACGGAGGAGTATAGCTGCTGAGTAATTATCGAGGTCTGACTTGATGAACTCCGAGCAGATGCTTCTCCCAAGAACATTTTGGAAGATGATTGTTGGATCGGATGTTATTTAAATAATATTAAATTGATCAATTTTCGTCGTGACTATATTTGTAGAACAGACGAAGGATCTTAGTATCCGGAGGGGGTGGAGAAATGCAGTTCTTCTCTTAATCAGAATAATTAACGCGTTCAAATAAAACAAGAGTTAATGAAAAAAAACAACTAAAAATAGCAATTTCGACCGAAATGCTGGTTTAAGTAAATATACTGGATCTTTTTCATGTCTTTTTGTTTTTATGAGCGAACTCTTTGATTTACGCAGTGCTCTTTAAATTTAAATTGGGACTCATGCAGCGCTCGAACGAATGGCTGGTCCACGAAAATCAATATGACGGCCGGTCTAAAAGGTTTTCCATTCATATATAGTCGACATGCACGCACAAAATTAATAAATTGCGTCATTTACACTCGTAATGCGCATATTACCGAATTGCCTAATAGCACACAACGAAAGAAAGTTTTAATATTTATAAGGGCCATTACCAGTTGTACATAAGGCGGCGAAATTAAACCCACTCACAAATGATGAATTTCCATCTCCGGTTCCATATCTTTTCATCGCTCCTACGCATTTATTCATCGTGGCTAAGTTTTGAGCCATTTGACTGAAAAGTTGATGTTGGGACCTGGACGAATTTCTTCGAAGTTTCATTTTATCAAAAGCTCTTTTGATTTCGCCGATCCTAGCACACATGCCGTTGGGGGAAAAGGGCAAAGTTTACAAACAGGAAAAGTGAGTTCGTTTTTGCTAATCATTTTGTCAAATATATTTTTTGCGGATTATTCCCCAAATCTACAGTAATAAATTACTTTTACGAATACGTAATTTTTTACGATTTTCCTTCGGGCGGAATCCTTCGACACGTGTATCGGATCCGTTGAATGGTAGGAGCTCCACCGTATTAACCCTTGAGATCTTCTGAAGAAACGATTTTCGTGATAGCTGGGTGTTAGACTGGGTTTGGGATTGGGTTTTGCAGTTATCGCCGGAAGCCTGTAATCGATCATGTCATCGAGCGCATGAAAGGAGAAGCGCAAACAGAATCTCGTCAAAAGCAGAGCAGAGAGAGGAGGAAGATGCAATCTCGGTAATTGGGGGAAATTACAGGAGTTAACCAGGAAAGGGGTCCGTCACGTCGCAAGGAAAATAAAAAAATGAAAGCCTTAAATCAACAATCAAGGATGGAAATTTCGGCGTATAGTATTTTTGAAAATTGACTTAAACGGATAAACCGCGATAAAATACTGACGAGTCTTATTCCCTCAGCGTGAAGAAACTGAGGGAATAGGTAGCGCGGGTCGCGGTAGGTAATATTTTATTGAAAATCTTTATCTGCAAATGAAGCTCCGGAAAGCCGATCGCAATTTTGGTAGGGTGATGAAATAGATTGTTTTTTTAATAAAATGGTTCGATGGAGGGACGCTGGGTTAAAACTATCCGAACCTAATTTATCGAATTCGATTGTCACTGAGATCTGTGTTGGATCATTTACGATACAATTTACCTCGGAGATTTGTATGACGATTCTCTCATTGAAACTATAAATATCATTCACGAAGGGTATAAATTTTTGTTAAGCAATCAAGAGTATAAATTAGGTAAAAACGTTCGAAAAACAGGGTTTTAGTTTAGCGGGTGGATAACAGCTGTAAGAAATACTTAATTATTCTTTTTGCAGCTGATATAAACAAATTTTCATGGCATTAAAAATTACTAATGCTACTATTGCCTAAGAAAAGTCGCATCAAATTATTTTACAGAGTTTGTACTAGAAATGCAGCGTTTTAAACAAAAAGCACCATTTAAAGGGAGATTAAGTTGTAATTACACTGGATTTTCAATTCTAAGATTTTTGTTACCTGAATATTTCAAATCAATATCACCTTGAGAAGGGCTAACCTTTGAATCCAAAATTTAATGAAAAGGAATCTGTTACATTCATTAAGGACCATCCAAACTTTTACAGTTATTGTTTCTTTCAGAATGTAGATAGATATAGGAAAGCAATGGATAGAAAAGACATGATTAAAGAGATAGAGTCGATGAACGGTGCCGACGATAGCAACAAGTTGAATTGGTCGAAGTTTCTATGAGCTATCCGAAAATTTCTAGCAAGAGTTTGCTGGTAATTCTCGAAGCTTACTATGTGGCGAAGAAATTCCAGATGTGCCTGAAAATTAAAAACATCGGTTCATTTCTACCTCTTGGTGTCCAAATTTTCTCGAAAAATTTTATTCTTAACCGCTAAAATGTATTATACCAATGTTTTAAATATTTCTTCGAAGAAATAGTTATCCAGGAAATTCTAAAGCGCGGGAGCAAATAATTTCCCAAGACTCATACAACGAAAAATGAGATACCTATACCTAAACACAATAAATTTAATGAATAGGATGGCAACAGAATTTTGAGGTTTATCAAACTTGCGTCGAACGGATCGCCATATTCGCCACATAATGCCAGATATTAATCATAAAAATGTTCAATATTTTAAATAGGTTTCAGGTTGCATTATTCAGTAGTAACAGGTTATATATAATTTATCAAGAAAAGACATATCTAGTAGTAATAATGTACCAAAAAATATATATATATATATTATAATAGTCATTACCAAAGTAAAAAATCCATAAACCGGCAATCTTGAGATTTTCAAGGTTACCGCTTTTTTCCGATATCAGGAATATTTATGCGTACCAATGAGGGGTATCGAATTAACAAGATTGAAGTTTCGTCTCCAGGTCAGATAGTTGTTGTTAACGGCAAACCGTTACATGTCACAAGATGATTCAAGCTTTATCAGCTCAGTAGGCGTCTTACATATTCATGTCAGTTTCTATAGAATATTCATAGAGCGAAGTGTTGTTTAACATACCCATCATAAATTTACGAATAGAATTAAGATGTGCAATAATGTCTTGTGTGTATTTAGCCAAACAGAAAGAAACGTTTGAATTGATCATAAGTCCACTCAACGAGGATTGTTTGTCTAGCCGCAGAGTGGTCGAATGGAATAAATGATTATCTGAGGGATGTGAATGAATTAATGAGTAACACCATCGTGGTCGATCGTACGCATTACGATCTGAATTGTAAGTGAATGAAATCGATGAAGTAGTGGTTCAAAATACTGCCCTCGATGATTTAGGCTACAGGAAGATGACAGCGAAGTGGAAACAAAAAATCATGAACAATGAGAAAAATGCACATCGAGCGACATTTAACATTAACTCTAAGTTAAGCTATACATTGAAATATTTTGATTGTGGCCTAATACCAATTATGCCCAGCCTAAATTTTTGCAAATGCCTTTGACGCCTACCTCAGGGTAAGTTTTGCCCTGCTTTGGTTTCCTTGTATGTGCGTGTATGGAAACCACTGCAACCTATGCATATCAACCTACTCTAGTTTTACCAGGAAATATATACCACCGAAAGAAAATTAAACTTCTCCTGAAACCGACCAACTTTAAGTTTTGCCCTTGAAACGTATACCACAAATTTGAGTTGAAGGCTTTCGCAGCGTTGCTGAATGCTGGTGGAGGTTTTCGGGTTTCGCTTCGTTGACTTGTAAATTTTCTCCTAATTTTACGCCACTCTTGTTACGCTGACTTTCCCCTAAAACATACATCACGTAATTTACAAAAAATGTTGCTTCGATTTTATTCCACCAATCTTTTACTAGTTTGCCTTCGGAACGTGTACATACCACCAAAATCACACCAAATTCCTCCTGGACTTATGTCACTCACCTCACACATAGCTGCTCCTGAAATGTATGCCACAAAATTTACACCAAATGTCCCCTGATCATATACCACCCAACTTACACTCAGTTCTCTCTCCAACGTATAACAGCAAACTTTACGAAATGTTCGCATGACTATTGCCAACCAACCTATACTATGTATACTATACTATACTTTATCAAAGCAACAAAAGTACACCGTCACCCCCTACAACTTATACAACCAATCTACTGACTTGTCCGAGGCATATGCACCCCAGTAACATCTGTATGTAATACTATTTCGAGATCCAAAGTTTTTGGACTAAGTTGTTATCTTTGACGAGTCGTGGTTTCACCTCTAGAATTCTGAGCTGAAGTCACGAAGTTGCCATTGCAAACCCTTATGAAGCCCCGACCTCAGGAGGCAATTCTAATAAAGAAAAAATATATATGACTGATGAAGGGAATCAATTCACCACAAGTCTGTGGCCGTTTTGACAAATGTGGCGACTGACGAAGGAGTTGGACAACGCTGGAATAGGAAGAAACATACGGCAAGAAAGATAGGCAAAGTGGCGATAAGCAGAGAAAAAAAATGGCTCGAAGACATTTAATTTCATAGTCTCGAAATCTCGCTCATGAAGACCCAAGTTATTGCACGAAACTTATGAATTTTAAACGTTCTCGGAGTAATACGCGGGGTCAAATACATCTAAACACTTCCCATTCATGAAATTCCTAGAGTAAAAGAAAATATAAAGGTTTCCCGTTGGTATATTTTTCATTTCCGAATAAGTTTCTTAAATAAAATGCACTCAGTTGTTTTTTTCGTTAAATTCATTAAAAAGTGAAAATCAATTTCAATCTACATTTCCCGTTTTCGTGTAGTACTTGCGGTGGAGCCACATTTTTGTTAGATAAACCTTGGAAGCGTATTAATTCCATTAACGAGAATGTAACGGCGGAAGAAAGATGAACCATAGAATCTCAGAAAGTGGCCGATCCTTTGCGCTCCGCCCCTCGGATCCTTTTTGCACTTAACCCCACGACGAGTAAAAGGGCAATGACGCGGCCTTCCTCTCGGAAATATCTTGGGCTCTCCCTTGATCTCAAAATATGAGAGTTTTTAGGTCTGCGAATCGATACCTATACGCAAATGACTTTTTTTCTCCGTTCGTAAAGACGATGATTTTTTTGCGCACGCTCACCACTTATCCTCCCTTACACGCCGAAACGAAGGTCGCTTATCCGCTTAGATTATTTTTCTGAAATGGTGGTCAGCACCGTGGCCAATATCAGACGCGAAGAAAAAATTGAAGCACCATTACTTTTTAATAAATGTCAGCCCAACCACAGCCTTTATCGCGGTAATCCGCGAAATGAAATACGTGATCCCTTCCCTCGGGAGATCAAAAATAAAAATAAAAAAAGGATCCCAAGCGTTGGCTTTCCTTGTCGTCGCACGAAACGTTACCCCTTCGAGATATTGGAGGCCGAAACTCTTGCTCAAAAGACAACTATCCCTTTGATCAGGAATGCGCGCGAGCTCCTTTCCTCTCGATTATTCAGGACAGGGACCGTAAAAGCCGCGTCCAACCCACAAAGTACGCGATGGCGAAACTCCAGTCAACAACACGCCGCCATTCTGGTATTGCGGGATTCGCGGCTATTCGCATTCGTGCCATCAAGCGGAGGAAACGGAAATAAGGAAAGCTATTCGCTTAAGGGCTTGCCGCATTTAAAGTTGGGAACGGTAATACCTGGAATCGAAAGCACTTTTAAGGAGATATTTTCCCTTTGCTTATCTTGAAAACTACTTTTTTACCAAGTAGAAGTAAGATCATGCATATTAAATAAGGGTTTTTCAACATATCTCTTAGAGCATATTATTAAAAGTCGCGTATACGTTAGTACATTTAAAGTGATAAGGAAATTAATTACACTTATATTAAGATATATAACTCATGCGTATAGGGTTAAAATTCGTAATAATGGCGTATTTTTCTTTTGTTAGGTATATTATTACTCGAAACAGAAAATTTTTATTTCGGATTCATGCATGAAAGACGAAATAAGTAGAAAAACAAGAAGTCCAAACCCGGACTAATGCAGGCTGGTTTCCCAAAGTTGACGTTCCGCAATGATTACTTATAATGACAGGAAATGTTTCAGTATGTATTCTCATACCATAAATACCATTTGTAATTCATAGTATATCAATGATTGAGAAAAATTGGAAAATAAATTAATAGATCATTATCAGGTTTAAAATACTAAAAACAATCTCAAAATCTCTTTCTGATATATTTTGCATATATTTTTTAAAAATAAATGAGTTTAATAAATGTTACTGTTTATACGGTAATATGTCTGGATCAACTGTCCATTGCTGAAGAATAGTGGAGCAGAAAAGAAAATAATTCAGTTGTTCACTCGCTATGTTCAAGCCGAGTTTGGTCATAATCGACTCCATGCCAACAATCCGATAAAAGCAATTTAAAACGCAAAAACGCCGTTTTGGTAAAAATTCGAGAAAATACGATCGATTCTCAAAATTCAAGAATTAGAATCTACATTATTTTTCCCTTAGAACAGCACAAACCTCGCTCCGGTACCACAATTTTAAGATATTTTAATGTATTAAAGAAAACATCTCTGTACGATGGATTTGAGATTTCCTATGTAAAACAAATAGGGAACAAACATCCCTGGAATCGAACCCGGGACTCCAATCTTCACCAAATAAAATATATCCCGGAGGTGGGCCCTGGCAGCACGTGCCTCATACCAAGTTTCATGAAAATCGGTCAATTGGTGCAAAAGTTGTTAGTAGGGGACACACATAACACACCCACAGACAGGACCATTTCATAAGGCTATGTTCCCTTTGGAAACCAGCCTAATTATATCCTTTAACACTTACGCGTACCCTCAAAAACTCTTGACGTACACCTAAGGGTACGGATACCACCGGTTGAAACACGCTGTGCTAAATGATCACAGCAAATGGCAAATTTGTCGATAGCATTTTGATCGATTGCAATTTAAAATTCCAAATCCGATGTGATGTGTATATGTAAGTGTGACGACACACAAATGACTAAAAATGAAGAACACACTTTATAAATACCTCAGATTCTTGACGATGCTCCGCCTTTAGTGGATTTATTTGATCATATTTCATGTCACCAAGTTATACCCTCCAAATTACAACTTAAGGAGTCTTACAAACAAAAATAAGTAATTTTCATTAAAAAATTGACATAATTTTTCGAGTGGAATGCGCAATGAAAAATCATGCTATAGCTCAGAATCTTATATAATAAACTCTTTTCTATTTATATCTATACTATGTCTGAAATGTGTGTCACGCTTGGAAGAACTTTCATTGGCTAACTGCAAGCCAATCAGAGTTCGGGAGGTCGTTGTGGAGAATGTTTACCTTAGTTACGCCAGATTAAGTGCACATTTCTTTTGAAGTTTTATCACTGTTCCCCGTTCCATAGTGGCTAAGACATTCGGATTCGGGCGTGGCAAATGGAGGTTCTAATTAGTACCCATTTAATAAATTTCGATGAATTTCTTATTTTAAGATTGTTTTGTTCAGGATTTCCAGCAATAACATGAAATTTCGCCTTTTCATTAACACTGGAATGAGTGTATTTGCAGCTTAACTTGATTATCGTGTAAAGTATATTTTGTTTTTTTAACAATCAAAATTGTTTGGTTTGTTAGCTTTCGTAGCTCAATGGTTACTATTATTTGCCAATAACACGGGGTTTGATTAGTAAAAAACATAAATAACATGCGTTTTTCACAATCCAAATATAGTCTATTGTTTCCAAATTTTTAAGTTACGTAGCAACGGGCAATTCAATAGTAAATATAATTCTTAGTGAACTTATATTTCTACATGTACATTTTTATAATTCATTTGCATTCCAATATTAGTCGTGCCAGTTTTGAAATACCTTTCCTTACTTTTGGCAAACCATGCATATGGAATTATAAATCAAGCAAACGGAAGAAAAACGTATTGATCCACATATAAAAAATGTTTTAATTTAGACCGGTTTCGTTACAAGGTAACATCCTCAGGTGTTACAAAACCGGTAGAAATTAAAACATTTTTTATACGTGGATCAATATGTTGTTCTTCAGTTTCCCTGATTTATAATTATGAAACATAGAGTTACGCTGAAGACTATCAATTTCACTTATATGCATACATATACACATACATAAAGAAAAAAACGATATATCAGCGGAAGGGTAAAAAAATAACGAGAAATTCACAACAAGTTGACAAGGACAGGGAAATGGCAAAGCGCATACCCCACCCAAGGTTGAGGACGTCCACGAAGACAGCAAAAATTGGAAGGAAAGACGATGCTAGTCAGACAAAGGCCTCTCCCGTGATATATATCCCAAAACTCTTTATTCCACATTATCCCAGCGTCTTTTTCCTCCTTATCTCCTGTTTTCGTCTAGTGGTCGCTTCCTTCCACGCAGGATCCGACGTAAAAAATTCTTTTGTTCGACGGAAGGCAAGCAATTCCGGCGGATAAGGATTATTTCGAGATCAACCATTAGTAAGAAAAAACGTTCCATTGCGTCAACTTGTTAGTAAAATAGCGAAACGAAACTGTCGCGACGTTCCCTTTTGATTGATTGCCTTTGAATGCCATAACAATCGACGCATGTGTAGCGACGTAATTATAAAAAAAACTGGATTTTTTGCGTGTGCAAACGAAAACTTAATGCGTCGTTATTATTTTCGGATTAATTTTCCGATTAGCGCCAACAGTAATCGGATATACATCACGATCTCTCCCGAATGTCCGCGAAGCAAAACATGAATCGAAATAGAGAAAAAAGAGGGGAATACAAGTCCTAATAGGCCGTTTCCTCATTTGCGTTACCGCAGCGGAGGGCTTTACTCCGGGGATAATCCAGTCCTCGCTCTCTCTCCCTTTTCCTCATTCCTATCTTTTATCTCAGTCCTCCTCGTCTCTTCGTTTTCCTTTCCGTCCTCTTTACCTATCCGACATGCTTCGCTTCTCTCCACTCGAGATTCTTCGCGAAACCTTGATGCGACATAGAGTCGGGACGGGGGAAGCTGGGAGAGGGGGGAGGAAGACGCACGACACACCGTGAACACGCAAAAACACGCTCTTGCCGCAGGGAAGAGAGCGGAAGAGTAAAGGAGGAGGAGGAAATGGGAGGGATACGCTAGAGAGGTAGGAAAAAAATTGAGCTCTCCTTAAAGAGGGCGCTGGGGCATCCCCAGGCATCGATCCCGTTGCTATGGTTACGAGCACGTGTGTAGGAGTGTGGGAAAGGTGTGTGCGCTTGTGTGTTGGTGGAGTGGGAGGGGCCAAAGTAAGAGAAGGGGGAAGTGTGTGTGTGAGAGAGAGAGAGGGACTAGGTTCCTTGGTCTACGGGAGAGGTCTTAGGACTAGAGAGGAAGGAATAGGACGGGGATGCTAGGATCTCTCATTCCTACCCAAGACTTTCCCAATCCGTTTTTGCTTCCCTAACGCATCCTAATTCATTCACTTACCTTCTTCCCCTTTCTCGCAAAAGAGCGCGTGTTATCGTTTAATCGAAGTTACGACTAAGTGAAAAGGTGATGGATTTGGCTCAGAATTAAATAAAAAATATTGACAGCGCTAATATCTTTCATTGATTAGGCTCAATTGAATTTTATCTGTCGAACTTGTTTATCATAGTTAACTTCTATTAAATTTTAACTAATCGCATATTAACCTGAATTTTGGAAAATGTTCGCACACACCAACAAATAAAATATAACATTTCCGAAATTTTCTTTCTGTGAACTCTTAACTTAAAACTACTACTGCTGCTACTACTACTACACACACAAATATGTGCATAAATATAATAATTAAAAATCTTATATATGCACGCAGATGTTAATATGTATGCTTTTATGTGTGGCTATGCATGTATATATATATAACGTAGAGAGAGGGATTATCGTATACTATAAAGATATACCTGCATACATATGAGACCATGCTAGAATGAATATTTCCTTTGGAAGGCATACAAAAACGTTGATAACGTATGGGAGATATTTAACGAATGAAATAATATTTTTACTAATTTGCTAACAGCAAATTAAGAATCAATATGACACTACATAAACCAGAATGCCTTGTGTTTGATAAATATATTGTAGTTAACTGTTAAATTCCGATAGGAGTGGTGTTTTAAATATCGTGGGAGTAATACTTCTAAATTTAACACCCGTAAAAATAGTTTTAGCGTTCTCTTGGTCTTTTATTTTTCAGGTATGGTAAAACTGGCCGAAATCACCGTTAACTTTGTTTGCGTGAGCCACAGAAGCATATTAAAAAATCACAGAGGAAATCCACCAAAGTAAAACTAACAAGGAAGAACGGGTTTGACTATCAACTCAGACCAAGTAAAATATATCACCGCAGTAGATTAACACGAACACAAGACGTCTTCCGTTATGAGAGGCACACATTAGCGGTATTCAATATAAACAATACTACATAGTGTTTTTAATTGTACTGAACAATAGCTAATTTCCACAGAATACCATCCATTTCTGTGGAAATTAGCAAATGTTGAGAATAATAAAAAATACTATCTAGTATCGTTTATGTTGACTATGGAATTCCACGAAGCCTCGGCCTCGTCCATTAAATTCATTAGCGGTATTGTCCCAGTTGAAATTTCATTTATATTGAGTGCTACCCCTCTAGTACGAAAATGGGTCATGTTGAGGTATGATTTTTGCGTGTACAGCTGGACCATTGCCGCTCAAATCTTCTAAAAGCAAATTATGCTCAGAGCAATGGATTGAACGAGGCAAAATAACTGAAGTAAATGAAACGGAAAGAAAAAAGCTATCTCTGATCATAGAAAGTTCAAGTGGTCTAATTGAAAATTTTTGTTGTTAAGTTTACCAGGAAATTTAGGTACCCGTTGTTCGCCCGTGTCATGGAATTCGCAATTTTTAGTTTTATTGAAGAAGATACCATTGATCAAAGAGTAAAAGTGTAGTCAAAACTGTACCAGCTGTTCTCAAATTATTGTTACGTTATGTGATGTCATGGTCGTATCGTAACGTAACGTATTATATCATATTGTATTATATTATACCATTAATATTTATATATTCATGTTAATATTACAAAAGTTTAAAAATGCATCTACGAAAGAAAGGCATCTGTAGAATGCTTCAGGCGTCTATATGAATAAGCATTTACGCATACAAAGGCTCCCAAGTAACTCTTGTGAAATTATTTTAATTGCATCAACTCGATTTTTAGATGCCTTCTAGGCCGTAAAAAATAAGTCTTCTCAAACTAACGATCGTCGTTTGCCCATTTTCACAACTGTCTCCATTCCTCCCCTTAATTAAGAAAGGGAAATCCAAACTCAGAGCGTTAATTTTCCGGGAGAATTCCTCAGCAGCTTCAGCTCAGCGAGACATTCTATTTCACTTTCTTACCTTTTTTGCATCCGCCATCCACGGTCACGTGCTCGCCGAGGAAGCGGGGAATGTGGCGTAAAAGCGCTTTTCTTTGGAAACTTCGTCGCGTGTGAAGTTGGCGAAGTTCCCGAGCGCCCTCTCCGGTCAGGTGCACTTCTGCTCGGAAAAAAATCGAGGGAAAAGCAATTAGTCGACGTTAACATGTACGTACGTATGTCCCTTCATTTTCTCCCCATCAAGTCTACTTTTAAGCCTTTTTAAACTACTGAGTTTACATTAACAAATGATTTTGCCTAAAGAATGTGAGTTTTGGTGATATAATTCATTAATTAACCCTGTTCCTCACTTTTTCGCTGCAGTATAAAAATTTATAAGCTGACATGACGTTGTAGAAAATTTCGGAGAACTATATATCCAATCAGCTACTCAGGAACATTTATCCTTCATTGGTGGGTATTTATTAATGCATACATATATACAATAGGTTCCGCTTAATATTATCACTGGTTATTGTTATCAGCCGCTTATTGTTATCAAATATAGGATTCCAAAACCAAATTTAGTGTAAGAAATGTAATTTCCTCCGCTTAATGTGATCACATCCGCCACTTATTATTATCAATTTAAAAATAGGATACAAGTGCGTATAACCATTCTTTTCTTGTTTAGTGAACACATGTGGCCAGCGGAGATTACTAGATTCAGTGCATATGACGGATAGTGCCTGGGAGTTATTATCCGAAAAAAAAACAATCAGAAACTGTTTCCGTAAAGCAGGTTTTAGTCAGTCAAGTGTCGCGGAAAATATTGACGAAAGCAAAACTATGCCTTCAATAGAAAATAGCTTCATTAATGCTTCAGATTTTGAGGCGTGGGTGAAAATTGATGAAGATCTTGCCACAACAGGTGATCTTACGGTAAGGGATATAGTTGATGATATTAAACCCAACAAACCTGTAATTGAAGATGACGAAAGCTCGGATAATGAAGATACCGAAGTTCATCAAATTACCCCAAATGCCTAAGAAATTAAAAAAATCCCTTCAAATATTGCGGAGTGCATTAGAACTCAAGGGAGGAAGTAGTGATGACTATAAACTATTTTACAATTTACAACAACGAATTGAAAATTTAATTACAAAGGATTTAAAGCAGCAAAAACTGGATAGGTATTTTACAAAGTAAATAACATTTAGTCTGGACATATGTATATTGTTTTCTCTCTAAAATAATTTTTAATTTGGGATTATGATTTATTAGAATTGATGTCACCTGTGTTAGATAAATGAGATATGTAATTTGTCATATTTATTTTTTATTTACAATGTGCAAGTCACATAGTGTGAAAGTAAAATAAATAAGATTAAGTAAAACATTTTTATTATGTTTATTATAATCTCAACAATTTTTTTGAAAGCGTCGTTTATTGTTATCAGCCGCTTAATGTTATAAATTTCCATGAACCCAATGTGATCACATTAAGCGGAATCTACTGTATATACATTTACAAATATTCACCCACTAAATTTTATCATTTTACCCAGGACTTGAAGCTATTTTTGCGAATATATAGACGTGCAAAGGCGAAAATATAATTTTTAAATATCATGAGAACATATTTTGCGTTTGTTTATCCACTAATATAATCGTTTTGTTCGTCCGCGTCTGGTGAATTATTTCTACACCGTTCAAGTTGGAGCAACCAAATTTTCAGGGATTGTTCATGACTAGAAGCACTTCCCTCGGTTGAAATTTGCAGACTCTAGGAGCAGCCTAAGTGGGGTAGTGGGGGCACTATTAACAACAAAACATTAAATTAGTGAACTACTTCTACACCGTTAAAGTTAGAGCAAGCAAATTTTGAGGATAGGTTCGGTTGATGACAGTCAGGAATCTTATTGTGATGGGGTCCGTTCATGTCCGTTTTCCTTTTAGCAGGATTTTTAAAACCCCTTATTAACTAGCTATACGGGGACGTAACTACGGTAAAATTTCATTTTGTTCAGGTTGCTACAGTAAAAAAACCGCCAATTACATCAGATTCATCAGTTATTTCTTTACTTGTTTGTAACTGTAATTTTTCGACAAACGCAAGGCAATATCCAAAATAAAAAAAATATGTGGCAGCATAAATTATCCAAGGGAAAGTCTATTAGAACCGATAGCCACGTCTGTGACTTGCCAGCAGGTGCTGGTAATTACCTCGAGAATGCACGGGTTGCATCCTAAATCAATAGGGAGGGAGAAATTACTCAAGTAAATTGATGGCATGATCTATTCCTCTTGTGTCGCAGAGAGTTGGTTCTTAAATCGGGGTAGCATCATTATCCACGTGAAGAATAAACTCTCACGGGAACTCTCGGTAGATCAAATGCACTCATTTCACCATAGAAACATTTACAAATCTGCGTTATGTTGTTTTTTTTAGGTGAAAAATATGAAGTTTTGGAAAATGTCACCTTCCACCCTGGCTCTTGGCTTACACAGCATTTTTCTCGGCGAAGCATCCCTTATGTGTTTTCATTCCCAGTAACCTTCTTTTTTCCCCATTTGCTTTTTCCTACTTCCGAGACAATCCATTAAGAGCCGACTTTTGAAACTTTTGTCATCGTCTAAAAGAGAGCTCTTAAAGCATTACGGCTTCTTCGTCCCCGTTCCCTATTTCTCCCTCTCTCTCTCCATCCACCCTTTCTTTTTCTAAACATTCCACTCCTATCTCTCTCTTCTTGTTTATCCCTAACACTTTCTTAAAGCACTTCTTCGCCACTTCCTTAAGTCAACAAGGGATAAGGGTGAAATATTCTGGCATTGGTTCTCGAGAAAACGTCTTTAAACGCTGTTTAATGGAGATGCTCTCTGAAAACTGTATTGATCATTTAAACAACCTGGGCCGTATCCCTCGAATAAGAATCTTTTATAACTTTCCCTCAAGAGATAAAGGAAAAAAATTCGGTCTCATAAAAACTAAGTATGTGTAGAGAAGAATGTTACACGATTCCAAATCAGAAAACTTTGAATTCAATTTTTTGTTCGGTGTCGCAAATGAAAAATGCGGGAAAAATTCTCTTATTGTTCTTCTGATGAGATGAAAGATTTTTTTCGTCCCTGAGTTATGAAAAACCTCGAAGTTGATTCGCTAGATTACTTCCCGAGCGCAAAGCAAGATGAGAAAATTAAATAAAGAAAGTTTTTCAATTTGTATAATTCTAAAGGATTATGTCTTGTGACGCCATGGTTTGGATTAGCATTGATAAAATGTAGCCGAAAAATTAGTAGATTGAGCTTTAAATTCTTTAAATTACATTCAATTAACAGGGCAGCTTTGGGAGAACCTCAAACATTACTCTTGTTAAGTTCCCTTGTGTTTTCATCAATATTTGATGGCCTATTCTGAAACTATATCTCTACTGTAATCAAATAGCATTATTAATTTGCCGTTTATAAGCAGTTTGAAAATTAATACTCCAAGGCAGGTTCAATTCAGATAAATTAATTAGTTCCAGGAATTCATTCGGTTTGGTGATCAATTAAATGATTAATTTCAATGTGTAAACTCATAAGCCAATTTTAATAAAGGCGAAAAATTGATAACATGAAAATTAGTGGAGTTAACAGAAACATACGAAGATTATCTCCTAAAATGTATGCCTACCATTCGAGATAACAAAAAAATAAGCGGTTCACATTAACGTAACACCTCGTACTTTTTTTCTCGGTAGTACTTCTTTATTTAGCCAAGATGACCAAGATGGCTGCCCTATTATGAAAACTCGGAGTGCTTATTTACGGGATGATATTATTTTACGCATCTCGCTCTCGCAGGAACCGAGATTAAATTCTCAATGGGACAAGCAAAGTTTCAGAATTTCCATTTAATCTGAGACTCCGGAGAATATACAGCTTGGTCTTGTTTGAGAAAATATAAAGCACAGAACTCTTGCGGCTTAAAAATTACGGTGCGTCGTATCTGGATGCCAATGTTAAAATTAACGGCAGTTTAATGTGCTCAATTGCTTTTCAGACGGACAAAATACTTCAATAAAACGAGAAGCTGCCGTATTTTTATTTGGTTTCTGGATTAAAAATGAAAGTGTTAAACAATCGTTCGTTACTTGAGATGTCATTTCGTCGAATTGAGTGAATAAAAAAACTAACGTCGCTAGTACGATTAACTTAAAATCACGATTTATTTATTCCTGGGGGATTTATAAGGAAAAGTTGTTATCATCTATGATATATGTGAGGCGCAGTGGAGGAAAAGACCCGGTTGCATTTAAAAATATGTGGGCGAGTGGAAATGCAACGCCGCCAAAGCACGCTCAATTTACTAAGCATAGTCTCTGATGGAGTTTTTAAAAAAACTCATTTCGTAATTAAAAGAATGATAACAAAAAATGCCGAGCTAAATTTTCATAGCAAAACCATGACAAGTGCTATAAAAGGTAAGCACGTAATAGACTAAACCATCATTTAGTACACGCGAACTATGTAAGGTATATTTTATGATCGTTTAGAATATATTTTCAACACTAGATTATAATTTAATTTCTCAATTTTTATGTGATAACGTTATCGTCCTCGCTCGATGACTTGAGAAGAGTAATCTCATGCAATATATTTTTCTTTCAAATTTTCCTCCTTCGTCCCTTTATCTTGTGCGAACTTTTGCTATATGTGAAAAATGAAACGACATAATCCCCAGCGTGCAAGCTTGGAAAAATAAAATCCGGATTTCTTCAAAATTTACGAAAATGTAAAAATTAGGGAATTATTTATCAGTTTGAAATCCCATTATTTTATCCCCTAGAGGGTTACATTGTTAAAAAGAACGTAAGTTTTAAGATTCTTTAAGATAACTTGTTAACAGTTATTTTTATGCCTGTCATTTTTATGTAGGAAAAGTGTTATTTAATCAGGTAATATCTTATTTGTTTTAGTATATAAATAAAACTTGATAAATATATCTGTAAAATTGACTGATATAAAATTGTAATTGCGAAAGTTTGAATGCGAAACTTTCATAATGAATGTCACATATATAAGATGTTTCCATATTTTTATGAATATCAACAATTTATTCCAAGGAAGGCAGCTCAAAGGCAGAGTATTTTGAGTTAACATATTTGGTACTTAAAGTCATACAATCGAGAGACTATTAACAATTGATTAAAAAAATTCAGAACGTTTGCAAATTATTTAATGATGAAAATATGTCCGAATGACAATGATATCCTTCTCTAATGTCTGGCTATCTAATGCGAATGCTCATTTAACGTAACAAACAAGTTTTTTTTATGAAACGGCATCTGTATTGAGCAACATCAACAATCCCTTAGATAAGCCATTTCATTCAGAATTTTAGAAAATGAAGAAAATAGAATATCGCGTTAAAACAATTGATAACCGGGATAAGCTTATGGAATGTATTCAATGGATGTAATAACTCTCGCAGCCATAAAAGGGTTGAACAATTCAGGTAGGTACACATCACAGCTAACAGGTAGCCATCCTGAAAGGTAGTCGATGATATTTTTTTAGAAACTAAGATGGGTGAATAAACACCGAAGGCGTCTACTTTGCTGCTGAAATGCGTAACTGGTTTAAAGAACGGCTTCATCACCACGGGAGTTAAGAGGCTGATACATTCAAGAACTCAGCAATACTCGAGGATATTTTGCATTTCAAGAGAAATATACTCCAAGGCCAGGAGTTCTTTCATCTCTGGATTATATATCCAGGAAGAGATAGGTAGGTGAGGCGATTGAGAGATCCACAGAAGAGGAGATATGGGTCCACGGCCGGAGCGGTCTACTGAAAGGAGGCAGTGTGGATGCAAGGGTCATAGCTATTGATTGGACTCTGAGAGGAGAGGATTTGAGAGCTACAGCGTAGAGATATCGCGGAAGAGGATTTCGGAGCCGTAAGAAGTGATCTCCCAGGAGAGGATTTAGAGTAGGAAGGAGCAAGGGGAGGGAGGTAGAGGAAGCACGCACCCATGTGCCCGTCGAAAATAAATTTAAGATCCTCAGCAAGCTACGATCTCTCGCGCTATGGGACCGGAAAGATGGGGGAAGGGGGAGCGAGTGGGCGATGGAAAGCCCGTCGGAAACCTAAGTCCTGGAATTCCCTCCCGTAGGTCCTTTAAATCTCTACAAACACGTAGATCCGTGAGTTTTTAACACAGTTACCTTAAAGGAGGCTCGGTTACAGAGCTGGTCTTTTTATTTTCTACTCGGCTGGTGGTGGGATGTTCGAATATCGGGGAAGAGAGAGATCCGTACCTTAGGTTGGTGTGCTCTGAAGTATGTGGATAAATGGAAAACCCGGTCCTTCAGTGTGTGGCTTTAAGCCGACCGATCCCACGGGTGCATTTTGCAATAATGGGATAATGCAAGCGCTGGGTATCCTGCCGCCGTTCATTGCGTGTTTGGAAGCGTGATGGTCAACAAAGAAGTGGCGACGCGGTTGCGTTTGCCTTGGCAGCAGATCTTCACGCGAAAATTAATGGCGGCCTCATGAGGTAACAGTGTTACATCCTTCGATGGGAAAGAGATATAACATTCCTTATTTTTTCTTTTCCGATTAAGATGTTGAAATGCCACGTTTAAATATTGAAGCTTCGATTCAGTCTAGCAAGCGATACAATCCTTCACCATAACCTTTCTTTACTACAATTTCTCCTAATAAACATTTCTCACATACATTTAAATTAGACGCATCCCTGCCTCTTTTCCGTGACTCATAACATAATTAAATAACCTATATTGACATCCATCTACGTCTTCGTATCCTTAAAGATAAACAATCCACAGGAAAATAAAATATGTTGACCTAAATAAAAATGTTAACAATTTTTGTTCTCTTTCCTTTAATACCGTTGAATTTCAGACGCAGAAAACAACTAAAAACATATATTTAAATGTTCCAGCATTTATCCTTCCAATTCCAAATTGATGTTTGCTTTAGCTGTTCGCGCATAATTCGTAACTTCCGTTTTTTCTTATGAATTCTAATGGAAAGGACAAACAGAGCGCATTTCGCGAGATCCATGCGAGCTTTCTCCGCTCTGAAACCTTACGAAATCTCGCGTGTTACAGTCGTTTGCAAGGAAAGGGAGGAGGCAAGCAGGTTAACCCAAGTCACGAGAACAATAAAAGAGAAGAAAGGGAAATGACGGTCCTTGCATAAGATGATCTCATTAAATAAATATAAAGAGGTAAGGAGTGGAGGAATATAGGAGAAGGTACGGAGATTGTGTGCAAAGTCACGAGAACTTATTCTCGAGTAGTGCGCCAAATCTAAAGGAGGTTGTAATAATTTTTTCCTCTTCTCTTGTAAAGCGCTAAATATTAAAAATCCTGAAGAATTTATGTTTTTGTGAAGGTTTCTATAATTTTAGCCATTTATTGTATCAAAAAGTAATTAACGCCGCAGGTATTTTTTCTATTTGCGCGGCAGTTTTTGGAATTGCGTGATTGTAAACATTAAACTCGAAAACATTGGAGAAACTGCCTAAAAATATAGCCCCGACTTTTCCATTATATCCAGTCTTATTGATATGAACCCTTTATTAATTAGCTGGAAACAAAGTAAAGAATTTAGCTCATTTATTCCGCTTTTGCCTTCTACCATTCATATCATCACCAGTACACCACTAACTGACGGAAAATCAATTCCTCTTTCAGTCGTTTTCCGCCATTCTGTTCTTTCTTTATTCTGATCATTCAATCTCTTAAAACAAAGAAAAATGTATAAACTCATTGAAAAAGATTAGCGGTTCATAAGAAATTGTCGTAGAAAAATTTACATCCCGCAGAGCTATTAAAGGGAAAAG
Organism: Tanypteryx hageni; assembly: GCA_028673005.1. Taxonomy (NCBI): domain Eukaryota; kingdom Metazoa; phylum Arthropoda; class Insecta; order Odonata; family Petaluridae; genus Tanypteryx; species Tanypteryx hageni. The sequence continues at coordinate 99,513,757 of CM054116.1, forward strand.
GAAGCTTTTGCTGACATTAATCATTGTATCTAATTTAACTTTCAATGTATAACGTCCATTCGTTAAATATATTTTTGTAAAAGCTTGCAAAAACAGCTGAAGAAAAACTTGCTTAACAAAACGCATTATCCTACAGCAAGTAAACATTAAGTTAAAAATTTTCAGGGGATTATAAGTCTCGTTTTGCCTAACCAATACCCACAGCAGCGTCCAATCCACACGCGAAATTTAATTCGCAAATATTTTGCGGTCACCTAAATTCTTCATTCAGCGAGAATTCATTATCCGGTAGCAAAAATGAATAAATTCGACGAAATCCACCATTATTATCCGCCCATTTTATTCGCGGAGCGGAGGAGGCGAAGCGAGAAATGAACGCGGCCTTTGTTCCAACGCTTTTCCCATTCAATCCTTCGGATATTTTCGCATTCTCATTTTATTTGCGCTCAGCCGCATTGTCTCTTTCTTATGTGTTGCCAGCTTTCCCTCTCTCTCTCTGCCAGAGCGATTTTTTCGCGTTGACGCGGAAACAATGAGTTTGGCATCGGAGCCATGGCAACCCTATTGAGCACGAATCCATCTTCCCATCCGGTGTTACTTCCACTCCCTAGGTTTGAGAGAGAGAGAGAGAGAGAACTTTAAAAAAGGTTTTAATTTAAAAAATACCCGTTGTTTTCAAAGTTTAACAAAGGGATTAAGAGAAAGCGAGAGAGGCTGAAAGACGGAATCGCGAAACGTAATTTATTTTTCGCACACGCGGATTTGTTGCGTCGCGAGTGAATGATGAAAGCTACCAGAGATGGTTTTTTGGATACGCACTCAGCGGGAGGAAAGGGGATAGAGAAGAGGGAGGGAGGAGGTGAAAAAGGAATGAGTCCTGGAGATGAAGAAAGTAAGGATGCTAATGAGAAGGATGAGAACCAAAAATATTTGGGCGAGGAAGAGAGCGTGAATGGGATATATTATTAGAAAGGACCCGGGGTGGTGAAAGGAGAGGGAGAGAGGATGTGAAAAGCAAGGGAAGGAAAGGTAAGATGAGAGTGCGGGGAGATAAGAACGAACGGGATATTCATGAGAACGAACGTCCTATGGAGATAGATTAGTTTTCTCAATCTCGCAAAAGGAACTACTCTCTTTCAAGGTTCAGCGTAATTTAGTCGCACCTCGCCTCAAGAAAGAAGAGTATCGTATATGGCCGTAGTTGACAAAATTGATACATCAAGCAATCGCTTAGTGAAGCTCATAGCACTGATAAACTATTAAGCTCTGACATCCATAAAAAAGAAGTTTGCTTTCTCAACGGTTTTATGGCTGGTGCTAAATAGTTTGTCCATTACATTCCAGCCATTAAGAGAGCTCGATAGCTCTTAATTGAAGATACAGTACGGTCAAATCCATCTAGCAGAAAATAGAAAACCTAAAGTTGAAAAAAATATAAACCTAGTGATTGATTTATCTGGTCAAAAATTATGTACTTCACACTTCACAGAAACACTCAATACTCAGGTTTAGCGGCTACTCCAATTGGAACCATCGAGTTACGTGAATAGATGCTATTAATCGAAAGAAATTTGTTCTACGATATTTTTCATCAGGCACGCACCTTCACACACACAGACGCACAGGGAAAAGTTTGCGAAGTGAAAGAAAAAGAGGAAAAAGGGAGATGAGAGGCAAAAACACGAGCCTTTGCGTTTTATACCTAGTGAAGGGAGAGGCACGCTCTCTCCCTCTTCTAAAACACGTCGCTTGTAATGAGATGGAATAGTTTGACGCCTCGCTGTGCCTCTTTCCCGCAAAGTGATACAAAAGAATGACAGAGGAGTTGTTTACATGGGCGAGGAGCGAAGAATTCTGAAGAAGAAAGGAAATAAATTAGGAGAAGCGCCGTCTGGGAAGCTGTCGAAAGATAAAGTTCTCCTCTTTCTAAGGTTTTGATGAATGCGGCCGAGGTGAGTCGTGGAGTGACGAAACAATATGTCAGATGAGAGAAAAAAATAATCATCACGGCGGCGCATTGTGGCCGATTCTCTCGAATAAGAGGACTGTGAGAGCATATGGATGTAGGAAAAAGGTATTCCTACATGTGCTCGCGAGTTATAACGATTTTCGACAGAAATACATCTGCGGACCAGTTTCTCTATTCTATAGAAACCATCATCATCATAATTAATGTCAGCACACTGATCCGTGATTATATGCGAAACCGGGTCCTCCACAACGTCACGTCTTTCGCAAGCATCCTTTCTTGGAGCCTCTCTGTGATCTCCAAGTCCTCTTTCCTCTTCTCTTGGCCGTTTCCTTTCAATTTCTCCTTCATTCACACCTTAAGGCATGTAGCGGCTTATCAATAAATCCAGTGAGTATTCCTTTCTTATTGGGTGGTTCGTCATTCTTCTTAGTAGAATATCGATTTACTAAACTCTTCGATTAGTCGTAGTGATAATTTTTTCTGGCCAGCACAAGTTTTCTTTTAAATGGTTATTATTACAATTTTCGATAGGTTGAACTTTTTCATACTTCCCTTGTAGACCGGTCAAATAAGACATTTTAGGGGAAGTAATTCATAAAGTTTTGAAACTTGGCACATTTGTCCGTTAGAGCAACCTAACTAACATATCAAAAGTTGACATTCCTGTCGCGTACGAGTCGGCCACTATGGCGCCGAAATGGTCTCCGGAGCACGACCCGCGATTGGTTTTTCGCGAATAACTCGGAAACTGTCAACTCGACGACAAAAATTTACGTAGACAAATTCGGGATGGAAGAAAGTATCCAATTCTCTTCTTTCTATCCAGACAACAGAGACACCTGCTCCAGTGAAGATCATGGAATGCAATTGTAAATCAGGTTGCTGAAAAAGCTGTGGATGTGTAAAAGCTGATCTGCGCTGCTCTGTCATGTGTACCTTCTGTTACGGCAGCGGCTGTTTTAATTCGGATTCAGAAGTTGAAGATCAATTCGAAGGTGGAGAGTCTTCGATTGAAATGCCAAATGATTATGACACCTATTACTTATGTTAATTAATTGAAAGAAACAGTTTATTAGTGCCTAAAGGGGATACCAGTATAAAAAACGCGCCGGGAGCTCTACCGCAGCTGGTGGTGTGAAAACGAGCTCACAACACTTGATTTTAAGTACATTTTTGATGATGCTGTAGCAGGCGAAACCAGTCGGATATTAAAATTGCGCGGCCTGAGTTCCGCAAAAAACGTCCATTTTATGCTATGCTATTGCAATAGCGAAAATAATGCATATAACCTTTCTTATAGAAAATTGCATTCTCTACAAATTTGTTTGCGTACATTTTGCCATAGAGTTGACCGTTTTCGAGTTATTTGCGAAAAAAACCAGTCTCGGGTCGTGCCCCGGCGGCCATTTTGGCTCCATAGCGGCCGACGCGTATGCGACAGGCATGTCAACTTTTGATATGTTAGTTTGGTTGCCCTAACGGACAAATGTGCCAAATTTCAAAACTTCATGATTTATTTCCCCTAATCGTCAAAAAAGTGTCTAATTTGACCGGTCTGTTGATGTTCGGTTATATTTCACAATTTTGCTTTATTCATCCATTTAATTTTCTACGGCCTCCTTCATGTTTGCATTTCTTAGTTTGCCGTGAGCGACAGGGAACGAAACTCGCACCACATTTCACTTTGTTGCGTTTGGATCTCGTCGCGCTATTTATACAACTTATCTCTAAGAGAGTTGATAATTAGGACTCACTACGGATAGGAACCACTGATCAAGTCGCCCTCCATCGACTTCCCGGTAAACAAATTCTTGGTTTTGGTGCCCTCGAGCGAAAACAGCTCGTTAAAATTCTTTAGAATTTCCATACATTTACGGTTAGTCGAGGGAGGTGGTTTAAAAATCAAATTAATTTCGATTCGCGCAACGCATTATATCCCCAATTCTCTCCTTTTACCTTTGCCGCGAACTCCTTCCGTCGTTTCTTCTTCGCTCCATTCCCTTATGCCCGCCACCCTCTACTTCCTCCTTTCTCTATCTCCCTCTCTTCTCTTTCCCATTCTCCACTTTTCATTTCTGTCAGTACCTCGCTCTCTTCCTCTGGCACGTTGGAAGCCTCCCACTCTACCTTTACCTCAATATCACTTTTTCGTCTTCTTTTGCATATTTTTACTGGTTCTTCCTCTTCATCGTTTCTCTCTCATAAAAAATGTTCAATACAAGTACATAACTCCATAACTCGAACTTCTATAACTCGAATTTTCCATAACTCGAAGTGAATTAATTTTACCGGGAAAAATCTCTACGGGAAAAACGTATTTCCCTAAGTCGAATTTTCTATAACTCGAATATTTTTTGTTTCTCTTAAAGTTCGACATATGGAAGTTCCATTGTATAGTATAGTATAGAGGAGGAATAAAATCATTTTTTTACCATGCTATATGCAGAACTGATGTAGCAATCACATGATTGCCATTCTCTCGTGTTAAAGTAGTAACTACCGCGAGTGCATATTTACATGTGACTTTCTCACTATGCACAGGAACTTTTCGGAGGTTTTTTCAACCGCCTTGCCTTTGTGGGTGTAGGTCAGTGTTTTTAGCCCACAAATTTCAAACATCTTCACATTATTTGATATCTTCGTATTTCCTTCGCTCGTTAAAATATAAGTCCAACATTTAAAAATGTGATATTTTTATTGTATTTATTTTTCTATTTTTCTTCATGCTGTAAATATGTAAAAATTAATATTTAACTGCAATAAACGACGAAGCGTTAAATTCAACCGCAAATTCTCAATTTAGCACGAAACGAGACGTTTGTCTTTTGTCATTTATTCCTTTCTCCTCTTCTTCCTTCCTTCTGTCCCTCAACATAATTCTCCCCATACACTCCCTAACTCTTTACTTCTCTGATTGCACGTATATCCCTCTTTCTCTGAATTTATCGCGCTTCTTCCTCCCGCTTGTTCTTCAACTCCCTATACTCCCATTACTTTCCCTTTTTTCCTCTCCTACTCCCCTTGCTTCCTCGGGACTTCTTCCCTTTTCCTCGAGGATCCACTGGAACGACGGCAATTCTCCAATTTCAACTTTTTGAAACGGGAGGAGTTGAAAAAAGTAAATATATATATATATATATATATACATATAAAATCTCTTTTTTATAGTTGCGCGCATCGGAATATTCCCCATCGGCGAGCGTGAAAGGGTCTTTTCTTCGAGGGCCGGGCAAATTTGAACAAGTAACTTTTACCTATTCCTTCAAGTCTCTGTTTTCTAAGTGAGTTATCCGGAGAATTTCCTTCGGGGAAAACTTGGCTCTTCTGAAATCACGGGTTGTGTGTTGGCATAATACCTACTCTCCCAGGAATAGACCGCTCACGTCAGGAGAGGTTTACATTTCCATGGCGGAGGGAGTGAGCGAGAGAAAGTTCCTTGCGCCCCCCCCCCCCGTGGCCCCCTCTCCTTCTCCACCTTGAAAATTGACCCCCGTGGAAACTTCATCAAGTATTGAGACCTTTCGGATCTCTCTCTCCCAAGGAGACGCTTTACGTGCCTATAAAAAAGGCAGGAGGAATATCGTCGTTTTAATAATAAAAGTTTTGGTTCGCGCTGGATCGCTGGAAATTAATATCAATGGAAGGCTTAAGGTATTTTTCAAAGTCTGGTGTGGAGGGATTTGCGGGGAAGGGATTAGTGGTATATTTACGAAAATCCTTTGACTTAATAAAATGTTTCTCGAGCGTACATCCCACGTGAGTCACTTTCATTTCTGGAAGGCTCCCAACAAGTGTCTACTTATGGGCGGTAGGCTGAATGCGAAGAATGAAGTTTATAAAATGCCTAAAATGGTTTATTATAATATTGTAGAGGCGAACAAATTTTATACCAGTTAATCAGTCAGGTGAATATTTGCTTTGTTAAAATAAGACGATTTATTTCGCTAGCATCGAGTTTCCTCGTGTCGAGGTCACTTAAGTCTTCTATAACTAAAGTATAATATTAATTTAAGGTAATTTCAGTTAAAAAACTCCTAGCTAAAATAATCGATTATAATGAACCTTCATGAATTCTTTTTTATCCAATGTTATGTTAATAGCAAGATACGGGAAATATATTTACTAATAAAATGGCAATGACAAAATATTCAAATAATAATAGTGACATTTGGTGAATTTACCAGAAAATAACACGATTTGCGGAGAATGAGAAAAAAGTGAAGCGGACAACAGCCATCCCTTATTATCGGAAGCCCGTGTGGATTACAAAAACGGCCTTGAACGCAAGTTTCTATATTATTTTTGACTAGCTAATTACCCGGACTTTGCCCAAGGTTTACAGTTTCGAATTTTTCGTGCTCATTTCACTAGCTAATATTTTCATTCAAATTAAAGGTACTCTCCAGATAAGTGACCGATACTCTCCTATAATTGGTATGAACAAATTAAATAGAGATTCAAATTTGATATTTTGCTAAGAATAATCAAAATAAGTTGTATAGTTTTACAAAAAATAACACGGGCCTCTAGTCAGGGTATCATTTGTACGGCACCATCCTCCCCCTCTCCAAGAAACAAAAAATCTGGCACTGAGGTGCACACCCTCAAGGTCTCTTTAGTAAGTGTACAAAATTTAAAGTCTCTAAGTTTCTTGGTTTTCGAGAAATGCAGCAGTACCGCGATTCCCAAACTATGGTACGCGAAGATTCTGCCAGTGGTACGCGAGTTTAGTGTTAGCATTCACCCATGGAACTGCAGAACGAGTGACCACAGAGAGGGACAGACTATTGCCCGCACCGTCCGGACGCGTCCGCTGCTCCGCTCATGGCTCACAGTCAACTGCCGACGTATCGTTACTCGTTTGTTTGCGTTTTCACGTTGCTATTTTAAACAAAATTATTCTGAACTGAACTAGGTAAGAAACTCGTTTGTTTCAATTAATTCCATTCCTGAAAATATGAACGTGAGGGAAAAGAACCAGCTAAATATCCCATTCTTTCTGACATAGCGTTGAAAATTCTAATCCCATTATGCACGACTTATCTATGTGAAACGGGAGTTTCTACTATGTTGGTAATTAAAAACAAAAATCGAACAAGAATGAACCTCGAACCGGACCTTCACTGGAAGTTAACTAACATTAAACCAAATATTAAAATGCTATCTACATATATCCAAGCTCATCCATCGCATTGACTGATTTTATTTTTATTTTAAGTATGATAAATGCGAAAAAATAATTAATTTTTCAGTACTACCTATTTTATCTGCTTACCTTATATTATTTTTAAAATGCCTCTTTCGTTAGTAAAGAAATATTTTTAAGTTCATACTTATTATGTGGAACGAAGAAATTTTGCGACGTTTTCGGTGGTACGCGAAAAGAAAAGTTTGGGAACCTCTGCTGTAGGGTATGATTTGTATGGCACCCCCGCCCCCTCCCAAGGATTCAACGCACATTCTCAAGGTCTTTTTAGAATCTGTACCAAGTTTTAAGTCTCTTAAGTTTCTTGGTTTCCGAGAAATGTTGTCTATACACACAGACAAACAAAAGCCACCTTTTATTATAATAGAAGATAACGGGGCCGTGCCAAGACATTTTGCCAACTGAGGCAAGTTATAATTTGACGCGTGTAATTTATTTACTTAACACTTTTAATTATACTTTAGTTGAAAAGATAGGAAATGATAAAACATGTATTTATTCATACCGTATAACTACTTTTATTTAAAAAAACAAAATTAGGTACATTCTGTTTCGCGTATAATTTTAATTAGAATACATTTACTTACACCGAACAAAAACATAATTACCTAATTATGCGTATCTCTTTTCCAAATCGTAAACCTTAAAGATAAATATAACTTGATTAACTGAAATGCACCTCATACATACCTTCGAGGAGGGTAGACGGACACGGTGAGCAAAACGAAGGAAAGCCTGAGGAGCACAACATCGTCGCAAATGGCATGTTTGAATTTCCTCGAATTTCTATCCTCAAAACTATCAATTTTAATTTCTTTGTTGTTTAGGTTACTGTGAAATGAATAATAGACTAGGAATAAAAAGTGCTTCAAAAGACCAGAATAAGTCTTGCGAAGCCATTAGCTTGGCCGAGGGAAGGCAGGAAAGGATTTTAATGTGCCTTTTACCTCATATCGCTCATTATTCTTTCCTCAAACATATTTTCCTTGAGAGTGGAAATTTAACTGATAGACCTTATTTGACGAATAATCGGCTGAATCTGTTGCTTCTTTTGTCCTCAAGCGCTATAGCCGGCACATGTCCGACACTATTCACCCCTAATGACCACTCTGGCAATTTGCTAGACAAGATTCCTAGTTCCTCCTCTTCCTGCTCGCTTAGCTTACTCGTCTACATTCATGACTCAGCTGAAGCATGGTTAAAATACCTGTTTCCTTTCTTCTGTGAATTTTTTTTGTAAAGGTTTAAGTCGCATTAAAGACCAAGGAAAAATTACATAATAGGCAAACGGTTTCTCCCTTACTATTAAAATTTTGTTGTTGTGGAAATAGTACCAAGTTATCGACCATTAATGCGTGTTTAATTTCATTTAACATGTAGTTACCTAAAGTTGAAGACGAAATTTGGAGACTACGGTGTACAGAATGGAAATAAATAAAAACTCCTGAACCGTAAAATAATCCAAGTGAGCAATCACACGTCAATAAGAGAAAAATAGACAACAGGTCCTTGTAGGCCATCGCCTTGCAAACTTTTAAGTATAAATTTAATTATTTTTATTTTTCCCCCTCTATTTTTCTCTTATTGAAGTGCGATTGTTCACTTGGGTTATTTTACGGTTCAGGAGTTTTTATTTATTTCCATGTAATTACCTAGGTAGACCTATTATGGAGTTCCACATATTGGCCTCTTCAATGACTTTTATGGCGCTTAATTACTTTCATAAGAATGTCCACGTATTCCGAGAAGAGTGAATTATTCTCCTGCATTATTCTTCTATTACCTCGGGTGTGACTGAATATGGCATTTACTGGATGCACAACTACTACAACTACTGTTTTAAATTTCGATAAAGAGAACGCTTAGCTTTTATCTCATATCGATGTCTTGTAAAAATAATTGTTTTATTTTAGTAAATAGAATATAACATCCAATATAAAATGAACAGCGATAAATAATGCGCACTAGAATTTGAAAGAGATAATTAGCTCTAAATGGAAATTTCACCATGCTTCATAATCGCAGAAGGATGTCTGTAACTACCGCGAAATGTGGAAGTTACAGAACTATTTTTGCTGCGATTATGATGAGTAAATTCTACAAAGTGGAATCTGATTTCATCGATTGGATTAATCAGACTTCTTTAATTTATTCTGGATCAATAGTTATCGATGTATTCATAGATGTAGAAAAACTAAGGGACCTTAGCGTATAAATGTTTGCCTGTCAACATTTCGTTAAATTTTTAAAAACTGTTTAAACTGTTAGAAAAACCTTAGTTATAAATCGTCGTTAGAATTAAAACATTAACTTGGTGGGAACAAAGAAAAATCGTAGTAGAAGCTTTTAGAATGATTTCCCTTGCACTAAGTTTAGTAAAAATGCCACATCTTTTGCTCCATTTCCTGCGTCAAATCTTCACCCTTTATTTCCTTCGTGAATCGTGAACTCTAAAGTGCCCTTTTTATTTCTCCTTTTTCAAAACTTAACCTTGCGCGCCCCTTTGATGTGATGTGGTCATTCTGTGATAAAATGTTGTGTGTGTTGAGTATGTCGGGAGGAATTTCTTTCATCACATGAGAATACCTTCCTCACCGATGGAAATTTTACACTACACCAAAGGTAGAGAAACGTCGTTCTTTCGGATACGAGGTATCAGATTCCCCCTTTCATTTCTAGTTTCTGTTTAATGACGTTTAGGCCACAATTAATATTAGTGCGCCTAAAATTTTCAATCAGGATATGTCATCATTAGATATGGGTTGAATGAGATTAAAGTGAACGCAAGTTTTTAGCTAAAAATAGATTAAACAGTTTTATAAAATTTACATAAGTCCTTGGCACGGACTAATGACAATAAAGGAGAACGCGAAGCAAGACTGGAGAGAGAAAGGTTGACAAATAATGTGGTCTATAATATATAATATAATAAGGCTTGGTAGGATTCGATTTAAATCGATAAACATCGAATTCGTAAAAATTTCAAAATCGATGAAAATGAATTGTTGTCTATAAGTGTGGATTTATAACTACTAAATTTTCTATAATATTATTAGTCAGGATTTTTAAATTTGCATTACCAACCTCAAATTTAATATATTTTCGAGACAAACGTCCAAAACAAAAGTGTGTGTATTCATTTTTGGCTAATCAACCTATATTATTATAGCCATAGCTCCTTCCACACCGAACACACATTAGCACCTAGGGGGTCAACGGCTTAATGTCCCTTCCGAAGGACGGAACGCTGACTTTGCGCGGTCTCCTCAAACCACCGGGCGACCTTGAAAAAATCCTACTTTCGCAGGATTTGTGCCCGCTGCCCTTTTGAGCAGCAGGCTAGTAGCAGCCAGGGGCACCCCCCGAAAACAAAGGAGAAAATCGACATTTTTCATAGCAGACAGCGACACTTCATTCAATATTCCATACACTTTCTAAGATCCCTTATGCCTTAAGGATCCATACTGAGCTGACACGGGCACGGGACAAAACAATATCTGTTTATTGCACTCTGTCTTTAATCTCGACCACATCTAATAATCCCCAAGCACCTTTGGTCACTTACACGATATGGTCAGCCTCCATACTCAATTTACTCAAGTCACATGACTTCTGTCGACAACCTTCAAGATGTGAAACGAAAGATTTTCTCAAACTGAATTGATACTGATCCCTAGAACAGGTCTCGAAAGTAAAACTAAATCCTACTAAATTTAACTCATTTTGTGGTTGGTTCGATTAAAAATCAGCTACAACGGGTATATTTCTGGAGCCCTTCCCTATAGTGTTTTCAAAAAACAGTCAAAATTTATATTTTTGGTAGATATACTCAAAAATCATTCTCCGAGTGAGAGAGTCCCATGCTTTTTGTTTCTTGCAATGCCGTAGCATCATTCAATGTCCGTGCTCTGGGCATTTTTGTACAATCACCATCGTTTGTCACTCAACAAGATAAGATTTTTTATTCAAAATATTCATATATGTATTTTGTTGTCCATTATATTAATGTGGCATAAATTTTGTTATTGAATCGTCACGATTTCTTGAATAAGAGGTGCGATTTAACGAGTAAAATTTACTTGTGATTTATTTCGAGAAATTAGCTGTTCCGGGATGGTGGGCGAAGCCAACAAAAACACATGCACCAAAGTTTAGAGAGCATCAAAAAATCCGACATGCGAGGTCTAATTTTATATATAAAGTTTTAGTAAAATTTAATTGGAAGGATCCAATTTATGTAATTTTTATTGATAAAAATAGATATAATGTATTAAAATAAACGCTGATATTCGTCCTCTATTTTTCAGAAAAATAAACGATATTAGTGATCGCTTTTTAGTGCTTTCCGTCATTCCTGAAAAGCACTATTATCTTCGTGATGTCCGTCCGTCCGTACGCATATACGTATCTGGGAAAACTGGCTGAACCGATGTCAACTAAGTTTGGTAGGTACATAGAATCTTCACATAAATACATGACCAAAATAACTTTTGGACCGGATCGACTAAGCAGGATGCCACAATTGCAAAATAAAACCTTTCGGTAATTATGTTTTTGGAAGGAACTAGCGGTACCGATTTCAACAAAATTTTGTATGAAGGAGTTGTGCAACATAAAAAACAAAATCAAGATTTTTAGTATGGATATAGATATCAGGGCTGCCACAATAAAAATAATAAAATGTCTTTTTACAAGTGTTTGTGTTGAACTGTCTGCATCAATTTTAACCAAATGATAAGATCTATAATGTGTGTGTATATATATATATATATATATATATATATATATATATATATATATATATATATATATATATATAACAGCTTACGGAAAAGGAAAGGTAAAATGGATATATGGATGTCAACAAGGTGTTGGGATGAGGAAACCCAGTGAACACTCACCAATCAGACGACTTCAGGTTGGCGAGGCCCCGGGGATGTCGAAGCGACACACGTAAAAGAACACTAAAACACAGAAACGTAGAAGCTTTCGGAATTATTCCCTCATCAGCTACAGACACCTTGTTGACACACACACACACACCCACACCCACACACACCCACACACACACACCCACCCACCCACACACACACACACACGCACACACGCAGACACACACGCAGACACGCACGCGCACGCGCACGCACGCACGCACGCACGCACGCACGCACGCACACACACACACACACACATATATATAATAGTATATTTGGCAAGGATCAACTAAACAAGGTTGCCACAATTACAAATTAATCTCTTTTAGTGATTATGGATTTGGAAGAAAATGGCTGAACGGATGTCAACTAAATTTTGTATAGAAGATTTTCACAACATACCATAATGAAATCACGATTTTTAAAGCGAAGCTAAAGAGCAGGGCTACCACAAAAAAGGTAAAATAATATTTCTTTTACAGGTATTTATAGAGAACTGACCGCATGAGTTTTAACTAAATATGGCATATAATCTTCATGTAAATAAATTACCAAAATAGCACATTTAAACTCGATCGACTAAACAGGGCTACCACAACAACAAGATTAGAATTTTCTTTAACTGTGAATTTGGAAGGTATTGGCTTAGCCGATTTCATAGTAATTTCGTTTGTAAGGCGAGTATAGAATGGCAAAACAAAATGAACATGTTTAGAACGGATCTAAAAAGCAGGGCTACCACAATACAAGGAAAAATATATTTCTTTCAAAGCAAATATATTAGTATACATTTATACTACGGCGAATTTAGCGAAAAGCACTTCTGTGCAATGAAAAACCCGTGTACATCCCCACTTGTTAAGAAATATAAACTTCGAAAACTACCAAGCCTATTAAAATATCTTAAAATAAACGTTGATTTTCGTCGCCGATTCATAGGAAAAATAAACTTCGAAAACTACCAAGCCTAAATATAATATTATAAAATTAGTGCGTAATTTTTAAAAGCTAATCAATTGGGGTCGACGATCTCCAAGCCAAAATATACTAGTACTATACAATAAGGAGAAATTCTACCAAATAATTTTTATCTTTTAGTATTCCTCTTCCATTTAATTTGGGATAGCTGTCTAAATTTTGATCAATACTAGTAAAACGTTTTGCAGCCGCAATATGCTTATTATGGTACTCGACTTCTTGCCATATCATTTTTGCAACTATACATTTATAATTTAATGTAGAGAAAAACGAGAGAAAAAAGCGAACTTCAAAGTTTATTAGAAATTCAAAAAGAGCAAAGCACTACACTTAAAATTCCAAATAGCGTTTTAATTTTACCTTTCATAGTCAATATTTGATGAGTCATAAAAAGTTAAAAGATCAAAATCATAAAGTACATTTCCATATTTTTCAAAGATTTTACGAATGCTAGTTATATTTCTTGAAAAAGAAAAATAGAAATATGAAACTTAATTTCAAAATTATAGCTCAGCAATTTCATCCTTTATCAAGATTATTACTTATATAGAAATTCAGGGACTGGCATATAGCTGCATACTGGTAGATTCCAAGCTCTCTTAAGTAGTTTAAATAGAGTGAAAATATAGAGGCAGACAGATTTGGTTTGCAAATTTAAAAAATTCATGCGCAATTATAACACTTATAGGAAAAGATAAAATTTGAAAGGACAAGTTACGAAAAAATGCTTCTGCGGATTGCTTACTATACTCGTTAAATATGGAAGAGTGGTAAAATAGATTTCGAGTTGAAACACCAAAGGAAAACCAAGGTCTAAGTTTGAATGTTTGCTGTGAATTTTGCGATGCTAATTTCGATACCTATATGTGAGATTGTAAATTTTCCCTCAATGCGAGTTTCAAAGTACTTTATAAAGTGAGTAATATTTAGATTATTTAGAAGTTAATATGACTGGCAAAAATGTGCATAAATTTTATCAGCAAACTTGAAAAACGAAGCAATACAATATGGAATGCGATGTGGCTCTGGAGGGCGAACGGCAGTAAAATAATAACGTGAAGTTGGCCGAAATTAAATATAATTTATATAGTTACAAAATAACCTGGATAAATTAAAAAAAACTTCCACAAAGACGGCTTTTACGACAGCATAACGGCGAAAAGGCAACATGCCCGCTAATTTAGCAGGTCTTAGAGAGATCTTTATGGAAGGCTAGCGGATGGTATTGAAAACGTCTGTCGGCTCAATTAGAATACTCGTCGGCACTTGTCCCTTAGCGGCTTCGATCAAGGGATAAAAGTATCTCCCAAGATGGCACGCACTGACCCTAAACTGTATAAGGTGTAGCATGAGTCATACCAATGTACGTGATAAACATTCGGTTTAAATTTACGACGAGTCTTCTCGCTCGCTCTCCTGATCTAGAAATGGACTAATCGGTAGACAAGGCGTCATTCCTTTGATTAGGTTGTTTACTAGGGTATAGCGCGAGAAAGGCAATAAATATACACTTCAGGCTGAACTAAGTAATGGTTCGAGGAGCTGCTATTAAGCCCTTTAAAGAACCACATGAAACTTAAGATTGTTTCGAGCTGGCAATGTGACGAACTTGAAACTTTAAGAATACGATAAAATTCCTCGAAGCGACTAGCTGTTCTATCCTGCGTGTGCACGCCAAGGGATTCCGTTACAATATTGCCGCTGCGCAGCTTAACAAATGGTATTCTAGGAATAAAGGAACGCTTATGGAAATATTTTCATTGTGGTCACACTTTGGCACCCCTTTCGAGAGGCGCCAGAGGCGGTGACCTCGCCACCTCACCTATCCTCACGGCTCTGTTTGGTAGCATTTATTTGCAACATTCCTGTCAGCAAATTAAGTGCAGTGGGTTATTAAATAAAACTATGCTTTCAGCTCTAAACAGATACGTATTCGGCGAAAAGTAACAAAATTGACACGGAGAATCGAGAATGTTTATTCATGGAAAAATTTAAAATTTTGCTCTAAAAATAGCATCTAGGTTATACATATTATTTCATTACTTAAGGTTCTTCAATTTAAGGCCATAAAGCAGAGTGAGTCGAGACGAATTCTCTCCGCATTCTAAAAATTCCATTTTTTTTGTTCCATTCGGTGGTTATACGCAACTTTACCGCGGTCTTTCAAAATGAACACACTCGTTCGACTGATACCGCAGACGTTTTTATTTCATTTTCCGCTAAATCTGGGGGCGGCGCATGGAGCTCCCGTCCAAACGGTCGTTCCCCTTGCTCCGCACTTCTTCATAAATTATCATCGGAATCGTGTCAGGTGTCCGCGGAGATACAAAACAAGCCCGGAGATAAATGTTCCGCCGCTCGTATTTTCACCTCGCTACGTGCGTGCGGAAGCTCGTTCCCGTTTGTTGGTACGAGGCGTATCTTTTTTTATATAGCTCCAATTCTCCTGAATTTTTTCCAGAATACCATTTTGTTCAACTCGTAACTGTGTGAGGTGGACACTTGCGAGAACATCAGACGGCGATAAGAGATACCGCGAGCGCCAGAAGGCTACGCATAATAAAAATGACGTAATATCTTCTTTTATTAAACGATGCATAACAATGCCTCCGCAAGGATGCTTCGGTAAAACTTGAGTTTATAATAAATAACTTCCGTCGTTCGATGCACGGGTCACAACAAAGGGTAAATATATTCGGTTACGTGTTCGCCGTAATGTTTAACATGTATCTAAGTTAGCATCAAGGTGCGTCCTTTAAAAGAAACTTATCGAGCTATCCTTATGGCTTGAATGAAATTGATAAACTATGAATCTTCGAGAACCATATAAATGTCGGGGAAACGATTAATCCGGTTCAACTGACATCGACGACTATAAATAATAATTTTTACGATCATCTTCTGAGATTTTTATTTCTCTGATGGATAGAACCAAATCAGGAATTTTTTCTGCTGAATTTTAACCATTACCTCGAAATTTAAGTAAACGACAACTTTACAATCAACCAGATTAAACCCCAGCAGCTATGTGGGTCTCTTAAAAATTCAAGTATTAAAAATTATACAAACCTCTCTGTTTTCCTCATTAATAATATTTTAAGGAAATCAAATCATATTAAAATGCGCATCCCCACTGGTTATTACATTGGAATAAATTCACCAAATTCAGGCGTAACTTCGCGGGAAGCTACTGTAATACGAAATAAAATAATATGGTACAATTCCACTTAAATATTACATCACATCACATTATATTATTAATTAAAGTGGATTTAAGCTCATTTATTTTATTTAATATTAATAGTGGAATAATAAATATTCCTTCAAATGCAAATTTCCAGCTTACGTCACGCACGACCTAAATACATGCTCTGTGTTGGACCAATCAAAAATTAACATGACCACTCTCAATGATCCAATCATTAAAAAGACAAAGAGAGAATATTACGTCACGACATTAATAGCCTTAGGCCGAAATATATTTGGGCGCGCGATGAAGCTGGTGATGCCCTCCTATAAAAATCGCCCGCCTCCCTTTTCCCGAGTAATGGCGCAATTTGTTTCGTACTGTCTTTCGCTAGCCTTCGGGGTTCCCACTTCCGGCTGGGACGGGAGTTTTATGCCAGTTATTTGGACCTTTCTTTTCGCCCGTCACTTTTTCCCTCCTGATGGATTCGCTGTCACCGCCAGAGAGAAAGGAACGGGAGTAGGGAGAGACTGGGGTAGGGAGAGTTGGCATGGGGAAGAAAAGAGATAGAGAGAAGGAAAAGAGAGAGACGCAAGAGAAGGAAAAGAGAGAGAGAGACACAAACACACACTCACTACATCCAGTCTCTCCGCCCCCGTGACACAAGTGTCAAATAGCTTCTCCTTCGGGACACGGGGAGGCGCATCGATCGAGGAAACATGTGGCGCCCGGAGGAGGGAAGGAAAGTGTGATGGAAGTGAGATAGGGAATAAAAATGAAGCTACAGGGGGATAGGTACGGGAGGGAAGAAGTGGACCAAAAGAGAAAGGGAACTAAAGAAGTTTTTTGGGTTTTTTGCGCGAAGAACCACGGGAAAAGGGGGGACATTTAGAGAGTTGAGATGGATGGGAGGGATTTGGAGGGACGAAATGGAAAAAGGAGAAACGAGAGGGAGCTAGAAAGGTGGAAATGGAGTAATTGATAGAAAAAGAGAGCCGAAGCGACGCGAAATGGGGAAATTCACTTCGATGGAACGCAGAGAATTGGAGAGAGAGAGAGAAGGGTAGGAAAACGCCGGAAGGGAGATTTTAAAAAGTCAAAATTCGATAGAGAAAGAACTGAGCACAAAGAAGAAAGCAGTAAAATTCGGAGCCATATGAAAGAAGAGGGGAGAGGACGAAGGTTTTAGGGATGGGATTTTTGGAGGTTAAATGGCCGGAATGCGGGAGGGAGCAATAAAAGGGCGCGGGGTGAGTGGGGTTGAAAGGTTATCGATGACGGAATGTGGGTGTGATTTAGAGTGCCATTGTTCTTTCTATTGTCGAGGAATTAACTCTGAAAGGGAGGAGTCGCGAGAGATTCCCCGGACGAGGAAAGAACTCGGATCCTCCGTCACTTGTCGTCGCTCTTATAGGTGTTGGAATGGCGAATAAAATTTCGGAAACAGCAGTCGTAGCATTTTCGTGCAAAAGAGTCCTTCAAAAGCCGCCCAACCAAGAGAATTTTGACAAGGAAATATTTTCAAATGTCTGGAAGACTATATGGCGGAGGAAGACATCAAACTGTGAAACGCCTCGCTATTAATTGCGCAAGAATTTAATACATTTTTATCTCTATTTGGTAGAAATAAATATTCCCAATTGTAGCATTCCAAATTATTTTGAACCATATCTATTCCGATATTAAACTGTTCAAATTGACCAAGTATATGGATAATAATATCTGTTTAATAGATTAAGATAACTTTTCTTGATATTATCAATTGATGAGCGAACATTTCTTATTAACAAGAGAAGAGATTTAACGGAAATTCTAGCATTACGTGTTTTAGACGCTTGGCTGTCAGTTTGTCTCAGTGTGTATTGCGAAGACACGCAACTCCAGCCATCACCTTTCACTATTTTATTTCGTTTTCTGACAGAGGCGATCAAAATAGAAGCTTTTGTAAGCACTCTATTCCTCCTTTCAGGAAATTTTAAAGGTTACCTTTCCGAATGATTCAACATCATCTGTTATGGTTCCTGAGAGTGGTCTATTTCATTCCTTATATTGTTAACATTAAGATGTACGTAACATAACTATATTTTATGTGCTACATTTATCTAGGCGATGACAATTTCTTTAAAGATTTAAATTTGAACTATTTAATTTCAATTTTTTTAATCAGTTAAATAAATTAAAATATCCAATGGTCCGATGGATATTAAATACTTATATTAAAATTGCATATGAAAGGCAAAAAAGCGGAAAATTGGTCAAAAGAAACTTTCCCTGTTCGGTTTGTGATTGCTTCCTTCAATCACATAACATCCCTGGTAGATAACAGAGAATTCTATAGAAATAGTCGTGACCAATTTAAATCGAATTTGCGCAATCGTCCACTCGTTCTTCTTTATCGATATGCGCGTATGTTATTGATTCCAGGGAGGATAAAAATATCCGAAACGAGTTCTTTGATGTACAGCGTAGGTAGGCATTTTTATTTTCAGTTTTCCTCTTTTTCAAAAATATCTCAAGCTTTGATTTCTTCTAAAATGTTGGGATAATTTATATGCCTACTAAATTTTATCAAAAACTTAATCATGAGACAGATTATCATCCGATCCGATTTTAAATGCTAATTTGGAAAGATTATACGCTCCTTAACGAGTTCTTTGATGTACAGCGACATAAATGACCTTAGATACGGATTATATTTCCAGTTTTCCTCGTTTTCCAAAATATTTCATGCTTTGAATTTTTAAATTCTAGGATAATATCTAGAGTATTAAATTTAATCAAACAATTAATCACGGAAAAATATCATCAAATACGATTTTTAATGCTAATTCGGAAAGAATTAATATTATCCTTTACCCACACAAATTCTACATAATATTAGTATCATAAAACTTGCCAATTACGAAAGGAATTATAAAAATTGATCTATCCAATTATCTTCGTTTAAATGAAAATGGGCTTTAATTATTGATATTTGGATCAAGGAAAATATTTAGCGCAGCAATAATTTATTTTTTTAAATTCATATTTCAACTGCGAGTTTTTATTCCGACAAATTCCCGCAAAATCCCATTATATAACTATAAAATTTTTCTTAGTAACAAATGAATTAACCAACAATGGTATAAATTATTAGAATCCGCCATATTAACAATGAATAACTGATTAGATATGCTTTAAAAGTTTTGATTTTATAAACATACGCGTCATCGGGATAATTATATTTATAATACCACTCTATCTAGTTATCCAGAGCATCTTAATAGCTAACTAAACGCCAAATATGCTTACAAGGTTAGCAAGCAAAGAACAAGCGTCAGCTAAAGAAGACTATTAAACTTTTTTGTGAGCTCGCAGCATGAGATAGAAATAATTCCTAGAGAAAAGTTTTCGGGCACCTTTACGTTCCAGCCTGTAGCAAGTTTAACAAAGTCTGAACTAAAACCAAAGCTTTAAAAGTTAACTCTCACCCAAAATGCATTATGAATCCTGTTCCAATCCATTGCCCCCCGGGGAACTTGGCTGCTTCCATTTTACAGTGCAACGCCTCTCTTCTACCTTTCGCGATAATTTCCGTCTTAAGAGTGACATTGCTCCTAAGCCATATTCCTTAATCCTCTGCATTCGCAGCTCGCGAACTCAGATTGCTCTCCTAGACGAAGTTTACCACCATAGAGGACGTAAAAGTCAAATGCGGAGGCAGCACTCGCGGGACTAGCGACAAGTGACTAGCGTCGATCCTTAAAGTAATATTACGCGCGTTGGAAAGAGTGCACTGAAAAATGAAAATTTCCACTCAGTTACACTTTTTTCAAAGCACAAAAAATTATTCAATCTATTACCTTTTTAATTATATCTCAAAAAAGAAAATGATCTCAAATTAAACGTAGCTCATACGTCACAAGTGGATGTGGATGGATGGGCGTTCGATCACGACGTGAAAGAGTGGTAACCAACAAAGATTGATTACGTATGCGTCAATCCATCAGCACGACAGGCCTCTGCCAATTGTGCTCAAAATTGAGTGAAAATAGAGCCATTTTTATCAATGATGCGTGAGAGAAATCACTGGGATAAATGATGCTGGAGACACTCAACGATTTATCCAAGGAATAACAAACCATGTTTAAATCACTTCTACTGGGTCTCACGACTCCTCGAAGCTAAGCGAATTCTTATTTAGTCTAACATGAAGAGTTAAAAAAAACATTTCTGAAAGGATATACGGAACAGCAGGTATAAACAAAGGATCAAAATCCACGATACGATGTCTAACGCGAGTTTCATAAGCAGCGTAGGTTACATAAACTGTAACAGGCTAAAGGATAAGGTACTCTCGCAATGAAAATCATCCAAGGATTTCAATGCCGTTTAATTCACCCAAAATAAAATTGCATCTCAAAATAAAAAACTGTACATTATAATAAATATTTAAAAGACCACGTTCTTTTGGATATTGAACGTTGACCGTAATTCACAGTTAAACAATAATTATACATTCGTATAATCGTGAATTATACGAATCAAAGCTGAAACCAAGATTTTTGATACGGGTTCATTCAAAGAACAAAAACCTAACAACGCTGTTTACGAGTTATTTAGTAAAATATGGATTAACATGCTTCCTCTCAAAGAGGATTGCGTTAATGAAGAAGCATATCCATCCATCCCTCATAAATTTTCCCATTTATATAACGAAAGTTTTTCAACAACGTGTACGTACATTTTGGAGGGCGATAATTCATAAAACTAGAGAAAAGATAGGAAGTGGGTATTCATTAAATATTCATACGACTCGCTATATTTCTTTTGGACGGAAAAATGCGGCTTAGAGCAGGAACCTGAAAAAAAATAATCGAAAAAACATTTTGAAGATAATATAATAAATCCTCCATTTCCTCACTTCTTTTGATTCCGGAGGAATGGGATATTAGGCGAAAAAATCGAAAACAATTGCTTTCAGATCTCTTAATAGGTTTAAAACTATTAATAAGACCTCTAAAGGATATACAAACTAGATAAAGTCATTATTTCTGCAAAAAATAACCCAAACACTTCTTTAACATAACAATGGAAGAGTTTTTACTCTTCCATTTTTCTCACATCTTATGATTCCGGAGGAATGAAATATTAGGCGAAAAAAAATCGAAAACAATTACTTTCAGTCTTCTTAATCGATTTACTACTATATATAAGGCCTCCGAAGAAAATCTAAAACTAGATAAATTTATCATTTCTGCAAACAGCACTCTTGCACACTATTCCATTAGAAATGTTCACCCACATCAACATTTAGCAGCTCTATGAAATGAAGTTTAGATGAGATTACGTTATGTGTGCATAAACTGCCCGTCCGACAAAATTGTTTATGAATAACCACCCCATCTCCATTATTAACCATCTCTCTGTAATAAATTTCAAATGAGTAAAACTTGCTCGTTCTATACGCGACAGTTTCATAATACCGGCAGAGAGGGACGGAATTGATGCAGCGAAGTGAGGTCGCACTCTGTTCAATTTCCGCGTTTCTTAGCAGAGAGGGGAGATAAGTGTTATGGATTGCAGCAGCACGGTCAACGTAAAAAGAGGCGATGCGGCCCTTTGCCATCCACTTTCGCGTTAATATATATCATCGAAAACCGTTCATGCATATTGAACCCCGATCGCCGCCGCAAGAATGGCGCCAAATCCACGCATCCAAAAAAGCTATTCGCGGCCATCTTTTACTGTTTTTTTTTGGGGAAATAATATCGCCGGATTAACGGAGCTTATTAACTTAAAAGGAAAGGAAAAACACCCTTAAAGAAGCCTGGATATATGATAAAAAAAGAGAAAGAGAGGAAACTCGCCCCGAGTTCGCTCAGTATTCATGAAACGAATGAAACGAACTATAAGAACCCGTGTAAATCTTTCGGAAAGCGTTCGATGGCGTACTATTGCATCATCTCGAGACGTGAGGAGCTGGAAAAAAACAAACGACTCCGGAAGCGTCACATTTTTGCGACTCTAGAAAATATGAGCCTTCCTTCTCTTTCTCGACCTTTTTTTTTCTTTCCGGTTTTCTTTCACCTTCTGCCGCTAGGTTGAATTTACGACCACGCACATTCTCCTCCTCTTCTCCCACCATCTTCTATCTCCTCTCTTTATCTTCTCCTACGAGATCCTCCTATATTGGACGAAGATTGTTCGCACCGGGAGTAAGGAGATGAAAGAGCAGGCGTGAAATTTTTCCCGTTTTTTTTTTAATTCAATTTTAAACGCTGGCGTGGCATTATCAGGCTGCCTTAGAAAAGGTCTGGGGTACGTTAAAACGTCCTCGTAAACTTGATTGGTTGATCCCTCACCGATGTCTCAACTTCGGAAGTTTCCAAAATTATGTGGTTCCTCGGGGGAATTAAAATTGTCGGAGCTCGGGGGGAAAAACCGGAGAATTACATCGCCATGGCTACGAGAAAAAGTTCAAAAATAAATCCTCCTATTCCAAAACCTTTGCTCTAACTCGAGCTAGGGTTTCCTGTGATGATATTAGGCAGTGAAGGAACCATGTTTTACTAAGTTGGTCGTTTTTATGATAAAAAATCTGTTTATAAGCATTATTTCCTAACATTATCCCTTATCTCGAAAAATAAAGGTTAACAAATCGTAGTAGCGCGATGATAGAGAAGAGTTACAAGCCACGACGAAAGTAATTAAAATATTATGATGCAGGAAGAATTAAAAATAGTTTCAAATCAAACAGTACATTATCGCGCACCCTTCATCGCTATGTAACCTTAACAGTTTTAAGAATAAGAAAGTTACCTGCGCTATCCATTCACCATGAAACGTCAACGGTTCCATAAAAACGGAAGAAGTTGCCGAGTAGAGGAAAATTCATGGACCCTCAAATTGACGTAAATCGAATAATTGGCAATCGCTTGCGAGGTTTATCGGGACGACAAAGACCCGAGGATTAATCGCGGGCACCTACATGTTCGATATGAGAAAATACGCCTCTTTAGATAACTCTCTCGCAATAAAATCAGTACCGATTCCTGTCAACCAGATAATACTGCTGTATATGTCAACGCTAAAAAGAAAGTGGAAAAAAGCACGAAGAAATAATATCACTGATATTTCAGTCCATTCTGCTCCTATCTTTTGCGATTTCCCTTATCTGATAACAACTAATGAATATATAAGTATTTACGAGTTTTTTGAACTTATAAATATAGAAAATTCTTTAAACCGATATGTTTTAATCGTTGTGGTAATTTTGAAAATTAATTTAAGAAATAGATTCCGAGGAAGATTAGTTTTATAACGAATTAATGGTAAATTGCATTGCAACTCGTTCACTTATCTTTAATATCATAGAGATTGTAAGCTTTAATTTCAGTGAATGATTTATAATAAAATAAAATTTTAAAAATTCCAACACTTCACAATTTATATCTTTTTATAGAACTTCGATAAAAAGTAATTTTCGGCGACATTTGCCAAAGAAAAATGTATCAATGAACGCGAAGAATTTGTATATTTCCTTTAATTTCAAAGTACAAAAAACGCCCTACTAATAGTTAATGCCTTATCGCAAACAAGAATAAATTACATAACATCTTTTTAAAATTCTTTGTGATAAACACCTAGCATTTCGAGAAATAAAAATACGACAAACATTAATTTCTGCCATTTGATAACAAGATGATTATGCAAAACTAATATTTAAACAATCACACAAATCACATATATTACTATACCACAAAATTTAATGAAAAACATAACTTGGGTTTCGATATATACCATCATCATCATGTAATATATGTGATTTTTAAAGATGGAATACCACCAAGTAAAGGCCAATAAAGTGAAATTTTTTGGGTATTAAAAACGCCAAAGAATTTATTAATAAATAATTAAAATATTACGTTTTAAAAGACTTTTAGTAAAAAAAGCCGCTTTTCAAACATATTGGGAAATAAGAGTTCCGAGAAAAACGAACTTCCCGCCAAAAAGCCTACCTTAGGAGATATTTCCCATTGAAAACCCCAATATAGAAATTATTAATGCGTGGCTGGCTCGAGATTTCGACCTACTATTGCTTTTCCTTTTTTATTTATAAGTTCGAAGTTTGCCAAAAAATTTCAATTATTCATGAGGTAAAACGATGATCAAATATGACGGAGAATTTGGCGGAGGAAGGGAAAAATGATATAACTGGCGAGAGGAAAGAGGAGATAAGGGTATTGTCTTTAGTTCCCTTTACTTGGGGTAATAATATTGATTTCTTAAGGATTCTTTAAACGTGGCCTGACTTGATCTCGCAGGTTTGGTAAATTTTCTTAAGAAAAATACGACGACAAACTTTTACCAACAAAAAACGGATGAGACGGTTAAGGAAATAAACGTAATAACCGCAGAAGCCTCAACCTCATTGGTCTCTTGATAATATTATTCTGAACCTGATAAAATTAATCGAATAAACTTCTCAAACGGTCGAAACGTGTTTAGCTCATCTGTAATATCGCTTTAGTTTTCGTGGAATAATTTAACGTGCCGTTTAGGTGAGAGGAGATCGCGTGACTCAAATTGGTGCCTATATTTTCGTGACGTTACATTGAAAAAAAAAGTGCCTAGACGGATGTCTGTATCGTAATTTTTTGAGCCGAACCTAAATCTCTTAAAAAACTGTAGCATTAAAAGAGCCAATCACGGTTCATACTTAATCTTTTCTCAGCGTTCGTTGGCCTCAGTTGTTCGTTCAGTTTTCCTGCCCCTGTAAGCTTATCCCTAGGAGTTTTGGAACGGCTGGGACAATAGGGCAATCTCCCACCATTGTTCGGACTTTATGGCTTACCTGAATACGCACATTGAGACCTCGTCGAGTCTTTGTCGCAGACAATCTATTGTCTTTAGTTTTCGGCTACGCCACGTGCAGTATTAAGGGCGTGGCAGTCGTTCAATGGGGACAAAAGACTGTGGCGAGTGCGTTTACCTTCGAGAGAGGTGGGAGAAAAAAATCCCGGAAAGATTGCGAATAAAGAATTTTCATATACAATGAAAAGAAGTAAAGCCAGCTCTCCCGCTTTGACACGAGGGCTAAAAGCGGTTCCTTCTAGGCAAAGAAAAACGTCTGCTTTGAAGTTTTTGTAGGTTTAAGGATAGAATCCCATTATGCTAAACATTGCAGCGCTGTAGCGAAAACAAACGATTTTCGAGTAAGCTACCGGAAACTGATATTTTGCACTTTAATGGGCGCTAATTTTTTTTCATTCAGCCATTCGCTACATATAGCATCCTTAAAAAGGGAAACCTAAATTATTGACTATATTTGACCGAAATCGAAATAATGTTAAAATTAAGCGTTTCTTGAAAACATTTAACGAGTACATCATAAAGTGGTGATAATCGTTCCATGCAGAAATTGAATTGAACTCAAACTTAGTTAGTGCAACAGGGGATTATCGAGCTCGTTTTATGACTGAAAAAAAATTTAAAGAACAAGCTCTTAAAAATGGGAACTTAATTTGCTGACGCAATATAAAAAAGGGCGTTTTATTTATTGAGGTTTATTTAGAGCTATAAACTTAAAATTCTTAACAAATGTAGTAATATAACTATATGACAAAGTAATTTATTCAATTATTAATTTAAAATTTTTAACTTTCTATGTGTAACCATTTGCTCAGAATCTTAATTTGAAATGTCAGGAGACACCCTCCAGTCCGCCGATTTCTCCAAAATTTTCTTTGGCACCGTAACGAATGGCATCACGGATCACATATAGCCTGAAAATTTTAGTCTTCTATCTCTTACTTGCTATTTTAGTGTGAATGATTGGATAGATAAACAGAAAACATAAGCGCATTTATAAAATGAAACGCGCTAAAAATACTTGCCCCAGGTATCTCCAATAGCCACCACAAGGTTATGAAAAACTTTTTTATAACCTTGCTGTAGCTATTGGAGATACCCGAGGCAAGTATTTTTTAGGTGTTTGTTGTTGAATGAAACTTAGTGAATGATTGCGTTCTTCGAACGCTGTAAATTCCCGCCAAGTCTCACCTCTCATACTTGAAAGGCACAAAATCGTTGCTAAGGTCACATAATTCACAAAGCAAGGGAATGCAGCGTAGTATCATCTGGAGGCGAATATGGTGCACTCGGATGATATACCAACGTCATCACAAAAAGGAACTTCGCTTAGGTAACTAAGTTACTTTCGTGACGAAAGTAATCAAATTAAAAGATACAACATACGACGAAGTACATGTTCTCGCTGTTTAAACTTCAGAGTCCAGTAATTTTTATTATAAATTCGGCTTTTATTGGCATTTTGAAAAGTAGGTAACCTCGTTGGTGCTCTGTAATTATAATTGGGCTTGCATATGTTTAAGGATGCGGGATTAATGTCGATCGTGCGTCTGCTAACGGTTTATAAACTTTTGGTATTTTGCCGAAGTTTTTTTTTTAATGAACAAGAGGGAGTAATGGATGGTAGACGCAAAGCATAAATTAGGTACTTTCTTCTCATAGGATTCAGAAATTGAAATTTCGTTTTTCCCCCACAAAGTTGGCAGCCCTGACGGAGCGAAATGTTTCAAATTTGGTACTACCTAACTTTATTTGTAAAATTTCCCAAATTTAACATTTAACGGAGCTCAACCGTATGTTTAAGGACCTGAAATTTCATATCTTATTTCTGGTGAAATGGCAGCTTAGGTTGAGTATGCCATTTTCACTCCATTGTTAACTGGGGAAGAAAACATGCAGCCGCGATAGGAATCAGATTTCTGATTATTATTTCCAGGTCAAAATGGATGCGTTCATATCGTAGAGATATGAAACAAAATTTTGTGGGACATTATAAAAATCAGGGAATCCAATCAAAAGATTTAATATAATAAGAGATTATTATTGTGTTCAGCAGTGAAACTTCTGAAAAAAATTTATTTTCTCGAATGTAAATTTTAAAAGATAAAGCAAATCATCCATATTTATTTGAGTAAAATGGCAGTCCTGATTGGGTAATTTGTCCCGAGTATGTCATTATCGTATTCCACATTAATATACAGACGGACAGTTAGACAAAACAAATAAGATATAAAATAAATAAATAATCTTTCAAAAAATAAATGCGCCTAAAAACCCAATTCTAATAACATCGTGGGTTGAATATCTCTAGAATGCATTCACAGACGTTTCTGTATAAGTACTTTTCTGAAACTGCAGGAAAATTACGGAAACGAAATTACGTTATATATTAAAAACCTTTTGGCTAAATCTATTTGACTGATAACAATAACAGCCTCTTCATCGTACTACTTTCGCGATCCATGAGGCTTCCATTTGACACCAGAAAAACGTTCCTATTTTTCATGTTAGCTTTTCTTTGCGGCCTCTCTCTTTATTGTCTCCCTCTTTCTACTTGGCTCTTATGAGAGTAAATAAAAGATTTCTATTGTCCAGCTACGGTCCTTTCTTTCTTTGGTTCGTCATTTCGGCTTTTGGTCCTTTCACTAATAACAATAGCAGTTTATTACTCTTTTCAATGAGGAATAAATATTTTCGGGACGTGACTTTATTACGATAAGGAGGAAAGTGATACGAATTAATCAACAAAAGAGAACTTTTATTTCGTTTAAATACAACACACTGATCCCAGAGTGGGACATATATATATTCAAGCAAATATTAACATAGAAATGATCTTCAAATTCACTTTTAACATGATCAAACAAATAGTTTTCGTTTGAATTCATATGTAATTTATACTCTTTTCTTCGATGCTTATTAAGCAGCCGTCGTACGAAGAATTAGGAAGTAGGACTTGGAGTATGCTGTTTTTATTTAGCTGCCTTTCAATCGAATATTTTTCAATAAAGTTTAAGCAAGATCCGAGATTTTTTACCAAAGTACAGTCAAGAAATAAACGAATATATTTGTCCATTGCCATTGTTTTACATGCGTCGGAATAATAGCAAAAGTGAACCTATGCGAAAAAATACATATATATCCTACATTTCAATGCGATTGACCCTAATACTCCTACATATAGTCGCATAAGGTATTAAAAGCTAACCATACAAAAATTATTTAGTAGTATCTTACAACATTTTTCACTGATAATACGGTCTAAAACCAAAATCTCTCCCCTAAAACGAGTCTTATTCTGACCGATACGAGACAGCCAATTTTACTAGGCGACTTTGTTGGGTCGTGACTTAACGGAGAAGCACAAATGTTAAAAGAAACACCTAGTAGAACCGCAAAACCCATCAATCACCCAATAAACATTAGTCTCGGGCGTGTAACTCCGTTTCAATCCATCAAGGGGTCGACAACATACTTAGGCTAATATTCTAATTGAATTCCTCAATTCTGCGGCCGAATGGCGGTAATTAACCCTTAATTCAATTTTAGCGCGAAGATCGTAACCCGTTCGAGGCCGAGTTTGGGTAAAAACGCCGTTAGAAGTTTAGGAGCTTTACGTTACGTGAGGGAGAGAGATTAGGAAGGGATAGTAGGGAGGGGTCAAGCGCGGTTCCAAGGAGAGAGAGTGAGGGAGTGAGAGAGAGTGAGGGAGTGAGAGAGAGAGAAAGATGGAGAGACATTGAAGGCGTGAATGATATGAATGGAACGAGGGTTAGCGGGCTTGGCTGAAGAGAGGTTTCGAGAGAAGATAGAGGGAGAATAGAGAAGATATTGAGAGGAAGAGGGTAAAGGAGGAATAGATAAGGGATTGTGAGAAAACGGAATCGATCTCTCCATTCTCTTGGTCTACTCTTGCTCGCCTTCTTTCAATTTCATTTATTTATTTCAAATGGCTCGCCAACAGCCATTACCAGCCTTTTATAATGAGCGTAATATCAACAAAGATGAAAAATATCACATCGGCGATGATAGTCCTACAGTCTGATTCGTCAGAAACACGCACACACAAACTATCACATACGACCATGACCTCGTCAGGATTCATTGTGAGCCAGTCACGCTAACCACCCTTCTACCAAAGGCGGATATAGCTTGGGGGGGGGGGGGATAATAAGAAAACAAATATATTTACTGATAAATATTTATGTAAGATAATAACGTTTCATTATTGAAAATATCCAGTATACATTATACATTGGTTAGATATTTGCAAAATATTTATAGAATGTCAATAATATAAAAACATGAATTGAGGTAATATTTTAATAAAGACTGATCATATCCCTTAGGGGGAGGAGGGTAATTACCTCATTACCCCCCTTTTGTATCAGTCATTACCCTCTACCAAGGCGAGGATAGATGCAGAGAGAAATGAGAAGGATAAAAGTGGAGGATAGAAATGTTTTAAGAAGCTATACTTTGGAGATGGCGGAAGTGGAGAGATTTCGGGCCTCGAATGAAACAGACACGTAGGTATGGTTGGTCGTGCCCTGTTTTGGAATTTGGTGAATACGCTCTTCTTCCGAAAGATTCCCTACTCGCGTTAGAATGCTCTCTCTCTCTCTCTCACCCCTTCATTCTTTCTTCCTTCCGCAAAAGCCAAACGCGGGGACTTTAAGTGCGTAACCTTCTTCCTCTCGGCTCTTGCGAATATCACGCATCGCGAATGTGTCTCTGTCATCAAAGAATGAACGAACGATTTCCTGACTTGGGAGTTCAAAATTTCCACTCGGTTCCACGTCGGGAGGGAAGGGAGAAGAGGGGAGGAAAGAGCGGAGGGGAGAAAGGACGGAGGAGGGGAGAAAGGAGGGAGAATGGGAGAGGGGAGAGGGAAAAATGGGAGGGAAGGAGGAGAACTGGACGAATTTTCACTCTTGAAATTTATTTCGAAAACTTTTAACGATGGAGTTTTCGTGAAATATTGCGTATGAGACTTATTATCACAAGAACGCGAGAGTTGTTTAGTCTCTATGATCCCTAGGTTAGTATTAAATTTTCATAAAAAATATATTAAAGTACGGTTTAATTTGCTCTTGACATGAAGTTGAAGAAGTCGAAGACGTTAAAGAAATCCAAATTATAGAATTTCAGACTATCGATAAAGATAAAAAATTATCTTCAAAGTATCAGAAAATAAAACTATAGGGGTTTGAGGAACACAAGTTTCCATGTACTTGATAGATTACTAGTGGTCGCTAGATTTATTTAAGGCTGAATACTGCATGATTTCGATTAATTTTGAAGATAAATACATCTTTCGACTTAAAGATAACGCAGTATTTGTATCTGACTGGCCGAGATATTTATGGTGCGACTTGATATATGTGACATTTTATCTCTGGTACCTTGACTTATAATCTTCTGTAGTAAACGCATCGCTCTCTCTTTCCTTTACGAGTTTTTTTGGTGTTTTCACATATATCTTGGAATCTTGTCTCTCTAAATATATATTTGGCCTACTTTAAAAATGTTCCTGCACATCATGACCTCTCGGGAAAATGTGACGACACTCAAAGCAACAGGGATAGAAAAGGAATTTTTTTATCGATTTCCAGACATTTATGAATATCATGGTTTCAAACATAACTTGACCAGATTTTTTATTTGGGAATTCTAAGTTTTCTTTATTTCTACCTATTATTGACACAAAAAAATATTTTACTGTGAAGTTTTTATTCTGACACATTAAGATCACTGATCATACGATGATTTTACTACAAAAACGAAACCCAAGTCTTACTATAATGAACTCCTACACATATACATGTTTGAGTGTAAAATATATTGATTATTTTTTGACTTTTATGGAAAAAACATGGTATTGTGTGAGTAGACACGAGCAGATTCCCTCATCGTCGACCGAATCGCATGGAAATTTAGGTTTAGTAGTCTTTTATTTTTTAAAACTTGTTCGTTGAAAGAGCGGAGCAAGGGCACTTATGGCCGTAACCTAATGAATAACGACTTTATATTTGTCCTATGTAATCTCCATACTTCATTTATAATTTGCAGAAAAAATAAAATTCTTCAGAGAGCTAATTTAGTCTTTCGTGGCCTTTCATCTGCAATCCTAAATTCTGACGAGTTTTAATTAATCACACTGCTGAAAAAGTTTTTTTCGGTTCTTTATGAGGCAGCGCGTAACAACTATTATTTGAGTTACAACGCTAAGTAATGAAGTTCTTTCTGGAACCACTATCAAGCAACTCTCATTATCGTTATGCCTTTCCTTTCAGATAAATTGATCATCGTATAAGTTTCTATTTGCTTTACATTCAAGTTTTCTTTGGAAATTAAACATTTTGTGAGTGCAATATTAACACGTATTATGAACTCATACTGTGCTAAGAGTAATTATTTGTTTGTTTTTAGAGCAGAGTAATCACTAGGACGAATTTGGTTTTACAGTTATTCCCACAAAATTAAAAAATAGAAAGCAACATGACACAAAGAATTAATAAGAATCAACGAACAACCAGCTCTAGGAAATAAATTGTAATTTTTTCCGATTCAAAATCATTTCCTTGTTTTTTGTGCAAAGGAAAACTTTTAAATAACATAAAAAACATTGAAAGAGATATGCCGTTAATCATCGCCTCGACGTATTCAACTAAGAATTCGCTCGAAGCAGAGAAAAACAAACAAACAGCGAATCCACCATCACACGTCGAAGTTGAACTTGGAAACACCGTCGAAGAGAGACAGTGGATCTTTGTAATGGCTGTCGCGCCATCGGGAGCGCCCTCAAACCAAATAACTCGGTCTTCATTGAGAACTCCACTTGTCACCTTGCTGTTAGCGCCCCACCCATGGCACTCGAACAAATACTCGAGTTCAAACAAGAAATCGGAAATTGCTCTGGGACCCAATTTGTTTCGAAACCATTTCGTGTTGGTGTGAATGCCTCCCGCTCGGATACCTCCGAGACAGAGAGATAGAGGGAGATGGGAGAGCGAGTGAGAGGCCGCACGCCGCTTCAAGAGCACGCAGTTGCCACAGGGATCAACAGCGAGGAAGGGGTGACACGGATACGTATAATTCCCCATTTCATTTCTTCTATTCAAAACACGGAGTTGGCTCTTCAGTTCAGAAGTATTGGACTCGGTCGAAAATTGAACGAATAATCGATGAACGAACATGGACCGTACGATTACAGCAGGCGGCGCTCGAGAAAAATTCGAAAATGCTTGTGTACTCTCCTTTACCTTGTTTATGGCTGGCGTAAAGTGGTCGCAAAAAATTTAGAAAATGAATGAAGTTTCGCGAAGAGAACTCTCACTGAATATTTTTTAAGAGCATTCTGATATAACATTAGTGACTGACTTAACTTTAGCTAACATGAAATTTACTTTCGTTGAATCCGAAAAGTATTAAAATGAAGTTGAAAAAACTTGAAGGCGACAGTATCATTTTGGTGTTATTTAAACACCTTTTTAGCCATATGGAGCACCAATCCCCTAAAAAGATTACGGAAGTAATTGTATTTCAATGAATAATTATCTAGCCCTAATATAATTTATTCATCAAGACAAGTCATCATAAAATTTATCTAAAATAAAGGTACTTGCAATATTTATTTACGTATAAGTTACACGATTCATTTGAATTAATACCTGATCATATGATATTCATCGAACAAATTTTAAATAAAGTTAATTAATTAATATTATCTTCACTAATTTTTCTTGGATCATTGATTTCTTCATTTCATGTGAACTAATACCAAGCAATTCGATATTTAGTTTATTTATTCGAAGATACGTGACATAGTAACGCCGATGGATTTTTAAAAATATACTAAAATTGCGCAAATATTTGGTTATAAAGTACTTACCCTGCAATGAATGCAATCCTATTAATACCTCTTTAAGAAATGGCATATAAACAAGAAAAAACAATGATAGAACTCAAAGAAAAAACCGGTGGATAAATATTTCGGCATGAACCTTTATACAGTTAAGATGGATACCAGTCGAAATATAAATTAATAATAAAATTAAATAGAATTACGTTAATTGAAGATATCACTACATATGCATCGCCGATGGCAGCGAAAGTTAGTGCCCGAGTGCACCAACCCCGGTAAAATTATTTCCTAACCGCGATTAATCCCGTTTTAGTGTGCACCAATTCCGGTTAGGGCTTAACGGACGTTAAACCGCGATTAAGAATTAACCGGCCGAAATCGAGCGGTTAAGTTCCTTAACCGGCGTCAGTTTGGAAACAAACATGGAGTTCCGATGGGATAATTTTGAAGACGAGCTCGTTGATCTAGAATTTTTAGGTCGAAGAGTAAACCGCGATGAAATATTCATTGAAAGTGGCAATCCCTTTGAAGAGTTGACGGATAAGAAATTCCACGAAAGGCTTAGATTAACGAAAGCGGCCGTAATTTCTCTGTTGGAAAGGATTCGTCACCACCTGGAGTATCCAACACAGAGAAATAAGTCTCTTTCGCTGATGAATAGACTTTTGACTGCGCTATAGTTTTACGTCACAGGAGCTTTCCACATATTAATTTGAGATTCGGCCGAAATTAACCGTTCTACTGCTTTACGTGTCATCGACGAGGTATCAGTTGCATTTAGCAAGCCTTTCACCGCACTTCGTGCAATTCCCCAATTCTATACCAGAACAAAGTACGATTATGGATGGTTCCATGGAATTGCGAGCTTTCCCGGTGTATTAGGTGTCATAGACTGCACACACGTACGAATAAGGTCACCGGATCCACTCGACTGTCAGCAACGTCTTTCCTAATTTTTCTCATTACGTTTTCATAGCACATCTTTAATTGATTACATGTTCTATTTGTGACACCTTCAAAACCATAAAAAATTATTCATTTTAGGTTTGGTATGATATGAATTATAATAGTTTAGTGGTAAAAGGTAAATATTGGAAAGTAAAAGTATTTTAATGAATTATACACGCTTTGCCATACTATTGCTTTGTTTTTTTTGAATTATTTCATTTAATCTGCATGCTTGTGAGTGTCGCAGATTAATTATGTCAGTATTTTCAAAACTTGAAATCATTGATATAAGGACTATAAAACATAATAAAGATAAAGAATGAAAAATACGTAGTTGCGAATTTTATTTTAATGTGAGAGTCCTGTGAATTTGATCTGGATTGAGTAACGGAATGACCCATGGGCTATAAGGTGCTAATTTAGCAATTAATTTCTATTGATTAATATTGTTAATTTGGACGATGAAGAATGCTATAAAAGGACTGCTATCAGGTCTGCCTTTTATGTAATTCATCATTGACATAGCTCTTGTTTTCATTCTAAATTTCAACATTTTTAACTTTGCCTGAATTGTCACTTTATCATGTCCGGTTGCAGAGAAGGAACTCGGTTTACCTTAAATGCTCACTAAACTGACGCAGAGACTATTTTCAGTGGTACTTTTGACATATTAAAATATCTGTAACTCGGAAAGTATTTAACTGATGACTAAAATTTTCTGCCTGGTCAAAAACCACTGAGCAATACTTGCTGTTAATTTCATCAAAATCTGAGATGGTGGCTTGGATGAATTGGCATGGAATGACTCTAAACCAACTTTGATAACTTGAATACCGTAGGTTTTAGTAAGTTACTAGTAGGTTTAACAGATACTTTGTGAAGAAATGGCAACAGATATACAATACGACTATACATTCATTTAATTACCTGGAATTGAATTGAATTCCGTGCTTATTTGCAACCACGTCGCCTCGTTTTCCTTCAATGTGTTCCCATCTGTTTTTTTTTTGTTTTCTATCACCTCTTTCTATTTTGTGACTAAATAAACAATTAAGTCGACCTCATATGGGGAAATATTTGGTGTCCTCTGCCTCTTCTTTTCGTCTATATTCATCTTTAGTACAATATATTATTTCCCCGCCTCTAATTGTACCTAGACAAATGAATCACGATATTCAACGTGCGTGTTTTCGTTACCACTTTGTTTCGCAATAAATATGTGGCAACGGTGCCGAGCGTAGCAATCAACGAGGAAATCGGCCGTCAGCAAACCGCGATTACCAAACCGTTGTTTAATGTTGGTGCACTCCAAGTTTGATTTAACCGCCGGTTAATTTAAACCACGATCAGCTAACGGTTGATTTAACCGGGGTTGGTGCACACGGGCATAGATATTCTACGCAATCAACACAAAGAGAGATTATTAATATGATTTACTACTATTCAGATTCTTATATATTTCATGAATGTATTTCTGTGAACAAAATCAACTTCGATGGAATTTTTTAAACACTCGAACAATATTGGACGGTAATAACATAATTTATTTGACGAGATTATAAAAAAACAGAAAAGTGTTATAGAATCAATTATACAGATATATTAATACGCGTAAAACATAAATAAAGAACATTCTACTTCAGAATACCATGAGATATGTCTGATCAGCAATCGCATCTAAAAAGATGCGACCATTGGTTTTAAAAATTTTAAATTGGTCACGAACATTTGAAGAGAGTGACATTATAATATCGTATAAAAGCGAGAGAGGTGTCAACGTCTTTCGCTAAAAGAGTACGGTTGCCGTCGTATTTTAAGAACGAATTTTTGGCACGTGGGAATTATCGGACATGGTCGAGGGTAGAGACAGGATACAATTAACCGAGCATTTTATTTTGTCCCGTTCCAGAGACTTTGGAACCCTCGGCGGCCCAACATGAGGCAACGGCAAAAGGAGCCTATACTTTGATGTGTTTAAAAATTCGGAATGGAGTACATTTGTCTGGTTTAAATACTCCTATTTTCATTTCATCTATTCTACGAAAAAGAGGAACGAAATAAATAACGGTTTTAGCTTTTGATTCAAGCTAATGCCTAATAGTTTTTTCTGTGGTTCGAATTTCGATACAACTCCGAATCGGCAAACTGCAGGTTGCCGTGACTCCAGTGATCTTCTCTTTATTCGGCAATTCATTTATAACCACATCTCTATTGTTTCTCATCTGATGTGGAAGAACCTCCTAATCCGAAAGATCCAAATCATCTTTTCGGTATCTTTCGTAACCGGTTCCACAATAAGTGTGCGCTGGATATCCTTCTTCCTATTCTTAACCAAGGATTTTTACCTTTTCGTGCCGCACGCACAAAGCTCGAAATGTCAACTTCACATTCAGGAAATTCGTAACACTAATGTAAAAAAATTCGCTTAAAATCACAGATGTATGTTAATTTTTTCTTTAAAATTCATGAAATTATTATAATAAATTTGTTTTGATATTCATCTTAATTACATTAAGATGATGCTGTAACAGGTGAAACCGGTCGGAATAAATTTGTTAGTGGAAATATACAATTTTCTCTTTTAATTTACATTATGGAATTTTTCCACAAAGTTGAGCCTTCCCAAGTGGATTTTGTTAAGAGATGTTTACTTTAGGTATTTTCGTCGCTTGAGTAAATGAAGTATTTTTCTGGCAGTCCGTATGAAATTAGCATCCACGGAATCCAATGTAATATACCAACCGTCGTGAGACATGGTGGCAGTCGAAAATTAAACCGAGACTTTGAATTAAAGATAGTATTGAAATAACGTAGGTCTTGTTGTGAAATACATTCGTCAATCAAAACATATAGCGAATCAGCTACAGGTATATGGAAAATAAACACTCCTAATTCATTGTATTTTTCTTATTAGGTACAGTTTGATTGTAATTTTATAATTATGCATGCGTTTTATATAATACACAATGCTTATTCTCATAATAACCATTAACTGAATTTATCCCTAAAGTGACAGGAAAACTGCAAATCATGTAGCCAGTATTATACAAGATGTACGCCATATTCTGTGAATATCTCGACCTGATAGTCGCAAATTTAGTAAGGATCAAATCACAACAGAAAGCAGAAGCAATAGGGGAGACGATAAAATATTATGCTTGTGAAACTTGAATGCTAAGGATTTAAATTGATTCTTTCAGTAGGGAAAATTAAGCTGACGTTATTTAGTGAATAGGATAAGATAAACTAGTTTAAAAGACTACGGCCAATAACTTCACTTTAATATAACAAAAATCATTTGCTACTCGCAACAAGACCGCTTTAATTCATAATTATCCAGACATGGCGTTTTTTGAGTTAGATGTCATCCATGAACTGCGTCTTATAAATCTTCGGGTTTTTTTATCGTACGAAAATATCTTGCGCCAACAGACACATTGAATATATACATCTCAGACAATAGAGCGCTCTCAAACTGACGGGATTTCTAGAAATGTTTCGCAGAAAAATATCTCGGCAGTTTATCCTTTTTAAGCGTTTGAAGCAATGTTCCCCAGGCGTGTCAAACTTGAAATTTCACTCCCATGCTACCATGTCGCACTCGCGGCTCCTATGGCCATTTCGGGTTGCTACTACACTCTTGGAAACATGGTCTAAACGGCCTCCTTCTCCACTTACACCCATCCTATTCCTGTTACTTAAGCATTTCCGAACCCTCCGGCCCCTTCCATTTTCAGTCTCTCCTCCTCTGCGTTTCTGCCTCACACCCTTCACGCTGCATCACATTCCTTCCTCCTCCCGTCCTTTACTCATCTTCATGTCGCTCCCATTTCACCCTCCTCCACACTTCCTTCTTTCCCCTTCTATTCCCACCCTCATATTCATCTCCATTATTTCTCTCCCTCCATATAATTCCAATCAAATAATTCCAATTTGATTCCCTCATGCCGCTTTCTCCTTTCTTCCCGTCTTTCTCTTACTGACGCACTTTTATTCTACTTTCCAGAATGGAAATCTTACAAATAATTTTCCAGTTCTGTCGTTCTGTCTGGTCGGTCTGTGTGAGACACTTCGATTTTTCAAGGTGCAAGGTTTATTTCTTTCATTCATTAAAATATGTAAATATGGACCGAATTTATCTGTTTTTGCTTTATTTGACGGCTAACACTACAAAATATCTTATTCTTGCGATGCTTAGATGTTATAGGGAAGAATTTGACAGAAATACTCATATCTTTTCGAAATTTTATGACCTTTTCGTACTCTATCCGGATGTTGCCAAGGCGACCCGCATTGTTGTCTCCGATTGAATTAGCATCTATTAAGCCTTCAAATTAAAATTGCACATATAAATTATAAAAACAAACATGAAGAATAAAAAATTTTACATGCAATTTAGTTTATCGGAAAAGTTTTTAAAATAAACAAGAATATTTACGGTGTTATTTATTGTTATCGTTGTTTAAATTTTGTTTGCATAATATATGTACGTGATTAGATAAGAAATAGGTACCTTTAAAATTAGCTATTTCATTGAAGGAAAGATAAGCGAAATTACTTCTCCATAAAACTAGATTTAATGGAAAAATACAATAATTATAATCGATTTGAGCCGATATATTGTATTATTTTATACTTACTCCCGTCATATTTGACGGGAAAATCGGGTAGTAGGCTTATAGTTTCGCCGTTGTGTATGTCTGTACATCCCCCCTATTAACTTTTGAACCATGGCCCTTGGTAGAAATCTCTTGCTACTTGGGCCGAGCTCCTAAGGATAGTTTTTATTGCAAAGATTGAAGTTCCGGGTTCCATTCCAGGTACCATCCTTTCTATTTGATTTATATGGGAAATCTTAAATCCATCGTGCAGGGTAATTTTCTCTTGCTCATTAAAATATCTCAGAATTGTAATATCGGAGCGGGATTTGTACTATTCTCTCGGAAAAGGAATGGGAATTATAATTTTTAACGTAGAATTTTGCTTATCGATCGTATTTCTTAGAATTTTGCGTAAATACTGGTGTTTTTGCAGTTTTCATCACTCATTACGAGAGTGTTTCCATAGCAACGACTATTTCTGGACTAGGATTCGATATATTCTAATATATATTTTTGCCGCGCAAATACGCGTGATCAATTTAATATTCCGTTCGAATGTGTTTGTAATATTTTATAACGCTAAATTATGAAATTTGGGAACACAAAGAGCAACATATCCGCGGCGATTTTAATGCTATTACAGTAAATATATGTAAGTATTAAATAAATGATTAAATGGAAATTAGGCATCATAAGTTCCGTTTGGATCATCTTGTTTATACTTTATCCTTCTCCGAACCCTCTTTTTTCAACTATCCTTCTCTCTCTCCTCAAAATCTATCCTCACTCCTCCCAATCTTTCCTCTCAAATTATTCCAATTTCGTTTTTATCCTCTCCTTCCGTTGCATATTTTTATCTCTGTATTCTTTCCCTTTTCCCTACATTAGGCGACTTCCCTTCTCCCCACTCTCTTTCTCCATTTATTCTCTATAATTCATTTCCTTCCCAATTCCTTTCCTTTACCACTCCCACCTTACTTTCTCCCTCCCCTTCCATTCTCGCTACTAAACCTCAAACTTTTGCGCCATCGTCCCTGGCTCTTTCCCCGCAGTGAGAGCGCTCTATTGTCAGCGATCCCTCCCCTGCTCTTACTTTTTTCCCTCCCCCATTACAAGCTTCCCCCCCCTCTCTCTCTCTCAACCACTCCCTCCTGCCCCTTCACGCTCTCTTCCTACCACAATCCGCTATTTTCTTCCTCTCCCCCTCCTCTCCGGGTTCGCCCCCTATAAGATGAGAGGATACTGCGATGCCCATTTCCCAAGGAAGACCTTCCCAAAATCTCTCTTGCTTTACCCCCGGAGTTCATCCATTCCTTCAGGGATCCGCCGGAATTAGAGCCATCGTCTCGACATTAACTTGTTCTTTTTTGTTGTCGTCGACGGAAGAGGGAACTGTCTAGAAAGTTTCCCTTGCAGCTCGATACTGATGTCATTAAACAAGCCTTGCGATGGCGCATGTTTACATATATTAAATTATCTCTTTAGTCTTCGGTTCTTTCAGAAATGGGTCGTTTATTAAATTATCCTCTTCGCATTCGATTCTTATTTTCGGTTATGGATGACTTTATTGCTGTGTAAGTAAATGATAACATTAAAAAGAAAAGGGTGTCGGTCTTCCAGGTTATAGTATATAACAAAACAATCAATAGTAAGTCTACAATATAACAAGCAGTTGGACCCACGTGTCGCAATATCCCCGAGCTAGCTACAGTAAAGAAATTCTTCGACGTTGAACATTCCCGGTAGCCTGATTTTTTATAGTCAAGGGTTTAACATTTAGTGGTGGGCTAAATTGATAAATAATGGCCAGAATTGAATTTAGTCGAAGAACTTTATTCAAGATACCCGACTTCAAATTTTAGCTCTATTCGTTCGACGAGATAGACACAATCGTATGCTTACATACGACGGACATATGGGCGGCAAGAATTGGAAAACTAACTAACAATTAGCGGTTGATACTCTTCATGAGATCATTTCCATCTTCATCCTTTAACCGTTTTAATGGAAACAATTGGAAAATATTTAAATCGTCCAGTATAGATGCGTCACAGAAATTGATTTAATATTTTAACAGGAAAATAAATATCATCGAAGGTCAAACATAAATTAGTATTTTTGTGCTTCAAATTTTAAAATTGTAATAAACAACCTCGTAGGTATATGGGTTTTCGAATTATAAAGTAAGAAGAAGCATTGCTCCAAAAACTTAGTATAGGTAAGATTTTATTCTCATATTTTATCAAGAAACAAAATGAATACTCGAAGAATGATACAGTATTCAAATGGTTTGTGTACTTCCGTCGAATTGTCATGGGAACATTAGCTTCGCTAGTCCGATAAAACGATTCCACATTTTTTTCTGTTCCCAAGATAACCCACAGAGAAACTTTCATCACATTATATAATTTTGCCGTTTATTCTTTACCCCACGAATATAAAACACAGTAAAATATTACAATAGTTCCGATAGCATTAGCTGCCCTTTATAGAAAACGACCAAAATAACTAAAATCAGAGGAAAGAGCCGTTTAACACGTTAACTTTCCTGTTAGTCAATAAATAATACGGCTTGAAAAATCTACGTTGGAAAAAATTCATATATTTAAAAATTTACACCAAATTAAGCGTTAAATGAGATGTAAAGAACGAATTCATTCGGTATAAACTCCAGAGATATTCTAACTTAATTTAATGTGAAAACTTCAGCGAGTCTTTTAACACAAGGGCTGTTTACATATATCAGGTACGAGTGTCGTTTAACCAGTTAATTTGCCTGTGATTAGGTAAATAATACGAGTCAAAAAATTCAGATAAACAAATAAGTATGTTT
Organism: Tanypteryx hageni; assembly: GCA_028673005.1. NCBI lineage: Eukaryota > Metazoa > Arthropoda > Insecta > Odonata > Petaluridae > Tanypteryx > Tanypteryx hageni. The sequence goes on from CM054116.1 coordinate 99,555,136, forward strand.
ATAAATTTCGGTGTTTAATTGAGTATGAAAAACGAAATAAGTAGGTAGAAACACGAAAGATTTTTAGTCGAAAAAATTAATTTTAAGGCGAAAACTCCAGCGAATCTCAAATTACATATACAAGTCAGATGTGTCGTTGAATTGCCTCATTATCCTGTTAATTAGCAAATAACACGCCTTGGAAACATCCAACCTAGAAAAAAAGATCACGTTTAAAAGTTTCGCTAAATTAAGCACTCAATTTAGCACAAAGGGCGAATTCAGTCCGCAGAAACACGATAGATATTTTCAGTCCGTATAACTAATTTAACGCGAAAACTTCACCGAGTCTTTTAGCAGCTAAGTTACATATGTATGTCATTAAGCGTCTCGCGACTTCTTCTTTCCACGAGTTTCTCAATTTCCTAACAGTCACTCGCACGATTCGTTTCTTCCTCTCTCTCTCTCATTCCCTCTTGGGTTTTTGCCGTCGCCTCATTTATCCCTCCCTACCGCTAGCTTCGAGGTCTCTCTAATCTCCTCATTCCTTCCCTCTCTCTCTCTCTTCCTATCTTCGACCATCTCGTTTCTTCCATACGTTTAGTAAGACCCTTCTCCCCCTCCCTCCCTCTATCTCCGGTTTTCAATTTTTTTCCCTAACGACCTCTTTTTAGATTTTCCATCGCCCTCGTTCCCTCGTAACATCTCTCAAGGCAATCCATTTCGCAGGCATCGAATTAAATTTTTTTTCAAATTTCCTTCCGATTAAAGGTGAACCGTTCCTTCGTACTTGTCAAAAATAAGTTCGAATACCGATTTCGGATCCTTTATTATAGTTTATTTTATCGAAATATTTATCAATTCTTTTCCTTCGCACGATGAGTGTTTCGCGAGGATTTTCCTCTCTTCCGCCGTTCTCTCCTTAATTGTCTTTCTCGTAATTTAGACCCTCGGCTGCCAGTCATCGGGAAGAGAGGAAATGCGAAAACTTTTTTAATGCCCGCCGTAATTAGTTTCGGCGTCGTATCTTTCTCGCAGGAGGGATATTTTTCGACGATTTCAAACGTGGGAATCGTCGTAGACTTCGTTCTCGAAACCTTTTGTCGCAGAAAAATTTCCAACAGAAACGTCGCCACGTCCCCTTAACCCTGTCGAGCAAGAACTGCTTAATCAGCAAACACATTCGCAACATCCTAAAATTACCTTCGTTTTCGCGCGAAAACTTTAAATGCGAGTCAATACCAGCGGAGCACGTCCTCCTCGCGACGCTTCCCGGCGACCAGGATTAATTCCACCCTAATTTTCTCCCTTTCGCCTCATCTACTCCATTATTCCGTTCGGGCTGTTTAATATCTGAGTCATCTTCTCCCCCTCCTCCATCTCCCACCGCGCCCTCCGACTTCTGAAACTTTCTGAACTCACTTTCTTGCCCGACAGATTTCTCGCTCCACAACTTCAAAAGCAACTGTCGACTGACTCCGAGAATGTTCACTTCCACGTTGCTTCAATTATCCGCCTCGTAGATTCCGAACGAAGGGTTAATACGGGGTTATACCAGATGTATTTTGCCGCCATGCCCCGCGGGGTGGATTTGTCCATACTGCGTCGACACGGTGCATTCGCTTAAACACATCATACCTGTCCAACAAGTGGGGTCAACGGAGTAGAGTAGAGGATCCTAAGAGGAAATGCTTTAAAAATGTTATGACTGCTCATTCGACGAAATCTCAATCGCGACGATAAAAATGGACGAGCGCAACCCAGAATGGGAGTGAGTTAGGACTGCGTTAACTCGAAAATAAATGCTGAATTTGTGGAACAAAAAATGTCCCATTCTTCAGCATGATTCGTCAAATAAATACTATATTCCCGTAATATAAAATTACATATACTGTACGTTCTACAGAGACTTATCAAGAAAAGCGGATTGTATAGCTAAAATAATAATAAAAATTAAATGTGGTCAACAATTGACGGGATGACAGCAATACAGTTGAAGATAACTCGGAACGTAGTTTTAAAGATAAAAGGATATAAAATTGATGAATCTTGTTGACTTTTCCATTCAAATTAACTCTATTACTCAAATATCTCATTATATGTGTCGGGACATTTTTTATAATTGCAATAAATTGTTATAGTATTCACTTCGCTAAAAAAAGACTATCAGAGTATAGCTATGTTGCAATGAGAAAAACTTGTTTTTTTACAAAACTGTTTCAACAGAATGGGAATCAGTCCAACTTTAATTTTAATTGATTTTACCATGAATGTATGTCGTATTCAGTCTTACACATTCTATAAATTATTTGTGTCCATGTAAACCTCGAGTTTTATGAGCATAGACTCAGGAAGGCGTTATGCATACATGGATTAAAGAGCGGAATCATACAATCACGTGCAAATGACGATTGCCGACACATACCCAATCAAGAGATTCAAAATATTATCATTTTTCAATTAAAATCTGATCGGAGTTAACCGCATGAACAATAACTACTCAAAAGTTCAAATATGAAGGCTTGAAGGAAAGAGATAAACACAAAATTCCACGCGGTCCAATTCATTGAACGCGACCTTAATGTTTTGCATTAGATTTCCATCATATCCTACGCCCATTTTGAGCGGTAATGTGGACGCAGCAAAGGGTTACAGAATAAGACGATTAACGAAGTAATATGCCGTTTCTAATACCGACAGCAAACTTTGTCGGCTTGACGCAGTGCTTCTGACAAAAAGTTGAAATTTTCTCCAAAGTTCGGAGAATAAACTAATCTCACGCAGGAGTCGGATACTTGAAGTAATTTCTCTCTCGACTCAGATCCAAGGATCATCGCAACTTGCGCTTTACCAAAGTACACGAAGATAGGGAGCGGTGTAGAGAAGGATAACCATTTCCAGGCGTCACATTCATTGCAAGAGAAGGAAGCACACCAGAGAAGTTACGAAAGGATATCATAAATAACCACTGGTATATCCTTCTCCTATTGTGGCAACGTGACTTTGAGGCATATCCATTCCAGAGTCAATAATAAATCGCTGTTTTCCTTGCTACTTTTTCCACTCCCTCATCCGCTCTCTCTCTCAACTTTCTTTTCTACCCTATCCCCTTCCTCACTCCTTCCCACGCGCTTGCCAGACACGTATCCACGGTTCGTCTATCTTTCGCGTAGACGCCGGTTTTTGTTCGTCAACGAAATTCAGGCGCAGTAATTTGTCATCGATCTCAGAAATTTTTATAAGAGTATGCCGTATTTACTCAACTGCGTAATTGTCCCACCCGAAATATGAGGACGATTTCTCCTCTTTCACTTTTAAGAGGTTTGTTTTGTCTTTGAAAGCGTCTAAATGTCGAGGTATTTGAACTTAAACAAATTTAAAACCAATAACACGCAGAAAGAACATTTCAATCACTCTGCAGCAACTTCAACAGGGAACTATCGAGCTCATCTTACGGCTGAAAAAAATCAAAAACAAGCAATTAAAAGTACTTGTCTCAAGTACAACCTCGTTGTGGCTATTGGAGATACCTGAGACAAGTATTTTTAAATGCTTGTTCTTATACTCTGTAGCAAGTTTGCCCTTCCTTTACTTTGACACTATGATAATAATTTTTTACGCAGCGTGACTCACTTGAAGACATTGTAACATTTCGAAAGAATAAAATGTACAGTTTTCTTATAAATCAATTTATGCGGGTAAAAATATCAGTAAATTGTTTCATTTATATCATCGCTATGGGTCATTTTGAAAATACCAACTTCTTACTATAATGGGAATACCGCATATTTGCCCCAAAATTGTTTGTATTAAAAAAATAATTAAAAATAAATTAATAAAATTAATAAATAACTTTTATATATTGCACTAAAATTAAAAAAATTATTTACTAGACTGGATTTAATAATTCTGTAAAGGTTATATGGGTTATTAAAAGTGCAAGAATGTTCTTATCATCAAATTTTGCTATCAATAAGAAATCGCTGAAATTTATCGTTTAAATTACTTATTTTGGAAGAATTCGTCTTTCTACCGTTTGCTGCTTTGGCAACCATGTTGATGTCAAAGGCCAACCTTCTATTTTTGTCTCAATCCTAACGTACCTACGATAGAGTACATCATGATTTAACTCGAGAACATTTAAACTCATGACCCGTCATTTCTGAAGGGCACTTACTCTAAATTGAATAATAACTGCGTTCATTTTACGTTATGACTTATTGAGATTGAGCCGTTTTCTTGCAGAATCGAATTCGAATTTGAAACGAAGTTTGAATCATTATAGGGGAACAGATTCCATGGCATTCATTTCTTCTTCTCTTCACGAGATGAAAGATTTTCTATACTCTAGCTCAGTTAATTTTCTCCATTCATGTTTCGTTCCGACAAAATCCCTTCAAAAACGAATCGTTTTCCCGTTCCATCCCCTTTTCACCTCTTTCTCTCTCTAAACTCCGTCATTCCCTTTCGCTGACTTTTCCTCTATCTCTACCTATTCCCTTTCCATCCGCATTACACCACTCTCTTCCTCTCTCGAAGCACAGCGGTATCCTCTCTTTCTCTCCCCACACTCACTAGCGCGCCCTCTCGACTTCGCTGGCTTTAATCTCTTTCGAAACCACTGAACGCCATTCTCCGCACTAAATCAAATTTATTCCTACTTCTCTTCCCTGCCGCACTTCGCTATACTCTCGTGTCCTCCTCCTCTTCCTGATTTTACTCTTTTTCTCTCGTACTATTCGCTTCCTCTCTCTCTCTCTCTTCCAATCTCTGCCCTCATTTTCCGTCGCTTCAACAATTCCCAACTCCGATCTTCCCTTCCCATAAACCAAAAAGGGAACTCGATATTCCCAATCCAACTTAAAAAAATATAGAGAGGTTTGATTTTATTCCCACCTCGCTTTCCCATTGTTTTTCTCACTTCTCCACTCTACTTTCTCGACCCATTCGTTTTTCTTCCATCTCCCTTCATCTACTTCTCCATTTTGTTTCTACATCAGCTCTAGTCCTTATTCCCTCCGTCTTACGCCAACTATTTTTGCTCCTATCTTATCCATTTTTTACTTTCTCCATATAGGAAGTAGTGTAGAGAAAGTAAGGTTTTCATGAAAAAAATCGAATTCGAGATTTCAACGGAAATGCATGTTTTTAGGTCCCATGAACACGTTTTGATCATTTTCTCGATGATGTCTGTGAGTGTGTTTGTGTGTGTGTGACCGGGCTTTTGTGGGCGCTCTAACTAAAAAACTAATAATCCGATCAGCATAAAATTTTATTTGAAATATTTGCTTTAATATTCCGTGAATGTAAAAAAAGTATCGGAATAAAAGTTGTAGGACATTTAATTTTCTACTTTTGTTCGAAAAATTTTCCCATACATTCCCACGCATTGTTTTACAGGTATTTTAAAAACTAATGTTTTAGCTGCCACCACTTCACCACCTACCGGCGACTATTGTAAACACTTTAAGCTTAGTTACGCCTTAGTAACGCTCTTTTTTATTAGGCGCGTTTCGCTTCCAGCATAAGCGCCTATTAGAGTCAGTTTGTCCGTCCGTCCGCATGTTCGTTCTCGGCTTCTACCAAACGGATTTTTATGAAATTTGACGTTAAGAAAATCACAAAAATAAATCACGTAAGCCAATCAGGGGTACCACTTTACTGGTGACAACAAATTAACTTTCCGTTATATGTCGTAAATGTTTGCTCAAATTAAAATAATTTTCATATAAACTTGTAGAAATAGTAACGTAGAGTATTTCGTTTTCTGTACATTTTTATCAAGAAAATTGAACAAGAAGGCCGTAATTCGCTTTGAACTTGGACAAATTCATGCATAGCTACCTAGTTGTTGTCAACGTAAATAATCTTATTGGTTACTGACGTAAATAAGATCTGCTATAATTACAAAATACATTTAATTCCTTACGCGTGCATGACAGATTTTGTAAACGGAAGGAAATGGTTTCCCTGCGGCAAAGAAAAGAACATAAACGTAAATATTACAACTACTGAACTCAGGTGAGGTATGTTTTAAATAATTTTCGATTGTTCGGTTGGTTAAAACTGATTAGAAAATAAATCACTAAATATAAATTGAATATCTCCTGGAATCATTTCCGATATATCGTTTTGCAATATTTAGTCATTAAAATGACGTAATATGTTTATTGGTGCACCAACTAAGGGGGGGGGAGAAATTTTAAATCGACAAAGATACAATTGGGTCGTGGTGTTTTGCTGTTTTATGTTGCGTTCGGACAAATTATATCGTATAGTTTGAAATACTCCATCGCACGAAACGCGCCTATTTGTGATACACTGTACACTTTCCTAACTTGTTTTCTTAACTGTTGGAGCTTCGTGGCTATATCCAACATCAGAAGGCTATGGTTAGAGTTTATTTCTGTTTTTTGTAAAGCCTTTAAAATTGTCTTGCAGTTCCCTAAAATATTTATTATCATTTAACCTATTTGCAATTTTTAGAAATATTACAGGTATGGAGAAAGTCATGTGGTGGCCACATCAGATTTTTTAATTTATGCATTTCTTTTGTTTTTTCCTTTCCGCAGCATTCATCTCCTATTCTCTTCATTACTCTCTCTCTCTCTCTCTATCGTTTGTCTGTCTGTCTCACTCGCTCTGAAGCCGCCACTGCCTTCGCTCTCATCTTCTCCTAATATTCCCATCTTATTCCCTGCGTCCGCAGATCTCATTCTTACTCCTTACTAATTCCATTCTTTTCCTCATGACTACTCCATTCCGCTCCATCCTTCTTCCTCTGTACCTCTCCCTACCTCTCTCCTTCCCTGACTCTCATTCTCTCCATTGCTTAAATCCTCTCCGCATCCATTTCAACAAACCTTCTATCTCTATCTCCCTCTCTAACGGTTACTCCTTCACGTTTTCATTTCCACAAACTCGCTTACTCCCTCTCTCCCCGCTATCCTCATTTCTAGACAATCTCATTCCCTTCCTATCTCTATATTTCTCCCTCAAATTTTCACTAACCTCACTCTTCCATTTGGGCGCTCGGATATATCTCTGGCTTTCCTTTTCTTTCTCTCTCTCTCTCTCTATTTCACTCGCTCTTCTCATTTATATTTCTAATTCTCTATCTTCCTCCTACTCCTTAAAAACTTTATCTTTTTCGCTTCTTTGTTCTTTATTTTTTTTCTTATTTTTCCCTTTTCTGAGTTTTCTCATATCTCATCCGTGTCACACCTAAGACCTTCTTGCCTTGTGTAATATAAATACGTCCCCTCTTTTCAACCTTTGTCCAATGACAACTTGATCTAAAAGGTTTTTCCTTCCTTACTCACTCTTCTCTCTCACTCTCCGCCATTCCATTCTAATACACTCATCCACTTTTCTATTAGGGCTCATTTTTTCTCTTTCTATTCCCCTTAATCTTTGTACCTCCTCGACCCCCCCTCTCTCTCTCCCACCTAAACCGTCTCTTTTCCTCTCCTCCCTCCTTTATCTCCGTGTTCTTAAGCCGTCCTGATCTTTTTTCGAGTCCTACTAAGAAACCTAGAAGAGGCGAGATAAGAGCCAAAGACACTCCGCTCTGCGTGACCTAAGGATTTCATCGTTTCGATGCGTTGACTCATGTCCACCGACCCCGTTCGGAAAGTAGGCGACGTCCTAGACACCGTTATTTACAAACCGAGTCGATGGGGATGAATGGGATTTTTCAGACCCCCGCGCAATAAAGTGGATTAGGGTTTATCTATTTAGATTTTTTTCTTCTCCAGGAAATGGCAAGTGTCAGTTTGACTCAGGATCATTTTCGTCTCAATGAAAGCATGAATCGGGTCGATATGTAAGACCAACAACCTCCGCTTTGATTTTGAAAAATGGGTAAAAATAATTCAGTGGATTTTTGAGGACGATTTTAATTTAATATCTTAATAGATGGAGTTCTTCTAATGCTTAAGAATTAGAATATTAATTTACGTAAAACCAAAAAGGCACGGATTAGTGGTCTCTATGAATTTTTTCCCAATCTAATCACTGATTTGAAATAGTGGTACAAAATAGAAAGAATTATAGTTAAACGTGTTGGTATTGTTATCGTTTCTTTCCATATAGATTAACTTGGAGCCCATTATGTTGAAGAAAATAATACGTTTAAAAATGAATTTTAGTCCGTAATCTTTGCATTGGCTAGTTAAGTATGTATTAAAAGAAAGTTTTAATTTATAACTAAAAGAACCAGTAGGAACTATATCTTAAAACATTTTAATATTAGACATAAAGAAAATAAATAAATGGAAATAAGTCAATCAAAAATGCCCAGGTTTTCGATTTTTCTCGGTCAATTTATGATCGCCAATTTGTGTATAAATTTTTAGTTACTAATTTTATTCAGAATAGTTAAAAAATAACGCGACGGTCGGAGGCTACGTAATTGTCGGTTTCACGGAGAGGTCGTCAAGATGATAGACAGAAAATATAAATGAATTAAATGTGTTATTTATCGGGCATTTTACCTGAATATGATTTATTTAAAATTTAATACTAAAACATTATATACTACAACAGATTCTTTAAAAAACTAAATTCTAAAAATAACCGTGGACAATTTCTTTTTGTTCATAAATAGACGCACCTTAATGTAAAGTTTATCCCATGTATCACTATTAAAGGTAAACACATTGAAAAAAAAAAACTATTTTTTGTCAAAGGAAGGTGTTGCTATAGTTTTCGATTCAGTTTTTCGTTCTATAAATGCCAAGAAAATAAAATTAAAGTGACAAAAATATGCATGGGGTCACCAACCTGCATTTCGAGGGCCGCACGCAACCCCCAGGGTGATTTTGTGCGGCCCGAACTCATTTGATAATGGCTCTTTAGCAGGATTCTGTAGTATAGTTTGATTCACTCCAACTATTTTACTCTGCTGAGAAATTGTAGATTAAGATTCATGAAATTCACTGTCGTATCTCTTTTCATGTTGATTATTTTTATTTTTCTCATTAATTTGATGTTTTCAAGTTAATCGATATTTCATTTTGTTACATCGAGCCTAAATTTTCTCGCTTTATGAACCTAAAATGAGTTAAAGGTTATAATAATATTCTTCTTGTTTTAAATGTGACGCCCTCCAAAAACACTATGCAGTCATATGTGCGGCCCTCGCCGCACAGTTGAAAGTCAGTGTAGCCCACTTACTCTTAAAGGTTGAGGACCATTGGTCTAAAACATAACATTTGTTTTACCTTCGGTGTATCCCTATCCTGTTTTTATCAATTTTAAAGTCCAAAGAAGTTTACATTTTATACTATGAAAATATATATGCACAAAAAGTCAAGTCATTTTTGTGAATGATCAAATATACTATAATTATTCTTTTTTTTGCAATATTAACTACGTTTTCATATGTAACCCTTAAAATCTGAAATAACATACATAATTACGAAAGACTAAAAAGATAATATGGATCCAAAATTCTGAAAGAAAAACATACCCTTACAGCCTTGATGGTACAATTTATCTAAGCTATCGGTAAAAGTAGGGCGGCTAATTTAACTGCAATACTCAGAGGGAAAATTAGGGCAAGTAAACCATCTTTACGGCCAGTTAAGTTTGTGATATATTCCTAAAGCGTAAAGGTTGACGCGAACTTGCAGCGGCTGCTTGGGGAGTGCTGTTTTTTTACGGAGCGTGGCACATTTGCTTCCTATGACGTCATTACAGTCGTGGCATTCGTACGCATTAAAATAAGATCGATGTTTTTAAGAGGAAGAGAAGATTAAGCCAATCATTTTTTACTTCACGGGAGAGTTTTATCCCGCATTACTTCGCAGGACTAACTGCACGAACACCGAATCCTGATTACCTAATCGCCAGCTCTAAGATTAAATCGGCCGAAACAGGTTCCATTCGTGAGGATGAATATTCAGAAAGGGCCACCCATTAATCTGCTCTCTCATAAGATCTCTCGAGTCTAGAGAACTCGGAAGTTCAGAGAAAATGTCGAGATCTCAAAATTAGTTTAATATATTCAGCCTAAGGGACGTATATTCTAATATGGGAATTTTTCTGACTTGTAATATTTGTATACGGCTAATAACCACAAAACCACAAAGACGGAGGAACACAATTACGCTATGTTGTATGTTCTTATTTCAACTGGTTTAAATAACCACCTATTTTAACTTCGAATATTAGGGAGCCAAACGAATAAATAAGCTCTTGAGATTTGTTTCCAAATATTACGGAAAATATATAGAACGCTGTGCCAGATATCAGTTTAAAATAGCAAACGAAAACATATATTTATTTAATACATCCGAGGCGCGAGAAAAAGAAACAAAATTAAGTCCACTTGAACCCGATTGAATCATTTCCGACGCACAATTCAAAAACAAAGGTGGGTAGATCTCTTTGGATTGTTTTTAATTAAAGCCATTATGTGAGGGCACTCGAGCCGGATGAGCGAACCGCTCCAGTGGTGTGCTACGCTTGGCTGTCTTTTCTCTCGTTCGCCAATTAACTGCAACTTATCTTCGCTTATTGTGGAGCCAATTAGTTGTGACGCGAAGTCGCGCTTGCGATCTCTGTTTTTTCAGTCCCGAGTGTTGTCATTGTCACGACGTCATGGGTTTCATTTGACGGCTTTGGAAGTCATCTGTTTATAAAATTTTCAATGGCTCAACAGCTTTTGTCCATACATGGTTTACGTGACACGAGTCAATATTTGAAACTGAAATTTCTGCAAAACAGCATTACTCTATAAATTGATCTCTTAGCATTTACATCAACAATATCATCGTATTATAAAAAGCGCAATGAGTTCAAATACAATTACTATAATAAGATAAAATTAAAAATATATTCATTGAAAGAGAGGCCATTTCAAAATTTTATTTAAAAGTTAGTATTATAGTATTCTATGACATTTAAAAACTTTTTTATGGATTAATGGCAATACTTGTTTTCCTCTTTGTGTTACACTGAAGCTTTACATCAAAATTATGAGATTCAAACATTTTTTGATGGAAAATTACAATGTTTTGAGAAGATTTACGCATCTAGAAATAATTTTAACGAAAATATTTCAATTAATAACCTTTTAGAAAATTTTCATTTCAAAGTGCCACCGTATCGTTCTTTGTCGTTCGATATGGAAGGAATTATGAATAGTGATTTTGCATATATTTTATATCAAACTCGACGTCAAAGAGAACGTTCTCTGCACCCTCATCGTTCAACGAGAGTTGCTTTGGAGAGAAACTGCTTTTTACTGACGCACGGCAAAATTTGATAAATCGAATGCATCCAATCGGTGCCTTCCTGTCCCTTTTTAGTGAATCGCTGTGTGTACCAGGCGCTCTTTGATGCTCTCGGAAATTTATGCGCTCATAGCGGGAGGAAAAAACGGCATCTTATTCATTGGCTGCGCGATGGAAACGTTTCGTTTCCACCTCGGCTCGAAAGGTTTTTTTTGCACAAAACAAAAACAGGTCTGTCGCTCGTGCGTTTTCCCAGGGGATAATGATTCAACGTCATTTCGGCAGACTCATGCCTTTGCGCGGATGACTTATTTATCGTAAAAGTGATAAACACCTGGATTTATGCCATGTAAACTGCGTCCTGTCGCGTTGAATATGAATCCAGGACTTGGCGATCAGGTAAACCAGAGTTCATCATCAGAGCGTCAGGCTTTTCAATGAATCGTCCCTTGAGCGATTAGTTATAAATTTTCTGCCGCATGACGCATATTAAATTTGTCCTTATGTAGCAATTTTTCTAAATTACATAGTTTTATTTTTCAATTTTGTCAATTTGCCAGTAATATAAGTCGAAGTACTTTTTGTTCTATGGAGCACTTCCGTTGTTGCTTCCAAAATATCTTGCGGATTATGGATGTTTTCAAATATACATTTTTCCTTATTCTCCTCTCCAATTCTTACTACTCCGTGGCTAATCGTGTCAGAACCACAACAGATGCCTTAGATTTGGAGTATTCTTTTACAGGTCTTGAACTGTAACTTAACCATTTATTTATGAGCTCGAAGTTAGTTCAAATGCTTTATATAATGTTTTACGTACTTCAATCCAATGAATGGAAGCCTTTACTATCTTTCTAGCTTGATTTTTCCAAAATGTGAGCATGGATTTAAGACCTTGATCTTTCTCTTCGATGGTGTTTCGGGGTTTCGATTTGTATTTTTTTGAATTAATTTTATCACTATCCACTACTAAGATTACATCAGTGTTATTCTTCTTCTTTCGTTCTGAGTATTTTGCAAAGTATAATTCTTGCTTTGTGGAAACTGTTTCTGTCTCCAGGTTTAATCGTAGTACGAATTGTTGGCTCTGATAAATCGTCTATAACAGGAGTGGCCATACGTACTTGCCCTCGGAGCCGCATACAATACTTTTCTGAATTTTGAGAGACGCATGACACGTTCTGCGCTCAGAAATTTACGAACAGAAAGCATAACTTGCATCTGAAGCAATTCAGATATAATGCACGTCCCTTAGGCGTCCCGAACACGTCTCAAGTCACACTACGTCATTGTGTTCTGTAGAGAAAAACGCTGATACGCCACTGAATGGTAAAAAAAGCCGAATGCGGCTCGCGAGTCGCGGTTTGGCCACCCCTGGTCTACAATGTCAAGTGACTCAGGGGCTACATACCTATTAAGTCACTGAATCTTTAAGTTAGTCTAAATATCAAATTTCGTTAAGCTATGAAAGGATTAAGACGAGATTTAAATATTTATTTCTGTTAATATGACATTCCTCATTCAGTGAGATTTTCTTTCTTTCTAATGTTCAACACCTCTAGTAATATAGGTGAATATACGCAGTCCTAATTGAGAGTTTTGACCCAGATACGCCATTTTAATCGTATTTCAATGAAGATCTAAATTACAAAACACTCAATTGGATGCATACATTCTGTTAAGTTATATAGTAGAAAATCTGCATTTTCTCAGAAAACAACGGACCTTATAAACATGTTTATTAGAAGCTATGTTTATTTTTTCTCTAAAATATCTGAATATGAATAACTTTCTTGGATAATATTTTACAATTTTAAGGAGAACGTCCTTTTTTCCGGCCAAGCGGAAGCGTGACTGAATGCTTTGACCCGAATATGCCATATTTGTGTTTGTTTTTATATTAATCCTAAATATCAAATTTCATCGACATATGTACTGTACTGTGTCTAAAGGACATATCTACCAACTAAATAAAATAACGAAATAGGTATTATAGAAATTTTGATATTTTAATTTGTGTTGCCGTTAAAAATTCTTAAAGTTTAAACAAATACATAACTGTTTAGGTACAACAGGATGAGCTAGAAAACTGCAATTTTCAAGTTATTTACAGAGTAGTGCATTTGCACAAGTAAAATTTTTGAATCTTTCCGTAAATATATTGCGGCGGCCGTTAAAAATGTTTAAAATTTAAACAATTAGAAAAATGTTATTTCACTTCTAGAAGTGCTACAACTTTAAATTTGGCTGAAATGTGTAGCATTAGTACCCCATAATGGAGAAAGTATAAAATTCTTAAAATTGAAAAGTTTGGGGATTGTTTTAATCTATTATTTTTACATAAGGGAAAAGAAAATCGCCCCGGAGGTGAAATCGTTAGAATTAAAAAAATATTTGTAATGATGAAATATCTGTCTGAAAAATGAATGTTTTTTCAAGGTGAGATGATATGCTTGCAGAATGCAAGCACCTTCTACTAGTATATATAACATATATATAGGAGGATACTAATATTTAGGCACTTCCACATGAGATGGAGATTCGAAATTTTTTCTTAGGTAGGATTTTGTGCAAACCGACTAGAAAAAACGAAAATCTTGAAAAAGTGCAACAATGGGGCCGCTAAAAATTCGCAATTTTTTAAACAAAATTTCAAAATACATACATACATATATATACATACATATATATATATATATATATATATATATATATATATATATATATATATATATATATATACACACATATATACACACACATACATACATACACATGTTTCGCGTTCCTAGGTTCTTGTGATAAATAATTATTTACGGGCTCTTGCGGAGAGCAACGAATGGACCTTAACCTTCTTCCGTCCTTGGAATACTTCATCGTTAGTGGCAGCTCGTAAAATAACCTCTTGGGAGCGTGTTTGTCTCTTGACGAAAGAGCAACTTTTCACGGAATAAGCTCTTCTCTCCTATCTCCTCTTCTGCCTTTCTACCTCTCCGAGCGTCATCCGACTCCAGGGCAATATTGGTCCGCCTGGAGTGGTTTAGAAAGACCCATGGGAATTCTTGGGAGGGGACGGGGCACAGGAATTGCTCGTTTTTGAAGATAAAAAAGGCGGCAGAGGAAAAAGGTAGAGAAGAGTCGGGTTCCTAGCTTTTCTGGGTAAGGAGTCGAGGGTCACGTGACGCAGAAATAGCTCCATCCTACGTGAGCACACTTCTTAAATTTCGAAAATCGAATGCTCCTCTCCGAGGCTCCGCCGCGGGAGACAAAAGGGGAGGGTGAAGGGGGGGGGAGAAGAATAATATTGCTCCGCCGAAAGGCTCCGCCACATTTTCAGACGTATCTTGGGGACGCAAATGAATAAATACCCCTCTCCGCACCAAGTTGACGGCGCCCTCTTTCAGGGAGAAAAAGCCTTTTACACTGGTTATCTCAAATGCACCTTATCTCTAAATTAGCGGAAGGACGCGTTGAATATGAATGAGAAATGGCGAGGGAGAAATAAAGAGTGGCTACTCCCACGCAACAATGCGTATTTCGCGTTGAGAATACGGTTAACGATGTCGTTGGAAATAACGAGGGTCATACGAGGTAATCCATTCTCAAGTAGATACCATTTCAAGTACGCTGTTCTTTGCACGTACTATTTATTTACGCTGGTTAACATCTCAAGGGATTTCTCCCTAAGGAATTTTGGAGAGGTAACTCCGGTTAAGCACCCATATTCCAGTCGCATAAGCAATCTTTTAAGAGCATTATCTAACTTTTGCGCCGAGGCAAAGCTTGAGCGACGCGTGAAATTCTTTCGGGAAAATAATTTTGACTGCTTAAGCTTAAGGGCAACTTGTGAGGTAGATCCTGATTAACGTTAACAAAAATTATGGAAAAAGAAATGCATAAGCCTCTTAGCTCTTCATACACTGGTAAGTTCTTCGTTTCAATCAAATTCACTCAGAGGGGAATATTAATGTCGATAGCTCTGGAGTGCACAGAATCATGCAGTACCGTAACTAGGACGGGGCAAACGGGGCATCTGCCCCAGACGCAAGTAAGGGGCGCAAAATGTCCAAATAGTAACTAAATAAACTAAAGACGATATTTTTTTGAAGGAGGGGGGTCACATATTTAGTAGTTTGACCCGGGCGCTAACATAGCTAGTTACGGTGCTGGAATCATGCCACCGATTTTACTCATTACCATACATTTTTATTCGTTATTCTGCTCTTTCATTAATGAGCTTGGTATTATTTAAATGTAATATCGGCTGCTAATAAATCTATATACTACGATATCAGTCATTTATACCTTCAATCGCAATAATGTATGCATAAATCGATGAAATATTTAATGAGATTCTAGTTAAGTTAAAGCAATTTTAATTACGTAAAATTGGCATTAAAAAGATACTTTAATTTCGTATGCTATTATTAATTTTGAATAAAAAAGAAAGTCCTCTGATTGTTCTAAATTTTAATTTCGCCGAAACATGATTTGTGTTGAACAAAATAAAATAACATAAATGAGCAGTTGACCTTGAAAGCTAAAATAAACAAAATGACTAACCTAAAGCGCTACGATATATTTCCCATTCACCACCCGCTTTACAGAACTCCCATACACACGCATATTTACAAATTTTCATGACACGATTGAACGTTGGGGTTATAACCAATATTTTCCTTGCGAATCGTTCAAATTCGTAGCACAATAAAACTAATAAGTAATCAATTAATAAATAAACAAATTTAGAGATTACTAATACTATAACAAGTATGATAAAACTAAATATTAAAAGTCGGGATTGTTTAATCCCTTCTCTAGATTTACTTTTCCTCCCGTATGAACAATTTTTTCAGACAGTAAAACTTTACATGGATGCCTAAAACTTCAAACAATAAATTTTCTAATGTTTGAGCACCAAAACGGCTTTTATTGCTATCTATACGACTAAATGCCGAATCATTTGAACGGAGGATGTGACGCAGGAAAAAGGTAAGAGGAGGAATGTGCGGAAGGAAGATGAGCAGAGAAAAGACAAGTGTAGAGCAGGCGTGTTGGTTATGGCTGCTAATGGCCGACATTTCCGATATCCTTTCGAAGTAGAGTGCTTTCTCGGATTTCACATCGCTGGGCATGATCAAATAATTCCATACTTCCATTCCTTAAGGTTAATGGTAGATTGTAATGAGCAGCTGATGCCTCTGCTCGAGCAGCTACAAAGGGTATCATTTATCCGATAAATCCCATTTCATGATTAATCGCAGTGTTTTCATGAAACATAATTCCTATAAACATCAAGTTTAGGAAACTTCTTAGGAATCTAAACTATGTGATCGAGATATGAGAGAACGATAGAAATACCAAGCATACTATGGTGAGTTAATTCTGTCAAGCAAATTGAACATTTTTCCGTAAAAGTTTTGACGTACTTTTATCGACTATTCATGTTGCGATATTATACTCTCCAGGATAGTTTGCAAAATAATTTGAGCTTTAAAACTGAGTTTTTCATTAGCATAACCTTATTAGTCCCCATTGACGACTGACAACTATTTTATTTTTAGCGCGAAAAATCATTACACATGTTATGAACTGTAGTATTATTTTAATTTTTTATCCTCTCGCTTGTTACCAAAGAGACAGACTTTCAATAACACTATAAACCACAACTATTTCTACAGATTTTCATATTTAAGAAATAAAATTTGAAATTTTAATAAAAAAGACTACTTCGGCTATTATTCGTGTTTAATGAATTTGAATGCAGTTACTGGTGATAATTCCGATTTTACTAGGTCAACTTTAGTTACATGCCAACTGAAAAAATGGAATAATTAGTATAATCATAATTTTAACGTTCAATCTATTTGCTGACGCCGGGGTTGATGTAAATAAAAATAAATTTTCTCGACGTTAAATTAGAAGTACAATGATGATATATTAACTGATTCGAACTTTATCTTCTCTTTCTACGATTTTGCGTTCATTTGCCGGCTAATAGTGCATGCCACTTATTGCAGCATGATTATTTTAAAAGGGAATTTTCGAACTCGCTTTGGGGCTAGAATTAAACTGAAGCAGCTCCTAATCCACAAAAGGGTGGAAAAACCAGAAGTGCATTTCGGATTTCACAGTAGTGAATTGCCGATACTAGAATCTATTTAAAAAAACTTAGAATCTAATATCGACGAATCATCACTGGTGAATCTGCTTTATAGCCGAAATGTGCAACTAGTTTCCTCTACCTTTTAATGGCCATTGTGAGAACAATTTTATCATTAGGTTTTAAGCATAACAATAAACATTAAAACTACGTTTTAATACAAAAAAGTTCGCTCGTTTTCTTTATTTTTGCAAATAAATATGTATTTATCTCTTTAGCCAATTTAAATCTTATATAAAATCTTCAGCTTTATTCTCGAACTTAAAATATTAGTTAAAAAATCATATCAACGACACTTCATTTTATCCCGATAACTAAGTATTTTTATCTTTCTTCGTCTTTCTTTCTTCATATTTGCCTCACTATGTTTCGTTTTTATTTCCTTTCGCTTTATCTTCATCACCATGTGTCTCTCATCGTCCTCAAGTTCCTATATTTTCATTAGTAATACAATTGCAGCTATTTTATCACTGTAAAATTCGACAAGATTTTTCTTAAACATATTTCGTACTTACAATTTCTTATTTTAGCGAAAGTGAATATTTTTAGCTCCTCAATGAAACATAATATTTATGTTATATTAGTACAGTAATAATAATAAGAGGATTTTTCACGTACCTGTTGCGGGTAAATCAAGAGAGTGTGGTGAGGCTTGTTTTAAGTTCACGCCGAGTGGGTCACATGAGAAGGGATCTGACTGAAGTACATGAATAAAAGCGACCACCAATCTGCCTTCACACCTTACCCGTAGCAAGGTTTGCTGAAAAAAAGAGGATTTAAAGAAATAATAAATATCAATACAAGGTGTTTAAAATAAAATTCCTTTCGACACGAAAGATCAGAACGATGCTCCTAGAATAAAAATGATTTTTATGCCCGAGTTTTAGTTACAACCACATAAATAGAGAGTCCCCTGAGTTATCATGGGCGAATTTCTTCAACGGAACCAACAGGCCGTAAGTTTTTCGGAAGAAAATATTGAAATAACTTAATCTTTTTGCAAAGGTGAACTGGAACAGTCTGACTTTCGAATGGAAACACAAATATAACTTTACCTTCATTTGAACAGAGGAATTTTAAGAGAGCTACTTAGTTTTTAAAGTGAAATAAGAAAGTTGGGAACTTGATTCGCCTTTTTCTTTCGGCGATGTTTCCATTCTCATTTCATTTATTCGAAATTCGACGGAAAAGTTGGCAGCTTTCCTTCCTCCGTCCTTTCACATTTGTTTACCGAACGGATTGTTGCCTTTCTGGTGCCCAGAGGGCGTTTTATTGCTTGGCATAGAGAGGGAGCTTCTATCGGTAACACACATGGAGGATCGTCGTCGAGAGTTTCATTTTCCACTCCAAAAGGACGCTAACTTTATTCGCAGTCCAGCGATACCAGCGATTCTCACAACGTCGAAACATCGATGCGCACTTAAGAAATTCTTTTATTCTTTCCCATTTAGTTTCAGATGGCATCTACCGGAGTGCGAATGGAGTAGGAAAGGATTTTAGCCCGGAGAACTATTTTTTAGCTTTTATTTGGATCGAATAAGGCGCTATTTCATGTTTGCGGTCCATTTTGGGCGGGTAATAAATCCTGGTTTTGGATTTCGCTGGGTTTTTCTTAGAATTTTCTCTTTACCAGGCAGAAGAAAGATTTAATTAGAAAAATGTAAATTATAGTTTCCGAATTTCCGTTTGAATAGCTTAAATTCATATTGAAGGGAATTCCTGCATTTGTTAACTTGGTCTTCGTTTATAGCACAAGAGTTATTTTAGTTTTGTGTACAAACATCATAGCATCACGAAGCACTATTAAAATTCTAAAAATGATTAAACAAATTTTACTTAATAATATATTTAAAAACGAGCCTAATGCGTTTAGAAATTAATACAAACTGTCCTTCCCAGCCTAATCATCATTCAATTTTTACTTTTTGTTTTATTTAAGTCATATAATAATACTAATAAGAAACAAAAAATGTGTCATGTATACTTCAATACATATTATTACGATTAAGACTAAACGTATTGAATTTTTCTAAAGCTAAAAGTCAATTTTCACGACTTGCCTAAGACGTGATGACGGCAAAAGTATAAATTGACTCATGATAACAAACTGAACTCGAAGACTAATTAAATATTAAGTGTTAGTAACTGAAAGTAAGTCATCATCTGTACGAAAATTATGGGAACCGGACGTTTCACCCAAAGCCTTTCATCCACGAGACGTTTCCTACAACGACATTTCACCCCCATTTGCACCCGTAGGCTTTTCGCTCACTAGTCAGTTCACCAATCATAAGGTTATCCCAACGCAAACTTTGAACAATGTTGTTGTTATAATGTCATTTATAAGTAAATTCAGTCTATGGCGTCTAGAAGATAAAGGTTTGTTGACTTGATTACTCTATTGCAATAAATAAAATTGCAGCAAAATAAATTTCATCCTATAAAATTTCTTAATGTGTATGAGTATATATATATATATATATATATATATATATATATATATATATATATAAATTTAAGGAAAAGAAAGGCAGTGATGAGGGTGGCAACAAGGTGTTGAAGGAAGCCCAGCGGATACTTACCAAGTTGAGGGATCCCGAAAGTCTTGGAAGGAGTACGAAAACACCGCGGAAGCCTTCGTATTAATTTCATATCATCTCACCTTGAAAAAAATTCATTTTTCAGACAAATATTTCATCATTACAAATATTTTTTAATTCTAAAGATTTGACCTCCGCGGCGATTTTCGTTTTTCCCTTATGTAAAAATAATAGATTAAAACAATCACCAAACTTTTCAATTTTAAAAATTTTATACTTGCTTCATTATGGGGTGCTAATGCTACACATTTCGGCCAAATTTTGAAGTTGTAGCACTTCTAGAAGTAATAGTAATAGAATAGAATAGAAATAATATTTTTCTAATTGTTTAAATTTTAAACATTTTTAAAGGCTGCAGCAATATATTTATGGAGAGATTCAAATGTTTATTTGTGAAAATACACTACTCTGTAAATAACTTGAAATTTTCAGCTTCCTAGCTCATCCCGTAGTACCTAAACAGTTATCTATTTGTTTAAACTTGAAGAATTTTTAACGGCAACAAAAATTAAAATATCACAATTTCTATAATCCCTATTTCGTTATTTTACAAATCCTACCTCTAAAAAAATGCGGAAATACATAAACCTTGAAAATTTGTTTAAACAATAGCAAATTTTTAGCGGCCCCATTGTTGCACTTTTTCAAGATTTTCGTTTTTTCTAGTCGGTTTGCACAAAATCCTACCTAAGAAAAAAATTTCGAATCCCCAGCTCATCTGGAAGTGCCTAAACATTAGTATCCTCCTATCATATGTTATATCCTCCTCCTCCACTGTAAGAAACAGATATATAATGATGATTGTTGAATTTTTATTTTAACTTTTATCTATCCTAATTCTATGCTCCTCCTCTGTTAATATACCATTTTTAATATTTACTAAACATGATTAGGTACAGTTTCCTTTTCCCCCACCAAAAGAAATTGACGGCAAATGCACAAATCCGGTATTGATGATTATCTCTAGTTGGGTTGAGTTGAATAATTCATGGGCTAAAGTGAATTATATGCCTCTCTTCCTCCTGGGTGTGGTTGGGGATCGGTGGGTAGGTTAGGTATGGTTTAAAGTAAAACAACTTATGCCTATTGTTTTAACACCCTACGGGTTGCGTGGGTAGGTTAGATGTGGTCTCTGGATCTGAAAATTATATATATATACATATATATTATTCATGTAAATAAAACATTCATTCATTAAAAAAATTATTTTATACTTTTCTTGTTTACATTAATTTTTTGGAGGTAGGAAAAGGAAAAGTACCCAAAATTATGCATAGAAATAATGTCGCTAAAATAGAAATGGTATGGAAAGTAGCAATAAGAAAATCTAGTCTACAAATTTTTATCACCGAGATGCCATAGACTGCATTTGAATATAAATAACATTCTAACAACAACATGGGTGAAACGTCGCGTTGGGGTAAACTTCTGATGGGTGAATTGACTGATGAGCGAAAAGCCTATGAGGGAAAAGGCATGGGAGAAATGTCTTTGGGCGAAACGTTATTGGAGGAAACCTCTAGTGGGTGAAAGACTTTGGGTGAATCATCATGGAACCAAAAATAATATGTACCTACATGAGAATTTAGATGTGCTTATTATAACGTAATTTCCGCAACAAAATAGGAAACATACAAAGTAGTTATTATCGTAATAACATAAAAATGAACTGTAACGATAAATACAAACAAAATACATTAAAGGATGACGACATGCGGACTACTATATTTCGAGTAAAATAACGCATGGCTAGCAGGAGACAAAATGTGGTTGTTATTTTTGAAATGAGTAAACGATGAGCGTCGCACTGTATTCATAGCCACGTAGCACTTTTGAGAGTTAGCTAAAATCGACTAAAAAATAAAAGAACTATGACCATTTAATGCCATATATAATAAAAACAATATAAAAATGTATTCAACGCGACAAAGGGTCTCTGGAACGTTTGAAATGTTGACGAGAAACATGAATAATTAAGCGACGACCACTCTTTTGAAGCTAGCAATATTTTACGTGAAATTTAAAGCAGTTTATCATATTTCCGGCCACGGAGCTAGAATTACAAGGGAGCGCGACAAGTTGATTTATTACGGCGGGATACGGCAAATTTAATTTAAACAGAAATATTTTGACAATCACCGACATTGCCTTAATATCTATAAGTACATTCGATCTTTATCCCACAGATCTTGATCAATAAGGTCCTTAGGATGCTTAATGTATATTACGCATTACATATTAATTACCCAAAATTTCTTAAATGTATTCATTAAATATAAAGCGTACCGAAAGTTTAAATAAATCCAATAACCGGAAAAGGGTTGCAAAAATCATACGTGGATTTCGGTTGTAAAGGGCACGTCCTTAGCGGTGATTTAGAGATGGTTGAAAGAAACTAAGAATTTAACATTCTACCAGTGACTACCGGTGAATAACTCTATGTAATTTTTAAATACATCCTAATGCAGTGTTTCCCAATCTTTTTGTAGGCGCGGCATCCTTTCAAAGATAAACATAATTTCGCGGCACCCCAGCCTTCAAACAAGGTTTCTATATTTATACAAACGAGTATTACAACGTTTGGAAAAATGGTACCACACTATAATCAATTTATTAGAGAAAACATTAACGCCCTAGTTACCTGCAAACACAATCAAATCGTTGATTTATTTACAAAACTAATTTTATCGCAGCACCCCTAAAAATCAGCTGCAGCGCCCCAGTGTGCCGCGCTACCTAGTTTGGGAACCACTGTCCTAATGTGATATAAGATAACTACTAAGCCGCATAATTTGATATTTAGATATACACTAAGAAAGATATAAAGAAAAGAAAAAGATAAAAAATTGGAGATAAATGTAAAAAATAAATAAAATGAACAAATAAGTTGACTAGATGTTATTCCTCACCAGGAACCAATTGACAGACACACGCACTCAATCACTTAAACACAACTAAATCCTATAGATGGAAAATACGAAAAAATCATCGGGTTTACGCATCAACTACTGATAATGAGAGCTTCTCTCTCGAAATACGTAATATCTAGCATGCTTAGCATTTGATAAAACAGAGTTTGCGTGTTTTACATCAAGTAAGGACGTGTGTGAGAGGTTTCTGTCGCTGTCGGAAGGCACACAAACATTTTTAGACAATTTCGAGTGATACTAGCTCCGTGATGCGGAATAATTTTCATTAAAATCCAAATATTGGTTTTTCCTTTCTTATTTACTTCAGTTGCGTGAACGTGCGAGTGAGTGTAGTTGAAATGTATGTTCCTTTCGCGGTCGATCAGACTCAAAAATATTCTAACAACGGTGTGACATCCGTGTCTCTGGTGTGAAATAATTTCCCTTAAACCCGATTAAAATCCCGTAAGTGTTCAACTCATTCGTTTATTTTTAATTTTACTTACATTTTGTCTACCATTATTATTATTAATATCTATTTTAGTTTTTCTCTAGCTATGGAATCATACGATGTAAGAGTAATCTTATATTATACTATTATCTTCGCCGTACTCTCCACCGTCATTAATTATAAATATATCATAATGCTAAAAGTCTTCACATCGACGAAACTAAATCAAATTAAACAAAATTCATGACTGTACACTCAAAAAATGCCAAACTAAAACGATCCAAGTGTCTTATATGAGTTACTATTTACCGTCATTTATTTCATAACGCGTAACAATGAAATTCCCCTCAGAAGTTTGCCGTTCCAGGAGAAGATGCGAACCCATGACTGGAGCATTACCCAATCCTTTCACCGTTAAATTGCCCCGCTTGACATGCAGTCTCCCTTTTACCTTTTCAGAGAGAATAATATCCTTTCATAACGATATGACACTGGTGAAGAATTTATGAACCAAATAATGTGGGGACCCCTAACGTTTTCTTACTCTATTAATCCATTAAAAGTTTCGTGTCTTGACGAGCAAGGACCGCTGTACAATTCTTCCTCCTTTTGGGAATACTTGGGACCGTACTTCAGAATGATAAGAGAGTGGAGGGGGAGGCGAGGTCGAGACGTCCCACAGCGGGAAATTATATCTATCTCTGCCGCTACCACGGTGAAGTAGACGGCATACAAAAGAGGAAGAGATTTATTCATATGGGAACCTCGACCAGGTCCTGAAGTCGTTAAAGCGATCTTTATCAATTCTAAAAACAGATATATCAATATCTGGAAAATAATTTTCCGCAGAAAGAACCTGTATATCTTAAAATATGGGTCATTTTATGGCGTTATGAAAATTTTTATGCTTGGTCGATATTTTTGTGCAGTGTAGACTACAGTTCCTATTAAATAATAGTTGTGCATTTTATTTATTCATAAACGTTATTGACATTGTTTGTTGTCAAGTCTGAGTAATCAAAAGAGAAAGTTGGTTAATATTATATTTTGTGTAACTGTACTGGTCTAATTTAAATGACTTTAGATGGCTTGCTGACAGTTTACAAATTAAACGTTTATCAAAAGCCTTTTATGACTAAATATTACCACCCAATAAAACGTGGAACATTGACATTTAAAATAAAAAAATACATTTTAGTAACATATCGGCGAACATATTAAAACGGTTTCGATACTTCTTCATTTTTATAAAACGCGATATTTTAGTTTAACTATTATTGTGTAGACACAAAACCAATAGTTCTCAATGTTGGGGCGTTTCTTGATATCGTGGAATTTGATCTGCGAAACTTATTACTTCCGTCAAAAATTCAACGGCCATAGTAAAGATGCATAGAAGCTGCAAGTATTTCATTGCTCCGGAACCCAGCCTGCGCAGGCTTCTTTTGATAAGCTGCTTATGCATGAGATGGCCTAGGAGACCCAAAAACTAAGTTCCACTTTAGCCCGCGAACACACAGAAACGTTCCGCTTGGCAACATTCCATATCTTGGCGAGCGCTCTCCTTTGGGTGCATAGAGGTAGCACGTACAACCTAGAAGTTGTTTGTTGTTCAACACACATATACACACCCGTAGGCGGCCCTGGCTGGAAGTGGGCCTGACCCTGAGGCGAGAATACATTTACTACCCTCTCGTACCCAAGTGGTCGTCCTCTCTCTTCCTCCAAGCATCAACCTCAGACGTCGTCTTCTCCCGTTGAAGGAATAAATAATACAACGAAACGTGAATGGCAGCTGCAGGGGTTATCCTTTCGTATTTTTAGTCGACGATAAATCGCCTTCAGTTTTTTATGCCTATTATTCAAACGGTTCGTGTATATTTTTTGTTATCGGGAGCGAAAAAGAGCATCCATTATTCGTCCGGTTTTTTCCCAAGGTTTGACAGCGGTCGAAATAATTAGAAAAAGAAAGGGATACGGTTTGAAGTATGGATTTGGTTGGGAGAATGGCATGGCGATTTTTAACAACGGCGAAAATGAATAAAAAAGTTTGGCAGAGAAATATAGGAGTCCAGAATGATGTGAAGGACTGAAGGAAGGGAATGAAACAAGAGAGAGAAAAAGAGAAATGAGAGAAAGAGGGAAAGAAATAGGAAAAGTACGGAGATAGGGAAGATATAGGGAAGGATATAGAATGCAGAGAAGAAAGAGAATTGAGGAGAATGGAGAGAGGGAAATAGTCGAGAGACGGAGAGGGGGTAGAAAGGGATCTGGATGGGGAGAGAGGGAAAGAAGTGAGAGAAAAAAGGGTGCAAAAGAGGGGAAAGGGAAGGAAGGTAGAGTGGGAAGGGAGGAAAGGAGTGGAGGGAGGAAAGGAGTGGAGGGAGGAAAGGAAGGTAGAGTGGGAAGGGAGGAAAGGAGTGGAGGGAGGAAAGGAGTGGAGGGAGGAAAGGAGAGGAGGGAGAAAAGGAGGGTAGGGAGAAAAGGAGGGGAGGGAGAAAAGGAAGGAAGGGAGAAAAGGAGGGGAGGGAGAAAGGAGGGGGGGAGAAAAGGAGGGGAGGGAGGAAAGTAGGGGAGGGAGGAAAGGAGGGGAGGGAGAAAGGAGGAGAGGGAGGAAAGGAGGGGAGGACAGGAGGGTAGGGAGGAAAGGAGGGGAGGGCAGGAGGGTAGGGAGGAAAGGAGGGGAAGGAGGAAAGGAGGGGGAAGAAAAGGGGGGAGGGAAGAAAGGAGGAGAGGGAAGAAAGGAGGAGAGGGAGGAAAGGAGGGGAGGACAGGAGGGTAGGGAGGAAAGGAGGGGAGGGTAGGGAGGAAAGAAGGGGAGGAAAGGAGGGGAAGGAGGAAAGGAGGGGGGAGGAAAGGGGGAGGGAAAAAAAGGAGGGAAGGGATGGAAGGGAGGAGGGAGGTAAGGTGGGAGGGAAGACAGGAGGGGAGAGAGGTATAGGAATAGGGAGTTCAGAAGAGTCGGAGAGAGAAACGAAGTGAGGGGAAGGAAAATGAAGGAACTGGAGATAGAGGGATCTCATAACGAAAAGTTTTTCTCAATATTTGCATCAATCATCCGTTAAAATGTCGACTAAAAATTTAAGCCATTGCTGTGTTGCCTCATGAATTCCAACGCTCTGTCGGAATAGTAATAGACCGAGCTTTGTGACTTTGCCGTATTTTTTTGCTTGTCTTTGAAAAAAACGTCCGCTAAGGTTTTTAGCGTTATTAGTATTGATATCGTGTTGATTTGTCTGTTCAATGAATTAAAATTTCTTTATATGTGAGGCAACGTCGAGCAACTGTACTATATCATTTGAAACTATTTATGAGCTCCGTGTTACATTTTTCACGATGAATGATTCTTTAGAGTTACAATAAAGGGATTCATATGAGCTTTACGTACTTAAGCTAAATTACCCACAAAATAAATATATTGCAGAGTTCGTCTTATGGATGGATTATAATTCCTAAATTAGATAGCTTCAGTATCCATAAAAAAGGCTAGGAAAACCAGATGCGCATTTCGCCTAAAAATAAGCCATTATCAGTGATGGTTTACAGATATTGGATTCTAAAAATAACCGTCACCACCGGCGATGGTTGAAATGCAGCTGACGTTTTTCCAACAATTTCATTTCATTTCCAACAATTTCATTCTATCAAAAACGCCTAATTTATCAATTAATTTTGTTACGCCAAGGAATTTAACGTGATAATAGAGGCCCCAGAACCAACTTAATCCTGTTAAAAGTACCGTTCATCGCAGTTTAATTTTTTTATGAGGTTAAAATGTTTTAGAGACACAATGACGTTTAATTTTTGGAAAGGACAGACTTATAGGTAAAAAAACAAAACAATTATTTTTCCATTACAGATGTTCAATTTCATCGGTAAATGCCATAAAGAGACACTAATAGCTTATATCGGCATATTAATGATAGAGGTGATAATTTAAAATATACTATGAATTTTTTATTGTCTCGCCAAAAAATACATTCAAATTGCATTAATCTTGGAAATTTTGAAAAGTAAAAAAGGAAACGTTGTCATTTTTAGAATATTTGTAATCGTTTAATCAGTCTTCTCCTATCCATTATCTACTCTTTGCTGATGACTGCAAATTAATTACACAAATTGACACAATAAATAACTGCTTGGTTTTCCAGCAGGCTATAAATCAGATCACGAAATGGTGTAATCTTTGGAAGTTAAAACTAAATCTTTCTAAATGTAACGTGATGTCTATTTCTCTCCGCAAATTTCCTGTTAATTACAATTATACAATTAATTCTTTCCCATTGACAAGAGTTTCTTCGCAAAAAGATCTTGGCATTATTACTGACAGTAAATTGAATTATGGTGAGCATATTATTAACATTAAAAAGAAGGCTATGTCTCTCCTAGGCATTATATACCGTTTTACTGACATTAGAGATCCTGCATCACTCAAACTGTATTTTACCACAATTGGCCTTCCAGTTATATCCTATTACTCTCCAATATGGACCATGTCTGCCATTTCCATTGTTTCTTCTCTTAATCAAGTTTTTAATTTCTTTTTAAAAATTGTAAAAACCCGTGTGTCCTCTCTTCGCCATGCCTCTACTGATGCTATACTGTCCTTCCTCTCCCTTAATCATCTTAAAGCTACCCTGATTAAATCCGATCTCTCTCTTATTTATAATACTTTAAACTCTATTACTGACAGTCCTGAATTAGTCACCTTACCCAAATTTCGAATTCCATCAAAAGTTACTAGATCTACCCACTTACTTAATGTTCCTTCATTTAAAATTTCTCTTGCCCAACGCTCCCTCTTCTATCAACTTCCCTCCCTTTTAAATTCCTTACCGCCAAATATTGATCTTTTCTCTCTCTCTTATAACTCCTTCTTAAAAGCAGCTCTGAGTAATATTTTTGTAAATAGATGAAATAATGTTTTTATAATTAATTTTGTACATTACTTGTAATTAATTGGTGTTCATTGTCCTGCTTGTTTGTACCTAATTATATTTTATATATTATATTTTATTGTTACCATGTTTACTGTAAATTGGCGATAATGCTGTATGTGAGCCTATTTCAGTAAATAAATAAATAAATAAAGTTTGCTGATATATACAATTAATTAGTTCTATATACAATTGAAAGCCTACATGAATACTGTCAAAATGATGGATACATTTTAGACAGTTTTCTTTTAATTTAGTTGAAGAAAAATCAATAAACATTAGCTGGATCATGCTCTGTTCAACCTAATTGTAAATAAATTGTAATTATCACACTATTCAAAACGCGGTAATAAGAAGAGTTGGTGATGCGCCCTGATAAAGATAAGTTAAATCTCAGTTTCATAGTCAAAATTCCATATACCTCAAAAATGTTGGCACATATTAAGCAAATCGTACAAGGATAGAGACAAGTGCCGCCACAAAAAAGTCTGACACCCGTGAAAACCTCGCGAAGCCTTTTTATGAATGGATTAAAGCATCGCAGAATTCTTCGGTGCTTTCAAAATAAAAAACCCGACGCCGTGGAGACACACGAGGGGAATTTAAATATTCTTCTTCTATTCGACACGGTTTGCCACTCCTAATTCATCTCATAGGATATGGCATCGACAAAAGACCAACATTTTTCACCCGAGATCAACATTTCCTATAAAAAACGCTACGGACCTGAATATTCCATCAATTACACGGGAGGTAACCTTTTAACCTTCCACTGGAAAATACATTCTCAGAGCGCGGCTGATATCTTATTATCATTTCCTCACCCTTCACCTTCCGAATATGCTTCGGTTCTCAAACTTAATTCCTTCCTTCCTCTTTAACCTTTTCTCCTTCCCAGATTCCTATAGGTACTGTATCGGAGAAGCTTTGGGCGGGCGGGTGTTCAGGAGATCATCAGGGTTTGGTCTAACTTAGGCGCGGGAAAAAGATGGAGGAGACGTACCCGGAGAGGAAGATGTAGAGAGGGATAGAAGGTATGAGAGCGGATTGGTTGCCTCACAGGGTCTCTCCGGGGAGAGGCTATACATGCTTAGGGAGCGCAAAATTGGGGGAAAGTTTGTCGACCGAAAGCATTTACTATGTATTTCCGAGCGGCTCGGTCACTTTGGGGGAAGAGTGTTCCCGTATGCGGCGAAGCTGAGAGGCAATATGGTGGACGCGTTAAGAGTTCGCTCTTTTTTTAAAGGAAGGCCTTACACGGAGAGCTCTTCGCGCGAGGCACTCGCTCCCACGAACCTAAAAGCGATCATTTAAAATTCAACGGATCATTTCTCCGTCGTGAGGTGACTTATCGAAGGGATCGATCACGCAGAGATCTTTCGCGAATGCGTTCCCATCTCTTCCGCCCGATTTGGGCGCGTTAATTCGTTGATAATATGCACTGCACGCACAACATTTCGGATATACGCTGATGAAAGAACCAATTAGCTGCCTTGAGTCAAACAAACGGAATGGTTAACTTCTACATAGCTTTAAACCGCTAATATAGCTGATCACTTTATTTGTTAGATTAATTTAAACCATTTTGATTGAACGTATGTTGTTACTAGCGCTATGACACCTTCCTTAGTATTTACTAGTCTGTCCGTTGCAGCGCTCCTTGAAATCAGGACGTAATGACTTCTTCGGAATTTTTCCTGTAGCCTTTCGCAAAGTATTTTTATGTTATCAATGGCATTGGTGCTGCTTTTGCAATCAGATTTGTGCTATGATTTGAGTATAGTATTATCTAAGTGACAATACATGGTGGCATTTATGAATTAATTGCTAAAAGAGAAAGATATAATTTTAAGCAAAACAATTACAGCAATGCTTGCCGCAAGATAAAATTTACTGTTTTGCAGTTTGGAGCCGCACCAGCAACAAAGAAAATTCGAGATGGATTCCTGATGCGGGAGGTAGCAACGTTAAGTTGGCAATTTAAAATAAACGCCGCATTATACATTGCACAAACTTTCTCATATACTTAAATAAGTCTGGCCTCACTACACTCTTTGCCCATAAATTAACTCTGTGTGCTTGGCAATTCACTGCCAATTAGGTTAATAATGCGTAGCAACAGAACCAAAGCGCCTGACCCCATCAACTTCTCACGTCTAATACCTCTCACTAATAAGCTCGTGGCGTTAACAGAGAAGTACGGAATTTTAGATTAGGGAATCTCCCCCTCCCCTTTGACGCGTGCGCTGAGCGTCTTGTACTGGACGATATATAGTAACTTTTTTGAGACACATGGCTTAGTTAATATTATTTGTGACATCATGTACGTTTGGATTGATTATAATTGAAATCATTACAGCTATTTTTGAGTAAATCGAATTTTGTTTCAAAATATCCAAGAATAAAGTACCCTTAATTTTTGCGCAATATCGTTTATCTCTTCAGAATGTCTTTTATGAATGATATTATCCACAAATATGAGATATTATTCGATTTAGTTTAACCGTAAGGCTGTAGTAAGATTTTGAGTGGATCGCGGCGAAGGCATTACGTCCTAGGGCTTAGGTAAGGTAGCTTAGCGTACATTGTAATGCCACTGGACGCCATATATTGATTTCAAGAGATACATGACTTACGCAGTATTATTTGTGACATCAGGCTCTACCTATTGTTATACATTTAAAAACATCATAGGAATACAGCTATACAATTTTAGTAATTTATTTGAAATTATACACAGCAGACCCCCGACTTACGACTGCTTGACTTACGACCCCCCGCTCATACGTCCTCTCTTAAAGTAAATGAGATCCACATACGTACAAACTCGTATGTACGACCGCCTAAAGGCCAACTCACACCGAAAGCTAAGCTACGCGAGCAAGCTTTCTACGCGATGTGTCTTTGAATCGCTACAATAGATTTCCCGATGTAGCCTCACACCGAACGCGAGCCATATAGCATGTATCGGACGTGGCGGACGCTATATCGGCGACAATCGTCGGGTAGGTGATTTCTCTTCACATAGCTGCGCTGCGCAGTTCGGATGGCTGTTCCATCATTGCCTTACCCTCTCCGCCAAAGGAACAAGTGAGTGGTCTTACAACGTCACGTGGTCTCATAGCGTCATAGCACGACCGATATAGCGAACGCGCGGTCTCGAGATTCAGCTGTTCCGTCCTTCGGAAGGGACGTTAAGCCATTGGCCCCCTTGGTGTTTTTCGTTAAGAGTAGGCTAATGTCGGCACCTGGTTTCTCTTCTCCCATGCTATACAGCTATTCATTGACTACCTCTTAGATACCCATTGCGTGTAGGTAAGAGGTGAATCATCTGGAAACATACATTCGTTACAAGTGACTCAGTCTGCAGCCTACGCTTGAAGCGAACGTATCTCTTTTGCAAAGCTCTTTAACTTTTTGTCAGTTTTCTTCAAATTTAGTGGTCAATTTTGGTATTTTGTGATGTGAAATGTGATTCCAGGAACTAAACCCCAATTTATAACATTGCGCCTATGGGAAATAAGGGTTCGACTTACGACGTCTTGACTCACGACCGTTGTACAGGAACCAAATAGGTCGTAAGTATACCTGCTGTATACCTAAAATTAGAACAATTCTTTTATATTCTTCCTCATTATCTTTTCAATATCAGATTAATATTACAGTAAGAATGTATTTACAGAAATAATAACAAATTGATTAGAATATAGATTTAATCTGATTTATCTGACACAAAAGTTTAAACAAGTAGCGCACTTCACACTGTGCTTTCCACACATATGGTGCCCTATAAGTTAGGCTACCCGCGTGTACAGGCATGCAGCCAATGACTAAATAAATTGCAGAAAATTGAAATATGCATACATTGATGATAAACTTTGGGTAATTATTTTACATAAGCTTCTGCACAATGTAATAAAATATCCAGACTTTTCCTTTGTTTATAAAAAGAAACACGAAAAAATAAGTTGTGCGCCTTGGAGGTCTCCCCCTTGGTAGTTCTACGGTTAATCAAATTCTCTGGAGCCATTTTTGAGCAAATAAAATTTTTTTAAAAATCGTCAAGAATAAACTACACTTTATTTTTGTGCAATATCATTTTTATGAAAAATAGCGTCTGCAAAAGATGATATATTGCACAAATACGAGATATCATTCGATTTTATGTACGCGTTTGGGCTCTAGAACAGCAAACAGACAGACAGACGGAAAAACGAAAACCAGTTATGGACTCGGGGACATCTGAAACGTGTATTTCCATCAACATCTCGAAGTTGATTTTTTTCACGATTACAATACTTTCTCAATATACTACGTATATGAGAAAGTAAAAAGAGCCTTAGATGCGCAACAACATAGCTAATGATTTGACTCTGATCCTTGGTAATTGTAATTGCAAACGCTAGCCAAACTCTGCCAAACAAAAATTAGTGAGTTAAAATAAATAAACAAATCATTCAAAAATAAATAATATTTAAGCCCCTACACTTTTGGGTGGAAGAAGAACGACTAAGGAAGTAATTTATTTAGCAGTTAAATCATACAATTAAAAATTTATCTTCAGTCTACTTGCTCGTTATAAACCAACAAACTACATTAATATTTATTATTTAGGAAAGAAATTAAAATAACCTTATCGTATGTTTTGATATTAAAATAATGGAATCATGTTATTATATAACAATAAAAATTTTGTCTCGTTTCTTCATTTTACTGTGTAAAATATGAATATTATATTCTTTCTATATCTATCTCTTACCCATTCTCCCCACTCCCATTCCTCATTTAAAAGTATTGGATTCGTTTCTGTGCCATCAGAATCTCTCACTGTTAAAAACTTGGAAAAATTTCCATTTTTTTCTGACATCAAAGGAATTCTTTAAGTTAATTTGACATTGATTCGAATTCTCTCTTCGATAAAAAAATAATTTATCCTTTTGATTGCACAGTCTCAAGTTTTAATTTAATAAAGCAATGTTATGGATATAAATGGCGATAAAATGTATCTCTTATGAGAAAATTTTCATTTTGGGAAATTAATTACTTCTTAACTACATCACACTTCCCGTTAAGTTTAAAATTCTCACCCATACCACTTCAATACTGGTGTGATGTACGTACATACACATTTGCACCAGAAAATTATTACATAGAATACTTTTTTCTTTTGGCCTAAACTTAACTGGTTGATCTAACGACATCAAGGAGTTGTGAACCTCAATTAAGCAAATCCTTCAGCATCGTGTTAAGTAGATTAAGAAAGTAATACAGATTCAAATCTTCTGAGGTTCAATGACATTTGGTCAGTAATTAAAACATTGAAACACTTAACCCATTGAGTTTGAAAGAGATTGAATGATCCATATTTCAGATGTTTTTCATGTGAAGAGTGTTCAGAATAGGATTGTAAACTCTTATCCCTCATCGATTTTGACTGGGGATTAGCCTCAAACACACAAATTGTCGCTAAAAGAGAATTTTTGTCAGAACATTTCTAAGGCTAATGAAAAGTTATTGCTTCAATTAATTTAAAAAGGAAAATGTTAATGTATGAATATTGGTTTGATTTAACACATATTATATAGTCAATAAGTTGTAAATAAGTATACTGTGGATTTATTCAAGTACTACTGCGGAATTACCCTAACCATGCGAAATTAGGCTGTTTTTTGTTTTTTTTTAAATGCAGAAAGTCAACAGAAATATATTGTTTTTAGGTATATATAAAAGAATGTATTCTTGGATGGAGTGCTAAGTTTTGAGCAAAAAGATTTTTATTTAACCCAGTATTATTCGTTTTACAGCTTAGGACTGCGGAATTAGTCGAGTCTCCCCTACATAAGATATTAATTATTTCAATTTTTTGTTATTTATTAAATCATATATTTATTATAGTTGTTTATTATGCGTGAATATGTTTATGGATAAAATATTTTAAGCAATTATCTCTTTGGGAATAAGAGGGTTAAGACGTAAAATTAATTTCATAATTTTATACCAATAATTACCCCTTTTCCGAATTTACCAAGGTGTTGAAGGGTTTGCTAACATCATTCTGCCTCCAAACAGATGTAGTGGCACAACCCAATTAAAAAACACTTTAAAATACCGTAAACAGTGTTTTCCATGTTTAAATACTACGATAATATTAATAAAAATATCACAATCTGATAGGCTTATAATTGCATTGCGATTTTTATTAATAATTTGAAATCAAATAAAACCGAATAAATAAATTTTCTAAATTATTGCTTTAACAATTATTTTTTTGAATGATGGATTTTCTTCTACTGATATAAACCTTCTGTATCTAATAAAGCTGATAAGTGCTTTCATATTATAATAAATTTCACATCCTACGCAATAAATTAATTCCGAGTAACTATCGATATTATTTACCGAGAATATGGTTACTAGCCTGCATTGAGTGCTGACGAGGAGAAAGAAAGTTTCTGAGGAATTATGTTAAGAACTTCTATTCGCGTCGCCAGAAATTTCCCATTCGTCTTAAGAAAGGTCATCTGCCCCATTAGACCACGTAAGCCGTCAGTTAAAGTGACACCAAAGGAAAATTATAGTGTGCTACTCCATCAATCTTCGTCAGCGGAAAATCGCAATTGATAGGCTTTTCTGGCCCTTTTGGGAGAGACAAAACAGGCCTATCCTTTCTAAAGCGTACGTGGGCGTTATAGACTTCACGTTTTCTATAGTGATATGTGGCGTTGTCACTTGATAATAGGCAGACAATTACCGCTTTAAAAGGAAAACGGGAAATATAATAAATGTGAGCCAAAAGTAATTCTGACCTATGTATTCCATCAAGAAAAATACAAGACGTTAAATGACAATCGCGTCTAGGATACAAAAAAATTGAACGTATTAATTATTTTCAATCACAACACTACAGCTAAATTACTATAATAATGCGAGTGTTAAGGATTTTAACACAAATGAAGTTATGAATTATTACGACTGCTGAATTTATAAATAACAATATGTATTTTATTTCCGTATAACTTCGGAATCAGGGCGCAATATTGAGTTTAACATGATGAGCGAAGACCCGCAGTGAATTGAATTTTGTTGAACTATGAAACTTACCGAGCATTAATCAATGATTTTACAATCGGATAAGTGAGAAATTATACGAAATAAAACAGCAAAATGTTTTCAAGGGTAGACATGATGCAAAAGAAAAATAAGATTGATAGTGTTCAATAAAAATTCTCAGAATTACTAAATCGTCCACCAACGTACTAAATTTCTAATAAACATATAACTTAAATTTAAGTATTCTGATTATTCTCCAAATAAATTTTTAATTTTCTTATTTTAAATGGTGACGCGTAAGTATAGTACTAAACTATCATATATCCGCTGATCAATGGTGACTAAGGATAGAGACTAAGGATAGAGGCGCGTATTTTGAATAGTGCAGGTCAGCCCCGCAAAAAAATTAAAAGGGATAAAGGGAAGATATAAGAGAAAGGTCTAGAAGTCGACGGTTCGATGGCATGCGAAACTGTGACCATACAACCGGACAGAAGGACCAAGGGAGAGTTGAATGGACAATTCTATTTCATCCCAAGTAATTCTAATAAGCTCCAGAAGTTTCACGAAGACAAGTTCAATAAACAAATCAGCTAAAATTTTATAGGACTAAAGTCGGAACAACTCATGACCGATTTTCAAAGCAGAAGTAACATTTTCAGTAGTACGCCAAATAGTATGCATATATGTAATTTTCGTTTAAGCATAATATCAAATCATTTGTATTACTAATAAAGACAATTCATATTTAGGCAGCATTTTTAACGACCGTTTTGACTGACGCAAGGAAGTTTAATTTTTCACACTCCTAGCAAGCATTTAAATACTAAGCAACTCAAATGTGACGTTTCGTCAGTATTATGAATGTACGTATAAAAACTATTTGATTAATAGAGCAGAAATCGCTACCGATTGACGGTCAAATATACTTGTAAATAGTTGATGCGACGTTATGGACCTATCTTTATTAGAGTAGAAATATACTTGCATTTCTTCAGCATCTCCAGCATTTGTTTTTACTTGCATAGCAATATCATAAATTATACTTCACTGTTAACTACTCTTTTCAATTCTTTCCTGTGTTATTTTTGTCTCAATCTCAATATAGAGAAAATTTATCGTGATCAATGCTGAAAATGAGCATCTATCGATATTTTTTCATGTCATGGCGATTTCTATAGCTGCTCGGCAAGGCACGCAAATTTCAGAAAATGTCCAAAGAAAGGTTGCAGAGCGACAGCGGCAAATTATTCATTTCGGAAGAAGTTTGAATCAAAATGATAGAATTAGCTGTCTAGGTTAAGCACTGCGTTGCGGTGAAAAACACAACTTAAAAAAAAGACGTAAAGAAACTGATTGCAGAAAGCTTTGAACGAGTTTCAGCAGATAATTGGAAAAATTACGTACATGTCATGAAAGTGGAAGAAGATATGTGGCAGGCTGATAATCTACAAGACGATATTGAAGAACTAATAGTTAGGCTGACATCATCATCATCCTCTTCTTCCTCGACATCACTTCTCCATTCTCGTCCCCTCTTTATGCACCTAAAGCGCAACCAAGTACTTCTGGGTATATGGAAGGAGTTCAAAGACTGGCAGATTTTAATGAAAGAGTTAAGAAAAATATTGATTTTCGTTTATAATTTTAAACTATAATTTTTTTACCCTTCAACTGTCTTATCAGCATTCTTGAGGCATTCCAGTTTTCCGATACAATCAATATGAAAAAATTCCCATTAAGCTAATAATTAGACAATTATTGTCTATGATTTAAATTATCCTGATTCAAAAATGAATTTATTTATTTAACTAAAAACAACATTGGAATAA
Organism: Tanypteryx hageni; assembly: GCA_028673005.1. Taxonomy (NCBI): domain Eukaryota; kingdom Metazoa; phylum Arthropoda; class Insecta; order Odonata; family Petaluridae; genus Tanypteryx; species Tanypteryx hageni. The sequence goes on from CM054116.1 coordinate 99,592,297, forward strand.
CGCTTAAAAGTTATGCACTTCTTATAAGTATAATTGTAAGAAATTGACGAAATTCACTGGAGTTCATTTTATCCGTGTATTCTGGTCATCTAACTCCAAAGGATCCGTGCGCCAAGTCTGGCAACGCTGTTCTCCATAAGGCGCTAACAGTCATCTAAAGGTGGAATGGAATACATACCTACATATATGCGGCTAACTTGCAATGCAGTGAAGCCTAAATATAATATCGCGGCAAAGCCTATCCATACGGCAAATGGTGCCGCGACTTTTCGTCGCAAAAAATTCGCCACTGCGATATCTCGTCACAGGTGACAATTGGTACCTACGACATTTCGTCACACTTTCAAAATGGTAACTGCGACAACTCGGCGAACATTTAAACTTGTACCTGCGACATTTCGTCATACAAAACATTTGGTTCCAGCGACATTAAGTCACATTAAAATTGGTATCAGCGACTTTTCGTCGTGGAAAATAATTGGCATCTGCGACTTTACGTCACAAAATTATTTTCGTCACACATTACCTAATTTCCGTCACACGTTACGTTTCTGTATTCTTTCTGGGAACATATGCTTCATGGGTATCAAAGTACTCGAGACGATTCGTATGTTGGAAATTTATGTATATCTATCAAGTTTAATCGGAATCGGCGTGGGGAGGGAGAGGGGAATAGAGGTTTCTTTCAGGGACATAGGCTTCATGGGTATCAAAGTACTCTGGACGATACGCATGTTGGAAATTTATTTATGATATATTAGAAAATATTTAACAAAGCGATAAAAATATATAAAAATAAAAATTCAATTCCCAATGAAATAACTTCTCATTATACTTTCATTAATACTTAGCCTTAAAACTATTCGAAATATTGGGATTTCGTGTCTCTGAATTATGGTATTGTCATTTATCACATATATTATATCAGAAACATTACTGCAAAAGCTGCAATGACGTTTAATATATGTTGCAGGTACCAAATGTCATGGGTGACGAAATGTCGCAAGTGCCAAATGTAACGTGTGACGAAATGCCGTAGGTACCAAATACCATCTGTGACGAAATGTTTTAGGTACCATATGCCGCTTGTGACGAAATGCCGCTTGTGACGAAAATTCGCAGGTACCAAATGTCACCTGTGACTAACTGTTATAGATACCATAAGTCGTATCTGGCGAAATGTCGCAGGTACCATTTGTCCCTATGACCAAATGTCTGTGATCAATTGTCGTAGTGAAGAATTTTCCATGATGAAAAGTCGTTAAACTCGGCGAATCTCTGTAGCACTGAAGCCTGTATTGCGGAAAAGTGGTGAAATGTGCACTACAGCGAAGCCTAATGGCACGGTGTATCTGCAATATAGTTAGGCCTAAATCTGCGGCGAAGCTTGTATTGCGTATTAAGGATGAGTTTACACCAAGAGCGTCCAGTGCGATAAAGTCCGGTCAACTCTGATTTGAATGGTCGGGCCAAGAATGGATGAGTTTATTTTCGTCAATCTAGTCATGTCCATCTTGTCAATTGAGACGTGACTGTGAAGAGATTACAACAATGTAAAAATAAATATGCGAGCTGCCTTTGGTGTGAAGTTAAATAAAAAATTTAAACACCTTATACAAAAAATAAGTAAATACTGATGATAGTACACACATACACAGACACACCTACCCGGTTTAAGGAAAACTAATTCTCTCCAGGGACCGAAGTATTATGCGTGAGGGTTTGTGGGAAAATGATTCCGCGCCGGGCACTCACGCGCAGGCACAATCACACACACGCAGAAAATCAGACAACTACACGAGTATTTATTTATAACCCTAAATTTACATTTCGAAATCAACGATGTCATCGTCAGTAGGACAGTTAGGGAATGAACGTTGACTGAAAGCGGAATTTATATATGTAGGTGCCGGTGATGTGTTGTGATTGGTGGGATGAGTTGACGGTTGGTTTTGAGAACAAAGGAAAAGGAGGGTGTCGTCGGTGATCGGACCGGAGTCATTGTTCATTATTTTATCTTTGTGTCGGTCAGAAGCGGCCAGAGGAATTTTGGCGCCCCGGGCGAGATAGCACTCCAGCGTTCCCCTCCGTTAATGTTTGTTAAGACACTTACAAAGTACATGTTAATTTATTCATCGCGCTGTAAAAATTATTGATAATGAAAAATTAAAAGGAATGCCATCAAGATTCCAGCCTGTTTCTCGATATAAATTGGTACCCAATAGGTATTCACTTGCAAATAAGGCTTAGATATATGATCGGGTTAGCGCCCACAAAACTTTGGCGCCCCGGGCAGCCCCCCGGCTCGCCCGTAGCTCGGGCCGGCCCTGGAGTCGGTGAATGTAAATACTTTCGTATGCGCCTGGTTTCTTTATGCTTACAATGTGTATAAGTAGTGTAAAGTCAAATTTTCCGTTTTTGAAATGTGATAAATGTTCTTTAAATCTAATATTAAATTATTATTAAGTTTAAGATTACAACAAGCATGAATTTTGACCAAATGTTGCAATAGATAAAGAAGAAGCAGAAGAAATGCTTGGGCGAATAACATTTACTAGAAAAGATCCGAGTTTGGTATATTTACTTATCTTTATCCCGCTTCATTGAAGACAAAAATATGTTTTCTAATAAATTTTGAATGAATTGTGTTAGTTTGTACAATCATGCAGCGTTAATAGAAGGCCATACCAAAAACAGATTTCTTAACAGAAGAACAATAGGGAATGAACGACGATTGGTCGTAATATTTTATCCCAGTTTTCATTAAAAGCAGAAATTTATGGAATATAATTTTATTTTCACTTAGGGCAGAGGTCGGCAAACGAATTGACAAGAAATGGTACTATTTCAAATGCAGTATAAAACACAACAAAGAGGTGGATGAGGGTTCTTATAAAAAAACATTTCAACTAATATTTAAGTACTCGAGAACTCCCATTAATTGAAGCAACGCGCGAATCTGAAGTTCCAGGGAGAAGGTGTTGGTTCAAGGGGCTGTTCAAGCGTCTCAGATTGCCGGCCCTTGATTTAAGCAATTACATTCGAAAAAACTAATTTAAAAAATAAGAAAACTTAATTGCAATCCAGAGGGAGGTGGTTGAAATTCTTGTTAATGGCTCACCTAAACATGAAGATGACGGATTTAATATATATTGTGCCGTAGAAAGATCGGAATTTTTTGTGCCTTAATTATGAATTGCAAATTACGAGACGGGGCCCGTTTCCTCATGGTCGGGCACAAGCTTACTAAAACTGTCATCGCCATATTCGTATATTGTTATTTTTTTCAATTCTTCTCAGCTTGCTCAAGAAGATTTGTTCCTTTTTCTCTTTTGGGGAGTTGCGAGATTTATTCGATTTTAAAGTGAAGTTTTTGTTAAGTTGCCTTTGTGATGTGTATGTCTACCACTGCCCTCATCTAAATCAATGTCTTCCTCTTCTCTTTCTTCATCGCAGATATTTCCCGAAGGTCTCATAAAATAAAATGCAAATAAATTATAACGTACTAATCCATAAAACAATGTTTTATTTAATGAATATGATTATTGAAAGTATTTTTAGTTAAATAACTCAAGTTGGAGTTATAAAAAAGTAAATGGACGAGAACTTACTTGTGAGGCGTAAAAATCTTATACATACTTTAGAATGTATGTGTATGTGTGTATGTATGTTCTTTATACGTTTTTACACCGTTGAAGCTATCAAATTCAAAAGTTTCATGGGCCATCCTATGGACCAAAGGAAGGTCTAGGTTTGCAGACAGTGGTGTCTCTTATACCCCATGGGGTCAACAAATACTATTTCCATAAGAATGCATGGGAAATGGTGTGGAAAAACCCCAATATGCCATGCAGTCCATAATTTATGTGCATATAAATATACCTAATATTAACTTGCGATCACGGGAAATGGCTTATTTTACGCATGAAAGGCTGAATATTTTAATTCTGTTCATGTTTTGTCGTATTACATGCTAAATCGATTGAAATATTTCTTTAAAGCGCGAAATTTATCGGTTTAGAAGATCATTTTCCAGGCGGCAACAAAGCTAAGTTTCTTAATTGTCGCCCTCTTCAAAGGGAGATAGCCACGTAAAGATTAATGCAAGGATAATCCACGCCGTGGCGCGCCGGAGAGGAAGAATAGCCAAGATAAAGGGTACAAATGGATTAAATATAGTCTATGAATACTTTTAAAGTGAGTCAAATTATTTTTAAGGAATATTAGAACATTGTTATCTTTTACCATTAAAATTGAAAGATTTATCGCAACATAAATCGATACGTCTACTTAGATTTGTTCGGTAACCAAGATGTTTATTGTTTAGGTTTTGATTAATAGTAGTGACATAGTCCAGGTAATTTTATTGGTGCTTTAAAGGCTTCGGTGTATCTATCCATGTGAATATTAAGTAAGACGTTAATGCGTAATTATATTAATGATAAAACTTTACAATACAATACATAAAATAGTAAATGTTAATGTAAACATCGCTTGCGTAATTAAGGAATGGGGAACGTTTGGCAAACATGGGGTACTCAACAGCGAAAGTAAATTTCAGAATTTATTGTATTAGTTTTATTGTAATATGACATCAAAAGTAATATATCAATAAAATAATAAAATTCGTTTGCTACTTAAAAGAAAACTATCCCGAGCGAAGCCGGGCGTTTCAGCTAGTCATCTATAACTTGATGAATGTAAAAAATAGCCAAATGGATGTTAATTGCCCAGAAATATTTAATCGAGTTTTCGCTTATTTGGGCAATAATATCCATTAAAAACCCGCTCCCCATTCTAACTTTTAACCCTTCTCCCACGATCTCCTTCGCCTGCCATTGTTCCATTCGCATTTTTAATGTTTACTATTTCCAAATTTATTACCCATACCACCGATTGTTACACGCCTCCTTGATTTATCGTTTTCACTCATGAAGACGCTCATTTGAATATTCGGTAGGGACATATAAAAATTTGTAGTAGATACTTAAGACACTCGTTTTCATCTAACTATTTTACTGGAATTCCACAGAATTTCAGTTATTGAAGCAAGTAGACTTGCCATTATCCGCCATTGACTTGGTCGCCGAACTGGGGAAAATAGCGCAAGCATCGTCACGCATTGGACTGGACCGGACTGGGTTGGACGGTTTCGGCTGGTGTAACAAACTTCAACAACACCAATAAAATACACCTATGTTCTATTTTGTTCTGTCAGATGCGATGGAAGTGGACGGACTAGGTCAGTGGTGCCAAACTACGGCCCGCGGGCTACATCCGGCTTGCTGAATGTTTACTTCCGGCCCGCCATGAGTTTAACAATTGAACGGTACGATGTAACGTAATATGAAAATAGGACATTATAAAAACAACACATTTCTTTTTACCTCTCCAATTACTGATAAATTAATTTAAAACAAATCACGCAATATTGATCCTTAACTTTACTCTTTAGTTTACTTAATTATTCTTCAATTGTTTTTACTGCATGTGGCCCGTAATCAGTGTGGAAGTTGTGTTGTGTTGTGGGCTATGAGCTATGTGGTCCTCGAACCGAAAATTTTCGGCAATGCTCGAGGTGTAAACCAGGGTTGGGCAATCTACGGCACGGGGACCGCATGCAGCCCCCGAAAGTATTTCATGCGGCCCGCTAAGCTATGAGAAAAAAGCGATCCGTAGTACACAAATTCAAACTTTTTGGTGAAAATTATGAAAATAAAACCTTTAATTTTGAAATTTTGACCCAAAAATCCTTAGTACAAGTGGAGACTACGTCTTGGGTCGTAGATATCGGCGAAACGTTTTTGGGTGGTAGAATACTTAAAATAAGAAGACCCGTGTATCGACTTTTGATTGAATGGGCCTTAGTTTCGGCAGAATCTTTTTTTCTTTCCGCAGAATTACTGTGGCTGGATAAAATGCTATAATAGGCCGAAAATGTCGAACAGGTGAGTTGGGTTGAGTGGTTATCGTACTGGCTTCCGAATGTTTTGTCCCGGGTTCAAACCCCAGGTCATACCAAGTTTTTTTCCCGTAGTCTCCCCTTGTTAGACTTGCTTTCACTTATATACCTTATAATCTCTAAGTAACTTTCGATTTAAACTAATCCGGTACGCCAAAAAAATGGCAAATTCCAATGCGGCCCGCTGAAGGATTCACAAAAACCGATGCGGCCCACAATGTGGAAAAGGCTGCTTACTCCTGGTGCGAGTCCCATTCCAAGCGCATGGCGACATTTGTATTGCGGCAAAGCCTAACTATAAGGCTAATAGTTTATAGGCGAAGCATAAATTTACGGCGAACTTGCATTAACATTAAGGACAGGTAATCTGTGAAACCTACATAGAAGTGAAAAGCATACGGCGAAACTTGTAAAAGGGTGATGCATTAAGTATAGGCATTCGTGTTCTAAGGTGAAGTGCAAGAGCTTTCAGCTTTGGGCTGATGCATAAGTTACGGAGATAGTATGTCTGAAGGCGTCGCATGCGTCAATATGAGTGCATGTCTTGAGGTGAAGTATAAGTTGAAGGCACTCTAGTATCGAGGCGTTGCATAAGTAATTACATAAGTCTCGAGGTAGTGCTTTAGTAGACGGGTCACCAAGTGCGGTCACAGGATTATTTTATTCGAGAGTGGGCTTGATATGAGTAGAAAGAGGATGGTTAAATTATAAAATGCTTCTGGAGTTTAGTTTATAAATTTATAAGTTGAAACAATTGTTTGAAGAATATTAGTTTAATAATTTAATATTCTCGAAGGATGTCATATGGGACTAACCTCTCGATATTCTATATGAAAAGTTATTCACAGAAATATAAGTGTGTTTATGCATCGATATACCTTCCTATACAAATAATAAATTTGATTGCGCAATCAAATTTATTATTTGCATAGGAAGGTTTAAAGCAAAGGATAGGATAGGTTGCTTTATCTTTAAAATGTAACGAGACTATTTGTGTGCTCCTTAGAATCGTAGTTCAACAGTTATAATGAATCATGATTTGTACTTTAACAGTAAAGATACATAATTATTATCCACAGGGCTGGCGTGATACTTTTGGGGGCCCGCATGCAAAAATTGGACCTATATTTATTATAAGTAAAGAAAAGTGCTTCAAGTTCAAATAGTATGAGGGATGTTACTGAATTGGCTGTTGAATTTCTCTTTAATTCCTCTTTATAATTGCTATGAGCGTTTTAAATGATTTTCAATTAACAAGAATTTAATTTAAATAATATTTTTTATCGTTTGTAAGTCAAAGAAAAATTAGGGAAAGACTAAGCCAATTATAGGGGACATTAATTTTCGGGGCTTCTATGTACAGTATACTTTGCATACCCTATCAAATCGGCCCTGATGATTCAGTTAGTTGAGATATAATTTGAAAATACTATACAGCAAAACGTGTTCATAATTTATGATGGTGATTCCTTGCCTTATTCTGCACGAAAATGTGTCCATCAACATGGTTCGAAATCTCAACCGTTACAGAACTACGAGCACTTAAAGTTCGAGCTCCGATTTTTGTTTTGTGAAAAACGTACGTAATGTGGATCGCACAAATACATTATTCTCACCTCCGGACGCAGATTAAAGAGACGCATCTTTCTGTATACGCAAATGTGAGTTGCAAACAATAACAACACCAAAAGAAACGAAACTCTAATAAAAATGTATTAATAGTAGTAAAAACGCTAAAATTCTGAGCAAATTTGCGTAATCGAAAAAAATGAATTTTTTAGGATTCATTGGAATCAGGTGACCACTCCGTAAATGGCAAAAAACTCGTATTTTCTGTGCAAGAGGAATTCAGCATAATTGCAACTGCGATGCATCGTCTGCCCGTCTTGTTATTTGTTCCCGTTTGTCGCAAGCCCACTCTCAAATTTCCCGGGACGCTATTCATTTGTCATCTGTCTCCAGTTCTCTTTGTGGGAGAGGCGCTAGTAGGTAAGCGACGCCTCTTTATGTTCCGTTTGCACACGCCTATTGAATCGCATTCCAACTCTCTTTTTATCCAGGAAAAGCCTTTCTGTCTCTCTTCACTCAACTTCCTCATTTTCGCAGAAGAATTCGTGTATATTCAGTCCCGCAATTCCATTTCCACGTCCTTCTCCTCTTTGTCATTCAAACCCTGCGTATTTCTTACTCACCTTTTACTCGTATTCCTCAGACCCTCTTGTCCGACGCGATAAAGCGCAAAGGGCGCCCACAAAGGCCATAACGATTCGTGTAACACGATGGCTTTTAGTGTATACCAGGGGTCGGAAACCTTTTCTGCAAGGCGGGCAACATTTGCAGTTTGTGAATGTTTCGGAGAGCCGCATTGGGAGTCAAGAAAGCCTCGGCGGGCCGGATGAGCGAATAAATCGGAAGTTCTGTGATTTCATATGAACGAAATCAAGTCTACGTAATTTACTAGCGTTAAAAATTCACCAGAAAAGGCTTTGAGACCATAAATTTACTCAAAAAAGATAAAATTGCCCATGAGAAATTTTCCTGATCACTTTTTCATTACAGCTTTGCGGGCCGCATAAAGCGTTCTCGAGGGCCGCACGTGGCCCGCGGGCCGTAGGTTGCCGACCCCTGGTTTATACGTTGCGAAGTTTATTTGTTGTAGTTTCCGTTTTACGCGCGCGCGTGTGTATATGCGGTCACGCAAACGACTTTTAACGCAGTTTGTACGCGTGCAAATCACAGTTCACCGCAAATGCGAAACTAAATACGTGGTGCGTAATTTTGGGGCCGTAATTTCTTTATAGGTAAGTGTGAAATATTTAAGATGTTAGCTAATCATCGCCAACTTTCTTAAGCTCTTTTAAATCAATAAGAGGCACCACTTGTATTACCTTTTCGGAAAGGATACAGACCAATGAAATATCATACAGCCTCGGAAATTCTTCATCCCATTCCATTTAGGAATGTTAATTTTTTAGCGAATTTTTTCTAAAAAATCTCTTAAGTATTCGACTTGTCTGTCCGACTGTACGAACAATTCTCCGGAATTAATTTCCTGAAACTTGGAAAAACCAAATGTACAGGATGGGTAGGTCTATGAGGGCTAGACATGATAAACATTTGGTGGATCTTGGATGAGCTGCTGCGGAGTAATCGACCTCTTTGTTTCAATTCTAACCCCTAATAAAAGCATGAATACGGCACAGGGCATTATAAATTCGCATTTTAAAATTACGATAGGAATTCAGGGCATGAAAATTTCTATTATAGTTGAAAGAATGAGTCTTATATTCTTTTAAAAAACTTCAAATCCGTATCAAATGAGCGCGAACAACTGTTTTAATACATAAAATAGGGAAAATGTTTCAGGTTTTTAAAAATAAAAAATATCAACTGCCAAGGCAATGAATCCATTGCTTTTAAATGGAAAACATTATTATCTAGCGTTCATATGGTGTTTTTAAAGGGAATTTATATACTATATTATGAGGCCATTAATTTCAACGAAAGATGTAATCTTATGATGATGCCAATATACCTAAAACAAAAAAGAAAACGCCTTATATAATTTTCTCCGAAATTCTTTCCTAACTTGTTAAGATAAATATTTCACTACCTCTAAATTTAGAGCTTTAAATAATTCCCTTTGAATAACTTGCTCTCTCGAGTCATTTGTTTTGGTAGAGACTTTTTCCTATGGGAAGTATTCCTTATTGCTTTCGTTAAAAAGGCAATTTCCGTGTTTCTTTATGTTTCTTTAACACAAATATGGATCCTGCTCAAACAATTCTTTTCAGCCGATGTATGCGATGCGTGCTGAGACATAAAAGGTCAATGCACGAGCTACTCAAACTCCAAATCTTAGGGTATACATTCATAGTAATGCATTAAGACTTTACTATGCATTTTATCTCAGTATAAAGTGTATCAAATGATTGTCAAAAGGATTCATATTTAGGTAAACACCCATTGAAAACAGAAAAAAATCGCAAAATTTCCCCTTTATGCTTAATAAGTGAGTATTAAACTGCATAATTAAATACTTGCTTCTTTGTTACCTCGAAACGAAATGTTCCCTTACGGTGGCTGCTATTGGCTATGTATTCGCAAAGCAGCCATTTAGTCGGGCAATTTTACTGACTAAGTTTCTTTCTATTCTTACCGATTTTTCAAATTTGTACTGTTTAATGCATCCAATCAATCTATTCCCGTTTTCCCCATCTTTCACATTTTATCCCCTCAGGGAGAGATAAGTAAACTTTTGGGAATTAATCAAACGGCTGAGAGAAGAGTGTTTCTTCAGCAGGCTCTTCGGACAGGCTTGAGCCATTCGAAGGCATCACATTGAGCCAAACAGCGGGTCATTTCGGAAGAACGTTAAGTCGGGACAACCCCTTTAACCGTTAACTCCGTAAGAGCAAGCCGATGCCCGAGCAAGGTTTCATCTTGACACCCTACTACACGCCGCCATCTTCCCTTCCCCTCCTTCTTATACACTGCCGCAAGGGCTCCTTCCGCCTCCCCTTCCCTCTCTCCTCCTAACACAGCTCTACTCCGTCTAGAACTCCCTACTCCGTCTAAAACTCCCAGCTCCGTCTTCCCCTCTCTCGCCCTCGCGTACCCTTAATCTCTATTTCTCCCTATTTCCTATCCCCTTCATCCTTAAATCCTGGTTCTCTTTCCCGCAAGTCTTTCCCCTTCCCCTCTCTCCCATTACAGTGACTCTGTCCCCATTCCATAATTCTCAGTTGCTGTTATTGTCAATTAGGTAAGAGCTTTTCACGGCTTCAAATCTCACTTAATCTCGCAGCACGTGAACATGCTAGACTCCTCGACTCAAAAACTAATTTGTTCCGCGGTGTTCTGGCGATTTATTTAGCAAATTTGACGTTGTGTTGGTTATTGCTTTGCAATGGGATTAGCGCTGTTTTTTAATCAAAACCGAGAAAAATTGAAGTACTTCGCCGATCTTACAAAATCTGTTGTTCATGCGACCAAATTTCATAAATATAAATTTGCGTAATATTTACACGTTACAACGAGAAGCTATTGCGATTTTCCTTATTCTGTTTCATGGAGGGATTACTTGCCATTTTGCATAGTTTCCTCTGGACTAAAATTTGGGAAAACAAGTGGACAAATGTGACCTGTACTAATTAAAGTAAAACAAGATTTGAACTATGGTACCTGATAAAAGAGGGTTTATTGCACTAATTTTTTAAAAACTTTTCAGAAAGTCGCTGTTTAAATACCGACCATTTACTTTAAGCTATTTTTTGCGATCCTGCGTAGTCTATTATTTATATTACGAACCATTGTAGCACTAACTATTTTCTCTGGTTTAGGAAAATAGAATAACTTCCACTGATTCTGACGCAAAAAAATCTAGAATTTATAATACGTATCAGCGCGTATGTTCTACTTATTAATCTAAACCAGCGTTTCCCAACCGGGGTCCACATGGACCCCCAGGGGTCCATAGAAGCTTAGAGGGGGTCCACAAGAAAAAAATTGTGTTTCGGGGGTCCATAATATGAGCTAAGGGGTTCATGATAAAATTTTATAAATAAAATAATTTAATAATAATAATAAAATAAACTAATGTCATAGAAAAGTCCAGAAATTCGCAGTTAGAAGATAATCGTATTTTCTGGAACCTTGTTTAGTTGACGGAAAAAAAATTTCTTTCCATAGAAAATTCTCGAAGAAGAAAACATTATTTAGGCACCGACTAATCTAGAACGAGTCAGTCAGTCAGAGGCAGTCATTTCATTCTATAGTGAGTAATCGGCATCGTCGTGGTGAAATCTATTGTTTGTGTTATTGAACGTTATTGTTCTAGTGAACTATATTTCCATTAGTACCTACAAGCATTTCCAACATTAAATATTTGAGGTTAATAATATTATTATTGTTTTCAGATTACCCATGGCTCATGCAAAGAAGAAAACAAGACAATATTCGACTGAATATCTGTCGTATGGTTTTATTGAATCACCAGAGAATATCACAAAACCAATGTGTCTTATATGTATGACTGTGCTGTCTAATGATAGCATGAAGCCAAGTAAGCTTCGTCACCATTTGGAGACAAGGCACAGCGAAAAGAAAAATAAATCAATGGAGTATTTCCGAAAAATACGAGACAATTTACAAGGAAGAAACAAATTGGATCAGATTTTTAGTAAACAAGCAAGCAATAAAGATAGCGGTTTATTAGCATCATATGAAATCAGCAAAATAATAGCAAAATCTGGAAAGCCACATAGCATTGGTGAAACTGTCATCTTGCCTTCGATATCAGTTGTAATTTCAACAATGTTAAACAAAAATCCACGTGAAATTACCGATAACCTTCCTTTGAGCAATAACACAATATCCAGACGCATTGATGAAATGTCTGAAGATGTAGAAAATCAACTTATTGCTCAATTAAGAGTGAAACAGTTTGCAATGCAACTCGATGAATCAACTTTGATGGGCAATGAAGCACTTTTATTGGCATATGTAAGATATATGGATGATAATCAACTCAGAGAGGAAATGCTTTTTGCAAGCTTCCTCAAAACAGATACTAAAGGTGAAACAATATTTAAGGAAGTCCAGTCTTATTTTAGAGAAAAAATATTCCACTAGAAAATTTAATGGCTTGTGCTACTGATGGCGCTCCTTCCATGGTCGGTAGGTACAGGGGGGTTATCACTCATTTAAAAAATGCATTGCCAAAAGTATTTTGCATACATTGCGTGATTCACCGCCAACATCTGGTGGCGAAGAGATTGAGTGGACGTCTTCATGAAGCCTTAACTCTTGTAATAAAAGCTGTCAACCTCATTAAGGCTAATGCTCTTCAAGATCGTCTCTTTCGCAAACTTGGTGATGAAAATGAAGAAGGATTTGACCGTCTTGTACTGCATACAGAGGTGCGATGGTTGTCTAAAGGCAATTGTCTTCGTCGCTTCGTCGTCCTTTGGGACAGTATTGTATCATTTCTAAACGAAAAGGAGATTGGAAAATAGTTGGTTGCCATGAAAACAGACATATTTTACCTCTCAGATGTGTTTGAAAAACTGAATTCTCTTAATAAGCTGCAGCAAGAACATAATTGTGATTTAATATCTAGCAAAGAAGCCATTAATGCATTCCTAGGAAAACTCAAATTGTACAGTCTTAATATCTCACGCCGTGCGTTTGACCAGTTTCCAAACCTTGCTTCAGTTAGCAGTGATTTAAAAGATGATGATTGTGTTGTATATGTTGATCATTTAAAAAAAATTTATGAAGACATGCAAGTTCGGTTCAAGGACCTACTAGAACTGAACATCCCAGACTGGGTGCTGATTCCATTTGAGGTAAATGTTGCTGATGTTGAAATTGATTTACAAGAGGAACTTGTTGAATTGCGGTCTGATGAGACAGTCCGAAGTCTATTCAAAAAAGGAAAGCATGATGTATGGAAGAATAGTGACATTGCCTGTAAATATCCGCTTTTATGGGAGAAAGCTAAAATGTATGTCATTGTTTTCCCATCATCTTATCTTGTGGAATCTGGCTTTAGTCGTGTAACACAGTTGTTAACAAAAAATCGTAATCGACTTGATATAGTAAAAAGAGGTGATCTTCGTCTGACTCTCACAAAATTGGAGCCAGATATTAATATGCTAATATCAAAACATAAGCCACAAGGATCTCATTAATAGGGCCTATTTAATGGGATCCTATTTAATAGCCTTAGAAATAAATTTATATATGTTGTTTGAAATAGTATTTTTTAAATTTTTTTTACTATTTCTGTCATTACAAGTAAAAATATGTTTCAGTTTTATCAATTAAAATTTTCAAAATTTGTAATTTACATTTTTTATATTATATTGGAATTGTTTAATTATTATCTTTTACTAACTTACAAATAAATATTTCATTTAGGAATTGTTTAATTGTTTAATTATTAGCTTTTACTAACCTACAAATAAATATTTCATTTAGGAATATTACATATGCGTATATGGGGGTCCACATACGTAAAGTTAGGATTCAGGGGGTCCACAAGCAAAAGAAGGTTGGGAACCCTTGATCTAAACTGTGAAAAACTTTTTTCTAAAAAACGGTTCCTTATTTTATTTCATGCAATGGAAAAATAACCCTACGCCGCAGATGACATGATGCCATAACATAATTAACATTCGTAGCTAACACTTATAACTTAAATTAATCAAATGGATTTCTAAAAATATGTATTCGGAAATCATTGTGGAATTCGTTCACGCTCCGTAGACGTTCATTTTTACCAATCAGCTACAATTTGATTCATAAGTAATCGTCGCTTCACTTTTAAAATAGTGTCCGGGAAAATAATAGTGCGCAGAATAATCTCATCCAGGCCTCCACTACATTTACTGATTTATTTATACACGGCTATTTGGAATGGCTGGGGAATGAATATGGAGTAGTGCGCTTAGGAAAAAGAGGGATATTTATCCGTCCCCTCGTCGAAAACAGACAACGACCAGATATGGATGCGTTAATTTCTCATGGCAGATATCGTTTTCATTGTGTTATGCTTTATATCAAGACTAAACTTCGAGAAAGCTGCGAAAGACGTGATTTATCGACTATACATTTTTTGTAACTAACACAAATGGTGACAATACAACGCACATTTAAAATCATGACATTTTGACACGATGTTAAGTTTTTATTCTTATACAGAAGGGAAGCACAAACCTTTTGGTAGCGGGCCAGTTAGCAACATTTTCAGTTCGTTTGGGTCCATCAGAATTGTGCAAGTTAGCAGTGGAAGGGTAGCAAATTATTTTGCTTCTTACAGCGAAAAATAACTAAGTTTTTAAAATGAACCTTTACCGGAAATTAGAATACTCAACAAAAGTTCATACAAGTCTAGGAAAAAACATAACATGACCAAGTTGTTGTATTCTATCATCGATAAAGAGTTAGATTACTAAGAAACTTGGAAATTTGTTTAATAACAATCGTAAAATAACCATCACTTTAACAGATTATGAGTAAAATAGACATAAGAGAAATGGCAAAGTTAATCTTCCAGGATATTATCCTGCCCTGGTTGCATCATAGACATCTCCATAATAACTTGGAAAATGAGAATTCTATTAGTAAAAGTGTGATGTCTAGCGTCAATACTGTGTTCACATTATATATATATATATATATATATATATATATATATATATATATATATATCATCATCATCATAGGTAGTCTGTCCGTAGACAGGTCCGTGATTATTCATGGTTAAACCTGGTTCTCCATATACACCTATTTTCCGCTGTCCTCTTCATATCTTGATAACTCTCTTTCCCTTTCAAATCGTCTATCAGCTGATACCTTTTCCTACCTCTTTCCCTTTTCCCATCTAGTTTTCCTTCTAACACATCTTTAATCATACTCTCTCTCCTCATGTAATGTCCAACCCAGTTAGCCTTCCTCTTTCTGATAGTCTGTATAATCATTCGCTTCTCTCCTATTCTTCGTAGCACTTCATCGTTTTTCATCCTATCTGTCCATTTTATCTTCAGCATTCTCCTCCAAGTCCACATTTCAAAGCTTTCCAAGTATTTGATGTCATTTTTCCTTAGCGTCCATGTTTCTGCCCCATACAATGCTATACTCCATACGTAGCATTTTATCAACTTCTTGCGGATATCTTCCCTTATATTCCCTGTAAGTAGTTGTTTCTTTCTCCTGAAAGCCGCTTTTGCTTTTCCTATTCTAGTTTTGATCTCATCCGTACATTTTGCCTCTCGTGTTATGATACTTCCAAGGTATTTATATTCTGAAACTTGTTCTAATGGCTTTCCCCCAATAGTTATGTTCAGATTCTCTTCTTTACCCGATATTCGAATGACCTTGGATTTTTCTGTATTTATTTCCATACCGTATTTTCTACCTGTTATCACTAGTCTATTTATCATTTTTTGTAGTTCCTCTTCCTTTCTTGCTAGAAGTACTTGATCATCTGCGTATTTTACTGTTCTTATAATCCTTCCTCCAATTTTGAAATCCCCTGTGCCTTCTAAAGCTTCTTGCATTAGACTTTCTCCATATATATTGAATAGGGTTGGCGATAGGCAACAGCCTTGTCTTACTCCTCTACCGATATTTATTCCGCAGGTGTCCACATTCTCAAACCTAACCTTTACAACTTGATTCTCATATAGATTCCTAATCAATCTCCTGTCTTTCCAGTCTACACCTATATCCTTTAATATCTTCATCAACTTTACCCAATTTACTCTATCAAAGGCCTTCTGCCAGTCTACGAAACATGCGCAGATATCTTGACTGTATTCTATTGCCCTTTCTGATATGATTCTAACTACTCCTATAGCATCTCTAGTTCCTCGCCCTTTTCTGAAACCGAATTGATCTTCCCCTATTATTTCTTCTGCCTTTTTCTCCAGCCTTTTATTAAGAATCCTCGTGATGATCTTCGATGTGTGTGACAGAAGGCTTATAGTTCTGTAATCTTTACACTGCATTGCCTTTGGCTTCTTCTTTAGAGGGATCATTGTTACTTCTAGGAAATCCTGAGGCCATTCTCCCGTGTCGTAAATCTTATTAATTAATTTCGTGATCGCTTTTAGTCCTTCTGATCCTATGACTTTAAGTATCTCAGCCGGTATTCCATCGCTGCCCGTGGCTTTCCCCTTCTTTAGTTCCACTATCGCCTTTTCTACTTCGCTCTCCATAATACTTGGTCCTAAGTTGTCTTCTTCAATGTTTTTCTCATTTTCCAGTTCTATTTTCCCCTCTCCTGCCTGTTTGCCGTATAATTCCTTAATGTATTCTTCCCATACCTGTGCTACATCCTTTGTTTCTGAGACTATCTTCCCATCCGTATTCATAATTCCTTTACCACAAATTCCATTAGACTTCTTATCTTCTAATTCCAGTGCCCTAGCGTACATCATATCGTACCGTCCTAACTTCTCCATTTGTTCTATTTCATCACATTTTCCTTTTATCCAGTTTTCTCTAGCTTTATCTGTTACCCTTCTCAACTCATTGTTTATACGCCTATAGTTGGCTCTACCTTCTTCACTGTTAACGTTTTTCCATTTTCGTCTCTCATCCATTTTCTCCAGCATTTCCTTCGTGATCCATGGTTTTCTGATTTTCTTCTCTTGTTTTCCAATCTCTTTATCCAAGGTATCCTTGATACTGGTTTTAATTTCATCCCATTCTATATCAGCGGTCTTCGGTTTGTTTTCCAACTTCCTTAGGTTATCTTCCAACTTCATGCTGACTACATCCTGCCTTTCTTTCAGTTTTTCTAGGTCCCAGGTCTGTCTTTCTCTTCTCGTTTTTCTTATTTGTTTGAGCTTTGTACTCACGTCAACTATTAGAAGGCTGTGATCTGAATCAATGTCCGCTCCTTGCAATGCCTTGGCATTCTTTATGCTGTTCCTGAATCTTTGTTTTACAAGGATGTAATCTATTTGGCATCTCATTCTATCTCCTGGGCTTTTCCATGTGTATAACCTTCGTTTATGGTTTTTGAACCATGTATTAGTCACTACAAGGTCATTATTGATGCAGAATTCTACGAGTTTCTCCCCTCCTCGATTTCTCTTTCCAAGTCCGTATTGCCCGACAACATTTTCTTCCTGTCCTTCTCCGACTATGCTGTTCCAATCTCCCATTATTATGCAGTTTACCTTTCCTCTTCCGTCTTCTTCGTAAATTTCATTAATTTGCTCATAGATCTCATCTATTTCTTCATCGTCATGAGCTGACGTTGGCATATATACCTGGATTATCAGCATGTCCACTGGGACTGCTTTTAGCTTTATTGCCATCAGTCTATCGTTCGTTGCTATTATCTTTGTCACGCTTTTCATCATATCATTCCTAAGTACCAGAGCTACTCCCCTTTCCCCACTATTTCCTCCAGAATAAACTACCGTGAATTCTTCCGAGTCGAACTGCCCTTCTCCTTCCCATCTAGTTTCGCTTAGCCCTATAATGTCAACTCTATTTCTTCTCATTTCTTCTTTCAAGTTCTCTAGCTTTCCTGCCTTTCTCATAGTTCTTACGTTCCAAGTCCCTATTCGTAATTTACTTTCGACAAATGTTTTCCTCAAGGCAGTCCCCGCCCGGAGATCCGATTGGGGGACTATTTTACCTCCGGATTGTTTTACCTCGAGAGAACTCATATTGTCCAACCATATAATCTTTACTAGGGATTGTAATGTGGTAGTTTCCCTCTTGCTTTCCACATCGCAGTACTGTAGCCGTTCAAATCGTCCTGATCACGCCTACAGCTGTATTGGATATAGACCCAACCAACATCATTTGTTTTCGGCTCTATACCATACTGACAGTACTGCTGCCTACTGCCAGGCACTGATGATAGTTTTTTTTTTTTTTTTTTTAAATAAAACCTCCATTCGAGGGGTTTGAACCCCCGAACTTTGCAATAGAAAGCCGACACGCTAACCACTACATATATATATATATATATATATATATATATATATATATATATATATATATATATATATGTATAGAGAAAGTTGTTTTAATGACAAACATAGAATTCAAGATTTCAACAGAAATACATGTTTTAAGGTCCCCTGAACGTTTTGAATATTTTCTCGATGATGTCTGTGGGTCTGTGTGTGTGTCTATGACCGGAATTTTGTGGATGCTCTAATTCAAAAACTATTAATCATGTCAACGCAAAATTTTATATTTTACACTTTTGTTAAAGGGAAAAGGACAGATTAGTTTTCGATAAAAATTGGTCAAGCAGAAATGGATGTCACTTATCCGTTTTTTACTTTCGCCATATACTAAGTATAGAGAAATTATTGTATTCATGAGAAAAATCGAATTCGAGATTTCAACGGAAATACATATTTTAAGGTCTCCTGAACACGTTTTGACTATATTCTCGACGATGTCTTTGGGTGTGTGTGTATCTGTGACCGGGATTTTGAGGGTGCTCTAACTCAAAAACTATTAATCAGATCAACACGAAATTTTACATTTGACATTTTTGTTAAAAGAAAAAAGTTTTTGCTAAACATCGAATGTGAGTGTTAATCTTGTCACTTATCCGTTGTTTTGAAATATTTCCTTTAATATTCGATAAATGTAAAAATTACTGGAAGAAAAGTTGTAGGAAATTTAATTTTCGACAATGTTTGTTTGAAACATTTCCCCATATAATGAATTTTTTATGAGATATTAAAAAATATTTTTAGTTGCTACCACCACACCACCTACTGGCAACTATTGTAAACAATTTACGCTTAGTTACGTCTTACTAACGGAGTTTTGGGGCAATATCCGATATCAGAAGGCTATGGTTTGAATTAATTTTTGTTCTTTGTAGTCTTTAAATTTTTATCGCAGTGCCGTAAAATATTTATTATCATGCAATCTATTTGGAATTTTTAGTAATACTACAGATATGAAGAATGTCATGTGGTGGTCACATCAGATTTTTTAAAATATTTACTTTAATATTTGATAAATGTAAAAAAGTACTGGAATAAAAGCTGTAGGAAATTTAATTTTCTACGTTTGTTCGAAAAATCTTCCCATATAATGCACTGTTAAAGAGATATATTAAAAACTAATGTTCAAGACGCCATCACTTCACCACCTACCGGCGACTATTATAAATACTTTACGCTTAGTTACGCCTTAGTAACGCTCCATTTTACACAATTTTATTGAAGTTGGCCAAAGCGTCGTTCAACATGGTTAACGCGTTATATCTCTGGATCCACGAATGCTACAGAGCTGAAATTTTGCACATAATCCACATTCTCGGTACATTGAAACTTCCAAATTTTAGTACGTATCAGACCTTCTGATTCCGACTTTTATTGATTACACACTTTTAATCAAGTTGGCCTGAGCGTCGTTCAACATGGCTGATGCGTTATATCTCTGGATCCACAAACGCTACAGAGCTGAAATTTTGCACATAATCCACATTCGTGGTACATTTGAACCTTTCAAATATTGGTGCGCATCAGATCTTCCGATTCCGACTTTTATTGAAGTTGGCTTGAGCGTTGTCAACGTTCAACATCTTTTTGCGTTATATCTCCGGATCCACAAACGCTACAGGGCTGAAATTTTCCACATAATCCACATTTGTGGTACGTTTAAATCGATCAAGTTTTGGTACGCGTTTCAACAATTTCATTCGAGAAAGCATATAAATAAATGTATGTAAATAACGAACTAACTTTGAATATTTTTAAAAGCTTGATGACTCAAAAATAGATAATAAATTAAATAAAAAACAGGTTTTTTCAATAGCACACACTTTTATGATGCACTCAAAAGTAGAAAATAAATTTTTATTGCCTCAAAATTTTCATCGAAGTTTTCATTTTGTAAATTTGATGTGAAGAATAAGAGTGGGTGGCCTTTACATATAAGTAGTTTGCATACATGATTTTCTTCTTAGCTACCCACTTTTATTCTTCACACCAAATTTACAAAATGAAAATTTTGAGGAAATAAAAATTTATTTTTTACTTTTGAGTGCATCATAAGTGTGTGCTATTAAAAAACCAGTTTTTTATGTTATTTTTTCTTAATTGTTCGAGTGTCTTAGCTATATCCAATATCAGAAGGCTATGGTTTGAGTTTATTTCTGTTCATTGTATAGTCTTTAAAATTTTCTCGCAGTTCCAATATATATCATTTAACCTATTTGGAAATTTTAGAAATACTAGTAGAGAGCCCGCAGTTCTATTGTGAGACATTTTGAGAAACAAAAAAAATATTATAATAAACGAAGAACGAACAGAAAAGAATAATCAAACGTCGGGAGAGTGGAAAAATGATGAACAAACAAATAAAAACAAAGAAAGAACCGTGAAGACGAACAAAAATGATAAAAGCATTAACAAACGAAGAGCAAAGATAAAAAAATGACCATACGTCCATCGAGTATGACAAACCATTTAGTTACAATGCCTTACAACAAATATATTTTCCACCTCTTCTTGTTTTCTCCCTCTCTCTCCCTTCCTCTCTCTGTTCCTTCCACCCATTCCCTCTCTTCTCCTCTCTCTTCCTTTCTCTCTACTTTCGTTCGATCCCCTCTCTTCCTTCCCCCATTCTCCCTCTCTCTCTCTTCATTCTCCCTCCCTCTTTCTTCCTTTCTCCCATTCATTCTCTTTCTCTCCTTCTCTCGCTTCTATCCCTATTATCCATCCCTCAATCTCTTCCTTCTCCTTGACAGTCTTCCAATATTTGAAACTTAAGAAATAGCTTGTTATACTATCTCTTATTTACATGAATAATTAACTGACCTTGAATTCATGTCAATGTCATAGGTTTACGATATTGAGTTTGGCAGCAATATCGGTCGCCATGGAAAGGAAAACTTTTTCATTCAAAAAACTCGAGATTATATAGTTTAAAGCTCATTTTTGGAAAAATTCGATCTGTATTTGAAATTTCACCGTAGGATAATGAAACGTCGTAGTTTTCTTCTTCCTCGATTTGAAGTTCTGATTTTGTACGATGATTTTTAGTTATTTTAATGTACAAATGAAGAGTAGTGTACACTCATCTCCATGTTTTTAAATGGGGAAAATGAAATTAGAAAATATTTTTTAAAAATAAATTGGTTGAATGAATGTTTAAAAACCAGCCTACCACAATATTCTCCGTTACTGCGGTTAAAATGATACATTTCACTTGTCTCTACGTTATGTAGTTATAGATACATGCTTATACTTGACAGGACACCGCCTCAGACACTAAATTATTTTTATATATTGTATGATTACAGGTATGGAGAAAGTCGTGTGGTGGCCACATCAGATTTTTTATTTTATCATTGGAAAGTCAGCGAGGGCTAAATTTTTACAATGTTTGGGAAATGAGTGCTTGTCGGAAGACTTCTTACTCCGCCTTTTACAAACTCCCATTACCTGAGAAATTTTGAATGCGCTGCCAGAGATTTGTCCGAGATCGTTAACCTCACTCTTCAAAATTTCTATGACCCACTAAAACCTTCATAATTTCGTTCTTTTTCCATCTTCTCCTCCCTTTTATCTCGCCAAATCTTGCCATTGTATTAATCTGTCATTACAATTAATCTCTGTTCGGGAGCATTTAATCGAACATTAAATTAGTAGCGTAGTTACTCATTCCCAATCGCGATTTTTAACTACCTCTTATTCTCTCCGTTTTGGTAACTGGCAAATTTCATTGCCTTACGAAATAATTTTTTTATGGAGCTTCAGTTTGAGCGCTCTTCGAGAACTATTTTAGTTGATACTAACCACCTCACGAGGTCCGAACCACTTGTTCAGCTTAACGTTTTTACGATAGTTTTGTATTCCAGTAAACATGTTCGGTATTATTCATTTTTGTCATGAAAACTAAATATTTTGATAGTACAAAAAATGGTGCATAAGATATGTAGCAATTCCATTTAAGAAAAACATTTTCTTCAAGAAAATCTATATTTGCTGCCATTAACCACTGCCTCCTTTTAGGCTCGGCAATTATCTACAAAAATGAAAAATATGCTCCCATCGCTTTGTTGCTATGTTTCATGCAAATTAGAAGCTTAATGTACGTATTTCACATTATGGGTTATAAGCTAGGATGTAAATGACGATTTAAAGTCTGAAAATGCGTTAATTACTTATGATTATGATCGTTGAAATGTGTGCATTATAAGTCTGCACCGGTTTATGCGAATAACTTGTTTGAGCTTCCAGATAAGTATATGAATACGAGTTTTTTCATGTTCCTTCGCTAAGAATGAATGAATTTCAAGTTGCAGTCTGGAGAATTCCCAAATTTTATGTACCATCATAAAACTCGGTAGATTACCGAAATGAATCGGGAAAAAAAGAAATATTAAGTCGATAAATTAGAAATCATGGAACAGTATTTCGATTCTCTTTTAGACATAATTTTAATTATCGATGCCTGATACTGATATATTATCCCATAAGAAAAATTTAGAAGTTTAAAGATACATAAATCTTTTATCCGCCGCCGGTTTGATTCGATAAATCCGACCTCGCGTTTCTTTTAGAAGAACGCATAAAAATCTCGGTTCATTTGAGCGAAACGGTGCCGAAATTAATCGCCTATGAAATCTCCTAAGTGGATTGTCGCTGGTGATGCCCGCCTCAAGGTTTTAACGTCGCCCGCTTATAACAGCATAATATCTCGGTTCCTTAATTGACGTTATAAACGAGTTTTTCTTGGAAACGCTAAATGTCGCGACAAAGCATTTCATTGCTTAGCACAATGCCATATTATTTTCTCCTCTTCGTGAGGGCGATGGCGCGTAAGCCTTCGCGCAGCTTCGCCGTTTGAAGCGAAACGTTACCCTCTGGCGACGGATCAAATTCCAATCTAGGATTCCGTGGAATTCGCGAATAGAGTGCCACATTGCAATGTGGAATCGGCACAAAATGAGTATGATGTAATAAAAATATTGGAGGAAAAGGAGTAATTCCGAAAATACTGCCGCATTAGAGATAAAATGGAACTACATAACAGTGGTAAATGATGACAGAACTATCACGCTCACATTTTATGAACGAATTTGCGACACTTTGATTACTGGAAAAACTGTCATAGCCATAGGTGCATGGATATGCATGAATGTAAAAATTATCGGCAGGAAAAAACCGTTACCACGTCAAAAACGGAATAAGTTTATCACATAGGACCTTTTTATGTATGGTATTACTCCCCGCTTTCAATATATGCCGCCGGATTCAAAAGGATTTAGGATGATGAATGAACGGCCGGAATGTATTCATAAAACGTGCGATTAATAGCCCTTCGTTTAATATCGAAGCCCAACAACCTCGTCAACCGTGGATATATCATTCCCCGGAGCCCGCCATTCTCGCTTGTGCTAAACATTCGTGGAAGGGATGCTATACAATAAAAAACGGAGCGAATTTTAATGTCGCAAAGCACTATTTCCCGGGAGAAAATAATGAATAAATTGAGATAAAAATGGAACCATTTAGAAGATGGAGAGAGATTTTGATACAGGAGAAGAAAGGCGTACGGGATATGGGCAGGCTATCAGAAATTGGACAAGAAAACAGCGTATACAGGGCAGAGAAGGGAGAGAAAGGAGAAAAACAGGGGGGAACTCTGGAGATGTGAAGAGGAAAAGGAATGTATTCCAACAAAAAATTGAAATAAATCCATAAAAAATTGGACAGAGGAAGAAGACGAAAAATATAAAAGAGAGCGAAAGAAGTAGCAAAAAGAGTAACGGCTAAGACGAATGCCATGCACACAAAACCCCATCATTACTTTGAGTTTAGGGCAAGTGGGAGATAGTGACATCGTGGACGAGACAATCACAGATTGAGAAATGGATATGAAACTATTTAAAATGTATAATATACAAAAATAGTTTTTTATTAAAATATATATTATTTATATGGTAGACTTATTTTAACTTAAGCTCTGATAATTATCAGGAGAGCTGAGCAATGTTAACAAAGCGGTCACATGAAGGGACCGAAAGGAAAGACAAAGGCGTCGGTTGTTTAGCGATCGAATGGGACCTTTCTCGACAGCTCCCCAACTCTAATTTTCCTTATGTCCCAGATCTCAAGATAGTTTACGTCTACTGTAGCGCTATGTTTAAGCGTCAACAAAATATTTTGGCTTAAAATGGTGGCATACAGCCCTTCATATAAATCGTAATTATGTGCGCGTCTTCCGAGGAGTTTGAGACCCAGGCGCCGGAGGAAGACGAAGGGAAAGAGAGAAAGCGACGGGAGGAAAGGGGAAAAGACGGGAGGGAGGCAAGAGAACAGAAAGAAATACGGCATGGCAAGAGAGAAAACGGCGGAAAAAGGGAGAGATGAAAAGGAGCGATAGAGCGACAGAGGGATTGCCAGTTAGAGTGAGTCGAGAGAGGAGTGAGTGAGGGGGAGGGGTGTGAGAGAGAGAGGGAGGGAGGGAGAGAGTCGGAATCAGGGCGACATGGAGAGCAGAAAATGGGAATCAAATGTAAAGAGAAGAAGGAACAAGAGGGGGAGAGAAGAGGAAAGAGGGGGAGTGGGTGGAGAGAAAAGGAGAAGGATCTTTTGAAGGAACGCGACTTCTTAGGATTTGCGGGAAACGCTGAGGGAGGCTCTTGAGACTTTCGAGGCAAGCCCTCATTCTTCTTTTGATTCGGATGCAAACGAAGAAATGCGCATTTGTTCTTGTTTAAGGTTCAATGTTGGAACGTCTTGGGGTTTCGTTCGCTCGTTTTCCAGTTGTTGAAAACGCTCCCAAAAATCCGTCTGTTATTTCTTTGAACCGGGCCAATGACTTAAAGGGAGACACTTGAGTCTGCTCGTTTCACTGGATAACTTGATTTGGATGGAAAATAACCGATGTTGTTTAGTTTCGGCGTTATCAAAAATTTACATAAATCTTTATTATAAAAAAATAATTTTGAATAAAAATTCTACTTGAGTTCATTCGTAAACGGACAGGTTGTGAGAGATACAAGAGATTATATTTAAATGCTCCCAACATGGAGAATTTGAGAATATAATAACACCTCGGAATTATAACACACGCCTGTTATTAAGCATGAATAATAACGGCACCCATAATTGTAATTGATCAATATCGATATGAATCCCAAAGATCAGTCTGCAATTCACCATTTTTTCAGAGATTTCTTGATGAAACTGAGATCTGAAATTTCAAAAACAATTAGACAACCTTAATTACCACTTTAAAAAAATCAAAGAACCTCGGAAGTGATCCAAGAAATGTTCCTCAAGCAACTTTAATTAACGCAGGAAGGAGTTCAAGATATTTTTATATTAATTTTTAGATATAATTCAATTCAAGAAACTAACTCGAAACTTGAGCGAATGATAGTGAAATATAACAATAATTTCTTTTACTGTTAATAAGATTTGAGCTCGTTGTATAAATGGCATTACAATCAGGCCTTCACGCGAGAAAAGGACAAATATTCAGACCAGGAACGACGAGGAATTTAATTCCCGAGGCTAAATCACAATGCCGTCGTGTGGGCTGATTTGGGTCAAAATTTTGGCTGTTTTCGTGCTTTTATGCGCATTTATAATTTTCACTAGGGGCCTTTTTGAGTGAGTAGACATAAACTCTGCCATTACATCGATTTAATAAAACCTTGAAGGATATTTATGCTAACAAAAACCTTGGGGCATCCAAGGATTTCAAAAGAGTATATATATTTTATGAAAAAAGCAAAACTCTGCAACTAAACTTTGTTTCTCATTTATTTATCTGAAAATGAAGTTAATTTCAGGGTAGAAAGCCTGTTCTATTTTAATCACAGTTCGTTGGGCTAGAACCAGTGGAACTGTAATTCGTTTCCACATGGAAGCTCCTTTCAAACCACTGAAATTGTAGCACTTGCAACGTAAAAATAATTCATAGTAAAATAGTCTCATAACTAAGAAGCGTAAATCTTATTTCATTTTAAACCAATTATTAGAATATTAATCCTAGAACCGGCCAGTGGGGTCTCACAGACCCCACTCCGACTTCAAATGTTTAAAACAAAGGTAATACAAATACACGATCGTCGACTGATATAGGACCATTCAGTTTAGTCTCAGCCTCGCTCGGGTTCGGAGTCTCCACTTGAACATTGTGTTTAACCCACATTTTTAGGTGTTCTTTGCAATAATTTTAAAAAGGAACGTCTTATGGTCAGGTCGTTTCCGTCCGTCCGTATGTTTCATCTCAGAAACTACTGGACGGATGTTGATGAAACTTGGTATATAGGACATAGGGGCAAAGAAACTAAGAAAACAATATAAATAGTTTACGTGATCTAATCGGGAGTGCCGCTTTACTGGTGACAAAAAATGAATTTGTCTTCATATCTCGTACAATATCACTTATGACAAAACAGTTTTTAAACGACTTTGTAGAACTAGTCAAATAGCCTATGTTTTGTTAAGTACATTTTTATCGAAGGAGTAGCCTATTTTAATAAAATCAAACTTTAAAGTTGTAATTTATAGAAAATTTCCAGAAAAATTTCCCGTGTTTTTTAATTTTTGTCAACGAAAAGAATCTTCATGACAATTGATGTAAACAATATCTGCTGTAAAAACCTAATTAGTTTAATTTTCATTCGTGCGCATGCAACATTTGGAAAATGGATAATCTACGACGAAGAAATGAACGTCTATTTTCTTTACGTATACACAGCGTTTGTAAGTGAAAAGAAATGGGTAATTTACAACGAAGGAATGAACGCTAACATAAAGATTGCATTACTATTATTCGAGTGAGGTAATTTTTAAACAATTGTCGATTGTTTTATTACAATCGTTAGTCGGTGAATAAAAAATTCGATATTTCCTTAGCATCACTACTGGCATTTCAGTTCGTAGACATACTAAGCAATTAATATTTATCTTTTATGACATAAATGCGTAAATCGTCAAGAACGTCTCTGCCTCGCATGTATGTATGCATGATGTGTGCATCTCTCCACGTTGTTATTGTGTTGTTTCAACAGAGGTCTACAGATATTACCGGCCGGGAATAAGGTGTAAGCTTTATACAAGAGTTCTTTTATTTTTAGTTTTGAAAAATTTGCCACAATTTATCATTATTATTTTAATTCACTTACTCACTGCTTAGTTATCTTGTATATCCTTTTTTATTTTCCCAACCAGAACCCGTGAAAATGTCAGCATCGGCAGAAGAGGAAGATTTTGCCGATTTGTTTATTAGTATTTATTTAATTTACTTCAATAAAATGCTTACAAAGGTTTACATATAGCTTCATTAAGTTGATAACGTTTCAAAATACCTACTTAAAAACATGATGATTTTAGCATTTAATTGAATAGTAAGTATGGGGTTAATGAGACCCCACAGGTCGGAAGACGTAACAAAAATTTCACCGTCCGAGTCGAGGGTTAAAACTATCTTCAGGTAAATAAAAAAGTATTCGCGTGACTAACCATGGAAAAGCAATGAGGTTTGTGATGGTGATGAATATAATTCGGGTAGAAAAAATAAAATAGAAATTTAGGGGAATCCGACTAAAAAGTTACACAATAAATAGGAATAATCATGAATGCATATACTTCCATTACAAGCTACATAAGTGGATTTAATTTTTGTAGAGAGATAACCACTATCACATAGAGAAAAAGATCAAACTTCAGCATATTTAAGTCATTCTTTATATGCATTATATCCGGAAAAAAATTACTTTTTACCTATTTCAGTTTAACTTGTGGCTTGAAATCATTTTAAATATATACTATATGTTACTTTACTACGCATTTACCTTCAATCTCCTCGAGGAAGAAAACTCTCACTATCCATTTGTATTGTACACAAAAGACACTTTAAAATATCCAGTAAAATTCTTATGGCATAAAAGGTACCGTAAGAACTATTATTATAGATACGGTAAAAAATAAAATTTCTATCTCCCTTGCCAAAAGCGTGATCTTAAACTCCATTTTCCCGTGTATTGTTTACCATCGCCGCTTCAAAATGCAAGATAGAGAGGAGAAGCGAAACGTAAAATTAGTTTTCCGGCCTAACGATGGAGTTTTTTGAGTCTTGAGCATTCATTGTGAAAGATGTTGCGTATCCGAGGTTTTAAAATATTGTGTTTCGGGCGAAGAAGAGTTGAAGAATCAGAGATATAAGGCGGAAGAGAAAAGAGATAAAGGGACAGAGCGAGGACGCAGAAAATTCGAGACGAAATAAGATTTCGGAAAATGCGATTCCTGCGAAAGGAAGCACTCTCCCTTGGTTAACGTGCGTGCACGACTTATAAAAGGCGGATGAGAGGGGAACGAGAGGATTTTATTATATTTTTAAACTCTCCGAAAAAGCGGCCTAACTTAAAAGGGATTATATAACGTTTTTGTAATTCTCATTGTTTTGCCACTCGTACATCTGCACTCAGCAACAACGTCCCAAAAAATGTGGGACTAGCTTCAATTTAAAAAAATGTCATCAGCTGAAGGTTAAAAGTTTTATAGCGTAGCATATTATAAACAACTATTAACTTTACTATTTCAAAAAAATGTATGATTCACTGGTAGAACAAGTATGGAAAGTTTCCCAATGCGTTCTTTGAGATCGACAAATTTTAGTAAAGTTCTCCAATACCAAATTTCATCAAAATACGTCCTGCGGTTCCCGAGTTGCAACGTACATTGTAAGCTACATGTAGTTCTTCATGTAAAGTGGTCGTAATTATCGTCCGATTTTAACCAAAATTTAAATCCGTCGAGAAATTTTACTAGAACTTCCCAATACCAAATTTCATCAAAATACGACCGAGGTGAAACAGAGGTACATTGTAAGCTACATGAAGGTCTTAATGTAAAGTTGTCATTATTGTAGTCCGATTTGGATTTGAAATCGGCCGACAAAGTTTAGTAAGACTCCCCAATACCTAATTTCATTACAATATGTCCAGCGGTTCCCGAGTTGTAAAACTTTTAATTAATATTTTTTTGGAATGAAGGAAAGAACACCGAAAATCGTATAATTATGTAAATACGTTAATTTCCTTTTCTTTAAATTTATCGTTAACCTTACGTTTTTCGGGGAAAATTATTTTACAAAAAATGTATATTTAATTATTTTATTGAACTCTTGTTTGCTCAGATGAATATTTAACGAGATGCTTGCAAACTACGTTGTAAAACACATGTAGGTCTTCATGTAGGGTGTCGTTATTATGGTCCGATTTTAACCAAAATTGGAATCGGTAGACAAATTTTAGCAAAACTCCCAAATACCGAATTTAATCGAAGCACGTCTAGCGGTTCTCGAGTTTAAACATGCGGACGGAAACGACCTCCTCTACATGCCTTTCACTTCGTGCAAAGAACGCATAATAACCAAAACTTTAAATATTTTTACAACAGCGAACTAAAATTTCATCTCAAGTTGTCTAATAAAAAATAATTATTTAAAATTGGAAGACATTACTAGTGGCAATGAAAAAAATCAGCGTTGTTGGTATTCAGAGGTTCCATTTAAAATAACGCAAAATTTTCGGGTTTCAGGGAGTGGAGTTGTGTGCTCTGGAAGGAAACTTACGTCATTCGCTTTTGAGCTTTCGCGATAGTCAAATGCCGATAGGAAGAGATGGCTCAACGAAATCGATGCCTCCACATGTTCGCTTGTTTTTTTCGCACAAGTTGTTTCTAGTACATACGCGAAGAAAAAACGACGCCGAGGAAAACATCGCTAGAAAGCGAACTGAGGGCCATGTTTCGTTTATTGTCGTGTCGCTTCGCATATACGTCGTTATCGGAGAGATAAGGGCAACATTTTGAAATTTCGTAAACTGCAAAGGTTATTCATATGTTATTTCTTTTAGATGTTTCGTGTGAAGGATGAATGAATAAATACATGGTTAGAACGATGCAGTCTTACCTATGATATATATAGTATCAGGGAGTTCTAGTTTAGTGGTTTTGGTCACATTTACATTAATATCATTCCTTCATTAATTGTTAGCATTGCTGCCTAAAGTAATAAACAAATCATGCTCGCTTCCCAACGTTCTATATTTTAAAAATCTCATTTCATATAATATTTGTAGTAAAATAATCGAAGCATGTTCCAAATTTGCAATAGCGGTGAAATTCCTTCGCTTCATAATTTTACGTCACAAAGTACTACTAACAATAAGATTAACAGTCCATAGCTGAAGTGAACAAGAATGTAAAATAATCCATTAGTTCACTCGTCTATGCTCAAATCGAGTTCGGTAATAATCGCAAAATGCGATTTAAAATGCCAAAAACACAATCGTTTACTAGAAATTCAATAAAATACGATCGATTATCAGTAATCTATGATTTAGAAACTACATTCTTTTTTCCTTAGAAAAGTACACAAACCTCGCTCCGATATCGCAATTCTAAGGTATTTTAAATTATCAAAGAAAAATCTCTGCACGATGGATGTGAGACTTCCTATGTACATCAAATAAGGAAAAAACGTATCTGCAATCGGGACTTCAGTCTTCGCCAAATAAAATATGGCCCTGAGGTCGGTCCTGGTACCACGAGCCTCATACTGGATTTCATGAAAATGGTTCATTGATGCAAAAGTTGTCAGTGAGTGACGGACACACGCACAAACACAATAATTCCATAAGGCTGTTTCCTTCAGAAACTAGCATAAAAATTGTACGTTTGTCAAAAAAGATCCGCCACGAACAACCCATATTTTTATTATTATGTATATGGGAGATTATGTTTTGCTACACGTCGTTTCGTTATAAGACGAAGTTTTCATGAATGTATCACCAGAATACAGTGGAAATTTGTTAGTACTATGTAACCATAAGTACTAAACGTTGTCGTCTTGGGAAAGCAAAAGAATCGTTTGATTCTGCTTCTTTGGAGAAAGATCACAACAGAATTTCTAAGTAGCATTTCGGGTATCCTATTATCCAGCCTGCTGAATAATTCGGATCCTTTAATGCGGCCATCCACGCGTAAAATATACCCAACTGCGATCGAGTAGGCAGTTTATATATATTAGAGCTTAAATAAATTTGCGTCGTATTTCCTTTGTACCGCTGTTCTCAATTCCATTATTGCAGGCGCTTCCTCAGCCTCTCGTCGAGTAGAATCACTCAACGTTTTCATACATTGATTCGACTTTCGATCCATGCATAACCGGCCTTCATCTTACAGTCAAATTCGCCGAACGGAAATTTTAAT
Organism: Tanypteryx hageni; assembly: GCA_028673005.1. NCBI lineage: Eukaryota > Metazoa > Arthropoda > Insecta > Odonata > Petaluridae > Tanypteryx > Tanypteryx hageni. The sequence continues at coordinate 99,624,001 of CM054116.1, forward strand.
TTGTATCCTGGGGTGAGAATAGAAATGCTTTATCCAAAGACTGCTACGGGAGAAAGAGATTTCAGACGACACTCTGGGGAATGGGAATCAATTCACAAGTAAGACTGATTGTGAGACAAAATAAAGTGATGTGAATTACTTAATACGAGACGCGGTCACTCAAAATCGGATTTGGAAACAAGGGAGACGTTACAATGCTTTGCAGTCGCTCCACCGCCCTGATCATCACGTTGCCGACTATCAGATCCTTTAAGTTAGACATGATTTCATTAGCACGCATGAACGACATGAATAATTAAAGAGCGTATGGGGAGAAACGAGAGAAGTTTCGCCAAGGAAAAGAAGAGTATTTTGTGGCGAGGGAAGGGGTTCGGATATGGCGGTTCTGGAATGAAATTTGGTCGGATAGGGAGAAAGGGCGGCGGCGAGTCTAAGAGCGGATGAGATGTAGAAGGAGAGAGAGAGGGGTTAAACGGAAAGGAGATTGTATTGGGATATAGGATAGGAGAAAAGGAAAGAGCGCGGGGATGGAGAGAGGAAGAAAGTGAGAAGAGATGGAGTGATAGGCAGAGAGACAGATAGGAGGGAAAAGATGGAAGGAGAGAGAAAAATCGAGAAAGAGGATAGGAGATAGAGATTATTAGGGCGAAACTTGGACCATAAGGTCCATTCTTACATTTGACCCTTCGTCAATAGTAAGAATATTAAAAATAAAAGTATTAAAATAAACTGTATATAAAACATACAAAACATAAAAAGATATACGTGAAGACAGATTTAAGTTTGTGGGGAAAACTTAGGTAAAAACAGGCTTGGTCTTCCTAGTAAAACCCACGCAGGAAAACACCCAGTGAGAAGGAGGGTGTGAAGGGAGAGTGAAGGGGAGAGGAAGAGAAAGGAGAGATTGAGCGAAGGAGGGGGAGAAACGGAGACAGGAAGAAAGAGGGAGGGAGAGCGAAAGGGAGAAAGAAAGGGAAAATAGAGAGGGGAAAATTTGGGATGAAACTTGGGACGATGGAGATGACAGTAAAACCGGACGCGAGAGAAAAATGAGGGAGAATAAGGCTGGGGAGAAAGGTGGTGTAATGAGGAAGCAATAAGAGGTTTTGAGCAGAAAAATGGGAAAAGATGGTGTACGTACTGAAGAAGCAATAAGAGGTTTTTAGCAGGAAAATGGGAGCCGAATCGGAACCGGAGCGAACTCTAGAGAAGTGTGTGCAAGGAGGTATGCGGAGAGAGCGAGAGAACGTGAAAATACGATAACGCGAGAAGCCATTAAAGATCTCGGAAGTTATAGCGATATTCCCGGATATTTGCCATGCATCTATATGAGAGATATAGAGGGGTTCGGCGACGAAAATGAGGAGTTAGGGCTCATTTCGTCAAGTTTTCTCAAGCCAAAAAATAAAAGAGGAGAGAAGATAAAATGAGGGAGAAAGGGGGACAAAAAATAAGCGAGAGGACAAGAAAAGAGCAGCGAGAAAATGAAGACTAAAAGTGGGAGGGCAAATAGACGAAGCCAAGGGACCCGTCTACCCTAGGGAAATTGTTGGTTATTTGGTCGAGAAAAAGTGGAAAGGGATTCTTAAAGACAAACACGGTAGAGGGCAAAGATGATGTTTGCGCTTGATGAAGCTTTGGAGTGTGTTGCGTTCGCTGGAGGCAGGAGGTCGAGCAAAGAAGAAAGCCACTTTCGCGGCAAGGTGAAAGGAGAAAAGGGAAAGACCGGGAGAAAAGATGCGAGCGAGACAATTGGCTGCGGAGATATGAATGCGGAAGAGAGACGGAGATGTGAATGAGGGAGAGGACCGGAGAAGGAATTCGCCAAGTCTATGTTGTGCGAAAGGAGGGATTTTATCGAACGAATGAGCGAGAGTCGCGATAAAGCCATCGATTATCGATTCCAAGAAAGGTTAGATGTTCTGATACTAAGCCGCGTCCCTATCGGGTCTTAGAAGAAGAGTTGCTAAACAGTTTTGGATTGATTTTTACTAGGAGTTATACTAAGTATGTTTGTTGAAATAAAAAACTACAAAAGGCGAAACTTTATATTATTATTTTCGCACGTATAGAAAAACACTAGGCATCTTCAGTGGATTTTGTAGATTTTTATTCTTTGAAGGCATTATATTATATATTATTATATGCGAAACTCTAGCCCAATTATCATCCTGTTTTAGTTTTAAACTATCCTTTGTTAAACAGAATTAAATTAATAATATTCATAACTGATTGGACAAACAACATAAATTAAGCATGAGCTATCATTATTTTTGTCTAATATCTAAAGACTGCATACCAAAAAATCAATATCGAGTTACTATAAAGAAATCGATGTATGGAACATAGACGTTTATGGGAAAGCATACAAGGAAATCGGACATTCTTGAGACGGTTTTGTGCATGAAAATTTATTATGGGAAAATGGCTGTATCAGGATTTTGTCTCTTTTGTATTGACAATGCAAAAATAAAAGTATTAAAATTGTCATACACTAATGGTATATCCAGGGCCGGCTCAAAGCGTGGGCAATGTGGGAAAGACACGGGCGGCCCTCTTGCTGCGAACAAATGGGAACGCAAGTTTCTATTAAATTATAGTGTTAGTATCGAAAGGGAACGTAAGTTCTCACGAGTTTCGAACTCTCGTATATTTGTTTGTAAACCAAGTCCCACTATGATTTCAAGTGCCTCGCCACTTGAAGATTAAGTCAGGGGTTCTTTGCGTGTATAAGTCATACTCAGAGCATAATCTTACTGAAAGAATAAACAAATGCGTTGTGTGAATCTCGTCGCTCTTTTCTTCTCACGCACTCAAATTTTTTTTATCGTCTCGATCATTCAGTTGAGTGAGGAAAGTAATACTGTCTTCGACCTGGGAATAGAATTTCGGATATTTTGCATATTAAAGGCAAGTAAGTATTTTTAATGGAGTATTTTATTATAAAACTATATTTTCATGTAGTCCATTCAATATTTAAAACGGTGTAACAAGCGTGCTAATGCTCGCGTGTTTTTTCCATATAAGTTAATATTATTAATATTACATGAGCGAATTGATATAAAAATTGACAAATTAAGTATATTCATAAACGAAGGAAATTGTTCCTGGAGTGACTCGTTCTTCAGCCTGAAAAAGAACGAAGTGTGACATTTTTTTCGGAGAATTCCAGGAGCGTGCTTACGATTTTCTTATGCTTCTCTAGGTGTGCGAAAGTTTTCACGGATGAACGTATGCAATAATCCTCCGTATTCGCTCATCAGATATTCACGGTTTCGCATATTCGCGATCGGGCATCTTCGCGCACCTGCTTGCAGATATCTAACGTCACGTCAGTCCAGCCCTCCCTGTTTTTTTTCATTTTTGTATTATTAGGCGTTCTTTACCAGCGAAGTGGTAGTAGCGGAACGCCTTATGGGCACGTCTCGTTCGACCGTCCGTCCGTCTGACGTAACTTTCCTCTCCCAAACCGCTGAATGGGTTTTAGTTAAATTAAGTAGGAGTGATCCTTATTAAAATGTATCGTCAAATTGTGATTTTGAACTGCATCCATCGATTAGAGCTTCCATTTTACATAAATACTTTAATTAACATATAATCGTATCTCGTTAAATTGCATCTGTCAAGAAAAAACTAAATACCATATTTTTCTCTCTCTAGCATATATATGATCTATAAGGTATAGATTAAAACATTTATTCGCATAGAGAACAACATTAACCACAAAAATGTCCGCGACACCACATAACTACGACTTATAGCGTCGGGGATAAAAATTCAGATATCGCCCAATCTTTCGATACCGTTTTATGCGTATTTTCCCCAAAGAACACCTATGAAATCTCTGTGTATTCCATTTATGGAGTATACTTTTCCATCTTGTTATGGTTATTGTCACGCATTGTGTTCCATAGCTTAATTAAGTATTTATTTAAGGTACTGTGTGACTCATTAAATTTTATTAGAGTCCAAAAAGTCATTCGCGATTTAGGCTAATCGCAAGTGACTTGTGTTAGAGGGGGCCAAAATCATTCTTGCCCACCCTCGAGAAACTTTCAGGCCGGTCCTGGGTATATCGACAGGATCCCGGCGTTAAATCTACTCTGAGTGACCGTAATTCAGCAGTAATAATGGCCGAGGATAAATCACGGTAACGTTATTTACTGGTATTAGCCGATCGGCGCCACTGTTTTCCAGTAATGGACCAAAAGACAAATGAAAAATACCGTCAGATGGTTAGTAGGTATACTTGTCAGTAAATTTAGCGTCGGTCTATCTTCCACTAATGGTTGTGAAACGATACTCATTAGCAGGGCTTTGTAAGCTAGGCCAGAAAAATGCGTTCTCGTTCATTTATCTAGAAATGGATCGCATACTCCATTCAGGTCAAACATATGCGTCATACTAATGATGACGATGAACACATGCATCCATGCCCACGGAATGATTGGATTCTCTTTGATAGTACTGTTATGCAGTCATTCCGACGAGCCATGCACCAAATTCAGACGAAATAACTGCACCTCTCGGAATCGAACCCGGGTCAGAAGGATGGGAATCTTGCATGTTACCACTACATCAGGGGTGCTTATTTGGGAATCTTTAAAGTCTTTTGTAAAAAAACCAATTAAGTGCTTAATGTATCACCTGGTATCCAGGACATCAACATCTTAAAATGTTTGACACGCGAAAACTCTCTCAAAAATATCCTTATACAGTGGAACTTCTATAACTCGAAGTGAATTAATTTTACCGGGCAAAATAGAAATGAGAAAAACGTATTTCCGTAAATCGAAATTTTCTATAATTCGAGTATTTTTTGTTTCACTTGAAGTTCGACTTATGGAAGTTCCACTGTATAGTGATTTTCAAGTGTCCGTCTGTCTGCCTGTCACGGGATGTGCACCATCGGCGACATACGATACAGGGGCACATTCTATCGCTATCGCAGAGAGAGAGATAGAGGGAAAAGAATGGCATAGAGGGAAAGAAAGAGTGAGGAAGGATGGTGTTTTAATTTAATTATTAGTCATGCCCACCATCATTTTTTGACGGGAACTTTCACTATATGACCATAAATTATGATTTATAATCAATCAAAATTCTTAAAATACTTTTCTTCCCGTTCTTTGAACAGGTATTCAACTAGTATATTAATAACAAACCAGATGTAACAGAAGACTTGATGCTACAAATCACATACTTCGTAACAATAATAAAGACAAATCTTTAGTAAATGCCTTGAAATTCCCTTTCTTGCAAGCACAATGAAATTTTCAGAAATTTAAGATATACCAGAGCGTTGCGAGCCCTTTAACTGTCTTTTATTTCTTTACAAGAGCCAAGCATATAATTTAATAAAATACTTATTGGCATTTTTCATTTCGGCGAAAAAAGATCAAGGAATGACTGTTTGGAACGGGAGAAAATTGATGGTTTCTATTTCCTGTACCACTGCTGGTTTTGGTTGTGGTGAGCCATTTATAATGCCGGAGTTTTCCCTTAAACTGCGAACCTTCATAATTCCAGCAGATCACTCAAACGGGTTTCATTTCATATTCATATTTTCACCCCTTGCACGCTCTCAAGGGCGAATTATTCAAGCAGAGGTGCCACCGTTTCAAGATGTCTTTTTATTCATTCTCCCCACTACAAGCGATCCAAAAAAGCTATAAGTTCATTCCAAAGACATTTAACCTGCGCTCATAAAGGTGAGACGATCACTGCACGGGCAATGCCTAGCGTCATATTTAGGATGAATATTTAACGCTTTTAATTCCAGAATTACAGGAACAGAGTCCGGAAATATATTTATTTTTTAAACGAAGCATCCATTAGCGTTGAAGAAAAAATCAATTGACCACAGCGTGAATAACGAAATTCACGAGAAAGGGTTAAAGATTTAGTCCACTTGAATTATTCAATTTAAATCAAGTCCATAAAATCCACGGAGAACAATTTTACTGCCTTCAAATCTGTTTGTAATTTTCGTAACTGCACCGCTATTATAAAATATTCATCTTCCTTTGATACTCTATAGCGCATCGTTGCATAAAGTAATTCCAAAAATGATAAAAGAAATGTAATAAAAATATTTAACAAAAAACGTTGAAATTATAATTTTAACACACCTTCGAATAAACCTTTTACCTATAGTTTTTATTTTTCATTGGCATTATATAATCTGATGATTCAAACATGTGCCACTGTTGTAAATGCAAGTATTATTATCAATAGTTAGTTAATGTAGGCTATTTTGACAGTTATTATTGCACACAGAAACGCTGAACCACCGCGGCATAAAGCATTAGAAAAGCTACTTTTAATAAAATATTTTTTCTTCAGTCATGATTTATCGTGAAAAAACATGCATCCTACCACAAAAGAGGAAGTTAATAAATCATTTCATCCTTTATAACACGCATACAATGAAAAAAAAAATCAAATCTGTGTCTACAGTGTCATCATCAAAAAATGTCACGTAATTAACCGATGGCTTACTTAGCTGAATCAAGGCAGAAGATCCGAGCCCTCTTACTATTTGAGCAAGCTCTGAATGAGAAAACAAAGTCTTACTTTCCACGTTCGCAGAAGAGCACTCAAAGCGTACTCATGATGTGATTATTAACTGCAGAGGTACCCGAAAGGGCAATTAAGAAAAAGCACTTCAAACGTTTAAGTAAACCAGAATTTCGACGCCAAAGGCCGTGAATTTATACTCGCACATTTTCGAAGAACACAACACAAGGATTAACAAAATACAAATCAGAAAATGCTTGAAAAATGTAACACTTACCAATAAAATAGCCTTTTCGGCATATAAAAGTACAGCAAAACATAGCGACGATCCAAACGAACTAGGCAAAAAACACCCGACATCAACGCAAAATGGATGCTTTTAAGGATGATAATATAGATGACATATGACACTGAATTTGACTGAGGAACTAGCACGAGTGTGCCTATGGAGACTAAAGAGACAGTCAGGCAAGTAAGCAAGCTCAGTATGTAATTTTTCTTGACAATACTACACATGCCGAAGCACCCCGTAAGCAACAATGGTGTCTTAACGTATTCTCATCATCAATATTAAAATAATTATGTTCCAACAAAAAATTGCGTCGATGTAATCAATCGATCGTCACGACATAAATCCCGTTGATTTATCTCAAAAGAACAAAACGTTTAGTGAAGCTGATAAAAAATCCAGGAGGTGACGAGAAAAGCGAAGGTGCCCCCTTTCGATCGTGAAGGAAATGGGGAAGTTGTACGCCATCGTAATTCAAACTGCGAGAAAACACCGTCGTGCATTGTTAAAACTGGAGTACGAGTCACAACGCTATTTTCCGAAATATTAATGAAATATAAGCTCGAAGGTTTAACAGCGAAAAACAGTGAGATTACAGCGGCTCATTTTTCATCGGTACGACCTCAAGAGTTCACTCGCTTAAAGGGCGAGTTATCTCTCGTCATTTGTCTCCTTCTCTTTCGGAGCGCCCAACCGCTCCCCTCTCTCCCTCCCTCTTTCTTTCTTTCTTTCTCTATCGCAGGAACACACAGCATTACTTCCCCTATCTCTCTTGGAAGTGTTCGAGGAAAGAATGCCGATGGGTCGTAAAGCCAAGAGAAATTTCATCACCTCAAATTTCCTTTGAGAAAATACAATACGACGTTTAACCTTGTTCACGTCTCTTGATGTCAGCGCAACTGTTTATGAAAGAGTGAAGAAAAACCAATTCCAGGCAAAAGCCATTCCAAAAACACAAGAGGTAGGTTCGCAGATCTTACATAGTTAAGGTTCATTTTCGGATAGCATAAAACGAGCTGATATATCAGCTTTTCATAACGCATCCAACAAGCTGTTTAATTAATTCCCATGCACATAAAAATCGTGATGTATAGGTGACATCAATATACTTTGTGATCAGATGTTACTAAAAATCTCACTAAATTTAAAAATAATTACTGTAGTGGTTAATATAATAAATAAACTGATGTGAGCAACACATGACTTTCTCCATATTTATATGGCAAATTACATGTTGTTAACTCTGGGATCATTGTCAATATTTACTTCCAGTTGACAATTAAGAAAAGAAAAAGGAGCGTTACTAAGATGTAACTAAGCGTCAGTTGTAAACAATAGTCTTCGGGAGGTGGCGTGGCGGTAGCAGCTAAAAACATAAGATATCTCTTAAACAATGCATTATATGGGAAAATGTACCAAACAGGGGTTGTAGAAAATAAAATTTCCAACAACTTTTATTCCAATACATTTTTACATTTATCAACTATTAAAGCAAATATTTCTAAATAACGGATAAGTGACAAGAGTAAACACCCACTTCCGGTCGACTGATTTTTACCAAAAACTAATCAGATCTTCTAACTTTTATTAAAATTTTGCATTGACCTGATAAATAGTTTTTGAGTTAGAGCGCCCACAAAAATCTATCACATACAGACAGACACACAGACATCATCGATAAAATAGTCAAAACGTGTTCAGGGGACCTTAAAACATGTATTTCCGTTGAAATCTCGAATTCGACTTTTTTCATGAAAACAATACTTTCTCAATACTTCGTATATGGAGAAAGTAAAAATAATAAAAGCTTGACCATACAGAATAATTACTATTCTATATATTCAAATTAGAAAGACGAAATATTGTTCAAATGATCGAATGGAACAGAAAGAGGATATTTGTTGTTTCCGCCGATGTAAAAATCAGATTTTAGTTGAAATGCATCACAATCTTCTATGGGACGAAGTGAAGTGAAGAGTTTTGGAAAAATTTGCATAAAGATTTTCCTCGTACGATTAAGCTATTTTAAAGAAAGATTTCCGCATGCACTCAAGGCGGTGGTATTTTCAATTTAACTATGGAGTGCAGTAAAGTACCTTTACGGTCAAGTGTGAAAAATAACAATGGATCCATGATACTAGATATGAAGAAAGAAATTTCCTTCGTTATTTCTTCGATATTTCATGAAGTGAATTCTTGAAAGGATAAAGAGTTGATTAGATGTTAAAAGAAATCAACGTTCAAGTCCACATAGCTAATAAGCGCAACAAAAAATTCCGGTGAAGAGATTAATTTTGCAAGTTCATTGAGACACGCCACCGTTGCACACGTTTATACACGTGTGACCGAGAACTTTGATTCGAAAACCTGCACCGAGGAATGCCTGCCCTTTGACAGTAATAGACGTAACAAAAGTAAGCATTTTTGCGGGAGCGCAGTGGAGAAGAATAATTTACGATATAACCCTAGTAAACGTGGACGTTCTGAGCTTTTCTTGTCAGCAATTTGAACGATGTGCTAAAATGGTCCGAAAATGGATTTCCTTGGAGTAAGCGAGAGCGCAGACGCAGGAGTCAATTCCGTCGCAATCTACTCTCTCTCTCTTTCTCCCTCACGAAATGGCCCCATTTGTGCGAGCGATGCTTTCTAGAAGGGCGAAGAAAACAGCAGTAAACAGACCAAGGCCTTTTATCACAAACTATATCTTGAGGTGACAGCGTTGTTTCCCCTAAATGTTATTGGAATCTTTGTAGAGAATTGCGCGTATTATAACGAGAATAACAAAAGGGAGAATGTTTTTATCTCTCTCGATATTTTGATTTTTCCCTGCTACACTAGCATTTAATCACTTCCCCAATTTCTCATAGATGAAAAAAAATCATGCCCTATATAGTGAGGGTAGTTGACCCAGTTCAAGTAGCCAATATAAATAATTTTATTGCCACTAACCTTTTTTATTGTTAATATATTTATCATTATAAAGACATTATTACACAAAAAGACTATTATGTGTTAATGGGCTTCCATGAAGTAATAAATGGGTCACACAAGCAGCGAAATGGTTAACTATTTTCGAAAAGACACCGTGTTTAATAATGATAGTAAGTATTAGAATCTTTATCACTTCATTTCCTCTATAAAAATAAAATTATCAGCACGATAAATAAATAAAAACGATTTAAGAGGAATTTCTTTCTAACTCGATAGGAAAGCTCGAGTTGACAAACCCTTTGTAAATTGAAATAATAATAGAAAATCAGTTAGAAAAAAATTCAAACCGAAGCGAACTTCGACGACATTGATCGTGTTTTCGTGGGTAAACTTCGACGCAAAAGTGTAAAAAGAAAAACATTCCTTTCGAAAATTCGTTTTGAGCAACTGAATGGCGACTCGATTTTAAACCTCGGGAATAAACTCTCCTTCCTTCATTTCGAGAGTTTTCCTCTGGACAGCTTCAAATCCCAGCGACTATATTTTCCGCCGTACACACGACCGCGGCGGTTTTTTTACAACGCCTTCGGTCGGTTATCCGCCCCTTTCGGAGATGGAAGTACTCTTCCCGCTCCGTCTCCCTTCATCCGGCGCTGCATCAGCCGATCAAATCTCCTGAGAACCACACGCGGAATAGGGTAAGGCTACGAGACGGGATACGGAAGTGGCGCGGAATTAGAAGAGGTTTGTCACGTCGCGACGTAAAAAAAGGACTTTTGGCACCCCATTCCACTTTTCTATCTTATAACATTACCTCCCCTCCAACGGCTGTTCCCCTCCCCTCCATATCCTTCTTATCACATCCCACTCATTTTCTTCTCTCTGTTGTTACCTCCCCACCAGCAGTCCTTACCACACCTCACGTTACGCAGTCATAACCTTCAGATTGAACCATTATTTTTTTATGTACACTAGTATCCTGTGGCACAGCTACGCTTGTATACTTAAAAAATATATATAAATGGTTGTTAGCGAAATTTAAAAAATATAGTTGTTTTTTCACATTGTTCGTTGTTATTTATTGATAATGTCTTTCAAATCAAGCTATGAAAAATTCACTATTTTTGTATTTCATCGGTCGATTGAAAATGACGAAATAGGCTTTAAACTGCTGTCGCTCGGCACCTTGCCTTTAGCATTCGGGTAGTATTTCATAAAATTAATGTTCCAGATAAGATAGTTTCCTTTGTCGTGTTTCGAACGCACGGGACGGATACAGTGTTATACAGATTCTTTACGCCATTGATTTGCATGAATAGCATTGATACAATGGACGCTTTAAAACCATTGAGCTCGTCTCCTTGGTAATTAGCTTTTTTCATTGTCGTAAGTCACAAAATAAGTTTCATGTAATTAAAAACTAAAGTTTACTCTAATTCGTTTTGTATTCTAATTTTGCGTTCAATATAATATACATAGAAACTAGACGCGTCGTGGGGAAAAAGCAACGCCACCGGGTCTCCTCTTCGTAAAAGAGGTTCGTCGCCGAAGTTGTAGGATAAGGAACGTAATGCGAGTTGAGCAAAAATGAAAAATTTTCGACGAACGAATCGAGGATGACGGCGTTTATCTCGGATACTGTATTAAAATGGAGCTCTCGAGATGAATCTAGCGAGAAACGCGAGCGTCTACTTAACGAAGATTGCGCCATTCCTTCCAGGCGATCTGGCCTCTGCGGCCTTATAGTATGTTCGTTTAGTGGTGGCGGTTCGCAAAAGACACTCTCACGGAAGGACGAGTCCATCCTTGAGGCGGGACCGCCTATAGGGGAGGCCATGTTTAGCCATGGGCAAAAAGCTGCGCGACCTATTCTCCAAACTATTAGTCCGAACCCAAAATGTGCTACTGCGCATAGCTATGACGTAGACATTCCCCTTAAAGGTTCCCCTCCCAAGTTTTTCCCTTCCTCTCTCACGCGTCGCCGACTGCCACCACTAAACAAAAGAGCAATACCTACATGACAAGGAAATTGATCAGGAAGAGAGAACGCGGGGAGGGGAATTTATCGTTGCCGGGGATTCGCAAAACAAGCGAGGCCCGTATTTATTCACGTACCATGCGACGCGATCCAACAACGAGGCGCGCATCCAAGACGGGGGCTCTATAAATATTTTCCTTCGTCGACGCGACCAATTAAATTCGTGTCTGCGGAGGTGAAAAAAAAGTTCGTGTGCAACCATTTGCGCTTCTATGAAATTATTTTTCGACTGAATAAAATAGCTAATTATTTTATTCGATTTTTTACGTCGCACATTTCATAACATTTTGATCGCTTTCGGAAACTCAGTTCCAGTTCGTCGTAATATGGAATGCATTTTAAAAGCAACTCGGCAAGTTATAATTTGACCATAAAATTTCGCATCGCACATTATCATTTTGCATGTTTTTTTAAATATTTCGGCTGTTTTCAAAGATAGATTGCTGAAACGAAGAAAACAATACATATTGAGACTCGAAGTCACGAGAAATAAACAGATAAGGATAAATATATAAATAAATATTTTCCATCTCAGTTTTGTCTTTTTAAATACTCATACAAACTACATACATTCTAGAATTTTTTCATTTTAGTGAACTTTTCAGAATTTTCACATCGACACTTAAATGACATGAAACGGGAAAAATAAATATACACATCAGAAATTACCCGTTTCCAGGTGAAAGAAGACAATACTTATTGAGCTCGTCTTATAGCTAGAGTCCGAAAATATATTAAGTAGTTGCAATTATAATGGCTACATAATGGTATTTATAATATATTAAATTCTGGAGCGAATGAAAATAGTAAGAAATATCCTTTAATGCATCAAAATTCCTGCACCCATGCAAACGAAATTCGATTGGGAATGGCGAACGGGTCATTTCTTAAAAATTTGTAACTGGTGATTAGAATAACAATGAAATTACAAATTATTTGGCAATAAAAATAATAAAGGATAGATTGTAAGAGAAGGAAATGTAGGTGGTCGAACATTTTAGAAACTCATTCGCGAGTTGTTCTTACAACGGCGAATTAAGGATAACCGACCTGCTTAATGAAATATACGGCGAAATTGATTGGATTATCTTATTAAAATTTCATAAAGTTTATTGCATTCTATGCAAAATAGAAAATGTAAGACTCACGGACGGAATTGAACGAATGTTAAAAATAGAGAATGATAATTTAAGGGTGAAACTTACATTATACGGAACATTTTTGTCTGTATTCTACGATTATAATAGAGGAGTGTTTCAAATTTAGTTTCATTCAACCGAAGGAACCCGAGATCACGGAAAAGCTGAAAATCTTTAAACAAAGAGAAAGGAAGGCGGGGTTGGATTCGAGGAAATGAAGAGGCGACGGTTAAAGGGGCGTGGTCGGGAAGGATTCGAGTGAGAGATGATTGTGGGTTGACTGGGCGAGGTGGCGAGAGATATGTGGGTGTTGCTTCTGGAAGATAAGGATAATATTGACTCGTATATAAAAAAAGGATTAATGCGCCTACATAAATATGCATAAGAAAGGTTTTCCGTACAAGAGTATTACTCATTTTTTATTCTTGATGCTATGAATGTATTCGTGAAATTAAATAGATCCGGAGTAATATAGAATAAAAGATATTTCGGTATCCGTAAGATCGATTGCATAAGAGTACATCTCGAACTCAAATATAAAAAAGTTGCATCTTAAGCAAAAATATTATTCCGTATTCACAAATGAAAACTTTTATCTCAAGTTAAACAATTGTTTACAACTTCATTACAAGGCCGAAGTTCTTCAGTAAAAAGCATGTGGCACCATCAAGTGTTGAGCTTCGCAATGAGCAAATTGTACAGAATGGGCCACAGATGATGTGTAAAAGTTTTTGTTAAATTTACACATTAAGGGGCGATTGTAGGTCAATGAAACTTCGCACACCCATGCTCTGGATTCTAAGATTTGGGGTGGGGTCGAAAACCTCCAGGAAAATTATTTTGTCAATATTGTAAAATGGTTTCCTTTAGGGGTAGTAACCCCTGCCTTAGAGGTGGGTTGGAAGATAAAACACACTTCATTTTTGTAATCAGCCGGGTCGAAAACCCCCAGGAAATTCTTTTTATGAATATGTATCATAAAGATTTTCATGATATGGGTAGTTATCCCTGCCTTGGGGATGGGTCGGGGGTTAAAACGGATTTCATTTTTTAAATCAGCGGGATCGAAAACCCCCGACCACAACATTTCTCTCGCGAATTCCAAAAAAATTTATTTTTCCAAAATTATCATGGGCCCATAAGCCTCCATGACAAAAATTTATTTCATCCCCGAAATGGGGCAAAACCAGCAACACGCCATCTTGGCATCCCCATTGTTCAGATCTTATAGCCCAGAGCAATGTGTGTGCGGAGTTTCATTGACCTTCAATCACCGCTTGATGTGCAAATTCAACAAAAACTTGTACACATTATCCGTGGCACACTCTGTCATCATCATCATCATAGGTAGTCTGTCCGTAGACAGGTCCGTGATTATTTATGGTTAAACCTGGTTTTCCATATACTCCCATTTTCCGCTGTCCTTTTCATATCTTGATAACCCTTTTTCCCTTTCAAATCGTCTATCAGCTGAAACCTTTTCCTACCTCTTTCCCTTTTCCCATCTAGTTTTCCTTCTAGCACATCTTTAATCATGCTCTCTCTCCTCAGGTAATGTCCAACCCAGTTAGCCTTTCTCTTTCTGATAGTCTGTATAATCATTCGCTTCTCTCCTATTATTCGTAGCACTTCATCATTTTTCATCCTATCTGTCCATTTTATCTTTAGCATTCTCCTCCGAGTCCACATTTCAAAGCTTTCCAAGTATTTTATGTCATTTTTCCTTAGCGTCCATGTTTCTGCCCCATACAATGCTATACTCCATACGTAGCATTTTATCAACTTCTTGCGGATATCTTCCCTTATATTCCCCATAAGTAGGTGTTTATTTCTTCTGAAAGCCGCTTTTGCTTTTCCTATTCTAGTTCTGATCTCATCCGTACATTTTGCTTCTCTTGTTATGATGCTTCCAAGGTATTTATAGTAACTTGTTCTAAAGGCTTTCCTTCAATACTTATGTTCAGATTTTCTTTTTTGTCCGATATTCGAATGACCTTGGATTTTTCTGTATTTATTTCCATACCGTATTTATCATTTTCTGGAGTTCCTCATCCTTTCTTGCTAGAAGTGCTTGATCACTCTGTATAAACCTTCTTACCATTCGTGCACGTCTAGCTGTACACTTATTTTAAATTCGCGGTTTTAATTATTCGAGTGAGAATTTCTCTTTACACCTGCATATAACATTTAAGGTTTATAAATGTCTTTTCGAGGGGTCATATGCCATTTGTTGCTTTCGATACGTGTACAGCTTAAATGTCTTTTTTTCTCTCTCACCATCCTACTGTGTGTTTGTTGTACCTATTACTACTGTGTCCCAGATTTCGTCGGTGAAAAACTTCGTATTATGCAGTGAGCTTTATCCTTTTATATTTCTTTCGGCTTAGGATCTTTATGCCCTTACGTCTCAAATTAAAAGATTAAGATCCTCTATTGAGTGTGCGTGTATACATTTTTGGCTAATCAACCTCTTGATACTCTGATGAATGCATGCTTCCTTACTTAGATTGCCACTGAGAAGACCAATGTCGACCACAATCTGAGAAAAGTGCCTGTGTTGGCCCATTTTAAGAAACGAAGCCGAGCGTTTCAACGAACATCTCCAAAGAGCAGTTGGGGATGAAGGCACCAGTTTCACCGCGACAATTCCTGATTTAAGGTAGACAATAGCTCGGTCGGAAGACGCGGTCACCTCCATAATGTAAAAGAGATGAAGAAAGCTACATTCGTCGACCATGTTGCTCCGGAGAATTGCCAGCCTCAGTTTAAGAAACCAACAGAGAAGAAAGCGTGTTGGACTTAGCAGGGCTTAAATGCGCATTAAACAAGAGTGATTTGGAAGGGGACGCCGGCTCTTATCTTTTTGTTTAAACAATAAGCATCTGCTCCAGGGGTTCGAGGCAAATATGGACCCTCACACTCTTCCCGTCTGCGGGAATGTAGCAAGAAAAATCATGGCTGATACGCGGAATCATGAAACTCGCCGCACCTCAGGAAAAAATAAGCATCAACTCCCAATGTTCTAGCTGGCCAATTAGCAGACTTGGGTGATTGCTGGACTATTTCTTAACTTTCTCAACAATTCATTTTTCCGTGAAGTGTATCTTGTAGGCTCATCTGATCTTGAAAAAATGTGCCATATACCTCCGAAAATTTAAAGTTCGCACATCCCAACGTAAAGGTAGTCTTTCATCGTTCCAGCACCTTTCTTCTTCAAAATATTGGCTCGAGAAAAAAATCGCGGTATTAAAGTCGTCTCAAATTTAAGAGAATTCTCGATCATGTGGAGAGCAACCCTTCTATGGGAGGAAGCGATTCCTGGAAAGACTATTACATCGCTTAATGCATCACAAACGTGAAAGAAATCGAGCAAACGACTTCAAACCAGTGCAGGAGTAAGTTGCGGAAGTAGGCGGTGAACGGATTGGGAAATTTTCTATAGGCGGAAGAAAAGTTGAAGAAAATCATGAGTTAGAGGCAAGGTATGGCAAATAGTGATTCAAAGGAACACCAAGATAGCGAGGTGGAGGAACTTACCGAAGAAGGATCAAGGCAAGCTCATGCGCTCAAGCTAGGACAGCGGGGGAGGTGGTGGTAAAGTGGTTCGAGTGTTGGCCGCGCCAGCTAAAGCGACACCCGGTTCGAATCCTGTAGGAATTTTCCGAGTACGCCCGGCCCCTTATTTGTGCGTGTTGGAACTAATCAGACGAGTCAATGAGAAAAGAGAAATGAGGAGCGCGCTCAAATCAACACTCCGTCCTTCGGAAGGGACGTTAAGCCGTTGGCCCCCTTGGTGCTCTTTGTTAAGAGCAGGCTAAAAGCCGGCACCAGGTTTCTCTCCGCCCTTGCAATCCAGCTATTTATAGCACTACCTCTTAGATACCCATTGCACGTAGGCAAGAGGTGAATCGGCTAGGCGTAAAACATTAGTCACTTGAGAGCAAGACAGCGAAGAGGAAAAGTCTCCTGCAGTCTCCTCTGCTCCGCCACACCTTTAGTATTGTCCCTTGAGAACCAAGGCTCATCTGTTTCTTTGAAAAGACGAAAATAATGGTAGTATATGACTGATTCTTTTCCGGTTCTGAGGTAAATAATCAATTTTTATGCAGTACATCGTCTAAGAGAGATATACATCATGTATTATACATCCATTGCAAAATAAATAATAATAATAATATTGAAATTTACATTTACGCATACACAAATGAGAACCTCGGTAATATTTATCGTAGGCGAATACGGAAAGGAAAAATATAACTATTATCTAAACTACCAAAAATTTGTACTACCTATAAGGGCTTTTCTGCACTCACACATAAATACACAGATATATTTGCGTTCTGACGCGTTTTTGTGAGTAAATAAGAACGGGATACGTAATTTATTCTGATACGTAGTAACTACAACATTAGGAAGAGAAATATGCGTCAAGAAGAATTTGGCGAATCTGGCAGATTTGGTGAACGGAGCAGAAGGACATTAAGGGGTTGGCAGAATTGGAATACTGAGAGGGGACTAAGCGAGAAATGGCGTCGGGAGCACTGCCTTACGAGTGAGAGACAGTTGAAGTTCTCTCCGAGTGAGATCACGATCTTTTTGAGGAAGCAGAGATGAAAATTACGAGATCGAGAGATATGGAGAGGAAAGAGTGAGGGGGAGAAAGGAAGATAGAGGTAGAGAGACAGGAAGGGAGAAGTATAGAGAAAGGAAGAGAGATGGCGGGATGGGGAGAGAGCGGGAGGAACAATCTTGTGATAGGGATTGACGAGGATAGGAGGATGGGGATGCGTAAAAGTCAGCAGATATAGCAAGAGGTTGCGTTTAAGAGAAAGAAGGATACACTGAGGAAAAGTTGGAGCTCTAAAATACTGCCCGGACAATAAGAAATAAGTGGTACTATAGATGTCAGTAAGTTTGAGCATACTTTCATATTTTTTTTGTTATTATATGCTCAATTCATACCTTTCCTGAAATAATGCGTAAGTTAAATTCAACTTTTTGAGTTAAGTAGTGGATCTCAATCATTTCGGCTCGACGACCACTAACCTTAATTCTGCACTTATCGCGCCACAGTGCCACACGCAGTCAAAAATGCAGTTGAGGAAAAATATATGGAAACTAAAGGGTTAATTTAGGGTCGTTATTAATTAGCCATACATTTAAAAAATCTATAATGGGGCTAGAGAGGTGTAGAGGAAACGTTGTTTTTTATAAGTTTATATTTTCATTTTACGTTACATGGTTTTCTTAATTTTAAAATTCCTGAAAAAGCTGAATGTGGCCCGCGGGCCGTAGCTTGAGCACCACGGGGGTTAGAGAGCGAAGACACTTGAAGGAAGGCAGGCGAATATAAGGCATAATGTTAACGGTGAAAATGAACGATCAGTGTACTTAGAATACATCGAAAAGCTTAAAGGAAGAAATTTTATCCAGAGTGTGAAAACTGGAAAGGACGATAACGGAAATGTCTGAGAAAACACGAGTGATATGAGATGCATGTTAAGAAGAGAAACCAATTTCAGATGCGAGTACCGTGCTAAAGAGACTATAAAAGTGGGATTAAGCTGTGAATGGCCGAGAAATATCTCTCCCTTAATGAATTCGACACGCGAACTAACTAGCTCGCTACAGAAGAAAAATCAATAATAACTTTTGTTTAAACTGTTGAACGAAATAATTCTACTACATACGCTGCAATGTCGACGCAGGGAGCAAAGGCGCTTCAACCGCCGTTGTAAAAAATTTCCGACTTATAAATACGACTTATTTTTATTAGTCCCAAACATCATTTACATAGCCATTTACAAAGAGTCTTTTAAAATATAACTAAGACAGTAACAAAATTCCATGCGCACAACAGTAGTTCAAACACACATACCTTATTATCGAGAGGCATATACGTTAACCAGAACCTCTCCCATTTAATAAAACAATAAGTTCATTGAAACTATAATAGTTATTAGTGCACATAATAATGATAAGTATTTGTGGCTAAGAGGCATTTATTTAAGATTTCTAAAAAACGTGAAACAGGAAGGAATCAAATTCAGAGTGTTTAATCATTGTGGTATCAAGGCTTGCTGACTGTCTTTCGTCGCTCGAGGTCAACTCAATTTAAACTGACCTGTCACGCTGAACTTCTGCGAGTAAACTTCTGCTTCGAGAGGTAGACGGGTCGCATAGGGAATAATGGAGGTGGACGTTAATATTTTCGCTTTGTGGTAGCAATCGCCATAAAATGTAGTATCCTTTTTCGAAGCGTAATTCGAAAAATTGCAAACTTTTGGGAAAACTTTTCCCATCTCCGGAAGATTGTCCTTCGGAGCGTTGTAAAAACGCGAAACTATAGCTGTCGATATAATTATTTTGTTGAGCTCTTGTTTCCTTAAAATTACTCGGGATGTGTGACGACGCTCACCGTGCCTTGTGTGGATGTTTCGCAAAAGGAGTGCGTGACTTTCATTACAGTCAGGCATTTTTCAGTTAACCCTGTAAAGTTATTTTCACTTTTTTTAGGCACTGCATCTTTTCGCGGGTATATTTTATAAATCTTCAGGAATTTATATGCTTGAAAAAACCTCCCTCGAGGCAAATGGTAATTACGGAAGACGAGACGCTTTTAATAATAAAATAACTGACGAACACCGGGCACTTTGTATTCTCATCTAAGATTATGAGCAGAGTCTTCTCGCGGTGCTGGGGAACAATTAGCGAGCTAACGTTTTAATTGAACATCGCTTCCGCGTCTTAGAAGAGGTTTTAGCCAGGTTGAAAGCAGCTGGAAGCGTGCAAAACACGTTTTTCGCAAAGAATATCGCCCGTATTAGAATCTTACTTACACGAAAAAAGCTTATCCGAATGATAAAGTGTGTTTAACTTACATGAATTTCATTACTACTTAAAAAATGTCTTGTATATGCCAGACCAATACGCCATACATAAATTTCAGTTAAAAAGAGCCTTAATCATAATACGAAAAATTAAATTAAGAATTATTTGAATCGACAAATTGTAAAGAGCAACTGACAACAAATAATGCTTGTATATGTTTATATTTCGCTCAACTGTCTCGCAGTCTTCATTATCGCATGAAATGTTTATTTATTTTAATATGAAAGCTGAGTTTCACAAAACTTGAATCGGACAGCGAATTAAAACCAATGATGCGAAGGAAAGGCCCGGAGCCAATTCAGAGAACATTTAGCTCTTATAACAAGTTCACCGGAGCGTGGATATACGACCGCAGTGACAGAAACTAAAAAAAAATACTGCAAATTAATTTTTATCGGGCGAACTATTTTCGTACAACCAAAAGCCGCATGAAAGTAAAAACCACTAACGTAGAGACATGCGAATCACGCGTTTAACACTCAGACAACGGACCTCGGGTCACAAAGGAATCCTTTCTCATAATTTTATATTTTTATAAGTATCATTTTTATCTAAAATTTTGCTTTTAAGCTATTCTTTCATAATGAAGTAAACTTCATTTTTATGGCATTTTTCAAGCAACATTGTAAGAAACTTACTTTGTATCGTACTTTTATGACACTGTTTCCTAATATTACTTCTGATGTCCATATCTTAATAAATGAATTTTAACTGTATGACGTGATTTACATTAAAACTTTATTTGAATTTTGAATAACATATATCATCAATAGTGTAATTCCATACGTTTAATAATAAGATGTTTATAAAAATTAATTATTTGTTATATTTTGTTAAACTGTAAATATTTGATACTTAAAATGGTTGGGTGCTTCGGGACCCAGCTCCGGAGTTAGTATTATTAGTAGTAGGCCCGGCGTCCGAGTGTTAAACAAAGACCCATGCACACGGCGAAACACTGCGCTAAAGAGAGAGGTGGTGATGTGTTTTAGCGAAGTGTTATCGACGAATGGAATTGACGGGATAGAGGCAGAGGAGGCGGGAGAGGAGGAGTGGGAGGGGGAAGGCAGAAGAGAAGTGGGTGGGTGTGAGGCGAGAGAGGCGTATGAAGACTTAATGCGAAAGCGTTAGAGGCGAGAAGAGGAGAGGAATAATTCAGAGATCGGACTCGTGGGAGCGATTCGGAGAGGAGGGATGCGTTTAGCGCTCTACTCGTCGCCATATATCCGGCGATTAGCGCAGGCGTTGTTTCGAGTGACTTAGGGAAGGGAAGGATCCACTTATAGGGAGAGTTAAGTGCCCGAACTCGCGGGAAAAAATAACCTTCAAACGCGTTGGAAATCGCGGGAGAAATTTCCTCGCGGTATCGTGTCCGAAAATAATCTCAATCAAAAAGATATCTTCAAAAGTGAAATAAATTTCAGTGCGCAAAAAAACTGAAGCACAGGGGAGCTAAATACAACAGAAACTGTATAAAATAATCGCATCCAAAAACTATATAAATCAAAAAGGCATGCTAAAAAGTGAAATGCGTTTTAGTACGCAAAAGACTGAAGTATGGAGGAGGTAAATAAAAAATAAATTGTATAAAATAAACATACAAGGAGGCCGCGTTCCTTCCAAAAAATTTTTAATAAGTTTTTTTAAAAATTTTAGATCGTTTCACACCTGAAATAGGAGTGTGTCGTTTGGGATGCGTTCAAATTTATTGAAGCTATTCAGAAAAAGATAAAATATACGAGTGGGTTCCAGTGACAGTTTATATATGAAAACTCATAAACAGAAAGGAGCGGAAAAATACCCTTTTTATTACAAAGTTATTTCGTAGACTACTTCGATCTGGAAGCTAGAACTTGCAACGGAATGCGTAATATTTTTAAGTCTTGAAAAAATACTTCTAGATACATCTTTGTCGCAACATTTGACAAATTTGCTAGGAAAAATTATAATTCTTTACGTCCCTAATTTATTATTAACACAAGTATTATTAAAATAAAATAAACACAATTTTGCCTTTATAGAGTTGCTTTCGCTGGGACATTTGCTATAAGTGCTTTAAAATTATCTGAAGACAAATACAGGTGAGCCCCGCTTAACACGGCTCCGGCCAACGCGAACTCGTTATACGCGGATTTTTTTCAAATGAAATTTAAGAAAAATATATAGAAATACATATCTTATGCACACCGCAGTCTAATATCTTATGATTTTTGAAGTTTCGCACTAACCAAATTTCATAAAGTATCCTAAATATTGTGATATTTCAGCAGTGCTGCATAATATTGCATCGTCTGGTGGCCAATTCCATTCTTTTCCCTGTAAATTTCACGGGTCTAACACAAAAAGTACATCTCCTAAGGCGGAAAACATTTGAAAAACGGAAATAGAAATATGATTCATGCTTCATGTTTCTTTGGCATCTTTGGATCGTAAAGAATATTTTTGATGATTTATATTTTCAAAATAAATAATTTTCGACAATTATTTTATTACAAAGTTAATTTACCGTCTTAACATATCATTATAAGTTATAATAAAACAATAACGCTACACATCAAAAAATACTTTTTACATAGATATGAAAAACATGTGGTACGCGCGGAGGGATCTTAATGTTTGAATGCATATAATGTATAATAATATATGATATATAAATTGCAGAAAACCCAACACGCACAGATATGGGATTGATCTATAAACGGAGCTACAATAGCATCGTTGCTCTTTCCCCATTGGCTATTGTCTCCCCTCCATTATTCCACCTCTAATGTGTCAGGATCGACTTACGGTGGCTTGGGTTTTAGCGGCCGAAATGTTCGACTACGAAATACAAAAAAAAATTGAAAAAATAGAGGCAGGCAGTGATGTTACAGCAGTTGGTAGGGATTAGAGGTTGGCGGAGTCTAGTCAGAACAATTATGAAAAGCAAAGATAAATTACTAAAGGCTTGGCGAGTGTGTTACGCCATTAACAGCCACTAAAGTTTCTCGCACTCGGGAGTTCATTAATGATGGAAATGGAAAATTTATTGGTTAAATGAATAGAAGATTTGAATCAGCGCTCTATGCCTGTGTCAACACAAATCATTATTAATAAAGCACTTAGTCTTTGGGATGACTTAAAATGACTTCACGCGAGTGAGTGCCGTGAAGCGGGGCTGCGACGGTCTTTTCTGAATGCTACCGACATGTTTTACGTAATAAGCGAAAAAAAAACTAAGCAGTCGACCCTGGACTCCTTTTTATAAAACTTCGTCGGTGTTCTTAGAAATATTTTGAAATTATGTACGTTTACCGCTAAAAAGCTTTTGTGTCTGTTTACTAGATAATTTTATAGTTTGTTTAATAAATTATGTTCTAAAAGTTCGGCAGAAATATATTTTACATTGAATGTTGGTCCAGAAGTACCATTTGGGAAGTTATTTTCCTCTGGACGGCTAAAGGTTATGGTGCCCCGGCGAACGCGGATTTTCGCGGAGTCCTAAGGAACGCATCCCCGCGTTAAGCGGGACTTACCGGTACCTTATGCGTATGAGATGTATTCTCTGAAAAGTAATGCCTGGACAAAACATATATTTGCTAACTCGTGAATTTACCTAAAAATCAAAATCAAAGTAATAGTTACCACTGAAATGCATAAAATGATTTATCGAGCTTACCTGAAACCCATCTTATAGTGAAGACAATTCCCACTTCCGGAAAACGGTTGGGAAAACCAGATTCGCACTTTCGCTGCTCAAATGTCATCCCATGACAAGACCCACGAAAGGTTAATTCTACAGAGGATACGAAAGAAGATGATACAAACGTATTATGATGCCTATTTTCTACATAATTATTTTAAATTAAATGCATGTAAATTAATTACTTTTTAGAATCAGATGTTCTGATGTTTGTATATTTCAATCATTTACAGATTATAATATTTTTTACAGGTTGATTAGCACAGAATTAATTAGTATCTTTATTACTAGACTATATCGAATCCGAATCCAACAATAGTGGTTGCAATAGAAACAATCTCGTAATGAGTGATAAAAACTGCAAAAAACGCCAGTATTTAAGTGAAACTCGAAGAAATATGATCGATAAGAAAATTTATACGATAAAAATTAGAATCTCCAGTCCTTTCCTCAGAGAATAGTAGAATCCCACGCCGATATTACAATTCTAAGATATTTTAATGTGCTACACGACGGATTTCAGATTTCCTATGTAAATCAATGGGAAGGATAGTTCCTGGAATCGAACCCGGGATTTTCAATCTTCGCAACAAAAACTATCCTCTGGAGCTCGGCCCAAGTAGCAAGAGATTTCCAGCAAGTGTCATGACAATCGGTCTGTTGGTTCAAAAGCTAATGGAGGGATAGGCGGGCAGACAGTCACAACGAAGAAACTATAAGGCAATTTCCAGTGTGGAACCTAGGCTAAAAATTTCGGTCGAATCTCTATTATTAATATTAAATACAGAAGACAAAAAACTAATTATGAAAAAGTAGAGCTAAAATACTTCAATAAAATATATGTTCCCAGTGGTGGGGAGAACGTTCTAGTTCAAAAAGTCGAAAATGCGCGTAATAGAAATCCGAGTCATAAAGTTTGAATATACTTTTGCGCAATAAACTATCACTAAGTGTGTATAACTAAGCAAGATTGGACAGGTGTACTCCATGTCGGAGTATACAGACTTACCAAATGCGTTCTTTGAGATTTCACAATGTTTCAATATTTTTCGCTCAGATGAGAATTTAACGAGAAGCAAGCGAAGTGCGTTGTAAAATACATAGTCTTCATGCAAAGTAGTCGTAATTGTTGCCCGATTTTAATCAGAATTGGAATCGGTCGACCAATTTCAGTAAAACTTCCCAATACGAAATTTTATTAAAATGCGTAAAGCGGTTCCCGAGTTGTCGACCAATTTTAGCAACACTCCCCAATGTCAAATTTCATCTAAATACATCAAGCGCTTCTCGAGTTAAAAGAAAGGAACATTATAGATCTTCATGTAAAGTGGTCATTATTGTTGTCCGATTTTGACCAAAATTGAAATCGGTCGACCAATTCTAGCAAAACTCCCCAATACCGAATTTCATAATATTACGTCAAGCGGTTTCCGAGTTTTAACATGCGGACCGACGGAAACGACCTCCCCTTTATGCGTTCACTTCGTGCAAAGAACGCATAATAATACTAAATAAACTGATGTGGGCAGCACATGACTTTCTCTATATTTATATGGCAAATTACATGTTGTTAGCTCTGGGATCGTTGTCAATATTTACTTCCGGTTGACAATTAAGAAAAGAAAAAGGAGCGTTACTAAGACGTAACTAAGCGTCAATTGTTAACAATAATCTTCGGTAGGTGGCGTGGTGTTGGCAGCTAAAAATATAAGATAGCTCTTAAACAATGCATTATATGGAAAAATGTATCAAACAAAGGTTGTAGGAAATAAAATTTCCTACAACTTTTATTTCGATACATTTTTACATTTATCAAATATTAAAACAAATATTTCTAAATAACGGATAAGTGACAAGAGTAAACACCCACTTCCGGTTGACCGATTTTTACCAAAAACTAATCAGATCTTCTAACTTTTCTAAAAATTTTAAATATAAAATTTTGCGTTGATCTGAATAATAATAATAGTTTTTGAGTTAGAGCGCCCACAAAAATCTATCACATACAGACCGACAGACAGACACTGACATCATCGTGAAAATAGTCAAAACGTGTCCAGGGAACCATAAAACATCTATTTCTGTTGAAATCTCGAATTCGATTTTCTTCATGAAAACAATACTTTCTCTATACTACGTACAGAGAAAATAATATTGTTGAATCATTTTGTACCTAACCACTCTTCACATCCTTCTAATATTCTATTATTATCCAATATCGAAATAGATGTAAACAAAGAGGAAGGAGCCTTAGGCACTCTAAGATAGCGTTTAGTCTAGCATATTTCAGATTTATTTAATGTTTCTTATGATGAAAAAACAGGAAAAATGATACAAAATTCATGGAGAGCTTTGAAATGTGGGCAGGTAGATGAATACTGAAAATAAAATGTATGGATCGAGTAAAACAAGAAATATTACGAAAAACGGAGAGAAGAGATTGATAATAAAAATGACTAGAAAGAGGAAGGCAAAATAGATCGGGCATTTTCTGAGGAGAAAATCCACACTTAAAGATGTAATCGAAAGAAAATTTGAAGGAATGAAGAGGAAGTAAAAGGTTTCAGCTGATATATGATTTGAAAGGGAAATATAGTTACCAAGAATTGAAGAAGGCTGCAGAGAATGGGAGTACGCAGAATCCCGGTTTAACACATAATCCCGGACATGATGATGATACTCTAAAATTTGCGCTTATACAGTAAATACGACTGAGCGACCTCTCGAAATCACAATTTACGCAGGATAGTATGAGCACTCTCATAAGAAAGAGCAGAAATCATTACTCGAATTAATTTCACACACAAATATGTTTACTTGTGGCGATTTTCGACGAAGCAATCACGCAATGAACAGAGAGGAAAATATTTCCGCAGAACGTTCTGGAGAGAAATTCGCAAATCGCGAGGAGCTCCCTTCAACGAAGTGAACCCAGCAAGCGTTCTTACACGAAAGACGTCGACTTTTAGGTGGCGTGAAATGCTCAATTTTCTTTGCTTTCTAAGTCACATTCTCCATTTTACCGAGGAATTTAGAAAGATTTCTGCTGGGCAGCTGCGTCAACTTGGCAGAATAATATGAGAGCATTTTGAAGGTTATTAAAAAACCCAGAAGTGCACGCAAAGTTCTCTCGAAAGGAATTCCAAGTCTACAAGTATTGACAGCCGAAAATAACCTACGAAAGGCACGGCGAATGGTATTGTTTATAAAATATACAGATTGGACTATAGGAACATAGTCATCAAATATCTTATTTTGGACTAACTTAAATTTTATTTATTAATTAAACACTCAAATTTCGTTTATTTTCTTTTGCGCCAAGAGAAAGTGATATGAACGCACTTTGCCCAAAATGTGCTCAAACCTCGGAGAACGCCTTCTTTGCGTTTATCGTGCCTGCGACGCAAAATGGTACTTTTATTTCTCTACTTCTCGAAAAGGATTTACATTAATTCGTGAGAAACTAACTGAGCTAAGACAGTCGAATTTCCATCTAAAAAGGTAATACTATAGAAATGTATAATTAATTAAAAAACTTTAAAATGTTCAGCCACTGATATTTAATGCGCATTATCATTAGAGATGAAGATGAGCTACGACACAAGTAAATAATGCAGTGAAAAAAAAACTCCACAATGCCGCGATTACGGCATTTGGAGGTTTATCGCCCGAGTTTTTCTCCTAATTTCAAATTTTTACCATAATTATGTACGTGGCGATCGATGGTAGCTATTCCGAGAGCACGACGGGTCAATTGGCTCTCTTGCCCCTCCCGGTTTACGCCGCCGTAAAGCGCAGTTGACACCTGTCTCGGGCGTAAAAACAACGCATGTGTCCTCACAAGTTGCGAAATTAATATAAATGTTGCTCATAGAGCAAACTTTTTGAAACGCTACTTTCCTTCCTATTTTCTCACGAATAAAACTTGACGACGGAGCGAAATTCAATTCTTCGCGAAAATTGAAATCTAATCGGAAACGTCTTTTTTCGGAATTGATGTAATTTAATGGAATACATCGAACTTCCGAGAGAAACGGTCACGTGCGCGCGCCGTTACGAAAACGAGAGAAACGAGAACCGTTTCCAAAATACTCCACTGTTAGCAACGTCGTTGACCTAGAACGCCCGAAGTGGATAACTGCATTAAAAATTCCCCTCTTTCTGCGCACCATAGCGAAAGAAAAACTATTTCGTACAAGACCCTGCATACAAAACATCCGATTAACATTTAAATGAGTTTTAAAAATCCGTACGAAACAGACCCGCGCTACGTTAGAACGGAAAGAATTCTTCTTCTTCTTCTCCGCTCTCTTTTAGAAGAGGACCTTTTTCCCCTTCACTCTTCCAAAGAGATCGTTCCACCGTGGAGAGAATTAATTGGCAAAATTTCACAATGGCTCAAAAACTTCTGCGGTGGAAAAGACACAAAAAGACATAAATACGAGATGGGGGACGCCAGTTTTTGAAATAAGCCGCAGATACGGATTTGAAGGACTGGGAGATGCGAAAGTAGGATGGAATCTCATGGAATAAGCGAAGCGAGGAACGGTCTTCTCCCGGAGGAGACGACAGGAGGGGTAGAGACGGGAGGGAGCGAGGGGAAGTGTGGGAGGGCGGGAAGAAAAACGGGAATCAAAGGGAAAGCGGAGAAGAATTGAAATTTCCGGCTTGCATCGGAACAATAATGAGGGAACAAGTGAGGGACCCTTATGGTGGGTGGTATAAAAGAGGCTTGTGCAGCCAGCCGAAGCGTAGAATCCATGAGTTTTCGGAAGACTATGGAGAAAAATAAAGAATAGAACTTTTTACTATTGTTAACGCTCTAGAACGGGACGCTCTAATTTTCCTCACATTATGTGACGCATTGGTGAAAAAAATACGTGAAATAATAGATCGGCACAACGCAAGAATAAAAAAATAATGATCACAGTATTCGTTAATGCAGGAAATCGTCTATTGAGATATATATTTTTTCATCTTAGACTCTGTATTTAAAGTTCTGAGTAGTTTTTTACGAAAAGAAATTTGAAAAGGAGATGCCTAAGATTAAAACGGAATTAATTCAATTTCATGTGCGCTTCGTGTGACACAGCTAACTAATTTTTTAATAAGAAATTCATTGGAAACCTAGTCTAAATAATTATGTCAATTTTGCGGCCATTTTCGACCAATTCTCAATAAATATTAGCTTTAAATCGAAACAGAATTTCATCCTTTAATTTATCAACAATACATTGAGGAAAATGAAAAATATTTAATAAAATGACCTAATTCTCGACTGTGTTAAAACTCGATCCATAGAAATTGCTCTTTCTTTGAGCAAAAGTTTACACTACATTAAAAAGTGACAACCACATATCATGAAGAATTGCAACACTGGTTTTTTATCTTGGGGAAGAAATTGGAGTATTAAAAGGCGAGAAAAAGGAAATTGTAGCGGTAATTGGATAATTAGAGCGGGAAATTTCCCGACAATTTCGCGATTCGTTTAACCGTAATTGAGGGAAAATTTTCTTTTTGATCTCAAGTTTTTTCTTTTTGGAGTTCTCATCGAGGCGATCCGTGCAAAGTTGTCAAATTTGCATAATGATTGCCGCGTCAGCGCAAGCGAGCCCTTGATTGAGATTGCCGCTGCATGAAGTTCAGTTTCTTCCGCACAGGCGAACCTCAGCGTTTCCAACACCGGCATAAATTGTTGCATAGGCTGACGTAGAACACGATGAGACCCATGCAACAGACGCTATCATTTGGCTTTGACGGTAACCCGTTCACCGCCTGCCCACACGTGCGACCCACTTAAGCAACAAACGGCCGCGCCTCCGCAATTTTTGCTCTGCGAAACGAGATTACCGCCCCGATAGAATGCATCTGGTTTGAAATCGCGATTTTGCTAGAAAAAATAATTTTCGTCTTTCATCTTAATATCAGCCGGCGATTGCTGAATTTTCGCTACGAACGCTTCCTAATAGAAACACGACGCGCCTGTTTCGTGAAATGCAAGAGAGAACATTGACCAATTGCTGGAATCAATTGCACTTTGCCGTGACTTACAGCCTTCACCGCGTGTCTTTTGGAATTTACATATCAAGAGACCAAAATTTCTTCCTTTTTCTAAGCATGGTGTGGAAGCTCGAAAAACGTTTCATTGATGAAATTCTCATGGTTTTATATGAAAGGAAATAAAGTGATTTAAACTTCGATAAATAAATACTAGTAGTTGGTGCTTGCATCCTGCAAGCATATCATCTCAACATAAAAAAACATTCATTTTTCATATATCATCATTACAAATATTTTTTTAATTCTAAATATTTCGCCTCCGGAGCGATTTTCGTTTTTCCCTCATGTAAAAATAATAGATTAAAAAAATCCCAAAACTTTTCAATTTTATGAATTTTATACTTTCTCCATTATGGGGTACTAATGCTACACATTTCTGTCAAATTATAAAGTTGTAGTACTTCTAGAAGTGAAATAATATTTTTCCAACAGTTTAAATTTTAAACATTTTTAACGGCCGCCGCAATAAGTTTATGGAAAAATTCAAATGTTTATTTGTGCAAGTGCACTACTCTGTACATAACTTGAAATTTTCAGCTTCCTAGCTTATCCTGTAATGCCTAAACAGTTATCTATTTGTTTAAACTTTAAGAATTTTTAACGGCAACACAAATTAAAATATCAAAATTTGTATAATCCCAATTTCGTTTTTTTACAAATCCTATCACTATAAACAATTTCAGCTCCGTAGCACATGCGAAAATACAATAACCTTGAAATTTTGTTTAAACAATTGCGAATTTTTAGCGGCCGCATTGTTGCACCTTTTCAAGATTTTCGTTTTTTCTAGTCGGTTTTGCACAAAATCCTACCTATGAAAAAAAATTCGAATCTCCAGCTCATCTGGAAGTGCCTAAACATTAGTATCCTCCTCCTCCTCCTCTGTAAGAAACGTCTATATATAATGATGACGTGGTTAGAAATACTTCTCTCACAGGTATCTTTATTTTTAGCGATATTTTTCTAAAGAAATTGCTTATGTATTCGATTTTTCCGTCCACCCGTCTGTTCGGAAAATATCTCTGGAATCCTGTAACTTAGAGAAGAAAATTTTTCAGGCTAGATTGGTCAATATGAGGACTAGACGAGGCATAAATTTTGTGAATCTAGAATCAGCTGCTGGGAAGTAACCGGTGTCTTTTTCTTTAAATTAATTAAATTTTAAATAGGAGCTCGGGACAAGAAAATTTCTGAAGCTGAAAGTCTGAGGTTTATATTTTTTAAAAACATAATTCAAATTCGTGCCGAATGAAAGCGAGCAGTTGTTTTTAATTAAACAACGAGGGAAAAGTATCCGATTTTTAACAATGGGTAATAACTGCCAGGGCAACAGGTCCGCTGCTTTTAAACACATTATTAGATAGCATTGATAAATTGCTTTGAAAGGGAATTTATAGACCATATTATGAGGCCGTCGATCTCAATCATAGACGTAATTTTAAGATGACGTTATAATCCTAAAACACGAAAAAAAGCGGCTTATGTAATTTGTTCTGTAATTCTTCCCTCACCTGTTTTTTAATTATCCATTTCAAATGCTAAGGATATGGATCGACGTTTTCAGAATCCTTCCTTCTGGACACGTCAGCAAAAGAGGTTTCAACATATCTCTTGCGCTTCACATTTTTATTTTCATCTACATCTACAGTTTACCCTGCAAGGGTGTGTGGCAGGGGGTGTATTAACACCAAGGGGAAAACTCCAAAATTAGGCCTTGGTTTACGCCCCTACGCGAGGTTACTTTTGATCGCAAGTTTTATTCTGCTCAGCTATCGTTCTAGGGAAAATGAGCCTTTGTATCTCTCTGTCCTACAGGCTATCTCTCTTATTTTACGAGGATGGTCCATTCTACCGATATAGGTGGGAGTTCTTATTATTTCTTTGACGTCGCTGGAGAAAGTACTCGTTCTAAATCTTTCAAGAAGTTTTAACCTAGCACGTGATCGACACTCAGCTAGTGATTCCCATCCTAAGTCCTGTATCAAGCCTGTAACGCTTATATTTCTATCATAACAATTTTTGACGAATCTAGCAGCTTTTCGCTGCACTTTCTCTAACTCGGTGATTAAACCTTTCTCGTACAGATCCCATATGCTCGACGCATACTCTAGCAGCGGTCTAACTAAAGAAAAGTAACATGTCTCTTTGACTTTTTCTTCGCTTTTACCTACTATCCGTTTGATGAATCCTAGTTTTTGCTTAGCTTTCCCGGATATATTTCGTATGTGTGTGTCCCACGAGAGGTTACTTGTTAAAATGACACCTAAGTATTTGACGGATTCGGATAATTTTAGATGTACGCCTTCTATACTGTAATTCATCGCCTCAATTTCTTTGTTTCTCCAGAATCTCATGACGGAACACTTACCTAAGTTCAGCTCTAATTGCCACTCTTTACACCACTCGAGAATTGCGTGTAGGTCGTTAGAAAGTAATACTTGATCAGCAGGACTGTTAATCTCTCTGTAAACTACCGTATCATCCGCGAATAACTTGATTTTACTTGTAATAACATTATCTAAGTCATTTATGTATATAAGGAATAATAGGGGACCGATGACACTTCCCTGTGGAACGCCGGAGGACACGCTGACCGAATCTGATTTAAATCCATTTATGACTACCATTTGTTCCCGATCATTGAGAAAGTCCCTGATCCACTCGATTATCTTTCGATTTATTCCACAGGCTTGTAATTTTTTCAATAACTTAATATGAGGGACTTTATCGAATGCCTTCTTGAAGTCAAGAAAAACCGCGTCTAGCTGGGTCTTTCGATCACCGGATCGTAGTATATCATGTGCAAACAGAGCGAGCTGTGTTTCACAAGATCTTGCCTTCCTAAAACCGTGCTGATATTTACTGAGCAAGTCCTGGCTATCTAAGAAGTCCATCACAGAACTAACGATGATGTGCTCTAGAATCTTGCAAGATATTGAGGTTAGCAAAATCGGCCTGTAGTTTTCTCGGTCGTCTTTTTTCCCGCCTTTATGTAGCGGAGTTATAAACGCTAATTTCCATTCCTTAGGTATAACGCCATGACTAAGTGACTTACTGAAAACTGTTTCGAGATAAGGTGCTATTTCTAACGCTAATTCCTTTAATACTCTAGCTGGTATCTCTTCCGGTCCCGGGGATTTATTTGCATTTATGATTTTGAGCTGTTCTGCTATACCTTTCGCTGATATAAGTATATCGTTCATCTTCTCTTCGGGTGGATCGACCTTCCTTTTCTCCACTTCGGTCGTAAATACGCTTTGAAAAAATGAGTTTAACAAGTTTCCTTTATCAATGCTATCGTAAACTACCTCTCCTTTGTCGTTTCTTAATGGTGCTACGGTTGGGCGTCGATCTTGAACTTCTCTAACATAAGACCAAAAGATTTTGGGATTTTCGTTTAGATGTTCACAGAGAATCTTTTTCTTAAAGTTCATTAATGCCTTGCGCATAATCTTTTTAGTCCAAGTCCGACAATTTCTGTACTTGTTTGAAATTGTATTTATTACCTCCTGTGACATATTATTTTTGGCGCATTTAAGTTTTGAGTGAAGCTTTCTTTGTCTCCTGAGAGCACATCTAACCTGCCGATTATACCACCTAGGTTCTCCATTATCGGTAATATATTTACTTGGTATGTACGTATTTATACCTGTTCTAATTACTGATAAGAAAGCTTTCCAAGTTTCCTCAACGTTCTTCGTGCTTGCTAATTTTCTGAAAGTTGCGTAATCTTTAATAAGTTTCTCTTTAAAGTCCGCAAAGTTAGCATTTTTAAATATGTACACTTTTCGCTTAGGCTTGCGATACTTTACGAATGCTATGTTCAAGATAACTCGGACCACTCGGTGATCGCTGATTCCTTCTTCAATAACTACTTCAGAAACACGTTCAGGGATATTAAGTGCTATTAAGTCTAATATATTGTCCTCTCTCGTGGGTTCTCTGACTACCTGAATAAGGGAATGTTTAGTGCTTCGCATGACTCACGATTTCTACCGGGTGGTGTGAAGCTGCAACTGCGCCAATTTATCGAGGGTAGATTAAAGTCTCCCCCTACTATACTTTTGCTATTTTTCATCTGTATTGAGTTGATTTGGGCCTCTAGCTCATAAATTTCTTCTGCGTCTGCACCTGGCGGCCTATAGCATGCACATACATGGATGTTTCCTAAACCTCCCCTGCTGATTGTACACCAAATGCTTTCTATTCTGTTTTCCGTAAACTCAATTGGCGAACTGATAAGCGTGTCCTTCACCGCTATAAAAACTCCTCCTCCGTTCCTATTTACCCTATCTCGACTGTGAATATTATATCTTAAGGGGAAAATTTCTCGGTCGTATATATCCGAAGTTAGCCAGCTCTCTGTGCCTATCACTATATCTGCCTCAGTTTCCTCTAATAAATTCTGAAATTCTGCTGTCTTATTCCTGATACTACGGCAGTTTATATTTAAAATTGTTAATGAGTCGCTTTCGGGCCGCTTCTGAATTTTTTCTGTGTTATGGATGGTGCGACTTCTAAGAGAGGCGTTATCATTGCTATTGTTAGCGCAGAGTTTATTGAGTCCCAACGTCGACCTAGGTATTGACCTACTATCGCAGTTATTTGATGACCCCGAGATTGACCTACGCACTGGCCTACTCCCTAATCTAAAAAAGCTCTACAATGCTCGTAGATTCTACCACCTTTTGTATAAGAAGGGATTGTGTTTATAGAGAAGATTAATAAAAAAATTAAAGTTCTCTCTGTGGCGGTGTGTGGCAAAAGTAAAAATTCTGAAGTGGGTCGAAATGTCATAAAATGTAATTTAAAAGATCTTCACCAAAGTTAAAACGTATAAAATCCTCCATTACAACTACCTCGAAACATTATCATCTGAGAATAATTTTCATGGAAAATTCACCATAAATAAGACATGAAACTTTTAACAGCTTTATAATAATGCAAATAACCACATTTCGATATTTACTAGTCGTGTACTAAATCTCGGTCGTTGAATCCAAACTTTATTTTCCATTAGATATTAAACCCAAAGAATCTTATTAATTTTGCGAGAAAGGGAGCGAAATTTAAACGAAACGGTTTCTAATAAAATGAACACGGGAGCGAACCGATTTTCATTTTGTGAGTTTATGAAAAAAAGTAACTAATAAGCCTTCCAATGAAAACCAAACCTCATTCCGAGTGTCCTTTCTTTCCACTTCAAACTTCCAATATGAAAATGCAAACATTTGCGTGCGAAGAATGTCGATCCGTCAAACGCAAAAGCGATTCGTTTTAATTTCAATCAACAGTTAAAAGCTGCGGATGGAATTCATTAAGCATGCATTGACGCTTTAAAACTCAATCACGAAGGCGGCTTAGCAAAGCGCAACAGATTTAAAAATTTTGCGGCCACGTGAATGCGTTACGCTTCAATCTTTTTTTCATTTTTCATCCGGGACGCGCAAAACTGATTTCAATAATTCGCGAGGTTTTATGAAAAAAGTTGCAGTTACAAATATGAACAATCGTGGCAGGCAACGTTGTAATCAGAATTAGAGCCAACTTAATCCACGTCTTATACGCTTCGGGAAACGAAAGACCAGCTTACTTGCGATGTATGTTTATTACGGCTGGATCCATTTCGCAAATGCTCGCGGACGTCAAAGGTGACCGTAAATAAGAGCAGAATAATTATCGACGAATGCGGAAGTGAAAAGACGATCGAGGTTGATTAAACCAATAAATCCATACGATTAATTGGCTACGCATCGAAATATAATACGAATGATTGTAATTGATTAAAAACACGTCATCTTTTACGTAAGACATGACATTTCTACAAGCTTTTGAGAATTGTACTCATTTCGTAGCAATAACATTTTAACTTAAAATGTAAAATATACATTAAATATCTATAAAGAGGCTAATTTACGAAATTTTATTTATGTAGGCATAAGCTGATTTCGGGCATAGACCCTAAAATCTACATTAAAGAAGGAATTATAGAATCCGCATACATCAAATAAGTCTCCACAATTACTAAATATATAATATGATATAAAAACAGCAATTAATATAATAAACTAACGCCTTCCCAAAAATATACCAGGAATGGTTCAACTGCCATATCTTCTTAATCAAAAGACTCCAGACACATCATAAAGAATACATCCAAGAAATCACACTTTTCCGCAGAATTTAACTATATATCACAATGAAGAACAACACAAATTGCCGTTAAAATGTACATTAAATTAATCAAGAAGGAAATTAGACGAAGAAAGCAATCACGATTTAGAATATTCCGCCAACGGGTCAAAGCCGTAACGAAATCATGAAAAAATGCTCACGTAACATAGTTCGTCGGCTTTTGGGATAAATAATCCACGCTACTTTTCTCATAAAATCGTTCCAAACATTTTTTGCGGAAGAAAAAAAACGAGGCGAGTAAAGTCAAAACAATCGCGCAATTCCTCGCGCATAAATTCGCCAAGGAGAATCCCCAGATGCAATTAGAAGCTGAAATTATTAGAGAGGGAGAAAGAGACGAGGTGATGAGAAGGACGAGTTTTCGGGAAGGGGAAGATGGAGGGCTTTTTGACGAACGCGGCGGGAGGAAAAAGGAGGAGGTTATTGAGTGGCAAGGGCGTGTGCGGTACAGGTCGCGCGAACGCTGTAAGGAAAGGAAGAAGGCAGAGAAAGAGAGAGAGAGAAAGAGAGAAAATATAGATCGGCAACTATTCTGAAAGGAAATTTTCCCTCTCCAAAGTGAGAGAGAAAGGTTAGCGGAGTCATCGATCGCGAAGCTTTAGACATCGCAAATCCTCACTCTCTCTCTCTCTCTCTCTCTCTCTCTCTCTCTCTCTCTCTCTCGAGGTTCCTCAACTTTACATCACGCCCTCGCGCCGTCTCTTTCCTGGAAAACCCCTCGGGAGGGTATGTGGAAGGCGGCTAAAGGCAAACATAGCCATGTAAACGAGGAGGAGGAAGAGCAGGAGGCGTGCTATGTAGGCGGCGAGAGGAAAGAGGAATGAGAGGAGCAGAAGAAGCGAAGCGTCGACGCCTTTTAGAGCACTAAAATTAATTCCCCTGATGAATTAATGCCCCCTCACGGAATCCAAATACAATCGCTAAGAACTCCGCCGTCGCAGATTTCATTATTATTTTATTATACGAGGCGAGTTCCGCGAGAAAGACAGAGGGAGAGGGGACGGGAGGATGACGGAGAGAAGGAAGGTGGAGGAGGTAGAAAGGAAGGAAGAGAAGAAGATCTGAGGTGAGGGAGAGAAGATGAGCGCGGATGAGCGAAATTTCGGGCGAAGGCACGCAGGAATGAATGCCCTCGGTACACGCCCTCTCTCTCTCTCTCGCGCGCGCACGCGGCTCTTATTTTTACGGCCGCTATCTCTTCCCATTTGGGGGGAGGTGCTTTTCGGGCTAATTAGGATCGGTTGGCGCCTAGCCTTCTTCTTTTAGCGAGCGAAAGTGGAGAAGGGAAGAGAGGGAGACGAGCAAGAATACTAAATTGAATGAGCCATAAAAATAAATTATGGAGGAGATATTTACTTCTCCGGGGGGGGGGGGGGGGGGGGGGGGGAGGTCTCCCGTAAAAATCTAGGGATGCGCTTAAAAGTTTTTTACCTTTCTTCCCAAATACTTAATCAGCCTCGTATAGCTCTGTTCATTCAGCTCGAGCCGGTTTTTTTCCTTGCGTCGGGAAGTTAATTTCGTTCGCAGGAAGCTACGTTAGCAAAAAAAATATAAGCTTTGATAAGGTATTAAAAGACAGAAAAAACGTTATTAGCAGGAAAAATAAAACCACGTGCCCTGTGATAATAATACATCCATCATTTATATTTCGCTGTTTTAGTTAAAAATCCTAAATAGCCTTTGATTAAATTACGTAACGATGAAAAAACGATCGTTGCAGTGATTTTGCGATTATCATTACTTCGCCGAAAGGGATATTTCATTTAAAATATCTGCTTTATCCAACAGAGCACATGAAATATTTATTGGGATATTTGATATCGGTAAAATATGCAAGTGGGTCAACCGGTTAATCAGAATTCATAGTTATCCCGTAAATAAAAGTAAACAAACTCGACAGGCGTGATTAATGTTTTCGACAATCGATATTAGTGCGAGTTATGCTATAACTAGAGCAATGAGATGAGCGGAGACGCCACATCTGGCTGCAGTGAGATGAAGCGAGTGAAACAGAGAGAAGGAGAAACGGAGAGCGGGGCAGAGAGAGAGAGAGAGTGACGGAATGAGAGACAAAGATAAAGAGGGAGAGAGAGAGAGATTTGGAGCTACAGGAAGTAGAGGGAGGAGTTGCTCCATTTTGGCTAATTTCATATAATGCAGACGTGATTTGGATACGAATTCCGCCGGGGAGGAAGAAGAAGTTAAATCTTTCGTCCCTTTCTTCCCAACAGTTTCCGACGGATTCGATAAATAACGGGCGAGATTTAATTAGAATCCCCCTTCCCTCTCACAAGGCGACGTGAGGATATGTCTACATGCTCGCACACATGCACGCGCGCGGATAATCACGCAGTCATAGAATGAAATGAACGCGTTTGAATATTGTGACGTCGAAAGACGACAAATAAATAAATAAATATATATATATATATATATATATATATACACACACACACACACAGGGTGTTTCACGACCGGTCTGCCATACTTCAGGAGGTAAGTTAATACAACATTGGTCATATTTCCAACCGTTGAGGAGCTGCGGACGTTTTATGATTTGCAACGTTATAATGGCAACAATGGTGATGGTTTGAGTTACATTGTAATCACCACTGATTGTTGTTGTTTCTTGCTTCCCTTGCTTCTGAACCATTCTCGGAGTTACACGTGACGCTGTTTCGATAAGTTCAAAATCGTAATTTTGTCTTGAGTTTTATCACAAAATGAATCAACAGTTCACTCCCAGTGAATATGTCGATATCCATTACATTTATGGATTCTGTGATGGTAATATATATATATATATATATATATATATATATATATATATATATATATATATATATATATATGTATGTGTGTGTGTGTGTGTGTACACACACACACACGCACGCACGCGCGCGCGCACACACACACACATATATATGCCGCAACACACCGTAAAACTACTACATCGCACAACTTAAATCAAACGAAATTAATTGCAAAGCAATAACGTTTTAAACATATAATAAAATTACATCTATTCCTCCGCTGACAAATTACATTCATTTCCTATTTTTCCCTACTCACCTATTTCGCGTTCCGGCACCTTTTTCTAATAGAGAAAAGGAGTGTACATATATGCCTAGCAAAATACTGTAGTACCAACAAAATTGTTAAGCAATGCGTAATGAGCCGGTAATTCACCAGGAAAACTTATTTTTTGAACAACTCCCGTATGTGCGTGTGTGTGTGTGTTTGTGTAACCAATACAACCTCGTTAGTACAAACTTCAATGGGCTCAAAATTTTATGATTTGTACAAACGAGGTTCGTAAAAACGAGTTCGTTAACAAGAGACATATATTTACCTTGGTTTTTGCATGGGACAAAAGTACACTACTTATAAACGAGGATTTTTCATAATAATTGAGTTTGCATTAAGGAGGTTTAACTGTATATGTACCATTATCATATGCAATGGTGGTGTAGCGTGTTGCCTTACCATTACAAAGTTCTGGGGTTCGATTCCAGTAAATTGTGGTTTTCTTAAAAGAAGAACTATCACCCGTGCTTGGCAGATGGCAGCAGTCCTGTCAGTATGGTATATAACGGAAAACAAATAATGTTAGCTTGGTCTATATCCAATTGAACTGTAGGCGTGATCGGAACGATTTGAACGCAACAGTAGTGCTATATGGAAAGCATGAGGGAAACTACCACATTACAACTCCCTAGTAATGATTACATGATTGGACAATATGAGTTCTCTCGAGGTAAAACATCTCGGAGGTAAAATAGTATCTCCGGGAGATAGAATGAGATGCCAAATTGATTTACATCCTAGTAAAAAAAAGAGTAAGGAAAAAATGCTAATTGTAAGATGTTACCAAGAGCAGCAGTCGATGTAACTACAATGCCGAAACAATTAATGAAAACAAGGCGAGATAGATAGACATGGGAACTTGAAAAACTAAAAGAAAAGCAGGATGCATTCAGCACAAACTTGGAATATTGTCTTACAAACTTGGAAAACAAACAGTAGGCCGTGGATACAGAATGGGAGGAAATTAAAGGCAGTATCAAAGATACTTTGGACAAAAAGAATGGAAAACAAGAGAATAAAGTCAGAAAACCGTTGGACACTACGGAATTGCTGAATAAAATGGATGAGAGGAGAAAGTGGAAAAACGTTAACAGCGAAGAAGTTGGAGCCAACAATCTCCTATAATAATATATCGTACAAGTGTTGCTTGGTTGGTGATAATTTTAAATCGTTTATATCGCGAAAACGATAGGAGATAATGGCTCCAAATTTTCCAGGAATGCTTTATTCACATATTAAAAGTGAGAAACGAAAAAATATTTGGAAAAAAGAACCGGGTTCGACTCCAAGGAATTACAGTATATTCCGGCGTGTAAGTCGACCTTTGAAGCCCAAAAAGATTCCGAAAACTTAAGATCGACTTATACGCCGAATATAATATGAACTTTAAATAACAGATTTAAAACATTGATATTTATGAAAACAGTTGATCTTACGACGTAAGTGATCGCCATTTTGAATCAGCTGCTCAATTGCTTACATATTTTGTCATTTATTTGAGAAGATTTAAGATAATTATTTTTAATAGTTAATAAAAATAAAAATTTTAACTTTTGTTTATTACTGAATCTCAAAAATATAAACGATCTTTTTCAATTACAGGAGCAATGGCAATACGGTATATGACTGATCTTTCTTAAATTAAACAAATGATTTAATAACTCAAAAATCGCCAGTGCATTTTTTGGAAAAGATTGCATTTAGATTTTAAAATCCATAAAATTCCTCGTATTCTTCATTCAAAATTTTTTAGCGAAAAAGTGGGGGACCGACTTATACGGTGAATATGTCTAGTCATGTATTTACAATCCGAAAAATCGAGGTGACTTTTATGCCGAGTCGACTTATACGCCGGCATATACGGTATTTCTATTTCCCATAAAGTAACACATAAGAATGGACTTTTCGACGTGCAGGCTTTTATTCTTTTGGATATTAAAAATAGAA
Organism: Tanypteryx hageni; assembly: GCA_028673005.1. NCBI lineage: Eukaryota > Metazoa > Arthropoda > Insecta > Odonata > Petaluridae > Tanypteryx > Tanypteryx hageni. The sequence goes on from CM054116.1 coordinate 99,664,779, forward strand.
TAAAATTGACCTTTTATCTTCGGATCTGGACCATTGTAAATGAAACATTTTTGAGTTTCTTATTATATTCGACTTTTCGCATTCACCTCAAAATCAGTCACATTAATCGTTTGAATAATAGGTATATTTTGAAAAATCTTGGCATTTTAACGGAATGTTGGCTTGCATTGTTAAACCTCGAAATCCTATTGTTATTCCAATCCTTTTAGGTTTAAGCGTGCTTTGAAAGATTTTAATACGAGAAGGAGAGAAAGAGGGGAAATTATTTTTATAGCAATCAATGTAAACAACATTCCCTGCGTTATTTACGAGGAATACCTAAAAAGCTGAACCCATCATTTTTGAAGGGCATTATACTAGTAGACGTATAATCAACGACTAGAGAAGGGATAAAGGAAAAATATGATGAAATACAACAGATTAGGGTGGTACGATGTGATTAGGCTTGGTAATTTACGACGCTAATTTTTCTTAAAATTCGACGATTAAAATCGATGTTTTTTTCCTAAAAAATCGCCGACGAATATAGACATTTATTTCATACGTTTTATTTGGCTTGGTAGTTTTCGACGTATATATTTCTTAAAAAGCGACCTCTAATATCGATTATTTTTCCTAAATATCGAGGACGAATATTAACGTTTATTTTATTGATTTTTGTCAATAAAAATTACAGAAATTTAATTCTTCCAATTAAATTTTACTAAAAAATGGGACGTCTCATATGCTGGATTTTTTGTTGCTCTCTGAGCTTTGATGAATGTGTTGTTGTTGGCTTCGTCCCGGAATAGCTAATTTTTTTGAATAAATCACAAGTAAATTTCACTAGTTAACTCGTGCCTCTTATTCAAGAAATCGTGACCATTCAATGATAAAATTAATGTGACGTTAATATAAAGCACAACCAAATACATATATGAGTATCTTGAAGAAAAAATTTTATCTTGTTGAGTGACAAACGACGATGAGTGTACAAAAGATCCCAGAGTACGAACATAGAACGGTGCTACCGCATTGCAAGAAAAAATAAGCATGGGACTCTCTCACTCGGAGAACGAATTGTGGCTATGGCTACCTTAAATAGAAATTTTATTACTGCTTTTGAAAATATTATAGGGCAGGACTCGTAGCAGTAGATTTTTAACTTAACCAACCACGAAATGAGTTATGGGCGAGTGGATTTTGTCAAGAGGGGAGTACGATGTTGTTATACTTTCTAGACCTGCTATAGGGATATTTGGCGATCGGTATTAATTCAGCATTCATTTTCGTAGATTTTGAAATTTTTACGAATTCTATGTTTATCGACATTTATCGATTTAAATCTAATACTACCAAGCCTAGATATGGTGTACGCAAGGGCACTGGATTTAGAAGATAAGAAGCTTAATGGAATTCGTGGTAAAGGAATTATGAATACAGACGGGAAGGTAGTCGCAGAATCAAAGGATGTAGCACAGTTATGGGAAAAATTCATTAAGGAACTCTAAAACAAGCAAGTAAGGTCGGCACAAATATGTAGAAATGGAAGAAAAGGAAGACGTTGAAGAGGACAACTTGGGACCAAGTGCTGAGGAAAGCGAAGTTGAAAATGCGATACAGGCGTTGAAGATAGGAAAAGCTAAAGGCAGTGATGGGATACCTGCAAGGGTACATAAAGTTTATATCATAAGGACTAAAGTAAAGAACTTTACATCTTATCGAACAGCGTCGCATGGGACAAGCATGGAACTATGTTCACAAAAAATATCATTTGAAGCTTTTTAATTTTTTTAACGGAAAAATCACTGTATATTTGCCTTGCAATAAGAATTCTTATGAAGACAATACGGCGAGAGAAAAGGGTGACATTTCGTTGAAATGGATTTTGTACAGTTGAGTTCGGTTGTAATTTCCGGCTTTGTTTTTGTGTGTTTAATGTTTATGAAGTCTAGTTAAGTTAAATGTTAAACTTCATGTCGAGTTTGTTTGTTTTGCATGGTTAACGTTGTTCAGTAATAGATGTAAGGATAGGTGTGATTTCGTTCCTAGGATTATTTAATTTATGAAATACAATTGTGCATTCGGCAGTAAGGTTTGATAAAGTTTGCCGCTGTATTAGTAATTCATTGTTTGAGTAGACCTTTCTATTAACCCTAGAACTACCAAAGGGGGGGCTCCAAGGCACACAACTTATTTTTTCGTATGTTTCTCTTTTATAAACAAAGTAAAAGTCTGGATATTTTATTAAATTGTGCAAAGACTTATTTAAAATAATTATCCAAAGTTTCTCATGAATGTATGTATATTTCAATTTTATGCAAATTATTTAGTCATTGGCTGCATGCCTGTACACGCGGGTAGCCCAACTTATAGGGCACCATATGCGTGGAAAGCACAATGTGAAGTGCGCTATTTGTTTATACTGTTGTGTCAGATGATCAGATTAAATCATTTCTCTAATCAATTTGTTATTATTTTTGTAAATACAATCTTACTGCAATATTAATCTGATCTTGAAAACATAATGAGGAAGAATGTAAAAGAATTGTTCTAATGTAAATATTTGTCTTTATGTACATATAATTTCAAAAATTTACTAAAATTGTATAGCTGCATTCCTATGATGTTTTTAAATGTATAATAATAGGTTTTAAACATTACTATGACTTTTCATTGTATTTTAGACGGTGGGCCTCTGATAGTTCTAGGGTTAATATGGATTGCATTCTTTAAAATTAATTTGTTCTAAATGTACTATAATATAAATCTGCGCAGTCGATTAGATTCATGATTCGATTTGATTCGAATATTAAGGGATGATTCGATTCGCGATTATATGCAGTTCACGAACCGTCTAAAAATTTTGGACAGATGCAATCAAAATAATTCATTACAGTATCTGTCAACAGTTCTTGAAATGTCTAGACCAGTGGTTCTCGGCCTGGGTGCCGCGGCACACTGGGGCGCCTCGGCTGATTTTTAGTGGTAACGCGATAAAATTAGTATTTTAAACAAATGAACGATTTGGATGTGTTTACAGGTAACTAGGGCATTGTTTTCTCTAATAAATTGATTATAGTGAGGTACCAACAAATGTCCAAAAGTTGTAATACTCGTTTGTGAAAATATAAAAACTTTGAAGGCTGGGGTGCCGAGAAATACTCTTTATCCTTGAAAAGGTGCCGCGGCTACAAAAAGGTTGGAATCCTCTTCGCGAACCATCTAATTACATCCTGTGGCTACGACATATACTCGTAAATACGACCTAGATAATATTACACACCTAGCAACTTTATTGAATTGATAAAATATAGCCGTCACTATGCAATTATTAGTCGCCAACGGAGATATATATATATATATATATATATATATATATATATATATATATATTATATATATATATATACACACACATATATACATACACACACACAAACATTATTTTATTTTTCTGTTCACTGAACCCAGCCCGCAGCGCTGACGGAATTGAACGTTGGAACGAAGAAAAGAATCGCGCGCAGAGAAACGAAAGATAATAGCAATAAAAGGGGCGAAAAGGGGAAAGGTCGCCTTCCGTCGCTTAAGGACAGGGGGTCGATTTTCGACCCATCCCCTTCTCCATCCAGTTCATTTCTTCGATCGTCCCAGAATCGAATACGTGAGGCAGAGTGGGACGACGGAAAGAGGAAGCTCTTGTTCTTTTATTCCAACGGAAGGGGAGCATCTAGTTTTGGATAAAATCCACTCTCGGGAAATCCAGTAGAAATTTTCTTATTGCGGGAGAATCGAAGAATAGGACATGTCCTCCTTACAGACGAACTTCGGGAAAAAATGGCTAACCTTCCGTTCCCACGAAGAGGGTCGTTTGAATTGAACGTGCGCCCTTGAGAGCGTGTTATCAAATGGAAATGAAAATGCAAAAAAAGTTATGATTCTCTACTTTGCTATACCGATATTTGTACGTCGAGCGTTCTCTTTCATTGGTCGGCTAGAAGTTCTAATTTGACTCGTTTAAAGCACTTTTATTTCATCTTTTCATAATCAACACAAGTTATTCAAAATACTCTTACTTTTGTATTCCCCTTTACTCACTTTTATGATATCCATCGACACAACGCAAAAGTTTACTAATATGCCAAACAAAGAGCAATGACAAAGCGTGGGTTACTCCAAGAAAGAGAATTAATAAACCAAGTAATAAAAAATATCACGAATTCGGTATTCATACTTGCTTTAAGATAAGAGAGCGAACGGAACATGATGCCTACTGTACTCTAAAAACTCTTCCTGAAAGATATTTAAAAATCAGCCCAATTGTGTGATATCAAGAGTAAATTTCCCTGTGAATTAAAGATAACGGAGTTTGAAGAAATACAGGATCGCTTGGTAGAGTGAAGTATGGATGGGACTCAGCAATCGTTACGGTGAAGGCCCAACTCGAACCTTGATAACACCTAAATAAATATGCAGAGAGGAAGTCATGCATATTTTAGTAAACTTTTTATATTCTTTTATTCTCTATACTACATGCTTATCACTTGGCTGACAGCCAAATTGTAGCACATAATATATCAAACAATAACAATAATGATAACAACCACAACGTAAGCCGCAGCATCGAAGAAAACTTGAGAGAAAAAATCGTCAGGGTTATCTTTTTCATTACTTCATAGGTGCTACCTTTTCTTAAAGGAAGACAACGGCCAATAAGTTGATCTTAAAACCTAGACCGTAGTGCAAGTCGGCTTGCGAGAGGTCACGAAGCGAGCTGAAAAATCCTCGGAAATCGATGTACAATTATCTCGACTCACTGGTGAAATGATTGAAACTGACGTCACAAAGAGAACAAAAGCAAGAACCCTGAGAGAGAGAGAGAGAATTAAAGGAATGGTGGAAAATAAATACCACCCGGAAGGCGAGGATATTGCTTCGATCTCCGTGAAGAGTTATCTGTTCTCTGGATGAACCGCAGACGCTCGCAAAAGATGGATCTGTAACGGCCGTCGCGACTGGATCTCGGCGAGAAAACCGCGTGCTGTCATCGAACAAAATAAATAGTTGCCTCCGCTCCGGATGCGTTCATCTTTCGCTGGACGGCATTTCGAACGAGCACTCGCTATAATTTCTACGCGCCACATAAAAATCTTCGCCGCTCGCCGCGAATTTCCACGCCCCGTTACGTTGACCTATTTAACACTCTTGCTTCTCCTTCGCTAACTCCGGTCTTGATCGTCGATCAAGCGGTGCAGACGACCCTTCTTTCCCTCCAGCTCTTGCCTTCCAGAAACCTTTCCACGCCTTCTTTTTTCCACCTTTTCTCGAGGTCCTGAATGAAGCTTCTGCGTTCTCTCTCGACTGGGACTTCCGCGAAGTTTTGGCAAAAAAATAGGCAACGCCAAGTCACCCGAGTCGTATCCCTTTGGAGTATTACAGTGCGGAGGGAAGTAACTATTTCGTGGGGAGTTCAATTTTATTAAAAGTATTAAGATGGAGTTCGAATGCGGCTGGATCGGGTCGCAAACATTATTTAAATTGCGAATTCCTTCGCAAGAGGAGTTTTTGGCAGGGTAAAAGCGAACGACTGGAGCGATCGGGGGTGAAATGAGATTTCTATTTCAATAATAAAATAACGACTGGGAGAATTTAACATAAAAGAGAAGAATTACTTCTCAAAGATTGGATATTAAATTAGATTCTGAAAAGCTCTGGTAAAATGGAATGCAGAAACCGTTAAAAAAATATTTTCTGGCTTATAATCTGTGAAATTTCTTATGGTAAAAACAAATTGAAGTTGTAAGTCATTGCTTCATCAAATACTAGTCATCTCAAACCTAGGTCATATTGTACGTTACGATAAAATGGAAATTTAAAATGTAATCTCAATGATTTTACCAACCACCATTATTCATCGTTAACAATATCACGCTGTAACGCTGTAATAAATAAACAACATTTTTAAGGAATTAACGTTACTAACTCTTTTGAATAATTAATTGATAATCTAATAAATTGGAATAACCAAGATACGACGTAAAAAACTGGATTCATATTTCGGCCACAAACCAGCCTTCCTCAGTGGTGATTTTATTTTAGAGCCGAAGATAGACTTATCTTCACTTTTAAGCCGAAATCTGCATTTTTTTTTTCTTTTCAAAATCATCTCGGTCAACTGGAGTCACCGTATCAAATGAATTAAATTCTCGTTTAAAGTAACCTTATAGCGAGCGGGAGTGCGTGACACATTTGAGCTCTAGAGAAACGGGTTAAACAACGATTAAAGTAGGCTAAGATTAGCTGTTTATTCTCCTTTCTTTCAATTTAATCAACTCGAGCATCGAGAGCTTCCATTTAACTTTCTAGTAAAGCACCGGAGACATTTATAGCGATTTGGTAAGGAACTCGGCCAAAACTCCATTTCTTTCCCATTTTCATTCGAAAAAATAAATCATTTCTTGGAACTGCCTCAATTCCATCGGAGAACTCGCCGAAGAACGCCTTTAAATTTCCTTCTGTGACAATCAGAACACATCAGAAAACTTACTCTTTTAGAGTTTAATGACAGGAGAGCATCAATTTCTTTTGGAGGGGGTCAAAGTGTTACTCAGCCAAGCAGAACCATCTACCGGTCGAGGACGAACAAACGAAGAGCGATCATCCGGGGTCATGGAGAACCTCTCTCTCTCTCTCTCAGACCAACCCGGAGAGAGCGGAGTGGAAGATTAGAAAGCCGGAGGTAGGTGGTGTGAAGAGATGGATGAGAAAGGGAGAGAGGAAGAGGCATGACTTGAGAGGAGGCAAGACGTCGTTGGCAAGGGCCAGGGTCACGCCCCCGCTCAGTCCAATAGTCAAGGAGCGATCCGAGCGAAAATCTCTCCAGGGAAGCTTGGCTTGGCTCACTCAAAAGTTTCGCGGGGAGATAAAGTGCCCTCCGAGATGAGTCGAACCATATAGAGGAAAAGCTGCCAGGGAATAATGACGCAATTAGTTATAGAGTACGTAAATCGGTGAAAAACAAATGACAATTAGGAATAATTTTCTACCCCAAAAGGCGGCGCTCTGTACTGCCTCAGAAACTCGAAGATATGACGTACACGAAATGAAAATCTTTTTATAAGTGGTCCGCTGTTAAAATTTTAAGCGGAGGAATTAGATCTAAACGGGCAGTACGATAAACATGTCTCAAGGTTTCTTCAACGAAGATTTGATTATACACATTTAAAAACGTATAAAATTACCAAATTAAAAATACGTGGTCCCTGAATGGGCGTGCGCCGCATTTCATATGTGCACTCCACGCGAGAAAGCTTGTAGCCTATAGCGGGATTTGTCACAGCAGGGGACGCGGACCCTCGGTGGACGGCGAAACGTTCAAAATGCAGTCTTCGAGAATGTTTTGCTACGCAAATCGCATACCTACTTTCTCTGTTGCTGCCTACGCAGTCTCCGCGTCGACCACGTGAAGTTGTATGTGGTTTTTGCGCTGTCGTCTGCAAGTCTGACCCAATAATCCTACAAATTCTCCTCTTTATTTTATTAGGAAAAATTTCTTCGGGGTTTTTGTTCTTGACCATTACCATTATAAATTACTCTCGCGTTTATTGCCCCGGTATTCAATAGGCTGTAGAATATAACCATCGGCCATCTCCTTGTGTTTCGTGCAACACTGTATGTTGCACTCATTTTGTCAACAACATCGACTCAACCTTTTGTGTCTTTATAGAAAGTAATTATTTCGGCTTTTTTTATTTTCGGTGTCAACATCGATTTTTTTCTTCATGATGCATAATTGAAAGCAATAAAACATTTTTTGCCTTCTTAGAAATGTACGAGATCAACGTGAAATTCTCTTGAAACCCATGCATTGAGGATTTCTCTTCCTTGTTCCTCGTAGAAAGAAATTCGAGAGGAATTTGCCTCTTGTTCTTTCTTACGGTGCCAACCAGCATTGTATACCTTTATTATCTCCGAGAACACTAATAAATTTTCCTGATATGAATAACAACCATTAAATGTGCATAATAACACTATAAAACTAATATATTACGAAAACAATTGGATCGAGGATTAGAGACGCGAGTGCACGCAGGGGGTCTGTCAGACCACCAAACAGTTTTTGACTTAAGTAAACAACGAGGGAGAGCTCGACTCAGACTGACCTTGCTGTATCACAGCGAACAAGGGATTATAGAAATGTACTGAGACAACCATGACAGTGATGCCAACACACAAATTTTGCTGTTCGATATAATGCGGGCTTCGTCTCACAGACCAAGCGCGTGTACTGGAAGGTTAAGGTATAGTAAAACTATCTTTCGTTAAAAATAGAATTTATGGTATTTTTTTAAAGGTAATCTGTTCCCATTTCATTCCTCTCATTCCATCTCATTCCTTGAGACTGTCTTTACTTCTTCCTCCTTCCGTCTGAATGCTTTCCTCTCTTTTAGTTTCTCCCTCTTTTCCTTTATCGATCCCTTTCTCCGTTATCTTTTCCGCCTCGTTTCGATTTGGAATGGATAAAGGACAAGATGGATTAGAATCTAAGGATGTCTTTGCCTTACTCTCCTCCCCTTTTCTTTCCTCTCCAGCGAGGAAACTTTCGAAATAACGGCTCTCCGGCAGACGCAAAATGTCGCGTTGAGTCATGAGTCTACGAGAATGATAAGAATCTTTCGAGTGACGAAGCGCCGAGATTTGTGAAATCCCGTGCAACGCGAATTGGATATTCACGAGAAGTGTTCCATAGGTTGTGATGACGGAGATAGCCAATAGGCGAACAAAACTGAGAGAAAAATAACTTTTCGTGATTTTCATAAAATAAACAATTTGATCTTCCAACGCATATACGCCAACCCAAGCCAAAATAAATATTTATTTTCATTTTCTCGATTCGATGAGGCGGTGCTTACATAACGAATGGTTCTCCTGCTTTCATACAAAGGTAGAAATGTAATTTTGTAAATAAAGGTTGTAAATGAAATATTATTGCTGAAATGTGGAATTCGATCTTATCAATTAGAAGAGGGTTCAATGAACACATGACCGTGAAAAATCGAAGCAGCGCTCGTATTTTTATATGATTAGGAAAGAAAATACTGATCCTCAGCACTCGATTAAGTCTCGCCTGCCCAAGACAACAAGAGATATTGAAAAAAGAAAACTTTAAAACTCACTTATATCATTCCTTACTAGCATTTAATCATTATAAATCGTTGCGAAGTAATTTATTTAAAAACATTATTTTCAGTACAAATGACCATTAAGATCTTCCAGAATAGATTTTAGCGGTTTTTTTAAAACCCGCTAATATGATAATTTTGTCCGTCAGACTGTCACACTTCCGTGTCCGGTGAACTACTTTTACACTGTTCAAGTTAGAGAAACAAAATTTTAAGAATAGTTTCAGCTGGTGACAGTCATAAATCCTATTGATTTTAGTTTCCGTTTTTCCTTTTATATTTTGTGATATTATGAATATATGTTATTAAAACCCCGTCCATAATATCTGATTCATCAGTTCTTTCCTTATGTGTTATCATTAAATAACGTTACAAAGTGCTTTATTTTAAAAATTAATTCTTCAATTGGCTCTAAGACTAGATTATTGATTAGATCTTTAAAATAAAAAAGAAATACACGATGAATGAATCAATCGAACAATTTACTAGGAACGAAATACTTTATCCATCACCCGACTCACCGTTACGATCCAAATAAATTTCGGCGCACTCCAAATCTTCACTGAACAAAATTTTAATGTTGTGAAATATTTGAATATTCCTCTTAAATAATAACAAGATGAAACGTTTGTTAAATATACGAATGTAAAACCAAAAGTGTCGAGATCAAATATACGCATTCGTTCTATAATTTAAAGAAGCGATCTATATAAAAAAAAGAGTTCAAGCTAGACAAGAAGGATACAGGCATATTATCAGGCATGAAGTTCTCTATATAATGGTTTCAGTTTAAACCCTCATAAAACCACTTCAACCTCTTTTTCTGAAATTATGATAGAGATCCAAACGAAATATAACCGAGAGTATATAAACAGCCCAGAAATACTTTACGCGGAAGATGTGCTAAGGCAAGTAATAAAATTTAAAGACGGTAAATTATTTAGTTCGACGACATACTTTAAACTCATAAGAGAGAACTGGTCTGTTAAAAAGGGTAATGCAAAACATGGTACTCATTCATTCTAGCTAATCATAAATTACATAGCCGTACATATATAAAGGCTTAATCTTATGACGCATTTTAACCTGTTTCTAACAAACTTCCCGACTAGATAGAAGATTGAGATTTGTCAGCAATACTTCAATCACGCATTAAAGGGCGATGACGAAAAAAATGCCGACAAAAGACTCGAGTTCGAATCCAGAAGCATTTTTTTTCTCCGTTTGAATAACATTTATTCTAGGATGGTACGCCATTTTTCCCGGAGCAGTATTTCCTAAAACACAAAAAACCTTTTATTTTCCGAAGGAGTATTCTATCGAAGAAAGGCTCGCGTGTGTTTGCTGAGAAGACATGGCGATAAACCCATAAAGAATAATAATAACACGGATAAGAGTAATTGCATAGAGGACGAATGTGTACCGAATTTGTAGTTCTCTTTCTAAAATACCTGCTACTACGCTATCAAAAGTTGAAATCGATGAATATTATGCTCAAATATATATCGGAATCTTTCCCGAAAAGGTCGACCGGATATGGTTTCCCGGCAAACCCTAGCCTGGCCAAAAACTGGGCTCTGTAAACAAGTTGTGCGGTGTTTGTAGAAGCCCAAAATATTTACGATGCTTTGAAGTCTTTATGCCAAAGTTCCACAGTAAACGATGAGCGTGCATAGCTCCCATAAATCACGTATTCCAGGCCATGAATATGAGATCCCATGATAACAGAAGTAAAATCACTAACAATGCATTAAAATTAAGTACTAAGATCGTAAGACACACACACCGAAGAGAAAATTTTATATATAGTAGCATGCCCGTTTCAGTTATGCTCGAAATTGATTTGCAGTTAGAATTTCTTAAGCACACCACTCCCCGGTTATAAAATGGGTTGCGGAGGAGCTTCGACCCGCGTTATATGACAACCGTGGCATAACCGAGGACAAGACCATATTGTCCAATACAGCATGCACATACAACTTTATTATTTTTAAAAATTTCCTTAATTGGTACAAACAACGAAACAAAAATAAGCAATGCCCAGTCAGTACTAGTAATTTATTAAATCAATTCTTTAAAATGTCAGTACATTATTATAGCTTATTACTTTGGTATATTTAAAAAACGACAGGATTTTATTTCCAAGAAACGAGGAGAAAGGAAGACCCGCGTTATAACCCGAGAGCGGTGTAATAGTAGTGAAAAAAGCGACTTAGTAACCGAGGAGAATTTTGTCAGGTTGAAGGAATTTACGTTAAGTAGCATAATTTCTTTCGCCATTTATGCATTAAGTAATGTAACAAGTGCACAATTAAAAAAAATGACGGTAAGTAATAATTCCCTCTGCCTCCTTCCCTTTCTCCCTGCTTCCTTCTCCCTCCTTCTCTCTTTCCTCCCACCCCCCTTCTCCGCTACCAATCTCTTCCCTCCCGCCATATTCTATTCGATCCCACCCTCCCTTCCTATTTGCCTTCCAGCCTATCTCCATCACTCCTTCCCCACATCCCTTGCCTCTTCCTCTACATATACATAGTCGTTTAGATAATTAAAATAATCCATATTGAATGTTTCGCGAATAATCTTCTAATGATGACGGCGAACGATTTTTCCTTTATAAAACGTGATTTTTTGACGTTAAAACCGAATTTGAGGGCCGATTCCAGGCGCATTTGAAAATTGACGGTAGGAAAATTAATTATAATTTTTTAGGCGTTCATTAGTTCAAGTTTTTATCCTGATATTACACCTTATAGTTGACACAAATCTGGTATAAAATTATATTGGGGAGGGATTTTGCTATAATTTATGAGATGAATAGACTTGTAATATTCGAATGCATCTCTTAAATTATTTTCAAGTTCTCAAAAATGCACTCACTTTTATACGACTGGCAGAAATGTAAATGCATTAAAAGAGTATTCGAACTTTTTACATAAAACAATTTGAGGTATGATAAATCACAATATATCAAACATGTATATGTATATACTCATACATATGTCTTAATTGATGAAATGATTGCCTATCATGATTAATTTTTGAAAACATATATGTAGTATATTCTGTATAGTGTAAACACGTAGGTGTAGAAAACCACTACGCTATGCATAAGGTAAATTTACATTTTTTGTGTTTTCATAAAATATTCGTCTTCAATAAAATAATGCAATTTGAGTAATAAATTAATAATTAACGTGAAAATTTATGGTGTCCCCTCCGATTTTAGATTTACACAAATTTCTGACGATTTAATTAATTGGGAAAATAATTGCAAAAATACTTTTCATAAAAAAATTTACATTTTGAACAGGAGGCGAATAAGCATAACTGAGTGAACTGTTTCTATCAACAAATTTACTATTTACTATTAGATAGTGTTCCACCACTTTATGGCAGCTTCATTAACTTCTAAGATAAGTTTTTATGGCTGGCTAATGAATTATGCTATGAGTTTTCTTTTCTTTTATGTCTCAATGTAAAGACCTGAGAAAAAGCCAAAAGTTTGCTTGCGAATAACGATGTAATCTAAATAGTTTTCATTGCGGGATAGACCCTATTTTCTAACCTAATTATTAGCTTTAAAGCGCTCTAAATTTATTTAATAAAATAAATTACTGCTACGAGCAAGCGGAATTTCCCGACCCATTCCCCTGGGGGTGATTTAAATGATTCCTTCTCTCGAGACTATCACCGAGGAGAACAAAATAATACAACTTTAAAATGCCTGGCACGCATTAAATAATGAATTAATGCTTGGTGCTATTTATTATATCCCTCTATTAATTAATATCCATTCGGCAACAATAATCAGATTAAAATTCTTTGGTGCAGTTGGACGAAAAAGTTAATTATTATATTTTAATTTGATTTCTCATTTCTGCACGTCAGCTGAGATTTTTAATCCCGTAAAAGAAGAACCTTATCATTATTTCATTATCAGTCTGATTTATACACGCACATATGACGAAAATAAAAATATATTTGGAGACGTAATTTAAAGAGCACACGTCACACTTCTTGCACCGCATATTTAAAAAACAAGTTTAATTATGTACAATAAAAACAGGCTATTTAACAAAGATCGATGATTTAGTAAAATAAATAGTTAAGTAGTTAAGCAAGTAACAATTACATAAGACAAATTAAAGACATTGGAAATCCTGTTCAAACTTCGAAACCGAGATATAATCCGTGATTTGGTTACCATCCCGCATGTCCACTTATTCTCACTCAAATAGAAAACATCTGCTTCTAAAGGGCACTTTCTGCGGAAACAACGCCATCTCATATAAAGCGCAAGGCTTAAAACCTACCATTATGGTTGCCATTGGAGACACCCATCCACAAAATTGTGTATGACACACGGGGTTCTTTTAGATTCAATGATCTACAAGTTAGCACTGAAGAGAAGTAATCTGTTTATCTGGGTTTATTCAGCTGTTTATGGCAACAAGAGTAACCTAGATTACCAATTGGGTTCAAGCCAGAATATAAGCTCAATTATTCATGCTCCGATAATTTATTTATGAGAGACCTATCGTTTAAAAAAGACAAAACTAATATGCCTAGTGGGGTTATTAATAATTCTCCGCGAAGAGAAAGTAATTGGCCCAATTACTTACCGAGGAAAAATGTTATTTCCTCTCATTCCCGCCAATTAGGGATTACTAAGCAGAAGAAAAATGGTGGAAATATAATATTGTTTCAGTTTAAAGCATCTTAAAAGGGAAGAACTAATCTACGCCAAAATTTCAGGGTACTAAACTGTAATAAGCATGAACTGATGATTGAAACAAAAAATAACAATTATTTCAATCACCTGAATTGGCGTGATGAAATTCAACCAATGAGTTTGACGCAAAAATGGTATCTAATGATTCCTCGCCTGTTCACCTTTATTCCGAGGGAAAATAAATTGGGCGTAAATATATTCAAATTTACCACAAAAAATCTATCAAAATACGGCCTACTAATTCACTCTATTTTCGAATTAGAAGCGGCGATGAAATCTGGCCTTTAATTTCAAGGTGTACACAAAGGTGCCTGAAAATCCTCTTATTATAACATATGCCATACAAGAATTCGTCCGGGTAAATTTCTGTTCAGACGGGGTGGAATTAATTGGCTCTGTCTCTCCGTGTGGAGACGAATATTCGGCGGTCCTTCCTCACCAACATCGAACTCGTGGATTAAGCCGAGACCCATTGAAAAAATCGACCAAATTTATCAACATTTTTCGATTCCCCTCTGAAAAATAAAAATATAATTCCCCATTGAGACAAATGTATTTATAAAAATGAATGGAATCTTTAATTTACCTCTTTCGCAAAATATGTAAAAGTTAACGAGGATTCGGTGGGATCAATTAACTATGAAACGCACCGTTATTTAGCAAGAGCATTTTAATTATAAACATTCCCATATGAGGTAGACTTTCACCCAATCTTCATCAATATTTACCGGTAATGAAAAACGCGATTAATGTTAAATGAAGCGAATTATCCCGACTTCCGTTCAAATATAGGGTATATTAACACAATATTTTTTATTATGCGTATGTAATGCTTCTCAATGGAATGAATTTGGCGAATGACAATATCGTTTATTTTCGCAAAAACTTTTCATTTCTGATCAATCGACCCATAACAACGTCGAAGAGTCATTTCAAAATTCAATTTCTACCTTAAGCCAAGTCCTTCGGATAGACCTTACAAAAATCTTTCCTTTAATCTTCCAATAACTACCCTCTTTACAAAACCTACTCAGAATTCTTAATTTTTCGATTCCTCCTTGAACAATCTCTAGCATCCTTCCTATGACGACTCTTTAAAAACGTTCCAATCAATCTCAAAATCTCACCTCTTTCTTCTCTCCGGTTTTAATGATGATGGTTGAACATTATTTTCTCCTTTGAAATTACCTGCTTTATAATTATCTTCATTCTCGGTCAAATTTATTTTATCTTAAATGTTGATAGCTAAAACTACCATGGTCACATGTGGATCGCACAAATTTATTGACTGACTCATACCCAACGATTTGAATTTTCAACACACGAATTGTTCCTTTCGGATCAAATAATTTGTGCGACAGTAGATTCTCAACTATGAAGATATTAAATTAGAAGCACAGATACGGGTTGACTGATAATCACCTCGATGCGTTCTTGATATTCCGGGATATGAAAAATCGGCGAAACATTGGATTGGATTCGTATAATCTCCAATTCTATTATCAACGTTAAATTTTACCATAGCACCAATAAAGCACCTTAAAATTATTTTATAACAAATGATTTAGAATGATTTTGTATATGCCCATCATTGCAGCGCTGGTTCCTTTTAAGAAAACGAACAGCGATATTATCATTTAAACCGATCGGTCTTGAGTATCGGACACGAAACGAAACCCATTTTACAGCACGCATTCCAGATAACCTATTTCCCCGCATACATCCCAAAACTGATTCACTTAGAGTTTCCGACGCAAAGGTAAGATTTGAAAATCAGCGGAATGTAAATCTCTGTCGGTATACTCTTTCGTTTCATCCAAAGAAACCGGTATGATGAGATGCGCGATCTTTCTTCCAAAACGCATCGAAGCAATGGAAAACATCATCTTCCCGCCCACCCCACCCGACCCCTATACCCTTCCTCTCTCCATTCACCTCCGTCGTATCACAGAAGGATCACCGTCTCATCATGAGGACGCTGCTGCACTCGGAGAGAGAGAGAAACGCAACCTTTAAAGGATGAATCAGACGCAGAGATTCACCATCCGACTCCAACGAAGGGAGAAAAAGGTACGAGTAGTTCGGATCAAACTTTTTTTTGAGCGACAGAATCATTAAGGTGTTCCCCGGAAAGGGAAAAAAACCACTCGAGGTCAATACAAAAAAGGTCACGGAGTAGAACCTCCATTCTCCCACCCTTCCTCGCCACCATTCCACCACCATCCCTCCATTCCCAAATTAATCGCTCTTACGTGACAAATGAGCCGAATCGATTCATTTTGTCGACGCAGCGCCCTGAGATTCTGCTTAAAAGGATTAATTCACTTTATGAAATTTACTTTTAAATTCAATTTACGGAATGTTTCTATCTATGTGCACAAAAAATTATCAAAGTTTAAAAATACACTCGAACTTTATAAACAACCTGTACACAGATATTTATTTATTTATTTACGAACCCTGAAATTAATTACTTTACAAATTTCCATCGCGATATCTTCCTTTTGCTAGTATTGCAACATTGGGGGAGGTTTACGATAGCTGTAATAGCTAATTAATTTTCGAGAACATTGCGTCTTAATTTATCCATTGATTTATTCGGAAAAAGGACAGTAATGATTACAAAATGAGGTATCTTTAAATGAGTTTGAACATTAAAATAGTTTCATTTCTTGTTTAATGATGAATTATGCTGTTGTCGGCTGGAGGAGCTCTGACATCTACAAAAGGTTCGGTAAAATCAGACACGACTGTAAATCTTCTAGAAAGAACGATCTGTTAATCGCCATTGAAGACAAATTTATTGTAGCCAAAATGCGTAATTCTCTAATTTTATGAAACGTTTCGTGACTATAGGAGTTATCGTCATCATCATTTGAACACCAACAACAATACGAGCTTGATACTTCACTTTTTAACACGTAGTTGTTGTTTTTTGAACTACTTGCTATAAACCAATTCAGAAGAAATGTTTATGGAAGGATTTAATTTCAATTTACGCATTGGAATATGGTAACTAGTTTCTGATTCCAACACGAGTCAAATCGAAAAAATATATAAAAAACAAAGACGTTTTCATTGCGTTTATGCGTCATTTATTCGATGTAAATGAAATGCAGCAAACTCTTCTCCATAATGATTTTAACCAACGCCGATTTGATTATGCAGGTTAAATATAGGTGACACTTATTTACCAAACACGCATAAAATTCAATTATACAGTCTGCGCACGAATGTGACGAGAGAAAACTCTTAGCCAAAAAAACAACATTTTTTTCACAAGACATTTAAATTTGCGAAACGCGGTTTTGTCCAACGCAACCTTTTCTAAGACCGTAAGCTTCGCGTTAGGCAATGGACTACTGTGCACGACTCTTAAGCTTACTTTTTCTCAATTATTGCTTTCTCATAGGACATTTGTAATTAAATAAAAATGTTTAAAACATATGAATTTAAAAAATATTTATCTAACAAAAGACTTGTATATAGAAGGAATTTAAATAAACCAATAAAAATTCATCGCTCAATTAAAAGGTTATTTGTTAACATTTTAATTAATAGCAAAATAAATATTGTTAACATTCCATTAACGCTTAATAAAGTGATGCATGAAATTTTTAGATAAAGTAATAAGCGAAATAATAATGTGTGATGAAATAATTTCGCAGAAAAATTGAAAACCGTCAAAAACAATTATAACGTTATTATGAAACTGAGTTTGCTTTTGAACTAAATGTCGAATATAGAAAGATAAAAATTTTAAACTGAGCATATATATTGATAAATCTCACATAAGCTTGAAATTTCCGATAATCTAGATGATCACATTTGTTTTAAACTGGAGAGCAACTGTATTGGTGTCCTAAGCGATTTCTTGCTTGTTCAAGAATTTTTTCGAATTGATTAAAACCGAAAAAATACATTATGCTGTTTTAGACATTCGTTCAAAATCTTAAATATAATCACTAGCAGCAAAAAAGAGTTTCTATTTGTAGTAGCTATTAAAAAAGCAAATATATTTTTAAACTGCACTATTGCAAAAAATAAGAATTTTCTGAGACTTTTTTAGGTTAACATGTGATGTTGAATAATAAAATTGCATCTGAACGGTAAATAGTAATTATAAAATATGCACCTAGTTTTCCAAAGTATTTTTCCAAAATAATTGGATTTTATCGGTAAGTCCTACTCTTTCACATTGTTGGGTACTAACATAGTCTTTTTGGCTATGGAACAGGGCTGGTGGTGAATGTTCCAAAAATCAACGCAACAAAACTAAAAATAGAGAAAATTGTAATCATAAAAAAATGTATTTCTGGGAGTAAAGTAATACCTACTTCCAACATTTGTCTTCCTAAAACGTTGGATGCTAGTGTTTGCGTACATAATCCAGGATTGTTATCATTCCAAGCTTCTGCTAATTTCTGGGATTTATGTAATAACTAGCGGTAAACAAATTGGGGCAAAGCAATAGAGGTTAAAATGCCTTTATTCTATCTACTGCCTCACATAATCAATTTTAAATAATAGAAATAGCTTACTTCGAAAAAATGATTTAAGAAGTTCATTAGATTATCGGATAAATATGAAATATTCTAGATGTTTTCAAGTATTCTTAGTATCGTGCAAAGAAAATGTAAACGATTCTATGTTTGAATCTTCTTATTAAGTACTGGATCATGAAAATAGATTGGTTTTTTGCGCACCCATTTTCAACAAATTGGCCATTAATCGCTTAATTTTAGAAGAAAATGTTTCATATAATGGTTTTGAGAAAACAGCACTCTCTGTAATTATTATCATTTAGGAGTAACATTTATTTTAAATTTGAATACATAATGAAACTACAATCCGTAAAAATTTTATAGTATTATCACCATTATAAATTTCAATACCGAACGCTGAACCCGTCGCTGCCTAACGTAATTTTTGTCTTTCACTTAATCAAATTTCATCTCACGGAAGTTTCCAGTCTGTTTCGAAAATTAAAAAATATCCATTCAATTTCATTACGAGGGAGAGCATTTATACTATTTTTCGAATTAAACTAGGTGTATTTAAATAAATACTACTCTTTGCTCGCTGATTAGAATGGTTATTTATTATCATCGTTTGGTAACAGGAAACGAATTAAATTTCTCGCCACGTCAGTAGAACACAAACCACTCGAGGGGCGGCTACATAACATACCAATTAAAAGACAACCGAATACATTAATTGGCATGGCGAATTTTATTTTTTACACATAAATATCCATATGTAATCAACTCATAAAAAACGCAAATGGAATTCGTACAAGCCACAATATAAAACCGCGATTGGCTTCATGTTAAATGTAAACCTATAGGTACAAGACGAGAACAAGAGAACAAGTAAAGGCTTGGGTATAAAACATGATTACTTATTAGACAATTGATCTGATTATTTTCACAATATAAGAGATATTTACTTCGGCTTTCACCTCAGATATTCTCTACAGAGAAATTCCTATCGTGAAGCAGCCGTTCCTGGTCGTAAGACTTCATCTTCTCTACCGTATTCTTTGAATAAATTCTTTCAAATTTCTTCTGATAATTTATACAGCAATATCAATCTTCGCTCAATTTTCGTTCCTCATAGTCAATAGTATATCTTTCCATTGACACTGTCTCGTGAATTTGGAGCTGTTCCATTCTGAATCCTCTTCTCCATCAATTTATCATTGCCATCCGCATACATTTTGGGCACCTCTTTGATAATTTTGCAAAGTTCTTCTCGGATGAATCCTCTCGCTTAAATTGATAGATTACTTCTCTAATCTTCCATCACGGAGATCTAGTTCAGCTCGATAACTTTTCCGATTCACTAGAGAATTATCGAACTCGTCTTATGCCTGAAAAAAATCAGGAATAAACACGCAACAAAAAAAATTCACCGAGAGAAGATTAATTTTAAGAGCCTACTTTCAGTGAAGAAGAAATGACACCGGCCGCATTGTAGCCGACATGCGCCTTGTTCTGGTTATAGGAGATATTTAGGATGAATACTTATTTTTTCAATTTTTGATACTTAAGTGCTCATTCTTGAGCTTTCCCGATACCAGCGATGACAAAAGTTTCCAATTTCAACGAAACTTTCTAACAAAATAGACAATAACCCTCCCTAATAATCAAAACGATCATTCAGGACAGGATAGATTCCGTCTCAATTTTTCCCTGCTGATATTTTTTCTCGGATATTTTCTGTCGCTTCCTTCCAAAGTCAACATACAATCACTTTCGCATTTTATCTCTCAAAGCAATGTTTCCATAGAAGGAAGGGACAACAGAAAACAACAGTCGAAGAAAAGTTAAAATCGATTTATCAACAAGTTAACAACTATAGAAAACGCAATAGGGGAAAAATGAAACATTCGGCAATAATCCTTGAATACCACAGCCACGTTTTGGATAAAGGCGTAGAACGGAAATAAAAAGAATGGAACGTTTCAAGTGATCAATAACAAGACAATATTGATTGAAATCGAATTTATACGCATGTGGAACGAGCGATCTGTTCGTTCTTTCTCATATAAATTAAATGCACAAAAAGGGTGCCTTCATAAAGTCTCATTATTCCCTTTAAACGTGTAGCACCACTGGTGTAGTGGTATCATGCAAGATTCCCATTCTTGCGACCCGGGTTCGATTCCCGGGTGGTGCAAAACTTTTTCCCCCTCGTTATGTGGGCTGGAAAAGTAATTTTTTCATATAAATGTGGTGAGCGTTTGTGTTCATCGTTTAGATGAATTCCTAACTATGTTATTAGCTTAACGAGCTGTAATCAAACCTATTGTTACATCGGAAATGCTACTGAATAAACTACCACTGAAACAAAATATCCAGATTGGTTTCCATTTTATCTACTCTCTTGCATTTGTCATATTAACTATCCGCTATTACTCAATTGAATTCATTACGTTTTTTATATTCCGAGTACTGAAGAATAGAACAGGTGTGCTGCATACGTTATAGATTAATTTCAGCAGAAGAGATTTTCATTTTGTCAATAGAATTCCTTCATGTTAAATATATCAGAGAAATTCACGATTAATGACCGATCACAGAAAGCACTTTTACAAAGATACTGCGTAAAACAAAATCCGTTCCTTTCAGAAGATATTTCTGTTCGCCCAATCTCATTGTTTTGAAATTTAGCTATACACTAACGAATCCAGTACGGCTACCCAAAAGTAATTAACGAGAGAAAGATAATAAAATGATCCATGAATCAATTTCGATAATTAAGAGTTGGGCGATTACGAACGTCTTTTTTACTTGGAAACCAATATCATTACCCCGTAGAGTGCGCGTTAATAAATTAAGCTATATGCGCGAATATGTATACCGAAGGAATGCTAAGCGGTGAAACATCTCTGTGCAATAACACGACACGAGATGCAAGGCTTGCGAGGACAAAAGTGGGTCAGGTGAAAAAATTCAAAGGCCTTCAAGTTCAAAATATCGACGTCGTAAAATTCTCTCGCTGCGTAGATCCCTCTATGTTTAAAAAAATATACTATACAGGAAATATTCCAGAGTGATTTAATCCATACTAAATTTCATTTATCAATACATTGTGCTACTGAAAAACAAAGGTGTATGCCAGTTATTTTATTATTCGAAGGGAACTTATACGAAATCTATGTACAATATATGATAATAAATTTTTTATAGTCAGACATGCATAAATATTTGGAGATTACTCTTCGCTGATGAGTAATGGTAAATTAATTCGGGCTGTATTTCCTCCTGGTATTTCTGGAGGATACGTACTAGAAGCATCATTAATTTTTATTACAGTCACGAGAGAGAATGGATTTCCATTTAATTCACTTTTATTAATCCACGAATTAATCGCGTATATTTAACTTAAGCAAATAAAATTTTAAAATATATTAATTGCACTTACTGCATATGTTCATGAAAGTAGGTTTTACCAAGCGGGAAATTAAGCAAAGAATTTGAATACCATCATAACTACACTTTAACTATCTATGTTACACTAATAAAGTATTTCCTCAATTTAACTCTCTGTTAATCCTCGTATTTACCGCAACGTCGTTGTTTCTGAAGGGTCAAATCGATCCCACGTTATGAAACAATTTAAATAATACTAATTTTGAGATTGATTTAAAAGTAACTACATCAGTATACAAAGATTATTTGAAATGTATAGTACTATGTGGGTCAATGTTTAAAAATATAATAGATTGCACACTGGTTCAATGAAAAATAACTCAAATACTTTAAATCATTATATTTTGTTTAAAAGCACTTAAAATTATCGTTTAATTTTTTAAACTGAGAGTTATACTGAACAAACAATTACATTTAACCTCAAGGAAAATTAATTTTAGTTATCTCACGGATTTGATATTAAGAGAATTTTCTGTTGGGCCTTCGTGACGACGATTTGTGGGGTAAGGTTTATTACTTGTTAACGAAGAATTTAGAAGAAAGTGGTACACAATATCTTCCGAGTTTTAGAAAGGTGCTGTAAATAACAAAATCCTAACTTCTGGCATATAACTGTAGAATCATATTTAATTTCCCGAGGGATACATTCAATGTCCCTCCCTAAGGACTGCATAACCTTACAGAGGTGGGAGGGTTTGTGTACTCTTACGAACCAAAGAGCTATGCCGGCGGGAAATAATTCTCCTGGTAGGACCATCCAAGCCGGAAAGGTCTGAGGGGAAGAGTCAGACTAAGAAGCAGTCTTGGGGGTTTTACATCCCCCTGTGCAAGGGCAGCAGCTTGCACAGTACCTCTGTAGGTGGTGATCATGTGGATCTGAACAGCTACAGATGGGTAATCACTCTGTGAAACTGCGATGAGGAAAGCAAGGGGAAACTACCTCATTATATTTCCCATGATAGGCTGAAAAGCTGAAAATACCTCAATGGATCTTTCTGGGGTAAAATATTCCGGAGGTAAAATAGTCCCCCAATCGGATCTCCGGGTGGGGACTACCCTAGGGGATGCACACAGGAAATGTAAGATTAATAAGAAAGCAAGTAGTGAGAAATTAAAAATAGGCACAAGGAATGTTAGGACTATGAATTCAGGGGGTAAACTAGAGAACTTAAAAAGGGAAATGAGAAGGAATAATGTAGGTATAGTAGGTCTTAGTGAAGTTCGGTGGGAAGGAGAAGGCGAGATAAATTCAGACGAATTTAAGATTATTTACTCGGGAGGGGAGAAAAAGAAAAGGGGAGTGGGGATTATAATGAGAAAAGAGATAGCTGAAAGAATTAGCAAGGTAGTGACAGTTAATGATAGATTAATAGCCGTAAAACTTCAGATAGAGCCAGTGGAAATGCTTATAATTCAAGTGTATATGCCAACAACTAATGCTGGCGACGACGAAGTAGATGAAATGTATGAACAGATTATGGAGATATTGGAGGAGGAGGGAAAAGGAAGGATCACCACCATAGTAATGGGAGATTGGAACAGTGTAATCGGAGAGGGACAGGAAGATAACATAGTGGGAAAATATGGACTAGGGAAGAGAAATGAAAGAGGGGAGAAACTTGTGGAATTCTGCCATAGAAATAGATTGATTGTAACTAATACATGGTTTAAGCATCACCAGCGGAGACTTTACACATGGGGAAGCCCAGGAGATCAGAGACGATACCAGATAGATTACATACTAATCAATGAAAGATTTAAAAATAGCATTAAAAATGTGAAAACATTACCAGGGGCAGATATCAATTAAGACCACAACCTTTTGGTGGCAAATACACAATGTAGACTGAAGAGCGTTAAGAAAAACATAAGAGTTAACAAGAAATGGAACTTAGAGGAACTCCTTAAAAACAAGGAGGCTATCATGACTGAGCTGGAGGAAAGGTTGGGGGAGAGAGCTGAAGAAAATAGGAAGAATGTAGATGAGGAGTG
The DNA here is from genome assembly GCA_028673005.1 of Tanypteryx hageni. NCBI lineage: Eukaryota > Metazoa > Arthropoda > Insecta > Odonata > Petaluridae > Tanypteryx > Tanypteryx hageni. The sequence continues at coordinate 99,688,601 of CM054116.1, forward strand.
GAGATACATCCATAGCAACATTAAAGATGTAATGGAAAAGAAGGTAGGAAAGATAACGGGTGAAAGAAACAAAAACCCTGGATCACATCAGCCATGCTGCAAAAAATGGAAGAGCGGAGAAAGTGGAAGAACATAAACACTGAAGAAGGCCAAAGAAAGTACAAGGAGTTAAATAATGCTTTAAAAAGGGAAACAGATAAATGCGAGGAGATTGTCGAATGTGAAAGAATTTGTAGAACAGACCTCATGTATAGCAAAGCAAGGGAACTATTCAAGAAAAAGGCAAGAAAGATAGGACGTAAAGGAATCATGAACAAAAGTGGTAAAATAGTATCGGAGCCAGACAATGTAAAGAATGTCTGGAAAGAATACATTGAGGTTCTGTATGATAAAGAAGGAAAGCCAAGAAATATTGAATTAAATGAAAAAGAGGATGTGGAAAAAGATCAGCTAGGACCAAGTATTCTCGAGTCTGAAGTTAAAAGAGCAATTGATGACATGAAAAGAAGGAAGGCTGTTGGGAGTGATGATATACCCGTGGACGTTCTTAAGGTTTTGGGATCTAAAGCAGTTAAGCAACTCACAAAATTTTTTAACCAAGTATATGATACTGGCATATGGCCTGAAGATTTTTAGATGTTGTGATGGTACCACTGGAGAAAAAGAACAATGCAAAATGTTCTAAGGATTACAGAACTATTAGTTTAATTTCTCATACAGCTAAAGTTCTAACCAGAATAATAACCAAAAGAATTGAATGTAAAATAGAAAAGGAGCTGCAAGATAATCAGTTTGGTTTTAGAAGAGGAAGGGGGACTAGAGATGCTATAGGATGTATGAGGATGATGATAGAAAGAGCGCTAGAAGTCAATAAAGGTATGTATTTTGTTTTGTAGATTGGGAGAAAGCTTTTGACCGAGTGAAATGGGATAAAATGGTGGGTATTTTAAACAAAATAGGAATAGATTGGAAAGATAAAAGACTGCTTAAAAACCTTTACTTTGATCAAAAGATTAGAGTCAGGGTTGAAGGAGAAGAAACAGAAAGTACTTCAATATGGAGGGGAGTGAGGCAGGGTTGTCCTATTTCACCAGCGATATTTAATATTTATGCAGAAACAATAACAGAAGAAGCTTTGATGGAAGAGAAAGGATTTAAGATAGGAGGTGAAAGTATTACCACCATTAAATACGCAGATGATCAGGGCTTAATAGCAGAAGGCGAGAAAGAGCTTCAGAGGATGACAGACAGACTAGTGGAGGTTGGCCAACAATATGGAATGAAGATCAATGCAGAAAAAACGAAAGTCATGGTGGTTTCAAAGGAACATAAAGAATTAAATATAATGGTAAATGGCCAAACATTGGAACAAGTGAGTAGTTTCAAATATTTCGGCAGTATTTTAGCGCAGGATGGAAGTAGTACACAGGACATCAGAAGTAGGATTGCAATGGCAAAAGCAGCATTTAACGAGAAGAAGGAGCTTCTATCAAGCAAGAAAATAAATTTAGAAACAAGGAAGAAATTAGCAAAATGCTACATATGGAGCATAGCTCTTTATGGTGCAGAGACATGGACGGTAAGGAGGAAGGAGGAAAAATATTTAGAAAGTTTTGAGATGTGGGTATGGAGAAGAATGATGAAAGTGAAATGGACAGAGAGGAAGAGAAATGAAGTATTAGAAATGGTGGGAGAAGAAAGGATGCTAATAAAAACAATCAGGAAAAGAAAAGCAAATTGGATAGGGCACATATTGAGAAGACAGTGTTTACAAAGGACGATCTTAGAAGGAAAAATTAGTGGAAGAAGAGGAAGAGGGAGAAAAAGAATAGAAATATTAGATAATATAAAGCAGGGATATAATACTTATAGAGGTATAAAAGAGGCTTCTAGGGAGAGAGAGAAATGGAGGCAGCGATTCAGTTAAAACCTGTCTTCGGACAGAAGCATGATGATGATGATGATGACATTCAATGTCGAAAGAATTTCATAATTTACCTCCTCCTTTCCTCACGAGCATTACCACCTCCTGCGCGATTTACCGCCGTATCGAAAGGAAATACCACCGAGGTTACGTATGGTGATGCAGAATCATTAATAAATAAACCCAGACCTGGATCACGCTACAAGCTATTGGTTTCCCTTCGATTTTCGGCATTCATACCGTGCCAACAATCTTACTGTAAAATTTATGCATATTGTGGTAATATCATTAAAGCGGAGTACATTATGATGGCAAACCATTACTCATTTAAATATAAATAATAGGCTTAGATTGCTCGTACTTCTAAATTGTAAAGAGGAAATTTGTATTTCACATTCTCACATATAATTTACTAATTTCCTTTTTCTCCTTTATGCTAAAACTAGTAAGGGAAGAGCAGCTGAAGTAGACATTAAAAGGGCGATTTAAAATAATAGACGGACAGACAAACCGAGAAAACGTACAAAACGATACAACAACGACGCATTCGGAATATCATATAATTTTCCAGTGTTATGAAAGTTTTACCCAATATGATTCAAAACTTAGTTTTAGAAGGACACAGGAAATCAAGTACATCTCAAATGCCTTGCCAATAAATACATCCAAATAGTTGTCGTTTGTTGAGGAATGGCGAGGAAATATACGATTTTTTGTTTTAAAGATTAAAAAACAAAAGGCTAAAATAATTATTTCCAGTCATAAAAAGCGTGTTCTTTAAAAAAATATTAATTAACTGCGGTTTTTCATTTCCTGAATATTAAAGAAAACCTAACCTTTTATAAATATCCTTATATAATAATTTTCAAGTGCCCGTCTGTCTGTCCCGGTATTTTTGGACATTTCCCAATAGAATTAAGAGCTGAAACTTTCATAATCGTTAAACCCCCAAGAGGTTGTCTCTGGAAAAATCAAACATCCCGGGAAAAGTCCCGGATTCGACTCCGGGAGACAATTATATTTTCCCATAAGTTTACACGGGATTTTCGATTTTTCGAAGTGCAAGGTTTATTTACTTCATTCATTAAAATATGTAAATATATACCGAAACGGAGACGAAGTCGTATATTAATACCAGAATGTAATACATTTGAAGCGCTACATTTTCTGGGAGAATTCCAATGATATTCAGGAATTTAGCAATTAACCAAACAATTGCATTTACTATATATATATATGTATATATATATATATATATATATATATATATATATATATATAACAGTTTACGGAAAAGGAAAGGTAAAATGGATATATAGATGGCAACAAGGTGTTGGGATGAGGAAACCCAGTGAACACTCACCAATCGGACGACCTCAGGTTGGCGAGGCCCCGGGGATGTCGAAGCGACACACGTAAAAGAACACTAAAACACAGAAACATCACAAACGTAGAAGCTTTCGGAATCACTCCTTCATCCTTCATCCCAACACCTTGTTGCCATATATATATATATATATATATATATATATATATATATATATATATGTTTTTACACAAACACACACACCTCAGAAGTTATATTTTAATCACACTACAAAGTCCCGTTGATGTTCAACGGGTAATTCCGCTCGTAATTAATTAAATCTAATTAGTAATAGATGAGTTCGAAATCCGGAAAGATTTTAGTATTTTAATTAACCATGGTATATTTTATAAAAAACTTAATGCAATTTATATTTCTAAAGAAGAGCAAAATTTAGCATAAGATGAGCCTGTGAAAAATTTTTACATTGTGAACATTTTCCAAAATTAGAATGATCCTGAGAATCAAAAAAAAAAGTTTTATCTTCGTCGCCTCGATATTTACATTAATTACGAAGTTCTATCCATTTCTATTTAACTGTTAAATCATAACATCATAGAAGTGAACCACTCTTTTACGAAAAGGGTAACGGAAACAATAATTTAATCATACATTGACAATCGTATACTATTGACAACAGATAAAGTTAAATTAAATTGAACTGATGAACCAGAGCACTATCAAAAGAGGAAGGAATTTCAGAGCAATTAACTTAAGGCACTGTTTTCGACAATTCAATAAAATACGTTTCTGCAAACGGTATATCATGTGAGTTTTAAAGAAATTATGTTTTTTAAATTAGAAAACTTAAAATGGTAAATAATACGTTGCTATTCACTGCTGTTCTTGTTCAACATTTGTTTTATAGAATAGACGGGATGTCGAATTCCGAGCTAATGCTGCTGTTATATTGACCATTTAACTGAAACAAAAGGTTAAGTTAAGTTACGTAGTTCTAAAAGTTCATTTTACGAAATATTCATTGTCCATCTTAAAGTAAGAAATCATACTATTTTTTGACGAAGAATATATTCGTGGACGTTAATTGGTTTAACACGTGATATTTAGCGAAGTCGAATTTGAATATTTACAAAACGGAAATTTAATCTGGGTATTTGCTGCAATTATTATTGGAACGTATCATAGTTTAGCTGCAATAATTCTTTTCGAGTAATTACCAATAGATCTTTGTACCAACCATTTCATTTTCAGCCACTGGATAATTTCCTAATTTTTTCAGGTCCTCATATTCCAATCCATCATTCTAAAAGTCATCTTGCTAGAACGAATAATTTTCAAGTTATTAGCAGTTGCACTCGGTACCCACAATTTACTCCCCATCTACCGATCCTGAACCTACCAAATTTTTACCCTATGTAACTACAATCCTATAATTGTGGGGTTTGTAACTTACATCATTTTTGAGTTATGTTGTTCACGGACGGACGGATGAACCGAATACATACGTGATTTGTTTAGAAACAATCTGATGTGGCCACCACATAACTTGCTCCATACCTGTAATATTTCTAAAAATTCCAAATAGGTTAAATGATAATAAATATTTTAAGGAATTGCGAGCAATTTTAAAAGACTACAAAGAACTGAAATAAACTAAAACTAGCCTTCTGATATTGGATCTAGCTCCAACAATTAAGATAATAAAAAGGAGCGTAAATTGTTTACAATAGTCGCCGGTAGGTGATGTGGTTGTGGCAGCTAAAAAATTTAGTTTTTAAAATTCTTCAACAATGCATTATATGAGAAAATGTTTCGAACAAAGGTTGTAGAAAATTAAATTTCCTACGACTTTTATTCCAGTAGTTTTCATCAAATGTTAAATAAATGGAATATCTCCATAACAATGCGTTCTAAGCCAAACAAACAAACAACATTTACATTTATGAAGATTTAAAAGAGTTACTTGCCAAAAAACAAAACATGACTCGAGTAAACGTCCACTTCCGGTCAAGTGATTGTTGCCAAAACCTAATCAGCTCTTCATTATATATTACTCTTTATAAATATAAAATTTGGTATTGATATGAGAGTAGGTTTTTGAGTAATAGCGCCTATCACATAACGACCGACAGAGAGACATCATCGAGAAAATAGTCAAAACGTGTTCAGGGGACCTTAAAACTTGTATTTCCGTTGAAATCTCGAATTCGATTTATCTCATGAAAACAATACTTTCTGTATACTTCGTATGTGTAGAAAGTAAAAACCGCTAAAACCCCGCACCACCAATGGCATCAATGATCATGATTTCTCGGAAAAAAGTCATTTTTCCCTCTGAAATAAAATGATTTTCCTCAAGAGTTTAACAAAATTAACGAATTACAATTTTGGTCGTACCTTTTTAAAAGAATAGAATATATATAAAATGTTCGTGAATAAATTTATACGCATAAAAATGCATCAATATAAATATCTGAAGAATTAATAGTTTTTAAAAATGTCACCTATTAATGAATGTAACTTTTTAAAACCCTTGCAAAACGATTATATTGGAAATTTCGTTTAAAATAGTATGCGTTAGTTTAAATTATAAAAGCTCCATAGGTACTGTGCCACAATACAGCGTCCCAGAATAACAAACATTAATATACCTTTATATTTGCAAAATAATTCTCTAAGATTATTTGATTATTTTTCGCGAATCAATGCCACATTCTAGGGGACACTAAAGAAAAATCTTTTATTGATGTTGTCCATTTATGAATAAGTAGCTCTTTCCTTTTATTTATTATTATCAAGCCATAAAGCGTTTTTGTGCATTTACCTACCATTATGCCCTCCTTATGAGAGCAAGCAATATAGATACATATATATACATATATATATATATATATATATATATATATATATATATATATATATATATATATATATATATATATATATATATAAAATCTCCCTCCCGCGCGCGCCATCCATTTGGATCTTAATGAGCGTGACTTAATGCACGCGCTCGTCTCATTTCAGCTGTTTGTATATACTTTCACTCTCAACGACTCCAAAACGCTTCCTCCATCCTTTTACACGCCTTGCTGTCTTTCCCTTTCTCCCCCCCTTTCATTCTTCTCTGTCCTCTGGAGCTCATTAACTTAAAAAAAACATTCCTAACCTAACCCTCGCAGGCAAACGTTCATTTCGAAATATCTTTCTGCCACGTGCTTTGAGCTCAACCCACCTAAACGAACATGTGCGAATAAATATTTTCTCGGTCGCCTTTTCCCGATGATTGTGTCTGAGGGGAAACTGCACAGGGTATAAAATGCTGTCATTTCCATGTTATTTTCGATTGCTGTGTTTAGAAATAGTTTTCACCTTTCAATTTTATTAAAGTACGTGGTAGAGGACCCAAATTTAAGAGCAATTTTCCCCTTTTATAAATTCTGCTTCATTTAAATAGTAAATAAAAAATAAACAAAATATGAACTCCGTTTTCCTTTTACGTTTAAGGTTGACCAAAAAAGTATTCAGCAAAAGGAGGTAAAAGAGTGAGATATCCAAGATAGACGAGTAATGTTATCGATAAGGCGACATTTCATTGAAAACACTTTAATTACAGCGCATGTAACACCACATGATCGTTCATCTTATATATGTATATTTCTCTTACTCCGTCTGCAACAACTTCCACCACGTGCCAACAGATCGCGCCACTGAAGCACCCATGCCGATATTAATCGTTTATATCTCAAAAACGGTAAGAGGTAATAGTTCGAAATTTTCCAGAATTGCTTGATATCAACAATCATATCAAAAGTGATCGACGAAAATATATTTGGTACAAACGACCCGGGTTCGACTCCAGAGAATTATTTCTCATAAGGTAACGCGTAAAAATGGACTTTTCGACGTGCGGGCTCTTCTTCTTTTGGAAACTAAAATCTCATCTTCGATCTTCGGATCTGGACCGTTCTAAAGAAAACATTTTCAAGCCTTATTCTATTCGTCTATTTCGCCTTCAGCTCGAAATCGCTCATGTTTATCGATTGAATGGTAGATTTTGGAAAAATATTGGCATTTTAACGGGATGTTGCCTTGCCTACCAACTATATTGTTAAACCTCGAGATCCTATTGTTACTTCAGTCCATAGAGGTTTAAGCTTTTATTAAGAGAAGGAGGGAAACACGGACGGAGGGAGAAATGATTTTCATAGCAATCTATGTAAACAAAATTCGTTGCGTTATTTATGAGAAGGAATACCTAAAAATCTGAAATACTATTAAAAGAGATTAAAAATCGTAATAATGATCTAAATTCAATATTATTGAAATAGAAACGGTATGAAAATCTGAGGAAGTGATTGACATTTTAATAAACTAACCGAGCATGTAAACATTTTACGGAGTGAATGATTGTGCGATAGCTTAGGGGGGTTAGGTAGAAGAGTGGAGGGCTTGAGAACGGTTTTGGAAATAGGGAGAGAAAGAGAAGTTTAAAAGAATCAAAGCATCACAAAAATAACAATACAAGACTATTTTGTCCGTTCGTTGATCTGATAATGAGTGTCAAGCTATTAAAACGCGAATAACTCAATCAAGGATGTGGATAGAAAATTGGCATAAATAATCTATTTAAATATAAAAATGCTTTGCCGAAAGAAAACTCACGAAAAAACTCCCGAGTTTGACTCCAGAGTAATATTTCTATTCTTCGTAAGATAACACTCAAAAATCGACTTTTTGTCTTGCAGGCTTTTCTTCTTTTGGAAATTAAACTTGGAAAAAATCTGAACTACGATCATCCGATTTGAACTATTTTAAAGAAAAATTAATAAGTCAATTATTCTATTTTTCTTTTTCCGAAATCGCTCATTTGTTTATCTTGACAACCGACTACTGTGAGAAACAAAATCAACATAAATAATGATTGTCAAAATAATTTCTTTAAAGCTAAAAATTCTAATTCCGTTTTTTATTAATTTTATCCCGTCATTTTCGACGGGTAAATGCGCTAGTATTAATATATTAACATTTATTCGATGTGTTTCAGAACTATGTAAATGCCAGTCACAACAAAATAGTGAAGGGGATGAGCACAAATTCTGCTAAGGTGTGCAACGAAGCTTGGATTTTTAAACCTGAGAACGCTTATCTAACCAATGATTCGGAATTATCTGAAATGGAGAAGAGAATATTAAATTAAATTTACACATTTTTTGGTCACACGCACGTTCAAGTCCCCAGTTCGTGTCTGTTTCTATTCGTTTTCGAATGTAAAATAACTATGACTTGAATTCAAGCGTTGGTACAATGCAATGATGAAATTTGTAAAACAGTTGTATAAAGGTCGGAAAATACTAGCGCTTCCATTCCGAAGTATGGTAGTAAAGTTAATTAGATTAATATTTATAGAAAGGACATATTCTCCCTGAATGACTATCGTTACAAAAATTATAACCAACGTTCAAATGTTTAAAAATACACGGCCTTCTGATCGCATACACAATTTTTAAATAAATATCTAATGGGATGTACCATCTAAACTGCTGGTATAACATGCATTTTTATTCCTGTTTATAATCAATGAGAACACAGAGCCCAAAAGCTAAAATTTGATGTCTCCTACGCAGGAAAAGCAGCCAGGAAATAAATTAAGATTCTCAATTTACAATAATTAATGGTGCATAAAAAATAATCTTCTCCATCGGTTTGCTCTATATCACTAATAATAATTAAATGAAGAAATAAAAACTGTAAAACTTTTACGGAAGACGAGCATGAGATTTAAAGCTCTACACCTTAGTCATGCTGGAAGGAAGAATATAATCAGAAATGAAAAGAATATCTTGCACAATAAATTGTAGGTGGCAATCATACTTATTTATTATTTAAAATATAGTTTTGGTAAATTAACACATTTCTGACGAAATTAACATTTTTTCAATCACGTGACGATTCCCGCTAAAGACTCCATTAAAAAATTACCTCCAAATCAAGCTACGAAATTAGTGCTTGTTCAGACCGTTGAAGCGTTCACTTCGAGTCCAGGCAAATGGAAATAAATTCTTCGTCTCTCGCAAAATTCGCCGTTTCGAAGGGAAAACGGCGATATTTTTTGACGAGTCGGCAAGTTGAGTGGATTTTTCCTTGCCAATTTTTTTCCAACGGATGATCATCCTTCAGTTGCAATGGAAGCATAAAAACTGGTTACGCTGGTTATAAACCGGCTACGTTGTTTATTATTTTTCCCAGAAACCAAATACAATTTTACTCTTCAATAACACATCGGCATTAATTTTAAAAAGGTAAAGAATCCTTCGAGTATTTCAAACAAAATTATTTAAAAAACAAACAAAACGTCCCAATAATTTCTTTCGACTAATCTTTGGATAACTGAGACCGTCCAAAACCTTCTAAAAAAGCTTAATGAATGAAACAATGAAACCATTTAAAAATAAACACCACACGCGCCCGTTATATCCGCTTCATTACGAATGCAGTTCAGAAATACTTCTCAAATTATTCAGAGCACCGCTTGCACGAACGTGGAAGAGACATTTCTGGAGAGTTCGGATATCACCAAAGAGCTAATGAAAGACTAAAGCGGATAACGCCATTAAGGGCCACAGGCGGATAAGAGAGATATATAGGGGGTAGTAGAGAAAGATAGAGAGAGAGAACGCTTTACCTCGCTTCCCTCCGTCAAATGCATCGCGAAAACGAATACATCCACGACCCAGAGCCCTTTATTATTTAGCACGCGCGAGATAATAAGCCGTAAGCATTATCGCCGCCCTTTAACACACTATCCACGCCGAAAACAATAAAACACAAAAGCGTATTTATTTTAGGCGAGGCTCATGAAGCGACACCCAAAGAGAAAATATATGAATCTATTTATCTTCTAATTGAAACCAAGTCCTGAGGATCCTCGTATCTCCGACCCGTTTCTATTCCTACTGCTTATTCCTCTCCCCTCCTGAATTGAGTCGTTTCTCTTTATGGATCATAACGACGCGTGGTATCATATACTTATATAGAGCGGTGGGCATTTCCAGAGTTCTCCCGAAACTTTATTTCGCCGCGTTTTCGTTTTGTTTCTTTATTTCTTTGCGGATAAAAAAACCCGGAGGCGAATGTCAAAGTGTCGAGCGCAGTTTTGGAGGAGTTCGATGAGTTATAACGAATGGACGTAAGGGATTAAAAATAGACGAGATCTGTTTTGATAGATGAGAGACTTGAAGAGAGGGAATTAGAGGGGAGAAAAAAGACGCGAGAGATTCTGGAGTTTCGAAGTAAAAGAGTAATCGCTCGGAATCATCTTCGAGCGTTCTCTTAAGAGAAGAAGTAACTTCCTAACGATTCTTTGGCCTAACGATCGCTCCTGGAAGCCAAAAAGACGTTTCGATAAAAAAATATTTAGAATTTATTTCTCGGCGGCGTTTTAAAACCGAGGCGTAAAAGCATCTCGGTAACTTAAAAGTAATTATAAAAATGGTGAACTTTGGAAGCGTAAAAATAATAGCGAAAACTCCCTGAAGGATGACGTAAATTTTCAGACGCTGGCGACATAAAACTAAAGTGTTTCCTTCCGCGAGGGGAGCATTGAAGATTAAATCGAAACTATTTCACAAAAGGAAGTCACGGAGTAGTGACGTCATCGTCTTCGCTTGGAGTTCATTCTTCCTCATTTTCCACTGTACGAGAGTATTTAACTCTAAAAAATATCATTTCATGGGAACACTCAAGCAACCAAGAACCAGAAAAAACGGGCGCCCAAATTTTCGGCAGCCATCGGCGTCTCCCGAATGGGTCACCCTTCGACCTCTTTTATCCCTATGTACGTATTCAAATTCCCATTCGAGAGGAGAAAAAAAACACACCGCGTGCAATAAAACACGAGACCGTCTGCGCATGTTAATTTCATACAAAAACGCGAACGAATTTGGCGGCGCAAGGCAGTGCAGTCTTACCATTGCGACTGCGCCAACCTGGACAGAACCTAAACGGAAGTGACGTAGACGGGAGAGAAGGAGGGACGGGAGGGGGCGAAGAGGGAGGTGCGGAGGAGGATAAGGCGGGGGCGGAGGTCGGAGGGAGGGGTGGAGAAAGAGGGGGGTGTGTTTCGGGAGCCGGGATGTGGCCACCGCCAGTCTCTCTCTCGGGGCGGCCACGTGACTATGAACCCGACGCTTCCCTGCCTCTCCGGTCTACGCCGGTTTCCTAACAGCTCCGGGGACGTCGGCTCCGGCGCCCGGAAACTCGGGCCGTTAAACGTCGGTCGTTTCTGTGGCAAATCCCGGAATGTCGTTTGATGTGTAAATCCACCCGACATCGACTCAGACCGAAGTCAAGTTCCACGGCGAAGTGTGGTTTATGAAAAACAAACAAACAAACTGATCGCGCGTAAAAAAGAGTTACTTCGCGTTAGTCGACCGTCTCAGTCTCAGCGTATTCTACTCGAGGAGTAACGAACGTCAGCTTTCCGCCCACGACTGCCCCTTTTTAAAAAAAACTTCGTTCCGACAACCGAGCCAAAAAAACAGTTTTCCAGGACACTTTGGATTGACGTCATTCCTTTACAAGAAGAGATAAACAAGAAAGAGAGAGGGGGGGGGGAAACTTGTGCGGTCTTTCGTCTTCGTTTATCCGCCCTCTTTTCATAGCTACCGAATCAAACCATTAGCGGGTATAACTGTCGCCACACCTACCTCTACATCTCTCTCCGTCTCCCTTCGTCCTTCTCCATGCCAACTCGTTAGTGAACTGAGTGAGAGGACGTTTGTTTCGGTGAATCTGAAACCGCCAATCACGCATCGATTGGACAACGCCACGCCGACGACTCGACGCACGTCGCATATAAACATTTAAATGGACTACGCGCGGTGTTTGTGCGTGCGTGTGTGAGGATTTTTGTGGCTTTCGTCTCTCTACCTCCCTCCATCTCTCTCTCGCTCTCTCCATCTCTCTCTCTTTTGTTCTTTCGCCGAAAAAAGCTAGTTTGCGAAACACTGTGTATTCTTCGCCGTCGGAGCTACCCGCGTGAGAGACGCAAGTGGATTGTGCGTGTCGGAAAATCTACGGAAGGAAACTTTTGTGAAAACCCGTGCAAGGGAAAATGTAAAAAAAGGGGGAAGGAAACAAAATGCGTGCATAGGTGATTTCTTCGTCCCGTTGACTTCAGGAAATAAGAAAACGCGACTTGATTCCTTTTGATCTCGGTGTGGAAAGTGAAACGGTTGTGAAAAAACGGTGAATCGATCGTTCGTACAAATATTGGCGGTTTAAAAAAATTGTTTATCGATTGTTCCGGACAAGAAAGCTGGATCCAGATGGTGTGAAGGGATTGGTTGTTGGTGTCGTGAAATAATAGATTGGACGGCTTGAAGAGAACACAGCAGGAATTACTACATATCAAAGTAAGTCAAACCAATTCACTGTTGATACTTGAATCCGTCCAAGTATTCGTGACAGGGCGAAGAATCTGGTTAAAACCGATCAATTATTGATAATCCTCTCGCTAATTTGATATAATTTTTTAATTCAACAGGAAACAATCAGGTTATTATGTTTGAAAAAATTCAAGAACAAGCAATTAAAAATGTACTTGCCTTAGATCCATTTTCGGTGAATTACCAATGAAGACGGCTGTTTTGTAGCCGAAATGCGCATATGATTTTTTGACGGTGGTGTGGCTATTGAAGATACCTAAGGCAAGTACATTTTTAATTGCTTGTTCTTGAATTATTTTTTAATTTCAAGGATTTCCGCCTATTGTCTTTAAAAAGGAATAATTCCATAATTTTATGGACGATTACTACCAAAAGAAAAACCATACACTTGCTAAAATAAGAGATCATTCAATTTGTGATGTTTTTAAATAATTGCGGATATAAAACAAAATTTTCAAATTGAATTTGTGGATAAGTGCTAATATAATTTAAGTGTTAAAAATGACTTCAAGGTGAATATACATTATACTATTGCTTGTAGCAATACATGGCGATAAAATTTGCTTCGTGTAATAAAGGAGGCGTAAAAGTATTTCAACATAGATATTTAACAGATTTGCTCGAACTCTACAGTGAAGGAGTACATGAACATCTCTTTGAAAAAGTATATATCTTAATATGCTACATGCCATGATTAATGACGACGTAATATCAACCTTGAAGAAATTTAAGCTAGTTTATGTGTGGAGGAAAACTAGTTACACAAGACGGGTCTAAAAATAACTTAACTTGACAATCTTTCATATGACGATCGGGGTTTTTGAAGGTTTAATTTTGATTTAGATACTGAACTTTTTGACGAAGTGACGTGTTTTTATGGACAATATAAAAAGGTTTGCAGTTGTAATCTTCTTAATTATTGGTTTTGAATAATTAAATGAAAAGAATTATCTTCAGCAAAAACTGTAATATCGCACGAACTTCTTAAAGATGACAAAATCTATGTTTCAACAAATTCACGTTCTTACATCTCTGTTCGTCGATGAACCACAATGAAAGATATGTGCCTAAACCATATTTTTAAACCTATATAAAAAACCTGAGCTTCAGCAAGTTACACGTATAAATGTGTCTTTTACGATATCAATTATTTATGTTACACATGCTAATAAAATGGTTAAGTTAACCAAGTATAAATTTCAGCGGCATATTCTAATTATAATGAAGGATGACCAATGGGTCAGTTGTCTCTGTTAAATAATACACCGTAGTTGAATTTAAAAATTATTTTATTCAATCTTTTCATGCCTACATGAGTAACCTAAATCATATAACGACACTATCATCAGTATATCCCTCTAAATCATTCATAAAATATTATTTGAGGAGAAAAATTTTAGGAAATTGAGATTGAAATTACTCGAACAGTTTTTATGGGCAATACACAATTTTGGAATTTAAGTAATTTTTATCGAATAACTAATTTTCTGGATGCAATTTTAAACTTTATTACGGTCTCATTCACAGAATATTTTAAAGCAAACGTCAACTTAACCTGTTTATGTCCACTGCGATAATTCCTCCGTTCTCTTTAATTTAATTCAATATTATGACCGCAGGACGGTCCTTTCCTAGAAACGACGATAAAAAATACTCGTCCGAATCAAAAAAACAACAACTTCGACGGGAAGCGAAGGAAATGGGATTAACAATAGGCGTTGGTTTATTCCTCGCATGACTACAACTACACCACTGCTTTACTATCTATGTGAAGCGATGGGGGAAAAAAAGGGCATATAAATTTTACCATCTCCGGCGAAAAAATAATACTTCTGAATTTATATGGCGAACATCACCGCCGAAATAAAATTTCGTCGCGAAGAAAAAATATTTTTCCTCTCAGTAAATCGCAAAAATGGAAGAGAGAGAAAAATATATAGATTCGGTTTATGCCACAAACCTTTGTTCCTTCCTCTCTCTCTCTCTCTCTTCCCATAACTGAAAACGGGAAACATTCTCGCATCAATCGCCTCCTTCCGCGCGGATATTACGGTATGGTGCATACGCGAGGAAAAAGCATGTCGAGACGATTTCCTATTTTTTTTAGCTCCTTCCCGTAAGAACTTACGAGGGCTCCTTTCTCTCTCTCTCTCTTTCTTTCACACTCATGACACCTTAAGCTCTTTCCTCGCTTTTTTCCTCTTCAGGCAGGAGAGAAAAAGACAAAAAGGCACTGATATGGGTGGATGGTAGGAGCCAAGTCATGTTTGCACTAGGTGAAAGGTGTTGATAGTTGCGCGCGATAGAAGAGCGAAAGGGGTTGGATTGCGTGGGAAGGAAAATGAGAGAGAGGAAGAGAGAGGCAAAGGTTTTGGAGACGTAGGAAGGGAAGAGAGAGAGAGAGAGAATTCAGAAGGAAGAGAAAAAAGAGACTCCACACGAACGGGATTTGTTCCGAGGGAAAAAACCCTAGAGGAGTTTTCGAGTCGGAAATCCTCGAAACGACGGCCGATTGATCCTCGGGAAAGCGTACGGATCGAGGAGGAAGCATAGAATATAAGGACTAACCGAGCCCACTTGAAACTCGTACTCCGTATGACTATGACGCCTTTTACGCATTCCCATGCCTACCCGCCCATATACAGAGGGAGAACGAATTTTCGTGGACTCGATTTTTTTTTAATTATCACATAAATAGTATATTTCCCTCTTATGAAAAAAGAAAAGCTCGGTCCATGACTTATGACGGGCGTCGGTTTATTAAGAACGATGAAATATAAAAACTGACGAATTCGCGGAATTATTTCGGGCATCAAACGAACAATTATCCCCCTCCGGGAACGAATGAGGTATAAAACGATTTACGACGAGATGAAGAAAATACACGTTTAATCCCATAATTCCAAGCGCGCAACACGTCCCGGTTGACAAGCGACGAGGCTCGGGGCCCGAGTAAAAATTGCGTCGCTCGGAACTGCGGACGTGAAAGAAACGAACGAGGCATGCGATAGGGGCGTACTAGACGGACAGACGGACAAAGGGAGAGGGAGATAGTGGAGAATGGTAATGAATTAATCTTCTATGGAGAACAATCTGCGACCCGAGCGCGATTTTAATGAGCGCAAAACGTAAAATCGGATGTAGGAAATCCGACGGGGAATCGATTTGACGCAAGCGATATGGCCAAGGTATTAATTAGCGCTTTGATTATCCGATTTAATTACAGTCGGAGATGTTTTTTTATATTTTTTTAACGTTTCCGTAGATGAAAAATAAACTCTATCCAGCTGTCGGTTAGAAGGAGAGGCTCTCTCTGGTGGATTCGCTCGCGCAGAAACAAACGCGATTCGTTTCGCGCGGCAATTATAGATCGTCCACCTTATCGGTTATAACTCGCACGCGATATTGCGGTTTTCCGACTGACCGCGCTCTCACACGCGAATCGTATTTCGGAATACCCGAGTTCCTACTTGATAGCGCGGTTGGAACCGAATCGGAGGGAAACAAAAGGGAACCTTTATTTTTTTTCGTTGCTCGAAAAGAAAGGAAGAGGATGCAAAGCGACTCGAATAACGGATTATTTTTTGATTGATCACCCCCGCCCCCCCCAGAGGGCGTGGTGGGATGAATCGCGCGACACACAAAAGATTGATGCTTCGCTTATTTCCTACGCTATCGCCGTGGCGTGGTTTTTGAAAAGAAAAAAGGAAAACGGAAAAAAACTTTGTAAAATTAGTTAAGGGACAGTATCGCGAATCGCAGCCATCATTCCGTCGGCGAAGTCTTTGCAGAAACGTGTGGAATTTTAAGCGGTTATTTTTTTGACGCGATCACGCAGTGCAGATACTGTGTATTTCTACGCCCGGGGCAAATATTCATGTGTTAACTACTCCCCTTCCATATTGGCCGTACGAAATTTAATTTTTTTAATAAAACGAGTCCCTCTCCAAATTGACGCAGCAAGCACCAGCGCTTGAATGTTTATTTGCTATCTTTTGTTACTATTATAAAAAGTTTATATTCGTGGATTGTGGCGACCCTCACAAGGCTACGCCCGAGGCGGTCGCCCCGGTACCCCCACCCACGTCCCGGCGCAGCCTTCCATGATACGTCGAGGGTGAATTGAAGAAAATTAAACTTCGCGATTTCATTAACGAATCTGTTAATTTTCCGCCGTTAATCTATTCCGTCTACATCTTCCCGGCCGAGTACGCGTCTTCGATCGGTAAAAAAACGTGCTTCCTCTCCTCCGTCGGCCTTTCGGCGCAGTTTCGAGTTAAAACCGGATCGATCGGGTGATACCACATCGCAAAAGACGGTTCTCGGATAAACATCTATTCCGAAGAAAGATATCATAGGAACGAACTTTATAAAATAAAATAAAAAAATCTGATGTGGCCCCCAAATGACTTTCTCCATAAAAATTCCAAATAGGTTACATAATAATAAATATTTTAATAAATTGCGAGAAAATATTAGACTACAAAGAACAGAAATAAACTCAAACTATAGCCTTCTGATATTGGATATAGCCACAAAGCTCCAACAATTATGAAAAGAAAAAGGAGCGTTGCTAAGACGTAACTAAGCTTTAATTGTTAACTATAGTCGTCGGTAGGTGGCGTGGTGGTGGCAGCTAAGAATATAAGGTATCTCTTGAACAATACATTATATGGAAAACATTTTCAAACAAACATTGTAGTAAATTAAAATTTGTACAACTTTTATTCCGATACATTTTTGAATTTATCAAGCATTAAAGCAAATATTTCAAAATAACAGATAAGTTACAAGAGTAAACACCCACTTTCGGTTGACCGATATCTACCAAAAACTAATTAGTTCTTCTGACTTTTATAAAAATGTTAAATATAAAATTTCGCGCTGACCTGATTAATAGTTTTTGTTCAGGGGATCTCAAAACGTGTATTTCCGTTGAAATCTCGAAGTCGATTTTTTTCACGAATACCATACTTTCTCTATACTTCGCATATGGAGAAAATAAAAATAAACTGACGCCCTCCGTAAAACACGGGCGAGACAAAAATTTGGGAGAATCGCCTCGTGACGAGAAGCATCGCGAGAATGCCGTTCGGTTTTTTCTTTTTTGTCCTCGTTCGAATTTAAGGGAATCCGATACTTCCTTCGGCGAGGTAGCCGATATCGAACATCGGTCGGAGGAACGCATTTTTTTTTTAAGACCCGACTGTTCTCCCCCTAGGAGGAGCGACAATTTCGAATAATTTCGAGAATAATATTGTCGAACCGCGTTGGAGGTCGAAAAATTTCTTCTCTCTCTCTCTCTCTTTTGGTGCTGAAATAAAAGAAGGCGCCGCCGACGTTTACTGCGTCGAGTTTTGCGGGAAAATGGATCTTTTGGCTCGAAGCCTTTCGCTCTAACGCATTCTCTGCGGTCTTTGGGGAATCTAAAGAGATGAGTTTTCATATCGTTTTTTGCGTCTCGAGGGTATCGATATTTTAAGGATTAATTTTCGAAAGTCATTGGCGAGAAATGAATATAAAAATAAAAATAACCTAAAGAATCAACCCACTACTGTCGTCTAGAAATTTGGGAAAGAGAATTTGAAATTGAACTCACCGTGCGACGACATACGTGTACGCCAGGATTGTTGATCCGTTCCCGTACTAAGATAGCAGCTATTGAGGCTGAGGAATTGGCTCATACCGCGTCTCTGCTGCGGATGGTGACTACGATCCCACATCCTGAAAAGAAGGCTTATTCCCTCAATCAAACAAATCATTACATGATGTACACCAGGGGTGTTTACTATTTCTGGGTATAAGATCTACTTTTCTTACGGTTACCCAGCCGATTTTTCCACAAATTTAAAAAAGAAATGATATACACAAGAAGAACTTTTAATATCGGTTAATTAACCAACTAATCGAATTGACATTTTTTTATTGTCATACCATAGTAATTCGTACAAAATATTCATTTTTTGAACTTCCGGCGGTTTGATCATTTGTGGGACTGGATGCGAACCCTTTGATGGTGCGACACTGCTCTTAAGAGCACAGGGATAACTGCATTCAAACGACATTTTGCCTGTTTTTTTTGTCTGGCACCACCTTCAAGCCGGCCCCGGAGGCTAGGAATCTATATTATTAGTTTTCGCAATGGAAGGCTTTAATTTTTAACTTATATATTTTACAAAATATTTCTTATCCGAAATTTCATATACTTTTTCATTTTTAGATTGTGGACGAATTATTTATTACTTCGCTTGAGATCGACCAAAAATGACTCGGAGATCTCGATCGCAAAAGATGCAAATAGCTACATACAGAACCGGAACAAGGTATTTTTGCGCCCTAGGCAAGGTTTGAAAATCACGTCCCCTTCCTAATGAAAGCATACAATACAAAATTTTACCTCTCAAAATGGCAGCTTATTGAACGCTCTTTACCAGCGAAGCGATTTTAGCGGAACGCCTCATGGGCAGGTTCCCTTCGTCAGTCACCATGTTTCCTCCCCGAAACTACTGGGCGGATGATGTTCATGAAATTTGGTATTTAGGACTGGAGGGCAAGGAAAATAAGGAAATGGCATAAAAGGTCCGCAAAACTCAATAAAGAGTGCAAATATGAAAAAAACGGATAAGTGACAAGAGTAAACACCCACTTCCGGTAGACCGATTTTTACCAAAACTAATCAGCACGTTTTCCTTTAACAAAAACGACAAATAGAAAATTTCACGCTGATCTGATTAATAGTTTTTGAGTTAGAGCACCCACAAAAATCACGGTCACAGACATACACACAGACACACACAAAACTCACACACAGACATCATCGAGAAAATAGTCAAAACGTGTTCAGGGGAACTTAACACTAGAACGCCCGGATTTCGCCGATCCCCTATTCCGCCCATAGGAGTCATTTCGTCTCTGTGGCTCAAAACTCTGAAAAATTGGTATGATGATGTCGAAATGACAGGTAAAACGATTTATTTGACTTAAAACATAGCTTTTATTCGCTTTTTAATGCAGAACAACAGTTATAAAATTTACAGTGTGCCCTAAATGCGTCGTATGCGGTAATATCCACGAAAGGCACTTTCCATTAAAAAACACCCAGCGCAAGTGCATTCAATATTTCCTGTGCATTTTCCACACACCACCTTCTTACACGACACGCATTTTTAGGCCACTTTCCAAAACATTGAAATTGTCTTACGAGATCGCCTCGGTATCCGTGTGCATGTTTCCCCCACTAACATCTTCTTCATGAATAGACCGATTTCCATGAAATTCTCGAAGACTATCTCCGGGCCATTATTTATATTCCGAATTTACAGGTCCCGAGTTCGATTCCAGGTGAGTTCTTTCCCCATTTGATTTACATTGTCAATCTAAAATCCGTCATGCAGAGAGTTTTTCTTTTGCATTTAAAAATATTTTAGAATTATGATGTCGGAGTGGGATGCGTATTGTTCTAAGAGGAAAAAGTGAAGAATTTTATCACGCAATTTTGATTTTAGATCGTATTTGTTTGAATTTCTCTCAAAAACTTTCGTTTCGGCGTTTTGAAAGCTATTTTTTCGATTTGTTCCAATGTTGATGATTATTGCCGAACTCGGCTGGAGCATGGCCGAGTGTACATTCCAGCCGTGTTTCGATTCATAGCTATCGGGGTAACAATCTACCCCTAGGTCGATTTATACCTATCGAAATTGCGGCGAAAAATATGAATACTACATATTGTTGTCAGTAACCATACCGACTCTGTAAACAACAACAACTTCTTCTTGTGTAATTCTTGCGGCATCTTTGGTGAGAGAATTTTGTTGGTCTTGATTTTTTATATATTAAAATTGTATTCAAAGAAAATGAAGCGGATTCATTTTTTCCAGAACTACTTGTGTCTCATGAAAACATTGATACTGGAGGAGGTTTTATCAAAATCGGTCATTTGGTTGCTGAGATATCTTCAAAAACCTAAATTTGTATGGTGACCAACAACTCGTAAAATAAATTGTTAAATAAAAAATTCAATATTTCTTTAACATCGCTTCTGATATATCGTTTTGCAATGCCTCGACATTATAGACATTTATATTGATCTTTTTTGACATGATAACGTAAACCGTAAAGAACGTCTTTGGAAGCTTAGTGTACCCTGACATCGAGTATACCTTTCCATTCTTTTTTACAATGTATAAGTAAAATAAAATATCTAAAATACAGTGACGTACCGGAAAATGTGGAGGACCCCCGCCTAAACAAAATTGAAGTCCCGGAAAAAATTTAAGGGTTCCGCTTTGGCCATGCCCCTCTCCCGCCGCGTGGGGGTGCCCGGTACGCCACTGATAAAATATATTTAGCATGTGAAACGATACACTTAAAATTTCCAATTATCATTTGTTAAGTCCTTAAGCGCGCTGCGCCCTAGGCGGGTGCCTCGCTAGCATAGCAGTTGTCCTGCCTCTGTCAAAATGTAATCATACCGTAGTCTTGGAAATAGAGCTAAATTGAAGAAGTGCCACGGGTGTCAAATTTTGGAACTACGTAATTTGAACAGCAAACTCGGTGATTATCATTCTAATATTTTATTTACATTGCAACCCATCACAATAACTTTCTGGGTTGGGTTAGATTAACATGATACTCAATAAAAATGCCATGGCATACCAGTGTAAATGACTCAAAATTTCCATTTTGGGATTTACTTGGTAATTTGGTAATACGTAATTCCCTAAATGTCGGTTTATGGCGCCACATTGAGGAGGGGCAATTAAAACAATTCCTCCGCGGCCTCGAATATAAGGTCTCTAATTTCAGAATTCTCTCAAAAGAATAATAAGATGGAATAAAAGTGATAATTTTATGTCAAATTGCCTAATGGGTAATCTTACACAAAAACGTACCAAAAATGCAATACTTTCATTTAGGAGAAAATATGTAGATTGTCACCGTTTATCAGCAGATGGCTGCTATCTCAGTAGTACAAAATGGATTGAGCGTAAAAGGGAGAAGATGTTTTCGGTCGTAATAGGGTTTTCAGATAACTTTTTAGGAAAAACAACGCCTATAGGACCAATGTGGTATACAAATTTGACATATAAAAACAGGACTACAGTTAAAAAACGCGAAAATGAATGTTTGATAATCGAAAGTGGAATCTCAAAACGATAGCAATCTCGGCAAACAAATGAACGCTTTATCGTTCTTTTGCGTTAGCAATCATTTTTTTGTCAAGCGGACACCACATGTTACTCTGCAAAAAAGTGGACTTCCCTTTGTCTTGTATTAATTACCGGACCGAAACGTCAGCGTGCACTTAAAGCATTTTCTCGTTTCCCTGACAGCGGCGAATTCAATTGAAACGGGAACTTTTATTTTATTTCGAACAATTCGAGATTGACGCGAAGTCCATCTGTCAGGATTAATAAATCTAATAATTCGATTTCAACTTTGAAGTGAATTCGCTTAAAAAATTATTAGTAGCGAGGTGGTTTTAATGTAGAGATTTTGTTTCAGATACATGGCTTTAATTGTAAAAAAATGGGAAAAATGGCCTTATAATTTCATAATTTAATTTTATGGTAGGCATACAAAATATCCTTCAGTTGAAGGGAATTTTAACTGGATTATCTATGCGCGTAATTCAAAACTTGATAGAATCTCAATTACGAAAAGATTTATTTCATCAATTTCCCCGACACATTACAAAATAGTCCTTCCTCCTTACATGTAGGGATTATCAATATCAGCGAATTATTATTGTAGTATAATAAAATCAATATTCATAAATCGTGAGAATAAATGTTAAATTATTTTCAGAGCTCTCAGTGGACATATATATTCAATTCAACATAAAATTAAAATCATAGATCTTTGTTAACTACTAGCAAGTACATAGCAGGAGTAATTAAATAGCGCAGATAAGTTTAGGTAGATAAGATGCGGATTTGATTTAAAAGGAGTCATCCTCAGTGCTAATTCACTTATCTTTGGTCCCAAGGAAGGGTAGGCGAAAGAAATTTAATCCTGACAAGTTTATGTTATAATATGTTTATGTCGATGGGTTATATTCACAGTATTATAAATTTGTCTATTATTTTCCGTTAAATGTACTAAATCAATAGTATTGTGATATAGATTACTAGCAGAAAAACCGGAGGTATTTCTGATTAATACTCTGAAAAGCTACCAATAATCTTTACGACTTCGAAGCCACTTCGACCTTCGCAATTCTAAATAAACTGATGTGGGCAACACATGTCTTTCTCCATATTTATATGGCAAATTACATGTTGTGAGCTCTGGGATCGTTGTCAATATTTACTTCCGGTTGACAATTAAGAAAAGAAAAAGGATCGTTACTAAGACGTAACTAAGCGTCAATTGTTAACAATAGTCTTCGGTAGGTGGCGTGGTGTTGGCAGCTAAAAATATAAGATGCCTCTTAAACAATGCATTATATGGAAAAATGTATCAAACAAAGGTTGTAGAAAATAAAATTTCCTACAACTTATATTCCAATACATTTTTACATTTCATCATCATCATAGGTAGTCTGTCCGTAGACAGGTCCGTGATTATTTTTAGTTAAACCTGGTTCTCCATACACTCCTATTTTCCGCTGTCCTCTTCATATCTTGATACCTCACTTTCCCTTTCATATCGTCTATCAGCTGAAACTTTTTCCTACCTCTTTCCCTTTTCCCATCCAGTTTTCCTTCTAACACATCTTTAATCATACTCTCTCTCTCCACAGGTAATGTCCAACCAAGTTAGCCTTCCACTTTCTGATAGTCTGTATAATCATTCGCTTCTCTCCTATTCTTCGTAGCACTTCATCATTTTTCATCCTATCTGTCCATTTTATCTTCAGCATTCTCTTCCGAGTCCACATTTCAAAGCTTTCCAAGTATTTTATGTCATTTTTCCTTAGCGTCCATGTTTCTGCCCCATACAATGCTATACTCCATACGTAGCATTTTATCAACTTCTTGCGGATATCTTCCCTTATATTCCCTGTAAGTAGTAGTTTCTTTCTCCTGAAAGCCGCTTTTGCTTTTCCTATTCTAGTTCTGATCTCATCCGTGCATTTTGCTTCTCGTGTTATGATGCTTCCAAGGTATTTATATTCTAAAACTTGTTCTAAAGGCTTTCCCCCAATACTAATATTCAGATTCCCTTCTTTACCCGATATTCGAATGACCTTGGGATTTTTTCTGTATTTATTTCCATAACGTATTTTCTACCTGTTATCACTAGTCTATTTATCATTTTTTGTAGCTCCTCTTCCTTTCTTGCTAGAAGTACTTGATCATCTGCGTATTTTACTGTTCTTATAATCCTTCCTCCAATTTTGAAATCTCCTGTGCCTTCTAAAGCTTCTTGCATTAGACTTTCTCCATATATATTGAATAGGGTTGGCGATAGGCAGCAGCCTTGTCTTACTCCTCTACCGATATTTATTCCGCAGGTGTCCACATTCTCAAACCTGACCTTTACAACTTGATTCACATATAGATTCCTAATCAGTCTCCTGTCTTTCCAGTCTACACCTATATCCTTTAATATCTTCATCAACTTTACCCAATTTACTCTATCAAAGGCCTTCTGCCAGTCTACGAAACATGCGCAGATATCTTGACTGTACTCTATTGCCCTTTCTGATATGATTCTAATTACTCCTATAGCATCTCTAGTTCCTCGTCCTTTTCTGAAACCGAATTGATCTTCCCCTATTATTTCTTCTGCCTTTTTCTCCAGCCTTTTATTAAGAATCCTCGTGATGATCTTCGATGTGTGTGACAGAAGGCTTATCGTTCTGTAATCTTTACACTGCATTTCCTTTGGCTTCTTCTTTAGAGGGATCATTGCTACTTCTAGGAAATCCCGAGACCACTCTACCGTGTCGTATATCTTATTAATTAATTTCGTTATCGCTTTTAGTCCTTCTGATCCTATGACTTTAAGTATCTCAGCCGGTATTCCATCGCTGCCGGTGGCTTTCCCTTTCTTTAGTTCCACTATCGCTTTTTCTACTTCGCTCTCCATAATACTTGGTCCTAAGTTGTCTTCTTCAATGTTTTCCTCATCTTCCAGGTCTATTTTTCCCGGTCCTGCCTGTTTGCTGCATAATTCCTTAATGTATTCGTCCCATACCTGTGCTACATCCTTTGCTTCTGAGACTATCTTCCCATCCGTATTCATAATTCCCATGCCATGAATTCCATTAGATTTCTTATCTTCTAACTCGAGTGCTCTAGTGTACATCATATGGTACCGTCCTAACTTCTCCATTCGTTCTATTTCATCACATTTTCCTTTTATCCAATTTTCTCTAGCTTTTACATTTATCAAATATTAAAGCAAATATTTCAAAATAACGGATGTGACAAGAGTAAACACCCACTTCCGGTCGACCGATTTTTACCAAAAACTAAACAGATCTTCTAACTTTTATAAAAATGTTAAATATACAATTTTGCGTTGACTTGATTAATAGTTTTTGAGTTAGGGCGCCCACAAAAGTATATCACATACAGACAGACAGACATCATCGAGAAAATAGTCAAAGCGAGTTCAGGGGATCTTAAAACATGTATTTCCGTTGAAATTTCGATTTCGATTTTTTTCTTGAAAACAATACTCTCTCGATACTTCGTATATGTAGAAAGTAAAAACAAACTGAAAACACTTTTACAATACTTCCTCATAGGCTATGTTGACGGTCTTGCTACTAGGCGAAAGAATATACAAATTATTTCGGTTACTTATTCTAGAGCATATTACGCATAATTGATCACGAGAAAAGCAATGTGCACATAATTACACTCTGACCACATTACGTTATTGACATTGGGCTTTATTAATTGTCATCACAGAACAAATTTTTACTTGAAATTGAAGCTGTTTGAATTCAAAAGGGTAGTCGCTAGGAATTCAAGGGATACGTGTTATAAGAACACAGTCCTTTTGCACATCCTGTTGAAATTACTGCTTCAATAACATGGGGATTTAAAGTTTGAATCTGCAAATGGATTCCATTACAAAGATTTGGAGCATTCAAATTCTGCAGCAATATAATTGGCGCACCAACGTTCACCGCTAATTTATGAGGAGTTATATCTGGACGGTTCTGTGAACAATTAAGTTGCCACGAGAACGATAAAATTTTGAATAACAAACTTGAAATTTTGTTACTAAAAGTTTAATTTTGAACAAATTTGAAATTTGACGTTAATAAAATGACATTTCATTTTTTCATGCGTTCGTGGGCCCAAGGGCCGAATTTCTACGATGATTATTAGTAATTTAAAATGTAAATAAAGAATACTCTGCGCTCATTTTCATGCTATCCCAATAGGGAAAGAAAACCTTCCTGGAATCGAACTTGGGCCCTTGAAATGGGGTGTAAACAGGCACCTTTCTCTTTTTGGATACATATAAAAGAATGTTATTCCAGGTTTTTTCGTTGCAGCCCTTTACGTTTTCGAGTTTTTGGATCAACAGACCGATAAACAAGGTCGAAAAGAACAGATGGGATCGGGAAAAAATCTTCCCTAAAAATGAAAAATTTTGGAATTTCGAGTTTTTCCCGTCGATTGTACCCAATGATCCACCATAATGCCGATTTCATTTCCTCCTATGCAAGAAGCAGCTATTTCTAGCAGACAAAAATCAGCCTAACTAGTTTTGCGTAAATAGCCCCGTGAAAAACGAGGCTTCAAAAGATTCCTTTGTTCAATCATTTATTATTGCCCAAAGGCTTTGATGAAAATTTCCCAATGATTGGAAAGATCGAGCCGAATCCTAAACTAGGGATAATTGAACCCTTAATAGGCAATTTACTATATGATCATGGTTTCCGCCGAATTCCTTTATTCTCCCGGCACTTTTCGACTTCTGATGGAAGTTAACAGTAACTCGAACAATTTCCGTATCTAGACTGCCTCAACAAAGAAGCAGACTCAACCAAAATTGTAAAGCTACGAAAATAGTAAGTCCTGGATTAGCCCGGTGTGGATAACTGGTCAACAAAGAAGTTAAACTAAACCAAACTAAGAAAAGTAATAAACAAGTGATGTAATTGATGGAATGATATGATCCGAAGATCCTATGCAGACAGGCATAAGCTGTGAAAGTTGGAACAATTTTTGAAACGAGAAAAAAGTCTGCTATGACCGGGAATTGAACCCGGGTCTTCCACTTGCCGGGCGGATATTCTACCCCTGAACTATCGTAGCAGAACATTTTCTCTCGTTTCTGAACACGGATGTTTTCCTTGGTAGGACGGGAACTAGCCAAGCTAGTATCAAACTGCCCCGACAGATGTCCTCGAAGAGAATCATCGAAAGAAACTCCTACCTCTCAAATGGTGAGATTGCCAAACATGAAATTGATGGAATGATATGATCCGAAGATCCTATGCAGACAGGCATAAGCTGTGAAAGTTGGAACAATTTTTGAAACGTTTTTTTCTCGTTTCAAAAATTGTTCCAAGTGATGTAATAGCAATGAATATTTTAAAATTTTAGAATACCTTTTCTTTTCCGGTAAATTATAGATCGAATTTTTAAGATTTCGAGATAGTTATCTAAATATACACAAGATATTAATTTCAACAAAACAAGTTGCTACAAAGAGAAAAATAACAGGTCAAATCAAGTTAAATACCCTTCTCAACGTTATTTGAGATTTCGTATTATCTATATTGCAATAATAAGGCTAAAACGGTGAATATTATCATATATCTCTAATCAAAAGCATCAGTAAAAATAGTTTTTCGGGTCTTTTAGATAAATTTAATAAAAGTTTAATAACTTTTATGGAATATGCCGGGAACCAATACAAATTAACACCGAAGTCATTATTCCTAGCACGATTACAAAATTTATATTTAACCTTCAATTGATCATATTTGAGTTTCAACGAGTAATCCGTAAAATTTTACGCTTGAAATGCCTCCATTGATAGAATGCTTATTTATTAATGGTAGTGATTAATTTACTTTACTGGCGATCAACTGACAGCATTAGCGTACTAAAGGTAGGAGTCGTATTTACGCTAGCGTAATTGACCGGCAAATATGACGGGTACGCGTGAATTAAGTATAAGTTCAAAATGAAATAAAAATTAATGAAACCAACTTTTATAAACACTAAAAAGTAAGCATTAAATATAAAATTCACATAATTTAGTGTTTCAGAGAGTAAAAATAGTTTTCGGCTAAAAGAAATTTTATGACAAAGAAATACATGATGCTATACAATTCTTATGCATCCAAAATTATTTTTAATTTATGGAACATTTAATTTTGTCTCTCCCTCTCTGTCTCTCACCTTTTTTCTTTCTTCCACTCTCTCTTGTATTAAAGCATTCAAAGCCCGCATTCCTTACGCATATAAGGATTAAGGTAACAATACAATCTCGATGTTTAACAATGACACGGTCGACAAGGCAACGTATCGTTAAAAATCTTAAGATTTTCATATAAATATGATTTAAACGTAGAACTTGAGCGATTTTGTACCGTAGGTAAACTGCGACGATAAGAATAACAAACGTTATTTATCTTTCTTTAGAACGGTCTAGATCCGAAGATCGTAGATCAATACTTTCTAATTTTAATTTGCAAAAGAGTAAAAGTCTAATTGTAAGTCGAAAATTCGATTTTTACGTATTATCATACGGGAAATGGCATCCCCCCTCCACTTTCTCCCACCCAGCCAAAAAAATCAAAATTCTGGCCCCTAGGTGCAGATCCACATGGTCCCATTAGTAAGTGCACCAAGTTTTAAGTCACTAAGTTTCTTGGCTTTCGAGAAATGCTGTCCACACACAGCCTTTTTAGCCAATAGTTTCGTCCGTGTGTCTGTTTGCCCCCCCTCCTCCCTATTAACTGTTGAACCAATAAACCGATTTTAATGACGGTGGAAATCTCTTCCTACTAGGGCTGATCTTTTGAGGATATTTTTTGTTGCGAAGATTGAAAACCCCGGGTTCGATACCCGTTTGATTTACATGGGAAATTTGAAACCCATCGTGCAGGGTATTTGTCGTTTGCACATTAAAATATCTTAGAATTGTAATATCGGGGCGGGATTTGTTCTATTCTCTGAGGAAATGAATGAAGATTATAATTTTTATCGTAGAATATTGCTTGTCGATCGTATTTCCTCTAATTTTGCATAAATACCGGCGTTTTTACTCTCTCCATATACGTAGTAATGGGGAAAGTATTGTATTCATGAAAAAAATCGACTTCGAGATTTCAAAGGAAATAGACGTTTGGAGGTCCCCTGAACACGTTTTCACCATTTTCTCGATGATGTCCGTGTGTGTGATAGCTTTTTTGGGTGCTCTAACTCAAAAACTATTACTCAAATCCACGCGAAATTGTATATTTAACATTTTTATAAAAGTTAAAAGAACTAATTACTTTTTGGTAAAAATTGGTAAGCGAGAAGTGGGTGTTTACTCTTGTAACTTATCCGTTATTTTGAAATATTTGCTTTAATACTTGATAAATTCAAATATGTACTAGAATAAAAGTTGTAGACAATTTAATTTACTACAATGTTTGTTTGAAAATGTTTTCCATATAATGTATTGTTTAAGAGATATCTTATATTTTTAACTGCCACCACCACGCCACCTACCGACGATTATTGTTAGCAATTGGTGCTTAGTTACGTCTTACAATTAGTCACGCTCCTTTTTCTTTTCCTAATTGTTGGAGCTTTGTGGCTATATCCAATATCAGAAGGCTATGGTTTGAGTTTATTTCTGTTCTTTGTCAAGTCTAAAATTTTCTCGGTTTCTTAAAATATTTATTATTATGTAGCCTATTTGGAATTTGTAGAAATATTACAGATATGGAGAAAGTCATGTGGTGGCCACACATCAGATTTTTTTGTAGTTTTTATCACTCATTACGAGAGTGATGCCATCCCAACGACTATTGTTGGACTCGAATTCGATATAGTGATTCCCAATCTGTGGTCCGCGGACCCCTAGGGGTTCGCGAGGCTACTACAGGGGGTCCGCGGAAAAATAACATCCTTAATGCTATGCTCCGCAAATGTATTTGTTGAGGTAATCAATGAGAATGACACAAAATGTAAGGTGTGAAGATTACAAACGATTGCTGAGTGCGTATTATTCCATTGGTATCACATTAGATTTCCACATAAGATGGAGTGTAAAAATAACTAGCAGGACGATGTGGTCCGCGAAATTTTTGAAGGTTGAAAAGGGCTCCACACACTCGAAAAGATTGGAAACCACTGATCCAATACATACACGCGTTATTTTTGCCGCACAAATACGCGTGATCAATTTAGTTTTCCATTCGAATGTATTTGTAATATTTTACAACGCTAAATTATGAAATTTGGAAACACAAAGAGCAACATATCCGAGGTGATTTTAAAGCTATTAAAACCAATATAAGTATTAAATAAATAATTAAATGGAAAGTAGGCATCATAAGTTCCTTTTGAATAATCTTTTAGTCACATAGATTATCGCTCAGCAGAATTGTTAATCTGGCATTCTCGGTCTAACGGAATTAAGAAGTTGCATTTAATTTAGTCATTCTCGAAATATGAGAATTTGTCTTCTTAATTTAGTTTACTTACAATTTGATAAATAAAGAATTCGTGGTAATATGAGTAAAAATATCTTCTCTCGTAGATAATGCAACGTATTTTGGGATCCTTTATGTCAAAATATATACGGTAAAATATCAATATTTTCACTGCCTTATTAATGCAGGCTATAACTAAAATTTACAATTTAGTTAATGAGAACTAATCGTCATGATTTCAAAAGAATAGAATAGATAGCAAAAGGAACTACTAATGTGAAAAAGCCCATTTAATTGGACAGAAGCACGACTTTAATTCTACGAGTTAATCATAAACCCAAGAAAAACTATGCATCTGGAGTTTCTAGGTAGAAATCGGGAAAACTTGTGAAATAGGCCGGAAATCAAGCCCGGTTCTTCCATTTCCCGAGGAGATGCTTTAACCAGCTAAACTATCCAGACAGTAAAATTCCGCTGAGGAAGGGCTTAGAAGACAGTAAACTTTAAAACCCAAAACGTCCTCAATCGCAAAATAGAATTCCATTACTTTATCAAAAATAGGCAAGATAAATGAATTTTTAATTAATCCTTATACATGTACATAAAAAACTTCAAACCTACATTACACCTTATACGACAGGGAGTTGGGACTATGTTGTGAACTCCATTGCCACGCATGGTGCCCAACGAAAGATATGCAAGTAGAGTGAATGGACAGGAAGTTAATATTACCAAGAAAAAAGTCATTCTTTAAGCATATACGAATCAATCTAAAGATAATCATTGAAATTTCTTACGCCTCTGACGTCAGTGGATGTACTCCAATGCAGTTGGTGATCGAAGAAACTCGAACGCAATAAAGGAATAAGATACTATGATAAAATCAATAATCCTCGAGAGAAACTCGCTTTTCCTTCTTTTCTTGGACCTATTGGAGGCGGCAAGGGTATTTTTTCATGTGATCAGCGTTTGTGAAGGGTGGCGAAATGGTGGCTTTTTCAGGTGAATTCACGTAACTTCAGACCCTATAAGGAGATAAATACGTACAACAACAAAAGTGATCCTTTGCTTAATGACGGTAAATGATGTCGATCTTAAAGTTAAAACAACAATGAAATTCTCGTTTTTATGGGGTTTACTCAGGTCATCCGGGAATCGTTTTTTTAATCTAACGGTTAACCTCCAACAGATGAGTAATTCCAACCAGCACCTTGGGAAGCCTTTTGACAGGGACGCTCTAAATGACGTACGTGAGAGGATTTTTCAGTTCGTTAATGTTGTTTGTAATTGGAGAAGAAGATAGGGTCAGCGAATCCATATTTCCAACATCGTTACGTCAATTAGAAACGCAACACCAGAGGAAATTTACTGCGAAACGAAATTACAGAAACTTCACAGCAGATTTTACAGAAAATATCAACGAGATACTATTAAGTATTGCAAATCTAACGCCCGTATATTAAAGTACTATTGAGAGTGCGATCACACTTACATAAAATGATACTTTAACAACAAAGTAACTAAAATTCTTTTATTTGGGCTCATAGATCGAGACGTGCGAGGTAAATAAACATAAATGTCTTTTATACCTGAGACTAATTACTCATTTAAGGATAAAAAATTAGATCTTCCAAAATTATATATCAACTTATTGCTTGCATTTATGGGTGTAAATGAGTAAGCGTATGTAAACATGGGACTAAAATAACATAAAGAGAGAAAGACAGAAGACAGTAGCACTAAAACATTCATAGTGGCAACTTGAAACAAGTAAAGAAAAGCAAACATTGGGAGACTCTGAGGTTCATCCATCCAGTAGTTGCTAGAGAAAGCTGGATGTACGTTAGTTAACTTACACATATGTGTATATATATTTGTGTGTAAAACTTCATATTTGTTAGGCAATACAATACAACTGCATGTCTAATTTAAATAGAAGCCACATATTTTTAATTTACTCTTCATGATTACATGAAAACCAAACTATAAACAAAAACCATAATTACATAACGACCATCATGCAACACTAAATATAATTTTGCACGTTTTTTTCCCATTCATATCGGCATTGTTTGAAAATAAAAGCAATATAAAAAAATGCGCATCCATTCATGCGGAAGAATAACGAAGTTGAAGAATCATGCGCCTCGGTACAGTTTATGGTTTCAGACTTTATCCATTGGAAGAAAACGAAGAATTATCAAATAAAAGATTCTTAGACGCGCTGTTTTGAAATTGTTCTAGCGGAAAATAATTCGTCAGCCGCAATATTCAGACAAGAGAACGAAGAAGAGGTGGCAATATCTTCTGTCGTGGCAAAAGGGCACACAAACTTGCCCCCCCCCCCCCCCCCCCCCCAAGAAACTTATAATACCAAACGAAACATCAACAAGTTTTCTCTCAGAAACAGCCGCCATCTCCCCTTTACGCCTTTATAAGGGCGACGACAACCGACAATGCTAAAGAGAAATTTGCACACCAAAAGCTTTTGAGGGTGATAAAAGCCGCGAATTCGAAATTAGTCCCACCGCACTCGTTATCCATTCAAAAGGATTTTCCTTCCAAAAGCAGCGATCTTCGCGGTTCATCCGAAAGCCGAAATTCTAAGCCCCTTTTGCAGCTGTGATGACCTCCCCTACCCGCGTGCACTCTCTCCCCGTCTCTTCCTCCCTCTTTTATTTATCCTTCGTCCGTCCCATCTTGTCTTTCCATTTAGCGATTCTCTCTCTCTCCCACTCTCTTTTTTCTTAACGCAACATTCCCTGCATCATCCCCTTTATCGACTGACATCCTAAACTCTATATTATCTCTCTCTCTCGCTCCCGACCATTTGCCAGCTTCTTCCACTGCATAGACATTTCTCTCTCTCCCTCTCTCCATTCCCTATCCAACATCCATTTTCCTATTTCTCTCTTGGGTTCCAGCGGTACTCAAATGGATGCGGAGGCGTAGCCTTGGAGAACCCCACCCACCACTCGAACCATCTTCTTGCAATCCTCTTCCCACATAACTTCCCCATCTCCCTTCACCACTCCTCTCTCACTCTCCAATTTCACATTTCCCTTTTAACACACACACATACACTCTCTCCAATATCTCCCTATTTCTTCCCCACCATTCTTTCCCACATAACTTCCCGTCTTCCAAGGAGAAAAAAGCATCCTTACTCTCCCATCTCTACTTCACGCCTCTCTCCCTTACTCTCTCTTCCGCCCCTCTTTCTTCTCCACCTAATCAAGCTTCCCTTCTCTTTTCTTCCATTCTCTCAACCCTCCCCACCTCCTCCTTCCTTCATCGCATCATTCTGTCGCCTCTCCCCCTTTATTTCCCTCTCTTCCCCACCCTCTCCCTTTCTCTTCCCTCCCTCTTTCTCTCCTCTCTGTCCCATTTCCCCTCATTTCCTTCTTTCCCTCCTCTCTCTCCCTCTTTTTCTCCCCTCTTTTCCCCTCAAATTCTTCTGCCGAACTGCTCGGAATCCAGCGGTCTCTTTGAGGAAACCAGAGGAGGAAAAGATAGAACGGCATTGAGTGGCGTCCTTTCTTTATAACCCACTTTTCTCTCTTTCTATCTCTCTCTTTCTCTGAGGAGCAGAAGGTGCAATTGGGAGTATAGTACGCGGGAAGCGAGGAGAAAATGAGTGGAGGAGAGAAGGGAGACAGAGAGAGTGAGAGAAAGGCTTAGGGAGAAGAGAATGAAAGACTAAAGGAAGGGACCGAGGGATGAAAAAGAAATGACGAAAGGGAAGACAAAGAGGAAGTGAGATGGGGAAGATGATAAATAAGATTAAAGTATAGTAGTGTAGTGAGTGAAGTGTAAAGAGTAAAGTGAAAATAGAGGGGAAGAGGAAAGAACACGGAGAGATAAGAGGATAGGAAAAGAGCCAAGAGAGAGAAATAGGAAAGAAAGAGAGACGAGGAAAGGGAGAAAGATGGGAGAAGAATAGGTATTAATAAATATGAGTTAAAGTGAGAAAAGAGAGGGAATCAAAGGAAATAAGAGACGAAAGGAGGAAAGGGAAGTGAGAAATAGGGAAAGAAAGAGAGAAAAGGTAGAAGGAAGACGGATACAGAGGAGGAAACGAAGAATAGAAAGTAAACAGCAGGAAGAATACGAGTATGGAGTGTTAGGTAAACAGAAAAAGAATAACAGGAAAGGAGGTAGGTATTAGTGGCATGAGAAAATCCAATGAAAAAATGATGAAGATAAGGGAGAGGATTGAGACGAAAAGGATGTAATATAAATAAGATAGGAGGTATGGAAAAAGGAGGATATTGAAAAGGAGGGGGAAGAGAAGTGCAAAGAAAGTATGAAAACAGGCAATGGAAAACACGGTAAAGAATAACAGGATGCAAAACGGGATTAAAGAGAGGAATAAAGATATCTAAAGAAGAGTAGGAAAGAAAGGGAGGAGAGAAGACTGTGGGCAGAGAATAAAGAGGAATTGAATGAGGAAAAAGGATCGCGGCGAAGCGATATCTCCCTCACTCCGGGTGGATGGAGGAATGTGTCTCAGCACGGGGATGTGTTGTGTGCGTGTGTGCGGACGTGTGTGTGTGTGTGCACGAGCACTGGGTTCGAAAGGCGTTGCTGTTGACGTGGCGGCTCGTTCCCAAATGCCATTCGCAGCGGAGTGAAGGAGGCACTTTCCAAACGCTATGGTTTTCGTCCCCAAGTGCCGTCTTAAAGGAATGTCCTTATTTCTTTATTAGTCCATCTGCTAGTCCGCGTTAAGCCGCGGCAGTTATTCTCGTTGTGACGACGGGACATCATCAGAAAACCATTTCCAAATAAGGTACATATATATTTATATATTTAAGTTGCCCGAGGCATTATCGACCTATCCAGATTAAATGCAAAATGGAAGAGTTCGTGATGGGAATTACACCATGCGTTCGTTGACAGAAAGGATTCTCTTCCACCGTGGGAACACGATCTACGTTTGGTGAATACATTTTTAAAAATGCGAGCGTGGCGTGTTTAAATTAATGATTAACGGTAAATCGAGTTGCCAACTTCTCCTGTCGAAATAAAAAAACGTTCGGAAGTCACGTAATGTGATTCGACGTGTACGAATGTGCGCGGAGGCGAATTTTCGCGGACACGTTTTCGAAAATGAATTTACCGATTTTTTTATTCTGGTCCGAAAAGCCGGATTACAAAATAAATCGGCGTTTTTCGTCGGTTTTTGACGCTTTATGGGTAGCTGAGTTGCGATTTTAAATTTTGTCATGCATCAGCAATCGTGAGGTTGCCGATGATGTTTTTTTTTCGTAGATGATTCGATAAAATGGTTTACAAAGAAAATTGCTTACAGCTAGGAAGTTAAAGATCGCAAATTGAATCGCCTATTGGAATCAGAGCAGATGTCATGCGATCATTCATGTTCCTTAAGACGAAGCAATGACAATAAATAAAGTTGAAATATGAGAATTTAGTCAAAAGTTTCAATTCAGTGCCGATATGAATTGTGCTATCAAAAAGCCTTTTTTTCCGAATCTATAACGACTCCCGTCCAATGTTTTGGTATCTATTGACGCATTAACAAAATAAAATTTAAAAAATATGACTAAAATATTGGTCTGGTCACGGCATATCAGTTGGAAATGTAAAATATAAAAATGTTTAAATGTAGTCTTTGACATTAATTGAACTCATTTTTGTAACCATGCTAAAATATCAGATTGGTTTTCAAGAGTGATTAGGATATTAAACAAAACAGCAAATTTCACATATTTTTAGATCAACGCATTCCACATATACAGGGCTCACTTTAGCGTTCTTTTATTTTTATTTGTCGATAAAAATCCCTATGCGATACGCTGTCTGCGTCTGCTCGCCTCCACGCATCCAGAAAACTTCCGATACTATTTTTTATAGATTTCGACAAAATCTGGAGGAGACGTGACATGGTTTTGAAGTTCAAACCCCCTGATGTAATATCCGGTCGTCTATTGAGAGCTCACACAAAGGACGTAAATTTTTGCGAAAGAATATGTAAATTACACCAGCTCCTTAAATTTGAGACCCGAGCACAAAAAACATTTTATTTATGCATGAATGCATTTTTGCTTATGTATATGTATGAATATATATTTGTAAATAAATATACATACATGCATACACACACACACACACGCATTAAAATATGTGAAGCCTCCAATCTCAAACGCCACTTCCTTACATTCTTAGTGCATCCTTCTTCCTTGTAGTTTTCCCTTAACTAGAAGTTGTAGTTTTTAAAAATTACATTGGTAGATAACATAAAAAAGAATATCAATTTTCTTAATGCCATTTTCAACAACGGCAACCTTCATTTATTCATTCACTTTCAACTTTCTACATTGGTTAATACATTCATATGTTTTATTTTAATCTTTCGTATTTAGCGATATAATCCGAGAACTGCCATTAATTTTGTTTTCTTATATATGACTGAATAAAGTGTCACTGTTTATTTACAGCATCTCTATAATCTTTTTCTCACAATCAGACACATCCATCTTTCCATTACACGGGATTTCTTAAAATTTACTAATTATTTTGAATATCTGGATTGATTTTTATTGGTAACCTTTTTTTACTATTGTAGATATCTAAGCACCTTTTTTATTTTAAATGCTTATTCTTAAAGCTTAGAATTTATTGACCTGGCATTACTATCTTCTAAATACTCCAAAATCTACCTGGATTCTCAAGCCGTCCATTGTGAAACGTTATAGAATACCATCATGTTCTCTGAGTTTAATAATACAATCACCGGATTCCCTACCTCTAAAACTATATTCATTTCCATTCTTACGTCTGTAATCAAATGAATTCCATGTTACATTCCATTGTTACGTGAAGGTGGAAAAAATACATGCCTATTTTAACAAAATATACATCGTCAACGTCAGCTTTAAGTGCATTTTCTGTTTACCTTCACATTTGGAATCAATTTACATATATATCAGCTTATAGATTACTTTTATATTTTGAAAAATTGCCCGAGGAAAATTTAAACTTCAATTAATTTTTCCCAATTTAATATGCCCAATAATCTATTATCAGTGAAACAAATAAATGTATATTCGTATTTATATAAGCTCAAAATTTTATAAAGGGATTTCATAGATATTTCGTAACTTTATTACAGAAATAATAATCTCAATCTCTATTGAAAAATTTCTCCGTTAGGAATATTGTCTCTCCATTTCATTATTTAATAAATGAGAAAAGGTATCTACGTCTGAGCATCCGAACTGACTGGATGTTTCGAATTACTCACATCTCTCACATTCTCTCCCGACTTAATTTTCGATCGCGTTGTTTTTAACGGACCATTTCGCTTTTTAAATTGGATTTTGGAGTTAAAGCAGCAATTTTTCGTCGAAAGTCAAAAAAGTTTCCTATTTTGTTATTTTCGCCCGGCTCCTTTATTTGAGAGAGAGAGAGAGAAACGTGCTTTTAACGAATTTTTTCATTTCGCCCTCCGCCATGAGGGTCCCTCGCGGGTGTCTGCACTCTCCTCTCCAACCCAAGGATCCCTGGATGTGACAACGGAATTTCCGAATATCCTTTTTTCTCATACCCGATGCTTATTTTTTTACGATTCGTATCTCTCGGAGCAAGGTCAGCGTTGGACGAAGATAGAAGTGAAAAAATAACCGCCTTTCACGGAAGGATGCAATGAAAAGAGAGACAGAAGCGCATAAAAAAGTAAGGCATTAGATGAAACGACCAAACGTACGTATGAGATACATTTATGCGTACCAAAATGTGTATATGTGCATGCATACAAATATATAGTAGGGCGTGGATCATCAGAACTAAATGGAGACGGGTCTGGTTCGGATTATCGATTTATTCGTGTAACCGAAAAATAATGGAATCGAATTCGAAATGACACAGATTTACACACACACCATCCTCTCGAAATTTTGAAAATGAGCGTGGAAATCTTTTAACGTGGCACAGCAATTATAGGAGAAAGATTTTTATTTACATATTATTCAAAATAAGTGGTTTTTACTTCGCGATCGGAAATTTTTGCTGCTATAACACGTAGCCATCGACGTTCGGATAATTGAGGTTTCGAATAACTGGCGTTTGGATCGCTAACGTCCTGCATGACACACGCATAGGCACACGCCTGGGGGCTAGTGACGAGTTTAGAAACACGCTTACGCCCGGGCATGAGATTTCCAGGTCACGCGCCGTAATGTGTGGGTAATGCACGGCGCAAAGAGGGCGAGAGAGAGAGAAAGAGGTGTGCGGGTTTTCTATGCAGTGAGACATGGAGAAAGGCGCGGTATGGGATGAGGGTTGGTCGGAATTTGCGGGAAAAAAGAGAACTGACCCAGAGTGAGAGAGAGAGAGAGAGAGAATGAGATGATGGAAAATGAGAGAGAACTCGATGACGAGAGAGAAAACAAAAGAGGGAAAAAATGGCGCTCGCAAACTCCCCTCGCGTGTATCTCTCGAACGCCATTGTCCCAACTCTCTAACAAACGCCACCACCTTCCACGGAGGAAAAAATATATAAACTCGTCGACTATTAGTTTCTTTTTCATTTTCCAACCTCCTTTATTATTTCGCGAGGAATAAAACGGATATCCTTCCTCCGTCATCCTTTTTCCCATCGGGAGGTATTACTAGTGACGCCCCTTCTCCCCTTTCCTCGAGAGAGAGGCGTCGAAGTCACGAAGGGATTGACGGGAAAGGGAGAGGCCGATATACTGACGTGTAGCGGCGTTGGCTGGGAAAAACGAAGAGATAAAGTCAGAGAGAGAGAGAACTGGAGAGAGGAAGGATATATAAAGCGAGAGGGAAGGATGGAGGTGATAGGAGGCGTTGAGGGTGGAAGGCGTGAAGTGAAGGACAGAAATAAGGAGAAAATATGAGGGGATGGAGGTGGAAAGCGAAGGGATGATTGGAGGGGAAGTGTTAGGGTTTCGTGGAGGGTGTAGAGGGGGAGGGGCGGAAGAGGTATCAGGGAGGGATTGGGTGGGGGAAGGGCGGGGCAAAGAGAGAGGGAGTCGGAAGAGAGATGGATGGATTAAGAGAAGGTAAAAGAGGGATCTTTCGGTAGGGCGAGATATGGAGGCGTATGGGGGGAGGGAAAGAGCATGTTTCTAAAGGGAGGGATTCCTCCCCTCCTCTCACTTTGGCCTCGGCCTCCCTTCGTTAGAAGTGAGGAAGGAAGGGAGTGTGTAGGGGAGAGGGGGAGAAAGGGGTCGCACCTGAAGATAAACTTTGTCGGCCACAGTTGTGGCTGGGACAGAAGGAGGCCTAACCTAACATTTGGAAGTTTTTAAGAAAGGGACTTGCTCGATATAGGATAGTTTCTCGAAGTTTTCATAAGTAGTTTAAATTCCGCGAGATCTTCCCGAAAAATAAATTTGTGGAATTGCTCGGCGTAAAATGGATCCGAAGTAATGATGCATTGAGAAACTAGGTGGATTTCGTGCCGAAAACGGGGACTTGTAGTTAATACGATTGGGAGGCGCTGGCATGGATAGGAGCTGTTCGGCCAATTACGACATTAGCGAATAAAGTTCAGATTTATGGGCGATTATTAAAAAATGAATACTTACGAAATGAAATACATATACAATTCATTTTATGTGCACGATTAGTATCGTATACCTCGGATATAAAGTGTGACATGATCGCATTGAGTTTCACATTTTACATGCAATTCAAAAGCTAACTACCAAGTTCATATAATTGCTAAAATGAAATTGACGATCTCTCCAATAACTGTAAAAAGACTTAGATAATCAGACGTGCATTTCGGTTAAACGCAACTGTCATCAGTTTAGATTCAACCTTCGGTTAATCACCACTAGTGACAACTGCTCTGTAGCTGAAACTCGCAACTATTTTTCTCAAACTTTTTATTTATTTTGTAGAAATATAGTACCTATGTCACATGTAAGCATTTCAAAATCACTTGTATTGAAGAAAGCACCTCTTTACAGTAACTAGGGAGAGAGATTTTAATTTCAGATTATCGACTCATTAGGTCCGTCGGATTTCACTTTTATTCCTAATAGTTACACACCTTAAATTCTCTTGGTATTTCAAATTTTTAAGCACCTGTGAAATTTACCAAAGCGGCCAAAGTATTACTTTCCTGGAAGAGAATTTTTCAAGCAGATTGTTTATATTCGGTGCGAATTTTTCGAACAAGTAAAAGAGCGAATGAAATATTAAAATTTTCCAACGAATCCAAAATAACTCGATAAACCAAAGGTTTGAAAAATCTATAACAATTCTAGATATGCCAACAGTCGATAAATTTGTTTTATGAGATTCCTAAATCATTGATTCAGCTTCGTATTGATTGTAACGATGTTTTTGCTATTAACAATTAGCGTAAAGGTATGAGGAGATTTTGGAGCAATTAAAGTTAAATTTAATCTCGGATATAATTTCCCGAAATAAATTCACCATTTAGAAGCAGAGATTAATGCACACGCTATAATATCTGTTTTTCAGCTTACAGAGGTATATTTCTAACTCCACTTCAAGTTTCCTTCTATAGATTTTTTTAGTATTACGTATTTCTATAACACTCTACTTTAACATAACAGCGCAGTAATAATGAATGACATTTCCTCGTCGCAGATTAAAGCTTATGAATATTTCAAAAAGTGAATTTCTATTTCCACCATTATAGGTGTAGACGCTCAGACTTAATGCTCACGAAAATTAACTTTCTTAAGCTCCTCAGTGGAAACTTGATAAAATAATCTTTTTAATTCTATAAGCCCTGCTTCAAGAGAAGCTGATAACTAACTTCTTTGTACATTAAGTGAAACATCTAGTACGATATAAATCGACTCTTTTTTCTGAGAGCGTACTAGGTAACCTAATCCTACATCGAAGAAAAAAGGAAGTTTCTTCCGCAAACTGGGCAAAGAAGTAGATGGGTTTTTCGAATAATAAGAAGAGCCCCTTCAGATAATTTTCCTCTTTCCACGGGCATTTTTGGACGGAAGACAAACTTTTCTCTCCGTGCATTTGCATTAATTTCAGAGGATCTGAAACTCCTTCCATAAACAACAAGAAGTCAGTATAATATATTTTCCGAAAAAAGTCTTTCATTCCAACGGGATAAGTAGAGGGGGAAGGAGCAATAAAAAATCAAAGGAGTTACGAAATAACCTTACGTCGGGTAATGCAAGCATGCTGATTATTAAAAGTACGTGACGTCTACAAAAATACATAAACTGCAAAACGAAAGAGAAGAAATGCGAATGGAAATTTTCGCATTTTGAAGCTAGAGAAAAGTGGAGAAAGAGTTGAGTTGTTATTCCGACAAGTTTATTGTCAGAAAGTTCTTTTTCGAGGTCATTGAATTGAAAAAAGTTTTCGAATAATTACGGTTAAAACAATATCCAATTATACATTTACAACAACCTTTCAAGTCATAAGCTAATATCATATAATGATTTTCATATGCACTGCATTCAGAAAATGTATACATATAACATAAATACACCAAATTAGGCCACTTTTCTTATATAGACATAAAACGTACGATCTCAATGGAGATTACGAAGCGACGATCAATACCCCTTCTATGTTTTCACTCAATATACCCACCAAATAGAATATTTCTAGGGGTAATTATACATATAATATCCTTATTCTGTCCGTCCTTCCGTTGGTCCGTCCGTTGGTCCGTCCGTTCGTCCGTCCGACCGTTGTGCCGCCAAAAAGCTCTATAGAAATCCTCATAAGAGAACACTTAAAAATACCTTTTTTCAATTACAGGTTTTTTTTCTTTTGCAAAATTAAATTGACCTACGATCCTCGGACCTAGACCATTTTAAAGAAAAATAAACATGGATTCTTATTCTTATCGTCGACTTTTGCCTTCGGTTCGAAATCGCTCAAATTATACGTTTAAATCACATTTATTTGAAAATTTTAAGCTTTCTTAAAGATATGTATGTTGTCTTGTCGACCGTGTCATTGTTAAACCTCAAGATTGCATTGTCATTCTTATACTATATGCGTAAGGAAAGTGTTCTTTGAATGATTTAGTAAGAGAGAGAAAGGCGCCTGAATTATTTATAATTAAAATCGTGTTTTTCATTAATTTCTTTTCGGTTAACTTCCTATTGAAATTTTTGGTAATTAACCGTTTTTATAATTATTTTCATAGTTTTTCATAGTTGATGAGGTATTTAAATTAGTTATGCGAAGAGAAGAATTTAAATCTCATTCGTAAATCTCCAAAAATTACGTTTTAATACGAATTTTTACGTTTTCACGCATATTATTTATCTTGGGTCAGTGTTGTCCCAATTGTTGAATTCTATTCTTAGCCTCATAATAAATGCACCAATTTAGTGCTTTAACACGAATCAGACTTTTATACATTGGTATAACTTATTTACTGAATCTATTAAGTAATTAGAGAGAAGAAGGAAAAGAGAATGGGAATGAGCAGAAATTGAGAAAGAGGAAGAGGACGCAGTGGCGTATCCAGAGGGGGTTTTGAGGGTTATAATTCTCCCCCCCCCCCTCCCATGAGCAACGTGATGCCCCAAGATAATTGCAAGCGTCGGAACTAGTAATTAAAATTCATTAGTGTTTTACTTGGCGTCCTACAAGTTAACTTTCTTTAAAAGATGAGTTATGCGATCAGGGCTTCCAAAACTGAAGCAGCCTCTTGAGAAAGGGGCCCATGTGCACGGCACTCCGTCGGCCGGAAAGGTAGGGTGGCCGGAGGAGTGCCTCTCTCGGGCTAAGTGGTCGATTCTATTCGGGCTTTTATCGGGTCTTAAATGTGACCAATGTTATTATTTGCTGAATGTAAACGCCTTAGCTCTGCTTGTCGTTTCTCTCTTTATTAATATTATTTTCCATAAAGGCTTAGGAGAGAAAGAAATGCAATGTGGGTTGGAGGGAAAGGCACTTGGGGGAAAAAATGCTTGACACTTCAGTGTCTTCTCACGAAAGAAATTTGGTGCTGTGAGGATGAGCCGAGATAAACGAAGAATTTATTAAAACCACTCCATAAACACAGAACTTGACTCAACCCAAGCGAAAGATTTGAGTTCATTAAGCATCTGCTGCCCGGCAAGTAAATCAAAGCGCGCGTATGTGTATTTTTGGCTAATCAACCTCTTGGATTATTATAGGAAATAGAAGAGCAAAAACTAAACATCAAATACAGAGAACTTGTAAGAAAGCTGTAGTAGGTCTCACATATTCTGATGCTGCAGGCACTCTCACTCCATATAATTTCCAGTCACTTTTCGTCAGTCATTCATTGCTAGTGGTC
Source organism: Tanypteryx hageni (assembly GCA_028673005.1). Classification (NCBI taxonomy): domain Eukaryota; kingdom Metazoa; phylum Arthropoda; class Insecta; order Odonata; family Petaluridae; genus Tanypteryx; species Tanypteryx hageni. The sequence goes on from CM054116.1 coordinate 99,732,155, forward strand.
AAAGAAGGATCTCCTCGTTGCCTTTAAGGTCTGTACACACACACACACACACACACACACACACACGTGTGTGTGACATATTTCCGCGAATTTACCGCTATGTGAAATTTAGTGAGATTGCTAATTTTTAGAATGAAATTTCCGAAAACTTTTATTCCAAGTTAAAGCAACAGATGGCAATGTTTGCTGGGTTCTGCAATCATGCTTTACAAGTTAGTAACTTTATTTTATTTCAATATCAACATGTCGCGCCGCACATCATTTATCTAAGCATTTTTCTTAAATTAAATAGCTAAACATAGAATCGTTATTTTTTGTCCTCCTTTATGAAAAATTAGCGCGTTATATTGAATACAATGTTACGACAATTGACGTAACACAGGAGTGGGGAGACAGCGCTTATTCGCGTAACACAGCAGGTCAATAGGATGATCTAAAAAAATACTTTATTCTTACCTTTCCCTTTCAATTTTTACTACTCCTTCAAAAACATTTTCTTGTATGTTTTCACTTGTCCCTACGTGTACAAGATATCTCAAGAAATTCCAGAGGGAGTAGTCATTTTTCAGGATTAAAATTCTCATACCTTGTGTTCGGAATGGTAAAATTTTGGTCGGCCCATTAGGCAGAGTTCTAATCCCAAAAGGATTTTCTCAACTCGTGTAACACAGGAATGACTGGCACGTAGGAAAATTTTAAAACTAAGATTAAAATATTTTTAAAATACAAAAGCAAGACATTGACGTAGGTTTGCACGGACGATTGGATTTTCATTTTATCATTGCCAAAATAAGAATCTCATTCTATAACTTACGTAAATCGACTAAGAACGCGAAAGTAGATGGATTTTAATGTTATATCATATCTATTGGTTTATTATACGTAATTATGATCAATATATAGTGACATTATCTACTTATGCAATGTATTTTATTGAATCTCTAAAAAAAGGTCAGTGGAGATGTCAGTGATGAGGCTGATAATCCCCCCTTGAAAAATTCCTGGATACGCCACTGAGAGGAGCTGCAGTACAAAACTAACAATAATAAATTATAATTGCTTATAAAAATGTTATACTATTGAATCATGCGCCATTGCCAAATGATGGGAATTCATAAAACTAAATATAGGTCACGTAATTTTCAATGGATTTCTTTAACTGATAATACAGCAAATATTTCGAACCGAATTTCAAATAGGATTGAAAAAATAGCATTTGACGACTTTTATTTAAATTTATTTAAATAAAGTGATTTTTCTGGAAAATTTTCAAACTAATATAGTTAAAGAAAAGTACGATCTTAAAATATAGTTAAAACTCATTGCAGTTCATGTAAGTAATATTATAGTAAGTAACTATACATTTTTCCTTTGATGGTAAATTGACAGTTCGTTCACATTTTATCCTGTTTTATACAAGTTAATAAGAGTAAAATAATTCATTTATTAAGTTAAATAACTTATAATTTGCTCAACTATTTCAAGTAAATTTCAGCTACTTCGCATTATATATTATTATTTTGATTTTCCTCTTATTTTCAGGAAATATTTGGATTATCATTTGGCCTCTCTACAAATAATTACTTAAACAGTATAACTAAAACAAAAAAAACTTTCAAAAACACTGATTTGATTGTGCATGGAAGCCAAACAAGATCATAGCATGTCTTACTGATTTTTCATATCGAAATCATATATATTTGGAATACTTTTATGAAATCCCGTCTTATTTGACGGGCAATTACGCTAGTATTACAATAAAGATTAAAATAATGAAGCAATATGAATGGTAATATATTACAGTTTGTTGCAATAGGTGAAAACTAATCGCTTTTAATAACATCCATTACAAAAACATCTTTTAAAAGCTGAATCGATACGGATAGACAAAAAATTTCGAAAGCATAAAAAAGTAATGATTTATACGTAAACAAAGCGTTTAATCTACTGATGAATAGCGATATTAATGTTTTTTTTAGATAAAAATATTTTTTACTAATTGTACTGTAACAGTGTGATTACTAATACAGCTTTAGAGATGATATCCTAATCAATATTTAAAATGTGAAATGAAATATATTAACAAGTAATGTCATATAAATAAAGGTCAGTAAAATTTACATGGAACTCACAAATTAACGAGATGCATACAGCAATATTAATATTACACAAATTACTTTAAACTTCGAATTTATGATAGAACATTATTATACGCAGCAACAAGTTTTGCAACATGGCATAATGGAGGATTTCATATAAATTATATTTTCCTAACGAGCATACATTTACGTAAACGATGTCATAGTTTTAAAATTTTCAACACCACTACCGCTACTCTAAAAATATATATACATATATATTATTATTTGACTTTACAGATTCTAATGCGAAGTTTTTATGGTCTAAACCCAATGTGTTACGAATGGAGACTAAAAGAACAACGTATGACATAAAATAGTAATGGGTTAAATAACCTATAGAGATTTTACACGAAGATAAATCTGCCACAAAAGGATATACTCCCAACACAATAATAATCCGAAAATACTTCACTAACTGAAAACTAATTAATTAATGGTGCCCCCCTTAAGATTTAAACCATCATCAACTTACAGTAGAATTTGGAATTCGTCCCTCCTTTGCGGAGCGATTGTTCACAGACAACGATCCGTAAAAATCTAAGCCATTAAAAATCTCGAAATTTAATTTTGTCAAAAATTCCGTCCGTCCGTGAATCCGATCTCATTAGCGAACCGTCCTTTCTCCCATTCCCCAATAGGTAAAAAAAATCGGAAATATCGACGTCCCGCATACGGAGGATCCTGATGGAGCAAATTAATTCCGACCATTATCCCTCTCCCTTTAAAGCAGAGAAAAAAGAATACCGTACCGGAAGTTCACGCATTGTCGCTCTGTCGCCGGCGATGCCGATTCTCAAAAGAGGCGGCTTCCGTCGCTCCCTGCAAACTCTGTGGACAAAGGGTTTCTCTCGCCCCTCCGACCGATATCCGGCCTCGGCGACCCACTCACCCCATTTCCAAACCCTCTCGACTACCCTCCTCTTGTCTTTCTTCCCCTTATCCCTCGTCCCACATTTCCACCCACCCGTGCCAGACTTCACACACCCACCCACCCGCATCTTTCTCCCTCCCATTCCCCAACCCTCGCATCCTCTTCCCGCTCTCTCCATCCCACGTCCACCTTTCTCCCCCTCCCCTTTCTCCCGCGCCATCCATAGCCCCGCGCTAATTGAGAAATAGTGCTCGGACAAAAAGCAAAGTAGGTGGCTCGACCACTCCTCCGACACCATTACCCGTCTACAATTCCCGCTCTCGCTCACTCGCTGTTTGTTTGTTTGTATATATGTATACGTCCGCGTATCTCTCTCTCTGCTCTTTCGCTCCGACGGCGCATTATTCGCAAATTTCGGGCGAATGACTACGTATCAACTTCCGGTTTACTACGTCGCACGACGAAATTGAAAATGAAAACAGCGGAGGTAGACCGCCGGGCGGTCAGGGCGGGGACCGGTCGCTGGCCGACGACGATCCGGCCGTAAAGATGAATTAATTCGCGGCACCCGCATGGAATACGAGGCGGAGGAGAATTCGATTCGTCGAAGCGGGATGGTCGCTTTGCGCCGTCGAGCGGGAGGCTTTTTGGGGCGAAATTGTCGGCGGCGGAATACGGCTACTCTGAAGGACGAAAGGGGAATCGCTTTTGAGCGTTATCTGATTCCGGCGAAATGTTAAAGATCGAACGTCATCGGAATTTTTACGGTTTAATTTCGCTCTCGTGCAACAAGCCGATTTTTTATGGTTCTTCTTTCAAAATGGCCGGTACTCTTTGACGGTGATGTTTTTGCGTCATCTATGGATGGGTAGGTGATGCTTAAAATAAAAAAGGGAGATATCGTGATAAATTCGTCTTCTGCCGCATGAAAACAAATAAAAAATTGTATAATGAATTAATTTATTTTTATAACAAATTCTCTGGTTCTAATATGGATAATTCAAAAATTAACGATCGTTAGGACCTTATGACTTCTATCCGAATAATGATGAAAGCAATTTATTAAGTCACGAAAACATTAGATCTTAGTAACCGTCCTCGGTGTTTTTACTTGCTCATATACGTAGTATATTGCAGAAAATTTAAGGTTAGTTTATTATTCGCGAATTTTAGAAAATTTTGATTTACTCAAAAATGGCTCAATAGAATTTGATTAAAATCAATTCAGCTGTAGAGCCTGATGTTACAATAATACTGATTAAGCCATATATCTCTTGAGATCACCATATGGCGTCCAGTGACATTACAATTTACACTAAGGTACCTTACCTAAGCCCTGATATCACGCCTCCGTCGCGATCCACTTAAAACCTTACTACAGCCTTACGGTTAAACTAAATCGAATTATATCTCATATTTATGGATAATATCATTCCTAAAAGACATTCTGAAGAGATGAATGACATTGCGCAACAATTAAGGGTACTTTATTCTTGGATATTTTGAAAAAAATTCGATTTACTCAAAAATGACTATAAGGATTTTCATTAAAATCCATCCAATCGTACAACCCGATGTCAAAATAGTACTAACTAAGCCATATATCCCAAAAAATACTTAATATAGATCAGTGGCATTAAAATATACGCTAAACTACGGTTAACTTTGAATTATAAGCGTTTTTCTTTTACAAGCGTACAGAGTGGACCAAACGTACATACGTATACGAAAAAGTTTGTGCAATGTATATTGCGCCATTTATTTAGTGTTGAATGTGGGCGAAAACCACCGAAGACGTCTTCTTTGTACCTTGAATTTACATCTAAGTCACTCAAACGGTTCACAGATGAAAGAGCTGCTTGTGTCGTTTCCGGTTATGTCGTAATTTGAGTCAGAGTAGTGAATTTTGACATTTGTAGTCGTTATATTAACTGTGGATAATGCCTCTCCGGTTATGTCCTAATTTGAGTCAGGGTAGCGAATTTTGACATTTGTAGTCGTTATATTAACTGTGTATAATGCCTCACAATGAGAGTTATCATTTTGCTGTCGATAAAACGTTCAAGAAAATTAAAAACATACACGCCCCCACATCAATGCGGATATTTTGCACCTTTCACTAGAAGGACGAAGACATAAACATGCCCGATAGACAAACGACTTTAGAATCATTAGCAATAGTAGTGGTAATTGATTTTTTTGGTGCGTCGACGGCTATGGTCATTTTGCACCGTCATCAACTGGACATACACACAGAATGCAGGAGGGAAACCAGTAGCCGGCGTTAGCCTACTCTTTACAAAAAGCACCAAAGGGGCCAACTGCTTAACATCCCTATCATTGGCAATTACTTCCATTCCTATTTTTAGCGTGTTTTTTATCGTAAACGCGCTTATATTTTCGCTCTCTCTCTCTCTGTCCGTCTGTGCAATCAATTAATTTAAATTGAAAGTAAACGGTAATAGACATACGACTGAAATTAGCAGGGTGTTTGTTAACTATGATGCTGTCCATTATGCTACCAAAGAATGTTTTTGGAGAAATCGGGGGGAGTCAGAAGGGCCTCCAAAATTTTCAAATTAAGATTCTGAGCAAATGGTTATAGATAGAAGATTAAAAATTTTCATTATCCGTGTGACCATTAATGCTAACTATAACACTTCAGAAGATTTTTTTTGCGAAAAATAGGGGAGTGTCAGGAGGTTCCTTTCTTTAGTAATGTAATATGTTCATATCATAAGCCAATAGTCAATAGATTATAAATCTAACATGTGTAAGAGTATGAATATACTTTTTAAATTAATTATTGAATAAATTACTTTATATCATATAATTATATTACTAAGTTTATAAAGAATGCTAAGTTTAAACTATAAATTAACCTCGATGAACAAAACGCGCTTTTTCACGCTGCGCCAGAAAATGAAGCTCCTTTTTTATGTTCTTTTTTATATAACCTTTGGGTCATTAGCTTAAAATTTAATTAAAGTTTATATAAAATTTTGGATTAGGTTTATGGAAAGTTCAAGTAAAAGGGGCAAAATATAAATAATACTGCATCGCATATTGGTTTTAAAGAGTTAAGGCGTACGCTATGTTGTTGAAATCGGATGACAGAAAGATGGATATCGAAAAAAACAAACAAAATATTGGTGATTCTATCCCATCTGTGACTTACTGAAAGAATAGAGTCGAGACATCACCAGGCGTTAATTTTACACAATCGACGGATGAAAACGTTATTTGGTGGAACCCCATCATAAATGAAAAGTATGACTTTGTATAAATGTTCCGCTTGCTTTTTGTTTCCCTTACCTGATGACGACTAGCTCAGTCGAAACCGGCCGTCTTTTCTATTCAAGTATAACTTTTATACAAAGCTATACTTCTTCGTTTCGTTAATGTTAATTTTACATTTTCGCACTCGCATTTACATTCTGTACATCCTTTTTTCGCGAAATACAATGGAAGGAACCCATTTAAAAACTCCAAGACCGTACGCCAGCCAGGGCTCAGATCAACCCATAACATAATACAAGCATCGCTGTAACTAGCTATTTTAGCACCCGGGGCAAGCTACCAAATATGCGCCCGCTCCATAAAAAATTCTCTAATACCTATATGGATTTAGGGCGAACAAATAATAAATATAAATAAACTATAAATGATATTATTTCTTACTATAAATGTACATAATTTAAATAAATAATTATCAATATAATTACATATAATTACAGACATACATTATTTAAATACAGAAAGTAAAAATATTTTAATATTAAATAGTAATTCTATGTGATTTTAATGCAGCAAACAAATCTCCTTCATTTACTGTACATGATACACGAACTCTGCTGCTCGCTGACCTTCGATATGGTTGCTATGGCTACTAAATGCGCGTTACCTCCATTTAATGCAGTTGGTTGACGTAACGTTACCCGCAACATTTATTCTATGAATTCAATGGCAAATTTTGGTTTGTTTCTACATCGGCGTCTCTTAAGTTTACTGGGAAGCATCTAAACTACGTATATTCATAAAACACAAACTTAAACAATTTTAATTGAGTAATTAAAAAATAACATGCAGGAAATTACAATCGAAATTTATATCAATTACGGTCGACCCTTTTATATAAAACAGTTATGAACGAAAATTTCCTATTGCTTCGTATCACAAACCTTTGCTTTGATAAACAATCTTTTAAGTACACTACGCATGTGTTTATTGAGTTTTCCCCTGATTAATTTAAAAATTTTCTTCCTCTTTGGCTTCAGTTAATATATGAAATTCAATTTTATGCTTATGAGTTTCAATTTTCGATAAAAGTAATTCGCTGAAACTGACTTTATTATATAAAATTCACCGCAGTCATATATGGTTTAAACACACAAAGAAAACGTAGATTACAGCTCTTCTCTTTCGAATGAATTTTTATTTTATGAAATCCTCCGATTTTTATGCGTTCTATGCACGAAGTGAACGTATATAGGGGAGGTTGATTCCGTCCGTCCGCATGTTAAAACTCGAGAACCGCTGAACATATTTTGATGAAATTTGGTATTGGGGAGTTTTGCTAGAATTGGTCGACAGATTCCAAATTTGGTTAAAATCAGACAATAATTACGACTACTTTGCATGAAGACCTACATGTAGTTTACAATGTTCCTTTGTTTCAACTCGGGAACCGCTGAACTTATTATTATATGGAGCACACCTTTCCAATCTTGTTCATAAGCATGCTTTATGTAGGCGTTCCAAGTTAAAATTACTCCATTTCGACTAATTTTGTGCTTCGTAATACTACGTGGCGTACCAGTATATTACATAACCAAATTTCTTATTCGAGTACATATCGATATGAATTTCTGGAGCATGGAGAATGGAAATATTTTTTAAAACTATATTTTTAATTAGGTTATAAGAACCGAGAAAAACGAAGAAGAGTTAAGTTATCAATTCATCCTGATTAAATGTTTGAAAAAAATCACCTAAAGATTCCAATTACACAAAAGATAATCTTTGGACCCTTAACATTAACCAAATGCGAAATATCTTTCAAGATTTCCGAGATAAAGCTAACATTTTGCGATGGTAATCATGCTTTCATCTGTCGATGTTTATAGAATGATGAAACTGCAAAACAAACTCGAAAAGCAAAACCAACTGCATTCTAAAACACGTCCTAAGGGATTCTTCGATTGTACTGGGTATCATAAATTTTAAAATACGAAGTAATGAGTTTATCGTGGAAGTCCGTTCCTTACCACATGTTCAGGAAGACATAATAATTCGAAACCATTCATTATGACCTATAGAGAAAAATTTGTTTATATATTGAGATGAAGCATTAGTGTTATACTCAAAGCTAGTTTAAATACCTGTATAATCGATAACATTAATAATTGTGACTAGGCAGATAATAGCAACTTTGCGGCACAGCACCATTAAGTTGTCAAACTCATAAATTCCTGCACGCAAACCATTTCATAGGCATAAAAATGAAGATTTCACGATACGCGTTTCTGTGAGATATCGTAGCGGAGGAAAAAAGCGTGCTTCAAATTCGCTCAAATTAATTTCGAAAAAGATAATTTCTTGATCTGAAACACTGAAAATTAAATAAATATTCTTATTTTCACCAAAAATATATTCTGACTGATCTAACATCCGTTTTAATACAACGACCAAGGACTTTTTTGGTGCTAGTTAATAATGTTTTACTTATTTTTATGCTTTATGAGATACACTAATAATAACACGGTTTAGCGTGTTTTATTTTTTGATCGTGAGAATGATTATAAAGATATTTATATCGTTTAAACGTTTTTCTGCTTATGTTTGAATTACCCCGCTATGGCAAACATTTAACTCCCAAGCTTTAATATTTTGTGATTTTACGATAAATTAAAAATTTGTGTTTGTGTATCAGCTTAAGTTTTTCTGGGACTATCGTATAAAATTATCCATAAATGTTTCTCTTAGATACGAGTTTCTTTCGTTTCTAATAATTTTAACCTTAACACAGGAGATGTCGTTAATACGATATTGCCTCACCAACTCTAATATTCTTGCTGCACGCAAACTTGTTAAGAGCTGTGTTGGTTTTCTTAAACCCAGTACGTTGCTCGCTAAAACAAGTTTTAAAAAGTAACGCGTAGTTGTACAGAGCTGATGGTGACAATAATGATTTTATCTTCGAAACTAATATAAAATGTAAAAAGCCGCTTGAGATGCCGACCTCCGTTAATTGTTTTATATTTAATAGTTTTTTCAGAGACTGAATCTCTTATAAGCAATAGTTGGTTTAATCCAATCTTCCTGATATTCTTGAGTAATATTTATGTGGTAACATGGTTGCAGGTATAATAAATCATGATATTACATGAAATATTTCTAATTTAGTGTCTTATGTTCCTTAAGGTTGCTCATGAACGTTTTATGAAACGTAAATTTTGCTGTAATCGGACTATCAATCCTCTTGTTTCTTCCGAAACATTAGCACCGAGGAGAGTATTCCGGAAAATGTGAGCGTCAGTGCATAAGAACTAATGGTTCGATTCGATATTTACCGATTCGCCTAATCGGAGATGTTCTTAAAGTATAAAGTTTGTTTGACATTTCTATGTATTTAACATGGACTCGTCCATGTGCCAATGGCGGATGCGCGGACTTTTGTTGAATATCTACAAGGAACGGTACATTTTCGTTTAAAGTATAATGGGATCTGGACCGATACAACATGAGCAGCGAAAACATTATATTTTACCATTGCTAAGAAAAGCATATGTTTCAACAATAAGTTCACAAAATGGTCCAATGATATTGTGAAGAGCATTGCTCTGCCGTAGTGGAAAAGAAATGTTCTCCAGAAGAATTTCTATATAAAAGTGGAAAGGAAATGGGGTGGCGTGGAACTAACGTAAAATATAGAGGGAATACAAGAGTGGAGGAATCCAGTTTTCCAATTTTCACGGTCGTATGCTTCCTTCAAGCCTCTGCCACGAATTTCTCGAAGTCCATCTCTGGTATAAGCTTTGGTTTCCCCTTTCATTACTTGATGTCAGTCGAAATCATTCAACTATTTTCGAAATCTCTGATCTGATTTTCATATGTAAATATCTAGGGCTCTTTTATACTTAGATATGTCTCTACTCTTTCTATTTCAGTCACAAAAATTAACTAATCGTTCGGTGGCCAATTCCACTATGATCTCTACTTGTGCTTAACAGTGGAGTTTATATTTTCTCTAGAGCGTTCAGGAATAAACTGTTTTCCGTCTAAGTCAAAATCAGATTCATACGGAATGCGCGAATTCTGTCCGTGTAAAACCCATATTCGCCTTTGCTAAACGAGTAAGCTCATGACTTTCCCTAAATGTAGGCATTGTAGAAAAAGATATATCCAATAAATTGAATCAATAAACAGTAGAGATTAAAAAAGTAAATGCATTTGTTATCAAATGAATACCGGGCCCGTTATAAAACGTTGAAATGATTTGGAATATTAAATATGTTTAGGCGGCAAAAACAAATCAATTGCAGCAGCTATAAAATCTTGAAAAATATACGATTTATTTCATGATACGTTTAAATTCTCGAATTCGGCGAGAGCGAAATAAAACATGAGGGCAACACGTGCTGCAGGGGAAGACAATAATAAAACCAATATATTCCTAACTTAAAAATAAAACACTCGAAAAATATTGCGAGGAAAAAGAATTTCATCGGATGGAATATGGCCTGACGATATAAACGACGACGGATTGTAAAGATATACAATATCTTCTGTTACTGATAGATCGTAAAAGGAAAAAGATCGATAGGAAGAGATCCGATAATTTAAAATTTCGGTCGTGTATTGCAGTTTACGAAGATGTAAGGAAGCATTTAGGCCGATTGGTAATCCATAGTTTACGAAGAGGGAATGGGTGGGAAAATGGGAGAGGACGTGTCGATGGCTGCGGATGTTGGAAGTTAGGAGGGAGGGCGGAGGGGAGGAAGAAAGAACAGATGGGAGAGAAGGAAGTGAATGGGATGGGAGGTTGTGGGAAAGGAAAAACAGATGAAAGTATATAGTCCCGTATTGGGTGTTAGAGCCATAAGGAGACAAAGAAAGAAGGAGACAGAAAAAAGAAGAGGGGTATAAAAGGAAAACTTGATAATATAAACATAATTTATTACAGCAGAATAAATTTCTAGACTTACATCTGTATGAAATTTATGGCATTGGATTTTGATTTTTACCATATATCATTAATAAGCGCAAGCTTCACTTTCTGGAATTTACTCAGGATTGAAATAAAAAACAACTATGTATCTTCCACAATTTTAGTGTAACACGGCCGGGCATGACACATTAAAATTGTTAAAAGATCCATAGTTGTTTTCTATTTCAATCTTGTTTCTTACATTTCTTTTAAAGGTTTACGTCGACTAGCACACCATACAGAACTTAAGTTGCTCTTGGGAATTTTGCTTTAAAAATCAATATGCTAGTTCAGCTTACATATATCCCGCAGTAAATATATGATATACATATATTATTTACCGAAGTTATTTCCCCTTTTTATCCTCTCCCAATACCGAAATGATCTTTTTCTCACTTAACATATCCATATTTAACACGGCGTGTACTGTTATCAATATTTGGCCTGTCGATAAATGAAAAACAAGTCTTAAATATAAGTTTGTAAGAAAATACAATGATTTCTTCTGATTCGCACATCTACTCCAGATTTTGTTTAGGCACCACCTTTTGCACACAAATTAAAAATTATCCGCATAATTTTCCGTCTATTACATTAAAATTCATTGAAACATTCATTATATACATTATTTGTTTAAGCTACTATATTTAAGATTGCATCTCAATAAAGCAATGGAATGATGAAATACGCGTAGGATAAAACAATTGCACACTAACATTACAAAAACGTGAAAATTCTCGCGGGTGTCACCAATTATTCAAGGGGATGTTTCAGCCGGTTTGAACAAAAGGCTATCTACCATAAAATCCAAACAACGGCTTAGGTAAAACACTGATATTCATTCGTTTACGTTTTCATAATTGCCTATATGAAAACTTTTATATCACATGTAACTTGAATATGCTATCTATATGGATCTTTGTCCAATTATAATCCATCTAACATTCATATGTTATCATTTGCGTAAATAATGCAAATTCATATGTGAATTTACAGACTATAAAGACAACATCCAGCATTTCCAATGAATTTGCAAAGCGATATATCTGCCAGTAAAATTGAAAGGTCTTGTTTTTCAAAGTGAAAAAAACAAGGCATTACAATTGCATGGTCCTCAAGCTATTTCGATCTACGTAAAACTTTAAAAAATTAAGATTTCTCACTAGATGACATTTGATCGTCAAAAATTACCAACGGAAGAGAAACTTTCTTTTATTTTCACTCGATTATATAGCGACCCCTGCCACAGAGCGGCTTGAAAAAAACACCCATCCGCTTTTAGGGTAGATACGATATTTTTTGCGACTGCGCGAAAATGCTCGGGTGATTTATTCCTTTTCTTTACCCCTCGAGTTTCGAACATTTCCCTTGGTGTCGGCGAACTTTCGCTCCGTCTCTCGCAGGTGTTCGCCTCAGCTCCCAGACATAAATTCTAAGTTAAGCGTCGTTGAGAGCAATGCGTGTGAGTGTTATATCCGCGACGCGATGGAACCTATCTATCCAGCAGAGATCCCGCATAATTATGGCGGTAATCTAGTTAACTTAGGCCATAAGTAAACAAGAGACTTTGGCATCTCACGCGTCTATCAGTTCACCTTCCGGTAGTGGAACACGATTTTCCGGAAAGTTTCCGCAAGTGAGCTATCTTCACCTCAGGGATTTGGTTTATTTTCAACGTTACGTCATGTGCCCGTCGTGTATGCAATGTTGAATATAGGAGACGTTTCCATAAATTTGCGTTAAGCGGTGGCGTTCTCCGAAATTTTCTAAGAGAATACTAATTTGCAGAGGAGCCTCGGGGAAGAAGGTTCCAATTTGAACAATTCATTCAAGCGTATATGAACTAAGCGAAAAGATATCCTTAGAGTTGTTGAAAATTACAGCGACAGACTCGTGTCCTTGAGAATAGAGTCCAAATTCGACGAAGTAAAGAAAACTCAATCATATCTATCAAAAAATAGAAATTGATGGAATAATATGATACTATGCAGATAGGTATAAGGTGTAATTTGGGAATAATTTTGGGTTAGGGGTTTTCTTTGACGTTTACTTGGCGGTCGTCTATTGGGGCTAGCCCGGACCCATCTAAGAAAAATCGGATGTGGCCACCACATGACTTTCTCCATACCTGTAATATTTCTAAAAATTCTAAATAGGTTAAATGATAATAAATATTTTAAGGAACTGTGAGAAAAATTTGAAGACTTTACAAAGAACAGAAATAGACTCATACCGTAGCCTTCTAATATTGGATATAGCCACGAAGCTCCAACAATTAAGAAAATAACAAGAAGTCCAAACCAGGCCGATTTGCCAAAGTTGACGTCCCGAATTCATTACTTATATTGACAGGAAATGTTTCAGTATGTGTTAGTCATTCCAAGGAATTCTCATACCATAAATACCACTTATAGGTAATAGTTTATCAATGATAGAGAAAAATTAGAAAACAAATAAATAGAGCATTATCACTCAGGATCCCTGAAGATGGCGACAGAGCTAGTCGCCGAAACGTCGGAAGAAATCTCCGAGACAACCCGGTTGGAAACCCGAGAAAAATTCACCAAGAGCATTATCACGTTTAAAATACTAAAAACAATGTGAAAATCTCTTTCTGAGATAATATTTTGCATGTATTTTTTAAATAAACGAATTAATTAAATGTTACTGTTCACATGCTAATATGCCTGGATAAACTGACCATTGCTGGTGAGTAGTCGAGCGGAAAAGAAAATAACCCATTTGTTCATTCGTCTTTGTTCAAGACGAGTTCGGTAATAATCGTCTCCATGGCAACAATACGATAAAATGCGATTTAAAATTCAAGATAACAAGATCAATAATCAAATTTCAGTGATAAGAATTAGAATTTACATTATTTTCCTCTTATAACACTAAAAACCTAGCTCCGATATCACAATTTTAAGATATTTTAATGTATTAAAGAAAACATCTCTGCACGATGGATTTGAGTTTTCCTATGTAAAACAAATAGGATAAAAACGTTAATGAAATCGAACCCGGGACTTGAATCTTCACCAATTAAAATATAGCCCGGAGGTGAGCCCTGGCAGCATGAGCCTCATACCACGTTTCATGGTGCAAAAGTTGTTAGTAGAGGACACATACGCATACACACATAGAGACAGGACCATTTCATTAGGCTATGTTTCCTTTGGAATCCAGCCTAAAAAGGAGCGTTACTAAGACGTAACTAAGCGTCAACTGTTAACAATAGTCGCTGGTAGGTGGTGGCAGCTTAAAAAGTAGTTTTTACAATACCTCTTCAACAATGCATTATATGGGAAAATGTTTCATACCAAGGTTGTAGAAAATTAAATTTCCTACACTTATTCCAATATATTTTTACATTAATCAAAAATTATAGCAAATATAAAAAAACGGATGTGACAACAGTAAACACCCACTTTCGGTTGACCGATTTTTACCAAAAACTAATCAGTTTTTTTCTTTTAACAAAAATGTCAAATGTAAAATTTCGTGTTGATCTGATTAATAGTTTTTGAGTTAGAGCAGCCACAAAAAAGCTATCACATTCTCACACAGGCATCATCGAGAAAATGGTCAAAACGTGTGCAGGGGACCTCAAAACATGTATTTCCGTTGAAATCCCGAAGTCGATTTTTTTCATGAAAACAATACTTTCCCCTATATACGGAGAAAGTAAAAACACCCGCATTCAGAAACAGGAAAAATTATCTGCTACGGTAGTTCAGTGGTAGAATATCCGCCCGGCAAGTGGAAGACCCGGATTCGATTCCCGGTCATAGCAGAATTTTTTCCTGTTTCAAAATTATTCCCTTGTCTATCAAAGGCAGACATTCTGCAAAATATTAATAAATCCGAACTAGCTTCAGTTGTAGATATCCTATGTAAAGAAAAGGAATTCCCGTTTACAATCTTACGCGTAATCATAGCTCATTATCCAACGAAGCTATTGTACTAATTAATTTTATTTTTTTACATTCACATAATCACCGTTGATTATGAGGCGTTAATTTTCACGAACTAAAATATTATATAAACAACTAATACAGAAACTACCGTCCTACTTCCGGATATGGTCCCAATAGGGATCCGTCCTGATCGCACTGTCATCTGTAGCCTATTATATTAAACAATAAGTGTCCTTCAATAGCGTCAACAATATATGTATCTATATGGGTACTATCATAATAGATAAAATTATCTGTGTGAGTGTCGGAACGTTATACGGGGTTAAATGGGAGAATGAAAAAACTCAAAAACTTACCATTCATTTACGATCAAACTTTCAGGAATGACTTGGCAACACTACTTTTAAATTTCTGCCTGCTTGCCATTTACATTTAAGTCATGGATCGACTCCAGGAGAGTATTTTTTCTCCATTTGAATTACATGGGAAGAGCCTTCCTTAGCTGACATTTTAAATTACTTAAAATCGTGAGAAAAACTCGTGACTTGAATCCGAGAACATCCAAAAGAATTGACTTTTATTTTCCTATCTTCGAAATTCGAGTAAGCTTCTAATCGATCAAAAACAGATTTTAGAGCAAAAATTTGACGTTTTTACGAGCAAAAATCTTTCGTCGTTCAAAATTACATTTTATGCATTCCGACATCACGAATTTAAGTAAATCAAATTGGTTTTGATGCAGAATAGTTTCAACTACTGATCTAAAGAGCTAATATTTGGTGTGAAATTCCCGAGTTGTGATAACTAAAACTGCGATGACCGGAAGGATTGTTTTTTTTGCATCGCAATGTTTAAACGATTCATAATATTCAATATATAACGTTAGTACACTATTGTTGCTCTCTTCGTGAGATTATATGCACCAAATTAGATTAAGAGTTTGTATAAATAACTAACGTGGCATAGAATGCTAATTTTGAGTTTTGGAGATGCATTTGTGTATTTTTAGACGCGCGTCGTCAGTTTAATTGCTAACGTAAGTTGTAACGAAGCTAACAGTTGATATGCATCTGAATTAAAATTATGGCATATTCAGACTGTTACAGTGGAATGACAAATTTATTATTTTCTTTGTCATACTGCAGTTTCGAAAAACTCTGCTTTAAGTGGTGTAGCGTAAACTTAAACGAATCTTCATTATTTTTTTACCACAAAGCATTTATTTGCCCAAATCTATTTTTATTTTCTTAAACATTCAATTACACGAATTTTATAATTACTGTTTACGTTTTAGTTTATATAAATGTTGGTTTCATTAATTATTTAATTAAATTTTATTTTAATACTTAATTCTCGTATGCCCGTCATATTTGACGGGCAATTAGGCTATAAAGCATTAACATGTGGTTTTAACATTTTCTTAGTTGGAAGCTTGAACATTATCGTTTTTTTATAATTAATAATTTAGAAACGTTAAAATTTTCATCCCACGACCTCTTTGGTTAAAAACTAACTGAAGGAAAAATAGCCTAAAAATTTTGAACGCCATAAATGTGTCCAAAAATACTTATTGAACGATCTAACGATCGTCACACGAAATAACTGTCCCAATGCTGATGCCATTATTCGCGTAGTAGCAAAATAAGCCATGGAATTGGGATTTATCGTGCCGGTAAATTAAAATGTGTGAAATTACTTTCCGGGCGTTGAATACGCGAACAGAAACCTGCCAAGTTACGTAACGTTTGATGTAAATTAGTTTTTCAATCATCGGCTCTGAGGTCGTCTCCATTGCAGTAATTCGCAAACGGGGTAAATGCGAAATTGCGTCACATAAATTTCTATAGGATTACGAGATTGATTGTAGTGTAGTGGTGACGTCACTCGTTTAGGAGAGGCCCCTCTTTGATACATTATAAAATAGGGAGATACCGGTAACTAAAACGATGATATGTGTATATGAAGACATTAACCGTTAATTTTTACACAATGTTCAACGAATTTCATCTTACGTTCCACTCATTTCCCGATTTGTAGAATTCATTTCAAAAACTCATATCGATTATCTTAACTGCGGTATGTTCGGTATTAGTACGTATCTCTAACAGCTATAAAAATATTGAAAAAACGAGGTGCGGATTTCGGTTGCAAAGCAGCCGTCGTCAGTGGTGATTAAAAAAATATTAGATAATATTACAGCAACCTAATCAACCGACTTGATCCCAGATATAATGCGAGTTCAATAATTCTTTTCATAAGCACAAATATGGAAAACTGAGAAGAACTACACCATAAGCACGACATAATCGTACAAGCTGCTCAATTCCAATTATTCTTTCTTTTACGCGTGACTTGTACTCGAAATTGGATGGAGTCGAGACCAATAAAATTCCGATACTTATCCGAACGAATACGACGTCCAAGATGAAGTTTTATTCAACTGCAAAACCTGACTTTGCGTTTGTTGCAAAAACCGTAATGGGTCTTTCTCAAAACTTTCGACGTTTTTCACAGAGCTATTGCTTAAAAAAAAGAAACTCATCCGATGCCTCTCTATTGCGCATCTAGGATTGGACCGCGTCTTGTTTTTTTTATTAGGACGAGCGATATTAATGGCAGGATCTCCGTCCAATTACGTTATTGTTTTCCAATTTCCAGAAGTGAGAATTTTCAACGTGCCATATTTTTTTCGAAACCGATTGACCCCAGCGCTATTGCCTTTGGGATTCGAACGGGTTGGGGGGGGGGGGGTGACCAATGGCGGGAAAGTGTTGGCGAATTAATGGAACTTTTCCCGGAGGGGTGGAACTTGGCTCTGGGCTGTGAAAGTTCGCGGTCGAGGCATATATAGGTCACGTGAATTATTCGCAAACGGTTACAGTTCCCGAAAATAAAAGAGGATTTATCGGAATGTATGGGACGGTATAGTGGTTTAGGATCACGTAGCCCATTCGAGGGAAAATTTTTTAGTGGACACCTAATCGATGAGTGATGTAAATAGCTTCACTCGGCACGTAAGCTCCTATCATCAGTAATAAAGTACAGGCATTAACATCGGTAGCACCACTTTCGTTACCTAGTATTATCAGTTAATCATGTAAAAATAATAGAAGTTGGTTTTTATACATTAGTATGTGCCACCTACTCGCGCACTGTCTTACAAACCTTTTCTAAGCCACATATAAAAATTAATGCGACATCCTTATTCTCCAGTTTTTTTCATTACGTACAATTATTAAGTAAATATGCATGCTAAGAATTGTTAAAAATGTCTTAAGCTCATGTACGAAGACAGACCGATAGGGTATGTAATGCTGAAGTGTATGGCGAGTTTGCGATCTCTTAACTGATAAAAGAACCGCAGGTTAACGTGTTATAATATAAAGTTTATATTATAACCAAAAACTTTTGTTTATATTATTGTATTTATTTATTTCTTTGTTTAGTTTTAGTGTTACTTACACTCATATGTTTATATATTTTCAGGCAGTTTTGATTTGTTTTTACCGAAAGAATTATACTTCATATTAACATTTTCTCCTACACATTTGGAATACAATTCACGACGTATCTCATTGCACGCAGTGAAACACTAATGAGCCTCAACACCCAATTTGGACATCACTGTGCTGGCAAATTCACTCGATTTACGAACTGTTTTAAGAACTAAAGAATACGAACACATTTATAAATATCGTTATTGTGGCGATCATTCATATAACAAACTTACGCATCATTCAAGTTGTCCCGTTTCCCTTCGGAGATTAATATCCCATTCCATTTTCATTATCACACCATTTCAAGGGTTCATCGCCCTGATAATAGCTGGAGTTACGGTCAAAACAGCTTGCTGGTTTGAAAAAATAGGGGCCGTCGCCGATTTATTACGTCGCAGATGGAGGAAGATAAAATGAAATATATCCATTCATCAGACGTAAACCTGTCATTCTCGTGCATACTTAGTTAAATTTCCGTATTTGCGCCATAGGCTCGTTAATTACAAGATAAGGATATTTCTTACTATAAATTCTTTAGAAAAAAAAATTAACAAAACCCATGAATGACCGCTTTACTTTGCAAAATCTATCGCCGATTTTATGACATTTTCTCCTTGTAATAATTTGCTGGCGCGGCTCACTTTGATCCCACATTGACCGGAAAGTGAATATCATTTTCATTATAGCGTGCAATATTTCCAAATAAATACAATTACCAGAGTAAAAGGAGAATCCAAATCAATTATCCTTTCTGCCGATACCTTGATTAGGATTTTATACGTTCTGGCCAATAAACAAAAGGCCATTCGATATAATTGAATGCCCATTTTAAATTCTCCAAGCCATTCAGCTTTGAACAAAATCCTATTCATTACCAAAAACCTATCGACCCCTCTACCTTTAATTTCCATATATTTTCATCTGCACTGCCGTAATAATTATGGGTATTCCAATTGTATTCATCGTTAACGATTTGGGTTTGTATCTGGGAGTGAAATACTATGGATTAGGGAGAAATATGGGTCACTTAGAAAATAAAAGACGAAATTTTGTGAAACCATCTCCTCTATTGGTAAATCATAATTATATTGCGGAAATGATTCATTTATGTGTTTTAGAATTAATCGAGATAATATTACGAGCAAGGATAAAGTACATGAGTTTTTATTTCTTGTTTAGGAAACAACACCCCATTTAAATTTAGACATCATAGGTAAACAAATGTTACCCTTAAACACATTCATATGCAGAAATGTGTACAGAATAAAATATTACGAGCAATTACGAATTTACGGATAGTAAATTTGATTCGCCTTTTAAGGGCAAAAAACCATACAGTTACCCACTATTGACATTTTAGTTAGAGAGCCATAGTTCTATGCAATCCAGAAATTGCTTTATTTAATCCAGCTTCATTATCGAATTATCGGCGATAATAATTTGATAAACCCAGGTTTGCCTCTTTTTAAAAACCATTCCGTTGAACCAGATAATTTAAAAAGAATCCCAATTTTTCTCGAAATGTGCGAAGTATCTGAGGAATATTTCTCAAACTAAGACAGAAAAACGTCGAAAAACATATAAATCATGGTACGATATTATGCTAAATCTGCCCATGTCTGTGTGCAGCACATTTTTAATTAATAGCTTAAAGCAGGGGTCTCCAAACCTTTTGAGAGGAGGGCCACATAGGAATACTGAAAGTGCTAGGCGGGCCGGATCGAAAAAAAAAAAGTTTCAAAATTTAAAATATTTTACTCTATACTTACCTAAGCATACATGCATATATAACTATAAATAAACGTGAATAAATGTAAGAAAAAATTCTAATGCGAACAATTTGTTGCTGAAATTACATGATTGATATTTGGCGTCAAATTGAAAACACTGATTTTATGATGTTTAATAAAATTTACGCGGGCCGGATAAAACCCTTTCGCGGGACATAGTTTGGGGACACCTGGCTTAAAGGAAGTCAGAACCGAGTTAAGAACTGAGGACGCGGAAGTTTGCACGCTTGAAAGAACTTAATCGAACCTAGAACTTGAACCTCGAGGTAAGAAATAAACATTTCGACTTATCGAAACTTCGAGTTATAGAACTTCATTTTAAAAATATGGGTGCGAACGAGAAAAGAGGGCCACGTTCAAGTACCGGAAATTCGAGTTATAGACATTCGAATTATCAAGGTTTGCAATTACATTAGCCGAAGAAAAATTTTGAATCCGTGTCATATCCGCACGGAAATATGTTTAGAAACTAAAAAATACATTTTTCGAGTCTCGCATAATGCGGAATTATAATCGACATGAGAATTTAATGCATCGTTCCCCAAATTAGCTTCCAGTGAACTTCAGCGGGACTACATTCATCCATGCGATATATGTAGCATCAATTTTCATACATCGAGTTATTAATATTTAAACAGAATTGAAACCAAACAAATATAATTATTTGTTTCAGTACCGAAGCAGAGTTAATTAACACTATTAAAATTAACATCTTCCGTAATTTAAACTTAATTAAGTTTTGTTTATTCAAGTAATTGTTCAAAACGTGTCAGAGTGTTAACTAAAGACATAGTAACGAAAATTTTTCAGAACTCTTACGCATTATAGTAACACGTAAATTCTAAAAAGCCTATGGACTGTTCATTGCAGACTGTGCTATTTCAACATAAATTTATATATATATATATATTGCCGATATCCTTTTAAATATATAGTATTCCTATATCATAAATGTAGAAATGGAGAAAACTCTTAACACTCAATAATGCTAAGTGGAATTACTTTAATAGGGGTCCACGTTTATCTCAATAGCAACCTGATAAGCCACATAACTTTAACGGCCAAGAGGTTCGAACATGAGCTGTTGATTATTAAAAGTCAACATGCAGAAAAAACACAATTGCACACACAATCTCTCACTAGCACGCGCACACACGCTCTCATATGCACACGTGCATCGCTTAATGGTAAAACGTAGTCAGTAAGTGCCTATGGCATCGCCATAAAAGTCGTTTAGGGGTTATATCATCCCTCTCCCCGGGAATTAGTACACCGCGTTTCCAGGAGCCGTTACGAACATGAAGAGGTAGGGATCGGATAAAGCAGAAATTCAAATTACCCCGTGTTACAGGCAGTTTGCTACGAAATTAGCCGGGCGCGCGAAAGGAGAAACGCGGGTATGGCCTCGAGTAGCTAAATTAAAATCGTTCCGGAACGTTTGGAAGAGTTTTTAATTTTTCTTTTTTTTGGCGTCGCCGTCGAGTTTTACAAAATAGCTCGCCGACCGAATTTCGCCGGTAACGACCGTCACCGAGCAAAAGCTATCACGTAAAGGGTTTTTTTCTGTTTTTAGTATCTTCGACGAGTTGCGGTATTCGCATGGCAACGCGGCAGACGGCGGCAAAGCTCTCTCTTGCGAATTTCGCCTAAACTATTTTAAGGAGATGTTACGGAGAGGAAACCTCAACGGAAACGATATTATACCAGGTCTGGTGGGTCTCTCTTCCGAGTTAAGTTAACGAGACACGACGTTCTGTCCAAAGATAATCGAGAAAAACGAGAATGCGTCGGTGGGGAGAGTCAGGGAGGCGTCTGAATGTTAGTGCTTTCTATATTCGGGGCGTACGCAACGCAGGGGGCCTCCTCTCTCATTCTTTCCTTTTATCTCTCCATTTTTAGACGTTCTTTACAAAAATCGATCAAATGAACCCCTTTATGGTCAGGTCGTGTCCGTCTGTTCGCATGTTTCATCTCCGAAACTATTGAGTGGATTTTTAATAAGTTTGGTACTAAGGCCTTTTTGGCAAAGGGCAATAAGAAAATTATATAAATAATTCAAATAAACCAAGCAGGGATGCCACATTTCCATGAGCAAAAATTTCATTGTTCTTTTGGGTCACTTCTGATGTATCGTTTTGCAGTATTCTGGCATTATATTAGACCATTAATATTAACGTTTCCGAAATTCTTATAGAACGCGTCTGCCTTGTGATCTGGCCCATCACTTTTTTCCTAGATGTTCTTTCAGGGGTTCAGATTCCCGTTTCGATTTTCCGAGCCACGATAAATGAGATTTGTCGACGAAGCGCCATGATACTCCATTTTCTCAATGGCCTGACGACGATCCCAAGAAAAAGTAAGCAACATTAACTTAAATCTTCGTGCGACGCGCGGATGTGGGATATATATTTTTTTCTCTTTTTGGGCTTCGCCCCTCATAACGGTGTCCCGGTTTAATCCCCTTCGGACTTTATTTCTCGCCTCCAACGAAAGACAAAGCGCGCTGCCCCTCCCTCCATTACGGGACGGAATTTACGACCCGAGAATAA
The DNA here is from genome assembly GCA_028673005.1 of Tanypteryx hageni. Taxonomy (NCBI): domain Eukaryota; kingdom Metazoa; phylum Arthropoda; class Insecta; order Odonata; family Petaluridae; genus Tanypteryx; species Tanypteryx hageni. Next base: position 99,755,129 of record CM054116.1, read on the forward strand.
ACGAGACCGCAGTGCCTTAACAACAATCATCCGAGCGGGGATAAAAAATGGAAAGCATAAATTAAGAGGGTCGCCTCGATACCAGCGACGAGGCGAACCTTGCGAAACGAAAAAAAAGGAATGCGAATCGCATGTATCGCAGCCCGAATTCAGCGCTTAAATTAAAATCGAAGCTTTATAGAACAAAAAAAACTTCGGTGGATGAGAAAAAAATATTCTGAGGTAAAGAATTTCGAATCGACGCTCCAGAGATACAAAGGGAAATGTGCATATATCATTTTACTCGTCCAAAGCTCGAATAACAAAGGTACGAGATATAGAGGCTTGATTATACTTATTAAGCAGAGTAAACCGTTGAGGGTAACCCGGTACCTAGATGGAGTATTCTTCCAAAGATTTAAGAAAAAAGTAAAAGATTTTTCGAACAAGATCCATGTTTAACATCTGAATTTTAACAAGTCATTCCGAGCAATTAAAACGGCCGCAACAAACCACCGAAAAGCACTTACCAGCCTCGGAATTTATAGGTTCGGCGGAAAATGAGAGCCCCCCGGTTCGATTTTACGATCGCGAGAGTTTCTCAGCGTTCTTGTTTCCCATTGCGCCTGCAATTTCATTTCACCCGCTTTTCGCGTGCGCTCTCCCGACTTGCACTTTCCATAATTTCTTCCGGGAGTTTATAGAAAAATGTTTACGGCGATGCTTACTTTTAGGGAGTGACGACTCGGTTTCATTTGATCTTTCCCCGTTTCTCCTTCCTCTACCACTCTCTCATTCCCCCTCACCCCTCCTCCCCTCACTCTCTCCCTCACCCCTACTCAACTCCTAGAACTCTTCCATTTCTCTCTCTCCCTTCTCTATTTCCATTTTCTCACTCTCTTCTAATCCCCTACCGCTTTCTCCTTCTCATATGATAATTTGTTCAGTGAACCTTAGTAAGTTTCGCAGGTTTTTCATATACACCATTCTATGTGGGTGTTTTCCTGCAGTGGTTCTTTTTATTTTTCCCTCACAATTATTATACTTTTACAATTATTGTATTATGATTATATTATTATTAATTCTAGAAAGTATTATTATATTTGTATCATGACAATGGGTTAGGTGAAAGATGGGACTTCCTAGTCTCAATCTCGCCCCAAATAAAGACCATATCTAATGTAATCCCTCTCCCTTTTCCCTTTTTATATATCTCCCCCTAATCTCCTTCCCTCTCTCTCTATCTTTCTCAAGTCCCCTCTAACTCCCTCAACCTCTCCTTTACTCTCACCTTCCCTCTCCCTTCCTCCCTTTCCCTTCCAGTCTCTCCCTTCCACTCTCTCCCTTCCACTCTCTCCCTTACTCCCTCTCCCTTACTCCCTCTCCCTTACTTCCTCTCCCTTCCTCTCCCTCCCTCTCCCTTCCTCTCTCTCCCTTCCTCTCTCAATTCCCCTCTAACTCCCTCCCTCTCTCCTTTACTCTCCTCATCCCTCACTTTGTCTCCATTCTTCTCTCCCTTCCTTTCCCTCTAAATCTCTATCATATCCCTCTCTCCAACTCAACACTCCCTCTTCCGTTGTCTCTTCCTTTTACCCTTCCCTCGATTCCTTTTGTCTTTCTATACCACCACTCAGTCCCCTTCCTCTCTCTCTCTCTCTCTTTCCTACCTCTCTTTTACTCCCTCGTTTATTTTGCAGGAACTAAAAAGCGAGAGAAATAGAGAGAAAGCCTCGCGCCCATCTATTTTGTTCCGTCCGTCGCTTTTACTCCTTTCATGCCTTTTATTACGCTCGCAACCATTTGAGGCCGGGGAAAAAATCCTCTCACTTTCTCTCTATCTCTCCCCCTTGCGCCATCTTTCCCGTCCTGTTGTACTAAGCCCGCCGAAGGATCGCTCAATCATGGCGTTTAAATGGGATAACTCAGGTTCAAAACTCCGCCTTCCGGCAACTAGAGACTCTCCCGTTACACCGCACGGGCACGTCGAAAAGCACCCCCCTGTGGTTTCTCATTCCATCCCAGATGTTTATGGAAGCCGTGGCCAAAAACTCTCGGTGCAAGAGTCGTAAAAATAGGAGGCGGGAAAATGAAAAATAAATACTAGAGGGTGAAGGTGATTCGGTACGGGGAGAGGTAAAATTTCATCCTACCCCTGCTAGTGAACGGATATTTTTTTTCTGCTCCTTTGGCACGCACTCTAAAAAAAATGGATAGAAAGAGAGGGTTGTGGAGAGATAGAGTATCAATCTCTCTCTCCCGTGTAATCCAATTAAGCGGGAGGCGTTTTGCAGGGCGAGCGAGGGCGTGCGTTTGCTGCCGGTCAAAAGGATCAGAGGGTAGGCCTCCGAAACGAAGTCCGACCGATGGCACCGTGCGCTTTTATTTATTTATCGCTTTTTTTCTCGAAATGCGAGCAATTTCGCCGCGGACGAGATTTTTTCGCGGATAGGAGGGGTACGGTAATTCCAAATTTGTTTTTTTTTTTCAAATATTTCGAAGCGTTGAAAAAGACATTTGATCCGCGATCGCTTCCATCTCTGATTTCGAAATTAAATTCTTAATGGTATTCTTTGACACGAAATGATAGAGCTCCCTCTCGTTTCTCTTGAATTTTTTTACGGAGAAACGTATTTTTACGAGTAAAAAAATAAAAATCGACAGTACTCTTTACGAGTTGTCCCGTGAAGCAACAAAAGAGTGCTTACGATTCGAGGAATTCTGCAATTGAACCGAAAGCTAAAGTTCTTTATCAAAGGGCCCACTAAAGTCCTGGTAGCCATACATCAATAAAAATCAAGAAGAGAAGTACGGCCCTGACAGATTTATTGAGTAACTCAACGGTCCATAAAATTGAATAGCTCAATTTCCATGAAGTACTCATAGGAGTAATTAGGTTGGCCTTTCACGAATTTGACATTTTTGGTAGAGGGAAAGCTTTCGGGAAAATACTTCCAACGACGACGGTAAATTCACGACCACGATTGTTGATGTTGTAAAAAACCTAATTACAAATAGTCCTAGCTGCACTTTAGCATCTAATGATAAACATATTAACATACAGCCCCATGAGAAAAATCTACCTAAAAATATCTCCATCGATTTTACTGGATGTATCATCGATTTAACAATATATGTCCTCATTTTAATTTTTTAATAAAAATTCGTCCATATGCATAGATTACACTTACGTGAAACGTTTAGAAATTTTGATAGACTTTTATTAAAAGAAATGTCCAGGAAGCAGACTTCAAGTATGGCTTCCTGCTAATAAATATCAAAAAACTATCAGTTGAATATAAAGTTCGAGAACATTAAAACCCCTTCCAGTACATGAAACGCAACTCATTCTCAAGCTATTTACAAATAAGGATTTATGTAATCATTATGCCACAAGCGTATTAAAAATTTCCTTTTTAGCGAAATACAAAGCGGAAAAAGCTACTTTCATTAGAAAAATTTCTAAACCAATGGTTATTGAGTTTAAGTAAGATGGCAATAACTATTTTAATGCTTTATATGACCCTTAAAATTCGGAGTTAATTAACTAAGTTTATTTTTTATTAAGATTTACTTTGGAAAAGTACGTAGCCTTGACGTGTTTTTAATTTTTGTTTTTATGAGAAACTCTAAAGAAAAGCATATATAAGTAATTTACTTGGTAGAGGACAAGAGTGTCCTCTTAAATTCATGGTTATTCATAGAAAATGTTACAGGGGATACGGTGGAAGTTACCATAGTAGCCAGGGTGTTTATTTATTATAAATTCCTAAAGTGACTATATCAATAAATAAGGAATAAGTACGTACAATTTTTAAATTTGGGAAGGGCTCCCTAATAATTTTTAAAAACTGATGAGGCCACCACATGACTTTCTCCATACCTATAATACTTATAAAATTTCCAAATACTTAGGTTACATAATAATAAATATTTTAAGAAACTGCTAAAAAATTTTACTTTACAAATAACAGAAATAAACTCAAACCATAGGCATCTGATATTGGATAAGGTCACAAAGCTCCAACAATTAAGAAAATAAAAAGGAGCGTTACTAAGACGTAAGCATCAATTGTTAGCAATAGTCGTCGGTAGGTGGTGGTGGCAGCAAAAATATAAGATATCTCTTACACAATGCATAATATAGGAAAATGTTTCAAATAAAGATTGTAGAAAATTAAATTTCCTGCAACGTTTATTCCGATATATTTTTACATTTATCAAATATTAAAGCAAATATTTCAAAATAGCGGATGTGACAAGAGTAAACATCCACTTCCGGTTGACTGATTTTTACCAAAAACTAATTACTTCTTCAGATTTATATAAAAATGTTAAATATAAAATTTCGCGATAACGTGATTAATAGTTTTTGAGTTAGAGCACCCACAAAAAGCTATCACACACACGCGCACACACAAACATCATCGAGAAAATGGTCAAAACGTGTTCAGGGGACCTCAAAACGTCTATTTTCGTTGAAATCTCGAAGTTAATTTTTTCATGAATACAATGCTTTCCCCTATACTACGTATATGGAGAAAGTAAAAACACAGATAAATGACAATAATAAACTCCCACTTCCGTTTAACTGATGTTAATTAAAAACTAATCAACTCTTGTTACTTTGAAGGTTGGTGGCTTTGTTGATTTATGACTCAATGAAAATCGATGTAACGCACTCCTTCAGTCATAAAAATTAAATTAATTTTTATGACTGAAGGAGTTCGTTACATAGATTTTCTTGTTACTTTAATAAAAGTGTCAAATATAAAATTTCGCGATGATTTAATAAATAGTTTTAGGTAGAGCACCCACAAAATTCCTATCAAATACACACACAGACATCATCGAAAAAATGGCCAAAACGAGTTCAGGGGACCTGAAAACAAACAAAATTACAGATTTTTTATGAATATAGCTGTAGAAGAATTTCAGCGTGTAAGACACTTCCTACGCGTCAGAAAACGCCGCCGATCTATTTTTGCGTCATAGAAAATTCAAATTATGTTTTCTAAAAATATTTATCATTGTACTGTCCATATTTTTCCATTTTCTCTATTTCATCCAAAACCTTCTCCGATTTTCCTTTTGCTGCAACTCTGCCATTAAAAGGCATAACAAAATATGCATATTTAATTAAGTTTTCCAATAATTACCGCAGTTAATGTTAAAAATCTGATTCGAAATAGGTTACATAATAATAAATATTTTAAGAAACTGTGGGAAAATTTTGGACTTTATAAAAAAGAAATAAACTCAAACCATAGCCTTCTGATGTTGGATATAGCCACAAAGCTCCAATAATTAAGAAAATAAAAAGTAGCATTACTAATTGTAAGACGTAAGTGTTAATTGTTAACAATAGTCGTCGGCAGGTGGCGTAGTGGTGGCAGTTAAAAATATAAGATATCTTAAACAATGGAAAAATGTTTCAAACAAAGGCTGTAGAAAATTAAATTTCCTACAACTTTTATTCCAATACATTTTTACATTACAATTACAATACATTTTGTGCGGCCCACGAAGCTATGGCGAAAAAGCAATTCGAAAAATGTATCACGGAAATTCATGCATTTTTTTTAAATTTCGGTAATAAAACATTAAATATTGAAATGCTAGCCATGAAAACCTTTTTTAGATTTGAATGTCACTTATATGACACTTCAGAATATTTAGAAAACTTTCGATTTAAAATCTAAGCCCGCCCGAAGAATCGGCAACTTCCAATGCGGCCCGCCGAAGGATTCGTAACCACTGATGTGGCCCGCCTTTATATAAGTTTGGGCACCACTGCTCTAATACATATGAGCTCCACGTGGCTGAAGTGCTGTTGCCCTGGAGATCGCTTAGGTTTATTTACGAGTTTAGATCTTGGTGTATGGTGATTTTTTTAAGCACTTGCAGTATGCAAGCACCGACAACTCGTAACTGTATATGCAGCAAACTTCACCAACCATCTTTCTAATTTTCATTCCCAATTTTTTTCTCGGAAGTACATATTGCACATTCCATAATTCGTGATAACCTCGTAAATATGCATTGGCCGGCAAAATGGTAACTTAACAAGAATTGTTGACCAATCATTTTTTTATTTCTTGTACGAAAAGAATGAAAAATTACTAATTCCAGCGATAAAAAGAAGAAAGCACGGAAGAATTCAATTAAACTACTTTGCGAGACATACACGTTTTCAAAGGAGAGAAAGAAAACTTTCCAATACTCGAAATGAACTTTTCTATAGAAAAGTTCGATGACGCGCCTTTGCGCATGGTTGGGTAATTGCTATTATTTGAATGGAGCATTGAACTTGTCTATTTTTCTCTTCTTTCGTCAATTTTACAATGGTTGGAAACTTGGACCAAATGCTTTCAATTTTGTATTAAGGGGTTCGTTTCCTTGCAGAAATTCTGAATTTCGGAAATCGTCAATTCTTCGGATGCAATCGATCAAGCGGTACTGCTCCGTGAGGCAATAATGACAAAATATTGAAATTTGAATTCATTTATATAATTAGTTTATCGTGAGTAAAATGTTGAATCTCTCTATTTAATACGTTACGCTCGACTGAGGCGCCGCCCTTAAAAAGCAGTTATAAAAGAGCGGGAGAATCGAGAACTATTTATGACTGACTGTAATGCAATTTTTAACAAATTATCCGAGTAGGTAAAAGATAGAAATTTGGTAGGAATGCTTGATTCTTATAGTAAAATCCATGGCTTAGCTTTGGAATCCCGGGGTCACCGTTGCCGATGCGATTTTCGATCTTCTATTGTTTTACCAGCAAGCAACATGGACGCGATGGAATTGTCGTATAGTCTACCTTTTCCTTTTTCGACATTATTATTATTATTATCGACATTTATGGAGGAACATTTTGCGCGACTTCACCGTGTTGGGTAAGTTGGTTGAAGCGTTTTGGTTTATAATAGGATTATTATTAACACTGTTTAATTGAAAATAATAAAGATATAGCAACGGTAAATACATAGCAACATTTATTTAAAAACGACAAAATAAGATCGAAAATCGCAAATACACGGCAGACCCCGGGATCCCATAGCTGTTGCTAAGCCATTTACGAAAAAAAGCCTCCGAAATACCCGGGTTCGACTAAAGTGAATAATTTCTATTTCCCGTAAGATAACACGTAAAAAACGATTTTTCGACTTGCAGGCTTTTACTCTTTTGAAAATTAAAACGAGTGGAAAGATGCACACATCATTCGTGCATACATGCGAGGCAGATAAGTTCTTTACGATTTATGCAATCATCTCAAAAAAGATAAATATTAATGGCTTACTTAGTATAGCAGTGAAAAATGCTATGCCAGCAGTGATCCCAAGGAAATATCGAATTTTTGATTCACCGATTTATTTTCTAATCGGTTGTACTTAATAAAACAATCGAGTTATTTAAAACTTACCTCACTCAAATAGTAGTAATGTAATCTTTATGTTCGCCTCCATTCCTTCGTCGTAAATTATTCAGTTATTTTCACTTACAAACGCTGTGTATACGTAAAGAAATAGATGTATTTACGTTAATGTCGTCGTCGTAGATAATCCATTTCCCTTCATTTTCCAAATATTGCGTGTGCACGAAAGAAAATTAAATTAATTAGGCATTTACAGCAGATATTGTTTATATAAGTCGTTACGAAGATTGTTTTCGTTGACAAAAAACGGGAAAATTTTTGTCCAAGTAAATTACGACATTCTCGTTTGATTTTCTTGATTCGGCTAGTCTTTCGATTCGATTCGACAACACATATGATATTTGATTAGTTCTACAAAGTAGTTTAATGATGTTTTTGTTATAAGTGATAACGTACGAGATATAAAGAAAAGTTCATTTTTTGTCACCGGTAAAGTGGCACTCCCGATTATATCACAAACTATTTATATCGTTTTCTGAGATGAAACATGCGGACGGACGGGCACGACCTGACCATAAGGCGGTCTTTTTAGGCGCGTTTGGCTTCCAGCATAAGCGCCTATTACCTTCGGTTTGTCCGTCCGTCCATCTGTCCGTCCGTCTGTTCGTCCATCTGTTCGTCAGCATGTTCGTTCTCGGATTTTTATGAAGTCAAAGACAATAAGAAAATCACAAAATAAATCACGTAAGCCAATCAGGGGTACCACTTTACTGGTGACAAAAACCGAACTTTCCGTAATATCTCGTATGATTTTGGTCAAATAAAATAGTTTTTAAATAAACTTGTAGAACTAGTAATGTAGAGTATTAATTATCCCATATATTTTTATCGTAGGAGTAACCGTTATCAAGAAAATCGGATAAGAATATCGTAATTCACTTTGAACTTAGAAAAATTTAAGCACAGTTATCTAAATATTGTAACGTAAATAATCTTACTGGTTACTGAAGAAAATAAGATCTGCTATAATTACAAAATACATTTAATCCCTTACGCGTGCATGACAGATTTTTTAAGCGGAGGGAAATGGATTATCAACGTCGAAGAAAAGAACAGAAACGTAAAGAATACAACTACTGAACTCAAGTGAGTTATGTTTTAAATAATTTTCGATTGTTTGGTTGATTAAAACCGCTTAGAAAATAAATCGCTAATTATAAATTGAAGATTTCCCTGGAATCATTTCTGGTATATCGTTTTGCAGTATTAATAATTAAAATTACGTAATATGTTTATTGATGCACCAACTAAAAGGGGAAAAGAAATGCTTAATAGACAGAGATACAATCCGGTCGTGGTGTTTCGCTGTTTTATGGTGTGTTCGGTCAAATGATATCGTCAAATTTCAAATACTCCATCGCATGAAACGCGCCTATTTGTGATACACTGTAAACTTTCCTAACTTGTTTTACTTATTACTTAATATAATAGCAGTTGTCCGAAACGTAACGCTGACGTCATCAATGGCACGTTTTAACGCGTTTTAACAAACATTCCGATTAGGTGGAAGGTTGAAATATCGCAGGAATGTTTGACTCAGATATAAAAATTAAAGGACGGAAAAAACACGACTTCAGGGGGGCGATTTCCATTTCCCGTAAGGTAACACGTAAAAAGCGACTTTTTCGAGTGAAGGCTTTTATTCTTTTTAAATTAAAATTAAAAAGAATTGACGTACGATCTTTGAATTTAAACTATGTTTTAGGAATATTAATGAAGTTTCTTAATCTATTAATCTTTTTCCGCCTACCGTTCAACATCTCTCATATAAAACATTTAAATCGCATATTTTGGGAAAATATCGGCTTTTAAAGAAGATGCTGTCTTTCCAGGCACGCCATTGTTAAACATCGAGAATCAATTATTGTCTCAACCCGCAAATGTGTAATATATACGAATGCATATATAGCCTTAAGTTATCGTAGGAGTTTTCGCGAAATTACGTAATTCTAATGGGACTGGGATTTAGTTTGGATTCTTTTGCTTATCTCTATAGATGTAGAATAAGAGAGAGGGGTATGTGGGGAGAGAGACAGGAAGGAAGGGATATAGAATGGAAGGTACATAGAAAGTAAGGGTGGTATAGAATTAGTCTATTTTTTCAGAGAAGGAGAGAGGAAGGAGAGGATGGGAAGGAGGGAGGGAGAATGGGAGGGAGGGAGGATGAGAGAGAGGGAGGATGAGAGGGAGGGAGGATGGGAGAGAGGGAGGATGGGAGAGAGGGAGGATGGGAGGGAGGGAGGATGGGAGGGAGGTAGGACGGGAGGGAGGTAGGATGGGATGGAGGAAGGATGGAAGGGAGGAGGATGGGAGAGAGGAAGAGAGAAAAGGAGGAAAAATGCGAAGTTCCTTAAATTTTATACTTAATCCACGCATACGCGTTATATTTGACGGGAAATTACGTTTGTTGTAAATAACGCCTAATTAGAAAGAATAGACCTACGATCATCGGACCTAGATCCTTTTAAAGATAATAAATATAGTTTCTTATTCTTATCGTCACATTTTGCCTACGATTCCAAATCGCTCAAGTTATACGTTTAAATCAATTTTATTGGAAAATTTTAACCTTGTTAACGATGTTGCCTTGCCGATCGTGTCATTATTAAACCTCTAGATTGTATTGTCATCTCAATCCTTATACTGTATGCGTAAGGAAAGTGTTCTTTGAATACTTTAATACGAGAGAGAGGAGAGAAAGGAAGAAAGAAAGAAGGGGAGAGACGGGGGAGGGGCGGGGGAGGGACGGGGGAGAGACGGGGGAGAGACGATGGAGAGACGAGGGAGAGGGAGGAGGTGAGATGGAAGGAGACTGAGGAGGGAGACTGAGAAGGAGGGAGACTGAGAAGGAGGGAGACTGAGAAGGAGAGAGACTGAGAAGGAGAGAGAATGAGAAGGAGGGAGACTGAGGAGAGAGACTGAGAAGGAGGGAGACAGAGAAGGGGGAAGAGGGGGAGAGATAATGTACTATATTAGAACGAGAAATAGACTAGAAAGTCTATTTTTCCAGAGAAGGAGAGAGGGGAGAGGGAGGGAGAGAAAGTAAGGAAGACAGAGATAAAGGGAGCGATGGAGGGGGAAAGAGGAGGGCGAGGAGGAGAAGGATAGATAAGCAGATAATGGTTTATTAAGGCGAGATTGAGACTAGGAAATCTATTTTTTCAGAGAAGGAGAAAGGGAGAGAGAAAGGGGGAATGGGAGGGAGGAGGATGGGAGAGAGGAAAGGAGGAAGAATGGGTAGTGTCTTATATTTAATACTTAATCCACGCAAACCCATCATATTCGACGGGCAATTACGCTAGTATATGAATAATCCGAGATAACTTCGAAGTTGGATAGTAATTAGACTTTCCAAACAACATAGACTAGAGATAATACATCCAAGTATCAACGGTGACTGAATGGGATAAACGGAGACCTTTCCGCTAATCTTTGAACTAGTTCAAATGCAGTTCGACCAAACAAGAGTAGTTAAGCCTCTATTTCAGTGCTCCATTATAACTATCTTTTTGATGCAACAAGTATTATATGGCAGTACCTGATAATCCAAGAGAGTAATTAGCCAGAAATTCAAACAAACAAACAAAACAAGTACAGTCAAACTCGTTTATAACGAGCACGGTTGTAACGAGTTCACGGCTATAGTGAGCAAATGCTACCTCCAAGATAAGTTTACGAGCATTTACATACAAATATTTCACGTATATAACGAGCACGCTTCACGGATATATCGAGCAAACTTTGACCACATCTCACTGTCTCAAACTCGGTGTTCTTGAGTCCAGCCTCTACACCCTATCCCTCGGGGAGGTTAAAGACCGCGGCGTTGTTGTTAAAAAATAATCCCTTCGTCCAAACCAAGAATCCCCAACTTGCAGGTACAGTGGCACTCGCGGAGGTCCTTTGTCCTCTCCTCCCAACCCCCAGCTCTTTTACAGCCAGGAGGTTGTGTTTGGAAGGGGGTAAGGGGCTGAGGGCATGTACAATGGAGCCCACCCCCGTCGCTCAGCCGAATGCACCCAACACCCTTTCCCACGTAAAGATGGGAAATCCCACGTTTAATCCGTCTCCTCATTAACTCTTCCTGGAATTGGTATGCTCACAGTTTGCAAAGAAAGTTCGTATCATTGATCACAAAAATCAGTTGAGATTTTGCCCTTGAACGAGTAACATGTCCGTACATAAAAGGAAGTGTTTGTCTATTCGCGAAAAGGTTGATATTATTCGAGAGTTAGAACGTGGTAAAAAAATGTTGAAGTGTGTAAAAAATTTAATTTATCATCGTCTACGGTTTCAACCTTATGGAAAAACAAAGAAGCGATTTTATATGCACTAGAGAACAACCTAACAACGAACAAGAAAATGAGGAAGTGCGACTTGGGTAGTGATTAAGGATGCAGCTGTGAGTAAATTTTATATGTACGTATGTTTACTTTAAATTTTCTAGTTTATTCTCATTTTTAGGTTTTTTCATAAATTTACTAAATAACCTTTCTGTTTATATATTCACTTTTACTTCTTATGTCTTATTTCACCATACGCATGCATGCTTTTGCCTTCACGGATATTAAGTTTAACGGCTATAACGAGCAAAACTAAACGGTCCCGTGGCGCTCGTTATAGCCGAGTTTGACTGTATTTATAAAATTTTCTTATTTTTCGAGTTATATATTTATCTAAAATTCTGGTAAGTCGTAATATTTACAAATTTTCATGAAATTTACACAGGAAAACACCACAGCTTTGTAAACGATTATCTTTTCTTCGATAATTAATGGATTTAATATCAAGCTAATATTTTTGTAAAATAAAAATAAAGTTGAAAATTACCATCTTTTTCAATTTTTCTGATTGCCTATGAAATAAAGATATCATTATTTCTCCAAGTCTTAAATAAAAGGATCAAGTTGGTATTGGTGAGCTCTCTATGAAATTTAGCGTAGAGGGAAGGTTAAAAATTCTCCAAACTTCTTTAAATTTCTCGCCATACTCTTAAAAAAAAGTCACGACCAAGTAATTTATGCGACTTTCGCCACTCGTAATCGAACTAACGAGCATGTCGTAAGAGGCAGTTTCGCAACTTTCAGAAGAGCTCTCCAGAGAGTGAAAAAGGTTGCTGATTGTGGACGATCCATAGCGGCATAAAACGGAGAATCTTTCCAACTAAAAATTATCGCCGTAATGAAAACAAATTGTATTCATAGGGCTCTTAATAAATTCGACCGATCTTATGTGAAGACGATGGAATACGATTTCCGGAGGCGAGGTAAATTACGCGCAAAACTTTTGCGAGCGGCGATAACTGAAGATACGAGTACAAGAACGGGTCGCTGAAATAACAACGGAGAGAGAGAAGTGGAAACTGTGGGAACGTGTGGATTAGGGAAAGGAAATATGGAAAGTTGAACGTCTGATGAGAAACCCTGAGAGTATCACGAGATAAAACGCATCAAATAAGAATCAAGAAAGAAAAATGATTTTCACTGGAGAGAGAGAAAGAGTGGAGAGGGTATTAGAGAAAGTGGGAGAGGGAGGGAGAAACGGGTAAAAGCGATAAAGAGGAAATCCCATCGCGTATATCCTAGGAGGAAAAGTATCTTTCTAGGTAACGCTCGTTTTGTGTTGAACGAAGGTTTCCTTGGGGACCGCAGATTACTTCTTTTAGACAAATGTAAAGTTCAGGGTACTCGAAATATAGAATACGGAAAATATGGAAACTAGGGAGGTAGGAGATATAGGAGAAAGGTATATGCGGATAGAAGCAAATTATTCAGAGAAAAGGAATAGGGAGGATTTAAAGAGACCTTAAGACTGACAAAGCGAGCAAAATGATTGCGCAAATAGGATGAAAATAAGAGGAAATTCGAGGGGCGAAACGAAAGAAAGCTAAAAAATCTAAGATGCAAATTTAATGACAAAGACTTCGTTCCGTAAACATGGATTCAAGATAAGAGGGCGACCTGGAATAGTTTAAAAAAGAAAAACTCAAAAATACTTGAGAGAATAAAAGCCAGAAAGCGTCCTTGGAAGCTGGGAGTCAAAAAACAAATGAATGCAGCGATACCTTTAAGATTTAGTGCAGAACAAAAGCCAAGCAAAAAAGTGAATTAAGGACACGAAAAATGAGTACTTAGTTCCAATGAAAAAAGGTATACATACATGAACAGAAGGGGAAGACGTTTAGCAAACTCTTCATGAAGTCACATGGGCCGGGAAAATCAAAATAACGCTTACTACAATAGTGAAAAAGTAGAAGACGAAAATAGAGCAAGAACTCTTTAAAATTTAAGATTTAGGCAACAACAAAAAGAGACAATAAATCCAACCGTTTTGGATGAGATAACGACACAATACGCGTGAATTCAGGAGTATATAAATATTGATATAACTATAGAAGTATATAAGAAGAAATAAAAGATTGGAAAATTTATATTTTACCACACGAGAGATAGCGGAAAATGCAAAAGAGGATAAAGCTTATCTTTTTTATGACTTATATATTTGAAATAATGATGCAATCCAGACTGAGGTGAGAGGCAGAATATACCACAGACTAGGTTGTTGATTTTCTCCCCCCTGACATTATCGCAGCACAAAACGCATATACATCCGCAGTTCGCTGTGTCGTACCATCAACTGCTTTCTATCTTTATTTTTATGTCTCCAAAGCCTCAAGCTATTTCCATTCAAACCCCTTATCTCCTCGCAACCTTTTTCTTCTCTTGGATAAAAATCACTCTTCGCCTCCCCTTCACCATTTTTTCTATAACGTACGAACAATAACCCCAGCAGAACTTCTTACCCCTCGCCCAATATCCTTTCCTAATCTTAATATATTAACTATTAACTTTTTTGACCGTATTATTTGAAATAATAAATTTCTTTCGCTTAAATTTTCATCCGTATTCTGCGACACACTCCCATCTCGAAAGCTTATACGCACTCTCTCCTTCCTCGCACCCATGCTTTAACCAAAAGTTTTAATCGGTTTCTTTATAAATTTCTCTTTGTATACTCTTCCCTCGTCTCCTTTCTGGGGATAATCACCACATTTTCTTTCGAATTCTACTTCGAACTAGTTAGCAATATTTCAGCGGTGAGACTGGTCTAGGACATCTAAATTGCAAAAGCTAATAGACACGAGCTGCTGAACTTGTTGATACTGCGGTACAATAACATGAGTCCACGCGGGGTCGTATACGGTTACGTTATCTAAACTAATTAATCTAACGTAACATCAAAGTTATAAATCACTTCAGAGTAAGACTACACGGTACATCACATGGCAAACTAGACCAAGTAAGATACCTTGGCTAAGAGGAGGTGAAAGTACGTTTTCTCCAATATTTTCAGGGTTCTGCTTTGCCTCATCCTATGAGGAAGAGAGAACCCGCACCGTTAGAATGTGGATCCTCATTTAACCTTCCCATCCGTGAAAACTTTACTTCTATTGCTTCAGTAGTCTGGATACAACACCACATTAAAATTTTGAATTTTTCGAAATTGCAGCCATCTAGGGGAAAATCTATGAAGTAGTGTGAAAATCCAATCAGTGAAAAATTCTTCGATTGATAAGATGTATCAAGTCCAAAGAGAATTTTTAATTCAAAATTTTGAATTTTCCGAATTTGAAGGCATCATCTATAGCGCTTTTCAGATGAGATTGTGAGTGAGGGGGAGGTAAAAGAGAAAGTAGACGGCGAGACACTGAGAGAACCAATAGGAAAGGAGGGGGAACTTAAGCATTCGAAAGCTCATTCTCCATCGAGTCTCCCTAGTGGTAACATCGTGTCCGAGTATGCTGTGTTGCCACATTCGCGATTTCCCTTTAAATGCCTGCCAAACGTTACGTGTGTTCCGGTGTAGAGTTGGCAACGTCTAGCATGACCTTTCTGCTAGGAGGCACTACCCCCCCACTTAGCAGCGAAGACAAACGAGCGGTCCCGAGTACGACCGAAATCTGACCCACAACCTCATCTGAAACGCGCTATAGTGGAAAATTTATGAACTATCATGAAAATTCAATATGTTAAATTTTAACAGATTGATAAGAGCTATATACTTTAAAAATAATTTTACAAAATTCTCTTAAAACAAAAAAGTTGATTGTCCACACGCCGACAGACAGAGTGACTACATAAGCACTTTTTTAGGCTTCTTTACCAGCGAGCCGGTAGTAGAGGAACGCCTTATGGGCACGTTTCGTCAGTCTGTCGTAACTTTAATCTCCTGAACCGCTGGAAGGGTTTTAATTAAACTAATTAAGTTGATCCTTATTAAAATTTATCGCCGAATTGTGATTTTGAACTGCATCCGTAAATTAGAACTTCCACTTTATATCAGCACTTAAATAAACTCATACTCCTATCTAGTTATATTTATGTGGCATCAGTTAAGCCAGGTGTCCCCAAACTACGGCCCGCGGGCCGGATCCGGCCCGCGAAAGGGTTTTATCCGGCCCGCGGAAATCTTATTAAGCATCATAAAAATCAGTGTTTCCAATTTAAAAATGGGCGCTTTGTTCGCATTAGAATTTTTTCTTACATTTATTCACGTTTACTTATAGTTATACACCTATGCATGTATGCTTAGGTAATTATAGAATGAAATAATTTAAATTTTGAAACGGTTTTTTTCGATCCGGCCCGCCTAGCACTTTCAATATTCCTATGTGGTCCTCCTCTCAAAAAGTTTGGGGACCCCTGAGTTAAGCAACAATTAAATACCATTTTCTCTAGCTCTTAAATAATTTGCAAGGTATAGATTAAAATATTTAATCGGATAAAGGACAACATTTACCATAAAAACATCTGCGACGGCACATCATTACTATTTCTAGATCCGGAAATAAAAATTCGAGAAAACTCCAAGCATAGCATCGTAAATTTTGCTTACATCGATCGCTACGACTAATCTATCGGCAAACAACAACTAAAAATCCTTATTTTTCTCCACCGTGCTCTTATATGATCAGTGAGGTATAGATTAAAATTTATTCAGATAGAGGACAGTATTTACCACAAAAAAAGTTTGCAAAACCACATAATTACGACTTCTAGTTTCGGAGATAAAAATTCGAGAACCGCCAAATCATTCGATACTGTTTTATATTTATTTCCCATAAAGAACGCCTTTGAAATCTCTGTGTATTCCATTTATGGAGTAAATTTTTCCATCTTGTTCTTTAACGAAAACGTGCTAAAAACAAATTACCATATTACTAAAAGATCTTGCCACAAATTCTCAGTAATACATACCAAACTTGACTAAAAACAAATATAAAACAAAATTTTCATAATTGGAACTTGTGCAATACTCTGATTGGATAAAAATTCGTTTTCTGCTGGAAAACTGTATGTATCGTTTAAACTTTTAAAGATGCATAGACTCGCCAGCAACGCTGGCCACCTTTAGACTTCTGCCACTTTTTCTTTCGTTTGGGAACTTTTACTTTAAAATAAATATACACTGGAAAAAACAAAATGATAAAACAGAAAAATAGTAAGAAACGCGCAGGCAAAAGACTTCAGATAATCACATCGCTAAGCAAATGCGCAAATATGTAAAAAAAAAACGCAAATTATCCATGCATATTTATAATCTCCTTTTAGTATTCTTTCTTTTTGTTACAAACTCATAATTACATTTAAAACTTCCTATACAATCAAGAATCATCAACACCAAATGAAATTAAAGCTGTGAGTTTCTCTCACTCTTAAAGCTTCCAAAAAGCAGTACCATTTCAAAATGGCAAATAGGTGACATATTATCCACATGCATGAAAATTCAATGTCACGATGCTGTAGAAGAGGATAATTTGAGGAACAGATGCAAGGAATACATAATGCCAACAACAATTAAAACTGCGTCTCATTAAATGTATTTTGTAAGTATACACGTAATATTTTAAAATGCCTATTCTAGGGCACAAAATTGACATATTTCCGAAGAACGATTAAGTGCGAATCAGTGGGCCATCAAAAACGATGAATGAGATTAATTGAATTTAAAGATATTAAAGAATGGGCGATGATGGGGGGAGGGGAAAAGGGAAAACAGAGAGAGATTGTGTTGATAAGATTAATTGAATGTAAACGGATTCCGCTAAGAGAATAAATTCTTCGTTAACAACCTCACGCTGTATATTTTGAAAACAAATGTAATCCATTCAAAGCGGAATACCCAGCCCACAGCTGAAAAATCTACCTTCGACCGTATTGTTTTATTTTCACGCCTCGACGCATCTGTGAAAGTTATGCATATTTTTAATTTTCGGCAGGCCGCAACCATTTGAAAACACAACATGAACTCATTAAATTATTACAACCCCGACCGAAAGAGTTTCACCGAGGGATTACAACTCAGTAACATTAAATGCCATAATTCGACGTAACGTTCCGTGAAAAAATAGCTCGCACAAATCCTCCTCGCGTACACATAAATGATAAACAAACAAAAAAAACGAAGGACGATCATATTTACCACAAGCACGGGAGTAAAAATTCACTTAAAAATCGTCGGAACAATTTACCTGTTGCGATGCCGAGATACGTCGAACGGCGAGTTAATAACGCTCTAATTTCCACATAGATGAACTGCTTTCCGATTTTTTTTGCTAAAGGTGTGTTCATATTCTCTTGTTTTTTCCCGTGCCGTGAAAAATTCTGGTGGAAGAAAAAATGTGAAAGGATGGCTGACAAATTGACACGTCGTGTAAACGCGGCGCGCAAACACGTGACTGCTCATCCACTCGGCAAACACGTCTCCGAGCGCTATCTGCATCCCCCTCACTCGTGCGTCCTTTCCTCCTCCTCCCCCTCTCTATCCCCCCTTCTCCCCCCCCCCTCTCTCCCTCAATCACCACCGAAAAACCTCTCTCTCGTCATCAAAAATTTTGTTTCGTGCCGTGCAATATTTTTTTATCTCGTCCATAATTACGGACACGAAAAAAGCAAGATAAAAGACTATATTCCGCAGAAAAAACTTCGGCAAGTTCGTGAAGCTCGAGTAATTGGAAACGGAGTGACTGAAACGAAAAAAATGCCCGTACTCCGCGGAGTCATATTTTATTCCGCTGGTTTCTCGAAAATACATCCTTTTTCTTCTTTATCGGAGAGTGACTTCAAACGAGTCACTCTAAAATAAATAAGGTACGAATTTTTCCTTCTGCGGCCGTTTCCGTTTTAAGAACAGCTCGTAGAATGAAAGTGTAATAGGACATTTTTATGTTTACCTACGGTTTTTTTCGACTCGTAATCATCATTAAAAACAGTGGCGTGCCGGAAAATGTGTACCCCCTCCCCTTCCCCCGCCAAAATAAAATTGAAGTCCCGGAAAAAAATTTTAAGGGCCTTACGAAAAACATATGAGCCCGCTTTGGCCGTGAGTCCCCCGCCGCGCGGGGGTTGCGGGAGTGTCCGGTACGCCACGGAATATATGTAATTATTCTCTAAACTTTAAAATTGACGGCAGTGACTTTGTGGGATCGTCCCAAGATTACAGCGTTTTCCTTGCTTGAACTCTTAACTTTACTTAACAACTGAAACCCGTTCGGCGTACACTAGACTTTCAGAACGGCGGTAACACTTATTTAACTATTGTTTTTCAACATCTCATATTTCTCGAAGAAGGAACCGATTTTCGAATTTCGTTCAATCCCTTACCTAAATAACCTTCGCCATATATATGCATGCAGTGCTTTTTTCCTGCCGGAACGCCGTTCCGAAACCTCCGATGCAAAAAATACTAATTTGCATAACTTAACACAAATGAAATGAAGTAAATTTCAATGCAAAGCCGTTTTACTCATATTGTACAGTTACACATATTTCTCCGCTGACAATTTACATTCAGTTCCTATTTTTGCCCCCACTCACCTCTTTCGCGTTCCGGCACCCTTTGTGTTGGAAAAACAGCACTTGTATGTATGCGAATATATATCAAAGGTATTATTGAACAAATTTTCCTGCGTTGAGAAAGTAATACACGCCGTTCATCATTTCTAACCGTAGCAGAAACTTCCCCAACTACATCTAGAAAATCATGTACCAAGTCCTAGATCAAGTTAACTGTAAACTCGATTCGCACAATCGATGGGCACGTTCTCATTGTGACCGTAAACAATGACGCCAGAAACGAAGATGCGGAAACTTGTTCAGTATTCTTCCCAACAAGTACATGACTTGTGAAGTTAAAAGGGCGTGTATACGAACGTTGTATGGCGTGTTTGTTGCGGAGGAGCGTCGAGCAACAAAAGAGCGGAGCGGAGAAAGGGAGCGGATAGTAAGTGAAAAGGGGGCCATTAGCGAAGCATGCCGGGAATCGGAAATGAGGGTTAGAGAGAGAGATAGTGAGGCGCTGACGTCTTCTCTTCATTTCGAGTGCGCATGGCGAACCCGACATCGAGAAGAAGCGAAAATGGCCGGCACCGGTGGAAAAGCGCCCCCTATAATTTTCTTACCCTCTCCGGAACCGACATTTAGAACGAGGCTTCTATTCCGGATGATACCCTTAATAAACACGAGATTTCGTTAAGTCTTCATCTCTTTTAAGATTGTTTTATTTTGATTAGAAGTACTCGATGTGGATTCTAACGTGTAGTTTAGCAATGTGGCAGCCTCTTCGATGGACTTTGTAACAAAATTATTTTGGTTTATTAGGCGTTCTTTACAAAAAGCAAAAAAATTAACGTCTCACGGTTAGGTCGTGATTGTCCATCTGTCTTTCCGCAGGTTTCGTCTCCGAAACTATTGAATGGAAATTCATAGAGACTTTTAAGGGCCTCCTGAAAAACATGGGCCCGCTATGGCACAAGGACTTTTATACTATGGACAAAAATGTACTATCTCATCTAAGAAGTAATTTTGTAGAGTTTCATGAAGTTCCGTACTAAGGACTTCTTGGGTCAAGGGCAATAATAAAATGAAACAAATGATTACCATAGCTCAAACAGTGGTTCCACCTTTCTACGAACAAATAATGAATTTCCGTCTTATCCCGTAGAAAAATTGTTAAGTCATATCGTGGTTAGTCATTCGTAAAGTACGCCTCTGCTTGGAATGTATAAAGGCGTGAAGTGGGCATCTTTCATCTATTGTTAATATTTCTTTTTATTTTGTTTCGATATCATGGCACGCCGAGGTGCCACAGCTGGTTGCGATGGGTTTCGCGAAAAAAGTGCTCAAATAAATAAATCAACTACTTGAAAACGTTCACGGGTCACAAGGTCAATAATCTTTCCTCAAATAAATTGATAACTAGTAGAGAGCCCGCAGTACTACTGCGAGACATTTTGAAAAACGTCAAAAAAATATTACAAAAACCGAAGAACGAACAGAAGGGAAGAATCAAACATCGGGAGAGAGTTGAAAAATGAGGAACAATCAAATAAGAACAAAGATAAAACCATAAAGTCAAACAAAAATGATAAAGGCAGTAATAAACGAAGAACAAAGAGAAAAAGAATAATCAAACGTCGATAATGTGACAAATCATTTAGTCACAATGCCTTGGAAAAAAATATTCTGAATATCCCTTCCTCCCATTCTCTCGCCCTCTATTCCTTCCTCCCATTCTGTCTCTCCCTCTCTCTCTTCGTTCCTCCCATTCTCTATTCTTCTCTCTCACTTCCATTCTGTCCCTCCCTTCCTCCCATTCTGTCTCCCTTCCACCTATTCTCTCTCCCTCCCTTCCACCCATTCTCTCTCATCTCTTTTCCTTCCTACCATTCTCTCTTTTCCTTCCTCCCATTCTCTCTCCTTTCCTCCCATTTTGTATATTTCTTCTCATATTCTCCCTCCATCTCTCTCCCTTACATTCTCTCTCCCTTCCTTCCTCCAATTCTTTCCATCTCCCTCCCTTTATTCTCTCTCCCCATCTCACTTCCTTCCTCCAATTCTCTCTCCCCTCTCTCTCTTATGGTTTACATTTCGCCCGAATGGAGACATTTATCTATCTATCCCATTCTCTTTCCCTCTATCTCTCTTCCTTCCTCCCATTCTCTCCCCCTTCCTTCCTCCCATTCTCTCTCGCTTCCTCCTATTCTCTCTCCCATCCTCTTATTCTCTCTCCCTTCCTTCCTCCCATTCTCTCTCTCTTCCTTCTATTCTCTCTCCCTTCCTCCTATTCTCTCCCTTCCTACCATTCTCTCTATATTCTCTCTTTCCCTTCCTCTCGTTCTCCCTCCCTCTTTCTTCCTTCTCCTTGCTAGTCTTTTAATACCTACGAAATTACAAATGCTCCTCAAGTCCTCCATTCTTCTACCTAACGCCCGTAACCTATCGCCCAATCCTTCACTCTATACATTTTTTATATGTTCGGTTTGGCAAACGTGTAACAGTCAATAGGTGCGTTGGACTAAGGCGGCCGTTCGGCCAACTCGGTGATAGTAGCGCTGAAGCGCGGCAGCGCTGGTCGCGTGACCTAATCGGGCGGGCATAAGTGCCTCCTGGACACGGTTTTCGGCCATTGTCAGACCTCGTGTACATTTTTTCACAAATTTCACTGAATTGTGCAATCCGCGCCGTGAATAGGTGACGAATGTCACCTGAACCGACCCGATCCGTTGAGAACCATGGGAGGATTTCTGCGGACAACGATCGCATGCCGGCGTTTAAATATATAGAATAGAATATATATATATATATAGATAGGGCGCGAAATTCTACTTACCTTCAAAAAGGTACAGAAATTTTGGGGACCATTGTTTTAAAACTTTATGTCATTTCTCATTCGATCCCTCATTTCTATACAGTCGATACCAAATTCGACAACTTATTTAAACATAGGATCCTGTACTCGGCAGACTGATTTTGCCTCGTTTTTCCTTTTCTCCTGTTACAATTGCATTCGTAATTCAAACTTCTCGGTCTTATCAAGTATGGAAAGGTGTACTCCATGTCGGAGTACACAGATTTTCCAAATGCGTTCTTTGGGATGATCAAATTTTAGTAAAACTGCCCAATACCAAATGTCATCAAAATACGTCCTGCGGTTCCAGAGTTGAAACAGAGAAACATTGTAAACTACATGTAGGTTTAAACTACATGTAAAGTGGTCGAAATTATCGTCCGATTTTAATGAAAATTAAAATCGGTCGACAAATTTTACTAATACACCCCAATATCATATTACATCAAAATACGTCCACCGGTTCTTGAGTTTAAGCATGCGGACGCACGGATAGACGGGTGGAAACGACCTCCCATACATGCGTTCACTTCATGCAAAGAACGCATAATAATTATATAGCATGCATGCAGTAATGATACTGAATATTGAGAACATAGTACTAAATATTGAGAACATGACCAGCGACGGAAGAAAAGCGGCCCCGTAAATTTTCCATCATTTCTTAAAAGGATTTTACAAATAGCACGTTTACGCACCCGCGTTTTTGTCCCTCCGAAACCACCTGAGCGCATCCTAACATGGTTCTCTTTCGTTCAAACGCTTGACGACATTTCGGCTCCGTGTGTGTATCCGACGCTCGAATGCACTCCAAACGCCATCTCGATGCGTCAAAACTTGACCGAAATCTGAAGCGTAGAAAATTTTCGTCCGATAGAGGGACATTCGAAAAGGCAGCGGTCCTTCTTACGACTAAATTTATTCCTCCATCTCTTCTTCCTACACTTCCACTTCGACATTCTTTCCGTCCACCTTCATCTTTTCCTCGTTGCAGCAGATTTTGGAAGAGACCCTTCAATCTCAATATAGCTCACAAGAGAATGATTTATTGATCGAATTCTCCGACTCAATTCGCTCCGTTCTCTTTGCATCTGCGACCAATCTCTTTACATCTGCGACCCATCTCTTTACCTCTCCTTCGACCTACCTCTTCGGCGTAAAATATTAAATGGCGTCTTGTTTACTTCTTCGTTGAGGATATACTAGCGATACTGAAATCCCTAAATATACACAAGGAAAATCAGAACGGGTAACACTTGGTAAAATATTCCACTTTCTTGGACAAACATGCGACCGGTTTCAACTAAAACCGGTCGCATGTTTGTCCAATAAAGTGGAATTTTTTACAAAGCGTTACCTGTTCTGATTCTCCTTGAATATGGAGTTCCACCACGTGAAGACTTCTTCAGTTGAACTAAACAAATAGTAGAAAAATTGTTTACAATTCGTGAAAAATATAAATTGCTTTGCGCAAACTTACAAACCTCCGGGTCAAATATTTAATTGCATACCATTGGTGCGAAGGAAGCAAAATAGTAATGAGATGAAATCAGAGGCTGAATTTTAGTGACTCTCTTAACGCATTCATAAACACTACGCTACCTCTCATGAGTGAGTTTTCTACTCAAATAACATACAAACGGTCGTGGGCGGTAAACTGCAATAATTGCAGGGAGTTATGTTTTAAGCAGGAAGATTAATTGGTGCGGCTGTATTCGTTTTAACGGAATATGAAACGGTAAAAGAAGATCTAATAAGGATGTAAATGTATTTAGAAGAGAGATTTAGTATTTTGATGAGAATAATGTACAAAATATAAGTAGGGGATGAGAGGATATTACACCGATGGGTAAATTTCAGTTTGGATTTCATATATAATAAAAAAGTCCACTTGGGAAGGCTCTACTTTGTGGAAAGATTCCATTTAAATGAAAAAAGAAACTTGTAAATTTCCACCGGATTCGCCTGTTTCAGCATCATCACAAGGTCGAGAGTCCTATATATACGGAGAGTAGGGTAGGAGTGTTAATTGAATAACGATAAGCAGGAGGGGGAACATACATTCAGTAATGAGAATATGTGAAAATTAAAAAAAATTGAATTACAAAGTGAATGACAAAATTCAAACGGTTATAAACAATAATGCGAGCAAGGTTAGTAATTAGAAAATAAAAGCAATCAACAGAAGTTACAAAAAGGTCGTTAAATTACAAAGTAAATGGCAATAAATTAAATAATTAGGAAAGCAGTAAAGAGAACAAGGGAGAGTGATTGGAGAAAACAAATTCATTAGTAAGTGAAACATTTTCTATAGCACCATGGATCACAATTTCCAACTGCTCTAAGAGGTCCAGTCTGTTGCCCTTTGATTCGAAGTGGAGAAACTCGGGAAGGAATGCACTCCACTTCGAATAAAAGGTCAACAGACTGGACCTCTTTAAATCGGTCTCTGTATATAAAAATCGTAACAACTGTCACTTTTTACGTACTTCAATTTACTGTATCTATCATCACCTTTATATGACAAAATAAATTATTATCAATAGTTCTAACTACTTTGATGCGGAAACAGTTGTCTAGATAAACAAAACAAAAATAACCAAAACATAAGCGTTGTTTGTTCACATTTCTTACACAGCAAAATTCTATGAAAATAATTAGAATCTTCACTCCTTTCCTCAGAGAATAGTACAAATTCTGCTCCGATATTACAATTCTAAGCTATTTTAATGTGCAAGAGAAAATTCCCCGGCACGATGGATTTGATTTTACATATAAAACAAATGGGAAGAATGTTCCTAGAATCGAATCCGGGATTTTCAATCTTTGCAACAAAAACTATCTTCAGGAGCAAGAGATTTCCACCAAGTGACATGAAAAGCGGTCTATTGGTTCAAAGGTTAATAGGGGAACAGACAGACGGACAGACAGATACAACAAAGAAACTACAAGCCTACTTCAATTCTGGAAAGTTGGCTAAAAATCAAACTCGGCCAAGAATTATACATCGAGTGAAACTATAAATATATACGCTCTCTTCTTCAATAGATACCAAAATCTTTCGATGCCGTTATTATCTGCTTCATATTCTCGCGATTCATTTACGTTTCATTAATTCTAGGTATTGGATATCACTTCCACGGACAATTTTCAGCCCTCCACTATCCTCTTCTCAAAGCATCATGAATTTCCAAAAGACGTCTGTCTGTCTCTTTGAATTGACTGAGGCCGTATTTCGCGAGTAATTTCAACCTTTTGTGAACAACAATCTTTTCTTGATTACGCTGATCGACAAAAAAAGCAATTCCGGAAATACCTCAAATGATTATTTCCATTAGCAAGTTAAATTTATTAATAAATAAAAATCCTTATACTTAATAATTAGTACTTGCCATCAACAACAATTTTTTTAAATCCTAAAGAATAACATGCTGTGTAAGCTGTTTATGTAAAAATCGTTTAAACATAAATATTAAAATATAAGTCAGAAAATAGAAATCAGAACGGAGATCATATTAATATCGGAAGCACGAAATTGTCCGAAACACATCATCAAAATAAAAGAATACGACCGGAACCGATTACATACGCTCAGGCTCCACGAGTATCATGGATGAGATGACACGTTTGTTTACATAGCAATTACAAGGTACTGCGTGAATATTTTTTAAGGATATATAAATTCTTGATAGTTAGATAGATATAAAAAAAATAAAAATATTTTAAATTTATAGAGAAAATTTCATATAAACCATTTCTCTCAATTGTGAAGACTAATATATTGTGTATGTGCGCGCGCTCAAGCATACGCGAGCTTATAAGAGAAATAGAGATACGCGGAATAACTTCCAACTCACCAATGTGTTAGGAGAGCTTAATTTGCTGTTCCGGTTATCAACATAATGCTAGTGTTACCAGCATATTATAACAAACAGCGCAGTCTATTCATGAATCACACGCACCCACAGCAGAACCGTCCGAGGACTATTATCCCAAGAGAACAATATCAGAGAGCCCTTGTTGTTGTATCAAGAGATAGTCCTACCAGGGAAACAAAGGATTGTGGTCTCAGTAGAGAATATCACGCACGTGAGGTGCGGATTGAACCGAAGATCGAATAATCCACGTACACTGAGCCTCCTAAGTTTTAAGTAAGCAGTTTTAGAGTAAAACGTAAAAACCTCGATTTCGCTAATGCATAATCATGTTTTCTCAGATTAATTAAATTAATGCCCATACGTTTTTCAAAAGACTATCGAAGAAGAGAACAAGGATATGGTTTAGAATGATCTGATGCTTTCCCGGCGAATGGATGCGGTAATTTTTCTCGGGTTTCCAGCCAGGTGAAAATGGTGTCTTCCGACGTTTAGGCACCTTTCTCTTGCGCCATATCAGTACCCTGAAAATGGCGCAAGAGAAAGGCGCCGAAACGTCGGAAGACACCATTTTCACCTGGCTGGAATCCCGAGAAAAATTCACCGCAAGGATATGGTTGTTTGTGATAATGAAAATTTATTTTGCTCGTCAGTAATATTATATTAATATATGGAGTCTTTATAATAAGCCAATAGCTTAAGTTAATTTATCTGCATACCAACAGTAAAAGGACAATTGAACGATATTTAATTAATATTGTCACCACCTATTCATTGCACTACCTCTCAGATACCCATTGCGCGTAGGCCAGAGGGAATCAGCAGGTCGTAAAAAAATATAAAATAAGTAAATATAAAATAAAAGTTTCAAGGGGAATTTCAAATTTCTATAACTTCTGTTGAAGGCACTTGCAAATTATCTTTGTACAAAACCCGGTACCGTAATTTTCCTTATTTATAAAATATGGCTTACGTCGTTTACAAAAAATAAACAATTTAAGGTTACTTATGAAACATTTTACGCAAAAATAAAAACAATATTTTTCAAAGAATTTTTTTTTACTATTATCACTCTAAAATTAAATATGCTACACTCTTCGCTGTTCTTCGCTATTAGTTGAGATCGTTCTACAAATTCAATAAAGCCGGACGACATTATAGCAACGAGAACACTTTCCTTCGCTAAAATATTTCCGAGGGTATGAAATAAGGACGATCATATTTTTACTTTCTCATATATTTATTGCTGTAGTCTTTCCAATTTCAAAGGGATCAGGTCCCTGGAAAACAGCGCAAAAATAGATATTGCCAATATAAATAATACTAGCTTATGTGAATGCAGTGTAAGAGGAATGAATTTTTTCGCTCTTCTCACACTTTTTTCAGCACTAATTTCACTTCCTTGACGTTTATAGGGCCATAGTTTATAATATAGTAGGTTAGCACAAAACTACTGTTGAAAATACAGCTTAATTACACGCGAAGATAGAGGGAGGAAAAGACACACTGAGTATAGTATAGCATCATCTAGCTTACCACTCCCCCACTCGTTCTCTTCCTGTGTCACAGCGTCACTACTTTGCACTACGCACGCACCTTGCCCTTGTTTTGTTGTCGAGAGGAAAACGCGGAGCGTTTGGAGGGCTTTAGCGAACGAGTAGTGTGATGCGGTAGGCGAGCGCGCGCGCGCGAATTGGTGAAATTTATCATAAACTAAAAATTGACAATTGGGACAATGATTTCGGCACAAATTATTAAAACCGCTGACATAAAACCCGCGAAAATTGAGAAACTGCTGTACTGTGATCGTAAAAAAACTCTACTTCGAGATTTTGATGAGCAAGTGCCTCTGTGCCCGAAAAAAACGTTTTTTTAATTTTTTTGCAATTGCATCTATCGTCTTTGCGCGACTCTTGGGGATAATCGGCTCAAGAGAATCTCAATAAATCTGGTATTTATGAATGACATCATCCGGAATAGAAACCTTGCTGGAATGAACCATATCTCGGGAAATGAACGCATTGCATTTTAGTCGATTTTCATAAAGCTTTGTATTACTCAAAAGCGCCACAAACGATTTTGATTTCAAAATGTATGCTATTATAGATCTTCTTGAAATAAAAAAAATAAAAATAAACCATACTTCTAAAAACAATGGCATTATATCATACCAATTTTTACGCCCAGCTACCGTCCAGCTATCTCACCGTCTCTGACGTCATATGTAGTACCTGCACTCACGAGACCTCTTTTCCCTCTCACACTAAAACCACAATCAACGTTGAGATGAAGCATTGCTGCAATGAGACAAACTGCGAGAAAATATTTATTGCATGTAAATGTATACGAACGCAACCAGTGGTATTTTTCACGGACTAGGAGCATGCAGATATCAGAAAGTTTGTGCAATGTATATTGCAGCGATTTTTTTCATTGGTTACAGCAACATTTTTACCTTTCTATGAAGGCATTTGTATTACCCGAACAAAATAAACAGGACGATGAAAAATAATTTTAGTGATCATCCTATCATATAGGTTAATTTACAAGTATAATCCGTGACAATCTTATAATTCGTGAGTAAAAGAAATTAAATTGTTAAAACAAGGAAATAATTATTTTTCTGCCGATGTTTAAAATAACCATCGATCATATCCGACATTAACTCATTTTTGAGGGTGATAGACGACGACAACCATAAAAGATTAGCGTCAGAAAAATTACCACGAGGCATTTACTAGCGAACTTTGTCCGTTAGAAATGCGCATACAAAAGCACTTACGAGACGAATAGGGTTTTGGCAACGACTCAGATTCGCGTCTTCTTTTGGCCCAAAGAGGCGCTCCCGAAGAGACTGCTGGAAAAAAATTGGGACCCCGCGACAGAATGTGAAATACCACGTGCTCAGTCATACGGATGAATTTTTATTTTTTATTCTTCCTCGTAGGAAGAACGAAGGGATTACGCCTCGGATATAAATCGTTCCCTCGGTAATAGATTGCTGTTGTTTAGTATACCCAGCGCCGTAACTAGGGCTGGCAGCTGCCCAGGGCGCAACTAAAGAAGGGTCGCAAAATTTTTTAATAGTAAGTTGTGAGAGGCACAAGGACAAGAGCAATTTCACTACTATACTTGTTCCAGACATTACGCATAGCAGAAACTATAAATTTCGATGAGTTTGTTGCATTAAAATCACGTAGAATAACTCTTTAATATTAAAATATTTATACTTTCTGTATTTAAATTATGTACGCAATTATATTTATAATTATGTATTTAAATTATGTACATTCATAGTGAGAAATTATATCATTTATAGTTTATTTTTATTTATAAATTGTTCACCAAAATCCATATAGCAAAAACATAGGTATTAGAAAATTTTTTATGGAAGGGGCGCATATTTGGTAGTTTGCCCCGAGTGCTAAAACAGCTAGTTAACGGCGCTGAGTATACCCCAAATTAAGAGATTCTCCGACGGTTGAGAATAATGGTTGTCAAATGTCGTCCATGTTTACAGCAATTCTCGCCAACGAAATCGAGGACAGTACCTCCGAATACCTCGAAATTCACAGTTTGAGCCTCAATCTAATTTTATCTTTATTTCCTACTATGTCGTTAAAAAAATGCACCGTTCCGAGAAGTCTTTTTTTCGAGAAAGTAGATATAATTTAATGTGTAACAAGAAAAAATAAACTGATGTGGGCAACACATGACTTTCTCCATATTTATATGGCAAATTACACGTTGTTAGCTCTGGGATCGTTGTCGATATTTACTTCCGGTTGACAATTAAGAAAAGAAAAAGGAGCGTTACTAAGACGTAACTAAGCGTCAATTGTTAACAATAATC
This sequence comes from Tanypteryx hageni, assembly GCA_028673005.1. Classification (NCBI taxonomy): domain Eukaryota; kingdom Metazoa; phylum Arthropoda; class Insecta; order Odonata; family Petaluridae; genus Tanypteryx; species Tanypteryx hageni. The sequence goes on from CM054116.1 coordinate 99,784,959, forward strand.
TTCGGTAGGTGGTGTGGTGTTGGCAGCTAAAAATATAAGATAGCTCTTAAACAATGCATTATATGGAAAAATGTATCAAACAAAGGTTGTAGAAAATAAAATTTCCTACAACTTTTATTCCGATACATTTTTACATTTATCAAATATTAAAACAAATATTTCTAAATAACGGATAAGTGACAAGAGTAAACACCCACTTCCGGTTGACCGATTTTTACCAAAAACTACGCAGATCTTCTAACTTTTATAAAAATGTTAAATATAAAATTTTGTGTTGACTTAATTAATAGTTTTTGAGTTAGAGCGCCCACAAAAATCTATCACATACAGACAGACACAGACATCATCGATAAAATAGTCAAAACGTGTTCAGGGGACCTTAAAACATGTATTTCCGTTGAAATCTCGAATTCGATTTTTTTCATGTAAACTTTCTCTATACTTCGTATATGGAGAAAGTAATAATCAATAAATAGCACTTAAAATCAAATTTGAAAAAGAGGTACTTATCTCAATAGCCATAAAAAGTATACTGATAAATCATATGCGCATTTTGGCTACCAAGCTGCCATCATCATTGGTATTCATCGATGGTAGATTCTAAAACAATAACTCTAACATTAAAGACAGATAAAAAGCTCGGAATAATCAAAACTTGCTGTTGAAAACTTTAGGCTTACATAGAGGAAGAAAAATACGTAACTACGATACTAAAGCTGCCAAAAGTTCGAGTCATAGACATTCGAGCCACCAGGGTAATATTCATAAAAATAAAAGCTTAAAGAACTGCGATTGATATGGTAACTAAACAAGTTCTCACTGCAGCTCTTTCAAAGACCATTCAAAGAATTGATTCCTTATAATAAAACCAACTTTATTTTATAAAATCAAAAACGTTTCGCGAAATCATTTTCAGCACGGTTGACTTTAGCGCGCGCAGACTTTTAGATAAAAAAGCTGTCTCCCTTGAGAAATAAAAACACAATCGCCAAACATCTATATTCTTCATAACGACATTCCTGTCGCCCGACATTTTGACTTACAAATCAAATCCTCCCGGCAAAATTTTCGAAAATCGTCTCCAAAAGGGGCATTCGGGGAGTTTTTTTTATTTTGGATTAGCGAAACATCCGTTTTTCCGAACCATCGGAGTGAGAGACAATCTTTCTCTCGCTCTGACTCCCTCTGTTGAAAATGAAAGCACTTTACTCGATACGGGGAGACCGTTCCATCATGCATTCAACCTTGAGAAACGCGCACGAGAGGATTTTTGTTTCGGAAAATGTTTCTTCTCTCTCTCTTTTCCTCTTTCTGTCGATGAGCAATAAGCATGAGTGCTTTCAACGGCGGGAATGTTGTGTCCCCAAAAAAAACATCACGGGGTGAATAAAGCAGAATGTCTCCTTTGGAGATCCCACCTTAATTATCAGGAGTGATTGTTACTATATCGTGATTGCGAGAAAAAATGGTCATTCGAACTAGGACGAATTAAAGTTCCTTTTTTTTTAATTGAGGCGAGCATTTTCGAATGATGATCGCCATCTGTCAAAAATCGCGCAAAAAAACTACCAACATTGCATTAGCTTTTTTATTTTTCCTCAGGGTAATTATTTCAAATGTATTAAGCGTAAAGTTAAAGAGGTGGGTGGTTGATTAATTATTAAACGCGTTGTCGTGGCCTTAAGCAGTTTCATTATTAAACTTGAGTAATGCAGAAAAAATGCCGAGTTGTAAATTAAAAAACTACACTTAAGCGACCTACAAGTAAGACCCTTAAAAATACGTCCCTTGCTTTCATCCCGGCACGCTTTAACCTTTTGGTGAGCAAGATCAATGGCGCTGCCTTTATAAACACGCTCGCATATTTTTCTCACTCTCACTTTTTTATCACTTATGCATACACTACACCTCCTCTCCACCCCTCTGTTTGTCAAGAAAACCTTCATTAGCGCAATGGAATAGGAATTAAAAGAATCCCACACTAGATGATATTGCATTGGATGCGGTTTTCAAGCGCTTCTCATCTTAAGAATCGACTGAAACGCCGGCTCCATATCATCTACGTAATGACCAAAGTTGTTCTAGTGAGAGTGAAGGAGGGCAGATGGGAGAGAGGCCGAGAGAAAGTGGAGAAATGGAACATCAGGAAAAGGGGAGAACGTGTAAATGTGTAACAACTACAAATGTGGACAGAGATATGAATGAAGGAGAGGGAATAGATGGAATTTCTACTTAATAAGAGCTAAAATGATACTTGAAAGTCTCTTCTTCCATGCCATGTACAACATAGCATACAACAGCATGAATAATCGACGTGTATCCATATGTAGAACACGGGAATGAAAAGGGAATATTGGGGTGAAAGGAGAGCGAAATTGTAAGCAGAGTCATAACTCGAGTACTCGGTGCCTATGGCGAAGTACGCGTTATTCATAACAAAAACGTGTGTACAGTGTATTTCCAAGTTGTAATAAATAACAATTATAATATAGTTAAAATAAGCGTAGACTTGAATAACAACTGCAAATTTATATAAACGAATCGGCATATTTGGGTATCTTTTGCATGAGGAATGAGGCGACTTTGCAAGCTGTGCTGTGCGGGAAAAGAGGATGGGGAGAGAGATTGAGAGGAATAGAGAGAAAGAAGGGGAATGTTACAGGAAGGGTTATGTCACAAGTTCACATTCAAGGTGCTTCTTTGTCGCAGTGATGAAAAGCACTTAGCTTATACAATTTTACGGATTAACGAAGTCGTTGTTCTTAGAGCTGACAAATTGCTCTTGGAATCTGCTTTAATGTCTTTAGCTGAATGATATAACGATCGCGGTAATTTCTGGAAACAACGGAGTAAAGTGATGTTCATTTGAGTAGATATACATATAGCGCCGTAAGGAATTCTCGCTACAAAATTTTGACTCTTTCAGCAACCACGCAATTTTCTCATTTGTTGTCAAAAAATTGTTCCACCCCTTCCTTTTGAAAGTATTATAATTTATAGTTAATAAAAGTAAATATATCATTCAAAAGCATGTTTGTTGACATTTCAGTTAGTTTCCAAGTCTGAGCTTTAATACTTTAATACACTACGAATAAGTAATAATTTTTCACGAGTCAATTTAATAAATGAAAGGTTAGTCGAGAATATTTTCAGATAAATAAATATAGCATATTAATAAAATTTTGGATTATGAAATCAAAATTTCGTCATTCCGAAATTCTCTAGGAGAAAATATCGCTATCTTCAGCAAACACTGAAATTCAGTAGGCATTAAATACACAATAATATGTAACGTGGTATCTTTTCTGAATTCCCGCAATAAACCGTTATTAATATTTTTCAGGTATGTGTTATGGAACTTAAATGCTAACAAAAATATAAAGAATAACTCAGGTTAATCAAAATAAACAGTGGAAATGTAAAAAAGGTCGTCAGTCCAATATACTAAGAAAATAAAATTATCTCTTATACATTGAACTTTAATAAACGCGGGAAGAGACAAAATTAATAGTGAGATTGCACGTCCTAGAAACTTTGAAGGATCGCAAGGATATCAAGTGAGTTCAGAGGAAGCGCTTGGAAACTTGAGAAACTTTGTTAACTAAAATGAAGAGAGGAATTATTTGGGTAATTAATTTAAATGAGTTACAAAAATATCAAGATGGAAAGTTGAGGAATGTATGTATGTACAAAATATACAACCTGATGAGACCATCTGCGACACATTGACATAGAAAACAAAGAATAATTCGACGAACTCTATAGAGATATTTGATTAGAAAGTATATCATGCTCGGTGAATATTTATTATTTACCTTGACAGAGAAGGAGATAAGATATCTAACGGGTATCGCGACGTACTTAGCATTATTTAGACATAAGATACTGCCTCTTTGGAATATTATATTTATAACTATTGTAATTTCCCGTCAGAAATGACGTGTGTGGGTGAATTAAGTATAAAGTTAAAATTTATATAAAACATTAAAGAAGCCAACTTTTATATGCACTTAAAATAAACAATAAATAGAAATTTGGCATAATTTAATGTCCCAGATAGTAAAAATAGTTTTGGGCAAATAATATTTTTAAATAACAAGATGGAGAAGTATACTCCATAAATGGAATACACAGAGATTTCAAAGGTTTTTAATGGGAAATATGGAACGGTATCGAAAGATTAGGTGATTCTCGAATTTTTATCCCCGAAACTGTAGTCTCGGGGACTATCTAATAGTAAATGTTGTTCTCTATCGAAATAATTTTTTAAAATCTATACCTCACAGATAATATAAGAGAATGGGAGAGAAATACATGGTTGTTTGTTGAGAGAACCGTCTTAGCGATTGATGTAAACAAAACATGCGATGTTTTGCTGGGGATATTCTCGAATTTTCATCTCCGAAACCATAACTCGTAATTACCTTGCCTCGCTGACTTTCTTGTAGTAAATGTTGTTCTCTATCCGAATAATTTTTAAAATCTATACCTTACAGATCATATAAGAGCTAGGGAGATAAAAGCTTGATATTTCATTGTTGCTTGACGGATGCCATTTAACGAGACACGAGTATAAGTTTATTAAAGTAATTATGTAAAGTGAAAGTTCTAATTGATGGATTCAGTTCAAATCACAATTGGGCGATAAATTTTAATAAAGGTCACTCATACCTAATTAAATTAAAATCCGTCCAGCGGTTTAGTAGATGAAAGCTACGACGGACGGACGGATCAGACGTGCCCATAAGGCGTTCCGCTATTATCGCTTCTCTGGTAAATAACGCCTAAAAAGGAGAGAATCACTTTGTAAATTCTCTTTTTTTCATTTATTATGGAGTTCCACAAAGTAAAGGATTCAACCGTCGATTTTAATAATATTTGTTCTAAATAAATATTATTGATAATTTATTCGTTAAACATTTCGCTACACAACTTCTATACGCCCAAAAATATTTCGACTTTCCTGGACATACTACTACAATGAGATTTTCATATTTTTTACTTTTTAGTGATATAAAACGTGGTTTCATTAAAATACATTTATATATTTTTTATTTTTCCCGAAGATTTAAAACTTGGGTTATCTCAGAAAATGTCCTCCAAGAACTTGAAAAATTCTACAATATTGATCTCCATAATTAACTTCATTAAAACAATATAGCAGTTGCCCGTCGATAAATTGCCTGGTTGGATAGATTAAATATTGTCTTGGTAGTTAGCCTTCTGTCACATTACCATGAAGGCCAGCAACTGCAAGGTTTATTTCCTTCCACTAATGTCCGCTAGGAGCGCCACGTTATTTCCTACAGCATCTAATGTCCGCTAGCAGCGCCACCTTAACATCAACCACAACAACGCCGAGCCGAGCTTAGCCGATCACAAAAAACCTCTATAGTTTACCAACGGTATGACCGATTTCAATTTTATAATTTTCCTGCAAATCTGCAGGTTGAGACGTTTAATTTGATGCAACGCATGTTAAAGGTAGCTGTTATCTTCGCTTTGAAAATGTCATTTTTTACGCTATATAGATCATTGAATACCTGAATATTTGTTTACTTTACATACTGTCGCGTTATTTATCGTTACCAAGGTAATGTTCAAACTTCAAAATAGCGTCGACATATCGTGAATATGTGGACAGATGCGACGCGAATTGATAATCCCCGTAAATCTTTCGCAATTAAACGAAACCGGCAACAATACAAATTAACTGGGCTACGAAAGATTTTCACGTGAAAATACGTCAAAATCTCGCGTTTAAAACTGATTTGTGGACCGATCACACTCGTTTTCAAAAATCGATGGCAGGAAATGAAATTTCGTTCTTTTAAGCGTTCTTTGGTACAAGTCCTGAACTATTACAATTATTTTAAGTAATTTTAAAATGTTAACGAAGAAAGGCATGCACGCTACGTTTCAGCTCTTCCCATATTATCCAAATGGAGAAAAGATAGGCTCCTAGAATCGTACCCATGACTTCCATTTAGACGGTGAGCAGCCTACATTATCTAAAAACTAATTTCTGGACCGATTCGATGCGTATTCTAAAATCAACGACTAGAAACTAATATCTCGTTCATTTGGTGTCTGTTGTTTCAAAGTCTCTAATTCCTACGATGATTCTAAGTAATTTTAAAATGCAAATGATTAATGTGCTACACTCATCCCCTTGTTGATCAAATGAAGAAAATCAACGCACCTAGAATCGACACCAATATTTCGACGTAGATGGCAAGCAGCATAAAATTTAAGCGGCATTGCCAAGAAATTCTTGCAAGTTTTATCTTAAAAGAATGGAAAGCTTTTCGAGTTAAAAGTGGTTTTCTCATTCTCCCATTTAACTCCGTATAGCATTGGCGCAAAAATTAATAAGCGGGTTATTATTATTATAATTTTTATATAATATTGAATCCGTTCTTTTAGGAGAAGTTTTTTGTTGCTATCGTTTTTATTTGTATAAGATCAGGGATCATTAACATTTGTTTGAAAAGGGTCACATGGGGCTTTATATCCCAATTTGAGGACCACATACGACCTTGCAAATGGCTGATAGGGCGCGTGTAACTTTCAAAGAGCTGAGAATTTGATTGTGTAATGTGTAATTCGCCTATATTAAATGTAAACTGCATCCACGTACTCGAAAAATAATATTTTAGTTTAATAAATGATATTTAATTACACCTCCAGCTATCAAATATACGAATGTGCATTTCTTGAAAATCTATGAGGAAAGGATGAAATCGCTGCGCAGGCCGTAGTTTGTGAACCCATGAATTAGATAGTACATATAATATTACCATTACTTTATCGTTAATGCTTATTCTAAAGCAGATTCGCTTCAAATACAGCGACAATTGTACTAAGTGACAACTAATAATGAATTATAAATGGAGAACGAGACATTATAAAATTATTTCAATAATTTTGAATTTTTGTGCTTGGCGACGTAAAAATTTGCCTTTTTGAGCCAAGACGAAACAAAGAAAAATTGTGAGTTTTATTAAGAGCTGCGGTCAGCGTATTTATATTTCAAGTGTAATGGTGAAACAATTGATATAGGGTAAAACGAGGAGAGATGAAGCACAATTCAACAAAAATTGTAGATTATAGAATAGATGATAAATCATGAGATCGCATTACACGGTTATTAGGAAAAATAGAAATAGTTTTTTAAAAAGGCTTCAAATATGATTTTAAGCGATTTTTCTAAATTCCGTTTTTTACCATCTCTCCTCCTAGGGTAGGTAAGATGACGCAATGGGTAGGAGAGATGGCTTATGGAAACATACGTGTTCGTAAACCGAAAAGCAAGATCTACTTAAGATACCACAATTTTTTATATTTCATATTTATTACAAAATAAGCGGCCGTCTCTCCTAAAATGTTAGGATTGATGACGCACCCTTCTCCTCTGGACAAAACATGGCGGGACAGTATGCAAGTAATAATTCCACGTGTCCACTTACCCAACTTCATCTACAGAAAACAAGTTTTTCATTATTGCCGCGATAAACATGCCAAATGAAAATAATAGAAATGATATATGAAAATTCAAGCACTTATCAACAACAGCTGTGAATGAAATTAATTTGTAAATCACGCAAAAAACTGCACAATAAAGAATGAATTTATTAACGTGTACTTTCTCCTTCACTGTTCACACTGCACTGACCGCCGTTGCTGCCCCCTGTCTATAAATATGTAAACTGGAGATGCGATATCTCTCCTACCCGTCATCTCCTCGCTTTACTCTAATTAATTTCTCTATTTCAAAGTATCTCTGGTTAAATGTTAATAAAATACGTACAATTTCTATACAATAATTAATACGTAAAACAATTCAATTAAAACTATGTTTTCAACTTCTGTTATGATTTTGACTGAAATGGCTCCAAAAGCAAATTAAATTAACATTATTTATAACTTGTGTCATAAAAAACATTGCTAATTGAAATCATACTCAAACTGAAACTGTAAAATGATAATGTGGTTTTGTGGTTAAAATATTGTACTCTTTCTTTCAGTTAATCGTCAAGAACTCATCAAACATTCCTGATGCCTCAATCCACTTCAAACCGTGTTTTATTCGTCATAAAATCACACAACGATAATATAAAAAGTAAACTCGAAGCATCAAGACTGAAATCCGACATTTTTCACAGGTAAGTATTAAGTGACAAGAAGGAAAAGGCGCCATATTAACTAATAAAAACAATTATACTTATAAAAAGAAACTATCCAGGTGAAGTGTATATCCGGAGAAACTACAGAGAGCCAAAGGTGATAATCGCCAAAAGTACGGATATAAAAACATCGAAGAATCATTTAAAGAACTGACGTTCGGAAGAATTTATAACCTCGTGTATTCGCCGAAAATGATTTCTAATCACACTTAAAACAATCGTCATCATCTCATCCGACAAAACCTTTCATTAAGACTAATCATTAAATTAGCTTTGTTAGAGTGCCATTAGCGCAGTGATAGCGATTATCGAAATAAGTACAAAATACGAGACGACGAGAGTCGTTAAGTGAATTTTTTCAACTCCAGAGATAAACGAAATAAAAGCGAATCATCTTCCGGTGGCACTAACATTTTTTTCCCGATAACAGTGAGTTTATTCGTAAACCGCGTGTCACGTTCGCCACTCACGCAACCATGATTCGTGCGTAGGAAAAGAGAGAAAGAGGAGAGGAGCCAAAATGGGAACGTCATTCTGCGGAATGTCCACTTACGCGTGGACGATCGCGATCGTGTTAGCCACGTGCGCTTTAACCCCTTGCCACTTGGCAACCACGGGTATCGGCCGCAGCGGCGGCGTCACCATAGGTACGGGTCGCGGTGGCACGGGACCCGTGTCCACGGGTGCCAACGTGGGCGGGAGGAGCGGTTCAGGGGTCACAATAGGTACCGGCAGGATCGGTTTAGGGAGCGGGCTGAGAGGGGAAACCCCCAAGAACACCACATACGGTCGGACCTTGAACCCGAGCTACGGCGAGAGGGGAACGGGTAGCGTCGCCTCGACGAGTGCCTCCGCGGGAAGCAGGGGAAGTGGTTTATCCCTGACCAGGAACAGGACCGGTAGCATAAGGTTCGGCTCGTCCGGGAGGCAGAGGAACTCGAGCGTGGGGGTCGGCGAGGGACGCGGGAGCCTTTTCAGGGGAGGAGCGGAGATCGGGCCTCCGACGACGGAACAGAGCCTTCCGGATCCAATAAACGGCAAAGCGGAGGAGACGATCGAGGTGGATCCGCTGGAACCGGAGGTCCCTGTCGTCATAGAGGACGTGTCGTCGTCGGGAGAGAAGGAACACCTCCGCATCGGGGTGATCGTGCCCCACAAGGCGTTCGGCGTGAGAGAGTACAACAGGGGGATCGCGAACGCCGTGTACGCCCTGCACCGCTCGTCGCCCAGGAGGGGACCGAGGCTGAAGCTTTTCACCAAGTACCACTTCTCTCACGCCAACGTAAGAATCGACATGATGACCCTGACGCCCTCGCCAACTGGTGAGTACTGGATTTTCATTATTGCTTTTCGGCAGTGGCGTAGCCAACTTTTTTGGGGTTCCAGTGCAAAATCATTTCTGTTGCGTCATATAATTACATTTTTTTTTTAAATAGCAATTTTTCGATGAGAAACCAACTTACCATCTATCGATAAGAGCAAAATTATGTAGGTTTCAATATGATAAGGTGGTGGCAAAATTTTTCAATTATTTTGACGAGTCTCGTCAGAGGTATTGCTATAATTGAAAAATATTTAATGGCGCGCTCTCCCGACAAACGGTAAAATGACGTCGGAGAGAACCCGATCTACGAGATGGGATTGTTAAAAATATTTTTACAGAAAATAGCGAGACAAAATATTAGTTTCACAAAACAAATAATTTTTGATGAAATGTTTCCTTGTTGTAGGGGCCTCCTTGACTGGGGGGCCCGGTTCTTCGCACCGGCTCTCTATTAATACGCTACGCCACAGCTTCTCAATCTTAGTCCGAGCAAGCAACAAGATAAAGACGAAAAGCAAGAAAAGCGAAGCTATTCCAAAGGATTCAATGACTGTTATTTATAAAAGAACTATCCAGGTTTTGCATTTGATGCGGAGTTGCTCGAGTATCTTTAGTCTGACACTAAAGTCGTGATTCAAAATCCTGATGTACACATGGAGGTTTTGGCGATTATATGTGAAAATGGATTCCATGTCTCAATCGATACATTGTTAAAAATTATTCTAAAAAATTACACCCAGAAAAAAATATGAAGTCCGTAAGACTGCACACGCTACAATTTTAAGAATCACTTACAAACGTTATTTAGACTGTCTTCAAGGTAAGGTTTGAGACTATTTCCTTATGAAAAAATTATGAAATTAAGGTGAAAAATTAGATAAGTACTTCATTCATTGTCTTTCGATTGATCGATTGATTTTGACGGTTCTACTGCAATTCCAGTGGGTTACTCTGTGGCATTTGTTTATAGACACGATTGCCAAAGCATCATAATAATATAACTAAGATATGAAACACTTGACGTGATCTTCCAGTGCAAAAAATGCTGATGGAGGAAAAGGTAAGTAGGCTTGGGTGGGGAGGGAGGAGAAGATGAACAGACAACAGACTAGTGATTCCACACCGTGTACCGGTTACCCGGGCGCTTTGTGTTTTCTTCGATTTTTCGAGTACCCGAGTAATTTTGTTCGAGTACTCGATTATTATTGGAAAAATTAAAATTACAAATTTACGAATACTGTCGACAGATTACAGGTACAATTATAATAATTAAAGTACATTCTATTAAAATTTTAAATAAATTACTTTAAAGCCCTGCGTTAGAGGTAAAAATGCCTGTAAATAAGGCCACTCACGTTTTCACCTTCGCGTTCAACAGATGTGAGCTTTGCATTCTATTCAAATCCAACTTCCTTATATAATCATTCCGTTTAGTTACCTTGTATCACAACTGAAAGAAAACAATCACTTCTCTCTCTCCTTCTCACCCTCCCTTCCATTCCCTTACCAGGTCTTTGAAAACAGCGAGTCCCTTCCCTCTTTTTGTGCCAGCAAGGCGAGATTAGTGTCAAGGTAGATTACTGAATGCCGTAAAAGGAGTTTTTCCCAACTTGTCGTCTGTGATAGATGTCTACAACAATTATTCGTCCATCTAAAGTGTGCGTAGCATCCACCAGTCTGGCCTTGCTAATTACCCGAGAAGGATCGTTCCACATTCGTTTCTTGTGTGTATTTCTGCAGTAGTTACCCTTTGTCAAAGGTTAGTAATTTTAAATAAGTATATATTGTGAATTCGAAAAATTCAGTTTTATACTGGAATCCTTCCAGAAAATAGGAAAAAATTAATGACATTTGTTATTTCTATTAAAATTTTTAGCTTATCACCGTGATTAACAAAGTGTTATCAGTATTAAGGGAAAGATGTATCATCTAGCGCGCAATAAGTAAGTCTCATTTTCTATATACCTATGTATGCATTTTAATTTCAAGAAGATATTTGGTACAGTGAGAAATTAATTCAAAGTAACTTTAAATTCAAATTTTTTCTTGGTAGCCCAAATATGTCTTCTAAAAAATCTCAAGTTTGGGATTCATTCAAAAACATCTTCAGATACGGCGCAATGTCAAGTAGAAGGATGTGCAGACAAGATTTCAACTAAGGGTAGAAATACAACTGGGATGATAAATCATTTGAAAACACGCGGCATCATTGTGAGAAGCAAAAGCCTCTCTACAAAAGAAAATAATGACGGACCACAACCAGCTAAAAATGCCAAAGCTACCAGCTCTGGAATGTTATCTTTTGTTTCCAGAGAATCATTGGAGGAAATAATATCAAAATGTGCTGCTAAATATGGAATCTCATTAAATACTATTTTTAAGTGTGAAGTAATTCGAGGTTACGTCACTAATCGCAACTATAAAATGCAAACCAGTTCATCTACAGTTCGAAAATGTGTTATGCAATTTTTCGAGGAAAAGAAAACTGAAGCTAAAAAGGAGTTAAAAATCAGGATTAAATCTGAAGAAAAATTTACCATTAATGGATGAATGGGTACATATTGCGATGATAAGATACTTAAATATAATGCTGCAAACAGTAGAAAAACAAATTGTTCTTGGCTTAGTACCATTTGTAGAAAGCTGCACAACGGAAAAAACTGAAGAATTGGTTTCTGAACGATTGCAGGAATTTGGAATTGATTTTAATAGAGATATCGTTGCCTCTACACATGATGGAGCAAGTGTTATGGCGAAATATGGCAGAATCATTTCAGCAGAAAGCCAGTGCTGCTACAACCACGCAATACCTTTGGTGGATGTAGAAATATTTTACAGAAAGAAAGCAGCTGTTGATCTTGAGGAACAAATTGAGCTTTGACGAGGATGAAGAAGAGCAAAATTTGAGTAATAACTAAACTGATGATGAAAGTTTAAATGAAACTGACGATAAAATACCTGCATTTCGTTCGGATTACGAGAATGTATTAGATGTGATGAGAAGAGTCATTAAGTTTTTCAGTAAATCATTCGTTCGTACAGAAATATTACTGAGGTACGTCAGAGAGAAGGAAGGAAAACCACTTCGATTGCTTTCAGATGTCAAAACTCGATGGGAGTATTCTAGTGACAGCAATAGTTCGATTTTTGAAACTTATTGACTCGATAAATCTTGCTTTGAAAGAGATGGAATGTTTACATTATAGTGAAGATCACATTACCTTATTAAAGGAAATTCTAATGGTGCTAGAACCAGTCAGACTTGCGGTATTGGAATTGAGCAAACAAAGCTCGAATTTGCTGACAGATGAAGCTACTTTGATCTACGTAATTCAAGAGTTAAAATCAATCAAAATTCCTCTGGCTCTGGAATTCCAAAAGTCATTAAAAACTAGAATTGATCAAAGAAGAAACACGGATTTCATATCACTATTGTTGTTTTTGCGTCATGGAGTGTATCGAAAAGCCAACGAGTTTTTCACTACTCCACAAAACCTGGAATCAAGATCACCGCCACAAGTCTAATTAATCGGCTTCATCCAAGCGATATTCAGGATTCAGAAAGTTCTGACGACGTCGACGACCATGAAGAAGAAGTACAGAATGAGTACTTGAAATTGCAGAAATGCATTGCATCATTCACCACGCCAAAGGGAAAATAATCTCAACAGTTAAGTATAGATAAAAAATTAAAACTATTTTAAGCAAATAGTGGAAAACGTACCGACAGACTGGAGAAATTGTATCATGCGTTGCTGACTGTTAAGCCGACTTCCACTACTTCTAAGCGCGTTTTTCTGTAGCTAGTATTTTCACCACGAAATTACGAAACCGCATGAAAACCTGTACTTTAAAGGCTCTAATTTTTCAAAATACTATTTTTTGAATCATTGAATAACTCTTATATCAATTAAAATAAATAGAATATCCGTTAAATGAATATTTATTAAAAATTTATATTTTCAATTAAATATTCTAGTGACCCGGGTATCCGGGTACCAAAAACTCCATTAATTTGGAATCACTACAACAGACACACAAACGCATCTGGGAAAAACTGGATTGTTTTAACATGTTGACGGTTCTTCTTAGACAAACGAGCATGAACCTATATTTACATCTACATAGGTATATAACCTCGTATATACAAACATAAAACCCTTGCCCAATGCGGGTTTCCCCTATGCGGATTTAATTATGCGACGCTTATTTACTCAGCACGCATTAAATGAAATTACACGCGGTCTTGAATTGGTCGGTCATCATATTTTACCTCTGCATGTCACGTGAGAAATCTCGTAGCCTATACGAACACATAATTTCATTCATAGGGTATTGAATTTGCGCTACGCGGATTTGCCTAACGTGGCATTTTCAATGGACTACTGCATATACATACGCATATACGCAAGAAACAACGATGTAGCAACTTTATAAAAAATCCCGTTTCACTTAATTTGAAAAAAAAACATTACGCTTAATACAAAATCCATTAGATAGATAGTAGAAGTAGGACGTAGTTTTAACAATATTCGAGGAAAATCATTTGATCCCTAATAATAATGGCTCATGAAGCAAAAAAGGCATTTAAGGGGTGCACAACATACGGCCCGCGGGCCAAATTTGGCCCACCGACACATTTTGTGTGGCCCGAGAGGATTTTAACCCAGCTGGTGATTTCCTTTTCCGTAAAAAATAGTACTATTAAAACTTGTTATGGATATTTATCGAATGTGTGAACAAAAATCCTCTCTTATGAAATTAAACAAAGCTCCATTACGTTCAGCTCTGACAGATCAGAGTTTAAGAGACACTAGCAGTTGTCCCTGATTGGATAGATTAAATATTGTCTTGGTAGTTCGCCTTCTGTCACATAACCATGAAGATCAGCGAATGCAAGGTTTATTTCCTTTTACTAATCTACGCTTGGAGTGCCACATTATTTCCTACAGCGTCTAATGTCCGCTAGCAGTGCCATCTCAACATCAACCACTACAATTACTTCAAGCAGAGCTTTGCCGGTCAAAAAAAAACCTCAATATCTCGCCAACGGGTTGAGCGATTTCAATTTTATAATTTTCCTGCAAATTTGCATGTCGAGACGTTTAATTTGATGCATCACACGTTAAGGTGGGTGTTACTTTCGCTTTAAAAATTTTATTTTTTTACGTTATTAATATAAACGTAGATATAATTCATTATCATACTTAATATTTCCCGATAATTTATATTTTAAAATGTTTATAACGAAAATATGTCAGCATGAAAACGAAATAAAAAGGAAATATACAGGTATACCTCGCAATACGCTCGGGTTGCGTTCCAAAAAGCCAGAGCGTATCGCGAATTAACGTATTGCGAAACACATTTTTACATAAGAGCAATACTATAAAAAAAGATACGTTCCTTAATGGATTAAAATCACAGGTAAGCACGACAGATACGTTTCTAAGAAAGGGTCTTGTTGCGCGAAATCATGCTAAACAAATGCAAAAATTCGACTGAAAACCGTGCAAAAGATAGGATCGCTTTGATTTTTTTCGCTTGCGACATTTCAAACTTTTAAGGGTAAAAATTCGAGCACAAATTCAATGTGTCCTACCACGATCTCGGAATGAAAACTGACTGTAGTTCGCCGAAACACTACCTTGGACATAAAAAGAAACTCGTCAATTACATTATTTCTCCGGTGCAATATTGTGTACACATGAAAGGAATATGTTAACAATTTAAAAGTAGATCCGAATCAAGCGAGCGTATCGAGAGCTAGTCAGAAAGTGTAATGAGCCTAAAACCGAATAAAGGATATCGCGAGGTGTACCTGTATTGTTTACACTTGGAACAAAATTCAAAAGGAAACGTTAATGTGACATGTGCATTAAAACAGTTATAATTAATTATCATACTTACTATGACCCGGTAATTTCAATTTGAAAATCTTTATAACGAAAAAATGTCAGTTTGGAAACAAAATAAAAAGGAAATATATAGTTTACACTTGGAACAAAATAAAAAGGAATTATTAATGTGACATGTGCATTAAAAACAGTTACAATTCATTATCATACTTACTGTCTCGATTATTTCAATTTGAAAACGTTTATAACAAATTAATGTCAGTTGTATCTTGACACAAATCTTGGTAGTAAGCCTTCTTAAAATAAACACATTATGTATGTAAGTACCAGAATTACTCCGGATATAAGTGGATGGCGAGATAAAAACGGTAAAACATCTCCCACTGAGTAAATTATCTTTGTTTGTCACCTCATTTTTGCCGCATACAAATTGCATGTAAAAGTTGTTACGGTATTTACTGAATCTACAATAGTGTACTTAAATTTTTTATCTACAAAACTTTCCTAGCGTGGCCCGCCTAGGCCCAGTCAAGGTCGATTTTGGCCCGTGTCAACTTTTGAGTTGTGCACCTCTGGTTTAACGGATGAGTTTTTCAAAAAAGACTCGTCCCGGCTGCCTGTTTATCATTCCTCATTTCAACATCCTATACGAAATTCATTTCGCTGCGAAACAGGAAAATTGCATATTATACTTTTAAAAGGCCCTATTCTCTTCCAAAATTCGGCTTCAGAATAATGAAATCCGCTACAATAAACGATGAAGGAACAACTGCATCCATTAACTCCGCCTTGGTGGCCTTCCACCATTTCCGGGCCACGGCGCCTATCATTTCGGATCTCAAAATTCATAGAGGGTGGTGATGTCTATGCAAAATGAGCTAAACGGATTTTGATGATAAAAGGAATCTATAGCTAATAAATGTTTTTCATGTTTTTTCAGATACTTGAAATAAACTACTGTGTCGACTCTTATTTTACTCGAATGAATTTTATTTTTTTAAACAATCAAAAATGATCATAATATAACCAAAAGAATCGTGCAAACATCAGTATATATGAGCTAACAAATCAGTTTAGGAAATACAGAGGGCGCTCGATATTCGTCGCTAATTGGTTCCTTAAAATTGCGACGGATAAGGAAACCACCGATACGGAGCAATAGACGCGCATGTAGCGTACATGATGCGTGAGACATGACGACGGATACGAGAACCGACGACGGATACGGAAATAATGGTATTAAATAGTGGACGACGGATTGGGAGGTCAACGGATATCGAGGGCCCACTGTACAATTCTCTCATATTTTATAAATTTTACTCGGTTCGCGGTCATTTCAACGAATGCTACAATTTAATGCAAATTATAAGAAATCACTAGCAACGTTTTCTTTATCGTATTTAGATAAGCGTAGAGAATAACTTTTGCTAAAATATTCAAACATACTTTCATAGAAACTTATGATGAGATCCAGATAGCATACATTTCCGACACACGTATGAGAAAATTATCCTCGATTTTCATGAACACAAAATATTGTTATGTTTAACGACTTAAAAAGGTGTAATATAAATTGTCACAAAGAACCTAGGCAACGCCCACAGCAAAAGGTGACATGTAATCACGATCATATCACCATAAAAGGTGAAATATTCCCCTGAATTCCAAGGCCAAAAACGCAGCGCACATCAACGAAAAACTTTCGACAGCAAACTTTGACGGAATGGGTTCGATCACATTTTCGTTCGCATCTTGGATTTTACGAACGAGCGGATCCCTGCATGCTCTAACGGGGCCGAATCGAACCCAAGACGTGAACTCGCGCATTCACGCGCCACTCAACCGAATAGTCGGATGTGCAGATCACACGGTTCTTGACGGTGGATGCGTCGCGACAGACGAACGACTTCCTACAATGCACAGCATCATTCCGGCGACGGTAATAGGGAGGATTCTTCTTCAGGGAAGAGTTGAAGAGGATGACGCGCAGTACCACAGGTTGAATCGAATCAGTAATTACGTGGTAGTGGTCTGATATATCCCCTCAAATCATTATTCTGCCTTACTTGGGAATCATCGGAAAGCTCATTTAACTTTTAAAACTATCATTTTATACACTCAGAGTTATCATGAAGGAGGTATACAATTTAAATAATCTACAGCGATTAAGACATTTCTGATAAAAAAACGATAATAATATCAATGTAAACAATAACCCACAAAGTTCACTTTCATTTTATATATGTCCAATATTAGCTCCTGGCAATATCCAAACGATATTCAAACTCTTTCTACACTTTAGCCATGGTATCTCGTCCAGTCGATGCTACTGCTAGACGAATCCGATTTTTCAGACCATCCTGATTAGCATGTAGGATATTACACGCGATATTGAATAAAACCCCATTCAAAAATGTCTATTCTTGTCTAGACCAGGCGATCTGAGTGGCCATCCTCCTCACTGAACACAAAATTTGACAGAAAGTTTTAGTCATAGGAAATCTAATCCTAGAAATCACAACAAAATGTGAAACCTTTCTCTTTATCTTCATCTGTGATAGCTCGAAGTAAAGGTATCACTTTCGGCTATCAATTTAATTTTTTTAAATTTTATGCTCCTTTAATATTAAAACAACCCATTGTGTGTATATGGATGGCAACAAGGGTCACGCCTTCAGACGTTCTCCAACTATGGTGTCCAATGGTTTTCTTACAACACCTTGATGCCACTCATCTCGTTTTACTTATCATTTTCTTCAGATGTGTATTCATATATATTAACATATATATATATATATATATATATATATATATATATATATATATATATATATATCACACACACACACATATATATATATGTATATATATATATATAACACACACGCACATATATATATATATATATATATATATATATATATATATAATACATATATTAAGAGTAATAATTTCTTATGTATTGGTATAATTTCATAGGATATATTACTGGCTTGGCTATTAGTTGGTCAAACTGGAAACGAAGATGATAAATATTTTTCAACATGTCCCCATTATTGAAATGGACACTGATTTGTAATCGCAAGAATATCAAAATGAATTGCAAGTCGAAAATTTTAAAGTTTTGCAATTCTGTAATATATTTTAAACGATTCTGATAAGTAACTCATCAAAAACGACTCGTCACGCCTATTCATTTTCAAGTGGCGCCGACATCGCCTTCGTTAAAATCATGGGCGTGTCTCTTTAGTCCGAAAATTGTTTGATAATTCTCTCGTCGATGCAAAAGTACCCGTATGGGCAAGATACGTACGAGAGATGGTTCGACTTTCGATTATGGTTCTGCCTCGGATAATTGCTCATGGAACACATTGTTATGAGACTCTAAACAAACAAGTGTCCCCCTTAGGCGTTCGATATAACGAACGTAGGTGGTCCAAGGGACGACACCCATCGACCTCATTGGCTCTCCTTTTGAGACAGAAAGCTTCCAATGGCGAGACGCTTTACTCTCTTGCGTCATGAGCTATTTTTAGACTTTTTCAGA
The DNA here is from genome assembly GCA_028673005.1 of Tanypteryx hageni. Classification (NCBI taxonomy): domain Eukaryota; kingdom Metazoa; phylum Arthropoda; class Insecta; order Odonata; family Petaluridae; genus Tanypteryx; species Tanypteryx hageni. The sequence goes on from CM054116.1 coordinate 99,803,874, forward strand.
GGCAAACAGTTCCATAATTTCATTCTGCAGGAAAAGTGAAGGGTGTGAAGGGTAACGCGAACCGATGAACTTCATAAGGTTATAAAAGTGAAATGAGATTTTTTTAGTCGCAAAAGATGTAAAAGTGGAGAAAAAATGGAAATGACGCTTTCATTGCACAAACAAACGAATTTCTTTCCATTTCACATTAAAATTAATAGCCCACTGCAAAATGATATTTGAATTGCCACTACGTTTTACAGCGAAAATAAAAAACAAAGTTATTTCTAAAATGCAATAAAAACATTTTATCCAACATTTAAAAAATGATAATAGGTTCAAAATGATGTCTTACCGTTTTTCCTATAATATCACCATGGAACTCGGATATCAAAGTCGGGAATTCCAATCCCGCCGTGAACATGGGTGATTTCATTTCCGTCGTAGATATGAAAAGTTATTCTCGTCCTTGCCTGTTATAAAGATCAATAGTTGTAATTTTTAACGTCAAATCTTCATTTAATATTTCTGTACCAAATCAATGGCGAACATACATATTTTTATTGGAAAATTATAATTTTTACTAACCATATTCCGAATATGTATTCTATAATTAATTTAACCCTTAACTGATATGGTAGAAAAAGGTGCCATATTTGGTATGAAGAGGTCAAATTTGACTCCAAAAGTAAAAATCCTGTATCAATTAACAATTTTGCTTTTTTATACAAAAACTTTATCTAATGCGTTATGTACACTCTTTTGCAAGTGATAAAACTCATTGTTTTGTTTAAAAGTAACTTTTTGGATTAGGTAATAAAAACAAGTCGTCTGCTAGGATAAGTATTTCAATTAAAAAGTTATTATTTACATGTTATACAAAGATAAATCGTCTTCTTTTTTGAATTCTCCGGCGTTGTTTTATTCCCCCTAAACAAAAATATAAACAATTATCGAATGCATAATAACCAACAGGGATGTTTGTGAATGAATTCTACAAAACAAAAATTGGCTTACCTCACTCTGATTTGTTGGCACAAACGTCGCATACAACTCTCTGCGTGCTATGTTCCTTGCATACACTTTTCGGCAGGTTTTGCATGAATTTTCATCGTTAATTATTTTCGTAACAAAATTATTTACTATAAACTATTAGTTTTAGTTTTTATAAAACGTAGTAAGCAGTGGATGCATTCTGCAAGGATTTCAGCCTATTTTAACAATACATAAAACGTTTTTATGATTATTACTGAATGTTATTAACGTAAAAGTTTATTAATCTGCAGCGATTTATATGATTTATTTGTGGAGGAATTTTATGACAAAAAACTACTCTTATGGTATGGTGGGGTAAAATCAGACTCCAAGGGGTTCCTGGAGGGGACACGAATTAAGATAAAACACTGCAAGGTCCTTTACAGCGTAGTTAAGGCTAGCAAATTAGATTACAATGATACTTTGAAAGCCTAGAATAGGCCACGATGAAGATTTTTTAATTTAAATACGCCTGGGGTCCATCATAACCCAACCATACCAGTTAAAGGTTAAACATGTTAACTTTCAATCAATAAGGACTTGTTCATAATCCTGCCGACTAGCGATTTAAAAAAACTTCTTCTGCAGCGTTATAGATGGCATTAAAGATCACACAAATTGTGAAAGGTTTAACTTTCTATCTATAATCTTTTGTTCAGAATCTCAATTTCAAGTTTTTTGAAGGCACCCCCTACCGCCCACCGATTTCTCCATTAACTTTCTTTGGCATCGCAATAAATGGCGTCATAGATCACATACACTCTGCAAATTTCATTCCCCTATCTCTTACCGTTTACTTGCTACTTTAATTAAACTAATCCCACAGACGGACAGAAAGAGCGAAAAAAATAAATAAAACTAGCGTAATTGCCTGTCAAATCTGACGGGTATGCGTGGATTAAGTATTAAATTTAAGGCACTTCCCATTCTTACTCCTTTTCTCTCTACATCTCTCCCATCCTCCTCCCTCCTCCCCCCCCTCTTTCCTCTCTCCTCTGGAAAAATAGACTTCCTAGTCTCCATCTCGCCCTAATATCTATCTATCTCTCCTCCTCTCCCTCCTTCTCAGTCTCCCTCCCTCTCTCTTTCCCTTTATCTCTCTCTTCCTTTCTATCTCTTCCTCCCTCTCTCTCCTCTACAAAATAGACTTCTTAGTCTCAATCTCGTTCTAATAAGGAATATTATCTATATCTCTCCCTTCTTCTCTGTCTCCCTATCTGTCTCGCTCCTTTCTTTCTTCCTCTCTCTCTCTCGTATTAAAGCATTCAAATCATGCGTTCCTTAAGCATATAGTATAAGGATTAAGATGACAATACAATCTCTAGGTGTAACAATGACACGGTCGGCAAGGCAACATATCGTTAAAAAGCTAAAATTTTCCAATAAATATGATTTAAATGTAGAACTTGAGCAATTTAGTATCGTAGGCAAAATGTGACAATTAGAATATGAATTGTAATTTAGTTTTCTTTAAAACGGTTCAGGTCCAAAGATCGTAGGTCAATTTTTTATAATTTTAATTTGCAAAAGAGCAAAAGCCTGCAAATCATAAAATCGACTTTTACATGTTATCTTATGGAAAATAGAAATTATCTACTAGAGTCGAACTCGGGTCTTTTTTGGGGATTTTGTTTCGTAAATGGCTTTTACTATAAGAGACAAACATTCCTACCAAATTTCAATCTTCTATCTACTCGGAAAGTTTGTTAAAAATAGTATTACAGTCTGTCATAAATGAAGTTGTTGTAGACGAAGAAAGAGAAATATACTAAATATGTAGATCATAGGAAAAGGTAATAACTTTCTTACTAAAGTTTTTGAAACTGACCAGCTATTCATTGCACTACCTCTTAGATACCCATTGCGCGTAAGCAAGAGGGAATCAGCAGTTCGTAAAATCAAAGGAAAGAGCGAACAACTTCAACACTGAGGTATTAAGATATTCATATAGAAAGTCAGCTTTCTTCCTTAACTTTTGAAACTGACCCGCTACCCATTGTAATACCTCTTGCTCGCAAACAAGAGGGGAATCATCAGGTAGTTAAAAAATAACGAAAACAAAATGAAAGGCGCTAAAAATAAGACGACCAGATAAGCAATAAGTTCAATTACTTTATCAAAAATTCATCCTTAATTTAAGACCATTCTTTACCGAGTCATCGGAATCTTCGTTCTGAAATGCGTGGATAAAAAGTTCAGCGCAATAAATCCTGAAGTTTTTTTAAAAGTATCTAAATAAACAACTTTAAATCTGAAAACTTCCAACTGTTCTCTATCAAAAATGAAAGAATACTGCACCGGCAATAAATCTAACGCGACATTCTTCTCGCATCGTTCTATTTTCTACGTCGTCCTCCATCGCGCATCCATTTTAAAATTCACCCTGCATCCACCAAAAGACGAGCTCTTTACGCCCCAGATGGATTTATTGTCGGATTCTGGAGGAGAGAATCTCACGCCCCCTCCATTAGTCCCATCACAAAGGACATTTAGCATCGTCCCGGAGTCGAAAGTTAATGGCCTAACTTAATGTCGATAATTAAGTTGAGAGGAAGAAGTGCTAGTTCCGGGCGGCAATCGAGAGACTGCTAATTAGCAACAACGTCACGCAGAAAAGCTCAAATGTAACTCCTTATTTGTTCCGACGATAGAGTAAAAATGCGAAGAAACGTCAGCTTTTGATTGTTTGTGCCTTATTTCGTCAACTCGTACATATAGTTAGTTGAAAATTTTCAGCGAGAGTATCGAGTTTTGTTTAACAAAGCTATACTAAAAAATCCCGTTGTTACGTAGTTCCGTTTTACCGGAAATGCCGGTTTTGCGAAAGAAACTAGGTGGTAGAATTTGAGTTTGACTCCATATAGTTTTAAAATTGGTCCTTGCGCGGTGCTGGCATTTAACATAAAACATTTGTGCAATAATTTTGTATTGTTTTATGTACTGTAGATATTTAATCTATCATCATAATTAAACGGTCGTTACTTTCCAAGGTTATTCATATTTTTGTGTGCTCCACAGTAATTCCATGAGTACATTATCCAATACCGGTATTGCGGAAAATTCTCTTACACGGAATGAACTCAGTCCCAGGCTATTCCGTAAAAACGGGATTTTGGTGTATTTCCGTAAGAATGCGCTGCGAATTGAAGCAAGTGAGGGTAGAACCGCAGAGCAAATTATACAATGCGCTTTTTTCACCGACTGCTAGCTTTCCAGCGAGTTAAAGAATCGCCGATGCGACGCATTACTGGTTGCCTACATTTGCGGCGGCATTTTTAACGATTTTTTTCCGATTCCTGCCAGCAGCTGATCTAAGATTCGCCAAATCTGTCTATCTCTCATACATACCAACCAATTGCGAAAATTTGACTTGTCCAGTTTGCAGGATTCCAGACATATTTCCAACAAAGGCGGACAGGCAAACCGAATACATAAGCGATATTTTTTTTAGGCAAAAAAGCTCTAAAAAGGAAGGAGGAATGCGCATTCAAATAGACCGATTTTCGAAGATGCGTTTTACTCTTAGTTTTTCCTGCTGAACCATCGACTCTGGAGTAGGCGAAGCATTCTTTTTGTTTTTTTTTTAAACAGAACGAAATTCTTCCGCCCTTCCTTCGACATTTTCTTTTTATTTTTCGCCCGGAAAGGTTACGTAAGCGACCGAAAGGGCCGCATTGATCCCGGAAAATGGAGAAATTGCGCGGTGACGCATGAGATCGGAACTCTTTCTCTCTCTCTCTCTCTCTATAACGGACACTAACCCGTACGTCGGCCCGTGTCAATCACCGTTCCCTAATCCCTTTCTCTCCTCCCCTCATTGACCACCCACTCCTCCCTGCGCCCTCGCGAAGGATGGGCAGGAGGGGTGACCTCCTCGACCCACCAGACCGCAAGGAACGCAGTCCTTTGAGAGTAAGAGGGAGAATCAGATCGATGGAGGAGGTCCCGAGCTCACCTTCACAGGCACACGGGAGATGATGCGGGGGAGGAATTAATAAGCACCGCCCCATTCCCATACTCCCAGCGAGCCTGCTAGCAGACACAGACGAACACGCCACTTCCTCCGCTCTTTTATTCAGCTTCGCTCCACAATCTCCCCTCCCTCCACTCACTCCTTCTCGATCTCTGCAAAACTTTTCCCATCTAAAACAGTTATCTGTTATAGATAACTCCCACGACCATGAAGTACATAATTATTTATTTGATATTAGCTCATAAACAGACGTTAACGGCCTTTTAAAATGAGTGTAATAACGTTAACAAAGACGAACACATATTCCCCCGGCAGGATTCGAACCCGCGACCCTTGCATTTGGAGCCAGACACGCAAACCACCCCTCTACCAAGGCCGGCAAACCATCTGTGTATTCTGCTATAAATTAGCATTACTCACACCGAATGATTAATGTAATTAATATTACGTCAATGACCAACTAATTGCCGCTGATGAAGACCACCTTGCACTTCAAAAATTTCAAAATGCTCACTTGAGCTGGGTAATGCAGCACTTAGTATGGCAATCGCTCGATTAGATGCATTTGGAATCGGTTCGCAATATTCAATGAGCGAAATGCGTGAAAAAATTTGAAACTTGTGCCCGAAATATTTGAATAAATAGACTACGCTTTCATTTACTTTAAATTAAATATTTATCGAACCAATAAAAAGATAAATAGTTTTCCTGAACTCGTATCGAACTAAAACACTCGCTGTAAAACGAATGAGCAAACCGTCGAGTAATTCCAAGTAGTATTGTAATTAGAACGAACTATCGCCGAAATGCCACTAATTCCGACTTTCTCGCCACTGAAATGGTTTCCTTCATACTTCATAACAACAGTAGCCACCTACGTCGTTTTATATGATACAGGCCTTGAGATGAGATCGATAAATCATTCTCAAGTTCCTTTTCGAGACGAGATGCGAGGTCGCGAGACTCGATCCTTGCCTAGCTGCATTTCCCTTTCTCTTGAGATGCATTCGATCGATACCTCTTTTCTTTAGTTTTTTTCCGAGCGCCTACAATTTTGAGGCACTGCCGGCGACTTTGCGACTCTTCTTCTATTTCACGTGTCGCGCCAAAAAATAAAAATATTAACGACCAACCGCATTTGCAGAATAGGGATTCAGTTCCACGACATGCTCGAGCAATCCAGAGGGACTATAATTTAAAACTCAAAACAAGTTGATCATGTTTTAACGCCATCTTCACGTTTATAACGGGTGAGTTTTCTTCGGGCAAAATGTGCTCCTTCTAAACAAAACAATTATCAAAATATGGCTTTTTAATCAATTATACCGGTGGTTCTCAAACTTTCAATTGTCGCGGCCCCCTTGAATATCCTCGGAATTGAAAATAGTAAAAAAGAAACTTTATTGCAAATTTCTTCATTTTCTATAACAATTGATAATTTTTATAACATCGTTATTCCAAAAATACCTTGATAAAATTTTATTATTCATGAAAACTATATTTTTCGACACTTCAACTTGCATCCAAAATAATTTTGCGGCCCCTTGGAGGGTCGTGGCCCACTCTGAATTATACTATGAAGAGAACGCGGACAAATATTAACGGTTAAAACACCACATCGAGGTTTCAGGCAAGTGTGAATTTACAAATTATTGATTCAAAAACTAAGGTTTTCCACAACGATCTACGATCGGAGAATTGCAAGAGAAGACATTCTTTGGGACTACAACAACGGGAGTCTGGTTCAGTCCGTTGTTTCATAGCTATGAAAAATATTCACATCGTCTTCTAGAACGTTACTGGAGTTTATTCTACACCTGGAGTATGAATCTGACTTTTATAACTCCTCCTTTATTTACCCAATAAAATCCTCGTGAAAAATTCTAATATAATAAAAGAATTTTGTAGTAGGCCAAACGCGAGCACAAAAATCGTTTTATGTCCATATTTCGACACATGGCGTATTATTTCGTACTTATGCGAGAGAGACATATAAAAAGATATAGAGAATGAAACAGGCAGAAGGAAACCTACTTACTAGCGGTTGGCGATGAAAAAAGAAAAGCCCAGATTTTTTCCTCTCTCTCTCTCCGGTACGAGCTTTACAAAGGTCCATAGGCCGTCGTATACATAAAAAATAACGACTCCTAAAGTAATGTAATATCCAAATGGCCCCGCACTTTCGCGCTCAAGGGCGTTTCTCTGTTGACACCATTCATATTTGAATTTGAAGCTTTTTTTAAAACGAGCGAGCGAAGAGAGAGAAGGAGACAGGTGGAGATGAGAGAGCGAGGGAGAGAGAGAGAGAAAGTGAATTAGACATGAATAAAAGGATAAAATAAAGCTTCGCAAAACGATGAGATGGGCGAAAAGAGAAGATAGAGGGAATTGAAAAATGAACTAGATTAGGTAATGAACTTAGTGAGGAAAGAGAGGAATTGGGATGACAGAGAGAATGGCAGAAAGGAGGAAAGAAGCTTAAGATAAAAGAATTAGAGGAGCGAAAGAAGTGAAGTGAGATAAGGAATGTAAGAGCTGTGAGAGAATGAGAGGTAATTGAAGTGTCGTTCGAAAGAGAAGACATGAGAAGAAGAACGATGCAATATGGAAAATGAAGGAAAACGATCGAGAGATAAGAAACTGAGTAAAAAAAGGAGTAAAAGAAGAAGTAAGAGGATTTAATGAGGAAAAAAGATGTGGAAAATGGCGGATAAAATAAATAAGAAATGAGAAAAAATGGGCGAATTCTCCAAAATTCTTCGAAAGAAAGAATTTTCAAAAAATGAGGGATAGGATTCAGAATGAGGGAGAAAAATCAGAAGTATGAAGAGAAAAGAGATGAAAGAAAGGAAGAATAGGATGGTGAAGTAGCAAATACAGACAAGAAAGATAACTTGGGGAGAGATGATGAAAAATGAAAATTTCTCCTATTAGATCTAAACTTGACATTTTCCATTTAGTGCATCACTCAACGACGAAAAACACGCCAAATTCATATTAACGGCCAAATGTAACAAAAAGGCCTAATTTAAAATCCAAAACGTAACAAAACACGGCGAACTATGGAGTACGTACCTTAAAAAGGGAAATATTATAAGAAAAAAAATAAGAAAATGATATTTCGTTCCGGCGGTTAATGAAAATATACGATCACACGGGGCCATTTAGCGCATGAAAAGCTCCCTTTTAAAAAGCACGAATTATAAGTAAATTATATGAAGACCGCGGATGAAAATTCTCGCGAAAAAACTTGCTAAAATTGAGGATAAAAGGATTAAGGGAAGGAAATGGAAACCGGAAATATGACGCGAGAATAAAAGGAACAGAGTCTCAGACGAGATATGAAGGAAAAAAAGCAGAAGGAAAACGGACTGAAACGAGTAGAAGGGAATGACTCGACGAAAAAACCAAGAAGTTAAACGAGAGATGCGGAATGATAACGTGGGACCGAGATAAGAGTGAAAAAAGAGAGAGGAAAAGAGGGAATGGAATAAAAGAGGTTTGGAAGGGGGTTTCTCAGAAGGGGATAGAAGAGGCGGAGAAGAGACGGGAATGAAAAGGCTGAATCGGACTTAAGAGTCGTGATGATGGAGGAAGGAAGGCGGACGGAAATGGCAGAGAGGAAGAGAGAAAGAAGTTGAAGCCTTAGCAGAATAAAGGAAGCCGCTCGCTAGTAGATCAAGATTTATGGAGAGATTATAAAAGAAAGGAATAATATGAAAAATGGGAAGGAGATTGAGAAAGAAAAGCTGGAGACATGAAAGAAAAACGACATCAGCGGTATAGTTTGTGCGTGTATGTATATATATATATATATATATATATATTGCTGTGGACGTCCACCACCGTATGGTAACTGTTCACTGGCTCCTCCCTATCCCTCTCAACCTCTCGTTGCATGGATTTCATCATATTATTTCTTTTTCCGTATCGTTATATATATATATATATATATATATATATATATATATATATATATTGGGAGTTGAAAAGACGAGAGTTGGTTCGTGGAATGAAAAAAAAAACAAACGAACAATGACAAAAAAAATGTAAAAACGTGTCTCAGGATATTAAAAGGTCGCGTGGTTCGTCCATTAATTGCGTGTTCGGCGTACCTCTCTTTCTACATGAAACAATTCCTCGAAATAATTCGTCTCGTCACTGGTGGCGCTCATTTGATGCGGGCAGAAAAGAGATAACAGAAGAGGGCGTGAGGTTCGGGGAGAGGATGAAGGAGAGAGAGAGAGAGAGAGAGAGAGAGCGGTAGGGGGATGGAGAGAGAGAGAGACAGGGAGATATTTCTCTAGAGAAAGGGAGACAAAGGAGATGAAAAGAGAGAAGGGATGGAAAAAGAGAATGGCTTTTTCGCCCTACGCTCTCTTGATGTATCGAGCGTGGGAAAATGGAGGAAACGGTGACAAAGAGAAGGGGGGAGGAAAACGGCGATAGAGAGAGAGAGAGGGATGGATGGAGAGGGATAGGAGAGTGAGGGATGAAGAGCGAGAGGCAGGAAGAGGGAGAGTGGGGATAGGGAAAAAGAGGAAGAGAGGGAGAAAGTGAGAAAGAGGAAGTGGGAGAGAGGGAGGAAGAGAGAGGGAGGAAGAGAGAGGGAGGAAGAGAGAGGAAGGAAGAGTGAGGAAGGAAGAGTGAGGGAGAAAGAGTGAGAGGGAGAAAGAGTAAGAGGGAGAAAGAGTGAGAGGGAGAAAGAGGGTGAAGGAGAAAGAGTGTGAGGGAGAAAGAGTGGGGAAGAAAGAGTGGGGGAGAATGAGTGAGAGGGAGAAAGAATGAGAGGGAGAAAGAGTGAGAGAGGAAAAAGAGTGAGAGGGAGAAAGAGTGAGAGGGAGAAAGAGTGAGAGGGAGAAAGAGTGAGAAGAAAGAGTGAGAGGGAGAAAGAGTGAGAGGGAGAAAAAGAGAGAGGAAGAAAGAGTGAGAGGGAGAAAGAGTGAGAAGAAAGAGTGAGAGGGAGAAAGAGTGAGAGGGAGAAAAAGAGAGAGGAAGAAAGAGTGAGAGGGAGAAAGAGTGAGAAGAAAGAGTGAGAGGGAGAAAGAGTGAGAGGGAGAAAAAGAGAGAGGAAGAAAGAGTGAGAGGGAGAAATATTGAGAAAGAGAGGGAGAAAGACTGAAGGGGGGAGAGTGAGGAAGAGTGAGAGTGGGATAGGGAGGGAGAGTTGGGATAAGGAGGGAGAGGAAGAGAGGGAGGAAGAGAAAGAGAGGGAGGAAGAGAGGGAGGAAGAATGAGAGAGAGGGAGGAAGTATGAGAGAGAGGGAGAATGAGGGAAGAAGAGAGTGAGGGAGAGAGTGAGAGGGAGGAAGAATGAGAGGGAGAAAGAGTGATAGGGAGAAAGAGTGAGATGTAGAAAGAATGAGAGGGATAAAGAGTGAGAGGGATAAAGAGTGAGAGAGAGAGAGAAAGAGTGAGAGTGTGGAAGAGTGAGATGAAGGAAGAGCGAGAGGGAGGAAGGGAATACAAGGAGGAAAAGAGCGATGACTTCAAAGAAAAGTCTCGCAATCGAAGGAAAACAACAACAAAGCGAGGAGCGAGCGATATGAAAGTGAATGATATCGAGGAAAATATTTCCGAGGAATTAATCGTATTCCGTCAGTCCCTCAAGAATGCATTCTAAATCCTTCCTTGGAACGAATTAATGCACAAAGATATCGTAAAATAGTTTATTATTTCGTACTCGCCAACCCTTCGCGTCATTAAAACGTCTCGAAATCGCGGGAGTATAAGAAAAAACCTTCCCGCAAATTTTAAATAACCTCGTTTTATGTTTCCGCCGCGTTCGAATAATGACCACTTCCGTTAATTACTCTTCAAGGTTTTTTTATTTTTCTCCTTTTTCGTCTCTCTCTTTAACGTACGTGATTTGGCAACGTAATTCCGGAAACCATTAGTTAACATCCAGAGCATAAAAAAAGAAAGGAAGGTTCGTCGACCGCCGCGGACGGGTGATGAGCAAAGTAAAAAAACAACGTTGACGTTGGCAAGGATTGAATGCGAATAAAGAAGGAAAGAAGGCGGAAGAGTGGCAGCTGGGGAATAGAGGAAAAAGAGGAGAGAAGAGAGGGCTCTCGTTTGAAAAATTGAGAGTCCGACAGTAAAGAGATGTCTGTGGATGGGAAACAGCGAATTGTATGGAGAGAAAGGGTAAAAGTTCGGAAAAAGAAAGCGAAGGAGTGGAAAGGAGAGAGGGAGTGAGAAAGAACAGAAGGCGAAAGGGAAGGAGAGAGAGAGAGGGGAAAGAGAAAAGGAGAGGAGCGTGGATAGGTGAACGAGTAGGGGAAGATGGGTAAAGAGGGAGGGGGCGAAGGTAATGGAGGAAGGGAAGGAAAGAGAGCAAGTGAAGGAGAGAGGGAGAGAAAAGGAGGGTGAGAAACGTGGATAGGTGAATGAGTAAGGGAAGAGAAGTAAATAACAATATTCCAACTTTATTTTTAAGGGCGATATTTAGAACATTTAGTCCACTCATACGACAAACACAAACATCCATGACATCGGCGGGATTCGAACCCGCAACCTCAGTATCCGTTGGCAGATATTCTAACTATCCGTCTATCAAGGCCGATGTAAAGAGAGGGAGAAGGAAGGAGAGATGGATAGGAATGGAGAGATGGAGAGAGAGTGAGGGAGAGGGGGAGAGATGGGAGAGACAGGTGGAAGGAGAGAGGGAAGACGGAGAGTGGAGGGATGGAGAGAGGGATGGAGAGAGGGATAGGAAGAGGAAGAGAGGGATAGTGAGGAATGAGAAAAGAGAAAAGGGTTAAGAGATAGGGAAAGGAGGGGGATTGTAGTAGCAGGAGGAGGAGGCAGAACGGAAGAATGGCTATAAAGAGGAAAGGAGAGAGCCCTTGGAGGGGGAGAACTGAGGAAGAATAAGATGGGGCTTAAAATGGAAGAATGGGGTCATCGTAAAGGTTAAAATGAGAAGGGTGAAAACAGCCGAGTGGAGAGGAGGACACATCCGCAATGGATGAAGCCGTAAAGATGCACGCTCGCTACTTTGCCATGGTTTTCCTCAGTAGGGAACCTATGACTAAGTCCGCGTCATGGCTGGACTTCGCCGTCCTGACAGGAAAAGGATTGAATTTCTACCTCCGATAAAAGAAAAAGCAAAGCAATTTGCCGAACTAGGCGTACCGAAGTTGTGCACGAAAACATGGATTTTTACATATGTACAAGACGTGAGACACGAGTTTACGCGTAAAATTTATGTTTGAGATATTTCGTTCACTTTTTGGAAATTTTTAGGGAAAACGTTTTGATACCTTCGCGGGGAGAAAGACGCGATATCAAACGCGTTATTCTGATTAGGAGGCTATGGCTATTCCAAAGGGGGAGAGATCGGCCATTATTCCCTGGAAGTTACAATTCTCCAAAAAAATGAAAAATAATAACAGCGCAGCGAATTGCGAATCTTGTCCGGGTGAAGAGTTTTCTCGTGTATAATTTTGTGGGGGAGGTAAATTTGTAAAAACGAATCATGTTTTGGAGTTCGAGCTGCGAGAATGAACGTCTGCGCACCCGTGAGCCAATAATCGCTGAATAAACAGTATTTGATGATTTCAAGGCTGACTCGGCTACGTGTTATACAGTGGAACTTCCTTCAGTCTAACTTCAAGGGAAACAAAAAAATATTCGATATATAGAAAATTTGACTTATGAAATACATTTTAAGGATTTTGCCCGATAAAATTAATTGATTTCGAGTTATGGAAAACTCGAGTAATAGACGTTCGAGTTATGAAAGTTCCACTGCATTTCTCCTTTTGTGCTCTATTTTTTTACATTACTTTGAGCATTTATACTGATGTTAACCACTAATTACCGTTTATTGTAATTAAATAATAATAACACTTTAAAAATTAAATTTTAAACTTTTTATTAAAAATCTCCAATAAATACTATTATGTATTAATGCATATCATTGATTATTTGGAGACAAATAAATGTTTTCGCATATTTCTATGCTCTATTGTACTCCAAAAATATTTTGAAAGTTTGTAATGGACTTTGAGCGTAGGAACAGAAATAAAAAAGAATTTAATGAATGATGTATAGTACCTTAAATATTACAAATGACAAGGCAAACATTTTTTCAATCCTTAGCATTAGTTACTTTGATATTTTTACTAGATTGATTATTGCATTTCGAGGGCAAGGTGTGTGCAATGAATAAAGCGAATGTCCAAAGAAATTTCACATGAGCATTCAATTTCCATCAAAATGATCCTATATTAACTTAATTAAAATCTTTCAATATTAAACGCATCTCCTGTCACTCGGCGAAACGTTTCTTAAACGCGTTTTTAACAAGCATCACGATTAGGCAGAAGGTTGAAATTTGGCAGGCATGCTTCAATCAAGCATTAAAAATTGGTGACGAAAAAGAGTTCGGAAAAAAGATCCGAGTTCGACTCCACGATATAATTTGTTTCACGTAAGGAAACGCGTATAAAGCTATTTTTCAACGCCCAGGCTTTCATTCTTCTGCAAATGAAAGTTAGAAAAAAATGACCATCGATCTTCCGAACGGGACTGTTTTAAAGAAGAATGAATACAGTTTTTTTATTATGCAGAATTTTGCCATCAACTCGAAAACGCTCAAATTTATCGTTTAAATTAAATATTTTGGAACAATGCCTTTTAACCGCTTGCTGCCTTGGCATACAACTCCCACTTTTATTGTTGTCTCAATCCTAATGTCTCGTCATTCATGAGGTGCTCATTCTCTAGTCTTCAAATAATTTGTTGAATCTCCGTTACAATATAGGGAGTTACGGTATCACGTCAAAAGGACGAAACTGTAATGGCGAGCGTCAAAAAGGCGAAAACATAAAGGACGAATGGAAAAAAGGGTTAGCGTCAAAAAGGCAAAAACGAAATGGACGAAAGTAGAAAACGAAATTAGTAAAGGAAGAAAATGAAGTGGTTTTATACGCCTGTTGTATTTTCGACTAATGATGAGGATTGATTAAGTGGTTAGGGGAGTCGATTAGTTCTATTTCCTACCCCCGGGTTGTGTTAAGTGGTTCGGGGTTGGATTCGTTCTATTTCCTCCCCCCGGGTTGGGTTAAGTGGTTGGGGTTGGATTCGTACCATCAAACCACTAAAATGTAATGCTCTGTATCTCAGTCAGCAATTTTTAATCCTATCGACCTCAAATTTTGCACATAGACTCTCGTTATGGTTCTAACAAAACAAACTTTGGGCCCACTCGCAGTAGAAGGTCCTATTCCAGGACTCTCATTTTTCAGACAGTTTGAAGGCTAAAAAACAAATAAAACTGGAAATTCGATAATTCAAAACTAAAATAAAGTTTTACTTTCAACTGAAAAGTCTGTGAATACATTAATAACATTTAATATAATATTTGGAACTAATTATTAACAATAATTAATAACTAATCGGGGTTGGGCGCCGTAGGCGCCAGGAGCTAAGCTCCTAGGTGTCTAAATAAATGTGGTGGTCACATCCGATTTTTTAGATAAAATAATAATTATTAATTATTATAATAATACCTGATTATAGCTAGGCCTCGAGAAATATACATGGAAAAACTCAGTGATTGGTAGCCATATCTGCTACAAGAATCAATTTGACTCAAGGAGAGTTTATTTTTCTCAATTTGATTAACACGGGCATGAGTGTAGCAAGTTAATCATTTGCATATTGAAATTACTTGTACTCATCGTATCGAAATTTCGTTTTCTGCCGTCGACTATCAAATACGCGTCAAATAGCTCAATAAATTAGTTTTAAACGCGAAAACCTGACGTATTTTTATGCGAAAATCTTTCGTAATCAAGGTATCTAATTTGAATTGTTACCAACTTCGTGTAATTTCGTATATTTGATTGATTCAAATTTATCAAGTCGCGTCGCATATATCCACATATTTAAGATATTTACACAGTTTTTTTTAGTTTAAACAATACCTTGGGTACGATAAATAATACCACAGTGATGGAAATAAATAAATATTCAATTATTCATTGACATTATGTAAAGACAGATGTAGAAATTAAAGTTGCTGTAATTTTTTAAGTTCTTTGTGGACATTTTATGAGAAAGGTAAGTTTTCAATTTTTTATTGAAGATTGAAAAGTGAAATTTATATAAATTTATTACAATGAAATCACGTTTTAGCTGCAGTAAAAGTAAAAAATCTAAAATTCAAACGTTCCAAAAAGAAAAAATTGTTTTGGGTAGGTATATAAAAGTTGTCATAATGTTTAACAAATAAATCTTCATTAATATTTCTCTGCCACGCAGCTTTTGTATGTCCAAAACTATTTTTACTTCCTGGAACAATAAATTGTGAATTTTCTATTTATTGCTTACTTTTTACTGTTTATAAAAGTTGTTTTCATTGATTTTTATTTCAATTTTATTTAAAATAAATATTTGACTCTCGCACACTCGACGTTTTTGACCGTTGCACTTGTTAATATAAATTCATACCAGCACATCGATAATTTAGAGTAGTTTTTGGGATAATACATAAATATGTACTGCAAATATTGAAAAAGTCTCAGTGGAGATACATGTTAATTGGTTGTTATAAATGTAAATAAAATTTAAGGGAAAGAAATGGATCGACTATAATAAACAAAATAAATCAATCGTAAGCTCGAATAACATACACAGATATAATAATAATAATAATAATAATAATTTATTTACTGCAGTGACCCCTGTATGGGGCATTACATTGTCAAGGCCATAGTAAAAAATAAAAGAACAGTAGAATACAATATATAGAAAAGTGCACAAACATGACAATACAGTACAAAAGACACCATTTGTGTAGATTTTTACAATTTTTCAGAGATAAACTCATTGATGCTATAGTAAGCCCCCTTTATATATATCACTTGTATAGTGGAATATTTTTTAATATAAAATTACATTTTAATTATACTTATACATAACACTGAAACGAGAAAAAATATAAAAAAATCGTCCGCCGAGAATGCGAGACAATTGTGCCACGCTGCCATCTCGCGGCCAATGGAAGAACTATTTCATGGAAGTCGGCGAATCCCTTGCTAGATGTCGGCTTGAAGCGGCCAATTGTTCAACGCTAACGATTACGTAAGTGCCGCAAAATGATCGTTAGGTAACGGAAACCACTGATTATTTAACAAAATGCTCATTACCTTGATGATAGCAACGACATATAAAAATAAAAGAGGAATTTCCTTGTCCGTCGTTTGGCTCGCAAACTAAATTGCAAGAGATTATTATCAAATGTTTCGCTATTTTTATTGCAGTTTACATCATTTTTTATGCATATTTTAATGAGTATTCACGATGCATCAACTCGTTTCATGAAATTAAAGCTACGTTTGTTCATATACGGTCATCTCTTCATTCTTTCAAATTTCCTAATTCGCTCACTTCACCTAATTCCTTTTCAGTTTCCCTTATCGGCCACTCCACACCCTCTTCGTCCCCACCAGGTCTCTTCTCTTGCTTGACTCTTCTAAATCTTTTCCATTCCCGGAATTTCAGTTACCCTGCATTAATCGCCATCCCTTTTTTCACCCTCTACTTTACCCGGCTCCCTTTTCAATTCCAACCAACTTTTGAACGCTGCTTTATCACTCCTATTATTTGCTGTCACTTTTGCCTTTATTTTCCGCTCGCCTGATATGAATATTACGAGTTTCTATTTTGGTGTACTAGGTATTTTAATACCCACCTGTACCCATGAAAAGGCTTCGTAAAACAGAAGCGGATTCCGTTAAAAAGCAAGATTCTGAAAATAAAATAACAGTCGGCCCTCAGTAACTCGACGCTTAATGAAAGAGAACGAGTTTCTGGAACTTCATGTTAACCTCGCAGGATGACTGGAGAAGAGTTACAATATGGATGAATGGGGTCTTTTTTTGACTCCAGTTATATAATTGTTGTTTTTATCGCCAAATTATTTTAATAAACATATTAATGGGAATATTCTCTAAACAATCATTATTCAAAATAAAATAACTGTCAAAACATTTAATTTTTCCCAATGGAGTACATAAATAATAGAATTTTCTTTGTACATCTGCAGTTTACCCTGCAAGCCACCGCAAGGGTGTGTGGCAGGGGTAGTAGTGCAGGTATATTTAGTACAGTCCAAATATTTATATAAAATTCCTGAATGTGCGCTCGGAGACCATTTATAAAGAAAATATTGACTAAATAAGTTGTAGTTACAACTAGGAGGCCGTCAAAAACGAAATATTATTTACAAATATGTTGTCACTTCTTGGCTTACTGGGGTCAAATGTGACCCCATAAGATATGTTTATTAATTTTCAGGCATTTTTCTAGAGTTTAAGTATGAAATTCATCCCAAAGGTGCTGGAAAGATTGATGAAGGAATTCTTGAAATTTCAAACAAATATTACAACAAAAATATAACGTATTTACCAATTTACGAAGGTTGGGGTCAGAAAAGACCCCTGTCATCCGGCGAGGGTTAACGTATGGAAAAGAAAAACATCTATTTTGAGTTATATAAGTTCGATATG
This sequence comes from Tanypteryx hageni, assembly GCA_028673005.1. NCBI lineage: Eukaryota > Metazoa > Arthropoda > Insecta > Odonata > Petaluridae > Tanypteryx > Tanypteryx hageni. The sequence goes on from CM054116.1 coordinate 99,821,385, forward strand.
TCGAAGCTCGACTGTACATTGATTACCAGCCATAATCCCGCATCAAAATGGGCTCGACGATGGTTCATATTTGAAATTCCACATTTCAAAACGCTCATAATGAGAGAAATTTATTTCGTCTTTGGAAAAATCACTGTTATCCTATTAATTGTATCTGTAAAAGCTGTAATTGATAACTGTGCTTAAAGATATTGAAAGCGTAGAATCTTAGCTACCGATTACGAATTCGCTGTTTCTAATCCTGCAATGAGCTACGTTTGAAATCTCGTAAATATTTACCTTTCCCTTGCTAAAGAACGTGAGGTGCGGTTGGGAGCTAAACAAAAATAAAGAATTTTTTGCGCGTTTTTCTCTCGATCAGAGAAAATAATTACGATATTACACGATGACCGATGCTCAAAAAAAGTTAAATTCCATCACGTTTTTACCTTCAGAGAACGTTCTTGACCTTAACACCCGATGAGGTTTTTACCTAATCGGATACGACTTACGCTAGGGGCTCGTGAGGGTCCACATGAGGCTCATTAAGAAATTACGCACGGCTCCCTAAACAAATTTCCTCTTCCATATAATGCGCCTAGAACGTCAAAATTGCCCGTGGCTTTATTTCCGAAAGTTCGCGTACACTTAGGAAAATTCTGAAGTACGAACCGATATTCATTTAAAATAAGAACCGTCTTATTAACCATCATTGCGATTCTTCTCTTCCCTGACTTGAGTAAGGATTCACGTGTTCAACTCGGTACCATTACAAACGATTCAATTTGCTACTTTTAACGAAACACATTTATGGCGATTTTTCAGGATTACCGACCTATTTAGGTCAAAGAGAAAATTAAGCACCATAAATTTGAAAATGGGCAAACCAATTACCGCACCATCAGATTTTTAATTCATAATTTACGATTTGGACACTACCTGACTGCCCCGCTATTAAGTGAAAATGGTAATTAAAACCTTCCAGGCTTGAAGCTTTATCGAGAGTTATTCATTCGACGGGTTGAAAACCGTTTGCGATTTTTGGAGATTATCTTACCTCCGGAAAAGTTCATTAATAGGGCATTAGGAGGGTAATTACTATTCAACCGACGATTAGAAGGATTTTGGGAGCAGTATTCTAAGCTCTTAAATCTCGTTACCCTTTGCGTCTCATATTAACCGTAAACCCTTTCATACGACTTTGGAGCACTAGCGAAAGAGGACGCCGTGTTTCGGGATATGATCGCAAGTGGCGCTTGCGTCCTGCATCAATTCCTGCCTCATGTTCTCACGATCACGCCTCATATCGCATCTCCTTGTATCTCTTTTACTTTACTCCTTATTATATTGGTCATGCCTATAAATTTCTAAAATTTTCGGCAAGACAGTAACCAAATAAATCTCATTCCTTTAATTATGTAATTCATCCCTTAGTTACTTCTACGAACTATAATATGTATAACAGTTCTTCGTCATCTCATCGCACGACCCTCATCCATTAGTTTAAATTCCACCAATCGCATTTAATATAGTAAATTATGATACCAACGAAGTAAACATGGTGACGTCATATCCTACATATTTCAAAACCAGCATAACTCCTTCTAATAACTGACATAAATCAGGCAATTAAAATTTCTTATATTTCAAGTATTTTTTAAACTCATGAAAAACTAGTTAAGTAATTTTAAAATAAAATACGCGCGCGCGCGTGTGTGTGTGTGTTTGTGTGTGTGTGTACAATGAATCTGAAAGGTAGAACAAAGTCAAGTCATGAAGGTGGCAAGATGAATAATATTAGGGTGAATGTGCTCTGCCTTAGAAGTGCGATATTCCCGAAACAATAGAACACACTACAATAGATCGAGGAGTCATTATGGTATCTCAAAGCCTCCATGGCATGAGGTGAATGAGTGAGTGAATTGAATGTGTGGACCAGAGAGTCTTGAAGAGGACTCGATCTAATATAAAAATTCAGTCATTCGAATTAATTTCGAGAAAAAAATAAAAGGCAAAAAACATTTCCAGTAAAACACGAAACCAGATCAAATATCAAACAAAACAAAACATTACGCTGCAGGGGAAAAGAATAATAATCTAAACTGGAAAACGAACATCTCATTCTATGAAATAAGCGGTAAACTGATGGCCTGTACAATTTTGCCTACTTAAATAACATGAATAAAATAATACGAATTATGCGCGGGACGGAAATATTTTATGAACCTCGAGAGAATTTTTTCCAAGAAAGTTAACGAGGTTGATAGAGATGTTATAATGAGCTACAGAGCAAGCACGAGCGTTTGTGTGCGTTGGAGAGTAGGAAAGAGAAGGAGGGTGGAAGGGAAAGAGAGAAAGTGAAGTGGTTTCCGGAAATCTCCCCTTGCTGGGTTTGATGAGTAAACCTATTTCGCCACGGACGTTATATCACAATTAAATACGTTCACATACATAGTGAGAGAAGGAAATGAGAGTTATGCAGATAAAGGAAGTCGAAGAGACGGCCGAGGGAAGAGATAAGGAGAAAAAGGAAGATACTTGGACAGAAACTGAGAAAAGATGGAGAATAAAGGGAAGGAAGAAATGAAAATGAAAGAAAACGTAATAGAATGAGTGTAGAAAAATACAATAAGAGGGAGAGAGAGGTTAAAAAAGAAGAGAATAAGAGATTTAGAACAATAAGAGAGACAAGAGATAGAGAAAGGCAGATAAGAAAAATACGTGTGGAAGGAGGTAGGGAGAAAAATTAAAAGTAAATAAAAAATTAGGGAAGAAAAAGAAAAGAGGACTGAGGAAAAGGGGGTTGGGAGAGTATGTTTGGAGAGAAAGTGAGGAAGAGAGAAAGAGGAGAGAACAAGAGATGGAGGGATATGGAGAGGAAGGTTGGGAGTTGGGGAGAAAGAGAGGCAGAGGAGGGAGTAGGAAGACCGGAGAGAGAGAAAAAGGGAATAGAGAGAATGGCAGCATGGAAATGGGAGGGAGAGATGGGAAGAGAGAGAAGCTAGAGGGGGAAAGTTGGGTAAAATGAGGTAAAAGTTAAGAGAGAGGGAGAGGAAAGAAGAGGAAGATGAAGAGATAGGTAAAAAGAGCGAGAAGAGAGTGAGATGAAAGGAGGGAGAACAGAGAGAGAGTGAGGAGGGAGTGAGGAGTGTAAGGAGAGAGAGAGAGAGAAGAGAGGGGTAGGAAAAAGAAGAAAGGGAGAGGCAAAGAAAGCAAGGAGAATGAAGTAAGAGTGGGAATGGCAGAGAGAGGAAGGGGAAAAGAAATTGAGGGGATGAAGCATTAAAGGATAAGCATAGGCAGCGGGAGTGTAAGTGGTAGGAGGATGAAGAGGCAGACGAAAGTGTGCATTTGGATTATAGAGGGTGAGCGAGAGACGCGTAGGAAAAGTTACGCGAGAAACGAGAGAGAAAATGAGTGAAAGGGAGAGAGAGAGAGAGAGAAACTGAGTGAGAGGGGAAGGGGAGAGCGGAATTGTACGCGCGTCGCGGGTGGAAGAGTGATGGATAGCGATGGAGAGAGCGGGAGACAGAGTGAGAGGGGGGAAAGTGAGGGGAGAAAGAGGGTAGCGGAATGCAATATAAGCAAACACTTCCTTCCCAGAAATCCTGCACGCATGAATTAGAGTAGAATAGAGGACTTAAAGAGGTAGGAAGAGTGCTTGAGGGGGTGGGAAGTTTTTGTTGTAAGAACAAAAATGGCAGTACGGAGGAAGGAGAGCGGTGGATTAGCGCGGAAGATGAGGGAAGCAATAGGACCGGAGGCGAATGATGGCGGGGAGATAGGGAGGCCGATCCCGGAGGAGAAGGGGTGTAAAGGGGGATGGGGGTAAAAGAGAGGGGTTGCGAAAACGGAGACGTGGGTGGGCCGTGTTATGGGAATATTGGGTAGGTTAGAGGAGGGGGAGAGGTTTAAAAGCAACGAAAGAGGGCGGAGGAATGAGACGAGGCTTTTGGATTAGCGAATGAAGGAAAGGGGTATTTTTGTAAGGGAAAAAGGTTTGGGACGGAGTAGGATGGATTGATGGCATTAGTTGTGGCGAATAGGAGGTCGAAGGAAGGAAAAGAGAGGAGTAGGTCAAAAGCTTGGCAGGTTTTACGGAGGTAGGAAAGAGAGAGGAAGGTAAAGGATTAGCAGGCAGGGCGGAACAAGTTTGTAGAGAGAGAGAGAAAGGAATGAAGGAAAATAGGACGGCTTAGAGCACGCGGGAGGTGAGGGTAGGGCACGTGATTTGAAGGTTAGATGAGAGAGAGAGAGAGATAAATAGGGTAAAGGGGAAAACGTGATGGGTAAGAAGGATAGGGAAAGGATATTTTTTTCTCCTTCGGAATGAGATTAGCATGGATGAGGAGTATAAGAAAGAAAAGAGGGTCTCTTAAAGGAGGGGACGGGATTAGCGGAGAAGAAGCGTGAGGGAAAGCGATGTGGTTTTAAAGGGAGAGTTGCGGTATCGTATAAGAGTAGAAAAGGAACGTAGAAAGGAGGCCGTTATAGAGAGGACTGGGAAGACCGATGGAAGGAAGTGGCAGGATGGGGGAGAAAAAAAGGGGCGGAATGTTGGAATAAAAGGAGGAATGAGTGCGTTTAGACCAGTCCGTAGTTGGTGCGAGAAAGAAAAGAGGCGGAATAGGGATCTTCGGGTTGTGATCGAAAGCCAATAGGAAAGAAGGAAGCGAGAGAGAGAGAGAGAGAGAGAGGAAGAAGTTAAGAGGGTTTTTCTTAAAGAATAAAGAGAGCTGATGGAGGACTGAAAGGAAGGTTTGACCTAAAAAAAGGTACGGAGGAGGAGAGGTTCAAAGATAAAAGGATGGGTTATTTCAGGGAAGAGGGAAAGAAAAAGAGCGAAGGGGGAGGAGGCGAGAATGGAGGAAGGGTTGAAATAGAGCTCCGGGAAATGAGAGAAAGAGTGGGAGAGTGAGAGAGAGGAAACGGAAGGTTTTAACGTAGGGAGGGTGTCAGAGGGAGTATGAGGGAGTGAGAAAGGTAGGAAGGGAGAGGTGGAGGAAGAGGAGAGGATGAGAGAGGCGTAGGGAAGGGGGAGGAGAGGTGGAGAAAGAGAGGAGGGATGTACGAGGATCGGATGGGATATGGGTTTAGGTGGAGCGATGGCGAGAATGTTGGCGGTGTGAGGAAATGGCTTTGCCCCGAAAGAAAGGAATGAAAGTTGAGATTCAAACGCACACATTTATTCCTCTAGAAAAGGGATTTGCGTGGGTTGGGTTTGAGTGCGAGGCGGAAGAGGAATTCGATTTGATGGAGTGAGAAAGGGAGGGATGGATGAGAGAGGGGGGAGAGAGAGTGATGGATAGGAGAGAGGAGTGAGAGGGAGAGATGGATAGGAGGGAAAGAGGGAGGGATGGATGAGGGAGAGAAGGGATGGATAGGAGGGAGAGAGGAAGGGATGGATAAGAGAAGTGAGGTACTGCGAGAGGCTTCGACTTAATGCAAGGGTATTTCGGGGGATTCTTCTCCCCCCCCCCTCTCTCCCTCGCTCTTCTCCTCTCCTTAGATAAAAACGCAAGTGATCGACTAGTAGACCTCCTGAATACCTCAGTATTACACGCGTCAGGTTTCGGGTAAAAATATTTACCACGCTCTTCTTTTTTTTAATTTAGTATTTTTTGTCACCGGGGAGTTGTAAAATGAATTGGGAAGAGAAAAGGAATTGGAGCGAGAGAAAGAGCCGTGGATAGAGATGAGTAATAAAAAAAAGTATAGGTCTCGATGGCGGGCTTCAAGGGGAAGAAGGCGACGTAAGGAGACTGGAAGAAATAAATGCTCGCGAAATATAACGGCAGTAAACGCACGAAACGGTAATACGCGACGGGAATCACTCTCTCTATCTCGCCGGAATTTAAAGCCGTCATCGTGTCGTCAAACGTCCGTAAAAGTGTTGTGGAAAGGAAGAATGACGTCTTTCGACAAAGAAGGCGTCGTATAAAATTGTTGAATTAGTAGTGGAATATTGCGACCGAATATATATATATATATATATATATATATATATATATATATATACACACACACAGTGCCGTATATGTATGTGTGTATGTGTGTGCGTGTGTGTGTATACAATGCAGTAATTAGGGTATGGCGAAGGTGGCATTTGCCAAAGGCGCCAAATGTTCCCACAAAAATGCCAAAAGTCTATTTTTCCATTAATAAATATTAATTTAATACTCAAATATTTACGTTATTGTTAATAAAAACGCTAATATTCTTTATGGAAATGTAGCAAAGATCATATTCAACGTAAAAAAGGCGTTTCCTTAAAATGTTGCCAGAGGCGCCATACCTTCCACTTTATATATATATTGCAAAGATTATTCCTCAGAAATTACGCTCAAACATCCGTAGATTAAATTGTCAGATATAATAAAAGAGTAACGTCTATCCCCGAATCGAAAACTATTTCGAATTTAAAACTACGTCCAACAATAAAGGCAAGTAAATGGAAAAAAGCCAAATATAAATTAAAATACACCGACGAATTTCTTTTTATATAGAACTTGTCAGCAATCCTTAGTAATCGACCATTTTCTTAAAACTGTTTTATCTTAGAAAATACTGAGTTATCTTAATAATAAAAGAAGCTGTCTGTGTGCCTGTGGCAGTCATAACTCTTCAGAAAATAAACGTAGGAGCTTCAAAATTTGGAAGCAGCTTCAGGTTGATCCCAAGAGTTGCAGTTCCAAAAATAAATCAAATCGGCCCACGGGGACCCGAGGGTTCCTGTTGTTGGTCCAAATGCCGTTTTTTTTATATCTCAGCAACCAATTGGCCGATTTGGATGAATTCTCCAATAATATCAATGTTTTGATGAGACACATTTTCGAGCATATAATGGATAAAATCGGTCTACTGGGTCAAGGATCGTAATGTAAGGGCCGATCCAAATTTCACGATTTCGAGGGGTCCCCTTGGAATGGTCGGTCCAAATTTCGGCAATGTCCGTCTGCCTGTACGTATATATCAGGGAAGATCTGGCTGAATGGATTTCAACAATATTTGGTAAGTACATAGCGTCTTTACATAAATACATGACCAAAATGACATATTTGGACCGGATAGACCAAACAGGGGTGCCACAATTGCAAAATAAAATTTTTCGTAGTTATGCTTTTGGAAGGAAATGGCCAAACCGAATTCAACCAAATTTGGTACATAGAATTTTCACAGAAATTCATGGCCAAAATGCAATGCTTTGACCCGATTAATTAAGTAGGGGTGCCACAATTTCAAAGTTAAACTTTTCGGTAATTATGTTTTTGGAAGGAATTGGCCGAACCGATTTCAACAAAATTTTGTGTGAAAGAGTTGTGCAAGATAGAAAAAACAAAAATAAGATTTTTAGGATAGTTATATAAAGCAGGGCTGCCAAAATAAAAGTGTTAAAAAATTTCTTTTTACAAGTGTTTGTGTTGAACTGTCCACATCGATTTTAGCCATATGATAATATTTATTATGTACACATATATATATATATATATATTTATATATAAAGCCATAATAGCATATTTTTAGAGGATAAACTAAACAGGGACGCCACAATTACAAATTAAACTCTTTCAGTAACTATGGATTTAGAAGGAATGGGCTCAACGGTTGTCAACTAAATTTTATATATATGGTTTATACAAAATACCATAATTAAATCAAGATTTTTAAGCAGAGCTTATGAGCAGGGCTACCACAATTAATAAATAATAAAAATCTTTTGCAACTTAAAAGAAAACTTTCCCGAGCGTAGCCGGGCATTTCAGCTAGTCTAAAATAATAAAATCCTAACTCTTCAAAAAATGAACGTAGGAACGTAGGAAATTTTTGCCACAGCTTCAGGTTTATCATGAAAGTTGCAGTGCCAAAAATAATTCAAATCGGCCATCGGGGGCCCGAGGTGTCCCCATGGAACGATCGGTCCAAATTTTGTTTTTTTTTTAATGTATCTCAGCAATCAATTGACTGCTTTTGATGAATCCTCCACCAATATCAATGTTTTGATGCGACACATTTTCGAGCCGAAAATGGACAACATCGATCCACGGGATCAAGGATCGTAATGTAAGAGCCGGCCCAAATTTCGGTTTTTTTTTTAAATATCTCAGCAATTAATTGACAGATTTTGATTAATCCTCCACCAATATCAATGTTGAACCATGAAATGAAGAAACTTAAAACTTGGTACACATACTAAAGAGACTTTGACGATATGCGCCTCAATGCTAGAACTTTGATTTCTTGGGGGAGATAGGTAACAATTTTTAATCTTATTTAATCTGTTCATACCAATTAAGGGGAAATATTGGCCACTACTCTAGAGTACCATGAGTTTGAATGGAAATATTAGCGAGTGAAATGTGCATAAAAAATTTGAAACTGTAAATCCGGGGCAAAGCCCGGGTAATTATCAAGTTTCCAAAAAATACGAAAATATAGGAAATGGAATTCTGCTAACAGAAGTATAGCATAGGGACTATGCCTACCTATCTCATTCAAATTTTATTATCTGTAACCATCGGAAAAAAACTTGAAAATTCATATTTAATTTAAACACACAATATAATGGCATTGATTGTTTTAACGGCCAGGCTGTTTTGTTTCTTAGACCTTACAAAATTTATTTTCGAAACATTCTTTCTACATGTGCATTACGTGCCTGAAACACAAACCAAAAGCCACACAATTTCTTCATCTCTGTGGTCTGCTCTTTAATTTTAATGCCGAAAAATAGGAATACCACCGATAGTAACAAGATTTAATAAGCAATTTTTGTATATTCCAATATAATGTGAATCCGATTAAACAAATTTATGAAATTTTTGGGCGAGAAGATTTTTGTAAGGCAGAAACAAAAAATCCGGGACAAATGGGTGTCCCGAAGAACTTGACCGCGACAACGGGACGCTAAGTCAAACTCCGGGACAGCCCCGGAATTTCCGGGACGTCTGGTCTCCCTAATATAGCAGGCACGTTTGCATATTGAATTAAAAATCCATAACTCATATTGACACAAACCTATATTTTCATGTTTAATGTGGGAAATCGCTCGGTTCATGAAGTTTCGGAAACGGAATTTATTACGTTCATTACGAAAAAATAAGATTTTCGTAATTTTGCGCTCTTTGGACGATCCTGCTACTTTTCCAACCACAAGAACCGAAAAGAAAACCCGTGTAAATACAATATAACTTATCGTTAGGTTTCCTATGCGCCGATTTGTATGTATATCACTCGAATCTTCTGCGGTTCAAATTAAATTTCCAACTGCACCGCGCTTGCGTCTCGATGTAGAAGCGTTCCAAAGGAACATTCTGCGTGAACGATGGCAGGGAAAAGAAACAATTTCAGACGGATGTCTCCACCACCGCTGGCAATTTGTCTCGTAAATTCTTCGCTAAGGCGACACGCCACGACCTTCAAACTATGTTACGAGCTAAAACTACTCGTTCTCTCGAACAAACGCTAGATATAGGGCTCAGGTAACTCCTCTAGAGAAGATCTATCCCGGGCAGTGTCGGCTTAAGGATAAATGAAATGCAGACGGGGGGATAAATTTACGCGAGACAAAGACAGAGGAGGGAGAGAGAATGAGGCAGAGAGAGAGAGAGACAGTAAATGAGATGGGGGAAGGAGACAGACGGGAGGCGACGAGCAAGCGAAAAAGTGGAGGTGGAAACAAATGACAACAAAGTGTGGTGTATGTAGGAACTCGTTTTCACACAGTTTATGCTGTCAGTGTTAGAGAAAATGAGAGAGCGGATGAGGAAGAGAAAATGAAAATAAATGAAAGAGAAAATAAAAAGGAACGAGGAAGGAGATGAAAATAAGACAAATGAAAAAGGAAAAGTAACGAAAAGGAAAGAAAATTAGAAGGTAATATTAAAATAAGGGACACAAATAAATAAAGTAGAAAATATGAACGAGATAGACCGAGAAGGAACGAAAGATACGAGAAGGAACAAATATGAACCAAAAGTAACACGGAGGGAGAAGAAAGTAATAAGGAAAAGTAAAGAAAAGGAAGGAAAGTTAGAAGGTATTAAAATAAGGAACAGAAACAAATGAACAAGAATAAATGAACGAGATATACCGAGAAGGGACGAAAGAAACGAGAAGGAACGAATAGGAACCAAAAGTAACGAGAATGAGGGAGAAGAAACGAGATAGGAAGAAGTAACGAGATGGAAATAGAAGTAATGAAAAGTAATGAGGAGGAATGGGAAAGATGGCCTTCGGAGAATAATGATGCAAACTCGCATCAAATCGCATAGCTTAGGTGAAAGGATCAAAGGATGCAATTTGCATGACTGGGTGAAAGATGAAAATAAAACTTTTTCTGACTGAAAATTCCTTCGCTGCATTTGCGTCATGATCGAGACCACATCTAGGGATGAGTTCAATAAAAAAAATAATAAAACAAAAATTACGAGGGCGTGATGCATCTTTTGTTACGAGTTACCGATGGACAGCGTGGCATTTTCCAGGTTCGGAATGTCCTCCCCTTCTTCCGAAAAGATCGTCGCTTACAGATAAACAGAAGTTAACTTTTTGCGCGGATTTTCAAATATACTTTCCGTCACCAAAGCGTTATTTTTTTACTTTCCCTTTTAAAGAGGACGGAAATTAGCCAACCGTCAGTTTGTTTTGACGAACGTCGAGCGTAATATTGGACGGCCTTTAAATTCTCGGTACGCACATGAATAACTATGGCCATTAAAAAGGAAGCGATCAATAGGACGAGAAGAAGAGGGGGAGGGGAAGCTATCGAGGGAAAGGGAACCACAGGAGAGGAGGGAAATGAAGTGAAAGAAATTTTCGGAGTTGGCAGAGATCAGGAAAGGAAACGAATGACAGAGGGCGGAAGAGAAAAGAAGAGAGACGAGAGAGAAAGTGACATACTGAAAGGGGAAGGGAGAGCGAAGGATGGTGAGAAAGAGGGGAAGATAGAGAGAAGAGAGAGAAAGAGGGAGAGAAAGAGAGGAGAGAGATGAGAGGGAGAGAGATGAAAGGGAGAGAGAGATGAGAGGGAGATGAGAGGGAGATGAGAGGGAGAGAGAGATGATAGGGAGAGTGATGGAGAGGGAAGAAAGGTAGAGAGAGAAAGGAGAGGAAAGAGAGGTAGAGAAAGGATAGAGAGAGATAGGTAGGAGAAGGATATGGAGAGAGGGAAGAGAGATATAGATGTAGGAGAGGGGAGAGAGAGAGAGAGGAGAGAGAGAGGGGGGAGAGAGGGGGGAGAGGGAGAGGGGAGAGAGAAGAGAGAGAGGGGAGAGAGAAAGGGAGGGGAGAGAGAAAGGGGGGGGAGAAAGGGAGGGGAGAGAGAAAGGGAGGGGAGAGAGGGAGAGAGGGAGGGGAGAGAGGGGGAGGGGAGAGAGAGGGAGGGGAGAGAAAGAGAGTGGGGAGAGAGAGAGAGAGAAGAGGGAGAGAGAGGGGGGAGAGAGAGGCGGGAGAGAGAGCTTGAGAGGGAAGAAAAATAGAGAGAAATGGGGAGAGTAAAGAGAGATATAAGAGAGAAAGGGAGAGAGAAGAGAGATAGGAAAGGGAGAGAGAGTTGAGATTGAATAGGGAGAGAAAAAGAGATAGAGAGAGGGAAAAGAAAGAGAGGGAAGAGGCAGGAGAGCGAGAGAGAAGCAGGAGATGGAGAGAGAGGCGGGAGAGGGAGAAGAGACAGGAGAGGCAGAGATAAAGGGAGCAGAGGGTGAGAGAGAAGAGAGGGAGGGGAAGGCGGTGAGGAAGAAGGGGAGAGTGTGTATTTTTCAAAGAAATTAGCCTATTGGACTATTATCGCCATAACTTTACTTACACGATTTTACACATAAGGAAGGAGGGAAACCAGGTGCCGGTATTAGCCAACTCTTTACGAAAAGCACCAAAGGGGCCAAGTGCTCAACGTCTGGGAAAGGCAGAGAGGGAGGTAGAGAGAAGTAGGGAGGAGTACAGGGAGGAAGAGCGAAGAAGAGAGACAGGATGAGACAAGAAGAAGAGAGGAAGAGAGACAGGAAGAGGAGAGAAAGCAAAGAAGAGAAGAGAGATAGAGGGGAGAGAGAAAATAGAAAGTGAGGAGACACAGGAAGAGAGAGAAGGGGGAGAGAGGACGAGAAGGACAAAGATGGTAAGGAGGATCGAGAGAGAGAGAGAGTAAGAAGAGGGAGTAAGGGTGAAAGGGAAGTATAGGGCGAGTTGACTGAAAAATGGGCGAGAGAGTGATGGTGAGCAATTTAGGCCGAATAGGAACACATACAGAGAGTGGATAGGGAACAGTAGTGCTGAGAGGGAATGATGTCTGGGCGGATTAAGGAGGCTGCGGAGGGAGATCTTTTGGATTGAAAGGATGAATGAGGGAGGCGGGTTGTGCCGCGTGGATGTGCGCGCTATCTTTGGCCCTTATTTCACTGCACTCTGTGGAGGATTGACGATCGCTCCAGTGACGAGATATGGGATTTTGCATGATACAGGAGGTGGCTGAGGGAGCGGAAGGAGTGAAGAGGGAGGGAGACATTCAGGAGATCGGACGGCGCGCCGCGGCGCTGGATGGTTTGTTTTGACGTCAGACAGGAGGGAGGGAGGGCGCGTTGCATTGGAGGGATCTATCTTCCCGTAAAGTGCGGAGAGGCGTGTCTTGCCCTCGAGTCGACTTGCCTAGAAGCGGATTTCCCGAGGAACCGGATGGGGCGCCGCCACGTGGAGAATTGATCAAACGGGCGAATAAGGTCGTAGAAGTGGAGATAGGAGATGCGTTTGCGGGCGGATGTGAAGTGGAGCAGTTCCGCCGTCTCATTAGAAGTAATACCTCAGTCTAACAATCCCTCCGCTCCGATATTTTCATAGTTAGATATAGACGGATGAAAGAATCGATAAATTTCAATTGATGTTTTCCCTTTAGTCTTCAATCGTTACATAAATATTATTTATCAGCAATTAATGTCACTGAATAATTTATAAAATATTCTATTTGTTTCCATAGAGATGGAGTTGAATGGGTATAACACGGCAAATAAAGAATGGTAATATGTTATGATAACGAAATAAATATTATATTTAGTTAAAAAGTGAACAAAATTAAAGCCTAATATATGTATATAATTTCATGCACTAAAATTAGGCGGCTAATGAATTTGCATATTATGATATGGTTCAAGATGAAACGAGAAAATGTACGTATATGATGGCAATGCCAGAAGCAAAGTTGATATCATTAGCTTCAATAAATTTTCTGAAATACTGAATGCTTACTTCATTGTGAAAAATATTCCACTCTTTGCGCTGCAAGGAAGCAAGAGGTACTAATCATTTACCACGTCGTCATTACAAGAAGATGAGATGGTAATGCAGACCTTTAAAGCCATGATAATATATATTTTTCTCAAAAAATATCCCCTGCCATTATGTGCTCATTTATATCCGGAACAGCGACAATTTTAAGCTATTTCTAAACTGTAAATTTCTTGGGTGCAGCCTTTTGTGAAACCACATAACTCTCATCCTTTACATATTTTCTAAACACTTAACATTTTCCGCATGCTTTAAAAAATCCCCTAAAAGATCTAATCATACTACGATGTTAATTAACATTTATGAGATTAATATAACACGTTTTTTCCCTTTTGGACGTTTGAAATATGTTTTAGAATCATTGATTTGAATTCGTTGGAATTGTACCTCAGGCATCCTTGTATTTTTTTAACTAGCCTATTCAACGACGGTAAAAGGTTAATAAGAATCTTTATCGAAGACAAATTCTATGTTTTGGAAACAAAATAAAAGCGGGAACAACACAATCAGCAGGTTAAGATGGATTTCATTTCGTTGCGCACACATGTATTCAATTTTACTGGAAGTTTCTTCTCGTACAGGATTCAATTTCATGGATTCAGGTTTAGCGGTTGTTTACCTCGGCAAAGCAATCCACACATATATACCCTTGTCCAATATCTGTGATACGTAAACATGTATTTTGACACCTGTAGTGTTGCCCTAACTACTCGTCCTTATTTAACTTTGAGCTGAAAAACGAAAATAGACGCCGTATTATTCGTTATGGGATTAAACAGTTTGACTTACGATTAAGGTTATCGGATGAGTTTCGATTAGTTGATTTATAAGAAGGCAGATGTGTCACGTTAATCCATTCGTAAAATCATTCGCAATTTGGCCGTAATGATGTAAAATGCGCGTCACATAGCGTTGATTCTAGTTTAAAAGTTTACCAATTTTCATACATAATTGATTACATTGCAACACGTTCTTCCAGAACATAGCGAGTTCTGAGCTATCTTCATATTCATCGATTGATCAAGGAATTCAGAATTAATAATGCCAAAGAAATTTTCATCATTCCACGAAAACAGGTCAAAAAATACATAAGACTGCTGACATCGCTGATAATATATGATCACATGGTGACTAATGGCGAATGTCTTTGGCCTTGTAATAAATTTAAAAGGGATGAAACGGCCAAAGACAAATGGAATCGGTCATATTTAAAGTTCTGTTGGATATAATTTTTTCAACTCTCATTAAGATGCTATCATTTTTAAGCTGGCGGAGTAGAAAATTATCGTTGTTTGATTTTTAGTTTAGAGGCACATCAACGGTTGAGTCGCTCGCAACGATACTGTAGATTAAATAATATTGAAACAATGCGCAAACTTGTTTGGAGCACGGCGAATTTGATCCATTCAAATAACAAAGGAAACGTGATTTTTAACATGAAATTCCTCTTCGAAGAAATCTATATCAAACCCTCTTGCTGTTTTGTTCTTTAAAACCTCTGAGTGGTAAGATTTTCTCTATGTGTATGGCAATGCGTTGGGATTTATTTTGGATTTCGTTAACTTCTTTTATTTTGTACGCCAGTGGTTCTCAAATTGGGTGCCGCGATAGTTTAGTAAATGAATCAACGAACTGGATTTTGGATAGGTAATTAGAGGAATAATTATCCCTCTAATAAATTGATTATAGCCTAGTAGGAACAAATGGATGTGTCCAAAGGTTGCAACACCCGTATGTAAAATATAAAAAACTTGTTTTAAGGTGTGGATGCCTCGAATTTCTATTCATCTCTGAAAGCGTGCCGCACCTGCAAAACGTTCAGGAACCACTGCTATATACCATAAGTATTCGAACTTAAAATTTTTAGAAATTTTAATGGGACCATCTATCGGAAGAAAAGAAAACCCAACTCATAAATGCGCTCCACGCGTTTGGAACCGCACAGAGCTCACTAAAAAGGTGGTAAAAATGCCAACGTTTTCGTTAAGTATGTGGTGAACGCGTACAGCGCGTCGCTAACGCTCAAGAGGGTTAATTATCCTTCATTACCCTTTCGACTCGCTTTTATCTCCGACATTCCGTAGCTCCTTTATTTTCCTCCGACTCTTCGACTAGCCGAGCACTATAGGTCGCTCATTAAAAGAGGCCACCGCCATGCACATGACTAATAACCATTCCTACTGAGTTAATCCCGATAAGAATTTACTACGCCGTCCACCAATCACTTGTCAGCAAGCGATATTAAGTGAAAACATTATGCGCGGAATAATGAACAGCAGTGCCAACTCCTGCAGTGAAACGCACAATGCTCGTTAAGTTTGCTGACGTTTACTGGTGCTCATTACCACGTACGTCAATTAATTCTTTTATATTCTCCTCTTTTAATTCGCTCAAAGTAAAGGTTTTCTTCCAGTTCCATCAACATGAAAGGTTTATAACTATAAGAGACGCTCACTTCCTTCGTCGAGACAAATGTCTCCAGACGCAATTGATATCTCTGTGACGGAAGATCTCGACGGATATTTCGGAGAAATATCCTCAAAGGTTCAAGTTTTGGACAATATAATGTATTATTTATATAGGGTGACCAAAAGTCACGCAACTCGTTATAGAAATAGGTTTCATTCATTAAAAATATCCTCAAAAGTTAAAGTTTTGGATAATATAATGTACTATTTATATAGGGTGACCAAAAGTCACGCAGCTCGTTATAGAAATAGGTTTTATTCATTAAAAATTTGATGTGGCCGCCACATGACTTTCTCCACAACTGTAATATTTCTAAAATTTCCAAATAGGTTAAATGATAATATTTCAGGAAACTGCGAGAAAAATTGAAAGATTTAACAAAAACAGAAATAAACTCAAACCGTATAGGCCACATACACCCTGCAAATTCCAGTCCCATATCTCTTGCTGTTTACTTGCTTTTTTAATTTAATTGATTGCACAAACAGCCAGCAAAAACATAAGCGTATTTATAAAAAAATCTGATGTGGCCTCCATATGACTTTCTCCATAGTTGTATATTTCAAAAAATTCCAAATAGGTTAAATGAAAATAAATATTTTAACAAACCAATTTTTAAAGACTTTACAAAGAACATAAATAAGCTTAAACCGTAGCCTTATGATATTGGATATAGCCACAAAATTGCAACAATTAATAAAACAAAAAGTAGCGTTAGTAAGACTTAACTAAGCGTCAATTGTTTACAATAGTCGCCGGTATATGGTGTGGTTGTGGCAGCTAAAAAATTAGTTTTTAAAATATCTCTTAAACGATGAATTATATGAGAAATGCTTGGAACAAACATTGTAGAAATTTAAATTTCCTACAAGTTCCAGTACTGCAATTTTTTATGTACATATATATATATATATATATATATATATATATATATATATATATATATATATATATATATAAAGCCATAATGGCATATTTGCACCGGATCAACTAAACAGGGGTGCCACTATTACAAATTAAACTCTTTTGATAACTATGGATTTGGAAGGAATTGGCTAAACGGATGTCAACTAAATTTTATATTTATGGTTTTTACTAAATACCATAATGAAATCAAGATTTTTAAAGCGGAGCTCAAGAGCAGGGCTACCACAATTAATAAATAATAAAAATCGTTTCCAACATAAAAGAACTCTCCCGAGCGAAGCCGGGCGTTTCAGCTAGTACTTAATAATTCATATTTATATACTTTTATTTTATTTCAACGCTTATTTATTTCTCAATAAAAAAAAACTAATTCGGTCATTTGTAGATCCCTTTACTGCATAGGCCCTGGCGCGGCCGCGACCCTTGCGCCATTATCATTACGCCACTGATACGAGGTTTAACTTGAGCTATAATATACATCAGAGGAACGGAGCGACGTTGTCAAGCACGCTATCGTAGCTGTAACGAAGAGCGGTTGCGCATGACGCGGCAAAGTTGCTGTTCAATGATTTCCTTCGTTGTCGGAGCTATACATATTTAGATCTCCCAATGCAAATGTAATGAAGTCCAAATTTACACAATAAAATATAGCTTGCCTACAATGTGTTTCTCAGCCGGCGAGACGCAAAGTTTCGAGTTAACTATTACAAAACATTCTCTCGACAAACTTATTGCAGTATTTAATGTCCTTAATATTCCCATAAATGATTAATGCGATACTAGAATATGTTTAACGTAGAAAGCCAATCGTTGCAAAACGTGGGGTTTTATTTGTAACCATGGTGTGGAACGAGTTTCTTTTTTTTTACAAAATTGTTGGTGGGACGTAGGATTCAAAAGGTTGAAAACCTCTGCGCTACATAAGAAACGGACTAGGCCGAAATTGATAAAGAGTTTACGGAGTACTGCGACAGGAAGCCAGGTCTATTCATTTCTAAATATGACTTCCACGAAATAATACGCCATTGATATCGAAATATCCGTTTACCAAAACATAAAACGAGAGAAACCATGGTGAGAGAAGAAAAGCGAGTTAATAAAGAGTGAAATAGGGAATTCTCTGTTTAAAGGAAGGAGAAAAGGGAGAAGAAGGGAGAGAATGGTGATTTTCAGGGTCTCCTTTTGTAATAAGCCGGCGAAAAGCAACCGCGCTGGGTCTAAATCCATTTGCACGGATGAAATGCGCCCTGGACAAGGAGAGCGGATTCGAAGTTCCCCTTGAAAGAAATATGGACAATTTTCATTGGCCCCCTCATCTCATCATCATTTGCTTTTGTAACACTTTCCACCAAATTTGCGAGCTTCGAGATAAGAACGCGAGTTCATCATTCCGAAATTCCGCGAAAAGGATACGTTTGTTCTTTGTTAAATTCACCTTCGGCGTTTTGGATCGAAAGTTTCTTTTTTCCCAGTATTGTGATCAGCAAGATCCTACTGCGTCATCATTGATAGAGTGAATCACTGGTGAGACACCTTATTATTCCCGCTGTAAACTACGTATAAGCCTCAGTATTAATCTTAATTAAATATAGCGATTAAATAAATTGAAAGCATCGATGAGATCGCGGAAGGTTTAATAAAAACCAGCAGGTGAAGATTGAAGTCCTAATCCTTCTTTCAATATTGTTCAATTGACTCACAAACCAAAACATGAAAACGATATATGCACGTTAACCTTTTACTATGAAGTAACCATATTAAATTTCAAAACAGTTATGATTAAATTCACTTTTGACCTAAAAAGGCTAGATAATTTACTTATACTTTATATAGCTTCATTATTTTTCCAGCCAAGGCTCGTAAAAAAGGGATTTTCAATGCACATATTATGATGATAATGGTTACAAATACATCATGCTGAAATATGTGTATTTACTCGCTAATATTTTTTAGTAGCCATACAGAGAATATTAAAAATACTACCACATTTAGCGTCGACGCAATGATGTATCGCACAAATGGCTCAAGATAAAAAACTACACTGACATTTTTTATGATTTAAATGTTTCAATGTTCAAGTAAAAGGTGCATATATGACTACATGGTTCCTGTCTAATTAGAAAAGATGCATCAACGCTGACAATTCAACAAATATCAAACAGGCGAAATGTAAAGTATATTTCTTGCATTCAACGGATTACAAATATTATGATAGAAATAGATATAAATTCATCCCTCCGTCGAAAAGGAAAAACACAGAAACAAGGAGAGCTTATGTATCTTCTATTTCGAAATAGTTAAGCGAATTAACGCGATTCCCATGCGATTTCTCAACAGCTACTTGGGAAAAAATAAATCATTATCTATGATTTTTCAGATAATTTGTTGCATAAAATACAACCAGGTTAAATTATTTAAATCATCTAAAATCCTCGTGCCTTATTAAAAAATATCCCAATATTTGCCATCCAAATTTATAGACCCAGTAAATAAAAGTGTACAGAGCAGAAATTGAACTTGTTCATAATAGCCATTAATTATCGCGAAACCAAAAATTGTTTCCATACCATTGTCTTATTGTTCAACGCGAACTAGCATGCACACGATAGCATTGGAATCAGAATACATACAGCTTTTTCATGCTATGTAAGCATTAGGAATTCCATTTCTCTGTTCACCCAATCCAAAATTACTTTCCCTCTCCAAATTCAACAAAGAGATGAGAGGCAAACAGAGCAAATCCATGGCTTTCACTTACATCAGATTAACAGAAGATTCTGGAGCAAAAATATCGTGATTTTCCCAACCAAGGTATAGGAGGAAGTATTTCCCATGCCTATATATATATATATATATATATATATATATATATATATATATATATATATATAACAGCTTACGGAAAAGGAAAGGTAAAATGGATATATGGATAGCAACAAGATGTTGGGATGAGGAAGCCCAGTGAACACTCACCAATCAGACGACTTCAGGTTGGCGAGGCCCTGGGGATGTCAAAGCGACACACTAAAAGAACACTAAAACTTATATATATATATACATACTTTCAGTTACTCTATCACTGAAGAAGGGCATAGACCCGATAAGCTTGCGTGTTTTTTTGTGTTTTTTGTGTTCGCGTGTTCAACGTGTCTCTTCGACGCCCCCAGCAGCCTGCCATCTTGGTCCCCGACTTGTTAAGTGTCCGCTGGGCTTCCTTCAACGACTTGTTGCCACCCTCATCACTACCTTTTCATTTCCTTAAGTTTATATATATATATATGGATGGCAACAAGGTGTTGGGATGAGGAAACCCAGTGAACTTTCACCAATCGGACGACTTCAGGTTGGCGAGGCCACGGGGATGTCGAAGCGACACACGTAAAAGAACACTAAAACACAGAAACATCACAAACGTAGAAGCTTTTCTCTCTCTGTAGCTGATGAAGGAATAACTCCGAAAGCTTCTACGTTTGTGATGTTTCTGTGTTTTAGTGTTCTTTTACGTGTGTCGCTTCGACATCCCCGGGGCCTCGCCAACCTAAAGTCGTCCGATTGGTGAATGTTTACTGGGTTTCCTCATCCCAACACCTTGTTGCCATCCATATATCCATTTTACCTTTCCTTTTCCGTAAGCTGTTATATATATATATATATATATATATATATATATATATATATATATATATATATATATATATATATAGACGTTCCTTACAGAGGAGGAGGAGGATATAACATACTAGTAGTTGGTGCTTGCATATATAATGATAACAGGAGGATACTAATGTTTAGGCACTTCCAGATCTGCTGGAGATTTGAAATTTTTTTCTTAGGCAGTATTTTGTGCAAAATCTACTAATAAAAAAGGAAAATCATGAAAAAGTGCAACAATGCGGCCGCTAAAAATTCGCAATTGTTTAAACAAATTTTCAAGGTTTAAGTATTTCCGAATGTGCCACGGAGTTGAAATTTTTTTTGTAAGTAGAATTCATAAATAATCGAAATAGAGATTATACAAATTTTGATATTTTTATTTGTTTGGCTGTTAAAAATTCTTAAAATTTAAACAAATAGATAACTGTTTAGGTACTACGGGATAAGCTAAAAGCTGAAATTTTTAAATTATTTACAGAGTAGTGAATTTGCTCAAATAAACATTTCAATTTTACCATATATGAATTGCGGCGGCTGTTAAAAATTGTTTAAATTTAAACAGTTAGAAAAATGTTATTTTACTTCTAGAAGTGCTACAACTTTAAAATTTGGCTAAAATGTGTAGCATTAGTACACCATGAGGAAGAAAGTGTAAAGATTTTAAAATTGCAACATTTGGGGATTGTTTTAAACTATTATTTTTACATGTGGGAAAAACGAAAATCGCTGCGGAGGTGAAATATTTAGAATTAAAAGACTATTTGTAATGATGAAATGTGTGTCTGAAAAATGAATGTTTTTTCAAGGTGAGATGAAATGCTTGCGTATGCAAGCACCAACTACTAGTATGTTATATCCTCCTATGTAAGAGTCGTCGATATATAATGATATATAACATATATATATATATATATATATATATATATATATATATATATATATATATAGGCAAACAGAAAATTTCATTATATAGGTAGTATATATATTATAAATTTTATTTTATATATTATTATATAAAAACAAATCAAATAATTGAAGTTTTAATAATTAAAATTAATCGATTGAAATTATTTTGTTATTTTTAAAACAACATAATTTCTAACTATGGGTGAGATTTGAAAAAGTAAATAGAGAGTAATGAACTTTTCCGAATAAACTACAATAATTTTAATGCACATTCGAAAGAGACGAGACACTAAATAGTTTTTTAAAAATTAAGAGGAAAATATAATTCACTTTACTTTATTTATACCTCAGTCAACAATCTAAAGCATTATTTTACTCCTACAGATAAATTAGCAAAACTTACAAAGTTGTTTTGTTGTTTTTAAGGAAATTTCCCGTCGAATCACCTCTAATCTCCCTATACGAGCGCCGAACTTGAATTAAGTTGGCTCAAAGGGTTGTGCTATTAATGGAGAAGAACAAACACCGCAAATATCACATGAGGCAATTCTCAATTAATGGAATTATAGCCTAAGAATCTCCAATTAATTCGTTCCGGACGATGCGTTTTTTAATGCCATTGTATCGCTTTCGTCCGAGCAGAACCATTGAGGAGATAATTATTTTGAAGCAGGTCTCCTCAGAAAAAGATTTCCATGAGTTACTAGCCTTAGAACATGTATTACATTAGGCAAGGCAAACGAAAGATTCAAACATGCTATTCCGACGTTTCAGTGTTGCTTTTACCAATTTCTCCGAAGACCTCGCTTTTTTATTTTCACCCTTTAGTTTTTCGCAACCTGATAAGTTTTGCTACAATATATTAGACTCGTTTAACCGTTTCATTTTTTTAAACATTCAGTTATGTGGACCAAAAGTGCGTTAACAAGAGGAAATTACGTGATTCGAAATAAAATCCCATATTAAATAATCATACGAAATAACGCCCTGCTAACAAGAACTACACGTTTAATCACAGAATGCAAGTTAAATGCATACAGAAAATGCCTTTTCGTAAGTTTGCGTTCGTGTACTTAACCTTAAGCCTCAAGCAGGGCCGTCTCGAGGGTAGGGCGAGTAGGGTTGGAGAAGGCACTTCGATATCATCGCAGGGAAAGTCCAAGTTTAATTTGGTGGTTAATGTTGAGGGGGCGTCACATAGGTCGATTTGCCCCTCTATATTGGCGGCCCTGGCCGCAAAGATTTTTTTTATCCTTAAACATATGCATCTACACATACGATTCATATCTTCGGTAAGCGCAAGATAGATAAAATTTTGGAACATTCACATTTTTGTTTCACGAGCTATTATAGATAAATTTGTTCAACGGAGTATAAAGGACAGAGAATCCATGCGATTAATACTGACAAGGAGATTTTAAAATAAATAATTTGATTGTCAACTATCGAGCTCGCATTAAAAGCCATTAAAATGTGACCATTAAAATAGATGTTGAATAAATACGAAGCGATACGCGATAATAACTTTTAAGAACCACGACGAGCAACAACTCTCCCGTTAATTATTAACGTTTTGACTACGTCAGGGTGTATATAATTCGCACTTTATTCGAGAGAAAAACAGCGTACATATTCTTTTACGAGTCACCACCGAGTCACGTCGTAACGATAAATCATGCCGATCAAGATGGAAAATGGTTGAAATAATCCTTTCAAAAGAATTTTCCTACACGAATCGCCGATTTATATTATAAACCGCTCGAATACCCTTGCTGCGTCTAAAAAAATTTGCAAAGTAATTTAACGTAATCGCATTTTGTAAAAAAAAAGATTGATAAACTTCTCTAGAGCCCTGCGTATTAAAAAAATGATGGCGCGAGCAATTTGAATACATTTTCCGCCGACCTCAAAGAACCTTGGTAACCTCCACGCAACTTTCATGCAGGCCTAATTGAAAGAGGTGGAGTAACCACGTCAAAGAGGGACCAAGGCCACTCAATATTAAGGGATAGGGTACCACACATTTGAGGAGATGTGTAGAAGAGGGAGGAAGAGAGGGCGAGCAGAAAAGGACAAAGAATTATGATACGTGGTAGAGGAAGTTGAAGGAAGAGGGAGGGAGAGAAAGAGTGGGGCAGGAACTGAATCAGGAACCCAAAATGCGATACAGGTGAAATTAATTCCTCTTATTAGCATTTCTTTTCAACGGAACTGAAATAAAATTGCCGAAATGGCAACGTTTTTGTGTGTTATACGCCGAGGGAATGTTAAAACTCGAATAAAAGGGACTTAAAATGTATGGGTCCTAAAATCGATAAATCTGCAAAGTTAAATCAGCACGATGCCGTACTTTGGTTACCAAGTAGCCATCGTTGTGGTAAAATTTATACAGCAATCTATACGCAAGAACGGGTGAACAATGATTTATAGTTTCAAAGATAAATAAAATGGGATACCATTGACGGGGCTTCGACATCCATTATCGAGGTTTCTAGCCAATTTTTCCGTATCGCTTATCGCATGCCTTCACTTGATAACGGAAAATGTATCTATACTTTTTAAAGTTATAAAATATACACAAGCTAGGGACTATTCTTGAATGTTTTTTCACATCTATCTACATGACATTTGGTGTCAAACTCCAGATGGAGTATTTTAACTTCCGATATTATTTTCCATGAAAACCTTTTTATAGGGTGTATTTGAATGATTATGATGTAGGAAAAATATACTTCTTGAATAAAGCAGCAATGGAAATAATACTAAACAAACGAAAAAGAGAAACATCCTAAGCCAAACTAGAAATTGTTGGAATATAGTGATCTGAAGATACTATGCAGATAGGCATAAGCTATAATGTTGGGAATATTTTAGAAACGAGAAAAAAGTCTGTTATGACCGGGGATCGAACCCGGGTCTTCCACTTGCCCGGCGGATCTCACCATTTGAGAGGGAGGAGTTTTCTTCGATGTATCTCTTCGAGTACATCCGTTGGGACTGGTTGATACCAGCTTGGCTAGTTCGGCCCCAACCAAGAAAACATCCGCTTTCAGAAACGAGAAAACTGATCTGCTACGATAGTTCGGTGGTAGAATATCCGCCCGGCAAGTGGAAACCCGGGTTAGATTCCCGGTTATAGCAGACGTTTTTCTCGTTTCTAAAATATTCCCAACATTATAGCTTATGCCTATCTGCATAGGATCTTCGGATCACTATATTCCAACAAGAGAAAAAATAGTATACAGAAATTTGATTTTTACGCAAACTTTTAAAATTAAAATTGACAAACATTCGAGGTCAATATTATTAATATTCCTCAATTTATGTACAAAAAATAGAACTTGGGTCCTATCTTAAGGTTTTGTCAAAGTAGCATGTACGTATCATTCAAACGATCTGAGAAAATACTGCCTAAGGGTCCTAATAAAGAGCTTTTTCCTGCAAGCTTTGCTAGATTAAGTGGACGAGTGAGCGTGCGCAGTCAAAGCAGGATGAAAAAAATGCATTTTCGGCTTATATGGAGGAAGGTTGGAGAGCACAAAGAGGGCGCGGTCAGTGTTTTCTGTGTCGCATCAGTGAGTGTGGAAAGTGACGATTTTGCTCCTTTTGAAATAAGGATAACGAGTGGAAAATTTAATTTACCAAATAATATAAACGTTAGATGAAATCTGAATTTATATAAAGAGAGAGAGAGGTATATCATTCTTTTTTACTTTCTCCATATACGAAGTGTAGAGAAAGTATTGTTTTCATGAAAAAAATCGAATTCGAGATTTCAACATAAATGCATGTTTTAAGGTCCCCTGAACAGGTTTTGACTGTTTTCTCGATTATGTCTGTGTCTGTCGGTCTGTTTGTATGTGATAGGATTTTGTGGGCGATCTAACTCAAAAACTTACACATGTATCAATGCCAAATTTTATATTTAGAAAGAGTACTATATAATGAAGAGCTGATTATGTTTTGGCAACAATCGCCCACCCGGAAGTGGATGTTTACTCTAGTCATATTTTGGTTTGTGGCAAATAACTCATTTAAATCTTCATAAATGAAAATGTTGTTTATTATAAACTTCACAGATAATATTAATCTCTATAACCTTTTGTTTGAAACATTTTTTTGTAGAAGGCATTGTTAAGGATATATTCTATTTATTTAATATTTGCTTTAATATTTGATAAATGTGAAAAATACCGGAATAAAAGTCATAGGAAATTTAATTTTCTACAACCTTTGTTCGAAACATTTTCCCATATAATGCATTGTTGAAGAGATATTTTTAATACTATATTTTTAGCTGCTACAACTACACCACTTACCAGCGACTATTGTAAACACTTCACTCTCCTTTTTATTTTCTTAATTGTTGTAGCTTCGGGGCTATATCCAATATCTGAAGGCTACTGTTTTAGTTTATTTTTGTTCTTTGTCAAGTCTTAAGATTTTTCTCGCAGTTCCTTAAAATATTTAGTATCATTTAACCTATTTGGAATTCGTAGAAATATTACAGGTATGGAGAAAGTAATGTGTTGGCCACATCAGATTTTTTTAAATGTCGGCATTAATGAAGTTCTATCATTATATTTAAGAAGTTGAAATTCATATCGTAATTCTAGTTATATGGCAAATCTGATTAAGTGATGAGATCGAGTACACCATTTTCACTCCATATTATGATAGAAGTACACAATTTGTAGTCCTGATTTGGTGACATCGCTTAGATAAGTCATTTCGACACGTTTCAATAATAAGCAAATTTAAAACAATAATATATAAAAAATCTTATGTGGCCACCACATAACTTTCTCCATATCTGTAATATTTCTAAAAATTTCAAACAGGTTAGATAATAATAAATATTTTAAGAAACTGCGAGAAAATTTTAGACTACGAAGAACAGAAATAAACTCAAAACATAGCCTTCTAATATTGGATATAGCCACAAAGCTCCAACAATTAAGAAAAGAAATTGGAGCGTTACTAAGACGTAACTAAGCGTCAGTTGTTAACAATAGTCGTCGGTAGGTGGTGTGGTGGTGGCACCTAAAAATATAAGATATCTCTTAAACAATGCATTGGAAAAAGGTTTCAAACAAAGATTGTAGAAAATTAAATTTCCTACAACGTTTATTCCGATATATTTTTACATTTATCAAATATTAAAGCAAATATTTAAAAATTACGGATAAGTGACAAGAGTAAACACCCACTTCCGGTAGACCAATATTTACCAAAAACTAATCAGTTCTTGGGACTTTTATAAAAATGTTAAATATAAAATTTCACGTTGACCTGATTAATAGTCTTTCAGTTAGAGCACCCACAAAAAGCTATCACATACACACACACACACCGACATCATCGATAAAATGGTCAAGACGTGTTCAGGGGACGCGACTTAAAGCTGTACGTGACTGAATACGCAACAGGATAAGTAGATGCCTAATTTTTCGAAAGCTTAGGCCTGCGACTTATTTACGGTTATAGCGAAAGTCTGGCGAATAGGGAACTGTTTCATTTTCATGGTAGGTTAGGATCGGTGGAGATAAGTTCTATTCCTGGTAAGAAAATTTATTATTACATATGTAATTGTATATAATATATTTTTTTACTTTCAATAACCTTCCCGGCTTTACGACAACATAAACTTTAAAATGAGCGGTCGTACATGCTAATCGGAGCTTCCGTTCGTTCACAAATTCAATTACAAAAATACCGTTTACAGAATTATGCATATATAGACGTTCAAATCAAAATGCGCCCATATGATAAGGCTACATAACAAGAATTCTCGGACGCGATTTTCTTAAAAATATCAAATAATGCATACGAAATTAATTTTATTATGTTCTGATCCATAAATTTTGAACTTCGCGGACGAATATTTTTTCGAGCTGAATGGAAATATCCATTGTTTTATTTCCAGCTAAGAAGCTGCCCTGATTGGGTGATGTGACCGTATCGTCTTATTGTGTTACTTTTCTATACGCAGTATAGAAGAAAGTATTGTTTTCTCGAAAAGAAATTGAATTCGAAATTTCAACGGAAATGCACGCTTTAAGAACTCCTGAGCATGTCTTCATTATTTTTCTCAATTCTCAACTATGTCCGTGTGTGATAACAATTTTGCGCGCGCACTAATTCAAAAACTACGTATCAAATCAGCGTAAAAGTTGATATTTAAAAATGTCGTTAAAAAATCAAGAACTGATTAGATGTTGGCTAGAATTGGTTAACCGGAAGTGAAGGTTTACTCACGTCATTTTTTATCTTTCAGGATTTAATTTACGTAAATATTCTTTACTGCAAAAGTTGTAGCAAATATAATTTTGTACAAGTTTTGTTGTAATCATTTTTTCATGAAACTGATTATTTAAGAGATGTTTTGATTATCCGACTGAATTCATGTTAAGTACGTCGCTAAGCGATATCTTAGTTTCCGTTTCAATAATTAAATTACATAATAAAAATATCCCAATGCCGTCTAGCGTCAAAAATCGAATTTTCCTTTAAATATTGACAGCAATGCCAAGGATAAATTTAATCTATTAATCGATATTTTGTTATCCATAGTGACAGATAACAATTTCGTTTCTTATTTTTGTTTTCAATGTGAAATTTTATTCTAAGTATTGCTTATTCAAACTGTTTAAAAATTATTCACGAGCGTTATTTCCTATAGTCATTCTTGAGATTACTATTGTCGAGATCAGCTTGTAATTACCATTGCAATCATATTCATTACTCTATGGAGAAAGTCATGCGCTAAACACATCAGATTTTTTCTACTTAGATACAACTCCTAAATACCATATAAAATTACGATCCGTAGAGCGGTGTGTGCATACAGACAGATGGAAAACCAAACGCAATAGTCCAAGGAAGAATAAACTGCAACCCGCGAGACGTATGGGAGCATGTGCACAATGAGAAAATAACTATATGTAATGAGTGTAAGAATTTTAAATAGCAACAGTACACATTTATAATTGTGGAGATTATATATATGATCGTAAGTGTAAAAAATGTTACATAAAAATTGTAATTGTATTTTGTAGTTATTTTCACACCATTATACATATTCAAATTTGTCTCATTGTAAGGAAATAAATGAATTATCAAAATCAACAATAAAGAAATATAATATCTAAAATTTTATGCAACAGTAATATTTTTTAATCAATTGATTATTAATAAATTTAAAAAAATAATCCATACTCCTTTAGTTAAGTTGCTAACTATTTAAATATATGGGGTCAAATCTGACCCCACTTGCCCGGTTACGGTACAAATTAAGCTTGCCCGTTTAAAGGTTAACAGTTTACACAGTGATGCTTCACTTTCGTATCAGTAAGAATTAAAATCAGAATTTCTTTAATAAATAGAAAAGTACAGAAAGCTTCAATGTATACAACACGCTATATTAATTTTAGTTAGTATTTAAATGAAAGTCTTACGTTATAATGTTTAATGAAATTAATATATATGCTGTAAACATAAGTTTCTTTAGATTATCGGTATTTATATTTAATTTCGATTTTATTCCAATTAAAGTTATAATACAATCAAGTTCATTGAATCTGAAAGAGAACATTATGATTTAACTCTAGAACCGAAAGTACCATTATTTAACGTAAATAAGAGGCACGTGGCGTGGGTTATGATTGGAAAATGTGAGAGATAATGAGTGAGTGATTGATTACTTAAATGTGAATAATAATTAAATTAATTATTGGAAGTCAATACTGGTTTATGGCTGGACTCATTCACTTTATCCCACG
This sequence comes from Tanypteryx hageni, assembly GCA_028673005.1. Lineage (NCBI taxonomy): Eukaryota > Metazoa > Arthropoda > Insecta > Odonata > Petaluridae > Tanypteryx > Tanypteryx hageni. The sequence goes on from CM054116.1 coordinate 99,850,373, forward strand.
TATAGAAATTGACACGCCAAATGATTCAGCTATTCCTTTTAACATGCATTGCAGGCAATTCGCGATCAAACTACCTTATGCCATGACAATGAATAAATTGCAAGGCCAAACCTTAGCCAAAGTTGGAATTTTTACGCCTCAACCTTGGTTTACACATGGAAATATGTGGGGTATTCAAGAATTCGAGCACTAAATTGTATATAAAGAAATATTGCAAATTAAATAATAACACAGAATTGAAATAGGCCCCTAGTCATATTATATTCGATAAAAAATCGAAAGGGAACTAACCGCAAAACAGCAAGATTACTTTCATTTCTGGGGAGAAATATCATGATGTAATAAAAATTAGTTTGATTTTTTCAAAGAGTAGGAATCTAGTTGCAAAGCAGCACGATTTTTATAACTCAATGAAGTGGAAGTTACACTAACTGCTATAGTTATCAAATTTGGATGATTATCCCATCCCATTTATTTTTCGAGACATTAATTATGATCAAACACGACCTTAGGAACAAATGGAAATAATAATTGAACAGACGAAAATCTTCTTCTATTGCTAAGAGAGAAAAAAAACGAAACATTAGTAGGAAAGGAAGGCAGAAAGACGCAACATTGAATATTACCCTTCGGGTAAATTTATTTTGTTTCGTGTAGACATAGGGATAAGCGTAAGGGGAAGGTCGCAAGGGACAAGAGGGAGGAAAGAACGGGAGAGAGAGTGATAGATAGATAGGGGTGCAGAAGAACAGGATGCCCGAAAAATTAGTAAATTATTCCCGCGTTAATCTCTTAAGACTGGTGGTCCCCACATGTGGACCTCGGATCATGGGGAAATGAAAAATACAAGAGCGAGTTTTAGAGGCGCGGCGAACAAAGGGTCACACAAGGGGACCTTTCACTCCTCTACTATCCACTCGTTGTTCTCGACTCGAGTTTTAAGCCAGCTCTGCCATTAGAAACCGAAAATATCTCCCCAAAATCCACTATTTTTTTGCATTTTCCGAAATCATTTAGCGTAAACGGGTCGGACATGAATCTTACTTGAAACAGGTAAAAAACTAAGGCGGTTTCACCTATTCTGTGAAAATAGACCAAAAACTTTGCCCTTTTGAAATTTCATACGCGCTCACGTATATATCCTATGGGGTTAATCATTCCGAAATATCTCCCGATTACTTTTATGCATTTTCTTGATAGATAAAAGAGTCGATTTGACAGTCTGGCTTTTATACACGTATACATCAAGCGCTTTACCGATGAACGTATTTATATAAAAGTAGTAATTACGATTTACTTTAGAATATTTGGACATAGTCATATTAAAGCAATACATCAGGGTTCTAATACCGGAAAAAATTGAAATTATAACACAAGTTACTTTTTTCTGAGGAGAGCGTATGTTGTACTAAAATGTTCAAACACGATTTTTTCTTTAAAGTAGTCAAATTTAAATTATTTTTGGTTAAATGATTAATTCAAAATTTTATCCTTCAGTGTCAATAATTAAACTAAAAGACGCGATGCACTTAATGTTACGGTGAAGTTAAAGTGGCGCATATAGCGTTAAAAAATTTTAACCTCGTTAAACTTACATTATTTTTAGGTAACGACACTTTAGACGATGGATTAATTTGCAACTTTTCACCTTTCGCAACAGATAATGTTCATTAAATTTGTTCACGAACGAAATATTACGGCAGTGACAGTTAAAAACATGTGACAAGCTCCTACAACGCAATATTACGTCAATAGCCGCGACAGTGTCACGTGAGCTGAACGTAATATTCAGCCAAGAAACCGCTAAGGCGTTAAGAATTAAATCAGTAGACAGTATTCCTGTCTCTTATCTCTCTATCGAGGATGCAACGTTACCGGAGAAAAAACCCGAAATTAAAAGCGCCGATTCAAAAAAATCCCCTAATTTATGCTACGGTTCTTTCGGATTACGTTACCACAACTTGTTTAACCTTCGGGACGCATAGGAAAGGAAACGTATAACGAGCACGACATTGTCTGGGAGGGTACGCGGGAACTAGCGAAAGCGCGGAACGGGAGATGGAAGAATGATGAGACAGGAATATATAGAAGAGGGAATTTGAGCCAAATAGGTGGAGAGAATATGGGGTCAAAGAGAGTATGGGTGTTCGGTGGGAGGTGGAGAATGACAAGGGAAGGAACAGAAGAGGACGATATAGTTGGTCACGAGTCGGAAAAAAGAAACACTAAGAAATTTGATATATATGTGGGCGTGAGCGTACGAGCGGAGACACGCCGAAAAAAAGAGAAAGAGAGAGTGATTGGAAAGGAAGCGATGATACGTGCGTGCGTATGTACGCTCTCTCTCTCTCTCTCTCTCTCTTGGAGAAAGAGACATGTTGGTTAAAAGAGGCGAGAGGTTGCGATGAGAGTGGAAGGACGAGGCTGGGCGTGGCAGCGGTTAGGGGAACAGAACGAAGGATGGAGAGAGAGAGAGAAAGGGATGGAGGTCGGAGAAGAGGGAGGAGTTGAGTGACGAAGGAGGAGAGGTCGGGTGGGAATTAAGGGGAGGGGTAGAGGCAAGGATGGGATGGGAAGACCCGGGAAAACTCTTGTCGTCATGGGAACGCTTGGGAGCCCTGCCAAAGCAGCCAGTGGGGGAGAGCGGAGGGAGGTCGGAGGTAGGACGGAGGGAGGTCGGAGGGAGGAAGGAGGGAGGACGGAGGGATGACGGAGGGAGGACGGAGGGAGGACGGAGGGAGGACGGAGGGATGACGGAGGGAGGACGGAGGGAGGACGGAGGGAGGACGGAGGGAGAGCGGAGGGAGGACGGAGGGAGGACGGAGGGAGGACGGAGGGAGGACGGAGGGAGGACGGAGGGAGGACGGAGGGAGGACGGAGGGAGGACGGAGGGAGGACGGAGGGAGGACGGAGGGAGAGCGGAGGTAGGACGGAGGGAGGACGGAGGGAGGACGGAGGGAGGACGGAGGGAGGACGGAGGGAGGACGGAGGGAGAGCGGAGGGAGGACGGAGGGAGGACGGAGGGAGGACGGAGGGAGAGCGGAGGGAGGACGGAGGGAGAGCGGAGGGAGGACGGAGGGAGGACGGAGGGAGGACGGAGGGAGGACGGAGGGAGGACGGAGGGAGGACGGAGGGAGGCCGGAGGGAAGACGGAGGGCGAGGGAAAGGGGAGAGGCATGGGGGAAGAGGTTAAGGGGAACAAGGTTTGAGTTACGAAAGGAGAATGAGAAGAGGGAGAGAGAGAAAGAAAGAAAGAAAACGAGATATAGGAATGGAAGGTAGAAGTAGAGAGAGAGAAAGGACGGGCGATGAAGCCGATGGAGGAGAAGTAAGGGAATTGGGGCGAAAGGGAATTCGGGAAAAGGAAGGGAGGACAATCGGTACAGGCGAAAAGAGGCGGAAGAGAAAAAAGGGGAGGAATAGAGGAGAGAGAGAGAGAGAACAAAAAACGAAAATTGAGGGCGTGAAAAGATGAAGAGGCTGAAAGGAGCGCAGGAGAGTTTTCGGGATTTTGGTGGAGGAAAAACGACGAATAGAAATAGCGGTAGGTGTAACCGCGAGGAAACCCTTAGAAGAAGACCTCGAAAAGGCATCAAAATTCCGAGTTAAAGAGAAGGTGATAAGGAGAGAGAGAGCGAGGAGGGAGGGAGAGTTGGAAAAGAATGTGGCAAACGCGAGGCGGCGGTGGGATTGGGGAATAGGGGGGGTAATGGAGCGTGAGACTGAAAAGGATAGATCATAGGAGAGTTACTCGGAAGGGAGTAGCTGAGAAAGGGAAACAGCAAGGGAGGGAGGAGGGGGGGGAAGGTTAATGAGAATAGTGGAATAGGAAAAGGAAACTACAGGATGTGGGGGTGGAAAGGGAGAACAGTAACGGAATGTGGATAGAAAAGAGAAGAAATGAGGGAGAGGACGAACAGAAAGAATCTGAAAGGGGAGCGGTATCGAACGAAAATCGGAACGAGCAAAACGAAAGTATAAGATAAGCGAACGGGAACGGAAAAAGAAACAGAACATGAACGTGAAACGGGGAAGTGGAACGGGAAACTGGAAAGGGGTTCAGGAAAGGGGACAGAGAAGATACAAGAGAGGAAACGGAGCAAAGGAACAAGAACTTGGAGTAAGGAAAAACGCGAGAGCGGAAGAAGAGAGAGAAACAAGGTATAGCATCCGAGAACAAAACCGGGACAAGGAAAAGGCGAACGAAGGAAAGTAACGGAGAACCGGAACGATGAGGAACGATAACGGAACCTGGAACGAGTAAGGGGAAAAGAGATTTGTGTAAAACGGGGACAGAATAAAACAAGGCGGGGGAGAGTAATTGGGGAGGAGAACGCAGAAGGAAGGAAGGGAACGAAGGAGTCGCAAAAAGAACTGAATGGACAGTAGGAATTGGAAGCGGATGAGTTAGGGCAAAAGCGATTGGGGGAGATAGACGGGAACCTCCCCCTCCCTCTCTGCCCCACTTGCGTTTAAACTCGGCGAGGAAGCGAATCATAGAGGGAAACTGTCCGATAAATATTTATGAAGCTCTGTGGAGGGGAAAAGGAGGAAGATACTTCCTATACAGGCTGCAGATATCGATGCTACTTCTACTAGTGTACCAAATTTTTTGAGGTCGCGCGAATTCAACGGCATTGGAGGAACGCGGATTTCATCCGACGAGCCACGCGCTATACTGCTGTTGCGTTTCGCGTGGGAAATATTTGATAAAAACCGATTAAAGCTGCGGGAAAATAGTTGAGCTAGAAAATAGCATAGAGCGAGTATTTGGCCTAATTTCCGAATGTTATCCATACGAGCAGGTAGACGGGTTACGAAATATATTTTTTTCGAAAGGGAAAGTGGGATTTTTTCGAACCTTTCCAATTCCCTCACTCTGTTCTGATACGATCTTTGTTTGTAATCGGCGAAATTTCGTTTCGAATTATATTCAGGAGACAGCAGACTTGTCGGACGGCACATAAAAATCGGATTGTGACTGTCAGAAGATAGAAATGGTAATTTAAAACCTAAATCTTAATGACTCCCGAATTCCTCTGTCTCTTTTCCCCCCAATTTCCTTTCCTGTTTTCCTCCTATTTCTCACTCTATCCCATCCACGATTTTTTTCCTTTTTCTTTCTTTCCTTTCTTTCTCTCCTCCTACTTGCCCATCTCTATCAATCTTTACTCCCCCTATCTCCCTCTCTTCATATTCGTCATTACAGTAAAAACCCATAGTACTCTCCGTCTATTTCTCTCAATCTCCCTCGCGACTCACTCAACTCCCGTCATAAACACTGCGAGTTTTGAGAGGTTGGTAGAAAATTTGCATTTTGTCGAGGTCCTTAAGCGCGAACCGCCAAATGGAGCGACGAAGGAATTGTAGGATACGTTCGAGGAATAAAATTACAAAAGAAACGCTTGATGAAGAGAGAGGACGGCAAGCCGAGTTAAAACCCACGGAATAAGTTTGCAGGGAGCAGGCAATCGTATAAATGGAGCGATAGTAAAAAAATATAGAGGAGAGCAGTGGAGTGAATTATAGAAGGGGTGGAAGTGGGGCCAGTGAGGTTGGAAACGAGAGTCGCAGGTTTGATGTAAAGGGATGGAGGGGAAAAGAGGAAGGAAGAGTACAAGGGTTGAAATAAGAGAGAGAGGATGAAATTTGGCACCTAAATACGAATTAATACTATGTTATGGATGAAGAGATATCGGCATTACAATTGTTCTTGAAGTGGCGTCCGTACAATTTGAGCGATGTTTAGACTTAAATTGATCATTTTGGATACGTTAAACAAGTCTAAAATGAAACTAAAACGTTATATTTAGGAAACAGTGTTATGATGCGATAATAATCGATAAGGTGCCGTAAAAAATCATCCCATAAGATCCAATGATTTCAAAAAAGAACATGTTATATAAAAAGCATGAATTATATATGGCGATGTGACTTTTTTGAGCTTCAACAAATGGTAATATATAAAACATTTAATGTTTTGTAGTTGATATTTTAAGCTCTAATAACCAGTGCGGGCTGCAGCACTAACTGAAATAAAAAATTAAGCAGCAAGGATGTTCAGCTGCAGCGTACCGTGCGTAAAATCATTGTGTGAACTAAAAACTTTTTGATTTACTTTAGAAAACCAAGAGAAATACTGTCAAAATGTACGCTTTCGCGTTTATATAAACCATTTTTCATCGCCATGAAAATTACGTGGTATATGTGCTCTAAACCTTCACAAAACATTGTGTACTTCATGGAATACTCTCTCATGCAGAGCAAGGCGCCCATAAGACGTAGATATTTTATATGAAAATTGTATCAACGCGGAACTCGCGAAACCGCGAGGAAACAATAGATTTTCGCAGGCGTTTCGAGAAAATATTTAGGGCATTGTAATGCAACCTAATAAAAATTTGCGAGAGAAGTTGGGTGCACACGAACAAACGCATTTAGAGAAAGACCGGAAAACCAAAATTAAAATGCGGAAAAGTGTAACCGGATCAAAAGAGGAGAAAGGCAGAACACGGGCGGGAAGAAGAAAAAGAAAATTATTTCGCGAGCGAAAAATATACCCGAATGAGAAGCGGAAGACGGAAAAGAGGAAGGGAGGAATTGGGTGAAAACAGAAAGGAGTGGGAAAAACAGGTCAAAATGTAAGGGAAAAATTTGGAAGATAGTAGAAAAAGGTGGAGGGAGGAACAAAAGAAACAGTAGGATGAAGATAGAAACCAAAGAGAAAAGGAGATGAAGAGATACAGGGAGGAGTGGAGAGGCGAAAGTGATAATAAACTAGATAGATATTTTCTCTACTGCCTTTATTTGAGAAAAAGTGGCAAGATTCTCTTCTTAAATCTAACCCATTTTCAAGCAAAATATAAAATGTTATGGACATTATTAAGCAAAATTAGGCATTAAACAAGATTTTCGAGGATGAAGTAACGAAAAATATTTCATACCCATAGTATGAAAATAATTCCCCTAGCAAGGAGGGGTGTAAAAATCTGATGGTATTTATGAAATACCGATGGCATTGCTACGAGAGTGCGAGAAATACGAAACATACACTTTGGCATACATATATTCTCACACCGACATAGATAGCATTGTTTAAATGTGATTTTAGAGGAAAGCTAGAGAGTGACTGAGGAAAAGGAATAAAAATACTCATTAGGATAGAATCAAAGAAATAGGAGAGGAATGAAAGGGTAAGGAAAGACGATGGAAGTATAAAAGCTAGGAGAGTGAAAAACAGAGAAGGGGAACAAAGGATAGGATAGATAAGAGAAACGGAGAGGGAAGGAAAAGAAGAAAAAATGACGAGATAAAAGTAGAGATGGTAATAAATGGAGTTAGAAAGACGAAGAAAAGAGGACCAAAGAGAGAGAGAGAAAGGAATGGTCAGGAGAGAAGGGGGAGGAGAGAAAACAAAGTTTGCTGGATGGAGTTGTTTTAGATATGACGACGTCGGGGAGAGTAAATCCTTTGAAGAATAAAAAGTGTCGAAATCGATACGGGGAAAAAGTGGATGGAGGTATAATATGGGAGTTAAAACCATGAGACGAATATTCTTGCAACGTGATAAGGGTGTTAAGCGAAAACCATGAAATTTACAAAGGGATGGAGATATAGAGAGGCAAAAAGAGGTCAAATGAAAGAGAGAAAAGAGCGACAGAAGAAAAAATATATACGAAGATAGAAAGACATATACTAAGAAAAAAATGTAAATGAAGGAAAAGCGAAAGAGAGAATGAAAGAGGACAAGGGAGACAGAGAAAAGAAAAATAACTATATGGGAGGAAATGGATAGATGGGGAAAGAGAATGGGAGGGAGGAGAGATTGGAAAGAGCAATGTAGAGAGGAGACACGCAGAAGGAAGTTTGACAGAGGGAATGAAGGAGATTCGGAAATTGTTTAAGAGAGAGGGAGAAGAAGAGAGAAGCAGGGATAAATGGAAAGGAAATGAAATAGCAGAGGAAAAACGGCAAAGGGAGAAGAGTGGAGAATGATAGAAAGAATGGAAAAAGAAACTAAAGAGGGAAAGAGGTATAGAAGACGAAGGGATGGGAATGATTAGGGCAAAAAAATTAGAAAGAAAGAGGAAGAAAGAGAAGGAAGGGGAAGAGAGAGAGAGGGTGATACAAATTATGGTGGAGGAAAGGAATGAGAGAAATTCAGAGGGTAACGAGCATAAGCAGAGGAGAGTTAGCATGAGAACGACGGATAGAAACGCAGGAAGAGAGGTTGAGAGGGATGTCAGGAGTGGTAGGAGCCTGATTAGAGAGCAAGAGAGGGAGGGAGGAGGAATTGAAGGAGAGAGAAAAGTAAGAGCGCATTCCGAGTGACGAACGCGACGGGTGTAAAGAGATGGATGGGGTTTGAAAACCATTCCACTTTTCCAGCTGAAACGGATGAACGGAATGAATACAATTACGCGATCATCCGCCGGCTGCCGTAATCCCTTTATTTAAAGTATTAGTTTCAAGCATGAACGTAATCCAAACCCCAAAATCAAATATTTAGCTTCGGAAATTCCATCTTCCGGCTTTTGATGGGAGCGAATATCGGAGCCCCTTAAACGATCTAATTTTCTCGAGAATTTTTTTTTTTGCGGCTACGCGGGTCTTTATTCGTTTATTTATCCGATGCGCCGATTCATTTTCGTACATAAACTCAAAGTTGTTTTTTTTTCCAAATGACAAAATCACTACTGCTCTCTCTCGCTTTCTCTCACTCGACGTTAAAGCACTCGAAAGTTCTCGATAAACGAGTGCAAATTGTAAAATTCCATCCTCGCGCTGTTTGTCGCGGATGGCTGAGTTTGTTTAAAACACCAGGAAATTCCATTTACAATGAAATGGGAGGGTCAAATTTCGGCCCGTCATTTTATATTCCTCCTTACGCATCCTCTTTAATATCTTCTCATTCGTTTTTCTTTTAAATATGTTCCGTCCGTTCTATGTGTTAAATAACTTCCCTATTAATATTTCGATGTCTAACGTTATTACGGTACTATCCTAGATTTTGGTGCCTACAGATATTACACTGTAATCGAAGAAAAATACAAGAAATCCAAACACTGAAGCAATACGTACGTCTGACTCTCCCGAAATATTATCATACAACTACAAAAAGTAAATAAGAGAGGGAAGAAAACAACAAACAATATAAATTGTTCTTCGAAAATAAATAGTCAAAATCGTCTTCTTATCCCACCAATGATGAAATCTATTGAATAGTTCAAAAAATGAAACATCCGCATAATTCTAAAGTTTTCCTTTTTTATTGTTCCTAAATTTCTCCTAACCTCGCGGGACTTAAATGTCCCATTTCTTCAAACCATGTAAATTATTACCGAGTGCTAAGGAGTTGACAAGAGCCAACGCTTAGAGACAACATATAGAGCCACCAGGTAGCAGTGCCACCTGGTAATCGTTTACTTGAAGCTACGAGAAAGTTTTTCGAGATTTTCGCTTTCCCGCATGTCGTTAATAGCCGTCAGAGAGGCAGTAGCTTCTTTTTTAAATTTTACATTTTTTAGAAGATATACCGGGGCTTCGCGTGCTGTGACATTTTATTTCCATTTTAAATACGTTTATTAAACAGAGTGACTGATTTTTTCGATAGGTAACAAGAGGTCATGCCATGACTTGAACGTCCCTAGAGCGATAAGTATCGTTGTGCGCAAATGAGAAAAATATTTATCTTTTCAACCGCCAGACAGTAGTACACAAGCAGTACACAGCGCGAGTCTATGCATGCCCGTGCGCGTGTAGGATACATAGGGCAAAAGTCGTTCGATCACGATCAGGCGCAATATTTTTCTCTCCCTCCACCATCCGTGGTGCCGCAGACCTCCCGCCGGTAATAACTCAAGGAACTTGCGACGCTCTCGTTCGAAATATTTTCCCCCGGAGGAACACACGTCCGAACACGAACGCCAGGCCATATCAACGCTTCGAATCGACGCACCCGTCCCGACGCGGGAGAGATGGATTCGGGTTTCGGAATGGATGGCAATACATCCTCCGTCGCTTTCCATTTCGGGGCGTGGCTCCCACAACTCGTCCTCTGACTACGGCTCCCCCGAAACAGTTCTGTCGGACGCACACCGCCGCTCTCTCATGAACATCCGATTCGGAGCAATCGAAAAAAAGTATGACTCCCTCTCTTAAAACAGCGCGATCCCGTCGGCGGAAAAAAACAGGGAGCCGCAGCTGTCTCTCTGCATCTTTCCGCTAGTCAACCCTTCCCTTTCCCACCCCCCCCCCCTAACCCCTCCACAAGCCCTCCCCTTACCCGGTCGAAACGGGGCGGTCGCTCCGTCTGTGGCGGAATTTCGCGTGAAATTCGCCAAATCCGATCCGTAACTTTGTATGCGCCGATCTCGTTCGATTCGCGCCTTCAACGGGGGAGAATGTGTAAACTCCGTCTGAAACGACTTGCTCGCTTCCTACGGAAAAGGAAACTTTCGTGATCGAGATCCGGGTTGTGCGTCGCAGTTTACATTTCCCGTCGGTTTCAATCACATAAGTAGTTCCTCCTGGAGGTAGTTTATGTGCATCAGCCTCGACTTCGAGCAAGTGAACAAGCTCTGTAACAAATAATACATTAAAATACTCGGATATAAAAAAATTCCATTTCGGAAAAAATAATGGAACGATTATTTACCATTTTCTCTAACAGACAGAAGCAAAGTATTTCTGATAAGGCGAATTCACCAAGAAGCGTCACCGTATTACATAAACAAAAAATCGGCACGACATGCATCGCACAAAATTTCTCATATCCGTACACTTCTAGTCGATTAAAAATGTCACTTTTGGCATTATTGCATGCATAGCTTGTCGGTAGCTGCGGAAAAGCCGATGTATTATAACGTAACCAGACGATACATACCTAGTTACATTTTGAGATAGCCTATCTATTACAGTTTATGTAATCAAGCACTACAATTGAATTAGTTTAAATTGAAATATTGCAAGAAGTTTTGAGCCAATTGACGTTTTGGAAAAGTCTACAAGAATAAACCAACCTAGATTGTAGTGCTATCACGGTTTGTCTTAAAGAGTCTTCTATATTCTATATCAGGAATACTCAAACAGCGGTTTACGCTGTAATTTCATCCGGCCCACATTACATCATCAATTTCTTGAAGACATGCATATTCGTATATTTGCCAGCATTAGGTGTCATTAGATATCCCTTATGATATCCAAACGATATTTTTTAAGCAATATACTATTAATATAGGTTAATGACACGTTGCGCAATCAAAAAAATTCTCAAAATAAGTTCCACGTACCGCTCAATCATTTGAAAGTTCGTATGTGACCCGCACAGTGGTATATAGTCTCATGCGGCCCATTTAATAAAAAAAGTTTGGTGGTCCCTGTCCTACATAAATACGATTTATTTCAGATTCTGTTCAACCGTTTATCCTCTAGAGCCGCGGACAAAAAACAGAGAACAGAGGGACGAAATTGAAAAAAAAAACACTTTTTCGAATTCGGACACCAAAAGCGTGAATATTCATCAAAATTTCGAATTCGAATTTTTCACGATTACAATATTCTCCCTATATTCTTCGTATATTCGACAAATATGACGATATAATAGTTTTTATCCACGAAGAATAGTCACTTTATTTTTCTAATTGCCATGGAAAAACATAATTGGAATAAAAAATAACATCGTTAGTTATCCGGAGTTTGAATGCGATCAAAAACGCCACTCGACTTCTTGTTCATATATTGTTGCGCGTGTTATTTATTAATGAATTTATATCTGCGATTTCCTCCACCCCACCATATTTTTATTATTTTTTTCAACTATCCATTCCTATTTATAGAATTCAACTGCCGTATCCAATATTCGCGGCTAACACGAATGGAATAAAACCGTAGCAGTCTTACTTTTCTCACGTCTCGCAACATTTTCTTTTCCGTTCCTCTCGGGTACGCGGGAATTGCAACCCCGGAAACCACTTCACTCTCCACGTATTTTCTCCCGCAACACTCAACCTTCTCCCCCTTTATTTAACTTTCAAACCTCGTGTTTTTGTTCTTTATTTTCATTGTATTTTGTATTATGCCTACGTGAGGTTCGGCGGGAATTTGGCCATTGATGGATCAAACTCGCCAATAAACGGGTCCAAAAGGGTCAAATCCCTATTCCCTACATTTCCCCCTCTGACCTCTTAAGCGATACCTCCGTCCTCTCTTTATTCTACTGCGGCTTCTCTCCTCTCCTTTATCCCACTCTTTCCTCTCTCGCCCTTTACTGTCCGATCTTACGGCCTTGTTTTAAGTTTTCCTTTCCCACTTGAGCCTAAAGCTGAAACTCCCTCTATTTCTCCCACTTTCTGTCTCTCTTTCCTCTTTACAATCTTCCCTTCTTGTTACCTATCTCTCTACTATATCATCTCTTCCGCCCTTTCTTCCTCCCATTCTCTCATACCTAATTCTCTTTTCCTCTCTTGGAAGAATAGATTGTCTAGTCTCAATCTCGCCTATCTATCTTACACTCCTCTGTAAACCTCTCTACTCTATTCAGTCTTCCATTCTCATTACATCTCTATATTATTTTCTCTTTTTCACCCATTCTTACTGCAATTCTCTCCCTCTCTCTTCCTCTCTGTATTTCCTTTTCAGTATTTCTATCTCCCATTCTATCCCTTTCTCTTCCTTTCTTATACTCCTCTTTTTGTCTACCTCTACTTTTCACTCTTCCATTCTCGTATATATATGTGTATGTATATATAATTTTTTCAATCTCATCCTCTCTTCATACCATCTCGATCAAATTATTTACATCCACACTCTCTCCCCTCCTCTCTTATTCGCCTGCATTAAATCTCTCGCTTTTTATATCCTCTACATAGGATTCATTTATCTCTCTCTTTACGTGTTTCACACGTTTTTCTCTTCTTCTAGCATTTTCTTCCTCTCCTCTACTCTCCGTTTTCCAATTTTCATTCCACTTTCTCCGTCTCTTTGGCCCGCCTGTCCCTCGCTTTCTCTCATCTCTCTTCCTCATGCTTTCCAATCCTCTTTCCCACTCACCTCTCCATCTCTCTCCGCATAACCCTCTATCTTTCACTACCTCGCTCTCCACTTCAACTTTTTGCACTTAAACCTCTGTTCCTTTATTTCACCGCCTGTGTACTTCTCCTTTCAAAATCCCATACTCCACACACACACACCCGCTCGTTAACTCTCTCTCTCTCTCTCCAACATCTCTTCCCTGAATCTCTATCTCCCGCCCTCGCTCTTCCCCTGTTCACTTCCATATACATTCTCATCCTTTGCACGCCGTTTTGAGCACACAGCGCACTCTCCCTCACCCTTTGAGCCGTGCTACCCCTTCACCCCACCTCGAACCCTCTCCCAACTCTCTCTTTCTCTCTCTCTCTCTCCTCGCGTGCTCCTTCGTTTTGTTAATAATACCCCAACTCCTCCTTTCCTTCTTCCATTGTGAACGCTATGTGCAGTGGGGAAATGGTTCTTCCCCCCCTTCCCTCCCTTCTGATTCCTCTCCCTCCATCTCCCCTCCCGCTGTGTCTATAGCACTTCGTACGCCGTGCCCGGATCGCTCCGGCTTGCCACGCTCCAATGCATTTGCGTTTGAAACTTTATTTATTTTTTCTTTCGCGAAAGGACGCTGTTTAATATATTACGCGTTCGTCGAGGGAATATATTTTCCCGTAAACGGGTTTCGTAAAAAAAGAAAAGATTGGAGGAGATGCTCATCTCGACGGGGCAGGAATATCCTCGTTAAAATTTTGGGGAAGATTTTTCGGAGAATTAATTCGTCGCCCAAAGAGATGGAGGTGTTTTTAGCGGCGTGGTGATTTGTTTTCCTCAGTGGTCGCACGGTTGAGCCATCCGGTCCAATCGCAGTCGCGGGAAAGGGAGGGATTGGTGGAGAGAGAGAGAGAAGGGGAGGGAGGGAGGAAGAAGAGGTCGGACACTTGGAATATAAATCGATGTCATCTCGTGAACTCAAGAGGTTTAATTGTTGTTAAGGATCTCGTCCCTGCAAACAAATTATACAGGCCACACATTGGGTGATAATTTACATATTTTACGCTCATAAATAATGCGTTTAATTGAAATTTGGGATGCAAACCGCAAGATTTTTTTACACCTCCGTTTTTTTCTCCTGGATCAATTTTTTTCAATTTACTTAAAAATCATCATATAATATCTTTCTGCGCCCCGAAATTATTTCTAAAACTCTCACATACTTTAGGATAGTCACAATTTGACCGAACAAACATTTTCAGAAGGTTGCTGTATGGCGAAATGCTATCCCGCTAACACCATGGGGGATACCAATAGATTTTATTTTGACTGAAAACAAGTCTCGCTTTCTTCTTCCAGAAATCTTTTAAAACCAAATTCGTTCCATGTGTTCGATTCGAATAAGGTGGCATATCCACATTTTATTTAAATATATAATGGATTTTTAACTACCTCTGTCTAGATTCAAAACTGATACATACGAAATAAATCATCACTGAAAATTATAAACAAAAAATATACCTCTCCATTTATACCAATCTGTCGTTAAGCAAATCCTTCCCGCACTTTGCTGTTACATCTACAAAAAACCTCGCCTCCCTTTCCGTTTCATTAATATTCTGGAATCATTCGCCAGGAGCCGAAATTTTGCTACCTAAAATTTCCTGAACTTCCTTTCAACCGTTTTATCATACGCGGCTTCAGCTACGAAAGAATAAAGGGGAAACTTTACCGCTCCATATTCATTAGGGTAAATAAATATTCTTGGAACAATCCATGATTACATTTAATAATTTCGAGAACGTCCTGAAACCTGGAAACAGTCCAATTCTGATTAAATGGCAGTCTTTTAGAAAGTCATATGCGAAAAAGCAACCTCCATTAACTAAATAGAAAGTCGCCGGTATTTCCATTAGCTTTTTCAAAATTCTGAATGAAGTAAGAGATGAAGAGGTGTGTATATAAAATTTCAGCATCTCACACAACAACAAATGTAAATACCTACGTCTCTTTAATAGTAAAAACGCACTGTTAATTATTCTGGTTAAAACGGCACGGGAAAATATTAATATTAGCTCCAAGTGAGCAACATTCATAGTTAAAAAAATTCATGACGTTTATTATAGAAGTATAATGATTTTTATGCGTTCTTTGCACGAAGTGAACGCATATAGGGGAGGTCCTTTCCGTCCGTCCGCATGTTAAAACTCGGAAACCGCTACACGTATTATGATGAAATGTGGTATTGGGGAGTTTTGCTAAAATTGGTCAACCGATTTCAATTTTGGTCAAAATCGAACAACAATGATGACCACTTTACATAAAGACCTACAAAGTTCTTTTGTTTCAACTCGGGAACCACTTGACGTATTTTAATAAAATTTCGTATTGGGGAGTTTTACTAAAATTGGTCGACTTATTTCAATTTTGATTAAAATAGGACAACAACGACGACCAGTTTACATGAAGACCTACATGTAGTTTACAATGTTCCTTTGTTTAAATTCGGGAACCGCTTGATGTTATTTGATGAAATTTTGTATTGGAGAGTTTTGTTAAAATTAATTGACCGATTCCAATTTTTGTTAAAATCGGACAATAATTACGACTACTTTGCATGAAGACTTACACGTATTTTACAATGTACCTCCCTTGCTTCTCATTAAATTCTCATCTGAGCCAAAAATAATTTGAACATTATGAAATCTCAAAGAACGCATTTGGAAACTGTGTACTCCGTCATGGAGTACACCTTTCCAATCTTCTTAGTGCTTTTCGTCAACACTATTTTCGTGATGTTCGTCCGTATGCATATATCAGGGAAGAATTGGCTTAACCGATTTCAACTAAATTTGGTACATAGAATCTTCACATAAATTCATGACCTAATGACATATTTCGACCGGATAGACTTGGCAGAGGTGCCACAATTGCAAAATTAAACTTTTCGGTAATAATGAATTTGGAAGGAATTGGCCTGTCCCCATCAATTTTAACCAAATATAATATCTATAATGTACACATATATACAAAACCATAATAGCATATTTGGACCGCATAAACCAAACAAGGGTGCCACACAACTTAAACTCTCTCTGTAATTATGGATTTGGAAGGAATTGACTGAACGAATTTCAACTAAATTTTGGATTAAAGATTTTTACAACATATACCATAATGAAATCATGTCTAAAGCGGAGCTAAAGAGCAGGGCTACCACAGTAAAAAATCAAATAATATTTCTTTTACACATATTTCTAGAGAAATGACAGCAAGGATAATCCAATATGGTATACCTATATAATTTTCATAAAAATAAATAACCAAAATAGCATATTTAAACCGGGTCGACTAAACAGGGTTACCACAATTTCAAGGTTAGAATTTTTCTATAACTATGAATTTCGAAGGTATTGGCTGAACCGATTTCAAAAATAAATTTCGTTTGTAGGGCGAGTATAGAATTGCAAAACGAAATGATCATGTGTAGAACGAACCTAAAAAGCAGGGCTACCACAAAACAAAGAAAAATAATTTTTCATTATACATGTATTTGCATATAACTTTCTGCACTGATATTTAGACGAAAAGCACTTCTGTACCACAGAATACCCGTGTACATACTTACTTGTTATTGGTGCTTTTCGTCATTGCTGAAAAGCGCTATTAACTTCGTGATGTCCCTCCGTCCGTCCGTACGCATATATCAGGGAAGAATTAGCTGAACCTATTTATACCAAATTTGGTACATATAATTCTCACATAAATTAATGACCAAAATGACATATTTGAACCGGATCGACTAAACAGGCGTGCCACAATTGCAAATTCAACTTTTCGGTAATTACGAATTTGAAAAGAATTGGCTGAACTCATTTCAACGAAATTTTGTATGAAGGAAGGGTGTAACATAAAATAACAAAATCAAGATGTTTAGATTATATATAGAAAGCAGGGCTGTCACAATAAAAGTAATAAAAAATTTCTTTTTACAAATATTTGTGTTGAACTGTCCAAATTAATTTGAACAAAATTTAATACTTATAATATACACATACATGTGTGTGTGTATATATATATATATATATATATATATATATATATATATATATATATAACCATAATAGCATATTTAGCTCGGATCAATCGAGCAGGAGTGCCACAATTACAAATCAAACTCTTTCAGTAATTATGGATTTGGAAGGAAACGGATTTCAACTAAATTTTGTATATAAGATATGTACAGGATACAATAATGAAATCTAGATGCTTAAAGTGGAGCTAAAGATCAGGGCTACCACTATAAAATGTAAAATAATATTTTATTTACACGTATTTCTAGAGAACCGATCTCAGAGATTTTAACCAAATATTATATATATATATATATATATATATATATATATATATATATATATATAATATCTTCATATAAGTTAATAACCAAAATATCAAATTTTAACCGGGTCGACTATCAGGGCTATCACAATACCAAGGTTAGAATTTTTCCGTAACTATTAATTTGGAAGGTATTGGCTGAACGTATTTAAAAGAAATTTCGTTTGTAGAGCGAATATAGAATGGTAAAACGAAATGAACAGGTTTAGAATTAATCTAGAAAGAAGGGCTACCACAATATAAGGAAAAATAATTTTCTGATTTCAAAGCAAATACATTAGTATACGGTTACACCACGGCGAATTTGATGAAAAGCACGGGTAACCGGTGTACATCCCTACTTGTTTTTAATTCCGACTGAAATGCACCATTTCTCCTTCTTCGGCATTTCAAATATTGCCTGAGCATCCATTACAAATTTTCTAAAAGAATAAATGAGAACGAAAGCTTTTCAGTGTAGAAATCCGTAATTAATGTTGCTCGTATTCCTAAAGCATATTGCTAAGTCACGATCGGAACATCCGTCATCTTTATGAATTAATTCGAACTTCCTCAAAACATCGCTCATCTTATCAAAAGAAGTTTCTTATTTCCATAGGAACCGCATTTTCTGTCTTTTCCTTATTTATATTGATGCAATGCGGATCGTCGAGAAAATATATCAGAGAGTTAATCCTGTCAATTTACGGAGAGGTTGCTAGCAAGTGGGAAAACTATATTTTTTTAGAGGAGGGGAAGGAATCATGAAGACATTTATCAAAAAAGAACTGATGAATCCAATGAAAATGTAAATGGGGAAGTATTCTAAAGAATTCGGGCACTGCTCTTCTGACCTTTTCCTTAGTGAGCGGAAGGAAAATACAAATGAGAAAAATAGCTTTAAAAAGTGTGTGCGCGCGCGCGCGCGTATGTATATATGTATATATATATATATATATATATATATATATATATATATATATATATATATATATATATATACACACATACATACATACATACACAAGTTGTCGGCATTCTGCAAGCTCTTAAAAATAAAATTACTCTAGACTAAGATCTAAACTCTTAAATAAACCAAGACGATCTCAAAGGCAACAGCATTTAAGCCATGCGGAGCTCATATGCATTGGATAATAAATTGCAAGAGTTCTAGATGAATATTTTTATTTTTTCGCGAAATTGAGACAACTATCTGAAATTTTCAAATTATCTGGCAATCGGCTCACGTCCATGTTTTCGTATTTGAAGATTCGTGGTTCAGATCAACCTGTACTGGCAATAACAATAATGACCATTAAAACAATAGGTTATGTGATAGACTAAAATCTATGGAAAAATTAGGATAATTTGTGTTTTCGGATCATGGCGTCACCATCCGAGCCTTTTAGTAAGTATCCAGATAAAATGTCGCGAAATACTTATGAGGTCATATTTTTTCATCGTTAGTAAGAAAAGCTGATTCCATAATTTTGTCTCTCTGCCCCACTCTCCCTCCTGTCCGCCTCCCTTTCTCTCCATTTATCACTCGCTTCCTACCTCTCCTCTTTCCTTCTCTGGAAAAATAGACTTCCTAGTATCAATCTCGCCCTAATAAAGACCATGATCTATCTACTATCTCTCCCTCTTCTCCTTCTCTTTCACTCTCTCTATCTTTCCCCTCTGTCTCTCTCCTTTCTTTCTTCCTCTCTCCTCTTTTATGTACTAAAATATTCAAATCACGCTTTCCTTAAGCATATAATACAGGTTGATCATTTTAAATGAGAACCCATGAAAATTTTAATAACTTCGAGTAAAACAGTGCTAGAGACGTGAAATTTAGAAGTAACAAACTTTATTGTCTGATATTACTTACATTGTCACAAATAATGTTGAAAATAATCACCAGCATGTTGCATACATAACTGAGCACGACGAAGCATGTTCGAAGAGACTGCCTGGAGCGTGATGGTTGTGATGTTGGAAATGATGTGGGATATGTTGGTTGGTTTTCAATTCATCCAGACTGCGTGGATTGCTGTTGTAGGCACTGACTTTGTTAAAACCCCACACAAAATCCGACAAATCCGACGAGTGTGGTGGCTCTCACTAACCTGTGCTAAATGATCCTCTGTCAGAACAGTCGACGAGTGAACACGACTCACAACATTCACATTTCCAGTCTTCCTGAACATTTTCACAAGCTTCCATATCATAGATTTCGTTTGTGCCTTACAACATCGAAATTGCCGACACAAATTACCCTGAGTAGTTTTAAACGACTCTGATTTGAGGTAACGTTTCACCATAAACACTTTCACCTCTACATTGAGCGCCATATTTGTTTATTTCTTGCACTGTGCATGCACATACGTAGTGTCGCAGGCTATCGACAAATGTCGATATCATGCAGACAATAAAGATTGTTGCTTATAAGTTTCATGTCTCTAACACTCTTTTACTCGAAGTTATTACATTTTCCAAGGGTTCTCATTTTAAATGATCACCCTGTATAATGCTTGAGATGACAATACAATCTCAAGGTTTAACAATGACACGGTAGGCAAGGTAACATATCGTTAAAAAGCTTCCAATTTTCCATTAATTATTATTTAAACGTATAACTTGAGCGATTTCGAATCGTAGGCGAAATTTGACGATAAGAATCAGAAACGTTATTTAATTTTCTTTAAAACGGCCTAGGTCCTAAGATTGTAGGTCAATTCTTTCTAATTTTAACTTACAAAAGAGTAAAAGCTTGTAAGCCAAAAAATCGATTTTTACGTGTTATCTTATGGGAAATATAAATTATCTATTGGAGTCGAACCCAGATCTTTTTTGGGGATTTTTTTCATAAATGGCTTTTACTACAAGAATCAAACATTTTTACCAAAGTTCAATCTTTTACCTATTCGGAAAGTTTGTTAAAATAGTATTACAGTCAGTCGCAAATAGTTCTCAGTCGAGCGTGAGAGACAAACGTAGCTTATCATTTAAATAGATCCACTGATCCTCATTAGAAGCACTAAATCAAAACTATTATATTATAGTATAGTTCATTAATCCCCATAAATGAAAGAAGCAATGTCTTTTTTATTTAATACGATATATCGTCTTTGCTTGAAAACAACAGAATTATAAGTAGCATATCAATTCCCTATTAAAAGCATTGAATCGATTTTATTACAATATAAATTACCAATTCCCATTAAAAAGCATTTATGTGACTGTGAAACTTAAGTTGTTCCCACGCCACTGTCTTATTACCCAATGCAAATATGCACGCTTTCGATAGCCTTGGAATCAGAATACAGTTCTCACATGTTATGCACGCATTAAGAATACCATTTGTCCGTTCGCCCAATCCCGAAATCCTTTCACTCTTCAAACTCAACCAACAAAGAGATAACAAGATGATCCAAATGGAACTTATGATGCCTACTTTCCATTTAATCATTTATTTGATACTTACATATATTGACTTTAATAGGTTTTAAATCACCGCGGATATGTTGCTTTTTGTGATCCTAAATTTCTTAATTTAGCGTTATAAAATATTACAAACACATTCGAACGGAACATTAAATTGATCACGCGTATTTGTGCGGCAAAGATAACGCGCGTATGTATTAGAATTTACCGAATCCGAGTCCAGTAATAGTCGTCGCTATGGCAAAACTCTCGCAATGAGTGACGAAAACTGCGAAAACACTAATGTTTATGCAAAATATGAAGAAACACGATGAATTAGCAAATTTCTACGATAGAAATTAGAACTTCCATTCCTTTCCTCAGAGAATAGTACAAATCCCGCTCCGATATTACAATTCTAAGATATTTTAATGTGCAAGAGAATATTATCCTGCACGATGGTTTTCAGATTTCTCATGTAAATCAAATGGAAAGGATAGTTCATGAAATCGAACCCGAGACTTTCAATATTCGCAACAAAAACTATCCTCGGGAGCTCGGCTATAGTAGCAGGAGATTTCCATCAAGTGTCAAAAAAATCGGTCAATTGGTGCAAAAGTTAATAGGGAGGACGGACAGACAGACACAACGACAAAACTAAATAAGCCACTTTTCGTTCTGGAAAGTAGGTTAAAAAACCAGACAGAACAATTCTATGGCTTTCAATTACATCATATTAAAATATTCCGGAGCAAAAATACAGTAGTTTTCTCAACCATTGCATAGGAGGGAGGATTTATTCTGCATAAGTCATTCTAATTTTTTAAACCGCCACTGAATACGGCTGCACTGTAACCGAAATACGCACCTGGCTTTTCATAACCTTGTCATGGCTATTGAAGATGCTTAAGAGAAGTACTACATTTTTCAATTTTTGATAAGCGGTTATTCATAAATTTACTTTCAGCCATACGATGAGCTCGATAATTCTCTAGTGAACGATTAAGGTATGCCTCATTCTTTTCGTTACATAATATTCAAGTGCCTTGATCGTACATCGAATTTTAAGTGCTTAATGGCGCAAGTTAAAATGGCCTACAATTTTATGAAACGGACAGTAAAAACTCTCCCAAAACCGTACCCGCGCTTTTAAAATAGTGTATGACCGGAAAATGATCAAGGGGAGTAAACGGTCGAGACAAAAGCGGCAGTTATTTACTTGCTCACGATAACACAATAATCACAATTAAAACCACACAGCTTTGCAACCAACGCCGATTTTAACTCCACAAATTTCCGAATAAAAAACAAAATTAAACACGCAAGGGTATTTATATGCCTCATTTTAAAAAGGAAATTTTTATACTGTATTACTTTCGAGCGCTATTAACGAGAGGTATGTAAAAAAGAAAAAACAGAAAATTTTAATGCTCAAAACCGAGCTTTATCATTTTCGAATTATTTAATTAACCTCCGGAGAGAGAGAATCCGCATGATGTGTACAAATTGGGAACATACGGCGGAAATAGGTTCCGTTCTTCGGCGTGCCAATGTCATTAATTATGGACCGGCGTTTTTTCCGTGTGAAACGCGCTGGGGAGAGAAAGAGAGGGACACCCTCTTATTTTTTTCTGTTTTCCGTCATTGATGTTCCGGCACGTTTTTTTTTACTCCCGGCCTGTCGAAAGAGTGAAATAGGGAGAAAAAGAAAGGGATTAAAAAAACCGCCGCTTCGAGGCTCGAAGGGAATGCAGCATGCGAACCACGACTGAAGGGGTAAATGCGGTGGAGAGAGGAATGGTTGGATAAGGGAATGGATGTGAGAGGAAGGGAAATGAGAGTGAGCGAGCGAGTCGGAGAAAGAGGGCGAGAGGGAGGGGCAAGAGAGGGAGACGGAGAGTGCAAAGGAAAATGGAGGAGATGAGGAGGTAGAGAGAGGCAAGAGAGGTTGAGGAAGAGGGGAAAGGGACACAAAGGTAGGGGTAAGACAGAGAGGAAGGTTGAATAGGGAAAGGAAGGCGAGAATGAGGTAGATAGAGGCAAGAGAGAGTGATGAAGAGGGGAGAAAGGGAGAGAGAGAGGAGATAGAAGTGAAGAGGGAGGGAGAGAAAAAAGAGAGAGAGGTAACGAGAGGGAGAGAAAAGGAAAGAAAAGGAGAAAGAATGAAGAGAGGGAATGAGGAAAACAAAGAGGAGAAAGAAGGGAGCAAGAAAGGGATTGAAAGAGAGGAAATAGAGAGAAAGCGAAAAAAGATGAGGGAAAAAGTCAGCAAAAGAGGAGATAGGGAAAGATAACGATGAGAAGATGGAGAGAACGAGAGGGACAAGGGAGTAGAGTAGGAGGTATGAAGAGAGGAGGAAGGAATAGTGAGTGAGAGAGAGAGAGAAATCGGTGAAAGGCATAGTGAGCACGAAAAAAATGTACTATACAGAATACCTATATTTTTTCCCCAAAAAAATTGCAAGTTTATTGATTTCCGCCATAGCACAAAACCTTTCACATGATTATTTTACTCTTCAGCTATACTAACAACATTGTAATTTTTTTCGCAAGTGATTAAAAGATAAAAAATAGAGAATGTATAGAAAAAGTCCAAAAAAATATAAAAATATGCTCCAAAACCCTCAAATAAATTCTTTGATTCATTATAAAATGGCACAATTTTTTAAATAGAGGTGATAGAGCCATTTTTTTCAATTAAGCTTAGTTCTTGTCATTTATTTCTTATGAATTTTAATTACTCAAGAATGTACCTCTCATTATGAATTCATGCTTCGACCTTAACAAGGCGCACTCGTTCATGAATATATCTTGGTGGAACATCCATCACATGCATAAATTTTTATGCTTTCATTAAATCCTGCTTTTTCATTCAAAATCCTACACATTTTCTCTAAAAATTCGAAATTAAATTGAATTTATTCACATATAATGTATGATAATATTTCACGTTGAAAGTAGTTTTCATTAAGAGTTTCTTTAGTCAATAATACAGTTCAGAGAAAACTCGTAATTTGTAGACTATTCCAGATGCCTTCAATTGTTAATCTTTTTTCAGTTTATTTCTGTTCTTTGTTGTCTAAAATTTTCCCGCAGTTTCTTAAAATGTTTTTTATTATGTAACCTATTTGGAATTTTTAGAAATATTTAAGGTATGGAGAAAGTCATGCCATCAGATTTTTGTAATCGTTATTTTATTTTCTCATTCGTTATTCGTTGCAGTCTTTATACTTTTTAACTTCTCCAGTAATCCATTTCACTTCTATTTATCATCCTTTTATCGTTCTGAGTTAACTTTCACAACCATACATAAAGGTGCTTTCTACTATTCAAATAATGAAATTTCTCGTTTTGTTTCTCCCTTATCTATCCTGTAGTATTCCACTCAAGGTATTTATTGTCTTTCTCTGTAATATAATACATAAGGTATAACTAGATCTTAATTGTGACATGTATATGGGCACCGTTACGCCAGGAGATGATTTGGTTTACGGATGAATAGATATACATACCACGTAACTCTTTTACATGTATATGCTCAATATTAGTCAGTTAATAGAGAGTAGACAAAAACAATGTTATTATAAAACATTATTAAGAGGCGAACGATAAAAATTTCCACGTTATTGTGAACCTATTACCTATGAACAATTTTAATAGTAACAGTTACTTTATGATTAAATTTTCAGATTTAATTTATCAATATATTTAAGACAAAGTAAATAATACTTATAATACGGGTAATCATCTATAAATATTAAATTCACACACGTTACAGTGATGTAACTTATGGGATGTGATCATTAATCGTTATCCTTGAAAACTGGAAAATTCAGGGATAAATGCAATCGAGTCAGTTGAGTCATTTTGACTAAATTTAATTTTGATTCGAATTGTATTTAAGTTGTCTCTACACACAAAAAAATCCTAACATAAAACATTGTGCACGTCTGACTAATATAGTTTCCATCCAAACTTGCGACTCAATTCACATTCAATCGAAAATAATTTTTCGCTTCAGTAAATAATTCACCTAATAAGTCATAATTTAAAATTAATAACAAAGCCCCGTGAAAAAAATACATCACAACGCGAGTTCAATTTTTCCAGGAAAAATGAAGAGGGAATGGAGAAGTACGGGAATGAGAGAGAGGACAAAGGAGCCGCGAGATAAAAAAACGGACGGAGAAATTGAAAAAACTGAATTTTTAAACGAGAAGAGAGAAATGGACAGAACCAGATAGGAAAAGAGAAAGGCATAAAGACGGAAATGGATGGTAAGTGGAGGAAAAATAAGAGGGAAATAGGACGAGGCGGAGGAAGAGCGGAGGGGAGGCGAGAAATGAGATAGCGACGGAGAGGGAGGGAAAGGACGAGAGAGAGTACGTGAGGTTGGAACGGAGGCTTAATGGAGAGAGAGAGAAAGGGAGAGGGAGGGGAGGTCGGAATTGGGGGATTGAGGCTAGGTCTGCGTAATGCGCTGGCGGCGACAGAGGTCGCGGCGTTGGCCACTGGCTTTATGGGTGTGGGAGAGAGGCCTGACCCTGTTCTCGGAAGAGTAGCGTGGGAGAAATGGGGGAGAGGAAGACGGTGGAGGATAATGTGGGGGCGAGAGGGAGAGAAAGGGGGAGGACGTGCTGCAGATCCTGTGAAGTTCCCGCCATGCAAGACTGTGTCCGCACATTCGTCTCCCTCCCTCTCATCCTCTCTCTCTCACTATCTCTCTAGAGATAGTTCGTCGAACCGCGTTCTCGGAAGCGGTTATGCTCGGCGAGTTGAGCTGTGCAAACATTTTCTGGAAGAACATCTGAAGCACGAAAATCTGCGTGCTTGTTATGAATGCGACTCTCGCCCTGGACAGAAAAGGAGAAACGTTTCGGGACCGTACATGCGTGTACATCCGAGCGAATGTCTGCTCGAATCGCCGATGGGCTCGTAATTCTAAAGAGTTTAGGCTGTATAATTCTCGACGTCCGGGAAACGACTTAAGTAACGCAATTTAAACTGTTGTAACGTGACAAAAAGACGGTATTCTTAGCGCGACCTCGTTTTTTGTTTGACAAAAATCTTTAAATGGCGTAACCAGATGAGTCGCCTATATGTTCACCCTATACGCTAACATGTGCAGCCAACTCGGCGACTCGGACCCAAATCTCTCGATCGAAACGGTATTCACGAGAACTGGCCCATATGATGGCCCGGTTTCTTGCTACCAAGCGAGAGTAGCAACACGAGTAATAGAAGGTACTTTTTATCTCTGCATAAAATCTACAGCAGTTAAATACAGAATATTTCGTTGCTAAGTCAAGCCTTTGAAAATATCTTCTTATATAAAGAGTATAAGTTGTGCAAACAGATTTTTTATAATTCAGTCGACATCGTTCCTGATAACATCATGACTTGAATTTTTATGGCACCAATAATCTCAAATTCTACTTTTTCTTCCTCTCCCTAGAATTCTACCGGCTTTTTCAATGGTCAGGAAAATTCTAAGACCGAGTTATGCCAAAACCTAAAGGAATTAAAATATCTTCACAATCAAATTTCTGTGCATGTCCTCAACCAACATTGTACAGGGAAAAACCATTACCGTAATAAAGAATTACATAGACCAATCTTGAACAAAATTTTCAGAACTCAAAATAAGATACTCGAAATACACTAATCCCCACTTTTCAGAGGAATTGAAGTCATTGAAGTAATTTAAGAAGATTTGGAAAAAATAAATGCAGCTGTAACGAAGAAAACAGAAAAAATTGTCCAAGTTGAGAAAGCGAAGAGGCTTAAGTTGGAAATGAAAGTAAAATGGAGTAACGCTACAAAAACGCTTCATAAGAAATATCACGAGCGGAATTCGCTCAACAAAAGCCGGAATGAGAATTCTGCTACTGAGATGCCAAAAGGATTCGCTAAAAAAATTGATAGAGACTTACTCTGGGAGTGGAACAGAGACAGTTTCTAACACCTTCGACATGAAGGAGAAAGTTTTGACAACCTTATTAATCTGCCTATTGGTTTGACACCTCGGCCTAGGGATTTTATTGACTTGACGCTATGAAGTAGAAACTGAAAAATGCAAGCAAGCGGAGTCCAGGACAACGAGGGAAGCGTGGAGCCTGAAACAGTAAAATATATCGCAGACATAGGCAGAAAAACTAAGTAATAAATAACTTCTCAGACAAGAGTCTACGACATAAGTAAAAGGAAAAAATGATACGCAGTCCCAAAGGAAAACATATGAAAAGTTCCGGCACAATCAACAAGAGAAGCGAAAAATGGCCGCAAAGCTGCCTCCGCCCAAAAGCGGAGAGGGAGAGATGGCACAGTCATTTTATAATTTCGAGTGTCCGCCATTTTGAATATTATACGATGATTCAAATTTAATTGCGTCGAATTAGAAAAAACTATCAAAACTTAATTAGGTTAGCAGAGACATTCACGGATTGACGACCAATTAAAATGCACTTATGAGAACGCGCCGAAATTAAACATTATTCGATTTCCATGGAGCAATGAATCAAACGAAATGATTTATATAAAATTATTCAACATTTAAATCCAATAAGCTGTCATTTAACATTATAAATCGTGTCTAAAGCCTCTGGATGTAAAGGCTTTTTTGTGGTGGATATATACAGTAAAACCCCGACTATCCGCGTTAATTGGGACTTGGGTAGGCACGGATTATTGAAGAACACGGATAAACAGCATTTTTCGGTAAAGATTGGATAAAATGTCTCTTAAATACAGTATAAATTTATTTACGTAAAAATAAGCTGCATGCCATTCATGAAAATTCATCAATTCGACAAAAAAACTGTAATTAGAGATGAATAAATTTACAGAAAGAAAAAATTTGTTTTTGGAAGTGACCATCACCATTCTTTCTCGCCAATAAACAACTGTTATACCTGTAGATGAAAAACAAGATGATCCAAACAGAACTTATGATGCCTACTTTCCATTTAATCATTTATTTAATACTTATATTGGCTTTAATAGCTTTAAAATCATCGTGGATATGTAGCACTTTGTGTTCCAAAATTTCATAATTTAGCGTTATAAAATACTACAAATACATTCGAACGGATTATTAAATTGATCACGCGTATTTGTGCGGCAAAAATAACGCTTATACGTATTAAAACATACCGAATCTGAGTTCAACAATAGTTGTTGCTATGGCAACACTCTCGTAATGGGTGATAAAAACTGCAAAAACGCCAGTATTTACGCCAAAATCTAAGAAATACAATCGATAAGCAAAGTTCTGCGATGCAAATTAGAATCTTCATCCCTTTTCTCAGAGAATAGTACAAAACTCGCTCCAATATTGCAATTCTAAGATATTTTAATGTGCAAGAGAATATTATCCTGCACGATGGATTTCAGATTTCCATGTCAACCAAACAAGAAGAATATTTCCTGGAATCGAACCCGAGACTTCAACCTTTGCAACAAAAACTATCCTCGGGAGCACGGCCGCAGTTGCAAGAGATTCCCACCAAGTGTCATGAAAATCGGTCTATTTGTTCAAAGGTTAACAGGGAGGGACAGGCAGACGGATGGATGGACAGACAGACACAACGACGAAACTATAAGCCTATTTACATTCTGGAAAGTTGGCTAAAAAGGTATCTAGGTGGGAGAGAGAGAAAGGGAGGTGGAGAAAGGGCTTAAGATTGAGGACGGTAGGAAAAAGAATGGCGAAGGAGAGAATAGATTCGGATAGACGGAAAACAAGATGCACGTCTTTATTCCAGCGAGATATCAATAACGCGACGGGGTCCAATTTTGCACTTGACGCATACCCATCGCGTTATTGACAGTAGCCTTAAAAAAATAATATGTGCTAGTGTTCATCGAGAAAAGAGGTACTTTACCGAGAGCGGGAAGTACGGAGAAGCAAAGGGTATTAACGTACGTGTGTACTTAGGGATACAGAACCGGAGAAGATGACCTAGAAACGGAAAAAAACTGTTAGAGTGAAAAATAAAGAAAAATGAGGGACACCGAGGGATATTAGAGGAGGTAGAGATGGAATGAATGGAGCACGAGAGACTAAAAACTCGAAAGAGAGAGAGAGAGCAAAACAGGAGGATAAATATAAGGGATCCGCATAAAGATAAGGGAGTAGGCAGAAAATGAGGCTCTCATAAGGGAGAGGGGTAATGAGAGAGGAAAAAGAAGATGAGAAAGAATAGGGCATAACAGGAAGAATTGGAACGGGCGGAGATGAAGAGGAGGAAAAAGAAAAGGCGGAGGAAGGAAGTAGATAAGAGCGGGAGAAAACAGAATAAGAAACGTTTTTCTAATTCAGCAATAGTATTCATTCTTGCAGCCAGCCTTGCCTCTTTAGTTGCCGCTGACATCCTCTTGTCTGCTTGGGCGATTCGAGCTGCGTCCTCGTTCTCGGCCCACTCTTCGCAATAACTCCCAATATTCAGGTTCAGCCTCTTCATTACATTAAATCTGCTTCTTTGGCCGCTATTAAATACCAGCACAGCATCACCACTTTTCGCCCAAAAAAGGACGTTTTTGAACAATTCTTCCAAATTAGGGAATTGAAGGATTCATTTGGGATCTGTGTGGGCTCCCACATATTTTTCCAAAAGTTCCTTGCTAGAGAGCTCTTCAAATACATCTCTTATTGCTTCCATCACAATAGGAGCAACATCTGACTTCTTATGTTTAAATTGTGCCTCTTCCTTCCTTGCCACCGCCTGCTGATACTTACACCAGGAATTTTTACCAATTGGACCGTAGCTGTGGTCGTAATCCTCATCAGTCGACTTGCAGTGATGGTATATAGCCCATATAGCCTTTTTCATCTCCTCCTTACTATTTGGATGCGCACTTATTGCATTCCCATAGTAGCTTTGCATTAATTTAAAATTATTCTCTGTCAGCCTCCCCTTCCCAAAAAGTCCTTTTCCATCTGCAAGCTTAACATTTTTTTGCTTTGCTTCAGTCGCCGCAGCCATGTACCCATTTTCTTTTGAATGTGCCCCACACACTCATTTTTATTTATTTTAACGTGAGGTCCATAGGGTTTCTCTTTGCTAATATTTTTTAATGTCTTTGCATCCCCATCGCCTATGTATGTTACGTACCGGATGCCTCGTTCTATCTCTGACCTCTGGAAGCGGAGCATACCATCACATTCCATTTTGCCTGCAGATCCAGTGTGATTTTGTTGGCATAGACCTCTGTGCTTCTCACACCACTCTTCATACTCTTGCGTGTGTTTAGACCAAGGGTGGGCAAACTTTTTACGTGGCGGGCCGCATTAACAGTTGCAGCTTCTTAGGCGGGCCGCATAAACAGATGAAAATGCTTCGGCGGGCCACGTTAGGGTTCACATCGTAAGTAATGTGAGGTAATGCGAGGGATCCTGTTAGTGAAAATCAATAATAAATAATATGTTATCCCCATAACATCACTGGAAAAGGTTTTTCTGCATTAATTTTAAGCTACAAATATGAAATTATCTCTATTTTATTTTACGGTTCGCTTTCATAATGGCATCGCGGGCCACATAAAATGCCCTCACGGGCCACATGTGGCCCGCGGGCCGCAGTTTGCCCACCCCTGGTTTAGACCCTCTGTAGGATGCACACACTTTACACATTTTCGACATGATGTCAACATCAATAACTTTTCCTGTTTCCAGTACTATCATGCTCACAACACCATTCAGTGACCTATGGCCTCGAGTTTCCCATGTTCCATCACCACTTCTTGTAATATATGTGCATCCTTTCTTTATAGCCTCCTTCATATTCTGAATGGCTTCATAATTGGATGCACGGTGAATTCTCTCCATCACAAGCTCGAATGTTGAACTGCGTATGGGTGGCGGCAAAACTATGGGTGCAGAGAGTTTCCTGAGGGCAGCATGACCCAAACGTAAAGATCTCATTGTATAAACCGATCTTCTGTTTACTTCAGCGATATTATTGAAAGCACCGATCATTTCACTGCTGTAGCACTCTCCACTTTTACAGCAGTTCGCACATAAACCTGTAAATTTACTAAAAAACCCACCTACACTCTTCTCATTAAATTCTAATTCCCTACCACACTTTTTGCAACAGCAAAAGTTCTTCAAAAAGTCAAATAAAATATCCATATCTACAAGTCTGTAGCCACTCCACAAAACTGCCTCCTCCATCGAGGGACCCGCTGATGTGGTAAGCTTAGCGTCCGACGAAGTCTTCTTCCTCGGTGGCTCTTCCTCTCGTTTAGAGCGATCTGCATTTAGATATTGTTTTCCATGAAACCTTCTAATTTTAGGACGCTTACCGGAGAGAGATTTGGACTTTTCCAGTATATCCATCGCGGAGAAAAACCTCGTAAAACAAAACACGAAGCTCTCAAACGAAAAATCTATCACTTCTCTTGGTTACAAGAAAAACGCGTGTGTTCTTTTTCCTCTCTCAGACACTTCTGAAGGGTAACTGTTTATGGCCTCGTGGGCCTAGTATATTGCACCTTCCCCCACCCTCAGCTATTCATAGCACCCTATGCATCCCTAAAAGTCAGTTGCAAACAATAGACCTGCAGTGAAAGCTGAGGGAGAAGCGCACGGTTTAAGAAAAATCGTTGTAGTATTTTCAGTTTTGAATGCATGTGGTTTTTATTAAGACGAAGAGAAATAATTGGGCTATTCGAAGAGATGAAAAACAAAAAAAATCGATTTTTCTTACCCTTAGATCTGGGGTTGCCCCCTAATTCGCACACATCTAATCGGGGTTATACTGTGTATATACT
The DNA here is from genome assembly GCA_028673005.1 of Tanypteryx hageni. Classification (NCBI taxonomy): domain Eukaryota; kingdom Metazoa; phylum Arthropoda; class Insecta; order Odonata; family Petaluridae; genus Tanypteryx; species Tanypteryx hageni. The sequence goes on from CM054116.1 coordinate 99,881,942, forward strand.
ATATATACGTATATGTATGTGCCTGGGTGTGTGCGCGCGCACACATGCATACATACGCCATAGCAGAAATTTTTCGTTTCAAAATTATTTCCCAAAATGTCAGCATATGCCTATCTGCATAGGATCTTTAGATCATATTATCCCATCTATTTCTAGCTTTGGCAATCTCACCATTTGAGAGGGAGAGGTTTTCTTCGACGTTCTCTTGGAGGACGTCTGTTGGGGCTGGTTGATATTAGCTTGGCTAGCCCGGACCAAACTATGAAAAACACCCGCGTTCAGAAACAGGAAAAATTATTTGCTAAGGTAGTGCAGTGGTAAAATATCCGCTCGGTAAGTGAAAGACCCTGGTTCGATTCCCGGTCATAGCAGAATTCTGTCATGCTTCAAAATTATTTCCCAAAAGAGAGAATTTTTTTGAATAGATGTACGATATAAAAAGATCTGTTGTCCAAATTAAATCAGCGATGTGTAAAAAATTATTATTTCGTCATGACATAATCAAAATCAGAACCACTTTAGAAAGGAAAGTCAACTATTACATCAGATTAATTTAGCACGCTATTGAAATAATTTGCGAGGTGCCCCGGAGAGTTGCTCCTTTTGTTCTCTCCGACAGAGAAAAGTGATCCATTCATTCTGAGATAGTAGGAAAGGTAATACTTCGTAACGATGGTGAACTCCCCCAAATGTTTCACTACTTAAATGTGTAGTATTAAGAACTGAAATTATTCAATACGTATCGGGACATAAACTTCGAATTTCATATTTGTGAAAACCTGAATTAGAATCTAAGCAAAATAATGAATGTTTCAAAATAGAAATAAAGCTAAATTTGGAATTAAAAGAAGTTTGTCGCGCAAACCAGATGATTGTCAGAAAAATGGTCACGAGCATGGCAAAATAACGCAAAATTGATTTCAACACGGAGCCGCTCAAAAAATCTTTTTTTATGGTAGCTATACTGTCCGTCCCAGCCAAGAAAACATCCGCGTTCAGAAACGAGAAAATTGATCTGCTATGATAGTTCAGTGGTAGAATATCCGCCCGGCAAGTGGAAGACCTGGGTTCGATTCTCGGTCATAGGAGACTTTTTTTCTCGTTTCAAAATTATTCCCAACTTTACAGCTTATGCCAGTCTGCATAAGATCTTCGGATCGCTTCATTCCATCAATTTCATTGTCTTTAACGTAAATCAAAGGGTGGAATTCGAAAAGCCATCACAAATCTCACTTTCTTTGGCAATGCAAAATTTAAAGATGGTATATTTTTTTAAATCTCATTCCTATGAGTAATAATGCGGGAATTAAATTTATATGCAAAATAACATGGAAGGTCAAAATCTTTGACGTGCCGAATTTAATATGTACCTATTTGTAATACATCTCGAAATTATAAAATGGAAATACCGAACCATTTTAGAATATGCGTCAATACTAATACAGTGGTCGTGTTTCTCAGAACCCACGCGCCTCTGGGTCTGTAAATCATCACTAGACTAACTATATTTATTGCGGTTCGTAATGCTCCCTGGTAACCGTCTACGATGAAAAACGAACATCAACAGTAAATAAGATTAATATTACGTCCATCAATCCGTTAAATTCACGCGGTAACCTTCGACTCGAACAAATAGCCAATAATCCGACCTCCGTGGCCGAGCCTATAATGTCAGAACAAATAGGTCAAATTAGGCGTAAAACGCCTCAATTTATTCGACAGCGTTTTTGCCGCCTCCGTATTTTTCGCCCGAGTAATGATCCGGTAAATGCGCAAAGCCTTATTTTTCTGACCGACACGCGGCAGATAAAATTTTTTCGTTCGGAAACTTCAACCGGGCGAAGAGTTTCCTAGATAATCCACACGTGTCGCGGATATGATGGATACTTTTCTGCCGCAACCGACAGCTTTAAAGTGTATTTAGAACGACTAGGATAAATAATCTCCCTTTTTTCCCCTCGCATTTTACTTTTTAATGCAGAATGAATATACATGCGCATGCATACGTACGCCGTCTGTGCAAAACGCGCTGATATACGCCAACGCCCAGGCGATGCTAATTTTTTCCCTCCTCTTCTCCTTAAGTGTGGCGCGCGCGAGGCGAAACGGTTACGATTCCATAAAAACGAAGCAACGTCAAAATTCGAAAAGGCTAAAAACAAAAATTCCGCATTTGACCGTACGGAACGCATAACTATTTTGAGGTCGCATAAAGCTTTTTTTACGCATCGGGGGAGAAAAACTCTCCAACAATTCCTGAGTTGCCTACGTCAATCCTCTCGAGGATACACTATTTTGGAGACCCTTTTTGTGGATTTTTTGTCCGAATGCGGGCGGAGGGATCCGAAAGGATGTGTTTATTCGAACGTCACACGAAATTATCCGATTATCTCCTTTGAATCCCCATGGTGGAGCCTCGCGAAACGCCGCCCTTTCTTTTCCTTGAGGTTCGACGCTAAGTCGTGAAAATATTTGTATTTCACAGAGAGAAAAATGCCCCATTCTAGAGAAAAAGTTTCATTCCTCCCTAATACTTGAAAAAATTTTCCTTTCATCTCTCGGCGTAATCCGCCATCGTTTCAGCGGGACGGCCTGAAAAAATATGAAACGCGAAGATATTAATAAGGAACACTATCTTTTCCGAGGAAACATTATTCGTGGAATTCGTTCCATGAAAATAGAATCACATTTTTTCGCGAATTTCAGAGCCCTTTGAAACAATCTCCATCTCGAAACATTAAAACTCTCTTTAAAAGTTTGGCTTTATTAGATGACAAAATTTCATCGCCCCGATTTCATAATATCGTTTCCAGACTTCCAGATGGGGTATATCGTCTCCGGTCAACCGTATCATTTGGAGAGCCATTCGCTCCTCAGACGCAGCACGAGAAATCATTTCCCAGAAGACAGAGTGAGTCACCGCCGCCTAATTAATCACGAGGGATGAATAGAATGGGAATGCCGGTAAAACAGATCCCATCAGTCCTCCTTCCGGGAAGTGCGGCCTTTTGCTTTGACTCGCGAATCGATAGATACACGTTTTCATTGCTCTTCCGAAAGCGGAGTAGTCTCGCTGAGAGAGAGAAAGATAGAGCGAAGAGGGACATCCTTGCGCCTGCAGCGACGCATGCCGCCCAACGGTGAGTCATGCGTGGCAATGCCATGCCAGGGGTCATCGGGGTCAAAGAATATCGACTGTAGCGGCGTCCCAGAAGACGAAAAGGCTCGCGGTGGCGGCGAGGCACAACTACGCCAAACGACATCCTTTCGCATCTCATCGTGCACCTCCCGACATCCTCCTTTATGAAACTCCCGGAAAAAATTACTCCGGCTCCATCTCCTCCCTGTAATTCACCTCTCTCTCATATCGTGGTAAACCACCTCCTAAGCGACGTCATTGTTTCTCCTTCCCATCTCCTTACTCTCCTTCCATCCGCCTTTTTATCTTCCCTATTCCCTTCTGATTATTCCTCGTTTCTCCTCCTCAATTCCGCTTTATTTCCTTCATTCATCTCCACTTATCCCTTTTTACTCGCATTAACTATCCACATTCCCACCATCTTCATCCCTTAGGAAAGCCACCTCTTTCTCTTTTCCTTTTTATGCGTTCTTTGCACAAAGTGCACGAAGTGAACGCATATAGAGGTCGTTTCCGTCCGTCCGCATGTTAAAACTCGGGGACCGCTGGATGTATTTTTATGATATTTGGGAGTTTTAGTAAAATTTGTCGACCGATTCTAATTTTGGTTAAAATCGGACGATAATTACTATCACTTTACATGAAGAACTGCATGTAGTTTACAATGTACCTGTTCCAATTCGGGAACCTCAGGACGTATTTTGATGAAATTTGATATTGTGGAGTTTTACTAAAATTTGTCGACCGATTCCAATTTTTGTTAAAATCGGACGATAATTACTATCACTTTACATGAAGAACTACATGTAGTTTACAATGTTCCTCTGTTTCAACTCGGGAACCGCAGGACGTATTTTGATGAAATTTGGTATTGGGGAGTTTTACTAAAATTTGTTGATCTCAAAGAACGCATTTGGAAACCCTGTGTACTCCGACATGGAGTACACCTTTCCATACTTGTTAACCTCTTCTCTCCCCCTCTCTTTTTCTTTCTCTTCTTTCACTCCATCTTTTTTTCTCTCTCTACCGCTTACGTAGCTTTATTCCCTTCTTTCTTCCCCAATACCACCTTCATATTCATATCATCTATCCAAATTCTCTCCACCTTCCCCACTTAACAAAACCATCTCTTTCTCTAGTCCTTTTAAATCTCTCGTCTCTTTTTCTTTTATCTCAGCACCACCCGTTCACACATCGCTCCCATATTTCCTCTCGCCCGCACCTCTTTTCTCTCTCTCATATTTCCCTCTACTATATCCCTCCCCCCTCCCCGCCTTTCCTCAACCGCTCCCTCTCTCTTCCTCCTCCCGACACGTTCCCTTCACATATCCCTCCCACATTTCCTCCTTCCCGCGCCTCTCCCTCCTACTTCTTTTCCCTCTCTCCATCTCTCTCTCTTTTTCTCCCTCACGCTCATCTTTTTGGCTCTCCTGCAAAAGTGATAATGGCCGCCGACATTCCAAACAAAAGATTTATTGGCGTCGCTGTCGGCGCTCTTTTCCGCGATGGCGCGCCCGCGCGGTGGATTTTATCTAGCGGAAGGATCCGTCGTCGAGGTACTCGCAGTGAGAGAGAGAGAGAGAGAGACAATAAAAGCGAGATTAAAGTCGAAATTTTCCTTGCATCCGCCACCATATCCCGTTGTTAAGAATTTCAATTTAAAATCAATTCGCGCCACACGACAGCGTGACAGCGACGGGCGCCTCTTCTTTAGCGTGCTTGCTCTGCGTAAACATTTAACAAGATGATTTAAGGTGATAATCGGACCGTAAAAAGAGATACATCAACTGGAAACGATTCGTAACGGATCCGAGGTCACAGAATACTTTATTACAATGAACTGTGTCAAAACAAAAGATATATAGGCTGCTGCTCCTTTGATCCGGAAAGGTTTTTGAGCGAAAGCGTCATTTCAACCGATGAATACCCGTCATCGAAGGTAATTTACCGCCTTATGATTCTCATAAATGACGTTGAGTGCACACAAAGAACGGAGTCCTGTTATTTTGAATACGCAATGATTCATTTGAACATTTTATGGCTCCAGGATTTATTATCTTAATTAAAAGGTTACATGCATTATTAAATTTCTGGAAAATAGCGAGGAGTCTACTCATTCGTTACTAATCGAACTTAGTATAGAAACGAAAAATTAATCGTTAGCATATCCTTCAGTACCATAAAAGTCATAATTGACGTTTTAACTGATTCCGATAGTAATTTCCCAATTTAAGTACATTCAAATCCGGATTTAGTGCCACTGTTTGTCCATCACTGATATTGGCGCTAAAGTGGGGATGGCGATGTAATCATAAGGTAGGACTTCTATTCACCACGTTTAATAGGCAGTACGTAATGGTGGTACTATATAGAGAGTCGCTAAATCGGGGTTTGACAGTATATGTAATTGTATTGGAAATATCGCTAGATTTCATAGTTTATTGATATGAACTAACTTTAAATTGGCCAATAAATTGTGATTACAACTTCCAACTCTCAAGGAATCGGAAATAGAAAAGAAATTTTTAAAACCATTGAGGTAAATCCATACTAAAATATAAAATGAAAAATATTAAAATTATTTCTTTCCTAATTATTAAATAGATATATTTATATGCATAAACTCCATAATATTAGTTCGCCTTCGTAGCCGTTGTTCTATTTGAACTTATAAGTAAACATTTCGAAAAAAAGAACATGGTCTGAATTTGAAAATGCATTATCGGAAATAATCTACTTAATGGCTTTGACAGGCAGCATTTTGGTGTGTCTGCGGACATTAAAATAATTAGGAAATTAAAATGATTTATAAGTATATTCTACGATGTTACACACAATAAATGGCTTTCATAGCCCGTAATTATAAATGCTTGTGACAGCGAGAAAGAATGACAGAATTTTACAAAGCCTCTTAACAATTCTGTTGAAACTAATGAATTAGAATACCCGTTGCATTTTGCTTTGCATTTCGTTCACTCGGCGAAGACTGGATTATAAACACGATATCGTGTTGCCGTGATTGATAGGAAAAGTTTATGATGCCAAAAAATTCAGCGGGAACAAGAGGGATCACGAGAAAGAATAATTAACTAAGTTCAACTATAGATCAATTTTTGGTGATTTGGTAATTTCTTCAATGCTTCATGAATAAGACAGGTATAAAACAATTCCGTTGAAACTAATGAATTAGAACACCAATTGCATTTTGCTTTGCATTTCTTTCACTCGGCAAAGACTGGATTATAAACACGATATCGTCCTGTCCTGATTGATAGGAAAAGTTTATGATGCCAAAAAATTCAGCGGGAACGAGAGAGATCACGATAAAGAATAAATGACTAAGTTCAATTAAATCCAGAAACGGAACACTATTTTTGCATTATTTTTTCTTGTACAGAGTCAAAAGCTCCTTTTTCATAGTTCACCGTACTTTCACAATGCATTCGAAAAAGGTATTAATGTTTTACCTTCCTTTTTTCAATTCTTCCGTTGAAAAATTACTACGGAAGTCGGGCACGTGAAGTAAAATTGACCGATGACGAACGAAATTTCCGAGTCCGCGTAAAATTTTTTTTTAACGCTTTGATTATATAGGGAGTCAGGAGTCGAGAGGGGAGATTACTAAGTCCCACAGTGCAATGGCTCGAAACAATGCGCGAGGCAGCACCCGAATTCAACCTAATCGCATATAATTCTAGCCGCCCATTCGCCGAGATTTCAGCAGTCTCTTTTTCATTTCGGTGGGGATTAAAACCTCTCGCTCACTTGCTGCAAGAGAGAGAGAAAACAAAGTCGCAACAATAGCGGGATTTAAGCCGAACAATGCCTTTCTACTCGAGAATCTTCTCCAAGCAGACACGCGAAAGAAATTGCTCCCTTCCCTCGATTGCTTAAATACGAGTTTTACCAGGATTCGTTGAGCTCTGAAGATTGCTTTTAGACGATAGTTTAGTTGAAGATTCTGTACAATTGGTCGCATTGAGCTGTTGATCCTCGCTTTCCACTAATATCATTTTATATTTTTAACAATCGATCGATAACTAGGTTAATATTTATTTTGAAAGTTTAGCGTGGAACCACATGGTAGCGTCTAACTAATGAATCGAGTCAAAATACTACTGTATTAACCGTTACCAAAGTCGACATTTAAGGATTTATGCTTATCTCACTTGAATGTTTTTGCTTTATTTTCCGTCACCTAATTTGTATTATTTGTCAAAAATTTTATTTAGAAATAAAATTTAAGTTAAATAAAATTAATAATATAGATGAAACGTCTTACAGGGAAAATATACTCCGCCTTCGGGATGAATTTTAATGAATTTAAGTTAATGTACCGGCTCGCATGTCATTGTTAAAAGATACGTTTTCCACAGTTAAATATCAACGCAAAGAAAGTTAATCGAGTTAATTTCCGATGAGTAATGTAACCGCCCATTACTTTATAATAAATAAAATTGTTTTATAAATATTTACGATCTCGTATACTTTGCAAATCTATGAAATTATCTATTTATTGGAGTTGTTTGGAATCAGACAAAAATTTATTGATTATTCATCAAGAATAGTTTTGATTACAGTAGTGCAATAATACCTGCCATTGTGCTAAAAACAAATTTCAAAAAACATTGGACAAGTTATTTCGATTCTCTTTGTAAATAATCTTTTTGATCGATATCATTTCAGAATAATTTCGCATTTCAAACAGAACTCCACCCTTTGTGTCCATACGATAGTCAGAAAAGGTGAATAAATAATGAAAAGAACGGTATAATCGAGGTCATTGGAATTAATGGCGATAACAGAGGGATGTAGAGAGATTTTTTGCCAACAGGAATAACCCTTGCTTATACACAAATGGAGATGTGGGTCAGTCGCTGGATACGAAGAAAACCTGTTTATTTTCCGTAATTACGCGGGGCTTGTGGGACAAAATAGCGGGCATGATGAAACTGGCCGAGTTATGCACAACAGTATTTTCCGACAACTTAAAATTAGAAAAAGTTTTTATCAAACAAGACGGTCAACATCACCGAAAATTCTCTGAAGTTAAGCGTGGAATGAGGAAATCTGAATTTAAAATTACAATGGTGGCTAAGAGACGACTGTAAACGTCATATGAGATCACAGTAAACGTCAGACCCACATCTCTTTGGCAATTTTAATGGGTATGACAAAAAACCACAAATAAAGAATGAAAGCCATAAAATCACATCTTCAACTATCGAGAGACATTGTTGACAAAAATATAAATATATGATTTTTCTCACAGAACTTAGAACCTATAATTTTTTATTCTAATGTAAAAATGCGTACATGATCCTTGAGTTATGCTTGAGTACAATATTGATAGTTAAAATGCTGAAAGATTAGCCCATAAAGACAAATATATGCTGAATATTATAACTTTCTCGCCTAGTAGAATCAGTGTAATTAGTCAACAGTAGAAGTTGTTTTAACTAAATGAGAGGATATAAATATCTAACAGATATTTAACACTCGAAGTACGAACCTCGGGTCTCAGGAGACCCGAAAGGTATATTTTCGAAAATAATTCTTTAAAAAGTTTTTTGGCGAAATTGATACTTTATGTATTCCTAGCGGATAATGTTGGGAGTTTAAAATCAGTAATAAAATTATATCTTAATTTAAGTAATCGGAATCACGGAATGTATAAATGTGAGGATCTTCGGGGACCCGGCTCTCTACGTCGTGTAACTCTTATGACCGGACAGATCCAAGTCCGGACAAAATTAGCTCGCTCAGCACGACAGTGTAATACATGTTAGTTATTATCGAAGTCTCAACATCTCGATTTTCAGTTTTCTCTTGTGTCTCCGTTATTCACATTGTTCTGTTTCCCTCCCGAAATAATAATTTTTGTAATATACTTTTTATTTTTTGTGACTCGATTATTCTAAAATGGGAGATAGAATATGTAGAAGTGAAAAATAAATTTTCGCAGAATTTGTTCGTCAGGTAAATGAAGAAGCAGCTTGTGAGGACCTTGACAATAGTGATTGAGGTGATTTAGGAGAAGATAATGTTGAAATAGAGGTGAGTGATACTGAGGACGAGATGTGAACTGTGGCGATGAAACGGATGAAGAAGTGACAGTGGAACGTAATGAAGAAGTAGTAGGAAGGCTTTGGAGTTACGTTGCTCGACAACCTGCAAGAACTAGATCCGAAAATCTAGTTCGAAATATTAGTCAAGTTACTGACTACAGCAAATATCACATTTGAAAACTTTTGACTTATTTATTTCAGATGAAATTATAAATTTGATAGTTGTCAATACAAACATAAAAGCAAGACCACACTTCGCAAACCAGCTGCATACAGACCATCAAAAGGCCTGGGCTGATGTCGACAGTGTTGAAGTCAAGCCTTTATTGGAATTTTGTTATTGATAGGACGATTTCGTGAATCCAGTGAAGACGTTCAATTCTTGTGGAACAAAAACAATGCATTTATAAGACTCGTATATACAGCTGGCATGTCCCGGGATCGCTTCATTGATATTATGAAGTTCATTCGTTTCGACGATACCAACACCCGAAATACGCGAAGTCAAGAAGATAAATTTGCTCCCTTTCGTGAAGTATCCAATATGCTTGCAGAGAATTGTCGAAAAGCTTATGATACGTCAGCATTTGGGACCATCAATGAGCAGCATGTGTCTTTTCGTGGACGGTGTCCTTTCAGAGTCTACATGCCAAACAAATCCAAGAAGTATGGCATCAAATTTTGGGTTTTGTGCGATTCAGAAAATTTTTATTGTTGTAATTTTGATGTTTACCTTGAAAAGGTTGAAAATGTTGTGGATAAACAACAGTCACAGCGAGTAGTGAAGCAGCTATGCAAGTTTTGGTATGGAAGTGGCCGTAACGTCACCACTCACAATTTCTTTACGAACTTGTCTCTAGCAGAAGAGCTTTTGAAAAAGCAAATAACAATGGTTGGAACTTTTAGAAAAAATAGGAAAGGCTTGCTCCCGTCGTTGACTTCAACTTGGGGCAGAGAAGTAAATCCTTCTACGTTCTTATTTACCAAAGACCTCACCCTGGTTTCGTATGTGCCGAAACTAAAGAAGTGTGTCGTACTTTTGTCGTCCATGCATCACGAACATGATATTTCAGGCGTGGAAACTAGTTTCAAACCTTCAATAAATTTGTTTTACAATACTAACAAGATTGGTGTGGATATGTTAGATAAGCTCATACGAGAGTACTCTTGCGCTCGAGCAGTAAGAAGATGGCCGTTGCAACTTTTTTTTAACATTCTTGACATAGCAGCGTACAACGCTTTCGTTATTTGGACAAAAAATAATAATTTTCCAAAAGCAATTTTGCAGAAGATAAGAAAATTATTTTTGGAAACATTAGGAATAAAAATGATCAAAGAAAACATTGAAAGACGAGCCAGGACAATGGAAGACACAAGTGGGAAAATTATCAGAAAAGCGTTCTTCGTTGTATTGAGTCGACAGGCAGGAAAGTTTCTTGGGTAAGACAGGAACCTGAAGAAACTAGAGGTGAAAGAAAGAAGAGAGGTAGGTGCAGCTTCTGCACTGGGGGGGGACAATAAATACACTTCAAAATGTGAGAAATGTAACAATTTTTTATGCAAGAACCGCTCCCTGAAAGAGACTAAAATATTATGTATTAACTGCACTTCCAACTCAGATGAATCAAAATAACATAAAATTAAGTGAATCAAACTAACTGAATTTACCTTCAAAAATAAATTTTTTGGTATTATTAAATGTTATCCTTAAAAAAAAGAAAATTATTTCATTTTTATTTATATGCTTAATTATGCATTTAATTTTGCAAATATATACCATTATTACACTATTTACTGTATAAATATCCTTATTCAATTTCCATTCATTGATTACTTGGATGTTAAATATTATTGTGAGAAAATGATTTTAGAAGCTGGGTCCTCTAGGACCAGGGTCCGGACTTTTATGAAACCACTTAGGTCCGTACTCCGAGTGTTAAAGAAGAGATGATTATATCTGCCGATTCACAAAGCACGATGCTTGTTAGAGAGAGGGATGATAGGCGTGTTTGGATCCCAATGCAAGGATCGCCGGTCATATTCTGCCGAGGCAATGGTTGTGATCGTTATCATGCTCATTATCAAGGGCCGGTAACGGCTGTTTATTAGCTATTTAAAATAAATAAAAAATTATATAGTAATAGGAAACTCAAAGCACTAGATACGACAGAAACCGAGAAATCGATACATATTATTTCGTGGATGAAGATCTGATATGATGAAATTTAGTCGCTTTGATTTTTAATGTTTGATAAAACGATAGGGATGATTTGACGCGGTAAATTTTCATGATAGAACAGATTAATGAAGTTATGCTACATCAAGAAAGAAATTTGGTGTTGATTAATCAAGACGGGAGGTGGAAAATTAGTAGACATTCAATTGCAATGCGTACCTAAAATAGACGGAAAATTAGCATATACCAAATTAAAACATATGGAAAACCATCGCTTAAGTCACGTAAACTATACTTATGATAATACAAATTACATTGGTTTCAGAAGCTTTATTGTGCTATCAGGATAACGTACCATACAAAAATAAATTACAAGTATTACAAGTATATTCATGAATAAAAAATTCCTTCTCGAAAATGGGTATTACGAAATCATCGTAAGGTCATATATTGATAATGATGCGCGCTTAGGCCAATTTCTCCTTCTTAATCATTGGCATAAACAATCTTGTAGAATATTTTTACGGAACTAGTGGGAAAAACCGTCTTAAATTAAACTAGCTGCTTAGTGCAGCGTTGCTTGTAGTATCAATAAGATACGTGCTTACTTCCACCCGGCATGGCAAATTAATGCAATGGGTGGGTTTATTTTTAGACATATTCCAAAACATTACAGAGCCCCCCGGTGGAGAACTTTTCAACTATCTCAGACGGCCCCGCATTTAAGGTTATACCAGTTCCATATTAGGTCCTGAGATGGCAGTAATAAAAAGATGCTCGACATAAATATATTCTATCAAGATTTTCTGTTCAAATTAGGTTCACGACAAATGCTGCTATTAGATATTCGTATTTTTATTTTAATGAAATGGAAATCAAGAATGTGCATGGGTATAATTTTTCATTCAAAATACTACAGTTCCACCTGGTGACGAAAACTATCTTCGACGGTCCCGCATTTTAGGTTTTACCGGTTCTTATTACTCCCACGAGATGGCAGTATGGTAATATTTCACGATACTAATATTTTCTATCTAAATCTTCTTTTTAAATTAGGTTTTCCTACAATGTCTTATATTAGATACTCGTAATTTTTTAATTTTATAGGCGATATTCGCAACCAAAAAAAGAAGTATAAATACTATTATGGACCAGTGTTGTCTAATAACCATTCGGGGACAAAATATAATGGTAAATTGTCACAGTGTGGTAACCCGAGACGTTCCCATAAGATGTAAAGTGTCATCGGTCTTTTCTGACACAATGACAAAATGCATTTAAAATATAGATGCATATCTTATTGAGATTTTTATTTAAAATTGCTTACACATGCGCAAAAATTAACCGGCTGGAAAAAAAAGTGAAATCCATAATTCATATTCATAATGATACGCTAAAAGCAGTCTTTAGCCGGTATCCGTCGCAAAAAGTTAATCTAAAAGGTTTAAGCATAACTCAATTTTAAATTGGCTATATAAAGCTTATCCCCGTGAAATTAAATCTTTGACAGAGATGGGAGGGAAAGAAAAAGCAGAGATTTTTCCATGAAATTTTATTTTACGACCCATTTCATGGTGTTATAATATTAGGAAATGTAACGAATGACATAAATCTTTCTCGCAAAAAGTCGTCCAGTTCTTGCTTTTATCTCAATTCATGGGTTAAAAAATTACTCAAATACTACGGTGATATTTTGGCAAAGCGGTAATTCTAAGAATAATTAGGCACATTCCACTATGTATATTAAAGCTGGTGATGAAATAGCCATCAGTTGACCTTTTCATTATTATCTTCCTCAATAGTTTCACTTCATTCGTTTCGATTTTGGTTCAGGTTTTCCATATGCATAAATTCGCTACAAATCTCAGGTATCACAATTTAACTCCTTTACAAATGGTACCTTTATCTGGAAAATTTCCTGCGCTTTAAAAGCTAAAATAAAACCCGAAGCAAAATTTGCTATGCTGCCAAACTCTCCATTACCGTGCAGCTTCTGTAAATTGAGCCGTTGCGATAACATTCCACTGCTAACAAAATTTGGAAGCTGCGTTTTTTTTAAACAGCCTATCGTTCGTTAACATTTGAATAGACAGTGAAATTCAATAAAGTGTCACGCAGAGGTCATTCCTTTTAGTTTCATTTCTCCTATTCTTTACTCCTTTAAAGCCTTCAACTTTGTCGGAGCGATCGAAATCTCTTTTTAAATCCACTCGTTTGGATTTCTATTAGTATTCCCATTTTTCACTGATTTAAATTTTCAAAATGTGAAACATTTCCTGCTTATCTGTCATTCTCACAAGGATAAAAAGCAGATATGCTAGGGCCTCGACATTGTAATCAATGTTTTTTATACCATAGAGAGAGAGAGAGCAGCACGGGTTGATCCAGCGCGACTTCGATTTTAGACGGTTAAATAAATATGAAATCTATTCACCCCACGCGTTCAAAATTGTATCATACGCTGTCCTGAATCGGCGTGCGGCACATGTTACCTATGTAAACGACGTAAGCCCGTTGCCTTCAAGAACACGTGATTTTTTCTATAAGGTATAAAATATGCCCAACGTGAGTTTCCAAGAACCTAATCCCGGCGTAGCGCAAGGAACAAACGTGTATGTCATAGGGACCAGCAAAACTATCGAGTCGACAGTTTTACGTACCGCCTTCGATTTATCCTCACAGAATCGGGGAAGAGAAATTCTCCATCGCTGCGCACACCTTTCCGTGAGGTTTACGATAATCCGAGAACCGGCACTGGTCTGGCGAGATAGTTTTCTCGTGATGGACGTGACTTCCTGAGCGCGCAACGTACCAGGAAATTTTTATTTAAGGTAGCAGGCGATGTCGAACTCTCTCATCTCACGATAGCAAAACACTGTAAACATGTGTGAAGCACGTCAACTACAAAATCTTAAAAACGTACCGAGCTGAGAGATATGGGACAACCGACATCGACGAAGATTTTTAAGTTTGGCATCACTAGAGTGTCAATTATCGTGCATTAGCTCCCCGCGTCGGTAGCTTCCCTCGCAGAAACGTGAAAAAAAACCAATTCGCTTTATCTCAACACACTAAAGCGTCTTATCAGAAACTGCACAGTACACTGATGCACTTTATTTTCCCATCTTTCGCGTGATTTTTCGATGTTTACCGCCGAGGGAACGGAAGCTGCGCTAGATAAAAAAAACTTGGTCCGAGATAAACAAGCCGACATCTTTTATACCTCCTCCGTAACCGTAAAATAAAAGATCATATTCGTATGTCCCAGAAACGCCTAGATTCCCGATAATAAATGCGCGTCTGTGTCTGTAGGTCACGATTCGGGTGAAAGCAAATAGGCCGTCCCGTATCTTGAAGCGGGATAATAATCGGAATTACGAGAGCAGTTCGCAAAATTTCTCGTTCGCGGGGGAGGGGCGTAATCCGGCGGAGTGGAATTTCCCTATCTACATGCGCAGGAACTATAAAGAAACTCGGAAATTGGCGTTTAAATCGCTCCTGCGAGACTCATCCTGAACATAAAATTGATTCAAAGTTGGCGACCTCACTTTGTCAATTTTCTTGACGGAAAGACACTACAATATAATTTTTGGAGAGAGAAGTAAATTTTGTCGATATGCATGAAATATTTATTATTCTGATATTGCAAACTGTTTCTAAATAGAAATGTATATGTATAGAATATGACGAACATCTGCGAATAAGATTTTGAAACATGTTGAGTTAACTGACGTGTGTACAATTTAACCATCAAACTCCGAATAAAATATTTCCTCGGTTTAGCGAATAGAACCTTTCCGTGCCGTAATGCACCGAAAACAAGAACGGAACGGGTCACTTTTCGAACTTCAATCCACACCGAACGTATAATAAAATAATATAGACCACCCTGAACCAATTTTTCGACCATTTTCAGCCGACCTTCCAGCGAATCAATCAGCGCAAAGAGAGAGAGAGAGAGAGAGCGATAACAGAAAAGGTCTAGACTGGAGATATATGATTACGTCGTGAGTCATTAGCTGGAGTGATTAACGACGCCTCGGATCGGTCTCTCAACTCCATCGACACGGGATGAGAAGATGATAAAGAGAGAAAAATGGAGAAAGAAAAGAGAGAAAACACGAAGAGAGGAGAGACAGTAGAGAGGCAGGAGATAGAGGTGATAGGTAAATTTGATAAGAAGATGGAGGGAAAACAGATGGAGGGAAAGAGAGATTCTGAGAAATGGAGAATGGGAGAGAGAGGTTAGAAACGAAACAGAAGGGAAGAACGAGGAGCGAAGGGGAACGTGATTGGGTAACAACAGCGAATAGGATGAGAGCTACAAATGGATATGAGAGAAAAAGGGAATGGAGTCATCAATGAATTGGTTTTCGAACACAAAAAGAGGATAGGGGAGGGGTGAACGGTTTTGACATTGCTCTTTTTCTTCGAATTTGCGGGAAAACGAACCGAACGCTCATCGTGTGGTGTTGACCGGTAACAAATGAAAGGATATCGTAGCGCCAGGGAAAAGAAATAAAAGGTGAGGCAGACACATATCAAAGGATGAATTCAGGTCGGATTGTCAAGGTGAAGAGAGAAAAAGGCATAGAGAGAGGTTTGCGAGAGGGATGAACGAAGGAGAGGACAGATATTTTTCAAAATAAAACTTAGGAACATATAGGGACGAAAATTAACTATAATGAAGCAATAGTAGCAAAATTCACCACGGTAAAAAATTAAAATATTTCGATAAACAGTAATGGAATAATTGATAGCTCTCGGTTGTTAAAGAAAAGAGAAATGAGAAAAAGTTACAAGGTTAAATGCAATTTGGAGTAACATGCAACAGAGAAATTGCAGGGACGACAATTTTTTGTTTTTAAAGGATTTAAACTTCCAATTCAAGCAAAATCGCACAAAAAACTCAGGAGCAGCATAGAAGAATTGAATAACATGGGTTAAAATTGCCCTTTAAAAAATCTTGCAACCGTCGGCCTATGATACAATATTGAAGTTAAGGAATATAATTGTTTCAGCAAAATCGCGTTGAGAGAAAAGGGACCATAGGACACTGCTCTATGATACGCTGTATCAGATGCAATGGAAGAGTAACTGAAATTAATAATTACTATCTGTCCGGTAATTGTGATAAACCTTTACGATGGGATAGAATAGTGCCATTCAAATCATATCGTTTGCTAATCTTATGAAAATTAGTGTGTAATTAATTTAATAAAATTTATTCTCCAGATCAACACAACAAAAAACTGTAATCTTTCTTAAAAGGCCGGAGGGATTTTTTGTTATAAGAGTTGTGTTATATAAAATACCATAAGAACTCAAGCTCTATGTGAGAGATATGCCGGCTAGAGAGAGAAATGAAACGGCTATAAATTGTCTGATTGAGATATTTAATGTAATAAATACTGAAATATATCTCAAGTTAACAACATCCGCTTTGTTGTCTCGTTTTGAAACAAGAGACGCATTCGCAGCTCTTAAAAGACAACATTTAAATAAAATCTTCAGTGGATAGGACACGGCTTTTGATGTGATTGTTTTAAGTGAGCTGATTCCGTTGGGAACGAAATCCTTTCTGATCTAGCATGAAAGCAATTAGCGCGCTTTGAAGGACGACGTGGAAACATGATACAAAGAATTCGATCGAATTGAATAAATGTGAAGAAGAGCATGGAAAGAAAGTTAAGATGAAGAACTATTTGAGAATAATCATTACATAGGAAAGGGAAATTGTTGCCATAAGTAACATTATGTAGAAATGGAGGAAGACATATGAGAAAGGGGCAATTTGAGGAAAGTACAGGTGGATGGGTGGGGGAGTTAGGACTGCAGGGAGTAAATTAACGATATCTGAATATTTTCTAACGTAGTGGCGCACAATCGACATTTTCACCAACCATAGAAAAAATGTGAAAACTTGAAAGAGCTTTTATGTCTTTGAAAATAAAAATATCAGCTTTCACTAAGCCGCTCATATTAAAATCGTACTACCCGAGATTCGATCCGTTCCATCATTACCATATGTACTCGTAAGCAGAGGCGTAGCGAGGGTATGGCCAATGTGGCCGCCGCCATAGGCAACAACTCAATGAAGGCGCCAAATCCAAGATTTTTTATATATTGACTGACAGTAAGAAAAAATTGTTATTTTGGAGTCACTTCAAATGAAATATTACTGTTTTTCTTTCTTTCTATTATTTTCACGATTAAAACGCGAGCACATTCAAGCGACGGGAGTCGTGAAGTTAGTCTTACAGGCGTTGCTATCATTTAGGCTGACCATATTTCCTTGGTGCGAAAACGGGACGGTGATGTATTTTCTTGGTGCCAAAACAGGACCGTGATGTGGGTTCAGCAAAAAATTACACGAAATACTCGAAGTTATTTTACTTTCCAAAATTTAGATACAAAACAACTTTTATAAGTACTTATAATATGAAACGCAATTTTTAGGTTAATGTAGAGGGATTTTGCAAGTCATGGCTTAAACCTGGAATGCACTTATTTTACTAACACATTCTGGTCTTTCATAATCTTGTCATAAAACTTATTACATTCTAAGTCACAATTTTGCTTTATAATTAGCGTTGCTTTCATAGTTTCAACATTAAACCTGGATTTCTCCTTCGACCACAAGCCATTCATTATAGAGAATATCCTTTCTACAGAAGCTGTAGTTCCTGGTAGACAAATGACGAATTCTACTATATAATTAAAATCCTGGAACACGAGACACTTTTCATGCATTTCACCAAATATTCACTCAACTTTACGAACATGAGTTCTGCGTCGAAAAAACCTACATAATAACAGGCAAGTGTCCGACGCGTTTCTATAAATGTTTTCCACTCTTTTTTCTAACAATTTACAATGTGTTTCTTTTTCGTCGCCACTACTACTACTTAGTATACACATTGTAACACGATCGGTGCCCTGGAAGGGAAATCGCCCTGTCGCCATTTCGATTATTGAGTTGTGACCGTTAGCAGTGCTGTTGTGACCATCACCACAATTTATTAGTGCTTCCAAATTAGTGAAATGAATTGAACTTACAACTCTATTCTGAAAAGGTATGTAAATTTTACGATTTAATTAACCCTCAGATAGGCGCTTCAGGAGTACGTTAGGATGGACTTGATGTGAAAGACATTCGAGGACAAAGTTATGATAATGCAGCTAATATGTCCGGCAAGTGCAATGGTATGCAGGCACATATTTTAAAAGAGAAACATACTCCTAAATTTGTACCTTGTGCTGCACATTCCCTCAATCTTGTTGGAGTACAAGCAGATAAAAATAATATTGAAATGGTTTCATTTTTCGGCACAGTTCAGAAGATTTTTAATTGTTTTGTTTTCTATACTCAGAAATGGGAAAAAATTTCATCAAAATTGAAATTAGCATTAAAAGGACACAGTGAAACTCGATGGTGCTCCAAGTTGCAATCTGTATTATCACTGAAAAACCAGATTAACGAAGTTATCGAAATAATTGAAGAGATTGCTTCGGATTCATCATTTGGACCAGACAGTATCAGCACAGCAAAAGCCCTTCTTTACCAGATTAGATCATTTAAATTTGTGTTCCAAATTTTAATGTGGGGAAATTTTTTAAAACCAATAACAATGGTAAATATGCAACTAAAAAGTAAAGATCAAGATGTTTGTCGTGCCTCTAAATTGTTAAATGGTCTTGTGAGTTTTTTTCAAGACTTTAGAATTAATGCGTTCGATTATATCTGAATGTGTATCAGCTTGTGGCAAATTAAATGTTAATCATGAACTACCTCAAGAACGGAAAAGGAAAATAAAATTATAATCAGGAGAGAGAGATAATGAAATTACATTTTCTAATGAAGAAAAATTAAAATATTTATTTTTTGAAGTAACAGATATAATTATTGTACAGCTTTCAGAATGTTTTAAAAGTCTTCAAGAAATATCATCTCTTTTTTCCTTCTTATCTGGAAAAAATTGGCTTTTATGCCTTCAGAGACACTGAAACAGGCAGCAAAAGAGTGTTGTGAAGTATACAAAGATTTAGATCTAATACCATTCCTAAATGAACTGGAATGTTTCAAACAGCAATCTAAGATATTATTTGTCAATTTAGAGTCATTGGAATATTTTGAAATTTTGGAACGAATGGTGAAGTGGGATTAGTGCGAATCCTATCCAAATATTATCGTGGCCTTACGGCTCATTTTAAAATTGCCAGTGTCAGTAGCCTCAGGAGAACGAAGTTTTAGTAAGTTGAAAATAATTAAAAATTATTTGCGTTCAACAATGGGCCAAAATCATCTTTCCGACTTTGCGAAACAGATTTTGAAAAGATCATAGACAATTTCGCAAGTGTGAAAGTGCGCAAAAAGCAGCTGACCTGTAAATAAGACAAATAATAAATTTTATAATAATTTTCTTTACCTTTCACTATTTTACTTGTGAATATAACCCTATAGCGCCTTCTGTTTCCTTATGGTAACATTGCAGATAATTCTTGAATAATTGCACATAATTACTGTTCCCGCGTAATTAAAAGAATTTCACAATATAAAAGGGTTCAAAAGAGCTACGAAAAACAATCAAAAATACAAATAGGTACGTGTAGATGTATGATTATATTATACGAAGGCGCATTTTACGGCTCGCCATAGGCGCCATATTTTGTCGCTACGCCTCTGCTCGTAAGTCATCATAAACCACGTAATCTTACTTATTGAGGTAAAATTCAGTGTGACAATGGAATTTTCCTCGCATTTAGATCATAAATAGAACTGTAATTTCGTTTTTTTTTTACTTCCTAAAAAGATTTATCTGCGAGCTATATATCAAAGGTCTTTCAGACAATCATCATCGATGGTTCTCAATACTTGATTCGTTTGACTGACTAGGAAATATAAATTCATGATGTGGCGGTTTCCTGTTGCCTTCCATATCGGGCACACACAGAAGAGAGGAGGGAAACGTGGTGCCGACATTACACCAAGGGAGCCAACTGCTTAACGTTCCCTCCGAAAAAACGGAACGCTGATTTGTGTATTCTCCTCATTTACACACACAAATAGGGAGCTGGGCGACCTCCTACTTTCGCAGAATTCGTGCTTGTGGACGGTAGAGAGGTATGGAGTTAATTCACTGTCAGAGGACCTCAATAGGACGGAGGTCGATGCCATGACACAGGCGACGAGTTATGACTGGAGCGCACTCCTTTTGGAGATTCAGGATTCCCTCACCGAACTGAACAAATTATCCTATAAGTGGGCTCATACAATTAGCGAGTACCAGCGGTACTTTTTACCATATCGGACGATTCAATCTGTACAAAACACGCATACAGTAAATTTTTGTTTATACGCTTGAGTGCTTACCATAAACTAGTGATCGGCCAATTAAGGCCCGCGGTCCGAATGCGGCCCTCGAGACAATTTTATGCGGCCCGCGCAGTTATGACGAAAAATCGATTCTTAAAATTCAAATAAGACAATTTCATATTAGTTAATTGCAATTACGGCCATAAAACTTTAAACGTTGAAATAATAACATTAAAACTGTATAGACAGGATGCCATAGAATCGGTATGTAACTTCTGTGTAAATTCTTATGAGGCACGCAAAAGTATTAGCAACTGTCAACGTCACCCGCTTAAGTATTCGCAATGTCCAATGTGGCCCGAAATATAGAAAAGCTCGCCAACCCACGGTATAAGCCGTTTATTAGAACATTTATAAAACTATAACTGCATGTCATGGTTTCCCAAGAGAATTACAGCTCATTTTCTTCAACGTGGTGAGCTACCACGCTGTCATTTGTTACTCGAGTAAAAATCTGCTAAATTAAGAGAATAAATCCAAGTTTGAAGGACTAAAAGGTATGTTATAGCGCTGAAAGGTATTGTCTTCCATTATATTAATTTGAGTAAAAGACCAATAAATCTACCTTAATTGCAGAGAATCCATTAAGTGAACATTTTAAGCAGTAATATAATATTTTATAAACCTTTACGATGTACACTGCCATTTTGAGAGGCAATTGCTGATCTGATTCGATATCGACACCGTCTTTCTAAGAACATTTTAAGCCCTTGTCCTATTACAACTACATTTATACATTCTACAGAGAAATTTTTCCCACTCTTCTACAAATTTCAATTTGAATCTGGACCTTGATTCGCACGGACGAAGGTCCACCGGATCCTTAAAAGAAAAGTTTACGGTCACTCAGACAGTTCTCTGCTTGTTTGCATATCCGTGCGGACATTCCAAGTCGTATAACCGCGGTTATTACGCACGTCCGGGATGAGAAAAAAACTTAATGCGACCCTACGTGTCAGCGCTTTAAGATGCGTGTAAAGGCCAGCGTAATGGACGGTGAGGGTGAATTAGGGAGAGGAGGAAACGCGATGAGACGGAGAGAGGGAGAGAGAGGAGATAAGAGAAAGGAAGGAGGAAAAGTGAGAGGGAGGATGTTAAGTAAGGAAAGGGAGAGGCAATGAGGGGGGAAGGGGAGGCAGAGAAGGGGAAAGGGGTGGAATGAGGGGAGAGAGGGGGAGGGATGAGGGGGAGGGATGAGGGGAGAGAGGAGGAGGGGTGAGGGAGAAAGGGGGAGGGGTGGGGCGAATGAGGCGTACGTGCCGGCGTAGCAGCATCCGAGTAACGAGACAATGAAAGATTGGTGGTAAGAAAAAGGAGGCGGAGAAAGGTGGGAGGGGATATGAAATATAACATGATGATCCAAACGGAACTTACGATGTCTATTTCCCATTTAATCATTTATTTAATACTTATTTGCTTTAACAGCTCTAAAATCACCGCTCTTTGTTTACCTAAATTTCATAATTTATCGTAATAAAATATTCCAAATACTTTCGAATGGAAAACTAAATTGAACACGAATTTGCGTGGTAAAAATAACACGTGTGTACTAGACTAAACATTTTCCGAGTCCAACAATAGTTGTTGCTATGGCAACACTCTCGTAATGAGTGATAAAAACTGCAAAAACGCCAGTATTTACGCCAAAATCTAAGAAATACAATCGATAAGCAAAGTTCTGCGATGCAAATTAGAATTTTCATCCCTTTTCTCAGAGAATAGTACAAAACTCGCTCCGATATTGCAATTCTAAGATATTTTAATGTGCAAGAGAATATTATCCTGCACGATGGATTTCAGATTTCCATGTCAACCAAACAAGAAGAATATTTCCTGAAATCGAACCCAGGACTTCAATCTTCGCAACAAAAACTATCCTCGGGAGCACGGCCGCAGTAGCAAGAGATTCCCACCAAGTGTCATGAAAATCGGTATATTTGTTCAAAAGTTAAGAGAGACAGACAGACGGGCGGATGGACAGACAAACACGACGACGAAACTATAAGCTTATTTACATTCTGGAAAGTTGGCTAAAAAGGTATCTAGGTGGGAGAGAGAGAAAGGGAGGTGGAGAAAGGGCTTAAGATTGAGGACGGTGGGAAAAAGAATGGCGGAGGAAAGAATAGATTCGGATAGACGGAAAACAAGATGCACGTCTTTATTCCAGCGAGATATCAATAACGCGACGGGGTCCAATTTTGCACTTGACGCATACCCATCGCGTTATTGACAGTAGCCTTAAAAAAATAATATGTGCTAGTGTTCATCGAGAAAAGAGGTACTTTACCAAGAGCGGGAAGTACGGAGAAGCAAAGGGTATTAACGTACGTGTGTACTTAGGGATACAGAACCGGAGAAGATGACCTAGAAACGGAAAAAAACTGTTAGAGTGAAAAATAAAGAAAAATGAGGGACACCGAGAGATATTAGAGGAGGTAGAGATGGAATGAATGGAGCACGAGAGAGTAAAAACTCGAAAGAGAGAGAGAGAGCAAAACAGGAGGGTAAATATAAGGGATCCGCATAAAGATAAGGGAGTAGGCAGAAAATGAGGCTCCCATAAGGGAGAGGGGTAATGAGAGAGGAAAAAGAAGATGAGAAAGAATAGGGCATAACAGGAAGAATTGGAACGGGCGGAGATGAAGAGGAGGGTAAAGAGAAGGCGGAGGAAGGAAGTAGATAAGAGCGGGAGAAGACAGAATAAGAAACGTTGCGGTGGAGAATATACTAAGGGATGGTTGATAAGGAGATAGAGGTACAGGAGGAGGGAGGCAGCGAGAGAGAGAACGAGAGAGAGAGGGGGAGGAGAGGATGGGAATTGGGAATCGGATGGGATATAAAGGGAAGAAGGGGGGTGTGCCGGTTCCCTTTTTCGTGGAATGGTCTTGGGTGCGTCGGCGCTCGGCCCACAACGCGCATGCCCGTCGGAGGAGACCCCTGGACCCGGGAACGAGGGAAAGAGATAGAGAGCGAGAGGGCGAGGGGAGTGGAAGAGAGGGATGGAGGGGAAGGAGGGAGGAGGCGAGGGGAAAGGGGCGGGAGAGTGAGAGAGAGCGAGAGAAATAGAGAGAGAGAGAGAAAGAGAGCGCCAGGGGGATGGTGCTTGGCAGTCGAGGGAAGGTTCCGGGGGTGTGATAGCGCACCCTGAACTACACCCGAAACATCCCGCTCTTTTCTCTCAACTCCTTCTCTCTATTTCTCTCACCCCCTCCCTTACACTCCAACCCTCTCCCCCTCTCTTCTATCTATACTCCGCTTGCAGTCTTTCGCACTTGGATTGACTCTTCGCCTGAGAAGAGAGAGAGAGAGAAGAGGTTAACGGCAAAAGCGACCCGCTTCTGTGCCCCGTGTGTTATACTCTCGGTGTCGGCGAAGGAGTGGGCGTGCAAACGAGAAAAGATAGAAGCGGAGAAGCCTTTTCTACGGTGAGGAAGAACAAGAGGAGGAGGCGCGTGAAGCAGGTAGTGGGAAAGGGGGGAGGGAGAAGGGGAGGGGAGGTTGTATCGAGGGGAGGGGTGGGGGAGGAGGGGGGGAGGAGGGGGAGAGGGGGCGGGTCGTGCCGAGGTATCCCTACCATCCGGTGTCAACCGGTGAAGATTCGGACCTACGTCCTCGGACATCGCCCGGTGTTTCGTGAAAGGGTGGTTTTCAGACTTCTGGTGCGAAGTGGTGATATCTTCGTCTCTCTCTACCTATGTACGCCGATGATGTTGTTTTGGTGTCCAGCGGGTTCATGCAGAGGGTTGTGGCGCGCCCGAGGAGCGACGGGGTGTTGTTCCCTGGGCGACGGTTTGGTTTGTTTGTTGTGAAATCGACGCCGTTCCGCCGGGATGAGATGGGATCGAGTTGGCGATAATAATAATAATAAAATAAAAGAGGGAAGCGTCCCGTTTCGAGAGGAGTCCTAGAAGAAAAGGGAGGAGGAGGAGAAAGAAAGGAGGGAGGAGAAGTTATAAATAGGCTGTCCAACTAATCTCTCGTGATACGGAGGTATCCAGGTGGCCACATCGCAAGCTCGGTGGTTCTTTTTTGCAGTCGTCGAGGAAGGAACGACCTCGTGCATATTTTAGTCGAGTAGGTAGGTGTAAACTTCCTCTGACGTTTTCAAGTGTTGCTCTTTTTTATTGACGCTCCGCTTTTAATAGTCGTTTTTTAGTGTTATTTTACGTTCGACGTGGATGTCATTTCCATATGCCCGTTGTCGTAAATTTTTTTGATCGAAAATTTAAATGCTTTCGCTTAAGTGTTGTTTGAATATAAGTGTGTCGTTTGAAACATCTTTTGCGATTATTTTGGCGTTTCAACGGTGGTGAAGAAGGAATAAACTTCGTTGCTCAAGGCAGTGTGATTTTTCCTGGTGATTTTTCCTGCCCGTTATCTGTTGGTGAAGAGGAAATAAAATAGCACCATACTCTTCGCAATATTAAAATTCCTCAGATAAGGTTCGCCCTGAATAAATTTCGTTGTCACAATCCTCAAAGAAGGAAGGACATCAACAACAATAACAAAAAAGTGCTTCGATAAAAGTATTATTTCGAGTAGAACCGATTTCGTGGAAGGGAGTGATTTGATCGAGAAGACATTGTGTACCAACGTCACGAAACCGGAACACGGGTCAGGACATAAAAAATAACTTAGCTCGGAATGAGTGAAGGCGAAAGATTCAGGAGATGCTAACTTACTGAAAAGCCTCGACAATCGAGTATCTAGCCATTACAAGGGTCGCAGACTCGACCCCACGTGAAAAAACAAAGAAGCAGCTTTCGGGGCATCGGCTGAGTCTCACCTGGGGCCTCCCCCTCCCCTACGTGTCCCAGATGATGCTCGGAACGCGAGTAAACTCGCGTTCCATCGAGGTCGCGCTGAGAGACGATTTCAAACAGTTGCACTTATTGCGGGAGTGAGGAAATAAGGAGTTAGGATATGAGCTTTTACATCCATCTCGAATTCCCGGAATTCATACGTTAAATGAAGTTTCCGGATTAAAGAATAGCCGGATCTGCCAAAAGGGAGAGCCAGTTTTCAAGTAAAACAACCGGAACGAATAACAATTCTTCTCTTTCTGATAAAAAAATACATTCAGGCTGCACATCGCTGTAACCGAAATAGAGGCGGTCTTAAGAAAGAATCGAAAAATCCTCGATCGCCTTCTAGATTTTTTATTTAAAAAAAGGTTAATTTATCCATCCATACGGATATATACAAGACTTCAACCACTTAATCGTCTAAAGAAAACAACGAACATCACCATCGAATGCAGGCTGGGATAACTCGCTAAAATTGCTTGAAAAAACTCATTAGTCGGGAAATTTAAGTAGTAACAAGTCTCATCGATCAATAATCGCGCTCATTGAATTCAATACCGGTCGGATACCATACGTCTAAAGTTTTGCTTCAGGCGATGGATATCGACAGGTAGACGTACGAAGATCAACCATCCCTTCTTCCAATTATTTTTCATTGAAACCACGAACCTAAAAGACGCCTGTCGCGCCAAATAAGGCGATAACAGCCCGGAAAATATACAACCACCCATCGCCTTAACATAATCCTCCTCTCCAAAGGTCGCCGTAAAAAGGAAACATCTTTTTTTTAGGAACTTGATTCCGTTAGGTCCAACCAAAAAAAAACGGAAGAAAAAGTCAAGACACGAAAAACATTTGAAGAAACGAAGAGGAATCGGTTTACTCTTGGAAAGAAGCACGGATCAAGATACAGAACGAGATAAAAAAATAGGAAGGTTACGAAAAGGGAAGGAAAAAATAGAAAATCTCCCGGCGGTCACCACTCGTTGAACCCGGCTCAAGAGAGAGAGGAAGGAAGGAGATAACGGACATGAGGCTCGAGATTATCTTCCCTTTCCCTTGATTAATGCACGTTAGAGACTCTCCTAGAGTTTAAGTTAGGAGATCACCTCGCGAAGAGAGAAAAAAGTAAGACCACGCCCACTCGAGAAACGAGCGAACGGAACATTTTTCTCCTCTCCCGAATTCCGTTCGACTCTTACGTGAAGGGAAACGGGAGTGGCACTGGGAAATAGAGAGAGAGGAAAGAGAAAGGGAAGAGGACGGAGGAAGACAATCCGAGAGAAAGGTGAAGAGAGCACCGTAACCCGGGAATAACGTAGCAACGGATGGACATCCTGTTTGCGTGTCGAGTGCACGCGTACCTAGACGGTGGAGAGAGGTAGAGAGGGAGGTTACGGAGGGGAGGACAGAAGGAAGGGAGGGAGGAAGGAGAGGGAGGGGAAGGAGGGAGGGAAGGAAGGGAGGGAAGGAAGGGAGGGGTAGCAAGGGGGTGGTGGGAGGGAGAAAGGAGAGGTGGAGGACGTCGGATCCGTAGCGGGATGCCACCGAAAGAGAGGCAAGTACATTTGATGTGTTGTGGATGGAGTGACGATGTAGCAATAATGCATGCGACGGGTTGTAGCGTGACCTAAAGAGAATGAACGGTGAAAGATGAAAGAGGTCTTTGAGTGGATGGGAGAGGCGTGAAAGGTGAAAACGGAGATTATATCTGCATGTGAGTGTTTGAATGCAAGTGGGTATGTGCGCGCTGAGTATGTGTGTGTAAGCCAACGTTGAGTAAATGCTGCCGGGAGATGGGGATGCGTGGCGCTTCTTGCGGGAAGCAAAAGGTTATCTTCTTTGAGGGAAAGAATATTTTTCAATGCGTCCAGCTAATGATAATGAACCGTGGTTAACTAAAGGGCTAACTAAAGGGCAGTGGCGAGAGAAGTAACAGTACTGTATTGGGAAATGGCGGAAATGTACGCCACAAGTTGATTTATTTATAACTTACATGTCTAAGAATGGTGCTTGGTTGGTGTAATTTATGAGGCAAAACGGTAATCGCTCGAGCCAATTAAAACACACCAAGCTATTCAAGAATTATACTAACGAGATAAAAAACGTGTACATAAAACGTTAAGTATTGATGCTTTGAATTAAAAAAAGTAATCCGAGTAACGGTTATAGTATTATTTGTAATAAAGCGGAAATCTACTTCAATACCTTTTATTACTTCAAGACGCGAAAATTCCAGAAACCCTGGAAATATTAATTTAAATAGAAAGAGTCGTCTCTTTTCTTTTCTCCCCATCATGACGTAACTTTCTTTGCAAGACTTGAGTCCACTCGCGAAAAAGAAGTGAACACCAAACGTATTTATACCGACGGAGAAACGTCAGCGTTGATTTTTTTCAAGCGAGCGAAACGCCCACTCAATGCTTAAAAAGACAACATCCTTCGAAACATTTTACGGGCATCGGCTGATATATTGTATCAAAAAAGAGAAACGATTTCTCTCTCTTTGCTTTCGATGCGAACTTTTTTTTATATCTTAACCTTCAAAAAGGAGCGTATAAGTCGCGGGGGCGATACATCAGGGCTTCTGTCTCGCACAGAAGACACAAATCGTAGCAACTAAGCTATGATCTTTCGAAAAACATTATGGTAATGAGGCAGAAGAAAGGTGTTCGCGCCATAAGGACGGGGAAGGAATGAAGTGGAAAAAGGGGCGTGGAAAATAAAAACGAGTGAGAAAAAAGATGGGCCCGAAGCTCGAAGAAATAAGATCGTAGAGAGTTTCAGGTAGGTAGGTCGATAAGTGAAGAGAAATGAGGACGAAAGAGTGTGTGGGATTGAAGTAGTAGAAAGTGAGAAAGAGAGAGAGAGAAAAGAGGGAGAGTAGGAAGGGGAATGCTTTTTGAAAGTGGAAGTTTTGAGGGTCAGCGGTAAGAAAGGGAGAGGAAACGAGGGAAAGGGAAGGAGAGACGTACGCATGATAATTATACGGAGAGAGATAATGATGGGAGTGAGGGGAGGGGAATGTATGTAATGTAGAAGGCGGAAAGGAGTGGGAGGGTGAGGAGGTGGGTTTCTACGGAGAGGAGAGGAACAGTAAAAAGAGGGAAATGGAAGAGAATGGAAAGTTTCCGAAGAGGTGAGGAGAACGGACGAGGAGAAAAAGAAAACTGCACGGTGAGGCAACTAAAAGAGAGGATAAATAATTCTCGAGCTAAAACCAGTGTAAATAGAATTTATTCGTAAAAAGCAACAAATTCGGAAACATCATCTGGATAAATGAGAAAAATCAGTACGTACTTCTTTTCTAAAAAATGAAGTATCAACTACACAAATTAGAAAAATGTTCATATCAGTTGACACAAATAGAACTGAAGTTCAACCAATGAGCATTAAAACTATTTAAATGTGTAAGGAAACAACGCTTAAAATCAGGAGGGCGGAAATCTATGCGTAAAAACACCGGTAAGTAATCGCACTAAGAAAAATTATGAAATTGGAATCGGAAAAAAAACAGTAAGCAAGTTGATCGGCACAAGATCGTCGAAATCAATAGATATAGTACTGAATGAATCGGAAAGTTGGTCGCTTAAGCAATATAACGGCAA
This sequence comes from Tanypteryx hageni, assembly GCA_028673005.1. Taxonomy (NCBI): domain Eukaryota; kingdom Metazoa; phylum Arthropoda; class Insecta; order Odonata; family Petaluridae; genus Tanypteryx; species Tanypteryx hageni. Next base: position 99,911,114 of record CM054116.1, read on the forward strand.
TCTCATTCTCCAGGAATTTTCTGGTGATGAACGTGTTGCTAAGTGGTAAAAATCACCCCAATAAACGTCCTCACCGAGGCAAAGACGTGGAATTTATCTTGCTTTGTCTCAAATAATTGGGATACCTAAACTTTCATTTCCACCTTGTAAAAGAAAGTGGATGAGAAATATACGAGGAAGAGAAAGGGAAACAGAGAAGTGAGGAGAAGTGTGTGCCTTGCAGAGACAGAGCAGTCGGCTGGGACGAAGGGAGAGACAAAAGCGGATAGGATAGAGTGAGGAAGGGAGGGAAGGGTGAGAGAATGTGTCGCGGAGAGAACGGGAGGGGGAATTGGGGAAGGAAGGGCCGCCGGGGGGGAGGAGAGGCAGGAGAATAAAGAGAGGAAGGAAGGGGAGGGGAGCTGAGGTGGGGAGAATGGTGGATGATGGATCGCGTTCGGTGGCGATGGGTCTGGTCGAGGGGACAATGACAAAGTGCACGTCGAGCGGTAGAGATCAACAGGAGAGAGAGGGGGAGGATGGAGAAAGGGAAGGAAAAAGGGAGGGAGAGTGCGTGCGTGTGGGTGTTTGAGGGTAATGGTTACCGGCTGAGAGAGAAGGGAGAGGTGAACTGAGGCAGAGAGAGGAGGAGACGAGAGACGAAGAAAGTCAAGTCAAGGAATGAGGAGAGCAGCGAGAAGGATATCAGCGCAAATAAAATAAGGGAGCCAAAGAAGACGTGAGGGAGAAAAGGGGAGAGAGAAAGTGTGAGATGCCTTTCGAGTTTTTTTCCAAAGGAAAGTCCGGAATAAAAATGAAAAAAGTGGATGTGAATTTTAATTTCGAATCGTTCAGATACGGAGAAATTGAGTTCTGTAGACTGAAGGAAACGATTTTAATTAATTCACGCTCATTTTTTAACTAGGGGACTTATTCAGAGATTCGGCGGTGACATGTTACGAAGTTTAAATTGAAAAAAATCGCGCTAGTGGAGAGAATTTAGATTTACCCAAGGAAATGGTGACATTAAAAAAAATAGTCTTCATGTTTGCGGATCATGATAGAAATTAATCAAATAAAGATTACATCAGATTTATAGTTTCCCCTTTTTGTTTTGGCACTGAAATTTGTTTCCTAAATATACAAAATTTAAGGATAAAAAATCACGTTAAGAGCGATTTTCAAAAGGGAAATACATACATTTTTACAAAACAAAATCATCGCGCAATTGAAAGTGAAATAAATAACCAACTCCGAGATTTGGAGGTCGCTAGGAAGTTAAAATTGCTTAACTTATGAAATATATAGGCCGCAATACTTAGACTAGAATTCACGAAATGTATCATGATATTTACAGTCAAGTCTGCTCTCATTAAACTTACTTTTCACGCGTCGACATTAGTTCCTGGATTTAAAAAAACGTTTTCTGATATCTCAATGAAGGGTATAATTTAGCTGTTTCCCCGAAAGATATATTCAAAATTTACGCCAAATAACGATATATCTTTCAAATGAAACCTTTCCGGAATAATAGTCAGCGAAAAAAACATATAACTCGTCGGATAGTCCATCTTAAAAGCATAATTGTTGAATTAAATTATGATAATCCACTTGGTGAATCATGTAAATCACATTTGATCTCCCTGCATTCAACTTGATCCCTTTCTCCCTCACCTCAACCTTCCACCCGCCCTCCTTCCTCCCCCACCTCCCCTCCCTTCGTCGATCTCCATCGCTCTATCCAAAACCCATTCCCTTCGTTTCCTTCCGCCACTCCCTCTCTCAAGCAACTCCAATTCGTCCCCTCTCTTTCACTCCCTTCCGCCCGCTTCATCCACTACCTACCTTCACTCTTTGCCCCATGTCCTGTCACGGTCCCTGCCATCAAACGAACCCCTTGATTAAAATGAAGCCTAATTTTTTTATGCTAAGAGTGAGCGCTGAGATAGTCCCTTACCCGAGAGCTTGAAAAAAAGTAAGCCTCCCTTCAGATACAACATCCAAAAGAGAGTAGCGCTACAAGGGTCGACATTTTTTTTCGAAATAAAATACTTCGACGAAATTACTTATAGGGATGATATTTTTGGTCTCGATGAACTCGAATACGATTTTGGATGAGAAAATGAACTTTCATCGGAAAATTGTGTTACTAGTCCCTACCCGTGGAAAAATCGCATCGAAAAAAGCTATGGCGAATATTTTTGCGATTCGAGGAGATAAGTGCGATAAAATAAGGTCATATCCCAAATACTTAACTTTACGTACTAATAATTGAAATAGATTCATTTCTTAATTACAGAGCTACTCATGCTACTTCAAAGAATTTGGAAGGGTATTATACTTTGAGCTTTCCAGTGCCATTCAAGTAGGTCTTCAATTGCTCATTTTTAACTTATTTTTAAATATATAAAAATAAAAATAACGTGCCTGCCAATCCCCTTGCAAGGGAGTTTCAATAACTTAAAGGAGATGAAAGCGATAAAATACAGAGAGGTGGTGTTCCAAGAAAATTCGGCACGTTAGTCATTTTTACCACGCACGTGGCTCAACTCCGTACTAAAAACACCTTCCAACCACAACCTAACTTCTCGTCCTTTGCATAAGATTAGTTTAAAGAGTTTCATTAACTGATGATGACGATATTTGAGCCGAAGCCGGTCGTTTTTTATGTATCTTGTGCAAAATCCCAACAAAATGGAACTTGGCCAAGTTTATTTCCTTCACATTTCCTAATATGGAGTTCCACCACGTGAAGGCTTCTTCGGTAAATTTTAAAAGAGAAAAGAATAATTCTAAGCCACATAACATTACCCGAATAATCATCCATGCAAGCTCATCACGTGTACTCGACCATCCTTAAAATTCGTCACCCAAAAATTCATGGAACAACACTAAACAAAGTACGCAATGGGAGAACTTTTCAGGCACCATTAATTGGCCCCTCTCTAACTAGACAAGCGAAATGATTTTCTTCACTTCACCCTTATTTCTCCATCGGGAATTCCTATCGCCGTGGCGAGCCAAGGAGGCGTATCGGTTTCCACTCTTGCGCGCCGGACGGCGAGGAAGGCAAATCGAGTGACCGGGTTGCCGTCAAGGGCGGGAACACTTCAGAGAGGTCTTTCGACACCACGGATACAACACGTCATCGAGTTGACACATGCCATCCATTCCAAGGGATGTCAAACGAGAAAACACGAACACATGCGCTCCAGAAACGTAGTCGTTTCTGCGCTCCCCTTTTGTTTCGTTTCTGCGCTCCCCTTTTGTTTCGTTTCTCTTGTCTAACCGTTCGATTTTACGACCCGCGCCTCGTTCCAAACGAGAACATGAATCGATATCGTCGAAATAAAACCAAAAAAGATCCCTCCTCCTCCTTTAGATTTAATTATGCAGCAAACTGATTTTAAATTACCAATACAAATAGACCGAAATTGCTTTTTCGGTATAAAGAAAAAAGAATGTTCTGGTAGCGTTTATCGTGTAGGGCAAAAATTAGTCTTGAGACGAGGGATTAACTTCAGATAGCGTTTTCTAAACAAAACCCTTGAACTACAAAGCTTTAACGTTATAAGTTTAAAATGACCTGAGTGTTTGCCATCGCTTAGTCCTTAGTTAGTCCCTCAAAACTTTAGCATATAAATGAGACAATTTCCATAAAAGAACAAGGCGAGAGAATAAAATTAATAAAAGCCTTTGTTTAGTTTTATACGGACAAAGGCAATTAAAACTTCGAAGGGGCTTCGGAAAAATATTATAACCGAAACGCTTCAACGCCCTTCAAACTATCGGATCCGACCTTAACGCCTCTCTTAGCTCTTTTTTTTCTCCTCCGCGACGTCGACTATTTCGAGAGCAGCACAAAGTTCCTTTGATTGCTGGAATAAAGCATTCGAATTGTATCTCCGCCTGAATATCTCCAGCGATGCGGATTCCCATCAAGAGGACGAGGAGGAGAGAGAGGAAAGAGGAAGGGAGAGGAGAAAGAAGAGGGAGAGGGATAATAGGAGGGATGGAGGGAGAGAAAGAGAGAGAGAGAGAGGTAAGCGAGCGAAGCGCGACTAGAGGATTAAGATTATTAATTGGAGCACAGAGTAGACTAAATCCGATCAGACACTTAGTTAATTTCCGAAAAGTTTAAAAGCGAAAACTTTATGAACTTAATAATTTGTCAGGCGTGTAGAATTTAATATCGTTTTTTCCATTAAACGCCCTCCCGAGCGATTAAGCAAGTTATCCATTCAATTAAGAATTTTGAAATTCTGATCGCGCCGGATTCTCCTTTCTCTCCCTCTTTCTTGTCTCCCGGTTGTTTTTTTGGCATGTTTCATAGAGTGGATAACGTATTCTTGATGGGGTAAAAACGTGTATAACTCAAACCGAAATGGTCGTGAACACTCGGCCAAAAAAGCACCGGGTTGAAGTTCCTGACGTGAAATAATTCGAATTTCACTGCACTGTTTCTTATCCAGGCCAAAAAAAGAAACAAATTGTATTTGCGGTAATTTCATTATCACTCGCTGTTGAAATCCCTGATTCTTCTTCGTCATTTGCGAGTAATTTTTTATACGGTAAACACTGGATATACGGGATGCCACGGGGCCGAGTTCATTCCGTTCAATCGGATTATCTGGTTGATCGATATGTTTGTCTACAGATACACGAATGAAAAAATAAGTAATACTAAGAAAATAAAGGAACGCTTAAGGAAAATTCTAATTTAATATTATTGTACTAATTAAGTAAGGAAGATCGAATAATACTGTACTACGGATTAAAACACCAGTTATAGGAAAAGTAAATATCGTACAGATGTACGAGCGTGATGCAGTAAAAAAAAACTTTTAAGTTTTAAAAATTCCGATTATTTGAAATTCGTTTAATCGACAGTTGACCGTATTTTATTATAAATAATTTAAAGTTCAATAGCAATAGCATTCGAGCCTCTATAATTCGAACTTGAAGAGACGACAATTTTGCATTGGATAAATCACGTAAAGGACTTCAAGTCTACGTCGAGAAATACTAACGGCGAAAAAACTAACTTCGAGTATTCCAAAATAGGACTAGTAGTAAAGGATCCACTTATTAAAAGAGTCGTGTTTACACAAAATCAATTGAGAAACAACGCAAAATTTGGCACAATTTTTCATGTGATTCCAGTGTCGCATAACAAAATGCTCGAGATATCTTATGAAATGGGTGCTACTTTCCAGACAATAATAAAAAAGTGTATGGAATATTGATGGCGGACGTTTGTGTGGACAGCCATGATAACAATGCAAAGCAGACGAAGTGCCAAGCAAGAGCCGTTAACACCGATTAGGGCTTCTTTTGTTTCAGTTTTTTTGTCTATGGAAAATGAAACCAACGCAGGGTCCGGTAATAGCCACTTTGCTCTGAAAGTGTGCATGATAATAACTTTCCAGTAGGTAGCCCAGACTCATTATTTAAGTGTCAGCAGTATCAAATCATGAGGATTGTATGTATTTTGCGCATGGGTAGTTATTGCGACTCATAGTAAAACTAAACGGAAATCATTTTTATACGCAGAACTTTAAGCATAGGTAGGAACAATCCGTCACAGAAAGTTTAATTACATACCCGTTAATTAGCTGGGAATTACATGTCAATATATTGGTAATCCTATTTCATGTCAATAGATGCCTGAAGGTCGAAGAAACTTTAGATTTTACGAGTGATAGCGCACTTTAGTTTGATCAACTTGATTGGAATTTACGAGGTCTTATCTCTCAATTTACGCATCTATGCCAAACGGTAGTCTCTTCTTAAATTCGTTTAACATTATATAAGTTTAGCTTATAAATAATGTCTGTTCCCGTCGGTAATCATTCTTGCCACCTATGACTGGAATGGGAAACTAACACGTCATCGATCTTCATCTCTTTTACGGAGCTTCCTGATGTGATTAAGAGCTGAAATTTTGTAAGCATACATATAGATCAGGGATGGAAAACCTTTTTTGCTCAAGTGCCAAAATTACAAAAAATGGCTTTCCCTTTCTAACTTGTGCGCCAATTTAAAATACACTCAAAAAGAAATCATTTCATGATTTAAGTACTACAATAATTAATTCCTGGACTTAGAGCTCATAACACGATGTATTGGTCATATAAAATTCAGTTTATCATCTAAAAAGACTCACTGTCAGCAACCATTTATGGCTGGAAAACAAATATGGAGTAACATGAATCTCGTCCTAGACAAAAAATCACTATTAGACAGTTATTTTATCAAAATAATTGCAATATCGCTATAAATAGCATTTTATATTTTGTCAGAAATGGAAAATATTAAAGACATACTCAAAAAACAATTTTTTCTGTTACGTGCCACCAAAAATCGTCTCGCGTGCGATACGTTTGGGATTCCAGGTATAGATGATCACAGTGTATGACCCAAAAAAGGTATATCTGGGAAAGGTGGCACGAGTTTGATTCCAAGAACGTTTATTTTTTATTTTGATTAAAACGTGACTGTAGGATAATTTTCTTATTCGCCTTAAAATTGTTATGAATCGAAACCCTTATGACTGTATCTCAGAAACCTCCCCTTAAAAATAAGTTTGAATCCGAAAAAAACGAGAGTTTTAACATCATCGTATCATTTTCTCGCAAACCAATTAATTGTACATTCCCGCCAAATACATCTACGATAAAACTAATTGTATTTTTTTAATATGAAACTTTTTTTACGGTAAGTGTGAATGGAGATGCTAAAGCAACTAAGTTGAGTTTGAATAAATATGAACGTCAATATTAGGAATAGTAAGTCAACAGGCAACCAATTTACTAAGCTCCATTCCTTACACGTATTTTAATATAGTAATTATACATATTCGTTTAAACAAAAATCAAAAGAAGAGCTAAGCGATCCGTCAGGCGTAGTTGGGTACCGAAGAAAGGCCAGGGGTGGAGTCCCTAGTGTATACTCAAGTTTGAATTTGAGTAACGTACCATACACTAGTAAGCTGTGATTTGCTTACTTAATTCGATTGCGGTTTCGGAGATCCCATTAACTAATTGCTGTCAGTTATAAATATTTACCTCCCAAACATCTGCCTTTTTCTACAAAAAGATAAAGAGATCATTTTAGCGCGCAATGAGACTGGGCGAGGCAATAATATGGGAGAGAGCACAGTGACAAAATATTTTTTGTAAGAACATTGCTTCCGGCATACTTTTGGCATAAAAACAAGGATTCTCGGATGGCAATTCACAAGTCTTCCTTCTCACTTGAAGAAATGTAAGCCCAAGCAAACGAATTTTAATGAAAATCGAAACATTTCTTTGTGTTATTTATTGCAGCAGACTGATATTTCCCGTTATATGAAACAATAATAAAATGAAAATTTGTATGCGCTAAAAATCAGATACGCCTACACTTTTATAATTAAAATTCTGAATTATTAGATGAGAGTCACTGGAAAGGAATTACCAATTAAGATAATATATTAATGCTAATTGTGTTCATAAGCACGGCAACGTTTGCATCGAAAGTTCTCGTTTTTACACGAAGAAAAAAATAATAAAATTAAATATTTTAAACTATTTAATTTTTTGTTACTTCCTAAAACACTTAATGGCAACTTATTATCTAAATAAATCACAATAAAAGAAATCATAACGATAAACGATAAAGCGAAGTTATGGTGAAAAGGTGATCTCTAAAATTTGATATAGACAATTTCATCTTTTTCTGTATAACTACCGTCTCTAAACCTTTTCTGGTGGAGCCTTATCACTATTAGTATATTTAGACTTGATTTTTGCTAATATGAAACCTCAGAATCCCTTGGAAACTTCTAAAGTATACACTTATCCGGCTCGTCGAAGCTCTCTTGACTTCCAATGTGGCCCCCAGAAGCATTCACAACTACGAATGCGGCCCGTCGTCTAAAAAGGTTGGGCTCCACTGCTATGAACGGTTCAAAAATCTGTTTTGATAACGTTAGCATGTGAGACTATTAAAAAACAATAGAAAGATAACGAAAAAATAAGTATATACATATATTCAGATTGTGCTTGACATTTCAAAATATTTTATAAGACCACGAATATTTGTAATGACTAATTTAAAAATTGTAGAAGGAAAATTAAGCACTATTATAGTCTAAATTAGCTTTCATAATTTATCGTTACAAAGCATTTTTGGTGATTCGATTTATGCTATAATAAGTTACATAACTTATTGTCCACAACCCACCATAGAATAGGCTGCGTGATAAAACCATATTTTGGCAAAGTATGACCAATATGTTTGTTGACCTTCATTGCAGATGTCAGTTTTATTGAAAGCAGCTATCTTTTTGAAAACAACAATACTATTTTATTACAGTGCCACTACTATACTGCTATGATACTACAACGAAATCAGTGTAATGATCCTTTCCTTGCTCTAAAAGATAATTTCGTGTCTGTTTAACATGGCTACAAAAGATTAACAATAATTTTCGCCCTAATTTCAAAATTCAAGTTGCCCAACAACATTAACGGAATAAAACAGGCAGATCGGAAACTTCAAATGAGTTGAAGAACTCGGATTAACAATTGCATTTAACTTCTCCCTAAATTGGCACTATTATACCCTTTCGATCCTCAAAAAAGTAACCATATGCCTCATTCTTAAAAAACCTACATAAAATTCTTTTTTTATTTTTGAAATAACTTTTAGGCTTTATCGGCGACTATTTAAATCATATTAACATTAAAATTTAATTTAACAATTTTATGTGTACATTTGTCAAAGTGCTGAGTTTTGCATCTCATTTCTAAGCTATGTAAAAATGCCATTTCACTGTGTACTTCATTGACTTTTGTGCCATTTATATGAGGAAAAATCCGTGCGTGCGATAAAGACCGCAGGTTTTTGAAGGAACTCAAAAAACCTTGATCTTGAAAAGGAAACTTTTAATGTGCTGGTTATTAAACCGTCCTTTTGTCCTGAATTGTTTTTGAGGAACTCTAAATCGGAAAAAATGAAATTATGAGATCAATCATTATAAGATCCGCACTTCATATAATGATGACTTCGCAATATGAAATCATCTGCTGCCTAACAAATGATCGATAAAAGTAAATGTAAGCTAAGTAATAAATATAAATAACCAGATTCCAAGTTTAATTAACGAGTATGTTTAGATAAAATAGGAATTCAAAATATTTTCAAGATTTTTTACCTCAACATGGAAGAGATTTTAATTTCCGTGAGTAGAGCTAATGCGTGTATAGAACAAAGACCAATCTAATAGTGCTATATCCAGATATTCTAATTTCGTCTTTTTAAGTGATAAAAAAGAATAAAAGAAAATTATGAGCTACGAACGACGAATCGCAGCTCTCGCAATGTTCTACACGAAAGCAGTTTTCCCTTAGAACAAAAGATTTTTAACTCCGCCCTTTGGATTCTCGCACAGAAAAGAATTTTATTTCCACAAAAAACCGCCAGCTGGGGAGCTGGGGCGGGGAGCGTCGTTATAGGAACAGTCTCAAGGGTTCTACACTTCAATAAAAACAAAACAATAATCCGAGACCAACTTTTCTTTCCACTGCTACGAAATTCTCAATACGCGCGACAAGAAATTTTTGATTTTTAAAGGGACGCTTTTATTTATTTTAAACAAAAGACGGCAAGAGAGCGTCTTCTCATTACGCTGACGTTCGCCAACACCTCCACCTCACCAACACCTCTTTCTCTTTACCATCTCTTTATTCGGATTACTTGCCTTCTCCCCCACCCCTTCCCTAACACTTCCCTCCATTCCATCTGCCCAAAAAACCTCTTTAATCACTCACTCGTTTCTCCGTGACAACGGTTAGAGGCACCAGTTGCCGCGACACCACGACTCATTTTCGCAGCGATTAAGTACAAGCAGAATGGACTCGTCATATGTCTCACGAATTTTCTGCATAAACATAAATTTTCTACGACAGAATAGAAGTCACGCTAAAATGCGAAGCATAAGCCCCGTGCTTATCCGCCTTTGTAGAGAGGTGGGTAGATAATCTGCCGTTCAAAACTAAGATTACGAGTTCGAATCAAGCTGTGAGTATGGATGTCCTTTTTGCTGTACATCTTTGCGAAAGATGAAGGAAGGGCGGTTGAAGAACCAAAGAAAATTACTCAACAACCCTCACGACATAGAATTGTCTGCTTCAAAATATTATTATCTCTTTCCCATAGCTCTCTCTCGCTTAAATCAATCTCTTCAGAAAACTCACCCCTTTTATTTAACAATGACATGGTAGAGAGATGAGAAATTTTTGTGTCTCTTAATACTGGGAATGTCGGTTCGACTCCTATGGACATATGTATACATGACAATCTTTGTTAGTCGCTATAAGCTTGTTGGTAAGGTCGTGAAGCCATAAGGGTTTATAAAAAAGTGAATCGAAAAAATATTTCGCCTTTCCACTCTTTTCTCCCTTTCGATTTATTTCTCTACACATCCTTCACCTGCTTGACTTTAGTGAAGATATTCCAAAGATGAGGATTTCTGAAAAAGCAAGAGAAACATTCTGCCTTGACCGGGAATCGAACCCGGACGGATATTCTAACCACTGAACTACCAAGGAAAACTATCTGCATACAAACGTCACCATTTGAGTTTATCTGGCCATCTCACCTTTGGGATGTAAATCGGTTTTCTTTGGGCGTCACTCATTGAGGACATTCGTTCGGGAGAAGTTGATACCAGCTTGGCTGGCTTGACCTCAGCGCGAGAAATACTCGATTCTGAAGCGGAAGAATTAGTCTGCCTCGGTAGTCAGTAGTTACGATATCCGCTCGGCAAGTGGAAGACCCGGATATGATTTCCGGACAAGTCAGAATTTTTCTCCGGCTTTTACAGAAATCTCCATGTCCAGCATATGCCCATCTGCGTACATACTTCACCAACACTTTCGTTTGTGAGATTCTGAAGAGTAAAACTGAAGTAAAGCTTGGACATGACAAGTTACGAGGAAGAAAAACCGTTTTCGGTGTTTTTTCGTGCATACTCGGCCGTTAAATAACTAAATTATGCTCGGCCTCAATACGATTTTGACGAGTAAGTATCGGAAAATTATAAAATTTCGCAAAATACAAATAGGACCGACCGGGCTGCAAAACCCGAGACTGGCCAGGCAAAGCACGGAAGCATGGTCATCCCACTCTATTCTTTTATTTTTTCCCTTCCATCGCAAACTAATTTTTGCTTCTCTCCACCATTCCTGCCACCCTGTCCGCCATCTCTCTCTACTTCGCCCTCTACTTTAACTTTCTCGACCACTCGCTTCCTCCCTCTTCCTTTCGCCTCCTCTTAACTGCTTCATCATTACCTTCTCTCCTTTCCTTCGCCTTCTTTCCCTTCCCCTATCTCCCTCTCCCACCTCCCTCACTCTTATTTCTCATTTCTATCTCTTCTTCTCGCTTTTTTTCCGCTCCGCGCGCTAATGCTCTCTCAAACACGCCCCAACGCCTTTCGCTCCACCGCACACTTCTTCGCATCTATTCCGATGAGGATGGATTGCGCAATACAACCCTCCTATCACCAGGACGACGTTCTAAAACCAATCAATTTCCCTCTCTTCCCTTTCCCCTCCCCTCCATTCACTCTCCCTGCCTCTCTATCTCATCCTCTCTCTCTCTTTTTCACTTGGATTTTTTTTCTTCGTCGTAATGGCGCGCAACAGCGCCCAATCACCCCTTTACGATATACTTTCTAAAATCCATCCTCTCTTTTTCACCCGATGAAAACCCTCGACTATGAAAGTCCCAATTACAGTAAAACGTATCATTTCTCGCTAACTTTCGTCTTGGTTATTCGCGCCAAATCTCCTCTTATCCTCCTCTTCCTTCTCCAACCCTACGGCAAACGACTCCTCTTCATTGGATTCTCTACGCCCCGTTTTAACTACCGTTTGACGACCGCCCTCTAGCATTACTCCACTTTGCTCTCATAAAAAAGCATTAAGACTCCCACACTTTCTGTTTTCCTTGAAAGAGACTTCGATGATCGCGGAGTCGACGTAAAACCCCCACCTCCCATTAGCTATTTATTTAATTGAGAAATTACCGGGGTGATCGTTTCAAGTGAGAATCCTTAATTCTAATAATAATTTCAGGGAGGAAAGAAAAGGAAGCGTAAAAACAGGTAACAACGTGCGTTGTTGTGTGTAAAATGCTGCCAACAATATATATCAATCGATTTTATTACAGTTTATGAAATGAAAACACTAAGTTTCACTATTTGTTATAATTTCACGTTATGAACGGAAAAACACTGTAATTTCCCACATAATACGGAATTATTTCACAAGATACCGCCATCAGCAGTTGATACCATTATTACAGTTTATTTTAAGAAAATTGTGTTTTGTAATAATTTTATTAAAATAAACTGTACAAGTTATTAACATAAGGGGTTCTCAGTTAAAATAATCACTCTATAAGAGTTTAACCGTTTAACCCGCTAGGCCCCTTCCCTCCGCACACACACGCGACCCGGGTTACTATGACGGCTGACAACTTATTCACGCGCATTGTTGGATCCATGTATAGGTGGCGTCGAACAACGTAAGACGATTTACCGAAAGGGAGAAAAAAACGCATCTGCATTTCATTCAACAGGAACGGCAACGGTTAAAACGGCTTCGTAACTTGAAGCTCGCATAACAAAGCAGCGGACTTTTCTAAGCACTACTCCTACTAGTTTGGAAACCCGAGAAAATCTCTCCCTAATTTTCCCGTGGAATACTCTGACCCCCTCCCACTAACTCTCTCCCTCCATCTCTCTCTTCCTCTTCCTCAACTTTTTCGTACTATTGAATCATCCCAAAACCCTTTTCCACGATCTGCCTTTTCTCAAAATTTCTTGTCGCCCCCATCCCTTATCCTCTCCCCCCACCTCGCCTTCCCTCTCATAATTCTCAGTCGATTTCTACCCTCTCTCGCAAAATCCTTTACCCTTTTCTCTCTCTCCCTACCCCTTTATTCTCCCCCACTCCCCTACCACCTTTTCTCTCCCTCTCCCTCCTTTTCTCTCCCTCCCTTTTCTCTCTCTCTCTTCCCTCTATCTCTTTTCTCTCTCACCGCCTCCCTTTCTCTCTCTCATCCTCTCCCTCGCTCTTTTCTTTCTTCCTCTCCCTCCCATTTCTCTCTTTCCCCTCCCTCCCATTTTTTCTTTCCCTTCTTGCCCATTTCTCTCTTCCCCCTCACTCATTTTCTCTCCCTCCTCCCTCCCTTTTCTCTCCCATCTCCTCCCTCGCTCTTGTCTTTCTTTCCCTTCCTCCCATTTCTCTCTTCCCCCTCTCATTTTCTCTTCCTCTTCCCTCCCATTTCTCTTTCACTCTCCCTCCCTTTCCTCTCCCTCTTCCCTCCCATTTCTCTGCCTTACCCTCTCCCTCCCTTTCGTCTCTCCCACTCCCTCTTTTTTCTCTCTTCCCCTACCTCCTTTTTTCTCTGTCCCCCCTCCCTCCTTTCTCTATTATGCCTTACACACAAACACTACATCCCCTTTCTTCTGTTCTTCACGCCGTCCCGTGTTCCCTTTCTCTCTCGCTTTCTCCCTTGCTCCCCTCATTACTCTCCACCCCATGACATCATCTCTCTCGCCTCCCCCATTCATCCCTCTCCCTCGCCACCTAACAACCTTTTTTCCGGGCGAATAAAAATTCTGGAAAGCTGAAGAAAAATTCCGCCTTGGCGGAGAATCGAACCTGGGTCTTCCACTTGCCGGGTGGATAATCTCCCACTGAACTACCCTGAGAGAAATACCTTGTTCTGAAACAAATACTATTCTGCCTCGGTGATTCAGTGGCAGTATATTTGCCGGAAAAGTAAAAGACCCTGGTTCGAATCCCTATCAAGGGAGTTTTTTCTATCCTGCTTTCCCGAATTTCTTCTTGTTAAGGGTAAAATGAATTAAGGGACTATACAGTCCTTATAGTCGGCCTTAATAAAGTCGTTTGTATGTCTAGTCTAGAATATGCCTGCGCGTATAGAGTTTAACACCAACAAAATCCTTTGTGTTCATTCTTAATTCCATCTAACTCCCTCCGCTCCTTTTACTGTGCCTCCTTTCTCCCCTCTCCCTTTCACTCCCAATTCCTTCCATTTCCTCCAGCTACCTCCAGCTCATTTTCTTGCTTCCGATTATTTCTCTCTCTCTCTCTTTATCCCATCCCACTCCCACCTTTAAAACCACATTTTATCACGTCCCTTGGGACCCCCTCAGTTTCTCCCACTCTTTACATCGCCCTCACCACCGACTCTCATTGTCTTCTCCTCCATCACATCCACATTCTCTCTCTCTCCCTCTCTCTTCCTCCCCTCCTTCTCCTCCCTCTCTCTACTACTCAGTGCCTGTTATTCCCCCTCCCTCCCCTCCCCTTCTGAGTTTGTCTCACTCCCTCTCAAAATCCTCGCTCCCTAACTCCCTCTGCTCTTCGCCGATGCTCCGGCGAAAATCAATAGAAGATATTTACTTCCGGACTCCGCTCTTAATAGCAAGATTCCAGCGAATGGACAATGCGCCAAAACTCATTCTGCAGCTATCGTCACCACGCAAGTGAGCACTCTCTCATATATATCTCTTCCTCATCTCAATGTTATCATTAACATCTTCATCTGGTTTCATACCATAACATAAAAGATTGGAATCAAAGAGTCAGTCAACGATACATCTATCGACAACAACAAAACGTAGGGTTGCCATATATTTTAAAACACAAATCGGGGCATTTACACTAAATCAAGCATTTTTGAAATAATAAGTCGGGACAGTTCTATAAAATTAAATTAACGGCATAATTATATTTTAAAAAATAAAAAGTACTGATTTATTCATAAATATTTTTACAGACATTAAAGTTAAACACACATTAAAGAAATGATTTTGAAGTTAAATTGATTATAAATATTTTAGGCTTGATGTGGCTTCTTCTAGTATTTTCTTACCAGCTTCTGTATCTAGATATAATCGAAATTCCCTACAACTCCTTTGAAAGTATTTCTTAATCATATGTAAGTTCAGCTTCTAAATTGGGTATCAATAGTTTGTTTTGTCTTTCCTGCACGCAACAGCCATCAAACTATATATTCTTGCACTCGCTGCATTCTTATGTGGTAATGATAAAACAAACCTGACGATTTTTAACAACTGATTGAAAAATTTAACTCATTTCTCTGCGACTGTTTTAATTTGAATATGATTATATTATATATTCCGATTACAATTTTGAGTGTAGAACAATTTGCTTAAAAAGCGGGACATACAAAAGATAAGTCGGGACGCGACAAACACGTTAACAAGTCGGGACAATCCCGCGAAAATAGGGATGTCTGACAACCCTAAACAAAAGAGACATTTCTCGTTTTAAAAAAACCTTAAATGACCCAGGGAAGTCAGGTATGTTTTTAAGTCACGACTTTGGAAATGTAGATTGTAGACTACACCCATCCGTCACTTTGCAATGTACATCTTTTTCTGGATAAGACCGTGTAAAGAGAAACCTCGCAAAGCGGGGTAGGTTTCTAAAAAGGAATACATGAGATTACATTTGAGAGCCATACTCCACATACAACAATTCAGTTGCATTGTAATCACCACCTCTTCCTTTATCCATTCTTATAAACTCCGAGTCTGAATAAAACATATTATTCTTTTTAACACAGCGAAACAGTTTAAAAAACATTTTAGAGCAAAATTCATGGCATGTCAATTCGTGGAAATTCTCTTAAACCAAAAAGTTCAAAGTGTGGTAACAATACCCAAAATGGCAACAGAAGGATCTTCAAGTGGTACCATAAAAATCTTGATATAATCTTAGATACCTCATATACCAAAATCCCTCATCTACATTATATTTCACTTTCATTAAATTGCTTAAATGAATTAATTGGTAACTGTACAGAGTAAGTGTACATTTTTATATTTTCATGACATTTTTTTCAGGGCTATTTCTTTTTTGCGGAAAAAGTAGAGGTACCAAGTAGTTGATAAAACTGTACAAAGGGTACACACAAAAAAAAATTTAATAACAATACCTAAAAGATATAGTGCTGCTAAAGCTAAACCGTCGAATTCGAGGACTAAGTGAGCGTATAATCATAAAATTACTCAAACCTATAATTTGCATATTACATCATCCGTAAATGCATTCCTCATTCAACATCGTTACATTTCTAAAAAGCTTTGCAGTTTTAATAAAAACAAAAAGTAAACTTCAAATAAAATATTTCAAATTAGTCCAATTTAGCCGTCATTCTCCCCCTCCCCCCTCCCCCCGATGATTTAAATTTATTTTTTATTCCTCTAAGCTAATTTGCAGAGGAGAGAAAATGCCTCATAGGCTCGAAAGATTTGCACTCCTATCAAAAATTGGGTTAGTTTTGGAGAGCATCAGAAAAATAATGGTTCCAATGGGCAAAGGTTAAAGAGTGAGTTACAAATCTGCGGAGTGTGACGGTATAAGGTCTCGGTGTTAATTGATGATGCGTGAGTGCTATGGATTGAGAAATGATCCCCTGAATCGCAGTTGCTCCAGGTCATGCAGAAATGGAAATTGCGTTTTAGGTGTGATCGAAGTGGCGAGGCAGATTCACTCGGCACGCCACGATAATGAAAGCCATCGCAATCATCGCTTTTTTAACAATCACGCGTGACGGAAAATTTTTCATCAAACGTGATCAGGATTAATTAAATAGGATGCGAGAAAAAGGGTGTCCACAAATGTTGCCTTCCTTCGGTTTCGTCGATAATTTTGCAATATGTGTACCAATTTCGTAAATCTACCCTTCTATACTATTTTTCCTATGAAGACTTTTTTCCCTGTTGGCGTTCACTTTGATCAACCAATACACGTGTA
The DNA here is from genome assembly GCA_028673005.1 of Tanypteryx hageni. Classification (NCBI taxonomy): domain Eukaryota; kingdom Metazoa; phylum Arthropoda; class Insecta; order Odonata; family Petaluridae; genus Tanypteryx; species Tanypteryx hageni. The sequence continues at coordinate 99,927,961 of CM054116.1, forward strand.
TTCTATGCAGGGCCGCCCCTTATAGAGATGTGGGATCCACGGCAAATCGACCCACGCGCGGCCCCGTTAATATTAACCGCCAAATTAAATTTAGAATTTCCTTGCAGTGATATCAAAGCGCAGTGCCCGGAGCGGTCGCCCCAATTCGCCCTAACTTAGGGACAGCCCAGATCTCATGAAATCTGTATAAATGGTGAATCCTTATCAGACTCGACTCAAGGGATTTCTTAGATTTCATAGGTGAAAATAGTCCAAAGTACGAAACATATACCTCGCGCGCTCTAAGGTGGCAGGCGGAGGCGCATGAGAGGGGAAGGGAAGGAATGGGAAGGAGAAACATTAAGGGGGAACCGACGTTAGGGCCTATGCGCAGTAACACAAATTTGGTTCGCACGAGTCCAAGTTCGCGCATCAGATGCCCACACATAAACACCACCTCCCCCAATAGGCGGTCCCGCCTCGAGGATGGATTCGTCCTACCGTAAATGTGCCTGCTGCGCACCGCCACGTCAGAGCGTTTTTACTATACTTTCATTTATAGACAATGCAAAGATTGTTTGGAGATCATTCCGCAGTGATTGATGCTCATACTGATGGCATATTTTCGAATATTTGACAGAGTCGTCCTCAATAATATATTTGTGCTCCGAAATACAGCGGAAATATTTTACTGATGCGTACCAAGAAATATATTAAGAAAAAGAAACTTCCTAGTGGAGTACCGGACCCAACTTCACACACTCCGAGAACTTAACGACGATACTTTTTTTTATTTTCCACTTAAAAGAATATCTCAAACTAATATAGGGTCTAAACTAGGGTGAACAACCGTCCCAAATTTGGAGGGGCAGTCCCTATTTTTCCTCACTTGTCCCGCCTTGTTAAATAGCCCAAATTGTGTCCCGCTTTTTGAAAAATCATGATTTATATCCCAAATTGTCATCTAAATCGTCCAGAACACCCTCACTGGTCGTACCAAGCCATCTGATATCTATTGCATCTATCTATCTAAGGCTGACTCATCAATAAACGAAACACAAACAAGCCACTGTTATCTTTCCCTCCTTATAGTCGCCAAATATTTGAAAATGTCCCTCCTTGGCTAGCTGAAAAGTTGGTCACCTTAGTCTAAACATCAATTATCTAGTTAAACGGATAATTTTAGTGAGGAGTTTTGCTGTACGTTAGTATTGGTCAAAGTGCTGCAAGCGTGCCACTTGTGGCACGCCAAGCTTTTTTTGTGGCACGTCACAAAATTTACGAAACTTATGCATGTGAAATGACGTTTTCAACAATGAATCCCATATAAGGCAAACAGTGTATTCGATTAACTGATAACCATCTTAGAAATAGTCTTAGATTAGTAACTACTACAAATTTGTAACCTTAAATAGAAGTGTTGATTAAAATGAAGCGACTCAAACGTCAATCAATAAATTAACGGCAATTTCGAAACTTTTTGTAATATAAAACAGAGTTCACATTACAATTAATATGATGTGTTATTTGCGAGAATTCCCATTTAAATGTAGTTTTTGATCATTATTTAATTTTACATGGAATTATAATAAATTCTTTGCTTCACGTTTACTTGTAGTACGCCGAAACCCTTCCTATTTGAGAATGTCACTAAACAAGAGAAGTTGGGCCACTATTGCCGTATACCTCTCTAAAACTCATAGAAACGTCATGTTAAGGTAGTTATTTCCGTCAGCGCACAAAATATGCACGACTTTAGTGTTGCCTTATCCAGCTTTCCTGAATCTATTCCAAAATTTGTTTATTTGCAAAAGATCGTCTAAAGAACGCATTATAGAGCATTACGCTAAATTACCTCACGTGGTACTGACACTAGCGAGACGAGAATAATTTTCAAGTCTTCCTTTCAACGTTTGTGGATAATCGGTACTGGTGCTAGTTTCAAGTCTTAGGGAATTTTACTTCGCAAAATGGCTTTTTCGAATATTATTGTGGTTCGATTTCATATATGGAAAAGGCGAAATTATTTCCAGGTGTTGAGAATTTGGTAGAGATTCGATTCGCTGCGCGTTAACTGTCTCTGAAACATTTATGCCAACCAGAGGATCGCTTTTAACCGTTGATATGAATTTCACACATGCGTAACATAATACTTTTGTCCTGTTTATTCAACAAGTTAAGTACCTCTAAACCGTCTCAAAATGCAGTTCCAGAATCAGTTTGCAGAAACACAATGGTCTCGAAGAAATTGGTACGAAAAAATTCGACATGCTCCTATGTGCAATTATCAAAATTTTGATGAACACGATACTTAATGTTTGAACTGGCAAAGAGCTAAGCGACTTAGAGTTATTACGCCTGATGCAGTACCCAAAACTATGCCAAGTTAATGAAAGAAATCTCTAGAAGTACTATTGCATAATTTGTCAGTCAGCCACCGGAAAAGTAATCTAATTTCTGAGGAAATATTTATGTGGTTTTCCAATAATCTATTTTCAGATATTCCAGTGTTGCTGCATATTCTGATTATAACGATGATAAAGTATATTTAGTACGAATAGCAACGAATTTCACAAAGGGACACATGAAAGGTTATAACACAATGTTCTCACTTGACGAGTAGAAAAATCCGAATGTCTCCTAACTTCTACTCTTGGACATAATATCCCTGAAGTCGCTGTTACGGAGGCGTAGGCGGTTATCACTTTTTTAGCTCTCAAAAGGGCACGGACTTCAGAGAGGCGAAAAATGGCAGTAGATTAAAATAACACCGCGCGCCCTTTCGTTTATTTTGCAAAACAAAAAAAGATTTCTGGTTGTAATTTTTTGCGCTGGGAGTGATTCGGGATGAGGGAACAACACGGCGTGGATTGGCGTGGCTTTCCACGGCCCATTTAAAGAGAACCATCCCATCACGCCAGATAGAGGGGAGAGAAGGAGTGAGCGCGCACGAAGATTGCGTCGCGCAAGTAGCACGGCGCTCTGACGAGGAGTCGAGGAAGGCAAAACACGCGACGCGAATTTTTTTCACGCCCCTATTAGAGTTGCAGGTCCAGAGATGTGTAGAAGTTATGCCACCCAAAAAGCTTTAGCATTACGGTTTCAGGCAGGAATAAGCAAACGACGAGCTACGTCCGACACACTAGGCAAGAAGGCAGCGCGTCGTGGACCTAGTTGGTTCTTGACGCTAGACGCGCACGTGTAATAAAATTGTTTATTTTTTAAGCCTAAAGAAATCTTAGCCAATAATATTTAAGGAAACTGGTAGAAAAGAAAACAATAACTCGTTCTGATTCATTCTGTTGTTAGCACAGGAAATAGTAATGTTTGACCACCTAGCGCAATGGAATACATTTTTTTGATACTACTGAGTATTAATGACTTGATAGGCGATTCTATTATTAAGGGAACCTTTCAATCAATCCAATTTCATATTTAAAAAAGAAAAACTGTATTTTTAGCTTTTTACTCACGTGTGCGGCGCAGAAAAGACGTTACAAGTCCCAGAGATGGTTGAAAAATGTTTTCCCGGCAATGAGTCTCCTCGTTGACTGAAAGGCGGGAGACAGTCGTGTCACTTCAAAGGTTCCCACTCATCTTCCACATACCACTCCTTACGTCTTGAGCATTCTGGCGGCACATCTTCGAGCCATCGCGTCACTGAAAATAAAAAAACAAAGTCATTTTCACTTTTACCTTAGAAAAATTTAGGATGTTTCCTCTCAGCAGATTCAGCTATTGAAATTTCAATTTTTGTTTCAGTTAGGTGGCATGCCTGTCAAGGAGACGACACAAATATGTTACCATCTGAGTTTTTTAGATTTCTAAATACCATATTTTATTGAATTCAGTCATTGGGTTTAAAATTTAAAATTCCGAATTTTATTTTCGGAATTATGGCAGGAATGACTGAGTGATCATGAGCAAAGTTTTGTCATCAATATTTTAATAAAACCCTCAAATACAAAACTAAAAAATTGTTATTTACATACGATACAGATACGCTACGGAAAATATTTTTATACTCTTTTTCTAAAAAACCAACTCATCTAAAATGTGCATGACAAAAAATATCCATTTCACTTCGCTTTGTGACATTTGGAAAAACTAGATTGTCTCGAATGAATCTCCTACGAGTTGAAACAAAAAGATTATTTTTTCAATGTGTGGCAACGCTGAATGAGTGATTTGATCAGAAACGTCATTTTATTTTACTTTGATATAAATTCCAATTGCTGAAGTTCTCAACCCGTAGTCCGGAGAACATTGATGATTCGCATGCTCGACGTACATGGTCCGCGGTAACGATAAATAAAATAGATACGAGTAAGGACGGAAATAGGCAACGTCGAAAACAACAACTATCTAAATCCAGAGGAGTGAGATGAATGAATACATGGGCGGCCACGTGAATACGGTAAGGAAACGGAGTAATTCTGGAGAGGGAGCGAGAGGGGAAAGACAAAGATAAGTGAGAAGCGAGCGATGTGTGACCGCTTTTTCGTCCCAGATCTGAAGAAAAAGGATTCACGAGGTTAGGCTTGGCTTCTTACAACCTTTATCGATTGTCGCGGAGGAGGAACAGCGTGGGTGGAAAGGGAAAATAGAGACGAGGGAGATGATGAGGCCTTCGAGCCCCCAATGAGGAACCGATTGCCGATTAAAATCGAGAGTTTTGCGACCGGCAGTAAAGTTAGGCCGGTACAATAACTTCTAACAAAACTAGGTAAAACCATACGAAATTGGATAAAACGAACGACTCGTGAGTCCGGCTTATGGGTAACGGTTTAATGGTGGGTCTCTCTAGAAACCGAAGCGGTAAAGGGGCTCGTAAGCTAGGACGTATATCACCCCATTAAGCTTCCCCATTCTTCTTCCAACACCGTCGACGTGCGTGTGCCTTATACATTATACATGCAGCGCACTTTCTTTTTTGAATATGTTTACATTCCCAAGGAAGGGTTTTAAGGGGTCCCTTCTGGTAAAGTATTCAATTGGCTCTCCCAACTCCCCTCCCCCTATTTATAAAATTACGCGCATAAATGCCCGTCCGTGACCGCGACATCGTTTTAATTTGGGAGATTGTTTTAAGCGATTAAATTATAATGGCACGTTAACGGGGGAGGCATAATTTGATTTTTGGCCCAATATTTTCATTCCTTTAACAATAACGCCATTTTAATTTTAATATAAGCGGTATCATCGAGAAACAGAATGGAAAATTAGAAACCACATCATCGCAAAAACAAAAATGTCTGCGAATGAACGAAGTAATCTTATGCGAACATAGTTAAACTTTCAAAGTTCAAATACACAACGATTGACGGCAGGAAAATTAAATAAATACTTTTGCAGTTATTTTGCTGTTACTAGTTTACACCAGTTGACGATTTCTACGAATATTCGGGTTAATTGCTACACAAAGACGCGATTTCATAATGGTTCTAATAACTCTCTGATATGAAAAATTAAACAAGAATACGGATTAAATAGAATATGAACCCCTTTAAAACTTAAACAGATAATCAGTCTACCGTATACTACTTTGGACGTACTATTTACAAGAAATAATGTTTAACTGGCAATAAATGGATATGAAAAAAGATAATTTATTCCATGTCGCTTTCTCTCAAAAATTCAAGAATAAGCCACCAAATATAAAAAGGTAGAAGAAATAAGTACTTATCTTAGTTATCTCCATCTAAATCAGAAAAACTCATTATCCACGTGTTGTTTCTAGAGTATTAAAATACCTCATTTTTTAACAAACAGCGTAATAATTTTCTAATTTTCGCATTAAAATAACGATTCATTCACTGGTAATCCAAAGAATAGTTTAACGACGCTCCCGATTCACTTCCTACCCCTACGGAAATATCTCGCTTCCAACCTCCAAATAAGTAGAGGCGTTAAAACCACTTGCGCCCGGCATCATTGGACCAATTTACGCTTTTACGGCTTCGCTCGCAATAATTCAGACCAGGCACGCGGATATCCCCCTCGTAGTCCTCGAGTGTAGAATGCACTCCAAATCGATGCCGAGTAAGAGGAAAAAGACTCATAACGCGCTTTATTTTCCACCGCGACCGAAATAAAAACGAATCGCATTCGTCGGCGCTCTTTCCGAGGCGACGGGGCGCTAATCTCGGAGAACCCGCGGAAATTTCCGCAGCCCGCGGAGGTAATGTGAGAACGCCAACGGATTGGAGAGGTTAAGGAAAGAGAGCCGAAGGGATCTGTTCCCGCCCGAGAAACGCATGATCTCCGGCCTCGAGGCAAACTCGTTTCCTCGCAAATCGATGAGGGACGGAAAGATACGACTCGCTTAGAATTCTACCAAAGGAAAACGCGAGATTTTCCACGAATCGGATTTTTTTCTTCGTACGGCTCTCCCTCCTTAAGAAGGATAAAAATCCTCGAAGCACTTTGGGGGCGGGTAAGGATGTGCCCATAATCCATGTTGAGCGAAGAAATATTTCGCAAGTTTCGCAAAAGCCGGCAGATACGAAAATAAGAGACGGAATCCCGGAGTAACGACATCGCAAAAATTTCCGGGTAATGTAACACCGACGATAATTTAGCGCCGTTAACGCTGTTGCTAATATTTTTCCGTAGAAGATGCCACTACTTGGGTTAGAATACCCGCGCTTGTTTTGTCGTCTCCACTCGCCTATTTCACTTCTAGCGAGTTCCCTGTACTTGGCGTTGTGCTTCGTTCTAGTTAGTCCTTTACAAGGTAGTGGCAGTGAGAGAATTCGGTTTGGATCCCTTCAGATTCCAATAAAACACTGGCAACAGAAATTTTAAATTATGTACTGTGCTTTTGTCATACCTATCTTAGGGATGCAGGAGTTGCGTGATATTTTAGAGTGGCAGAAGGCCTTCCATAACCTTATAACATGTTTACATCTCGGGCAGCAATCACATTCCCACTAAATTACAAAGCGTAAACGACATAAATATAAATAAATATTAATCCATATATAAATTTTCTGCAAGTTCTTCCGCTAGCAGTGATTCTGATCCTACGCAAGTTACAAATTATCGTTTTCAAATTATACGCATTTTATAGGAAGGTGCCACAAAAACTCGGCTGAATAAAAGATTAGTGTGTCGTTTTTTTGACCCGATCAGAAAGCGAAACAAAACAGCGCTTCAATTTCATTTCGTTTTTCCTAGAAAAAAGCTCCAATCCAATCAATTGCTGCAACAGACTCCGGCCACGCGTACAATTCGTTGATCAAACACGAGATGGCCGTGTTTGACCTCGGGTGTGAGAAGGTACCGGCCACAGGGACTGGAGGGTAGGGTAGGTTTCGAATAGAAAAGGGGGGGGGAGAGGCACCGCACCTATTTACAAAGGACGGTGCTCGTGGGCCCTATCCCTTAGCCTCTTGCCGCACACGGAAGGCACTCCTCCATTATCCTTAGAGCCTCCTCGGGTCGCTTCACAGACGGTCGGGTCGCCGTAATTTCGTCAGGTACTGAAACGGCGAACGCGCATGCATAAAGGAGCGAGGAGCACACCAGGCAACAGAAGGGCAGGAGCGCGCCCTCGCAAGATGGCTGTACGATCGGGCGGTGTTTACGGGAAAGGCTTATCTTCGCTGACGCATCGTGGTACCGAACAAGTTCACTCGACTGGATTCTGCGTTATCGCTCGGATTCAGAGGGAGAATTCCAACCCTCAACGACCCACCCTCTCCCACAGATTAGCGACGCGATGGCGATCTTGACGGATGAAAAATGTGGAGTATCACGAATATACATGCATTAAACAAGGCTATGTACCGGTCATCTTTCTTACTTAACTTTTGAAACTGACCAGCTATTCAATAACTCTTAAATACCCATTGCGCGTAGGCAAGTCGTAAAAAAATAGTTTTTAAAAACATTATAGAACGAAGCTCTTCCAAGACTGATAATAGTTGGACTAGGTCTTTTTAAGTGGCGTTCCTAATTCCGAGGTTTGCTAGCAAACGAAATGTTTTCCATTAGAATCGCGAAACTTCTTCATGGGTTGGTATTGCAACAAATTTATCCGAAAATGTCATTTGCAACACATAAGAAGGTCAAGTAACGTAAAAAATATGCTGACACTTATTTAGATTAAGTTCTAAGTTCGTTTGAACGTAAATTAATATTTATATCGTGTGCATAAAATGAAATGATTCCGACTTAGGCTAGCGTACAAATTCCAGAATAAGCAATTCAGTATAAAATAATTAAAAACTTAACTATTTGCCTAAGTTATCTCTAATAACAAGACATATTGTATTGGAGTTGATTCTTTTCTGTATAAGTCATACACTTATTTTTTATTCTTGAGTGCTTCTTCCGGAATTTTATTTTCAGTCATAAAACTATTTCAATAGTTCTCTAGTGAAATGTTTATACATATTCCATCGTTGGATCATAACATGGATGACCGGATGCCGAAAAAATATTATTTAGGTTTTAATTTCAAACAATTTACTATGTTGATATGTTTTGCGTTACGTAATGTACTCATTGTTCCGCTAATAATTCTGCGTAGAATACAAAATATAAAGAATATTCTTCACGCATAGTGTACAGTATATGTATGTATTTAATGAAGTCTTCATTACGAATTAAACCTAAATGTCTTGCATAAGTAACGCATGTTCAGCTACTTTGTATAACTAATGAAAGGGGAATGTGACCATGGCTATTTCATTAGGTGCATTATTCCAATTAACACATCATCGAAGCCTTCGTGAAACAAATGCTTATTGGCTGGGAGGAAACCACTCGATCGTCGAAAAAAGAAAAAAACAAAGAGAGAGAGAGTTAAACATCATTTGGCTGATCCCGCTCGGAGGCAAGGATCAATAGAAAAAGACGATTCTTGCCAATACCCTGAAATGAGACGACGAAACCCCTTTCTCGCTGTAATATCTGCTCGTTCGTAACCTCACCGATGCTCTCGACATCCGAATGAAAAAAACCTACCCCAAGCATCGCTTTGAATGAGTGCACATAACCATGGAAACACAAATCAGGACACGCAAATGAGAGGGGGAAGATGGAGAAGTGGATATAAAGGAGGGGGAGGGAATGAGGCGGAGGAAAGATATGGAGAGGATTGAGGAGAGCGGGAGGGAAGAAGCGTAAGAGAATGGGAGAGGATATTTTTGGCGGCGGAGGGGTTGGGAGAGGGTTCGATTAGAAGCGGGGGAAGGGAAACAGCCACTCGAAATCACTTCAACTCCTGATTCGAGGTTCCCTTCCAAAAGCCATACTTTTGGAAATGCGAAGCTTATTGCCGCAGGATGGCGGAGAACGACCTCGCATATAGAGGAGACCTAGTGACTGTAGAAAGTCATAATTGAATAAGAGGATATTTATACGCATAGAAATTTATATATATATATATATATATATATATATCATCATAGGAAGACTGTTCGTATACAGATCAGTGATTATTCTTGGTTAAACCTGGTTCTCCACATGCTCCTATTTTCCGCAGTCTTCCGCCTTGATAGCTCACTTTACCTTTCATGTCGTCTATTAGCTGAAACCTTTTCCTACCACTTTCTCTATTTCCTTCCAGTATTTGTTCTAACGTCTTTCTCCTAAGGTAATGTCCAGTTAGCCTTCCTCTTTCTTATAGAGTGAATAATTATCCACTGCTCTCATATTCTTCTAGGTACTTCTTCGTTTTTCCTCCTAACTGTCCATTTTATCTTCAGCATTCTTCTTCATGCCTGCATTTCGAAGCTTTCCAATTATTTTATATCATGATTCCATAGCGTCCATGTTTCTGCCCCATACAAAGCAATACGCCATACACAGCATTTTATCAACTTTTTGCTGATATCCTCCATTATACGTATTTCTCGTTAGTAGGAATTTCTTTCTTTTGAAAGCGGCTTTTGCTTTCGCTTTCCATTACATTTTACTTCTCTCGTTATGATACTTCCAATATTCTTAAACTTGTTCTACTGGCATTCCACCATTACTTATGATTAAGTTTTCTTCTTTACCCGTGGGGTGACGATGGCGGAGTGATTAGAGCATTGGCCTTCACGCAGCGGTCCCAGGTTAGAATCCGGCGGAAGTCGGATTTTTCAACATGGGATTGTCCCGTCTTCTACTTGTGCGATTTGAGGAGAACGCGCAAGTCAGCGCTCCGTCCTTCGGAAGGGACGTTAAACTGTTGCCTCCCATTAAGATACTCTAATGCTGACACTGGGTTTCCCTCCTCCCTTGCGTGTGTATTCAATGTGGAACGAATTATGGCTATAATAATCCAAGAGGTTGATTAGCTATAAATACAAACCACAGACAACAACATCTTCTTTACCCGATATTCGCATAACCTTGAAATTTTCTGTATTTATTTCCATTACGTACTTTCTACCTGTTATTGCCAGTCTATTTATTATTTACTGGAGTTCCTTTTCCTTTCCTGCTAGAAGTATTTCATCATCCTCGTATTTTACTGTTCTTATAACCATTTCTCCAATCTTGAAATCTCCTGTGCCGTCCAGTATTTTTTTGCATTATCCTTTCTCCATATATATTGAATAGGATCGGCGATAGGCAACAGTTCTGACTTACTTCTCTACCGATATTTACCCCGCTGGTGTCAGGATTTTCTAATCTGGCCTTCACAACTTGATTCACTTATAGATTCCTAATCAGTCCCCTATCTTTCCAACCTGCACCTATATTCTATAATATCCTCATCAGCATTGCCCAATTTACTCTATCGAAGTCCTGCTTCTTGCATAATTTCTTAATGTATTATTCCCATACATACATGCTACATCCTTTTTGTTCTGCAACTATCTTCCCGTCTGTAGTCATAAGTCTCGTCCTTCATGTAACGGCCGTCGTAGATTTCCTCTCTTCCCTTCACCAATCGTGTAGTCTCCCCTTTCTCCTCCGTTGATCTTCATTGGACCTCTTCTGTTCCCCTTCTCTACCTTCACCAGTCGCCAGATTTCCCTTCAGTTTTCTTATTAGCCTTCCACTCCTATTTTTTCTCCCATTGGTCTCACGATTCTTTCACTTCTCCCTTCACTTTCCTTATTGGTTTCAATCGGTTCTTTCACCTATCTTATAGTATCTTCTCCCTTTACTTCCTCCGCAGTATGCCTTTGGTTCTGTTGCACCTTTATACAGCGTTGCATGTTTCTTTCCCTCATTATTCCAAATTTTAAAAATATAAAAATTAATATAATTAATGAGGTCAGGCTCAAATTTGTGGAATTTACTCATAATGAAAGAATAATTTTGAAGTTTCCACAACTTTTAAGTAGTGGAAACTACAAAGTTATTAAATTTGAAAACTATAACTTCATAAAAAAATTCAGCGTTGTAGGTCTCATTTACGCATATGATGTTAGTCAATACTAATATTTAGGTAGAGTTAGGAAATTAAATGCAGGAAAATATCCCCGCAGACGGATTTTATCGTTCATTTTTTTCAAAACCTATTCTCGTAGCGGTTATCACAACTCCCGGTGAAATCCCAGGTTCAGATATGTATCTGTAATTTGACATATTGTCCATTCCATCCTAATCACGGGAATCCCTTTCGAAAGTTTTTTTATCGATGTAAACTTCCATAAGGTGTTCTCGAAGCGAGAATAGGTGCAATAGAAAGCTAAATAGTATAACTCCGATGTTAAAAAATAGTGTGTGCCCACTAGACGTTCTATAAAGTTTGGATCCTATCGCATCCAATTAAGGCCCGACTCGATGGTTTGAACAATAATTTGGCAAAGCTTCCGAGAGATATGTAACTCAACACTATCGAATATAACCTGGGGCGTGAGGTCAGAAAATAAAGAGAGGGGAGCAAAAGTAACCTTCTAGGTTAGTTTTTAGCGAATTTAAGCCACTGGAAGGCAGTTAAAGAAAGTTCGCCGGAAAGTAACATAGTTTTGGAAACTCCAAGAGACTCGAGAAACGAAAAAAAAGGAGAGGACGAGGAATGGGTTTGCCGAAAGAGATCCTGTCCGCGCAATCGAATTCTTTTATTTTATTTTTCTTATCCTCCAATGTCACACGGCAGTAATCAGTTAATCCCTTTAAAAAGAAAAACTTCCGATGACGAGTCGTCCTCTCGCCGCTATCTTCCTCTCATCGAGAAGAAATAAGGATTCGCCCTCCTTGGACGTGGGACAAAAATTCGGTCCGAGGACGTTATTGGAAACACGTATAAAGAGGAATGGGGTGGGAATGACGTGGGAAAGAGACGAAAGGGTCGAGAAGAGAACGCTTCGACGCCGACAGAAAAAAAGAAAGACATTTCTCTCTCGATTATCGACCATTTTGAATTCTTTTTGGCTGAGACCTCTATTTTTACTCGTTACGGAGAGAAAATTGTGCCCGGGGAACGAATGCAATACCGCCTGCGCGCAGAGATGGAACGGTTTTTTTTTGTTCGCTTTTTTCGACAACATTCTCTCTCTTCTTTTACTAGTCTCAGCGTCATTGAATTCCAATTCGATTGCGTTCAGCGGATCAACAGATGGGACCGACGGCAATGACGTGAAACTTAAAATTTCGCCGATGCGGCAATTATCGGTATTTCTTGATTGTTCTGTCGCTGCGCCTGGAAGTCGCTGGTATTGACAACTTCTTAGTATTTCTGGTGCAAAGGCTTGAAGGTAGAGTGGGCCGGGATTAAAAATCGCCTCAGTGGGATTTCTCCTCTTATTAAAGATAAATTCACGATTTATTCATCCATTTAACCCTTAATTCCAATGAAACAAAAATGTTACCAAACAGGGAGAAATCATAAATGACCACATCTGAATAGCAGCTAACCGGAATATTCTAATCGAACTCTGTAAATTTGAATTTTTAAACAATATATTGTGGCCGAGTTAAAAAATAAATAAGAAATTTTCGAAATTTCAGGAATATTTTAAAAGGTTTTCTCAAGCACTGATACGATTACGAGAATTTTTAATGGAGATTCTATTTCGAGAGAGCGCCCATTTGAAGCAACACAAATTTCTGAGGGGAAAAATCACAACTTATATCCAAATAAAAAATAAATCTTCAAAATAAACGAATGAAAGCCGTTTAGTGGATTTCAGGAAGGTATTCGGCGGCCTAAAAAAAATTAACTGCGAAAATTGAAAAATGCAGCATTAACTCCCGAGTGCCGCGTTGATTTTTAGGTTTTTCCCGTCTTTATTAGAGAACAAAAAGCACTTATCGACGGTAAATGCTCAGATTTCGTGATCATTTTACCTGGTGCTACACAGCGAAATGTCGAACCTCCACTTATGTTCTTTGTACCAATCAACACGCTCGGTAGTTCTATGAAGACGTACTCTTTGCCAAAGACAATCGTACAAACCGGTACATGATATCAGGATGACCATTAACCTCCGCAAAATAACCTCAAAATAAATTCCGCATGGTTCAGAACCAGATTACATTCATTAATAACTTCTTGAAAGCTAACAACTTCCATTGAAATCTATGGAATAGATATCTCGTTATTAATAGAAGATTCAAACTTAGGATCAATAGAATAATCCCAATACAGGCTTTCAGAAAATTTAACGTCAGTGAGGTTACCTCGTGAGATTTTTCAGGAATAGTTGAAGTTGAAGGCTGGGTCAGAAAAGATAAATACATATGATCGACTGCAAGGCAGAACAAAAGACAATTTTTGCGCTCTTTCCTCGGACTAATAGGGATCACAAAAAGAGAACCATGATAGCTAATACGATCTTCTACGCATAGTATAGTGTCTAGCACCATCTCCGAATTACTCGCCTCGCGAATTATAGGCTAAAAACGCATGTATGGATCAAACAATAAGTGAAAAGCGAGGAAGAACGAAATTTATTGACACCGTATCTCTTGTACCCGGATCGTTGATTCTGAGACAGCGTCCCAGAGTAGGAGATAACGGCAACCCTGAGTGTCGCTCGATGACAAACTTCCGAGGAAAAACAAGCTTCAGCTGGCAGTGCACTTTTTTATGCATCCTGTCTGCGTATAAAAAAGGGTCCTTATTACTTAGAAAGGCGCCAGTGCGCGCGGGAAGAAAAATTGCTGCGGAGATCACGACGCGAGTTTTTTGGAAATTTTCGCTCGGCAAGTTTTCCCTTCGTCGTCAGGCAGGAGAGGGAAATGAATCGACTCGAAATACTTGAAGTAATTTAACCAAAAAACCTACCGGAGAGCAATAAAGAGAAACCCCAATAAAACGACTTTTCCTGATATTTTAGAAGAGTGCTACATATTTATACTCCTCAATGGAGGAAAATATGACGACGACTGGCGGAGACGAAACGATCTAAAAAAAATGGAAAATATATCGAAGAAGATCGATATAGCTAAATGTGTAGGATTCATTCGTTCAAGTAAATAATATGGAGATAAATTCTTTTTCTCTGTCGATCTCAACTTTTTCAGCACTCGAGTTTAACTTTTTCACAAAAGTTTGAAAAAAACTTCTTTTTTCCAATAATGAAAACGGTGTGCTCTAAAAATACGCTTGAAATACGGGACTACGCGCATTATTCCATAGATTTCAAAGACAAAACTTCAGTCGCCTCAATTTAATAGTCGAGTAAAAAATAAAACATTAAAAAAATATAGTCTCAGCAGATATTACGGGCTAAAATCCTTCAATGTTTTAAAAGCATCTTTATATATTTACTCAGATAAAACCTGTAATTTTATTGATATTAAATGCGCCAAGCGAGTTGAAAAATTATAATGAACTGTATACGATCCAATTTTTTCAAATCTCACTCGATGCCATTTTCCCCGCAATTTTTGGAAACTTGAAATCAAAATTCCAACAGAAGCATCTTAATGCGGCGAGTTTGATTGGCTCGATGAAAGCTTTTCTTCTCTCTCGCTAACGTTTAAAATTCTCTACGTCCCATTTAATGGGAAGCCCTATCCCAAACAACCTATTCCGGCAGACGGCATATATATCTGCAAATTTTTTTGTCCTTCCGAACAATCAAATGGCCCCAATTCGGGACATTTTATGAAACCTAACTTTTGAGAGGGGCAATTCCACAGAGTGTTGTAAAAAGAATGGCGACGACTTGATAAGTATCGAATCCTGTGGCGAACTTAAAACGCGAAAAACGACTCGGCACACCCATTTAGACTGAATCTCCACACGGAGAGAGAGGGAGGGAAGAGGACACTTAAAAGCTTCCGCGTCGAAGAAAGGGTTTCTCTGACCTCCCCTCCCTTTCTCGTCATCCTAAAATCGCCCTCAACGGACCCCTTTAAATAATCGCCTAGAGGTTAGGGACGACGACGCTCGGCTTTAGCTTGCGACTTTGAAACCTGCCAAATGAAAACTAACTGTGATTCGTCCTATCCCTCGGCACTCCTTTGTCCGATGGAAAGAGAGACGGAATAACAGCGCTAAGGAACATCCGTTACATTTTGAGAGAGTCCAAGTGCTATTGACACGGAACACGCATATAAAGAGAAAAGGTTGCAAAGAAGATTTGGATAACTATCGGTCGATTAGTCTATTCCCGGCAGCCTACAAAATACTCGTGAAAATACTTACTATGCACCTACAAAGCCATCTTGATTTCGTTCAAACCAGAGAAAAAGTATATACCGTATTGTCCCGAATATAACGCGATTTTTTCCAAAAAATGAAATTTTAAAAGTAGCCCGCGCGTTATATTCGAGTACTGTTGATTTTAAAAGATCGTGAAATCGTGTTTCGAAAAACCGCTGTACATTCCGCACGTCTGTTTACGAAATACAAGATACTTGTTACATTGTAGACACATTAGGCGTATTTTACATTGTACTTGAAAAGCGTCCGAGGCGAGAATAGATCGAGTTCAATCGTCGGCTGAACCCTCGACACTCATTGAATTTAAGCTATAAGTGCGTCGGCGTATTCTTTGTAACTACCGCAGCGAGTTTTTAAACATCTGTTATTTTAACAGTTTTTAACCATCTGTTATTTTAACAATGGGTGACAAAAAAGGGTGTTGATGGGATAAAGCGATCCGAAGATCCTATGCAGACAGGCATAAGCTGTATAGTTGGGTATAATTTTGAAACGAGAAAAAGTCTGCTACCGTAGTTCGGTGGTAGAATATCCGGAAGACCCGGGTTTGATTCCCGGTCGTAGCAGACTTTTCTCGTTTCAAAATTATTCCCAAAAAGGGTGTTATTCATGTTGAGAAAAAAGTTTCTTCCAAATCCCAGGTTAACAGAGGAATCCAACGAAGTTATTACATGACGTTTAAAATAGTCGTAGCTAAATCTGTCTTGTTAAAATCCACCGGTAATGATAAACCAAGGATAACTGTTATGCTTGCAGTCACGGCCAAGGGGCAAAAACTGACTCCTACGTAATTTTAAATCGTAAAAGAATGCCAAAGGAAAAGTTACCGTCAGGTGTAATCTTTCACGCGCAGGAGAAGGGGTGGAGGAAAGAGGAACTTGTGTTAGATTGGCTGAAGATTGTTTGAGGTCGCGTTATATTTGAGGTTTAGTTTTTTCTTGAAAAACTTTCCACAAATCTTAGGGTAGCGTTATATTCGAGGTCGTTTTATATTCGGGACAATACGGTAATACGATGGAGCACATTCAATTGGTTAGAGAGATAACGAGCATAAGTTGTCTCTCTGTACGCTTAATCGACTACGAAAAAGCATTTGACTCTACTGCAACTATATATGTCTGCATTAAATTCACTAAAAAGCAACGAGTAGAAGAAACATACATAACTTAGATCAAGAATATCTAAAATAAAAATGCGACATCTTCAGTTCAGCTGCATGAGGAAACAAGTGCCTTTAGGACTGCAAAGAAAGGCAAGGAGATACTACGTCTCCTAGATCTCGTACACTATTCACATCAATGCTAGAGGAAGTGTTCAAAACGCTAGACAAGGAAGAAAAAGGTATAAAGATAAATGGAGTAACCTACTCTTTGCTGACTTTATACTGTTTGCAGGAGTCCCATAAGAGCTCCGTAGATGAACTGAGGACAAGCCGAAAATATGGACTTAAAATGAATCTTAATTAAGCAAATGTCATGTGCAACTCCTGCGTAAATCTTGAGATAATAACAATGAAGTAGAATTCAAAGAAGTTACAGGCTACGTTTACTTGGGTCAACTCATCACTACGGATGGATCGCATTTTGGATAAATCGATATGAGTGAAGATGTTATGGAGTGCATTAGACGTAATGCAAACATCTTCAAATCAAATATCCCCGTTCTTCTAAAGAGGAGATTGTATGACGAGAGTGTTATACCAGTTCTGGTATGCGGATGTGAAACATGGTCCTTGAATTTCGGAATAGTCTTGCGCCTGCAAACAACGTAGAGTATGGAGAGATATACCTATACTAGGGATCATCAGAAGAGACCGGAAAGTAAGAAAGTGACGGGATTAGGAGAGGAAACGCGCTGAAGTGGCAGTAGCCGAGCCATATTGCTGGAAGAAATCATCAGCGTTAGACATCTAGCATCGACAAATGGATCCCGAGAAATATCAAGAGACAGATGGGAAAGAGATTTTGACGTTCTTTAGGCCAACTTGGAGGAGGGAGGCAGGTGATAGAGAAACTTGGAGGAATCTGAAAGAGGAATTCATCCGTCAATTTATTGAAAAGTGCTGACGATGACGTTAAACACACACACACACACACACACACATATATATATATATATATATATATATATATATATATATATATATATATATATATAGCTCAGTTACTCTATCGCTGAAGAAGGGCATAGACCCGATAAGCTTGCGTGTTTTTTTGTGTTCGTGTTTTCAACGTTTCTCTTCGACGCCCCCAGCTGCCTGCCATCTTGGTCCCCGACTTGGTAAGTGTCCGCTGGGCATCCTTCAACACCTTGTTGCCACCCTCATCACTACCTTTTCATTTCCTTAAGTTAATATATATATATATATTGTGGAGACTGAAAACATTTTTAATGGTTATAAAGTCCGATCGTGGCCGGACGTTATGCTGACAGCGCGTTATGCGAACAGGCGGGGAATGTTAACAAGCGATTTATAAATAATTTAACGAGAAATTTATACCACCAGTAGCATATAATATTTTAAGGGATATGTTATCCACCGGAATCGTTTATATGTCTGACGGTACAGTGTACCCGTTATATTGTTCATACTTTTGGCGGTTCAAGTTACCCGTTCAAAACTTTATAATTCAATCCACCCGTTCAATTGTTTATACTTCCGACGGTTCCATCCACTCGTTCAAATATTTATACTTCCGACGGTTCAATCCATTCATTCAATTGTTTATAGTTCTTGCAATTCACGTTAACCATTCAATAGTTTATAATACTGGCAGTTCACATTATTCGTTCAATTCTTTATACTTCCGACGGCTTAATCCATCTGTTCAATTGTTTATACATTCCGATGGATTATAAATCCCTTACAATATTATGTGCTACTTCAGGTATAAATTTCCCGTGAAATTGTTTATAAATCGCGTGTTAATATTTCCCGCCTATCCCATCCTGCCCGCATAACGCCGTCGGAATAACGTCCGTTCGGCAAAACGTCCGTTCGGCATAGCGTTCGTTCGGCATAACGTCCGTTCGGCATAACGTCCGTTCGATATAAAGTCCGTTCGGCATACCGTCCGTCGGCATACCATCCGAGTACAAAGACCGATAGGACGCTGATAGGGACATTTTTTTAACCTATCGAATCATAATGCTCCCGTCTAATATACTCAACTAAAGGTTGGCTCAATGGAACGATTGGAGTAAGATTTGAAACACGACATTATTTCTTAATATTCAAAAGCCACTCTCATGCGGAAACTTCGAAAAACTTAGTATTTATGTAGTCTTCCGCTAAGCAACAGCAGCTATAGTCTATTCCATTTATCTTTGCGACTGACATTTCGAACGTACTCGGGATCGCTCGTTTGTTTCCGCTGCTAGGTGGTGGGGAGACGTTTCCACACCAAGCGAGGAGACACCTCCTCGCTCAAGAACTCAAACTCGCCGCTGCCATATCTACTAAACTGGAATACGTTGCGGAGAGCTCAGAAGAGAGAGGAAAATGCCAGCGGTGATCTACTGGGACGGGGGGGCTTGACTTCGGATAACGAAGGCGTTAGCACGTGGCAACACACACTCAGAGACTCGATGTATGCATAACGGAGGCCAGGGGAGGCTCCGCCTACTTCATTCCTATTGGTTCCCGTAAGATCACGTGCTGGAAAGCTCTCTTCTTCTTTCTCTCTCTCTCAGCTGCAAAGAGATATGAAACGGTTGTTCTTTTTGTGGATTCGTTCCTTTTTGTATCGTTCCGCAGCCGGAACGATACGAAGGATTCGTTCCTTTCTCTCCATTGGCGCACGTATGAACTTGATTAAATGTAGGATTTCCTGTGATGAATGTTGGAAAACTGATTGTTGTTATGATTTTCCACTCCTCATCTTGTTCATAATAATTTTATTAATAACAAATTTGTTAATGGCGATATTACATGACATGGGCGTATGGTGACGGGGGATCTTGGGGTGAAAACCCCACGAAATTTTCGAACGAACTTTAAAAAATCGACTAAGTAATCTAAATTGGGTATATTTCATGTAATAAAATTAAACTAGATAGTGTTTAGTTTCATTCTGAAAAACTTTCAGAAAACATCTTCCAAATTCCTCTTCTTTTGCGCTCCATTTATTGGTATGAAGCAGAAAAATTACTGTTTCCATCAAGGCCAAAGAAATCCTTTTCGTCACTGATACCCCTCCTATATTTTTCTCTATTATGAATTATGTTGTTGTTTCTAGTCTATTAATATCTCATGCACCCATAATATCCTTTTATTCACAATCATTTCGAAGTCCAGAAGTCAAATCTTACAATCCCAATAAACAAAAGAAAACATTTTGTTGCGCTACGAAAAGAACAGAGACACATCACTCCGGTACGAAATACACTTCTGCGCATGTCCGATTTCGTTCATCCAACTCCGGAACGAAATTCTCTGACAAGGAGAAGCTACGGATTGTAGCTCACAGATTCGATTCATCTTCTACCAGTGGAGAGTTTAGGTCATCATAAGAACACCTTTTCGAAATTTCGGGCCAATGGCTTTTAGTTTAAGAAGAATAATTGTGAGTCCGAGGAACGAAATTTCCGAATCCGAATGGAGTCCGAGGAACCAATGAGTCCGGAACGAAATCCTCCGAGTCCAAAGAACCATTGAGCCTGGAAGATCCGGAATGAAATCCTCCGAGTCCGAGGAACGAGATTATTTAAGGCCGTGGATTTGTACCGGCTGGTTTCGGCGCTGGATTCGTTCCTTTGGAACGAATCCTTTCGGAACGACATAACACTACCAGGAAGCTTTCAGAATTAAATGTATTCCGAGATGCATAAGATCAAGGTGGAGAATGGCAAGGGTGCGTATTTCACTTGAGAATTGTGTATTTTTGGCTAATCGACATCTTGGATTATTATAGTCATAGCTTCTTTCACACCGAACACACTCACAAGGGAGGAGGGAAACCCGGTGCCGGCATTAGCCTACTCTTAACGAAGAGCACCATGGGGGCCAACGGCTTAACGTCCCTTCCGAAGGACGTAGCGCTGATTTTGCGCGGACTCCTAAAACCACACAAACAGAGGGCCGGACGACCTTGGAAAAATCCTACTTTCGTAGGATTCGTGCCCGTTGCCCTTTTGAGCAGCAGGCGAGTAGCAGTCAGCGTCCTAACCACTACACCACCGGCACACCTGACACTGGAGAATTATCGAGTTCGCCTTTCACCTAGAGTTATAGGTATGAATGTGGTACACTCTATCTTTAGTCTTATCCGTACTTTCAAATGGTATAAGTACTTAAAAAATAAATACTTATCTTAGGTACCTCCTATAACCATAACAAATTTATAAGGATTTTTATAGAATCTACATTCGGTGAATGACCACTGAATACGGCTGCGTTGTAACTAAAATGCACACGTTTTTATAGCATAGTTTTAGCTATTTGAGATACCTAAGACAAGTACTTATTTTTTCAAGTGCTATTCTCGAATTTGAAAGAGTGCATAAGATTAAAGATAGAGCGTAACACGTTAATAGTAATAACTCAGGCTTGTCTAACTCGAAGAGGCATCAGGGCCGCATTAAAGCAATGGATGTTATAGAGGGGCCACAATCGTGTTATAGTTGTCAAATGGGGAAAAGAGTTGCAAAAATCGACTTTTTCTAGAAGATTGCATGTCTTTCTTTGCAAAAAACCGATAATTTAGAAACCACGTTCTAGTGTACTTCAATAACCAATACAAAATCTCTTTTTCACATAAAGAAAGTATTTATACAAAATCCGGAATGATTTAGTTGAGAAAAACATCACATTCTGGCCGCACTAAGGGACAGAAAGAGCCGCATGTGGCCCGAGTGCCGCCTGTTTGGTTTAATATATATTACTGGTAATAATTACAAGTCTCGAGTTAAAGACCTTGTCAAATGACATCATCCTCACTACATCGATGCAGAACACGGGTGTTACTTTATTTTAGAACGTTTTTTACCACCATAACACGGGCGGGGAGAGGTAATAAATTGACCCGTGCGTATGAGCGCAGTTCAAAGACGTCTACGACCGAGAAGACGGAGGTGGAGAAATAGACATGTGATCGATTCAAAAAACAGATACACTAGTCTGTCGAGACGGTTAAGATGTACACACACACACACACACACAAATGAATGAAAGGGGCCGTTTAGTCCATCGATCGAGAGACCGCACGATCGGAACCGGTGAGCTCGGGAAAAAAAAAATTGCGTGAGAGAGAGAGAGAGAGGTGGTGAGAATCCTTCCCTTTTTTTCATATTTTCGCCTTTCTAAATCCCATCGGCTTTCTAATTAGGTTCCACCTGTCCGTTGGTTTTAAACGAGCGCGTGTTTTTTTCGTGATAATAAAAAACACCGCATCCAGTTAGGACGCAAATCCTATTCTATCTCGTTTATTACGCAAATGCTTTCAGAGAGAGAGAGAAAAAAATCGAGCCGGACTCTCCAATTTCCTCTTCTCCCAGCTTCCTCTCACCCTCTCCAACTTCCTCCCCACCCTCCGACTTTCCCTCTCCCTCCAAAATTCCTCTCCTCCTTCCAAATTCCTCTTTCCCTTCCAAATTCCTCTACCCCTTCCAAATTCCTCTTCCCCTCCCAAATTCCTCTCTCCCCCCACTCCCTCTTCCCCTCTCTCAACTTTCTCTCCCCCTCCCAATTCCCCCAAACTTCTTCCCTCCTCCTTAACTTCCTCTCCCTCAACTTCCTCTCCCCCACTCCCTTTTCCCTCTCTTAACCCCTTCTCCTCCAACCCCTTCTCCTCCTCCCAGCTTTCCCTCTCATCCATTCCCCCGACTCCTCTTCTCCACTTCATCCTTTTGATTGGCTTCGGAAAAAATACTGCTGCGTGTGACGCATCCATCCCCTTCGTTTCGGACGCCATATTCTACTCGTATCAATGGATTGTTATTTTTTTCCGAAAAAAATACAGAGAAGAAGAGCGAATCCGTTGTCTCCCCACCCAGATTACCGCTCTCGTCTCTAGAGCGTGTTCTCGAACCGACGAACACCCTGAAACGCGCAAAAATGATGAATTTAAACGACAATATCTTTCCGAGACACGGTGACGCTGGAAACACGGCGTCAAAGGAGAAAAACAACCCTACGTGCGGAACGACGTCTATAACATTTCGGCTGAAATATTGAATGGCTCGGTGACGGCGATACTACTATCGAAAATTCTCGTATGGATGTCGTTTAGCACGGTATTGCTTTGAGAGATTTTAAATTTTAGACCGATTTAACCTTCGATCAAAATAATCATTCAAAATTGGAAGTCATTGCAACTATAAATGAAAAGATGCTAAAACGCAACGGTAGTGAAATTTTAATATTTAATGACCTCCGATGTTAGCTAAGACCCTATACAGTTTGCTTAACGAAACAAAAAAATTGCGCGAAATCTAGAGAAATGAGAGTAATATGAAAATTCATTAGATAGAGTAAAATTAAGCAAAAAAATAACTTACCGTAAATTATTTCAGACGCATATGTTTATAAAACATGGATACCGACGGTAAATAACAAACAAATGAAGAAATTTCATCTGCAACGTAAAATAAATTATCGCGATAGTTTTTTCGATTCATCTCCTAACTGGTAACATTTTCTTCGTCGAAATGGATACAATAAATGCACAAACTTTAAAAGAGACGTTCCGCGATGGATTGAAGACATCACCTAATCGTTAAGCCATGAAAACTGCTGAGTATAAAGATAAGTAGGCAATAAACAAAACACGGCAGAGAGCGCGATGGGCCGTGCGCCATAATCACTCCCAACCACCCTTCTCGCCGAACCAAGAAGGGATGCAAGGCATCGAACCGTCGGTAGGGGTCCGATAGCCATTTATAACTCTCAGCTGCTGTCGAGATGCCTCCGGCAGCTATTAAAATTTTTGCGATTCATTAACCGGTTGCCTTGGTAACCCTAGCGACCTCAGCGTGCGCGTCGATCCCGTCATCCAATCCCATCTCCCTCTCTTGCTCTCTATCTCTCTCTCTCGCTCTCTACCTCTCTCCCTCTCTCTTTCTCACTCCTTCTCGTACCGGTGCTTCAATTCCCTTCATCCCCCATCCTACGTGCCAAAATACTTTCCTGATCCCAACGGAAAAAATAAATAAATTTTACTCAACGCATCCCTGGAGATGCAAGGGCCGTAAACGCCATTCCTATCGATCGTGCAAAATATCACCACACTTTCGAACGGAATTCATAAGATTATATGGCGACTATTAGACTAGAATTTGCGCGTTACGGATATTCGCTACAAACTCTTAAGAGGAATTACATTCGACAATAGACATGCAAAGCATACGAAATCGGTCGAAAGAAGCGCTGACGGAATTTCCAACACATAATCACGCATCATTTCCAAATCCAAAAAATCGAGATCATTCACACTTTTTACGTTTAACCAAGTGATCTATTTACCCTTTTTTTTAAACTTTCGGATTCCAGACCTAAAATAGGTGGTATTCTTAAAATTTCAGTAATTTTTATTACCTACTGCAATGCTAAGATTAAAATTCGTGAAAATTTATGGTTTTAGGCTATTCCATTTATGCGTTAAGGAGTTTTCAGCGTTTAAATTAAAAGAATGTGATGATTTACCAAAACAACCCATCGCAGTAATTAAATCACGCATATCAGTTAAAATACATTTGAAGTGCCAGCAGCATGATACCCAAAGAAGAAAACACAAATACATAAAGATAATAAATCTCATACCATAAAGCTAATAATCATTATACATGCCTCAGAAATAGTCTGCATTTCCTATTTGTTCTAAATTACTTTTTGCCATCTTGGGAGTAAGCAAAATTTACAAAAGGATTAAATATCACCAATAAAATCTGATAAATATTATAGTGTGTGTGTATGTTCTTTATACGTTTTTACACCATTGAAGCTATCGAATTCAAAAGTTTCATGGGCCATCCTATGCACCAAAGGAAGAACTTGGTCTAGGTTTGCAGACAGTGGGGTCTCTTATACCCCAATCGGTCAACAAAATACTATTTCCATAAGAATGCATGGGAAATGGTGTGGAGAAACACCCAAATGCCATGCAGCCCTTCACTGATGTGGATATAAATATACCTAAATATTAACTTACGATCACGGTAAATGACTTATTTTACGCATGAAAGACTGAATATTTTAATTCTGTTCATGTTTTGTCGTATTACATGCTCAAACGCTCAAAATTTTCCTGTAAGCACAAATTTTATCGGTTTTCCAGGCGGCAACAAAGCTAAATTTCTTAATTGTTCTCCTCTTCAAATGGAGATAACCACGTAAAGATTAATGCAAGGAAAATTCACGCCGTGGCGCGTCGTAGAGGAAGAATAGCTAACGTCAAGATAAAGGGTAAAAATGGATTCATGCCTAAATATAGTCTATGAATACTTTTTAAAGTGAGTCAAATGACTTTTAAGGAATATTAGAACATTGTTATTATTTAAAGATTTATCGCAACATAAATCGATACATCTACTTAAATTTGTTCGGTAACCAAGATATTGTTTATTGTTTAAGTTTTGGCTAATAGTATTGACAATCCACATAATTTTATTGCTGCTTTAAAGGCTTGGGTGCATCTATCCATGTGGATATTAAGTAAGACGTTAATGCGTAATTATATTAATGGTAAAACTTTACAATACAATAAATAAAATAGTCAATGTTAATGTAAACATTGCTTGCGACAGCTCGGGGCCCCGAAAAATAAAAATCGTTTGCTACTTAAAAGAAAACTCTTTCCCGAGCGAAGCCGAGCGTTTCAGCTAGTATTGTATAAAATGAGCACTTAAAAAATCAAACTGAAAAATAAGCGCTTCTCTGAGGTATATCTCTTTTAGTCAAAACACGCTTACTTCTGGCTATAGAACTAGTTTTGGTTGAATCTGACCTCTAGCACTCAAACGCAATTCTACGAGCAATTTTACCCCATTCGCCGTATAAGAGAGAATACTTATTCCGAGTGAAGAGTTTTGGTCACCGTTAGTCGTCCAGGATACAGCAAAATGCTTTCTCAGTGCGCTTAAAGTGTAATGCCGACGAGATTGTTTTCTCCCCTTCGCGCAAACCACGTTGGAATTTTCCCGCGCCACGGTCGACTTCTGTATCGATCTCTCGTAATCCGAGGGTGCGCTCTGCTGGGCGAGCAAGTCCCGTAACATCACATGCAATGAAAATTAACCTTAATTGGCTTCCCGCGCCGGAAATTCGTGCCAGATGAAATGACGCCGCGATTCAAACAAGGGCAAGCGCTCCGGGGACCGAAAAGTTGTGACGGTTTAACGGATAAATAGCTGAGTATAATCTCGGACATTAAGGAAAATTACGCGCACTTCTCCCGACAACAGTGGAGAGAAACCGCCGCACCCTGGGCGCATATCGCAGGAGAAAATGAGAGGAAGAGAGAAAGAAGTTGGGGAATTCAGGAAAAAGAGGATATGAGAGAACGACAAAGAAAACAAAGTCAAATTTTTGAAGGGAAAAGGAAGACGGAAAGACAATGGAGCCAAAAAGAACCAGAGGGACAGCAAATCCAAACACGCCCACCCACCCCCTTTTCAACCGGCTGTTAGCGACATCTGTTGGGCCACTCCAGCCACTGACAATGGATTCACACATGCCACTCCTTAAACACACGCGCCACTACCGACACGCCAACCCTCCCCGCCCTCCCTCTTCCTCCCCTTCGCCACGACTTGCTACCATGCCACACTGACTCCCTCTTTATCTCATCCTCGCCACCACGTCACCCGGTTTTATTCTGGGCAATAGATCAAGTACACACGCATACAGACGTAAAAAGAGGCACCGTGCCACGGTTAGACACGTGTGCATTCCCCTCTCTCCCATCCCTCGCCACAACACGAGTTCACCCTGACGGTCATTTGTCAACCACCACTGACGACTCTGTGCGTGGCATGATTCGAATGGCGAGGTAGGAGGGTTAGGTGTGTGGGGAGGTTAAGGGAACAAAGGATTGAATCGAACCATTCGTATGATTCTTTTAATTACTTCTGGCGGATCGGTGATGCTGATGCGATCTAAGTTACAAATATCCATCCGCGTATATTTTGTTTTGGAATATAAACTAATCAATAATTCCAACTAAAATTTAACGCGAATACAATATTTGCGGACGAACTGCGATACTGCTATTATCCAGTAGTTTGGAGATATATCTTTTCCTAAATTCGATAAAAAAAGATGAGAAAACTATTAGTCGATTTGACAACTACGAACACATGAATGTACCACATAACGAAATGAGGATCTTTGATGAGACATAACAGGCGCACACGGGCACTCGGTTTTAGAAGCTACTACACGCTTGAGACTAGCACGCTCTCGCACGCGGGTTTACGGACAGCTATTTCTCTCAAATGACCCACAGACAGATATGGGGGATGTGAATCCTCGCTTGCAAGGTACTCAGAGAACATGTGCGTATAGCTGTATGCTTGTTTCCCATAATACACTCAGATACGTAAAGTAATGAATGCCTGAGATATAAACCAGTCGGATACCAATCTAAAACTGAATTATTTTCATATAATACATATTTTCAAAAATATACTTTTTGGCAACATTTCAGTTAATCCATAACACAAATACTCGTGCTCTACGTAATATCTGTTTCGATCCCCGCGTAGTTGCATTTTCTTATTTCGATTTCAATCGTATGATTAAAACAGTCGAATATGCTGTAAAAACCGCTTAATTGGCCACATTCACCGATATTTTTTAAAGTCGAATATTTCAAACACAACTACCGATATTGTAAGCATTGCCAGAATAATACCAAACGGATCTGTTCCCCAAAACGAATTATTAGATAAATCATTTAACCACGTGGTTTTAGAGTAAATTATAATAGAAATTGTAATCCGAAATAACTATCCCCAGAGTAAATACACCGATCACTGCACCTGGTAGAAACAGAATGGCTACTGTGTGGTTAACAAGCCCAAGTATTTTCTCAACTTTTTGAAGGCTACATGTTTAAAATTCTGCATTGATTTCGAAATAATCTGCGAAATGAGCTTGAAAAGTCATTTTGTAAAGTTAGATTGCTTGTGATACAAAAATACACGTAGTCTTTGATGCAGCTGAGTGTAAAAGTTATTTTTTTAATGCAAATATATTCAACAACCCTTTCATTATTTGTAACGGTAATAAATATAAAATCTAATCTTAAAATAACATAAGCTGATGGAAGAAATTATTCCACTGCTTATGTTAAACATACATGACGCTCCAATCGATTCGCCACCGCTGCTCGGCCACCGTTGTGCCGGCGGGGTTGCATAAGATTAAAATACTCCAGGGGCGCATGCGGAGAAGAGGAGGAAATTCATTTCCATACTCGTTGATTTTTAGCAAGCAACATTGGAGTTCATCTTATGCACAAGTTTTCAGCTCGTTACACACGAGTATGTCGGAACATTATTTCAATTTAAAATAAAGAATTAAATTACGAGTAAGAAAAAATTATCAAAGACCTGATTCGAATTACTCCCATCTGGCAGAAATTAACGCATATACCGAGATCCAGAAGGACCATCTATAAACACATTCAGATATTTTAATTGTCGTATTACGGGCTTCCCCTTGTTGAACTGATTTTGCGCCAGCCCACGTTGCGTAATAGAGCGCACAAGATCCGAGTCCTAGTGTTTTTGCCTTTGCAAACCAAACGAGTCTTAAGTTTTATGTTCCTGTTGTGGAATTAGAAGAGTTATAGGAGGCGTCCTCAGCAGTTTTGAGGTTTGTAATCCGGGCCGAGGATAACTCTCCGAAAAAAATCTACGTGGACCCATTTTGATTTGGGTTTCGCGACGCCGACCCTCATTTCCGAGGCAGCGTTCTCCCGTTTGATAAACCGCAATAGTTCTCTGAACAACAACGATATGGCAATATATTGATTGAATTGTCGAGCAATGAATGAGACTGACATTCTTCGACCAAGAATAAGAATAATTGAGAACGTCTATTTTTCACATAAAATTGTGGAATAATAACGCCGTCGAATAAATCAAGCGAACTAAGTGATGTAACTTTTTGTAAGGATTTTAAGAAACCCTTTGAAATGTGACATAAGAGAATGCATAAAACTATAACAACTATGTTGTTTCGCCGCATTCAATGCTAACGAAAAAAAGAAAGAAAGAAATTAAAATCGTGTTTATTCGATAAAAACCAATGATGAAACAATTTATTTAATATGTTAAATAAAGAATTATTCGGCGAAAAAAGCGACAAGATGAAGACATCAACTTAATCTACAATATTAAAATTACTGTCCAAATAAATTTTAGCATCTTACATAAAAAATAAATATGGAAATTCATTGAGTGAAAATAAAATAAACAGCGACGAGAAATTAAACTCAATAGGCTGAAGTGTACGTTAGAAAGCAAAGGCACTCGATTTTTCCAAAGTAACGATTATAATTCGCGTAAAAAACTGCCTCAACCAACGGGTGCCATTTTAGGATAGGGTATATTTTTTAAATAAAATAATAAAAGAAAATGGAAGCTTAGCATGCACATGATGACTTTCGTCAAAATCCTCATCTATTATGAACATTCAAATTTTCAAATAACATTAATTAGCAACTCATTTTATGCTTACACAATCACTTTGGGACTATTTTATGTCGGAGGGAAATAAAATGCGCATTCTCAATTGATCCAATGACTTATTAAGATGAGATTTTATCATTATTTCAAACGAAATACCGAATCATTATTTTATGCATCAAAATGGTATTGTCTAGTCTTTAATATCATTATTCTACCAGAACTGTAAATAAGAACGCACATAATCTAGTATACGGGAGCGATAAATTTAACTTGGTCGTAACACCTACACATCTAACAATGGAGGATCGCAGCGCGTATCAGGTAAGGTAGGCAGAGCAAATTTTAGCTTGACTGCCTCATAGTTCCAGGCATGATCTTAGAGGTTTGATCCTAGAAGTACATAGCAGGAACCACATTAAACCGAGAGCTATAGCCTAAGTTTCTAATTAGCTCATTCGCAGTGAAATCGAGGAAGAATCTAGGTTTCTCCTAGCAGATGCTACGTGAAGACAATCGAATATGTCGGCCTGGCTAAGTTAGTGCGCAAGTCTAGTGAATGAGAACCAGTGTCAAAAAATATGATAACTTCTTGGGTCGAAAAAAATCTGATTAAACTTCTAGATTGATGGAACGCCGCTATTATGATTAGATTCATTTCGCGACCCGTATAGCTGCGCCAAGTTTAGGATTCGTTACGGGAAAGACATTATAACGCCAGGGGCCAGCCAGTTGGTTAATTCATTTCGGACGGATCCAGCCACGTAGAAGATATGGGTTTTAATTAGTACCACTCATTACATACAAGATTCGATAAAGATCATGAGGATGAGATCTGTAAAATTAACTTAACAGCGTCGCGTTTAAAATCCCCATTTCATAAGATGGTAGTCGCCAGTAACATAAAATGTAAGCGAGCGAGATATGTTATTGCAAAGTTCCCCATCTTTTAAAGATTTGATCGTCTATAACTTTATACGCACACTGTGAGTTCCGATTATCAGGACTTATTCAAACCAAAGGTGTTTCGGATAACCGAATATCGGATAATTTAAAAGTTTAAAAATCACTGTCAAGCAGCTACCGTGTGTTTTGAAAATGTATTTTTAATATGTTTTTGATTCAATAGCAAATACGTAGAAAAAATTAAGATTATGGTAATGACTGACTTTCTTAAGACTAGTCCATAACCTGCGCAGAAGACAACGGGGATTTAAACACATTTAACATTTGTGTTAAACGTTTTCAGAAGAATATTTTATCTATTGTTATTTTTTCTAAGAGATATTTCTAAATAAAACACTACATCTTGTCAAGATATTTCTAATATAATTACTTGCTGAAAATTTAACGCTACAAACTTATTCTGAAATTGATATGAAGAATTGAACATCTGAATAATCGGAGTTAGAATGATAGGTACTATAATGTATATAAATACAAATAAATAAATATATACTTTAAGGTTAAATTCTAAAGGTAAAAATATTCTTTTAGCTCGATTACAAAAGGTTTCCGTGACTCACATGAATCAAATGTCAAGAAATCTGAAAAAAAAACTGACTTGACAGTTCTTCCACCTAAATTGCGGATTTTAAGAAATGTTTTAGTAAGTAACTTCGCCTAATTTTGTAGATTTGTGTAAAAACATATCTGTAAATGAGAGGCTGCATAATAAAACGATAGGTTTTTATTGAAAACATTCCTTAGTAATCATATGATAATAAATAAACAAATTTTTAATTAAATAATAAATATTAGGTCTTTCTTTTTTATTTCAGATATTGAGTCATGAATATTTTATGGACAACTACGCTCGATCGGGTAATAACTACTGCTATTTTTAGAGCATATGCGTAATATTTATATTCCTTAAAAGCATATCATTCCCAAGTCCCCCAAATCATTAACTCATAAACACGTAAACCAAGCATACAACTTATATATCATGCGAAACAACTACAACTATGAAAAAGACTAAAATATTACTTTCTCTCTCATTCAAAGAGAATTATTTATCCTATGGTTTCTGCGTTTAATTAAAGATATATTACTTCCTCTGGAAATCGTTTAATAGATGGCACAATAACATGTACAATTTTTCCTGCATCCGCGAATTTTTGTATTCGGTACCATCCATTTTATACGAATGTGACCTGTTTCCAGCTGTCATAAATGACACCTGTGTTTCCCCGTCTGCACGAAGGGAGCCAAGCAATGCAGTTTATCGTTGCCTGCGAGTCTAGGTAGTTTTACGTGCCTCTTCGGTCGGGCATTGTGACTCGTCCATTCGCTGGAGACTTACCAAATGTACAGATGAGAGATATTAAGCCGGGCAAACTAGGTCACGTGACGCGCCTTGAAAACCCAATCACGTGATCGTCGGCATCCGCATAATGCATTAGAGAGAAGACAGTTACCTTCACCAAAAATGTTTCGGGCAGAACGGTTTCCATTGAAAGGGGATGATTAAACCCACATTCAGCAGTTGAATCTAACCTCAGACTAATTCGACCTGAATATATGTTCGTTCGCTGGATAGGTAACGTCTCTTCGTAATGCACAGTTATAATTTCGTAGTTTTCACACAAGTACTATCGATTTCTCACATATACGAATTACGAAATGCAAAATAATATTAATCTTGGAGAACGAACGAGGGATAGTAAAATGAATTAATGGAATTTTCAAACGCAATGTTTAACAATAGCATAATATTTCTTGAAATGGAAAATTAATATTCTGTATAGGCTGGTTAAATCAGATGAAAGGATACGAACCAGGGATGGACAACCTACAGCCCGCGGGCCGTATAAGGTACCAGAGAGAATTTTATTCGGCCCGCGAAGCTATGGTGAAAAAGCAATCCGTTAAAATTTTAAATAAAAATTCATAAATTTTGATAAAATTAGGATAATAAAATCTCTAATTTTGAAGTTTTTACCCTAAAATTCTCATTAACACTTGTTTTCCACTCATATGATACTTCAGAATCTACGAGCAACTTCCAATTTAAACTCTAATCCGGCCCGCCAAAGCATTGGCAACTTTCAATGCGGCTCGCCGAAGTATTCGCAATCACCGATGCGGCCCGGCATGTAGAATACAAACGAAATATTCTATTCGTTTATCGAAAAATAGCCTCGTATACACCAACATCTTTTGACGTTCGCATTAAAGCTGATAAAGGGATTTGGACGAAATACTTTGTTCCCTCGTGCTGCGTCCCTGACATTTCCTAGAGGAAGAGATTTTTGGAAAACAAACCCGGGTTGTATCAAAGTGGAAGCCGAAAGCTACGCTAAAAAAACACACTCGCAGCCCACATCCTACGCACTCCTCCGAGTATCGGAGAACTCGGCTGCGCGGCTAATGTCAACCGAAATGGATTCAGGAAAGTTCAGGTGGTTGAAATACCCTTTCAGAAGTTCGGGAATCCCTACGATTTGGAAGGGGTGATATATGGAAAAGGGGCGGCAGGTGGGTAGGATGGAGAAATGGAGGAGAGAAAGTTAGAGGGAACTGAAGGGATGAAGAGAAAGTAATAGTGAAAGGGGAAGAGGAAAAAAGGGAGAAAAAGTGAATGGTGAAAGTAAAAACGGCGAGCAAAATAAACAAGCGTAGAGAAAGAGAAAGGTAGAGATAGGAAAAAAGGTAAAGAGGGAATGATAGGTAGCGGTCACCCGCTCTCACCTACCTCTCTGGGTTCCGAATTCTCCTGCTAGCCCCAAACTGGCCGAGTAGCCACACCCGAGCGCTGCCCGCGGTCGGAGGCCGCAACCTAAAATAACCCGAAGGAATTTCATTTAAGGCTGTCCCGCCAATTTTTGGTATTCTCGCGTTAGAATTTCAACGTTTAATTTGAGCAGTCATTTTTTCGTGGAAATTTTAAATGGGAGAAAGTATTCTAAAGAAGAAACGCTGCAGAGCAGAGAAAATTCAGTAACGAAGCTGTAAATTTTAAATGCTGCGTAATTTGAGAAATTTATATTTTTAGTTGACTGAAATGCGGAAGATAAAATAAAGAAGAGGCTATGTTAATTGATAAAAATAATCTCGCAATGCTCAAGAGTTACATTCCTGTACATTTTTTTAAAACAAGGAAATGCTACATTCATGAAGAGTTGCCTGAATTATGGGAATAGAGACTAATGCGAACTCTCCAAGAGATAATGAAAGTACATGCAAACGCTAACAGAAGCTATTCTTTAACCCTCTACAACCCAAATTATTTTTTCTGAAAATAACAGCTGCTGGTCTAAGAATGCTGTTAGGTATTCTCAGAACATGTATAACTTTTAAATTAAAATTATTTTTGGTTGAAATTGTTTCTACAAAATTGTATCATTCAACAAAAAATAATTAATGAAAAACTATGTAAAGAGGCTGATGCATTGAATGTTGCTTTGAGGTAACAGTGAGCCATAGAGGATGAAGATATAAAAACTAAATATAATTATTTTTCCTAAAGCAACATTCACACAAACACGCGTGCATATACTTATTCTAGCCTTTTCTTTGCCAAATGCAGAATTGAAGTTGGATGGGAGATGGAGCAAGTTTAAATGAATTGATGTCTTAACGTATATTTTGCTTCTTCAATGATTATTTTTATACTATCGAATAGTAACATCACAAGCCCTTTCTTGCTCTATTATATGAAACTAATTTTTAAATAACAAAAATTATCTACATTAAATCAAATTACTACATATATTTTTACCTTAGATTTTCCAATTTTTCACCAAAACTTTCGTCGCATTTATACAGAAGAATATTAATCACCAAAGCGGAAAACCTAAGATAGACAATCTACTATGCGTGGCAAACACGAGATACCTCGGAGTAACACATTTCGTTCGATACTTTGGCGGTAATAAAGAAAAATTTCATGGAAGATCTTCAGATCAAGACCGACATCTGTTACTTTTTAGTGCGTGTTAGTCTTATAAAATATTCGAGTTGCACATCCTCCTATTTCTTGAAATTATTTATTACTATTTCGGCCTAAACCACATCTAAGTGGACTATTAGTTCCTATAGGGACAGAATCTAACATTGCAGCATAGCTTTGTTATTTTGTTCATTTTTATATTATCAGTAAATTGGATTCGTCATGAATTCTCCTAATATAACAATTATAGCATTGAGTATAAATCTTCCACCAGGGGGCTGTTATCAAATTTAAAATTCTCCACTTGAGTGGATAAAGCGTACAAAATTTTACGCGCAAAACTTAATGTTGTTACCAGCAGTATTATAAATTAATATAACGCCATCGGATGTAATCCCGGCGAAGGATCCAAAAACGACAATATATCGATCAGTTCGATTCGCTCCCATCTCTGCAAACATCCCATTGGCAGCCCGCGAGAAGGAAGAGCGAGAGAGAGAGAGAGGGAAGTAGAAAATAAGTTATTTATTTTCGAGTTTCGACGCAGTATCAGCATTCGCATCTGCCCCGCCTCATCTACGTCCAGCACGACGAAAGAGAAAGAAAGAGAGAGAGGGGGTGAAAAAAGGGAGAAAGACAATGGGATCAGCCCTTTGCATAAAACCATGAAGCGAGAATCACTCACTCTTCACCAGCATTACCACCAACACCAAAAGCCCAGTTCTCACGGCTCTCTGTCTCTTCCACTACCATGCGCACACACTTCACCACCGTTCCACGTCACCCACACTTCCTTCCCCCCTTTCTCCTCCGTCTCTCCCCTTTCTCCTCCCTATCCCCATTTCCCCTCCATCTCACCCCTCTCCCCCTTCTCTTTCGCCGCCCTCCCCCTTCCTGACCCCATTCCACCTCACTCGGCGGGGCTGCCGTTGCCACGCAACGTGCCCGGCGGCAGCAAAACTCTTCTACGCCGCTCTCCCCCCTTTCTCCTCCCCAACCCTTTCTCCCCTCCCATCCTAATCCTCCCTTATTCTCTGCCATTCTTCCACGGGCCTCTCTCGCACTATGCCCTCCTCTCCTCACATTTCCGACTTCTCTCCAGCCTTATTCCTTCAACACCCGCCTTCGTTCTCCCTCTGTATCTTTTGCTCCGCTAATATTCTCTCTATACCGCTCTTCTAATTCCTCCTTACCTCTCCGAACCTCTCGTCATAGTTGACCTCGTCCTCCCAATATCCTCCCGATCTTTTCTTCACGGTCCTCCCCTCACCCGCTACCTCCCCGTCCCGCTCTTACATCGCTCTCCTCCCCCCACCATTCTCACTCCCTCTCTCTCCCTACATCGTTCTCCATCCCTCATTCACTCCCTCTCTCAATCTCCATTCTTCTCTATCCCTTTATTTCCCCATCTCCCTCTTCCTCTTTTCCACTCCCTCAATTCCCATACATTCCCCCCCTTCCCTCCCACTATCTCTCTTTCTCCGTCTCCCTCTTCCTCCCTCAATCCCTATACATTCCCCCCTTCTCTCCCATTATCTCTTTCTCGGCCTCTCTCTTCCTCCCTCTTTACCCTCCCCATGTCTCCACCCCACTCTATCCCTCTCACTTCCTCTCGTTCCTCTTTCTCCTTCCCTCCATCTCCCCCTTCCCATCACTCTGGCCCTCCCCTACGTTTTTTCACCCTCCCCCTGCATCCCATCATCCTCTCTCCCTCTGTTTCTACCACTCAATCTCTTCACCCACCATCCCGGTTCCTTTTTTTCAATCCATTCTCCCCGCAGCAGCGCTCCTAAACATCCATCCCGCACCCTAATTCCTCATTCATCCCAACCTTTTCAACCCTCTCTCTCTCTCTCTCTCTTTATCTGCTCTACCCTCTTTCTCTCTCTGTGTCTGCCCGATTCTCTCTCTCTCACTCGCGGACACACTGAGTCTTCCTCACCCCTTAATTCCTCCAGACCGCCGTCAAAGGAAGTTACGGAAGGAACCGAGGCAAATGAAGGCAAATGTGGAGGTGGCGAGGCGGAAAAGAAATTAGTATGGGGAGGATGAGGAGAGGACATAGTGTGGGCATAAAAGAGGATAAGGGAGATGAAAGAGCGGGAATAAAAAAAGAGGGCAACGCGGACGGGACGAGCAAAATGTAACGGGAGATTTAGGGAGGGAATGGGGAGATGGGAAAAAGTGCAGGACGTTGCAAAAGTGAGAAATAGAGGCCGGGGAAAATGGAGGGAGAACGAGAAGGAAATGGCGAGCGTAAGGGGAAATTGTAGGGAGAGAAAAATGGAGGAAGCAAGGACGGGAGGCGCTGATGTTTGAATACGCGAATATGGAGGGAGGGAGGGAAAGGTTGATAGAAGAACCCGCGCGTTAAATCGATTACATAAAGCCTTTACGTTCGATTGATTAATTTGCCGGTAATACCCGCTCAAAGGCCTTGTGCCGTAAACCAAAATGGGAAGGATTTACCGTTCCGTCATTACCCACAACAACTATATAACGCTTTTACGGAGGCAATAAGGAAAAAAGTAAAGCGCCTTTCTGAGTTCTGAAATTTGATTTTTGAGTCATCAAGTCGCATTATTGTATATTTCGTTTAATTTTTTCACTCTAACGCCCTTGTAATGAAACAATAAACTTAAACTAAATTAACAACGTCCTTAAAATCTTAACCTCTCCGTAACTAATGTTAATAGGATAGGACGAGGAAAGGTGACTGTTCGACTTATATACAATTCGATTCGAGATAATACATTTTTCATGTACGTCGATAAGATCTCGGCAAAATTTTATTTTTCGAGATTTTCACGACTGTGTGTGGGGGGGGAGGGAGGAGCAGGGGTGTGCCGCGGCTAAGAGCCAGAACAAAAATTGCCTGCGGGAAGTATTAAACCGTCATCAAAAGAAGAATTAAAAGAAAGCGCTCGAAGAAATGAAAAGAGACGTCGGCATAAATGTGAATGGCGATGAGTAATAAAAGAAAGACCGATCGATAAGAGAAAGAAAAAAATCAAACGACCAAAAAAGGGCGGAGCGAGAAAATTTTTATATTTTCGGCGAAACGGAAGGAGAGGTAAAAGTGATGGAAAAAAGTCGAAGCGGAAAAAGGAAATGAATAGAGGAAACGAGAGAAAGAGAGAGGACTGAGGTAAGGAAAATGTCACGGAGAATGAAAAGATGGAGTAGAACGAGGACCATTGTAAGGAGGAGAGAGAAAGAAGGGAGAGAGGAGGTGGAGAGAATGGGGGTGGAGAAGAGTATGGAAGACGCGGAGGGAAAAATGAGTGTTTGGACTATCATGCGAGCAGCACTGTGAATTGATCGAGTTTGTCAAGGAAGAGAGAGAGAGAGAGAGAGAGAGCACAATGGAGACCGAGATGAATTAAGAGTTACGCAGTGAAGGAGGGAAAGCAATAGAGAGAATAAAAAAGAGAGCAGAAGAAAAAGGAAGATGTGAGGGAGAGAGGGAAACAGAGAAAGGGAGAGATACTTTTGACGAGGCATTCAGAAGTCTACAGAGCCAAGCGTTTCCGTATCCCACTCACGAAAGTCTTCGATCAAATGTTTTCAGAAGGAAGAGAAGTCGGGGAGTTTTCCTCACACACATCCGCACGATGTTTTCGAGTTCCTTTCAGCTCGCCATTCCTCAAAAGACCTGGCCCCGATTTCTGTTGGAGATGATGAACTATTTCTGGTGATCAATAAGAATGAATGCCATTCATTGTCTCCATCTCCACGCATTTTGGTGAATGTTACATAATTGCGAGAAACTACAGTTATAGCAGCGAAATATAATGGAGTGAAAATTAATTATGAAAACAGCATTTGATGATATTATAGAAAAAGTCCTCGATACACACATACTAGCTTAAATTAATTACATTAAAGGCTATATAAAATTGTTCATAAAATTTAATATATGAAACTAATGGGAGAATATAAGGCTGTACAAAAAGAGTTCTATCTAAATTATACTTTTATTGTCTGTGCCCGAATGATTTTTTAAAATTACATGTTCTATCGCACACTAAATCTTTTAATTTTACACAAACTTTTTCAAACCTCTCATCTAACTAAACAACTTATTATTATAAACCTTTTTTATAACTTAACAGAAATCTGTTTGTGATTCAACACAACAATGTCTGGATTTTTCGGCGCTGGTGCTATCTCTCGACCCATCAGGGACGGAGGGGTAAAGTTGAGCGGCAAACTGACAGGAGTCATTCCTGACCAGCGTATATATATTTTTTACGTATTTCTTTACGTAATTATAATTGCCTATTTTCTTTTTATAAATAATACAATTTTTTCTTCCTTTCTTCATTGTATTTTATTATTATTTATTTAAAAATTTTCTTATTACACACAAAATCGGTTTGTCTGTTTCTGCAATCTATATGTGATATGGAGACTTCTTCCACCATATAATTTGTCAACTAATCAACATAATTGACGGCATTTATAATAAATCCAAAATATGAATTTTGTGTACAATACGTACTTTAAAATTGTCATTAAGATGTTTCTAAAACAAAAAAAAATAAAAAAATGTTTTTTTAATAAAAACTTTTCAAAATCCTCGAAAAGCGAAAAATAAACTTGTGTGTACACCTCGAATCGACCGGTTAGTCCATATCCAAAATTTGTAATCAGGGAGGGCCCTTCGAACAACCATAAAAAATTTCAGTTCTAGTTAGTTTTTTGATGGCGCAGTTAAATTTTCTCGTTGCCATTCTTGAGCGCCTTCAAACATTTTTGCAAACATCAATCAGAGTCTAAATCCATTTCGGTTGTCAGAAGGGTCCTCCCTGAATACAAATTTTGGGGATAAACTAAGCAATCGATTTGCTGAGGTGTATACATATTTATTTTTACGCTTTTTAGTGCATTTTTTAGTTTACATTTCAAGAAATGATCTCTTAGTCGTTCTTTATCAGCGAAGCGGTCTTAGCCTTATCGTCTCGCCCGTCCGTCCTAACTTCCATCTCCTAAACCGCTGGACGGATTTTGATTAAATTAAGTATGAGTGATCCTTATTAAAATTTATTGCCAATTGTGATTTTGAACCTTATCCGTCAATTAGAGCTTCCACTTTACATAAACACTTTAATAAACTTATACTCAAATCTTGTTAAATGGCATCCGTCAAGCAGCAATAAAAATCCATATTTTCTCTCCCATGCTCTTATATGATTTGTTAGGTATAAATTAAAAAATTTAGTGGGATAGAGGGCTTCATTTACCACAATGAGGTCCTGGAGACCACATAATTATGAGTGATCGTTTTGGAGATAAAGATTTGAGAAAATCTCGAGCAAAACATCACATATTTTGTTTAGATCGATCGCTAAGACGGTTCTCTTGGCAAACAACAATTAAAAATCCATATTTTCTCTCCCATGTTCATATATGATCTGTGAGGTATAGATTAATATTAAATTTAAAATTCGAGAATCGCCCAATCTTTCGATATCGTTTCATAAGTATTTCCTATAAAGAACGTCTTTGAAATCTCTGAGCATTCCATTTATGGAGTATACTTTTCCATCTTGTTTATTTATAATTAAAAATATATTATACTAATTGTGTACAACATTTAATACATAAACGTACTGAATAATGAAAATGGAACGGAAACACGAAAGGGAACATTTTATCTTTGTCACCCTTCAGCCTAAGTGGTTCTAGATTTATCGACTGGCCCCATTCGCATTCGAGAGTTTTTGATTTTCCGATGACACATTTTTCACGCTATGCTGTCCTCACCGGCGACACCGCCTCCGCGCCAAAATCCGCAGCCCCTAACTATCTGACATCCTGCTGTCTCACTTCCGACCTTTACTCGAAATTCATTACCCGCGTTTCGCCTCCCGTCTGTCTCAGTAGAATAAAGAGGATTCATCAGCTTAATTTAGCCTGCTCATATGTAAGAATACTCTTAAACTGTCGAATTACACAGTTTAAATTGTTTCTTTCATTCTATGTAATTATAGTGACGTTGAAAGAAATTCCACAGTAAAACAATTTTTCTAGGGTAATAAAAAATCCGATTCATTTTATATTATTTATTTCTTCGTGAGAGTTCATAACCTCAAATACATATATTTGGGTAAATAAACAAACTACCATAACGATATATATGTGATAGTGTTTTTCGACTCATTCGTCAGAGCTTACAAGTTGCTCTATGAATTTTTTGTATTAATATAAAAAAGAAATATATATAGCTCGACTTTGGCTTAAATCCAAACGATTATCTAAATAGCTCCAAAGCTCATAAAGAGATGTTGTAAAAACCACTCAAAATCTTTTTTATGGCTACTGGAGCAATATACTCGTAAATCGCCAACGGGATTCCATCTGCTCCATAATCTTCTACAGTAAATTTTTTACTTCAGAAATGCACATATGTGTTTAAATAAAACACCTGTTTTTTCTAAAGCCTTTCGCAATTTCTCCTTTGATCGCAATGGTGATGAATGGAGCTCTAATCTGCTGGGTACAAGTAGTTTCAACAGCCACTTGGTTTAACTGATAATTTAATTAATGAAATTATAGGCCGCAACCAAATAGGTCTCTTCTGAGGCCTCACAAATTTCTCCTAAAGACGCCGTCCTGACGCATTCATGTTGATGGGTTAGCATTCAGGATAACTTCCTTCCGAGAAAGTGGCCACTGCTAGCCTTTAGGGTTGATTTAAAATGTAAATTTTGCTTTCGGTGAGTAGGCGTTTCGGGTGATTTTATTATTGCTCTTGCCTCTCCAACAACAACATCCGAAATTCAAACTCAGGTGCTCATCCACAGATTTAAATAATTATAATTGTAATAACTCACAAATATAGGTAGGATATACAGTCAAATACTAACGTGTTTACAAAACGCGTTTATTGTAGCATGAAAATGCCGGCATTCATTGACCAAAATCCCTGACTGCATTCAACAGAGATAGTACTGTGTTAATGTGGAGGGACATTGACCGCATTTTATAAACGTTTTCCATCAAACACAACATAAAACACACACAAATACGCGGGTATTACAACGAATATGTATTTATGTAGAGGTATTTCAATGGAAAGTTACGGATATGTGTAGGGCAAAGATAATAAAATCTCTTATGTTTTCGACCAAATTATTACATGCCTTTTATGGGATTAGGTAATTATAATGAACTTAAAATAATGTTGAAATATAAGAAGTCCCAAAAAAGAACTAAATATCATATATTATTGTAGTATTTTAGTAGAGACGCGGAGATAGCCACTCTCACTGTCTCTATCTAGGAGTAACATCAAAGATTATGTAAAAAAATCTCATTGAGTTTAAGGTTTCCCTTTCAAGGAAGTCCTATAGATAAATTGGAAAGGCTTTTGATACAACTCTTGAAAGAGCCAGCCGCCCAGCGTTTGAATAAGAATGAGCGTAAAAAATGGAAGATAAATAAAATTCTTGGCGCGGGAGCTCTCCGTATCCCTTCCGTGAAAATAAAAGGCGAAGAAATTCCACCGCAAAAGCACAAATGCCATAGACGATGCGCACATTTGGTTAAAGGCTTCGCCGAATAATTTTAATC
Organism: Tanypteryx hageni; assembly: GCA_028673005.1. Taxonomy (NCBI): domain Eukaryota; kingdom Metazoa; phylum Arthropoda; class Insecta; order Odonata; family Petaluridae; genus Tanypteryx; species Tanypteryx hageni. The sequence continues at coordinate 99,969,606 of CM054116.1, forward strand.
TCTGTGAGCGCTCAAAGAGGCGAAAACGATGATAAGCGTCGCCCCAAGCGCCGCCTTAAGGAACCAGAGATTAAATTTGAGATCAATGGCGAAGTAACAACGTAAACGAAGGACATTTTTGGGCAAAACACATTTAAGGATGTACGGGATAAAAAACCCGAGTCTTTATTGCGACCAAAGTGTGATTTTCGAGCTGAAAGATAAACAGTTAACAAAGAGAAGTTAACTACACCGGAAATAACAGAGAGTGCGGTGAGAAAGGTGGCGAAAAGATATTAGATCGGAGTTGCATCGATTTAAAATAGAAAAAGTTATTTTTGGGCAACATGTAAATCTCCGAATCTCCTAATAAATCCTTGACAGAACGTGATAAGTTATCGAAAGATTTTTAAAAAATACTAAGTCAAGGATAGGAATAAATGGAAGTATATTCTCTATGGTAGTAAAATTAAAATCGCACTTTGGAAATTCCAATGTTAATGTTATTAAAACAAAAAAACTATTCAACGCCGTAGAAAAACAATCAATTTTTCATCTTATTATGTAGGATTCTAAACCGAACGCGGAATGTTTTAGGAAAATTAATTAATATTTTCGGTCATTTAAGGTGACATTTAAAGGCAGGTGACGCTGAACGCAGGAAAAAGCTAAACACGGCAATTTCTAGCTCCGAGCTGAACGTTTCACAAAAAATGGGGGGAGAGAGAGAGAGAGAAAGAATGGATGGAGGAACAGAACGGGAGAAATGAGATGGAAAAGACAAACGGAGGTGGATAAAAATAGCAGGATGATGACATGGATGAAACGGAATGGAAGGGAGCGTGGTGGGTTTGGGCTCTTGTGTGAGAGAGTACGAGTGTGTACGTCTGTATGGATGCGTGTGGCCTTGGTTGTATGCGTACATGTGTTTGTGTGTGGTAATGTGTTACAGTACGTGTTTTCGCGAGGATGCCTGCAAGAGAAAGAGAGAGAATGAATGTGTTGGCGTGGTGGGTGAATAGCGTGAGGATACGATTGTGCGAGAGTGCTAGAGAGAGTCGAAGTGAAAATGGCATAAACAATGGAAGGGAGTAAATGGATGCTGAAGCTGAATCCTTTCATAAGTATTGCATTTAAAGTAAGAAAACTAACTTTGAAAAATGTGACAAATTTTCAGAGAGCTGCAAATAAAAGATATTATGAACGAATTTTCCTTACCACTTTTACGCTTATTTCATGATTCTGATAACTAATTTCATAACAAATGCCATTTTTTGAGATTCTTATTTCTCAAATGATTTAGATAGATTATATGAAAAATGAATTTTCGTTATTACCACTGTAAAAATACAAACATAACGTTATAATCCATAGGAACTGGATTCTTGGCGGCAGCGATTTGGCAGCTAAGCTGCCAGGTCCAGGAAATATGGCTGTAATTTCTCAGCAACGGTGGACTATGACAGAAAAGAAACCTTAGTGAACTGACTTCCAAAGACGACGGCCAAATCCCTGATATTGAAAAGTGGTGGATGAAAATCAACAATGTGAATTTTGGTGTCACATTGGACGAAACCAACGTGAGATATTGCAATATTTCCAACAATAGACAAATTTTAAACAACAGACGAGAAATAATACAAAAGTGTGCAATTCCATGTCTTTTTATGAAGAAAACTAAAAGTGGGGATGATTTTTATAGCATAATTATGCTATATGTTTTATACGTTATCGATTCCGGAATCTATAAATTGCTCTTCTCTTTCGTCTTTGAAGATTCTAGGAGCATTCATGGAATTCGGCAAGGAAAAACTCAATCGAAAAAGTGATTTTTATCATATGAAAGGAACAGAGACAGTGGTTTTCCCAGTATACGTCTTCTTTCTTTTTTGTACGATAGTGATCGCAAGATTACCTCTCTTATCTCAACATTTTTATTAGAGTGTAAAGTCCGCGGTTTTTTTTAAGTGCGTTGTTCAAATTAAAGAAGCTGTCAAGATGGATTATCTTTACGAGTGTTATTATGACCGACTGTATATCCTAGCAGGTGTTGAAGTAAATTGAAAATCAACGGGTTTACCCGCCAAAGGAGTCTCGCTACCTGAATTAAATTTCAACAAATAATTCGTAGCCGATAAGTGCTTCAATTTTTTAGTCAAATAGTTTTTTCCGATTTCTCTTTACGAAGAGGTTTTTCTTTAATCCGTGTGTAAAATAAATTAGAGCGACTGAAATATTACGAGTGTTAGTTCAAATTAAAATAAAAAAGATGTTTCAAATTATATAATTGTTGAAAAAATTTTACCGTCCATTACAGTCTAAAAATACTACTAGTTTCGTTTATTGTCAAATATCAGTCCATTAAAGAAGGATCCAATCCGTGAGATTGCATTCGTTGGAATAAAAGTGCTTCCTTATAAGTTCAAAAGAAAATAAATAAAACCTCAGCATAGTTTTCGGCTTGTCTTGTCTCACTCGTCACAAACTATATTTTTGGACTTCATTGATGTTTTTTGTGAAAGAATAACGTTTCGAGTAATACTTAGGAGATACGTTAAAGAAAACACTAGCAAAAAAACACTGGCTAAAAAAAGTGATTCGAGAGACAATTTAATTTGTTGAAAGCCATGCGGCATTCGCACACCGTTACTACCTACGCCCGAACTCAAAGTGGAACATTTTCTACTCCAAGTATACGGTAGCGAGCTCTGTCACCTAACCCCTTGTTGTAAAACACTGTCTCGTTGCCGCTATGGCTTCCAAGCCGAAGAAAATGCTCCTTTGCTGTGTTGTCTTCTTAATCCTCGGCGTAATGGGCGCCGAGGATTCTAAGGAAGTGGGAATGAGGACTAGCGAGGAGGAAGAGACGGAGGGAGGGAGAGGACGGGCGGAGGGAGAATGGGCCTCCGCTCTCAGAGACCGCTCCGGAGCTACAGACGGAGGCGAGGAGGAAGGAAAGAAGACGGAAGGAGGGAGGGAAGATTTGGCAGGAGGAGAAGAGAGTAGAGGGAGGACGGAGGCGAACGGTGCTAGGGAAAGAAGGGGAGACGGGGGGGACATAACTGAAGCGAAGGGGGGAGAAGAAAGCACGAATGGCGCCGGAGAGGGACGGGAAGGCAGACGGCGGAAAACGGATGACGAGGAGGGAGAGATTACGGACGAAATCGAGTTCGAAGAAAGCAAGGATACCACCGGCGAAGGAAATGAGAGCGGGAAACGGGGAAAACTGAGGGGAGGAGAGCGGAGGGAAGGAGAGAGGAGGGAAGGAGAGAGGTGGGAAGGAGAGAGGATGGAAGGAGAGAAGAAGAGAGAGAGGAGAGGAGAAAAGAGGAGGAGATGCGAAGGGGGATGTGAGGAGGAGGGAGGCAGAAGGAAGGGCAAGAAGAGTTCGAAAGGAGTCAAACTCCGGTCGGAGGTGAGGAGGAGAGAGCGGGAAGAGAGGAATATTCCTCAAACTCGTAATCCTACGGATACGAAAAGGAAGAAGGAGAGAATCCAGTCTCCCGAGAACGAGCGAACGGGGAGAGAGAGAAAGGAGGGAGCTTTCGACGCGGAAGAAGAGGATCCAGCCGAAGGGCTTAAGGAGGAGAAAGCAGGAGGATCGGCGAAAGGGAAGGATAAGACGGGATCAGAATGGTGGAAACGCTTATCAAGGAACGAATCTAATCCCGCATACGAAGGAGGCGAGGAACTGGAGCAAGAGTTGAGAGAGGTGGAAAAAGAGACGCGACGGAGGAGGGAGGGAGAGAAGAGAGGCGGATATCCGGAGGAAGAGGAGGGAGGAAGCGACGTCGAGGAAGAACTACTGGTGATGCGGAGAGAAGAGAGGAGGAAGGCGGAGGAGGGAAGAGAAGGAACGGATTGGAAAAAGGAATTCCGATTGGGCGGGGAGGGAGGCAGAGGGAAGCCTCCCCGTTCCGATGGAAGAGAGGGCGGCGAAAGGTGCGGTTACGCCACGAGTCCCAGAGGAGGGAGTGAGAGAGGGGGAGGTGAAATGGATGTCGGCGGGAAAGAAGACGGTCCCGAAGAGGGCTCCATGAGGAGGGAGGGGGAAGAGCAACACGCGGAGGGAGTGGGGGGAAAGAGGAGGGAGGAGGTGGGGACGACAGATGAGATCGCGAATCGCGAAGCAACCGGGGAGGCGTACGTGGAAGAAAAGGGAGAATGGATGAGACGTTTGCGGGAGAATGCAGATAGAGAGGGAAGGGGAATTCCAAAGCGGAAAGGGAAGAAAGACGACGGCGACGACGAGAAAATACCCCGAGTGGGTCGGACCGAAATAGAAGAGAAAAAAGAAGTCCCGAGATGCCGTAAAAACTCGGCAAAAGATGATCGACAAGGAGAGGAAAAAGGAGAGGCCGGATCGTTTATTAATTTCGAAAGAGATTACGAGCGGAAAGAAGGCGCCCAAGAGGAAAAACGAGCAGAAATAAAAGCGGAAAAAACCGGAGAGAGAAAGACTCCCTCCGATAAAGATCCTCGCCAACATCAATCGAGGATAGAAATCCGACCGCGGAGAGAAGAAATTAAGGAAAAACGAGATGCCAAAACCGCGAGAGAGGGGAATCCCGCCTCTTCCGAACCGATACCAATAAACACGAGAGAGGAAGACAAACTAGAAGTGGAATTGCGAGGGGTGGAAAGGGGAAGGGCGGAAAGAGAATCCAGAAAAGACGAGAGTGCAAAAAATACGAAGGAACGAACGAATACCGTCAGCTGCGGCTGCGGGAGAGGGGCGGGACGGTATGGGGACGCGTCCGGGAGAAATGAGGAGAAAGACCCGAGTCGCGATTCCCGCGTAAGGGGAGGAAGTAGGGAAGAGCAGTCCGGTAAAAGTAGAAAGGATTGGAGAAGGGACGCGAGAAAGAGATCCCGGGATAAGGTAGCGCCGGAAGTCAATTCTGAACGGGGTGGAGGCTCCGGGCAGGACGAATATGTGAACCGTGAGCTGCCCGAGGACTTGAAAGGAGACCCGCAGGAGGGGAGAAAGGTAGGAGAGGAGATAGAGCGGGGGAGAGGGAATGCCGGACGAGATGTCGCGTTCGCGAAGGAGCCCGAGGGGGCGGCTGCGGGAGCAGAGAAAATAACGCTCGGATCAGGATACGACACGTTGTCGGGACGCAGGACGAAGGATGCAAGGGAACAGGGCGGCACGGACTACAGTAAAGCGGGCGACCCCGCCCTCCATCCTCCGGAGGACGGAGAAGAGAGCGCGGAGGAAAGAAGAAACCGAAAGGAAATCTTGGCCGGCACCGGAACGGCTTCCGATGTCATCGATGACGGAAGCGAAATAGAATTCCTGAGCCTAATGGAGGCGGAATCGAGAAGGCGGTTGAAAGGGGAGGAGGGAGAAGCTTGGCCGGCGGGAGGGGGAGAAAAAAGCGCCGGGGACGGGGGGTGGGCGGGAGACTGGGTGCCGTGGAGGGCGAAATTTGCCCTCGAGAAACTCGTAAATAGAGCGACGGATTCCGATCAAAAAACGTCTCCTCTTCTGCGGAACAACGATAAGGGAAGGGGTGCAAAAAACTCTCGGGAACTGAACAAAGGTTCGGAATCAATCTTACCGCGTCGCGAAGACGGAGTCGTGTTCGCGGAAATCACAACAAATCCCATGGTATTAATGGATCCCGAAGGACTGATGTACGAGAGAGAGATCGAATCGCTCAAAAGCTCCAAGAAAACGGCATGCGACGACAACTGCGCCTCCGACGAGGCTCCGGAGGAAGCGTTTTCCGCTAGGGACCGACAGAAACATCATCGCGATTCCGGAGAGGGCGAGAAAGAAGGTGGGGTCTCGATCGGAACGCCCCCGGAGGCCAACAGGGGCGTGACGAAGGGGAAATACGACTTCGGGAAGACGACAACCGCCGAGAACCAAGACGACGCACCTGTTGTGGTCTCCGAAGGAGAGAAGGATTTCGAAGCGGAATTTATCGGAGGGGTCGGAGTCGAGAAGGCGACCCACCCCGTCTCCCTTCCTCACCCAGGGGCCATCGGAAATTCTATGCTCCCGAGAATTCCTGAGGTAAACGCTAATGCGAACAGCCGCGCGGAATCCAATCCTACCCATCCTCCTGAGGCGATGGCAGCGCCGTCGATAACGGGGGAAGAAGATTTTGGCGGGCGCTGGGGTGGCGCCTTCGGAGTCTCCCACCATCCCAACGCAGACGGAGAGAGGAAAGTAGAGATGAGGGGAGAGGGAGATCGAACCTACGTTTTGGGGAAGGACGGGACGCTTAAAGAAGGCGATGGGGAAGAGAGGGAGGAAAAGGATGGGCTCGCATTGGGAGAGGGGGTTATCAAAGGTCCTAGGAGGATTCTGATGAGCGTTACGGAGGAAATGGGCGGGAAAATGGCGAGAGAGGAGCACTTGAAAGGAGAAGAGAGCGGCGAGGCGATAAAAAGAGGGCACGAGACCGGGCTCGAAGAAAGAGATGACGATTATCACAAGGGTTTCGTGCACAGCGGGATATATCCCGTCCAAGGGCCCATAAAGAAAATAGGGGTGTCCAAGGGAGATCTCCAATCTGGTTGGACAGCAGGAAAGGGGATTAAATTCGTCGCTAGGAGGGAAGGGGAAACCGGGAATGATGTGGTTTACGCCTCCGAAGGAACCCGCACACGAGGTAAATCGATCGGAAACTCTTCGTTATTAGTTCCTCCGCCGTTGGGGAAGGTGGCGAGGAAAGGGGCAAAGAGCGGCAGCGGCATAGCGTTGGGGGATAAATATTACCACAGGGGCAAAGGCGGTTTGCTAGCAGTGTCGATGGGAGGGAAACCGACCAAAGCGAGCGTGAGGCACGCGTTCGTAGAGGAATCCTTGTCCAACGACGTTCCAAAGGGGGGAATGTTTGTCGCGCGAAAATTCAAAGCAAGCGACGGAGAAAGTTCCGACGCGAAAAACTCCCCGAAGGGCTCCGCGAAACGACGTACTTCCATAGGTCAAGGGTCGGAGGATGGCTCGGCCGATAAGCGAGTCTCGAAGGGAGAACGCCGCTTAGGTCAACAAGAGATCGCCCATTGGAAGAGAGGAGGATCCCGTGCGGGTAAGAAGTTCACGACGCCTAACGCAGACGACGCTAATTACTCCCTAAGCAGGACGACGGTGTCGACCGATGAAGGCGTATCTTTAGAGGCGCCTCCGACCCTCCCGACAGAGGCAGGCAGGGATCTATACGCAACCATCCTGAGCGAAAAAGACGGTTACACCGAAGACGTCCGAAGTAAATCACGGACGACCGTCCCTACGACCGCCGAAGAAGAGGTCGGTCTTTCGAAATGGAATTCGAATCCGGTGGAGACTGTCGGTCTGGTCTCCAGGCAGTCGTCCTCTCGGATCGGATGCGAGCGGAGATCGGACGGCGAGTACCACATCCCGGGAAAGGACGACTGTACCGAGAAAGCCAGAGGGACGGAGGAAGGCGACGGGGAAGGCGACGGGGAAGGACACCTGGGATACACGAGGCTGCAGGTTAGAAAGCCGAGGATGTTGGATGCCAGCGGATTCGGAAGGGGGAGGGGAAGCGGAGGGGTGGGTGGCAGCCTCCTGACCTCCCACTCGTCCGGGAGCGGAAAGAAGGGAACCCTGACCGTCGGGATGATCCTGCCGCACATCGCCTTCGGACAGAGGGAATACACGAGGTCCATCAACACGGCCATCATCGGCCTGCAGAAGTCCAAAGTGAGAAAGCTGGATTTCTTGAAGAAGTACATTTTCTCTCCGCAGCAGGTCCGCAGCGTCATGATGCAGCTCACGCCCTCTCCCACTGGTGAGTGACACAAGTTCGGATTCGAATTCCGGTTCTCGAGAGAAACTATTCGGTAAAGCGATACTAACGAGCTAGAATTATTTTAAAATTCGATTGTAGTAATTCAGTGATTTTAACCCGATCAGAACGGAGCGCGGAATCACCATCATTGGCTTTAATGATCTCGTGAAGCCATTATTGTGAAATCAAAGTAGTAGCAATACAATTATTAATTTATCTTAATAAAATGTCATATTTCAGCGATGGGCAGTGTATGTTACTCTCATATTTGGAGCGGATCGACCTAATACATGAACAATTTAGAGGCTACTTCTAATATATAATATTTCCAAAAATGCAATATCCATAAAGACAGTGATTGATGTTTTCATAATATGCATAAATGAGCATTTTTACTTAATTATGCAAGAGCTCCTTTTAATGGAGAAGAAATTATCGACACATGAATGTTTTGACACCGTCGAAACTAAGCCGTTGCTTTCAAAAAATAAAGTTCAACGACATAATAAAACAAATTTTCTTAAGGATAAGCTATTATAATTTCGTTTCACCGCCAAACAAATTGTATAATAAACATCTATAACTCAGGATTTATTGACATAAAAGATATGTATACACGAAAAAAGTACACCGCTCTCCGGTTATAACGCCGTCGGTTATACCGCGGTTTCGGTTATACCGCGGGTCTTTCTTCCTCCGCGTTTCATTGAAAGAAATGCCGAGAAAAACATGCATGTTGCGAAATGTGTGTTTTAGTCACTCCAGTTAGTATCGAGCGTTGAATACTTGTGTAAGATTTGTCACTGCCAACGGAATAAGTGGATCCGTGATGTGAGAACTTATCTGTGCCGGTTGTCTTTTTTGGTGACTGTTTTTGTGTATTCGTGAATCTTCACATTTTTAAAGAGTTTTACAGACGGAACTATCCTCCGCAATTAATTTAGATTGACTGTACATACGTGAGTACTATTAAGTACTTTGTGTGATCGGTCACTTTCCCTCTAACCTGCGTGCCTTCAAGGCCGCTTACGACTTAAATATGTGCCCCGAAAAAGCTTCTTCTTTGCTGCTCACTTCATTTCACGCCGGTTTCCATTTTTGGCGTTCAAAAAAATTGCGCGAAGTTTATCCCGCCCAATAGGGAAAAAAATTATACGGAGTTATTAGTCGATTAGAGAATTAACAAATTCGAGAATTATTTTAGTCGTCAGTTATAGCGCGGTTTTCTTATAACGCGAGTCAGAACCCCTCTCCCGAAAACCCGCGTTATAAGTGGGGAGCGGTGTAAGTACTTATTTTTTCAAATTTTTAAACTTAAGTGCCTATCTGAAGTAGTTTTAGTGATATACACCAATAGCTTATTTGCCTGTAGACAAAACGGTAACTTGACGCATTGTTTTGAGTGATGACAAAATTACAATAAAGCGACTCGCATGATTAAAATCGACCTCAATAAGAAATACACGATTCTGAGATTTAACTCGTAACTTACATAGAGTAGAAAATAGAAATATTTCAACCAAGACATTCGGGACTGGAAGCTGAGATAGTAAAAATACATCAAGCGGAAAATTCATGAATGTTGAGTAAATCATAGGTCATCAAAAATGATAGAATGCGATTAGTCCTCCATGCCAAAATCTGGAACAGCTTGAGAGGATAAAGAAGATTTGATATTGAAGAGAGCGAAAGGAAAAGAGAGAATGTGGGACTAGTGCCAAAAGTGAACGAATAAGTATGGCTGCTACCCCAATAAAACCTCTATGTTGACTGATGCATAAACTCTCCAAATACCTTTTCAGCGCCATTGATGCTAACCAATAGATTTTGATTCATCTCGATTCGATTGCATTCAATCGGCAGTAAGATGACTACGTATAAATAAACTCGTCTGCAATAAAAATAAATTTAAATATAACTCGAAATTTTCCGCGACTTATCGTAAAGCTACCAATTGAAGTAAAAATATCAGTCCCTCATTTTGTAAACCACTTGATGATCTCATGAACTCGCGGAATAATATGTGCTGTTCAAAGCCACCATTGTGTACAAAATAAATTTTCCTTAGCGTGCAAGGTTTCTCATCCGACATTGTCTTTCAGATGCTAAAGCCAAAACTGCATCCATTCGAATCGTAAGGGACAGAGCATTTTTTCCCATCTTGGCGGCATTCTTTATTTACGTGCAAGCACCTTTTACCCGGGAGGACGTGCGTGCGCGGAATGAGCGTCGAGATCTGCAAATACGCTGCAGCAGCAATCCATATCAATCCTTTCTCTCCATCTTGCCTAACCCTTTCAACCTCACCTTAGCACCCATCCCTCCTCCCTTCCCAGCTTCCCACGCCCACCCCTCGCGTCACAATCCCCATCCCCCCCTTCTCTCAAACTACCGCCCTCTTTACCTCTTCTTTCCTCAATCTAACTCAACCCCGTCGAGTCTCTTCCCCCTTTCACCTCTTATCCACTCTCATCTTTATCCTTCCCTCTATTTCCCTTCCCTTACCACCTCGAGAATCCGTCGAAAAAGCAGAACTCGAGTGTACATATGTGTGTGGATTCTGGGGGATCCGATGATTGGGTATTTGCCTATCTCCAGCTTTAAAATCAGTGATACTGAACCTAACGGAATTATCCAAAGATCCGGTTTCTGCCAAAATAAAATCACCGCGCGCTGCATGCATACGTTTAACGGCGAGTAAAGCGCGGATTATACTGAGAATCCTGTTTTTAGTGTCCCTTCGATTACCTTTTCAATATTTTTGAGCGGAGTACACGAGTAGAAGACTGCTTAATGCTCCATTGGCATGGATTCTGTTGGCTCATTCTATTACAGTCCCGTGCTCCACCGTCAAGATATTAGGAAGTTTTTGGCCTGTATTAATTGCTCCACGCGTTTATCGCCAATCCCATATATTTTACAAGTACATAGAAATTATTCTGGAATATACTTTACCAAAAACAACAAATTTTTAATTAAATAAAATTCTAATAAAGACCGTAATTACTAATATATTTTATTGTTTAAAGTTTATCAGCGTAAATGAATAACAGAAGTTTTGCTAATGATCGAGGAATAAATTTAAAAATAAATGCAAATTTATTTACCCAATTAACAGAGATTAAGCGCCTCTGCCAGTTAAAAATAGAATCCGCACGACAAAAATGTCCAAGGAACGGACTCGGATATGAAAATAAAATCAACCCTCCATAATTTCTAGTCTAAATTAATTTCACTGCTAATCTATCGTTTGCTTAAGTTCGTAACAAGTGAACATTTTAGATGACATTGAAGGAACCTGATACTTTAACTATGGGAAAAGTTTCCAATACGAATGCCATTCCTTAATTTAACTTCTCCCACGGCAGTTTTAAAGTATAATTCCTACACCCCGCGGGCTTTGCCGGTTTTCTTGGAAAATCTTATTTGCTTTGTATGAAAAGTAAATCATCGCCACTCTGGTACTAGTGACGTATATTATAATTAATTCGCTTAATTATTCACGTTAACGAGGGTTTTTTCATGTTCTCATTATGTCAATAGAAGGCTGAAAATAAAGTTGTTACTCGAGAATTTAAAATTATCGTTTTAAAATTAGGGATATGTCTTTTAAAGGCGATAATGAAGGCAATTTTTCATCGCCGTTAATTGGAACCGCATGCTAAATGCAGAATGCGACAAACTCGATAATGAAGAGTCTATTCATTAATTATCCATCTGATAAGCTTCCTCATGAATTCTACATCATGGATTTAATTTGTCCTTTAAAAAATAAATGCAAAAATGTAAAAATTTTAGACCCCTAACGATCAATTTTAAAATAACTTTAATTAATTCATTTAATGAAAATTCTTTCTAGTTTTTAACAAGAATTTACGAGTCTTCAGCCACTAAGCATTTCAATGGAATCAAATTTCCGCCTAAAGACCTGAACGAAAAACAGATATTAAAGATTCCACTATTTTAATTTGGCATCCCTTTGATTCTATTTCATCAAAGCACTGAGTTTCCTTTGTTCATTCATTTTATTTCGTAATCGGATACATGCATATTATTATTTTTACAACTCATGCGAGAAGTACTTACCTCTAAACATCCTACAGAGATGTTTCTTTTCGGCAGCTCAATGCAGAATAAAAAGTTGGTATCAAGGAAACGTCTCTCCCTACTACAATGTAACATTCCAGTCTAATGAAAACCAGGGAAAAAATTAAAATCGCCTCGGCGGTCACGCCCCTGTGCAATGTCAGGCGGCTTTATTTAAGCGATATCCCACAAACATCGCCATTTAATACCCTAAAAAAACGTCCGTAGGCGATGCCCGCCAATAATCCCTTACTTAATCAGAAAAAAATTGACAAAAACAGTATCCGAGGCTCACGTAGAGACTTTTAATAAGCGGGTGTACGATTTCTGGGAGAAGAAACAGCCTGCCAAGTAAGTGACTCTTGAGTGAGAGAAAAGTATCCAAGCGAAGAGAGAGAGACAGGGAGACTCGAGGGGAGGGAGAGAGAAGCGAGAGTTAGGGAGACGATGGTCCCTTAATTAAAAAACTCCTTAAAAGAGTCCTATTTCGCTACCTCTTTTCACGTTCCAACAAGTAAAGAGAAGCTTCGCTCGAAAAGTACCTCGGAAGAGAGCGAGGAAGTTAAAATTGAAGACGGTGAACGGGGAGACGATTGGCCCTCCTCAAAATAAAAACCCCCGAAGATCGGGGCTCGAAAGGGGGAAGGAGAATTACATTCCTCTTATGTTTCATGCAGCCTTGGCCCGTATTAGGTCCCAATTCATCTTTCGCGAGAGTGGCGCGCGCGGAGGATGCTCAGAAGTTGCCCCATACCTTCCCGCGCGGATGGAAACGTGAAACGGAAATGCGGAACCTCGCTGCAGTCGTTACGTGTCAGGCCCCTAGGGGGCGGGTCCCCAATCATTCCGTGCCCAGGAGCGGTAATTGAATGACTAAATCGCGCACATTAGCCGCCACCATCTCCTGCTCCTGTTTTCTGCTCAAACAAGGATGTCAAGCCGTCGTGTTCATTTTGAGCGGAGGGAAGGCGCTGGGGCGTCCGTTCTTTGCAGTCGGGCGATTCAGAGTTTACTCGTAAACTGCTCTCCGCCATTACAGTCGATGCGCGCCGTTTTAATTTGATTTAAGCGAGTGGTAAATTCGCTAATTCGGGACGTTAAAATTCATGTCTTTGTAAATAATTACTCGGTCACGGTTTGATTTGAAGTTATGTACTCCGGGCTCTTGGCCTAAACTGAAATTTATCAGTTGATGACTGAAATTTTGCGGAGAAAATTACTCAGTATGTTCGATGTAATTGGCTACAAGTGCTGTATTTCTTCCTTGCGTAATGTAGTTACTGGTGATGGTATAGATCAAACTGATTGTCTGATAAGTATGTTAAGGGAATAGGAAGAAAAAATACAAAAAGCACAAAAATGCCTTCATGAATTCATCGATATATTACAAAGACATGCTTTTCTGCACGTGCTCTGTTTTTATGTTGGTGGCTATCGAAACACACACACACTATATATATATATATATATATATATATATATATATATATATATATATATATATAATGAAACAGATCGATGCAGAAGTGCATAAAGCATATAATCATTCAAACGACATACAATAAGTTCATATTGTATATTGACGATAATGCATTAACTAAACATGCTAAATAAAGGTTTTCTAAAAACATTCATCGCAATCCATAATAAGCGTAGGCTTTAGACAAATTTTTTTTATAATAACAGTGGTATCTTGAGAATCATGGCTTCAACAATTTATGCTATGCAAACAAATGAAATACATCATCCTCTCCGAAGGTATTTTAATTTCAAGCTAAACTGCAGGATTAGTGCATAGGTATTTATAACGAAAGGCCCGTCAGTACTGCCTTTGAGAAAATGCAGAGCAAACGCAATAATACCTAATAAAAACCGCGATACCTATGATATTTTTACATAAAATTGTGTAGTTAAATGTTGCTAAGTTACAGCAAGCCTGGTCTTTGAAACACGGCCACAATTTAATTTACTCGCCAATGCATTTAACCAGCCCATTTTCTCAAATTCATAAAGAGCAGAGACTGCAACTTTCGAGGAATCGATTCGAAGAATGACACAGGAGCTCATTGCGCAGTCAGGAGATCTCTATAAAGAGATAGACGAAGGTTCCAAATGAAGCAGTTTGAGCACTGAGTCGTCAAGAGAGGTGAGGAGCATCTGAATTGAAGACGCTAAAACGAGCACGGATGGGAAGGGAGCGAGGAAAGGAGGGAAGCGAGAAATTTAAGAAAAAAAGATTTTTCTGGAAAAAAGGGATGCGGAAGTGACGAAAGAATAATTTTTTTGACTAAAACTTCCTCAGTAGAACAAAACTTGGAGACCATCAATCTGCTCTTGAGCCAATTCAAACGAAACATAAATAAATAAATATTATTCATTTGTTTAATGTTTTTAAAAAATCCCTTGCTCTTCCGTTCTCATTCAATACATTTCGCTTTAAATTGGACGAGATTTTCAAACAATGCGACCCCGAAACAAACCAATCAATAGGAGCAATCCCACGTCGAGGAGTGAATCCAAACAAACAAAGAGCGCGCGTACCGTTGCGACGATAATGGATTTGTTTGATCGTCGGAAATAAACAGTTTTAGTCGGCAGAACGGGCAAAGTTGTCGATGTTTCCAGCGTTTTCGTTTAAAAAATACTTCAATTAAGGTCTAAAATGTGCGACACCCTTGAGACTGTATGGAATGCTTGAGTTAATGAGAAGACAAAGTATTGAATTACGAGAGAAATGAGAAGGCGGAGAAAAAATGCTAGAATAGATCGTCGACGGAGTTAAAGATAAGGTATGCTGATGAAATTAGGCGAAAAGTTTTTTTTTGTAAAAGTCACAGACAAATACCTTGATTACACTAAACCAAAGTTTTACTCCCCGCTTACTTAAGACCCACGTTTAATAACAGTAATAATAGTTTATTTAACACAAACAGATTTCTCCAATTGCATGCGTTTCAATAGATTAAATGACACTCACATACGACCATGCCCTAGCAGGGCCGGATCTAGGTGCATAGCTTATGGGGGTTATAAGATGACAAATATACTTACTGACAAATATTTATGCAAAATAATATCCTCTCATGACAATAAATATACTTCGTATATTATACAATGCTTAGATATTTGCAAAATATTTCTAGAATGCATATAATATAAAATAAATTAGTTGAGAATATTTTAATGAAGATTGATCATCTTCCTTAACGGAGGTAATTTCCCTATTACCCCGCCCCCTTTGTGCCCTAGGCAGGATTAAAAACCACGACCATTGCATTGGGTCGGACACGCTTACCCTCTTTTGATTCTCAGCATCCACAAAAAAACTGATTATGATGTTATGCATCGAAACCTGGCTTATTAGTAATGTAAAAAGAGTGGCTTCATATAAGTTGCTTGGTTCTAATTACTCTTTTAAATGGAATATTATCTAATTAAGGCTGACACCGCACAGCATATTCTTCAGTTACGCGATATGAAGTATTCCCCACACAATACAGAACTATTGTGATTTGATCATGACATTTTGAGTCTAAACCATGATTATAACGGATAGTATAACCTACTAAATCTGGTCTCCAAAAACCGGCTCATGAAAATCGGATACTTAAAAAAAAACTTTCTAAAAGCGCGCCTCCTGGTGTTACTCATCATTCACTCCAAAGTATACCTTCCATTCTGCCACTAGGACAACACACCCATCAACCTAACTTCATTTTCGGCAGTTTTTATTCTATAATAAATAGTTGATGGAATGAAATGATCAATGGATCCTAAGCAGACAGGCATTAGCTATATAGTTGGGAATAATTTTGAAACGAGAAAAAATTCTGCTATGATCGGGAATGGAACCCGGGTCTTCCACTTGCCGGGCGGATATTCAATCACTGAATTATCGTAGCAGATTAATTCTCTCCTTTCTGAATGCGGGTGCCTGTCTGCTTAGGATCTTTTTATCATTTCATTCCATCAATTTCTAGCTTGGCAATCTCACCATTTGAGAGGGCTTTCTTCGACGTATCTCTTGGAGGACGTCCGTTGGGGCTGGTTGATACTAGCTTGGCTAGCCCGGAGAGAATTAATCTGCTACGATAGTTTGGTGGTAGAATATCCGCCCGGAAAGTGGAAGACCCGGGTTCGATTCCCGATCATAGCAGAATTTTTTCTCGTTTCAAAATTATTCCCAACTATAATATTTACAATTGAAGATTTAGAAAATGTAAATCTTAATAATTAATTAGCTATGTCACGCGTAAATCCGTTACGCTCAACTATATGCACCATCGGGGGCGTAAGATCAAGGGGTATATATCGTACGTATATATCACGCTGAGAGGGAGAGAGAGCGACATTTTTAGAGGAGAGTGAGATAGAATGGAAAGGAGAGATTGATTGAAGTGGTCTTTATTTGGGGTGATATTGTGATTGAGAAGTCCCATCTTCCACCTAACCCCTCGTCATGAAACATACAATAATGCATAGAACATTATCAATGTAAATACAAGTTAAAATAAAAATACAAGTATTGAAAAAGAAAAGATGTAATTTTGTGAGGGGTGGGAAGGAGAGGAGGGAAGGGAAGGAGAGGAGGGAAGGGAAGAAGAGGAGGGAAGGGAAGGAGAGGAGGGAAGGGAAGGAGAGGAGGGAAGGGAAGGAGAGGAGGGAAGGGAAGGGGAGGAGGGAAGGGAAGGGGAGGAGGGAAGGGAAGGAGAGGAGGGAAGGGAAGGAGAGGAGAGGAGGGAAGGGAAGGAGAGGAGGGAAGGGAAGGAGAGGAGAGGAGGGAAGGGAAGGAGAGGAGGGAAGGGAAGGAGAGGAGGGAAGGGAAGGAGAGGAGGCATAGTTTTCTGAAATCCGGAAAAGTCCGAAAACCGGAGAGGTCCAATTCCCAATAATGATGAACATAAGACGTTTTACGGTGTTTTTATAATTTATATGGAATATTGTGTAAATTATGGCTATTTTTCATATTGTAGAAGCAGTAGTGGGTAGTATTTCCTGACTTAATTTCCGCAAACTTTAGCCCATTTTATTGATTATATAGGAAAAGAAGATAAACTTAAGGGTCAAGTTGCGGGGGTTTTGCAGGAGATAAGACGGATTTTGAGAACGGAATAGAGGGTGATGAAATCGAGGTCGAAGGGTAGGAGAATAGAGGGAGTGGCTTTAAGGGGCTAAGTTGGCCGCTGGTCTGCGAGAGATAAAACGAAATTGGGAGGAAAGCACTCGTAACACAGCAAGTCATCTCCTACCAAGTGAGGCAAGATAGCCGGTCGACGCCAAAGACATCGGGAGGAAATGCTCCTCATAAAAATTCAGACGCACGAGTCTTGAGATGGCGGTCAAGTCCTACTCTTTCTTATAACAGGATTATATTGAAAATATTTATTCTGTGGAAGAGGCCCCACTTCCACCTAACTGAGTGATTTCTCACCCCTCGTTTCATTCCCAAATACCCTTAGGATACTGGGTCAATATGTATTTGAGGAATTTAATGGAGAAATTCGTACCGCATTAAAATAAGAATTTGGCTAAACAGACGACGGAAAATAAATGTGCTATATTTCCTTTAAGCTCAATTTTATATTGTGATAACAGTAAAAATTTTCCAATATAATACCTCATATTTTTGTAAGTCACCAATTAAAAATGTCATTTTTAGAAAGATTTTATTTGCAAGTATCATTATTTTGCATTGGTTTATGTTTTCGCGTGCGCACGTTCTGACAAGGAAGTTTTAGAGTTTACTTCATAAAATTAAATATATTTGATGAACATTAGGTAACATTTAATTTATTGCGACAGACCGTGGGTTAAAAATAAAACCGCCGAAATCAGATATTAGTAGAAACAGGTCCGGCGTAATGGGGTATGCAGGGTATGTTATATATAGGGGCCTCCAACTAAAACTCATCGTCGTCGATAACTGGCAAATTATATTTATACATATCGATACAGATAAATGGGCTGCATTTAGGGGTCAGATGCGAATACGAAAATGAGTATGAGACGACCACAAGCTAAATTCTCTGCTGTTAAGAAAGGTATCAATTTTGTGCCTTCTGTGTATACATTTCCAAACCTATATGTGAACATTTCCCAATGGCTGAGACTTGTCAAGTGATGCGTAACGGGGAAAAATTGGAAGCGCTGCATTTCGGATGTTCTGGGACGTTTTGCTTGGCCTTTCATCGAAGAAGCATCGACAGTATTCTGCGACTTTTTCGTGCATTCAGCGTCTAGCTAGCAAGTATTTAGCAGGTTAGAGGTTTCTTTCGTAAAATAAGATACATAAGACCAATAATGTTCTATTAGCTCCATATTTCGTGTCAATTTATTGTCTCTGTTTTCCGTTAATGACAGATTGCACAAAATAAATACTACTACAAGTAGATACATGATTAAAATCCTGTCATTATTTCGATGGGCAACTAAACTAGTTAATTCAATATTTTGAAGAACGCTTTCATAACTTCAAGTCACATAATATTAAAAGTTGGAACAAGGATCGTAAGAAAAAAATTCACCGCTTGAGGCATTTAAAAAAAATTCCGCCTCACAGAAATAAACTTACCAACAAATTCATACGGAATAGAGTGTCCCGATTCTAGATAAAATTCCACTTGTCGCAGTCTCACTAGCCCAGGTCACGTTACGGTCACGTCACGTTCTACCTTGTAGAAAAAGAAGAGGGGGCACAAAATTGTACTTGCATAGCAGCCCCGAAAGGTATCACGTCAGCCCTGAGCAAAGATATTAATGATTTGGTATTCGTCGGGCAAAAATTCTTGATATGTTGTGGAGAACATTCGTATCGAATGCTAATCAAATTTGGAAGTCCTATTCGAAAATAAAAATCCGATAAAAACGAGCAACGGTACCAGAGGAATATGAATCGCATCTTTATTTACTGTTTGCTAAACATGGTAGTCATTATTATTCTATTTCGCCACATTTAACTGTCCGCGAACAGTTTTCTTTCTTCATTCTCAACCTTAATCGTCCTCATATTATTAAAACCACAGGCGATATGCAGCATTTTAATCTCCATAATAAAATTCCTGACTAGCAAAATATTGTCGCCGCGAAGAAAAATTTACCTCTTTCCCGAGTTTTTTTTACTCTCCGTTATTTCTGCTACCGCTGCCATCCGATACCTTCCCCTGGTCGGTTATTAACAACCCTTCCGATGTTTTTCGAATCACCTCCTGGATCGCGAACCACCTTTACTCTCGGATGTATTTTTAGACTTTTGGAATTTATACTCATCTTCCGCAAGTTGCCGAGTCTATCTGTCTTCCGTGGCACAGAGGCCCCCAACTTCCGAAACTTTTCTTTATCCAGAACTTTCACCCTTTTTCCCGCCTTCCGATCTTGTCCCTATCCCTTCCTTCGACTTTTGTTTATTCCCGTTTCACGATACGCTTTCCACTCTCACATTTCTCACTCCTTTTGAAGCCAATTATGGATGGATCCCTTTTGCGTTCGCACGGGTCGACGTCTGCGCGTGCATACAAATTGCTTCTTTACAAGTTTGAAATTTTTAAGAATAAAGTTGCGACTATCAGAGAAAGTTTTTCATTCCATTGAAATTTTCTTCGGAATACTAAGATTTCCGAAATTGGAAATGTCGCGTACAAAGCCGTTGTTGACGTTTGCATCTCATTCAGTTGCGCAAACACTTTCAATATTAATCGATAACGGGAATACCTTTCGCTGAATAACAATTCGTTCACGAAGTTGGTGCTCTAGCGTTAAAATTCTGTAAATATCTCGAAATGGTTATTGATAGAAAGCATTATTTGCAACAGAATCGAGCATATAAACTTTTCCTCAGATTAGGAGCCAGAAACATTCGGACGAATTATTTTTACGAAGGAATGTAAATAAGCATTATATATCGAGCGATTCGTAAGAAAAGTTTTTAAATTCTCCGAAACGACATGCCGAAAATCGCACAGAATGCGGGCACAAACAAATGCATCCGCAAACAAATTGGAAAAGTTACACAGAGAGATAAGAATGGATGAATCCGGCGATGATCGGCGTATTGGCGGAGGGAATTAAAAAAGAAGAGATCGAAGAGACTTCCGATGAAAATGCGTAGTGGGGGAAGGAAGGGATGAGGGATTAGGATTGTAACGGAGGAGTAGGAGAGTTATTTCCTAGTCGATATAACTGGAGAAGAAAATGAAAGAGTAAATTTGGAGAGTACTTGTGTTCCGCAGGTATACACGGCCGCAAGAGAGCGAAAATAAAGAGTACGAAAAGGAGAAAATCGATAAGAGGGGGGGAGAGAAGGAATGGAAGACAAAGAGAAGAGAAAAAAGTACAACGTAGCATACTCCGCCTGTTTTTTTATCTTAAAACCGCTTTAAAAAAATAAAAATATCCCATTCGTCCTTTAAAGTGTAACTTCATGCAATATGACCACAGTACAATTAAGATTTTCAGCTAACTTTTCGATAAAATTTTAGCTTATTTAACAAAAAAGCGCTATTTAACTTCTGTTTTTAATCCCCGAATTTCATTTCCTTTAAGTTGACATCATTATATACGAACTGGAGCGGCGAAATACCTCGAGACTTCCGTGCGTGTATTGTGAGCCCCATATTGAATGTTTCGCGGTTCTTAACTTTGAAAATCCCAACGACCTGGTGTAATGAATGCACATTCACTATGAGGGGAGAAATGTTGAGAGGGAACTCGGGAGCGGAGTTTTCGTGGATGTAATGAAGGCTCATAAAAAGCCTGTTACTGGATTAGAATGGAAAAAAATACGAAAAGTGACGCTGAGAGAATGGAAAGGAGGAGATATTAGAGGGAAAGAAATAAATAAATTGCAAGTAAAAAGGGGAAGAGGATAAAAAGACAGAAGAGAAAATAGAGTGAGAGAAAAGATGATAGCGAGAGCGAAGCGAGAAGACGGAGAGAAAGGAAGGAGGATGGCCTCTTATGATGATGGCGTGGCCTTTAATTAAAGAGGCCCGAAGGCATTTCCGAAATGCCTTTGGATTCTCCTTTCCCGCTGATTTCCTTCTCGGGGTAAGATATCTACGTAACCATATTTTTTCTCATTCTCTTCCTCCCCCACCGCTCTGAAGTAAAAAGTTTCCTTATTAATGGGCGAAGAGTTCCAAAGGTATGTTTTTATTTATTTATTGAGAATGTGGGGCATATATTTACACAAAAGTTATTCCGATACTCGCGATAAAAATAAGCGGAATGCTATCGAAGTTTTCCTCGAGAATGTCCAAGGAACCGATGACGCGGATTTCATTCTTCTTTCACTGCCGCGGGAGCGAAACAGAAACGGAATATCTTCCGAAGAGGCGAAAGGGGATTAAAACAAGAAAATTACTTTTTTTAATCCTTTGTTTATTGCTACCGCGTTTGCCGCCGTTTCCCTTTTTTCATCGTTCGCTAAGATTCGTAATTTTCTCCCGTGACTCTCAACTCGCGCAATTAAAAGAGTAAAAGATGAAGAATTTAATCTATTCGGCGGCATTCTCGCAAAACGCTAAGCCGCACAACTTGCTGGACGTATTTCTTATTATTCCGAGGCAAGGAGAATACTTATAATTGTCCATTGCTTTGCTCCGTCTCACTCGAGTTTCTTGCTTACATTATGCCCTCCGAGCACCTGAAAGGTTGTTTAAATTCTACTCTACGCCTATGTTTCTCGAAATTTTTAGGATCTCGCAACTCCTCGTTTAGAACAGTTGACTTTATTCGCAGCTTTATTCGCGTCATAGTCCATTTAGTTAGAACAGTTCCTCTTATGATAATTCCTTACACCTAAAGTGATAAACTGTGTTAGTTTACGTACTGATCAGCCAGATTTTGCGCTGATTAAGCTTCAGTGGATATTTTTTTTAACTGTTTCACAAATATTTTAATTTTTTATTTCATCTTGTTTTAATATGGTAACTTAAGTTAAAGTACTAGAATTAAGACACCTCCATTTCTGTTCCAGACGTTAAACAGCTTTTTATCTATATTATGTGGGGTTTAAAATGTCAATCGATTGGTTAAAATTTTATCAAAGATTAAAAATTGGTAAATATTGAAAAAGACATTTTTCGAACTTTTAGTGCTCCGTCTTATGGGTAAAGAAATGTGTACTGCTTTTTATAGACACCATTACGGTATTCGTTGATTCATAGCAGAAAAATGTTACCTTTACTGATTTAGAAACAAAAAATTGTACATATTTCAATTGTATTAAAAACAGAAAATAACACAATTAGTATAATTCTGCGCAATTTGAGTTAGTTCCGTATATACCCTCCTTTAGAGAGGTTAAATGTAAACACCGGTATAGCCACTGACCCACTTTTACACATTGATTATCTCTAGATTCAAATGGTTCTTAACATGCAAAATTTTAACTAAAATCATATCCAATTAATGAAATGTTAGAAAATAAATAGAGGAAAAAGAGCTATTCATTATCAATTCTATTGCACGCACCCCCTAGAAAAACATTTACCCTCCTGATCGATTTCTTTTGATGCAATCGACAAGAGCCTAATCTAGGTTCCTAAAACAGACGCGAGAGAAGGGTTAATGCAAAGGGCGCATGCGCGTCGACCGCATCGTCTCGAGGCGACATATTTTTTCTTTTCGACAGAGAAAGTAACATGGCGTTTTCGCCGCTTCTCATTTGTCGGTGTACATCTCGCATGAAGTGGAATCCGCGGCTTTGGTCGTTTATCGACTCCGATAAGACACTTTGCCATTTTCGACGGCGAGCGGCGGGAAAACTTGCAGAAATCCGATTACGGTTTAATCAGATGGCAAATTGAATTTCCGAACTCGAGACTCCTTTAATTATTCCGTTCAATCAGGGCAGGTTGTTAACAGACTCGGGGCGTGTCCGAAAGGTAGGTGTGGGAGGAGGGGGCAGGCGCAATTACGAATCGGAACATTCCAGCGTGGGAAAATAAAATCTCCGTCGGAAAGGGAAAGAGGGAGAGGGTCACTTTCACGTGCGTGTCGATACGCGCGTGTTTTGTCTTTCGATCCCTTTCCTTTTGCACCGTCCTTTGACAAAAGGGTTGAGATCATCCGACGTTCCATTCTTACGAGTCGCTCGCTCGCATCGACCTGGAATCCGTTCTACATTCCAACTATATCGGATTTTTTCACTCCTCTCTCTTCAAAGGAGAACAATTCGTTGACTTTTTTCTGCGATTTTGATTTCTGTCGCCGAGCGACGCTTGGTTCTCTCTAGCTCTCTCAATTTTCAAACGCAATTCTCTTCACCCGACAGAGGAAAAAAAGTGTTATCCCGTAAAATTGGATTTATTTCTCGTTTATCGCAAGCTTGAGGCACTTGATCGAGCCCTTCGATCTAATTAGGGCTCTATAATGGAGCTATTGTTCTAAAAAAATAAACCAATATCCAACGTCGTCTTAAATCACAATGTATTATTCAACGGTAGGTCTTTCGCGTGACCAGTACAGCATCCTTCTCGAATCATGCGTTTTAAATTATTTCACTTTTATCAAATTCATCAAGTTAATTAATTTCCCCGTCAAACGAATAATTCACGTCGTGGCATGGACAGCTCACATTTTCGGGGCAAATATTCGCTATTCTAGTTCTGTTTTCTTTTTTTACGAATCTAGCACTCATAGAAAGCTCATATCTTTTTCGTCGGTGCCAAAAACATTCCTATCAGAAAATATTAAGTTGACAGCAATGTTTGAAGGATGAAAATATAATCCACCGGCTTATTACATCGACAAAAAAGCGGTTGGATCCAGGCTGGTCGTGTTCGATAATAATTTTAGCTCCATACGCAAAAGGGAAGCCGTTCACAAACGTCCCACCGAGGAATTCGTTGGATACTGGTTGGCAGCACATTAATTATCTGGTGAGGCTGTGCGCTAGAATTAACACTCGTGTTGTTTTTCGACTGTTTCGGCACCGATTAATGTATAAATGACGACGCCACCTGTCATCCCGACATGTTCTCATAATAATAATGTCGCCGCGTCTGTTGTGCGCGACCTCTCATTCGTCGCATTCTCACCCTCCGAATCCAGGATTCCATTCCGCGACGCGCTGTGCGTTTTGAAGGGCATAAGGAACGTCGAACGGAGAGAAAATATCGGAATCGAAAAGCACGTCACATGAGGAAACCTTGGTCGGTTCCTCTTTTAAAAAATCAGTTCTTTTTTCAGGTGTTCCGCCGTCCGCGAAAATGAATACAGAATCGTCGCATACTTTTTATCGGCTATTTCAAACTGGTATAGCGCCTGCGAAAGCGCGAAGACGCGCGATGAAAACTAGCAGCGACCTGTATCAGACCGGCGGAGTTTTTTCCAGTTTTATGACCTAATCGCGTCAACATAAAAAAGTTTAAATTTTCCTCAAGTGCCTCCATTATTCAAAGTTAAAAACTTCTACTTTTAAAAATTATATTTCCTCTCGAGCTGATGAAGATTTTCACTCGACTTGCATCGTTAAATAAAATAAAAAATAATGATTTTGATGGTTTTATCTATGTGAAAACACTTGCCGTTTTTTATATCCTTGAGGCGCATAAGTGTTTAAATGTTTAAGTAAAGCGATCTTAAATTTGTACTCTGGCGTCGTCCGGGCTAGATTGGTGACGGCAACTGAAAACATTTCCCTACAGATAAGGGTTGATAATTTAACGTGAGATGCACGTCAATGTGAAGAAAGATAAACGGATATGTTTTAAAGTTAGTTGTGCCCAACGCGAGATCTTTGCAGAATGCATTAGTTTCAAGAGCAATGTAATGAGATTTCACTGCGCTCGCAAGAAGATAAAGGAGATTCCGAGACGCTTTTGTTTCTCTAGGGCGTTAAGAAACGAAACAGTTATTTCCATTTTCTCACTCCAGGCTAACGCGAATCGTCTGAGTGTAGCCTCATTTTTGGCGAAGCTCCTTTAATTTTTAAATTGAAAGAAGCAGCGTACTTTAGGGCAGCCTAAAAATTGCACCCGTCCCATTTTCTCCAGATGGAAAAGAAATTCCATTGCTATAAAAAGACGAATCATCGTTAAATTTTAAAATGGCAAATTATTCAGGTGTCATAAATACTGGCGGAAAAGAAACTATCGACCCTGTATTTTGACAAGGGTTGAAGGCGGTGGTGTATTTTGGAGAATACATTCTTTCAGCTCTTTCAGAAGAAATACTTTATCATTCTAAACTTGATAGAAATGTCATTATACAGCAATTGAAGGATTATTTCACTCCAACATCCAGAAATAGGTGGTAAAACCAGATGCGCTAATTGACCGGAAAGCTGCCATCATCAGCAGTGATTCATCGATAGTAGATTCTGAAAAAGGTTATCAGAGAATGAATTAATGAACGCTCTTCGTAGCTAAACTTGCATCCAGTTCTCCCAACCTTTGTATAGCTATTGGAGAAATATTATTTTGAAATCTCTTTTCAGTCATAGTCTGAGCTAAATAATTCTTTCTAGAATTATGTAGCAATGTGAATGCAAAATTTTACAGTTTTCATTTCTGTAATAACAAGATATGGATTTAAAAAGTAAATTAAACGAAAAATAATGTAAATTAGTTTGGCGGAGCCACAAAAGGCGGAAATCGACAATAGTAATATCTGACCAAAAGGCGTATTTTTGACCTCTCCAATAAGGCTCATCGACTATTGCTCTCCGAGTTGGAATCCAAAAGAATAAGTACGACAAGGAAGTTCTAAAAAGTTATGGACAATAGACTTTCTTCCATCTCTGTCAGCTACACAATTTTACAAATTTACCTTATACATACTAAACCCACTGGTTACTATAATTGCCCTATGAAAATTTCCATCAGAATGGAGAAGGTTTCGAAGAATATAAATGCATTAATATATATTCGCAATCCGCTCAAAAAGGCATTCCCGCAACGGCAGCTCTTTCATCTTTTCCGAACATTTTTAGCAAAAGGGGAGAGAATCTCGCATGAGGTCCCGAGATGAATACTTGATTCTTTGGGAATTCGGAGGAAGTGGAGTTCGGAATTCCGAGCTATGAATCAAGGAGGTAGGTGTTGCTTTATAGCACTAGTTCCCAACCTCGTGCTCTTTGGCAGCTTGATTGAGCTTCGTAGCAACCTGACCTGCTTAAACTCGCCTTTCCTGGCCTGGCTTTTCGTTCGGATGATTTCTTTCTAAGCGTATTTTTAAACAGTATTAATAAACTACGCAGTTGGTTCGATTTTATTTATGATCATATCTTTTCCCCCAAAAGTAAAGTGGTGCTCACTTGATATTCTAGGATACGACTTCATACTCGCCCCACTGAAAACGTTGAAAACCCCCGCTTTTGGATCAAGACGATCATGAACAATTACAAGGACAGGTGGAAAAGAGAAAAGATTGCAAAGTGCAAGAGAGAGAGAAACAAAAGGGAGGAGAATGAAGAAACTGAGAGGCAAAGTGGTCGAAGGGAGAGGTATAATGGAGGTAAATGTTGTGGAATAGGTGAGGCGAGAGCATTTCGAAGGGAATGAGAAGAACTTGGAGAAGGAATGGGAGGTAAAAGAAAGAAGGATATTCTGGAAAGGAATGAGTTGCGTTAGAGGTAATGCGGGATGCTGGGATGGAAGAGAATTGGGGCAAGTATGGAAAGGATAAAAAGATTAAAAGAGAGGGAAAATGGAGGGTGATTGGAGAAGATGTAAGATGGAGGGTGATTGGAGGAGATGTAAGATGGAGAGTAAGAATTTTGAGTGCCAGAGAGCATTAAATAACATGAGAAAATGAACTGAGAGGGAAGTAGAGTGAGGGAAGTAGAGTGAGGGAAGTAGAGTGAGGGAAGTAGAGTGAGGGAAGTAGAGTGAGGGAAGTAGAGTGAGGGAAGTAGAGTGAGGGAATGGGAGCAAATGGAAGGGAATAAGATTGGGAGAAAATAGGAATTGGAGTTAGCAGACTGGGGTGAGTGGAAGTTGGAGATAGTGAAAGGGATTGGAGGAAGAGAGAGAATGGGAAAGAATATGTGGAAAAGAACGAGTGAGAAAATGGTAGGTGGAGTGAGCGGGAGAGTAGTAGAGGAATGGAGAGTAGGAGAGAATAAGTGAAAAGGAATGGGAGTTGTCGAACAAGGGAGAGCTGAAGTCAGTTGGATGAAGAGGGAATTAGTGGAAGGAGTTGAAGGCAATGTAGCTGAGTTGAAGGGAATGGAAGAGAGGGAGTGGAAGCGAGGGAATAGTAAAGAATGCACGGGAAGTGGAAGGGGTGGTAGGAAGCGGGAGAGAATGAAATAGATTGGGGTGGGTTGAGTTGAATAGAAGAGTTGCGCTGAATGGATAGGCGAGAAAAGCACAGAGTAGAGTGTGGGGTAAGAATGGAGAGAAGTTAACGGGAATAGGATGTAGAGAGAGAGAGAGAGTGAATAGGAGGGAGGGAGAGATCGTGAATAGGAGGGAGTGAGAGCGAGAGAGACTAGGAGACGAATCCATGGCAACGGCATGATCTGCGGATTTCCGCCTAAGTGGGAGTGGTGTGAAAAGTGGCAGAGTGCGTGGGCGATGTGATTTGAGTTTCGAGCGAGTTGGGCCTTTTGTGTACGGAGGGAAAGGGAGTTGGGGTAAAAGGAAGGAAACGCCGTGACAGACAGGTAAACGGCGAAAGAAGGGAATTGCTTCAGTTAAATTGGATGCATATGGATACAAGCAGTCGGCGAGAGACTGCTGAGAAGAATTTAAGAATATTAGCTCGAATGCACGAACTTTACGTGGATTGAGGGCGCCATTAAGTTTTACCCCAACTAACGTGTATAATGCAAAGGGCAACTAAAAGACTAGCGAAGCCGAGTCAGATTTTCTAAACAGATTTAACATTTTCTGGTGTAAATCCCATTTTTTCCAGATAGTTTGAGCTATTATTAATAAATAATCAACTTATTAATAATTAATATATATGCTTTGTTTGGAAGAATCTCGCTACCACGCCGCTATAACATGATCTTCGAATACAAAAACTAATGTTTATAATTGCACCACTAAATAAATATATTTTGTTGGCATATAAGCGAAGCGATATCTAGAATTGAATCGCATATTAGAAATTATTTAAAACTTTCCAGGAAATTTTCATCAGTGAGAGGATATTTAACTTGAGACAGCTCTCATCTGCATTTTAATATTTTTATTTATATTTGCTCTGATCCCAATCGAACTAAACCCTTTTTCAATTTCGTAACAGAAACTGTTCCATATTATTCTACTAGCTTTCGAGTTGAAGGAATTCAAGTTTTTTTACGGATGGACAGTCACCATGACATTTTATTTGATCTAATTTCAATTTAATTACGTTCACGGCCGTGATATTTTATTTTATCGAGTCCGTGATTTAATTTTCTCTACGATTTATACAGAAGGCGTGAAATTTTTCATATTGTTGTGAATCCGTATTGATTTGTCATGCAATTGATACACGTTTAATTGTTATCCACACAAGAACGGTATTACTTTAAAATACGTGCATGACGATCTACCTTTCACAAATAGAGGACAAGTTTCAATTTATTGATATTACTTTATTGCCACAGCTTCAATATATGTGTTTCATCGCAAAGCAATGTATTAATAACACCACTCAAGATAATTATTTATTTTTAGAGTCAATTTATGGAAACATTCTATAATATTTATCTGTGATTTTTGCTATTTTTCTCGTGAATCGATTTAAAACAAATCGTCCGTACATTGTTTTACTATTCCCAAATTCAAAATGACAAATATAAACACACAGATTGTTAAAAATACAGTGGTTCTAGTTTTCATTGCTTACATTTACAGGTGTCAGCATTCTTTCTTTCTTTACTATCACAAAATATATATACCGAGATATTTAACTCCGGTAAAAACATTTTCAATATGTCACCTCTAGGTATCCACAACCATTTGCAGATATCATAAATGAAGATAGAATTTCTCCACTTCTGCCTTTCGCACTTGCAGTAAATTCATTCTTTAACTATTAATCTGTGTGGATTATTCCTAATAGAATATATGTTTATGGCTGAACTCCCGCATCTTGCATATTCTTCGACAGCATAGCAATTCTACAAGTGCCATGTTTCGTAATTTATGATCAAAACTAGAGCGTCTTCTTGTGTGGACAAACGTAGATAAAACCTCTTTCATTCTCTCACAGTTGAACAAAAAATGACGAAAGCTAACCTCAGAAGCCACCAAACATTTAAATTGTTTATGTTGACAGAGCCAGACAAGCAAAAAATCTTCCGAGGAATTGCAATTACCCCTCACGAACAGGAGTATATAAGTACATGCTTAATTCTGTTCAGGGGAAGGGAATATTCGCGCAGTGACTATCATCGTCAGAAATCGTTTTAATGGTCACTTTCCGTTAATTTAAGGTAGCCGAGACGTGATCTTTGAATATGGAAGCATTAATCGCATTGTGACTTAACCGTCCTTAACAAGCAGAGCTCTGTATATACCGCAGCAAGATGTGTTAAGGGAATGGAATGGAAATAGAGACACAAAAAGAGATAGATGTCGGAATATTAACCTATTTAGTTGCTTCTAGCTAAAATACAACTATAACCGTTTGAAACAATTTCATTGCGCTAGTCAAGAATAACGACGACAAAAAATGCACTCTTACCTTCGGCGGGGTTCAAATCTGTGACTGGCTATGAAAACCGATGACGGAGAAGGATAGAGAAAAATAACTATGAAAATAAAGGCTTATGTCTGGTAAATACATAATATCTCGGATAAGGTAGCGGAATCAATAAGGAAGTAGTACTATGTAACGACAAGTGTTAAAAAATACCCTTTCTATTGTATTTATTTGCATATCAGCCGCTTGTGAAATAACTGTTAACGTTCACTAAAAAACCGCGGCAAATAAATAAGGAAAAAATAGTAGGTACCAATATTATCATCGTTGATAAAATCAACAAAATATTCATTAACAGCATACAAGACTAGAGAATATAACGTAACCATTTCGACAAATTGTGTTTTTTCAACCCATGCAAGTACTTCATAAACCCGCAGGAGGAACTTTCAGAAAACCATAAGCACATGATGAATAAGTCTTGAGAGCCACGCAGGTAGTCTGCATGGTCGTTCGACCAAAAAAGGTCAAGAAAATTCAACGGTCATTCATGTTTGCATAGCGCATACAATAAAAATTTGTTATTACCACCGTATTCGTGGCTTCCGATCCTACGCTATAGGCCAAAAAATAAAGGAGAATGTTACAAATGCCTACATTCAGTTACATGTCTGTGATCGCCGCGCAAAAACATGGGTTGCGACCTATATTCAAGCACATACGCCAAAAGTAAACATTCTGCGTGTACACAATTCAGGGTCGCGTATAATTAAATTTTATGCGCGTTAGATAAATGAGTGACGCATTTACTTAACCGAATATGACCAAATCCTCGCTGAACAAGGATTAGCCGTATCGTCTACACAGGCGAAGAGGCACCGAACGAACGAGAAACAAAAGCGCTTTTATTTTTTAAACAGTCGTTAAAAGGCGCCGAGGTGAGGGGGGAGAATATTAATCCGAATTAATAAGATATAAAGAGGACTTGACGGAAAGAGAGATGTAATAGGGGTGACGGAATGGGAAGAGTGAATTAGCTGCGAGTGACGGATGTGCCGCCGAGGGAGTTTACAATGTATTGGAAATGGCAGCGGTGAGGAGAAATTGACGCGAATTATAAACAAGTCCCCCTTGAGGAAGAGAAGGGAAATGGGGAATGGGAAGCGGAACCTAAGGAGGCCGCCTATCTTTCTAGCGAAAGAGGAATTTGTTTTTGATGGTTCGCGAGAATGACAGAAAGCCTCGTTCGCATTCGTCTCTACGGCTAGACTTCAACACGAATGAAAATTTCGCCCGAGATATGATCTGTTAGGAGCGACGTGTCCCTGAAGGAATCGGATAGATTTCGACGTTAAACAGAATTTGCCTTCAGAGGAACGCAGCATTCGATATCTACAGGCGAAGAGAAATGAGATTATCAAACAAAACCACTAAACCAAAAAAACGCAGTTAAGATTATTTTTAAACTTTTTTCAACTGTACAAAAGTCGTTCAAATAAAAAAAATAGTTTGTAAAATGAGAAAATATTCTCGTTAAACTTCAAATAATGAGGTGCGGTCTTAGCATTGAGATCTAAGTTATAGTCTCATATTACCCCACCACTTTACATTTTACAAATAAATAAAAGAAATATTATTTTTTCTTTTAATTGCGTCTGAACCCTCATTACAGATTATTAAGCACGGAAAATTTAATTGTATACATGGATGATTAATACATAGTAATGATAAAACAATAGCGGTCTGGGAAATAGCACCTCAGTTACAATGTGATTATTATATCCGAATTATATATTTCACGTTATAAATATGTCTAATTAAGTGCTCGTTAAAGTGACCTCTTTATGCCTCCATGCTCGTTATAACGAACTTTATTGGTAGATTAAAAAAGGGAGAGAAAAGCACAGCGGGACGAGGAGATGAAAGTTATCGATAAAGGAAGAGAGAGAGAGAATAAGTGAAGAATAAAGGTAGTAGGAAGGAGAGAAGAGGAAAGAGAGATAAACGAGTCAAAGAGATAGACGAGATTCGACGAACGGTAAGAGAATGGTAAATTGGTAAATTTGAAGAGGGATGAGGAGGGAAGCAGGAAGTTAAATAGTGAGGGAGAACGGCAGAAAGAATTGGGGTGAGGGAGAGAAAGAGACGGAGAGTCGTGGCAAAGGGACTGGTAAATTGCTTTGCCCCAATCCCATACTGGAATCGAGGTACCTCTGCCCCTCCTCCTCTCCCTCCCCCTCCCTCCCTCCCTCTCCCTCCCTCTCCCTCCCTCCCCCCCCTCCCTCCCTCTCTCTCTCTCTCCCCCCCCTCTCACTACCTCTACTACGCCGCAGCTACACAACAAGCAAACACTCACAACCCGGGCATTCCTTATCTCATAAGCAAGAGTTTTGCTCTCAAGAGCCCCTTACTCCACACAAATTTATTCCCATCTTAACGCAATTAGGAGGCTTGGCACTCGATAGTTGCCGCAGCCGGAAGGCCCCCTTAAAGGAGCGGAACAAGATACTATTCCGGAATCCTCGACGAGAAAACGTGGCTTTTAAGGGGCGTCTCTGGAATTTACGGCGAAACCCCCTCTGTTCATCACGAGTTGGAGGAAAGATTCAGTTTTGTGGCACTAAATTATCATTTAAGGGAGTGGCGGCTTACATATTTGACGAGGAAAAGATGACTCAAGGAGCGAGTCGGGAGATCTCGCTCGCAAATGGAGCGTTTTGAGCAGAGAGAGCGAGATCGTTTAGGAGAATCCGACGGCAGTCTTGAACGCTACCATAGATGAGTGCCCTTATATATATATATATATATATATATATATATATATATATATGCTGTGATTAAAACGTGCATTCGACGCCACGTATAGGAAGTCTTTATCGCTGTCGCGCGGTCATATTTCTCGTGCCGAAATAGAAACGTTCCGGGCTTTCTTCGAGTAATAACCGCGACGATTCGCGGATTTTCCTTCTACTTTTGAATGGAACTCGAGCAGTTATTCAATATCTATTGCGCACCGTTCCACAGAGGTCGATTTTTTTAATCTATCTCTCGAATGAGTTTTTGTTGTCTGTGGATACATCTAGCGATACGCTAGGTTGAGGATTACCAGGTTGTACGCATTCATTTTCCATCTGCTATGGCGACTTATTGTTATTTATTTAATCAAGCCACGATTTTCATACTAACATAACATGATTTTCCTAATAGTATTTTTGTTACGTTGCCAATCCTTTTGTTTAAAATAAACAATGGCAGAATATTGGAAAAGGGCATCATATTTGAATTTTCTATGATATCATTAAATACTACTACTAGGTTAAAGGCTCAAAAATCGAGCTGTATTCGGACATTTTATGAAATCATTACTTATTTATAAATATAAATTCATCTTTTCAAAAAAACACTTTAAAAGAAATGGTTTTCAGATCACTGCCCTCCGGCAAATACTGACCCAAAAAGTCATATATGTGAATTAGGTAGATTCTACGTATGCTACAACTGGATGGGAGTACATAAAATGGCCTGGGCTAAATCGAAAGTTGTTTCTTACCTGTTCGAGAGTAAAAATGAGGGGATGAGAATTTAACAAAGATTCCCACCTTTACGGAAAATTGACCACGTTTCGTTCATATATTCTCCAATTTTATCGATAACGGCATGCGTTCTCAAGACGAAAATGTTAGAAACTACTGCAATTAAAAAATTTAAAGGCGATAAAGGTCTTATGATCAAGAGGATTCTAACAAGTATACCACAATATTACGAAAACAATCTTCCTTGTATCAAAAGCATGTAATTTTAAAGATAACGACTTTTCGTATTTATTTTAATAAATGTTTAAAGCAAATTCATACTCAAATTTATCTGACATTTGAAAAATGACGTCTGTTCTATACGGTTACCTCTGACAACAGGATTTCGAGGTTTCTCAAACTTGTGGTAAACGGTTAACCATATTTGCAACATAATACCGAATATATGACATATTAACTAGAAAAATGTTTAATCTTTAAAATAGATTTCAGGAACTTTGGAAAACATTATTCAGCACCAACTGACATATTTTTAATATATTATTAATACATAAAAATATCGTAAGTACTAATATTAATGTACTGAAAATATAGGCGAATCATGGTAAACATCATTGGACTTAAAGGTAACCGGCTTTTGGATTTTCCGGCTACTGGACATTATATATTTCTCCCCATGCCCACATTTCCAAGCTTACTAAGTGTATTATGCCATTTTTCTAAGTTTATATCTCTGCTCCATACAAAACGATGTTTTATCATTTTCTTACGCATAACTTCCGTTATTATTTACGTCAGTAGGAGTTTCATTCATCTGAAAGCGGATTTTGCTTTAACTATTCTAGTCCTTATTTCATAGGGGCATTATTACCTGTCTATTTATCATTTTCTCGAGTTATTTTTCCTTTATTGCTAGAAGTAATTGATTATCAGCATATATCACTGTTTTGCAACCCTTCCTCCAAATTTGAAATCTTTTGTGCCTTCTAGCGCTTCTCGTATTAGCCTTTCTCCATATATATTGAATAGGTCAACAACCATGTTTTACTCTCCTCTCGATAGTAACTCCACTTCCTCCAATCCGATCTTCACAACTTAATTCATGTACAGATACCTGATCAGTCTCCATCTTTTCCAATCTACACCTATAACCTTTAATATCCTCATCAGCATTATCCAACATACTCTATCAAAGATCTTCTGACAGTCGATGAAACATGCGCAGCAATCTTGGCTTTACTCTGTTGCCCTTTCTAATATCATTCTCATTATTCCGACAGGTTCTCTGGTTCCTCGTTCTTTATGAAACCAAATTGAATTTCTTCTAGCACATCTTCAGCTTTTTTTAGACTTTTAGTGATAATTCTTGTAATGATTTTTGACACGTGCGACAGTAGGCTTATCTTTCTGTAGTATTTACAATGCACTGCCTTCGGCTTCTTTTTTATAGGGAGCATTGTTACTCCTAGGAAATCCTTAAATGAATAAAAATGGATAAAAAATGACATGTAGTAATGGAATTTTCCAAAGGTCTGTGGCTAATTCGTAAAGGGATCGGACAATGCTGCTCTAGCACGTACGCAAAGGGAATTAAAAATACTTGACAGACATCGACAAATGCCAAAAAATGTAGTTCAAGCGAAATCTTTAAAACAGGCGGTAATGCAGAAAATAGTGTAAATATTTGTCTTAACAACCTTACAGTAAACATTTTCTGAAGCAACAGTAGGAATTAAACCGCAGCTTAAATATCAAACCTTCTGTCGGAGTGAAAAAATATGGATTATCAAATTGTGCTCTACATCCCCATTAAATTTTCCCAATCTCACCTAAAGGAACAACAAAAATATTTGACCATTATAATGAACTCTTTAAAGTCAATATTTGAACCAAAATCCTAACAGTTCACATTTTTCTTATATGTCGATATCAAGGGATCTTATAATAAGAGTGTGACGGAAATCCTCCGAACATTTTGGATATTTGGATATCCATCGAGGAAGCGGATGACGAAATTGGAACGCGAAAGGAAGAACCTTTCCCGTCGTCTAGTCTCTTCTTTCCGTAAGGACTTCTTCCGCGATTGGAAACCCCTTCTACCCGGTTTATTCACACTTAACGGCACGGCAAAGACACGGGACGACAACGACACGACGGCTTCGGATTCTTAGCGAGAAAGCCAATGCACCCGTCCACACTAGGACGGCAACGGCACGATGCGCCACAGACACTACAGCGACAATGCTCAAAAAGAATCCTCGGCCGCGTTGTGTCTTTGCCGTGTCGTTGCCGTCCTAGTGCAGACGGGTGCATTGGCTTTCTCGCTAACAGACGAACAGAGACTGGGGTAATTGTCGTGTCGTTGCTGGCCCGTGTCGTTATGTGTGAATACCCTACCTTCCTGTTGTCGTGTCGTTGCCGTCCCGTGTCGTTAAGTGTGAATCAACCTTAAAACTGCTATCTCATCCCGGATTCCTTTAAAAAGGCCCGTTCTGTCAAGGATTCTCATTCGCCCCGAAAATCTCACTAACTCCTCCTTATATGGTCTTATTCCCACATCGGCTCTCTCCAAAACGCATTCTACGTTAACCCTCAGACTACCAAGGAGGGTAACAGGATTATCCCAGGAAGTAATTTTTTAAATTTGCCTTAAAAAATTCTGATTTTTATACTCCAATGTAATTGTTCTGTAATGTATGAAGAGCATATTTACGTAAAAAAAAAACAAAGTATCTAACAATTTCTGAGAAATATCGAAAATAACCGAGTTACCCCTCTTGGTATTATTCGGAACAGTATTCCTCACCAAAGAAAATTAAAAAATCGGCTTAAAGAGCATACAATAGCATTAATATACCTGTTTGCCTCTTTATAAGACTATGGTTATCTTCTAAATGTCGTACTTGCTACTAAAGGTGAATGGCAGGTGTTGAATCTACAGAATTCTTATCGTATGGAAACCAAAGAAAAATAGTCAATAGTAATTTAGAATGTCTTACATTACATAATACATTGCATATTACAATACATTTATCATGTAGGCAGAGTGCTAGCCAAACTATTACTTTATTTATTTTTTACATAGGCCCAAATTAATTCAATTGCGTTCAGCTCGCAATGTGCGACTGGCATCTAGGCTAACTCAACATCTGGCCGGAGTTCTTTCGTTATGAGGCCCAGTTTCTTCTGCGGCTTCTTGAAATAGGACTTGGGGTAGTTGATGAGGGAAACTTTCGTAAGGTCTTCTAAACTTGGTGCCTCCATAGGAGATCCGATGTTTCTTTTCTTTAGTCACCCGATAATGTCTGCCTTCTTCCATGCCATTGAAGGATTCTTTGTATCCGGGTCCAACATAGTATGGTAGGGTGCCTGATCGATGACCACTGCCGAATTCTGCGGAAAAAGAGTTAAACTCTTTCTGAACCACTCCTCGAAGTGTTTAGCATTCTTTTCTTTATGGTAATCGGAGGTTCCCTCCTGTCCGACAAAGCACAGTTCTGCTCCTTATAAAAAACCATCCTCATTTCCAATGTGTGAAATTATTACGCGATTTCCAGCACCAGATGGTGTTTTGAATCCACCTCGCCACCCTGCAATCTCCTGAATATGTCCACGATATTGACCATAATTGCTATAATCACACTGGAGTGCTTCAATAACTTTTCTTGCCAAGCGTTTTTTTGGCCACACCAAGTCTCATTGGTGTAAAATTTCTTGTATCCAATCGAACGGAGGGGACGAATACTTATCAGAAAATTATGCAGAGTAGCCGCAACACTAACCGATTACATCAGGATAGGTTTCTTGCTCTTTTTTTAACTTAAGTCCAATACTCTTCATAATTCTGCGCAGCGTGTTGTTCGACATATCCGGAAAGTCCGTCATGAACTCTTGAAGATTCTGCCTCACTTTCTCCACCGTCGGGAATATATTTTTCATGTAAAAATCATGAATTGTTCGGCAAACCACACCGAGCATAAAGTGTTTCACACAGATATTCGGACCCCCAATTTTTTTTTATTTTCTCTTAGCCGAAGGAGGTGTATTAGCGCTCGAGTTCTCTTTAAATGTTGTTTACCGCACCAAGATTTTTTACGGCTCCTAAACTTACACCAAGGCACTCAAACACAAATTTATATACTGGGTAACGCTTATCACCGCACTATTCTGCTTTGAGTCGAAAAAAAGATATTGCACTTAGAATCATTTGAATCTCTCGCTCAGAAAATCGCTCTCGGGGAGACATTGTGCTCTCACAGAAGTTTACTTTGCAGCTCGAATGTTTCGAATGAGAAAGTAATCCCCTTTTAAGTGTCTCTCTGAGTAAACAAAATTCTCCAACGACCCCCCATCGGCCGGGAAAATACGCCATCACGATATTCATATCCAGAGTCATTACCGCTAGCTGTGCTGCTAGTGGAAAAGTATATACAAGTGATAATTGACAACGCCGCGCACCGGACCCGCCGAGAAGCTCCCGCCAAACGCATCTCTCCCTCGCTCACTTTCAGCAAATATAAAAATCACTATAAAATATTACGCTCATTTTAGGCTTAAGAAATTAATTGATTCGAAATGCAGAGCCCAAGACGCAGCCAACAGTGTGCGTCGCATGTCCCACAGCCTTATAGTTGCGGAGATAACACGATTTTATAAACTGAATAAAATGTTGTAAACAAATTGACCTAGAAATTTGACGTTTTGCACACGTAATAATAAGACAATGACTCACATCCTATTAAAATGAAACTTCAATCAGACGAACCGTTTTGTAATTATAAACCGGCAAAGTGACGCCTTCAGTCTCAGAGCTCTAAAAAGGGAGACTTTTTTTCATTCTAACCCCAAAAACGTCTTCAAAAAATCCAAAAAATTCATTGCTACCCTTATTCAACGGGGAATTAAACATGCTACACGCTGATATGCCTCCTACCAAAATCCATGGAGCCGCTTTTGAGATATTGAGCCTCAAATTTGGGTCTACATACTTTTAGCACCACCAGTAGTTTGCTGCTAACCACCGAGTCAACCGCTCGAATTCAGCAGGGCCTTTTCTTGCGCCTCCAGACCAACCAACCAACTCATAAATAACCAATGAAACCTTAAATGAAAATCTCATGATTTGCTAATGTATTAATATATTGCAGTGTTTTTTATTTGATGTACCAAGTAAACTGCAAAAATAAAATTATTTTTACAAAACAAATATTTTTTTATTAACAACATACTTGTATAAATAAACAAGTATGGGTAGTTGAAATGACTTTAAATTACTAACAAATTAAAGTAATGACCAATTTGAATGAAAAATGTTTAGTTATACTAGAAATTTCGTGGGGCAATTTAGTTACCCCCCTTGGTAGGATTCAGGTGCAAAATACCTTGATAACCTGAGGGTTAAGGATTTCTGTTATCGACACGAGGATAGAGGATTGACTAATGGCTTCCGTACGGTCAATTTTCATAGTAATCATTTCCTAGTCTCGTTCTTAGAATTTGTGTACAATCTGAGTTCATAATTTTCGATTGCAAAAAAGGTTTCGAGGAGGGTGTTACAGAGCAACCGCTCACGTATCACTTGCATCTTCCCGGTGTAGGAGGCAGGGTCGACTCTACCGACAACTTGTACTCGAGATTCCACGTTGCCTACAGGCAACGTGGACTATGGAGTACACCGTTCCCAAACACGACGTCATGTAAGACGTACTCTACCAGGCAACGTGGACTCTATTGCTTTAAATCAAATTTTCACGTATCTCTATACATAAATATTTAAAAGAGTATGTTTGTTCCGTATAATATCATACTTCGCGATTAACTACAGTTTAAAAAATTTTCATAAACAATCCTGCTGCTTAAAATAGCTGAATATCGTACATACCTTTTCAAACCGGGATATGCAGGATGAAAGGTATAAAGAATTATTTTTGTTTTCCATTTGAATAACATGGGAATATTTCGAATCCGGGTGCAGAATTTTAATAGAGGGGGAATAGGAGGGGGAGGGAAAGAGGGGGAGTTAATAAATCCTAAGGAAACACTGTCGACATTGGTATCAATCAAGTAAGAATTTTATAACATTTACGAATATGGAGCAAAAAGGTGAAAATGAAGGGGTTTAGAAGGAGGGGGAGGGAAAGGGGAGTTAAGAAATCCTAAGGAAACACTGTCGACATTGGTATCAATCAAGTAAGAATTTTTTAACATTTACGAATATGGAGCAAAAAGGTGAAAATGAAGGAGGGTGGAAGGAGGGGGACGGAAAGGGGTTGTTAATAAATCCTAAGGAAACAGTCGACATCGGTAAGTTTAAATAGTTATTTTAATTTTCCATTTGAATAACATGGGAATTCAGAGTGCAGGAGGTTTCCATTAACATTTTCAAAAGTGATAGAATTGAGCTATCGTCGCGAAGTTTATGCCATCCTGCGAGGAATTCAATAAAGTTTATTGTTCATATGGTAGAATATTGCTTTAAATTTGAAATTGCTCGATAATGACTTTTATTTTATGATTTTAGGCGATTTTACTGCCATTTTATGTGAGTTCTCCATTGTAGCCTAAATCGTTGACTTTCGAATATATCACTCGATTCCAACGTAATTTTAAACAAATCGACGAATAATGCGAAATTTACTTAATTCATTTGCTTCTCATTTTTTCTGAACGTGAATAGCCTTTCGCATTACATTAGAATTTCATCTACATCTACAGAATTAGATCTGCTGCCTGGCAAAAAAGGTTAATTTTATCACTACTGAAACTGAAACCTTTTAATAAAAATCAACGTAATTATTTAACAGAGTCTTCGATTTTAGCATATTATATTTTAGTGCATTGACCAAATACTAGCGTAAATGCTCGTCAAACATGACGGGATTATCATAAAAATATTCCAGATATATTTTATGTCGATATGAAAAATCAGTAATATATGCTATGATCTGGTTTGACTTTCATGCACAATCAAATCACTGTTTATGAGAGTTATCTTTGTTTTAGTTATATTGATTAAATAATTATTATCAGAGGCCAAATGATTATCCAAATATTTCCCGAAAATAAGAGGAAAATCGAAATAATAAGATAAAGAATTTGCAGAAATTTACTTGAAATATGATAGCAAATTATAAGTTATTCAAAACGTATAGAATTTAACTTAATAATTGAATTATTTTACTCTTATTAACGCGTAAAAACAGGATTAAATTTGAATGAAGTCAATTTACCATCAAAGGAAAATGTGCAGTAACTTACTTTGAACTAAATACTTACATGAACTGTAATTAGTTTTAACTATATTTTAAGATCGCAATTTTCTTTTAACTACATATAGTAGTTATTAATTTTTTAATTAGCTTTATTTAAATAAATTAAATTAATAGTCATAAAATGTTATTTTTCAATCCTACTAGAAATTCGGTTCGAAATATTTGCTGTATTATCATTTAAAGAAATCTAATGAAAATTACGTTACCTATACATATTTAGTTTTATGAAATCCCACCATATGGAAATGGCGCATGATTCGCTAGTACAACATTTTTTTATAATCAATCATAATGTATTATTGTTATTTTTGCACTGCACTCCACTAAAATTCTTAGTTGATTAATACCAATGTCAATTATGTTTCCTTAGAATATCTTACCCCCCTTTCCCTCCCCCTCCTTCCAACATCCCTTTCTTTTCATTTTTTTCTCCATATACGTATTTGTTATAAAATTCTTAGTTGATTGATACCAATGTCGACTGCGTTTCTTTAGGATTTCTTATTAGCAGCAAATTTTTACTTTGTTTAGTTCAAAACATATAGAGTACATCTTGCCTCAAGCACTGTCGACTATTAGAGTCTAAATGAAGTTAATATTTTCATTATTTGTGCATGATAGTAAGTTTTTTTTTCTGCAACCTTCACGGACATTTTGTAGAAACTCTTGTTCTATTTGAATGTATTTTCAATAGAATAACTTACAGGTTATATTATAACATGGGAGAGGATATTTGGTTTAGCTACCCGAACGAATCGATTTCGAATAATGGAAAAAATAGAATAATGGAATGGAATAAATTATATTACTGTTCTAATATAATTAATTACGTGGGACGGTCGTGTGACGTTACGCGCGATTAAGCTTCTGGTTAGCTCTCACGTATGGCTTCGGCTTTAGTGATCAGTACTTGTTTTATTTTCCGGCAGCCCGCGGACCACCTGAAAGACCCATCAGTGGTCCGCGGATCACACTTTGAGAACCACTGCTCTAGAGTACGTGGTGCCTAGGTAAGGCGTACTCTAGAGTCCGTCTTTCCTGGACTCCACGTTGCCTGCCACACCGGCACCATCATGACAAAAATAAAGTTTAATTTGCTTACCATGTCTCTAGCGCGAAAAAAAAACTTTAAAATAAGAATTATTTTTAAAACTTCTATCATTTCTATTTCATTTTCCTTGGTAGTTATAAAATTGCCTTGATGCGATTACGTTTACGTATAAATCCAACTCGCCATAAAATCTCTCAGAACCAGGCGATGTCCTTGGCAGTCTTTTCTCTCTCTTTCCCTTGAAACACTTCGCCATATTTGAGCTAATTTGCCGCAAGCTTCGTGATTGCATAAAAATATCTCATTTTTTATCTTTAAAGCAAGCAGCGTGAACATTTTTTGAAAATGTGTTCTTTCTCTCTCAAAGTTCAATAATATGATAGTCAAATTTCATGAAAAGAGAGGAGAAAAATACGCTCGAAACCGAACCAAGCCAACCTACTTAAAAATAATTCCCCTAATTAATCGACTAAGAAATAATTAAATAAGCCGATTGCAGAAAAAAATTCAATTGGAAAAATGTCCTTATATTGTTTTGTGTAGTCTTTCCCTTAAAAATTTAATGTCTATGTTACCTCACCTTTTTTCAAATCGGTCGTTATGATACCAAGCGCTTGTTTCCCTGAACAAATATGTTTGGTTCATGCACGGTGTCTTATATTTCACTTAATTACGACACTAATTCCACAAAGTGATCCAGACACTAGCTTGCTTCCAAGTTTCTCAAAATATAATCC
Organism: Tanypteryx hageni; assembly: GCA_028673005.1. NCBI lineage: Eukaryota > Metazoa > Arthropoda > Insecta > Odonata > Petaluridae > Tanypteryx > Tanypteryx hageni. Next base: position 100,011,615 of record CM054116.1, read on the forward strand.
ACTAAGGAGAGTGAAATTCCATAATTCCGGGAAAATAACACAAAAAGCTATATAACAATTCCATTATCTCAGAGTTTCCCAAACGGTGTTCCGCGGAACCCAAGAGTTTCGCGAAAGCTTCAAGAGGTTCCATTAAATAATAAGAATAAGAGACCAAGGGTTCCGTGACTTCAGATGGTTTGGAAAGCCCTGCATTATATTATAATGGAATTGCTATATAGTTTGTTGTGTTATTTGTTCAGGATTCTCGAAATACTACTGGTTATAATTTGTCTCGGAGACTTCTAGCAACACTGCCTAGCGAAGTATGCAACTAACCCCTCCTATTCAGCTTTCTGGGAGAGTAAACAAGAAGTTAATTCCTTTCTATTTAGCTGACCGAAGGTGATAAAAGGCAAAGTCATGTGTAACCGATTGGTAATTTTCTTCTTTCTTTCCGTATTCATTTAATACATCGCCTTCCGAAACATCGTCCTGACTTTTTGTTTTGATGATAGATGGCAGTACAGTGTCTTGAATATCATATTATTATTGATTGGAGGCTTGGTTCTTATGGCTACTCATTCAAGGTATTAACCACTCCTTCAGGCATAAATTTATTGGTAAAGCCAATGCATTTCACCCACTATGTGGGCATCATCAGGGCGAACCTGCTTCGACAGTGACACGTGGCCGACATATAAAAAATATGAAAAAAATGTAGCGAATGAGACGTGATAGACTATTGCCAATTTGAAATAACGATAAGAGCCAGTTTTATACAATAATCAGCTTTTTGCTGAAATATGTTCCAGACTATAAATATAACATAAAGAAATATAAATGTACAAAAATAAACACAGGCTATATCTAGAGGAATTATGATATCTCCGGAGTAAAAGCATGTTACTGTATATTTCTCGTTAAAATATCTAGGAGTAATAATCAGAAAGGGTGCATCCTCTTCGAGATCTTGAACAATATGAACGACTTTACAAAAAACACTATATATATTCTTTTCATATTTTCCTCCATAAAGTAAACGAGAATCGCCATTTGCCCTTCATTCGTCCACTCCGAGCACTGCTGCTATGCTGGCTGGGGATCGTTTGAAGAGGTCATATCACTGGAACTGGAAATTGTGCAAAGCGAGGCGACTCGTTTCGAGTGCGCTTAAGTACGCGATGCTAGCGTGCGGGAGCCGTTGAGTGAATTGGGATGGCAGTCGTTGAAGTGTGGAAGTCTCTCGAGCACAAACGAAAAGTTTCGTGTTTCAGGACCGATGTAAGAGCTTTTATCGTCCCGAAAGATCCTCGTGGGAAGAGTAATCGACCGCATTCGAATGGATCGCCAGGAACGATATGTTTCTCTTCCTTTATTCGTTGACGCGATCAGAAGCGCTGGCAGACCCTTTGATTAATTAGTTTAGTGTCACGGCGCCTGCTGCTATGCACCCGTGGTGGCTTGCAAAGTGTTCATGCCAATGTAAATTCATACTGATGAACGCGATTGACTACATTTTACAACGTAGATAAGAGACTATTTTATATTTTAGAAATTACAATTTATCTAAATGAATATTTTACTTCTACATTCTGCGCCATCGTTTCATAGACATTGCCACTAAAGCGGAGGTGGCGATAAATCGAGGTATATGTTTGCTCTATGTCTATGTAATCATAAGGTGGAAGTTCTGTTCACAACGATTCATGGGCGGTATGCAAGGGTGGCATCATACAGGGGGACGCAAAATCGGAATCTGACTGCATACATATACACAGTGGCCATTCTAAGTGAGAACCTTTAAGTCTAACAATAATTTTTAACAATTCGCATCACATAACTAACATTGCACCCACCACATTACAGGCAGTTTCTTCCAAGATAATCCGTCGTGCACATTGGTCCTTCCAAAATGGCGGGGGTCAAGTTCAATAATTTGTGCAATAAATCAATTAATTTCCTTTAAAAACTCAATCAAAATAAACTGTATAAATTAACAGAAGAGGACTGAACTTCAAAGCAATGGGCTATATTTTGATAGTAAAAAAACGCATTTTATTTATATAGTTTTAAATGAAACCCCGAGTTATTAGCACAATACACTAATCATTGAGCTACGGAACAAACTGAATAATTTTGCTTGTTAAAACAAACAGCATAAAACAAAATATGACGGAAAATGTATTTGACAAAATAATCAAATTAAAATGCAAATTAAAATTCCTCACTCATTCCAGTATTAATGAAATGGTAAAACGAAATTTCCTGGAATCGCTGGAAATCCTGAACAAAAGTTAATCTTAACATAAGAAACACATAAAAATATATTAAACACGCACCAATGTGAACCTCCACTTGCCCTAAGCAAAATCATAAAATTTAACTTTGAAACTTAACAATGACATGGTCGATAAGGCAATATCCTGTTAATAAGCTATGATTTTTCCAACGCATATCTGTAATTTAAACGTTAAATTTTTGTGATTTATACTCTACGGCTAAAATCGACGATAAGAATAAGAAAATTTATTCATTTCTATATGAAACAGTCCAGATCCTAAGATGGAACGTCAATTATTTCTAAACTAAATTATCAAAATATTAAAACACCTGCGTGTTATCTTATGGGAAATAGAAATTATGCTCTGGAGTTAAACTTTGGTATTTTTCGGGCTTTTTTCTTATTTGCCTTTTAATATCCGAATCAAGCGTTCCTGTTAAATTTCATTCTTCTACCTAGTCGGGAAGTTTACTAAAACAGGTTAGAAAGTGCTACTAGAGGAGATGACGTCAGCAACTTTCCCTCGGAAGGACGGACCTTCGGCAAATTATAATAGATTCAGGGTTCCCATTTAAAATTATCACTCTGTGAGTGTCTGTATTATTTAAATCCTTAATGGATAAAAATTAATCATGTAAGCAAAGGATGATGAGATAATCTAGCTGAAGGAATGTGATAGAAGTAATTTTATTCCTATCTTTATTTCTTCAATACTGAATAGAACTGAATGGAATTTCTGGCTAATCAACCTCTTGGATTGTTATAGCTACCAAAATTGAGCCTTCGTGCTAACATAAACAGAGCTATATGAGATAATTGAAAAGATCAATGCAGGCGGAAACTAGATCACTGAACAAGAGCTTAAAACAGATCTTTCTCCAACTGAAGCATTATATTCGGATATGCTAAAACTAAAAGCACATTTAAATTTGTGAAAATAAAAAATCCACCTATCTGATATTCAAATGACCCAAAAACGTCACATGATACCCTCTGCCGAGCACTACTTTAAATGGTATTAGACCAAGCTATTATAAAGAAAACTGCCTCTCAATTCCGCGCCACGATTAATGTATGATCGAATCAATACCACTTCTTCATTCACTTATTTTACTTCAAGCTAAGCTTGCTAACGCCTTCTTTCTCCGTTTCCTCACTCACTCACTCTTTCATTCATTCTTGGCATTTCAAAAATCACTTTACTTTTCCTACTTGATTTTATTATTATTCGAGTCACGGTGTTTTCAAATCTAACCGCGCTGAATTTAAAATTCATTTTCCGATGATTTCTCGCCATTTAGTATTTTCAATTCATTCATAGATAATTCTACCCTACTTTTTCAAAAAATATAAATTTATTTATAAGTGAAAGGTTAAGCCCGTTATTCTCCCCGTCTTTTCTTTTCTCCTCTTCTCTCCCTCGTTCCATTCGTTTTTCCTTTCCCTCTTTCACCCCATCCGTCTTCTCCTCTCACTATTACATAGTTATTCCACTCTTCTCCCTTTTCCGCTTCTCATGAGTGTTATTTCCCAATACTGTCATATTTTCCAACTCAATTAACTCTCTCATATGCCTCATTTCCTTTCTCTAATCTTACTCTCCTGTCACCCGTTTTCCCTTTCTTCTATCCCTCTCATTCCCAACTCTATATTTCCTATTTTTCCCCATTCTCATTTCTCAATCCCTTTCATTTTTTCTTCTTTACCTCTCTTTCCAATCCCTCCACATCCTCTCTAATCTCTCCCTTATCTCTTATAATCCACATAAAACTATCTTAACTTTCTTCTCTATAACCTTTCACTTTCTCACTTATCCATCCTTCCACTAAGATCTGATTCTCATCTAATAACTCTCTTCCACGAGTTTTCCTTCTCCACTTACTTCCCTTCCTTAACTTGAACTACCTTTCCGTATTTCTTCCTCGTTTTTTTCTTCTTTTTTCTCCCTCCCTCTTGTCTCCACCAACTCCACTCATCTTCCCCCTCTTTTCTCTCATTCCTCCCTCCTTTTCATGCTCTTCCTCCGCTCTCTCTCTCCATTTCTCCTTCGAAACTTCCCTTTCTCTTTCGTCTCGAGTTGTTTTTGCGGTCGCCTCTTCCTATAGGTCCACTTCAGCCACTCGATGCAATGCACCCTCCAGTCCAGTCCACTAACTTCTAATTTGCATTCTCTCTCCCCATCTCCCTCCCTTCCCGTTCCTCTCCCTCCCTCTCTCTCTCCCTCCCTCTCTCTCCCTCCCTCTCTCTCCTTCCCACTCCCTCTCCCTCCCTCCCTCTCTCTGTCTCCAGTAGTTTTTCTTCAGAACCCCTTCTCCCCGTGACTTTCCTGCCACTCCATATTTATCATCCGACTCTCTTAAAATGATCTTCGCCAATTATTCTCAAACACTCCAAACTTCGCACTCTCAGCTCTCTTGTAACTTTCTCGTACAATCTATATCTTGATCTCTCTCCCTCCCCCTCCCTCTCTCTCTCATGATCTTACATAAGCCCTCGCCCACAACTTGATCCCTCTTTTATTTTTTGCTCGCAGTAATTAACACCGTTATTCCCTCTGCCATTATTAATTACTCCTCATATTTTTCTCCGCCGACCATCCAAATCTATACGTCATTGCGAATCTCACCAAGTTAACTATGCTAATTATATTCAACGATACCTTTACTTCTCATGCTTTAACCCTAGAACTACCAAGCGATTTTCACTACCATGGACTACCAAGGGGGAGGTGGGGGCAACTACATATAATGCAATAAAAAGTTATAGTAATGCTTCGAACCTATTGCTATATATTTAAAAACATCATAGGAATACAACCACACAATTTTAGTAATTTATTTGAAATTACATGTGTATAAAGAGAAATATTTACATTAGAACAATTCTTTTATATTTTTCCTCATTATGTTTTCAAGATCAAATTAATATTGCAGTGACATTGTATTTAAAGAAATAATAACAAATTGATTAGAAAAATGATTTAATCTGATTTATCTGACAAACGCTTCACGCTGTGCTTTCCGCGCACATGGTGCCCTATAAGTTAGGCCACCCGCGTGTCAAGGCATGCAGCCAAAGACGAAATAATTTGCAGAATTTGCATACATTGATGAGAAACTTCGGATAATTCATTTCTGCAAGTCCCTGCACCATGTAATTACATACCTTACCTTTATTTTTAATAGAGAAACAGACAAAAAAAGTTGTGGGCCTCGGAGCCCTTAATAGGGCTAAATAACAGTGGATAAAGAAAATATGCTTATCCAATAGCCAAAAAAAGGTTGGAAAAACTAAATGCACATTTAAAATATAAAGCTGCGGTGATCAGTGGTGGTTAACCGAGAGTAAATAGAATGCTTTGCAGTCAAAATGTGCATCTGGTTTTCCGAACCTTATTATGGTCATCGGATAGACATCGTTTGTCAATTTGGTTTTAACTCGATAATTCTCTCACAGCCGAAAAAATATTCAGAACAGAAATGTGAATAGAGGTTAAGATAGAGATGGATATACAAATAGTGGTAAAGAAATGTTACGAAAAAGATTAACTGAGATATAGAGAGAAGTGAAGACAAAAGTATAGAAGAGCAAATAGAAAATATTTAGGGGTTAAGAGATGCAAATAAGGTAAAGGTCCAAGATAGGCTGCAAGGCAAGATATATAGGAATGCAAATACGGATATAGATTATAGAGGTAGGACCGGTGATATTGTGAAATGGGTAAAGTAACCAACCGTACTAATTTATTCAGTACTGTACTGATTCTGACACTACCACACTGACTGACATTCTGTACCATTTTTGTACTGATTTAGGAAAATTATAATTCCTTGCCTTATGTATTGCCATAATACGGTAACTTCGCTGACTTATCGGTATTTGAAATCTTCGATTTCTGTCCCTATCATTTTAAACGTACCAATTTAAGAAATTCAAAATGTTCAACAACAGACCAAACTTCTATCGTAGGATATTCGTGACAAATAATACAAATATTTCTATAGATAAGGATTTTGTACTGATTTTCCTCCTTTATACAGACAGCAGGCGTGTAGCATCAATTGTGCAATGGTTCGATCGAAGCAAGGCCCGGAGCTCGAGGGCCCGTGTTGAAGAAATCTTTTTTATGTTTAAGAAGCGCTTTTCAGAAATATAACTTATCTTTGCAGTAATGCAAACAAAACATTTCCTCTTTACCCGTGAACCTTGGACAATTGTTGAATACCTTACGATGAATTGTTAACTATTTCTGTTGTTACATCAGAACACTCATTTTCTAAGTTAAAATTAATAAAAAGCTTTCTAATGATCACAATGAGACACGATCGTTTCAGTGGACTAGCAATTGTTTCTATAGAACGGGCCCGTGCTATAAAAATTGATTCCTCTGCAATTGTTACTAGTTTTTTGGGAAGAAAAGACCGCGAGGAATTGTTTTCTAAAAAGTAAGTTAATGATGTGACAGATACTACCTAATATATACGTATATCTGTAATAGGTGCAGTGCTTTTTTTCTAACAAAAAAGGTGCCGCAACGCAAAAGAGTGGGGGAGAAATAATAACGCATTGCATTGCAAATATCGTCATTTGATTTTTGTTTTAAACTATACAAATTAGTATTTTTTGCAATAAAGGTTCCGGAATGGCGTTCCAGTACGTTCCGGCAGAAAAAGGCACTGAATAGGTGTACCTATTTAGAATATTATCTACGATTAAATTATATGAGCAAAAAATATTTCGCTATGTTTATTTATAAAAAATCCCAATATAAGAATTGTATTTTATTAAAAAACATTCCGTTCAATTGTTTTTTTATATATATGGGAGGGCCAGTAACAAGCCTCGAACGAGGGCTCGGCATCACCTTGCTACGCCAGTGACAGTATTTCCGAATATGCTGCATCTTTTGGGCAATAAATCCAAGTTGTACTCGGAAAAAATGGTCACTTTAAACATGGATGATTGACATTTTGTGACAGAGATAGAGAAATAAATACCAGTAGAAATGCAAATAATGAAAACGAAGCATATTAGCCGATACCGAAACAGAAAATAAGAGCTTTATAAACAAAAAAGAGAGTCGATGACAGAGAGAGCCGGAGGCGAGTTAATAAAAACATGTAAATAACTTGAGAGGGAGCGGAAACGCTGAAATCGCATGGAACAGATATTACATCACAAACATCCGAAAATGCTTGTACTTGCCAAATTGCCTAAAAACGACCGCGTTTGTCTCAGAGCGTATACTCGTTTCCAGAGGGACGCTCGCATGTTAATCGAGTTGACAAATCATCTATTGTATTTAATTTGGACACGCTGCGGCAATTGGGATCGGGATGGCCAATTTCGGAATCACCTTCGCTCTCTGAAGGAATCGCGTCGCGTCTCTCGCGGATAAACGAGATGCAAATGCGTGCGAATACATCCATGCAATCGTAAACAATCGATCGATCCTCGCAAATTGGAAATAGATAAAGGGCCATGTTGCCGCGGCCGGCGCATGATTCAGTTCCCGAGCGACGGAATCCATGTAACGGATTTCCCAGTGGCGCATCTGCACCCACTGCAGCGAAACATGCGCAGCGTTGCAACCCTGGAGAATTTTATTCGATTCCCATCAACAAGAGGCTTCATATAGACAGACGTTGAAATTTACAGTACAACGAATAATATTTGCAATATTTATCACCCCTGAAAGTAACAGCCTTCGCAATGCAGTTCTCGACAAAACCCGTGGAACGTTTTTAATATTGTCATTCGTTTTATAAGGTTCATTCACCGAAGTTTTTTCCTCTTTACGCCGGGTTCAGTATTTTTTAAATATTGTTAGCTGATATTTTCAAGTTTTATTTAAATTCATAGCTCATTTTTTCCGTAGTCCTTGCATTGATCTCTCCCAAATATATAACCCTCTCGCTACATTACAAGTCTATAGTCTCTACGCTGAGTGTATCTAGATCTAAATCTTCTTTCTTCTCATATGGCCTTTTATGAGAGCAACATTTTCGACATTTTCCACAAATAAACTTTCATCTTATTTTTTCCCTTAGTGTTTTTTCGTATAAAATCTCGAATGCAAGGATAATTTTAATATTTCCCAAAATCCAATTCCTTTATTTTTAATTTGAAGCGCTCTTTTACTGCTACTACAGAATGGTGACTTCATATTTTATTGGAAAGTCTACATATTAACTTGAATGAGCAGACTTTTTATACCGCTTCCCTGACTGAGTCAGTGTGGATTTTCAACCACGACTGAGCCAGGTCTCTTTGATGTCACGTGCTACATTTATCAAAAAGAAGCAATTATATCTCAGCAAAGCTCAATTTAAATACAATTTACTCTTTGATACAAAGTTATATCAACTTCATACTGCCTGTCGTACGCTTTATAAAGATTTTCCTGATAAAAAGTCTTTAGAATTATATTACTTGTTTCATTTGTTCGATGTTAATCAAGCCTTCAAATATTTTTCAACTCTTATTTAAATAAATTAAAATTATAGTGTTTTTGTTATTTTGCTATACTGAAATGGAGTTCCACATACTTAATCTTTCACTGATGGATTATATTTTTAACTTTTACCTATTTCTTCCTGCGCTCACCATTTATTTCAAATTCAATATAATCTCTATCTTCCACGATTTTCTTTTTCCAACCCTCTATTTATTAACTTAATCTGCATTGCTCATATCCTTTTAAAATTCACAGTCAGTCGTGTGATAACTTTATATGGTATTATGGCTATAAGATTATATTTAATCAAAAGACTTAAAATGCGTTTGCTCTTGCGTCAAAGCGTTTAAATGCGTTATAAATCGGTACTGTTAAAATGAATTTATAAATCAAGGTATAGGGAGATAAAATACTTGAGTTTAAACTGCCTACCTTAAACTAAAAATACATTTGCGTTTCAGTTAAATGTTATCCTTCAGTATTAATTTTGCTATTGTTACTTGCAATACAAGTCATAGGCTGATCTCACTTATTCAAATTTGATTCATGCATACGACAAAGTTTATATATTACCTTCATCGAAATCTTAAGTTGTCGTTATTCATTCTGAAGGATAATCTGACTTGCAATCCTCAAATGAGTTCAAAGAGAAAATCTAAAGGAAAATCACAATGACCATACCACACACAGCATGCTTATTCGTCATATTAAAAAAATATTTAGTATCTTCCTCAAAACGAAAATTTTGTTCGTGTAACTAGAAGCATCACTGTTCCTTAATTACACACATACCTTTCTATGAATTAATATTCAGGAAATTTTCATCTTGATCTTAAAATATTGACATTACACTTCGCATTGGATAAGTAAAAATCCTATAATATTTCATGTTTTTGTTTAGTGGTTTTCACTAATTAACGCATTTACAAGAACGCATTTAGGTAAATCATTTTTCCTACATCTGAATATTTGCTGTCATGCGTCAGTACATAGGTATATTTTATACTCTTCCAACTTTTCACTCTGGTCATTTCTTCGCTAACATGTTATAATAAAATAACGATTTAGAAAGACGATATTCCTAAATGCGAAAACATAATGAAAATTCCATTGTAAGTAAAGAGTTCTCGACGGCCAAGGGAAACTCACGACGAATCTGCATTAAATTGAGACGCAAGGTCTTCAGGCGGTTGTTGTCACTGGAAGCCTTTTAGCATTCGCCAATAATGGAAAGAAACCAAAATACGGCAGTTAAGCCGCAGAGGACGAAAACTTCCATTTACGCCCACGCCTCGCGCAAATCACCGCAACCTGGGATGAAATGGGTGGGCGGAGAGAAATGGGAGGAAGAGGAGAGAGGGAATAGAACAGGGGCCGGAGAAGATATTGTGGCGGGGTTGAAGGCGTGGTCATCCAATTCCAGCACGCTCTAAATCTTTCCAAACTGCCCTCATGTCTGCAGCGCCGCCGTAGCAGCCAATAGAACCAACCAACCAAAGCGGTGGCGGCGGCGTCTCTAGATATACGTACTCCACTCAGGGGCAGAGAGGCTCGTTCATCCCGTGGCAGTAAATAAACGAAGACTTTCGCTTTTTTCCTGATGAGTAGAGGAGTGGGTGGAATTCGCTTCCCTCTCGCTTCTCTAAAATTTCAAAGGCAATGGTCGAAAACGCTTCATATTCTTCCCTATAATTAATAACGTTCCGCTGAGTAATGTGAAAGAACATTAGCGGTAGTATAATTCGAAAATGATGAAGGAAATAAATTTCCAACCAAATAAACCCTTTTAATTATTTTGCACGATATGTACAATAAAAATGAGATACGATTAATTTAAAGCGGGATTTATAATCTCGAATATCTGGTGCCTAAACCACGAATTTTAGAATAAAACCGGTCGGAAGACCTTAATTAGGGTTCCGGCGAGGTGATTAAAACCCAGAATATTGCGGCGAACTGTTTATTAAATTCCGAGTTTCGTTTTCACTCTCATAACTATCGATCATTTGCCAAGTCAGCTTAAGTAAGTTGTATTATATAAATAGGAATGTTGTAATAACTAACTGCGTTTTTCCATCGTTATCAATTGTCATTTGCTCAGACAGCAATTTTCAAGAGATACTTTTGTATATTTTCTACAGCGAGATGAACCATATTTATCCGAATACCATAAGCATCTCTTTTTTTCAAATTTTCATTCGAAAACTATGGCGCGTCTTTTATGACAATTTCAAACCAGAACTTATTTTCTATTTCAGGAAGACAATAGCCGTTGCATCAAAAATGCGGGATAACTACGCAACGAATTACCTCAAAAAGGAAATTTAACGAAGAAAGATCATTTTTAAAACAAACCTATTGTTAATGATCTCATCAAATTGAAAAATATAACTTATTTTCATTTGACTTTATCAAAAATACGGAGTATCTTATTCAGCAGCACGTGTTGTTCGAAGAAATACGACGAATATCTTGTCGAGGACTCAATATATCAGAAAAATGAGAGAGGAAAAGATCCAAAATAGTTTCCGAAGAGGTTTAGTTATGCAGCGGACACGCCGTTTAACTACACGAGCAAAGATATTCGACGTCACCGATCGAGCCCAAGAGACGAGGCTTCAGTATGTCTCACATGCAAATCCGCAAAAACGAGCACAACTGCGAATATTAACAGCGCGGACATAATAACCGCGGAACAATGGGCATGTGTCAACGTGCAATCCGAACGATCTCGAAGCGGTTCGACGTTCGCTAATCGACGAAACAACGGAGGGCAAGGTCGGCTGTTAAGTTCCCCTTGATTAGATTTACGCTTCCCGAGGACAAGGGCGTTTTGAGGGCGCGTGACCTCTTGGAAGGGATCCAAGTGGCTCAGCAAAGGCTGTAGGTGGGACCCGCGAGGAAGCGGGATCCCATTCTGGAACCTCTAAATCCCTTTTTTATAATCTTTCACGTGCCAAGGGAAGATTTATGACAGCTGGCCATAGAGTGCGCTATATTTCATCCGTGGGCTAAAGACGAATTTAGTCTCAAAAGGATTAAGCCAAATGGATCGCTCTGCCAGCTCTAAATATTTTTTTTTTAAGATTCGCCGAAAGAGAAATGAGGACTGATAAATGCTCATTGAACGGGAACTTATAATTACAAAAGATAATACCAACCTCACGGTGCTCTTCCTAAATAAATTTAGTCCCATGCTTACAGTGCCGTGTCTATAAAAGACGTAGCTCATACCCTAATAAATTTGCATCAGCAAGTAGATGATAATTGAGAGGGACTATTAAAGTTCACTGAAATTCTGTTTCGAAATAGCTTGAATTTTGTTTAGAACTCTAAATACGTCTATTAACAAAGTTTAAAAGCTATAACGTATTTACCGTAACATCCTTCAACAAAGCTACTGAACATGAGCTAACTGAATAAATTACTAATCGTGATACTTTTCAGCGATGCGGACTACTTTCAAGCCTTGTGACCTGGTTTACATTGAAATGTACATTAACTTTAAGATTTTTTCTGTGATTCCCATTAATTTCAATTGGCTACCACTGATATATTTAATAGTTTCACCAAAACTATATAAATGTAGCATAGATTTCAAAGCAAAAGGATTGAAAAGTACTTCTATGGTTAATTCATTGGCCCAGCCTAGCGTGTAGGTAATATCTGCTCTTCTATCTTCTAATCTAATTGTAAGTGGATTGCATTTGATTAAATGTAAAGTAAAAACTTATAAACAGTAATTTAAAGTGCTCGTGTTTAAAAAAGAACCTATTTATCCGTTCCATATTTCACCCATTGCATTCCTTGGTATGGTTTGTCCATTACAATAAGCATACTTGACATTTGCAGAAACTATGTCAATTATTTTTCATGGCAATTCTCACTAGTTCATTAGGTACCATATAATATTTTAATAAGAATGATTTATTCATTTGGAAAATAAAATTCAAGTTTGAAGGGGTTAAATGGATTCATATTTTTTAAACGCCATATTTGAAAAGTAAAGATAAATCTAGGAACAATATTGCCAAAAAACGACTTTTTCGTAGAGAAAAATGACGACAAAAAAGAGAACCTCCAAAACATTTAACCGCGACACGGTATGGTTGACAATACCATTTATTTCATCACAATTTAGGCCGTAAACTATTTTGAAAAATTAAATTTTGATTTTATTTCGGTCCTTTATTTTTACCACTTGAATTATATCAAATAACCCTGGAACGTATAACAACCCCTCGGAAAAAATTTACTGAGAACCTTCATAGTGCATTACGAATAATTTGCTATTTATTAAGTTGAAAAGACCCATAAGGCACATTGCGTTCATTCCCATAAGAACTCGTACTGACTTGGGTGGAATATGAAAATTGAAAAAGTCTCAACGTATAAATAATGTAAGCGGATTGCATTTATAAACAAGTAGACTTGTAGCTACTATAAAATATTCTGGTTCAGAAGCAGTCTGATAGCCCACTATAACAGAAACAAAAGATACGGTACAGTAAAAACATTCCCGAAGAGTTGGTTGCGATAAGCAGAAGTTTGCTTTGGGTTAATATTTGCAAAAGCGAAGTTTCAATAAAACATTTTCAACGTGGAACTAATCCCATAGCCTCTGGAAAAGGTATGCCATGAGAAAATCGGTTTAAATTGCGATCTTGCGTTTCGAGAATGAAGTGGAACCGAGTTGTAGTATTGAAATGAGAAGAAAAATCTAAGAGGTTTTGAATGCAGACGGCAGAGAGAGAGAAGGAAAAGGCAGAGGGATTTTATCAACATGGTTAGGAAGATGCAGAAAAAAATGTCATTAGAGGCGGGGGCTTTACGAAGGTCTGGGTGATTAACCCTAGAACTACCAAGTGATTTTCACTACCTCAGAGGTCCACCATCTAAAATACAATAAAAAGTAATAGTAATATTTTGAACCTATATATCTTTAAAAATGACAGGAATATAGTTATACAGTTTTAGTAATTTATTTAAAATTATATGTACATTATACACTATAAAGACAAAAATATTTACATTACAAGAATTTTTTGACATTTTTCATCATATTTTCAAGATCAGATTAATATTGCAGTAAGATTGTTTTTACAAAAATAATAACAAATTGATTAGAAAAACGATTTAATCTGTTTCATCTGAAACAAAAGTTTAAACAAATAGCGCGCTTCCCACTGCTTTCCACGCACATGGTGTCCTATAAGTTAGGCCACCCGCGTGTCAAGGCATGCAGCCAATTACGAAATAACTTGCAGAAAATGGAAATATACATACATTGATAAGAAACTTTGCATAATTATTTTACATAAGTTTCTGCACAATGTCATAAAATATCCAGACTTTTCCTTTGTTTTTAAAAGAGAAACATACGAAAAAATAAGTCGTGGGCCTCGGAGGGCCCCCCTTGGTAGTTCTAGGGTTAGAGGGACGACGCTTAGGAAGTAGAGCGGTACGAATGCTAAGGTAGTGGCGATTATAGACTGTCGGATGCATTCGATAAGAATAAGGGAAACGCAGCGGAATGAGATGGGTCATTAGCCTAATCTCGTTTTTCAACTGGGCCGATTTGCGAATATTTTAAAAGAATTTAGGAATCCATATAACATGTTTTCCGTCAAAACAAACTGAACGTTAGATGAAATTCATCGCAGTTTTCTGAACAATTGCGTTTCTGATTGATTTCATCATAAAAATTGCGAGATTTAAACAGGAACTGTTTAAATGTTCTCATTTTTTATTCGCCAAGTAATGAATTTCATCGCAGAAGCCGTAAAATTTCCATTTTGCCAACATTTCGCATAACAAGTCTCGTATATTTAATTATGCGGGTAGTTCATTGGATATTTTTAGATTCTCGAACATTACTTTCTATGTAAAACCGCGCAAACTCAGGTAAACTCAGTGACCATGCATTTTTCGTTTATCGTTTCCAGGGTTCCGAATCGCTTAAAATGAAAATGGAGTTAATAATCATGTAAAAATCAAATGCATTTATCAAAGCGCTCTTAAATATTCATTCAAAATTCACCCGATTATTTCCCATCCCAATTACGTATACGTTTCAAAAGAAATCTTACTTATTATTTGATCGACCACCGCGGAAATAAAAAAGGCTCCATCAGCTTTTCTCACCGCATAGACACTTAAACTCGATGATATAGTACGCCGAGATATACAGCGATGCAAAGTCTTTTAGAAGGTAATGTTCTCGTGTTGTTATACGAGAAGCCGAAGTTAGGCTAAACTGTCGCAAAGTATTCTTCCTCTCTCGAGCGGAAATGTTTGACCAACTTGGTAAGCGAATTAAATCCGCGAGTGGGAGACGGAATGGAGGAGGAGGAGACAGTATCCGAGAATGTGAGAGAGAAAAAGAGAGCGTTGGGCGCATCCATAACTCACAAACACGGCGGGGAAGGTATTTTCGACGAAGAGCTCGCGGTGGAAAGGAGAAGCGGAAGGAGAGCGGGGAGGAAAAGCGGGGGGAGAAATGGGTAGCGACTGTGAGTGCGAGATCGTAGATTGTAACGGGACAAGGACGATAAGGGAGAACAGGATTACGGCTCCCTAGAGAGAGAGCCGGACGGACTTAACGAGGGAAGATGGGACAGGAGCCGGTCCCTAAGCAATGGAATACGACTTAAAAGGAATCTTCATTAACTTGCCTTAGTAGGATAACCTCTTGCACCAAAGAAACGATTCCGAGAGTAACACCGTTGAAGAAAGAAGACGCCGTTGAAACAAAGAACGGAGAAAAAGCCACCTCCCCAATTTTTAGTACCTACCTTCTCATTCCGTAACTATAATTTTTTGTTGTTTTTATTATTGTCTTTTTTTAAAGTGACATTAGAAAAAAGAGCGGGCTTGGTTTTATGGAGGGAACCACTTTTTTCCGAGAAATTACGGGGAAAGGGAGCGCAGGAGGATGAGATGGCTCACAGCTGTGGACGCGTTGCTCCGCTACCACGTCACTCTCGAGCGGGACGAATTGATTCGAAATTTCAGAAAGAGGGGAACGCGAGAGGGAGAGTGAGAGAATAAACCCCTTCGCTGAGGGAAGTCCCAACAGGAGGAATGTTAAAATGGACAGGAGATAATTGATCGATATTCGCCTCGATTACAATCGACCGGGATCCAAAATTGGCTCATCTTTCTCCATCTCTCTCTAAAAGGTTTTTAATGACAGTTTATCCTACTTTGAGATGTGAGAATTTTTTGTTTCCAACTTTTTCGGTCGAGGATTGCAACGCTATAGAGAGGAAAAGAGATAAAGAGTAAAACGAAATCTGTAGTAGACAGCACCGAGCGAATAATGAAAAACAGAGAAAAAAAATCTGATGTGGCCACCACATGACTTTCTACATACCTGTAATATTTGTAAAAATTCCAAATAGGTTACATAATAATAAATATTTTAAGAAACTGCGAGAAAATTTTAGACTTTACAAAGGAAAGAAATAAACTCAAACCATAGCCTTCTGATATTGGATATAGCCACAAAGCTCCAACAATTAAGAAAAGAAAAAGGAGCGTTACTAAAATGCAACTGTCAATTGTTAACAAGTAGTCGGTAGGTGGCGTGGTGGTGACAGCTAAAAATATAAGATATCTCTTAAACAATGGATTATATGGAAAAATGTTTCAAACAAAGGCTGTAGAAAATTAAATTTCCTACAACTTGTATTCCATTATATTTTTACATTTGTCAAATATTAAAGCAAATATTTCGAAATAATGGATGAGACAAGAGTAAACACCCACTTCCGGTTAACCGATTTTTACCAAAAACTAATCAGTTCTTCTGACTTTTATAAAAATGTTAAATAAAAATTTCGCGTTGAACTGATTAATAGTTTTTGAGTGAGAGCACCCACAAAAAAGCTATCACATACACACACAGACATCATCGAGAAAATGGTCAAAACGTGTTCAGGGGATCTCAAAACGTGTATTTCCGTTGAAATCTCGAAGTCGATTTTTTCATGAATACAATACTTTCTCCTATACCACGTTTATGAAGAAAGTAATAAAAAGGTGCCTTACTAACAAGGAGAGGACACGGTAGTGGGATCACGGATTTTTATGAAACATGGTAGGTGTACAGCTCTGAATTCCAGGATCATTGCAAACCCCACTTTTGGGCGTATACGGCCGATAGTTTTTCCGAAAATCGCGATTAAATATTGCAATTTCTCGTCAATTAGTTTAAATTCCGTAATACACGCCAAGTTATGCAAGCAATTGTTGGCCGTGAGCGTATAGTGAGTGCGTCCTGAGCGAGAGGGCGTGAGTTCGATTCCATCGTGGGTAGCTTTCTTCTTTCATTCCTCCTTTCCAAATCCTATTTCGTATTTAGCATTAAAATTTAACTGGCCGGCCACTTTCATATTTTTATTTTTTCTATGTTGTTAGGTGGTGGTCCGAATTTTTTCTCTAAAAATTATTAAATCGCATATTCTTCATTGATCTCGGCACACACTACATCCTATATTGATGCTTATGACATGGAAAGGATCCCTGAAATTATTTTTGCGAAGACTTCCTCCGAATACTTCAAATAGACCATTAGGCGGAGGTAAATCAGGCAAAGGGTCGTTTGAAAGTATAAAAGAAAAAGAACTGGTCAGAAGTCCGTTAAAAGTACCGTAATGTAAATAAATAAAAATACTTCTTTTATGAACCCCTCAAAAATTCGGTTCAACCGAAAATAAAATTTCCTACAACCTTTATTCCGGTACATTTTTACACATATCAAATACTAAAGCAAATATTTCAAAATAACGGATGTGACAAGAGTAAACACCCACTTCCGGTTGATCGATTTTTACCAAAAACTAAAAAATCCTAGGAGGAGAAAAACAAGAATGAAATGACATATTTGGAACTTAATAAATAAATAATTGAATAAATGTTCACTCCTGTTTATGAAGTCACAGAAACCAAAACGGAGAAAATCCCTCGTATCAACGGATATCGAATCCTACATCTCCGTTCTTTCAACATTTTTTTATCGGATCGATGATTGCATATATAACATTTAAACAGGCCACGTTTTGTCCATCAGTATTAATTATAAAAATCAACAGATACTTGACGCTTTTAAGGAGACAAAATTGAATCGGACTACGAATAACGTCACTGTAAAATATACAATTATGCATATGCTTGAGTCCATTACGTATTTCATTGCCTGACGGAACTAAATTTGGTTGACATGCTTGCAAAAGATTGATGATTCCCGTAATTCGAAAGTATACTCGGATATTCGAACCAGTGCCGTAATTAAGGCATAGTGAAGCTAGCATTTGCCATAGGCGCCGCCTACAAAAGGCGCAAAACGTTCCCGGAAAAACGCCGAAAGTTTATTTTCCCAAAAATCTTTTATATATAATTACTCAATGTATGTCCGTCAACCATAACGTCTTCCATTAATCTACAATAGAGAATACGCAAAAACTCATTAAGACTTTATTGAGTTTATTTCATTTATTTTCATTTATTTCAACAAATTCGAAACCCTGTTCTAGACAAGATTTGAACGCTTGCTCTCTCTGATGAGGTTGGCTAAAAACGTCTAGCGTGAGACTCAAACCCAGGACCATGAGATAAAGACTCATGATCTGTGGGCTGAGCTACCCGTGCACATCAAACTCGACATTTGCTTTCTAAATAGACCATTGACCTCATTTTTCTTAAAGCAGCGAGATAAATGAACGGGTTTATGCAAACATAAGAGCTCTTCCTAAAGGGATTGAAAGGGCATGTACTCGAAAGTCTTAAAAATCTCAGGATACGTCAAAGTAAACAAAACAGCGTCGCTCTCTCCCTCTGACCCTGAGATGCGTCTCCCTTTAAACGAAAAAAAGAGCAAAAAAATTCATAACAAGCGATCCGTCTTTTTATCTCTCACCACCCAATTTTCCCGTAATAAGTACCTTCCACTCGCCCTTCCCAGCCAGCGAAAGTCCTCCTCTTTAATGCTTCTTAAGGACGGAGGATCACAACAAAAGAAGCTCCCTCTCTTTGGAAAGAGATGGGAGAGCGAGAGAGAGGACTGAACGAGAAGAAGTGGAGGAGCAGAGGAGGGTGAGTGGAATGGGAGTGGAGTGAGGGAATGAGAGTGGAGGGAGAGAATGAGAGTGGAGGGAGGGAATGGGAGTGGAGGGAGGGAATGAGAGTGGAGGGAGGGAATGGGAGTGGAGGGAGGGAATGAGAGTGGAGGGAGGGAATGAGAGTGGAGAGAGGGAATGAGAGTGGAGGGAGGGAATGAGAGTGAAGGGAGGGAATGAGAGTGGAGGAAGGGAGGGAATGAGAGTGGACGGAGGGAATGAGAGTTGAGGGAGGGAATGAGAGTGGAGGAAGGAAGGGAATTGCAATGGCACCCGAGAGAGAGACTCCTTCGGTGCAACAAAGGGAAGAATGAAGAGTAGGTTAGTGAAGGAGCGTTTCTAAGGGTAGGAGGGGAGGAAAGATAAAGGTGAAAATACGTCAGAGGAAGAAGTGAAGAGAGAGAGAAGTGAAGCATAAAAACGTAGGAATGTTGAATAAGGAGGAGAATACAAGCTGAGCATCGGGGAGTAAAGAACGAACCTGCAGAGAAAAGGAGGTAATGACACGAGGGAGGAGAATTCTGGTGGAGGAAGAAGGTAGACAGAAGAGGGCGAAAAGGCATGGATGGAGCTGAGCACCGGGGTGGATTAAGAAAAGGGGTGAAAGGGAGAGGAAGAACCAAGGATGAGAGGGCGGAGAGAGAGCGCGAGAAAGGAGGGAAAATGAGATACTGAAGAGGAAGGAGGGAGGATGCTCGGAACAAGACTTGTAGGGGCAGGGACGACACACTCGAAAAGAGAGGGCGCTTGCTGTGTGTTCAACAGAGTTAGTCGTCCTCTTTTTCCCTCCCTCTCATATTGGAGATGAGGCAGTGGATCGACGGGGGAGAGGTTTGTTTTCGGAGAATGAGAGGCACGCCGCCTCTTTAGTTTTCCTTTTGTGAGAAATAACCCTTCTCAGGTGAGAGTTTGAGGCGATAGGTGGAGACTTCAATTTTGATGAAGGGTTAGATAGTGGAGGGGACGTAAGGAAGTGATTAAACGACTACATTGTGAGATTGAGCCGGCTTTACATAAAGGAGAAACGGATGCATAAAAAGGATTCCATTGTACTCCATTGTTTTGGGTCTCGAAGTTTGAAATGCATGAGAGGCGTGGGCGTGGTAGTGTATTGGGTCTCTATAGAAACCTTTTCCGTGAAACGAACGCCGGTAATAAATATCGGGAAATGTTGCCTGGGGTGACCTTCGCGTGCCTTTTTCCCATGACAATGACGGATAAGGTATTTTATTGCGCCGAACATATTCCACACTTTTACTAAAAATATACATTATTGTCGTCCACATTATTAATTAAAAATCAATCAGATAAATTAAAGAAACAATGACGTAAATGATACATTTTCCATTAAATATGAAAAAAATTATCTGATATAGTATATCAAGTATTTTTCAAAATATCAACAATAAAATATCGTTAATGTGCACGTGCGTGAATTTAAAATATCAAATTTGATCTAATCAAGTAACATGAATGCGATACGATATTTTTTATAATTTTTTCGTAAATTTAAAAATCGAATTCAAATTAAATTAAATATCTTTATATAAAATTTCCGTGAAGAATTAAATATCATTTAAATTAACTTTAACTCTGCCAGAAGATAATTGTTAGCTATAAAGTATGTCATACTCAACCGTCTTATCAATTCTAGGTAGATTAATAGATATAAAAATATTTTGAATTCTACTTAATTAAAATATTTCAGAAGTCAAACAAATTATTTTTTTAACGATGCATTGGTATCTTAGGGAACTATAAGTTTTATTCAGTTATGGTTTGTGTATGCATTACATATAGCTAAAGATAAAAATAAATTTTAAAAATATCTAAGTAGAATATACATTTTAAAACAAACTCATGACCATTACAGAATTTAGCATTCAGCCTACTTTTATGCGGCTTTCCTAAGAATAGCAAAAGTATAAATGAATAAAAACCATTTTTTTTCACCTTAATGTCTTATGCAGATTGAATTAAAGGAAAAGAATAAAAGAGGCACAATTTGAGGCGAATCTCCGCAGAGCCAGATTAGAAATTCCATTCGCTTTACTACTTTTCCCTTAGGAGTCAAACTGGGTCAAAATGACTTTTTTTTTATGATTAACTGAAACTTCATACCACGCATGAAGTGTACGTAGATCAAGAACGAGGACAGCGGTAAGCAAACAAGGGTCTGCGTAGATGGCAATTCGAGAAATTTTATGTCCCCTCCTTTATCTTTCAGAGAATCCCTTTC
This sequence comes from Tanypteryx hageni, assembly GCA_028673005.1. Classification (NCBI taxonomy): domain Eukaryota; kingdom Metazoa; phylum Arthropoda; class Insecta; order Odonata; family Petaluridae; genus Tanypteryx; species Tanypteryx hageni. Next base: position 100,032,692 of record CM054116.1, read on the forward strand.
AGGAGCGTAACAACTCATAGTGAAATAAAATTTTAGGTCGACCTCGAACAGGTCGTTTGATTATTTTTTCCTTTTACAGCAACAAACGAGACGAAGCATCTCATTCGATTGGTTAAAGTAGTGTGTACTGCCGCACAGTCGTTGAGTGAGAAAGACATAAAATTAAACGAGAGGAAAACTCAAGTGTAAACAAGGCTGTTAAGGATTGAGAAACACTTCGCACAGTATTACGTCAGTATAAATTGGAAAAAGAAGCAGAAACCATCAATTGCCTCAGAAATCAATATATCGATAAAAATTTTGGGAAAGATTCTTAAGCAATTCGGAAACCAAAAATGAAGTATGGAATAAAAAAACTACGAAGGGTTAAAATAACGAAAACAAATTATCTCAAATAAACACTAGAAATACATGGATCCATACAGGTCCTAGTCCTCTTTCATAGGCATGCTTAGCTCGCCTGTTTAAGCTAAATTTACAGGAGTTTCCATTTCTATCTTGTCTAGACAAAAAGGATAAAAACGTCCTTGGAATCAAATTTGGGCCACTTTTCGAACATCCTCACTCATACTAATTGGATGATCACCTACACTTTTACAAAATTTCAGTATACTTAATTCAATCTGGAAATGCCCGAAAAAGTGTGAAGGAATGCACGCTAAGCCTCACAGATAGAGTTCTAAGATGACGGGAATAGACTTATTATACATGTGTACACACGTATGTAGCTATATATATATATATATATATATATATATATATATATAAACATACATACATCAAAATATCCTCCAAGGTGAAATATTGTTAGAGACGAATATTTTTATCGCCATAAAAACTTTCCTGCCCCGAACCGTTTTAAGTAACATCGCCATCTTCAAACCAGAGCAATTTTCTTTAATTTCCTCCTACTCATCCCCTTCATTTTCCCTCGTCCCTTCTCATTCTCTAGCTATTACCCTCTTTCTCATTCCTTCTCTTTCTTTCCATTCCTCTCGCGAGCTCAAGAAGCATTTCGAAGTTACTCTCCTCTCTCTCCCATTCTTCAAATACCTCTTTATGGCTGAGGAAACATTTCATTTGTCCGTTGATACGGAATGCAGGAGGGAAAAAATCCAAATCTTCCCGTTTTAGCATCCCAGCATCAATTAAAGAATGCACGGGGCTCTGGGAGAAGGAAGCATACTTAATTTCAAGCGTTTTCAGGGTGATTAACAAAAGAAAAGAAAAAAGTCGGCAAACGGGGAGCTCGACCTACTTCCTCATCTCGGGGCCGCTTTTCCTCGTATCACTCCGTCCGACTGAATACCGCCGCCGACCAATCAGAGGGAGACTTTTCCTTAACGAAGTTTCCTTCCGCGGCGGGAAATAATTCCTCCTCCGCATACGCCGGGCGATGAGAATCCCAAACGATATCGGGAGAGGGGCGCAAGGAAGGAGATTAGGATGAGAGTCAGCGGGGAGGGATGAGAGTCAGCGGGGAGGGATGAGGGGTGCTTCTTTTGGAGGGGAGCAGAGAGGGAAAGGCGGCGGAGAAGTGGGGGAAACGGAGAAGGCGCCGTAAGGAATCGATTCGCGGATACGCCAGTAGGAAGACACCTTCGGTAAGGAAATTACGGGAGACGAACAAATGACTCGAGGAAATGCGATTACTTTGCGGATCATCGCTGCAAGTGTCGCGAGATGGGGTCTCTCGTTCCCCCCAAGGAGGTGTATACGACGAGCTGAAGCCGCGACACGGTTACGAAACTCTTATAATCGTCGCTACCAGTCTTATCTCTCATTACTCTCGGCGTTTAGAATCCGATTTTGATTTCTTTTCTCTCTGAGCTATGGGAAAGTTTCTCTTGTATTCTTGGCGAAACTAACGCAAAGTTCTATTTCTGGTTAAATGCGAGTAAATTTTAACGCTTTTAATAAAATGTTATAATAAAAGAAAGAGACACGCAATTAAATATTTGCAAAAATATTATGCGAAAATGTCTGTATCTGTATATTCGAAGAATTGTTTTAATGGTGGACTGTAATCTAGTTAGTGTTGTCCTTACTAGATAACACGGTTATTGGATATGTATTCTTGTTTATTAACTACATGAGAAAAAATAAACATTCTCGCATTCTAATAAGGATTATATGTATTTAAACGTACAGCGGACATAAATTATTTCAGCACTGAAAAAATTGGACAACTTAGTAAAACCAAACAAGTACGGTGTTAAGGAAGGTTATCAACATTATCCCTTTTATTCCAGGGGAATTGCCTCGTAATTTTCACATACAAATTATTGGGGCATAAAAATGGATTCCATTTTAATTTTCTAGTGAAACTAAAGTATAAAGTTGATCTATTTAGGTTTCCGCGAAAAAATAAGCTTGTATTCGCATTTGAATTGGCTTTGCACGTTATAGGCATCAAACCAAATGATGTTCTTAATTCTAATTGCAGCACAGCTTATTTTTCCTTTAACAAGACGGCACTTATTGGATGAAAAATTTTAACATCGCTCTTGCACATGACGGAATAAAGTTATCATTTTCATGATTTACTGCCAAAATAATTTACATTCGATAATTCTTCTACGGAAGCATGCCATGTGGTAGAAAATGATTAAAACAAGTGAAATTATTAAAAAACAAATAAAAATATTTTAAGGAATTAAAGATTAAACATAAACATGGATAAAATTAGCGCGCTTTTTATATCATTAAATTTGGTAATATTTTGCGCTTTATTTTTCTATGAAGATTTCTCCCACTAACCTAATTGACGAACTGAGGAGAATTTGTATTTTGAACACTTTTTATATGCGTAAATTTAGCTTATCCTAACTTATTTTTTAATCGATTATACCGCCACATATTCGGTCACTAAAACAGCGTTTGGGTCACCAATATGGAAACACGCTGAAATTTCACCTTTCCATCTTTTATACCTACAGAGATATTTAAAAAGTTGAACGGGCTCCTATCCGACTCTGTATGTTCTTTTAAACTCAAATCTAAAGAAAAATAAACGGCAGCGGTACAGAAATCTATCCCCCAAGTTTTAGCACTCTATCGTATACAGTTTCATCACAATTTAACTTTAAGCAAGTGCAAGGACAGACAGACGTTAAAGTGAAACTATAAGAGAATTTTAAAAAATGCTCTAAGAAGAATATGCTAAGCTAACAATATCATCTCCAAGTTGCCTGCAAGCGAAGATCTTCTCGGTCTATGAAAAGTACAAATTTTTACCTCATAACTGTATTTTTCCTAAAACTAATCTCTACACTGAAACTACTTAGTATATTCTTCTACTTCTTATATTAACGGAAACGTGACAAAAATTAATTCAAGAACCAATCAGTAGTCTATTTTTCGTTCCTTCTCTAGCCTAAGGTTTCAAAAGTAAATTATTTCATCTTGATTAAAATCTGAAATCTGTGGAGACGAAAAGATTTTTGTTTGAGTTCATCTTGTTAGATCCATTTTTTCCAAAAAGATGCAGTGATTGAGGAATCTGTTATTGGATCAGAAAGCTTAAGGTTTTACCACCCAATATTTATATTCATATAAGGCTAAGGCTTCAAAAGTAAATTATTTCATCTTGATTAAAATCTGAAATCTGTGGAGACGAAAATTTTTCGTTTGAGTTTATCTTGTTAGATCTATTTTTTCCAAAAAGATGCAATGATTGATAAATCTGTTATTAGATCAGAAAGCTTTGGGTTTTATCACCCAATATCTATATTCACATAAGCGGTTTTAGACAAAATTACTAACGAGAGTGGAAAAAAGATTAATAATTTAAAAATCTTCATTTGTACATCAAAATATTGAGTCTGATTTTTGAACAAAGATACCTCTTCTAATACTTCTTAAGTTATGCTAGCTAAAAATTTCATCCGAGTAACAGTAATGTCTCCTACATAACTGTAAGACTTTCATTCACTCGCGCAAGAAAAACCTTATTCTCTGTTAATAACCTGTTCTTTTCTTCTTTCCCAGCCATCTTAAACTCCCTCTGCAAGGAATTCCTCTCAGTCAACGTGTCCGCCATATTGTATCTCATGAACTACGAGAAATACGGGAGGAGTACAGCGTCTGCGCAGTACTTCCTTCAACTGGCGGGCTACCTAGGAATCCCTGTCATCGCTTGGAACGCGGACAATTCGGGTCTTGAAAGGGTGAGCCATCTCTGCTTCTCTCACTAGTACCACTTCCCTATCTCCTATTCTTTCTCTCTCCCTGTCTCGCTCTCCCTGTCCCGCTCTCCCTGTCTCTCGCTCTCCCTGTCTCTCGCTCTCCCTGTCTCTCTCTCTCTCTGTCTCGCTCTCCCTGTCTCGCTCTCCCTGTCTCGCTCTCCCTGTCTCGCTCTCCCTGCCTCCCTCTCTATCTCACTCTCCCTGCCTCACTCTTCCTGCCTCACTCTTCCTGCCTCACTCTTCCTGCCTCACTCTTCCTGCCTCACTCTCCCTGTCTCACTCTCCCTGTCTCACTCTCCCTGTCTCACACTCCGTCTCACTCTCCCTGTCTCACTCTCCCTGTCTCACTCTCCCCGTCTCACCTTCACCCTATTCTCTTTTTCTTACTTATTCCTTCTCTCTCTCTTTGGAAACGGTCTCGTTGTAAAGCGATCCCGCCTTTCTACTCCAATGAAGTAGTAACTTGCAGATTCGATTTCTTTCCCCGAAATAGGGACCTGAGGGGATAGTCTCACTGGGGTTTATTGCATTTCCCTCGGCGTGTTTTTATTTTTCGAGATAAAAGAGTATGACTGGGTGAGCGGCGAGCAAGAAATGGATTCTAAAACTGTTTTGTTTCCCTCAATGCGAGTTTCCGACGGAGCCAGCGTCTCCACGTCTCCCTTTCGCCGAGGAACGTGACGGGAAAGAATGGGATTCGACAGGACACGGCATGCCTCGGCCATTCAATTGCAGCGCGGTAGCGGTTACGGTGCTTGCACGCGAAATCAAGTAGTTATTGCTCCTCGAGGGCCACTATATTGAGTTTGTAACATTCGTAGTTTTGCACATGACCCCGTGAAAGCTTTTCTCGATGCATCTAGTTCTCGAAACTTTATCTCGCGTTGAGAAATGTTAGCCATCATATTGTTCATATTCTTCACAATCAATTTTTCATTACCTAGGACTTTCGTACCTCATACTTTTCTTTATTCTTCACTGCGATGTAGTGAAAGGACTTTTGAGCAATGAGGGATTACACAAACTTTCTATGCATTTTTTATGCATTCCGGCTCTATTGCCTGATTTTAAAAACTGTCGTAAGGAATTTTTTACTTTATTGGTTTTTAAAAAGCATTTCCTTCGCTTAAGTATTAGTAGGCGGACCCGCTAACCACCCCTCCACCAAATGTCTTGTACAATGATTAAGCATTTATCCAACACATCCGTCTCTAATCTAACTATAAAATCCGTTTAAACAAGTATTTACTGCCTGAAATGACCTGACCTGAAGGATATCTGTCGAATATATATATATATATATATATATATTTTAAACTAATAGAAAGAAAAAGAAATTTCGAATTGCGATCGGCCTTCTTTTAACCGCTAAATCCGCGACAAAATATTTTGGAACATTTCAAAACTAAGCAGACTCGCAACGTTGAATTTTAAGTTTTGCATTCAAAATCCTTACAATACGGTGAACAGCCGATGTTTGAAAAAATCTACGACGGTAAATCTGGATTTGAAACGACCTTAGCATCGTGCCTAAGATCTTCCCAGCCGTTTGTTTCAGGCGCGAAATGAGGGAGGACGCCGCCCTCGTCCCGACCTTTGTCTCAATCTTTAACCTCTTCCCACTCCCGGAAAGTAGTTCGCCTCTCGATCAATGGACCTCTTCCCAAACCTCCGCTGTCCCTAAAACAGGGCGAAAAGAGGAACCTGGGACACCAACCTCTCGTGCACTTTTCGCTTCGCCCCTCAACCGCCCTCCCACCCGGCTTAAGATACCCTCCAGAGTCAACCTAAGGACATAGAATTCGAGTGACCGTTTCCCGAATCCAGCTGTTTCCATTTATTAAGTCCACTCCACTCCTCAAATAGCCGCTTCCGACAAATCTCTTCCTCCGCACCTTCCTGACTCTCCCTTCCTTAAAGGTCGCAAGGCCAAACGCATTACCAAACCCTCGCAATACTTTTAGCTCTCCCAATGATTCAAACCAATCCAAAACCATCAACAGACTATTCTCAATTATATATACTTAAAACATTCGCAATCGTTAAATGCACGCCATCCACTCCAAACCTCTCCTCAATCCCTCCATTTTTTCCAAATCCTTCTCAAGATCCCAATCTCCCTCAACTCTTACGATAACATGATTCGGAGACATTTAAAGGATCTAGTTCCTTAACTTCTCATTTAGCGAAACATCGTTTACTTAGCCACGACTCTTCCACTCTTGCCCAAAAGATTACACGCACAGCAAACAAAGATCTCAAGTTCAATATCCTGAAACGGGGAAGTATTACACGACAAATGTTTTCCCGATAACGCATCAGTCAATGATGGTATTTTTCTCATTCCATTCCCAATTACTACTTCGTTTTTCTTCTTTGCAATAGCGCAGATTTTGAATGAAGATTTTAAAAATAATTTAAACAATTATTGTTTATTTTAAATTTATCATTCTCTGAGGCCTTTACTTCTCTCTGAAACTGTTTGTTTTGACTTGTATAATGTTAAATTTGCTGCACAACATGTTCATGTTTACCAAGCATTGCAGAATTGACTCTATTGTAGAGATATCCAGTAACTGGAATTATTGTTTTACCCGAATTTTAAATGATAGATTTTCCAAACAGTTTTTAATATAACAGGCTAGTTAAAACATAACAGCAAAATTTAAACTACGGTAAAAGAACGTCCCGTATAAGGTTCATACGGGACGCAGGACAAATGTTAAAAATACGTGAAATCTCAGCCAATACGGGACGGTTGGCAACCATACTTCCTCACCATTTCATAAAATCTCACCCTGATATCTCCCATTAGCACCTCCCATTTACCCTCCTCCTTCCCTCTCTAGCATTACGGATATATATAAGGCACTGGTTGAAGTCTTCTTACCTGACGATGACAACCATTCATTGAAGCCAATCTACAATAATTATCATTGGGAGAAATAAAGCAAAAGTTATTAAAATTTGAGCGTTTCATTTCACACGATATAAGTTTTATTCATTGCCCTTACAACAGTATTTTTATTTCGTCATTCTCATTGCCGCCAATCCACGTAATTCTGCCATCTCTCCGCCTCTTTCGAAACCCCCGATCTTTCCTGACCCGCATACATTCTCATTCGCATATCAGCCATTCTTACTCACCCCCTGAGCATGCCATATCTCTCGGCTATATCTCAAGCCTCCAAAGCTCTCTGAACCCTCTTACCCTATCAGCCATGTCCTTCCAGCCCTTTCCTCCACAACCCTCTCAGTCCTCCTAACCCTCCTAAACCATTTCGACAGCGCTGACATACCCCACCCATTCGGTCCTTCCGTCCTTACGCCCTCCGTATTTCACTGCTTCCACATAATCTCTTGCATAACTCTATTCGCCCCCCCCCCTCTCTCTCTCCCTCTCTGGAAATCGACCTGGAAATACGTTATCCTCCATCTCCAACAGTTTAATTTCATTTCTTTCGTTTTTTTGGTACCTCAAATGCAACGTTTTTAATTTTTCTCCGTGACCGACTTTTAGACCTAAATAGATGTAATGAGTCTCTTCTGAGCTAAGATAAGTCGCGAATTTCGGATCCCGCGGATTTTTGGACGGGAAATTCTTCTATTTTCCTCTAGCGCGCCCTTAATTATTTCGCAAACCCAAGTGGAAATCTGGCCGACATGCACCGAAATGCAACCTAATTTCTTCCATTTTAAATTAGTTTCGTTAAAAACCCTCCTCCGCACGCAAAGTTGATTCTAACGTTTTCGCGTACAAAACTTCTGCTTTAACTTCGCTAGACTTTAAAAACGTTACATTTACGACCGAATAAGTTTTGAAAAATACCGCGTCATTTTTTGATCCCCCCTCCCTTTCTAGTAATCTGCTTCAAAGGTCAACCCGTTTATACAAATATGTCGCTATTGAACCGTAAATAACGAAAAAAAATATTTCGGAGAGTTTTGCACAATTCTCGAGCCCATTGTGACAATATCAGGGCTTTGGAGCAACTTTTCACCAGGCATATCCCTTTCCGCTTGCCGATTTTCCGTTCCATCTCCTCCGTTCCGCAAATCCAACCTCATCCCCACCCACCCCCTCCCCATCCCTAACATTTTTCCCTTCCCCTCGTTTTCCCTCTTAGCCGTCCTTTCCTTCTCCTCCGATTCTCCCTTTCCCCTGCCTCCGCACACAACCACACTAATCCTCCCGCCTGCCTCCCATCTCAATTCCCTCTCCCCCATCTCTCCTCCACCTCCCGACTCCCTCTTTTCCCTCTCCTCATTCTTCACCTCTTCTCCTCCCTTGCAAAATTTTTCACCCGAACCAAACCGTTTCTTAACCTTCACTTTTCCTCCATCTTCTCACTTCCCTCCCTTACCCTCCCACTCCCTACGCTATCTCCTTTCCAATCGCCTGCCCTCTTTCTCTTCCTGCAACTCCAAACGACCCGCCCTCTCACTCCCAATCTCATCTCCTCCAAACTCTACCACTCCTCCTCACTTTCCCTTTAATCCATTGGTTCCTCTTCCTTTTATTTTCCTCTCCCGATTCCCTTTCTCTCTCGTGCCTATCTCCCTTGCGCTCTAAGCGTGGAAACGAACTTTGGACTCGAGAGAAAATTGGGTAACCGTATTTGTTTAAATCGATAAAAATATGAAAAACGACATCATGACGTTGAGTTTCCCGCTCGGTTAGCAGATATTTTTCTTCGCGAGACCGAAGCGAACCTCGAAATCGAAAGAGCTTCAGAAGTTAACGCGATGTGTCAACCACCATACGTTCCCTAAAATGACAGATGGTTAATGCAGTATGGGTGTATGTAAATAAATCTCATCGGTTAATTTTTTTTAATCTCGCTAAAGTCGGGGAGCAAAAAAATGAATTAAATACTGCGCGATTTATTTCCGAATCCGGGCGTGAAAATATAAAATTTATATGGTTCCTTCAATGCGATAAAAAACTGGAACTCGTATCGTGCGGAAAAATAAGGGAGATATACGAGGGGCCTGAAGTTAGTAAAATGTACTCGTCATAAAGGGAAAATATTTACTGTTTATTATGAGCCGAAAAGTTTAAAACCTGATGGTTAATTCGCTAGAGAATTATCTAGCTCGTTTTGTGGCTATAAACAAATTCAAGAATACGCACTTAAGCACCAAAATTAGAAAAGTAAGTACTTACGTATCTCCAATAGCCATAAAAAGGTTCTTTTTCAGAATTTACTTTTGGTGTATCGCCACTCAATACGGCTGCATTGTAGCCGAAATGCGCATCTGGTTTTCCATAATATTCTTATGGCTATTGAAGATACCTAATAGAAGTACTTATCTTCAATTTTTTATACTTAAGTGCTTATAACGGTTATTGAAAATCACATTCTTTAAAGGTAGCGCCTAATCAATAGAGACGTATGCAAATTGACGCATAACCCTTGCGCTGACTTTATAGAAATTACTATGATATCGTAAAGTTGTTGCTGTCAATTAAAAAATGAAGTTATAAACAACATGTATGCAATAGCTGAAGCTAAACTAATGAAAAAATATAAACTGGAAAATATAAAAGTAGCATATTCTGATATGAACGTGCCTTGAGCGAACATATTTTCATCCTCGATTAAGTTCTTGTTCCATAATAATAAAAGCCTTACACCAGCGGTCTCTAATCTAGGATCGCGAAAATTTAACACTGTATATGGAATAGTTTCCATGTATTATTTTTGAAGTTTTTAAAATGATGTAGTATTTTACAGGAATTATTAAATTCTTACAAATGTACAACACGAATCGTTCAGGATAACAATATAACCAATGTGAATCTACATTCTTCTTTCCAATTTGTGAGTAGGACTTTAGATTTGACCTAAATTATACGCAATTTAATTAACTGATTGATTTAATGTATGGATATACTTGTAACAGGTATTAAATTTGTACAAATGCAATAAATATTTATAATATCTTGAAATTAACGTTACGTTTTATATTTATTGGTGCATAGATAGGGATAATTAGGTCGCGATTAGGTCGGCTCCCTTAATAGGGGGATCGCGGATGCATAAAGGTTGAGAACCGCTGCCATATTCTGATTATTATCTTGCGCAGCGTTTATTTATAAGTAGTTAGCTACTGCATGGTATATTTAGGATTGCCTTTTATTGGCCTCTTTAATAATAATAATAATAATAATAATAATAATTTTGGAGTGGAAATTTGATAGCTATAATAACATGAAACAAATCTATTCTGCAATTCAAAGAATAAACGTGTCTACGGGGAGTTTTCGCGCATTTTTTCTTAAGAGCAAAGGAATGTCGCCTTTGAAATTAAGCCATTATCCACCCTTCTCATAAAGCTGCGAGAAACGGATAAACGTGCAGACCCTTAACACGTCTCGTTTTGTTGAACACAGGGGGGCTTTAATTCGAGGTTCGTTCTTTCCGTACGAGAGATAACAATCACCCCATCGCTCCAGATTCCATAAAAGAAGCGGAACATAACTGCGGCGACGATTTCATTCGCGCGTGATCGTTTTCACCCTCCCTTCCGCATGACGTCGAATATCCGATGGTTATGGTCCAAATCCGACGGAATCCCCCCAAAATCTCGTAATTGGCGGTGACCTACAAAACCGCCGTCGGTTTGGTGAGGGGGTGGAGAGACACACGAGAAATAAGAAACCCGAGCACACTCGGATAGCTCCGTCATTCGGTTCCGCACGCCAGCGTAAGCTTTTCCCGTTTATTTTCTCCGGAATAAAAAAATACACAAGGGCGACCTAAAATTGGAACTTCCCCGAGCGCCTTGCCCCGTGCTCCTCCTCCGCCACCAGGCTACTCTCTACTGAACTCACCTGACGGATTCCTTTGCTTTCGCGGGGGGAAGATTGGAAAGAAGGAGGAGGCAGAGATAGGGAGAAAGAGGGGAAGTGGTTTGGGAGAGGTTGGGATGAGTTGCTTCGAGAAGGAAAGGGAGTTTGTCCCTGCTCCTCATTCTCTCGAATGGCCAATTTGGAGGGGGCATAATTCCTCGGCTCGAGCCCTGATTTCCCATTACCCGCAACCCCTACTAATTCTCCCCGACTGCCTAAGACTTCGCAGGAACCACGTGGGGCGGGAAAGAGCCTCAAAAGGAGAGAGTGGAAGAGGGTAAAAAAAATATTCTCGTTATATCCTCGGAAAAATTATAGGTTCGGGAATTGGATCGCCTATTTTTTGGAAAGGAATGCATTTTTCCCTTTCGATTTTCTATAATAAATAGGAAAGGCAAATAAATAAATACCACGGATGGCGATTTTTAACTAAAAAACTGAGTTTTTTGATTCACCAATTTAAATCACACAATGCATTTCAGAGAGCTGTATGGCGGGTATGGCTCTCAATAAAAGACCCCTTTACTTGTATATTATGCCGTTAATAATCGCATTGTAAGACATACGGGATAAGGATAAATAAGTAAATAAATAAGATGTAAAATTTCCAAATTTAAAACCATCAATGGAATAACTTCTTTTGCTACAATTAGCATCGTGATTGTTAATTGGCATATAAATACTACATGCCTATGAATGAATCAAGGAATATTTTTTTATCCAATTTGTAATTAATATAAAGTGTAAATTCTGTGAATTTGATAGAAATGTTTGTCTGTAACGGATTAAATAAAAATCATTACTCTAAAACACTGCGCCGATACGTATTATTAAAAAATAGTAATGGAAATGGATATTTTGAATGGTAACTTTACAGTTGACTCCATTCGGTTCGTTAGAATCATATTTCTTTTATATTATTATATATAATTGTTCTTAAAATAGTCATGCGAAACCCGTACTGCGTAGGTTTATTCACGTGAGTGGAAATAGTTGGATGAGGAATAGAAAAATAGAGAAAGATTGAGGAATCGTGTAGTGAGGGGTAAAAAATAATAACAAAATGAGAAAGCCATCTTTGTAAAGAAAAGGACCGAAACTGTCCCTTCTCTATTTTCGAGATAATCCTGAGGGTGAAGCAGAAGAGCCAAGAGTTGAAGATAGATGGAAAAACAGGAAGAAGGCAAGATATAAAAAAGAATGAGAATATCATTCGAAACTGAGAATAGAAAGGGAATTTTAGGGCATGCACATCACTTGAAGAACAGAATTATACTTAAAAACTGTTTTTCAGGGGGAGATAATGTTTTCATTTGCGCTACAAGTTCCAAGGGATGAGCAACTCGCTAGTCTAACTTTTCATTTCACAGGAAAGGTAATTCGAGACATCTTCAAGTCTCACACATCGACATTGATTGAAGCGTTTAAAATCCTCTATAGAATTAACCTCCCAACACTACCCGAGGGCAGAAAGTCGAGCCAGTGACCGAAACCGCGAGCAGAAGAGAAACTTACCCGTTGGAGAAGTTTCTTTCTTCCTCCCCTCGCATTCCCTCTCCACTCTCACTCCATCACTCTCACTCCATCTCTCTCTCTCTCCATCTCTCTCCCCATCTTCCTCTCTCTCTTTTCACCTCTCTCCATCTCCCTCTCTCTCTCTCCTCTTCCTCTCTCTCTCTCTCCAACTCCCTCTCTCCATTTCCCTCTCTCTCTCTCCTCCCGATCTTTTCCTCTATCTCAACTCGCCACTTATTCTCCAGCGATTGAATCGAGTCGAGAATGTAGAGGGAATGCGGATATTCTTCCATCTCCATGACGACAAGCACTTTCATTTCGAAAATCCGCTCTTTCCCTCTCCATCCTCTCCTACCATCATACGATTTTTCAGTTCTTAAACCACCCTCTCCCTCTTCCCCTCGTCCTCCCTCCATTCCCTCATTTATCTCCCTCTTCCTCCGTTCCCTCGTCCTCTTCCACACTTTCTCCTTCCAAAAGGGATTCAGAGTGCCGGAAATAAAAATAGAAATAGGGATGGGAGGCAGAGTGAGATAGTTTAGGCAGAAAATGTGAGTAGGTTAGCGAGAAGTGGCAAAAAGAGGGAAAGAGAGAGAAAGGAAAAAGGAGAGGGAAAGAGCGAATTTTTGAAATGAAAGTGCTTGTCGTCATGGAGATGGAAGAATATCCGCATTCCCTCTACATTCTCGACTCGATTCAATCGCTGGAGAATAAGTGGCGAGTTGAGATAGAGGAAAAGATCGGGAGGAGAGAGAGAGAGGGAAATGGAGAGAGGGAGATGGAGAGAGAGAGGAAGAGAGAGAGGGGGAGATGGCGAGAGGTGAAAAGAGAGAGAAGAAGATGGAAGATCTCATATAGCACAAACACAACCTCTATAAAATATGTTTTCGGGGTAGTATATAAAGATAATATACGGCTATAGAAAATTCCAACCTTCACGAGGGATATACACGAAGGCAATCTACGAGTTTAATTTTTCTCGGGAACAACAGAGAAGAATCCGAGAAAAGGAAACGCGAAATCACAAAGGCTGTATGATTACACGGTAGTAAATCACAGAACTTACTTTTTAAAATCCTCGCGACATGAACGATTAATCATTTCCCAGTCATAAAAATTTCCTTGCAATGTAGGGTCATAGTATGATACATGACGAGCAAAACGTAGGCTTCGGAATTTATTTTGACGAAATTGAATAAATATATAAAAATGTTATAACGTAAATTCATAGTTATGCTCACCGATAAAAAGTAAAGGTTTGTCTTCAGAACTCCTTTACAATGCACGTAAATGATATATAATCAGTTTAGCGAGCGATTTTGAATAAGTATTTAACTTCGCCCATAAATCATTCTTACCATATTTCAATTTTGAGCAAGAGCAATAATTATTGCTACTAATTATTATTAAAAAATTTAACTTTAATGAACTTTCTATAACTTATACGATGATTCGTAGACTATCACCCAAAAAAGCTCAAATACTGGTGTCTAATAAAAGTGATATTCTTTTAATGGGCAAAAGATTGGACATCTGCTAATTATTTCTATTTGTGCAATTTTGTAGACCAAAGCTTGAAAATAATGCAGTTTTAGGAATTTATTGAAATACATTACCACACATATAATATATATTCCAGTTTGAGCTGTATAACAGTCTTGTATGTTACTTTATCTTTGATTTTATCATAGAAAAAATTATTTCAAAAGATCCCATTAAATATATTAGAGAATTTTAAATCCATTAATAGCGAATCCTTCTGACACACATTAAATAATATAGAAATAGGCAGTTTACTCATTCTTGAAAAAAGTACTCCACACTCCTTCAAGACTCCATGAAACTATAGGCGAAAATTCTCTCTTCCACCAGGATAGCTGAATGGAACAGAAAACATTAGCGAATAAAAAATGCCACAATATCGTGAAATTGGTCGTCACTTTTCCGCGATTACTTTTTTCTTCGACCACGTTTCCCATCTTCTTCGCATCCGATGTGCTTCACGTCGTTCGCATCCCAATCCTCACCACTTAAAAAACCACCACCAACTCCCACTTTCCCCACCTCAGCCCTCTAGCCTCTTAAACACATCTGGAGCCGCTTGATACCCTCGAAACCATCGGTTATGCCACCACTATCCCCGAGAGGGAACAAACACCGCCCCTCGGTTGCTCCAATCTCATCCCCCCCTCTCCCTTCTGACCTCGTTCCGTATCCCATATTCTACCCTTCCCTCCCATACCTCTCCATCCTATTCCCTTCCCTCCCTCCACCTTCAACCACCGCATCTCTCAACTCCCTCGTCCCCCAGAACGCAACTCCCCCGGAGCCATTTATAGGGCGGCGTCTCCAATGAGGCCCTTCCCCCTGCCTACTATTGCTTCTCTGCCTCTCGCTCTCTCTCTATCAATACTCTCTATCACCCCACTCATCACCTATCTTAGATTTTCTTCTCCTTTCCTCTTTCTCTCCTCTTTTCCTTTCCACTCTATCCATACACCGACCGCGGCTCAATTTTTGCCGATTTTGGTGAATGTACAGTTAGGATATCCTCCCTTCGGATGCCAAGGTCACGGTTTCGGATCTAGAATGTTTGTACGTCATCCTGTGTTAGACGTTGTAATGATTTCGAAGGTCTAAATCATATCCGAAAATAAAGGCGGATTTTTATTTATTATCTCTCTTATGTTTCCATTTTCTCTTCCTCTTCTACAATTAGATGTTTCTACATCTGCGCACTACCCTGGAACTCTCACCAAAGTGGTGGGAATCAGCAGGTGTAATGCGTCAAAGTGACCCCATGTTTGACTACACTGTTATGATTGATTGTCCTAGGAAAAAGCGATCCTCGATATCCCCCAGAACCACAATCGCTCTCACGCATTTTATCGTTAATCATTTGATCATGTCTCGCAATGCACGTGGGTGTTACAACTATTCCCGCAGCCTCCTCAGCTATACCTTCCGGCGTATACTTCTCCGGAAGCCACACAGCGTTTTCCCTCTCTTTTTTCTCCATCCTTTTCTCCTTACTTCCTCTTTTAATTCCCCACCTCCTTAGTTTCCTATCATCCACCTAATCTCGCTTTGCCGTCCCTTATCTTCTTCTCTTCGCATCTTTTATGTCCACCCTTCTCCATTACTTCCCTGTCCTCAAAAACCATTTCCCTCGCTTTCGCTCTCTCTCTCTCTACCCCTCTCACTCACTCCCTCTCTTTCTCCCTTTATCTCTCCCTCTCCTTACTTCTCCCTCTCTCCTCCCCCTCCCTCCCTCTCTCTCCCTCTCTCTCTCCCTCTCTCTCTCCCTCTCTCACTCCTCTATCTCCCTCTCTTTCCTTCTACCATTCTCTTCATCTCCTCAATCCATTTGGAGAGAAAATTAGCTTAACAAGAAAAAACCGTCGCCCCTTATTACGCCTCTTGAAATATGTAAGGGCCATCCAAAAATTATCCACGGAAAAAAATGTTAGAGTGAATCATTAAAAAAGAAAAGGAACGAACGCAGGAGGCGGACAAGCGAGAGAGAGAATAAGAGGGAGACGTGAGGACGGAATGAAAATATTACCTCTCTCACTCTGAGGAGGTAGCGAGCAAGTGTGGAGATCGAGAAAGTTGTAGCGAAAGATAGCGACTGTCGTCTTCGAGCCAAAGGGGAAGAATAATACGAGGAGACCGAGATTAGCTTTTTTCGTTTTGTGTGCACAAAAGCGCGCCGAAGTAATAAAATCGCGTGAGAGAAAAAGAGACGGGTTTAGAAAAGTCTCTCTCTCCTATTCTCTCTCTCTTTCTCTTGTCTCTCTATCTCGCTCCTTCAAGGACGATGAGATCCAAAGGGCTGATGCGTGAGCAGCACAAAGAAAAACATTTCTGGGTTCAAGGAAAATATTTGGAGAAGTCTCCATCTTCTTCCTCTTCTCCTCCTCAGAAGCGAAACAATAGTATAGTAGTATAATGGTACGGCGGGATCGTGTTTTTATATAATGTGACGCATATTATTATGTGTTGCGTGGAGTTGATTGACGTAACCTCGAAGTGAATAACAAACAAATCAGAAACACTGTTCGCGCGGGAGACGGAAGTGACGCAATAACCAGTCGCAATCGCACGTGAATCAAGCATTGATACGGAACGTGGTTACGCCGTCATCGAGTGGGACGATATTTTGAAGTTATCATAAAAAAGCGCAAGGTTCCCTAAATAATAGCGTGAATGAAGATCTGATTATTTCATCAACTCGTTTTCAACGTCCAGTTTGGTTGCTGAAAAATTAAAAATTTTTAATTTATATCCGTCCTCGAGAATTATATTTTCATGTAGCACGACATTCAAAAGATGAGACAAAACCTGTTACGTAACGCCGGTTGTAATGAGATTTTCGCGTGATGTCGTCATTTGTTTTTATTCCCCTCTTTATATTTCCTTACGACCATTCGTCTAGAACGGAACGAGGAGACTAAAGTCGGAAAAATAATATTTTTTTAACATGGAATAAAAGCAACCTATACACTCACCATTTTTGTTTGTTTTGTATTTTTTTCTCCCGAAATTTTATCAGTGTTTCTAATCGTGGACCTCGCTTGATAATAGCGGCATAACATTTGAGTAAACTTGTATATGATACCCGTATTTCAGTTCTATTAAGTACAAGTAGTTGGTGCTTGCATTTTGCAAGCATTTCATCTCACCCTGGTAAACATATTAATTTTTCAGAGAGATATATCATCATTAGAAATATTTTTTAATTCAAAAGCTTCAGATTTGATACGTGATTTTCGCGCCTAACGTAGCCTTTTCCTTCCCCACGCAGCAGTTGGCAAGTAGCGGAAATAATAAATTTAAAAATCCCCTGCCGAATAACATGTGCAAGGTTGGTTAATTTACCCAAGATTTCTACACATATATGCTTTCCATGATGTGAATTTCAAGGCTTTATAACGAGAACTATATCAATCTTAGTACAAAGGGAAATTTAGACTTTCAGGTATAAACTCAATTTATATGTGTACTTTTATCCTTTGGATAACGATAAGTTTCAAGTGTATGGGTTTGCTCAGTAAAGCAATACATCCGGGAAGAGAATTATTTGCGTAGCCTACTAAAATACCAAAAAACAAATATTGATATTAATGGCTTTAATCATCATGATGCGGTTTTAGCATCCTACGATGTGTATCTTTTGTGTGAAGCGTTTTCAAATATCAAGAATCGGACATGAGAGAATCAATCAAATACATTTTTGTCTTATTATTATTTTTTGCGTGTAATTTTATTTGTATCAAATGTGTTAAAATGCCAATTTTGTTGTTGGTTTCCTCTTGAATCTTAAATAAATCCAATAATTAACGATTTAGTTCTGCATAAATGTAAACACTCTTATGGCGTTCTTTTACAACAAAATGGTCGTTTTGTAAATATCAATCTCATTGAATTTAATTCCAATAGTATTTTCGAAAGATTTTTCTAAAAGTTTACAAAGATTTTTAGGAATTTCTTCCCTTTCATCTCATAGTCACCGTATCTTTTTATTTTATTCTATATGTACATTCTTACTTAAAGATTCTAATAACACTTTATGTATAGTAACGAAAGGTTCATATATAACGCGTTCTTTCACATTTGTCTCACTTGAATAAAGCCAACTGCCAAATCGTCTTATATTTCTACGTATCGCGAAGCTTGCAATTGTATTTGTTGTCAAAAGTACGTTGCCGATAAAATTCGGAAACTTGTATGTGTCAGAATTAACGCGATTTTTCTTATCCAGCACCGCAGCCGCCAAGTCATTTGTCGCAGCTTTTCTCAATAAATCTCTAGGTGACGGGTCATGCAGCAAAAACAAATTCATTTTTATTTTCAAACGAGTAAACTCACCGCGCAGTGGTTGTCCGTTGAACGTGAGCCAATCCGAGCGCAATCAGCGACCGAGTTACGCTTAGAGAGAATCAATAGGAAGCGGCGTTGTCAAGGACGCGGTTGATACCGACCAATGGCGGTGAAGAGAATTGGGGCGTGGCCAAAATTCAAGGCAAGGTACCTCACCTTCCCAGGTACATCATTCCTTGACACTAGTTAACAAAAATATTACTTTATAATATAGATAAATATAAATAAGGGAACAGGTTACCTAGAAAACTCCATTATCCAGAAACTGATTCAGTAATCCAGGCACGCACTTTAGCTATAAAGTAACGGGGGTAATATTCAGATCTTGGATTCCAAGAAAAAGAATGAAGCAGCGACATACTTGTACCATATCCATTGCCGAGAAAATCACGGTTCATTTTTTTCTTGAAAACCTGAAAATATTCTTTTACTAAGTTCCCCGTATTTTATAAGGAAAACTCACAGAGAGGATTTCGTGCTTTGGTATTTTACGTAAGCACATACAAATTAAAGCTTTTTTCATTTTCAGAACTTTAAAAGTTCAACATCGCAAAATTGGTTGAATGATAAATATTTAGAAAGACACCCTAATTTTCTCATACTGATATAAATATCTAAATAATATTGTATGTAATAGTATTCGTTCACTGCTACATGATGATCGAGTTAATATTTTTTTAAATATATGGAAATATGAAAATGTTTAATAGCTTTCTTTAAATTATAAATAAAAGAAACCAAGCAAAATGTGGCAGTTTAAAATATTTTCATTTCTTTGCAAAATAAGTATTTCTCTTAGAAATTCCATAAGGATATATAATTTCAATTTACCACAACATGACTATCTTAGGAAGACCGCCGACAAGCTGAGAGAATGTTTGGTCCATTCCAAAAAATAACGTTATATTATAAGTAATATTTCTGGTCGAGACATGCAAGCTAATGAAAATACTCCAATATGACGCATAGTTTTCACATTTAAATAATTTAAAAATTATTTATCCAGGGCGTGACATTGTACTTAATCGGCTGATGAAAGTTTCAAATAATCTGTTGAGAAATCAGCACAATAACGCTTCATCTCCAACGCCATCCCTCATCCGAGGTGCAAACGACCAATTAAATTTCCTTCACGCGAACTTCCTTTATCTTTTTTACCATTTGTTACCATGACAATGCGTTTACCCCTTATCTCGTATTACACTCTAGTAACTTCCACTCCTTCCTGCCCTTTCCTACGCCTGCACTGACCTCCCACTCACTTATAGTTGACTCTCTCCAACTTCACTTCCAACACTTCATTCACAATATTTCACTCCATCCTTTGACCTCTACCCTTGGACTATTTTAAGTGCTCCTTCAAACACGTCTCCGAGGCTCAGAGAACCCCAACTGACTCCACCATCCTGTCCCTTCTCTCCAACCTATTACCTCTCTCTCTCTCCTCTTCTACGCTCTCTTCTTCGCCACTCTTCTCCCCTTCCTCATCTCCGAACTCACTCTCTCCCTCATCCCTCCCTTATTTTCCTCTATTCCCTAGCATCTCTTGTTCCATCCTTTACACTGCCCACTTTTCATTCCTCCCATGTCTCCTCCTATCTGCTTCTTCCCTATCTCCTCGTCTCTCATCTCTCACACTTCATACACCTAAGTAGATCTCTTCTTTCCTAGCTAGCATGCATCAAAAGTTCGTAATTGACGAAAAGGGATTTCGCAAGAGAACTTCAGAAACTTTTACCTTTATCAATCAAGAGGGAGTGTGATTATGTTAACCTCACTCACCTGTCTTACAGATTCTTCGCCAGCTTAATTGAAGGGGCATGGAACATGTATAAAGTCCTCTTAAAAATTATGTTGTACATATTTGATAAAAATCAATTAATCAGAGACTTCATTTTTCTTGTAAATTAAATACAGGCACCAACTCTGAAAGCAAAAAGAATTCAAAGAGAATTCTTTAATAGATCGTTGGGCTAAAAAAGTATATTAACCGTACATAAATGTCGTCAGTTAAATTTACGCATAAAGAGTGACAGCGACTGACTTTTCAAACAGATTCTACTTGAAATTCATTTAGGATGTGTGATAGCCAGCAGTATTTTGTAAAATTCCTCTAATATGCATGTATAAGAAGAAATTACAGTACATGTTGATGCAAGGCGCACAAAAATGTCACACAATATATTTTATGGAATAAATAAGACTTGATCCTTAATACGCTTAATAGGAATTTTACTTTTCCATAGATTTCGCTTTCACAACCAAGCTTAAAACATGCGAAATGGGACTTTTAAGTCACGACAGAAATCCTCGGTCCTTTTCCGCCTCACGAATAATCCTAAACTATTTTTAAAATAACGTAAGTGACACTTCTACTCCACAGTAAACACAGATCCAACCGTCAATAAATAAAGCGTTTCACACGGGAGGGAAATCAACACGCCGGTAAAAGGAACACAAACAGGGTGAAAACTCTCATTTAGGATTCAGGAGAAAGGGAGATAGTTCTAATCGAATTCCCTTCGATTTTACTGCTCCCTCGCATCTCCGCCTCCATTCGCTCCCTCCGCATTTAACTTTCGTCTTTCTTTCTTTACTTTGCTTTCCATCCCAGACCTTATTCCTTCCCTAATTCGCACCCTTTCCAACGCTCCATTCCAAACTCTCCATTATATATTTTTCTCGTTCTCTGCCACCCTCTCCATCTCCCACCGTATATATCGCCCTTTCCAAATCCCCTCATTTTTATCCTCTCTTTTCTTTCCCTCCTCCGTCCAAATTGCCAATCCCCTATCCCCTCTTTTCAATCTCATTTTCTCTTCCAAACTCACTTCCCTTATCCCGTCTTTTCCAAATTTCCCCATTTCCTCCGCTTTCTCGAATATTCTGCCTCAACTTTCCCCCATAACTCCGTCATTCTCCCTCTTCCTTCGATGCCTTACCAAATCGTCTCTATCCTCATTCTCTTTCTCTCCTTTTGTCATTCTCACTGCCACATACCTTTCCCTCTTTCCAAAAATATACCTTGAACTATCCCCTGTTAGCTCCTTCCACTTTCGCTTCATACTTCCTTCAGTTTTTCCCTCCATAAGACCATATCGCCTTTTTCTCAATTTCCTCCATCTCCACTCTCTTCCTCTCCGTCCATTTTACCTCCGTTTCCACTCTCTTATAAATTCACCTGTTTTCCCTCTCACTTATTTCCTTTAACCTTCCTCAAATTTCCGTTCTTCCTCCTATTCTTCCTCACCTCTTCGCCACCCTCTCTCTCACTCTCCTCCACACTCCTCCCTCTCCCTGCCCTCACTCTCTCTCTCTCCCTCCTTCGCATCAATTATTCAGCGCTCCACTCTCGGCCCTTCCCTTCAGTGGCTCTCCTTAATTCCATTCACTCGGCTAGAACCTTCCCCATCCCCAATGCATAAGAGAGCCACTCATTCACGGAGACAAGAGCAGCCCACCGTTCTCACTCTTTCCCCCCCCCCTCTCCCACACTCTTCCCCACCCACAAGACCTGAGCACATCCCTTCCCGCGACAGCGATTAAGCTCTTTAACACCTTAATCCGTAAACGGCGTTATACACCCAGCCAGATCCGTCGGCGACCCCTCGCGATCTCTCGTGCCCAATATCAAGCCTTCATTTTTCGGCCGTATCCGCCCGTCTTGCCCCGCCACTCACCGAAAGTTGTGTCGACATAAAAAAATAACTAGGCGTGTTTGTTTTCCCCCTACAAATTTGAAAACCTTCCGAGACATTAATTTTTGTTTATGACGGTAGAAAGGCTTGAGAGTGTCGAGAACGGTTTCTGTCCCTCGTAAAAAAATTCCATTCCTCGCGAATGAAAATGACGAGAAATAAAACTTAACGGGAGCTGTTATTTTTCGCGGTCGTGTAAAGAAATTCATTTAAATGATAATAATATTGCGTTTTCGACGAGTTTTCGGTAAAATGGTAAATATTTTGTTATCGATAGCTTGTTTATAAAATTAACAATATAAAATACGACATTTCGGTTCATTTACTTGTATCCGGTATTTCTGCAGTCTCAAATGCTTGATCTATATATTAAAATAACAGGCTGCTAACAATGGAAAATAAATGGAAGTACTTTCATCTAACATAAGTCAGATTAAAATCATAAGGTTCTCATCGCAACATGCCGAATACACCCAAATTGATCTGCTAAGACAGGAAGCAGTAAGTCAATACTTCATATGCAAAAAGAAAATCTCTCACCCCATAAACAAAAGCCAATTTACGTGGTTCTGCAGTAAAGTGAAATTAAGATATTTCTACATTTGAAATGCGCTTAGATATGTAAATAGACATTCACGTAACTCGTACTTAATCCTATAAATAATTACGCCATGCTTAATATTGACCACATATGATAACGTCACATACATTCACATTTCAAATAACGTCGAATAATCTGAGACCGGATGCATCAATTTTAAACATTCTTTCAGTTTTGATTATATTGCACCACATGACGTTTTTGACAATTCGCCGTGTAGAATAAACGCCTGAGTTCGATTCCACCGGATTTTCGTTTTTCAAATTGAATACGTAATTGGAATTAATCTAAAGTGCAGAACTGTGCTTTTTAACATTTATAAATATCTTATAACTGAGAACTAGACGCGAGATTTGCACTATTTCACACGAAAAGGATGGAAATTCTTATCCTTATCGTCTAATTTGTATTTTTCACATTATATGTTTATACTAGCGTAATTTCCCGTCGAATATGACGGGTATGCGTATTACATTTAAAGCATTTTTCATTCTCTTCTTCCTCCTTTTCTTTCTTCCTCTCTCCCATTCTCCTACCTCCCATTCTCCCTCCCTCTCTCCTTCTATGGAAAAATAGACTTCCTAGTCTCAATATCGCCCTAATAAGGAGCATTATCTATCTCCCCCTCCTATGTCTCCCTCTCTCTCTCTCTCTCCCTGTCTCTCTCCTTTCTTTCTTCCTCTCTCTCCTATAAGTCGAAAAATCGATTTTTAGGTGTAGTAGTAAGGGAAATGGAAATTACCTATTGGAACCGAACCCGGGTTTTTTTGAAGATTTTTTTCATAAATGGCTTTTACTATAAGATTCCTACCAAATTCCAGTCTTCTACCTACACGGAAAGTATGTTAAAATAGCATTAGAGTCAGTCGCAAATAGTTCAAGGTTGAGCGTGAGGAACAAACGTAGCTTATTATATAATAAGATTCCTATTTTCCCGAATGTCTAGCATTAAAAAAGTTACTAGGGTTACTGACATTGTTGGCCGCGGGTTTGCAATCCATTTGCTCTTAATTTAATATCAAACAGACGTATGAGGGATAAAAATCGATTTGACGTTTTCGTGAAAATTTTCGTCTAAATGTAAAACATGAACGACTGTGCTAAGAAACTTCTAATCAAAGTGAATAACGATTACAGCAACTTGGATAACATCTACTGCAGATAAAATTAGTATTTATTGTGTCTTAAGCGATATAACATAACAATATATAACTAATTTAAACGGGTAATAATCTTATAAAAATTATTATTATTTCGTAAGTCTGTCCGTCAACAGTAAATTTTTAATTGGGGGGGGGGAAGAGGGAGAGATTATGTCTATATGACTGTATATTGTCGTAAAAAATATCATAAGTGCTTTTTATTTCTGACGATTGAGTTTGTCGAGATGTGCGAGACTAAATTCGTGACGTGTGGCGCCAAGGCTCCTAGAGCGAGCGATTGGCGGTGTTGACGTGAGCAGCGCGTAGAAGCAGAGTTCCTAGCATTATTAAACTTCTATAATATTCATTTAAAGGGTGATATTAATGCAAATAAAATTGTTTTTTATAAATTACACAAAATATTCTTCACTTTTCATTTTGAAGAATCAGCGGCGATAGCATTTTAACAATTCCCACGTACATCGGTAAAACGGAAGCAAAACAAAAAAATATCCCACGATCACTATAATTCTGAAACCGATGTTATAAATAACATGTCGTGCCACATGCTTACATGGCAAATCAGCAGATTGGCGCAAGGTCCTAATGGCCCACGTTTTCATACTCTCGAAATGATAACAATCGGTTTTTTCGTATGAGAGCGAGATGTAAGACGGATAACAAGCAGATACTCAAATGAGAATCGAAGAGAGATGAAGGGAGAGAGGGCGAGAGACAGAAACAGAATGGTAGGAGAAGAAAAGAAAAAAGGGATCTCAGAGGGAAAAACATTCGCCGACAAAAGGAATAAAATGAAAAGGGCGATTGAATCCGATTTCTTATCCTTTCTCCTAAAGCGACCGAAAATAAAAGGTTTTCGGATCCCCACCAAGGATATAGCAAAAGCGCTCCCGTCACCGACCCACCTCCCTCAGTCCACCCACCCTCTCTCTCTCTCTCTCTCTCTATACCCTATTACCGCACTTCTCTGGCCTCTCTCCCGCTGCTCGGAAAATAACGACAGAACCACAACTCAACACAGGGACCGGTTGACGTTTAACGGGCATTCGAAATTTTCGATATCTGACACGACCTTTCGCCGGACCGAATGCATCTATTCTAGCCCATTTCTTTGCACTCCGGTGGCTAGATCTCGCTTGGACGCCGAAAATATAAAAGAATGCAATTTCCGTGGTTCAAAAATGCCTCTGGTGACATACGAGATTTCATAGCCAAAGCAGTTGAAAAGTATGAATATGATATACAGATCGTGCTGCCATTCATAAGTTGGTTCAATAGAAAATTACGATATCTCCTTATGAATGAAATCTAACTGACAACTTCTGCTTCTTTTTCAAAGCCTCCTCTCGGTGGATCCATCCTGATTGATTACTGATTTGATGCCGAAATGTACATTTAGTCTTCAGAATCTTTTGATGGCCATAGAAGAGCGTGTAAATTCGTAGTAATGTGCAGGATACAGGCAACCCACTATACAGTCTTGTGTTTGCGGTACAGCCTATGCTTGAGGATACTATTTCTTCTCACGCAATTTGCATTTAAGCGTCAATAAACGCCACTTTCCACACGAATAGTTATTATTCATGCACCTAGAAAATTGATATTATTTCTCTTTATTTTACAAAACAAACTGATCCAAGAGTATTCCAAACTAGCGTAATTTCCCGCCAAATATGACGTATGCGTGAATTAAGTATTAAATTTAAGGAACTTCCCATTCTTCCTCCTTTTCTGTCTTCCTCTCTCCCATCCTTCTCCCTCCCATCCTCTCTCCTTCCCATCCTCCCTCCTTCCCATCCCCCCTCATTCCCATCCCCCTCCTTCCCATTTTCCCTCCTTCCCATCCTCCCTTCTTCCCATCCTCTCTCCCCATCCTCCCTCCCTCCCATCCTTCCTCTCTCCCATCCTCCCTCCCATCCTCCCTCCCATCCTCCCTCTCTCCCATCCTCCCTCCCATCCTTCCTCCCTCCCACCTTCCCGTCCTTCCTCCCTCCCTTCCTCGAACAGTAGGCGGAAAAAGATGAATAGAATAAGAAACTTCATTAATATTCCTAAAACATAGTTCATATTCGAAGATCGTACGTCAATTCTTTCTAATTTAAATTTCCAAAAGAATAAAAAACTGCACTTTGAAAAGTCGCTTTTTACGTGTTATCTTACGGGAAATGAAAATCGTCCCCCTGGAGTCGAACCCGGATCTTTTTTCGTATTTTTTTCGTAATTTAATTTTTATAGCTGAATAAAACATTCCTACGAAATTTCAACCTTCCACCTAATCGGGAAGTTACGATGACAGAACACGGAAACTATATGTATAATTGACAACGGAACAAAGAAAAAAAATTAACTCGACACTTTATAAAAATTTATTCTAAGCCTGTTTTGTAAATGACTAATTCTAAATATTCGTTTGCATTGAATGATACTCATATATCCATGCAGTGTACCGAAAATTAATTCAAAGAAATTATGGTTCTTTTACTACTATTATTACTATATTGAACATATCTTGGAAGTTATGCACCAAAGAAGAAATGTGTGTCGTTGTCTTGCAAAAATTTCCAAAGAACGTTATATGTGAAACGGAGAGGTTTGATATTCTATTGCACATACGACTATAATGTAAAATACGGCGAATGGTATGCTGATTTTCGAGAAACATACTTCTCCTTAACAATATCTCGCGTAGAAAATTTCTAACAGCTGACCAATATCGGCTTCTCCAGATGATAAAATAAGAAGAGTTACAAATATATCCATATAACAAGCACAAATATACTTTCATAGAAACACTCGAAATTTTATATAAAATATAATAATCAACAATCCTATATACCATGTATCACTTTCTTGTAAATATACTACTAGCCGTTCAGTCAGTGCATTATTTAAAATGTCAGAGATTTACAATACGAAACTGGAACAACAATTCCGACACCTAACTATTATTTCATCCTAATCCTTTCCGTGTAAATGTATTTTTTTAACACTTAACGCTCGCCATATATATATAAACACCAGTCAGCGAAGCAATAAAATGGAGTCCAGAGCAAATTCATCGAATCTTGCACATTGGATCGAAATCTATAGCTAAACGTTTCAATACCAGAATTTCCAGGAAGACATCCAAAGCCCGACTCAAAGTTAAGGTTAAAAGGGGTTTTCTGTAAATTGTCAGCTCGGGAGTTTATTTTTCTGTTCATCGGTTCTCGGTTGGTAACCCAGGGGAGCGTTATCGTTTTTGTCTTTCGCAATGATTTCCCAATTCGATCAGGGTGGACTTAAGGAGGCGGGGGAGAGGGACTCTGTGGACCGAAAGAAATGGGAAGCGAAGGCGCAGACGGAGTGGGCAGGGACAGAGAATGTGTGTGCGCGGTGGAAAAAGGAACGGCCTCTCCAGGGGTTGGGTGTGGATGAAAAAAAAGAGAGAGAATTTTTCCCAACTATTATGGGAGGACGTCATCGTAGGCCTTGCCCATTCTTCCCCTCCCCTCACCTACTCTCTCTCTCCGGGAGAAGATGCTTGGAATACCTCATCCAAAGCCCCCTCGCTCCGCTGGAGGGGGAGAGAAATGCCGCCTAGCTGACGAAGCACTTCACTCGCGCCAATAACGCAAACTGTTATCCTCACGTGACAGGTTAGTCCCCGAGAGAAAAATGACAATTGACGAGCGAAGATTGGCGATCGGATAAGGGGGAAAAACACACACATACGATACGCCGAGAGCGTTATGATCCAAATAGAGCAGTATTTCCGCGAGTGATGAAGTCAGATAAAATAAAGGTTTGATTGCGCGCGCTGAGATAAGCCGACCCTTTAGCTTCGCTTGTCAAACGGAATCCTATTATGGTTCCCGGTAGTGAGTGACGAATGACGATATAATCTCCTCATTTCTTTTGGCTGCCACGGAAAATCAATAGCGAGGCGGAAATTTCATTAAAAATAATTCCGTTCGGAGATAATTTCTAACAATCGAACTAGATTTCCCGAATGGAGGTTTGAAATTCGTTCCGGTTGGCAGGTTTGCAACCGCGATCTTCCACGAAATGAAAAAACGCGGATATGATGTAGAAATTCCGTACAACGTTTTCAAACCATCGAACCAACTTTGTCCATCAAATTACTACAAATTGTTGATTAAATCTAGTTCGTGAAAATGTTGGACATCGCTGCTTTACCGCCATTTACGTGTAGAGACAGACCCGATTTAGTGCCACCATTTGTCCAGCACTGACATTGGAGCTAAAGCGGAGGTGGCGGTAAACCGAGGTATGCTTTCTCTACTCTATATAATCATAAGATGGAAGTTTTGTTCACAAGGATACATGGGCGGCATGCGGGGGTGGCACTATATAGGGTAGGCTAAATCTGGTCTGACAGTATTTAGATGAAACACTTCTGGGAAAATATAGCCCAGTAAGACATTAGCATTTGCACAAGTCAGGCACTTTCTGAAGACGTTGAGATGAAAAACATAATACAGCGGAACTCCGATTACTCCAACTAATTGGGACCAAGGGTGGTTCGGTTAATCGAAAATTTGGATAGTTGGAAAAAAGAAAGGGCAACTGTGAGCCAAAAAAATAAACACTCGATTTTAGTTTGAAAGGTAACACAAAGCGCAATTGTTTATCTGTAATATGAATAGGTATGAAAATATTCCGCTCCTGGTTGTTAGGCGGAGTGGCGGATCCAAGGTAGGGGAGAAAAGGGCAATCGCCCTTCCCTTGGACGACCCCATTGCCCTCCAATGGTTACATTCTTACATTCATTCCGCGCAACATTCTTTGTTTCTACACCAAAGATTAAGTCTGTATGACAAGGAAAAGAAAAAGATTCTGATGGAGATATGGATTTTCAAAATGTATGGTCGTCGGCAGAGACGGAATCAAGAGGGGGAGAGGCAATTGGAGCGATCGCTCCCTCCCCCCCTTGGGAAGTTTCTGGATCCGCCCCTGGCTAGGCGTAATTCTACG
Organism: Tanypteryx hageni; assembly: GCA_028673005.1. Lineage (NCBI taxonomy): Eukaryota > Metazoa > Arthropoda > Insecta > Odonata > Petaluridae > Tanypteryx > Tanypteryx hageni. The sequence continues at coordinate 100,061,572 of CM054116.1, forward strand.
AGTATTTCACGCATACAATTTTTTGGCACGATATTATGAGAAAAAAGTGCGTGAATTATTCGTGCAAATGCGGTATTATTGTGTAAATTTCTTTATAATATGCCAATCCTAGATAACTGCTGAAAAGCGGATGTTTACTAAAAATAGCTGAAGAAAAAGCGTAAGGATTAGGAAACAGCAATTTAAAATTTGGTTCGGATAATTGGATAATCTGGGTTCGGATAATCGAAGTACTACTGCATATCGAAAAAGTTTTCATACCTACGATTTCATCAACAATAACAAACCGAATTCAGAAAGTTCCTCGACGAAGATCCATTCCAATTCAAACATTCGTGACCCAAACTACGGACCAATCCCAAACGACGGATATGACGAACTCTTAAGATGCCTATCGTTCTAGCCGTAGTTGCAGGTAGAAAATCGATTTCCAGCACTATAAATAATTTACGCGGCATCTTACCCATTATTCTAGTTCATTTACTTACTAGACGCAGGAAACACGTCATAAAACGAACTTCCGCCAGAGCATTGCGCTTGGAGTGGACGTCTTTCCACCGGGCTTATAAAAAATAAACCCCGTGCTCGCTCCTTTGTTTCTTATATCGCTCTTTTTCCCCCTCTCTCTGTGGCTCGAAAACATTTCTTGTGAAAACTTTTCCGGCCATTTTCTTTCTTTCCTCCATTAATACGACGGCGGAGGGAGAACCAGCTCACTCCCTTTAGGAGAGAGAGAGAGTGCGAAAAAAAGGGGGATAGACTCGGGTATCCACCCCTTCCCAACTTCCTCTCCGCGGCCCCAATGACGTCAGCCTTTCTTCTTTGCCAAAACTCTACCTTCTCTTCTCTCTCTCTCTCGCTCTCCCTCTCCCTTTGACACCTACCATTTCTCTCTTCTCTTTTGCTCTCTCCCTTTCTTTACTCTTTTTTCCTCTCCTCTCTTCCTTTGCTTTCCCCTCCTACCCTTCGCCACTTTCATTTGTTTCCCATTCCGCGCGCGTTTCCGGAGAAACGTCTTCCATCTTCTCCTTTTTCTTCCCTTTCAGAATCTCCAATAGGGGGTGTCCTCTTGTAGTTTTTTTTCGGAAAAAAGGGCACTTCAACTTCCATTTCTGAGATAAATATTTTGCTTTTTTCGTGACGTCGCTAGCCAAGGAGGATTTCCTCGACTCGACGTAATTTTTCCCTACATTACGCCCAAAGCCATTTCTCTGACCTACTTTGGAATTTTTTTAAAACATCTCTCCTTGCTTTCAATCGTGGAGTTGTTTCTTTCTCTCTCTCTCATTGCTTGATAATAGCGGCCTTTTCACAAATTAAATTACCTTTCCTCCAATTTCTTTTAGCACAATACAATGTTAAGGTCGCAACCAATTAGCCTAACCAAGAAAAAAACTTTCAAAAACGAATTTATTCTAAAAAATGCGAAAAATGACGTCAAATTCCAACCGCGTAACGTGAGCGTGTGGTTATAAAGAATTCAGTTTAACTGATAAAATTAGGCTTCTGATAGCAATGAACGGAATCCGTCCTCAAACTAGATTTGGTCTTGTGATTCTACGTTTGCTAAAAATAACCCTTCGATAACTACAAGTTATAATAATTATCAGCGGCATCCAGTGTATATTTACCGCATGAATTTCATAAATTTTATTTGTCCGTAATGACAAATACGACCACGAGGCGCTCGCCTGCTCTAAAAGCGGAGTGCAAGCGACAAAAAAAAAGAACAACTGAAGACGAGAATACCCTTTTACCAGTTCCGTTTCTAAACGAGTGACTCAGAAGCCTCCGATCTCTTTTTGACGTAACTCGACCCGTTTCATTCCAACTTCCCGTCAAGTTTCCTCCCTATCTCTCCCTCTTTCTCTCACTTTCTCAACCTTTAGGACTTTCCTCATTTCGAGCCAAACATTCCCGGTCGTTCCCGAGGGATTTTATTTTTTTTGCAGATTCCCGGAGGACCGATTGCGCATCTTTCGTTCCACCATAGGGGGAATGTGGGGAAGCTGAGCGTATTCCGGAGGCACGCTTTTTTCCCCACGAAAAGAAAGGCCGAGTTCGTATCTCAGGAGAAGCAATAGGGGAATGGGGGAGGAGAGAGGAAAAAACAGCTACGGGTCGAGAGTAGAGGGTCGATGGCAGGGGGATCCTTTTGATACCGGGGAAAGTGAGTTCGCCATCCACCGATCCGATAAAACTCAAAAACCGTCCGCGTATTCCTTATACTTTCCTCCCATATGCGCATCAACCAACGATCTAAACCCCCTCACCATGCGGTTGAGTAATGTGCGAGGCACGAGGACGTGGAAAGGGAGAATAATCAGAACGGAAAAGGAAGACGTTAGGAGGAAGATCTTTTTTCCCCGTGGAAGAGGTAGCGGTTTAGAAGGAGTGAGAGAAATGGAGCGAAGTAGGCGTTTTCTCGTGAGAATATATAAGCGCCTTGTGTTCACAGCGTCGACGAGAACTCCGAACGTTTTCGCCCCGGCGAAACGAATAAAGGCGGGGAGGGCCGAGTCTTGGAGGTCACATGGGAGCTACGAGGGGTCGACAAGAGAGAGAGGACGGGTAGGAGAGGTTAATTTATTAAGTGTTCTCATTGATGACCAATCTCCACCAAGCGACGGCTTAAGGACCTGGGAAACCTTCCTCTCCAAAACCGACAATTTAGGTAATGGCGTTCCTTTTTTCCGGTCCACGCAAGCGTAGGCACGCGGCCTAGGATGCGAAATGATGGAGATGGGATGGAACCCGAATGTGACGTCATTCTTATCTCGGATCTTGCGCGAACTGCTTTCTCCACCTATCGTGTAGCCCGGGGGTGGTGGGAAACCATTTCCACATGGCGGGTCGCATTGGTGGTTGCGAATACTTTGGCGGACCGCGTTGGAAGATGCCAATGCTTAGGTGGGCTAGATTAGAGTTTAAATCGGAAGTTACCTAGAGATCCTGAGGCATCGTGTAAGTGAATATGGATTTTAGGATAAAATTTAAAAATTCAAGATTTGGTTATAATAATTTTACCGAAAATATATGAATTTGCGCGTCAAATGTTATGGATCACTATTTCAGCATAGCTTCGCAGGCAGCACAAGATTCTCTCAGGGGCCGCGTATGGCCCGCAGGCAGTAGGTTGCCCACCGCCGGCGTGTCGAATAGTAAAGTTTCGCCGAAATGAAATAAAATTCATTCGTTATGACGTAGAAGAGCGAAATTATACCGCCGATTGTGATAGGTGAATTTCTCTGGACGCTTATGTTTTGAATTACGTTATTTCAATCTACGACTGCCGTAGAAATTACAGGACCGCTCTCCATAAAGATATTTAGGTTTCATTGAAACGTCTGAAAGTTCGATATGGCAAAAAGATTGGAAGTTGTAAATAGAGAATCCAACCTAGTAACTTTGCTGCTTAATTTGATATATGACATACAAAGCAAGATGATAAGCATACAGTAAAGTTATTGTGTGAAATTTCAGGTCAAAGATCACTCGCTTTAAAGATTTTAAAAAACTACCAAAAAAAGAGATTGTAAACCGAGATAATATTTTTAGGGTTCTAATTAAATGTTTATGAAAATACAATAGAATTATTCCCGAAATGTATTGCAAAGGTGGCAGAAAGTCTAACTCTTAATAAATATTTCATCTTTACCGCTCGTAGAGAAAAATGAATTATAAAACCTTGCCGAAAATATATAGCATCAGTGATAAAAAGCTGAATCGTATCCATTATATATTATTATATTATATCTCGTTGTTACCAATCCTAAAAAATAATAACTGAAAGAAGAGCTGTGTGGATTCACATAGTATCCTGCTATTGGAAAGAACGATAACGCCGCTAGAAACATCCAGTCAAAATTGGATCAGCGATACCAACACAAAAAAAACACTTCATCGCATAAAGGGAACGGGACAGGGATTACCGCATGGGAACAGAGATTCGCAACCGGAGTAGAAATGTTCTGATCGGAATTAATTCAATTTTGTGTGAACTGTGTAACTGGGTAATGCCTACAAAAAAATTAATTCTGATCCGAAAAGAAAGACAAAAAACTCGTGAAGACAATAAATACGAATCGTATCAAAACTTTCCATCCAGATATCACTAAATAATAAACTGAATTAAAATAATCAAGCGAAAAAAACGTCAATACCATTTGGTTAAAATAATTCCGTATTTGCCGAATTAAAATCCGAGGGTTAAAACTAGGTACTGCGTTCTAACAGCAGTGGAATATCTGCAAAATAATTTTCACTTGCTAAATAAAGGCACGTTTCATTAAGGTTACACCTGACTTGTTTCATTCAGCGATTTCGATGCAAATAAAAAACTACATGAAAATGGCATCATTAAACCGTTGGAATATTTTTTTGACGGATTGGCAAATATCGGATGAATAAATTGGATCGATCTCTTGTCCCTTCACGACTGAAAATTGGCTCGTAAAAAAACAGTAGCTTTAGCTTCGTTTACTGAAAGAAAAATAAATTTTATATGCATACGTATGACACACAAACGGTAAATCAATAGCAGCTTACAATTTATGGCACGTTACTATCGTGGTAGCATCTGAGCCATATTCCTTATACGTGAAAACAAAGCCATTTCCGAAAAGTGGTTAAATTTTATTACTCCATAAGGATTAATAATAATTCAAAATCTTCTTTCCACAAACTAAAGCAGAATGCAAGCAAATTACTGCCGTTTTCTTAACGTTTCTTTATAAATCCTTTAGTATGTATCTATATCACCATATTACAATGGTATTGCCTGTTGTTGTACTTTCGACGAATAAAAAAATTATCAGATTAGAATTAAAAAAGTGAAATTCCAAATAAAATAAATGCTAGACGATAGAAAAGGTTAAGGTAGTCACGTGATATATGAAGAACCTCGACAGTTTGTTTTCCTTAGGCGGTCGAATTTTTCCTTTCTTGCTATAGACCACCGTAAAACCCTATATCGCGGAGAACATTCTTATATCCTAAAGCGAGATCGCGTGGTTATGCGGATAACGGCTTCGAAACCATGGCCTTGTATCTTCGAAACCTTAAAAACGTTCCGCTGAATAAGAGAATGAAAGAGACGCAGCTCTCCGGCTCTCTTATCCTTATATGCGACCGCCGAATACCTTCAGAAGACCTTTTTATCTCTTATCTCACGCATCCCCTTCTCCTGAAATCCCCCTCCATTTATGCCCCCAGTCATGACCCTTATCTCAAAGAGAGCGCACCAGCCATGAAAATAAGTAGCCGAGGTAATATGTGTTTGTGTACATATCATATATATATATATATATATATATATATATATATATATATATATATGGGAAAGAGGAAATCTAGAACGAGTGATAAATTGATAAATATTCCACCGAAATGAATTGAGACAAGAGAGATAAAAATTAAGGGAAAGGGAGAAGATGAAAAGAAGAGATAAGAAAAAACAAGGATTGAGATGCATAAATAAATCTATATATCAAATTTTAATGAGGAATTATTCTTACCCCCATTGATTCAGAAATGTTATCGTTATTATATTTAAGATATATTCCGTTAAAAGATTCGCTTGAATAATCAGATAGGGCGAAAACTCTTATGAGTTTCAAAAGGGTACTCAAAAGCCTTCCTTTTACTCCAAAAATAATGGTTCAAAGGATTCAAGTCGAGAGTTCTCGATAGACAATCGGCACTCCTCGCATTTCCGAAAGTTTAAGGACTAAAGAATTTTGAGTTGCTTTAGAAGAATGGAAAGAAGAACTAACTTTTCTGCATGAATTACCGATTCGGATACTATCGGATACCAATGATTTTTTCCTTGATAAATCCAGAATTTCCAAACCGACTAGGTTCAAGTTTTAATTTAGCGATCATGAATTTACATAGAGCATTCGGTGACATACTCGGGTGTTTGCAATCAACCAATTAGCTATAGAGAGTTGTTAAACAAAGTTAATTTTTCCCTCCGCCTATATTTATATATGCAGAGAGAAAGGAAGGTTCGTGGAAGAGGCAGAAATAGAAAGGGAAAAAGTGGCCGTTATCCCTGATGGAGGCACTTTCTCTATTTACGCCCGGGCGCCCAACCCCCGAGGGAGGACATTCGCAGGAGCAGACGTCCTACATAAGTACAACATTCACCATTCCTGCAAATGTATATGTATAAAATAAGAAACGTTATTGCTACACATAAACAGATATCAGCATTTAAAAAATGAAAATTTGTTTTTCGGAAAAAATTGGCCCGAGTGTATTGAAAAGAGAACAAAGCGGAGGATTTCTCACTCAAATACATTCCGGAGAATCGATTTCGTGGCGATAAAAAGGGCTGACGGCCGAAAATAACGGGATCGTTTATTTTAGCTGTCGTTACATGGTTTGCATGGGATAGTCTGGTGAATTTATAATAAATTGTTCGGTATGTATACAAAGAATTAGAGTAATTTATTACTGGATAAGAGAAAGAGTTGAAAAATGAATAAAAATACAGCCGTTACAAAAGAAATAATATGCATACGGCAGAAGTTAGTCATAACGAGCGTTTAAAATGTGTAAATAGCGAATCCCGTCGTATCAGAATATGGCATTTAAGAGTGCTTACTTGCAGATATTTATACAAGGTGTTTCGTAAATGGGTTACAAAGTTCAGAATTTGAATTCTGGAGATCAAACTGAAACAAACATTTCATATCAACATGTGTCGAAAGACGCTTCCTAGCCGAGCTACTGTCACTTTATGCTGCCGATAGCAGCATGTGCACGATTCTTGTGAAATAGCTCGTTTTTATCTAGGAATTTCCCAGCGTGTATGCCAAGCTTGAATACGTCGCGCAGAAGCATGTGTAGAGATGCAGGGATATCGTAGAACACCTGCTGTAGCACGTGAATAAGAATAAATGGTCCGTTTGTCTCATATTCGCCTCCATTTGTGTCTTCCTTTGAAATAAAAACTTTTTGTTTCAGTATGACCTCCTGAATTCACACCCTGAATTATGAAACGGATTTCCGTAACACCCTGTACATGTTACAATTTATATAAATACAATATAGCAATACGTGAAATTTCACTCGGCAGTTGTATCCAGTTGCTAATGATAGCGCTCCACAAAGCAATAGGAAACATTCCTTATGATGCATCGAGTAGATGCCATGTAAAATTAAACCGTTTTGGCTCGTTGAAATAAAACGTGCAATTACCGACTAATAATGGGAATAAGCACAATAACTGACCTAACAAAAAAAGAAATTTAACAGAAATCTCAAGCTCGTCTTATGGCTGAAAAAATTCAAGTTTAAATCAAAATAAAAGCTGTTTTAAAACCTAATGTCGGTGAATTACCACTAAAGACGGTTCCTATATAACCGAGAGTATTTAAATGCATAGGAATGCGGGTGCTGTGATTAAATTTTAATCACACTCTGATAACTTGAACGTTCTTAACTCGAAGAAGGTATTTTTCTTAACTGTATCAGTAAATTTGTTAAAATTAAGTTTTTTCCCTCGAAGTTGAAATAATTCGATATGTTCCTTTCATACCTTGAGGTTAAAGTTGTCTGGATTCACTTTTATACAAATTGTATACAATGAAATCGAACTTCAAATTTAAAAATATGCTGCCCATCTGTCGGTCGAATATTTAATCTGCGAGTTTATAGTAAGATGCAGCAATCTGTGAAGTAATCAAGGTACAACACAGACGAACGACAAAAAGTTAGGATTGGTGCAACAAACCTGGTATACGAGTATTTCATAATTGGCAGAAAGTTCAACAGTTTCATTCGGTACAATTACAGCGTATTGACGAGAGATGGAAATGCGCAAATGAAATAACAAGTAGGCTAACAAAAAGGGAAATCCGGTCTCTGAAAAAAACTCACTCAAACAAGCAAAGAAAATGAAGACCGAGAGAATAAATGGATAAAATGGATTTGGAATAATGCCCTGTACGCGAGGGAAAAGTGGGCATAAACCGTATCTAGTCTGCCCGTTGCAGCGTTGCTCGCGATTTGGATGTAACGGTGAAATGAGTCAGAAAAAGTACGAAAAACCTTCATTTTTATAACTCATATTTATTATTTAAGAAATAAAATTGCAAGAACGTTTTCTTATTTTTTATTTAAAAATAATCGAATCATGCTATAAACTCGCAATAAAAATGGCTTTCTATCTCCCTTCTCGTTTCATCACATCAGGGTTAACGTGCTATTTTCTTATTCTCTATATCTAACTCTCCTCTTCCTCTACCCTCCCATTTCACATTTAAAAGCATTACACCATTTAAAAGCAACGGACTCGTTTCCATGGTATCAGAATTTTTAAATGTTAGTCTTGAAAAAATCCCCTATTCCACATTTCAAGGTTTTCCTGATGATTTCACGTTTATATCTACATAGCAACCAAGTTTCATATTCTCATCTATTCCGGATCTACCACTTCCACACATGTATAACACACACGCACGCAGCTACACCAAAAAATTAATATATAGGATTCTATTAAGTACGTACAGTAGATGCCGCCTAATATTATCAGGTGTTTATTGTAATCAAACACTGAATACCAAAACCAAAACAATATATGCAAGACTGCAATTTATTGTTATTAGCCGCTTCATGTTATCAATTAAATATATTCTAACGTGACCGCATTAATCATAGATAGATAATCTTTTTTGAAAAGTTACATGAAGGTTAAATCTAAAGAACTCCAAAGAGGAAAATAGAAATTATATAGATTTTTCAAAACTATTTTATTAAAAATTTTTATTTATCCCTGTGACACATATTTTTGGCTTGTAACACTGAATTAATATCAAAATAATGGCAAAATGGACTAAAATAAAAAATATTGCTGAAAACATTTATATTACCCTGAAAGTAATAGAAATAGAAAAGAAAGATATTAGATATTACATAACCTAACCTAAGCTAAAAATAAATGACAGTCGTATAAATTTGCCAAAATTATTTGCAAATGGTGATCCTCGCGAGCACACTATTCAATAATAAACACCCTCACTAGATAATCCGGAGTGGAATCGACCATTCCAAGCACTACATCTCAGAAATATATGAAGTAAATCGTCACATATCTGACACCGACATTGTATGACAACTGAGAATACACTTGCCCCCAACGTGATCTATGCCGTAGTAATTAGAAAACACTATACACGAGGGGTTGTTTAAACCCCGCATTACCTATCTAGGGTTAAGCGAGAACTACTGTAATTGGAATTTTGTGCGTGGAGAAGACTGCGGAAAGTAAAAAGAACGAATATAGAGTAAAATAGTGAATAATCTAAAAGAAAGGTTCAGAAGAGAAAGATAATGAAACTGGTAGGAAAGCGAAAAGCAAATTAGATTAGTCACTTCCTGATGAGCGACTGTATAATCAAAGATGATTAAAGGAAAAAGAGGAAAGGAAGGAAAAGGTTTCAGCTGATAGAAGACTTGAAGAAAAAGAGGCACATCATCAAACGAATAGTTTCATAGGACAGGAAAATGTAGAGAAAAGGGGTTTCACTCATAATCATTAGAGGAACTTTCGACTCACGAACGTCCGTACTTACGAACGAAGTTCCATAAGGTATAATAACTTTAATAATTCGTGCATATGAACACCAAACCTCATACACCAATCGCGGTGGCTTGCAGGGTATTATTCAGATTCAGATAAGAACCAGTCTTTGCTCCGGGAACTACTTACGGTGGCAGAGCGGGATGTTCTGAAGCAGTAATCCGTTATACTCTTACTCAATTACTTGATCGGCAATCGGGACGATAAACAAATACAAAGTTAGGATATACAAGAGTATTGTTTTCTACTATGCATTGCAACTTCACAACATTTCAGTTTAATTGTGGGGTAAATTGGGAACCTAACCACCATATATAAAATTTTGCCTGAGGGAAATTGAACTCCGAGTTCCGGATATAAGACTTACGAACGAACATTTGGAACGCAACCCGTTCGTAGCTCGGGGACCTCCTGTAATATGTAGACAAATTACGGATAACGGTTACGAGTGAAGCGATGCTTCTTTGAAAACCAGACTAGGTCAAGTCGCATTCGCACTAGACGAAGCACTTTGAGTTTAAGGGATCGAAGTCAAAAGCCAACAGGAAGAAAATACGCCCTTTTAAGATAATATAAAACTCCAGTTGTGGATGTTCTCCAGTATGTCGCTTTCCAAATGAATGCTTTTCCCCTAAATTTTCGCGGAAATAATTACGAAGAGAATCGCTCGAGAAACTGCGAGGCCATAAATGGAGGACGATGAAATTGCATCTTCGTCTATTTCTATCCAGTTAAAAAGAGGAATCCGCGGAACGGGATGTGAGGAGGAAACGATGGGGAGAGTTTTCGGCGGGATGAAAGAGCGCGGGGAAGATATAAAGAAGAGGCAGCGAGCGCTCGCATTGTTGCGAAAACTTCCCTTTGTCGAAACTTTCAAAAAGGAATGATTTTCTGATGGGATGAATGAATACTTCGCCCCTCGCGCATAAGTATCCGATGCCAAAAAGAGACGAATTTAAACCCTTACATTTGGAAGTTTCTTATTATGTTATCACCATGAGAAAAGATAACTGGAAAAATTCCACTCATCTTTGAGATGAGATTGAGTTCGCGAAAAACGACGTCACTCCTCCCCTTTTCGCTCCCACGCACACAAAAGGACCGCGAAAGGAGAGGTAGAAGAGATAGAGCGCGCGAGAGGGTTATGAAGGCATAAACAATGAGGCAAATGGAGCGGATTAAAGTGCTTTAAAAATGCCATTGCTGCTAAAGTTCTGGAGGCTAAAAATGGCAATAACTTACACTCACCAACCCGGGGAAGTAAAAGCGGTCATTTTAAGTGGAGATGCTCGCTTGCAGAGAGAAAGAGAATTTTTCAAGAGGAAAAAGATAAGGTTTATTCTCCTCGTGGGGTTTTTATAAGAGCCGAAAAAGCGGCGAAAAGAGAGTGGCTCTTGAATTTATTTAATTCGCCGAACCAAAGCATCTGACGTGCGGAAAGGAGTGGAAAAAATATACGATTAAAGCGTTAATATGTCACCGCTCACGACAACAATTTCCGGAATAAACAGTTGAAAAGCGTAGCAAGTCTAATGCCAAGTTACGATCGAGGGAGAGGGATTGGCCAATAAAGTAAATTAGTAACAAAGTGGACATTTATTACGAACTCGAGTATCACGTGAGGAATTGATTCATTCAAAGAGCAATTACTTCAAAATTCCATTTAATAAGTAGACATTCAAGGTTTTTAGGGAAGAAAATTAGCTTCATAACATGAGTACAATTGCGCCTTTTTAATAACATTGCGCTTTTTTAATAACATTTCGCGTCATTGATTTCCCTAATTACTTATTCTTCGTAGAACTTCTTCTTTATTCCTCGTATGCTCGGTCCCACGGCATCTGATAAATATAATAGCTTTGTGAGGTTTATATCTTTCTTGGCTAGCTACATGGAGCGGCTGGTTACAAAGAGCCACGGAAAATAAAAGAGCGTATTTCATTTAAGAGGCTTCCACATTTTTGGAATTTCAATCGTTAAACAGAAACTATAGTAAAAAGCATCAAGGATTTTTAACCAAATATAAAAAGCTTTTACAAATCTTTTTAATAATTCCTTCTGTTGTGAATACAATAGAAGCTCTCCATAACACTTTAAAAGAGGTTCCACGTTGGCTATTAAAGTCGCTGGATTCTCTTGATGTCATATTTTTTTAATTTCCTTGTTAATGGAGGGTTAATTTCAGCAGAAATTAACATTTATGCAGAATCCGAGAAATTTTACACCCTATAAGGTATTCCTGCACTATTTTCAGTACGAAATTAAATAATTTGAAATGCTCGCAGGCCTTTCATATGCTTGGTTCGTATTTTAAAAACACCTGATGATAGTCTTTATCATCACTCTAAAATCAGCGAATATAACTATTTGCATTATACATAAAACTACAAAAACATAAAAACTTCATAAAATTAAACATTTTGAAAATGCGCGTTGCCAACCCCAGTAGAGAAATAAAGCCATTACTTTATATTAAACAGCCATTCACTCATTCGTTCAAAAGGATTTTTCTTCGCTAAATTATTTCGAGAAAATATGAGGGTCAGGTTTGACTCATTACGCAGTAGCATACAGTCGAGTTTCGACAATCCGAGCTCCGCTTAATCCGAAATTGTGTTCTCAGAGACATCGCAGCGAAAAAAGATGTGGCAAAGAAACAAACGACTCGATTGTTTTTTCATCATTAATTTACTATGCATATGTTTTATTATTATGAGGATGAGGATTAAATTCAGTTTTGTAATTTTTTTAATGATAAATATTTCTAAACATATATTTTTACAACTTTATATTTAATCATTCCGTATAATCCAAGTTTTCAATAATCCGAGTAGGCTCCGGTCCCGTTTACCTCGGACTATCGAGATTCTACCGTAGATATTTTTGAGTTGACATTGTGAGAGTCTCACACACATGACAGAAAGTGAAGATCGTCTATCGCTATGCAAGTCATAAGCTGATATAAAGAAGTAGGAAATCGGGAGAAATATTCTATCATGACTGGGAATCGATCCTGAGCCTTCCACTTTTCGGGATGGCATTTTATCATTTCACGTAAAACATTATCACCCTAGCGAAATTCAAATTATTCTTTCATTTTTAATTCTTAAATTGTTTATATTGAGGCTACGAAGCCTCTTTACCCGACCAATCGAAGTGAAAGATACAGTGAGACGAATCATAAGTACTCCGCATGAATTCAAACAAAATATGAAAGTTGCACAAATTTTCCTTAATGAATTAAAAAGGATTGTTGTCACGGAGAGTATATGACCATTCAAAAATTAGGAAATGTACAGTAAGAAGAATAATAACCCAGAAAATAAATCAAAATAAATACACTCGCAAATGGAGATAAAAGTAGTAAAAATATGGGCTCTGTATTTTTATATAAAATCACTAAATGTAAACATCATTTCACATAATTTATGCGTTTCCAAGAGGAGGTATGAACCGAGTTCCATAAATGGCTTATTACAGATTCTGATATGACGCATTGGAACGAGTAATTCATAAAAACCTCCAGCAATCATCGGGTGGATTGAATTAAGGAAAATTAAGTAGGTGCGAAAGTACTGTAGAGCGAAGAAATAAAACATGCTCTCCTCTTTTCACAATCCTCAGCACATAATCCTTTTCTTCTATCAAGAAGAATCTCATCACAGATATTTCAAACCGGATTTAAAGGCATTAAATATAAATTAAAAAGCGAAGGCGCTTCTTTAAATAAAAGAAATTAATAGTTCGTTTCGCAATAATAGCGTTTTTGATCGACGAGATGACCGCGAAAAAAACTGTTGATATAATACTCCACAGCGTCAAGCAAAGGAGTATACGGCCAAACTTTTCCCGGCGTTTTTTTTCACGGAATGAAGTCTCGCTATCACGGTCGGATAGTGTACGTTTATTGAACGAGTCGAGGATAAAAGGCTCCCTCCCAAGGGCACAATACGCTCTGACGTGTGAATCGAATGAAAAAAGCGGGTCTACGGCGATTGAAGTTTTGGCGTCGCATTTTCGCCTCAAAGCGCATCTTAGATCTTACCGAGAGGCCACTGAACAACAGCCATAGAAGAGAGGCTTCTTCAAAAAATATACATATGTATGTATTTAAGCATGTATGTATGTATGCATTTATGTAATTACGTATGTATATATGTAATTATGTATGTAACTATGTAATAAATATATATATATATGTGTGTGTGTGTGTGTCTGTATAAACAATGGCTAGAATGCCAAATAAAAAAACTATGAAAATGTTTTGAAATTGCGCAAATATTCACATTAAGTTCGAAAAAAATATCGCCCCCCTCCCAGAATAATTCTTGAATCTCCAATTTTTTCTCTGAAAAATACATGCGTCCTTTGTTCCAACTCCCTATGTGGATACGGGAACTGAGATGGAAGAACGAGGAGATGAAAAGGCGATGAGGAGATGGACGAACTGAAAGAAAACGACTCCGGGAAAGAAGAGAAAAACATGAGCCGGAGATAAAGGGAGAACAAGAATGAGAAGGGACAACAGAGAGAGAGACAGAGAGGGAGAAAGAGTGGGCAGCGAGAGAACGAGGAATAAGCTGAGATGGAGAATGGAGGTGAGAGAGAGAGAGAGGCTAGAAGGCACCAAGTGGGGAGTGAAGTGCACCATTCCTCGGGGAGACATCTCCCGTAGGCCGCACGGGTTGCCATCGCAACGCAGTCACTTCACCCCACACCGCAACGCCATACAAGTGGAACGTATTGGGCGTCCTGATGACCACAAGGGAACTCGGCTACAGGGAGCCTTCTGAGCAGAATTGACGATTATGGTCGCTTCAAAGAAAAGGGACGGATGGAGGGGAGAGTGGATGTGAGGGAATGGTGGCGAAGCAGGAGAAACCATTACTCCTCGCTTCAAAGGCACTCAGCGGCAGAGGTGTGCGACGTCCCAGCCATCTACTCCGGCGACGCCCTCGGTGACACCGGCTTCCTGGAGTCCTTTGATGTGGGTACACGCAAGACTACGCCTTTGGATTGCGTATGGCGATCGAGAAGAAAAGCTTTCCCGATAGAGGGAGCTCTTTAACTTGGGAGATAATAAAAAATATTTCTATCCCGCCAAGATATTTTTGTGGCGAGAGATTAAGATACGAGACGGCTGGAATATTTTCGAAGTCTTGCGAGGAAGTGGCCATGTTTTAATGGATATCCTTTCGAAATCCGTGCCTCCTTTGGTGGTTTTTAAAAACCAATGCTCGACATACAGATTAATGTTTAAAATATCGATCCTCGATAATATTGGCGCTTTATTTTCTTACGGCCATTATAACTCGATCAATCAATCAAGTATCTTCAAAGAAGAAAAACAAATGATGGTTTTTTTGCGTATCACTATATTTTTCTTATAATCCATCAATGGACGATTTTTAGAAATTGAAAGTACATTTCCATAAATTTTTGCCTTAAAAAATCATCTAAATATAATCACCTAAAATTACAATGCTGCCAAGTAAATATGAAGCATGCCAAAGAAGCTGATTTTTGCATAGAAGAGAAATGAAGAAGAATTATATATTATATAATTATATATTGTATTAAGTAAATAAACTTCCTCGATGACCTATTTAAGAAAAACCGAAAGATGATAGATACGAACTAGTTCGCCTTGTTAAGTAGCATCAAATCTTGAGCAATTCTCACCCGTATATTAACACGTGAATCTCAAGGATACCTTACATCAAAAACTAGTTTTTGTGTTACACGAAGGTTTGTAAAGCTAAAATCAATAACCCTATGACCAAAGATAAGAGGATCCACTGCCGAAAAATTGAAATAAATCGTAAAAACTGGATTTGAGAGCATAAAAACGGAATAGAAGTTTCGGCGATAAAAGTTGGAATGGAAAGTATTTCGGAACTTTTGAGACATAAGAGAAAATCCCCTCTCATCCTTTCCGTGTTCTCCTAATCCGTTCATTTAGGTCCAGCTCTTCCACCACTCTACAGGACATTCGGTTTCCCCTAACCTTTAGCAGAAAAAAATCCTATAGGAAATATAAAACGCGTAAAACTGTAGTGTTGATGATTATTTTGATATCCTATGTAAAATAACTAGTGCTTCTTCAAACGAATAACTATAAATTATTTTATTTGCTAATTTTCAAGAATATAAATTGAACAGATGCCACAGCCGCCATTTTATACCTGAACAATGAAATTTACGACTAGGTTAAAAAATAATAAAGAGCACTTTCTAGGTTTTGTTTATTTTATTTTATGAAAGGACAATTTCAAAAACTAAATAATATGAAATACAGGTTGCGATACGTATCTAAGTAGATTATTAAACGAATCAAGATGTTCTGATTTTGATAATTCACATCAGTGCCGAGTTATCAGAATACAGATATAAGCATAATGTAAACTTCTTTACGAGCGAGGTTACAGGTACAAATCTTACAAAGAAGTGACGACGCTTTGGGCGGATAGAGAATAATGGTCACAGAAGGGACGAGATTTTATTTGCCGTTCGTAAAGACGACCAGAACATAAAGGAGATGCTCTCACTGCATCATATCTCCCACTTCATCTTCATCTCCACATGCCTTTACCACCGCTGGTTAGATATATCTCGACCATTTCTTAAGAGTTATATAAATAAGAGATTCTCAACCTTTTTGGGGAAACGGAACCCTTTAGAAAGTGGACACCGCATCACGGAACTTCACAATGTTCACCACACAAACATATCTGAGAAACATATTATAAAAACTAAGCAAACAGACAATACAGGAAACATTACAATATGATCCAAGAATTACAAAATTGTAATTAAAATTAATTAATTAATGACTGGATTGCTGTTGCTTTGCTTTAATCATAACCTCAAACCGAGAGATAAATTTGGAGAGAGCGCGCGTCATTGCAACATTCCGGTTTTTTCTGAGACTCCCTCGCTTTAGTTTTTAGTTGTGTGGGACAAGAAAATCCCTTTCGAGAACTGAAAAACGGTTTTGAGAGCCTCCTCAGAAATCACTCGCGTATCACTTTTGGTAACCAAGGACACCAAACACTTTTCTGTCGTCAATGGATTTTTAAGGTTTTTTTAAAGTAACATCGGTGTGGAGTTCTCCATAACCTCTGGATTTTTCTGCATCGCAACGTTCTAGGTAAAAAATGATGACTTCTTCCGTGGGAAAATATTTAGCAAAACTCACTTCAAGGCCTTTTAAATGAGTGGACACAAGTTCTCTTGTAAAATACTCATCATAAGCGTTGGTAAGAACCTATTGCAGGATCGGAGAGCTGGAGAAATCTCAAACTCTGCCTTGTCTTTCAAAATTTTGAACTTCATCCCGAATGACTTCACTTTGCTACGTTGAGTGAATACATCAGCCCCACCACCCTGCAAGTTTAGGTTCAAATAGTTCAATTGATCGAGCACAGAGACCAGGTATGCTAATTTCGATATCCAAAGAGGGCCCGAGAAAAGATATGCATTGTCAAAAACACTATAATTTCCTCTCTCAATTGAAGTACCCTGTTGAGAAATCTTCCCCTCGACATCCAGCGTACCTCTGAATGAAGCAAGAGCGTTTCGTAATCTCTGTACCCATTTCTTCACACGGTTTCTCGAATACATGAACATTTTTCCCTTTTCCACCAGCTTTGATCTAATTCACAGTTTTATCACATCTTCCAACACAAACTCAAATTCACTTTTTGTTGTAGCTAGTCGATTTCCTGCAGTAAATCTTTTCACCACAAGTACCTTGCGATGAATGATGCAAAGCTTCGAAACACAGTGAGGAGAAAGCTTCTGAATCCCGGTAATCACTCGCGAAACTTTTCCCGTCATCTCTGTCGCACCATCTGTGGCAATTGCTGAGAATTTCTCCCAGAGAATGTGGTAATCTTTAATGAAGTCATCTAATTTCTCGAATATCACTTTGTCTGTAACTAAAACTCCAACATCCAAAGCAGCAAGGGTATTCTTCTCGGGCAGTCTCGATCAGGGATTCGGAATATTGAACGTAAGCTAACAGCTGTGCTTGACTGATTATGTCAGTAGATTCGTCGATCTGCAAGCCAAACCAGCAGATTGCTTGAAGTTTTTGATTAACTGATCTTACAGGTCGAGATTGATATCTGAAGTTCGCCGAAACATCGTGTTGTTGGACAAATACAGCTCCTTGATTCTCTCGATAGCCTTTTCACCATTACGTTCCTCGGCTGCAATGTAAAACATTGTTTGATGACATCTCCTTCAGCGAATGGCCTCTTTTGCTTGCACAAGACGTCAGCAATGCGATATAATGCTCTCAGCAGGTCCATATGCCAACTATTGACCGTCATGACTGACTTTAAGGAGTCTTTCTGCTTCAAGATGAGTCGACTTATCCTCTTAAAATATCCCTTCGTTTTGATATAGTATTCTTTGTGGCTTGTCTGAAGATGTCGCTTCAGTAACACCGGAACCAGAGAAGAGTTTCTCAACCGCTTTCCACAAATGAGGTCTTCCCCTAATGCTTCAGAATAAAATGTTACATTATTAGGAAGATAAAATCCGAAAGCGAAGTAGTGCTGATACCATTGTCTTGACTTCTTTTCTGAGCTACGATTTGTGACAGTAGCGGCAGAATTCACGAAAAGGATTTTCTTTGGAGATTCCTCACAAGTGAATCCCTTTATTGCTGTTTGTGTTTTTCACTCGCTTTCGAAGACTAAGAGTAATTGGTCCCAGGAACATTGGACGAAGGTGTGACACTATATAAATTTAAGTATGTTTACTCACATTTACATTTCATTGCAATAACAAACCATATATAAATTATATTTGAATGGTTTTTGATGACGTGTGCTATAAAGACGATTAAACCACGTCCTTTCTATTATATATGTACATATTTTCGCGAAACCCTTGTGGAGCTTCAATCTTTCGCAGAACCCATGGACATTTGAGTGGAGCCCCAGGGTTCTGCGGAACTCAGATTGAGAAGTACTAACATAAATTACCGTTACTTCTTTATCTCCGAGTATCTTTGCGTAAATATAGTCGATTCTCTATAACTCGAGCGTTTATAACTCGAGTTTTTGATGAATCGAAGCACATATTTTTCAATTTCGCGTTCACGTACGCTACAATTAAGATTTACAACTAAAATGTCGATAACTCCAGCTTTTTCGGAGGTGTGAGTGTTCGAGGTTTGGCTGTGCCAAAACACACAAGCGCTCCTGCTTTTTAACGCATACACACTCCACGTCATACATATAACGACGCAAACATCCATCCATTTCGAATGGCCACCATCAAGACTGAAATCCCAGGCTTTATTCTGCTCCTGGTGGGAGCTAAAAACAACCGGAGAGAGAGTTCCTCCGCATCCCATATCTCAATAACGTTTCGCCGCCGCAAACACGTCAATACCGTTTTAACACCTTCCTTTTCCCCCAAATTCCACAAATCCGACGAAGCATTTCAACGGGTCATTGTTACAAGCCGTGACCGTACCGCGGAAAACATTTCAACCCTCTAGCCTTTCTGATTACAACCTGCACCCTTTGGTCCCGTTCCAAAACTTCTCATTAATTTAGAGACACCAATCATACCGTCGTAACTTTCCGGAAACGTCCCTTCCGCATGCATCCAAACGTGTGTATGTGTAAGTGCGTCCTTCTCCAGAACTTCTGTAGGCTTTTCCTACCCACATGACGTCCCTTGTCCCTTCTCCCGATAAAAAAACGAAGAAGAAAACGGAAACTACGCGAAACCTCGTTAAATTGGAGGAAATGTTCCTCGTCGTAAAATAAATTCGTTTTTTTTGTGTTCTCTCTCACTCCCCATGCTCCAAATAAAAAGTAACGCGTTGGGTGGGCACGCAAAGGCTGCCCTCTCCTCGCATGTGGACTATCTTTTTTTCTTCACGAACGAACTGAAGGAACGTTTCCTTCTCTTTTCCTATAAAACATTTTTTCGGGTTTTTATTTCAAAGCATAAGTTTACTTATTTCAGCCAAAAGGGCAGATTCCAGAATGCTTTATCTTTCTGTTTCCTTAATCTCCTTGGTGCCCAAACCAATATGTGTCTACTGGATCACCCTTCCATCCAAGTGTTACCATGTTTATTATCTGGCCTATCATTGCACGCATGTATGAACGTTATGTACACGTATGTATGTTTAATTAAGAGGAAAGGCTAAAACAATTTGAGTAGGATATGGAGTGTATACGCTCTCAATCAGAAGCTAGAGGTGAGTTTTTAAGCTTAAAGTATGCAGTGCTTTGGATTTTAGAGGTTTATTATACTTCATTAAAAGCCTCATGCATTTTTTCTATTTATTTCGGAAAGGTTGGACCCCCCCCCCCTTCCCCAGTTAGTTATGACTAGCGAGGTTTTACTGGGCATGTTACATATATTAATTGCATGAACATAGAAGAGATATACAAAGGCATTAGGAAATGATAGTGGAGAAGAAAAGGAAAGGAGACAGGCTGGATGTCAACTAAGGAAGAGACACAGAGAACAGCCATGGATTTATTGACGAGATACCCACGTGATTGATTATGATACGGTTCTTTTTTTTAATGGGGAGATTTAAAGCACGGTATGCGCGTCTTGCCAGTCAGCGATGAGGAAACGGAGAAGGTAGAGAAAAATTCAGAGGGAGACTTAAGAGATGGCGTCGGAGAAAGAGACAGATGGGCGAAAAAGGACCGAGAATTTAGACAAGGAAAACTGAAAAGAGAAAGGACGGAGATAAAGGGAGAGAAGAGAGGCGAGGGAAGGTGTGCGGAAGAGAAGAAAGGGGTGGGTTGAGCAGGAGAGAAGGAATGGTCGATAAGAAGGCTGGATGAAAAATGGAGCGGTGCCGAAGGAAGATGGAGGGGGAAGGGAGGAGGCAGGAGGAAAGGGGGAAGAGGAAGAGGAAGGAGAGGGAGGAAGTGGGAGGGAGGAGCATGGGGTGGGAGGGAGTGGGAGGGAGAGAGTGGGAGGGAGGAGGGGGATGGAGGGAGTGGGAGGGAGGGAGTGGGAGGGAGGGAGTGGGAGGGAGGGAGGGAGTGGGAGGGAGGGAGTGGGAGGGAGAGAGTGGGAGGAAGGGAGTGGGATGGAGGTAGTGGGAGGGAGTGGGAGGGAGTGGGAGGGAGGGAGGGAGTGGGAGGGATGGAGGGAGTGGGAGGGAGGGAGGGGGATGGAGGGAGTGGGAGGGAGGGAGTGGGAGGGAGGGAGTGGGAGGGAGGGAGGGAGTGGGAGGAAGGGAGTGGGAGGGAGTGGGAGGGAGGAAGTGGGAGGGAGGGAGTGGGAGGGAGGGAGTGGGAGGGAGGAAGAGGGATGGAGGGAGTGGGAGGGAGGGAGTGGGAGGGAGGGAGTGGGAGGGAGGGAGTGGGAGGGAGGGAGAGGGAGGCAGGGAGGGAGGTAGGGAGTGGGAGGGAGGGAGTTGGAGGGGGCTAGGGAGTGGGAGGGAGCTAGGGAGTGAGAGGGAGTGGGAAGGAGGGAGTGGGAGGGAGGGAGTGGGAGGCAGGGAGGGAGGTAGGGAGTGGGAGGGAGGGAGTTGGAGGGAGGGAGTGGTAGGGAGAGAGTGGTAGGGAGAGAGTGGGAGTGAGAAGGGTGCCTCTGATGAATCGACTGGTGTCCGTTATATCGGAAGAGGTTTTTAGTTGGAAAATATTGGAAGAAAAGGGCGAGAGAAGTAGTCCGCACTCACTTCTCGTCCTCGAGTCAACTTCCGGTCAAAGGGTCTTCATGATACCACTACACCCTTCACCGTTGACCGCCTCTACCAGACGTTTGGAAGCCTTCCGCTTCGATCGGAAAATTAAAAAGCTTCGCGTGCGGATAATAATGGAGATAAAACCCAACCAATTAATTACACAGAAACCCGTCGTTATCTTTTCTTCTGCCGTGTATCCGAAAAATAATTGAACTTTTTTAATGACTTAACTACTGAAGATAGTGACGTGCAATATAGGCAGAGTAAATACCCTAAAGAAACTGCATGATATCGAATACCTTGTTGCATTAGAAAGTTTTTCAACAACAAATAAATTGACACCTATAGTTATTTCCGAGTAATCACGCATTTCCTTCTTGATGAATTTCCTCTTGATGAGTACCGCTATGATTTCAATACAAGATATTGGAGGAAAACAATATATTTAATACTTATAGAAAATAATTACTTGTTGTCTTATACTCAAATTTACCTATCGTTTTGTTTCATGAATAAGGACGGCAAATAAAACTTGCAACGAATTTCGGTTCGGGTTGAAAAGCATTCACGTGACGTTTTAAAATGCATATCATCAGGAAAATCCTTTTCAGCCATCCAAACTCGGAAAAGACCGCACTGAAAATGCGGGAGAAATGGCCGTTGCCTTAGTAAGTATAGTAGTCGACGAGAGAAAAAAGTATTCATATCCTCTTTAATAATTAAAGTTACTAAGGGCTCTGCCCCTACGTGCAACGTGCGTCAACCCCGCCCTCCGCTCGCTCCAGGGATGTCGGTGCTACGCGTCACGAATTTAGCCTCGCATAGCTCGGCAAACTCAATCGTCAGAAATAAAAAGCGCTCGTGAAATTGTTTACGACAATATAGAAGCAATATAGACATTAAGCAATAGAATCTCTCCCTCTGTCCTCCCTATTTAAAATTTACTGTTGACGGACAAACTAAGGATATCGGATAATTATTATAAGATTATTACCCGTTTAAATTAAATGTTATGTTGCTTAAGACACAATAAATTCTAATTTTATCGGCAACAGATATTATCTAAGTTGCTGTAATCGTTATTCACTTTGATTAGAAGTTTCTTAGCATGGTCGTTCATATGTTTTATATTTACAATTAGAGGAAAATTTTCACGAAAACGTCAAGTCGATTTTTATACCTCATCCGCCTGTTTGGTTTTAAATTAAGAGCAAATCGATTGAAAACCCGCGGCCAACAATGCTAGTAACCCTAGTAACTTCTTTAATGTTAAACATTTGGGAAAACAGGAATATAAACATAAAATGTGAAAAATCTGATGTGGCCACCACATGACTTTCCCCATATCTGTAATATTTCTAAAGATTCCAAATAGGTTACATAATAATAAATATTTTAAGGAACTGCGAGAAAATTTTAGACTTCACAAAGAACAGAAATTAACTCAAACCATAGCCTTCTGATATTGGATATAGCCACAAAGCTCCAACAATTAAGAAAAGAAAAAGGAGCGTTACTAAGATTAAATAAGCGTCAATTGTTAACAAGTCGTCGGTAGGTGGCAGGTAAAAATATAAGATATCTTTTTTAAAATGCATCATATGGAAAAATGTTTCAAACAAAGGCTGTCGAAAATTAAATTTCCTACAACTTTTATTCTAGTTAATTTTTACAGTTATCAAATATTAAAGCAAATATGTCAAAATAACGGATAAGTGACAATTGTAAACACCAACTTCCGGTCGACCGATGCTTACCAAAAACTAATCAGTTCTTGTGACTTTCATAAAAATGTTATATACTATAAAATTTCGCGTTGACCTGATTAATAGTTTTTGAGTTAGAGCACCCACAAAAAACCTATCACACACACACACACAGACAGACATCATCGAGAAAATGGTCAAAGCGTGTTCAGGGGACCTCAAAACGTGTATTTCCGTTGAAATTTCGAAGTCGATTTTTTTTCATGAAAACAATACTTTCCCCTATACTACCTATGAAGAAAGAAAAAAGCACAGTTCTGCACTTTAGATTCATTCTAATTACATATGTATCAGTTAGATCAAGATGGAAAAGTGTATTCCATAAATTTGTATACACAGATTTCAAAGGCATTCTTTATGGGAAATACGTATGAAACGGTATCGAAAGATTAGAAGATTCTTGAATTTTTATCTCCAAAACTATAAGTCGTAATTACATGCTCTCGCGGACTTTTTTGTGTTAAATGATGTTCTCTATCCGAATATTTTTTAAATCCAGACCTAACAGTTCATATAAGAGCATGGGAGAGAAAAATATGGATTTTTAATTGATGTTTACCGATAGAATTGTCGTAGCGATCGATGTAAACAATATATGCGATGTTTTGCTCGAGATCTTCTCGAATTTTTAATTCCAAAGCGGACTTTTTTGTAGTAAATGTTGTCATTCATCCGAATATATTTTTAATCTATACCTTACAGATTATATAGGAGCTAGGGAGAGAAATGTGGTTTAATTGTTGATTGACGGATGCCATTCAATGAGATACAAGTGTAAGTTTATTAAAGTATTAGATGATTTAGCCCGCTTAACACGGGCTTTGTAATCAAACGGCTGAGATATTGAGCGTATTATGGAAGATTACAATCACCCTCTGAATTTGAACCCCGGAACTTTTTTTTAATTCGCTATCGGTACGCGATCATAACAATCCTACCAAATTTGGGTGAACTGGCTAAAGAAGACGGCTGAAATACTGAGCGTTACGGACAGAATTACCAAGTGACCAAGAGAATAAGGGTTTTATTATATTGATCAATGTAAAGTGGAAGTTCTAAATGACGGATGGAGTTCAAAATCAGAATTGGGCGATAAATTTTAATAAAAATCACCCATACTTAATTAAAATCTGTCCAACGGTTTAGGAGATGAAAGATACGACAGACGGACGGACGAGAGGTGCTCATAAGGCGTTCCGCTACTACTGCTTCGCTGGTATAGAACGCCTAAAAGAAAAAATCCCGTTGAATCGAACTCGGGCCTTTATTCTACACGACAAATTGTCAAAAACCTCATGTGGTGTCAATCTAATCAAAACCGAAATAATCTTCTAAATTGATGCAGCCGTTCTCGAGTTATTCGACATTATCTGAAATGTGAATGCATGTGACGTCAACATATGTGGACAACATTCAACACCGCGTAATTATTAATAGGATTTTTCACACACAAAAAATGCACGCATCTAGAAGGAATTTCCAATTATACGGCGAGCTATCAAATGATGAATTTGGATCGAGAACGGAAAATAACTATCTTTAAACTAACCAAGTACTCCTCCGTTATTACTCCTTTCTGTGCAATAGACTACGAAATTACCGGATTTATCCCGCGCGAAACGCTTAATCCTTCTTACTTATATTGCGCGCCTGCCCCTCTGGGAATGAATGCGTGGACTGCGCCTTAAAAAAGCATCAAACAAGGGGGATGGATGCCCATCTTTTGAGGTTCTTTTGGTGCTGGCGCCAGCAAAAAAAATCTCTGCACTGCAGCAAATTCAGTTTTTGTGGCCGAGGCATAAATTTTCGGCCAGAGGGACTCCAAAACGCCGCGCATAAATCTTGAGAGACTGGGAAAACTTTACTGGAACTTAGATTCGAATCGGACGAAAGGCCCTTAGGCCATAGGTTAGACGATCCGTTAGGAGGCAAAAGATGAGAGCCAAAGCGGAACAGCAACCAAGTTTTAAAGACGCACACGTAGCTGCCGATATAAACTCCCCTCTTACAATGAGGTCAAGGTGATTTATTATAGGTGTTTTCGCGTGTTTCGTCCTTGGAATAAACGTCAGAATAGCTCCCCTTCTCCGCCTTAAAATATTGGCTGATTCGGGGAATAAGGAATCGTACGAAGGGCCATTTTAACGTAATCGTCCATCATTTGAACGAGACCGTCTTATGTCCCGGTCACTTCTTTTTTGCTACTCCAGACTATGACGTAAAAACGTATTACGTCCTAGATCTTCTCGAGTGTTTAAAGAAGAGATTTCTCAATCAAGGTGAACGAACAGGTGCGGATAAAGTCATACGGTGGTAAGGCATCAGGGCCTCGTATTTTAAGATTTTAATTTATCCCATCCATTCTATAATGAAAGAACGTCCGCTCCAATTATTTAAACGATTATATGTTATTTTATAACCCCGCTAGTGATTGCTTTGCTCTACTTATCTTACACATACATCTTTTTAGGCGCACGGCTAATAGACGTATTAAACGCTGACAGATAAACAGTTCACAACGCATAAAAGGCAAAAGAGGTGGATTATTCCTGCTTAGAAAAGCTACCGAAAAGCATAGTGCTTAATTTCACGGACAAGGAAGAACTCGAATCCCCGTCCCCCGTTTCTGATCAATAAGCTTTAGACCTCTCATATCGTAACATGGCCATGCACACGAGTCACTCATGGTATTCAGCCGCGTTTTCGGAGATAAGCGTGAGCAAAAATATTAAATCGGATTGTTGCGATGCAAATTCGCGACATTTTTCACACGGACAAAATTAATACGGCGCAGTCGCTGGCGTCTGCTGCAGATATTAAAACAGCAGCAGTATCGGATACTAGAAAAGGGAAAAATGCTCGCTTTTTTCGCCGGATGGCGGTCTATAATCTCCTCTGAAAATTGGCAAGCGAGCAAAAAGGATTCGTGAGGATTTCCAGATTTTAAAAAAATTCTCGGAATATCATCGCCGGTTTTAAGGGATTCGAATGGTAAATGAATCGGAGATGGAAAAACCTCTCCTCCATGACTGTCGGCACGCGCTGTCCTCGAAAAATTAAAAGGCTTTATTTCAGAAAATCTTGCTCACGAGCACGCGCGACCTCGTTTTCGTTTTTTTTTGTTCTCGACGATCCGAACGAGAAAGCTTTTCCCTACTTCTACCGGGATAATGATGTTCTTATTTTTAAAAAATAAGCGTTGCAAACCACAATTTTTCCTCGGAAAAATTAAGCAGAATGTCTCCCTGCAAAATAGCAACGGGGGAAGAGCGAAGAGAAAATGAAAAAGAATCCTTTACACTCCCCCAATCTCTCCCATTCCGCGAAGTTTATATATCACGAAGATATATATATATATATATATATATATATATATATATATGCATGCATGCGCTGTAAGAGGTCCCGCGATAAAATCGATTATGAATATCAAATCGAGAGAAGGCGAGTTGAAAATTAAAAAAATAAAATAGAACTATCGGAAGCAATTTTGATCGAGCCATCGTGCAAGAATGAGAGAGCATATTCCTATTAAAACGTCTTTTATGCCGACGGTCCTCAAAATGAGCGTGGGCCGCGAGGAGAATACTGGGGAGGGCATTTTCAAAAAAATTGGTTCGATTGGATCAAAAATATTGGAGTGGCAATTTAGGGCAACGTGGCGGAAATGAAGACTTTTCCTCGAAGCGAATCCCGCGGGCGGAATCGGGAATTGGTGGAAATTTGTTCTTTTTTTACAAGTCTGGGATGGGGAAAGTTATTTCAGCAAAAGGGAAAAGGGTCGTCCTCGTGGTGTTGTAATTAGACGTGATGATTTCATCGAGTCAATGGTATAAAAATATTTATCGTTCGGATTCGGCATTAAAAATCAGAATTAATTTCATTTCAACGTGTTCCGAAAAATAAAAACCAGAACTTTTATGGAGACAATTAACGAACCCTGATGAAGTGTACCCTTAAGGGAACGTAATGAATGACAATTTTATTCGGAAAACCATTGAAACTCGTTTTGTTTAAAGAACGATCAAGTACATAAGAAAGTTTTTCGAAACAAATCGAGCGCTGAATTAAAATACGAATAATCGAAACATAAATCCTAGGTTTAAACACACCGTTTGATCCAACTATGAAAAAATAAAAAATATCTGAAGATCGGTTCCTTTTTCGTCGTTTCGACTTAGATAGGGCAGCAGAAACATTCATTCAACGTGGAAAGTAATATGAAGCCGCTAGCGACATGTTTTATTGCGGCGCGCAGAATAATCGCGAAAAGGATTAAAAAGAAAACTCTTGAACTAAATTGAAAATAGAATCAAATGCCTCTGGAATCAATAAAAAATTTAAAAAATAAGAAGTTAATCCAACTCGGAGGTTTAACACCGAGTTTCTTTATTATATTAATCGTTCAAATCCTCGGCCATCTTAATGTTGACCACTTAAACTCATAAATCTAATAGATTACTTTCCGAGGTAACATTTTACTGGAATGATCCTGTTCCATAGTATAATGTCACCTGTCGTAAATCGATTTTTTTCTTCCTTACTAGCTCATTTCACCATCAAATATATTTATTTTTCTAATAAATTTGAAAGCGTTATTCACATGCAAATCTCTACCTTTTAATACTTAGAATGTCCCTGTAAATTTACCTGCCACAAATTCTCATTTTTGTAGATATTTGATTTTGTTGCAATTAGACGACAAAGGACTTCAAAATAAAATTTTGATTAATGCGTAGCAAGTAGCAAAATACATACTTGTTCTTTATTTTAAAAAAAAAACATTTTAAGCGGAAATCAGTTTTTATTTCAAGTAGTTAGGTGCGCAGTAATCGCTTTCGATTAGGGTGAAAGTACTCCATCAAAATATAATTCATAACTATTAAGGATATGTAGGTTATGGATATTAACATTTGCATTAACTTTCCTTTAAGTCGGAATGGATACTACAGAATTTATTAGCGAGTTAGGGATCAATTTTTCTAATTAATATCGTGCAATCGGGATTTTATCTTAATTTTATGTAATTTAAAGGATATTCTACCTCGTTCTCATCAAAGACAATATAAGGTTAAAATTTCTATAATATAAAATATAAATTTGCCAATTACCAGTTTAAGGAATTATTACACGTACATGATTTGTCAAAAAAATTAGTATCTGTTTTCATTTAAAAGAAGAGATTCCCAATTTCATAAGAATAGGAAAATAAAAGGGATTTAAGGGATATAGGGGGGATACAGGGATATAAAATTATGCGCTAAGGATAACCGTTTTCTGGATATATAATTTTTTAAATCTTTTTCCAGGTTATGAATGGGTTAAGCAGAATCACACATGGTGGCTATGCAACTTTTAGACGGAAGAATTGATTTTAAGCGAAATTCCTCGAACAGGCTTTAAAAAAACCTCCGTTATTCCGTTATTTATATCGATTCCAACTTTAACGGTCTTGATAACCGGAGTCACTCTATCCTAACCGGCAAACGCTGACCATTCGATTAAGTCCGACAACCGTTGGCGCTCGGAGCGGATTAGGACCAATTGGAAGCGAGGCGTATCCGCACCTTAATTCAAACCCTCCCAATTAAAGGCATGCGTCTCCACTGGACGAGGAGAAACCAAGGCCGGCCATCGATCCCCAACTAACAACGCTTTCTTCTCTCACCCTTTCCCTCCACCCTCCTTCACCTTCCTTCTGTCTCCCTCGGGAAAAAAGTCCCTTTTTATCCTCTCCTTTTGCCTCTCGTTCCTTCAAAAAGCCTCCTCATCTGCGATTTCTCGCCCCATCCTAAAAACCTTCTTCCTTAAGTCCCTTTCACCGCTTATTACCTTCCATTTCATCCCATTCTTAGTTTCCCTTGCTTCCGCCCCGCCCCTCTATTTGCCTTATTCCTCTTCTCCAATCCTCCTTCCAGGTTCACTTCCTCTTCTTCCTTCCCATCACTCACTTCCTCCCCCGATCATCAATCTCTCTTCCCCTCCCCCTTCCCTCTCCCCCTTCCCTATCTCCCTTCCCTCTCTCCCTTCCCTCTCTCCCTTCCCTCTCTCCCTTCCCTCTCTCCCTTCCCTCTCTCCCATCCCTCTCTCCCTTCCCACTCACCCTCTCCGTTTCCCCCCATCCTCCTCCGTCTATAGTGGCTTGTAGCCAATTTTTAACAGCCCGTTAAGGATGAAACGTATGTAACCACCGAGTCAAGACAAAGAGAAATACGTTCACCTTTTCCTTTTTTATTTAATACTGGAATATCTTTTAAACGAAATCCCGAGCTCCAGTTTGAAATGGGTAACTTGGTCTAACGTAGATGGCGTAAATCCCGACTGTTTGAGACGCTGAAAAAAGAAACAAATCGTCAATCTCTCTTCTTTTTTTCCTTTTCCTCTCCGAGCCAAGAGGAGTTGCGTGTAACGAACGTTTTTTTATCAGCGGCGGTTAAGAATGGTCGGGGAAAAAGTTATGTCCCGTGATCCGCACGCAAATGACGATCTCATTTAATAAGAGTTGCAATAAGGGAATTGGGCAAGATACTTAACAAGTTCATGTTTAACTTTGGAGGGGGTATATGGAAACTCGTTCTCTCTCTCTCTTTTTCTCGCTCTCGAAATCGCAAAATCAGTAATTTGACCGCGGTTTTTTTATCTTTTTCTTTTGATGCTTGGTTCCTGCAGATGAACTGATTAAATTGAAAACAACGGTCGCGGTATGCAAGTCGAAATTAAATTTTCGCGCGAGACAAGTTGAAAGTCGGTTTCAACCTAATTTGTAAGACAAAAAATTACATTATAACTGCGTGTAATGCCAATGGGGCATTAATTAAAATAACGTTCGTTACGATGAGTGTAAAAATGAAGGAAACATTAATTTCGGCCATGTTTGATAAAATGGTATTTTGATATGATAAATGTAGAAAAAGAAAAACATTCTCTCCGGGGAGCATCTTCCATCAGATGAATTTCTAGCATAATAGACGAATACGTGAGGCATATGAAAGTACATATATTATTTTCGTTAATATATTGCGCTGTAAAATAACAATAATCATTAAATACTCGTTTCATATCAAGTTTTCTAGAAGCGCATAACTTTGCCTAACAGTTACTGGATTCCGCGATTATAATAAAAATCTTCTGCCAATTAATTACATGATCTCTTCTTTATATTTCTGAAATCATTTTTCTTTTCGTTGTTTAGGCATAAAAGTACAGGAATATTTCTCATTCCTCGTGAAGATTTTGCTAAACATATCGGAATGAGTGGTGTAACTGGTAGAGATTCGATGTCCTCCATAATAATGCCTCTTTCTCACCATTTCCTCACAAATATCACGCTTATCACCCCTCAAACACGTTGACAGAAAAAAATCAATCCGTTCAGACTAATGAATATATGAAAGTTAAAAATGTAAAAATTATCTAACTACATAGTACGAAATTCGGTAACATTAAATAAACGAGATTTTTTAATGTAAACATAAAGAATTACCTAATTTAAATGTGTAAATTCATAAGAAACTTATGCCTTTTTTAATTCAAACCAGTACCTTTAATTTCTATCCTTAACATTTCGAAATGCTCATAGAGAACGTAATTTTCTATTAATAGCCATAAAAAACTGTAATTGTAAAACTCTCGTTTGCCTATATCGTGCTCTCTATTTAAAAACCTTAAAATCTTCTATCATTACGATTTAAATTTCATTGATGAATATATTGATTTCGTGAGAAGACAAAAACTTTTAAATAAAACATTTTTTCTGAATTTTAACAATTTTCACGCGAACAAAATAATGAAGCAGTTGCTACGACAGCAGTTGGAAGACTATAATAATCGCGATATAATACCTTTCTGTTATACCATGATGAATGTGAGATAAAATTTGCATTTCGCAGAGAGCTTCGCAGTCCAGCCTGCAACTACAACTGGCGCCATCTTTGGAGCATCAAACTGCGGCAATGTTATCGATACTGGAAAGATACAAGTGGCACCAGTTCTCCATAGTAACCAGTCAGATAGCGGGCCATGATGACTTCGTGCAAGCCGTTAGAGAACGAATCCTGGACATGCAGGACGTGTTCAAGTGAGTCAATCTGTTTTAGCTGATGACACGCCATTTTTCGAATATAAATCTGACGATAGATTTACACTTATAAGTTAACGGATTTAACTATTAATTGCTTAAATACAAATAACTGATTTTAAAACAATTTAAGTAGAAAATTACGTGGGTAAATGATAAAAAAATATTAAATGCGGGCTGCATGTTAAATTTAATTCGACGTTATTCGTATCATGTTTAAGTATTTGATATAATAAAGATACGCCTTCAAATCCGTATTGATGATCAGGTTATCACAAATCCTTAATATCTTTCAAAGATATATTCCAAATGATACTAAATCATAAACCTAATTTGACATATTTAAGCAAAAAAGTACAATTTTACGTTTGGTTATTTTGTAAAAAATCTATCACCAGCACTCAAACCTGTATAAACCCCTTCACTTCCTGGTGACGAAATTTCCATCGCTTCCCTCCCAACCAAAACTTTCCCGTGCCAACTTACGTTCCGAGGTTATTTGGCGAACTACCCGCCAACATTAAAATTATAAAACTTTGATGGCCTACACTTAAGTGCGTATCAACAGGGGACTTGCCTTACGTTCGTGGGAGAAGCATGTGAGAGGGAGGTTTGGGAGAAGAAGTTCGGATCCTTCGCCAATACGCCCTGGACCTCTCTCTCTCTCTCTCTGGTGGAAGTTGAGAAACTTGTTTTTAAACTCCTCGCCTAATCACGTACTTTTTCATGCCTCTCGAAAACCTCCCAGATATTCCCCTCAAAAGAGAAAAGAAGTGTGTGAAACTGGCGGAACGGAACTGCGCTTTTCCAATACTATTCCATTTGATTCGTTTTTTTCTTTTCCCCTTTTATTTAAAAAAAAAGGTTCACCATCTTGAACGCTGTGCTGGTAACCAAGCCGTCGGATCTATCCGAGCTAGTCAACTCGGAATCTCGGGTAGTCTTGCTCTACTGTACGAGGGAGGAGGCGCTGAGGATATTGTCCGCAGCTGCGGACTACAAGATAACGGGAGAGAATTACGTCTGGGTGGCTGCGCAGAGCGTGATCGAGAACAGACAACCCTTGCCGCAGTTCCCGATCGGGATGCTGGGTAAGGAGTTAATGAGAATGTAATGTATTCAACCCCCAACCATTCTCCTTCTCTTCTCCCAGGATCCCTCGCTCTTCTCTATTACCCTTCTCCCGCGCAACCACACCCTTTCCGTATTATCGCCAAAAGCCATGAAGGCGCTCAAGCAACTTCACTTTCGATTCCCTCGAAACGCGCCAAATTACGGCATTCCATTAAGGGCTGCGCAGTCGAAAACGACCGCGCATTTTGAGTTACGACATTGGCCTTGATGAATGGCTCCATTTCAAATAATTCCGAAATTAATGGGGTTTTGTGCCGTTTTCATAAATCTTCAATTTTATACTTCTTTCGTCGAAAAGGTATACTTGAAATATAAATTACGGTAACTTGTCCTGATATATCCCTGCCACATTATACTTTTAAGATCGGAATTATAAAAACACATTAAAGGTTACTAGATTTATTCAAGCGCTGCGCTTTAACTATTATATTACGTAATGCTTTTAAACTATTTTTAGCGCAGCTTAAAACCCTTCTTCGTCGTTCAAATAAGCCATTTTTTCTAACGCGTTTGAAAATATAGCTACGGTAGATGAGATAAAGAGTTAAAGAAAAACACGGCAATGAATAGAGGCGTGGTAACCTGAGATTGTATACAATAAAACGCAGATATACTGTATACTCCAATCCAAGTCACCTTCATACCCCGCAAGTTGGCTACTACTCCTTTAAATGCACGGAATAAATTATAATAATTGCATTGTATTATATTGGCGATAAAGATACATAAAAAATCGAATCTAATAGATCCACTGTGGTATCTTTAAACATATGGTCTAATGGACAACATAAAAAGTTAAAGACCTAATTATATCTTAATCCAATAATTTAAAATGAATGTTTTATTTCAACTCCCCACATTCACATACGGAAAAATTTAGACCTAGTTAAAAATTTTTAAACATATTATTTTAAAATGGATGTTTTATTGCTACTCTCCACTGTCTCCTGCCCATCGCATATGGATTACTATCTCAACTTTTTCCATCGTCCTTCGTCCTCTTTAGGTGTCCACTTCGACACCAGTATGTCCAGTCTCGTAACGGAGATAGCCACGGCCGTCAAAGTGTACGCGTATGGAGTCGAGGACTTCGTCAACGACCCTCGTAACGAGAAGCTGTCGCTGAACACACAGCTGTCGTGCGAAGGAGCGGGAGACTCGAGGTGGAAAGTCGGAGACCGATTCTTCAAGTGAGGGAAATTGAGTTGCGACCGCACGGCACGGGAAATGTCGAAATAGCCTTTCTCTCCCCTTCTCCTCTATCAATAGTGCTCCTATTCCGGGTCACATTCTCTACGAAGAACTGATTTACTTCTCATAGAATATAATTTGTACGCATCGCTCTTCAGATCTTTATCCCTCGAGAGCGCTCAGACCTTTTATCACCTCCGAATATGTTCATGTTCAGACGTAAAAATAAAATATATTTTTGACTAAGCGGAGTTAGTTTCTAATATATATAATTTCAAAATACTTATTTATATGTACGATGAATTATGTACTGTTTCCCATTCCATTTACGTTAAATTAGACTGTTTTACTGTGATATTTTAAAATTAAAACATAAATCAACTACGAAACAAAGCTAGTAATTCTGTGCTAAATTTTAATCCGTTTGTAATGTGACCAACTTTTTAACTTCTCTTAAAGCAACATATCTAATAACAGTTGATTTATGCCATGAAAATCTCATCTGGATGTGACGATTAAAATTTTACATCCGCCTAAGAACAAAATTCTTATAAGCAAAGGAAAAGCTTAATTACCAAGCAAAACAATTACGTACGCAGAAGAAAACTGCTGATTAACTTGGGATATCCGCCCCTATTTCACCTTTTTTGATAATACAATCCAGCTTTTGAAGTTAAAAAGTTAGCGGTAAAACATTAAATCCTCATTCTCGTATTCATAATGAGTCTTGGGACTCCTGTGAAACAATGATCTAGATCTGGAACTATCAAACTTTTTACTTTGAGAGCCACAAAAAATATAATTTGCGGTACACACGCGGTATGTCTTATCCTGTTCATCAAAGTTTCCCTAATCTTTAGAGGAATCTCGATGAACAGGAGACTTCCGAGACTAAAACATACCTTTCTGTCGCAGGTATCTTCGGAACGTAAGTGTTGAAGGGGAACATGGGAAACCCAACATCGAATTCACAGCAGACGGAGTTCTCAAAGCGGCCGAATTGAAGATCATGAACTTGAGACCGGGAGTGAGCAAGCAGCTCGTTTGGGAAGAGGTGAGCGTCTGGATCCACAGAGAATCTTAGGTTAAAAAGGTTTCACGTCAAAAAGGCTAACAGTGATGTTAAGCCTGCAATGAAATTAACCTCATTACTTTTTTAACGACTGAAAAGTTCTTTACTGACTATTTCGATAAGTGCAGGGATACAATATCTAAATACGAAATAATATTCATATCATTGACGAGGCATTTGGTTTTCGTCTATAAGTTTTCGCCCTTTTAACTTTCGGTGTAATGCTTCCGCCTTTTGGAGGAGATACTGTAAATCGGTGGTGCCTAAACTTTTCTAATGGCGGGCCGCATCGGTGATAGCGAATCGTTCGGCGGGCCGCATTGGAAGTTGCAAATTCTTCGGTGGGCCGCATTAGAGTTTAAATTTGAAGTTTTCTATATATTCTGAGGTGCCATATAAGTGAAAATCAAGTCTAAATAAGGTTTTCGTGACTAACATTTCAATATATAAAGTTTTATTATCAACATTTCAAAAAAATGTGTGAATTTGTATGTTAAATTTTTCTAATTGCTTTTTCGCCCCAGCTTCGCGGGCCGCACAAAAACCCTTCGCGGGCCACATTTTGCCCGCGGGCCGTAGTTTGGGCGCCACTGCTGCAAATGATTGCCTTTAATCGGTTACATAAAGTATCGACCATATCAATTTAAAACATATTATGGTACAAATAATTAATGTTTTTCTTATCAATATTGAATCAGAAACCCGAACAACGTTGAATTGAGTCAAATAACTTGCAACTTTTTCGTACTTAAGTGTTTCTGTATACTCAGCATTATTTGTTCTTAACCTTAAACCCGAGCAACGTCCGGGTACTTCTGCATGTTTATTAAGAAAACGTAGTGACGCTGAAATTCCTTCTTGTTTGACAGAATGGTTGTTAAATCGACAGATGAACTTGAAGATTTATTTTCTGATCTCTATCGAAATATTTATACCTTTGAAACGATTCCTATCCATATTTGCATGCATTCCATTGCTTCCTATTTCCTTTTGCCCAGATCGGCGTCTGGAAATCATGGGAAAGAGAAGGCCTGGACATCAAGGACATAGTT
The DNA here is from genome assembly GCA_028673005.1 of Tanypteryx hageni. NCBI lineage: Eukaryota > Metazoa > Arthropoda > Insecta > Odonata > Petaluridae > Tanypteryx > Tanypteryx hageni. The sequence continues at coordinate 100,097,142 of CM054116.1, forward strand.
TGGCCCGGCGGGAGTCACACACCGCCGCAAGGCGTGCCAGAGAAGTTTCATATGCGCATAACGTTCCTCGAAGAGCCTCCTTACATCAACGTGGCGCCACCGGATCCCATAACGGGGAAGTGTTCGATCAACAGGGGCGTTCTATGCCGTTTTGCGGCTGAGACGGATATGAGCGGGTGAGTGAGTGAGTGAGTGAGTGAGTGCGGATTAATCTCCATCCTCAAAATCGGATAAATACTTGGTTGATCTTCTTTAATGCATTTTGTGCGAAATATATGGCAGTACAGGATATATGATCACACCTTCATCAAGTCTCGAGTTAATCTTTCAAAAAATGTCTTTGCTCATTCTGAAATTTATTCGTGAAATCACACATCAAATACAATTCCTCGAAAGTTAGTTTCCAAAAATAATGCTCGCAAATAAATTATCGACACTTTAGTCGAATCTGTAAGGCTGAATATTTGTGTTTCATGATTTGGAACATTTTCAATAATCTGAAAACAGAACGATATGGTGAAATATTTCAAAACATATCAGTTAATGTGTTTATGCATTGGAGAATAATTTATATGAATTCCCGTGACAATAAAATATTGACAAGAATCGCTTTAATATCTAGAGTGAATAGTAGTGAATTTTATGGTAAACCAAAAATGATAATGACCCTCTGAAAATTTTCTCTTTAAAGTGCAGCTCAAAATGAAGAATTACTTCCCTCTTTGTGGTCAGTGGGTACTTTTTAACTAAACTTTGATAACAAAGTTCATAAATAAAGATAAAGCTTCAGAAGTAATATTACAGTTGCAAAGGGAAGAAAGATGCAATTTAGGATGATGATAGTATTACATTAAATTGAGTAATACCAAATTTTTACGGGGACAATATCTGCTGAACGGTTTGACCAAGTGTATATTAGATGCATTGTAGAGGAGGAAGAGCAGCTTTAAAAAATTTTAAAGAGCTACACTAAATTTAGATGTACCTGTGAAGAAGATATTACCAATCAAATATATTAGGATGAAAGAAAGGAAATAGTGGAGATTTTAAGAAAATGTGACGTTTTTCGAATAAAAACCATGGCAGAATTATAAATCCGAACCTGGTATACAATTTCGCCTTTGAATAATATAATAATAATCACTCCTTTAGAAGATTCAAGACAGAATTATTGAGCTCGCCTTGCAACTGAAATCAAACTGATAAACCATTTCTCTCTAATGGCCATTAAAGGGTTTGTAAAACCATTTCTTAATCTCTTATAGCTACTGGAGAAAAACTATTTGTAAATTGGTGTTCTTGAACGCCCTGTGACGCACCTTCACTAACATAAGACCGTTTGGGTCCAGGTATGAGGGAGAAAAATTTGTAATTAAGCAAAATTAAGGCGACATCCTTATATTATACAGCAAAAGTAAATGAAATACTTCTCAAAAAGTATCTGATGAAAATAAGATGCATTTTGGAGTTATCCAACATCTCTGAAAATTTCCCAAGCTATGACTCAAACCTATCCCCCAAATGCGGGGTGGTACTGATAAATAACCCTAGAGGCGGCAAAAAATACTAAATACATTACCGGAAGGACAGAGATCAGCTCACCGGGAAATAAAGCGAGATGACGATCGCGATAGAGAGGGTAGAAATTTTTTGGCACGAATGGAAGCGCTTCGTGAATCATACAAAAGGAATCGAAGCGGTACAGCGCCTCCCATCGGCGAATTTGGGAAAGAGGGAGTTAAGCCCAGGGAATCCCTTGTTGTGTATGGAGAGAGAGAGAGAGTGGGAGAGCAAATTTCATTTCCTCCTCCACCTTCAACCAGACCTCGCGACCATCCCATCCCATAAAAATATAAAACAGTCAAGTACACCGCAACTTGTGTGTGAGTGAGAGGTGAGAGGGAGTGGAGGGAGAGACCGGAGAGATAGTAGGGGAGAAAGTGGAAAAGAGTAGGGGGAGAATGAGAGAAAAGAAGAGGAAGGGAGGAAGGAGAGATCAGAAGGTAAAAAGAGGAAGAGACAGTGAGGGAGAAAGGAAAGGTGGAAGGACAGAAGGGAGAGAGGTTGGGAGAGGGGAGGGAAGTGAGCGGAGTGAGAAAGAGCCAAGGGAGGAAAAGAAAGAAGGGCGGAAGAGAAAAAGGAGGGAGAAATGAGGGAGAGAGAGCGGAAGGAGGAAGAGGAGGAAGGGAGAGAGAAGAAAGGAACAAAGGAGGGGGAGAGAGAAGGGAGGGGGAGAGGAGGGGGAGAGAGCGGAAGGAGGGAGAAAGGATGGAGGAAGGATGGAGGGCGGGAGGGAGACAGAAGAGATAAGGGATGGAGAAAGAAGATATAAGGGAGGGAGAAAGGAGAGAAGAGGGAGAAAGGAGACAGAAGGGAAGGAGAAAGGGGAGAGAAGGGAGGGAGAAAGGGGAGAGAAGGGAGGAAGAAAGGGGAGAGAAGGGAGGGAGAAAGGGGAGAGAAGGGAGGGAGAAAGGGGAGAGGAGGGAGGGGTAAAGGGGAGAGAAGGGAGAAAGGGGAGAGAAGGGAGGGAGAAAGGGGAGAGAAGGGAGGGAGAAAGGGGAGAGGAGGGAGGGGTAAAGGAGAAAGGAGGGAGGGAGAAAGGAGGGAGAGAGAACGGAAGGAGGAAGAGAGGAGGAAGGGAGAGAGAAGGGAGGAACAATGGAGGGAGAGAGAGCGGAATGAGGGAGAAAGGATGGAGGAAGAGAGGGAGAGATGAGGGAGGGAGAAAGGAGAGATAAGGGAGGGAGAAAGGAGAGATAAGGGAGGGAGAAAGGAGAGATAAGGGAGGGAGATAGGAGGGAGATAGGAGGGAGGGAGAACGGAAGGAGGAAGAGAGGAGGAAGGGAGAGAGGAGGGAGAGAGAAGGGAGGAACAATAGAGGGAGAGAGAGCGGAAGGAGGGAGAAAGGATGGAGGAAGAGAGGGAGAGATGAGGGAGGGAGAAAGGAGAGATAAGGGAGGGAGAAAGGAGAGATAAGGGAGGGAGATAGGAGGGAGATAGGAAGGAGGGAGGGAGGAGGGGGGAAGGAGGGAGGAAGGAGGGAGGGAGGCGGGGGGAAGGAGGGAGGAAGGAAGGAGGGAGGAAGAAGGAGGGAGGAAGAAGGAGGGAGGAAGAAGGAGGGAGGAAGGAAGGAGGGAGGAAGAAGGAGGGAGGAAGAAGGAGGGAGGAAGGAAGGAGGGAGGAAGGAAGGAGGGAGGAAGGAAGGAGGGAGGAAGGAGGGAGGAAGGAGGGAGGAAGGAGGGAGGAAGGAGGGAGGAAGGGAGGAGGGAGGGAGGGAGAAAGGAGGGAGGGAGAAAGGAGGGAAGGAGAAAGGAGGGAGGGAGAAAGGGGGAGGGAGAAATGAGGGGGAGAGAGAGAGAGATCAGAAGGAGGAAGAGAGAATGAAGGGAGCGAAAATAGAATGGGATGAGAAAATGTAGGGTGTGTGGATGGAGAGAGTGGAAGGAGAGAGTGGAGAAGGAAAGCGGAAGAAGAGTTAGGGAGAGAAAGTAGAGGTAAAGCGAGGAGAGATTAAAGGGAGTGATTGGGACGATCGGAGAGGAGAGAGAGATGAAGAGACAGGGAGAGAATGAGAAATGAAGAGACCTAGCGGAATAGGAGTGAAAATAGATAAAGGTACGAATCGCTGAAAGGAGGAAAGGTAGAGGGAAAATAAATGAGAGCATGGAAAGGAACGAAGATGAAATACTGGACGGAATGGCGTATTACCGAGAAAGAGGCTGGAACCGGAGGGAAAATACCGAGGAGAGGAGAGCAAATGAGAAAATGGAGAATTGAGAGGGAAGAGAAAGAGTAGATGAGATGGAAAGGAGGATGGAATAATTGAGTGCGAAGAGATAAGGGAGAGGAGAGTAGAGGTGAGAGCTCGAGTAGATGTAGATAGAAGGGGAGGAGGGAGGGAGAGGCTTTTAAAAAAGAGAGGGAGTCAGCATCCAGTTCAAACCAGGAAAAATTTCCTTGAAATAATCACTGTACTGCGACAAGGCGGAGGATTATTAATGTTTACACCCAAACGTAATTAAAGCGTTCGAAATAAAAAACATTCTCTGCTATACACTGACGTCAGCGGGATTCGCAATGGAGAGCCGTCGGGGGTGGAGGAAAGCGGGGGGAGGGGGAGTGGATTTTGTGGATGGAGGGGCGACGCTCCCGGATGGTATCTCTATGTCTCTATATCTCTCGTCCCACCTCCAACACCATCACCACTGGGTCCTTTGACGCGCCCACAGCGCAACGGGCATTCATTTGGACATAAATTCTCATTTGGATTAGAGAAGTCTCTCGTTTGTCATTTTTGCGGCCGCCGTGGGTAAGCTCGTCCTTCCGCCCCGACATTACCGACGAAAACACGCACCGGATGCAGCGCTCTTCTGTTTTTACGCGCTCGCTGATTAGTCGTCATTGACGTCGATGACTCATTCCTTTTCATTTGCCCCTTTCCGTCTCTTGATGCTCAAAAATAGGCGACGCTTAGATGGTCGGAGGGACTCGAATTGGAGCGCATCTAGCGACCGCGGAACACTGAATGCAAAAATTCGCATCACCATCAAACCACGATGATTTTTTCTCCCGTCTACCTTACGAGTAACATTTTAGCGCCCATATTTTCAAGTTAACTGAATGCACCATTTCAATTCATGCTCCGTAAAAAATTAAAAAATAATCCATACATGGATCACTTGAATTTGACCGGTTTTAACGATATCTTCGTCGTTTAACACATTCACCGTCAAGCGAAATTCGAGAAACTAGTGCCATGTCAAAAATCTTTCCGTTTAATTGAATGAATAAATAATACAGCACAAAATTCTTAAATAGTACGCCTTCAAAGCTTTTTATGACAAATTATCTACAAACAGGGAAATTAAAATTGAATAATTAAGCGCGCTCTTAGTGTGTTCCATAATCCCACTTTCCTTAAACGCTCGTCGCCTTCTTTACATATTTTTGAAACGTCAGCATTGCTAAATAGCTGGAATACTTCACCTAATCGAACCATTTAAAAAACATGCCGTTAAATATTTAAAAAATTCGTAAAGGGCTTATGTCCAATAGCCGCAACAACGTTATGAAAAATCGAGGTCTGGAATTTTCTAAATATACATAACAAATGTTATATAACGTAAAAAAAGACAAAACAAACTCCCTTCAAAGAACACATTGCACATTCCAAGCACGATAGATTTGGTAAATCAAGCATTGGTGAATAAGAAACGGGACACTAGATGATTATAAACTACTTAGAATTAATAACAACCACAAATCGAAAATTAAACCTATCGAAGAGTTTACACATCTTCAAAAGTAGAACCACGTCCATTAACAGCGATATCGACCCTATTCCACGCTCTCCGCTTTATTTATTGGCAAAAAACAGCGCCGATTTTTTAGAAAAAGTCTTCGGGGTTTAACTTAAGCTGCCAACACCTCCTTCGGCAATAAAACTTCCGCTCTCTAAGGCACACCCCAGAACCCTTCCCAACGCGCACCCTCAATGGATACCCACCCAAGAATTCCTATCCCTCTTCCTTCCGCACACAAAAAGAAACAACAGAAATGAAATACTCGCACACGGGTTCTTTTACAATCTACTTTCGGTGAATTACCATTGACGAAGGCTTCATTGTAGCCGAAATGCACATCTGGTTTTTCAAAACTTTTTGTGGCTATTGAAGATCACTGAGAAGAGTACTTTTTTCAATTTTTTATACCTAAATTCTTATTCCTGAAAATTTTCAGTCATAAGACGAGGTCGATAATTCTCTATTGAATTAATCTAACCTATGGCGTAACTCCCGAGTAGTTCAAGCGCAGCTAGGTTTGCACAGGTCGATATTTTCTAGTGAACGGCAAAAGTTAATGTCAAATAAAATGAGTCCTAAACGCAAGCGATTAAATTCCCACACACTAATTAAAGTGAAAGAAACCTAAGCCACATGGTATGAAAACTGTTACCGTACAGAAATAGAGAAGCGACAGCAGAAAAGAGGAACAGCATTATTCAGAGCTCAATGTCCAAACCTTGAATGGGTATAATTTATGAAATCTTTACATGTTAAGTATAACTGAATTATAAATTTACAGGTATTTACGCTAAGAGGTAAAGGTATTACTCAATTTTGTTGTTTCATTTTATAATTTTTAAATAATATTTTGACATTTCTAAGACATAAATAGATGATTTCAAATCAATTTTTATATAATTATTTATTCGTAAATTAATCGAAAAAAAACTCCGCGCAATAATTGCGCGGATCTCAGCTAGTTATTATTAATCAAGATGGAAAAGTATACTCCATAAATGGAATACACAGATATTTCAAAAGCGTTATTAATGGGAAATACGTATGGAACGGTATCGAAAGATTAGGTGATTCTCGAATTTTTATCCCCGAAACTATAGTCTGGGGGACTATCTTGCACTTAATGTTGTTCTCTATCCAAATAATTTTTTAAATCTATACCTCACAGATAATATAAGAGAATGAGAGAGAAATATATGATTTTTAATTGTTGTTTGACGAGAGAACCGTCTTTGCGATCGATGTATGTAAACAAAATATGCGATGTTTTGCTCGGAATTTTATCAAATTTTTATCTCCAAAACTGTCGTAATTAAGTGGTCTCTGGATCATCTTTTAGTAAATGTTGTTCTCTTTCCGAATAATATTTTTAATCTATACCTTACAGATCATATAAGAGCAAGGGAGATAAAAGTTTGATATTTCATTGTTGCTTGACGGATGCCATTTAACGAGATACGAGTATAAGTTTATTAAAGTAATTATGCAAAGTGGAAGTTATAATTTTCAGATTCAGTTGAAAATCACAATTGGGTGATAAGTTTTAATAAAGATCACTCATACCTAATTAAATTAAAGTCCGTCCAGCTGTTTAGGAGATGAAAGTTACGACGGACGGCCGGACGGACCAGACGTGCCCATAAGGCGTTCCGTTATTACCGCTTCGCTGGCAAAGAACGCCTAATAATGAATAAAAATAGGAAAAACTGGGCAGGGGGTAACCATAACTGATGAGTCATTACACCAAGGATTTTCAGGGTTCATGGAGGCCTTCACCGTAGTAGCCAGGGGCGGATCCAGAAACCTCCCAAGTGGGGCGATCGCCCCAATTACCCTTCCCCCTTTTGAATCCGCCTCTGCCGATGATCCTATATTTTGAAAATTCCTACCCCTATTAGAATATTACTTTCCCCTGCAATACAGACAATCTTCAGTGTAGAAACGATGAATTTTGGGCGGAATGAATTTAAGAATGTACACTGCGGATGACAATAGGGTCGGTCGATTGCCCTTCCCCCTTTCCTCTCCCCCCCCCCCATTATATGCGCCACTGGTAGTAGATACTAGTAGTTGGTGCTTGCATACTGCAAGCATTTCATCTCACCTTGAAAAAACACTCATTTTTCCGACAGATATTTCATCATTACAAATATTCTTTTAATTCTAAATATTTAACCTCCGCAGCGATTTTCGTTTTTCCCACATGTAAAAATAATAGTTTAAAACAATCCCCAAATGTTGCAATTTTTAACATTTTACACTCTCTCCATTATGGGGTACTAATGCTACACATTTTAGCCAAACTTTAAAGTTGTAGCATTTCTAGAAGTATAATAATATTTTTCTAATTGTTTAAATTTAAATAATTTTTAACGGCCGCCACAATTCATATATGGTAAAATTGAAATGTTTATTTGTGCAAATTTACTATTCTCTAAATAATTTGAAAATTTCAGCTTCCTAGCTCATCCCGTAGTACCTAAACAGTTATCCATTTGTTTAAACTTTAAGAATTTTTAACTGCCAAACAAATTAAAATATCAAAATTTGTATATTCCCTATTTCGTTATTTTAGGAATTCTACATACAAAAAAAATTTCAACTTCGTAGCACATTCGGAAATACATAAACCATGAAAATTTGTTTAAACAATTGCGAATTTTTAGCGGCCGCATTGCTGCACTTTTTCAAAATTTTCGTTTTTTCTAGTCGGTTTTGCACAAAATCCTACCTATGAAAAAAATTTCGAATCTCCAGCACATCTGGAAGTGCCTAAACATTAGTATCCTCCTGTTATATGTTATATGTTATATCCTCCTCTGTAAGAGTCATCGATATATAATGATATGTATTACAAAGACAAAATTCTATTTCATCTTAAATTTTAACAATAAGTTTTTTCAAACTCCTATAGTTTCCATGTTGGTAAAAAACCTCACCAGGATCGTGATTCAAGTATAACAGTGCTATGAAACAAAAACTCCGCCATTTGGAAGAGGCCGCGAATGTTCTTAGGAATTAAGTGTACAAAATGCAAGAGTGAATATTTCTGCCATAAAATTTTATTTCCGAACCGTTATCATGAAATAGAATATCGATTAAGAATATTGTGTCCAGCGATGCGGATACAAGGGTTTTAATGGCGTTTTCTGCTCATCGGTGCACTTTTAGACTCTTGATAGCGAAAACAGTGGAGTATGTCCGCCAAGCGCATCTACGAATTCAAAACGTAGAGATTCCTAACAGGAATAAAAAATTTTATGCAATAAATGCAGATCCAAATTCCAACATATCCCAGTTCTCCCGTTTCGTCGCGCGAAAGACATTGAGGATTATTATCCCTCTTTATCTTAAAAGACAAGTTTAAACATTATTAATTTTATCATTATGTAATAATAACAAATGCATTCACACTACCTGTTATAACAGGTTCGAATCTGATCTCGATTCCTTGTAACTTGTTGACAAATTAGTGGAAAATTCAGAGACAAAGGCCATTTTTCTAGGTTGATTCATTGAGATTATTGCGCAAATTCCGTCGAGTTGCGTCCTTTCTCTCAAAAAATAAACAGAAACTAAAACCTTTCAGGTCAAACAATCGTACGACAAAAAAGATTATATTATAAGAAAAATATAAAGTTCTTCGCCCGTAATGGAAAACCCGAGCTTCGGGTGAAATACATCAATATTGACACTAAAATTTGACCATTCTGCTTCCTGAAGCAGAAAAATCATGAAAAATTAAGCAGTACTCACGCCATGATTCAGTCGCTCGAAAGCTGTCCCATCATCCAAAATTTAAATAATAACGGGAACCATCATGGACCCGTTTAAACTGATGTGTAACAGGTGAAATTTTAAGTAGAATCCAGGAATGCATTTTGTTTCAAAATCTTGTCTAACTGGACATTAAAAATTCTTTCGATAAAAATTAATATCTCGTGTAATGTTAGCATCGGTTTTTATTTCATTGGAGGCATTGAAGGACCACTCAGCTGAGAAACAATTATAGCGTGAAAATCCGTCTTATGTTAAATTTTGTGTATGATAGGTGCTCATTCGGTGTTAATACAATCTTGACGAAAATCCCTTCTGAATCATTTATATTGCTCTTTAAATTCATGCGATAACCTCTATAGAGACATTATTTCTCTCCAATTTGTACATTAAAATTTATGGTTACGGAATAATTATATTTCTTTGAGCAAATCCTTGCATCTTTATAAATAAAAACCAAAATTGTCATTAAAAAATAAAATGAACCGTTTAACGAAAATCTAACTTATAATTTTTGAAAACAGCAAAATAATTTAGAAGGATTTAATGGACATAAGTGGTTCCGGTAAACAATTTTATTTCAACTCATAAATCGGGAGAAAAATTTTATACTTCTATAATCCTCGGAACAATTTTGACTGATTCTAAAAATGCCCGAGAACTGATCTTAAAAATTTTCAGCGGACTTTCTCAAGCTAAAGTAAGATAAGAAGTCCAAACCAGGACTAATACAGGCTGGTTTCCCAAAGTTGACGTCCCGAATTGATTACTTATATTGGCAAGAAATGTTTCAGTATGTGTTAGTCATTCCGAGGAATTGTAATACCATAAATATCAATTGTAATTAATAGTTTATCAATGATAGAGAAAAATTGGAAAAAAATTAAAATAGCATTATCAGGTTTAAAATACTAAAAGCAATGTCAAAATCTCATTCTGACATTATATTTTGCATGTATTGTTTAAATAAACTAATTTAATAAATGTTACTGTTTATACGCCAATATGACTGGATCAACTGTCCATTGCTGAAGAGTAGTCAAGCGGTAAAGAAAATAACCCATTTGTTCACTCGTCTATGCTAAAGCCGAGTTCGGTAATAATCGTCTCTATTGCAACAATCCGATAAAATGCGATTTAAAACGCAAAAACTCTGTTTTTGTAGAAATTCAAGAAAATACGATCCATTATCAAAATTCGGTGACAAGAAATAGAATTTACATTCTTTTCCCCTTATAACAGTAGAAACCTCGCTCCGATATCACAATTTTAAGATATTTTAATATATTAAAGAAAGCATCTCTGCACGATGGATTTGAAATTTCCTATGTAAAACAAATACGGAAAAAATTATCCTGGAATCGAACCCGGGACTTCAATCTTCGCAAAATAAAATACAGACAGGAGGTGGGCCCTGGCGGTATGAGCCTCATACCAAGTTTTATGGTGCAAAGTTGTTAGTAGGGGACACACACACATACACACATAAGGTTATGTTTCCTTTGGAAACCAGCCTAAAATGGTCAGTAGATATATGCAACATTTCTCGAGGTTCATTACGTAAATAGTAAATTTACATAGCTTACCTCTTCAGTTGAATTACTTTTAAGTATATTAGGTAACGAATTAATATATTTAGGACAGAATTTTAGTAAAGTGCACATTTTCCCTCAATTTACTTTTGATGACTCTTTCAATCAATTATACCATGTAGTATGAAAGATTTTTTCCGAACAAACTTTTTCCTTCAATTGGGTATCTTGTTCCAGAAATACGTCCACTCGCACGGAATTGCAAATAAAAGTTCCCACCAAAGACTGGCCTCTGGGGATTTGTTTACAGCGCTAATTGGCAGTCAAACTTCTTCTCGGAGAGCGGGGTTTTGATTTCAGCGTCTTCTTTCCCAGGACCCGAAATGAGATCAAAAGCACCAATTTTACCTCCCTTAATTTCTTTCTCTCATCTCACCTCCTCCATATTAATTAACTGGGGCGATTTAATTGCCTTCAGGGAGAGAGACGAGAATGGCGGGACAATGATCCTATCAACAAGAACCGGGCGAGGACCAATCGAGGAGATTTGTTTTCCGTGCACCATTTGTTTTAGGGAAACGCTCCCTTGGCAAAGCCCCGCATTCGTGCCGGCGAAGGGCAGTTGATGACAGGTTGTTTAGGACTGGGAATTTGAGAGGGGAACGCAACGACAAGTAAGTTAATTGGCTTTGGAGAGAGAACGGAAGGCGAGAGAGAGAGAGGGAGATGGAGAAAGAAAAGAGCGCTCCCAACCCGCTGTAACTCAAACTACCCAGCTCCCTCAATTTCTTTACACGTACCCATCTTCCACCGTGAACACCCAACACAGCGTTCAGTCTCCAACCTTGCCTGCCTCTCCTTCTTGCCTTTCATCCTATGCAAATAAATACCACCTGACACCCTTCCATGTTTCCTGCGGATTTCTCCTCCTTTCGTATTGTCATTCCGCCCCCTTCCATCCGTTGCTTTGCTACCGCCATGCAAATCATTTTACCCTTACTCTCACATTCTCCTCTACGCACTCCATCTTTATTTAACCTCTAACTACTGAGGTGCGGTCTGTTAAACACCATCTGTCAAATTGCCCCGCTACTTAGCTTCTAGTCAGCTTACATTTTACATTGAAATAAAGTGAATAAGTGTTTTTTCTTTTGATTGCCACAGAATCCTCGTGACAAATTATTAAACAGGCAAAATCCAATTGTAGATATAGCTGGAGAATAAATAATAATAAAAAACAATAACGATCTGGAAGACCGCACCTCATTTGCAATGTGATCATAATTTCACCTACTAGTCAAAGGTTAATACATAAATATCCTCATAAGTATTTCGTGCTGTTAATATAATGTAACTTCCAAAATTAACTCGCAACATATACGTTATTCTTTGGGTATTTTCTAGTTAATGACTTTTGCTTTGCTATATAAAAGAATTTAGTTCAAATATCAATTAATACTGTACAAACAGAGAGTTTCTAATCATTAACAACTAAAATTAAGATGGTCGAAACAATGAATTCCTTTCCGATTTTATGAATCCCTTTGGTTGTGCGTCAAACAACAATCTGATTCAAAATATCAACAAAAATCGTTCAAATGTAGCTCTGCATCCTCAAATCTAACTTGCTAATCTTAACATTATTTTATTTTATCATATTATGTTATAATTATCTGAAGGACAACTCGCGCTATGGGTACTTCATCATCATCACATAAACCTCCAAACTCATATCCAACTCCTACCGGAAATATTTTACCATCTTCCTTCATCTTTCAGGCCTTCGCAACACTTCGGGCAACAACCGAACAAACACAACCTACCAATACACACCTGCAAGCAAAATGTAAAACCGAATCAACCGAACACTCTTCAACGAGCGATTGAGGAATGTGATGAAAAAAATAAATACGAGGACTTTATATAGAGTAGTGCTTCTCATACCCCAAGCGGCGTGCGTACTAACATCTTGCGGTGGATCGTCTGTTCGAGAACAGCTCCGCGTTTACTATAGGGGCTTATCGCCATTGAACCAGTTAGTATTTATTTCAGGACACCGAACCGGAGCTGAACTGTAAAAAAATCTCTACCGCTCAGTTATACTCAATTTTTTTAATTTCCCTCTCATTTACATGTTGAGCCGCCGCAAGATCCTAAGGCATCGGTGCAAGACAAAAGAAAATGATAGACTTCATCCTTCCTGTTATTCTTCTTCAGTGAACTGCTTTGCTAAAAAATTACGGTTGATTTTCAACTAGGTACCATACGAAATAACCTGCTCAGTTCTCTCCAAAGTTCGTAGAATGAAATTCGATGCACTTGACTAAGGAAAAAATCAATAATAATAAACACCCGAGTCCTTGCCGAGCGTATTGGTTTCAAAATACCCAGATAAGCATGAGTTTGCTAAGCTCAAGAAGGAAATAGTTGGAAGCAATATTTTTTTAGACGGACCTCTCCCAGCTAGCTGTAGTTAATGTGGTCTAATTTGGGTTTGACAGTAAGAAGGGGAGGAGCGGCTTTGCAAAAGCACACAAAATTATGCACCATAATACGCATATCATGGTTGCAAAGGTTTTTACTAAGAATGAACGGAATTAAGACAGCCCAAATTTAATGGAAAAGGAGCACTAAAAGATATACAGTTACACTAGTTGGTCTTTTTACAAGTATTTGTGTTGAACTGTTCATATCAATTTTAACCAAATTTAAAATTTGTAATGTACACAAATATACAAAACCATAATAGCATATTTGGACCGGATCAACCAAACAAGGATGCAACATTTGCAAATTAAACTCTTTCTGTAATTATGAATTTGGAAGGAATTGGCTGAACGAATTTCAACTAAATTTTGGATTAAAGATTTTCACGCAATACCATAATGAAATCACGATGTTTAAAGTGGAGCTAAAGAGCAGGGCTACCACAATAAAAAGTAAAATAATATTTCTTTTATGTTTCTAAAGAAATGACCGCAAGGACAATCCAATATGGTATACCTATATAATCTTCATATAAATAAATAACAAAAATAGCATATTTCAACCGGGTCGACTAAACAGTGTTGCCACAATATCAAGGTTAGAATTTTTCTGTAACTATGAATTTTGAAGGTATTAGCTGAACCGATTTCAAAAATAAATTTCGTTTGTAGGGCGAGTATAGAATTGCAAAACGAAATGAACATTTGTAGAACGAATCTAAAAGGCAGGGCTACCACAATATAAAGAAAAATAATTTTTCATTATACATGTATTTGCATAGAACTTTCTGCAAGGATATTTAGACGAAAAGCACTTCAGTATCAAGGAATACCCGTGTACAACCATACTTGTTAAATTTCCATCAGCCCATCTCCAATGATGACATATCCTGATTACACTAACATTAGTTTCGATCGATTTCCATTAAACCGAAACTAAAAAAAGGGGGCAATCGAAAGGAAAGAAAAAACGACGTCTTCCTACCTTAGGTGCGGCGTAAATTTTCCAGCGGAGGGAGAGGAGGGGAGGATGAACCGCTCGCTCCTTTCATTTACACCGTCAAATGAATGCCACTAGGTTGTACAAAATGCGTGTAATATCTAATCAAAATCTATTTAGATAACTTATGAGCCAGAATAAATAAAGGAAGCCTCGTTATTTACATAGATTAAATCAGACTCCACTTTGTGAAATCATTCATCAAAATCACAGAAAAAATAATTCTGTAATTTCCACTTTTCGTAGAAGTTACGGAACTACTTTTTCAACCTGGTGAAATTTCCATTTAAAACTAATTATTGCTTTCAGATTTTAGGGCCTATTATTCATCGATGATAATTTTATATTCTATTCGAACAAATAAAACTATTATCATTACAGGACACAGTAGTTGTGCTTCAGGTGAATGAAAATGCCATGATCAATTACACGTAAACTGATAGAAGAATAATGCATGAGATTATGTGGGCATCTACGAAAGCAATTACCCGCCATAAAAGCCAGTTGTTAGGCCGTCAATTTGTAGAGCTCCACAAGGAATAATTGTACGTCAAATTAAATTTAAACAGGCATTAATAGTTGCTTACTTGACACTTTCTACAAAAATAAAATTTTCATAATAACAGGGAAACCTTTTCCTATTATTTAATTTTCCCTTGGTAATAAATGGGACTCCAGTCTCTACGAAAAGAGTTTATAGAAGAGAGCAAGCAGCCATTTAACCATGCTTAGGCTGAGTCATGTGCGTAGACGAGGAAGTGAAACGAACTCGGAATCTCGTCTAGCAAATTGCCAGAGTGGAAAGTACTTCATTAGGGGCAAATCATGCCGATCGCTTTCAGGTCAAAAGAAGCAACGACTTGGGCCAATTATATTAAGCAAATAATTACTATCTGTCAAGAGGCCGTTCTTAAGGAAAATATATTTGAGGAAAGAATAATGACCGATAGGAGGTAGACGTATTAATTCGAGGTAAGAGATATATTAACAGCTTAAAATTCAAAATTGGCGTTGTCAAGTAATTCCTGAAAATTTTATCGAAAAAGAGTGGAAAGTGTTTTATTTATAAGCTTAATTTTGAAACAATCGTGTCCGAATAACGTATCATAGTTTTAGTTTTTCCCACTCTATGGAAACGGCGCCACTTCAGGCGTCGTGGATATTGTTATTTTGATTATTCAGATGTGATCGACACTTTTTCCAAATTAAAAGCTAGCCGAGTATATTTTTTTAATCTTCTCTCTTTTCCCTTTTTAGGCGTTCTTTACATGCGAGGTCGCGGAACGTGTTATGGGCAGGTCTGTCCGTCCGTCTGTGGACGATTTTTGATTAAATTAATTATGAGTGATCCTTATTAAAATTTATCGCCATATTATGATATTGAACTGCATCCTAGAATTTCCACTTTACATAAGCACAGTAAACTTTTACTCTTATCTCCTTAAATGGCACCCGTCGAGCAACAAGTCATATTTTTTTCTCCCTAACTCTTAAGGCGCGTTTACACTATGCGAGCACGAGCGAACGAACACGGGCGAGCGAACATTCGTTCGTTCGCTCGTGGAAGGAGCGTTTACACTAAGCGAGCATTACTGCGAATGAATTCCCTCGCTTGATGATTCGCTGGTTTCCGCGCTGCTAGCGAACATCGGCGAGGGCGAACGAACTCGTTCGTTCGCTCTAAATCATCGAATCTATTCGTTCGCTCGTGCTCGCATAGTGTAAACGCATCTTTATATGATCAGTAAGGAATCGAGTAAAAAATTTCTTCGGATGGAGCGTAACATTTAACACAAAATAGCTCGCGCGACTACATAATCATGACTCATAGTTTCGGAGATAAAAATTCGAGAAAGCTCAATCATAACCACATATTTTGAAATTTACAATTAAATTTTTTTAAAGATTTTTTAAAAATGAACTCCTAAACTGTACGAATCAATATATTTTAGAGGTAAACAGTTAAAAATATATACCCAACTTTACGGAAAAATTTATTCTCGCCAGTGCAGTGACTTGATATCTCAAACAAATGTCTGATGGTTTATGTGTCTCACAACATCGACAGGGACCAGACTAGGAGCACACACACACGCACTCAAACCCAATCGCACAGATCTCTAAAAAAAATTTAATCAAGGAGGTTATTCTATATATGCATTTCAAGAGCGAAGCTCTCATCATCAGTAGATGATAGTGAATCACCATCCTTTCTCTCATATATCACATATTTTGTTTACATCGATCGCTAAGACGGTTCTATAGGCAAACAACAATTAAAAATCAAAATTTTTCTCTTCCTAGCTCTTATACGACCAGTAAGGTATAGATTTAAAAATTTGTTTGGACAAAGCAATACATGTAACAAAAAAGTCGGCAAGAGCACATAATTACGACTTACAGTCTCGAAAATAAAAAGTAGGTTGGTCCTGGGGGAGAAGAGCTCGTGAATTAAAATAGTTGGAGAACCATTGCTATAAAGGAAGCCAAAAACGTAAGCAGAGAGTTCGTAAGGATTCTTCTACCTTAAAAAAATGATCAGAAAACGTATCATTAAATTACGAATGAAGTTAACGGATAGGATACGGTTGCTCGAACTGCGCGCTTCAAAAGGACAAAGGCAAGACGCGATGGCACCAATCGCGTGTAACTGAATTCAATTATGAAATTAATTCATTCGTTGAGCCCATAAAGATATTTTTAAAATGAAAATCAAATGGATACGAGAATACATTTTCTAAAATAATAACTGAAAGCTTCGTTAACTGTTGGGACGATAAAATAACCACGAGGAAGAAATTTATTCTTGCAAAAGATAAAGATATTTTTTTGCTTAAAATATTTTACGGGATTGGGATTGGAAAGAATATTCATAGTTTATCTAGGCAAGGAAGAAATAAAGATTACAAAATTGGGAAAAGATATCTTTCCGATATTATAAATCTGACGAACCGGATAATGTAAACGCGAAGAATAAATTAAGACTAAAAAAATAAAAAATCACTCGATGACGCAAGAGCCGAAAATGATCAGCGGAAATAAGAGTAATTGGACGAATGCGGAGAGAGTATATTGGAAGAAGAAAGGTAATCGCGGGAGTGGGTTTCAGCAGGAAAAATAGAGAGGTTGGAAGAGAGAAATGGTGAGGGAAAGAGGAAGAGAATAAAGGGGAGAGCTTAAAAGAGCGCGGGGAATAAGGAGCGGGCAAAATGAAGTGGGGCAGGAACAAAAGAGAAATTAATGCCAAGAGGAAGACATGGTTCGCTAAATGACGCAGCAGCGGATGAGGGGGATGGGGGAGCCTTTAAGAGAGCATGCCGAATGGAACGGGTGGTTGAGTGACATAAAGAGAGTAGGATGCCTCGGAAATGAGCAACGAATCGAAAGAGATGCACGAAGAGGCCATTTAAATACTTTGCGAGTATTTTCTCATTCTAGACGTAGTATTCCAAGCAATTCGTGCGCTCTATAACTATTGAAAACCATTTTCTTTTTTCAGATTAAACGAATACGGATGCATTTTATTCGGCGGGTTACATATTCAAAATGACGATTAATAGAAATTATCGCTGAAATAATTTATTTTAACATAATGTGTATTCTAGAATATTTATCTATATATAAGTATCTGACATAAATCTACTCCTGAGCAGTCCAAAGGTGAATTTTTTTCAACAAATATTAGCATCAAGGTTATCCTCACGCTCATCAAGTCAAAAGAAAAATTTTGGATTTAACAAAGCCTTCTTTCGATAGTTAATAAATTTCTGTTTTTAAGCGTTTTTCTAACTTTTGTTTATAATTTTATTTTTATAATATTTGAATTTATTATGAAAGCTTTCCAGCTTAATATATTTCAAAGTCCTCGAAAACATCTCGCAACTTGACGAAATAGGAGTCAAAAATCTTGAAGAAAATATACGTCCCATTAAAAGGAAGTATTTTTTGTCAATGTAAGAGTTTGAACAAGAAAGCTAAAATTAATGGTCGTGGCTGTTTACGAACGAAGCCTGCAGCGAAAAAGCGGCCGACATTTCGATTAATTCTTCTCGCGAAAATTAGAAACACGCACGATACGAAATAATTCGGAAGCGCAAGATATTTTTCTCTGGACGGAAGATGTCTGCGGAAACCTTGTCATTACTCGATGAAAAATGAAGCGTGTTTTTCGGTTAAATAAAGATGTTAGTCACCATGGCTTCTCATTCTAAATTCTCATTTATTAGGTTAGCAAGTAAGTACATTAAAATGAGTATCTAGATAAAAATTCTGAGGGCAAATCATCGAAGATTTTTAATGTAATTAATTTATGCATTTTATGTAAAGTAACGCAAGTTAGCAACAATGTTGTCGAATTTCATTTGTTTAATTCACAACACTTGAGGGAATAAAGCTTAACAAGAGTACCCAGCAAAATAGTTCCATAAAATTAATATACTCCGCGAATGAAAATAAGCGTCAATCGACAGTTCCAAGAGTTGAGTCTGATTTTTGTGTAAGCTTATGTTTTAATAGAGAAAATGAATTAGAGAGACTTTAGCCCGCCCCGTGATCTATTTATCCGAAGCGTCTTTTGGCCAAAATATTCAGACCTTAGTTTTCTGCGAAAGGCTTCCACCTCGGTTCATAGAGAACGGCTGAAACAAAGGGACTGCGCTGGCGATGATGACGACCATAGAATGGCATGAGAAGTACGTCATTCAGAAGTTTAAAAGAGGAGGATCATCAAGCGCACATCTTAGCCTCACTCGAACTCCATTCAACTGATCGGAAGCACTCGAGGAATCGCAAAAAACACGCAGATAACTAAAGAATACGAACCATGCCGATTTCGGTACTATTCAAGTCGGTGAGTGCGATTCCAAATAGCTTCTTCATTATTCATCAAATAAGAGCGATAGTAAACTTAAGTGCAATAAGAGGACAGGCAACTTAGAGAGTAATAGGGTCGCGAGTTCGGCAAGTAGCAAAGTTTCCTATGATAGATTTCAAAACCTCTGGCGCCTGTGAAAGTGGAGAAAGAGGAGTATTGATAGGATCTATAATATTCTTTTTGCGTATATTTTTTTAAAAATAGGCATCTGTGAAAAAAAACTTTAATCGAGTTACTTATGTTAATTTTGAGTAAATCATGTCACAATACGAATAGACATCGTCCCATAAAAGCTGCAGCAACAACTTAACCTATGTTCTCATTGTGTATACATCCAAATCTTTATCCAGAGTTTATTTGTCTAAAGATTCCTGCCGTTTAGAGTAAAATGAGGACATACACGATTACCCTCTGTAGCAAAACACAAAGAACTGATACGTTACATGGCGGGCCGCATCGGTGGTTGCTAATCTTTCAGAGAGCCGCATTGGAAGTTGCCAATTCTTCGGCGGATAGGATTCGAGTTTAAATCGGAAGTTTCTTAAATATTCTGAGATGCCATATAAGTGAAAATCAAGATTAAATAAGGTTTTTATGTTTAACATTTCAATATTAAAAGTTTTATAGTCAACTGTTTCGGCCGTTTCTTTGTAAGCATCCATAATTCAGAAATAAAGTAACTTATTAATAGTAAATTCCTCCTGATGATGACGCAAAGCGTCGAAATCTAGATGGAGTCCATCTAATAAAAGTATTGTAGGAATTTACTAAGTTACTGTATTTCTGAATTAAAAGTTTTATTATCAAAATTTTCATTAAAATATATGAATTTTTGTGTTAAATTTTTCGGATTGTTTTTGTGCGTTCTTTGCACGAAGTGAACGCATACAGGGGAGGTAGTTTCCGTCCGTCCGCAGGTTAAAACTCGGAAACCGCTGGACATATTTTGATGAAATTTGGTATTGGGGAGTTTTGCTAAAATTGGTTGACCGATTCCAATTTTGGTTAAAATCGGACAACAATTACGACCCCTTTACATGACCTACATGTAGTTCCTTTGTTTCAACTCGGGAACCGCTGGACGTATTTTGATGAAATTTGATATTTGGTAGTTTTTCTGAAATTTTTCAAGCGATTCCAATTTTGGTTAAAATCGGACAACAATTACGACCCCTTTACATAATGACCTACAATGCTCCTTTGTTTCAACTCGTATCCGCTGGACGTATTTTGATGAAATTTGATATTTGGTAGTTTTGCTGACATTTTTCAAGCGATTCCAATTTTGGTTAAAATCGGACAACAATTACGACCCCTTTACATGACCTACATGTAGTTTACAATGTTCCTTTGTTTCAACTCGGGAACCGCCAGACACATTTTGATGAAATTTGGTATTAGGGAGTTTTCCTAAAATTGGTCGACCGATTCCAATTTTGGTTAAAACCGGACAATAATAACAACTTTACATAAGGACACATGTATTTTACAACGTACCTCCCTAGATTCTCGTTAAATACTCATCTGAGCAAAAAATATTGAGAACATTGTGAAATCTCAAAGAACGCATTTGGAAACTGTGTACTCCGACATGGAGTACACCTTTCCAATCTTGTTTATCATAGCTTCGCGGGCAGCATCTAGCCCGCGGGCTGTAGGTTGGACACACCTGCTTTAAAGTAACAATTCTGAACATATTACGAAATTCACTATTTATGTTGTCGCAGATGACTGTTGAGATCACGCAATAGGTTAGATATCTCATTAACGAATAATATTAACTTAAGAGATTAAAAGAACGTTTCGAACAGCTATGGTGAACCATTTCGTGTAATGAATATTCTACAAAAACTAATATCGGTGAATGTCGGATAAGGGCCGGATCTACCTTCTCCGAGGCCATGCCCCAAAACATTCAATAGAGCCCCTTGCATAATAAATTTAGGTATAAAGGTATAGCGCATTAGTTGTGCACCTGTAAATTATTTATTTTTCCTTTTTTCCACAGAATATTTACGCGACCGGTTTCGGTGAGTAATCACCATCATCAGGTAACAAGCATTCAAAAATAGGCAATATATACATATAACAACAATAGAGAGGTGAGGATAGGGGGAAGGAGACTGGTTAAAGGAGAGAAGACGGGAGGTGCACGAAAATAGGAGTCAACCTTTGAAGAGTTGACGGATAAGAAATTCCACGAAAGGTTTAGATTAACGAAAGCGGCCGTACTTTCTCTGTTGGGAAGGATTCGTCACCACCTGGAATATCCAACACAGAGAAATAAGCCTCTTTCGTCAATGAATAGACTTTTGACTGCGCTATGGTTTTACGCCACAGGAGCTTTCCACATATTGAGATTCGGCCGATATTAACCGTTCTACTGCTTTGCGCGTCATCGACGAGGTATCAGTTGCATTTAGTAAGCCTATCACAGCACTTCGTCCATTTCCCCAATTCTATACCAGAACAAAGAACGGTTATGGATGGGTTCCATGGGATTGCGAACTTTCCCAGTGTATTAGGTGTCATAGACTGCACACACGTACGAATAAGGTCACCGGATCCACTTAACTGTCAGCAACGTCTTTCCTAGTTTTTCTCATTACGTTTTCGTAGCACGTCTTTAATTGATTACATGTTCTATTTGTGACACCTTCAAAACCATAAAAACTTATTCATTTTAGTTTTGGTTTTATATGAATTATAATAGTTTAGTGGTTTAAGGTAAATATTGGAAAGTAAAAGTATTTTACTGAATTATATATTATACTATTATACTATTGCTTTGTTTTTTTGAATTATTTCATTTAATCTACATGCTTGTGAGTGTCGCAGATTAATTATGGCAGTATTTTTAAAACTTGAAACCATTGATATAAGGACTATAAAACATAATAAAGATAAATAATGAAATAATACGTAGTTGCAACTTTTATTTTAATGTGAGAGTCCTGTGAATTTGATCTGAATGGAGTAACGGAATGACCCATGTGTTAATTTAGCAATTAATTGCTATTGATTAATATTAATTTGGACGATGAAGAATGCTATAAAAAGACTGCTATCAGGTCTGCCTTTTATGAAATTCATCATTGACATAGCTCATGTTTTCATTCTAAATTTCAACATTTTTAACTTTGCCTGAATTGTCACTTTATCAGGTCCGGTTGCAGAGAAGGAACTCGGTTTACCTTAAATGCTCACTAAACTGACGCAGAGACTATTTTCAGTGGTACTTTTGACATATTCAAATATCTGTAACTCGGAAAGTATTTAACTGATGACTAAAATTTTCTGCATGGTCAAAAACCACTGAGGAATACTTGCTGTTAATTTCATCAAAATCTGAGATGGTGGCTTGAATGAATTGGCATGGAATGACCCTAAACCAACTTTGATAACTTGAATAACGTAGGTTTTAGTAAGTTACTAGTAGGTTTAAAAGATACTTTGTGGAGAAATGGCAACAGATATACAATACGACTATACATTCATTTAATTACCTGGAATTGAATTGAATTCCGTGCTTATTTGCAACCACGTCGCCTCGTTCTCCTTCAATGTGTTCCCATCTGTTTTTTGTTTTCTATCACCTCTTTCTAAATCCACGATTAAGTCGACCTCATACACGGAAATATTTGGTGTCCTCTGCCTCTTCATTTCGTCTATATTCATCTTTAGTACGATATATTATTTCCCCGCCTCTAATTGTACCTAGACAAATGAATCACGATATTCAACGTACGTGTTTTCGTTACCACTTCGTTTCGCAATAAACATGTGGCAACGGTGCCGAGCGTAGCAATCAACGAGCAAATCGGCCGTCAGCAAACCGCGATTACCAATCCGTTGTTTAATGTTGGTGCACTCCAAGTTTGATTTAACCGCCGGTTAGTTTTAACCACGATCAGCTAACGGTTGATTTAACCGGGGTTGGTGCACTCTGGCACTAAAGTGTTCGTTGGCTCTGATTTGAAAATCTTGAACACAAAAAGTGGAGCGTTTGGACAGGCTCGCCAAGGGTGAGAGTAAGGAATTTGTTGGCAGATATTATGGACAAAAAGGAAAGTTTTTATTAATTCTATTCTGCGTTGAGCAGAATGGAGTCTGGGTGTGGAAGACCCGGGATTCCCAATCAGAACAGAATTTTTCTTCTGCCTTCCAGAATTTCTTCCAGTTCAGCATATACCTGCAGGCATAGAATTTACATTTTTTAAATCTCCTATGTGTATAACTGGCCATCTCACCTTTGGGATGTAATTAGGATTTCTTTGGGTCCTCATGGAGGATGCCTGTTGGGAGCGGGGCCGACATGATATCTTTGGGGGCCCTATGCAAGTACGATTTTGGGGGTCCCCTTCTTTTCTAAAAGGTGTTCCAACCATGGCCGTCACGTGACCTGGACTTGTGAGATGGCGGCGACAGGCAGCACTATATTTAGAATCGGAACTCACTATTCCATATGAATTTGTTGATGTTCATTTCTGTGAAATGAAAGTTTCTTTACAAATGCCTCAGGTGGTGAATTTTTGGCCTACGGTCCTTGTTCCAACTTTTAATATTATGTGACTTGAAGCTACTGAAAGAGCTCTGGAAAACATTAAATTAACTAGTGTAATTGCCCGACAAAATAATGATAGTGTTTGAATCATGTCTATTTGCAGTAGTATTACTTTGGTAAAACCTGTCATTAACGGAAGACAGAGATAATAAATTGGCACGAAATATGGAGCTAATAGAACTCGATTCGTCTTATGACACTTATTTTACGAAAGAAATCAATCTGATAAATACTTGCTAGCTATATGCTGAATGTGCAAAGAAGTAGCAGAATATTATCAATATTTCTTTGATGAAAGGCCAAGCAAAGCTGAGGGCAAGGAAAATTTTAACCCTCTTGTCATTCAAAACGTCTCAGAACGTCCGAATCAGAATCTTCCCCTGCCGCTCAATACATTTCAGAACGTCTGAAGTTGGACGCTTCCAGTTTTTTTCCTGTGACACATCACTTGACAAAATTCAGCCGTCGAAAAATGTCAAAATTGACATCGAGTAATTGCTACCTCTCTTAACAGCAGAGAATTTAGTTTGTGGCCATCAGATACTGATTTTGGTATTCACATCTGACCCCTTAACGCAGCACACTTATCTGTATCGATGTGTATAAATATACTGTACCAGTTATCGTCGATGATAAGTTATGGTCAAAGGAAAATTTGGGGCCCCCTCTTTTGGGAGGCCCTATGCATAGCATACCTGCATTCCCATCATGCCGATCCTGATTGAGAGAAATTGATACTAGCATGACTGGTCTAACCTCATTGTGAGTGGAATAGCCCATTCTAAGGCAGGATGATTAGTCTGCCTTGGGAGTTCAGTGGTAGAATATCCACCCAGCAAGTGGAATACCCAGTTTTGATTTATGGTCAAGACAATTTTTTTCCTGCTTTCCATAAGTTTCTTCTAGATACTATATAGCAGTATTTTTCTACCTTTTTGAGTGGTGGAACACTTTGGAATGGAGAAAAAATTGGCAGAATATATATTTACTATGGCTGTGAGAATGTGCATGTGTACTGCAGGAGGTTAGAAGTTTTAACCTTCAACTTTCTGCTTCCCCGATAGATGGACTTATGGTGTGAGAGCAAAATAAAAATACTTTTAATTTTTAAATTCATTAAGAAATCTAAATTTATAGAAAAATTATTTTCTGTGGAATATTTTGTGGGACACTTAAATTCCAGTGGAAGACCAGTGTTCCATGGAACACCAGTTGAGAAAAACTGCTAAAGAGTCACTGAATTAACAAGACAAAAAAATAAAAAAGTTAAGAGATCATGAGGATTGTGTAACTAGTACTGCTCCAAGGAGTTTCCTTTGTGACTTGTGAGCCTATATTAGAAAAGACATAAAAAACAGCATATGAATAGGTCAGAGAGAAAAAAATTCTCAAACTGTATTATGCAAAAAGGCATTTGCATGAAAATTCAATGTAAACCTCAGGTGAAGACAGTAGTATATGAAGTACAAGCCTGGTTTGAAAATCTGAAAAAGAGAGACAGCCTTAATGTGAAGTGATGCATTGAAGACCACAATGGAAGCACAGAATTTACCTAAAAAGCTGTCAAAGAGCATTGAGGTGATGGATAGTGGTCAGAAAATGTCATCGATGTAGATGTGACTGGCTTGCTCTGGAAGAGGATTTGGGAATAATTTTGAAACAAAAAAATTCTGCTATGACTGCCTGGGAAGTGAAAGACCTAGGTTCGATTCCCAGTCAGCAGAATTTTTCCTGATTCCTGCATAGGATTTTTAGATCACATCATTCTATCAATTTCTTGCTAGGCAATCTCACCATTTGAGACAGAGGGGTTTTCTTCAACGTATCTCTTAGAGGATGTCCATTGGGGTTGGTTGATACTAGCTTGGTTAGCCCGGACCAACTAAGAAAAACACCCACGTTCAGGAACGGGAAAAATAATCTGCTATGATTGTTCAATGGTAGAATATCCACCCAGCAATTGGAAGACCAAGGTTCGATTCCCGGTCATAGCAGAATTTTTCCATTTCAAAATTATTCCCAAATTTACAGCTTATGCCTATCTGCATAGGATCTTTAGATCACATCATTCCATCAATTTCTGGAAGAGGATACCAAAGAAGAAAAATGAACTCCGTGGTTTAAAGTAGCAAAGGGCAAGTTTATCATTCTTCTATATGGAAATACATCAGAATATATGGTGATACCCAGCTGGTATACCAGATATTGGACCCTAGTGCATTGAAGGGTAAGAACAAACATTACTTCCCTTTATTTTGAAGGGCAAAAAGGAGGGCATACATCAGAACTGATTTGTCAATGAATTGGAAGTGCACCTAAATCACTAGATTTCAAAGTCTTCCACATCATTGGTAATTCACCGGGTCACCCTGAGAGCACCCAGTTTGTGCATCCTAATGTGGAGGTTCTTTTTCTCCATTCCAATACAACTTCCATCCTGCAATGTTTGGAACAAGGTGTGATAGCAACATTTATAAATTGGTACACCAGATGCACTTTGTCTATCTAACAGAAAATAATTCAAAAGTTCATTAATTGAAATGGTATGTTACAAAGTTTTGTCTGAAAAAAAAAGAATTTTTAAACTGTATTTTTAAATCATTTGTGAGAAAACTCCTTCAGCCTTAAAAGTTTATTATAAACCCGATGCATTTTGCCCACTAAGTGGGCATCTTCATGGCCGAACTTTCAGTCACTGTCGAGAGAAGTTCGCCCTTGAGGATGCCCACTTAGTGGGCGAAATGCATCAGGTTTATAATAAACTTTTATGGCTGAAGGAGTTTTCCCACCAATGATAAATCGAGCCATGAGTGAATCAAGCCATCAACCTTTGTATTTTTAAAATTAAAATTAATTGAATTTTGGATCACAAGTTTGCAGTGAAAATTTTTGGTAGATACAATTATTTATCTTATTTTCATTTATTTAAAAAAACATTGATTAAACACGTAGTCATACTTCCCACAGTTCTATGACAACTCGTTGGGC
This sequence comes from Tanypteryx hageni, assembly GCA_028673005.1. Taxonomy (NCBI): domain Eukaryota; kingdom Metazoa; phylum Arthropoda; class Insecta; order Odonata; family Petaluridae; genus Tanypteryx; species Tanypteryx hageni. The sequence continues at coordinate 100,123,665 of CM054116.1, forward strand.
ATTGATTTGTCACATGTCAATACACCACACAACAAACTCATCATGTCTCAATTCATCTCTCAACAAATTTGTTGTGAGACAAGTTGGAAAGCGAGATACCATGACTGGTGAATGGCAGGGATAAACACTTTTCCACAAAATATTTTTCTTTATACGAGGCGCATCCAGAAAGTAAGTACCGATCGCGCATACCAGCTGCACAGGTGATGGGAGTGGGGGTATGCCGGCGCAGTGATGTCTAACGAGTCAAGAAGGAAATGTTGGACACCCTGTCAGTTCTCGTTCTTTATTTATAAGTTTGCCATCTTGTCTTAAAATGAGTCAAACAATCAAAAATCCCGCCGGTTGTTAGATACGGTCAGTGATCAAATTTTTGAATGCCAAAAACGTTCGCCCGGCTAAAGTTTATCCGCAAGTTTGTGAAGTTTATGGAGAAAATGCAATGAGTGAGGGAATGGTGAGAAGATGGTGTAAGCTGTTCAATGAAGGGAGGATGAATGTGCACGATGAAGATCGAAGTGGCCGCCCGTCATTAGTCTGCCGATCTGCTTGACCAGGTGAATGAGAAAATATGAGCAAACGGAAGATTCACCATTTCTGAGTTGACTACACATTTCCTGCAAATTTCTCATTCTTTACTGCACGAAATCGTCATGGAACACTTGCAGTATCGCAAATTGTGTTCAAGATAGGTGCTGAAAATGCTTACAGATGTTCACAAAACAAAGTGCATGGCAGCAGCACTGAACTTTTTGGATCAGTATCACAATGAAGGTGACAAGTTTTTGGACCACATTGTGACAGGAGATGAAACTTGAATTGCCCATGTGACACCAGAGAGTAAGCAGCAGACAATGCAATGGTGGCATAGTGGATCTCCAAAGACAAAAAAATTCAAGCAGATGCTTTCCGCCAGGAAGATCATGTGTACCATGTTTTAGGACAGAAGTGGTGTTTTGCTCATTGATTTCATTCCTTAAGGAACAACCATAAACGCAGATGTTTACTGTAAGACTCTAAAGAAGTTACGGTGGGCAATTCAAAACAAAAGACGAGGCCTACTCAGCTCTGGATTTGTATTGGTTCACAACAATGCACGATCGCACACTGCTGCTTGAACATGCCAACTGCTCGAACAATTCCAGAGGGAAGTCTTCGAACACCCACCCTACAGCCCCGACCTTGCACCCAGTGATTTCCATCTTTTTCTTCACTTGAAGAGATTTTTAGCGGCAGAGCGATGATGAGGTGAAGACAGCCTGCACGGCTGAGTCAAAACATTGGTGACAGACTTCATCGACAAGGGGATACAAAAACTTGTGTCCCGATACGACAAATGTCTCAATTCAGGGGGGCGATTATGTTGAGAAGTAGCTTAAGGTATGTGTAAACTTGTGACAATAAAGAAATATTTTTTTTTTCATTTTTTTTTCATTTACACACACACTGTGGAGATATCTTAAAAAGGCAGGTTGAGTGAGATGGGGTTGGAAGGGAGAAATAGCAGGTAACGTTATATATATATATATATATATACACCTGTTATTTCTCCCTTCCAACCCCATCTCACTCAACCTGCCTTTTTAAGATATCTCCACATTCCTAGTTTTCACCATTCCATCTCGCAATCTCTTTCACAACTCATGATCTTATAACACCCTCACAACTAAAAATCTTACCATAGATATTTTGACATTTACATCTAGTTCCAGGGTCTCTCTGTCCGGATCCTAGTTTGTTTTAATTTTGTTGACCCACACATCCTTGTTTTCTATTGTCATTATTTTTATTACTATATGATATGGTTTATAGCTACTGCATTTTTTGGGCTATAGGATGCACTTTTTTCCAGAAAAATGACTCCCAAAATCAGCTTGTCTTATAGTCTGAAGGTATTATTACTATATTTAGTAGTGACAATGACGAACCCACTCATCTCAAAAATCGAATAATTTGGCGGTCATTTGATGCAAAATCATTAAAATATATATTATTAATAATAAATATTAGGGGCCTGTTGCAGTACTTCCTGCAAACATCTAGAGAGCCTTGCGTGAAGTGACCCAATGCGATAGTTCCTATGACAAAAAATTTATACAAAGAGAGTTATTAGTTGAACCACTTTTATTGCCCCTCTTACAATAATTATACAGCTCACGCCATTCATGCCTTTTCGGGAGATGACTTCCCACTTAAAACCTGCAAGAGTTTGCGCAGAGTATTCAGGCGAAAGATTTGTCGAAATCAAGCCAACCGTTCTTGATTTATTTGCATTTATACTGGGAGGTGACGTCACTCAAGACAATCTGATTTTGTCCTTCACGTGTTTTATTGCAAGCTTAGTGCAAATGCACTTGAAGCCCAAGGCTAACAATGCAAAAATCCAAGATGAGCAATGCTACCCTAGCAACCTCCTTTTTGAAATGTCGAAAAACAGGAGAAAATCAAAAATAAACTTAAAATATGAGCAAACAGGATTTAAACAACAGTAGCGGTGGTAAGAATAAGATCTTCATTTCTTTCTGCATTAAATGGTATAAATCTCGAGTCCAAGTCCTGATCATAAGATATTTTAAAATGTTAAAGAATAAAGGTCTACACATATTCTAGCCGATTACGTGTTCATCAAATGCAAAAACGAAAACCATCCTGGTATCAAACCCATGCCTTTCCGGGGGACGACTACCCACTTAAAATCTGTAAACATGTAGGAGTTTGTGCCAAATATTCAGGCAAAAGATATGTAGAAATTGAGCCGACCGTTCCGGGTTTATTTGCGTTCATGCCGGAAGGCTTCAGATGCAGGCAGGGACGCAGAGATACAGCGGTTATAATATATTAGATATAATAAACATGCAACATGAATTCCAATGACACATTTTCATTGTTGCACTTTATCACTGTCTGTTCACAATAATTATGATTTTGGTGCATTTGCAATGTTTGTTGCAATGTTTAACTAAAGTCTGTTGAATAGCACAATTAATACCATGGAACATTCAAATAGATGTCATAAAATTTTATACAATATCTAGGATAAATACTGTTACGTATATTGAGATCGTGATGGCTACAAGAGTAAAAGATATGCCTACACTAATAGTATAAGCTTCAGGTGATTCAGTATGCAAAAATGCATGGAAACTGAGCAGCAGAATGTCATTTCGGTCCATGTCCCACAGAGAAAAATGATCCATGAATGAAGAAAACAGGAAGAATAACTGAAGATGAAAGTAAAAGAAAAAAAAGCCTTTGTAAGCTTGGCTCTAAATGGCCACAACTAGAAGAGGAATTGAAAAAAATGGACAGTAGAACAGAAGAAGTTACGTATTCCTCTATCAATCAAAATGGTCATGTACTAGACAAAAAGAGTTGCATAAGGAAAAGAAACTAGGCCAGGGCAGTGGCTCGGGACCCAGACCCTTGGAGTGGCCTGGTCTGCTACCTACTTGATAGTCTATAATTAGTAGCTAATTAAATAGTCTTGAAAATCATTACACATATCATTTACATTTATCCGGCACAGTGGCATCCAGAAATAGAAAGTGCCCATACCGTATTTTCAGATATCATCAGCCAGGGTCACGGCACTGACATGGACAGTATTGTTGCCGTCAGACTGGCAATGTGTGTGGCATCCGCCAATGGCAATACAGTCACTGTTCAGATATGACACAGCTGATGTGCGGACGGGTAAATACTTGTGTTGGCGAGAGCATGTACGGCACTGGTACCACACGGGCCATTATTTGCCTTCATTGGTTTTATCCAATTCAATCATATGTAGCCATGAAGAAACATTATTTCATGGTTAAACATTAATTTTAATTCTTAGGAAGCTTTTATACCAAGGTGACTCGTGATGGTGATTTGATTTTGATATGACAATTGAACATTCAATCCCAAGTGATTCAATTTTGACATGATGCGATATTTGATTTGCACCAGTTTGAAAGATGTGTTGATGATTTGATAGAAATGGGCCGGTTGCTAAGAAAAGATCAACAAAGTTCAGGTAATCAAAAACATTTTCAGAAATACGTTAACAACTATGTATTGTCAAAACATAAATCTTTCATTTTAATGCTCTGTGACTCTTAGTTCAATCATAAAATATACATAAATATGTATCATTTGAACTCAGAGATGCTGTGTCAACTTGGTATGAGGGGTTACATTTAAAAGCATGTGCCATCGGAAAACAACTAAAGTTGCCCTCACATCAAAATTATATCACCATCACCAATCACCTTGGTATAAAACCCCCCTTAGAGTACCAGCATCTATTAAATTGACTCTCCAAATATCTGTTAAAAATCTGAACGGAAAGAAATCAATACAAAAAGTTAAACAGTCCATAGTCATCAAAATAAGTACAGTTGGACACTTGAGGTGGTCTGCTAAACTTTCTTGCCCCAGGGCCCATTGCTTAGTTGTTCCGCCACTGATGTGCAATACATTTATTAGGAATTAAAATGTCAACTCTCACTTTTAATTAAATTCATCACGCAGTATTAAGTATACATGGATGATTTGCACTGCATGGCATCAGCAAACTGTACAAACTTTGGATTATAGCTGCTTATTGCTAGCCGCATACAATCGTTCAAGTGATTCAAGTGGAATGAAGCTCGGATTTTATTATTTTCATGCTGGATAATGCTGACTCGCAAAGATACGTGGAACCAAAAAATCCTGTCATATACATAGCCTTACTTTTAAGGCTGGTTCACACTAGAGGGATGGTCGAAGTACGGTCGCAGTTGGGACATTTTAGACCAAATATAAAAGTCCTATTTTCCTTGGGGATACTATAGAGAAGGGCCAAGTGCATTCACACTTGTAGGGGAGGAGGCAGTTAGGCCTCAGTACGAACCCCTTGGGCCACTTGAAGAGGTAACTTTTGTCCAAAACCCCTTCGAGTCCTAGCCTTTTCAGTTACTATTGATAATCCTCGGTGACAACCGAAGCAAGCTTGAATCTTTCTGCTAGTTAGGGGCATCCATAAACTACGTCACACTGTAGGTGGGGGCCAGAATGCTGTTCCTGAGTTGTAACAGAGGAACATTATAAACTACATGTAGGTTTTCATGTAGAGTGGTTGTAATTATTGTCCTATTTTAACCAAAATTAAAATTGGTTGACAAATTTTACTAAAACTCCCAAATACCAAATTTCATCAAAATACATTCAGCGATTCCCAAGTTTTAACATGCGGACGGATGGATGGATGGACAGACAGATGAACAAACAGATGAAAACGACCTCCCCTATATACGTTCACTTCATGCAAAGAATGCAAAAAAAGGAACTTTCCTCTCTCTATACATCTTTTAATTGTTTCAATGAACCTTTATATTTAAAGAATTTTTACTGACCAGCATTATTCAGATCATTGCATAATCATGCATAGTAAATAACATTTTATCAATAAGGTGATTCAGAAAAATCTTATATGAGATAGTTTTCTCAACCCACTAAATTAATATATTGAAATGTTTAACCTTTAAATTGAAATAACAGAAGTAAATAACAACATTAAAGCCTTTTATAAATACATTCTATTTAAGGTTGGATGTACAGCAAGCTCACCGAAATGCCAGCTATTATCAGTGCTGTTCAGGTTTCTGTATTGACTTGCTTGAGAAATTTTCTGAGGAGCTTGGCTTTACATATGAGCTGGTTCGAGTTGAAGATGGCAAATGGGGAACACTGGAGGTAAGAGAAACATTTCTCTAATGTAAAACCCATATCAAGTACTTTAAAAATGCTTCTTGCTTTAATTGTAAGAGGAGAAAACTTATGTAAACCTCTCTTCTTATACTAAAGTAGTGCATAGTGAAACACAATGTACAATGACGCATTTTTCTGTCAGTTACACACAAAATTCACACTTTGAAAATGGCACATACTAATGTTAAAATATCGCAGTTTCAAAATTATGATGAATCAAAATTTTAATTCTTAGGTCAAAATTACCTTCCCCATGTCAATAAAAATAGCAATATTCCTAAAGAGGACAAATAGAAACTATGTCATTTTAAGAAATATTGGATAACCTACATGTTTAATCAAGTTACTTATTTTATTTGTGGCCTGATAAACGATAACAGAAGGAAATCTTAGATGTTGAACATGGTGCAACATTTGGGCACAAAGGGCTGTTTTGAAGAGTGATTAACTATTTGGTAATGTGAATGTCATTACAGAACAAGCAGAGTGTTATCCATAAACATGAATAAAATTAGTGTTTTTTTTATTTTTCATGTGGTTATATTCAGCCTTTTTTGTTTTATAATGGGTGGCACCATGTGATGGTGAAGTTAGCATTTAAATGAGAGAGGCTTAATAGCTAAATCAGCACTGTATTTGGCATCATCATTCTACATAAACATATATATTAAATAAAAATATACTTTTTTTGGATAATTGATACTTCCAAAATGACATTTAAGTTTAGAACACAATCAATTTTGTATTAAAATTTTGAAATGTCCCTATCACCCTCTATCAAGTTTTCAAAACTCAAACTTTTAAAGAATAAGTGGCATCAATGTAGAAATGTACACTCCAAATTTCAGCTTCCGATCATTTATACCTTCGTAGATATAAGTAAAACAACCAAAAATTATTTAAAACATACCTCACTCGAGTAATTGAAATGTAATTTTTATGTTCAAGTTCAATTATACATTCTTTTTCACTTAAAAAGTGCTCTGAGCTCATGAAAGGAAAATGAACGTATTTACGTTCATTTCTTCATCATAGGTAATCCATTTCCTTTCATTTACTCTGTTCTGTATGCACATGAAAGAAAATTAAATGTATTTACGTATTTGTAGTATACCTTGTCTACTTCAGCTGCTACGAAGATTGTTATCAATGACAACAAATAATAAAACCATGTAAGAAATTTTCTAATTTTGTAAGTTCAAAATAAATTACAACTTTCTTGTTGGATTTTTCTTTAACTTTTCAAGAATAAGTGACATTAATGTGGAATGTGTGCTCAAATTTTCACTTTCTGTCTTTACAACTTCAGAGATATTTTTTAAAAAGTTTAATGAGCTCCAATCCCAACTTGTATATTTTTCAAAACTCAAATCTAAATAAAAACAAATGGAAACAGTACAGAAACCTACCCTCTAAGTTTCAGCTCTCCATCATTTACAGTTCCATCGCAATTTCAATTTAAGCAAGTGCACAGACAGAGATGCCAAAGTGAAACTATACCTGCATATTTTTTAAATGCACTAAAAAAAGCAGTATTTTATCTTTTTAATGTTTAGAGTTTGAGGTTGTTAAATTAGTTTATGTAATACATATACAATTTTCTATTATTATTTTAAATCTTTAAATATATTCAATAAAAACTTTGTGAGTACCCTCTTTAATTAGCTCATTGTAATACAATATTAAAGCTATGACAAAAAATATTATAAGGGTTATTATAATAATGAAAGCTTGCTTACACTTATATGCAGTATAAAAATCTCAAATCCAGAATCCCTGGGAACAGGAATATGCCAATTTCATTTTAATTTCATAAATTATAGAAATCAAATAGGGCACCTTTGGAAAGCTTAAGAATCATTTCCTACATAGTAAATACCATAGTGTTGAAATTGAATAACGCTAAATAATTAAAAGAAAACTATCAAATAAAAAAGAACGTAGTAGATTTGTCATTTGCTATGATTGTTAAATTATCATTCCTTTCCTTTTCAAAATTGATAAATGTTGAGCATACTGGCAGTAATGAGGAAGAAGAAGTTGCAGAACCAAAAGAGTAGATTTTTAAAAAATATAAGATGGCTACAACCAAAAGACATGGTTTTTGGCTTCTTTTTTTTAAATAGCCATTTGTAAAGAGGAGTCATGCTTTGGAAGAGCAGATTTTAGGGATTACCATATTAGCCCGAATATAATGCAACCCTGAATATAGTGCGACCCCAAGTATTTTGAAAGAAATTTTAGAAAAAGACGTAAAAACATTAAATTTTCTCTATTTTACACATTTAAATTATCTGTAAACTCATGAATTGTGTATTAAAGGGGGGTAATGTGACGTAACGTTTAGACAGTCCTCGTTTTCTAATGTTGAGTGTCGCGACCCTGCGTATACTTGTGCCGGCACACTGTGGTTGCTGCAATTTGACCTTGATCTATTTTCAAGTCTCCTCAGATCCCTACCGAGTATATCTGTACAATGTAGTATCGCGACATGAACGCCCAATTCACTAACAATGTAGCAATTATAAAAAGATGCGCTGAAACACGCGTCATGAAACGCGCCAATACAGTTATTTTTTTAAAGCTACAAGTACTCGAATATAGTGCGAATGTGACTTTTAAAGGTACATATTGAGGAAAAAAACATCGCACTATAATCGGGTCAATACGGTATACTGTTATACAGTAAATGCAACAATCAATTTTTGTCAGAATTGGGTTGGTCTCAGACTTATAAACCATGCCGAAAATTTACTTACAACATTCATGGGAAAGATTGCATGATGGAGCAATTGAGATAAAAAATATTCTTTTAAACTTACAATAGAAGGTGAAAATTATGATCTTCTTCCTTTGCAGAATGGAAAATGGAATGGTCTCATAGCTGATTTGATAAACCGAAAGACAGACATGGTTATGACATCCTTGATGATCAACTCTGATCGTGAAGCAGTGGTCGACTTTACAGTGCCGTTCATGGAAAGTGGAATTGCAATTGTGGTTGCTAAAAGGACAGGGATTATTTCACCAACAGCGTTCCTAGGTAGAAATGAAATTGGATGCATTAGATTCCTTATAGAAAAAACATTAAAGCACTTTAAAATATTGTTTTTTTTAAAATAGTAGAAAATTACTAAATTCATAATTTTAATCCATTTCTATTTTTACAGAGCCATTTGACACTGCCTCTTGGATGCTTGTTGGTTTTGTAGCAATTCAGGTTTCAGCCTTTACTATCTTCCTCTTTGAATGGCTAAGCCCTTCAGGGTTCAACATGAAGGTGAGAGGGGTAAAGAATCGTTTCAATTTTAAACAGGGCAAAAGGTTTTTTCTTCTCTAAATTCCAAATCTGGTCACCTGATTAGACATTCTTTTTTATCAAAATTATCTATAAAAATCTAAATTAAATCTGCAACAAAATAAGTTGGAAAATGTCATTTAACACATTCACTGTTCTCATCAACTTTGACTAATTTGTAAATTAAATAAACAGTGATGTTGGTAATGTTGCAACCATTACTGCTCCTTAGAGATACCCTGACATGACATAAATTATAAATACAATGCATACCTACCTATTGTTAATTAATTTACTGAATCAATATGTTCAAACAGCTAAGAAGAGGATGGTTGAAACTATATTCCATTTTCATTGTTACAAATTACTATTTCATTTCTTTTTTAAAATACATATTTTTTGACGTAATATGTAATTTCAAAGAACAATGTTCAAATTTTTGTCAGTAGTTTTATAAAAATATAAACAATTATAGTTTCATTATTGATAATAGTTATGGCTTACCCAATAAAAGATCTAACAATAGTATGTTTACAATTCTAAGTCAGCAAGTGAAAGGTGTTATTAGCATTAAGATCTCATGCATCATCATAGTAAGAGACTACAAATATGTGCTAGCTGAATAATTATTTTTGTAATCCATCTGTTTTCAAAGCATCAAAGAAAGTCCTTCATTGCTCCATATTTCAAATAGATTCATTTATCAACAATATTTTACTTTTTAAAATTATTAAGCCAATATTACTCCCTTTTAAAAGTCATATTAACACTCTTCTTTAAAATCATACCAAAATACCTATTTATGGTTTACCATAAATGATTTATTTCATACATTCCCTACACTCTTAATGGTGCATCATAATAGTTAAAACCAGCATATAGTGCTGTTTTTTAAGTAAAACCTCATTAACTAAATCTTACGACACAAATGTAGATGTTAAAAAAAGTTAAATGTCTATACGGTAGCCTTTGATATTAGTTTGACCTTTTTCTATTATATGAATTAATAGTCAGCAAATCATATTGATTCATTTGAATAAAATTTGAAAACATTCTAAAAGCAGAAATAATTTATAGACTCCATTTTGCCAAACAAAATCAAAAATAAAACTACTGGAAATGCAAAAAAGTCCATCTTAATAATTTAAGAGACAGTAAGCAGAATGAACTGAAAAGTTGAACATGCGTATTTGTAAAAATACATTAATATTTTAGGTATTGAGGATCAGAAAAACTTGATTCAAACATAAGATACCAAGAATAACTTTGCCTCTAAATCCAAAAATAAATTTTAAATTGTCACAATCCTAAAATTCTTGCTTGACACAGAGATCAAAATGCTGAGCTCATAATCAAAGAGAAAATTTGTTATGACACACTTTGCAGTTTTTTGGGACCAGATACATATATACAAACATCCCATAGCTACATATCTAAATTAATTTCCTTTAGCAGAAATCTTTATTTTAAGAGGCTCAATGACTTTTATCCATGATTTTTCTAACTCCTAAAAAATAAGTACACATGAGATAACAAAAGTTTGATGAGGTTTTACTTAACAGTTTCATTCAATTCATTCACTAGTAATTCATGAATCATTCCATTCTAATAAGCAGTGAATGTGTTATCCTGGCACTCGAACCCTTGCCCATTGCTCTTACTACTTAGCCAAGCAGCAGTTTCCAAACTATGACAATAATGGCCTTTTTTCAACATAAAATTGGTTTAAAGATAATATCAAATGATCATTATCTTCAAGTAAAATAAATTGGCTACCACATAAATAATTTCATAAAGAATTTTTATACTAACAAAATCATGAGTCAACCTTTGATTCAACAGATCATAATGTAGTTCCAATAAACATAACCTTCTTTAACTTTAGATTTGTGTTATTGCAAATTAATCAAAATTTAAATTTCACTTAAATTTATTTGATGGGTTTAAAATGAGTACATTTTCTGTCAAGGTTTGAAAATGGCTGCATAAGAATATTAATTACAATAAAACTCTCCCATATTATAGCTTTAGTAGGGTGACCACTTCTTTCTGTATTGGAACTGTTGAATATCAATATTTCATCCACCATTTGATACATTTTCACACAGGTTGCTCCCTCGACAAACCACCGTTTTTCTCTATTTCGAACGTACTGGTTGGTGTGGGCTGTGCTTTTTCAGGCAGCTGTTCATGTAGACTGTCCTAAAGGTTTTACAGCCAGGTGAGCCTTCTTCTATACTTTGTTAGCAAGCAAATAGGATTTTGGTTAATATATCAAGTTAATTTTTGTGGTTTTAAATTTTCATCATAAACATAATTGACTCATGGTTTCTATAGGTCGACCGGACTCAAAAAAACCTGCGCCGTAGCTTACCCCTCCAGTTGGCGCAGCCCCTCTTTTTTCCCCTTTCCACACTACAGCGGCAGCTTCAGTCAGTTTCAGCGCGCATATTTGAACGTTTCGATCTCCCCGGTATCTTCCTCTTTGAAGTTTTTGTTGATTGTTGATAGTATTTGTTGTTTTTATTGTTGCTATTGTTATTCGGCATTTCATTGTTTCTTTAGTTTTTCTTTATTTGTTATTTTTGTGGTTATTGTTGTTTTTTAATGAAATGGCATCTTCATTAAGAAGCACGCCTGTTTCCGGGAGACCATTGATAGGACAAGCACGGGAGATTGTGTACAAAGTGGCTACTTTCTTACGGGATAGCAAATATATCGGTCTCAAATACAACGTAGTGGAGAGCACAAGTACTTACTGGAGTCTCTAGTTCCATGAATTTGCTTGTGAATTTTCCTCACGTATTTTCATTTGGTCCCTTCAGCTGAGGCTTCCTTTTATTCTCATACAACTGAGCCACCTTATAATCTTAAAAATAGTACCGATTCTGAAAGGTTTTAAATATGAGAACATTCACGCACAGCACAATGTAACCTCTCGCTAATGGCAAATATTTTTCACTATTTTAACTCATCATGGCTCCTGTGCCTACGCTTCACGCCAGGATTTCTTTCGTTTATTTGTTTATGGCCCCTCCTTTTCAATAGCTAGAATGGCACGTGTTTCAGCCTTTTAGAATTCGCAGTTTATTGGTTTTTCTTTTTGGGTTCAGAGGACATCTGGGACGCAGCGTCGGAACGTGTTTCGGAAAGTCTTTTTCATTTTATACGTATTTCTCCTGGTAATGGTGAATGAATTCTTTATTAATTTTGGCATTAATTTTATTACCAATGTAATTAAAAAATACTTAACCGATATTTCATGGAATAATATCTGCGTACATTCGCAAAATTATACTCGTCTGCTTGAACTTAAGAAATTAAAATATGCATATTTATTATAATAAATGATTTGATACTTGTTACAGTCCATCATTCAGCAATCAAAAATACTTTATAAACACAACAGATAAATAATTTATCAGAAATCATGAAATATTAAACAGAAAATTCATCGATTATCCTGCGTGAGAATTTCGTCAGGTGTGAGCATCCGTAAGGTGTGAAGTTATCCGAAGCCGAAAGAGTGGGGGTACCCAGTGAGCTCCCGGCATCCTCCTTTGCTCCGCCCACTTTTGCTAGAAGCGTCTTTTGAGTCCGGTCGACCTATAACAGTGAGAAGCTACTAAATAAAATATAGTCACCTAGTAAGTTTTGCTTGTAAACTGGTAAAACAATAATTTCATAACTGTCTTAATTGTAGTACCCCAATCAAATCTGACAATTTCTTAAGTCAGTCATAACAATATTTACCTATTAACAGTGAGGGTACAGAAATTTTGAATCGAGTTCAAAATCCTTTTATGGGGCCCTCTTTAACTTTTTTAAGACCTGTGGTGCATGGTGCATCGTTAGTGACCTCACTTGTGTATACAGAGATATACATTGATTCTTTTCTTCTTTTGTTAGTTACAAGAGTGTAACATAAAAGAGACAACAAACTCCTTTTCATATTTTCCACAAAGCAAAACAGTGGTCTCAGCTCTGAAGCACTTCTTTAAAGTGATATTTGTTGGTCAAACATTATCTAAAAGCTCAATAGCCATTAGTTCATGACTGCATGTGCTACATAACCATATTTTCAAACAGTGTAAATTTTATGAATATAAAATTTAAAAATGAAAGTATTTTATTCATACAAAATGTTTTAAATTTACATTGTTTGGTTTTTATTTGCATTTATATGTAGTAATTTTTGTTGACATCTCCTATCTTCAATTTGGTTCTTTTAACAAAAATTTCAGTGGATGGTCTAATCTTTTTTAAATTAATCCAAACATAAAAAACTTGCATGATATTTAAAATGTCTGATGGGCACACTCGTAAACTGGGATAATTCAAAAAAGTTTATTAAGCCCAAATACATATTCCTCCCAGATGAGGCCCAGTTCGATTGAACAGTCTGAACATGTCTGTATCTGGCACTGCCTATTAGCATCACCTGTACATTTTGCTTATGCAAATCTTATCATTATCCTCGATCATATAATTACTAGCTTCATCCCTAAATCATCCACAAGTTTCATCTTAGCTTTGAACTAAATTTTACTGTTCATTCTATCTTCAAGAAAGAAGAATGCCCCTGGATTGATGCTAATCTGAAGTTTATGTAGCAGTAAGATTTTATATGAAAAGATACTCAATAAAAATTTTACTAAAAGGATTAGAAAATATAAAAGAAATCAATTATAGTAAGCCCTCAACATTCACAGGGGTTACGTTCCTGGAAATCACTACAAATGTCAAATCTACAATGTTCAAACCAAAAGCTGATGAGAGATGAGGGGTTTAGTGGGTCGCCCATATTCAAGACTACAAACATTCGCCTCCCCTTTCCCTCTCCGCAAAAATAATTTTTGGGTTCTTCATAATTCATTGTTTAATATAATATATAGATGGATCTGGAGGGCACCATAAATGTATCATCTCCCCCAATGGTTGTGGTCTCTGGAGTATTATAATCTCACTACTGCTCAAGATACGTGTAGGCCTGTGGATGGTAAAATTATACGAAATGATTATAAGAAGAGGAAAAGTATACTGAACCACTTTTAGAAAATTGATTCAATGGAGATACAACTAGTTACTGCAATGTAAAACTTACATGTCTAATATGTCAAAATATGTGAAAAAATGAGAACCACAAGGCCAGAAGTAAATACTACAGAGAAAAGTCCTCTCAATGACAATCCTATTAAATACACATGTAGGCAATATATTAAATACTATTTCTAAAGTTTTAGTCTGAAAAATAAAAAGAAGTTTTACTTAAAAATATGATCACTTTGACAGAAAAACATGAAGTGGCAAGTATATAAATATGCACTCATGAAAGTTGTAAAAAATAAAGCAACTCCACTGCTTACATACAGAAATCAACAACATATCCATGACACAGTGAGCTAAATCTGTGAATAGTTGTTTATATTTCATGAATGTTAAATTGGTGAACAAAGGAACCCTTTAGGATCAATCAAATCTGCAAAATTCAAAACCATGAATGTTGAAGGTTTACTATATTGTTCCTAATGCTGTTATTAAGATAAATTTTAATTCCCTACCCATTTTTCTGGTAACTTGCATCTAATGATATTTATATACAATTCCTTGTAACAGGTTTATGACAAATGTATGGGCAATGTTTGCTGTAGTCTTTTTGGCCATCTACACTGCCAATCTTGCTGCTTTTATGATAACCAGAGAAGAATTTCATGAATTCAGTGGAATTGATGATCACCGAGTGAGTTTAACAACCATAGGAACTTGTATAGAAATATCTTAACACTATTTTTTGTATTTAACTATGCAAATTATAATAATAATACATAATTATTTATCCACATTGTTAACTTTCTCTCATTAAGTATATCTTAAATATGAAGAAACCAATAAAATTCATTTTCATTAACAAAAACATTTGGATTCCTATACCTATTTGTGCTTTCATGAATATGAAATTTTGAATGATCCTCATATAAATCATAACAATCATTTTTTATTTCAATTGCCCATGTTACACTTTCTCAACCAGCTGGCAAAGCCTTTCAGCCATAAGCCCATGTTCAAGTTTGGAACGATACCATGGGGCCACACCGATTCTACGCTAAAGAAATACTTTCGAGAGATGCATGCATACATGAAACGTCATAACCGCACTATTGTTGGAGAGGGGATTGAGGCTGTTTTAAGTGGGTGAGTATCACCTTACAAATAAATACTAATATAAATAGCATTACACTCAAGGTAATCAAAGTAGTTTTTCATTTTTATTATTAAAAACAGCATTCAGAATAGACACAATAACATCATTTTCCTGTATATAGCTTCATCTTAAAATTATATTTACAAGTGATGGAAAAATGTTCTTCTACTTTTTTATCATTCCTACGGAATTAGTCCACGAGTATTTCCATGACAACATTAAATAATATAAACAAGATTGGAAAGGTGTACTCCATGTCAGACTACACAGTTTCCAAATGTGTTCTTTGAGATTTCACAATGTTCTCAATATTTTTTGCTCAGATGAGTATTTAACGAGAAGCTAGGGAGGTACGTTGTAAAATACATGTGTCCTTATGTAAAGTTGTTATTATTGTCCGATTTTAACCAAAATTGGAATCGGTCGACCAATTTTAGCAAAACTCCCCAATACAAAATTTCATCAAAATGTGTCTGGCGGTTCCCGAGTTGAAACAAAGGAACATTGTAAACTACATGTAGGTCATGTAAAGGGGTCGTAATTGTTGTCCGATTTTAACCAAAATTGGAATTGGTCAATTAATTTTAGCAAAGCTCCCCAATACCAAATTTCATCAAAATACGTCTAGCGGTTCCCAAGTTGAAATAAAGGAACATTGTAAGCTACACATAGGTCTTCATGTAAAGTGGTCGTCATTGTTGTCCGATTTTAACCAAAATTGTAATCAGTCAACCAATTTTAGCAAAACTCCCCAATACCAAATTTCATCAAAATAAAGCAGTTCTCGAGTTGAAACAAAGGAACATTGTAGGTCTTCGTGTAAAGTGGTTATCATTGTTGTCCGATTTTGACCAAAATTGAAATCGATCTACCAATTTTAGCAAAACTTCCCAATACCAAATTTCATCATAATAGGTCCAGCGGTTTCAGAGTTTTAACATGCAGACGGAAACAACCTCCCATATACGCGTTCACTTCTTGCACTTAGTGCAAAGAATGCATAAAAACTGTAAAATCTACCTGTGAATGATTTAGAAAAAATTTTATATGACTGCAACTGAAAATAATGTTTCCAATATTTTTTCACTGCCCTTTCAACATAATGAATCTAGATCAAAGCAAGCATAATTAATATTTTCTAAACTATCTCTTAGGTATTTAAAACATTATGCATGAATATAAAACTCAACTCATCAACTCATAACTGAACATTAAGACTTTTATTGCATCATTTTTCTTTAAAACTCTCCTAGCCCTAATTCTTTGACAAATTTCATAATTTTTTTAAGTTCTTATGAAGAATTTCAGCAATATTAAAGACTGTTTGCTTCAGTTGCATATTAAAATGTAATTTATACAACCAGCAAAGTTGCTTTGGAAATTCATTTTGGGCCATAATAAGTTTTTTATCATAATTTCTTCAACTAGAGTAGTTCCCACTCATTGCCCAGCTTTTTACCAGTATACAGGTAACAAATTAAGACTAAGGGCTGAAAAACCGCTTTAATTCAAGTCAAGACTGGCCAAAATTTTCCATGCATACATGACTGAATGTAGTGAACAATCCCAACTTCAAATTTTTTAAATTAACACATTCATACCAGGTCAATCTACCAGAATAACAGCAACGACCCACCCTAGGTTTCTGTCTATAACAATCTTAGAGGTTGATTAGTCAGAAATACAAACAAACCATCCCAGGTTTCCTTCTTACACAGCAGGGCAACCCACTGATGTGTCGCCGTTCCTTCACTATTTTCCCTTTCATAAAAATCAGCCGCCCTGCAACAAGGGAAGGAAACTGTGCAACAGCAGCAGCAACCAACCCTAGTATGAACATAGTAATCAAACTTTTATTTTCAAACTGCACATCTCCGACTCAGTAGATATTTTTATATTAACTTTATCTCTCTAGATATTTCACTCATGGTAATCAAACTAAAGTTTGTTTTGTTTTTGGTATTCAGTAAAATTAAATCACAGAGAAATGGATTGAACATATTGTGATATCTCCTAGTTCCCTGGCATTTGCCCATACCTTAGCTAAACAGTATGTACAAATTAAAAATTTCGAAAAAGGAAAAATGAGCCTCAATATGATTGGATTATGTTAACGTTACATATATGTAAATTTATATCTTGGCTTCCAAAAACAATGAATTTTTAAAGAAAATAGTTTTAAAATATGATAGTTGTCATGAGTCTCTTTTAGCTGCCCTACATATTTGTGAGAAATTTAGAGTAAGAGAAGAGAGAAAATCGTAAATAATACAAAAAATGGATTTAATTTCATTGACATTTGATGTCTCAAGATGTTAACAAAGATTAAAGTGAGCAACGAAAAAACATCTATATTGAAACTCAAGAAATCCTATAAAAGTGTCTTGCACATTTCTAAGAAATGAAAGTAAAACAGCTTACAAATGTAATGAATATGTCAAAAAGTGAGAAAAATGCACTTTAGAAGTACAGCAGTAGATGTAATTTATTTAATTTCAATTTTATATTGACTAATTTTATCTCTCTTTATGTCAGTGAACTGGATGCATTCATCTACGATGGAACAGTGTTGGACTACCTAGTGTCACAGGATGAAGACTGCAGGCTACTAACTGTGGGGTCTTGGTATGCAATGACTGGCTATGGACTTGCATTCCAGAGAAATTCTAAGTATGTTCGAATGTTCAACAAGAGGCTCTTGGATTTCAGAGAGAATGGTAAATTAGAAACTTAATCGCTTTAAAATTGGTTTTTCCTAAAACATAAATTACTGCTTATAATAATAACTAAAATATAGCATCAGGTAAGCATTAAACATTTATAGAAAGATTAAGCTCAAGTTAGTATTCAAAAAGAATTTTATAAAATCTCCTTAAAGAATTCTTCATCAACAATGATTTTAAAAAATCATGGGCAAATTTACTCTCACTAAATTTTCACTTAATAATAATATTCCAATGCTAAACCAAGCATTTGCTCTAGAGCAGAATTGTCCAACAGGATTTTGAGATTTGCCAAACTTGTGCTGAACAGAGCACCATATTAACCACATAATACAAAACACATTAACTATTAATAAGAAAAATATCAAAAGAATTGCCATAATAGAAAGTCACTTTATGGCTTCCTATTGATTTATTAAACAGTGTAAATCCTGATGATGATGTAGTTACTAATTATAATACAAAAAAATCAGGGTTATTTGTCTAATAAATCAGCAGACAGCTAAAAAGTCAATATTTAATTTCTATTGCCACATTTAAGCAACAGCTGTACAGTTTCACCTTAAAGCATGGTCCTGATAATACATTCAAGCCCAAAGAAATGAAATATAACTGATGAAGATCATCAATGGTTTGTGGCCAATTCACCACATGCGGCAATCCTTGTACCATGCTGCTCTAGAGAGTATAAATATCTTCTTACCTAAACGAAATTTGTCATTGATCTCATTTATTTTTACCAATTTATTTCACCAAAGCATTTCTTTATACTTTTGCTGGATAAATGTTAATTGCTATCAAAATTGATTTTACCACTATTTGCAAAACTTTAATTTAATAAAATTTTTAATTAACCATCATTGTAAAAATGACCCTATATGAGATCACAAAGTACCTATATCCCTGAATGGCTCAGCATTCCCATTTGGGGTCACTGAATCAGCACTTAAAAACGTGCTTGACGCTCATATTTTGTTTTCTACTTTGCAGGCATTTCTGGTAAAGCTTTTCTTTTGAGTAGTTAGTAAACCCATTACCTTAACAAGTCTTTTTAATCATCACTTGTCTTTTTTAATAAAACATAAAATGTAAGTTGCAAATGTAAAATCAGCCAGATGTAAAATATAGTAGGCAAAAAGTAGGAAAAAGCATATTTTCGAAAATCTACATAATATACTGTGGCAATGAATATGAAAGACATTTGGAAAATACACAAGCAAATTACGATAAATAAACTTTTTCCTCCTTTACCAATCAACACCACCCATCCTCTCCTTTCTCCTCAATTTGATGGGGGCATACAAAATGTAAACATGTAAGCAGAATGACAGGAGCAGAATACTATGCCCAAAGATTTCTTTTTTCTTTAAAACTTCACTGCATTCGATCAACCCATACATGCATGATGCGATATAATCTGGTTGGGAATATATTTATCCACCCTACCCTACCCATGATCTGTGATAAACATTCTCAAGCGCATTTTAAAAGTAATATACGAAATCTCTCAATTGAACCAAGAATGTGCTGCTTGGCTGCAAAATGGCCTTGCTTTTGTCCGTAAATATAAATATAGTTAAAAAATAAATTTACCTAATTAAAATCAAAATTAAATGGAGTTATATTTCAGTACAAATAATGCTATATATTCTTTTCTAAAAAATGCATTTATATTAATTAATTCCCATTAATAGTTTGGGAAAATGAATATATATTTATGAATGCAAGTCACCTAAATATCACCTGCCAATAATTACTTCCAGCTGTGCCACAATGCTTCAATAAACAGCTAACATATAATCTTAATATGTAAATCTGAAATTCTGTTTGTTTGTCCGCAATACAAATCCACAACTTTGAAGCTATCCGCACGATACTTCATAAAGGTATATAGTTTTACCCAGCAGGTAACAGGCTGTATGGTGATAAAAACATTTGGGGGGAGGTGCTTTATTATTAAGCACATTGTAGATTATGCTACAATAGACGTCTGCGCCATCAGACTGTGACCGTATTAACTGTTTGTGTCATCAGACGGATGCTGCGTGAACTGCACTTGGCGGTGGTTTAAATGGTCCTGGAATATTGGACAGAACCACATAAACACGTAAACGCTATCGGACGGTAACCGCATGAACTACATTAACGTAATCAGACGGAAGCCGCATGAACTACACTTGGCAGTGGTTTTAAATGGCCCTGGACAATCAGACAGAGCCACATAAACACGTTAATGCTTTCGGATAGTAGCCACATATATACATTTCCATAATCAGACAGAAGCCACATAAACTACACTTGGTGTTGGCTTTAAATATTCCCAGGCAAAGGTATCGCAGAACTTGGTGGCACTTGCGCAGAAGACCCTTTTCAGTGGAAGGGTTCATTGTCTAAAAACTTCCTCGACGCGGGGGAGAAAGAGTCTCTGCATGTGTCCACCAGGGTACCTGCGGTCGCATTCCTTCGTTGCCAACTTTAAAATGCTTTCTCTCACTCACTCCACTCGAAAGGACCGCACCCTCTCCAGGGTTAATGCGAGTATTTTGGCAGCTCTGCCTGCCATGCGCTCTCCTCTCCCCTCCGCTCCCTCTGCCTACCCCTTCCACGCACACTTTCCCCTCCCTGATGTCACACTTCACGCAGGCGAGTGCCACCAAGTTCTGCGATGCCTGTACTCCAGCTAGTAAAAGTTAATACAAAGAGAACTCAGGAAAAATTATTGTTGAATGTAAAAGAATATGAATATTCACTTTAGCCCATGATACATAGTAATCAAATCAAGTGAACTACCTATCTGATATTCAAGTATTTGACCATACATAGAGCTGATAAAGATTAAACTAAGCCTGGGCTCAATGAAAGACATTGAGTTTCTATTAGAAGGAGAGTTGCTTTACATGCATTAGCTTTTTCAAAAATAATTGAAAAGTGAGAAGCATGTAATTCCAATTTGTAATAGCATTGACTATTATGAAAAAGTGCCTCACTAGGTTACCATATTCATCTGAATAGAGGCTGAGGTTTTTATCATCTCCAAAGAGTTGAAAATTGTACCTTTCCCTAGAATCACACACTAAGAAAATGAGTGTAGTTTGAAGTAACACACTTGTTACCATATATACGCATTGATAATCATATCAGAAGTCATTTCCACATGATTTAACATTTTATCAAAAAAATTCCGCATTAACTCACTCTAGTTTTTACATTAAAATTGGGAAAAAACTACCTATATTACGAGATTTATCTTATCATATGGCGATGATGATGATTTAGACTGATTAAGAGACAGTATCAGTTCTACATGCTGCTAACATTGACTAAATATTAGAATATGAAATAATGTAGTAAATAAAAATTTATTAACTCATTTATTCAGATACAGCTTTAATTACTGCTTACTGAATTTTTTACTAGATAAGCATAGAAAAAATTAGGAGATGGCCTATAATTGAGGTCTACCTCTATTTGGGTAAATATGGTAACTAGGTTAAGCAAAACTTGATTATATTATTCATTTTCAAGTTTCAATATAATCACATCTCTACTCTTGAAAACTTGGGCATAAATTGGAGAAGTTGTTCTAACATTTTTTGCATTATTGATTCGATTAATGTAACTTAATGAACAGTAATTCACTATAATTCAAATTAATATTTCATGGTTTCTTTGTATTTTTAGCAGCAAAGTCCAATATCACAGACTTTTCCAGTAGTCTAATTACATATCTAATGGAAAATTCTGTGCAGTGGTATGATTCATATATTTTTTTACCCCAAACATACCCAAGTTAAATTTTACCTGATTCATCTGATTGTGCTAACTAGGTGACTTAGAGAGACTTCGCCGTTACTGGATGACTGGAAGTTGCAAGCCTGGAAAACAAGAGCGCAAAAGCAGTGACCCTCTAGCTTTGGAACAGTTTCTTTCAGCATTCCTTCTACTTATGAGTGGCATACTTTTAGCAGCATTTCTGCTTCTATTGGAGCATCTATATTTCAAGTATGTTCGACATCATCTGGCCAGAACAGATCGGGGAGGTTGCTGTGCATTGGTCTCTCTTGTAAGTAGAATCAAACTAAATGAGAAAGATTTAAAAAGATATAAAATATTTAAAAATACTTTCATACTTTATGTAATCTTTAGCATATTTTGAATTCCCATATACTAGAATATCATTTATTTCCCAATATAAAACTACATAAGCTATTAGTTTCTAGAAGCTCAAACAACTGCAACTTTTGATTTTGACATTCACATTATACAGGAAGCAAATCTTGAAAATTTATCACAACTCCTTTGTATCGTTATTTATCATGAAGATGCTTCAGTGTTTAAGAAGAATGTATATCACAATTTAATGAAAAATAGTTCCAAAAGTTAACCTCACAAATAACCTATCATTAGCCAATTACAGCCAATAATTAAACATTTTAATCATCTCCTGCACCAAAGTGAAAGAGCCCACTATGAGCTTAATATCACCTAATTTTGTTTTTATATTTTATTGCAGAGTATGGGAAAATCGTTGACTTTCCGAGGAGCTGTTTATGAGGCACAAGATATGTACAGGAATAATCGCCGAGGACCTGTACAACACCTACAACACCAGCATACTGGTGGTCACCGTGCCTTCACTGGAGGTGGAAGAAACTGTAACTGTTCCTACTGTGAGGGGCTCCATACCTTGTGGGCAACAAGAAGGGAGCTAGAGGCATGTAGACTGAGGATTCGACATCTTGAAAAGCAAATGGAGGCGCATGGGATAAGACCGCTACCTCCACCCCCACCACAGTCCCTCCCATCATTACTTCCTCTACCTGGGTCATCTCCAGGGAACAGGAGGTAAGTTTCACAGATATTACATATCTTGTTACTCCCAAATCATGTAGTTCCTACTCTTCCTTCTTTGTATTTTACCTAATAATATTTGGTTCACCAAGTAATTTCTAAATTAATCCACAATTATCAGGAATATTAACCTGTTTCACACGTACTGAGTGAGACACATGCTTGCTTGACTGTGTACATAGAAATATGGAGAGAGAAATGCAAGTGGAAAGAGTTAAGGAAATCTAAAAATAAAGCCATTCTAACAGTAAATAATACATTAATTTCATTTACCTAGAATTTGAACTTGATATGCTAGTTTTTCATCTTTAATATTGAATTTCTTTGAATAATTTTAAAATAAAGATATTGTTGATAAACTTTTTGCATTATTTATCATTATTAAAAAAGTTTTTTAAGATAATTCTTGTACCATAATTTTTATACCAATATTTCACCAACTTCATTGACAAGAACACCTTGAGTAACAATGCCAAATTTAATCCATTTGTTACACACTAACGATTTATTCTAACTTTGAAAAGCTAGTCTCGTTCTGAAAGCATTATGCAGCAATTATGGTAGTCTTTAATATTTACTGTAAGAATCATTACTTCTAAGTTAGATAGATAACTAATTTTATATGAAATTACGTTGTTAAAGCCATATTAATATCACTGTATTTTATTCATCGCATTACAAAGAAATGAAATATTTAAAATCATCACCATATCAACACTATTTCATTCTTGTAAATTTCGACAAAGGAAGCTTAAATTAAATTATAAAATTAATATTTGGTTTTGAATCATATGTTCATTCAATGTCTACTTCGGTGAGAATAGAATGTTTGTCTATCACACTAAGCATGTTGATTAAATCAATATTATATAGAGTTACATTATAGTGAAAGAATTAAACACTAGCACTGACTTTGCATGTTACATCTCTACTTGATATTAATTTGTTTTTTGCAAGTAATTAGAATTAGAGAATTAAATACACATGATGGAAAATATGCTTGATATTAAATTTAAAAAGAGAGAATAATTATAAATGTTTATTTGACAATATATACTTGCAATTATTATTATCCAAATAATGTGGGAAATAGGTCAAGTAATTGCTAACCCAAAACTCCAAACATGCAACACAAATCTGACTTAAGAAATAAATCATAAAATCTAGTAATATATAAATTTCTCTCTGAATGAAGGTATTTGAATGATGAAGATGCACTAAGGACACGTGACATGACTAGGAATCATGTCAGTTCAACTGAGTACTGCGGCCAACTATACAGGTGTGTTAATTTAAGGCTAATTATAACTGAGAGCTCTTATTTTGCTTAGGGAAACTCTAAACTATTCATTGTTAATATTCCCTGTATATATTATGATATTGCCTATTATTCTTACATGAAATTCTATTCTATTCTTAACATGATCCAATAAAATTGTTTCAAGCACCAAATTTTCTTATTCGATGTATTCTTTTGAGACTAGAGTAAATAATCTACTCAAACTTGTCATGTTAGTAAATATGAGAAGATATATGGGCAAAATACTCTGGGTTATACTAATTAAACTATTTATTTCTTCAGACACTTTAAAACACTATTTTTCTCACCAATAATTTCAATAATGTTGAATTTATGGCATCACTTGAGAATCAGCATGTTTGACTACAAAATTCTAATCCTTATAGACAAAAATGAGTATCACAAATAATTAACTCCACAACTAAATTAAATTCATCACTTATTCCAGTGGCTCTCAAAACGGATCAAACACATTGAGTAGCTGCAAAGACTTACCAGTGAGTTGAGAAAGGCTTTTCAAGCAGGTCACAAAGACAACAGGAAAAATTAAATATTTTTAGTTTTTTAATTAATTCCTAATCTCATTTTCAATTTTATTGCAATTATAAGAATTTTTTTTATGAATTAAATATATTTATTGTATTTTTCTATTTGTTACATTTGATGCATTATGGATAGATAGCTGGGCATAAGAGATTGCAATAAATCATGCCGCCTTAAATGAGGGCCACATATGCATAAATTTCGAGAACCACTGACATATTAAAATCATTATTTAAAATATTTGCTGTAAAGCAATCTTAAAAACTTTTGTAATAAAAACCATGCCTCACAAAATATTAATTACAGCGATGAAATCAACTACACATTTTGTAACATCTGGATGCACATATTTCTTCATACACACCAAATAATAAGTTTACTATTCCTCAAATTTCAGGCCATGCAGGACAGAGATAGCAGAAATGGAGACGGTTCTGTGATGAAGGCAGTCATTTTCCAAATCCTCGATTCCATTAATCATCACAAAACAAGGCATTACTATTAAAAACTTTTTAGGTGCAAAGAAGAAACTATGGTTGTTTGTGCTCTGCAGCCACCAATAAGAAAAGCACAGCAAGTACCTATAAACCATCATCCTTATAAATAAATTTCAAAAATAAAATTTTATTAAAAAAGAGTATACATAAATGTGGACATTTGTTCTATTTTTACCAATCTCTCATAAATAAGTGAAAATTACAAAGAGGTGTGTGGGTGAACTAATCCATGAAGATAAGTTTACTGAATGAGCTTATCTTTAAAAAAGAGGTGCTCCAGTGAAATGAATCAAGATTACAAGGAATGAGTTGACATTCTGATTTTCAATGAACATAGTGAGAGAGGAAATAATATTGAAGCAAACTGTTCACATAGCATCCATTAAGTGGTCAGTATGTGCTTAAATTAAGTAGGAAATAGTCAATGTAGATAAAACACAAACTGTTTGCAAAGCTAAATGCATATATAAAATGTTATGTAACAAAATATATATTATATAAAAATAAATACGGAAAGTAAATGGGAAATCCATAAGTGCTCAAAAAATCAAGATGGTGCTACCCAGGTAAAGACAAAAAAAAGATTGAAGCCAACAGAAGAACATTTACAAAATTAGTTACTTTATCCAAGGTACACACGCAAAATGACTCAAGGGCAGAAGAGTAGATGTGTGTTAGCTATGAGATGTTGATAGATAAAGACAAAAAAAGTGGGTGTGAAATATTACTTGTTGTCTGTTTACCTGTTGTTAATTTATTCCTGCTGCTGCGTCTTATGTTGTTAATTGTTTTTGACGCATCCTTTAATGTTCGTGGCTGCTATAATACATAAAATTTATAATATATATAGTATAAAGATATATATACGTATAGTAAATAAATTATGCAATCTATCACCATCAGCATATATTGAATGCACTGAGACAAAAATCATTCTCACTTTCAAGAATATTTATGTATGTACTAAAACAATATAAACCTTTATTTTGGGAGTATAATATGAATCATCAATACTTGATGACTAAATATATGATCCCACTTAACCCTTCCCAAAGAAATGTTCTCAATTTGAATAAATATTGTACTATCCCCATTAGCATTGCATGGCTACTCCATGCTTGACTTGTATTTCTTTAGAGCCCTCAATTTGTGTCAGTTTATCTAATCGTTGTAAAACCAAATATGCATTTAAATAACATTACAAATTTAATCAGATGGTAAAGTACTCATAGTGACAAGATGAAGAGCTTCTTAATGTCCTACAAAAACTTCATGTCATACATTAAGAATATTTTAATGTAAATATAATTTTAAAAAGTAAACGTGTGAAATACTGTTTAAAGCAACTCTTACATGGTCCTTCATTTCTATATCTTGTAAAGTGCGTAGTAAATTTTAAACAAGCTGTTAAATTAAAACATAAAATACTTTTAAAGTACTACATCAGGCACCTTGATTGCGCAATCAAATTTGATAAAATTAGCACTGAGCAAGAACAGGTTACCTATTAAATTGTAATAAACTACTCATCTAATAACTTTAGCTGTAAATTTAAACCAAAGTTTTAATAAAAAAATAAGATTTTAATTAAAACGGAAATAAGGTTGATTTAATTTCCTGTATTATTTATTTATTTAACGCCACATAGATTTGAATCATAAAACATGTTAATGACTTTTTTAAATCGCTTGAAAAATAACAAACTATATACCCACAAACTTCAAATTTATTGAACGATGGAGAATGGAAAGATAGATAAATAGCAATATGAATCAATAATTAATTTGTACTTTCAAGTAAAACAAGATGTTTGAAAATAAACTCGCAACGGTTAAAATATTTTTGTCCTGGCGTATCCAACTATACTTCATACATCCTACGTGCAATTTAATTGATTTGCTTCTTGGATTATGGAAAAAATTTAAAATGTAATTTTTGATTTACATATATTATGAGAACAAAGTTCTACACAGACGTTCTGTAAAATGGGTTAGTACGGTTATGGTAGAAATGGTAAACGTGAGAGAATTCTATTTTTTTAAACTACAGGATGAATTGATAAACAGTAACATTTCTTAACATATCTTTGAAATACTACTAAGTTACATAAAAAGAGATTAAAAGTATATACCGTATAAACCATTCATTTAAAGAAAAGTAACTATTACATCAACCGCCTTTTTCAGCCATTGCAGAATCGATCAGTAGTTTAGATTGGTCGAATAAAACGAGAGTTGAAAACAAAGGCTTTTATACATAATATCGATATACAAAAATAACAGGGTTAAAAACTAAGAAAATATTGAAATAAAATTGTGTAGTGCCACATAAATTTTAAGATAGAAATCTCTAATAGCCTTGAAAAAGTTATGAATTTTATTAGGTTAAACAAAAATGAAAATATTTTATAAAAAGTGGAAGATATTAAGGAAAGCCTTTTTAATTAGTGGAAAAAGGAGAAATATAAAGATTTTAATAAATATTCATAACGAAGGATACTTTCCGCAAGCACAGAAACTGGTATTTTCATGTTATACTCGGATTAGCTAACAGAGGCGCTAGTAGCTTCCAAGCTGGAAGGTAGTTTAGCATAGCGGGAATTTGAATGTGTATTGAGTAGTTGGGTTTGTTGCCCTAAAGTTGGTTAGCTTGTATTGGATTAGATTGTGCTGGGATGCTTTAAGTTGACTTATGTAAAAATACGACAAATATGGAGTAGAATATAAAAAGTTGAAATAAATATCATTCCATCATTCCAGATACGTAACTAGCATCGCGACTTTGGGGGAGGCAGCTTGTGCTTTAGGGGGGGGGGATGGCAGGATGTCTGTAAAAATATTTGGAGGAGCACACCAAAGTTTAAAAAATTCAATAAAAATAATAATATGAAAAGACGTTTTAACTATTCTTACTGCACTTGTCACACAAATGGAAATTATTTATTAAGAAGAAAAACATGAATTACTAAAGTATTTCACTTTCCAAATACATTATTCAGCAGGTGGGCCAAGAGGGGGGGGGGAGGCCGAGGACATATAAAGGGGAGCCAGGGTTCCCCAACTCCCCCTCCCCTAGTTACGTCCCTGTATCATCCTCCTATGCATATCTCGCATTTCAACCAATGCTAAGCCGACCCAATCCAACTCAACCAAATCCAACACTTTTTAACGCAAGCAACACCACTCAAACAATATGAACATTCAAATTCCCGCTATCCAAAGTCATCTTTCACTCGGGAGGCTATTAGCGCCTCTTATGGGTCATCGGAGAAGGTTATGAGAAGACCAAGGTCTGTGTTAACCAAAGATTCCTTTAACTGAAATTATTTAATTTAATATTCATGTTTCTCTTTTCCCACCCCTTGATATTAATTCTCCTATTTATTCTCCGACTGGACGAATGTTGTTTCTTCCAGAAAGTATTTTTCCGCTATGACTCCACGGTAAATAACTCTTTATGATAAATTCCCAACGTTGGTAACGCCAACTATCGATATCTCCTAAATGGTATATCGTACATGAATTCACGGACGTCAAAAGCATTTTTTTTATCGTCAGCTGTCAGAATTTTGCGGAACGTTCCGATTGATCTACAATCCGAAGGAGTAACACTTGGTAATATATTTATAATCATATAACTTAGATCGGTAAGTATATGCTAATAAAGTGCACGTGTTATACGGGATATTTTTAATATTACGTCAAATTCAACCATGAATACCGCAGAAATTTTTGGTAATTGACAATTTTTTTTAAATTTGAAATAATCTTAGATTACACAACAATAACTAGTTCGTCGTTTTGCTAATTATTATCTCGTTTAATCATTTGGTTGTCTAGTTCAATGTGTTAGAGATTTCTTATTTGAATAACAAGCATTATAAAGGAAAATCATGCTTGATCCTATACATCCGCTTTTAGATTTTGATTGTTGAATTCTAGCTTTTGCCAATTTATCTCATATAATGGTAAACTTGAAAATATTGTGGGTTTGTATTTTTTTCGTAGTATGGCAAATCCAAGGCAACTATTGAGTACAGAATATTTGTGAGGGGCATGTTTCATTAGTTTTCCCCTATTTATTTATTTTATATCCTAGGAACAGCACCAGAACTGTAGGGTCCCTTGCTTTCTACCGCTCTCTACCGACTCTGCATAAATATCATCATTTTATCCAATTTGCATATAACGGAAGCATTAAAATTTCATTTTATAAATTTAGGTATTTCATCAGAGTTTTATTATTATTGTTAAACTAGTACAATGTGTAATCCTCATTATTTTAATTAATCAAATATCCAAGGCTAACAAAACGGGCCTATATTTAGATTTTATACCAAATATATTTATTGTTCCGTTTGTCTCTAAGGGTCTTTACATGAATATCCTGCTGTCGCCTGTACCTTATTTAGACGTTAGTTAAAAAGACCTGTTGATGTCCTATCCAATAAAATCTCTTCTGGGATGATTAGATATGAAATTTTGCATCCTGATAAATATATGTGTTACTACACTTGATAGAAACTAAAATCTTGAATTGGTGAAAGAAATTGCGGTAAATTACTTACGTATGCTTTCAACAATAATACTTGCAATTTGTTTGTTTTCAATCTCCTATTCTGTCTGCTTTTAATGTCTGAATTGCTTAAACAATTTTCTTGCAACTAAAACTATAGTTTCTTATTTAAATATTTCCTTGTCAAGCATTGTTTAATATTTTTGTTACCTAGTTTATGCATTAATTATGGTTATTCGTGCATCTGTTGTTAAAGATATGCAGTCTTGTTCTGGAAAGCATTCCAAAAATGGTGCTGGACATAAGTCGGATGAACGCCCTCCTCTCACAAACCAACAGAGGGATTACAAGCATAGACAGCATACATCATCGCTTTTCTCTGATTCAAGTGGAGATTCTTCTGGTAGTGAGGGTGCAGCTGCAGATGAGTATGTCTTCTTTGAAGTGAGACATCCAGCAAAGGTGTGTGTTTGTTTACAGGGACTTCAAGAACCATTATGTGTATTGTGTAGTATTTTTATGACACCAAGTTTTATCAGTTGATGAACTTGAATCAAAATCCTTAAGGTCATTTTTAACACTATCAAAAGCTTTTCCATAAATATATGTTTTCATATAACTAGAAATTAAACTTTTTTTTGCCAAATATGTTCAGTAGACCTAGTCCAGTAATAGCGAATCTGTGGCATGCGGAATGATTTTGGTTGACAGGCCACAAAATGGAATAAGAAATAAAATGTGCCACTTACTAATACAGCGACATGACAAAAATTACTCCAGAGATCTAATAAATGTAGGTATGAAACGATGCAAAAGAGAGGCTTCGTTTACGAGAGTTACCATTGATTATAATATGATTACTTACCGGTGGCCCAATCTGTCCCTGGCATCAGCACAAAATTTAACATTTGACATTTTTATTAGTATATCATTAATATCTGATACTTTTTTAACTGGAATTTGTCAAACAGAAGTAGATGGATCACTCCGTTCATGTCAGTCATCTTCTTCATTACTTAATTTACGTTATTTATTAAACCATTTTTACATATAACAATTTTTCATTAGATACTTAATTTTTTTCTTCTAAATAGAGAGTGCCACCTCCACCAAAGATAGCTCCGTTAACATTATCCATTAATGCAATCTATTTTCGTTAGCTTTTAATATTATTTATAAAGTCTTTGAAGATGCAGGATTCGCACAAATAATTCGATAAAAATGAAAAAAACTATATTTCTTACTTGGTTGTCGATATATAATTTGAATCATTTAGTATATATGTCTTCCTGTGTGCATAGCATATGCACTATATTATGCGAATATACACAATTTTTTAATGTTCGGTACTGGCATGTCAACAGGCAAATTTTCTCTTATTAAGGTAATTTTGGCATGCATGCTAGAAAAGGTTTGCCATCACTGACCTATTCTGGAGAAATGAAAATAAATTCTTTTATTTTGCCCAAACTTGGTATACATTCCCTAACCTGTTCTGCCAATGTTATGTCACATGAAAGTTCCACTGATGATATCGTTAAATAAACTGACATTTTGTAAAAGAATATACCATACTCCTTGGATGTGGAATATGGTTCATCTCGACAAGTTTTTGTTCTTTGTGGTACCTTATATAAATAAGAGATTTCTTCAGATTCTGTAAAAATGTTTACTCCCCCCTCCCCCCTGGAGCTGTGCACAGGAAACTACTTTTCTGTCCACAGTGGTAAAACCTTCATCATTATCTAAATGTTAAAGTTGGATTTTTTTGCCATCAAAATACTTTCTCTAGATGAGGGATTTCAACCATGCAGACCGCATAGAGCATTTATGTGGCCATCAAAGTAAAATACTTCATACTATCATGCAGCATAAATTCAAATGCATCATACTATTTTTACTTTCTCATATACGTAGTATACTGAGAAAGTATTGTTATCGTGAAAAAATTCGACTTCGAGATTTTGATGGAAATACACGTTTTAGGTGTCCCTGAGTCCATAAAAGTGGTTTTTGCGATGCCATCTGTCGGTCTGTTCGCTCATCTAGGGCCAAAACGCGTACGTTAAATCGAATGATATTTCGTATTTGTGCAATATATCATCTTTTGCAGACCATTTTTTCATAAAAATGATATTGCACAAAAATTAAGGGTAGTTTATTCTTGGCGATTTTTGCAAAATTTTATTTACTCAAAAATGGCTCCAGAGAATTTGATTAAAATCATACCAATTGTAGAGCCTGATGTCACAAATAATGCTACGTAAGCCATATATCTCTTGAACACTCTATATGCCGTCCAGTGACATTACAATGTACGCTAAGCTATCTTACCTAAGCCTTATGACGTCACACCTCCACTGCAATCCATTCAAACTCTTACAATAGCATTATGGTTAAACTAAATTGAATGATATCTCATATTTGTGGATAATATCATTCATAAAAGACATTCTGATGAGATAAATGATATTGTGCAACAATTAAGGGTACTTTATTCTTGGATATTTTGAAACAATTCGATTTACTCAAAAATGGCTCAAGGATTTCATTTAAAATGCATCCAAATGTACTGTCTGATGTCACAAATAATACTAACTAAGCCATATGTCCCAAAAAAGTTACTATATATCGTCCAGTGGCATTATTTCTGTACAAGACGCTCAACGCACGTGTCAGAGGGGAAAGTAAATTTCGGGGCAAAAAGTGTAGTGAGATCAAACATATATATGTATATGAGAAAGTTTGTGCAATGTATATTTCGCTGTTTATTAAATAACGATTCTGTCTGGGTGCCTCCCAGCAAAGAGAATTGGCAAATTTCTACAGACCTAATGATTCAATTACGATCAAACTTTCACAGTTTATTTAGGGCTAGCTGCATTGCGTTCTAAGGAGTTCTTCAATTCTAACCACCCCAGTGTCATATACAAAATAATTCTTTTCTCTTACTATTTAATTTCCTCTGTTTGAGTAATGTGGGAACAAGTGTAGCATATTTTTTATTTCCACTTTAAAATTGCTTAAAATCAAGATATGAAGTTGGGACTTGAACCAAGGTTCAGAGAAAAGAATTGTTTTATTTTAATATCATCAAAATTTAAATATGGGCCAAATCTGCCCAAAAATGTGCTTTTAACAATAAAATGACTGGATTTTGAAGTGAAATTTTTTGTTACCATAGCAACCAGATTGTTGGTGATGTTCTGTACTTGGGGAGAAGCAGGGGTAGGAGGTTATTGTTAGCTGTGCACACTGACAGCACATTGTCGTGAGAGCGAAAGAATAGTTAGAGCTATTGGTGAGACCATAATTTTCTGCCACAGATTCCATTAAAATTATTACTAATCTGTATATATATGTCTCTAACTCCGTCTGCCACAACTTCCACCACGTGCCTCCAGGCTGCGCCGCTGACTGACTGTAATGCTATTTTTAACAAACTTTCCGAGTAGGTAGAAGACTGAAATTTGGTAGGAATGTTTTTCTCTTACAGTAAAAGTCATTTACGAAACAAAATCCTAAAAAAGACCCAGGTTCAACTCCAGTAGATAATTTCTATTTCCCATAAGATAACATGTAAAAATCGATTTTTGAACTTACAGGCTTTTACTCTTTTGCAAATTAAAATTAGAAAGAATTGACCTACGATCTTCAGACCTAGACCGTTCTAAAGAAAAATAAAGTTTCTTATTTTTATCGTCGCATTTCACCTTCGATACAAAATCGCTCAAGTTCTACATTTAAATCATATTTATTTGAAAAATTTAAGCTTTTTAATGATAAGTTGCCTTGCCGACCGTGTCATTGTTAAACCACAAGATTGTATTGTTACCTTAATCCGTATACTATATGCATAAGGAATGCAGACGTGGAAATCATTAATACGAGAGAGAGAGAAAATTAAATGTTACATAGATTCAAAATAATTTTAGGTGTATAAGAATTGTATTGCGTAATGTATTTCTTTGTCAAACAATTTCAATTCGCTCAAAACTACTTTTACTCTCTGCAACACTCAATTATGTGAATTTTATATTTATTGCTTACTTTTTAGTGCATATAAAAGTTGGTTTCATTAATTATTATTTCAATTTTAACTTAATACTTAATGCACACATACCTGTCATATTTTATGGGCAATTACCTGCTCTGGTTAATTAATACTTCTCTAAATTAATACAAAAGTATTTTTTTCTACAAGTGTTGTGGACCCCATTTGGAAAATCCTGCTCTGTGCTGTTGGGGAGCAGAAGAATGTTCTTAGCATAGAATGCGGCCAACAGATTTGGTAGGGTGCCTTAATGCAGCCCTTGAGTTTAGTCTAGTGCCATTATGTTGGCCACGATTGATTTGAGTTTGTGATCCCTGCTATATATACTTGGTGTGTAAGAAAGTAAAAATATGTGCAATTTGAAGAAAAGATGGAAAAAATTGAGAGGGAAATTAATTTTATTTCCAGAAAATATTATTAAAATAAAGTTAGAAAGGAGGGTTGATTAAGATTGTGAACATGGAAGAAAATTACTGAAATAGAACCAAGTCGCTTACAAGGTGTTACTCATTGAAAGAGTTTGAGATATGGTTTTGGTAAGTGAAAAATGAGGAAAAGGTTAATCCAATTAGAAATTTATCTTATTTCCTTAAATAGGATGAAATTAAAACTTCACCAAATCAAATTCTTTTAGAGAAAGTTGTAAATAAAATATTAAGAATTTGAAAAATCAATTGAGGTTTGTTTAAACTTTGAAACTGTGTTACTTACTCAAAAGGGATTGAATTTATGTACAAACTAGTAAAAGGAAATTGTGAAAAAATTAAGATCTAATGATGGAAGTTGTTTGATTCAATGATCTGAGCATTGGATTTCAAAAGCTCATTTTTAGTATTTAAGTGGTAATTTTTAATGAATGTTGTAATGAAAAAGTTATGCTTAATTTAATGGAAGTAAATTTTCAGTTTTTACGATGTACATTTTGACTTTCTAATTAGAGAAAGGGCAAGTCTGTTACAGAAATGAAAGCTAAAATAAAGGATAAAGTGCCATGTCAATATAATCATGTGCACATCCACATTTCAAATGTCTAATTTTCATACCAGTTGTTAGATCAGATGTTTTTTGAATCGTTCAATTGTTAAATGTTATTAAACCTGTTGTTAATATATTAACACATGTTGCCAGATGTTTCATACTCACTCAGCAAGCTAGTCCTGATCTAAGATAGTCCCAAGCATTTAAGCCCGCTTAGCAGACTATGAATACCAACTTTTAGTCCTCCTTTAAACCTCTCTTAGACCGGTACTAGTAAAAAACCCCTAGTCCTGGGTTTAACTGGAAATCTATAAATACAGCCGGATAAAACTAAATTGTCAGATGTTGGAATGAAACGAGTACAGTTTATGGTTGCAGTAAAAATGTGTAGTGGTACAAGACTTTATTAGATTTTTAAAATTGTAATTTTATTTAATTGACAAAAACTTGCTTATGAATAGCTTGCTTATTCTAAGTTTGTAATGTTTGTTATTAATTTAGACTTTCTCTCGCAAGGTCCTTGGAGGCCTGGAAGATCTCCGAAGTGAAGGCCATTTTTGTGATGTCAGCCTCTCAGTTGATGGGCAACTTTATCCTGCTCACAAGAGTGTCCTCTCAGCATTCAGCCCTTACTTTAAGGTTTGAAAGATATTGACTCCTCATGGCACCATCAGTTGAATGATTTTTATCTCTCTTTTGTGTTGTTCAGTGCTGTGTAAGTATGATTAAATTTATCTTGCACTCATTAATATAAATTGCAGATATTTTCAATGCTATTTCACCATTGTTAATTAAAGTTAAAGCATTTTTAAAACTCGTGTCAATTTTTTATAAGTAAGCTTTTTATTCTTCTAAATACCTTGTGCAAGCAGCTTAATTAACCCAAAATTAAAGTTTTAGCTACTAATAAAAAACATTATGGAAAACTTTATTATCTTAATTCATTTTGCTGTAGTTGTAGAAATTTTCAAGCTATACATCTTTTAGTGAATCACTTATTATTTATATTCCACAGGGTATACTAGAAGCTTGCTCAAATTGTTGACTTTACAATTTGGAGTTAGCCATGATTATTTCTATGTTGAGAAAATCTGTTAATAATTTTCTTAATTACTAATTGTGCTTATGGATATTTCTTTGTAGGCAATGTTTACAGGTCGTATGGCTGAGTCTCGCCAGCAAGTGGTTACCCTGCAGGGTCTGGATGGCCCAACACTAGCAATTTTAATAGACTATGCTTATTCAGCTGTTGCACACATTAACAGCTCTAATGCACAGGTGAGCTATCCCACACAGACAATATCCACCCATCCTTAGATGATGTCACCCCTACTCATATTGATTTTTGGTTTGCTTTTTGATTGATGTAGCAGTAGATGTGATTCATCCAGTTGACTGCACAATCAGTTATGATTTATGGATATCTGTTTAACTTGAAATCAACTAAAGTCTATTCCACCTTTAGAAGACAGTATTATGATTATGACATGCATAGCTGCAAAATTTCCCTTGCTTATGCCTTCGTCCTGTATTTAATGTTTAAAAAATAAAACTAATAATTTTATGTGGATCTTTGGAAGGTAATAAATGTACATGTTTTATCGTAATTACCGTATTTACCCAAATCCAAGAGATGATGTTTTTTCCAAATTTCAGCTTGCGAAATTCGAGGGTCATCTTAAATTAGAGTACGAAGTGGTATACCCTCAATATATTGCAGTCAATTCATTGCCCATCAAGTTGTCATGCGACAAACTCGTCACGCGTCAATTCATCGCTCAACAAATTAGTCTCAAGGCAATTGCGTCACGAGAAAAACTGGCAGGTGATACACTATGACTGGTGTATGGCAGGGGAGGGCAGGGAGCGATGTATTGATGCACGATGAATTTTTTGTGCAAGTAATTGATGCGCAACCAACTAAGAATGATGAATTGAAGCACGACAAACATTCCATGACATGTTGTTGTAGAACTGTAGAAAGTATGGTTATGCATTTAATTGATGTTTTTTTAAACAAATGAAACAAGATAAAATAATTGTATCTATTAAGATTTTTCATTTCAAACTTACGATCTGGATTTCATTTAATGCATTATTAATTTTTTTAAATGGTTATAAAAAATTTTTTTCTCAAATAAAAATTTGTAACAAACCATTAATTGAATTAGTACCTCATCTAATCTCGGTTCACATTTTTACTTTCTCCATACGTAGTATAGGGGAAAGTATTGTTCTCATGAAAAAAATCTGATGTGGCCACCACATGACTTTCTCCATATCTATAATATTTCTAAAAATACCAAATAGGTTACATGATAATAAATATTTTAAGAAACTGCGAGAAAATTTTAGACTTCACAAAGAACAGAAATAAATTCAAACCATAGCCTTCTGATATTGGATATAACCACAAAGCTCCAACAATTAAGAAAAGAAAAAGGAGCATTACTAAGACGTAACTAAGCGTCAACTGTTAACAATAGTCGGTAGGTGGCATGGTGATGGCAGGTAAAAATATAAGATATCTTTTAAACAATGCATCATATGGAAACATGTTTCAAACAAAGACTGTAGAAAATTAAATTTACTACAACTTTTATTTCAGTTCATTTTTACATTTATCAAATATTAAAGCAAATATTTCAAAATAACGTATAAGTGGCAAGAGTAAACACCCACTTCCGGTTGACCAATGTTTACCAAAAACTAATCAGTTCTTGTGACTTGCATAAAAATGTTAAATAGAAAATTTCACATTGACCTGATTAATAGTTTTTGAGTTAGAGCACCCACAAAAAAGCTACAAGTGTAAATGGTCTTCGTGAAAATAGTCCTGTCCCTAATAGCGCCCTCACCACGACCGTCCTTCTAGTCTGAACCAGCCTTATAATGCACGCTGAGTCACAAGGCATTCTCTGCTCGATTATGGATCACATATGTCCTTGAGTCAGCAGCTGGTTGCCCTAGTCGCCATGTAGATTGATATGGGATGACTGGTGTGAAAATATTGCAGTGCGAGTGCATATAATGATGCCCTTAGAATTACAAAAATCAAAGGAAATTGGGATTCTCTCCTGAATTACTTATCTACAGAGAGAGAGACAGCTACGCAGCAAATGAGTCCTTCCCTCTCTCCCGTCTGCGTCTTCATTCCCTTTCACACTGATACCATAAAAACCATTATATTCTCACTTATTTAATCAGTTTTTCAAGCTCTGGCGTGATGGTGGAAGGATGTTTTTTTTTACTCAGCGTGTGTTGTGCTTAAAAACCATGTACCATATTCTTGAATGTGATAAAGTGTAGAAGAGTGTAGAATTAGATTATTATTCTGCTTCCAGCTATTCTATTTGATTCATTTTTTTTCGGTTCTTTTATGGATTTCATTTTTAAATGAATAGATCAAGCTTGAACTGTAACAATTTAAGTTAAAGTAAGTAAAAAATGTTTGTTTTTTTTTGTTAAGATTTTATCAAGTTCCTGAATAAATTTTCTTTTTATACATGTTTTTTTCCATTTACACAATTTTAAAACAAAGGCTAAAAATTTTCTGGAGCAGCACCCCCACTAATTTTAGCTACGAGCCGCCACCGCTACCCAGGGAAAAGCGACTAATTTACGCTACAATTCTACCATATATAACTTCTGTTTAGTCTTATCACATGATAATAAAATTGTTTATTTTTCACTTTGATTAGAATTAGCACCCATGACAAATAACATTGTCATTATTTTCAAATTGAAATAGTAAAGTGGTAAACTCTCATTTGGTTTTTTGTCTAGAAAATCTGTATAAATTTTTATTTGGAATGGTTAAACCAGGGGCGGCTCTTATGATGGGGATAGTGGGATCCATCCCCACCAGAACTTTAAAAGCCAAAAATCATTCTTTTTCATCTTAATTGTGACATGTAACAAGTCTCCATAGATATATATAATAACTGATTATAACCGCTGTGCCTGCCTGCTTTGAAGTCTCTTCAAGGTCGCTTTCTCTCTCCCTGCCTCTCCTCCCCCTCCCTCCTTCATGCACACTTGTCATCGTCCTGAGCCTTGCTGACAGGGATGACTGAGAGCCATCTCCAAGAATGCTAAGATTTGGGCGACGTTGTTTGCGTTTCACCAATCAAGACTCCTCAGCACCGATGAAGTATGCATAAATACGCATGTGCAGAATAGCTCAGTGGGGATAATGCTGGCTATCCCTTCGCTCGCAAAGAAAGACATGTGGACAAAGTACCATTTCTAGATACTAGGAGGTGTTCTGTTGCTCCCTCTCTCTCTCAGAACGAAGTACCATTTCTAGGTACTTAGAGATATTACTGTCTCTCTCGTCGAAGAGCCTGTCCTGTGATTTAGCTAGTGAAGCCAGTGTTTATAGCATAACTGTGTGATTAAACCCTCATTTTTACGATGAACGAAGTAGATTTTTTATTGAAAAACAAGTTCAGTGCAATGACTTTCGAACAAAAATTGGAAGTGAAACATTTAGGACCACATCAACCTGTTGACTTTTTGTCAACAATAAACATGAGTTAGACAAACCTAAAGGCAAGTTGACATTTCAGCGCAAATGGTTTCGCAGAAAAACATGGTTGACTGCGAGCGTGTACATGAAAAGTCTGTACTGTTTTCCGTGTTTACTTTTTGGTGGTGATACTGCGTGGACAAATTCAGGGTACAGAGACTTAAAGCATTTGTCTGAAAGACTTACAAAACACGAAAGCTCAGTATCTCATATGCGAAATGCTGTTTTGCTGCAACTTCTTGGAAAATTTAATATAATTGAAAAGTTGGATACTGCATACCAATGTGAACTTCAACGTCACAACCAAGAGGTGGATAAGAGCAGGTATGTTTTATCAAAGATTGTTTCAGTGCTAAAACTGTGGTCCGTGTGAAGTAGGTATCCAAGGACATGACGAGTTATTTGAATCTTTAAAGCCGGGAGCTTTCTGGTCAATATTTGAAATGTTATGTGAGGACGATCTAGCTCTGAGAAATCATTATGATAACTTGCCTGCATTTAAAGGGACTTCCTAAACTATACAGAATGATCTACTGGCTTGCATGTACACTATTTATAGAGACCATATCAAGGGTGAAATTGAAAGAGCTATGTTTCAATTCAGGCTGATGAAATGACTGACGTGTCTTGTAAATCACAATTGTCACAATATTGTGCTATATGTTAGAGAACAGCAATATTGCTGAACGCTTCGTGAAGTACTCAGAAATGAAAGAAAAAATGGTTGTAGGTTTGGCAACAACAATTAAATCAGTTCTTCATGAATGTGAAGTGCATAAACATAAACTAATTGCTCAAATATATGACAGTGCAGCAGTAATGAAGGGTAGATTGAACGGAGTACAGGCACTGATAAAAGAAGAATTCCCTCTCGCACATTTTGTGCACTGTTACGCTCACCAATTAAACCTCATAATACAGCAACTTTGTTCCATGGCACACAAAGAATTGAAAGTCTTTTTTGCACATTTGTCTGCGTTCCCGTCATTTTTTTCTGCTTCACCGAAGCATATTGTTCACCTTGACTAAGTAATGAAGAGGAGGATGCCGAGACCCAGTGCAACACGGTGGAATTTCAAAGGATGATGCTATCAATAGAGAACGAACTAGTAAAATCTATCCCAGACTTCAACACCAAAGTCATTGAGCTTTTTGCAAGGCTGAAGAACAGGCAGGCACATTTTTTTACAAGACGCTGGAAATAAAATGGCACCTCTGTAAAAGGTAATTCACTACGAGTAATTACGAATTTCAGATGAATTGTCATTTTTTCTGTTTTTCAATGTATAGCAACTAAATATTCGTGTATTGTTAGTGTCACCTTGATGATGAATAACCAATACTGTTCTTGTTATGTCCGATATTGTTGTCTTAAACCCTCATTGCGTTATACATACACGCATAGAAACACTCGAGTCTACTACAAATTTTTATGTAGATATCCCCACCAGCTAAAAAGCATTAGAACCGCCACTTGGTTAAACAATGTTATATTTTAAATTATAATGATTTATTACCATGTGTTCTTGCATTCTGCAGGCTCTACTGTCAGCTGCCAATTTATTTGGGATACATTCATTGCGTTCTGCTTGCTGCCGTTACCTTACACGTCACATGGATTGCACTAATGCTCTTGGAGTCTTGTGCTTTGCAGAGACTCATTCTTGTGCACGCATGGCTGCTACTGCACGAGCATTTGTTCATAAGTGAGTTTTTATAGTTAAGAACTTATATTTAAGAAATAGCTAAATCAACCGAAACATTAACCTTTATCATTAGGTATTTAAATCCAATTTGTAAGAGGTGACAGATAGATAATGCTTTTATAGACTATATTATGAGACCGTTGATCTCAACCAAAGATGTAATCTTGTGATGATGATATGTAATTTGCTCGGCAAATTTTCCCTCTCTTGCTCTTAGAAATGTATGTCCTATTTGGCATACATTTCCAAAACAATCCAGTTTTGTCAGTATTGAGTACGTGATAGGTTTGTAACAAACAGCCTTAATGATATCCATGAATTAATGTGGAAATTTTGCAGTAGCATCTCTGTTAATGCTAGCAGCCTCACTTGTCAATTTTATGTTATGATGGTTCTGATACTTCCTAAATTTATGAAACCAGCCTTTAATTGCAAGGAATGGTTGGGCTGTTGTTGCCTCCCTCTCTTCTTATCACAGGCAGTCATGTATCTTCAATGCCTTTGTGCAATTAATAGAAGAACTAATAGGCATGTTTTTCTGATTTTAATCTTCCATCCATAAAACCAACACCTTCTCCATCTTCTCAATTAGAGAATCTGTGTAAGAAAGCATCTCGCAGCATATTTTGAGGGAGCACTTATTGTATTTATAGAAGAAATGTGGGAACTGTTCGAAATTTCGAACCAAGTCGAGTTTTATTTTAAAACTCAACTAGGTTCGGGCTGAAATAAAAAGTTCGAAAATTTCGAACTATCAAAAAATGTGGTATTTAAAAAAATGCCTTGATGATTGTTAAAAAATTATTTCACAAGATTTATTTAGTTATAACTATTGAAGTTGCATTCGAATTTAATCCTTTATCATTGGTTGATTTAGATCAGTGGTTTAAAACCTTTTTCTATCAAGGGGCCGGAGTATTTATTTTTCCGAGCCTGAGATCGGCTTCGTCGATTATACTGATTTTGCCGGGCTTACTAGATAAAATTAACATACGTACATTATGAAAATGCGAATTATGAGTTTTTATTAAGAATAAATTTAAGTGGATATAAAAACTCCAACCATAACAACAAAACCATGTGATGTTTTGCAAAATATCGCATATTTTGTTTACATTGATAGCTAAGATGGTTCTCTCAGCAAACAACAATTAAAAATCCGTAAATTTCTCTCCCTAGCTCTTATATGATCGATAAGGTATAGATTAAAAAATATTCAGATAGAGCACTTCATTTACCACAAAGAAGTCTGCAAGACCACATAATTACGAGTTATAGTTTCAGAGAAAATAATTTGAGAAAATCCTGAGCAAAACATCGAATATATTGAGAATTTATAACAAACTCCTAAATCGTAGATTTGTACGGTTTATTCTACCTAACAAAATCATTAAATATATCTTTAAACATAAGACTCGAACTTGACTCAAAACTCGAATTTTTCAACAATGTTCGACTCGAACTCTACTTGAGTTGAAAATTTGATGTTTGCACATCCCTAATTTCATAATCACCATAGGTAGTCTGTCCATAGACAGGTCGGTGATTATTCATGGTTAAAGATGGTTCTCTATATACACCTAGTTTCCGCTGTCCTTTTCATATCTTGATAACTCTCTTTCCCTTTCAAATCGTCTATTAACTGAAACCTTTTCTCTTTCCCTTTTTTCATCTAGTTTTCCTTCCAACACGTCTTTAATCATACTCTCTCTCCTCAGGTAATGTCCAACCCAGTTTGCCTTCCTCTTTCTGATAGTCTGTATAATCATTCGCTTCTCTCCTATTCTTCGTAGCACTTAATCGTTTTTCGTCCTATCTGTCCATTTTATCTTCAGCATTCTCCTCCAAGTCCACATTTCAAAGCTTTCCAAGTATTTGATGTCATCCCTAATTTATAGGTAAGTTAATTTGTAACAAATGTGTGTATGCACACAACTATTTTGAAATGAAACGCTTGCTTTGTCCATGCCATATTGTTTAACTCCAAAGTGCACCATGCTTCTTTTCCTCACCGATGAAACATTACTTTTTAAATAATGTGTATGTACCCAGCATTCATTTTTAAATGAGGCACTTGATTTGTTTTCAACCTTTATTATGAAACTCTTCAGTTTATCTTTTTTACAATGCTTTGTAATTCAATTTTTTATCTCTGATATCATGAAGGAAAATGATGTAGATTCAAAAGTCGGCATATTTTATTTGAATGCCCTTAATTAAATTCGTCTGATAGCCTCTACAGATTGGATTTAAATGCTGTACGATAATGGTTAACAACTTCATGTCAAATATGTTAATTCATTGTAATAGTTTTTAATCCTTAGCTTATTATTTGTCTTTCATCTCTAGAAACTTCCATGAAGTATCAGAACAAGAAGAATTTTTAACACTCTCTCCAGCAAAGTTGCGGGAAATTCTGTCAAGTGACCATCTTGTAGCCGAATCTGAAGAAGTGGTCTTCACTGCATCTCTCCGATGGCTAGACCATGACCCACTAGAAAGAGCTAAAGGATTTCATAAGGTCAATTATGTATTTTGAAATTAAATATCTATGCTATTTTAAATTAATCATATAAATGATACAGCAAGCAATTCATTTTTTCATCCTACTCTTATACCTGTCAAAATCCAACTTGATTTAGATAATTTGCAATTAATTGACATTTCCTTATCACAAAACTTTTGGATAAGGTGGCAATTTTTATAGCTTATCCTTGTTTTTTCAATCTAAAATAGATATTGGAGGTGGTTCGTTTGCACCTGTTG
Organism: Tanypteryx hageni; assembly: GCA_028673005.1. Classification (NCBI taxonomy): domain Eukaryota; kingdom Metazoa; phylum Arthropoda; class Insecta; order Odonata; family Petaluridae; genus Tanypteryx; species Tanypteryx hageni. The sequence goes on from CM054116.1 coordinate 100,167,362, forward strand.
AGCCCTTATTTCCTCCATGACTACCTTGAGATGGTTCAGTTGAATGTAACCTCTCCACGTGAGGAAGATGAACCTAATGAGGATGAAAAGGGAGTAAAGTTGCCAACAAAAGAAGATCCTGAGGCCTCTGAGAAAGTAAATGGAGATGGATCCAGCAATGCCCAGACTTCATCCAAGCAGAAGGAGGGTGCAGAAATTCCTAAACCTGTGAAGGAGGAGAAGGAAAAGCCAGTAGAGCCCATTCCAGCAGCAGTTCAGGTACGTAGGTTTTGGAATGATAAATTTATTTTCCTGTTTTTCAAACAATAATTCAATGCCACTGTGTTAACAAGATCAATATCATAGCACCATCAACTTTAGTGCTCTTCTCCTAATTCTCTGAAAGCTGGAAGCAGTCAACCTGTGTAATGATTTATTTGTTCTGGGAGGAAAGCATTATTAAGCATAAGCTGGCAACAACAGCACCTTCCATAGTTTCAGACAAAAGTTTTAGTTGCATTGTTGGTTACTGGTGGAGGATTTTAGGTTTTGCTGTATTGAGAACATGGTTGATGCTCAACAGTTTCCTTGCGCTGTGGTATGCAACTTCAGGTTTTCTTTGCCAACAATTCTTGCTATGGTTAGATGGATTTGGTTTAGTTGGCAGTGGAACTCATGAAGCCTTTTTTCCATGTGGCCAGAGTAAAAAAATATCATCTACATATCATATCTAGCATATTGTATTTACTCAACTGTAAGCTGACCTTTTCCCCCTCATTCAAAAATGCCTCACTGCTTATAATTGAGTTCATTCTAAAATCAACGTAAAAATAAGGCGCAGACTCGGAGGGGTGCCGGTGGTGTAGTGGTTAGGATGCTGGTTGCTACTCGCCTGCTGTGCGAAGGGGCAGTGGGCACGAATTCTGCAATAGTAGGATTTTTACCAAGGTCACTCAGCCCGCTGCTTGTGTGTTTTGAGGAGATCGCACAAAGTCAGCATTCCGTCCTTCAGAAGGGATGTTAAGCAGTTGACCCCCTTGATGCTTTTCGCAGAGTAGGCTAATGCAGGCACCAGGTTTCCCTCCTCCCTTCTTTGTGTGTGTCCAGTTGATAACAGTGCAAAATGATTATGGCTGTCGACGCAATTAAAAATCAATTAAACTAAACTAAACTTAAAACTCGAGGGGTACATTGGGATGAGAGAGCCAGAGTAGTTGATGCTCTTCATAAAGAGTACACTAATGCCAGCACCGGGTTTCCCTCCTCCCTTGTGTGTGTTTGGTGTGAAGTTGCAGCTATAATAATCCAAGAGTTTGATTAACAACAAATACAAACAAACAAAAAGTTTGGTGGGAACAAAGCAACATATTTCATATGATGCCCTGTTACCTTGCTATAACAAGGTCCATGGGGATCATATTATGAGACTATTATAGGTGATACCAAACTATATTGAGGTATTTTCAAACTTGTTGTATAGTAGTAAGAATAATTCAAAGCAATTCATATCTGATATTTTGTAAACAAAATTCTCGGAACAAAATGAATACAATTGGTTTGTATCATTTAACTTTTATTTCTTATGGGTGCAGTAACTACTATTTTTTTAACTTATGCTTTCTGAAAGAAGTAAACTTAAATGGAAAGTTTGGGGTCCAAGATGAATACATGTAATGCTAAAATATAGCCCAGTGTAGTTGATTTTATTATCAGCCCTTTCAGATTTTTTAATCAAGCAGAAAGGACAAATCAATTGCCTCTTTGGGAGTGAAAGAATTATCTTAGTATATCACCAAATGTTTCTTTCAGAGCACAAATAATTGTCAGGCAGTGAATCCAGCTCCAGCAACAAATGCTCAACCATTGAGGAAATTGTCATCAACTGGTTCCAAGAAAAGTGACGGGCAGTACTGTGCAGGCTGCAAAGGCCACAAACAGAGAGTTTCTGGTGTACAAAGCATATCACCCCCTCCTGTACAAGGACCCATTTTCAACAAGGAATGTGTCCAATTGCTCAAGGATGCATGTCTTTACCATCTTCTTCCTGACAGACGTGCTGAAATGCCTCATCCTGAACGTGCGAGGCTTAGAGCATGTTCAGACACATGTCAGGTAAGGGAACACTTGTTTTTGATGGTCTTGAATAAATACTATGGCATCCTCTCTTAAATACTTGGTTTCACCTTAACCTGATTTGTCTCATTTCGTTTTAGCAGATGAAATGAACGTATCATTTAATTCAGTTTTTCTCAATAGGTTGTGCTTGCAGTTGGAGGTGAGGATGACAAGGTAGTACTAAGAACAGTCGAATGCTTTTCTCCATCTTCTGGGGAATGGAGAGCCCTTGATTGTCTGCCATTTGCCATCAGGTACCTTATAGATATAGATAGATATAGATTAAGAAATTAGTGTTGTAGCTTTAAAGCTATTGGATGCCATTTTAGATTATATTGTGTATACTGATGATTGCTGTTTTGAAGATCATTTACCAATCTGCAGCTGTTTGTTTATCCGAAGCATGTTCTTTAGTATAAGGACCATATTTACTCATATAATACCCACACTTTTTTCCCCAAAAATTTCCATCAATAAAGGGGGAGTGCAGACATTACATGAGATTTGCCCATTCATCTTTTGAGAGTAGGCCACTCACGAAACACTCAATACTGCGCATCCGGTGGGAGGTAATGAGTAGGCATCTTTTTCTCAGTAGGTGCAATATGCCATGCATTTTATTTCACCAATTTTTAACCAAGGTATTTTTTTTAATGCTTGGAATAATATAGTAAGCACGATATTTATCAGGTATTTTTTAAATTTTTTGCCAGCTGTCAGTAGTAAACCTAAATCATGTAAATATTCTGTGTAAATAGAAAAGTGTCAGTGGTGTAAGAGAAATAAACAACTTAATTGTATATATTTTTCATTAAATGACAAATGACACAAAGCTCCAACAATTAAAAAAAGAAAAAGGAGCGTCAATTGTTAACAATAGCCATTGGTAGGTGGCATGGTGGTGGCAGCTAAAAATATAAGATATCTCTTAAACAATGCATTATACGAGGTGCTACCCAAAAGTTCCAGGAATTTGAATAGCACATGCGAATCGCTTGTAGCACGGCCACTCGCCGCTAGGTATTGCTGGTATCCTTTGTGAATAAGTGTGCAACGTGGCAGCTAGCTGAGTGCACATGTTCGCAAGTTCTGTGCGTTTTTGTAACATCATCTTTGAGCGGTTCTGCGAATTTGTTTCGAACTGAAATGGCTGATGTTAAGGAGCAAAGAATTTGTATCAAATTCTGCTTCAAACTTGGGAAAACAGCAGCAGAAACACAGAATGCTTAAACAAGCATTTGGTGATGATGCTTTAAGCCAAAGCAAAACACTCCTTTGGTACAAACGTTTCAAGGATGGGCGGATGTCTCTCGACGACGATGAGCGTTCTGGTCGACCGTCGACAAGTACAACTCCAGAAAACGTTGCAAAAGTGCGTAAGGCTATCCTGGCAGACTGAAGGTGAACAATCCATGATGTTTGTGACATCGTCGGACTGTCGTACGAGATGTGTCAACGCATTTTGTCGGTGGATTTGAATATGAGACGCATTGCTGAAATATTTGTTCCGAGACCACTGAGCAACGACCAGAAAGACCATCGGCAGGGAGCTTCATCTCCAAGGTCATAACTGGTGATGACTCTTGGGTTTATGGTTATGACCCTGAGACAAAGCAGCAGTCATCACAGTGGAAGTCGCCAAATTCACCGCGGTCGAAAAAAGCGCATCAAGTTCGCAGCAATGTCAAGTCCATGCTGATCATTTTTTTTTTGACGTCGACGGGATCGTCCACAAAGAATTCCTCCCACCCGGTCAAACTGTCAATGGAAAGTTTTACTGCAATTTTTTGAAGCGGCTAAGGGAGAATGTCTGATGCAAACGCCCAGACAAGTGGCGCAACAATGAATGGGTACTTCACCATGACAATGCGCCCGCCCACACGTAACTCGTTATTAGGCAGTTCCTGGCTTCCAAAAACATGAAAGTCATCCCCCACCTCCCCTACTCTACTGACCTTGCCCCCTGCGACTTTTTCCTATTCCCCAAAATGAAACTCCGGCTGAAAGGGCGACATTTTGACACGATTGGGAGATCCGGGCAGAATAGCAAGAGGTGCTTAACACGCTCATACCTGTGGACTTCCAAGGATGCTTTGCATCATGGAAAAAATGCTGGGAACGCTGCATAAAAGCCCAAGGGGACGGTGGAAATCAGGACTTATCGTAAGTAATTTATTTTATGCACAAATTCCCGGAACTTTTGGGTAGCACCTCACTTTGATTAGAAGTTTCTTAGCATGGTCTTTCATATGTTTTATATTTACAATTAGACGAAATTTTTCACGAAAACGTCAAATCGATTTTTATCCCTAATACGTCTGTTTGGTTTTAAATTAAGAGCAAATGGATTGCAAACCCGCAGCCAACAATGCCAGTAACCCTAGTAACTTCTTTAATGTTAAACATTTGGGAAAACAGGTTACATAATAATAAATATTTTAAGAAACTGCAAGAAAATTTTAGACTTGACAAAGAACAGAAATAAACTCAACCCATAGCCTTCTGATATTGGATATAGCCACAAAGCTCCAACAATTAAGAAAAGAAAAAGGAGCATTACTAAGATGTAACTAAGCGTCAATTGTTAACAAGTCGTCGGTAGGTGGCATGGTGGTGGTAGGTAAAAATATAAGATATCTTTTAAACAATGCATCATATGGAAAAATGTTTCAAACAAAGGCTGTAGAAAATTAAATTTCCTACAACTTTTATTCTAGTACATTTTTACATTTATCAAATATTAAAGCAAATATTTCAGAATTACAGATAAGTGGCAAGAGTAAACACCCACTTCCGGTTGACCGATGTTTACCAAAAACTAATCAGTTCTTGTGACTTTTATAAAAATGTTAAATATAAAATTTCATGTTGACCTGATTAATAGTTTCTGAGTTAGAGCACCCACAAAAAGCTATCACATACACACACACAGACATCATCGAGAAAATGGTCAAAATGTGTTCAGGGGACCTCAAAACATGTATTTCCGTTGAAATCTCGAAGTCGATTTTTATCATGAATACAATACTTTCCTCTATACTATGTATATGGAGAAAGTAAAAATGAAGCCCCACACTATAGCTGAGTCACTTATTTTGCCTGCGTGCCATGCGATAGTTAGGACAATGCTTGGTAATGAAGCGGAACAAGAAATTGCCAAAATTCCGCTTTCTAATGTTACAATTCGAAGAAGGTTAGAAGATATGTCATCTAACATAGAGGAAAATGTTTCAAATAAGCTGAAAATGTCAGACTTCGCTTTGCAAGTTGACGAGTTAACCGATATTAGCGGCAAAGCACAACTATCAACATTTGTTCACTTCATTCATGAAAATACAATAATTAGTAAGTTTTTGTGCTCCAGAGAACTCCCAGAACACACAAGAGGTCAAGATATATTCGATACTATGACTTCTTACTTAGAACGTTTGGAAATTTAATGGAAGTCATATGCAGGAATTTGTACCGATGTTGCTCCATCCATGTTGGGATCTGTCAAAGGCTTTGTCTCACTTGTAAAACAACAGAATCAAACTACAATAACTACCCATTGTTTTTTGCACAGGGAAGCCCTGGTTAGAAAGACATTAGGAGTTGACTTGAAGTCTTTATTAGACCAAATTTTTAGAATGGTTAATTTTGTGAAATCAAGAACTCGAAAGACCCGCCTCTTCAAACAACTTTGTAATGCTATGGATTCGCAGTAAGACTATTTATTTTTACACACAGAAATAAGTTGGCTGTCAAGGGGAAGAGTGTTGGCTTGTGTTTATGAACTTAAATAAGAGATTTTACTATATTTGTAAACAGGGGGAACAGTGGTTTTTGTGAATATCTTAGTTGTGAACTTTGGTGTGCCAAATTAGCATATTTGGCAGAAATATTTAGGTATATGAATAGTGTGAATACCAGCATGCAAGGGCTGAATGAAAACATCCTGACTTCTACGAATAAGCTACTGAAATTGCAGAGAAAAATAGAGCTAGAAAAAGTAATCTTGAATTGTTTCCTCTGTTTTCAAAAACCCATACGAAAGAAATTGTTGCTCTCGTGGTGGAGCATTTAGAAACTCTAGAGCACAATATCCAGCGTTACTTTCCAACCTTGATTACAGAGAATTACGACTGGGTAAGGATCCCATTCACACCAGTGACAACTGACTTATGTGTTTTTACTCTCTCTTCTCTTTCAACTGATCGAACTCTAAAAATCAAGTATGCCGAATAGTCTCTGGATATGTTCTGGATTTCTGTTAGAGAAGAATATTCAGAAATTGAGAAAAAAGATTTGGCAGTTTTGATGCAGTTTTCTACATTCTGTGAGAGTTGGTGTACTCAACACTTACAAACATTAAATGCAGAAAAAGAGAACGGCTAAACTGTGTTGAAGATGAAATGAGAGTCTGCTTATCACAGATACGTATTAATATCAGTGCAATCATTAGAAAACGCCAAGCTCAAGTGTCACATTAGGTAAGATTTTAAAATAGATTTTTTAACAAAACTTCATCATTTGTTCTGTTTTACGATATCATAACTTAATTTGGTCGATTACATATATGACATAATATAAAAAATATGTATTTTTATGATAAATCCTAGTTCTTCATTCAAATCTAATTCCAGTGTGCCGCGAAAAAAAGTGAATATCCAAAGTGTGCCGCGAGCACCAAAAGGTTGAGAACCATTGCTCTATGGAATCAGCCTTAATTCATTGTCTGCTCAGGCTATATTGACACATATTGGCACATGGTGTGACAATATAAAGAAGATGGAAAACCATAATTTCCATTACTTTGCAAATTTGCAAAGGCAGTGCTTATACTTCCTCATAGCAATGTTGAAGTAGAGAGAGTTTTTAGTAACTTGAATCTTATTAAAAGAACACACAGGTTGGCACTCGAACCACCAATGCTGAATGCTCTGATGCAGTGTTCATTTAGAAAACATCTTTCAAATTTTGAGCCAACAGATGACATGAAGAAAAAGGTGAGGAAATTAAAGAAGTAGGAATTTGTTCATTTTGTCTAATTTTGTTGAACTATTATATTGCTACCATTAAAATAAAAATTATTTTATATAGCTTTTGTTAAATTTTCCTAATCTAAGGCCTTTCCTCGAAACCAGGCCTGGGCTTACTTATTTTTTCAATGCATTTTTGCTATTTACTGGACATTGAAAACATTAATGGATTTTTAAAAGTTTTCTATTCCATACAGTTGATTCATAATACAGGATACATTTATCATTCATCAAAAAAAATAGTTAAATTTAATTTACAGGGCTATTCATAAACAGTTGTGAATAATTTGACTGAAAATATGTGATGCAGATGCTGAAAATATTGAAATCGTAAATTTTTGCATTTTGGATCATAAAACCAAGATATTACATATTACAGAATTTTACAGAGTATTTTGATGACAGTAACAGGATTTAGAAAAAAAACTGTGGCAGTGTTGCAGTAATATATTACTTAATTATATAATTTAACAATATTTCGTTAGTAGCTCAATAACTTTGGCTCGAGTTATTAAAAGTAAAGTAGTCTTCATAATCCTTTCCGTTCACATCTTTGCAGTCGACTCCCAGTCACTGTTGAGACAGGTTTTTCCCCTGAAGATGCCCACCTTGTGGGCGAAATGCATTGGGTGTTGTAACCCTCTAATTGTTTGGCTAAAGGAGTACTTTACTTTTAATAATTTAACAAACTTACGGACTAGGTTGAAGGTTGAAATTTAGCAGGAATTCTTGATTCAGATATTAAAAGACATTGATGAAAAAATGTCCCTGGTTCAACTCCAGGGTATAATTTGTATTTCCCATCATTATATATAGACGTTTCTTACAGAGGAGGAGGAGATAACATATAGGAGGATACTAATGTTTAGGCACTTCCAGATGACCTAGAGTTTCGAAATTTTTTTCTTAGGTAGGATTTTGTGCAAAACCGACTAGAAAAAACGAAAATCTTGAAAAAATTCAACAATGCGACCGCTAAAAATTCGCAATTGTTTAAACAAATTTTGAAGGTTTATGTATTTTCGAATGTGCCACGGAGCTGAAATTTTTTTTTAGAGGTAGGATTTGTAAAAAACGAAATAGGGAATATAGAAATTTTGATTTTTTAATTTGTTTGGCAGTTAAAAATTCTTAAATTTTAAACAAATAGGTAGATGCTTAGACACTACGCCACAAGTTAGGGATCTGAAATTTTTAAATTATTTAGAGGTTAATCTATGTAAACTAATAGACATTTCAATTTATCCATAAAATTGTTATTTTGGCCGTTATAAATTATTTAAATTTAAACAATTAGATAAATGTTATTTCACTTTTAATTGTACTATAGATTTAAAATTTGGCAGAAATGTGTGGAATTATTAACTCAATGTGGGAAAAGGATAATATTTCGAAAATTGCAAAAATTAGTGATTGTTTTACTTCATTATTGTTCCATAATGAAAAAACAAAAACCCGTCCAGAGGAGAAATCTTTAGAATTAAGGAAATATTACTCATGATGAAATATCTCTCTGAAATTTGTTTTTTTCAAGGTGCGATTAAATGCTTGCAGTATGCAAGCACCTTCTACTAGTAATATCATGTAAAAATCCATTTTTCGAATTGCAGGCTTTGACCTACGATCTTTGGACCTGGACTGTTTCAAAAGTTAAAATTGAAACTTCTTCTGAAACAGTATTTATTTAGTACTGTTGCTCGTGTTATCATTAATTTTGTTACAAAAGAGAAGTATTACCTAAGTATATTTTGAAAAACAGGTAAATATAACAAAAATATTTTCAAATGTAATTGTTTCGGCAGAAAAATTATTCGTCCTTTAAAAAAGCAAAAATCTATTGATATAATAAAGCTAATATTAGCAAATTCAAGGAGTAAAAACCTAATATCAGGAATTCGCAATTTATAGAGCCATAATAAATGAGATAAGGGATAATTTTAAAAAGTATTTTAGATATTGAAATATAGCAGATATAGATATTCCTGTAAAATACATAACAAGTAAGCAAGATGTAGAAGCACTTTTTCTTAGAAAGGGTTCTGGTTTGCATCCCCATTTGGTGAGGTGGCAACCTGCACCGTTGGAATGCAGATCCTCACCAGACCTTCCTATCCGTGAAAACTTCACTCCTTTAGCTTCAGTAGTTTGGCTTCAATACCACTTAAAAGTTATGAATTTTCCAATTTTAAAGCCACACAGCAGAAAATCTTCTAACTATTCCGTAAATCCAAACAGTGGAAAATTCGTAGAGTGATAGGAGCTATCTAATCCAAAAAGAATTTTCCAGATAAAAACAAAAATGTTGATCGTCCACTGGTAGACAAAATGAGTGATCACATAAGCTCATTTTTGCTTTTAAGAAAACATGATCCAGATAATTAACAACATAAATATTAGAATATTACAGAAAAAAATGTGCTTTACACAAAATAAAACAACTGGGTAAAAATTATCAAGATCATTGCAAAGAAACTGTAGCAATTAAATAAAGATAAAACAAGATGAGTTCTTAAAAAATTTACCGGTGAATATAAATGTGAGTTGTTTCTATAAGTACATCAGAAAACATGAGCGAGATCCTGAAGAAACACAAATTGTAAATAGACCTGATGGAATTCTTATGTCTGAAAATGAAGAAATAACCAAAGAGCAGAGTAAATACTTTGCAACATTGTCTACTCTGGCCAGACCAACTACAAAAACAAAGTTTTAAATAAACAAGAGAGAAATTTCTTCCTATTAAATGTAGGTATTAATGTCATTTATAAAAGAATCGTTAAAATTTTTAAAAATAAATTCTGTTAACCAGACAGTATTAGAGGTGAAGTGATAGAATTCGAAGGGCTTGCAATAGCATGATACCTGCATTGAACTTTTATAATGACTATAAACAATCCTAAAATTCTGCATGAACCTAAAGCAGCAGCGATGATATCAATACACAAAGTATCAATAAGTGGGGTTTCTAGGAGGGAAACCTGTCAAATAATTAAGGACTTATGTATTTCGGTCATTTCATAATGTTGGTTCCATGTTGGCCCTTTGGTGTTTTCAGTCCTTGTCTGCCCTTTCTTGTCAGCCCTTTGGGTCATGTTGGCCCTTTGACCCAGACACATGTTGCATCAACCAATAAATGAGAGTCTTATAAATGGATGGCAGGTGTGATCTTGTCAGCTTCTGAATCTCTTACATAATGGTCAATTTAGAATCCCAACTATGTGATCTAACTAAAATGAAATTACTAAGTATGAATTTATGAACAATAATTTTACATATTATATTTTCCGGGGTATAAGACCCGCCTCTAAAAATAAGGACATTTTCCAGTTTTAAGAATTTTTCATTCATACAAAGAAATTTATTTGGATGAGAACATAAGATTCATCAGTGGTTAAAAAATAGCATAAAATTATAAGTTGAAAAGAATTCATTAGTTTAATATCTTTGAAAATATACAATATTTTCTTTCGTATAAGTTGCACTGCTTTCCAAAATGTTTTGTCTCCAGAATTAGGATGGGGCTTATTGCATGGAAGAATTTAGGAAAAATCCAAAAATGTGAGATAACCATTAAAATTCACTAGGCATTCATCAAAAAGCTGTTTGATTCAATGTGTAGAATTTGATGCATACAAATATTACTTAATCACCACAACAAATAAAAAAGAAATATGAAATATTTTGACGGAGTTACAAACATCAGATTTTCCAGGCAATCGCTACGGTAATGCCAGGGTCCTGCAAGAAAAATGCAGTAGTCTGGTGGATATCATGGTGTCATCACTGTTTAGTCTCATAATCCATTAATTATATCATGAGAAACATTTCAGTAGCCTTTCTTTCGGTGCAAAAATCATTGCAATTTTTCATCGCTTTCCACGTGCAATGTATTTAAGTAAAAAACTTGGCATTCTGAGATTTTCAGTAATATTGTCCTTCATATTCCACAAAATTAATATATTGCTCATCTGTGTCAAATAATTCACCAAAATACATTATTATTATAAATAAAAACAGTAAGATTTCTGCTAAATGAATGCAGGTGTTTTAAGTTGTATGTTCTGCATAGCAAACCTCCTCCCTCTATACCGAAAACTGTGATGCAAGAATTTGATAAGTGTGTACAGTAAACTTCCATTTATCCATGTGCAGGTTATCTGGTTTGCAGATTATCCTTTTATTATTCCTTCTTTTTTCACTTTTTAACCAATTTGTTGTTTTATAAAATCACTGTGGTATTCAGGAATATATTGACCTTTTGCATTCATATGTTGAGTGTCATTCAACATATCTTTCAGAGAAAGAATTCCTGGATATTTTCCTTGCCAGCTCATGACAGCATTTTTTCGTCTAAGCAAACTCCTCTAGGTAAACATGCTGCTTATTGATACTTATGGGGATGATTCATTGAACTCTGGCCAGTTCACAATTGCATTTTTGATGTCTCATGACTATCTTATATTACAGACACAAGCGATTTTTCTCTTCTGATCTTGGATGAGAAAAAAACATGGAATGGATTCGATGAAAATAATGCTAGGTGGCCACAAGGAAGAGAATTTCCCGTTTGAACAAATAGAAGTGCTGAATCTTATGGTCAGCCAACATAGGAGCACAACACACGAGGCGATTCATATTGCACAGGCATGGCGGGATGTAATATCACCTAGACTCTCAACCACCAGTCTGTTTCTTGGCTAGCAAATACCATTTTTTGTGACAAAAAAGTGCAAATTATATATAGGAAAACTATTGTATTTACTAAAGCAAATAATTAAATTTCTTTGATTATTTTAAGCTTAAAGCTTAATATTTTATGTATTGTAATTACTTAAATCGAAGACATTATTCACTAAGATTTATGTATAGTTACTTTTGGTAAATCGAACTGCAATAGTAGCATCAAGTTCATGTTCTTTAAATCTATTTGGGAAGACTTCACTTTGTGGAAAGATTCCATAATAGAAATGAGACTTATTTTAACTTCCATTAAAGAAATTTAGTTAACCTGTTTCACCTTTTACAGTATCATCCCCTGAAATTACAATAAGTCTTTCATGTTCTTTGATGAAACTTAATTTTTGGCTGTTTGCATATTTGATCCATCACTCAATTAATCTTTGTTACAAAATAGATTTAATTATTCAGAATTAGTTGAGTTTAACAAATGTCCCTTGTCCTTAATTTGTGTTAGTATCAGATATATTATTGAAGTTCAAATTTCTTTGAAGAAAAATATTGCAATACCTTTACGAATATTTATTATGTGAATTTCTGCAATGCCCCTCTGTTTCAACAGTATCCATGCCCTAATTCCGTTATAACTCATATTTTGTGATAAAATTTTGTAGCTGATTGGTAGGCCATTTACATATTTTTAATTTTATAGAATGTTGTTTCATTGTAGCAAGCATGGTCTTGTGGCATCTTGTTCATCCAACTGGGCATATCTCTGTGGTGGAGAGTTTCCTGATGGCCGACCATCCTCACAAGCATGGCGCTATGACCCATTTTTGGCCAATGCCTGGACTGAAGTGGTTCCTATGACAACACCACGCTCTGAATTAGGTCAGTTATAGTAGCCTTCATCTGTTAATGAGGAAGATCCATTTGTAAGATATAAGTGGCTCATACCTGAATCATATAACTTTGTATCTCCTCTGAGAAATGTTGAAGCATTAATCTTAATTCTAAAGTAGGGTAAGATACTTTCATCACTTCACTGCTGCAAATAGTTCCCAAGAGTGACAGCTGGTTCATACATGCAGGTTGGTGTTCATACGCTCAAATTATTAAAATACTAATACCCTATGGAGCTTCATTTGTATGTATGGATATTAATAACTCAGGAATATTCTGTACTGTTATCTCAGCATAATAATATCATTGAACATTTACATACATGATTTTTGCCTAATATGGTTTATATTCGAACATAACAGTCACAAGCCTTGCTCAGTTGAGAACGTCTTAAAACCTTTCCCAAAAATGTATGAGCACCTTTTAATTAATTTAAATTTTTAGAAAGATATTGTTAACTACATATCTTAGATAACTACCATATTTACTCATGTATATGTTGCACTCATCCCAAATTTTAGGCTTACAAAATGAACATGTGGCTTATATGTAGGGCATTGGTGGCCAAAGTGCAGTACTGGTGCCACTTGTGGCCCATCGAGTTTTTCCTTGTGGCACAGACTAAAATTTGTGAAACTTATGTATGTGAACGTACTGTTTCAGAAATGAACCTTATAAAAAGCAAACAGCCTACTTGGCTTACTGATGATCACCTTAGAAATATTCTAAGATTATAAAATACAAATTTGCAACCACAAATTGAAGAATTGATTACAATGAAGCAACTCAAGGGTTGTTCAATAAATAAATAAATAACATGTAATTTCAAATCTTTTTGTAATATAACACACCTTGCACAATTGATATGACTAGTGCAAAAGCTCATCCATATGACAGAAAGAAATATATTATTTGTTATTTAAATTAAATTGTCATACTTTTTATAGCACGCATGTAGTTAAAAAATTGGATGGTATGAAGAGTGAGCACCAAGGTGTGGAGAGGTGGCGAACCTCTTAGCGATGTCCTAAATTTATCCAAGGATCAACAATGCGACTGCCCTTGACCGCGAAAGATTTTTAACCCAAAAAATGCAAAATTTTTGTGTTCAAAACGAATATATGGTCCAGGGGCGAGTAACTTGGATAGCAAAGCCTGGTATAGTGTTTTACCACCATCTATCAACGGTAACAAGAACTAACAGCGGAAGTCAAGAAATTTTAGTGGAAATGTATAGCTGGGAGTTGGTAACACGTTGGTTGGCTACACTGAGAGTAGCCATATTTGAAGCCATTAATATTTCCCGTTTAGTTCGTTGACAGCGAAAGTGAAAAATAATGGTTGTAAGGAGGTGTGAAGTCAATGGCTGTGATGGTAGAAGATCCAGAGCACAGCTGCATCAATTCCCATGAATAAAAGACAGGTAAGCTGTATTTTATTATGTTGTCATAGTTGATAGTAGCTCAATAACTTTGGCCAAAACTAACAAAAGTAGAATACTCCTTTAGCCAAAAACAACTAGAGGGCTGCAAACCCTGGTTTGCAGCCCTCTAGTTGTTTTTGGCTAAAGGAGTATTCTACTTTTGTTATGTTGTCATAGAGTAAATGTGTCGATTTAATTATTACCATTTCTTCAATTCTTTACTTTCATTTGCACTTTATTATGACAGCCTTGTTATTACTATAGTCATCCCATAATTCACGTTAGCAAAATAAACTTATTATTTGCCTCAATATGCCCCACTTTGTCCATTGATTGACCTCGTGAAAACATCAAGCAATACACATAGACAAATTAATATATGTATACATATTCCACATATAACTCTTTTCCCAACGATTTCATTAGATATGTAAATAACTATCAAAATATTTCATGTAAAATGGAGAACTTTTTGGTACTATCCCGCAACTGCATATCCTAAGTAAGCGAAATAATTCATCATGCTTTTGGAAGGAATTTCCAGACATTTCTGTATAGAGGATAATTAATGCATTTATTGCCTCTCATATCAATAATTTTTAATTACGTCATTGTAGGCATCCCAAAGAAAGCATAGTAATTGTATAACATCGAAGCATAAAAGAATTTTAAATGTGATGCAGTTTTAATATGCTCATTATTCATGTTACCACGGTAAATCAATTGCAAAACTCTACCACGCTTCCGAGGGAGTATTTTGAGCAATCCTCAATATCAGATCAGTTAAACTGTTTGTGAAAATGTGAATAACAAGGGAAACATTATAAATATAGGTATTTATGTAAGATTTTCTCTATGTTCATGTACTATGGATCGACAGAGTGAATAAATTACTTTACTTTACTTAATCTGAGGGATATAAGTTGTGATATATCGGATATGAAGTTCAGTCAAATGGAGCAAACTTTGAAACCATAACTCGGACGGAAATGTGGAAGAGGACTTTTTGGCTGAGAATAGCCCCAAGAATACACCCTCTAAAGGAACGTACTTATTTTTGGAACACCCTGTGTGTGTGTGTATATATATATATGAACGTACTTATTTTTGGAACACCCTGTTTATATATATATACTTATTTATTTATTCATTGCCTAATAGATTGTTTCATTTCCTTTTCAGGGCTGAGCAGTGGAAATTTTTTGTCAAATCCTTCACTAAGTGGAATCCCTGCTCATTTACTAAGCATAAAAGCATCAATATGCAAGAGGCATTTCGATCCCTCCCAGTTCCAGACAAGTGAGTGCCTCAAACTAAACAGAAATGCAATACCTAGTATTCGAAACCCATCTTGTACCACTACTCCATCCTCTTATTATTATTATTTTATATTTGTATCCCCATAAGAGCTAAGACGTATGGTTTGCAGTGCTGATGATGGGCGGTCAGGTCAACTATGCAATATTTGAATAAAATCGATGGGTGCAGCCTTGATGCGGTGTAACTCCATATTCAGGTTTCGACTAACACTTAGTCATCATCAGGTGAGTGTTAGTGTTAGTCGAAACCGGTCGTCTGTTCTGTGAGAGTTATTAAAGTAGATTCTTTACTAAACATTTTATTCATTTTCCTGTTTGTAATATTAGGTGTTTTGTGTACTTTGGACATAAGTACTCCGACATGGAGTCCAATCTTGTTCTAGTCGATATGCATATATATATATATATTTATGTATGGCAACAAGGTGTTGGGATGAGGAAACCCAGTGAACACTCACCAATCAGACGACTTCAGGTTGGCGAGGCCCCGGGGATGTCGAAGCGACACACGTAAAAGAACACTAAAAGACAGAAACATCACAAACGTAGAAGCTTTCGGAATTATTCCTTCATCAGCTACAGAGAGAGAACTGATGGCGGTGACACTGGGTGGAGGCATGTGTATGAGAATTAAACATTTCTCAAAGTGCATGTTAGAGAGTGATTTATAGTGGCGTAAGATTAAACGGACAATGTTAAGGGACATGAGGTGATATGTAAGGGCGAAAGATGAGCGGATAGCCAGGGGAAGGCCCGATAGGGGGATTCTCACGGTGAGACCTTTGGGGGGGAGGCCTAGTTCTAGGCAGCCATTGAGGAATTCAATCTGGCAAGTTAATGATGTATGTTTCCGGAGGTGATAACGGAAATGGCGGATATTTTCCATGGTGGAAGGAGAAGTATAAAAGATAAAGGCGATAGGAAAGTTGGTAAAAAAGAAAGGATGACAGACACGAAATGATAAGGTAAAATAATATAACAGCTTACGGAAAAGGAAAGGTAAAATGGATATATGGATGTTTCCTCAACCCAACACCTTGTTGACATCCATATACATACATATACATCCATATACATACATACATACATATATATATATATATATATATATATATATATATATATATATATATATATATGATATATCATAAGTAAGAAGCAGCTACATATATAGTATAGATATTCAGTAATGTACTGCCAAACTGATATATGAAATCAATACACTTCCTTAAGCAGTTTTTATGGCATTAACGCTGTTGATGCCTGTGTATTAAATCATGCATATAAAGTCTAACAGTTACTTTGACGTAATTGCTGAGATTCATATAATATTTTTAGTATAGCCATTGCTATGGCTGGAGTTGCTTCTGCTATTTTATGTCATGTACCGTATTAGCCCGAATATAATGCGACCCCGAATATAGTGCGACTCCAAGTATTTTGAAAGGAATTTTAGAAAAAGACGAAAAACATTTAATTTTCTCTATTTTGCACATTTAAATTACCTGTAAACTCATGAATTATGTACTAAAGGGGGGTAATGTTTTCTAACGTTGTGTCGCGACCCTGCGTGAAGTTGTGCCGGTGCTGTGGTTGCTGCAATTTGACCTTGATCTATTTTCAAGTCTCCTCAGACCCTTACAGAGTATATTTGTACAATGTAGCATCGTAACATGAACGTCCAATTCACTTACAATGCAGCAATTATAAAAATATGCGCTGAAACACGCGTCATGAAACGCGCCGATACGCAGTTATTTTTTAAAGATAAAAGTATTCGAATATAGTACGAATGCAACAAGTACTCGAATATAGTGTGAATGCGACTTTCAAAGGTACATATTGAGGAAAAAAACATCGCACTATATTCGGGTCAATATGGTATATTGTGTGACAAGAAATCCATTGTATTCTTTGAGCATAGTGCCCTTTATTTAATCCTCTTAGTGCCACGGGCCGATATATCGGCTTTTGCTCCTCGGGCAAAAAGTGCCGCGAGCCGATATATCGGCTCAAGCGTAGACCATAATTAATTAATTTGTGATGTTAATAATTACATTTATCCTTCATGTGATGTGTCAGAATTTAATCACCAACAATTAATCCATTTTTAGTTAATTAAAAAAAACATTAAATTTATATCTAAAAAATAACTTCATATTGTTTTTTTTCCCAAGGTGTTACAAAATTCTAAAATTCACGCTGGCACTTTTCGCTAGCACCACCAAAATTTGGTGGCACTAAGAGGGTTTAATTGATTTCTTTGAATCCTAAAAATTATTCTATAATAATTAATGGCATTCATAGAATGCTTTGAGGTATTTGCAGTTGAAGTTGATTGTTATTTCCATCCTGCCTGTTCTGTGTCATTGTTCTTTTCCTGTAATTTCCTTTTAAAAATTATAAACAAAATGATTGTTTGACTTGTCATTGTTAATCTGAAATTGTTTCTCCTGATTAAATAAATACATATCTAGCATTCTTTGTTTTGTTATTTATTTAATGTATACATATTCCAGTAATAAATATTAGGAAGCCAATAAATAACGTGAAAAAGGTAAAAAAAAATAGCAATGGAAGGGGGAGAGGAGGCTACGATACCTGTACTAGCAACAGCGCCACCTATGAACGATTCCCCGAACTTAAAGGAAGAAGCAAACAAGGGGCCACGTAATTTTCCTTGTGTTTCCCACCCCTGATATGGTCCAATTCAACATGTATTTCAAAATCGACTAAGAAAATGAATTTTCAATCTTCAAGACATGTTTTGGTTCAAGATCCATATTTGTATAACAATTCTAAGTAATTTTAAAATGTGAATGAAAATTATGCTACATTGCCGAGGTGCTATTCTATTAGTAATAGATGTGTTATTTGTGAGAAATACAATTTTTCATATTTTTTATCACTAATGTATTTTCATGGATTTATATATAAATGTTTTGCTTCACATTTACTTGTGGCACACCAATACCTTTCCTATTTGAGATTGGCGCTACATAATAAATGTTTGTCCACCATTGATGTAGCGGAAAAAATTAGAGGTCTAAAATTTAAGTTAGTGGTTAAATTTCACAATGACTTATTTAATTATTGCAATAAATAAAAATATATACAACAAAGTTGCTCACCTTTTCCACATGGAGTGTGTTTGGGTAAAATACTCACCATAGTACAGTAAAACTGCCTGGAATGCAGCTTCCTGCAATGTAGTTTCACTTTTAGGTGGTACCCTAAATTTTTAATTTTTCAGTAATATGAAAATATATTATTTTTATTTATAAATAAAATACTAGCCAGCCTTGGTAGAGGGATTGATAGCATGTCTAGCTCCCAATGCTAAGGTCACAGGTTTGAATCCTGCCAACGGCATATGTTGTATGCGTTCATCTTTGTTATTGTTGTTGCATTCTCTCGTTGCCATAAAATGCTGTTTATGAGCTAGTGAAAAATGAATAAAATAAATATTCCACAAAATTTTCGTAAGAGTTTCAATTGAATTCTGTAAAATAACAAATTTTTTTTGTTTTATTTGAAATGCTTTTGTGGTACAGGTTTATTAAATGCTATTTGAATTCATTGCATTGATTTTTTTAATTCAGTTAAAATTAAGATTTTAAAAATTGATACTTAGGCAGTTTAATGAAAAAATTTCTGATTTTAATATGAAATATATGTTTTCATGTATGTAAATATATTTTCATCATGTTCAGAAAATATTTCTGCTTTAATTTTACCTCAAAATGTTAATTTTTTGTCAGACCCAAACCTTATCTTAAAGATGAAGGAGTAAGAGGCCAAGCAAAAATGGCACTTTCTTATTCATTTTACTTTCATACAGGATTAGCAATGTTGGATGGGAGTGTTTTTGCTGTTGGTGGTTGGGACGGAAGCTTTGGACTGGACTCTGTAGAGCGATATGATCCTTGGCGCAACCATTGGTTTCCCGTGGCACCCATGCCACATCCATTAGCATCTCCTGCTGTTGTCTCTCACCATGGCCTACTTTATGTCATTGGTGGGCAAAACCTGGGTATTCATAACACTTTATCATAGTGAAGGTCAAATATTTATCATTAAATTTGAAAAATGGTTGATATTTCAATTTGTTTTGCATTAAAAAAGAAACCTACTGGGATAAGCAAGAATCACCTTCAAAATTATTAGAAACAAGGACTCTGGAAGAAGGAAACATAAACGATTTCCAGATATTGGTAATCTTTTAATAACCATTGCTTTGTAATGGTTTGTTTAAGAAATAGTTCAATAGGTTCTCAAGCTAAAGATACATGTATACTATACCCAGTTTGATTGAGTGATTACCAGAGTGAGTGTATTTAGTGTTGAAGATGTGGTCATCGAAAGGTCCCTGGTAATCATACATCTACCTTTGGTTTGAGGTGATTACTTAAAATGGCACTCAACTAACCCTGGTGTGCATGGGATTGAGGGACTGTTGTAGTGAGTAAATTGGCCTTTGACTACATTGGTTGTAAATGACTAAGGAACTTCAACATTATTTTTAATGGCTGAAGAAGTCTATTTCATGATTATCTTTTAAAAAAATTAAATATAGCTCCATATCCAAATCACCTGGGGATACTGGAAGTGGTCTTGGAAATTAAATTTCTAGCAGTTTAAAAGTTGATTATTGGATTTTTATCCAATACTTCACCTATTAGTGTGTTTTCCATGGTAGATTAGAATTATTACATTAGAAACTTAAATCTTTCTTCCACACCACTAGAGCTTAACTTCGGTATTTATTCTCATAAAAACATGTTCTTGTCTCCTCCAATATACGGGACATACAAACACTTTCTTTAATTTAACATATTTTTATCATTCTACCTTGGAAAAATTGCATATTAGGCAATTACTTTTCCATCCCTAAGGCTGAAATCTGAAATATTTTGGCCCTGTTCAAGCAAGACAATGAATGCTACACTCTCAACCGACTGCAAACATGCCACTAACTTGACAAATACAGGAAACAATGTGCCATTCAAGAATAGTCATGGCAGCAAATGAGGAAAGAATCTTGCATATCGACTTTTACAGTTAAATAATTTACGTTTTTGTCTTGTTAGAGAGCTGGAGAATTAGAGCAAGAAGTACTCATTTCCTTAGTGCCTATTCATTAAAGAAAGGAAATTTTTTATTCTATTGTTGTTTTATCTAAATTTAATTTTTTGTTCAGGTGGTTCCATACAGCAGGAAGGTGATGGAATTGACTTGGTACAGAGATATGACCCTCGTTGTGATGCATGGCATAACCACGGAAACATGCTAATACCTCGTTCAGGAGCTGTTGCCTGTGCGATTGGCCCTTACATTTATGTCATGGGTAAATTCATTACAACTGTCTTAATAACTCATTTGAACAATTTTACATTTATTATTTTACACATACAGTAGTAAAAATTATTCTAATTGAAGCATGGAATTTAGTTTTATTAAATATAGATTTAGCATATGCATTGAAAACATAATTGCCAAGTCTTTAAAAAATTTAATAGTTATTCCTCAAGTATTCCTTTAATTTACTTTTTATCATCACATTAAAGGTTTTTTTCAGATTGGCCTGATTGTTTCATTTACTGCAACATGGTGTTATTGTTGTTGCAAGAGTAATTTGTGAGAAATTTATTTAAGGCAATGTATGCAGTAAAATTTTGCATATGCATGGTTATCATTAAAGGTGGCTGGCATGCATCCACTGAAAACACAAACAAAGTGGAGCGGTATGATGTGAGGAATAATTGCTGGGAATACAGAGCACCAATGCAGGAAAAAAGATACCGTCCAGGTGATAAATTTTTGGCTTATTCATTCTGTAACTTTTAATTGCCCTACTCTCAAGTTTTTATGCCTAGGCCTTGAGTTTATAAGACATTGCACAAAGTTATTTTCTTTTATTCACCTTGCAAAAAATTTGGGGGTTAGCTGTAATCGATTATAGTTGGAATACTTGTAATCGATTCAGCTTATTAATCCTAAATGATTACATTTTATTTTAAATAAAATAATATAATTCTTGACTGATGCTTTTTAAATATTCAGTTGAATAAGAATTTGATTTGACCAAATCTTAATATATAAATCTGAAATTCTGTTTGTTTGTTTGTTTGTCCGCAATACAAATCCACACCTTTGAATCTATCACCACGAAACTTCGCAAAGGTATATAATTTTACCCAGCTGGTAACATTATCTATACGGTGATAAAAAAATTGGTGGAGGGAAGGGCCATATTGCAAGTGCACACTACACGTAAGCATAAGTGCGCTGTGCATGATGCTACAATAGACATCAGCACCTATGAATGGCAGCTGCATGAACTACATTTGTGCCATCGGCTGGAAGCTGTGTGAAGTTGCAATGGACAAAGTTGCATAAACTAGTGTTTCTCAACCGGTGGGACATGAAGGTCATCTAGGACACGAAATTTTGATGGTAATTAATGTATAGCTTTTGCTCAACAAAATTACTCCATTATTTAAGGTTTTTAAAAATGTCCATAAGGATTAATATGGTTCTGAAATGCAGTTGACATAAAAATCCACTTCTTGAATAAGATTGGGTTTGTTTTTATCATTGTGGGACCAAGGTTTTTCGAAAGAATCGTTGGTGGGACCTAATTTTTTAGACAGAATGGTAGGTGGGACACAAGATGCAAAAGGTTGAGAACCACTGGCATAAACTACATTACAATTCTCTCAATTTGCTATATAAATTGCCATAGGTTAGTCTGACTTCAATGAAACTTGAATTATGTTACTGTTTCTGATCTCTTTGAAGCATCAGGCAAATGTGAAATATCAAACAGAAGCAAAAGAAAAAGTATTTTACAGTTATGACAGTCCGACTTTGATGAAATTTGAATATACTCAGCGTTTCTGATCTTTGTGAAGTATCAAACAGAAGTGAAAAAAAATATAAATCATTATTTTTTGGTTTATTAGAAATCTTGAGCAATGCTGAGTACTTTCAGCTAGTGCCATATATATGGGAGGTTGCCATGCCAAATGTGCTCCTATTTCAAATTATGATCCAAAATCGATTTGCACAAAACTTGCAACTTATCCTAAGGTCGATCCAACTTAGAACTTAGGCTACATGCAATATCAAAATTTCAATCAGGAGTAGGGTGCGTCTTTATCAATATTTTGAATAGAGAGAGACTTTCGATATAGGTTACGGTGGGTGTATGAGTGACCTGATCTGAATGAAATTTGAAGGCAGTCAAACGCCACCAGGACGGTAGGAGGAGACAGGCAGTTGGAGGGAGGGATGGTTGGTGATGTGTGTTAGTCACCACATGTGGGAGCTGCGAGCCAGATCTCTGCAGTCGCTCTGCTAACCGTCGATTTCGACGGGTAACCCGTAGTTTATGATGATTCATGATTGCTAACAGACCATCAATCCAAGTATTTACTATACAGTAAACTTGCATTCAATTTCTAATATTGTATTGCTCAATCCTGGCCATTTTCACCTTAGTGGAAACATATTAAAAATAGTTCCACTGAACAGATTGCTCTGTATCAAAAGTTCAAAATTCATCTGTTAAACATTCCAGATTTGGCATGACTTCATCTAAAAGTTGCAATGTCTTAACTCGCAGTTGAATATGCAATAGCCAATTTAATTACTCTAATTTTCCACCAGAAAAGCTGTTTTTTGTGAAAGTGATAACATTAATTTCCTTCTGGATCACATTTTGCTTTAAGTATAAGAGATTTAAAGGCCCCAATTTTAAAAAAATATCTGAATATTTAGAAATGAGTATTTAAATTTATATTATTACTTAAAGATTGCATCCTATGTTCTTATCCAAACCATACTTTTCAGGGGCAACTCTAGTAGAAGGAGAGATATATGTCTTTGGTGGGGAGAGTGGTTGGAACATGTACCTTGAAACTATAGAAAAGTATTCACCAAGCAGAGATGTTTGGGTTCCAGCAGGAGAAATGCCAACTGCCCGATCATGGCTCTCTTGCATAACTCTTCAGGTAATACTTTATATTTTTTATCAAAGCATAACATAGTTACTGTCTAAGGCATTTTTATCTTTAAATGTATGTGAATAACTTTTGTCATTCTTGTATAATTATAAATATGAGAAAAAAATAATTTTCTCGCGAGATGTAGATGAGTAGCTTTAATAAAAACAGCGATGATGAATATACTGAAAAAATAATGACTTTATTGTCTTCATTTTTAAATAGGCAAATAAAATAAATTTTTATATAACCAGAAGCCAAATGTTACTAGATAAATTGTGTTATCCCCTTTACATTAAAATTAGTTCTTTCAGATGTACCGTATTAGTCCGAATATAGTCCCCCCTCCCTTTTTGGCCAAAATATTTGTAAGAAAAGTAAGGGGGTGGGGGGTACTATATTCATGTCCAAAAAATTAGCAAACGAAAATATCACCGCCGGAAAATTTCTTGGTACATATGCCTCAATATCTCAATTCTTTTTGTTCACTCTTTGGGATCCTTTATGTAAACATTCATATTTTCATAATAGCGGGAAATGCAGATGTTTTCGCTTTGAAAGTGTTGATTGGCCAACTTAATCCCTTCCCTAAGTCTTGAATAATGATATGTAGTGGTGCCACCTATCGTTATTTTAGAGAAAATGTCACTACGGCGAAAGAAATTATCTTCATTACCCGTCAATCCATAGGCAACTCTGTCAGCTGATCAGACTGTCCAGCTTGCACAGCTGTTCATTGTATATAATGCAATCGCATTATAAAAGTATTTACCCAAATCCAAGACGAGGTTTTTTTTCAAATTTCAGCTTGCGAAAATCGGGGGTCATCTTAAATTCGAGTACAAAGTCGTACCGTCAATACATCGCGGGCAATTGATCGCGTGTCAATTCATCATGCTTCAATTCGTGGCGCATCAATTCGACACACGACAAACTCGTCGCGCATCAATACATCGCTCGACAAACTCATCGCGCATCAATTCATCACTAGCCAAATTCGTCGCGAGACAATTTGGAAGGCAAGACATTATGATGAATTTCTCGAGAGATGAATTGATTCGCGATGAGTTTGCCGTGCAATGAATTGATGCACCACAAAATGACAATGAGCTTTCATAGAACCATAGAAAGTATGATTGTGTGTTTTATCGATGTTTTTTTAAACAAGTGAAACAAGATAAAATAATTGTATTTTTATTGCCAACTTACGATCCGAAATTCATTTAATAGTCTTAATACGGGTGAAATAAATTATGAAAGGAATATGTTAACTGGAAATCTAGTAATAATTACTTTTTTATACAGGCACAATTCAGGTATCCATTGTCAGCAGTATCTGAAGGATAGGAATGGAATATAAATAACATTCATAAATGCAAAGTTTTCAAATTTAATCCAGTAACACTTGATACATATTTAAATTACACCTGCAACTATAACATGCAAAACGTGATGTCACCTTTTCATTGTAAATTGATAACTGTAGCTAAAATACTCGTAAATTTTAAAACTCGTTCTTTAGAATATTAAAAGTGAGATCTGTATTGTGATTCAAACTTTTTTCCAAAACTGAGGCTTCAGAAATAAGAGGGGGGACTATATTCTGA
Source organism: Tanypteryx hageni (assembly GCA_028673005.1). Taxonomy (NCBI): domain Eukaryota; kingdom Metazoa; phylum Arthropoda; class Insecta; order Odonata; family Petaluridae; genus Tanypteryx; species Tanypteryx hageni. The sequence goes on from CM054116.1 coordinate 100,192,412, forward strand.
CTAATACGGTATATAAGATCTAAATGTCTTCTTAAAATTCAGAATGAAAAAGCCAGGAAATCAGTATGCTCATGTTCACTAAAATTCACAAAAACTCCATTACAGAGCAACAGCTCAAGTTTTTGCAAAATTTAACCAAATGACTTGAAAAAAATGATTGAAATTGTATTTATGTGACATGTCATACCAGACTTGATGAAGTGAAAAATCGGGTTATTATTTAAACAAATATTGATGCAATTTATCCCATGATTAATGGTGACTTCTATGATTTTAAATATAGTTTACAGTAAAACCCCGTATTTATGTTATCGGAATGTATGTTTTCCTGCTATTTACAACTGTTTTTTTAGTTTCCGTCAATTTTCCTATGATTCCAATGTAAGTAAAACCCTTTATTTACACTATTTCATTTAAAGTTTTCCCACTATTTGCGGCATTTTACGTTAGAATTTCCGATTTTTTAAAAAGAATTTAGCATGTGATTCCCAACAGTTTTTAATATTTTTCGGCTTTTCTTTGCAAAAAAAATCAGAACTCTTTTGGTCGAAAATTTCAAAAACGCCGGCAGAGTAGGAACAGTGCCCCTAGAGGCAGAAATATGAACTCTTTCTTTTCAAAACAGCACTCGCTTTAGCGGATGCTATGATGCTACTCAGGAACAGTGTATTTAGAGACGGAAATATGTATGAACTCTTTTGGGTGAAAACTTCAAAACCTTATATGTAAATCACACTAGCAGAGCATAAACAGCGCACCTAGATATGGAAATACTATTTACTCTTTGAACCAAGTATGAATGATATTGAAAAGATGTTCAAGTTTGGCGCTATCATGTTTTTACCCTTTCCACTCAAATTCTGCCCCTTGGCTCCCACAGTTTGTAATTAAATTTAAGTTAATTTGTAATTTGTTGTAATTTAAATTACCATATTGTCTTGAATATAATGCGATGTTTTTTTCCTAAAATGAAATTTTAAATGTAGCCCCCGCATTATATTTGAGTAATAGTAATTTTAAATGATCGTAAAATCATGTTTCGAAATATCACCGTACATTCCACACATCTGTTAAGTGATACAAGATACTAGTTACATTGTAAACACATCAGGCATACATATTACAATGTACTTGAAAAGCATCTGAGGTGAAAATAGATCGAGTTCAGTCAGCGGCTGAACTCCTCATTAGTCATTGAATTGAAGCTATCAGTGTGTCGGTGTATTCTTTGTACCTTCCTTAGGGATTTTTTACCCATCTGTTATTTAAAAAATGGGCGACAAAAAGGATGCTGATCTGTTGAGAAAAAAGGTTCTTCCAAATCCCAGGTTAACAGAGGAATCCAATGAAGTTATAGCATGAATTTTAAAATATTCGTAGCTCAAGAGGTGGAAAAATGAACACTATTCAAGCTTCAAAAAATATGATGTTCCTGAAGTAAATATACATATATATGTCTGTGTACAATTTTCCAGACAATTGTAATATGGAAAATGTAATGGAAATCCAAACATACTGTACTAGCATTTTAATTCAGCATATATTTTAATATTACTATTATTAAAAAGTGTGCTGGTTAAGTAAATGAATAAATAGCTATACTCTTTATAAACTTAGCTCATTTAACACTGATTTTATTGTTAGTCTTACTGTAACAAATGAGCGAGTTTAAAAGTAAAATCAGTTAACTATTTTTCCTTTTCCCGCAATTTACACTTTTTTCTCAGGTCCCTAGAAAAGTATAAATAAGGGGTTTTACTGTATTTCACTTTCAAATATTCTGAATAATTGTATCATCCTAAATTACATTGTCTTTATGCATGATACTAATTCAATGATAAGATCTTTTTCATTTTAGAAATTCTGTGATCTACATTCAAGTGTAATATGCTAGCTGTGTAAATTTGAAAATAATTGAATAATTTATATGAGAAGCTATAATCATGAGATTTTTTAGTATGTAGCAATCTCTGTTATAAAAAATCTGGAATTGATGTCTTTCCTCAGTGTGAATGGTCTCACAACTCATGAGCAGGTTCCTTCTCGTCCTCCACAGATAAGCAAGACTGCGGTTAACAAGAGTATACCAATGGATTTGGAATGCTCTTTCTTTGGTGGCAGAATCCTTCAAGTGAACGATATCTTAAGTTAGCTGCACCAGAAATGTATGCCTGCTTTATCTCTAGTGGCATTACCACTGAAGGTTACATTCCTAGAATGTGCCCGTGTATGTCCAGCGTTGAATCCTATGATTCAATATGCTCTGGATGTATTTTCACGTAAGGCTGTCTTGAGAATTTGACAATCTCATTGAATACCTTAGAAGCTAATATTGTCCTACTATACATTGTTAACATCTTATCAGTTTCAATGATCTTATTTAGCACGAAACATGCTGAATTACATATTGTGAACAGTTAAATCTGTTGACAGTGAAGAAGGCTTGGTTGATAAAATGAAAGCCAACGTAGTAACTTTTTCAGATGCACTCTACAGTGTTGCAGATTGACCTGTCTCAATCATTGTGTAAGACCCTTTAACTATTGATAAAAAACAGGAATCGCAATAAAAGAAACTGTATTGATAACATTGGACCTACTTAGATATTGTTTTGGCCTGATTAATAGTAATAATTTTTCTATGGTTGAGATCTTGATAATCTTAGAAATTTTATAGCTGGCCATGAGTTGATGCTTTCATTGTTGTTGTTTCCTTGTTATGCAGTGTTATTACTGCAATATTTAAAAATATATGCTGTATGGTTTAAGAACAGTATCTTTTTGTGTCGAAAGGTAAAAGTTAGAGACAGGTTATGGTTGTGAAACCTCTTTTTTATGGGCTGCTGAAATACTATTTGTAAAATTGCTCTTACAGTAAAATCTGTTTTATGTCTTACCTATCCATTTGAATGGCAGGTACTAGTAATATTCCTCTAAAGTTTTCTTGAAGGTGTTTACATGTTTGGTACAAAAATACATATTATGAGTACAGGTAGTTTTCAATTTGCATGGTTAATGCGTTCCTGAAAATTACCGTGTAAATCAATTTCTCATAAAACGAGAACAATTTTCCCATATAAAATAACTGTAATGTCCAGGTTCCTGTATTAGCCTACCTAACATCACCAAAATTTCAAATTGTAATACAGAGCCTTTTTGAACTTTGTGAATTATTGGTTCCAGAAAACTGGCGCAAAATGCAAATTCGCGAAGTGTAAGTCCTATTTTCCCAGAAGACACAATGTAAAAATAGCAGTGCGGTTCCGAATCAACCTAAAAAATTCACTTTTTATCATAAATAATGCAGTTGAACAGAAAATAAAAGAAAACGTAACAGCAATGAAAACCTAGCATCATAAAGTGAAAAAAATTCTTTTAATTACTTTCAATATGCATAATAGCAAATTAAAACCCAGCATTACAAAGCAATAACACTTCTTCCAGAAATTGTGCAGTTAACCCTCAGCACATTTTTGCATGTGATTTTCGATCTTCTTTTGTTCATAACAAGGAAATGTATCTATATTAAAAGCATAAAACTATGAGGTTTTTAAAGCAAAGTTAACAGCCACCTTAATGTCTGATGCATCAAATTAAATGTCTTGACCTGCAGATTTGCAGGAAAATGTTAAAATTGAAATTGGTCAAAACTGTTGGTGAGATATTGAGGATTTTTGTGGCCGGCTAAGCTTTGCTCAACGTAACAGAAAATCAAAACCTGGTGTAAGAAAGTGATAACATTTCTTTTGATTGTTCAAATATGTCACAAAAATAAAAATAAAGCATTAAAGTGATAACATTTCTTTTAGTAATCGCGTTCAAAATATGTGGCAGAAAATCTTACATATACAAGATGATAGAAATTCTTAGATTTACATTAAAAATTCATAATAAAAAATGAAACTCTAACAAAACAAACTAACATCTCCTTAAATTATGTTCAAAATATGTACAGAGATAATAGCAAATGAAAACCTTACATTCCAAAATGATGGCATTTCTTTAAATTTTAAAGTAAAGTTTCATCATCGAAAATAGCAGCGAAGTTCAAACTGAGCTACAAAATAATTAAGTTGATAGTTATGTTGTTTGTTTACCTCAAAAACTGCTAATAATGAGCATTATAAATATAATAATAATAAGCCCATTAAACTGAACTTTGAAACAAAAAAAATAGAGGGAGTTTACACTTGTCATCGCAAACACATGTTTCAAACCGTGTAAATGTAAATTTTTGGACTGCAAACTGAGAACATGCCTAAATTAATTAACCGCATAAATACAAATTCGCGTAAATCGAAACCGTGCAAAACAAGAACTGCCTGTACTCAAATTGTTGCATAACCACTTTTTTGGTGGATTAAAACATTTTCATGTTCATTTTCTCTATATTGTTGATCTCACTTTAAATGAATAGAATACATTCGGCAGTAACAAACTTGATTGAGATCTAAATTTTCATATCATCCAACTGGAAGTTATCATCAGGTTGTATTGTACTACTAATGCCATTGTTAAAGTCATTTTCATATTTATGTCCATCCATATATTCTTATTTTAAATTATCGGACATATTATTGCCCGTAAATTGAAATCGCTCAATATTTATGATGCGGTACTTGCAATACCTAGAGTTACTGTGGTCTTGTTTGGTTTGGCTAGTAGAATATTTAAATTTATATAAATCTATGACCAAAAAGATTTTTCATGTTTTAAACTTTTTTGCCTTTACGTCACAAAGGCTACTTACATTAATGTAATAAGCATTTCTACATATTCATGGATATTTCCATATTTTTTAAGATTTACATTGATTAGGAAAGGAAGTTCTTCCATTAAATAAAGCGAGTAAATCTTGATATAAAATAAAGCTTGATCTAACTATTGACTAAAAATGAAAACATTCTAAAATAACAATGTTATTCAAACTTTTTGTAGCTTTTAATCTTTTATAACTGAATTTTTGGAGCAGAAATAAGAATTCTCTTTTCCAGTTGTGAAAGTTTTCAGTATTATTTTTTTATAATCGCCTAACCATTTTTTTTGCATATCTAAGCTCTTCAAGTTAAGCACTCAAATTTTTCACCCTCATTTTATTTATTTATGTTAATGTCCTTCTTAGAGCACCAAATAAATAGTTGATCATTTCGCATTATACTAGCACTGAAATTTTTTAATTTAATTCCATATTTCTGGATGATTACCATATATAATCGAATGTAAGCCGATACCGATTGTAAGCCGACCCCCACTTTTCACAAGGGCATACAAGGAAAATTTCTTGTAGGCTGTATAGACATTTTGGTTTTCACAGATCTTTTGAGTAAAAAATACTAAAAAGTATAAACGTTTCTCTTTTTCTATCCTCCAGCATCTCACATTCAACTCAACAATCCCATAGCACCATTGTGCAACAAGATTAGATGTTTCTTCCGCAAATGCGATCACTTTCCCCTTAAATTTCACAGAATGTGTTCGTTTCATAATGGGGTTATTGTAAAAAACTGAAAATCTCGCCAAACTGAAGGACTGAAATTTACGCTTGCAAAGGCACGAGGAAGTGATGGATGGCTCGGGTATCCCAGTAGGCGCATACTAGACACACTGAATCAACATAGTAAACAATGTAAATGTTTTGAAAAAACAAAATTAAACTGTGTCTACATATCTAGAGTATACAGTTTCTAACGTATACGAGTGCTAGGTATCGGCGCCATTTCGACGACTTTGATGTGGCGCACACTTTATTTATATATATACATAATTTATTTTTTCGTATTGTCATTATGATTCTTTTTCATACATTTTAAGTAGATTGTTTACCTCCACTTTAATACTCTTATATCTAGAGTTATAATGTAACTATGGGCATTTTGTGGTCTTTCTGTGCACGATAAGCAACATGTTTGCTATGGGAAGAAGGAAAAAATGAAAGAAGATATCCCAAAGCGCATTGAACATATCAGAATGTAATATAATAGGGTACATATGCATCTATGTCGAAATGATTTTAAAAATTGTCTTCGAAGGTGCTCAACTCTCATTCATATTCATTTGTTTTTCATGAGCGTTCTTCTGCATTAGAACAGCATAGGGCTCTTGCAGTGCCATTCCACATGTTCTGCACTATCGTTCTTATGAAAATGCCCTTTAATCGATTACTTTCTTTTTTGTTCATTGATTTTTAAGACAATCGATTCTAAGCCAAATGCAATTTCTTAGAAGGTAAAAAAAGGTCGGCTTACAATCGATTATATACAGTAAGGTTATTTTTTTGTCCAGGTCATGTTTTCCTGCTCATGCTATATTTTTTAATTTAAGCTTGCAATTTTACTTTGTGAAGCTCACAAGTCATTTCCATTGTAACTTATTGATTAATGTTTATTTTTCTCTATGTTTATTCCTATTGCCATGCTTGGAAATTCTGTTCACAAGCACAAAATGAAAATAAACAATTTACTCATATCCACAATTTGTCAATTGACTAGTCCTTATATCACAATGGAATTTTTACATGTACATAGTCAAGCTGTTGTGTTCATTGGCAAGAAAATGCTGCATTTTTTAAGTGAACTTTTGCTTTAAGGTAAAGAAAATTAAGATGTAGAATGTTAATTTTTAATATTCTCTCAAAAAACAACCATTTCAATAAGATATATCACAGAAGTTGAGACTCTCATATTACTAATAAAATAGTGAAAGATTTTAATTAAATTAAAAGTGTGAAACATTTAGATTTTATTGAATTTGTAATTAACTCCAAATAAATGTATCAAAAATATACGCTTGAAAGAAATATTTTGGCATAATTGTGAATTACCTGATGATTTGAATTGTATAATATTGAAATGTGAAATTTTTCCTGAATATGAAAAATTTACTCATTCTTAGATAATTTACTTTATAAAAATGTTATTCTAGTCATGAATTTGACAAATAATATTAATAAAGGTTTCTCACTGCCATTTTGTCAGTTTTTAATAATCTATGCAAACTAATATTGCTCTGATGTGGAAAAATTTATAATTTCCCTAGATATTTGGATAATTTAACATCTTTATGTATTGGGCACTAAACTTAAATTGTTTTAGTAATTTAAATTTATCTCATTTTTATATTAAATTTTAATTTGAGAAAGTTTTATTATCTATTAATGTAACAATGACATCATAGCTGCAATTTACCCAATAATGGGCTGATTTTTATAAAACTGTCATGTGAAATAAACTTGCTCAAAAATGGTTGAGTTGTTAAAATATTGTTCATAAATTGTTCCAAAATCTTTAGATCTAGTGATATTGAGCTTTATGGTTATATCATGTTAATGCCTTATCACATTGTAATCAGCTTGGCAGCATTTAGTTTTGTTTATTGTTGATGTTCAACAACGTGAATTTTAGTGAATAAAATTAACAACATGAATAACAGTACATTTTCCTTTATTAAATCTTATTTATAAAAATTGTTAGATTATAATTTATTATTATGGATGTCAACAATATATATGATTTCATCTCCATCAGTAGCACAAAACGTTCCCTCTAATTTATTAGAAATTCATTATTTTGGATGTAATAGTATTTGTAACTACTACCAGGTACATTCTTCATTGTATTTTACTTCAACTTAAATTGTTGACCAATTTTTTATTTTTGTTATCAGCGAGCTGTGATGCCATGAAATATGTAACTTAAAAATAAAAGTTTTAAGTACATTTTAGTTTCTTCATTCAATCTTCAATTTTTCCGTAAAATGTAATGTATGGCACAGACAAAACCCAAAATCAGTAATGTTGAGGCATTGTAGGTCAAAGTTAATTTCCCAATAGAATATTAGGTGTCAAAAAAGCAAGTTTATCATAATGTTAAACATTTTTACTGCAGAGATTCTTGAATATATGACCATAGCTCACAAAACATTTTAGGTTAGGTGCTTTACCAATGCTAAGTGACTTGAAATTCCTGGGTTGGGTCTGCCATTTTTGGACAGCTTCATTTGAAACTCTCTCTCTAAATTCCTGTCAAGAAACCGCATTCTGAAAATTAACCCTACCAGAAAATAACCTAATGTTCCAAGTTGTTATTTCGATTTCCAAAGTCTTCTTTGCATTTAATTATCATTAGCAGTGTAAGAATTTCATGGGATGACAATCAAGACGGCCTTACTTCCCTCAATGCAGAATGTGACACCAGCCCTAATGGACATGGTACTATACACAATTTTAACGTGACGCCATCACTTAATTAGGTCAATTGACTTGGTACAGATACCTTTTGCAGCCATCCCTCTTAGGAAGAGACTGCTCTTAGTCTAGTCCATATCAATTGACCTTACTGGCATGGGTGCAGGCCCGGACATAGAGACCCAGGTCCCCTAGGCAGTTAACAGAGTCAGGGCCCCCTTTTTGGTAATTTGGCAAAAAAAGAAACTTTACTTTTATTTTTTATTTATTTAACGTACTTTGACTTTAGAAAATAGACAAGCAGACTTAGAAATGAACATTCTTGAATGTTCCAAAGTCTTCCACAGAGTTCTAGAACATTCAACACTTTTCCAGGATTTTCGAGAACTTTCTATACGCATACAATATCGAAATATCTAGAACCTTCGAGAATGTTCCTGTACTACCATTCACTAATCATTTCCGGAATATCCTATCTTACGGGATTATTCTATAAAATCTTAAGACACTATACACTAGAAAATTCTATCACATTCTTTAGCTTCCGTCGCCAACACTACTCGTATCGTAACCTTAACTAACCTCAGCAAATTCGTGTGGAAGATAAAACCTTTGAGCCGCAAAATTGAAATTGATACAACTTTCTAGCACACTTTCAACGCGAACTGACAAGTAGTGACAAGTTATAGAATGAAGTCAGGTGCGATGCAAAACAAACAAAGAACACAAACACAGTGTTGCCACTTGACTTGTCAAAAAATTAACTATGGTCAATTATTTTCTATTTCGTTCAGAAAAATTGACATTATTTTCCGTGTCCTGTGTCCTCAATGTGTACCATTTCTACCCCTGGTCGGGGCCCCCGCTGAGGTTGGGGCCCTAGGCAGCTGCCTAGTTTACCTAGGCAGAAGTTCGCCGCTGCATGGGTGACTCTACCAGGAGCAGATGCTCCATCCAATCTACGGACCATTCAAGCTCTTTTACCTTGCCAAGGTTGTAGTCCAAAAAGGGGAAATACTGGCAGAGGGATTTTTCCCTCATTTTTACCAACGGAGAGAACTATGAAATTCTGAGATTGTCAAAACCCGATTTAGCACTGATTGTCCATCACTGACATTGGTGCTAAAGTGGGAGCGGAGGTAAATCGAGGTACATACCATATTTACCTGAATCCAAGACGAGTTTTTTTTCCAAATTTCAGATTGCGAAAATTGGGGGTTGTCTCATATTTGAGTACAAAGTCATATACCATCAATGCATCACAGTCAAATGATCATGTGTCAATTTATTGCTAGACATTCGTCACGTGACAATTTCGTTGTGAGACGAATTCGTCGCAAGACATTCGTCACGAGACATTTTTCACAAGACATTCGTCATGAGACACCATGACGAATTTGTTGAGAGATGAATTTACACGCGATGAGTTTGTCGTGTGATGTATTAATGCACAATGAACTAACTACGATGGATTGATGCGCGATGAAATGACCGCGACGAGTTGTCATAGAACCGTAGGAAGTATGGTTACACGTTTAATTGGTTTTTTAACAAATGAAACAAGATAAAATAATTGTATTTTTCACTGCAAACTTACGATCTTGAATTCAATTAATAAAGTCTTCATTTAAAAAATACATTTTAAAATTCTTTTTTATTTCAGAAAAAATTTGTAAAAACCAATTCAATTAATGAATGAACTAGTATACCTATACTGAATATGTGTGTCTGAAATACACACCAAATATAGTCAGTGAGAAATTAGATCAAAATCTTTTTTCTGTTTCGACAGCCTGCTAAAAGAGGAGGGGTCATCTTGGATTCAGGTAAATACGATATATGCTTGCTCTATTTAATCATAAGATGTAAGTTATGTTCAGAATACTTTATGGGTGGTATGTGAAGGTGGGAGGCACTAAATCAGGGTCTGACTGTAGTTGAGTGTTTCTATACTTATTCCCAGATAGAGAAATATTTTGCCTTCTAAAATGATTACTTTACAGAATTTGAAGTGTTTTTAATGCCTTTTATTTGAACGTTTATCATTCATGGTTCTCAAGGAATCTATATATTAATTAATAGTGTAAAAAAGTGAGGTCTTTAAAGCAAAGGTAACAGGTGATGTGTGATGCATCAAATTAAACGTCTCAACCTGCAGATTTGCCGGAAAATGATCAAATTGAAATCGGTCAAACAATTGGAGAGATATTGAGGTTTTTTGTGACCGGCTAAGCTCTGCTTTACGTAGTTGTAGTGGTTGATGTTAAGGTGGCACTGCTAGCAGACATTCGACTTTGTAGGAAATAACGTGGCATTCCTAGCAGAAATTGGTAGAAGGAAACAAGTGAAGATATAAAAATAAATTTTTATAACTAACTTTTATATAGTTAATACTCTAATGTGAATAAACTATAATATAATTATGATAACCTTTTTGCTTGCATGGGCGTAAAAAATTGCAAAAGTGTCTACCAGCTCTTGAGTGATGTGGAGCCTCTCTATTTAAACTTTAATATTTTTACAGTTGTGATAATGGTAGACAGAAGTAGAGAACTCATTGACAAATGTAAGATTGTTTGGTATATAAGTAGTAAGAAGTTTGATAGTATCTTTTGTTTCATTAATGAAAATACTGACTTATCTATTCATATTGCTTAAAATAAATAAAAATATGTATATTGCTAGTTCAGAGTAATTCAGCTTTAGATACCAGTAGGAGCGAAACTTGAATATTCCATATTTTAGTCACCTAACTTAAATGACAAAAATAATTAATTGTATAAGTATAAAGTTAGCTGAAGAATTGCTAAGCTACAACACAACACTTTAAAATGTTTTATTAAAATTTGTTTAAATTAACATCCTTTACAACAGTATTACCTATCTTAAATACTGAAAAAAGGAATATGATACTAAAATGTGAGGGCTTTTAGAAAAATGCAAGAACAACTGGTCTTAAAGGCCTGTAATTAGAAAAGATTTCATCCAAAGTAAAAAATAAGCCAAGTGAACAGTTCCAAAGAATAAAATTGTTCATCGCACAAACTACACAAACAAATATAGTTATCTAAAGTAGTGTTCAAATGAATTTTCAATGTGAACTATTCCGAGAAGATCACATTAATGATTATTAATAGTATTGCAATAGGAATGTGATTATAATATAATAATAAAATTCATCCAAAGCTTACATGTACCTTGATTTTCCAGACGTAATTCTTAATGAAACTCATAGGGAAAACAGTTTTTAGAATAATCTTAAATGAATAAAGATAAAAAGTTTTTAAGATAAATAAAAACTTACTATCAATAATAATTACGATAAATAAATACCTACAATTATAAGCAGAAATAACCCTTCAAAAAATGGAGGAATGCTAGTATCAATACAAATCCACATTAAAATAAAGTTCTCTTACACCACCAACAATTACAATAGTTTGTTTAATCTTGTTGCTATGATTGACGCTTGTCTATCTTCCCACGCAAATTTAAATACATATTTATCATATCAGCAGCCCAAGGATCTGGTGGCCGAGGCGACTAAATCACTCGTATTACGGGACATGAGGTAAGGTGGTTTGAACCTCCCAAGCAGCTTTTGATTTTTTTCTGATATATATATATATATATATATTATATAAATATATATATATAAAGCGAAGTTAATACAAAAGTTGGTAATAAACCTTGCAGTTACTGATCTTCATGCTAATGTGACAAAAGGCTAACTACGAAGACAGTATTTAATCTAACCAACCAGTCTATTTATCAATGGGCAACTGCTAGTCTATATATTAATAGCGTAAAAGAATGAGGTTTTTAAAGCGATAGTAACAGCCACCTTAATGTGTGATGCATCAAATTAAACGACTCAACCTGCAGACTTGCAGGAAAATGACAATATTGAAATCGGTCATACCGTTGGCGAGATATTGAGGTTTTTTGTGACAAGCTAAGCTCTGTTCAACGTAGTTGTAGTGGTTGATGTTAAGGTGGCCATTTGATGCTGTAGGCAGGGGCAGATACAGGGCTAGATGACCGCCTAGGGCCTTTCGCCTCATAGGGGCCTTGTGCCTCATAGGGGCCTTGCGCCTCATAGGGGCCTTGCGCCTGGCCCATAAAGGCAAACTACAAAAGAAATGCATTGATGGTGATGTGTAAGCAGTCGCGCTCAAAACATCATCTAGAAAGCTTTTGTGGAATTATTTTGGAGAATAGTGACAAACGATTAAAAGAAACATCTGGAGAGAGGAAGAAACACTGAGTGTGTGCAGTCATACATGGAATGCTGTCATGAAGAGAGTAAAAGTTAAAAGGTTTTCCTTATGTGTTAGAGATTGAGTTGAATGAAGAAAAGAAATAGACCTCAACTAGCTCTATCTCACACTTGGAAATCCAAAATCAAAACAAATTTTATTCCACTGCTCTTTTCTGGATGTAAATTGTATGACAGAAGGCAGGATATAAAATTCTCGCCAAATGTATCATACAATCTATGTCAGACAGCGCTGAGTTAATAAGTCAGCAGCTTAATATTAGAAGTGAAAGAAATGTTTACAGTTTGAAAAGTCCCAGCACAAAGAACTAGTCATGCATTTTAGATGATGAAGACAATCATTGTAAAAGAGAACTGGCGTGTTCGAGGACTTGATCAGCCAGACTTTGCTGGTCCTCATAGTTAGTTCCTGTGAATCGCCAATAGCTAAGTGGCATTATCGCAGAGCATTTTATTGTATTTGTGAATCATCATAATTGACATCATTATTTTAATCTGACTAAAATATATATTTAGTTTAGTGTTATCACATTAAGAAGAATAATTAACCTCATTTAAGTATTAAAATGCCAGGGAGAGATCGGGATGAAAATAGAAAGTTTGAATCAAGAGCATTTAAAAGGAAAGTGTGCACTTTTGGGAGAATCACAACGAAAGTGTAAAGGATATCTGAAGAAATTTTTCAAGTAGTGCGATGAAAAAACTGATTCTAGTTGCAGTGTTAGAAAAATGAAAATCTTGTTGGTGTTAGCTGTGAAAGTAGAAATGAAAATCTTGAAGACCCCAACATAACTGGGCAAATTGAAGCTGAAACGTGTAATTATTCAAAATAGCCCAAAATGGTGTGATGACTATGATAGTAGTGCTCTGTCAACTTCTACGTCAGCAGAATTGGTTGCTGTTGGGGAATAACCTAGTGTATTAGCCAATTTTAGTGATCCTGGTGAGTAGATTTTTCCTTTGACCCTTAAGCAATTGAGCAATACTGTTCGGAAAGGTCCGATTCGCATCTTAAGAGAAAATGATTACTTTCTGTTAGATGATAAAAACCGATATTTTAGGTCATTTTACTGCAACCTACACGTATTAATCAACAGCAAAAAGCATCTCCCAACACATAAGAGTAGAAAACTGCTGTTGTAAAACAAGTGAAGATTTTCTAGACATTTGATGTGAAATTGCTAGTTGATGGAATAAAGCGATCTAAAGATCCTATGCAGACAGGCATAAGCTGTAATGTTGGGAATAATTTTGAAATGAGAAAGTCTGCTATGACTGGGAATCAAACCCGGGACTTCCACTTTCCGTATTAGTCAAAGGTTACTTATGCATTTAAGTCCAATTAGCGAATTGTAAGCAAGTTAGTATATTTTTGACAGAATAGATAAAATGTGGTAATTCTTCAATATACCGTATTGACCCGAATATAGTGCGATGTTTTCTCCTCAATATGTACCTTTGAAAGTCGCATTCGCACTATATTCGAGTACTTGTTGCATTCGTACTATATTCGAATACTTTTATCTTTAAAAAATAACTGCGTATCGGCGCGTTTCATGACGCGTGTTTCAGCGCATATTTTTATAATTGCTACATTGTAAGTGAATTGGACGTTCATGTTACGATGCTGCATCGTACAAATATACTCGGTAGGGGTCTGAGGAGATCATTCGTACTATATTCGAATACTTGTATCTTAAAAAAATAACTGCGTATCGGCGCGTTTCATGGCGTTTCAGCGCATATTTTTATAATTGCTACATTGTAAGTGAATTGGACGTTCATGTTACGATGCTACATTGTACAAATATACTCGGTAGTGGTCTGAGGAGACTTGAAAATAAATCAAGGTCAAATTGCGGCAGCCACAGCACCGGCACAACTTCACGCAAGGTCGCGACACTCAACGTTAGAAAACGAGGACCGTCTAAACGTGGCGTCACATTACCCCCCTTTAGTACATAATTCATGAGTTTACAGGTAATTTAAATGTGCAAAATAGAAAAAATTAAATGTTTTTCGTCTTTTTCTAAAATTCCTTCAAAATACTCGGGGTCGCACTATATTCGGGGTCGCATTATATTCGGGCTAATACGGTACATTTAAAGTCCAAATCGTGAATAGTAAGCAAGGTTAACATTTTTGAATTTGGAGAGTTCGAGCCAGAATAATTTGAAGATTTCATTTTTTGCTCCCTTCACCAAGGTGTCATTAGTCTAATTTGACATTAGTTACTAATAAAAATACATTTTGAGAACTTTAAATAACCTTTAATTATGGAATGTTTTACTACAGATGAAAATTTTGCCTAAATAAGTTGAACAAATCAAAAAATTACATAAGCATAGTAGCATTACAACTTTCTCACTCTCTTACTTGAACATATTTTAGTTATTAAGCAAAAAATTATAGCATCTACATATGCCATAATAATAAGAGGAGAATTTGTTGAAAAACACTTCCATTTTTTATGGAAGTCTCTAAATAAAATGTTTTGAGTTGAACAATAGAACCTAGACCTAAGCATTGCTCTCTCTTATTTTTAACACTGAAAGACAACTGAAATTTGAATTAGTTATTGTTTAAATGGCTAAAAATAGGGTAATTTTAAATCTTCATCGTCATCATCTTCCTGTTCAGCAAAATAGGAGTCATTAAACATTTCTGAAAACAAAAAAGGATTGTGTTGTATTACAATATCATGCATCAGTATTTATTTAAAAGATTTGGGTATTACACTTTGAAAATGAATCTTACCATCCAAATTGTTGTCTAACTTAAGTTCAGTTTTGTTTATCTCTTCAATATCTTCAACTTTAAAATTTTCATAAGGGGGGTGTAACATTTTATTATTCTCAGTTTTGTAATCACCCACAGGTGTTTCCTCCTCTCGTTTCTGTTGAATGTTGGCAGCTATCTGAAGCCCTTCAATCTATGAAAAAGTTACATGACTTGCAAATTTAAAAAATATTATTACAAAGTCTATTCAAGAGTGACTGATGCTATTGCTCTAGGGATATATGATGATATGCTATATTAGATCAGTAGTTACAAAACTGAAAGGTACTGAAATGTTAAGACTAGAATAGTGTTCAAATCCCAGTGATATGTGAAAATTACTTACATGAAAATAGTACAACTAAACATACAACAGGAAGTGTGGAAAAACCAAGTACACTCACTGAAATCGCAACAACTCAAATCAAACATAAAAGTGATAATTATGTAAATACACTGTATATGAAGAAACTACAGTAAATGAAAAATTTAATAATTTTTATGAAATATTTCTCTATCACTTTAATTGCTCATTTCCATTAGTGGTTAAAAAAACACGTTATAATGCAGCACAAAAATGGATCACTCCAGAACTAAAACAAGTGGTGTGATCTCCATGCCAATGCAAAATCATCAAAGGATACAATACTAATGACAAATTACAAATCTTTATGAAAACGCTATGAAGAGCAAATAATAACAGCAAAAACACTACAATGATAACTACCTCAATAATGCCACATGCACTACTAAAACAGCATGGCAGGTGATTAAAAACTCATTACAATCAAACAATTCCATGATTGAGAACTTTCAATTACTCCAAGACAATAACATAATTACAAACCCTTTAGAAATAGCTAACATATTCAACAATCATTTCTGTTATTATCCAAAAACAACTCCTAATAAACTTCCAGCTGTAAATAATTCTGAGAATGTAGATTGTCATAACACATCCAACATATGCACAATATTCCTGGAACCAGCTGACAAAAATGAGGTTGAAACTATTCTGAAGAAAATAGGCTCAAAACACTCAGCAAGAGAAGATCAAGTTCCAGGTTCAATACTGTTAAATCAAAACAATATATTATAGATCCCCTTACCCACATTATAAATGAATCATTAATGTGTGGTATTTTTACTTCCAAACTAAAAAATATTTTGATAATACCCATACATAAAAAGAATGATAAACAAAATCCAGATAACTACAGATCAATATCTCATCTATCATCCTTCTATAAATTATTTGAAAATATCATGAAAAGTTGTCTATCCACTTTCCTCGAAAAACATAACCTCATAAGTCCATCACAACATGGTTTTAGAAAAAAATCACAAATGTACTATACTCTTCACCAAAAGAACAAAGCTCTAGGCATATTCTATGATTTTCATCAAGCTTTTGATGCAGTTGATCATGAACTATTATTCAAAAAGTTGTACACACTGGGAATAAGAGGAAGTGCCCTAACTGGGTAACCTCCTTTATGACTAACATAACCCAAAAGGTAACAATTCCCTATATAAATGGGAAACGGATAAACCATATTTCCTCAGACTGTAAAAACACAAATTGTGGAGTTTCACAGGGATCAGTTATTGGCTCACTATTGTTCACGATTTACATAAATGATATCAACAACATCCAATCCAAAGGAGTTGAAACAATCTTTGCAATTGACATTTCTCAATTAGTAACATCCCAAACACCCATGGATCTAATCGCGGATACTGAACAATCAATAAGAAAATTAGAAACATGGTCAAACAAAAATCTTCTTAATATAAATATCTCAAAAGCTACTTATTTACATTTTCATCCATACCAAGCAAGTCAAATTGCCCTAAACATAAACATCAACAATAACTTTATTAAAAAATCATCCCCGACTAAATTCTTAGGTTTAAACATATCAGACACCCTAGATTGGATAACAGACATTCAAGCAGTTACCAATAAGGTCAACCAGACTATATTCATAATTCGATGCTCATGCTTTACTATAGTCGTTCACTCGATTCTGAGATATGGCATAATTTTTTGGGGATCATCACCCCATATGGCCAGACTATTTATAACCCAAAAACGAGTCATAAGAGCAATTCATATGTTAAATAAATACATATTATGCAGATCAAAATTCATAAAAAATAAAATTATGACTCTTCCTTGTATATTCATTTATGAATCCATAATATTTTAAAAAGAGAATTCTCATCTTTTTATCCGAAATTCTGCCATACACAATTACTCGACAAGAAATAAAAGTGATATACATGTAAAAAGGTACTGCTTAACCCTAACAAAACACAATCCTAGTATTATGTGCTGTATACTTTTTAACTCATTACCCAATAAAATAAAAGACATAAACAACAAATATATTTTTAAAACAAGTTAAATTGTCTCTTGGAAAAAATGGATTTTATGGTGTTGATGAGTATAACAGTAGCAGGGCTTAGGTATATATTATAATGTATACTACTAATAATTTCCAATACAATGCTATGTATATTTTTGCTGACCTATTCCATGTTTATTTGTAAACCAACCGAATCAATTTTTGCTTTTGTTATTAATATTTATTAATGGATACTTTGTATTGATTACTTTATGATCTTTATCGATGCATACAATGATTTTAAAGTAACAACATTAAAATATTACATAATACCAACATACAGCTCAATCGAGATTGGTGGTGCCCTAATGGATGCCCCCTATCTACACAATCTTAATCGATCAGGAAAAAATCATAATTTTATCAAAATTCAATTTTTTAAAACATACAATGGTATTCACCCCTATTATATTTTGCAAGGTCGCCCATTCAGTAGACTGTTTATCTGGGAGTCTGGTTTGATACTTGCATAACATTAAAATATTTCCAAAATATCCGAGATCGGAATCAACTTCATAATAAACTGAAATGTGGCGGTTATAATATTGCTCTATCATTTGATACCCAAGGTATCTTGTTTATAAATATTGGCTAAAGTAATAGGTAGTTCTCTCACTAATAATTCTGAGAATAACGATGAGATAGAAAATAACAATCAACTTGAATTACATTTTTAGTTTCTTTTCTTTCGGGAAATAACAAGCAATATACCATGAATGGCCCCCATACATAACAATATAAAACACATTGTACATACATATTTTTCTGCCACGCTTACTTATTTACTTCTCACCTCAATTTTCGTCGTCTGATCACGAATTACACCCAGCATCTTCATTAGCGCCGCTTCTTCCTTCTCATATTTGATTCTTTTATTTTCTAAACGAACAATTTCATAAGCCCTATTGGCCTGGTCACCAGACTTCTTTCCAATAGTTTTTCGATGCATATTTCTAGTAATGCGTTGTTTAACCATCGTTTATTATATCTATTCAGTACAGGTTGGAAAGGTCGACCGAAAGTGTTAGCTAGTTTCATGGACTGCCTAACAATGACGCTGTAAGTAAAAACACATCAAATTCCAAAGAAATGAGCAATCGCTCCTCCTACTTTTGTATTACAAAGTAAGTTTCTATGACCTCGAAAATGTGGCAACTTACAATTAGCTGGCAAGAGGCAGAAAATTCAAACGGGCGAGGTTGGCGCGAAGTTTCAGTTACTGTAAGGTGAATACTGGAAGAATCTAGCACTTCCAATTTCGCTTAATAACCCTATAAATCAGAGTGAACAAGAAACGTATACCGTGTACTCATACTTTGATCAAGTGAAATTTTATTTCGACCAAATTCTTTAAAATTCGGGGCAGAATACAGAAAGTTAACATGGGATAAGAACCATGGATATATTTTTCTGAACACTTTTATTCCATTAATCCATTGTCTCAAGTGCTCGAACATTATAGTATCGTAAAATTCTTGATACGTATACATAATTACAAGATTCTTTACTACCGCAGATACCGCCTAAAGTGATAACAGAGACCTCACGTGTCATACCTGGTAATACCAACAACGGAAGAACGTTTATGCGAAATAATCCTTTCATTGTCGTCTGTGACCGGATTGAGTTATTCTAAATTCTTTCTAAGTGGTTTGTGATTTAATTAGTACGTGGAAATTTGTCAGATAGCCCCGTTATATTAATTATTCACTAAATACTCTTATTATTAACAGAAAATGGCTGGTGATGCTCATGTTGACGAGTCACAGTTTAAAGGATTATCAAGATATTTCAATGGAACTACGATGAGAGGTCGTGCAAATGTAAGTTTTATTGTTCTCTCTTACAAATGATTAATAATGATAACATGCATATTAAAAACTTTCAAATTATTAGGTGGCGAAAGCAACGTATGCCTCAGTCGGACTCTTAATTTTATATTTCACCATGAAACCAAAAAAGAAGACTGACTCGAAGAAGTGATGCCTTGTAATTTTAGAATTCTGCCTATTAATCATGAAGTAACACCTATTCAATTTTTGTAATCAATTCTGTAAGAATGTAGACGTAATTGCCTTTAATAAACCTCGGTCTTATGAAATCGTTCGTGTTTTATTTCGTAATACCTAATGTAGAAATGCATCATTTTGTGAAGTTACATGATAAATTTTATATTTGCCTTATGGGAAATTTGCATTGGAAGAAGATTAAATATGAAGATTTAAAGCAATACGCTAGCATTCGAAAAAGATCGTACAAAACTTCGTCGAAGTTCATCTTATAGCCGGATAACCATTGATGGCAGCAGTGGAGGAGGTAAACATTCGCGCCCGAATTGCTTTTGTTTTTCTGCTTCTACTCCTCCTCTTCAACTTGACTTGAAAAAACTAATATAGGATGCGTGGGGTCTCTTTTGGTGTCTTAAGTTAAGGTAATTTCAAATATAACTATTTACTTACTGTATAATTAAAAATTTTTTATGTGTATTAAATATTTGTTTGTTGCGCTCCGCTTGGTTAACGGTTATGCCGGCGTCGGCGTTGTGAATGATTAAACATATGTCCACTTCTAGTCAAAGTACAGATTTATGAATTAAACATATGTTATAATTGTTATATCGGGTAGTTAATAATTTATGTATCCTATTCATGTTTGTTCATGAATATCCTTTTGTTTAATAGTGTAGATTTTCAAGTTGAGGTAGTACTCGTTAGTTTTCATGGAAGGGCGTAATTTTGAGTCTTCAAGATTTTCGGTAGAGAATTCTTCCGAGTGTCTGTTAATCATGACTTTTGTCCGTATATGTTAGTCTATAGCTGTATACTTGATCGGTTTTGAAACGTCGATATTGTATTCGTAACCTTGAAGGTTTGCGTTCGGTATTTTATGCCGTTTTTAATGAGCCTTGTATCCAGTTTTGACTACTAGATGAAAAATAAAATCCTTTTTTAATTATTTACACGGTTGAAGCAAAAAATCTAGGTTAGAAAAACCTAATTAGACATAATGGTTGATTTTCGTAAACTCTCTTAGTAACTTTCTTAAATAGATGGATTTATCATAAAGTGGTATGAAACTGGCATATTTTGATTTCACTTTAATATTTCAGTACCTTTATAGCCTTTATATTTTACGCCAAATTCCAGTATAAGTCGACTTGTACTTGGCCAAGGAGCTCTTCTGCTTTGCCCAATATTTATTTTTTATCAAAAACGCTTCGAACTCATTGATTTTGCTGGATATAAGCATAAACATTTACAATTTTTAGGGTGTAATTTTAATTTTTCCTTTGGTTTCTTAGAGGCTTAATCGGGCATCATTTAATCTTCCTCCTTCCATTTAGAAAAAGGCGTTTAAAAGACGGCGTTTAGATTAGGGTCACAATAGTTTCTATTTGTGCCGCTGCTTAAAGTGGTTACAATAGTCAAAGATAACTGCTTCCAGGATTCTGAGTTTGTAGGATAATCCTGCTTTATGGGCAAATTGCAGCAGTGTGTATGATATTGTCACCATTTGAATTACTCGTTGTACTCAAACAGCAGTGGTGTAAATTTTTTTCACCTGTTTAAAATATTGCCATAAACAAAAATGAACAACACTATATTAAACTTCATAATTACCGAATGGATTTCTTTGAGCCTGGAAATTTGAAACACATGCTGGTGCAGGCTTATGCTGGTCATTGTATAACAATTAGTTACATCATTGTGTAATCTACCTTAAATCAGCAATGTATTCAGGAAAAACTTAGGTACTATCTTTATGGGAATTTGAAGAAAGAATATCTATATATAGTGTTGCTTTTAAAAGATACCACAGGAGTTAATAGCAATTATTAAAATTTATGGCATGCAGATTAATTTCTAATGTTTAAATGTGTAGTAAATGTAAAGTATGAAAACTTACAGACTCTAGAACTGATAGAAGTGCGGTGTTGAGATAAAACAAGAGTTGTGAACATTTTCAAATTAAAAATTGGGTGTCATTAGCTATGGATCAGTAACTTAATTTTATTGTTATGAATTGCTATAGTCTTGTAATTTATGCATCGATTAATTTATATGCAAGACCCTTCAATGTAACTTTCTCACTCTAAGTTATGAAATGCTGATTATCTTTTGTATGTTTTGTAGCCATTTAGGATTGTGTAGCTTAAATAATAAAATCACCTTTAAAATAAATATTTGTGGCTGAAAACCAGGAACACATATTTTTTGTGGTAATTCCGATAAGCCAAAAATCTAAAGTTGTTTTGGTAAAAATGTAGGCTTGAGGTGAATATATTAATTTTGAATTTTGTAAGCAATGGCATCTTGTCATTTTAATAGTATTGTCAAGGTTAATGGGCTAGAATATCTGGTTGAAAAATGAAAAATCACTGCATGTATCGTTAATCCAATGAATTGGGCCTTAAATGCTTTCAAAATGGTTAAAAATTCCACAGTATTACATCCATCATTTTTTTTCAGTTCACGAAACATATTTTGCAAATCGAGTTTTATGACTGCCAATGCAGTTTAGGAAACCTATTTTATTATCTTTTCTATCCAAATATCATTTATATGACACACACACACACACACATATATATATATATAAAATGAATATATGGATGTCAACAAGGTGTTGGGATGAGGAAACCCAGTGAGCACTCACCAATCAGACGATTTCAGGTTGGCGAGGCCCCGGGGATGTCGAAGCAACACACGTAAAATAACACAGAAACATCACAAACGTAAAGCTTTCGGAACTACTCCTTCTTCAGCTACAGAGAAGAAGGAGTAGTTCCGAAAGCTTTACGTTTGTGATGTTTCTGTTTTTTTGTGTTATTTTACGTGTGTCGCTTCGACATCCCCGGGGCCTCGCCAACCTGAAGTCGTCTGATTGGTGAGTGCTCACTGGGTTTCCTCATCCCAACACCTTGTTGACATCCATATATATATATATATATATATATATATATATATATATATATATAGAGAGAGAGAGAGAGAGAGTGAGAGAGACAGTTTTTCATATCTGTATTTGTTTAATAGTTTTATTTTTTATCATTAGGTTTTTTTAAATTATTATGTTATTTTTTATTTTCTTTTAGTCCATAGATGTAGTTTTATACAACATAGGAAATTTAATAGTGTGTCTCAAAAAGATGTATATAAATTTAAATGCTGAAAAAATAACCCTTTAAAAATTCAAGATAGAACAATATTTGGTGTGTACGAAGATGAGATTTTATTACAAGTTGAACTATCGCAGATGTTCAAAATGGCCACCATTGGCTTTAAGGCATTGTTGGCAACGGTTAGTATCCAACTGACAGACTTCCACCAAGATATCTGCTGGGATGGCTGTCCACAATTGTCCAATTTCTTGCCTGAGTTCCTGAAGTGTGAAGTGTGTTGGTTTTGTTGAGTACACCCTGTCCTTCAGGTAATCCTACAAGTAAAAGTCAAGTGGAGTTAAATCAGGTGAACATGGTGGGTACTCAGCACTTGCCCTCTGGCCTATCCACCAGTCTGGAAAATTGTTATTGAGAAAAACCCTAACATCACGATGGTAATATGGGGGTGCCCCATCTTGTTGGTAGTAAATGTCAACCTCTTCATAAAGCTGTTGAATGTTGGACACAATTGACACCTCAAGTATGTTAAGGTACTGAGTACCGGTAACAGTTCCTTCGAAGAAGTACAGTCCCAAAATACCCCTGGACAACACACCAGGCCAGACCGGGTAAATTCACTGCCTCGTCTAAATGAATTTGAGAATTTTCTGATGATCAGTACAGGCAATTATGCCAGTTCACTGTGCCATTGAGCTTAAATGTTACTTCATCAGACCAAACAATCTTATCAACAAACTGTGTATCCTTGTCCACTTTCATTTGAAACCATTCACAGAACTCAGTTCTGGGATCAGGATCATCTTCAGCCAATTTCTGTTAGCCTCGGAACATAACATTTTCACTCAGCAGTTTTGAGAATCTGGTGTACACTTGCACTATTGATTCCTGGCTCATTAGCACATCACCTTACAGATTTTTTGGTGATCGTTCGAATTGCTCTAACAACATAGCAGAATTTTCTGCATTCATATAAGTTCTACGTCTCCCAGATCGTTGCCTGTACATGTCTTGCACAGTGCTGTAAGTCTCGAGTTTATCACAAACTCTTGAAATTGTGATTCGTGTTGGTGGCTCGTTCCAAAATTCACGTCTCCACTGTCTTTGAACCTCACACACATTCTCAAATTTCCAGTACCATTTTAAAATTGCTTTTCTTTACTTGAAGTCAAGTGACACTCTGCAATTTGTTTATTATATTGTGAATTATAGGTATTGGATTGTTGTTTTTAATTATGACTAAAGTCATTTTTTAATTACATGCCATGCAACAAAGAGTTGCTTTAAATTTCATTCAAACAGTAATACATCAATAGATATTCTACATGGCAATGTGTATACATCTTTTTGAGACACCCTGTGGAAAGTAATAAATTTTTACAGAGCAGTTTTATCAGAAATATCTATTCACAAGAATCATTAACCCTCAGTTTTTCAAGAGAGATATATTGAAATGTCTTTAAGCCTTTTATGCTTCTTTAATTTTAAACATGACGAACAGTTGATATGAAAAACCTATCTGTTGTATTACTTTCCTATTGTTGTTTTCCACTAAATAATTTTTTAGTTATAGGATCCTATTTTTCATTGCTCAAACTTTTCTTTTCAGGTCTGCTAAAAACTATTTATCTAAATTTTAGCCAAAAAATTGATGGAATTCAAGAAACATAAGATTATGATAACTCTCATATGAAGATGCTTTTTTAATTTCACTAATTTTCTTAGTGGAATAAACCTGCATATCTCAAAATGAGTTCTGACAGATCCAGTTGGCGTGACAGAAAAGCTAGGGAAGAAGAAGAAGATGATGATGACGATGAGGATGATGAAGAGGAAGTCGAAGAAGAGGAGGGAATCAAGAAGGTGGGACGAAGGGGAGGGGGCGGAGGTGACAAGGTGAGCAGCACTCTCATAGAGAAAATCTTGGGAGAAATGAAGAGTGAATTCAACAGAGGTCCAGCTGCTATCCGTGGAGAAACACAAGAATCAGACAGATCATCACGTCGTAGTAGTGGTAGGACTTCCAGACCTTCAGGGACAGCACTTGAGGAAACTCCTAGATCTAGATTAGGAAGATCTTCTGAGAGAAGGTCTGCTGGGGGAGAGGCAGACGATGGTAGTGTTAGGTCACGTGCCGAAGAGGTTTCGCCGGAAGCAGGAATGGACAATAGTCCTCCGGTGCTTGTGCCAGAGGTTGGAGGTGAGGATGTGGAGACTACCCCAGGAGCACAGACTGGGAAGATGGCTCTGAGGAGCAGAGCCAAAGGAGATTCTGGAGAGAAGGCACCTCCACCTCTTAGGTAATGAATGCTAATTACCTTTCACTCGTAGCACTCTGAACTATTTTACTATGCTTAAACTAAACTTAAGAGAATATGGAATTGAACTTCATGGCTCAAATGAATGATGAAAATTGAACAGTCTCCAAGTGCCGTAATTTATGAACAACTCCCTCAAAAAAGAAAAAAGGGGGAGGAGGGGAAAATAGAAGAAAAAGATAATTCAACCAATCAAACACTCGTTCACTCAACCTGCTGTTGAGGGGCTTTTAGGGCTGGTGCCAGGGACAGTAGGTGAACACACAGGTTTACGGGAGACTTCTCTGTGGCAGTGACCTTCACTCACACACACAAATCGGGTATGTGTAAAAGACTTTTTGCAGTGACCCTTGTCGTACATAAAAGAAAGAAACAAAGCACAGAAAGAAAACTAAAATCAGTGAGGCGGATTTAATCGAGTAGGAGTGATACACGTATTTCAGCTATCAAAAAGCCCCCTTCAGAGTCCTAAAGGTAAGATATGCAATGAATGAAAAGCCCCTAAACAGCAGGTTGAGTGAGTGTGTTTGCTTTGGTGAGATCTTTTTTCTTCAATTTCCCCTTCCTTTTTTTCCTTTTGAGGGCATTTTTATAAACTATGGCATTTGGAGACTTCACTTTTCATCATTACACTTAAGAGCCATTATCCCATTTATAATGAAAGCCAGTCTCATTCTGTCATTGTCGAGACGTTTAATTTGATGCATCACACGTTAAGGTGGCTGTTACCTTCGCTTTAAAAACCTAATTTTTTTTACAGTATTAATATATAGTTTATTGCTATTACACCCACTGTTATAAATGCAGTAGCATCTTTCCTCCCCTTGATGTGAACGATAATGAATATAAAGTATGGTATCTTCATATTAAGTCATATTTGAATTGATAGAGAATTAGGCATTTTTATCTTTAACGGATTTAAATATGCTGAAGTCTCGTGTGTAATGCGCACATTATACAAGATTTTTTGAGGAACTTTGATGTAATTTGTTAGTGCGCATTATCTATCAGGTACACATTTTTAAGAGAGTAAATTTTTACACAGAAGTTTATTTTTTTTAAATGACTTCTTAGGTGAAATGAATTTTGTGACTCGTATTTAATGCACTTCCACAACTTTAATTACTTAAAAACAAATCTGCAAAACCTGCAATCCCTGCTATTATATTAAATGAAGATTACCCAAAAGTCCCTTTTTGCTGCAATCCAATTGTATATATCAAATGCGTTGTACTACTCAATTTAGCTACATTCACAACAAATGTTTTACTTTGTCAGTGAAAGAATTTCAGTTAAAAAAGAAGAATTCTCATATTCAAAATTAATTCCTGCATTACATTGATGGCAGGAAAATAAATTTTCATTCTTTTAGCCATTCTTAAGATCAAGTTTCCTATCATTATGATTAGTATTATTAATTTTCTAATGCAAATCAAAACTGCATCCACCCCAGCATTATCCAAATGAAAGCAAAAAGCAGTCCTAAATTTGAACATGGATAGTTAAATATACGCTTATCCGAATAAGTTTACATATCAAATTCAATTATCATTGCTGCTACAGAACTCAGGGTGCAAGGTTGTTAAGTGTTAAAAAATACAGAAATAACGAGTTTAATTAAAATGCTGTTTAAATATTTTATTAATATAAGAAAATTACACTTCAAATCCATCAAATTACTCGGATTCGGTTTCAGAATTAAAATCAACATTATTGAGGGTATCAACAAATGAATCCAGTAACTCCCTTTCAGAAGGAATTTTTCACTTTCGTCAGATGATGAATTGTTCTCTCACTCTAGTTTCATGGACAGGGCACAATGTCCTTGAGGCCCTGATGTGGCCCACAGGTTGTAGGTTGCCCACCACTGCTTTAAAGGAAATAATTTTATGGAATCACTCCTTAGTTGATGCCGCACGTTATACATGAGATTTCCGAAACCCTTGGAGCAAGGGCTCAGTATGTGGTGCACATTATACATGAGTGCGTGTTATACATAAGACTTTAGGGCCCTTGTCCATTTTTGGAAATTAATGTTTTATGACATTCTTAATCTTATTTGCAATTAAAAGTATAAAACTATTTTGGAAATATATATTTTACCAATGATTTAGCAACTTTTAATTATTAGCATCGTTCACTACTATCCACAATTTCTGATGGGCAATAATACTAGTTTTTTATAATCATAATTCAGAGAGGAAACGTTAATGGATGATATAAAAAAATTGAAATCAATTTCATCTAATAGCAGTATGGTTTGGAAACCAACATTTAAGAACTGGATAAAAGAATAAAAATAATAATTTTATTAAAAAACAAGATGATCCCAATGGAACTTATGATGCCTACTTTCCACATAATTATTTAAAATTAAATGTGGTGCAGCAATTACTTATATTGTCTTTTATTGCTTTAAAATCTCTGTGGATGAGTTGCTCTTTGTGTTCCCAAATTTCGTAATTTATAGTTATAAAATATTACAAATACATTCGAGTAGAAAACTAAATTGATCACACGTATTTGTGCGGCAAAAATAATGCCTGTATGTACTGGACTATACTGAATATCGAGCCCAACAATAGTCATTACAATGGCAACACTCATAATGAGTGATAAAGGCTGCAAAAAGCCAGTAATTACACGAAATTTGAAGAAATACTGTCGATTAGCTAAATTCTATAATAAAAATTAGAATCTCCATTCATTTTCTCAGAGAATAGTACAAATCCCACTCCAATAATACAATTAAGATATTTTAATTTGCAAGAGAAAGCTACCCTGCACGATGGATTTCAGAATTTCCATGTAAATCCATGGAATCAAACCTGGCACTTTCAATCTTTGCAACAAAAGCTATCCTCTGGAGCTTGACCCCAGTAGCAAGAGATTTCCACCAAGTGTCAAAGTATCGGTCTATTGGTTCAAAAGTTAATGGGAGGGAACAGACAAAACAAAGAAACTATACTATATAGAATGGAAATAGGCTAATAAAAATAGTGAAGTTATCGCTAGGAATAGCATTTGATGTTAAAATATCAAGACCTGAGATTTTATGGAAAGTAAGCAATAGAAATTAATTACATTAAAACTTGGTAAAAGTGTAAAATTGTAATAATAATTTATAAATGCCAATAATATTACAAATACATATTAAACCTGTGATAGGTGTGAAAACATGCTGTTTATTTGAACCTATGTAGGATGAATATTTTGCCTTATGGACTTAAAAAAAATAGTCACATTAAAACCAACATCACAAAATTTATTATAGCTTTTATTTTCTTTTATAATTCACAAAATAATTTTATTAGTCAAAACTTGAGAAGTTCAGTGATTTTTCAAGTTAAAACACTGTGAAAGTATAGATTTCTTATTAGTATATAAGTGTTGTGGATGTATGCATTTTTAAAGAAAAATACCAAAATCAAAAGATCGGAAAATCTGGCAATGTCTTGGTCCTGAGTGTCCCGGATTTGTGAGAGTGGACTGTATTCTGGTAAAAAATTCCACCTCCATTTCTTGTAAAGTACCCATTCTTTTTTTAAATATAATTTCAAAGACAATGATAACAAAAAATTACTGTTATTAGTATCATTCAATTTTATATAAAAAGAGGCTTTATGATTTTAAACATTTGTTTGGGGGTTAACTTAAGTTCAATATTAGCTCTTCTGTATAGGTGCAGAGATACTGCACTTAATTGCAGCAGTCTATTTCTTAAAACTTACATTTTTAATTGTTAAATGGAAGCACTAAGCCAGAGATGGAATATTATTTTTGTGTCGCGTGCCAAGAAAGTAATGTGAAACATCAGAACTTTTTCTCCATGGCACTAATTTACTCCTTCTCTAGGAAACTTCATATTTTATACAGGAAATACAAGCATCCCTGGACTAAGCAATTTAATAATTACTGATGTAACAATTCGTATTGAGTCTAAGAGATCTATTATATTATCCTCTTTTAGCTTAAATTATGTTAATTATTTTTTTCTTAGTTTTTTGGTTGTTTTGAGTTGCTTGGTAGATGGTGGATAATTTTTGAAAGTTACCAGAGTAAGTTGCTGAGAGTAAGCTTACATCTTCCATAACCCAGGTAATTGTTAAATAGACCATTGATTACAGACCAACCCCTCCTGTGGAGCGTCCTCGCAGGCTAGATCCTGTATTGTTAGAGGGAGCAGCTTCTGGTCTCTCTCTTGCTCCTTCTGACCTTAAACGTTCAGCACGGCGGTCAAAAGACACTGGAGAATCAGTCCTGCAGAGTGCTATAGCCCGGAAGGAGAAATCTTTCTGTGTGCGAGGTCCTGAAGAATATGGCAGGAGTTCATCCAGTCGAAATGACCACAGAAACCAAGGATCAGCAGGAAACTGGAAGTCTACAAGACAAAGTTCTGGTGGAGCACAGGCAAGCACCTCCCATAATTCTAATGCATTGTTTTCTAATATCATAGATTTTCATATTTGTTAAAATTATTCTTATCATTTTAACCATTTGCTCCTTAAATGTGCAATATGGATCCAATCCAATCTCTCATATTGTTTGTTAAATATAGATAATGAAATTTTCTTAATGCTTTGTCACTCTGTCAATTAATTTTTCATTAACTTGGAAGCTGGCCCATCATAGATTCATTACAAAAAGGAGGAATATAGTTACAGCATTTTTAGCTGAGTGCAAAGCAATTTCTTCAAAAGGCATTTTGTCAAGGGACTGAAAAATGCACCATTTGTGAAAAATGCCATTTAACTATCTGTTTGGGGCATTAAAAATTACAAAACTATATGTGATAAATTCCTTAACTACCATTTAAGCTTCCGAATAAAATTGGTAATTGACTATATGTATATAAGTCAGTAAATACAACAGTGAAACATTCATAATGTTCATTCAGGCTATAATGTATAATCAAAGTAAAAATATGATACGGTACAACATCCTACAATGTAATTTAATGGGCTTATTCACATTTTAAGGAAATAAAACAAAATCAATTTGTATTATGTATTATTCACATTTGTTTGCAAAGGTACATAATAGCATAGCAGTTATTGTGTCTTAATGTTCCACAAGGTGTGAACAAATTTAGATTGATGAATCTACGATATTAACAGATTATGTTTTTTATTTACTTAAATGTGTTATTAGTTCACTTATAATTGTAAAAATACAACATTAGGGATTAATTTTTTCAAAAAATATTTTGTGGACCTTGGTGGGGAATGTAAACCTAATTTATTACACTGGACCTATTAGGTAAATGTGTTTTGACCTGCAATGCATTTTTCAAGACTGTAACACCATCATAAGTTATTAACTGTTTGTGAATAAATAAATAAATTTGAAATTTGCATCATTTTTTAAACCTTTAAAAAAATTTCAAATGCTTTACAGAGCAGCATGTCTGGTGCTAAGTCATTGAGAGCAGTTAGCTCAACTAGTGCAGATACTCCTCCGATATTGACTAGAACTGTCAAAAGGCGCCCTCAGCAACGAACTCAGCGTGTCTCTACTCCAGCAGCCAGAAAACGTTCAAGAGGTGGTATGATTCGTGTTTCAAGAGATGCAAGCTCTAGCGATGGTTCCACTAGAGGTGAAGTTGAGCAGGATGAACTGAGAGTGGAAACACCTCCTCCCGAAGAGGAGACAGAGGATCTACCTGCAACTTTAAAAATGGAAGAAGTGGAAGAGGTTGCGACGCCCGTTGTTGGACGTAGGGAAGGAGTGCAGAGAAAGAACTCAACATCGTCATCTTCATCTTCGTCATCATCCAGCTCGTCATCCACGTCATCATCTTCTTCTGATTCTTCTGGATCATCTTCCAGCTCATCCTCTTCCTCTTCCACGTCATCTTCCTCTACATCTGTCATGATACCAGAAGCACCAGACGAGGTTGCTGCTGTTCCATCAACTGGGACTGCAAGGAGCTTAAGCCCAGCAACTGGAGATGTTGTGGATAGGTATGTTGACTATTACCATTGTAGAGAAAATGGGCATTGTTTTGTAATCTGTAGAATCCAAAGTTTGAGGAATATAAGTTTATCCTGTAACTTAAGGGATTAGGTACAATATAATTTTTCTTAGGTTTAGATTTTTTAAGTCCATTTAACTGGTTTATTTTTAAATAAATTTCAGTGAAATTTTGAAAAAAAGAACATTTAAGATACACATGTAAAACAGTTTTACGGAAATATACTTAATGAATGATAAAAGATTTTTCATAACTTTATCTCAGTTTGTATTAATTTCAAATCAGGTCAGTAACTTTTCTTGCAAATGCTTCTGTTGAAGCTGCTTCTCTTTATTACTGATTCACTGCAAATATTACAGTGTGCTGTTGAAAAAACATTGCTTTCATTTTTGTCTTTTAAAAACTAATGATGGTTTCCAAAATAATGTTTGAAGGAGGTGGTCTTCGACCTTGAATTTAGTGACTTTTATTTTTATATTTAAATTTAAAATTGGTTAATTTGGGTCATAGAAAGCGAAGGAATTCAAGACCTGAAGAGCCTGAAGCTGCAGTTGCAGATGTGGTGACTGCCAAAAGACCAAGAAGAATGACTAGACAA
Source organism: Tanypteryx hageni (assembly GCA_028673005.1). Classification (NCBI taxonomy): domain Eukaryota; kingdom Metazoa; phylum Arthropoda; class Insecta; order Odonata; family Petaluridae; genus Tanypteryx; species Tanypteryx hageni. The sequence goes on from CM054116.1 coordinate 100,224,070, forward strand.
GGTGTGCCATCCCCTGTCAAAGCAGAACCATCTCTTTCCTCATCGTCATCTTCATCATCATCTTCATCAGCATCATCGTCTTCTGAATCAGGGGCTGCAAGACCAGAGTCCACAGGAGTTTCACATGTGGTATGTGTCCATTATGTTTGCATGCTGCTCTGCACTAAAGCAGTAAATTATTATATTTTGTATCATTTAAAAAATTATACAAATTTATCAGCACACTTTATTTTGAATTTGTCATTATTTTCAGTGATATTTTTTATAATTGAAAAAATTAATTTTTTGCGTTTTTTTTAAATCACTAATGTGTCCATCCATCAGTCCAACCATACATCACACTTCCATGTCAGGTGAACTACTTCTACACCATTCAAGTTAGAGCAACCAAATTTTGAGAGATTGTTAATGGCCATAAGTTCTCTCTACGATTGAAATTTGGAGACTCAAGGGGTAGCCTAAGGGGTGTATTGGGGGGCAATAAAATATACCTGCCCATAATATCTCGTTCATCAGTTCTTTCCTTACTTGTTTACTTTTGAAATCTCACTTTTACATTGCATGAATTCACTGTGATTATAGTATCCTTAAACTAACATATACAGGGTGTCCAGCGACTTTCCGTCATAACTTCGAGATCTTATTCCTTAAGTGATTTTGAGTAAAAAATGCCATATGAACATGGGTCCGATTCTCATTTGTTATAGAGCTATAGGCAATTGAAATTATCTCGGACTTTGATTTGTACAACTTAATGGCTGAAAAATGCATTGTTTAAATAGTTTTTCGTATACATTGTCAATTGTTGAAAAAATGTATTATTTAAATAATCATTCGTTTACTTTGATACTTAATCCATTGTTACAACAATGAGAAGCATGACGCTTGCACAACAGACGTGGACGTATTTTGCAAGTTCACAGACAGCATGTCAGTCGAACGTAAGCTAGCGTTCAGTGTAGTGCGCTGTGACACGTGTGGTATCATTAGCTTTCAATAATGCCATTTACATTTTCAAATGAAGAGTATCCAGATATTGAGTATAAGATCCCGACGATATCCGTTTCCTTGGAGGGTGGCAAGTAGGTGTTTCTTTTCGGACAGACTGGGACATGCTGTTTACTGGAAGAAGACACACACCGACCGGTATCTGAAGGCCACCTCACATCACCATCCGCAGCAGAAAGCCTCCGTCATAAAGACCTTATACCACAGGGCGCATTCCATCACCGACGCAGACTCCATAGTGTCCGAAAAGAAACACCTACTTGCCACCCTCCAAGGAAACAGATATCGTCGGGATCTTATACTCAATACCATCAAAAAGGAAGACCAGAAATGGGATATGGCCCTGAAAAGGACCGCCGAGGACACAGCGGAAAACAAGCCGAAACCTGCAGCATACGCCATGATACCTTACGTGGCGGGCACCTCGGAGAAGGTCGCATGTATTCTCGCCAAACACGACGTGGTAACGAGATTCAACTGCGTGACGAAGACAGCCGACCTCCTCCGCACCGCCAAAGACCATTTACCCAAAAACATCTATGAGGGCGTGTAGGAAGTCAAGTGCAGCTGCGGAAAGTCATACATCGACCAAACCTCGAGATCTCTCAAGTGCCGCCTGAAAGAACACCAGAGGGCAACTGCTAACAAACAACTCCGCCTTTCCGCCATAGCAGAACACGCGTGGACCGATCCCGGATGCAACATCGACTTCGACAACGCACAAATTTTAGTAAAAGAAAATCGTTATTTCCCGAGACTCATCAGGGAGGCGATCGAAATTACAAAACAGCCGTACAATTTTAACCGAGATGACGGCTACACGCTCTCCAGCACCTGGAAGAGAGTCTTCCATAAGACCAAACCAACATCAGCCAATCCGAACGCACCAGATTCGGCGACCAACCAGAGCGCTCCGAACTCGGCGACCAACCAGAATGCACCAGATTAGAGGGAACCTTCCTATATAAAGACGACTAAAAATCTGCACTGACACTTCGGACCTGAAGAAGCCGACTGGAACGTTGGCGAAACATTGTCCAGGAAATGGATCAACACGGCAGAATCCCGGAAATCACCACCATCAACAGCACGCCGTGGAAGCCTTCGTACTAATTAATTGACTAATGTTCATCTGTTTGTTTCAAAGTAATTTATTCATTATAAGAATAAATAGTAATTATATTGTTTTTGTCTACAGGCTCAGCCATCTCTAGGACGAATATTATGTTGCTGTAGAGAGCGTAAGACAGTAATAGCCTACCATGGTGGAAAGGTGGCTGTACCACCAGATGGAGTGGGAAAGAATAAAGCAGCCGGTGCCAGAGGTAGTCGAACACCATTGAAATCAGTCGCTCCTTTGTTACTGCAAGGAGATGATAACAAGAGCAGGGCAAACTCACCTAGCCCTGATATACTTTATTGCCAGGTATGTGTCCGCGTTATTTTCATGTTTCTATGCACTGTAGTGTTGTGTATGTCACCTATAATCTCAAACCTAATTTCAAATTGTTATTTAATTTTATCCTCTTGTATTTTTCGTAAGGTGAATCTTACTGTAATATGGTTTTTATGTACATTAAAATGTGGACAGCCCAGGTAAATCTCTAATCACAGGCCTGTCTGAGGAGAGATATAATCATATTTTTTATCAAATTAAGATGTTATTTCCTGGTGATTATTGTATAATATTGGACATCTTCTTCGGTAAAAGTTTACAAAGTTTTTATCATATCATTCTGAAATAGCTTTTTAAATGATCTTATTCTATGTTATGAATTTAGCAGAAGAACTTTCTTGGAACTCAATGACTTATTGTCAGTGGGCAATCAAATAATTTCTATAAAAGTTCTGTATAAAGAGTATGACAAAGATATTACTTGTCATTTTTGCAAGTATGCATTTTTCATAGGCAGTTGACTCAATGGATGGTAGAGCAGTTGGATGCTGTGGGCTGGTGCAAGATGGATTCATGCGCAGGCCTTCTTGTAGGGTGCCTTTCCTGTTGCTTTGTGAAGTGCACCGGCAAAGATTAGCTCGTCATAACTGCTGTCCCGGTTGTGGAATGTTTTGTACACAGGTAATAAGTATAAAATTCTTCTCTGTTCCATTTTATTGTATTACTGTTTTTAAAATTATGAAATTAGAATAGCTTTTTTATTTAGCATTGTCTCTCTCTGGAATAAACTTAATCACTTTGTCCCTAAAACTCATATTTAAAGTGAAACATACTTAAATTTTCTTTAGCTTATTCCAAAGCTCAACCTTGTGTCTACATTTGTGCAGTGGTAAAAGAATGTCTGATTTCACAGTAATGCTTTAGAACTGGTCATTTTGGCCCCAATGATATTTATTGAAGCTCTTAAGGATGTAAATTGGCTTTTTGATGGAAATAAAAATATCAAGCTCTTTATTTTATTTCCTAAACATGAGCTTGCATCTGCCACTTATTTCTTGAAATGTGCCTGATGTAGCTAAAGTGTCTCATTACCATACCAATTGAAATGTTAAATCCCAAAATTTCTCCAGTTAGGCCAATTAAAAATTTTCCTGGTGATTTATCATCTTCACCACTCTTTAACAACAAATGTGGTAGGCATAATTTAAACTGTGTTTTGAGTCTCTCTTAAGAGAAATTGCTGAGGTTGGTTGATTATCTATTTTTATCTCTCTTGACAGAATTCAGTCTTTTATTTATTTCTTTTTATATTCCTTCATATAAAAATTATTGAAAAAATGCCTATTTTATTGCTTTAAATTCTTAAAAAATTCCTATTACTAATTTTAAGATGCTGTTAGATTATTCTTCTGTTACAAAGTAACTTTTCTTATATAAGGGCCAGTTTATTCAATGTGAATGGAGTAAGCGACGAAGAGGTGATGGTGGAGGCTCTGCCCATCATTACCATCGTGATTGTGAATTAATGGTGGATGATGAGGCATTGTGTCCACACTGTGGTGCTCCTTCTGCCCCTAAATCAGAAGACAAATTGACATCTGCATCTGATACAGCTAAAGAAACCGTTCTAAGCCTACGAACACCACGGAATTTGGTTTTCCTACCCAAGCAGATGCCTCCACGTAAACCGTAAGTTACACATGTTGTATTAACTCATAAACCCTCAAGACTCCAAAATATTGGCACTATCTAGATCAGTGGTCGACAACATATGACCTGCGGGTCAATGAGTGACCTGCCATCACAATTTAGGGGACCCACTAAGGTAAGCATGTTCAGAAGGGTTTACATTTTGAAAATAAAAGAGTAATTCAATTGCTAAATATAGCTTATATAAACATCCAGGTTTGATTTTGCTTTTCATTCAATTTTTTAATTGACTCATCGCATTTCCCCAAAATCTCTAATTGTCCTACCATCAAAAAAGGTTGCCATCCACTGATCTAGATCTCTTGAAAGGCTCAAGACACTGATATTTCAGTGTGAATTTGAAATATGCATAACTTATACAAAAAACCTTTTGGCTATTCTTATGCTGAAGCATAATAGTTGATACATTTTTTCATCTTATATAATATTTCGTATTGTATTTCAAGAAAAATATTTTTCATTTCAATGATATTTCCATATTTCTCTTGCTGATAATTGTTGCTGTCTATTCAGGGGTGCACATCATAAGCTCATATATGTCAACACAAAAACTATCTAAGCTATATAGAATGAAACCATTTTTTGTGGATTACTCATAATTTCAGTTGCATTTTGTGTAAAATATTTTTTCCTATGCAAAGATCACTCAGTTGCATACACCAAGCTTATTAAAGTGTCTGATTCATTCGAGTCATATTTGCACTCAAACAAGTGAGAAAAGAATTGCAGAGCAAATTACCTAAGTCACTTTTTTCACCGATTGCTATCTTTCTGTCAGACTAAAGAATCACAGATGCGGTGTGTTGTTGGTTGTTTATGTTTGTAGCAGCATACACTTTTTAGTGTTTTTTCCGATTATTTCCCAGCAGCTAATCGTAAATTCTCCAAATAGTTGAATTTTTTTGGGAAAAGTTAATCAATTCTTACGATTTCACAGGTATTCAATATTTTATTAAACCTTAGTTAGGCGTGCTGGCATACAGAGTATACCAACATTAATACATCCATTTTTGTTCTTATAATAATAAATGTTTTTTTGTATTTTACAACTCTTCTGTATTATGTTCATAGTTTAGAAATAAAATGTATTTTGTAATATGTTTATTATGATGTTGTTTGTAAAACTATTTTATATTTCACGAATTTCTCCTACAATTTTTGAAAATAATTCTTGGAATAAAACAAAAACTAGTCAGACACCCCTCGAACAGACAGAAACCAGTGTAATACATTTGAAAATGTTCAAATAAACTACGTATCCAATTAACCCCTTTTCTTAAACATAGCTACAGTAAGTATGTTTGTGTAAGAAATGAGATGGTCCGTAGGGCCTGGAGGGTTGCTGTAATGGTCTGCGGAGCTCAAAAGTTTGGGGATCATTGCTCTAGACAACATATATTTCCAAAACAATTTTCTCTTCCTGGAACATTCAATTATGTGAGTTTTAAATTTCTTTTTTACTTTTTACTTTATATAAAACATGATTTCATTAATATAAATTTTTATAAATTTTATTTTTCTTATTTTAGTCAAAGATTAAAAAGGTACTCTGCTTTTGTAGAAATTTTCCTCAAAGACTTTAAAGAATACAGCAGTTTTAATCTCTATATCTGACTTCATTAACTCTTTTACTGCCACGCCATATTCAGCAGGTGTAGCCAGAACTGCAATGGTCATTTTTGCAATTTTGCAATACCTTAGTAAAATTGTTAAACACATTATTTATTAATATTTCATCCCGATTTTTCATATCTTGGAGCAGTAATTGAAGTTGCATATATAATGTAAAGCTTTTTAGAATATCACATATTTTTTGAATTACAAATTAATGATTTTTAGTTTACATTACAAAAAATAAAAAATAATTTTTAATATTAAGAAAGATAATTACATTTAGTACTTGCTCTAATAGTTATTACAGAATAATAAAGAAAATTTAAATACAAATGCACTGAAAAAATCACAAAAATATTAAGAATATAATTACTTGGAATTTTTTAAATACTGTACTGCAGTTTTAAAATTCCCAGCACAACAATGGAAAACAAACAATCAATCTACATCTTCAACAACTTTTGCTGTTTATGCTAGCACTGACATTACGGTAAACATGCAGTTTTGTAAACACTATGATGTTTTTGAATAGCGCATTTATTTTTCGATAAAAATTATTGCTTTTCAATTTGCACTTGAAAAAATAAAAATCGTGTTTAACATTAATATAATGTTGTCACCATCATCTGTAAGCCAATCACTTTCGCTATCACTAAGCAATTCACTGTCACTAATATCCAGTGCTTGAAGTGGGGTGGGATGCCATCCCACTACCTTTTAAAAATACAAAAACCATCCCAGTTCCTTTTCACCCTCTGAAAAACATCCCGGTACTATTTTTTAATCCTGTTAATCTTCCAAGTACATATCATCACATATATTAATATAAATGTTATGTATGTTACAGTTGCAATGCAAGTTTCCAGTTAGAATTTGTTTTTTCGTACGAGGAAACAACTGTTTGACTGACCTGATTCTTGCGGCAGTCAGGTGTGCTCACGATAGCAATATGTCATTGTTTGTTGGTAGTTATTGTATGCCAGTTTATTATAAATACTAGTGTAATGCCCTTCATATGACAGGTGTCAGTTACTATATGGTTGAAGACCCCATCGTAAGACGTAATCCTGCTGAAACCATACTTCTTACGTAATTAAGATGTATGTTTTGTTATGGGCGTTTGAATTGGAACATTGGGGTCAAAAATACTCCTGAAATATAATTTTTTGGAATTTTCGATGTTTCTAGTGTAATTTCCTATTGAAATTCAATAGGGAACTTAGAAATAAATAATAACAGCTATAATTATTGAGTAAGAGCCTGTATAAAATTTGCCAAAATAGAGGTTCTGGAGAATTTCTTTCTCCTCCTTGTTCTCTCCAATGATCAACCCCTTGTCAAAAATAAAGTAATAATTATAATAAATAAATAAATAATAATATTCCTTCCCTCTCTCAACCTCCCTTCTTCTCCCTTTCCTGCCCTCTCTCCCTCAATTCTCCCACCTCTCCCCTCTCTCATTCCCTCCTGTCCCAATCCATAGCTTTCCCTCTTTTTTCTCCGTCTCTTTATCTCTCTTTCCTCCCATCCTTTTCTAATTCTGTACCTCCCTTACTCTTTATGTATGTACCTTCCATTCTATATCCCTTCCTTCCTATTTCCCTCCACACATCTCCCTCTCTCTTACTCTACATCTATATAGTCGTTTAGATAAGCAAAAGAATCCAAACTAAATCCCAGTCCCATTAGGATTATGTAATTTCACTAAAAATCATGCGATAATTTAAGGCAATCTATGCACTCGTACATATTACACGTATGTGTGTTGAGACAACAATTGATTCTCAAATTTTCAAAATGGCGTGGTCGGTGAGGAAACATCCCGTTTAAAAGCCTATATTTTCCCAAAATATGTGATTTAAATATTTAATATGAGAGATTTAGAATGGTAGGTGGAAAAAGATTAATTAATAGAATAAGAAACTTCATTAATTTTCCTAAAACATAGTTCAAATTCAAAGATCGTACGTCAATTCTTTCTAATTTTAATTTCCAAAAGAATAAAAGCCTGCACTGTAAAAAGTCACTTTTCACGTGTTATCTTACAGGAAATGGAAATCGCCCTTCTGGAGTCGAATCCAGGTTTTTTTTTATATTTATATTTCATCATATAATTTTTATAACTGAATCAAACATTACTGCGAAATGTCAACCTTCCAACTATTCGGAAAGTTTGTTAAAAACGCGTTAAAAGTGCCACACAGCATCAGACACACATATATAGATAAACAATGCTAACTGAATTAGTGTGTTTGATGTTCCAACACCAATATTTAACAATGTTCATTTTAAATTCCAAAAGATGCAACAATAATCATTTTTAACCCTTTCAGAGCCACGCGACGATATAGCATCGTTTGCTTCCTAAGTGTGAAGTGCCAACAATGATTAATCGTCGACCATGCTGAGTAAGCATAAACTCATAATAGTTCCACATGCAAATGACAGATGGCAAAAGATGATGGTATCAATCGAAAGAGGAGACTACGTAGTTCATGTATCTTCCGTTCTGTTTGGTTTTAGTTGATTATTGGTTGAGTTATGATTTTTTTCAGTTTCGTGAAATATTACCTCAAGATGGCTTCTATAGGCAATGATAATTTCACTGTTAGAATTGAGGATGATGAATTTCTTTGTTACATAAACTCATTAAGTGATGACGAATGTTATTTAGAGAAGGGAAATTTTGAGATTTTAGAGGATATTTGTGATTTAAAAAACATTTTTTTAGCTAATGTAAAATCTTAACAAAATATTTTTTAATTTTATAAATAAATATGTTATGAGTATATAGTTTTATATATCATTTCTGCAATTACTGAAAGAAACACGTAAAAATATGAATAAATAGCATGTATGTGATTTTTCATAGAGACTGATAAAAAGTGCTAAAATTGCAGTTATGCAAAATAATATTTTTCTGTAATTTCATTTTTTAATATTTTTTGCGAGTTTTTGCAATGTTTTACCTGGATGTCTTGCCTTTATGAAAATAAGTTAAATATACTGGCGAAAATAATGAAATACTATACTTTATTCAATATAAAATTGACCATTTTTTAATAAAAAAAATAAAAACAATTATTTTAAACAAAAAAATCATAAGATGAACTCTAGCATACCCTTAATATAATTAATATTTGTAATCATCTGTGCAATTACTGAAAGAATCAGGCAAGAATAGGAATAAATAGCATGTATGTGATTTTTCTTAGAGATTGATGCAAAATTGCTGAAGTAGCCATGGCACTTTTGGACATACCCACCAAAATCGGCATGGCACTCAAAGGGTTAAATGTAATACAATTTATATTTTATAATGTATACTTGAATAAACATGGACAAAGTCATCTTGCGCACTGTTGACGAATAAATAGCATATCTTTTCTTTGAAATGAACAATGTTCACATTTGACATTTTAGTTAGTTTTATTAACTTGTGTTGTTCGTATTGTGCATACTTTGGTACTTTATGTGTTATTGTGTGTGTGTCCATGAGCTGTTTACAAAACTATACAACTAAAAACCCTCATTAAAAATGGATAAATGGCTCTTGAATTCGAAAAAAATAAAACTTGATACTGTCGATAATAAAAAAGTAGAAAAAATGGTATCTGTGATAATTGTTGAAGATGCAGGATCTAGTGGCTCATGTTCTAGTATACATAGAATATTTCATGAAAATATGAAGAACATTTTCCGTATTACTTGTCAGATGTTCAGTGGTGTGAAAAACTTAAAATTTATGAGTGGTTGACAATTACTAGAAATCTACATCTACAGTTTACCCTGCAAGCCACTGCAAGGGTGTGTGGCAGGAGGTGTATTAACACCAAGGGGAAAACTCCAAAATTAGGCCTTGGATCTAGGATGCTGTACATGTATGTAAAATTAGGAGCAATGGCAACCCAAGGCCTAAAATTAACAATTGAGTGGGTGGAATGTACAATTAAGGAATATGGAGGTACAAAAGAAACAAGTGAAGATATAAAAATGAATTTTTATAACCAACTTTTATATAGTTAATACTTTAATATGAATAAACTATAATATAATTATGATAACCTTTCTGCTTGCATGGGCGTAAAAAGTTGCAAAAGTGTCTACCAGCTGTTGAGTGATGTGGGGGTCTCTATATTTAACCTTTAATCTTTGTACAGTTGAGAGAATGGCAGACAGAAGTAGAGAACTCAGTGACAAATGTAAGAATATTTGGTATATAAGTAGTATGAAGAGGAGGAGAGAGCATGTGCTGTTGCTACCTCCTCTGCATTCATTGCACGCCCGGTCATGTAAATGACTCACTAACATAGAGGATGTGGCAACAGCGCACGCTGCAATTGCCACTTTCCCTCTCTCCCGCCGTTTTACTATGCCAGACGTAGCTATAAGGCAGAGGGAGAATGATGATGAAATAAAAATTGGTATCATTTTGGAAAGTAATTTTCTGATGTTATTTTTTACATATTAGTAATATAGGCATTAGTCCGGTGACAACAGTATCTCTAACTTTGAAAACAACCCAGGAATAATGAAGATAGCCGAATTTCAGAAATGTAACAAAATGGGGTATTAATGTTGCAGTTATAAAATAATGCTTCCAGATACTTATTTCTTGGCAACCTAAAAGAGCTTGAATGGTCCGTAGATTGGATGGAGCATCTGCTCCTGGTAGAGTCACCCATGCCAGTACAGCAGTGGAGGAAAAAATTACATCTCCCTCAATTTTCAAGGTATCTTTTTGAAATTTTTACAGAACATTGAGTACATATACATATCTAGAATATAGGAATTAATGACTAGATATCATACGCACTGGTGGTGTAGTGGTTAGCGTGTCGGCTTTCTATTGCAAAGTTCGGGGGTTCAAACCCCTCGAATGGAGGTTTTATTTAAAAAAAAAAAAACTATCATCAGTGCCTGGCAGTAGGCAGCAGTACTGTCAGTATGGTATAGAGCCGAAAACAAATGATGTTGGTTGGGTCTATATCCAATACAGCTGTAGGCGTGATCAGGACGATTTGAACGGCTACAGTACTGCGATGTGGAAAGCAAGAGGGAAACTACCACATTACAATCCCTAGTAAAGATTATATGGTTGGACAATATGAGTTCTCTCGAGGTAAAACAATCCGGAGGTAAAATAGTCCCCCAATCGGATCTCCGGGCGGGGACTGCCTTGAGGAAAACATTTGTCGAAAGTAAATTACGAATAGGGACTTGGAACGTAAGAACTATGAGAAAGGCAGGAAAGCTAGAGAACTTGAAAGAAGAAATGAGAAGAAATAGAGTTGACATTATAGGGCTAAGCGAAACTAGATGGGAGGGAGAAGGACAGTTCGACTCGGAAGAATTCACGGTAGTTTATTCTGGAGGAAATAGTGGGGAAAGGGGAGTAGCTCTGGTACTTAGGAATGATATGATGAAAAGCGTGACAAAGATAATAGCAACGAACGATAGACTGATGGCAATAAAGCTAAAAGCAGTCCCAGTGGACATGCTGATAATCCAGGTATATATGCCAACGTCAGCTCATGACGATGAAGAAATAGATGAGATCTATGAGCAAATTAATGAAATTTACGAAGAAGACGGAAGAGGAAAGGTAAACTGCATAATAATGGGAGATTGGAACAGCATAGTCGGAGAAGGACAGGAAGAAAATGTTGTCGGGCAATACGGACTTGGAAAGAGAAATCGAGGAGGGGAAAAACTCGTAGAATTCTGCATCAATAATGACCTTGTAGTGACTAATACATGGTTCAAAAACCATAAACGAAGGTTATACACATGGAAAAGCCCAGGAGATAGAATGAGATGCCAAATAGATTACATCCTTGTAAAACAAAGATTCAGGAACAGCATAAAGAATGCCAAGGCATTGCAAGGAGCGGACATTGATTCAGATCACAGCCTTCTAATAGTTGACGTGAGTACAAAGCTCAAACAAATAAGAAAAACGAGAAGAGAAAGACAGACCTGGGACCTAGAAAAACTGAAAGAAAGGCAGGATGTAGTCAGCATGAAGTTGGAAGATAACCTAAGGAAGTTGGAAAACAAACCGAAGACCGTTGATATAGAATGGGATGAAATTAAAACCAGTATCAAGGATACCTTGGATAAAGAGATTGGAAAACAAGAGAAGAAAATCAGAAAACCATGGATCACGGAGGAAATGCTGGAGAAAATGGATGAGAGACGAAAATGGAAAAACGTTAACAGTGAAGAAGGTAGAGCCAACTATAGGCGTATAAACAATGAGTTGAGAAGGGTAACAGATAAAGCTAGAGAAAACTGGATAAAAGGAAAATGTGATGAAATAGAACAAATGGAGAAGTTAGGACGGTACGATATGATGTACGCTAGGGCACTGGAGTTAGAAGATAAGAAGTCTAATGGAATTTGTGGTAAAGGAATTATGAATACGGATGGGAAGATAGTCTCAGAAACAAAGGATGTAGCACAGGTATGGGAAGAATACATTAAGGAATTATACGGCAAACAGGCAGGAGAGGGGAAAATAGAACTGGAAAATGAGAAAAACATTGAAGAAGACAACTTAGGACCAAGTATTATGGAGAGCGAAGTAGAAAAGGCGATAGTGGAACTAAAGAAGGGGAAAGCCACGGGCAGCGATGGAATACCGGCTGAGATACTTAAAGTCATAGGATCAGAAGGACTAAAAGCGATCACGAAATTAATTAATAAGATTTACGACACGGGAGAATGGCCTTAGGATTTCCTAGAAGTAACAATGATCCCTCTAAAGAAGAAGCCAAAGGCAATGCAGTGTAAAGATTACAGAACTATAAGCCTTCTGTCACACACATCGAAGATCATCACGAGGATTCTTAATAAAAGGCTGGAGAAAAAGGCAGAAGAAATAATAGGGGAAGATCAATTCGGTTTCAGAAAAGGACAAGGAACTAGAGATGCTATAGGAGTAGTTAGAATCATATCAGAAAGGGCAATAGAATACAGTCAAGATATCTGCGCATGTTTCATAGACTGGCAGAAGGCCTTTGATAGAGTAAATTGGGTAAAGTTGATGAAGATATTAAAGGATATAGGTGTAGACTGGAAAGACAGGAGATTGATTAGGAATCTATATGAGAATCAAGTTGTAAAGGTTAGGTTTGAGAATGTGGACACCTGCGGAATAAATATCGGTAGAGGAGTAAGACAAGGCTGCTGCCTATCGCCAACCCTATTCAATATATATGGAGAAAGTCTAATGCAAGAAGCTTTAGAAGGCACAGGGGATTTCAAAATTGGAGGAAGGATTATAAGAACAGTAAAATACGCAGATGATCAAGTACTTCTAGCAAGAAAGGAAGAGGAACTACAAAAAATGATAAATAGACTAGTGATAACAGGTAGAAAATACGGTATGGAAATAAATACAGAAAAATCCAAGGTCATTCGAATATCGGGTAAAGAAGAGAATCTGAACATAACTATTGGGGGAAAGCCATTAGAACAAGTTTCAGAATATAAATACCTTGGAAGTATCATAACACGAGAGGCAAAATGTACGGATGAGATCAAAACTAGAATAGGAAAAGCAAAAGCGGCTTTCAGGAGAAAGAAACAACTACTTACAGGGAATATTAGGGAAGATATCCGCAAGAAGTTGATAAAATGCTACGTATGGAGTATAGCATTGTATGGGGCAGAAACATGGACGCTAAGGAAAAATGACATCAAATACTTGGAAAGCTTTGAAATGTGGACTTGGAGGAGAATGCTGAAGATAAAATGGACAGATAGGATGAAAAACGATGAAGTGCTGAGAAGAATAGGAGAGAAGCGAATGATTATACAGACTATCAGAAAGAGGAAGGCTAACTGGGTTGGACATTACATGAGGAGAGAGAGTATGATTAAAGATGTGTTAGAAGGAAAACTAGATGGGAAAAGGGAAAGAGGTAGGAAAAGGTATCAGCTGATAGACGATTTGAAAGGGAAAGAGAGTTATCAAGATATGAAGAGGACAGCGGAAAATAGGAGTATATGGAGAACCAGGTTTAACCATGAATAATCACGGACCTGTCTACGGACAGACTACCTATGATGATGATGATCATACTACTAATGTAAAAGGAATGTTTAACATTAAAATTACCTTTTTAGAAAAACAAAATTTAAGTTTGAAATTAGAAATGTTTTAAAAAATTACTTAACTCGCATATTTGTCATATTTCTTGAAGTCCCAGTATGTTATTTGGCCACACAAAAAAAATCACTCTTATATGATTATGATTTTTTTAAATGAAATGTTTTATACAACACTAACACACATAATTTATACACACTTGTTCCTCTTCATCGTAACATTTGTGCTTACAGTTTAAGTTATATTAGTTATATTCAATAGTTCTCATATTGGATCCTAATGCCCAAATTTTATGCCTTGCTATAGAGCACACTATATACAAGCAAAGTGTGAACAAATAAATAATTCCCATTTCCAATAGTACTGCCACAAATGCTTTCATTTCTGTGATAGTAACAGGCTTCCACTGATTAACTCGAGCATTGGGTGATATTTGCTGTTGTGAGCGAAGAAAGTGATTTGCATGTCTTATAGTTTCATTTACTATTAGATTCCAAAGGGAATGAGTGAAAAACAGTTAGAAATAAGGAATAAATATGGCATCATGGGGTGGGGGCATGTTTTGGACAAGGTGTTTCAAGAAATAGAGGAAAGGACTGGTAATGTGTGTAATGGTATGCTTGAATTTCTTATATGCTAGAACTTGTTCATTATTATAGATATCCTTATTGTCAACAGCACTTTCACTATCTGAACTTTCAGTTAGAACTGCAATACGGCATCTATGACGGACAATAATGTCACTATTGTTCCTTTCTGCATCTGAAATTATGAAACAAGATTCACAACTTGTTGTGGGAGTTTGAATTTCATGTTTTTTATGACATTAATGTAATGCAATCGAAATCAAGAATGTGCATTGTATAATTTTTTAAAATGCATGTCAAAATACGACAGTGCCACCTGGTGGAGAACACTTAAACTATCTCCGACGGTCCTGCATTTAGTATGGTAAAATTGCACAACAATAATATTTTCTATCAAAATCTTCTTTTCAAATTAGGTTTTCCAACAATTACTTATATTAGATACTTGTGCTTTTTTAATTTTGATGTTTTTGGCGATATTTTCAACCAAAAAAGAAATATAAATAGTTTGAATAATATAGTTAACAGGCCATGAATCAGTGTTGTCCAATAACCATTCGGGGACAAAATATAATGGTAAATTGTCACAGTGCGGTGACCCGAGACCTTCACATATGATAGATGTGAAATGTTATCAGTTTTTCTGACATACTGACAAAACGCACTTAATATATAGATTCCATTAAATCTTATAGCCCAAGTGCTTAGGGGTTGAACACCCATGGTAGAGATCTTGATGAGTGGTTATGTAATGCGTGAGCAGGCATAGCATTGATTTCTGCCACCACCTGAGGTTTACTGAGGATCAGGACCTTGCGAGGGTTCTTGCTCTAAGGGCATTGAGAGAGAGGAAAATAAAAACCTGCTTTGAGATTTATTCCACAATTACCACAATTGATGGCCTCCAAGCAATGCCGTACTCCCATGTTACTCTCCGACTCCTTGCACCGCTCTCCTCGCTCGCGTTCCCTACACTATCCTCCTCCCATTCATGATGACGCCTTGGGAGGATGCATCCTCCCTCCACCTCCATCTGAAAGGGTCAAGGAGCCCATCCTTTCCCCTATTTTGCTAAGGGAGCTTTTTCGCATCCTTTGGTTAAAGGAGTTAGGCGGCGGAACAATATCTTCCTAAGGCCTTCCAAGAAGAATACAGCAAGGGGTGAAGATGACCCTCCAATGTCCCAGGTCCACTCCCTTTAACCTCCATATATCTAGAGGGACAACCCAGCCATTCACTTGACTGGCTGGCCTTGCCCACATCTATCTTGTTAAGTTGCTGACAGTGGTGTATTTTCAGCATTGCATTAAAACTTTCATATTATGTGGATGATAAATAAGTATAATACACTGCAGGGTAGAAAGTAAAGTGTTGAGGTTAATACTTTCAGAAGCATATGTGTGGTTATAAAATCTCAAAGTGCAGAGGAAAAATTCTAAATTTGACTAGGAATATAGATGTTTGCTATAATAAGATTTATTTCTTAATTGGCACTTTTCTCCCAAAAGTACCCAATTTGTGAGTGAAGAATCATACTCATCTCACATTGAGGAATTTTAGTGGGTGAAGTTTCTTTTCCAGAAATACTCAGAGGGTAGTGAATCATACTGTCTTGATAGCTTAACTGGTAGATCATTTTGCCAGTAAATGATAGTTCCAAGTTCGATTCCTATCCAGTACAGAATTTTTCTCATTCTTGCCTGAATTGCATATCAGAAAAATTGATTGTTTTAACTATAGAATTAGTGTTTCAGAAAATGAGATTGTTATAATCATCCAAATAATCACTTAATTCTAAGTTTACTCTTTCTTGTTGCATTTGAATTGAAATTTAAGTTCAGTTATTTATTGAAACTAGTTCTAATTTTTTTCCTTATTTCTTTGCAGTCCTCCAGCCAAGATGGGCTTTACAAAGGGTGCTGTGCCAGACAGTAGACATCCATTCCCTCCACCTCCCATCACTGCCCCTGCTATACAGATGCAAAAGTTGCTTCCTCTTGCTGTTCAAGCTGGAGAAATGGCTCCTCTGAACCAGTTATCTACTCCATCTAGTATACTAAGTGAAGCTGATAAAGAAAAGTTAGCGCCATTATCTAAAACACTAGCTTATATGTCACAAAAGCCTGAGCTTGCAAGGTGTGTTTTTGTTTTCCTTTGCATTGTAATCATTCTTTTCTGATGCAGTTGTAGCTGTCCATTTCTCTTAGATTCAAGGTAAAAATATTTAATTTGAATGTAAAGCATTTAAAAGCTTTTTTTTTGCTTATTGTCTTAAAGCTTTTGTTTGGTAACCAGAACCTTGAATTTATTCATTCTGAGACTTGTCCAGTTATTGAATGTTGTGGTATTTTGTAAATGGAAAGCATGATTTTTATTAAAACAGTGGATCCGTCAATTTCATACAGTTTTGTGTGATTTTCACTTAAGAAAAGTAATCAAATATGAGTATTAGTATAGCTTACCATACTGCAAAATTGTATTAATGTTTTTACAGTAAAGTCAGGCTTGAAATGAATAGTCTCGGGTAATATAGATTTCAGGACTGGAAAGTAATTAGTTCCAAATAAAACTTAAACTGCTCTGGTTAGAGAGCTTATCAACTGCATTGGTAATGTAAGCTTTAACAATTCATAAGCTTGTGTTGCTTGTGTGTTTTGTGAATTAATCTCCATGTCAAACGCTTGATTGTATTATAATGGCATGCAAATTTTGGTAGAATAGAAAGACTAGTTAGTTTGTTTTAATTCTTATATTATGTGATTTTATTATGCAAGGATTCTTTCCCTTGTGTGTATTGGCAGAACTTGTGAAAAGACTTTATTGAAATATGTTGCTTAATTTGTTCATCATGCTTGATTTAATTTCATAATAATATAAAATTAAAACATCCTTTTGAAATATTAATTTATAAAATCTGTGCCAAATGTTTTTTTTTTAAATTCATAACTTCTTCAGAATAAAATCCAATATATATTCCTTTAACTTCAAATTTTGTCTTTTTCTAGATATCCATTAAAAAGTTTACATCAAGCAGCCAGGATAGGTGATGTCGAAAAGCTATTAAATGTTCTTGGTAAGTATAATACATCATTTTAATTTGATTAGTCAGTAGAATTCATGTAATATAAAGTTTGTTCATCTAATTGTTTTGATTGGTGACTTTCAAAATTAATTATTTTCTGTCATTCCTAAATTTTCAAAAGAAAAAAAAACGAAAAAAGCATCAGAAAGTTGCATAGTAATTCTCATTTAAATATATGATAAATAGTTTGATGATGTGCACATCGCTTTTTATGCTCTACAAATTATCTAAATCCTCTTCTAACTCATTTGAAGTTGTAGCAGGTCATCAGAGTCTTCTTTCTCCGCTTCCCACGGTGCCTTATCTTTGCTCCCATCCTTGCGCTTAGATATGCAGCATTTCACAAACTCACAGAATAGATGATTTTGTCCAAGGTTGTTTTGACCCACTGTACCAAGATAGGAATTGATAGTTTCTCATTCTTCCCTGAAGGGGTAAATATAGTAGTTTTCAAATATTACAAAGCAGCCCTCCCTTCCATCCAAAAAACTGTAATTGTTTGTTTCATGTTCAATCACAGTACATAAAAAATACCTATTGGATTTACAATTGCAATTAGGTAATATAACTGCCTTAGGAAAAACATGGGTGCAAATTATATGTCCTAGCTGCTTGAGGACTACAATTTTATGGTTATGTATTGTATGCCTTTCGATTATGCTGGTTAAACAGGCAGTAAATATACATCATATCTTTTGTACCTTCCCTGGTCCACCCACCATTCTCCTCCAGGGGTTTGGAGTTTGGAAACCATTGGGTTAATGCATGGCTACTGGACAATTGCCACTTGTACTCCTTTGAAAGGTTTGTTAATTGCAACATCTAACATTTGTAGTTGAGATGTCATGCTATAATTATAACTGAATCAATGTGCATTACCCATTTGCATCTTAACATTTTCTGTTGAATGGCCCTTGAATGCATCAAGCATAAGCATTCATCGCTTGCATAGCAATACACCCAGGCATTGCCCTCATATGACCTTCATCTAATATAGTTCATGTGATTCATTCATCCCTCCCTTCTATACATGAAATATCACTCCTGGTGGTAACTTGACCTTTGGAATTGTTTTACACTTTAAAATCAGACTAGGAGCTCCTCCCCTACACAATACGCATGTTGACCCCATGCCTCGCTCCAAGAGGCAAATTCATCCATTGCCCGTATGCTGCTTTGAACCACCTCTTTTCGGCATATATTTAAGATAGAAAATTATATCTAGCTCCACTTTCAGGATTTCTTTGAAAAATGTGTCGTGTGATGACATGTTTTATATCACATTCATTTATCTGCTAATTAAGGGTTTGCCGACTGACGGACCAACTACGATTTTATTATATAGAGAGATATCAGACTTAGAAACACTTATTAACACAATGTCAATGAATAATGGAATATATATTTATTTTCATTGTCATATTGTTTAGCAAATTCCAAAGTACCATCAAAATTTTGTGAATATGTGGAAAGATGCGATGCAAAATTATAATACCAGTCAAGCATTTGCAATTACACGAAACCAATAACAATGCAAATCGCCTACACAATGAAAGATTTTCACCTAACATATGTCAAATTTTCGCATTAAAATCGAATATGTGGACCGATTCCACATGTATTAAAAAATTGAAGGCAGGAAGATTACATTGAATGCCTCCATTGTTTAATTAGCACACTTATATTTGTCTAAGCTCTTATGCCATAGAGGTATGTTGATTTATGGGACACTTGACTTCTTTGAAGTCTGCACATTGTTACTTTTTTCTGCTTCATGAGCTTAGTCCATTTTAAAATTCATATTTTAGCTTTTCCTGACTCCTCTTTTAATGTGGGATTTAGATTACATCGATTTTTTCCCAGCTTCATTGTGAGAATGGTTTCATTAAAATTCAAATACTTATGTTAAGTGAAAGATCTCTTAGAGAATGCCTAAATATCTTTGTTATTTCATCCAACAAATGTTAGCTGTTGGACACAACCCCAATCATCAGTTCCGAGATTATGGCCTGCAAACTGCCCTTCATGTGGCAGCAGCTGGGGGACACATGGCCTGTGTCCATCTTCTGGTACAAGCTGGAGCCCAGTTGGATGCCACTGATAGGGATCATTCCACACCTCTGATGCTTGCTGTGCGTGGTGGCCATTGTGATGTGGTTGCATACCTTGTGAGAGCAGGAGCCTGTGTCACTCTCAAGGTAAATAATTTCCTGTTTATAATTTTTTCAAAAATCATTGGGTAAATGAATGTTTGGGGAATATTGGCTGGCAGCATTGTTTCTCAGCATTATAATATTTGTCTCTTCACAGTACTTTTTGTATTTTAAATTTTTTATGAGTTTGTCTAGTTGGTGAAAAGTTATAAAAATATTTCTATTCATTGGTTCATAATGTATCAAAATTTTATAATATCAAGATTAAAAATATAGGGAAAAGTATATTAGTATGATTTTGTGGATGTACTTGAGTTTATTGACCATATTGGTAATTGAGATACACTCACTGTTACATTGAATAGTATTAACATTATAACTGTGGTGTTTAAGAATCGAGCCATAATAGAATTAGAATTTAAATATTGATTCTAAATCAAGCAGATTCACTTAATGAAGTAAAACCTCATTAGTTCAAAGTTATAGAAATCAAAGTATAACGTCTTCAAATTATTCAAGTTTGGAACTATCCAAATGCAAATAAATATCAGCCTTGATTATTCCCCACTAGTCAGACTGTAAATGAGTATGGAAGAATTACTACATTGTATCTATAAAAACTGGCAAAATATATTGACTTGCCCATGAGCCACTAACCAGAGTGGAAATGTCCTGTCAGCCTTGAACGCATGGCACATTAATCCCCAGTAACCCCTGTGGCTGGATTTAAATGGCCAGAATTTTTATAAATCGTTCTAACCATATTAATACGCATTGCTTGAGAACTATAAATGACTAGCGAAACCTGTGTGAAAATTCACAAAAAAAATTAATTATTGTGTCAGCATTATTGATCTTTTATATTAAAAAATATGAGATAGAAGAATATTTATTCATTTGTAAAGATAAAAAAAGCCTCCTTGCTTTTCCAAATAAACATCTGTTACTTGTTCGATAAAATAGTTCTTCAAAATTTTTTCTGTGAGCACTTAACATTCACAGTCCACTAAGTCTATCTTCAACCATTTTAAAATCTAGTTTTCACTCTGAGGAAGTATTTAAATGATTACTTGAAAGTACACATTGTTGCAGGTAAAAGTAGTGCAATCACGTTGCCGATTTTAAAGCTTGGTAAAAATATCTACATATTTATCTAATATTTCACACAGTGAACATGGGATGTCATTGATATTTTTGCAAGCCATTGTGATTCTTTTAATAAAGGGAATTAATTAATTTCGGCCTGTTCAACATTTTCATTTCCCTTGGTTGTAATTTAAATAACTTGAATATATCTTAAATAGGTTTAGGAGTCTCTTAAGTAAAAACCCTCATATTTCAAATTTAAAAAAATTTCAACATTTTCAGGGAGGGGAAAGTGTACCCCCCTCCCCATTGCTCCCTTCAGCAGACACCCATGGATTTTTCTTTGTATATCATTTTAGTAAAACACAGCTTTCATGTGTATACATACTTAAATACATCTATTTCGATCTCAAAATGTCAGCATTCTATTTCCAATAATTGGATAGTTCAGCCACAAAATTGAGTAATACCTTCACTTCTTAAGGTAAATACCTTTAAAATTACTATAAGCAACGTAGTAATTAGATTTATTCTCGAATATATGTATTTCGGAAAGATTCGTCAATATTCATTAAATGTAAAATTTTAGTTCAAAATGCTAAGTAAAGTGGAAAATTTAAAAACATCTTTGAGAAAACGTCCATAAATGTTCATGGAATGTCATTCAAAAATCTTTTCGTATAAAGTCTTTGTATGGATTGGAGTTAAGTTATTCGCAAGTTTAAAACGTCAATGGTTAAATGCAAAATAAAGTTAAAAACTAAGGTAAATCATTGCATTACTATGGTTGATCAAGGTACATTTCGTAAATGATGACATATAGCTGAGTTACGAATGAATTGTGTCTTTCAGGATAGAATAATAACGATTCATCTAATTTCCACTTAAACATTACATCTGCCTGAGAAATTATTATTAAGCCCATATATACCTACATGCATTTGTATATAAAAAGCCATATAACAATGATGATCTCGAGTTCAACAATCTATTGTCACCAAGGGAACCTTTCACTAAAAATGCAATATTTTGATGAAATTTTGAATTCTTAACCAAAATTTGACTACAAAAATAAAAATCTTTATTTTTCTTTAAAATGGTCCCTATCCAAAGATTGTTGGTCAACTAGGTACTTCTAATTTAATTTTGCAAAATAAAAAAGCCTGCAAGTGAAAAAAAGGGATTTATAAGTGCTCTCTTATGGGGATTTACATTGAGTGGTCGGATGCACAAACAAATGGATTGCTCTTTATATCCTATAAATATTATAAAAGAGGATGTTTGTCTGTCTGTCTGTGGAAGCCATAACTCTTCAGAAAATAAACGTAGGAGCTTCAAAATTTGGCAGCAGCTTCAGGTTGATCTTGAGAGTTGCAGTGCCAAAAATAATTCAAATCGGCCCAAGGGCCCCAATTGTTGGTCCAAATGCCGTTTTTTAGATATCTCAGCAACCAATTGACCAATTTTGAGGTATTCTCCAATAATATCAATGTTTTGATGAGATACATTTTCGAGCCTAAAATGGATAAAATCGGTCTACGGGTCAAGGATCGTAATGTAGGGTCGATCCAAATTTCACGATTTCAAGGGGTTCCCATGGAACGGTCAGTCCAAATTTCGGCAATATCCGTCTGCCTGTAGTACGTATATATCAGGGAAGAACTGGCTGAACCGATTTCAACCAAATTTGGTAGGTACATAGAAGCTTCACATAAATACATGACCAAAATGACATATTTGGACCTGATAGACCAAGCAGGGGTGCCACAATTGCAAAATAAAATTTTCTGTAGTTATGCTTTTGGAAGGAAATGGCCTAACTGAATTCCATTGCAGGTGTATTTTGAATTATCCACATTACAAAGAATATACTTCAAACTATCCAAACTAATGTGGTTCCACTGTATTAATCTTGAATTGTGCATTCCAATTCTACTCTTCAAGGCGTTATTTAAAAAATACTTTAGATTTTTAAAAGTTTGCAATAATGGGATTACAAATGCCTTATTTGTTTTACAGGGTAGTGAAGGAATGACAGCTCTTCATCTAGCATCAAAAAGTGGAAACCTTGAAGCAGCCCAGGAACTTATAGCTGCTGGAAGCCCAATGTCAGCAATTCAGCAGCACCCTAGAGGCTCTGGCAAACCGTTTTCCCCTGGCCCACTTCCTCAGCCTAGATCTTTTATAGATTCTCAGGATGATGGTGGCTGGACACCTTTAGTATGGGGCTGTGAACACCGACACCTTGGTGTTGTTAGGTTTGAAAAATTTTATAATCATTTAATCACTTATTGCAGCTGTGTTACTGTGTTGACATTAGATTTATTCATGTCATGGGTGGATGGGTCTCTTCTGGTTTTATAAATTTAGCCATGGAGTCATTGCTGATTGAGTTTTATTATTTGTAAAAGAAAAATTATATATATATATATATATATATATATATATATATATATATATATACATACATATATATACTTCAATTAATAATTTTGCATTGTTGAATAATGTTCCACATTCAGTGATGATAATTTCATTCATCTTCACCTTCACAAAAGGTCAAATAAAGCAATAGTGACCTCACCAAAATAATTTATAATCCAAGTCTATTTCCAATGAAATTAGCATTTACATTGCCTTAAAAATTGCATTTTCATAATTTTTTATAATAATAGTTGAGCATCAAAGGCATCATCGCATTTTGCGTAATTGTCTGCATAATTGTCTGCGTAGTCAACGTACAAAATTTTAATAGATTCCATGAATGAGGTTTTAACATGCATACAAAAATTACAATGGCTACAGCAATAACTACAATAGCCAAGTAAAACTAATAGGAACTTATTTTAATGGCTTATGAAAAATAATACAAATTGCTAACTATTCTTAATGATACATATGCGTAGCCCTAAGAAACGGAAGAAAATATCCAGTAGCATTTAGAAACGAAAAAACAAGCACCAAAACACAGGCAATGCTAAATTCAATATTCTAGCTTAATTATTTATTCATTAATATTCATCGAAGGTCAAATATTTACTTTACGAAAAATATAGTACACGTCGACCCCGATTTACGAAAGTATTATGTTCCTGAAAAACCTTTCGTAAATCGAATCATAATACTATTAGCTTCCATTATATAAAATGAGATACGTTCCTATGGTAAAAAGTAATGGGATACATTATGAGATGTAATAAATGCAATAAATAGCGAAGCGATTATCGATGATTACAGTAATATTAAATATATATCTTACACAGGCGAACACTCGACAACGTAAAGATTAGTGATACTCGTAGTGCAGCGGTACCTGTAGCTTGCCTTTGGACGGGATAATCCGCAAAGGGATAAGGTCACTCGTAAATGATATTTATACTAGTGGAATCATGCAGACAAGGTTATTTAATCAAAAATAACTTCATTCAAGTCGTTGTAGCAACGTGGGAACTGCAGCGACTGTAAAAAAAATAAAAGGCATATGCATAACAAATGGAGTATGAAATGCAAGGAAAAAAGGGAAAGATTAAAAAAAAGCTGTATAAAAAATTAAAAGGAGTTATATGCTGAATAAAAAACATATTCATTAATGTACTTATAAATGTAATTTATTACATTCAAAACATCGTTATGTACCTAGGTATATAAAACTTTTTTTAACTTAACAATTGTAGGTATTTGCTAATATTTTCTGGATGAAAATATGCACCTTTCTATATGTACTAGCAAAATCTTTTTATTTTATAGAAGGCTCGGTTTATTCACTTTTAAGACATTTTAAAAATTACTTTACCAGCTGAATATGCATATACGATGACAAAAATAATCACTGACTAAACGAGGACCACTTTCTAAACCATTATCTATTACTGTATTTACCCGAAAGGAAGACGAGGTTTTTTCACAAAAATGTCATTAAAAATATTAGGTATCATATGGAAGATAACTTGTTCGAATTTGAATAAGTTGTTATGAATGTCCAAGACAGCAAGAATAAGGGAAGGAAACAGAGGAGAGGGAGATGTAAGTAGTTAATTTACTTTTTTTATTCATCCTCTTAATGTTAGCTTGTTATATATATATATATATATATATATATATATATATATATAAATCATTATATATCGACGACTCTTACAGAGGAGGAGTAGGAGGATACTAATGTTTATGCACTTCCAGATGAGCTGGAGATTCGAAATTTTTTTCTTAGGTAGGATTTTGTGCAAAACCGACTAGAAAAAACGAAAATCTGGAAAAAGTGTAACAATGCGGCCGCTAAAAATTCGCAATTGATAAAACAAATTTTCACGGTTTATGTATTTCCGCATGTGCTACGGAGTTGAAATTATTTTATAAGTAGAATTCTTAAAAAAACGAAATAGGGATTATACAAATTTTGATATTTTAATTTGTTTGGCAGTTAAAAATTCTTAAAGTTTAAACAAATAGATAACTGTTTAGGTACTACGGGATAAGCTAGGAAGCTGCAATTTTAAAATTATTTACAGAACAGTGCATTTGCACATTTAAACATTTCAATCTCTCCATATATATATATTGCGGCAACCGTTAAAAATGTTTAAATTTTAAACAATTAGAAAAATATTATTTTACTTCTAGAAGTGCTACAACTTTAAAATTTGGCTGAAATGTGTAGCATTAGTACCCCATAATGGAGAAAGTATAAAATTCTTAAAATTGCAACATTTGGGGATTGTTTTAAACTATTATTTTTACATGTGGGGAAAAACTAAAATCGCTGCTGAGGTGAAATCTTTAGAATTAAAAGAATATTTGTAGTGGTGAAATGTCTGTCTGAAAAATGAATGTTTTTTCAAGGTGAGATGAAATGCTTGCAGTATGCAAGCACCAACTACTAGTATATATATATATATATATATATATATATATATATATATATATAAAAATATATATATATATATATTTATATATATATATATATATTTATATATATATATATATATATATATATTTATATATATATATGTATGTATGTATGTATATATGTATATGTAAAAGTGTTTTTGTAAGTGAACCTAATTTTTTTAGTGGTCGTCTTCCTTTCGGGTAAATGCTGTACTAAGCCAATGGAAGTTTTTTGGATTTTCAGCAATAATTAAAAGATAAAATTATTATTGTTTAAACATCTTAGTTATCATTAATCCTATTATTTCTTCTGTTGCTTGTTTTATTTATTAGTTTTCTTATGAAAAAATAAAGGATTTTTTTGTAACTTTGAGTTTTTTTTTTTTTCGTATAACGAAACACTAGACAAAAAATGTTTTTTCGTAAATTAAATTTCATAAAAAGGGGTAATGTAAATCGTGGTCAGCGTGTACTACCATTTGAATGCGATGGCAATGAGAGATGTGCTGACATCTATGGGTGACTATGAGACAATCCTAACCCCAAATTTATTACTTGGACTTGCATTTAAGCCGATGGGTGATTTTTTCATGATAGATTTTGACAAAAAACATCGGCTTGTATTCAGGCAGGTATGGTATGATTAGGACAGTGCCACTTGAGACATTTACAGAAAGAAATAAGATTCTAGAATACTTTCAAGTTACTATAATGTAATTGAGCATAACACATTTTATTATTGTTATTTCAGATTTCTATTGTCAAAGAGAGCAGATCCGCTTGTTAGAGACACAGAACAGAACATCGCTCTACATTGGTCAGCCTTTTCTGGTTCTCTAGAAGTTTCTGAGATATTGCTTAATCATGGCTGTTGGGTCAACTGCACTAATGCTCATGGAGACACTCCACTGTAAGCATAAAATTATCAATTAGCATTATCATATACTTACACCTTTGTTAATGCTTGTCTTAGCATGTCATTAACTAATCTTCTTTGTAATGTAATATGCTAGTTTTTAATTTCATCAACATTACTTAAATACTCTTATAAACAACCTTATAGAAGTTTTTATGTATATTTTTGATATTATTGAAAATATATTATCAGTTAATTTTTTATTATAATTAGGTTATACTAGCATACTTGTTTCTAGTATTTTTCCATTAGCAAATATTTGGAATCTTTTATTTACAAATGATCTACTTATTTAAAAAAATTTCAATCAATTTTTTTGTTTTTGTATAATATGGCCAAATGAACATTAAATATGGTTTAATAATATTGTTGACTTGTACATTCTCTAAGCTGGAATTTTCCTTTTCTCACAGTCATGTTGCTGCACGCCAGAATAACTATGAAGTAGTAGTACTCTTGTTAGCAAGGGGTGCACGAACTGATCTGCGAAACCGTGAAGGTGAAACTCCACTGGATTGCTGCTTCCCACCTGGAGAATCTGCACCAGCAGTTCTCGATGATTCTCAGATGACTGATACTGCTCGAGCAATACAGCTCAATGTTCAGTTACGTGCTCTTGTTGAGTCCCCTCTTCAGCCCACACCTCGAATATTGACCAAGTAAGTCGAAAAGTCATGCTCTCTGCAAAAACACCATGGTATACCATTTATGAGTTTTTTGCCTGTTCAGATAATGTTGGAAAACACCATTGAATTTATTTAATGTAACAGGCAAAATTATTGTTTGCTGTCAATATTCCTGTCAATAATATCAATACTGGCATTTAGTTATAGCACTATCATTTAAATGCGAATTTTTTTAGAGTAAATTAATTTTGCAATGGAAAACAAGTTAAGGAGTTAATAAAAACATTAATTTTCTTTGACAAACTGGCTGAATTAATTTTATAACGTAAAATTTGTGCAGATTTTATATTCATTTGCTTGATCAATACCATTGGGACTAGAAATTCATTTACAAATTTTTTAGTTATTCTTTTACAGTAAGTGTTTTGCTTCATTTTAGTGATATCTCCCGAGGAAGAGAAGTCAACCCAGTGCAGTGTGTAAATGAAATCGATGAGGCAAATTCAGAAGAAGGAAGTCTCGGACCTCCTAGGGATTTTACTTACATCAGTGAAAACTGTGTGACCTCTGACATTCGTATTAACCGTTCAATAGCTTCTCTTCATTCCTGTAAGTGCGGGGATGATGGAGATAGATGGATGAATGGAGAAAAGATCGAGGGTAAATCTGGCTGGGGTTGCTGTGTGGGGGGTACAGTGGGAGAAGTCGGAGAAGGTGAGGAAGGCAATCAGGAAGATAAAGGATGCCTTTGTGCCAACAGCAGTGTCCGCTGCTGGTATGACGAAGAAGGAAAACTTGTTCCAGAGTTTAATTATGCTGGTAAGTAGATTGCTTAGGGAGAAGTCTCTGTTGGAATACATTGATATTCACGATATTAGTGGGTAGAGGGGATGCAGTCTATCATGGTTTTAAGATAAAATTTATAAAGGGAAATTTTGCATTACTTTCTTGCTGTAAATGAGATATTTAAGCTGCTTTAAGTGTATAATGTTTTATTTTAAATATTCAACTGAATTCTGTCATGACATTTTGCAGATCCACCTATGATATTTGAATGTAACCAGGCCTGCTTGTGTAATCGAGTGACTTGTCACAACAGAGTAGTTCAGCATGGTCTCACTGCTCGGATGCAATTGTTTAGAACAAGCAACAAAGGTTGGGGTGTTCGTACATTAAGAACAATTCCTAAGGGCAGTTATGTATGCGAGTAAGTATATTTTTCATTGCATTACAATTAAATATAGGCGACGCTCGATTTACGCCAATCCGATTTATGCACTTTCATTTTAATGCCATTTATAATAAACATACAAATAACATCCTATTTGCACCTTGCGCAATCTTGCTCATTTCTACACCTCCTTTACCTTTGAATGTTACATTGTGAGGTCTAATGTGCATCCTATCACTCTCCGAGAAAGTATACAATGTATACTGTACATACTGTTACATTGTGAAGTCTCACGTTCATTTTCTTTCGCCGCAAAAATAGACATACGTAGGCATACGTATACAGTTGGCAGTTTAACTGTTGTCGTCTTTCATAGTGCTAACGTTTTCCATTTAGCTGTAGTTTACCTCTGTGTTTTTAATTCTTAATATTCTTTAATATGTCCCCTTGTGTTAAAATGAGCTTCAAAAGAGTTAGCAGTGATTCTAACATGGAAAGGAAGGACGTGAAAAAATCTAGAAAGTTTCTTTCCTTAGAAATTAAAATAGAGGTTCTTAAAAGGTTTGAACATGGTGAGAGAAACATTGACATTCGGAAAGAATGGGGGACTGTCAAAATATTTAATTGTTTTTTTTAATTCTTTGTAATTGACTTAATTACTCCCTGTGAACATTTTTTTGTTAAATCGTCTTCATTATGCAAAAAAATATATTTAAAATAACTTTTAAATATCCCGCGAAAACAGCATCCTGGTTGGAAAGAGAGTAGTAAGGGGTACATGACGTCATCGCATGCCACTCGTTTAAATGTACGACCGTACTGAAAGCACGTGGTTTTGATACTTCGTCCTGTTGCTTTTCCTGATATCGTAGCTAAAATGGAGAATATGGAACTTAAGAAGGGTTATAAGTATTGTCTGGTACCTCAGTGCTTAAATACAACAATTAAAACCCCGAGAAAATTGTTCTTCATGCTACCGAGCTCCTTGGGAAGAAATAAGAAGCGGAGAATATTGTGGTTGAAAGCCATGAGGAGATATGCATCTGATATATCAGAACGTACAATTGCATCAAAGATCATTTTAATCTAAGTACTAGTTATATGTATGTACGTAATTTTATTGCTTCGTATTTTAGTTTATTACTTATGTCGGCATTACATTGACATGATGCATATATTTCTGGAGAACGTTAAAAGAGTAAATTATATTTTTATGTTTCAAAGATTAGCATATATATTTTAACAAAACCTCCATGATGTAATATACCTATTCTAAATACGTAAGACCAAACTTACGGAAATCGTTGGGCTATGGGTTTATTAAGCAAATAATTACTGTTGCAGTGCATATATTTAAGTACCAAGTTTTTAAGCAAATACTTTTACAAATGTTACATATTAAGTTAGTTCTGTAATTTAAATATTTTTATAAATTTGCTCTCATAATATCCACGACAGCATGGTATTTTGAAGGACCTTTTTTTTTCTTCTAAATAAGGGCAGTCATGACACTCCATAGACGTGACAAAATCATCATCTTCATCTACAACTACACTCACTTCATAACCTCTTTATCTTATTCTGTGTTCAGGGCAAATCTTGCCTTTAACAATACAAATTTTTCCTTCTCGCTTCAGTTTAACAAATCCAGCAGCATTATTAACATAGTCTTTCCTCATTGACCTCAAAGGGGAAAAAAAGCCATAAAAGCAACGATGAAATTCGTGACATATACAAAAGAGACATGCAGTTATGACAAACACTTCTACAGTTTTTCTTTTCACAAGTATAGGTAATAATTAAGGCAGATAGACTCTTAAAACAACAAACTTCACTGCATTTCCTATAGGCAAGACACACGGAAACTAAGTTTATTCACATTAATTTTGTATATTTGTCTATATTTGACCTGATGATTCTGTAAAGACATGATGGTGATTATTCACCGAAACCAGTCATGTATTACTTCATATATTTTGTGGAAATTAGCAAAAGTTTAATATAAATAAAAAATACTATCTAGCATTGTTCATCTTATTTTATTGTGAAATTTCATGAAGTATCGGCCTCATCCATTTCCTTTTGTATACTTATCTAACTATATTTTACTTACTAGATACTAGGACAGCATGGGAAACAATACAGAAATAAATATTCTATAATATTAGTTAAAACTAGAGTTGTTTTATTCATTTAACATGGGAAAGCTGTTTTAAGACGTCAATCTATCTTTTACATATCTTCTGCGTTTCAGTCGAAATAATAGTACTAGGTATTACAATAACTGAAAATAAAAGCGCTACATCGAACTTGTTTTATCAATTAAATGTAATACAAACCTATCCGCCTTCACTCCACGTGTTTCAACATCTGAATATTGCTCCCTACAACTTCCAATGTACCGCAAAAACATGTACGAATCAACGTTGGGCAAATTATCAGATCTGGCTACACAAAACCCTTCATATGCCATTTTGCAAAACACAAAGCGAAATAAATGCAGGAGGGTGGAGTACTTCTACCAATATTTCTTCTAAGACAGAGTATAGAGGAAAACAACAGAATTATGTCTTTCAAGCTTCTACTTCTATATCAGCACAATGGCTTCTAGCATCGGCTAACATGCTTGTGGTATGCACTGACATCACTAAACGCTTGTCAAACTTCTGTTACCAATTGAATGTGATTGGGTTCGGCATTAACTTGTCCGTTTAAATTGCTTTTTTTATAAATATCTGTTAAAATTTAATGAAAAAACTTTATATTTGCCTATAGCAATAGCCATACAATACAACTTCATAAAATTTTCTGTAATTCCCGATATTTGACAGTCCCCCATTGGGACTTTGTGATTCTACAATAAGAACAATTCGTGACTTTAAGTTCGGGAATGGTACTCCCTTAATTTATATGATTAGCACCAGCTCGTATGCCTTTTAACTGGTGGAGACATTTTCTCATAATTTTGTGTATGCATGTGAGTATAATTTTGGAACCCCTAGATTACTATGTATTTTAAATTTTTTCACAGGACAATCAACGTATAGAAAAGTATATAGAAAAGAAAGTATAGTAGTAGTATAGAAAAGTTTTACAATACTATTGCTTGCATGATAAATTTAGAACATGTTATTTACATTGATAATATTCAAGAAATATATTAAATAAAGGAATAAATTAATTACTGAATTTACATCACCATAAAGAAAGATGTTACTGAGGTTTGAAATGTTTTGGTAGGAATGAATCTCACTATCCCTTATGGCAGGAGCTGCCACTGTACATGATGAAATACTGCCGGAAAATAACTTTCTGTTTACGCCATAATACTCAGAACGTATCTATAGCATTAATAGAGCTTCGCCTGTAAAACATTTAATGGTAATATTTAATTTAAAGTAAAATCAGTCTATATCAACATCCCATAGAAATAGTATGAATATGTTTCTGTATAATGCATTTCTCTCTACTCAAGTTTGGAATGCTATACATGAAGTTTGATTCAGTATTTCAATGATAAAAGGATAAAAAAATTGCATTTTGAATGTATCCTTTCTAGAAATTAAATGCCAATAGAAAATTGTGCAGGAAAACTTTCTGCATGAACTATGGTTATTTCATTGATAAGAAAGTTTTCACTTGAGGATCAAATGTAGTATAATTATTTTATTTTTGTTGAAATTTTATGAATATTTTTAAAAAGAATGCATTCATTGATTCTTCTAGGTATGTTGGAGAAATAATATCTGACTCAGAAGCTGATCAACGGGAGGATGACTCTTATCTCTTTGACCTTGATAACAAGGTGTGTGTTAATTGATAGCATTTTACAATGGGAAAATACCCTTTAAACATGAGCTAACATTCTTTATCAGTATTTCTTTTCATAAAAATTAAAAAATTTATCAATATAAATTTTCTGCATATCTCTCTTAAATGGTAATGCTATATTTGTCATTTTCTCCTCTCATATGTTTTCCACTCCTGATTTTTAGAAAGAAATTACATTTTTCCAGCATAATTTTCTCCAAATTAATTTTAAACAACTGGTGTGGCAGTAAATGAAAATTCATATCAGTTGGTTGAGGAAAAGAATCAGTGTTGTATTTTTTGTAAAGCTTTACTATCCTTTGTTATTTCTACCATCTTCACATTTAAGTAAAATATTATTCAGACAAAATACTCCACTATGTTTTGATGTTAATATACCAAAGACAAGGAAGGGAAATTAAATAAATAAAGAATTTCTTTTTCATTTAAAATAACTTATCACCTGAAAAGATATTTTTATGTTTAGAATTTTAAATATTCGTTTATCCAGGATGGAGAAACTTACTGCATTGATGCACGAAGATATGGAAATGTTGCAAGATTTATCAACCACATGTGTACACCAAACCTTCAACCTGTTAAAGTGTTTGTTGAGCATCAGGACCCACATTTTCCTCGCATCGCTTTCTTTGCCAACAGAGACATCCTTCCTGATGAGGAGCTTGGGTGAGTTCATACGAATATTATGAATGCTTACAACCTGAGCAGAGTTTAGGTAGCTTTAGTCCCACTCATGAATTCATCTTGGATCGCAGAAAAAATTTATTAAAATTAAAAGTTTATTTGAAAAGTATATAATTTTTCATTTTTATGAATAAAATTTGAAAATGTATATTCCTTATTAAAAATTCAATTTATTTTGGGAAGGGATTTCTGCATTGTAATTGTTTTATTTTAATTATGAAACGATCTCAAAATTTCAAAACCCAAAGAAACTTCCTGAAATACCATATTTACCCGAATCCAAGACAAGGTTTTTTTCGAATTTCAGCTTGCAAAAATCGGGGATTATCTTAAATTCGAATATAAAGTAGGGTTACACATTTAATCGACGTTTTTTTGAACACATGAAACATAAGATAAAATAATTATATCTACTGAAAATTTTCATTGAAAACTTGCAATCAGATTTAAATTAACCTTTTCGCTGCTATGGACGTTAAGCTTTGTATCAGCCACCTGCACCGAGTCCAGTGACCTTGAAGGCACCCTTGTGCTGAATACGTCCTCGAGGAGCTCCGCGTCTACGTTCTTTCGTTCATCTTTTGGTCTCTGTATATTTTAAAAGTTATTTTGTCAATCGTTTACATTCATATTGATTATTAACCATCTCGAAAAGATTTTTTCATCTTTTTTGTTGATCTTTTTTATTAATAGATTTTAGACAACCCTAAAACAAACTTTTCGGAATAAATAAAATAATATATACAATGCCACTATATTTTTCCTTTGAATTTGGCTATCATCTTCATCTTCAGATTCTGAGGAATAGATGGGAGATGGGGTGATCTAATGAATTTTATTTTTGAACGATGACGTTCAGTGAACAATTATTACGTGAATGATTCCCAAAAGTGAACAAAACTTTCCTTGTCTTTGGCAAATATCATTTTAAATATCTTTTAAATAACAAACCTTTTCAATGAATGAATGAACTATACCTATACTGAATACATATATTCAAAATATATGCTATGTACAAATAACATGTTATTTAATGAACTAGAGAACTATTGAATTTTATTTTTGAATGATGACAGGTAATGAAAAACGCGAGTTACAATAATGTTGGCTGTTTTAGCTGATGGATCAAAATTACTACCATATGTTACCATAAAATGAAAAACAATGCCCAAGGAACAAATGCTTACTGGAATAATAGTTAGATGTCATGAAAATGGACTGGTGTCAAAAGAACTTATGAGAGATTAGTTACATGTCTAGAATAGAAGACCAGGAGCACTATTAAGAAAAAGAGGGATGTTTGTACCAGATGCATTCAAAGGACACAACTGAAGTTAAAGATTCAATTAATGCAATGAATACTGACCTTGTAATAATACCTGGAGGAATGACATCACAGCTTCAAGTTCTTGATGTTGCTGTCAACAAGCCATTTAAAGATAATTTAAAGGGTTTATATTCTGAGTGGTTATTGAGTGGAAATCACCCTATAACACCAAAAGGAAACCTAAAAAAACATACTACATATTTCAATGCTCTGCCAATGGATCAAGGCATCATAGCAACAGATAAATACAGAAGTAATTGTGAGTGGATTTAAGAAATGCTGCTTATCTAATGCCATGGATGGAAGTGAAGATGATGTTGAAAGTGAGGACAATGATGAAGAGAGCATAGAGGGTAATGATGGCTGATATAAAGACCTCTGATATTCTAGGAAATTATGGGGTCCAATAAAAATTTTTGCTAGTTTTGTGGAATTTTTAATTTTTGCAGGAATCATGTAATTAGATCATAAAATCTTTTTTCTGTTTTGACAGTCCAGAAAGGACATTTTGGATTCAGGTAAATATGGTATTTCAGAATATTATGGGGAAAGAAGAAAGTAATTTACGTGGTTACTATTTATTTTGTCTAACTAACATCTAGTTAAATTTTAATGAAAAGCCATCCAGTGATCTTAAATAACTTAAGTAAGTAATTTTCACTCAAAAATTACTCCTTCAGTGAAATTGTTTCACTTCAGTTTTTATTCCATTATTTAATATTTTGTTAATAGGAAAATTTTCAGCATATATAAATTTCACATTATGGTTGTTAAAATATGTATTTATAAAACCTGTTAATTTAAAACAGAAAATTGATTTTTTTAATTAACTATCTATGCAGGTTTGATTATGGTGAAAAGTTCTGGATCATCAAATGCAAGTCATTTACTTGCACATGTGGTTCAGGAAATTGCCGATATTCTGAGGCAACTATTGGCCGTACATTGGAAATGTACCGTGCACGTCTTGCTCTGGAAGAAGAGACTGCAGCTTCTAATTTGCGACTCGGGGCTGCAGCTGCTTCTGTGCTCCAACGACAGCAAATTTCCTCATCATCATTCGTACAAGTGGCTTCCTAAAGATGTGCAGCATTTTAATTTTGGTCTGACACATTTCAATTTTACAAGAATCACCAGAAAGCTCTCAACGTATAGTTAATTAAAATATGTTTAGAACCAATACAGGGAAAGTACTTTAATGCTGTAACTTTGGAAGAATATTCAAATGCAGGTAGTATCAATATATGTGATGAGCCGATGCATGAGAACCCAGTGGGTAATATTGAAAACGCGTTTTCTTTCTCCATTTGATATTTTATATACTCAACAATACTAAAATGCTGTCATTTACCTGCGGTCTATGAAGGTAGACATTAATATCAAACATCATATACCGAGAAATTAACTATCATGTTTTAGTGATGTGATTCATTTCTCAAGGATTCTTTTGACATTTACTGAGCTTCGCTGATGTCTGTTTTTAAATATTCGGTGCATTGTGCTAGGAAGGAATGTTTTCTTATTTATGAAGAAATAGAAGTATTGCTTAGCATTAAGCTAAAATTCTTAAGACATTAATTGCATGAGATTTTTGCCTATTAATAATAAAACTGATGTTTAAAATTTAAGTTGCATTTAACAGAAAAATTAAACCATCCTATGAGATGGTTTTATGTACTGTAATATAGATCTATTGGATCTCCAGTCATCTCTTATGACTGCCCGGTTGACTTTGGGTGAGTTTTCTAAATGGTTCATATTGTAGCCAAATCCTTATGGCTGGTGGAGGATAAGATGTCTTTAATACTTTTTCGCTGCCTTTTTCCTATTAAAAAGGCGTTTTATGGTGTAGTTATTAATTTACTCTAACAACAAATTTGATTTGTCAGTCTAAATTCTCTGCCAACCAAAAAATTGCAAAAATATAGCACGCAATTGTTCATCCTTTTATATGTAATTTTGTAATGAAATTTTTTGTCTGCTTTGGTAAGGGGATTTGACTATGGGGCCAGAATAATGCCTAAGTGTGTATATTAATCTATGTGAGAAATTAAGTTAATCTTGAGTGTGACTGAATGGATGCTAAGTTATGTATTTGTTATAAGAACAAAAGTGAATATCATTGCTCGGATGGGTTTATAAAATGTTGAGCAATAATTTATGAATGTGATTTTTGAAAGGTATTGTCTACTGGTCTATACATGAGATATCATGTAGGTTGGCATTGTTTTCTTATTCTATTTTTTAAACGTATGTGATTGTCTTATTTATTTACATTGCTCATAGAAGTGCTACATGTTGTCTTTAACCTTCTTAGTGCCATTTATCAGTTCAACACGTTATATTCCCATTGAAATGGGGTGGTGGTGGTGGCAGAATGATTAGGGCGTTGGTTTGAGGAGACCTTTCAAGTCAGTGCTCTATCCTTCAGAATGGACCTTAAGCAGTTGGCCCCTTGGTGCTCTTCATAGTAGGCTAACTAGCACCGGGTTTCTCTCCTCATTTGTGTGTGTGTTTGGTGTGGTAGGAGTTGTGGCTGCAATAGTCTATGAAGCTGATTACCCAGAATTACAAACAAAGAACATTCTCATCAAAATTACCGGCACCCATTGAATTGGCATGGTGTTCTTCTATTAGTATGCCTCTTTTGACAATAAGTGACACTTAATATTATGTCATTTTGAAGCTGTTATAAGGTATATGATACAATCGGAAGGTTGTTATGATTTTTTGGGGGTTTCAATCATGTACTCTTACTAGAATTTGTGTTATTCTTGCGGTTTAAAAGTTGTTGTTTTTTTGTTATGTTGTTTTTTTTTTCAAAAATAATTATTTAACAAGTAACTATTTAACCTTACTTATATAACAATTTTGTTATTTTACCTGATATTTTAATGTATTTCATCTTTAATTTACAGAAAAATACTGATTCTGTCAAGGAAAAAAGAATTTTATATGATTTGTTTTCAGTTACCTTCAGTTACAAGCTGATCTGGAAATTTTAATAAGAAATTCTGATTAGGGCTTGGCACTAAAGAAGTTAATTTACAATTTTGTGAGCATGAATTATGATCATTGGTGTACATGAATCAATGGGTGTTTTTTATAACAGTGTGTTGGGAAAATATAAAATGATTTTTTATCAAATTTATTGTTTGTGTTTATTAATAATAATTTTTGGCTATGATGGAGGATTATTCGTGAAGGTCACATTTCACAATGGTTGCATTCAAGCCGTTTCAAAATAACTGATGTGATGTGTCATATTGGGATTAAAAGTTCATCTAACCTTGAAAGGAAATATATATGCATCTTGTAAGTTGTATGAGGTTATTTAAAGATCCTATTCATATTATAAAATAAAATTTTTCAATAATGCTTGTTTAAATCTGCTTCCTGTTCTGAACAAGCCATAGATCAATAATTATAGATTTAATTATAAAATCTAATTATGAATTATTTGACAAAAATAAATTGTTTATAATGTTAATAGTGATCATTTTCATGGGAATTTATCACAAGACTTTCATAATCTGTTTAGTTTTTCACTGAATATAATTGAAAAATTCTCATAAATCTTTTGGGTTTTATTTAAATACATCTGTGGTGAGTAATCTTCCTTGTATCAAGTCAATGCAAATAATTTTGCTAAGTTAATAAAATGCTCCATCCATATTCAAAATTGCATTGCTATAAATATTTGTTAAATGGATGCATTTGTTGAAACGGCATTAACTTTGTATTGTTTTTAAGGTTTGATGGATGAAACCGTACCAAGCAGTGAGTAAATTTTTATTATGTCATCAAAAATAACATTGACTGTTGGAGTACAAATGCTATTGGGTACTCATAATAAATTTTTGCCATTTTATGTACAAATTAAATTAAATGTTTGTGATGTACTGTAAGATATTATTAAAATATTTTAACTTTAATATTTCAGTTATTCTTTCACCATATTTAAGTTTGAACTCATTCACACTGGCAACCCACCAGTTTTCTGTCACATTCTTTAATCAATAATATACACAAATGAAATTAGAAATGATGAAAACTTGACCAATGTACTTATTTTTACATAGACAAACATGAGTGCATAAATATTTTGATTGAGTCTTTTTAAGTATTGTCCCCATAACAAGCTTATTTTATCGAGCCTATGTGTGAATGTGTTACAATTACTAAAATATGCCTATGGAATTCGAGCATTGCATTTAACAAAATGAAGTTCCTAAGTATGATAATGATTACATGAACCATTGAAGGTAAAAGGTACAAATACCACTATAGAAGAATAGGAGAGCAGTCAACCCTCTCTTAGAGGTGGTTGAACTCCACATTAAATTTATAGAACAGCTGTTTTGTATATC
The DNA here is from genome assembly GCA_028673005.1 of Tanypteryx hageni. Classification (NCBI taxonomy): domain Eukaryota; kingdom Metazoa; phylum Arthropoda; class Insecta; order Odonata; family Petaluridae; genus Tanypteryx; species Tanypteryx hageni. The sequence continues at coordinate 100,262,634 of CM054116.1, forward strand.
CAGAAAACAAAACTGGTCCCATTCAGGAATGTGTGAACACTGTTAATAAATAGTACAAAAAATTGTACTATCACAACTACTACTGTTGAAAATTAAATTTGGAGACTACGGTGTACAGAATGGAATTAAAAATAAAAATTCCTCAACCGTAAAATAATCCAGATGAGCACTCACGTCAATAAGAGAAAATAGAAAAACCTAAAATTATAGGTACTTACAAGTTTGCAGTCGTATGACTTAAGCTACTGAAGATGAGAGCTTAGCTCTTGAAATACGTATCTAGTGAGTTTTTCCGAGTGATTCTGCATGTGTGTGTTCCCTTTTTCTTTAGGCTAGTTTTTGATAATAGGTCCCTGTAGGCCATCGTCCTGCAAACTTGCAAGTATAATTTTAATTTTTTTCTATTTTCTCTTATTGACGTGTGAGTGCTCATCTGGATTATTTTACAGTTCAGGAGTTATTATTTTTTAATTCCACAACTATTACTATCATCAAAATTAGAATCATCTGTCTGATTCTGTTTTCATTAATGATTTTTAATTTATTCACTTTATACAAATATAGAATATTTCTAACTTTAACAAGCAGCCAGGATTTGAGGGGAAATAAAGAGAGAAATTATAAAAAGCTACACTTTGTGTTGCATTTTCAGGATTCATGTTGTTATATTTAGTTGGAATTTGTTAAAATATATTGCTAAAATTTTTGCTGATCTTGGAATATACATAAGTCGAACGTCAAGGGAAACAAAAAAAATATTTGAGTTATAGAAAATTCGACTTATGGAAATACGTTTTCCTCATTTATATTTTGCCCAGTAAAATTAATTCACTTCGAGTTATGGAAGTTCCACTGTATATTGGTCTATATTGTATTCTGTCGTCTTTCATAAAAGGGAGACAAACATAATTGACAATTATTTGCATTGCTGCTGTGGAAGTGTAAACAGGAAATGCAATGCCATTGAAAACATTCATAGAAGTGAGTAAAGTTTGATTAGTTCAAAAAGTATTGTTTCAGTAAGTACTGCTTAATGTGATCATATTGCAGTTAAATTTAAATGACAACATTAAGCAGCTGATAGAAACACCAGGATTCTGAAATTGGAGGCTTGGACATTAAATTTTATAGTATACTATATATATAGTATACTTGTATTTTTAGACATTTTCAAGACTGTGGAACTGCTTTTTTTTCAATGTTCCATAAAAATAGCCATTGCAACATTATCTTAGGTGTCTGCTAAATTTATAGAGAAAAATATATAATATTAATTACATTATTATAAATAGCATTTTTGCCTAAAATCACTTATTTGTTGAGTTTAGGGATCACTTCTAAAAAATTAGACAAATTAAACTTTTTATGTCAAAGAGAAGTTATGCAAATAAAGTAAACATATGTCTTTCAAAATAAGCTCACATTTCTTGGACCACATGTGACCATGCGGAGACTAAAATAACTCAAAAATTTATTCTTTCATAATGCAACCCACCTTAAGCCTAAATATGGTGATGTAGCATCAGTATTTACACTTAAGAGGCCATGAATTCATCTTTCAAATGTTCTGTTTTCTTTACCACTGACTGTATTTTCACTTCTGTTTGTTCTAGGGGGGTGGAAAATCATCTTGAGGATCGACACTGCTGGAGCTTCGAAGAAGATGGAGACGAGGAAGGCAAGTATGTACGAAACAGTCATGTAACCCAAGTAGATCATTACCTGTAAAATTAGAATACAGTATGAGAGAATTGACAATAATGCAGCATCATTCAAACATTTTTCTTAAGCCTCATATTATGGGTATGTTATATTCATGTCGCGATGTTATTTCAAGCCGAAAAACGTGCTACCAAGTAAAACACTTTCAGGAATTGGAGTCCACAAGGGGGTAGGAGGCTGTGCTCCCTTTAGAATGTCGAGCAAAAATAAACCATTCACAATGTTATAAAATAGTTGGTATAAATAATTTTGGAATAAATATTTCTGATGTTGAATGGTTTACTTAGTGGATCAGATGTAGTCACACCACTCAAGATTCCTCAAACCGAGTCTGAGTTTTGCAATTTGAGTTTGTCACATTATCGAATATATGAGTACCTTAACTTCACCAAATTATAATTTCAGATGATCTCTAGTTATTTTAAAGTCTTTAGACGGTCCATCAATAACTAAGTGCTATTACATATCATTTATGATTATTTTCGAATAAGTAATACTGCGAGTGTTTTCCTCTTCCTAATTGTGTGCAAACAAAAATTATGTAACACCTTACTCGTGAAAATCTTGCATTATGTGAACACCTTTACCGGTGAAATGAAACTATCGAGTAAATGTGAATTAACATTTGCTGTTTATTTAGCCTTTATAGTTAATTCTTTAAATGCATAAACCATAGTTTCGTAGCCTATTGAAATTACTTTGATTTGTCATTCAATCTCTTGATTAGCCTAAACGTTCCAAAGATTAATTATTGAGCTCATCTTATGGCTATTGATTATCAATATAACTTCTACAGCCTAAGGCAGCTGTTACACTGAAAGCGGATCAGATCAAACTCATCCCGACCAACCGACTTGACCGGGCTGGCGAAAGTAATTCAGACTTGTCGCACGGCATTGTGCTTTGTGAATCCTCTGATTCATGACCTCCTCAAGTTCTGATGAAGAGTGGGACAAGTATTTATTAGAAAACTTTCTTAATAAGTGTAATACAAATATTCGATTTTGGGTGCATGATCTTTGGTGATCACATGTATGTATATACAGGGAATGAATATTTTAAAAGGGTGAAATTTGGAAACTATCCTGGAAAATTAATAATCTATTTTATTAATAGCAATCTGTTTTATGTCATGACTGTGATACCACTTATCTCTTTGTTCCCAAAGCAGAGGTTTCTTTTGCACTAATTGTATTTACTATCTTCCATCTCAACACTAAACTGCACAGTAGTTGGCGGACCTCTGTTGACAAATCAAACTTGTTTGGTTTGTCAGTGTAGCCACTCAAACAATAAACAGTATGTTTGATTCCACTCAACTGGTCTGAAGATCGGGTCTGATCTGATCCGCTTTCAGTGTAGTCGCTGCCTTAAGAAGATTTTTGTTCAACTATGATCTCAAAAAAGAATTGCACTGAATGATGAGCGACTCGCAGTTTGATAGATGTGCCTATTAAGTACTCACAGGGCCGTTGCGTGGAAATCTGATGCCGGAGGCAAAAACACAAAATGCCACCCCATCTCATGACACACAGGTGTATATCGGTGGCAACACTGCTATAATGTCACCCATAGAAAAGTGCCGCCTGAGGCAGTCGCCTCTAAAGCTCACTTCACTCAATGGCCCTGAGTACTCATTTTTTATATCCTCGTGATACGAAACCCTTCTATTCAAGGTTTAATATCATTGGTGAAAGTGAGCTTGAATGATCCAGAACGGCAGTCATGTAAAAAATTTGGAGCTGGTATATATAACAAGTATTATTGTTAACAGGGTGGTGCCAATGATGCGACTGCAGCAATCCTTGCACTTACAGAGGCCCCACCCTCTCTAAAAAATAGTTGTACATGTGAATTAAATTTTTTTTAATCGTAAAATTTATCAAACGCTCTCGTAATGAGAGAAAATGTTGCTTTATTTATTAAAAGTTACTATTAAAAATGTTCAAGTCGTAAAAGGCTCTGATTATTAATTCGTTTACGATCCACACAGCAATACGTCCGAACGAATATCGCCCTTTTCTCCACTTGCTATATTATCTTACTTTCGGTTACACGCTAGAGGTAAGTTTTTTACTTAAGTAGTCAAGTACTTAAGTCATAATAATTAATTTTTAGAATCCACCCTGTGTCCAACGTAGAGAATTTGAGGTAGATTTTCATTACTGATTAATTATTATTCAAACATATGAGCAACTTTATTTTTAAGATAATTTTTTTGGAAGTGAACACTTTTCTTTTCGGCACAAACTCGAATAAAATTGATTCACCAAAGCCTAAAATACGAGTAATTATAAATAATTACCACTACTGAATCTCAGGACCGTGAAACCCGAAGTAAGCCTCTTTGTCGCGTTAGTTTGCTAGCCCTTACTGAGTTGGTGCTACGCAACTTCGTTGGTCCCCAGCACATAATTAATGCCCCCAAAAACTGGATAGATGTGATTAAAAAATGGTTCCCGGTAATGAGTGATATTGAATGGTATGGCGAGTAAACGCTAACTTCACTTTTAATCGTAGATCTTTGAGTTTTAATGTAAAGAGAAGTTAAAGTACTCCAACTGACCACGACGGAATTATGAAGGTGAAGAGCGCCGTCCATTCGGTATGCCGTGAGCAACATGACCAAGGGATGAATGAGGTAAGCGCAGTAAGCCAGACGACTGAGCGGCCTGAGGGCTGACCAGCAAAGCAACCCGGAAATCCAACCTGAAAGAGGAAGAAAAGTAAAAAAAATAGCGCCGAATGACCTAAATAACTTCGCTCGTGATTCTTCACAGCCGTAAATTACACGCCTTTGGTGAAAAAGGAAATTGTGGTCTCTTTCGATTCGAATCTTCTCTAATGGTTTGATGTAACTGGAGCGATTTGGAGGAAGCGGAAGTTGAACCGATTACCATTTTTTGCATTTCTACGCTCAAACTTCGTGTGTGAGGCTCGCGCTTTCGCGAATGTGTGAATTTCATATGCGTGTTGCTAAGAAGAAAATTCACGCTGAAGGAAGCGATCGAGCGAATTGAAAGTTTTGTTTAACATTATCTTCCTATCGCATCAAATGGAATTGAATGATGCCGTAGCGGCATCAAAAGTTATGCTCGAAAGGTATCGATATATATATATATATATATATATATATATATATATATATATATATAAGAGTGTGTAAATAATTGTTTTGAATGCCAGTAAAAATATGGAATTAAGAATAGTTTATTCTACCATTTCCTCACGAAGGAATGCGTTGAGCTCGATTGCGTAAATCCGCTTTTGTGTGCCGTTGCGTAGATGCTGCAACTTCAATAATAGATTAATGAATTTATCAAAGTATCAACCTACTATTACTTTTGAATATAAGGACACCGAGTAAATAACTATCTACGAGCAAGTTTCCCCTTAGTAACGCTGCCTCCTTCACGGAAAAGCTTTGCAAGAAGGATATAGATGACTTGCACTGAGAAATTGTATTTAGAAATACATTCACAATGAATTTAATTCGAAAGAATTTCCCATAACGGGGGTATGCTTTTCCTCTGAAAAACTCAAATATTATAATTCTACTAAGTTTGATATAACCCATAAACAGCCATAATTAGGCCCATTGCAGCGTTTAATTCAACAGAGGTATAAGTTAATGATAATAATATGATAACAAACGAAAAAGATAAAACTTAACAGATAAATAACATGCGATATGGTGGTTGGAGAAAATGAAAAAGAAATCATAACGACGATACGGTGTAGGTAAACCAGAAAGGAATTGCATTGGATGAGAATTAGAATCTGTTGGCTGTGGCACGGAAAGTGGAAGAGGATGAGAAAATATCGATGAAGGGACAACGGATATCTGAAAAGTCATAAGAGCGTGGAATGGTGTGAAACAATGACCGTTGGGTTGGAGATAAATGGAAATTCGATCGGGAATAATTTGAAACGAGAAAAATTCTCCCATGATCGGGGATGCGAACACTGGTCTTCCACTTGCCGGGCTGATATTCTACCACTGAGCTCTCGTGGCAGACTAATTCTCCTGTCTCTGAACGCGGGTATTTTTCTTATTGTTAGTCGGGGAACGCTCGGCAAGTGAAAGACCCGGGTTCGATTCCCGATCACGGCAGAATCTTTCTTCTGTTTCAACTTGCCAGTTTATGCCTGTATGCATAGGATCTTATGATCAATTTATTCCACCAATTTCCGGAAATTCGGTTAGCAAGGAAGAGCCGCACAGTGAGAGGGTCTACGAGGAATGTTAAGACGAAGTAACTTCAATGTGATCAACTTACCACGCTCAGATGATTATGGGGAAGTCTTGACTTTATATTAGCGTAATCGGGAAACACTGCCGACTCGCTAAGTAGTGAAAGGACGTTTGCCATTTTCACATCATCACTCTTACATTTGGTAATTAAATTTTAATCTTTATTCGAATCGGTATGATGTTCGGCGTTTGAGACTTGTGCGTACCTCCGTTCCCTGTTGAGCACGCCACGATGACCCAAGCCACGGCAATCCCCCACGCCGTGTGCCCGAGCGATGCGTATGCCGCCGAACCCACCAAACTGAGTCCTATAGCGCCTGACGGTGGAAGGGGGTGGCCCACCAAAGCGACGCCGTATACTAGAGTCGCCATACAACATAAGGACAGGACCCAACCTGATACAACTGCTACCTGCGATAGTGGAAAAAGAATCAGGCAACATTCCTTATTTACTATTCCATCATTCCATTCCTGACGAAATTTTTGATAAAATATTTATCAGATGCTTACGTAATGTGAAAAATATTTTTAGAGAAATTTTATTAAATACAAAATTCTCAGATTTCGCCTAATGTGATTGATCCGGACGTGCTAATTCTTAGTCAAATGCACCGATTCCGATCTCACCCACTTAGTTCAATTTTTCTAGTTTATATTTTAGCATTTTTATTTCATTGCCAGCCCATACGTGCTTCCGCCCAAGTCTATAATTTAGCAATGAAATAAAACATGCTAAAATATAGTTTACAGCCAGGGAAAGTCTAAAATAACATGGAATTATTCAAAATTCAATTCTAGAATGTTCATTTAACCCTAGAGAAAATTTAAATTACAAAAAATTGAAAATTATAAATATGTAGGTATATTAGCCTTCTCATAAGGATAAAAAATTCGCAGTTATCGATTGAAAGACATATTATTGTATTTTCCTAATAAATTTGGCGTTTGAATTCATAACTTTTTATTGTAACAATACTTTCCTCTATACTACGTATGGAGAAAGTAAAAATACAATACTTAAACCGGTAAATTTTATATGTTAAAAATATTATCTCTCAATCTACTAAAATATTAGGGACAATTGACTTTATCAAATAACTGTCGGGAGAGGAGGGGTTAAGGCCAAAGCGACTAGATGAGCCCACATGGTGAATTTGCTGAACGAAGCTAGGCACGGTGTTGGGCGCCGAAGCGTAAGGGGCGGAGCCCCTATTGTTTTAGACAATAATGTTTTATCCGATATTACAGGGTAGATGCATCCGGACCTAAAAAATAACTTAAGAAAATGGCGAATAATTAAAAATCAGTAGATTTTTATCTTAGCGATATGAGACAGGAATACAATCTGATTACCTTAGGAATCTTGATTTTGAAGGCCGTCTCGTGAAGCATCCAGCCAGTGAACATCCCTATTAAGTATGGCCCAAGACGGGTCCAGGGTTTGTCGTAGAGTTGATCGAAGAGAGCGAAGGGGTCCGGGATGCTGCCAAAGAATATGACCGGGTCAACAATAAAAATCCCAGATGGATCTTATAGCGAACATAAGCGGATACGTGCTTATGCGATTAAGTTAGTATATTATATAGCAGACGCCAAACCGCGGCTCTTTTATCTTAGTATGCGGCTCTTTTAAATTTCCATGCAGAGGCGTTTTTTCTCTACAGGTCACAATGACGTAGTGTGACTCAAGACGTGTTTGGGATACCTAATGGGCATGCGTTATATCCGAATTGCTTCGGATGCAGGTTATTTTACTGTTCGTTAATTTATGAGCGCAGAATATGTCATGCGGCTCTCGAACTTCTGAAAATCATCGTATGCGGCTCCGAGGGCAAGTAGGTTAGGCCATCCCTGTTATATAGTATAGTATATTAAAAAATATTACATTTACAACACTTGGATTTTATTCAAACTATATATAATGCTTACTTTATTCATAATCCGCTTTTTTCATTTAGGCGATGTTGCTAATTGAAAAATATAGTAAACAGATTGAGTTCTTTTTTCAATTAAATAATATAATGACAGATTTTTGCAGTGTTCGAATTTATGAGAAACGTCAGAGTAGCTTTCAGAATCACTACGGGTATCTTCTAGTAATAAAATCTGAAAAAATATTTCACTTACCTAACGTGGTAGTCATATTGTATTGCTATAATTGCTGTTGTTATCCAGGAACTAATTAAAAAAGCCAGACCAGCTACTGCAGCAAAGCGAAAGTGCCTGAAAAATACACAGAAATAGAAAATAGTTGGAGAGAGGCTTTTTACCGTGTCTATAAAGTATCAGTTTTTCAAAACTAAATATTTAAAATTAGTTGAATTAAGAAACAAATTTGATTCAGTAAAATATTCAAATTTAATATATGACGAAACAAATTTCTCACAAAATATTTTCTCACTCACCGAACCGCTATCAAAAGAAGCACCACTCCTATTGCGTAGAATTGAGTGTCGTTTGCCATATACCAACTCCAGAGCATGCACTGTGAAGATGAAGAAATTTAAGTTAGACATTGCTTTGTCTGTCGTTTCGTAGACTGCACTGTTTGAATTTTCTTCGAATTACAATCATTCTTTGGGTGTTTTGTTGTATAAGCCAGGGGTCGGCCCGCGTCCCGCATGCGGCTCCGAGAGCGCTTCATGTGGCTCGCGAAGCTATGATGAAAAAGTGATCGGTAAAATTTAACATTTTACATTTTAACAATTTTATATTTCGGGTGACGGAGTGATTAGAGCGTTGGCTTTCCACGCAACGGTCCCAGGTTCCAATCCGGCAAAGGCCAGGATTTTTCATTTTCAACCTGGGATCGTTCCGTCCCTTACTTTGTGTGATTTGAGGAGACCGCGCGAGTCAGCGCTCCGTCCTTCGGAAGGGACGTTAAGCAGTTGGTTCCCTTGATGATCTTCGTAAAGAGCAGGCTAATGCCGGCATCGGGTTTCTCCTCCTCCCGTGTGATTGTGTTCGGTGTGGAAGGAGTAATGGCTATAATAATCTAAGAGGTTGATTTGCCAGAAATTTCAAACAAACAATTTTATATTAATCAGTGAAATTATGTTCTCAAAACTTTTTCTGGTTAAGTCTTTACGCTAGTAAATTATTTGGACTTAATCTTCACTAATATGAGACCACAGAACTTCTAGGTCACTTCTAAAGTAAACGCGCCGAAGCTCTCGTGAATTCCAGTGCGATCCTCCGAAGCATTCACAACTAAGAATATGGTCCGCCATGGAAAAAAGGTTGCCGACCCCTGATATAATCCATCATAATAGATATAGGATAAATTTTGCATAGGTAATGTTTACAGCAGTATTACAACGAAAAAATTAATATAGAAGTGTTTTCAATGCTATATCGGTTACTTCTCTCTTACCATTTCGCTTTGCGGGAATAAAGAGTTTATGTAGAGCGCGTTCCTCCACCAGTACTTGGCGCATGTGATTCCGTCCGCGATTTTGGGCTCGAACACGGAGCTGTTGAATTGCCACCGTGCTCCAACTTCGGCGATTCCGATCGCCCATAGGTAGGGAGGCGACAACCTGAGAATGTTAGAAACGCTTAAGTAAGTTTGTCGTTATGGTTTTGCATATCTAAATTATTAAGAAGAAGTTTTGTAATAGTACCACATTTTATCGTTATTTTCCAGTTACAAGGCAGTAATAGTTGATCCGGAATTTTTTTGATGGACACCGATTTCGAGAAATTATTGTATGAACTGCGAAAATCAATATTAAAAGGTTCCTTTTCGGTTATAGGTACAATTTTTTGAGTCGGGTTATTTTTTCGAATCTTGGCTGTTTTCAAACAAAAAATACTCACTATTTGCTTCCAATTTTTGTTAATGCGTAATGCGAAAGAAATGATCCAACAATCCTAATCAAAACTTTTGTTGCTTAACTTTGTACGCAACTTATTTTAATCCATTTCTTATGGAGTTTGAATTTTATTAAAACGGTTATTGTTAAATTTCTTATTGTCCGTCTTCTTACTGCCCTCAATTATTCGTAAATTACATATATTACGAAAATACAAATCTTTTACTTTTGGTTAAAAAATAACCCCTATAACTGAAAAGTACCAAAGTCGATTATATATTGATCTGCATGTAAATTCGCGTGGGTTTTTAGGCACTATAAAAGGTCATCTAATTGAATTTCAATATTATTATATGGAAAACACGAGGAATCGGTTTCCATTTCCCCATTCTGATCCATATTTTTTTAGTTTTGGTCGTGTGGACTCGCCTCAGGAACCGGTAGCCGAGTAGCTTGATGAAGACCAAAGTATCGGTGCCAAGGGCAGAGGCTGCCTTCTTGGGGCAACTTCCTTTATTCATCTTAACGCTCGTCGAGCTATCATCCTCTCTTTTCCTTTTGGCCATGCTTTTGGTTCGGAAGTAGAGGTAAGCCACTAAGAGACCACTGGGAACGAAAAGGAGATTCTTTATAATATCTTGCGACAGTAAACGAGTGATAGCATTAAAAATAAATTTTAACCGTAAACTTTCTATGTGCATACAAAACTTAGACGTCGATTCGGAATCTAATTTTTTAAACTTTAATTTTATACCTTTCTCGCAACCACGTATCCGTCAAGGCGTCTTAAAAGGCTAAATGATGAGGATTTAAGATGAAATTTATTTAAATGCAAAACAAAATTAACTTCTCTCTCTCTCTTTCTTTCAATATTAACAATTCTCAATCTGAATAAGTCCTCGTGACAAATTTAGCGATATAATATCCAAGAAGTGAGTTATATTCAAGTAAAATTCCTACAAAACATCTTATATAATCGCAATTTCTGTCAATGTTTTCGATGTCATCACAAATAGAAAGTACTAAAATAACTGCGAAATATGTTTAATAGTAAAATGCATGTCTACAGATATCTAGGATGATATTTTTGGAAAAATCATTCCGAATATGAAGTAATGCGTTTGTGTCTTTAAAGAGAAAAACGATGAGACAGGAATCGAGTTGACTGCCATTGATTGGTGAAGTGGATGATTGAGGAATTACCTGAGCGTGAAGAATGTGTCCACGGAGAATGTGGCATTGGAAATCGTTTGGAAAGCCACGTTTCTCTCGGTCACCGAACGCAGCTTCTTGTTCTCTGAAATTTTCAAATTCGCTTGCTTAGTGACTGGATAAGCGATTCATTAAAATATGTTACCACAAATAAAATACGAAAAAACACGACTTCGTGCAATTTCCACCGTTTAATATCAAGCGACCGGTTTTACAGTGACTACTGCATCATCAGGCAAAGTTGTGTTGTTTCGTATTTTATCAAAATCCAATTCCACAAAGTTACACCTTCATTAGTGAATTATGTTACTACTTTTTCATCTGTACTACTTTTACATTAAATTATTACTTTATACATTTCTATGACTAACATAAAACACTTTAAAACGTAGGGAGTCTGAGTCGAATGCTTGATTCGAGAATTTATTATTTTTGAAATGGCATTAAGTTATAAGCATATCATTTCAATTATATATTTTTTAAAAGAATTATTAATTTGAAGAACTTTTTTGAGTTTTAGGTATATCTAATGAATAGCAATACTAAATAGATATTAGATATTTGTTCGGGAATGTTTTTGGAACGAGAAAATATTTTGCTATGAGCGGGAATAAAACCCGGGTGCCTGTCTGGGTAGGATCTTAAGATCTCTTTATTCCATCAATTTCTAGCCTGGCAGTCCCACCATTTGAAAGCGAGGAGTTTTCTTTGAATTCCTGTTGGAGGACATCCGTTGGGGCTGGTTGATACTAGTTTGACTAGCTTAGCCCCAACTAGCATCGACGTTTAGGGTGTAGTGGAAGACCCGGGTTCGATTCCCGGTTATAGCAGAATTTTTTCCTGTTTCGAAAATATTCCTAACTTTACAGTTTATGCCTGTCTGTATAGGATATTAAGATCGCTTTATTCGATCCAATATTTATTCATTGAAAAACTTTGTTATGTATCAATGAAATTAACCTAGGCTAATTATGTCAAATTAAACAACCCCTGCAACTTATACGAACAAAATTTTTTTTATTTTAAATTTCTTTTAAGCTTTTTCTCTATATACCTAGTATTTTTATTTTATATTGGTAATACACAGTTGCCGTATTCAAAAATTTAGATAAATTTTTAAACTATACTACACAAAAATCCTTTTAGTACAGAAATGCAAAAAAATGAGATTGATAATGTTTAAGTTTAATTGTTTGAAACAGAACCGAATTTTCAATTTATATAAGCTTTTAAACAAATGCTTGAGTTTTGTATTTTTATGGAAATTTCCGTAGAAAGATCGTTTTGAGTTAATTCTAGAAAAAAACTATCACAGAAAACTAAGAAATTCGGAGTTGTGTGGGCTTATTCGAGCACTGCTATTTGACGTTCTAAAGCTATTTCAGTCAGGGCTACGGGTTGTTTTGATAACTCACCGGCAATGGAAAAGACTAGAAGATACGTGTGCACCATGATGACCCACACCAAACTGAAGGTCCTCAGCCCGTGGACGCATGCCAGCGATTGATCCTCGCCCTTCCCTGGGTTGTCTGCCACGGACAATATCTTTCTTCCGTTGCGGCGAACGGAGAAACAGAGGAGTAAACGAGTGAGAAGCGCTTGCGATGAATCTGTAGAAGTTTAGATTGGAGATAATTACTTTGTTGTGGAAATGAAAAATGCTTTACCATATGGCTCTGGCAGTTACCTATTTAATTTATTTGATACAAGCCATAAACCTAGCTAGTTCATTTATTTATTAACATACACTTTCTTTAATCATAAAGATGTTAAACCTACGTTTGTAAGGCTACACATATACCATAAATAGTTTTTAGCTGAAATGAAATGAATAAATTTCAATTTACAAAATTTCATGAGAGAAGAAATTATAAGTGTTGGCTCACCGTTTGAGGACACGCGCCGCTTCCTCGAAGATACGGGTTCTATGTTATTGTTCTTGCCTCCCTCTAAGTCTTTGCACTTATGTTTTTGCCTTCCTTCCATATCGTCATAAACATGACTACGACAACTTTGGAAACTTTCATAAATTTCGGCCATTACCATGAGGACCAAAATGGTAGCAGTAACGCCTCTGGGTAATTGAAGTTTCGCCATATATGTGGATAGAAGCGTATAAATATTTAAATAAAATAACACAATAGGCTTAAATTGTCCTTGAATGTAAAATAAAGCAACTTTCAAGCTTGTACGAAATGATTCCAGATATTTGATGAAAACATTTTGTATTCATCTTGAATATATTTGAAGGTTCTTAAAATGAAAGCCAAAGCTTAATCGGGCAAGCCCAAACAAAAACCGAAACCTCATTAATAGTTTATTTGAATTAAACGAGATGGAAAACAAAGGAAAGGAACTCCGTTAAAAATGATGGAATCGAAAGAGTAATTTTTAATATCGCAAATCGAAATGGTGCCTCTCTCTAGGAAGTTAGCCATGTCCCGAATCAATTTTACATTGATGGAATGATCATAAGATCTTAAGCAGACAGGCATTAGCTGTAAAGTTGGGAATAATTTTTTAAACGAGAAATATGTTTGCTATGACCGGGAATCGAACTCGGATCTTCCACTTACCGGGTGGATATTCTACCACTGAATTATCGTAACATCGTTACAGAATTGTATAGTCTGATTTAGTTTTCCTGAAATATCTGAATAAAAATCTTTTTTGCAGTTCTAGTTATTTTACGCTGAGGTCGTTAACAAGTGCCACGGCGGAAGATGGAATGGCTGTTGGTTTACGGATTTTGAACATTTTAAAACGTAAAAGTTAGTTTATATTTAAAGAGAGAAAAAACACGTAAAATTATTCAGAACTATTTCATTCTTAGTTTGTTAAAAACTTTTCTTATTCAAGCATCAACATTATCGACATTTTGGAGCGTTAAATATACACAGTATAACCTTCTTAGTACAAACGTCAAGGAAATTAAATTCTCATTGTTTGTAATAACGAGATCGTTTTAATAAGCAACCTTTACCCATATTTTCGCAGAGATTTGTTGTACGCATATGATAAATGAGCATTTTATATTAACAGTTTGTATTAACGAGGTTTTACTGTAATCAACAATGACTCTTGGGAGGGGAGAGGGATTCCTGTGGTTTCAAGCCTACGAATCTCCTAGCGTAGCCATTCCTCGCCACTGACTCTTTCCCGAAAAAAACATTCTATAATTTTAATAATTCACGAAAGAGAAATTAACCGAATACATCATTGATGCCAATATGAAATTGATATATGTTCGATTTTGAGTCATTTTAGCTCCGAAGAATGAAATTCATTGCAAATTTGTCTTAATGTTTCGTAAAGAAACAGGAAATGCGTCTATACAGGATAGCAATTAAACTTGGCCGGAGAGTTGACTTTCTCCAGCCTATTTTCCTTTTAAGTAGTGTCTCGTAAGGAAACTATGAGAGAATACGTGATCTCTTGAGATCAAAACCTTTCCGGATTGCATGCCAAATCTTGACAGTTTAGTCGAAAAATTCGCGGTATATGCTATCTTCATCATCTTCGTAATGTTGATTGGCATATTATTTTATTACCAATATATATAAATGTATAGAAGGACGTTGGATTCAAGGCCTCATCATTATTTATATGAGGAAAGCAAGCCGAAAAATGTTTGTATAGGTTATTTCTCAGAATATAAAAATGAAGCAATTTACAATATCTTACATTGAATTCCTTTTCACAAATTGGAATGTAAATATGAATGCATTTGTCTATGACGGTAACTCCACTACTCACGAAATGGTTGGGAAAACTAAGTACGCATTTCGGCGGCAATTTCTTTCCAGAAACAACGACCGGTGGATTACAGCCATAAGGCAAGCTCAATATCTTTTATTTGTTATTAAATAAAAATAATAGAATTTTTCGTAATAATGGATGGCGTGAAAGAGATTTACATTGGAATTACGTAAACTTCCTCCATCGTAGCCAAGTTTGACTTCCGTATTAACGCTTCCTTAATGATGGGAATGAAAGTGTAATGCGGGGGCAAAAACGTCCTACATCTCATCATTAAACTCGTCGTGAAATCAAATTACACTCGACTAATGTTTATTTTAAATATATTAATATTTTCTTCGACCCATTCCAGTTCCCTCCCCAAAAAAGGGAAAAACACAATTGTGGCGATGAATAATACAATTTCCGATCAAACTCTCACATAAGATTTAATTATCCGTCCCTAATTAGTGGAAACGACAAGATTTTAGTTAAAAACTCAAAACCAAATCGAAGATCAGAATATCAAATGGTGATCGCTGATAATCCGCTTACCCTAGCACAAATGCTTTGGGGTCCTCTTTCAAATTGTAGTCTCCTGGGATGGGACGGACCCTCAGAACTTTCACCGATCGTCCGACGAAGCTCTTGCTGGCGTTGGCCGCATTAGGAGTAGGAAGAGGCTGCTCTGCGGCGGATATGTCTAAGAGGTGAGATACTGCTTTAGGAGTGCATGAGCGTGGCATACATACACCCAGAAGAACTTGACGAGGCTGCGGAAGCGAAGAAGTAACATTATTAAATATATATTTTTATGTGAAAGCAACTTTGTAATACCGCATTTACTCGCTTAATTGCCTCCATCGCGTAATTGCCACACTTGAACTATGAGGGAATAAAAGATTATTTTTCTGATATGACCACTTTTATATGATAGGGGGAAACCGTATATTTGCCCCACCCTTGTTTTAGTGGAAAAAATATTACGAAAAAATGTGGTAATTGTGGCAAACTAGGTGGCAGCCTAGGGCGGCGCGATTTGGGGAGCGGCAAAAGCCTCTTCCGAAATTTTTTTTGCCGCCCTTGCTGCAAAAATGTGAATGGATAAGAAAGAAAGTGTTGGGCTTTGACTTGGCGTAGGGCCAGCATAGAAATACAATTTTAAATTATAATGTGTTAATACTATGTGCATTTCTCTTGGGACGTATAATGTGCAAAGTATAAAACAATGAAAATATACACTCATTATCAGATTATTCTCCTTTATCGTGTAGACTAAATCTGAAATTATAAAAGCAGAATTTGTATAATACTAATGAACAATATTCATTTTTGAATGTTCATTGTGAGCAAGACGGAAGGTTCGCTTAGGGCGCAAAATACCCTTGCACTGGCCTTGGTTATCCTGCACTGATCTTTTAGAGCAGTGGTCCCCTGCTGCCACAGATTTTGTGGAAGGAGCATCTACCAAAGTAACAAGAAGTCCTTCCGATACATTCTGTACATACAAAGTTTAAATTTCTTTTCGAGTTCTATATTTTTATCGTTAAAACAAAACAAAAAAGTATAATGACATCCATCGTTAGTCAGTAGAGCGAAACTTTTAAAAATTTCAGATAGAATATAGTGGAAGTGATAAAGAGCTGAAGTGCATCGAAAGCAACGGTATTAAGCGACGGCGTTGTAAGCAGGAAGCACTGTAACCGCTTTTAGAGAGATTGTAGGGACAATTTCATCCTTTTTTAAACTGCGATTTTTATGATATTAAAATCGGCTCAAAATTAATCTTATGGGAAAAGTGCAATCTTTTCGAATTAGAGCTGTAATAACTTGATCTCTTGTCTTAATCGAATACCATGTCTGAATTACGTTATGCAACCCAAAGAATTCTCAAGTATAGAAAGATATGCTTAAATATACTTAAATTTTTTTTATTTAACCGTTGGGTTAATTAAATCATATATTTTTCAAGTTAAAATATTTACTTGCTGGAAAAAGTGACCTCTTAAACCAAAAAATATGACCTTCATCCTGCGAACCTCGATCCCTGATCTATTTCCAATGGAAACGAGGCTTTAAAAGTCCCCGCTTTCGGTAGAATCGTGACTTACCATTGGCGAAATTTCCTTCGGTAGATTCAGCTCTATTCGCGCTATATGGAATCGTAAACGGTAAGGAGGTGAAACTCGTTTTCGTTCCCGCCGCGAAAAGGGAATAAGCCGTTGCTGCTGAGATTTTACAGGTGAGGAGTCGTTGACTTGCTCCATCTCGTCGGGAAGGTCACGATCTTGTGACTCTTCGTCCATATATTGCGACGTCGTTGAGGATTCTTCCTCCGATTTTTCGACGTCGCCTCTGTTTCTCGCAGCGTCGCTCTCTCTCCTCTCATCCTCTATCCTATTTAACGCCATCTGGTCGAGCTCTAAGCACAGTGTCTTCGAACCCAACCAAAAATCGTTTCCATAGGTGAATTGAGAGGAATATCTCCCAGTTGCGTCACACACTGCGGGCAAAAGAAAGATGTCGGCAATGGAAAGTGATAATAAGATAGGAAAAATGCCAAATTTAAAGATAATGACTATATTATTTTTTGTAAAACCAAATTCTTAAAAACGGAGTCAATGAGAGTTTTTATGAATTATAAGAGAGTGGGTGGTTACGTTGCATGCATTTATTAGTTTTTAGCCAGCTCGTCAACAGTACTTAACAGGCTTTGACAATGAGCTAAACAACAATAATAAGCAAAAACAAATACGGTCATACTCTCGACAGGATTAAAACCCGCGACCCATTGGGAACTAGACACGCTACCAACCCCTATACCACGACTGCGATAATTTAATTCGTTTCATGGTTTTAAGGATGGACCAAAACTTAATGAAATCGAAGGTAAAAGTGGAGCGATTCGGTCAGTGGCATATAAATTTTTGTAAGAGTGACACCATTCCAAAATAAAGAGTTTCGCATTGCCCCAGCCTCGAAACAAGGTTTTTATATTTTTACATACGGTTATTACAAAATTTGGACACATCCATTTGTTGGTAACCATAATAATTTTATAAGATGAAAGTTTTGATGCCCTAATTACCTATCAGTACATTCAAATCGTTAACTTATTTTCTGTACAAAGTTTTTCTTGCGGCAGCCCTAACAATCAGCTGCGGCACACCAGTGTGCCGCGCAGGGCCGGCCAAAGGGAGGTTGCGGTAGATGCGAGGCTTCTGTGATCCCGAAGTCTCATACTGAAGTATTGGTTGAAAATTTTGCATAATCTTTTACACTTGTTAAACTGATTTTTAAAAAATCCATTCCGGAAAAGGTATAATTTAAAAACTGGGAGCCCCCATAAATTCACGCCGTTATTGCTATCTATATTTTTTTAAATTCCGTGGGGCCTCCATCAATTTTCGCATCCGGAACCCCTTTCGGTGCTTGGCCGGCCCCGGTCCTGCGCAACCTAGTTTGGAAACCACTTGATTAATAAGTCTGCCTTGTTCCACCTTAGTTAGGCATGGTCATTTATCACGTTTCTGAATAGGAGAAAGCAGAGAATACAGCGACCCTACTCATTGTAAGGTTAGAAGGTGACTGACTAGTGATGGACCATCTTACTCTTATTGGCCCAGGGAGTTCCATGCCTCAGCGCCTCCAGGTACGCGGAAACTTCAGCCATGCATGGGGCTGCGTTATCTTCTGTCACGCCATACGCATTCCATTTTCCTGAAAAGAAAACGCGTACTGGCGTTAATGCAGGCACTGATTCAATTGATCCATTTTTGCTCTTTCCTTATGACGATCTAAAGCTGTTTCTGAAAATCTAAAGTATGTATGAAACTTCGACTCCTATACAAAAATATCAATGAATAAACAAAAATCGTGCCAATAGAAAAAAAATGTTCGTAGGAATCCCACGAGAAAAACAACGGTCTTTTATGTTGATAATTAATAACGGAGATTCGTCTTATATTCGCGTTCTATGATACCGTCATTGCTCATGTAATACCCGCATTTTGCCCAAAAAAATCCCTCGAAATATTGGGAGCGGGCATCACGCGGATTTGCCATTGCTGATTCAGAAAATCAGAGTTTGCTGCTTATTTTATAATAATTTAAATAAACCTTACAAACATACAATAGCATTCATACACACTCATCCAACACTCTCCATGTGTCAATTTTTCCAACTATGACTATCAAAGGTGTAGGAACATTTTGGGATCAGAAAGCTGATTGCATCGGGAAAGTGAGTGTAATCCCCACACTGGAACCGTATCCCATACCGAGAAAGTGAAAGTAATTTTATTATGTGGCGTGTCTTATAATCACGTAATAATTTCGTCATTATGTTTTACGTAGGTGTCATTAACACTTCAATGCCTGGCCATTTGCGTATGCGAAGTACTGGACGCCCAGGAATATTTGATTTTTTGCCTGCCGACTTTAGAGACGAACTAAATCCATTAAATATTAACTGTAAATAGAAGAGAATTTTATAGAAACAAAGAAATTGAACTTGAAATGAAAATATAAAACGAAATTTTTATCGAAGTTGTTTATTGATGCTGTCTGATAGCCTTAAAAAGGACATTTGGTAGAGCGACTGCGGATACGTTTTGAAACAGGTCCAGACGTCACTGGCACGTAAAACGTTGGGCGACGAGTATAAACTTAAGATAATTTTGTCAGTAATATATGATCTCTGTTTTTCCATTCCTTTCCATTTGTTTTCGGTTGTAGATTTTCTCAGTTTTAGAGTGATCTCAACTATATATCGGTATTGTACAAGTGTTTTTTATTTCAATATTTCCCAAAAACACAAGTATAAAGATTACACAGCAGCTTTCAAATTAAATATTGTGATAGAGGCATAAACGTTGCAATGCGGGAATTACGCAGATTTCAATTTTTTCCAGGTAAGTATATTTAATTCGAAATAGTGGGTGCAGGTATTACACGCACGCGGGAATTGCATGAACAAAGACGGTAATATTATACCAGATGGTACTATGTAACTAAAATAAAAAAAAATTTTTAAAACCTACAGAGCGTTTTATCTATATTTATCTGGATATATAATTCAAGCATTGAAAGAGAAGAATTGTCCGAAGTTATCTGAAGTGGCAAAATTGATTCGAATTCAATTGGTTGGAACTGAATAATATATGAAATCATGTTGGCATTGTATCAAGATATATATATATATATATATATATATATATATATATATATATATATATATATGTGTGACTTTTTATATCACAATATATATATTTTATTTTACTTCTACCTTGATAATACTCGTAAACTATTGTTTTGAGAGGTAAAATTATGCACTGTATACCTTTTAGTAGGAGAGGGACGCAATTTTCAAATCTTGTCCAGTTTGTGTGTACTTCTGTCTAATCAACCTTCTGACTTATTATAGTCATAACTCCTTACACACCAGACACACTCACAAGGGAAGAGAGAAACCCGATGCCGGCATAACGAATAGCACCAAGGAGGCCAACTGCTTAACGCTCCTTCATTACGCGGTGTCCTCGAACCACACAAGTAGGGGATGGGATGATCTGAGGTTAAGACATCGACCTCCGCCGGATTCGAACCTGAGACCGCTGCGTGGAAGGCCAACGCTCTAACCACTTCGCCAACGCCACCCCAAACCTTGTCCAGGGCGCAAAAATAAGGGCCTAGAGCTCAAAAATATGTTGTCCCGGCTCTGCTAACTAGTATATTTAGTTTACTGCGACAATGTTTAATACGGCAAATTGGTTTTAACAACGATAAAAATAATTAACATGCAGTGGCGGATCCAAGGTGGAGACAATAGGAAGATCCCTCCCTCCCCTCTTGGATCATCCTGCTGTCCAAAATTCCCTGTTTCTACATAAAAGATTAAATCTGTATGGCAAGCAAAAGAAAGATTCTGATAGGGGTAGTGATTTTTTAAAATATGGGTCGTCTGCAGAGGCGGATTCAAAAGGGAGGAGGGACGATTGGGGAGATCGCTCCCCTCCCCCTTGGGAAGTTTTTGGATCCACCCCATGTATACATGCTTTAAATTCGACAAAACATTATCCGGATATATAATACAGTTCAACCCGATGACAGAAATGTCAATAATTCGAATAATTGACAACTCGAAGATGTTAATTCTTCCCGTCCCTATTCATATACGTTATAATGCAGTCCGTTGGCGCTAAGTTTTTACATATCGAATCAATCTAGTCTTTTCTTGATGTTCAGCGAACAGGAATTTGGCTGTGACTATAACGTAAAACATAACTAGCGCGTATTAATTATCATTAGTGCAATCTCAAAATTATTTTATTTGACTGAAGACCCAACAAAAAAGTAACGACAGTACGAAGCATCACCATAACTACACTCACGTATAACATTATTTTCCTGGTCCTCGGTATTTTGTTAATGCAAATTCTAATTTAATTAGGAAAAATAATGTTGTTGACTGTTTATGATAATTCACAATAATGGCAGAAAAATTGTCTCGTAAAAGCGACTATAATGCGTGGCAGAGGGATCATACTTAGAAACAAAAAAGTTAGAAATTAAAAATTAATATATCGTACTTTGCATATACTTGAAAATAACTCTCAAGAAGTATTGCCAACCGACAGATCTTATCTTTCCTTTGGGGAAAAATGTTTACAGCCATCTATGGTCTTCCACTCTATCATCGGTTTTTTTTATAGGTTTTCATAGAATGAAAGCTCTCATTAGTCTAACACTTGGTACTTCCGAGCACTGCTGTGCTCTTTGGTACCCCGACTGTGCTCTTTGGCTGTATTCTTCTGCGATGCTTAAAATCGAGCTTCTTGGCTCCAATGGTTTAATTTGTTCGGTTGCTTTCTTTCTAAACTTATTTAAGAACATTCAGAATAACTTTGACACTATTTTGATTTATTTACCATCATTCCTATTTTTTGCCAAATTATAGTGGCGCTTGCTTGATATTCTAGAACAGGGGTCTCCAAACTTTTTTTACAACACTTGGTTAATAAATTTCACGTTCGCGGGCCAGAGTATCACCATGAAAACCTTTTTCAAAATATAGGCGCACAATATACAAATGCATGCTATTTTCGTATTAAAAGGTGGTTTAGTGAATTGGGTAAATTACGATTTTTCGGGAAAATTTTCTGCATGTTCAACATAACTTTTATTTTTTCTTCACCGAATATGAATCGGAATCAGACCTAAATGGAGCACAACTTCGGTGGATCTCTGCCACGCTTTGGGACCAGAAATCATCCCGTCCTCGGTGCATTTTATGACGGTGTGACTGCACGCGGGGGCTAATAAGACCGCTGAAGAAGAGAGAAAAGAAATGGGATGGAAAACAAGGGACGAAATGTCACACAGTAGAAGCGTAAACATAACGAAATAACGATTTTTTTCGTTTTTATACATTTTTCGTTACAGATATTTTGAAAATTTCGTTAACTTTTTTCGTTACATTATTCAAAAATCATTCCGTTATTTTGTGACGTTACGCATAGCGTTTTCCAAAACTGCTTGATTGTTATATCTACTAAAAATGGCAAATACTTATTACAGGCTCGAGGGCTACATTAAATGGGGTCGCGGGCCATAGTTTGAAGAGCCCTGTTCTAGGATACGACTTGGTGCTCGCCATATTGAAAAGGTTGGTAACTCCTGGTCTACCATGGAGTAATGATGCCAATGCCATTTCCTAAAATCTCAGAGGTCATAGCTTTCCATGACGAGATGGTCCACGTGATTTGATGTCTTGTCCGAACCCTAACGCTTGATTTGAGGCTTGAGGTAGGTCTGGCTGAAAAAATGTCGAAAAGCAGATTTCCAAACGTACTGGACTAAGAACTAATTATCCAATCCGTAGACGCACAGAAACAATGAAGGCGGCATGAGGTCATTGAGGAAGCTTCTGGCGAGATTACCGTATAGAAATGGGGTCAGCCATATGTAGATTTCCTATAGAGAAAAGTGCAAGGAACGCATGGAAAGAAAACATTTCTACCAATTCAGATTCGCTTTCGTTTGCACGTGCTTGTGTAACGCCTGGGTGGCAAAATAAAACACGATCACAGGGCGCGAATTAAGAGTCGAATTTCTCTCCCAGGAAATAGGCGAAAGCTGGAAAAATATCTAACAGCACCTTCAAATTCGAAATTTATCAGGAAATTTTTGCCGTAAATCTATCGGTATGATGACTTGAAACACGTTATGAATTAAAACTAAAATAATTTGTTACTCATTGTTGTGAACAGAGAAAATGGATTTATTCAATTCCTAAAATGTAGTCAAATATATCGATAACCAGATAACTTTGTCTTTTTTTGGTAGAATCAAAATCCTAACTACAAGAATGTAACGAAACGGAGGATTTGATGTTTAGAATGGCAAGAATTTGTTTCTTTTTACTACGCGTTTATGTAGGACAGGTGTTATCATGTAATGTTATCAATTCAATATCTACCCCACGACTAAATTAATCCATCTTTGTTACTATAGGATGCATTATCGGAAAATCTCTCATCAAATTTAACGGAGACGTCACATTCAAGTAAACATATCCTGCAAATTGACCTGAAAAACAAGAGTATTTAAATCCTCGTTATTATCACAGCATCTATGAAAGATAAAGATGTCGTGTAGACAAGGTCCTTCAAGCATGGCGGAAAGGTTGGTTTTTAGAAAAAAAATAACCGCAATGTTGTTTTCTAAATGCCTTCAGGTGGAATGCTTTACCAGGTGCCCGACGGCAAAATTTCCCTTCTTTGTTTGCCAAGGATAGAAAGGTATCCTGAAATTTCTGCAATGTTTACGGTATAAATAAAACAGCAACATTTGCTGGTTATTTGTTACAGTTATCTAAAATTATTGCAACAACAGCAAAGGAACATCCAAAGCTATCAATGGATTTGCTTAATACCACGATCTGCAAATATAATTAACCTGTCATGCTATGAATAAGCGATAATCTATCCTCGATCTCATAGGATACTCTTTCGAATTATTCCGATCTCTAAGCGTGGCTCTTTGAGGTAGCTCTCTCTCTCCCTCCCTCCCTCTCTCTCTCTCTCCCTCTCTCTCCCTCTCTCTCCCTCTCTCTCCCAGCTCTCGCTTTCGAGGTTTTTCCAACGTCCGTACTCTATGAAGAGGAGTGAAAGTGGTTTCTGCGGCTGGACCAGGCTTTACAACCGCATCATAAGCGAAAATGTTTGCAGCTTTCCAAAGTTTTTTCTTTCCTTCTCCATTATTTACAGAAGTCATTTAAATGGCGACAAATGCGATTGTATCACGGAAGTAAAATTTTCGTCGGGAAACTTTTTATTTATTGCGCAATACCGGTAGCGAAAAAAAAGATTACGAAAGATGCGTGTTATTATAAACATATCACAATTAAAACGCCCGCAGCTTTAAGTTTAAGTTGACATACATTTTCAATGTTATGCACCAAATTTCAACATTCCCGTTTTGATACTATCATGGAATTAAATTTAATCCAGTCAATAAAATTTTAAGTGCATCATCATAATTGGGCAAAAATTTCTCTCGATGTTTAATAAATATAATCGTAAATAACAGTATAATAATCAGGGATATATAACATGTTCAGTTACAAAATAAATTCATGTATATCAAGATATTTTCGCATGTTGAATCATATCCAAAAAGTAAATATGCCGTATCAATATTTATATGCGAGTCGTTGACGCTACATAAAATACGTAGAGAAGATATGAGGCCTCGTTGATACCGGTTATTTTTTCGCCGCGGAAGAATGATTTGGGCACTTACGACCGAGATCAGGCATCTCCTGATGACCTACATTGAGCAATGCCAACTCCCAAGCCTTCCTTCTTGGTTTACAGAGGTCAAGCGCAGTTCGGAAATATTTTGCGGAATAAAAATTGATCTCTCGACGGTGAATTTTCTAGAATTTATCAATGAGAGACGAACGCCGGGAGAAAAACATATTTTTTGCCGCCAAAAATATTTGCAAAAGTATATTGAATATCTTGGAACTCTCTTCCAGGATTCTCATTGAATGAATGAATACCCATGAGAGAAAGTCTTCGTTTTTGTACAAAACCGCCTACGTCAAGGCTCTCCATGGGTTTACATACGAGGATGAACTATGGTAGGAATTCATGGTTGTCATCAGAAATCACAGTTTAATGGAGCCCTTTTTAACTCAAGATTGAGGAGAATTATCAGCTGAATAATCATGCGCAAGGAGAACGATCACGAAATTATCAACGACTTTTAACTTGGATTAGTGTTTTTGTTCTAACCTTTTCCATAGCGACCTTTGATGCGGGGGAGGGGAGGGGGCGTGAAGACTAAACGGCCGCTAATCTTCAAGCATTCCTCTGGGCCTCGCTCGAAACGATCGTTCAGAATCATGCGATATTCATAACACTCACTCGGCCCCCCACATCAAACGAATTGAAAACTTCTGTTATTATAGAAATACTAATATGGTACGAATAATATGTTTCATGATGAAACCTTTAACATTTTTAAGACTAAACATTTACTGTAACAGTAGTTCAAGAAAACAACTATTCAATTTTGCAAAAAATGGAGTGAGAACCTAGAAATTAAACAGTTAAAAGTAGAATGGCTAATCATTTAATTCTCGCACCTCAGTAGCATTCTGTTTGCCATGACTGTTATAAGACATTCAGCTACATTTAGTTCATTTCTAAGTTCCCTTTTACCTTTAAGTTTTAACGTGCAAATTAAACTTTCTTCCTTAAATTTTTGTGTACCATTCTATATTTTGATTTATCGTTGCACAGAAAAAGACGGCCATTCTGATATTATTATTTGGGTAAGAATAGTAATTAAAGGCGCAGTAAAATCATTGACCATACCGCACTCAACAGTGCCATGATTCTATGGCTATATATTCAGAAAAAGTAATCAATCAACTTCTCTTCATTATTCAGTTTACTGTAATTTTTCTCGCACGAATGAAAATAATGTCGAAAAATAGTGAAAAGCGCTTTGTAAAGAGACGTTTGAAACAATGGGAGAAAATATTTTCCAAGTGCTCACAGAATCTATTAAGGAACGCATCGACTCATCAGTATTATCGTTCAGCAACTCCGAAATTAAAATAAACGTTCTAACTTTTATTTATTTCGTATAGAGAATTCCATTACCCCTGACCAATCTCTTAACAAAACCGAAATCAACAATCCACAAACAACGAACGAATTTAATATTCCAATGCTTCATAATGTATTAACTCTTTAATGAGGCTACTTATTTGAACATCCGGCAATAAACCCCGATCAGTGGCCGCATATTAAAAATCAATTCATTTCCCTCAACTTAGATTCAATTCAGATTTAAATTTAACTGTCGGTAGCCGTACGTTTGGATCCTTCGGTCAGTTTCCTTTTCGAACCCTTGAATCACAAACTTCTGCTTTCAATGACCTCGGATCCCGCAAAGTTCTCCTTCTCCTCTCTCGAATGCACAAACGATATAACAGAAAAAAATCAATTCATTTAACCTTCCTCAATGCGGTCGCGTAGTCTCTGTAGGTTAAGGACGTCTAGCAGGTCGTCGATCCCTCCGCGGAGGTCGTCACCGTTGACCGGAGTCAAGGCCGCGCACCACAGGAACCACGAAAACACACAAATCGTCCGGTCCATGTCGGCGGAAAAAGGAGACGTCTTTTGGCTCCCACCGAACTAACAACCTCCCTCTTCGGCAGACCGATGGCTAGTGTGTTTGCACGCGTGGGGTACTTTCGTCAGGGGGAAAGCGCTTTCTCTCTTTCGATCTAATAGGACGACCACCGCCGACACAATATCCCGCCTCTTTCGGATCGTATGCACCAGAGAGCAACCTACATGGCTAGTGCCTTTCACAGATTGCATAACTTGTGTAAGAACTTTTCTCCTCCTTAGATGGATGAAGGTGGGACTTGCCAGCCATGCTCGAAAGGGCGGTGGGTCATACGTCGTACAATACGACCGCTTCGGTCGGGTGGTGACGTGTTTTCAACTTCGTGACCTTGTTGTTTTCGGAAAACCACTCGCGAACCCGCTCATTTGCCCGTGAACGTGGAAGGTTCACCCCGGGGACTCACTGGCCCAGTGTATACCTGTTCGGCTCGTTTTTGGTAACCCTCGTTTTTTTATACGAATAACCAGTCGAATTTTCTTCTTTACCGGTTTGAGATCCTTGGAAAAATCATTGTGTAACATAGGAATGGACCCGAGTGATGGGTTTAAAGCCTTTGCATGGTTGGGATTTAGCTGGGCGTAAAGCATTACTTCGAAAACGTTGCCAGTGAACATTAACGAGACTTAAATAAAAATAAGTCACTATGACTTTTATCTCGAGATAAATTAAGGGGGAGTAAGTATATAATTCTTCTAATTTATAGCACCTTTGTATGTTCCTTTTTAAAGTGGTCGCAATGACGGCCTAATCGAGGGCATCCCGCGGCTCGAACGCCCGATGGTGTAAATTCATGGGGAAAATGAAGGAGAAAAACTCTGATTGAGAGTCTTGGAAGTTGAAGGAGAAAAGGAAAAGCGCAATAAACCACGGCGTGGGATTAGAATGTTCTCTCCTGTCATACCGTTTGGTCCAACGCAACTCATGTCAGTGGTCCTTAATCATAAATTGCATCGATTGCATCATGGAAGTTTTTGCTTATAAACAGTTATTATGAAAACATATTTTATTGATATACTTCTGGTGACCAGATTTTCAAAATCTCAAAAGATGGCATCATTCAAAAATTAAGAAAAAATAACTTATCACGAAATTCGTCTATTTATTTATTTATATTTAAATTTACTATGAACGTTTTTTATCAATTCAATATTTGTTTCTATTGACTTACAAATATTACAGCATTTTTATCTAAATTATCTTTTATCATAGCCTGTGCAGCAACACATTCCAAAGGCATTTCAATGTTTTCACTGGTCCAAATATTATCGATGATTGAAAAAAATTTTCACTTTTGCATTTGTTCCTGGTAGGGCAAAACAAAATTCGATCATCAGCATCAGATTTGGATATGGTATGAGCTCCAAATCAAAATCAGCAAAGATTTCCATCCAGCGTTTTTCTGCTAAATATTAATTGGGTTCCACTCATTCAATTTTGCTACGTTATTACAGAATAAATTTAATAGTCCCGTTTCATCAAATAACTCGCTGTCATTTACACCAAAATTTTTTTATTATGAATTGTAATGCTCTGATAACATACATCTTCCCAATTGACTTGTTAAAAAATTGTCCACAGAAAATATGTATGTACCTATAGGTACATTCTTCCATGGGTGTTGCCCATTCTTCCAAGTACAACTTTAGTCATATTCCAACCAGACTGATGGTAGTACGTTTTTGTTTTGTTTGTTTAATACTTAAATACTTGAAATACTCAATCGTTGTCAGAATTAAAAAATCCGTGAAAGAGGACATTATTTTCAAAGATGACAAAATCTTCAAAAAGAGGACTGCCCTCTTGAAAAGAGGACATCTGGTCACCCTCAATATACTTAACATTAGAACATCAACGGGTAATCAATGAAACAATTCGTAAATCTGGTAAGTAGTACGTTCTTATGAAGTACATTGTCACGAGATTGCACATGATCTAAAGTAGTAGTTCCAAACCTTATCATTGGGGCAAGTACCAAGTCATTTTCCAGAATATCAAGTAAGCAATACGATTTCGTAAACATTGGAAATAATCGTGAATCGCGCGAAATTAAACGTAAAATTTATTATTAATTTGTTTGTACAGATTTGGATAGAAAATAATTCATGATTTAAATTTCTCACGCTCACGAGGAATATTTTGTGCGTCGTAGGAATGCAACCATGTCATGACTATTGAAGGTACCTTAAACAATTTTCAATTTTTGATACTTAGTGCTTATTCTGGGACATTCTATCAAAGAGCACGGCGATGCTCGCGAGGCCACACTTGGGACCCTTGATATAATGTGAATAGTGTAGGTCAGTGGTTGCCAACTTTGGGTGGGTGCAGCACCCTTTCAAAGATTAACGAGGTTTTTATATTTTTACATATGGGTATTGCAACCTTTGGACGCGTTCATTTATTGGTACTACACCATTATCAATTTATTGCAGGAAAAATGTTTGACCTAATTACCTATAAACACATCCAAATCGTTGATTTATTTGCTGAACGACGTTTTTCGCGGCACCCTTAAAAGTCAGCTACGGCACCCCAGCCTGCCGCGACTCTCAGTTCAGGACCCACTGCTGTAGGTGGTCAGATTTTGATTGCGGTACTCGGCTGCGATGCGGAATAATATCGACTCACTTGTATTTAAAGATGGTACATATTCGTCGTCGTGATCGATGAAGTCTCACTACTCCAGGAGTGCTGCTTACGGGATGACATTGCATTATTTCGTGGAGACGATCTTCAGGACTATTTTTACTAAGGGCAAGATTTTTTTGTGAGCGTGAAAAAAGTAATGAGCTACCAACGCCCAGGACCTGTTTTATAACCCGTTCTTAAAAGTCTCTTTCTATAGTTTCTCTTTCTTTCTCTCTCCCTCCCTCCATCTTTGCCTCGCGTTCACCGAACTATCCATTCCTTTCATTTCCTCTACTCTCTATTTCTTTTTCTATGAACTGAATTCCATACGATGACGCTATTCGCCACCTTTGTCCAGTGCCGTAACTAGAGTATGGCGAAGATGGCATTTGCCATAGGCGTCGCTTGTAAATGGCGCCAAACGTTTCCACAAAAAATGCCAAGAGTTTATTATCCCATAAGTAGGTATTAATTTATCGCCCAAGTGTTAAAATTATTTTAATAAAAACGCTAATATTCTTTATGAAAATGCAGCAAAAATCATATTCTACATACACATGGCGTTTCCTTGAAATTTTGCCATAGGCGCCATATGTCCCAGTTACGCCTCTGCCTTTGTCGTATTTTCAGTTCCCATGTACATATCTTGATTTAATCTCCGCATCAAGTTTTCAGCGCTCTATAATAGAGAAATTTTTCAGAAAAGCCTACGCATATTAATAATCAGCTTTAGAAACAAGGCATTCCGAGCATTTAAATCTCCACATTCAAAGCGTTTGATTGTAAAAAATATGCCGGATCGTGTACATTAAAAATATGAAATACGATGATTTTTACAAAGTAAGTGAAATTTCGGACAAATTTCTTTTTTAATTTTACATGTCATTTTAGTTTGACGGATCTGAGACTTTGGGCACGTCACACGAATAACTGAAAAACATGCGTATGTTGGCTCGCATCTGTGAATTTGACCCGCTATTGAAAAATTAACGAAAGTGTTTTTGCTCCACAAAATAAAAACTTTATCCCACGACCGTGATTCGCTGACCTTATACGTCATTATGGTAAGAGAAGCTCAAAAGTTAATGTTATAAAATGTATATTCTTTTATCGATGAAAGTCTACAACTATCACAAACTCTGGTTCTTTTATAGCGAATAGAATTTTTTTAGTGTTTATCTATTTATCTTTCAAGATGTCAACAATAATCGGATATTTGTCGTCAACATGCATGTACTTATGATTTTATTGAAGTACCAATTAAACCAATCTTACCTAACTGCACGCACAACTTTATATATACATGTGTGTGTGTGTGTGTGTGTGTATATATATATATATATATATATATATATATATATATATATATATATAATGATGGGTATGCATATGTTAAGATAAAATTTAAATAAAAAATTAAGGAAACCAACGTTTATATGCTCTAAATCACATAATTGAATGTTCCAGAAAGTAAAAATAGTTTTGGACATATAAAAGCTGCGTGAACGGTGAGCAACCTAAAATTTAAAAGTTGCGTTGCCAAGTAATTCCTGAAAGTTTGATAAAAAATGGAAAGTTTGTGAGTTATAAGCGTTTTTTTCACAGCCGATCGACAGCGTGACAGGATGATCTAGCTCGTCATATAGTAATATCATCGTATATATTTTTGAAGACATTTTGATTATGATATGTATAAATGCAGGCGATTAAGTTGGCGAGGTCAAATCCAGAGAAAGTTGGTGATAAAACCACGTCAATTGTATTTATCAAGATTATAGATCTCGCGATTTTTGGAGTGTGAACAAATTCCTTGCCTTAGTTGGAATCCATTTAGATAATATCAACGAGATCATCTTCAGCATTTATCTGCGCGTACACTAATGTTACGAGTTGGTATCTCGATTGTTCTCATTTAAAAATGCTGTAGTATTATGTCCTGCAATGTTTCCTGTTCCAAAAATATAACTTCATATCTGAATTATGTCTGAAATCCTGTTAACTCTCAAGCGCAGTCGAAAGGAGTGAAAGACGAGTTTTTGAATTGCGTTACATTGAGACATTGGATCGATTAAGTCATTTTTCAGATTTAAACATTTAATTGGCCGGAAAAGTAATCTCTGCACAAATATAATAGATTTCAGTCAGAGCCCTCCGGTTTCCAATGCATGACTGAATTAAAATATTACTGTTTACGATTTTCCTCATCGCTAATTTTCCAGTAAACGCAACCCTCGCAAACGGAAGGGATGTTCTGCAGAAGCGTCGTTAGTAATTTGAAAGATGCATACATAACGCCAAGCTCATCTCTCTAGAGCAGGGGTTCTTAACTTGGAATCCTTGGGGTAGATCCAGTGGGCCCGTGGTGGGTCCATGGATAATTTAGATAAACTAGAGTAGTTGCCGTAAAAATAACGGGATATATGAATAAATAATTAAATTAAAATTAAAACATTTCATTACCTTTCTGTCCTCCATTCTCTTTCATTTTTACTGGAGTCTTACGACAATGTATTACATAAATAAGGTAATAGTCCACTTGAGGATTTGGGAGGTCCGCAGGTCCTAAAAGGTTAAGAACCCCTGCTCTAGAGAATTAAATTAAAAGAAACCAGAAGTAAAGGTACTTGAAATTCCCTTTATCTTATAAAAAGATGCTGTATAAAAATTATATAAAATGTTATCTATTCTGATGTTTCAAGAGCACTGAATAGATCACTGTGTCGCATAGCCCATTGACGCCCATGAATTTTTGTACCATGAATTTTTCAGGTATATAAGTTACCATTTCAAGTAAACGTCAAAAAATAACTCAAGCATGGCAATTATTTTCTACAAGTCGCCACCAAAAAGATCAATGATCTTGCAAGTATCTCTTTTAACGAGTTTTATTATCAATAGTTTAAGGAAATAACCCCTCCAGCACACATTTACGTGACTGCTCTGGAGGGTATAGGTGTATTGAAAGCTTACGGTCTCTCAATGCGGGAACTGCCACGTGTTGTAGTGGAAGACGTTTAAGGGGAGGGAAAATGAAGAAGAAATGAATCGCCTGGGGATTCAGCTCGACAGTTTGACCAACTAACTAACCAACTAACTCTAACGCTTGGGGGCTAAATATTTAGCCACCGGAATTTTCTCATGCCCGCTTTCTTTTTCGGTCAGACTGTCCTTCCTTACAAATAAGGGCCACATATTTTGTTTCTTTACTAGGGTTTTGATCAAGTTTGAAGAATCAGGAATATTTGACCATACAATATTAGTAAAAGTCAAAAATGAATTATCATATTCCCTAACTTAGGAGTGGCAGGATCAGTATCCATGTTAATAATATATTAAATAAAAACTGAAAACAAAGTAACGAATACGAAAACGCAATATCAAAACGAAATAAATTAAAATAAGGAAAACCATATACACGAGACTAAAACAGCAATCAAAACTATGATAACAAACAACGATATCAACGATAAGTATTAACAAAGAAAACAATAGCTAACAATAAACTCAATAACAAACACTCGATAACCAAACAGCAATAAAAAACTACGATAACAAAACAACGGCAGTAAGAGCACACCGTGAAGTTGGCAACGAAGACACGTGGTGTCTCAGGAGAAAATGACAGAATTTTACCCTCTCTCCCGCGCAGCCCGCGTTTCGAGAATGGACTCTTCCAGACCAAAATGCGTCTCTGCGCATGGGCCATAAACTTTGAACAGAGTTTATCATTTGGGCCTATTAAGATAAAGCTATAGAGTAAGTAGACCCTTTTAGGATGTTCTAAAAACAAACTGACCTATTACATGTTGATCTTTAATGTTGCTACGTGAAATTCTTACACCATAATATCCAAGAGGTTTCCATAACCTCTCCAATCCAATTTCTACTCTCACTTTCGCGTGGTTTCCCCTATTTTCCCGAGTAACCTCTTATGCATGGTGGGCCGCATTGGTGGCAGTGAATCCTTCGTCGAACCTACTTAAAAATTGCCAATACTTCGGCGGACTGGGTTAAATCGGAAGTTGCCTAGAGATTCTTATGCGTGAAAATCGTCAAAATTAGTTTTTTATTTCAATATTAACAATCTTGAACTTAGAAATATCTCCGATAAAAGATCAAAAACAGGATTTAAAAGAATTTACTTGAATTGAGAAATATCTGCTAATGAAAATTTCTGCTGGTAAATACACAAAACTTAAATAAATATATGAGGTAAGGCGGAATGTGACCTAGATGGGAAGCAACGACTAGATTACGGATAGAGAGAGAGACGTACCTGGTAGATATGGCACCTATGGCAAAATTTTTGGAAACGATTTAATTGTGTATTATTTCCTGCGTTTAATTGAGCATATTAGTATTTTATTAAATATAAATTTAACGTTTGAGTATTAAATTAATATTTATTTATCGGAAAAAACTTTTGAGATGTTTTGAGGGAACATTTGGCGCCTTTTGACAGCGGCGCCAATGAACAATGCCACCCAAGGCCATATATATGGCCTTGACGCAACCTTAGCCATAGCCTAGTTACTCCGCTTAGTGGCTTAATCAAGAGTGGATATCCGTCACTCTTCGAATCTGGAGGGGGAGCGTGACAATATACACCACGCGATGCGGAAGAAGTTGGGCGCCCTCTGCAAAAATGACCAAGTTGGAGGTAATCCGAAAATAAAGCAAGGGGAGAAGGGACGGCAGACTACTTGTCTAAGGGTGGAAAGCCCTCGAAAGAAAAGTCCTTGTCTTCCAGTTTAGTGGTTGGTCGATGGGCTTGTAACCCATCATCGGAAGAAATAACTCGCAACGAACGCTATAGGAAATATGAAAAAACCTGACGAATTTCAATGAATGGGATACAGGCTACGAAAACAGACAATGCTAATTGAAACGCAACTTTCGGGGAACCAGTACAGAAAAAGCTAACGTCATTCGAAACGGTGGAAAAAAGGAGTGCCAAACCGGCCAATAACCCTCGCCACGAAGTGATAGGGAGGAGGAGAAGAATAAGAAGGGATAGAGAAATGGAATAGCGGAAGTTCTTCCCATCCACTGATTTGCAAGTACACCAACCACATCACTCACCTTAGGCACCATTCCACACCCAGCGATAGATCTGGTAATTTCCCGCCTCCAAGCCAAATTACTTTTTCCGCTACCTTTTTTGCCGCTTTTTCCTAAAAGAGTCGTTCATGTACTCGATTTGCCTGTCCGTCTGTCGATCATAATAATCATAATTCATCAAAAGTCTGCGTTTTTGCTTTCTCCATAGGTAGTATAGGGGAAAGTATTATTTTCATGAAAAAATCGAATTCGAGATTTCAACGGAAATACACGTTTTGAGGCCCCCTGATCACGTTTTGACCATTTTATCGATGGGGTGTCTGTGATAGGAATTTTGTGGTGCTATAACTCATAAACAATTGATCAGATCAACGCAAAATTTTATATTTGACATTTATATGGGAGGACAAGAGTTGATTAGTTTTTGGTTAAAATCGATCAAACGGTAGTAACACTTTTCTCTTGGTCTCTTTTTTGTTTTTAGCAATTTTTTACCATTAAAACTTCATATTTTTTAATAACATTAATTTTTTTAAATTGTAGAAAATGTTATTTTCTACAACTTCTATTTGAAAACGGGACATATCTAGTTTTGAAGAGACTAAAACCGGGACAAAATCGGGACGTTGTTTATAAAAGCTAACTTGTACTAATGGTGTACAGTTATTTTATTCTTTTATTGTAATTACAACATAAAGCTATTACTTGCTTTTGTGGCGGTGGGTTTTAGTACCAAACTCTGGAGTACCGAGTTCGAATCTCGTTACCAGTGAAGTACCTGAACCCTTCTTGGCCCGCCAAGTATTTCCTCGGGGGCCCCGGGAAAACTTGAATAATAACGGATGGTATCTGTCATCCGGTGCCATGGTTCTGAATGTGTTTAAAGTCATTGGGCAGTGATAGTTGCACGGTTCCGCCATATAAAATAACATGATTTCTTTAGTTCATTTGAATTGGAAGGGTAAAATTTAAGAAAGGATTGTTTGCAGAAAAGAATAATAGAAGAAAATATTGAGGGAAAAAGAGGAAGAGGAAGATAAAATATGATGACAGACCTAATGATGGGAAGGAATTATGAAGAGTTGAGGGAGGCGGCACAGGACCGGGCAACATGGAGAGAGCAGTTTAAATGAAACCTGTCCGAGGACAGATTCACCAAAGAAGAAGAAGAAGAAACGTATATAAATTAATCTATAATATAATAAAAATACTATGAAAATTGTAAATAAATGTGTTAATGATTAAAATCCTACAAAGATTAAGATGAGTGATTATTAATAAGAAAGAAAAGTGAAATAGTGATAGATCTAAAATACACCTAAATTACATGAGTAAACAAAAAATTAAAAGCATCTTAAAACGTCATATAAATGCCAAAAATGCTGAAAAAATGCATTTACTTAAATTCCATAAAAGTGAATGTGTATAAACTTAGAATTTAAAGTTGAAAATTCATAATCAAAAATTACAAGACGAATTATAAGATAAAGTTCGCGACTCTAACAATTCACGAATCAGTTTAGAAGATATTAGGCTGTTAATTTATTACTGGCTTGAGAGATATCTAAAAACTGCTAGGCGTGAATTGGATGGAGATCAATAAATAGTCGTTGAATGCTAGAATTTCTACAGAGAAGTTTGTATGGAGATTTTATTAATTTAAACAAGTGATCTCCCATAGTAGAATTTAGCCAAGTAAAGAACAAATACTATAACCACACCTACCTCTCAAATTCACAGCCACACGGAGCGTGTACCGAACTGATAATGAGATGGCGTAAATCAAATAATTGTAGACTGGTGTAAATTTCTGCAGAGAATTTTGAATGGAGATTTAATTAATTTAAACAAGCTGTCTCCCATAGTAGAATTTGGTCTAATAAAGCACAAATACTATAATTGCAGCTACCTCTCAAATTCACAGCCACACGGAGCGTGCACTGTACTGACAATGAGATGGGAAGAGTTTCTCGCTTAGTTCGGCTTCTAACACAGGGATTCAGCCAAGTGACAAACACTCAATAGTCAGTCAAGAGTCTTCGAGGATGCGTGGTGGAGGAAAAACTGTCGAACCACTATAAGAGTTGCTCGATGCTAAAGCGAGAACTACTATACTCCAATTCATAAGGGCGGCGACAAGGAGAACCCAGAAAATTACAGGCCGATTTCTTTAACTTCGATATCGTGTAAGATTCTCGAGCATATACTCGTTAGCAACATAATGCGATTTCTTGATAGTAATTTATTGTTAGATGATTGTCAGCACGGCTTCAGGAAAGGTAGGTCATGTGATACTCAGCTCGGTCTTTTTGTAAATTGTATACTGAGAAGCGGAGAAAAGAATACGCAGGTCGATGCCATCTTCTTAGATTTTAGGAAAGCCTTTGATAAGGTACCTCACAGGAAGTTAATAACGAAATTAGAAACCTTAGGCGTTAATTCTAAAATCGTTAGTTGGATCCGTGAATTTTTAAATCATAGGAAGCAGAAGGTTGTTATAGATGGGAAATCTTCGAACTTAGTGGAGGTTGTCTCTGGCGTTCCGCAGGGTAGTGTAATTGGTCCGTTATTATTTCTAATTTATATAAACGATATCAGCTCAGTAGTCAGAAGTAAAATTAGGCTTTTCGCGGACGACACCGTCATATATAGAGAAATAAGCAATCCGGAAGACCACCAGTATCTCCAAAATGACCTAGAAGCTATCTCTGCATGGTGTAAGGAATGGCCGTTAGAGATCAACCAAAAGAAAAGCTGCGTCATCAACTCCTGGAGAACCAAGAGTATCTCGTTGGATAATAATTATTCGTTGGACGGAGTAGAGATTCCAGTTTCAGACTCGATTAAATATCTCGGAGTCACGATCCATCGTGATCTCTCGTGGGACACCCACATTCGCCGATTGATAGGGCAGCTAGATTTGTAAAGAGGAATTACGATAGTAAACAAAGCGTAACATCATTAATAGAAAATCTGAAATGGACATCGTTAGAGGAACGTAGGCTGCAGGCTAGAATTAAACTAATGGAAAAATTTATGTCGGAGGGACTAGCGAATGAGGTATTAGGACTTATCAGAAGCCCGACGTGTATCGGAAGGCAGGACAGTGAGGATAAGATTCGCGAGATTGACTGTAGAACGGAGCGATATAGAGGATCGTTTTTCCCTAGGACGATAAGAGACCATAATAGGAAAAGATAACGTAGGAAAACTATGGACCCTTGGTGCACTGCACCCCCTGCCATCCACCAAAAAGGTGACTTGCGGGGTATAATGTAGATGTAGATGCATTTCTCGCTTCGGTCGACACAATTGATAACATTTGATACAATGTTTTAGATATACACATTTCTCGCTGCGTGTTTCTCCTTCTAGTGAACAGCGGGCCTAACCGAGACATTCCGGGACATTTCAGTGTCAGCCGGGGCAAATTTGCTAACCGGACGGGACACCGGGACAGACCCTTCAAACCGGGACTATCCCGGCCAAACCGGGACGTATGGTAAGCCTACTTATAGTAATTTGTACAGTATAATAAGATTTCTTTCATAAAAATGGGACTAAAATCAATGCTAATTATGATACTTGGTAACAAACTTGTTTGTGTGTAAAAAGCTTGCTTTTTTATTATTTTTGTTTTTTAATTTCTAAGTTTTTGTAACGCTGTATGTTATAAAAATTGTATTGATTTATAATTATTAATTTTTTTCCACCTCCGCTGAGCCTATCCGGAACAACTTTACGTAATGAAATACAGTCATTATCAAACTACATAACAGTGAGGTATTTGTACATAAATACAATACAGATATAAAAATGAATTATCGTAACCAACTTTTATAACGTTAATACCTTTAATGCATGAAAACATATTTAAGAGAAATTTACGCGAACGACGGGAAACGTCGAACTTTCACGTTTAGAGCGAATTTGTGCATCCACCGAAAATCTATGGTATGTGATATTTATATATATACGTCAATCTATGAAAATCTATGGCATATGATATGATATTTCATTCTTTTCGTCGTTCTTCGGTGAAAGTCCCGTGTTCGTGCGGAAATCTTGTTTCACCTGTATGAAGAATGAAAATGAATTTCTAAAAATGTCAATTATTATGCGTTCTTTGCACGAAGTGAACGCATATAGGGGAGGTCGATTCCATCCGTCCGCATGTTAAAACTCGGAAGCCTATGGACGTATTATGATGAAATTTGGTGTTGGGGAGTTTTGCTAAAATTAGTCGACCGATTTCAATTTTGGTCAAAATCTAACAATAATGATGAGCATTTTACATGAAGACCTACAATGTTCTTTTGTTTCAACTCGGAAACCGCTGGACGTATTTTGATGAAATATGGCATTGGGGAGTTTTGCTAAATTGGTCGACTGATTCCAATTTTGGTTGAAATCGGACAACAATTACGACCACTTTACATGATCTACATATAGTTGACAATGTTCCATTATTTCAACTTGGAAACCGCTGTATGTATTTTGATGAAATTTGGTATTGGAGAGTTTTGCTCAAATTGGTCGACTGATTCCAATTTTGGTTAAATCGGCCAACAATGACGACCACTTTACATGAAGACCTACATGCAGTTTACAAAGTTCCTTTGTTTCAACTCGGGAACCGCTTGACGCATTTTCCTGAAATTTGGTATTGGGGTATTTTGCTAAAATTGGTCGTCGGTTTCCAATTTTGGTTAAAATCGGACAGCAATTACGACCACTTTACATGACCTACAAATAGTAGACAATGTTCCATTGTTTCAACTCGGGGACCGCTTGATGTATTTTGATGAAAGACCTACATGTATTTTACAACGTATCTTGCTTGCTTCTCGTTAAATTCTCATCTTAGTGAAAAATATTGAGAGCATTGTGAAATCTCAAAGAACGCATTTGTAAACTCTGTGTACTCCGACATGGAGTAC
Source organism: Tanypteryx hageni (assembly GCA_028673005.1). Lineage (NCBI taxonomy): Eukaryota > Metazoa > Arthropoda > Insecta > Odonata > Petaluridae > Tanypteryx > Tanypteryx hageni. The sequence goes on from CM054116.1 coordinate 100,301,717, forward strand.
ACCTTTCCAATCTTGATAAGTATAACAATTACATATTTAACCTAAAGAAATTGATGCAGGAAGCAATGGGCATGCTTCAAATGTTGCCCTAAATCTAACTTGAGGCCACTTGTGGTTTATAAACAAAATTTTCTATGAGGATTACATATATCATATTGCACAACAAAATGTCTAGCAGAGGAGGTATTGGGAATAATTGAAGCACTAGCGTACATAGGTAAACACGATCGTGGCAATAAAATACGTGGGATATATTGTAGGACAGAACGCTATCAGAGGACAATACAAGATCACAACAGGAGATTCAAACCCGCGGAAGAAAATTTTTAAGTTGGCTTTGGTGCGTTACACCCTCTCCCACCTTCCGATTTGGTGAATTATAGGGTAACTTGTAGACGTAGAAATTGAAGCATGTTTATCGAATATTAATAAAAATTACGAATAACACAAATGTTCAGATTCTTAGGCTTTGATGAAACATGCATTGGGATGACTGCTTCCAGAAGATCTACCCATCCACCAAATCTCTTTTGGGCGTTAATGTAGCTGTGGCTCAAATCGTTGGTTTGATAGGCATTTTGGTAGCTGAGCTAAGCCGTCATCCTCAGTAGTGACAAAAATCGGTGTCTAGTTTTAAATTTTGGTTAGAATATAGTGTGTGAGTGCCATTCGACGGAGTTTGTATGTTTCTGCGTGTGTTTTGACTTAGGTCCTGCGATGGTGTTTACCAGCAACCTGCAGCGTAAATACGAATATTCTCTTCCTGTTTAGGTTGAAGGAGTTTCTGTTTATTTACTCATGACGAAAAGGAAAGTGTCCTTAAAGGCCTTCTCAAACCGAGGCTGTACGCGGTAGCGGTAACGGGACGCGGTATAACACTCATAAGGTTTTCAATGGTAGCGCTCACACAGATGGCGGGATACCGCCGCGGGACGGCGGGACTGTTGCGGTATATTTCCGTACCGCCGCATGCACAAATCTTCCACGTACCGCATAGTCGTGAAGCAACCTCCTCTCTCTTGGCATCTTGTTTAGTGGTATCTACTACCCAAAATGTCTGCTACCACCGACTTTACAAAGCATATTATACTCGTCCTAAAATAAATACATCAAACGATGAAGAAAACGTCAAATAAAAATTTCTCTAAAATGAACGGAGAGCTTCTCAGAAGCGCGCAATGTGATTCTCACCCACCAGCCCTAAGTGGGCTGAGCGAGACTGAAGATCCCGCGGATCCCCTAGTTATGTAGGTAATAATTAAAATGCATAGTAATAGATAACACAATGTAACACAATTTTTGTTCCTGGGTAGTAAGTGTTATTTCCTAATTGCTTATGCCTAAAAAGTATAGAAAATGGCTATTATTCCCCTCAAACTTTGCTTTTGTGGCCAGGACAGTGATATTTTGAAATTTACCTATTTCCAATGAGAAAACGGGCGAATTTGCGTCTTTTCGTTCACATAAAGTCAGTATTTATACTAAAGTTATACAAAAGTGACCACAAAAGATTTAGAAGTGGGTAGTTGTATACTGTAAATCACTTTCACGAATCAGCCCTCAAATTTAGTCTCCCATCATGTTCTCGTTATACTGTCCTTGGTAGCGGCGTTCAAAGTCCAGTATATCGTGGTGGAAGCGCTCGCCTTGCTCCACCGAGTATGCTCCCATGTTCTCCTCGAATTTATCAAGATGAGCATCAAGGAGATGGACTTTGAGGGGACATACTGCAGCCCATTGTGCCGTAGTTCTTCACCAAAGTCTCAACCAGCTCCACGTAGTTTTCGGCCTTGTGATTGCCCAGGAAGCCCAGAACCACTGCGATAAAGCTGTTCCAAGGCGCTTTCTCCTTCCTAGTGAGCTTCTTGAGGAATTCCTTGCACTCCAGGATCTTCTTTATCTGTGGTCCGACGAAGACACCGGATTTGACCTTTGCCTCAGACAGCTTAGGGAAGAAGTCTTTAAGGTACTTGAAGGCTGCCGACTCCTTATCTAGAGCTGTGACAAATTGTTTCATAAGGCCCAATTTGATGTGCATTGGTGGCATCAGTACCTTCCGGGGGTCCACCAGTGGCTCCCACTTGACGTTGTTCCTCCCCGCAGAGAACTCGGTCTGCTGTGGCCAGTCCCGCCTGTGGTAATGCGACTTGGTGTCCCTGCTGTCCCAAAGGCAAAGATAGCAGGGAAACTTGGTAAAACCGCCTTGGAGACTCATCAGGAATGCCACCATTTTGAAGTCTCCGATGACCTCCCAGCCGTCCTCGTCATACTTCAAGGCGTCCAGCATGGTCTTGATGCTGTGGTAATCCTCTTTGAGGTGCATTGAGTGAGCCAGGGGAAGAGACGGGTACTTGTTCCCATTATGAAGCAGCACGGCTTTGAGGCTCCTGAATGAGCTGTCAATGAAGAGGCGCCACTCGTTCGGGTTACAGGCGATTCCGATTGCCTCGAACAGACTGGTCACATTATGGCAGAAGCAGAGCCCATCTTGACGGGTAAAGAAGCTGGAGAAAGCTTGGTGACGCTTCCTATGATCTACGACTTGCACACTTCCATCCAACAAGTTCCACTGCTTGAGCCTAGACGTCAAAAGCTCGGCATTGGACTTGGTGAACCAAGATCTCTAATCAAGCCGTTGAGGTCTTTTTGGTTGGGGTAGTATGGGTTTCTCTCCTCAGCTCCACCTCTGAAATTGTCATCTGGATCTACGTCTTCCTCGCTCTCTAACTTGCTGCTCTCTTCTGAAGACGGCTGCTCTCTCTCCGGAGGAGTGGGTACGGGGAGCTCAGGGCAGTGTGGCACCGGGGCGATGGATAAAGGAAGGTCCGGATACGCGATAGCAGGTGCATTCTTGCCAGTCCGACGTTTGGAAGGGTCCACCATGCAGAAGTAGCAGTTGCTTGAGTGGTCAGTGGGTTACCGCCAAATTGTTGGGATAGCGAACTTCATGGCTGTCTTTTCCCCTCTGTACCATCCTACAAAAGAACAAAGTAAAATTGTAATAATGAAAAAATAGTGCAAAGCAAAGTTTGTGGGGAATAATAGCCTTTATATACTTTTGAGGCATAAGCAATTAGGAAATAACACTTACTACCCAGGAACAAAAAATAAATTAAAATTTGTTACACAGTGTAATTTGCCGAGCGAAACGAGGTCTCTCCTGTTGAGTCCCTGTGCAATTTGCCTGATTGTTCCACGATAACTGCTGTTTCGGTTGTCTGATTTTCACCAAACTTCGTGTGCATGTACAAATAACGTAAGAGTCGCTTGTCTATAGTTTTTATAGAATACCACCTTTATAGTTCCTGCGTAATTGGCGCTAATTTCCAAATCTTATCCAATCAAAACGAAATTTGGTGTATATACAGAAAACATCAAACGATGAAGAAAACGTCAAATAAAAGTTTCTCTTAAATGTACTGGGAGCCTCCCAGAGACTCGCAATTTACGTTCGTACGGTCTCTCCTGTTGCGTCCCTATGCACTTTGTCTTTTTATTTTTAGGCGCTCTTTACTAGGAAAGCTGTAATAACGGAACGCGTTATGGGCACGTCTGGTCCATCCGTCCGTCGTAGCTTTCATCTCCTAAACCGCCGGACGGATTTTAATTAAATTAAGTATGAGTGATCGTTATTAAAATTTATCGCCCAATTGTGGTTTGAACTGAATCCATCGATTAGAACTTCCACTTTACATAATTACTTTAATTAACTTATACTCGTTAAATGTTATCCGTCAAGCAACAACGAAATACCAAATTTTCTCTCCCTAGCTCTTATATGATATGTAAGATATAGATTAAAAAATTTATTTGGATAGAGAACAATATTTGCTACAAGTCCACGAGACTACATACTTACGAGTTATAGTTTCGGAGATAGAAATTCTAGAAAATCCCGCGACAAACATCGCATATTATGTTTAGATCGATCTCTAAGGCGGTTCTCTTGGCAAACAATAATTAAAAATCCATATATTTCTCTTCCATGCTCTTATATGATCTGTGAGGTATAGATTAAAAAATTTATTTGGAGAACAACATTTACTACAAGATAGTCCCCGAGACCATATAATTTGAGAATCGCCCAATCTTTCGATACCGTTTTATACGTATTTCCCATTAAGAACGCCTTTGAAATCTCTGTGTATTCCATTTATGGAATATAATTTTCCATCTTATTTGTTCAAACGAAATTCGGTAAACAGATGGAACACATTGAATGATATAGAATAATTTAGAAGAATTGAAGATGAAAATGAGAAATATTTTACTGCTGAGGGCAGCGCTTTCAATTCTATTCAAATTTTACCTCCCCACTGTATGAAGTGCAGGAGAACTATGGAGACGATAATAATATTGAATATGTGATTTTCCCCAACCAGCCCTAAGTGGCCTGAACGAGGCCAAACATCCCGCAGATCCTCTAATAAATAAATAAGGACCTGTAACCAGGGGCGGCCCGAGGAATTTTGGCGCCCCGGGCGAGATATCACTCTGGTGCCCCCCTCCGTTAATGATTGTTGAGGTAATTACAAAGTACATGTTAATTTATTCGTCGCTATATAAAAGATATTGATAAGGAAATGTTAAAAGGAATGCTGTCAAGATTCTATCCTGTTCTTCGATATAAAATGATATCCAATATTTATTCACTTGCAAGTAATGCATAGATAAATGATCGGGATAGCGCCCCCAAAACTTTGGCGCCCCGGGCAGCCATCCGGCTCGCCCGTAGCTCGGGCCGGCCCTGCCTGTTACGGTCCTCTTCCTCTTTTCTATGAATAACTTAAGATTGTTATATTGATCAAGTAACTTCTCGACATCAATAATAGTTTCCTTTTCCTTGAGATAACTCAAACACGGTATCATATCTTCATATCTGAAATTTTTGTTCTTTAATTCCTCAAATTGATTTATTCACTTTTCTAAATAAAGAATGCATTATTGATAAACAAGCTGCGTTTATTCAACAAAACTCCGACATTCTTCACCCATACCCTTTGCCTGTAACGTCTCAATAATTTTCCTAACTGATAATGGCAAAACATTTTCCCGAATCCTTATTTTTAAAGAAACTAATGATGTTTTAAGCAAAGCGACAATTTCTAACACAGAGTTATTCTCTCTTTCTACTGCCTCATTTTTTTTGGAAAGCAGACGTAAGCGAGACCAAGAAACGAAGGTACAGTTCAGAAATTTCACTTTCAAAAAAGGTTTTTATTAGTATTGGCGGTCAAGTAAGGGGCAGGAAGTACTGTTTTAGAGCAGGAAACAATTTCAGTAGTCTTTCTAAAGCTGGTGCTAAACTAATTCATCTGGTCTTACATTAGTTGAAGATAACGGTGGTTGATAGTTAATTTCTATGAATTCACATATTTCTTTCAATGCCTTAGTTCGAACAGTTTATACAGAAAAATAATTTATTATCTTGAAAACGAGAGATTCCACATCAATTTTTAACACATCTATACCATGTTGAATACAGTTGTGGAGAATATGAGCAGAACACCAGATACCAATAATTTCAGCATTTCCCTAAGACATGAGAAAACATTGCTTCCCTTCTTTCTATTCACCCCTCCAAAATTTACGTTTGCATTGTCACCTGTAAAGGAAACACACTTCAAAGATAAACCAAATCTCTCCAGAGTCGTCAACACATACTCTGATATGGTCTTCGAGGTTTCATCGGGAGTAGCAGTTAATTGAAGTACTTTTGTTTGTATTCCACCCTCTTTCCAATCAAAATACTGCACAAGGATTCGGAACTTTGAAATACCAAGGTCCAAAAAGGGGGGACTATTTTGGTCCATACTTCACTTGTATGTTTTCACTACATATTATAGACATTAATGAAATAAAACACTATCTATTTATTAATCACAAAACGTTCATTTTATTTCAAAATTGCTCAGACAGACCCCTATAGATTACTAAAGGTGCATCCCGGGGCTTTGCTGCTCGGCAATCCCAATTGGCTAAGCCAAAGCAATGTGGACATATATTAATCACAGTTTATCGATATTTGTCGGTAAATATCTAAAGAATGGAGGTGGCCTACCCAAGGATAAAGAGTGTTTTCTTGGGAAAATTAAAGCCTGCCTCCCTTTTCCCTCCTCATTTTTGAGAATTTTATTTTCTAAAAGACTAAACGAATCGCTTATTAAAACCAAAAAATCGATATAAACGGTTCACTTCAGAACGATTTTTCAAAGACAAATCAAGTGCCTCATTTGAAAATTAACGCTGGGAGTATACATATTATTTACAAAGTAACGTTTCATCGTTACTTTAAAAAAAAAGAAGCGCGGTGCACTTAGAAGTTAAACGATATGGCAAGGACAGAAAGTGAGTGTTTCATTTCAAAATCAACATTGCGCGCACACAGCTTTGTTACAAATAAACTTTATATCTATGAATACAAGAAGCGCTCCGGTAGAGTAGGCCACGAGACGCTAACTTACGCAGCTGTTCGCCATTAAAAGTTAATCGCTTCTACAGTTTATATGTTTTTATCATGGCAGCCCATAAAATTCCTACAGCTGATTTACCTATTCAAGAGTTCCAAATGAAGAAGCAAAAGAAGAAGATAACACTCGATACATGCGCAGAATTGTCGTATGTGTGACAAGGGAGTCACAGTCTCACTTCCTAGAAAAAGCCGGACAAAAATCCTAAAATTTGAAATTCCGGTAGGACATGTCCTCCTTTTGCCGGACGTCTGGTAACCCTATATCTTACAAATGTAAAATACGAGGAAAAGAGAGGGTTGAAAACAGTTGTGTTACAATATATGCCCCGTTATCAATGAGATCTACGGCGTCACAACAATTACTTAGAAGCGCTAAAGGAGCCAAAAAGATACATTGTTCGTGCTCAAAAAGATGCCGCTACCAATAGTCCGATAACTTTGAACGTGCCTTGGTGTATATGGAAACATAGTAAACAGCAGGAGGGAGGGCATTCCTTGGACCTCCTTACCCCGTGAATATAACGGGAGGAAGTGTGATATGGTTCGAGCTAGGAAAAAACGGAGAAGTGGGCAAATTTAAGAGAATTGGAAAAGAACGAAATAACCGCGAATGACCCCATGGACAATATTTTACAACCACTCAGCCCAGAGATCGCGTCTATTAAACGCTCGGAGGCCGCCAACGCACGGGCGTGGTTAAATAGCTTTATTAAACGAAAAAGCAACTGAGGCCGACGCAGCATCACTCGGCGGCCCCGGCATCGTCGCGTCGGCCCAGTCCGCTCTGGGGGCTGCCGCCGCATGGCGCCCTAAGGCTTTCTTTATTTTCCTACCTACACCAGGCATGTATTTCGGTTCTTTTAAGCCGCTACTTGGCTCCTTTCGTTAATACGTGCGTAGGAACACCTTAAGACTATAGATAATTCACTCAATGTTATAAAATTGTGACATTTAGGCTGGGCGCACATTGATGGAGCAAAACACCTTAAAGCAAAAACGTTTTATCTTTATCGTGCTCGTGACAGCTTTTTATATGTATTTATTAGGACCGACGCACATTGGTTAGTCAAAAAGCAAAAACGCTTTAAAACACAATAGAGCACCATCATGCACGTTTATTAAAAAGACAAAAGTGCTTTCAAGCACAATAAACCACAATCGAGCATGCTCGACGTGGAACAGGTATCTTTGTTTTACATGAAAACCTTTCACTCTGCGCATGCGCGAGTTTCATATCAGCTTGCTAGTTTCGTTTTAACAAGTAGATACTCGCTCTGATTTTACTTTTTAGTAGAACAAATGAGGTACATGTAGTGATATCGTAATGTGGACGCTGGTTTGTGTGTTTGTTGTATTGTGTAGAACATGGAATTGGATGTCGAAAAACTTAAAACTTCTTTTCATCTGCACGTAGTTCACAAATTAAGGATTGAAGCGTATTATCAGGTGTCCACTTCTTGTTTATTGGGTGTACCCACAAATTTCTCCCGTCCTTACGTCTTTGCGAAATTAACTGAAACCAACCCCACATTATTTATCTATTTTGTTTTGTCAAGCAGCGTTTTCGCTTCATGCAAAAACTTTTTGCAGCGCTTTAAAACGAAAATGATTTCGCTTCAAGATAAAACGTTTTTGCTTTAAGGTGTTTTGCTCCATCAGTGTGCGCCCAGCCTCAGAGAAAAAGACAAGATTTGCATTCCCGCCATTGATGTTTCCACGAATTACACTCCAATATGAAACGTTACAGGCAAAATGGCGGTTACTTTAAACCGACACGTCCCCGATTCGCTCTGTACGTTTATAAACGTATCCTGAAGTAAATGCAGTGACCGGCCGGGGAGGCCGCCCGCGTGCACGCACGCACAGCACACCTGCCAGAACCGGCCCTGCCCCTACTTCCATGGGTAGCTTAGCGTACATTTTAATGTCACTGGACGCCATATAGTGATTTTTAGATACATATGGCTTATGTGATATTATTTGTGACACCAGGCTCTACGTTTATATTCATTTCGAAATAGTAGAAAGCTCTTAAATCTCTTGAGCTTTCGTTGGAGAATGATAGCTTTTTCTCAACGGTGTGTGAACAGAAGAGTGTGATATTTGAAGATAGGATTCGTTCAGCGAAAAAAATTTCTTTTTGAAGCTGAGGAGATAATCGTTCATGCAGAGGAAAACCGCACATTTGTAGTGTTTATTTTCTTTATTTAATCGAGTAGGTATTTCATATAACGTGTTTCAGTTTCAACTCGAAAATTCTTTTATTGCTTTCCGCTCTTAAGTCCTAAATTGTTTCGAGTTTTAACACTATTGAATGTTCACTCATTTTTGAAGAGTGAGTTTATAGTAATGTAGTCCTGTATTCGGTCCTTATATCGAGTCCACATAAATGTATCGATTTATGTGCACAAGATAACTTTTGAATACGAAAGGATTCCTTTATTTAGAAGAACGAGGATCGGCGGAATGGCAGAAGGATCATTTTGTCGTAAGCCCGGCGCCAGTGTTTTTGTATTTGCAAGATTCTTTATTTGTTAATTATATCCTTATAGAAGATAATGTAGACTGGTTTTACCAGTGGAAATTATTCTTGTCAACAACTTTCCAAATAATTGTGTGTATATAGGTAGGCCCTATCACAGGGGGGGGGGAGGTCAGCCGGGGCATTTGGCCCGGGTCTGAGGGAGGGAAAGGCGGCAGGAGTAGACGGGATACCTGTGGAACTGTTCAAGTGTCTGCAAGACGAAGGCATTGAAGAGGTGACCAACTTGTGCAATGCATTATATGAGAGTGGGGAGTGGCCGGAGGAGTTCGTCAGGATGGAAATGATACCACTACCTAAAAAGAAAGAGGCAAAGAAGTGCGGGGAGCATAGAACTATTAGTCTGATAGCTCACGCGGCCAAGATAATGTTGAGAGTGATGAATAGAAGGTTGACGAGGGTAATGGAAGAGAATGTAGCAGAAGAACAATTTGGATTTAGGAAAGGAATGGGTACGAGGGATGCCATAGGGGTGGTAAGGACGATTGGAGAAAGGTATTTAGAACGGGACAAGGGTATCAGTCTGTGCTTTGTGGACTTGGAGAAGGCTTTCGACTGTGTGAGGTGGGAAAGAATGATGGAGATATTGACGGTGAAGAAAGTAGATTGGAGAGACAGAAGGTTGATAAGGAATCTATACATGAGACAGGAGGCGGCCATGAGCATAGGGGAAAGCAGGACGGAGTGGTTCGAGATTGGGAGAGGAGTTAGACAGGGCTGCTGTTTGTCACCAACCCTGTTTAACATCTATACTGAAGAAATGATACAGGAGTGTTGGGAGACGAGCACAGGAGTAAGCGTTGGAGGAAGAATTACATCGTCAATTAGGTTTGCTGACGACATGATACTGTTTGCTGAAAGGACGGAAGACTTGAGGTAGATGCTACAGAATCTGGTGAGCGTGGAAGACAGATATGGGTTGAGAATAAATGGAAAGAAAACGAACGTAATGAGAATAGGGGGCGAGGAAAGGATGGAAGTGCAGGTGGGGGGGGAGGATAGAGCAGGTGGAACAGTACAGGTATCTTGGTACGTTGTTGACAGAGGACTGGAAATGTGAGAAGGAAATTAAGATGAGAATAGGTTTGGCAAAGGAAGCTATTTAACAGCAAGATGGATTTGGGATTGAGGAAGAGATTGGTAAAGTGTTATGTTTGGAGTGTGATGCTATATGGGTGGGAGACATGGACATTGAAGAAGAGAGACAGGGAGAGGGTGGAGGCATATGAAATGTGGGTGTGGAGGAGGATGCTGAAGGTTAAATGGACTGGCAGAATTACAAATGTGGAAGTGCTAAGAAGAGTAGAAGAGGAAAGGAGTTTGATGGACACGATAGTGACTAGGAAAAAGAAATGCATAGGACATGTTTTGAGAAGAGAGGGATTACTGAAGGATGTTATCGAAGGAACGGTGGAGGGAATAAAGAAAAGAGGAAGAAGAAGAATTAAAATGTTGGATATTCTAAGGGAGGGAGGATGGTATGGGGAGATGAAGAGAAGGGCACAGGATAGAAAAAGGTGGAGGAGGAGCACCTGAACCTGCAGATATGCAGACCACTATTTATTTTTTTTATTATTATCATTTAGCAGATAATATTCGTTGTTTGCCACTATAATGTTTGACAGTGCATGCAACCAAACGTACACAATTATTGGATTAATTATTATAGTATGACTGAACGGGTTCTGGTAAGTTATCAATTTTATTTTCGATTAACTAAAAAGAATGATAAATTGTAAAAAGCTTGAGATTTTTTGTTTCCTTGAAAAGAGGGAGAAAAAAGTATAGGAAATTTAAATTTTCTTATAAAATATGAAATCCAAATCACGATTTTAAGGTCTTGGTGGACGAGTTCAAATGCGAATACAGTAAACCACCGATTCAAAGGACATCTATTTAACGGACTTTGGATTTAACGAACAAAATGTTGTTAAGGTCAATAACGGACGAAGTACGTCTTTTAGTTAATAGGACAGGAAAATATTCTCCGATTTACAACAGTTAAACGTTATTGGCAAGCCTCGGTTTACGCAATTCAAACATCTCTTTTTTATAAACTTTCAGTGGTTGCGCGAACAAATGTTTAAATTGTTTCTATTTTATTACTATGCAATCGAGGGCTGTATAAACTTCAGTACTTTAGTTTTTTGTTATTGTGAAGCTATCAGTATTCTCCCTGCTTACATGAGGGGATCACACGTTAGCTTTTTTCACTTGTTCGGACTGAGAGACCGTACGAGACCACTTACGTTACATTGTATTGGACTGCGAGACCACGCGCGGCCATTTATTGGATTCCGGAGTTTACTATAAAACCACGGGGATTGAGTTTCCGGAGAGCTTGCGCACAACAACAACCCAGTGCGAGTACATATGCCCGTGCACACGAGAAGACTGATTTCGGTAGCTGGTCAAACGAGACCGGCACCAGCAAGATCTGCATTGGGCTATCCCTGTGACTCCACAAATCTCCGGAATGGCGGCATCGTCTCCTCGCCAATCACCACGCCAATCCCCTACCAGACACGGTCGCACGTCTCCATCTATGTTTTCCGACGATCCCAGAATCAGCGCAATTGCGGAAAAAGTCGAGACGCTTACACAACAGTCCGCCGGTAACCAGTCCGCGATTCTGCGACTGCCTCACCCCCGACATGGGCCTCTCTTAGGTCAGCTGAAGCCCCGGTACACGACATCCCGCCGGATTCTGAAGTTTTGCAGCTAGCCCTTGTGGTCAAGTCATCTATAGCGGCAAATCGCTTTCGGCCCCGGGATCAACACGAAGCGTCAACTTTGCTGAACATCGCAGCCTCATGGGACCAGTTGCTAATTGCTGTTAAGGCTTTCATTTACGCCAGACTTCGCATCCTAGGAAAGGCATCCCGCCATTGGTGGTCAACAGCATCACAGCTTGGTTCGTCACACGATTAAGATGTCTTTCCTCCCTTCCAACCTCAGGCCCAGAGAAAAGCCGCAAGTGCTCGTGGTCAACCAATCAGCGCCGCGCCGCTCCGGACAACTGTCACGACCTCCTTCTCAGCCCACCAGAGGACGCGGCCGAGGACGCCCCGGACCTCGCGAGGAGACGATGCAGCCATTCCGGAGACTTGTGGAGTCACAGGGATAGCCCAATGCAGATCTTGCTGGTGCCGGTCTCGTTTGACCAGCTACCGAAATCAGTCTTCTCGTGTGCACGGGCATATGTACTCGCACTGGGTTGTTGTTGGGCGCACGCTCCCCGGAAACCCAATCCCCGACAATCTGGCTCACCATTCGGCTAATAAATTTTTTTTTGAACAAGCAGGTAATTACATTTTCACTTTAAATTGCCTATTATTTTCATTTATACTACATACGTACTTACCAATAAAACATTTTTCGAAACATCTGTCAGGGAGAATGGATTACGAATCACAACAGGAGAGATTGCGGCAAATGCTACGGTGTGGAGAGTACGATGACAAGGAAGAAACGGATGAGGAAGACGTTGTCGAAGAACGAATTGAAGATAGCGATACTGAATAGGAATTAGAATATGGTGGTGAGAGTGGCATTGGATGTGGGTCTGTGTTTTGGGGAAAAGATAAAACGACAAAGTGGAAAAAACTCTTCCGCCGCAAAATGTGAGAACTCGGTCTATAATACTGTGAAACATCTTCCTGCTGTTAGGGGATTTGCTCACGCGCTCAAGAAACCTCTTGAGACATGGAAATTATTCTTTAGTGAGGATATTATAAAATTAAAAGTCGAGTGTATAAACAAGTTCATTGATTCGATTTCTGAGTATTTTCATGAGAAAGAGATGCAAGTCACACCGACGAAATAGAAATACAAGTTCTATTGGGTTTACTTTTATTTTCAAGTGTTTGCAAAAGTAGCCACGTAAATGCAGAGAAGTTATTCAAAACAAACGGGTCTCCTCCTGAAATATTTCGATTAACTCTGTCATTGAAACTATTTAGATTTCTATTTAGATGTATCCGCTTTTACGACAAGGAGACACGATGTTTATTTGATAAAATCAATGAATCTTTCAAAAAACACTACAGTTTATCCGAGTTGGTTACGATAGATGAAAAATTAAGAGGGGTTTAGAGGGAAATGCGGTTTTCGGGGGTACATCCCCAGAAAATCGAATAAAATTTACGCAGTATCTGATGCTAAAATGTAGTATACCAGTAACTTGGAGGTATATGTTGGAGCCCAGCCAGATGGTCCATGCGCTGCCAATAACAGCGTTCTTTCCGTGGTAGAGCGTTCGTGCGTACCGATTTACAACTCTGGTAAGAATGTTACTACCGATAATTGGTTTAGTATTGATTTAGCTGAATTGTTGTTGAAAAAATATAATTTATCGAAGAGCAACTCGACAATGGCCAATTGTGATTTTTAACAGTTTAATGAATGTTAGTGACATCAACTCTTTTGTATTATTTAAGGCCAATAATCAGCAGAAAATTATTTTGAGAAGGATTTTTTTTAATCAAGCCTTTGCCTTAATATCGAAACATTTGAAAATACGCGCGTCATCAACAAATTTACCGAAACTATTACGGAGTAGACTGAAAGAAATTTGTAAAATTGATGAAGAAGAAATTAAATCCGAGCAGGAAAAAGGATTATCTGGTCGTTGCCGATATTGTAATTCAAAGAAAACCAGGAAAACTAGATACCATTGTAAATTTTGCAAATTTTTTTGTTTTGAACTTGCAGTAAAGGTTTGCCGCGAATGTTACCAAAAATTGTAAACCTTTATTTGTGATTACAATTTAGTGTTTATTTGCATTGTCTATCACACTTCGGAAGATTAATAGTCTAAAATTTTTAATTGAAAACATTTTTAGAAGTGAAATATTTTTAGAGTATTCTTGAATATTTTGTTTTGGTTGAAAATTTGCGAATAAAAATGTTTTTTTCCAGTATGTTTTTCTTTGATGTGAAAACGGAACGAATAATTACCTCTGATAACCGCAAAATCGTTATTTTTATCTTGTTTTCTGTTCAACGGTCTCACAGGCCGATGAGAAAGTTGGTGTTATCTCATGTACGCGACCACTGAAAGGTTAAGAATAATGCCAGTTCTAAATTTGAGCCGCGATGTTTTTTTTTAGAGTATGCCATCAAAATGATGAGACATATTTATCCAAGTCTTTAGCGATCCTTACGTGAAAATATAGTTTATTTCATGGCTAGTAGAGAAAACCAATTCAGATATATTTGATGCAATATTTATGGTGTTTTTAATGTTAACGTATTTTCTTCAAAAATAAAAAAAACGTTTTTAAAGGAACAGTGTAATAACATTGTTTTAAATTCAGTTTTATAATGCATCTTCAGCGAAAGCTGTATTTTATGCAGTAATCATCATTGCCATTAACAAAGGATAATTTCTAATGCCGGCACGCATGCGCTTTTGGTATAAAAGAATTCCATTAGCCAATTAACGGACATTCAGATTTAAAGGACATTCGGATTTTACGGATAACCCTTCCCCCTTTTTTCCATTAAATCGAGGGTTTACTGAATGTTAATACTGACAATAGATTTATTGTAAGCTAGAACATTTTCATCTAAAGTATTTCGTAGTTTAATTTAATTGGGTCTTGTTTTATGGTTTTTTAAAATTGGTTTTTATTTAATAAGAATAAGAAATAAATTTACACGAATTGTATTTTAAATATCTTCTTGTAAAGCTATGAATTGATTATTTCAGATTTTAAGCGGCTGCATTAACTATGAAGAGACGTTTTGAAAGTAGCGCAAGCAAGAGAAAACGTAAACAAGCAAGCGAAGCAGCAATTAAAGAATCAAAATTAATAACATCGTTTTTAACGAATCTAACTTTTCTTCTTGGATGGATAGCCCTACACACAATGAAACCTCCGATACTCAAGCAAAAAATATTTCAATGCAACTACAAGAACGAGATCGAAGAGTTAATCAAGAGAATGATACGCCAACAGATGCAGGCGAAGGTAATAGGTGTGATTTTGTAGAAGAAAGTACTGCAGATAACAACCCTTTTAGAACTATCTCTACAACAGCACATTTGAATACCTCAGTACGAATATCTAACAATGATGAGAATATACAAGGAGATGTGTTAGAAATAATTTTAACAAAGTCATCAGAAAATTCCACTTCTATTCAAGAAACTCATCAGCAAGAGATAAATGAAAATCTACTTCCTATTCATCAAGGATCATTCATCACTGCTACGGGTTTTTGTGTTAATGACATTGGAGTTCTTGACAAAAACAATGCTACCCAAATGCATTCGTGCCTCAGAATTCATTCTTTTGAAATTTCAGACAACATTCCACACGATGCTGGAAACCATGCTTTTCCTAGTCGTCTACTGAAAAAGATTTTACCTAATGGTGAAACTTGCACCAGAGATTGGTTAAGTTGGACCACAGAAAAACAATCTCTGTACTGTGTACCATGCTTTATTTACAACAAATTTTCTACAAATGCATCAACTCTCTCTAATGAATCAGGATGGAGCATCAAAAGAGGCTGTTGAAAGTCGAAAGACAGAATACCATCCCATGAGCGTTCAACATCACACAAAGAAAACTATGTGGCATGGAAATCAGCTAGCAGGGCAGCATCAGCTGATAATTTAGCAGAGAAATTACTTTTATCTGAAATCTATACAGAGGTTAATTTGTGGAAGAATATTCTTGAGCGCATCCTCGATGTCATACTTTTTCTCTCTGAACGGGAATTGGCTTTCTTCGGTGCTAGCCAACGCATAGGCAATCATAGTAATGGAAACTTTCTAGGCATCATAGAACTGCTAAGCAAATATGACCCAATTCTAATGGAACATGTAAGAAAAGTTCGAGAATCACAAGATAATCAAGAGCGTATGCAAGTACATTACCTCTCCACATGCATTCAGAACGAATTCATTGAAATTTGTGGTTCATTTGTTCAAAATTATATTCTCGATGACATTCGAAATGCCAAATATTTTGCAATAATTGTTGATACTACACCTGATTGTTCCAACAAGGAACGAACTTCTCTTATAATTCGATATGTAAAAATTCCCGATAACAGCTCAACATTTTCAATTGAAGAAAGGTTTATTTGCTTTGATAATTTCAATAAAAAAAGTGGAAAGGAAATTTCTTCTAGAGTTTTAAGAATGCTAGAGGAACTTGGGTTGAGTTTTGAACTCTGCGTTGGTCAAGCTTACGATAATGGTTTGAACATGGCGGGAAAATATAACGGAGTACAAGCCATTCTCCTTGAACATAATTCAAATTGCATTTTCTCTAGCTGTGGAAACCACACATCAAATCTTGTAGGCGTTGAATGTGCAGAATCATGCAATGAAGCAATTACTTCCTTTGGAACCATACAGCAAATGTACAATTTATTCTGTAGCAGTCCACAAAGTTGGGAAATATTAAAGCAACACCTTCCTGTATCATTGCACCAAATTTCCAAAACAAGGTGCTCTGCATGAATTGATGCTGTTTGACCAATTGCAAATCATTTGAGTGAAATCAGAAATGCCTTAACTGAACTCGAATCTCTCAATCTTACAGCGCAGGCTCGAACTGAACTTAAAGCTATCCAGAAATGCATGTCTAAATTTGAATTTCTTCTAATCTCATCTTTGTGGGTTAAATTACTTACAGTGATCCACCAGACTAATTTGTTGATTGAAGCACGTAATGCTACACTTGATGTTGAGAGAGATAATATTGAAAGGCTCATTAAAGAAATTCAGCAGATTCGTGAACAATGGGATACGTTCTTGAGTGAGACCTAATTAAAAGCTTGGAATATTGGTATTTCATCTGAGATGAGCCCACAACAGAAGGTTCATAGTGAGTTTAATGTTAATCAACATTATAAAATTAAGGTCTTCTATGTTATCATTGATTCCATTATATCGGGTCTTAGGAGGAGGTTTGAATCTCTTAATACAATTTGCAATCTTTTTGGATTTCTGTGGCAGTTTAATACCTTAAATAATGAAGATTTACGGGCATCAGCAGAGCGATTCCAAGGAAAGTACACCAAAGAAGTATCAACAGATCTGTATGATGAAGTTATTTTTCTCAAGCGTGTGCATTCCGCAAACTTCAAACCGGATTGCAAACCCAAAGAATTGCTCCAAGAATTACTTCAACTTGGACTTGCTGGTGTGTTTCCAAATATCGCAATTGCATTGAGAATCTTTCTCAGTCTACCTGTGTCAGTGGCTTCAAGTGAATGCTTTTTTAATGTGCTGAAACAGATAAAAAACTACTACCGTTCAACTATGGGACAAGATCGTTTGAATGGCCTTGCTACCCTAAACATCAACCATGATATTGCAAGGCAACTAAATTTTTCAACGATAATTGATTCGTTTGCACATAAAAAAGCTAGAAAGGCTTTTTTTAAAATGAAAAGGAACTTTTGTTAATATTTTAATTATTGAAGCGGCATGTAACTGCATAGTTATATATGCCGATATTCAATTTTGTTAAACTAATGCATTTTAATGTCATGTGTATTAAACTTTTCCACTTTGTGTATTAACTATTCCATCTTTTTTCTTGTGTGTTCTATAACTATTTCTTGTGTAATAAACTTTTAAAACTTATTTTTGCAAATCTGATTATTTAAATCATAACAGTTTTTGTAACTATTGTTTGGCTTTTTTTTAAATCTAGTGGGGGCCTCAAAAAGGTAACTGACCCGGGCCTCGCTCGACCTCTGAAAGGCCCTGTATATAGATTACGTTTGGTTTTGCACTTATTTGTACATTATATAGATCCACGATGGTTTGCTAATACTCAGAAAGTTATAAAAGTTCTAGATTTAGGTCAAAAATATCTTTAAGGGTGGATTGCTAAATAAGATTTGATATATGTTCTGGTATGTAATAAAAGGTAGGGAAAGAGTAAAGTGTTTTCGTAGGAGCGCGAGTTTGAGGTTTGTTATAAACAGTTTAAAAAATACTTTGATAAAATTCAATAAATAAAATTAAATGCAATGAATGTTTAAATTCTATTCAATAACTAGAAAATTAATCAAGATCTTTTATGACCAAAAACCAAATAAAGTACAATTGCTATGAATGGGTATATTTGAAATACAATAAAAAAATCGATAAAATCTAGTAAATGGAATTTAGAGATTTGATTAATTGTTGTAAACCTTGAAATGGGAATGATTCAGCTTCGTTGCACAAACTTATATATTACATAACAATATAGTATGTGCTTATCAGGGGCATACTGATAGGCCCCACAACCCCTGAAATGCAGAGTGATCCCGAGATTTAAGGACCCCCCCAATCATTCAAACCATCCTGACAAAGACATCTGATGTCCACTTTAAAAACCCAAAAAATGTAATTGCGACTTCTACAATACAGCTGTATAATGCTGAGAAGAGGCATTTCTCGACACAAAAACCAGTGCAAGATATAGGCTACAATTATACCTTCAGACATCTCTCACTCTTAGGCCAATATATTTTCTCATGTGTCAACACTTCTTGGGTGTTACATATAACTAGATAAGATTATTGTGCTTATTTGAGTATGTATATTGTGTGTATTTACATGTTAAGTGAAGCATGGGTTCTGCACACACTGTTCAGGCTCTAAAGGATGATGACTTGACTTCAATTACTTGTCAGTCCAGTAGTCACTACTTTAGGCCTGCACTATTATCATGAAAAAAGTTTTCATTTTCATATATTCATAGATTATTTTTGGCACCACGAACTGCCCCTGATGGCACATAAGATTTTACAGATAGTACTTATTCACTAGAGGTTGTTCAAGTATTACAACAGCAAATGATTAGCTATATTTGACTCCCCATACTCGGAGTACCTGCACAAAAATATTAACGAAACTGTAATGTTTCACTGCATTGCAGCAAGGGAAAGTTAAACTTAGACTATTCTTTAACCTATATAATAGTTTTATCCCAGAAAATAAACATGTGCATGCAGGGTCGGCGGAAGCGGGCCTGCAAGGCCTGCGTTGCAGGCGGGCGCCAAGCAAGGGGGGTGCCGCTTCCAAAAACTTCGGCCATAAATGTATCATTTATTTATTTAATCATAATACACGGGTAGTAAATTACCCATTTACAAAGATATATGAAACATATAACAGCACAAATAAAATAAATATAGTAAGATGTTACATTAAATCAAATATATATATTCATTGAAGTTGTAGTTACAAAACAGTAATAAACTTATTGCATTTTATATAAAATATGACCACCAAAGCACACAAATATTACCTAAATTCATGAATTGCCTTGATTTGTTTAACAGTAGTTTCAAAAATGTCTATAGAACTATGAGATAAAAATAGATTACCTAAACGTTGAAGACGGTTTATTGGTGAGTGGTATATATAATTTGTAGTACAAGCATTGTTAAAAAATGTATCTGTGGATCTATTTAATAAATAATAAATATGACACCACACGTCCACACCCATGGAGATTATGGTGCTTTATGGCTTGAATCAGCACGAGTGATTTCAGTAAGGAAACATAATAGTTGGAAATATATATAAATTAATACATTTTTGAAACTGTTGGCCGACGGTGCTGGGTTTAGCCAAAGTTAGCTAGCGGAAGACTATGCCATGTAGCGTAATGAGAGTGGGCCTCCAATGGTTCTAACTGAATTCACAGCATAAATGCACATATCACTATCTGCTATGTCGAATTAACTGCTGCGGTTGTTTTATACGCGACCGGTTTAATAAAATTTTGTATCTGATATCTGCATAACATTTGGTAAGTTGAGACTGTACTTACTTATAATTCATGTTTCATTTTATTTGAAAATAATTACAAAATACCCACTGTTTTTTTAAAATAATCCAAAATACCACTGTTTTAAAACAGGTTAAAATTGGTGCTTGAGTTATTGTTAGATTAGGGTTAGAGTTAGGGTTGGTGTTGTGTATATTTTTGTTATTACTCCTAACGTTTTGTTATAGCTATTTTTAACATGTTTTTAAAAACAGTGGACATTTTGGAATATTAAAAAAACTGGGTATTTTGGAATTAACACCAATTTATTTTTATTATTAAATTTCAGTCTAAAAATTTAATTAAAAAATGGAATCGAAGACAAAGTTATCCGGTAACCAGAATCGTAAACGTAAGGCTGCGAAAGATTCTGCCATTCAAAAACAAGCCGATACACTAGCTCATTTCATTAAAAAAGTGAAGAATACTTCCGACTTAGACTTTAGCCAACTTGACACATCATCAGAACCAATCGTTGACGAAGAGGCATCCAACCCAAGTTCATCAGCCAGATTAAATGAGAATATTACAACGACAGATCAAGACCATGAGGAGTTAATTTCTGAACCAGATCTCGAGGTAATTAAAAATTCTTTAAATCATGACATGGAAAACGTCTTAAGTGAAGAATCGTTTCGAGATAATTCGGAGAAAGACATTGTTATAAATGATAAATCTTTAGTTAATGGAAAATTAGAAGATCCAGCAAAATGGCCAAATATTGACAACAAATTACAAATAGTTTTATTAGAAATGGGACCTATTCAAAAGAAAAATTTAATACATCCGAGAGATACAAATGGACATAAATTTAGCGATACATATTTTAATGGAAAAATGGAAAACGGAAAGTTGGTAACACGGACATGGCTTATTTATTCATTAACCGCAAATTCTGTTTTCTGTTTGTCTTGTAAACTTTTTACACCTGCTGAGAGTAGTAGCCTTGTAAAAGGATATGATGGCTGGGGAAACATATTCAAAACTTTACATAGACACGAGACCAGTATGACTCACATGAAAATTTTTTTAAATGGAAGGAACTTCAGATGAACCTGAAAAATAAAATAACTATTGACTTTCAAACACAAAACATGTACGAAATGGAAAAAAACATTGGTCAAATGTTTTAGAAAGATTGATTGAAATAGTAAAATTCCTTGGTGGCCAACATTTAGCATTTCGAGGATCATCAGATACATTATATCAAAAGAATAACGGAAACATTTAAAAATTAGTCGAACTGTTTGCTAAGTTTGACCGGGTTATGGAAACCCACGTTGAAAGAGCTCTACGGCAAAAAGGTTGCGTTAACTATTTAAGTAAATACAGTAGTCAAAATGAAATATTGCAAATTTTAGGCAATGGAATAAGGGATAAAATTTTATTGTCAATTCGAAAGGCTAAATACTATTCAATGATCTTGGACTGAACACCTGACGCAAGTAAAACAGAACAGATGAGTATTATCATACGTTTTGTTTTCCACACCGATGGAAAAGTCGAAATCAGGGAAGGAAGCTGATAACTCTACAGGCCACGGTTTATACGAAACCATAATTAAATTATTGGAAAAATGGGACATTCCCATTGAGGATATGATGGGTGAAGGGTACGACAATGGAGCGAATATGAAAGGGAAAAGAAATGGGCTTCAAAGTTTGCTCTTAAACACAAATCCTCATGCCTTTTACGTTCCCTGTGCTGCTCATACTCTAAATTTAATGATAAATGACGCAGCAAAAGTCAATGCAGACACAATTAGTTTTTTGCAACTGTGCAAGAATTATATAATTTCTTTTCATCTTCTCCAAAGCGTTGGACAATTCTTTTAAAGAACATCTCAAACTTAACATTAAAGCAGCTTTCAGACACCCGATGGGAAAGTAGAATTGAAGCAATTCGGCCTCTACGATATCAAATAGGAGAAATTTATGACGCGCTCTATGAAATTATGGACCATGACAACTTCAATAAAGAAATACAACATGAAGCACAAAGTTTATGTGTTAAAATAAAAGATTATAAATTTATTTGCTCCTTGATAATTTGGCATGATATTCTTAATAGAATAAATCCTGTCAGCAAACAACTTCAAGATAAAAATATGCACATTGCACTTGTCTTAGAATCAATCGGCAATTTAAAATCATTCATATTGAAATATCGATCAAATTCAAATTACAAGGATATTTTTGAAACAGCAAAAAAACTTAGTAAAGATGTGGATGGAGAACCAGAATTTAAATCTATAGTTGAAGTTCGCAGAAAAAAAAGAAACGTCAATTTCAATATGAACATCATGACGAATCACCACAAATGTCAAACGATAGATTCAGAGTCAATGTTTTTATACGATTTTGGATATTGCTTGGGCATCTTTGAATGGACGTTTTGAACAACTGAAAATCCATAGTGATCATTTCAGTTTCTTACATAATTTCTCAGAAATTGATAATGAAAATCTAAGAAAAAACTGATGATTTAGAGAAACTTTTAAAATATGGTGATAACAAAGATATACATGGTACAGAACTCTATGACAAGATAGTTGCTTATAAAGACATTTTCAGTAATGATAAATTAAAAATTCAAAACCCTTTTGATGTTCTTCAGTTTATTGTATCTAATAATTTATCCTTTCCTAACTTAACGATTGCTTTAAGAATATTATTGACCATTTCTGTTAGTGTAGCAAGCAGTGAATGTCCATTTACTAAATTAAAATTAATTAAGATGTATTTACGAACGAGTAGTTCACAAGAGAGGCTTGTAAACCTTGCATTAATAGTGATTAAAAATGATGTATGTGCTGAATTAGTTGTAAAGGAAATTATTTCTAATTTTGTAACTATGAAATAAAGAAAAATAAAAATTTTGTGAATAATCTTGTTTCAAATAAAATTTCATATTTGTTTATTTATTCTAATATTCTATTCATGTTATACTAAAATGTGCAACGTCTTTTTTCGACGATTTTTTTCTAAAGGGGCGCTCACAGCTATTTTGCAGACGGGCGCTGAACAACCTAGTGCCTGCCCTGTGTGCATGTGTACTTACAGCTGCCTTCATTGTTTTTCTCTCTTCCATTCACTCTTGTTCAGTGTTTTTTTCAAGCTTCATGTGGCGAACACTGCATAAGATGCTCCCCAACAGCTTCCTCCATTGTCAGTAATTGTTTTTTAAATTAATTCACTCTAAATTAAAACTTTTTAACACTTTCCACAGCTTTGATCAGGCTTTTACAAATGTCAACAGTGAGTGCCGTGCCAAACAAACCACGTGACAAAATGCAAAGCGCTGATCGGCTGAAATGGATATCGGATTTTGAAACTAAGATGACGCTCAACTTGTGAGGATGTGGTGGGTATTGAACCTGACCTTCTACTTTAACCTCATTTTATCCATAGATGTGACAGGTTTTAAAGCCAAATACCACTTTTATCAAATTCCTCTTTGTTAAAACCATAAGAAAACATGTTTTTGATTCTAGGTGCCTCACATATTCACTATCAGAATGAGCAAAAGGTATTGTAGATCATTTTAATCATGGTCTATTTCGGTGTGGCCATACTGTGGCTCACGAACCGCATGTGGCTCTTTAAACTTAGTGTGCAGCTCTTTAAAATTTCCATTCCGAGGCATGTCATTTTCACTACAGAACACAATGACGTAGTGTGACTTGAGACGTGTTGGGGATGCCTAAGGGACATGCATTATATCTCAATTGCTTCGGATACAGGTTGTTTTACTGATTGTAAATTTGTGAGCACAATATTTTTCATGCGGCTCTTGAACTTCTGAAGATTATCGTATTTGGCTTCACAGGTTACTTTGGCCACCCCTGGTCTATTTATTAGGCACAGCAAGTGACCACATCGACATATTCAACAGAAAATTTCCAAATATGTTATATCAAAAGCATTAAGAATCTACCTTCGAGCACATTAACAACAACTGTATAACTTTATATATTGCTTTCTATGAATGATGGGTTGAGATAAATAATTTGCTCCAATTTGATATGAAAAGTAGTAATTTTGCAAAAAGACAAAAAATTATGTCAATCATTTAGAGCTTTCCCTTACGTTTCCATGCACTTTGTTCATCATCAGGTTTTCTCAAGACGAAATTAAGATTTTTGCCCTGGGAAAATTTTTCTGATTTACAAATAGAAAAAAGAAGTGTTTGATTTCATTTTGCACAAGGAGACAATTTAATAATAGAATCAAGCCCAATGTGTAACATTTAATGTAACATATGTTTATGTGTATCATATTTAAAGAATAATACATGAATAAAAACCTTTGCATGATTGGGAGAATGGCCGAATCATTAGCAACATTAATATTAAAAATGTAAATTTATTCAGATAATTTCATATTTATACAGCAATATAAAGCAACTTATACACATAGTACTGTTTACAAAGGTTTAAAAATGTAAAAGAACAAAATAAATGCATCTAATGAAAGTTACAAAAGAAATAATTCAATGATAATAATTACAAAAAGAAAATGTAATTATAAGATACATCAGTCTCTGATTATAAAAATATTCCTATATTTATTTAAAAATAGCACAATTTAAAAAAATCACTGCAATGCCAATATTGCTGTTATATTATCATTGAGCACTTCAAGTTGTCTTCTTAAATCTCCATCAATTTCAGGTATTTCAGACATCCTTAAACCCCTCTCAGGCATTACAGATAGTATCTAAAAGGTAAAATTACATTATTTAAGTTGCATGATATTTAATACTGTTGCAATAAAAAGATAAATTTTCTGAAATAAGCTAGTAACTACATTTCACAAATGTCAATCTGTTTGAAATATTTTAGGGAGCAAATTTAAAATGTCAAGCAAAGTTTAACTGCAGTTAGTACATTATGGATGTCAGCCAATGCCTAAAAAAAAACATTTTGTTCCATATGTTATTTGATGTTTCATATAACAACATGTAAAATTAGTTTAATATGTTTTAAAATGAGAGATTGTGAAAATCCTCACCCTTCCACCTTGCAAAGGAACTACCACATTCGGTTTGGCTTCATTAATTATATTGGTTACATGGAGAGGACTCCCAGACATTGACATGGCTACTTCTCCCTCCTTAGGCATTCGAAGAACTGACATTGGAGCATATGGGTTAAATTTGGGCGTCACCATTCCTGCACTTGGTGGAAATTTTATGTTAGCCGGTGTCTACAAGATTGACAAAAAAATCCATCATTAATCACTTCATGCATTGCTTAATACATTCAATTGGCAAAAAAGAAAAGATATAAGGCAGATCTATAAATGGTATTAAAGTTGATGATGTACTATTAAAAGAGAAAATGAAATGCTTAGCTAAGATTTTCAAAATAAAAAATTCAACATCAAATATTGCCTGTAAATGAAACTGATGTGAATTTACAAATAAAAGCAATCTCAGTGATTTATAACATTTTAAACTATTACCTTAAATTTATCAGCCTTGCCACAAGTTGATGGAAGTTTACTTCGTGTAACACGGCGTGGCTTAATATAACTGTTATCTATTGAGAAAATAAAGAAATAGATCAGTTGTAAATAAGCAACGTTTACATAAAAAAATAACAATTCGAATCGAAAATTGGTCATGTGCAGTACCTACCTTCAGTTACCGATATGCTCCTAGATGTTGCAGTAGGTCTTTCAAAATGTTCTCTATCTCTAATAGACGCAAAATCCTCCTATAATCATGAATTGATTTAAAGAAAAGTATTTTTATGCAGACGAATCACCCGAATTAACCATAAAAATACTTTACCTCAGTAATCTTAGAAATTGGTTTGTTCAATAACGTTGGAGGAATTTTCATCATTTTCACTTCATAAGCCCTAGTTACTGCAGCAAGCAAACCAGACTGCCTCTTCTGCCTTCTTTTCTGAAGTGCCCTTACTGCAAACAATGAAAAAACAATACTTATTTGATCTATTTATTATTTTACTAAACCGACTGAAAACTGATGATTAACAACTCTTACCAATTTCAATAATACTACTACAAAATAACAATATATTGTATGGAATACATTATGTAAATCACAGCAATGGATTTTTAATAGATTTATTACTGAATGCTATGGCAGAAGATTGTTGTTTCTTGTTCTAACCTATAAACATTACTTTCCATTGCTCAAAATTTTTACGCTATTAACTCATGATCAATTAACCTCCAATAAAACAAGACATTTCCAAGATAATAATAATAGGCCCTACCATATTTTCAATTAAGAAAAATGGTTTAAGTTGGAATACTGCAGGTTTATTATTTATCCACCATAAAAAATATTTCTAGGTTAATCCAATCACCGAAATTCTAGCTTGTTCGACAAAGAACTTATTAGATAAACACACTATTTATTCTAAAATTAAAGAACTACGGGGGATTAAGAAGAAATGTTAAATTTATTCTTAAATCAACAGAAGAGCAACATACAAACAGAAATTACCTTGTTTTCTGAAAGAAATTTCCATACTTTTAATCTTAGAAATGTCAGCACATCTAATAGGGGAATCCATGTCGATGACTGGGTTGAATGAATATCTTTAACAGCGATCAGAGGTGTAGAATAAACAAAAACCTAATTGAATCTCAAATCCCTTGTCTATTCAAACCAAAGACCAGCGTATACAACAGTCCTAGACTCAAACTACCAATAGTCATACAGGAATTTGAAGTAACCGGGGTAACCAGTGTTGGTCGTAGATGGAGCTATTGATGCCAGCAGAACGTGGCTGAACGGAATGGTTTTAATTTAAAATATTTTTATAATGTATAAATTTCGTATCCAGAAGTTTTGTTTGAACGTTGTTACATTATTCAATTATAAAACAAGCTATGCCTGAACCGTCTGTATTGACTGGCGTCACGTCTTGAGTGGCCAGAAATAGAACTACGTTACTACATAGTGTACATGCGTACATGTTTATTTCTTATAACGCATTTCAGCTATCTTTAGCTTAGCGGCAATGTGTTAAACACGAGAACACGGTTTGTTGATGACATGATAGTTATTCTTTATCGAACTTTAATTAAGTACTCTTTAAAAAACGAGCGATTCAGTGTTTTCACAAATGCGTTAATTTTAAAGAGATATTTAGATACGGAATACTATCATACTATCGTAATCTCGCTTTAAGGACCTACAATTTCCGAGCTACTAGATCTGCAACAACGGTGTCGTGAGTGACGAGAAATGGAACTACGTGGAGTTTGCTGTTTCGGCGTCAACGCGTCAATGCTATGATCTGCTTCGAGATCTGTATCTCCGCTGGCATGGCTGGCATCCTGGCATGGAGAGGGTGATGTGGTTCAAGGCCTGGCGCACAACACGACTTTAATCTCCATCTAACCAAACAATAATAACGTTTCCATGGCATATTTTTCAGGATTTAATCGCTGTGCAATTCCCGAATTACCTTTCTGAAACTCATATCGCATACTACGGATTCCGTCAGCTGTATTACCTCATTTCTCGTCACTCATGGCGCCATTATTTCAGATCTCGTCGCTCGGAAATTGTGGGTCCTTAAAGGGATATTACCATAGATACTTTTACAGTAACTGTTTCATATTATTAGCAAAATGACATTAATATTTACGTAACTTAAACTTCCAGTTGATGTTTTTTATAAATTATTTAGGTACTTTTACAATAATTGTTTCATATTATTAGCAAAATGAAATTAATATTTACGTACCTAACTTAACCTTTCCTCTACCAAGGTATTTTACACCTTAACTCCTCCCAAGGGTGGTAACTGGTTCACCCCACCATTTTTGCTGTCATTGGTGGTTGATTTTTCAAGAAAATTATGATACTATTAATTAATCTTAAAATAAATGAAAATAGCTATTGGGAAATATCTTTATTGGCAAAAATGTTTCAGATAATGAAATTGAAAACTTTTTTCAAAACATTTTCTATAAGACATTATTCAACATTTCGAAATTTTTCCTCACATTCGAAACACTTAGAGAAAGAGTTCTTTCCTTTGTGTATGACACTGGTTTTTGGCACTGCATCAGTCTGGTCTTCCTGTCCTCACCTCTTTTGCAAAAAGCGCATCTCTTTCCTGTCTTTCCTTGTGATGGTTTCTCAGGCTTTTGCGATTTACGCTGACTCCAAAGCTTTCCATTGCAAGTAAGATACTATTATGTAAACCCACGGGTTTTTTTGTTCTCCTGAATGTACGGTAGAGCCAATTGTAAGCACAACTCATGCAAAAAAGTTTTTCGTCTTTTTGTGTTTGTTGTTTCCCAAGTTACATTTTTTTCTGTCCATATAATGTAGGAATTCAAAGCAGCTATATCCAACATTTCCATAAATAAATGAAACGGCCAACGATTTTTTTGTCGAACGCAAGAATATTCTCTTGTCATTTAATCTCCTTTGTCTATACCGCCCTTCGTTTGATTGTATATATGAATAACTTCAAGGTTTTTGGAGGGGATCCTCCTTATGTATGCATCTATCGTGATTCTGGGTTGATAAAAGTATAACGGCTTTATTTTTTTTGGAAAATATGAGACAAGTGTCATGTCCCGAGTAAACCCGAACAGAGAGGAGTTTATATCTCTATTGGAACAAGGTATTAACTCTTAGGGTATTTCCCTTTTATTTCCTCGTAGGGTACCTGTCAGTGTTAGATCTTTCTCAAGCAAAACAGCTGCCAAAGGAATGGAGGTAAAAAAGTTGTCCATTGTGATACTTTTTATTTGAAAACATTGAGACAATGTAACATGTATATATCTATCTTGCAACTCCATCTAGCACCGGTTTTGGTAGCACTTCTGCTACCAAAATGTGATATTATGTAATACAAAATATTGAAGTAATGATAAAAATATGTATATGTACAAACATTTCACTTTCGGTATTGAAGCAATTTTACATCCGAAATGTGGTACATTGTATAAAACTTTGAAGTAATTATCAGAAAATGTGTGTTTCAGTACAGCTAGAGCAGCACAAAATTCAAACTCACTATCAGATAAAACTGAGACAAACTATCCCAAGAGGTGTAACTCAGTTACCCCAACAAAGTTTTCATTTAAAATTATACAAAAAAAATGTTATAGACGAAACATTTACCAAGAATAATATTTTAAGGCTTTAAAGAACAAATACATGGACGCATGAAAATATTTAAAAAATTATTAACAAGACAAAAACAAAAAATATCTTTGGGGTAACTGAGTTACCCCCCTTGGTAGAGTTAAACTTCCGGTTGATGTTTTTATAAATTATATAGGTACTTTACAGTAATTGTTTCATATTATTAGCAAAATGAAATTAATATTTACGTAACTTAAACTTCCAGTTGATGTTTTTATTAAGTATATGTTACATTATTAAGGACCATAGGTTCAAACACAAAGTAAAGATTCGTTGTGTTCAGATTCGAATCATAATTTAATGTAAAAATGTGAAGAAAACTCTTACTATATTTTCATTAAACATTCAATGAAGTTTTTACAGACGGATTTAGGCATACATTTTGAATTATAGGAAAATGTGTCAGACACATTTTCAATAAGAGACTTAGTGGTTAGGGTGAATGACTCAGAACATATTAAATATTTGCTATCCTCTCACCTGTTGGCCTTTTGCGGGAAAAACATGGGGAAACATCTTTTCTATTAAAATGGCTGGTGTCATATTCCCTCCCACATGCCTATGGCAAGGGCGTGTATAGCATAGACTGAACCGATCTTCGAAATAGAATGAGTCATGTATATAGCGAGAGATGACGCAGGCATCGCAATTTTAGTTTCAGTTCTAAAAGTTAATCTGTGAGTTTGAAATAGAGGGGACCACATGGCCTGTGACAATAACTGCCTGTAACATTGTTGAACCGTGTATTCTGGTGTTAAGCGAAAGTCCGTGTGTAATGGAGTTTGGCACCTATCCGTATTGTCATGTTATGTAACAATAATCCTTCAAGATGACTCTACCGATTTCCGTAGATCTAATTAAAGTTGGATTGGATGAATTGTGTCGAAGAAATGAAGTATGCAAGGAATATTGTGGAATATATGTGAGCGTTGTCGTAAGTATCATTAGTAGAAAAACTTTATACGATATCTTGATGACTAGTGAAAGTTAACTTATTTTATCAATTGTTTGTTTTCAGAAATGGGAGAAAGCTCAGGCACAAAATCTCTTGTCGTCTTTGGCCGAATTATTGTTAAACCCAACATGCACGGAAGCAGTTGCAGAAAGCTTTCCAGGATTGCTACTACAGATATTATATCATAGTTTCAGTGACAGTGGAAAAAATGATAAAAACGATTTGCATAAAGTTCGTTGTGTTGCCTTAGGAAGGTTGGTCACCATACATTCTGATGCTGTTAAGTAAGTTGTTTGTTATCTTTAAATGTATTTAAGTTATTATATGTAGGAGATAAATGTTTTGGGCATTATTGGTATCGGTACAAGTCTCTGAAAAATAAACGCAGTTTTTGCCA
The DNA here is from genome assembly GCA_028673005.1 of Tanypteryx hageni. Classification (NCBI taxonomy): domain Eukaryota; kingdom Metazoa; phylum Arthropoda; class Insecta; order Odonata; family Petaluridae; genus Tanypteryx; species Tanypteryx hageni. Next base: position 100,332,029 of record CM054116.1, read on the forward strand.
ATTACGGTAATGTGTGGATGTATTTATTTGACCAAATAGGGTAGTTTGTTTATTATAAATTATATTTGAAGATTAATTACTTATCACTCTGAAAAATTACACTATGCAGTTGATGGATCGTTTATATTATTTTTCTAGATTTTCTTTGGAATATTTTCGAAGAAACCCTCCGCCATTCCATATAAACAAATGCACGGAAAGCATCAGTCCAAAAATGAAAAGAAGAAAAATAACGAGTGGTGATGTGTCTGACTACGATCTAGTCTTAGCCACCTACAATTTCCTGTCAACTTCATGCGATCACTGGAGGAAACACTGGAATTGGTCAATGTTCCTTGAATACTTGAAGAACCAAGACGAAGCTGTCAGATGGTAAGTTATTGTTTATATACATTTATATATTATTATCCTTTCAAATTATTTATGACATTTTAAATTTTTATTAGGAGAATTAGTCATCTCAAGAAAGGGAGGTTGAAACCCCCTTTTACATTGTGTATTATCTGGTGTTATCAACATGATGTACAAGACTTGATAAAACTGGGAAAGAGCTGTCTACTTCTTTGGTATAGAAATTACATTTTTTGCCATTTCCCAGGAAGTATTGAACACAATGACTTTAGCATATACAGGACATGAACATTAATGTCATAACTAAATACACTTCTTTTAACTCATTATGGAGTTAATTATGCAGCTGTGAAACATTTATAACTCTTGATTTTTTTAAATTGAGAATATTTTAGGGCATTAACAACAAAATCTAAAAAGAAATGGTGAAAAAATAATAAAAATTTGAATTTTCTTACAAATGTCTCTTTCAAGATATTAATGATATAAATCTTATAATAAAATTTTTACCAATAAAATTAATAAAAAATCTAATGCTTTTGTTTTATAAATGCAAAACAATCCTTTTTTCAGAAAAATGTTTATATTTTGTTGTAGATTAGCTCCACTGGCACAGGTTGGAACAAGTGCGCGATGTTCCTTTTTTCGCTTGGGTTGGTAACACGACTGGTATATATTAAGATGAACGCTTCCCAACCCGGGGGGGGGGGGGGCACAGTGAACGTGAGGAGGAACCATAAACACTTAAACCAACTTACCCAATCCATTTGGGCCGAGTAAAATGTTCCTTCATGATCTAATTTCCCTTCCCTGTCCCAACCTAGTTCCAACGGAGTACTGCTTCATGTAATTCCTTCATGATCAAATTTAGTTTAGTTAGTGTTACCAACCCAAACGAAAAAAAGGAACCGCGCAACATAATGAAAAAGTAGAAAAACCTGAGTGGGAGGGGGGGTCAAACAGATAAGTACCCAAGTGGGCATGGGTGCGAGATAATGAAAAGGGCCCAATCTAATGATGAACCAAAACATTTCCGAAAAAATTTTGCTCACCAAATTATTCAGATTAACTATTGAAAGGACAACACACTGCACAGACATTTATTTCAGACTTCAATATTATTTCCATATAAATGATCATTATTATTATTATTTATTGCATTATTATATGTTAGTATTACTATCATCATGCATTATTTCATATTTAACATCAACAGCAGGTAGATTGTTAAAATAATTTCTTTCGAGCAGAGCAGAAGTTGGTGGTCGAAGGCCCCATGGTTTTCCTCTACTTTTTAATTCAGATTTGTTTACTTTTTCCAGAGTTATTTACTTCTTTTAAAAAAATAAAAATAAACTTTGGAGGTAGTGGGTCTATTAATGCTTGAAGTCGAGTGTGGCTGTGCCCTCCATGCCAATGTAGCAATACCACTGATTTTCTCTATAAAAATGCTTCATGATAATATCTAAATGAAATAAATGTTTTTATATATATATATATATATATATATATATATATATATATATATATATATACACACACACACACACACACACAAACACAGTAGATCATCGATTATTCTCAAAAACGCTGGATAATCACATCATAGTTTTTATACAGCTTATTTTTTAACATTCTTTTACAACAGTGTTTTTGTGAGTTATGTATATGTTGTTTAGTGTTTTTAATTTGTTTACTGTGCAAAAATTTTATAAATACTAGTAGACAGTCCGCAGTTCTACTGTGGGAAATTTTGAGAAATGTAAAAAAAGAAATATTATAACAAACGAAGAATGGTCAGAAAAGAAGAATCAAACATTGGGAGAGAGTAGCAAAATAAGGAATAAACAAATAAGTACAAAGAAAACTGAAGACAAAAAAAAATGATAAAAGCAGTAACAGACAAAGAGAAAAGTGAAAAGGAATAGTCAAACGTTGATAGTGTATGACAAACCATTTAGTTACAATGTCTTACAACAAATAAATATACAGTCGGTCCTTGACTTACGGTGGTCCGACTTACAATGCTCGGGACTTACGACATTTACAAATTTAGGAACGTGCTCCGGACTTAAGGTGCCGCCACACGACACTCAGCTTGGCCAAAATGACATTTGGCGCCTCAAGTTAGATTCAGGCTACAATGTATACGACAGGTAAGAACATGCCATGCAAAACATTCTACAGTGTAATTTAACACAATTTCACATGAGAACAAGTCAAGTCATTGTCTTCTTAAATCCCTTCTACACAAGTTGTTAGATTTCGGACGATGAAAGACAGAGTGATTCTGAGCGTGATTAAAACCAGAGGTAGAAGGGGAGTAGTATCAGTAAGACATTTTAATCCTGTAGAGTAATTTTTATTTCCGCAGCTTAAAGGTTTACGATTTCGATTACGAAATTGTTATTTTTTGAGTGGCATTTCTTGACTTACGAGTCATTTAGTCTATGTTATGATGCTAGTGCTTTGTGGAGAACTGCATATTGTTTGCATTATTTTTTTAACACTTTATCTGTGCCCTTAAAAATGTCTGATAAGAGAGATATTTAAGGTTTTAATAAACATAGAACCATAACAATGGATATGAAGATGGACATAATTAAGCACTCAGAAAAAGGTGAGACACCTGCCAGCATCCGTTGGGTCTTGGATATCCCTTCAGTAATTTTTTCGACTTTGTACTTTTCGTTGATATTTTTTCATGTCATTATTGCATTCCTATTAGAATAAAAGGATTTTTCTAGTCTTTATAAACTATATTTAGGTCTATTTTTGCCCGAGTACAATATTATGGGTCATTTTATAAAAATACATTGGCTGCTGGGACAGGAACGTAACTAAAAATTTTTAACATCGCTCTTATGGGAAAATGTGCTTCGACTTCCAATGCTTCGACTTATGATGTGACTTTTGGGAACCAGTTGTGTCGTAAGTGCGAGGACTGCCTGTATTTTCCACCTCTCCTTGATTTCTCCCTCTCGCCCTTCCTCCCATTCTCTCTCTCTTCCTTTCTCCCATTCTCTCTCTCTTCTTTTCTCCCATTCTCTCTCTCTTCCTTTCTCCCATTCTCTCTCTCTCTTCCTTCCTCGCATTCTCGCTCCCTTCCCCCCATTCTCTCTCTTCCTCCCATTCTCCCGCCCTCTCTCGTCCTTCCCTTTGTCTTTTAATATTTGAAACTGAAGAAATATCTTGTTATGCTATCTCTTATTTACATGGATATTTGACTGATCTTGAATTCATTTCAATGTCATAGGCTTACGATATTGAGTTTTGCAACAATATTGGTCGCCATGAACAGGAAAACTTTTTCATTAAAAAAACTTGAGATTTTGTAGTGTAAAGGTCAGTTTTGGAAAAATTCAGTCCACATTTGAAATTTCACCATAAGAAAATGAAACTTCATTATTTTCTTCATCCTCGAGTTTACGTCTTGACTTTGTACAATGATTTTTAGTAATTTTAATGAACAAATGAAAAATAGTTTCAATGGGGAAAATGAAAACAAAATATTTTAATAAAATAATTGCTCAAGTGAATCGGTTTAAAAACCAGCTTAACACCATATACTCATTATTGTGGTTAAAATGACACATTCAACTTTACTCTACATTATGTAGTTTTGAGTTATAGATACATATTTGACTGGACACCACCTCGGACACTAAATTATTTTTATATATAGTATGATAGCATGGAATATTTAAAAAAATAAATACAGTACTGTAATAGAGAATTACAAGAATTATGTACAATTTAGTTACCTAAAAGTTGGGCCAGGACTGCCCAATAATGCTGGATGGCCTTCCATGGTTGTCTCAATTTATCTAATGTTTTGCAAATTTTGTGCAGGAAATGCGTTCCAATATTCCTTTGCTTCGTTGCTTGTTTTCATATTCGATTGTATTTTTCGTCATCCCTTTGTCACTAGTTTAAGTGACATTCTTAGTTTATAATTGCGAGAGAGACTATATTTAAATTTGTTGTTAGAAAATTATTTTATTTACCCTCCAATGGCTCTGGTATGTGGTACATATAAGATTCAGGCTCTTGCTGATAAAGTGTCTTTGCTGCAAGACATTGAGAAGAAGTCCGAATCGAAAGGAAAACTGGCATCAAAGTATGGGATTCCGAACTCGTCTTTATCAACAATTTAAAAGAATTGGGTGAAGATTAAAGAAAGTTTTATAAATTTAAAGGAGTGTTACATGTCAGCCTTCATTACCTGCAAAAAACGGGGACCTCGAAGAAAAATTGTTCGAATTTTTTTACAAGTACAAGCGGTGAATATACCTGTGATAAGGCCGATGCTTATTGAAAAAGCAAAGAGTCTTGTGAAGTTTTTGAACATTGAGGATTTTAAAGCGTCCAATTGGTGGTTGGATGGCTTTAAAAAATGCCACAATATTGTTTTCCTCGCAATTTGAGGTGATGCCAAAAATATTAATGAAGAGGAAGTGACAACCTGGCTGCAAAGTAATAAACATGTTTTAGGAAGTATGCACCCAAGGACATTTATAATATGGATGAAAGGGGGATTTTTTTCAACATATTGCCTGATCGTACTTTGGCTCTCTGAGGCAAATGTCACGGTGGCAAACATAGTAAGGAGCATCTCACTGCTGTGCACTGTACCAATATGGATGGGTCAGATAAAGAAAAACTTGTAATTATCAGAAAATACGCCAAACCATGCTGTTCCAAGGGTATTAATCGTGATCATTTGTAGATAATTTATGAACATAACAAAAAAGCATGGATAACGAGAGACCTATTCAAAAGTCTTTAGAAATAAGAATGCAAAGGCAGTGTAAAGTCGTAAAAATATTTTGACACTAGACAACTGTTCTGCTCATCATATGGCTCAGATAAATGCGCCCAATGTTGAGTTGATGTATTTGCCACCGAACACAACCACTGTTCTCCAGCAACTCGACCAGGGCATCATTTTAAATTTAAATAGCCATTACAGAAAAAACTATTGCCGTCATGCTTGGTGCAAATTACAAATGGGTGTTCGCGGGATGATTTACGAAAATGGACTATTTTAGACACGTATCGGGCCTTGTCACCGGTGTGGCAATTGGTGACTCCTCAGGCCATCGCCAATTGTATTAAGAAAAGCGAGCTATCTTTGCAGCTGGCAGAAGTGTTTGAAGGTACAGCAGTGGAGGAAGTAATCTACAGCAATATATCGGGGTCTGTCAGTTTCGGAGACTTTGTTTCCTTCGATAATGGCTTGGCTACGTTGGTTGTGTATGACCCGATGCTCGACGAATCGAAAACTGTTGCGAGTGATGGCAACGACGAAGATGATGAGGACAACGTCGATGATAGGTTGGATGTGCCATTTCCATCTAAGGAGGATGTTTTTAAAACTTTGGATACCCTTCAAAGATACGTGTCAGGGATGCCAGACATATGTGCAGAAGTTGATACCATTACACAACACATTGGGCTAGGGAGTGCCCCGAAATCGAAATGGGAAAATAAGTGACTTTTTAAAATATGTTTAAATCAATCTTTTGTTACAACCTTTCGTTTGTTTACTTTTAAGTTGAAATAAGTGACACAAACTTTTAATTATATGCCCATGTATGTTTTAATATTCATATGTGTAATCATAAATTTGGATTTTATTCAACATCATATTTTGAGTTATGTATGCATACTAAATGCTTTTGTTTTCTGTATTTTAATATGGTGTCATATCCTTTTGTTTTTCTGTAATTTATATTTGCATTTTCTGTAAATTTGATAAATAACGCTTTTTTGAAAATTTTGAATTATAGAGGTTCTACATAATTCAAAGTGCTTTTTTTTCTTTGGTCCCCTGAATTTTGAATCAACCATGCTTACCAGTTGATGAAAAATTAAATGCTTTATTCTCTGCTAGAACTTAAAGGCTCTACTTAATCATTCATAATTATAATATTTGTGAAATATTTTGACTATATTTGGTTCAAGTAATCCTTTTTCATGCACAGAAAATTTTTAAAGTTAATGCTTAGCTAATTTTAAAAATTTAATCATTATTATGACTCAATTTTCTGTTTTCTATTTATATTTATAAATTTCAGTTGCTGTTTTTGAGCAAGTCCAATTATTCATTCATACATTATTTAGTTAAATTGTTTTTAATTCACAGGCTAGCATGTCAATGTGTTGCAACTGTTTCTGGAATGGCTTTTAGTCAACGACGTATATTGATTACTAAATTTGTCCCTGATGAATCTGCATACAATTTGTCTTTGGCATTTGAACAAAGCAGTAAAAAAAGTAAAACAAAGAAGTTTGCATTTGCACAAGAGAGTAAGTATCATTCTGCATCCAACATCCCTGCTTACATTAAAAATGATTTTCCTTTCTACATCGCTAATATTATTCCTCTATTAATTTTAGGTGTATTCAATGATTAATGATATACAATTAATAGCCTTGATCAGTGGCCAAATTATTTTTCTGCTCCTCTTCCCCCTTTTTAGAGCTTTTTTCCTAAAAAGAATCGCTCATGTATGTGATTTGTCTGTCCATCCATCTGTCTTTGGTTCAAAATGCTGTATTTTTTGGCATATAAGACATCCTGGTTTTTTAGAAAATTTTTCAGGAAAAAAGTATTTTGGTACACCAAGATATTTACGAAGGGCCACGTTGTGTATCATTTCCAGCCATGATTATGTCCATATCTTGCAACATTTCCAGACAATATTATGGCATGATAACAGTTAAATATAGCATTTTAGATAAACTTCCTTCATAAAAGAAATAGGGATGATCTAAAACATAAATAATTGCTTAGAGACTTGTATAGCTAAATGTACCCTGCGTGAACTCGGCAGTCGTATTAATTAAAGCTGTCGCAGTGTGCCGCACACGTAGCACTTATAGTGTATAGTGTAGGCATATCTTTTCATTCTTGTAGCCATTGCGATTTCAATACATGTAACATTGTTTATCCTAGATATGTGTAAATATAAAATATTTTACATCTACATGAATTCTACTGTTCCATGGCATTAATGGCACTATTCAATGGGCTCATTAGGAACAAAAACATCGCAAATGCACTGAAATTGTAATCACTGTGAGCGGACATGTATTAAAGCGTAATAATGAAAATGTGTCCTCGGAATTCACGTTGCGTAAGGTATTAACAAATTTTTTGCTATTGTTAGTCGTATATTTTAATGTTTTTGCGACGAATGACTGCCAATTATTCCATTTTGGGGATGAGTGGGTTTGTCAGTGTCAGTATTGAGAACAGTAATAAGCTTACCTTCGGCATATAAAGCTGATTTTGGAGGTCATTTTTATGGGAAGAAGTGCATCTTATATGCCAAAAAATATGGTAGTTTAATTCATCAAAAGTTTGCGTAATATTACTACTTTTTATTCCTGCACAGAAATCCCATTTTTATTGCTGCCCTGAAATGTTGTTGCCCATTTCCTACTTGGCCCTTATTTCAAATCTGCTACTGGCCTTGATATAATCTAGTCATTTAGGAACAAAAGATAGACATTATTCAGAGTCATCTTCCTGGTTCTAACTCACAGCAAACAATCCTAGTGATATCTAGTTATGCGAAATTTCTATGAGAAATACAGTAATTGGAAATATTTAGTTTCTTAGCTTATATATAGCTAATCCTATACAATTTCTCTCATTTGAAATTTTGTAAAACCATAAAAGTTTCCTAATAAAAATATCAAGGGCTTCAAGGATTTGTTTGATATAAGCTGTATAAAGCAAAGCATTGTCTATATTCCTTGTGAAAAGGATTTAAAATTTTCTCTGAACTGAAAACCATGGTCCACTCAGTTAATGGAGTCATTATGTGGCATTAAAATTTTTTTAAATGTTCAAGGCCACATTTGCTTAATTTTTTAATGTTTTCCTCCATCAATTTATAGTTTATATTTGTTAAATTTCAAATTACCAAAATATGTTTTAAAATTTTTTTGTATTACAATGGTTTTATTATTGTATTTTATAATATAAATTTTAATGGCCCCATTTTCTTATTTAATTAGTGTATGCTATAAAAATGTCAAAGAAATCTTCACAGCGAGTGTGATTATATTTTGTCATAATTTTATTTGAATTGTTTGTTAATATTTGTATTCAAGGCAATCATGTTGATTCTTCCAAGACTGAATTTGTGGATGTCACCTCTAATTTTGTGGTGTCTGTGGCTGGAATTTTACTACCCGTTTTTGATACCTCTCAGGTAATTACATGAATAAATTTAATTATTTAATAATGAAAATGAAATATTGTCTGGCCTTGATAAATCAAACATCAAAGAAATGCAAAAATAATTTGATTTTTTGCCTTAAAATCACCACCATTGTGAAAAAATATCTTCTTAAAGCATTAAAAAATGTTTTGAATGTTTAACTTATTGAGGGATTATCATATTTTTTATTTTATGTGATCTATAATTAACAAAGGTGAAATACTCCTTTAGCCAAAACAACTAGAGGGCTACAAAACCCAATGCATTTCGCCCACAAGGTGGGCATCGTCAGGGGTAAAACCTGTTTCAACAGTGACTGAAAGTTGGCATTGGGTTTTGTAGCCCTCTAGTTGTTTTGGCTAAAGGAGTATTTCACCTTTGTTAGTTTTGGCCAAAGTTATTGAGCTACTATCAATGATCTATAATTGTTTAATGTTACCACTCTAACTTACATTGAGGGTATAAGTGCAGCAGCTTTAACTTAAAATTGTTAATGGAAAAACATTTTATGGATGTAAATAATTAATAATTGTTCCTCTTTATTATCAGTACAAAGCTATAGCTCTGTGGAACAAATATGTTATTTTATTGATAAAGCTATTAGAAACATCACCTATAGTCACTTGCAACATGACAAGTTCTCCTATTTGTGAACAATGTTATTAATGATGTACCTCATATTGTATCTGTATTGTGTGTGTGTGTGTATACACATACATATATATATACACACACATACACAGGCAACTCTCATTCAACGAACAACATGCGTTCCTGAAAAGCATTCATAAAACGAAAATTTGTTGAACGGTTGTGATTTTTCCATTGACTTCTCTATTAAAATTCCAGATGTGTTCCAGACTAAAGATTTTTTTACAAAAACAGGAAGTTGCATATCCTACATAAAAAAGAAGTCCACATTATGGGGAATTTACTGTTGAAATCGATTGGCTAGTTGAAGTAATATGTGTATTCTTTCGCAAAGTGGAAAGACCCTCAACATAGTTTATAAAGAATTATTGTAAAAGGTTTTAAGTATGTTATTCAAGATAATTGAGTTCAAAAAATAGAAATTATTAATTAAAAACCATAAAAGATTATAGATACCTGCCAGCGGGACTTTACAAAATATTAATTATAAATACTCTGGGCGAAGAACGGGGTATTTTGCTAGTGTGGATTAATTAAGCATTCTTTAGCCCCTCAAGTCTTTTGAAAATGCAGTCTTGTAGCTACATTTATTAAGGCAATAGTTGAAGCTTTCACATTGTCATATTTAAAGTGAGATTTCATCATCATTCATCATCATTTTAATTCCTTAAGCACTGAGTATTCAGTGTAGTAGTGAAATGTCTTGCATCTTAATCAGGTTCTGTAGCTTTCATAATATAAAATGACCACATTTTTAACATGATGCAGGTATTAAAGAGATTAAAACTTTCACTACTTACAGCATTTATGTGTGATTGCTGTAGGGAAATTTCATTTTTCATTCATACAGGGTGTATCTTTAAATGTCTGGAGATAATTTCATGGTATTTTATTTATTTAATTACTTAATCAGACTCATAAACAGCCATTGAAGTGCAATAAAAATAAAAATTTTATCTGCATTTTTACCTAGCTTTTGTATTTTAATCACTTGCATAACAAATTAATTTTTTTAGCAATGAAATAGCATGATTCATAAAAGGGCTTATAATTTTTACAGTAATAGTTACAATTTCCCAGTTCTTGAGCATTATGTTACCATCACATTAAAGCATAAACAATAGTTTACAAGTTTTTAACTCTTGATGATATCTTTTTAGAAAGGATTTTGTGTGAATTTTCCAAATTTGTCATTTGTGAAAATATTTATAAGCATTAATCCAATAAATGAGCATGTAAAATGTTTTTAAAATGTAGCATGTAACCAATTGAAATTTAATTTTTTGTAAAGGTTTGCAATGGAAACCTTGTTCTTGTGCCATCGGCGGCTACTAATCTCCGAAGCTTAGCATTAGCTGTTGCTGCCGGCAAAGCAGTTTGTCTTGAAGGTCCAGTTGGCTGTGGAAAGACTGCATTGGTAGAGCATTTAGCATTGATCACAGGTAAAATTTTCTTGCATTAATTATAATTTTTTATCAGAGATTTCTTGTTGTATCATTATAAGAAAGTCTATTTTTTATGTTTTGAATGAGGTATTTCTTGTTGAATAGTTATGACACTTAAAAAAATGTTCCAGGTCGCTGTAAGTCTCCAAATTTCATCAAAGTACAGCTAGGTGACCAGACTGACAGCAAAATGCTTCTTGGAACTTATAGATGTACTGATATTCCTGGAGAGTTCATATGGCAACCTGGTGTTTTGACTCAGGTGTTTCTTTTATTACTATTATATTTTTATAAAATAGTAAATATTTATTGATATAGAATTTTTCTTTCAATGTTTTTTTTTCTATTTAACTCTAATAGTTTCTGAACTCAAAATCAGTGTACTGTTCTCTTTTTAATTTTTGAGTAACGACGGTAGCATGCCATTTAAAAAAAAATAAATATTGTCGACAGGTGCATCATCTTTATTTTGGGCTTCTATTCGGTTAAGGTTATCAAACTAGAGATTTGCTTGTTGAAAATCAATAGGAGGGTTACATTAATTTCAATTTGCCCAGAAAGTGAAGCATTTGAAATTTATTACATTCAAATACTATTACTACTAATACTACTGAGTCTTCGATAAGGTCATTGTAGTTTTCTGTAATGTTAAATTATGGTGTCTATATACCTTGCTCTTTTTCTTAGGGCTTGATCTGCCAATCTCTGTCTCCGTTATCCTTCCCCTTTGTTTTCCCGGCATTTTTTAGCCTCGCGACAATCTGCCAGTCTTTTAGTTTGTTGGTTTCAATTGAATGTTTTAATCTTTTTCATAGAGCTTGATGTAATATTGCAAGGCCAGGTTCGTAAGCAGAGCAAGATTCAATTTACACACAGCAATCCATACAGTCAGCAATACAGTGATTCGTAAATAATTACTGAAATCAATGAAAGAATGAGATAATCTTACGTATGTTACATAGCTTGTCTAATTTTACAATTATTATAAATTATTCAATTATATATCTACTGACACTATTTCTCATCAAAATGAAGGGAATATGTTATCAATCCTTTTTTCTGATCATATTATTCAACTTCAATTTAACAAAAAGTTGTTTTTACTGACAAAACAATAGACTTGATCAACATGATGAAAGACCGATTTTGGTTTCGTCTTTGTAGTTTTTCATGTCAAATGTGAAAATCCTTGATAGTCAAAAATATCAAAATGATTTTCTTTTGTTCTTCATTCTATACAAATATTTCATTGCATTACTTGTTTGGAAATATCTTCAAGGTATTTTATACTAGTAGTTGGTGCTTGCATACTGCAAGCATTTCATCTCACCTTGAAAAAACATTCATTTTTCAGACAGACATATCATCATTACAAATATTCTTTTAATTCTAAAGATTTCACCTTCGCAGCGATTTTCGTTTTTCCCACATCTAAAAATAATAGTTTAAAACAATCCTCAAATGTTGCAATTTTAAACATTTTACACTTTCTTCATTATGGGGTACTAATGCTACACATTTCAGCCAAATTTTAAAGTTGTAACACTTCTAGAAGTGAAATAATATTTTTCTAATTGTTTAAATTTAAATAATTTTTAACGGCCGCCGCAATTCATATATGGTAAAATTGAAATGTTTATTTGTGCAAATTCACTATTCTGCAAATAATTTGAAAATTTCGGCTTCCTAGCTCATCCCGTAGTACCTAAACAGTTATCCATTTGTTTAAACTTTAAGAATTTTTAACTGCCAAACAAATAAAAATATCAAAATTTGTATAATCCCTATTTCGTTTTTTAAAGAATTCTACTTACAAAGAAATTTCAAATCTGTAGCACATGCGGAAATACATAAACCATGAAAATTTGTTTAAACAATTGCGAATTTTTAGCGGCCGCATTGTTGCACTTTTTCAAGATTTTCGTTTTTTTCTAGTCGGTTTTGCACAAAATCCTACCTTTGAAAAAAATTTAGAATCTCCAGCTCATCTGGAAGTGCCTAAACATTAGTATCCTCCTGTTATATGTTATATCCTCCTCTGTAAGAGTCGTCGATATATAATGATAACATAACTTGGTAGACCTATAAGTGGGTGTTGGTAAAAAAATTAAACAGTTAATCAACATTTTATTTTGTTATCAGTATGTAATGATGTATATTGATCCTTTTAGGCTGTTATTGGTGGGCATTGGATTCTCCTTGAGGACATAGATGCTGCACCAACAGATGTGATTGCTGTTCTGGCATCTCTTATGGAGACAGGCAGTATATCAGTTCCTGGTTATAGGGATAAAGTAAATGCATCCCCTGGTTTTCAGCTTTTCTTCACTCAAAGGTAAAATACTTATGTTTTTACTTAAACAACTTTCATTGTTTGGAGTGTTAGTTTCTTTCCAGATTATAATATGTACCGTATTGGCCCGAATACAAGCCGATGTTTTTCATCAAATCTATCATGAAAAAATCACCCCTTGGCTTAAATGCGAGTCTGAGAAAAAATTTGGGGTTAGGGTTAAGTCCCGTAGTCACAGTCACCCATAGATGGCAGCAAGTCTCTCATTGCCGTCACGTTCAAATGATAGTATGTGCTATATTTTTCGTAAAGTAAATATTTGACCTACGATGAATATTAATGAATAAATAATAAAGCTAGAATATTGAATTTAGCAGTACCTGTGCTTTGTTATCTGTTCTATCATTTCAAAATGCTATTGGATATTTTCTTTCGTTTCTCAGGGCTATACATATGTATCATTAAAAATTGTTAGCATTTTTTATTATTTTTCATTACCCATTAAAAGAAGTTTCTATTAGTTTTACTTGGCTATTGTAGTTATTGCTATAGCTATTGTAATGTTTGTATGCATGTTAAAACCTCATTCATGGAATCTTAAAAATTTTGTACATTGATTACGCAGACGATTACGCAAAGTGAGATGACGGCTTTTGATGCTCAACTGTTTGAATTTCGGTAAAACTTTACACAAAGGTGTATAATTATAAAAATGCAATTTCTTAAGTCAATGTAAATGCTAATTTCATTGGAAATAGACTTGGATTAAAAATTATCTTGCCGAGGTTGTTATTGCTTTATTTGACCTTTTGTGAAAATGAAAATAAATTAAATTATCGTCACTGAACATGGAACATTATTCAACGACGTGAAATTATTAATTGGAGTAATATTTCAAAATGTCAACAACTAAACCATTTCCCACTCTTTTATTCGATTTCGAATAATGCATTCTAGGCTGTGCATGCATGCCTGGCACACTTCAACATAAAATCTATGAAATTTACTTTTTTGCCAAAAAATGATGGAAATTTTTTGGGGGTCGGCTTAAATCTGGGGTCGGCTTTAATCTGGTATTGGCTTTAATCCGGGATCGGCTTTAATCCAGGGTCGGCTTTAATCCAGGGTCGGCTTTAATCCGGGGTCTGCTTTAATCCAGGGTCGGCTTTAATCTGGGGTTGGCTCTAATCCGGGGTCTGCTTTAATCCAGGGTTGGCTTCTATTCGGGCAGATATGGTATGTTAACCCCCGAAGGTTGCAGCCCAAGTATGTGCTTGTCGGACAACATTGGTCTGAGGTATGGTAGAATGGATATGTACTTGCCAAATGCAGATGTTGCATAAACTGAGATTATTTTTCCATCAAATAGTCATTCATGAAACTATTTGTACCACTGCAGACTATCGATACGTGATCTTTCAATAAATGACAAATTCCCCATACGTTTGGAGGTTTTTATACGTCATTAGAGGAAAAACAGCATACAATATGCTATCAATACTATATTTTTCCTCTATGTATAAAAACCTACAAACTGATGGGGAAGCCGCGATTTCCTGAAGGATCACATATTGATGATCTGCTGAAGAACTAGTAGTTTCATGAATGACTATTTCAAGTTGAAAGAATTGTTGTTTATTCAAAATCTGTGCTTGGCAAGTACATACTTGTTCCGCCACCCATCGGACATGTGTCATCAGGCGAGTACATGCCACAATGTCACAATTGAATTTTTGAGAAAGTTTAAAATGGATTGGACAAACAATTTTAAAGCAATGACCAAATACCATATTAACCCAAAAGGAAGACGACTGAATTTAAGATGACTATGGTCAGGAAAAAACTTTTAAATGCCAATTTCAAAAATAACATTTGGTAACTTTGTGCCATCTGCTATCACTGCCATCATTATAGTAATGCACATTTTTTCATTCCCTGGATTTCTTATAATGCCATTTTATGCATCTTTTTCATTATCTGTGTAATTGGATGGCATGTTGAAATAATTGGTGTCTCGTCTGCATTACCTGTTTAGCACAGAAGGTAACTGAATTTTCTGCAATTATATGCTTCTGGAAAGCAATAAGTTTGTCCATGTAGTCGGAAGGTAAACATTGGCAAAGAGAAGTTCTTTGTTGCAGGCAAAAACCTTACGACACATCATCTATCCGCATCAACCATTACTAGCCTTGAATTCTTGCCGTGGAATATTCAGTGATCGTGATAGTTCATTAGCCTTCAGTTTAATGATTTCCCACAACACTGGTTTTCCATCTGTTCTTTGAGTATGCACAAATTTTACAGTTTCTTCTTCTAATTCATGAAATCAATCTTGTTTGTTCAATAATTTCTGTGTTGAGTTATTACCTTCAATTTTCTGTTTTGCATGCTTCCACCTTCACACATTTGCCTCCATCACATTATACTTCCTCCTGGCCTCATAATGGTTTCTTCAGCATGATGCACCACCATTAGCTTAAATTTTCTATCAAAACTTCGTATTATATATTGTGATAAATTCCCTTTCACAGAAGTCTCTTTCTTCTCTACATGATCTGTCATTTCAGTCCTAAGATTTGTGGTAACTTATTTAAAACTGCTAAAAAAATAACTGGTCCTCACTTTATGTTAAAACTTGGCAAAGTTTATACCAATCATGTGCTGTCATAGGGGTTATACTCTTCAAACAGCAAGTGTACTTATCGTCTGTCACTGGTGCACCAATCAAAAGGTAACAAACATCTTTAAATTGTAACATGACACTTGTAAAACTCTCTTAGTGTAGTCATTCTCAATGCTGTATGTATCAGATTTCCTACCTAGCCAATTACAATTTCTGTTGAAGGTTTCTCAACACTCCCCTTCCACCAGTGCCTACAAGGTGGAAAGCCACTTGTTTGCACATTGTGTACTTCAATAATATGAATAAATGTATTGTATTAATAAATTTAATGTATTGTGTATGTATAAATAAATGCAAATTTGTGGACAGAATTGGTGTCAGGGTGTTCCGTGTGATGTTTAAAAATTTATACTCAATTTTAAGATGATACATACTCTTTTTGCCGAAATTTTTGGAAAAAACCTCATCTTCCTTCAGGTTATTGAAGTAATTAAAGCTATTCATTTTTCGTTATTGGTGCAAATTTTAAAATCGCTCCTGAAGCAAACTTTCAGGCTTTTACCATATTTGCTCACGTATAAGTCGCACTTTTTTCCAAAATTTTCATTCGAAAAATGAAGGTGCGGCTTATACGCGAATATTAAGCAAAAAAAATTCAAAATAGGATATTCTGAGAATAATATTTTGATTTCCACTTTTGTTATTTTTGGTAAGAAGCTGTTGGATAGATCTCATAATTTCCTCTAGAATGGAGTATAGACAATCAACATTTGAGTGATATTTTCAATACATAGTATCTTTTCGCAATGTGGCCGCCTTGCCTCATTATTACTTCTAGACTCTTGCATAGCTTACAATTTAGTCTTGAAGTATTTGATTGGTTAGATCCAACTCAGCACAACTTCAGCACAAATACCAGCGCTCACAAATTACTGTGTTTCTTAGTAAATACAGTATTTTTATGGTAATACGGTGTAAATTGCCAGGATTTCAGCCGCTGACTGAACTCAATCTATACTCGCCTCGAATGCTTTTCAAGTACAATGTAATGTATGCCTAATGTGTCTGTAATGTAACAAATATCTTGCATCTCGTAAACAGATGTGCGGAATGTACAGTGATTCTTTGAAACACGATTTTACTATCTTTTAAAATCACTACTACTCGAATATAATGCAGGGGCTACTTTTAAAATTTCATTTTTTGGAAAAAAATATCGCGTTATATTTGGGACAATGCGGTACAGTATTTTTTCTGCTATATTTTTCTTCGCTTGCTTACTTATTAGAAGCAGGTGGGAAGAAGAGGAGTAAAATTACAGATTCCTTGAGTTGGATCCAGTCAAAGTCAGCTAAGAAAGGATAATTGACTTTCTAAAAACTTTTTTCCATTTTTGATGTTGAAAAACCCTGAGTGCAGCTTACGTGCGAGTAAATACCAACTTGAGGGATTCAAGAATAATTCTTTCAGAAAACTCCAATCTCAAGAACATTTATTTAAGTGGAAAATTAATAAATGGTCATTATTGATTATTCATGCTAATGAACAGAAAAGTGAGCACAGCTAATCGGAAGCTATGGGAAGTCAAACAAAATCATTTAAACTTAGGAAAAGGTTAAATATTAGGCTTATGTGAATGTTAGTTCCTTAATTTACCATTATGAATTACAACTTTTTGAGAAATACTGTGTGTGTTCTGCTTGTTTTATTATTGTACTTTAGGTTTATGATAACATTTGATGATCATGTTGACCGAGCTCTGCTGCCTTAGTCATATTATATTTATAATCTCTGACTTAATAAGACAATCATTCAATCTTATACTCATCCAGCATTTTAGCATGAAGTAGTGGTACTTTCTTTTGTTCTACTAGCTAATCTAAATGTCTTTATGATCACCAACTGTTATGTCAATATTTTCCAAGTTAGTGGTAGAACTTCTATTTGTGCATAGGACCTTTGTCAACATGCCTACAAAATTCAATTTACAGCCTTAACACTAAAAGTTATGACTATTTGTCCAACTTTAGCTTTTGGAAAAATGAAATATTGATTTTTTATTTAAAACATCCTTATAGGTATTTTTTGGTCTACCTGAAGATGCCCATTGCATTATCAGAGAAAATTACCATATAGTAGAACAAATTTTAAATAATACCCTGGAACCATATTGTCATTGGATGCAATCCTACTGCTCGGAAAGCCTTTGCTCTAAATATTTTCATTAAAATATGTGGCTGAAATGAGGATTTTTCCTTTGGGTGATTAAACCGCAAGCTATATTAAACATTTGCCTCAGGCCAGTTATTGCTAAGTTCTAATTAAGTGCTGAAAATTGAATGTTGGTACATATTTGGAAATAAAGTCATTATTTTGGTTATCTTTTTTTCTTATAGACTAATTGCAGGAAACATGGGAGGATTTCACAAGCAACAAATTGGAAGTACCAGTTTAATGGAAAAACTTTGGATCAAAGTCAGCATGGAACCATTATCTGGTCAAGAACTAATTCATGTGATTAAGACTTTGGTAAGCATTCTCACTACTTGCGTCTTCCTGCTAAATTTAATTTAGCATCTTAAAAATAAAGTGATTAGTGTATAAAATACAATGGATTAATAAACATCTTATGTTGAATGTTAATTTACAGTATCCTATTCTGAGTACAATTACCCCGCGTCTCCTGGATGTCTTCTTGCTGTTCTCTGCTGGGAGACACCATACTTCTTTGCCTGCAAAGCAAAGCATAGATGAGGAAGACAAAATCAAGATTAGAAGTGACAAAGAGCACATTTCCCAACCTCTCTCACTTGGCAGTAGGCTTACTTCTACAAGGTGAAGGAGGAATTTTATTAATAACTTGTGTAGTAATTTTGTGTTACTCTTACATGGCCTCTGATATAGTTAAACTTGCTTGTGGAAAATGATGAATAATTTTAAATTAAATATTAAATTAACATTAAATGAGTCCAAGATTGAGAACTTAGCTAAGTGTTCATTCAAAACAGTGTCTCGAATGAAAAATCCTAGGATTGCAAACATTTAATAGACCTTGCAGTATAAATGTTAATTATTGCCCAATAAAAAATCACAGGTAGGAGTGAACAGTTAAAAGATACTAAATCATCAAAATAGTGTACATTTATTTATACTTCCATTAATGGTTCACTTTATGTTATAAACTTACATCTACTTTTATTTTCTATTATAAATTATTTTACCCTTTCATCATACTATATATAAAAATAATCAAGTATCTGAGGCAGTGTCTGGTCAAGTATAAGTATGTATTCAAAACTCAAAAACTACATAATGTAGAGACAAGTTGAATGTATCATTTTAACCGCCATAATGAATATATGTTGTTAGGCTGGTTTTTAAACCAATTCACTCAAGCAATTATATTTTAAAAATATTTTCTGTTTTCATTTTCCCCGTTTAAAAGCTTGGAGATGAGTGTAGACTATTTTTCATTTGTACATTAAAATTACTAAAAATCATCATACAAAATCAGGACTCGAGGACGAAGAAAATTACCAAGTTTCATTATCCTATGGTGAAATTTCAAATACAGATCAAATCGAGCTGTAAACTACATAATCTTTAGTTTTTTTGAATGAAAAGGTTTTCCTTTCGATGGCGACCGATATTCTTGCCTAGCTCAATGTCGTAAGCCTAAGACATGGAAATGAATTCAAGGTCAGTTAATTATTATTCATGTAAATAAGAGATGGCATAACAAGATATTTCTTCAGTATCTATTATAACACATGTAATTGGAGAAATCTGTTTGTGTTAAATAAATTATTATTATTATTTTAAATATTGAAAGACTATCAAGGGGAAGGAAGAGAGAGGGATGGAGAATAGGGGAAGGAAGCGAGAGAAAGAGAGAATGGGAGGGAGAATGGAGGAAGGAAGAGAGAGAGAATGGAGTAAGGAAAAGAGATAGGGAAAGAGAATGGGAGAAAGGGTGAGAGAGAGAGTGAAAACAAGAAGAGGTGGAAAATGTATTTACTAAATGGTTTGTCAACTCTATCAATGTTTGACTATTCTTTTTACCTTTGCTCTTCATTTGTTATTGCTTTTATCATTTTTGTTCGTCTCCATGGTTCTTTCTTTGTTTTTATTTGTTTGTTCTTCATTTTGGCTCTCTCTCCCGATGTTTGATTCTTCTTTTCTGATCGTTCTTTTTTTATTATAATATTTTTGACGTTTCTCAAAATTTCCCTCTGTAGAACTGAGGGCTCTCTACTAGTTGCAAGTATTATTAATTTAACAGTGTCATAAAATAACAATTTCCTGACAAAGGAGACAAATCAGCTAAAGATAAAAATAAAAAGTAATTTATTATTCCCTGTTGTTTTATGCCTCACTTCAAATGCTGATAAAAATAGTATATCACATTCGTTTTCTACATCAGAGGGAGGAAGGACATTCCTGCAGTCAAATTCATCCTGCTAAAACTGACTGAGATTGGACAGACTATTGCTGACTTATTTCTATAGTAAAACAGATCTAACTCCTTTCTGTACTAATTGAATTTTTGTAGCATATATAAAAATTTTTGTTCTCGATAGATGGTAGAAAAGAGCAGATAGTTGGTGAGTTCATGCATGGCAAGTAGTAGTAGTGGACAACACTAATTTTCATCATTAAATCATAGAAAACTTCTTGTTTGCTTCAAATTTTAAGTCAATCTATAATGTGGAACATTAAAATTTTCTTGATTGGAAAATTAAATTTCATTTGTGTTAACATCAAAATGTTCATGCCCCGAGCTGGTATCTTGATTTTAACTATTTTTATTAGCCTACTTTCCAAAAAATGGAAAGGAGTCTTATGAGATCGCCTCAGTGTCCATTTGTGTGTGTGTGTGTGTATATGTGTGCATTTGTGTCCTCCACCAACATCTTCATGAATGACTGATTTCCATGATACTTGGTGTAAGGCTAGTGCTCTCGGAGACTACCTCCAGGCCATAATTTATATTCTGAATTTACAGGTCCCAAGTTCGATTCCAGGTGAGTTATTTCCCCGTTTGATTTACATGGTTAATCTAAAATCTGTCATGCAGAGTTTTTCTTTTGCATTTAAAATATTTTAGAATTATGATATTGGCATGGGATTTGTACTGTTCTAAGGGGAAAAAAGTGAAGATCCTTATCATACAATTTTGATTTTTCAATCGTATTTGTTTGAATTTCTCTTAAAAACTTTTGTTTCAGCATTTTGAAAGCCATTTTTTCGATTTGTTGCTATGGTGATGATTATTGCCTTACTCAGCTGGAGCATAGCCGAATGCACATTCTAGCCGTGTTGTTTCGATTCATAGCTGTTGAGGTAACAATCGACCCTTAGGTCGATTCGTAGCTATCGGAATCATGACGAAAAATATGAATACTACATATTGTTGTCAGTAACCATACCGACTCTGTAAACAAAATGGCACTTCTTGTGTAATTCTTACGGCATCTTTGGTGAGAGAATTTTGTTTTTGGTTTCTGTTGGTCTTGAATTTTTATATATTAAAATTGTATTGAAAGGAATTTAGGTGGATTAGTTCTTTCCAGAACTACTTGTTAAAATATTAGGCTGTCAAGAAATTATTGTTTTTCTGAGTAGAATAGTTTAACTCATAACTTTCAGAATTTATATTTCATAACCAATTAACTGCTTCCCTGATTCACCCAAGTATACTCGGATCGAGGTAAGGGTCAAATTCTGAAAGGCCCAGGTGTACTCGGGCTACTGTATTTTTAGCATACTTTCCAGAATAGAAATAGGCTTGTAGTTTTGTCAGTGTCTGTCTGCCCCCCCTTATTAAATCTTGATTCAATTGACTGATTTTCATGACACTTGGTGGAAATCTCTTGCTACTGGGCTGAGCTCCCACGGATAATTTTTCTTGCAAAGATTGAAAATCCTGGGTTCGATTCTAGGAACTATCCTTCCCAGTTGATTTAAATGGGAAATCTGAAATCCATTGTGCAGGGTAATTTTCTCTTGCACATTAAAATATCTTAGAATTGTAATATTGAAGCGGGATTTGTACTGTTCTCTGAGGAAATGAATGAAGATCCTAATTTTTATCGTAGTATGTTGCTTATTGATCGTATTTCTTCTAATTTTGTGTAAATACAGGCGTTTTTGCAGTTTTTATCACTGATTATGAGAGTTTTGCCATAGCAACAACTATTGTTGGACTCGGATGTGGTATAGGCTAGTACATACATGTGTTATTTTTGCCACACAAATACATGTGATCAATTTAGTTTTTTGTTTGAATGTAAATGTAATATTTTATAACGCTAAATTATTAAATTGGAGAACACAAAGAGCAACATATTCACGATGATTTTAAAGCTAGTATTAAAGCCAATATATGTATTAAAATAATAATTAAATGGAAAGTAGGCATCATAAGTTCCGTTTGGATCATCTTGTTTCCTTTCCTTTCGAAACATAACCATGTTTTGTCGGTCCTTCCTAGAAGTTTATGTTTCGACTGTCAGAGGTCATATGGAGAGACAATTTACATTTCTTGGACAGTTTCTCGGAGCGGGTTTTTTGAAATATCGGGGTATTGAACTTGCATGTTCATTTGCATCGCTGATGCCAAATTTTACACTTTACAAACCAGTTGCTTTGATTGCTACTCGAGATATTTTATATTGAATATATATACATATTACATGTAATTCTTTTCTCAATTACATAGTTACCACTAAAGAAGTGTTAGTTTTGAAATAAGAATTGTGGTCAAATACTTCATATTTTTTTCAATAATATGCATATTTTAAAGTTTGATAAAATTTTTAATAAAACTTATTATTAAAAAATTAATGCATTTCCTTAATTGTCTCCCTATGATCTTTCCGAAACAAATTAAAAAGTGACTTTTTAAAATCCTATATTGTAAAAAATTCATCAGTGAAACAGTTAAACAGATTATTTGTGTAAATAAAATATTTGTTTATTTTTGTCCATGGCAACCCCTCATAGTTGTTTAAACCTAATCACAGATGAGATACACATATGGTATGTAATGCTGTATGAATTTAAAAAATGAAATACTGCTCATGTGGCGACGAGTAATAGCTGAGAAGTTTATGGAAATGTTTTGGATACTTGGAAATGCCAGCGATGGTTCAAGAAATTCCATTCTGGGATCTCAGTCTGGAAGATTACCCTGGCAGAGGCTGCCATATTGAAATTGACCCCAAAGTTATCAAGACACTCATGGAGTCGGACCCATGGCAACATACCTGTGAAATGGCAACAACACTAAATGTTTCTCATGAGACTGCGAACACACCTTAGAAAACTCTGCAAAGACCTGAAAGAAGGTGTCTTGGTGCTTCATAATCTCTCCAGCAATCAACTTCTGCAATGCATCAGCATTGCTTTTTCTCTCATCGATTGCCAAAACCATGAACCATTTCTAGAATGGATTGGTACTGGAGATGAAAATGGATTATTTACATTAATGTTAAACGTAGAAAACAATGGCTTAGTTGCAGACAAACACCAGTTCTTATCTGCAAACTTGGAGTCCATCTGTAGAAGATAATGCTTTGCATTTGGTGGGACATGAGAGGATTGATCTACTTTGAACCTCTCAATACAAATAAAACAGTGACTTTTGACATGTACTGTCAACAGTTGGATCGCTTAAACGAGTCTCTTCATCAGAATCGTCCATCACTTATCAATAGGAAAGGTTTCATTCTTCTCCATGACAGTGCTTGTCCCCATGTGGCACATATGACTCAACAAAAAATCAGGGAATTAGGACGGGAAGGCCTCCCGCACCCACCATACTCAGCAAATATTGCGCAAACAGATTACCATCTTTTCCGTTCACTTCAACACCATTTAAATGGGAAAACATTTGAAAATTAAGAGGTAGTCAAAGAGGACTGGGTATTTATTCATTGGGTCAAAACTAATGGAATTCTTCAAACATGAAATTAAAAATCTAATTATTAAATAATAATGGAAATTGCTTCATTGATTCAAGTTCATTTGTTTTTAATTATTTGTATACTGTTTTCTTGAAAAAAACAACATTAATTTATTGCATAGGCTTCTGCGGTGTTTTCGTGCTCCTTCCATGTCTTGCCGTTTGCAGAAATTCAGCCGTTATTTATATCCACATCGGTCAGGTGAGGTGCGTTGTGATTGGCTGTTCGTTTCTTGGTCTCTATTGGATGTTGGAATACTCTCTTCCACATGTTAGAGAGAATGTATCCATCCTCTCTATTGAAATTAATCGGCTGATTTAGAATCTCGATCGATTCCCGTATGTGGGTATAAATAATGGCCGAATTTCTGCAAGCAGCAAGACCTGAAGATGCCACCTGGAATGGTTGTGCAACAGTCGTCATTGAAAGAATCAACATGCGGTAGAAACCTGGAAAACATGGAAGGAGGACAACATTAATTTCTTGAAAATCTAATACAAACAAAAATTATCCTATGCTCGTTCACATGTTAAGAAAATTGAGAAAATAAACTTCAGAAATCGAGAACCCATACCCTCATCTTTGGCAGTCACCCATTTAAAACCTGCAAATATCTGAAAGATTTATTGAAGTCGAGCAGACAATTCTTGAGCTTTTCACATTAATTCCTAAAGTGTTGCACAGAGAATGACAATAAGATTGGTTATTATTGCACAGGTATACCCTGACATACATCGCCCCGATTTACGTCGATTCAAAGTTACATTACAGATCAATTAATACCTGTGTATTAATTTACGTTGTTTTATGTCCAGAGGTCTAAGGTTCTTTAAATTTTTTGTTGCCAACATCCACAAGCAATTATCTGATTAAAATACTAATTAAAAATGTCATACAGCAATCTAAATATCGACTTTCTGTAATATAACACCAAAATAAACAACGATCCTAAATTTATTGCATCACTTCAAGCTCAGGCCAGTGATCACTAGGTGATTTCTTAATATGTTGAATTTGAATGGTTTTGTAATGAGGGAACCTAGCAGTCGAAGAAATTGGTGAATTTGGATGTGGAATGCTCAACACTAGCTTCCACCGCTAGAATTTTTCATAATTACGGTGAACTTGTCATTTTAAGTGAAAGTATGATGCTCAGTCATAGTAAATTTCATGTTGAATTTGATTAAGCATATTATAATTTTCTAACAATCAGGAAAATTATTTAATATTAGAGAAAATAAAAATATTGGCATGGTAGCAATATTAATAATTTCAATTCACTTCATTAATTTTGTCTCTATATTCTTAAATATTATTATCCTAAAGAATAGGCACTTTTCTACTTCAATGTTTAATAATTCCTTGCAGATAAGACCAGAGGAGGCTAGGAATATTGCAATGCCTGATGCAAAGCGTGCGCACAGGGCTTCTTACGCATAAAAAAATTTTAATAGCAAATTTCAATAAATAAAGCAACCTCTCTCACAATGACAGTACTTCATATTTTTCCTGATTTTTTAAAAAATGGTTGCACTTTATAAATACAACAAATATTTTTAGAGAGCGCGGGAACCGGTGTAGTTGCACCGCCTCTGAATAAGACACATATTTTCTGATAACAGAACAATGCCTGTGCAATGAGAATCACCTTGCGTAGCCAGGCAACTATGTTCAAAATTTGGATTATAAATGCAGCAGCGATCCTATTGCAGGTGACCCTAAGATGCAGACAGCACTAGTTTACACAGACGGAGAATTCTTGCCCACGTGGCCACCTAATACTGTTACCATTGGATCCATTAAATGCGTTTTTTCCATCCAAATTCAGACTCAGTTTGTCGACTATCTAGTGCCAACATTGAAGTGTTACTGTATTCAGTTGTGCTGAACTGCCCTAACTCCTGCATGCATCCCCCCTCATACCATTGATTCTTGTGGAAAAAACTGCTTCGATTTACATCGATTTGATTTATGTTGCACTTTTCAGGAACGCATTGACATAAATCAAGGTATATCTGTATTAGGGATAATTTTTTCTTTTTTAGCTTACTATTAAAAATCTTAGTTGCCAAAAGTTATTACAAATCTTTCTTAACATGAAATTTATGAAAGTTCACAGATTTTAGAATTTGTATTTTTGAGAATTTATCAATGCCATATCTTTAACAAATTTGGTGTTCGCATGGATTCATGAAATTCCCTTTGAACTAAGATAAGTAGTTATTGTAAATGTTCAATCATATTCTCTTAATGTTAAGCTATTTCTGGATGCTCTTCCTTTACAGAGACTTACTCAAATGGTGTGCTCGTATTGTCGTTGGTTATGATGTTTCATCACAAGAGTCATCCTTAAATGTTCTTGCTAATGCTGTGGATGTATTTTGCTGCAGTGTAAGTAATCCAGGTAAGTTCAACACTTGCTATTTTGTATATTTATTAGTTCTAAATTGAGACAAAAAGTTCATAGTGATGGTGGTAATGATATGACTTGTTGATTGTAAATAACTTGTAAATGTTAGAAGCAATATTATGAATTTTGGTATTACATTGTTAGTGGGCATTTTATCCGTTGTTTTAGTGCTTTTTCTAAAAAAATCAATTTTGTGTTTGGCTTGTCTGTCCAAAGAGTCCACTGCTTTTAAATGAGAAACATATTATTACATAGCATCGATATAATGTTTTTTTAAGGGAACTCAGACTATATTGAGGTCATCGATCTCAGCCAAATATGTAATCTGATGATGATGTCATAATCATAAAACAAGAAAAAAGCGCTTTATGTAATCATTTGCTCTGAATTTCTCCTCTTGTTTGTTGTTAGAGACATTCTAAACATATATTAACATAATTTCATAATCAATGTTTTATTCACAGTACGTCGTGTTGAGTTAGCAGCTAATGCTGCTGCTTGCCTTGGAATTATACGATTAAAGGCAGAATATGTCTGTCATACTTGTAAACCAGCTGTAAATTCAAACCAGGAATATTTATCTGTTGGTCGTGCCAAAATGCAACGTTTGGTGGACCCAAAATTACCAGCATCTTTGAGAACTGAGTAAGATTTTTTTTAAATACCTAAAAATCTATTATTTAAGTTTTGCATTGTAGTCTATTTAAAAACTAAACATGTAAAAATATTTATGAAAATAAATCTGTTATCTACAATGAAAATTTTATTTGAATATGTTGAATGAATGGACATTTTATTTCATGGCATTATTGTTTCTCTCACCCTAAAGCTTATCAGGCTGCCCTGTTATTCAAGAGGTTACCCTTAGTTTACCAAAAATATATCTTGGTAATTCTGTCAAATAAGCAAATTTTTAATGTTTGACTGTAAAAGTTAAAGATTTATTAGAAATCAAAAGTTTGGTTATTTGAATGAATTTCTACATAGATTCAACCTTAAGGAAAAGAAATTCGTAACCAATATTTGTTGCCATCTTTTCATTAATAGAACACCTCATATGATATGTTGTGCTGATTACTACTCTGTAAGGAAGAAATCTTAAATATGAGAAATATTCTGTAAAAATACTTTTTGTTTTGTGTATTTTGTAAATTTAAAGTTTAAGCCTACTGTTTTAAATATTTTGTTAAATTGATGTTTTCTGCCCTCTGACAACTTTCTTAATTTATATACTTTTTAACAACTTATGCTTTATAGCTCTTCTAGAAAAAGTAGTTTTTGTCTTACTCGGCCAACTTGTCAGCTTCTGGAACGTGTTGGAGTTTGCATTACACGTGGGGAAGCAGTGCTGTTGGTTGGTGAAACTGGGACAGGAAAGACTTCCGTGGTTCAGTTTTTGGCAAAAGAGGTCAACACACGCCTTGTAGTTCTGAACATGAATCAGCAGAGTGACACTGCTGATCTTTTAGGAGGGTAAATTTTTTATTTCTATTTTTGGTAATTTCACTGCAAATATTTACAAGGTTTGATAAAAAGGACCTTCTAGAAACAAATAATTTCAGTTGTAATAACAGTTAAGTCTTTACATCTCAGAAATTATGCACACTTAATTTGCTTGAAGGGTGGATGTAACCAGGGCATCCAACGGCTTTTATGATCATTGGATATATATCATTATATAATAGACGTTCCTTATATATATATATATATATAATTTTGAAACACCCTGTGTATATATATATATAATTTTGAAACACCCTGTGTGTGTGTGTGTATATATATATATATATATATATATATATATATATATATATATATATATATATACACACACACACACACAGGGTGTTTCAAAATTATGTATACACAATATAAAAATTTATATTTCGTGAACCAAATATACAATTCGCACAATTTTTCTTTTATTTAAAAGCAAAATAAATTAATTATTTTAACAAGGTTTGATTATTTACAAATATCCATGGAAACAATGGAGAACATGCAGATGAGTTTCAATGAGAGAAAGTTAATTCTAAAATGGTATTGGAAATTTGAAAATGTCAGACGTTCAGCGTGCATGGGAAAGAAAATATGGAACAAAAGCACCAACTCATCTAACGATTACCCATCTGCGTGATACATTTGAGGAACATGGAACTGTGAACAATATCAACAAGACATGCTGCTGTGGGCGGAAAAGAACGTCAAGAAGTATCGAAAATGTTGAAACTGTCAGAGATGCAATTACCCGCTCCCCAAGGAAGTCTACAAAACAGTGTTCATGTGAGCTACAATTGAGCCATACAAGTGTTTTTAGAATCCTAAAGGACATCAAATTGAAGGCATTTATACCTCGATTACTGCATTCAATCCAAGAAGATGATCCAGATTGACGAACACAATGGTGGAATCGATGCTTTTAAAGATTCAATTGTATGGTCAGACGAAGCCACGTTCAAGCTGAATGGCCATGTGAATAGTCATAACTGTGTTTACTGGGCAGGTAAAAATCCACACTTCACATTGGAGAAAGATGTCAATCTACCAAGTTTTACTGTCTGGATGGGACTCCCCTCTCGTGGAATAATCGGGCCTTACAGATTCAATGGGACTGTTAATGGAGAAAGTTACCTTGATATGTTAAAAAATTATGCAGTACCTAATATCAGAAACATGTTTCCGGATACATTGGTGTATTTTCAACAGGATGGTGCACACCCACATTTTCATACAACTGTGCGGGAGTACCTGAACAATGAATTTCCTGAGCAATGGATAGGTCGCAGGGGGAGTGCTTTTGAATACCCTCCAAGGTCTCCAAACCTCACTCCTTCAGATGTTTTTGCATGGAGATACTTGAAAGATAAAGTTTACGATCAGAAACCGCAAACATTGGAGGATTTGTGGATGGCAATACGGCAAGAAGCACACAGAATTTCTACTGACTTGTGCACTGTAGCATGTAATTTTGTTAAAGAGAGATGTTGCTTATGTATCAGTGCTGGTGGTAGACATTTCGAACATCTTACTTGAGTTTTGTTCATTGCAAACGTTATTATGCATTTAACCTTTAAAATAAAAGAAAAATTGTGCAAATTGTACATTTGGTTCACGAAATATAAATTTTTAAATTGTGTATACATAATTATGAAACACCCTGTATATATATATCATTATAAATAGCTGCTTCTTAGTTATATAGGATATATACAGTGAAACTTGTGAAAGACGGAATCTGCATAAGGCGGAAACCTGTCAAAGCCGGAAATATCAGAATCGCAATGTATAATGATCACATTTTTCTCAAGTAAGACCCTCAGAAAGGCAAAACCTGTGAGACGCAGACGGAAAGCATTATGTGTAGCATTTCTTGTACGAATAAGTTGAATTTGAATCTTTGAAAGGTGGGCTGAAAATTTCAAACAGAAATGTTTTCAGGTAGTCGGGTTCGAGTTTTGTGTTGTTTACGGATCACACCTTACTAGCGGTCCAAAACCCCTTTTGTTTGAAAGACTTCATCCCAAGTGGTATAGCGACCAAGACCATTAACAGGAGTTACGGAAGGAACCCCACGCAACTCACGTTTCCTTGGCAGCCAAGGTGGGAAGGTCCACCCCCGAAATTATCCAAGTGCGTAATCATCTCCTACCAAAATTTAAACTTGTAATCCGTGAGAAAAATGACATTTATTGGTCAGAAATTTCTCGTGATATCGTATGAAGAATATAGAAATTTGAATGTTAGTCTTACAACTATTCACTCCCAAGATAGAGCTGCCACAGATCATGACAGCTTCTGTCGCATGCATGCATATGCCAGGATTATCTCGAGATTGAATGGTCACAGGACTACAATTCAAATTTCTATATTCGTCGTATGATGTCACGAGAAATATCTGATCAATAGAATGTCATTTTTCTCATGGATCACAAGTTTAAATTTTGATAGGAGGCAATGACGCACTTGGGTTGTCTGGTGTAGCCCTGCTGCTTGGCCGCAAAGAACCCTGCGGTGCTGGGGTGCATTCGATAACCCTTGTATGTATTGTCGCTCGTTGCTGAGCTAATGAGTTTATTGCTAGGCAGCAAATGACAGGAGGAAGTGGGAATATTGAATTCTTGGGTGGACTATGATTTTGGGAAAACCAGTAATAATCCGTATGAGCAGGAGGGAGTGAAGGGCATTGAAAGGGCTTGGAAAAACCAACATTCTTGCGCCAATGCATCTTTTGTGGCAAAAACTACATCGTCAGAGAAATTTATTTGGAATGAACTCCGTCCCTGGTTGAAGCCTGAAGTGTAGTGTTAAGTTTGGTGCCTCAAGGTTCTCTGAGTACGTTTTTAAAACCCGATGTGTTTTGGTGTCTGTGAGCTCTATCTTGCTGTGCTCGTGGTGTGATCATTCAACTCTCCTCTTCTTCAACAGTTACAACAATTTGGATAAATAGCAATTGTTGTCAGTATTCATTAAATTAATCGGAAAGGTTTATGGGAAGATTCACTCAATTTAAGATGTTAATTTTTGTGTAGTTTTATTGAAAAAATATTCCTTATTTTCACAGACCCATGTATAAAAAACTGAAAAATTTAAATCTTAAGGAAAAGATTAATGTTATTAAAATGGTCACTAAGGAGAAAATGAGCTTTAAAAATGTGACTACTCATTTTAAATGTGAAAAAACGCAAATTTACAACATTATCAAACAAAAGGATAAAATAATGGAGAAATATTTAGCGAGCAGCAGACATGATTTGGCCAGAATGAAAGTAAGGGACACATAGTATAGTGAGCTAAATCGCATTGTGTTTGAGTGGTTTGCAGCAACCAGGGCAAAGAACTTCCCTATTTCTGGTCCAATTCTACAAGAGAAAGCAAAAGAAACTGCAGGAATACTTCAGATAGATGGTTTTTCTGCATCAAATGGGTGGTTGCAAAGTTTTAGGAAAAGACACAACATTACGTTTAATGTCTCCTGTGGGGAAGCAAATGACGTTGATAAAAATGAGGTAGAAAGTTGGCACAGTAGATTAAAAGAAATAATCTGCAATTACAAACCCAAAGACATCGGAAATGTTGATGAAACAGCTTTGTTTTTCAGAGCTCTGCCTAATAAGACCTTGCAGATGAAAGAAGAAAAGTGTTCTGGAGGTCGCTATTCAAAAGAACGTTTGTACTTTTGGTCGCATTTGCCGATGGAAAACTAGAAAAGCCATTAGCGATAGGCAAATGTGAAAACCCACGATGCTTCAAAAATTTAAAGAAGAACAAACTTCCTGTGGAATGGAAATCGAATAAGAAAGCATGGAAGACAAGTGCTATATTCGAAAAAATTTTGAATAAATTAAATAAAAGAATGGAAAAGAAAAATAGGAATATTCTTCTTTTTCTAGATAATGCCACCTGCCACCCAAGAATTCGACTATCAAATATTCAGCTAGTTTTCTTGCCTCCTTGCATGACATCCATTCTACAGCCACTAGACAATGGAATCATACAGAATGTAAAATTTAATTACAGGAAATTGATGCTTCAGCGTCTTATTGCAAGTATGGACGATTGTAAGAGAGTCTTAGAATTAACTGTAAAAGTTGATCTGCTAGATGAAATTACATTTTTAAGTCACTCAATGAAGTATATGAAAGGCATATGCATAAGAAAGTGTTTCCGAAACCATGGGTTCATTTTTGATGATAACATTGATTGTGAGGAAATTGTTTGCAATAATGATTACAGTGAACTCCAAACTTTGATTGAAGATATGCATGAAGATGAGGTTAATGTTATGAACGCAGAAAGTTTTGTGAGCATTGACAATAAAGTTTTCACAGAGAATGATGAAATTGACATACAAGCTGAGATAGAATCTCAAACTAATGACACTGTGGGAAGTTCAGAAGATGAACAGGGGTGAGAAGATTGTGAGGAACCGGAAACACATTATCACAAGTGTTAAGTTACATTAACGCTTTAAAACATTACGCCAAAATGAAGGGGGAAAATGACTTTTATGAAAAAGTTCTGGAGTTAGGGTTTTCTTTCACCTGTATTATGAAATCACTGAAAAAGATAACAAAACAATTGAAATTGGACAGTTTCTTGAAATAATTTTTAGTGGTGCTTTGCCTTTTTTGTAATATTTGTATTATATGTAGAATCTATAAGTGTCTTTGTTTAGCTGGTTAGGTCTTTATAAAATATGTATAATTTCTGGGCTGTAGGTTTTTAAAGGAAATTAATTACAATAAATTTAGTTCTGTCTATGCATGATTTTTTTTTATATATCGTAAAAATTCCATGTCCATTTTTTTAATCTGTCTAAGATGGAAAACCTGCTTAACCCGGAAATATTGCATGGTCCCTTGCGATTTCGCCTTGGACAGGTTTCACAGCGTTTATGAATGACACTGTTGCAATGGCTGTTCATGTGGATGTAGAGGGGATTGCTGGTGAAGCCAACATAAAAAGCAGGATATTGGGTGCATCTCAGGTGGTAAATGATATTATGGGTGATGGAGTTGGTAGGAGAAGTTACGGGGTAGGTGATGTTAGTGGTGGGGCTGGGGAAGGAATTGCAGGGGGGGGTTATTGGGCATGTGAGACATCGGGATCTACTGCAGGGGTGAGATCTGGCAGGGTGCAGGGGAGTGGGTGCTGGGGGTTCTTTTTTCCATAAAATGTTTGCCAGATTAGGGGGGCGGCAGAAGGAGAGGATCGGTGGTGTATGAAATGGAACCTGGTGGAAGGAGGATGTGAGGATAGGGTGGGTGGCTTTTAGGATATTCCTCAAAATATCGTGAATGCCAGGAAAAAAAGGGTGGTTAGGGTAAGTTAGGGGGTGGAATCGGTGATGGCATGGGTATTGGGGTGGTAGTTAGGGGTGGTGGGTGCGACTGCCCGCTGGATTTGGTCCTGGATCAGATCTGGCGGGTATCCATGCTGAAGAAATGCATTATCAAGGGTGAAGCAGTACTTGAACAGCGAGTTTCTGTCCAAGCAGATTCTCCGCCCTCAGCAGGCTAGGGTGTAGGGAATTGAGGTTTTTGTGTGGAGGGAATGGTAGTTGTTGAAGTGGAGATATTGAAGGCAGTTGGATGGCCTGAGGTGCACGCTGGTGTGGATTCTGTCTTCCTGGATGGAGAGATCGACATTCAGGAAGGTGATGTTGGAGACAGAGGAGTGGTGGGTGAAGGAAAGCATGAGGTGAGAAGAGAGACGTAAAAAGGATTGTCGGGAGTCAGGTCCATGCGTCCAGAGAAGAAATATTTCATCAATATACCTCAGCCATAGGAGTGGTCTGGGGTATACGTCTAGGAAGCATCCTCCCATTCACCTAAGAAGACATTGGCATAGGAGGACACCATACAGTGCCCATCGCAGTCACTTTTATTTGTAGTTAGTGGCACCCTCCGAAAGAGAAGTTGTTTTTTTGGAGCACCATTTCAGCCAGCTCTGTTAGGAAATGGGAGGAAGGTCTTGCGTCAGATAGTCTTGAGTCCAGTGATTTTCTCAGGGTGGACAGTCCATGGTTGTGAGGAATTTGGTGTAGAGGGAGCAGAAGTCTATAGTGGACACGATTGTGTTAGGTTATGTTACAATTATACATATATATAATCGTAACAATTACAATTAATATACAATATAATTATATAATTGTAACAAAATTTTTTTATGCAGATGTCTACTGTATCTTTTCTTAAAGTAATATATAAGTGAATACAAGGTTATATTGATAGAGAATTAGAAATTTATTTTCTTTCATTGTTCAAATTATTTCTACTTATGGTTGCAGGTACAAACCAGTAGATTTGAAGCTCATTGTGGCACCTGTCAAGGAAAAATTTGAAGCCTTGTTTATAAGAACATTTTCTCGGAAGCAAAATGTCAAGTTTTTGGAGCATATTTCAGTAAGTGATATTCTTTGTGAATTATATTACATTGGTGAAAGCTACTAAAATTTACCTGAAAGGAAGACTAGTTGTTTTTCCAAAAATTTCGGCAAAAAAAATTATGGATCATCTTAAAATAGAGTACAAATTTTGAAATGCCACATGGGACATCCCGGCACAGATTCTATATCCATGCAAGTGCAATTATTTATACATACAGAATACATTACATTACAAACAAGTGACTTTCTACCTTGTAGGTACTGGTGGAATGGTGGAAGGGCAGTGTTGTGAAACCTGCATCAGAAACTTGTAATTGGCTGGGTATGAAATTTGACACATACGGTATTGAGAATGGCTACACTAAGATTGCCAGCATTTTACACGTGTTTTGTTATAATTTAAACATATTACTTTTTGATTGGTGTGCCATTGGCAGAAAACAAGTACACCTGCAGTTTGAATAGTATAATCTCTATGAGAGCAAGTGATGGGTACAAACTTTGCTAAGTTTTAACATAAAGTGAGGACCAGTTATTTTTTTAAGTTTTAAATAAGTTACCCCATATCTTAGAACTGAATTGACATCATGTAGAGAAGGAAAACACTTCTTTAAAAGGGAATGTATTACAACGTATAATACAAAATTTTGATATAAATTTTAAGCTAACTAGGGGCCAATTTCAATTCTGTTATTATTTAATTTGCAAAAATTCTTTATATACAATTTAGTGTTTGAATTCTTGAACATCCCACGTATTTCCATGTGTAAACCAAGGTTCAGGCGTAAAAATTCCAACTTTGGCTAAGGTTTGGCTTTGTGATTTATTTATTGTAATTGCATAAGAGTTTGATTGTGAATTGTCTGCAATGCATGTTAAAAGGAATTGCTGGATCATTTGGTGTGTCGATTTTTACACATGGGATAAAGTAAATGATTCCAGCCATAA
The DNA here is from genome assembly GCA_028673005.1 of Tanypteryx hageni. Classification (NCBI taxonomy): domain Eukaryota; kingdom Metazoa; phylum Arthropoda; class Insecta; order Odonata; family Petaluridae; genus Tanypteryx; species Tanypteryx hageni. The sequence continues at coordinate 100,366,842 of CM054116.1, forward strand.
AACCAGTAATGACTTCCAATAATTAATTTAATTATTAATCACATTTAATGAATCAAGGATACTAATGTTTAGGCACTTCCAGATGTGCTGGAGATTCGAAATTTTTTTCATAGGTAGGATTTTGTGCAAAACTGTCTAGAAAAAACGAAAATCATGAAAAAGTGCAACAATGCGGCCGCTAAAAATTCGTAATTGTTTAAACAAATTTTCAAGGTTTATGTATTTCCGCATGTGCTACGGAGTTGAAATTTTTTTTATGAGTAGAATTCTTAAAAAAACGAAATAGGGATTATACAAATTTTGATATTTTAATTTGTTTGGCTATTAAAAATTCTTAAAGTTTTAACAAATAGATAACTGTTTAGGTACTACGGGATGAGATAGAAAGCTGAAATTTTCAAGTTATTTACAGAGTAGTACATTTGCACAAATAAACATTTGAATCTCTCCATAAATATATTGCGGCGGACGTTAAAAATGTTTAAAATTTAAACAATTATAAAAATATTATTTCACTTCTAGAAGTACTACAACTTTAAAATTTGGCAGAAATGTGTACCATTAGTACCCCATAATGGAGAAAGTATAAAATTCTTAAAATTGCAAAGTTATGGGATTGTTTTAATCTATTATTTTTACATAAGGGAAAACGAAAAATCGCTCCGGAGGTGAAATATTTAGAATTAAAAAAATATTTGTAATGATGAAATATGATAAATGAATGTTTTTTTGTATTGAGATGATATGCTTGCAGAATGCAAGCACCAACTACTAGTACATTTATAAGCTGAACACGACTTCTATTACTTATAAGGTGTTCCGTCAGGTTGCAGCACTCCACTGTTACTCCACACCCTCTACAGGAGGTTTTTAAAACTAACCGCTTGGCAAAAGTCACTTCACCTTGTGTATTATAATAGAGATGGTCGTGCATTATGCTGAAGAAACTATTGTGAGGCTGGGAGAAAATATAATGTGACAGAGGCAAATGTGTGAAGGTGAAAGCTAGCTAAACAAACTTGAAGGACGTGCTAACTTAACACGTAAATCATTTAGTGGACCCAAATGAGGTTGATTTCATGAATTAGAAGAAAAACCGTGTCGTGGGAAATTATTAAACTGAAAACTCATGAACTAGAATGATCACTGAACATCCCATGGAAAGAATTCAATGCTAGTAATGGTTGGTGCGTACAGATGATGCGTCGTAATGGTTTTTGCCTGTGACAAAGAACTTCTCTTTGCTATATTTACCTTCTGACTAGACAGACAAACTTATTGCTTTCCAGAAGCATGTAATTACATTGCGGAGAATTCATGATTAGCCAAATGGGTAATGCAGACGAGACATTATTTCGACATGCCATCCAATTACACACACAACGAAAAAGATGCAAAAACATCATAAAAACTTTGGGAAATGAAAAAATGCACATTACTGTAATGCTGGCAGTGATAGCAGATGGCACAAAGTTACCACCATATATTATTTTTTAAATTGTTATTATAAAGTTTTTTCCTATATAGATCTTGTTTTTTTATTGTGGTCATCTTAAATTCGAAGTTGTCTTCCTTCCGGGTTAATACAGTATATTGGACAAATGGCAGTGTCATTTTTATTGTTCTCCTGTTTCTTTAATTCACTGTTAATATTTCAAATATTAATCTATCAGAACAACATTAAGTTGTGCGGAAATTTTGTTGAATGCCAAACATCTTAGCTGTCTTGATTAAAGTAAAATAAATGCAATACTATATTAAGTATTGACTATGAATTGGTGAGTAGATAAATTATTTCATGTGAAGTACATAAAAATAAATTTTAAATTTAGGGTATTTTTGTGAGAATTATAACTTCAGTTAACTGTAGATTACAGTCAAACACAGATTTAGCACCACTGTTTGTCTATCACTGACAGTGAGGGTGGCGGTAAATGGAGGTATGTTCTTGCTCAATGCAATCTTCAGATGGAAGTTCTGTTCACGATTCATGGGAGGAATGAGGGGGTGGCACTATTTATGGAGGGCACTAATTTGAATCTGACTCTACTTTGATCCTGTCTTCAAAATTTGTGATTTTTTCAGACTTGTTATCGAAATCAACGCTGGAAAACTCTCTTGAAGTTGATGAAACATAGTTCATTAGCTGGAGTTAACCGTGCAGATAGTGAAAAAAAAAGTAAGGTGACAAAGGACTGGCAAGAACTGCTGAAGCATCTTGACAGGCTAGAAGTGCAACTTAAAAACAGTGCTCTTGCATTTTCCTTCATTGAGGGTTCACTTGTTAGAGCACTGCGTGAAGGTAAACCTAGTTCTAGTCTTAAGTTGCATTGATTCCTGACCTGTCCTCTTATGCTTTAATGTTATAAGATACACTCTTGTAAATATTACTTTTATTTCTTCTTATCCTAGAACAGATGTTACAATATATATTTATCATTTGTTTAACCTTGAGATCACTGTTATTGCTGTTTAGTTTATCATTTTGTTAATTAGGTTTTAAACAATCTTGCAGCTCAGTTTTTGTATAATTTTAAATATTCCAGATATGGAGAAAAATTCTTAAAAATTTTCTAGTAATTAATTGCTGTATTTACTTTTTATTACCTTTATCTTGTGACAGTTTTTATTGCAAGTGCTTAATTATCCTTACCCCATAATTACTAGTCCTTATAATTTTATTTCTGGTACTTATTTCCCTTTAAATGCTCAATGAAGATGTTGAACTTTTTACTTTTTTCAATATGTTCATTTTGATAAAAAAACTCAAGCTTCATTATAGTGTCGTTTAGCTGGATGAGTGGCCATTAAAAGGAAATTTATACCATTTTTTGCCATAGCTTCATGATCCAAAAATTCTTGTGTTGAAAAAGCTTTTTAACTTATACAGGTATCCCTCGTTATGCTCAATCGCACTTTATGCATTTTCGCCATAACGCGATTTAAAAAAATCAAAATAAAAACTGCATACAATGTAATTGCATGGCCAGTGGAATTAGAGCAATTAGTAGAGTAACTTTATAGAGCACGCTGTATAAGGCGGTCGATTGTGGGGAATGCTTCCCTATTTTACCAATTATAATTATCAATTCACTTTATGCGGTGATTTCTCGGAACCAATTAATTGCGTAATACAAGGGATACCTGTACTCTAGAACTAAATTTAACGGGAAGCTTTTTCCATTCAGCATATTCCGCTGTTCGAAATTGGTCAAATTAATTTTTTTCTTTCAGTTGGTTCAACTGCTAGTAAATATTTTCTACTTTTTTTAGATCTAATCTCTTAAAATATTAATTTTGCATTAAATGTTATTCTTTGTAGGTTGGTGGGTATTATTGGATGAAATCAATCTTGCTACTGGGGAAACATTGGAATGTCTCTCAGGGCTATTAGAAGGTGTTGGAGATGTAAAAGGAGGATCTCTCTGCCTTCATGAAAGAGGGGACACTAAACCAATTGATAGGCACCCAAATTTCCGTCTTTTTGCTTGCATGAATCCAGCTACTGATGTGGGAAAAAAGGATCTGCCCCCTGGACTGAGAAATAGGTCTGTTTTTTCAATACCGTTGAAATATATTAAATATCACTATTTATTATTATCATGCCATTTTATTCTATAATAAATGAAAGTTGCATCATTTTATATTTGCTTTAGGTTCACAGAGTTCTTTGTAGATGAGTTGATAGAAAAAACAGACCTCTTACAGTTGACTGGAAGCTACTTATCTGGATTTGTTATCCCTTCTCCTATTCTGGAGAACATTGTTTCATTTTATCTAAAAGTGAAAAAGGAGGCTGTTCTTTCACTCTCTGATGGAACTGGCCACAAGCCGCACTACAGGTTAGTGCCACTGATAGATTTATGCAAGTCATATTTTCTTTAAAATTTTATGATGTTTTGTTTAAAGATTGAAAACAAATTTCTAATAACAGATTTAACCCTTTGAGTGGTGCGGCCATATATGTACACACTTCAACTTGGGTGTATCATTGCTTCAGCATTACGCATATGGTGAACACTCGAACCATTATTTCTAGCTCTTCAAACTGACACTTCCAGATTTGGAAAAATGTACTTTTACTAGCCAATTAAAAATTATTTCCAGAGGGAGTTCAATACATTGACTTGATTTAAATAAATAGTTTTGCTTTTAATGTTTTATTCGTTTTTCTCTTTTGAAGCCTATTGTTCTTAAGAAAAGACTTGTTTGTTTTTAGAATTGTGGAAACCAGGATTTGACTTGGTTTTCAGGGTTATGTCCTGGTGTCCCAAAAAGTTCTTTGGCGATACTGTATTTTAAAAATATATATTTTTACTGTTTGGTTTTACTTAACTGTTGCTTAACATTATATAAAATGTGACCTTAGAATATTTGTTCTGATTAATTTCCTGATCAATTCTTATAATACTGTACACATATTGTTTGAATTTATAAAATTATTTGTTACCTTTTGTTGAAACCAAGCTTGGCAAAATTTGTTAATATCGCATATAAATGACAAATAGACTAACTAGTAGTTCTGGAAAGAACTAATCCACCTACTTTCCTTTCAATACAATTTTAATATACTATAACAAGTAGGGTTGTACACAGGTTTCTCTTGGTACAGAAGTGCTTTTCGTCAAATTTGCTGTAGTATAATCATGTACTAACGTATTTGCTTTGAAATCAGAAAATTATTTTTCCTTGCCTTGCTTTTTAGATCCATTCTAAATACATTCATCTCGTTATCTCATTCTATACTTTCCCTACTAAAGAAATTTCTTTGAAATTCGTTCAGCCAATACCTTCCAAATTCATATTTACGGAATAATTCTAACCCTGATATAGTGGTAATCCTGTTTAGTTGACCCAGTTGAAATATGATAATTTGGATATTTATTTATATGAAGATTATATATGCTATATTTGGGAATAATTTTGAAACAAGAAAAAAGTCTGCTATGACCGGGAATCAAACCCGGGTCTTCCACTTGCCGGGCGGATATTCTACCACTGAACTATCGTAGCAGATCAATTTTTTCGTTTCTGAATGCGGATGTTTTCTCAATTGGGACGGAAGTGGAAGACCCGAGTTTGATTCCCGGTCATAGCAAACTTTTTTCTCGTTTCAAAATTATTCCCAACTTTACAGCATATGCCTGTCTGCATAGGATCTTTGGATCACTTTATTCCATCAATGCTATATTTGGTTAAAATCCATAAGGTTAGCTCTCTAGAAATATGTGTAAAAATATTATTTAACTTTTTATTGTGATAGCCCTGCTCTTTAGTTCCACTTTAAACATCGTGATTTCATTATGATATGTTGTACAAATCTTGTATACAAAATTTAATTGAAATCCAACCAGCCAATTCCTTCCGAATCCTAAAATAGTTTAATTTGTAATTGTGGCACCCCTGTTTGACTGATTTGATGTAAATATGCTAATATGGTTTTGCATATATGTGTACATTATAAGTATTAAATTTGGTTAAAATTTATATAGACAGTTCAGCACAGATACATGTAAAAGTATTTTTGTATTGCTTGTATTGTGGCAGCCCTGCTTTCTATATCTATACTAAACATTTTGATTTTATTATTTTATGTTGCATGCCTACTTCATACAAAATTTTGTTGAAATCGGTTGGGTCAATTCCTTCCAAATTTATAATTACCGAAAAGTTTAACTTTGCAATTGTGGCATCCCTGCTGAGTTGGTCATGTCCAAATATGTCGTTTTGGTCATTAACATATGTGCATATTCGATTTACTAAATTTAGTTGAAATCGGTTCTGCCAATTCTTTCCTGATATATGCATACGGACGGACATCACAAAGATAATAATGCTTTTCAGCAAAGATGAAAAGCACTAAAAATTCAAGACCAACAAAAACAAAAAATCTCTCGCCAAAGTTGCCTTAAGAATTACACAAGAAGAAGCACCATTTTTTTTACAGAGTCAGTATGGTTACTGACAACAATATGTAATATTCATATTTTTTGCTGTGATTCCGATAGGTATGAATCGACCTAAGGGTCGATTGTTACCTCGATAGCTATGAATCAAACCATGACTGGAATGTGCACTTGGCTGTGCTCCAGCTGAGTTCAGCAATAATCATCACCATAGAAAAAATGTTTTTCAAAACGTCTAAATGAAAGTTTTTGAGAGAAATCCAAACAAATACGATCAAAAATCAAAATTGCTTGTGGGTATTTTTGGCTAATCAACCTCTTGGATTATTATAGCTGTAACTCCTTCCAGACTGAACACAATCACAAGGGAGGAGGGAAACCCGAGTCTCCTCAAACCACACAAACAGGCCTGGCGATCTTGGAAAAATCCTACTTTTGCAGGATTTGTGCCTGCTACCTTTTCGAGCAACAGGCGAGTAGCAGCCAGTGTCACAACCACTACACCACTGGCAACCCCCAAAATTGTGTGATAGGAATAAGAATCTTCACTTTTTTCCTCTTAGAACAGTACAAATCCCACTCCAATATCATTATTCTAAATTATTTTAAAATGCAAAAGAAGAACTCTCTGCATGAAGGATTGTAGATTAACCATGTAAATCAAATGGGGAAAGAACTCACCTGGAATCAAACTCAGGACCTGTAAATTTGGAATATAAATTATGGCCTGTTGGTAGTCCCCGAGAGCACTAGCCTTACTCAAAGTTTCCTGGAAATCTGACCATTCATGAAGAAGACGCTAAGGGAGAAACACACACACAGACATAAGACATCTCATAAGATTACTTTCCACTTTTTGGAAAGTAGGCTAAAAATCGCAAATCCTGGTTTTTCTTCCTCAGAACATCATATGTTCCAGTTTTGCTGCTTCAGAAACGGGTCACCCAAATTAGGACTATTTATTTATTAGCAAGAACTCAGAGACAGCACAAGGCCAATTACACTGAATATCAATAATGATTTAACAATATTGAAATAACAACAAAGACAATCGCATACAACCATGACCAAGGCGGGATTCGAACCCGCGACCCTAGCATTGGGAGCCAGATGCGCTAGCCACCCCTCTGCCTCTTTCAATACTAGTGTAAGATATGTATTTTGTTTTTACTAAGGGTATGAACCTAAATCGTGCATGTAGGTTTGTTTATTTTTAGCCCACTCATTGATGTTGAGCTATTTGCAAAAAAAAGTTTTTCTCAGGCAATTTTTTCGACAATACAGAGAGATTTATAAAAGTGATCTGCTGTTTCCTTTCTCCATGGAGAAATTTAGTGTTGTGAAGGCCAGAATGATTGAGAATACCATTTTTCATGATATAATGCCATATTACACATCAGTGTTTTGATACATTGTTATTAACCCATTGGGACTATTGTTACAATTCCACTTCATAGACAGACCTTGTACTTAAAATCACAGACATGTACCACTTACAGCAAGTCTGAGACCATGAATAAGATCTGTGGATCACAGATTGATAACCTATGTTTAGGGAGCTATAGTGTCTTAATTGAAAATTTGTTTTTCTTGTAGGTTTGAATTTTTAAGAAATTGGTTGCAGAAGATATTTCCAATTTTTGTAACTGTGTGCATGTTAATATGTAAATTAATTAATTTACACTTTTGTATTATTTTTTAGTCTCCGCACACTCTGTCGTGCCCTGACAGTGGCAGCTAAAAATCCATGTGGAGCATATTTACGTTCCTTGTATGAAGCATTTTGCCTGGGCTTTCTGACACAGCTAGATTGCACATCATACCCTATTGTGCAAGACATGATTTTCAAGGCCATATTTAAAAAACAAACTAAGGTAAAAATAATATACCTATTTATTATCCTAAATTACAGCAAAGCTCAAAAAGTATATCAATCTTAAATCGGGATTCTACTGTATACCACCTTTTTGAACTTGACGAATAATTGGTTCCAGAAAACTGACGTGAAATGTAAATTCACGAAGTGCAGCGGTGAAGTTCAATCTGATCTACAAAATAATTAAGTTGAGAGTTATAACGTTTGTTTACTTCGAAAACTGGTAATAATGACCAATATAAATATATTATTATAATAATAATAAGCCCTTTTCTAGGGCACCAAAGTTTAAACAACTTGAAAACAAAAAAGTAGTGGAGTTCATGCTTGTTGTCATGGCAAACGCATGACACGAAATGCAAATAATCGGCGCAAAATAGAAGTAATGGTCATAAAAAATTTTGTCACAAAGTGCAAATTCATGAACTGCAAGCACGCGAAGTTTAAAAAAGGTGGTGTAATTGAGAAAATCAGATCAGCATTTCATTTTAATTTTATTTCATCCTCTGTAGCAATTCACCAATTTGTCCTTTCTAAAAATACAATTTTTCAGTCATCATTGATCAAGAAATTGATCCCTGAACCAATGCCTCACGGCTTGCATGTTCAGATAGAAGGTTATTGGGTCCGCAAGGGGTCTTTGGAGCCCTCAGCATCAGAGCGCTACATACTCACACCTTCTGTGAGGCAGAATCTACGTGATCTTGCAAGAATAGTGTCTCTGTCAGGAGGATCTCAACCAGCTCTCATTCAGGGAGAAACGTCAGTGGGAAAGACGAGCCTTGTGGAATATTTGGCTGCCGCCACTGGAAATGTGACATTGAGGGTGAATAACCATGAGCACACGGATTTGCAGGAGTATGTGGGGGCATACACGGCTGATGCTGAAACTGGAAAAATGGTTTTCCGTGAGGGTTAGTATTTTCTTATTCTGTCGAGATTTGAAAATTTGGGACATTGAAGAATTTCTTTTTCGAGTGCTAAATGAACTTTAAAATCTCCTTATTTTACTGCATAAATTTATGTTTGCTACAGTAAGGTCCAAGTGCTAAATGGTGGAAACCATAATTTAAACTACGCAAAACAGTTTGTTGAATTTATACTTGGTTTTTACATTTATAGGTGTTTTAGTGGAGGCAATGAGGAAAGGTTATTGGATCATACTTGATGAACTTAATTTGGCTCCATCTGATGTCTTAGAAGCATTGAACAGGGTCCTTGATGACAATCGTGAGCTTTACATAGCAGAGACACAAGAAGTGGTGCAAGCACACCCTCACTTTATGCTCTTTGCCACACAAAACCCACCAGGACATTATGGTGGCCGAAAGGTGCAGTTAATTGAATTTTAAAAACTAATTTCAAGTTAATTATAATTGAAACTGAGTGCTAGAAATTCTTATACTTTTCAGATGTTTATACTTTGCATGCATGTAAATAATTATTTATAAGATTTGTTTTATAAGCTGCACAGTAATTAATTTGATTAAATTACCATTTTCTGATGTACCATATATACCCATGTATAACACGCTCTTGTGTATAATGTGCACCCATAGTTTTAAACAAACTTTTTCATATACCCTGTATAACTCTTACTAGATTTTGAGAGATATAAGAACAAAATTTTAGAGTTATATTGTCATGTTAGGTATTAAAAAGAGTACCATAAATAAATATAGACCCTCCATGGATTATGCAAGACTTGACTTATGCGAATCAGGCTTTACTGAAAAACCTCCGGAAATAAATTTTAAAAATCCAAAAATTCTGAGTTTTGGAAATATGCTTATAAGGCAAAACATTTCAGGCTTAAAGGTCAAATTTTGAATGGAGTTTAAACACGTCAATTTATATTTAATTTATTAAACTATATGTAACACTTATTTGACAGAATATTAAATGGCTAGAGAAATTTAATGGCCATATTTAATACGAAATCTTAAATTTTTTTGCGTATCGTGGTGGCCTTCCTCACATAGTTATTTGGTGCTGAAGATGATGAGAAAGATGAATTCTATGGGTTTTAAATTACTTAAATTATTAATTTTATATAATATATTCATTAACTAAAAATTATTTTAATTTTCGTATACTGTTTTTTTGTTTACGATATGTGTTTTGCAGAAAGTCTACCTGGCAATTTCGCAGGAGATTTCAGCAATCAGCTGATGAGCTAGTGAAATTTGGAATATTTGTAGAGGAGATACAATTTAAGGAAGTAATTAGGTGTTTGATACGTTTAATTAATATATGTATAAGCTGGATTATTGATTATTAACCCTAGAACTACCAAGCGATTTTCACTACCTTGTACTACCAAGGGAGGGCCTCAGAGGCCCACCACCTAAAATACAATAAAAATTCATAGTAATGTTTAAAACCTATTGTTATACATTTAAAAACATCATAGGAATACAGCTATACAATTTTAGTAATTTATTTGAAATTATATGCACATGACAAATATTTACATTAGAACAACTCTTTTACCTTCTTCCTCATTATGTTTTCAAGATCAGATTAATATTGCAGTAAGATTGTATTTACAGAAATAATAACAATTGATTAGAAAAATGATTAATCTGATTCATCTGACACAACAGTATAAACAAATAGCGCACTTCACACTGTGCTTTCCACACATATGGTGCCCTATAAGTTAGGCTACCTGCGTGTACAGACATGCAGCCAATGACTAAGTAATTTGCAGAAAATTAAAATATGCATACATTGATGATAAACTTTGGGTAATTATTTTACATAAGTCTCTGAACAATGTAATAAAATATCCAGACTTTTCCTTTGTATATAAAAAAGAAACACAAAAAAATAAGTTTTGGGCCTCGGAGCCCCTCCCTTGGTAGTTCTAGGGTTAACGTGGTTTTCCTTTCAACCCAAAAAGCGAGAATGTGGTGCGAGGTAGGTACATGTCAATTTTTTATTTTAACTTCACAAAAGCGTTACCCGCATTATACGCGTGTTATACACAAGTATATACAGTATTTGTTTTTCAAATGTAATATTGATTTCTTATTAATTTTGATGACTTGATTCTATTTATAACATTTTGACTTATTTTTTAGCTAATGAAATATTGATTAGTGCGAGCATTTTGCCATTAACTAAGCATTGGTATTGCTGGTAAAATTTAGTTTTATCTTATTATGATTTGTCGGTGCTTGCATACTGCAAGCATTCAAAAAATCACCATGCACCAAGATATAAAATTGTAAATAAACCAATGCAACATCATTTGAACTACACAGGCCATTTATGTAAGATAATAGTTTTCATTTTCTGCAAAATTAACCCTTTCGCTGCTATCGACGCATATATGCGTTGAGGTAGCGCACAGCCGCTACTGCTATCAACGCATATATGCGGGCGGGCAGAATGGTGCCTTGACTGCTAACAATGCATATATGCATTTCTAACTTTTCCGTTCGCTGCTCAAAACGCGTTCAGTCGTATTGATGCTAACGAATGTCTGTGGATTTTTGTGGTACTAACAAATGTTTTAGGCACTCTGTAGATGGCGTAAACATATTTTCAAGCTGTTTTTAGTCTAACCTTGGACGATGAAAAAGGTTGCTTTTACTTCGTTTCCCCGGGCTTTTTGCACCCGCATAAAACCTTTTTCGTCCCTTGGCCATCACTTTTCTCACCCCCTATGCCCTAAAAGGCCTAAACAGACAGAAAAAAGCCAGAAATATCTTCAGTTCTGTGTCAACTTTCATACGTAATACATCCCGTTCTCAAACCAAGTTTTTTAGCCATGTTTGGATTCTGTAGTTTTCTTTTGCTATTAATAAAAAGAATCAACAAAAAAGATGAAAATATTTTTCAAGATGGTTAATAATCAGTATGAATGTAAATGATTGACAAAATAACTTTTAAAATATAAAAATTAAAAGACGAACGAAAGAACATAGACGCGGAGCTCCTAGAGAAAGTATTCAGCACAGGGGTGTTTCAAGGTCACTGACCTTGGCGCACACGACTCCAAGTCCATAGCAGCGAAAAGGTTAAGGCATCTATCCAGAATTTTTAAATTCTCTGGCAATCGGCTTCGCGTCCAATTTTACAATTTCAAGTTTCATGACTTAGATGATCCTTTTGAAGCAATAACTGTAATCATCATTCTGACAATAGCCTACATGTTACACTAAAATGTATGTAAAAATTAGGATATTCTGTGTGATAGGTGTCATTATCCCTGCCTTTTAGTACGTATCTGGATAAAAAATACAATTGAAAATTGTCACGTCATTATATGTATACATCTTTGGCTGAAATCAAATGGATTATAATGTAGTCTAAGCATTAAATCAATGCTCTTAAAGTATGGAAAATCAATACCCATTTAAAGGCATTGGAGTCATTGCTATGGTAGTTAATATTTTTCATTGTTGAAAACTGAAAAAAGTTCATAATTTTATGATTAAAATCAAATTGTTATTCAAATTCAGCAGGGATTTGAATTCTGTCTTCAAGAAAAATAAACTTCATTCTTTTTTCCACAGTATGGTGCATGTTCCCACTTTTAATCTTAATTATAAATAATTTTAAAAAGCAATTTTATATAGCCCTGCACAGTTTTCAATGCTTTTCTTATGGGTGTTTAAAATTGAACTTTGGGGTCAAAAACACCCCTTAAATATAACTTTTTCTGTAATCTCAGATTTTTCCCAGAGGTTGTAACCTATATTCATGCCAAATTTAAGCTCTGTAGCACTCCTAGAAGTACCTTAGGTTTTATATGATATATCCTATATATGTAAGATGCAGCTATTTAGAATGATATCAGTTTTTAAAAAATTGTTCATTTCCAAATCACAGATGTTATCCCGAGCTTTCCGCAATAGATTTGTTGAGCTACATTTTGATGAAATACCTCCTGAGGAGTTAAGAACAATATTAGAAATGAGATGCCATATGCCACCAACATATTGCAAGAAATTAGTGGCTGTTATGACAGACTTGCAGGTATGTAGAAATGTTTAATTTTATTCATTATTTAACTAAAAGAGCAAAAGTGCTTACAGTCAGTGAATCATTAATGTAGTTAATGCACAATATTTGTTGATAATTCTTTAAGTCAAGTAATGGCTTTGTGAAATGCGTGAACTTTGTTTTATAGATTTTATTAAATCCAAAAAGATTATTTTTCATCTTTCAGTTTGATAATTAATTAGGTAAATGTAACAGTAAGTATTAATGATAATTATTGAGCTTCCAATGCCTCCGTTTTAATTTTGACTATTCTCATTGCATTTGCCAATGCTATTCATAGTAACTTATTTGAATTTATTCGACTATAAATGGCTTATGAATAAACATGTGGGATTGCTAATGTTGTTGGCAGTAATGTAATAGCTCTTAGTAATAGTATTTGGTATCAAATTTCTAATTCAAATGAAATCCTTTTTTCAGATTCATCGCCGTGGTAGTGCTATGTTTGCAGGAAAGCAAGGCTTCATAACTCTACGAGATCTCTTCCGTTGGGGTGAGAGATATCGCCTTGCAAAAACTCCTGAAGGGCAAAGTACTTTCTATGATTGGGACCTTCATCTAGCTCATGAGGGTTATCTTCTGCTTGCTGGTCGGGTGAGGAAGGAAGAGGAAAGAATAGTGATTGCTGAGGCCATAAAAAAACATCTTAATCGCACTGTTGATCCTGAAGCACTATTTACATGTGAGTTTATCCCCAATTTGATATGGTTTAGTGTTTGATTTTTCCAAAATATTTTAAGGTACAGTAAAACCTCTATTTAACGTTTTTCTGGAGGAATTGTTTTTTGTACATTAAATTGAGATAACACTAAATATGGGTTACATACTATTACAGCAAATAATTAAATTTATTACAGCAAAATTGCTTTATATTATTTTTGGTATGTATGAATTTATTACAAATTTTAAATATACATTAGGGTGAAGGCACTATATACGGCCACTTTAAGTTTTTTTTAATCATATCATAATATTTATTTAACTAACTGGTACCATTACTGTCACAAATTTGATTGTTTATTTTAACCAGTGTATTTCTAATTTTCTGAGTTTATTTTTCATTTTCAAATATTGGTTTGTTTTTGAATCCTTGGAATTGTATTTTTCTTGAGTTGAAATGTTGAGATGCTCATTTTCAAAAATTTGTAAATGCGTTACATATATACCTCACCCTAAGCCTTACTTATTTTTTATACAATATGGGTAATCAGGTAGTTTTTCTATTTTCCATGAAAATATTTTTAAAAATTCAGTTGTTTTTCATTACTTGTTTCTACCATCTGTTTCAGTAAATAACCAAACTTCTTCCGTTACACGTCCTGTGCTAGAACAACTAGTGTTGGCAGTTCCTCCTGCAGGATTTCAGCATCTTGTCTGGACACAAAACATGAGACGACAGGCTGTACTTCTTGGTTAGTCTCAAATCGATGTAAACGTTCAAAAAGTCTTTATGGACTTTGTTAATTTTATTGAAATAAAGAAACTTTTTTCATTCTACATAAATTGTTTTCAAGTGTCTGATTTTATTGATTCTATTACTGTGTCATGTGGTCCAAGTTTTTAATTGCAAAAGCCATATGACTTGAAATAGAAGTACAATTTAAAATTTTTGATATTATCTATAGCTAAAGAACATTTAAGTCATGAAATGATACTTTTGTTGACAGCCAAAGCCTTCCAGTTTGATGAGCCTGTCCTTTTGGTTGGTGAAACTGGCATTGGAAAAACCACCGTATGTCAACTGCTAGCTGCAATTAATGGTCAAAAATTACACTCAGTCAATTGCCATATGCACACAGAAGGAGCTGACTTTTTGGGTGGTTTAAGACCAGTCAGGGAGCAGGCAAACGTGAGTTAAGTTGGTTTAAGTTTGTTTTTTACTGTGTTGTCCGAGCCAGCCAAAGATGTAAGCAAACCAGGCTGTTCTCAAGAGCATCAAAATCTTAGAGCACTTTACCAATGGTCTATAAATAAAAATATTTGCAAGTACAGTGTGTCCTCGGTTTAATATCTCTTTGATTAACTTTGATTTGCATTAATGTTGTGTTGCGTATACTTGCCCATGTTTGAATTAACGTCAATTATTCAAGTTAACGTAATCCTAACTCACTGCTGATTGCTGAAAAAAATACTGCGCAGATGACTCTCGTGTGCATCTGTTGCACAGCGCCTCCTCTCCAGTTATGGCAGGTCACCTTATTTGAGTAGGAAAATTGTTTTGGATTGACATATTTTTATTAAATTTGTATGGTGATATTTCGTAGCAATGGGTCCAAAGAGTGGTAATTTTGGCCACCTCCTCAAAGTCCCCCAGCAGTCATTAAAATCGTCTTAATAATAATTACAGTAGGTCATTGATTATTCTGCGACCAATTATATGACTTCCAACATTATCCGGCAGTCCTGGCCAATCGGACGAAATTTGCTAGTAATTCGACATTTGCCGGTGAACCGAATCCAAGGCAGTATCAGTTCAGCAATAACTCACCGTATGGTGCCAAAACATTTCAGGATGATCGCAAACAGTACAGTAGGATCTGGGTTATACTTAACCTAGTTTTATATAATACTCTTTTATCTGTATTTTTTGTAATCCCTAGCAAAACACAATGTAAAGTCATACCTACACATACTGACTTGTACGTAACTGAATTGTATGTAATTCTCTTTTATACATAGGGCTTCTTCCATCCCGAGGGAGCTTTTCTCTCACTTTTACCTATACAATTGGTGAATGATTTCAATGGCCTTTTTCTTGCTCATTTCTTCGGGCAAATTCATTCACTATTGTCTTCCATATATTTTTTTCCTTCAAAATGTTTGTGTACCCATTATTCTTGGGGATTCTTAAGCAATCAGTGTCAATTGTGTAGTTCAATTTTTGTAATCTGAGTTTGACTGATTAGCAAAAATACCAACAAAGCAATGGCTTGGTTATGAGGGCAAATAGCCTTCTCCGCTTACAACTTCTTTGGCAATCCGGCAGAAACATATCTCGTATCACCACTACATTGTGTAGTTTGTATCATCCGATACCCATGCAATTGTTCTGAAGTGTTAAATGCTTGCATGTGTCTGTGTTCAATAGGAATTTTGTGGGTATTCAAACTCCAATGCTATTAATCCCCTTCCACCTTTGTGGCGCTGCAATTCATGTTGAATTTGAGCTCCCTTAACCATCAGCATTTTAATCACTGCTCTTCTCCAATTCCTAACCGCCAACAGCTCCTTTGGGCTGATGTAACACGTTGTAAGGTACGTTGTCCCAGTCAATAAGGTTACTCTAAATATAAATGAATGTTTATAGGTCCTTACAGTCAGTCTGCTTGACAATGTGCTTTGAGTTTACATCTCTGTGCTCCTTTTAGTCATTTTAATAGTTAATAATATAATCTAACTAATAGAAATCTTACCATCTTTGTGAGTTGTGCAGAAAGGAATAGCTGCTGAGTGCCCTAAACTTGAATTTATTCTGTGCTATTGGAATAACTTGAGTTTGATGTCTCCTGTTTGTTTGGATCAGCTCAATGGAGTGGTTATCCTTCTTTGGCCCTAATGAAACTTGCAGTTCAATAAAAACAATAAATAAATGTTTTATTTACCTCTATAGCCATTTTCGTTAATTATATGGTAACTGCAGCAAGAAATAATTTGTTTGTTGCATTTCTTTACTGGCAATGTCAAGTCATGAACTCATGTTCAAAGAATTGTTTGTGGCTCTCTATAAACTTTCTTGTAAACATTTATCGTTCTATATCATTCATACAACTGCATTTTGCCAGATTGGTATTATATAGTTCCTTTTTCTTGTAACTAGAGATACTATTGTGAAATGTAACCTTTCCTGATTTTAGGTGCTGTAAAATGAAGTTATGTTGTAGTATTTGTTTATTTTATGCCATTTCTATGTTAATGTACGATTGTATTGATTTACCATATTTACCCGAAAGGAACAGCTTATGCCTGTCTGCATAGGATCTTCGGATCATATTATTCCATCAACCCGAAAGGAAGACGAGATTTTCTCTCTCTCTTTCTCTTCCTAGCTCTGCAATTTGAAATCTCACATCCCAAATCCAACCAAACCACATTAATGCAAACCATTATCCTCATTATTTGAATTTTTGGTGTTAAAAAGCAAACTCTGATGTAGCCAAACAGTGTTATAAGAACCCATGCTATAGGAGAGGTGCATGTAATTAATCGCATTTTTATCTTGATGTTTGTCAGCTAAAGATATATTTACTAACTTAAAATTTTAGCTTTTATTTATGTTCATGATATTTCCTCTCACAAATTTATTCTTTGCTTGATTATTCAGGAGCCTGGCAGTAATAGTTCCAGAAAGCTGTTTGAGTGGGTTGATGGGCCTCTCATCAAGGCCATGTGCCAGGGTGATGTATTTTTAGCTGACGAGATATCTCTTGCAGATGACAGTGTACTTGAGCGGCTTAATTCACTTCTAGGTTAGTTTTGATTTGATATTTATTTTCTCTTGGAAAACAAAGTGCACTGAACATTTGAAAATATTTTCATCTTACTATTTGTCTTCTTAGTTTTACATAGCAATTTTATCTTATTGCCAATTAATTTAGATCTAATCTAGGGTGATATACCTTGATTTTCAAAGCAGGGATTTATAGTTTGTGGGAAATGAGTGCTTAGTTGCTTTCATATCTATCTCTCTCTTTCTCTCTTGCATATTCTCTTATCCATTTGTTGCTTAGCTTTTCTCCAGTTTTTCACTTTACTTTTTGTATAAACTGTATTGTTTTGTTCATTGGACTTCCTTTAGTGTGTTCTTTAAAAAATATCAACATTGTTTGTGCTCATTATTTTATGTTTTTTGTATAATGAAAGATACTGCTTTTCAAAAAATTCATAACTAATTTTTAAAAAATTTTCATCTTAAAGCCTATTGTCATTTTTAATTAATTTTTTTATCCGTAGTTATGTAAATTATTGTAGTTACTGTGTATAATCGAATGTAAGCTGATACCGATTGTAAGCCGACTCCCACTTTTCACAAGGGCACACAAGGAAAATTTCTTGTAGGCTGTACAGACGTTTTGGTTTTCACAGATCTTTTGCATAAAAAATACTAAAAAGTATAAGTGTTTCTCTTTTTCTCTTCTCCAGCATTTTACATTTGACTCAATAATCCTGTAGCGCCATTGTGCAGCAAGATTAGATGTTTCTTCCGCAAATGCGTTCACTTTCCTCTTAAATTTTGCAGAATGTATTCATTTCATAATGGGGTTACTATAAAAAAACGGATAATCTCGCCACACTGAAGGACTGAAATTAATGCTTGCAAAGGCACAAGAAAGTGACGGTTGGCTCGAGGAATCCCAGTATGCATATACTAGACACACTGAACCAACATAATAAACAATGTAAATGTTTCGAAAAAGTAAAATGAAACATTTTGTGCTTTAGAGCAGGGTTTCCCAAATGGTGTTCCACGGAACCCTTGGGTTCCGCGAAAGGTAAACCGGGGTTCTGCGAGAAGAACAAGATGCAAATTCGAAAGTCTTCAGAAGGGGAAAACTATGGACCGGACCATTTCTTTAGAATTATAATAACGAGCCCAGACCTGCAATTTAAAACAACTTGGTATATTTTGGTTGTCAAAGCATTTATGCTCGATGGGATCTTGCTTAAAGTGGTATTAGAATTAATATTTGGAAGGGTCAAATTTAAATATATCCGCATCATGGCATCTCCATTTTCGTCACCAGTTCGGTATTCATCAGGAGCAACCGCATACAAGATAACTTAAATGGTGGATGACATTGTATGCTCTGTGTTACAATTGACTCTAGTCTCCAATACCTTTTGAAAAAGAAAATACTTCAGGAAGTGACATCGGTCATTGCAGAGAGAAAGCCGTGTCGCTCTACTACAGCGATTCTGTGCTAGTGCCGGCCCTAGTGGCTGAGGGGTTTGAGTGTCGGACTCCCAAATGTGATGCATGTTCATTACAGTTAGACGAAACCACCGACGTTGCATCACTTGTAGTTTTGTTTGTATTTGTGCGTTATGATTTTAACAAATCTATCGAAGAAGACTTGCTTTTATGCGAAATTTTGAGAACCAATACAACAGGTGAACAGATATTTAATTGTATTGATCACTTTATGAAAACAAATGGAATAAACTGGGGAAAATGTGTTGATGTATGTAGTGATGGCACCAAAGCAATGGTAGGAACGGTATCTGGCGCTGTAACTTGAATAAAAACTGTAGCACCCAACTGCACTAGCAGTCATTGCGTTCTCCACCAGCACGCACTGGTAGTTAAAAATATTCCTCCCTCCCGTAAACATGTGTTGGATGAAGTAGTACAGATAGTTAATTATTTAAAAACATGACCATTGCAATCAAGGCTATTCAAAATTTTGTGTGAAGATATGGGTAGCCAGCACACTGACCTGCTTCAACACACGGAAGTCAGGTGGCTGTCGCGAGGAAAAGTGTTAGTTAGATTCTTTGAGTTGCGACAGGAGCTCTCTGCAATTTTGCTTAATGACAAATTTCGGCTTTCGCACGGTTTAATAAATTTCTCGTGGTTATCAATTGTTGCGTATCTTGCAGACATCTCTACAAAACTAAATGAAGCAAATCTATCTTTGTAAGGAAAGGATGTAACTATTTTCAATGCGAAAGATAAAATTTTGTCATTCTCCCGGAAGCTACAGTTTTGGATTTTATCTGTAGACCAAAATAATTTGGATTGTTTTCCAACACTCAATGATTTCCTTGAAGAAAACAAATGCAAACTAGAAGAAGAAATTCAGGGTAACATTCTAGATCATCTTCGCAATTTACACACCAACATCAGGAAGTATTTTCCAAACGTCAATGACAACAACAACTGGATTCGAAATCCATTCAGTATAACCGAAAAACCAGAAGGAATGTCTGCACTAGATTATGAAAATTTAATCGAAATCACATCAGATGTCCATTTTATACAAACATTTAAAGACGTTTCTTTGATTACATTTTGGGGCAGCTTATATCATGAATATTCAATCCTCCTATCAAGACGGGCAATTCGAGAGTTATTACCATTCGCGAGCACATACTTATGCCAATCTGCATTCTCGAAATACACAGCAACAAAAACAAAATACAGAAACCGACTAGATGCCGTGCCAGATATGCGAATTCAACTTTCCAGCATTAAACCAAATATAAAAAGAATTTGCCAAAATAAGAAGAAAACTCATTCTTCACATTAAAAATTGCTAACGTATTGTATACAAAATTCAGTTTTATCTTTTGTGCATATATTATCTATTGGTTTATAATAAATGTTTTGTCCATATAAACAATTTTTGTTTTTATACATATGAAAATAAACAAAATGTTGATCACATAACCTATTGTATTTTTATCTTTTCTTATTTGTGCTTTAATTTTCACCTTTTAAACAAAATAACTGTTTGGGGTTCCGCAACGGCTCTTTCGAGTTGCAAGGGTTCTGTAGCAAAATAAAATTGGGCAACGCTGCTTTAGAGTATACACCTTCTCACACTTATGAGTGCTATGTATTGATGCCATTTCGACTACTTTGATGCGGCTCACTTTTTACATAATTTGTTTTTTGTATTCAGTCATTATGAGTCTTTTTTCATACATTTTAAGTAGATTGTTTACTTCCACTTTAATATACTTATATCTTGAGCTATAATGTAACTATGGGCATTTTGCCACCTTTCCTTGTGTGGTAAGCAAGATATTTGCTGCGCGAAGAAAGACAAAAATGAAAGAAAATGTCCCAAAACCCATTGAACATATCAAAACGTAATATAATAGGATATATATACATCTATGTCGAAATTATTTTCAAAATTGTCTTTGAAGGTGCTCAATGCTCATCCATATTAATTTGTTTCTCGCATGTGTTCTTTTGCGTTAGAACAGCATAGGGCTCTTGCGGTGCCAACTTTCTGAATGTTCCATGCTACTTATCTTATGGGAATGCGCCTTTATGCTTGATTACTTCCTTTTTCATTCATTAATTTTTAAGACACTGTTTCTAAACCGAATGGCAATTTCTAAGAAGATAAAAAATGGTCGGCTTACAATCGATTATATTCAGTATATATTACTTCATTGTTTTATTATTTACATATTATTGATCATATTAGTCTTACCTGCAGACAGCAATCTGAAGCAAAAATAATTAATATTGTGAATTTCAGTGAACATTTTGCCGTACATTAACTATGCTAGTGAAAAAAACATGTAGTTAACTGTGGAGACTCGAATAAAGAAACACACTCATACCTGGTACAATATTCAATTTCTGCTTCGGGAAAAATACTGCTAAATGTGTCATTTTTTATAGCAAAAACCTAAAGAAACATTTGGCCCTCTAGTAAGTGAACAAGTAAAATAACTTAAAGATGACCATCTAACACTCTATAATAGGGGTGGCCAACCCAAGGCACTTTAAATTTAGTTTGCGGCTCTTTTGAATTTTTATTCATAGGCATGTCAATATTTTTCACTATAGAACAAAATGATGTAATTTGACTTGAGACGTGTTGTGGATGCCTAAGGGATACACATTATATCTTAATTGCTTTGGATACAGGTTATGTTTTACTGTTTGTAAATTTATGAGCACGACGTATGTCGTGTGGCTCTTGAATTTCCGAAGATTATCGTATGTGGCTCCAAGGGTAAATAAGTTTGCCTACCCCTGCTCTACAAGTTTTATTTGGAGGACATAGGCGTTAAAAGAACAATTTTTTTATGCAGACATATATTTATTGGTAACTTTATTTCATTTTTAGGCATTCTTTACGATAAGTAAAAAAGAATGCCTGATGGTCAGGTCATGTCCATCTGTCTGTCCGCATGTTTCATCTCAGAAACTACTTGGTGGATGTTGACGAAATTTGGTATTTAGGACATGGGGCGAAGAAACTAAGAAAATGATATAAATGGTTTACATGTCCTTATCGGGAGTGCCACTTTACTGGTGACAAAAAATGAACTTTTCTTTATATCTCGCACAATATATATCACTTATAACAAAAAAGTCTTCAAAGAGAATTTTAGATCTAGTGAAATAGCATATGTTTTGTTCAGTGCATTTTTATTGAAGGAGTAGCCAATTTCAAGGAAATCAAATGAGAGTCATAATTCACCTTGAACTCCTGTTTTTTAATTGTTGTCAACAAAAACAATCTTCATGGCAACTGAAGTAAACATTATCTGTTGTAAATGCTTAATTAGTTTAATTTTCTTTTGTGCGCACACGACATTTGGAAAATAAAGGGAAATTAATATTTATCTTTTTTGGCATGATTTTCATAAATCATAAAGAATGCCTCTGCCTCACATGTATGCAAGCATGATGTGTGCATATTTCCTCTCTTGTTTATTTTCAAATTATCCAAGTACTGTTTAAAAAGTAATATTCTCAGGTTAATAGACAATATATAATTGTTATTTGGAGGTAATCAATGCAGAGACATATAATGTTAGGCATTTTAAATATTGCAGTCAGTGAAACAATGGTTTATAGTAGCATTAATTGTATCATCCTCAATTTTAAGAGCCGGAAAGGAAACTTCTTTTGGCTGAAAAGGGAGGTGGTGATGGAGTGGATGCTGCGGTGATAACAGCTCATGAAAAGTTCCATTTTGTGGGAACAATGAACCCAGGAGGAGATTTTGGTAAAAAAGAGGTATGGATCACAAATTAGGAGATAAGCTAATTTATCTAATTCCTTTAGAATGCACCACTCCTCAAATCTTTGTATATTACTTTTATACGTTGGATATTATGTCAGTTTTTCCTATTACCAGTATAACTGGAAAATTGATCCAATATGTTCATAAAAATTCTTTCCTCCTTACAGCTCTCTCCCGCTTTACGAAATCGCTTTACAGAGATTTGGTGTGAAGGGTGTCAAGATAGAGGTGATCTAATGTGTCTCATAGAAGAAAATTTGAGAAGTGGATTGTCTCTTGCAAACCAAGAAAATGCTACATCTGGAATTGGACGCATTATCCTTGACTTTGTGGATTGGTTCTCTTCCACTGATATTGGAAAAAGGTACGTTAACATTTAGAATCACTATGAAAGCCCATAATATTAATCAAAATGCTCTTTGAATAGGGTGAACCTATTCCAACAAGGTGAAAACGGGACATATCCCATCATTCATAAAAAAATGGGACAAATTTTTTGCAAGATTTTTTTTTAAGATGGATGTTTTTATGCTTCAAACAATATGCCATTTGAAAGGATTTGAAGAATTCTGTAAATAGAATCAAACATTGACACCTAATTATATTAAATACTAGCTGAATGTACCCAGCGTTGCTCAAGATTTTAAGTCAAGACAAAAAATATTGAGCACATCCTCATGATCCCATTAGTAAGTGTACCAAGTTTTAAGTTAAGTTTCTTGGTTTTGGAGTGACAGCGTTGGCACACAAACATACACAAATACATATTGTCTTTTATTTATATGATTTCCAGTACCGACCCAAGCTCAAAATTTTCAAGGTTCTATATTTTTCTTTATTATCATTGGAAATTTTAATTTTTTGTTGATTGGAATTACAGAAAGGTGATTATAATTACCCAGATTTAAAAAGAGATACCAGATTGTATTGCATTGCACCCTTGATGTAGCACAGGTATCCAGGAAAAAAGTTACCCCGCATTATAGGAAAGCCTGTATTATATCAAGATAACTCAACTTAGAAATTAGTTTTGCTTGCATGCACTAATATTAATATAAAATAGTGGAAGGAAAGAGAAGAAAACAAGTTTACGTACTATTGCCATAGCAATGCCAGGAACGCAACTATGTCAGTAAAATCATGAATCCACATAAGGGTTAAAGTAAGAAATAGGACCCATCTGGTGAAAAAAACTTTTGAGGACTTGAATAAGACCTGCATTATATCTGATACTGCTCAATAATGAGCCGAGTTATAACCGGGGTGCACTGTATAACACAAAATAATTATTTTTGAAATAGCTTTATTTATTTAATATTTGGAATTAACTATGGTCATACTTATTTTCCTTGGTATGTTTTTAATTTTATCATAGTCACAATTCACATGTACAATTAGCATTGCTGTCATAGTCTCGACGTTTATTCTCTCGTTTTCATTCTTCCAAATGCTGTTTACAAGGGATAATATTCTTCCAATTCCTGGAAGAATTAACACTAATTTGAAGAGTTGTTTAATGTCTTCAAAAGGTGTGTTTGATAGGCTCCATAATACTGAGAATCCTAAATCGCAAAGAGCGATTTCAGGTATACTGTCAGAAAATCGAAATTATAGTCACTATAACTATTCAAAACAACAAAAAGTCCAAACCAGGATTTATGCAGGCTGGTTTCCCAAAGTTGACACCCTGAATTGATTATATTGACAGGAAATGTTTCAGTATGTGTTAGTCATTCCAAGGAATTTTCATACCATAAATACCACTTGTAGTTCATAATTTATCAATGATAGGGAAAATTGGAAAACAAATTAATAGAACATTATCAGGTTTAAAATACTAAAAACAATGTCAAAATCTCTTTCTGACATATTTTTGCATGTATTTTTTTGCATAAACGAATTTAATAAATGTTACTGTTTATTTGCTAATATATATGGATCAACTGTCTATTGCTGAAGAGTAGTTGAGCGGAAAAGAAAATAACCCATTTGTTCACTCGACTATGCTCAAGCAGAGTTCGGTAATAATCATCTCCATGGCAACAATCCGATTAAATGCAATTTAAAATGCAAAAACGCTATGTTTAAGAAGAAATTCAAGAAAATACTATCAATTATCTAAATTTGGTGATAAGAATTATAATCTACATTCTTTTCTTCTTATAACACTACAAACCTCACTCCGCTATCACAATTTTAAGATATTTTAAAGTATAAAATAAAAGATCTCTGCACGATAGATTTGAGACTTCCTATGTAAAACAAATAGGGAAAAAAGTTCCTGGAATCGAACCTGGGACTTCAATCTTCACCAAATAAAATATAGACCAGAGGTGGGTCCTGGCAGCACGAGCCTCTTACCAAGTTTCATGAAAATCAGTATTGGTGCAAAAGTTGTTAGTAGGGGACATACACACAGACAGGACCATTTCATAAGGCTATGTTTCCTTTGGAAACCAGACTAATAAAATGACTTTGACTAAAACGACAGAATGGTCAGAAATCACCACAAAACGGGAATGTCCTGGCGAAAACAGGACGTATAGTCACTCGATCTTTAAATGTTAATGTCAGCAGTCAATGAAAAATTCTCCACCAAAAAGGTGTAGTTAACCGGAATATACTAATTTAACATTTCTCATTAATTTGAATAAATTTTTCCCAACTGATAAGAATGCTATGCAAATCAGAAATCTAATATTGCCACTAGAAACTTCAAAAATTATTTTCTTACACTCATTCATGTGATGAATTGATTGGATTTAAGCGTTCCTTTGGATCAATAAATGTTTTTCGGATTTACAGCATTTCTGATGCAGTGGAATACTCGACTTTTCGATCCATTACTGTGTATGCCTTGGGAACTTTTAGTTTGAAGTCACTCACGACTTCATTTTCGAAAGAAAACGAGTACTTCCTCCATGCGATTGCATCACTAAAACAGATTGTTATTCATTAAGTCAACCCTTGAAACTACGAGAAAGTATTCCAGAATATTTCGTCAAAAATTTTGAGCCTACCAACCATTCTCAATCTTTTATTCTGGATGAGGTATTCCATCATAGCAACTTTGACTCTCTTGTGATGGCTAAATCAGGAGTTTCAAGAACTAGAAATTTCACTGATGGTTTATTTTTTAGTTATCGATTTAGAAATTTGTTTTTTCTTTGAAGTAGAAACAAAATAGATCAGTCTTAAGGTTGTGAGATCATGATCTTTTGCATGTCTGTGAAGCTATATACAACACAAGTGGCTCAAATACGATATCGTGATAAAAAAGAAGCATCTAATTTTTTTCCAACCTAATGAAAATTAACTTAAAAACATACAACTACATGAGTATAGTTGTATGGAAAAGGCGCTGTGGCAGACAAGAGAAAGTATATGCAAAACTAGTAGAAGGTGCTTGCAGTATGCAAGCATTTGACATCTCACCTTGAAAAAAACATTCATTTTTCAGAGAGATATTTCATCATGGTAAATATTTCTTTAATTCAAAGGATTTCTCCCTGGGACCAGTTTTCGTTTTTTCCTTATGGAACAATAATCGAGTAAAACAATCGCTAATTTTTAAAAATTTAAGAATATTATACATTTTCCACATTAAGTTAATAATGTCAACATTTCTGCCAAATTTTAAATTTATAGTACAATTAAAAGTGAAATAACATTTATCTAATTGTTTAAATTTAAATAATTTATAACGGCCAAAATAACAATTTTATGGATAAATTGAAATGTTTATTCGTTTACATAGATTAACCTCTAAATAATTTTAAAATTTCAGCTCCCTAACTTGCGGCGTAGTGTCTAAGCATCTACCTATTTGTTTAAATTTTAAGAATTTTTAACTGCCAAACAAATTAAAATATCAAACTTTCTATATTCCCTATTTCGTTTTTCTGCAAATCCTACCTCTAAAAATAATTTCAGATCCGTAGCACATTCGAAATTACATAAACCTTGAAAATTTGTTTAAACAATTGCGAATTTTGAGCGGCCGCATTGTTGCACTTTTTGAAGATTTTCGTTTTTTCTAGTCGGTTTTGTCCAAAATCCTACATAAGAAAAAAATTTCGAATCTCTAGCTCATCTGGAAGTGCCTAAACATTAGTATCATCCTATATGTTATCTCATCTGTAAGAAACGTCGATATATAATGATAGTGGACTCCTATTTCTACCTAGGTGTCAACTTGACGTCGTTAACGAGAAAATGCCCTTTGAAAATTGCGATCCAAGAGTCAACGAAATAAGAATGGAAAAGTCACTTCTTAGTTAGCCAAGAGCGTTTGTGTAGGGGAAACGAGCTGGATTTCAAATATTTTTGCCGGGGTTCGACTTCCGAAGGGACCAAAATTTTTTCCTCTGATTTTTTTTATTTTTTAGCATTTTCCAGTATATCGTCGATACAACTTGCACAATATTACAAAAAAAATTATTCCATGCATTATAACTAGTTTCTTCAGCGTAATTCTTCACGAACATAATTTTATGGATCACTACCCATTCGCTTTATAATCATGATCAATACATGAAGAGATTTGAAAGGAAGAATGCAGAACAATGCATCGAAATAACCCAAAAATATTGTGACAATAATTGACACCAGCAACTGATAACAAATCCCTTTAACAACAACACCGTAACTTTAATAACAACATTATAAGATGACTAGATGCTGAAGAAACTAGTAGTTATAATGCATAGAATAAATTTTTAAAAAATGTTGTGCAAGTTTTATCGACGATATGCTGGAAATTGTGGGAAAAAAAATAAAAAATTTCTCGAAGAAAAAATTTTGGTCCCTTCGGGAATCGAACCCCGGCAAAAATATTTGAAATCCAGCTTGTTTCCACTACACCAACGCTCTTGGCTAATTAAAAGAGGACTTTTACCGTTCATGTTTTGTTGACTCTTGGATCGCGTTTTTCAAAGGGCATTTTCTCATAAATGACGTCATTGACACCTAGGTAGAAATAGGAGCCCACTATTTTGCATATACTTTCATTCTACAAAGTCTCAATCCGATGCGAGTGTCACACCTTGTGAGATTCTCTTGTTAGTAACGCTCCTTTTTCTTAATTGTTGAAGCTTTGTGGCTATATCCAATATCAGAAGGCTATGGTTGGAGTTTATTTCTGTTCTTTGTCAAGTCTACAATTTTCTCACAGTTTCTTAGAATATATTTATTATTATGTAACCTATTTGGAATTTTTAGAAATATTACAGACATGGAGAAAGTCATGTGGTGGCCACATCAGATTTTTAGAAATATTACAGATATGGAGGAAGTCATGTGGTGGCCACATTAGATTTTTTATAATAGTGTTCCTGGTCTTCTATTCCAGACGTGTAACCAATCACTCCTAAGTTCTTTTGACATCCATCCTTTATGATCTGACTCTAATTCCTGTAGGCATAGTTTTTGTTCTAGGATAACATATGATTGTAACTTTAATTCATCTGCTAAAACAGGCAACATTAATATAACTCGCATCTTTTTGTTACCTGTGGTTTTGCACCTTTTTCACTGATAGCATAATTAGATGTTAATTACGGAAATTACGGTGAATTATGCCGTTAATTTGTATTGACATCTACGAAATGATATTTGCCAGTAGACAAGAAAACTTTTGTTCACTTTTGGGAATCGTTCATATAATAATTGTTCACTGAACATCATTGTTCAGAAATAAATTTAGTAGATCTCTAGTTTGTTAAATAACATGTCATTTGTACGTATTCGGTGTATATTTTGAACATGTATTCAGTATACGTATAGTTCGTTAATTCATTGAAAATGTTTATTATTTAAAAGGAATGTAAGACAAAATCACAATTAGAGAATTTATGGCGTAAAACTGTTGAATGGGTGAATTCCGGTGAATTACACCATCATTTGTTTTGACGACTGTAAAATGATATTCGCCAATATACAAGGAAAGTTTACTTTGCTTTTGGGAATCGTTCGCATAATAATTGTTCACTGAATGCCATCATTCAAAAATAAAATTCAGTAGATCTCTAGTTTATTAAATAACACGTCATTTGTACATATTCGGCATGTATTTCGAACACATGCATTCAGTTTAGGTATAGTTCATTCATTCATTGAAAAGGTTTGTTACAAATTTTTGTTTGATAAAAAAATTTATTTAAAAAAATAATACAATTAATTTAATTAGATATATAGATTAGATATATAGATTTCATTAGATATAATTAATTTATCTTATACATTAAAAAAAACGGATTAAATGCATAACCCTACTTTATACCTGAATTTAAGATTTTCGCAAGCTGAAATTCGGATATAACCCTCGTGTTGGATTCAGGTAAATATGGTAATTTTTGATCGTTTTCGATCAAGAGACGAAATTGTATGACCTGAATAATATTATTTATACTATTAGGAGTAAATCAGTAAGAATTTTATGGCTCTAGGTCAATGACTTCATATTTTAATGTACAAATTACAAAATGACTACACCTATTCCTGTATTACTCCTGTGTTAATGGTATGGAAATACTATGCTGTAGACCCCATGAGGTTCCAAAGACCCCACGGGTTTCAAACCCCACCTATGCTCTTCCTTTTGGTCCTATTAGATAGCATGCCAAGTTTGATGGCTCTAGGACCAACCGTGTGGATTTGTATAACCAGACAAACATACAAACCAACGCCCAAACAAACTTGCTGAATTATTGTAAAGATATAGGTGATTCGAATATGTAAAAGACATAGGGTAATTTAAAGTATAGCATAATTTATCATAATCAGTTATTTAGTGGATGCATAGGAATAAAATAAATGATACTTTTATCCCAACTCCTCATCAAGCAAGAGCTGAAAAAGGAACAGAAGTTTAAAATATTTCAAGGATGAGGTATTTAACTTAGTTATGGAGTGAAGAGAAGAATTTAAATCTCATTCGTAAATCTTCAAAAATTACGTTTTAATATGGGTTTTCATGTTTTCACGCATTTTGTTTATATTGGACCACTGTTGTTGAATTCTATTCTTGGCCTCATAATAAATGCATTGATTTAGTGCTTTAACACGGGTCAGACTTTTATACATGGGTATAGCTTATTTACTGATTCTATTAAGTAATTAGAGGGAGGAATGAAAAGAGAATGGGAATGAGCAAAAATTGAGACAGAGGACATAGCATTTGTATAGGATTAAAAGGAGCTGCTGTCAAAAATAACAATAATAAATTATAATTGATTATAAAAAACTATTGAATCATGCGTCATTGCCAAATGGTCGCAATTCATAAAACCTAATATAGGTCACGTAATTTTCAATGTATTTCTTTAACTGATAATACAGCAAATATTTCGAACTGAATTTCAAATAGGAGGGAAAAATAACATTTTATGACTTTTATTTAAATTTCTTTAACTAAAGTGATTTTTCTGGAAATTTTTAAAAACTAATATAGTTAAAATAAAATTGCGATCTTAAAATATAGTTAAACTCATTGCAGTTCATGTAAGTATTTAGTTAGTAATAAGTAAGTTACTACACATTTTTCCTTGGATGGTAAATTGACAGCTCATTCACATTTTATCCTGTTTTTTATGAGTTAATGAGTAAAAGGTACTTACGTATTAACGGAACTACCTTACGCATTTACCTAACGACCTGTGCAAATTATTTATTTATCCAGATGATTTATTCATTGTTGGAAGAAACTGTTCTTTCATGTGTTCAATTCTTGTCTATGCAACCTGAGAAAAAATGAAAATATATGATTTACCAAACTCCGAGAAGTTAGCAGTAAAATTCCTTCAACATCATGGTGTATTACCGAGTGAAAGAAAATGTTTGAAAGGCATTTAGCAGTACTGTACTTTGGCAATCGAATCTTCTGGAAATGCATCGTGAAGAATTGTCAGGAGAGAGTAAATATATGGATTGGAAATTGGTTTGAAAAAACCCAACCCAATAAATAGAAACTTGAGTCTGTATGGTTGCTTTGTTTATAGATACTAGATACGAATATAAGAGTCTCATTCGGGAGTTTAAGGGGATGGTAGCCCCCTTTTAAAAAATCGTTATTTACTGCAGAAAGTTTATTAGATTTTAACGTCGTTATTCTAAAATACCGAGGATAACAACGACATTTTTTGAAAGGGGGCTAAAACCTCGTTCTTATCCTCGGAATATCCTGTAATTCGAGGAGGTCCGGTAGTACCGTTAATACGTAAGTACCGAGTAAAATAATTCATTTATTAAGTTAAATTTTATACTTTTTAAATAGCATAATTTGCTCAAATATTTCAAGTAAATTTCAGCCACTTCTTTATGCATTATATCTTATTATTTCTATTTTCCTATTATTTTCAGCAAATATTTGGATAATCATTTGGCCTCTCTACTACTAATTACTTAAACAGTATGATTAAAACAAAGATAACTTTCAAAAACACTGATTTGATTGTGCGTGGAAGCCAAACAAGATCATAGCATATCTTACTGATTTTTCATATCGAAATCATATATATTTGGAATACTTTTATGATAATCCCGTCATATTTGACGGGCAATTACTGTAGTATATATATAAAAAGCGAAGTTAATATAAAAGTTAGTAGAGCGTAAAGTGTTTACAATAGTCGCCGATAGGTGGTGTGGTTGTGGCAGATAAAAAATTTAGTTTAAAAGATATCATATCAACAATTATATGGGAAAATGTTTCGAACAAAGGTTGTAACTCATTGGCCACAATTTTAGTAAACGTACGATGGTATATTTAAATGTATCTTTAAAAAATTATTTCGCCAATGTTGTTATCAGAAAAAAATTATTCTTGTCAAGGTGCCTTACGCGCGAGATTTTTAGAGTTTTTGATAACTCGACGTAACGGAAAAACTGCGGGGTAGGTGATTAATTTTTATATCAATACACGTTAATGAGAATGCGTCATTATCATAGTGGCAGGCAATTATCTACCCTACGTAGTTCTCCCGTAATCTTTGACTAAGCCTGTCGTCGAACGTCTAGTTCAGCAGGTAGCGTATCCGAAATGTTTTTAATACGCTATGCTACGTTTTAGATCCCAAAAAATATACCAAAACTCTTACAAAATATTCTCCTATCATTGTTATTAATCTTGATCCCCTACCTTTCGTAGTTTTTCCGTTGACGATCATTGACTACGATGACGAGTCGATTTTGCGCAAGGCCGTAATTGACACCAAAATAATACATATATTTATTTGCAGATTATCAAATTATATATTATAATACGTAGCAATCTATGCTTAATCACACCTACTATTGCTGGCATCCTACTTGCTTCAATTTCATCATAAATCAAGTTTATTTCGTAATTTGATAATTTGTGCTAGCTCTTCGGATATGTTAAAATAAAAAGAAATTGACAGCTGGAAGGCTTTAGTGACGCACATAAATTGATTTATGAATATCTGCTGTGTATTACCTGTTATTACTTATCTCTAAAACTGCTTTTTTTCTAGTATTCTATTCCTTTTTCGGCAGTTGATTGACGAGTAATGGGCATGGACGTGAAAAGTATCATTTATCACTTCTCTATACCATTCTATGTCATTTAAATAGTTGATTATGATGTATTTCAAATTACCTAAATATTTTTAAGCATCTCAATGGCGTATTTTTCGCATAATTTGCAATAAATAAACTTTCGAGACGTTTCTACTCCTTTGTTGGTCACTCTGAATATCGATATATCGTATATCACATAACTTTATCTTTTGCCGGTAAATTATCTGCGGTATAACAAACGAAGGCTTTGAGGCGGGTGCTTATATAGAGTGTCAAGGCTACGGTAGCTTTTATTTCGTTACTTTTCAGTTCAAAACTAAGTATAAAAGTCCATCGACGCTGCTGGAATGCATATCTTCTAATTAGATATTAAATATAGTATTGAGTTGACCGCTTTATGTAGAAAATCATGAGCAATCAACGTCAAACGTTTGAGCGGGAGTACCGCGTGGGTAAGCTGATGGAAAAGGGCTGCTTTGGAACTGTGTATTGGGGTTTACGTATTCGAGATAGCTTATCGGTAGCTATTAAACATATATTAAAAGAGAAAATTGACAATTGGATAACGTATGAAGGTGAACGCTTACCGATGGAAGTTTGTGCCCTTCGAAAAGTGTCTGAAATACCTGGTTGCATTAAGATTCTGGACTACTACGAGTGTGATGATTGTTGCATTATAGTAATGGAGAAGCCTGATCCCATAATGGACCTTTTTGATTACATAGATGAGCAGAGATGTTTGGGTGAAACTTTGGCGCGGGAATTTTTCATTCAAATAGTGGAAACGGCTATAAAGTGCTATGATGCCGGTATAGTTCATAGAGACATAAAAGACGAAAATATTTTGGTAGATTTGAAATCGCACTCTTTGAAACTAATCGATTTCAGAACTGCTACATTTCTTAAGAACGATCTATACTATGACTTTAAGGGAACTCGTATATGTGCTCCTCCTGAATGGATTCAGCTAGGCTGTTACCATGGTAAACGTGCAGTAGTGTGGTCCCTGGGTGTTCTTCTTTATGTAATGCTGTGTGGTGAGTGGCCCTTCAAAAAAGACGAAGAGATTGTTCGTGCACAGCTCGACTTATGCCATAAACTTTCAACGGAAAGTCGAGATCTTTTACGCAAGTGTCTTAGCCTTCACCCTGCAGAACGGCCTACTGTTGAAGAAATACTTTGTCACCCTTGGGTTACAGAAGAGAAGAACTCTTTTCATGGGGATAAACCCACAACCCGACCTTGTAAATTGTGTAAACGAAGTGCTGCTCTACGATAATTGTTTGTATCCCTCATTGGATCGGATTTATCCGCATGGAAATTATTTTACTAATAAAAAATTGAAATTAGATTTACTGTATATAATTCAGGCCTTCAGTGGCGTGTAAGCAGTCTTCCCAAAATTCACACAGTGACTAGATTTTCTTTTCTTTTGTTTGCCCTGTATTTCATGTTATAGAAACAGGAGTTAAAATCACCTCAAGATAAGGTGATTTTTGTTTCTTTATATTTACTAGTCATTTTTGTGTAATTTTTACCATTGGATTGAAGATGATAACAAGAATCCTATAATGTGAGAACCCCATAAAAAGTTTTTCTTATTTATGCTCATATGTTGTGCTATATTTCAGAATGGAGAGTTTCCATTGGGTTACAATTGAAAGCTTATGAATCCTCTCATATTATAACTAAGCTACCAGTGTTGCTTATAGCAATGCATCACTCATTACATACAATGTAATTGAGGTAGATTTTATGTTAACATCTCCTAGCTGAATTTAAGGTGGATACGAGATATGCTTGTGTGAAAATATAGTTTTTGCTCTTTTATATCATTATGCCATTAGCCGTCATCACATTATAATTATTATTCATCTTTGCTGCAGATTTTTTATTTGTTGGATTTTATTTAAGTTTTATAAGTGTATGGAAACTCATTTTTAGAATTCAACTTTACCGGTTGAATTTTTTATCGAAGCACCTTGCATATTCAACAGCCAACATCCCTGATGCGATATCTGATCTTATTTTGTTGTTTATTCTAGCTTATGTATTTTTGTTTATGATGGTAACATAGCAGTTCAATTTTCAGACTACGAAGTACATTATTCGGTTGCTGGAGGCGTTAATAGATCTGGCTTGGCTTTTTATCATTTATGAATGCATAAGTTTAAATTGACTGAGTAATTGTTATAGATCTTATGTTGTAATTTTTAAATGTCTATGTGATAAACGTATGATTTTAAGATGTTTAAAGCAAGTGGTTCCAAATGAAAATAAATTATTCTTTTGAGAATTGTTTTTCATTCAAGCAGTTAATCTCTACCTCAATATGAAGTGTGCATTGTCCAAAGTGTATTGAGAAGTAATTTTTGTGTTTTTATTATATCCAATCATATATCCATCATAAGCTTAAAGTAATTTAATATTTATTTTCACCTTAACCGATTAGGGACTGAATTAAATGGCCGATTTGTTACAATTTTTTAAAAAGAACATTAAAAAAAACTATTAAAATAAGAGTCCACAGTAAATACTTAAAAACTTATGTAGGCTTCTGGTTGGTTTCTTACTGGAGATTCATGTATTCTCTGAAGCAAGGGTCAATGCACAACCTTTTTTGCATGTGGAACACCAAAAACTCCTTATTCCTTTTCCCCTACATACCACCAGAGGTGGATTATTGCACAGGCATATGCCTCAGGCCCTACATGCCCAGGGGCCCCCAAACCGACAAAAAAAATCCGCTTATCATCTTTCATTTATCTTCGCAATGCAGCCTTTGAATTTTCCTTCATGACTTTACGTGTAACCATGATTCGTCTTCCAAGTAGAGTCTATCTGGGTTCGATTCTATAAAAAACTGACCACCTACAAGTCGACTCCTGTGTGTAATCGCTGCTTAAGAGCTGTGGACACAAACCGTATATTGCTCGCCGGCGAGTGGTGAGTTGCACGCAGCATGTGTGTACAGGCAATAACATGTACAGGTCAGCACAGTCACAGCTTAGACCAGGGGTGGGGAACCTGCAACCTTTTGCTTACTTATCTACACCCGGGCATCGAATCACCTACTTTTCCTCACTCATCACCAACAGCATTTTCTCATGCTGTGCCTGCGAGACGTCCTATCCCATAACGTAATTTGCGACAGACAACAAATATCTACGAGAACTGCTACCTACAAGACCATTATAATTGATTTTCAATTATTCTTTAATCATGACATGAGCTGAGCAATGATGAACTGAGTGAATGTATATTGAGACTGTCCAACAAATATAGGAATGATATTGATGTACGCTATTTTCCAGACGAAGTCCATCATTATTTAAAGAATATCAAAGAAGAAAATCTTAAGTTTCCATTCGAGATGTACAAAGCATTAATTGATGGCCTGCAGTCGACTTTTCCCAATATTGAGACAATTTTAAAAAATTTTCTGACCTTGCCCATTTGCAACGCAAGTGGAGAACGATCTTTTTCCATTCTCAAGCGTACCAAAAATTATTTAAGAAATAGCCTTGGCCAGAGCCATTTAAATAATTTATCAATAATGCTTATTGAAAACGACATTACCCAACAATTCGATTATGTTGTTGCTAAATTTGCTGCTTCAAAAAGCAGAAAAGTACCATTGTAAAGATAATTACTTTTTATATATGTTTGCTTTTTTAATCAATCAATCAGTTATTCATTACATATAGCTCAATTCTTATGTTTACTTATAATTTTTGTTCTATTTTTCGTATTATAGAAATAAAAGGTTTAAATAAAAATTCGTGCCTTTTATTTATTCATTTAAATTTCACTAATCAAAGATTGCTCAAAACACTTTTGGCCACTAAGTGGGCGAAATGCATCGGGCTAGTACCACTTATTTTTGGCTGGAGTCTTATCCATCTATCTTAAATTTCACTATTTAAAATTTTAGGTCAGGCCCCCAAACTTTGTTTCTGCCTCGGGCCCCTCAAATGCATAATCCGCCACTGCATACCACATTCCTTTTGAATTACTATATACGTAGTATAGGGAAAAGTATTGTTTTCATGAAAAAATCGACTTAGAGATTTCAACGGAAATACATGTTTTGACCATTTTCTCGATGTGTGTATGTATGTGATAGCTTTTTTGTGGGTCATCTAACTCAAAAACTATTAATCAGGTCAAGGCAAAATTTTTTATTTAACATTTTTATAAAAGTCGGAAGAACTGATTAGTTTTTGGTAAAAATCAGTCAACTGGAAGTGGGTGTTTACTCTTGTCACTTATCCGTTATTTTGAAATATTTGATAAATGTAAAAATGTATTGGAATAATAGTTGTAATTTTCTACAACTTCTGTTTTAAACATTTCGCCATATAATGCATTGTTTAAGAGATATCTTATATTTTTAGTTGCCACCACCATGCCACCTACTAATGACTATTGTTAACAATTGACGCTTAGTTACATCTTATTGTTAGTAACACTCCTTTTTCTTTTCTTAATTGTTGGAGCTTTGTGGCTATATCCAATATCAGAAGGCTATGGTTTGAATTTACTTCTGTTCTTTATAAAGTCTAAAATTTTCTCGCAGTTTCTTAAAATATTTATTATTATCTAACCCAGTGGTGCGCAAACTTTTCATGCGGTGCCCCAATTTTTGTTCAAAATACAAACTTGGGCCCCTACCATGACTGGCAAGATTTTTATCAAGATTTGGTATTTGGGAGGGGTTTTATGTCGATGATAATTTTGAGAAATAGTATGTTACAAAAAATGGTGTTTTATTAAAACTGAAAATAACAAAATAATTCAAGATAAATACACAAAATGAACATTCTAATAGGAATAAAATCAAATATCACTAAATGAATGAAATTATACAGCAATATGAATAAAAAAATAAATATCACATTTTAAAATAACAATAAGAAAAGCACAAAAAAGAAAAATAACACTTGATTTTTGTATGAATAGATTTAATTCAATGGGATCTGTGGACTTGTCTCTTACTGGCAATTTCGTCCGGTCTCGGCTTAATTGATGAAATCGCCACTCTCAGTTCTGATTCATGGTGTTCTTACTGACAATTATTTTATTAAATTTATTTGTAAAACAATAAAGAATAAATCCACCAGTTCAGAACTAAACATTGCACATTTCAATAGATGTATTCACATGACGGCCTTCGTTCGACAACGTACTGCAGTATAGTGCAATAACGCACACTGTAAACAAAGTCACGGTCATGCTGAATAGAGTGAGGGGATTCCCAGTATGTAACTCTTGTAAATACGAAAGATTACAGAAATATAACATTGTAAACAGAAAAGATATATGAAAAAAGAACTAAATTTTCTTACAGGTAAAAATAAATCATGGATATAATCGCACCTCTCGCATCATTGGCCGCGCCCCTAGTTTGCGCACCCCTGATCTAACCTATTTGGAATTTTTAGAAATATTACAGATATGGAGAAAGTCATGTGGTGGCCATATCAGATTTTTCTTATTTCCACTTCATCAGGATAATGGCACTCTAAAATTGTGCATAGTAGAAACATTTGCCCAGTGTCCTCATGCTTTTCTGCTACTGTAGTCGTCCATGAGGTCTCTGATTACATCCAAATACAATTTTTTAGAGGCAAAACTGAATTTTTCTTGGGCTATTTTGACAATGGATCATCCTATTTTGACAATGGGCCATCTTATATTGACAATGACCCATTTAATTTTGACAGTGGTTCATGCCATTTTGACAATGACCCATTCTATTTTGACCAGTTCATTTAATTTTGACAATGGATCATTTTATTTTGACAATTACCCATATTATTTTGACCAAATTGTGTTATGCTGCTTTTATTGTGAATTTCATCACAAAGTTAATTTCAATTTGTTTGACTTTTTGCAAAAATCATGTAAACCGAAAATTGTTAATGATTTATTACATTTTATATATATTACATAACTCGGTAAGAATACTAGAATGTAGAATTCAAATTTAAAACAATGAATACATGCCAGAACTATATGAACATATATATATACATATTTTTTTATTTAACCCTCTTACTGCGGACCGGCCGATCTATCGGCCCACTCAGCGTATATGAAAACTGCGGAGGGCCGATTCATCGGCCGTGTTTTTCTACGCAGCGATAAACATCTTAGCGAAGGCGATGTGTGGTGAAGCACAATGCCTCTTTTATCTGTGTTGTTTATGCTTCTATGTCCTATCAAACTTCATGCTTATTCATGAGCTGGACATTTTATTTTTTTTATTTTTACTTTCATCTCGCACAGCCATCAGTAGCGTGCTGTATCGTGGAGCGTTCACATGTGTGTATATTTTTAAGCTGTGCCTAACGTCATTTAATTTTGTGATTATCATATTTTATTGCTCTGAAACATCTGTTATGTCTAAGCATTTGAAAAACGAAGACATCGAAGATGTTATATTTGAGTTTGATGTTAGTAACAGTGAATTACAATCTGACACAAGTGAGGAATGTATTTTATCCTCAAGCAGTGATGAGTCATTTAGCAATTTCGTCCGGACAACATCTTCCCGTGTGCAAATTGTTTTTTCCTCGGAGAGTGATGACTCTCAGGATTTGGAGATAATAAACGCCCAACAATTGAATCGTATTGGTATATCAAAAAATCTCAGTACATAGGTTGGTTCCATGACATGTTCTCAAGAGACCGTTTTTACCTAATACTAAAATTCTTCCACTTGGCTGACACAGAAGGGCTTCCCAGACCAGGAGAACCCGGTTACGATCCATGTGCTAAGATACAACCTCTCATAGACCATGCTAATATACTATTCAGGCAGCACTACATACCACATGAGCAATTGCGTGTTGATGAGAGTTTGGTTGGCACTAAGAATCATACACAGCTATTGCAGTATATACCCAACAAGCGTCACCATCGCTGGGGCATAAAATTTTGGATGTTGTGCGATTCCGTGGTACACTATTGTCTGGAAATTTTTTTTATACAAAGGGGCTAAAGATAATCAGGACAAAGCCGAAATTCAAAAACATGGCCTGGCTTATATTGTTGTTATGAAATTACTTAGTATGGGGAGCTATCTCTCTAAGGGTTATCACATTTTTATGGATAATTTTTTCATGTCAGTACCTCTGGCGAAAAGATTGTATGAACTAGGAACATATGCTACAGGAACAATTCGAAGAAACAGAAAATTTCTTCCCGAAGAATTTTTAAAAAAATTTGGAGTAGGAGAGCAGAAGTATTTTCGTCGCGGCCCTATACTTGCTGCTGCAGTTAGGGAAAAGAAATCTCAATGCTTCCCTGTTCTACTCATCATCATCATCATAGGTAGTCTGTCCGTAGACAGGTCCGTGATTATTCTTGGTTAAACTTGGTTCTCCATATACTCCTATTTTCCGCTGTCCTCTTTATATCTTGATAACTCTCTTTCCCTTTCAAATCGTCTATCAGCTGAAACCTTTTCCTACCTCTTTTCCTTTTCCCATCTAGTTTTCCTTCTAACACGTCTTTAATCATACTCTCTCTCCTCAGGTAATGTCCAACCCAGTTAGCCTTCCTCTTTCTGATAGTCTGTATAATCATTCGCTTCTCTCCTATTCTTCGTAGACCTTCATCGTTTTTCATCCTATCTGTCCATTTTATCTTCAGCATTCTCCTCCAAGTCCACATTTCAAAGCTTTCCAAGTATTTGATGTCATTTTTCCTTAGCGTCCATGTTTCTGCCCCATACAATGCTATACTCCATACGTAGTATTTTATCAACTTCTTGCGGATATCTTCCCTTATATTCCCTGTAAGTAGTTGTTTCTTTCTCCTGAAAGCCGCTTTTGCTTTTCCTATTCTAGTTTTGATCTCATCCGTACATTTTGCCTCTCGTGTTATGATACTTCCAAGGTATTTATATTCTGAAACTTGTTCTAATGGCTTTCCCCCAATAGTTATGTTCAGATTCTCTTCTTTACCCGATATTCGAATGACCTTGGATATTTCTGTATTTATTTCCATACCGTATTTTCTACCTGTTATCACTAGTCTATTTATCATTTTTTGTAGCTCCTCTTCCTTTCTTGCTAGAAGTACTTGATCATCTGCGTATTTCACTGTTCTTATAATCCTTCCTCCAATTTTGAAATCCCCTGTGCCTTCTAAAGCTTCTTGCATTAGACTTTCTCCATATATATTGAATAGGGTTGGCGATAGGCAGCAGCCTTGTCTTACTCCTCTACCGATATTTATTCCGCAGGTGTCCACATTCTCAAACCTGACCTTTACAACTTGATTCACATATAGATTCCTAATCAGTCTCCTGTCTTTCCAGTCTACACCTATATCCTTTAATATCTTCATCAACTTTACCCAATTTACTCTATCAAAGGCCTTCTGCCAGTCTACGAAACATGCGCAGATATCTTGACTGTATTCTATTGCCCTTTCTGATATGATTCTAACTACTCCTATAGCATCTCTAGTTCCTCGTCCTTTTCTGAAACCGAATTGATCTTCCCCTATTATTTCTTCTGCCTTTTTCTCCAGCCTTTTATTAAGAATCCTCGTGATGATCTTCGATGTGTGTGACAGAAGGCTTATAGTTCTGTAATCTTTACACTGCATTGCCTTTGGCTTCTTCTTTAGAGGGATCATTGTTACTTCTAGGAAATCGTGAGGCCACTCTCCCGTGTCGTAAATCTTATTAATTAATTTCGTGATCACTTTTAGTCCTGCTGATCCTATGACTTTAAGTATCTCAGCCGGTATTCCATCGCTGCCCGTGGCTTTCCCCTTCTTTAGTTCCACTATCGCCTTTTCTACTTCGCTCTCCATAATACTTGGTCCTAAGTTGTCTTCTTCAATGTTTTCCTCATTTTCCAGTTCTATTTTTGCCGCTCCTGCCTGTTTGCTGTATAATTCTTTAATGTATTCTTCCCATACCTGTGCTACATCCTTTGTTTCTGAGACTATCTTTCCATCCGTATTCATAATTCCTTTACCACAAATTCCATTAGACTTCTTATCTTCTAACTCCAGTGCCCTAGCGTACATCATATCGTACCGTCCTAACTTCTCCATTTGTTCTATTTCATCACATTTTCCTTTTATCCAGTTTTCTCTAGCTTTATCTGTTACCCTTCTCAACTCATTGTTTATACGCCTATAGTTGGCTCTACCTTCTTCACTGTTAACGTTTTTCCATTTTCGTCTCTCATCCATTTTCTCCAGCATTTCCTTCGTGATCCATGGTTTTCTGATTTTCTTCTCTTGTTTTCCAATCTCTTTATCCAAGGTATCCTTGATACTGGTTTTAATTTCATCCCATTCTATATCAACGGTCTTCGGTTTGTTTTCCAACTTTCTTAGGTTATCTTCCAACTTCATGCTGACTACATCTTGCCTTTCTTTCAGTTTTTCTAGGTCCCAGGTCTGTCTTTCTCTTCTTGTTTTTCTTATTTGTTTGAGCTTTGTACTCATGTCAAGTATTAGAAGGCTGTGATCTGAATCAATGTCTGCTCCTTGCAATGCCTTGGCGTTCTTTATGCTGTTCCTGAATCTTTGTTTTACAAGGATGTAATCTATTTGGCATCTCATTCTATCTCCTGGGCTTTTCCATGTGTATAACCTTCGTTTATGGTTTTTGAACCATGTATTAGTCACTACAAGGTCATTATTGATGCAGAATTCTACGAGTTTCTCCCCTCCTCGATTTCTCTTCCCAAGTCCGTATTGCCCGACAACATTTTCTTCCTGTCCTTCTCCGACTATGCTGTTCCAATCTCCCATTATTATGCAGTTTACCTTTCCTCTTCCGTCTTCTTCGTAAATTTCATTAATTTGCTCATAGATCTCATCTATTTCTTCATCGTCATGAGCTGACGTTGGCATATATACCTGGATTATCAGCATGTCCACTGGGACTGCTTTTAGCTTTATTGCCATCAGTCTATCGTTCGTTGCTATTATCTTTGTCACGCTTTTCATCATATCTTTCCTAAGTACCAGAGCTACTCCCCTTTCCCCACTATTTCCTCCAGAATAAACTACCGTGAATTCTTCCGAGTCGAACTGTCCTTCTCCTTCCCATCTAGTTTCGCTTAGCCCTATAATGTCAACTCTATTTCTTCTCATTTCTTCTTTCAGGTTCTCTAGCTTTCCTGCCTTTCTCATAGTTCTTACGTTCCAAGTCCCTATTCGTAATTTACTTTCGACAAATGTTTTCCTCAAGGCAGTCCCCGCCCGGAGATCCGATTGGGGGACTATTTTACCTCCGGATTGTTTTACCTCGAGAGAACTCATATTGTCCAACCATATAATCTTTACTAGGGATTGTAATGTGGTAGTTTCCCTCTTGCTTTCCACATCGCAGTACTGTAGCCGTTCAAATCGTCCTGATCACGCCTACAGCTGTATTGGATATAGACCCAACCAACATCATTTGTTTTCGGCTCTATACCATACTGACAGTACTGCTGCCTACTGCCAGGCACTGATGATAGTTTTTTTTTTTTAATAAAACCTCCATTCGAGGGGTTTGAACCCCCGAACTTTGCAATAGAAAGCCGACACGCTAACCACTACACCACCAG
Source organism: Tanypteryx hageni (assembly GCA_028673005.1). NCBI lineage: Eukaryota > Metazoa > Arthropoda > Insecta > Odonata > Petaluridae > Tanypteryx > Tanypteryx hageni. The sequence continues at coordinate 100,409,482 of CM054116.1, forward strand.
TATATTCTACTATTATCTACCAAATGCAAAGCAGAAAGCTGTAGGCGTACCAATATTCGTCACGGTCATATAATAAATTCATGGGGGGAATAGATACATCGGATATGATGTTATACACTTACCTTGACGAACGACGCACTGTAAAATATTGGAAAAAAATCTGCTTCACTATTTTTTCCCATATGGTACTCAATAGCTATGTCATTTACAAAGAAAATCTCCCCTCAATGAAAAAGCCAGTATCTTGTTTATCATTCAATATAAGCATTATTGAAGAACTTGCAAAGGTGTGGTTTCAAGAGAAAAACAACAGACCTGGGACATCAGAGGAATCAGTAATAGAGGGCAATAAGCTGCTGAAAAAATTACCTCAGAGGAAGGAGAAGGACTGCTGTGTGTAGTAGAAGAGAACAAAATAACAAAGGCAAAAGAAAAAGGGCCCGTACAGTGTGTGCAAAGTGTGAGAAAGGCCTTCATGGTATCTGCTTCCCGGAACATAAGTGTATGGGCTGAGCGGGGGAAGAGTTACGTGCAGTGATTTATAAAAATAACAAATAAAGCCTCAATAAATGTAGATATTAACTCAAAAATATAGTTCCAGCTAGAAAATTAATTGTTCTAACGAATATAAACAACATAATCAAACGTGCTTATTGTGTAAGTGTGTAAAATATTGTTTAAATAAAGTTTTTTTTAAATTTTTATTTAAAATGTCAACAAATGTAATTTTTATTTCTTTTACTAAACCTGGAATCAACCCAAAATATTTTTATTTCACCTTCTAAGAAATATTAGGAATGATTTTAAAAAAGTTACGTTTGTGAAATTTAAATTAAAATCACTAGAATCTTTTTACTTAAAAACTGCATTTTCGCTAAAAATGGCGTAGCATTTTCCAAATATACTTCTCGAAATTGGCTAGCAGTAAAAGGGTTAAACAATCAAAATGACATGTATTTAATCAATTTTTTTATACATCTAGTAATGTACACAAGTTGCCATATATCTGTAAATATCAGCACAATCATTTTTTAAATATTAAATCAGCTCCTTTATTGATTAATTCCAACAACTTTAATTTTTAATCTAATTTTCTTATTTTCCACGCCTTACTGATTATCTCCATTTAGCAAACTAGTTTAGTATGATTCTAAAACAGTTGATCAATTGTCTAATTTAGAATTAAAAATCATATCAATCAATTGTCAGTACATTTTTTATATCGAGTATATAGGTGTCCAGTTAGTGGAAAAAGAAAATTTTATGGAAATTAATTTTCATTCGATAATGCTTTGTAGGGCAATGTTAGGGTTACATATTGTTTACTTCTAAGTTAAAAAAGGTTTTTCCCTCCCCCTTTCGTCTTATCTCTGCCTCATTTTCCCTTTTTTCATTCCTATTTTCTCACTCCCCTTCTTTATTTCCTGCAGTCAAATCTGGGTCTCTTTTCTAAGTGTTTTTCGTCATTGCCTTGTAATATCTGAATCAAACATTCCCACCAAATTCAATCTTCTACATAGTCAGGAAATTTGTCAAACCACGTTAAAAGATCATGACAGTCGGGCATTAAACACATTAAAAAGATCGCGATCGCGCTTCAGATTTCACTCAATACGAATCAAAGCAGCATTCTGATGGACGGACACATGGACAGACCAAAAGAATTAGGATATTATATATAATAATATAGTAATAGAGAAACTCATCATTCTTTGCCTCTATATATGTCTATAAATTCTAATATTCTGCAGAGTCACTGAACCTTGATTGATAGCCTAATATTCAAGTTGTCAAAATAGATTGGACCATTGTCAAAATTGAATCGATCATTGTCAAAATAAGATGAAGTGTTGTCAAAATAGCCTGGGAAATAGTGTATTAGTAGCTTATTTGTAGTAGATATAAGAATTTAATATCATCCTAGTTAGCAAATCAAAGATCAGTCTATGCCACCACTTTTTTGAAGAAATATCCAAGCTGTAGTAGCTGCATAGCTGGTCATTTCTATCCAATCCTCCCATGAATTCATTATATACCCTTACAATCTTGGGGCAACACACTTCCACCATCAACCCATCCTTCTGCATCATTTTTACACACTGCATTGGGTATATAGGTAAGTCATAGCCCACTGACAAAAAGAAAATACATAAGTGGGTCAGCGGTGAGCTACTTGCAGTCCCCTTTGTTTCTTTCTTTCCAGCCGTTTGTGCTTGCTACCAATTCTTTCGGATGATCTATGTAGTTAGTGTTTGCAGTCCCTATGACTCTCGGACCTTTCTTGGAGAGTTCGGTAAATAGATTTGGCGACGTTAAAAATCTATCGCAAGTTATGATAGAACCTGACCCAAAGAGAGGCTCTGCAAGAAACATCACGACATTTCCACCCAAACACATATTATTATTTTAAACTACCCCCATTTCTGTATACAATTCTAAGTGAAAAACATATCCTGATGTTCAATCTGCTCTTCCCCACCACTTGGATCCCCATGTGAAGAAAAAATCTTAAGATCCTCACCCAGTTTTCTTTTGGTTGCCATTGTCAAATATAAAAAGGGTAAAGTTCAACAAAATGTAGAACAGAAACTGCTTACGAAAAAAACATTTAACTGCACAGAACAGAACTTGAAATTATCTGTATGTTGCTGGCATAAAAATAGAAGCAAATACAATGCTGTCACACTAGAGGGCAGAGGAGGATGATACCCTAGCACTGATATATTGGTGCTCCGTCCCTAATCGATTAAACAAAAGTGATGTTATTATTAAAGTTGTCATTGGTAAATTATTTTTTTAGAGTTGTTTTCTACATTAAAAGTTAATTACAGGTACCTCTTGTTCAACAAACAACATGCATTCCTGAAAAGTGTTTGTAAAATGAAAATTCATTGAACGATCATGATTTTTCCATTGCCTTCCCCGTTAAAACTCCAGATGCATTCCAGAAAAAAGATTTTTTATTCTTGAATTTATAATTCTTAGCTATTAAAATGCCTGTCAAAGCAAGTACAATATTGGATCAACTAGAAAAGTGTAGCATTATATTATATGATACGAGAAAATTCAACTTTTGAATGAAAAACAGAACCTTCCAACACCATCAATAAAGAATTAAATATTCATCATGGTTTAAACATTTCCAGGAAAATTTAACAAAAAGCTGAACAGTCATGAGAAAAGTACAAGCAAGTATGATAAATGTGGCCATGGCAATGGCTTGAAAACAAATCCTTGTGATGTAACGATTATGTATGAACTACAAGAAAACGAATGCGACCGAATGTACTCAATCCAAGTCACAGACGTATAGAATGGCTGTAGGAAAGACTGCGTAGTGCACTTCCTCCTTATCGGTACACAAGAGGTCCAAGTCTAAGTGGATATTTGTAAATATATTTAGAGTAACAAACAGCATGTTCGGTGACATATTAAGCCTCTCAAGAAATGCAGGCAATAGGAAAAATACGTGATAAAGTGGACACGCAAAGAATCCATAGATAAACAAGACAGTCTTTGGGATCCCAAGAGCTTTCGTAAACAACTGAGTTTCTTCAATCTGAGTTGGATACATGTTATTTAGTTTGTTAAAGTGAACAGAATTTTTGGCAACAAGTAAAGCTATGAAATTCAATTCATTCATTAAAGCGAACATTCGTTTAACAAACGTTCATTGAAAAAGAGTTACCTGTATTCTGTCATGATAATGTTCAAGTTGCCACTATCATTTCTCTAAAAACATAAATATAATTCCAGCAGCTTGTTTAGATATCAGTGTTTCTTTTTTTGGTGATCACTCATTTTAAACCCATTGCCCTTACTTAGGAACTTGATTGTCAATTTATTTTAGATCAGTTTGTCAGAAAAAATCCTCATTTTTTATTCTTGTCTTTGTATTTTTCTTTAAAAATTGACTGAAAATCTGGTAGCTTTCATATTATATGGCCATTTGTTATCTCATTGGTATTAGATGAAAATATCCTTTAGCAGTTAGATGCAGGGGCGGATCGAGGGAGAATATCATTCAGAGTGTTTTTATCTGAACAGGCCCCTGTAGTTATATTTTTATTGAAATATTTATATATACTCACAAACAAAATTCAGAACGTTATTCACATAGGAATTATCATTTTATTGTTTTTTCCATGTTGTGGCGTAAATATTTTAATACATTTTTTATGCATTTTAAATTTTGCTACTTTTAGTGTAAACGTGAATGGCTCATCAGGGCCTGCCCGAATGCCTGATAGGTTGGATCAACCCTGGTTGGATGTAATGTTTTTGTAGATAATTGTAATGTTAAAGAAATTTTGGTACTTATCGGTTACGTGGGCACCACCTCCGCATCGCCCATCTAGGGGGAAAGTTATGGAACTATAAGTTGCTGCATGTGGCCATATTTGGAATTACTTGGAGCAGTGCTCCATTGGAACTCAATTTGAACATAAAAGAAACATTGACTCGACCTCACCAGGTTGGGTGGTTGGTGAAACTGTTTTTCATTCCTCCTCACGTTAACTGTGCTGAGAGGCATCTCCATTCAAAGAAAAAAGAATGGTTACAGTTATAAATGATACTTTTAATGAGGAACATCGACAGAACAAAATCACAGTCATATTTGTGGATAAACGAAATTTGAACAAACGAAACTTTTACTCGACCCCACCGGGTTGGGTGATTGGTGAAACTGTTTTTCATTCCTCCTCACATTAACTGTGCTGAGAGGCGTCTCCATTCAAAGAAAAAAGAAGGGATACAGTTATAAATGATACTTTGGTACTTATCGGTTACATAGGCACCAGACGCCTCTCAGCACAGTTAATGTGAGGAAGAATGAAAAACAGTTGCACCAACCACCCAATCCGGTGGGGTCAAGTAAAAGTATCTTTTATGTTCAAATTGAGTTCCAATGGAGTACTGCTGCAAGTAATTCCACATATCGCCACATTCAGTGCTTTATAGTTTCATATCTGGCCCCTAGATGGGTGCTGCAGAGGTGGTGACCACATAACCAATAAGTACCATAATTTTAACATTACTTTTGGTTTAGACACTTCTACCAACAAATCTTATATAAATCCATTTGCATCCTGCTGACCCATTAGCGTTTTTAAGCACATTCAAATGTTGCAGGACCTATTTAAATTTTAATATCTTATACAAATTTTAACCTAAATTCATAACAAGTGCATCAATTAAAATATTATGTATCTTTCTAAAACACCATTGTATTCCAAATAATTTCAATATTATATGTTATAGGCCGATTTTTTCCTAGAAAAAAGGTACCCAGTAGTCAGATTTGATGGACTTCTAGAGGAGGAAAATTTTGTTGAAAAAATAAAATGCCAGATTTACTGCTTTCAAATTATTTTTTACAACATATTTTAGAAAATTACAATGTACCACAGCTGCAAATTTCACAAAAGGTTTCAAACTAGAATTGTATTTGATTTTTTTATTTAAATATATTTTGAAATTATAACTTTTTAAAGGTTTTTTTATGATAAAATATCTTGATTATGAGATTTATTTTCAAGGGGCAGTAAATTAAATGTAATATTTTCAATAACAATGGCAGTGGTGATTTATTAAGTTTTAAATATAAAAACAAAAAAATCAATGCCACCCCGGGTGTTCATTTGCTTTGTTGATCAGGATGCAATTGTTTTCCTAACTCACTTAAGTGGGTTGTTTTATTTTTAAACACATTATTTGACAAAAGGTGCTAGTACTGCATACTGCTATAAAAGTACTACTTATAGTTTTCACCATTTTCTGACATTACCCATACTTTTTAAACATTAAAGTATGCCTTGAAATTTTCATTGCACATTTGTGTTATTTATAAATTCATGGTAGTTTATGCCAGTAAACTCAGTATTTTGAGAGGTATATATGTTGCCCTTGGTCGCTGTTTCTTCTACAAGGGCATGCATTAAAACAACTTGATAGAAGCCTGACTTATAATTACCTGCACAAAAACTAAATGCAGTGCTGCCAGTGCAAATAATAAAAGTATGTATATATCATATTAACTTCCGTAATTGCCCCACTTGAACTATGAGGAAGAAATAAAATATTATTATTTCTGATATGGCCACTTTCTTACCATAACGGGAAAAATGCATATTTTCTCCACACTTGTTTTAGTGTAAATAAATCACGCAAAATGTGGGGCAATTTTGCGAGTAAATACAGTAACTTAGGATCAGTCAAATGTGTTCTCATTTCCATATGATCTTACCATTTCCTGAAATCTGGAAATGACTATCCTCATAATCTTCTTGCATAGTATTTAATTTCACAAAAAATGGTGTGAGAATGATAAGGATGATTTTATTTTATAAAATGTTTTTCTGACTTTCTAGCCCTTGAATCCGTCAGAAGAATAGTAAATAAATCTCTTCTTTAATAATTATCTTAAATATAAACGAATGCTACCTGGAATTTTTATCCCTCTTTTTCACAAAAAACTTTACCCCATATTTATCATTCTGCAGTTATTAAAAGTTTTGTTTCAAGTTTAGACAATTAAAATACAGCAGCACTTGGTTACAAATACAAATTATGGGGCGTGTTCAAAAATTTCTAGGAATTTTAAAAGAAAGATGGATTAAAAGATTTATTCTTCATTATTTAAACTTAGTTTTTCAACATAGTTGCCTTCTAGTTGAATACACTTTTTCCAATTAGAAATTAGCTTTCAGAGTCCATTATTTAAGAACTCCTTTGAAGTGATATCTATCCTGCTATCTACTGCCAATTTCAGCTCTTCTAAGGAAGAAAATCTTATTTCTCTGAGTGGTCACTTCAATTATGGGAAGTAACTGGGTGCTAGGTTGGGAGAGTAGGGTGGATGAGGAAGAAACTCCCAGCGAAGATCAGCCATGGTATCCATAGAATGCATGGCAGTGTGATGCCTGGCATTGTCCTGCTGCATCAAAGGTCATAGGAAAAGCTTTCCTGGTTGTTTTTTATTCAGTGCTTGCCGCACAGAACCCTTTAATAGCCCTGAATAGTATGCTGCATTAACAGTGTCTCCATTAGGGAGGCATTCAATGTGAATAACCTCTTTTCAGTCCCAGAAAACAGTGATCATGACCTTACCAACAGAAGGGGTAGTGTGTGCTTTGAGTGTAGGTCCACCAGTAGACTGTCACCATTCCATCGATTGAGTTTTGGTTGAGTAAGGCAGCCAAGATTCATCTGTGGTTATTATTTGTTGCCAAAAGTCTTCACCGTAATTGTTAGCTAGCTCCAGCGGCTCAGGACATGTCTCTATATGGTTGATCTTTTGGTCAGGCTCCAACAGCCAAGGTATCTACTTTGCTCATGCCCAGGTGCTTGTGTAGGATCTCATGAACAGAGTCAAGGCCAATGCTGATGGTTCCGAAGATCTCTCAAACGGTCACTCGTCGGTCTTCCAACACCAGTTATTTAACTGTCCAAATGTTTTCCTCATTAACATCAGTTGAAGGCTTGCTAGTCCGAAGGTCATTTTCAAAACTCTGCTGGCCACTCATGAATCATCCTTCCCAAAAGTAAACTGCTTTTTGACTCAGCAGAATCCCCAAAAACATCTTGCAAATGCTTCACTATTTCTGCTGCCTTCACTTCTTCCTTCCACAAAAAGAAAATAATGCAACACTGAAATATCACTGCGTCTTCCATTATGGGTTAAGGGCACTCAACAATACGGTCACTGCAAGACAACCAAAGAATCGCAACTGAATTAATTTATCAAAATTTAGTGATTACTTTTCAAACACCCCTTGTATTTCATGCAATCACTCAATCTATTTAATTATTTCATTCCAAAATCTTGTTGCCAAAAGACTGCAGTATTTTATAATAATACCAAAGTGGCAAATACAGACAATGATAGCTTATTTTTGTTGCAACATTAATTTTGGCCAACCATGTGTATAGTATGTGAAATTAATTTCACTTGCCTCTTTTTTTATGGTGGTAGTCCCTTCTAGTTTTCATAAAAACCTTTCCATTAGTATTGATTACTTATTAAAAATCCTTCTAATGTATATTATTATTATTAAAATTAGCTCTTTATTTCTACTGTTTATTAGCAAGAGCAGTATTTATGATTTTATTGTAGTGTTCTGGGAGGTTTTCTCCCTTTTTATGCAGAGCCTTGCTTGTGTTGTTTTTTCCAAATTTTTATAATATAATATATTTTATAATATAACTTGTATTTTTGTTACTTCCTTTCTGCTCTTGTTAAATATTTTTTTCAGGCATCACCATCTCATTTAGGCTGTACCAGTAACCTATAAAATCAAAATTCTTTCTTAGTTGCAAAATATAATAGCTTGATTGATTTTATTTGTTGGTAATGTAGTAGCAAAAGACTTGAAATATCTCTGAGAGGTGAAAATTTTAGTCAATAGTTTGAGTAAATCCTGATGAAATCCTATGTGATCCAAGCTAATGTATAAACTCTTATCATCGACATTCAATTTTCTGCATAAAGGATAACTAGTTTAATTCTATTAGAAAATTAATTTAAAGATCTTGTAAAAATTCTATCTTCTAATGCAGGTTCACTATCAGCATTCGAGACTATTTAAATTGGATCTACTTCATTAATGTGACAACTGAGTATGGTGATACAGATGTATATGGTAATGATAACATTCCAACACCAATGTACTCGAGGCTTGATCTACCAAATTCTATTGTCCATGGAGCTTGTTATACGTTTTTGGACAGTCTGGGAAGTGGAATATCAAGTTCAGAACAGTAAGTAAACTAATTAATCAACTTAGGTAGTTCTGTCAAAATTAATTTTACTATTATTTAAAATAAATTTGCAAAGTTTTCCGGATGCTGCAGTGTCAAAAAAGCTATGCTAGAAGCGAATTTTTATTAGCAAATTTTGCATAAACATCCCATTATATGCTCTAATTTAGGTATGTCAAACTGGTGGCCCGCAGGCCGCATGCAACCCTTTCTGTGCCTTAGCACAACCCAATTGCAAATTTTTGTCTCAAGTAAATCCAAAACCTAGCATTTAAAAAAATATAATCTAAGGAGTTGGGCACAACTTTGTGGTAAGTGATAATCATACTCAGAAGAGAGTAACAACTGTGTAACTTTCACACAAATTTATTTCACGACCAGTTTCACTAATAAACTAGCATCCTCAGGTGAAGCAAGCACTCAAAAGTATCCTATATATAGTAGGTAAATGGAGAAAAGGAAAGCAAAGGGGAGGTGGAAGAGAAAGAGTGGTTATCAGCCAATGGTAGGGGTGGTAACCGTTAAGGACAAAATAAGAGACAAATCAATGGTGGTGAAGGAAGGGAGTGAGACGTGGGAGAGGTGGGGAAGAAAAAAGAGGCAGACAATTAAAATATGTTTACAATTGAATCAATTTGGGTACACAAAAGGAGGGAAAGATTTTTAAAAAGAAATTTGTTGGTCAGCTAACTTTTCAATTGCTCAAGAGCATCCAAGCTGAACTCCTTCGTTTCCACATTAGGACGCTGGCTGCTACTTGCCTGCTGCTTGAAGGGGCAGCAGCACGAATCCTGTTAAAGTAGGACTTTCCAAGGTTACCTGGCCCCCTGTTTATGTGGTTTGAGGAGATCCCGCAAAGCCAGTGTTTTATCCTTCAGAAGGGATGTTAAGCCGTTGTCCCCTTGGTGCTTTTCGTAAAGAGTAAGCTAATGCCAGCACTGAGTTTCCCTCCTTCCTTCTGTGTATATGTCCAGTTGATGACAGTGCAAAATTACCATAGCAGTTGATGCACTTAAAAATCAATTACTACTACTTGTTTCCACATGGAGCACCTCCAGAATGAAATCACTGGTGTGTACAAGGTCCATCAGATGCTTGACAAAGTGTAATGAGGGATTTTTTTACACAAAACACTTTATGTTCCTTCCACCTAATTCCAACACTTATACCAGTTTGGCCGATGTAGTGGGCCTCACAATCACTACACCAGCTCTCTTCAAGAGTTTGTCTTTATGATCTTTCAACCTAACAAATATTTTTGCCAAGTTGATGGGGATGTAGAAGGTAGGTCTGAGATCATATCTTAGAAACAATTTTGCCAATTTATACATCAAGTTGCCGAGGAGCGGAACTTTTCGCCAATGTGAAATTGCAGCTCAGAAAATCATTACCATCCACCCAGAATTGAATAATAATCCTTCACATTGGCAAAAAATTATTATTCATTTCCGGGTAGATGGTAATGATTTTCTGAGCTGCAGTTTGTTTAATTTTAGTGGAGAGCAGTTTGATTAATCTAGAGTTGTATTCATTGTTGATCGTTATTTGCTCGATGGTGTTTAGTTCTTTTGTGAAATTGTGAGAGGAGAGTGGAATGTTTACTAGAGGGTGTAACATGGAGTGGAAGAGAGCATGTTTGCGAGAGTAATTGTTCGAGATAACCTGGTCTGTGTAGGAAGGTTTCCAGTATATTGAAAAACAGGCTTATTATTTTGGAGAGACATAGTTAAATCAAGAAAATTAAGGGATCCATTTTTTCTATTTCATTCAGTTCCCTCCACAATTTCATCTCTTTCACAATATTCTACGAATTCTTTGTAACATGTATTGCAAGGAAATGGCTGGCTTTTTAAATCTTGTTGTGGCTATTGGAGATACCCGAGGCAAGTATTTTTAAATTGCTTGTTTTTGAAAATTTTCAGTCATAAGACGAGCTCGATAGTTTCCTGTTGACTCAAGTAAATCGTTCGAGATTTTATATATGTCTTATTTTTATTAAAAGGAGACAAGATTTTTTTCTTAGTTATTTAGATACAAGTTAGCAATTTCTAAACTATTGTTTTTTTGCAAAACACATCCAGTCTTCTAGAAAAAGTTTATTTTTTCCATGTCTGGCCATCATTAAACAACTGTATTCCTAATTACATGACATCCATTGCTTTAATGCAACCCTGATGACTCTTCAAGTTTGAAATGCCTGCTCTAATTTATTCCAAATTACTACTTCTAAACTCAAGATTTCTGTTGTATATGGGATGATAGTTAAATGCCTGGCACCAAATTATAATAAATTGTAAATAAACAATATTGAAGACACTTTTGCTCTTTATTAAAGACAAAACTATAATCAGTATTCATAATTGAAGTTTTCAAAAATTAACATATTTAGCTGATGTTAAATGATATTGTATGACATTTGGCAATCTAGGAGTGACATTTTTAAGGCCGAAAGAAGGTTTTTTTATTTCTTTTTGTACTTGATTCAAGGGCAACATCTCTACGTAATCTCCAAGAGTCCTCCATTAAGTATCTTGTTGATTTAATAAAAACATGCTCTGGGGTAGAGTTGGACATCACCACTTTTCTTGCCAAAAGATCAACAGATTTTCAAATTCACCCTACTAGATTTGGAACTGAGCCATTTTTCATAAATGTTGGAAATGAACGTAAGTTGTTTCAAAACTATTTTAGTATTCATTTTTATCCAGAATATATATGTAGAAAAGATTGATAAAAGTGACTAGAATTGCTTAACACTTCTGTGGGCAAGGTGACTATAACCATTGTCATTCTTTTCTTGTAAGGTGTAAGGAGAGCTATATTAGCATGATTTCTGGTTGTTAACAATTAGTCATAACATCCCCTTATTTTGCTGTAATATTTCAAAACTCATGTAACACTTGGATATATAATTTGTGTTTCTAACTGTTCAGTAAAAATCTTTGTCCACGAAAGTGTTAAAATAAATTATGTAAATTACTGTCTAATTTTTTATTTTAAGAAAGTGCTTGACGCATTATTTTGTAATTAATTAATTAAAATTTAAAATTAGCATTGATTGACACGCATGATCTCATGGGCCTTTTTATTTAGAATCTAACTTATAAAATTCGTTGGAAAATTATTTTGTATTATTTAGAACAGTGAACTATTTCTTAACCATTGATTTGCTTAATTATTAATTATTGACTTAATAATTAATTAATTGTTAAATCAATAACTGAAATCTTTTATGTATCTTTTCTTTTGTTTCTATTTATTGAGAAGCAACCAAATCAAACTGGGCTTATTTTCTTCGATCCAGAAGTTTTTAGTTTCAGAATATAAGGCTTGCTTTTATGCTTTTGTGCTATGATTATTAATTTTTCATTTTTACAGTTATGTATCATGATATTAGCATCATGCAACGTTTTTCATTTGATGCTCCAACATCTGGCAACAATGCATGTCGTTTGCTGCGTGCTCTCCAAATTGGCGGCAGACCAGTCTTACTCGAAGGTAGTCCTGGGGTAGGAAAGACAGCATTAGTGGCAGCTTTGGCTAATGGAGCAAATCATCGCCTAGTACGGATTAATCTCTCTGAACAAACGGTTGGTAAACAGTATTGATTCTCTTATATACTTTATGTGCACAAGTTATTTTTGTTTATTTGGATTAAAAAGATACATATGAAACCAAGTTCTACTAATAAATAATTACAGCTATCCCTCTTTATATGAACTTCTGTTTTACGAGTTTTTGCTTATATGAACTGAGCAATTTCATGCCTATTTTTCAATTTGCGAATAAACTTTCGCTTATACGAGTTTGTTATGCTCACATCAAAATCCTATTTTTCAAATATCAAATAAATTTTTGCTTGACATCATAGGCTAATGACTAAGAATGTCATTTACATACATTTATATATCATTATTGATGTTTTTTCCTCATTTTGGTATCGTTCTGTGTTGTTTTTAAGTGAACTATGGGATATTTTTTTTGTTTTGACCTTCGGAACCAATTAAAATTTTTTACATAAGAAGTAATGGGAAAATAATTTTTGCTTCACGAGTTTTCACCTAACAAACAGTTTTCATGGAACGAATTAAGTTTGTAAAACGAGGGAAGGCTGTACATGATATAAAAAATAACAGCTAAAAACATTCAGCAAATTATTTGCTAAGATACCTCTTATCTTATTAAAAATTTAATGTATTGTAAAAGGGTAAAGGAATATGTGAAAGAATTAAATAGATTAGGTGTTCAATGAATAGGGACCATGTCAATACAAAAAGTAGTGTATACCATGCATTTGCTGTAATATTGTTATTGAAGCATTTATCAGTCTTTCAGAGCATCTTTTCCTTATTGAGTTCATTTTTATTGAGCAGTCAACAAAATCAATTTTTATTCCATTTTGTGACATTGCAATTATTAAATAACTTTTTTCTTTTACAAATATTTGCGTTGATTCCATTTATATAGAAGGGAGGAATATTTGTTTATTTTGAACAAGGTGGCAGTTTGGATTCTCTACATGGTTTGTTGTAATTACAGGATGTGTCTGACCTCTTTGGTGCTGATCTTCCTGTCGAAGGTGGGAAAGGAGGTCAGTTTTCATGGAGGGATGGCCCTTTCCTTCAAGCTCTCAAATCTGGAAGTTGGATTGTTCTTGATGAGGTAATATAAACTCTTAACCCTCACATATTTTATATTTAAAAACATTATGGACAAAATTAATTCTAAAGTATCTAATGTACTTATTCATTTTTCTTCATAATCCTTACATTTGTTTTGGGTGTTCAGTTACATTTTCATCTTTTAGGCACTAGTAAATGAAAAATTTAAACATCTTATACACCAAAAAATAAGGTGTTTGAATTTTTCATTTAACTTCACACCAAAGGCAGCTCACATATTTATTTTTACTGTCATTGTAATAGCCATTACATTAAATTTGCTTAATTAACTATTAAATTTTATTTTTTATTTGATTTATGTATTAATTCATTTCAAAAAGAGACTAATGGATAACCTAAAACATCTTTATTATGCAGTTGAATTTAGCTTCGCAGTCTGTTTTGGAAGGATTGAATGCTGCATTGGATCACAGAGGTGAAGTTTTTGTGCCCGAGCTGGGCCGCAGCTTTTCCATCCGTAAAAACACCACTCGTATTTTTGCCTGCCAAAATCCTTTGAATCAAGGTGGTGCTAGGCGTGGGCTACCTCGTTCTTTCTTAAACAGATTTACTCAGGTTGGTGTATTTTATTTATGATTATTTCTTAACTTGAGGACTGCCATGAATATGCAAATTTTGTTTTATACAGTTTTTATATTAAGTACAGATATTTTACAAGGTATTGACATAGCACAGTATTGTAGTTTATAGAAAATTCCTATGTTGTCATTGAAGTTGTTCACATGGTACAGTAAAAGCTCATTTTAATGACACCTGTTCTACAGGCAAACTCGCTTTAACAGGTTCTTTGGTGAAATTACATTTTCCAATTGTCTAATAGATGTCTCCACAGTCATGACTAGTCTTCCGTAAGCTTAACTTAAGTTTCTCCTCTGTTTCAAGGTATCAACAGTCATGATGTACTGTATAATAATTTTGTTATTCAAGTTATTTTATAAACATTTTAAGATACCCTTAAGAACACAAGTAGTAGCAGCAGTAGTAGAAAACAAGGTAAGCAAGAGGTGCTGACTTTACAACAGAAAATTGACATTCGCCAACATCTGGATAATAGGGTAGATGCATATTAATGAAGGAGTATAATATAATCTCACCTATGATATATGACATTAAAGCAAGAAAACAGCAGCTTGTAAAAATTTTTGCTGACTCAGACAAATAAAAATATCCAAAAATGTCAAAATATAAAGAAGCCAAAGCTAGAACAGTTGGATGGAGTATTATACGAGTGGTTTAAAGTGAAACTTTCTGCAGGTTTCCCAATCATAGTTTCACTATTGATTGAAAAGGCAAAATACTTTTATCAGCAAATGCAATTGAGTAAACGATGTATTTTCTTCTGATGGATGGCTATCTCATTTTAAACATGGTCACGTGATATGAAAACTCATTGTCTCAGGTGAACTTCAATCAGCTGATAGTAAAACTGCACATGAATATTTTCAGTCTTTTGTGTCTCTCATTGATGAACATGGTTTAACTACAGAAGAAGTTTGTAACGCTGACGAAACTGCAGTTTTTTGGTGTTGTTTACCTTCTCCCACTTCAATAGACTGACAAAACTGGTGCCTCTGGATTCAACAAAAATAAAGACAGAGTCAACTGTTGTTACTTGTGCAAAAGCTGCAGGAACACACAAGTTAAACTTACTTGTTATTCGTAAATATAACCATCAAAATTTGTTACTGTTCCGATAACCTATTTAGAGATTTCAATTGGAAAACAAATTATTTCAGAAATTCGTTATCATAAATTCATGAACTCGATATTTACTTTCAATGAAAAAGGCAAAATAATCTGTTAATTGTTAATAATAAATGATGGTTGAAGTAGTGATGTTATTCTCGATGGACCCATATATGGTTCCCAGATTGAGCATTACAAAAATTAATAAAATCATAGACTACACCATGACAATTTTGACAAAAAATAGTGCATTGGATAGCAAAGAACAATATATACAATATCTTCTAGGGAAGAAGATCCTTGAAAGATAGCAAATATGTCCTCAATGTAATTGGAATGTGATTTTGTGGCACCATTCGTTATATTGGTATATTCACTTTAGCTGCACGACTTTGGTCCCATAGGTGCCGTTAGAATGGGCTTTTACTGTATGGATAGGGGAGAATGTCATGGTAAGGGCATGACTGCTAGGTGATTGGTTGGTAACACAGTGGAGGGGAAATGAGGGTTACAGTTTTGGGAAGGGAATGGAAAGGAGGGGTGAGTGGGTTGGGAATACATGCTCATTAAGAAGTAACACATTGTTTTCAATATGTTGCACTATCTCTTAACTGCTCCAAGGCATCCAGCTGAGATCCTTTGTTTTCAAAATGGAGGATCTTGAGGTTGAAATGACAGGCGTGCGAAGACTGAAATACATGTATAACCAGTGTTGAAGAAGCAATCTTTGTCTGTAGACACTTCTTATGTTCTTTAATCCTCGTCTTGAAATTCCTCCTGGTTTGATCTATGTACAGTAATGCCCTGCTATACGTTGGAGATACATTCCTGAAAACTGCGACTTATAACGAAACAATGTATAGCAAAACATATTTTCTTGTAAGAACAATGATAAAAGTAGGGGTTACGTTCCTGGTGGATATTTCGCAGTTACAAATTTATAATATTAATATTTTTATAAAAAACACTGGAAAGGTGCATTTGCTTAAAATTAAGATTAATAATAATAATAATGAATGAAATTTCTGTATTTAATATTTTAAGTAACATTAGTAAGCAGTGGCGGCTCGTAGCTAAAATTAGTGGGGGTGCTGCTCCAGAAAATTTTTAGCCTTTGTTTTAAAATTGTGTAAAAGGAAAAAAACACGTATAAAAAGAAAATTTATTCAGGAACTTGATAAAATCTTAACAAAAAAAACAAACATTTTTACTTACTTTAACTTAAATTGTTACAGTTCAAGCTTGATCTATTCATTTAAAAATGAAATCCATAAAAGAACCAAAAAAAATGAATCAAATAGAATAGCTGGAAGCAGAATAATAATCTAATTCTGCACTCTTCTACACTTTATCACATTCAAGAATATGGTACACGGTTTTTAAGCACAACACACGCTGAGTAAAAAAAAACTTCCTTCCACCATCACGCCAGAGCCGGCACTGCGAGAGCAACAGTGCTCTCTCTACCTGGCAGTCCCGCCTTCCTCCCCACCCCCCCTCCTATGTGCGCATGCGCACAACAGTCAAACACAACGTCGCTGGCACCGTGAAGCGCACAGTTCCATACAAAGATTTTTGTATCTTTTTCATAAACTGGGGGATGGCTACTGAAGTACTGACATTAAGCTTAAGAAATATATATGGTACTACAAAAATAAAGAAAGAATTAAAGAAAAAAGGACTCATTATATTAAATGTTATCGATAATATCAAGTGGAAATAGGGGGTGCTGCAGTTCCGCAGTGCCTATACACGAGCCGCCACTGTTAGTAAGGTAACATTGCTAACACACAGTCATTCGGTAGGGAGCAGGTCCAGATGGGGTCACAAAATGAATTAATTTATATAAATAAAAATAAACATGAAATTAAAAGAAGAATAGAGGGGTTTTATTGTTATAGTAAAAATTAATGGACCGCAAATGGAATTTCTGAAATTTTGTTTTTAGCCCTTCACAAGCGACGTATATGCAAAGCAATGCATCTTATAATGAAACAAGTTCCTAAATTGATTGCCAACGTATAGGCGAAACAACATATAGTGGGATATTACTGTTTACTGCTTTACAACTGTCACATTTTACTTTATATGCTCCACTTTTGAGGAAAGAGTCAATTTTGTCCTTACTTTTACACAACAGTTTGGCTAGTGTTAGGGGGGTATAAGAGGAGGTACAATATTTCTCTTTAGATAAAAAAATTGACTAATTTATAGGAGATTTTGCCTATGAAGGATATTTTGCACCATTTAGGGACTATTGAATTACCGTATTTACCCAAAAGGAAGATGAGGTTTTTTCACAAAAATGCCATTAAAAATATTAGGTATCGTCTTAGAATGGAGTATGAGGATTTAACCCTTTCGCTGCTATGGACTTTCAGCTTCTGCGTCAGCCGTGTGTGCCGAGTTCAGTGACCTTGAAGCACGCCTGTGCTGAATACTTACCCTAGGAGCTCTGTGTCTACGTTCTTCCGTTCGTCTTTTAGTCTCTTTATATTTTAAAAGTTATTTTGTCAATCATTTACGTTCATACTGATTTAGTGGACCAAAACGAGGCTGATTTTATGCATTAGAAGAGGAAATTGCAAACTTTGTGCATATTCAAAGAATGGACGGTAAACCAGTGACACAGAATATCATTAAATTGAAAGCCCAAGAATTAGCACAATCGCAAAACATTCCACACCAAGAATTTAAGGCTAGTAATGGATGGTGTGTGCGTATGATGAATCGTAATGGTTTTAGCTTGGGACAAAGTTCTTCACTTTGCCAGCGTCTACTTTCCGATTTCACGGACAAACTAATAACTTTCCAGAGGCATGTAATTTGGTTGTGAAAAAGTCACAATTACCTTATGAGCCAAATGGGTAATGCAAATGAGACACCCATTTACTTTGAGATGCCATCCAATTACACGGTCAACGAAAAAGGTGCAAAAAATCTCATCATAAAAACATCGGGGAATGAAAAACTGCGCATTACTGTAATGCTGGCTGTATTAGCGGACAGAACAAAGTTGCCACGGTATGTTATTTTAAAACACAAAACAGTGCCTAAGGAAGTACTACCAAATGGAATAATTGTTAAATGTCAAGGCCAAGGATGAATGTCAGCTGATTTAATGAAGGACTGGCTAAGCATAGTGTGGAATAGATGACCTGGGACACTTTTAAGACAGAGAGCAATGCTCGTCTTAGATGCGTTCAAAGGCCATTTTACAGAGGAAGTTCAAAATACCCTTCGTGGTATGAATATTGACCTAGTTATACCAGGACGTATGACATAACAAATTCAAGTGCTATATGTTGTAGTGTTGAAGTTCTTTAAGGATTACATAAAGTCATTTTATTCAGAATGGCTTTTGGCAGGGGACCATGCATTAACTCCTACAGGGAAAATTAAGAAGCCCAGTATACCACTTCTCTTTAATTGGATCATTGCAACATGGAAAAAAATAGATCCCAATAGTAGTATCTCACGAGGGTTCAAGAAATGCTGCATATCAAATTCCATGAACGGTATGGAAGATGTCTTGTTCGAATTTGAATAAGTTGTGATGAATGAACAGGACAGCAAGACTAAGGGAAGGAAACAGAGGAGAGGGAGATGTAAGTTGTAAATTTACTTTTTTTTTATCCTCTTAATGTTAGCTTGTTATACATATATGTAAAAGTTTTTGTGAACCTAATTTTTTAAGGGTCGTCTTAAATTCAAGGTTGTCTTCCTTTCAAGTACTGTACTGTACTGTATTTACAGTAATAGGAGAGAGAGGCAATGTTGGATTTAGCTAATTTATGAAGTTTCTTGTCCAGCTGTTTATCAATGAAATTGTTTGTGTTTCCATTTTTGGTGGCTATGTATTTGTGGGAGTGGTTGGGAAGAATCAGTAAGAATAACTTGATCAGTATAAGTTTGTTTTCTGTAGCTTTGAAAGTGATGCTTATTATTATGAATGATGATGCTTAGGTCTGAAAAGTTTAATTTTTGGTTCGTTTCTTGTTCCATTATGATATTAATATTTTTGTGACTTGAGTTTAAAAATATCAGAAAAGAATCTAATTGTTTCGTTTCCCCTCCACCACATTACCATCTCCCACTCCCTTCCTTCTCACCTATACATATATACTGTGTCAATATATTGTATCACCTAATGATGACACTAAGCATTGAAACCTCTGTTGTGAAAGTATAACCAATAGTGGAAAATGACAGTGTTGTCATTTCATATTTTCTTAAGAATTATATATATATATATATATATATATATATATGCACTGGTGGTGTAGTGGTTAGCGTGTCGGCTTTCTATTGCAAAGTTCGGGGGTTGAAACCCCTCGAATGGAGGTTTTATTTATAAAAAAAAAAAACTATCATCAGTGCCTGGCAGTAGGCAGCAGTACTGTCAGTATGGTATAGAGCCGAAAACAAATGATCTTGGTTGGGTCTATATCCAATACAGCTGTAGGCGTGATCAGGACGATTTGAACGGCTACAGTACTGCGATGTGGAAAGCAAGAGGGAAACTACCACATTACAATCCCTAGTAAAGATTATATGGTTGGACAATATGAGTTCTCTCGAGGTAAAACAATCCGGAAGTAAAATAGTCCCCCAATCGGATCTCCGGGCGGGGACTGCCTTGAGGAAAACATTTGTCGAAAGTAAATTACGAATAGGGACTTGGAACGTAAGAACTATGAGAAAGGCAGGAAAGCTAGAGAACTTGAAAGAAGAAATGAGAAGAAATAGAGTTGACATTATAGGGCTAAGCGAAACTAGATGGGAGGGAGAAGGACAGTTCGACTCGGAAGAATTCACGGTAGTTTATTCTGGAGGAAATAGTGGGGAAAAGGGAGTAGCTCTGGTACTTAGGAAAGATATGATGAAAAGCGTGACAAAGATAATAGCAACGAACGATAGACTGATGTCAATAAAGCTAAAAGCAGTCCCAGTGGACATGCTGATAATCCAGGTATATATGCCAACGTCAGCTCATGACGATGAAGAAATAGATGAGATCTATGAGCAAATTAATGAAATTTACGAAGAAGACGGAAGAGGAAAGGTAAACTGCATAATAATGGGAGATTGGAACAGCATAGTCGGAGAAGGACAGGAAGAAAATGTTGTCGGGCAATACGGACTTGGGAAGAGAAATCGAGGAGGGGAGAAACTCGTAGAATTCTGCATCAATAATGACCTTGTAGTGACTAATACATGGTTCAAAAACCATAAACGAAGGTTATACACATGGAAAAGCCCAGGAGATAGAATGAGATGCCAAATAGATTACATCCTTGTAAAACAGAGATTTAGGAACAGCATAAAGAACGCCAAGGCATTGCAAGGAGCAGACATTGATTCAGATCACAGCCTTCTAATACTTGACGTGAGTACAAGGCTCAAACAAATAAGAAAAACAAGAAGAGAAAGACAGACCTGGGACCTAGAAAAACTGAAAGAAAGGCAGGATGTAGTCAGCATGAAGTTGGAAGATAACCTAAGAAAGTTGGAAAACAAACCGAAGACCGTTGATATAGAATGGGATGAAATTAAAACCAGTATCAAGGATACCATGGATAAAGAGATTGGAAAACAAGAGAAGAAAATCAGAAAACCATGGATCACGAAGGAAATGCTGGAGAAAATGGATGAGAGACGAAAATGGAAAAACGTTAACAGTGAAGAAGGTAGAGCCAACTATAGGCGTATAAACAATGAGTTGAGAAGGGTAACAGATAAAGCTAGAGAAAATTGGATAAAAGGAAAATGTGATGAAATAGAACAAATGGAGAAGTTAGGACGGTACGATATGATGTACGCTAGGGCACTGGAATTAGAAGATAAGAAGTCTAATGGAATTTGTGGTAAAGGAATTATGAATACGGATGGGAAGATAGTCTCAGAAACAAAGGATGTAGCACAGGTATGGGAAGAATACATTAAGGAATTATACAGCAAACAGACAGGAGCGGCAAAAATAGAACTGGAAAATGAGGAAAACATTGAAGAAGACAACTTAGGACCAAGTATTATGGAGAGCGAAGTAGAAAAAGCGATAGTGGAACTTAAGAAGGGGAAAGCCACGGGCAGCGATGGAATACCGGCTGAGATACTTAAAGTCATAGGATCAGAAGGACTAAAAGCGATCACGAAATTAATTAATAAGATTTACGACACGGGAGAGTGGCCTCAGGATTTCCTAGAAGTAACAATGATCCCTCTAAAGAAGAAGCCAAAGGCAATGCAGTGTAAAGATTACAGAACTATAAGCCTTCTGTCACACACATCGAAGATCATCACGAGGATTCTTAATAAAAGGCTGGAGAAAAAGGCAGAAGAAATAATAGGGGAAGATCAATTCGGTTTCAGAAAAGGACGAGGAACTAGAGATGCTATAGGAGTAGTTAGAATCATATCAGAAAGGGCAATAGAATACAGTCAAGATATCTGCGCATGTTTCGTAGACTGGCAGAAGGCCTTTGATAGAGTAAATTGGGTAAAGTTGATGAAGATATTAAAGGATATAGGTGTAGACTGGAAAGACAGGAGACTGATTAGGAATCTATATGAGAATCAAGTTGTAAAGGTCAGGTTTGAGAATGTGGAAACCTGCGGAATAAATATCGGTAGAGGAGTAAGACAAGGATGCTGCCTATCGCCAACCCTATTCAATATATATGGAGAAAGTCTAATGCAAGAAGCTTTAGAAGGCACAGGGGATTTCAAAATTGGAGGAAGGATTATAAGAACAGTAAAATACGCAGATGATCAAGTACTTCTAGCAAGAAAGGAAGAGGAGCTACAAAAAATGATAAATAGACTAGTGATAACAGGTAGAAAATACGGTATGGAAATAAATACAGAAAAATCCAAGGTCATTCGAATATCGGGTAAAGAAGAGAATCTGAACATAACTATTGGGGGAAAGCCATTAGAACAAGTTTCAGAATATAAATACCTTGGAAGTATCATAACACGAGAGGCAAAATGTACGGATGAGATCAAAACTAGAATAGGAAAAGCAAAAGCGGCTTTCAGGAGAAAGAAACAACTACTTACAGGGAATATAAGGGAAGATATCCGCAAGAAGTTGATAAAATGCTACGTATGGAGTATAGCATTGTATGGGGCAGAAACATGGACGCTAAGGAAAAATGACATCAAATACTTGGAAAGCTTTGAAATGTGGACTTGGAGGAGAATGCTGAAGATAAAATGGACAGATAGGATGAAAAACGATGAAGTGCTACGAAGAATAGGAGAGAAGCGAATGATTATACAGACTATCAGAAAGAGGAAGGCTAACTGGGTTGGACATTACCTGAGGAGAGAGAGTATGATTAAAGACGTGTTAGAAGGAAAACTAGATGGGAAAAGGGAAAGAGGTAGGAAAAGGTTTCAGCTGATAGACGATTTGAAAGGGAAAGAGAGTTATCAAGATATAAAGAGGACAGCGGAAAATAGGAGTATATGGAGAACCAGGTTTAACCATGAATAATCACGGACCCGTCTACGGACAGACTACCTATGATGATGATGATATATATATATAGACGTTCCTTACAGAAGAGGAGGAGGATATAACATGCTAGTAGTTGGTGCTTGCATACTGCAAGCATATCATCTCACCTTGGAAAAGGATTCATTTCTCAAACAGATATTTCATCATTACAAATATTTTTTTATTTCTAAAGATTTCACCTCCGCAGCGATTTTCGTTTTTTCCCACATGTAAAAATAATAGTTTAAAACAATCCCCAAATGTTGCAATTTTAAGAATTTTATACTTTCTCCATTATGGGGTACTAATGCTACACATTTCAGCCAAATTTTAAAGTTGTAGCACTTCTAGAAGTAAAATAATATTTTTCTAATTGTTTAAAATTTAAACATTTTTAACGGTTGCCGCAATATATATATGGAGAGATTGAAATGTTTATATGTGCAAATGCACTGTTCTGTAAATAATTTAAAAATTGCAGCTTCCTAGCTCATCCCATAGTACCTAAAAAATTATTAAACTTTAATGTTCAATTGGGGTTAAAACAACCCCTAAAGTTTACAATTTTAAAATTTTCGATTTTTATAGTTGGTTTTGAAAAAAGTTCTATAATCTTGCAAAATTTCAGCTTCCTAAACTTATTAGATTGGTCTACACACTGGATTGCGTTTTCCCATGCTAACTTATGGGAGATATTCCGGGGTCTCTGGAGTCGAACCCAAGACACTTGAAGCAAAAGTGACAATAATTCCTAATAGATATTGCGGCCATCTAGCAACACTGAAAACTTCATCTTTCTAGCCTACCGGCAAGTGCCCATAATTACTTTACAAAAATGGCGCAATGCTTTTCTTATGGGAAAAAACGCAAATTTCGGAATTTCTGGAGTCGAACTCATGTCACTTAGGTAAGAAGTCTCATTTTCTCTGAAGGTCTCACCATCATATCTACAAAAACTAAAACTTTCAGCTCCCTAGCTTTTGTAGTTTGGGCTAGACATTAGTATCCTCCTATATGTTATATATCATTATATATCGACGACTCTTACAGAGGAGGATATCATTCTATATAGACGTTCCTTACAGAGGAGGAGGAGGATATAACATACTAGTAGTAGGTGCTTGCATACTGCAAGCATTTCATCTCACCTTGAAAAAACATTAATTTTTCAGACAGATATTTAATCATCACAAATATTCTTTTAATTCTAAACATTTCACTACCGCAGCGATTTTAGCTGCGGAGGTGGAATATTTAGAATTAAAAATATATGTGTACTGATGAAATATGAATAATGAATGTTTTTTTATCTTGAGATGAAATGCTTGCAGTATGCAAGCACCAACTACTAGTATGTTATATCCTCCTCCTCTGTAAGAGTCGTCGATATATAATGATAACAGGAGGATACTAATGTTTAGGCACTTCCAGATGAGCTGGAGATTCTAAATTTTTTTCATAGGTAGGATTTTGTGCAAAACCGACTAGAAAAAACGAAAATCTTGAAAAAGTGCAACAATGCGGCCGCTAAAAATTCGCAATTGTTTAAACAAATTTTCAAGGTTTATGTATTTCCGAACGAGCTACGGAGCTGTAATTTTTTTTAAAGGTAGGATTTGTAAAAAAACGAAATGAAGATTATAGAAATTTTGATATTTTAATTTGTGTTGCCGTTAAAAATTCTTCAAGTTTTAACAAATAGATAACTGTTTAGGTACTACGGGATGAGATAGAAAGCTGAAATTTTCAAGTTATTTACAGAGTAGTACATTTGCACAAATAAACATTTGAATCTCTCCATAAATATATTGCGGCAGACGTTAAAAATGTTTAAAATTTAAACAATTATAAAAATATTATTTCACTTCTAGAAGTACTACAGCTTTAAAATTTGTCAGAAATGTGTAGCATTAGTACCCCATAATGGAGAAAGTATAAAATTCTTAAAATTGCATAGTTTGGGGATTTTTTTAATCTACTATTTTTACATAAGGCAAAAACGAAAATTGCTGCGGAGGTGAAATCTATAGAATTAAAAAAATATTTGTAATGATGAAATATCTGTCTGAAAAGTGAATGCTTTTTCAAGGTGAGATGATATGCTTGCAGAATGCAGGCACCTTCTACTAGTGTGTGTGTGTGTGTATATATATATATATATATATATATATATATATATATATATATATATATATATATATATATATGTGTGTGTGTGTGTGTGTGTATATATATGTATATATATATAACAACTTACGGAAAAGGAAAGGTAAAATAGATATATGGATGTCAACAAGGTGTTGGAATGAGGAAACCCAGTGAGCACTCACCAATCAGACGACTTCAGGTTGGCGAGGCCCTGGGGATGTCGAAGCGACACACGTAAAATAACACAAAAACACAGAAACATCACAAACGTAGAAGCTTTCGGAACTACTCCTTCTTCAGCTACATTCCAACACCTTGTTGACATCCATATATGTATATATATATATGAATATAATCATTTGAGAATATTTTGTAGCATTTATGACATTCCTTAGGAAACAGTCATCATTGTGATAATTCTTTTTAGGTCTATATAGATTCTCTTACTTCAGAAGACCTTAAGTTCATACTGACCTCTGCTTTTCCTGCTGCTCCGCAAGACCTCATCTCTCGAGCAGTTAGCTTCAATTCTCACCTTGTGAGACAGACTCAAGAGCAGCGCCTTTGGGCTCACAGAGGAGCACCATGGGAATTTAACCTTAGAGATCTTCTACGCTGGTTTGAAGCTATGAATTCCCATTATGACTTTTCAAAAAAATATGGATCTGGACCAAAATGGGAGCCAGCAAAGTTTGTTGAATTGCTTTATGCTGACAGAATGCGCACATCAGAGGACAAAGAAAGGGTAAAGATTGAATCTTGGTTTTTAATCAAATTTTAATTATAAAAAATGCATAAATCTGATAATTATGTGACTGTAGAGTACATTATTACAAGATCATACTGTAGTTTCACTATGCAATATTTGTGCTTCTGTTGCATAAAAGTTTTGTGAGAAACTTTTAATTTTCTTGGAATAAAAGGTAAATAAGATTAGCATGTATATTCCATTAAAGCTTTTAAAACATTCAATCATTTATTTTTGAGCAACTGTGCTGAAAACGATACTGTAGAATCCATCTCTTAAAAGCATTTCGCTCAATTCTTATGTAAAATGATGTCATATTGATAGTGGCTGTTACATTCATTTTTATACATTTAAATGCTAAGTAAGGAGGAAGATTTATTTAACTAATAAGATTTATTGATGTTATTTTCAGGTTAAAGGGCTTTATAGAGATGTTTTCTGTAAATCAATCTACAAAGAACCTAATTCTGATCCACCGAGAGTGAAAGTTGGTAAAGAAATCATATGGTTTGGAGACATAAGTTTGATGAGGCCTTTTGCAGAGACATTGACTTCTCCTTTAGACCACAATGCTCACCCCCATCCAAACCCGCTTCTCTTGCACAGGGCTTCACATGCATTACGATCACTTGCAGTATGTGTTAAAATGAGATGGCTACCCATCTTGGTGAGTGGAAATATTTCTTTCGTTTCATAAAAAATTAACCAAGAAGTGCTTTTATTATGGGCTTGACCAAATGTGTATATACAGTGTGTCCTCGATTAACCTCATTAATTTGTTCCTGAAAATGGCAACGTTGAATGAAACAATGTTAAATGAATCAATATTATACAATATGTTATATACTGTATTTATGTAGCTCTATGGTGCTATGTATAATATGAATGCAATCAGAACAAATAAATTAAAAAAACACATTAACATAATAAATGACAAACTAAACAAATAATGCGACAGCTTCATTTTAAGGCACCCAAAATTGGAAAAGGCTACATTTCACAATAATACCTCTTGTGACAAGAAAAATGACATGCCAATCTGGTGAAATGTCATGAGCGATAGAGAACAATTAGATTTGTCTAGAAAGTTTACAGAGAGCCACGAATACTTCTGTGCATGCAAGTTCATGACTTGACATCACTAGAAAAGAAAGGCAACAAATTATTTCTTTCACCAGTTGTTGTATGATTAATAAAAATCTACTGTAATAGAGGTAAATAAAACATTTATTTCATTGTTTTTATTGAACTGCGTATTCCCCATAAGTAGGTGTTTCTTTCTTTTGAAAGCCGCTTTTGCTTTTCCTATTCTATTCCTGATCTCATCCGTACATTTTGCTTCCAAGGTATTTATAGTCTGAAACTTGTTCTAAAGGCTTTCCTCTAATACTTATGTTCAGATTCTCTTCTTTGCCTGATATTCGAATGACCTTGGATTTTTCTGTATTTATTTCCATACCGTATTTTCTACCTGTTATTATTAGTCTATTTATCATTTTCTGGAGTTCCTCATCCTTTCTTGCTATAAGTACTTGATCATCAACGTATTTTACTGTTCTTATAATCCTTCCTCCAATTTTGAAATCTCCTGTGCCTTCTAACGCTTCTTGCATTACACTTTCTCTATATATATTGAATAGGGTCGGCGATATGCAGCAGCCCTGTCTTACTCCTCTACCGATATTTACTCCACAGGTGTCCACATTCTCCAACCTGACCTTTACAGCTTGATTCACATTTAAATTCCTGATCAGTGTCCTGTCTTTCCAGTCTACACCCCTATCCTATAATACCTTCATCAACATTACCTAATTTACTCTATCAAAGGCCTTCTGCAAGTCTACGAAACATATGTAGATATCTTGACTGTACTCTATTGCCCTTTCTGATATGATTCTAACTACACCTATAGCATCTCTAGTTCCTTGTCATTTCTGAAACCGAATTAATCATTCCCTAGCATTTCTTCTGCCTTTTTCTCCAGCCTTTGATTAAGAATCCTCGTGATGATCTTCGAGGTGTGTGACAGAAGGCTTATCATTCTGTAATCTTTATACTGCATTTCCTTTGGCTTCTTCTTTAGAGGGATCATTGTTAATTCTAGGAAATCCCTAGACCATTCTCCCATGTTGTAAATCTTATTAATTAATTTCATGATCGCTTTTAGTCCTGATTCCATGACTCGAAGTACCTCAGCCGGTATTCCATCGCTGCCTGTGGCTTTCCCTTTCTTTAGTTCCACTATCGCTTTTTCTACTTCTCCATAATACTAGGTCCTAAGTTATCTTCTTCAATGTTTTCCTCATCTTCCTGTTCTATTTTTGCTGATCCTGCCTACTTGCTGTATAGTTCCTTAATGTATTCTTCCCATACCTGTGCTACATCCTTTGTTTCTGAGACTATCTTCCCATCCATATTCATAATTCCTTTACCACAAATTCCATTAGACTTGTTATCTTCTAATTCCAGTGCCCTAACGTACATCATGTCGTACCGTCCTAACTTCTCCATTTGTTGCATTTCATCACATTTTTCTTTTATCCAATTTTCTCTAGCTTCTCAACTCATTGTTTATACGTCTCTAGTTGACTTCTGAAGTTCTTCACTATTAATATTTTTCCATTTTCGTCCCTCATCCATTTTCTCCAGCATTTCCTTAGTGATCCATGGTTTTCTGATTTTCTTCTCTTGTTTTCCAATGTCTTTATTCAAGGTATCCTTGATACTGGTTTTAATTTCTTCCCATTCTATACCCACTGTCTTTGGTTTGTTTTCCAAATTTCTTAGGCGATCTTCCAACTTCATGCTGACTACATCCTGCCTTTCTTTGAGTTTTTCGAGGTCCCAATATATATATATATATATATATATATATATATATATATATATATATATATATATATATATATGAGTGAAGTTAATATAAAGTTATTAAAATGGTTTAATATTATATCATTAACATTTTCATATTTAAAATAATTTTTGTAATCACTTCAATCAATAGGTTGGTGGTATTGGCAGTGGAAAGACTTCATTAGTTCAACTATTGGCACATCTTACTGGTAATGAGCTACGGATTATGCCTGTTAATTCTTCAATGGATACCACTGAAATCTTAGGAGGCTTTGAGCAAGTGAGTCTGATTTTTTATGCTTAAATGTTGTTGCTCATTGGAATTTAGTAATCAGGAATGTCTTGAAATTGTAACAAAATTTGTTATTACTAATATTTTATACATCATGTTTATTCATGTAATTCAATGGCAAATTTTTAATTCATTTTAAATTTTAATTCTTTTATTAGACTGATTACAGCCGGCATTTTGACTTAATGGCAGAAAAGACAGAGAGTTTAGTGATGTATTCACTTCGTAAGCACCTATTATCTTCTAAAGTTACATATAAATCCACCAGTATTGAGGATGTTGAAGAAAATTATTCTATGGCTATAAATCTTCTTAGATGTTGGGAAGAGTTCCAGAGATTGGATAGTAACTTTCATGTGTTTGTTGGTAAGTTGTCTTAGTTTACTGGAAGAAAACATTATCAATTAAGACATTATTAAAACCCTGGTCCCACCATGGTAAAAACAAAACTTCATATTTTCCAAGAAATGGATATTTATGTCAAATTCATTTTGGTATTATATTAATTAGTAATGGAAATTTTTAAGGATCATAAATGTTGCAGCATTTTGCTGAGAAAAAGTTTTATAATAATTCTTTTCAAAATTTCGCATCCTACCTAGATGAACTTCTCATCCCACCAGAGGGGCACATCCTACTGGTTGCTCATCTGCATAGATTTCATATAACATTTCAATAATTTTTATGGTACTCTTCCCATTTTTACACCAAACATCTTGTTAAGTAGTATATACTGTGGAAAACATGTGTAATTTAAAAATATCAATGCATTTATCGGTTCTACAATGGAGATACGGCTGTACCCTAACCTGATTCCTTTTGATGAGAATAAAAATAGTGTTGTAATCATACGTATTTAGTTTGAAAAATGATTGATGCAACAATGGAATATCCTCTTTGAACTGTTTCTCAGATACAAAGATTGGAATATTTATGATGTTGTTAGGCATTTTTGTCTTTTGTTGTAAAACCATATGGCATTACATTTTCCACAATTTCCTTAAACTTTACTTTCTGTTATCATTGTTTCCAATCATATTAATCATCATTATGATTGTAGGCTGTATGTTACACTAAAATTAATAGAAATTAATAGGATATTTTGTCTGTTATAATTATGATGTCATCATGTTGATGTTGTTGGTAGAAATTAATGCTATTATAATATGAACAATAAATTTTCATTAAAAAGAGTTGAATCAATGCTATCATAATAGAAACTAATAATCTATTATACTATTTTCTTTAAATCTGTGTGCATGTGTCAAGAACGTCTACATTTAATTTTTTTGTCTATCAAAATGAGAATGGCATTTCCAATTTCAATCTTACTCGCAGGATTTACTTGGCCTTACTCCTTTTAAATTTTAAACTGTTTAATGTCTACAGCAACATCATGGGTTTGATTCCAGGAGCATTTATTCTCTCAATTTGAATAACATAGAAAGAGCTGAAACTTAGCATGCAAGCCTTTTTTCATTAGCATTTTAAAATTACTCATAATCATTGTACAAACTCATTACTTGAACCAAAAAATGGATTTAAAAAATTACAATTTTTTCTGCCCTTGATTTTTTATTGTCCTCAAAATTGATCGACAAATTCATATTAGCGCCAAAAATTTCACGTTTTTTGAAGGAAAAATTGTTCGCCATCATGGCAACCCTCATTGTTGAATTTTTCACGAAATTACCTTATTCCAATGGGACTGGCATTTAGTCTGAATTATTTTTCTCATCTAAATGACTATATAGATGTAGAAAAAGAGATTGGGAGCGAGGGATATAGACTGGAAGGTAGATAGGGAGAAAGGGGGAGATAGAATTACAAAAGGGCAGGAGGAAAGAGATAAGGAGGGAGATTGAAAAAGAGGGAAAGTGATTGATTGGGAGAAAAGAGGAAAAAGTGAGAGGAAGAGATAGCGAGAGGATCAGAGAAAGAGAGGGAGGGAGGAAGAGTGCATTATTACTTGGCATCATTTCTGTTTAAAAATTGTGTGTGTGTTACATTACTTAATGTATTAATGGTAAAATAAATTATGCTACTTAACATTTCTATTGCAAAATATCTACATAGTTTTGTGATAGACTAATTTATTGAAGTTAAAGCAATTTTTTCTTGCAGTCCCTGGCTCTTCTCTCATCTTCTCATTCTATAAATTCTTCCAGCCTTCATTGCAAGTTTGGAAAAAGCAGATGTCCACTTTTGCTACAAAGCACCCATTGTCGCTGCTGATTCACTGATAGTACGATTGAAAACAATTTTTCTTAGAAACTTCTAAAAATTACTTTTTTGGAAGCTAGTATCAGTGAATTACTAGCGATGGTGGCTGCTTTGTAGCACAAATGAGCATCCGGTTTTCCTAACTGTTGTTTGACTACAGAAGCTATATATTTTTATCAGCATAGATTAATGTTCCTAATAATTTGTAGGTAGATTGTTTGACTGTCAATAAATCATAATAACTGGATAAGCGATTAACCTAAAACTTTGGATAATGTGTTCTCTTTTACTTTATCTAACAGAAAATGAAATGCCAATGGATAAATTATTTCAGCAAAGGCTAACCTCATTGAAGAAGGTTTTACAGATTCTTAAATCTGATAATGTTTTTGAGGTAGCTGGTGAAGCAGAGCCCATGGTGTGGCAGCTGGAGAATTTGGAGCGTATTGTAGAAAGTGATGGAGGAAAACTAAATGGAGGAGGAAAGTTTGAGTGGGTTGACAGCATCCTTGTAAAGGTGAGCTATTCATTCAAAATTTTCAGCTCCAGAGCAGATTTCTTTAAATTTCATTGCATTGAATTGCATAAACTAAGGGAAATAATGCTTGTATCTTACATGTACTTCTCCAAGTTGCTATGGTTTATTTATTATTTACTCTCTGAAGTGTTATATGCATTGTATGTACATTTATACAAATTATTTTATTAATTACTTGAATATCGACCTCAAAATTTATTATTTATAAATAAAATTTATTTATAAAAAGAGCTTTTTATAATCATTACTTGTTATTTAATAATCTTCAATTGTTATTTAATAATCTTCCTCTCTGTTGCATATTTTTTGACAATTTTTGTTGCATAGACCTGGGAAGTGATTCAAATCTACATTAATTATATTCCTTCATTGCAGGAGCATATTATTTCTACATCAGTTTTTTCTGGATGATTGATTTTTAGTTACTTAATAATTGCATTTTACAAAAATTGGAATAGGTTATCAATATTACCGTATTAACTGGAAAGGAAGACGAGCATTTTTTCTAAAAATTTCTGCAAAAAATTATGTATTTTCTTAAAATCAAATACAAAGTTTTAAACGCTGCATGGAACACTCTGTCACCAATTCTATGTCCACAAAAATGCATTTATTTATACATACAATACATTCAGGGGCGTATATTCAGGGTGTGCTAGGTGTGCGGTGCACACCCACAGATTCACAGTGTCACAGATATTATATTTTTGCATTTATTCCCGTTAAAGACTCCCCTAATCGTTTTCTGGCTTCGTGTGATTCCTAAAATCAAATCCAATATACAATGTTTCATGAAGAGGAGAAGTTTCGGCGCGTAAACATTGTATCACATTCACGTTAATAGCCCGGGTGTGCGGTAAGTAATACGAGCAGCTTTGAGCCCTTTAAACATACGTACAGATGGCGCAGCGGGTCAAATTCTTAGCCTCCTTGTGGTTTTAAACAGTCCAGAAGGCGTGGCAGGGTGTGCGCTGAGACAACAGCACCCAGAAGTAGTTAGCGGTTGTGATTGGCTATTGTGTGAACCAATCCAATTCAACGTTGTTACTTGTCATGAGATCCTGTTTTTGTTTTCTGAGTTTCGTCTGTTTTGCGTGCGTGGGGTAAGGTGTGAACCGACGTGTTTATGACACCGATTTAGACAAGTTTTTAACATATATTTATAATTTTTTAGATATAATTTATAACTTTTTGCCCATATTTACAATGGTTAACAGTGTTGACGATGTACTGAATGCCCCGTTTTCTGCCAGAGCTTTTGCGGATTGTATGAACATAGTCGAAGAAGGTAAGCCTCGTCCTCCTCTTCCAAATTTACTGTGCAAGCACAAAGATGCAAAAACTGAGTACATGAGACATTTCTCTGTTTCACAATACGGTCCAGTAGAATGGTTAACTGGATGTGAAGTGCGGTCAAGACTTTTTTGTTGGCCTTGTTTATTATTCTCCAAAGAGAAAAGTGTTTGGAATAAGCACGGGTATTCCGATCTTAATCATTTAGCTGCAGCAGTGCAAAAACATGAGCGCTCCCAACCACATGTTCAGTCATTTTTAAATCTTAAGATGTTTGGAAAACAAAGAATTGACACTCTCATTGACAGCCAAAGAAAAGTTGAAATTAGTCGTCATAATGAACAAGTAAAGAATAATAGAGACATTTTAAAAAGATTAATTGATGCTGTATGTTATTTGGCTAAGCAAGAGCTTCCTTTGAGAGGTCATGATGAGTCTGAAGATTCAGCCAACCGAGGGAATTATATAGAATTTTTAAATGTGCTCCGTGAGTATGATCCTCTTTTAGACAGTCATTTAAAGGCATCGACTATATTTCGAGGAACTTCTCCCACAGTACAAAATGATATCATTAATGCTATATCTGATGTGGTTAAAGATGCTATAAAGAAAGAAATTTCTTCCGCTACATTTGTGGCCATTCTTCTGGATGAAACTTCTGATGTCATGTCGAAATCGCAGCTATCAACTGTTTTTCGTTTTGTCCATAATGGGCAAACACACGAAAGGTTTATCGGATTTACAGACGTAAGTGATGATAGAACGTCTAGTGGTATTTTTAAACATGTTGTAAACAGAGTTGAGGAATTTAATATTAAGGACAAGTTGGTTGGCCAAACTTATGATGGTGCCTGTGTAATGAGTGGACATATTAATGGGTTGCAGAGTAAAGTTATCGAGGCCTATCCTTTAGCAATATTTACGCATTGCTACGCTCACGTTTTGAACTTAGTTCTGAAGCAAAGCCTCTCGAATATCAAGGAATGTAGATTGTTTTTCCAAACTATCAGTGGATTGGCAGCATATTTTTCTAAATCATCGAAAAGAGTAAATGCTTTGCAAGATTTTGTTGCTAAAAAATTACCCTCCATCGCACCAACCAGATGGAACTTTACTTCCCGTTTATCAAACACAGTAAAACGCCACAGAAGTCAACTTATTGAATTTTTTGAACACATTGTGGAGAATTCTGGGGAATGGGACGTGGATGCTGTAATCAAAGCTCGTGGTTTTTTGTATTTCTTGCAAGATTTTCAAACAATTTTTCTGTTAGAAATTTTTTCTGTTCTGTTTGGCTATACTGATGTTTTGAATAATATATTGCAAACATCATCCTATGACATATTGTACTGTTGTAAAAAGGTGCATGGTACTATGAAACAGCTTAGGAATGACAAGGAACATGGATTTGATGATATTTGGGTTTCTGCAAAGGAAAAGCATACGGTTGAGGAGTCGAAGCCTAAAAGACGAAAGGGATCTATAGAAGAGGAGAAGAGCGCGTGCCTTCGATTATACCAGAGAATAGTCGACTGCATGTGCCTGGAGATGGAAGAAAGATACTCTTCACTTTCGAAACTTGAGTTTTTTCAACTCCTTTGTAGCGAAAGATATGATCAGTATGCGAAAACTTTTCCTGATGGTATTCTAGAAAAATTAAAGGATTTCTACGGACCAGTTTTTGACTACGTTCGCCTAAAAAATGAACTAAAAGTGCTCTTTTCTTCTGATGAATTTGCGAGGAAACCAGTGCATCACCTATTAAAATTCATGCAAGAAAATCAGCTTCAGGTTGCATTCAAGGAAATTTATAAATTAGCGGAACTTATCATGACGATTCCGAGTTCTACTGCTACAGTCGAGCGTTCTTTTTCGGCTATGAAGAGAATACATACGTGTTATAGAGGAACACAAACTCAGGAAAGGTTATGCGGCTTAAGTTCACTCGCCATTGAAAAGACATTGCTGGGGGAACTGAAGAAAAGACCTTCATTTTATGATGATGTGCTAACACAATTCCTAAGGCAAAACAGGAGATTGGAACTGGTGTATAAATAAGTAAGTAAAATGAGTTTTTTAAGCCTTTCTTTGATTCAATCGGGAAAATAATATTTTCCCAAGTGATTACTTTTTCAGATTTCTGTGCGTATTATATAGTTGTACATATTTAAAAATCGTAGAAAAATACAGATAATTCGTGCTTCACTCTAGTATTTGCCAATGATATCCTAATCTTCTCACAACGAAGCGTTAACCCTTTTCACATAAACGGCGCGCGTGTTGCATAATTATATCAGTTACTGAATTAAAGCATTCAAAATTATTCTACGATTAATTGCATTAGACCAATTAAGAAGAGCGCTGCTGCGCTATGCTCTCTTAAAACTTTCACACGTTGATAAAAATGCATTCGTACGCTCAAATTAACACGTGAATTTTGTAGCGCGGGTTGCATAACCCCCTCCCCAATAAACGCACACCCAACCTAAATGGGCACGCGACGCCACTGAATACATTACATTTAATTTATTAATACAGTATAGTTATTCATATTCATGAAGTTCACAATGGGCAAACGAGTTGCTTGTGGCTTTCCACCTCGTAGGTACTGACAGAAGAAGAGTGTTGAGAAACCTACATCAGAACCTGTAATTGGCTGGGTAGGAAATTTGATATGTACAGCATTAATAATGGCTACACTAAGATTGCTGGCATTTTACCTGTGTCTAGTTACAATTTAAACATATTTGTTACTTTTTGATTGTTGCACCAGGACAAAAGACAAGTACACCTGTAGTTTGAAGAGTATAACCTCTATGAGAGCACGCAATTGGTACAAACTTTGCTAATTTTTAACAAGAAGTGAGAACTAGTTATTATTTTTAGCAGTTATAAATAACTTACCCCAATTCTTAGGACTGAAATAACAGTTTGTGTAAAGAAGCAAGGT
This sequence comes from Tanypteryx hageni, assembly GCA_028673005.1. Taxonomy (NCBI): domain Eukaryota; kingdom Metazoa; phylum Arthropoda; class Insecta; order Odonata; family Petaluridae; genus Tanypteryx; species Tanypteryx hageni. The sequence continues at coordinate 100,445,159 of CM054116.1, forward strand.
ATCTCTGTAAAAGGGAATGTATCGTATTTGCTCGTGTAATACCCGCACTTTTTTCTCCTAAGTTTCCATCAAAAAAGGGGGTGTGGACATTACATGATTTGCCCATTCATCTGCTGAGGGTAGGCTACCCATGAAATGCCTACTCAGTATTGCACGCCTGGCGTGAGAACGTGTTTTTTTTCTGTAGATGCAAAATGTCATGCATTTTATTTCCTCGATTTTCAACCAAGGTATTTTTCAAAAATGCCTGGAATCATTATCATTATATATAGACGTTTCTTACACAGGAGGAGGAGGAGAATATAGGAGGATACTAATGTTTAGGCACTTCCAGATGAGCTGTAGTTTCGAAATTTTTTTCATAGTTGGGATTTTGTGCAAAACCGACTAGAAAAAACTAAAATCTTGAAAAAGTGCAACAATGCGGCCGCTAAAAATTCGCAATTGTTTAAACAAATTTTCAAGGTATATGTATTTCCGCATGTGCTACAGAGTTGAAATTTTTTTATAAGTAGAATTCTTAAAAAAACGAAATAGGGATTATAAAAATTTTGATATTTTAATTTGTTTGGCAGTTAAAAATTCTTAAAATTTAAACAAATAGATAACTGTTTAGGTACTAAGGGATAAGCTAGAAAGCTGAAATTTTCAAATTATTTACAGAGTAGTAAAATTGCACAAATAAACATTTCAATTTTACCATTTATGAATTGCGGCGGCCGTTAAAAATTATTTAAATTTAAACAATTAGAAAAATATTATTTTACTTCTAGAAGTGCTACAACTTTAAAATTTGTCAGAAATGTGTAGCATTAGTACCCCATAATGGAGAAAGTGTAAAATTTTAAAATTGCAACATTTGGGGATTGTTTTAAACTATTATTTTTACATGTGGGAAAAACGAAAATCGCTGCGGAGGTGAAATATTTAGAATTAAAAATATATGTGTAATGATGAAAGATGAATAATGAATGTTTTTTTATGTGGAGATGAAATGCTTGCAGTATGCAAGCACCAACTACTAGTATGTTATATCCTCCTCTGTAAGAGTCGTCGATATATAATGATAACATATAACAGGAGGATACTAATGTTTAGACACTTCCAGATGAGCTGAAGATTAAAAATTTTTTTCTTAGGTAGGATTTTGTGCAAAACCAACTAGAAAAAAAAACGAAAATCTTGAAAAAGTGCAACAATGCGGCCGCTAAAAATTCGCAATTGTTTAAACAAATTTTCAAGGTTTGTATTTTCGAATATGCCACGGAGCTGAAATTTTTTTTTAAAGGTAAAATTTGTAAATAAACGAAATAGGGATTATAGAAATTTTGATATTTTTATTTGTTTGGCAGTTAAAAATTCTTAAAGTTTAAACAAATAGGTAGATGCTTAGACACTAAGCCGGAAGTTAGGAAGCTGAAATTTTTAAATTATTTAGAGGTTTGTCTATCTAAATGAATAAACATTTCAATTTATCCATAAAGTCGTTATTTTGGCCGTTAAAAATTATTTGTATGTAAACAATTATATAAATGCTATTTCACTTCTAATTGTACAATAAATTTAAAATTTGGCAGAAATGTGTGGCATTATTAACTCAATGTGAGAAAAGTGTAATATTTCGAAAATTGCAGAAATTAGTGATTGTTTTACTCCATTATTTTTCCATAATGAAAAAACGGAAACCCGTCCAGAGTAGAAGTCTTTAGAATTAAAGAAATATTTCTCATGATGAAATATATCTCTGAAAAATTAATGTTTTTTCCAAGGTGAGATTAAATGCTTGCAGTATGTAAGCACCTTCTACTAGTAATATAATAAGCACAATATTTATCAGATATTTTTAAAAGTCTTGGCCAGCTATCAGTAGTAAACGTAAATCGTAAATATTCTATGTAAATAGACATATCAGACGAGTTTATTCTCATGAAAAAGGTGATGTAAGAGAAATAAACAACTGAACTGCATATATTTTTCATTAAATACAAATGCATTCTGTTAGTTTGTCTTGTGATCTGTGACGTACTCAAATCACATTTTATCGTAACTGCATTTTTTTGGGTTCCTTTTACGCTACATAATCCTAGAAGAATATACTTTTATTACTCTGTATAAAAGCAAAGAACACAATCTTGCGATGGAAATGTGTCACTAAATAGCTGTTGGAGTTGTTCGTTTGTGCTTTCTGAAAGCTGTAAGTGATACATTTTATCTGCAGAAATGTGAGAAATGCTTACGTATAACTGAGTCGAATTACTTCTAGTGATAGGTTTATTTATGACATTGTGTGATGTCTGGGAGCTTTATTTTGAGCATGAACGGTTTACATTTATTTCCGTATAATTCGCTCAATTTCTAGGTGAAAAATGGCTGAGTTAGCATGATTTCACTAAATTAGTGAAAATTACTCATTTTAAGTTAAATAACTTGAGAATATGCAACGGCTCTAAATTAAACCTTTTTGCGAGATTTAGGAGCTAGACTCCAAGATAGGTTTTCAAGTTGTCTCCATATAATATAATAGCAGTGGATGCCAATTTTTCATGATTAAAAAAGTACTAAAAGTAATTTTTAGAAGTCATTTCTTAAATATTTGCTTTTTGCGGTAATTGTATCATCAAACTCGTCTTCTGATAGATTATTCAACTGATGTTGTTATTGAATATCAATATCGAAATTTCAGAAGTGCGGACATTACATGAATTCCAGTTTTTCCAGATTTTTAGCTCTAAAAATGGGGGTGTGGGCATTACATGCGTGCTGGTATTACATGAGTAAATACAGTATCACAAGGTACAAGACAAAGTTTTGATAGAAAATTTCAACTAATGGCATTGCATTATGCTGAAGAAATTAACAATTTTGAAGCTAGGAGAAAATATAATGTGATGGAGGCAAATTTGTGAAGGTGGAGGCAAGCAAAGCAGGAACTTGAAGTTGCCAACTCAATATGGAAATCATTTATTGGACCCAAATGAGATCAATTTCATGAATTTGAAGAAGAAACTGTAAAATTTGTGTGTACTCAAAGAACAGATGGAAAACCAGTATTGTGAGATATCATTAAACTGAAAGCTCATGAATTAGCTTGATTACTAAACATCCCATGGCAAGAATTCATGTCTAGTAATGGTTGATGCTTACGAATGATGCATCGTAATGGTATTTGCCTGTGATGAAGAACTTCTCTTTGCCAACATTTACCTTCTGATTATATGGACGAACTTATTGCTTTCCAGAAGCCTATAATTGCATTGCAGAAATTTCATGATTACCTTCTCAGCCAAATGGGTTGTACAGACAGGACACCTATGTACTGTAAAGACCTGCCTATAGGATGCACCTGTGTATAGGATGCAGGGAGGTTTTCGGCTCAAATTCTGGGAATTTTCTGTTCTTGTCTATAGGACGCAAGAAGATTTTCTCTCAAAATTCTAGGAATAAACAATGAGTTGCAATAAAAGATTCATATCCATTCTATTAGATGATTTCCATCGAATATAATTTCTGCTAAGTATGATCTGAAAAGTGAATTTACTGAAGTATTTGTATTACGAGATTTACCTATGTTGAAACTACTTATTGCAGGATATAGTAAAACACTTGGGAAAGCAACGTAGAAGATAAAATGTAGCAGATTTTCGTGACTCCTACCCAATTGAAATAAAAAACTTTGTAAAAATTTCTGCGATCGTCTGTGAAACTTGCAGTAAAAATAAAATAACTTGAATTTTAAAAAGTTATTTATTTCAATTATTGATAAAGATTTCTTCCAAGTTCCATCCCTTACTATTGACTATAATTTTCATGGTGCTTCCAAACGATGCTTCAGGCAAAATATAAGGTTGAGAGCCATCTAGAAACAAAATGTTGAACTGTAGGCAGGTATGGTTATTCCTCTGTTGAGTTCCCGCAATTACCTATTTGACATTTTGAAGATTAAAAATTACATTGATACTACTTTTGCGATACCCAGCTAATTCGCAGATAAATTTCTTCAAATATTACTACGTATGTAAAATGAACTTACATTCCTACTTTACAAATGACAGCATGGATTATTAATCACTTACTAATGGTATAATGTAAAACTCCTTCAGCCATAAAAATTGTAGAAACCCGATGCATTTCGCCCACTAAGTGGGCATCTTCAGGGGTGACTTGACCGGACAGTGACTAAAAGTCAACTGTGAGAACAGCAAAGGATTTGGGTGCTAAGAGAAACAAAAGACGAAGTACAAAAAGTTTGGCGTAGATGTTATGTTAATCTGTGAGTTTATGTAGAGTTTTGTTGAAATCAATGTCTGTATTCATAATTGTTGTATGGTTTTTATAAATATGTAAATTTTCCAAAGCATTTAGTGGGTTGTTTGACGAAATAATTAATTAAATGTCATTCAAGTTTATACCGTGTCCTGTCTCGACTATGTGTTTGGCTATGCTCGATTTTTCAAAACGATAATATTTGTAATGTGCTAAATTGTTTGTCACAATGTGAACATTGTATTTTATAAATCCCAGATTTGTCTAACTCTTCCGTCTTGTCTTTCGTACTGCCTAATAAATTTTTTAAGTTGTGTGGATTCGTGTAAACTATTGAATATTTCTTTTGTTTAATAATCATATCTAATCCTTGGTTTAGAGCTGGAAAATAAGGTAGTTTTACATACTTGTTCTCTTTTTTTTCGATTTTATGAGTGGTAGTGATTGATTCATCTATTGGATGAGCAAAATGAAGACTAACGATGTATAATGCATAAATTCCAAAGGTGTGACAGTGGTTAGAGGGTTTGCCTTCCACACTGTGGTCCTAAGTTCGAATCTGACCAAGGTCAGATTTTTTAACCTGGGATCATCCTGTCCCCTACTTGTGTGATTCAAGGAGACAGAGTAAGTCAGCACTCCATCCTTTGGAAGGGACGTTAAGCAGTTGGCCCCCTTGGTGCTCTTTGTTATGCTGGCACTGGGTTTCTCTCCTCCCCTGTGAGTGTGTTTGGTGTAAGGAGTTATGGCTATAATAATCCATGAGGTTGATTAGCCAGAAATACACACAGTAAATGGCATTTTTTTTTCAAAAAATTTAATTGGGCAAACTGAGAAAATGTGCACAGTAGATTAATGAATCGATTGGCAAAAAAACGAAGTCTCTAGCTGCTTTCGTTTAGTAGTTAATGCCTCGAACAGACAGATGGACCTCCACAGGAAAACATGCACAATGAGACAGAATAAATCAATTTGTAAAATAATGGAGTCTCTGCTTTCATTTAGGAGTTAGTGTGTCAGACAGATGGACAAACCGAACTCATAAACGGATTAAAAATTTATAAAAATAAAATTTGACGTATTTATTTTGTGGGCCTTCTGAAGTATCAATTCAAGAAGTATCCTTGATGAAGTATAAAAGCAGCATCCACTTAATGTATGTCTGGTTAACGTACATCAGCTGATACATACATTGTATAATGATACCTTATGTCGATACATAAATATATACATACTGTCCGATGATATGTACATAGTACTTGGGCAGACTATATTGTATGACGTGCTGCCACATGTACGCTGTTGCTATGCAATGTATGATCAGTCATCTTAACCTGTTGAATTTTGGTTATGCTTTTATATTTTAAACAATTTGAGTGAAATTTTTGACTTGCAATGAGCAGTAAAATAACCAATAATGTCAACTCCTCCAACAATTTCCAAATTACCACCAAAGTCAACTCCAAAATCTCCTGCTGAATCTCCAGCTGAAGCCCTTTCAAAATCTTCGGATAATACCTCCCTTGACTCCTGCCAATAATTTTTCTTCTCCCCAACAACTCATCAACAATAGTATGCAAGTAGAAAATATGATTTCGTTTAAGAAATTATTTTTTAAATGAGTATTTATTCATATTTATGTTGTTTCTATGCTTTATTTTTTACTTTTAATTGTAATTTTTGTTACTTTATGAATACAGTGTTACAATATTACAGCTAATTTTTGGGTGAAAAATTTGTGGTCTTGTACAGGAATGCATCCCTATTTATAACATGTTAGTATGGTTTATCGCTGTCTGCATAACGTATGTGTTTTCAAGAATGTAACCAGTATGTTAGGCCTATATTTGTTTCAAATGTTTCTTTTATGTCTTGTCATTAAAAGTTTGCTTAAAAAATAATTCCTTTTTTACAGTGTTTGAAAGAAGGTTGCTGGCTCATGGTGGAGAATGTGAACTTTTGTAGCTCAGCTGTTCTGGATCGACTGAATGCTCTCCTGGAGCCAAATGGCACACTGACCATTGGAGAACGTGGTGTAGGACCTCATCATCAACCTCCTACCATCATTCCACATCCTGATTTCAGACTATTCTTTACTCTTGATCCTCGCCATGGACAGATATCACGGTATTTAATCTTGTTTAATTTTATCCATTGATATGTAATCCATTTAAATTATTCCTCTTCTTTATTATATATTCATTTAAAATTTGTAACATTATACATATGATAACCTTTTCTTTATTAATTGGAGTTTTCAGAAATAAGAATCATTTTCTAGTAAAGTGTTAGAATTTAGACCCTGGAAAAAGTTACTATTTAAAATATGTCTAGTAAAACGCTACTTATTTGAGGTAACTCTATATAGGGTAGGGGCAGACAATGAATTGTCTAAGGTAGCTGAAGTAGATTTAGAGAATAATTAAGAATTTAATCTTTCATAAAAATTAAATATAACTGCCATTTTTGGACAGATACATGGGTTTTGGGCTCTTTGCAGAAGAGTCTCCCTTTTCTAAGCCATGTCATTTCATCTTTTCATTTCTCTTGTGCAATAAGTTATTTAAAGTGATATCCCTTAAGAAATAGATGAAAGCTAGCTTTGAATACAAATTCCAATCCTTTTTTATTTGGTAACCTGTGAAAGTTAACAGAAATGGATTAGTTAATTTTAAATTAGATTATTTACAGTCTTTTATCTGTGCATGTTCTTGAACTATTTTTTAAGGTTTTTAAATAATAATTAATATAGCTCTCTGATTCCTGCACAGGATATGAACTATGATCAAAGATGATGTGAGTAGATTAGATGCTTTTTGAGTTGTGAATTGGGTATACCGTATCTGCCTGAATAGAAGCTGACCCCCCAAAAATTTCCACCTTTTTTTTGGCAGAAAAGTAAATTTCGTAGATTTTATGCTGAAATGTGCCGGGCATGCATGCACAGCCTAGAATACATTATTCAACATTGAAGAAAAGAGAGGGAAATGGTTTAGTTGTTGACATTTTGAAATATTACTCCAATTAATAATTTTGCGTTGTTGTATAATGTTCCATATTCAGTGACGATAATTTCATTCATCTTCATTATCAGAAAAGCTCAAATAAAGCAATAGCGACCTCGCCAAGATAATTTTTAATCCATGTCTATTTCCAATCTAATTAGCATTTACATTGCCTTAAGAAATTGCATTTTTATAATTATACACATTCCATGTAAAGCTTTACCAAACTTCAAACAGTTGAGCATACACAGCCATCATTGCAAAATCATCTGCGTAGTCAATGTATGCAATTTTAATAGATTTCATGAATGAGGTTTTAACATGCATACAAACATTAAATGACTGTAGCAATAACTACAATAGCCAAATAAAACTAATAGGAACTTCTTTTAATGGATAATGAAAAATAATACAAATTTCTAACTATTCTTAATGATAAATATGCTTAGCCCTGAGAAATGAAAGAAAATATCCAATAGCATTTGGAAACGAAAGAACAGGTACTCAGGTACTGCTAAATTCAATATTCTAGCTTTACTATTTATTCATTAATATTCATCGTAGGTGAAATGTTTTCTTTACGAAAAATATAGTACTATCATTTGAACAACTTAAAAGAAAGGGAGGTTTTGAGAAGATGAAGGGAAAGCTTTGGATTGGGTAGATAGGTTGGGGTGAACTAATAACCTATCAAGAGATAGAATTTTTTGTGTGCATACATATCTGTGTGATGAATAAGTATTATTCCAAGAGGGAGTGCCAAAAGCATGAGTCATAAATTCATACCACATACATATATGGGTGCCCTCTTTGGAAACAAGACTTTTGTTGAAAATGTCATATTTCTTATGTTTTCAGTGCAATGCGAAATCGTGGAGTTGAAATTTTCCTTCTGGGTCCAGAAGAGGGTGTTGAATATGATGTTATGGATATTCGAGCTCTGCTGGGTGAGGCTGGAGTGGAAAATGTAAATTTGCAGGCTAAACTATTAGCCATTCACAATGTTATGTCTTCCAGAATAGTAGGTAAGAAGTCATCTCTCTCATTTCCAGTGCCATATAATGAGCATTAAGAAATTATATAAAACTAGCATAATTGCCCGGGCTTTGCCCTGTGTTTAGAGTTTAGATTATTCATGCACATATCACTTGGTAATATTTTCATCCAAACTCAAGGTACTCTCAAGGTAAGTGACCAATATTCCCCTTTAATTGGTATGAACAAATTAAATATTGACTCAAATTTGATAGCTCCCCCCAAGAAATCAAAGTTCTGACACCAAAGTGCATATCCTCAATGTCTCTTTAGTATGTATACCAAGTTTTAAGTCTTGGTTCAACATTGATATTGGTGGAGGATTCATCAAAATCGGTCAATTGGTTGCTGAGATATCTTCAGAGTGCTTTTCGTCAAATTTGCCGTAGTATAATCGTATACTAATGTATTTGCTTTGAAATCAGAAAATTATTTTTCTTTATATTGTGGTAGCCCTGCTTTTTAGATCCGTTCTAAACATGTTCATTTTGTTTTGCCATTCTATACCCGCCCTACTAACGAAATTTCTTATTGAAAACGTTTCAGCCAATTCCTTCGAAATTCATAGTTACAGAAAAATTCTAACCTTGATATTGTGGTAGCCCTGTTTAGTCGACCCGGTTGAAATATACTATTTGGGTTATTTATTTAATACAGTCAAGATAGCTGTGTATGTTTCGTAGACTGGCAGAAGGCCTTTGACAGAGTAAATTGGGCAATGTTGGTGAAGGTATTAAAGGATATAGGTGTAGACTGGAAAGACAGGACACTGATCAAGAATCTATATGTGAATCAAGCTGTAAAGGTCAGGTTGGAGAATGCGGACACCTGTGGAGTAAATATCGGTAGAGGAGTAAGACAGGGCTGCTGCATATCGCCGACCCTATTCAATATATATGGAGAAAGTGTAGTGCAAGAAGCGTTAGAAGGCACAGGAGATTTCAATATTGGAGGAAGGATTATAAGAACAGTAAAATATGCGGATCATCAAGTACTTCTAGCAAGAAAGGAAGAGGAACTCCAGAAAATGATAAATAGACTAATAATAACAGGTAGAAAATACGGTATGGAAATAAATACAGAAAAATCCAAGGTCATTCGAATATCAGGCAAAGAAGAGAATCTGAACATGAGTATTAGAGGAAGAACAAGTTTCAGACTATAAATACCTTGGAAGAATAATAACAAGTGAAGCAAAATGTACAGATGAGATCAGGACTAGAATAGGAAAATCAAAAGCGGCTTTCAGAAGAAAGAAACACCTACTTATGGGGAATATAAGGAAAGATATCCGGAAGAAGTTCATAAAATGCTATGTATGGAGTATAGCTTTGTACGGGGCAGAAACTAGGACGCTAAGGAAAAATGACATCAAATACTTGGAAAGCTTTGAAATGTGGACTTGGAGGAGAATGCTGAAGATAAAATGGACGGATAGGATGAAAAACGATGAAGTGCCACGAAGAGTAGGAGAGAAGCGAATGATTATACAGACTATTAGAAAGAGGAAGGCAAACTGGGTTGGATATTACCTGAGGAGAGAGAGTATTATTAAAGCCTCTCCTGGGCCCCTAGGCAAACATAAATTTAGAATATCTTTTATGGAAACTATATAAATTAGTTTTAAAAAATAATTATTATATTGTAATATAGAGGGTCAAGCCAAGTAAACAGAGGAGGAAATAGATAAAGGCATAGTGTTATGCAAAACATATGCTGAACATCCAACGTCCAGTAAATAGTGATTAATTTTTTCACGTAATTTTTAAAAGACATTATTTTTTGGCTTTTCTCAACAGTCCCTCAAAATTTGTTTTTTCATTATCTGCTCCATAAGCAATAAAATAATAAATAATAAAAGAAGAAAGGAAACTGATCAGAGGAATGGAAGAAAGGAAGGCAAAATTTTTAGGCCATGTGATTAGACATAATGGATTAATTGTGAACATCTTGGAGGGGAAACTTTTAGGGAAGAAAGGAAGAGGCAGACCAAGAAAGAAATACCTAGATGACGTGGAGTCAGTGATGGGAGTTGAGAAATACGAGATGTTGAAGAGAATGGCAGAGGACAGGAGTTCATGGTTGCAGCGACAAGGCTTAGCCTTTAGATGAAGAAGAAGAAGAAGCAATGCATTTTTTAAATCGACCCCATACTCACAAAATGTGCTAATAATGAAATCGACAATGGTATCAGGTAGCGATTCAATTTTTAATATTTTAATCTGAATTCCTTTTCATTGCAAAAATAATGAAAAACTAAGGGGAAAATCTTTTCCGTTTTGTGATTACTAGCATCTGTGGATATTCCATAACACTGTGACTTTTTTAACGAGAGTGGCAATTTTACTTTGTCTGCAAAAATATTTACTAGCAATTTCAGTCACAAAAAATTTCTTTATAGAGTTCATTGTTACATGTAGCTGATCAAAAGGAATGATGGTGTTTAACAATGTGATATGTCATTTTCAACTCACTTGCTAGAGTAAGATGACCCTCCATTGGATTTTTCACATGAAAGTACTGCATATTATTTTGTGATGCATTAACATTTCCAACGCAAGTTGATTTGACTTTATGCTTTTCTGTATTAATTTGGTCATTTACATCAGATTTCCCGCAGTGACCAATGTTTATATAGCAGTTGCACACTTTAGATTCCACTTTGTTGTCTTCTTCCTTTCTTGATAAATCTCCATTTTAAAAAATATTCTTTATTAAAGGTACATTTTCTCTTTAGCATTTCTACTGAGGGGTTCTATAGAAATTATTGCCGATTAAAATAAAAAAATCACAATCTTCGGCAGCTTATGTATAAAATACGCAATATTTTCGACCATCAGATTCAAAAGAATTTTGATAAATTAATGTAAACTAGGACTTAAAGTTTATAAAAAAATTATAATAAACTTTCTTTGTGAATGGAAATATCTGTACTGATTTGATTATCAATAACAATCATAACACACAAGATATTTACATACCTGTAAAAAATAAAGCTATTGAACATCTAGGGTGATAAAGTTGAACAACACTTGAACACTTGTTAACTCGGCGCGAGACTATAACGAAATAAATGGCGCAATATACATTGCACAAACATTCTCATATGTATATGTTTGGTTGACTGTGTACGTTTATAAAAGAAAAATGTTTATAAATCCAAGTTAACTATAGTTTAGTGTATATTTTAATGCCACTGGTCGATATTTAGTAATTTTTGGGACATATGGCTTAGTAAGTATTATTTGTGACATCAGGCTGTACGATTGAATGGATTTTAATCGAAATCCTTTTAGCCATTTCTGAGTAAATCGAATTTTTTTTCAAATATCCATGAATAAAGTATCCTTAATTGTTGTGCAGTATCATTCATCTCTTCAGTCTATTATGAATAATATTATCTACAAATATGAAATATCATTTGATTCAGTTGAACCGTTTAGGCTGTAATAAGATTTTTAGTGGATCGCGGTGGATGCGTGACGTCATAGGGTTGGGTAAGGTAGCTTAGCATACATTGTAATGCCACTGGATGCCATATAGTGATTTCAAAAGATATAGACTTACGTAGTATTATTTTTGACATCAGGCTCTACAATTGGATTGATTTTAATAAAATTCTCTTTAGCCATTTTTGAGTAAATAAAATTTTTCTAAAAATCGCCAAGAATAAACTACTCTTAGTTTTTGAGCAATATCATTTTTATGAAAAAAGGGTTTTCATGTATGCATTTGGGCCCTAGAGACAGGCAGACAGCATGGCAAAAACCACTTTTATGGACCCGGGGACACCTAAAACATATATTTCCATCAAAATCTCGAAGTCGAATTTTTTCACGATAACAATACTTTCTCAATATACTACGTATATGAGAAAGTAAAATATACTATATATATGAGAAAGTAAAACGTGGTATATTTTTCATAACCCTAATATTATTAGCAGAGATTTATGATTACTTGATATTTTTGAAAATGTACTTACCGATATTGAGTATTTTCCCGATCCCTTTTCTTAATCACTGCACTGGATATGCGGCATATGCTTTATGGTACAGTTTTAAATGCCCACCATAGGCCCAGCTACTGGATTTAAATTGGTTATTTAAATAGTACATGTTTTTATTCTAATAAATTCGCAAAACTGATGATCTAGTAGACTTTCAAATAACAACCATTCAGCAGTAAAAATTATTTACCAGAGAATGAGAACTCGCTATTGCCTGCTGCCACATAAGCCAATGGTTCGCCAATGACTGCATATAATCAACCAGGAAGTCCTAAACTGAAACGCAGATGCCGAAATGCCAGAAAATTAATAACAGGGATCGATGCATGTTTGTGTTATGAGTGAGAGACTCAAGACGCATACCAGAGAACGATAAGCATTCTCACAGACAGGGATTCTGATTGTTCTCCACTTGAAGACTAAAGCAACAATGAGCCCATATGGTCATCCAATTTTAATCTTGCTTGCAGCACACATCCAGAGCGATTTTCTCACATTTCTTGCACGTACATCTTTCCGAGTGTGCTCAGAACCTCCAAGATGCAGGACCCTGGTTGACTGTCAACCCAGCCTCTGTCAAAGATTATCACTAATAGTTTAAATTTAATTTTTAGCACCACTATTCCTACTTTTATCGATTAAATCTTACGTGTTATTCTTCACGCATACAAGAAAAAAAACCAGGACATTTATGCGCCTCGAAAAAAAAATTCGGGACACCAGGACAAAACTCTGAAAACCGGGCCAATCCCGGGAAACCAGGATGCCTGGTCACCCTACTGTAGATGATAACGGGTAAATAAATAATATTGAAAAATATAGAATGTGTTACATGCGCAAAGTGTCACTGTACTTAACAGTAAATAATAAAGTTCTAATTTCTTTATAATATTATACAAATACAAACACACCAATTTATTATTATCTCTTATCTTATTATAATCATAATACAATCTTTTTATTTCAAAATCCATCAAAACTAAACTGCTATCAAGGTTCAAAAAACGTTACAATATTAGAAACATTATTTTTACAACTTGCAACTCTTTATGCATTGCAATTTTCACATTTCGACGCCCCAGTCAGCACCGTTCAGCAGTGGTGGCTTTAAAGGGGATCACACATGATGCAAACCACGGGCCCCGTGATTTATGTCAGTGCTTCTCAACTTGGGTTACGCGGAATCCTAGGGTTCCGCGAAAGATTGGGCTTCCCTGTGGATCCCCGAAAATGGGGGAAAAGGGAAGATTTCCCTACTGCTCAGTTACCCTAAATCTTGAATTTCTCCCTCACACTCAGTGGTGAATTTAAGAGTGGTCACACTTGAAGTAAGTGGCCCTGAAAAAATGTTCATGTATATAATCTCATGAATATTAAATATCTCAATTTCAAAATCAGTGGAACTACTCGATGATTACATAGAAAATCGCCCGTTAAGAGGTGTCACAAAAGAGGGTAGCTGTTAGGATACATATATCTAGATTGCTGGGCCCCCGACTGCTTAACGCCAGGGGCCTCCAAATGTTTAGCGCCAGGGGCCCCAGGAGGCATAAATCTGCCACTGCCGTTCAGACTCCACTGCCGCCAGGCCTTGACAGGTACACTTCGGACGTAGATCTTGATTGAATATATTCATATATCATCGTGACGCGCAAGTGCACGAGTGATTGAAATATTTCTATGCCGGGTGTCAGGCACGGGTGCTTCTACCTAATACATAAATATGTATGTACACAGCAGGCACACTAACAAGTTTTGTAACAGTCTCCACATTACATTATATTGAAAATATAATATTAATAAATGCTCATGAATGGGCTCCCGAAATTGGGGGCCCCCAGCATTTGCTTACCATGCCTAGACAAAAAAACGGCTCTGATTAAAGATGTGTTAGAAGGAAAACTAGATGGAAAAAGGGAAAGAGATAGGAAAAGGTTTCAGCTGATAAACGATTTGAAAGGGAAAAAGAGTTATCAAGATATGAAGAGGACAGCGGAAAATAGGAGTATATGGAGAACCAGGTTTAACTATGAATAATCACGGACCTGTCTACGGACAGACTACCTGATGATGATGATGATATACCATAATAGGATAAAATCCATGTGGACAATTCTCTAGATATACATGTAAATGAAATATTATTTTACCTTTAATTGTGGTAGCCCTGCTCTTAAACTCCGCTTTAAACATCTTGATTTTATTATGGTATTTTGTAAAAATCTTATATATAAAATTTAGTTGACATCCATTCAGCCAATTCCTTCCAAATCCATAATTACTGAAAGAGTTTAATTTGTAATTGTGGCACCCGTTTAGTTGATCAGTTTCAGATATGCTATAATAAAAAATTAAAAGAAATCAAAGAAATACAGCGAGAAGAACAGTTATACACATAAGCTTCAGCGCTAATGATTTCATTGTTTGGTAAAAGAAAAATAAACAACTTCATTAACTGTTGTCATGGAAGGCATATGTTGGTTTCAAATATGCCGAGGATGCAAGTATGCAAGTAAAGTCACAGAAATTACTAAATATCATTGCCATGGTAGTTAGATTTTTAGATTGTTGAAAGCTGGAAAAATTATCCTTTTTAACCTTTTTTGAGGTTAAATAGTTAAATTTCCATTAATTTGGCATGGATTCAAATTCTGTCTTCAAAAATAAGAAACACCATTTTTTTAATCTTTACAGCTGTGTGTGTTTCTTTTTCCTATCTCAATTTTGAGTAATTTCAAAAATCATTTATAAAATGCCTTGCACCGATCTCCATACTTTTCTTATGGGAGATGGAAATGAATAAATGAACTCCCTTTTCACCCCTTCGAGGTTTTTTAGAATTTTTTCACAATTTTTCCTTTGAAAGCTACAACTTGGCCAAATTTCAGCTTTCTAGCTAATCTGGAAGTAGGAGATCTTTTTGATGAGTAGTGAGTCAGGACACTTCCTTTTATTGTTTTATATGCTCTTATAAGCAATAAAATTTATGCCCGAGTTATTTTATGTTGACTATGGCGTTTAATAATTTGTGCAGCATCCATGAGACCATGCTATGCCAATTAAGTTTAACATTGACTAAGCAAGGAATAATTCACACTAACTTAATGATATAAGTTAGTTGCATTTCATGGCATTTTCCTGCATATGTATTTATATACTTGACAAAATCCCTGTTATGTGGTAGAACAAAAAATCTTAATATATGTTGTTATGGTATATTTTGAATTTTAGACATTAATCAAAGCTTTTGATATTTTGCCAACTTTATCATTGCATATATATTGAAAAAACTATGTTTTCCTCTTCCTAGCTAATTGGGAATTTTTGGTTTAATAACAGATTCTTGTGTTCTTTGGAAAGGATTTAAAGTTTCTTGGCAATAAAGATAAATAGATTTTGGCCTGTCAATTTTGTGTTGTAGGAAAATCATCCTCACTCCCATACAGTGGTGGATTTATGCCTCCTGGGGCCCCTGGCACTAAAGATTTGGAGGCCCCTGGTGCTAAGTAGACAGGGGTCCTGCAATCTAAATATATAGGGAAACCGCTCCTAATGGCTACCCTCTTTTGTGACACCTCTTAACGATCATTTTTCTATGGAATCATAGGTTCCACTGATTTTTAAATTGAGACATTTAATATTTATAAGATTATATACACGGACATTTTTGCAGAGCCCCTTACTTCAAGGGGCCCTTGTTGCATGCTAAGTACGACTCCCCTTAAATCCGTCTCTGAGTGTGAGGGAGAAATTCAAGAGTTAGGGTAAATGAGCGGTAGCAAAATCTTGCCCTTTTCTCCATTTTCACTGATCCTCATAGAACCCCAAACTTTCGCGTAGGGTTCTGCGTAACCCAATTTGAGAAACACTGCCATACGTCACGGGGCCCCATACTTCGCCACGCCATGTGTGACCCCCCTTAAATCCGCCACTGCTCTTAAGTGGCGATTACACGCAGGAGTTGACTTGTAGGTGGTCGGTTTTTTATCGAATCGAACCCAGATCGACTTTACGTGGAAGACGAATTGTGGTTACACATAAAGTCATGAAGAAAAATTCAAAGGCTGCGTTGCGAAGATAAATGAAAGATGATAAGTGGATTTGGGGGCCCCTGGGCATGTGGGGCCCAAGGCATACACCTCATACACCTGTGCGATAAACCGCCACTGCTCCCATACATCTTCCTTGGCTACTGCTGAAGTCACTGATGATTTTGGGACTATTGAGAGACAACTATTTATGTAATGTTTCAAAATTTTTGTGATTAGAAATGGCACAAATCTTTCTGTACTGTAACTACCAATAGTATCAGTTATGAGTCAGTAGCTATTTCCAGATTGGGGAATATCACTGCATCTCAGATACTAGTTGTATAAATTTTCTAGATAAATGAGTGCTGGATAAATGGGTATTTACTGTACATTTTTATTTCAATTTTTGCTTTTGTCCCAAGAATTTAAGAATTATTTTCATTTAAAAAATTGTATGCAGTCATTAAGTAATTGTTATCAATATGTTATTGCTAGCACCAAGTTTTCATATCATACACTTACCTGAGGATGGCTTGTTTTATTGCATAACAAGCTTAAATTTTTAGTATTATTGTTTAATCCTATTTCTATTTTTCAGGTCCAGATAAACCATCACTGCCTCAGCTCATACATGTAGCATTCCTGTTATCTCAGCAGCTGTTGCGCTCTTCTCCTACGTACAATTCCTTGAAAGAATCTATTCGCAGTGCTTTTTGTGATGTTTATGTGAGAAGCCAAAAGGGCTCAGTAGATGGCAAAAGAGCTGCTCTGGCAATTTTGGATGAAGCGCTAAAGGCAGTATCTGGATCAGAAACTTTAAATAGTGACATTGTGGATAGCATAAACCTTACCATTCAAAACTATGTTGGAATGACATGTAAAGAAGTCTCAGATTGGAATATTACCCTTCGTTGCTCAGATCTAGAGATGGACACTTATGGAGCGATTTCTAGGCAAAGAGGCATAATATTGGAAGTTGCTTTGGCTAATCTTGTCCCTGGTAAACCTCCTGCCAACTTTCCTGGTTTCTCTATTAGCCATTTGCTCAAGTATATACAACCAGAAGTTAAGCTCCCACAAACAGACATATGGCGGTCAGGATTGCCTAGAGGAACCCTTTCCCCAGATGGCCTTCCTGCTTGGAAGTTCATCTCCCAACTCATTCTTGCATATTATGCCACTGCCTCTGCAGATGAGTCATTCTTTAGGCACAATTATTTAATTAATCTTGCAAGTCCTCTTGAGCAATCATTTAAGACGATTATTGGCAGGATGTCTGAAATTGTTTCTGATTTGGTGAGTCATTTTCCATGTCGTCCTGATAGGCCATGGGATCAAAGGTGGTGGAATACTTGGGATGCTGTTGATCAGAGAGTTAATGCTTGTGAACTTATGATGGAGTTAAAGCTAATGAGAATACTTGAAGAGGAAAGAGCAGAAGGAAACTTATGGTGGCTGAAGACTAACAAGAAGAAGATAAGCTATTTTACCTTGAAGGATGCATACAAATATATGGATGGTAATTATACTGTATTTTTTAAATTAAACATGGTTATGGTAATTGGATAATATAATTTTCTGCTCACTTGCTCTGCTTTATAGTTTCTTAGGTTTTTTTAAGACAAAAACTAAGTTAAGCCAGTATTATTATCTGAGTTTATAATTATGTTATTATTTCATGACTTAAACTTTTATAGCATGCATATAACTTTACATGGCAATTAACATCTTTCGTACTATCTTCTTGACTTCATTGTTTAATTTTTTGTTTGTTCATAGTACATTCAAGATAGATTTTTTACTTCTGTTTAGTTTATTCTAGATAATTCCCAACTTTTATTTGATTCATGTATCCCTTGGTTAGGTTAACATATAATTAATTTGCACATTCTACCCTTTATCCGTCTTAATTAACAGGGGATATGCCTGCAGCTTTAGGGTTGCAGTACTCTACTCAACAAATAATAAAGCAGTTCATCAACGTTTGTCAACTTGTTGATGCAGTTTTGGAATCAACTTTGCAAAAACATTCTGGTAATGTTAACTACTGGAAAGTTCTATGGCAGGCATTGAAATGGCGTGCTCGATTTGTGTCTCTGGGATACTTTCCTATTTGCGAGACAGATAAGGTGCTTATTCCTCCTCAGATGGAAGACTTACTCTGGATGCACATTAAATGGGTTCTTAAGCACATTGCAAGGCCACTTGCATGGGTAGGACCTAACACAAACAGGTATAATCTCTACTTATTTGGGTCAATACAAACAGTTGCCTGAGTGAACTTAAACTCAAATCAGTTTATATCAAGTAATTTTATCAATCAGATTGTGAAGTATAATAATCAGAATAGCTATAAATATGATTATTGTTTTATAAGTATAACTTATTGCATTGCTACTTTGAATAGTTGATATATAAAATTGGCTAATTTTCAAATTTTAAAATCTCTAACTCTTAGTTATTATTTAAAATAGTTGATAATTTTTATTTTCTCCATACATAGTATAGGGAAAAGTATTGTTTTCATGAAAAAAAATGTATTTCGAGATTTCAACGGAAATACACGTTTTTAGGTCCTCTGAGCACGTTTTGACTATTTTCTCGATGATGTCTGTGTGTGTATGTGACAGTTTTTTTGTGGGTGCTTTAACTCAAAAACTATTAATCAGATCAATGTGCAATTTTATATTTAACATTTTTACAAAGGTCACAAGAGTTGATTAGTTTTTGGTAAATTCAGTCAACCGGAAGTGGGTGTTGACTCTTGTCACTTGTCCGTTTTATTGAAATATTTGCATTAATATTTGATAATTGGAATAAAAGTTGTAGGAAATTCAATTTTCTGCAACGTTTGTCCAAAATATTTTCCCATTTAATGCATTGTTTAAGAGATCTTAAAAATTACATTTTCTAGCTGCCACAACCACACCACCTACCGGCGACTATTGTAAAGACTATGCTTACATCTTATTAATGCTCCTTTTTATTTCCTTAATTGTTGGAGCTTTATCCAATATCAGAAGGCTACAGTTTTTTTATTTCTGTTCTTTGTAGTCTTTAATTTTTTCTTGCAGTTCCTTCAAATATTTGTTATCATTTAACCTATTTGGAATTTTTAGAAATATTACAGGTATGGAGAAAGTCATGAGGTGGCCACATCAGATTTTTATATTAGTAACTTGAATAAATAATATGTATCTTTAATAAAGAAGAAAATTTTATTTTTAATGAAAAGTAATAACAATTGTAAAAGAATTGGAATGAAATTGGCTGATTATAAATTAAGTCGTCAATCTGTTTTATTTGTAAACTATAACATTCATCTAAGCTAGGCTTACCATACATTCTAGTTTGGCCAGGATTGGCTCAGTTTCAAGGTCTTGTCCTGGCCAGTTTGTTTTCTGTTCTGAAAAATAAATGAGTTGAAGTTAGTGGCAGTAGTAAAAAAATTCTGCTGAACATAAAGTGGTTTCTAGTGTCAAAGAATTTTTTTAAATATTTAATTTTAAATTTTATATTGTTATATTAAAACATTTCTGGTTTTTTCCTTTACATAGTTTTTGACTACTGCCTCTCTTTTCCCTCCCTTCTCCCCTCATACCCCATGTCCCATTTTTAGTTTGAAAATATGGTAAGCGTAATTGTTATAATATCATATTTGGCTAATTGGAAAAATTATTTAATAGTGATAGAAAATATGTTTAAGCTTTGCAAAGTTCATTTATATTACATGAAAGTTTATATAACAAACTAAAATAATAAAAGACATCCTGGTTATGTCCTGGTTTTTCATCTATGGAAATCATTTTGTCCCCTGAATATATGGTAAGGCTACTCGGTGCTATATTATTAGATGTTTTAAAAGCAACTTGAATCTGTTAAATTGTTGTATTAATATCATCATTAATGCTAACTGATATAAATTTGAGGTGTATTTTTTATTTATCTTAAATTAAAAATATTTTCTTAAGCATTCAATTCCATTATGGACGTTGTAATGAAATTAAAATCATGTTAATTAATATTAAATTATGTAATGGTTTTTTTTATTTTCAGCGAGTCATCTACCATGCTTGTGGAACTTACAGAAGCTCTTCTACAACTTGAGAAATCTCAGTCGAAAGCCAGTGACCCAGTCATACAGCTTGCCAAGGAGGTTGGTGAAAAATTTGGATGGCCCAACCCATATTGCCAAGAAGAAGTGGTCATTGTTGCTAAAGAAATTGAAAGGTATAAAAATATATTTTTACTAATAAAACTTTGCTGAATTATTTGGGAGGGTGTTAAGACTAATTTTCCTTACCAATCTTTATGAATCTCCATAGTTTTAGTTGTTCAACTGAAAATGCCTACAAATATTATCCATGGCATAAAGTTTATGTAAAATATTAAGGATAAAACTTAATATGTTGCTGTAATTATTTTATAGGGATTCGAAATATTGTGTAAGAAATTTTAACACATCTAACTTAAATTTATATAAAATACGGAATACTTTTCAAATCTCTTCTAATAAAATTTGACCTGTATATTAAAGAAATGACTGATTTGTAAGCAAATTATCATAATTTTCTGTGTATAGTATGCAATTTTTTTAATTTGACCAGATAGTTAGGGTGCATATTATGCATGGTGACAAACATGCTAAAATGTGCTCTATATACAAGAAAAACCACTTCTGTGTTTGAGTTTAAGAAAAAAAGGCAGGGCAATTTAGAGTACCTATGCTCGTTATAGTGAAGTTGCTGCAAAAACCCCTCATTTTTTGTCGTTTTTTTCTGTATGCAATGTTAAGAAATTTTGGGTGATGGTGTTTTTGCTTGTTATAATGAAGTTCTCGTTAAAGACTATACTCATTCTATCAAGTTTACACTGTATTTAAAGTTGTAGAAATTGTTTTCAGTGGAATTTTGCTGTTTTATTAATTTCCTTCATAAGGTTTTACTGGTACTTTTTGAATTACCGTATTTCCTCGATTCCAAGACATTTTTTTCACTTTTTAATGTCTGTGAAATTGGGATAGTCTTATATTTTATGGTGCCTGTAGTATTATTTTTTTGAAAAACTACTACTAAATCAATTGATGACACCTTAGAATCGAGGAAATACAATAATGTAATTTTAATTTTTTTTAATTTTCCATTACTATTGTTATAAATTCCTGTATACATTTTTAATTTCAGCTTGGAAAAGGATTTATGTTATGGAAGTTATAGTCCTGTTCTTCATGACTCGAACATATGTTCACTCCTGACACCTGAGGGTGTACAGTGTCACCAAGATCTTGTATCAGCCTATTTGAAGCTCTCCAAAGGAGAAATTAGTGAAGGTATTGATATTTGAATCGTGTATTTAAGTGTAAAATGTTTTATCAGGAATGCCTTCTAGTACAGAAATTTAAAGTTAAAACAAGTGATAATATAATAATGAATTTTTATAAGTAACTTTTATAAAGATATTGCCTTTATATGCATTAACTTAATTTTATTTACATTAGCTTAGGTTACACTATGTACAATATTTACATTGAACTTTGGTGAAGGTCGAAGTCTTTCTAGTTCTTCCAAATCATTTTGGTTATGGACATTATCCCACATGATGCTCTCTAGTTTCGAGATCTCTATTCCATCAAGAGCTCTCACTCGAGAAATTGTGACCGACTTTACCAGGGTGAATTTCAATAAAATGTATAATCACATTTTAAATAGCGCGTCATAATTCCATATTTATATACATATTCATACTTTGCTCAGTTAAACCTTACTATCGGTGGTGACGGGTATAAATTTGCGAAATATTTCTCATTTTCAATATTACCCAATGAATTGTATGTAATTTTGCTAAATCAGCAAGGATGGGGTTTCCCCTGATGACGAAAGCTTTTCTCATCAAAAAAGTGTAAAATTTTCGTGTTCAAAAGAAATCTGTGCATCCAATCAACACATTTGAAAATCTATGGCAGGAAAATTAATTTTCATTCTTTTAGGCATTTCTCAAGGTTGTATAATTATTGTCAGTAATTTTATATGTAGCGGAAAATTTTCAGTCAAAATAACTGAAAACAACTGCCAAAATCATCAAATGAACCACAGCAGTAACACCAAGTTCTCAGACTGCAGAGTAATCTATGATTTTGTTTATATATCTCACGAAATTAAACACCTATTGGTGGTAATGGGCGCTGATTATAAGGGGAGGGTGTGTGGAATCTGTTACAGTGTGAGAAAATGACAAAAACATTGTGACAGTTATTATAATGAAGGAATTCTTGTAAGTAGCAGATCTGCTACATTGTGCATTTAAGGATTAATGATTTATAGTACAATTTGAGTATTGGAGAGAAGAGCAGCTATACTAATATTTTGAAAATAGGTAATAAATTAGGATTTTAAGAATGCCTCTCCATGAGTACTATACTAAAATGACCCTGCATAACGCTGATTCAGTTAGCACTCTCATTTCCAGGAACGCATCCCCAGCGTTAAACGGGGTATGACTGTACAAGGGCAGAAATATAAAAATTACCAATTAGAAGTTAATATTAAAGTTATTAATAACATTTACTCTTAAAACTCAGTATAACAAAGCACCTCCAATGTTTCCTCTGTTTGCCTTTGGAATGATGCAATCTTATTAAAAATGTAATTTTTCATTTTCTCCCAAAGATTCAGCTCAAAATCCAATTTATTATATTATTTTGCTTAAATTATTTTCATTTCCTTCTTGTTTTTCACATTTGACATGAAATTAGATATCAAAGGGGACCCATTGAAAATGCAATTATTTAAATAATATTAACCTTTTGCGCTCACAAGTCGAGCGTGGCTCAACATTGCTAACATGTGCAGCAACTTGTAAGTCAAGTGTGACTCGACACGCGTTCCAAAGAAAGCTTGGGGGTGTTTCGTTATTTGTTTACTCATTTCACTCATCACAAAAGCACAGAAATTGTGCAGTTTGTTTGCATAGGAACATGCCAGGAGGAAGAAGAGAAACAATTTATTTTTACGAAACGTGAATGAAAACCGGGCCTACATGTGGGTGATTGTTTTAAAAAATGTCATACTATGAGAAACTATAGAGATTAATATAAAGGCCTGGATGTATTAATTAACTTTAAATTGTAAAAAACTGTAAATAAATATGTTAAAATGCAAAAAAAGTACAGCTATTTTCAGATTTTAAACCCCCAGTATTTAAAAATTAAATCGGAGTGGGCTACCAAAACAAGGGAAGGGAGAAATCTGAGTGCAAAAGGTTAAGTGATAATAAAATTATTAACCATTCTTGAGTTAGCCACCACATTATTTATCAGTTTTCCTAAAAATTTATTGATTTTTCCAAAGTATCTAACAAATTTAACTTTCTTTCATGGGTGTATATGGATCAGAAATAATATTTGATAAAGTATTTTTAGTATAATTTATCAAAACTGGTTGGAATACTTAAGAGTTCATGTGCATTAACTTATCCTTAACCCTCTCCTGGCCAAAGTGCTCAAAAGCATTCGAAACCAAATTTCCACTTCTGGCCTAAATACTCAAAAGTGTCTGGATTTTTTATGCCTAATAGTCTGCAGGTATGCTTAGTAACTTCTTTGTGGTTTGATGTCACTTGCATTGTATACAGGTACACTATTTCATTGTTATTCTCCAAGTATTGTAATTTAAGTTAAAGAGACATTCTTTCTATATAGTATTTCTTGGTTATATGGACTATATTTTGAAGACTAAGTTGAGTTGGATTGGTAGCGTTATGTGGGTTTGATTGCAGTCATTATTTTGTCAACCATAACTCAGGAGCACACATACAAGCTATTAAGAGGACCTGGAGCTCTACATAAGGAAAGACCAAGCTCAGAATATGCAACCACCATAATGTTTTGGATTCGTGCATGGGAAAATATATGTGGTGCACAAACCCAATTGAACGGAACCCAATTGGAGAAATCTTGAAAAATATCAATTAATTTTGGCATCCCAAAGATAAAAATGTATATTTCTCTTTTTTAAATTTATTGGAAAAATAAAACTTGAGTTACAAATAATAAGAAAATAGTCCTCATAACTGAAAAATATATTAATTTATTTTAAAACAAAATGACAAAGAACAGGGACTTAATGTACCCCACTTCCATCCATCTTAAAAACCTTGTCTTTCCCATTCTGTAATATGTGTTTTAATTTAATGTGTGCTTTGAAGGCTACTTAATGTTTGTTTCTCTGGAACACTTGGGCAATATTGTACCTGAAGTTCGTCAAGAATATCCGGTAACACAACACATCAAAACGTAGGTCATGTTTCTGATAGTAAAAAATTGAGGTGTTCAATGGACTCTGTGCTGTGTACAACCTTATCCTTGACAATATAATACCACAACTGTGGTTTCTACAATAAATAAATATTATTATTACATATTATTCTCTTCTATTATTTTGTTTAATTATGAAATACCACAATCATTTTTTATCCATTATTTTTGTTGAGAGAAGTAACACTTTTTGCATAACCCATAAGTTGCCTCTTTTTACCATTTTAAATCATCTATATTTCAGTTACTGTAGTTACCAAGAGAGTAGTAGAAACATGCAAGACTATTGGTTTACACTTCTCGGTTGATCAGAAGCAGCAACATGTCAAGCCGTCTGTGAGCCTAGCTAATGCTGTAGAAGCCCAGCTGTGGCCATTCAATGAACTCATCATCCTCTCATTGTCTGCAGTTTTTAAGAAGCTCATTTTGACAAAGTTGGCTAAATTGTACTCAACTGAAGAGAAATCTATGCTAATAAGCCTGGAAAATAATATTGAAGTAATTGACATTTCAGAAGATCCACTTATTGGAGACATGTTTAATTTGTTGGATGTAGATCACCTTCTGCAGATTGCTTCATCCCTTTATTTTGCTGCCATGCACTCGGCCAGCTCATCACCTAGGCTCATAGCTTCTGTGAAAAGACTACATGACTTTTTGAAAGCCGTTTCTATGGGTGAAAGCTTTAATATGAAGGAGTGGGTGTTCAATGTATATGAATTCATTGTAAGTTCTGCAATACAAGATGAAAACTCTGCTGCAAGATCAGATCTTGTAGCATGGACGAAACTGCAGGGTTTGCCTGAGCAGGTTGAAGATGATGGTTTCTCCTATCATCAGCCAGAAGATAGGAGTGAGGTGAGATCTTATCAAAAATATCATTTGCTTGACATTTGGAAATATTAGCCTATTCCCCATTTTATTCTTTTCTGTGCGCTAATAAATGGATCTCATAAAATTGTTTGCTAAAGTGAAAGTAGCTAATACTCTCATTACTATGAAAGTAATCTTGATTTTTTTTAGATAATATGAATATAAGTTTGTAATTGAAAGAGAACTGTATTTTACATCTACCGATGAAAATATTGTTTATGTTTTTATCAATTTTTACCTTAAAAATCGATATAAATATTATTTAAAACTTGAATGGGATATCTGATTCAACATTTATGAAAATAGAATATTAGCTTTAAATTTAGATTAGATTTATTTTTAGACAAACTTCAGCTGTTTTATTTAATTTACTAGTCCTCTCCAAAGTCCACTCATTTGCAATTGATTGATGATCTTTTAAATCAGAATTGCCTTCACAATAATAATTAGCTTAGCTTTGGTATTATTTTATCATTCTGTGAAAATATTTTGTTGAATACCATATTTACCCGAATCCAACTCGACCCCAAATCTAAGACTGTCAAAACAGAAAAAAGATGTTATGACCTAATTATATATGATTCCTGCAAAAATTAAAAATTTACGAAACTAGCAGAAATTTTTATTGGGTCCTATAATTTTCTTGAATATCATGGGTATATATCAGTCATCATCACTCTCCATACTAGGGGTCGGCAACATTTTTCGCCTCGTGCCACTTTTATCAAAATTTTTATTAGAGCCATTATTTCCATGCCACTTTTAGAAAAATAATTTACAATATTATTCTTTGTTTAAAATGATTTAATTATAATATAATGCCAAAATAATTATTGCATTTTAAAATTTGTACTTTTGTTCAATTTTAAACTTTTTGCCAAAATTAGCAGCAGCATCTACAGATTTACATCAAAGATAAAATTGTTTAATTAGACACTTCAGCATAAAATACGAACATAATTGAAGAATATCAGCAGGTTTTATTGTTTTTAAGAAAATGAAATAGTAATTTAAAATTAATGACTTCCTTGTTCTTCCATCATTGATGCTAGTTTAGGATTATTATAGATTCTCCCATTGATGGGGAAACAATGCTGACAATCCTATGTGAAGAAGCAGCAACTACGGAATTTAAGATTTCATGTCTGCTAATTTTAAATTTTTATCTTGATATTACTCTTCTTCATTCTAAATACAGTTATGCAATTTCCTTACATGCCACTGAAAATTTCTTCATGTGTCACCTCATGGCACGCATGCCATAGGTTGCTCTGTACTCTCTTCACCACTGTCCTCACTCTCCCTATCTTTATCACTCCAAACTCCAATGACTCCAGCAAAATATCATCTTCACTTCTATCAAACAGCACTTCTTAAATGCATTCACTATTACTTCTGGGTTTATCTGTTGCTATGTTGCCTTTATCCATTGGCAGAGCATTGCTTACCACTGCTGCTCACAAAGTTTGGCTGGCTGTGCAGGATTTGGAAAAATTAGAAAGAACATTGCCTGTCGTTATTATCACAGATTTTACACCTTTTAAATTGACGTTTAATTAGATGACATGTCGAAGAAAGTTAGAGTTTCACCAGTATTGCATATTTGACTCAAAAGGCAATTGTTGGTTTTTCTAAACCCACTTACATGTTTTTGATAGGCAAGATGTTTCTCACTGAACGTATTTGGTGAAATCCTAGCAGACTATCCTCAAAAGACTCATGTCATTTTATTATTTTTAAGGGAAACTAAACTTGTAAGTGCTCTGTGAATAATCATTTATTTTATTTTATCTATTTTAGCACGGTTAATGAAATTTACTTCGTATGATATACTCCACATGAATTTTAACGGTGCAAAATGACCGCTGATGTCGGCACACCTAATAAAACACACTACTACTACTTGGTGTATTTTTCAAACACAAATATTCAGTATAGGTATACTAGTTCGTTCATTAATTGAAATGATTTGTTACAAATTTGTTTTAGAAAAAAAACAGTTTAAAAAATCTACTTAAAAAAATTAATACTGTATTAATTGAAATCTGGATCATAAGTTTGCAATGAAAAATTTCAGTAGATACAATTATTTTATCTTATGTTTCATTTGTTTAAAAAACATCGATTAAACGCACAACCATACTTCCTATGGTTCTATGACAACTTTTTGTTGTCAATTCATCACACGTCAATGCGTTGCTAGACAAATCCATCATGAAACAAATTTGTCGCAAGACAATTTGGAAGGCGAGACACCATGACTGGTGTACGGCAGGGGAAGACACATTTCCACAGCAAATTTTTTTATATTTCGATAACCAGGATGAATAGCAATTCTCTTTGCAAATTGCGCAAGGCAAGACATATTGGTTGGTGTATGGCAGGGGGTGACTCCCAATCCAACCCATCCAAACCAAGAAGTGTCTCTCCCTGCCATACACCAGTCATCATGTCTTGCCTTCCAATTTGTTGAGCAATGAGTTGATGCCCAATGAGTTTGTTGTGTGATGTATTGACATGCGATGAGTTTGTCATTGAGGAATTTACGTGCACCGAATTGATGCACGATAAATTGACCGTAATATACTTACCACAATGTTTTGATGGTATACCACTTCATACTTGAATTTAAGATAGCCCTCGATTTTGGCGAGCTGAAATTTGGAAAAAATCTCGACTTGGATTCTGGTAAATACGGTGATTATTTATTACCTTTTTCTTTTTAATTGAAATTTTATTTGTTGAACAGAACAACAAAAATAGCCATCAATACTCGATGCATTGGTCTTTCTTGCACATAATATAGATATATAAAGCTCTTTAGGAGCTACATGAAGTTATTTTTACTGATTATGACTTTTCAAAGACTGAAAAACAAGTTGCACCTCTTTGCTTGTAGAAGTTTACTCTCTGAAAATATGCAAATACTTTCAAATTTAGCCTCTAGTTATGCTTTTTCTGGTAGTACATGAATTAAAATAGTTTTAAAAATATTTTTCATTATTTTGATAGCCTTTGTTTTGATTTATGAAGTTACCATGCAAAGAAGATCTCTTGTAGTCATTAAAAGTTTAAGAAAAAACATGAGAATTTCAGCTACCAGGCAGCCATCATCAATGGCATTCACTGATAGTGCCTCTAAAAGAACCAGAGTAAGAATCTAATACTTAAGAGGACAGCTATAGTTACCTCAGTGTCTCATAGTCTTCTTCTCCTTTTATTTCCCAAATACAATAATTGTAATTCTCCCAAAGCATATCCTCCTTGTATTGTTAATGATATTAATTTTTAATTGTTTTGTTTTGAGTTTTATGTTTTAATTTGTTTTCCTTTGCAGAATTGCCTCCAATTACATTGTCCTTTGCTTTCATTGATCATCACATCTCTTATTATGAGTGACGAACTCCATAATAATACTGTTCTGAGAAGTGTTCCTTTAAGTTTGCATGGAAAGAAGAAGTTGCAGCTAAAGGTTCTTTCAGAAACTCTCTGGAAGAACCAAAGTTCTCTTTGTTCTGAAGAGTTTATTCACAGGTAAATAAAATTAATTTAACTTAATAAAAAATTAAAATGTTAGCTGATGATAATGACATAACATAATAGATTTTTCTATCAAGACATCAGTTCTTTTTATATCATGTTAGTTGTGCTCCTGCAATAGAAGAAGAGAAAGGCTAAAACTAAAGAATGATAAATGTCATTTTTATTGCTCCCTGAAAAAAGTACATCTAGTTTTTGGTGGCTTTTGCTGTATTTTATGGATTATTTACTATCTTATTTTCTTTTCAATTTATTTAAAGGCTAAATGACGCAAAAAGTGTGATAGCCTCAGCATCTGCACTTCTGGAGATCTTGGGCTCTAATCCCGCATTAAATGACCATACTGACAAATGGGAATCCATGTTATCTTCATTTACCCACCTTCTTGAAGAAAAGGTTAGTATTCCTTTTATACGTTTTGAAAAAATGTAATAAATTAATTCTCTTGAATTTGTTTGAAATAGTACCTTAAATTCTCATAATGTGCACTTTATACAATTATTTGTCATCTACTTCCACAAAATTTCTTAGTGTGTTATCTATAAGGAGCACTATTAAAGAGAGAAAAATACATGTCATTAACGAAAAACATTGTATACCAAATCTGTCATCATCCACAGATTGTCTCATAATTCAGATCAAATTCATTGAGCATGTTAACAAATAAATCCAGTACCTTTGGGACTACGAATGTAATGCATCTACCATCCATTTTTCCCAGTGCGTTCTTATTTTTTTTTATTCAAATGATTTGTTGACTGAAATGTCTAGGGGTTGAAGTATTTTTACCAGGTCTCCAGGATTCATTTCTACATTGAAGTGTTTCTTCAGCAACTCCTTGGCATGCAGCCAAACCGAATCTAACATAAGAAGTGATTTAGTTTTACAAAATGAGCCTCTCCTTTTTGTCCTTATCTCTATCTATCAGCATGTTCTCAGCATTCCACAATTTATCCAGTTTTTAGAATTAACACAAGCAATAACAGCTTAATGTTTTGGTGGAGTTATTTTCTATTTTTTTAACCGTCGTATTATTTGTAATGAATCAAAAGCATGAAAATTCATGTGCTAATAATATTTCTGATAAGGAACAAAGAATAACTTTGTCACTTTCATTGAAACTTGAAGTAGTTCGAGGAATTGAAGGTAGAAATGGCAAGTTGATGTTTGCCATGCCTTGAAATTAGCAGGATTGACAACAAGTTAAAATGCTGTGTATTTTAATATGTTCATAAAAAGCATGTCTTTATATGTTTTAATTGCTTCTCTGATTTAAGAATAAAAATATACCTTATAATGGGAATTCATTAGCATTAAGAGTAGTTTGGAAGCATGGATTAAATCTATTTACATTATTTTTTATGAGAAAAATCCCTCACTTAATGCAGTTTCAGTTAGTACTCTGTTTTTCAAGAACCAATTAAGAGCACTAGGGATGGATGCCTGTATTTAAATAAATTTGTCGTCGAAATAGAATCTGGTGCTTTCCCGGTGGATTGATTGTAGAAAATTTTCTCGGGTATACAACCGGGTCAGAGTTCAATCTAGGATCAACGTTTCGACGGCTGACTCTGCCATCTTCATTAGGATGTCTAAAAACGTGTTTTGGCCGCTATATATACTAATTCCTAGGCCATAACGGTCTGATACGCCTGCCCACCAATCAGGTTCCGTCTTTCCGCCCACCAATCGCATTGCGTCTTCCTTCCCCGATTTTTTGGAGGATCGGTTCGCAGGTGAGGTGCATAAGGTTGGGACAGCCCGAGAAATCCGCGGTGGCAGAGCACAGCCTCAGCCACGACCACAAGATCTTTTGGGAAAAAACAAAAAGATTACAACATACCAAAAGTTTCTGGGACCGGTTGGTCAAAGAAGCCATTGAGATCCGTCTTGGGGACAATAAAATCAACAGGGACTCGGGCTACTCACTCAGCAGAACCTGCGAACCGATC
Organism: Tanypteryx hageni; assembly: GCA_028673005.1. Taxonomy (NCBI): domain Eukaryota; kingdom Metazoa; phylum Arthropoda; class Insecta; order Odonata; family Petaluridae; genus Tanypteryx; species Tanypteryx hageni. Next base: position 100,476,178 of record CM054116.1, read on the forward strand.
CTCCAAAAAATCGGGGAAGGAAGACGCATTGCGATTGGTGGGCGGAAAGACGGAACCTGATTGGTGGGCAGGCGTATCAGACCGTTATGGCCTAGGAATTAGTATATATAGCGGCCAAAACACGTTTTTAGACATCCTAATGAAGATGGCAGAGTCAGCCGTCGAAACGTTGATCCTAGATCAAACTTTGACCCGGTTGTGTACCCGAGAAAATTTTCTTCAAATTTGTCGTCATTTGTAAAAGTAACCATGCACAGTATCTTTTAAAGAAACATTTAAATGGAATCACTCCTCTGTCAGTGCTGCATATTATGCATGAGTGCATGTGATACATGGGAATTCAGGGACTCGTGGAACATTAGCTCAGTCTGTGCTGTGCATCACACATGGGATTTTAAGTTAATATTACTTGGTGTTTTCTAGTAACTAAACTGTGGCTATTTTTCACCCTAATGTGTTGATACAAAGATTTATACTTAATTCATTAAAAAATTTGTAAATTAGCAATAAACATACTATAATGGAGCAAGTGTGATTTGTCTGCCCGGATTTTGATTGGCTGCCAAGAAGCGACAGTCCTGCCTCTGGCGATAAGGAATTGAACTATCTCATAATCATAATTTTAAAATAAAAATTTGATGTAGTATTTGTTTCTGAATTAAAGCAATTTTGTATGTATTTCTAACAATAAGTCAGATGGCTGTCTTACAACATGTCCTTACATTCCAACATCTTTGCAAAATCAAGATTAAAACATACGATTGGAGGGGATGATTCGAAATTACCACTACTGAAGATTTCCACAGGTTATTGCATGATAAGTTAACACTTAATGATGCACAATGTAAGAAAACATGAATACAAACATTGTCGTGTAACCATATTTACCTATATTCATAATCAATCCCATAAATTTTCTTTCAATTATCTCAAATAAATATAAACATTTATGTTGCCTTGAAAGTGCCGATCATGGAATAACAATGAAAGAAAACATTAGTATTGCTGCCAATAAACAAAAATAAATAAAGATGATTATTTATTTTGCACAATAAATATCTAATTATGTTAATGAAGTCAGATATAGTGATTAGAATTGATGAATATTTGCAGGTCTTTTAGGGCATTTTTTTGAAAGCTGCATAACACTTGATTCTTTGGTTAAAAACAGAAAATAAAATTTATATAAATTTATTATAATGAAATCATGTTTTGTATGCACTGAAAAGTAAAAAATAAATGAATCTAAAATTCTCATATATCTGAATGATCCATAAAGTAAAATTAGTTTTGGCCATATAAATATTGTGCAGCGTAATGTTTCATGGATTAATCTTCATTAATATTTCTTTGTTACAACAATTATTTGCACAAATTTATTTTTTTCTTTTGCAGCATTGAATTATTTTAATTTTATATTTATTGTTTAATTTTTAGTGCACATAAAAGTTGGTTTCATTAATTTTTTTGTGGTAGTGCTTAATTCATGCATACCTGCCACATTTGATGGGCAGTTGTGACAAGCTAACACTTACCGATACAAAATATATTAAACGGCGCAATATACATTGCACAAACTTTCTTATATACGTATATATGTTTGGTCGATTGTGCACACTTATAAAAGAAAAACGCATATAAATCAAAGTTAACCATAGTTTAGCATGTATTTTAATGCCACTGGTCATTATTTAGTAATTTTTTGGGACATATGGTTTACTTAGTATTATTTGTGACAGCAGGCTGTACGATTTAGTGTAATCGTTTAGGCCAGAAGTGTCAAACCTTTTTCTGTAATGTGCCACATATTATGTTAAAAATGTGTCACATGCCATCCAGTGGTGGATCCAAGGGAGACCGATTCCCCCCCTCCCCTTTCCCGAATTCATCTTAAAACCTACTCCACATCTTGATTTTTCATGGCAGCATAACTTTATATTTCAATATTTGACATTGAACTTATATTCACTTTCAAAATTATATGCTAATTAAATTTTATATGGGTTGCATTACTTGTAATTATTAAAAATTATCAGGATCGCCATCCTTGGGGAAAATCGCCGACTCCTTGGGAAGTTTTTTTTGCCAGCTACGTAAAGAATTACATGCTACATACGTACATTCATATTATTATTTTATTATTTACTATTACTATTTTGAAAATCACTTTCATGATATTTTAAAGTTATTTTTTCCAAATCGGGAGGAGTGGCATGTGTACCGCAGGTTGGCCACCTCTGGTTTAGGCTGTAATAAGATTTTGAGTGGATCGTGGCAGAGGCGTGATGTCATAGGGCTTAGGTAAGGTAGCTTAGCATACATTTTAATGCCACTGGATGCCATATAGTGTGTTCAAGAGATATATGGCTTAAGTAGTATTATTTGTGACATCAGGCTCTACAATTAGATTAATTTTAATCAAATTCTCTGGAGCCATTTTTGAGTAAATCAAATTTTTCTAAAAATCGCCAAGAATAAACTACCTTTTATTTTTGTACAATATAATTTTTATGAAAAATGGGTCTGCAAAAGATGATATATTGCACAAATACGAGATATCATTCGATTTTATGTATGCATTTGGGCCCTTGAATAGCGAATAGACTGACAGACCGCATGGCAAAAACCACTTAATCAAGGACACCTAAAATGTGTATTTTCATGAAAATCTCGAAGTCAAATTTTTTCACAATTACAATACTTTCTCAATATACTACGTATATGAGAAAGTAAAAAAGAATGTATACTTACGGTGAACACTTTCATGTTGCCACAATTATTCAAGAATCAATCGAAATTATTATTTTCTTTTGATTATCTCCTATACATATACTTATTTTTTCATAAAATGATGTATTTACCAATTTCACCAACTTCAAGGTTGTGCTTATTTTTGTCATTTGAAAATGTTTCTTGTAAACCAAAATTTTTATTCACATAATATCCTGTACAAATGATTTCTTTACTTATGTTGCAGAGAGACAGGCTTCGTAAGGTTCTTCATCCCTGGATGGATGGTAAAAGGGATGAGGTGATGCTAATATCTCTCACCGGAATGTGCTGGAGTTTATATGGAGGATTATGTATTTTGTTAACTGCAGCATCAGGCCTTGTAGATCCTGCAGAGAAAAGAGCTATTAAAATTTACTACTTGAAAGAAGAGGTGACTATAAAACTTGTATATTATTATGTGCTAATCTTTTTCTAAAATAAATATTTATGTATTCATAAAATGTATCTATATGTTTTGTTAAAACAAATTTAGGTTTCTTTAAGTAAAGTTATCAAAATGAATGAAGTTATTGTTGAAACATGCTACAATGGTAACTTTTACATAGACTTGAAGTTGATCTTCTAATCTATATTTAGTATCTTGAAAGTTTTTCATTAAGAACAATTTATTTTTCATGAAAGTGGCCTATATTATTATATCCATTTTCAGTTGGAGGACATTCAGCTTTCAATATACGCTCATGATATGCATTGCAAAATAGAGATGGGCACGGATTTAGATAATTTGTCAGATTCAGCTCTTCATCCGTATATTTTTTGGCTGAAGAACAGAGAATCTGAACTAAAAAATAAACTGGAATATCTTTCTGAACGTTTAGCAGCTCGTCCTACCCCATCAGCATACTATGAACTATTTAAGGTAATTTCCAATACACTTATCTATTAAAAAAGTCGATTATCATTACTGTGAAGGATACAATCACTTTAAATAAATAAATAGTCAAATTGTATTGATTGCTATCTTTTATTACTTTTTAGGCTCTGCATAACTTTGTGATGAGAATTAGCTCACCAGGAAAATTGGATAAGTTACAAAAGAGACTTCATGAAGCTATGCATAATCTAGCATATATTTCACAGAATGATGACTACCTTAAGGAAAGTATATTAAGTGCAAATAAAGCTCTGCAAGAAGCACACAGCTTGAAAAAGTCTATGTTACAGTTTGCGCAACACATATCCAAACAGTTTGGGCTATGGTACAGAGAAATGGTTACTCCAGTGGTTGGAAGTGTCCACCAGGTTTGTTATTAAATTTAAATAAATCAGGTCATCTCTTAATTATTTTGAAGCCATAGTTTAAATTTTCTTTATAATTTATCTATTCAAAAGACCGCATTTACCTGAATCCTAGACGGCCTAGAATCTTTTGCAGACTGTCAAAACAGAAAAAAGATTTTATGACCTAATTTCTCACTGACTGTATTTGGTGTATATTTTGAACACACATATTCAGTATAGGTATATAAGTTCATTCATTAATTGAAATAGTTTGTTACAATTTTTTCTGAAATAAAAAAGAATTTTAAAAATGTATTTTTTTAATTAAGACTTTATTAATTGAATTCCGGATAGTAAGTTTGCAATGAAAAATACAATTCTTTTATCTTGTTTCATTTGGTTAAAAAACATTGATTAAACATAACAATACTTCCTATGGTTCTATGACAACTTGTTGCGGTCATTTTGTCGCGCATCAATTCGTAGTGGTTGGTTAGTTCCTCAATTCATCTCTCGACAAATTTGTTATGGTATCTCGCCTTCCAATTTGTCTCGTGACGAATGTCTAGCGATGAATTTGTCACACGACAAATTTGTCTAGCATTGAATTGACGCACGATGAGTTTGTCAAGCGATGTATTGATGTGCAACGAGTTGATCGTGTGACGAATTCATGTGCCAAGAATTGAAGTGCAGTGAATTGATGCACGATCAATTGGCTGTTATGTATTGATGGGTTCGTACTTGAATTTAAGATAACCCTTGATTTTTGCAAGCTGAAATTTGGATAAAAAAATCTTGTCTTGGATTCGGGTAAATACGGTATTTACATTTCCTCCTATCTATTAAAGACATCATTTGACTTCACATACTGAAATTATTGTACATTCTGTAATCATTTGTTGTAATTATTTACTTATGATTATTAATATTATTTATAATAAGGAAATTTATGTTTATAAAAATAGCAACTGAGTAATGCTGCAATTAATTGATTCCTTAGATGATCTATGGACTTAGCCTTCAAGCCTCAGCTCTGGAGAAAGTGCTGATCCTGGCAAAGAACAACATGTTGCCTAGGCTCACTGGGACCAATCCTACCCCATTAGATCATTTGGTTTTGAGATTAGTTTGCTTTCCAACAGTTGGACCTGAGCAGCCATCTCTCTGTAGCTTAGCTAAGATCTGTGTTGCTGCCAACATAGTGGATCTTTTGGGAAATACGTTTGATGCTCATGGTATATCTTCTGCTGAGAAAGAAAGATATCTAAATAAGCAGGCTTTGAGGTGAGCAAAATGTTTCTTGGAGTTTTACTTCTATAAAAGTAACTCGATGGATTTTTGTTATGCTTTTGATACAGATTTTGGATCATCAAACTGATTTTATTAAAAAAACTATTGCTTTTATTTTAATAACTAAGGAGTCAAAATATATGACATGGAATACCCATAAGGAAATATGCTCCAAATTTACTTATTAAAGAATTAGCCAAAGGTTTGAAACTGTTCTTGTGTCCATTAGTAAGCAAAACAATGAAGTCTGTACAAGTATTACACATATTTTGGGAAAGTGACAATTTTGAAGCCCAAGTTATTATTTCTTTCGGATGATTTTGTTTTAAAAAGATGACTTCCTTTCAAGTTTGTCATTTAGTAAGCATCTTTTGCTAAAGCCATTTTTATTTATCATGTTTATAAAAGATTTGTGTTATTTTTGAGTGCTAGTATGTAACTTCTTGAGAATATGCAGCCAAAAAAGCATTCAGTAAACAATTTAAGTCATGTTTTTCACACACAGCAGTCAGATTTATGGTAGTTTAAGATAGTTAAAATGATTGAATGCTTACATGATATACATATTTGGCTATGTAACACTATTGTGATTGCCTCTGAAAAAATTAGGCTTGATAGTTTATTTTGTTATGAAATGCTTGAACTGAACTTTTAAAAATATTTTCAGGCTTATGATGGTTGGATTGGAGGAAGTGAAGAATGAGTTAGCTGTCCGTAAAGAAATTGGTCAAGGTCAGAAAACTTGGGATGCTCTGATGACTGTGCTGTGGAGTCTGGCCAAGGCTTGGAAAAAAGATCAGGAGATGTGTAGGCAGCGTAAAGTTGAAGAGGAAAGTCTTTTCACAACAAGGTGAAATATTTGTTACACATGCATGTATATGTATGTGGTGTTTGCTCTACAAATGGTGCTACTTAAGCTTAAATTTCAATTATTGTATCTTTCACAGAAGTGCATTTGGACACCATGAAAACAATTAAACAAAAAATTACTTTGGCACATATTCACCCCACTACAGATTCCTTGCTACATTAAATATAATAATAATAATGTGCATTTACTTGAGTACAATATTTAGACTCTTGTCATTTTTATATCTAATCCAGAATGATGAAATAATACATTTTAAATATAGTTGATGCCTTAGTAGAAGGGTGGTTACTGTATCTGGCTTCCAATGGCAGGGTTGTGGGTTCGAATCCTGGAGGGAGGACATGGTTGTATGTAATTGTGTTTGTTATCATTATTATCCTCATTGTATAAGGGTGGTAATGGCTGTTGAATAATAAGCCTATGAAATGTCTTCTGGTAGGTGTGCTAATCGACCTGGTGAAGATGACGACAACATCGATCCTGCAGCTATAGCTTCGACATTTCCCACTTACAAAGAGGATTTTGAAGATCTTCTATTGGTCTCCTCTTTGGATGATGATAACTTGCATCAAGCGCAAAGTATGAAAGGAGAAGATTCTTTAGAGAAAATTTACTGTATCAGTGAAGAAAATGTGGTTCATATTGCAGAGCTGCATTCAAACATTGTAACTTCTCTTACATTCTCCAATTGGATTTTGCCCAACAGCAATGCAGTGTTAGAATTAAGGGAGGATGTAGATTATTTAGAACCACTGCTTGAAAGGTATGTCTAAACTCAGTTCACTCTTGAATCCGTAGAATAGATAAATGGACTCTACATCATTGATGAGATTCATTTCAATTATGGAGCAGAGGAGGCTACCAGAAAGAGAACCTATTAGAATTTATGATCATATTAGAAAAATAATTGCTGTGATTATTATCACTTTTAAAAATATTTTGTATATCATTTTGCAGGTACAGTGTATTTTCTCATCTTGTGAACTGCTATGGCAAGGCCCTGACCTCTGACATTGATATAGCATTGTACCCAAGTCTTACTCTACTGAGTGCCATTGCTTTACAGGTTGGTAAATTCCAATAATTTTATTTATTTAAACTCGTAAAATTATTACAAATGAAATTTTCAGTATTTTTTAAAATATTTACTGGTGAATATAATGATGATACTTAGTTTATTCAATTAAAAACTAGCTTTATACTTGCTGAAACAATATTCATTTACTGTTATTTCTTCAATTGTCTTAAATGGCAAATTAAATCTAAAACATACCTAGAATAAATTAATAGAAGTACAACCATTCCCCAACTAACATGAATTCTACCAACATGATTTCGGTTTAAGGTGATTTTTAAAGTAGTGCTGGTTTTCGACTAACATGACTGGTCATTCAGTTTAACACAATTTCTCCACAGCTTCTCTAAGATCATGAAAAAGGTCTAGAAAGCTGTAATGGAAACAAACATTAGCCCTGCTCTTCATTGTGGATGACAGTGAGCCCATTATTGTAACATCTGATTCAAAGGATGAATTTGTCAATTTCTATGAGTTTGGTGCAGAAGGCAAGGGATTTAATGGTTTTTAAACTGCAACGTAGAAAAATACCATTCTTGATTGTTTTTAAAATTTCCTTTGACCATTGTTGTAATTTTCTATAGATTGTATGTTGTTATCTTTTGAAAAATTATTTCATGTATTAAAACAAAAATATTTAATTCTTAGTTATTTGTTGTTTAAAATCATAATTTTACAAATCTTCTAAGTAACATCTGCTAAATAAATGGTGAACAGTTGAACAGCTGATTCAAAATGGCAGTCATCTACATAGAAAAATATGCTGGAGTTTATAGTTCACATTATATTGGTGGTGGGAGAAAGAAACTGAGAAAGTTATATTGCTAGAGCAAAAACTAGATTTACTTAAGCACTATGAGAACAATGAACAAACACGTCATATCGTTCATCATAAAGGTCTTAACGATGCTACTAACAATTCACATTATCATCATTTCTTTTCTGTAAAAATGAGGGTATATGTATGAAATATACATAAAGAATTAAAAGCATAAAGCATTAACCAAAGTATAGTCATAATAAAGGAATAAAATTAAAAAGATATCAATTAGGTTAGGATGCTGGAATGCATACCAATCTATTTACATTATTTCTTATGAGAAATTCGTGTCCGACTAACACAATTTCACCTTACACGAAATATTTTAAGAATGCATCTATCGTGTTAGTCAGGGACTGGGTGTACTAATATTTGCATTAAGAATTTTTTGATAGTGAAAACTTGATGTAATCATTTCACCAAAAAGGTATTTTTTTATTATGAAAATAATCAATTCATCTTGGTGTATTGTTTCATTGAATTTATTTTTAAAGTTTAGCCACTTATAATTTTAGATTACCAAACTTTATTAACAGGAAGCATCTGGTCTTAATGATAATGCAGACAGCAGAAAATTACCCTATCCAAGAAACAAACTGAGGCAGAATAAAAAGTTTACTCAAACAGGCAGTAAGGAACACCCAGACTTCTATCATGATCCTTGGCAAGAAGAGTCAATTCGGTGCTTCCCTATATTGAAGGGGCTGAAGACTGAAGTTCAGAAGTTGATGATAAGTTGGCCTGAGCACCCTGTTCTTTCTCAGGTGGACATAAGTTACAACTTATTAATAGTGAATTATTAGTAAATGATTTTATATGCATTATAAATGATAACTAGGGGCTTCACCTCGTGCCTTTGGTAGATCTGTCCCACTTGATGGCTTCCCTATTAATGTTACTTTTTATATCTAAGGGATTTAGGAAACACTTGCTATTATTTTAGCTGATTTGACCAAAATTTTTGAGGGATTAAGCCATTAAATTCTTAAAAAGAAACTGAATTTGGACTGGATCATAATTACTGTATTTACCTGATTGTAAGCCGACCCCCGTTTTTACTGATCCCAAAAAATCAATACCACTGATTGACTATTTACTCTGTCAGATAAATGACCCTTCTGCATAGCATACGTGGGTGAATATTGCAGTTAGACATGCAGACATTTCTCACATAATGACATAGATTTATTCCATGGAAAACCATGGTTTTTTTGAAAAATCAAACTAGGAAGGCTGAGGCTACATGTCGCGAATGATATGCGCAATGATTGGCCTCAGCATCACCACCACAAATTGAGATTGCTGCAAGAGTGGAATAGTCACAATATTGTGACACCATAGCCGTAGTTGTTAAAAAATGGAAAACTTAATATATCCATGCCGTTTAAATGAAAATTCTATTTTTTAACATAGAGAAGGAGAAAATTTCTGAACTTGGCCAGGAATTTAACCCATGTCTCCCACTTCCTCGGCAGGTGCTTTAAACCAATTAAGATACCAAGCCAGTATGATTCCCTTCTCTTGAGTTGGATTAGTAGCTTTGTTGATAAAAGCATCTGCCTGGAAAGTGGAAGATCCGAGTATGATTCCCTGTCAAATTCTGAGTTTTTCTCTTTCTCTATTTGGAAATTAACATTCAGCATGTTGTACTCATGTGTGAAAGCTTCATTTTCTTACATTCCATCTTGTAATGATGTTTTATTGAAAGAGGTAATTCAAGATTGGTATTTTCAAATGTTTTACCTTTTAAACAAGAGATATTGAAAACTGCATTTACCATTAATTTTTATTGAATATTCGGGTGATCTTATTAGTTTCAGTTGTTCTGAAAGGCTTTTTTTCTATCATCTCAAGGTATGCGTTGTAGTGGACAGAATCTTGAATTTTCCACCAACCAGTCCTCTAGCTCGCTTTGTCACCGGTTTAGAGTTGACTCTGACAAAAGCACAGGAATGGGAAGTAAATGCTCACTCTGGTATAAGCTTGCGTGACCAACTCTCTCTGCTTACTAATCAGATTATTGAATGGAGGCGACTCGAGCTAAACTGTTGGAAGGACTGCCTCAATAGATCTACAGAAAGGTAAGAATAGAAACATAGGATTATAAGTCATACTGAAATATTCTACAGTACTTTGAGGAAATACATCAGAACTGTAGGAAATTACCTTGTGTGCATATTGTAAATGTCATAAGGTCCTAAAACTAAGAAAATCGATAGTTTTTATATCAATTACTCTATTATTCTATGGAAAAATAAAATTGGTATTCTCTGACATTTATTGAGTATAAATTCAGTTTATCATTTTCTATGTGAAAAATATTATTTGATGTCGATTTTTTAAAAGAATGATGCAATAATTAATAATCCTTCCATCCAACTGAAAGCTGAATATATTGTAAACTTAATACTATCTTTTTGCATAGTTACTTGTACTTCAGTAAAGAACTTAAATGGCAGAATTATAAATGAGTTGATGGCTAGAATTTTGGAATTTTTAATGTATTTAAATGAAAATTTTCAGGGTTAAGGCTCGTGCATCAAAGTGGTGGTTTCATCTCTTTTGGCTTGTTCACACATACGTGAAGCCTGAAGAGGATGTCACAGCTGGTGGTCATGAAGAGGGGTTCAAGGCAACTGAACCTAAGGATCTGCTAGCATTATTAAAGCAATTTATGGAGGATTCTTCGCTTGGAGAGTTTGAAACAAGGCTTGAACTGTTGTATGTCTTCCATTGCCATGCTTTGCACTTGGTGCCATCTTACAGACAGCGTAAGTGCTCATTGGGAAAAACTGTGTGTGTGTGTTAGATGGCGAAGCAGTCTGGTGAAAAACTGTAATGAGTAGTTTTTATATCCTTTTTTAAATTTTTTCAGTGGAAAATTTTTTTATCTTTTGATATTCAGTAAATTTTCTCTTTGGTAATTTTATACTAATTTTGCAATTATTGTGCCATAAATTTTTCTTATTTACAGTTATATTTAAGTTATTACCTTTATAATTTTTGTTGTTGAAATGAATGTAATAAAAGGGATAATTAATGTCTTTATCATAAATATTTTTTCCCAGGTGATTTGCTAAGTATACTATGGAATGTGCACAGCTTTTACTCACAGTTCCAAACCCAAGTTGATAATTATTTACAAAAACTTAGAAAACCAATTGAGAAGAAGCTGAAAGACTTTGTAAAAATTGCACGCTGGAATGACATAAGTTATTGGTCTGTCAAAGAGACCATTTTTAAAATCCATCGCACACTTCATAAGCATATAAGAGAGTTTGAGGTGAGATACCAGTGCTTTTCTCTTTGAGGTTTTTGTAATAATTGTAAATAAATTTAGTAATTTTCTATCAATCCAAGACTGGTTACCTAAGGAAACATAGCCTTATTAAATGGTTGTGTCTCTGTGTGCATGCACATGTGTGTCCATCACCCACTTACAACTTTTGCCTCAATGGACCGATTTTCATGAAACTTAGTATGAGTCTCGTGCTGCCAGATACCTCTGGGCCATATTTTATTTGGCAATAATTAAAATCCTGAGCTTGATTCCAGTTACATGCTTTCCTTATTTGAGTTACATAGGAAGTCTCAAATCCATAGCACAGAGATTTTTTTCTTTGGTATTTCAAAATATCTTAGAATTGTGATATTAGAGCTGTGTTTGTACTGTTCTTAAGGGAACAAAGAATTTTGATAACCGATCGTATTTCCTTCAATTTCTAGTTGATAGAGTTTTTGGCATTTTAAATTGCATGTTATTGGAGTGTTGCCATGGAGACAATTATTGCCAAACTTGGTTTGAGCATTGACAAGTGCACAAATGGGCTATTTTCCACTTTACTATACTACAGCCACAGGCTGTTGATCCAAGTGCATGCAAAGTTCTTTATGACGTGAAATTATGAAGCAAAAATAAAAGTCACTGCTGTTGCAAATTTGGAACATGCTTCAATTATTTTACTGCAAATAGTATATAAAATGAAATAAAAAAATGTAAAATAAAATTTAAAATAAAATATGAAATAAAATTTAAAATAAAATGGCATTGATGTCATGGAAATTCCTTGGAATGACTAATACATACTGAAACATTTTCTATCAATATGAGTAATTAATTTGACATGTCAAAGTTTGGAAACCAGTCCTGGGCTGAACTTCTTGTTTTTTCATGAAATATTTTCAGTGTAATTTGGTGATAGAGACTTCAGCTCATAATACAAATCTTATTTAGCTTCAAATTGATCTTGATCAAAGAATCCTTATCATTACTCTGTAGGAGTGAAAAAAGTGCATTACCAGTTATTTCCATTTAAAATAAATGTGCTTGTAGTTTCTTCAGAATTTGGATATGCAATACAAAGTAATAATTTGTTGACCAGTGATTGCTGTTGTCTTATTTTCTTATTCTTTTATTTTTAATCACCTATAATATTATGCAATGTAAAAGTCATCTTCATACATTTTTCATTACTGTTTAATACCTTAGTGTTTTAATCCACAATATATTTTTTCAAACATTTTTACATTGAAGCTCTATTTATCAAAATTTTAATAAGCTTGTCACTTGAATTTCACTATTTTGATCCAAGATTTCAAATACACCCATCCCTCGGTTTACGAACGTAATTTGTTCCTCAAAAACCATTCGTAATGAGAAAATTCCTAAATCAAAAACCCTATTTCCATTAATTTTATGAGAAAGGTTACGATTGTTTCCTGAGCTCAAAAAAATCACCCATTTATAATAAAATTTCAAATATTTATTTTTTATTTATCATAAAATCACTCAAGCAAACATTATTACAGTAGTTTGTGCAAGTTTTCATTAACAACTTAATTTATAAACTTTATAAAAGTTATGGTAATGAAGATGAATTGCTGTCATAAACTTCTATCGGATCGTCGACGTCTTCATCTTCTGAAATTGCAGAACTTGAAATTCCTGAGGTTGATGGTTGAGTTTGAAAAGATGAAGAAGTTGATGGATGAAAAAATGAGGGAATAGAAGTTTGTTTTGCTTCTTGTTTCTTAGAATCATAGAACTCACGATAACATTGAATTGCTTCATCAATGCGAGTTTTACATTGCCTACTCCTTTCCAGATTTGGGTCATTCTCATCCAAAATTGTAGTAACAGCATCAACAGCTGCAAAGAGCTCCAACTTCTTCATGTCAAATGTTTTTGGTGGCATCTCATCCTCTTCCTGGGACAAATGTGCATCGAGTTGAATCAATTCGTCATTGGTTAGCTCTTCACTGTGCAATTGTAACAAATCTTCCACATCATTGTTGTCTACTCCTTCAAAATCTATTTTATTTGACAGATCCACGATGTCCTTTCAAATGTTTTTTACGGTCACCTCAACACCTTCAAAATCATGAACATAATTGGGCGATAGCTTCTTCCAAACTCCATTCATAGTTTTCCTTGGTACTTTATCCCATGCTGTTCCAATGTTTTCGATTGCCATTTTTATGTTGTATTGCTTCCATAACTCTTTCACTGTTGCGGTTTTGGAGAGTCTCTTCCCTTCTTCTTCCCTGTCCTTACTAATGACTCACCCGCACGGAATGTGTAAACATACGTACAACCAGTAAACCTCACGGCCTTCCTTCCCTGCTCTCTCTCTCATTCTTCCGCTTTGCTCCCAATCTCTCCACTGCTCCAAGTAAATCCTCAGAGTGGTCCCTTGCCCATCCCTTGTTTAGTGAAATATATGAATTTCTCTTCTGCGCCATGATATAGCGCGTCTTTGGTTTACGAAAATGTTCTTTGTAAAATCGAAAAATAGGTATAAATATCTGTTCTTTGTAAAATCGAAAATTTGTAAGTCGAGCGTTCGTAAACCGAGGGATGGGTGTGTATAGCCTTGGCCACGTACTGAATGCCAGCTCATTTAATGAGGCTCTGTTAATACTTCAATTTCAATGTAAGTTAGTAAAAGAGATGATGTGAGCATAATGCCTGCATCGAACCAGAGATACTAAACAATCACTGTCATGCATTTTTTAAAATCTATTATTATTGTTATTGATCTGAGACTCCTAATGCAGCTGTTTTATTATGTGCCATCTTTAATAATTATTTTTTTGTGAAAGTGCCATAATTCCATTTGCCTCAAATGTTGTTTAAAAAATTTTTGTTTGAGTTAAATTGCATGGGTAATTCAGCAGATATGAATTTTATTCCCAAACAAAGTCATCAGAATATCCATTGTCACATGATATGTCCTACCATGATTTGTTGCTTCAAAAAATATTTTAGGTATGTTAAATGTTATGAAGAGACAGTTGCCATAATTTACATGAAACCATAAGACTAATTTTCTTGCAGAAAATTCTTGAGCTGCCTGTGAGCTCTGCTTTGACACAGCCTAAAGAGAAGGAAAATGCTGAAGAAGGTCTGTGGGACAAAGATAATCTAGACTCTGCAATATATCAGAAAGAACAAGATAGTGTGTCCATTGTTAAGCCAACCTATTATATATCCCATCAAAAGGTATTTAAAATAATTAATCTTTTAAAAATGAATTTACTTTAAAATGCAGATATATTATTGTTGGCTTGTTATTGTTGTTATATATTTTTAATTATTGTATTCCATAAATGTCCATTTCTCTTTTATGTACTCAGTGTGTATACTGTATTTACCTGAAAATAAGATTACTATCAACCTAAGATCTTCCTATTTATAAAAAAATGTTAAAACCAGTGCTGATGATGCCTATCTTTGGGTCTGCAAAAACTTTTCCATGTAAATGTATTTCTGTTATTCCGTTAACACTTTTGCAAATTCCACATTCACTTCATTGATGCTAAATTGTTGTGCTGTAATTCCTTAATGTAAAAAGATTGATTCAGTTAGAGTTATTTCATATTATGTGCCTATAATAATACTCATGATTTTTCAAATACTTGCTTAGGTAAAAAAATGCTTGTCTTATATTCAGGTAAATACTGTACAGTAGTCCCTCACCAACTCTAGTTTTGAGTATCTGTGGTTAAAAAATTTACCTGCTTTTGTCAACTGCGGTATCAAGTTTTCAGTGGCCACATCTTTCTGCACAGCCTTGTCTGTTTTTAATAATATTAAAATGTATGTTATTGAAGAAGCTACATACTAACCAGTCTTTACCAGAATGAGACACAGGAAAGAAGACTTTTAACTCCCGATTAGGCTATGGGTTAGTCAGGGGGGATTTTATGGAATAATTGGTTTCACCAGTGTTCTTTGAAGCATAGGGCCATGTGGTCTGCGTCAGTAGGGGCTGCTCTGCTGTCATATTACATATTAATGTACAGTACTTCTTTGTACTATAAATATATTTTCTTAAATGTTTCTATGTAATAAACATGTTTTTAACATTGAAGTGCACATTATAGAACTTTAAGTATATCTCAACCATCACTCCTAACCTCCAATTTTCCATATTCCCTGGCCCTCACCAACTGCAGTTTTGCCCAACCGCAGGTTGAGTTGGAAACGTAACCCCTGCAGTTGGGAAGGGACTACTCTACTTCACTTCTCTGCATTTCAATCTCATTTCTTAAATTCAGAGACTAAATTTGTTTGGTGTGACTTTGCACTCATATTTATTTTTAGAATCATCTTCTCCTTTTGGGTAAATCAAGTTTTCTTGTTTATTAATAGTTGCTGCATGGAAATAAAGCACCACAGATTGCATCAAATTCACTAATTAGTCAATCTGGGACCTATTTCAATCGTGCCCGTCAGTTATGCAAAGAAATAATGGAATCATTTAAGTACTCTGAACTTATTCATGCTGTAGAAAATATGACAGTAGACATGATTGATACAGCTTCTCATCTGAGTTCCCTTCAGGTAAGTACACATTTATATTTTGAATGTTCCTTGTGTACTATGATAATTTAATTACCTTAATTGACATTGATTGATCTGATAAAATGCAAGATGTATATATGGTTATTGTGTTAAAAAATGTAATGCTTTAATTCTTGTTAATTTATCATCTGATGATATTCTGAGTATTGCTCGAGTAATTTAATTTAACTGGGAAAGGTGATTTTTGGAAATGATAGAAGTATCATTTTTACTCATTTCATTTACTTAAGCATTCATTTGAATTTTCAGGTTCCGGCTGGACTCACTAAGGAGAAACAACGATCAGCTGCTAAAAACATAATCCAACGCAAGAGACGAGCCTTAGCTGATCTTTTCCGAGCCCTGTCTCGACTGGGCTTGTCTTATCGCACAGGTCTAGTAATATCAGAGACACTAAGTTCCACGCAGAGTTTATCAGCATCCTTGGATATGTTTCTGATGCCTCCATTAGATCTCAATGCTGCATTTAACCAGTTAAAATCCAGGTAACTTATAAATGTAGACAAACTTCAATTTTTATTTGAAGGACAAATATATGTGATCAGTGAGAATCAAGCTCAAGGTCTTATCCATTCCAAATATTTTGTTATTTCAGAAAAGCTGATAACTATCTGCTAAAATCATGGGATGGATGTGAGAGGTACTTTGTACGTTCCATGGCACGCTTGGCACATCTCAATACGTTACTCGCTATGTCTCCATCGAAGGATTTGGGTCCTCCTTCAATTGAGAGATGTCGTGGATTTACAGCCCATTTAATGGTAATGATTTATATGTTGATGATAATATTTGCATTTTTAATGGCAGTTATTTTGGTGCTTTGTTTAAATATTCTCAACTTTTTTCCATTATGGTAAATATTCTCACATTTTATACATACTGTAGCATTTTAAGTTTGTATTCAAATGTCTCCATATTTTACCTTTTAGGATTAGTATTTGTAATTGTAATGAAGACAAATTTTTTTAAACATTTCTGTTTGTATTAACATTGTCATTAGCACTAAATAATATTGTTTCTGATTTATTCCAGCACATAGCAAAAAAACAGAAGGAACACCTGATCAGTTCAAGCAATCATCTAGTCACACTTAGAAAGCAGTTATCATATCTCTCCTCCTTGGGGAAAAGTGACGGTATCCTTTCAGTTCCAACTCAAGACATAATGAGAGGTTTGGTTGTAAGTGTTAGAGATTTCTGTCACAGTCTTGCCATTGGTTGCAATAAATAATAGAAAGTATGTATTGGAATATTTTAAAAATAATTGTTTTTAAGCTTTAACCCTCTGTAAATTTTGTATGTTAACTCTAGTCATCAAGAAATATTAAATTATATGATAGGAAAGTTTTGTTATTTTTTTATACTTTAAGTCCAGTTTTTTATTGTTGCCTATTCTATAGACTAATTTTACTTAACCTTTAAATGTTGGATTTATTTTGGGCTATTTTTGTTCATTTTATGGAAAAATCATGTATCTCATGAATTACTGGTACTAAAATGTTCAAATAAAAACCATTTTATTGTAAAAATATTGAATAATTGCATACTTCTGTATTGTAGGGGAAAGAAACATGTTGAAAAAATATTATAAAAAATATTCATCCATGAGCTATTGCATTTTTTGTGCCCATATGGGCACATTTGGCATTTAAAGGTTAATAATGAATTTTATATACTCATTTCTCAAGTCTTTTATTTAAAATTAAATATTACAGAAACATCTCTCAGATCTCCTATGCTCCAGTCTCATCTGCCTTGAGCAGACATGGTTGTATCTGCATGCCTGTCCTTCATCTCCATCCTCAGAAAGTGAAAGTGTGCGAGTTGCTAGACTACCTCTATCAAGTGTCTGTGGTCAGAATGGTCTTGAAGATTCTGTAAAAGGTGATGAAAAGTGGCAGTGTGCTACCGATGACATAAGAGTGTTAGTTGCTTCCATTTCCCAGTTAAAATCTGAGATTGAGAGATTGAATTTCACATCAGACCTTCCAATTTCTCCATCCCGCTGGGTTGTAATTGTCAGAGCGATTGAAAGCCTTGAAAAGTTTGCTGATCGGATTAGGAAAGTACGTGCTATAGTGTTTAGAACTTCATCAAATGCATCTACCCTTCCAAGTGCAGCAGAATCTCTTGATTGGCTAGCAAATGAGATGGTGTCTTTATCAAAGAAGATAGACTTAGAAAACAAAAAATCTCAGCCTTTAGGAAAGACAGATCTTTCTGAAGAAATCACTCTGCAATCGCAGTTTTCAACACATGCAGAGTCCCTGTTGGAGAAAGTGTTGCTAGTATTTCAGTCATTCTTTAAAAAGTATAGTGCAAAAGAGAACAATAGTGAAAACCAAGAGGTTGAAAAGAAAGTAGCTACTGTAGTAGAGGGGAATGTTGAGCAAAGTGTAATTGTTTCCAAGGATACTAAATTAGAAGGTGAGGATAAAGATGTGGAGGAAATTGAGGAAGGCCACTTGAGTGAAAAAATAAACAAGTCCATTTTCAAGGATGTGGAGATGTTACAACTTGGAGATGTTACATCATCACTTGGAAGACTCATTACCGATCTGAGCAATTTAATGGATAAAGATGGATTTGACACAAGAACTTTTGAGTGCAGAAGGTCAGTATGGATCTGATTTATGATAATCTATAATGGTTGTCACAATCTTGTCTATATTTTACATATTGCTGTAAAAATGGAGAAAAATTTTATAGTGCGGAATTAATCAAATCTTGCAGAATATTATTTAATTTTTAATGAAAATAATTTGTTGCATTAGTCATAATTAGAAATGTATTTATATTATTCACTCTTAACATAATGCTTCTTATCCTACATTTAGGGTGCTCTTATCCTGCCACCCAGCTCTAGATCAGCTTTCTTTGTTGGCTCAGTTCTTGATAACACAACAAACAATGTCATACCGTACAACCAGTAAGCTTCTCTCTGCCCTCCTTGCCATTTTCTCTGACCTGGCTGCACGTGGGTTCTGCATTCCTCGAGGATTAGATGATGATGGCGAAGAAGGAAAGGATAATGGTCCAGGAAGGGGTGATAAAAAGCAGGAGGAGAGTGAGGTGGGACTTGGTGATGCGGAAGATGGTGATGAGAAGGCAAAGGAGGCCTCAGACAAACTGGAGAGCGAGGATCAGCTAGAGGGAGCTCACCAAGAGGGCAAAGAGCCAGATAATAAGGCAGATAAAGACTTAAAGGTTGGTATTTGCATGTATCAGTCATTTTACTTAAGGAGCTATATGTGATTTCATAGTTTATGAAGTTATCTTTTTTTAGGATAAATATCCATTCTGTTGTATGAAGTATAGGTTTCATCATTACGTATCTTAAAATAGCTTATTAAATAAAAATCTGATGTGGCCACCCCATGACTTTCTCCATATTTGTAATATTTCTAAAAATTCCAAATAGGTTACATAATAATAAATATTTTAAGAAACTGGGAGAAAATTTTAGACTTTGCAAAGAACAGAAATAAACTCAAACCATAGCCTTCTGATATTGGATATAGCCACAAAGCTCCAACAATTAAGAAAAGAAAAAGGAGCACTACTAAGACTAACTAAGTGTCAATTGTTAACAATAGTCATCAGTAGGTGGTGTGGTGGTGACAGCTAAAAATATAAGATATCTCTTAAACAATGCATTATATGGAAAAATGTTTCAAACAAAGGAAGAAAATTACATTTCCTACAACCTTTATTTCAATACATTTATCAAATATTAAAGCAAATATTTCAAATTAACGGATAAGTGACAAGAGTAAACACCCACTTCTGGCTGACCGATTTTTACCAAAAACTAATCAGTTCTTGTGACTCATAAAAATGTTAAATATAAAATTTCGCATTGACCTGTTTAATAGTATTTGATTTCGAGGACCCACAAAAAGCTATTACACAGACATTATCGAGAAAATGGTCAAAATGTGTTCAGGGGACCTCAAAAACGTGTATTTCCGTTGAAATCTCGAAGTCGATTTTTTTCATGAATACAATACTTTCCCCTATACTACGTATATGGAGAAAGTACAAAAGGAAGGGCAGGTGAACAAAGTTGGTCTATTAATCAAGCTTCAATGATTAAAGAATATATCAAGCTTACTTATTTCCTGGCCTTATGTTAAAGACTTTCAGTTATCTAAACACTATATAACCATTGCAAATTACTGTATATGCCAATCTACCAGTTGACTTTTGAAGCTTAAAAAAATTCTGTAAAATCTTGGGGTTGCCATACACACTGGGTATAAAATGTGAACCATAAACTCCAGCATATTTTTTGATGTAGATGACTGCCATTTTGATTCAGCCATTCAACTGTTTACCATTTATTTAGTAGATGTAATTTAGAAGATTTGTAAAATGATAATTTAAAACAACAAATAACTAAGAATTAAAAATTTTCGCTTTAATATGTGAAATGATTTTTCAAAAAATCACAATATACGTTCTATAGAAAATTACAAAAATGGCCAAAGGAAATTTTAAAAACATTCAAGAATGGTATTTTTCTACATTGCAGTTTAAAAATCATGAAATCCCTCACCTTCTGCATCAGACTCGTAGAAATTGTCAAATTCATCCTCTGGAACAAACGTTACAATATTGTGCTCATTGTGATCTGCAATAAATGAAGATCAGTATAGATATCAAACAGACGATTCGACATCTTCCAATAAAAATTAATCTGAAGGATAACAATTATTATTTTGTTATGACCACTTTACTGAAAGTGATGATGATCCAAGTCTGCATGTCCGTTATTGAAAATTTAGCCCCTAAGCATTCTGCCATGGACAAATTTACTGCTGCTGCATCAAATGTCAAGGATACTACTGCAACACCACAATCATGTAGAAAATTGAAGCACTGAATGATCAAATTTGCTCGTTCTACACCACTTAAACCATCTATCAAGAAATACCCTACAGGAATTTTCCAATTACAATTCAATGCTACAACCATGAGCACAAGAGCTTCCTTAGCTTCTGGAAGGGAATCATCATCTAACCCTGTCCCATAGTCAATAAAGCCTACAAATCATTTCCCATCAAATTCAACATGCCTCCAAATGGCCATTTCATCCATCATCACAGCACACATAGTTGGTTTGTTTGCAGCACGATTTTCTTCCATTTTCATCTTGAGAGCTATGCATGGTTCTTGGCTGAACCCTGGTTTACCATCTACATTTGCATACCATTTCTGGATAGTGCTTGGATGTGGTAAGCTTTTACAAATAATTTTTCGGACATAATTATAAGTTCGGGTAGAATAGAAATTCAGTGTTAAAGCAAAGGTCCTTAACTCTGGAGAATAGGCAGCTTTTGTGGGTCCTTTTCTTGCTCGGATAAGCATCTCTTCAATAGCTGGTGGCAGACACTTCTGTAGGATGCAAATGAATGTGAAGTTTTACTTGAGAATGTTCATACACATGCTAGGCCAAACAATTAATCAGCATAATTGCAGCAATATTACTGTAATACTGGAAGTGTCTAATGCTCATATGCATTTATCTACTTTTAAAACTATAACAATCGCAAAGATTTCATTCAAAGAAAATGGAAAAATAACTTCCTCAAAAAAGCTGACTCATGCAAAAAACCAAGATAATATGATAAAAGAATTTTCAGCAAAATATCTCAAGTATTTTACATTACCTCTAATGTATCTGAAGCAGATTCACTTATCATTTGCTTTTCTCGTAAATGCTTTACCACTTTCCGCAGACACTTATTTTGGGCCATTGTTCGTCGACACAGTTGCTGCAGTAATTTCATTTTTTTACTGTAATTTCTGCTGGCTTTTCTAGCAGCATCAAGGCATTTCTTAGATTTACTTGGTGACATTAATAGGTCATCTGTAAAGTCCCCAATGTATGTCAGCCTATGTTTCTTTGCAGCATGCAATGTAGTACTTAAAACAAATTTAAGTAATATAATCATTACAGATCATGCTCTATAGAAGTAGATAGTGATTTAACTTAAATTTATTGCAGCTATGCAGATAATCTGCCTGTATAATATTTAACTAACCGTAACCTTTAACTTACGTACAATGTTAAATCACTATGATAAACCATAATAAAAATCATTTTATAGTTATTACTAATATAATGTAAACTACTAATACCTTCATTACGATTTTATTAATGGATACTTACTTGGATACATTTTGCTCGGAACTGTTATTTGAAATTTCATGCGAGCGTTGCTCTGACACAGTTCTGTCAATAGAAAGCTTTCTTTTCACTGATGTCTTCTGTAGATGCAATGTAAAATCAAATATAGTTGGAACTATATTTGGTTTTAATTTTCTTCCAATGCCAAATGCCTCATTGTCAAAAGAATCAGGTGTGAAATGTCGTGAGCATATTCGGGAGTATTTGGAAGGCACGAACTTTTCCCTTCTTAAAGCAAGAATCCATTTCTTCTTCTGCTCTTCATTTGCAGGAAAACTAACGAGATGAAATTACAGTGCTTCTTACCTTGCCGCATAAAGCAATTTAAAGCCAAAATATGAGATAAGCTCATTTCAATGCAAAATAAACAAATCGTGTTACAGCGCATCGTAGGCCATTTTATATATATATACATATAATGCATGCATACATATAAAATATTAGAGATCGAAATATCAGAACTACAACTGAGTGTTAAGCATAACATATAATAATGTAAAATATAAATTAAACGTTTTACATATATATATATATATATATATATATATATATATATATATATATATATATATATATATATACACCCTATAATTATTGCCCACATTATATACAAATATATTTATACACACTATATAATAGCTCGAAAATTTTTCAAATATATTCGAAACTTCAATTTGCCACTAAGGCTATAAAAGTGCACGTTGTCCCTTACCTATGAAATGATACTGGTGTACCTTTCTTAGATTTCTCCTTACACCCGTAAGCAACACAATATTGCACCATTTTTAACAATAAACAATAAAATCCACGAGATTTCCACGCCTTACTCCTATACCACTCCTACACAAAACCACTCTTCGTCCCACAGTCACGTGCTTCTTGTGTTGACTTCAGATTTTGGACGTTAAGCGCTGTCTATCTTATTAATGGTCGAAGGCCGATACAATGATCTATGTCTATTCGACTTTTATATAGTGCTAGAAGCTATTTAAAGTTTGTTCCATGAAAATCTGTTGAGTTTATCCAGGGAAGAGTGTGTTTTATGACCGCCATTTTGTTTCAATATGGCGGACAAAGGTTTAAATAGCCCGGTGTAAACCCCCAGGCCATACTGTAAACAATATGTAAATTTCATGCTGATCTGTTTAGCCGTTTTTAAGTGATGCCCGAACAAACAGAATCACAGGCAGACAGACAGAATTAGTTTTATTTATAGAGATTAAAATCTCTCCTTTCAATTAAGTTTAAATAAGTACAATCTGTAAGGGTTGTCTATAGGTGCAAGGTGTGCAGCACACTCCGAGTGCACGCAGGGCACTTTTAGCTATATGGGTTTCAAAGCAATTGTTTATGTTTTAGATCATCCCTATTTACTTTTATGAATTAAGTTTATCTAAAACGTTAAATTTAACTGTTATCACACCATAATATTTTCTTGGATGTTGCCAGATACGAATTTAACCATGGCTAGAAATGATACGAGACGTGACCATACCTAAATGCTTTTGTGAACCAAAATACCTTTTTTTCTGGAAATTTTTCTAAAAAGTTGGGGTGCATTTTATAGTACAAAAAATACGGTAAATATGACTCTAAAATATTTGTTCCCATCAATTTTCTGACCAATTCTGTAAGAATTTTGTGCACATAATGTTAGAATTTGAAAAAATTATGGGCTACTTTGTTAAGAAAATCATGGCCAAGTTATGCAGAATTTATCTATTTGGCACGTAAACGACAACAAAACTAAAGATCTTATATTGTCCTGGTTATGTCCCGGTTTTCCTTCCCCAGAACATGTTGTGTCCTGGTTTTACTTCCTCAGAAACTGGTCATCCTGATGTCTTATGTTTTGATACTGTTTTTGGTTTTACATCTGCAACTATGAGCATGCTTTTTTTCGCAAAAGGCATTACAATCAGAATTCATCTTCCAAAGCTTATTTTGCATGTTTTAGTCTAGTGGTCCCTCATTTGTGTGCAGCTACTCTTTTTCGTCTTTCACTCTTTCGTGGTAAATGTCACAAAAAATGGGTACGTGAAGTTTTACTTCAACTTTAGACTGCAAATTATATATTATCTAGTATTTTACGAATGAATATAAATTAATATACGCATTGCCTTAATGGCAACATTTTTTATTTTATTTTTACGTAATGGATCGTGTAAAGTGAACAGGTTCCCCAAATGGTAAATTGTGCTAAAGCAAATTTTGTGTTAAGCAAACTTGTGTTAAGCAGTAACCACCTGTATACTGTACTTAACAGATCTATATTTGTTGTTGTTTTATTCAGGAGGAGGAGACTGGGATTGAGATGTCTGAGGATTTTGAAGGGAAGTTGCAAGACCTGGGTGAGAAGGAGGAGGAAGAAGGAGAGGAAGAAAGTGGGGAGGAAGATGATGACAATGTTGATAAGCAAATGGGGAAGACTGGGAGTGAGGCAGAAAAGCTTGATGATCAGATTTGGGGCAGCGATTCAGAAGATGAGGAAGGAGATGATGAAGAGGAAGGTGAAGAGAAAGGCTCCGAAGGTGAGGACGATGGCCACGGAGGCAAGGGTGAGCATCCCGAGCTCGGTGCCAAAGACCAGTCTCTTGGCAAAGCAGATGAAGAAGAGGAGGAAGGGGAGGGGAAGGAAGATAAGAAGAAGAAACAGAAAGACATCAATGAGATGGAAGACAAAGGAGAAATTGATGATGACCAGGTAAAGCAACTGAAAAACAATGATAATTACTTTGTTTAAAGGAGGATGTTTCTTTCGTATGTAACGTAAAGTTGATTGAAAATTACTCCTTACATGAAAATTAGAAAAAAATGTGTTGCAATTGTTTTCTGTTTTAGGTGGACCCCTATCATGGAAAACAAGAGCCACTGCCAGAACCAGAGCCATTAGACCTTCCTGATGACCTTCAATTAGATGATGGAGAAGCAAAAGACAAAGATGGAAATGAAGAAGAGAATCCCTTTGATATTGATAAAATGAAAGGTTTGTCGGGTGATATTTCCAAACATTGATCCCATTTATAGTATTTATAATGCTAATGTATTAATTAATGCCATGAGTCCGGTGGGAGTGTATATTAAATATATTGGGCCATTAGTTGATGTTTATGAGAGTTTGTAATCACAATATTAATTTGATTATGTGCTGCTCAATGATTCATCTTGGAAATCAAAATAGTTTGCAAAAAACTGCTGTTTTACAGATTAAGCAAACAGTTATTGGAAAATGATGCATGATGGTTACTGTTGATGCTACCACTACAGTTGTGTGCAAGTATGGAGATTGTTTTCAGAGAACTGTATTGATTGCTGACCTTGACCAACTTAGCTTATTCTTGGTCAGTCATAAGTGTCATCTGTCTAGATTTAAATGAAGTAATGGTGATGAGGAATGATTCAAAATATAAATAAATTTTATGCCATTTATGAAGGATTTGAAATATTATTTTAAATTCCTCTCATATTGAGATAATATTGTTTTAGTCAATTTGTAGGACTTACTAGAACAAAATTAAACATTAGATTTTTTAGAATTCCAATCAACAGTAACAAAATAAGTTATCCTGTGTAAATGGCTCATAAATTTTAATTTCATTTTTAAATATACTATTTGAAAAGCGCAGATTTGAGTAACATTTTGGACAAGGTAATTTAAATCACCGAAGAAGTGGTATTCATTGTCTATTCAACATTTCTAGTATGCACCCAGATAAAAAGTATTACCGCAGATTTGAATTACTGCTGCACTGATTATGAATTTATGAAAGGGAATAAGATGATTAGGGTAATAGGTGGATTGGAAATAAAGATATGTAAAATATAATATCATCAGTGGATAGGTTTTACAAGCAGCAGGAGCATCAGCTTGAAGGAGGCTTGATTATCAATGACAACAGAGAATGTGTTATCATTGTTGTAAAATGTTGGGAATAATGGTAAGAAATTGATGGATGAAGCCTTTATTTTGTAGAACTCGATAATAAATGAGTTGGTTCTCGTGAACAAAATTGGAATTATTTTACAAAGTGACTCTCCTTTTCATTTAATGGTAAGAAAGTTAAAAGCACAAACTTGGAAATGTTGGAAAGAAATATTGTATACTAATTCATAAAAGGATATCGTAAAAAATAGAAACTTGAAGGATCATTATCATTCAAAATAAGATATAATTATTTTGTTATGTGAATTAAGAAAACTGAAATTTGAGGAGAAAATATCCTGTTCTTGATCGGTAAAGTACACTATTTTTTCTCCTTTTCAAATTTCTGTTAAACTTTATGTGCTCATGCATAATAACACAATTCCTTAACATTCTATCCAAATTTCAAGTGTTAATTTGTAATGAATTGGTTTATTATTTTCTCAGAGCAAATTGGAGACGATGTTGAAAATGGAGATGAAGATGATGCAGATAAGGTTTCCCAGCAAGGAGAGGATAAAGAGCCTGGAATGGAAGAAGATAATGAAGGAGATGAGGAAGAAGGCCCTGATGGGGAGGGCCTCAAACAAGACCGTTCCGACGATATGGATGTGGAAGAAGATGGGGATGCTGAGAAAGGGGAGGAGGACACTAAGGGAAAAGGGGCTAATGATGAAGAGAAAATTGAAGAAGATGATAAAACTCAGGAAAAGGATGAAAAGGAAACAGAAGAAGAAGATGCTGCAGAACCCTCAGATGATCGGCCAAGCGTGGTGCCTGTGGAGGCTGCTGCAGATAATCCCAAAGAGGGATCAAAAGATAAAACGGAAAGTGCTCAAGAAGATGTGAATATGGAGGAAGGCAAGAATGAAGAGGACAGAAAGGAAACGCATGGTGTGGGATTGGCACAGGAAGAGAAGAAGCGACAAGGTCATGGAGGTGAGACAGAGGATGCAGGTGTTCATAGGGAAGAGTTGACCAAAGAGGATACCGAGAAGGAAGAGAAGAAGAGGAGGAGGAAGCCAGGGGAATCAGATAGCAAGAGAACATTAGGTTGGTGGCCGTCCCATTCATCCCACTCAATTAGTTTCCTCTTTCTGAGAGAATTAAATAATTTTATCAGGCATGACTGAGGTAAATGTTATATTCATGGCTGAAAGGATGATTAAGAGGTGAATGTTGGTAAAGTATTCTGCAAATGAAAACCAAGTCTTTTCGCATAAGATTAATTTCATAAAATTATTTTTTCTATTATTCATTATTGTTCAGGAACATTATTATTTTAGAAATATTTGACAGCTATAATGACTATTTTTGATGTCTGAAAATGTTTTATCCAGAATGATGTATAAATAATTATATCAGATTCTATAGCAGCAAAACCTGTGTGTGAATTATATTTGAAATTCAAAAGTATGGATAGCTAACCTCGGTGGGAGCTCATTATTTGTCAACTTTAATTAAAGCCAGTGATTGTTGAATAACTACTGATGACAGCCATCTTTTAAGTGAAGTGTGTGGTGATTTACCGAACTATTTTATAGGTATAGAATCTATCCGAGTAATTTGTACAGTATTAATATTTGCTGTTTGCTGAGTTACCTTATTTGAATCTATCAAAGTAATTTGTACAGTATTAATATTTGCTGTTTGCTGAGTTGCCTTATTTGAATTGGAATTTCTATGAGTGATGTAATGAAATCGGGCAAAAATCTCTCTTTTGTTTCTGTATTAGTTATCAATTTTTGTAACCTGGTTAATGTTCACTTACTGTATTATGTCAACAGGAGAAACCAAGGAGCCTCTTAAGAAAAAGTTGAAGACTGTTGAAATAGAGAATAAGAGAAGAGATGTTAGGGAAGAGGATGATGGCAAAGGTGATGTGGAGAAAGATAAAAATGAAAAAGAACAGGAATCAAAGGGTGATGACAATGAACTGTATGAGCACATCAAAGAGGCAAAGCAGAAATCTGATGTCCAAACTTTGGATGCTGCAACTGAGGTTGGTAGCATTGGTTTCTAGAAGTAGTTTGAAGAGATGTAAACATTTTGTAGCGTTGCACTGGTCTACAACTTTCAGACTACATGTTAGCCTAATGGGCATTCATATTTTTTTATTCATGTGCAAGTTTATGTGAAGCATTAAACATTAGAGTGCCAAACCCATAATGATAGGTTTAGTAAAAAGTATTAGATTTTTTTGCCATTTTGCATCCCCACATCATAATATCTTACTCAATTTTTGTGATTTTAAATTATCATTTTTACCTTTACATAAAATGCTATATTGCCTGAATTTATTACAAAACATTGTCAGTTTATAAATATTTTTGCATATAAATATTAGGGAAGTTTTAATAACCGATTTCCCAGCTAAGAAACATTTTAAACTTCTGAGAAGTGCAATGTCATTATTATTTTCCTAATTTGTGCTTAATTAAGCACATACTAAGAACATATTTCATTTATATGTTAAATCAGGGATTGGCAACCTTTTGTGCATGGCTGGATGAGTGTTTACATCCGAAGTTTTCTGGACATTCTGTGTTCTCATATTAGTAAAAATCATATCTAAATATTTTACCAGCGTTAAATATTCATCAGAAAAGGTTTTGAGACCAAAATTTTACTGAAAAAATACGAAATTTTCTGTTAAAAATTACAGATCACTTTTTCATTATGGCTTCGCGGGCCGCATAAAGTGCACTTGGGGGCCGCATCCGGCCTGCGGGCTGTATGTTGCCGACCCCTGTGTTAAATAGTAATATAAATTTTAAAATTTAATATCCTTCAAAAAATCTATTTTTATTTGCTAAAATCTCTTGAAACAAAACCTATGTAGTATTATTTTAAATTCTCTTAATCATTTTACACAAAATAATTAATTATTATTATACAATTAAGTAAATGGCATTATCAATTTTTGCTCCATACGTAGTATAGGAGAAAGTATTGTATCTGTGAAAAAAATTGAATTCAAGATTTCAACAGAAATGTACATTTTGAGGTCTCTTGAGTACTTTTTTGTTTGTTTGTATTTCTGGCTAATCAGCCTCTTGGAATATTATAGCCTGTCCTCTGAGTACATTTTCACTATTGATGGTGTCTGTGTATGTTTGTGGTATGTGATAGAAATTTTGTGGACTCTTAATTCAAAAACTAATAATTGGATCAATGCAAAACTTTACATTTACTACAATTTTTGTTAGTAATTCAAGGTTTTGACTGAAAATGGTCAACCGGAAGTGGAGGTTTATTCTTGTAATTTTTCCATTTTTTTCAAATATCTCCTTTAGGCCTTAATTTATGTAAATATTTGTTATTATTAAAGTTGTGGAAAATATAATTTTCTACAACTTTTGTTTGAAAATTTTTTTCATAAAACTGATTAAGAGATATTTCGATTATTTATATTAAGTTATCCTAATGCCTGCTGCTACATGATTGAGCCAGACATTTTGATTGGTTGCTGAGAAACAGCCCTGCCTCTAGCACTTTGGAATTGAACAATAATATTATACAACTAGGGAGCCTGTGACATGTTTCGCAGTCAGAGCTGGCTAGGAAAATCACTGGATCCAGTTCAAAGTGCGTGCATGGCCGCATTCGGGTCAAACATTTTTAGGCAGCGAAGCTGTAGTAGTGGAATGCCTTATGAGCACGTCTTGTCCATCCTTCCGTCTGTGGTAACTTTCATCTCCTAAACTGCTGGACAGATTTTAATTAAATTAACTACAAGTGATCCTTATTAAAATTCAGTACCCAGTTGTGATATTGAACTGCATCCGTCAATTAGAACTTCCACTTTATATAAGCACTTAAATAAACATGCTCGTATTTCGATAAATGGCATCCACCATGCAACAATTAAATACCTTATTTTTCTCTCCCTATATGATCAGTACAGGTAAACTCCATTACAGTGCGCTCCGTTAGAACGTGAAATCCAGTACAATGCGGTCAGTCCATGGACTCCATTTTAACACGGAGTTTGTTATTACACGGTATCAAATTTGCGCGAGGGGAAAAAGAAGTTTTTTATCAAATGTTTTCATTTTGCAACAACCACATATGGGAGATAAGCTTCCCACTTTGTCAGACAAATAATGTATACTCATAATACATACAATGTATGTATGTGTACTGTATGAAGAGAAGCAAACATTACAAAGCGGTAACTTATTTGCCTTGCGGAGAAAATGTCAGTCACATTGATCACTTGATCGCTTTGTTATTCTTTTGAATAAAATGTTGCAGCTTATCTCCCGCTGTCTTTACTTTTACCTTTTGATGCAATAGACCCTCTTCGGTGCCCCGCTGGATAAGGAAATCCATTTATATCGCAGTCTGAAGTTATGCATCCCATCCACTGGTATAGATTAAAAAATTTATTCGAATAGAAGACAACATGGACTTCAAAAAAGTCTGTGAGACCACGTAATTACAACTTATAGTTTCAGAGATAAAAATTTGAGAAAATCCCAAGCATAACATCACATATTTTGTTTACATCAATCACTAAGGCGCTTCTCTTTGGAAATTAAAAAATGTATTCAGATAGAGGACAACATTTACCACAAAAAAGTCCATGGACCACATAATTATGACTTCTAATTTTGGTGATAAAAATTCAAGAATCACCTAATCTTTCGATACCGTTTTGTATATATTTCCCATAAAGAATGCCTTTCAAGTCTCTCTGAATTCAATTTATGGGGTTTACCTTTCCATCTTGTTATTTTCTCCATAAAAAATATAGAAGAAAGTATTGTTTTTGTGAAAAAATCGAATGTGAGATTTCAACAGAAATACACATTTTAAGATCTCCTGAGTATGTTTTCACTATTTGTTTCAAATATCTCCATTAGGACTTATAAATATAACTTTAAGCCCACCAAATATGCCTCGTTGCATCTTCGCTATGAAAAGGGAGTGTGGAGCTCAGAACACCTCCTTTACGATTAAAGGATGGGCGATTAAGACGCTGATGCGAGGGGAATCATATAGATACTTGGGAATTCCCATGGGCTTTTGCCACGCGATGTCGCCGGCGGAGGGGCCGCCTAGTGCGGCATCCCCCCAAACCTCCGTGTAAAAATAAATAAAGTGTATTACAGTGACAACAGATATGTGCTCTCAGTGGTGCCACCCCCAGTGCATTTCCCTGCTTAATAACATTTAGGAGTTATGTTAATATTTGTTTTTATTAAAGTCATAGATAACATAATTTTCTGTTTTTTGAAATATTTTTTCATAAAACATTATTCGTCTGAATTTGCTTAGTACAGTGATACCTTTGCTTCTGTACCTGGGATAAAATTTTCTAATTGTTGATAGAGATGCCCACACTGCCAAGGATAATATTATGTGAACGTGAAAAGTGATTCAAAGTATTTTTCACTGTGAAAATTATTCAAAGTTTAAAAATTATTCGCAAGTGTAATTGCTGATAATTATTCTTGAGGATGCTGATTTCGAGAGCAATTTTTAATTAGGTATTTATCAGATTTTTTTGTTTTTGTAGTTCTGAAATTTAGGCAGTCATTAATAACATCTGCTCAACTTTAAAATATTGTAATGTTACTCGAAAAACAATGTAGTTGTTATTCTACACTAAAAGTTCAAGATCATCTCCAAAGTAAACTTCTATTGAGATTGATGACATATCTCGAGAATTTAGACAGAAGCATCCTATTAGAAAATCATTCTTATAAAAAATGTTGACTAACCAAAATTATGTTTTAAAATGTAACTATAAATATTCTTCTATAAAGCAATACCTTAAATACCTTGATCTGTTTAATCTTGGACAACTTATTTGAACTAATTTACAATGACTACATAGAATTGCCTTATACTCTTCACACAGGTAGCAAATGACTATATGTAATCCTCTGGTACTCAAAGGGTTAATGTTTGCTTATGGATTCATTGGTATATGATAAGAAATGGATTTTTTTACTCCCCATATTATAGTGTTGAGATTATTTTTTGGTATTCATAAAAGCTTGTCTGCAATTACTTAGAAATAACAGTTAACATTTGTAAATATTTAATGATAATTGTATAGCACAGTATAATAGAATTTTTTATGATGGTCGGCTAAAATTACTGTATTTACCTGCGTCCAAGATGACCCTGAATCTAAGACTGTCAAAACAGAAAAAGCATTTTATGATCTAATTTCTCACTGACTGTATTTGGTGTGTATTTCGAACACACATATTCAGTATAGGTATACTAGTTCATTCATTAATTGAAATGGTTTATTACAAATTTTTGTCTGAAAAAAAAAATTTAAAATGAAGACTTTATTAATTGAATTCCGGATTGTAAGTTTTGCAATGAAAAATTTCAGGAGATACAATTATTTTATCTTATGTTTCATTTATTTAAAAACACATCGATTAAATGTGTGACCATACTTCCTATGTTCTATGAAAACTTGTCGCGGTCAGTTCATCGCACGCCAAACTTGTTATGCATCAATTCATCTTTCAACAGATTTGTCGTGAGACAAATTGGAAAGCAAGATGCCATAACTGGTGTACGGCAGGGAGATACTTTTCCACAAAAAATTTTCTTTATATTTTAATAATTCCAGAATGAATCGCAATTCTCTTTACAAATTACGTGAGACATTGGATAATGTATGGCAGAGAGTGATTCCCAACCCAACAAGTGTATTCCCCTGCCGTACACCAGTTATGGGTCTCGCCTTCCAATTTGTCATGCATGAAATTGTAATGCGATGAATTGGTGTGCAATTAGTTTGTTGCGTGACGAATTGATGCACCACGAATTGAAGCACGGCGATTTGATGTGCGATCAATTGACCATGATTTATTGACAGTATACAACTTCATACTCAAATTTAAGATTTTTGGCTGAAATTTGGAAAAACTTCGTCTTGAATTTGGGTAAATATGGTGCTTAATTTAGTCGATTGTTGTGTTTTTTCAGTAAATAGTAAAATTAAAGTTGAAAATACCATTGTATTGATATATTTAGCAGTTATTTTGAGAAAGATGTATTTTCACCGAATTTTATGATTTATACTTGCAGAGAAATATTAAGTGAAAGGTTCAAATGTAATAATGTTTATTTTGACTATTTTATAAAATGCAGGATCAAGCTAAAATGCAGCCTGTACCTAATTTGGAAGAAGAAGAGGCTGACAAAAAAGTTGATGAGGAAGAGGAAGTTGCCATGCAAGAAGGTAATGTTATTGTCATTCAGTAACTATTCAAATTAACTTTGTTAATAAATTAAACTCAGCTAAACATGTACATGTACTGAAAATGGCCGGAAAAGTGTAGTAACACATATACACTCAAGTATATGGTTTTTGTTTGTAGATTTAAGGTAGTATAAATATACCATTCTGTTAAACACAAGATACGCTTTGTTATTGTCAAGTATTAATTACTGTTTATATTTATAGATCTGTAAAGTTAAATCTTTTTCTTACTATAATTTATCCACTTTTATCTGATTTAAATAATCAGTAGCATGTTGTCTTTTATTACAGCTTAAAGTATATGACTTTTGTTTTTACTTCATAGAGCTCTCCTTTTGATAGTCTAAATCTGTTGCTGCTTCATTGTTTTGTTTCTTGAACTAAAATAAATGTCATTGAGAGAGAATTTTTTTTATCCTTGGTAGATGAGCCATTGGTCCTGGAAGAGCAAAATCCATCAGTTCAGAACCCTGAGGAAATGGAAGAGAAAGGGGATGAGAAAAAGAAGAAGCCCAAGGAGAAGAAGGATGAAAGAGGAAGAGAAGGAGGTGGAGAGGGAAAGGCAGAGGTTGAGGGAGAAGTGATTGTCACAATGGGAGCTCAAAGGGGGGCAGAGTCGACTTTCCATACTCGGCACTCTGCATTGGAACATGAGGCAGATGTGACCCACGATAACCCTGAAGTATTGCGCCAAAAGTTGGAACAGCAGCTAGCAGAATGGAGTCAAGTATGTTCATTTATATGCCATAATCAATTTTATTGCTAATTGTCAGAAGAATGCTCTATTGTTGGTATAAATAATTTTTTCCTTGTATTAACTAGCTCAAATTTTTAACAGTTTTGTCAAATATTATTGGGGAAAAATGCAGGAACCTCATTGATCTTTTGTCATCCTTTTATTGTATGCTTTTTCTGAAATGGTGGGTTTTTCCAAATACCTCATATATTATGGTTCTTCCAGAAATACACTTTTATTTATCTTATTACTTTTAATTCAAAATTTGATTTGAAAAGGCATGGAAATCATATTGTGAATCTATGAACAAAATATGCTTTAACTCTTTCCTTGGCATGCTGTGCTCTCAAATTCTTTACAGTTCTTGTAGAACATTTTCCAGGTTTACCCAAATCTAAGATGACACCTCACTTTCAAGACTTATTACAAAAAATTTATGACCTAAGTCCATGAGATTCCTACAGATATTCAAAGATCTAAAGAATTTTTTTACCTTAAGCTTATTGAAACCCACAATTTTCTGGCATATCAGGAAAGCCATTATACTTGATTAGTGTATATCACTCACTATAACTCTCTTCAACATTTTTCTTCTTTATTACTCTGAACCTGATCCATATTCTTCCACAAAACAGTATCTTCATCCCCATCTATGGCATTAGATAACCAGCACTTCTTAAATGCATTCACTATTACTTCTGGATTTATTCATCACCATGATCATTGATCTATTGGCAGAGCAATGCAGACTTAAATTTCCTTAGCTTTCTCTCTGGTGTTGAAGCATGGTAATTGAATTCTCAACTTCAAGAGTTGTGTGTCATTTGATCACGTCCAGTACAAGTACCCTTCTTTTTCTTAGCAGTGTCTGCACTTCTAATCCAAATGACATGCAATCAATCCCTCATAATTTCTCTTGACATCCATTTCTTATTGTAACACCTAAATATGATTCCGGTAGGCAATTGTTCCTTGGGCATTGTTTTATGTTTAAGGATTACATATGGTGACAATTTTGTACCATCTGGTAATACAGCCAGCATTAGTGTAACCCATATTTTTTTGTTACCAGTAGTTTTATTATCATAGATGTTGCACCTTTTTCATTGACTGCATAATCTGATGGCTTGTGGAAGGAAACTAAGGTTTCTTCAGCATTACCTATTAGACTTGGTAAGTAATTTTCATGTTTTCTATGTCCAGTTATGTGCTTCTTGTAGCAAGAATATTCTCACTGAAATCTGCTGGCAATTTTTGGCAAAGTGAAACACTTTGAAGTAGGGAAAAACCGTTTAGTCTCACCATTCGTATGCATCAACCATTACTGGTCTTGAATTAATGTTGTGGGATTTTTAGTGCTCTTGCTATTTCTTGTAGTTTGAGTTCAATAATTGCACTTGAAACTGGTATTCTGTTCTGGGTATGCACAAATTCAACAATGTTTTTCTACAACATGAAAGCATCAACTTTTTGGACCACCGAATGATTACTTCTTACATCATAACATTTTCGAGTTTCTGTTCTAAGAGTGTCCATTACTTATATTTGCTTCATAGGCATTGCATTTTCTACTGGTATCACAGTTAATATTTTTTCTGTGTATTTTATTGCCATCAGTTTCAAAATTTGCATCATATCTTTGCCTCATTCCCTCTAATAATCACTCTGCTATCTCCATATGATCTACCATTTTAAAGTAACTTATTTACAGTGAATATATTATTACCAAATCATGACTAGATAAGTGATGACTGGCACTATTGAATGGGAGAATCCCAGTGAATTTAGCTGTGGATATCTTGTTATTATATTGCTGCAGGCCAATCTTGCAACCCTATTGAAGCTGAATTTTTGTCATTCCATACTAATATAAGGAGCTAAATGCTGATTATGGTGCTAAGCATTAAAAAC
Source organism: Tanypteryx hageni (assembly GCA_028673005.1). NCBI lineage: Eukaryota > Metazoa > Arthropoda > Insecta > Odonata > Petaluridae > Tanypteryx > Tanypteryx hageni. The sequence continues at coordinate 100,512,119 of CM054116.1, forward strand.
CTGGATCATAAGTTTGTAACAAAAAATATGCTACATTTTTATTTTATTTTATCACATTTCATTTATTGTATAAGCATTGACTCAATGGATAGTTTTACTTGGCACTCAACTTTAAGATGACCCTTTATTTTCAAAAGCTGTAATTTGGACTAAAACCTTATCTTGGATTTGAGTAAATACCATAAATGTTGCATGGCTGAGTTGCAGTTTTGTTTTTATAAATGAATGTAATCTATTTTATATGGAACAAATTCATTTTTTTATTAAAATGTTAAAATTGGTTGGGCAGGCATCAAGGATGTGTCTCCATTGCTGCAATTATCATTTTCTTCTCCAGCATTTTGATATAATTGTATAGGACTATGATCAATTATTACATTGCTTTCTACTTACCGTATTAACCCTAAAGCAATGTTTCTCAAGCTTTTTCGGTCTGCGGACCACTTTAGTAAGTTAAAGACCCCCGCAGTCCATCTTTCTTATGCTCTCTGGCTTGTCATAAAAACCAGGTAAAAAATTACATACTATAAATGGAACACACAAATATTTCAAGGGTGTAAGTTAATATTTTCATTATTTGTGCATAGCAGTAAGTTTTTTCTCTGAAACCTTTTGTTTATATTGTACCCTCACAGACATTTTGTAGTAACTCTTGTTCTATTTAATGTATTTTAATAGAATAACTTACAGGTTATATAATAATTTGGGAGAGGAAATTTTGGTTCCAATTGATGCTTACTTCATTTTATTTAATGATGTACGAATGTAAGCTAACTAGTGTCTATCAAAAAATCAGAGGCTCTAATTAACCGATGCTGCTCAAATTCACAATTATGTGATACATTTATAGGAGGATCGCACATACTAAATCACCTTGAAATAGTTTGAGTGGTTCAACCAATGAAATTCGTGACAGATGAATGGACTGACAAACAAGGGAGTTGTGAAAAAGGCATTCTTTATTGCATGCTGGTAGTACAAGAACTCCTAAAAAACAGTACCTACTTTCCTGTTTCTACCAGCGAAGTTTCAAGACGTCTCTTGCATGAAGAGAAAATATTATAGTTTCTAAGAATTTCAGAAATCACACACATGAATCCCATAGTAAGAAAATGAACTTCAACCGACTTAAATCAGAAAATAACAAATTATTTAATTTAATAAAAGCAGAAGAATAAAATGCAAGATATAAAAGGAAACTCATCGCTTCAATGCCACGTCGGTGAGTCCAGGATACTCGGGACATATGTGGAGCCAAAAGTTAGTTAAACTTGTCTCTCCAAAAACTGTCTTAATTGCTTTTTTCAACATTTAGGAGTAATTGCTTGAGCTACTCGAACAAATCAATTTTGAATAATGGAGTAAATTATATTACTGTTCTAATATAATTAATTATGTGAGCTGTTCGAGTAGTGTGGCATTACGCACGATTAAGCTTCTAGTTAGCTCTCACATATGGCTTTGGCTTGAGTGATCAGTATTTGTAAGTTTCATTTTCCAGCAGCCTGTGGACCACACTTTGAGAATCACTGCCCTAAAGCAAGACGAGTTCAAATTTAAGAGGACCACAATAAAAAACATGTCTCTTCAAGAAATAACTTTGTAATGCCAATTTTTTAAATAAAATACTCTGATAACTTGGTTCCATCCAATAAGACTGCCAGCATTACAGTAATGCATATTTTTATAATATTTTTGCACCTTTTTCGTTAACTGTGTAGTTGGATGGCATGTCCTGTCTCTATTACCCATTTGGCTCAGAAGGTAATCATGAATTTTCCACAACACAATTACATGCTTCTCAAAGCAATAAGTTCATTCGTGTACTCAGAAGGTAAATGTTGGCAAAGAGAAGTTCTTTGTTGCAGGCAAAGACCATTATGATGCATCATCCATACACACCAACCATTACTACCATATCTGCCTGAATATAAGCCGACCCCCCAAAAATTTCCAAAATTTTTTGACAAAAAAGTAAGTTTCATAGATTTTATGCTGAAGTGTGCCGGGCATGCATGCACGGCCTAGAATACATTATTGGAGATCAAAGAATATAGTGGGAAATGGTTTAGTTGTTGACATTTGAAATATTACTCAAATTAATAATTTCTTGTTGTTGAAAAATGTTCCACATTCAGTTATGATAATGTCATTTATCTTCATTTTCACAAAAGGTCAAATAAAGTAATAGCAAAGATAATTTTTAATACAAGTCTATTTCCAATGTAATTAGCATTTACATTGCCTTAAGAAATTGCATTTTTATATTTATACACGTTCCATGAAAAGTTTTACCAAAATTCAGAAACAGTTGAGCATCAAAAGTCATCATCGCATTTTGCATAATCGTCTGCGTAATGATTTTTGTGTTAAGTTAGCACCTTGAAGTTTCTGTTTTGCTTGCTTCTACCTTTGCACATTTGCCTCCATCACATTATGTTTCTTCCCGTCATCACAATTGTTAATTTCTTCAGCAGAATGCACCACCATTAGCTTAAAATTTCTATCAAAACTTTGTATTATACATTGTGATACATTCCCTTTTATTGAGGTACCTTTCTTCTCTACACAATGTCATTTCAGCCCTAAGATTTGGGGCAACTTATTTGAAACTGCTAAAAATAATAACTAGTCCTCACTTCTTGTTAAAAATTAGCGAAATTTGTACCAATCGCGTGCTCTAATAGAGGTTATACTCTTCAAACTGCAGGCGTACTAGTCGTCTGCCGCTGGTGTAACAATCAAAAAATAACAAATATGTTTAAATTGTAACAAGACATATGTAAAAGGTCGGCAATCACATTGTAGCCATTTTCAATGCTGTATCTATCAAATTTCCTAAACAACCAATTACAAGTTTTGATTTAAGTTTCGCTTCTTCCATCAGTGCCTACGAGGTAGAAAACTACTCATTTGCCCTTTGTGAACTTCAAGAATATGAATAAATGTATCGTATTAATAAATTAAACATAATGTATTTTATATGTATAATGTATAAATAAATGTATTTTTATGGACACAGAATCGACATCTGAGTGTTCTTTGTGGCATTTAAAACTTTGTACTCAATTTTAAGATGATCCCTAATTTTTGGAAAAAGCCTCATCTTCCTTTTGGGTTAGTATGGTACTAGCATTTCTTCCAGCTATTCAGTAGATTACAGGAATATGTTTAAATTTCTAAAGGCATTGCCAGGGAAAATGTTAAACAATAATGATGGCAAAATATGTCAGTACCTTATAAAAAGTTAATCTCTTATAAGTATATGGAATTTTTCTAATCATATATGTTTAAATGTTTTTATCCAGCCTCCTGCTGGTGATGAAGCTTTAGTCACCTGGGAGAGGTTTGTTGCTCTCACAGAAGGTCTTTCAAGGGATCTCAGTGAGCAACTTAGGCTTGTGCTGGAACCAACTCAAGCCTCTCGACTCAGAGGAGACTACAGAACAGGACGACGCATAAATATGCGCAAGGCAAGTAAAAGCTGCTAGATCTTATTATTTAACTGTGATAGTGTTATTTGGAGCTTTGATAAAATAATTTATGTTGTTTGTGAAGTCATGAAACAATTGAGTAAAATGGGAAATTGACTCTTAGTTATTATTGAAAGAAGAACAATCATATACCTCGATTTACCATCACTCCTGCTGTAGCGCCAATGTCAGTGATGGACAAATGATGGCACTAAATTGGGCTTTGACTGTAGTTTCTAAAATTTTATTTCTTGGCGAATACATTAATTTATTTTACCAATTTATTCTCCTTTTTGTAGCCCTAATAGTCTGATAATAATGGCATTTAATGTGAATATGATAGAAATATTCATTTCCATGAAATCAACTGTCTTTTTTCATGCAGGTCATACCATATATTGCCAGCCAATTTCGCAAGGACAAAATATGGCTGAGGCGAACAAAGCCATCCAAGCGGGAATATCAAATAGTGTTAGCCATAGATGACTCCTCCAGCATGGCTGACAATCATTCAAAGGAGGTAAGGACAATAAACATCTAAACTATGTAAAAGGGATGTGATGCTCAATTGTTAAACCATGGTGATTATTTTGCAACAATAAATTTTCCAGTTTGCATTGATTGTTTTAATGTGCAAGGCATAATTTTATAGAATTTGTTAAAAAATGAGCAATTTCTCTTCTTACAGCTTGCATTTGAATCTTTAGCGCTTGTTTCTCGTGCCCTTACATTGCTTGAGGCTGGACAACTTGCTGTAGTTAGCTTTGGCGAGTTTGTTAAGGTTCTACATCCATTGAGTGAGCCTTTCAGCGAGCACAGTGGAGCCAGGTAGGTCTTTGTTGTTTGGCAAGTACCTTTTGCTAACCTCTAAAAGAAGAAAAGATTATAATTTTCTTTATTATTAAGTTGTAACAATGTAATAATTAGCAGCTGATATTTTTTATAGGTTTCTTTAATCCTTAATAGCATTGGCCTATTTATTCAAAACTAATTATGTTGTATCAAACATTTAATCCATTTAATGGATTGAAACTTTTATTTTGTGATGGAATGATAAACTATGGATTTGGATTGCTATTCCCATATTTTCTGATAGATAATGCATGCGTCATCTATGCAAAAAAAAGTTGAAATCCAGAAAAATGACTCATACAGGGTGTCCGATAAGTCACTGTACCCGATTTATTTTCATGATATATTTGTTACATTCTCTGAAGTGTACCCGTATTTTATGTATCCAGCGGCACCATCATGTTCAACACAGATATTGATGCATCGCCATGTCCTCCATGACATCTTCCGCTGTATTTATGGTGTTACAGAAATGTTTTTTTTTGTTCAAAGAGGATCCTCATTACACATTGGAGATGGAAAACAGCCCACCACATGTGATGTTATGGACAGGTTTAACTGCCAGTCATGTCATTGGACCATATTTCTTTGATGGCCTGTCAGTGGTGCATCATATCTGGAAATGTTGAAGAATTATCTTATACCAGAGCTGACCAACAAAGGGATCATGGAACCGGTGTGGTTTCAGCAAGATTGCATGCCAGCCCATATTGTGCTAAATGTTTGTGACTTCCTCAACAAAGCATTTCCAGATCAGTGAATTGATTGGGGTTCTGCAACATCCTCATTGCCACTGTCATGGCCCCCATACAGTCCTGACTTGACCAAACCCAATAACAGCCTGCAGGGTATCATAAAAGGCAAAGTGGCAGCATGTTATTACAACACCAACATTGAGTTACGAAGTGCTATTACTGAAGCCTTTACCTCTGGAACACCACAAATACTGCAGAAGATGTTATGAAGGACCTGGCGATGCACCAATCTCTGTGTCGAACATGACAGTGCCACTGGATTCATGAAATACGGGTACATGTCAGAGAATGTAACAAATATTTCATGAAAATAAATCGGGTATGGTGACTTCTTGGACACCCTGTACATTCCTATGTACCAAGTAAATATTTAATGAGTGACGTTTTAAAAACAATTTTTATTTACACTTATTATTATAATTCTTCAGTTCCTATGTTATGTTCACGATATTTTCTCTCATTCTGTTTAACAGCTTGAATGTATGTAATTTGGCAAAATTGAATGACGACAATAGATTTTTCACTGCTAAAAACCTAATATTTTCAAGCTCAAAAGAGGTTTACAGACAGATTTGATGCATATTAAAAAATCAGCGGCAAAACATGTATTCTTTTAGGCATCCTTTAATTCAGGTCCTGAGTTTTAACACAGTTATAAGTATTTTTTTTATTTTTAAACAATTTTTGACTGCATGGTGTCCATCCATTTTAACCAGCGTTAAAAATATTAAGCTGTGCTTTATATTCTAGGTGCTCATTATCAATGGGAAAATACGATAATTAAATTTTGTTGTTAATGTTTACCATTTAGGTAACATTTTGCTTCATTCTGCACTTAAGTTGAGTTTATAATCTCTTGTATACCTTGAGCTGTGAGAGCCAAGAAAAATTAATGTTTGGGTGGAGCTTTTGAAAGGAGCACCACCCAAATATTTGATAACATTGGTACCACATCATGCATAACCATTCTCCATGCCGTTCCCCTCGATCACTTGTATGTGATTTGGTAATGTTATCCTCTCCTCTGCTGTGTAGTCTACTCTTAACGATAATGATTGCGTTGGAATATGTTAAACCTTAACCCTGTAACTTCTCCTGTGTCTAGGCTTCTACAGCAATTTTCATTTGACCAGAAGAAGACTTTGATGGGTAACCTAATGGACACAGTGACAACTATGCTTTGTGGCAGTAAAACTTGCTGCACTCCAGGAGTAGGTGTAGCGCAATTGCTGGTGATAGTGTCTGATGGCAGGGGTGTTTGGAATGAGGGATCTGATAAGGTGAAGTTTGCTGTCCGGAGAGCTCAAGATTCAGGCATATTCACTGTGTTTGTTATTGTGGACAATCCTGAGAGCAAGGTATGTAACATTGCCATGGCTATTTATATATTCCTTTTATATTAGTATTTTAAATACAATAAAACCTCATAAATTCAGCCTTAAATAATGCAGCCCTTTTTCAACATTTTAGATTTTAAAATTTTTCAGCAATTACTTTATTCTCCAGCGCTTCATCAATTGCAATGGAATGATCACTTATGGTGATATTCAATGAAATGTTTACATTTGTAGCAACTACTTGTTTTTTTGGTAATGTTATTGGTACTTCTGTTCAAATTTATCTTGAATAAACCTACAATAAAGCAGAAAACTCCCCAACAAGTAGTGTTATGAAACATAAACCTCTCATAAGTGAAAAAAGTTCAATTACTAGGAAGGCTTGAAAAAGGCACTTCAGTGAAGGATATGACATATGTAGTTCTACTGTCTACGAAGCAAAAAAAAAAGAATTAATAAAATTTTCTCTACACAATAATGCACCTAAAGCTATGAGTAATCATAAAACACTACATGGGTAAATGATGTCGATCGTTTTTTTATGGTTTTGGCAATGAAGAAGTGAAGGTGTGCTGAGTTTTCCCATCCATTTCCTTGTAAACAAATGTGCATGAATAACTTCGCAAGTAACATTAGACTGATTTTGGAATCGTTTTGCGCTAGAGGAAAGTGGCCATTGCTAGTCTAAGGGGTTAGGTGATGTCTGCAAAATTAGTTTTATATTAGAAAACTGCCCTGCTAACCCTGATGCATTTCTTTTGGAATTGGATAATGTATGTGCTGTTCGTTTACTGCCAAATTGTACTCCTCTCGCACACCTATGAACCAGGTAATTTTACAATCGCTGAAGTATTATTACAGTAAACAATTAATGCAGAAATTGCTTGTTGCTTGCAGTAGAGGTCAAGGTGTTAACATATTTAAGAAGGTGCTCAGAATTAAGGATACGATTTGTATTCTAGCTCATGTATGGACTGATGCAACAACCACAACATTGAATAATGCTTGGCATAACATAGCCTGCAAGTATATTTGAAGGAGATGATGTATTATCAGTAGAATATCCAGGTTTTCATGTTAGTAATTAACCCTTTTACTGCCATGCCATATCCATCGGTTATAGCCAGAACTGCCACAGTCATTTTGGCAATTTTTCAATACCTTAGTAAAATTGTTAGACATGTTATTTATAAAAATAATTCGACATTTTTATACTTACCTAATTACCGTAGTTTTCGGGCTATAAGATGGACTTTTATCCAGATAAATGACTCCTAAAATCAACCTGCAACTTATTGACTGAAGGTAAGACTACTACTGTATTCAGTACTGACACTCATGAAACCACTGATCCCCAAAACGTAATAATTTGCAATTATTAGCCTCAAAAACATTAAAATATACATTATTTTCGTAATTATTAGTGAACAATTGTTAATATATACAGTAAAACCTTATGCAACATTTATTCTAACGACACATTTTCATTATTGTGCTTTATTACATTTTCGTTCACAGGGAATACAATGTCGGTGCTTTTGCGATGTTAGTCATATGTTTGGTTCCTAATGAGCCCGTTGAATAGAGCGATTTAGGCCATAGAACATTAGAATCCCAATTGGTCATAAAAATTTTATAAATACCTAGGATAATTACTGTTATGTGTATTGAGATCGCAATGGCCACAAGAGTAAAAAGATATGCCTACACTATTAGCTGTAAGCTTCAAGTGATTCAGTACACAAAAATGCATGGAAACCGAGCAGCAGAACGTAATTTTGGTAGATGTCCCACAGAAAGATGATCCGTGTATGAAGAAAACAGGAGGAAAACTGAAGGTGACAGAAATAGAAAAACATAGCCTTCGTAAGCTTAGTACTAAATGGTCACAAGCAGAGGAGAAAGAGAAAAAATGGATAGTAGAACAGAAGTTAGTCATTATTGTATTGCTGAAAATGGTTATGTACGAGGCAAAAAGAGTTGCAGAAGGAAAAGGACTAGTTGAGCATACGAGTACATATCATTATTACATGAGCATTCTATTTATTAGGAATTAAAATCTCATTTTGCACTTAGATTTAAGGAAATACTATTGGTAAGGGATGTCTATACGAGCGATGTGTGCGGCGCACTCTGACAGCATTATTAATAGGACTGCTGAGTGCACACAGGGCACATTCAGCAATACAAGTTTTGAAGCAATTATTTGTTTTAGATCATCCCTATTTCCTTGCACAAGTTTAAGTTTATCTAAAAAGTTATATTTAACTGTTATCGCCCCATAATATTTTCTTTAAATGTTGCCTCATATGGACCATGGCCTTAAATGATGCACGACTTGGCAGAACACCAGGTTTGATAAAAAAATTAAAATTTCCAAACATTTTTATTTTTTCAACAACATAAAAACAAAACAACGTTGTGCAAAGTGACATTATACAGGGTATAGCTGTAATATCATCGAGTTATCAGCTTATGATGCTACATTATTAACATTTTTTTAATTCCTTCAATCATATGCAATTGAAACCAATTCAAAAGTTGTTGTTAGTCTTTCTTTGATAATTTCTTGAAAATATGTAAGCATTTCCTCATTAAAATAATTTTCGTAATGGCTGTCTTCATTGTTGCATAGATCATATGTTAAGAGTTTTAATTTCAAGGCAATTGCAGCTTTGAAAAGAAATGGTTATTCTAGTTTCTTTTGATCTCATAGAATTTTATTTAAACCATAATACTGACTGTTCAAAAATGTTTCACTTCTATTTATATATAATGCCAATTGCTTGTATCTGACTAAGCCCCATTGATTTTGATTTTATCATTCCATGACATCAATGTTGTATTTTACTATAGGAAGTGGTGCAATTTTTGTTACTAAGTCAATTTGATTTTTGCTAAATATCAAATTTTACTTCAGGGAACTAAACATTAAGTTAATGCATGATCTTCCATTGTCATATAAGTTCTGTGTCTGTTATATCACTCTTCTCTTTCATAAGAATAGTTGTTCTTTTATTTGTACAGGATTCCATCATGGACATCCGTATGCCTATTTTCAGAGATGGTAAAATGCTTGGAATATCGTCATATCTTGACAATTTTCCCTTCCCTTTTTACCTCATACTTCGTGACATTAATGCACTACCTGGTGTGCTGAGTGATGCGCTTCGACAGTGGTTTGAGCTTGTGGCAGAGATGGACAAGCAGTAGACTGACTTCAGGAGTGGAATTTTCTTTTGAAAAATATTTTTAGGTTAATAAATTTTTGCAATTATGATACTTTTTTATGTTAAGTAACTTTTGTGCATCTGCAGGAAGTATGATTACAAGGTTCTTGATATATTATTAAAGGTCATTTTTGGCAACATGATTTGTTTAAAGGAGCTTGTAATTTCCAAAGTTGCCCTTTTTCTTGTGAAATTACTGCATTTTCACTCCATAAACAATGTATAAATGTTTATTTTAGTGGTACTGAGTCTTTAAACTCCTGTACATTACTGTTTTTTTTAATTCTTAATTTTTTTAACTCAATAAAGTTATTTAATGCTCCTAAATGTATTTTAATTCAAAAAGGAACTATCAAGCTCATCTTATGGCTGGAAATAAATTCAAAAACAAGCATTAAAAAAATACTTATTTCAAGCATCTCCAATAGCCACAACAACGTTATACAAAACCAGATGTGCATTTCAGCAACAAAGCAGCCATCTTCAGTGGTGATTCACTGAAAATAGATTCTAAAGGAAGATGGCTGCTTTGTAGCCAAAATGTTTTTTATAACCTTGTTGCGACTGTTGGAGATACCTGAGACAAGTATTTTTTTAAATGCTTGTTCTTAAATTAATTTCTTTTGTCAATCTTAGTCATTCATATACATGTTCCATCAGTGTTGTAATCTGTCAATGAATTAACAAGCACCACCATATGTTTTATTTAAATGAAATTGGAAAAAATTTATGGGTCTTCATTTATGTTTTTAATAAATGAGACCACAAGTATTAAATATAATGAAATAAAAATTCCCTCTTGTGTTGTTCAACTTTTACTTTTTTCAGGATGTTTCTTTGTCACAATTTTTGATTTATTGGAAAAATATTAAGAAAATACATTTTAAAATTATATGAAGTTTAGAAGCATCAAAATCTTCAAGTCTTTCTTAAAAACAACACTAGGCTTACATACTAGAGTGCCAGTAAATGATTGCTCATCGTTGTTTTGAAATTTAACCCTCTCCTGGCCCAGTTTAAATATATCAGATCCCTGGATTTTAGCCTAATATTTTACAGAAGGATGTTTAATTTCATGTTTTTGGCAATAACTTGAGAACTGATTTAAGTATCTAAATCAAATTTTCAGAATTCATTTATTATATTTTAACCTTTAAATGCCGGGCATACATGTACAGGAATGCAAAATGTGACCAGCTTGCTGCCGGTTGTACCTGTATGAGAATGCTGTGTATGGAAGTTGCTTACAGATGTTGTTTTCATCATAGAGATGTGAAATTTTGAAGGGTTCATCCTTGAGCCATGCTCTCAAGAATCATTGAGGCAACCATGCCCCTGATTCATCACTAGGGGGTGGGGAGACCTCCCACCAACTGTAAACAGAGATAAGGAAGTGTGGCAGCCCCGCCCTTCTCATTTCACGTGGACAAGGGGGATAGGATGGCGACTAACTACATAAAATTTATGCTTTAAAAGTTTTTTTTCAGTAGTGTAATTTTAGTATGTCTTGAGGTGAAACTTTTTTGTTTGCAATGCATCTTCATTAAAATAAAATAAGTTTATGCCAGAAATGACTTTACAGAATTTCGTGCTATTGCCAACTTTTCAGGAATGTGTCCCTTCCATATTTCAGGAGATCACTGTAATTCTCATTTCTCCTCATTTTTAAAACAATTATTAAATTATCCAACAAATTATATATCATTATATTCATAATTTCTGTTGGAAGGGTTTAGGACTAAATTTGGAGGAGGGGAGATGCAAAAATATTAAAATATGCAAACAAAGCATCACTTCTTGAGTGCTGCCATCTAGAGAGCTCACATGGAAATTCTTGCACAAGTGACGATATCTTCAAAGTTGTGGATTTGTATAGCGGACAAACAGTAGTTTTTAGAGTTAAAGATATAGAAGTTCTTCAGTTAAAAAAACAGAATTTAAAAAATTTATAGATACACATTAAATTTTGTGACTTTGTGATTACAATTAGAATTAATTTAAATTTTAAATACTATAACTAAAAATTATAAATTTAAATCTTAAATAAACTGATAGTTTATTTTTCAAAATACCTACAACATTAAAAAGGGAAAATATTTTTAAATATTCATTTTTTATATAATTTTAAAAAAACACCAAAAATTGAAAAATAAAATACAAGTTGAAAAACTGAAAGCATATAATTAAAACACTGAAAATGGGAAAAAAATGAATTTTTTATTAATTTAATCTTTCAGAAAGCTTTTGAAGCAAAATTGTATTGGCGTGCCACAATAATTTGCATTTAAACACTGTTAAGTGCTTGCCATATAGTACTTTCTTCGAACATTTTAACAAAAAAATCTGATGTGGCCACCACATGACTTTCTCCATACCTGTAATATTCCTAAAAATTCCAAGTAGGTTAAAAGATAATAAATCTTTTAAGGAACTGCGAGAAAATTCGGACAAAGAACTGAAATAAACTCAAACCGTAGCTTTCTGATACTGGATATAGCCAGGAAACTCCAACAATTAAGAAAATGTAATGCATTACTATAGTTAATGTATTCAGGCATCAATTGGTGGAATTTCTTCATAATGTAAAATAAAGAGACTTGTAATTCCACAAATTTTATTCAAGCGACCTAGGTTTTGTTGCAATGCAATTTTACAGAGCGTTACTATGATGTAACTGCGTAAAATTTTTAAACCAATTATTTCAAAAATACTGATGTGACAAGAGTAAACACTCAATTCCGGTTGACTGATTTTACCAAAAACTAATCAGTTCTTTTGCCTTTAACAAAAATGTCAAATATGAAATTTCGCATTGACCTGATTAATAATTTTTGAGTTAGAGCACCCACAAAAAAAACACACAGACATCATCGAGAAAATGGTCAAAACATGTTCAGGGGACCTCAAAACGTATTTTCGTTGAAATCTCAAAATCAATTTTTTTCATTAAAACAATACTTTCCCCTATACGTGTATAAATGGAGAAAGTAAAAAGGAATTTGGCCCATCATATAAATTGAGTAATTTTCTCCTCCTAAAGTTCCTAATCATTATGGTTCCCAAAAATGTCATGAGTGGGCGCCAACATTCATTTTATGGGATACAAAGGACAATGTTGTAAAAAATCTCGGAATGCATAGATTTTTGCTCAAATATGCTGCATGTGGAACTCAATGAAAAATTGCAACGACTTGTGAACTGAAAGAAACTACCAAAATGTTTCACACGATAGAATTATTGGAATATGAGACTAAACTGAGACAGTCAACCAGACCACAGCGTTTTTCTCGCTGGGCCCTGGTGTAACTGTAGTTATCGTCTGCAAAATCAGATGTTTATCATAATAATATATTCTTTCCCTTTTTTATTCGTTGTGTTGATTATGTAATGTTTTTATATTTCACTTCAAGCTAGTTGAATCATAGAGCCATATGGTGAATTTTAACAATTATCTCATTTATATTTTTTCCCTTTTATTCTTGCATACAATTCACATCCTCATTGTTGAGAAAAACATTTGGCGAATATGCAAGTAAATACAGTATATTTCCAAAATTATTAAACTCATATGCTTTTCAACCAATAATTAACTTTATGTTGTTTTTTAACCACTGATGAATCTCATGTCCTTATCCAAACAAATGTTTTATGAGTAAAAAGTTTTTAAGCTGGAAAATGGCCTTATTTTTAGGAATGTGCATTATACATTGGTTCATCTTATTTACAAAAAATATGGTATGTATGTTTTAGATGCTTTTGTTCTCAAAAAAATTTTTTTTACCTCGACTGTCTGTGGCTCTTGGGACTTCATGGTTTTACAAACTCATAGTATATCGTGTATCATGGTGCATAACTCAACTTTTAATATGGTCATGCCAGGGCAATCGTCTAGTAGGTCGCTGCTGTTATTCCAGTACAAAGGATCAATCTTTGGCTTCCTTCCCTCGCAGTGGGGTGGCTGATTGTTATGGAAGGGGAGATAGTTAAAGAGAGGTAACTCAGCAGTGGATTGCCCTATAATCCTATAGCCAATAAACTTGTATTAAAAACAAGATTGACATAGCACTTAACTTTATAAGGCATATGATTCAATTTAGAAAATAATAAATTTAGTGACTTTTTTTAGCATTTCATTATACAAACCTTGGCAATCCTGTTTCCAATATGATTATTTTTGTGGTGTATTTCATAATTAACATCGAAATGGTTAAGAAAGGTCTTAAAAATTGATATGCACTATGGGGTTTTCAAAGCACGAATGATTATGTCAATCCAGGTACTTTGTCCAATTTGTTAGTTTAGAGAGCTGTACTAAGCCCTTGAACAGACTTATGGAGCTTGAAAGCAGCAGGTTGCCAACCTCTGACCTAAAGTTAGTACTCTTGCTACTAAACAAATGGAAAATATTTTCTGCCTGTCCATACACTCGTGTAACCAGTGAAGTCTGGACTAGAAGCATTTGGATATGAAAAAGTTAGTGCAATGATTTTTTAGTTTTGTACTTATAAGGGGGAAGGTAATCCTTATGGATGAGCATCTGTAAAACATGCACATTTTAGTTAGTCGTCCAAAAGAGAAATATTTGGAAGATTTTAGGTTGCACAGTTTACTGGGGTGGATATAGTATTTCCCATAAATGCTTCTGGGCAATGAGTTTTAAAATTAACATGAGTTTGGATTTAAGTTGCCACTTATTACTCAGTTACATTTTTTTCGGTGATTTATATTGTTTCTGATTGGATTAAAAATTATTTAATGACTATACATTGTTATGAGGACAAGATGATATTATAAAAGTGGAATCAGCATCTGTTAGTCACATTGGAGTGCATGTTTAATATACTAAATTGATGTCCATAATTAAAATTCTAAGCCTATTGAAAATAATTACACTTATAAAATCAAGCTCCATAGTCTAATAAATATATCATCAGCGTGTTGTCATATGCAAATTTCATCTCGCCCGCCTAACTACTTATTTATGCAGTCGAATATTGTATACACTATCGAGATCGATGGTAACATGCCGGTGCGATAGTCTCGTATGTCTCGTAGTTCACGAGAGTTTCCTTCGTAAAGTGTTCCGGCTGGTGTTAACCTCGTGGCAAAATGGGTAAGAAAGAATATCTGTCGTATTACGATAAATTCGCAATTTGATTCTTCTTAAGGTTGCAAAAATGTTTTTATTTTAATCTCTTGAATTTTTTCATATACTCGACTACGCCAAAGCACTGTATTTGCAATTACACCCATGTGGTGGAATGAGTTGTCGCGTGGTTGCTATGGCTGCTTATGGAAAAATTGCAGTTATCTAATTTCCTTTTTTAAAGTGATAGTTTGTAAACTAGGGAAATAATTTTTATAGGTAAGCCCCGTGGTTTAAGGACTGCGAGAAAACATGTAAACCATCGTCGCGAGCAAAGGTGGGCCGATAAAGATTACAAGAAAGCGCATTTAGGTTCACGATGGAAGGCTAACCCATTTGCAGGTGCCTCTCATGCCAAAGGAATCGTCCTTGAGAAAGTGTAAGTAAGATTTTCGATGTGAAGTAATTTTGTAAGTATAAAATTTAATAGGGTAATTTATTGTACATAATTTATTTTTCGAACAGCGGTGTTGAGGCCAAACAGCCTAATTCTGCTATTCGTAAGTGTGTTAGGGTACAACTTATCAAGAACGGTAAAAAGATTACAGCATTCGTGCCCAGAGACGGTTCTCTAAACTCGATTGAAGAGAACGACGAGGTCCTAGTGGCAGGTTTTGGACGTAAGGGTCACGCTGTGGGTGATATCCCAGGTAAGTTTCATTAGTTCCTCTGCCCATAAAAAGAAACAACAGCCCAATTCATAATGCCATATTATGTTGATTCAAAATTGAATATGTTGGTTTGACAAGAGTGTTGACTGTAATGTATTTACATGTGCCTTCAGCAGTTTGGCAGTTACCTTCCTCGCCAAATTGTGTATTTAGTCCTATTTAGTTGGTAATAATTGCATGATACAGATGGAAATCTTGGCATACTAATCAAATATGCAACTACTCCCACTACAAGTTTTATGGAATTAATTAATTAATAAATCACTCACCGCACCAAGAGGTGTAAGTTTTACTGCGCTATATTCGATCATTTGGGTCCGTAACTGGGATTTGTTGACTCGTTCTGTCTTAGGACGATTTAATTTGAACCTATAGATCCCAAAATTCGAGAGGAGTACGGTTTCGCCGTAATTTTAGTATTGTGAAAACGTTATTCATGGTTTTTATTCGAAAAATATTAGTTTGTAGGCAATATTTTTCATACTTATAAATTGAAACTGGTAGATCAGGGGTGACCTACTTTTTTACTTTCTCCATACGTAGTACATATAGGGGAAAGTATTATTTTGATCTAACTCAAGAACTATTAATCAGGTCAACGCGAAATTTTATATTTGACATTTTTGTTAAAGGCAAAAGAACTGATTAGTTTTTGGTAAAAATCGGTCAACCGGAAGTGGGTGTTTACTCTTGTCACTTATCAGTATTTCTGAAATATTTGGTTTAAACATTCTACGCATAGTAACGCTCCTTTTTATTTTCTTAATTGTTGGAGTTTCCTGGCTATATCCAGTATCAGAAAGCTACGGTTTGAGTTTATTTCAGTTCTTTGTCCGAATTTTCTCGCAGTTCCTTAAAAGATTTATTATCTTTTAACCTACTTGGAATTTTTAGGAATATTACAGGTATGGAGAAAGTCATGTGGTGGCCACATCAGATTTTTTTGTTAAAATGTTCGAAGAAAGTACTATATGGCAAGCACTTAACAGTGTTTAAATGCAAATTATTGTGGCACGCCAATACAATTTTGCTTCAAAAGCTTTCTGAAAGATTAAATTAATAAAAAAATTATTTTTTTCCCATTTTCAGTGTTTTAATTATATGCTTTCAGTTTTTCAACTTGTATTTTATTTTTCAATTTTTGGTGTTTTTTAAAAATTATATAAAAAATGAATATTTAAAAATATTTTCCCTTTTTAATGTTGTAGGTATTTTGAAAAATAAACTATCAGTTTATTTAAGATTTAAATTTATAATTTTTAGTTATAGTATTTAAAATTTAAATTAATTCTAATTGCAATCACAAAGTCACAAAATTTAATGTGTATCTATAAATTTTTGAAATTCTGTTTTTCAACTTAAGAACTTGTATAGCAACATCTATAACTCTGAAAACTATTGTTTGTCTACTATACAAATCCAATTGACGCTTAGGCGGCTCTCCCACTGGCGCAACTGGTTTCGTGAAACGTCATATGCAATTAGTCATATGAAACTAGTCGTACTGACGTTTGCACATCAAAGCGACCAAGAAATTTCAGTTTCAAGCATTTTATCGAATGAGTGGGGAAAGTTTCGCTGAACTAGTTTGGTTAGTTCGCCCATTGATAACTAAGAAAGACGCCAATTTTTGTCAGGGTGTAGGAGTTGAAGAGAGACTATTAATAACTCAGGTAAACGAACCTCACTAATGCAATGCGACTGAAGTTGACAAGAAACCGGCGCAGCCAATCGCGTGCAACTGTAGTTGCACAGATTGGCGGATTCATAGTTTCAATCGCGCCAGTGGGAGAGTTCCTATAACATGTACTGGAGCAATTGCAAACTAAAATGATCGCATGTTGCATACGACCAGTTTCATGAAACCAGTTGCACCAGTGGGAGGGCTGCCTTAGTTACGTCTTAGTAACGTTCTTTTTTATTTTCTTAATTGTTGGAGTTTTGCGGTTATATCCAATAACAGAAGGCTATCGTTTGAGTTTATTTCTGTTCTTTGTCAAGTCTTAAATTTTCTCACAGTTTCTTAAAATATTTATTATTATGCCTATTATTAGCCTATTTGGATTTTTTTAGAAATATTACAGGTATGGAGAAAGTCATGTGGTGACCACATCAGATTTTTACAAGATGGGCTGAATTCCTAATAATGGGCTGAGTTCAAGTTTATATAGGAATTTACTTAAGAGATTGCTTTTATTATGAATGAAAAATATAGTCAACATATTTGTGTGGGTTAAAACTTCACCTGAAAGGTTTTATACACAGTTATAATTAAAGAATGTAAACTTATCTGTAATAATTATCAAATTCTTTTTCCATCAAAGCTTTGTAGACTATAAAATGCTCTGGCAGGTCTTATAAGCACCTTATATTGTGTATCCTCGAATTAGCTGGTTTTTCGTTCCATCAGAAAACATTACTTTTAAGGGAAAAATAGGCATATTTCAAGTTAATAATTTGTGCGACATCACTTTCTCCATGATATGTGGTTCAAGAGCTGTGAGTGGATGGAACCGCTGTTTTTATGAAACAATTTTTGTTGTGATTGAGAATACTAATGAACTTGAGTAATCTAAAATGAGATGTCAAATATTAATGTTGATGTAATTTCTCATATTTAATTTTATTGTTGCAGGTGTGCGATTCAAGGTTGTCAAGGTGGCCAATGTATCCCTCCTTGCCCTCTACAAAGAGAAGAAAGAAAGACCACGTTCTTAATTTTTTTATTCAGATGTGTAAAATTTAATAAACTGTAAAAGAGAGGCTGACTGTTTCAATTAAACCCTTACGTTCTGCCCGAGAAACTTGTAATTATGACTTGTGTATATTTTTAGATGCAGAATTTTAGACAGGATGATGCTGACTGCGTCCTTGGTTGTGTTTTGATGATCCATTTTAAAAGATGAGTGCCTTAGCAAGCCGGTTATTAGTTTGTCTGAATTTCTCAGATGGTTGTATTAGTGATACTTGAGGCAAAACTTCTAATGTTCAAGCATTGGCAGATTTGGTTTTATCGCCGTAATTATAATTAAAAATTGGAAATTACACATTAAAATTCACCAATTGGTTTTTCATCAAAATGGGCTGTGTAAAAAGCTCTTGTAGGCCAGATAAATGCTGTAAGTTATTAGCAAGATCCAGGTTTTTAGGAGTTGTATTTCATGGATTAGACTGGTAAGATTTTATTCAATGTCAACTTATATAAACTGAAAAATTACAAGAGGAAATTTTGATTTGAGGTGGCATGCCTTGATGTTCATAATTGTTTTGGGGCCTGCATAAGAATACAGCATTAATTATCTCTAGAATGTAATATTTAATGATTACCATATGAGAATTCTTGCTACAGGCTCCAGATGATGATTGTTATTATACTCATCCTGAACTACATTATCCTAAATACTTCTGGCTATTGAGAAATGAAGCTGTGCGAGTAAAAAGAGTGAGATAATTTGTGTTGAAAATGAAATTTGGAGACAGAAGGGGAATAAATAACTCCTGAACCTAATCCAAGTGAGCAATCACACGAGAATGAGGGAAAAATAGAGGAAAAAATTATATTTATACTTACTCGCTAGATACTTTGAGAGCTAAGCTCTCATCTTCAGTAGCTGAAGTTGTGTGGGTTGTTTTGATTTTGTCTTGTGTATGTATACGTTCCGGGTGAAAGTTAAAGGAGGTGGGAGAATTCCTAAAGGTCAACGTGTAGAGGGGTAAGAGATTGGCCCGTAGTCGTTATTCATTACCGTGTCTTGGTATTTGTTTATGAAAATGCTCTCGTAAGCATCTAGTTTCCAGTCAGTTTGTATTGATTTTATAGGAGCCATGTTTTCAATTTTAATAGGATGATTTTTTGTAATATGCAAGGTGTTCTTTGAACCTAGTTTCTAGCTTTCATTTAGTTTGACATATGTAAACTTGCTCTGTTTGAGCAAGTGATTTTGTAAATGACTGGAAACTAGATGCTTATGAGAGCATTTTCATAAGTACCAGGTTATAATGCTTATTATTATTATCTTTTTTTGTTTGGGAGTTATGATATTAACATGGATTTAGGGCAATTAAGCAAAATTCTTGGCATGTAACGCCCTTGTAGGTTACTGGGAGATTTAAATGTATGCCAGAGGTTGGCAAGCTTTTCCGGGCCAAATTTGCAGTTGCGAATGCTTCAGAGGGCTGCATTGGAAGTCGTGAGTGTTGGCGAGCTGGATGAATGTTTACTTTGGAAGTTACCTAGAGATTCTATGGCCTCATTAGTGAAAATCAAGGCAGCTACATTGTTAGTTATTTTCAGTGGCATGACAATGAAGATGCTTAAGGGTTTATTTTGTTCATCTAAAACGTAGTTGTGTATATGTGAAACAATGCTAAAATTAATTCTCTCCAAGAGAAGTTTTTGGAAGATTTCAGAATTTGCATAGATAATAAAATTGCAAGTCTGATTTAAAGTCATTAAATATATTATGGGATGGATCTTGTTCAAGTTCAAGATGTCTTTATTTCTGATAGGCATATAATACATTTTACAATAGAAATTTTTACATAGGCATAGGCCTATGTTGAAAGATCCCTGCTAATGGCCTCTTCAGGGTTGGTGCTTTTATCATATTTTCTTTATTTTAATTTTACCAATTGGTAGTTCGTCTCATTGTTTTCTCCAGGGGTTGCATTTGCCCTAAGATGGAAGAAAAACCTGGCAAAACCTTCCGTGGCCTAAATTATATAGGTAATAAATAATAGAAAAGCAGATAGAAGAATAACAATAAATAAATAAACAAAATATAAATAACAGTAAAACAATGAACCAATTTCAACATATAAGTACTTAACATAGTGTATTTATCTTTGTATATAATATATTATTTGAAAAATAGATGTTTGCCAGGACCGGCTCAAGGTGTATTGGCGCCCCTCTCAACCAACATTTTTCATTGCTATTATAAAAAATTCATTATATCATCTAATGTAATAGTTATTAATTTTTAATTAATATTTTAAAGTTCACCGTTCACTACAATGAGATAAATATTACGATAAAGATTAAAGCTAAAATGGTACAATGAGCCACTTCCGAGAGGTTGGTGAAAAAATTGCGAGTAGAATCGTATGAATTTGTATGTAAATTCTATATGACAAAGTCGGTATTGTTAGATTGGCACTTACCAGTATTATGTGACTGCTCAACACTTAGTTGCAAGAGCTGAAAGTTTTACGGACACCCGAACAAACCTCTGCGACTGCCATCCTTGACGGTCGCCATGGCACCCGCAGGCACCACGTTGGGAAGCCCTGGGCTAGAGGTTCTCGGGTACGACAAAGGCTAGTTAGTCAGATTGCCTCTGATTCGATCGTACCCGGTCACCGTGTTAGCTAGCAAATTGCGATCTTCTGCTTTCCCACCAAGGCTGTCCGACTTACCCAGCGCATTGTCGCATGCGATATATTACTTCTTTTATCAACATTTACTCACCCAATCACTGCACACATGGTGAGGAATACTCTGTCTTGGGGATTGCGATGGGCGCGTAAACTGCCCGAACGTTATACACTAGGGTGGGCCGAAAAAATCGAATTTTACCGGACGGAATTCGGCGTATGCGCAAATGTTGCTTATTGATATAAGTATTATCCATGCAAAATGTTTTCGAAATTGAATAATATTTAACCCTGCCGCCAGAGCACTAAATTTTAAAATTTTACGAAAATTCAGGCTGAATCTAGAAAGAAATGCCTGTGGAGAACCAGATATTTCGAGCTAGGATATCCTACTAAGTGCAAAGAATACCTTAGTCCATCCACGTTAACGTCATAAAATATTATATTTTTAAAATAAAATGTCTGTTGAGTTGAGCCAATATCTACTATTGGGAGTATAGGCAACCCGCGCAGCAGCCGAAACTAACCTGCTATATGGGACAATGCGCGGAATTTTCCGATTTTGAGACCTCAGACGCTGGAAACTTACCTTTTTTAATGGAAATGTCCTCGTAAAGGTTCCAACCCATCTTCCACAACAAAAAGCCGTAATCACGATCCGAGAAATTAAATATTTCTTAAAATTACGAGTTTTTTTCCAAAATATTTTCAGCCCTCCGCTGATTTACCGCATTTTAATGAAAAAATACGCGCAGGAGAATCTTAAGAATTGATTCTATAATGTTGATGTAGAGTTATCCCTTGAGCAGCTCTTTGCTATGAGAAACTACTCGGAACTCACCACAAGGAGGTGGCTGCAAGTGGAGTCCCACCCGTGACCCCCCAACCACCCTACCATGTGGTACGAAAAAGTTGAGATCAAGATGTTTTACAGAACTTGATATTGCGTTTTAAATTCAAATTTGGGTTGAACCTGGCGGTCTCTTAGGCATGAATTCATTCATTCATATCTTCTTTCAGGGCTGCATACGCATTTAGAAGCCACCGATATTAATTGCACTATCCTCTCCACAGCTTGTGTGTGGCAAGGGAACGGCGGAACTTCAAATACTCCCCCCTCCTCTACTAGAGCACGCAAATCTTCTGTGATGCCTGCAGTGAGAGTTTGCTCGATAACGTCGATGTTATGCCAGTCAATTAAATTCACGTAGTCTTCTGCGTTGAAATTTAATGATGGAACTTAGAATTTTCTAACCTCTTAATAGGTCCAGGGCAGTGGCACGGACCATTCTCCGTTCATCGTTTAACATGGTTAGGAGAATATTTTCCGGGTGGGCAAAATATGCATTTCTTTGAATAACTTCATAAAGGCGAGATTTGAAGTTATGCTCCAGGTATTGCATGGACTGTATCATCTCCGTGATCTGCTTTGGGCCTTCCGTGCATAGCGGTCTTGACTTTATTTTAAACCACATTGGCACATACACCTTTATGACGAACTTTGCCAGCGTCTTGAGATTTTCTGAAGGATCCTCCGTAGAAATATACAGTCGGAGGATGCGATTTGCAATCGTCGTCCACCTTAGAATGCACCGTCTTTCCCGGGCTTCTCATGGCAAGCCTTTCGGGACACTCTTCTTGTGATCGCCTGAGCAATATCGTACAGATACTTCTGATCGCAGCTCAAATCTTCTTTATCGATGCACGGAAAGCAAATTCCACTACAGGCATATTTTCACAGGAACTCAACGCGTGACCAATTGGGAGTAGTAGGGAAAAGCGGGTTCTGGCACAGTCCGCCATCTTGGATTGCAGCCGCCATCTTGGATTTATGACGTCACATCCGGTCACGTGACCAACCTGTGGCGCCACCACTCGGAGAAAGTTGGAACTAAGAACAAGTGCCGTTCGAAAAGCAATGTTGTCAAGTGAGTTTCGATATATCGAACAGATCGGTGTTGCCAAAAACAAATGAATCGCACATGCGCCCTCGAGCCGATAATTTGAAAAGTGTAAATTTAAACGGATGCGTACAATTGAATTGGGTGGGAGCATTGTGGTTGAAAATATTTAACGAATGAAATAAGAAAAGAGCAACTTTTTTTATATCGAGGCTGCAGGCCCAAGGTTTGAATCACTGTTCGGACACTTTGAGATAAATTAACACGAAAAAGTGTGACAGAAATAGGAGTGAAATAAAAACATTGGTATAGGTTAACTCAAATATTTATTGACATTTGTTTACAATTTTCAATCACATTCTGTTCTTTTAAATAATGGACACCCTCTCGTAAATTTGTCGTGCTCTTCTTTAGGATCGTCACCTTTTTCCCATGAATATATGCTCACACCACATTTACAGCATACGGTGACGTCCTCATAACCAGTAAAAATAAATCCTATATTAGCCATTTTGGTAATATTTAAAAATACCCTTTTTTTGGGAAAATCGTTAAACGTTATAAATCTATCATGTTCCCTATCTAAATTAACATTGCTCTGAAACCATTTCGTTAGTGATTCTAACAAATATTTATTTATATTTTTTTTATTACTCAACATTTATTATTAAACATCTTTTTTAACAAACTGAATTTCTCCTTTCCAGAATATATTCTTATATCTCTTCGTCGCATATATCGTTATATCTTTTCGATGGGAATTTTCTTTATTCGTTGAGTTTCCGAGGTGGTGGTATTTAATCGAGTTAAAATTTTTCCGATTGGTAACAGGTATGGGGTGATTTGAAATTAATGAAAATGAAACAACATTGAAAGGGTTGAGTAATTTTATTGAGACATGTTAATAACGAGTTCATTTTTAATTACTTTTAGAATTAAATTTCTTTTAACATTAGAATTGTTATAAAATTGTATTTCATCATGAGTTAAAATGTTGTATTTGTTAGGTAGGAAAATCTTTTTTTTTAAATCCCAGTCTTTATCTGATGTTATTACTGCCACCAACGCCTCCCCATATTTAGTTTTTATTTTCTGAAATTCTTCTATGTTATATACGATATCCTCTTCTAATGTTTCTTTTTTATAAATGTGATTGTTTCATTTTTCATTAGAAGTTTCGTTGCAATTGCTTCCATCTAAAAAGGAAAAAGCTTGATGAGTCAATGAGTTTTTTAATATCAACAGAGCCTAATGAACTTTAAGCACTTACGTAAACTCTGAAGACATTTATCTTTACAGCGAAATACATATAATTCTTTTTCCATTCAAGCTAGACATAATTTAGACAAATATAACGACTCACTGTAATATTCGGAGAGTGGCGGCGGCAGTAGTAGAGACGGTGAAGGTTATGAGGATTAGTCTAAAAAAGAGACCATTCATGAGCATAATGTCAAAGCTTTCTCAGAGTGAGAAGTGATTAAAAAGTTATAAATAAATGAATACTATGCTTACTGAATATCTGTTGTAGCCTAGGCAGCGGAGACGGTGGCGTAGACGGTGGCGGAGACGGTGACGGTAATGGTGGTGGTTGCGGAGTTGAAAGTGTTCTAAAGAAAATAGACCATCCGCGAGAATAAAGTCAAAGCTTTCTCAGAGGGAGAAGTGATTAAAAAAATATAAAAGAAATGAATGTTATGCTTACCGAATATCTGCAGCTGTTGGTGCTCTTACTCGTAGTCGAAGAGGAGTAATTTTCTACGATTATCGCGCTGCTTATATACTGAAATTGTTAGTGTATACGATACAGGAAGAGGCGAATAACCTACATACCTTGGTAAAGTCGCTTGACCTGGTTCAAGCGACTAGGAGTGGAGGGACAGAAAGCAGGTTAAGAATAATTTATCTACCATAGCCCGCATGACACAATTAAAGCGCGTAAGTGTGAGGGGAGGAAGTACGTGAATAATATATTTATCGTACCACGTACGACCTGCCTCAATCGCTTGGGTGTTGTGTAGGGAAAGTAGGTTAAAAAAAATCTACATGCCATAGCACGTATGACACACCTAAAGAGATTATGAGTGGCGGATGACCCGCCTAAAGCGCATGTGTATGTGGGTAGCATTTCACCACGTATGACCTACCTTAAATGCTGAGGTGTTGGGGTAGGAAGGCGACGTCTTATTGCGATGTATAGACCTTACACCACTATAAATACGGTGCAGAGAATACGAGAAGTCATCGGTTATTGTTCAACATTCCACGACCAACGTCAGCACGCTGATTTCAAGAGCCGTTTCCCCGAGAGGTCAACGTTAAAGAATACGGCAGCTTTTTTGATTCTGGTAAGTTGAAATAATTATAATGTTAACGATAAATCGAAGAATACTAGTCGCACAGATTGTCTCTGCGACACTTACCAAAATATTCTAATGGGATGTTTCATATGGAAACCCCCTTAAAAAATTAACGGATTCGGTTTAAATTCATATTATTTGAAAAACCTTAAATAATGGTACATATAACCGAATCTCATCAAAATCCGCCGGAAAAATACCCCAAAAGAGGTCCTGTAATGTTTCAATATTACACGGCGGTCATAAGCTTTAAAGAGGTACTCCTCTGACTTCTTAGCTCCACCCATCCCCCGCCCTATCATAACCTAGTAAATCCGCCCCACCATTTTGTAGGAGGAGCATGTTAACCCCGCCCGCTATGCAGGATCGCCATTTTGTACGTGCATGTTAACTCCGTCTAATACTTGAGAAACGAGGTCACAGACGCGGAAGACAAGACGCGTAAAAAAACATCGCGATTGTATTGCAGGTAAGTAAACCTTCAGGGGCAAATTTTGGTTTTCCTAATTAGGACCATTATACCTTTAGAACGGTTCTTTGGGCGCCCTCCTACTCAGTAGGAGGGCGTTTTTTTCGGGTTATTTTCATCGTAGGACCCACCGTTTTCGAGATTTTTGGCAAAATCCGAAATTTTCGAACAATTTTGTTAATATCTCCGTTATTTGAAGAGATATTGGAATGGTGTAAATGCAAAGTTTGTTCATATTACAATTGCGCTTCCAATAAAAGAAATAGCTTATTTAAAAAGTTGAAAGATTTCGAGATATTTTAGAAAAACTCCTTAATATTTAGTCAAGTCGCCAATTATTGGTGACTTATCAATCAACGTGAAGACGTTTCTTTCAAGAAACGCTTCACCGAGACTATAGTGTAGCATTTTCTGGAAAATACTATATTGAAAAATAGAGGATAAATATTTCAATGTCTATATGTAATTTGTACTATATCGACTTGAATACAGAACGTAGGAAAATAGCCACGAATGAATTTGAAAAGGATTTTTATAAACTAATGAATAACGCGGTCTTTGGCAAAACTATGGAGAACGTTCGCAAGAGAATAAATTTGGAATTGGTTTCCAACGAAAAGAGGTTGAGTAAATTAATTTCCAAATCCACTTTCCTCGATCGAACGGTCTTTAATGAAAATTTAGTCGCAGTCCATATGAGAAAATCCATAGTTAAAATGGATAAACCTATTTATATAGGTTTATGTGTTCTAGATTTAAGCAAAACTTTAATGTATGACTTCCATTACAGGAGAATGAAACCTAAATATGGTGACCGCTTGAAGCTATGCTACATGGACACTGACAGTTTCATATATGAAATAAAGACCGATGACTTTTACGAAGACATATCGACCGAATTAGACTTTTACGATACCTCCAACTTTTCAAAGGATCATCGATGCTATTCAAACAAAAACAAAAAAGTTATCGGAAAAATGAAGGACGAATGTGATGGGCGTATTGTTACACACTTTGTAGGATTGAGAAGCAAACTTTATTCCTATAGGATAAAAGGGGAGAAAGATAAAAAGAAGGCAAAAGGGATCACTAAAGCCGTAATTAATAAAAGCTTAAGTTTCGATGATTATGTAAATTGTTTAAGAGAAAACTCGACAGGATTTAGGAAGATGATGGTCATAAGAAGTACGAAACATGAATTATTCACCGTAGAGATGAATAAAGTAGCGTTGAATGCTATGGACGATAAGCGTTACATATGCGACGATGGTATAAACACGTTTGCCTGGGGACATCTCAAAATTCCAAATTTAAAGAGGACGTGGGATAAAGCCTTTGAATCTGAAGGCGACACTTGAATAAAAGTTACAATTTCGGGAAATTTGCTCAGTTAGGGTTATGTCGTTGAGGTGGAAACATCCATTTACCTGTATTTGTGCCGGTCCTAGTTGTTGTGGAAAAACAACTTTTGTGTTGAGGTTTTTAGAAAATTTACAACATTTGGTAGAAGGTGATATAGATCGTATAATTTGGTGCTGCAGCCCCGGTAGTGAGCCTGATATTGAGGGAATAGAGTTTGAAAATCAAATTCCCTCATTCGATAACCCGAAAAGAATACCGACTCTATATGTCATCGATGATTTGATGCATGAAGCATATACTAAGCAAGTTTGCGAATTATTCACGAGAGGTTCACACCATAGTAGTATCTCTGTAATACTCATAACTCAAAACGTGTTCTATCAGAGTCCTCAATCGAGAAACATATCTCTAAATTCCAAGTACATCGTCGCTTTTCGCAACCCTCGCGATAGACTTCAGTTTGGTCATTTAGCGAGGCAGGTGTATCCGGAGCAATCGTCCGAGTTGGTGAGGATATATAAGGAGGTGACATCAGAACCGTACAGTTATTTGGTCCTAGATCTTTCACAAGAGACGGACGATCGTTTGAGATTCAGTACATGTATATTTCCAGATGAGATTACCACCGTATATGCGCCATCACATCTGATCGATGATGAAAAGGTTGAGATCTAACAAGCATTTGCTACACGTCTTGAAAAACGCCAAACCTAAATTGCGTAACGCGATTTTGAAAAACGTAGACGAAGAGGTAATCAAAGTCTTGTGCGAGTGCTGCTTGAACACTTTGAACGGGAATCATAAAATAAGCCCTGCCTTAAAGAAAAATCTAAGGAAGCATTGTAAAACGCTAAGAGCGCTCGGCGATAAGAAAGGGTCCTTGAAACAGAAGCGGGCATTATTGATTCAGAAAGGTGGTTTCCTTCCAATGCTCATCGGTTCCATTCTCAGCGGAATTATAGGCAGTCTGATAAACAAATGAGTCTCAAAAAGATGTTACTCATCGACCCAGAAGTTCTCGACAGAGAAAGATCAAAAGCACGAATATCTAAATTAGACGAAGAAATGCAAAAGGTCTTAAACAGGAAAGATCTGAGCGATGTAGATAAATGGCACCTATACAAACGTGCGTTGGATACTTATTTAAGCGTTGCGGCAGAGGAGAGAAAGCCCATTAGTATTCCGATCGTGAAAGAAAAAAGAGTTAGGAGGCAGGCGGTGAAGAGACCCCCCGGTAAGACCTTGGAATCTCTAACTAAGCGCATAAAATTAGATAGTGTTGCGTTAGATAAATCATGGGAAGGTATGATGGAGAGATTAAACCGCGCAGAGGCGTTAAGCGAAAAAATAACATCAAAGCGGGGAAGAAGCTTACCGCGTCGGGGATCTCGGGTTCGAAAACCAAAGACGCCGTGGACCCCGATAAAGTAATCGAAAGTATTTACGGTGATCCTGCAAATCCTGCGGGTTTTTCCACTGCGGATAAATTGTGGAAAGCTTTGAATAAAAAGATATCGAAAAGTAAAGTTCAAAATTGGCTGGATTCGCAGGATGCGTATACGTTGCATAGACCGTTACGAAAACGTTTTCAAAGAAACTTTTACGACGTTTCGTACATTGACGAAACGTGGCAATGCGATTTGAACGATATGCGAAATTTGAAAAAATACAATAAGGGATATGTATATATTTTGACCGTAATCGATTTGTTCTCTAAATATGCGTGGGCACTTCCGCTAAAAAGTAAAACTGGGGAAGACATCGTGGAGGCATTCAGGTTAATATTTAAGCAGAGCGGTAGAAAACCGTTAAAATTGCAAAGCGATAAGGGTACCGAATTCAAGAATAGAAAATTTCAAGAATTTCTAACAAGGGAAAATATAAAGTTTTATTACACACACAATCCGGATGTTAAAGCTTCGGTTGTGGAAAGATTTAATAGAACCCTAAAGACTAAAATGTACAAATATTTCACCAAATATTCCACTTACGATTTTGTGAGCGTCTTACCGAAACTTATGAAGGGATATAACGATGGCGTTCATTCTACCATCGGAATAGCTCCTTCCCGAGTAAACGACTCAAATGCATTCGAGGTGGGGAAAAGACTGGTCGAGACACGTCTCGGAGAGGGGAAAAAAAAGAGAAAGCCGAGATTTACCGCGGGAGATTACGTAAGAATCAGCAAAGAGAGAATGCCGTTCGCTAAAGGATATACGCCAAACTATACGACCGAAGTTTTTAAAATTAAATCTATCGTTACGGGGAACATTGTTCCTACGTACGAGTTGGAAGATATGAACGGAGAGAGTATCGAAGGATACTTTTACGAACCAGAACTAAAGAGAACAATCGTATCCGAGGTCACCGAGTTTAAAATAGATAAAATATTGAGGCGTAGAGGAAAAGGTCGCAGTCTCGAATATTTCGTCAAGTGGAAAGGATATTCGGATTCCTTTAATTCTTGGATTAAGGCTTCGACGGTAAAACGTTTAAAATGAACGAGTTCTATCTCACCCTCCTTAGCGATAGCTCTCGCGAGTATTTCGAAGATAATACAATTGCTCATTTTTGGACGAAATTATCTCAACGAGTGGATTTAGGAAACGGAGAATGGAGAGTGGGTTTGGCCGAATTTTCGCATCCAAGGATTCGTGATAACAGGATCCACAGGGAGGAAATGAATAGGGATAGACGACAGGTCAATATCGAAATGGATGATAGTACACCGATCACGATAGCTCCAGGAACTTATAAATCTATGAAACATATGCTAGACTCGTTACCTACTGAGAAAAGAAAACGCGCTTTAGATGTATTGAAGGAACATATTACTTGTCCTAAAGATAAAGTTCATATTGAGATTCCC
The DNA here is from genome assembly GCA_028673005.1 of Tanypteryx hageni. Lineage (NCBI taxonomy): Eukaryota > Metazoa > Arthropoda > Insecta > Odonata > Petaluridae > Tanypteryx > Tanypteryx hageni. The sequence goes on from CM054116.1 coordinate 100,541,920, forward strand.
GGTGATTTACCAGTTACGATCCATCACGGAACTTACAACTCGTTAGAGGATATGTTACGATCGCTATCGGCTGATGAGAAAAGAAATTTGCTGAAATGTGATGAAAATGACTCGGATAAGTTATTGGATTTAGTCTTAGAATCGAAATCAATGATGAATGTTGAATTAAATGCAAGGTGGTCTTTAGGAACGAAGGTGATTAAGGAGATGGATAAATTAATAGGCGTCTATGTTGAAATTCCACCAGATTCATTGCTTATTGCACCTCCTGCGGGAAAATACGAATCTTTGTTGCAATATATCATCAGTATGAATTCCGAAGATTTGAATGCTCGTTTTGACGATATTTTTTTGCAACTCGTATATTTTCTCTACAAATGCGTCGACATACCTGAAGATGTGAAAAATTTAGAAAAATTTGCTAATGTACGCATCGAAATACCAGAGAATTCACCGATTAGATCATCTCCTGGCACTTACGGTTCTGCTGTTGAATTAATATCTTCGGTTTTAGAACCGAAGAAATCGGGTGAAATCGATTTCGGTGAAAGGATGATAAAAGCTATGGATAAACTCGTAAGTTTCCACGTCGAAATATTACCGAATGGTTTGGGTGTGGATTTTCCCCCAGGATCTTACGGGTCTCTGGAGGAATTTTTGCGAGTATTATATGAGGTCCGTGAAAAAAAGGATTTTTTGGGTAGCGAAGCGAAAGTCGGTGTAAGAGAAATGATGGAGAAAATAAACTATGTCATATTTGAAAATCCAAATTATTCGATAGATGTCACCAAAGGAGGAGAATATAGGAAAAAGCGGGACATCGCACGCAGTATTGACACGCGATATATTTTCGTTTATACGGATTTAATCAAGCCGCAATTGGTTGGTGATTCTCTCAGCAGATGTTTGCGAATTGTCAGCGTAAACGAAGAAAGACACCATTTTTTCAATCCAGTTTACTACTTTCCCGTAGAGAAAAAAGAAATCGAGAACGTCGAAATACTACTCACAGGAAAAGATGGCAAACCATATCCTTTCTTCGGTGGAGCTACACCTTCTCTTTTAGTTTTACACTTTATAAAAGTGTTGCAATAACAAAAAAAGCAATCATTATCGTTCGAGATGTTAAAGGACGTGGATCGATATACGACGTATTACGTCAATCAATGCGGAGGAGAAATAGGTCCCGTCTACCGCGCCAGTTATCGTGTGCAGAGAGGTAGAGGATTAGGAAGCTTTCTCGCGGGTCTTTTTCGTTTCGCTAAACCACTTATACAAAGCGGTCTTAAAGCGGTAGGTAAGGAGGCGGCCAGTACGGGGGTCGGAATTCTCTCGGATTTGGGAACGAGACCAATTAAGGAAATATTGCGTAATCGATTGGGTGAGGCTGGAGCGAATTTGAAGAGAAAGGCGGAAGAAAAAATTAAAAAGATGAGTGGATCGGGTTTACGCATAAGTAAAAGACCAAAGTTAATAAAAAGGAACATCAAACGCAAAAAACTTCATTCGAGGAGAAAGAGACGTCGCGTCAATACGGACATATTTTCTTCATAACCGAGATGGAACACATGCTATCCTCGCTCGACATATTTAGTCGGCCAGCTTTGCAAACGAATATTTTAGGCAAGCGCCTCATTCCGTACAAACCGATCTCTTCCTTAGACAATCAATCGACCATCGAATTCGTAGTGAAAGATTTGGGAGAATCGTACAAAAATTTGAACAGTTTTTATTTACAAATCAGGGTGAAATTTGTCAAAGCTGATGCATCAGACTATGGGCCAGAGGACAAAATACAACCCGGGGTAGTGAATAATGTCTTGCATTCGATGATCGAGCAATGCAGCGTCTATTTAAACGGAAAGCAAGCTGCATCCTCGGAAGGTAATTATCACTATCGTAGCACTTTAGAAAATCTCCTTAGTTATGGCGCAGATGCGGCGAAGACTCATTTGGCTTGCGATGGGTGGTTGCTCGATAGCGGTGAGGATATCAATAAACAAGATGACGCAAATGTAGGATTTGTTACGAGAAAAGCTAAATTTGCTAACAGTAGGGTCGTGGAGCTCTATGGTAAATTGCATGTCGACGTATTTAACCAAGAGCGTCTCTTAATTAATGGAGTCGACGTAGGTGTTAAATTAACGCTCGCAAAACCGAGTTTCTACATCAAGGAGAATGCTGCGGGTACTTCCGTGCTGAAAATTCTGGATGCTACTTTATACGTCGAGCATAACGATATAAACCCCTCAATTTTGTTGGCTCATTCCAGAGCGTTGGAGCAAAGCAACGCGATATATCCTTTCAAGCGAGTGGAAGTTAAGACGTTCACCGTCCCTCGAGGAAATCAAACGATTTCTGTAGATAACGTCATAACAGGACAGCTTCCAAACAAAATAGTTTTCAGCATGGTCGATAACGATGCGTACGTTGGAAGGAGGGACAAAAATCCGTTCGCGTTCTCTCATTATTCTTTGTCTAGTTTCTTTCTCATCGTCAACGGTGAGCGAATGCCACCGCAAGGCATTTCCACAAATTTCACCAATCAAAAATGCTGGACGCAAGCATACCGTTCTATGTTTTCGGGAATCGGCGTACATCACGGTGATAAAGGTAATCAAATAACCTTGGACATGTTCGCACATGGATATTTCATTTTAGCTTTCGATCTAACACCTGACGGTTCGGGTAACGAAGAATATGTCGGTTTGATGGATAAGGGTACCGTGAGAATCGAAGCTGGCTTCGAAAACCCGCTCGAAAAAACCATAACGTGCATCGTTTACGCGGAATACGACGCCTCTTTGGAAATAGATAAAAGTCGAAACATCATCACGAATTTTGCATAAGCGATGAACACGTTAGATATATACAACTTACTTAATCGCGATCTACGCACGAGAAAAGTGTTTCGTGGGGTGTTTCCTTCAGATAGTTTACCCTCACCCTCGCCTGGAATCTACGTGATAAATTTAGACGCTTCTACTCGACCGGGAAGCCATTGGATCGCGGTGCACATTTTAAATAAGCAAAAGGCAGAATATTTCGATTCGTATGGTTATCCACCACTCGTCCATTCGATATTAAAATTTCTAGAACCGTTCTCTCTCGCTCGAAATTCAGTTCAACTTCAGAGCTTTCGTTCGGACGTTTGCGGGGAATTCTGTTGTCTCTATGCACTCTATAAGTCCACTGGTAAAACCCTCACCCAATACCTCAACCTATTTTCCCTCCCACAATTCAACGACTGCCGAGTCGCTCAACTCTTTTACCTAGAGTTTGGGAGCACCAGGAAAGGAAGACGTTGCCATCCTCGGTCGCAGAGTTGCTGTTCGAGAATAAATAGCACCGCTACCCGCGATAGTCATCACTCGAGATTCTGACTCGAAACTGTCAAGATGCGACTCATCATCGACTTCGAGTGGGGCTCGGACCGAAGAGTGAAAGAATTGGCTGCGGTGGAGGTGGATTCCGAGAGAGTCTTTTGGTGCAGCTTCCAAAGTCCGAACAAATGGATCGGTGGAGGCAGAAAGGTGAAATCGAGCAACGTTCTCCTGTGTAACGAGACATCGTTCGCAAACGGATTCATTCCCTACACCGAGCTGCTCTCCTGCCTGGAAACTATCATCAAGGACGCCACCGCCCTCTACGTCTTCGACGAGGAAAAATGTAGCTTCCTCTCTGACCTCACCGGACGCACTTTCATAAGCATGAGGAAAGATTTAGATTGCCCTTCACCGGATGACCTTTCCTTCCCCTCCATTTCCTGCTTGAATCCGTGCCACCGCTTACGCAAAAGTGACTGCGCATTAAGAAATGCGTACTGCTTATCTCATTGGCTGAAATTTCTAACCTTGAAGATCGACGTAGATCCTTGTTCGACCAATGTCGAATGTTCCACCTCCTCACTCCCTTCCGCCTCCTCCTAAAGCATATATCCTGGCATTCAACCTAGTTATCATCAGTTGTCATGCAGAAACCAGCAAGTGCAGAGTCTCCCACCCTTCCTAAACGCAGACGTGTATCTTCACGGCCACCACCATCCGGTCTGGAAACCCCCGAGAAGCGACCCTCACCTCCATCAAGTCTGCAAACATCACCCACTTCAAAATCTAACAGACAGCCGAAAACTGTGCAGAAGAAGAAGAAGAAAGTGTGTGATGCCACCCAGTTGCTACTAGAAACTGTGTTTTTCTTGAACTCTGCTAAAACAAGAATTGTCAGCATCGGTTTCGATCCCGAGAGATTCTGTGAAGTGATCGTACAGTTAACTCAAGTGAACAAGGGATCGGTTGAACTAAACTATACCGATTGGTGTGAATTTGTTACTCAAGAGAAATTAATATCTGATTATTTTAATTTGGGACAAAAAAATATTCCGCTCAAATCTCCTGTGAGTTTAGTGAATTATTTTGGAAAAAAACATGTGCTCATTAAAGGTGATCAATGCTCGGTGACCTTGAATGCTGAGGAATGGAATAATTTGTTACTATGTGTGAAATGTATAGCACTGGCTTTTGACAATCTAGACAACGAACGGATAAACGTAGACTATTTTTACGAACAGTTTATTAAAGTGTCAGGTGTAATCGGTATCGAAAACGTCGATAACTTGGAAAAGCCTGAGGGGAGCAAACTCGACTACGAACGTTTGAGACTTGAAATTCCCTTACATTGCTCGCTATCTGATAAAATTATCGGATGAATGTGAAAGAGGTGACAGTCACTGGCATCGGGTTAAAACCGTGTAAACTGCTCATCTCTGTGTGTGTATGTGGTCGATTTGGTCCCTGGCGTTGGGTTTAATTACCTCGCAAACCGTGAGTGTGAATTATGGAGTCAGTCCCTGGCGATGGAAGTAAAACTCCCGTAAACCGTATTCCATTAAAAGTCCTCCGATTGAGTAAATGTATAGTGGATTTTCAAGCGTATCTCAATAGTGGTAATCAATTCGTAGTCAGAGAACTCGCAATTTGTGATACCGATCGCAATTGCTCTCAATCGTGGGTTTTTGACTGCCCAAAGGATTTGTCATTTAAACGAGAAAACACTTGGTTAGCTCATAATCATCACAGAATTGCATTAGATGATGGGGAAGTTCATCATGAGGATTTCCAACGAGTTTTAAACAAATACATTTCAAACTATAATTTAATCTTTGTAAAGGGATTACAAAAAGTTAAATTCCTTTCCTCACTTTTGGGAGACCGAGTCATCGATCTACAAGTTTTCGGATGCCCCTCGATTAAACAACTACCTTCAATGGGTAGATATTGCATGTTACCTCAACATAAAAATGGTGAAGTCATTTGTGCAACGAACAATTGTGAATCACTAAGGAAATGGTTTCAGAGCAATGTTAAATTAGATAGGGAACATGATAGATTTATAACGTTTAACGATTTTCCCAAAAAAAGGGTATTTTTAAATATTACCAAAATGGCTAATATAGGATTTATTTTTACTGGTTATGAGGACGTCACCGTATGCTGTAAATGTGGTGTGAGCATATATTCATGGGAAAAAGGTGACGATCCTAAAGAAGAGCACGACAAATTTACGAGAGGGTGTCCATTATTTAAAAGAACAGAATGTGATTGAAAATTGTAAACAAATGTCAATAAATACTTGAGTTAACCTATACCAATGTTTTTATTTCACTCCTATTTCTGTCACACCTTTTCGTGTTAATTTATCTCAAAGTGTCCGAACAGTGATTCAAACCTTGGGCCTGCAGCCTCGATATAAAAAAAGTTGCTCATTTCTTATTTCATTCGTTAAATATTTTCAACCACAATGCTCCCACCCAATTCAATTGTACGCATCCGTTTAAATTTACACTTTTCAAATTTTCGGCTCGAGGGCGCATGTGCGATTCATTTGTTTTTGGCAACACCGATCTGTTCGATATATCGAAACTCACTTGACAACATTGCTTTTCGAACGGCACTTGTTCTTAGTTCCAACTTTCTCCGAGTGGTGGCGCCACAGGTTGGTCACGTGACCGGATGTGACGTCATAAATCCAAGATGGCGGCTGCAATCCAAGATGGCGGACTGTGCCAGAACCCGCTTTTCCCTACTACTATTGGGCCTGAATAGGCTTTGGGACCAACGGTAGGGCCGTCGACCATCAACAGCAACTGCCTCAGTGGAAGTTCATTTCCATGTAATTGGCAAATAAACCAATGTAATGGTCTTCCAAAGGCCATTTCTACACACCTGATGGCTCCTGTATGCCTACCAGTATTTACTGCAGTCTCATCACATCCTATGGCCCGAAGGGTATTTCTGTCAATTTTCTTTTCGGTGAAAAAAGCCACGATTGCATCCTTCAGTCCAATTCCTTTACTTATGATAGGAGTTACATGACCTAAATACTGAGAACCAGGTTCTTCGAGGAGAGTTATGTACTCTTCCACTGCCCGTTTTCGTCTTGAATTTTCATAAAAATATGTCATCTTTTCGGCCGTCAAAATACTGAGCTTGGAGCTTGTATTCATTAAGGCTCTTCTGATTTGAGGATCGTACCTTTTCTCTTTCCCTTCCCACTTTATTTTTGTCTACTACAAGTGATATATCTGTTTCGGTGACCATCCCAAGGTCAACCAAGAAAGCGGAGGCCAGCGCAGCAGCTCGATTGGAAATGCAGAATCTCTCGCACGCAGATGCAAATCTCGGCAGATTTAATGTATTCTGGAGCTGCGACTCCATTTTTTCTATGGAGTCGTCGTCATTGGCGGCGTCTGATTCCTCTCCCAAGTCCTGATCCCTCTCTTCTCTGCTTAATTCCTCTTATGTGCCTTGCTGCTCAGTAAGCGTAATTGATGTCTCCTCCCTTTTCCGTTTCTTTTTAGTTTCTTGTGTATATCAATTCCGCCTAGAAAAACATTTGCGCATACGCCGAATTCCGTCTGGTAATATTAGATTTTTTCGGCCCACCCTAGTATACACCTTACATAGCCGGCACTAGAAACTGAAATTACACCGAGCTGAAAGCTTGCCAATTATCGTCTCAAAATTTGAAATTTTAATAATCTTTATTTGAATTTTTGCACACTATTATATTTAAATTATCATAATCAGATTATTATTGCCACTTCAGAAGAACTCGCTTCATCAAATCACTTTCATAACGATACATACGTTGCGATCACTAAAAAGATCGATATTCTTTGCGGATCGCTACCGGGTACAATCGCATCTGTACCGTCAGGTTGCTCGTGATCAATTTTATTACTTCCAAAGATTTTTATAGCTATAAATGACAATATGATCATTGTTGAATTTTAAATGCGAAAACAAGCTAAAAATTGGGATGAAAATTTTGCTTTGAAAAGAGTTAAAATATAAATCCGGCAACTCATTTCATCACTGATGTGGTTTTTACATACATTGCGCCATTCTGGGCTGGTGTATTAGATTTTTTAAGAATCTACTACAGTTAACTTTTTTAATTTGGCGCCCCTAAAATTCGGCGCCCCGAGCCTGTTCCTCAAGTGCTCGCCCCTAGAGGCGGCCCTGATGTTTGCACAGCAAAGCGAGATAGAATTTAGCAGTTTTAACTGGTAAGTAATTGACATTGCATATATATCTTTGTGAAAATATATTACAAATTTCGTGACTAGGCGTTTGGCTTCTTTCGGTGGCTCCTTCTCTTTTTCGGCTGATTCTGGAACCATATGGGCCGAGGGCGCAGGTGTTGTGGAATGGGATTGCAGGTTCTGGTGGTGATGGGTAGGATGTCAGGGCAATAGAAGGGAAGAGTTTCTGCTATTATCCTGCTGGGCGTGGGGAGATATTTTTCGGTTCCCATTGAGGGAGAAGGATGGAGAGAGGGCTGAGTAGTAGGTGGTACAGGTAGGGGACGTGCTCCCTCATCCTCTCGGTTGCCCTGCAGCGCAACCTCTCCATTCTTTGCAGGACCAGTTCCACCCTTGCAGCTTTACAGCTTGCAGCGCCTGGCGGAGAATCTTCCTCTCCAAGCCAGCAAGATCATTGTGGCTGCTTTTGCTGTTGGGAGTGATGGCCAGGGCCGCCGCGTGTGGGTGTGCAGGTTGTGCACCGCACAAAGGCGCCTTGTCAATGGGGCGCCATTCAGAGTTTAATAATGACAAAATTATAAAATTAAGGTTTATAATTTTTTTGTAGATTATTATAAACAAGACTATTTTTTATTGATTGTCCAGCGTGTCAGTACTGTACGGCAAGAGGAAAATGTGCCTCCCTTCTCAGTTCTCACCACTTCTGTCTGTGCGCATGCGCAAATACGTGGAAATACGCCGTAAAATGAATACTCATCGCTTCATTCTAGTCTCCTTTCTCATTCTCACCACTTCTGTCTGTGCTTCATTTTACATTTACAATATAACCTGAGACGTACTAGGTGGGCATCTTAATGTGTTTGTGTGTAATTTGAAAGGTATGTATAATAAATTTTGAACTTTGAGAAGGAGAAAAAATCCTGTATTTAACAGGGAATCGAACCCGGGTCTCCCCATTTGCCGGATAGGTGCTTTAACCAACTAAGCTATCAAGGCAGCATGATTCTCCTTGGATCATGCTGGCTTGACAGCTTAGTTGGTTAAAACACCTATCCGGCAAATGGGGAGACCCGGGTTCGTTTCCTGGTCAAGTACAGGATTTTTTCTCCTTCTCAAAGTTCAAAATTTAATTTCAGATTTATGCGAGCATGCATAACAAACCTTTGTTTCATATTAGTGTGTATAATAATTCAATATTAAAAAAGAAATTTATTGAGAAGTTACAAAAAAATGTTGATGTTAATATTTATTACTCAATTTTATCTTAGATGTCGGATAAAAAAGCGAAGAAATTGTCAGGGGCTGAAAATAGGAAAAGAAAAGCCATAAGAGAAAAAAAGAAAAAAATGTCTATCGTTAAATAAATTTTTACGGAAAACAGAAAATGCGCAAACAACAGAGAAGAACCAAGTAACGGTACCGATAGCAGTACAAGAACAGAAAGAGCAAAGAACAGAAAAAATGCCAAGCGAAGATGAAGAAATAATGGTCTCGGCTATTCTTCTAACGGATTCAGATATCACTCCTACGTCTTCAATGAATGTAGATAACGATGAATCGATTAGCAGATCTACGGAGAACAGCGGATTCCGACTTTAACTACGAACCAGAAGAAAAGCAACGTTAATGAAAACACGCTTTCAGAAGATCCAGGTACATGGCCAAATAATTTAACTATAAAACAAATTAATTGTTTGATTGAAAACTGTGCTCATCAAGTAGTTGAAACTTTTTAAAAATGATACGGGTAGGAAATTTTCCAATTCGTAGATCGACCCTGATTGTTATCACCATACGTTGAAAATTTCTTTATAAAATCGTTTTGAAGCGGTAAAATGGATTCTTGCCTTTACCGAACCCGGCTAATAATATATTAATAACGATGACACATTTGACTTATCATTTTTGACATTTACAATAGAATCAGGGTCGGTTACGTTTGCGACCCTGAGCTATTTTTAGGAACAGATTTGCACAGATTGGAAATGTGTCGCAGATCACTTTCAACTTCATACGAGGCAGGGCGGAGTTATTAATGAATATGAAAATAAATACGTTTGAACAGGGCCGTACCGGAAAATCTGTGGGACCCCCGCCAAAACAAAATTGAAGCCCCAGAAAAAATTTTAAGATCCTCACAAAAAATATGGGCCCGCTTTGGCCATGGGTCCCTCCGCCGCGCGGGGTTTGCAGGGGGATCCGCTACGCCACTGCGTTTGAACTTACCTTAACATCGTGGTTTGCGTCTTCGCAATGTGGGAGTCCTTTTCATTTATCGTCGTCCTGAAAATCAGAACATGGAACACGTTAATTTCTTATCATTGAAACTTTTATCAAGTTGTCCTCAGAAATATCATAGAAAGGATTCACCTCACTTCCTCGCTAGTAATTACGAACACGATGCAATTAGTGGGTATGTTCCAAGCATACACAGCACAAAATACGGGAATAACTGTATAGCAACGAATGCATTCCGTCGGAGCAAGCAGCATACACACACGGGAACCAAACAGCTGCTGATGACCCACTATGACCACCGATGGCTAAATGAACATTCTGCTCAATGATTCGTTGGCCGTTATTATCGTTTTTCTTTTGTTTCGCTTTGAAAATTAACAGCTAGCCTCTTTTTAAATTTAATACGACATAATTATGGAGGTGGGGATTTTGGCTTTCTGAAGGTCAGGTTTAGGCCAAAACCTGAGAGGAGTGAGAAATCGGACTATTTCCAGGTTAAATCGGCGATTTTCGCGTTTTGCTCAAAAATGTTGAGTTTCGGAAACGAAAGTGAAAGCCCAATGTCATATGGCGGGATTTTAAACAACTCCTTTACCTCTTTGCATGGTATCATATAATTTTTAAGTTTTTCATTCAAATATAGATACTGTGGACGTGTCATATGATTGTATGGTTATTAAAGAACAAACAGAATACGATTTAGCAATATTTTCAAACTTCTTGATTAATACGGCATTGATTAATATTGTATCCTTTTTAATTATTTTTCGAAAAGTTGACTTAGTAAATATCAAGAGGATTTAGCGTAAGATATTTTTACCGCTGGGTGTGACTCGATCATTTAAATTTAAAGTAAAAAGGGTTATAGTAATTTGAAATTTTTATTTTTACAACAATACATGTTAATATTTACACTTTGTGCATTGTAAATTGAGAAAGAATTTCTGGCGCTGGTTGCTAAAATACTGCGGAGCATACACACAGACAAACTTTCAAGAATCTACGTTCATTAGAAATTTCCACCGAATATCAGTTTGCAGTCATCAAAACTATATGTATATTACAGTAAATTTCATAATATATTTAATGATATTCCTTGCTAACAGCTATCCTCGATTTGTTGTTCCCCCGGTAGCTAGGGCAACTCCCCTTCTCTTCCTTTACGCCTTCGTTGCCCCACCTCCTCTGCCGTGAAGTCCGCTCCGTGTATGCTGGAGCATTCGATTAGCGCTGGTATCCCCGACTTGACGCAATAATTTTGGCGGAGTGGTCCACGGAAGTGCATTGACGGAAAGTGGTTTGCGATCAGGTGGAAGCCGCCGCCCTGCGACCATAGAACGAACAACGAATAAAAATTAGTTTTTAATAACTAGTTTTGCTATTTAATGGGGTGGAAGAAACGATAAAACGTAGATAATGCGGACATTGAGATGTTATATAAAGTCAAGACACTGACATACATGTTTAACGCGTGTAAAAAACAACTGTTGAAAAAGGTTACTCGGAGAAAAACGTCGAAATAATGAATAAAATTTATGGGATTGCAGATAGTGTTGAAAAGTGAGACACAGAAAATACGTCGACAGATTTGACCTCATATTTTTCGGTACACGAATTTGTTCTCTATTCACTATTTCCTGCTTTATAAAATGAACAATTCGATAATCTGGTATTGAATGCTTGGCATTTATTGCAGTAAATTTAAGATATCTCGATATTTAACCGCATAACTTGGAGATTGGTCCACGGGGCATACTGGATTATTGCAGAGCTTGTACATCTCGTGACCATAGCGTGAGCCGTGTTTATCAGAATGCAAGTATGATTTTTTCATGAGCCGGAGAAATTAGGCCGCGATTCGAGCGAGTTAAAAAATATAACATCATATTTTAATTATCAATAATTTTTATAGTATTTCGCATTATTTGAATTCACAAATTATTTTCTGCTTATTAAACGAAAATAATACTCAAACTTCGCGATTTTAAATTCAATATTTATGTATGTTAGGACAGTCGCGCAAATACACAGGCACCCGGTCACCCAGAATTTTTTTGCGATTTTCGTTGCCTTACATGAATAAATTTATTCCACATCAAAAAGGGAAAGAAAAGTGGGCCACCAGATTTTCTTGCAGGCCAGTAATATCAAATCCTTGTTAGCATGGCTGATGTATAAATAACCACTGGGCTGGAGATTGCATGTTTCCTTCGTTTTTCTTACTCAGAATCTGTTCACTCTATATGAATGATGCTTTAACTTTTCACCTCGAGGGCCACATAATCCATATCTATACTCATCAATGGTCACATATCCCACTTCTGCCCTCTTTGGGGGGAAAAACCAGTCAAATACGGAGTTGAAGAATAATTTAAGGAAACTAAGGGGTTTACTTGTGGGTCAATATTACTGATTTGTTTTAAATGGATTTATCTATTATGGGAATAGAGGGTCAAAGGCAAAATATATCATTTTTATAATTTTCTATTTCCATTTTGTTACATTGTCCTTTAATTGTTAAATTCATGGCAGGCCAAGTGTGGCCCACCAGCCATAGTTTGGACACCACAGAATTATGCATATTTACAATATATCCTTTAAAATTGATCATGGGTTGCAGTCCAAAATTTGGGAATTCCCCGCTATATGGTAAATATTAAATATTTTCGAGCTAACTTGGTTGTCAACTCATCCTTGATCTATATTATGATGTTCATAATCAAAATTTAATCATAGTAAATGTTTCATAAGCCTGAAAATATTATACAATGAAAATAGAAAAAAAATGTAATCTAAAATAGATTAGAAGTAATCAGAAAAGCAGTGATGCTTGTGTAAAAATGTTGATACTTACTATCTTCCATGAACATAAGTCCAAAAGGATATCTAGTACAATTTTCTAGAAGGTTCATTTTTACCTCAGCTAAAAATTTTGAAGATCAGATAAGGCCAACAGTGTTCTAAGTTTTATTTAAAAACATTACAACTAAGAGTTTGTGATGAGCTTAATTAGGTATTGTTCATAAAGAACATCATGTGTAGAGCTAGGGGTTTGACCAGATGTGACATTTTGGTCACAATAGGGAGGGAGGGTTAGAAAATTTGACATTACAGCAGTGCTAGTCAGAGAATAATGATTTAGAAATTCCATGCCTTCAGTGAGTTTTAATCATTCAATTGTACTGTTTATTTTTATAATATAGAAACAATGAGATTTTGTGAAATTCAGCACCAGTATTTTTGCATCCTTTTCTATAGTTTCCTCCTCCTCAGAGAATTTTTTCAAAAGATGGTGAAATAAATTAATATTTTATTTTATGGGGGTGTGTTGATATATTTTTAGAAATGTAAATCTGAAATACAGTGGGGTTTAAAAATTCTAAAAGAAGTACAACAGGGTGTCCACAGTCAGTGCAGTTTCCTTCCTGGACTGTCTGGTGAAAAGATATTGTGACAGTAAAATAAGGATTAATAAAATAATAGAAACAATAAATATTGAAATTAAATGGATTATGTATGTGGTTTATGGGGTCTGGTGCAGTTGCACCACTGCATATACCTTAACTAATCCCTTACTCCTTTCCCCTCTTTCTTCCTGGAAAAGTTTCTGTGTATGCCCATGGAAGTTAGACATCTTTTATGAATAGCCCATTACAGATATTTCGATAGAAATTATTACAACAAATATCATAATAACTAGCAAGACTACACTCTAAATGCAAGTGCATCTTACCTCACAGCATCATTATCCTGAGCAGATAAATACTTCCCGAGTCTGTTGTGGAGTAGCACATTGTAGTTCATTGTATTTTCTCTATTTCTTCTCAAATAAATTTTGATTGCAAAATGTATCGAAATTTTGTCTTAAACTTGTAACATTCTAAAGTAATTTCATTCAATCTGTTCCTCAACATTTAATTTAATCAAGCTAATTCTCAAATATGTTTGATATCCCGTGAGAAAACTTAGTAAGAAAATACAATCCTTGATCCAATTTGATTAGTGAACAATTATTAGAAAGTGTGGACTTTTGCCTTTATTATTAGAATAACACCAGCATGTGGTAGCAAGCAATGACCTTGGAAAATTTTGCTTTGCAAACAAATATTCAATCACTCAGAAAATATTCTTTGATCTTATCGACCATTCAAAATTTTTAAATGCTAATTTAAATTGATAGTTAAAGTTTTAAGCTTAATTCCAATGAAAATAAATAATTTTTCTCCACAAATTGATCTACAAGTGATTAACTAGAAATATACATTTAAGTTTTTTTAAAACCCATATTGAAGTTTTAATAAAGCTCACTTTAAAAATACTCATTTCATTTTACTAAGATTTAACTTGTTTTCTTTCCTATGAGTAAAGAAAACACAATTCATCACATCTCTTGCATTTTCAGCTTCTTATTTGTCACAAAATATCAATTGCGTTTTAGGCATTAAATAATCATATCAAAGTATATTTGGTGAACTGGGTCATGACATACTCAAGGAAATTGTAAATGTTAAAATGTAAAATTTAAATTTAATTGTATAAAATGAGTAACTTATATAAGAAATACTCTGTACAATTATTAGGAATACAAGATACAGTGCAATATGACATAATTCGATTCATTGAATATCTGTCAAGGTCATCTGAAGGCTTGTACAAATACCTTTAATGACTACATTATTTCTTTCCACTACTTATGGCTGAAAATTACCCTGAGAATAAAGTATACTGCTAGTTTAAAGGTATATTTTTGCTTACTTCAAATGCACATTCAGTGCATTGCATAAGGTGGTGGTATAATACTATCATTCATAATGAATGCAATTAAAATGAAATGAATATAAATTGAAATACACTTGGTTCACAGTTCTGGACAAAATACACACACTCTATGGAACATTGTATTACAAATTCTATGCTCATTCAACAACAAAGCACCGTATTTTTTATGCTTACAGTAAAAACCTTTTTATAAATGACTTCAGTTCAAGGTTTATTCCGTAAAACATTTAAACCCCAATAAGCATCATATAAAGTTATTTCAGTATTATTTACTCTAAACTGATAATAGATGCACTCATATTATTTCCAATTTTCAGTTTCAATACAATTCCAATAATTAAAATCCGTAAGCCTTAAGACCACCACACAAAATTAGGATGAAATCTTAGATACAAAGTATGTGCACATCATTCATGGAAAATAATATTCTTGGGAGGACTCCATTGAATATGGTATGGTAAATAATGCACCATTTCAAATTTTTTTGCTTATGGATAAGAGAATATTATCATAATAATTTTTCTCATGCTGACATTTTTAAATTCATGAATATAATAATTTGGGGCAAATTTTATTCATAGGTAAATAAAATCTCTTGAATAATGGAAAGGAATGCCTCTAAATTCAAAACTGTATGTTTTAAATTACAAGATATCTTGTTATAATTAAATTCAAACAAATCAACATATCAGTAATATCAAACTTCACTAACTAGTCACTATTCATCTATAACTCCTCTTATGTACATTTGAACTATAGTTCCCTTTAATCAATAGGAATTTTTCTTTGTAAAAATATCCACTCTTGTTCTTTATATATAAATATATACATACTTAAATTTATCACACCTTAAGAAAATATACCTCTGCTAACATTAGATGTATCAGTACATATTTAATGCTTCTGCTTCCAGCTTTAGAATGAATTGGTGGTGTAATATGAAATAGATGTCTAGTATACTAGATGCAAGGAACTTATTTTTTATTCAGTCGTATCATAAGGCAAGATGTCATTTTCTGCCTAAGCTTTGTTCTGCACACCAAACATTTCCTTACGAACTTTGGTCTGTTATTCATAGCCATCACTAGGTTTTCTTAAACAAAATTACATTTGTAAAGCAATAATGATCAAGTGGGAAAATATGAATAGGATTTTAAATATCAAGATATTTAAGATCCAAAGAATGAATTCCAATAATCATCTTCAAGATGTAATTATTAGAATAAATTGATAAAATCTTATTTGAAAGAAACTTCTAAGATGATGCAGTGAGAATGTTTATGTAGTGACTGTTCTCCTTAGAAAACAATGTAAAAATATTTAGATGTGTTGGAAGATTTATCATTTGTCTTTTAAAAATATGAAGTAATTTTATGATTTACTTAAAAATTTATCATGTTGTAAATAATGCATTAACATCACCAACAAGCCCAAAACATAACCTATCATACGAAGATAATAGCTTTATGGTATGCTTTTTGTGAACAATAATTACGAAAATACACATCTGTTATTTAATGCAATAGCATATAATATTAAATTAAAAGATCAGGATATTAGAAAAGCTTAAACATACTCTACAGGGATACCAGTGCTGTACCAATACTGATTTCATTTTCATGAATGTAACACATTAATAAGAGCAGTAAACATTGTATGAATACCTAAAGCAGCACCAGATACATAGTTCTACACTGATAGATTGTTTTAGTATAATCCTTCCCTTCATTTATAATAAATCACCTTCATCACTTGCTCACACTTAAAACCATAAAATATATATTTACAAGAAGAAATTTTATGATTCAAGACGATACGCATAGGTGTTCACAAAATATTTAGAGCCTATTTGCATATAAGAAGGCAGCATTATTTCTGTGGTTTTTAATATGAAAATTTCTATTTACAGTGAGGAAGAGTATTCCTGGTAAATGCAAGGCTCTTAAAGAAAAATAAACCTTAACTTCACAAACACCTTGGCAACTAAAAAAAATTCTCTTGTGAATTTTAAATGCAAAAAATGAATCTTGTCCATTTTTCACTCAATGCCCTGTGACCAATACACAATTTTTTTCCAATTCATTAAAATTGAGCATGGTCTTGCATACCTGTGACAATGTCTTTAAAAGAATGAATTACTATATACAGAACCCTTCATGTATCTCCATATAGTTCTCACATACAAAAACAAACAATCATTAACATGTATAATTAGATAATGGTCATAACTCAGTAATATCATTTTCAAATAACTTGATTGAGAATTCACCAATGTGAGAGAGGCAAGAGCTATGTTTGTATTGTTTCTCCATTACAACATCACATAGTTTCTAAGTACTTGTTTTAGCAATATCTCAGATGTTCACACCTGCAGCTTGTGTTTGACCAGTGCCTCCGACAGCTGCTTTGAGCTCCAAGTATTGGTATGGTACGTGAAGTGTACAAGTATTATGTTCCACCAGGAGGTGACCTCGACGTGGCGATGCACCAATCACTACAACTGTTTCACCCTTATGAAGGGTATTACTAGCACCATCAGCACCATTGCTTCCAACAGCACCCTCATCTATTACAAAATACAATGATGTTAATATATATAAGATAGATATCATTACTTATATGATTCAAAAGGTTAAATAAAGACCAAGTAGGCATCTGCTAAAATTATTTAGCCCTTAAATACAGATGTGCGTTCTGGGTGACTGTGCTAGTTTGACCGAATTCCTGAATATTGCAACTCCTTTAGTCTCTGACCCTTATAGTCAATGTACATTCATAATAACCTACATGAGGCCAAGTGCCATTACTGCATTTGAGAACCTTGGGGGGGGGGGGGGGGGGAGATTGTTTACTAATGACTTTTGAAATTATACAGCAATCTTTGAGACTATAAATCTGAGGTTAGGCACCATTCTATAATGACTAGCAAACTTGGTCAAGATAGTAAGACAACAAGATAATAAAACATCTATAAATTCACAATTCAGGTGTAGTTGAATAAATGTGGCTTTCAAAATACATTTTACTTGCTTTCTTGTCGCAGTTAATCAAATAAGAACCAAAATACACAAAATATTTTCAAGAATCAGTTCAATCACATCAATATTTTTTCAAAAACAACAAAGTTAATGCAAAAATTAATGTCTTTCACTAACAGAATAATTTTTAGCTGAAATTAATTTTTAATTTTTTTATCATTGCATTTTTGATTAGGCTAGAATAAATGTATAATAAAATTTTATTTAAAAGTATTTGATGTTTATTGGCTTGGTTATTGATAGAAAATACAAGTTGTCTCCATATTTAAGGGTTAAAAACAAAACACGTTGAAACGATTATATATAGTGTAATGGACAAAAAATAGATTTTGGAGACAATACCTTTGGATGATATTATTATTTACATTTGTAATTCACATGCTTTTTCTTTATGCAAAGCATAGGACTGCAAATTTGCTTGATTTTGCTTTGCCATGAAAATCTCTTTAACAGTTTTTACTGTCATACTTATTCTGAATAAAATAATTCTGCATGTATACTAAAATATTTTGCAATCTTCTTAAATAGATAAATGATAGAATTTATATTCTACTGTAAAACTCACCACTAAATGACATTTTCATGACTCTTGTTTGTGGATAACCCAGTTTTGTGTTCCCTGCCACAGTGTAAGATCGACTTGGTGGGACAGGTGGAGGTCGCTCCTGAAATATAAGGAAAAAAAAGGATAAGTAGAATTGGTTTCTAAAAATTAAAATCGCAAACTAGAAGAATTTACAGAAAAGGAGAATTTATAACATGTCACTGTTACAGTTTATTTACAAAAAATATTATTGCTAATAAATAATAATAATAATTAATTAATGCATATATTTCATCTTGCTTTTTTCAGAGTAAAGATAAGTTACCCGAGTTTGTTTTAACAGAATTATTAATAATGAGTATTTGGATACATGAACGCATGCTAGAAAATATGAATTCATAAAATGTGGTGCCATATCATTCTCTGAGCTGACGTCAATGGCACAAATACTGATGTTCTTGATTATTAGAAACAAGATTGGAAAGTTGTACTCCATGTCAGAGTACACAGAGTTTCCAAATGCATTCTTTGAGATTTCACAATGTTCTCAATATTTTTCACTCAGATGAGAATTTAACAAGAAGCAAACAATGTACATTGTAAAATACATGTAGGTCTTCATGTAATGTAGTCGTAATTATTGTCTGATTTTAACCAAAATTGGAATCGGTCAATTAATTTTAGCAAAACTCTCTAATATCAAATTTCATCAAAATACATCCAGCGGTTCCCGAGTTGAAACAAAGGAGCATTGTAAGTTTTCATGTAAAGGAGTCATAATTGTTGTCCGATTTTAACCAAAATTGAAATCGATTGACCAATGTTAGCAAAACTCCCCAATACCAAATTTCATCAAAATATGTCCAGTGGTTCCTGAGTTTTAACATGTGGATGGACGGATGGAAACGACCTCCCCTATATGC
Source organism: Tanypteryx hageni (assembly GCA_028673005.1). NCBI lineage: Eukaryota > Metazoa > Arthropoda > Insecta > Odonata > Petaluridae > Tanypteryx > Tanypteryx hageni. Next base: position 100,560,985 of record CM054116.1, read on the forward strand.
GCATAATAATTGTGAGAATTAAATAAATCCTTAATGTAAAAATATATATAAGAAATATAAACAAAAAATATAACATATTTATTTCATTTTTCTGGTTCTACCTGAGGTAAAGGACTTTTGGGATATCCAGTACATAAAAAACATTTCTTGAACGATGTAATATTTATTTTTTTAAACTGATGAATTTGAAGGTGGAAGAAACTGTAACTAACTTTTTCTATTAATAGATTTTGCCAGCTGTTACCCTGTTCTATTTGTTTACTATCTCAACCAAAGAAAACACTCATCAATTTAAAACAGGTAGGGATGCACATGGGTTTCCCATGGTACAGAAGTGCTTTTCATGAAATTCGCCGTCGTATAATCGTATACTAATACATTTGCTTTGTAATCAGAAAATTATCTTTTCCTTATATTGTGGTAGCCCTGCTTTTTAGGTCTGTTCTAAACATATTCATTTCGTTTTGCCATTCTATAATCGCCCTACAAACGAAATTTCTTTGAAATCGGTTCAGCAAATAACTTCGAAGTTTGTAGTTACAGAAAGATTCTAACCTTGATATTGTGGTAGCCCTGTCTAGTCAACATGGTTGAAATATGCTGTTTTGGTTATTTATTTATAAGAAGATTATATATGCCATATTTGATTTAAATCCATGCGGTCAGTTTTCTAGAAATACATGTGAAAGAATTATTATTTTACTTTTTACTGTAGCCCTGCTTGTTAGCTCCAATTTATACATCTTGATTTTATTGTGGCATGTTGTACAAATCAAATACACTAAATTTTATTGAAATCCATTCAGCCAATTCCTTTCAAATCCTTAATTACTGAAAGTTTAGTTTGTCATTGTGGCACCCATGTTTGGTTGATTCGGTCTCAATGTGCTAATATGGTTTTGCATGTATGTGTACATTATAAATATTAAATTTGGTTAAAATTGATGTGGATAATTCAACACAAATACTTGTATAAAAGAAATTGTTTTATTACTTGTATTGTGGCAGCCCTGGTTTTGATATCTATGCTAAACATGATGATATTGTTTTTTATGTTGCACACCTCATTTATGCAAAATTTTGTTGAAATCGATTCAGCCAATTCCTTCCAAATTTATAATTATCGAAAAGGTTAATTTTGCAAGTTTGGCACCCCTGGTGAGTCGATTCGGTCGAAATACGTCACTTTGGTCATGTATTTATGTGAAAATTCTATGTACCAAATTTGGTTGAAATCGGTTAAGCCAATTCTTCCCTGATATATGCATACGGATGGGCATCACAAAGATAATAGTGCTTTTCAGCATTGATGAAAAGCACTAACAAGTAGGGATGTACACGGGTTTCCCGTGGTACAGAAGTGCTTTTGGTCAAATTCACCATAGTATAATCGTATATTAATATATTTGCGTTGAAATCAGAATTCATAGTAGCTCAATAACTTTGGCTAAGATTAATAAAGGTAAAGTACTCCTTTGTTTGGCTAAAGGAGTACTTTACCTTTATTGAAATCAGAAAATTATTTTTCCTTATATTGTGGCAACCCTGCTTTTTAGATCCATTTTAAAAATGCTCATTTCGTTATGTCATTCTATACTACTACTACTATGCTACAAATGAAATTTCTTTGAAATCCTTTCAGCCAATACCTTCGAAATTAATAGTTACAGGCAAATTCTAACTTTGATATTGTGGTAGCCCTGTTAGTCGACCCGGTTTGAATAGAATAATTTTGTTATTTATTTATATAAAGATTATATACATCATATTTGTCTAAAATCCATGCCGTCAGTTCTCTAGAATTACGTGTAAAATAAATATTATTTTACTTTTTATTGAGGTAGCCCTGCTCTTTAGCTCAGCTTTAAACATCTTGATTTCATTATGGTATGTTGTATAAACCTTACACACAAAATTTAATTGAAATCCATTTGGCCAATTCCTTCCAAATCCTTAATTACTGAATGAATTTAATTTGTAATAGTGGCATCCCGGTTTGGCTGATTAAGTTTAAATATGCTATTATGGTTTTCTATATATGCGTAAATTATAAATATTATAATTTGGTTCAAATTGATGCAGACACTTCAACACAAATATGTGTAAAAACAATGTTTTATTTCTTGTATTGTGGCAGCCCTGCTTTCTATATCTATACTATACATCTTGATTTTGTTTTTTATGTTATCACACATCCCCTCTTTCCTACAAAATTTCATTGAAATCAGTTCAGCCAATTCCTTCCAAATCTTAATTACCGAAAAGTTTAACTTCGTAATTGTGGCACCCCTGCTGAGTCGATTCGGTCGAAATATGCCACTTTGGTCATTAATTTATGTGAATCTCTAATGAACCAAATTTGGTTAAAATCGGTTCAGCCAATTCTTCCCTGATATATGCATACGGACAGACGGGCATCACGAAGATAATAGTGCTTTTCACGATTGACAAAAATCACTAAAAATGGCCTATGTAAGGAAGGATTTATTTATATATCCAGCTGTTTCACCAATTATCTTTTTTCTCTACCAAATAAAATATGAATCCTTACAAGATCTAGGCCAAACAGAGAGCATGTTTGCTGGATCATCTTGTGGTCACATTTCTCGACTCCAGTGGCGAGGGCACCTCCTCCTGCACCATTTCCTCCGGCAGCACCTGCACCATTCCCACCTGTGCCTCCTTCCTCAAGAGGTGGTGGTGTCCCAGATATGGGTTGAGGACGAGGCCTGGATAGTGAGCCGCCCTGATTTGCTCCGACCCCAGCTGCTGCTGATGATCCATTGCCAGATAATTTGCCTGCACCTCCACCAACAGCACCAGCCCTATGATAAATGAGAATTATGATCAAAATGTCTGTTATCATTTTAATAACCCACCCAAGACAACTGGTCAAATGTATTCTTAATCAATTTCCAACATTCCTTCCTCCCTTGCCCCAGAAAGTGCAATTCTCATATCTTTATTTAATAGGCACACCCAAGTTATTAGTGCCTTGATAATATTTTCAGATATTTATCTCATGAAAAACACTGTTATTCTAGTGGTCTACATACCATAAAGATCTGCATATAGGATGCACCCATGTATAGGATGCAGGGAAGCTTTTGGCTCAAATTCTGAGAATTTTCTACGTTCCCATGTATAGGACACAAGAAGGTTTTCTCTTAAAATTCTAGGAATAAACAATAAGTCACAATAAAAGATTCATATCCATCCTATTTGATGATTTCCATCGAATATACTTTCTGCTAAGTATTATCTGAAAAGTGAATTTACTGAAGTATTTGTATTATGAGGTTTACCTATGTTGAAACTACTTATTAGAGGATATAGTAAAACACTTTGAAAAGCAATGTAGAAGATCAAATGCAGCAGATTTTTGTTACTCCTACCCAATTAAAATAAAAACTCAGTTAAAATTTATGCGATAATCTGTGAAACTTGTAGTAAAAATAAAATATCTTGAATTTAAAAAAGTTATTTCAATTATTGATAAAGATTTCTTCCAAGTTCCATCCCTTAATATTGACTATAATTTTCATGGTGCTTCCAAATGATGCTTCAGGTAAAATAGAAGGTTGAGAGCCAACAAGAAACAAAATACTGAACTGTAGGCAGGTTTATTTCTCTGTTGAGTTCCTGCAATTATCTATTTGACATTTTGAAGATTAAAAATTACATTGATACTACTTTTGCGATACCAGCTAATTTGCAGGTAAATTTCTTAAAGTATTACTATGTACGTAAAATGAACTTACATTCCTACTTTACAAATGACAGCACGAATTATTAATCACTTACTAATGGATTTTATTTTTACCCTTATCTATGATAGAAAAAATGAAAGTCAAGAGACAAAGTTATGATGCTAATTATAAATTAAAAGTGTGCCAGTATGCTAAAGAACATGGTAATAGAGCAGCTGAACATGAATTTGGGTCCAGTGAATGTCTTATAAGAAAATGGAGAAAGGTTGAAGAAACGATAAAAAATATGGGGAAGACCAAAAAGGCGAACTGTGGTAGTAAAGCAAACCATCCTGAAATGGAAGAATGCTTGTTGAAATGGATAAGAGATACAAGAAGGGACTGCTTGGGTGTTACCACATCAGCTGTTCGTGCGCAGGCTTTGAGATTATCCAAAGAATTAACCATTAAAGACTACAAATTGCCTATGCATTGGTGTCGTCGTTTCTACAAAAGACAATTTATCAATCTGCTGACATACTACGATAAGTCAATGTTTACCCAAAGATCACGAGGAGAAACTAATTGCATACCAATCCTATATAATACAATTAAGAAAGAAATTCAATTTTCCACTTACTTAGTCAAATAGGCAACACCGACCAAATGCCATTAACATTTGATATGCTGTCTGATACAACGGTAAATGAGAGAGATGCAAGAACCACCACAATGAAAGGAATGGGAAATGGGAAAAAATCGTTTCATTGTCATGCTTGCCTATATGGCTGATGGGATGAAACTGCCTCCGTATGTAGTTTTTAAAAGAAAAACAATGCCGAAATGGGACTTTCCCCATGGCATCATAGTCCGAGTGCAACAGCAAGGTTGGTTTGATGAAAACATCACCAGTGACTGGATCAAGACTGTTTGGAAAAGGTCTGGTGGAATACGTCAAAGATCTCTCTTGGTCTTAGACATATTCCGATGCCACACACTTCCCGAAGTAAAAAATAAACTCTTAGAAATGAAAACAAATTTGGTGATTATCCCAGGGGGAATGACATCAATCCTGCAGCCTATAGATGTTGCTGTTAACAAGCAGTTTAAATCGGCACTGAAGAAGAAGTGGTCCGATTGGATGGTGAATGGCACACACACATTCACCAAAGGTGGACTCATTCATAAAGTAGATATAAAAACAATCTGTCAGTGGATTGTGGAAGCATGGAAACGATGGTTAAGCAATACAAAAAATGTTGCATAAGTAATGCTTTAGATGGAAGTGAAGACAACATACTATGGGAAGATGATGACAACAATGGCACAATGACCGCAAAATTAGAATCAGAAAAATCTGAAGACTCAGAAACAAATGAAGTTCACGAAGAATTCCATATTACCAATGACGACTCCGATGATGGTGAATTTCTAGGATTTTAGGGAAATTGTGTAAGGACATGTTGTAAGACAGCCATCTGACTTATTGTTAGAAATACATACAAAATTGCTTTAATTCAGAAACAAATACTACATCAAATTTTTATTTTAAAATTATGATTATGAGATAGTTCAATTCCTTATCGCCAGAGGCAGGACTGTCGCTTCTTGGCAGCCAATCAAAATCCGGGCAGACAAATCACACTTGCTCCATTATAGTATGTTTATTGCTAATTTACAAATTTTTTAATGAATTAAGTATAAATCTTTATATCAACACATTAGGGTGAAAAATAGCCACAGTTTAGTTACTAGAAAACACCAAGTAATATTAACTTAAAATCCCATGTGTGATGCACAGCACAGACTGAGCTGATGTTCCACGAGTCCCTGAATTCCCAGGTATCACATGCACTCATGCATAATATGCAGCACTGACAGAGGAGTGATTCCATTTAAATGTTTCTTTAAAAGATACTGTGCATGGTTACTTTTACAAATGACGACAAATTTGTAGAAAATTTTCTCGGGTACACAACCGGGTCAAAGTTTGATCTAGGATCAACGTTTCGACGGCTGACTCTGCCATCTTCATTAGGATGTCTAAAAACGTGTTTTGGCCGCTATATATACTAATTCCTAGGCCATAACGGTCTGATACACCCGCCCACCAATCAGGTTCCGTCTTTCCGCCCACCAATCGCAATGCGTCTTCCTTCCCCGATTTTTTGGAGGATCGGTTCCCAGGTTCTGCTGAGCGAGTAGCCCGAGTCCCTGTTGATTTTATTGTCCCCAAGATGGATCTCAATGGCTTCTTTGACCAACCGGTCCCAGGAACCTTTGGTATGTTGTAGTCTTTTTGTTTTTTCCCAAAAGATCTTGTGGTCGTGGCTGAGGCTGTGCTCTGCCACCGCGGATTTCTCGGGCTGACCCAACCGTATGCATCTCACGTGTCAATGGTGCAGCCAGTTTCCCCGATATATGAGGCGCCGCACTCGCATGGTATGTTGTAGACCCCCAGAGCCTTTAATCCGAGATCGTCCTTAACTCGGGATTGGTGGGCGGGCGTATCAGACCGTTACGGCCTAGGAATAGTATATATAGCGGCCAAAACACGTTTTTAGACATCCTGATGAAGATGGCAGAGTCAGCCGTCAAAACGTTGATCCTAGATCAAACTTTGACCCGGTTGTGTACCCGAGAAAAATTTCTACAATCAATCCACCGGAAAAGCACCAGATCCTACTTCGGTCACATTTTATATTCGGCGTATAAGTCGACCTTAAATTTTCGGAATTCTTTTTTGAACTTCAAAGGCCGACTTATGGGCCAGCATGTAGGGTAGTTAATGAGCATGAGCCTATAAGCTTAATTATTGCATTTTCACAAGCATTTACATATTTAATGAATAGGACTATTGGATTGAATTTATCTGTATAATGATACGATGCAATTACCATAAAGACCGGCGTATTGGATTCACTTTTTTCCAAATTTTTTAAGCTAAAAAATAGGGTGCATTTTATACATGGGACATAATATTTCATGTTTTCCTCTCTACAAAATGTTCGATGAAAAATGAAAAATAAACAGCTGCAAACTAATATTTACTAACCATCAAAGTGTTTTAAGTAAAATAAAACTTTTTAATCCAAAAAAAGATTCCACTTTTACAAACAATAATTGTAAATACAAGATATTTCAGTTTCATTAGCCACTCATACTCATACATGGATACTAAACATTTTTCGTTATTTCTGTACGGAGTCTTCAGTTAAAATGAAATACCTGATAACTAAAATTTAAAAATCAAGCATCTACTCATTTTAAAAAATATTCAATCAAGAAATCAAATCAAACTTTTCAAACAATTTTCCTAAAATCCTAGAAATTCACCATCATCGGAGTCGTCATTGGTAATATGGAATTCTTCGTGAACTTCATTTGTTTCTGAGTCTTCAGATTTTTCTGATTCTAATTTTGCGGTCATTGTGCCATTGTTGTCATCATCTTCCCATAGTATGTTGTCTTCACTTCCATCTAAAGCATTACTTATGCAACATTTTTTGTATTGCTTAACCATCGTTTCCATGCTTCCACAATCCACTGACAGATTGTTTTTATATCTACTTTATGAATGAGTCCACCTTTGGTGAATGTGTGTGTGCCATTCACCATCCAATCGGACCACTTCTTCTTCAGTGCCGATTTAAACTGCTTGTTAACAGCAACAGCCGTCAAAACGTTGATCCTAGATCAAACTTTGACCCGGTCGTGTACCCGAGAAAAATTTCTACAAAATGTGACCCTTAAATAACAGATTAAAAACATTGATATTTACGAAAACATTTAATCTTACGGCGTAGGTGATTGCCATTTTGAATCAGCTGCTCCATTGTTTACATATTCTGTCATTTATTTTAGATGATTTAAGATAATTATTTTTAATAGTTAATAAAAATTAAAATTTTAACTTTTGTTTTTATTACTGAATCTCAAAAATATAAATGACCTATTTGCAATTACAGGAACAAAGGATAAGTAGAAATACATTCCGCCAATAGATGGCAATATGGTATACAACTGATCTTTCTTAAATTAAACAAATGATTTAATAACTCAAAAATCGACACTGCATTTTTTGGAATGGTTACATTTAGGTTTTAAAAACCATAAAATTTCTTGTATTCTTCATTCAAAGTTTTTTAGTGAAAAAGTGGGGGGTTGGCTTATACGGCAAATATATGTCTAGTCATATATTTACAACCTGAAAAATTGGGGTCGACTTATACACCAGCATATATGGTAACTTTTAAGCACCCATTGCAAATTAATATGGATATATTGTTTAAATGTAAAATTATTAAAAATAGCTATTTGAATAAGATATACATATTTAAATTACAAGTGAACATATACAATTTATTTAAAAGAATAAATTATCAGCAGTAGCTATTTCTAATTAAGTTTTCTATTTGGCTTTTTATGTATAAAAAACAAAATTTAAATTTTTGCATCAAGAAAATTTCAATTTCATCAATGTAGTCACTTCATCTGAAGATGAACATGTACATAGATGCATTCTTATTAGGAATTGAAAGCAAGCCTGAAGTCAAACTAACATAAAAGATTCTAATTTACTGGGATTCTATAATATTTGTTACTTTATCTGCATTGTCACATTTACAAAGTTTAAAATAAACAGTGCCATATACATTGCACAAACTTTCTCATATACGCATATATGTTTGATCTCACTACACTTTTTGCCCCGAAATTAACTCTCCCCTCTGACGTGTGCGCTGAGCATCTTGTACAGAAATAATGCCACTGGACAATAGATAGTAACTTTTTTGGAACATATGGCTGAGATGGTATTATTTGTGACATCAGGCTGTACGTTTGGATGCATTTTAAACGAAATCCTTATAGACATTTTTGAGTAAATCGAATTTTGTCTCAAAATATCCAAGAATAAAGTACCCTTAATTGTTGCGAAAAATCATTTATTTCATCAGAATGTCTTTTATGAATGATATTTTCCATAAATATGAGATATCATTCAATTTAGTTTAACCGTAAGGCTGTAGTAAGAGTTTGAATGGATCGTGGCGGAGGACATCATAAGGCTTAGATAAGGTAGCTTAGTGTACATTGTAATGCCACTGGATGGCATATAGTGTGTTCAAGAGAAATATGGCTTAAGTAGTATTATTTGTGACATCAGGCTCTACAATTGGTATGATTTTAACCAAATTCTCTGAAGCCATTTTTGAGTAAATAAAATTTTTCAAAAAATCGCCAAGAATAAACTATACTTAATTTTTGCGCAATATCATTTTTATGAAAAAGGGTCTGCAAAAGATGATATATTGCACAAATATTAAATATAATTCGATTTCATGTGCACGTTTGGGACCTAGATCGGCAAACAGATCAACAGACGGCATTGCGAAAACCACTTTTATGGACTCAGGGATACCTGAAACATGTATTTCCATCAAAATCTCAAAGTCGAACTTTTTCTAGATAACAATACTTTCTCAATATACTACGTATATGAGAAAGTAAAATGGATATATATTTAAAATGAGGTTTATATTTAAATCATTTCATATATTTTTTTGCTGCCTCTTACCTTCCAGCTCCAGCAGTTGGCTTTCCTGGGGATGGACATGACAGTCCACCTCCAATTTGTGCATGTTGTGGAGGGGGTGGCGGAGGAGGAGGGGGCTGGCTTGGGGGTTGCGATGATCCTCCCGGTTGAGATGGAACACGCTGCCTTACATCCCCAAGACTGAGCCTTAGCGTAGGCCATCGCCTACGTCGAAAATGCCAGCCCCGCCATGTGCTCTGGATGGTTACTGCTGCACGACGCAATCGTTCCCAGCGCATGGCTTCCAACTGTTGACGAGCACCCTCACTGGAATACAAAGTTAAACTAATTTATTGACTTCAATGACTTTTAACTTGAATGGACTGTTATATGGATCACTCCAATGTTAAAAAAGAGGATAATTTTTACCTCAAAAATTTGTAAATATTGAAAATTAGAAAAAATCATAAAATACACACTGATAGACAAGATTGAAAATTTTATGCTATATGATCTCTCCACCTATTTGCCAACTCAATTATTTTTATAAATATAATTTTATAATCTTATACTGATTCACGAATCAAATAATTATTTAAATGTCCTTACCTTAAGAAGATGTGCCTCTTCCCTGTTGCCCATGCAGTGCTCACATTGGACGTGGGAAGTAGACCACTGCCTGCTGCAATCATTCCCAATGAAAGGCCTTTTCCTAATTGCTGTGACTGGTTGCTGTAGTTGAGAATTAAATATAAACATTTTATATGAAAATATAATTCAATATTCTAGCTTTATTATTTATTCATTAATATTCATTGTAGGTCAAATATTTACTTTGCGAAAAATATAGCATTATCATTTGAATGCGAGGCCAATGAGAGGCATGCTGCAATCTATGGGTGACTACTAGACTTAACCCTAACTGCAATTTTTTTCTTGGACTCGCATTTAAGCAGAGGGGTGATTTTTTCATGATAGATTTTGGCAAAAACATTGGCTTATATTGGAGCAGATACAGTAGCATGCCTAATAAAAATCACTTTGTATGCCACCTCGGGCTTGTATGCCACAGACTGCTAAACCCTGCTTTTAAACCTTGTTAAACAATTCAAAACAATGGAATGAAGATGAATGCAGATATGAAAAATAAAATTTTTATTTACAACTTCAGTCAGCTTTGACTTGATCTAAAAATGCACATTTAATCAATAAAAAGGAATTTAACACAAAGCAAAGAGAATGAGTAATAAATGTATATAAGAAAAGAAATGACAGGATATAACTACTATCAGTTTCAAGGACGACTCAAAATGATAACAATTCTATGAGTGAAAGAATCAAGATTCTAGTAAAACATCAAGTTGGCAGTTAAATAACATATGAATTCTGTAATAGATTTTACTAGAGCAAGGAATTTCAACTGGGGGTAGTGCAGTGTTTCAAAGGAGTACACGAAAATATTAAAGATTATGATTTTCCTTCTTACTTCAGCTTTCATGCATGCTATCAAATCAAAGGCTTTGATATTATGATTATGAATAACATTTCAAAACATTGTAGGGACGTTTTCAGAGATAAAGATGAATTGGGATATACAATTATTTCTTGTATTCTTGTAAGTAAATAATCTAATATCGGTATGTTTTTTAAATAAATTATATTATAATAAAAATAGAAATACATCATACTGAGTTTAATTACTTGCATAGATATCAGTAATGTATGTATTTTGTATGTTACTAGGGGCTTCACTCCTAGACACTATGTGCCCTGCACCTTGAGATGAATTTGCCCTCCAGCCATGCTCATCCCATGAACCTCCTCCTTTTGGTATATATTTAAAGTATAAAATTATATCAAGCCCCATTTTTGGACTATCTCTTAGTAAATGACTAAGATATTCACACCAAATGTATATGTACAAGTCTCTCTCTTCCAAATGGGTTGCACATACAATCCTCACCCCTTCCCTCATTAACCATACTGCCAGCTCATCCTCTACAGCAATAAGTGGAAACATTTGGGATGGTTAAAACATTTTCAGTAAACAGAGAGATACGAAAGTTTTGTTCACATCTTTATCATTTTAGAATTTGCCAGAGGGTACATGACTATTTTTTAAAAATGCTCAAAGGGGTATTCATTAAAAATTGGTGGAGGATCTCTGTTTTAGAGGAACACCCACCGAGTAATATGCTGTTGCGCTTGTTGACCAGCACCACTTCCAGCAATCAATAAAGCCTGTTGGAAACACTGCAATATCAGAACGCACATTTCTGCTCCCTCCTGCTGCCCTCCATTTCCTCCATCACCCCCATTAGGAGCCACGCACGGTCTCTGTCCATTGCTGCGCAAGCAATGGGATGGAGCTAGAGATCGGTAGCGATTGTTGAAAGCCTTGAAGCGCATTCTATGTGGAAATCCTGAAACCGAATGATTAATAACAACTATATTTCTTCTTGCTATTTATTGGTAGGATGAAATGTAGATGTAAACATTAATTTTTAATTCTTTTCAGTCATTTCAAACACATGAATCAATAAAACTTTTAGTTAATAAGACATTCAAAACAAATTCGAAAGAAAACTAATTTCATGTTTAGAAAACTTTCTTCTTTCCTTAGTAAGCAATACTATAAATACTATGTTGCCTAAATTAAAATAGACATTGAGCTATTCTTTGGATTTTTGAGTTCTCTCAAGATTTGTTAATAGGGCATACCGCAATTTGCATTTTAATGAAAGTTGATTTTAACCTGCCGTTGGTCGCATAGCGAGCAAATCCCGCACCTCAAGAATAAACATGCTCTAATTTTTTTCTATACAAGTTACGACTTTTGGGATCAGTACACCTTCCTAAAAGTATTTGAACTTACATAACATGTTATCACAGATATTTTTTGTTCATTAGTAGCAAAGTTAGGGATGCATATGATTCCGAGGGTAGTGCCGATTCACCAGCTGTCGTGTGTGTGTTATTTGTTATGTACTAGTCTCCTCAGCATATTGAAATTTTACAATTAAAATTTATTTAGCTTTATTATACTTTTATAGCAATTTCCACTTTTTTCTAGTGTTTTATTTTTTAGAAATGTGTATTCGAGTATTATACATTATTATTGAAAATTAATATATCTTAATGAAAAATATATTAATGCTTCTTTTATTTATATTTTTACTCATACATATATTAAGGACACAAAATTGTGGAAAATAATGCTTAAATGATATAACAAATAATTATTTTTACCGCAAGAAAGGAACAATCATCTGGGTGAGTGCAGCCCTCACCTGCAACCAACGGCATCACAAAATACAGCACGACCAACGGCGGGTTAAGAAAATTAGGATTATAATATAATGTGAAATATATGGTAAAACAAGTAATACACATGACATTTGGTGTTCCACACACAAAGCTTGCATGTTTCAATTTGACAATAAATATGAATTTCAAAATTTTACCAACCTCCTGCCATAAGGTTCACTGTCTCTAATATCTGAAGAGATCTGATTTGCCTTCGCACAGCCTGTCTTGCAAATTCTTCTGGAATGCCTCCTCCTTGTGTGCCATTTGTAGCATATGTAGAGCCTTCCTCATCTGCTCTTATGCATCTCACAAAATGAGGACGAGCATGCACCAGAGTCCTCAGAAGATTGTCAAGCCTCGTGTGGAAGTCCTGGGTTAGTGTTGACACAGGTTCATCCCCATTTTGCCTTCAAATAAATGTTTAACCAAAGTTCGACTATATTGATTTTTCATTTTAAAGACTATGGTATGATGATATTTCTCTAATTTAACTCAGAAAAATATATTAAGATAAGTTTTAAAATTTCTAGGCTAGAAAATATTTTGAAACCATTAATGCTAGGACAACTAATTTATAGAAAGAAATGTTTGACTATTTCTGGAGAAGAGAGTTGGAATAACATACAGTTAACCCCCAATATACTTGCACCACTGCTTTGCTTCAATTAAAATTTGTCAACAAATCTATTTACCAATTACGTTATAGGAGCACTTATTTCACTTTACCACCACCCACTTTATAAGGCTGTTCTCAGCAAAGAACAAATGCTAACATTAAGGTGGGTAATATTTGCATATACTAGATGGATTAACAAATAGTCCTCAACAATTTCACAACAAACTGAACTTATAAGAAGCCTGCATCTAATGGAATAACTCAACAATTTCTGAAATGAATTAGCAATTTAAATGTACTCACAAGTCGGTATGCGAGGTAGGTGAGATTCTAAATGCTACTCCTCTTGGAAGAATTGCCCCTCCCTGCTGGTGGGATGAAGGTACCGGGGGTGTCATACCAGGTGCTATTATGTGCGTGGAGGATGTAGAGAGGGCCTTCAACTCACTTCCAAACAGGTGTGTGGCAAAGCCAAAGTTGCAATGATGTCGGTGAAAGACACTCACAAGGTCATCTGGCACCACGTCACGATTAGTCTCTGTTTTAAAAGAAATGAATACAACACTTCTCAGAATTCCACTTAAGAAATTTATATAGATGATTATTATTATAAGAAATAATTGGAAAATGCAAGTTCAAAGATTACATGCATAATAATTTTGGTCAATATGAAAGGGCAATTCTTATCTTGAGAATAAAAGATTTAAAGAAAAAGTATTAAAGCTGCATGTATGTATTTCATAAGTATAGGTAAGATTAATTGTTATGATATATAAGATAATGCTACCAACCTAGGAAATTTGCTGAATCATAAACCACTGTGCCTGCAAAATGCCTAATGGCAAAAGATGTAGCTGCTGATGAGTTCATAAGACTTGCTAGATGTCCTTGCCGGGCCATTTGGCTCTGCTGTCCATACTGATATCCATTGACATGGTGTTGAGTTGTTCTTCCCCCACTACTTCCCATGTTCACTTCAGACACCAACCGAGGGTTATGACGATGTTGGACGCGAACTTTCTGAACGTAAGATTCTGGTGTCCCACGAACTGAACATTCAACATCAAGCATACTCAAGAGACCCGTGCGCTGTAAAAAAGTGGCAATAAAAGATAATTAATTGACAATGTTAACTTTTCCAACTGAAGAAGTCATTCAAGCACATGATTATTCTTAGTATTGGAGTGATAAGTTTCTATATGCCTCTATTTTATTCTTTCAATTTCTTTCATTAGTAAATAAAAATACCGTTCATTAGTGATTTAATACCAGCAATGTCATTTATTTATTTTAGAGGAAGGTAAAAAAATCTCAGCCCCCTTTCTGAGTTAGAAAACAACACTGGTATTTTTTGCTTTATATATCTTCTATTATTCAAATGATATTCTTAGTTTCCAAAGATTAAAAAATAGCAGTAGATTAGAACTAAAAAATCATAAAAAAATAAATTAATATTATATTTATATATTCTAATGTGTATTACTTACCAAGGATGAAATCAGATCAATGCAAGGTACATTATCAACATATTCAGCTTGTACACTGCACTGAATCCCTTCATCCCTACATGATTCAATGCTGGACTTGAAGACATGAGTGTTGTAAAAGTGCTGCATTGTCTCTGCACACAGGTTGATACACAAGTGCTCAAGCTGACTTGGCTGTTTATATGAAAAGAAATGTTGCATTAGCCTCATGGTTGTGAACAATAATAATATCTTGACTTTATAAAGTAAAAATTTTCCATGACAGCCAAATTTGTTGTAAAAATTTGGAAATCTTAAATATTTTATACATTAATGTTTTTTAATCTTATTATAAATTTCATATTTGGTATTTATACTTAAGTGGAAAGTACCATTATTGATTTTAAAAACTTAGAACTTATTTCTATTAATAATCACCCTGTTGAGCACAACTTTCAACACAATGATATGGATATCCCCGTAAGTATTTTTAAATGGCTGTTGCTGTATTTTGTCATGACAAAGAGAAATATAAATGATCTATTACAAATAAAGAACAAAAAAGTCTCATTTACACATACTTTTTTGTTGTGACATACTATTTTGTTTGTTGTGATAATTTTGGAATTATAGGGAAGGGAAAAATACAGTTTTACACTTCTCAAGTTAACACCACAGAAACTATATCTCTCATAAAGAATGATACTTTATGTTTCCTCGGTTACATCATATAGAAACCAAGTTGCTTCATAACTGAAGAATTGGCTAATTTTATCATTGAATTATTATATAATCTTGAGTAAATATTTAGACAATTTAAAAGATGCAAATCATTAGCAATTATCTGTGAGAGAATGGCACATTTTTTCTTTCATTTTTGTTGGCTACAGAATGATAAAAATGGTTTACCTCAGGGGACAGCAATCTTTTCTGCATGGTGGGTTGCATTCATAGTAGTGAATGCTTTGTAGGGCCGCATTGGATATCATGAGAACTTTGGCAGGCAGGATGAGTCTTTACATCACAAGTTAGCTAGAAATTCTGTGATCTCATCTTAGAGATAATCAAGTCTAAATAATTTACTAGTGTTAAATCTTGATAATTTTCTTGAAAAAATATGAAATTGTCTATGTTAAATTTTACTGGTCTTTTTCATCATAGCTTTGCAACAATAATGATTATAACCAAGATGATCCAAGTGTAACTTGTGATACCTACTTTCCACATAATTATTTTAAATTAGATGTGGTGCAACAATTACTTATATTGGTTTTAATAGCTTTAAAACTGCCATGGATGATTGATATTTGTGTTCCCAAATTTCATAATATACTGTTATAAAATATTAAAAATACATTCCAACTGAAAACTAAATTGATCACGCATATTTGTGTGGCAAAAATAGTGCATGTATGTACTAGACTATGCTGAATCAAAGTCCAACAATAGTCGTTGCATTGGCAACACTCTTGTTATAAAAACTGTAAAAATGCCAGTATTTATGCAAAATTCGAAGAAATATGATGGATAAGCAAAATGCTACGATAAAAATTAGAATCCCCATTCCTTTCCTCAGAGAATAGTAAAAATCCCACTCCTATTTTACAATTCTAAGATATTGTAATGTGCAAGAGAAAATTACCCTGCACGATGGATTTCAGATTTCCCATTTAAATCAAATGGGAAGGATAGTCCTTGAAATCAAACCTGGGACTTTTAATCTTAGCAACAAAAACTATCCTCAGGAGCTCAGCCCCAGTAGGAAGAGATTTCCATCAAGTTTCATGAAAATCGGTCGGTTGGTTCAAAAGTTAATAGGGGGAGACAGACAGACACAACAATGAAACTATATGCCTATTTCCTTTCTGGAAAATAGGTTAAAAATGAGACCTTCATTTGCTGATGCAATATAAAAAGGGCGTTTTATTTATTTATAAATGTAATCATAAAATTCTTTATAAATTTAGTAATGAAATTATATGACATAGAAATTTGTTCAAACATTAATTAAAATTTTCAACTACCTATAACCATTTGTTCAGGATCTCAATTTGAAAATTTTGAAGACATCCCCTGCTGCTCCATGATTTTTCAAAATCATTTCTTCTGCAGTGGCATTAAAAGATCACACAAATAGTGAACATTCTAAACTTTATATCTATAACCATTATCTCAGAATCTTAATTTGATTATTCTGAAGGCACCCTTTACTACCAACCATTTTCTCCAAAAAATTATTTGGCAGTGTAATAAATAGACGAGACCCTGCAAATTTCAGTCTTATATATCTTACTATTTCCTTGCTATTTTAATTTAATTGATTGCACAGACGGACACACAGACCAACGGAAAGACAGAGTGAAAAGATAAGCATGTTTATAAAATAAAACATGCTAAAAATGCATAAAAAGTTAATATTTATAATAGGAGTACTCACCAAATCTTCTATTCCACATCATTTTTATTATGGGAATTTGTAGGATTTTTATTTATGCTAGAGATACTTCTTTTTATCCCTAGCTTGCCTGCGTGCAAATAACTTCAAAGGAAAGGTATCCTAACGTTACCTAGAGAGCATTGGATGAAGTTTGGAGTGACTCGGTATATAAAAGAGTGAAGAATATCACTGTGTCATCTGTGGTTCAGAGTACATATTGCAAGGGGTTTAGTTACAAGATTTCAAAATTTGTTAATTTTTTTGATAATTGGGATTTTGGGATTATGGCCAGATTTTTATTTTTCTGATGTGGCAATCCTTCTGTGTGCATACTTTCTATTTTCAGCACCTAGCAGAAGAACAGTAATGCAAATTTGCGATGACATTAAAATTATAATGTGAGTATTTAGAGAATGATGTTAAGGCGAAACAATGATGAACCACACAACGTTGACCAGGGGGTCTACTGTATAAGTAATCAAATATTAGATAAATTAAGTGTAAATGACAATACCTTAGGATCTTCAAATCCAAACATGTCAAGGATTCCAATGAAGCCATGGGTGGCATGCCTGACTGCATTGTTTAGAGCTACCATTGACTTGCTTGATTTAGAACCAGCTGTTCCTATTGTTGAAGCATGTTGGCTGCTCACCTTTGAATAAATGAAAAAATATATAAAAAGGAGAAAAAGCATATAATCACAGTTGCAGAAAAGTAATGTTTTAGATATTTTTATCGAGAATAATGACTATGTACTATTATCTACTATTAGACAATAGTGTTGCAATTTAATTCCTGTTAGTGTAATAGAAAATTCTCCAAAATTATTGGCCACATCACGTTATTACTGGAAACAATGAAAGAAAAAGGAAAAGAAAATTACGACATGCTGAAAAAGTGGAAATGGTAAGGAATTATCTCACAAAAGTTTCTTTTTGTGAGCCAGTAACTATATAAAAGAAGAAGGCTCTTTTGAATTGGTCAAGAGAAAAGAATTAATAACTAGCCTGAATATAACATGATGTTTTTATCTTAAAATTGCATTTGAAAATTAACTCTCGCGTTATATTTGAGAATTTTAATATGAGGGGTGGCTGAAAAGTTCTCGGTCCAAATAGGAAGGAGATGGTTTTCAACATTCATATTTTAGGCTTTTTCTAGATGGTCTTCCTGATGTTGATGTAATATTATGAAACTGAATACATTGCTGCAATATAGTGCAAGTTTCTAATTTTTGTGTTTTTAGATTTTTTCTTGATAATCCTTCCAAAATCTTGAGGATGCGTTATATTTAAGGTTACCTTATATTCAGGGTGATACGATAATAGTCACAATTCTGGATAATATTATACATGGGAGAGCTGATAAATTTATTTCAGACAAATGACAATGAAAATATGATTCAACCTCAATGCAATAAAGCAATTAATTAATTAAATTAATTACATATATTGCTTATGTAATCACCTTCTTTGGAGTTTAAGAAAGACTCTATAATAACTAAATTTTATTCAAATTACTCCGCATTACTTTCATACCTCTGCTGCTTGATTGTGGACAGAATCATTGGAATCAGAGCTTAGAGTCCCTGATGTGGAACCAAGAGGTCGTTTTAGGCTGTTGGCTCGGCGAACAATTGTTGCCACAGTGCGGCAGTATAGCGCTTTGGCAAGGGAATCTCTTGTAGCATTGCACTGTAAAAATAAGCCATCTTCATGTAGCAAATATTCTTTAAAAACATGAAATTGTATTGGTTCTTAATGTAAATATAAAATAACATGATCAAGGTGGATAATAAAATGTTTTCTTCTTCAAAGTGAAAAAGTTAAAAAATGTTTCCTCTATATTGTAACAGCAGGTAAATAATTAGTCAGGCCAATCCAAGTAAATATTATAACAAATTAGATTTTTAAATATTAATTTATGCCTATAATTTAAGAAAATTGTTAGTAACAGTATAATTCATAGGCATCCCAAAAAAGAATTTCCTTTTACAGTTTGGCTGTAATATTCAACACAGGTCAGCTTTTAGAAGTGATATAAGATTAATGGAATAATACAGTGTTTAGTATATGTATTTAAAGAAAAAACATTTTTAAAGCCATTTCAAACAAAAAGCTTTAACTGCTCTACTTATTTAAGTTTACAGATGTAAAAAAGACTCACTATATCGGCATCGGATGATGTCCTTACAAGCTGCCCTCGGACATTGCGAGTCCTAGTTGTAAGACCTTGCATCAAGGCATCTGGCGCCACTCCTAGAAGTGAAGCAACAGAAGCCAAAAGTTCATCCCCAGACCCAGCTCCCCCGTTCCTCCTTCCGTTTCTCCTCCTGCCCCCTCCATCCTCCTCTTCCCCCTCCTCCTCCCCCTCTTCCTCCTCCCCATCCTCTCCCTCCCCATCTTCTTCCCCGCCCCTTGTTCTCGGAGCAGATCTCCTCCTCTTGCCATCCTCCTCTTCCCCCTCCTCTGCTTCCTCCCCTTCCTCCTCCCCTTCCTCGTCCACTTCGTCCTCCTCTAGGTCACCCTCCTCCTCGCTCGCTGCTGGGTGTTTCCGAGATGCTCGCTTCCCTCTCCTTCTTTTCCTTCTTCTGCGTTTCTTCCAACCTGAACTGGCACCATTGGTTCCAGAAGATGAGGAAGTGCTTCCGCATACTTCTATAACCTCTATTGCTCTTGACCTACTCCCCTCGACAAACTGAATGTTTCCCAGAAGTAAGACTGCTGACAAGACACGCACTACTTCAAGGAATGGAATTCCTAGGATTCCTGAAATAAGATATATGATACGGTTGAATTTAAAATGTCAGGAATTAGCTTTGAATAATATTATGAATAAATACCTTTCTATATCTTGCCATTATGAATAGTTAACATAATTTTCTCCATCCACCAATAGATAACATTCAATCATAACATCAGAATAAAAGGACTGGAAATGAATTAAATTTACTTGGCATAGTGACAGATATAATGAATTTTATATAACTAATTTGACTTTTCAAGTTCCCATTTACTTAAAAATTTCTTTTATAACAACTTTATTCTTAGCCAATCTACTATTAATATCTACTCCTAAGTACTTGTCCAACTGCTTATGCATTGTCCATTCATTGTAATATTATGTTTTATTTTTGAAGTTTATGCATATCCTAAATCATATTAAATGTGAGTTCTAGGATAAAGGTCATTAAAATTACAATTAAGAAAAAAAAATTAATATGACCAACTGGCCATTCATTAGAAATGCATTCCAAATAATGAGATTTAATAGTAACTTCACCAATACAATGTATAGTAATGCAATGATAAAAGCTGATAGTTCCAAAGAGGAGTTGATGAAAAAATTAAAACGATCATAAGATAAATACATAGTGTGCTCACTAATTTTTCACAATACAGTGAACTGTTTTTAGCATTTAAGAGGACATTTTTATTGATTTTAATTAACTCACCTAAGCAAGCTTTCCAAGCAAGAAACCTAGCTGCATCCCTAGATTCGTCTTGTGAGGTGTTCCCCCTATTCAAGTATCTCAAGTTGTGGATGCCATAATCTTGAAGGCCAAGTTTTTCTGTAGGAATAAAGCTCATTAGATAATGGAAGTCTGTTTTCAAACAGGCTGTCCCAGACAGGACAAAATTTTCTCTTAAAAATGAAATATTTATAGCAAATTAAAGAAAGACATGGAATTCAAAACATCTAGAGCAGCGATGAATAATTGTTAATAAAAGTGTGATGAACAAATTTCATATATCATATTATTGACGTAGAAGGAAATAAAATTAGTCAAATGTGATTAAAAATGTTAAATGTGTGATTCCTACCATGGGAATGGGCTTTCAAGTAGAATAACAAATAAATTAATAAAAAGTATTACCTCTTTCTTGGTCTGTGAGACCAGCTAACATTTGGTAAAAGATGTGGTAATTCTTTTCAGAACTATCCAGAGGCCTCACCACTCTTGTTTGGTCTAAGAAATAACAGTGAATTTTTGTGCGGTAAAGAGATCCATCAGTCACTTGCACTTCAATGAAGTGGCCCTTAAAACAAAGAGATTTAATGATACTTTATGTAATCATTGTAGTAAACTTTATGAACTTATCATGTGAAATATATAAATATATTTAGCAACTATACCTTTAAAAATGCTCATGATATGAAGTCACCTCAACAAACGATATTGTCTTACTTTTAGTTTTTATTCTTTGACACATGACACTAATATGCTTTTACAATTTAAAACCAAAGATTATTGTGAAAAAGAATCCAGATTCACTATTTGCATGAATGACATTTTGTTTATTTTAATTTCTCAGATATTAAATTTAAACAGATAAAGATGATGATCTCTGTAGCTTTTGTCAATCGAAATTTGTATGAATAAATAAGATATCATAATAATATTACATAAGATATATTTAAAAGATAAGTAAGTATATACAAACAGATAAATTAATGTTCTAACATTTATTCATTCTTCTGAAATGTTACTCTACCATATGCGCATATATTCTTGACCAATATCATTTAAACAATGGATCATATGGTTCAACACACAATGCATATACTAACAATGCGACTGGATTCTGGATTGGAGGCTGTGCGTGCAGAACCAAGAGATCGAAGCACAGTGAAAGCAGCTGCCAAGTGCTTGAATGCATCAGTCTCTGGACCACCCCCAGCAACTTCAAAGAGTTGACGAAGAACCAGCATGGAGGTATAAGTCTTCCCTGAGCCGCTTGAACCTGTCAAGGTAACATCCTCTAACATAAGTAATTATAACCAATACTAATTCTGTTAAACATGAATGACTTCACAATGGATCAAAAAATGCATTTACTTCTTCTACTAAAATGATTTTAAGCATGTATATTAGTAGCACCCATTATTCTTTTTAATATTTGAGAATGAATATAATTAACTAGATAAGAACATCAACTGAATATGTAATACTTTGCTATTTTTGGTTGAAATATTAATTTTTGAATTTTACATTCACAAAACTTCACAGATAAGATCCATTACTATTTAAAAAATTAATTTGATAATGGCTGACATGGCTTACTGTGTTTTCAAACAATGTTTTAAAGAAGTGATGAGATTTAGCTATTACTTTCTTGTCCTAATGTACCCAGTTTTAAATCAAACAATTTTAATAGAACAAGTCTATAAGTACTATGTGGAATACAATTACTGACAATTAAGTCTTAGATCACTAATATATCCAACAATCAGATATTATACTCCTTATTTACAAATGAAAAACATATACCCAAGTTCAACTACATAGTACTCTACCTTTCAAACCTTCCAACTTCCTATTTTGTTGCTTCCCCTTTACCTCTTTCCTAGCACTACAAACATGTTCTATCAATTTAACTGCTGAACAGAAATTTCTTCCTATGGCACCAATAAGTGGGCTAAATCTGAGATAGAATGTGTTTTTATATATAGAGGGATGCAAATGATATATTGTTCCATGCAATTTGTGAGAGCTACCCATACAACTTAATCCAGAAACTGAAGCTAAGTGTTTGATAAATTTTGAAAAAGTAAAATAAAACTTAAGTATTTTATACACCATTACATACCAAAATAAGCGAAAATATCATTTCTAACTGTGGAATACAAACTTTTTAATAGTAGCTAATCATTATTTTGTTGGATGAGGTAAAATTACTACAGTAAATCTTGTTAAAAACAATTTCATTGAAAAAATCATGAAAGGAGCATGTCGTTTATCTTTTTCTAGTTAACCTACATTCATTAAAAGTTAATGATGACTGAGAGTTCAGTCAGGAATTTTGTTTGGGAATATCATTAGTTGCAGAAGTAAACAATATCCACACAAAATACATCAGTGTTATCATCAAAATCTATAAATTATACATTTATTAACATTTTGCAAGATTTAAAAAATTAAATTTATATAAACGTTAATTCACTAAAGAAGCCCATCAAATTCTTTTGGATGCCTGCATGTTCTTCCTCTCTGTCTACATGCATCACCAACTAGATGTTTCAAGAACCAGTTCAAATCTAAAAGATAATTGGATTCCATTTCAATTTAATGTATAATACAATCGAATAAAAATATTATGTTATTAAGGATCATCTTTCAGAGGCCGAATTCCTGCAAATATTCAAACTGTTTTCACAGAGCAATATATTGGAATGAAAGCAGAGGGCAGATTTCCGTTTAATAAAACAATTAGATCATTGCAATGGCTCCTGTTGCTGCCAATTGTGACGCCTATTTCAAGTTTTTTCTAATTTTAACAATGAAAGGTTGCTACCAAGCGGATCAAGTGTCGGCTGCGGTCGTTCTGACTTACCTGAGAGTATGATGGCTTGTGGGTAACCTGTCTCCGATTGCTGCCGCACCGCGTCTGTCACTACCCTTGACAACTTAGGATCCAGTGGGATGCTTCTGGTGCTGCTCAGAGTCAGGGGATTGCCGTCATCTCGACGGTTGTTTACGCACACCAAGATGGGACCGACGTTGGTCTGTAATGAGAAGATGCAAATTTCCGCGTGAATTGTGAAAAACTAAGAGTATATACTTTAATGCTTCAACGATTTCCACCGCGAATCAGCGACGAAGTACAAAATGAAGCAATTAACGAGGCATAGACGTGGAATCGCAATGCTCGGATCATACACATGGAGAGATGTAAGGATTAAGTTGTAAATATGTTGATTCCAACTTGTAATTTGTCGCGCCCTATATTATACTAGGCAATGGAAATTTCAGGCATTAAGAAGAGCCAGAGGAAATACTTAAAATGGCGATTAGCGAGAGTTATTTTATTATCGTGACTTAGTTTTTCTTTACTGTTTTCACCGGCGACTTGCATCTCTTTAATCACGAGAAAAGCCATCATCTACAGCCAATCACAGCTCATTCGACACGCAAATTCATCGAGGGCATAAACGAAAATTCGAATCCCTGGCGATTATAATGCGATAATTTTACACTCATATCCTCCGCCGATCGTGAGAGAGAGGATTCTCTCATCCAAAATCGAACAAATCAGCCGATTACAATGAACGAAACGTGCCATGTGGACCTGATTTACAAGCGTCGTTTTGCGATGCTGGTGCCGGCCGTTGCAGGCGCCCAGAGACCGGCATTCCAACCCATAAATGGTCGCGAGGAATCTGCCCAGTCACCCCACCAACTGGTTCCCTTTCATTCGCAACCCTTATGCACAGCACTGCGCGGTGTGGTGACAGTCCGGGGGATGAAAGAACATACCTCTTATCCTTCCCTTTTCCCCCACCCCTCTTCATCTGTAGGTGTTAAGGTGGTCCCGCGAGGAGATGATCACCTCTTGGCTGGAATGTCGCTTGGGAGGGTTAGAAGGATCCGCGATGCCTCCCCTCTACGCGCCCTCTGCACGAGATACGATCGTTTTTCCTCCCCTCTCCCTCCCTTTCTCTCTCTCTTTTCGCGTTCGATTAGAACGAATAAATATCACAGGAAGCGAGGAATGAGAGGGAGATTGGAAGAAAGGTTATATAGCAAGCAATTTGGCAACATGATAAAAGCGTGAATTCGTATATGCAAACTGTAAACTCTCGATTAATCGGATGTTGGATAACAGGAACTTTTTAATCTTATGACTTGAAAGTTTTTTTACTGCATTACCTACGTATTTGACTTGTCCTATACCAAATGGAGGTGTTAATACGTAGGACTGAATTACTTGAGTCACCTAATTTTAAACTAACTTTTCTTTAAGTATTTTTTTACTATCTTAATAATGACTGTTTTCATTTGTGTGTAGTGTAGTACGTATAAAATAGGCATATCGATGAACCGTAACATCCGATTAACCGGAAGAGGCTGGATATCGAGGCAACCGATAAATCGAGAGTTTACAGTAAATCGGCTGGGCCATCCATGATTTTTTTCATCAAAACAAACATTACTTGTCGAATAAAATATCATCTTTTAATAATAATATATTACCATTACGAATTTAATGAAACTTGTAGCGCGTCTACGTAAATAATCTTGCATACGCTAAAAATAGGACAATCCGCTCCCTTTGCACTCGATACAACCGATCACATGAATAGAACAGTTAAGCATTTGATTTCAGATTTCATTTTGAGATCGTTGATTCGCAGATAGCATCTTACGGCGGTCGGTGAATTATCGTAGAGGGAGAATGCTTGAAGCTGAAATGTGTATCCATGTCACTCGACCGTTTTTTGCCTATAAAAATTACTTAGACGATTTGACCTGTTTTTTTTCGCTCGGCAGCAATTGAAGGTTGTCCGACCATAAAGCTCTCTTTCTTTCCAGACATTTAAACGCGCGTAATTATTCGTATGTTCATTCCAGCGAAACGTTTCAGTGGAATCCGCTCGTTTACCATTCCATTTAAATCCAATCCGACCTCTGGGGACAGGTTCTTGAAAATAATCGCCTCTCAATAGGACGCTGATGCATTCAAAATATCATAACCTTTTAAACTTTTTGAACGAAATTTGATAGTTTTGATTATCGATGACGCTTACAATTTTTTATGGTTGGGTAAGGATGGAAGAACAAAACCATGCAGAAAATACAATTTATCTAGTATCTTTCCAAATTTTGTTAGCTGCACATACGCAGCACATTCCTTTCGGATATTTCTTCTGTCCTGTCATCATAGATCCAGTCATTCCTCACGTCGTCTGTAATTTCATCTGGATGATCTTTTACTGGGGCTCGCGGCGTCGATTTTTTTGTTCTTTCGTCTTCTACGACATCAAGATCGGTCTTTTCTTTCTTCTATTTTTTCAGATAGCACGTTTCTTTCCATTCAATAGCACCTACATTTCTGTACCAACTCGATCAATGCCCCTATTGTAATTCCCAAATCAAGATAATATAAGTGCTCTACTTCAACTTGTGAATATTTTTTATTTCAAAATCAGAGGCTAATACGCACTCCTCCTACCAATACACCTTTTCTTCATCCATTTACCGGTTAATGCTCGGTTTATTTTTCGAAAATTGGTCCAAAAATTTATCAGGTTTTTTTATTTCGTTAAAACAGTACTAATACATATATAATCTCAAAAAACAGTAATTTTGGAGTTTTGCTAATGGTAAATGATTTTTCATGAAAATTAGTCGTAATAAAATTTTATGTATTAGAGTAAGTAAGTAAGTAAGTAAGTAAGTATTGTCCTGGAATTTACCGCTTCCATAATTTCGCTACCACTTATGTTACTATCAAAACTGATTGTGAGATATATTTTTAAAGCCTGAACTTATGCCTAAACATATTCGCTTTTTAAATTCAGTCAGCTTTTACTTTGGATTTTTTTTTCCAGTAATATTAAAAAACAACCCAGAAAACGTAAGCATCGTTGCGACATTTCGAAAATAAAACGATTGCAGAAAATTCAATTTTTATATCTGAGCTCTTAAACTTTCAGAATATATCAATTAGGGTTGGTCAAAGATGTTTCTAAATTTTTAGTGCTACTCTCAGATTCAAATGGCTGAAATTAGTCCAAAACACAGACTGCTAGATAAGTTTAGAAAAAACTACGATAGAAAATATCTAGGCATATGGAAATATGCAGAAAAAAAAGAAACAACGTCCTATTCTGACATATGCTGGATACTTGGAAAACTAAATACGAATGATTATTGCTTGATTTTTGCAATAAGATCCAAAATATCGGCAACGACTTTAATGCAATAATGTTCCGTCACAGAGAAAAATTCGACAAAATTTTAAACCATAACTACATAGCAATTACACTTATTTTCGGCAGAGAATCATTTTCCGTGTCGTAAAAAAAGTGTAAACACAGATATTTAAAAAATCATCAATTGTAAAATTGATTAAATAAGAGGCGAAAAATAAGGAGATGTTCAAAAGACGAAGGTTTCCATCATCGGTCGCCAATGTGCAAAAAAAAGTCGATCTCGAGAACGATAAACACTAAGAATGCGAAGGCTGCTAGAAAACGTAAGAGGTGGGAGGAGAGGCTAAAGATGATGAAAAGGAAAATACATCTTAAATAATTACTTCGATGCCATACTAATTCAATCCTTAGCGAGAACCGTAATAAATTCCCTTGGAACTCAATCCGATCCGTAGCCCCTTAATGTGTGCCAGGATGGTTTCCGCCATCTGGAACTCGCAACGCGTTTTTGCGAGAACAACGCTCACTTCGAAACAAAAAAATAAACAAATCCAAACGTTTCCTAAATAATTCTCTGACTACGCATCGTCGGTAAACAAGCCTTCGCAGTCTCCCCTCCCTTATATCATGTAGCGTTTAGCTGTCACGCAAACATCTTTCCTCGCTTATTACGCTGTCTCCCGCCTTCTCTCTCTCTCTCTTTAAAACCGCGCTCCAGAGGTATGATGGGTAAACGACCTCGACGGTAATCGTGCGGCGTTTGTTCAAGTTTCGGCCAATGGAGACAGGAAGGAGGGATTTTTCGTGAGCGTGATGTTCTGGAATTCGTTTCTGTCTCCCTTTCTTTTATTTTCAATCGTTGGCTCGCCTCTTCTCCTTCACTTATCTCCGCGGTGCGTCCAGTCTCCGAATCGCATCGCGAGAAGCGTTTCGCTTTTTTTCTCCCTCCGGAATCCCGCCGGCGATAACCCCTCTGCATTTTATTTATTCGCTAATATTTCGAGGCATAGAGCGACGACATTAAAATCCCATTCCATCCCGATTAGTTCCACATCGTCCCGTCTTTTTTCAGCAGAGTTCCAAATAAAAAAGACCGATTCGCGTGCTTTTAATCGCTGGTCATTTTCGCGTGTCCGCGACGAACGAGGAACCTTTTGACTAAAGGCTGCGAGCAGCAGAGGCATAGATTTGGGGAAAACGCAAAATTCATACCTAATATACGCGTCAAAAATTCGAATAGCGCTAGGAACGAAATTTTATTTCTTTATATTTCTTAAATAACGATAAACATAAGTTCGTTTTCACTTAACAGCATTTAAAATACTTTCTTCTTTAACTGAGGACGCTATATCAAGTTTTAAAAGCAGTTGTGCAACTTGGTCGATTTCTCGAAAGAATGTTGTTCACAGCTTCCAAAATGTACCTTTGCCACCAGGTGTTAAGATGGAGTAGCAAAATTAAAACATTCCCTTTGCATGTTACATTTAGCTATATTTTTGGTTGATTTGGTCATAATTATTCATAACAATCAAGAACGTCAGTATGGGTGTTCCTTAAGTCCATTTACCACTGGGTTTAGTGGGCAGCGAATTGCGTTTTGGTGTTTTTTTCATCGCTCTTTTAAGGGTGAAGATGAGTGACCAGAGTTCGTTTTAAATAGAGAAATGTGCGCTTTATTTTATTACTGAATCTTAACAACTGAGGGCGAATGGGCCTTAGGGACGCCCTGTACTTGAGGATACATGATGGTGGTTGAAATAGACGCGTAGTATACACAACAATTAAGTTATAACAATTTCTTTTAAATTGAATGATCCGATAAATTCGATCAGCTAGATCGAATTTTCATTTATATCGCCCAATAATGTTATGTCTCCCCATACATAATAATTAACAAAAAATACTGAATCACACCGAAATAAATTTATGGAATAGAAAATAAAAAATGAAGGTAAGGAAAAGCTGCTCAATCGAATAGCTGCTTTCAAAGTGCTTTACGAGACGCAATCAAAATCACGCGTTAAAAATCTCCAAACTGCTCCACATTATTTTGCCGACTATAAGTATAGGTTAAAAAAAGCAGGTATCCGTCCAGGCTCACTAATGTGCAAACCGTTCCGGCTTCTCTTTCATCTAAATCCGTGATAATATCAATATTTGTAATTCAGTCTATTCTACAGACCTGTATTTTGCGTGTAGAAAAACGATGAAATAGTAAATATTTATGATCAAATAGGTAAAAATATTAACTTTTGCGTGGAGCTAAATTTCATCTTTTAGTTGAGAATTTTAGTTTTTCCCGAACATTTCTTACATTTGAAAAATTAATAATTTTTAATTAATTAATTTACTTGTTAATTTATACGCAGAACTTAACGGCATTTTAAAATAATTTGAAATTTCAAGAATTCAATTTAAAAATTCACGCCCTTTCTCGCGTTTATAGCGAGCAGTAAGTATTTTACGTTCAGATTAGGTATTTCCAAAGAAATCTTTGGAGATGTCTTTTTTAATGAAATTTTACATTTGGAAACCAAAAACCAAATAAATATCGTTCTAGAACAATTAGATAAGAATCCTTTCAATTTCCTTAACAGGCAACCTATTTGTAAACGAGTACGTTTTCCCTATCCACTCTCTGCAGCTCTCTCTAACTTCCTTATCTATTAAACTGAACACACTCCCTTTTGTGTCTTGTCCTAGGCTCTTTATTCAAAGTTAAATTTTCCTGGCGCGTGGTTTATCTCCCATGCTTGGAGTTCAAATGAAAAATCCTCTACGTGTGCGAGAAATGAGACTATACGCCAACTCGATAATGGCGAAAAACGCTTGCATAAACAAAACGAGCTTATGTCGATCACAGTTTCAAGATTGTGGAAGAACGGAGACTCCATGGAATAAGGGTTTGCAAAAACAATATAAAGTGAAAGATGCTTTTAACGGAATAACAGTGCTGAATTTGCAGGAAAAAAGGAAGAAAGGAATGATGGCGTTGCTAAGCATGTTTTTATAAAAGCAGCGATGCATATATTATGTTCTTCAACAAAACCTCAGTTTCAAAGTATCCGCCTTCTTTTCCTATATCAGAAAACAGTTAAAAATTCGAACATTTTCTTCTTAAGAAAAGGTACGGAACGACGTTCCGCCTCAAGTTATGCCCTGCGTATTCCATCGAATTCGAGTTGCGAGAATGACGAGTTGGGTAAATTAATAAATTTCATTTGGCGTAAAATTTAAAACGCGATTTATTAAAATTCAAAAGCAGTAATTTTAGCCTTTCTAAAAATCTATCGCAAATGTAGCAAATGCTGCATTCAGTCTCCGTTCATATTTGGCCTCTACGTCTTCCCTTATAAATCGAGGAACAGATATAAAAAGTAAAATTATCCGGTCCCCGAGTTATCGTTATAACCGAGATCCGATGAAATGTGGTATGAGTTGGACAGGATTTTTATCGAGCTGAATTCTGCGCAGGTTTACCAACTGGGGAAAGTAGATGTCATGGAAACTGAAGATATTAACGTTGGGCACGCAAATCTCCATTGCTACGTACGCATCTCTCCTTGTTATTGCCGGGACTGTCCCTATCTTCATGCCCTCGCCCATCCATCATTGACGCCTCTTGTTGTTTCCATACCTTCCCTCGGAGCGAGGAGAATATTTCTTTCTCGCGTTTCATTCCTTCCTCGCCTATCTCTTCTTCGTATTTCATTCCTCCTGCGCATCTCATTCCCTTTTTAACGGCAACTTTTGCAGTAACCTCACTCGGTTGGTATTTGCACGTTTATACATTCGCGCCAAATACCGAAGCGCGCCTTTGAATAAAATGAACAGAACAGAAGCGGTCAAGGCATCTTATCAGCAGAAGATAACAGAAATACGGTGGAACTTCCATAAGTCGAACTTCAAGGGAAACAAAAAATATTCGAGTTATAGAAAATTCGACTTATGGAAATACGTTTTTCTCATAGGGATTTTGCTCGGTAAAATTAATTCCACTTCGAGTTATGGAAAATTGAAGTTATAGACGCTCGAGTTACGGAAGTTACACTGCATTAATAAAAAAAGGAATAATAATAAACGGCATTCAAGGAGATTCGCCGCTGTTCAAATTTTTCAAAAGCTATGCCACCTCGAGTAAATATAACCGTTTCAAAAACCTAAAAGTAACCTCTTCGGAATATATATTCACAACACTGGAGTCCGAGATGCGCTTTCGAAATAAAATTCGACCCAAATATAAGTATTTTTCGAGAAATAAGCGGACTCGAATTTTTGGCGCAATAATTCCACGATCGGACGCCCGAGAAAATCGAAAGGGAAGCATCGAACACACCGTTCGCGTTTATATTTCCGAGCGATCCCATTGTCATCGCGTCGTCCCCTCTTGGTATAAGAAGAATTCCTCAACCGAAAACAAAAATCCGAACGAAACCGCCGATTTGAATTTACTCCCTTTTTGTACTCTTCGCCCGTATTTTCCATTTCATTCTCCTCCCCGTCGTCTCCCCCCCCCCCCAATCCCCCTCTAACCTCCGCATTCCTGTTTCATTCCTTTTTTTAACGAGCTAACCTCCCCTTATTCCAAACCCTTCCCCCACCACCTCGATTCCTTACTCTCACTTACCATTTCGCTCATATCGATTCTTTTCATTCCTTTCGACTCTTCCAACTTTTACCACTCCGTACTCATTCCTCCTTTCCCCTTTTTAAAAAAAAACAAAAAAGACGCGCTCTCTTCATCCATTTCATTCCTTCGCCTCCTCACCTTCTCTCTCCTATTTCAAATCCTTACCCCTCTCTACCTGCCCCTCCTATTTAGCCCGTCTCCCTCCCTCCTTCCTATCCTTCCCTCACCACCCCTTCCTCTCGCTCACCCACTTCCCTCTCCATCTACCTCACGGACTCCTCCCCACTCAGCTCCAGAGGCTCTGGAATGCGAAGAACCGGTTTTCTTTTTAGTCGGTGGCTCTTGAGGGTGGCACATAAGAGATGGAAGGTGGAGGGGGGAGAGGGGAAGGGGGAGGAGGGAAAAAGGGTGGGATGGGGAGGGGGAGAGGGGCGTCCTCTCTCCCTCTCTCGCTCTTATCTCTTCAACCCCCTTCTTCACCCCCTTCTCCCGTGCCCCCATCTCGTCTAATTTATTCACCGCCTGCTACTGACCCCCTACCCACGCCGAGACGCGCGCTCACTCGCACGCACACACATACACACGGCCTTAGTGCCCGAGTGGAAGCAAAGAGAGAGAGAGAGAGAGAGATAGAGCGAGAGAGGGTTGTTGAGAGGATAGAGGTAGAGAGGGAGTTTGTGGACGACCGCGCCTACCTCACGATCTAAAACCTCTCTTTCCCTCGCTTCACAAATCTCTTCGTCTCTCTCCCTCTCTCTCTCGTTACACATTCTCTCTCTCTTCGTCTTCTTTTTTCGTCCTTATCGGCCCATCTCCTCCTCTTCTTTCCCTTACTCCAGAAAATCTCATTTCCCCGAATCCCGGTTTAATCCGTTTGTCTCGTCTCGCTCGAAATGCAATCCTTTTTCATTCGAGACTAAGACCATCAGGCATCCACCTCTATATCTTTCTCTCTTTATATATATATAATTGTGTGTGTGTGTACACATCATATTTGCCCGATCACAGGGCGACCTCGAAAATAAGTAATATAAGGCGACCCCCTATTTTAGAAGCCACGAGAAAGATAAAAAATCGGGGTATTGATACTAATACCAACTACCATTCTTTCTAGTTGATGATTTATTCCGATAATTTTTTATTATTTTACAATAATAGCTCAAGAAAATGCTATGCTTCATTTTCTATATAATATAATTATGCGATAAAATTAACGACTGATTACGATAAAGCGTACATTTATTGGGTTCCAGCGATCTACATTAAACTATTAGTTTCATTTGATAAAATGCTGAATACGGGAGAAAGACAAACTCTAATGCAGGAGAAATTTGGCAGCTGCCAAAAGCGTAATAATGTTTAATAAGGGTAAAATAGACTATAAAACAAAGAGTATTGAATTTTAGTGGGGGCGTGATAGAAGTTACCTTTGGTCACAATTATAAGGCGAAAGTTTCGATAACTAGAACCTATTTCGCCTTTCCTTGAGGTTCGGGGGATCGATGTCCGATTGCATATTTACTTGAGAGTTTACCATACAAACTTCAAGTGACCTTAATATTTATAGTTTATAATAACGAGGCCTCTTCGAATAAAGGGTAGTGGGGTGGTTAGCGTATCTGGCTCCCTATACTACTGTGGTCGCGGGTTCGAATTATGCCCAGGGCAAGGCTGTGCGTGTTCGTCTTAGTTAGTAATTACTCCCACTTTAAAAGGCTGGTAACGGCTGTTGATGAGCTAGTTAAATAAATAAAAATGATTATAATATTTTTTGGAGGGGAATGAAATACACCACACGGTCATTTTGTATTTTACTAGTATGTACGAAACAACAGGTATTATTTCCTAGAATTTCTTATGGAATCCAGAACAACTTTTTCCCCTTCGTAGACCTTTATTGTTGACCCTACCGTCCCTATCCTCGCTTGTTCTTAACTTCTTCCATCAAACGGCCGTTTTTCACAGTCCTCTCTTTCACTCTCTGCATTAACCGCGCAATACCGTTTAACGAGTTCTACTGCATCCACCGCGGAGGCGCAATTAGTCACCGCGAACTCCGCCGCCAGCTTCATTTTTCTAACCAGGCGCAATGTGCTCGTGTTGCGCGAGTGCTTCTCTCCCCTCCCTCGCCGTCGCTTGAACTCCACGGATTGCACGACGAGTCTTCGCGATCTCGAAAGACGAAGAAGAGATGGCGAGGTTTCAAACGGCATCGCTTGCCCGCTTTTGAGAAAAAGAGCGCGACACGCGAAAATCTGAGAGGTTTCCCCCGCATTTTACGCCCACGTTGCGTCGTTTTCGTAACAGCCGCGTGGGGAGGCGAAAGATTCTAATTTTAAGCCTTGGCCTCCTAAATTAACGTCTCTATAATATTGTTATCAGGTCCGGCCCGAGGTACGGGCGACCCGGGCGGCTGCCCAAATATTGGATACCAATTTATATAGAGGAACAGGCTAGAATCTTGTTGGCATTCCTTTTAGTTTCTCATTTTCAATATTTTTTAAAGAGCGATGAATAAATTAACATGTACTTTGTAAATATCTCTACATCCATTAACGGAGGGGGGCGCTGGAGTGCTATCTCGCTCGGGGCGCCAAAATTCCTTGGGTCGCTCGATTGTTATACATTTTTAGTTGATTATATAATTTGGGAAGCTTGCCGTCGTTGAAAAATTATGTCGTTATTTTGCTCGCCGCTGTATTATAGAATTATTGATGATGGGATTTTTTAATATTGAAGGAGTGGGACTTGAAAGTCCCGTCAGGGCATAGAGGGCCAAGGAAACACGTTGCAATATTCGCAATAATTTTTTCTTTTACTAGAAAATTCCATGACGGTTTTGCAATATTTTGGGGGGGATGATGACGCTTTCATAAGAGTGAGCGAGTGCGGGAAATGGGAATAGGAAAGAGAAGGGAATGAGATGGAAGAAAATAGAATGACAGAACAGGAAAGATACAATTTGGGGTCGAAAGAGAGAGGAGTGCGCACTAAGTGAAAGGGAAGGAGAAAGGATTGGAGAAAGGAATATGGAGGAAGTGATACGAAATGGAAGAAGTGGGCGGAGAGAGGAATGAGAACGGAGGGCAAGGAAGGAAGAAAAGATGAGAATATAGAGAGGGAGAGGGATGGAGATATGGATAGAGATATGGAAGGAGGGAGGGAGAGAGGGATAGGAGGGCAGAGTGGAGGAGGAGGGAAGGGGGTAGAGGGAGATAGAAAGGGAGGGTGAGGGATGAAAGTAGGCGGAGGGATGGCGGGATAACTGGAGAATGGGAGGTAGGAGTAGGTTGGAAGGAGAAGGGAGTGAGGGATGAAAATGGAAAGTGTGGGGGTGGGGGCGACGGTTAGCGAGAACGAGACGCGGACATGGATGAGAAACAAGCGAGGGAGAAATCGGGTTGAGTTAACATGAATGACGAGAGACGTGAGAACTATTTTTAACCTAGAGTACATTTTTTATGGCCGTTTTTGTAAAGATCATGCGTGAGCGATACGATTAAAACAAATGCATCTCAGACAGTCAAATCTTAGCGGGAAACTGAGACATATTTAAAAATAAAAAAGAACATACGGTATAACCTCGTTTATCCGGGCATCGCCGATTCATATTTTTGGTTTTCCGGACCGTTTTCGTCGCTAAAGGGTTTTCTCAACGCACGTTAATCCACTCTGTTTTACGCAGCAATTCACTAGACTGGTCGCTGTTAAGGAGATATAATATAGTAGTTCACTGTAGTCATGTATCAACCGTTGGATGATGATTTATAAAACATGGATCTTGAGAGAGTCGAGGATGAAGACATATAGGAGTAGTTTGCGCTCTCAGAAGAGATAAAAATACAGCTTTCAACTATATTTAATAAAAGTATAAATGTTTGTTATTACAAACGTGGGGGAGGGTCAACATGGAAATATAAAAAAGGGGCCTATCCGCAAAATTATTCCCAGGG
The DNA here is from genome assembly GCA_028673005.1 of Tanypteryx hageni. Taxonomy (NCBI): domain Eukaryota; kingdom Metazoa; phylum Arthropoda; class Insecta; order Odonata; family Petaluridae; genus Tanypteryx; species Tanypteryx hageni. Next base: position 100,596,281 of record CM054116.1, read on the forward strand.
CTGCACAAGTGTTTAAAGCGGTTCTAGTGATAATGAGGCTCTTGCCGACTACTTAGATAAACTTCTAATGCAGAATTAGGATATGAGATCAAGATAATGATGCGCATGAAAAACTGACGCTGCACTGGGTATTACAAAACGACATGATGCCGATAGATGTGATTCGACTCAGACTTATGTAAGATAGGACGACAAGAAAATGATTTACTCCGGCGAAAGAACAGAAACTCTGCGAGTTCTTTGAATAAAAATGTTCTATAATTAAAATTTAATCTACACTTATTTGTAGAGCGTAATTCCTGAATTAAACAACACTAAACGTTGTATTTCCGTCAATACAATATACAGTTTAATTGTATTTTATGTGTAAAGATTTCGATTTAGGACCTATTTTAAGTTTTCACGCTATATTACCCGGATTTTCGATAATCCCGATCGTTTTTGGACAAAAGAGGATCTACTAAATTTCACATCGAATCAACTACGGGAAAATTCATTCGTGAGGCTATTAGTATTTAATTATTTATGAGGTTACATGATTCGAAGATTTGAAGGTTAACCTATTTTTCTTTAACAATTAAAAACATACGTCGAAAGGAAACGTGCGGAGAAAGGAGGCGCGGGAGAGAGAGAGAAAATAAAGATATCTAAAGAGGGATCCAAATTTGCGAGATATCAAACGTATTGCGGATGCTTCCTCGGTTGGGCGTGGCTGCAACACGCTGTGTGGGCGAATTTCTGTCTTAGCGGCGAGAATACTCAGCTGACTAGGTCGGCACATGTACCAGGAATTGCACTCACCAGGTGCTGCGCCGCCCATATAATGTGATGTCAATTGCTAGGACATTTTCAACAGCTTTTGAGTCAACAAGAGGAAATAAAATAATACGAGGAAATTTAACCCACCGAACGAGGCTTTAACTTCGCGCATAGCATTGTAGAAACATAAAAAATAATCCGTATATTTTTACCCCGTGATTAACACACACTGGCATGAAAAAATCTGAGAGAGTTGAATGCTAAGATATAGAGCTTTACCATTGCGTCAAGAGTTGAAGATCGATGGGTTGCAGAAGAAGGTTATTTATCGAGTTGAAGCTAAAGCTATTAATTACATTTCCTCGGTATGAAAACATAAAGAACGCTATTTTTCAAAATAATTTAAATCGCGATTTTTTATTCTTAAGAGAGAAATGTTTTGATAATTTTTCCTCGTGATACGAAAAGAAATAGAACAATGTAGCGAAGTAAAATCGCGTTTCAGGCACAAAAGGTCGAATCTTTTTACGATTTCGCCGAATGACAAAAATGCCCAATAATATATCAAGGCGTTGACTAAAATATCACAAGAAATTTCCTAAACAATATTTATTTCGAGAGAAAAACAAGGAATCCGGGTGAGGGCGTCAGCGTTGGAGATATATATGGAACGTAAAATTGTGATACACGCGGACTTAAGGAGAAAAATACGGGGATCTTGGTTACGTGTGTCAAACTGAACGACTTCTTTCCTCCTCCCGTCTTCCTTATCTCCACCCACCACACGACCATCTCTACGGCCTTATAGCTCTTCCCACGCGACCAGTCTTCTTTGTTTTGCCAGCTTCTCAATCTGCCCCCGCTCCTTTTCCGAGAATTGAGTCGAAACGTCCTTTTTATTACGCGCTACACCAGACAATGCTTATCTTCGTCGTCGACCGATAACATCAACTTGTTTTTTTAAAAGGAGAGATTCATCGATTAAAACGACGATATTTCCCGGATGAGTGTAGAGACGCCGATGGTCTTTCCGAAGGATCAGATCCTAGATAACTCTCGATATTAGAAGATTCGGAGGGTATACGTATCAAGAAGATCGCATTGCATAAAAAAAACAATTTCCTTTCTCACGATGAGTTTACGAAAAAATCATCACTAATTACAAATATCGACTAGCAGTCTCGCGGAAGGCTCTCGTTTCAACCTTTTACGGGGTGAGAAAATGTCGATTTCCAATTCCTACGTTACTTGGTGTGAAATGGTCTTTATAGATGTCATTTTTCTAGGCCCTTTGGCCGCCTATTTTCGCACCGCACGGGGTTTCCTTATGGAATTTCTCGAAGCTCTTTTCATCGGTTCCCACCCTTGCTCGCAGGATGGAGAGGGGGAGGCTGCAGAGGGCTGAGTCACGGAGACCCCACGCCCATATTGCATCATTCGCCCCGCCTCCATGTTCTCCTCTTTATCGACTCTCTTTGCTATGATCCTCCGATGTATTTCTCTATCTCTAACTATTATCTTTCTCTCTATACATCACATATTCATTGAATTATTTTTTCGTTTTTTCCTAATCGGAGAATATTCAAAGAGTTTTGAACAAAGGAGTTTCTATGAGATTTGAGTGAACGAGTCCATCTTAGAATCGCCATGCCTTTTTTACAAGTGTTTTTATTGTTTCGATAGCTAAGGAAAGGATTTAATTCGTTGAAAAATACTGAGCGAATTATGCGTCGATTTATGGCTTTTAAACGATACCAAAGAGTCAATTTCTGTAAAGAATTAATAACAGTTATACAATATTGTATTCATGTTTGAGATCCGTTTTATTTTTGTTTCTTATTAATCGTATTGCTGGTCGCTATGAAATAAATTAAAAACTTTTGTAAAATTTAATAATAATTATACAGTGTTGTATTCATATTTGAGGTCAGTTATCATCGAGTGTTTTTAATTTAATCATAATGCGAGTCATTATAAAACAAATTAAAAAATTTCAGTTATATTCAATTCATTAGGCTGCTGGTATAAATACTAATCCTGTTCTATTCCACACATAAAATCGCATTCAACAACAATTTAACAATTCTAAGATGACCAGATTTCAATGTACTGCATCATTATTCGGCTACCTGACCTAATAATGATGCTAAACATGTTGTATTATGTAACTATCGTAAATGTCAATTTTCTTCGGTTTAGACCTTTTCTGGTACACACTTGAAATCACTGAAAATTTTTGCTCGGTTTCACTAGATCTTATAAATCAGAAAATGCAAAAAGTAAACGCATTATTCAGGTCCTATATTTTTAATATTTCGATTTATTCTGCACGAGCATCCTCAATATTCGCCTTGCTGTTTACTCTCAAGTGCAGTGTCAAGGAGCAAACCTGAAAATTTCTTTAAGGAAATTCTTGGAGGCCAAATTTCTCTAAAAGTTGGATTTATTTACAAAGCCAAGTCTCAAAAGCTGGAAATTTAATAGAGAAATGAAATTATGGTGTTTTTTCTGACTTTCTGTGCTTCGAGTGACATGAAAGATGTCAGATTAAATCTGCAGAATTCTGAGAGACCATTCTTAATGCAAAGAAAGCTACAGCACAACCGTAGTTTTTAATGGGATGATAATCAAACATTTATTTTCCGCTTATCCTATTCAGGGTAACCTTCGGGGCTTCCAAAAGCCCTTACTTGAGATAAGAAAAGATTTTAATGTAGGAGGGTGGAAGGCGGGCGTGCCATTAGTCCGATAGGACACTCACGTAGAACTGCGAGGCGCAGAATCGCGAGTGCAGACACCTGATGACCGCATCCTCCGTCAGCGGCCCCGGCAGGTGGATGAGGTCATCGATGTCCGCCGTGGAAGCACTTGGGACGGCACAGCGAGGGGCCGATCCCGGACTGGGTGCGGCGCCGTGCTGGCCCTGGTGCAGGTGGGAGGGGTGCGCACCGGGGGGAGTGGCCGGTGCCATGGCAGGTGCCGGTCTCCCCATCAAAGGACCGCACCCAGCGCCGCTCCTCACTCCTCCCCCGGATAGGTGCAGCCTGCTCTTGGGATCTGCGGTAGAGGGGGAATAATTAGGAGAGGGTCCCAAAGATGGGGATTTCGTAATTCGCTAGGGGTATTTTAAAATTTTAAGCCCACGAATATGGGACTCGAACGTATGAAATATATTATTTATTGGTCAGGAAAAGAAAAAGCACAACTCGGTAAACGATTTCATTTAATAAAAAACTTTCATTCATGACCAGATCTCGTTGTAACATCATACTGTTTTCTCTATCCGTGAAAAATGAATGGCAAAATGATTTTTCAATTCGTCACAACAATATCTAATACGACAAGATTGGAAAGGTGTACTCCATGTCGGAGTACACAGAGTTTCCGAATGCGTCCTTTGAGATTTCACAATGTTCTCAATATTTTTCGCTCAGATGAGAATTCAACAAGAAGCAAGCGAGATACGTTGTAAACTACATGCAGTTCTTCATCTAAAGTAGCAGTAATTATTGTCCGATTTTAACCAAAATTGGAATCTGTTAATTAATTTTAACAAAACTCCCCAATACATAAATTCGTCACAATATGTCAAACGGTTCCCTAGTTGAAACAAAGGAACATTGTAAACTGCATGTAGGTCTTCATGTAAAGTGGTCGTCATTGCTGCCCAATTTTAACCAAAATTGGAATCGGTCGACCGATTTTAGCAAAACTCCCCAATAACAAAATTCATCAAAACACATCAAGCGGTTCCCGAGTTGAAACAAAGGAACATTGTCAACTACATGTAGGTCTTCATGTAAAGTTGTCGTAATTGTTGCCCGATTTTAACCAAAATTGGAATTGGTCAATTAATTTTAGAAAAACTCCCCAATACCAAATTTCATCAAAATACGTCCTGCAGTTCCAGAGTATAAACAAAAGAAATTGTAAACTACGTGTAGGTCTTATGTAAAGAGGTCGTAATTGTTGTCCGATTTTAACCAAAATAGGAATTGGTCAACCAATTTTACTAAAACTCCCCAATAATAAATTTCATCAAAATATATCGGCCGGTTCTCGAGTTGAAACAGAGGAACATTGTAAACTACATGTAGGTCTTCATGTAAAGAGGTCGTAATTGTTGTCCGATTTTAACCAAAATTGGAATCGGTCGACCAATTTTAGCAAAACTTCACAATACCAAATTTCATCATAATACGTTAAGCGGTTTCCGAGTTTTAACATGCGGACAGACGGACGGAAACGACCTCCCCTATATGCGTTCACTACGTGCACTTCGTGCAAAGAACGCATAATAACGAGGAGTTTCAATTTTGATTAATTGCAGTTTTACTTTACCAAATTCATGATATTTACGATAAGTGGCAATACCATAATTAATAATAGAGCATAATTGATCATTATCGCAAAGTAAGATAACGATTGATTAAAATCAAAGATATGTGATGAATCAGAATGCATTATTTCGGCATAAAATTGTTCTATTCCTATTAATAATCTTTCAGCACCCTATTCTTTGTTTCTTAGGTCTTATGAGCTCAATACAAAAGAATCAAAATGAAATGTCTTCATATTGGAAACAATAACAGAAGACCATGACTCGAGCTACAGTCTTTTCAGTTTCTCGAACAGTTTCTGATATTTTTTTCTAGGCCACATTTAATTTTTATTCCGTAGAAAGACCTAGACGTCGCAATATACAACTGGCTATTGTTCCGACCATCTGATGACAAGATCGAAAATTATGCGCATATATTGCTCCAAGCATGAGGCGGAAGATGCTTATCTTCTTGAAATAAATTAATATGGATACTCAAAATATATCAAACAATTTGTTTATAATACAACAGGATTTTTGTAGCTTTAAACCAACCTACGGCCAGCGGGCCTCATCCGGACCGTGAGAGCATTTTCTGGTGCTCACATCGATGAAGATGCGATCTGTGATATTTAATACAGATAATTTTGTGTATTTCAATTAGGCACAGCTGTTGCCATAAAACCTTGCCTGGTGAATTTTTAACGCTAAAAATGGACTAGACTTGATTTGATAAAAAAATCACACAATTTTTTGGGTAAGTTTCCGTGCTAATTCTCATGCGGCCCGTCGAGGTTCTCGCGCCTTCTAATACGGCCCCGCAAAAGCACTCGCATCTAATAATGCCACATAAAAAAGTTTCATGCTCCTGGTTTAAACGTTACAAGTTTACGCATCCAAATTGGAAACAGGTACTTTGAACAGCATTTATATAGAACTAGTGGCATGCTGCAGCAAATGCTGCACGGTACCGAAGGGAATTATGTAAAATACTCAAGTTGCATAAGTAAAAATTTATTTAAAAAATAATTAATTCTAGGATAGGCAAGTTTAAGTCTAGGCAAATAGAATGGGATTTTTGTGAATAATATAAATGCTTAGTAATATTTAATCCGCGAAGAACGTTAGTAAGAATGTTTTAAATACAAAAATGAAATATGTAACACTTAATATATGGTTTGATCAGCGCAACACTTCATTATAAACAATATTTTTCGTGTAGTATCCTTCGTAGTTGAGAAACTGTCCTTGTCCAGTTGTTGGTAACATTTTCAGTTTGACATCGGCAGCCGAACGGGCTCTGTTGAGCGCGACGTCAAGTTGTCCGTGACTGGATACGCAACGGGATAAGTAATTTAATAATTTTTCAAAAATTTAGCCCCGCAACTTATTTATGGTTATGGCGAATAGGGAACTGTTTCCTTATTATGGTAAAAGGTAGGTTAGGGTCGGTGGAGATAAGTTCTATTCTTGGTAAGAAAATTTCTTGTCCTTTCGCCTGACCGATGAGAATTTGTAGCTTCAAAGCATTACTGTACATTCCCGTCACAACCATTCAGACCCCATTAACTACACCGAAGCCTAGGTTCATGTTACGTATCAACCTTTTTTCAATTTAAGATGATGTGGGGGCATGCCAGATGGTGATATTGAATATAAATATTCGATCGTAATTCCGCCCATGGATTCATCTTCTGAGTGGATGGAATCAATGCTGAAATATTAGGAAAGGTCTCCATTGATAAGGTTGAGAATTTCATTATTCATAAGATCACAGTCTTCATTGAATGGACACACTATGGCTTTGTATGCGTACTAAGAGATGTTGGTGTCAATGACAGTACCGAAGACATGAGTTATTAAGGAATCATTAGTAATTAAGTGATCCGAAATTCGTATGACATTGCCTGCTATGGCAATAGGTATTGGATTGCTACCTAATTTTAGGTGCCAGTTTGCAAAATCAATTTCAGATGGTTTAGTGCGCTTGATTATCGTTAAGCGCAAAATTTTTGCCGCATACTTTTTATGATGCAGCCAAAATTTATTATTACATATGTAATTGTATATAATATATTTTTTGCTTTCAATAATTTTCCCGGCTTCATGACAGCATAAGCTTTAAAATGAGTGGTCGTACATGTTAATCGGAGCTTCCGTTCCCTCACAAATTCAATTACAAAAATACCGTTTACAGAATTATATATATAGATTTGAATATATCATTACGATCTACTTATTATATAGCAATAACTAATTCCTTTTGCCAAAGTCAAAACAGCTATATCGCCAGATTTTCAGCTAAATTTTAATCCAAGATTTTCAATTTCGATATTAGCACCCTTTCTATACAATTTATCTAGCATTCAGCCTCATGAAATATTTAGAATTGCATCCGATAATGCGAAGAAGGTCAATCCCTCACCGTCGGGCGATAAATGTGGGTTTCCAAGGGCCGCCACGCCTCCGTGGTGTCCTCCAAGGTGGGGCTGGTGTTGCGGCGCCCCGTGCGGATGGTGGGCGGTATTAGCCCCCTGATGGTGGCTCTGCGCAGGCGCATTTGCACCTCCGCCGTTTGGCTGCGATACGTGCAGCCTGTTCCGAAGCGTGACTAGCTCCGTGCTGAGGCTCCGCAGCCGCTGCTGGAGGTGCACGGCCTCGTTGGAGGATGAGGCGTCTGGAGGAGAAAAGGCAAAGCGACCATTAACGCCATATTGGAAATGAGGAATATAAGGTTTCTTCGTCCTCAGTTTTAATTATATTAGCAAAAGCGGTATTTCTCGTGTCTCGCCTAATTGATACTGATTAATTTTTTCAATTAATAACCCCACCGATCGAACAGGTACCTTTATAAATCGAATGTGCTCTATTGCAGTGGTTCTCAGCCGTTTGTATCTGGAGTTCCGCCTACCATTTTGTCAAAAAACCTTGGTCTCACCCACATTATGTAAAAAAACCTTAGTGTTACCATGATAAAAACAAACCCCATCTTTTTCAATTTCATTTCAGTATTATATTAATCATTATGGAACTTTTTAAGGACCTAAAGCATTCAAGTAATTTTGTTAAGGTTTTAAAATAATTATCTTCGAAACTTCGTGCACCACCTAGACGACCTTCGCCTCCCACCAGTTGAGAAACACTGCTCTATTGCACGTATAAATGACATCAGGAAAAATGGAGTTCATTCTTCTTGGGCACAATGCTTGATGTAACTGATATTAACATCAAATTTTTATTCAAGGTAAAATTCTATCCTCTCTCAGCCATAGCCGATAGATTGGATATTTTTTGTCACAGGAAGGTACCCAAGAACAGTCTAGAACGGGGGTGACCAAACCGCGGCTCGCGAGCCACATGCGGCGCTTAAAAATTTTCATTCAGTTGCGTGTCAACTGTTTTCATTACAGAACATAATGACGTAGGATGACTTGAGATGTGTTTGAAATGCCTAAGGGACATGCATTATATCTGAATTGCTTCGGATACAGGCTGTCTTCTGTTCGTAAATTTATGAACACAGAATGTGTATCATGCGGCTCTCAAACTTCCTAAGGTTATCGTATGCGGCTCCGAGGGCAAGTAAATTTGGCCACCCATGGTCTAGAATTACTCAATAAATAAACTTTGTCGTCATGTTAAATACCAATCATGCTCCATTTAGGCTACGTGAAAAGGAAGAGAAGGCAAATATACACCAACTTACCAGAATAAAATTCAGTTAACAGCTCACGTCTTCGATTCAGACTTCTAGAATCATTATACGACTTTAAATTCTATAATAAAAAGTGCAATTTATCTATCTAAGCGTATTCATCCCTTAAATACTCGGGTGTTTTGCAATCGATAACAAATAAACGAGAATTCTTGACCTTGACCACTTCAACTTCTACAGTACTCACTACAGTAGTCACTCACGTTGCAGATTTATTTGCAGCGTTTTCAACTGATTCGGAGTAGGTAAATTTTACTAATTTTAATTTATGCCGATTTTACACGACCTCTTCCGTGACAGCTTTATGCAAGTTGGGCTCGGTATTTTTATTAAAATTTTCAGTATCGGCTAGAGCTATCAGCAAACTGGGAGATTGATTGGCGCACAATGATTTTTTAATTTTTATTATTTTTCCGAAACGTAAACGAGCGAATAAACTGAAACCGAAAATTATAATCAATAAGATTAAGGATATTTTTCATTTAAGATATTATTATTTCTTGCAAATAATCTTATTATCGATCCTATCCGAGTAAGCAGGAAACTTTTTTCCTCCCAATCAGTCAATAATGAGCATAAATTGAACGAAAGCGTAATAATCAGTGAAGTAACTAGGGTGTGGCGACGGTGGCATTTACCATAGGCGCCGCTAGTAAAAGGAACATCACGACTCCCGCTAACATACCTAAAAATATCTTTTCGTTCAAAACATATCGAGTTAATGTTCAAATGTCACAACTGTTTCAAATAGAAAATTTTCTTAATCACAATGGAGGAAAAATAATGTTCCACAAATCTTTTTTTTTTTAGGCGCTTACTTTAACTGCCAAAGGAGCCGAATCTCCTTGCTACGACTCGGGTAATAATACGTACATAGAATTTCGGGTGTCTATTCATAAGTAGATGTTTATAATGTATTACCGAGTTATTTCCTACGGAGTTCGCTAATATAGCAGTAATAATACCATTTAACACGTTAGAAAGCGTTAAAACACAAAAAACTAAGTTACGTACACAAATAAAGACGAAGCCCCCAATAATTTAATGGTTCAACGACCGAGATTTTGGGGAGTAAGGTTAAGTCCGCCGTTCAAGGCTATTTTCCAATGGACAAGACGATCATATTGATTTCCATGTAGACACCGCAAACATTCAACCCACCCGCCATGCTCCGTCCGATACCACAAGCAATTCTCCTGGTTGTGGTCACGGGGGTAGGTTTCAAACACGCGTTATACCTCCTCCCCTCCCATTCCACCCCAGCCTGCCCACATGCAACCTCACGCACTATGGACAGTTGACTGTCGTCGCCACGTCCGGATACTAATGAGTTTTCACCCTCCTCCGGAGCTCTTGTACGTGTCCAATCCGTTCAGATCATCGGAGAGGAAATATCTCTTCTCAATCTGATCGAGTGAGCGGGGCCAATCTTGCACGCCGTCTCATCTTCGAAAAGCTGTATCGATTTACTCGATTAGGTCGACAAAATAGGCTCTTTACGACCACCGCTGCTCATTTTTTGGTGCGTCCAGAAATAACAAACCAAAATATACCTCGTTGTGTGATTGACTTCCTTGAAGGCTTCCTACAGACCAATCGCATTATGTCGTCACACTCGACTGCACCACCCGAATAAAAAACATTGCAAATTGTAGCGTCGGTCAATTTTTTGTTTTGCAGCTGAAAATTGAAACCCGAAAGAAAACTGTGCATAAAAACCAGGCTTTTACGTTAATCAAAAATCGAATACCCAATTTAAACTCGTGAATAAAAAATAAAGGCACCTATCTAAAAAAATTTTGACGCTTCTCCAAGATGCAGGGCACAATCACGATATGCGTGATAGAAAGTTTTCCGCCAAATTAATAGGAAATTTAAAATTTTTCAATTTTAAGCCATCATGTCGATATGAACATTTTTGAGGAATAAAACTCGACGAGTGAGACACGACTTGACGAAATCGATTCCGTAACAATTTCATATAAACTCGTCTCAAATCATTGCATTATTTTACAGGGGGATCTACGAATGTTTCAAATGACGGACGTGCCATAGACTCTACGTGTTACCACGGCAAAAATGTACATTAGTCATTTGTTTTGAATTAAGATCGATTACTAAGGAACATACAGAAACAAATTATATGGTCTACGTGGCTTAATAAAACTATTTTATTGAAGCAAGACGGTGGTGAAATAAAAACAAATCCGCGCGATTTACTCCAAGATAATCCTTGTGCGTGGATAATCGAGAAGTTGATTTCGAAAAGAACCGCAAATGTTGGCATTAATATGTGCAAATCTGTAGAAGAAAATTGCTTGCAGAGGTTAAGAGCATTAAAGAGACACGATTCTCGGAGTGACCGTGAAAGTACGAGAGGAAAGGCAAGGGGAAAAATACAACTGCCTAGAAATAAAACTTCCGATATCAGCTTAATGTTAAATATCGTCGACACTACATAATATTTACGGCGGCATATTTTTAAGGATTATTTAACTTCAGCTCTTACCGCTTTAACCTAACGCCGCGTACTGTGGGAATCGTTTCATTCGAGATAATTTCGCGCGAGGCGAGACTCAATTGTTACTTTACTACCGTACCCGAGAATTTTCCTCCGCTAAGTCCATACATCACACGTGGGAGTGCCTCGGCGGGCAAATGGCGATTGCTTACCAGAAAGGAATAGGCATAAAAAGGAGTGTTAATGGAAGAAGAGAGAGAGAAAAGGCGGAGGGAGAAAAGGCGGTGGAAGAAGGGAGAGGAGGGAGAGAGGAGAGAGATGGAGGAGAGAGAGAGAGGAGAGAGAGAGAGAGAGAGAGAGGAGGGAGAGAGGAGGGAGATGAGAGGGTTCGAGACCATAGGCTGCCTTGGGCCGCGTGTGCTGCCGTGGTCGCTGCGCAGGTGTTCGATCTTACGGTCTGCAATCAAAGGACGGTCACGCGGTTGTTCGGGTATGGTAGAGAGATGTGCTATTGCGAGGAGGGAAATTGTCTGCGTTTGTTTGTGCCAATGCGGAGGTAGGAAATTGGGTTTCGCGAGACGGGGACTAATGGAAGGGCGGTATTCAATTATAGGGAGGAGTGGTTTTTTTCGAGGTGTGGTATCTCAGGTGGCGGCGGTGGTACTCTTCCCGCAGCCGGATATTTATTTTGGGCGTTTAGATTATCAGATGTTCCCTAAATTTCCGAATCGCATAAATTAAACAAGTAATTCCCATGCCCATGGAACGGTCGAGTGTACTAAGTGCGAATTCAAATGTATGGTGGTCGTAATAATTGGTAGTTTAGCGATCGATATTCGGCGAGGAACCAATAAGGACGAAAAACTAGCCGTTCAAACCTGTTTAAATATATTGTTCAACCGTTTTATGGCCGATGAAAGCAGACGTATCGTTTATTGGAAGTAACCCTTTAGACGAGTGAAGAAATTCGACTCTAAATTTTACAAGTCGCGTATTTAGAGATCAATTAGCATTCAGCTTACACAATAAAACTAAAGTGAAAACATCTATCCCGAAAACATTATCGCGGTCTGATCGCTCCAGTGGCGCCACTCGAGTCACGAAAGACAAATAAATATGAAATCAGAAAGCGTCAGAAATTGATTTACTTTAATTGAGATGAGCGGGATGTCGATTTCGGAAGTTCTCTCAATTTTCTCCTCGATAATTTATCCCCCAAAAGAAGAGAGTTGTGAATAAATAAGACCCCACTATCACTTATAAGGGGTACGTCAAAAATACAGTTACACGGAAAAAATATATAATTAAACGGTGGTGGGCGTACCATTAAAGACTGAAAGGTCATATGATTTACCACGCTCCGGAAGGTATATTGAAAAAATTACGAGTCTAATAATTGGTAGAAGATCTACGCAGCAACTGAGGATGATACGTTTCTCCTCAATACGCTGTCTTGAATTCCTGAAAGGTGGTCGCTTTTTTTTACTGCAACCAAACTCATTGAAAAAACATCAGCTTTACGTTGTTGCAACGCACGGCCATTAAAAATAAAATTGAAATACTCGGAAAAAAGAAAAAGAATCGACTACCATCCGATCTCCTCTCTAGACTTCCATACCTACACGTCTTTTCCTCAAAATCTCTAAGAGAAAACAATGTACAAGATGTTCGAGGATGAGGGACCGCAGCCTCGCGCAATCTGACATCATGTGCCCTGAAGCGCAAGGAAGAAGTAGCTAATGCCGGGAGAGAGAGAAAGAGGTGGGGAAGAGGGAGAAAGGAGAAGAGTTGGATGGGAGGAGGAGGAATGGGAGAAAGAGGGATATAAAGACGTAGCGAGAGAGTGAGGAGAGGGGGAGGAGAATAGACGGTGGGAGGTGCTTTGGAATGGAGGAAGGATTGGTCGGGTCAACTTCTTTAAGGCGACCGCCAAATCCCGTTCGTTCCTTCTTTGTGTCCACATGATAAATCCATCGGAGAAGAGTGTGGGAATAGATGGGCGATGCGAGCGAGGATAAGAAGGGAAAAGAATTTAGACTTAAGGGAATAGGAGAATGGGATAGAAGGGCGAGTAGGATGGAAAGGTAATATGTAATATAGCAAAGGAAAGAAGAGGAAGGGAATTGGGATGGGAGAAGAATAGACTGGAGAGAGGCATTATAGATGGAGGAGAATAGGATGGATGGGCAACGGAGAATAGTCAAGGGCGGGGGAGGTAAAAAAAATATGAAGAGGAGAAAGGATTAATGAGAGAAGAAAAGAATATAGAGAGAAGAGAATGAGAGGGAAGAAGAGTGAGAGATAGCAAGTGGAAATATGAGGGAAGGTATAGAGTTAGAGCAATGTAGAAAGTGAGAAGGTATAGAGTTAGAGGAATGTAAAAAGTATGATAATGAGAAGATAGACAACGAGGAGGAGTGAAGGAAGGTGAGAGGGCGAATAGTTAAAGATGTGACACCAAACTTTTTATAGCAAGGACAACATGATACTTTATATACCAATGTGTGGACCATATACGAGCTTTAAAATGACTAATCGAGCCGTGTTTAAATTTCCGAGTTATGTTTGATAATTTCTATGATTGTATCATGTGTCATACGTCTACATCAAATGCACGTATATTATATCTACGTACTCTAAAAATATCGCATAATGTCATAAATGACATCTGATGCCACCTCTGCTGCTGGTAAATGTACGAATATACATGTCTTGAAGGAGGGCCGGACGGAATACCTGCGCGGGCCGCATATGGCCCGCGGTTCGTAGTTTGGGGATATCTTGTTAAAGACTTTAGAGGATTTGAAAGGAGAAGCGCAAAACAGATAGGGTAAAGAATGCAGGATCTCGATAATAACAGAATTCTTACAAGTTCAGTTTATATTTAAGAGTAAATGTTTGCGAAAAAAAACAATATTCAGGCGCAAAATTATGAAATTGATATTTCGGACAGACTGATAAAGAGCATTTCACATTTTATTATTTCTTTCGGAAGTTGCTTTCTATGCAAAGGCAAACAAGTAAAAAAAGAACCAGTGACGCCGTACGTTTTTCATCTTGAGGAGGAGAGATGCCAGCGCGATTAAATTTTCATTCGTTACAACCATAGGGAGTATTTTCGAACGCCGCCGCTCTGTACTCGGGAAAAGTTTTCCACTTGAAATTTACCTAATGCGACATGAGAGAGCTCCTCAGAGACATAAGTCAATACGACTTGACAAGCGGAAAGGGAGAAAAACAAAGAGAGGTAACTACATTCCTGAAGCGTTTCGCGGAATTTACCAGGGAGAGAGAGAGAGATATATATCCGTTTCGCCAATTTTCGCTCGACAGTTACGAAGAGAGCTTATTCATATGGACGAGCTATCCTGCTCACGAGTGTGTATTCAAATGAAAAGAGTTTAAAACATTGAGACTTACTTTGATATCGAGAAATGATTGCCTTGCGAGTCAATTTTTTAACTTATGATGCTTCAAAATATCCCGTGGAATATACAGGGTGAGTAAAAAGTTCTGGCAATTTTTTATTTGTATGCTAAGTGTCTTATAGTCTGGATCTCAGCAAAAGGGGAGTATTTTGAGAATTAATTAGCATAATATTGTTTTGTTTTTTCATCATATTCAATAAAAGTAGTTTGACTTAAAACGGCCGGGTATTTGAAAGACTATGACCAACATAAAATTGCCAGAAATTTTTCATTCCAAATTGACAATTATTTTAGTGGCTCTTATTCTAAGAAGAAAAGACTTGGTTTGTTACTATGTCCCCTTCGATTATTGCGTCATCATTATAAAGCAGATAAAGGCGACCTACGACTTACTCAAACGAAAACTCCAATTTAAAAAATTAAAGAAAAGACTAAGCAAGATGCAAAAAGTGCGGAAAATCTAAAAATATATCCAATAAAAACGCAAAGTACTAATAGAAAAATCTATTCACTTTTTCACAACACACAAATATTGCGTCCACAAATATCAACACAAATAAAGCAGGACATGAACATTTACCTCGACACGATTTCTTGGAAAAAGTCTCTGGATTCGAACTTACGTATTACCAAATATATTGAATCAGTTTTTGATTCGGCGATTTAAAATTTCTTACAAAAACAGTTCACTATTTTTAACGGGCAACGCAACACGCTTAATAAAATACAAAACTCGTAATAAATTGTGATTTATGTTTTTTAAAAATTGAATTCTTTTAAATATATTACGCAAGAAAAATATTATCGCTACGAAGAAAAACAGACGTGAGATAGAGGTATAAATCCTTATCCAAAACCAATATTAGATTTTTTAAGGAGTTCTTTTTTATCGATTACATCAAATGAGATTGAAATCCTGAAGGCTATTAATGAGTTATAATAAGTCAACAGAAAAACGTAACCCTACATCCATCGTCAATATTAAGTTCAAACGAAAGGTAAATCGAGGACATCAAATATGCCCATACATCGATGCATAGTTACAAAGAAAATTGCGTTATATACCAGTGAACTAAAGCAAGAAGAAAAGATCGCGCTTAATGACCCAAGAGTTGCAGAGAAAGTGTAATTACTGGAAATTCCCTCCGAGAATCTCTCGATCTGAGGTCGTTTCCTTCTTAGGGTAGTGTGCTTACAAGGAAATACATGCCGATGATGGCTACTTTGAAACCGTAATAAAATTCGGTCTCCCCGCGTGTTGATTCACGAATGTTTCTTATGTAAATACTGATAATGCTCCCCGACGAAAAAGTTGTTTGGGACTAATAAAAACGAAAGCTTTTTATTTGCCAACAGATGAGAACGAGGAAATTCCGACGAGAAAGGCGCTAAAAAAACATCTCCGTTAATTCTCGAATAGATTTGAAAAAGAAATGAGTTGGAGGTGCCATCCTAACAATCATCCTAGCGAGCATTCCTACACTTCCTCCAACTCCGTTGCCGTTATTTATTACGTATTTAACAGCTTTATTTGTTGAGTATTTCAGCATTCTTTGGGGTGAATCCGAAGTCTTCTCCAGCTAAAGCGTTCCATTCATCCAGAACATCCCGTTAATATATTTAACTTTTACTATGTGCGCAAGAGGGGTTTAAGGCCTCGAAATATGCGAGAATTCTTCACGGAAAACAATGAACAGTTCCGGAAATGAATGAGAGTTCTAAATGTAAGCGCATGAGCACAAATAGGATTTAGAAAGGACGAAGGAAATATTTTGGTGGTCGGTTAAAAAAATAGAATGAAGGGAAGGGATATTTTTACGTCGACTTTTGAAAACTAAACAGCGGATAAAAAAGACAGTGATTTATTGTGGCGAGAACAAGGTAATAAATAAGGCTACTTGACGAAAATGACGCGCCGTCCAATATTCAGAGGTGAAAGCTTTTTTTAAAGAAAAATATGAGAAATTCAGTTTCAATTTTTATTATCATGATTTATTCCCAGGCCCTGAATACAATAGTTTTCCTGTTTTAATAATACAAGTTTCATTATATAGGTTTTCCGAGTTATGTGCACTCAAAAATATATTAAACATCTCGGTGCTTCTTGAAATTTTTATCGTTAAAACTTGGCGTAAGTGGCGTTAAATAACAGAAGTGAAACAGGAATGAGTAAAGAAAACGTTGCGGCATATTTTAAAAATTTCAACTTGCCATCGAATGATTTTATTTTCTCTTTAGAGACGCAACCATATCGATAGCGTGTTCGATTACGATACCATTGTTATAGTAAAAAGACAGCTGACACGAAAAACCTAAACTATTCTTGTCAGCACAATGTAGTGCAGGAATAATTTTCTAACATCTCTTTTACTATTTATAAAATTAAAAATATCGTAAAATTTTTCTTCTTAAATAGGTCGTAAAATTTTATAAACAAGGTGATGGAGGTGATAAAAATCTGAGTGTTATCTTAGCGTACAGTTCACCTTTTCAATGTATCAAAGATAAAAGGAAAAAATTATTTATTAGCACTGAAATCATAATGTGTATTTTATCCGATGTATGCATGATATATACTTCTGGATGTCAAAAAATCAAATGAAAACTAAACGTACTGTAGACTTTTCTA
The DNA here is from genome assembly GCA_028673005.1 of Tanypteryx hageni. NCBI lineage: Eukaryota > Metazoa > Arthropoda > Insecta > Odonata > Petaluridae > Tanypteryx > Tanypteryx hageni. Next base: position 100,613,594 of record CM054116.1, read on the forward strand.
TCCTCTTTACATGTGAGCCATAGTTTTGATGGTTGTATAAAATTTGTAAGATAATCAACGGCTCGTTCACTTTTAATCCTGATACTAAAGTTGAAGAGTTGAGAGATAACATAACTGGTTGGTAGTGGCAGGCCCGTCTATATGATTTATGAGGCCCTACGCAGTATTTTTAAACTGGTGCCCCTATACTCGACTTGTTAGTAGCCAACAAACATAAACGGCGAATCTACATCATTGGAAAACTTGTTGCAAGCAATTTACTAAAAACAAATTTAAAAATTAAAATATTTATAATAAGTATCAAAATTTGTTGATAAATTCTAACCTAATATTGAAAAAAGAAAAGCGGTTTTTGGTTCGTGCCCCCAAACTATCGTGGTGCCCTAGGCGGCTGCTTAAGTTGCGTATGGTTGGGTAGCCGCTGATATGATTATGTACAACCATCTAAAAAAATATTTTTAAAATTTGTAGACTTAAATATAGAAACTTATTCAAACATTTTTTAGATTTTTGATGACCCCATGCAATCACATTATTTGCATTCAGTGATTGCGGAATCTTTTTTGCTGCATGGCATATTTGAGAGACTTGGACATTATCAAGTAAACTAAACGAGCTCATATTTACGCACTTGCATTGTTATCGACGTATCTTTAGGTGATAATTGTAAAATTAATAAAAAACGAGTTCTGGTTCTGAAACTTCGAGTATGTTATTTTGTCCATTAGTTGTATTACAGCAATAGAGACAAGGGCAGGGAGACGTAAATAACCGTATCGAGAAGATCACGCGAAGAAAATTTAACATTTAATAGTATAAGAAAGAAAATTAAAATTAAATAGCATTGCAGATTACCACAGAGAAGAGAAAGATGACTGTTAAGGAGATTGAGTTAATGAATCCAACGAAAGGTCATATGGGCATATTTCGTGAAATGAGATAAAATTTGAGATTTAAACAGAGAAAAAAACAGCAACAGATGAGTGATGAATATATGAAATGAAAATACGCTGCAATATTTTCTACCGACATTTGTATCGATCGTGTCAAAACCCATGACGGACGCAAGCAAAGCAAGAGAACCCTCGAATGGGATGTAATCAAATGTGGATGATTGCAATACCTCAATCCATTTTCCACCACATGCGTCACCAAAAAGACAGACGCGGGAAAAAACTGCGCGATAATAACCCAGTAAAAACAAGTTTGGTAGGAATGTCCCTTTTCCTGACATAATCCATCTCATTCTTCCTTTTAACCGACTCAGTACTACTTCACCATTTATGCCCGCGTTTTAAATCTTTTTGCGGGTTGCCATTCCTTACATGCTTTCTTACCGCTCTTGTAGAAAAAGAATTTTAAAAATTGTTCCATTATCGGTCGAGAGATTGAGAATGGGTTCCAAGAGACGCGACCGCAACATCCGCCTCGCAAAGGAAAATGACCGGTCATTCCTATTGCAGGAAATGATATAGCCCTCGATTCGAAATGTCGACAATTGCTTCTAAAAGCTTTGGAATTTCCGTAGATTTTTTTCTCTCCCATTCTGATGAGCTTTGGGTTGGGAATGGTTTCGGGGGTCCAATCTTCTTCCGCCTTTTTCCCGAGGGACTTTTTTCCCATTCGTTTATACATATATTTAAAGAAGGGAGGTGTAGAGATGGCGATGACGATTAACATTTCAAAAATTCAAAGAAACGTCTTTAATTACCTACTATTTGCGGAGAAAAAAATTTAAACTGGCCGTTGGTTTCACGAGATAAATTTCTGGACGAATCCCTGAAGGTTTTGTGAAAATGTTCGTTCAAATTCACGATGCAAAGCTATTCTGGAGCAAAATTTGGTCGAAAACCACTGGCATTTTCTATAATGGTGGAAGGAAAGTCAGACATTGGCATCTTACAAGGAGATAACATAATTTAGCATAAAAAATTAAGGTTATTAAATGTGTCAGAAATTTTAAACTTGGTTGCTCATTCTCGATTCCATAGCAAATGTGTTTTATACCACGGATGAATTAGTAGTATTTCTAACTGAAACGTAGGAATTTTAATGATAAATACTTGGTACGTTTTTACCAGTTCTAATGCAAGACAAACTTAAACTTAAGATTTGAGCGAACGAAGAATGGAAAGGCATATATGTATCTGAATGAGCTAGAGATACTATCAACCAATTAAACCACATTGCAGTAATTTACTTTTGCTATACACCGTTCCGATGAAGCGCTAGGGTCGCGGGTTCGAATCCTGCCGAGGGCACGGTTGTATGCGGTCACCTTTGTCACTGTTAATAGGGTAATTGTAAAAGACTGTTTATGAGCTAGTTAAAACGTGTAAATAAAATTAAACTAGTAGACAACGGATCAAAGCATCCGAAGTTCAACAGAGCGTTGATAAAACGGGTGACAAATATGACAAAGTAATTTGGCAGAACTTGGTACAAATTCCACCACAAAATATATGCGAAATACAGGTACGGTTTCGACTTTGCAAGACATCGCAGTCGCATTTTCATCCTTTGTCACAGAAAGTTTTTATTCTATTCACTCGACAAAATAACCATTTCGTTTCTAATTTAATAGGAAATTAAATTAGGATGAACTTACGCCGTCTACAGAAACTCCGGGATAAGAGACATATACGCGAAACTGTCCGAGATACCGATCGCAGTCGGTAGATTAGATAGAGAGGTGCGCGTAGGCGAACCAGAACGCAAAGCGGTGGCGAATAGGAAAGAGTAGAGATCGTGGTAAGCGGTATAAAAGTATCTCCGTGGACGACGCGTAAATCGGATCCATCGGCATCACCTTTAACTTGGTTCGCGTGAAGCAGGCGTGGTAATATTCTTCAATTAACCCTTTTGCCTCGAACCGACTCAACCGCTAATGTCCATTTCGTGTGCACGTCACGTGCGCCGCATCAAAAAAATTTCCAAGTGCAGCCGGTGCTTAAAGAGAGCCGCCATGTTGTCAACGACGTCTCCAACCTAAATGACATGTTGGACTCGGCGTGGACAAGATGCAAGGAGACGGTTGCGAGTTTTTTCCGCAAAAGAGAGGCCGCCCCATCCAACTCCCACATCACCGGTCGCTGCGCATACGTTTAAATTTTCGAAACGCTGTTTAAATGCTTGAAGGAATTAAGAAGCCATATTCGGAATTGGAAGGAACGGGATTGAATGTTTGTTCGGATGGATGAGAAGGTTGAAATTTTTGGAAGTGTAAGAAGAAAACTGAACTGAATTACGTCTTTATTGGGGCGAGATTGATACTAAGTCTCCTCTTCTAAGACGGAGAGAGAGAAAGGGTTAGTATGTAGGAAGTCGAGGGGGGATAGAAATAGCGGAGACGGAATGAAGGGGAAAAAATCCTCTTTTAATGGCAAAATTGAGACTTGACGAGTCATTAAAAAAAATTTTAACCGGAAAATAAATTTGTTACCGGAAACCAAGGGAGGCAAGGCAATGGGGTGCAGGAAAGAGCGAGTAAGGAAAATTAGGCGTGTTATATAATCAGAGAGGGACGACCAGGGTGAAAATAGGGAGAGAATTGCCTCAATTCGGGAGGCAGCAATTGCAGACGGGGAGGCTGGATGAAAGGAGGTGGTCGGAAGCATTTTACGGTGGTTTAGAATGGGAGTAAGTCGTGGGAGAGAAAGAGAGAGGAGTTGAAGGAGAATGGAGGGAGATTTCGAGTGTGTCGTGAAGGGAGTGGCGGAAGGAGTGGTGCCTTTTACCGATCCCTTCCAGTCGGGCGCTCCTTTGGCATTTCCTCTGCACTAAAATCTCGTTGCCAACCGCACGGAGAAAACTTTCCCGCGCTAGAAGAAGACGACCAGATATACCAAAAGGAAGAAAAAAAAGTCGAGGGTCTCTTGGAAAACGGAACCGTCACGATTCACATTTCTATAACGTACAACATGTTTTTTAAAATTCTCATAAATCTTCAAGATAGTTTTACGGAGAAAAGGTGCCGCAATTTTAAGAACTGTAACTGGACTTTAATGCTCGTGTTTAATGCATATTCGACGTTGTGTACTGCTGGACTGCCCGTAATAAAAGACCTGGAATGATGTTTTACGTCAAAGCCTAGGGCGTGTACGAGTTTAACCAGCATATTTTAGAGGTATTTTACAATTTTTTTACTTCGAGTCATTTTTCTTTACGTGGAGGTCCTACTGTTTGAGGACTGCTATATATTGTTTTTTGAAAGTTTACTACATCTGCTCTGGCATTTTGTCCATCAGAGAACAGCCAACTTTTCTTGAGCACTAGTTATCATTCGGCATGATTTATCTATATTTTAAAGACCAACTCAAAATTTTCACACTAATGGAGTGTGAAGATGTATTTAAACTACTCGCAATAAATCAACAGCACTCAATAGAAACCTAAAAGATTGACTTATAACCATTATGGAGATTATATCAATACCACTTCAGTAATTCGTCGAATACATTTGGTAAGAAGGCATGAAAATACTAAATGGCAACTTTTGTAAAAATGGAAATCTCTATTCTGCCCCCGCAAAATTTTGATATCTTCATAATATTACCATAAAAAGAGTCTTTTTCGCGGTGACTGTTAGCACAGTATAATAATTAGTTAAAATGCATAGACAAAGAACCAGTAAAGGACTACTTCTATTTCTTAAACAATCACAATGTTTCAAGGGTTAGTCGATGGAAATTTGAGTAATAAAAAAATTCCTCTATATTTTTAGAGGGGTACGAAATATCGATCTTATTGTCTGAAAAAATATTACAATTCTTAGAGCACTTGAGTAACCTTAGGCCACTGCAAAATCCTCTCGAGAGACGACATTCAATAAAAATTCTTACAATGATAACTAATCAACGATAACTTCAACACAACGGTAACCACATAATTTATATTTTTAAATTTTTGTTAAATTTGCACAAAAGGAAGCGAAAGATCCTCTGAAATACTTTTTAAAAAGTCCCCGAAATTCGTCCAGTTCGCCCGTAATTTTAACAAAAGGACCGCAGTAGCGGGCGATAAAAAAACAGCACCGATACATCTGTTACTTGGTCCCTTTACAGGACTTCGTGAGTCTGTTGACCCAGCGCAGAGGACAACTTAAACAGAAAAAAAAAGGAAAATTCTTTTTCGTCATAGGTTTCGGACAACACACATGCTCGAGGCAGAAAAAGGCTTTGTTAAAGAATCCATAAAAGTACTCGCTTTCTTTTGAATTTCGCCAGCGAGTTGATTTTACCAATCGCGAATTACTTCCGAGATAGCTCGTAAGAGGGCAATAAACGAGTGATGCGCAAAATGTGATAACAACGCGGAGGTTGGACGTGGAGGAGGGAAAAGGGAGGGAAGTGGGTAATGTCTTTATTTTTTTGGGAGAGGGAGAGAGCGGTGGTGTGGGTGCCAAAGGGGCTGCGATAGGAAGAAGAGTGTGGGGAAGAAGGACAGAGGGAAGAGTGGGAAATAGAAGAGGAGGATCGGTATAGTGGCGAATGTGTTGTTGTCCGACTCAAAACCGCGATTGAGGACACCTCAACCAGTGACCACCGCTAGACTCGGGAGGGATAAACGGGAGAGAAGAAAGAACAAAAGAGGGAGAGGATAAGAGAGAGACGGAGAAAGAGGACGGGTTCTCTCTCTTCAGCACAAACCGTTCCCACTCCTCTCTCTCTCTATCCTTGAACTCCGGCGCTTTCGGCGGGTAGTGGTCGGGAACCCATCCCCTTGAGGGACAAGGAAAAAAGGTGTGGTCAAGAGGGAAACAGGGAGAAGTGGGAGAAAGAGAAGATGGGCAGGGTATTTAGAGAGGATGGGTAGGATTTTTAGGAAATGTGTAGGATAAGAGAGAGGGGGGTTGGTATGGGTGAGTGGAGAGGTTAGGAAGGATGGAAGGAGTTGAGGAGGGTAGGAGGAGAGGAATGGGGAGAAAATGGGAGTGAAGGTAGTGAGGGGTCGCAGTATAGAGGAAGGCGAAGGGAGGGACGAGAGGAGGAAAGGGGAGTCGGCAGGGATGAGAGGAGGGAAAGGGTAATAAAAGGAGGAAGGAGGTAATGGTAATGAAGAAAACTAGGGAAAGGAATGGCAAAGATAAGATTTGATAACGAAATAGTCGGGCAGGTGAGAGTAAAGAAATTAGGCTGTTATAAAAGTGTATTAATATTCAAATTAGTGTTTAGACGTGTAGTCAGATTCGATACCTCAAGGAAAGACAAAACCTTCGAGTTATCGAAACTTGGATCTATAGGGCTTCATTGTACATACATAAGTGAACAAGGACGGGATATGTATTATCATCCTCGAGTTACAGACGCTCATAGTCACGTGGTTCAATCGATTAACTACAGAATGGCGATTTCCATGAACGTTTGAAGCGTATTTCACTATAATAAATTCACTAGAGAATTATCAACCTCGTCTTATGAATGAAAACAAATTTAAGAAAAATCGCTTAAATATAAAATAAATCGAACAAATACATATTCAAGGTATCTCCCATAACCATGTTGTGGCTATTAGATATACCTGAAATAAGTTTTTTTTCAATTTTTCGATATGTAAGTGCTCATTCGTGAAATTGTAATACATTGCTTAGCACGCTTTTGCTCTTGAATAAGTTTACTTCGCGAAGAGTGGACATTATATAGACAGTCGTTCAACGACGTGTGCCAAAAGTTTGGATAAAAATTGTGCACAAGTATCAACTCTTTTATGAAGATGAAAATGCCGAGGGGTAATCCCGAAGAAGCAAATTCGTTACGCGTTTCTGAAAAGGCAGACCCGTTAAAATGTTCCTCGAGCGATATCCGCTTATAAAACCACGCCGATAAAAAATGTATCGCAACATGTAGGATCGAGATTTCCTCTTTCTGGTTCCTAGTCTAGTATCTAACAGTGACAACGAACGAAGGCGTGGTGGGGAAAGAGATGCACGGAAAGAAGAATTGCAAGGTGTGGAGGAAAGGGAGGATTAGACGAGGACAAGAGAGGCGAGACGGTGCTCGCAAGTCGCAGACGACATATAGGAGAATAACGAGAGTCGGGAGATGCGGGAAAAGTCCAGGGCGTGGAGAAAGGCGAGGAAGGGAGCAAGGAAGAGGGCAAGCACGAGGGACGGAGGAGGGCGAGAAAGCAGCCACAGAATCAAGGACTGGAGTAGGGCGAGGAGGAGGATGATGTAGTGCAAAGGGACAGAGAGGGTGGAGAATGGAGGACGAGGGCGAAGAGTGAAGGAGAAAGAGATGGGAGTGGAGGTCGAGAGGAGAGGGCGGAGGAGGTCGAGAGGAGAGGGCGGAGGAGGTCGAGGGAGTGGAAGATGAGGACGAGGGACTCGAAGGAGAGACGTGCGTGAGGGCGGCGAGGGGTTGGAAAAGGATGGCGAGTGGGTGAAAGGAGGGGGATGAAGAAGGGGACAGGGGGATCGGCGGGTCGGGGGTGGTAGGCGAGGGACCTGTCCGCAATTCCCTATTGTGCCTTCCCTCAGCGGTCCACCTCTCCGGAGGCAGAGAGCTCTGGTTGGTGGGAAGGAGCGGCTGGTAGAGAGGGAGGAGCCGAGATCTGGCCTCAGGGTTGCCACAACCGGAGAACCAAAGGACTGCAAAGTGCTTTCGGGGAGGAAATGGATTTTTGCTTTCTCGGAGTAGTTTGCTCAATCCACGGACACGGTACGAATGCTAGCCTGCGTTTATTTCGGTCGCCTGTGCGAGCTTTTAATGCCGTCGCTGGAGGGTTCCTTTAAATCGGCACAAAAAAGGAGTATCGCTTATTCGTCTGCTAAATTTCGAAGTATTTTTTCCGAGGAGCGTTTCTTTGAAGCATGAGCGTAGCGTTAGTGTGTGAAGAGTAATACCCTTACATATGATGCGTAACCCTTGTTACATTATATTTTAATGTTTTTGATTAATTATCCAAGTTCACAAATGAAAGTGTTGGTGAAGTTTGTCTGCAAATAGACATATGCTGGACATGAATTCATTATCGAAGTTATTGATGTAGCAATAAAACGGCTGAGTCACGATCCATTTCGGCTAAACATTGGCTGCAAAAGAAATATAAATTTATTGGTACGCAAACGCTTTGTACGGCGATCCCCAATTTAACTGAAACCTTCGGCGCGACATTACACGAGTTTTGTGACTTATGAAATTTGATTTATTTTTATATAAGCATCAGTGGCGGCTCGTAGCTAAAATTAGTGGGGGTGCTGCTCCAGAAAAACACGCCGACTAAAAAAAAACTTCCTTCCACCATCACGCCAGAGCCGGCACTGCGAGAGCAACAGTGCTCTCTCTACCTGGCAGTCCCGCCTTCCTCCCCGCCCCCCCTCCTATGTGCGCATGCGCACAACAGTCAAACACTACGTCGCTGGCACTGTGAAGCGCACAGTTCCATACAAAGATTTTTGTATCTTTTTCATAAACTGGGGGATGGTTACTGAAGTACTGACATTAAGCTTAAGGAATATATATTGTACTACAAAAATAAAGAAAGAATTAAAGAAAAAAGGACTCATTATATTAAATGTTATCGATAATATCAAGTGGAAATAGGGGGTGCTGCAGTTCCGCAGTGCCTATACACGAGCCGCCACTGATAAGCATTCTTCCATATGCATACATAAAAGAAATAAAAATATAGAAAGCAAACATTGGAATCTAAAAATATAAAATACAAACATCTAATAAATAAAAAGAAATTCCATCGCGATCCTCCAGAAACGTTTCAAAGCTGAAAATGGTGTTACGAACCACAGTTTGCGAGCTACTGCACTAGTTCAGCGAATGATGCTCTAAAAAGAATTACCAGGGAGAACGGCTTCTTTGGATGTGTATTGTATTTTACGGTTACGGTGTCTGCCTTGATTTTCTAACGAATGCGAGCATTAATGTATCTATTTGAATTATTCATTTTTGAAAAATTTCATTCACAAATTTTGAAAAATGAAATGTACCGCAGGTTACATGATTTATAATTAGGAGACAAAGACGATTTATTTTTGAAAGATCTTACCTCCATTTTGACGCTTCTATTTTTTCAATCAATTCAAAATTTATCTTCCATAAAACGGTTTAATTGAAAGCATGCTTATTTGATCACGAATCTCAAAAGAATAATACAAGTTACAGCAAAATACAACTCTTAATTTATTTCTCGTGACTCCTATGAGTTTGCTGTCACCGATATCTATACACGCGGAAAAATTCTGCTACTACAGAGTAAAAAAAACATTAAAACTAGATAATTACGCATCGCAAATTGAGACGAGCTTCGGTTGTTCCATCCTGAAAGACGCACAAAAAAAAGAAAAAAATATTAGGCAGTTTCACCGAACCCTACGATTTTCCTCGTCTTAATTATACTCCTTGCCAGTCAAGCATTTGGCAGTTCTGCATGGTATGAAAAGAGAAGGGGCGCGCGGATGAGTCGTAAAGAGAGAGAAAGAGAGGGTGAATTTGTTGTCAGTCCGAAATACACGGATCAGGGGTGGTATGGGAAAGTAATGCCAGAGCGCAATGGTCTTCAAAGCAGAAGCCGTGACTCGTCGATTCACTCATAACGGACTTCAATAAATGGCCGACACAAGATACTTTGCCACCCCAACGGGATAAATCACCACACGCTTAAAGGAAATTACAGGAAAAATTTTGGTGTTTATTTTAATGGCTTCAGGAAACTGTTACCGAAATTCTTTCTTAAACCTTATTATTGTACGTTATTCAGCATTAAGTTGTGTATTATTGGACAAAAAGACTATTTTTTGGTGAGGCGTGAAGTAAAAAAGTTTGAAAATCTATGCTATAACGGACCGCGCGCCCTCGTAAGAGAGCATCCTTACGAGGGCGTCACAGGTTAAATTTAAATAGGAAAACCAAACAGATCTCCGTTATATTAGCGCGTATATGTAATGATCCACTTCGTTTGTCTCGGCCAAAACGTCAGCTCGGTTTTCGGTTCATCGATTTCGAATTTCGTAAATATACCTATACACTATTAATTTGTCGCCTTCGTAGATGGTTAAACAACTTGGAAGTTATAGGCGTCAAAGGACACGCTTTAAAAATCACATTTCTATCCGCAGGAGTGGGCAGTGTCCGGATTGTTCCGCCGTCGTCCGCCTTTCAGATGCTCCTTTGTTCGACAGACGTCGCAGGAATGTTTTGCTCATCCAACATGGCGGCGGCGGTGTCCTCCGGCTCCCTTAAAGTACAGGTGCTGAACGTGGACGCGGAAAAGGAGCGTTCTTTCTTCCCCTCTCTCTCTCATCTTGACACAACAGGCGGACGGCGTCAATGCCAACGGGGCCGAGGCATCCAGCGAGTACGTCAACCCGAATTCAACACGGCAGATTCCTCGGGCAGGTATCTTAGATAAGAGGTTTCGCGAAATGCTCCCGTCCCATCTCCTTGAGATGCTCGGCGAAGGGAGACAAAATAATTTCCAGGCATGGAATCATTTTGACTTTTACTGACGCCCACCAGATACACCGCAACGATTTTCGGAAGCATCCTACTGTAATTAACGTGTATGTGTGTATATATATATATATATATATATATATATATATATATATATATATATATATATATATATATTAACTAAAGGAAAAGAAAAGGTAGTGATGAGGGTGGCAACAAGGTGTTGAGGGAAGCCCAGCGGACACTTACCAAGTTGAGGACCAAGCTGGTAGGCTGCTGGGGGCGTCGAAGAGACACGTAAAACGTATATATATATATATATATATATATATATATATATATGGAAGAGGAAAGGTAAATAGATATATCAACCGCAACTAGGCGTTAAGGGAAGGAAGCCCAGTGGACACTTACCAATAGGTGATCCGCTAGGTTGTCGGAGAGACATATACTATACACACAAGCTTTCGGGATGATCCCTTTGTCAGCACAAAACAGAAAAATTCAAGAACAAGCAATTTTGCAAATGTAATTGCCTCAGGTTCTGTTAGAATTTATTTTCGGTGAATTACCACTGAAGATGGATGTTTTGTAGCCGAAATGCACATATGTTTTTTTTAACCATGTAGCTATTGGAGATATCCGAGGCAAGTATACTAATTTTTTTCAGCCATAAGACGAGGGCGATAGTTCCCTATTGAAGCACAAGAGAGAGTCAACACCTAGTTTGCCGTTGATATATTATATACATACATACGTACGTACGCATGCATGCATACATACATCCATCGACACACACACACACATATATATATATATATGCATACACATCGTGGGAGGTCTGCAGAGCTAAAGTAAAAAAGGGCGTAAAACGAAGTAGCGGATATGACGTCAGAGGCAGAGATTCTTGGGGATTGAAAAAATATAATGAATGCGGATATTGAGTGTCTGAATTTCATCCCCGACCGCTGACAGCGTTGCACCTCATTGAATTTCAGTATGCGGGAACACTGATAATGATTCATACGGAAGTGTAATTACAATGACCTCATGGCACGTGAAAAATGTCCACCACATAATATGCTATATTAATTATCCGGATATACAATACAATTTTTTCCTTAAAAATAAAAATTAAACTTCTTTCACTTCATGTCCAGAAAGGAAATGAGTTACGCACCGATTTGCAGTAAAAGTACGCGGCAACGGAATTAACCAATACATATTTTCGAGCGATATAGATATCTAACTCAGCTCACGTAATCTGTATCAGTCATTGAAAAAAAAACTGCCGGAGTTGAACATCTGCCAAAATGCAGGCACACGCGACGCAAAAAAAGTTCGTTTTAATGATGCTCGAGTAAGAAAACACTGACTGGCAGGAAACGTCTCATAACACGAAAATGCGGCAACATCCCTCTTTTTTTATCCCGAGGTAGCTCTCACGTTATGGTAATCGGTCAGGTAAAGCTTTGGTGACGTAAACCGTGAGATTGTATCGACTTGCCTCTTAACCGCTCATCTCATAAATTACGCCGCTTGCTTAGCATCCAAGAAGAGAAAGTCATATTCAAGGACACGTGGGAAAAGTTCCCGAACATGAGATGATGAAGTGGTTCCAGTCTATAATCTAAGCACTCAGCATCCGAAAAAGAGACGAAGTGGCGCTAGGAGGAAAACTATTGCGGAGACGAGAGGAAATACGGAACGGAAAGCTTCAGAAGAGAATCAACTTAAGTAAATGACCTGAGAACGAAAAGAAAACACTAAGAGGCGGAATTACTTAAGCTGATTGAATGTTTCAAGCGATATTCTAGACAAGGGGTGCCCAAACTACGGCCCGCGAAGCTATGGCGAAAAAGCAATTCGAAAACTTTAACGCACAAATTCATACATTTTTAAAAATTTTGGATAATAAAACTTTAAATAATGAAATGTTAGCCATGAAAACCTTATTTAGACTTGAGTTTCACTTATACGGAAACTCAGAATACTTCCGATTTAAACTCTAATCCGGCCCGCCGAAAAATTGACAACTTCCATAGCGGCTCGCCGAGGGATTGGCAACCGCTGATGTGACCCACCAATAGAAAAGTTAGGGCACCACTGCTCTAGACAAATGGATGGAAGAGAATAATTTAAAGAAAAATAATAATAAGAATGTTCTTTTCGAAATAAACCATTTTTTGAAGTCCAAATTATTAAATAAGGGGGTTTTCTGGAAAATTATCCGTTTTAGCTCTTAATAGTAATTCCTTCTGGTATGTAACTCCACAGTAAAAAGATATATTGATGAAAACTCAACAATAAAATCATAAATTATTGGTACTATAATATCGATTTTGGGTAGCAAAACACGGATTTCAACAACGCTCACACAAGAATCGAGAATAGGTCGATTGCTGGGACTCTTTTAAAGTTGGTAAAGTCGAGATATTATTATTATCATGTTTTCGAAGACTGCGCTTTCACAGAGAAGAAGCGATAGCATAAAAATTCGTTTCGAAAACGCTTAACGTTTGATGTTTTAAAACGGAAACTTATATTTGCATCGAAAGTAACGCTTGGATAAGCGTTTGTTATTGCATTTATTTCTGAAAAAACGCCTTTTATTTTCATCGTGAGGCGATTAAATTGATCGCGAAAAAGGATAGATTCTTTCAAAAACTGGTCATCATAAAATAACATGAAACCGATTACCTCGAGAACCAGATAATAATTTAAACAAGCGGTGAAGTGGATAGCACAAAAGTTATTTTACCCCCATATGGATGAATTTACCGTTTTGCTAGCAAGAGTATTCGATTTATAGCACAAAAGACATTGGATTTAAATTGACTAAATTTTAAGAGCTTAAAGGAACATTTTCAATGAAAATGGAAATTCCATAAGCTGCTGCTATGGATTTCCGCATGAACAGTGGCTAGTGAGTGAATTTTATGTGCCCGCACCAATCGATAATTTATTTTTAGATTTTTATTCGGTTAACACAAGCGTCTTCCTAACAGTAATATAAGTAACTTGAAATTTGGTCCTACGATTAATTATATGCTGAAATTCTAACGCTAAAGGGCAGCAAAGGCGCCAACTTCTTGCGAAGAGAGGTCTCGTAGCGTTTGTTTGTGTGTATTTATGGCTAATCAACCTCTTGGATTATTATACGCATACCTCCTTCCGCATCGAACACGTACACAAGAGAGGAGGAAAACCCGGGGCCAGCATTAGCCTACTCGTTACGAAGAGCACCAAGGTGGCAGACTGTTTAACATCCATTCCGGTCGGTCTCGTAGCGTGCGCCACATTAAGAGCCCACCACCTTGCCATGCCCCTAAAATACACACAGATACCGTTAATTTTTAATTGAAAACGTTCCTCTGGAGAAATACCGAAGGAAATTAAATTTCGAGTCCTGCATAATGGACAAATATGACACTAGAGAAATTAAACGATGGGAATGATTGAAGTCGAAGGGATATTAATCTCCGGGTCACAGATTTCCAGCGAAACGACAGCAGCAGTCGGGACGTAATCTTAAAGGAATTTTTATTGTCGAGCGCCCTATTCCATTCGCGACTAGCGAAGTGGTTTTAACTACAGTAAGGTTGGCCGACCGCGATCCTTCCCTCGGAATTTAAATAGATTATCTGAGTTATCCAAAATTTTGGCCAAGAAAATGTATTATATTGTTGCGAAAGAGAGCCTATTTCAGAGTTAGAATTTCGTTCGTCAGTTTATATCTATTGGAGATGTTCTAAAGCAGTTTCTCAACCGATGGGACGCGAGATTTTGAAGATAATTATTATAAAACTTTTTGTCAACAAAATTATTGCATTATTTATTATCCTAAACATTTTCACTGACGATTAATATAATGCTGAAATGCAGTGGTTGGTGAGAAACAAAATAAAAAAGGATGAAAGCCATTTCTGTAATACTCCCCATCGTTTGAATTATTTTCTCAAGGCAGAAATGCCTACTTTTAAATCCGAACAGGATCTCATTTGAATGAAAAACAGTTTGTATTTTAATGCTGTATTTGGTCTGCGACGAGTTGTTAAAGACGTATTCGGGCAAGTGTGTCGTTACACTGCGAGAAACGTACGTTCGGCGAGTCGGTTTAACCTAACCACATTTAAATACAATCCAAAGGAAAGCCCTGCTTTGAATAAACCTCGTCCCCGAGGCAGGATAACCGTATGGTTTTTATAAAAAAATCAGCTTACTCTTTATACATGTATTTTCAGCATAAGAGAGGGAGGGAGGAGAGCGCAGTTAAACGCCTCGCACCAGGGACCTCTAAAGTAGAAAACCGGGCCTGGTTCTGGCCGATTTCTCCTCCCTCCGCGACAACGGGAAGTAACAGCGGGGTAGAAACAAACGGAACGGTCGGTGTTCTCCACGCGTTTTGAGGGTTTCTACACACTATCACCCAGCGACATGAAGGGAAAGGGGGAAAAAGAACCTATTTTTTTAACCGCGACAGCTTTCCAAAGTGGTTATTACATCACTAAGCAAAAACTAACGATACGAATGGAGTTGACAATAAATTATGAATGTTATTGCTATAGCCAAATTGCGGTCGACTGAACTATACTAGTGTTTCAGATACAAAGTAGCCGTCTGTTTCATTAAACGACCGCTGATTCTAATACCATTAAAACATTCCCACCGAGGGCGTATACTTTTCGTAGTTTAACTGCTCATACGGTTTACTCCGCTATTTAGTGTAATAAGGAGAAACCTGCATCTCTGATCTGGCGAAACCCTTCAAGTGAGATTCAAAATAACTTTTTAATCTTTAATTTGCAAGGTGAAATTACGGTAAAATTGCTATCGAGATGCGGTTTCACAAACCGCTATTGTTTTTCTTATTATTTATTCACTAGTAAGAGCTACAATTGAAATTTCCGTGTTTATTAATGAGTCAAAAGATAATTAACAGAAAAACTTATTATTCACATTGTCTCTTCGTAAAATATAAATTGGCTGAAAGTGAAGTAGCGGAGTAATTTACCACTGTCACCAGGGCCTCTGAGGGGAAGGGGCCGGGAGGGCCATTTGACCAGGGCCTCAAGCTTAAGGAGGCCAACATTTGCGTTGTTATGGACTCGCCATGCTTAATATCAACTGTGAAATTGCACAAAAATTAGATCCATTATAACTGATACATTTGCATGGAAAACGGTTAGAACAGCATTTTATTAATAAAAAATATACAAATTACATTTCACTGTCGATTGGCAAACATTGACTTATTTTGTTTTAATGTGTTTTTTTTATTGTTGCCAGGAGCCTCAAATTCTGGAAGTGGACCCGGCCTCTCTGAACCTTTTAGGTGGCGTTTCACACACCGACCGCAGTTTGACCAATCGGGGTGACGACAAGATGAAAGTCGGCAACCATTTTTCGCTAACGTAATATATTATAAATTGTGTACACCATCTACGACATTCCTCCTTCTTATTGGTCTTGTTTGATACAAAAAAATGCGCGTACGACTCTTGAGTACCGTTGCGATTGCAAAACGCTTGAAATAAAAGAAATGGAACAACGATCAATAAAATGGTCCGCGTTATTATTCAACCCGTACTAAATCTCCCACGCTTGAATATTTCGCGCCAACCTTCCATTTCGAGGTGCTGCTCTTCGAAATTGACACACATTAGAAAACGTCCGAGGGAAGAAAAAAAATGAACATCGGAGGAAGAAACAAGGAACTTGTCTTCGACGTTATTGCCTAAAGAAAGGTAGGGTCGAGTGGGCAGCAAAAGCGGAGGCGGTACAAGGGTTGATTGGGCGGGGGAACCCTTGGGCCGATGGCAAGGTCTGTCGAGTTTTTAAGATGCACCGGCTCCTGCGAACCAGGTGAGAAAGGATGAGGAAGAAGAGAAAGGAGAGAATGAGTAAAGGAAAGAGAGGGATGAGGAGGAAGAAGAAGAGAGGCCGAGTGCGACGTTGCCAAGTCTACTCCACCATGGGATATGACCCCGCCGTTGGAGGGCAAGGTGTCGGACATCGCACGCCGGTTCCTCCTCGCCCTTACCAGAACCCACGCCACGCCGCGCCCGACCGCAAATCCCGAATGAAGTAAAAAATCAGCGTCGAAAGAAGGCGGCGGTGGACTATAGGCCGAAAACAAATCCAGCCATGAGGGAGGGACGATGTGTATCTCGCGCCAGTTCTTTGCGTACGATTAGGAGGTCCCTTGGACGCTTCGCATGACCCTCCCGATAAGTATCGAGAACAAACACCTCCGAACTTTGATTTACGGTGTGCCGACTCTCTGTCGGAACAAAAAACTGTTTGGGTTTTCATTAGGAGGCAGTCGTAAAGGAGGCTGCTATCGATGAAATATTCCACTGGCAAATATTTGCGCTTTGCTATACCGGAAGATTTTAAGAAACATGCCCGAAGCGGTAAATCGAAAGATATATACAAATTTCGTACAACAAATAAACCTATAACTTTGAGATACAGACGTGATGATGGTCTTCTCCGTTTACCGGCTATATGGGGCGCGAAAATCTCGAGAGCGCTCCCTACGCGTTATTTGTGAGTACAGTAGAGTCCCGATAATCCGACCTTCGACTGTCCGATATTCCGCGTAATTCGACATAGTCATAGGCAGCTCAATATCTGTGGCGAAAAATTATCGGCAAAATCGGACGAATTTTTAAAATTTAACGCGAAATTTCGTTATCTCATTGACAACGTATGATTGTTAGGTGAGCAGATATATAACTGTGACGAGACAGGCTTAAACTATAAAATGCTGCCTTCAAAAACTTGAGCTTCTCGGGTTGAAGATTCAGCTCCTGGGTATAAACAAAGTAAAGAAAGGGTGACGATTCTAGCCTGTAGTAACGTTACTGGTGACCACAAATTAAAACTCGTACTTATTGGAAAGGTCAAAAAACCACGAGCTTTCAAAAACCTAGCTCCTACTGTTCTACAACTTTTGTATAAGTACTGCTACTGATGTCATATTATTGAGACGCTTGCGCGACCTCGCTGCAAGGAAGAGAAGCAAAATCTGGAAACAAACCTCAATTACTCAATTTTTTAAACAATAACTTAGCTTCAAATAATAGTTTTGTACTCTATTATGTAAGTTGTACTGTAGAATAATGATTAATAAACGTGATTTCATACTTATGTTATACTTCAAATTGTTGTTTCGTATCGCCCAGTTCTTTTCCGTATAGTCCGACATTTTCGGTAATCCGACCACTCCTCGGTCCCGTTTAGGTCGGACTATCGAGACTACTGTAGTTAAGCGTTGACTGGCAATGAATATCGATGGGCAGGTGGGCATATGTTAACTTTTTTTCGTAGTTGTTGTTTCAATTAATTTTAATTTGATGAAACCAGCAGCAAGTAAGATAACACGTACTTCATATACCGAAAGGGGCACAAGAATGGCTTTTTGGTCAGAACGCCAAAATACCTCGGATCGGCCCTCGATATATGCAACCCAAAGATACGCTTTATTGCATTTGTCATTAATCATGGAAATAATAAGCTATACTCAATTATTTAAAGTTTCATCCGCTCAAATCCATGAAGGTGTTGGGTAAATAAGCTTATGAATATTTTCAATATAAATTTAAATGCTGAAATCTTATGTTGTGACGAAAATTATCAGAAAACGAGACTTCAAATGCTGTAATCCAAACGAAACATCATTCAACGCAGATATATCTTTATCGTTTAACGCTCGTTGGAATTTCTTCTGAAGCATTAAAAATAATCAGTAATTATATTCGTCTGTATACGCTAACAATGAAGAGCATGCGAGACATTTATAGCGGGGGTTTCAAAACTTGCTGTTCGCAACTCTTGAGCAAGTGAATTGTTCGCCAACATTTAGAAGAAGATCGTTTTGTGACGCAGGAATTGAAATTGGTCGTCTATGGAAGAATTTTGTTGGAGAGCTCACCAGTCACAGAAATAAAACATATTCTCATAAATACCACAAATCGGAGTGTTTGCAAAAAAAACGCCTAAAATTGTTACATATTTTGATAGACTACAAATTTTTAACTTATTGAATATTCAGAGAACAGAAAATGCTAAAACTTTTTTAAGAACAAGGAGGAGTTGGAGGGGAACAGCTGAAAATCTTTGAACCAAATATTAAAATAACAATATCAATAGGTTAGCTTAAATTTTAATTCACACAAAGATTTCCACTACACGGCTGGGAATGGAGAGTTAGAATCCGTGAGCCCCTCTGCGCCATTGGGTTCGCAACTACTATTGGAATTTTCGAGAAATCCTCAGAACCTTGTTCCACACGACTCTTGATTTTTAGCGAAGTGGCAATTCCAAAGATGCTTTTCCCCCGATCAAGAAGGAATAAAGCAATTACGTGGAAATGGCGACGACGATGACTCAACTCCATAATCTCCTTCTCCGATCGGAAGGTCAGTCACTCCGACGGGGGACGCGGGATTATCGCCTTCATCGATACGCGAACAAAAGAGAGTAACGAATCATCGTTCCGCTTTTGCGAAGTGACGCAATTCGTAGAGAGGGAGAAAGAACAGAGAAAGGAATAGACCGCTCGCAAGACCTAGCCGCTGTGGGCGCTTTATTGTGAAATGGAGCCGCAGCCTCCCATCTCCTCATGGTTGAGCCAAGTTGCTATGGTGGCCACTTCCTCTAGATGCCACGCGGTGTCAAGGTCGCAACTACCGGACCTCCCTCACCCTGTAATTCCCTCGCTCTCTCTTTCTCTTTACGATTCTTCGTCTCTTCTTTCCATCGTTCTCTATTTCCCTTCTCTTCTTCTTATCCTAGGTCTCACTATTCTTTCTCTGTCTCCATCCACTTCTCCGCTTCCTTTGCTGTTCCGTTCTCGAACGGTAAAAAGGGAAGGAGGCGGAGAACGCGAGGTGGAAGGCAGGACGGAGAGAAAGAGTTAGGCAGAAAAAGTTGCGAGGAAGAGAGAGAGAGGAGAGTGAGGGAGAGAGAGAAAGAGGGGAGCGAGGGAGAGAAGGAGTGGGAGAGGAGAGTGAGGGAGAGAAAGAGGAGAGTGAGGGAGAGAGAAAGAGGGAAGTGAGGGAGAGAGAGAGAGGGGAGTGAGGGAGAGAAAGAGGAGTGGGGGAGAGAAAGAGGAGAGTGATGGAAATAAAGGGGAGTGAGGAAAAGAAAGGAGAGTGAGGGAAAGAAAGGGGAGTGAGGGAAAGAAAGGGGAGTGAGGGAAAGAAAGGGGAGTGAGGGAGAGAAAGGGGAGTGAGGGAGAGAAAGGGGAGTGAGGGAGAGAAAGGGGAGTGAGGGAGAGAAAGGGGAGTGAGAGAAAGAGGAGAATGAGGGAGAGAAAAAGGGGAGTGAGGGAGAGCATTTGATACATCTTCGCCAAACCCATCCGCTAAATATTTCCATCCACCATCCTCCCCCTCCTCTACGTCTCAACCTCTCCTCTGACCTTACAAGTTACATCCTTTTATCATAACAAATAAGATCCATAAATCATCATCGGAAAGTTTGTAAGAAGCAACAACAAATTGCCGACGGCCGTATTTAAAATTGACTTATTCCCAATCATAAATTTTAACCTAGGCAACCGTTGACGAATTATCGTCTACCATTTGGTAGGCGCCTACGTGACGGTACGTCACCCATCTTGGAACCAATCGAGCTCAAAGAGTTTGTTTTGTGTTTGCGAACGAGCGTCAGACGCTGCGATCTCTCACGTTGGCTGCTATTACATAATAAAAGGATATTGACCTCCAGATTACTTTTATATCAAATATCCTCTAAAATATTCTTCTTTTAAGTACTATATTTGCGACTCGAGGGCTTTGATGTATACTGTTTTCCCACGATATTAATTTTTGTCTTATTTTCAACGCAAAGATGGCTTCTCTCAAAACGTTTACTAAGTATTCGAAGCAGATACGAAAATCTTCACGCTAAATGAAGTGGTTATGAAGGACCAGAAACAATCTTCGGTACGATTATTATCATTAGGAAATTTTGCCAGGAGAATTCTCGCAGATTCAACACCTATTCATTAAGAAGAAATTAAACTCATTAACGACAAAACAACTCGAACCAGTAAATACGTTACTAATAGCGAAGACTTACTAACATGAATTCCTTGAGGAATCGCATTTATATATTTTTGTGAGAGAGAAGTTTAATTGTCCTAACCACACACGTATATACGCATTCATTTACAAAACGGGAGTTTTTAACACGATACACAAATCACGTTAAAAATGAAAAATCCTTGCCATACACCTTACACAAAAGAAAGTCAATTTCGACAAAAATTCGACGCTAACCAGGTACGTGCGCAAATTAGAAAACAGATATTCGAAAAGGTTACGTTACCGCATTCCAAAGCGCGCTGCGCAAACGTGGTACAAGTGAGAGAAATAAGTTGCAACTGTCCTTAAAATAAAACCCGGAACTTCTCAATCGAAGATCAAATCTGAAATACCCGTCTGAAGCAAACAACTATAATTCGTTCACGATTTAATCTAAACAATAAGAGAAAGTCGATTTTGAATTTCCACTGGCCAGTGGGATAGATCAGCTAGATTCGTAACATCGGCACCATCAAAGAAAAGGAACAATGTCACCAATGGACTCGATAATTACACCCGCTTCGACCGTTATTAATTACAACGCGTTACTTCACCGTCAAAAAATCTCAAAAGGTGTGGGAACCCTTTGAAACCGTTGCGTCCCGGAAAAAGATTTATTTATTCTAGAGGGTTGTCATGGCTGCAAGAAGGCTCGTGTGACGCACCGCCTGAGAGCGGTCGACTCGCCACAAAGAACTCGTTTTCACAGATCGGATCATCACGGAGAACACGTGGTCTCCGCCTGCCTTCCAAAGCCGTTTCGAATTCTTCCACCCGAACCGTGAATCAGTGCCATCTATCGGGAGGAAAAGCTATACGAAAGAGCTAGGGAGAAGAATGCTCGTGGGACGGTGTGGCATAGGCAAAGTTGGAAAACCAGGTTCGAGTCGCGGTGAAGTCATCATTTCCAGCGAAAACTGTCAACTCAATTAAGGGCGTCTCAGGATCCGTCTATTGCCTCCGGATCGCCAAGCGACAAAGGAGGCATTTGAGAGCGGAAGGCAATCTCACCGAACGCCAAAAGAAACATCCTTCAAAACGCTATCCACTCCAAATATGGAACTTCAGAATAAAAGTATTCCCAGTCTCTCTTATCAGGGGAAAAATAAATACACGGATGCGTGTACATTTCGCTTTCCATTCATCATGTCTATCCAGGTAAGATGACAAATACCGAATGGAGGCTGTGGAGATTTGAACGGGCGGATAGGAAAAAAATGCTCGCAAGCGGAAAGAGAATGGCGGAGGAGAAGAGAAAAACAGTCGGGTGGAAGGATGATGGAAGAAAGGACGAGGAGGGATAGACAGAATACGGAGGAAAAGATAGGGAGAGGAGAGGACGTGGAGAAAATGGATTTGAAGGAGTGGCTTTGCCCAAGGCTAGCGGGCCTCGCTTCGTCTCCGGGTGTAGTCTTCTCCCCCCAGGGAAGAGGGCACGCCGCTAGAAATATTTTATCGTTCCGGGTTCATTAAGAATCAAATTAAATTATCTATCTCGGCGCTTTTCGCGCGATTACAATGCTACATAAATTCTACAATCAGGAGGCGAACGTGTATAAGAGGAGGATAATGCGGAAACGGCAAACAGACGAGTAATAAAGATAAACATTAAGAGAGGACGGTGAGTGGCGGAAAGAAAAGAAGGATCGTTCATTACGCAGTTTGTGCGAGCTAAAAGTTGAGGACATTTAAAATTAATATTATTATCAATTGCACTTTGCGGAAGGTTGCTACTGAAAGTATGGTAGAGCTTCTAAAATAGACAGAAATGCTCCACTTCACTTTTCGCTATGAATGCATATTACCCTACGTCAACGTTAATAGGCACAGTCAGTTGTCGATCATTTGAAATTCATAACATATAAGGAGAGGCCGAATCAAGATATATGAGGTGATTGATGAGGGTATACGGAGCTATTTAAGAAAAGTTACAACAGGACGGCATAGAAGGGGGGAATGACACGGAAAGCCTACTTTCTTAGTAAATATCGAGGACACTCATTATGATCAATTTACAGAATCAAGCGGGGTAAGACATTTATCTTTAATGCAAACATAACTACGTAAATTCTATTTATAAACGACTGGGAAAAATCAAATTCGAATGTTAATTTCAAGTAATTTTTTCATATCAGTAGGAAATTTCAGGAAGTTGATTCACCCTCAACAAGAAGACCAATTGCTCTTACACTTAACTACGTAGTGTGAATTACGACGCTCCGTATCTCCGAAAAGGATTGTTTGCTTTATTTATTTGCTTAAATTTGCCTTCGTTTTGATTGAGCCGATGATTATGTCATATAATTTTCATGTCTGAGTGTACATAAGAATTTTTCATGTTTTATCGTATAGTAAATATTTGAGATCAAAATGAGGGTGATAATGGTTCGTGTGAGTTAATAGAAAGAAACTTCTTGCTGTTACTACCATTAATACACATTAAGAATGCGAATTATTTTTAATATTTGACGTTCTTTCTACAATAATCTTAAAAGGAAGCGTATTAACAGCAAATTTAAAATACTGGCTAAGCTCACGACTCTTATTAAAGAACGCTAAACATTCACGGAGACAAACAACTGAAATTATAAAGATATGCACAATTAAATTTTAAAATAAAAATAGCGGATTTCGGAATGGAGATACCTGTGGAATATATATTAAACAGTCATACAAAGGTTAGATATTCCATATGTACATTTCAAATGCAAAATCAGCAGTCGTCAGTGTCAATTCAATCAATCACCTAATCAATTATTTAATTAACACGCTGAGAGCGTCTAATTTCATGTGAACTGCTCAGATGGTTGCTTCGAGAATTTTATGCGTTTTCATCGTTTTTAACGGATAATACCTATCTTGTTCACGGACATGCATAAATACACTGACGAACCTAAGTACTTCTTTCATTCTATTTTATTTTAAATGCCGGTTAATGATTCCAAGTTTTTATTCAGCGGGTGACCAAAACCATTTATTTTGTATTTTCGTTTCTAAAATCACCAGAAAGGTGGCGGTTGAATTGCAGTGGTTAGCGTTATGCATATTATTTTAAACGTTTCGTTAACTACTCTCAGAAAAGAGAAAACTTAAGACGACATTTGTAATATCATTGGAAAAGGAAAAATGTCAATTACGATGTCGAAGAATATACTCCGAATAGAATCTAAATTACATTTTATAAAGTTAAGTATGTATATACTTTTTAAACAAGTGAAGGAAGAATTGCAGAACAAAATACATAAGGCAATTTTTTTCGTTTACTCTCAAGCAGCTGGTCCTAGATCCATCATATTTTTACCACGTTTAGCTCTAATATAAAACAACACATCCTGAAATTTTGGCCTCTCTAAGTTGCATGTTTTTAGAGATACCATCTAAACAGACAAACGGAACACATGGTCGATTATTGGAAAAAGCGTCAAAATGTTTATCATTTGCCCCCATCAAAAGTGTACTCTCTCCGTAAAATTTAACGGAGAGCCGACGATGAATCTAATTGCTATTTCTAGGTTCCGATTAAAAGCACAATAATTTCAATAAAAAAGGTCCGCTTTCTGAAAGCGAGGTTCTTTTTCGTTTTTAGATTAATGGATGAAAATCCAAACAGAATATCAACATCATTTTTGACCATGAAAATTCAACGATGCCGCTAGGTTTTGGCAACGTAAATTTTCTTTCACGTATATATTACGTAAATTTAAAAAAGGAGTATATATGCATTAATTTAATTTGACACTAAATGTTAACAATTTTATTAAATTAGATATGGAATAAAATGAAGATCTAACTTTGTCTTTGCACAATTTATTACAAAAGCAGAAAAATTCCTTTCATTTTATTTATATTTACACCCATCCCTCGGCTTACGAACGCTCGATTTACGAATTTTTGATTTTGCGAAGAACGGATACTTATACCTATTTTTCTATTTACGAACAACATTTTTCGATTTCATTAAGACAATTTTCGCTAACCAAAGACGCGCTATGTCATGACGTGGAAAAGAAATTCAGATATTTCACTAAACAACTCTATCACTTGGCGGAAACGTTGAAGGTGATAAACTTAAGCCGTTGCTGGTGTATCATTCATAAAATCCGAGGGCTTTAAAAGGCTTTAATAAGAATTTATTTCCAGTTGTTTGGCGTGCTAACCGAAAAGCCTGTGTTACGAAGCAAATCTTCGCCGACTACGTCAGCCACTATCTTTCTCCTTTCGTAGCGAAATATTGGGCCGAGAATAATCTCACCGACAAAGCACTTTTGATTATTGATAATGCTCCGGATCACCCAACGAGTGTTTTCGATTATGGCGAAAATATCCAAGTTGCTTTTTTGCCTCCCAACACAACCTCCATACTCCAACCCATGGACCAAGGTGTCATCTCAACATTAAAGGCCTACTACCTCCAACTGGGGATGAAATATATTGCCGATGGACTACACAGCAACGAAACCGCAACAGTGAAAGAATTATGGAGCAATATAACATGAAAATGGCAATGGAAAACACTGGAACAGCATGGGATAAAATAACACGGAAAACTATGAATGGAGTTTGGAAGAAGCTATTGCCCAATTATGTTCATTATGTTGAGGGGACCGTAAAAAGCATTCAAAAGGACATCGTGGATCTGTCAAACAAAATAGGTTATGAAGGAGTAGACGACAATGACGTGGAAGATTTGTTACAATTACATAGTAAAGAGCTAACCAATGAAGAGTTGATTCAACTGGATGTACATTTGCCCCAGGAAGAGCAAGAGGAAGAAGATGAGACCAAAAACATGAAGAAATTTGAGAAGCTCTTTGCAGCTGTTGACGCTGTTACTACAATTTTGGATGAGAATGACCCAAATCTGGAAAGGAGTAGGCCATTTAAAACTCGCATTGATGAAGCAATCCAATGTTATCGTGAGCTCTATGATTCTAAGAAACGAGAAGCAAAACAAACTTCTAGTCTCCCGTTTTATCGTCCATCAACTTCTTCGTCTTTTCAACCATCAACCTCAGGAATTTCAGGTTCAGCAATTTCAGAAGACGTCGACGATCCGATAGAAGTTTATGACAGCGGTTCTTCGTGGTCTTCGTTACCATAACTTTTATAAAGTTTGTAAATTAAGTTGTTTATGAAAACTTGGACAAACTAATGTAATAATGTTTGCTAGAGTGATTTTATGATTAATAAAAAAATAAATGACATTTGAGATTTTATTTTAAATGGGTGATGGGCTCAGGAACCGATCGTAACTTTTTCCCATATAAATTAATGGAAATGGGGGTTTCGATTTACGAATTTTGGCATTACGAAGGGTTTTCGAGGAACGAATTACGTTCGTAAACCGAGGGATGGATGTATTTGTAAATTTATTGGTCTAAAGCAATGGTTCCCAAACTGTGTGCCGCAGTAGATTTTTAGGGGTGGCGCGAAAAACTTTGTTTATAAAATAAATCAACAATTGCATGTATTGGTGGGTAATGTGTTGTAATACCCATATCTAAAAATATATTAAGCCTGTTACAAGACTGGAATGCTGCGAAATCCTGTTTATTTTTGAAAGTGTGCCGCGGCTCAAAAACGTATGGAAACCACTGATTTAAAGAATATGTACTTTCGATCTAATTGCTGAATGCAGGAAATAGACCTTGTGACGTATGGTTATTACAAACAAGTACACAATTTATTTTTTCTTGAGATCAAACTATTTCTCATATATAAATAATAATGATGTTAATGGAAACCGTAACTCAATACGTTTCTTTTCAGTTTAAATGTCGTTTTGATATTGCTGGGGTAGCAATATCAAAACGACTTTTAAACTCGTCCCACATTTTTCGCGAGGCATTTCGGTCAATCGATGCTACAGATTGACGAATCCTATGTTTTTAGATTATCCACCATATCATACACGCGACCTTTAATAAAGCTTCATAAAAAAGTCAATTGGAATTAGATTAGGGGATTTGGGGGGGGGGGGGTATGGTTTTGGACCTCAACAGCCAATCCAATAAGTGAGCCTTTTTTGCTTATCTTATACTGTGATTGCTTGAAGTAACTGTAACTTGTAAGGCCTCATTTGTCAATGTTTTCGTGAGATTTTCCACACTGCTTTTGTGCCAGAAATTGTTTGACCACAATTTTTGAAAATGTATACCTACTTCTTTCATAACAACCCTTTTTAATGTAGATATGAAATTAATAATATAAAACCGATAATTCATTTTTGTATTACGTTCCAGTAAATCGCAGTTTTTATGTGCATTTTCAGCAAATACTTTTCATACTGATATTTTATGAGGTATTCCATTATACGCTTACTGTTTATCGTGTCTGTTGATAATCAGTTATAGCTGCCTACTCAGTTTTTCTCAACACTAGGGGCTCCGCTCCTGGCCCTTTATGGGGTTCCACCCCGTCGGACGGCTCGCTAATTTTCCATTTAATTTAATATGAACTTATAAACATTTTAAACGTTAAATTCATATTCATTCACACTACACGTATTAAAATTTAATTATTGCCCGTTTAAAATCATTAGATGTGCCATTGCTTATTACACAATAAATGCTAATTTTATCGGTTTCTTAGAGCAATCGTATACTTGTTTTATATTTAGACGAATGTTTTCATGAAAATGTCCAATAAATTTTTATAGATCATACGCCTGTTTGATTGTAAATTAAGTGCAAATGAACTGAAACCCCGAGACCAACAATGCTGTAACCATATCAATGTTTTCCGAAATGTTAAAAATTCGGAAAAAAGTCAAATATAAACATAATATGAGCAAAAATACGAATTAGATGACAGAGTCGACGATAAGAATAAGAATTTACATTCTTTTCCGTGTGAAATAGTGCGAATCTCGTGTCCAAGCCTCAATTATAAGATATTAATAAATGTTAAAAAGCATAACTCTGCAAATCAGATTCCTTCCCATTGCATGATATTAAAATGGAAAAACGAAAAGCCCATGAAATCAATCTCAGACCTTTGTTTTACACGGCGAATGATCAAGAACGTCGTGGTGTCAATCTAATAATAGCTGAAAGAATCTTTAAAATTGATACTCCCGTTCACAAGTTATTCGACATTATTTGAAATATAAATCCATATGACGTCATCATGTGTGAACAACATTCAACATCGCGTAATTATTAATAGAATATGCTAAAAGAGTTTTTTATTGGCACAATACCGAGAATAATGCTACATGTGTTTGGAGTTAACGGCACTGCACCTGAGAAAGCTTTGCGAATCCCGCAAGTATGAATAAAATCGCATAAAGGGATACATTCTGCTTCGCAGCAACACAAGATGTTGTAATTTACGTCAGTTTCATTAGAATAGGATATTTTAAAATTTTCAAAAATAAATTATGAGCACAAATACGCCGAGAAATTATTATTTATGTGCATATAAAATAACAGTCTCTTTAAAATTACGAAAAACAACTAATCAAGGGTAATAGTATGATTAAAGGTCATCAATGACATCACGCATTTTATTCTACACTAGCAGATGTACCCGGCTTCGCTCGGGATATTAAATCGGCACAGTATTTATTTTGTTGAAATATTGTACAACTCACTTATCGCAACAATTTCAACATGGCCACCATAAACTCCACAACAGCTCATGTATTGTATATATTCATTAGGTGTTTTCCCATCAACAAAGCTACCAAACCTGTCCCAGTTATTAACAACATAGTGCACTGCTTCTTTTCTTATTATTTTATCATATTGTATATTATTTCTTAACAAATATGCAAAAGAATTAAACAAACAATTTCCAAACCCTGGCATACGAACTACAGTGAATAATCTTTTATCACACATATTTACAAACTTACAAATATTCTAACCTCTAAGTTTGCTATTAAGTAATGGTACTATTATTTAGGTTTAATAAAAATCTAACCTGGATTTATTCCTCAACTTTGGCACAAATGTAACATCAAAAGGACTGGTGAACTCTGGAGGTTACCACTTTTTAAAAAATCCAAAATTTTCTGCCTGCAATACACACGGGTGAACCATACAATCAAACTTCTCTGCAATTAATTAAATTGAAATCTATTACGTTTGATGTTACTGCAACAATAATTTCGATGCTTCAAAAAAAACCCAAAGCGAAGCGAATAACGTAATTCTGTCGTCTATTTGAAGGTTTAATAGACGCTAATTCAATCGGAGGCAAAAATGCCTTGGCAACACCCGGAAAGAGTACGAAAAAACGGTAAAATTTCGAAAAGAAATGCGTATTTCTGACAAATTCCTCCGTATAACATCTAAACATCGCAAGAATAAGATATTTTAAAGTTTTAGCCGTCGAATAAAGCAAAAATGGAGAAAATTGGTCGATATTTATGTATTTTGATAATAATAAATCTAACCAAGTCTCATCTGTTAAAGAGGAACTTGACTAGTGTAGACTACAAAACTCAATTCACTACACGGTGAATACAACAGAAAAGTGAGGATCAACGAATCATCTCCTGGTACTTTTTGGCTCTCACTAATCGATTCACGTAAAATATATTCGGAATTTATAAAGATACCACTTATAAAGAATATTTTCAAACTTCAAAACTGAATATAATCCAGGCCCATCAACAAATATTCGCGATCTCACGTTTTTAAGAATCTCGCATGATATACTAAACACTATATATAAGTATCAGATTTAGAGAAAGATACAAAATTAATCAGAGCGATAATTCACGGCGGCATTAAAAAAAAGATTTTCTGTGAATTTCATTAAACACTTTTTTCCACTTCGGAGGAATGCGTCGAAACGTTAGTGCGCCAACGCAAAACACAAAAAAAACGACCAAAGCAACAGATATCCTCGCTCATTTTTTCCTCTCGCACACAATCGCCATTTACGGCGCCACTCGGTTAAAACCGCTTCCATTTTTTTCACGCAAATCTCCGAAGCTTTCGCATCTCATTCGTTTTCGAGTGGAAGGGAGAAGCGAGAGGTTAACGGGCCACACCTCAATTTCCCTCGCGGTATCTCTCCCCTATTCATTACCGTAAATTACGCCGACGCGGGATGTTCCGAGGTTTCCGCCATTTCTCTCCCTCCCCGCCAATCGCTTCCCCTCCTCCCAAATGAAATCTTAACAGCGCGTCTTCCAGCCTGCCATTCAAATTCCGATCACCCTATGGCTAGACATAACTGGTGATCATCGAACGAGGAGAGGAAAAAACAATCTTTCCCGTATCGATTGTTTTCGCCACCTACTAGAGAAACCTTTTTGCGACCGAGGTATCAGGGAAGATTGGGGGGAGATTGTAGGGGTGAGGGGAAAGCGATATCAAACGCTGATTAATGAGCCGTACGACTCCCATCCGATGACCAAATGGAGAATAGGATGGCCGTCCTTCCCTCCTCCGCAGATTACGACGCTCCTTCAAAACACGAGGAACACGCGGCGCCGGCACGATGCCAAGAAATCGCCGCGACGGCACAATGGGAAAAAAGGAGTTTCCGCCGTTCCGGGAGTGCGACAGCGGCGGTAGCGGGCAGGAGCGGCGTGGGCAGCCGGTGGTAGTCTACGATTTTCCATGGCTACTGCCCATTCCTCCTCCCCTACCGACCCCTTCCCCCGACCCGACCGCCCCACGAGCGACGTAATTATCTTTTCCCACCCCTCCCACCTTTCCCTTCCCTCTCGCGATCTTTTCCACGGTGGAGTCAATCCCTCTTTCTCTCGATCCTTATAAAACCGCCGCTCCAGAAATCTGACGTCCGCCCGATGATTAACGACCCTCCGTCGACCAGAATAATGTATTAGAATTCCTCGTATTATTATTGGAGCAAAAGGGGGGTGGGGTCGAAGGAGTGGGGAGGACGGAAGGAGATGAGCGGGGATGTGGGATGGGAAGGCGAGCTTTTAAGTTCAAGGTTGGCCGACGATCCTAAATGACTCGCGGCATTCGAAGCGCTTATCCACTCATCAACGGCGAACTTCTCGCATTCCGATGGTTGGAAGGTGTAGGGCGGGGCGGTGGAGGGAAGGAGGAGATAGAAGAGAGAGATGAGATAGGACCAAGAGGGGTTGGAGGGCGATGCTGATTGAGATTGGAGGAAGGGTTAGGGGTAAATTGCGCCTCGTCGGGTGTGACAACGTGGTTGGCAACAATTTAAGGGTGACACCGAGGGTTTAAAACAACTCTCCTTCCTTAAAGCGCCTCTTCTGGACTCGAAAAGGGTTTCGGTCCACGGACGACATTTAAGAGAAGATGTATTGATTTCGACTTTCAATTTCCAAAGGCGTTGATAGGAAAAAACTTTGTTCGAACATTGCGGTTTGTTTTCTTCTCCGTTACCGACGATTGAAGCTTTAAATTGTAAAGGGTGTACCCGAATTTTTCTTTTGATATATTACATCCAGTTTTTTATTATGATTCCTCGCGAGTGTATTTTAAAGCTGTATTATTAATAGGCATTAATTTAACCCACCGCAATGAATCCATTTTAATAAAGTAGCTTAGCGAACTGGGCCTTTGACCGGATGGATGTTTAGATAGGTAAGGTCGTGGGCGGAAGGAACGGACAATTAATGGTTTTGTACGGTTCAGTTTCTGTGAGGGACGAAATAGTCGATTAATCGCAATCGCCGAGGGAGATTAATTTGAGACGGCAAGGATGAAGGAGCACTGCTGTCGAAAACTAGGTCCCTGTAGACTCGTCCTGCAAACTTGTATAATTTCAATTTTTCTGTCATTTTTTCCATTTTCTCTTCTTATTGACTTGTGAGTGCTCATTTGGATTATTTTACGGTTCAGGAGTTTTTATTTGAACTCCATGCTGTACATCGTATTCTCCAAATTCCATTTCAAGGAAGAGAGGATTTGTATTGGTGGGAAATTCTAAGTTCAAAAGAAGCAGGTTTCGTTCCATCGTCTTGTTTTATTTCCCACTGTTACCTTGATAATTTATTTCGAATGTAAATTTTCACGTGACGCCACGAAAAAAATTAACGCAGAACTTGACACTTCGGTGTGAGAGCGCGTGAATACGAGGCAAATATCGCGAAGGCAATCGAATAAAATATTAATCATCCTTTTGCATAACGAATTCATTTTCAGAAAAACGCCTATACAGTTCAAAAGAAGAACACCGAACCAAAGAAACGGGTTCGAAGGAAGTAATGCACGGCGCAAAATACAGGAAGAAATCGAGATCGCCTTTATTGACTGGAACCCAATTGATTCCAGAGAAAACGCTCCAATAAATACAATTGGCCGGGAAAACTAGATTCGCATCCACCGAACGTTTATTCTAAATAATAGAATAGAATAGACAGAAGTGCGCCTCTTGTTTTTCCTACCGCCTTGTGGTCATTGAAGACCATTCATCGTCAATATATATATGAGACTTATTGCTGGCAACGAAAGCCATATCAATTAATCAGCCAAAATTACTCCATTTTCCAATAGCTCCGCGGTGCACTCCTCGGAAACATATCAATTGCCTTTTTTGCAGTTATCTCCGTTTAAAGTACCGTATTCTCTCTTGTGATGGTTACATTTTTTATTTCGTTTTTTTCGGCCGGATAATAAGTGTGCAACTACTACACGAGACATTTTCAGATAAAAAGTGTACCAATTTTTCAAACGTGAAGTAGAAGTGCCCTCTTTATACGAAGGTCATCGTTACGCAGCAAATGCGGTACATCCAATCTCTATTTTTATCCTGTCTCTTTTCATCCAAGCGTTCTTCCTTCGGTCCCTTCCTGTTCCTTTTAAACTTTACCTTATATAAGGCCCACTTAAAAAAATGTTTTTTAATTAATCGTCCTCGTTCGTCTACTACACGGGTGTCCAACCTACGGCCCGCGAAGGTTTTTTGTGCGGCCTGCGAAGTCAGGGCTCGACAAATGTTCTAAAACATAATTTTGGCGAATATTTTTATCATCGCCAAAAAAATCATATAAATAAAAGAAAATGTGTATTTGTGTGTTAACGCTGTAACTCCAAAACCAAGAAACTTGCTTTTCTAGTAGAGGATTTAAACTTGGTACACTTACTAATAGGACTATTAGGATGGGCATCTCGGAGCCGGAATTTTTATTTTTGCGGGGAGGGGAGAAGTGGAGAGCAAGGGCGGATCCAGAAACTTCCCAGGGGAGGGGGGGCGATCGCCCCAATTGCCCTCCTCTTCTTGATTCCGCCTCTGCCGACGAGCATACATTTTGAAAATCTATATCCCCATCAGAATCAATCCTTCCCTTGCCACATAGTCTTAATCTTCGGTGTAGAAACAAGGAATATTGCGCGGGATAATTTAAGAATGCACCAAGTTTAGGGAATTGGGTCGCCCAAGGGGAGGGCGATTCCCCCCCCCCTTTTATCCGCCACTGGTGAAGGGGGTGCCATTTCCTATAAGATAACACGTAAAAATAGATTTTTCGACTTACAGGCTTTTACTCTTTTGCAAATTAAAATTAGAAATAAGAAAAATAAATAACAATTGTTATTCTTACCATCAAATTTTGCTTACGATACAAAATTGCTCAAGTTTTACGTTTAAATCATATTTATTTGAAAATTTTAAGCTTTTTACGATATGCTGCCTTGCTGACCGTGTCATTGTTAAACCTTGAGATTTTCTTGAAGTTCCTTATACCATATGCGTAAGAAATGCGTGCTTTGAATGCTTACTCAATAATTTTTGTCTTGACTTTAAACCCAGAGCAACGCCGGGTATTTTAAGCTAGTGTTTAATAATTTACACACGAATCTACTACAATAGTTAAGTCACGCAAATTTATTCCTGTCACATTATGTAGCAGAACAATAAAATGAGCCTTATGCATCTGAAAAAGTCTAATGATATTCTAAAAATGTGTAATTTAGGAACAGGAATAAAAATTTGCATTCATTTTCAGGAACTTGAATGCTTCCGACAGATATTATATTTTACTGCTCCTACTGCTGAGCCCAACAATACAATATGACTACAACATGTGACGAGAGCATAACCAAAACCCAACTACAGCACACATACAATATCTAGGCACCAGCATGAAAATCTTTGGTGCCATGGCGACCTGGCGCTAGGGATTTGTCGAGTCCTGCGCGAAGCTATGACGAAAAAGCAATCCGAAAAAATTTAACGCACAAATTCATACATTTTAGTGAAAATTTTTATAATAAAGCCTTTTATATTGAAATGTAAACTATTAAAAACCTTATTTAGACTCGATTTACACTTATATGGTACCTCAGAATCCGATTTAAACTACAATCCTGCCCGCCGATGAATTGGCAACTTCCAATGCGGCCCGCGGAAGAATTTTCAACCGCCTATGCGGCCTGATATGTAGAAAACGGTTGGACACCAGTGGTCTACTCCATCCGAAAATCTCTGCCCTCCTCTCTCGTTTCATTATTCTTCTCCAAAAACTCAGATCCGTAATTTACAGTAATGCATCACTTATACAAACTACAGAGCCAATTTTTAT
Organism: Tanypteryx hageni; assembly: GCA_028673005.1. Taxonomy (NCBI): domain Eukaryota; kingdom Metazoa; phylum Arthropoda; class Insecta; order Odonata; family Petaluridae; genus Tanypteryx; species Tanypteryx hageni. The sequence goes on from CM054116.1 coordinate 100,647,583, forward strand.
GGCTTATTATCATGACTTTTGTGAGAACTAGTTCTGTTAAATAAAAATATCTAGTCAAGGGACTGAAGAACGCACAGTATAAGCGAGCTTTTGTATTAACCGATTTCTTATTTATTTGGTTTTACGTACTTTATTTCACATTAAAATGTTAACAAGATTTATATATCTTCGGAGTTAAATCTTTGAAACATTCTGATAAAACTCGGATATTTAAAAACTTCTCCGTTTAACAGCCACATCTTTCGTATTCGTCTCACTGATTTAAACACCGTTAAATCTAGAGTCGCACCTCCACGACCAATGGTTTTGCATCCGCAATCATTTCCTGACTTTTGCTCTCAACGGAACCAGTCGTACGCAACTTACCGCGCTGGGAAAAATTGAAAATGGCGCGCGCGCCAGTCCGCATCCCCGAATTATGCCAACACCTATTATGCTCGCCACCAGATATAGAAGGACGCGCGTTTTATTTTTCGGCGCACCCTAAAGGAGGGACAGGTGTTTAGGAGTGGGAAGGATTCGCGTCAATCCGATCGACATCCAGGAAGCGAAAGGGAGGGAGGATAAAAATGGCCGTGTCGTGAGTCATAAACACATCGAAAAGAGAGTGGGGGAGGGGATGGTGTACCCTCTTCCTCCCGGACCTCTTCCTCTCGCCCCCACAACCACCCACCCTCCAAACCCCCAACTCTTCCTCACCATCGCCAATTTACCTCCCCCTTCCACACGCGGGCACACTCTCCCCCACACACACACAGTGAGTGAGGCGATCGCGCTTTGCTGTAACCAGTATCTGCATAATCACCTCGTAAATCGCGATGATTGGCTACGGGATGAGAACAAGTCTGGTCGGGATGAATGATTAAATTTGCACAAAAATTATGTGGAACAAGGTCAAGAGAGCCGCTTTTGAATATAGACCGCGGCACGATTCCTTTAAAGTGAGAAGCCAGGTCTTTCGCGTGAAAAGTAAACGTTTATTGACGGATTCCATCTGGCTTAAGGGGTGAAGGGTTTGGATGGCGCATATTTGCTATTCGCAAAGCGAGAGAGAGAGGAGGAAGAGAGGCAAGGGGTGGTTGGCCTGCGGGGAAGTTTGAAGAGTGTAAGAAAGGCAAAGGGAGAAGGAAGATGTTGATGGGAGAGACTTCTTTTTACACTCCCCCGAACAAAAATTCCCACGCTAGAATAGCTTCCGAGATCTCGTGCAGTGACTACGTAACCTTGATGCCTGTGATACATAATTTTGAGATGATATCGACGTTGAAATGAAAATTAGAGGCACGGAAATGTCGTAAAATTATCTGGAAATCGCTATAGACGACTTTTGCGGCGGATTTAAGCAGAATTGTAATACACGGAAGTCGCTGGTTCGTTGGAACTTGAATAATTTCCAATGTGTTAAATTAAATTAAATAATTAAAAAATTAAATTATTCAAAAATCAATTAGGTTGCGTTATCATGAGCACGTGTTCTTTAAAAAGGGAAAAGATTATAAAATTCCTGGAACGCCTCCAACCAAACACATGTGACTGATTTCTGATTCGATCAAAGCTAAAGTTTTTGAACTTTAAATTCCAAATAAAACAATATTTTCTATTAAAAATTGTGAAAAGCTTCACAACTTTTATATAAAATCACATTCCTTTGTATAAAGACAAAATGTAACGCGTAGAACCATGCGGAAAAGCCAACTCATAATGAATCCATCCACGCTTGCAATTTCCATTAATTTTATATATTTATCAGACGAGGAAGAGATCTAAAATAAAATGAACGGGTCTTTATTAGACAGCTTTATTCAGCTACAATAAATCGCGTTGCGCTAGGATTCCATAATTCTTTTTCCGTGAGAAAATTTTTTCCTAACCGACGAAGTAAACTGACGACTTTTATAGAGTAAACCTGATTTATATATGGTTACGCATATCCGCTTAGCGCTTTGATTCGCGACTTAAATGGCCGAATCACGATGATCTGACGCCGAGGGAGAAAATCTTAAGATTAATGGGCCATATATCTCGTAGAGGACGAATCAACGGTCCCTCTTTAAACCACAAATGCTCGGTTCAAACCGGCGATTACGTACGCTTTGCCTTGCTGGAAAATCGTGCGAGTGCTAATGAATTTCACCGTAGTCGCATGCGCGCGCTTGCGGTGGCGTCCCGCCTGAGGTACGCCGCGCAACACAGCCTCGCTATGGTCACCTTTGCGAGAGAGGCTCGAAGGGCAATCAAATGCACCTCCTCTGATTCATCCGCATTCCGAGAAGCAAGCAAGGGGATGCTAAAAAGACTGAAAACTTCGTCGAGGAAATAAGATGGAAAATAGCGTCGGCCTCTTTGCTTAATTTGTCGAAGGTTAATTTTTCCATGCAGCGTTTAATTGAGGAGCTCATCGTTCATCTGGAAGTCTTGGAAATAGTCATAGGTTTGATTTTAATCTTTGTATTTAGAGAGCAGTGTCGACTTACACCTCTCTCCTTAAAAGCCATTCAAAATCGACAATCTACCTGCTCCCACTAAAACAACTGCATTATCACGAGTAAAACATTTATGCTCAGCTTCAACATAGTTCCGGAATATAATACTTTTAAATGACCAGCGCTACTTGGGAGATAACATTAATACTTCGGATTATTTTACTCTGTGGAACCCAGTAACTTAATATAGCTAAATGTAACTTAGAAAATAACAATAAGATTAACTAAATGAGCGTTTAAAAGAGGACGGACCGACAAATGGAACATAAACACTTTAAATATAACGTTTTTTTGTTTCCATGTTACCACTCAGCAAAAATGAAAATAAACACTTCCCTATAGTCTCTAAATATGGACTTTTAGTATGAATGCAATTCAAATCGCTTTAATGTTTATTTCTCTGTTCTCGGGAGGATCTCAAATTACAACAGCATCTCAAAGAATAGGCACATCCCTTTCATTATCTGCCAATATCCCTTATAAGTATTTGTATACCAGGTTGCTTGTAACTGACTACTTTAACCATAAACTTAACAGTGAGATGAAGAGTTCCGTCACAAGCCTGCCTACGTTGTTACTGTTAATGATGATGGAATGCGAACCACAACACTAGGTTACTTCATTGAGTATATATGTAAATATTTTTTTAACCTCCCATCGAGAACTTGTTATTACATGATATATTACAGAGAGATCCGAAAAGAATGACAGATGTAACATTGAGTATAGAGTAAAAATGCCCAACGTACCCTGCAGCTTCTTCTCCGTCTCCCAAAACTTCTGCAGCTCCGTGAAGTATTTGTCCAATATGAAGACTTTTGATAGCCCCAGGGTGGCCATTATAGCAGAGCTGGTGTGGTGGGACTCATGCAGAGAGTTCGGGTATCCTTTGCAGAAGGAACTTATTTCTCACACACTACGAAGCACTATGGCTATTATTTTTGCACTGTATCTATAGTCCATAAAGTGAAGCTTACATTTTCTTGACAAACATGAACATTAATACACTGTCGGTATATATTTCTTTACCATTTTAGTTTTCGTTCAATATCCTACACACTCGTTAAAGTCACCGAGTCGAGCGTTTAAGTCTCTCCAGCCAACTTCTATTCTCAAAGCGATTATTATTCAGATTATTATTTTCTTTATAACTCGATTTTTAGCTCGAGTTAGTAACACTTTTAACGGTCCAAGTTTTTTAGATTTATAAATTTTGCAGTCACTATAGTAGTTCACGACAAAGACGTATGTTTCATCGCAAGAGAAAAACAGAGATGAACCTGCCTAAAAGATTTTTATTCAGAAAATAGGGGATAATTGAAAAGTCTCGCCAATAAATCACTGCTTGCGCCAAGTGCTTCAAGTGTCATTTACGTCAAACTCATTCACTTCCTTACACCTGTTCAGAATACGGTACCAGCCAAAAAATCTCTCACACACGCCGATATCGTAAAAACAATCTTGTCCACATGTGAACGTGTGTAGAATGTAATGGGAACTTTTTCTCCTTTTTTCTCTCCACTCGCGTAACAATTCCTACTTGTCCAACAGCGATCACTCGTTTGATAAATTTAGTTATTTGTGCGAATTACAACTTGAAATTTGCGCACAAATTATTGCTCACAAGATTCCTGACAATTATTATAGAAAATAATACTCAAAAACTATCAGTAATATTTACTGTTCTGTCATAACAAAGAGTGAAACTTGGTAAAACCATTTTCAATTAAAATTTCCTCATTGATTTTTTACACTGCCGTGCAAGAAAAATTTATGTTGGGGCTTATAACAAAATCCTTCGGTAAAAATTATTGCTTTGCATAGGCAATCAAAATATGGCACAAAAATTATTGAGTGTACTTTCTTGTATCAAACACAGAAACTATTCTCTTCACTTTTATGTCGATAGAAAACATTTACAGCATGTGATTCAGATGAAAAAACTATTGAAATTTGTTTTAAATGAAGTTATTCTCTTGCAAAAAATAGAAAATTATGCCAATTAAAAATTCGTCTCCTAATTTAAAAAGTTTTCCAATTTGCCTTTGAATTACACTCCTCTCCTCTTAAAAGGGGCTCTATTACTGGGACAAGAAGTCTTTTGGGACACTCCCCCCCCTTAGTACTCCACTCTGCATAACAAACACAACGCCATACACAATCACCGGCACACCCTTAGCCTTCTTCCTACGATGGTACAATCACAACAGACCGTTCTCATGGCAGCCATTCCCCGGCTTAACTGTTTACTGACAACAAGAACAGATAAATTCCAGTTTTCGCGAACTCTACACGTATCAGAGCTGATGTCCATATCACGAACACTTTGAATAAAAAGCAGCCGCGGAAACGGGTACGATATGCTTCCAATCACCACTGCGACTACCGCCGTGTATATTTAGCTTTTCATGTCGACTCAGTTACTTCCTCAGTACTCGAAGTCTCGGACCCGACTGACCTGCCACGGCGAACGCTGCGGTGGAACCTGCCACCTGTCGGAGAAGTGGACAATCACCTCCTCACCCTCTCACAGCTGCCTCTCCTAGGATTTGCCTTCTTTCGTATCGCACAATGAAGCGGAGCAGGTGAATTTGTTGGCCTGGCTCGGAATTTCAACCTCGTGACAAGTGCATTGGGTTAAACGGTACCTATTTGTGTGATATTCTTCTCCTCTTTCTTTAGGTTGTTAGATTCGATAAAAGCAAAAATCGTCCGAATGTTTTCTAAACAATTCGGACTCATTCCGCTCAAAAAATTTTGGAAAGAAAAGTTTTTTATTCTCTTTTATGAGGCACGATCTTTAACCGGCGCTTTCGCAATCATATAACTCGAATTTTCGAGCTTCGAAAGAATATTTTTTCCTTACGTATACCTATATTTTAAAATGCACTTCTACAACTCGAAATTTCAATAATTAGAACTTTCTCGGTCTTACATTTAATTGAGTTGTCGAGGTTGGGCAATAAACTTTTATATATGTATACAATCATGAACCGGAAGGGTCTGGGAATTATTTGCAGATTCTTGGGATAGCATTACGTTTTGGTTACGGTTAATTTAAATCAGGTGCATCAACCTAATAGTACGTAAGCCATTCTGCGGCCTAAATTCCACTTTTTATACCAAGAAACTGTTAACATTTGATAAGTACTTTATTTTCCTGAAAATGAATATTATCCTATAAACCAAGTGCAATATATAAATTAATTATCATTCTAACAAGTAAATAATCGTTCAATCCGTATCAATTCGGCAATGATGGATCATTGAGTTATTAATTAAATTCTAAGTTGAAGCATATGTCTACAAGAAAAGATAATGGAATTCGTGGCATCGTAATTAATACCAAATAAGCTCAAATTTGGTAGAGGGCAAAAAGAAAACATTTCGAAATTGGGTGCTATCTTCATTAATTTACTTCATGACTTTTAAAGAAAGTATCATCACCTTGGCCAGTGATTTTTCTGCAGCTTTTTGTTCTGATATTTTTTTATCATTTTTCGACGGCTACAGATGGTATTTGTACCGTAATATAATAACTCAGCAAGTTTTTGCGAGTTATTTATGAACCTCGTTATCTCGAATCTAAAGGTAAAGAAATTCCCTTCGCTGAAAAAACAGTACATCGGGCTAATAGCATCCATTCCATTTTATTTATTTTTACCTCTAATATGCAGTCCTCACTTAATGATATGTAGCTTCATTTGTTAAATAAAATATCTTCGAAGTCGGAGGGGCGTTTGCATCAACAGATGATGATGTTATTTTCCAATTCATTTGGCGCGAAATCTCTTGTGGTCTGGCAGTATTGGGAAGAGAGCAGGTTACGCGCGAGATACGGCCGACAGAGGTCAGATAGAGAAGAAGAGAATTGAGTGAGGGAGAAGAAGTATGCAGGCAGGAGCTGTGGGGGTAGTATTTCCAGGCAGGAAAAAATAAATTTTGAGGGGAAGGTGACCCAGGGATAGGCTGATGGGATAAGAGAGGGGCGAAAGAGGCCCAGGTAGACGACGATGAGGTGGTCCCTATGCATCACTCCCATTGGCGGTCGAGTCGTCCAATGGGATCCAAGGTGTTCGTGATTATCTTAATTCATTCGCTAGAGGGTTGTCTTGAAATATCGTTTGTAGAGCTGGAAGAACACATATGACATGACCCACTCGCTTAGAAGGGGAATACTGTGACCGCCGTGGGACAAACATAAAAAGGGAATCGAATTGGCTATTTGTTTTGGAGACGAAAAATTATAATATTGAATATTTATCGGAGGAAGTCTAATTTTCTTTAAATTATAGGATCGGGACGTTGTTTACGGCAGCTAATTTCTTCTCCAAATACCCACACTAATGGTATTAATTTTTAAATTTTAATTAAGAAAATATATACGACGTTAACTGACTTTACCTTGATAAACAGTTAATTTTTGTCGACTATCTTATAATAAAAATATAAAGTTTAAGCACGTAGTTGTTTTAAAAAGAATAAACAGGTTTAGAATTGAATTTTACGAATGAGAAATAATTTTATCATCTTTGAGAGTAATCGCTGGATATCCTGTACAGGAACATCAAACGTAACACTCAAGTTGGAATGATGTAGTTATAAAATTTTATTATTTTTTACTTGTTCTGGCGAACATGTAACGACCTCCTGTTAATTATTGCTAAGAAAATGGAGCGACTTTGGATGAGTAAATAGCAGAAAAATGCACATCAGAAATCGAAGCAAAACATAAAAAGTGCTCAATATTTACGATCATAAAATTTAATAGCCTCTCAGTAGCTGAGGACGTGACTCATGCAATCATTTCTTTCATCTATGAAGGAAATTCCATTTGATAAAATGGGCCTTCTATCATTAATTATTATTATTATTATTATTATTAATTATCATTATGATTGCATGAAAAAATGACCTCATAGCAAAGGAATGGACATTTCAAATTTAGATGGCCTTCTAAATTAACCCCATGAATATCAAGCTATTTTCAATCCCTTGACTTACCAAGGCCCACTGCCTATGGCTTAATAAAAGGTCATAGTAATGTTTTTAGTCGTAATATATTTAAAGATATCATAGGAATATAAATATGTATACAATTTTCACAATTAATCTGATATTACATTGTCTTAACATACTATAAAGGCAGAAATATTCACGAAAGAACTTTTTAAACATTTATCCTCACTATGTTTGCATTCCCAGAGTCATATTTCAATTAAAGTGCAAGCTACTCCCAAATTTACATGAATAATAAATAATTTACAACAAGAGCGTTTTACTCCAAGTCGTCTGACACATCACACTTGACACACAAAATTTAATTTCGGCCACCGGTTTTTCATAGCACGTGGCCACTGCCAAAAATAATTGAACAAACCTGGAATGTATAAAATCGATTAAAAACTGTGCCTGCTTACTTATAACAAGACTATGGATAAGGTAAATTTTTGACAACTTTCGCGAATTTTATTACAGTGAAATAGACGACAAAAAAAGTTGTGGGACTTGGAGGCCCCCCTTGGTATTCCCAGGGTTAAGCCATACCGACAGAATATTGCAAAATATTTTCGTCGCACATGGCCAAGCATTTAATACATATGAATCCAAACATCGCCGATGAGAATAATCCTCCCGAGATTTAAAAAAACTTTTAATTGATCCATGGATACTTAAGAAGTTGATATTGCTACCATATTTTTTTCACTTACGAGTCCCATCAATTTCCTGAACATTAAGTAATAGTAATGTGACTGTTATTTCTAGTTGTAAATTTATTACAGAGCCATAATTTTTAATCAAAAGTTATTTATAATTATAGCAGTTTGAGTGTTTTAATATCCACATGCTCAGATATCAAAGCTATTAACTGATATTAATGCTATCACTGCCATTTTCGTTGTTCAATATTATTTTAATAAACGATAAATTACTTTACAAACTTCTTTAAACATTAAGAATAAAGACCACCTCTCTACAGTCTTTGCTAACTAGGTAAAATGATATGTGCTGAATATTATGCATCTAATACTAAAATTTATATATAATTACAAGTGTGATTCACAGAAAACGCAATTTTGCTAAATTTTTATTTCTTAAAATCTATATTGCTTCTGATTGCAAAATCAGTGAAGCATTTATTCTTAGGAGGCAGGAACAATAAATTTTGACTCAATTTTATGTACATATCTTATACATACAATGAAAAAATAACTTTGTAGTTTCCACAAATTTTAAGTTAAACACGACCGGTTTCACTACTACGATCGTAGTGAAACCGGTCGTGTTTAAATTAAAATTTGTGGAAACTACAAAGTTATTTTTTCATTATGAGAAAATTCCACCGAGTTGAACATGACCTCATTACTTATACATATCTTTATCCTTTTTCACTTGCGCGATTTCTCCGCCATTCCGTCGACCATTCGTTGCTAAAGGAAATTTAATGCAGGTTTTTCGATCGTATACATTGCTATGCGATCGTTAACCAGCGTTAATAATAACAAGGCATTAGTATGTATATTAAGGAACGTACGCCTGTGTGATGAGAATGACTGGTTACTTTCTCCGCTACAATTAGGAAGTTTCAGATTTATGCACGCCTATGAAAGCTATCCAATGTTTATCGGGTACGGCGCAAAACTGTAAAACGTTGTCGGTAATTCAACTCCGTAAAGGATATGACTCGCCTTAGTTTGTTCTTGGAGATAGTCAAGAATAGGGTTAAATAGTCGGTGTCTCATTTCAAAGGTTTTAATCATGCGAAACGTAAATTAACCATTAACTATTGAGGTAGATGGAATAATAGAAACTATGCAGAAAGGCATAAGCTGTAATTTTGGGAATTACTTTGAAACAGAAAAAATTCTGCTATGACCGGGAATCGAACCCGGGTCTTCCACTTGCCGGGCCGCGTTCAGAAACAGTAAAGATTATCTGCTAAGGTAGTTCAGTGGTAGAATATCCGCCCGGCAAGTGGAAGACCCGGGTTCGATTCCCGGTCATAGCAGAGTTTTTTCTGTTTCAAAGTAATTCCCAATATTGAGGTAGAATTTTGATCATATCGTAACTGAGGTGGTCTGCCATCCCGATATTGTTTTTATTACCTATTATTTGTTCGCTAGCTGTATTTACAATTGGATTTTCCGTGTTTAATAATGTCATGACGGTTAAGAGGCAATAAAAAAGTTTAGTAATAATTTTAATTCTTTGTGGAATGTAATTTGACACTATATCTTTGGCAGTGTAACACTGACCGCACCTCAGTATTTTTAAAGGTTAATTTTTGAATCAATGTGAAACGCGGACCGTCGTTCGTCTAGCCGCTTCTATCGACTGTGGCGTAAGGTCTTCTTGTCGGGAGGATGATGGGAAAAGGGGGCGTTTTAGACCGCTACTATCATGGGACCATGGTTATTTGTCGGATAGGAACAAAAAAAGGGGACCTTACCTTTCGAGGTAAGGTGGGCAGGCATTAGGAAGAGGGAGAGGCGCTCCTGGGTGGTCTGCGACACGGAATAGATCAATCCATCTCTAGTGTTAGGTTTGGGAAAAATGAAAAATACTTTTACAAATTATTTGTAAGGTCTAATTACAATCCATTCCGTTGGTATTTTCATCGATGCTTTGTTTTCATGAAGCTCGAAAGTTCGGATGCAGTCAATATATGTAGCAGAATTTTCAAAAGCCGTCATTGGCGGAACATGTCCTATGCAGAAATAAACACGCGCGCCCAACATTAACTAAATTTTCCGAATCCGGTAAGAGAAGCTTTAAGACGACAGACATTAACGAGTTTAACTTTTACATAACATTTTTTACAGAACGTCGTTCACTGTTGGGAAAATATATATTCTCTCCAAAGAGAATATTTTCGAAGAAAAGATACCATGATTTCAATTATTATGTTTTCTTATTTGAGCCTAAATCTTCTCATGCAACAGCAATTTGAGTTTAAACCATGAAAATGGCATCAATGAATTAATGCAAAGGAAGTTCCGAGGTCGCAATTCCGTTCTAGGTGTAAAAAGCAATTTCCAAGAGGGCGCTTTTATTTGAAGATATCGTGGGAAAGAAAAAATCGAGTAGATAAAAACCTGCGATTAATCGACTTAGCCTTGAATTCGTGGAGTTCCATAGCAAATTAAAAAAAAAACTAAATTATAAAAACCTCGTCTGACGAAATTTGAATATTGCCTATTCCTTCATGACAAACGGCAAAAAAGCACCGCTTAGTCGAGGAGAGCGTGGACTTGTGCGCAATTCCACAGCGTATGAAAATAGAAAAAGGTCAAATGCAATGGTCCCAGAGCAAGGACACGCCGTTATCGCCAGCATCTAAAACGACTCGAGACATGGTTTTTGCGGCGGCTTGATGCATTCGCAGCGATCGTCGCGGTCGGGAATGCGACGGTCAGTAATTGGCGGAGAGGTGTACAGATCTATTGAAAGCTTATGGCACCTGCGCACAAACATTAATTCAGCATGGAAGAGTCCATTCTCGAAAGCGAGCTACGCGGGGATGAGGATATATACGCATGGGATAATCAGTCATTCTCCACAGCCACCTTCCCCTACATCACGTGACTCTTCGCGCATTTAGGTGCCATAAGCTTCAATTGATCGTACCTTTAATCGCAAGACGTCCGCCGCGCTTTGTTTCAGCGATGTGGTTTATCAATATCGAACGCATGTGGCGCCCTCAACTGGCTCGCCACGCCCGCGCCATCATTCGACGCGAGAAGGGATCCGTGCTGGCTGCTGCAGTACTTCACCTCACCACGAGGGGAGAGTGCGACCCGCCCATCGAACTGCAACCACTCTCAGTCGCCCGTGCGCACACTCATACACGGGGTGTGGGCTGGAATTCTAGCTATCGGGGCGCCATATTTCCTCTGCTATCTCTTTCCAGAGCTCAGAGTGTATCGTTTACTTAGCTCAACAAACGAGTAGCTGACACTCAAAAGCGTGATTTATGCCTTGCGCATTTTAAATAAATGCATGCAGATTCGACGCTGCCAATTAAAAAACGAATTAAAGAGCTCCTCTAATGACTTGGATAGAATAGACCGGTGTTTTTCAACCGGTGGGACGATACGACGGGACGAGAAGGTCGTCTAGGTGGGTTACGAAGTTTCGAAAATAATTATTGCAAACATTTTTCTCAACAAATTTATTTTAATACTTAATGTCTACAAAATTTTCCATTGACGGTTAATATAATGCTAAAATGCATTTAACGTAAAAATCCATTTCTTGGAAAAGGTTAGATTTTGTTTATAACATGGTGAGACGCGGATTTGTTGACAAAATGCTAGGTGGGACGTAAGATGCAAAATGTTGAGAATCGCTGGAATAGACTACGTAGGCAGTCGCCACAAAATAAATCAGGGACCCATTTCGGCTTTAGATAGATGATATCGCATTCCCCAAGAAAAACGAGAGACTTGAGGTCGACTTCTGCTTACGTCTGATATTTTTCTGGACTATTTTAGAACTTTTTAAAAAGACAAGAGTTTGTGTATCGTCGTAGTCGTGGTGAAATGTCGGACTATCTCCGTCTCAATAGTAAGAGAGCAAGTAATAATCCTTCCGCAGGAACGTCCCTAAATAACGGATTATATAACTGAATTTCAAAGAACGTTAAAATTATTTAGTGAGGGACAAATTAAGTTAACTCATAATTATATTTGCTAACTCTGAATCGTATGATATCCACGCAAGAAAACAATCCAGGTTCCAATAAGGGTATACACATTCACTTCCAAAATTTCATGGGGCTGACAATTATAGTATTCATCAATTCGCATTTGTTGCAATTCAAAAATATATTCAATGCAGTAAAAGCAGAATAACATCAATGAGTCGATTAAAAATGTCCGAGTAGCGAGCGTTTACCCTTAAAATACATGACTTATTACTCTCAAGAGCCTCTTTGCTCTAAGGTTTATTAAAAACTTAAACAGCTGTGTATTGTTTTATTAACTGGTGCAACTAAAATATAACGAGGGAGAATTCTGATAAAATTAGTTTTACTTTATAAGCCGCCAAAAAGGTGTGTGGCATGTGGAAACAAAACAATATCCTTGTCCCAAAGAAAAAAACAGACAGGACGTCAAATGGTGTCAATTAAAGTCAAGCGGAAAATCCTTTGGTCCCAGCAATTACTCAGAAGCATTATCTCCTGAGTTACGGTTGTTTACAACGCTCGCAATAATCCTTCAGGGCAGTTAAATTGCGGACGCTGTCATAGAATTATGTTCCAATAAATTAATTTTAGTTTCGTATGAACATCAGTAAATGCCTACTTCATAGGAATAAATCTATGTTTACGAAAAACGTAAAAAGGTTTGCCTATGTATATCTGCTTGTTAACGACCGTTAATCTGCAAGTAACCCCATCAGTATCTGTCCTTAATCCCGTTCCAAACGATTCTTCAGAGAGAAAAAAATACCACTAACAATCGGTTCAGACGCCGATTAGAGTAACACAAATGTGATACGAATATCTTATCAGCAAAATTATGCATTCTATGTTAGTAGTTTTCTATATTAATATTTAAAATGAACAATTGACGTTTTTATAATAAATAAACGATTCAAACAGAATTTAATTTTACTTATCCTTAATTCTCGAAGAAAGTTTAATATTTTCCAGTCATAACAAATTCATAAACTCCATAAAAATATCGAAATTCAAATCAAAATTTTTGTTTTTCACAAAAGTAAATTTTCTAAATTCATTTAAATTTTAGATTTAGTATGAATACCAAAAAGAAAGCAACTGTTTACGATAATAATGGAATCTATTCATCAGACTTTACGAAACTACAAGAAGCAACGATTCCATACGTATTTTCGATAATAGTCCACGAGGCCGATTTGCCATTCAACACACACTCTCCATACGTATTTTGAATTCTCTAACAATAGCATGATTATATGATGTTCAGCATCGGATGCCATACAAGTTCCAAGCTATTATCTACAGTTAGGAAAAACATGCTATTTCGCATACGGTTGATTATGTTGTTTCTATTGAGTTAAAATTCTTCTGGTGGATGTTTGAAAACAATTTTTTGTCATACACAGATTCGCAACGCAGATTCCCATTTCGTAATGGCGAAAACAAGCTTTTATATCGCAGGAAGTTAATGAAATAAATTCAGAACAAATGTTACCAACTCAGTTACAAGGAAAGTAAGCCACAAGGCTGTTTGACGCCCAGAATACTATATAAGAAATCTTCAATCGTGTTTTGGAGTTTTTTACTGCGATCATGTGTAACTAATTTAAAATGTCAATAACCCTATTTGCAAGACCGAGATGTAAAAACATTAATACATAAAATATTTTGTGTTTCCACCTTTCGCATTTAAAGGCAATCTATATAATCGAGTTTCACAGAATATTCTTTCTTTTTCTTTTACAACACATGCTGATAGTAAATATTTGTTTTCAACGATATTTCCAAAAATGTTTTACAGAAGATATTGTTCTTTATGCCTAATTGGATACAAACAAATCACGTTCATATAACTTGTGCTAATTCATAGAGTTATATATTTATCCGATGAAATTTATATCACCTACGATTTAGTCCTGGCAATAAAAATAAACATCAAAGACGAATTTCATAGCGTATTTAATTTCTCCGAATATAACATTTATCGAAAATAATACATTTAAAACAAACACTACATAACCTACTGATTAGGATGGAAAAATAACGCATAGAAAAAATTTACAGAAAAGATTTATCTGTGCAACTAAAATAAAATAAAACTTCAGAATGAAAAAAAATTTAACCATATATAAATTAAATGGTTTATCAAGTCATTTATATACTTCAATAGTATTAAACTGGCTGCGATTATAAAAAAGTCATTTAAATTTTAATCTGTTAAATTTCAAGTTATCATTCCAAATTTCTTTTTTTTTATTTTAGTATTCGACCTAAAAGTAGTTTTATTTTAATAGAATACATTTTCCGTAACCCTGAGGCTTTTTTCATCCAAAATTTAAAAAGATACTTACCGGCTAGTGTACAAAAAAACAGAATTCATTTACTTAGATTAACTTGTCGCTCGCTGTAGAGACATTTCAGGAAAATCGCATTCTACGGGACGAAATCGATTTCCCGAAGAAATGGTGTAAATATAGGATTTTAACCCCTTTAACGATAAGGCACTGAATCATAAAAAAGGCAAACGAGAGAATTTCCTGCTCTGCACTGCCACATAAAAACAAACACGAAACTGAACAACATTTACGCTCGCTTAGAAAAGGGTCCGTCAGAATAAGAAATCACGAAAAATCCACACGAAGTCAAAAACAAATAAAATCAGTCGAATCTCCTCAAACGAGGAAAAGAAATATGATTTAATCAACGAAGGAATTCACACGCATTACTTTTTAGAGAGACGTGACAATCACCTCGGTAAAAGCAAATAAAAGGAAAAGTATCCCGAGAGGAACGGAATCGGTTATTGCGCAATGAGATGAGACGACTCTCCTCGAATTCCGCTCTCGGGTGGTCCGAATATAATATGAAAGTAGGGGGAAGGAAAAAGAGGGGAAAGTAGGGGAGGAAAGGGAGAGAGGGGAAGTAGGGGAGGAAAGAGAAAGGGAAGAAAGTGGGGGAGGAAAGAGAGGGGAAAGCAGGGAGAAAGGAGAAAGAGGGGAAAGTAGGGGATAGGGAAAGAGGGGAAAGTAGAGGGAAGGAGAAAGAGGGGAAACAGAGGGGAAGGCGAAATAGGGAAAATCAGGGGAGAAAGAGAAATAGGGAAAAGCAGGAGAGAAAGAGGGGAAAGCAGGGGATGGAGAAAGAGGGGAAAACAGAGGTGAAGGCGAAATAGGGAAAAGTAGGGGAGAAATGGGGAAAAGCAGGGGAGAAAGAGAAAGAGGGGAAAACAGGGGGAAGGAGAAAGAGGGGAAAGCAGTGGAGGAAAGAGAGAGGGAGAGAAAGAGGTGTGGGAGAGAGAGAGGAAGGAGGAAGGTATGTACGTGGAGAGGAAAGCGAAGAAAAGGTTACTGCAGATGAAGAGATAGAGCGGAAACAGCCGAGAGACCAAATAAGAAGCGACAAAAAAACTTTCGAAAACGTCTTAAAGTAAAAACCGAGATAAAGGCGTTTTGAGGGTTGGATGTCGGACTAGCTCGAATATTTTTCCTCTTTAATTTTTGCTGCTTTTATTTCGGAACGCTCGGCAATACATTTGGACACATTTCTTCTTTGATTTTTTCGGACGATCTGATGGCAATCGAAGATGCCCGATGAAGATTGACCTGACGGCTATTTGCGTTGAATAAAACCAAATTGACGACGATTAAATCATTTTCCGGTTGGCTTTTTGTAATTATAAAAAAAGGGAAAGAAAACGACGCGGGGGATTTTTCTTTGTTCCGCTGACATTTTGTCACCGATCGAAGAAGAGAATCCGAGGCCGGGCGGCGTCCAAAGGAACGGACGAAACCACGGATTAGTCGAATCTTCACGGAAGGACGAACAAACGGTGAATCCGAAAGAAACATTGGGGCAAGCGGAGGATTGAAACGAATGGCAAAAAAACACGGTTGCGAGGGAGATTTGCGAACCGAAGCGAGAGAAGAGAAACACAAAAAACACGAAAAATGTTTTAAGAGGATAACAAATTTCGATTTGGTCCCACCACCACGTGAGCTAATAGAATGCTTGGAAAAATCGTAGTGAAAAAAGAGAGATAGGGGAAAAACATGTAAGAAGGAACAGTGGGGGGAGGAGGGAGAGATAAGGAAATACGGGGGTAAGATCGCCAATACAGGATTCAAAGACGTATGGAAATAAGGATGCTGAGAGAAACAAGGAGTAAACGAAAAGAGAAGAAAAAGTGAAGATGAGAGGAGAGAGAGAGAGGATGTGGGCCTCGCACGTGGATACAGCAATGGATGAAGGTGCGCTGGCATGTGTGGTTTTGGTGAAGTGGCAACATCGCATGCCGTTCTCGCTGGGTCCCTCGGGGCATAAACGGGAGGGCCCACCTACGGAATGCGACGACGGCAACACCGGAGGGTCCGAACAGTGGAAGGAGAGTGGGGGTGATGAATGCCCAGCGTGCGAAGGTAGGAGGGGGGTGGGGAGATTTCGATAGGGGCGCATATAGGGGGGGGGGGTGCGGGAGGAGTAGGAGAGGGCGGGATGGTAGGTGAGGTGAGGTGGGTCGGATAGGGACGGTTAGAGGATGGCCAAATCGAAAGGAGGGTAGGGAGAGTGAGGAGAGGGTGAAGGGGAGAGAGATGGAAGAGGAAGGATGGATGGACCGCGCGAGAAGATGCGACTGTTATGAATGGCATGGGATGCGCGGAAACCAACGAAATATTTCTCGGAAACAACGTGGCACCAGGGTAATCGCATTCATGATCATGACCAGAAATAAATGGATTTGTTTAAGTAAAAAAACGAAATTTGTGGATTCATATGAAGATTCAGACGACATTTACCAAGAATGCCACGAAAAGTTGATGAATTTATAAAAACACGGAGAAATATAAATATTTTCGTGAAAAATAGTTAAAAGGAACACATCTGAATGCGGAACGTTATTCTAATTTACATTAGGATGGCGTGAGTGAATTTATTAAGCAAAACAGATTTCATTCGTACGAGATATACTCGATTCGATAAAACCATAGATTAATGTTAAACAACAAGATTTGATAAATACAATAAATCTTCTTGCACAAGAAAACCAGGCAAAAATGTTAAATTTTTACGAATAAAATAATAAAGAAATAAGTATTGTGTGTTATTGCGGATCCTTATACAATGGGAAACAAATAGAATCTGTAATATAATATGTTTTCAGCAACTGTTGATAATAATGAAGATTTTATTTTTAAAATGTACGTTTTCTTGGATTTTGATCAAAGGAGATGATATTTCTAATTCATTAGAATTTTTAACAGGTATGAAGCGCAGTTTTACATTTAATGTATTTCATTCGCAACAGGCAACTGATAAGCATACTAAAAGAGGTAGAGATTGTGGTAGATTATAATTCGATCAATGGAAGAGAGGTTCATTTAGAAGAATAACTATAGCAAAATCATACCGTTGGTCAAATTTATACTGCCTAAGCTCCAATTAAAGGCATCAGTAGGTGAATAATTTTACGGTATTTTTTGCTGGATCCTACACCACATATTTCTTCCCTTGGATATTAACCTACCTTCCCGCTACATTGTAGGAGGTGTTATTTCTATGATGAACTTGCAAAAAGGGAAGGAATATGAGGATAACAGATATATCGGAATTACAAACATATGAGTATGTTTTACTTTATAAAGGAAACACAGTCGAGAAGGATATTAATAGGAGTAATAAGAGGTTAAAGTCAAGAACATTTGTAAAGAATCATTAAAAACCGTGAATTTTGCGCACCTTTTTATAAACATCCAAGGGAAATAAAAAATAAGACAACATCATGTCATATTTGCAAAACAGTATTTTAAATGTGCGTTTATGCATGGGGGTCTCTTAAGAAAACCGAACGTAGACAATGTACATACATCTAAAGCGAGAGACAACTCTTAAATGAGGATAAACCTAATTTAACCATGGGCGGAAAGGAGCGTCTTATCTGCTACGAACGTGGCGACCGGTGTCCTGAATTAGACCACGCAAGAGGCATTCCTGTAATTCTCCACATTCAAAACATCCATCACTGATAATTAGCACCCTCGAACCAAATCTATTCGATAACAAAAAACGCGCTCTCGAGAAGAGCGATTTTTCGTCGAATTTGCGGATGTCAATCATTTAAAGCCACTCGCCTCTCAAAACTAACTTCCGTTACGCTCTAATAAGCATTTTTTTCGAGCCGCCCAACTTGCTCCTATAATCTCCAGGCACCTTCATGTTTACATGATACGTGAAAAGTTCCAGGAATGTATCCAAAGAAATTTCGTCCAGTAGTTTTTTGTCCAATGGAATTTAAGAATGTATGTATATTATTTTTTGTCCAAAAATATCTGCTCCCAAACATAAAAACTCCAAGAATTACATGCGCTTAAATTAAGTTAATGTTGCCATAGAACTGACAAAATAAAATAAAGTAACGATGAAAATGCATGAGTAACTATAGAAACAGCAGATATAAATTTTTTTAGCCCTAACTTACATTGAGATAATGGCTGCGATTCCCAAAAGGACTAGGAATATATTCTTTCATGAAAGTCTTCTGTACCACTTTAATTCAACTATCAGAGACGGTATGAAGATATATTGGCGTTGTGAGAATTGAGACATCTATGATGTATTAGCAGTGGCGATATAGATATCAAAGTGAAAATTTTAAAAGAAGGCATCCATTTTCACGAAGCGAATCATGCATAAATTGAAGTAAGAGAAACGATTGACAAGAAGAATGTCACAAAGGGCCGTAGACTAATTTAATAAGGGAAATGACAACAGCAATTCAGGACGAAGACATAATGAGGGGACCAATTGAAAGAAACACCATGCTACGATGCATAAATCAGCACAAAATAGGAATCTCCCACCTTTACCGCAGAATTTACAAGAGTGCATCATACCACACCAATAAAACGAGACAGTTAACAGTGAAGAGTGTCTACAACATGATTCTGGAAAGAACCCAAAAAATACAATTTACGCAGAAGATGGAACTGCGACATCTTACCAGAAGTAGTCTTTTACAGATATGGAAATGGTGTATACGCGGGTATACACCGTATACCTAGTTCCTGAGCGGATTTTTTACGCAGCCATGTCCAGTGCTGCATAATCGCCACCCCTAACAACGAGAAAGGTAGCGATCGATTTTGTATACCTTGTCCCGAAACCCGATTTCCACCCCTCGATGGGACCTACAAAATAGTACCGAACCTTTTTTTCCAACTATATTAACGACCATACGTTCCCATAGGCGTTTGCTTTGTCTTCGAAAAGATCCAAATTTATTCCACCAATTTAATGCCACTTTAGAGAGAAGAAACATCGAACTAAATCCACAAACTTCTTCCGGATACTGCGTTAAAAAGATGTTTGCTCACCCTTTCGTTAATTTGTGTGGAGACGTGAACTTAAGTCTCAAGCAAGCGCGGATTTAGGGAGTGTGAGGCTCCTAGGCAACAGTAGTTTGCGAGGCCCATAGGAAATAGTGGTTTTTGAGGTCACTAACCAATAGTGGTTTGTGAGGCTCCTAGTAGATAGTGGTTTGCGAGGCCCCAAGGCAATAGTGGTTTGAGAGTTTCCTAGGCAATAGTGGTTTGTGAAGCCCCAAGGCAATAGTGTTTGGGAGGCTCCTAGCCAATAGTGAATTGCGTGACTCACGATTTCTGAAAATTTGTGGTTAAATTTTATGGAGGAAGACAGGCTATCAAATTTTTATACATTTCATACCCCTCTCGCACAAAGCTCCTGACTCTAGCGGCTCTAGGCGCGAGGCCCTAGGCCAGTGGTCCGTAATCTGGTGCTCGCGAACACCGCTGTTCTCTTTGATAGCCTTACCGTGCACTTTTAGATGCTAAAAATCGTCTTTTCTAGAACCAATAATTTAATTTATTCGCTTGTTTACCTTCTAAACGTATGAAAGGACATTATTAATCGCTTTGACGTTGGTTTGATTTTATTTATGATCATTCTATTCTTTTTAAGTACAAGCTGGAGTACCCGGCATTGCCCGGGAGCATTTTAAGCCATCGCCGAGTGTATAAAATACTGGGAATATACTTAAATCATCGTTTAAGTTTTATCTATCAGCATTTACATGTTAATTAAGTGGAGAATGGAGACTATCCTGTAATCGAACTCATGTCCTTATGTTAGACAACTGCACATCTATCACATGCAGAACTTATAATAATCCAAGAGGTTGATTAGCAAAACACACACACACATACGCAGAACGTAACACCGACTATAATAATTAAAGTTTCATCGAAGTCGCGATTTATTTAGCAGCTTGAGAGAATTGTACTGTAGTTAGGCGGCTTCCGTCCGATGGCGCAAACGTCTATTGTAGCGTCAGCACAGTGCGCTTATAATGTTTTATCGCCATATAGCCTATGTTACTCGCAGGGTAAAATTATATACCTCTGAGATGTTTCGTGACGATATCTTCAAAGGTGTGGATTTGTATAGTGGACAAATAAACAGAATTTCAGATTTATAGATATAGATAGTTGTGCTCGCTGGGTGTAACGTGGTGCTTGCCACATCTAAAAGTTTTCGGACCCCTGCCCTAGGCGGTCGCCTAGATCGTCTGGCCCTATTAAAGTCCTGCACGGGCCGGGTACGGGCCGATCCTTCGGAATTCATTACGGGCCGGGGCCGGGCTTAAAAAATTGCTGTATAAATCAGGTTTGTTATAAAAAATTTCGGGCTTTGACGGGCCGAAATATTTTAATCAGTGTCTGAAATTTACGTATAAGATTTGCATAACTTTTTATTTAATCCATTCAGCACGGAGGACAAGTCACACTAGTCCTCCATATTGAATGGGTTCAAGCAAAAAAGCGTCATGGATTTTTGTAATTAAACTAACCCAGGGTTAGTGAAGAACGAATGTGACTCGTCCACCGTACTGAATTGGTTAATATATTTTTTGCCTATAACATTATATTTATGTACTTTGTGTAGTAATTAATTTTGTTTGTGGTCTTCCAAGACATACGAATATGTGGATTAAAAAAAATCCTTTTCAAATCATTGAACAGCACACAGATGTTGGTAGAAAATTTGGAATACAATAATTACATTTCTAGAGCCGAGGGACTTTAAACGGGCCTCGAATTTCTTCGATAACGTATGGGCCGGGTCCGAATTATTATGGGCCGGGCCTGAAAAATCAGGCCCGTGCAGAGCTCTAGGCACTATATCTGCCTCTGGCCTCAAGCCCAAGTACAATAACCGAGAAGAGAACACAATATGAAATGATGTCCGAAATATAATGGCCTTACCATTACCGATTGAAGATGTTGAGAACACTCGACGACATGTGAGAAACAATACATCCGTCAGTTGAAGGTCTTGCGACATGCATGAAAACAACATACATAAAAAGGCGACCGGCCAGAGGGAGGGAGGGAGATACCAACACGGTTTCAGCCTATTACTATGTGAAATGTCGCGAACAGATTACAAAGGGCAACGAATGCCGTTGAAGAATGACATTCCCGTTTCCAAAAATGACTTTCTCATCATTCATCGGTGTGGAAGTTCTTGGATCACGTTGGGAAAGAGAATGTAGCAGGATTGACTCGGCTTGTGGGCGACCATTCTAATGTAAGATAGTCAATTGAAGAAAAGTTACGTAATGAAGCAGAGGCAAATCGAAAATATAGTTGAAAATTATAATAACAATCAGGCTGATTAATATCTACGAGTCATTGGCTATAAAATATAACTATGAATTAATGCCAGAAAGATGAGAATATTTACAACTGAATTTAGTTTTGCGTATAATTTTATGGCCATTAAGATAACGCTTGTATTTGCATGACAAAGCCAAAAAGCGACAGTTAATGTATTAACATAAATATATTATATATAGTATTATAAGAATAAATATATTATAGTGAGTGCTTTCTTTTCGGATTTTGAAAGATGGAAATTTGTAGCTTACTTTCCAGAATGGAAATAGGCTTATAGTTTTGTCGTTGTCTGTCTGTCCGTACCTCTATTAACTTTTGAACCAATAGACCGATTTTCATGAGACTTGGTGGAAATCTCTTGCTACATAGGCCGAGCTCCCGAAGATAGTTTTTGTTGCGAAGATTGAAGTCCCGGGTTCGATTCCAGGAACTATCCTTCCCATTTCATTTACATGAGAAATCCGAAATCCATAGTGCAGGGTAATTTTCTCTTGCACATTATAATATCTTAGAATAGTAATATCGGAGCGAGTTTTGTACTACTCTCTGAGGAAAGGAATGAAAATTCTAATTTTTATCGTAGAATTTTGCTTATCGATTGTATTTCTTAGAATGCCGCGTAAATACTGGCGATTTTGCAGTTTTTATCACTCATTACGAGAGTGTTGCCATAGCAACAACTATTATTACTGGTTAGACCATAAGTGGAATACGCCTCACGCATATGGGATCCGTACGAGAAGGAACATATAATTCAATTAGAAAGAGTTCAGCGCAGAGCAGCCAGATTCGTAAAACAAAATTACGAACATAAGGAAAGCGTCACTTCATTATTGAGGGATTTGAACTGGGTACCACTGGAGGATCGTAGATTGAACTCAAGGTTGCGGCTTCTGGAGAAATATAGATCGGAATGTCTAAAAGACGAGGTTATAGGAATAATTGAAGCACCAACGTATATAGGTAACGACCGTGACGATAAGATACGTGAGATCGATTCTAGGACGGAGCGTTATCTAGGCTCGTTTTTTCCGAGGACAATACGAGATCACAATAGAAAATTTCAACCTGCGATATACAATCTTAAGGTAGGTTATGGTGCATTGCACCACCTGCCACCCACCAATTAGGTGAATTGCAGGGTAACATGTAGATGTAGATGTATTGTTGGACTCAGATTCGGTATATTCTAATACGTACA
Organism: Tanypteryx hageni; assembly: GCA_028673005.1. Lineage (NCBI taxonomy): Eukaryota > Metazoa > Arthropoda > Insecta > Odonata > Petaluridae > Tanypteryx > Tanypteryx hageni. The sequence continues at coordinate 100,670,641 of CM054116.1, forward strand.
TGCGTTATTTTTGCCGCACAAATACGCGTGATCAATTTAATATTCCGTTCGAATGTATTTGTAGTATTTTATAACGCTAAATTATGAAATTTGGGAACATAAAGAGCTACATATCCGCGATGAATTTAAAGCTATTAAAGCCAATATAAGTATTAAATAAACGATTAAATGGGAAGTAGGTATTATGAGTTCTGTTTGGATCATATTGTTGTTAATGACTATTTCTGTTGGGCATATGGGCATGCCTCTATCTTCATGAAAAAGGACGAAAATATAATCGGATGAAAATACAATTGGACAAAATATAATTGAACAAAACGACTGTGAACCATAGATAACGCCCGAAACTAGCTAAAGCCGAAGTTAGCAGCAAAATGGTTCAGATGTTGTCAGTGATTCCTTTATCAGACCATGAAAAACCAAAAGCCGTCCTATATACTTGCCGCATTCCGTAACTCTGAGTGTATCAACGTTTTCATGTTGAGGCGAAGCAGTACGAAAATTTCGCGAATTTGAAATGTTGTAAAAGAACGAAAGATAAACTGAAGTGCGTCATTTACAGGGGAAAAAGCATAAGGCGAGTTCAAGGATGGATGCCATTAGCATCAGTTTGAATATTTTTTGGGCAAATAGGAAGTTCTTTAATGGAGGTCGTCTTATATTTAGTTAATTACAGTGTATGTATGTATATATACATATTCTCGCCTATCGCGTTCGCTCCATCTACACTCCCCCCCCCCCCCTCGACTCCGAAACGAAACCGCCCTCCTCTCTCCGCCACCTCTCTTCTGAAACCATTTCTCTCCCACTCTCCCTTTGAGCTCCAAAGCGAAAATTTATTACCTCTCTTTCTCTCTCTCTCCCTCGCATTTTGAGATGTTCATCGAAATCAAGATCCGCACCTCTAGCGGAGCAAGGGAGAACTACTACAGCGACTCATTCATTCTTCCGGGCAGCTGTTTTTTGGCTTCAATATTTCGCCGCTCGTTTATTTTTACTCCCCTCCGCAAAGAGGGCGGTTGCTTCTCGCGTGCATACCTTGCAACGGAATGGGAGTTATCATACCGGGCGAGAGGATAACAAACTGCTGACGATTCCGTGGCCTCGCGAACCCGTAATTGCGGCTCCTCGTTGCTATTTTGTTTACATCCGCCCACGTTTCCGCAGATGCGTGGGCACGCGGAGAACTTTTTTTGACCTCCTGTTTGATTCTTCTACCAATCTCGTTCTAAATTAAGCGGAGGAGAGGAATTCATTACACGGCATATCTTGCGATTAACTCAACCGAGGGATGAAAAGGGTAATACATCTGACAAGTATTAACGCATATAGGTACGTAAGTGTAACTCAATTCGCATTCAGAGATGCTTCTACATGTGCACACATATATACGCTCACATATAAACTGTATTATCTTTATTCTGGCCCTGTTTGGGGAATGTTTCCTAATAATATTATAGCTAAAATTAGTGTGAAAATCGAAATACTAATTCCGGCTCCGATGGATAGAAACTGAGGGATGAGCAGGAATTATCCTTCAGCCAATGGAAATACAGTATTAAGGATCACAAAAATTTTACAGGTAGTGATTACAGCCATCTAATATATAAAAATGACTTCGTCGTCGTCGGTGGGTGGGAAAGCGGAACTGTAATGCTATTTTTAACAAACTTTCCGAGTAGCTAGAAGATTGACATTTGGTGGAAATGTTCGATTCTTAAAGTAAAAGCCATTTGCGAAAATAAATTTTCCAAAATCGACCCAGGTTCGATTCCTGAAAATGATTTCCATTCCCCATAAGATAACATGGAAAAATCGATATTTCGACCTGCAAGCTTATTTTCTTTTGCTTATTTAAATTCACATATTTGACCTTCGAACTCCGGACTAGGACTGCATTAAAGAAAAATGACAATAGTTTTTTATTCTTATCGTCTTTTATCGCCTTCGAATCAAAATCTCTCGAATTTAACGTTTTAATATCATATTTTGACAAAATTTAGCATTTTTAAGGAGAAGTCGCCTTGCCAACCGATTGCATTGTTGAACTCGAAATCCTAATACTCTCACATATGCTCCCGTTCCCTCCGGACCTCCATGGACCCTCCCGGCCCAATTCATAGTTATAAGACAAATCTCAGAATCAGTTTTTACTTTCTCTATATACGTAGTATAGAGAAAGTATTGTTTTAATGAAAAAATTCGAATTCGAGATTTCAACGGAAATCCACGTTTTGTGGTCCCCTGAACACGTTCGGACTATTTTCGCGATGATGTCTGTGTTTCTGTCGGTATGTCTGTATGTATGTGATAGGATTTTTACTTTTTCTATATGTAGTATAGGGGAAAGTATTGTTTTTATGAACATGAAAAAATGCGCAATAATTGAAATGATAGTGTTACCACATGACATAATTTTATTCGCCGAAGACGTCTGGCGTAGCCCGGGAATCGTCGGGTACTTTCAGCTAGTATAATATATTACTCATAAGCAAATCTCAATTTAAGCATTTCAAAGATGTAATATTACAATGTCCTGAAGACTCCAAAGTTTTTCCTAGATCGAATGCAAACTACACGAACGTAAACGAATTCAAGTTCTCGCGCCAGCACAGATAAACTTTATTCCTTCTGTTGTGCAGCTATTCAAGTTCTTAGTTCGTATCTCAATTGCAAAAGTCTGAAAAACCCACATTGAGCCGTCTTGCGCTTTGAATCCCATGTTTTTTAATGGGCAATAGGAAGGTAACAAATATGTATAACGGTTACTCGGAATAAAAAGAAAATAAAGCGTATGCAAAGACAGGTGAATCTTTTGCATGCACGACCTAAGTGGTTTGCTAATTGAATTTTCTCAACTTCGGTTGTTTAAGTTATTCTACTCTAGAATAATGAGCTTGGTTGTACATATTGGGCTGGTTATAGATCTTACATGTCATTTCGACTAAACGGAGCATGCCATGCTGGCTAACGTGGACCGAAAGATGAATTTCCGTTACACGAGCACTTTATAATCTTCTGAACGAGACGGATTTAAAAAAAATATCATTAAGCCAAAAATATAGAATGGTTTAAGTTATTGCATTCAGTAAGCAACTAGTTCCGCAATCATAGATGATAAAATCTGTTTATATCGTCTTAAAACAAGATGATGATGAGCCTGCGGCCTCGGATGTCTGATGAAATATTGAGCACGAACTGTCTAAGGTAAAAATTCGCAGTAAGTCTTGATTAAGAGAAGTTTCCATTTTACACATTCGGTATTGTCTAATATTTCAATCCGGGAGGGAATTTAATCATCCGGTTATCCTCTTCCATTTTGCTCTTTTGGTCATTTTATTTTTGACTGGTAAAAATGACGGCTACCGTAATTTTTACTAAAGTAACCAATGCTCGAATTGCTCGGGGACGCCGTTCACTTGATACAAAATGAAGTCCATTACGTTCCTGTTGTTAAAAAATCTGATAAGAATGTTCCTGTTATTGAAATAGTTCAAAAGTCATGTTTGCGCGAAAGGGTATGATATGTTACGTAGGCGATTTTAAGTTCGACCGTATTCGTAAATAATCGCATTGTGCGAACATCTGAATCAATGAGAATTGGTGTATGTATGAGTCAATTTTGTTAGTTTGCAGTTCAAGTCAGCGATAGTTTACACGTGTTTTACTAGTAGTTAAGTTTTGTTAAATTAATATAGATTAAATAAAAACAACTTTCAGTTATTAATGTGATGAATTTATTGAAATAAGATAATGAATAAAACAAAAATAACTTTAATTAAAAAGTTAGTGCCCCGTCAAAAATTTCCAACTCGATCACTGAACGTAACTGCTATTTTCGGGGAATATTTTACTCGTATTATTTTTTTGTCATATTAACCTTTCTAAACCAAGAGTACTGAAATTCGCCTAAGTGTTTATATGCATCGATTCAAGTTGTCTACTATGTAAAACAGGAAAATATGAAAAATTAGTCCCGATGTCAACTTTTGTAAAACGTGAGCATTTCAAAGAGAGGGTATATGATTTTGGGTAATGTTGGATCCCACAAGATCATTCAAAGATCGTCAAAAAGATCTTGGATGTTGAAATTAGAAATGAAAGTATCGCCAATTCAAAATTTCACATGCCATTTTTTAGGTCTTGCATTATTTGGAGCTGACCTTGATATAGCAATCGCCCTCGGTTGTCAGTTCCTACACGATGGCGTTTGCGTCCATCGGCTGATATAAACCGGATTACACTGAATACGAAGCGGTTACAGGTGATTTGACCACGTGCGATAACATCCGATCACCTGACTCAGGAGCAAACACGGAGGTCGCTCGTAATCGTCCAAAGAATCGGATGTCCATTCGCAATGCTTGCCGACCAAAACAGGTAGAAAAAAAATACATTAAATTACAGACAATTACGCGGGCTTCCGGAAACGACCTTGGCGTCATTATTAATTTCCGGCACGTCTTTCCGTGGGAAAAAATTCTACGCCTTATCCATTTGGGTCACCTCCATTCCAACCAAGAGCAAAAGAGATGATGAAACCAGCGTCAAAATGTTGGAAAAACGTCGCCGCCGCAGACCAATTACGATCCTCGGAGCTAGCCTGCATTTCTCGAAATAGATGTGCGCTGAGGTAGAGAGAGAGAGAGAAGGTTGGAAGATGGGAGAGAGAGGTAAAATGGAGGGAGGGGAGGACGGGTTCCATCTCTGGACCTGCTTGGGTTCCTCCTCCGGGGGCTTCCCCACGCCACGTCCTCCGATGGCCACTTTTTTGATCGGTTCCTTTCCGTATCCTCGTTCTACACCGACTCCTGGAGTGCGAAAGCGCTTTAAACTATAGAGGCGACCTTATTTTAAAATAAAAAGGCTAAAGTTCGTGTCAAATGCACGGTATTCTTCCGCCTTTTCAAAACCGGTGGTTATTGCCCTTCCCCTTGGGATGGCGCGCTAAACCGAGAACTGAAGAAGCCGAAGTTTAGAATGCACGCTTACGCTTACAGATTCTCAGAAGAGAACAAAAGCTGCCTCTATTTTTGCGGAAGTTTTCGACACCTCTGTCGAGTTCATTACCATTCGGGCTCCGCAAGCAACGCTTTTTTCTCTCTCTTTTCGTAGCACGGCAGTTCAAACTGTTGCGAGTGCAAATTAAGACGTGTCCGCGGTGCAGTATTTATTACGTAGAGACGAACAAACAAAACGGCATCGAGTAAAGCGCGATGCCTTCGATAAGACGGTGGATGCGCACGATATATCAAAATTCGGATGGAAAATCGCCGCATAACACCATATTGCCTATGAAGTTCGCTCCTTAATGAGATCGCTTAAGCACCAGCACCTGCCGTACTCGTTAGACAATTCACGCTTTGGTTTAACAGATCTTTGTAATCAAACCGCCGGTATAATAAGTGGAAGAAATCCAACGCGTTTCACGGCAGTGAGAAATTTAACAAAATACCACGTAAAAACACTTTATGATCTTTAAGTAACTGACTTGCGGCCTTTGTTAATTTCGTAAAGATATATTTATACGCTGAACGCCAGATTTTTTTGGATTATCCCGACATCTGTTTACGGCAGTTGGAAATACTTTGCTGCGCCTTTGGGTTGCTGCCATCTTCAGCCTAGTGCTTTAACTATCTGGGCTTGATGCTTGGGAGGATTTGAAACTAAACCCGCGGAAGCAGGTTTCTCTACTGATGAAGTCTACTCTCTTGATTTATTACTACTTATGCGCAGATTTTCTCGCTTAAAGAAAGAAAAGACATTGATTTACCCTTTTCGTATGCAACATACATCGTAAAATGTATTAAAACTTTATCGTTTGTAATTTTAGCCTCGTAAGTTTTTGAATTTTTGTTCATTGATCCTGACAAAAGAAAATTAAAATACAAGAGCAATTGACTTTAGTGAGCTTGACTATTTAAATAATGTAACATGAGAGCATGAGAAATCGTTTGGAATTGATTTTAAATAGGAAATGTTTTGCATGAATTTTTAACTTAATTTTCGGTGCCCGTCTCACCTTTAGAAAATTTATTTCTCCGTGCAATAAATACATTTCCGAGTCTTAAAAATGGTTGTCGTCTTATTTATAGAGCCAGGAATTGCGTTATCTGAGTATTTGACGTTTACCTAAGAATTTAAAGACTGATCGATCGAATATTTCGAGGAGAATGTTTTCCAGTTTTTTTAAATTTGCCGAATACAAATTCTTCTGAAAGAGTTCCGTTGATCGAAACGCGTTATTAAAATCATGTAATCTCAAGGAAAACATCGCTCCTGCTTAGATATTAACTCAATTTTACACTAATTTATCGTGAAGGACTCACGCTATCATCCGACCCTTGAACAACTTTATATTATTTACTCATTATGCTAAATTGCGTTATATTCGAATCAACTGACATTATTATAGTCATATATTGTTTAATATGGATGAAATATGGCGTTGTTCTAATTGAAAACAAAAATAAAAACAACAATTTTAATTTAATTTATATAACTTGGTTTATAATTTTAACAACGCCACATTTCATCCATATTTTGGAATCCCACTAGGTATCGGCCTCGTCTATTCATTTTATTATCGAATAGTTGAAAGTTTGACTATTTCCAGATTTTTTCCAGTTGGTTTGAGTCTTTTCCAAAAGTTTATATTATATCATCAGATAATAAACTTTTAAGTATATTTCTACTAGAAAATCATCTCTGTTGCTAGGTACAAAGTTTTCTAATAAAATTTCCAAAACTCAAAATATTGTTCAAATACTGTTAATCTCTATTGAAATAAAATATATTTGACTTTTGTGATTTATTTTTTCCTGTAACAATTCCTTTTTACGCAGAATGAATCTCGCGAATATAGGTAAAAACTAATTCTAATAACAATGAATTTTTTTTCTGTTGAATTCCGGAACATTAAGAATGCCCTCGATGCATTATCATTCAAAGGCGCGTAATCAACCATTTAATGATTTCCAGGCAGTAAACGATTGTTATACGACATTCTGACGAGAGAAAAATTAATGATATAAGCAGCAAAAAACTGCATCGCTCTACAGAATTTAAGAAAACTACCGCAGCCTTCTTAGCATTCCAGAAAGGGTTTTACAATGTCTCTATACTGGAAATGGTTTCTATGTTTTAGTAAAAACTCAAGAAAATACGATCATTTATCTAAATTCGTTGATAAGAATTAGAATCTATATTCTTTTTCCCTCAGTACAACAGTACAAACCTCGCTCCGATATCACAATTTTAAGATATTTTAAGGTATTAAAAAAAACATTTATGCACGATGGATTTGCCATTTTCTTGTTGGCGGCACTTGCCATCTTGAAAATAATAAGCTTATTTCGTAAGAGATCGCGCCAATCGTTTACACCTATGTATTCAACAGACCAGATTTAAATGTTTCATGTTCCAGCACGGTAAGAATTAGCAACATGAAGAATAATAGTAACAAACTGTTCAATATATGCTGAGAAATAATAGCAAGTACCATAATAGGAAAAAGAAAAGGATGATTAAAATTTCATCGAGGACAATGGATAACATCTCTTACCGATTTAACGCGCGGTTGTTTTCGTGTTAGATATACAAAATTTCTTTAGTATCGTTTAAATTACTCAAAAACTATCTTCGCCAAGACCACGTTCTGTGCGGGTATTCGCAAAACTAGCAAAACTGGATAAATTTGTCGCAGGCATTTGTTACTTGGACGACGGGAATAATGGAAGGAGATTAACCGCGGATAGCAAAGGAATATACTGAAAGATCGAATTCTAAAATGAGGAAGCACACCTTTCAGTATGAGATACCAGGAATTTTAAGGAAATGAAGTTAAATCTTTTTAATGGCTACAAAGTATCTTCCTAAAGGCAGAGTGCACATGATGACCTCATTGCCGCAGATTATTGTGACATCAGACGGAAAAGCGTGACGACGAACTCGGAAACATCCTTCACAACAATAGGCGCCTCTCGGATCTTTCCCTCGCTCCAGGTCAAGAGCGACGTGCGACGGGGTTTGAACGCCGGCCTCCGTCCGTCACCCTGAACGCTCCGTGTTGACGCCTCGCACCTCTTCCTCACTTCCCCCTCCCCCTAGCGTCTCTGCCCCTCGCCGTCCGTAAAAGCGAAAGTCACCACGCCACAAAAGCGGTTTCCTCCATAATGGAAGCTTCCATAAGATCGTAGAATCAAAGTATAATAAATAAAACGAACATCTTGCTGGATTTCTAATTGATGACAAGCGGTTATAAATAAGCTGAGAAAAAAGTCAATTCTTAATTACCAGATGAAGGAATTAAGATCGGTTAGCTCTTGTCATGTTATATAAAACTTCTTTTGCTGTCACAGAGATGTTCGGATCTATGGCCGCCTCCGCAAAACTTCTTCGATAACAACATTATATCTCCAGTGATGCCAACAAGCAATGCATCTCGAATGTAATATTTTGAAACTATATTGTTCTTAACGCAATTATTACGTAACTTTAATTAAGAATGGATCTCCCTCCCCATAATGTTCCGGACTGATAACCTTATCAAACTCATAACATGCCAATACGTCTCAGGCTCACCTAAAAACTGTTCGACGCCATGCGTTAAGGATATGAGATTTCAATTTTGGCGAGTGTTGACTGTTGTCCTTGGCGTATATTCAGTTTATTTAGCTTATTCAGGAGAGTTATAGGATCACGCAAACCCAAGAAAGTGTGCTTCAATCATTACAATGAGTTGAGCTATAACAAATCGAGGAATTTATCCATAATACAGCAAGTTTATATCGCATCTCATAGTTCAGAAGGCGGCAACCATTTTCCTTTTGTGATCACTGCGATGACATGGAGCAACACAGGAAAATAAAACTGAGATTTGCATAATGTATTTTGATGGGACAAAAAAGGCATTTAGTGCATGTTAATGTGTTATATAAAGAAGATAATGTTTTACAAACTACATCAAAATATTCGGAATAGCCCTAGATGCTGAAAAAATACGTTTTTAATTACCAGATAATGGCAGCCTTTCAAAATTTGTCTTCAAGGAAATATAAATATCACTGCCGGACATTCTAGACTATGTATTATATTATTTACTTCGAGAAAAACAAACCACGTTCATAACACCACTATAAACTTTTATATATTTTCTATTCGACGAAGGTAATCGCGTGCACTATTATTTTAGCAGATGGAGCGCTCCCTATGAAAGTTGGATAGCATCATGGTGCTCGCGAGCACCTCTGCCCGCATCTATAATTTACAACCGTTAAAATATTAAACAATTGATTGCCTATTCCACAAACAGTCTCAATAGTTAAACTACGTAGAGTCATAGTATTTATCTACGAAGAGGGTATTATTTTCGTCGAGTAATCATCATTATTAGTTATTCAGAAGCTTAAATGAATTAACTGAGAAAACGTGAGTAAAACTGGATGTGGAAACCCCCTAAATCTATGCCCCAGTTTGGTGTGTATGCTGATGGCACGATCACCAATGAAACACGAACATTTTTAATGGAGCGATTTCCAACCTTTATGCATCCGCGACCCCCCTATTGAGGCAGTCGATCTTATTGCGACCCCCTTATCACCATCCGTCTATCAATAAATATAAACCGCAACGTTAATTTCAAATATTATAAATATTTATTATATATGCACAATGATTAATGTTTGTTCTAAATATATCCATCCATAAAATGCAAAAGATAAAACCCAAATAAATAGTGCATTCAAATATAATGCATCAGAAACATTAAAAATTCGATCAATAAATAAAAAAATATGAAAACTGAGAAACAAATAAGAACTTGTAGGTACCAGTAAATAGCAGTGGAACAAATGTCTGTGTTTGTCATAGCTCAGATTAAGGAAACTGGACCGTGTAAGATATTGCTACTCGCAAGTCAGGTTCCACATTTAATTTTGATCTGTATTTAGTTTTTATTACGGCAAGGGCTGAAAAGCCAGTCTCGCATAGGTAGGTTGTTGCAAACAGAATAAATATTTTTACCGCTGAACAGAGGGTAATGAATTTTTCTTCTTCAGAGGCAGTGAAAACACAATATACTCGATCATTAAATGATTTTCTTATCCACTCATATGTATCTATATTCAAATCAGAAAAATATTTTTCTTATTTTATTTGTTCCATTATTTTTAGGAGGCATACAGTTTATAAAAAAATAAAAGTTCATATTGTTAGTTGGGGCAAAATTATGAAAAGTTGCCTCGGGCGTAAAAATCCAGACACTGGTGGCGGGCAAAGGAAGGTGTTTCGGGGAATCAGGGAAGTCCATAAAGACAATGAGCTGGGTATCATATTTAACGATGACTCTGTGTATATGAGGGAAGAATTTATTTGTATCTAATTTACGGCAAATCTGTAGTCCTACTCATAAATTGGAAAGGTAAGTATAACTTCACAATGAAGGATTTGTAAAGTACATATTGTAATAATTTAATAATTTTAGTAAAATACTACAACACATCTAAAAAAACTAAAAATTAAAATACTAAAACTAACCCATATACACTTCCGTTATTGCGATCCCACAGAGGGTTGTGAACCACAGATTGGGTACCGCTCTCCTAATATATTAAGGTGATTTAGTCTTTCTTAATATAATCATATTTAGTATTACGTCATTGTTTATAAATAAGATATAACCGTAATTCTCCTAAATGCTGTTATTTAGTCGGAAGGTAAAGCTCTAACACAGAAACGTTAATCTCAGTGACAAGGATGACTTTCAGATTATATATTTTCATGGAAGACTGCCGTCTTAAATCCTCCGCTATTCCACATTTAACGATTACTAGCTAAATTGCATGTTCCCTACATTTAAATACAGTGGCAACATTGTTAATGGTGAAAAGCGTAGATTTTTGACGCATAACGAAATTGATACAATTTTTACGGTTATATTTTTTTTTTTGCGTTTTTACTTTAAAATGTTAACTTTGTAGAAACCAGAAAGGAATAAATTTTAATATATATATATATATATATATATATATATATATATATATATATATATATATATATATATATATATATATATTCCAATTTAAAGAAATTATTGTAGCGAAAATTATACCAATTACCAATACATGGTCAGTTTTGATAACTATTTAGCGAAAAATATAAAGTAAATTTATTTCGTCTTGCTTATTCTTAGGATAATCACGAATAAATTAAACAAAACAATCTGCAGGATGAATTCTTAAAGGTTAAAGCCGATAGAATATCGGTTAAATACTGTGAAATTCATTGAAGTTAATAACGGATCACAAACCGTCTTTGCCCGAATGAAGACGATGACTACGAAGAAAAAGTTATTTCTTTATTAATCACTGAGATCCATTTAAATTAAAATAAATAGGAAAAATTATTATTAGAGCCTAGAGAGTGCTGTTTATGAACTACCGCATAAATGGACCAAGTTACAAAAGGAGTAAAAATGTGTACATAAACAAACATAGTTCTTAACATGGAAAATTCAAACTCACTTGAGAGAGCCTGGTAACTCGGTTAATCTGCCTCCACGTTGATTTGCAAACAGGAGATCTGGGTTTTACCGCAATTAAATCTACACGAGAAAAGTATTTTCGTTTTCGAGAAAATCGGTAGATGCAAATTCATTGCAAATTATTTTTAATGCACATTCGGGATGAACGTCGTTTGCTCACCTTCAATTTCCAATCTCCTGCTTTCCAATCGCAACTCGACAAGCTGATGCATAAGAGTCTAAAAGAGCAATTCTGCAAACTAACGAAGTGTATCACATTCCTTTAAACCAGTGCACCCATGTAAGAATAACCGAGGTTAAGTATTTTACATTAAGCGGCTTCTTTCACGCTTGCCACAGACATGACTCAGCTCCTCGCGTACTTGTTAGGCGCCACGGCTTAAATGTGGTCGCGCGAGAAACATTCCGAGAAGATGCTCACTCAACAACACATTTTCTAAAATATCTCTCAAGTATTTGCCTAACAACACATTCCATTATAGAATTTCCTATATATGATTAATCAACAAAACATTTAAAAAATGTATCACAAGTTGCATTGACATCGCTAAAGGATTTACTTAGATCACTTTGAAAATCGATAATAAATCACAAACGACGTACCTTGCTGTTACCGCTTCATTTATTAACAAAAATTAAAAGGTGAAGCACCGTATGCTGAATAAACTTTATTTATTCAGGGTGGTATTTTTTTAGAAAACGCTGCATAGCCGGGCTAAAAAACGCTGACATAATGAATAAAGATCGACCGATTGCTGGTTGAAAACGCTTCCGAGAAGTATGCGAGCAGCTTTCACGGATATGCTGCGCGGATTATCTCAGCTTCTAGATGCGTGTACTCGTGAAGGGTTAAGTTTTACGACTCTCCGTATTTCAGAGTCGAGGAATCCGAGCGATGGAACATGCAGTCACGACGAGCACCTATTTTTTGCCGTATTTTTTCCCTCATCTAATACGGTTTCATTCAAGGGAAAGACAAAAGATTCGAGCGAACGACGTTAGGATAAACGGAAAAAGAAGTTGATAAAGTCTAATGCTAGAAAGTACCTATTTATGTATGCCTCTTGCTGGATTTACGACAAGTTAGCGCAAAGGAAAACACGCGTCGTCTCATGAAAAATCCTATTGGCGCATGTTTGCTCACGGAGGCTTCCCAGTCCGTAAAAGCAGTATCTGATATGATATTATTAGTAGACGTATATTAAAAATAAAAAAACTGAATTAATTCGATAGAACAGTTCAAAAGTATTCAAGAATAAGCTGTTAAATATAAAAAAACTGAAAGAAATATTCATCTCAGGTATCTCCAATAGTATTTTTCCCAATTTGTTGGTATATAGTGCTTATTCTTTTCTTTAAACCATAAGACAAGCTTGATAATTTTCTAGTATATAAGTTCATAAATAAGCAATATGAAGTTTAGCGACACGTTACGATAAAAAATCTTAAGAATTATGGAAGAAATAGACCGCGTATCATTACAATTAGATGCCTGTAATACGCCCTTCTGCGTGAAACAAAATTCATCAAACATTTCATTTGTAAGAGGCAATGTTTATTAACATTCAAAAGAACATAACAAAAACGTGAAATTCAAACAGATGCATCTTATTCACATATGATCACGGTTTGGCTCAATTTTCGTAGCGAGATGAATAGGTTGCCAGCCATGGATTCGAATCTTTCCCTGAGAACAGTAGTATTCAGGTAGTTGCCTAATTGAATTGGTAAATAAATTGTTTATTGAGGTCTTCAATGTTTGCATTAAATAAATTACATTCCGACAGTCATAAAATCATCGGAGAAACCATTTTTGCGCCCACTTATAGTAGAAAATAACCGCCCTCAACGATAATATCGTTGATTCTAATAAGGAGATTCACTGTGGTTCTTTAAGTGCGATAATGACAGATAAATAAAAAGCTAAAAGGCTTTTGTATATAATTATTCAGGCAGACATCCAAGAAAAGCAAGAAGACATTTACTGTATATCGTAGAACAGGGGTCGGCAACCTTTTATGCATAGCGGGCCACATACGTAGTAGCTTCGGAGGGCCGCATTGGAAGTCACAAGAGCTTCAGCGGGCCGGACGACTAATTATATCAGAAGTTCTCTACAGATTCTGTGGTCTCATATTATTGAAAATCATGTATAAATGATTTACTAGCGTTAAAGCTACACTAGGGAACGTTTTGATACTATAATTTCACTGAAAAATATAAAATTGTCGATTTTAAATTTTACCGACCACTATTTCATCATATCTTCGCGGGCCGCATGAAGCGCTCTCGGGGTAGGATGTGGCCCGCGGGCCATATGTAGCCGATCCCTGTCGTAGAACTACCACTCACTTCGCAACGATTCCTACAATTTCCGCCAGAGTTCCACTGTATCGATTGCAGCTTACGGAAAACTAGAACCCGGCGTCTAGGTTCGAAAACCTACAGCCTGCAAGCATAACTTGTCATGTCCCTATTTCTATTATATACAAAAATGCAGATGAGTCCCTCATGTCAGAGTACACTGTTTTAAAATGTATTTATTGCAATTTGACAAATACATATTGCTTAAATTATTACACTAACGAATAAAAAAAGGAAATAAAATACTGTCATCAATTTATCTTACGCACAAAAGTAGGAAATTCTCATTTTTAAGAAAGGCCAACGCTTCGAAATATCTTTTTAATGATCACTTTTAAGCTGAACGCATAAAATTAACGAGATAAATGTAAAACTTCAACTAGGCCCTGACGCATAGGAAATATCCTAACTAGTAAATGTGGACCAAAATTAAATTCGCTCGACAACTTTTGGCTAACCAAATCTCATAAAAAGCCTGTCAAGTGATTTATGAGATGGGAGGAAACTACACGCGTTCACTTCGTGCAATGCGAGCAAAGAACACATAAGACGCAGTGGTTACATAAGCTTTATTACTTAAAATCTCATAAATTTCACGTCAATATGGTCATTACAACTTTTAACGATGAAAATGTACGCACATGACTTTAGCTCACATTTCACGACAGACCCTCTTAAGTAACATCTGATGTAAATTATTATCTGATCGGCAGAAGCTCTCCCAATCTCTAATGCGGTCCACAGCGTAAAATTTAAGTCCCAACCATTTCTTGGGCCCTCGACTGTGGTTAACGATCGAGGGTCGTGTCCTGGACGTGGTGGATCGGATCCTCCATATTCATTGCACCCAAAAAAGGAAGGTGGCGGTCCATGACGGACTATCGTCATGCTTCCAAAAACCGACACAGAGGCTGTACTTTTATCATCTGCAACCTGTGCAAACATAGCAGACAGAATACTCACTTTGTTCTCTTGTTTTGTTCGATTTTTCCCATCAATGACAGAGACGTGAACGTGCCGACCGACAGGTTATTTTTCACGCGGAATGTGATCTCGGATCTGTAAAGCATGTGCAAATGAGCAGAAGTAAACTCACCCGAACTACGATCATCAAAAAGATAGCTCCGCCTAAGCGTGGGCCGAAATCGTGGGTGACTCTTTTATCGGCCATTGCTTACAACCTGCACGACTCTAAGGAGCTGAGTATCCTACGCATGATTCCTCCCGAGCTATTCGAGAGAACGTGCAGGGTTTGTGTATGACGTAATTAGGGCGCAGTAAACCTCGTTAGATATTCTTAACGAAGAATCGGACAAAATGGGTCAGTTGAATGGCTAATGCGGTTGACGAAAGCGTAAATCTTAGATTTTACCTTTGGATGTAATTAGTGCGGTTAGCTCTAAGATGGTAAAATACTAGGTGGGTATGCAGAGTCGGCCAAATACTTTCGGAGACCCGGATGCAAGCAAGTTTTGGGACCCCTCCCCCCTACGTAAAAAAAACCTGCCATTTTGTACACATCAATGTTACAGCTTAGAGAGAACATGTACTTATAATTATAAATTAACTATAATGGTAATTAATTTAATAAAAAAGCAAAAATTTGTTAAAGATGTAAATATATTATTTATACCCAACATTTGGGGGCTCCTACAAATCGGGGGCCCGGATGCCTTGCATCCGCTGCACCCCCCACTTGGCCGGCACTGTGGGTATGTTACGAATTCGAGATACGACCGATATGTCCGTTCGACTCGGGGTGTCTTCGAAAAGGTTCCTATAATACCGAGGATAAGCATGTATCAATTCTGATTCTCATATTCCGAAGTCTAACGGAAATTGCACTTTCTCCAAAATTTGAATTTCCAGAATTATGTAAATATAATATTTTGGAATAGATTTGGAAATATACCTGCAACTAGAATTTAAAAAATCTAGTTTAGCAAAAATCTCAGCAAAGACATTTCAAAATGTACTCGAAAATATTTTAACCTTCTCGAGAAAATGAAGCGTTATAACCGTATTAACTCTAATAATTGGATTAATATATAAACCTATTAATTACAGGAGATAAACTGAAATATGCAAATAGTGCTCTTAATTGTTTGCCGCCGTGTATGAGGCCCGCAGACGAGGAGACCTTGGGTATGTTTCAACGTGGGTCGAATGCAGGTCTATTTCCGGAGATGCAAAGTATTAAGAATTTTAAGTGGAACAGGACAAGATGGCACTTGTCGGTCTCGGCGACGCGAAAAGGAAAGAAAAGAAGGCCTCATCAAAACGAGGAGTGGTTTTGCTGAAACTCGGACGAAGGAATAACGATAAACTCAACTTGGACTAAAAAAATAGCCCTTGGTGACTTCAATGCCCACACGGCGCAGAAACTTTGTTTCTCTCTCTCTCTCTCTCCATTCCGTTCCCTTTCTTTCCCGCCACACTGACCCGCCGGATGAAACTAATTAACCGTATATAATGCTGCCATTTATCTTCCTTAGTCTGACTTTCGCTAATTATAACTCACCGACACTTTTTTATTTCGTTTTTTTTTTAACTTCGGTACTTTTTTCAGTTGATTTTTTTCGAGTCCAATTTCCGTTTAGTCTTCACCGCGGTGCTGCCTTTTTCTCTTATTACTCACACCTCTTGGGCATCTCCTCGTCCACACTCCTCTTCCCTCTTTAAGATGCAATCCGCTCTCTCCTTCCTCTTTCCTTCCACGATCTCCTAATTCTCCACCCCTTTACATTCTTTCCCGCAACTGTTTTCTTGCCAGATAGCAATCGTGCGGTCTATCCCCCCCCATGCCTCCGCCTTATTTATTTCCATCCATTCCCATCTCATTCGAAAGCTTTCCTTTGCATACGTCTCCTCCAGGAGAATAACACTCCTTCGAGTCATCTCGACTCACGGTAGCTCGTGAATTGCTATTTATAACCGCGCCACTTAAAGATCGTGATTTTTACCCCGTTCGCACATTTCTCCCCGACGCGATGCTGTGGTACCGTGCCTGGGCCCTCATCCCCCGCTCCACTGCTGGCGCAACAGTAAAAATCTCGTTATGGCGTAATTATCAATAACGTATTATTCATGTTAACGTATTTCTTATTAATTTCTGTCGAATATTCTACATAAAGTTCGAAATTGTTACTACTTTGATATATAATTGTACTTTGATTTCATATAGTTTTCATTATTACCTATGAATTTCAATTTTACGTTTTTTCTTTATTATGTATAAATTTAAACGAAAAAAACACCGCATTAAAAAATAAACACAAAAATCAATATTGAAAAAAGGTACTTATATAAGATATCTCAAACAGCCATTAAAGGATTATAATAATTACTATGGATGAATCACCACTGAAGACGGCTGTTTTTTTCTGTCTTATGTGTTTCGATCTTCTCCATAGGCCTTACAATTTATTTGTAGTCGCAGTTCAACATATAACAGATCTTAAATGCATGATTTGTAGCCAAAATGCGCATCTGATTTCATATAACCTTTTTATGGCTATTGGAGATACTTGAGACAATACTTTGAGTTTTAAGTACTTATAGTATTTTTAAAATTTATATTTAATCATAAGACGAGCTCGACAATTTTCCATTAAATCAGAATACCATGTTATGTCATTAAAATTATTTATTAACCAAAATATTATGCATGGAATACCTAATGACTGACATTCGCTCAGATGTATAAAAAAGGATTGGAAAGATGTACACAGTTTACAAATGCGTTCTTTGAGATTTCACTATGTTCTCAATATGTTTCGCTCAGATGAGAATTTAACGAGAAGCAAGCGAGATACGCTGTAAAATACATGTAGTTCTTCATCTAAAGTGGCCGTAATTATTGTCCGATTTTAACCAAAATTGGAATCTTTCAATGAATTTTAATAAAACTCTCCAATACCTAATTTCATCACAATATGTCAAACGGTTCCCGAGTTGAAACAATGGAACATTGTAAACTACATGTAGGTCTTCATGTAAAGTGGTCATAATTACTGTCCGATTTTAACTAAAATTGGAATTAATCGATTAATTTTACCAAAACTCCCCAATACCAAATTTCATCAAAATAAGTCAAGCGGCTCCCGAGTTGAAACAGAGGAACATTGTAAACTACATGTAGATTTTTATGTAAAGTGGTCGTAATTGTTGTCCGATTTTAACCAAAACTGGAATGGGTCGACCAATTTTAAAAAACTTCCCAATACCAAATTTCATCAAAATACGTCCAGCGGTTCCCGAGTTTTAACATACGGACGGACGGACAGATCGGCGGACGGAAACGACCTCCCCTATATGCGTTCACTTCGTGCAAAGAACGCATAAAAAGCATGCCTCGAGGAAAAAATTTAAACTCCAATGGGGGGAAAAAAGAATCCACTTAAAAAGCCGTTTCCTTATAAATAAAACAAAAATATCAGAGCTTCAAAAAAGTGTTGTGTGTTATTACAGTACACATTTGTATTTATTTTTTAACTTTAAATTTTTTTTAGCACAATGAAATTTAAGCATAAAAAATGCATAGTCTGGAGACATACGTTTTAACGAGATTTCTTGTTCATTCCGAGTATGGAACTGGAGAGTGGGGAGGAAGAATCGGAGAGCGGAACGAGTTGGCAGGAATACTTTTCAAGAATAGTGAAACGCGATAAGAAGGTAAGGAGACATGAGGCGAAGTAAGTTTCCTCCCTACGTCCGTAGGCGAAGGGGATAGGGGATTTAGGGGAAAGGGAGGATAGAGAGAGAGAGAGGAAGTGGGAGGGACTGAGGAATACAGTGAAAGAACGAGCGAATACACAGAAGAAGAGAAGTAAAGGAGAGACGTGGCAAAAAGGGGAATATATGGAGTAGGAGAGAGAGGAATACATGTCGAGAGAAAGGGATTAAGGAAAACGCATGCTGTATTTATATTTATATCGTCAGAAGAACTTAACGCCACAGTCCAATCCCTTTATTGCTCACCCACGTCTTTCACCATGAATATACTGGCTTCATACGAGCGATCATTAAAATAATATGTACTCGTACGCATGCATGGGCGCACACAAGCACTTTGGGTATGTGTGTTACTTATACTATATAAAGTTGCTTGGGCATAATTCGTCCACTCACAGATCTAGCAAAATTCTAAGGAGCTTCTAGAAATGATAAAAGATTTGAAATTGAGCATTTAGTGTGTCATTGGATATGGCGTATTTGATCGATTATAGGGGGGCCTCGAATATAAGGCGACCCCCGTTTTCAGAAGTCACGTACAAGAAAAAAATTCGAATTATTGATACTGAATATCTATTTCAAAATATCTGATCGGTTACACTTAATTTCCAGTGTAACTATAACTGTGCGATAAGATTAACAAATAATTACGATAAAACGTGTATTTATTGGCTTCCGGTGATCGACATTAAATTATTAGTATTATTTTTTTTAAATGCTTAATACTGGACGAAGACAAAAGCTCTATTGCAGGAGAAATTTTACAGATGCGCATGCTGTAAGTGAAATACCGTCTTCTAAGGATGGAAATACTATACAACAGAGGATTGAGTTTTAGTATGGGTAAGAGGGAGAGGAGGAATAGAAGCTATCTTTGGTCAAAATTTTAAGACGAGTATGAATTTTTCGGCTAAAATTTTAGAAAAAACATCGCCTTATAATCGGGTAAATATCGTATATGATCCGAAAATTCCGAAAAGCTATGCATTTTAATTAGCGTTATTTTAATTATTCCTCGCAAAAACACGGGGATCGGTGCAGGACATTATGCAATATTTTTTAAATAAGTTAAATTTGATATATGAACACGAGTATGCGGTTTAAAACAGGTGTTAATGAAATCCAATTGCATTCCCAATTGATCGAAAATTTTGTTTTTAATCCGAAAATGCTAATTTTTAACAATTGAAAATGTTATTTACCATGACTAGCTCACAAATAGTTGCGTCTCTGGTAAAAGAAATAATGAAGGGAGCGAAAATGAGCCGCATTAGAATCGGACGTAATGCTCAAAACAAACATCCTATTTATCTCAAAAGAAAATTATATGAATAATGCGTTCTGTGCATTTCAACCTCTGAATGTAAAGCATCGGACCATAGACACTAAAACAACTCAGCTCCCTCATAAACGAGGAAGGGCTACAAAGTAAAAACAAGGCGTTCACCAAAAACGATAATAAAAAATACGAAAATTATATGCAAAAATAAAAGTTTTGATTTAATAACTGTTTTGCATGGAAATGTTGCAAAAATTAATCGACGTAACGCTACAGGTACGGACATGCGCCATGATCATAAAAATCAATTAAGGGCTCTCTTTTGTGTAACCTCGGAGACATATCTGATCCATCAGCGGCTTCATACTATAAAAGGCTGAGTAGACAATTATCAAGAATAGAAAAATAAATCAAATCCATTAAATGAACTGAGCGTATCTCTTAATACATCACTGCATTTATTAATCGTCTATTTACCCATCACCCTATTAATGCAATACCTATGCCGCATCGCTATATCTATAAAATTCATCGCCATATCACCGAGTAAGCATTCGTAATATTAACTCACGAGGGAAAACGAGAGAGGATCGTTCCGTTGAGAGATTACTTCACGAGCACGGTAATGACGTCGGAAAACGCATTAAAAAATACCGATATCGTATCGGTTTTGACCTTGCCGATGCATTGCCCGGGATATCGAACGCTTTGCTCAAAGCGAAGTATCGAGGCATCACTCCTAACGAATCAATCTTCTCCTCTTCTGTCGATCCGCAGTACACCGAACCTCCTCTACCCTCTCCTCTTCTCTCCACTTTTATCTCCATCTCCATCGGCTTTCTTATCTCTTCTCATCCATCGCCCTTCATTCACATTCGGAGGAAAGCTGTCAAGCGCATGCACAATACAAACGTCGGACGTAACCGAATTAATTAATGGGGAGGGATCAAAACGATAAAAAATAAGGTGTACACAGCGATGAAATATTGGTTTCTTACAAATGAAAAGCACTTAATCCAAAGGGAGCTATATCCAGAGAATGAGAGTGATTTTTCTCCTCTACGTCTTTTGGGACTAACTAATCACTCGAACTACATTAAATCAAGTTTGTCGAAGTCTGAACAGGAGCAGTTGCACTCATAATTTTGCAGGATCGTAAATTTCTTTTGACATTGGATAAAATTAACGTCGTTATGTGAATGAGTAACCATGGAAGACATTAGAAATATATTTGGTTTGTTTGTATTCGAGGGTTAATTTGTGTGTGCCCGGACAACTGTACACTTGAGCGGTGCCAACATTTTCTCTCATTATAAGCAAAATTTTAAAATGATTTCTGGGCGCGAACTTTAAATTTTGTCCAGGGCACCATAACTCCTACCAATTGCACCGTGTGCACATGCAAAAACATTGAAAACACATTCGTATAAATTCGTTACTCAAGCAGCAATTGGTAGAAAAATGTTTTTGTAATCATTAAAATATGTTACTCTAGAAATAGGAACATCAATTCATAGCACATAGCTTCCTATATGAAGGCGCTGGAAAAAGGGTTTTTAGTAAACTAGATATTTAATAGTTGTTTTTATTTTCTGTATTTTAAAATCAAAATAGTAGACTTTCATGAAGAGAATCAATATGATGCCAGCAGACTACTTGTTTTATAATCTACTTTTGATTAATTGCCACTGAAGACGGCTGTATCGTAGCAGAAATGCGCATCCGGTTATTCATAACCTTATTGTGGCTATTGCAGATACCTGAGATGAGTACTTTTTTCAATTTTTAACATTTAAGTTATATAATATTAATTATAATATTAATTACTATAATAATATTAAAAGGAAATTACATCAAGAATAAGTTGAGCAAAAAATTCCATGCTTAAGAAACATCTTATTTGAGTTTTCCTTTTTAAAAGGAGATTATATGAGGGCAATTAAAATGTTTCTGAAATACACAAATATCGAATGAGAATATATGTATAATTTTGTAACATTTTATTTAGAACAAACATAATGAGATATTCTTATAAAATTCGGAAGAACATGATATCGATGTAGTAGTTCGATTCATATAACGACGAGAACTAAAAAAAGAGGATTGCGCGAGAAGATATCTCTCCATTCTCTTAATTAAATGCGTACCATGAGTGTAAAAACAAATAAAACTCGGCGTACGCCTTCATTTATCTTACGAAAAGAGATTCGTTTTCCCTTGCACCCTCTCTGAGATTCTTAGAAGTTCTGTGGAGCCAGAATTTCCAAATTGTGAGATGGTGCATTAAGGATGCTGCCCACGTATCGAGTAAGAAGGCTGAGGAGGGGAAGAGATTGGGGTTGGAGGAGGATTAACGGGGGGAGAGTCTACAGGTGCGGTGAAGGGATGGGCGCGAGCCGTAACATGGTGGTGTGGGCATAAGAAAGTACGAGGGTACGAGGTGGAATGGGATGTTGCCCCGAAATGGCTTTGCATTTGCGTGAAAACTTGCTGCTCCTTCGGTTAAAGGATTTTGAAATCGCGGAGCATTTGTTTCACCGGTATTCTTAAATATGTTTCATCATTTCACGTGGTAACCGGGTTAAAAAAATCTCCAAAGCTGTGCATCACATATGGTATCGAATCATTCCCCGTGAAATAGGGATCGCAAAAATCAAGTGATCTCATTGATGTTGAATCGCAACTGAAACAGCACGTATAGAATTTTAATTTCGAAAAGGTAGCGTTTTATCTCCTTTGCGCGAAAATTCGTAAGAGTTAACCACATTTTTTAAACTCGCAATCAACTTGTTTTTTCCTCAAATATTCTTACTTTAAGAAGATGCTTAAATATACGAAGAGATAATGGGGATTTTTTTCTTGAACAGCAAGGAATTTTCATTGGTTCAAATTCCAGATAACACAAAATTATTCCTAGAATAATCTAAAATAAATTCAGGTACAACTTTTTCGACGAGCTCTTTATGTTTTTTTCTTCAAATAATAATAACTTTGATCACCCGCAGCAAATGTATGAGTAGTTAGATTCAGTAATATTGTATTTACAAGTAGATATAATTTTTTCAGGAACAGATGTTTCTTTTCTGAGACTGTCTTCATAGCGCAACCATATTGAAATTTAAAAAAATACGCCAGAGTAACCAAAATATTTTAAAAGAACCGTGTGGCTAAACTTCTTTCTTTTTGCCTTTACCCCCATACACGCAGCAGTAAAAGCGAGTTGAACATTTGAGCCCATTGAAAAAATCGACGCGTGCAGCGCCGTCGCCGTAAAAACGCTCTATTGTCCGAGATTTGTCTCTCGGATGAGTTTTTGGATGGAGAGCGGGTCGGATGAGGTGCGGAGGAGGGATATGGCGGTAAAAGGAGGGCAAGGAAAGACAGAGGGATGGAGAGAGAGAGAGAGAAAGAGGTGTAAGAGCGGGAGATGATAACGCCTTTCGATACGTGCGTGCGTGTGTACGGAGGACGAAGAATTGTCGAAACGAATGAAAAAAGGGGGGGCGGGGAAAGAGGATAGGGTTTGGCGATAGAGAGGGAGGAAGGAACTAGGAGTGACAGGAGGAAGAGGAGTTGGGAAAAGGAAAGAGATAAAGGAACGCACGGATTACTGAAAAATGCGGTGGGACAAGGCGACCCATTTGTGGAAAAGCCGGAGGATGGATGGGAAGAACGGGGGAGTAAGGCGGAATGGGTAGGAGGAAGAGCGGTGGAATTTGTAGCGGAAGAGGAGGGGAGAAGATATGAGGAGGAAGAAAAGGAGAATGCAGAGTGAGACAAAAGAGTGTGAGAGAGAAGATGGAGATGGAGGGGAACAGATAGAGAGAGGCAGGCGGGGAAAGGGAATGGGAAAATAAAAGACCATGAAGGAAAAAATACATTCTTCCGCATCACGTAGCGCGCAATCGTCATGAAATAAGTGTAATGAAATCGATCCCTCATAGAGAAGAGATTGCTGAAACTGCAAATAATTTACTGTTCAGGGCCGGCAAAAATAAGATCCTTATTATGCAGACTCTTAATTAAATTTCAGGTTCTAATATTCTAGTAAGAGCGCAGCGTCGTTTCTTAAGTTTTTTTTAAATGACGCAATGGAAGAACCTGGGCAGAATATTTAGACTCCTGTTATTTTAACTAGACATTTTGCATCGCCGTTTTAATCAAAGGATCGAATCGGGGCACGTTAGTTTCCTAGCAATGGAAGTTATGAGCTTTCAATCATGTGCACCTCAATAAATGAGATATTTTCACGCAGGATTTATCCCAAAAACTGTTACTCTATCCGAATTATTCCTAAATGAACATGTATCAGTCGGGCATCTTTTTATATCTTTTAACAACTCCCAGTATTTTACCATAAACATTTCTAGTAAAAATCTGGTGATTGCCGGACACGCGTGGTTTTAGAATAATAGGGAGCAATAAACGACTTCGGAATTTGCAGTGTCGGCGAATAGTTTACGACTACTTCCCAAAACAATTCTCTCTTGTAGGAGCCCTCGCGTTATACGAATGACGTCAACCTCGCCAGCCTCTCTCAATCCACCTTTGGACCATGAATCTTTCATCCGCCGCTCTTCCCTTCCACCTCAAAACAGAAAATCCTCCAATTTCTTCCGCTCTTTTATTGTTTGCTCGTTCCTTTTCCTCCATTCCTCCACCCGAATTCCTTCTTCTCCCCCGCCATCTCCAAACTTGCCATTTGTCCGAACCATAGCCGTTTCGGTTTGTCCCTTCTTTCGATTATGTCATAAAAGCCCGTCTGCGTATCTATCTTCCGTCCCGTACTTGCCGAGCCATCTTCCAACCACGCTCCACTCTGTCTCATCGGACCGTTTTTGAAGCTTCCTGATAATACTTGAAAATTCGGTATTCTCCTCTTCCTTTTCGTTTAATGAGCCATTAGTAGTCAGTTACAGTCTTTCCGGTCTTCTACTTTTCCCTCCCGTACGTTCTTATTCCGACGTTTTTTTTATTTATCCTCTTATCTTCAATCTTTTCTACATGGTTATTCCATTTCTTTCGGCATTTCTTAATGTATTCCGGGAGTTTTCCTTTGCGGGCGCGCGTGTATACGCATCCACGCACTCGTGTGTATGTGCATGCATGCGCTGCGATTTTTCTTTTCAGGCCTCGCTATTCTATTTTTGTTCTTTCTGGCAAATATTTATATGACGTTGCATTGATTCCGCGAATACGCTATGGAAAGTATTAATGTTTAAAAGAAATTTGAAGTAACCACCGATCACATTAGCTTAATTGAAATTTAATCTGAGAAGATGATGTTAAAATGATGGTATTATACGTTTCAATTTCCGTTCCAGATAAGGAGATGAGTAAAATAACATTTCATTTGCGCTATAGTTAAAATCAGGAAAGATATGTGAGAGCCTGTTTTTGCAGACAATAATAATAAAGTAATGCCAGAGAACTCTAGGAAACCCCAAATGACTGTTAGAAATAATCTTCTAAAAAGACAGTTTTTTATATTCTTCAATTTACAAAGATTTAAGTTTCGAAGAAAGAATATTGTTTTAACTACAAATAAACATTTATATAAAACTGCAACAAAAGAGTGAATCTGAACGTAGTTATGATCGCGGATATTCAGCCATCAACGATATGACGGAAACTTTCGAGCGAGTATTCAATATCCCAATACTTAAACTTCCAAGAGGGGAAGGATTTTCTTACATCGAAATCTCAACGAACATTTTTTATTGGCAATCCGATCTTGAAAGAAATTCCTTTCTCCGATCCACCGCGCCTGAATTGAAAATACATTTTAAATGCCTTGTCGGCAATAAAGAATTCAATAAAATGCGAATAATCGTGAAATGAAGGTCAGGCGACCTCCAACGATGAAAAAAACGAACACAGCGAGTCAAAATGAAAACTCGTCACATTTACACTCGACTGATTTGGTGCGAATTTTAGCAATATAATACCCATACTTTCTGCGGTCGCTTCCAATACTCGTGGATGTATAAAAAGATGGACCATGGACGGTCTGTTCTCTCTCTCTCTCGATGAATCATTTTTAAAAATGGATTTAATTTCATACATTCTACACTTTAGGATGAATTGACTGGCTATATAATCAATGCAGATGCAGTTTAAATGGTTATAGGAATCGTATTTCTTAAAAACACCTCAGTATGAAGAAGTTTGCAAAAAAACAATCCATCAATTGTCGTTAACGTATTTTAAAAAATAGCGACTCGCGTTGAGAAAGAAAAGAATCATTTGTGAACTAAATAAGAAAACGGTAGAAGAATTCTCGAGCCGTTACGGGATGTAAATAGCCTCGCTTTCATCCCTTCTCCCATCCTCTCTCCGTTTTACTTCTCTCTGTCACTCGTTCCCTAGTCTCACCCCTTTAACTCCCTATATCTCCCCTCGGCCCCACCCCACCCTCTCTCTCCCACCCTCCTTCGCTTCCTATCCATACCCCACCCCACTCATTCCTAAGCTGTCCATCGCGGATGGAGGCGCTCCTGGTTTTCTCCGACTGGCAAGATGGCGGTTAGATAAAGTAGAGAAAAAAAGACGCGAAGGGGTGGGTGTGGGTAAAGGGGTTGGTTGTGGAGTGGGATGGAAGGAGGAAGAGGGGAAGGGAGAGGGAGTGGCGTTGTGTGGAGGAAGAGGAGGAGTTTTTGAGGAGGACAATGGGATAAGCGAAGAGGGTGGAGGGAGAGGGAAGGTGGGAGGGAGGAAGGAAGGGAGAGAGTAAGGATGGGAGGGACGGAGGAAGGGAGGGAGGAAACAGAAGGAGAACGCATGTAACTCAGCTGCTCCACATGAGTGTCATAGGCGGAGGAAGAATCCGAGGCAAAGAAACTGAAAAACTTGGGTATGCGGAATGAGATTCCTTATTTTTTTATGCATATCTAGACGTTGACTCTGTATATATGTCGTATCAAGCATAATGGAAACCAAAATGGCTTGAAAGTAGAATATGAAAAAAGTACGCTCTTTTTGTTGGCCATTCTTATCCTTTGATAGTCTCTAAAAAATTTTTATCTGCGTCTTTCTTAGCATATGGGCCTTGAAGTAAGTATGAAAAACGGAGGAAAAATTAATACGGCGAAATTCCATTGAAAGAAAGAACAAAGGTTTTCATTGTATGTCATCAAAACTTGAAAATTTCTAAAACAGAGATCAATATTTCCTAAAATTAATGTGCTACACGATTTGGCTGTACTGCACAATAAAGCATAATGAAGCCTAATATATACATTGAAACTATGTTCGGAATTTTTTCTCTTCCCCTTTGTTTTAGTATCGAGATTTTTGAGTGAAAAATTGGTTTGTATGCAACGATATTTCAAGTTATTTTACTGAATATCCCAAATTGAACTAGCGAATTAATTATCAGATGTTATTAGTTTGGTGATTCAACTCAACCTAAACATCTTGCCAACGTCTTGCCACACCATATCCATAATTGCTTAAACGTGACTGCTGTATCTTATCATCTGCAAACGATATACTATGTACTGATACCATAACAAAAATTATGTATTGTGAACAGCAGTTCAAAAATATGCTAAACAAAGTTATGTAGTATTAATATATCAAAACGTATTACATTTAACGAAGGAGACCTAATAATTGTGTTCGTCCAATTTATATGATATGATGATTTATATACCTGAATTTTCTCTTGAAGTACGATTAGAATATCTATACAATTAAAATATTATGCACACAAGAGAGGAAAGATACACACTTTATGCATGCATATATTACACAAGGCAGAGGCGTTCCTTACGAATTATGTAAACACGTTAAAAGATGAACAATATTAATGGCTCAATATATTATCAAAATTCTGCAAAACTATATATCAAAAGTGATTCCAAAGAACAGTTCATTTTTTGTTCAGAAATATAGCACTCCTGCGTGGATTATGCGAGCAAGTTACAACATTTTCTTATTGCCCTTGCCCAAAAAGTCCTTTGTCCTTCCTGAAAAACCGCATAACTGTTTTGGAGATGAAATATGCGGACAGACAGAAGGACACGACCTGAAAATAAGGTGTTCTTTTTTATTTTTGTAAAGAACGTCGATTAATGTATTATAACATAGAAAGCTAAGAGTCATCGGCATATAACGTAACGAACAATCACTGATTAAAATGCATTTCAAAATACAACATTTAAGACAAATGAAAAATATTACTTTAAATGAAATGTATGTCAAGAAATGAAAGTTATTAATTAATTACGTAAATACGGAAACAAAGCATCAATAAAGCTCTCATCTAATCATAAAATATGGACTCTGTAGTTGACCTAAGAAATAAAATATTAATTTAAAAAGTTTTTCATGCATTAACAATCCACTGATACGTTATAAACTGTCAACAAAATACTCTAGGCACACACAATCGTCACAGATAAATCTAAAAACTAACGGTTAAGACCTGGTTACAAAAACAAAAGTTATAATTCCTCCCTAAGACATAGCTACCACATGTAATATTAATCGCACGTATTACCCCAATTTGCACTCATAAAACACCCATAAATGTTCCATAGACCGTCTTATACACAACCGAGCAATGAATTCAATGACCGCCAGCGAGAGCTTTAGTAGGCATTCCATTTAGGGGTGAAAAAAGACGAACGCCTCTCGGTTCCAGAAAAAGAGCGCGAGGGAGAAGTATGCGCAGCGCACCGCACGGACGTGGGACACGATTCGATCGATTTCCACTTTGTGGCTGATTTTTCCTCGGTATAATACAAATTCCTTCGCGATATTTCTGCAAGCAAATTTTGTAATTATTGGCTTTTGAAAATTATGGGTGTAATTTGATTTTTTGGAGTTTCATGAGGTCGACCACTAACATGAAAGGTTCGCATTACAGTTACGGTCTCACATTCCATTAGATCGCATTTCTCTCTCTCTACCTCCCCAGATTATTTCTCACTCCACATTTGAGGGAGAGTAGATCTTTTGAACGCGGGACAGAATGTTCACCTCTACGCAGGACACGCGGATAATAAGCTTAATGTAACGGTTGGGAACAACAAAGAGAAATGAAGGAAAACTTCATCTGCTTAAACCGTTGTTTGTCATAACTGTAATCCTGGACATTCGCGCTTCTCATCTATCTCACTTAAGGAATTTAATTTACATGCGTCTATTAGTGTGGTGGAATAGGGGATCTATCAATGGAAGGAGGAGTCCTTCGTTTGTTTCAATTCAAAGTGGAGAAAAATGAACAGTTTCGACCCGTTCTGACAAAACATCGCAAAGAATATAAGTATTAGCAGAATCAATGCTAACCTATTAGTTTTCAAAATGGCCTTTTTATTATAAAAATATTTAGAATTTATATTATAGTACAGCGATATATTATACTGTATTTCATCAGGTTTGAACACATTTATACACTAAAACAGACCTTGGCAACCCCATGGCTCGCGAGCCACATGCGGCTCTTTCCATATTTTTTGCGGCTCTCGTGTTACTTCTATTTGGCCATATAATGTGGCTCATTTGATTTAAATAAAAAACAAACAAAATTCAAACTCATACATTGAAAAAGCAACCAAAATGAAGAACAAACAGAGGTAATTGTAATGACAAAGAATAAACGAAAATAAGAGTCACACGGTGGGAGACCGGCAAACTGATTAAATAAATTGCATTACTAACTAAAACACCTTCCACTATAATTTCTTAAGACTTTCATAGTTTGAAAAACTGTTGTACAATTACGCAAGATACTGAATTTAGCGCCGTTATTAGCATTAACTTAAAAATTCCCTTATATCCGGCTAAGGTGTTGGTTATTCATGAAACTAGACTACAAATTTCGTCCACCCAAAATTCACAAGGTAAGTGAAGTTCAGCGCTCTTACTCTCAAGACGCGCCAAATTACCCACCTGAATCTATTTAAATTATGCAAACTCACGTTTTTTATCGCGCGCCGGAGCTGAAAATGAGAACTCGTTCGTTTTTTCCCTCGTTTGAGGGAAAATTGTCCCACAAATAGCCTTTCCTCCTTTAAAAAAATCCTCCCGTGACGTTAGGAGGACGGGGGACCCAGAACACGTGGGAGGGTGGACCCGCGTCATCCGGTAGCCACCGTGACGGGACGCGGAGATAACGCCTAGATGATGGGCCCCAACGGTGCGATGGTGTGCGCTGACGTCATGTGCCGAGCCGCTTTTATTGGAAGAGCCGACACGAAACATCCCGAACGCACATTTCGACGAGGCGGTCCAATTACCAATACATTATCGTTTCATTCGGCCAAACTGAGAAAAACTCTCCCGACGTTTTCTACGCGATTAGGAGCTTCCATCAACTATTTTTATAGATTTGTTTCCTTTTTTGATTTTCATTTTTGGAAGCGCCTTATGGCCGAGACGATGGCGAAATTTAGTCACAGTTAGGTTGTTGGCGAACATAAAACCACTATAGCACGTTCAAAAATGTACAAATACAGAAAATGAACCGCTTCGCCTTATGGTTTTTATCCGAAGGGTGGTGCGGTCATTGAAGACGTCGAATAAACTAGATGATCATTTGAGCTAAAAGAAATAGCCATTCTCCGCAGTAAACAACCACTGGCGAAGGCTACCGACATCAGGTCTTCGAAAAATGACACAAAAGGTTTTCCTGTTCATGGGAGTTGAGTACACTCTTGAAGAATAAGCTAGCCACCGATTTGGTATACAGCTGAGGTTATAATATATGAATTTTAAGTGGAGAGTTTATCATTTGCCGACTGAAAATGATAAAAGGTGGCTATTGTGAGAGAGAGAGAGATGAAAAGACACGAGATTCCACTTAGCCAAAAATCATCTATGTGGGAAAGATTTCAATGATTAAACGTAAAAAACTATGAAAGAAAATTACCGGACATAGTGAAGAAAAAATGTTGCTTTTGCATGCGGGTGTCACGTGAAATTCTTCGGCCATGGCAAAGTGTACGAACCGTCATTCTCAAGGAGCTAGCGAGACCTAAAGTAATGCGCCCTTAGCATCCACGAAATGCGGTTAAGTGGTAACTCTCACGTGAGGAACGAATGAGTTTAAAAAAAAGATTCGACGGAATGGATGGCTCTGGCGAGGGTATGGAAAGGATGGGGAGGAGGAGGGGAGGGGGGCGTTCACTCCATATATAATGGAGTAGGCTGAAGCACTGGCAAGCGAATGGAGGAGGAGATTGAGGAGGGGGTAGGAAAAGGAACAGGACACGAGGACACGAAAGAAGAGGTTGGGATGAGAGAAAAACGTAATAGCAGAGAGAGAGAGAGAGAAGGGAGGTAGGAGGTGGAAGGTATGAGAAGTGAGGACAGGTAGAGAGAAGTGCGATAGAAGGATTGAGAATATGGAGAAACGAAGGGTTTAGACCAGGGGTCTCAAACTCACATCGGTGCGCGGGCCGCATGGAGGGCCTCCACCAAACCCGCGGGCCGCATTAAGGCACCGCACCGAGTCTGCGGGCCGCATACTTTCCTAGCTCTCACGCCGTTTCATATTCTTTGGACATTCACCCTCCCCTTCCACAAGAAAGAAATCGTCCCAAGCCTTCGATGCGGCCTTAAAGCCATTCATTATAAAAATACTAGATTCGGCGTCGAGGATTAGGATCTTCGGACACGCAAGAAACACGCTTGCAGCGGGGAGAACGTATTTGGTACCCCACCTGTGCAGAATTGTTGTAAATCGGAATGAGCAATTAACTGCGTATATTTTAAAAGAGCTGATTTAATATACTTTTTAAGTTTCTTAGATTTACGTGAAATATTTTATAAGAAATACATTGAGTTTTGGCAGTCTACTGTAAACTACCTTACTTCGCGGGCCGTAAAAATGTGCCACGGAGACCGCATGCGGCCCGCGGGTCGCGAGTTTGTGACCCCTGGTTTAGACCACGTGGCGGGCCGCATTGGCAGTTGCGAATTCCTTGGCGGGTCGCATTACGAGTCGTTAATGCTTCGGCGTGCCAGATTAGACTTTAAATGGGACGTTAACTAGAGAGTCTGAGGTATCATACCAGGGAAAATCAAGTCAGAATTAGGTTTTTAGGGTTAAAATTTCAATATCAAGTGTTTTACTATCGTAATTTGAATTTGTGTTAAATATATCTTTAGTCATAGCTTCGCGGGTCGCATAAAATGCTCTCGAAGGCCGCATGCGGCCCGCGGGCCGTAGGTTGCTCACCACTGGTTTAAACGGAAAAGAAAGAATTGAGGAGGAATAGAAAGATTAACTTCTATACTTTCCCTGCGACGTCAGATTGGTGAATGGCAAGGGGTGCAATGCACCAAAAATCTATTAACGGTTTGCACTTGTATGGTTGACTCTCCTATACCTTATTTCATTGGGGAAAAAAACTCTATATCGCACTGCCCTACAATCGATCTCACGTATTTTATCTTCGTGGCCGTGTCTTCTTATAAAGGCGGAGGATTTGTATTATTTCTGAATCATCCACTAGTATACTCCCCGATATATCCTTTAATCTAGAGTTAAGTCGATGCTCCTCGCGAGCACCGCTGCGCTCTTTGGTAGAATGGGTGTGCTCTTTGGCAGCCTGCCTGTGCTCTTCTGCTCCGCTTTAAATCGCCTTTCATAGCACCAGTAATTTAATTTGTCCGGTTGCTTTCTTTCTAAAAGCCTTCATGAACATTGAGAATGGCACTGACGTTGGTTTGATTTCATTTGTGACCATTCCCAATTTTGTTCGCTTGATATTCTAGGACACAACTTGGTGGTCACCACGTTGAAAAGATTGGGAACCCTTGTATTAGAGATATCAAATAAAATTTTAATGATAAAAGCAAGCCAAAATAGATGTCAATAAGAGCGAATAGAGAAAAGAGAGGAAGAAGGAGAAGGAATAGAGTATTCGTAAGAAATAAGAAGAAGACAAAAAAGAGAAAGGGAATAGAAGTTGACGGTGAAGATAAGATGAAGACGGAGGAGAATGAAAGGGAGAAGGAAAAGAAGCAGGCGGACGAAGCAAGGTAGGAAAGAAGAAGAAAGGTATTAAGATGAAGTGGGAGCCGAGTGGGTGGAGGAGCGAGGGAGGGAATGAGGGAGAGAGGTAAGAAAGGAGAATGATGAGTCTGCATAAGAGAGAGGGATGACGATGAAGAACTGAATGTTTGGGAAACGACACTCAAAAGGGTGGAGAGAGAGAGAGACAGAGAGAGAGAGAAAAGGATAGCCAGAGAAAGAGAGAAAGGGATAGAGAGAGAGAAGAGGAGTATAATTGAATGGAAGGGGATTAAGCAAATAGGTAGGCGCTCCTTTATCTGAGAAAAATACTTGCCTCTTAAGGTCCCAATGGCTTGTCTTTCTTCCTTTTCAACGTACCGAGGGAGGGAGAAAGAGATAAAACGAATTTCTCGGACAAATAAACTCCCAAAGTCACAATTTCTTCTTCGGGACTATTGCATTCTTCCTTCGCCATGTTTAGAATTTTTGTATCGATCCCCGGCACGGGACGAGATCTCACATCATAAATGCTAAAAAGTAAGGAAAATGCAAGGGAAATGAATAGACATTCGCATTTTGAATTCGTAGTGTCGGCTTCAACAGTATTAACGTACCCGGTTGCACTGATGGGTGACAAGGTCGTTTAATTCCCGTAATAGGATGATAGAGTAGGCGTAGACAGGGTAGCCTGAGGCAAACAAGCTGTCCCCAATTGTGGCGCGCACGCTGGACAAAATGCGATTTATCCAACTTGATTGTATGATAGCGCAAAACCATAAAATATATCTTATGCTGAAGATGTAGATGATTAGTTTTATCTCTTAAACATGCTAAGAAAATTGCTACACGTAGCGGAAATAATGCAACACTGCAGCTGCTCACGAAACTGACAATAGGAAAATCATGCTTCTGGCAGGTTTATGAGATGTCTGCGACAGAGAGAAACGTAAATCCCGTAATTACTCCGTCAACAGATGGAGGAGGATGTGGCAATAGTTTTACAGAAGTGATTATGTTAGATGCAATTTATTTTGAAAACCCAGTTGATGATTTAGCTGTCCAAAGATCATTTAGGGGTTATGGCGCTAAACAAGAGAACATTTATCACCTCCTTAAGGGACAGAAAATAAAATGGTTGCTTAGTTACAGATTTATTGAAAGCTTATGCCACCTAAATGCGCGAAGAGTCATGTGATGTAGGGGAAGGCGGCTGTGGGGGGGGATGCTTAAGGGGAAGTGTAACAATTGAGCGGAACTCTGGGGGACAGGCAAGTCATTTGGTTGGCGGGAACTTACGCGAAGTAAGGTACGCGATTGAAAAGTATGTGTTACAAATTGGGGAATAGGGAGATTTTGAAAGACGAAAATTAAAGTAATTGGTTATCCGTCAACATTTATTTACACTACATGCAATGCAACATCGAAAGCGTTCAATACATTACAATGGAAGCAACTAAGCCCCTATTTTGTGTTACATATTAGTTATACAATGAGTATACAAATCGGCGAATACTGAAAACAATACACAAA
The DNA here is from genome assembly GCA_028673005.1 of Tanypteryx hageni. Classification (NCBI taxonomy): domain Eukaryota; kingdom Metazoa; phylum Arthropoda; class Insecta; order Odonata; family Petaluridae; genus Tanypteryx; species Tanypteryx hageni. The sequence goes on from CM054116.1 coordinate 100,705,057, forward strand.
AAACACTAACTACTACACAACTAAAACTCTCTTTATAGTATTTTCTGCTTCAATAAATTCTCTCTCTACTCTCTGTGCACGTTCACATACGTTCTTCCACTCATTCACTCCAACTTCTAAACACTTCTCCACTAAACTTTTCACTTCATCCATTTTAAAAGTTATATTTCTTGAACCTTCCCAATTTTTTAAAGTTCCCCACGCATTTTCAATTGGATTTAACAGTACAACAGCACAAATAACAAAGGAAAACGAATCAAAGAGTAACAGTGAATAACAAATACACGATAACAAAACAGCTATCAGAACAACGATAATAAGCAACGAAAAAACGTGAAAACAAAACAGCAATCAACTCTTACAACAAAAACGAGAAGCAATAACGAAAATGAAAACAAAAAGCAATAACTGCAAATCATATGAACAATAACAAAAAATAACCAGTGGATAATAACGAAACAACTGAAGTTCAGTGAAGCGAAGCAGAAAGACCGGCAGCGAAGGCACTAGGCGAGTCTCAAACGAGAATGACTGATTACCCCATGCGCATATACCGTCACCCCCGCGTAGCACGCTTTCGAGAATGGACTCTTCCGTGCCGAATTCGTGTTTGTGCGCAGGTGCCATAAGCTTTCAATAGATCTGTACCAACATAAAATTACGATTAAGGAATCAAAATTGAATTACTTTACCCACGTTCTTTTCCGTAAAAGAATCCAAGACAAGATTTTAATTGGCAATACGTTTCGCAGCGGGCGCTGCTTATATCACGGTTTTACAGTAAGCATAGCGAGGAATTATTGATGCACATAACGAAAATTTGAAAATATATTAAATATTGCTAGGGGTATTGACTTTTACTACAGCTATAGTTCTGCTTAAAACATTCTACGGTAATGGTAATGAGTTCCTGCATGCGAAGGAAGTCAGAATACATATTTGGTAGTGTCATTTACCTACCTACCTTGAAAACAACAATATATCTATAGGTATAGAAATATACCTAAATTACAGTAAGATTAGGAGTAATTTACCATTAATAAGTTTTAAGTTTCGACAAGAACGTCAATCTATTCCAAGACCTGCTTTCATATCTATGGGACTTGTCTCCCATATCGAGCTCCGTTGTCCAAGTCCAAAGCCACAACTACGTTACCACTATACTGATATTTGACATAAACTCATATTCAGGATAGTAAATGATAACCAGCAAGAAAAATAATGGTCGGCAATAACTGAATAAAAAACTTTACAATCCCATAATGCTGGTGATAGAAGATAGGACAACACCACAGGGCGAGAATCAATATTTTGGATAGGAGAGGTAAATGCTTTTGTGTTCATTGTTCAGTGCAATTATGTCATTTTCTCCGTTAACCATCGTAATTAGCGAATGTTTCGAAAACCGATATAAGGTATTTCTAACGAAACAATACTTCCACACATTTGGCAAAATAAAGTAATATTCTAGGGCAGCGGTAACCGAACTTTATGCAGCCGACCTTACCGCGACACCTTGAATCCGATCCATTTACGAATAAATATGAAATACAAATTATGAAATTAAAAATAGGTGATTTATTTGCGAAAAAACTGAATTTATTCTAAATATGTCCGTACATAAAATTAAAAATTAAACGGAAACGTGTTTAGTTTTATTGCAAACAGTTAAGTAACTTAATCGAGTCCTTGCTGTTTTTGATAATGCTTATTAAAGGTTCACGCGCTCTAAGGTGGCAGGCGGAGACGCGTGAGAAGGGAAGGAGAAACTTTAAGCTGGAGCCGACGTCAGGGCCTATGCGCAGTATCACAATTTTGGTTCGCATGAGTCCAAGTTCGCGCATCAAATGCCCACACATAAACACCACGCCTGGAGGATGGACTCGTTCTTCCGTAAATGTGCCTATTGCGCACCGCCACGTTAGAACGTTTTTAGTATACATTCAGACACGTGTCTTGAGCTAAAATAACACATTCTCCGAAAGGTGTAAGGCACAGTTTCCTAACGACCACCAATTTTCTTTTATCACACAATTCCACCGCACATATCTCTCTTATCCTTCTCCTTTCTCGCATTCCACATGCCCATTCGTTCGTCACATAACCGTCAATGATTTTATCGTTGGAGCGAATGACTGACTTATTATTTTTTCAGAAAACGACCTCGCCTCCAGGAGCAATGGTGTGGTTGTATACCACTCGTCCGAACGTGATGTTCGACCATTTTGAAAACCATTCTGTTTTTTTTTATTAGAAATTGAGATTTCTGCCGGAGAAGTATGAAGTCCCAAATCAAAGCGGAGAGGTAGTAGCACTCGCTCGACCGAATTCTTTTTCAACGTTCCCAATAATTTCTCCATTGAATTAATCGCACGCAGCTCATCACGCATTCCTCGCGGAAATGTATCAGTATAGGGAGTGGTATATTTTTAGTTTCTGGCTGGTAAGGAGCTTCCAAATTGACTTTACCCGGAGTGACAGATAGCATTTAGCGCGCTGCAATAAAATTTTACGATCCTATCCAATGAATAAATCCCCAACGAATGGACCACCGATACCGCTCCCCAACCGCCATTCGGGAAACCAAATATTTTGGACACAGCGACTCATTAACGGCCTCCAGTGTATTTTAATTTTCTTAGACGCATAATGACGCAGAAGAAATTTATTACAGAATTCTGTATTAAAATGAGCCAGTCGATTAAAGAATGGCACGCGTTTCCAAAAAAATAGCCAACCCGTAGAACTTATCGATTCGATGGGTACAGCACAAGAAAACGGGGGAAAATTAGCCTTGTCACCAGAATGGTTATATTTAGTCGTAGCATCTAAAAAATTAACTAATTCGCATTGTATAAATCATATTTTTTAATAAATCGTAGTAAAAAATAAATAAACAAATTATCTGAAAAATAACATGAAGCGTGAAACGTATTTGTACAACATTAAAAAGTGACTTAAAAGATGACCTTTAGCCTTTCTATGAAGAAAATGAAGTTAATCTTTCCAGCTATTTTCGATAAGGGTTGGAAAAATTGAAAGTCGTTACGCATTTTAAATGATGAAAAATAGGGCGATAAACACGAGAAGGAAGAGGGTGTTTAAAATATGATTTACATCGGTTCTGTCGCTGGCTGAAGAGAGGAAGAGTCGTTAAGTGAGGTCTCACTGAAACAGAGTGAATACTGCCGATAAGTCTGGCAGCGTAGAAATCCTAAAATAACATCCGTAGTGACGACGTGTTGGACCTGAAAATATGGCGCAAATAGGAGACGATGCATTTGCAATCCTAAATATTGACTAAGGACAACGATGAGGAATACAGGTATCCCCCGATTTACGCGTTTTCGCATATACGCGATTTAGTTTTTACGACAATTTTTCGATTTACGCGTCACGTATTCGGTTTAACGCGATTTTATTCTTACGACCATTTTCCGATTTACGCGTCACGTATTCGGTTTAACGCGATTTTATTCTTACGACCATTTTCCGATTTACGCGTCGCGTATTTGCATTTATGCGATTCGTTATGCTCACAGTATGGACTCTTAATAGTTTATTATTTATTAAATATTTCATAGATTCTTGCCCGTCTACTATTTACCTTTATCGTCCCTGCATTGAGACCATTCATTGCATCGTACGACAGAGCAGGGTTCCCCGGTAGTTCCTACGGCAGTAGAATCTCTTTTCTTATTCTCCTCTTGGCGAAAATAACGCACTTGAGCCAACTTTTTTTGTGCAAAAATATTCATAGTTGTGTGAAAAGAATATATTTGTATAGAAAGTTCACTGATCAAAGGAGCTTCGATAACTCTGTGATACATGGCAGAAACTTAACGAATACAAAAATTTAGGAATTGTAAAAGTGGACGCTGCATAGAACGCCATATCACGTCGAAAACGCTTGGGGGGGGGGGGGGTTAAAACGCTCATTAAATCAAATTTAAAGACGTTTATAAGTGGAAGATATCTGCTTAGTAACGTAAACAACGGGAAAAATATTTTCGATTTGCGCGTTTTCGCTTTACGCAACGATTTCCAGGAACGCAACTCTCGCGTAAATAGGGGGATACCTGTAGTTCATCGGTTGGTACAGAGATCGGTAACCGAATTCACAAGAGGAACCGCTATTTTTTCCCAATTTAGCATAAAGTTCAACGTGAAAAGAGTCGCAATTAAGGCGGTTGTTATTCAAAAAATTTCTATCCACGTTTCAGAACATTCTTATAAGTAAACGTGAAGTTACGGTAATTAAAGTCACGAGCGACCCGGACGTTTTAGGTAATTTATGCGGGAGTTGGTTTAGGGAGCACCGAATAAGACCTTAAAGAGCCGCATAAGAGTATGGTTCACGAGCAGCAGGTTTCCGATCTCTGGGATAGGCTATAATTAGGGCAGACTATTTATTAGTAATAGTAATGCGACAGACGGAATAATTATTGTCAGAAGTGAGATGCGGGAGACATACGATTTAAAGGAGATTATTATCAGGTATAAAATCTGATGTGGCCACCACATGACTTTCTCGATACCTATAATATTTCTAAAAATTCCAAATAGGTTAAATGGTAATAAATATTTTAAGGAAATGCGAGAAAAAATTGAAAGACTTTACAACAGGGGTCGGAAACCTACGGCCCGCGGGCCACATGCGGCCCCCGAGAACACTTTATGCGGCCCGCGAAGCTGTAATTAAAAAGTGATCGGTGAAATTTAATATTAACGATTTCATATTTGTTCAGCAAAAACCTTTTCTGATGAAATTTTAATGCTATTAGATTATTTGGTCTTGATTTTCCCTTGTATGAGACCACAAATTCTTTAGTTAACTTCTGATGTAAACAGTCCTCCGGCCCGCCGAAGCTCTCGTGACTTCTAATGCGGCCCTCCGAAGCATTCACAATTACGAATGTGGCCCGCCATTCAGAAAAGGTTGCCGACCCCTGCTTTACAAGGAACAGAAATAAACTCAAACAATAGCCATCTGATATTGGAAATAGCCCCGAAGCTCCAACAATTAAGAAAATAAAAAGGAACGTAAAGTGTTTACAATATTCGCTGGTAGGTGGTATGGTTGTGGCAGCTACAAAATTTAGTTTTAAAAATATCTCTTCAACAATGCATTATATGGGAAAATGTTTCAATCAAAAGTTGTAGAAAATTAAATTACCTACAACCTTCATTCTATTACTTTTTTACATTCATCAAATATTAAAGCAAATATTAAAAAATGTGATGTGGCCACCACATGACTTTCTACATATCTGCAATATTTCTAAAAATTCCAAATAGGTTACATAATAATAAATATTTCATGAAACTGCGAGAAAAGTTTAGACTACAAAGAATAGAAATAAACTCAAACCATAGCCTTCTGGTATCGGATATAGCCACAAAGCTCCAACAATTAAGAAAAAAAGGAGCGTTACTAAGACGTAAATAATAGTCAATTGCTAACAATAGTCGGTAGGTGGAGTGGTGGTGGCAACTAAAATATTTATTTTTTAAGATATCTCTTAAAAAATGCATTATATGAGAAAATGTATCAAGCAAAGATTGTAGAAAATTAAATTTTCTACAAATTTTATTCTAGTATATTTTTACATATATCAAATATTAAAGCAAATATTTCAAAATAACTGCTAAGTGATAAGGGTAAACACCCACTTCCGGTTGACCGATTTTAAATAAACACTAATCAGTTCTTGTGACTCTTATAAAAATGTTAAATATAAAATTTCGCGATGACTTGATTAATAGTTTTTGAGTTAGAGCACCCACAAAAAGCTATCACATGCACACACACACAGAAATCATCGAGAAAATGATCAAAACGTGTTGGGGGGACCTCAAAACGTGTATTTCCGTTGAAATCTCGAAGTCGATTTTTTCATGAAAATAATACCTTCCGGAAAAAATTACAAAAATAAACATCCACTGTCGGTTGACCGATTTTAGCTAAAATCTAATTATTTATTGATTTGCTAATGTAAATGATAAATATGAAATTTTATGCTGATTGGATTATTAGTTTTTGAGTTCGAGCGCCCACAAAATTCCGGTCACAGATACACACACAGACACACCCACAGACATCATCGAGAAAGTAGTCAAAACGTGTTCAGGGGACCTTAAAACGTGTATTTCCGTTGAAATCTCGAATTCGATTTTTTTCATGAAAACAATACTTTATATTTCGTATTTGGAGAAAGTAAAAATACTGGTTGAGTCATAAAGACATGCCATGAAAACATTACAGACAACTAGCACTGGCAAAATTACACATATTCAATAAAAATACATGCAATATTCAAATTAAATCGAGAACAGTGTATAAAATTCAGTTATACGACGCCTAGTAGACTAGTGAGGAGACAACAGCGACGAAAATGATAGATGTTAATCCTCACAATTCATATAGGCAGGTAGTTTATTTGGGAAACAGGAGAAAAAAACCGTCATTTCCGGGAATCGAATCCGGGACTTCCACTTACCTGGCGGATATTCTACCAATGAACTATCGTGGCAGACTAATTCTTCTGTTTTAGAAGGCGGAGGTTACTCATTGACGTGAAGTCATCATTTCAGACAGATTTAATCAAATCTGAGACGACAAGTTGTGGACGACATGGGGCAAGTGGATGGCGGTCGACAAGAAAGAGGATGACACTAATGGCGGTTGATGATGGTGATGATTTATTAGTTCGATAATGAGCCCCTTAAAGAAGTAAAAAAATCGTATTATTTTTTTCTCACAACATTCACGCTGCGGTGGTGTAGCGCCGTATGCTACCATCGAATATAAAGGATGACGGCGCCCGCTGCCTGGAATGTAGTGAAACACCGTTCTATTTGACGGCTAATTATACCAAGCAAGTCTACTATGTGGACGAGGTACATAATTAGGTTAGTTGTAATAATGAGTTAGAAGAGAAGTGGATGACATTTTCCCAATCTTTTTAGGCTGCTCCTCGGAAATGGCAGGTGATGCGGAAACAATAACCTATCAATTGGCATGTTTACACTAAAGGTTGCTAATCAATACGTTTATTTAGTTAAAAATTAAAATAGCACATTAGTTGTATTTGGTTTAAAACACTATTACTGCATATATATATATATGTGTGTGTGTGTGTGTGTGTGTGTGTATGTGTGTGTGTGTGTGTGTATGTATGTATGTATGTATGTATGCATGTAATATATTGCATATATTATAAAGTTTACATATATCGTATAAAACTTCATAAAAATACTATAAAATGATAGAATATAAATTATATGAGAATGACTTATTTGTTTAGCCGTAACTTTGTGTAATTCCATTTCTTAAAATAAAAGATAAGAAAAATCACTGTAAAAAACACCACTTTATTTGGTTAAACTGTTTAAAAGTCATCTTCAGGACCTGAAGATGAGATTTAACCGTTAAGACCAGGTCGTATTTCTACTAAATAAAGTGGTGTTTTTTACAAAGTGATTTTTCTTATCTTTCATTTAAAAAAAATCTAGGAGAATGAAATGATGCCACAACATGAGTGACTTGACCATGAAAATGGTAGGATAAGAATGTGTCAAAAGCTTGCAAGTGAGTTGTAAGAATAAGGAAAAAGGTCCAATAAAAACCTTGGAATGATGATTACGAAGTTATTTTGCTCATAAAAACCGCATAATCATCGTAAAAATTCTGAAAACCGCAGAAAGGGACTGTCAAGATAGATGATTAGCCAGAAAGTAATTTTCGATCAACAAAACTAATCGCTATTAATAACACAACTCTGTACTGAAATTTGCAACTCGTTGAATTAAAGACATGGGTTGAGATGAATAAAATTAATTCTTTAAATAAAAAAGATGTCAGCAAAAAGAAATTTATTATAGGATATTGTATACACACACGTCACGTATGATTGCCATTGAGCTCGCTAAATAATTGCTCTTTACTGTCATAAATGGACCAACAAGAAAGCTATAATTGTTAATACAGAACACACACATGCGTATACGCTGCTTTGAGTGCCTTTCTTCCCTTTGTTAAGTAAACGAAAACGAATTTAAATTTTTATCTGAATTTTGTGAAGTTGTAAATTGACGGAGCATTAGACATTATTTTTAATTTTTATATTTAATTGATTTATTTTATTATCTTTAAGTTTTCACGGCATTTTTAAATTAACATTATTTGCACTCGAAAGGGCAAAATAATTTATACTAGAAAATCATAATAGATTTAACTTTATAATATGAAAGGAATCATTACTGGAAATAAAATGAAACACATATAAACTACTCCGATGATTACCATCTTTTAATTACTTAAGCACGGCATAGTTTATTTCTATCCGTCATTTTTGGCGTGCTTTTATACTAATTATTTAAATAAAAATTTCCACAGCAAGCTTTTAATAAAGATCATATACAATTATCTATACGATAATGATTATAAGCATTAATGGTATGATTTTATTAATTATATATACCACTAATAGATGGCTGTTTCATAATCTAATTTCAGTAATTCCTGCCATTTTCTCTAATCTATAACATAAAAAGAGGTTTCCACATTGCAATCATAATCCGTAACTCAATGACGCCCCGAAAAGTGCTTTGTTTTATTCTTTTCTAGCTACAAGGGATACTGATAAATACAAATAGACGTGATTAAGACAACGAAATCTATAATCATTAACATTAACTATCGTCAAACCTAATATGAATTAAATCTAAAAATCAATTAAAACTACTCTTTCCAGACATTCATAAAAATAGAGGGGCGAAATGTTGAATGGCCTAGAGCAGGGGCGAGCAACCTCTTCTGCATGGTGGGTCGCATTGGTGGCAGTGAATACTTTGGTGGGTTGCATTTGAAATTTCCAATGCTTCGGCAGACTGGATTAAAGTTAAATCGGAAGCTATCTAGAGATTCTTAGGCACCATATGAGTGAAAATCAAGTTAAAATTAGGTTTTCAGGGTTAAACATTACAATATTAAAAATCATGATAGAATAATTCAATCTTAGAAATATCTTTGAGAAGAGGTAAAAAAATTTGAAAAAACATGTTTGAATTGAGAAATATTTACTAAGGGGTCCCAATTTAACGGTAGAAATTTTAGCAGATTTTGACAAGTAATAAATAATATTTGATAGGTAAATCAATAGATAAATTAAAAAAGTTTTATATGAAACACTGGCTGTGGGTCGAAGTTTGGGCATCCCTGCCATAGAAGAATGGCTCGAAAATTATGCCGTTCGAATTTTATTTTGTTTTAAAAATAATCAAGCTCGTTTTTGAGAAGATAATCCTAAAAATTTTTCACTCGACAGAATTTATCGCTCCATTTAACCTCCAGGCTTTAAACTAGAAGGACCGAAAACAAACATTTTCGCGAAAGCGATTTATCGAACGGTAACCAACAAACGAGGGATACATTTTCATCCGCCGTTTGTTGCAAGTCGATGGGAATGACAAAAAAATGAACGGGAATAGCGTTTGAACATGTTTGAAGGCATTAATCGTTAGCGTCGCCGTCCCGCCACGAGCCTTTTATTTTGTCCATTCCTACGATGGAGGTTAAAAAAAAACGCCATTCCCACAATTCCTCCAAAATCGTTATTCTTTTATCGTCCTCGTTTTTTCTTTCTTCCACGTCCTCAAAAGCAGGAGAAAATGTCTTCAGGTTTACGGCTGCCTTGGAAAAAGTCATTGCGGCTTAATCTGGCCATTAGGACCCGGTGCCTCCGTTCTAACCGCCCTCTTTCTCCCCCAACCTCTCTCTCACCCTCTTCTCTTCCATCTCTCCTCCTACTCCTTCCGGCCTCATTAATTTCTCTTCCACTTCGTCCCCCCAGGTACTCTCCCCCACTCCTCTCTTCCTTCTCACTCGCCATTTCCTCCCTCTCCCATCTCTCTCTCTCTCTCCCCCTCTCTCTCTGCTCCTAACATCTTTCCCATCCTCTTATTCTCCTTCACCCTCGGTCTTTACTCCTCTGGTTCTCTTTTTTTTTCCTTCACTCCTTTATATTTTTAGAACAGCTCTCTCCCTCTCTGTCTTTCCCTCTGTTTTTCTTTCCACAATTTTCTTTTAAACTCCACCCGATCCTTTTTAGCGCTTTTTACTTTCTCCATATACGAAGTATAGATCAAGTATTGTTTTCATGAAAATATCGAAATCGAGATTTCAACGGAAATACATGTTTTAAGGCCCCCTGAACACGTCTTGACTACTTTCTCGATGATGTCTGTGACCGGGATTTTGTGGGTGCTCTTAACTCAAAACCTATTAATCAGATCAGCGAGAAATCTTATATTTGACAGTTTTGTTAAAGGAAGTTGCACTGATTAGATTTTGGTAAGAATCGGTCATCCGGAAGTGGGTGTTTACTTTTGTCACTTATCCGTTTTTTGAACTATCTGCTTTAATATTTGATAAATATAAAAAAGTACTAGAATAAAAGTTGTAGGTACTTTAATTTTACACAATATTTGTTTGAAACAATTCCCGATATAATATATTGTTGTAGTGATATTTTTAAAACTAAACATTTTAGCTGCAACAACCACACCACCTACCGGCAACTATTGTAAACACATTACGTTCCTTTTTATTTTCTTAATTGTTGGAGCTTCGGGGCTATATCCAATATCAGAAGACTACAGTTTGAGTTTATTTCCGTTCTTTGTAAAGTCTTTAAATTTTTCTCGCAGTTCCTTAAAATATTTATTATCATTTAATCTATTTGGAATTATTAGAAATATTACAGGTATGGAGAAAGTCATGTGGTGGCCACATCAGATTTTTTTAAATCGCTTACGTTTTCACTTTGTCCGTCCGTGTGCAAAGTTTTGAAGTAACAAGAGCCGGGAAGCTAAGATTATCAGGAGAGTTTTGACTGGTGACAGACATAAACCCTATTGTTTTAGTTGTCCCTCCGTCGGTCCGTTTGCCTTTTAGCAGGATTAACAAAAAACCCTCACAACTATCAATACGGGTCCATTACGATGCCACGATAATAAAAGCGAAGCGTAAATACGTTCAATTTTACTTTCGAAAAGTAACGAAGATTATATTACAACTGCTTAACTGCGGTGAGATATGCTTTTAATAATTTTTGATTGAATTTGGGTTTTACGTTTTGTGGGCAAGGTGTGGGAGAGGTGGTCGAAGATTCCAAAATTTTACGTGGACCTTCTAAGAAAAGCGCTTTTTGGAATCTACTTTTGCCATTCTTTTTCAACTTGTCGATTTCTTAACCTCACTTCTTTCACTGCTAACCCACTCCTCTCGCCATTTTCTTTTTCCTTCTCCTGCTTCAACTCTTTCCAATTCCTCCATCTCTTTTCTTCCCTGCCCTACGCCTCTCTTCTCTACTCCAATTTCTTCTCTTCGTTCCGTCAATCCTTTTCTTCCGGCCAACCCCTTTTCTTTCAATCCCTCTGCTCCTTTCTCTCTCTGTCTCTCCTCCCTATCTCCACTCCCTCCGACCTCTCTCCCTAGCTTTCCCTTCAATTCGTGTTTCCACGGCCACCCAAAAAGGAGCGCGACGTCGAAATGCCTGGGTAGTTAAGCGACCGTTGCCGGCATAATAAGATTGGCTTGGCGAAAGCATCGAAGAGCTTTATGAAAAAATACATTAATTCTTCGAAACGGGAGGTCAGGGTGATCAAGGATATGAAACTTTCATGGAATGCCATTGTGTTTATCTTGGACGGTTTATTTAACGATTGTCGAATGAGTAACTGGCGTTAGCTGTAAAGTCTTTTTATTTTGTTCGAAGTTTTCGACATCGCGAACGGGATTTGAGATAAAAAAGAACTCGTCATTCTTTCAGAATGACAGTCGTTCTTGCAGTTTTATTGCTTTTCCGCATAAGTTATTTTCAGGTTCCGAGGATTGCGGAGATGTGTTCCAGTTATGATATACGCTTTATATGATATTTTTAAATATTTGTGAGTTAATAAATTTGTCAAATTTGATATCGTTGGTTATAACAATTCCCAAATGAAATTCTCAGCCATATAATGTATAAAAAATTACGCAAATGAAATTCGGAGAATTTCCATGACCTCAGGAAAAAAACATTCGCTGTTGTAGAAAATAAATGATCAATTCCTTCACGAAAACGTGCTGCAATCACAAACAACTTCCAAAGACAGTATTTATTAACCTTTGGATCACGTTCACCTTTCATCAAAATTGTTTTCCTTGGAGCGAAAGTTGCTAACCAAAGAGAAAAAAATTAAAAGCGCAGGTCTTCGAGAAACGGCGAATTGCTTCTTATTTTTGCATCGAAGTAAACCGAGCTAAATTAAAAAATCGGACTTTGAAATTCAGAGTTGACGTGCGAATCGTAATTTTTCCCGAAACGATACTCGGGAGTAGAGAGAGAGAGAGAGAGAGAAAGTTGTCGTCGCGTAGAAATATTCGTGTCGACTAGCAGACGCTCTCTGAATCGATTTGGATCAATGGCATGCGATCTCTTTAGGCGGTGTATGTGGAGTGGTGGAATCTCCACTATGCGGGCGTGGTCTGGCACGACACTTACGTAAATCCTAAGTTAGTCATAGCTAAGCGTTCCGGTTGATGTAACGTTGGCCGAGGAATATGAGATGAAATGAAATTCGATGAAACAACAAAGAAGAATAAAGAAACGAACAAATAAAAAATGAATGAATACATAAGTAAAATAACGAAAAAAATAATAAATACATGTTTCGCAAAAATCGTTCATTTTGCAAAACTTGCCCTCCAAATGAGATTAAAAAACTAGGTGGATGTAGATTTTAGAATATTTATTTTGTATATTTTAAAAGTTGCGCTACATGTCGTCATCGATTGTGGCAGGTACAAACGTAAAACGCGGTATGATGCGTATTACCCAAACTTCGAACAGATATTTCTTATTGCGTGGGGCCTCGGTGGGAATAAATCGGTTCTCCTAAGTATAGTAAAGTTTTCGATCACCAGATCCTTTAGAAAAACTCATTACTTTAGAGCAGAGGTGGCCAAACAGCGGCTCTTTGAAACATAGGTTGCCTTACGTGTACCGTAATTTTCCAATTATAATGAATAAGGGAACTGGTGAAGTCAAAGATTGCCATAAGAATCCCACTAAATAAAATAGTAATTCTTTTATTATTATTATTAACAGCAGCTACATTGTCTTTTAAATATATTTTATTAGTTCATTAAATGTTACTGCGGCTCTTCGGCGGTGTCCACTGCAGTATTGCGGCTCTTTCTCAGGTTCAGGTTGCCCACCCCTGCTTTAGAGTTACGATACCCCAGCGTTTCTCTAACTACATATATGCATAAGCGACTCTCTCTTACGGCTGCCGACCTTATCGCGATCTCCATCTACCAATAAATATAAAACGTTATATTAACTTTGAAATGTTATAAATATAAATTTTATTTGGGCAAAATGAATATTAATTCTAGATATGTGCTTTAAAATTGTAAAATTTACAAGTAAAATAAAAACCTTCCGTTTTCGCGACCTCCAATTTGTGAACCGCTGACCCTTTGAGCAATAAATCGTCAGAGAAAGGTCAACCTGACGATTAATTTCACGCTGTTTGTTTTCCCTCTACTTTGGGAAAAATTACATTTCGGAAAAAAAATTTCGCTACACAACGGTTTATTTACTCGATGTTTGCAAATATTGCGGGATGGCAACGAGCCGTCAAATATATATTGGACTGTTTACGGGTAGCATAATATCGGTGTGTTAGCAATCGTAGAAGGTCACAGAAACTGTGCAAGAAATATACTTTGAGTGCACGGGTATCCCCCGACTTACGCGATAGTTGCGTTCCCAAGAGTGGTTGCGCAACTCGAAATCGCGCAACTCGAAATTTTTTCAATGGTTGGTTTCAAGTTCTTTAATTTTCATTGAAAAATATGTATTTCAATTAACCATTCATTTTAGCAGTTTACGAATCCTAATTTATTTGTTTTATAAAAATAATTTCATTATTTTTTAGTCTTCACAAAAAAATTAAATTAAAAAATATGAAATCGCGTTAACGCGAAATTTGCACAAGTCGGGGGATACCTGTAGTAGATGAGATTTAGATGTATCAAGAATGTACTGTAATTCCTTGAGCAACGCGGGGGTTATGTTCTTGAAGAGACGTTGGGAAAAACCTAATAGGGAAAATTTTATACAATACCTACGGAAAAATTCCTATAGGCAACGAACTTTCACACGTCCCATACACACGCAAAATGCGGTTCGTGCTCAATTAAAGACCACTTGTAGACATTTTAAACGTGTTGAGTGTCACATTTATTTAGCATCATATCCGCTTATAGGAACCTGAGTTGAACAAGGGTTGTCTGTAATCGCCAAGAAAAGTTTTTTTAATTGTTTGGAAAATTATCGCTCAGATCTTATTTTAGACAAAGAATGTTAAAATGAATTATTTTTTCAGGCACATAACATGTACCGGATGACGTAATTTGGGAAATCTTACAAAAATAAGTAAGTACGTAATGAAATCCGTCAGAACAGATTCACGCATCAAAGAATCTCTAGTTCAAAACCTTCCCGACAAATGACAAAATTAAACGCGAGAGATCATGAAAAAATGAAGCCATTTCGACACCAAACACGCCACAAAGGTTTTTATCGTGGGAAATTTACAAAGGGCAAAGCAGACGATAAACCAAAAGAAAATTAACCAGATGGAATCTCTTGTCATTCCTTTCGTTATTTTAAGAAAGCGGATGAGAAAGGTAAACGATGGCGGCATTGTCTCACGCTACGACAGATTCCTTAACAAGTAGATTCCTCTGCGATGGTTTGAAGTTGCCACCAATTAGTTACAGATCGACGCGTCTACACCAAAAGTTTTTGGTGCAATCGCACGGATGGTTAAACTCCGCGACGCCGATTCAACACTATCCACACACGTATACACAACGATAGAAAAGTCGATCGGTATCGAGCCTACAAAATGCGTCGAAGAAGTATAGTGTCGTTGCCCCCTTTCGAAGAAGAACATACTCCGAACGACACTCAAGAGAAATAACGCAGTAGCTGGTTGAAATGTCCGTTCAATCGAGGAAATCGAAAAAAGCAGAACTGAAAACATCCGCTTCATCATCCGACCAGCTCAAGCGAGACGATATTTTATGAAAAGCGGCGAGCAGTTTTTTTCCTGAACTGAGTAATGCGCAGGAATATGATTTGTCGATAGCGATTCCACGACCGAGAGGCAATCCATTAAATCGAAAAAATAGAAAAATCCGAATTTCTCTATTTGGTGCAGTATGGACTTCAGAGGAATAATCATGATTTTGGAAAAAATCGCATCGAGGATCACATAAATCATTTATCTTTTCAAAATTATACGAACTAGTTTATAATGGAATTTTCTTTTTGGAATATCAACTTCTTAGGCCAAGTAGTTTTTGCTTATAGTACTTGGACTGAAAAACAGTTAAAAGTAACACAATATATTTTTCGAATGCTGAGACACAGTTAAGTTACAGTAAATAAAAACCTTACAGAGAAGTAGTTATTTAGAAGTATTACTTGAATATTTGACATACTGGTTTCAGGAAAAAACGAGAATATGATAGTGCAAATATTAACTCAACTTAAAACATAACTGAACGGGTCGTGAAAATGTTTTGGTTAATAAAACCGAAAGATTAAATTAAACAAATTTAACATAAAAATACTACATCAACATAAAACAAAGACCATCGCGAGTCTAAATAATAAACAAAGTACATACGACTTCCACTACGAGTTTCTCCAGTAAGACTTAGGAGAAGCATTTGGCTGAAGACGATTTGGCATATGATTTCGGAGGCCGCCAAAGTACAAAAAAACTTCGAAGCTTCATTAAGGACAAATTCAGATGTCCGCTTCAGTAAATAAGAGCGAAATAAAGGTAAAAGGATGGACCCGAAAGAAATCCGGGGATCGAAAGAATAAAAAAACATCGAGAGAGACCGTAACAAAACTCGACGGACCAAACTCTCGACACGCAACAGAAAATTAAGATTGTTTAGCAAACGTGATGTCCGCCGCAAGCAAACAATTCACAAGACTTCCTACAAAATTTTCTCTCGAATAAAAAACAACATTTTATATCCCTCTGAAATTTACCCTTCCGTATGGACCACGCTTAGATTTTTACACTTCCTTACTGGATGAAGCGTTCAAATAAAACATCACTCGTTTTGGAATTCACTGCTCCGAGTGAAGAGAAAGAGAGAGAGAGATAGAGAGAGAGAGTATGAGAGAGAGAAAGATGCCACACGAAATCTGAAGGCGATAATCAAATCTTTTGACAAGCATCTCCTCCTTCCCCCCTCCTCCCTCACTCCCTCCATCTCCGCCCACCTCTCGCCAATCCCCGCTTCAACACTGAAGAATCCTGTTCTCTCCCTCCCTCACTCGTTCTCTCTCCCTCCCTCACTCTATCTCTCTCTCTCCATCCATTCCACATCCCTTGCATCAGTCTTTCACACATTCTATACCTCTCTCCTCTCCTCCTCCGGTTCTCCTATCTCGTCTATGCCGTACAAGATTTTTTCCTCCTCAAATTTTTCCACGCCGTTTCCTGTCATCAACCATCCTGGCCTAGTCAACCAATTTTTTTCCCTCTCTCATCCCTATTCTTCACTCTCGCCTGTCACCCTTAAGTCATCTCTCTCGTTTCTCCCTCTCTTTTGCCACATCTAGTCTCTCTTCTCTCAAACATTCCCTCCCGAACAATGTTCCACCAAAATCCTCCGACCAATCCTTCCTTCCCATTTACACGCATGCGTGCACCAGATTCCACTCTCCTCTCCCTCTCTCTCTCCTCTCCCTCTCCTCTCCCTCTCTCTCATCTCCCTCTCTCTCTCTCCTCTCCCTCTCTCTCTCTCCTCTCCCTCTCTCTCTCTCCTCTCCCTCTCTCCTCTCCCGTAATCCCCTCCTCTTTCTCTCTCACACCCTCCTATCCCAGCCCACGACTAGCCATTCTTCATCTTCTGACTTTTGCCTCGCGTCCACCGGGATCTAATAACTTATTTTTCTCCTCCATCACTTTTCATTTTCTCAATCCTTCTCCGTCAATCCTCTTTTCCCTCGCGTCTCCCCTCAGCGTTCTACGCCTTGTCCTTTTTCTCCTAAATTTTCTAATCCGCTCCACTACAAACTATTTCGGGCTAAGCCTCCGCTCCCCGACCAACATGTTTACTTCTTCCCTATCTTGCCAACGCGTATTTTTTTACCTCCGCCTCTCAAGAACGAAAATCATTCAACCTTTTATGTTAATCTTCCCATCCCGTTTTGTACTTTATTTCGCTATCGTTTTTATCGAGCGTATTAAACTTTATTTAAGTCGTTAAGGTTTTACTGAAGCCATCAACTTTCTGAAGCATTAAGTGACCTATTCGTTCCAGAATAGGCACTTAAATATAAAAATTGAAAAATTAAGTACTTGTCTAAGGTACTTTGTATAGCCATAACAAGGTTATGGAGATACTTAAGGAAAGTACTCAATTTTTCAATTTTTGACAAATAAGTACTCATTCTGGAATTTATTTTCAGCCATAAGACGAGCTCTATAATTTTCTAGTTTTCCGTTATGATAAAATATTCGAAGATTTCTTAGTTTTAAGAATTATTTTAGATTTTATTACCAAATATCAGTATATATGAGTGACCAGGTGACTATTTTTTCGATTGCTCAATGATGATGAGCTTAGCTGATCCTAGGAAGACATGAGCTAAACATCTTGAATTTGCTTGTAGTGATCTAAGCACAGCACTCAACTGATGACTCTTCGGTTCCAAAAATACAAGTAATAACGTAATAAGGTAACGGAGACCGGTTTAAAAAAAAGTGTTTACTTCTTCTTTGAATAATTCGGAACAACGTAACCGATGCAGACGGCGTGTGGCAGCATAGTGGCGCGCCGGCGGAGATGAACTGGTATGCCGCGGAATTTTGGAAGAAGTGGGAGAACTACCTGGAAAATGGAGGACGGTGTGCCATCAATATTTTTGTGTATGCCGTGGAACAGAAATGTTTGAAAAAACTGCTCTAGTGAATTAATATATTTGCTGTTAGAAATTTCGATCATATTCGATCAATATTTCGATAAATCCTATGAATATAATGAAGATTTAAACTGTAATTATTCATTTACTATAAAGGTTACTAATGTTTTCGTAACCGTTGCTTATTGATAACTAGAATTGTTCAAAATTTTGAGAAAAAAGACAAAAAAAAAAGGATGAAACGCTAATAAACCTTCATTTCGATATCTATGAGTATTTAAAAATAATATCGTACCCACTTGTCGACATAGCTCTCATCTTATTACATTTATCGCACTCGCTGACGTTAAATATCATTGGTATGTAAAAGGATCCGTATAAAATGTCCTAAAGGCATACATATATCTCGTTGAATTATACATATTTTTAAAATCTGACGACCTCAACGTGCCTCCCACAGTCAGAACTCGACATTTAAGGGCACACATTTTCTTCGCCATATCACCCTCCATATCGAAATGATCTTCCGAGAAAGCATCCTCCCCCGCGAAAAGCCACATCCGCATACATCTTTCACGTCCTTTTCAACATTTATTCGATGTCTTATCTCTTAATTCGTTCCATCGTTCGCTCATTTTCAACGGATGGGGAATTCGCCATCAACTTCTCCTACCTTCCTTCCCCCTCCCCCCCATCGCTCTCTATAGGCCCCTTCGCGCCGCCGCTTCTTTCCGCGAAAGATAGAGGGATCGAGAGGGAGGCAGGGGAAGAGAAAGGAAAGAGAGAAGGGGGAGGGATAGAGGGGTAGAGGGAGAAAGAAAGAGGGGGAGAGCTGGAGAGGGAGGGAGAGAGAAGGGGAGAGAGAAGTGGGAGAGAGGGGGAGAAAGGGAGGAAGAGAGAAAGGGAGGGAGAAAGAGGGGTAAAGGGGGGATACGGCGAAGGAGAGAGGTAGGGGGAGAGATATAGGGGGAGAGATGGAGGGGGAGAGATGGTGGGGGGAGAGATGGAGGGGAGATATGGAGGGGGAGAGATGGAGGGGGAGAGATGGAGGGGGAGAGATGGAGGGGGAGAGATGGAGGGGGAGAGATGGAGGGGGGAGAGATGGAGGGGGAGAGATGGAGGGGGAGAGATGGAGGGGGGAGAGATGGAGGGGGAGAGATGGAGGGGGAGAGATGGAGGGGAAGAGATGGAGGGGAAGAGATGGAGGGGGAGAAATGGAGGGGGGAGAGATGGAGGGGGAGATATGGAGGGGGGAGATGGAGGGGGAGAGATGGAGGGGGAGAGATGGAGGGGGAGAGATGGAGGGGGAGAGATGGAGAGGGAGAGAGGGGGGAGAGAGATATAAAGAGGGGGATAAAGAACGGGGGAGAGAGGGAGGGGAGAGATGGAGGGGAAGAGGTGGAGGGGGAGAGATGGAGGGGGAGAGATGGAGGGGGAGAGATGGAGAGGGAGAGAGGGAAGAGAGAGGGGAGAGAGATATATAAAGAGGGGGATAAAGAACGGGGGAGAGAGGGAGGGTGAGATATGGAGAGGGAGCGACTCGGAGGATGAGAAGGATAGGGAGTAATGCGAGGAAGGGTTCAAGAGGTCACCGTTCCTTTCGTTCACGTCCGCAATAGCTGGCATCGATCTAACTATTGTTGTCGTTTTTACCGCTCCGTGTTTTCTCCACTTTGACGTCGAAAGCGTCACCGGTGCTTACTTCGCTTTTCTGATCCGCGCGAGCTTTTTTCAAATCGTCATCTCATATTAATCTATTTGAGTGAAACATATTTCTACTCGTAGTAACGATAGATAATTATAGACGAAGGACGCTAAACATCGATGTCAGGCAAAGTAATCACTGCACAGAGCCAACTTTTCGGGTATCGTTGCCCGTTTTGTGAACGCCAACACGCCCCTTTTCGAGCTCGCGCGGATGGAATACTGATAGCGTTAAAGAATAACGCCCATATGCTTCTTCATCTACGTCACGATCAATTTTGTTTGCCTTCTCGCGATGTCGCATACGCTTTAAGTTTACATTTTTCTCCCGGCATCAGGCTCTACACCATTGGTTCCCGATATTTTTGTAGGAGCGGCACTCCTTCAAAGATAAACAAAATTTGGTGAGACCAACACCACGAAACAAGTTCACGTAAACCTTGTCATGGCTCTTGGAGATACCAAGACAAGTACATATTTAATTTTCCAACTTTTGACACTACAGTACTTACTCTGGAATTCATACATACTATTTTCACAACGTTTGGACGCATTAATTTGCTACTAGTACATCATCGTTAGTTTTTTTAGAAGAAAGGTTATTGCCCTTAATCACCTATCAATATTTCCAAATCGTCGATTTTGATTATTCCTTTCAAAAGTTATTTTTTTGCGGGGTCCCTAACAATGACCACAGCATGCCGCGGCACCCCGGATCGGAAACACTGCTCCACACTTAACAGCTATTCTATGAATGACAGCGGTTCCGTCACGAAGACTAATTTCAAAATAACCCGCGAGCGTATTATCCTCGCGTTGTGAAACGCTACGACGTTTTAATTTACGGCGTTCGAACAATACGTCTCTCTCGCTAACTAGGTTACATCGCTGATATATCATTATTTCTCCTCGATAACGCCCCGCGTTCTGTTCACTTCCTCTCCTCGGAATTTCGCCGTAATTGTGCGGGATGACTATGCGCGTTAGCTACGTAGGAAAAAAACCGGGAGTTTGCAAAGGAAATTCTCGCCGAGGCATCAAATTACACGCGGAAATGGCCACGCACCCCCGCGCGGCGAGAATCCAAGCGTTGCGGAAATTCCTCAATGGTAATTCGCAATGAGAGTGGTTTCTGAAAGGCGAATGCCTTTTTTTGCGAGAGAGAGGGTTTTTACACGGATAATGGAATCGGATGGAGGTTTTTATCGTTTCCCTATATCATAACACGCGCGTAATCGAATGGAATTGGAGCCCACCCACGGACAACAAATCAGATGCCGACCTCAACGGGAGACGGTCCGCCTTTTTTTGTCCTCTCAGATTGTGATCGGAGTCGTCGCCGCTGTCAATGACGAACCCTCCCCTATGGGAGAAGGAGATAGAGAGAGGAGGAGGTGGTAGGGGACGGGAAATGAAAGAAGGAAAAGGGGAGGAGAGAAGAGGGGCAAAGGAGAAAGGGAGATGAGAGGGCAAAGGAGAGAGAGGGAAGGGGAGAGGGTAAGGAGAGGAAGAAGAGCGAGTAAAGGAAGAGGTAAGGGAGAGAGTCAATGAAGAGGGAGGGGAGAGGGAGAGAGCAAAAGAAGATAGATGGGAGAACAGAGGGAGAGGAGAGAGAAGAGGGAGAGAAGAGGGAGAGAAGAGGGAGAGAAGAGGGAGAGAAGAGGGAGAGAAGAGGGAGAGAAGAGGGAGAGAAGAGGGAGAGGGGAGGTGGAGAAAGGAGAGAGGTTAGCGTGAAAGGAGAGGAGAAAGGGAAATGAGAGAAATGGAGAAGAGGGTAGGGAGAGGAACAAAGAGAGTGTGAAGAGGAAGGGTAAGAAAAGAGGTAACAGAGAGGAAGGAGAATGAGAGGAAAAGGATGGAGTAAAAGGAGAGAAAAATAAGAGTGGTAGAGGGGAGAGAGAGAAGGAGGAGGGGGTGGAGGGAGAAGAAAATGAAAAGGAGATAGAGGGAGAAAAATAAGGCAGGGAAGGAAAGAGAGGAGACAATTAGAGGAAGAAAGAAGTGTTGAGAGAGAGAGAAGGATGAGGAAAAGAGGGAGCTAGGGAGAGGGTGTGTAGAGCAAGAATAGAGGTCGAGAGGGGCTAGGAGGGAGGGGAGGATGAGTAGGAGATATAAGAAGTGACATAGGAAGTGGAGTGGTAGAAATAAGGAAAAGAAGGAGGCGATAAAATGAGGCGAGGGGAATAAACGGAGTAAGGAGAAAAATTCGAACTGAAAGGAATTGGATAAAACGATAAAAAACATGAGCGAAAGATGGGAGAAGAAAGAAGGACCGTATTGGGGAGACATGTATTCCTGAGAGTTCCGATTCTTATCGAACAAACGGGATGGTCAACTTTAGGAATCCATTTTGTTCTTCTAATCGCCATCGAATTAACCGAAAAAAGCCCGATCACGAATCGAGATGGAATACTAATGAACGTCCGGAGGGCATTATTTCATTCGGATTTCTCAAAAAACGAGATATTTTTTAAAATTTTCTTTTTTCTTATGATACTTGTTCCTGCCCACCAAGCATAATTAATGCCGGAGAAGCATGCAAACACATTTAGATTGTAGATTTGTAGACTCGGGATATAACTTTCGTAAATAACTCACTTTAAATAATTACCTTCAGAGAAAACCTTAAAAATTATATTTACGGAAAGCGTCAAGCAGGAGGCGTGACGATAGTAGCCGAAGCTTTAACAATAAAAACTCTAATGATTGAGAATTTCTATGAAATAGCAAGGCTAGACGATCTAAGAAACCATTTATTATTTAATTAAAATAAAATCAAACAGTAACAATAAAGGTACTATTGGAACAGTAAATGTAATACTATATATTTAATGATAACAAGGGATAGCTAGCAAGCGAGGTCATCCAGGATTTATCTCGTGAACTCGTATTAGTTAACAAAAAAGTTTGTTTCTGTATGTCCTTCCGTTCATCCACATGCGTAGATGGCATCTGCTGAACCAACGAAAGCTGATCAACCTTATTTTTATGGTGTGATTGTAGTAAGAGGAACAGCGACTAGTTGGTTATCGTACCGGCTGTTCCTCCGTGTTAAATGAGGGGGCTCGGGCATGCAATCTAAAAAATTCATGAATCTTTATATGAATTTCGATTCCATCCTTTCCACACTTTATTTACAATTTTATTGTGTCGTAGATCTAGACAGTCACTCCGCATTTAAATTTTACCACCGAAATTGTAAAAGAAGTGTTGGCAGAACAACAAACGTTGCGATCGAATGCCATTTTCTGTATAAAACGTTCAGGAGTTGATTGCATGGCTGTCTCACTCCGCTCTCCATTTCCTCTATTTCTGATGCGTTCTTCGTATATGGCAAGGAGAGGGCGCGACCTCACAGGCGATAGAATCGCCGCAACACTACCGACGCAAAAGGTATATCATGTTAGCCCTAATCGAAACGCACAGAGGATACCGCAAGGATGCCGACATTGCAAAACGTCAATCACCATAAAAAAGCCGGTATTGTTGCCAACAAACTTTATCATTCATTTTGACAACGGATAAAGTGCATTGATCGTATATAAGGTGTTTTTATGCATTCCCGTAATAGATGAAATTGTGAATGAAACCTATACTTGAACCTCTTCTGTATGACTAGGCTTGGTAGGATTCGATTTAAATCGATGAATGTCGATAAAAATCGAATTTGTCAAATTTTTAAATTCGACAACTGTTGTTTTCACCAATACATTTTCTAAGAAATTATGCGTTGTTATTTTTAAATTTGGTTTGACTCACTCAAAATCAATACATTTTATTACCGAGCATTCAAAACGGAAGAAAAAATTGTTATTTGTCATAGAGAAGGCCACATTTCAGTCGGAATTCCCAACATTGCTTTTACGCCATTGTCTTAAGGACATATACCGAGGTGTCGCAGGACCTAAAGGGACAAAATTATATGATCGGTTTATTGTCTTTACCCTCCATCAGTCATTTTCACGATATGATCTACCGCCATACTCCATTTTCTAAAAAGTCGTGGGACGTCTCTTGAACCTTCTGTGCGACTAGATCTGCGGATCTCCTCCAAGATACGAAAAGAGAGGTTTTCGCAAATCGCCAGATGCTCCTATAGTATTTTCAGAAACAAACTCTTAAAATTTATGTTTGGGAGCCATATCCATAGTCCATCCTCTGAGGGAGAATTCCCATGCTAAGTTTCTCTTGAATTTCAGTCTGCGTTCGCACTCAGGACTTTTTTCTACATTCGTAGTCATTTGTTGCTAAAAAATAGGTTTTTTTCTTCAACATATTCGTATACACATTTGATTCTACATTATATTCACGTCACATTAAATTTGTTAATGAATGGTTACGATTTCGTGAATAAGGAACATAATTCAACGAGTAAAATATACTTGCTGATTCGATACGAAAAATTAGCTATTTAGAGTTAGTGGCCGAAAACAACAACAGCACATTCACGAAAATTCAGAGAATAACGAACAATCCGGCATAAAAGGAGTGTGATTTTTATATTTATATTTTAATAAAATTGATTTAGAAGGAATGGAAATTTTTGAAAAATTTCTAGATAAAACTCAATAAAGTGGAACAAAATAAACGTCGATTATTAGGGGAAATACGTGAATGTCGATTTAAGTGGGCGCTTTTAAGAAATATAAATACGTGTTATGTGACTTTCCGTGTAGGCCATTAACGAGACATTTTTTTACACGATAAGTATTGCTCTAATTGTAAGCCAAAACGAATTTTTCCCTTTTATTTTTACTCGCCACTGGTGGCACTCAGTCTTGCGGGCTTGTGTTTAGTTCACTCCTTAGAACTCGTCCTATCAAAGTATTGAATACGGACATAAAATTACCACGGAACTGCTTTATACCAGAAATGTTGATAATTCATTAGAGCAATAATATTTCCTCTAATAAATTGCTTATACTGTAGTGCCAAGAAATGGAGACATGCATAAATATAAAACTTTGTTCCAACCCGAGTTCGATTCTCGGTCATGGCAGAATTTTTCTCGTTTCCAAATTATTTCCAACCTTACAGCCTATTTCTGTCAGCATAGTGATCTTTGGATCAATTCTTCCTATCAAAGACTCAAGTAATAAAGTGCCGATATTGCGTGTTAAATATATAAATAAATATTATATACGATACCAATGTTTTAATTTCCAAACTTTAGTTCAAAGCACTTAAGTCTTTGTTTAACTATAATATGTCTGTATTTATATATATTCTCATTTGGAATATTTATGCATGAAAAGGTAATTGACATGAAAATTATCCAAACAGGACAATAGTAATTTTTTAAGTAAAATACCCAACCGCTAAAGGAAAGAAGTCAAACATGATCAATCACGAACGTGATACATTGAATATAAGTGTTCACAGCGGCCCCTACGATCTATATGTTTCAGAATTCGCTCGGCTACAATCCGCAAGTATGTTGGAAAGGTCACCTTCCATATTAACAGTACGGGTTTGACTGCAAGAGTGTTTATTTTATCTCATCGATATAAACGGTAAAATTAAGTTAACAAAGATATGCTATCGAAGAGAGTTGTTAGACAAGATGCCTCCGAAGCCACTATTCGCAACATTGCCGAGTTGGATTAATCATTTATTTTAATTTAAAAGAATTCAACGCGACTCAGCGTCTTGCTCGAATATCGCAGCGCTACGCATTTTGCGAAAGTCTGGTCATTCATTTACTTTTCCTTTATTTTTCGAAGGATATGAGTAAAAGCCTTTTATTCATGTTCTGTTTATTTCCAAAGAGAAACTTTCTTCTAGATCAGTGGTGGAGAATCTACGGCTCGCGGTAGGCATGCGGTCCACGAGAGCATTTTGTGCGGCTCGCAAAGATGTGACGAAAAAGAGATCCGTAAAATTTACCATAACAATTCATATTTTAAATTATAATAATAAAAAAGCATTAAATTGGAATTGAAATCTTAAAAACCTCGTTTAGAACTGATTTTCACTTACATGATACCTCTAGGTAACTTCCAATTTAAACTCTAATCCAGCATAAGCATTGGCAACTTCCCGAAGGATTCACTACCATCATGCAGCTCGCTGAGCAGAAAAGGTTCCCACTAGATGGATTATTCTTTCCAAAAATTATCCCCTATTCGTAGAAATAAATTATATAGGATATAAGATATATACTTACTTTAAGTGCGAACTGAAATATTTTTCCTTGCAATCATTATACATTAAATTTGGTCCAAAGAAATTTTTATATAAGTATTTATAATAGGAAGATGATTACTAAAAGTTTTAAACTTGGAATGAAGCGTTTTTATTAGGAACCTCTCCGTATCTAATCCAAAATTAAAGCAATATTTTCAGCATCTCAAGTAGACGCATCAAAGAATTATACTCGTAGAATACATAGCAATAACCTTTGAATAACCTTCCGAGTTCGTACATTAATACCCCAAGTGCTTCTGCCGCTAACTTCCAAAGATTTTCGCGCACCGTCGGATATACTCTCTTCCACGTTTCAGCGTCAAAAGCGGACAACTTTATTGTCTCGTCCTCATCTTCAAAGATACTATCGGAATAAGTACACGTTGGAGCAAAACACCTCTGCAGGTTCATGGGAAAAGAAATTACTTTTCGCGAGATGCAGGAGTGTGAGAAGGGAGAATGATTTTTACCGTTTTTTCAAAGGAGATGGAGCTTGGCTTTCGTGTTAATACGATCATATTTACGGAGCGTTTATAGTCCATATTTCTAAATAACGAACGCTCTTTGGGTCGTAGGAGAGGTAAATTGCTCAAAGAGGGCGAAATCACGCTGCTCTTGTTGGTCTAATAGGTGGGTGGGAGAGGAGGGGCGTTAATAGCCGATCGGGGAGGAGAATGACCTGACTAAAAGAGTAAGTAACAGGGTCCTATCATATAAAAATCTTACATCGGCGCTGTCATGATTGTCCATACTTATAGGCATTTGCTCGTCATATTAAGTCCCAAGTTATTTTTTCGTGATATATCTGAAACGTCCCTCAACTCGAGGTTAACCCCGTTTGAAGTAAACCACCTTCAATCTTTTCTTTTGAATGACTTTTAAGAGCAAAATATCATTTTAAAACGAGAAGCAAAAAGATGTGAATTAAATGAACTTCAACACATTAAATATAAATATGTGCGAAATGAGATAGGGCATTTTAAAAAGGAATTTTACGAGAAATAAACTTTTAATTCTGGTATAAATTTTAAAATAGCAATTCAAATATCAAAGAGATAAAATAAATCAAGAGACTAAATTATCCAAACAAAAACTATTTTGGCAAAATAAAATAAAGCATGCATTGGGAAAAAATGAACCATACAATGGAGACAATTGCATTTTGCAATGTTTTCCAATTTAAAAACATCCGAATTCGAATATCAGACGTCTCAGTTTTTAGGAAGAAAAAGATTTCAGTGTGAAGATCTCTAATAGATTATAATCAAAAAAGCATTCTTTTGCATACAATATTAATTTGGTGTTCTTTGTTTTGTTGCTGCCCCCGTATTTTAAACGCATGAGGAATTTTAATACTGGAATATAAAATACGCTTGTATTTCAAATCCCCGTACAAGAGAGGGACTCAGATATTCGATCAAATATTAAATAACAAACAAAGTGCGCGATAAATCCAAATTAAACGGATACAAGCATAAACTGGACGGTACTGACTTAAACTCTGCGGCGTCCCATGTTAATCCTACCGCCCAAAGAAGCGTTAGCCGCGAAAAAATTAATACATCAGAGCTTCGAGACGAAGAAGGAAGGAAACAACATCCCACAAAAGAGAAACGTGAATAAAAATATAAGGATAGAAAATGAACAAGTTAGTATGATAATAGTTTTACGCAAACATAAATCAATCGGATTAAAACGAGACAAAACGTTACGCTTACGATTTCGAGATATCACATAAAAAGACATTTGGTCTGATGACGAGCAACAGAGAAGAGTAAAAAGTAAGCGTGGTACACGAGCTTCTAAGTGGAATATGGGAGAATGCGTGAAAACAGAGAAAATTGCGCCGCACAAAAAGATGATATATGTATTTTCCTATATCGATCAATTGAGGAGGAACAGGAATAGGAGGAAATTCAACCGCGAAATAAAGTTATTAAGCGAGAAATTTCAATTGCTTTTGAGAAGGATTAATGAAAACGTTGGGCAGATGGTAGCCGACAGCACGTTAGCTATAGTTCACAGAAATTACTGTGTATCCAAACTGCTGACCACCTGGTGTCCTAAAAGTTTCTTGGAATAGAGAAAAAATATAATGTGCATCCTAGGGCGGGGGACGTTACACGAATTAACGGCCTCTGAGCTGAAAGAGCAATAGAATGGCAGAAATCGGTTTCTTAAATAAAGGATCTCTTTTTTCTCGAAAGCAGGTGTCGATTTTTATGTTGGTTAAGGAAGCGCTACGGCAGAAGGAAGTTGACGAAATTACTTGTATTGAAATTTATTTGTTATTAACCTCCACTGAAATCCCTCTTGCTGAATCATTCCGCTAACAGATTTACAATAGTTTTGCATCGTCTTTGCAAGGTATTTCCAATAATTACGCAAAAATAATGTCATAAAGCGAAGACCTGAAGTGTATGCGAGAAAATTCAAACTTAATTAAAAGACTCGATACTCTTGGAAACAAAAATAACCATAACAAACATTTTCCGAAATAAAGTTCGCAAAAATGATACCTGTTACCCTGGTATACATCGGCTGGAAAGCACGCAACGGCGAAATATTAATTCAATGACAGTAGCAGTTGATAACTTCCTCATGACTCTACAGCGCCCTCCTTCTCGACGTACTTGCGCCATAGCCACTGTTTTCACTTCTTCCTTCGAGTTGAACTCAAATGGAAAGGTTTCGACCTATTTGTTTCTCAAGCATAATGGAATTGCGAAGATTTCAAAATAATTCTATAATATCCTATAATATATATATATATATATATGTTTGCATATACATTCTTTCCTCTCTTGCTATTCACGGAATTGCAGAAACTTCGATTTTCGTTTTTACCTCGAATATAAAACTCGTTATGAGATGTAACATCCCTTCTCCTCCTCCCGCCTGCCCTTTATGTGACCCCATCGGCCATCTATCTACCTTGCAGTCACGAAACGCTAGATCCCACTCTTCCCATCGTCTCATTACTTTTCCTCTTTTACACGCAGTGCTCCCTCTTCTCTCTCTCTCTCTCACCCTCTCCTTTCTGACTTCGCCTCCCTCCAAACTCTTTTCTCCTATTTATTACGCTTCTTACTCCCATCCCTCCGCATCGCTTCCTCCCCCTCCTCCCTCCCCCTCCTCCCTCCCTCTATATCGTTGCTTTCCTCTCTTCGTCTATTCCAATTTTTCTCATTTACTCGCACAATTTTCTCCTTACCTTATCCTCTTTTATCATCTCTATCTTTCCATTCCTCGCCTCATTCGTTCGTCTCTTCTTGTTCCTCTTGAAACCGTTTAACTCTGTCCATTCTTCCCCTACTCCTCCCACTTTCTCCGCTAACCCTTCAATTATCCCCTTTGAACTTTGTCCTTGCGTCCGAAAGAGCGCTTTATAAGTCTGTAGATGTGAATTAGATGTGGGCGTGGTTTTCAACGGAATAAATAACAGCTGTGTTGCTATTAGTTTTCTTTCTACCTCTATCTCTCTCTAACCTTTTAAGATCTAATTATGGCATTTAACACATTTATCTTCGGTTATCTAAGCATGGGTTATCTTCATCTCGATCACTGCCTATGCTACTCTTGTCAAAAGAAACAGTTCCATTAATAGTTTTTATAATTTTATTAGTATAGATAAAATCTATGGCAAATATTGCCTTTAAAAATAGTTTATGAATTTTATTTTGGGATAAAACATTATTACATAAGATCTGATAACAGAAAATAAATTAATAGTTGAAAAATAAGGAAACAGTCAACAAAGCAAATAAGAAAAATAGCGAAACGTTCTCGTTAGATGATATAAGTTAAGGAGTTACATAGCGTCTAGGTATCGATGATTACTGACTGCAATGGAATGAATGTCAGCCCATATTAAACCAGGATAATTTTTCCCGTTTAAGTCGGAGATATTACGTTTTCTATAAATTATCAGGAAAATGCTAATGGGCTAATATGAAACATTTAATGGGCTAATATGAAACATTTTACGAATTTAGGCGTCGCAAAAATAATTATCGGGAACATTCAACAAATAGAATTACCGATTGCTTTAGCATACATAGAAATCTAGCCCTACCTCATGTATCAGATAGTATCATACGTGAAATTTTAAATCTTCTGGCATTAAAAGTTTCGTTCCGAGGTTTTTAATTTTCCAAAAAGTATTTAAAATATCCTAATCGAGAATTTTTAATGATGGGAAAGTTATGTAAGATATCTATTGAGAAAAATATATAAAACAAACATGTCTGAATAAACTCGGACAGAAAACAAAAAGAAGTAACAAGCATTTTATCTGAAATAAAGCGCAAGAACTATAATTTTTCATTTCCGCGGAAATTAAAAGTGAGAAATTTAAAACAGAATAACAAATTTTCAGCCACTCCGAATTCAGTTAAGGGATACTCACTCAAGTGGCAGAAAAAAGCCGCTAAAAGAACAGTTCAGGTTAAACACATGTTTAATAACGCTGATATTAAAAAACAAAATTAGAGAAACGTTGAAAAACATTGTATTTAAAAAATAGTGGGCATATCGCTTCTCCATTCCGTCATCCGTCTTATATAGGTACTATATCTACACTTGTATGTCAATAGATAAGTATTTAAGTAGCAACACTCTTTTTCACAATTCCTCGTTATAGCGGACAATGAGATGCAATCACGGAGAATCCTCCTTCAAATTAGCACTTTCCGCAATAACAGCATAGCTGGGTATTAAACGAAGCAAATTTTGTATCTGATATTGATTCCGCGCGTGCATCATATCTAAAGGACGTTATAATAGTTTCCGATAGGAAATTGTTTAATACGCTGCAACGGCGAGGTTTTATTGAGTCCTTTTTCAGCTCGGCCTTTATTGCATAAATAGAGATAAACCACACAGGCAAAAAGAATTGATTTTTTCCCCTTAGAAAACACCACAAAAGTGGAATAAGAGGCCGTACTGAAGGGGTCGGAGGAAAAACCTTGGCGGGGAACCTGTTCCACAACAGCAATTACCTCTCACTCCCTCCCTCTCGTGATTCCGAATGGCTTCTCCGCCCCCACCGCGCTCAACGTAATTGCCGAGCGATCCTCAAAAAGCCCTTCCCATGATCCTCTTCTCCCATCTCTCAACCCTTTGGTGGAGGCACCCATCGCTATATCCTCACCTCTCTCCACCCACCCGCCTGCATCACACACCGCCTAATTCTCATTCATTTGTGGAAGGCAAACGA
The DNA here is from genome assembly GCA_028673005.1 of Tanypteryx hageni. Taxonomy (NCBI): domain Eukaryota; kingdom Metazoa; phylum Arthropoda; class Insecta; order Odonata; family Petaluridae; genus Tanypteryx; species Tanypteryx hageni. Next base: position 100,736,176 of record CM054116.1, read on the forward strand.
GCGAAAGAATCTTTACGTGAATCCTCATCCACATTTCTCCTCCCGCCCACGCACGATCCCTCTTCCTTGCCTCCCACGCCACTCCCGCGAGATTGCCCATTTCACCCCGAAGTCCTCCCACTCCCATACTCCCCACCGCCTCCTCTCCCACCCCATTCGACCCCTCTCCCGATCCTCCCACCCATCTTCCACCGACGACCACTAAAAACATCCACGCGAGGAATTTTTCAAGGGGGAAAAACTTGTATCTTATTTAGTGTCCGATTCCTTAAGGCTCCGTCATTTTTTTTCTAGAACTGATGGATTAATAAAGTCCCGCCAATTTTAAAGAGTTTATTTTTTTTCGGGGACAAGTGTTAAAACGTCCGCGCTGGGTATAATATAGAATCATTGCCGGACACGTCCGTTATGAGGGGGATGGGGTGGGAAGAGAACGAGTTATGCAAATGGTCAGTGGTATATCTTCCGCAATTTTCGCTTCCCGGGAGAAAATGAAACAAGCGCGATATATTTTTTTTTCACGCGACCACCTCATTTTCGGGCAAAATGGATTCGGTTTGGCGCAATGCCTATTCCTTTTTCCAGCGGATGCGGCGAGGAGTCGTCTTTCCCACGCACAACCTCTCATTCTCAATGGGGGAGGAGGAGGGAACAAAAAAAGTTCCCCTTTTAACCTCGTCGAAAACAAATTTTCCAGAGGGACGTGCGAGATATTTCAAAAGATGACCTAAGGCCCTGGAAATAAGGTTTTTCATTCGCATTTCTACTCCCGACTCTTCTTTCAAACACTTTCCATTACCTACTCCGCGAGCACGTTCCTTCCATTCCAACCTCTCAATCAACATCCTTCTCGCACTCTCTATCTTCTCTAACCCTCAAGAGTAAAACTCCTCCCTCCGATCATCGCCGTTATTCTCCCTTCTTCAACCACCTTCTTCACCCGAAGGACCAACACTTCAACTCGGCCATGCTTTCATAAAACTGACTTCGGATCTTCTCCAACGACCCTTTTCCTCCAACTTCACCAGGATCTCCGCCCCGCGATACCCGTTCTCCATTTTCTCCTTTCTTTTCTCTCTTTTTTATCGTCATCCTTTCTCTTCGGCATCTCTCTCCATCACCACTCCACCTCCCTCTCCGCCACACCCTCTCTAACAATCCCCACTCCTTTCTTTACGCTCAACCCCTGACCCTCTTCACTACTCTCTCTCCCCACTCGTTCACGCCTACCTTCCTTCTCCCTTCGGGGCATACGCGAACACTTTCGATATAGTTTGCGTAACGTTCAGGGGGGCATTAGCGGAAATAATAAATGTTTTTGCATGCCAAGAACGAACCTACGGCGTTGGAATCAATTACATTGCAAAAAATGAGCAGCGGCGAACATGTATTGACGGGAATTCATATGGTGGGGATAACCGACCTTTCACGTTTTGAAGGACTAATGGGAGAAGTTTTGATGATCGGTGGACGTCGTATTAGTCCATGCGTAGGAATGTAATGGAGAGACGAAAAACAAAACGGGATATAATCCTCAAACTACAAAATTATGCTTTAAAGATTGCTTGCGGAGTGCTCTCATAAATTAGGACTTTTAGGTCGTGAATGTATAAATAGTTTTGCAGCCATCTAAAAACTTTACCGCGGGCATCTTGGTGCCCGCGAGGGCAATACGGCGACAACTCTTCTTTTATTTAGGTTGTGATCTTTCTCGTGTATTTTATTAAATACTGAAAGATTTTTAATCCAATCAAACAAATTTGTCGCATCTTAAAATAATAACAAACCATGAGCAAATGATGTTTTTCACTCAAAGGTCAGAATTTCATATTTATCAATACTGCACGTACTAAAAATGTAATGAACCACAAAATCAAATTTATTTTTAAGGCACTGGCATGCTTTACAAAATTTTAAACCTTTTTGACCCTGGTAATCACAATTGTGTACATGAAATTTATTTGAAGTTATAAAGATTTTGATGATATTGAACTTTTGTGACCTGATGTACACGCTTGTGTCCATGGGATGAGCTAGAGTGAAACACTCCTAGCAGCGGAATCGATAAATAGATCATGTAGATTAATGATGTCCATAAATCTCTAAATTGGTCTGAAAAAGTCAGGGTCGAAAGGGTAACAAATGTTGGTGTTTTCCCTTACCTTTGCTCTCCTTCGTCTCCTTCGCATCACCGCTCCCTTCTTCCTCTTTCAGCGCATCCTCAGCCACCGTCGCCTCCAGCACCCTCTTCACCGCCTTCCACTCCTTCTGCCTGCAGAAGTAGTCATCCCGTACGCGGTAATGGGCAAGGAACTCCTCCTGAAGACGCAGGATTTCCAGGATCCGTCTCCTGCCCTCTGCGTGGCCGCACATGTATCCGTGTCCTCCGGAGCCCGTGAGTTCGCTGATTCGGGACGAAAGCGTTTCCAGCGTCACCCGCCCCGCGTCGAGAGTGGCGCCGCCGTCGCCTCCGTCGGCTTTCGAGGACGCCGTATCTTTGGCATCATTTCCTCCCTCTAAGCGTATTCCCTTAATCTTCTCCAACGCTAAAAGTGTATTTTTCCGGCGCCTCAAGATTTCGGCCGCAATTTTCGATTTCAGATCGAACTTTTTTCGTGCCATCCGCCTTTGGACGTTGACCGCATCGCAGACTTTATTTACTCGATGGTTCTCTTTCTTTTCGTTGATTTTTATGAGATTTTTCGAACGATTAATTTCGGAATTCTCACTCGGAAACCCAGACTTCCTCGGCCTATTGGAGTTCGCAGAATGAAAGCCATTTGGGAGTTCTGCTCGGCCGGTTTCTCCGCAAACGAATGCGTCTCCGAATAAATCTCGCGTATCGGCGGATTTTGCCGAAATGTCCGAGCGGCGCCCTTCCTCCGCCCCGGAAGGAACGCAGTTCCCGCTGCGGGAGGACGGGAGGGGAGAGGACAGACCCCCGCCCCCGCTCCTCCCCGAGGATTCTACGAAAGGGGTCCCCGCCTCGCCATCGATACTCGCGTCAAATTCCTCAATACCTATCGGCATTCGGCGATCTAAAGCCTCGGCCGGCTGCCCCCTTCCCTCCGACGCCCCCGCACCTGCCCTCCCGGATCCCTCCTTCCCGAACCATTCCATGGTTCCCGTTATCCCCATTCGCGAAATTTCGACCCCCCCCGCTTTGCCCGCCGCCTCCTCAGACGCCTTCCCCGGCTCCTTGTCCGGTCGACTTTTACCACTCGGAACCGCCGCGTCTACCTTTGGCCTACCCAGCCCTCCCTGCATCCCCAGTCTCGACCCCGAGGGTTTCCCGATCCCCACCAGACCGTTGCCCCGTGAAATCGACCTTCCGGCAAACCTACCGAAGCAGACCATGAGGCCTCCGTTTATCTTCCCCCGGGGCCGCTGCCTCCCCGGCATGCCTCCTCCGCCCCTTCCCTCAGCCTTCCAACGCACTCCATCATCTTTTCTCCTTTCGATACCCTCCCCATCGCTGTCTCCCGACACCGTCGCCTCCTTCCCTTCGGTCGCATTCCTCGGCCAGCCGTTGAAGTCTCCGATCTCGACGCGCGCGGCCTTCCTACCGCTCGTCGCCTTTTCGCGTACATCGATCCCTTCCAGGGCGCCTTCGACTTCGTCCCGAGATGACGCGCATCCGTCACCTCTTCTTTGTTCTTTCGGGTCGGGGTGAAGACAGCGCAACTCCGCGTCCAAAGTTTGCGACTTCATGAGCCACTCTTCCACTCTTCTCCCTCCTTCCCACCAGTCCAGAGCGCGTTCCATCCTCGGCGTGTCGTTTCTTCCGCCCACCTCCTCTCCTCCTTCCTCTTTTTTCTCGCCCTCCGGTTCCTCCCGCTCCTCCCTCCGCCGGCACCCTCTCCACGCGCCTTCGGCTCCCAAGGGGGTCGCGTCGCCGTCCCTTTCATCCCACCCGTGGCCGCTCCTTCCTCTTTCTGCTCCTGCCTCTCGACCACATCGCCTTGTGCTTGCCCTTCCTGCTGCTCCCTCGCACCCTCGCCTTGCCGCGAGGCCCCTTGCAGTTCCTACCTCGTACGTTTCGTCTGCTAGAAGGATGAGGCCCGAAGACATCTCTCATGCTGGATTTGGATCTGCTGTCGACGCTCGCTTTCTCACGCCTATGCCCTCCCGCCCTTATATTTTTTTACACCCAAATTACAGTCTACCTACGCTGGATGGTCTCGCGCCTACTTCTTTCATTATGTTTCTCGGGCGCGGAGAGAAACTCGTCCGAAACCGTCGGCCTGGATTATCGGTTAGTTCATAAAATAACCAACTGCTACGGCACTTTGGTTTAATTACTTTACTCGCAGAATAAATAAATTTTTGGTCTTAAAGGTTTTGTAGTGAAGCTGATGACGTGTTTCAAAATTATAACTTCTAACTTCCTTATTATGGTCATTTTATGAAATTTTTATAGAGCAAACAACATTTTATGGATAAAATTAATGGCTAATATAATATATGTAACTGTTAAATCTTTTTTCAGAAATTCAACTTTACATGCCCATCTGGATACAATAAATTAGACTAGAAATCAGTATCTTACTATGGAAGGTATCATTTTGTGTAAAATTGAACTCCCTTAGATCTGCTTGCTGCAGCATTAAACTAAATTGATAATTTCTAGTTGATCTGAGAGATCACTAATTAAAGACCGTTGGAACTAAACATTATTAAATAATTAAGAGTAGCAAATACCTAACCTCTATGTTAAGTTATAAATATTTTTCGAGTAATAATTACAACAACAAACTATAAAAAATAATTATACACTTGAAAATAGTCGTCTCACGTTTCTGGTTATTAATTCTCTCGAATACGTTGCAGAAATCGAAAAGTTTACTAAGATAAATAAACCTTTCCAATAGAGAATTATGAAACATCTACTACATGACATCGCATTAGAGATTTCTTTTGTCAGGAATCAAACAGTTTACTTTTGAAAGACGGCCAAACGAGTCGAGAGGAGCCTTTCCCAGCTCAATGTTTTTTTTCTCTCGTGGGACTCGTTTCTTTTTGAGAGGTCTCTCTTCTACATCCTTCGCCTCGAAACGTTTCACCCATAACCTACCACTCGGCCACGAGGAGAAACCGTATTGGCCACCCTCTCTGTGGATGATGAGGAGAGATAGAGAGAGATAAAAGCGAGACAGGTGAGGTAACGAAATTGATGGAGACGGAAACGGGATCGCCGGGATTTTTAAAACCCAACGACGACTCGAGTCCACGTCTTCTCTCGGCTCGCTCCCTCTTCCTCTCCTTTCCGCGAAATTAAAAGTTACGCGAAAACGTTGCGCATGCGATCCTCTCTTGTTATATTACCCGTTTTCTCTTTCGACACGGGATACTCAAAAAAAAGACCTATTTCTCGCGCTGCATCGTCTTCCATCTGGTCCACCTCTTCCCTCGCATCCGACCCCACCCCTCGTTCGGCGATTCTTTCTCCCCTCCCCCACTTCTTCACATCCTCGTTTCCTTCCCCTTCTTCCCGCCCACGCAACCTGCTCCCTTTTCTCCTTTTTATTCCGTAAAAAAATACAACTTTCGCCTCGTACTTTCAGGCGCTTCTAATTAATTTTCGCTCTAACGACCGCCTTGCGATCTTGCGGGACAATCGGAGCAATTTACCACCTATTCGCACGCACGCCCCATTTCCACATCGATTGCGTCCGACGTCTTCGTTCACATCGTTCCGAATCTGTAAAGCCGTCCGTTAGCCCATTTAACCACGAGATGGCGCCTCGTTTCGCTCGGACGCTTTCGGAGCGCTAATATGGACCTGTGTGGGATGTTTAAATGTGACGCGTTAATAATGAAGCGGGGTTTGCCTGACGTTTTTGCTTTCGTTTCTCAGTGATTCATCTTTTGCTGAGGCTTGGATTTTTGGACCCAGGCCTCGGAAATCTTCTGTTGAAACAATATTCTATTGTGGTCGATGCGGTATTGAAAAACGCAAATTAAAAGTTCCAGCAACATAAACTCAATTTTGGTGATTTGATACTGTTTCTCCCCAACGCCTATATTTATTTTAGGCCACGAGACGATAAATTTTCATTTAGTTTTATTAGATGTAGCAGGCTGTTGGCAGTGAACAATCTGTAAAAAAATTACATGAAGTTATATATTGCTTTGCGATTATTAAAAAATACTATTAAGTTTTCGATAGATTATTAAATTGAAAATATATCGTTTAAATATACAAATCAGTGCGAAGAATTTTATAAAATAAAAAATGTATTAGAATTTATTTTAATTTGTTTTTTAATGAAATCTGAAAATGAAAAAATGAAAGTTTAGATTAAAATGTTTATATAATCATATATACATATTGCTAGAGTACAAAAACCAATAGAGATGTAGATACATTATTTATGGGTGAAATACACATTTCACGTTTAGCTCCAAAGAATTTATTTTTTCTGAAAATAAAATAAAAAGAGATGAAAAATTGAGCAATGACAGAGACTGAAAGCGAGAGGGGTGAAATAAAAAATTACGAGACAATGAAAATTTCTGAGAAAGAAACTATAAATTCCTTTGCTCCTCAGGTTAAAAAAATTACATGTTGTAGAGTCGGGATATGCGCTAGGCGAGCGAGGCACCCGCCTTGGACAGCACGCTAAGGGGCACAACAAATGATATTTTGAACTTTTATGTGTAATCTCTTATATTATAAAACATTTTATTTTACTTCAACATTGTAAATAAACTGCTGTTTTGAGAGGTAAAATTGTGTACTGCATACTTTCAACAGGAGGCGTAATATTTAAACCTTGCCAGGGCTCAAAAATACCTTTTGCGGATTAAAACATTAAATGACAGATTCTTTAAAATATTAATTGATTCGGCACATTGATGCTGATAATAAATATAAAGTAACAACGTACATAACGACAGTTTCTCCTTACAAGGTAAATATGACGGAAAAGAATATCGTCAAGAGCATAAAATATCGAAAAAGAGAAGGGCAGATGTTTCCATGGTAAGTCTTCAGCTTTTAAGAGCGCTTTTCAAACCACTCATTGATAATTTTCTCGAATAAAGTTTCCAATCGAACAGACTGGATTCGTAGAAATGGCTATCTCAACACTCGGCTGCAATTGAAAAATACCCCATGAAGCGACGTTTCAATGCTTCCGTCATTATTTCCATCGGATTTTCAAATCCTACATTTGTTGCCGAGTTTAGATTTTTAGTGGATTACGTCGCTATACTTCTCATCCGTAATCGGATTCAAATAATAAAGGAATCAATAGCTTTTTGGCAATCTTCTTCATTTGTGGGCGACGCTTTTTGAAAGGCACCGTGTAAATTTCACACCCTATTACTGAGGGAGGCGTAGGAAATGGAGTTTTTCCCGTGAGAGTAATACATCCGAAATTCCTCCCCCTAGCCTCTTGGGGGACACCGAGAAATTTTTGGTGCGTGGACAAACGTCTCGTGTCGCCGGAGCGAAATCCATCGCGCATGCGTACTCATCACTTTGCCCGAGACGGGACTCCAGAGCGTCACTCAAAAGCGCCATCTGCCGTCTTCTTCCGGAAGTCGCACCTTTTTACTGCGGGGAAGGCCTCGTTCTTAAGCCATCTCCTGTATCACGCGAGCGGAAACGATAAGACTTCTGGAAGCGATACGTCATGTTGACGTTTTATGATGTCTCCGCTCTCTAAGACGATTAGGGATATCAAGGCACATTTCTTCAAGGATCTAGAAACGAGCCGGAGGGTTTACACTGCCGATCTCGAAAACGGCCGATTTATATAATCTGATACGAAAAACTAACATCAAATTCCGTAGTTTTAATTTGGCAACTGAAGTATAACAACTCCAGCGCAGCTAGTTTATTCCAGCATCTCTCTTCTGTCTTCGTAAAATCCACGCTTAAAAATTATTTCAGAAAGTTGAATTTCCATCTAAAAGAATACCGAGTGTTTTCTTATTTATACAGAAGATGTACGCAAACACGTAAGGGTAAGAAAGAAAACCGCGAATTCGCTAATGATAAAAGATAAAAAACATTTTATAATTTTTACTATCATTATATATCGACGTTTCTTACAAAGGAGGAGATAACATATAACATATAGGAGGATACTAATGTTTAGACACTTCCAGATGAGCTAGAGATTCGAAATTTTTTTCTTAGGTAGGATTTTGTGCAAAAGCAACTAGAAAAAACGAAAATCATGAAAAAGTGCAACAATGCGGCCGCTAAAAATTCGCAATTGTTTAAACAAATTCTCAAGGTTTATGTATTTTCGCATGTGCTACGGTGTTGAATTTTTTTAATAAGTAGAATTCGTACGAAAACGAAATAGGGATTATACAAATTTTGATATTTTAATTTGTTTGGCAGTTAAAAATTCTTAAAGTTTAAACAAATAGATAACTCTTTAGACATTACGGGTTGAGCTAGGAAGCTGAAATTATCAGGTTATGTACAGAGTAGTGCATTTGCACAAATAAACATTTGAATCTCTCCATAAACATATTGCGGCGGCCGTTAAAAATGTTTAAAATTTAAACAATTGGAAATATATTATTTCACTTCTAGAAGGACTACAACTTTAAAATTTGGCAGAAATGTGTAGCATTAGTACCCCAAAATGGAGAAAGTATAAAATTCTTAAAATTGCAAAGGGATTGGGATTGTTTTAATCCATTATTTTTACATTAGGGGAAAACTAAAATCGCTCCGGCGGTGAAACATTTAGGATTAAAAAAATATTTGTAATGATGAAATATGAAAAATGAATGTTTTTTATGTTGAGATGATATGCTTGCAGAATGCAAGCACCAACTACTAGTAAATTAAAAAACTAGATGATTGTATTTTTTAAAACAGTTTCTTTTAGTCTAAATTTTTGGCAGAATGATAAATTAGCACATTTTTCTCGGCTTTAAGTGAATAATAATATTTTTACGGAATTCCATTAAAAATTTTACGTTTATGACAGAAACTTAGCGGATATAAAGTAGGTAATGCAGTATAAGGAGAGCGTACGAGTATGTGGTACTTTAGAGGGAAAGTCGATTTAGTTAATTATTAAGCCAATCAGTAAAGAAAAGAGCTCGGTTCGAACGTAGCAAGTGGTACCAACGTTTGAGCGCTTCTATGTTACGTATGAGGCGCTCGAAATAAGCGGCTTTTGTGACGTTGTCCAGGTATTAGAGAATAAATCAATAATAATTAGAAAGATAAGGTTATACGTGTTAACGTCCGTCTTATGGCCGGCGATACGTCGAAGAGATAGTGGAGCGGCCAATACAAATGAGCTAGGTTGAGAATCGACGGATGAAGTTAAGAACACTCCAATTCATCGCGTGCAATGTCTGCTGTAATTAAAGCATCAGGTTATGTAGGTCAATGCGATTTTCACGCTGTGATACGGGAAGTGCCGAGTCGAATGTTAAAAACACAAAACAACTTCGCAAGTATTTCGAAAGGCAATCAGTGCTCGCTGACGTCGAACAGTATTATTAGCTTCTGCAAGGTTCCAAAGTTCAATCGCAAGCTTTTAAGGTCTCTAAAACTCCCAAATGCGGGTGAAGAAACGAATTTCATTAATATGGACACGAATCTATGTTGAAACGTAAACTTTATCCGAAAAGGGGCAAAAAAAGCAGCAAAAACAATTTTAAATATTTGATAACTGATAATTTTGATGTCTGCAATCGCTATAGAAAGATTGATAAAGGTGAAATACTCCTTTAGCCAAACAATTAATTGTAATTAATTGTTTGGCTAAAGGAGTATTTCACCTTTATTAATCTTAGCCAAAGTTATTGAGCTACTATCAATTATAGAAAGATTGAGCAAACCATGTGCGCATTTCGTATACAAAGCAGCAGTCTTCGGTGAAGATTAACCAATAGATGACGCTAAAACATACTTATTATTTTAAATAGATCAATCGCCTTAATTAGATTTAATTTTCTCAATCTTTTTTAAATATACCTAAAACCGATAATTACGAGAGAAAAGGTGAGAGAGGATTCGAGCACGTATAATATGCGACGATAGTAGTTTCGAAGCCGAGAAGTTTAGCAGTGTTTTAGTTACGCTGTGCATCTACCGATGGCTGAAAGTGCGACGACGCCTGTGAGTCATGTTCGTCGTAAACCTCTTGGACGACATCCACAAAAAATACGTAAGAATGAATCACAGAGCTTTTCAAAGATGTTTGAATGGTCTTCAAAGGTTCAGAAACGGGCAAACATCCGTCTGAGACGACGCGTGCTCCGAAGGTCCAATAACGACACGCCTTCTTTTAGATATCCCGCGTCCGTGCCTTGATTCGCAAAAATAGACGATCGGCGACCTGATAGGTGGCTCATGGCTTTGGAATTCCAAACGGCACGTGACAGAGAATCCTTATCATCGACACGAGTCTCGGTCAAGTTTCATCCCCATGTCAACGTTGAGGAGCAGAAGGAAGGAACTTCGACTGTATTCGTCTCGAGACCTTAAAACGCCAATGTGCCACAAAATCAACCAGGTTTGAATCTTTTCTCCACTCTTTCAATCTCGAAATAGGTGACGAGGAGAACACAATTTCGGGAAATTTTCAAGATGTTTGCGGAAAGTGCCCGAGAGCTTTAAGTTATGAAAGGAGGAGAGTTTCCAAGATTCTCCCAAGACAGGAAAGAAATCGGACTATTAGGGTGGAAGAAGACAATCAACAAAACAATTGACTGTCGCAGTGGTTCTTTTTCGAAATATTAAATCTCTGAAGTATCTCATCGGTCCGCATTTATACGCAATAGAATCCCAAATTTATCAACGGAGCGCAGACCAAGAGGAGAGCAAAAGAATATTTAGTCGAGCGTAAATTTTGGAACCACGGTAGGAATTTTTTTACCAAAGAAAGCAATATACGGAATAGGATTTTCGCCGGATTAATATTGTCTTAAAAGCGAAAAACGTTAAAATTTCATACGCATATACGTACGAAGAGAAATCGTTATAAAAGATTTCTAAAGAAAGAAATAGTAAATAATTAGCAAGGAAGCTATGATTACTATAAAGAAAATTTTTTGAAAGGGTGGAGGCATCGCTGTTTCACTTGAAATAAGTACATAAATTAACATCTTACTAAAAAATACCATTAGGCTGAGTAAGTGTTACTGGATATGTCCCTGCATAGCGGGAATCATCTCCGCTATAAATCACCGCTAAATATACGATACTTTTTATCAGCATTAATAGTAAAATTAGTCCTTTCTAAACTATCTATCGTAGTAATGTTCTGCTGATGCTTTTATAAATGAAACCCGTTTTTTGTCTTTCATTCCATAAAATTAACAGCAATTACAGCATTACCTTACCAATGCTTAATCACAAAGTACGAAATATGCTTTAAAATACATTAAAAATTCAATGGCACATAAAGACTTGCGTCGTTAAGAGTTCTGTTATAAATTCGCTATTAAAAGTAATAAATGTAAAGTTTTTTGAAGGTTTTACTGTTCTACGCCTCATCCATGGCTTAGAAAACTCGCATATCTCATTTTGATCATATTTTCTTAAAAATATGTGAATCAGTAAATTTAAATACATCTATCGTAATCTGCTGCACAGTTTATGGCGACTCATGGTGACGCTGAGAACGTCAAGATCACGCAGATATGCGGCGAGAATTTACGCTGCATTTGTGTTCATGTTATTCTTACCGTTGGAGTTCAGTTCACAAGAACAGCTAAAATTTAACAAATTTTAATAAACCTCAATGTATATGTTTAACGTCATATTCATACGACTGTTAAACGTAGGAACTTTTGATATATGAACTGAAACTAAAGTAATTTCGGGGCTAACCGTTAGTTGCCGTATTTCGAACGAATTTCCATGAGTGCATGGTCGTTCGAAACAGACCCATCTATCGGCCATTAAAAAAACCATAAAGCGAAAATCATTTTGGAATGGATTAATTTTCTCTAACCCGGTACCAGTATATGTACTTTTTTGTCATTCCAAAATTTATTTTTTCTGTGACTGGCAGTTATAAGACCGTCGTAAGATGGCTCGCTCATATAACGTTGTGCACAGGGGGGCTACAACAACCGAGAAAAAACTTCCACGAACGGGGTTTTAGAAACTAACATACTATTATTAATCTTAAATCTCTTCAATGCTCAGGTTTCATAGACTGGCTCAAAATGAATCTGAACGAAATTTAAACGAACGTGAAGTCGCTGTAAGAATTGATGGAATGGGAGTTATGAGGTTACGCCAGATAAAAATGGTCCGGGAAAGTGCTTCGAGGAAAAACTGTTATCAACAGGTCACGATCCCTAGGATGGACAATTAAAATCGAACTTTTATCTGGAGGATGAAATCAGCGACGAAAATATGGAAAGAATGGCGACTGCAGAGAAAAAACCGTGAGGCACGAACGAGATAAACACGAACCTGTTTTACTAAGTAAAACTATCGATGAAGACACTAAGCATTCTTCGGCCGTAATGGCGGACCCTTAATTGTTCTCCTAGCTTTGAAAGATTTGTGTTGGACGCTCAAAAGAGAAACATCTTCCTCCTCCTCCATTCGATATACGCTCTCTCTCTTCGCTTTTGTTTTTCCTTGGCTTCTTTAAATCTCCCTTCCCCCTTCGAATACCCAACCTTTTTTCTTTCATCTGTCCGTCACGATGGAAAATGTTTATTCTCTCTCTTTCGTGGAGGCGAAGTAAATGTTTTACGACCGTCAAAGCGGCATTTATCGCTTTCTCTGAAAGGCCGTCTCTTGACTTGCGTCACTGCTGCCCCCTCCCGCGAGGAGTTCTCACCAAACGGTCAACATAATTAACTGCCGAAGTTTATATTACCTTCGCAACATTCCGGCGCAATTATAATTGCGAATCTATGCCCAACTGTTATTCCTTCGCATGTCACACCGAGGTACGATCAAACGGATGGGAAAAATTAATAATCGGTGACAATGGAGTTCAAATTAATCGCGAAAAGGTTCCGTCCACCTGTTCACGCGGGAATGACGGCTTCGCAATGCATAATTGTTATTCAAGTGAGCTTCTTAACTGCCATTTACGGGCTTTACCATCTTGGATATTTGCAAAAAAAATCATCATTCAAATGTAGATAGATTCAAGCCTTTATATTTTGGTTTGTGAAAAAAATTTCTTTAATTATTCAACATTGGATCAATACAGAGAAAATTGGGATGTTATTCAGGAACGAGAGAGAAAAAACTTTTGGAGGGTAGCCACTAATATTATATGGAGCATTTGTTAGCATCATTAAATAAGGACGAGTTCGCCGAAGATATTTCAGTTAAGCTGACATACATCGCGTTCACTTACTTCCACAACATCAACATAAAGAAAATTAAATATAGTAGGTTAAACTCTTGGCTGATCTTTTTCCTAAACAAAACAAGCGAGCTCGATGAAAAGCAGAGAATGAACTAAATTGTGAATCACCTGTCATCCATTACTCTTGATGGCGCTCAGGAGCGGAGGCAAAAAATAAGTTCCACGGACAAATGACCGGCGAGATGGCGTCTGCTAGCTTGTTTTTCCAGCAAATAATAAGCTGATAAAAAGAGCTCAAGATATCATTAATGTTCTCGATAATTACGGCCATCGATCAGTTACTATAGATATACAAGTTCAGACGTTTCCTGAGGAAATGTGTTCATTAGGCCTCTCATTATGACTTATACCGGTCATCGCCGTCACCGTAGGCCTCTCTCTCTCTCTCTCGGTCCGCCGCCGAAAGACGGTCCCTTACGAAATTATTTTTTCAAGCATAAATATCCGTGTCCTGTCTTCCGTCTCCTTCTCCTCTTCTCGGCATCTTTTTCAGTAGTCCCCTATCTCCTGGGATCCGATTCAAGATTAATTTTCGTCAATCGACGATGATCATTCCGCTCGCGTCATCTATACCGACTGTTGCCGCTTCGGATTTTTTTAAAAATCCAGTGACGGGCCTTTGTTTGAAGTTTGCATTTACCGACAACTTTTACTTCTCATGTCCACAGTCGCTATCATTTCGATCTCCCTTCGTTTACAGAGGAGAGATATATTTGCCGCAGACCAAAAAATACGAGAAACAGCACTAATCCAGAATACGGTAGCTGAGCATAACAATACGGGATCCCTACGTCTGATAAAAATTCATCTGAGGAGTATTTTTTTGTCATTCATTTCAGATCAGGCAGTTTTCTTTAAAGTGAAAACGGCGTGATTGATCACGAAAAACAGATTAAATAAAAAAATAACCGAGCTTGATTTTGGACGGGAGTTGCAAGTTCATGGAATACAAACGAAGAACTGTTTTGAAATAACTGTTTGGCCAGAAAATGTTCGTGAAACTTACCGAATGATTATTCCGATGAAAACCTTTAATTAACAACATGGCATTCTCTTCCGCACACCTAACAAACTTTTATATAGAGCAGCAGTGTCCAATAGGATGCTCTACAAACTTGCCATCAAGGGGTCATCATTCTCACTACTTGCTAAGAAACAATAAACATAATTAATAAACAAGATGGAAAATTATAAACCATAAATTGGATTACACAGGGATTTTATGGCGTTCTTTATGGGAAATACGTATGAAACGATATGGAAAGATTGGGCGGTTCTTCAATTTTTATCTCCGAAAATCGCGTATTTTTTGTGGTAAATGAAGTCCTCTATCCGAATAATCCATACCTCACAAATCATATAAGAGCATGGGAGAGAAATATATGGATTTTTAATTGTTGTTTGCCGAAAGACCCGTCTCAGCCAGCTGTGTCCAACCTACGGCCCGCTAAGGGTTTTGTGCGGTTCTCGGAGCTATCATGAAAAAGCAATCCGAAAAAGTTAACACAAACTCATAAAATTCTAGGAAAATGTTTATAATAAAACATTTAACATTGAAATGTTAAACCATAAAAACCTTATTTAAAATTTATTTTCACTTACATGAAACCTACGAATATATAGGTAACTTCCAATTTAAACTCTAATCCGACCTGCCAAAAAATTGTTAACTTACAATCCGGCCCACCGAAGGATTCGCAACCACCAATGCTGTCAGCCATGTAAAAAGGTTGAGCACCACTGGTCTTAGCGATCGATGTAAACAAAATAAGCGACGTTTCGCTTGGAATTTTCTCGAACTTTTATCTCCGAATCTATAACTCGTAAATATGTGGTCCGCGGACTTTATTGTGGCAAATTCAGTCCTCTATACGAATACATCTTTTGATCTCTACCTTACAGATAAGAGTTAGGGAGAGAACAATATGGTATTCAATTGTTACTTGATGGATGCCATTAAACGAGATGCGAGTATAAGTTTATTAAAGTATTTATTTAAAGTGGAAGTTCTAATTGATGGATGCAGTTCAAAATCACAAATGGACGATAAATTTTAATAAGGATCACTCCTACGTAATTTAATTAAAATCCCTCCAGTGGTTTAGGAGATGAAAGTTACGACAGACGGACGAGACATGCCCATAAGACGTTCTGCTGGTAAAGCACGCCAAAAAATAGGAATATTTAAAAAATTAGGTATGGAGATAAATTAATTATTGTTAAATGTCGTGATCAATCTCCAGAAATTTATGATTTTCCGGGAACTGCGCAGCTCAGTAGCTGTACGTCTAACACAGCGACGCCATCCTCGCTCTCAGTCCTGTTCGGCTAATACTCCTAATCGTTAATTTTGGAAGAGATAACTTCCACGCACAGAAATTTTCGGATATTAGCTGGAAATCAGAAGAAAAAAATATGACACATTCGACACATGTGGAGAGTGGCGACTGCGTTGAACATCGCTGATATAGTGGGATGTGAAAGCAATTGTATGTAAGACGCTTGAATTTTTAAAGGGGCACGCGAAAGTATGGATATTAGATGACTCCACATATTCCTTTTATTCCACGTGGCGATTAAAAACGTACACGACGAGGTAATTTCGCATTTTTTTAAATGTCATCTTACGGAGTTTTTTGACCAGATTACAAATCTAAAAATCAGAATTCTAATACTATTATTAGTTTTCGAGAAAAAATTGTTAAAATGGACAATTTATATAGAACGGCAAAAAGGAGAAGAATCGATGCTCGATAGGTACTTCGTGACGTCATGGCTTGGACTCGAGGGGCCGGTCCGAGCAGCCAGTCTCGTAGAAAGAAGTAAAGAACCAATTTGATTTAATCATCTTCCCTTAAAAGGTAAATTGTTCATCTCTAAAACTTGCGTTGAACAACTATAATAGTCTTTAACATTAATAAAATTCTAATTAAACATTTCTAGTCTTTTTAAGTGTTTTCTCCAGAGAAAAAAATGGAAGAGTTGAAGAAAAAAATACGGATTAACTGTTTTGTCCCTATGTGTACTTACAAACACGAATAGAAAAAAACTGAAATATTTCGCAACCATAATGGAGTCAATGAATGGCCAAGTGTCTGATTTGCCTTCCACATAATCCCTGTCCATTTTTAAGATATTACTAAACATTATTACTACTAATTATCTATATATTTCTATAAACTACGCCTATTTTTATTAAATTCACTACTATAAATATGTCCTAAATGAAAAGTAAACTAAACTACTAAAAAAATGAGAGCTGAAAGGCAAAAATCACTAGTCATACGCTACACGAGAGTGTCGTGAAAACCTACCCTCCGGCGGGTACGAGTACTGACGTCACACAAAGCCAACGAGTCAAGATCAATTAGTAGACACCTACAAATTAAAAATAATTAAAAAATATATATAAGCTTTATTTTGGTTCTTTTTTCGTGCCATCATGTCATTTATTATTCCTAGTATCGGCATAGCAGGTTTTGAGAGATATTAAAATTTTATGAAACTACCTCATTGTCTCCACTAGCAATTTTCAAATATTCAATCGTTCAATTAAAAAAATAGAATGCTTGGGTTTCCTGATGTATAAAATTCTTTACGCAGAGTGACGTTTAAGATTTTCAGTTCGTCCGAAGGGCATTTTGGGGTATGGCGCGGTGCGTCATTTTGCGGTGTGATTCGATATAATATGACGACTGAATAAATCTAAATTTGCATACTATGCTCCAACCAGCCTTACTCGCAATCAAGATGGTTTTGTGCTTTGGCATACAGGATAAACAGTCGCAATAGATACGACTCGACAGTGGCGGAAGTTGACAGGGCAGCCGGGTCGTGTCCTCGGACTATCCGAGGGCCCGGTCAGCAATAATAAATGAACACAATGATGTGAAAAGCCTATGATAATGGTTCTAAAATGCGAGTACAGAAATAGTTTGTAAAAATGAGTTATCAGTACAAAGTCGTCAAAATAGGTACTGTACCACATAGATCGTTACGGTCACCTTAGTTAAGAGGGGCCCGCTGATTTGTCTTGTTACGAGGCCCGTGACTTAGTTGTTCCGCCACTGCAATACATAAATATAAAACGTTGTTCAATTATTATTATTCTATCATGTTGGAAAAACAATCACAAACAGTGTAAGAATTCGAAATGAGCTTTGAGATAATTTAAACTTTTATCGCATTTTAGATTTGTATGTGAAACTGATTCTTATGTTGTTAAAAACGCTGCATAAAAACAAAATGTTTTTTAATTGAAATTCATAGTAAGATTCAACAGTTTATCTTTGATAGTCGGTGGAATTTTTATTTTCATAGAAGTTCTCTAAGTCATACCATTATCATTAGAACAGGCTATAGTAGTAGGTGTATAACCATAAATTTTGCCAACAGATTCTCTAGGGAATCCTTAAGATAAATCAGTTGTCTTCCGTTCGATAATTGGTCTACCCAACCTATATTGCCTTGGTGATCACTTAATAATTATAATGTAAACAGGGGTGATAACTAATGGTTCGACGTCCATGAAAAAGTTATTTAATCATGAAAAAGTTATTTAATGTATAACGTGCTTTTTATTTTTCTTAAAACCAGACGAGATTTTCGTATATATTGCCATTGTAAAATATTGATGCGTTAAGTAAATAACCAACTGGTAAATGCTAAAGACGTTACATTTACCAGTTGCGGCCTTATAACGGCTACAGCCTCATTGCATCCCTAATGAATCATAGAGTTTGACATTCCTGACGTAACATGTCGACTTCAGGATTTGTATTTATTAATTTACAGGCATATACCCTTTTACAAAGATTGAATATTATCCAAAAACTAATACTCAACTATTACATTGTGAGTGCTTTTCAGACAATATCTTATTCTATATTTTTAGTAATGAAAAAATATGATTATGGTTGTGACATTGGTAAACGAATGTTCTCTGCCAGGGTCGATAACATATTAATCCCGATGAAGCCTGTCATCTAAAGAATATTATATACTTGAAGCAAATTCTATTTCCGACTTCAGCGACTAATGCATTCTTCTAAATTTCTGTATCATAGATCAAAATAAGTGATAAAGGCTTTAACATTATCGATGTTTCTCGAGAGGCTTCGTTGATTTTTACTGAAGTTACACTCATAATGGCGTATTGCTTGTGAATAAGTATCCTTGGCCTTCAAATTATACAGAAAAAAATATTTTAAGTTAGAACAATAAAACTTGTTACTCACATACTCCACATTCCAATTATTTATATTAAAGTAAATATCCACACCTTGATTAGCAGAACCGATAATCTTTTAAGACCTTAATATTATCAGGTTAATATAATGAGCACGCGCCGCTACCGAGAAAATACCAGAAGAAATAATTTAGAAGCAGAAAAAATTAGCACGTTTGACATGGCGAAATAAATATACTTTGATAGATTAATGGCGCTGTCTATGAGTTTCAAATTTATTTGGCAAGTATTATCCGGCAATTTTAATTACGCCATGTTTCTTGTTTTTATTCTTCAACCTGAAAATATCACGTATTAGGATACGTGCAAGAATTTTGAGATCAAATAACATTGCCGTAACGGAAAAAAGGCAGGTGGTTTGTAATTTATGAGGCAAAAACTTTATACATTTCGACATAAGTCAATGCACTGTTAAGAGCTAATTTTATCCGACATTTGAAAATTTTTTGTCCTCAAAGGAATTACCTCCGCTAATTTCGATTTTTGATACATTCTGTTAAATGTAACTTTTAGAGTTAATTTTTGTATGACTTCCCAACGTATGTACAGAATGTCTCGGAGCTACCCAGTCGTTCGAGAACAAATGCCATACATCGGCAATAAAGAAACTTGTTAACGAATCCACGTGCAATAAAAAGCCACTATTATCATTCCCAACTGATTAACGAACGGTACAATCTTTTACCTCCACTCTTCACTATTAACTTTATTCTTTAGCTACGTACTACTTTCTTGCATTCCTACCTCCGCTTTTGGATGTTATTTGTCCTTCCTATAGCCTGGAAACTATATTTCCTCAAATTTCTGACAACTTTCCCGGAATAACGGGCTTTAATTAATCTTCATTTTTAATGCGTAATAAAAATTTTCATGAAAAAACTATTTTATAGAAACAAGATGATACACACGGATTTATATATTAATAAGATTTTTACGAATACTAAAAATTTTATCTACTCATTGGAGCAGATACCGAATTAACGATCACATTAATACGCATTTTTTTACAAATGTTGAATTAATAACGATACAGTTTCGAAATTACTAGTTTTCTTGACCGTTTTCAAAGTAGTCCATAGAGAGATTAGAAACTGAATTAAAAGAAATATCACACGATATGGAAATAAAATTGTAAATAATAGTTCGTATGTGAGGAAATAGCGTGTCATTATTTTACGAATTTTTCATTTCGATTATTTAACGCAAGCTGAGCAAAGCTCTTTCGACCGTATGAGCTAGACCGTTATACATTTCAGAACGGAAAGCGTCGAAAAGGTGAAGCTACGTTGTGGGTGGCCTTCGGTCACATGGGCGTCCTCTAACCTCCACCCACATTTTCTCTACTGACGAGTTAAGCGATGAGTTTTTGCGTCATGTACTTCGATAGACCACTTTTCATGGCGGCAGGTGGTTAGTTAACCACACGCCGCAAAACCAATGTGGTTAAAGTGTGTCGAAAGCTAACAAGTCCTTTCGATGGTGTTCATGGGTCACTTGCAGCAATCCCGTCGCCAAGCTTCTACTTCTTGGAAATCGGAAAATTCAAAGGGTTCCGTTATATAGTTCAAACTCATTGAAGCGTTCTCCGTTTTATGTTTATCTCCAAGCTGATTCCAATATGCTATCCACGTCAATCGATATCTGAATGGTTTTCTTTCTCATCGGCGGTTCTACCCGTCTCCCTTAATTCTTTTTTCCTAAATATCTTGAGGATAATGTTGGTTTAAAAAGTTTTGCACAAATTCTGACAAATTATTTTACGGCGATTACACTCAATCCTTTATTGACATATCCTAATTAATTGCATTTTGTAAATTTTTATTCGCTCAATTCCTTATTCCATCAAGAGGCAAGACAAAGAAATAATACTCAACAAAAATTTGACAGGTAGTGTCTGTGTACAACAATCGGATCCAAAGCAAAACTTTGACGAAAACTTCTAATGAAAGTAATACTACTTTAAGGATAAAATCTGGACATTTATGACATGTATGTATGTACGACTCGTATGCAAGCGTTTAAATCTCTCTACCAGCAGGCATTTTCTTTATTTAAACGGTTACCGTTGAGGGTTTTCTCATGATATAAGCATTTCTGGGTAAGCAATCAATCGCAAAGGCGGAGTAGGTAATCCAGATAATTTAACGAAGTTTAGACGAATTCCGCTTTATACAACAAAATTGAAATTATTATTTTTAATTTTCAATAGAAGGATTCATTTTCTGGAATTTCAAGGCAAATTAACAACTACTGATTCTGTAACGACACAATTATATTTTATAAATAAGGAACTAGAATAATGTATTATATATATATATATATATATATATATATATATATATATATATATATATATATATATAAGCTTTGTGAAAATATTTCTATTTTTGATTGAAATGGTGTTTGAATAGAAATGTACTATACAAATGTACGAGAGCAGAAGTATGCTGCACCAAGAAAATCCTTCAAAGGGGTCAGCTGATTGAAATACACGAAAACATTTGATAAAAATAGGATGATAAGAGAAAAATAACATTAACAAAGCAATAAATTCAATTAAAAAGAGAGTATTTAAACTTACTATATTTAACTAATGCATTTGTTTTGCGATTACAGTGTTACCATGATTACATCACAGATTTAAGGGCGAGTCAACGGCTGGAAATTTCAAATTTCATATTGGTACACTTTCGTTATAAAAACAATTAAATCGATATTTTTATGGTTCAGAGATCAACGACACTGAGGAGTCTGCGAAGACATTTTCGTTATTTTCTTACGTAAGTTTCCAAAAATGACAAGATTGAAAAGGTGTAATCCATGTTGGAGTACACAGTTTCCAAATGCGTTCTTTGGGATTTCACAATGCTCTCAATATTTTTCGCTCAGTTGAGTATTTAACGAGAAGCTAGCGAGGTACGTTATAAAATTCATGTGTCCTTATGTAAAGTTGTTATTATTGTCTGATTTTAACCGACATTGGAATCGGTCGACCAATTTTAGTAAAACTTCTTAATACTAAATTTTATCAAAATATGTCCGCCGGTTCTCGAGTTGAAACAGGAACATTGTAAACTACATGTAGGTCTTCATGAAAAGTGGTCGTAATTGTTGTCCGATTTTAACCAAAATTGGAATCGGTCGACCAATTTTAGCAAAACTCCCAATACCAAATTTCATCAAAATACGTCTAGCGATTTCCGAGTTTTAACATGCGGACGGACAGACGGAAACGACCTCCCTTATTATGCGTTCACTTTGTGAACTTCGTGCAAAGAACGCATAAAAATGCACTTACGATAAATCTGATGTTGAAAGAAAGAATTAAATAATTACGAAATTTAAGATAACTGCGTAAACCTCCCAGTTGTTGAAATATAACTGAATGAACAAAAGGGACTGGTATGTAGCAGAAATATTAGCAAAACGTTATTAAATAACTTTAACCGGTAGAATCATTTAAAAGAAAAAATATGACTATCTAAAGGAGACATGGAGATTTTTTCAAGTAAAGCAATATAGAAAGAGAATTTCTCAGAAAGTAATCGTTGCTATGTTAAGCCTCGAGCATCACAGAGTTGGTTTCCAAGCAACTATTCTCTCGAGATGTGATTTAGGTGTTTTATGCGATAAATAAATTAGGAGTAGCGAGCATAATACACAATAAAGTTGCTTTTTTAATACAACGTTAATATAATTGGAATAAAGAACAGCTTTCACTAAAAATACTGAATTACTACCTTTGATCGTTGCATTCCGAGAAATTAACTTATTTATTGAGCCTCGATCCATTTGGATAATTGATATTACTTAAGACAAATGAAAAAACTTTAGTTACAAAAACTCAAAATTACAAGTAATCAACGGCGTTACATCACAAGAAAAAAATGTATCAGTAGTGTAAAAAATAAAGTTGCTTTTAATAGATTTTAAAAGCTTTATCCGAAAAAATATTACTGTATGACTGCGTTAAGATTAGAAATGGAATCAGTCTTGAGAGAGTGTCAGAACTCGGGCATTAAGACTTCATGAGCGAAGAATAAATCATACAAAGTAGAAAATCATTCTTCGAAGGATAATAGGTACATTCTTTGGCGCGCTTTTGTCTATAGTGTGATGGATTGCCAACAAATGAAGCTTGTTAAAAGTCAAGATGGTATCCAGACCTCACGAAGAAAAAAGGCCCGTAAATTCAAGGAATTATGAAATTTTGTTTTTTGAGTCCGTAACCGCACAAAAAAAGATGAATTTTCCCTCGAGAGTAGTCCACGGTTGGCAACCGCAAATGATTTACGACTCTGAGAAAAAATATTTTTTCGTAATGGCGCCATAATTGAAGGAAATGTTCAGGGCCAACCTTTTTTATTAGACTAAAACTGCCATCACCAACTTTTAACCACCCAAATCAGAAAATGCCTTCGACCATTGAGTGAACATTGAGCAAAAATAACCCTTCTTTTGCATTCAATGAAAACACTGTCTTCTATGTACGCGTGATGACACAAAAGACAAATTCTGTAAATTGGATCATAGAGTAAGTAACCCTTTACACTATTAGAATAATTATAATAAAACTCACAGCAGGAAATATCTTGGACAAAAGCACGGAAGACGCCGAGGGATTTCTATTAATGCCTTCAATTATATCGTGAACAGCTGTCGTAATAACCTCATCCGTATTTATTTAACTTTTTATATTTGCGGTTTACTGAAATCATAACTTAGGCGTTATAACAGAACCGTGGCACTATTATGATAGATTAATTCATTTTTTGAGAAACTGCATACATTGTATCGACTTGTTAACCACTGGAAATTTCACTCGGTTTAACTTGAATATCTAACACATTTTATGCATTTGTAGGATGAACTCTCGCTTTAACCCTTCAGACAGATATTTATAAAGTTATTAGGTTCCGTATTGTAATTAAACGCATTGAATTTAGCCGAAATGTATGTTAAGCGACTCATACCGTCAATCAAGAGGAAAAAAGGCGAATAAACCTCATACAGTTGGTCTTTTTTTTCGAAAAGAGAGTGACACGGCACACGAAATGCAAAATGGCCATTCCTAATGAATGATTCATTACCCGTTTCTTTTGTTCTAAATATTAACCTTACATAAGCACCAATTTATCAATCTGTAAGAAATTAATATTACTACCATATTTCACCGTCGATAACCACAGCTGAGAATAATGCATACGTTACGGCTAATATCCGAGACCTGCTATTCGGGCGATGACGGCATTAGTAACACAGGTCCGACTAATGTCGAATCGAAGGCCACCTTGAGGGAAATTTTCATAATAAATCTCCAAAATTGCAATCGAAACTTACTGAAAGTACCCAATCCAGGTCGTCTTGTTTAATTTATCGGAGTGATTCAAAGAAAGAATTGTGCTTTAATGAACGCAAGTTTATTTAATAGATTCTACCCGATAAATGACCAAAACGCTGATTTTATACTTCTTGAACGACATCATCCGTTGATGTTAACGTCCACGCTTCGGATATTATTCGTCACATATACATTTGAATACCGATAAACTTGAACCTCAAGAGAAGAGAAAATCGAAAATTCAATTTATTCTTCTTCAATTCGGTGTATAGGGATGCAGACTAGAGCGATATCTCTAATGAGCGATCAAAAATAAATTCAAGTAATAGACGATGCAATTGAGGGTTTCGAATGCAATTTGACCTACTGCTTCGTTTAACTTTTTACAGTCGCATTCCTCCGATAAATTGTGTTTGAAATATCGCATTTCAGAGCTATGAGACAAAGGATGTGAGGTCATCCACTGAATCAGGCGGTCTTACATTCCTGAGACAGGTGATCAGAGAATCAAACCGACGGAATCGCCAGTGTATGAGAGAAATTTGAGGGGAAAATGTCCTTACGATAATGGACTTTTAAATGTGTTATCACGATAAAAGGGAAGGCAGGAGCCTAATTGGGAACCATGACGGTAGAAAGGACAGATGATTCAGGAAGAGGTGGTGAAGTAAAGAATCTTTTAGACTCTAAAATTTAGAGAATTTAAATGGAAACATATGAGTTACAATTACCATACAATGGAGGATGCAACGGACCACATACTTGTAACAGACGGATTATAGTAATGAGCAGTGCCGTAACTAGGGCGGGGCAAGCGGGGCATCTGCCCCGGGCGCAACTAAAGAAGGGGCGCAAACATCGTTAATGGCAAGTTGTGCGAGGTTGCACGGCACAATGACAGGGGCGATATTACTACTATACTTGTACCAGACATTACACATAGCAAAAACTATAAATTTCAATGATGTTATTTGTGACTTTGCTGCATTTAAATCACGTAGAATAACTCTTTAATATTAAGATATTTATACATTCTGTATTTAAACTACTTATATATGTAATTATCCATGTATGTAATTATATTAATAATTATGTATTAAAATTATGTACATTTATAGTGAGAAATTACATCATTTATAGTTTATTTTACCTACTAATTGTTCACCAAAAATCTACATAGTAAAAAATATTGGTATTAGAGATTTTTAATGAAGGGGCACATATTTGGTAGCTTGCCCCCGGTGCTAAAGCAGCTAGTTACGGCACTGGTAATGAGTATCATAGCAGAGCAACAAAATCGATATACATTTATGCTTCAAAAATATCATGATACGTTTATGAAATGGCGTTGGTTTGAGAATCCCGAATAGCAGTAAAAACGCTGCTTTAGATTGCGCAAAAATGGAAACAAAGAAGAGAGCAGAACAGAATAACGAACTTAAAGAATTGCTTTTGAAAAATCACAACTGAATGGCCGCCAAAAAAATAAACATTACATCGGAGAAAATAAATATGGTTAATAAATTGCTAAAATATGACTAAAACTGTCTTAGGTGATGTGACAACAAAACACCATCCCAACCAAATTATTTATAGAAAAATAATAATTCTTAATTTAAAGCAGTTGCAATTAAAAATGTAGAAAATACGAGGGAAATCATCTACTTTCTCTACGTCAATCAATTAAAATGTTGTGATATCCTCTGAATAGCAAATAATAACTATCCGAAGAAATTCACGGAGAATTGAAAGATATTACGCGGTATATCAAACGGATTCATAGAGTGGTTATCAGAGGTATTGAAGTACGATTATAACTGCAAGAAGAAATGAGAGGAAATAAACCAGAGCTTCCCAAACTGGGGGTCATGAAAGGCGGTCGTGAAGACCGAATAATTTTGTTTGTTTTTTAAATTTTACGCGTGGATATATTTATAATTAACGTCAAATTTTGCGCAAATAATAATATATATTTTTAATATTTTTAAATTTATACTACATTTAAGATCTAATGTTAGGTGGATGTGGTTTGGAAACCGCTGATTTTAAGCATTAAAATTGCATTGGGATGAAAGAAAACAGCAAATGTGGGGGAGTATGCATCAAACGGGTAAATAAAAACAACATAAATGGATAAATCTTTTTTAGAATCTACTATCGGTGAATCACCACTGAATACGGCTGCTTTGTGTCTGAAATACTCATCTGGTTTTTATAGCCATGTTATTGCTAATGGAAATACCTAAGACAAGTAATTAATTTTCCAATTTTTGATAAATTCTGGAATTTATTTTCAGGCATAAGATGATCTCGATAATTACCTAGTGAAAACAGGAAAAAATAACAATTTTTTGTGGTATTGTAAAAGTTATTTTTCTCGTGTGAAGTGAAGTGAAGGCCCACACAGTCACCTTATATTTTGTTGTGATAAAACATTAGAATTATATGGGGTTTTAAGAGTTATTTTTTACATTTTTTGGTTAAATCTGTATATATGATTGACTATTTTTTCGAATGATCAATGATAGAGCTTAATTGGTCATGGGGAAACATTTTTTAATTAAATTATGTAGTGATATAAACATAGCGCTCAACCGACAACTCTTCGATTAAAAAAATATCGATGAAAATGTTATCAAGTAACAGAGACGGGGGTTTTGAAAAGTGTTTACTTCTTTTTTTAATGTTTCAAAACAAATTAACCGATGGGATTCCAATTTTAGCATGACAATTTATTATATGAGAATGGCATTTGGCGAGTTAATTTTTCTTTCTTCAGCCACGTTGTCGCGAAATTTTGTCTGATTTACTTTTTATCCACGCAATGCGTATAAAATTGCATCATTTCGGTTATTTTTGGGATGACAATGAATTATATTTGAACATGAATTTAACGTGAATTGATTAGGTTCGAATTTTAGATTTTTCACCGCCGATAAAAAGACTGCCATATTACACTGAAACAAATGACGTGCGTTTTCGCAGAACTAACTATATCCGATTAGCACTAAAACTCGCTCAAGCTCGTTTTTCATGCTATAGAGGTAATTTTGCAAGAGTAAACTATACAGTCAGAAATGGAACCTGTATACCTCTGATCGCCCGTTTCTCGCATTCGATCTAAATGTTAAACTATCTCGAAACGCCTGAGACGTCCGTCCTGACAGTTGATAGCGATTAAACGCACGTAAGAACGCCGGCAAAGGGGCAGCAGCGAAACGCTTCCCCTCGGATCGGCTTGACAGTTCGCTTTCTTCCCGGCTTCGTATCAATTAACCCGTCGCGTCGATCGCAATAAACGGCTCGTGACTATGGAAACCAAACGTCTTGGTGCTCACAGGGGGAGGCCTTTGTCGAGCTCGAAACTTTTTTAAAAAAGCCGCATTGGGTCCGTCCCTTCGATTTGATACCGTGTGAACGCTTCTTCGAACCGTTTCGCGTGAGCGACTCGGTGAGAATAAGCTCGATGGGCATGGACAGTCGACGTGCTTGGTGTCAGTCTTTTTTTTTCTCTCTCCGTCATCATTCCAGCTTCGCTTCCGCTAGAAGTGAGTCATTTTTGGGTGCTTGTGAGCTTTCAATTAAGGCTAAGCTTGGACTGAACGCGTCCAAAGAGTATCAAAAAAGAACGGCCTATGATTGATGCGAGCAATTCCGGATCTTTAATCACGGTCTATACATGTACAGAAATTTATTGATCGTAAGAATGTCTCGCTTGTTAGGTCTTGAGATATATGTTTAGAAGAATATTATTTTAATTCAGTTTATTTTTCTGAATGAAGTTCACAGTTTATCTGTCTAGACGATGATTTGCTTAAAAACAAATTTTTGTTTTTTTTTATTGATCAAATTCGAGATTTTTTTCGGCATTTAAATCATCATCGACTACGCAGTCTTGGTAACTTCACTGGTTCAAGCAATCACAAGAAAAGTTTTAGATCCACGCACGGGACGCGATAAGAATCGAGGATTTTTCTCGCCTGTCGCTCTATTTAGCGCATTGCCAGGAACAAATGAATCGCGTTCGCCTGATTCATCTCGGCATGGAAGAAACTAGTTGGATAATTAGTAGCGACATAATGGGGTGTGTTGATTTCTCCAAAGGATACTTCATTAGCTCGTTGCTGTGCAGTACATATGTAGCTGTATATATGATATTCTCCGTAGCGCGTGTGATTTTCAAATTCTTAAAGATATATTTTCATAAATATTTTTATGGTTTTCCGCTCTCTCTCTCTCTCTCTCGTAGGCGCTAACTAGAGTTTAGTGAACTTAAACGTTAGAAACTATGCGCGTACCGTTATGCCCGTGTACGATTGGAAGTACCGTGCTAACTTTTGAGACAAGAATGTTTTATGCATACAGAGTCCTGTAAATTTTCATTGTTAGCAATTTGTGAATCTCTATTCAGTCGTCTCTCCTTAATTACCTTTGTCCCATGTACATATTGTGAACAGAAATTTAAAATTTTATTTAATTAAGCTGCTGGAAAAATTCTTTTCAATAAAAAGGATGATATTTTTCAGCGATAAAATTCTAAACCTAGACCGTGAAATTACTGAAAACTCTACCAGAGGAATAACATGAATATTGCTTTTCTTATAGGTATACTTGTAGACTAAATAATTTCTATTACGAAGAAATTGGCATTTTCTCTGTTGGGATCATAGTTAACACATATTAGTCGCCGATAAGAATAACTAAAAGCAATTGCATAGAATAATGTGCTCTATCTTCACAACAAAAGAAGCCGGAAACATTCACTCAATATCACGAGGACATTGACGTGAGTTTTACTTGACAGATTATGGATAAGGATATCAATCTTATCCGATTCAACGTTCAGTGATTTGTCGATCGCTTCATTTTAAATTTATAAAGTGGCATTTGGCCACGACAATTAAAACGATCACATGCGTTTAAACCAAAAAGTGTTTTTTTATCATTCTACTCAAAATAAAAAGTAATATTAATCTCGGCGCCATAATTTTAAAGAGAATGTAAAAAAAAGCTAATTCATCGACAATTCGCAGGAATCGTGGAGAAACAATATTTTCCGTTAACGACAAGAAACAAAAGTTTCAGTGATAGATAAGCTGTGCCTACATTTGCCACAGTATAAAAGTTAAACTGTTTATGCAGAAATTATGTTTACTATGTTTATTAATCATCAGAATATAAAATAATAAAAACTAGCCCAGAAAAAAATTCAAAAAGATATTCAGTGTTACGTATAAATTATTTAACACTAAAAACATACTCTTAAGCTAGTCAAAGAGTGTGATAAATTGTACTTACTCTTATTTGAAGGCTGATTTAGCATTTTTCCCGTTGGTGACGTGTTTTCATATCTTGGAGTTTTCCTCTTTGTCCCAAAATTCAATAAAACATCCCTGTAAAAATTTATAGAGCTGTAGGACGTCACTGACATAAACATATCAAAAACACTGCTAACGTAGTTTATCTTTAGTCCTTCACTCTGCAACGCAGTAATTTTTGTAATGTTGGCATGCCCTTCTAAAATTTTCAGGATGAACATAAAAATGTCCAATTCAACAAGTATACGTAATAACCAATAAATAAAAATAGGTCAATTAAATTTTCCCTACTTTTCCACAAAAGTCTCCAAATTCTTTTGAAAAAACCGTTTACTGTAGTCACTTTCTGTGCGACGATGATACGTTAAATATTTTTCAAGGAAAACATCCACTGCAATTCACTCCACGAGCACAAATCCAAAAACCGACACTCTCATTTTAGATTCTTGTCCTCCGCCAAACAGCGTAGAAAAACAAAACTGCTTTGATATTTTCGAGCGCGCAGAACTACGGATTTTCATTCACATTTCGTAAAATTACGTTTATCCGTCACGTGTCCTGGATGGTAATACCCAGATTCGCCGCTCTGCATTAAAAAAAAACACAACACGGCTTTCCTTCCCTTCTTTTTGTAGAACCAAGGAGGGACGTATTCTAAGCACAGTCGAAAACGGTACGTGACATCTCTTACAATGCGATTTACGCAAGCGTCTCGAGCCGTGAGCACGAGATTTGTTTCTCGGCGGCGATACACGCTTCTCTCGCGGGCACCCCGCAGGCCGAGCTCCCGGCAGACATCTTCCTAACCGGCGCCCTCTACACCTGGGACACTTCTGAGGAGCGAACCGATGTGGGCGGAGGGGAAAGGAGGGGAGACGCCTCGCGTCGTCATGGCAACGGCGAGTCACGTGGCCATGCGAGATGGAGAGACGGAGGAAGACTGTCGGCACGAGTCGGTCCAGTTTGATGTATAACATGTAAATCCATTTATTACACTTAGGCACATATGTACACTAAAGAGTAACGGGGCGGGAGTTACAAGGAATCGATGGGAGCACGCTAATACCACCCACTTTCAGACGTCAAAGAAACCTTGTATATAAACGAGGAATTACGACTGCTATTTCTTAGAATACAGGCTGAAGCGAAAAAGGAATTGCCGGGCTAAAAACACGCATTGTATAGAAAAATTCAAAATAGCTTATCTGTTTAAAATTAAACAAATCGGAAATGATTTCCTAGAATCGCTTTTCGATATATGAAGCGTCTCAAACGATCTCAGCAACAATTTGGAGAAGACAAAACGAACGTTGGGAACTCGTTCGAATGTGACAATATAACGAGCTAAATTTTCTGATGACTGGATGCGTCTTAACAAGAAAATAAGGAAATGATTTTTAAAAATACACTATATTTCCCTATTCTTTCCTCCTGGCATACTGGGAATGCTTAAAATTTTCTGTCGAGTAGGTTCTTATGGTTCTCTGTAGATGCCTCGTTCGATAAATTTCTTGTAGTAAAATTTTAGTCATTACAAGTGAAAGAAACATCACCGGAAAAGTTTCGCAATATTTACACACGTGGATGCTATTAACTGCGAGTCCTGCTACATTTGACGTCAATTAGAATTATTTCAGACCATGCACATAAAAATCGATAAAAGATGCAGAAACGGTAAATTTTATCATAAAATAAATCAGGTAACTACGATTTTAAGGCCCCTAGGCAAGTAAACTTTTTGGGGCCTCATCTATATAAAAAAATATTTTGGTATGATATCAATTTTTGATGTTTTTCGACATTTAAATTCTGAAAATTTCTCTACCTACTAATCAGTTATCATTTAATATGGTCATGAGTATTCTACTGACAAAAGTGATAAATAATTTAATCTACTTCTGGAAATACAAGCGCGTAGGTAGCTTTTTATTAACTTCATTAAAAAAAAGTTCTTTCATTTGGCGAAAAAGTTGCTGGCAATACCAAACATATCGTCAAACCTGCACATACATTGCTATAGATTGATGACAGTCTGTATTTAATCATTATTAAATCCAATAGTTCTTTAGTGTCCATACAGTTTCCAATCTCATCTTTCAAAACAGTGCTTGATGATAGCGAGAGAAGTTCGTAACAAAGGCTTTCGTGAATAAATTTTTACTAAACGTTTGTGAATATTCTTCAATTTCTTGTTCATTCAATTTAGTTCGAGTCTTCTAAGCATTATTTTCGCCGCCCCCCCCTTCCCTCCCCCAACCACTACACCCCCATATTACGCCCCTGAAATAAATTTAACACATACCTACCTACCTACCTACCATATTTTCACGATTTACTTCGTATCAATTTAATAATTTTAAATTTTTGTATGCCGTCATAATCTTCATCTCGGTAATGAAAACACTTAACTCCAAAATATATTCCATTTCACATTCAACAAATGTTAGATAATTTGATTATTTAGGTATTTTAGATATGTTACAAAGATTTTAGATGTAAAATAGTAAGGTACGCTAATTTACCGTTGAAAATTATGTAGAATTTTAATTTTCTGATTTATTTAATATTTCAATCCTGTTTATCTGCAAAAAAGACCTTGAGGAGCATCGAGTTTGCCTTCTTAATAAATAGACCTAAATTCACAAAAGGAAGACCTTAAAGCCTGAATATGTTTACAACGCAACCGCAATCAAACATCAACGAATAGGCTATCATCAATTATGCTTTACTAAACAATAAATAATTAAGGAAAGTTTATAAATCATTTTAATGCCCTAGTATCCGAGGATCGGAGTGAAGCGAGTCATAAAAAGCTGTACCACGCTGAGTTGCTATGGCAGCAGCACATGGAGAATAAAGGGATTAGGTGGCGCGTTGATGGGCGGGAAGACGTATTAAGGAAACAAACGAGGGAGAAACAGGGATGAGAGATCCTGCGGAGCCATTAATACGAGCCATCTCCACGACTTATCTAACTGCCAGTACTAAGAAGTCGATATTTTTTGTAATACCTTTAAATAGATATGAAAATTCCTCCGTAGTTTTATTTAAGTAATGAAAATGCCCGTGGGATGTTGTTAAAGATATTCATGCCGTTATAATGTAACTAAGGATGATCATCTCATGACAGGAACTTAGATTAACCGAAGTAAAATGAAATTTCCTACTATGTATTGCGGTCAGCATTAAAACTATGCACTATGCTGTTTATGCATTGCGAAGTGTATGACCTATTAGGTTAGATTTTGGAGATTCGCATGACCAAAATTCAGACGTGATATATAAAGAGAATAAGATTTATACGATAACATTATCGCTTGACTTGTTGCGCCAAGTGGCAATATAATTATCCGACAATGTCTATAACTTTTGTTGAAACAACGAATACTACTTTCATTTCTAGTCAGCGTTTTAGGAATTTTTCAATTTCGCCCCGCCTGTATCAACTGTATGATTACTCAAGTGAACGGTATAACCTCCAAGATTGAGATTACTTTACAGATCAGTTTAAAAGCTATCAGCGAACGAGTTTCTATATGCTTCAAACATTTAAAAATTTGATCGCCTTCTTCATCTTTGAACTTATATGCTTTCACAGTAGCGGAACTACAATATCGCAGAATCCGCGACCACTGGGGGTGGGCGGTAGATTTAGGGGGCCCTGCAGGTCCATATATATCTATATATTACATAAAACAACGAAGGGGCCCAAAAATTATTTTCGCACGGGAGGCCGAATGTTTGTAGTTCCGCTGCTGTGCTTTCATCTGTAACTACAGCTACAGGAACGATTGCTTAAAACACAAAGAGAAGTTCATGCCATAAAGCCGTTTTTTATGTTAATTTGAGAAGAATATGAAATTTGCTGTTGTTTCTGAGCATTAAAAACTTTAAAGCCAAAAAATAAAACTACAATGGAATGAAAACGATTTCCTCAGCAAAAATTCAATCATTAAAAAAATATTTTTTATTGTTGTGCCAGTTGGAATAGGTAATAAGACAGGTAACTTTACTCGCAAGGTTCAAAGATTTAAACTGATAGCACCGCATTCGCATTAAAGAATTTCGTTAATTCACGAATGGAAACAAGACGCGTTACATACGGAAACACGAGTAGGGAAATTCCTTTCGAAATATTAACCAGTCTACTAGGCGACCCACCAGCGCGGCCTTTCATTTTCTGAGATAAGAATAGCTTTGGACGTTATGGGAGCATATTTCATCCAAAAATTTATTATTTAGAGCGAAAGCGTACTTTTATTTGACATTTAATTTGACGTGGATATAAACGGGGAGAATGGCCCGGAAAGTTGAAAATTAAAAAAAAAGTCACCGCCCGTCCGACTATTTTATTGCGGTCCGTCGCCACTTTTAAACGTTTCCCGAAAATGAAAAGGAATTTTTCGGAAAAAGAAGAGAAGCGGAGAGGTAAATATGAGGAATAAATAAGCGCCGTATTTAATGGTCGGAGGGGCCGATGTTGACTACACGTCCATTCCGTGCACAAAAGGTTTGGGACCTTTTAACCTCAAATAGGCGGTTGCTCTTCCTCGCCAACCACACGCCCTCCTTCCCTTCGCCCCTCCCCCTCCTCCTTTCCCACCTCCGGTACCATTCTCTCCGCGGCCTTTAAACGTGTTCCGGTGAAAGATGACCTGCGACCCGCGGTCGTGCTGGGCTTCGCTTCGGGAGATCCGAGTAAATGGTGGGGAAAAGGGTTGAGAAGTGCTAGATAGGGTAAAGAGAGAGAGAGAGAGAGAGTGTTGGGAGTATGGAGAGAGTGCTGGGAGTATGGAGAGAGTGCTGGGAGTATGGAGAGAGATTTGTAGAAGAGGGAAAAATGGAGAGGGAGAGAATGTTAGGGTGTAAGAGACAGATAGATAATCGTCTTCATTTGGACTAGATTGAGATGAGACTAGACAGTCTCTTCTCTCAGCTAACCCACCGTCAATCACATACAAGAAGAAAGTAACAAAGAATAAGGATAAAATAAAAAATTACATAAAATGAAATGCTACATAAATACAATGCCAAGTTAGCATTCTTGGAAATGAATAGATTTGTTTGTGGGGAAAAACTGAGGATAATTAAAGGTACAATAAAAAACCTGCGAAACCTATTGATAGTATCATTTTAAGATTGAGAGAATCACGAAAGAAGTACATGAAACGATATACACATAAAAACTCAGAGTAGATGCGAAAGGGGGCGGAGGGATGGGAAATGGTAAAAGGTGTTGGAAAGGATCGATCGTCTTTCGTAAGTCGGAAGGCCTCAACCTCCTCCGAATCTAAAGCGAGTTATATTCACTTGCATATGAATCAATTGACAAAATATTTATCATAAGCGTAGGAAAAATTAACACATTTAATTGTTAATTTAAGCTAAATCGATCCTGTTTTACCCTATAGAGGCGCTCTCAGTAATAAGCGGAATCCGTGCGGATGGCTAAATTTAAGAATTATTTTTGAAAGTATTTGTCGAGGATCAATGTCACTAGGATCCGCCTTCAACAATCAGTTCAATAAAAATTCTCTGGGCCAAAACATTTTCAACTGAATAATCTCCTTTGTAAGTTACAGTTTCAAAAATGAATTATCGAGCTGTCCAAAAAATATATAGATACGCTCCAAGTCATAACAAGTATGGAAAGGTGTACTCCATGTCGGATTACACAGAGTTTCCAAATGCGTTCTTTGAGATCGACAAATTTTAGTAAAACTCCCCAATACCAAATTTCATCAAAATACGCCAAGCGGTTTCCGAGTTGAAACAGAGGAACCCTGTGAACTACATGTAGGACTTCATGTAAAGTGGTCGTAATTGTCCGATTTTAACCAAAATTGGAATCGGTCGATAAATTTTAGTAAAACTCCCAAATACCAAAATTTCATCAAAATGCGTCCTGCGGTTCCCGAGTTGAAACAGGCACATAATTTGTAAACTACGTGCATGTCTTCATAAAAAGTTGTAGTAATTATCGTCCGCTTTTAACCAAATTTGGAATCGCTTAGCAAAGATTTGTAAAACTCCCCAATATCAAATTTCATCAAAATATGTCCAGCGGTTCCCGAGTTGAAACAGGTACATAATTTGTAAACTACATGTATGTCTTCATGAAAAGTTGTAGTAATTATGGTCCGATTTTAACCAAATTTGGAATCGCTCAGCAAATATTAGTAAAACTCCTCAATATCAAATTTCAACAAAATACGTCCAGCGGTTCCCGAGTTGAAAAATAGGCACATTGTAAAATACATGTAGGTCATGTAAAGTGGTCGTTATTGTAGCCCGATTTTAACCAAAATTAGAATCGGTCGACCAGTTTAAGTAAAACTTCCTTAATACCAAATTTCTTCAAAATACGTATAACAGTTCCTGAATTTAAACAGAAGTGCATTGTAATCTACATGAAGGTCTTAATGTAAAGTGGTCGTTATCGTAGTCCGATTTTAACCAAAATTGCAATCGGTTGACCAATGTTTTTTAAAATATGTCCAGCGGTTCCCGAGTTGTAAAATTTTTAATGAATATTTTTTTCGGATTGAACAAAAGAACATCGAAAATCGTATAATTACGTCAATTCCCTTTCCTTCAAATTTATCGTAAATCTTACGTTTTACGGGAAAAATTATTTGACAAAAATTTGTATTTAATTATTTTATTGAACTTTTGTTCGCTCAGATGGGTATTTAACGAGATGCTTGAGAAATAATTTGTAAAATACATGTAGGTAAAGTGGTCGTTATTATGGCTCAAGTTTAACCAAAATTGGAATCGGTCGATAAACTTTAGCAATACTACCGAATACCAAATTTCATCGAAGTACGTCCAGCTGTTCCCGAGTTTAAACATGCGGAAGAACGGAAACGACCTCCCCCATAAGCGTTCGCTTCGTGCAAAGACCAAATATAAACGGTTGAGTAAACAATATGAAATTATAAGTTCTCCGAGTTTACCAACAGAATTTCCGCGGAATAAGGCAAATTTACAGTCTAAGTGCACGTAAGGTAAGATAAATGGTTTAATGGCAATATACGATTACGATTACGTAGAATACTAATATAATTGAAATATTTTCTAATAAAGCGATTTTTGGAGACTCATATTAACAAAGTTAACGCATTCTCTCCTGGTTATTACGATGTAAAGATAATATTTTCTGATTTACAATATAAATATTTTTGGTAACTATTATATGACATATAAACAATAAGATTGTTTAGCTCTTTAGATACATAGATTTTCTTTTATTCGTAGAATAAATCGTTTTACTTTCTCATATACGTAGTATATTGAGCAAGTATTGTTATAGTGAAAAAATTCGACTTCGAGATTCTGATGGAAGTACACGTTTTAGGTGTCCCTGAGTCCATAAAAGTAGTTTTCGCCATGCCGTCTGTCTGCCGGTCTGTTCGCTTTTTTAGGGCCCAAACGCGTACATGAAATCGAATGTTATTTCGTATTTGTGCAATATATCATATTTTGCAGATTCCTTTTTTCATAAAAATGATATTGCGCACCAATTAAGGGTACTTTATTCTTGGATATTTTTAAACAAAATTCGATTTACTCAGAAATGGCTATAAGGATTTTGATTAAAATCCATCCAATCGTACAACCTGATGTCACAAATAATACTTAATAAGCCATATGTCCCAAAACGTTACTAAATATCGACCAGTGGCATTAAAATATACACTAAACTACGGTTAACTTTGATTTATAAGCGTTTTTCTTTTATAAACGTACACAGTCGACCAAACGTATATACACACGTATGTGAGAAAGTTTGTGCAATGTATATTGCGCCGTTTATTTTCTAATGTACAAAACCCTGTTTGAAATCTTATCTTACGCGTAGTTATGTATCGTCTTTCGTACACGACCGGAATTCCATTCACTGCTCGAGGGAAGTAATTCCCGTTGGTTGACTTTGATATTTAATTGCCTATAATAAATAGGAATGGAGCGAGCCACATTCGAGACAGCAGATGGAATTAGCTTCCGTAACCTAGAAACCAAACCGCTTTAACACGATAAAATTATTTTCTCTAGCGTATTTTTAAGGGATGATCCTTAGAGCGTATTCAACTATATTACGGAATTAAACCGTTATCAATCGTAAATTTGGTTCCACTTGCCTTACTAGTAGATACCGGAATTTTACTACATCAAAGCAAACCATAATGAAAGCGTAAATTTCTCGTACATACTTTATATTTTCGTCACTTAAGTCAGAAGTGCATGTCAAAAGAATATGCCGGTGACTATCCATCAGATACGCTGGAACAGACATTCTTCCTTTATAGTTTTTCTAGATGGAAGTATTAGGCAACTTGAGCTCTTTAAGGAACTATACTGACATTTAATAATCTTTAAATCAAAAGAACTGATCCCCTTGTTTATGAAGCGGAGCGAAGCTCTGAAATGTCTTGCGTTACAAAATAACATGTAAATATAAATTTCAAAGTGGAGGAGAAAAACTATAAACTTGAGCGAAAATAGAACATTCTAAACACAAAATAGTATCAAACAAGATCGCTTTCACATCGTTAGGTTTACATACATTAGGGTCTTACATGCTATCGATTTATCGCCAAGAAAATCATCCGAGTGACAGGTGGAAAAATGCTACCCGCAACATACTAACAAAAAGTAACAGAAGATATTTGTCCGAAAGCTTTCGTGGTGTTGTTGACTTGAAGGTTTTATTTTTCGGGTGGTCGCAACGCTGGTCAATTTATGGACTGACAACAGTTTCGCCGAAGGTCGGCGCAACTGTTGTCAGTCCACAAATTGACCAACGTGGTGACCACCGGAAAAATGAAGCCTTCAGCAGAATATATTATTTTGTACTTTTTATTTGATCTCAAAAAAGAAACCCTACAACCCTCAAATTCACAGTATATACCTCTGAAATCGACCCAGCAATAGCGATAGTCGCTTATAATGTATTCCCTGTCGACCTTATTTCGTATTTTTATCGGAAAATTACGTCCACGAAATTACCTAAGCCTCCTTCATATGTTTCGCATGATAATATTCTCTACCCTTTTCTCCTCGGTCGAATTCTGCTCCGAGACGTATTGATAGGTTCATTGTCTTCTTTTCCATCGATAAAAACATTGACTATGCATTTACGGCGCTTGTTACGTGAGAACCGTACGTCCAGCGCCCTACAATTCTATCTATAACCGTTTCGTTCCCGTCCTGGAAACGACAGGGACAGCGAAAAATGGAAAGGTGCCAACAAACCATTTTCGTTCGAAAGACAAAGCAATCGCGCGAGCTTCCGCAAAGTGAATTCGCCCTTGTATCGAGGACGAATGAGACCAAAAGCTGCATCTTGACGGACCAAGCACCGCTTCATGATGCACGTAAGACGCTCTTTATAATCAATTTAACTCTGTAATCCGACCAGCCAAAGATCGCGTGGCGTGTTACGATCTTCCGTGAGTTCACAGAAAGACATTTCGTCTGTTGTTTCCCAGAAAAAAAAGAAAATGTCGGTGACGCTCGGAATTGCTTGAATAGAACAGCCACCGATATTTTTTCTTCTAGCGCTTCCAGAGCACTCAACACATCCGTATACAGAGACAGAAACGGAAAACGATCCGCCTTACGCGCAATCCCTCAAGGTTGGCAAAACTACCTTTTGCAGCGAAGAAAATTCCTCCCTCTCAAATAGTGAGATTGCCAAGCAAGAAATTGATGGAATAAAGCGATCTTAAGATCCTATGCAGACAGGCATAAGCTGTAAT
The DNA here is from genome assembly GCA_028673005.1 of Tanypteryx hageni. Lineage (NCBI taxonomy): Eukaryota > Metazoa > Arthropoda > Insecta > Odonata > Petaluridae > Tanypteryx > Tanypteryx hageni. Next base: position 100,775,181 of record CM054116.1, read on the forward strand.
GTTGGGAAAATCACAGCTTATGCCTGTCTGCATAGGATCTTAAGATCGCTTTATTCCATCAATTTCTTCCTTTTGCAGGTTTAAATCACGTGCTTAATTGAGAGAATCCCAAATTTTAAAAATTTTCTCGTGTTGCAATATATTATACGCCTCGGTATCGACGACGTAAATGAGTTTTCGCGTAAAATTCGTTTCCATTTTTACGATAAACTACTACTTTATATTCCTTGCAAGTTTTTCTCCGGTTTTCGACTCCTCCACTCATCTGGTGACCAAAACCCAAGGGTGGAAAAATTGCGCCAATTTCGCGAGTGAGCGACCGAGTTGGCGTGAAATTGACGACGGGCCGCGTATTGACGAAAAACAAGAAAAACGACGCCGCGTCGCCGGCGTCGACGGTGACGCAGAGCAATCCGTAATGTTTAGGATGTGGTCGGCGCGATCACTCTCTCTCTTTCTCACTCTTCATTTCGTACAAAATCCACGCTCGAATAAACTCTATAAGCCGATTCCATCGCGGCCTCTTCCGAAGGAGGGGAATAAAAAAACGAAAGAGCGGCGATAAAAACGAAAAACGCCCGGACGAAATCCATTTCCTCACCAAGGACGAACGTTACTCGGAGGCAAAACGGAGCTGACGAGACATGAAATCCCTAAGCGTGATGAGCTGCTTCACAGCTATTGGGGGGCACATCGGCGTCGTCGGAAAAAAATATCCCGAAGTCTTCATTTTTGGTGCGCCGCCTCTGTCGCAGAAGCACCGATGCCGTTCCCCCGGGTGATTTTTAAAGCTAGACTCCCGGGGATCATTATAGGACTGCGGTGGCGGCGGTTAATGGCTGTAAAAAAAAATTGTTCCGCCGTTTGTGTGGACGTGAGTTCGGGGGATACGTATAAGAAACGGAAAACGGCATTAGTAACGATTTTTTTGGCGATGCGTTGCCTTTTTTTTATTCTGTCCGATCAGCCAGCTCGGTTTCCCCATCTGCTCTCCCTTGATATATTTGATTCTTTTTTCTTGGAGTTACGATCAAATGGCAACCGTTCTTCGCGTCTGTGTCTTTTTTATTTCACATTCGTTTAATTGCTCCCGCTGCACTTAGTGCTATCGTCGAAAAGATGCTTAGGTTGTGAAGTTAAATAAATGGCTATCGCGCAACAACGAAAAACTACTGCAGCCAGAGAGATAGTTAATAGCCCGCAGCTAACACTAATCGATTATACAAAAAATACATGGGCGGGTAAATGAACGAGTTGTGAATTTTGAAATAAATTATGGACTTTCGATAATACGTATCATTTTACTAATTATCGTAAAAACAGACTCAGATGGATTCAACTCGTAATGACTGGGACTTTTATTAACTTCTCCCCAACGTGTCTCGGATCTTTAATGTGATAAATTGAGTAAAAGCTCAGAACAGTTAAACCGATCATTTTGGAAATCATTATAATTAATTTATTTAAAGATAATTTTAATAACTTTACAATTTTTGTGCCACATTGTGAAATTCACAACGGAATCACGTTTCACAAAATTTACTGATTTAAGATTTCAACTATTTATAAATATCGAAGAATACACAAGAATGAGCACGGGTGAAGAAAGACTAAAAGTGGAATTTATGGTTAAATATAAAATGAAAACATTTACGTCTTACCTGTTTACATGTTTCGTATATGGTAATCAAATATTCGTGCCAATTATTTGAGTCACCTCAATGAGAAGAAATTCAGGCGGTTAGGGCAAGAGATATCTGGAAAATTTATTTATTTATTTAATCAAAATTTTACATACAACACTCGCCATTTTAGAGTGAAATATATAACAAATCGTCGCATACTCTTTATTTTTTTAATTTCTTCTTCTCTATATTTGAAATGAAAACTTTTTTCTTTCGAATGTGAGGAATGATACGCGAAAGTTAACTATTAACTATCGCCTGATCAAAATTTATGTAAGCTACAAGCAAACCACGCGATACACAACAAAACTCCATAAACGGAACCTCTCACCGAGAATGTTTGACCCTGAACCTAAAACTATCTTAATCGTTAGATATTATTTTGCAGGAATGAGAGTGGTTATTTTACACCTATAAAAGCCGTGCAATTGCAAGTAATACATGCACCATCCGTTGGTAAAAATTTTATTGAACTTTATTTTGTAGCCCATAATAAAATAATCTTTAGATCTATGGAATGGATTGTTTGATGTTAGTAATATTTGATAAAAAAACTATTGCAGAATTGCAGACGAAATACAAAAAAGAGGATAATACATTCAAGACATTCATGGAACGGATGAGAGGAAATTTGAGATGACGAGCGTATCGATTAATCGATGTTCTCCCCATTTGCAATTTTTTTATTTTCCCGCGCCGTAACATCTCTTCGTTTCCTCGAATGCAATTATCTTATCTCGTAAAACATCTTAAAGTCTCACCTTACTTCCTTTTCCGTCACTTTCACGAGGTCCTCCATTCACTCACTTCTTTCAGCGAACCTCTCTCAGATTCTGTCTAATTAAAAACGTTCTATTCTCCTTCTAAGCTCGAGAATTCCTCGCTGCTTTTGATTATTCTTCCGCTCAAATTTCTTTCTTCTCCGCAGTATCCACCTCGAAAGAGATTATAATCAATTAATTAATCAGGGCCCGTGTTTTGTGACTCAAAAAAACTGCCCGCTCCGAACCTTTCGGCCAACTTCCGATGCTCAGTACACAACCCAAGTGAACCTCTTCCGCCGTATCTGTCCCTATTTTCTCTTGGATGATTATGAGATCGTGAATCGACCGAAACGGGTTTGTGTATTTCTGCCCTTTATCTTCTATTTAATTGGTAATTTATCCTTCTATTTTTTATATTAACGTTTAATACTGATCGTTTAATTCGTTCGGCTATAAAAATGATTATATTTTTAAAATGTATCGCTTCGAATTACTTTGAATACCTAATGGTTCTCGCCAATTGCGCTGAGTATTGTCTTCAGAAATCGTTTTTCATTTTGCTCGCGAATCTGCACGTCTCTTTCCGCGCGCCGCAGTCGAATACGTATCTCCAGCAAAAGGAGCAAATAAAACGTACGGCGACTCCGCAGCGTATCTCTTAAAAGCGTCCATATTTCAGACACCGTTGATGTTCCCCCTTCATTATGGAGGAACTCCTTCATATCCACGCCTACCATTCTCACAACATTTATTACCTGTCGGCGCAAGTACCTACATCTGCTCATGCTCGAGGCGTGACTGATAGGAAAACACGGCCGATAGCCGATTTGAAAAAATAATAATAAAAATACCGACAGCACTTCCCGGTATTGAATTGATCGAAATACCCCGCGTTGGAATTTGGTGAGATTCTTGAGACACTTTTGAAGAAGGTATCGGGGTGGTGCCTTAGGAGGGAGAGAGGGAAGATTGGAGAGGGAGGGAGAGAAGATTGGAGAGGAGGGAGGGAAGATGGGAGAGGAGAGGAGGGAGGGAAGATGGGAGAGGAGAGGAGGGAGGGAAGATGGGAGAGGAGGGAGGCAGGAGAGGGAGGCAGGAGAGGGAGGCAGGAGAGGGAGGCAGGAGAGGGAGGCAGGAGAGGGAGGCAGGAGAGGGAGGCAGGAGAGGGAGGCAGGAGAGGGAGGCAGAAGAGGGAGGAAGAGAAGGGAGAGAGGGAGGCAGGAGAGAGGGAGGCAGGAGAGAGGGAGGCAGGAGAGAGGGAGGTAGGAGAGAGGGAGGCAGGAGAGAGGGAGGCAGGAGAGAGGGAGGCAGGAGAGAGGGAGGCAGGAGAGAGGGAGGCAGGAGATAGGGAGGCAGGAAAGGGAGAGTAAGAGGCATGGGAGGGTGAGAGGCATGGGATGGAGAGGCAGGGGAGGGAGAGAGGGAGGCAAAAGAGGGAGGCAGGGGAATGAGAGAGGGAGGCAGGGGAAGGAGAGAGGTGGGCAGGGGATGGTAGGGAGGAGTGCTGGGAGAAAGAAGACGGAAGGAGGGAGAGAGAGAGAGAGAGTGGCGTGGAGGTAGGAGGAGTGTTATTCGTGATGGAGATTGATAGCCACCTTCCATTCGCTCCCTCCGCCTCCCCCGCCTAACCTCCTCGACCGCTTCAGCCCCTCCCCGCCCCACGCCCCTCCCTCCGCCGCCGTCTCCTTCGTCTTCCCAGAACGCCTCTCATTGTCCTCGCCCTTCCCGGACTGACGGCCCGGAAACTCGCGCCGCTAGCATCCCTTCTCCTCCCTTCCCCACGGCGCCCACAATTTCCTCCGCTTCTCCCTTTCCCTCGGGTACTCTCTCCCTCCCTCCCTACCCTATTCTACCTCCCTACTCCTCCCCTATTCTACCTCCCTACTCCTCCCCTTACCCTCTCTTATTCCACGCGCGAACAATGGGGTCCACCTTCCTCGGGACAAGAAGGGACTTCCAAATTGAACGCTTTTTGATCTTCTTCTATTGTTGAGTTTGATGCTTGAGATTGGAGCTAAATTAATCTCGAAAAAATATATATATAAAAAACTTGGAAAAAAGGGTGATCATTGCAAATGAGAGGAGGGCTGACTGGGGCGATTATAAAGTGCGAACAAAGGGTTCGAGAGGAGAAGGAATTCAATCAGACTACGCGTAAGTCTATTTCACACCATGACTGAGGAAATCTTAATTCGATTTTTTTGGCACAAACATCATCGACTGAAGGTATTTTTTGCGTTTTTTAACTTCAGGCTTGTTTTTTAAATGCACATTCGAACTAGTATCACCTTGGGTAGAGGTAAATAATTTCAATTGCGCAATATCGTTCGTCTCTTCAGAATGTCTTTTATGAATAATATTATCCACAAATATGAGATATCATTAGATTTAGTTTAACCGTAAGCAGGGCCGGCCCGAGCTACGTGCGCCCCGGGCGCTATCCCGATCATTTATCTATGCATTACTTGCAAGTGAATAAATGTTGGATAGAAATTTATATCAAAGAACAGGCTAGAATCTTGATGGCATTTCTTTTAACTTTTCATTATCAATAATTTTTACAGAGCGATGAATAAATTAACATGTGCTTTGTAAATATCTCAACAAAAATTAACGGAGGGGGGCGCTGGAGTGCTATCTCGCCCGGGGCGCCAAAATTCATCGGGCCGCCCCTGACCGTAAGGCTGTAGTAAGGTTTTGAGTGGATTGCGGCGTGACGTCATAGGGCTTAGGTAAGGTAGCTTAGCGTAAATTGTAATGTCACTGGACGCCATATGGTTACTTTTTGAGAAATATGGCTTACGCAGCGCCATAACTAGCTATTTTAGCACCCCGTGCGGTCTACCAAATGTGCGCCCATCCATGAAAAATTCTCTAATACCTATATTTTTTACTATATGGATTTTGGGAGAACAATTAATAAATAAAAATAAACTATAAATGATGTAATTTATCACTATAAAGGCACATAATTTAAATATATAATTATAAATATAATTACATAGATAATTATACATATAATTAAAATAAAGCAAGTAGAAATATTTTTCATGTTAATTAATATTACGTGATTTTAATACAGCAAACTCATCAATAGCATAATCGAAATTTATAGTAAGGTCTGGAACAAGTATAGTAGTGAAATCGCCCGTCCTTGTGCCATGCAACCTCGCACAACTTTCCATTAACTATTTTTGCGCCCCTTCTTTAGTTGCGCCCGAGGCAGATGCCCCGCTTGCCACGTCCTAGTTACGGCACTAGGCTTAAGCAGTATTATTTGTGAAATCAGGCTCTACAATTGGATTGATTTTAATCAAATTCTATAGAGCCATTTATGAGTAAATCAAATCTTTCTAAAAATCGCCAAGAATAAACCCTTTATTTTTGTGCACTATCATTTTTATGAAAAAAAGGTATGCAAAAGATGATATATTGCATAAATACGAGATATCATTCGATTTAATGTACGCGTTTGGGCCCTAGGACGGCGAACAGACAGACAGCATGGCGAAACCCACTTTTATGGATTCAGGGACACCTAAAACGTATTTTCATCAAAATCTCGAAGTCAAATTTTTTCACGATTACAATACTTTCTCAATATACTATGTATATGAGAAAGTAAAATTATCTTGATTTTCTTTAATTAGACTCGAAACTTTGTTCTCTTTCTCTATTCTCTTTGATAATATCCTCCAGAATTACCTTCTTTCTCAAAGCCTGCTTTGAATATGTATTCTACAAAAGAGTTGATTCAAATTATTTACATCGTTGTCCAATAGGATTTTGATGATCGCCAAATTTTTAAAGATCAGGTTTCGGTATTTTCCGCACGATACAACACAAACGCAATACCTTACCTAGATATAAATTCAGCACCTGGTATGTCTCATATCCGCACATAACGCATATAACATTAAAAAATTGCAAAGGTGGCTGACAGTTATGTGATTAAGGCAACTCTCGCATCCGTAAAACGCTTGAATAAACCAGAGGCATGTTTTATCCACGAAGAAGTCGTCCTCACTGTCAACTCTCCGATCGTAGATTCTAGAAAGAACTGCGCAACTGGTTCACTCAACCGTTTCATGGTTGCAGGAGTTATCTTGATCATAATTTACACCCAAATCATAAAGTGCGCTCTATAATCAATTTTTGAATTAAATTACAACTTTAAACAAAAAATATGTTCCGACGTGAAAACCGCATAAAAAAGACAGGACGCTATTCGGAAGCGCGCCAAATTCTGTTCTACAATTTCAAAAATTTTCTTGAAAGTTTGCATTAAAATAATCCTACGCTGCGAATTATTCACATACATGGAAGCCGGTACTTAAAACTGATAAATACTGCCAAAATTAAGTTTTATTTGGAACCTAAACTAAAGGCCCCTGCAGCCCCCGCAATGCGGGGGGAGGGTGTGTCGGAAGGCAGAGGTACACGACATCCTTCTGAATCCTATTTCTTGTAATTTTATCGTGAGAGTCCCATATATTTTGGCGGGTGGGCTGTATTTACGCTACGCCATTGACTAACCACAAGTTGCATTTTTTAGGATTTTTATTTCTTCTCTTAAATCGTCTCCATTAATCTCGCGGTATCCTTCCATACAATCATTTCCGTGATAAATACCTATGATTTTCAAGAGCATACAAAGTGACGCTAAGCTCTTATGCTAAATATAAGTTCAGGTTCCTAAAGACAGGAAAGGACGCGTTACTAAAAAAGTAAAAATTGAGCTTATCTCGAAAAGGCATATCTCGAGAGGTATTTTCCCATGGAACTCCGCGTTATAATGACTCATTCCTGCATCGAAATTTCTTAACTAATATTGAAATAACGTGATAAGATTGCTAATTGCTAATGTATCCTAAGCAAGTGAGATGAAAAATGATCATTAAATGTGGAGGATCAGATGGAGTGGAAGGAGGGGGAAAGTAAGAGGATGGAAAGGGAAAAGGAAGTATAGTCTACAGCCGAGGTTTTAAAATTCGGGGTCGCGGCCCATCGGAAGATTGCGAAAGATTTGAAATGGGGCTAAATATACAGCTGGTCCTAGATGTTCTGAGATAAAAAAGTATCAAATTAATGGGAATCAAATTATGAGATTTTTTAGGTTAATAACTTGCGCTATTTTATTGGATAAACAGCTTTTTAACAAAGAATTGGCCGAAAGACGTTATTTGCATGCGTCATGCAGTACTGATTACTATTTTATTGGGAGGAATATTTATTTATTTATTGAAGACTATTTATTTATTTATTCTATTTTTGGCGGGCTTCGAAGATAAATTTTTAAAGCCTGTGATGTATCTCGTTTCAGTTTTTAAGGGATAATACCACATGTTTAATATGTTTTTTATTCAAATAAAGACGGCACAAACTAGAGGCACGTAGAGAAATACAGCAACCGCCAGTACCTCAAACAGATTTCTCATAAAAAGATTGCAATTTACTCCGAGAAAAGCCTTCTTTACAAAGAATGGCTATTTTTTAAAGCTCTTATCAAATGCAGAAATATGTGCCAATCACGAATCTGTCGTTAAGTTTCAGTGGAAATAGCAAGCGAGAGTATTTCGAAGGAAAACCTGTACTCGCCACTATTTATGTGTTAGGCGCTAAAAGGTTCAGTGAGTCCTGTTACCAAGATATTCAGCGGGATCTTTTAATAATGCATTCACCAGGACCCTTTAAAGCATAAATCTCATAATAATTATGTATTATTATATATGATAAAACACATTAAAAATTTCATGTTGAAAAAATCATCGTCTATTTAAATGTAAAACTTGTTAAATACAGATATAGTGTATATAAACTTCGAGAGACATAATATTCATAGTTTTTAATGAGGTACACTATTATTACAAAACTGCAAATAAAATTTCAAAACTAATTCACTATTTGCTTTGGGACATTTAATTGTAACTAAACTCGTCTCAAATAAATAGAAAAATGCTTCGTTATGGTTATTGGACGTATCGATACCATCGATTCAAATATGTTTTCTCGAGGATCTGAAGTGTACTCTCTATGAACGAGCAATGTGTATTAAACGAGATTTCACTGCTTACGAAAAGAAAGCCAAGTGCGTGGTACGGGGCCTTCCGCTCTGGCGGGGCCAAGTGCCGTCGCGATGCTCCCACATGCCTCAAACCGGCCATGCCTTTACTTATTTGATTGCGCTACGATTTCCTATGAAACGTTCCATAATGTGTGACAAGTTCTATTGAGCTTTCCGGAGCAGAGAAGGCTTACTTACTTACGACCTAAAACTCTTGGTCGGTAGCAGCTCTACCGATTCAAAATTCAAAATAAGATCGCACGAGGCATTTGGAAACTTAAGGTTCGCCGAATGAGAACAATTAAGAAGTATATTAACACAAAATGTTCCTCTGCAACCCGAGTCTTTAAAACGAGGATAACAAAACGGCCATTCTACCCTTTTCCTCAACCTAGTTACAACAAGAAAATTTCACACTTGATAAAATTTTATCATACGATTTGGAGGTAGAAATTAAAAAATTTATATTTAGTAACATGACAACCCTGAATGAGTGATTAAACTCTCTAAGATTTAAAGACAAAAACGGTATACTTTTAAATCAGCCAGAAGTTGTGAGGAAAAGATGTAAGAGTATGCAGAGGAATTATATGGAAAAGGCTTGAATCAAGAATCGATTGAGAGGAATATGAAAATAGAGAGAGTTGGTGACACAGGAATATTGGGCAACGAGACTGAAAGGGCTCCTAGTGAAATGAAGTCAAAACAAGAGTGGAAAGATGCACACTTCATGCATTCATACCTGGGAGACAGAGGCATTCTTTATTTATTGTATAATCGTGTTAAATAACTAAACCTAAAACTTTACTCGGAAGTCTTTTTCGATAACTAATTTTTTTTATATATTAGATATGACTGAAAGTTCATTTTATGTTCATAGGAAAACCTGCTTGGGTTATGTGAACCATTTATATCATTTTCTTACTACTAAAAAGTCCATAGTACCTAACTTCATGAAAATCCATTCAATAGTTTCAGAGACGAGATATGATCATCATCATAGTAATTCTACCTTTCAGTAGATTTTTGGCTCACTCATCCCAATTTGTATAACCCAAAGCCTTTCCCTTCATCTTCTCATACACAATTCCTTATTTTAATGCATCTAATATTCCTTTCCTACCTATTAGTCTCTTTCCTAGCATCCTCCCTTCAATGTCTTCTTTCAGAAGCTTTTTATCTTTCCAAATTTGACCCACCAATTTATTCCATCATCCCCTTATTACTCTAATTAAGCACTTTTCCTCTACTAGATTTAAGATTTCCTAATTTGTTTTCTCTTCATTCAAGTAATTTCCTCCAGTCTACACCATACCCACATCTCAAGCACTTCTAATCTGCTATGATCTTTTCTTGTTATCCATGTCTCACACCCATATAATGCTACACTTTATTTCAAAGTATTCACCAACCTCGGATTAATATCTCTATTCATATCATCAACTCTCATCATCTCATAAATGCCTCCCTTGCTCTTGCTGTCTTGGTCCTGATCTGTTCTGTATTTCCCCCATGCTGAGTCAGAATCCTTGTATAATAGCTTAAGTGCCCATCAAAAACGATGGAACATGAATTAAAATGTACTAATATAAATGTTCTATACCTAAAATCAATGGTCAATTTTTACTAATTTTAATTTGCAAAAGAATAAAAATCTGGGCATCAAAAATAGCTTTTTACGTGTTATCTTAAATGGAAACAAATTATATCCTGGAATTGAACTAAATCTTTTTTCTGAGCTTTTTTATTTTTTTCCCAAAGCAGTACCTTTTATTTCTCCATCTGCCATTATCATCAACAGCTCTAACGAAACCCTATAATAAGTAAGCTCCCCAGCCAGGAGGAAGCTGCCAACTCCCACTCTTGCTTCTTTGGCTAACAAAGGGTGACAGATGGAGCCACAAAGGGACAGAAGAAGGCTTTTATAGATTTAGGATTCTCAAAGTGTCCTTCTGTCTGTCATGGTATATGCACCACCAGAGACATAAGATACAGGGGCATATTCTATTGATATCTCAGAGAGAGAGAGAGAAAGGGAGAATGAGAGGAAGAGAGAGAGAGAGAAAAGAATGGGATTGAGAGAGAAAAAGAGTGAGGGAAAATGGGAAGTTTTAATTTAATTCGATAGTCATGCATACTCATAATTTTTTATGGGCAGTTCGACTATATAAACATAAATTATGATTTTGAATCGATTCAAAATTCTTAAAATATTTTTCTTCCTGTACTTTGAATGGGTATTCAACCAGCACTACCTAAATAGATAAAATACTCTACGTGTTTCAACCTCTCCCCCTCCAGTGTAGCACTAACCTGTGATTCCCAACTTTAACCAAATCTCATGACTTTAATTTTCTTCCTATCAATTTTCTTCCCAAATGCCCTAACCTTCTCATTTAAGGAACTAATTAACATCTGCCATTTGAATCACTCACTAGTGCAGTGGTTCCCTGCCTGGGTGCCACATATATCTTTCAGAGTTACTATACAAGTTTCAGCTTATAAATTATCGTAGTATAATAAACCTTTTCTTTAACATTATAGAAGACAGGCCTGTGCCTACCAGTGTTCAGGGTGTTCAATAAACAAAGGTGGCTTAACCTTAAAACCTTTTACATATGTGCTTACATATTAGCAATGTAGTAACTAGGGTATGGTGGTGCCTGCACAATGCACAAAATGTTCCCGCAAAAATGCTGCAAGTTTATTTTCTCAAAAATAAATGTTAATTTAATACTCCAATGTTAAAGTCATATAGAAATATATTGTTAATAAAATGCTAGTATTTTATTTTTAAATGCATGAAAAATAATATTCTACATAACTAAGTTGTTTCCCAAAATGTTGCCATAGGGGCCATATCTCCCATATCTCTGCATATTAGTAAAATTGCCAATGGATATTAGTCTGCATCAAAATGCCTCTCAACATTCCTACACCATGCATAATTAGGTGTCCAGAGTAAAAGGTGAGCACAATGCATAAACTAATTAGTGACACCTGACTGTACTTTTCTATAGCATGAGGGAAAGCTGACAAATAACAATTTAAACCAAATGTTATACCTTGGACTGCCAAGTCAGCTTACACATTGGATATTTTTGGATTTTTAAATAAGGTAAACTGTAGAACGGAAAGTTAAAACTGAGAATATTCTGTCTTCTTCAGATAAAATGAAACTGAGAGAGAAGTTAAGAATTTGGAAAGTGAGAGTGAAAGAGAGCAAAACTGCCATGTTCCCAAATGCTTCAGTAACAAATTATAATGATATCGCACTGGTGGTTTGTGAGCATTTCAAAACACTGGAAAATAACATTCATTAGTATTTTCCAAATATGTATATCCATTGACAGCTATGACTGGTTGAAAAATCCTTTCACTGAAGCAGCATCTAGGTAATCACAGCTTAGTCTCAAAGAGGAAGATGAATTATCTGATATCTGCCACAACAGCACTTTGAAATTAAAGCATATGGAAGCGACTCGAGATATTCTGGATACAGAATAAGAATGAATATCCTAAAATAGCAAACAAGGCTCTGGTAATCCTCATACAGTTCTCAACATCTTATCTGTGCAAACTGGGATTCTCTGCACTCACGAGCATAAGAAGTGCAGAAAGTGAACAAATAAGAACAATTGAAGAAGAAATGCAAGTGTGTTTGTCCAATATTCTACCTAAAGAATCTGTACATCTCATCAAACCAGATGTCCCACTAGGAAAATAAATAGGACAATGTGACAGAGGTGCTTCCATCAGTGAAAAAAGATTGAAAACACTGCACTAGTGACTTTTCATCTACAAATCTGATTTGATTTGTCTATCTCCTACATTAAAACCTGTTTATATATCTCCCTATGCCTCTCTTGCCATTTCTTTGTCAAATATTAAAAAGTACCAGAGAGAATGGGCAGCCATGTCTCATGCCTCTTCCTATTGTTGCCCAATCAAATTCTTCCTCTACTACCCTGCAGAGGCATAACTTGGAGATATGGTGCCTATGGCAAAATTTTAAGGAAACACCTTGTATACGTAGTATATGATTTTTGCTACGTTTTCACAAAGAATATTAAGATTTTTATTAACACTTAAATATTTGAATAATAAATTAATACTTATTTATGGGCAAATAAGCTTTTGGCACTTTTTGCGGGAATGTTTGGCACCTTTTGCAAATGGCAAATGCCACCTTTGCCACACACTAGTTGCGGCACTGCTACCCTGTCTGGTTCACATACAAAGTTTTGATTAATTGCCTATGCAATTAATGCCTCTGGGATTGGTCCAAAAGGATGATAGTCACTAGGAGCCAAGTCAGGTGAATAAGGGGGGATGTGGTACCACTTCAAAATGCCACTCTTTAATGATATTGACAGATTTCCAGAAATTGTAAGGACAGGTGTTGTTCTGCTGTCAGAAAATTCCTTTTGAGATCTACCTTTGAGGTTTGGTTGAGATTCCCAGCTTCAGTTGGCTCTTAAGCACAGTTCATAGTTGTCTCCTTCATGCAACTCTCCAATATAATCCAATTTTAATTTGAAAATGAGGATTGCATCACCTTTCTTACAGACGATGTTGCTCTGAACTTCTTAGGCTTCAGAGACGTGGAATGATGCCACTCTTTATTACCTCACTTACTTTCAGGTTGGAAGTTATGCACCCATGACTCTTCTCAGGTCACTATAGGGTCTAGGAAATAATCCCATTTAATCTTCATATCAAGCCGACAAATCAGAGAATGAACCAACTCATCTTTGTTTCAGCATAACTGTAAGGCAATGAGGGACACATCTTGCACACACTTTACTGAATCCAAGCTCTTCAGAGACAATGTGATGAACATATCCAACTCTCATACTGAATCCATTACTCAATTCTTTCAGTTTCATGTGGTGGTTTATTATACTCAATTATTATTGCTAAATTCTTTCAGTTTAATGTGGTGGTTTATTATGAGCTGCAGATGATGTGTGGACTATTCTTAGCCCAGTCCTTACACAATGACATTACTGACATCAGTGACCTTACCAGGAGCAGATTCTCCAGCCAGTGTAACTCTAAAGGTATATGGAACACTCAAGTCTTTCTACCATTCCTAAGTTGTAATCCAAAGAAGGGAGAGATATATCAGGAAGTTAATTTTTTGTTCAAAGAAATATGGCACCCCTGCTTGAATTATGTGACCCATTTATATAATTTTCTTATTGCCCTTTTCCAAAAAATTCTTAGAGCCTAATTTCAGATGAACGTAACTTTACCATAAGGCATTCTCTTTTTACTTTCTGTAAACATGTGACAGGAATAGCTTACATCCCAGGGAAAGGATTGAGAAAATAGAGGAGAAGAAGAGCAATCTAACTGTACAGGAGGTAGCTCAGTCGAATAAGTTAGATTGGTATATAACAAAGCATTAATTAGTAATTCAGGGCCTGCAGATGCTAATAAACTCATTTAATGAAAAATCAAAGGTGTTCTATATGAAAAAAATCAAAAAAGGACAAAGTAATACTTACAAAATAATAATAGTAATTTACAGATTGCATATCAAATCTGAACTGAAGAGATTTACATCGCTTACTGTTAGAAAGAAGAGACAGATTAATATAAAAATGAACTATTAAGCTTACCTTATGGCTAGATTCCAATTGATAATCAAGACAACTGATGCTATAAAACAGTTGAGTAAACCGATTTTTATTCCTGTTATGAACTAGCTTCCCTTCATGGTAATTCACCGACTGTTAACTTTTAACAGGACCAACAAGAAAAGGGCTGAAAAGTCAATTTATATAAATATTAAACTTAAATCTACAGAAAACAATGCTGAATAATTTTTTTTAATTTGGCTTTGATTTTCTTCATTAATTCATTAACAAATTCATTTTCTTTATTGAAATATGTGCACAAATAACTTATTGAATTCAGTAGCTATAAATTAGCCTAAGAATAAATAAATTGTCATAAAATATGAAAAATAACATTGAAATAAATATGGAATGTCAATGAAGTCTATTTGCCACTGCATACAGCTTATGTTGTTTTCATGAAATGAAGCTCTATAAATGGATATTCATCCATTTATAGAGCCATTTTTGAATAAATGAAAATTTTATGAAAATCAGCAAGAATAAACTATCCTCTGATGTTGAGCAGCATGGTTAATTTCAACAAGGCATCTCTTCTTGCTAATATGCTATGTCGATAGAGACGTGAGGAGAGAATATTCTCAAAAAGATAATTCTCTGAGAATTTTTGAGAATATTCTAAAGATTCTGTGAATTTTGAGAATTGCACCAGAACCTGGTGAGCATGTTCCTCATTTTTACAAAGTTCCAGACCCCTATTATGTACACAAAAAATTCCAGTTAGTAAATCTGAATTTATAACATCTTCCCCTTTAGTACGATCAGTAAAATAAGGCCATACTGCAAAGTGGTACGAAAATGGCACTAAAGTAAAGAAAAAATAACTTACAACTGTAAATAACAACAATGGCAATGAAATATCCCATCAACATGAAAGCTAATTGTGTTAAGGAATCATCATCCCATGCATGAAACAAATACAAAAAGCTCTTTGAACAGAAAAGATTGGCTATTCTTCCAACATCAGAGTGGAAGATAAGCATTCTAATTGCAATGCATTAAATGAAGCAAGCTTTCGAAAACCATGAATCACTTAAGGAGGTGGACCATCACTTTACTTAAGTCCTACCAACAACTCCCCTGTCAAAAAAAGAAAAGGAAGTAAAACTGGCAATTGGAAAAAAAATAAAATGGCTGTTGCTAATTTTCTTTGCAGCTAACATTTGCAACAATTTTTACCGCTCAAGTTATGTGTCTGCCAAAATGTTTTGTGTCCGAACTCTTAGCATCACATGAACTCATAGCATTGCGTGAACTCTGTGATGCGTATCTTGTCCCATTATGGTTATTATATAGCTGACAGACATTAATCCAAGAGATTTTAACACAATCAGCAAAATTGGCCAATAATTCTTTGCGAGGGACCTGCCCTCATTTCGGAAGAACCCAGAAACCTCAAAAATTTTCTGGCAACACCGGAACCGAAGCAGCAATGAGGAGGGGAGAGCAGGCAGAAAGAAGATGATTGGGAGGAGCCTTTTGGGGGAACGCAGAAAAGAGAGAGAAAGAGGAGTGAATCTGAACAAATGGAGCCGTGACACAAGAAGCGGTCCATCATGATTCATCCCAGCCTGCATCCAATCCTGTTTTTGTATCATTTATTATTCCTCCAAACTGGAGTTTCCTATTTTGTATTATTCTTGTTGTTACAATATATTTGTCAGTATTCTGCTTATTACGCTATGATTAGCTTATCTTTGATTGACTGAGTCAGCACCAGTGTTCTCTAAAAGGGTCGTATCATTTCTCTAATTTGTTAAGTATCTTCGTCAATTATGGTAGAGGAGCTAAATAAGACAAGTCGTTTCACGTTCTTGATCCAAAATTTAATGGTAGCTCCCTTAGCAGGGGTCTGGGTCAGAATTTATTGACATACTTATATCTCAGATGGGTACTGAAGAAGAAGTCTTTTCCGAGTTGGCAGAATACTGTGCAAAAGGATTTTTTGGAAAAAAATATGAAATAGGGTCTTCTGAAAAGCTCAATGCTGTAATATGGTTGAAGGGAACATGCTTTGGTTCCAACTTAGGCAAAGTAACAGAGAAGATATTAACTATGCCAGCTACTATAACAGCCACAGAGAGAAGTTTTAGCTAATATGGACTTGTACACACAGCAAAGTGGAACAGACTGACATAAGGGCAGGTAAACTAACATACATGACAAAAAATCTTAAACTTCTAAACAAAGAAGAAGCCTACCAACAGCCTCACTCTCAAGCATCAGCTTCTAAAGCAATAGGACTCAGAAGCCACAAAGACAATGATGCCCATGAATATGATAATACATTTTATGATAATTAACAAGAAACTATTAATGCTTGAGGACTATGATAGTGAGATATTAGATGTGGAAATCAGTGTCAGTGAATCTGCCTTCAGGAATTTATAATGCATAGATTATAATTTATATGCATGTAATTTTGTCACGATGTATTAGCAAAAAAGCATCTCTCAAATGAGTGTATTTCAAGGGCTACCTGATTTCTTCAAAAGATTATGACGAAGAATTTCGCAACTCTACATGTCGATATAAGATTTCATCAAATGTTGTCAAATTGTTTAGTCCCAACAGCCAAGCACAGATGACAACTTACGCACAAATTACAAAAACCACTACTTCGGGATCAGGGTCACCTAGAATATGCAGTATCATCAAATCTCTCCAAGTCAAATTTAGTTTACTGGAATAATATCATTCAACCAGGGCTGGCTAATTGATGAAATGAAAATATTAAATTTCAACAATTAAATCCTAAGATAGAACTTCATTAAATCAGTATTCAGAAATTCTAAAAATAAAGTGAGATAATATCTTATTTTAACCATATTGTTTCATCATGACAACCACCTAACTGGACACAGAAATCAAAATCTCAATACCTGATATTAGAAACAAGCTTTACTTATGTCATGCTTCATATGTAAATCACTTCTGAATATTGAGTATTTCTTTCCATCAAGAGAGTTCAACAAAGTTAAGATTCATTAATGAACAATATGAAAAATTGCAAATGGAATGTAATGTCTGTAAAATAAATATGAAGAGGGAATTTTTAAGCCACATTAGCCAAAATCATCAAGTAGATATGGTAAGTTTAAAGAATAACAAGTGCAATCTCTCAACATTCTGGACTCAACATTAAAAACTTTTGTGAGGCCTCCTGGAGCATGGGTCTTTGGGATTTGTCAGGCTGCCCAGGCAGTAGCTATGCCACTGTTTATCACTTATCTAAAAAATATTATATAAATTACAAATTCAAGATTTTATTAATACTTGTTTTCAAGAAAGAAAGAATTACTACATACTAAATTGATGGGAGAATCACTTTGTAAAAATTTCCACTTTATTCAAGTAAACCAAAATCGACTGGTTTCAACTATGATATAGTCATCATCAGGTATGGAAGCAAGGAGCAACTTATTCAACAAAAACTTGAACAGTTCCTTATATCACATCAAGTTTCATAGTCTAAGTTAAGTCTCAAAAGGTTAAGCTTTCATGTTAATTTTCAATCAATTATTGCTCTTCATGCATGTTTTTGAGAGTAAGCTAAGTCCACATGCACTGAAAACATTGAGAATAACAATGCCAGTAACTTTGGTAACCCCATTTTCAAATCTGAAATAATCAGGAAACTTAAAATTTAAGTAAATTTGTATTTGATAAGCGAATAGACGATAAGAATAAGAAGCTATATTCTTTTCTGCATAAAACCATGTAAATTCTGTGATGATATCTCAATTATGAGATGTTTAAAAATGTTCAAGACTAAAGGCCTACACATCGGATTCCAGCCAATTACATGTTAATCAAATGGAAAAATGAAACGCATCTGGAATCAAAACAAAAAAATTGAGAAAAAATGAACACCCATTGCACCCTCATGGGTATCAGTGCTTTCCAACAATACCACATTTAAAGGGGTTTTGTCTTCTGTTTTCACGAAAAGGGGAATTGCATGTACAACCAAACCAACAAACCCACACACTAAAAAAGTATATAAGATTACTATACACAAGTTAACCTTTAAAATTTGAAAAAATCTTTCAAAAACTTAAGGTCGACTTATATGCTGAGTGTAAAGATGGGAACCTTAAATTCCATTTGAAACACAACTTAACAATGAAAGAATTAATTATCAGTTCACCAATAAAAAATTCCTCATAGCCATCCACTTGATAGAGTCTTCTTCTTCAAGGAGTTTCTTCATCCTTCTTGCCAAAGGCACTTTTTGCAAAGCAGTTGATTATTACATTGGGAGCAATGCTGTTCCATGCAATCACAATGTTTTGAAGGACATTTAACACATTCCATTTTTGGGGCAATGAGCTATGTCCTTAAAGGCAATGTATCAGATACTGCATAAGGCAAGACCTGTAGGCTTTTTAGCCTACTTTCCAGAATGTAAATAGTTTTGTTGTTGTGTCTGTCTGTCCCCTCCTATTAACTTTTGAACCAAAAGACCGATTTTCATGATACTTGGTGGAAATCTCTTGCTACTGGGGCTGAGCTCTCGAGAATAGTTTTTGTTTTGAAGATTGGGAGTCCCAGGTTCAATTCCAGGAACTATCCTTTCCATTTGATTTACATGGGAAATCTGAAATCTATCGTGCAGGGTAATTTTCTCTTGCATTTTAAAATATCTTAGAATTGTAATATTAGAGCAGAATTTGTACCATTCTCTGAAAAAAGAAATGGAGATTCAAAATTTTATTGTAGAATTTTGCTTATTTCTTCAAATTTTGCATAAATACTGGCATTTTTGCAGTTTTTATCACTCATTACAAGAGTACATATTGCCATTGCAACGACTATTGCTGGACTCGGATTTGGTTTAGTCTAGTACATTCACGTGTTATTTTTACCACACAAATATGCATGATTTTTTCCATTCGAATGTATTCGTAATATTTTATAATGCTAAATTATGAAAAAGAGCAACTAATTCTATTAAAGCCAATATAAGTATTAAATTAATAATTATGTGGAAAGTAGGCATCATAAGTTCCATTTGGATCATCTTGTGTCATGTTGTGAATGTTACTCTGGCCCAGTGACTGCATGAAACTTGTGTTTGCAGGTAAAAACAGCAATCTGCTATTTGACAGCTTCAGCATCCAAGTAAAATGTGCAGCATAGTGATCCAGGATCATCAAAATTTTCCTGTTCTGCATTATCATACTTCCGTCCAATTTGAAAAGCCAAGATTGAAATTTTTTAGCAGTAAGCTAAACTCTTTTATTTGATTCATACTCACAAGGGCTTACTACTTTGAAACATCTTGCCCAAAAAGACTCACCAAGCACTATGGGATGAAGCTTTGTACTGTTATCTACATTGCAGAACAACAGGACAGTCACCTTCTCATTGCTTAATTTTCCCCCAAGGTAGATTTCACCATGAACAGCAGGTGTTCTATTGGGAAGCAAATTGTAAAACACACCTATTTCATTCATGTTAAAAGTGTCTTTTGCTTCATATTCATCTAGAATTGGTCACACAGGGTCCAACCAATCTTGGCCTTTCTACTTGTTCACTTCTCCAGAATCACAGCAGATAACAAACAAGAACAAGTTATTTCATTTTATAAAGTGCTGCAGCCAGCCACTATTGCACTTAGGGTTGCCAACTTTTAGTTTTGAGAATGTGGTACATGTAAAGGAAGTTTACAACAAAATAAATGACAGATATGGGGCACGTAAAACATTTGAAATGTCTATGTGGTAGTATGAGAACTATAGGAAATGTATATTTTTTATTATAAGAATTAATAAACATTACTAAACACAAATGAAAATTTTATGTATATACTGTAAAATGAATGTTACATATTCAACCTTTGATTTCAAAATAGAGAATACATTATTTAGGGAGAAGGGAAAAAAGATATTAAAAAATTGTTGACTTTTATTTGGAGAATTAATGAGTTAGCATTTGAGCAAAAATTTAAGAAGGAATAAAACATCTACTGTTAATTTAAAAAATTATATTTTTCTCAGGTTTTAGCTTATCTCTGAAACAGTAGCATTTGAACAAAGGTTTTAAAAATACATATTTTAAACAACTATTGATTATGTTAAAAATTATATTTATCTCAGACAGCATCTCACTGCAACTGTTTTGAAGTGTATTATAGTAATTTTGCTGCAAGACATGCTCATATTTACCGAGCATTGCAGAATTGAGTCCATTGTAGACATGTCCAGTAACTGGATTTATTGTTTCACCCACATTAATCAGTAACAGATTTTTTAAAACATTATTTTTATAATACAATGGGCTAGATAAAAAAACAGTAAAATTTAAAATAGAGAAAATATAATTTGTACAGGACGTGGGACAAATGTTGAATATATGGGAAATCCCAGCCAGTACAGAAAGGTTCGCAACCCTAAGCTGCACTTAAAATCACTGATAGCAAAGCACAGTGCAAAATAAACAGCCTTATCTTGCAGCATGGAGCCTGATATTGGTAAACTAGATGCCCACATCTACAATCATGACATGTCATGGTTTATATCAATATTGTGCTCTGGCTATGTCACTCACTGCTGCAGTCAGTATGGGCAGATTTATACCAACTGTACTGAAAAGCATGGTTATACTACCCATGATACAAACATTGTAATACATAGTAATAGTATTTTGTATTAAACAATTTTTTCCAACATTGAAATGCCTATCCCTTGTGAAGGAGAATATTTGCTTTGTATAAAGTAGACCTTTGTACAATCTGATTTTGAATTAACAAGGTGACTGTATTGCAAATCATAATAGGTATCAAAGAATGATACCACATCATACATGCTATGTGAACATATGAGGAATTCTTGAATATTTTCAAATAGGAATTTTCCACACATATCCACATAATTAAATCTTATTGAGATGCTTATTTCCATGTTTTGTTCAAAACTTTTTATCTTATGGAATTTTGATTTTGTCTGAAAGAAGATTTCATTAATTATTTGTAAAGTAAAATATGCTGGTTAACTTACATGGCAAGCATATGCTTTAACATACATTTTTGTGCCAAATAATTTGAGGTGAACTTATACACTAGGTTGACAGATATAGTTTGATGCATGGTAGCATATTAATACACTTAAAAGCCATTTTGGAAATTATATATATAATAAATTGCTGATTGCAAAGTACAAATCTCTCTGATTATACAGTGGTTTTTGAGAGCAAGGCATTATGACCTGTATCATTAGAATTTCTTCTGTATAACAGAATACATATTCCTACTGTCAGTACGTAATTCCATCTTTTCTGATTGCTGCAAACAACAAAATAAAAAAGTTAACACTGATATCAATCTAAAGTCTATACAGTGGAGTGTTTTCAACTTCAATGTAGAATTAAGAATAAATAAAGAAAACTTGTGATATGTACGGATGCATGATATAAGCAAAAACATTATAACCAGAATGCACTATAGTTTATAATTTTCCTCCTTCTTTATCATTATGAATTTTAAAACAAATAAATAACAAACAAATACATCTCTATGATGCCCAAATAAAAAACTTAAAATAAACTAATTAAGTAATTTTTAAATATTAAAATTGGCCAAATTATAATTATGCTGCTGAATATGATAATAATTATAAAAGTTACTATAATATAAATCCCATTCCAAAGAATTGTATAATAAGTAAAAAAAAGAACTTCTTCAAAAGTGAGAAAATAAAAGCTCGAACTGGTAGAACATATTTAGCACATCTAAATTATTGTCCAAGTTATGTTGAATGACAAAAACAAAAATTGAAATGAAATATAGATACCATTTATTAGCTGATTTCTTCTGGAAAGTGCTTTTGTGTGTTGGGATAAAAATGAACCAAATAGTATGAGCTGATGATACCAAAATTTAGAGAAAAAGGAAAATGATAGTGCTTCAACACATCAAAAAATTTATCTCAGTTGCTCTATAAAAAAATATGGATAGTGTGAATCTTAATTTTATTTGTCTGAGAGCACAAGATTTGATGTAAGGTAGGAGGAAAATTCTGCTAGGAGTCTTTTTTGATCATGCCTCTGCAAAGACATCTGTTGGAGGAAGATTATTACATTTTTAGCCCTCACTCAACCAAAAATATCGCATTCTGAAAAATAAGAATTGGTCTGCCTCAACAGTTCAGAATATCCACCAGAACTGTGGAACACTTGGGTTTGATCCCTGGTCGAAGCAGAATTTTCCTCCTTATTTCCATCAATTTTTTCACTTCCACTCGGTGGACATTTCATTCTGGCATATCCTGAAATTGTAAGATTATCCTACTTTGGTCAATCTAACTCAATGAGTTGCAGAATTATTATCCTCTGGCCATAAATTTTTAAAATACAAAAAAGCCATGGAAGTTATGTCTAATGTAAGTGAAAGGTACAGCTGCAGAGCCCTATTCCATAGACGGAATATATATGTATATAATGTATAATATATATGTGTACATGTTTTTTCAATACATGCAAAGAACAATATTGAAGAATATCAAGCATATAGATGTACAGTCATTTGATCAGCTGTGGGAAGATTGTCTCCTCGCTTATGGTCATGGAAGTTTATAACCATCTGTTCAATAATCTAAAGGGACATAAGTTAACTAGTTTTTTGAGTCATAATAAGCAGTGTGACACCTTAGTGCTTCTCGCAAAAAGTAAATACCAGTACCACCTCCTTCCTTATGCGTGAATCCACAAAAACATGGTTGTATGACAGGCTGACAACCTGTTAAGGTAAAACATGGAGCAGTCAATTAACCAAGAGTTGTTTTGGATGTATAGAGAACTGCTGAGAGATTAAAAAATATGGGGGTAAAAAACATAAACGTTAAATATGAAGTTCTGTGTGAAATAGTTAACCCTTAATTAGTTGGGTATTTTCACACCCCAAACAATATTGTTTTGTTTACTGCACAGTAGTAAAACACAAGAGTGACACTTGCCCCCTCCTACCTTCCTTGGTGCCTGAGTGGAACATAGTCCAGTATTCATTTGCCACTTGACCTGTACGAATCTACATCTTTTGCTCCTCTGGGGCATGTTTACACCCCATGCGACCAGTTGTGGTACAATTTTTATGAGGTAGGTACATTATTTATTCACTTTTTTCTTACTCTTTTCCTGATTTCCTTCTAACAAAAGCTGTGGTACTCAGCCAGAAGAGCCTTATAAAGTTGAAAATAAACCTGAAGCTTGTAAAAAGACTAGTGAAACCAATTAGAGGAAAAAAAAGAAATTTAACTACTGACAATTGGTATACGAGTATTCTCCTTGCAAAATCTCTCCATCAAGACTATCAGCTCACTTTAGTAGGCACATTGAGGAAGAGAGAAATTTCTCCTATGTTCTTGCCAAAAGCAAATCGACCACTCTATAGCAGTTTATTCTGTTTTTCCAAGGATCTGGCAATGGTTTCTTATGTTCAAAAACCCAAGAAGGCTGTTATTTTGTTATCATTCATGCATCACAATAACCAAATTGATGAAAAAACAGCCTCTCTTGCGAAACCAGAAATAATAACTATGCATGTATAATTCAACTAAGGGAGGAATAGATACTAACGACCAAATGTGCACAAATTATGATTGTGAAAGGTGAATAAAAAGATGGCCTCTTGCAATTTTTTTCATCTTAGAAACATTTCTGCGATAAAGCCTTTGTTGTTTATAATGCAAATGTGCTTACAGGAAAGAAAATGGCCAGACAAGATTTCCTAAAAAATGTTTCAATGAATTTGACTAAAAGTTTCATTGAAAATCCAGCTGGTGACACATATACCTAGACAGTTATGAAAAAGGATTTGGCAGTTTGTAGGAGAAGAAGAGGCTCTTGCAGTGATCATCTAGGGGAGGTCATATTTGCTCAAGAATACAAGACAAAAAGATCCGGACCAGATGCCCAGAATGCAGTTTCTTTGAAGGCAAACAGCACTGCACTTCATTATGTAAAAATTGTTTAAAAAAAGAAACTAATTAACTTTTATCTAAATAAATCAGTTTTGATGAATGTACATTTATTATAATTCCATCAAAAACAAAATTTTAATAAAGAAAGGATATAAAGTAAGTGGGGGTATAAACACATCCCATGCGACCACTTATGTTTGCTTTTTCGATGCAACTAACTAAGGGTTAATGTTAAAGTAACAACATCTAATAGAGGAAATGGTGCTTTGCACAATATAACAAACGCAGAAAAAGATAACGAGGTTTTAGCCTCTCACACTAAAAAATTATTAGTCATAAGTCCAGTGATTGTTCATTAAAATTCAAAACATTCAACAAACAAAGTATGGCAAGAAAAATTTTATCTAAGAAGAATTAGGCAGAAATCATCATAAACAAAGTATTGCAGTTCAAAAAAAATGTGTACATCCAGATTTGGAATCTATACCCAAAC
The DNA here is from genome assembly GCA_028673005.1 of Tanypteryx hageni. Classification (NCBI taxonomy): domain Eukaryota; kingdom Metazoa; phylum Arthropoda; class Insecta; order Odonata; family Petaluridae; genus Tanypteryx; species Tanypteryx hageni. The sequence goes on from CM054116.1 coordinate 100,799,749, forward strand.
ACAAAAAGTGAGGATGTGAAAGCTTATGTTGAAAAAAAGATAAGTACAAACATTGATCTGGAGAAACTCCAAGCCTGAGGTAATTACACCTCATTCAAAATCACAGTTAGCCAAAAGCATTCCCATAAGTTTGAGAATCCCCTGATCTGACCTGAAAACACCAAAATTAACCATTTCAGATTTATCACACCTAGTTTGCCTGCTGTAAATGTAAAACAAACAACTCATAATAACTCCTTTGTTAATGACTCATCAAATTCAACTCCTCTCACTTCCAGTTTCCCAAATCTGGCATCACCCCAACCTTCAACTGATTTGTGCCCCTGTACCAGGTGTAACTATCTGCTTACAGGCTGGAATTAGCAAACCCCAAAAACTGTGCCTGGGTCTCACAAACCAATCCACTAGTAAATTAGGGAATTTGCCATTAGATTATATGCCCGACAATATATGTATTGATAAATCTAATGAATATAATATTATGTTATTGCATATAAACATATGTTTGAGAAACAAAGTAGATGCTTTAGTAGTGGCTCTAAGAGATTATTATTCGACCTTTTTGTGCATCACAGGGCATTGGTTATGTGAAAATGAAATGAATGTACTACACTTCCCAGATTACTTTGAATGTGTAATTACTAAGTGGAAATATCAGGGTGCATCATATTTTATACTTTGTATCTACCATTCCCCAGGGAGTAATGCCCACTACTTTATTGCAAATCTTGATAAACCCATACCTTCTTCAGTATCAACCAAAAACTGAAAACTATTGCTGAACACCTCCTCCCCCAGCCTGACCCATTATTCAAAATCCAACCAGAATTACATTCAAATCTAACTCTATAATTGACAATATATTTGTACCACAATCTTTAGGTACAATATATAGCTGCACTATAGAGCTGGGTTTATCAGATCATTAAGCAGACTGTTGCATAATCCATAAAACATTATTCACCATCAATAATAAACAAATTCTAGCTAGAGTACCTGGCGTTGCCTGAGACCATTTTAAGCCAACACCTAGTGTATAAAATACTGGGAATATACTTCAATCATTGCTTAAGTCTTATCTATCAGCATTGCTTCAGAAGCTTAATGTTTTGCAATTGAAGGTGTTGCAAAGAAGTGTGCTTGGGCTCCTTTCCCAATACAACTTGTTACTCGCAGGATAAAACTGCATACCTATGCGAAGTTTCATGAGAATATCTTCTAAGGTGTGGATTTGTATAGCGGACAAACAAACAGAATTTAAGATTTATAGATATAGATAAAATCAGAGCTTTTTGTGACAGTATGCACTGGTACAGCGTACCGGCACCTTTTTCTGCAGAGAAAAAAAACAAATTCAATAGAGACGGGGAAGGGGTGCAAAAAGAGATGAGGGGTGCAAGAGGCATTTAAGAATTCATCAAGATATGAGTACTGGCACCTCTTGTTTTACAAAAAAGCACTGGATAAAAGAAAATATTGAGAGAATGAAATTAGGCCCTTTCTAATACAATTATCAAATATTGACTGGACTCGTGTTTATAATGCTACAACTGTTGATGATAAATTCAACCCATTTTTTGACTCCTTTATCATTTCAACTGTTCATTCCCTCTAATGCTAACAAAGAAACCATTAGATGTTAAACTCCATTTAATTACACCTGAATTCATACATTTTCCACTCTTAAGTTAACAAATGATCACAATTTAAAAACAATATAAATCGTATATAAAGTCCTACAAAGGGCAAATAGTCAACAAAAAAGCAATATAATGATGAAGTCAAGTCATCAAATACTACAAGAGCCTCGAGGCAATTCATAAAAAACTCATCTCGGGAAACTAAATACTCCACCAGAAACAACGACGTGAAATAATGTAGTATTATAATTATTTTTCTTATTTTCCTAAGTCCTCTTCTGAAGCTACCCAGAATAAAACCAGTACTTAACACGAGCCACCATTTTTACTCGAATACTTATAATAGATTTGAAGATTTCCGAATTCCTATGGTGAAAGGATAATAACAGCAAATGAGTATAACGAAATCATAATTCTGAGATAGCGACCAACTTAATGCATGGAAATCAATAAAATATATAGATTCTTATAGTTTCACCCCAGAAATGAAATTCGCGAATTGAATTCAATATGGGTAATTTATTCAGAAAAAGATACTTCGGTTTTCCCATTTTGACGCAATTAATCAGTTAAATCTATAAACCAGCGATCCGAATACGCGAAACCCAGTATATTTTAGTCTTAATTGGTTCGGAAAATTTGAATAGATTTCCGAAATGTATATAAAAAGACAAATATATGACAAGCAATCAACGTTTGAATGGAAATGGTCTTGAAAGATGAAAAAGATCGTGGTCAGGTGACGTGCAAAAGAATTTAAACTGTTAAATTATTATTTAATTAAATTTGAAGAACGGTGTACGACCGCAAGCTTTGTCCTATTTTTATCATTACAAGGACGACGATACCGTTTTGTAAATTTCTTTCCCATAATTGTTATCTATAGTTCCTAAATTATTACTTTTACCTTTCTTGCGCATAATTAACGAACGAAATACATGACTTTACAAGATCGTTAATAGTTCTCAACACTATCCTCACTTACTGCAGAAAATCCATTGATTCCTTCTTTCACATTTTTCTGTAAATAATTTCATCTTCTAATAATAAGGAACGTTTTTAAGGGTGTTTCAGAGAATAACATCCTATAATGTCAGTAACAACAACATTCAAATAGACTGTATTCTCAAATCGTAATCTTTCCGCAATCTTTCAATTGAAAAGAGGCCCTCTTCGCTTTCAACGCAATCTATCTGCAATACTGTCAAAGTAATTTCGATTCGTTGTCAAAATGGCTAACACCGTTTTTTGGGATGTACAGCACCAATCCGTCTGCTAAGAACGCTCATAGCCACCCTGATTAATTTTGCTAGAATAACTAACTTATAATTCACAAATAATATAGGATTAATATTTTCTTTCATCGTCAAATGTAAGTCGATATTTTCATTTATGTTTGCGTGAACAGAAATCTTGGACAGGAAACGGACGACGTAATAAGATAAAAGTAGTGATCGTATTTTTGCACTCATTTTTATACGGATGACAGTTCGCCTAATTGAGTGTTCTTAATAGTATTGAGTACCATATTATACAGCATTTCAGTAGCTGTCATTGTGTCAGTTGTGAACGCTGAGGTTTATCTCGGCAGAAATTGCGATTACATTCAAGGCTAAAAGAAGTGGGCGTGCGCTAGTGTTGTTGATAAAGTATAATCGGACTGGGCTCACTTAAACAGCTACATTAATGCGATTTTTAAAGTCTTATTTCATTACTTAATATTTTAATTTCCTGACGATTTTTTTCGGTGAACATTTATTGCCACTAGATACAAATTTACTTTTACAATTATGTACATATTTTAAGTAAAAATGATTTTTTTCATAAACATTCATTTCTAGTGAAGCCGTATGTAAGGAATTGAATCTCTTTTTGAAAGATGGGTTCGCTGCAGTGGGAGATAGTTGAACTTGCTAGCCATTTAAGGAATGAAAGACTTTTCGTGGCATCAGAGCAGCAGAATTTAAGGACTTTAAATAAAGAGGTGAGTAGGCTTCTATTTCCTGAAAGGCATCATTTTTTGTCTTGATGAATCATTCCTTAATGTCTGAATTGGAGGCTATGATGACGTTAATTTCCAGGGTGTAAATTTTAATTTACAAATCCGCATGAATCCATCGTTAAGTTTTCAGTTGCAAATATTTTTAAAATTGTCATTATTTTATATCAATATTGTAATAAAATACGTTAATCATAAGTTGATTCATGGTATATTTCGGGTATGATGAATCTTTCCACGAAAGTTGTTTTTAGTGTTGAATGTCAGGATTTGTTGGTAATGACTAAACATTCTGAATGGAATGTTTTGCTTGCATTCAGTAATGGCCTAAATGATGTAGCATTTTCATAATAATTTATTAAATTTAATTTAATTTTCTGTTGTCTTGAATTCATTCTCATCACAAAGTTAAGGTTTTCATGTGTAATTTTTAGTCATTTTAATTTGACATATTTCTTGTCTTCAGTTTTCCTAACATTTGTGTCATGCACTAAGTGTTCTGTAAATAGAGAAAATATTGATCAGAAAGCATAATGTAAAACATTTTCACCTCTGAATTATAAAGACATTATATAAAAAGTGAAATAGTGAAAAAGAATTGATATAGGAAAGACAGTTAAATACCTTTTGGTAATAAGCTTGAAATCCAAATTTATAAATAATATTGTATACTGAAATAAGAAAATAGTGTATCGAAATTGAATTGATGTGGTTTACATGTCTTTTAAATTTAATTATCTACATAAATTTGTTAAATCTTAGCAAAAATTAGAATGGCAGTGAAATACATTGCATCTCTTGAAACCTTACTACCTTTATCAGCTCAGTTTTAAGAAATTATAGTTTCCCATATGTATTTGTGTTCTTAGTTCAATATTTTGGCACAGCATTATTCTTTTTCAATACTAAATTGTATTAAGAAATCTAGATATACCAGCACATGGGTGTCTGCTAGGGGGTAGGGAGGGCAGTTGCCCCCTCTGTATCAGGCCTGTGTCAAGAGCCATTGATTGTCTGGTTAGGTCAGGGGATTAATGTGGTCAATTTTTTGAGGTCAGGCAAGTTGGTGGGGTCCACCTGTAATATGCTGGAAACAAACCACTAAAATATTAAGCCCGTCAAACCTGATTGTGGGATCTTGCCTATCCCCTTGCCCTCCCCTGGAAAGACTGTGGGAGCTTGCTTATCCCCTTCCCCCCCCTCTGAAAAACTTCCGGCAGATGCCTATGTACCAGCATAAGAAAAAAGTAAAACAAGTAAAGGTATAAAAATGAATTTTTATAACCAACTTTTATATGGCTAATACTTAAATATGAATAAAATTTATAATATAATTATAACCTTTCAGCTTGCATGGGCGTAAAAATTTGCAAAAGTGTTTACCTACCAGCTGTTGAGTGAGGTAGGGGTCTCTCTATTTAATCTTTTTACAGTTGAGAGAATGGCAGACATAAGTAGAGAACTTAGTGGTAAATGTAAGAATGTTTGGTATATAAGTAGCAAGAAGTTTGATAGTATATTTTGTTTCATTAATGGAAATACTAACTTATCCATTCATATAGCTTAAAATCAACGAAAATATACTGCAAGTTCAGAGTAATTCCGCTTTAGATACTAGTAGGAATGAAATTGTTGAATGTTTCATATTTTAGTCACCTAACTTAAATGACAAAAATAATAAATTGTTCTTTTCCTAACATCGCATCAACCATCCATATAAAACACTGTATAAATATAGTTATCTGAAGAATTGCTAAGCTACAACACAACACTTTAAAATGTTTAATTTAAATTTTTTCAAATTAACATCCTTTACAACAGCATTACCTATCTTAAATAGTGGATCAAGACAAAAAGTATTTAAGATAAATAAAAACTTACTATCAATAACAAATACGATAAATAAAAACTTACAATTATTAGCAGAAATATCCCTTCAAAAAACGTAGGAATGCTCGTATTCATACCAATTAAAATAAAGAAACTTCTATTAAAAGATTACAGCATTAACAATGACAATAGTTTGTTTAATCTTGTTGATATGATGAACGCTTCCCTATCTTCCCATGTGATTTCAAATACATTTATCGCAGTACCAAGGTAAGGATCTTGTGGCCAAGGTGACTAAATCACTTGTCTTACGTGATGGTGAGGTGAGGTGGTTTGAACCCTGCAAGCAGCTTTGGATTTTTTTCAGATTAGACTGGCTTTATATATATATATATATATATATATATATATATATATATATATATATATATATATATAAAGCAAAGTTAATATGAAAGTTGGTAATAAACATATTGTAGCACAATATTTAATTATTAAGTTTTTGGTAAAAATGTTTGGTTTCTGTGCACTATGATTGAATGACGTGATGGATTACAAAACTGGAGAATTTACAAGAGATGAATGTGTTTTGCTGTTATTTTTCAGGTGGCATCAGCTTCTACAAGACTAGCACAGAATCTATGGATTCTCAGTCAGCAGAGACTTAATCTGCGTCGTCTTGTTTTGTCACAACCAGATTGTCCTCCACATGTCTGCACTAGACGAGCAAGGAATTTGGATTCAACTCGCTTTATAGATGGACATAAAGTTCTTGGAGTGCAGGTATATTTGTAGTTTAAGCATTGATAACCTAATGATTCAACAGGTAACTATCGAGCTTGTCTGATGGCTGAAAAAAATTCAAGAACCAGCAATTTAAAAAAAAATATACTTGCCTCAGGTATCTCCAATAGCCACAACAAGGATAATTATTGTGTCTATTGGAGTTACCTGAGGCAAGCATATCTTTAAAAATTGATTGTTCTTGAATCTAATGATGACAATGCTAATGAAGTAACACTTGCAGCAAAAGGAAAGGCATTGTAATCTGCATTTATTTGTGACTAGTATAAAAGCCCATCAGTATGATGGGAAGGAATATATTATTTATTATTTAATTTAAGGTCTTGTACTGATACAATAATGGGGTCTCAATTTCGACAATGGCATGGTTGTCAAGGCAAATCTTCATGAAATTGCTAAATTTTGCCAAAATAAGTCATTTAAACATTTAATTTAAGCATTTGCAGACTGAGAGAGGCAATCAGCGATAAGACATAAAAACATTGTTCATTTTCCTTTAAAACAGGCCTGGTTTGAAGGTCAAGGGTCAATTTTTCTAATTTTTATGAGCAAAAGAATGAAAGCTTGTACATCGCTAAATTGATTTTTACGTCTTATTTTATGGGAAATAGAAATTATCTACTGGAGTTGAACCTGGGTCTTTTTTGAAGATTATTTTTCGTAAATGGCTTTTATTATAAGAATCAAACATTCCTACCAAATTTAAATCTTCCACCTACTCGGAAGGTTGGTTAAAAATAGCATTACAGTCAGTCATAAATAGTTCTTGATTCTCCCACTCTTTTATAACGGCTTGTTAAGGGCAGCACCACAGTTGAGCGTAACAGCATGAGCTAGCTCATCATATTATAAAATTTTTGGGTACTTTGTAGTTAACATGGCACCACCTCTGCAGCACCCCAAGGGGTGAGGTTTGAAACTACAAGGAGCTGAATGTGGCAAGATTTGGAATTATGTGAAGTAGTACTCCATTGGAACTCGGCTGGGCCAGGGAAGGGAAATTTGAACATCAACGAGAAGTTTACTCAACCCCACCGGGTTGGGTAAGTTGGTGGAACTGTTTTTCATTCCTCCTCACGTTCACTGTGTTAAGAGGTATCTCCATTTAAATAAAAAGAAGGGATAAAAATTTCATTTATAACGGTATCTCTTCCTTTTTTCTTTGAATGGAGATGCCTCTAAACACAGTGAACGTAAGGAGGAATGAAAAACACTTCCACCAACTTACCCAATCCGTTGGGGCTGAGTAAAATTTTTGTTCATGTTCAAATTTCCCTTCCCTGGCCTATCCAAGTTCCAATGTAGTACTGCTCCACATAATTCCAAATCTCGCCACATTCAGCACTTTGTAGTTCCATATTGCGACCCTAGATGGGCGCTGAGGAGGTGGTGCCGCTTTAACCACAAAGTACCAATTTTTGAAATGCGATATGGCATATGACAATCCTTAGGAAAAATGAGGAGCCTTGACAAAATTTGGTTGACCTGGCTGAAGAGACAGCTGAGGTATTGAGCGTTATTTACCGAGTGACCAAGAGAATAAGGGTTTGTTGGTGTTTGATTCATGTAAACTACAAAATAAAGCAATGCAATGCAATATTTTTATGCATATTATGTTTAATTATTATATTATGTGTCGGAAAGTATGCATCTATTAGCGTTATCAAAGCTTATTCTTAATTGAAATATGTTCAAATAAATTTTTATTTAGTGAAATATACTAATAAATAATTTAATTTTAATATAATATTTTTTGCTTCATAGCAATGGTATTTTGTTAATATTTAATTTTTTGAATTGATTTAGAATTTACTAGCCTCAGCATTCTATTTCCAATCAAATTTTGGTGTTTTTCTTTAACCATAAAATCTTTTTAAATTTAATTGTTTTGGATCAGTTTAATCTCGTAGATTAAAATGAATGTTTTGTTTCAAAATTTTCTTTGTGCTTAAAGGAATGTATGCGCTATGGTGACTTCCTGTTCGTGTTGCGATCATCGCCAAGACTTCTTGCTGCTTGCCTTATTGCTGCATCACAACCTGCCGGTGGTTCAAAAAGTCAGTCATCAAATTCTTCTGTGTCTTCAAATTCTTCCTGTGAAGGTATTGTCGATGATGAGAACTACCACTACCATTAATCTGGGGGAATACTTGTTGCATATTTTTGACCCAGTAGCTATATTTTTTAACATTGTCTCATTAAAACTGTGTCAATTATATCTTGAGTGGGGGTCTAATATTTTTTACCCAAGTATCTAGCACATATTGGAATATTTTGAATTATTTGTTGGTGATTTGTAACAAGATGAATGAATTTTAATTTATATTTTCTTCTTCGTTCAGTAGGTGATGAAGTATCATTTTGGAAATTGTTGTTGATGCACAGGAATTATTTAATTTGAATATTTTTCAATTATTTTCAGGTGGTAGCACTGCTTGTGGTGTTGGATCTATTATTGGTGCCACTGTTCCATTACTGTCACCAGAAGCTCTTTCAGGAGTTTACCATTCTCTCTTATCTGGCCTATTCTGTGGCTGGGACATGGAAGATGACACAGATGAAGATGGAGAAGATACATCTGGTGATCATTCAGTGTGGAGAGGCTCTGTTTGTGAAGATCCTCTGTCTGATGAAAGGGGTGTACCCCTTATATTAAGACTTCTTAGACACTTAGCTAAAGTTCAGGTAAAACAAGATTATTTTAATCCTCTTTTTTATCTATTAACTCTTTTTCACAGTATACCTAAAATTATAAAATTTTAGTGATCTTCAGTAAATTCAGCTTTTTGTTTTCCCTTGATTGTGAGTGTACTTGAGCTTTAAACCTCTGTATTCCTTAAATTGCACTAATTATAGTTTAATTTTAGTTGCTTTCAGCAATTGGTAACCTTATTTTAAGAAAAAATAAAATGGCTGTCATTTTATTTGCCATTTTTGCTAAAGGTGGCCACATCTCCAGATCCTCGAAGGCTTCTTCGTCAAGGTTCTTGTGCATTTGCATGTATATATTCCTCCATGAGAGAAGGTCTACTCTCCTTGCGTTTGTTCCTTACTGCTGCCCTACACAAGCCAGTTTGCCACTTGATTGCCACTGAGTGGAAGAGGGATGCCACTGAAGAGGGTTTTGAGGGTCTGGAGGAGGATGGGTGGGGAGCTGTGGGACTAGGGTGGGATGCAGAGGTGGATGACCCCGGAGGCAGTGAGGAAGGAGGAAGTGCAGGAGACTGGAAGAGTAAAGGATTTGAAGATCCAGAAGTTGGTAAGTAGTGGTGGTGTTTGTTTATAGAGAAATTTTTTACAACGATAAAAATTACTGTAATTCTCTCTTTGCAAATAAATGTGTTAGTTAGGATGTTGTTTGTCAGTGTTTTTTTTTTAACAAAATGAAAAATCTAATGTTGAGTGAAAATTCTCACAGTGGAACTGCAGGTTCTGTGCTAATTATAATAATGTTGTTGCAATTCTTTTTTAGGGTCATCTGATGTTCCATTTACTAATGATCATAAGAGAAAAAGGAAAAGCTGCAGCAGAAAGGCAGTTGTTAGGTTGGCTGCTCTGGTCCGTCGCTTCCTGCGAAGTCTCAGAGCTAATGCCCGCCACTTTCCAGCACCTCTGCGATGGCTCATTGCACATGTGCGGCAAGAAATGCTCCTTGCAACTGCATCTTCTGCTAATATTGCTTCATCAGCCTCTATGAATGGAGGTAAGTTGTTTTTCATTATTTATTAAAGTTATTCATTTTAATAAATTTTCCATTTCCAAAAATGAGGCTTGATTGAAAAAGATAATAGATAAAATATGATTAGGTGGAATAAATAGTTCTCGCTATAAAATAGATTTTAGGATAAATTTAGGCTTGTGATTGCTAATTGTTTTGGTTTCATTATAATTTGTTTTTTTGTGCGCGAGATATTTCTGCTTTACTACCTGTGTGAAAAGGAAGAAAATAAACGTAATGTCATTTTATATCTCAATAGTCTCATGTTTATGTTGTCTAGTACATATTTTACTTTAACTTTCCTGAGTGAATGTTGCACTTCGAAAAATTATTGTAGAAAATTTGTAGATAATTTAGGAAGGGGAATTTTGTTATATCTCTAAGAATTAGCAATTAATAGAATAGAATTAGAATGAACATAGCTATTTTAGTTAAATTGCACAAATGCATTGAGGCTGTTTAAATTTCACTATGAGGAAATAATAAGCAATTGATTTTTTGAAGCAAGGTGATACACCAGAGTTAAAGCTAATCCTTGATTTGTATAAAGAATATATTTGGAAATAGTTATACTTATCTAGGTCAAATCCTGAGGAAATTTCAGTTTGACCACTATTGACCATTGTTTTGCTTTATGCTTACGTATTTTTCCTGTATTAATTATCATTAATAGCGTATTAACCTGGAAGGAAGACAACTTCGAATTTAAGACAATTACAATAAAAAACAAGGTCTATTCAGGAAAAAACTTGGTAATACCAATTTTTAAAATAACATATTTATTTATTTAGCATTTTTTATAGTTTGCCCAACATTAAAATTACAGGGCAAATTGTTACAATCTATTATAGTTATATAAAAGGTTTAATAATAGTTGCATCAAGATGGCAGTCAATTAAATAATAACTAAAACGATATAATATTGATATAGTAACATTGATGTAATAGCAATGTGACATTAATATAATAACAATTTTTGAAGCAGATAGTTATTTATTAAATAATATAAATTCATGAATTACTCTATAATATAATCTTAAACGTTGTTTTTAAATATATACTTAAGATTTTAAGTCCTTGAGGAAATATCACCATTGGACAAATTTGATACATACAAATACCTTCTTTTTAGTTTGTTAACCGAACATATTATAAAGGAGTTTTCTAAAGTTAGTCTTTTTTAGGAAAATGAGTAATTTATGGCAGTGTGCATTATATATTTTACATATTCTCTTAAGTGGTGAATTTATACAATAATTTGTGCTAGTATAATTTACATCAAAGAGTTGATTAGGTCGCAAACCTTTAACTGAGACATGAAAAATAATTTTCTCAGTTAATTTGTAATCTTGTCCAAAATTTACGTCATGTAAAAACATAAGATCAGTAATTGTTCTTCTTGTTTCCAAACTTTTAAATTTAAATTGATGTAATAACAAATTATAAGGTAGGTACCTGCCTACATAGTTGTTCATAAGATGATATACATGATATACTCTATAATATGGTAACCTTAAAAAACGTTTTTGAACACATTCTATTAATTCTATATATTTATGTAAATATGGTGACCATATAGCAGAGCCATATTCAATTTTGTTTCTACCTAAAGAGTAGTACAAAATACATAGAGCTTTCACAGACTGAAAATTGCTAGTATTCCTTGCTATGAAGCCCAGCATTTTATTGCATGCAGCCATAGTATTAATTATGTGTGTTGTAAAGCACATTTTTTCATCAATATAAATGCCAAGATCTTTAACTTCAGTTGCTCTTTTCAATAGGGCACCTCCCATACTATATGAGTAATCAAAATAATTTTTTTTCTACAATATTACATAATACAACACTTATTCACATTAAAATGCAAGTTATTTTCAATGGACCATTTGTATTTGTTATCAATATCCTGTTGCAACTTTAAGAAATCACCCTCATGTTTTACTTCATGGAAAAGTTTCACATCATCTGCAAATATTAGGCATTCTGAATTTCGTACGTGCATAGGTAAATCATTTATGAATACTAAAAATAATAATGATCCCAGATTAGTTCCTTGTGGAACACCTGATGTTACAAAAAACTCTTCAGATTGACTTGTTTTATATACCACATACTGCTTTCTCTTAAATAAATAGCTTTATAGCAGTGACAATGTTACCAGAAATACCGATTGAGCACATTTTCTTGAGTAGTATGTATTGGTCGACAGTGTTGAAAGCTTTCTGGAAATCTATATATATTGTATCTACTTGAACTCTCTTATCCATTCTACTAATTACATAATAGTTAAAGTATACAAGGTTAGAAACTGTCGATCTACCAGTCCTGAATCCATATTGGCTGTCACAGAATTTTTTTAATGTCAAAATAAATGTATTTATACATTATGGATTCAAGTATCTTGGTGAATACTGATACAATTGAGACAAGTCGGTAACTATTAATGTCATTCTTATCTCCCTTTTTATATATCGGACAACCTTTAGCTCGCTTCCATTCATTTGGAGTAATACCAGAACATAGTGACAAATTATATGTATAATGTAGAGCACCAATAAGAATATCAGAACATCCTTTGACAATATATGCAGGAACATAATCTGGCCCAGTTGATTTCTTTGGTTTAAGTTTCTTAATGGCTTCCTTAATATCAGATTTACTAATTTTATTTAGACATGTTATTGTTATATACTGTATTTACCCGAAGGAAGACGAGGTTTTTTCAAAAAAATGCCATTAAAAATATTAGGTATCGTCTTAGAATGGAGTATGTGGATTTAAGGTGAGAATACACCCCTATTTTAAATGCACCATGAAATACCCAGATGTCAAGTATATATCCGTTAAAATATTTATTATTGCATAAAGTAATACATCGTATTTAATTAATTACTACAATACTTTAAAAATTTAAGGTCAAATTTCTTAAAATTGCTCCCACAGATCAATGGTTCCACTTCGGCGGTAGGGAAGTGTTTAGAGCTGGGTAGGTAATCGCGTGACAAGTTGAAAAAAAATGACTACAGCTGGGTGGTTCCATGCGTAATATGAAACACAAAGTCATGTAGGCACCAATTAAGGTGTCTAGTAATACAATGTAAACAAGACTGATACAATTTAAACGTATCTACTACAATTTAAACATGTTTGGTATGCCAACGGCAGACGTAAAGTGGACGTGAGTTTCAGAGTGTAGAAAATTTACGAGAGCACTTGAGTAGTACACACTTTGCTGAGTTTTAAAGTGAAATAGTGACAAGTTATAAATAATAACTTTTAAATAAGAAGCCCCAAACAAATGGCAGAGCGCATAGAGAAAAAAGGAACTGCGGTAAGAGGGAATGTATTGAAAGGAATTAGAAGAAGTTATGACAGAAATTTTAAGTTAATGGTGGTGCGCTATGCTGAAGAAACAAATAATTGTGCGGCAGGGAGGAAATACAATGTGACTGAAGCAAATGTGCGAAGGTGGAAACAAGCAAAAGAGAAACTTGAAGGTGCTTACTCAACACGGAGATAATTTAGTGAACCAAAACGAGGCCGATTTCATGCATTAGAAGAGGAAATTGCAAACTTTATGTGTATTCAAAGAATGGATGGTAAACCGGTGACACTGGATATCATTAAATTGAAAGTCCAAGAATTAGCACGATCGCAAAACATTCCACACCAAGAATTTAAGGCTAGTAATGGAGGGTGTGTGCGTATGATGTGTCGTAATGGTTTTAGCCTGTGACGAAGAACTTTACTTTGCCAGCATCTACCTTCCGACTTCACGGGCAAACTAATAACTTTCCAGAGGCATGTAATTCGGTTGCAGAAAAGTCGCAATTAACTTCTGAGCCAAATGGGTAATGCAGATGAGACACCCATCTACTTCGACATGCCATCCAATTACACAGTCAACGAAAAAGGTGCAAAAAATGTCATCATAAAAATTTCCGAGAATGAAAAACTGCGCATTACTGTAATGCTGGCTGTATTAGCAGACGGAACAATGTTGCCACCGTATGTTATTTTAAAACGCAAAACAGTGCCTAAGGAAGTACTACCAAATGGAATAATTGTTAAATGTCAAGGCCAAGGATGAATGTCAGCTGATTTAATGAAGGACTGGCTAAGCATAGTGTGGAATAGATGACCTGGGGCACTTTTAAGGCAGAGAGCAATGCTTGTCTTAGATGCGTTCAAAGGCCACCTTACAGAGGAAGTTCAAAATACCCTTCATGGTATGAATACTGACCTTGTAGTTATTCCAGGAGGTATGACATCACAAATTCAAGTGCTAGATGTTGTAGTGATGAAGCCCTTTAAGGATTACATGAAGTCATTTTATTCAGAATGGCTTTTGGCAGGGGACCATGCATTAACTCCTACAGGGAAAATTAAGAAGCTGAGTATACCACTTCTCTGTAATTGGATCGTTGCAGCATGAAAAAAAATAGATCCCAATAGTATCTCAAGAGGGTTCAAGAAATGCTGCATATCAAATTCCATGGACGGTATGAAAGACGACTTGTTCGAATTTGAATAAGTTTTGATGAATGAACAGGACAGCAAGAATAAGGGAAGGAAACAGAGGAGAGGGAGATATAATTAGTAAATTTACTTTTTTTTATTCATCCTCTTAATGTTAGCTTGTTATACATATGTGTAAAAGTTTTTTGTAAGTGAACCTAATTTTTTTAGGGGTCGTCTTAAATTCAAGGTCGTCTTCCTTTTGGCTATTATCACTAAATACATTCATCAAGTCATTGCTAGTTACATATGTGGATTTAAAGTACTCTTGAAATGCATTTACAATATCGCTGTTAGATTTGAGGTCCTTTCCATTGTATTTCATGTATGGTGGTAACTTTGTGCCATCCGCTACAACTGCCATCATAATTGTAATGTGTATTTTTTCATTCCCCGAAGTTTTATCTAATGAATTTTTTTTGCGCCTTTTTCATTAACTGTGTAATTGGATTTCATGTCAAAATAAATAGGTGTCTTGTCTGCATTATCCATTTACATAAACTTAAGTGCAAGATATTTTAATTTAATGGAATAAATAATAAATGGAATTCATTTGTAATAACGATATGCTCAGCTAGTCCTTTTTCTTCTGCAACTGTTTTTGCCATGTACATAATGATTTTGATTGATACAGCAATACCAAACTTCCTGTGTTCTGCTATCCATCACTTGCTCCTCTAGTTGTGGTCATTTAAGACCAACCTTATGAAGACTATGTTTCTCTTATTCTATCAGCTTCAGTTTTTCTCTTTCTCCATTCACGGATCATTTTTTTCTGTGGGAGGTGGACTGAAATGACATGCTGCTGCTCCGTTTCCATGCATTTTTGCGTATTGATTCACCTGAAGCTTGTAGGTAATAGTGTAGGCATATCTTTTCATTCTAGTAGCCATTGCAATCTCGATATACAACATTATCTATCCAAGAGTTGTATAAAATATTTTACATCTACATGAATTATAATGTTTTGTGGCATTAATTGTGCTTTTCAATTGGGTCATTAAGAACTAAAATATCGCAAACACGTCAAAATTGTAATCACTGTGAGTGGACATGTATTAAACCGTAATAATGAAAATGCAGCCTTGGAATTCACATTGCATAAAGTATCACTGTATACTGGTTTCCCTCTCTTTATGCGGGGGTTGCTTCCAGGAAAGTGACACATAAAGCAAATTTGCATAAACAGAACTCATATTTACATGTAAAAGACAGGGATACGTTCCACAAGCAATCCTAACTCCCCTCCAAGATGCTCTTTGTTTGCTCCATAAGGACTTCTTATGCGCTAAATACAAACTTAAAACAATTATCCCTGTAAATTATACTTGCCAATAATAGGAAGCAGACAAGCACAAGTGGTGGCTGTTGTGAGTGACATAATAGTGGAGGTTTATAGTGCTGGAGGGTTGCCTTGGCCCAATGCAAGTTCCGTGGGCATGGAGACAAAATTCCTCAAGTGTGTGCATCACATGAAATCTCCATCTCATCTCCACTCTACAGTATCCACTCCACTCTCATCTCTTTTACTGTAGTACTAATACGCACAGCATAAAAGACAATGAGAGACTGGATGGTCGCCTTGTGGTGTAGTGGAGAACTTTCTTGCATTTGTATTGCACTGGTCGTGTAACCGCATAAGAGAAAATCAAAGACACATAAAAAGGAATTCTGGTAGTAATAAGTTTGTCGCATAATAGTGAATCCGTATAAAGAGAGGGAAACCTGTATATTAACAATTTTTTTGTTATTATTATTAATGTACCTATATTGTAATGTTTTTATGATGAATGACTGCCAATTATTCCATTATGGGAATGTGTTTGTGTCAGTATTGAGAACAGTAAGAATCTTACCTTAGTAGTATAAGATGCGGGCTGATTTTGGGAGTAATTTTTCTTGAGAAAAAAGTGAATCTCATATGCAGAAGAATACGGTAAATAGCTGCTTACATGTGAAGATAAAAATCTATTTCTTTATTGTGCCCCTTCACAAACATGTGTATTGGTTGTAGAGCTCTTCAATAATGGATTTTGTGTTGTGGCTTGCAGCGAACTATAATTTTCGGTGCACAAACATCCACTGATGTGCTAAGTGCTAATGACAAACTATAGATAGAATATAAAAATATAGAAATATAACAATCCAACAGTTGAATTTGAATAGATTTAAGTAATACCACAATACAAAATACACCTCATAGGTGAAGGCGATTCGAAACAAAACTTAGTTAATGTCAGTTAAATCACATCCAATAGTTACTATCACTCTTCCGGCTCCCGGTAGGTCAATGTCCACTCAACACTGAATAGTTTCTGCCGGGTAGCATGGAATAGAGAGTGGGACACCTGCGTCGACTTCTCCTCTCGTTGCTCCGCTGTGCGTCTCGTCGCTCGGAAGGCCACTATCGGAATGGACTGTCACGTGACGCCGGTGGTGAAGGAGGGAGGGGATGACGTCAGGCGGGTAATTTGAAAAAGTTGAATTATTCTCGATGATTGGTCGCCCTTCCACTGTTCTTGCATAACCATGGTAAAGAGGGAAGGTTAAAGGGGTGAGGGGTAATTAGGGTATATAAAGCAGAGAGGCACCACGGGAAGGCGTGTCGACCGTGGCGTGGCGTTCGTGGGCGTGGTGTTCAGTCCGGCGATATCACGAATATCGGCGATATACGATAGCGGCGATATTCGAACTAGCGATATTCGTACTTGCATGTTCGTACATGTGATTCGTTAAGTGCTATCGTATAAGTGCGGGAGTAAAAGGGGGGGAGGAAAAAATCGCCACAGGCTCTGACACTACACCGAGTTTGATATGCTTGGGTAAGATATCTGAATGCAAGGTAGGAAGTTGATGTTACGCTGCTCATCAAGGAGGGTCGAACATCGTATTTATCATGTCCTTTGTTTTTTATGTGAATTCTTTTTAGGTGGCAATTCAGGTAGGGCTTCTCCAGTTGTTGGTGGTCAAGAAGGTGGTACTCGAAGGGATCCAGTTGAGAGAGTTGGTGCTTTGTGCACTGACTTAGCTTTTACTTCAATTGTATGTCCAGCAATTGCTGATCCAGAAGCTCATGGAATTATTTCACCTGATATGCCAGTCTCAGTACAAGCAAGTCACAGACTCATGCAGGTAAGATGAGAATGAGGGAGCTTTTGCATAAGAAGGATATTTATTTACATGTACAGAATATTAGCTACAATCTTTACACAATTAATAATATATGCAAGAGAATTGGCATGGTAGAGAAATTTAACATTAAAAATGTAACATTGATACATTATCAATTGACAACACCTTATTAATTATTTTATTTAAAAAGAAAATTTTCTGATCATGAACAAGACTGCTCTAATGGCCCTAAAGAAGTGTGTATTGATCAGTTGCAACATTTGGTCTGATATAAAATTTATGTACAGTATGACAATATAGTTTAATCCCATTCACTGATAAAATTTTCAAATCTTCAGGTGTGACATTAGTTTTCAACCTTTGAATCCTACAATAAATATTTCCACATTACTATAGTAGAGAGCACGAATGAAGACAGGTGGCAACTGGATGTGCAGAAGGCCAGGAATGTCACGTGGTTTCCTTCGCTCCTTCACTTGGCCAATAAGCACTAGTTTATTACAGCGGCTCTTGGCATGCGGTTTGTACATTTGCGGCGTGATTTTCGTGTTTATTTGTATATTTTATGATTGAGATTTAAATAGTACTGTCTTGTGGTGTTGTAAAATGGGGAGCGTAGGAAGTAAATGCAAGGTTTTGCACAAGCAAGCAGGAGAAATCGTATATAAAGTGTATCAGTACTTCAAAAACAAGACGGAGCATGCAGACGATTCAACACGTACAGCTGGTTACAATGTTGCCAGCTATCAAGAGTGAACGGCAAGCGCTTGTGGCATAGCGGCATAGGACTTCATGCATCATGCATTGTTTTCCGAGTGAAAGCTTATGCAGGCTGGTGGTGTAGCAGCAATGTAATGTGTATTTCTCTCTCTCTGCGCAGTAATGATGGCTCACCTGCCTTCATTCGTGCTCCCAACTATACATGCATCTAACCTCAAAAATTCATTCTCTCTCCATATCTTTAAATATAAACATTTTAATTCGCTGCTCTCTGGATTTCAGGTATCTTTTAATGTATCTATTTGTGGACTTATTACTTTTCATTGGTCTAATTTTATGTATGTTATTATTTATTTTGTGTATGTCCTTACGTACTGACGCTTACAATTTCATCATTGACTGTACACAACATCACTGTGCCTATAATTTTTCATTCTGAATTCTTATCATAGTTTCTTGTATACTGTTTTAGATTTCCATAGTCATATACGTACCGTATTTGTAAGCTGACATTTTTTTACATTTTTTGTTGGCGAAAAACATCCCTTGGCTTACAATCGAGTTAATTCTAAAAATCAGCATAAAATTACATCATTTTTAAAATTCAACATAATGAGATATATTTTTATTTAATAGACATATTTATTCGAACAATGCAAGAAAATGCATTAATGAATGTTAATAATTGAAATTTATTAATAACAAATGGCTGTGTACTTTCTCGTCTGGTCGCACCTTGAGCCTGGAATTTTATGAGCATTCTGTGGATTGCA
Organism: Tanypteryx hageni; assembly: GCA_028673005.1. Classification (NCBI taxonomy): domain Eukaryota; kingdom Metazoa; phylum Arthropoda; class Insecta; order Odonata; family Petaluridae; genus Tanypteryx; species Tanypteryx hageni. The sequence continues at coordinate 100,818,886 of CM054116.1, forward strand.
TTCTGCTGCAGTTAACTCCGCACTTTTTGGTTTTAATCATATAGATAGATGAATTAATTAGTAAGATGTTTGTAACAATGTTGTAGCAGAAAATGTGATACTTTTACCAGCGGTCTGCTTGTATAAAAAGATGCTGCCCTCTTGTTCGCTATGTATCGTGACTGTGACGATGCCATGTTCTTAAATTCCCATTTGTGGTGCACTCAATTTACAAGGACCATGCTGGGGCCACTCTTAGCACCTATCATTTGCGGTATGTACTAATATTATCCTCTGGTTTTTCGTGTTACTGCACTGATCAGCAGTGGCGGCTCGTAGCTAAAATTAGTGAGGGTGCTGCTCCAGAAAATTTTAGCCTTTGTTTTAAAATTGTGTAAAAGGAAAAAAACATGTATAAAAAGAAAATTTATTCAGGAACTTGATAAAATCTTAACAAAAAAACCAAACATTTTTTACTTTTTTATTATGCTCATTGATTGAAAGTCTGTATGCCTCACTAAGTTTCTCCTTAATACTTACGGTTCCTAAAAGTGACAGTGAAACAACATTATCAACGTGCTTCTTTGACTTCTCATGCTTTTCAGTTTTTTCTTTCATTTTGTTTATATTTCTAAAACCATCTTTTGTCCGCGGTACATCACCTCCAAACAGCAAACACGGGAAGCAAAACAGTGCATTTTTTACTTCACAGCCGCAAAGCCAACTTTTCCGTTGGTACCATTCAGAATTAAAGCTACGAATATATTTCTTGTTGTTGCTTTTGCCTGGCTGAGATATTAGCATATCAGGTGTTGAACGACCTCTTTTCTTAACTGTAACTTTCTCATGGAGAGATAGCTGTGAAAACTTAAGCTGTTGAAGTTCACTTACAGTCACAGAACTTATTTCTTGGGGATGCAAGGCCATGGTTAAAGTTTTCTGTTAAATAAAAGAACCGAAAAAAAATGAATCAAATAGAATAGCTGGAAGCAGAATAATAATCTAATTCTACACTCTTCTACACTTTATCACATTCAAGAATATGGTACACGGTTTTTAAGCACAACACACACTGAGTAAAAAAAAACTTCCTTCCACCATCACGCCAGAGCCGGCACTGCGAGAGCAACAGTGCTCTCTCTACCTGGCAGTCCCGCCTTCCTCCCCAACCCCCTCCTATGTGCGCATGCGCACAACAGTCAAACACCACGTCGCTGGCACTGTGAAGCGCACAGTTCCATACAAAGATTTTTGTATCTTTTTCATAAACTGGGGGATGGCTACTGAAGTACTGACATTAAGCTTAAGGAATATATATTGTACTACAAAAATAAAGAAAGAATTAAAGAAAAAAGGACTCATTATATTAAATGTTATCGATAATATCAAGTGGAAATAGGGGGTGCTGCAGTTCCGCAGTGCCTATACACGAGCCCCCACTGCTGATCAGTTAGATAAATGCAAAATTCACCCAGATTGCTGATCTGGGTATAGGCAACTTGTAATACATCCTGACTTAACACTGATAAAACTGGGGTTGGCTTACAATTGGGTAAATACGGTATACTATCTAGGGCTTTCGCAGGTTTTTCACATCCCTCTTCCCTGTGGGTTTTACTAGGGAAATCTAGCCGTTTTTACCTAGGTTTTCCTACAAATTGAAATCCTTCTTAGGATACCTTTCATTTATATATTATTATTATTTTCATTTTGTTTTATGTACTGTTTATTTTTACAATTTCTATTATTCATATCATTGACAAAGGTTTTAATGTAAGATTGGAACTTAAGTTCTAAATTTTTCCCGAATCTATATATCTATCTCTCTATCTACATTAAATATGATTGTATTGCAGAATGTATCCTGTTAATTTTATAAGGTATTTTAAAATGATTCAGTTTGAATTTGCAGAAATGTTTAAAAAGTATTCTTTCCGAATTATTATTATACCAACTTACATAAAGTAAAATTTTTTATATTTAGGTGGCTAAAGCTATACAGGGGTTAGCATTGAGACCATTTCAAGAGGAAGATCCAAGGCTTGGTGATTTATACAGTTTATTTGAGAAGGTGAATAGTCTGTAATTACTTATCACTGATAATTATTTGAAAATAAAATTGCAATTTTGAGTAATTCTCTATTATAACTTTACTTGCTTATTTTAATGTTTATTAAATGTTTCATTGCATTGCATATTTGTTAATTGTTAGGCAATCAAAAAATTAATTTGATACTAAAATAAATCAACTCATTCTGTACTATAAACCTCAGCTTTATAAAGATTTTACTGGAATTAATTCATTAATTTTGTTATTTATTTTCCTTATTTGAAGCCTAATAATTAGGATTATGACTGACATTTCAACCATGATCCACCAATCACAAAAATATGCTTACATCGAAAATTTCATGTATGCAAAACTTTTGAATAAATTATTAGGAGAAATTTCTGATTTGGTGCAGTTTTAATCCTTAGTAAACATGTTTACAAACTGAAAAATCAATTGTGTTAGCAGGACTGTGTGTCATCCATTGTGGAGTGCATGTTGGAGGATGATGATGAGGAGACAGAAGAGGAAGGAGTGTGTGGAGAGGAAGACGAGGTTGAGGGGGTGGAAGTTGGAGATGTGGTGGAAGGAGAGGGGATGGGTCTGGGATTGGGGGCTGGAGTGAGACTTAGAAGAGGAAGGAGGAGAAAGCAGAGGAAAAGGAAGAGGGAGAGGTTGGCTATCCCGCCTCCCATAGTTCACTCTTCACATACCAGAGGACTCACAAGATCAGCAGCACTCTTCACGGAGAGCGAATTGTTGAACCTGGTATGATTATTTGTCGCTGGTTATTCATGCCTAAAATTTAAAGGAATATCTGAATTCATAATGTAGTTGTAACACTCTTGTATTCTGGAAGTTTTCCTCAAATATCTATTTGTTAGTCTCTACCTCAGTGAAGAAAATTTACTTAAGTTTTTATTTTGTTAATTAATAAATAATCTCTGAATTAATTCAGAATTGAATAGGAAATAACCAGTAATAGAGTCCAGAAGAAAACCATTCAATTAATAGTAGCAATTCTTTACTTGTCTGTTTTAGCCTACTTTCCAAAAAATGGAAAGTAGTTTTATGAGATCGCCTCGTGTCCATGTGTGTGTGTGTGTCCTCCTAACATCATCTTCATGAATGAACTGATTTCAACTAAATTTGTTACATAGAATCTTCACATAAATTAATGACCAAAATGACATATTTGGACCCATATCAACTAAGCAGGGGTGCCACGATTTCAAAGTTAATCTTTTCGGTAATTATGAATTTGAAAGGAATTGGCCCAAATGATTTCAACGAAATTATGTATGAAGTAGGCATGCAGCATTAAATAACAAAATAAAGATGTTTAGTATAGATGTAGAAAGCAGGGTTGCCACAGTACAAGGGATAAAATTTTTTTACATATATTTGTGTTGAACTTTTCACATCAATTTTAATCAACTTTAATGCTTAAAATATACACACAATATCATATTTTAACTGAATCAGCAAACAGGGTTGCCACAATTACAAATTAAAATTTCAGTAATTAAGGATTTTGAAGGAATTGACTAAACGGATTTCAATTAAATTTTGTATTAAGATTTGTACAACATACCATAATGAAATCAAGATGTGGAGCTAAAGAGCAGGACTACCACAATAAAAACCTGATGTGGCCACCACATGACTTGCTCCATACCCGTAATATTTCTAAAAATTCCAAATAGGTTACATAATAATTAATATTTTAAGAAACTGCGAGAAAATTTTAGACTTCACAAAGAACAGAAATAAACTCAAACCATAGCCTTCTAATACTGGATATAGCCCCAAAGCTCCAACAATTAAGAAAATAAAAAGCAATGTTACTAAGACGTAACTAAGCGTCAATTGTTATCAGTCTTCGGTAGGTGGCATGGTGGTGGCAGCAAAAATATAAGGTATCTCTTAAAGAATGCATTATATGGGAAAATGTTTCAAACGAACGTTGTAGAAAATTAAATCAACTTTTCTTCCGATACATTTTTACGTATATCAAATATTAAAGCAAATATTTCAAAATAAAGGATAAGTGACAATAGTCAACAGCCACTTCCGGTTGACTGATTTTTACCAAAAACTAATCAGTTCTTGACTTTTATAAGAATGCTAAATATAAAATTTCGTGTTTACCTGATTAATAGTTTTTGAGTTAAGAGCACCCACAAAAAAGATGTCACACACACACAGACATTGAGAAAATGGTCAAAATGGGTTCAGGGGGCCTCAAAATATGTATTTCCATTGAAATCTGAAAATCGATTTTTTTAATGAAAACAATACTTTCTGTTATACTCTGTATAGAGAAAGTAAAAAGTTAAATAATATTTTTATAGGTATTTCTAGAGAACTGACCCAATGGATTTTAACAAAATATACTATATTTAATCTTCATATAAATAAATAATCAAAGTCATATTTCAACTGGGTCGACTAAACAGGGCTACCATAAAATCAAGGTTAGAATTTTTCTGTAACTATGAATTTGGAAGGTATTGGCTGAACGGATTTCAAAGAAATTTTGTTTATAGGGCGAGTATAGAATGGCAAAATGAGATGAATATGTTTATAACGGATCAAAAAGCAGGGATACCACAATATGAGGAAAAATAATTTTCTTATTTCAAAGCAAATACATTAATATATGATTATACTACGGCGAATTTGACGAAAAGCACTTTGTACCACGAGAAACCTGTGTACACCCCTATTTGATATATTAAAATTGTATTGAAAGGAAAGTAGGCAGATTAGTTCTTTCCAGAACTACTTGTTCATCTTTCAGCTGTTTATGCAGTGTGCCTACATTGTTATCATGATCCTTGTGACCAAGCTTATTATGTACCTCAACCCACTTCTGGGTCATCCATTTCTTCTGTCTCAAACTTATCAGTCGTATTGAGCTCCTCTTCATTTTTTTCCTCTCATTCCATCTAATTTTCTTGTGCACATTATATCTATATCTCAAAAGCTTATAATATTCTCACATTTTCTATCCTCATAGTCCATATTTTATGCCCATGTAATACTGTGCTTCATATAAAAGTTTCACCAATCTCTTTGTAATATTTTTTAGATTATACTCCATACCATTCAGTCTAATAGCTTCATGAGTTAGAATAATTATCTAAATAAATAAAATGTTCCTCTCTTTCTAGCCCTTCATAATCTATTGTAACATTAGCCTGTGATTTTTAGCCTACTTTCCAGAATGGAAATAGGCTTATAGTTTAGTCGTTGTGTCTGTCTGTCCATCCATCCATCCATCCATCCATCCCCCCCCCCTATTAACTTTTGAACCAATAGACCGATTTTATGAGACTTGGGGAAATCTCTTCCTATGTGGGTGGAGCTCCTGAAGATAGTTTTTGTTGCAGAGATTGAAGTCCCGGGTTTGATTCCATCAACTATCCTTCCCATTTGATTTACATGAGAAATCTGAAATCCATCGTGCAGGGTAATTTCCCTTGTACATTAAAATACCTTAGAATTGTAATATCTGAGCGTGTTTTGTACTATTCTCTGAGGAAAAGAATGAAGATTCTAATTTTTATCATAGAATTTTGCTTATTGATTGTATTTCTTAGAATTTCGCCTAAATACTGACGAATTTTATCACTCATTACGAGAGTGTTGCCATAGCAACAAGTATTGTTGGACTCTGATTCGGTATATTCTAATACATACATGTGTTATTTTTGCCACACATATATGCGTGATCAATTTAATATTCCGTTGGAATGTATTTGTAGTATTTTATAACACGAAATTATGAAATTTTGGAACACAAAGAGCTACATATCTGCGATGACTTTAAAGCTATTAAAGCCAATATAAGTATTAAATAAATGATTAAATGGAAAGTAAGCATCATAATTTGTTTGGATCATCTTGTTGACTCTTAGCATATCTCATGATATACAGTGTAGCTTTCATAGTCTTTGGGACTCTTAAGGCCTTCTACCTCATCAAGGTTGTAGTTAAAGTAATAATTTTGACATTTTAAAAAATTCATTATTATTCCTAATTTTTGCAACAATACAGTAGCGCTCACATGATATTCTGAAAATAACTCATCACATGGAAAAGGTTGGAAAACTTGGCTGTAGTTTATATATTTATATCAATATTACTTGTTTTTGGAATGGCACTGTAGAAATTGCTGTAGTGTGGGATTTTTGAATCACATTATGTAATCCAAGCTCCATGGCCAGTTTTAAGAATTGTTTTGTATGTTTTGGAAACATTATTTTACATGAAATTTGCGTTGGTTGGTGATGTTTAAAAATTTTCCAATGGCTTTGTTAATGGTCATTAATTCTCTTCGATCTGTTTTTTCAATGTCCATTCAGTCTGAAATATGAGATTTTTGCTACTGATAGTCTTTCCTTTCAGACGTAATTCTTTTTTTGGAAAACACTTGACGGGGTAAATAATAAGAGTGACTTTTCAACCATCGTATCTATCGTTCTTCTGTTTACAGGTAAGCTTTCTGCAAACTGTATACACTGAAAGCCAAAGTAATTTAGTGGATAAGAAGCAGTTAGGTGCTCTTCTAAATCTTCTGCCAGCCACAGGAATAACAGTCAATGGAAAGCACTCATCTGTTAACAACCCTAGCACTCTTCAGCCTCAGCAGCCAGCATCTGTTTCGCCTTTAACAAGCAAAAGAGCTCTCCTCTTAGGAAAAGGTAAATTACTTGGATTTGATTACAGGGAAATTTGATTTGACTATAAAAATTAAATATTAGACTTTGTCACCAATCATGTAATTTCTTAAGATAATTAGAAATTTTTATTACAGATTTAATACTAGGTTAGTATTCTGATGTAAAGTTGGAAATCTTGTGTTTTCTATGTTATACAGTGTAGATTGTTATTTTGTGAAATAAGCTTAGTTTATCTGTATTAGGTCCAAGTGTGTCTAATTTAATAGTAATTAGATTTTTGGAATGGTTAACTGTTTAACTCAACCAAAGGTGGCATGAATGCATTTTGCCAGAGTACAGAGATGTTTGTGTGAGTAAATGTATATAAAACTATATTGTTGAGAGATTCTAGTAATATTATAAATTTGTAATTTAAACTGGCTAATTAATCATATGATATTGAAGAAAGTAACTTAAGAGCACACTGTAAAAAAATCATAATTTTTAATTTTACTCTTAATTTTTAATTTGCTTCTAATAATTGTGCATCAGAATTTTTAGAAATCTTTAAAAAATATATATTTCATAAAAATCATTTTTAATTTTAAAATTTTTGGGTTGAGATTAAGTAAAATATTTTATTAACTCAATAAATGTTAATAATTAAAACATTGCTTTTATGGATAATAATTTCTCTGTACCCAACAGTAGTTCTTAGAATATATTCCCAAAAGCATGTTTCTGTATGGTGTTACATTTATTTTTCAGTGGCTCGTACTCGTATAGCTCGCACGTCTTCATTGTCTTCCTCACCAGCTGGCCCAGATGGTTGGGATGAAGGAGTTGGTGAAGAAGATATTACTCCCCCTGCTGGAAGCCCAATGGGGCCTAATGGGACTTCCTCGTCCAACAGACCTCCATCTCCTCGGGAAGATGTCCTTGTAATTCCATTTGGCCAGTCAGGAGGAGACTGTATTGGGATGCTTTCAGAAGAAAAAGTAAGGGTCTATTGTAAAAATTTGTGATTTATTTTTTTAAGGATTTGTTTGATACCTGCTTTTAATGATTGTATTTTTAAGCGCATTTTGTTTCCAACCTAAGTGCCTATTAGCTTTGTTCTGTCCATCCGTACACATGCTCATTCTTAGCTTCTAGGAAATGGATTTTCATGAAATTTGGTATTTAGGACTTATGGCCAAAGTCAATAAGAAAATGGCATAGATGGTTCACATAACCCAATCAGGGATGCCACTTTACTTAAAACAAAAAGCAAACTTTTCCTTGTAAATTGTACAATATTTGTTTTTAAATATTAGTAATACTGAAAATGCCTTCAAAACAATTTGTAGAATGCCAAATAAAGTATTTTTGTTTGATACGTTTTTGTCGTAGGAGTAGCCGTTATCAATAAAATCAAACAAGAAAGTTGTAGTTCACTTTGAACTTAGAAAAATTCATGCGTACCTAATTGTTGTCAACAAAAACAATCTTTGTTGTAATTGAAGTAAATAAGATCTGCTATAATTAAGAAAACACATTTAATTTCCTTGCATGCACATGCAGCATTTTGTAAACAGAAGGAAATGGATTATCTGTGACAAAGAAAAGAATGTAAATGTAAATATTACAGCTACTTAACTCAAGTGAGGTATATTTAAAGTAATTTTTCATTATTTGAGTAATTACAACTAGTTAGAAAATAAATTGGTAAATAAAAATTTAATATTTTCCTGGCATAATTTCTGATATCAGTTTGCATTATTTAGTCACCAAAATGATGTAAGTACATTTATTAATGCACCAACTTTGGGGAAAGAAATTTTTAGTCAAGAGAGACGCTGTAGTGTTAAGCTGTTTTATGGTGTGCGATTGTTCAAATCATATCGTTTAATTTCAAATACTCCATTGAATGAAACATGCCTATTTGTGATACACACTACACTTTTTAAACTTGTTTTAAATGCACTTCATCAGGAATAAGATTGGAAATAAAGAAATTATTTGTCAGGTCTTAAATTAAAATGGTAAAACGACTCATTTTTTATCTCATAGTGTTGTCTTTTCTCCAATAGTTATGAAGCATTTGTTGTTTGTAATGCTATCATCTAAAAATATTCTGATGCTGATCTTCGATTTTTTTAGGTTTTGGAGATGGAATGGGAGAGGAGACAGGGAAGGGGCTTACCTGAAGTGGTTGGTATTAGGAGCTCTGTGGGAGTCGCTTCCATTGGAGGTAGAGGCATTGTCATCGACAGGGAATTATCTGGGAAGAGAACCCGTTTTTCTCTCTCTCACGATGAGGCCTCTATTGGTAACTATCCCATCTCATTGTAAAGCATCTATTAGTATCATGTTATTACAATTTGATTTAATGTTATAGCCTCTTTAAATGTTGCTATTATAGGTTCATAAATAATTGCTTCAGATATCATGAGATTGGAATGGTTGCCTCTTATTTCTGATGATGGTGAATCAAAGTTAAATTTAACCAGTTGTCAAGAAAGTAATTTTTATCATCAGAAAGATGAGTTGGACTTAATTAATTCATAAAGAGGGCTTATTCCTGAAAATAATGTGCCTTTTCAGAATCCTACCATATTCTCAAAGGTCTCATACATTATGTAAAATTTTTGTGTAAGGTTTTCTGCACAAATTTTTTTGATTGAAGCAATAATTTCCATCTATGATTATTATATAATCAAACAATTGTTTTTTTTTAAGTATTAATGTTCTCATAGATTCATCTATGGAATATTTTTCAGGATTAATTAAATACATACAAGCAGAAAAATGCCTATTCCAAGGTATTTAAATTGTACTTGACAAGTTAATGGCAATATTGAAAAAAGTTTTAATTATATGGCAGTTATTTAATTAAAGAAAAAAATTGTACATAATTGAAATTGCTTCAAATTACCGTATTAGTCCCCCCCTATTTCTGAAGCCTCAGTTTTGGAAAAAGTTTGAACCACATTACAGACCTTACTTTTTAGCGTACTTTCCAGAATGGAAATAGGTTTATAGTTTTGTTGTCGTGTCTGTCTGTCCGTCCCTCCTTATTAACTTTTGAACCAATAGACCGATTTTCATGAAACTTGATGAAAATCTCTTGCTACATGGGCCAAGCTCCTGAGGATAGTTTTTGTTGCGAAGATTGAAGTACCAGGTTAAATTTCAGGAACTATCCTTCCCATTTGATTTACATGGGAAATCTGAAATCCATTGTGCAATGTAATTGTCTCTTGCACATTAAAATATCTTAGAATTGTATTATCAGTGCAGGATTTGTACTATTCTCTGAGGAAAGGAATGAAGATTCTAATTTTTATTGTAGAAATTTGCTTATCGATTATATTTCTTTATATTTCACATAAATACTGGCAATTTTGCAGTTTTTATCACTCATTACGAGAGTGTTGCTATAGCAACAAGTATTGTTGGACTCAAGATTCGATATATTCTAATACGTACACGTGTTATTTTTGCTGCACAAATTCGCATGATCAATTTAATATTACATTTGAATATGTTTGTAGTATTTTATAATGCTAAATTATGAAATTTGGTTACATAAAGAGTTACATATCTGTGATGACTTTAAAGCTATTAAAGCCAATTTAAGTATTAAATAAATGATTAAAGGGAAAGTAGGCATCATAAGTTCTGTTTGGATCATCTTGTAATATTCTAAAGAATGAGTTTTAATATGTACGAGCAGTTTAGTTACAGCTATCAATTTACAATGAAACGGTGACATCACCTTTTGCATGTTATAGTTGCGGGCATAATTTAAATATATATCAAGTGTTACTGGACTAAATTCGAAAATTTTGATTTATGAATGTTATCTGAATTCCATTCATATCATTCAGATGCTGTTGACAGTGGCTACTTGAATTGTGCCTGTATAAAAGAGTAATTATCACCAGATTTCCATTTAACATATTCTTTTCATAATTTATTTTACCTGTATTTTCATTACTTCTGATATTTATGCCTCGGAATATCACATCAAGGAATACATTCTGTAGATAGTTGAAACATCTTCAACACCTTGGTTTGATTTACGCAAGTAATACTTTTATAATGTGATTGCATTATATACAGTCAACAGCTGCGCAAATTGGACAGTCTGATCAGCTGACGGAATTGCCTACGGCCCTACGGATTGACGGGTAAGGAAGATAATTTCTTTTGTTGTAGTGACATTTTCTCTAAAATACCGATAGGTGGCATCACTACATATCAATATTTGCATATTTGTGACTTAGAGAAGGGATGAAGTTGGCCCGTCAATACCAGTCAACACTTTCAAAGCAAAAACTTTTGCAAATCCCGCTATTATGGAAATACGAACGTTAAGGCAAGGATTCCAAAGAGTGAACAAAAAGAGTTGAGTTATTGAGGAATATGTATCAAGAAATTCTCTGTAAAATAATCAAATCAAGTGAGGGCTTCAATTGTTACATATACTTACTGCCGGTGGTGATATTTTCATTTGCTAATTTTTTGGGCGTGAATCTACTTTTTCTTACTAATATTTTGGCCAAAAAGGGGAAGAATATTTTTGGACTAATACGGTAATTTTTTCTTTCACTATATCATTTATCTACCAAATGAAACTCCAGGTTTCAAAAAGTATATATTATGAAGTCATTAAAGAATGGTAAAATACCATATAAATGTAATATTTATTTCTGAAATCATAAATTTTATTTTGATGAGCAAATATTGTATAAAATTGTCTGCTTTTGTGTATTTTTTGAGATTGTTCATAATGTTCCACTTCTGTTAATTGAAGCATTTTCTCGCATTAACCTTCAATTTTTGTACATGGAAATGGTTTTCATTTTGTTTTAACAATTGTTCAACTTTCATTAATAAATTCAGGCTCCACTTCGTGGAATTTACTCATGATACAGATAAAAATAAACTAAGCATCTTCTTTGTATCTGTATTATTGTTCAACTTATTTCTGCCATATAATTTTTTCAAAATCAAATGAGAGATAATAAATTCATAAGTTTTTGTTAAAATGTTTTTAGTTTTTTTGCACATTGGAACACAAGTTATTAGTAATAAGAATTTAGTTTTGCATTAAAATCTAGATTTTTGATTCTGTTTTTAGTTTTTTTGCACATTGGAACACAAGTTATTAGTAATAAGAATTTAGTTTTGCATTAAAATCTAGATTTTTGATTTCTTAGTGTCTACCCTGGAGCCTGGTGAGGTGGATGCCGTGAATGTCGGCGATGAAACTAGGAGTGTGGAGGTGGAGGAGGAAGAGGCAGTTTCCAACCACAGTGTGGCATCTTCCTTGGAACTGGGCACAGAGGAAGAGGAAGAAGAAGAAGAGGATGAGGAGGTGGATGGTGGCAGGAGCAGGAGGAGAGGAAAGCGAAGGGGTGTGGGAGGAGAGGCAGGTGGGGGCATTGGCGGACCTGGTGAGGAGGACCAGCTGGCTCTGGATAACCTATCTGACATGGTCTCTGCCAATGTCTCATCGAGAGGAACACCGAACATATCTGGTGAGAATAATCATTCAGTAAGACTTGTAGCTTGTTGTTTCACCTGTTTTAGCCCTTTGTGGTTTATCTTTATATAGGTGGTGTTTTTGAAATTATCGTCGATTCGAGAGAAACTTCAAATTTATCAATACTAATTAAAATTATTTCGTTTCTAAGAATCTGATTATTTGCTTGGCCTCATTCTTCTTATAAAAATTGGCATCAGCCAAATTTAATCCAAATGTATTTATAGGTTGTTTACTAATGTCTAAAACACTTGCATTGAAGATGCCCATGCAAGAAGAGAAAGGCTCTTAAAATCTTACTGTTAATTTTTCCAATTTTCATTTTCCCTAATGAGAAATGTAACCTTTCACCAATCTGTCTTCTGTCCTAGTGATTCTAGTTCAATTTTGTTTTTTGGTAGGTCGAGATACCCCATCATCGCAAATAACAGAGGGAGATGGGGAGGAAGGAAGAGTTGGAGGGAGTGGTGGGGCTGAAGAAGAGGACGGAAGTGGTGTGGGAGGTGCAGTAGGTCTTCCTGAGGTGGGTGGGGAATCGGTGGGCGATGCCATGAGATCTGGGGTAGAAGGCATGGCTGGTGATGGAGGGTGCATGGGTGTTGAGGGTATCCATGGCTCCAGAGGAGGCTCGCTGCCTCCAAGTTATCGACAGCGTCATCCTATCTCAAAGCAACAGCAACAACAACAGCAGCAGCAAACCAGATCTGATATTGATGACAAGTTTGGAAAGTTTGAGATAAAGAAACTGATTGAAGGTTAATGGAATTGTATTATTATGGCTTATTGCACTAAAATGAGATACTTGTGGCTTGTAAGGCCTTAGGTTGTATATTGTAGTATCAAGGATATTTTGGTCACATTTTTATGCTTCTGATGGTAAAACATGATTTTTTCAGGCGATGAGACGGTTTCACTTGTAAGTGATACTTGGAGCACAGATGTTCTTGCTAGTGACAGTGAAACTGTCGATCTCAATCGAGACTCTGGGTCAGCTTCGGTATTGAACCAAATGAATCCTTCTCTTCCACTCAATCAGTTGATTCCAGGGCAACAGCTTGGTGCGGGTCATCAAACTGCATCATCATCTCTAATCTCTCCACCAAATGAAGAAGGTATTATGGTTGGAGTAGTAGGAGGATTAGGAACAGCTGGAGCATCTCGGCAAGATCCCTCTGGTCAGGTAATGATCACATTTTACAACATTTGTTGAAACTTGTGTCAATTTTATAGCAGCTCATTAGGTTTTTGGATTGAATACCAAACTTGGACTGGTTAATATTAATAGTTTAAAATCTATTCTCCTGGAGAAAAGATATTAAAATTTCTGATCATTATCTGCACATGTAGAGTGAATAACTTTGACTTACTAGAAAGAAAGTCAGTAAAATGGTTACCAATAAAATACCTTGTTATTCATTAAAATTCAAACTGGGCCAAAAAGAGAATCTTGAATTGTTTCAAATTATAGCTTCTAAATTTTATTGCAATGGTAAGAATTAAAAGAATGCTATCTTATTCATTTGTACAGCTTTTGGATGTTTCTGAAACTGGATCAGAAGCATGGAGTGTGGATGTGTTAGCATCAGACTATGAAAGAATGTGTGAAGTGGACACAGATGATGCTGGGAGTGTGGCAAGGTAAGACAAATGCCCAGAAAGGTAGGATCCGTGTAATGAAAATGCTTTTGTGCAGAACTTCATTTTTACACAATAATAAAAATTGAAATAGCATGTAAGCTACACTTTCCATTTTCGTCTTTTTAAATCTAAGATGTTTAGATTATCACAAGTCTTAAGTTTATTACGTGAATGTTTCCAGCATTGTTATAAGAGTGGTTACTACGTGTGTTATTAATTCAAATCCTCTCATGGGCATGATTGTATGTACTTCTACTGTAGGTCCGATGACACTGCTAGATCTGAGCTTGAAGCTGAGGGTATTGGGGTGAGAGGTGAACTGGATAGAGCTCCCAGCATGGGACTTCCAGGAGATGAGCTTGGTGCTGGAGCAAGAGGTGAAGAGAAAGCAACCCCTCCACTGGTACATAACCCAATAAGCACCAGAGGTCCTTCACCAGGTCTGTCCTTAAGAGGTTTATCTCCTGGGCCATCTTCAACGTTTCGACCAATTAGAGAAGAGGAAGAAGCATTGCTGGGTGGGGAAATTGAGCTAGCAGCACCTTGTCAACGACCAACACCTCGGTATATTACTGGTGCTGTTCCTAGACAAGGTGAAACATTTGCTGTATAGCTTAGCAACACAAATAGATATTGGACCACCATTTTATGATTTAAGCACTTATTTTAGCTTTATTAGATATAAAAATACTGACTGGTAATTTTTCATTTGATATATGAGTAAATGCATGTCGAGAAGATATTTGTACATGATGACTATTTGCTTAAATACTCTCCCCTAATATCTAAAAACATCATCTGATAATGTTATTATAAGACCTTTTATTGTAGGATTTTATTTGCTCAATGTAATTTTAGCAATTTGTCCTTTCTTGGTTATCCATTGTTTTGCTTCTCAAATGTGAATTATTGTCATCAGTTTTTGAATTTTTTTAAGTTTACAAATATGAGAGGCCAAAAAATGACAAAATTTTCATGATTTCTTCCAATTATTTTGGTTGCGTTGTTGGATTTTTTCTATGCAGTCCACTAATTCTGGGACAAAGATGGCCAACCTTTTTCTGTAAATTTCTAATCTCTCTAAAACATTAGGATTCAAAATGCTGCTAAATAAATATGAGCACAGTGAAAATTTAATGCATATACAGGCATCCCTCACATAACAACACTTGACTCGATGTTTTGGGGTTACAATGTCATAATATTGTGACCCTGTTTCACTGTTATAACATACCTAATTTTTGGTTGCTATGCTGGCTCCAGCTTTCACCCCTATCAGCTGAGGTACTCAGCCTCAACCAAGCCCCTCAGGCAGAGAATAAAATTGTGTTGACCTCATCTCCACAGCTAGGGCTACTACATTTTTCCAGACATTCTCATTTTTGGCATCAGGAAGGAATTCCAAAAAAATTGAATTTTCAAGGATTTTAAGGCATGTATCAGATTCAGATAATGTTATCATATTGAATTTTTAATATAATCAATTCATTTCAATATTTCTGTAAAAGAGATAGATTCCTTAAACTTCGTTAGGGGAATGGGCATCCTCATTTTTCAGCCTCCAATATGATAGCCCTATCCACTGCAAGATTTACAAATTGAAGTTCTCAACTTGATCTGGTCAGTGCTGGGTATATTTTCCTATTATAAATCCTTTATTAGCTGTACTTTTAATATTTAAAGTTTTAAAATGAAGAAAAACTTGAATAGCATGTTAGGTTATAGCATCATTTTCGTAACATAGCATTTTCATTAAGCATGATAAGTGTCATTGATTTAGGAATATAATGATAAATCATATGTAATATTTATCATCTATTAATACCATAAAATGCTTTTTAAAATTTGTGCATGTTTTGGGCCAGGAATGCATCTATTTTTTATTGCATCCTTTCTTATGTGAAATTGATTTCTGTTTACTGTGGTTTTGAGTTGCGAAGTATTACTAATATCCACCAGTATTTCCTACACTTTTTCCTATAAAATATTGTATTTCTATATGAATTTATGGTCCAAGGGCCATCAGCCAGGTACAAGTTAACACATTATAATATAGTATGTAAGGAATGTTGGTTTTTGCATAATGATGCTTCTTTGTGGTACAAATTAACATCATTAAGCAAGGGATACTTGTACAATCATAAGCTTATAACACGTCTGGATTAATGTGGGTGGTATACTTATTTCTTGCCATAAGTATTTTCAAATTTAGGCTACATTAAAGACCTGTGTATAGGATGTAGGGAGGTTTTCGGCTCAAATTCTGGGAATTTTTTGTTCCTGCATATAGGACGCAAGAAGGTTTTCTCTTAAAGTTCTAGGAATAAACAATAAGTCGCAATAAAAGATTCATATCCATTCTATTAGAAGATTTCCGTCGAATATACTTTCTGCTAAGTATGATCTGAAAAGTGAATTTACTGAAGTATTTGCATTACGAGATTTACCTATGTTGAAACTACTTATTAGAGGATATAGTAAAACACTTTGGAAAGCAATGTAGAAGATAAAATGTAGCAGATTTTCGTGACTCCTACCCAATTGAAATAAAAAACTCTGTAAAAATTTCTGCGATCGTCTGTGAAACTTGCAGTAAAAATAAAATATCTTGAATTTAAAAAAGTTATTTATTTCAATTATTGATAAAGATTTCTTCAAAGTTCCATCCCTTAATATTGACTATAATTTTTATGGTGCTTCCAAATTACACTTCAGGTAAAATAGAAGACTGAGAGCCATCTAGAAACAAAATGTTGAACTATAGGCAGGTATGGTTATTCCTCTGTTGAGTTGAGTTGACATTTTGAAGATTAAAAATTACATTGATACTACTTTTGCGATACCCAGCTAATTCGCAGATAAATTTCTTAAAGTATTACTACGTACATAAAACGAACTTACATTTCTACTTTACAAATGACAGCATGGATTATTAATCACTTACTAATGGATTTTATTTTTATCCTTATCTATGATAGAAAAAATGAAAGTCGAGAGACAAATTTATGGTGCTAATTATAAATTAAGAGTGTGTCAGTATGCTAAAGAACATGGTAATAAAGCAGCTGAACGTAAATTTGGACCCACTGAATGTCTTATAAGAAAATGGAGAAAGGCTGAAGAAATGATAAAAAATATGGGGAAGACCAAAAAGGCAAACTGCGGTAGTAAAGCAAACCATCCTGAAATGGAGGAATGCTTGCTGAAATGGACAAGAGATAAAAGAAGGGACTGTGTTAGCACATCAGCTGTTCATGTGCAAGCTTTGAGATTATCCAAAGAATTTACTATTAAAGACTTCAAAGCATCTATGCATTAGTGTCGTCATTTCTACAAAAGACACAGTTTATCAATCCACTGACATACTACGATAAGTCAACGTTTACCCAAAGATCACGAGGAGAAACTAATTGCATACCGATCCTATGTAATACAATTAAGAAAGAAATTCAATTTTTCACTTACTCAAATAGGCAACACCGACCAAATGCCATTAAGATTTGATATGCCGTCTGATACAACGGTAAATGAGAGGTGCAAGAACCGTCACAATGAGAGGAACGGGAAATGAAAAAAATCGTTTCACTGTCATGCTTGCCTGTATGGCTGATGGGATGAAACTGCCTCCGTATGTAGTTTTCAAAAGAAAAACAATGCCGAAATGGGAATTTCCCCATGGCATCATAATCCGAGTGCAACAGCCAGGCTGGTTTGATGAAAACATCACCAGTGACTGGATCAAGACTGTTTGGAAAAGGTCTAGTGGAATGCATCAAATATCTCTTTTGGTCTTAGACGCATTCCGATGCCAGACACGTCCTGAAGTAAAAAAGAAACTCCTTGAAATGAAGACAAATTTGGTGATTATCCCAGGGGGAATGACATCGATCCTGCAGCCTATAGACATTGCTGTTAACAAGCCATTTAAATCAGCACTGAAGAAGAAGTGGGCCGATTGGATGGTGAATGGCACACACACATTCACCAAAGGTGGACTCATTCGTCAAGTAGATATAAAAACAATCTTGTCAGTCGATCGTGGAAACATGGAATGACCTCCCCTCAGAAATGATAATTAAGGAATTCGAAAAATTTTGCATAAGTAATGCTTTAGATGAAAGTGAAGACGACATATTATGGGAAGATGATGACAACAACAGCACGACGACCGCAAAATTACAATCAGACGAATCTGAAGCTTCAGAAGCAAATGAAGTTCATGACAGGTTCCATATTACCGATGATGACTTCAATGATGGCGAATTTCTGGGATTTTAGGGAAATTGTTTGAAAAGTTTGATTTGTTTTCTTGATTGAAGATTATTTTCAATGAGCAGATGCTTGACTTTTAAATTTTAGTTATCAGATATTTCATTTTAACTGAAGACTCTGTACAGAAATAACAAAAAATGTTTAGTATCCATGTATGAGTATGAGTGGCTAATGATGCTGAAATATCTTGTATTTACAATTATTGTTTGTAAAAGTGCAATCTTTTTTCATATTGAAAAGTTTTATTTTAATTAAAACACTTTGATGATTAATAAATATTAGTTTGCAGCTGTTTATTTTTCATTTTTCATCGAACGTTTCATAGAGAGAAAAACATGAAATATTATGTATCCGCATATAAAATGCACCCCACTTTTTAGCTTCGAAAATTTGGAAAAAAAGTGCGTCCTATACGCGGGTCTTTACAGTATATTAATATTGGTATGAATTATCATATGAAATCCCATAAATGTAGGTGTGCCAAATGGCACTTGAGCTGCAGATTAACCACCTCTGTTCTGTAGTATTTTTTTATCCTTTGCTTATTTTATTTTGCTATTCATACTTGGATTTGTGGAAAGCGATAAATAGTATTGTGTATATTGGAAAATGTTTTTTAATTACCTAAGTTGAGTTCTAGTTTTCATGTATATTTGTTTATTTTAATATTCACATTGAAATATCAAACTCACCTTATGGCTGAAATCCAATAGATGACTGGTAATCTGATAACTTCAAAAGAGTTAAAAAAAACAGTCGGGCATTGTGGTTACTGAGTTCTTTGAAGCTGAAATGCCATCTGTTTTTTCATATCACTCATTGGCTATTGAATTTATCTTCACTGTCAGTTATTTTTAAAGCAATCATTTTGTTGTTAAAATCTTTTATTATTATTATTGCATTTTTTATTTTTGCTCAGGCTGGTTTTTTGCTCATTTTTTCAGGTAATTTGATTAATCTTCATGTGATAGAAGGTAAGGAATAATTTAAGTAAATCTAATCGTTTAAAGCATAGAAAATGTAGTGTTTAATTGTGCATTACATGAGTGTTCCTTAGTAATTATAATTTCAGGATGTCATTCGATCCCTACCTTTGAGTTAAAACTTTTCATCAATTTGTAAATTATTTCTATCTTTTTTATAATTCTATTTAGTCAAAACAGTATGCAATTATTCTCCAAGATTAGAAATAATGCTGTTGCTTGTTGCTGATAGAATTATTTTGCTTTATGTAAATATATTATGTAATAATATTTGTGAAGTTTAGTTGAAGCAATAACTTTAATATTTTTATTCATATTAAGTGGTAAAATGTTGTTGCCAATGATATTTCAGTTACAGAATTTACATCTGGGCAAATATTATTTTTGTTATTAATTTATGATTGTCTCTTTCCTGATTGATTTATCTCTTTTGCTGTGACTCAATCCAAAAATATGTAATTTTTAATCGAAGGATGACTTGTTGATAATTAAAATGACCTACAATTTAATAAATCATATGACATGCTTAAAATCATCTTAATGGTTTTGTATTTTAAAATTTTTGCCTCAATCATGTAAAATTTAAATCACCTGCTTAAATCTATAAAGTATATTTTGAAAATATTTTTCCCATTCTTTATTGTGGTGAGGTGTGTTGAATCCTGCTTTGTCTTTAACAAAAGGTGTGGAGGAAGGGAAGCCAGAAGGTTCTATTAAGTCAGAGGAGGATAAAGATGCTGGCGCTTTAAAACCAGCTGTTGCATTCACCGCGCAAGATGTCGAGCGATTGCCTTCAATGTCTCCTGCGGATGGTCCAGTCAGCCTCCCCAGTCAACTTCTTATGCATCACATGTGCAATGAATTTTCTTCAACTTCCTCTTCCACGCCTTCAAAGTCAGCTCCTCACGAGCATCATGTCCATCATAGGAGGAGGACTCGTCATGCACATTCAAAGGCGTCAATGAATTTGCTCGGTGGGCAGGTACAGAAACCTTTGATTTTGCATAGTGCCTTTGTTGGGCTGTTGGTTTTTATTTTTTATTATTTTTTGGTTGTCATGGTAAAATAAAGTACTTTCTTCAAAGTGGTATCATTTCTAAGATTTTTTGTTATACTACTATATTTAAAAAAAAACGAGTTCAACCCACTCGAGCCTGGCTTTCCCTGATATGGCTAAAGCTTTTAACAAATATGACTCTTGTAGATCTTTCACCTACATCTGATAACTTATGTGAATAAATATTCTGCAAAACAGATGCTCATTTATGAATATGTGGCCAGTGTTTCTAAAAATTGACGAATTTTGATAGACTAGAGGTTTTGGAGTAGAATTGAAAATTCCAAATTCCAAAAATTTTATTCCTGGAGGAGGTCATGAATCCATTGCATAAAAGAAATGAAGATAATGTGAAATGTGTACTTCTGAAAGCAATTGAAATATTTTGGAATATGTAGAAGCCTAGTACAGAGATTTGGCTGTTTCTACAACAACTGCTTCTCATTTGAGTCAAAAAAGTTACCGCAGTTACCCATCAGTGAATTGATCTACCTGTCATAGACACCATGGTTTACCCATCTGGTGGTAAAGCCAGCCAACATTGACCCGGCTTTGATCCACCAGTCAGCATGAACATGTTAAGTTCTGTAATTGGACTGAATAGCTGAATGGGATTTGTTTTCTTATGAATTTTTTAAATATTGCTTTGCATGTAAAAATGATTTACATTGAAAATAGGCAGTATAAAGAAATATGGTTATTGCAGGCGGATGTCCTTGCACGAACAAATGGGAGGTTGAGGGGAGAGGATGATGTTGATGATGAAGAGGATGATGATGAAGATGGTGATCTTGAGGAAGAACTAGAAGCTGAGTTTCTATCAGGTGCAGGCAGTGGAGCACGTCTCAGTTCTACAAGTCTCGCTTCTTCCTCGAGTAGCAGTGGAGGAGGTGGGGAAGGTGGTCGCCGGAGAATAATTGTAGCAGCACCTCTTCCAACATGTCATCCACCTCCCTTGCCATCAGTTGAGCTTCTTAATTCGCAGGAGGATGTGATGAGTGGGGAAGCTGCAGCGACAGTCAATTCATTCCAGCAACCTGCATCATCTCAGGGAAGGAATCCGTTGATGGGTGCTATACCTAAAAGCATTAGCTTTGACAAGACTGCAGAACGTGGTGATAAGGTAAACATAATATTTGCAAGATTCCTGATTTATCTAGTCTTTTTTTGCCTAAACTTAACCCATTTTTTTTTTGATAACTTTATTGTCAGCTTGTTCTTTCAGCTCTGTGCATGTTTATAGTGTAATATGGGCAAGTCCTTTTATGTTCTCTTTAACTAGGGCAGGAATTGCGAACCATTTTTTACTCACGTGTCAAAATTACATAAATTAGCTTTCCTTTTTTTAACGTGCATGTCAATTTAAAATACATCAAAAAGAAATAATTTTTAATAATAATGATTTAACTATGATAATTTATTCTGAGACTTAAGGGCTCAGAAAACAATATATTGGTTTTATAAAATTCAATTCATCATCTAAAAAGACTTATTGTTAAGTTCATTTATGGCTGAATGATGATTATGAAGTAACAAGCATCTTGTTCTCAGACTCAAAGTCACTATTAGTCAGTTAATTTATAAACGCGATTGCAATCTTGCTAGAAAGTTTTCTATATTGTGTCAGAAATGGAAAAATATTAAGGAGACAGTCTGTTGCTTGTCAACAAAAATCAACTCTCATTCTAAAAGTGATATGCATGCCGTAGGTTTGCCATCCCTAAACTAGGCTGACCAGGTTCCGAGAAAGGAAAACTAAGTGATAATATGTTCTGAGGAAGAAAAATGGCCATAACAGGCACAGTTTACAATGTAGTATTTTTTTCTTGTAATTAAAACTAATATCACATAGCCTAAATGTAATTTTTTATGGATAACAACCAATTTTACACATTCACAGAGTACTAGCAATATAATCATAAAATAGATGCATACGTACATATATGGAAAAACATGATGTGTCCAGCACATGGCATTCTCCATGCCGAGTAATGAATACGATTGCAATTGTTACTACAAGGTATCCTTGACAACAGTGCCCTCAAGACTAACTTTTGGCAATAATTTTCACAATGAAAAATATTTTGAATAATCTTTCACAATGAAAAAATAAGTAAACAAAATTGTTATTTGTTGCTATGGATAACAAAATATTGATGCATGATTAAAATTACTGTTGGTGGCACTGGAATTGCTGTCAATATTTACTAGAAAATTTGTTTACAAAATATGACAGATGTTATTGGGATAGTTTTGATCTCAATCAAAATTGTTGTTACCAGGGCTGGCACCACTAACCAAAAATCTAAAATTTATCATAGCTATGAAAACAAAACTGTCACCCAGTGACATAAAAGTACTGAACAAATTCAGATGGATAATCAAAATAACTTGGAAACAATCTGTTCTATGAAAGAACATTTCAAACAATAGCTTTAGAAAATTGTCTACAACTTTGTTAATGACAAATATTTACATTAATGAAGT
This sequence comes from Tanypteryx hageni, assembly GCA_028673005.1. Lineage (NCBI taxonomy): Eukaryota > Metazoa > Arthropoda > Insecta > Odonata > Petaluridae > Tanypteryx > Tanypteryx hageni. The sequence goes on from CM054116.1 coordinate 100,841,552, forward strand.
CCCAAAGGAGATATTTAGCAAAAACGAAAAAATGTCAAGAATAAACCTCCAATTTTGGTTAGGCAATTTTAGCCAAAATCTAATCAGACCTTAATTTTCTAATTAAACTCTTAATTATAAAGTTTTGCATTGATTTGATCAGTAGTTTTTCAGTTAAAGCATGCAAAAATTTATATCATACACACACTGAGGATGTGTATCTTGAATTTGATCTTTTTCACGAAAACAATACTTTCTTTATACTGCGTATGGAGAAAGTAAAAATGTTAAGAGCCACATATTAAACAATAGATCTAGAGCTTATGCAATTTTATGATCTGTTCAAGAGGATTCAATAATATAAATATACTAGAGGCTCCATCTAGCCAATTCAATCTTTAATTTGATTGCCATTTCCCTTTTAAAAGCCTTGAGCTCATTGCTATGGTAGTTAGAATTTTTCATTGTTGTTCCTTGGAAAAATATGCTTTCTTTGTGATTAAAAACAAGTATTTATACTAATTAGGCACAGATTCGAATTTCATCTTTAAAAATTAAACTCTTCATTCTTTTATCTACAAAAGTATTTCTATCCCGAATTCATATCTCAGTTTTAAGTTATATAAAATGCATATTTAGAATATCTTGCATTGAATCGTATGCTTTTTACTTTCTCCATATATGTAGTATAGAGAAGTATTGTATTCATGAAAAAAATCGACTTCGAGATTTCAACGGAAATACATGTTTTGAGGTCTCCTGAACAAGTTTTGACCATTTTCTCGATGATGTCTATGTGTGTGTATGTGATAGCTTTTTTGTAGGTACTCTAATTCAAAAACTATTAATCAGGTCAACGCGACATTTTATATTAACATTCTTATAAAAGTCAGAACTGATTAGTTTTTGGTAATAATCGGTCAATTGGAAGTGGGTGTTTACTGTTGTCACATCCATTATTTTGAAATATTTGCTTTAATATTTGATAAATGTAAAAATGTATTGAAATAAAATTTGTAGGAAATTTAATTTTCTACAACCTTTGTTTGAAACATTTTTCCATATAATGCATTCTTTAAGAGATACCTTATATTTTTAGCTGCCACCACCATGCCACCTACCGAAGACTGATAACAATTGACGCTTAGTTACGTCTTAGTAACACTGCTTTTTATTTTCTTAATTGTTGGAGCTTTGGGGCTATATCCAGTATTAGAAGGCTATGGTTTGAGTTTATTTCTGTTCTTTGTGAAGTCTAAAATTTTCTCGCAGTTTCTTAAAATATTAATTATTATGTAACCTATTTGGAATTTTTAGAAATATTACAGATATGGAGAAAGTCATGTGGTGGCCATATCAGATTATCTTATGGGGTATTTAAATGAAACAATGGGGTCGAGAAGACCCCCTAAAAATGCAAATTGTTGGGATTTTCGATTTTTCCCATTAGTTGTGACCTATGACCGACTAGCATGCCAAATTTCAGAGCCCTTCTAGAGTACCTTAGAATGTGGCATGGGATACCTAGGAGGTTCATACACAAGATTTTGATATTATTGAAAGAAGCAGGATTATTATTTTTCATGTGAGCCATTTTTCCTTAGAAATAAAAATATTCATGTACAAAATTGCTATCTTGGGCCATGGTCTTATCTGCTACTGCTCCATTGACTGCCTTCTTGTTATGTTAAATATTTTTATATGAAAGTATGACCCTGATGTAACATTATTGAAATATATACATTGGAGAATTCCAGTACAAAAATGTAACAGGAGCAGTTGAACTGATTGAATGAGCTTAGCTATAGGTCACCTCATAACAAGTTTAGACAAAATGAAGAAAAAAAATTAACTACATACTGTGAAACCTATTATTTAACTTGGATACAAACAGCAATGAAATTTTACTCTTGGAGCATCAATGACACAGCAAGCTATAATACAGTGCAAATAAAAAATATTGCACTCCCACAATGAACTCAGATCAAACTGTTTGTATGTTTAAAATGCTGAAAAGCCGTATCAGTGATTGTTCAGAAAGACTTCTGGGATATTATGTCATAGTATTCTGGAAAATTAGGATATTTGATCACCCCAACTTTAACTGTAACTATTACTCGGGAATATGGTTGATATAAAGTATCACTGAAATATTAAAAAAGGCTGACAGAAATTTTAATTTACATGGCAGCAAACAGGTAAACATGATAGAATTTGTTTTGACTGTTTGCTCAGTCATATTTGGTATACTTGAAATATTAACTGTGACATTTCATTGTGGCACAAATAGTGTTAAAATTTATGTTCTGTATTGGAGCATGGCTATTAATATATAGCAGAATAATTTCACTTTCATTGCATTGACCCTAAAGGTTAAAGAAACAGGTTCTCAGATTTTCTCAGTAAACCATATTACTGACTATTGGAATGTGTTGCAAAATTTTATTGGGAATAGCATGTGTGAAGAACATTATTGTAAGTATGATAGGTGAATTGAAAATTTGCCTTTATTACATTTTCTATCATTGGCATTAAGTTATCTGTCCTCAAGTCTTTGCTATTGTATTATCTTGGAACTTTGTGTCATTAAAACAAGTTTTGTTATTCGAAATATGGGGTTTTGTTAAGAGAATAAAAATGGCAGTTGTCCTTTTTTGTTCATATGAGAGCACAGTGCCTTTCATTAATATTAATGTTTATTTATCAGTGTTTAATGTCAGACTTTATGGAACTTCCAGGATTTGCTTGAGGAGGACCACAAACAGAAACGAGGCTTCTTTCGAAACTTCAAGTTGACTTTCAAGGGCCGTGTGAGGAAACCTGGGAGAGGTAGTGTGACTGCATCGGTTGATGACCTTGGTATTCATGGGTAAGGATGGCTCTGCAAAAGTTGTGGATCTTCATATAAATTCACACATGAACTGTGAAGTGTGAGAATTTTTGGAGAAGTGATATGTTGCAATGCTGCATATATTTGTTCTAATTATTCTGAGTTAATTAATTGCAATCATAATTTATTATTTCCATTTCATCCTGGAACATTAGAGCCATTAGTATTGAATCTTCATTGTATTCTTAATATTGGATGTTAAATGTTTATTTTAGTGGGACTGATAATGCCTGTGTGAAAGTTGTTGTTTAACAATTCTATTTTAATTTATTTTGATATTTTTAAAAAGTATGGAAAGTTGAAGAAGAGGTTGGGTACTTGAGCCCGTGGTTAAGGCAAGTCAGCAGGTGATGTGAAAGGCAATCTGTATCCATATTGATTTCTTCCTATCAGTTGCTTTACCTGTGTAACTCACAGTCTTCTGATGCATTTTATTTATCTCATAGTTATGAAGGTGATCACTTGGGGTTAGACGGTGGACAAGGTGTTGAAAGGAATGTGGTATCCTTTGACTCTATTGACCACAATAGACTGAGGCAACCACCTCCTGCAGATGTGGCCGCCCCTAATCGCAATGGTGAGTGTGTTTTTATTCTGCTTGTGTATTTTGTTGTCTGTTTATCCCAGAGCAGGAAACAAATGGGAAGTAAGGAGCCATGCTCAGAATTTCTATTTGATCTTTACTAGTACATATTTCTTACTTTGTTTGAGAGATTAAAGCTATTAGAAAATATTAATCTAAAATGAAAAACCTATTATAGTGAATGTGCTAATGCTATGACTCTCTAAACCTATTTGAAGTACAGGATTTAATAGTTATTTACAATGTAGCATGGCATTGCAGAAATTACATTTGATGCCAGTGAATGCACACTTGCTTTTTTCTGAGCCATAATGCCTGATTCAGAAAAAAATAATCACTTGACTGATTTGTATAGGATTTGGTATTGGGTATCTGCACTAAAAGTTTTGCACAAAAATTCATTTTTATCCATAAAGACAAATTCGAAGAATCCTTTACACAAATGCCTATATGAAAATTTACATGTACTTTTGAATTATGCATTTGCAAAGCATAAGTGGCTGCTAAAAATGCATTTCCGAGGTTTTTTTTTCAGTTACATGTTTGAATGATTTTTAGAGAAATTGTTGATATAGGTTAGAATTTGATTCTTGTCATATAGGCTTTTGTTTTAATGCTGTTTTCCAGAAATTTCTGGAAAAATATAAATCCTGAAGAACACATTTGGAACTCGGTGTACTCTGACTCCATTCTATTCTTGTTATTTTCAGTGTTTTCAATATTAATATAATCCTGTTTAATACATAATTTCAGTTATCTACAGTGGTATGTACCTGATAGTTTCAAATTTATCCTAATCTTGTAATATGTTTGATCACAGCCATTTCATTTTGTGTGAATTTGTTTCATGTGGGTTATTTGTTGATGAAAAATATATTATTAATGTAGAGAAAATTTTTTTACAATGAAACATATTGCAATGGTCCTTAATTTCATTTACCTCGCATTTTCTGCTAAATGGTCAAAGTAATGTAAAACAGATAAGTCTTGGTATTTATCTGTTTTGAAAATGGCATTGATTTTATAAAAATTTTATTAACATAAATTCTGAATTCTATTTTTAAATATTGAGTATCATTGAAATATTAGCAATATCCAGGAGTTATATATTTGCAAGACATATAATCTAATAGTAACAACTGTGTTATTAACCTTTGACAGATACAATGGAAGACATATTGGCAAAGTATCGTCGAAAACCAGAGACTGGCCCAGCTAATCATGCAGTTGATGAAACTCCTGTTTCTTTGTCCTCCCTTGGTGTAACTCCAACTATTAATGGCCCTGGGCATGGATTGTCTCCACAATGCCGTGCAAAGGGGAGTCCCAGCACAGAGCTGAGCATAATGAGACGAAAACGACTGGAGGAAGATAAAGAAGAGGGAGACTCAGATGAGGAAAGTGAGCTTGAGAATGAGGAAGACCCAGAGGAAGACACTGGCTATGGCACTGGAGTGGCTGAAGAAGAAGAAGTTGCTTTCGAAGATGCCAAGAGGAAACTTAGGCTTGTGTTGAGCTCTGCAAATGTCTTACGTCCTCTGGAAGGAAGGCCACTTCTGCGTGGAATGGTTGGTGCTGGTATTTTTTTTACTAACTTTAGTTAATATTTAAAAGGAAATGTGTCTTGGAAAATATTTTTGCTCGTGATACAAGACCTACATCTAATACAACACCTTGAAAATCCTTCTGAAAATATAAACAAGATGATCCAAATGAAACTTATGATGCCTACTTTCCACATAATATTTATTTTATACTTATATTGGCTTTAATAGCTTTAAAATCACTCCGGATAAGTTGCTGTTTGTGTTCCTTAATTTCATAATTTAGCATTATAAGATATAACAAATACATTTGAATGGAAAACTAAATAGATCATGCATAATTGTGTGGCAAAAATAACGCATGTATGTATTAGAATATACTGAATCCTAGTCTAACAATAGTCATTGCTATGGCAAAACTCGTAATAAGTGATAAAAACTGCAAAAATGCCAGTATGTATGCAAAATTCAAAAAAATACGATCAATAAACAAAATTCTATGATATAAATTAGAATCTCTATTCCTTTCCTCAGACAATAGTACAAATCCTGCACCAATATTACAATTCTAAGATATTTTAATGTGCATGACAAAATTACCCTGCATGATGGTTTTCAGATTTTCCATGTAAATCAAATGGGAAGGATAGTTCCTGGAATCATACTCATGACTTTTCAGTCTTTGCAACAAAAACTATCCTTGGGAGCTCCTTCAGTAGCAAGAGATTTCCACAAAGTGTCATGAAAATTGGTCTGTTGGTGCAATAGTTAATTAGGGGAGGGACAGACAGACAGAGACAATGACAAAACTATGAGCCTATTTCCATTAGTAATATTTAATAATCATGTTAAGCTTGAAATTATTTATCCAGGTAAATTTGCCATGGCTTGTGTGTGATTTTAAGGTAAGTCAGATTTTAGGAGCTATATCATTTTTAGCTTACTTTCCAGAATGGAAAATACTGTATTTACCCAAAAAGAAGACGACCCCTAAAAAACTTAGACTCACTTACAAAAAACTTTTACGTATATGTATAACAAGCTAACATTAAGAGGATGAATAAAAAAAGTAAATTTACTACTTATATCTCCCTCTCCTCTGTTTCCTTCCCTTATTCTTGCTGTCCTGTTCATTCATCACAACTTATTCGAATTCGAACAAGTCGCCCATGGAATTTGATATGCAGCATTTCTTGAAGCCTCTTGAGGTACTATTGAGATCTATTTTTTCCATGCAGCAATGATCCAATTACAGAGAAGTGGTATACTCGGCTTCTTAATTTTCCCTGTAGGAGTTAATGCATGGTCCCCTGCCAAAAGCCATTCTGAATAAAATGACTTGATGTAATCCTTAAAGGGCTTCATCACTACAACATCTAGCACTTGAATTTGTGATGTCATACCTCCTGGTATAACTACAAGGTCAGTATTCATACCATGAAGGGTATTTTGAACTTCCTCTGTAAGGTGGCCTTTGAACGCATCTAACAAGGGGACTATGCCACATTCGGATAACCAATCTTGTTCTCCTTTTGCAAGCGTTTAGGAACCGATGGATAATAGAAAGTGTGCAAGTAATACGACCCGCCTCTCAAGCATTTTGGAGAAAAAATGTAATTTCAATGTGAGAATATGGTAGTCTTATAGTTTTGTCCTTGTGTCTGTCTGTCCCCCCTATTAACTTTTGAACCGGTGGACTGATTTTCATGACACTTGGTGGAAATCTCTTGCTACTGAGGCCAAGTTCCCTAGGATAGTTTTTGCTGCGATGATTGAAAGTTCCGAGTTTGTTTCCAGGAACTATCCTTTCCATTTGATTTACATGGGAAATTTCAAATCCATTGTGCAAGGTAATTTTCTCTTGCACATTAAAATATCTTAGAATTGTAATATTGGAGTGGGATTTGTAATATTCTCTGAGAAAAGGAATGGAGATTCTAAATTTTATTGTAGAATTTAGCTTATCGATTGTATTTCTTTATATTTCACATAAATACTGGTGTTTTTGAATTTTTTATCACTCCTTACGAGAGTGTTGCCATCGCAATGATTGTTGTTGGACTCGGGTTCGGTATAGTCTTGTACACGCACGCGTTATTTTTGCTGCAGAAATACACGTGAAGAATTTATTTTTCCATTTGAATGTATTTGTAATGTTTTATTATGGTAAATTATGAAATTTTGGAACACAAAGAGCAACTCTTCTGTGGTGATTTTAAAGCTATTGAAGCCAAAATAAGTATTAAATGAATAATTATATGAAAAGTAGGCATCATAAGTTCCGCTTATTGCTATTGCTTCTGTTCCTTGAAAATATTTGAGGCTGTATTACTTTACACCAGGAATGTCAAACTGGTGGCCTGCGGGCTGCATGCAGCCTTTTGTGTGCTTAACTGCAGCCCGGATGCTAACTTTTTTCTTAACTAAATCGCTCAAGATTTTTTATAAATACTTTATTTTTTGAAAAGGAGATAAGATTCTGTCATTGTAGTTAAGACACAATACAATGCATTTTCTAAATTATTGTTTTTAAAGGTAAAACATATGTCCAATCTTTTAGATCAAGTCTGTATTTCCAACTCTGGCCATTATTAAACAACTGTAATACTAATGCAGCCATTCTATAATATCCATCACTTTAATGCGGCCCTAATGCCTCTTCCAGTTCGATATGTCTGCCATATGCAATCAATTAAAATCTGTTTCATTAATTCAGGGCAATCAGATATCCAGTAAAAGTGAGACAAAATTGTTTGGGATTTTGTTTATTTGTCTGCATTTTTATATTCATTTATTGTAAAGTTGTTCATGGTTTTTCCATTCAGCTATTTAAGCTAGTCTTGTAAATGTAAGTTTTTATTTGTAAATAAATTGCTGTACTATCGGTTGAGTACAAATGGCAGCATTCTACTGATAAAGATATCACTGCCAGTTACCTGTCACAGTTATTATAGTTAATTCTTGGACAAAAATATATCCATTGAAGGATGTGGTGTTTAAAGCAATGTACCATAATTTACAGATAGGAGTAATTTAAATTTCAATATTGTCAATTTATTCTTTCACATTTCTTCGCATAACTGATCATCTAGACAATTCTTAAAATACTAAGTGATATATTTTCTTATCTTTCTAATATTTTACTATGGGAACATCTGCAAATGCAAATCTATTAAATGAACTATATTGCACATTGATTTTCAGAGAGAAGCTACGTCATCATCATTGTCTTCCTCATCATCATGGGCTGCCACTAATGGTGGTCTTCCAGGTCTGTGTGTTACCCATCGTCCAGCAAGAAATAGGCTTATCAGTACTAGCAATGAGCTTGTTTCTTTTCTGCGACTTCAGTTGGCAGAAGCTATCAGCCTGCATGATGGTATCCATCGGCCAAACACAGTTCATATCAGGGAGACACTTCGATGTGTCATAGCATTTGACAATCAGCGGTAAGTTTTAAGCATTATTAAATTAATGATTCTATAAAGGCTATCCTTTAATAAAACTATTATCAGGAATGCAATTACATGTTTAGGTTGCATTAGTCCATATGAAAACCTCTTTGAGCTTAGAATTTTGTTTGTTGTACTAATAAATTTATAATTCTAAATGGTTGTGTTAGTGAAGGAATTTTTCCCCACACTTAATGAGAAGAAATTTTTCTGTCCCAGTTTTAAGATTAAAATGCAAAATTTTCTGTTTAAGACTGAATATCTTGTTTGGAATTTTAGATGCTGCAAGCTCTTCCGTGCCTTGCGAGAGGACTATAGAAGGAGGGCCCCATACCTCGCATATTTGGTGCGCTGCAAGCAAGGTCTTTTGTCAACTCTTACACACCTTGAGAGGTATATTTAATGTTTCTTATCTGGATAATTTTCAGTTGTGTTGGAACATAAATCGAAGCAGTTTTTCCCATAAGAATCAATGGTATGAGGGAGGATGTGTGCAGGAGTTAGGATAGTTCAGCATAACCAATTGCAGTTACCCCTCAATGTTGGTGCTAGATAGTCAACGAAGTGAGTCGAGTTTTGATAGGAAAAAATGGAGTTAATGGATCCAATGGAAATAGTATTAGGTGGCCATGTGGGCTAACATATAAAATTTGTGTAGCGAATTGTTTGATTAATAAATCTTCATTAATATTTCTGTCCACATTTTTATATGCCCAAATCTATTTTTACTTTCTAGAATGTTCAGTTACGCGAATTTTATATTTATTGTTTACTTTTTAGTGATTTTAAAAGTTGGTTTCATTTATTTTTTATTTAGATTGTATTTTAACTTAATACATACATACACAATTTTTGATGGGCAATTATTCTAGTATGTGAATAATGTACAGATAAAGAAAGAAACTGCTATATTTATTGTAGCAATTTATCTTCCTAAATATTACTTTTTTAAAACCTCTTAAGTAAGGCGAGATTCACATTTGTTTACTACTAGCCACTTTTTCCTTTTTTGGAATAGGAAAGCATGACAAAAAAAGGTCTTAGAGACACAGTTGCTTCAGTTGTGTTGAATTTTTAAATCATTTCATGTTTATTTTGGAGATTGTTACTTGGTAATGTATCTATTTATAGGCTTTTAGAACGTGCTGGCCGAGAGAAAGAAGCCTGCAGCAAAGCTCTCATATGGGTTTGTGTAAGTTTGTTTGTGAAGCGCCGTGAAAGGGATTTGGCTAACTTTGTTGCTGATTTTGGTCATACTACTGCAGCAATGGATGAGAAGGCTGATCTCTTAAGGTCATTCCTCAGAAGCTGGCATTGTCAGATGGAAGATGATCCTACTTGGCAAGGTGTGTAGCAAAATTAAAATAGAAACAAGGGAAATTGACCTTTATTGTATTAATTTAAATGTCAACCTGCCAACAGGGCCTACATTTTGTGTACACTTAAGTGTACCCACCACCAATAAAGGTTATTTTAAAAAGAAAACTTAAAGGGTATCTTTTTGATGATTTTATTTTTAAGCATTTTTAAAATATAGAATATTGTTAAAGAAATATATTCTAATTGCGATCATCCTTGTAATTTCTAATGTGTCTTAATATTTGTCAGCATTTTTATGGTTTTATTAAGTTAATTATTTATGCTAATCTATATAATTAAGCTCAAGATATTTAATATCTATCTTTTTCTCCAAATTATTTTGTTTTAGCTAAGATATCATAAAAATCTATTATAATGCTATGAGATAGTGTTTTTAGGCCATTAAATTTTCAATGTAAATCAGAATTCAATAATTATTAGATTGAATAATGAGATATTGAAGTTTATGAATGAAAATATTTCCCAAAATTCAAAGAAGCTGGAAAATTTTGCTTTATTTACATTTAATATTTATAGCAGCAACGATTCATTACAGAAGTTCATGTAAGATTTTCATTAGAGCTGATTAATCAATCAGTGGTGATATTTTTTATTTATTAGCATGTAGAATTAAAATATTCTCAGTAATGCCATTATTTATTTTTCTAGTTTTAAATAGCTAGAATTTGGAGAATTGCTGTTGCTGTCATGATAAATATCACAAAATAGAACATTCAGATTTCAAATTTTGGTTCATGTAAGTCACTGTTTCAATGAAAAAAATATTTGTACTAAAGGTCCCCTCTAATTAAAACAGGTGTAAGTGAGCAGCAAGTGGAACTTGCCAGGATATCCATGGAAAGGGTAGTAATGGGAAGAGTTTATATGTATGCTTTGTATCCAAATGGAGATGGTGATATATCAAGAGATCAGTGAGTATTTGAATTAAAAATATTGCATAATTATAGGTAACAAAAATTTGTTAAATTTAACTTACTATTAAAAAATAACTGTAATTATTTGAATTTTATCTCAAAATTTTTAATTTTTTTTTTAGGGTTCTTCATGAACATATAAAGAAGCTGTCTAAAGTGATAAAACCTGGTCATAAAGATCTCAGGATTCCCAAGGTGATCATTAGTTTTTATAGATTGAATACATTTATTCACATGTAAACTAGGCTATTAACAATTATTTACCTGCATTTTAAAAGTAATGATACTTCACTATTTCTCTTTTATTATCATCCGATTTTTCATTTACTTCAAAAATATCAACCAAACCTGAAGTTACTAAATTCTTCTTTTGCAAAAAAATGTAGGCCAGCTCCTGTTTAAATCTCTTGCTAAGAAAATTTTAATCCCTTTCAAAAAGTATAGCAATTAATTTGTAATCCTAAAAATTTTCATTTAGTAAATAAGAAGAGTGAATGATTCATGTTACTTTTGTGTCATCGACACTGTTGCCTTTTTGGCATTCAGGGAAAATGTTCTAAAATTTCTATCCGATTGCCCTATAAAGGTAGCTGAGCAGTTGTTACATTTGAATTTGTCCATCCCACCTTGTGATTCCTTCATTTTTTGTGAGTAGGTTGCTCAAGGTAGCTCAGTTGTGCCTGAGTTTTTCTTTAGGGTGAAGTTTTACAGTTTGGTGGAATTCTACAAAGTAAACGCTAGCCTAGTGAATTATATTTTATAGTCAAGTTTGGACGATGTTTCCTACCAACTTCACAAATATTTAGATATTACGTGAAAATATTTTTATCGGTCCATTGTCTTTTGAAAGAATGGTAAATATTTCGAAGATGTAATGGATTTCTTCTAATTTTTTGACTTTGCAATAAATTTTTTCCTTTCAACAGTCCTTTCGTAGGGAGTGCCCTTGGCCTAGCGCACAGACTGAAATCTCTACCCTGGCAAACTACTGCACCCCGAGGGACAAGGTTGCTTGTGTATCCCGTACTTGTACAACACTAATCACTCTTTTAGCCATGGCATCTGAACGAACTGGAGCACCTGCTGCAGATGATCTTATTCCTGTTCTTGTTTATGTGCTCATAAAGGTATTTTATTAATAATTATATCTGTGCAGAAGTCAATATCTTATATGTACAAAGTTGATTTAAGTTTTGAATAATTTTATTTCTTGTCTGCATTGCAATTTTAAAATAGATTTCCATAACTACTTGAAAGGCAGTCATTAAATATTGAACATAATTTTCTCCTTTTAAAATGGCTTGGCTGTTATTTTGTTTTTCATTGTAATATGAAATTACAAAAATTGAAATCAAACATTCATTTCACTAATGAATGAAAATTTTTGTTAAGTATAATATAAATATTATTTATGTTGTGTATGATTTCCTTTTTAAAATTTGATTAAATTTGGGCCTGGAGACTGATATGAGTCAGGTTCTGAGAGTCCAGTTAGCCAATCTATTGGAATCTATTCCAAAAGAATTGATAGTGAAGCAATTTTGTCTGTGTAATTCAGTTATATTTACATATTAGTGCATTAATCTGTTTAAAAAATAGTTTTTCCAAAACTAATGCAGTAAAAACAAACTACAGTAAAACCCTGTATTTATGTTATCGGAATATACGTTTTCCCTCTATTTACAACATGTCATGTGTGTCCCATCAATTTTCCTATGATTCCAATGTAAGTAAAACTCTGTATTTACGTTATTTCATTTTAAGTTTTACCACTATTTGCGTCATTTTACGTTAGAATTTCCAATTTTTTTAAATCTAGCATGCGATTCCCAACAGTTTTTAACGTTTTTCGACTTAGCTTTGCAAAAAATCCTAATTCTTCTGGGCGAAGATTTCGAAAATGGCAGCAGAGTAGGAACAGCGCCCCTTAAGGCAGAAATGTGAAATTTCTTTTCAAAACAGCACTCGCCACACTAGCTTTAACAGATGCTATTTGGGAACAGCGTACTTATAGACTAAAATGAAATCTTTTGGGCGAAAACGTCAAAACCTCATACGTAAATCACACTAGCAGAGCATAAACAGCACACCTAGATATGGAAATACTATTTACACTATTTACTCTTTGAACCAAGTATGAATGCTATTGAAAAGATGTTCAAGTTTGATGCTATATCATGTTTTAACCCTTTCAACTAAAATTCTGCCCCTTGGTTCCCACAGTTTGTAATTAAATTTAAGTTAAATTGTAATTTGTTGTAATTTAAATTACCGTATTGTCCCGAATATAACACTGTTTTTTCCAAAAAATTAAATTTTAAAAGTAGCCCCTGCGTTATATTGGAGTACTAGTGATTTTAAAAGATCGTAAAATCGTGTTTCAAAAAATCACCATACATTCCGCACATCTGTTAAGTGATACAAGATATTTGTTACATTGCAGACACATTAGGCATACATGTTACAATGTACTTGAAAAGTGCCTGAGGCGAGAATAGATCAAATGCAGTCGGCGGCTGAACTCCTCATTAGTCATTAAATTGAAGCTATCAGTGCATCGGTGTATTCTTAGTGCCTACCTTAGCGAGTTTTTACCCACCCTTTATTTTAACAATGGGTGACAAAAAGGATGCTGATCATGTTGAGTAAAAAGATTCTTCCAAATCCCAGGTTAACAGAGGAATCCGACAAAGTTATGACATGAATTTTACCAATCACAATTCAATGCTGTTAGCAAAGAAAATGAAATTTAATCACATATATTAATTTGAGTCTGCAAAATTTCTAATTCTTTTGGCTGTGTAATAAAAAGTCATTGTGTGTTACAATATGACTTTGTATTCACATTAGCACAAACACAATTACAGGGTGTTAAAAATAAATGTTAAGCATGGAAATACAGTTTTTCATTTGTCAACGCGACAAATTTTCCACCCTTAAGCAGGAACAAGATCCATTGGTGGCACAGTGGTGGTTTGCGAAAATAGCTGGGTAGACATGGTAGTGAAAATGACAAATTAAAAGCTTCAGAAATTTTGAAAGTGAATTGTGGAGTTGATGAAGGCATTAAATCTAAAATAGAAATTGATAATATGGTATTCCACTTTCAACTCATAAAAATTTGTTTATTTGAAAAAGTTAATTATGTATAACAATCAGTTCTAAATTTGGAGCATTCCTCCCCCAGTTTTTGCCACAATTGCCTTAACATTCCGTTGAATTCTGTCTTGAATTGCAGAAGTAAAGACTTATTATGTGGAATTACCAAATAAGTCTTTATTTCTACAATATGAAGAAATTCCACCAAGTGAAACCTGAAACCATTATAATGTTTCTACTGCTTGTGCGGCTGGGACTCGAAGTATTCCGCTCCCATTCGGCTTATTTCGCTTTGGCTACGATGCTATGTTGCCAAGTTTCCAATTTTGCTCAGTTCATCGGTAGCTGCTGCTCCAATAGATCCGGATGAAGCACGTTCATGCTTTCCGCCTTCGCCGAAATACGATTGGAAAGTGTGAGCAATTGTGTCAACAGCACTCCTCAAGAAATTTTGAGCAGAGAGGGAAATTTACGACCTCTTATTGGCTGATATTTTCTTCCCATCACTCCACGGGTTTAACTGTAGACACCCCTTATCCGCACGAAATGCTGGAATGGACTATAACTGTCTTGAATCATAGCCATCTTAAGGGGAAGACCACATGGGCCTCACTTTAGAGGGGGACCTCAAAATTTGGAGAGGAGAAATAAAACAGACTCAAAAGTCTGAAATACTTATGAGCTATTACAGCGTTCCCCAAGCTTTCCAGACCTGGGGACCGGTTATTTTGATAATTTTTTGCGGCCCACTGTAATACATACATACAACAAATTCCCAACAGACCAGTCGTGGGTGGAACTACTTTGCTTGCATGTCCGATGCAATGCACAATAAATAAAGAATTTAATGCATTACACGTGCATATTCATAAAACCATAAAATAAATGAAAGAAATCAAATTCCATTGTTTATTTATTAAATTCCACTTTTTATGTAACTTTACAAGATTAGGAATTAGCAATTTGGTCTTACAAAATGAGGAATAAAGGAAAAGAGAACATGATAATGTGAAGGATGATGTTGTTTGTTATTGCATGGCAACTCTATGTCAGGAGGAAAAGAAGTCAATTTTACCCTCAAATCAGACTCGACATCCAATCTATTCCTATACTTGGTTTTTAAGAAAACCAAAGTAGAGAATCCAGTTTCACACTTATACGTTGAAACAAAAGGAATTAGGAATCTGACCGCTTTCTCAGATAAATGTGCATATTCATTTCGGCAACAGCCAAAAATCAATCAAGGAGAGGTTATCAAAATTGTGTTTCAACGCAGTATCACAAGAAAATGCAATTAGTGAATCCACTTCCGTTTCATTTAGTTGTAATATTTCTTCATTTTCTGTGTTAACAGTGAATGGGTTCCTAATGCACATTTTACTGCCGTAAATTTGGGGAAAATATTCATTTAAGTTTGATGTTAGCCCCAGGAGATGTTCTTTTATTGTTACAGAAAGCACATCTAAGTTATTTACTTTAGCATACTTCTCTAGTAATTCAGATAAAGTACAGAAAAACTTAAAATTTCCCTTTTCAACTCGTTGTGTCCACAAACGAAGTTTTTTAATTGTTGCTTCAACTTTTTCCTAAATTTAAAAAATATTTTTGTTGGTGCCCTGGAAACTTAAGTTTAACTCATTTAAGGCACAAAATATATCACATAAGTAGGCTACCTTTGTTAACCAATCAAATTTGCGAAATCTGTCTTTAAATTCGTATATAACATCTCTTGCCAATGGAGGATGCTGTTCTAAAAACAATAAAACTTCATCTTTCATTTCAATAAGTCATTTCAAAACATTTACTTTTCATAATCATTGCGATTCACCGTGTAAAAGTAGATGCTCATGTTCACTTCCTAATTCTTTACACAAAGCAGTAAAGATACTGGAATTCAACGGACGAGATTTAATATAATTTATAAACTTCACACATTTTTGAATAGTTGAACTCAAAAGTGAGGGCGTACCTTTCACGGCTAGAGCCTCTCTGTGAACAATACAATGCACCCATAGAGTGTGGCATTATTACTCGAATTCTTTGGAAAAGCCCAGTATGGCAACTTGACATTGCCCGAGCTCCATCACTGCTCAGTCCAACACATTTTTTCCAGTCAATGCTGTTTTGAACGATAAAATCATTGATAAACTTAAAGATTTCTTCAGCCGTTCTTGTTGGAAGTGTTTTGCAAAACATAAAATGTTCTTGAATGGAGCCTTTGAAATCATATCTCACAAAGCACATCAAATTGGAATTGTCTGCTATATCTGTGCTTTCATCATGAAAAAAACTGACTGTTCTGTATTCGATGCATGAAAGTTTCCTCAGTATTTTTTGCCATGTCGTCAATTCTACGTTTCACTGTATTGTTGGATAAAGGCAGCAAAGGCAATAGACTTTCTTGCTTTCTGCCATAAACACGGGTTGTAATAATTTTCAGTGCAGGGAGTATTAACTTCTCACCAACATTAAGTGGGTAACCTGTCTCAGCTATTAGTTTTGAAACTTCATATGAAGCCAAAACCAAGTTTTCATTGGATGAACTCATAGAGAGTGCGCTTTCCATGCTTTTTTGAGTGGAGTTTTATTCTTTCTTCTTATTTACAAAAAAATCTATTGGTTTACTGGAAAATTCTGGATGTTGGCATTCCAAATGTCGTTTAAGATGGACGAATTGAAATTTTCATCCAATATTATACACTCACCTGCATAAAATAGATCATCGAGATAGTGAGATTTGTGAAAATAATTGTTTTTTAAAATATGTACTTACATTTCGTGTATTAACTAACATGTAATATCCAAAGTTCTTGTCCTACCTTGGAAAATGGTGGTGACAGCATTCTGCTTTAGGGGTGGCCTAGGGAATCTGCTGATGAAGTCCTCGTCGCGGAATTGTTCATTGCATAACTAATAGGATCGCTGCAGTTGCAATATACTGAGACATCTATAGGTAAATGCAAAATAGTTAAAGCTTGACTTCCTGTTCTTCTTCTTCCATATACCTACCTACTACGAGCGTTGCAAATCAACTGAATGGCATACTTGCAGCTTCTGGCATCACTGCCAATCCGTCGATTTGACTCACTGGCAGCATTTACCCAAATCGTGCCGCTTGGCTACTAATATATACAATTAGGATGGCGACATACTGAGCAGAATTTAAGCAGCAGAATAAGCGTGTCGTTTTTATTCTGCTACAAAGTATCTGACACATAAAGCGATTATTCCAAAAATCGTTACATGTCCCGTTTTATTTTCTACCTGAACAGAATTTCATCTCAATGTGTTGCAATCTATTTAAACCAACGTGTTCGGATCACGGCAGATTCCGGTGCGTTTATTTTACCCAATGTATCGATGGTTTTAGACTTACAAACGAGTGTAGAAACACATACAGAAGAGTCCATTTAATTTGTTACAGCTGTATACGTAGACGTAATAGGATAGCGAGATTATTTTAATATTTTCTGAGGACCTGCATTTTTCCCCAAGGACCGGTACCGGGCCGCGGACCACACTTTGGGAAACGCTGCGCTATTAGACATGAGGAAAGAAACAGTTTGAAGGGTTCCTATAACTTATTAACAGAAATAATTTTTATTTTGTTGTGTACATAGTAATTTTAAATAGATACCCCACGGATAATTTTTAAATTTAACTGATTTATTGTGAAACTTAACCGCTTCCCTGATTACCCCGAGTATACTCGGATCGAGGCGAGGGTCAAATTCTGACAAGCCCGAGTATACTCGGGCTGCTGTATTTTTTCCTTTCCTTTAGAAACGCAACCGAGTTTTTTCGATCCTTCGTAGTAGTTTACGTTCCGACCGTTAGAGGTCACTCAGAGAGACAGATTAGATTTCTCGGAGGGTTTCTCGAAGCGGGTTCTTCGAAATATCGGAGTACTGAACTCACACGGTCATTTGCACCGCTGATGCCAAAATTTCTGTTTACAACCCAGTTGTTTCAATTGCTACTCCAGATGTTCTTTACCCTACCAAAGACACTTTCCATTGCTAGATCATTTGCTCTGAGAGGGTTTTCCCCACCCACCCTTTCTTTCCATTGCTAGGTCATTCGCCCTGAGAGGGTTTTCCCCACCCACTCTTTCGTTCCTCAGTTCCTGGAAGGTCCTTTGCCTCCCTTCCTTGGTGATGCCCCTTGAGATAAGTATGCACCCTTTAGGATCGGCCTTTCGAAGACATTTTCGGGTCAGTTATTCGTACAGCTTTCGAGTGAATACGTCTAAATCAGAAAAAGAGTAACGTTCTAAACTTTTGGAAATCTAGAAGCCCATTGTCCGTGTTTACCTACTCAATAGATGGTGAGAGCATTCCTGTTTCGGAATCCGTGAAATACCTCGGGGTAACCTTGAATCGTGACCTGTCTTGGGACACCCACATAAGACGAGTGATAGGTGCGGCAAATAAGAAGTTGGCTTTTGAGCGTAGTCAGGAAAAGCACGGAAAAGGTGAGAGAATCCTGTTATTTATCCTTGGTTAAACCTCAAATGGAATACGCAGCAGCGGTTTGGGATCCATATCAGAGGGGACTCATAAAGGATTTAGAAAAAATACAGCGGCGAGCAGCTAGATTCGCGAAAAAGAATTACGATAAAAAACAGAGCGTTACGTTACTCATTGAAGAGTTGAGTTGGCCATCGTTGAAAGATCGTAGATTACAGGCGAGACTTAAACTTCTAGATAAATATAGGTCGGAGATATTCGTAAATGAAATGAAGGATATTATTCGACAACCAACGTATATCGGACGGAGGGATAATGAGGACAAGATTCGCGAAATAGATAGTAGGACGGAGAGATATAAGGAGTCCTTTTTCCCTAGAACAATACGTGACCACAATAGATAAGTGAATAATAATTAGTTAGGAACTTGGTGCGCGGCACTCCCTGCCATCCACCGTCAAGGTGACTTGCAGGGTAATATGTAGATGTAGATGTACTACTACTGAAAAGAAGAAGAACCCCACTTTTTTACCTATTATTAGTTATTTTTTATTGTATATTATTTTATTGTTTCATGTTTATTACGTAAGTGTATATATAATTTACACCATATATATATATATATATATATATATATATATATATATATATATATATATATATATATATATATATATATATATATATATGTATTTTTTATTGCATAGAAATGTTTTATGTTGTATATAAGTACGTTTTATTCATAAGTTTTTCTTAATTTTGTAGTTTGCACCAAAGAAATGTAACTTTTAAATATGAATCGAGTTCAAGTACCTCGTATCTATCAATAATATAAAAATTTTAAAGTTCGATAACATTTTTATTAAAATTTACTGTTAAAAAATGAATGCATTTCTTTAATTGTATCATTATGATTTTTTCGAAATTGCAATAAAAAATATGACTTTTTTTAGATCCTATATTGTAAAAAAATCGTCAGGGAAGCGGTGAACAAGAAAGCCATGTTGGACATTTGGAACAACCTCAGAATTGACAGTACAAATGACAAATATGCTATATGCAACTATTGTAAAGCTAGAATTTCCCATGGTGTATCAAAAAGCACTTCTAACCTGAAAGAACAAACCAAAACTGAGAAGCGGAACCAGATTAATATAACTAGAACCGAGAACTGGGAAAAGGTGGAACCATCCCATCCCTAATTTTAAGAAATGGAACTCCACAAAGTTATGGCTAAACAAATAAGTTTTATTATATTACCTATATTCTGAAGCTCATGCCGATAAAAATTACAATAAAGAAACTTTAAGTACATGAAACAAAGTTAGATACCCTTTTAAAATTTCATTATGTCATGAAAGGATAGTTGTAACATAACACTATTGAAGTTTCATTTTGAATTGTCATATATTTGTGCTACTTGTTTTTCTTCTTTCCCATTATTTATATTTCTAGGTTTGGATATTTTAATATTCCATTGTAAATAATTTCTTCATTCATGTTCTTTAACTCCCAGTTTTTCTTTAACTTTTTACTTGTACAAAAATCCTGAAGAATTTCATTTTCATTGGCTGTATTTTGCCATATATTACTTCCAAAGCTTCTTTTTGCTTTATAGTAATTTATTAGGTATATAAATTGATGATTTTAAATCTTAAAAAATGAATGGCTGCTAAATAAATTGTGTACACTAAAACAGCTGATTCAATATATATTGACTACATGCACCAGAGAATTAGTAATTTTTGACTAGTATTTGATATCAGTCATCTGGAATTCAAGGTTTACATTTTTATGCTTGGCATAAAAGTTAACCAAAGCTTTTTTGAAGATTTTTTGTCACTTTAAAGTTGACTTATACCCCGTGATATATGGTACTTAATTTTTCAAATTTTTATACTTATGCTTATTCTTGAATTTTATTTTAGTTTGTTTTCTGCATTTCTAATTTGTTATTCCTATAAAGTTGTAGAATTGCCATCCATTCCATTTTGTAATCATTCTTTATTATCTCTTTAAGGAACTTGCACCAATTTATGGCATTAATATTTTACATTATTGATTTTCTTTCTTCTTTTTTATTATTATCGTCACTGATCTTTCTTGATAGTAAATTATTATCCTTTGTAACTTATTGTAACTTTTAGTATTAATTATACTATTTATGATGATTTCACCACAAAAAGCAGGTGCTCGCAACCTTTCTTGCATGGCCAACATTTTTTCCTAATCTAAAAGAGACAATATTGCTTCCTATATTGTGATATGATTATTATTATCTTATGATTAGCGAAGACTAACATTGATTTTTCTTGCCATTTTCAGGCTAATCCACCTTCTCTTCTTTCAACTGTTCAGTTTGTGAACAGCTTTTATGGATCGAGTCTAATGGGAGCTGATCAGTACTGGTGGGTTCAATTCTGCTCTGCAATTGAATTCATTAAGACCATGGACTACAGTGACTGAAAAATATATTGTGGACCTCTATTCCTCTAGAATTGTACTGTATTGACTCTTCTAACTCAATATCTGTTTGGATGCTGAAGGGCTTTTAAATTGCTCCTGATTTGAGTTTTGGCGATTAGTTTGCATATTATTGCTGATCTGACCTATTGCAAAAGAGGGTGCTTGTAGGTTTTTCATTACCTTGGTTTTGGAAAGATATACAAGCATATTTTAAGATGGAGGAGGTCCAAGGCGAATTTTTGAATAAGACTGTTAAAGATTGAAGTATGAAGTTAGTTTGATATTAATGCCTCTGGGCACAGCTTTGTTATAGTTCTCTATTCCTCTTACTGGGAAGATTTTTGCCATGTACAGATACCATTCAATCTACTATGGATTTAATCCATTAGATGGTAATTTTAATTTTTCTGGAAGAATAATGCTCCTCACATTGTTCACATTTATGAAAACATTTATATCCATCCTATGTAAAAATGCCCCAAAATTATGTACTTTACCAATAATTATTCTTATACCTCAACTTGTATGTGAACCTCGCAGGTTAATTTCATCTTTGTGAAACTTCAAATGAGTAAAATTTCAATCACTTTATATATTCTTTGGGATAATACGTGAAAGATATGGCAGTTTGACACTCTAGAACTCCAGAAATATCTGTACTTAATCAAGTCAGGTGCAAAGGGACATTTCACGCACATGGACCAGTGTAGACCCGAGCTGTTACCTAAAATAGTAATTGTTTCTGCCAAGCCAATGGAATTTTGATCACAATATTTTTAGCTAGTTGTTATACATTACTTACTATACATTTACATATATTTTTCTCTTTACATTTGTAAGTTTGATCTTTGATTTTTTTGTGGTTCAGTGATGGTATTCTTTCCATTACTTCCTTGCTAAGTAATAATTTACCAGGGTAAACAAAATTTTATATCTTCCAAAAGAATAGGGTAAATAAATACTCAATGTTAGTTACATAATTGCAGACATAATATTTCATCTATCTAGCAGGCAAATTTTTTATTTAGGTCTTTGTTGCTCATCAGATATTTCCATAACTGCCTTAATGCCTATATGGATTACTTACATGAAAAACTGGTGATTGTAATATTTAAATTATTTTGCGTGGCTTTGATTTATTTGCTGCATAGCTATAATGAAATTAAGAAAATTGCAATTGATGCATGTGATTATATTGTTTTTTAGGATTATCCTGTAGTTTTCTAACAAGAGCTGTGTATTATATCTTCTTTGTTATATGTTGGCTTATTTCTATGATTTATATTGAGCATTTGTTTATTAATTGGCATTTATCCTAATTTAGTTACTCTAATCAATGCCAATACTAAACCATGAATGTATGAAAGTGCAGATTTACCTATTACTCATTGGTCAGTTATCTTAATAATTATGTATATATTAACAAATGATTTGTATTATGTTTGTCATTTGTGTCAAGTTATACATGTAGAAAGTGTAAGTGCTGAAGGGAGTTTGGGGACAGTGGTGTTTCTTTGTGCAATTATTGTATTTTTGCATGGTGTATGAATCTATTGTGAATACTCAATTTTTCTATGAATTATACAGTATTTCTTGCCCATATAAGGGTCAAACAAAAGTGCAACAAACTCAGACTAATCAAAATGCAAGAGATGACACATATTTTTTGTTCTGATATTTAAATATATTAATGCACGTACAAAATTTTAGCAACACACATAGGGAAGTAGGGCCTATAAAAGGAGATGTCTTTAATAAATTTATTGACTGATGTTCCGAACATTGTTGGAAATGCTTTCGGATTTGGTACTTTGTCTGTCTAGTGCATTTGACTGAATGAGACAGAAATAATTATTTTGTATACCATGAATTTCGAACTGGCTCATGTGCATGTGTGTGTATGTATAAAACATTATATTTACGTATTTACTCACAAGCTATTAGCCACAAAAATATCCTTGTTTACCTTCTGATTCTGTGATAATGTTTCATTTTCCCCTCGCTATAACATAAAGATTTTTTGGTATTACTCTCATCAAGCTTGACTAGTTGGCATGGAAGTATATAACTTTATAGAGCAAAATAGTAAACTTTTAAGTGATTTTTTCCCACATTCCTTTTAATGGTGAAAGAAAGTCTGTGATGATAGATTGAAAGTTATCTGATTCATAAATCTATTCTGATGAATTAAGGTTTTAATATTTTTTTTCATAGATTTTGATGTATCATAGCTATGGTTGCACATTTACGTGGTTCAAATGAAATTGCATTCAGTATTTTGTTGTTGCATAAATGGCATCAGTGATTTTTGGAATAACACTTTTAAATTATTTTTTGTGGGGAATCAGTTTACTACAGATCAGTACAATGGAGGTAACCTGTTCACTTTTTCATGTGTGTCAAGAATAGTCTTGTTATTTCTTTTATCTATGTTATCCATGATGTGTAGCTTATTTACAGTATGTTCATTTATATTGTGTATATATTATACTTATAAAATGCAGCTATTTAAATATTAATTGATTGATTTATTTTATTGAAATTCATATTCATTGAGAAACGAGAAATCATTCTGAAAACATCAATGGGTCCCTCTGATCAAGATTTTTGTATTTTTTTACCTATAACATAAAAGGCTATTCCATATGTCCGAGATGTAATTTTTACTGATAAGAATTTCAAAAACTCTTTAGTAGCTACATATGCTAGACAGAGCCGTCTCTAAGACCCGCTGGGCCCCGGGCGAGAGGGTTGCCGCGGTGCTCCCTATTTATACAAATCAAATTTCTCATTTAATTACAGAGCCGTCTCTAAGACGCGGGGCCCTGGGCCCTGGGCCCACCCAGCCCCCCCTTCAGACAGCTCTGATGCTAGATATGAAACTAATCTTTGATGTTTTTTTACATTCATGATATATATATATATATAACTTTTTCTAAATTTAATGTGGCAATATTTAAGAAAAATAATAAGCTATATTTTCTTATTTATAAAGCTTGCTTGAAAAATTATAACATTTCTTATTTTTTATGAATTACCATATCTGCCTGAATAAAAGCCGATGTTTTTTGTCAAAATGTATCATGAAAAAATCATCCCTCGACTTAAATGCGAGTTCAAGAAAAAATTTGGGGTTAGGGTTAAATCTCATAGTCACCCGTAGATGGCAGCGCGTCTCTCATTGCCATCGCGCTCAAATGTTAGTACTATATTTTTTGTAAAGTAAATATGTGACCTATGATGAATATTAATGAATAAATAATAAAGCTAGAATATTGAATTTATCAGTACCTGTGTTTTGTTGCCGTTGTTACCTGTTCTTTCGTTTCTAAATGCTATTGGATATTTTCTTTAGTTTTTCACGGCTATGCATATATATTATTAAGAATACTTACCAATTTGTATTATTTTCCATTATCCATTAAGAGAAGTTCCTATTAGTTTTACTTGGCTATTGTAGTTATTGCTATAGCCAATGTAATGTTTATATGCATGTTAAAACCTCATTCATGGAATCTATTAAAATTACGTATAGTATGTTCATTTAGTGGTGGCAGTGTGCAGAAGGCACTCTTACAGAAGGATGAGTCCATCCTTGAGGCAGGACCGCCTATAGGGGAGGCCATGTTTAGCCGTGGGCAAAAGCTGTGCGACCTATTCTCCGAACTATTAGTCTGAACCCAAAATGTGCTACTGCTCATGGCTATGACATCGACTTTTCCCTTAAAGGTTCCCCTCCCAAGTCTTTCCCTTCCCCTCTCACACATCGCCGACTGTCACCACTAAACAAATGAGCAATACATTGACTATGCAGACGATTACGCAAAATGCAATGATGGCTTTTGATGCTCAACTGTTTGAATTACGGTAAAACTTTTGTGTATATATACCATGTACGATATATCAATATGAACGTGTATAATTATAAAATGCAATTCCTTAAGGCAATGTAAATGCTAATTTCATTGGAAATAGATTTGGATTAAAAATTATCTTTGCGAGGTCGCTATTGCTTTATTTTACCTTGTGTGAAAATGAAGATGAATGAAATTATCGTAACTGAATGTGGAACATTATTCAACAATGCTAAATTATTAATTGGAGTAATATTTCAAATGTCAGCAACTAAAACATTTCTCACTCTTTTCTTCGATCTCCAATAATGTATTTTAGGCCGTGCATGCATACCCAGCACACTTCAGCATAAAATCTATGAAATTTACTTTTTTGTCAAAAAATGGTGGAAATTTATGGGGGGTCAGCTTATATTTGGGCAGATACGGTAGTTATCTTTATGTTTGCAGTATACAGGTAAACCCGCCATGTGCAGGATTGCTGAGCTCAGAATCATACTAACATGGTTGAACTATGTGGGACCAAGATCACCGTATGTGGCATACAGTTCACATTAGAGCTGTTTTTCAAAATGCCTCTCAGAATTTGAAATCCTCCAAACGTCTCCATTAACTCAATGTTAACTTTTATTATTAGATTAATTTTACAATTTCATGCAGCACTGTACATTTTGTCAAGGTTTATATAGCAATGCCAAACTTTAATTTTCAGGGATCACTCACAATGCTCTTACTAGGGTGAACTACTACTAAAACATTACATGCATTCCCTTCCCGCCAAAAATTGTGAGAGAGAGGAAGATTGGCTGTAATGCAATACATTGATCTGCTCAGAAATTTTACAGTTGATTCACTAAGGGGTCATCACAGCATTTAGAGAGAAGATTAACACATATCATTGATGTCATGGATAGATTCCCTAACAAAAATGCATGCCAATTTTGGACTGAATTTACAATGTTAACAGCTATTGATATTATTGGAGAGGCATGTCAACCATGAACGCTTGCTAGAAGACACTATGCCCTGAAGTTTTGAATGGCTTTAAAAGGTTACTCAGTTTTCAGGGAGAGGCTGAAAACAATGTTATCCTTGTAAATATTATTGGAGACGAGTGATTTAGTGATATGAAAGGGGAAGAAGTTGAAGAGCGCATACAGTCTCACAAGTAGAAATTAATAAATGAGGAGTTAGAATACTTAATGACCTCTGATGTGAATGCTGATATGAACCAAAGTAAGAGGAAGATAAGAGCAGCAGATATCTGAATTAACAGAGGTCCTTAATGCAGCAGTTTCTCAAAGGGAAGATTGTGCAGGTAGGATCCTGACTTTCAAAGAACTATGAAAATTAAGAAATTTATTGGCGATATTCCTCTGCACACATTTATATAAGTGTGAAAGGCAAATGCAAATTACAGATTTCAGCAGGCCATCAACTTCAGCCTATACCTAATCCCTCACATCCTCTGACAGCAGCTCTACCAATTAAAAAGTCTCCTCTTAAGAAGCTAAATGTCACCTAAGTTGCCAATTCAGTCATTTTTGCTAAGTTCTTGTTATCTTTATTTTTTTGTCTTGATGCTTTGTTTGTGCAGTGCTTTTGCATTGATTAGGGAATTATTTGGCATTCTACGTTTTTATAACTTCCAGCAAATTATATCCCACCCAGCACCAAATATTTGAATTTCTCGCAGCTAGTCTGCTCTAGTGCCAAGGCTGTCCCACCCACCTCCAAGTGACTTTTACTTTCTCCATATGTAGTATAGGGGAAAGTAATATTTTCATTAAAAAAATTGATTTAGAGATTTCAATGAAAATACTTGTTTTGAGGTCATCTGAATACGTTTTGATCATTTTCTCAATGATGTCTGCCTGTATGTGACAACTTTTTTGTGGGTGCTCTAACTCAAAAACTATTAATCAAGTCAATGCGAAATTTTAAATTTAACGTTTTTATGACAGTCACAAGAACTGATTAGTTTTTGGTAAAAATAGGTCAACCAGAAGTGGGTGTTTACTCTTGTTGCATCCGTTATTTTGAAATATTTGTTTCAATATTTTATACATTTAAAAACATACTGGAATAAAAGTTGTAGGAAATTTAATTTTCTACAACCTTTGTTCGAAACATTTTTCCATATAATGCATTGTTTAGGAGATATCTTAAAAACTAAATTATTTAGTTGCCACCACCAAGCCACCTACCAATGACTATTGTTAACAATTGATGCTTAGTTACGTCTTAGTAACACTGCTTTTTATTTTCTTAATTGTTGGAGCTTTGTGGCTATATCCAATATCAGAAGGCTATGGTTTGAGTTTATTTCTGTTCTTTGTAAAGTCTTAAATTTTTGCGCAGTTTCTTAAAATATTTATAATTATGTAACCTATTTGGAATTTTTAGAAGTATTACAGGTATGGAGAAAGTCATGTGGTGGCCACATCAGATTTTTATATAGTAGATAGGAATTTTTTGTTTGTTTCTAAGTGATATTAAAATTTACATTTCATGGTGGAATGGTTACTACTCATAATTTATTTGATTTATCAGTCAAGGCCCTGGAATGTAACCCCATTTTTGTTGTTAAATCAATACCCTGTGGAGTGCGGAATCGCTGTATGTGGTCTTTGGCCAAAACGTATCTTCTGCGTTCAGTGGTGGTTACCTGTATTTTTATTCACCCCTAATCAGTGAATAATTAAGCAAGTATGAATTTAATGCACATTTTTATGCATATCACAAATTTTTTTATATATTTGAATAGGATCTTTCTAAACGTTGATGGACTAATTAAAATGTATGCCTGGAAATTGCAAATGTAAAAAAAATATATTTAGTTTTAAAAAGCAATAAATTTCATTGATAAGAAAATCTGAAATGACTCATGATAGATTGAATGTAGAAAAGTAATATTCATCATATAATGAGATTTTGCATCGCATTATGTACATTAAATTTTTTTATACTTGCATATTTTACTTGATATATATTGCTTCACTGTTAAGAAAAATGAAGGATTTTTGGACAATATTTGTTTATTGTAAAGATAAACAATCAGCAAAACTTGAATGTATGATATGCTGAGGAAAACACATTGACAGCAGAACTGATACTTGACTTCCTCAAATTGTTATTTTCATGAACTTTGGAGGTATTTCATTCAATACAACTTGTATTTCTTGATTCCTGGAATGATCATTGAATGCAAATTGGTTGAAATAGGTTTTCAATATATGTGTATTGTGTATTTGATTCTCAAAGTAAACAGAAAAGCTATGAATGATTGAGGGTTAAGAAATTACGTAACTGTAGCTGGATGATTGGGGATGAAACCCAAAATTATGATAAATGTATATTTCACTCTCCAAAAAGCTGATTACACCAAACTTAGATTCTATACATTATATTACTAACAATAAAGAATGAAATAATTAAAATAAATGTAACAATTTTCTTTAAGAATAAACTTGTATGCTTTCAATTCTTCTCCTCATTGATTCAGCTAAATATACACACGCACGTGTATGTGTGTGTGTCTTATATGACCTCATTCATAGAAAAATAATGATGTTAGAACTTTCAATATTTATGTTTATTAACTGATCTATGGAAGGTTTGAAATAATTTTGTGTGCAGGATGGTTTGCTAATACTCAGAATGTTATAGACGTTCGAGAGGTAGGTTGAAAATATCTGGATTGCCAAAGTTAGATTTGATATATGGTCTGGTATATTTTATTAAAAGTTGGGGAAAGAGTAATGTGTTTTGGTAGGAGCGCGAGTTTGAGGATTGTTCTAAATAGTTTTTTAAAATACTTTGATAAAATTCAATAAATAAAATTAAACGCAATGAATGTATTAGTTGTATTCAATAGCTAGAAAATTAATTCAGATATTTTATGACCAAAAATCAAATAAAGTACAATTGCCATGAATGGGTATATTTGAAATACGATCGAAATATCGATAAAATTTAGGTATTTTCTTTTTAATGGAATTTTTCAGATATAATGCTAATCGTTACTTTTATTTTTTTGCATCTTCTTAACCATCTTAGTCGTACCATTTTTTGTTTTATAGTTACATTTATATTAATTTATTTATGCATTTATCTATACTATTTCTCTATTAAAGCAATCATTTTATTTTATTATTAAACTAAAGTTTTAGCAATGTGAAACACCGAAACACAAAATTAATATAACATGAAATTGCGTGAATTTTGCCTAATGTTTTATTTCGGTGATTGTATCCACCGAATTCAAATCCTATATCAATTTCTCCAAATAATAAGAGAATTATTGACATCTACTATTTCATTGGATTTTAAAATATCTTAAAATGAAAATACGGAGACGGAACTTTGACTAGGAATGCATAAATAATTGAAGTTTTGTTTTCTTATAGTCGAAATAAATATCGCATCTAATTAGGCTTGTAAATTGACAAAATAACCCAAAAATATTGCAACTTTTGAGTGATCATTAAAGTAACGGGACAGAGTATTGACTTTTAATCAAAGGTGCGGCGAGTTTTATAAGTTTCGTTCAAGCAGATATTATATTATATGTTTATCTTTATATTTATGGAAAGAATTATTTCAATCAGTTCATTCTGGGATACATCGACAGAAATCCATCAGCTTGTCTCCACTCTCTAACGATGAAAAAAGTCGTATTTGTTCATACCACAAAACTTCGCTAGCAGGGGGGCGCTACAGATATATCATTCACCCTGGCGTCAGACACCCTTGGCGCGGTCCTGCCCATATGATGCTTATATATGTATCTATTATTTCATGGCTAGAAATCTGAAGCAAAATAAATAAGTATGAAAAAAGAAGCTTACCTGCCACAACATTAGATCCAAGCTTATAAAAGGGGAATATGGTAGATACCAAGATAAACAAGATGGTTTTAGAATTGAAATATTACCATCAAACACAATATCTGATATAATTCTCCCTCTTAGCTTGGTATTTACCGCAGTAACAATAGGACAAACACTGAAAAAATAAAAAAACAAAATAATAATTAAAGCTATTTCATAAACAACCATTTTCAATTCATAACAAATAATTCTGAAAAATTGTTAGGATATTTACTTGAATAACCATTGAACCATCAACTGTAGATCAAATACACCACCTTCCAAAATGAAGTCAGCTGCAATTATTATCTTCATTATATCTTGTTTGTTATCAGTCCAATAATTAATTGAAATTCCTTTTAGCTCTGGGGTTATCTGTTCCGTTTGTTTCATCGCTTCTAACATTACTATTTTTATATGAAAGGAAAAATGTAAACTTAAATTATATTTAATATGAAAAATTCACTGTTATAATATTTATATTTATTTATTATACTATTATATACTGTATATACTTGTGTATAACGCACTTCCATACTTTTTGCCGAAAAATCCTGACTTTTTTGTATACTCTATGTAATGTTCCCCCTAAGCTGTGTGCGCACACGGTTTGCAAGGCGCATAAATATTTGTAAAATTATAGATAGTTTTTTGTGAAATAAAAAAGCACACGCTACTGTGTGACGTTGGAGACTAGTCGTAAGACCTCAGTATATGCAGAGTCTGACCATCTCCACCCCATCCTATTTCGTAATATCAATATACCCAGATGGCACCGCAGAAAAAGGGTGCACAATTAACTGAAATTTCCGAAGAAGTTGCACTAGGCAAATTTCTTCCGCGCACACGTCATGAAAAATTAGAGGGAACTTGGACCCTGTGTATAACACGTACCCTAGATTTTGAGGAGTATAAGAACAAAATTTCAGAATTATGTTGTCATGTTAGGTATTAACTAGAGTACCAGAAATAATTATGGATCCTCCCTGGATTACGCAAGACTCGACTTACGCAAATCCGATTTTACGTAAAAACTCAAAATTAACTTTTAAAATTCGAAAATCCGAGTTGCGGAATTTTACTTACAAGAAAAATCATTTCAGGCTTTAAGGTTAAATGTTGAATGAAGTTTAAACACGTTAATTTATTTTAAATGTATCAAACTATACGTAACACTTATTTACAAAATATAAAATGGCTAGAGATTATGTTAACTCATGACTATATCACAACGTATGATCGTTGGATAAAATAAAATATTATTTTTATTTAATTATAGTATTTAATACGAAATCTTAAATTTCGTTGCATATCGCGGTCGCCTTCCTTGCATAGTTATTTGGTGCTGAAGATGATGATGTAGATGAATTCTATGGGTTTTAAATTACTTACATTGTTAATTGTATATAATATATTCATTAACTAAAAAATTATTTAAATTTGCATACACTATGTTTT
Source organism: Tanypteryx hageni (assembly GCA_028673005.1). NCBI lineage: Eukaryota > Metazoa > Arthropoda > Insecta > Odonata > Petaluridae > Tanypteryx > Tanypteryx hageni. Next base: position 100,872,511 of record CM054116.1, read on the forward strand.
TGTTTTCGATACATGTTTTGTGGGAAGTCTACCTGGCGATTTTGTGGGAGACTACAGCAATCAGCTGATAAGCAGTGGTTCTCAAACTTTCAATTGTCGCGGCCCCCTTGAATATCATGCGGCCCCCTTTGATTTGAAAATAGTAAAAATAAGAAACTTTATTGCAAATTTCTTTATTTTATGTAACTATTAATAATTTCTATCACATCGTTTTTCCAAAAATTCCCTGATAAAATGTTATTATTCGTGAAAACTTTATATTTCGACATTTCACCACAGTTTGAAAAACACTGAGCTAGTGGAATGTGGACTATTTGGAGAGGATGGAAATACAATTGTAAGGAAGTAATTAGGTGTTTTGTACGTTTAAGTAATATGTGTATATGCTGGATTATCGATAATTAGCGTGTTTTCTCCCTCAATTCACCCAAAAAGCGAGAATCTGGTGTGAGGTAGATGCAGTTCAATTTTTGATTTAAACTGCGCAAGTGTTACCTGTGTATAACACGCACCACTACTTTATGACCTAAAAATTTGGTCTTCAGACTGTGTTATACACGAGTATATACGATATTTATACACATGTTGCTCATGAAAAACTTAATAAAATTAAACATAATTAAGCTATAAAACTTTAATTTATTCTCTATGGCAGATTTGAAAATGAAGATTTTTTGCACATTTAAATGAATTTAAGAATATTCGACAATTTCAAAAAGTATTAGAAACTCACCATGATCCGCCAAATATTTGCCGAGAATTTTTTCTTTTACAATTCTACAAAAATAATGATAGCAAATTTTCCACCTGAAAATGAAGTTCATGTACAGCTTAATAAGATAAGATAAGATAAGAATGTCACAAACCTTTTAACCAATAAACTTTTAATGATGAACTATTTATTTCTTATGGCATATGTTATAACCGAGTTTTACTAGATTGAAAGATATCGCTCCGGCTAACGCTACGTCACGCTCATTCTTGTAGCAAGAGTCGAGGCTATGAAACGGAGCAGTGAGCATATTGGAGTGGTTGGAGGGGAGGTTATGAGCACGCACCTCAGTAGGGAGTTAGGGGAGATTATGGCGAATCCGCCGCTTACGTCGTAGTACAGGGCAGGGTCGCAACAGTCAACGTTAGAAAACGGGGACTGGTACAGGGTTGGAACGTGTTACGCGCAGGGGCAGAGTATTAACTTCATTTTACTTTCAGAAATGGGGATACCTCATCAAAAAATGACTAAATCGACTCCTTTTATTTAATTCATGTTAAGCTTAATGTTTAGATTAAATCACGTGATGGAACCAGATTAATTTTTTATATTTATTTTGAAAGTTCCCACTTATCATCGTTGTAAAAATATATCCTCCGATTGTTTATTTATTTATTCATTCAGCATTACGTCAACAAAACCGCTCATGGCCAATTCAAACGAGCTTAATAGCTAAAAATTACGAGCATAAACACCCTCTCCGGATCAGGATTAGAACCCTTCAGTATTGGGAGGAAAAAAATATAGTTCCTTCTCCACCAAGCGGTGTGCAGATAGTGGTATCACTCGGCCGGTTCGCACTGATTCGGATCCGGATGTTAATAATGCAATAAAATGCAGAACCGCTTCTTCAACATATTTTTCAAATGAAATACATAAAACCACTTAAATCCGAGAATTATCTAATATCCAATATGGGCAGTAGCATAAACATTTTAATAGCGAAATTATTAAAACACGTTACAAATACATTTCACCCAGGAGGAGATGGCGTCAGCAGTCGTAAAACGATCCGAGACGTGTGTATCTTCATATTTATCGGTCGGCACCAATCAGTTAGCAATAGGTTAGATAGGAATAATAGTGTTACTCTATCGAGGTAGTTTGTTTGTTTTGTAAAGTTTATGCAGTGATTCCTTCAACTCAGACCTTGATTTTATGTCAGGTAGCCATTAAAATCCCGTAATCAATGAAATAAATGATTACCTGTACTCTGAACTTCAGAAAATTCGTTTTTTTTTGCGATTTTTTGACGTCGTCAGAGTGAGTTTATTTATAGTAGTTTTCTGAATGCTTAATTTCTTTATTTTACGCCCATTTAGGGGTATATAACCCATTTACATTTGAATTGTAGGATTGTAATTCAATACAGGTATTATTTCAAAGACAGGAGTGCAAGGTATGCATTACTATGAAGCAAAAACAATATACGTTTCCGATGATGAAGCTCAAAATTACTAACCCACACGCGAAAAAATATTTTCAAAGATATGAAACGCCGATCAAAGGATATTACAATTTAGATTTAACTGAGAGGTTCATTTGTAATATGAATTCAGCTACTGAGAACCACCTAAACACAGTTCATCTAGTCTTTTAATACATAAATTTTGAGATTTCTTTGTACTTTTAACGGAGCGGTCTTCAAATCATTCTATCTATTCTGCCATCGTTGAGTGTAATTAAATGTTTGTTTATTAAGATAATTGGCAGTGAAATTTATAGCCGCGCTTTAAAAAGTATTTTCTTCACTTTTATATTCTAAAAATTAATGCATTGGTTCAATAAAGCCAAAGATAAACAGAAAAAAACTCGGCTTATTGATTTATGAAACTAGTATGTCGATAAAGCCCACATTCATTGTAGGAAATTATAAACATAGCCGGTGTTAGGAGAAGACTTTATCGTGTGCCAGCATAAAATTAGTTCAATTTATTTGATGGCGTTGGGCGTGAAGTAGTTATTTCGAATTCCGTTTAATATATGAAACTAAAAACTTTTCATGCTCTTATAATGTCTAACCATAAAGAAGTTTTTATTTAAACTTCCAAGGGGCTATCGTTACGATCCTGCATTCAACTTGGTTGGCTCCGCATATAGTAAACGGGCGACAGAATAACACCATTCAGCAGAGAGATAAGGGTGGACAATTCTTGGAAGCGAAATTGCGTTTTAAGAATTCGCAGATACGAAACGATAAGAAGAGGATGGAAGGGTACATGTATTAGATAGATTTTAAAAAACCAAAATGAACATGAAGCATTTCCACTTTCTATGTATTTCTGATGAAACATTGAGCAAGGCAGGACAAATAATGTATATAAAAGACATTGTTGCAGTTTTCTAATAAGAAATGCTAAATTATCTTTCACATCGAATATGTTTTAAAGTATATCTTCCATGATTAGGCAGCTCTTCATAAACTTCTACACATGATTCCACTAACAATCATTTATGCATTACAAAATAAGAGATTGGAGTGTCAAGTTGTTATATATTTAACATTAAAGTGCTGGAACATTAAAAATGCATCACGAATTACTTTTTATAACGCACAATTATAATAATCGAGTATGTATTTAGAACCAAAAGCTTTCGGGTGCTGAACGTATTGTTAGAATTGATTGGTAAAATAAACATCGTTAGCCATATGGAAATATTTTCAACGAGATCAGCGCATCGTAACATATTATTAATAAACGGCGCAATACACATTGCACAAACTTTCTCATTCACGTATATACGTTTGGTCGACTGTGTACGCTTATAAAAGAAAAACGCTTATAAATCAAAGTTAACCGTAGTTTAGCGTATATTTTAATGCCACTGATCGATATTTAGTATTTTTTGGGATATATGGCTTAGTATTATTTGTGACATCAGGCTGTACGATTAGATGGATTTTAATCAAAATCCTTATAGCCATTTTTGAGTAAATCGAAGTTTGTTTCAAAATATCCAAGAATAAAGTACCCTTAATTTTTGCGCAATATCGTTCATATCTTCAGAATGTCTTTTATGAATAATATTATACATAAATATAAGATATCATTCGATTTAGTTTAACCGTAAGGCTGTAGTAAGATTTTGAGTGCATCGCGGCGAAGGCGTGACGTCATAGGGCTTAGGTAAGTTAGCTTAGCGTATCTTGTAATGTCACTGGACGCCATATAATGATTTCAAGAGACATATGGCTTATGCAGTATTATTTGTGACATCAGGCTTTACAATTGGATAGATTTTAATGAAATTCTCTTCAGCCATTTTTGAGTAAATAAAATTTTTCTAAAAATCGTCAGGAATAAACTACCCTTAATTTTTGTGCAATATCATTGTTATGAAAAAGGATCTGCAAAAGATGATATATTGTTTAAATACGAAATATCATTCGATTTTATGAACGCGTTTGGGCACTAGAACAGCGAATAGACCGACAGACAGACGGACTGGGAGACGGCATGGCGAAAGCCACTTTTATGGACTCAGGGACACCTAAAACGTGTATTTCCATCAAAATCTCGAAGTCAAATTTTTTCACGATAAAAAATACTTGCTAATATACTACGTCAGTGATGGCGAGCCTATGGCACGCGTGCCAAGGGTGGCACGCGGAGCAATTTTGGTTGGCACGGCACAAAATGGAATAAGAAATAAAATGTGCCACTCGTTAATACAGCGACGTGACAAAAATTACCCCAGGAATCTAAAACGCGAATAACTCACTCAAGGATGTAGATAGAAAATTGAAAATTGGTAGAAGTAATCTATTCAAATATAAAAATGTTTTTTCGAAATGGCTCATTTGTTTATCTTGACAATCGATTGCTGTTTGAAACGAAATCAATATAAATAATTATTGTTAAAATCATTTATTTAAAGTTACAAATTTTAATTCCGTTTTCTCTATAAATTTGAACCCGTCATTTTTGACGGGCAATTTCGCTAGTTGAGTAGTATATATTTCTTCATGTGTGGGAAAAGACATATTATATGCTATATTCTACGAATAGACACAAATAAGATTTTTTATGATACTGGCACGCCAACAGGCAAATCTTGTCTTATTAGGGTAATTTTGGCACGCGAGCTAGAAAAGGTTCGCCATTACTGTACTACGTATATGAGAAAGTAAAAATGAACGTAAAAGAAACAACCATCAAATTAAATTTAATTTTAAGATCATGGAATCTTTTAAAAATCATATTAAGTATTTTATTTCAGAGGATGTTGAATATCTAAAAGTTTAAAAATAATGTTATGCACACTATATCTTTCCAGCCAAAACAGGAACAATTTGAATAGAAGTGTAAAGCAGAAAAGGAAGAATAGGGGAAAATCGATATCGTACCGTATAAAACGTGACTTTTCTTTAATCAGCAGACAAATATTATAATCTGATAATAGCTTGATAACTCAATATGATTCATCACTTTTTAAAATCCGCACGAGTTTTCGCGGTGTGATATAGTTGTTAAAAAAAAGGCTAGATGGCAGAAATGTTCGTTCGCTGTGGTTTCATGTTTTGCTTTGCTTTAAGGTTTCCCTCGAGGTATGCTCGGGATACGATCCTTAAAATTGTGCGAGTATTGGAGACCTTATCACCAAAGACATATTACCATGGAAACCTATGATATAATGATTAATGGCCAGCTAAGACCGAGAGATAAAGACCTCTGTCAACCGAACCATAGTCATCCTACGAGGTGTAATATTCTTTCTTCTTCCAGATTTGAGACAGGCTACTAAATTCAAATTGCCTGGCAGGCGATTTTTCTCGGGCGGAGAGACGGTCAGATAAAATATTTAAATTTTATACGATTACATCCGATCGCCCACCTTCATTCCTGAAGTGAGGAGTAAAATCTACCCATCGCTACGTGGCGCGCAAGCTTTCCGTTGTGTCTAATAAATTAACCTTGAATATTTACCTTCTAGAAAATTATTATAATTTTTTTCTCTAAACGAATGTCATATGGAAATAATTTCAACGAGATTAGCGCATCGGATTTAGCAGGTGCAGAGCACAGGTCTCAACAAAATGCGGGACCCCAACTTTAACAAAAGCGCAGTCATATTATACCATAGTAATTTATCTTGTTTTAAAAAATAATTTAAAAAATAAACAGAATGTAAATACAGTTACGCACAAGTTGGATATATGTTTATAGACACACCTATAAGAGTCATTCCCTGAAATACAATTTTGTAAAAGTTTCCTGTACGCAACCTCTTTAGTTTTGTTAGGGCTTTCACCTGTTATAATGAGCACTTTAGTCCCATTTATATATGTTCTCTTGAAAAAGCCACGTAAAGTTTTCGTGACAGAAAACAAGGATCGGGAGGAAAACTAGCGTTGTGGATTTTTTTCCTGACTTTTATTTGTTGTGTTCGCAAAGGACAGTCACACAAAATTCAAGTTGAATCAGAATAGGTGAAAGCACTGGATCTGAATATTCTAATAAAAACCCAAAATAAAACAGCCGTTTTTCCCTTAGAAACATCTTGAAAATTTTATTATTGCACTAATTTTCAGAAGGCAATTGATTAAAAAAACCATTGAGCTAAACGCCCTGCCTTTAAACAATCAAAAATTATTTAAAACATAGTTCACTTGAGTCAAGTAATTGTAATATATTCTTTATTTTCACTTTTTGTCCTTCGTCGCAGATTATCCATTTCTTTTCCCTTACAAAATGCTGTGTGAGTACAAAAGGAAATTAAACGAATACACATTTAGCTGTTATTGTTGTAGCAAAGTTAACAAAATGCAGCTTTACCATATGATGAGAAAAAAGATGTAATGCGATATAGATTAGTTATTATTATTTACTAAGCATTGCTGCACTATGGGTGCGTCTAATAGCGTAAATCTGATAGTGTAAATATTTTAAATTTGTGCCAAATTAGTTGGAAAATGATAGGAATACAAATCGAGCCGATAGTTTTCGGCCCCTGAGAAATCTGGGACAGAGGCCGTAATATTTGAAATAGCGAATTATGTGACAAACAATTTAAGCAAAATATTATTTTATGTGCATAATACAAGAAATGATTATATTTAAGCTAAAATCGGTCGAACGAAAGTGGATGTTTACTCTTGTCAGTTATCCGGTTTTTGAAACATTTTCTAGAATATTTGATGAATGTAAAAAGTATAGTGGTAAAAGCATTAGGAAATTTAATTTTTTTCGTTTGCTCGAAACATTTTCCTGTACAATGCATTGTTTAAGAGGTATTTTAAAATCTAATTTTTAGCTGCCACCACCACACCACCTGCCGGGCTTCATTGTAAACACTTTACGCTTAGTTACGCCTTAGCCTTTTTATTTCCTTAATTGCTGGAGCTTCGTGGTTATATCCAATATCAGAAGGCTACGGTTTGAGTTTATTTCTGTTCTTTATTAGTCTTTAAATTTTTCTCGCAGTTCCTTAAAATATTTATTATCTTTTAACCTATTTGGAATTTTTAGAAATATTTCAGGTTTTGGAGAGAGTCATGTAGTGGCCACATCAAATTTTTTCAAAAGTATAGCGGTGCTCGCTTGATGTTCTAGATCAGTTGTTCTCAACCTTTTGGTGCTCGCGGCACACTGGATATTTATTCACTTTTGTTTTGTTAAAAAATCTATTGTAAAATATTACTTAATGTGACACTTGAGCTTGGTGTTTTCTAATGATTGCACTGATATTAGGTCTTATCCGTGATAAGCAGATTCACATTTCATCATCAACACAGTTGAACCGTTCCTTTTTATGCATTTAATGTTCGTGTAAAATATTACCTAATGTGACACTTGAACTTGGTATTTTCTAATGATTGCAAGTAGTCAAGGATAGAAAGTAACGCTCGATATTGTGCTCTAGAGTTGGTAAATGCTCCACCACGAGAGCAACAATTTCTTTCGTATGGGTTTTTGGAATCAGAGGAAGCATTTTAACATTTCCTTCTCTAGCTCTCTTTTTCCAGATGAATATTTTTCTCTGCAATTCCAGTAGTGCATCCGTAGAAGTCAGGATGATTCCATTCCGCCCTTTCATGTTGGCGTTCACACTATTCAGACGCTTAAATATTTCAACCAAATATGCTAATTTGGCGAACCAAAGTTCACACCTAAGATATTCACAAAAATCAGTTTTCCCCTGTTTCAAAAAATAGTAACATCTCTTCTTCAAGTTCATATACACGATCCAACACTCTTCCCCTTGACAGCCATCCTATCTCTCTGCGTAAAACTAAATATTTGTAATGAGAATCCATAGCATACAGAGCTGTTTGAAGAGGCGGGTCTTTAGAGGTCTTGATTTCACATAATTAACCATTCCGACAACTTGGTCTAATACGGACTTTAAGTCAACTCCTAATGTCTTTCCAACAAGGGCTTCTCTGTGCAAAAAACGATGGGTACCTAGTTATTGTAGTTGGATTCTGTTTTTTTACAAGTGAGACGAAGCCTTCGGCAGATCCCAACATGGATGGAGCACCGTCGGTACAAATTTCTGCTCATAACTTCCATGAAATTTCCAAACGTTCTAAGTAAGAAGTCAAAGTATCGAATATATCTTGACCTCTTCCGTGTTCTGGGAGTTCTCTGTAGCACAGCACAAAAATTGACTAATTATTTCATTTTCATGAATAAAAAGAACAAATGCTAATAGTTGTCCTTTGCCGCTAATATCGGTTGACTCGCCAACTTGCAAAGCAAAGTCTGACATTTTAAGCTTATTAGAAACATTTTCATCTATGTTAGGTGACATCTTCTATCCTTCGAATTGTATCATTAGAAAGCGGAATTTTGGAAATTTCTTGTCCCGCTTCATCACCGAGCATTGTTTTAACTATCGCTCGGGACACAGGCAAAATTAGCGACTCAGCTATAGTGTGTGGCTTCATTTTTTGAGCTATGATTTCTGCTACCTGATAAGAAGCAACTTAAACTCTATCAGACACTATAATGTTTTTTTCGAAGTAACTCGCTTGTTTAGAATGCAGTTCCATCAACCTTTTGAAATAGTTCAAAACTTTTTCTTCAATGTGTGCATGTTTTGTGGTGAAATGTCGCTTCAATTTGCTGGGAACCATGGCTTCGTTTGATAGTTTCTTACCGCACACAACACACATTGGAACAGGACAATCTTTATGTCTACACCAAGAAAAGCCCAGACTCAAATAACTTTCCATATACATGCGAGAAGCCTTAAAAATCTTACTTGGCTTGGTCCCGCTGGTACTGGGTTTTTCCTTAATATGTTCTTCATATTTTTCACCGTTACGTTTTCTTGTAATAAATCTGTCTATTTTTGGAGGCGGAAGTTTTATAATTTTTAGCAGTGATAATTGGACGAAACCACAAATATCACACAGTTTACTAACAACGGTATTGCACAAAACACTTAATAAAAATAATTTTATAGAGAATAAACTCACGAAACATATTCACTGACACCAAATTGTAGTGTAAGCCAGCCACGAGCCTAGGCTAGTACTGATATGATAAAGGAATGCGCCAGAGTCGCGGACAGCACGGAAGGTTACTGCAGGCGGAGCAGGCTACATACATACGTCATCGTAGAGACTTAGAAAGCAACGAGAACCAATCAGCTGTCTATGACTCATGCACAAGGGATTCGGTTACTATGACAATGCTGACAACGTTGTTATCAGGCTTACTGTTTACGCGCCTTCTAAAGCAGTGATACTTTTGGACTGGATGAAAATAGTCTTAAAACTGTATATATAATCGGTGGAAGACGCGCAGATTAGCATTTTCTCTTCAAAGTCTCGCGGCACACCGGTTGAGAACCACTGTTTTAGACCAAGGGTGGGCACCTTTTCTGCATGGTGGGCCAGATCGGTGGGCCACATTGGTGGCCGTGAATCCTTTTGTGGCCTACATTGGAAATTACCAAGACTTTGGTAGACTGGATTTGTGTTAAATCTGAAGTTAACTAGAGATTCTTAGGCACCATATGCGTGAAAATAAAATTAAAGTTAGATTTATTAACATTTCATATTTGAAAATCATGATGAAATTCAATCTTAGAAATATCTTTCAGAAAAGATCAAAAAGAGCATAAATAAAAAGACTCCTTGAATTGAGAATGGGATACCAGTACATAATTGTCCTTTTGTAGATACAAAAATTTCACTTTAACTTGGCTCATATAAATTTCAATTTCACAATTTCAAGTTCTGAAAATCAATAAACTACGTTACAATTAGGCTGGGCGCACACTGATGGAGCAAAACACCTTAAAGCAAAAAAGTTTTATCTTTATCGTGCTCGTGACAGCTTTTTATATGTATTTATTAGGACCGACGCACATTGGTTAGTCAAAAAGCAAAAACGCTTTAAAACACAATGGAGCACCATCATGCACGTTAATTAAAAAAACAAAAGTGCTTTCAAGCACAATAAACCACAATCGAGCATGCTCGACGTGGAACAGGTATCTTTGTTTTACATGAAAACCTTTCACTCTGCGCATGCGCGAGTTTCATATCAGCTTGCTAGCTTCGTTTTAACAAGTAGATACTCGCTTTGATTTTACTTTTTAGTAGAAACAATGAGGTACATGTAGTGATATCGTAATGTGGACGCTGGTTTGTGTTCGATTGTGTGTTTGTTGTATTGTGTAGAACATGGAATTGGATGCCGAAAAACTTAAACATCTTTTCATCTGCACGTAGTTCGCAAATGAAGGATTGAAGCGTATTATAAAGTGTCCTCATCTTGTTTATTGGGTGTACCCACAAATTTCTCCCGTCCTTACGTCTTTGCGAAGTTAACTGAAGCCAACCCCACATTACCACAGCGACATCGTCGTTGCTCATGACGACGCCTTGAAGGTGTTCGTACTGAATTCGCACCAAATGAAGAAAGCTATTTTGTTTTGTCAAGCAGCGTTTTCGCTTCATGCAAAAACTTTTTGCAGCGCTTTAAAACGAAAATGATTTCGCTTCAAGATAAAACGTTTTTGCTTTAAGGTGTTTTGCTCCATCAGTGTGCGCTCATCCTTACTTTGCGACAGAATTATAAATCATAAAGCAACACTCTCTATTTCCTTTCGACCAATGTGATCACATCATCATCCAATTTGGTTTTAAAATATCTATAAACAATATATATATAATAAATATACTTTCTTTTAAATATTTTTCATCGACAAAGATTCAAATAACGTTGGCCTTCTAATTCGATGAAAAATAAGAAGCAAAATGGCAATCGAAAGAGTAAAAACCAAGGGAAGTATCTTTTACAAACCGCAGTTTAAGATGGAAGAAACACACGAACCGCCGCTAAACGCGTAGCGTCAGGTTATTTAAAAGCTATTTTCTTCAGTATTTGCGTATTTCCTCTGACAATAACAGCAACTCGATTAAAACCGAATCGAAATTGCGACTAAAGCGTTTGCGAGAGGCATAGTGATGAAAGGAACAATGGGTTAGGTAAGCTGCAATCGAACGAGGAGGTCATAATCGCGCGGGGGGAGGGGGTTTGGGGGGTAAGGAGGGAAGGGGATGAGGTGGCGAAAGCGTGCGGTCACAGCGAGCGATCCTTTCCGCTTCGAGGGTTTTAGCTGTAATTAGGAGAACCGTTGGTCCTTTCCGGTTGCACTCGCGCACCTCACGCGGAGTCGAACAAAAGACGGGCGTTCAGCGCCGCGTCATCGGATCCGTCTTTCCCATCCTCGTCGAATGACGCTCCCTTCTTTTTGTCCTTCCCGCCGAAGCACGTGGGACCCAATTTGGCATGGGAGCGACTTCAAGAGCGAGGGGCCCTGGCGGAAACCAATTAATTCGAACGTTCAATCGGACAAGCGTTCGATATCGTCCCTTCTCCCCCATTTCACTCGCGAGAAATCATTACGAAGGGAAAAATCAAAAGCATTCGGAAACACCTTCGCGCTTCCTTGTTTCACAGTCCATAATTTTTTTTCGAAATATCTCAGTTCAGACCCCTGCCGCTTATACGAATGCTAAACCCTGTCGTGAGTTCAATACCTTTTTGGCCGTCGGATGTAGAATGGAACTCTTTTAAGGTTCAGTTATCCGCTATTTTGCAAAACATTCTCTCTGGTATTGGCAGTAGTAATTTTTTAGAACCAGTGAAATTGCCAGTAAAAAATTAGGGATATGAGAGAATAAAGTGTTAAATACAAATTTAAACACTTCCCATTCTTCCTCCTCATCTCTCTCGTTCCCTCCCACTACCTCCCATTCTTTCTCTCTTCTCAAAAAATAGCAATAGCGTGATGGAATTACGAACAGCTTAATGCTTTTTAGTAGACCCCTGGGTCTTATGTCGCCGGTGTTGCATAAAACTGAGTGTGACCGAGTAACAGAAATAACATCATCTAAGGGTAAAACCACGGCTTCGAATTCAGCCCAGGTATAGACGTTTGCTTAATCGTTTTTATGATTAAAATGTTCTATGGAATAACCGATGGTCCTAAATATGAGCCATGGGCAGATAAGTTTCTTAGAAATTACGGCTAGGTAATACCCAACATTCGTTTTACAGAAAAAAATAGATCATCACTCCTTTCCCATTCGAGCTAGAGTACAGCGGATTTCGGTCAGTGTGTGGACATGTTTAAGTTATTTTTGCCTCGGAATTGGGATTTTATCCAAATTAATAAACTTTATGAAAGTTGCTCTGTGAGTAATCTTTGTCAATTATCTCGCTTAGTAATATTTATCTTTCAGTTTTGCACCCTTTACAAAAAATTGACTATTCTTTTAAAATAACACATATAGAGGACATTTGTGCTAACTAACGTGTTTTTTGTAGCAGCCGACTTGGAAGTAGGGGGCACATCGTCCCTAATGGCACCACCAGGATTTTTGAGAGAAGATTTTGAAACATTTTCCTTTTGTCCTACTGCGCGAAGTGATTCTTGAAATGTAATCCGAAGAAATTAGACCTATCCCTTTGCCTGACGCTTCTTTTGTTTTGAAATACGTGTGCGTTTGCACGAAACCCTCTTCCTACTCGAAGAAAGCTCCTCGATATTGGAGTCTTCCTTCGCTCCACAACCTAATTTAGCATCGATCCGTTGCCATGGCTACGCCCCTCCCTCTGGGCTTATCCCGGCACTCGACCAATGGGAGATGCGCTCCTTTATACCTTGATGCAGACCCGCCAATCACTTCGCACCTATTAGAGTGTTTTGCGCGTTCGAATGTTCTCTATGCGTCGCCCTCTTTATCCCTCCAGCTCACTAAGTTTCGCGAAGACAACATGATTTCCCCAAATACCGTCTACAGTAGTAGGCATTTAAAATACAATCATCTTACCAGATCGCGCAAATGAATTTCATGAAACTTTCGCTTCCAATTACCTAGGATAAATAAAATGGTTTCATTGCAGGGGAAACTGGCAGGATTTAGTCGGTAAGAATGATAAAATAATTCGGTTTTATGGATTTCGCATCCAGCTTAAATTAACCAACTTATTTTACGACAGAAAATTTAAGAAAATGAACAGTTCTTCCAAGGAAATAAACGAAGTATGAAAATAAACAAGAAATTCCCAATAAAACTGTTTATTATATTAAAATGTTTTTACACAAGAATGTGAACGTGTTGAAATGGACTTAATACAAATTTACTGTTTTGAAATTTATTTGTCCTAAAAATAAGTATGTACCTACTTCAAAAAAGCTTGAAAAATGACCATCCATCAAATGTTTTAAAGCACGCGATTTAGATGACATTGTTGCTTATTTCCTCAAACGTCATTTACACTGCCCAATCCGTGAGTTTTGTGTGCAATTATCGGAAACTAAGGACATTATTGCAATCATAACACACATAAATATTTGCATAAGAACTCAGTTTCATTACTGTTTAATCAGATCGCTCAACGTACTGTGATCGATACGTTTCTATTCCATACGAAAAATAAACACCGAAGATATGATAATGATATTAGATCGATGCGCGACTGATTACTGATCCAAATCGGTTAGGTTTCATTAAGAAAAATACAAATAATATCGAATTGAAAACCATGGTTGAGTATAATTAATAACAGCGAAGGTTTTTTATTTGGGAAGATCTTCCTTAACTTAGCAACGGCGTCGAAACGGATTCCCTTTTTTTATTTTATTTTTTGAAGATTGCAATTCTCTGTTAGCCTTTTATCACCCTTCATTCTCTCATCTCTCTCTCTTACGTCATGCTTCAAAACGTCTTATTTATCCTTTTTATGGAGGGAAGAAACAACCCTTTTTTCTCTTTTGAATAAACCTTACTGTACGACTTTTTCTCCCTCCCTCTCCTCCATCGATCTTGCCACAGCTCTCTCTCTACTACTCTCTTTCTCCCTCCCTCTCTTTCTCTCTCTCTACCTCCCTCTCTTTCCCTCTACCCCCCTCTCTCTTTCCCTCTCTCTATCCTATAGTCGCCCCCTACTCTCTAGTCTCCCCCTACCCCTCTAGTCGCCCCCTACCGCCCCCATCTCTCACCCATACCACCAGACTCCCAAACTGCTCCATCCTTCCCCACCCCCGACGATGCAAATCGACCGACCAATAGCTTCCCTCCTTACGAAGACTCGGTGGAGGGGGACCGGCCAATTGGAAGAAGCCGTTTCATGCCCCGTCGTCCCTTTATCTCTCAATCCTCTCGATCTTTCGGTTACGTACACATGCTGAAACATTAAAAATAAAAACGAAGAAAAGAAATCCGCCGCTTGACTCCGTCTCTTTCCGAAGTCTTCCTCCCTCCCTGTTCTCCCCCTCTGTTTCCACTCCTCCTTCCCTTCCTATTCATCCTATCTCCTCTCCTGTTTTTTGCCTTTTTATGCCACTGCCCGCGTTCGTTCAAAACTCGTTAGGCGACCTTAAAAAAGGGGCGGGCTGAGATGTGTTTTGGGAAATAAAGACGCTAGCTTTCTTAATCTTCACAGGAGGTGCGCGGATCAGGGGAAGCGTATTGCTGTTATTCGTTCGGCAACAGGCCTTGAGACCATTTCAAACGATCACGTAAAGGGAGATTACAAATAGCGACCGAACGTCAATTAAAAATTTGAAAGACTTGAAACGTATTCGAAAGCGCACTATTACGCATTGCTCATGGATAAAAAGAAAACTTTTTGGAAAAAAATTAACCGATAAGACATGCAAACATTTTTGAAACTCCCTAATAAAGTTTTATTTCCGAAATCTTACCGTGTCCTGTTCACCTTAATAATTGGTCCGGTTCGATCCCGTTGATTTTCAACTCGAACGGAATTTTGGTCCGTTGTCAGCTATTCTTCTCACACCGAAATCAATTGCAACGATATCTACCCGAGAAATTAATTTACTTAATGAATTACTAGTCAAAGTTTCGAACATTTTTTCTGTACTGCAAAATTAAGTAAAAGTAGCATACTTCGGTTTAAAATACTTTTATTGCTAACATCGTGTCGACGTATTAAATGTCACCTTTAAGACTGTGGTACATCATGGTGCAACATGATAGTAATAAAAGTTTTTAAGCAGAAATATTCTACTATTACTTCATTTTGCAGCATGGAGAGATTCCACAAAGTGACGTCTGCAGCAATTACTATTTTCTCTAAATTTCTCTTTGCTTTCTACTGAAGTGAGTAAAGTTATCTCTTTCACCATTTTAATTAATCTCTCAAATCCATCATGTCAAATTCTTTTCTTGAAAGTAGAGAATTCCTGTAATTCTCCGAGTTATTTAAAAATCGTAAGATTGCCCTCGTTTCGGCGTCTTGCCCTACCATCTTAAAAACACAAATTTTCTTTTTTCGCGAATGACTTGCTGATTAAGCCGCTTATAATCTGCTCTAACCTCTTAAACGATATTTTAGGTTCAATCGCCTTATTTTGGAGTGACAGTGGAACGAGTGGGTGAGCTTTTTACGAGGCGAGCCTCATTAACAATTCCGAGTGCATCGGCAGGCCACATTAGAGTTCACATCGGAAGTTTTCTGAGAGATTGCGAAGGATACTTACCGTTCGTGAAAACAAATAATGAATATAATTTTTAGCGTCAAACTTCACTATAATAGGCTTTCGGATGGTAAATTTAAATAGCACCTATGAAGTTATCCGTTTTAAATTTCCCGATTTGCTTTCACGATGGCTTTGCGGGCCCCATAATATGCTCTCATGGGTCTAATTTGGCCCGCTGGACACATTTTGTCAACCTCTGAAGTAGAATGATCTCTTTTAGTTGGAAAAGATCCTTCAGCCATTGCTGTAAATTCATTTTTAATTCTGAGTGATGAAGTCGTTTACCGGAGGTTTTGTTTGATTCTATTAGACAAGAGACGTTAACTTCATAGCAGAACATAAATGCATAAGTCGTGTTCTCACCAACTTATTATTATTATTATTATCATTTCCTTTCCGAATACAACTCACTAAGAGCCCAATATTTGCCAGTGAAATCATAAATACCATTCGTCTAATCAGTGCACACGAAATCGTTTTTATTTTCTATGGTGTTCGGTTTTGAAATTGATTGTGTCTGATATTGCGTTTCTGTGGCTTTTCATTGTCATATTTTTAAACGAGAGAGAAAGGAAGAGGACAACGTCAATCAGCCCTATCTAATAAATTATCCAATCATTGCTGCCCCGTACGGCAGCGATAAAACCTTAGGAAAAGTTTTTATAGGTCAAAATAAAGTAATAATTTGTGACATTTAATTATTTTCGTTTTCGAAGTACGTTCTTTTTATAATCTATTCTCAATCCCTCTGAACGCATCTTCTTTCAGTTATTCGTTTGATGATTAAAGACCGAGGCAGTATCCAAACTTTCGCGCAACCTACCTGTCGTGACGTTTTATTTCTAAATAAATCACCGAGGAAATTGAAGGGCGGAGGCCGACACGGTGTTCCGTTCGCTCCTCTTCCTTTCTCCCTCTCTCTTTCTCGCATGAGTAAATCAACGGATGTGAAAGGAGGCAGCGCGATCAAAACGGGTATGATTTCGCGTAACCTCGAAAGGTTTTATTCGATTCAGTGAGGTTTACGACTTAATAATGGCAGATGTATAACGCGTTCGAGAATACCTATTTATTTTATCAGTTTCCTTCATGATTTCAATATTCGCTTTATTCCGCATCGGCGACTTCCGCGTTTTATGTCCACTAGTTAACACAGTTTTTTTGTCGTTTATTGCGAAGGAGAAGGCTGTTTTATTGGTAAATCCATATATTTTAGAGATCTATGGCATTCGCTGAATGTGAATGGATGCCTACGGACTTTCTGGCATTGCATACCAGACTAAAATCTATTTCATTTAAGCTTCAAGGAAATGATTATTTTCCAGATCGCACTTTTACGAAAGAGTGCACTCATCTCTCGCTTTGCACGGTTTTACTTTAAACGTTTTCGGTTTAGCGCGGTTTTCATTTTAGAGAAGTAACCTACCTCGAATTGCACGGACATAAATTTCACTTTAGCACGGTTTCGGAGTGGTCTCTAATAATTTAAAATCATAAAATGTTACAGTTCGACTGGAGGGTTATAATAAAGCATAAAGGAAGCAATTCTGAATACAATATATAATAACTAGATTTTTGAACGTTGAGCTTAAGACGGCGCTAAAATATAACCTCATGCATTCCTATGGAGAATCTTATCCCGATTTGCATCGTTTACAGGTATTTCTAGTAACCGTGCAAAGGGAGGAATGTTCCCATTACTACCCTAGCGGAATGGAAGGTTTTCGCATCACAACTATTCGTACTGAAAATGCTCAATCTCTACCTCGTCGCATGCAGATATCCCAAGTAAATTTATTTCGCTACAATTAGGATTCGATAAAGATATTTCGTCTTTTATCGAAAAAGCAAACCTCTCTCTCTCTCTCATTTATTTGTTATTTTATTTTATTCATTTGTGTTTTTCTCCTCTATCCCTTTTAGTCATAACAATGTTAATATATATTCATTTTGTCATATTTATATGTTCATTCCATCAATGACCTATTCATATTGTGCCAAATTTTCCCTGTATTTTCATGTATTTATCTTTTGTTCTAAATTTAATTTATTGTTGTATTTAGTTAATATAAGTAGGTTTTGCAGGTTTTTCACACCCCCTTCTTGTGTGGGTGTTTTTCTGCAGTAGGTTTTTATATGGATTTCATTATTCAGAGGTCCTATTTTTCCCCACAAAATTACGTCTTTTCTTTTCCAATACTTGTATTTTTATTGTTACTTGTATTTACATAATGTTCTATGTATTATTGTATATGTTTCATGATGAGGGGTAAGGTGGAAGATGTCTTTGTCTCAATTTCGCCCCAAATAAAGACCAAATCAATCAATCAATCTTTCGTAAATAAACCCCCCTCTCAACCATATGCGTCAATCACGCCCCCTTTCTCTCTCTCTCTCTCTCTCTCTCTCGAATATATCTTTCCATTCTTTACCCTGCAGTAAACATCTCCCCATACTCTCCTTTATATTCGTACTACTCCTCCTTTCCCGTCCAAAGGGGCGCGGATAATTGCGGACACGCTTCCGTAATATAAGTCCGTTTAAGTGTCGAGGAAGGAGAGAGACTGGAAGGAGTGAGCGGAGTGGGGAGGGGGAGGGAGGTGGAGTTTTTTTAAGAGGGAGCGCGAAGAAAAATAAGGGAACGCGAGGGAGAGAGAAAGAGAGGATGAGAGTAAAGGAGGAAGAGAGAGGAGACGGAATGAGGCAGGAGAGCAGGGAGGAGACTTGGAGTATTGAAGGGGGGAGGAAGGAAGAGGGGTTGTCTCCCTGAAGGGGAGGGAGGGAAAGACGAAAAACGTGGGATATTTGTGCGTTGTTTGTTGTCGCCGGTGTCCGTGACTTGAATAAAAGGTCTTTTTTTTAAGGTACTACAGAGTGATGATGCAGAGGGAGAGAGAAAGAGAGATGAATATTCAAAGGTTGACGGATTTATGGAGGGAGGACGACGGATAGAGGGAGAGGAATGGAGGGAGAGGTATAGGTGGAAAGAGCGGAGGAATGAAGGGGAAAGAGAAAAAAGAGCAAGGAGGTTAGAAATAGATGATATAGGAAGGAAGATGAAAAGAAGAGAGAGAGAGAGGGAGGAAGATGGAGGAAGAGAGAGGAAGAGGGAGTAGGGGGGAGGTAGAGGGAGGAGGAGGGAGGTAGAGGGAGGGAGAGGGAGGAAGAGGGAGGAAGAGGGAGGAGGAGGGAGGTAGAGGGGGGAGGAGGGAGGTAGAGGGTGGGAGAGGGATTGAGAGGAAGGTAAGGGAGGGAAGGGATGAAGAAGAAGGGAGAAAGAGAGGAGAGAGTAGGAGTGAGATGGAGGGAGAGAAAAAGAGGAAGGGAGAAGGAAAAAGAAGGAAGGAGAAAGAGTGGGAGGAAGTTAGGGGGAGAGAAGAAAACGAGAGAGGGAGGAGGGAGGGAGAAGAGAAAGAGAAAGAGGGAGGGAGGAGGGAGAAGGAGGGAGAAGGAGGGAAAAGATGAAGACGAAAGGAGAGGGAGGGAGGAAGAGGAAGCGAGACGGAGGGAGAGGGAGGAGGGAGAGGAAGGGTGTAGGAGAGAGATTGCGGGAGGGAGGAGAGGGATGTGGAATGGTAAAAATGAGAGGGAAAGGAAGAGGTAAAAGGAAAGTGTATGAGAAAATGATAAGAGACAGGAACAGAGAAGAAAGAAGAGAGGGGAGAAATCGTGCGAGACTGAAGAGAATGGGCGAGTATGGAGGAGTAAGCAGTCGGTAGCGAGTTTGTGTGGATGGAGTCCTAGTGAAGGGGGTTAGGGGGAGAGACATACGTCGCGGAGGAGGGGAAGATGCAAAGAGGGCATTGAGGTGGTAGTTATCTCCTCAGCAGGAGGTCGCTTCATTTTCCCTCTCCCTCCTTCCGCTCCGCACGTACTACTCCCGTTTCAATAGGGCCACAGCCTTTTCATCCGTGGCGTGTGAAACGCCGAACCCTGGAAAGATAAGTGCGCAATATATTGTAATTAAGGACGTTGTCGACCGATTTTTTTAATGAGGAACCATGACGTGATGAGGCGCCATAGGGTTTAATTTATTTTAGAGCTCACTCTCTGCGCCAGCTGATGCGTTATCGGGACGGTGACGTGGAGAATAATGAACTGTGAAGTGTTAATTGTTGAAGCTCGGGAAAAAAAGTTCGACATTTTCGGCGTAGATGGAAAGGAGGATTTTGGTTGAGTGCGGGACGAGGTTTACGTATATAAGCCGCTTACGTTTTTATGCGACGATAATCCATGTGTTGAAATATCACATTAATTGCGTCGTTACAAGAGATGTAACGATGCGGGCTGAAGAAAATTTCATTGTTAACAAGGTAGTAGTAGATGAACTTGATACTCAGGTACTTAAGTTTTTAAATGACTATTAGCACATATACGTGTATACACATGTAGAATAAATCTAAACTGTTCATTACCACTGTTTAGCGCTGGCATTTTTCGGAGCTCAACGTAGCAATTAAGGCATCATAATAAATTAATGAAATTTGTATCATACAATGATTTTGCCATAAATAGTTTCCAGGACAAAGGAGGCAAGAAGGAATCGAAACATATATTTCTTTTGAAACCTAGATTTTTCCCATAAAAAGATTCTATAATGGGTTTATGGTATGATAAATAAGTAGTTGGTAGTATAATAAATTGTATTTTAATTATTGTAAATAATTTGTTTATAATTGTATTCTTCTAAATGTATGAAAGCAGTCATTCATTAAGTATAAGCAACTTACATATGTATTATAAAATAATTGCTCTATTATGCATGTTAAACAGTCGTTCATTAATGTTATACGACAACTTTAAGGCAAATAATTCTAATAAGAAAATTATATTCGAGGCGTTGAGCTACATTTTGCGCGAAAAGTCTTTTTCATTAATATGCAGAAGGTAAAGACGCTTTAATTGGAGTACGATGTGTTCAAGAGTGACAGAGACTGCAAATAAATGCTATTTTGAACGACTTGATAGGGAACGAGAGTAATCAAGACATGAAGAAGACGGCGGAAAAATAGGAGTCTGCGAAGAGACAGGTTTAACCAAGAATAATCACTGACCTGTCTACGGACAGACTACCTATGTTCATCGTATGATGGAACGACGTTAGTCATTTAGGATGACTTTTGTCTCAATCCATTGCATGAAAATTTCCGAGGCATGCTGATCCTCGTAAAAGAATTGGTGGAGCTCTTTCCACGATGCTAAGGTCGCGGGTTCGAATCGTGACACGATTGATTTTTCAATTCATGAGTCCAAGGTATTCCACCCGAGCGTAGTCACTAAGCAACTGGGAAAAAATTAAATACATCTAATTGTTATATTGCTCTATAGCGGCTTTAAAAGCGAGAATTTGATCTTAAAATATTGTACGTCGTTAACTTGATTTTCGATAAGTCTAAGGAGACATTTGTTCCCGATATTATTCCTTTACATCGAAATGATTTCCTTTAACTCTAGAATTGAAGTACTCCAACAATCATCTACATCTACATCTACAGTTTACCCTGCAAGCCACCGCAAGGGTGTGTGGCAGGGGGTGTATTAACACCAAGGGGAAAACTCCAAAATTAGGCCTTGGTTTACCCCCTACGCGAGGTTACTTTTGATCGCAAGTTTTATTCTGCTCAGCTATCGTTCTAGGGAAAAATGAGCCTTTGTATCTCTCTGTCCTACAGGCTATCTCTCTTATTTTACGAGGATGGTCCATTATACCGATATAGGTGGGAGTTCTTATTATTTCTTTGACGTCGCTGGAGAAAGTACTCGTTCTAAATCTTTCAAGAAGTTTTAACCTAGCACGTGATCGACGCTCAGCTAGTGATTCCCATCCTAAGTCCTGTATCAAGCCTGTAACGCTTATATTTCTATCATAACAATTTTTGACGAATCTAGCAGCTTTTCGCTGAACTTTCTCTAACTCGGCGATTAAACCTTTCTCGTACGGATCCCATATGCTCGACGCATACTCTAGCAGCGGTCTAACTAAAGAAAAGTAACATGTCTCTTTGACTTTTTGTCGTTGCGATTCCTTGAAGCCCACCTTAAATTTGCAGCATATCAAAAAAATGTTTTATGACACCTGACTAAGTGAGCACTAACTTGGTAACATCGTCTTGGTATATGAAGAATCAAATCGATCGCTATCTACTATTGCTTCGTTTTAATTAAGATATTGGAAAGTTAGTAATTGATGATTCGATCTTTTCTTGTATAAGTTAATCTTGCGTCAATCCCCTCATTCTGTTCTACCGCAAATATCCTAGTAACACGCTGCACTCGTGCCTATTAACTAGTCTTTTCTATCAACACGATCCTCACGAAATATAACAAGATGGAATAGTATACTCCATAAATGGAATACACAGTGACTTCAAAGGCGTTCTTTGTAGGAAATATCTACAAAATGGCATCGAAAGTTTGGGCGGTTCTTGAATTTTTATACCCGAAATTAAAGACGTAATTATCTGATCTCGCGGACTGTTTTTCGGAAAATGTTGTCCTCTATCCAAATAGTTTTTTAAATATATAACTTGCAGATCGTGTAAGAGCTAGAAAGAGAAAATTATGGTATTTAATTGTTGTATGCTGAGAGAACCGTCTTAGCGATCGATGTAAACAAAATATGTGATGTTTTGCTTGGGATTTTCTCGCATTTTTATTTCCCAAACTATTACTCGCAATTATGTGGTCTCGCAGACTTTTTTGTGGTAAATGAAATCCTCTATCCGAATAAATTTTTACTCTACACCTTACAGATCATATAAGAGCTAGGCAGAGAAATTTATGGTTTTTAATTGTTGCTTGACAGATGTCATTTAACGAGATACGAGTATAAGTTTATTAAAGTAATTATGAAAGTGGACGTTCTAAATGACGGATGCAGTTCAAAATCACAATTGGGTGATAAATTTTAATAAGAATCACTCCTACGTAATATAATTAAAATCTATCCAGCGGTTTAGGAGATGAAAATTACGACCAGTGACCAGTCTCGTACTACATTACTTCATGGGACTATACCACTGGTGCACTTATAAACCCTCAGGGATGTCGAAATTGAAGTTTTGGAAACGAAAGATCAAAGAGTAATGCAATCAAACAATTTATTGGTAATTCAAATAAAAATCATACCTTATTTCTATACAGGGAGTAATCAAGAGCATTATGGCAGGGAGATTAGCTTTATCATTTACTCATTAATATCCCAAGCGGAATCGCTAAAAATATTTAATCTAGATCCTCTTCCCAACTTGTAAAAATCATATATCACACAAATATAACGCACAAATGCACGTAAACATTTGTTGCGCGAAGTTAAATATTTCTACATAAGATCAAAATATTTTGACCTGATAACAGCTGAATTATATACGTACGTATATTTCCAAACTCATAGCAATGAGGCCCTCGATATTTGAAGTGTTCTTGCAACGATTTTTAATTTCAGTTCATTTCAATACGAAAGTTAAAATTTTCTTTTGCATAATAACGGTTATGGTGAGTATAATTGTCAACCTTAGTTTCTTAGGAACTCATAATAATGAGCAAATAGCTGCAAAAAACGACACTCAGCTACGCTTTAATCATCTGACTCGCCTTGCGTCTTCATCTTTATTAATGCCAGCGAGTAAGATCCGAGAAACTATAAAAAACAAATAAAAAACGTTCAACTCCGTTAAAAATGTCACAAAAAATGTCCCCGAAGAAAAACAGTTTTTCCAAGATGGACAATAGTTTGTCAGTATTTTAAAACCTCATTAGCGACAATAAACACTCTGCGAGTAAGCTGTTCTTTTTTGTAAAAGTCACCTTATCAAAAGATAATTTTTTTAAACAACAACTTCGTTCCGAGAATTCCATTGTGCTCCTTTCTTTGTTTTGGTCAGAGTCATTGCATTGTTCCGCACGAAATAGCAAAGAAATTGAAATAAAATGACTTGGTTCCAAAGATGATTTAAGACGTGATGTTTTCGAGGTGCGTCGAAAAAAAAGTGTCCCTTCAATTGTTTTCCGCAAAAAGGACCTTAATGCGGATTTTTAGAAAAATTAACGAGATTTTCTCGAAGACGCTTGGCTCCCTCTTCCTTGTTTTTTTCATTTCTGCAGATCGTATAAATCCTGTCTCTTAAATGGACACTTCGCTGATGAACTTAAACGTAAAAATTATTACGCTGGCTACCTGCGGATTAAATTTTAGCCACTTAATTTTTCATGTGTTGGGTAGCTCCAATAGCTATTGAAGTTTGCAAGGGCCAAGTGCACATTATGCGTATATCGGCGAATGAAACTACTAATGCGACTTCTTTGTGGCTGAAATGCTAGTATGATTTTACCAGACTTTTATGACTATTGCACTCAGATAAGTTATCAATTTATATTTTCTAATGAAATTTAATTATCAATTCTATGTTAACGAATTAATATTTTCAATTGTATACAGATATATCAGTGACTATATATCATATACCACAAGTTGGAAACCGGTAATCCCCGGTACTGTAGGCAGTAGATTCCAAAGAATCGCCACTGATGATGGGGTTGTTTTGTAGCCGAAACGCATATCTTGCTTTCCCAACCATTTTGTCTATTGGAGTTACTTAATTTATTAATTTGATTCCTGCTAGGAAGAGAGATCTTCTTCTACTTTAATGAATCGATTAATTTTTTGTCAAGTTCGAAGAGGCATTTTCACGGAGGGTAATTTTTAATTGAGAATATGTAATACCTCCGTTTTTTTTGTCGCAGGCACATTTCTTTAAAGCAATTCGTCAATTGAAGTTATGCCACGTAACCATTATATGTGTATTTTTCAGCGCGTTTACGGGACAAAATAGTAAGGCGAAGTATTAGTCGATGGTGCGGTGACGGCGGTGGATTTTCTCTTTTACAACGGCGAGAAAAAAGAAGTCCTTGGATAGGGAAAAATAACCCTTTTTTCCGAAGGCAGAAATCATCGCTCCGATAAACAGCGCGAATCTCTGCGAAGCGCGGTTTATTTTCATCATTTAAACATCCGCCAAAGAGTCACGCAGCTTCGCAAGTAAGAGGAAAAGAAAAGCCTTGAGAGAGAAAAAAAGAAATCGAAAGAAGACAAGGCGAGGCGACAGAGCGGAGAGACTCCGAACGGAGACGTATTTCGTATCAATTACAACAAAAAAAGTAGGGAGAGGAATAAAACCCGAAAAACACTCGCGTCAGAGCGTGAAAGTTGCGAAAAAGGAAAGGAATCAAAGGCGAACAAAAAATAGTGGAAAAATATGCAAAAATAATGCGTCAACCAGGTGTCAGTGTCACGGAGTGTAAAAGGCTCTGCGGCTGAGAAAACACAAGCTCGCAAGGGGTTTGAGAGAGAGAGATAAGGAGAGAGAGAGAGAGAGGGATAAGGAGAGTGAGGGTGAGGGAGGGAGGAAAAGGAGAGAGAGGGAGGAAAGGGAGAGAGAGA
This sequence comes from Tanypteryx hageni, assembly GCA_028673005.1. Classification (NCBI taxonomy): domain Eukaryota; kingdom Metazoa; phylum Arthropoda; class Insecta; order Odonata; family Petaluridae; genus Tanypteryx; species Tanypteryx hageni. The sequence goes on from CM054116.1 coordinate 100,897,695, forward strand.
GAGGGATTCTGAAGGGGGAGAGAAAGAGAGAAAGGGAAGGAGAACGGAAATTTAATGAGTAGAGATCGGTCCTTTTATGGTCACGACCCCGCAAAATACTTGTGGCGAACGGATAACGAGGGAAGCTTTTTGAAGAGGGAAGGTAGGAGGGATTGAGGAAGTGAGAGGGAGAGAGAAAGAGAGGAAGGGAGATCGAGGGAGGGGGAGGAAAGGAGGTGGGGAGGAAGGGCGATTGTGTGAGAGGAATGGAGGAAAGGGGATGGGGAAAAATTGAAGGAAGGAGGGAGTGAAGGGAGGAAGAGAAAGGGACGAGGAAAAGAAAGTAGAGGGGTGAAAGAATGTGAGGAAGAGAGAGAAGAGGAAGAGTAAAATATAGTGGGAGGGAGGAGAGGTACGATGAAAGAGGCAGGAGTGGGAAGAGGAGTTTTTGTTGAGGAGAGGGAGAGGAGAAAAGGAGGGATAAGAGGAGTAGAGGAGAATACTGGGAAAGATTAAGGGAGGCGGAAGTGGCAAAAGAAAAGATGTGAGCCTGGGGGGGGGGGTGAGAAGATGCTCGCGACATTAAGGTTAAGGGAGGGAATAGAAAGGAGAACGCGCGAGACACTCGGATGAGCGGGAGAGTGGAAAAGGGAGGAAAAGGCGATGACGTTGGAATGAAGCCGAAAGGGCGCGATCGGGTGATGGAAGGAGGAAAAAAGGGAGAAAAAATCAGACAAAACGCGGCATCAAATTGAGGAGATTGCGTGGTTTATGAAAAAAGACAGAAGGTTCGAGTGGGGGATAAATGGGACGCATGGGAGAAATGGGATCGCGAATGGAATAGGAGGAGCGGAGGAGAAGGAGAAATGCAGAAGGGGAGAAACGATTGAAGGAGGAGGGATGACTGAAGAAGGAGATAGGATTAAGGAGAGAGGATTGAGGGAGTAGATGGGAGAATTTAAGGAGGGAAGAGGATCGAAGGAAGGAGGAACAAGAGACGGTATAGGGAAGATAACGCATCGGGAAACATTTTAAATAAAAAAATCTATATACGCGATAATGGGAGATGAGGCAAACTGTAGGAAATAACAGATAAAGCCAAAGAGCGACGAAGGAGAAAAATCAAAGGAAAACTTCTCAAATATAATTTACTTAGGTTGAAGAGAAGATATAAAACGCGGCGTATAAGTTGGAGGAAATAAATAGACGAAGGAATGAGATACGGAAGAACGGTAGAATGTGGAAGGTAAGTGCAAAAGATTAGAGTAATTTGGGAGAAGGCGTCATGCGTATCTTAAGAACGGAGATGGAAAGAGAATATGGCGCACGAAAAAGTTATTTCCATGAAATAAGGGAGATTGTAACGTCAAAACGAGAAGTAGATTAAGAGAAAACGGAACCGAATGAAAAGGGTCGTATGGAAAGAATGAAAGGAAAGGAGGGAGAGTGGACGACGAGCCGAGTGCCAGTCGGAAGGCAAGGAGGAAGGGAGATTGAATAGAAGAGAAGGCGAGAGAAAGAGATAGAAGGAGTCCGAGGCAAGGAGGTGGAGGACTTTAACTTCAAGTGTGGCGCGAGGCTAACAGGGGTTGGTAGCCTGCGCGACAGTGGGAGGGTTTAAGTCAAGCTTCCCGCCTAATTGTTGGATGCTGTGGAGGCGCTATCAACGCCAGTCTGCGGCCATTTTGTGGGTTGATCCTGGCCTGCATGCGAGAGGCGAAGAGGGAGGGAGTGGGGGTGAGCGAAACAGGAGGAGGGAGGCCAGGAGAGGAGTGGTAGGAGAGGGGAGGATAGAGAGCTAGGGTCAGGAGAGGGTGGGAGCGTTAAGGGTGTCGGGGTAGGGTCGAGGGGAATGGGAAGGGTGAGAGAGGGAAAGAGGGAGAGAGAATGGAGAGGGTGGGGCTATCTCCGTGGATTGAATCGTCAAAGCAGTCGACCTCGTGTTTCCCAGCGGTGTAGAATACTGAAGAGTGGGTAAAGGTTTTTGGGGTTACCGCAAGGCATCTCTCTTGGACCCCCAAAATTCGGCGTTTCTGCTTGTTGTGCATGTGTGTGTGTGTGTGCGTTCGCCTACGATAGGAAACGAAGGAGATTGGTTTTGAATTTATTTCGTTTCCTTCACGGAAAAGCGTACTTTTTCTCAAATCGCCTGTCTTTTTTCCGCTTCGTTCGTGGGGGAAATTAGTCGTGCTGTTTTACCGCGGAACTGCGACTGAAGAAGTTTTCTACGTTGTGAATGACAATTAAACTGATATTTAAAGTGATCTTAAATGGTCGTTAATTGCGAAAACTAATGTAAAAACAATACATTTCATAAGTTTATTGGTTTCTCTGTGAAGCAAACGAAACCTCAGGTTAGTTTAAATGGTTTTTTCATTGAATAAATTATATAAGAAATTATACGTGTAGTTAATGTGAAAACTTAGAAGACTTCAAGTCATCGGTAGGAACAAACTTTCGGGTATTTGCAGACTACTGAGGAGAAGACTTTTCCCTTTGTTAATAGTATGTAATTTGACATAAAACATAGGAATGTCTTAACTTTACTACAAAGAAGTGAGTTGATTTCTGCAGACTCCGTGGGTATCTCTAAGACATTAAGAAAACAATTTACGCGTGTCTCTCTATGCATCCGAAGACTTCAATGAAGAAAAATCTGAAGTCGTGAATTTTTACCGTGAAGCATATTGGGAGCGAAGCAATGAGCAAGTCATTTCTCATAAGAGATCTCTTAGGAGATGTTCTTGCAAGAACAGGTATGAATATATTTTAAATTTTTATTGCGGTTTGACAGTCTTCTCAAAGACTCTCCTTTTTACTCCTTTTCACTAAGGGGCAGTTTCTACAATAGTTAGTTTCCTGAATCATTTAAAATTTCAATTAATGAGTGGCCGTTAGTTATATCGAACTAAATTAACACCATTTGATTGTTTGTTTGTATTTATGGCTAATCAGCCTCTTGGAATATCATAGCTAAGTCACAAATCATTGCGGAAATATCGACGGAAATCAGTCTTGATTTGAATTGTGTTTTTATTTTACGAACGGGTCATTTAATCGCAAAAATATTACTTTATTTCGGATTAGAGGGGTGCATTTCCTGTGGTTTTCACTCGCATCATCCGCACCGATAAATAAATTTTCTAGCATTTACGCTGATTTATTTCATTCCTCACAAAATTAATATTGGTAAGCGAGGCGCTAATATCCGTGGGTTGGCTGGAAAAACTAATTGGGGGTATGTTGTGTAGCCAAGTGTGAGTTGCATCCGTGACAGGTTAGCATATATATATAGTTAATCCGAATCCAGCGGTAATTTTTTTCTGGTTCGAGCCTAACACTGTGGGTCTGAAAAAATTCTCAAAACTCATTGACGCAATTGTTTTATCCTGAAAACCTTTCCAAACAAGAAGGAAATTTAGAAATAATGGTGTTAAATCATTTTATCTGTTTCTTCTACCGGGTGTGTCAGTCTATGTTTAGTAATATAAGTATTGGATATGCTACAATTTTATATACTTAGTTTTGCGTAGCGCGTTAGTGTTATTACGCACTAGCGTAATTGCCCGGACTTTTCCCTGGGTTTAGAGTTTAGAATTTCCATGCTCATATCACTCGATAGTATTTTCATCCAAACTCAAGGTACTCTCATGGTAATTGACCAATATTCCCCTTTAATTGGTATGAAAAAATTCATTATAGATTCAAATTTGATATCTCCCTCCCCCCAAGAAATCAAAGTTCTGATCCTCAACGTCTATTTAGTATGTATATCAAGTTTAAAGTCTCTACGTTTCTTGGTTCAACATTGACATTGGTGGAGGATTCAACAAAATCGGTCAATTGGTAGCTGAAATATCTTGAAACAGAATGATTTTCGTCAAATTCGCCGTAGTATAATCGAATATTAATGTATTTGCTTTGAAATCAGAAAATTATCATTCCTTATATTGTGGTGGCTCTGCTTTTTAGATCCGTTCTAAGCATGTTCATTTCGTTTTGCCATTCTATACTCACCCTACAAACGAAATTTTTTATTGAAATCGGTTCAGACAATACCTTCTAAATTCATAGCTACAGAAAAATTCTAACCTTGATATTGTGGTAGCCTTGTTTAGTTGACCCGGTTGAAATACACTATTTGGGTTATTTATTTATATGAATATTATATATGTATATCTTACTGGGTTAAAATCCATGCGGACAGCTCTCTAAAAATACATGTAAATTAAATATTATTTTACCTTGAATTGTGGTAGCCCTACTCTTAATCTCCGATTTAAAAATCTTGATTTCATTGTGGTATTTTGTGAAAATCATATATATAAAATTTAGTTGACATCCGTTGAGCCAAATCCTAAGTTACTGAAAGAGTTTAATTTGTAATTGTGTCACCTCTGTTTAGTTGATCCGGTCCAAATATGCTGTTATGGTTATATATATATATATATATAAATATACATATACATATATATATTTGTGTGTGTGTGTACATAATAAATATTATAATTTGGTTAATATTGATGCGGAAAGTTCAAAATTTTTCTTACTTTTATTTTGGCAGCCCTGCTTTCTATATCTCTCCTAAAAATCTTAATTTTGGTTTTTTTGTTCCCCTACTTTTTCATATAAAGTTTCGTTGAAATCGGTTCGGCCAATTCCTTCCAATTTCATAATTACCGGAAAGTTTAACTTTGAAATTGTGTCCTCCCTAATAAGTTAACCGGGTCTAAACATGTCATTTTGGTTATGAATTTATGTAAAAATTCTGTGTACCAAATTTGGTTGAATTCGGTTCGGCCAATTCTTTCCAAAAGCATCATTTCCGAAAAGATTTATTTTGCAATTGTGGCACCCCTGCTCTGTCAATCCGGTCCAAATATGTCATTTGGTCATGTGAAGATTCTATGTACATACATACCAAATTTCGTTGAAATCGGTTCAGCCAGTTCTTCCCTGATATATGCGTACGGTCAGACGGTCATCGCCGAAATTTGAACCATTCGAAATCGTGAAATTTGGATCGGACCTTACATTACGATCCTTGACCCTGTAGACAGATTTTATCCATTTTAGGCTAAAAAATGTGTCTTATCAAAAAATTGATATTGGTGGAGAATTCATCAAAATCGGTCAGTTGGTTGCTGAGATATCGTAAAAAATCCGACATTTGGACCAACAATGGGGACCCTCGGACCCCCGTGGGCCAATTTGAATTTTTTTGGCACTACAACTCTCAGGATCAACCTAAAGCTGGTACCAAATTTTGAAGCTCCTACGTTTAGTTTCTGAAGAGTTATGACTGCCACAGACACACAGACAGTTTCTTTTATTATTATAGATAAGAGACTGCTATGGTTACACCGTATGTTTCAAGTTTAAATCTATCCGTTCTAAACAAGAGAATACCAGGATATTCCATGTACTGCTAGCATTATGTGAGGTGTACCCCATGCTAATATTATCCATTTGATTAAAGTAGAAATTTATATCTATTGCCGAAGAGGAAAATGTCATTGTTGTAAATAATCTACAGCTATTTAAAAATTTATTGGGCAAGGAAGAAACGGCAGGTGACAAGAATGCAGCTAGAATATTTTTCGTAATGGCAAGCCATTTCATTTTCTATATCGTGCCTTTTTAATTAAAGATAATTTTCTAAAAGGTTATCTAACCCACAGGAAAAAACAAATCAATTCGAGAAGTGTTTGCAATTTCATTTTTTATTAGTAATTGGCTAATGAGACTCTTAGATAAGCATTCCATTTATTTCATTGATATTATAGACGTGCATGGCTACTAATACTACATATACTCAGAAGGAAACTTAAAAGTATGTTTAAACATGGTTTTTGGAATTGCGTCATGTTCAAAGATAAAAAATGTTACTCGAATAAATCAAAATGTTTCCTCATTCCCCCAAATTAACTAGCCACGCCTTTTTTCTGAGGGAAAATAATTACTGATACATTCTGAAAATCGATCATTCTCACTCAAAGTGCGTCTAAAAAGCGGCGATTGAATTTTATTGCAAGTTATATCGCTCTTCCTTTTAAGTTTTACGTTGGTAATAACATCCTGAAAATTAATTCATTCTTACTAATTACATACAAAATTGTGACGCTACGAACAAACAAAAAGGACGTACTAGGACCAAATATTGCCGTGCCTTACACCTGGTTAAAGATTATTTCTTGAAAATTCGTTTGGTCTAGCTAAATGAGTTCGACTTATATCGATCAAACATACGAAGGACGCAGGCGAAAGGACAACGTGAAAGAATGGATGTTTTACCCAAAGGATTTATACGATGGATAATACCGTTTTTCTTTCACGTTATATACATAGTAATGACATTTGTCAAAGTACTACGTCGCTGCGAATCGTACGAAAATGTAGATTCATTTAATTCGGTTTTTATAAATTAGAATAAATTACAAATTATGGGAAGAAATTATTATCATATTGGCGGGAAAATGTTAAAACGGAAATTAAAAATAAATAATCTTAATCTGCAGCTGTTGATAACCGTTATTTTGAATGGCAAAGAGTATGAGAAGTGACATTTTGCAATAATTATTTTTTTAAATTAATTTTTTTATTTACTCGAGGATTTAAAACTTTTATTTATTATTTCAGACGTAAATAATTTTAATTTAGGAACATCTGTTAAGAGGGCGATAGAGAAATTTGGAGAAAGGATTTATCCTAAGCATATAGGCAATATAACGTTCTATTAGCAATGTGGGAGGTATAAGTTGTAGGGAAATTACTAAAATCAGGTTGTGGCAGCATATGAGGCTCTTCTAAATTCATTACCGAAAACAGTTGTTTATTCATATTCTTGAGCATGTCAAAATAGGTTAAGTAAAATATATTATATTCAACAAATAAAAGTGAATTAACTCACTCTTTCATGCTAAAAGAAACTTTTATTCCAAAATTCTTCGTGCATTATTTGATTAATCGCTGTTATAATTTGGTATTGGCAAGATCTGTGATTCCTCCTAATTTCTTTATTTACAGTTACATGACTTATCTAAATGAAGCAAAGTGAAAGTTACAAAATAATTCCATAAACTGTTCATGATTTTTAGACATCACATTAAGAAGTAATTTTTATTACTTACCACTTGATTCGGCATTTTACCGCTCTTTCTGGGAGGTACTTTTTTCAAAATACATGCATTAACGTGGAAGAAAAAAGAAATTGAAAAACATAAGAAAATCCAGGAATGTAATAGATGTAACTATGTTCTCATTTCTTATGAAAGTTTGTTCCGAGAACTCTTAACAAAGTTCCTTCTAAGATCGTTCACGTAATTAAATTGAGTTTTACGTTTTAGATCGTGTAATTACCTTTTTATTTTAAAATTAATACAATACTCCAAAATATCGAGCGTTTAAAATTCTGTCGGCGTTTGATTAGAGATGGCGATTCGGCAAGATTATTTAAATACCTGCTTAATATAGCACTAGCAATAACAACCACATAACAACACAGTAGATAAATGGAGCATGGCTGAAGTTATCCGAAATATTTGCGAATATAAAGTGATCAAAAATCAAAATGTTTTCGCGAGTGGATTGTACGCATTCCTGTCTTATATCACAGTTATATGATGCGGACTGTATACTTAATGGAACATTATTTTTTATTAAATTGACGAGGTAGAGGTTATGTAGGTACTACTTCCACTCAACTGTTGTTATACCCATTTATGTCACTGGAAAAATGGCCCAATCAATGGAATATTTTAATAACTTTTTAAAAGAAGTATATTCCTGTGATTGAAAATTGAGTTTTACTGAAAGGAAAGGAGGGTTTCAATGCCCTCAAATATTTTATTATCGTCAGTAGCACTTAGTTTATGTTATTATCCGCTTAGATTTTCTCTCCATTTTCTATCACTTTGAAATCAGGTTAAATTTCAATTTAAAAACATTTTCGGGCCATAATCGGATGGTAAAGCATTTACCAATAGTCTTCCAGGTGTTCGATTTTTTATTCGCATTTAATCTACTGCGGTCTTATTTTTATATATGAAACGATGACCCACGTTGTAATTTTCATCCTCTCTCACTATCTTGTTAAAGCGTGATTATGTGAAGTTTTTACCCTATATTGGATTTCGGTTTCGGAGATATTTTCCTCACCATTTTTTCATGGTTTTTTCTCTTGCGTATTTTATTTTTCCTTTTTAATAATAAAGTCTTATGTACTTTATGTAATCTTAGGAGGTAAGGTGTCAGAGAAGTCAAAAAAGTTGTCCAAAAGCATCCAATCCATGCCCAAATTGGTAATAAGTGGCCTTTTCCATCTGATTTGTACAAACACGTTCTCTTATGCATAAGGCTATTGCATATTTCGTAGAACCATTAGAAACATATTAAAGCCCTTCACCATTGCACCAAATTTAGTAGCTAAATTGCCTAATCAAAAGATTATGTAAACCAATTAAATTTTTCGTGCGACAGTCTTTGTCACCATGTGCTCGTTGAGCTAAATCGTTTTTTCCTTTTGTTTCTGACGGCACCGTAAAGTCGGGAGATTAAATGCGAAATGGAAAGGTCTCAATTTCTTGCGATAAACTCACCTTAAATATTAAGAGGGGAAGAGAATGAGAGAATATCAAATTAATTAACACCGACATCGAAAAAAAACACGATTCAAACGTCCAGCAGTTCGGGATGGTGACGCGAGAGGTCGCTCGAGCGGGCAGTATTTTTTTCTCTCAGAGTCCTCCAGTGCGCCGTCAGCCACGAAATGCGACTCCTCGTACGCCATCTTATTTTTTGTCTTAAATACTCTGGCGACAGAACTCTGCGGTCTAGGAAGTCGCGATATGTGTATATATATATATATATATATATATATATATATATATATATATATATATATATATATATAATTCTCCAGCTGACAAAGGGCAGTAGCCCGAAAGCTCCAAACTACAAGCCGCAGTTATTCCTTTTCGTCTCCTCTTCCTTCCTCATCCTCGACTACTTTTCCTTCGCTGGCGAAAAGGCTGCGATGGGTTACGAGTGCATGAATATGTAGGAGGCGGAGCGGGCCAAAAGAATAATAAGGACGCCACGAGATGAATGAATAATGGAAAGGGGGCGGCGCAATACGGGAAGGAATTAATGCCGGCCCTCAAAACCACTCCCACCTCCGCCCCCTCTCTCTCCCCGCCGCTTCCCTCTCTCTCTCCCGCCCTCTTTCCACGATTAGGAGAGAGGCAGGGAGGGGGAGGCACGGGAGGGTTGGAGAGAGGGGATTCGAGCCCGCGTAAATGATCCACCGCGCACGCGCCTTCCCCAACGGTCTACGCCGGGCGACCTTCTACTGTTTATGCATTCGCTTTATTCCCCCATCATGCTCCCTCGTAAGGGCTCGTTTTGGAGGGAAAAAGCGAGATTCTTGACGCCGCTGTTTTGCAGCAATTATGATGGAATGAGAGGAGGAGGAAAGAGAAGGAGAAAAGGGGAGAGAGAGAGAGGGAGGAAGAAAAGTGAAGGTTGAGTCGGAGTTTTTCCTTTAAAACCATAGGGATTACGTGTAAGGAAGGGAGATTTAAGAAAAATGGCCACGGAGCTTCATGTTTGTGGTTGGTTTATTTTTACTTGTCGGTATCGATGACACCAATCCGTTTTGAATTTTTATTTCGGTTCTACTCCTTTCTTTCGGATTGAGTGATCGTTTGATTGATCATTAAGGGCGAGAGGGTTTTTATTGGAATTTAAAAATGACCTACAACTCATTGCAAATGAATAATATGTTTTTGTTTCTGTAAGATTATTTATTTTATTTTATTCTGGGAGAACGCCTGCTTCATCATAATCATTTTTTATGCGTATAGATGCTTTTTAAGCAAACGGTGTCGTTATCGCTTTTTTTGGGCACCACCCATTATAATATAGAAGCACGGTCAAATGTTAATAATACTCAATAGATATAGCGCTACCATTCTGAAAAAAACATAACTATCACATACTTGATCGAGTTCATCAACTTGTCATTTATCCTTATAAATTTATAATGTGAAACGTCGTTTTAAACATTAGAAATTATACAAAATTTATATTCAACGAGTGAAAAGTTTGCCTTTTATCTCGGCTTTCGATGGATCACTAATACGAGGTACATCAGCTGTCAGCTTGAAGTGGACCACGTGCATATCCACCGCTTACAAAACGTTTTCCGTTATCTTAATCCGGCATCTCACCATCCATTAACGCTAACTAGTGCTTCTCCATGTACGCTTAAAACTGCTCTGAGTGCATTTATAGATAAAGATCGGAGATATTCGGTCTGTTTCACAATTTACATCGCTTACCTCCAGTTGCTCGCATGAAACTATTCTTTCACCACCCTTAATCCCAAAGCATTTTCGTCCCATGATCCTCTTCGGACATCACATTTCGCGATATAGATCGGAATACTAACCGCGCTCTATTTCACATTCCAAACCCTATTCTTCCGCCCTATTCTTCCCCCATTGCGCACCGTCCGAGCAGATGGCGCTGCGACAATCGTCAGCCGTCGCGCCGAAAACCAAGTTTGGCGTTGTCAGGAGACAGTAGCAAATGTCCCGATCCGGTTACGGACTAAATGGGTGGCCGATTTCAGCGCGGCGGGTGGTACGAAACGGAAGGAATTATGATTTCTCAATGCACTAAAGATCCAGTCTTATACCTTTTCTCTTTCTCTCTGTCTCTCTCTCCGCCAAAACAACACGCAGAATCCTCCCTTAATCGCCATCTGTCCACCTCCGCTGTCTCCCGCGGGGAAGAAATCCCTCGACGGCGTTAATGGGGGTCCCTCCTGCAGATCTTTCTCTGTGTTCTCGCTCTCCCCCTCCGATTCCTTTTCGCACGTCACACGCGCCGCCCCTCTCCCAGGGACTAATAATCCCATTTTCCCGGTCGGAGGAGACGGACGTCCCGAGAGGATGGTCGTAATGCGCTCCGAGCGGGGGTTGTTGTGGGAGAAGGTCGGGGGTTCGAATCACGTAGGGCGCGTCATTGTGTGTACGCATGTGTGCTCAGTCGATCTTAATGGCTCGTTATGTGCCATTCTCGCAAGGATTCTTGAAAGTTTACGAGTACCTTGTCTATTGTTTGTAGAAATGGCGAAGAACTATACCGCTCCACCTTCCGGTCATTCGATGATTTGAAAAAAAATTCTAATAGGTATTTCATTATTTTTTTCTGGTAAAAGCCGACTTTAATTCATTTTAATTTTTTCGTTGCGTTGTTTCTTTTCGGAAAGGAGAAATCAGATGACTTAAAATAATGCGGTTTCTTAGGATTTGCATTCCTCTCGTGTTTTGGAAGACACTTGAAGATGAAACATTGAAGGCAAAAATGTTAAGGTTATCTTAATTCAAAGAGAGAAAATGCCTCAGGTACATCATTATGACAAATTCATAAATTTGAGAAAAATCTTAAATCAATTATTGACCTCACTTTGTGGCTCGGAACAAATAAATTACAATATAAAATTTCATATCCGTTAAATGGTAGATTAAAACATATGACCATTTCTGCCATACAGAAGTCTTCCGCATTGGTAAATTATCGCGCGCATCTCATTCACTCAACCGTTTACTGTCGAAAGGGTTTACCAAGAGAGGATATCTTGTGAAAGCGAGCTTCAGACCTCCTCGATCCATTACTGCACTGTGAAAGAATAATCTGTTTCTTGCAATAGAATGGCAGCCTTTTCCTCCTCCGATGGAGGAAACCACGTAGCCTTACAATTGGTTCCAGAAACAGTCCGGGGGCGCGTTCTCATTCTCCTAATTCTCGTCCGAAAGGGAGCTCTCCCAATTTCTAATTTTTCTTGATCAACCATTGGAGAAATTTATTTCAGAAGCGTTCGTTATCACCAATTCAAATCTCTCCAGCTCCCCACCCATCCCCACAGACCGAAAATAGAGACACCCATCTTTTTTATATAAAAAAATCAAATACGAGGAAACGCACAAAGGTGAATTAAAAATGATGCGGTGATCGCCGTGATGATCCTTTTCAAAACTTGACTCCTTTTAGTCTAACGCACGCACCAATAACAATCAGAATAATCAAAGGAGCGAACGAGAGGCCGCCGCCAAAAAAAACCCACGCAAACAGGATGGGGAGGCCTTTTAAATGCGTACACTCCTCCCCCCTCCCCTTTCTTCCCTCCTCTCTCCGCCCCCATCCCCCCTTTTATCCTACACTTATCTCCCGTCCCATCGCGCGTACGCTTTGATAATCCCTCCTCTCCCCATCCCACCTCAACACTAGCGCCCCCCGCTGTTACGGCTCGCTCCAGAACCAACTCCCTACCCTATCCCTGCCCTCTCTCCCTCTTCCCCGCCCCTTCCCTCGGGGAAGGCACCCCTTTTCATCTTCCTCTCTTCAAATCATTGCTTATTCATTCTTTCTCACGCGTTTCCTCGGCATACTCCTAATCCCTCCATCCTGCCACCACTCCATGTCCTTTCACCCCCCTTCCATGGTCGGATTGGAGGGGGGAGGGTGAGAAGGAGTGAGAAATCATGTCCTTCCTTCCTCTCTCTCTCCTCCTTACTCTCAATTGGGCACACAAAACCCAACTAACTCACCCCTCCCCCTCGTAATCCGCCCCTCAGCGCCCTCTAACGAGATGGTTTACAAATACAAATCTGAGGGAGGATGCAGGGAAGATGACGGATGGCGACTGTGTTATATCGTTCCTTCGAAATCCCTTTCCCCTTATTTTTTCCGATCTCGTTTTTTCACCCTTAGTAATAATGTCCGTCTCGATTGTCCCACTCCCCTTTGCAGCAGGCGTTCGCGATATATATAAATGCCGCAACCAATTTCGGTGCGTGCGCTTGCGTGAGTCTTCGAAGGCCGTGTTATATTTTAATGTAATTTTTTTCTCACTGCCGACAGAAATATCGGTTTGCTTATTGATGCCATGCGCCTACCTTAGTCCGCGTAGAAGTTGTTACCTTTTCTAGATTTTTTGAAATTATAAAAATTTCTATTCAAAAGCACTAAACTTGAATTTTAATTTGACTAATAATAATAGTTTTTTCATTAATTTACCTTGCTGGAGATGCCAACGCAATATTATTTCGCCTTTTGGTACATTGTTTTCTTAAAAACTTCGTCTCACGTTCCGCTTGCTGAGAAACATTGATTTAGATTAATCTCTTCGTAACTAAATTAGTGAGCTATTGATATGGCTTACATCGCATGGATAAATATTTATTTTATTATTAAAACTTTTGACTAACCTTATGCATCTAAGAATTTGAATAAACGATCTTGTGTTACCAAGGACCACTAATATGCAGTTTAAATTCTTTTTCAACCATTCCATGGCTACAGGAATCGTCAATAGTAACTTCTGAATGGCAACAAACACGAGTGTCAAAATGTCACCTTAAATAAATTTTATAACACTATATAATTGCAGAACAACTAGGCTAAAAAGGACGTCTATTTGAATTTATAAGTTAACGTAACAAGTGATAGCCTTGTCCAATGCTTTACAGCGAAAAATTACTAATCGTGGGGATTGTCATAGAAGAGGAAAAAGAAATGTCATGGAAAGAGCATATTTGATAGATTGTAGGACTAGCTATTAGAATGTTAGTGGTACGCGATGAAAAGGCACGTGAGGTTTGTTGTTTTTCTCTGGTTAGACCATTAATGTGTGATTACTAAATTTCTTCAACATCATGTAATAATCTGGAGTCGCAATTAGCATAAACATTTCGTGTTTTAAATAATCTGATCTTAATTTAACCGTGAGTCCGTGCCTTGGAATCTTCACCTCTATTGTCGAAGACGACATCCAACGTGCCTCGGCCTCAGTAAGGGGGCGACACATCTCATTTACCCGTCTGCTCTTCACGAATGGCCTTTCTTTGCGCTGAATTTTTAATCCCCATTATTTTGAATTTTTTCAATAAGTTCTCTTCCCCACACACAAGGAGAAAATTCACCGAGCGGTTTAACTAACGAGGAGTAATACGTTTCGTGTGTTTATTCATTAAATACGCCAAGCACTCTCGGAACAAAACCGAACTTCTCACACAATTCACCCACTACACTGCAAAAATGCAACTTCCACGATGTTTCGCAGTTTATAATGTGACACCTACAAATTACAGCGGAGGAACTATATAAAACATTGCATTCATCAACTGAGCAATTATTTTTAAAAATCCTGTCTACTTCTCTAGAAATGAACCACGGTGACTTCATAATTTTCTGCTCGTTATAACCGTACTCCATACGTTTATGTATTTAACTTTTCTCTCTTAGAAAGCCATACTACGTTTCTGTCATTCCTTTAAATTAAAAAAAATCTTTTCCCAATCCTAAACGAAGACAAACAGCGTAGTGGCTAGAGAAAAATATTTCCACATGAAAACGGCGGCAGACTCGTAATCCTTATGATGAGGAAAACTATTGTTTTGTAATGTTTGGGAAGTTATTTGGGGAAGTTATTTGCCATATACTCTATGAAGGAAACGAAATGGACAGTTATGACATTTGAATTCACATGTTTTCCTGGAAGAAATTGCTTTATTAAAACAATTAAATGTTAAATTGGGAAGAACGATGATACAGTACAATCTGTAGGGAAACAAAACCCTGGTGCATTATATATAGAAAATGCTTCATTAAAACAATTAAATGTTAAATTGGAAAGAACAACGGTACCATACAATCTGTAATGAAACAAAACCCCGGTGCATTATTTATAACACGATCAGCATCTGTTTATTTGTTTTATTTACAAAGTAATTATATTTTAGCTATAATAATGATGCTGAGTTATACTTAATCAATTAAACCAAATTTTGTTCTAATCCGGTTAATAGTATTTAAAACATTTTTAGTTACTGCATATTCTCCAATCCTTCATCTTTATTGAAAGTATCATTTTTTAAGAGAGGCATGAATGTATTAATATCGTTAAATAAAATAAAACTGAGGAACTGTTACAACCTATGACGACTTTGGCTATTTTGTTGATTGAAAAAGATAGAGGGAATTATTTTTGGAATTCATACAAAATATGAATTAAATTTAAGACCATCAATCATTTTACTTTGTCATTAATTTGGTTTACTTAACACTGTTAAACAGCTAAGAAAAATAATATTATTGTCATAGTACGATTTTCCTGGCGAATGTTTTCCACCGAGGAAAATAACTGCTGTAACTACTCGTAGACATGAAAGAACGTTTTGTTTCGTTTAATTCAAAGCGACCCTCGCATTTGTATTTTTTTTTAACAAATTCTTTTACGTCGACACTCTTAATTATATGAATTTCGGATTTTTTAGAGCGCGCACGAAACAATGGAATCAAATTAACAATGCTTGCCTTTGCAACAATGGAGACGTATCCCTGCGCGTCGTGCCTTGCGCTCGAGGTTTCTGCTAAGCTGGACGTTAATCCAAGTTCTTTCAATTAACGTGTTCCTTTGGGTGTTGTTAATTTCCATAATGGTCTTTGTTGCCAGGAACAATCTTTTCGCACCTCCAACGCCACCAAATGATCACTTCATCTCGTTATTTTAATTGCTATCCGAGGGCTCACTTTTCCGTCTCGTTTTATTTTTCGTACCTTCCCGAAGCTTGGAGGGAAGAGAGAGAGAGAGCTTGGCGAAATCCGATGAAAGCAAATTACTGTTTACGAAACAATGGCAGCCGAACTCCTTCGGAGCGCGAGTTGTGATTTACTTAAAAACGATTTCGATGACGCGAAATTATACGAAACAAAGGACGCACGACGATGTTTTATTTTCGCCCGCTTTTCTTTTATTGCTCTCGCAATTATCCCTCGTCGTTACGGTTTTCATTGTCCCCTCTCCGTATTAATATTCACATGTGTCGTGGAATATCCCGTTAGATGAATACTCTAAGTGCGACAAAATAATGAAACAAACGCACGAATTATCGTTTATTCAAAGGTTAATCCTCGGAAACGCGGACAAAAATAAAGTAATAATTTCTGAACTATTTCCCGGCTTACGGATCAATGAGTGTATATGGTTGTTCGGTATTTTAATGATTTCAGAAAAAGACAGAAAAATTTGGCCTTGACCGGGAATTGAACCTGGGTCTTCCAATTGCCGGGCGGATATTCCAACGACTGATTTGATAGTTCGAAACAGCGCTGCAGCAACTGTGGGTCGCTAAATATTTTCTATGGGTTGCAAAACAATGCGAAAACAATATTTCACATTTTATATCCTATTATTCCATTACCGCGTGGGAGACAGGAGCTTTTCAAAGTGTCAGTATTTTAAACGTATCATGAAATAGTTATTATTTCATGCTTGTGACAAACACTGCAGCATATATCAACTACCCAACAGTGAACGCGTGCAACGTGCTTCTCGTCGGTATCCTGGCCGGTTCAAGTTAAATCTTACATTTGGAAGGCAAAAGAATTCATTAGTATCTTGGATCTTGTAAGATAGACATAACCTTGCTATTAACGGTGCCCGAAATTCATCCCAAAATGGAAGCAGTTGAACGATTCAAGCTCCCCCATCCCATTACGATCGTAGAGAAACCGGTCGCGTTGCGTTAAAATTGTAGAAGATACCTAGTTGATTTTTATTTCTATCAATATTAGAGACATTTTGGGTCATTGCATTCCCTGCCGCCCTCCGATATGGTGAATCACAAGCTCGCCTCTGGCCACGAAGGTCCACCGAATAATTTCTATTATCTACACTTTAAAACCTCTCTTCTTGGTATCATTAAAATCTCCTTCGATTAATGGCTTCTCCTTAAATAACACACGGCTTCGGTGTCCTTGAAAAAATCCCGCGGAGTAACGAGCTATTAGATCTTTATTCTCCTTTCTAAAACTTTTACGGACAAGGTGTTTTGCGAAACGAAGCAACAGACTAATTTGAGCGTGAAGCTGGTTAGGCTGTTATGCAACGCGGACTAATCCGAGACACTGAAAAGAGGGTAAAACGCCGTCCAACTGGAGAGAGTCGCTTTTGCCTCTCTTTCACTTCCTCTCTCTTTCACATTTTCTTTGAAGCATTTTTCACCTCTGATTGCGGGCGCCACAAAACTGTTGTCGGCGTTTCAAAGGAGACCGTTTCCTTTCTCGAGGGTTTTATGGATGGCCACTAGCGACGCTTCGAAAGTGTTTTTTTCGCCCTCGCCCCTCTCTTCCATCCCGCAGGCGTCGAGTGGCTGGTTTTTTTATTTAAGGATTCGGACGTGCAGAAGTGCGCCAAGGCGGGCAGTGTCGCCAACCATCCATCCATCCATTTGGTGGGCATGCCGACGAGGCGCCCATTATTAAACCGGACAGGGGGAGGCTCTCTTCCCCCTCGCTCTGACCCTCTTTTCCCCCTTCCACTTTCTCCCCTTCCAATTTATTCATCCCTCCTTCCCGTCCCGGAACTCCTACTCATTCTGGTCCTACCGAGTCGGAGATCTCTGGAGAGCGTCTCGTGTATCGGCCTCTCTTTTCATCCGAAATTGCTCGACGTCTGCGATGAGATTCGCGCCAAAGCTGAGCGAAACCTAGCGCCCGTTCGCTCTTGGCGACTAAAAATTTAACATTGGTCACTATATTTTTATGATATATTTATCAGTTCAATAGAGTAACTGATATGCAGAGTGTCCCACGGATGATGTGTAAAAGTTTTTGTTAAATTTGCACATTAAGGGGTGATTGTAGGCCAATGAAACTTAGCACACCCCTTGCACTGGGTCCTAAGATTTGGGCAAGGGGAATGCCAAGTTAGTGTGCTGCTGATTTTACTCCATTTCAGGGAGGAAATCAATTTTTGGCACGGAGGCTTCTCGAATTTCCCATGTAAATTTTTGGGAAAAGTTTTTGAAATACGCGAGAGAGAGGTTGAGGTCGGTGGTTTTTGACCCCGCTGATTTAAAAAATTAAATCTGTTTTAACCCCCGACCCACACCTAAGGCTGAGGTATAGTGTTGTCAGGTGGTACGTATATATATGTGATATATGAAGATTAAATAGCCCTAATTCTGAATCGTATTGCATTTAAATCTATGCAGGCATCTGGATTCTAAAAATGGCTCCTAGATTTGTGAAGGTCTGAACTATAACTATGTTTTTCTTTACGGTACACCAGATTAGAGATGATACTGGACGCAGTACAGGAGCACACCTAGCCTCCAAACTGTGGGAGGAAAGTGGGGGCAGCATGATCGTCAAATCTTCAGATACACCAAAAATGAAAAAAATAAAACAAAAATAATAAAATGAAAACTATGTCTTAACTAATTTTTATCTCATTAGTCATAAAAACAATACTTTCTCTATACTTCGTATATGGATAAAGTAATAAGAGGCAATCTTTATCACAAAAACACAATATTTTATACTCATATTTGAATAATAAATTTTAAACATAATATTGAGCAGAGGTGTCAAGAGGGGAGGTGAGGACTTATAAAGGGGGACCACCCTCTAGTTATGCATCTGGTGCAGCATAGTTTCTGTACGACAAGGGAGGCATTGGAGGGTCTATATTACATTGTTTGTTGGGAAAAAAACTTGGATATGCAAGCTTCGTAGAATTATAAAAGTCAATAACGGTGTTGTTGTCGGGTTTAGTGGATTGATGAGTTGAATTCCTGCCTTCAAATGTTAGAGCCACTGATACAAATCATATAAGATGGACGGCCGATGGCAATATTTTTACTGGACACTAATTTATGCATAGGGCTTCAAATTTGTCTTGTTTATACTTTAGCAATCATTACAAATCTATGCTTACGAATCGCATTCCGTGTCAGATATAAAAATTAATTTTCAATAAACTGCTGATAAACGTATTCAAAACACATATTTTACGTGTAGTACTTATCATCAATGATTTTCATGGTAACGGATATGATTGGTAATTTTTTGGAAAAAAAGTCCATGTTGTTTTAATTTATAATTCCGGTTAAATATTTTTATCGCGATAATTCTCAATGTAATTCAACGAATCGGTACTTAGTCGTTGCAACTACCGCTACCAAGTGAAGGGAGAAAAACTAAATTGCAAGGACGCTTTATAGAGACTATATGGCAATCGATTTTGGAAAGTATATTTACTCAGGAAAGTGTTCAAGGAATATCCTCGATATATCATAAAAGAGTTTCGTTAAATACATCGAGTTTATGACGAATGAAAACTACTTTTTTCACTGTTCCAAAATTATTTTGCGCGATTAAGAAGCTAGAATCCACATTATACTGCAATAGCTTCTTGCGAGAAAATCGCTTTTTTCGCAATACTACGCACAAAAAAGCGCCGACGTTAATGACGGGCATATTTCAATGGGAAACACCTTTTTTTAATATGGCAGAAAATCGATCGTGCCTGCGGCGATTAAAACACCTTCCCGATCATTTCTCGACAGAAAAGATGTATCCACGTCCATTCTACAAAAAAATCCGAAGATATTTACGTACCCGAGATGAAAGACTTTAACGACGGATTGCAAAAGAAATCGACGTATCGGAACGCGAGACGGCCTGAAGGGGTTCATCCCAAGATTTTATTCCGGTTTTGTCCCCCTCCTCCATTACCGCTCGAAACTGTATTATTTTTATTTTCGCAGAGGATGGAAGGCGTGTATCATTTTCCAGTCGAATCCAGGGAGCGGGAAATTACAGCCGCTCCACTGAACTCCTCCGTGGGCGAGCTCGCGTAAAGACCGTCTGTATTTTTTTGCGGAGAATCCATCAAAAATCGATAGTTATCGAAACGAGTCGGCTCTAGGCGGAAAAAATAAATTCGCCGTTCTCCCCTCACGAGTTACTCGTGCTATGTCGATTAATGATGGAATGGGGAGGGGTTGGGAGTGAATGAGAAAAAGAGAGGGAGATGAACATACGTGGAGTGTTTGCGCGAGACGTAGAGAGATATCGAGGGAAAGATACGTAGGGAGAAATGTCGGGATAAGGATGGCTCGAACGTGTATGTAATATAGGGTGATTCAAAAGTCACGCAACCCTGCATTTAGGTGTCTCACGAAAACGGTCAACCAGTCATGAAATCATGGTCTTATGAGAGACAGAATCATCATGATGCTTCCCCTGAAATGCTACTTTCACCTGTGCATATAAGACCGAGTTCCAAAATAATGCTCAATTACGACCATCCTCTGCACCGTCGGCGACTGTGAGGCATCATGACACACAGGAGGTACCAACTGTTGCCCACAGGTAAAGTTCCAACACCTTATCACGGATTACCAGACACCTAAATGTTGGGTTGCGTGATTTTTGAATCACCCTATACTTCGGCTGCCCACTTCTCCAGCGGCGTGGTTTACTAAACGATCGGCAGAGATTGAACGATGGAGGGTTTTTCTTGATAAAATAATGCCTTAACAGATGCGTTCTCCTTTCCACGAGAAAGTGCAACGTTGATAGACCATCGGATCAGTAAAATATGCTGCGGATGCGTTTGCAACTGAAATGTCGACTGAAACTTCCCGTTTACGTCGCAGTGATGCTTATAACTTTCAAATTCAGCTTTTTCTGATGGTTATTTAGTTTAGAAACAGAATAAGGTGAACATTCTCATAAAAATAACCTGCGAGGAGCATTCTTGCAACGAGAAAGATTTCGAGTTTTTTCCATTTGAAAAATTATTGACGTTGTAGGAAACCAAAAGTGTTAAAATGGCCAATTATATCTTTAAAACAATTTTGAGGTCGATTATCTAATTACGATAGTAATATGTCTTGCTTTTAATTTTGAAGTTAGTTTATATGATCTTGAAATCATTATAGGATTCAGATGGTAAAAATGAATATTCGGAAACTGTTTTTCGTTCAAACAATTTATATATCATATTATTACGTTCGGTAAAATTAATTCAGTATAAAAAAAAGAAAAGCATAAAAAGAGTTTTTGGAGGCGGCAACAATCTCTATTTTACTATTTATCTAAAATATTGCGTGCATAATAATGCCTGATATTACACATGAGGAAAACAAAGTACATCCCAGGATTTGGCTGGCCAGGGTTTGCCACATGTTAAAATTATCACATTTTCCTCATTCTCAACTCTTGATCGGAAATTTTTAATAATTTAATTCAAAAGATAAATAAATATTTTTCCTTCGGGATATTCATAATCCGACTTGCTTTTGCAGCGTTTAAGTGACTCAGCTGGCGAAGAAAATAACGAAAACTATGCAGAAAGACAGAGATAAAAATGCTATTCCCGAACATTTCGTCTGTAAACTGCGCATTCCTCGACTTTTTCCTTACGAATTTCATTCGTACTTGCCTTTGCGGAGTTCTTTTCATAAAAAATGACTCGAGAACCTACCGAAGCCGAACGTTATCCACCCTTCAACTGTTTCTCTTTCTTTTTTACGCTCTCATCCCTTCATCTTGTTTTTCTTCCTTCGGGAGCTTTCAATGGCAGACTTTGCAGACGAAGCTGGATTTGAGCGGTAGTTCTTTTCGCGGGATGAGAGGAGGAGGGAGAGGGAGTGCGAGTGAGGTTAGGGTGGAGGGAGAAAGAGTGGGAGGGAGAGGTGGCTTCATCCGATACGTAGCGTTCGGTGTCAAGCGACAAAGAACGACTTTTAACCGTCAAAATATTTTTAATAGATAAGAGTCGACGCCGTAAAGTTCTTCTTAGGAGCGCGGACATTTCAAATTAAAGAGGGAAAAATCGGATGCGCGTTTTTTATCACCGTTTCTTCCTCTGAAATCACCAACATTGGTGAATTTTTCGTTTCGATGGCGTGATATGCATTTATATCGCAATTATAAATGTTTTATTTCTATGCTCATAAATCACGAAACAGTGAAATAGGCCACTGACAATATTATTTAGTATATATATATATATATATATATATATATATATATATATATATATATATATATATATATATATATATATATATATATATAACGGAGCTTTGTGTTTATGCTAAATTTGGAAACAAAAAAAAACACTTTTGGGCTTTTGTCACTCTTGCTGAACTACAAAACTAAACTAAACTTGGCAAAAAATTTTAAAATCTTTTCGAGCTCCTTTACACCTAGACCACGAAAATTCTCATTAAAGAGTTTTATAAGAGATCTTGGTTTTAAGTATAAAAAATCTATTTTAAGCTGCGAGTGAACTACATTTGGAACTGTTTGCAGACGAGACTGAAGATGAACTGGACGATGATGACGACGAAGAAGAGGACGATCACCAGAGGGCCGGCGATTCTCCCAGGTACCTCTCCACGCCAATCGCCCTGACGACGGACAAACAAGATGGCGGCGCAGCGAGAAAGAAGGATCGAGAAGACGGAAAATACGACGGGATATCGGATTCAGGAGCTCCCTCTTCGGGAGCGCCCGGTTCGAACCCTTCTTCCGGAGGAAGAAAGCCGCGGAGGCGGCGCACCGCCTTTACGCATGCGCAGTTGGCCTACCTGGAAAGGAAGTTTCGCTGCCAAAAGTATTTATCAGTCGCCGACAGGAGCGATGTCGCTGACGCACTGTCCCTATCCGAGACGCAAGTGAAGACGTGGTACCAAAACAGAAGGTGAGGATAATTTTAAAGAAAACTATATACGCACGGCGCTCTTAATAAATAAACCTTGTGGCAATCCAATCGTTTTAATGTTTTGTCTCGTATTATATCAAAGAGATATTAACAGGGATAAGCATATGTTGGTTCAGTTTTCCAGCAAAACAAAAAATATCACTCTTTGAACTCTGACGTTTTATGTTACTAATACCTAGTGTCTTTGTTTTGAAATTAGCCGATCATTTCATGGAAAATTATTAATTTTAGTTAATTTCAGAAACCATCTTTTAATAATGAAGTTAAACTGCCAAAACCCACCCTTCATTACCGGTCTCCAGTGAATATTGCACGCATGGCCCTGAACCTATGTTAAAAAATTTATTTTCGACAAAATACATATACAAATTACACTGCGTTGGCAAACAGTTGCGATGCAGTCACCGGGATAATTCAATCTAGGATAAACCCCAAAACTTCTTCTTCATTGACAAACTCATTTCTCAAGGAAAAACCTTATATCGGGAAACGATCAGTGGCGGAACGAGTAATCTACGGGCCCCGGGACAAGAAATAACGGCGGACTCCTCTTAACTAATGCTACCAACCGTACCAATTTATTCAGTGCCATACCGTGATTTTGACGGCTTTATGCTGATAATTCCTTTTGCAAACTGTTTTTTGTCTTCGCATATTAGAGCTACTATCATAGACTTGTCCAAGTTATTGAATGCACTATTCTCAAGGAGCCTGAGTATGTATAAATAGCTACTAATTATATCTGACCGGATCCCTCTGACGCACTGCCCCGGCTGTCGCTGCCTATTTCTGCCACTTGAAACGATATTTGCTTTCGAAATTGATAGTCAACTGCATACAGTTATTTCATAACTTTAATGAAGAATTGCCCCCCACTTCTCCATAATACCTATACGGGGCCGAACTAATATCCAGATCACCGGTCCGCTCTAAATATGATAATTCTGCCAAATTATAAAATAATTTATTTTTATATTAATACAAATATGTAAATTTTGGGTTCAATGAAATGGCGCATACGACTTGGATGTGATAATTAAGTAGCAGCAAACAAAATAGGTAAATACAAAATGCTCATTTGTAAAAGGGATAGGTACTTCAGTCCCCATCAAAACCGAAGGTATATGTTGCTAATTATAATGATTTTATTAAAACCTCATGACAAACGTGGTAGTATAAACCCCTTAAAATATGTATTTTTTTAACGACCTGCTGATTCCCTCTTGTCTAAGCACAATGGGTATCTAAGAGGTAGTGCAATGAATAGCTGGTCATTTTAAAATGTTTAGGAAGAAAGGTGACTTCCTATAATGTATAATATATGTTTAGGCTTGGTAGGATTCTATTCAAATCGATAAACATCAAATTTTAAAATTTTTTAAATTCGACGAAAATGAATTATCGTCGATAATTGTTGATTTTCACCACTACATTTTCTACGAAATTTATGCGTCATGATTTTTAAACTTTGTTATCCGCTCTCAAGTTTAACATATTTTACTACCAAATATCCATAACCGTAGAGACAGTCTGCATTTGTCATAACAAACGGCCACACAACATTCGGAATTTGCTTTCTAATGTCGCTTATGTCACTGTCTTAAGGGCACATACTGAGCAGCCGTGGAATCCAAAGGTAAGGGACAAAATATTATGATCGGTTTATTGTGCTCTTACTTTACCCTCGGCCAGATCCGATAATCCATACGCACTTTGGGCTCCATTTACCGAAAAGTCTGGGGACGTTTATTGCGTCCTCTGCGCGACATTATCTGTCGACCTCCTCCAAGAGGCAAAATGAATGGTTTCTCCGTACTGAAAAATGAATATCTTTCCAAAAGTACCTCGTCATAAAATTCATATAATTCATCTGAGAGTGTCCCTCGTGCTAAGTTTCTTTTGCATTGCTGTCGAAGGAGCATCGTTCCATATACGCACTCGGGGCTTTTTCCCGTATTCATAGTCGTTTATTACGCAACAAGATGATATATTTTTCATCAAAATATTCATTCATACATCAGGTTGTGCATTATACTCACGCCACATTAATTTCTCACAAATGATCACGATTTCGTGAATAAGGGGCGCGAATTAACGAGTAGAATGTACTTCCTGATTTATTGCGAAAAATTAACTGTTCCAGGTTGGTGGCCAAAGTCAACAACATCGCATTCGTCCAAGTATAGACAACAACAAACAACGCTGCGTAAAAGAAGCCTTTTTATTTACACACTTTTAGTTAGACTTCATTAGAAGGAATTCAATTTATAACACTTTTCTAGATAAAAATTGATGAAATGTGTTTAAATAAACATCAATATTAGATATCGCTTTTAAATAAATATAAATGTCGATGTTTGTGTGTATTTCTGGCTAATCAACCCCTTGGATTAATATAGCCAAAATGTGAACGCCGAAAACTAAAATGCCCAATTAAATGAATAAAAATAAACGTTGATGTACGTCGTTGATTTTTAGGAAAAATAAGCAATGTTAGTGGTCGCTTTTTAAGAAATATTAACGCCGAAACTACCAAGCCTAGTAAAATGCATTAAAGTAAACGTCGATATTGGTCGCCTATTTTTAGGAAATTTTTTTAAGATAAATGAACGTCTAAAACTACCAAGCCTAGAGTAGTAGTAATTATAAGCGTCGTTTTTCGTCGAATATCCCTCGGGAACATAAACCTCGATTTAAATCGTCGATTAAAAAAAATAAACGTCGAATTCTACCAATCCTATATATCTCTACCATAAATATTTTGAAGAATTTGTTTGTTTGTTTGTGCATTTATAACGCAGCAACTACAGAACATAGATAAAAGTGCCATTTTAACCACAATAAAAAGTTAAGCAAAATGGAAGGGTTTTAAAAGCGATTTGAACTACATTTTTCGTTTAAAAAATGTTTTTCTCTTTCATTTTTCCCTTTAAATAGAAATTAACTCCTTAACCGTAAAATTCAAAATTACAGACACAATGAAAAATGGGGAGGAAAGGAGGGAAAAGGCAAAATACAATAAAAATTATAAACTTACATGTTTAGGGGTTGATACTCCACGCCAGGGACCTGATGTCACTCACACATTCACTCACTCAATCGCATAAGCACTAATCCTAAAGGTGGAAAGGGAACGGGACCGAGTTTGCGAGAAATTACTCTACGCCAGGGACCCAAAAAATCATACCGTTACTAGAAGGTTTGTGAGTCAGTACGACCGCGACAGGGACCTACTAAGCAACCACAAACACACGCCAAGAGGTAAAAGGAAAAAAATAAAGGGGAAATAATACTAGGTTTACGGGAGATTAATCCACGCCAGGGACCTAGTATCGCACACAGCGGCCTGTAGGTTTATGTGCCTTCCGGCAGCGACAGGGACCTAACAGACGAAACAATCACGCACGCAAGCACTCGAATACACGCACACAAGATCTCTAAAGATGAGGTAAACGTACTAAATACGTATTTCGAGAGCAATGCTCTCATCATCAGTAGCTGATGTGTAATGAGGGATGGGAGTGTTGTAGGCGGTATTTATGTGCTGAAGTGAAAGGAAGGGAAAGAGGTTCAACCGTTACAACGTACAGAGGTGAAAAAGGATCGGGGCGCGGTCGTTATTCATAACGGAATTTTTGCTTGTTTATGTGTATGCTTTCGTATGCGTCTAGTTTATTTTGGTTGGTTACAGATTTTACAAGAGTTAGGTTTTCGATCGTGATTGGATGATGGGATTCTTGGATATGTGTTGCTACACTAGAGTTGTTTAATCTGTTGTGTTTAAAATGGGCTGTGTTCTTTGAAGCGTTTTTCTATCTTACGTTTTGTTTGTCCAATATATATTTTGTCGCATCCTCCACAAGATATTTTGTACATGTCGGATTTGTGTAAAGAAGGAATTGTGTCTTTTGGGTTGTGTAATAAATTGGAGAGTTAATTATCATTAACAAATACTGTCCTATAATAGAATTTTGAGAAGATGTTGTGTAGTTTATTGGTGAGCCCAGGAGCGAAGGGGAATTTTCAAACAAATTAAACAAGGTTTTAAAAACGGGAATAATGCCAAAACGACCACGGAGATCATTCTCAGATCCCGACAGATTAAAATATAAGAGAATAGCCACAGCAATTGCAGCAAAGTCTTCTGGACAAAGACAAATTCGACTTCGATCACGACGACTTAATGTTAGACAAGGGCAGTCTTTTAAAGTTGCAGGTAGGGATACGGAAAACGTATCGATACTTTACTCATCGGTAATTTCCTTTCGATACCAAGTACTTTTGTACTCGATTCTTTTCTTTCGATTTTCTAGTGATATCGGTACTCTCGGCCCGATACTTTTGTGGTATCGATACTTTTCATTCGATACATCATATGATTACGGTATCGATACTTTCGTTTCGATATCGTATCCCTAGCTGCAGGTGTTGCATTGTCAAACGACTGCTTTGCTCATGGACAATTATATATAGCTAAGTCAAGAGAAGGATTCGGGAAAAATTATTTGTTTGAGAAGAAAATGAGAAGACAAGGAATATTGTATACCAACAATCATACAATAAATATTAACTTGCTTTAAATACTTAATTTATTCTGAAATCTTCTTCAAATTATTTGACCTTGATTTAAAAACTCGAGCAACACCGAGTATATTTGCTATTTATAATCAGAAATTATTCATCTTTTTGTATGTATCTTTGCCCACACGGATTCAATTTATTTGTGCTGATTTCGCTTTCAGTTTCGAATGTCTGTTTATATTCTACTTGTTCAATTGCTGCATTTTAGATAACCTTCGTCTACTTTGCTATATTATATAATCAGATCTTATTCATCTTTTTGTATGTATTTTTGCCCACACGGATTCAATTTATTTATGCTGATTTCGCTTTCATTTTCGAATGTCTGTTTATATTCTACTTGTTCAATTGCTGCATTTTAGATAACCTCCGTCTACTTTCTAAAGGAATCACTGCATAATTTTATCTTCCTCGCTTCCTCGTCAGAACAAAGTGGAAAAGGCAGAACCAACTACGTTTGGAGCAGCTTAGGCAGCAAGCCGCAGGGGAAGCGGTGGTGGTGACATCTGCCGGCCCGGTAGTTCACCACCCCCTGGGAAAGGACCTGCACCATCACCTTCATCACCATCACTTACACCAGAGCACCGCCCAGCAGCAGCAGCTGAGCGGCGGCGATTCCACGACGTCCCCCTCTTCGTCCACCGCCTCCACCTCATCCCCCTCATCCGGGTCCTCCTGTTGCGCCCCCCCGCCACCTCCTCCGCCCCCACCCCCCACCTCCCCCGCCTCCCCCTTTCCTGCTTCCAGCCACCGCAGGACATCATCACCCTCACCACCACCACCATCAGCCGTGCTTCCTGAACGCGGCGGCCATTTTCAGGAACGTCACCTACGTGCACGGTTGCCAACTCTAGCAAATGGCCCACGAGCCTGTGGATTGCGAAGAAGCGTTTGCAGGGCTCGTAATGCAAGACAGATTGCAGTATCTGAGGGCCGGTAGCTCAACCGAAGAACATTTCTAAAAAAAAAAGTTATTTTCATAGCGGTGAGACGATACTCCATGAGCTATATTGTATCTTCAGCCAACAATTATTCCAAACAGCACTGAAGCTCGGTGTTCGGTCGAGTATCGTAATGATCTTATAAACTTGATACTCAAAAGTTTATCAAAGCAGGAAATCGATCAAAATTACACAGTGAATAATGAGGAATTTAAATTCTACAAATACGTAAAAGCTGTCGAATAAGATTTCGTGAATTGAATTAAGTTTATATTGATGTTGAAACTATGTGTTCCCTGGAAGTAAAATGTTTTAAAGAATTTGTGAGTTTTGATAATACATATTTATTTAGTTTATATTGAGCAGTGAGTAAGTCTCTTTCGTCCTTACGAATATTAATTTAATATTTCATGTATCAACGAAAAATAAATCTTTGTCTGCTGCGTGGATATTATCCTCTCCTCTGATAATTTCTCAAAGGAACTGTTGAAACAAGTAATCGAGTTAAATAGGCTGCATTAATAGATATAATTCACTCTTTAACATTGAGCATGTAATTATTAAATGGAGTTATTCGTGCATGAAGTGACGTCGATGCATTTTGAAAATGCAAACAAAGGTATTGAAAACTGTCGAAATTTTAATGGATTGTGATAACGTCATTCGTCTGTTTCTTCGTTCCAATATATTTCGAAGTGTCTAAATTCCAATACTGACTTTCAGACATACGGAGGAGTTAGATAATTTCGCCGGGATCGTTGTCTCAGCATGACCAGAAATCGACGTAAATACATCAAATAGCTGTGATTGGAAGGACCAAATTAATCCTTCGCGATGGACTCATGACCTTATGCGTTGGCAAGGGTCGTCGCCAGGTGTCTCTTTCACCGCGTATCGAATCTCATCTCATCTCAAATTAATAGAGAAAATGAAGACATTTGCGACAAAAACGTGTTCACTTGCCGTGGTAAGTTCGTTGTCATAGGTTAGTGTGATCCCTGATCTCCCAATGAGTGTCGTATGTGTGTGACTGTTGAAAATATGTAATTAAAGAAGTTGAACGCTAATTCCTCTCCTTTATTCATTTGGCATTTTTCGCCACACTTTTCCTTTTATTAGCTCGATCAATCCATTCCGTAATTCTAGCTGTTTATGTTGATCTGCAGTTGGTCTAATTAATCACCAAATTCCAAAATGAGATATTATCTTAATGGGTAAACCTATGAATTTCCCGATTAACCCTTT
Source organism: Tanypteryx hageni (assembly GCA_028673005.1). Classification (NCBI taxonomy): domain Eukaryota; kingdom Metazoa; phylum Arthropoda; class Insecta; order Odonata; family Petaluridae; genus Tanypteryx; species Tanypteryx hageni. The sequence goes on from CM054116.1 coordinate 100,927,029, forward strand.
AAAACTTATTATAGAAGGGATTACTTGAAATCCTGGGCTTTTTTAGCATGTGCTATATAATTTATTGACTCCGTTTACTGACTCTTGCGATGAGATTGCAGTTAAATACTACAAGTGGCAATGCCCTCCGCATATCTCCGCTGTATTTCAATTCACTCGACGAAATATATTAAATATTCGTATTCTTATGCACGTTTTACAAGTTTGTTCGATTATGCAGAATGCAATATTAGCCCATCAGCTCTATCTTCCGTATAATGGAACACTTTTTCTATGCTTGACTGAGAATTGGAAAATATAATATAAGATGCCACAGAGGGTATTATGACTTTTTTCAAGAAGAGCAAAATCTCTTCGAGTAATGTTTCACATTCGGGAATGAATGAGTTTTTAACGGAGATTTTAAAATTTTACGGCTTGGTCTTGCCGCTGCGATTAAAACACCAAACTCTACATTTTAGTGAACGTGTAAGGTAAAAAAATCAAAACTCGACGATTCACAATGTTATTGACTGCATATTACGGATCATTGGGTATAAAAGTATGGAATATTAGTTTCACTAGCGCAATTGCCCGTCAAATATGACGGGTTCAAATTAATAAAAAACGGAATTAAAAATTTTAACTTGAAATAAATTATGTTAACAATCACTATTTGTATTGATCTTGTTTCTCACAGCAGTCGGTTGTCAAGATAAAAAAATGAGCGATTTCAGAAAAAGAAAAATATAATAAGTAGCTATTAATTGTTCTTTAAAATAGTTCAAATCGAAAAATCGTTGGTCAGATTTTTTCAATTTTAATTTCCAAAAGAAGAAAAGCTGGCAGGACAAAAAGTCAATTTTTGAGTGTTATTTTAGGAAGAATTGAAATATTACCCTGAAGTCGATTTTTTCCTGAATTTCTTTCTTCAAAGCATTTTTATATTTAAATAGATAATTTCTGCCAATTTTAAATTTTCAATCTACATCCTTGATTGAGCTATTCGCGTTTTAATAGTTTGACACTCAGAGCAACGGACGATCAATATTTACTGTTATTTTTGTGATTCTTTGAGTCTTTTAAACCTCTGTTTCTCCCCCTATTTCCAAACCGGCATCTAGGATATTCCTCAGATATCGTGGATGTCGGGAAAAAAGGGTAGTTACGGTAAGTTAGGGGACGGAATCGGTGATGTCGTGGGTATTGGGGTGCTGGGTGCGACTGCTCGCCGGATTTGGTCCCGGATCAGATCCAGCGGGTATCCGCGCTGTAGAAATGCATGTTCGAGGGTGGAGCAGTACTCGGACAGCGAGTCTTTGTCCGAGCAGATTCTCCGCCCTCGGCGGGCTAGGGCGTAGGGAATTGAGGTTTTGGTGTGGAGGGGGTGGCAACTGTCGAATTGGAGATATAGAAGGCGGTTTCAGGGCTTGAGGTGCACGCTGGTGTGGATTCTGTTATCCCGGATGGAGAGATCGACATGCAGGAAGGTGATGTTGGAGGCAGAGGAGTGATGGGTGAAGGAAAGTGTGGGGTGGGATGAGAGGCGTTGTAAAAAGGATTGTAGGGAGTCGGGTCCATGCGTCCAGAGAAGAAATATGTCGTCAATATACCTCAGCCATAGGATGGAGAATACGTCAAGGAGTGCCCATCACGGTACCTTTTTTTTGTAGGTAGTGTTGCCCTCCGAAAGAGAAGATGTTTTTTTGGAACACCATTTCAGCCAGCTTCGTTAGGAAATGGGAGAGTCTTGCGTCCGATGGTCTTGAGTCCAGTGATTTACATATATATATACGATCAGTTGAGGAATATATATATATATATATATATATATATATATATATATATATATATATATGTGTGTGTGTGTGTGTGTGTGTGTGTGTGTGTGTGTGTGTGTGTGTGTGTGTGTCTCTTCGACGCCCCCAGCAGCCTGCCAACTTGGTCCCCAACTTGCTAAGTGTCCGCTGGGCTTCCCTCAACACCTTGTTGCCACCCTCATCACTACCTTTTCTTTTCCTTAAGTTAATATATATACATATACATATATATATATATATATATATATATATATATATATATATATATATAAATCCCATAACTGATCGTTCGCGTTTGATTTCCTTCTACACCTATTTAACATTCGTGACATATAGACATAATTATTTGCGGTTTTACCACGCGACATCATGTGTAAGTTGTTGCTTTCAATACCTAAGCAGCTGACAATGAGTTATTTTTATTTTCAGAGTACCCTCCTACGCGCGTCAACTCCGTGCCGCTCCGCGAGGTCAATTCGTCCGCTGTCCGTGTGCACTCCTCTTTGCTTTTCGGCATATTTTTAAGCTAGAAAATTATATCTAGTCCCATTTTCGGGCAGAACACATTTAGTGTCACATTCATTTTCCTGCCAATTAAGGGATTCCTCCTGAGATCTTTAATATATAATATGCTAATGCAGACGTTCCCAAACAGTTGGTCGCAACCGAATTTTTCAATAGACGAATGAAGAAAGAAGAAACTCGGAATGAATGAACACCATGTTGGTGTTCCTGAGGGAGAAGTTGCGTCCGTATTTTACAGGTCGTGCTATTTAGTGCGTGGATTGATTCTTCCGTATGGTCTCATACACGACCCGTATTACTGATAAAATATATCATAGCATAAAAATAGTTTAAATGTTTATTGAATGACGTATTTTAATTTACATATTAATTATTTGTTATTCTCTCCAAGGCCTTCGCTCCTCGATTATCACTCGTTCGCTCCCTTTTTCTTTTGAGCCTCTCGAAAAACAATGCATTCTATTTGTTTCCTTTGCGTCCGAATGGATATCTCATTTTTAGATCGGTAAAGTGTATGATCTAAATTAAGCAGCACGTAGACACCGAATGTGTGGCGCAATATATTTAAGGAAAATGACAAGATAAAAGCCTATAATCGAAAATTGTTATGCTGAGAAAAGTATCTGGAAACTGGCAATATTACGATAATCAAACCATTTTGTGACTTAATCGAGCAAAACGAAGTAATCGTTAGTGACTTCGATATGGGTATTATTGAACGCCATTTAATCTGTTTCGGTGTGGTATTTTTGACATGCTTCCGGGAAATTGAAAGAGTAGACAGCACAAATGATTAGGTAACAAACACTTTCATAACCCAAGCAATTTCTAATTCTGCTCTTCCTGTTAATCCGAAATAGAATTTAATGAAATTGTCTATTGACACCTCATTAAATATAACATGAGGCTTTTCATATATACCTCGTAAAGAGTTGAAATATTTGAGTGATACTTCTTTTAGAGAACGCTTTCCATTCCCATCATCCTACCTATGTGAACAAGGATTCTCAGCGCTGACGTCTATAAAAACAAAAACAGAACTCGTGTCAATGCGGAACCATGTCTTATTCTAGCACTCATCCACGAATAGTGAGGCTAGTTATGCGAACATCCCCAACCATCCCATCGAAAGTTAGATATTTTAAAATTAATTTTTCTTTGAACGTGTTCATATTTAACGATTTTTTCAATCGTATTGATTGAAGAATTTTTTCGTTTTAATTTAATGATTCGCTCATGCAGTGCTTATTAAGACCAAATATAAGGACAAACTGATTGTTTTCAGTTTTCTGTGACTTACAACAAAATATATCACCTTTATAACGTCAATTAATTTATTTCTATTTATAAAGTAGTTCAAAAGAAAAGAATGGCAATAATGAAAATAATATTGCAAAATTATACAATTTACTTAAGGATAAAATACACTTACATCGTAGGCTAATGTGGCCCATATATAGTCTCCACCTTAAATATTGAGTTTGTTAACTTTAAAATATACCATGGAGCAATAATTTCTTCGAAGGATTTTTAAGGTGTATGCAGACAAAAAAGGTTTAACACCACTGGCACACGTTATGCTCGATTAATTTAGGAGGAGTTATTTTAGCTTGTTTCGAAACGTTCTACACTAGGCTCTTATGTAGAAAAGTAAATTCAACTTAATTTCTTTAAAACTAAGTCCTTATTATTAAAATTCTATTTTAATTGTATATATTTTCAAACGTGTATTACCACAACATTTAAATAATTAAAAGGTCAACAAAATTCTTGCTATTGAATTTAGAATAAGAGGAAGTCAAGCCAACACCCGAGTTCACTAACGGTAAGAACATATATAATTTTCTATTTATTGGAGTATCGTGTAGTAGATGTTCGATTGTTATAAATTGGCATTTTATTTAAGAGTATTTTCTGTTACGCGAATTGTTCTTGGTTAGGATATAACATTAAAATTCCAGTCAAAAATTAATTTATTGCTGAGAATTCAATAGCCTTTTAGACAGGAAGATAAAAGCCGCCTTTAATTAGAAGCAATTTTTTTAAATTGCTTCATCCGTTAATTAAATCCTTCCATAGGCATTCAAGGAATGGCGGAAAAAAATACCAAGACTTCACTCTTAAATCCAGAAAATTGAATTATCTCGAGCGTGATTTAAAAAAATACGCGATTTGGCAACATCGTTCGAGAGTGAGTGAGAGAGTGAGTGAGAGAGAGAGAGAGAGAGAGAGAGAGAGAGAGAGAGAGAGAGAGAGAGAGAGAGAGAGAGAGAGAGAGATGATAACGTCGAGTCTCGTGTTAAATTCGCGCTTTTTATTGCAGTCAAGTAGTCGTCGACGCCCTCATCTCTCCCCGCCCGCCCAACCTTCTCCTCCCAATATTTTCTGCGCCCACTCACATTCACCCCAACCCATTCCTTTTAACCATGGGAATGCGTCCTTCCCTCCACTCCTTTACCCTCTCCCCATCCATCCGTTTCTCACTTCTCTTCTTATCTCCCTTTTATCAATCCTTCACCTCTCCATCCCTTATCCCTATTTTTCTCCTTCCTCCCTCTCCCCCTTAATACATATTACCTTTCCTTACCCTCTCTCTCCTATTTTCCAATTTCTCTCATTCCTCTCCCCTTTCTCTCCCTCCTCTTTCTCTCCCTCCTCTGTCTCTCCCACCTCTCCCCTCTCCCTCCTCTCCCCTCTCCATCCTGTCCTCTCTCCCTCCTTTCCCCTCTCCCTCCTGTCCCCTCTCCCTCCTGTCCCCTCTCCTTCCTGTCCCCTCTCCCTCCTCTCTCCTCTCCCTCCTCTTCCCTCTCCCTTCTCTTTCTCTCCCTTCTCTGTCTCTCCCACCTCTCCCCTCTCCCTCCTTTCCCCTCTCTCCCCTCTCCCTCCTGTCCCCTCTCCCTCCTGTCCCCTCTCCCTCCTCTTCCCTCTCCCTCCTCTGTCTCTCCCACCTCTCCCCTGTCCCTCCTCTCCCCTCTCTCCCCTCTCCCTCCTGTCCCCTCTCCTTCCTGTCCTCTCTCCTCTCCCTCCTCTTCCCTCTCCCTTCTCTTTCTCTCCCTTCTCTGTCTCTCCCACCTCTCCCCTCTCCCTCCTGTCCCCTCTTCCTCCTGTCCCCTCTCCCTCCTGTCCCCTCTCCCTCCTCTTCCCTCTCCCTCCTCTGTCTCTCCCACCTCTTCCCTCTCCCTCCTCTCCCCTCTCTCCCCTCTCCCTCCTGTCCCCTCTCCCTCCTGTCCCCTCTCCCTCCTCTTCCCTCTCCCTCCTCTTTCTCTCCCACCTCTTCCCTCTCCCTCCTCTCCCCTCTCACTCCTCTCCTCTCTCCCTCCCCCTCAAACTCCCAACTCCTTCTCTTCTCCTTCCCCTCGCTCTCCACTCTCCCTCTCTGCCCTCCCCCTTCATTCTCCCTCCTCTCTCCCTCTTTCATATTTACCTCCTTCCTCTCTCTCCCTCCCTCCCGTCTCCCTTCATTCTCCTCCTCGGTCCTTTCCCTCCCTTATCCATCCTCTCTCCCACCCCCCCTCTCTCTCTCTCTGCCCTCTCCTTCTCCTCTCCCTCTCTGCTCTTTCCCTTCTCCCTCTTCTTCATCTCATCCATCTCCTGTTTGCTTCTCTCTTTCCCTCCCTCTTTTACTTCTCGATTCTCTTTCCTCTCCTCCCCCCATCACTCTCCCATTCAACGGCATCCTCGCCAAAATAAAAGCCCTCTCACGATTTCTCGCTTCGTTATTCACTTTTCCGGAGTTTTTATTTGCAAAAATATACCTCCTTCCTTCGCAGCTCTCCCCCGCCCGGTGTATGTATTTTGTTTTTGCCTCCCCCGCAGTTTTGGGTTGTTGTGTGGTGAAAGGGTTAGCGTGAAGCAAGAGAGAGAGAGAGAGAGAGAGGGAGGTCGAGCTTCTGTTTTTTTTTCTTTCTCTCTCTCTCTTTCGCATAATGGCGCGATGCGAGTCCTCGGCGATATTCTTTCCCTTTCTCGATCCCATACGTTTTCTGCGTCGCCTCGAGTTGAAATGAAAATTTAAAAAAAATTAAAATCTCCCGCGACCTTATTCTGAATAGTGTCGTGCGCCTCTTCCTCGTCTATGGTGTTAAAGATCTTGTTTCCTCGGCTATGGTTTGGGGACGGGACGATGGATCCCAAAACACACTTTCGAACGATCTTTTGTTGCGGTACTTTTTCCCTCCTTTACAAGGAAGATACGATGGTAGGTGCCAGATAAGAGTTGGGAGAGAGTGAGAGAGAGAGAGTGTGTAAGAGAAAGAGAGAGAGAAAGAGAGAGAAGACGACCCATTGTGAACTGGAAAGAAAATTAGACGCCCAAGTCTTTGTAGATTTTTATTAATTCCTTGGTTTAGTAGCATTCTGCATTTAAGAGTGGCGTTTTTGGAGACGTAAAAAATGTTTGGACGTTTGTTCCCTCGAACGCTCCAAAAATGGAGGAAATCTTAACGCTTATATCACACGGAAGAGTTCAAGATGAAAATTGAAATCTTCAAAGATAAAGTTTTTTTTGGAATTTTGAATTTATGATTGTATACTTTTGTTTATACATGCACTACCATTTCCAAACCAACATAAAGTAAATTCCTTATTTAGAGCGTGATTACCCCCGTTAATTAGACATACCGGTCGATTGACGTGCTATAGTGCACAGAAGTGAGAATAAAATAAGTAAATCAAATAAAAACACTTTCTCGTATTGCTATTTTTATTTGATTCCATTTGATTTGATTTCCACAAATTAGCAAAACATTTTTCATTAAAAATACTTTCTCGTATTGCTATTTTTATTTGATTATGGAATTCCACAAGATCTTAGCCTCTTCCATTAACTTTAAAATAAGTAAATACTATTAAAGTTAAAAAAGTACTTAATGCCACTGTATAAAACAAGTTTACAATTGAAGGAATACAGTAGTACGTATTAACACATGTATTCAGTACAGGGCAAGTAAATACCGTATATACATAAGTAGGTACTTAAGTAAGCTGGAAAACCCTTTATAATTATAAGTTATAAAATATTCCTGTTATTCAATATCCGGTTAATCGAGAGTTTACTGCGAAACCATCAAGGGAAAATATTCGGTAACATGCTATCTCGAACCTTTTCTTCAAGCATGTCTCTCTTTTCCATCCTCTCCGAGGGTCTTCCCACTCATAATTCTTTGGAGGACTAAAAATGGAAATTTGCGAGGGAGAAGAGAGTGGAGAAAAACCTTGAGAAAAGAGATAATGATTAGCCTTTAGGCTGCGTCCTTGCGAAAGAAAGAATAAACACCACTGGAGAGGACAAGAGGACGGAAAGGGTAACTACTAGCAGGCACTCAATTGAGGGAGAAATAGACAAAAAAATAAAGAGGGCGGGAGTGAGGGAGAATGAGAGGAAAAAGGGAAGAGAGGAAGGATGCATAGAAATGAAACAAGGATTAAACTCGTCGACTTCCGCGAGAACGACTCCATTGTCGCCATTGTGTGGGAGCCACGCGCCGTCAACAATGCCCGCGTCCACCCCCTCTCCGTTTACTGCTATTGTTGACGTTGCGCCCCATTGTTGTTGAAGCCCTCAGCGCGTGGTCTTAATGGGGTTTCAAACAAGCGGTCGAGACGGTTCTTCGCCTCCGCATAATGGCGGATGTTTGATTCCAGCAGAGGAGAGAAACCCTTCGCCTCTCTTCTTCCCCCGTCCCACTGTTCCTTCACCCTCCCTTCACCCCCCACTCTCTCTCTCTCTCACTCGTGATCCACTTGAAAGCGTTCTACCGAGATTCCCTCCCGGCTAACCCTCCCACTCTCCCCAAATATCCTTCCTCTCCACTCTTCCGAAATAGCGCAGATCAGTCCTCTCATTCAATGGAATTGCTTTTATATATCGTGACCTTACGATAATAGGGGGAGGGGGAGTTTGACGAGAGTTGGAATCTCCGATTGCTTATGGACATTTGTCGTTGCATACCGACACGTGGGTTGATAATACTTATTTTACGATACGATCATTACTAACCACGCTCTGCACACAACGGCACTATTTCATAACCTGAAATGATTTCTACACAACGAATTTACAAAATATATCGTATAAATTACGTGACTGGTAAAATAAATAAATTTTCAAGAAAGAAAATTTTTGAAATTTTTATTGAATTGAATATTACGGGATGATATTTCGGAAAATGAGCGTGCAACGAGAGTTATGTCACCTTCACGGAGAATCAAGAAAAATAAATGACGCAAATACAATTTTCTGCTGTGCAAGCATAAAAATGTTATTAAACTTATTATGCTGAGAACGATTTATTGGATAATTCCATTTTCCGCACATGATTGTAAGCTCTCCGAATACATTAACTCATATTTACGCGAAAAGGAAATACATAAAATGATACTTGAGATGCATTTTAAAATATAAAAATGCCCAACTACTTGCTGATTACGACGTACATTTTTAGACAGAGGTTTGTCGAGCCTCGTCGCTATTGGTTTAAAAGATTTTTTAAACAAATTTTCTATCGCCTTCTTCAAAATAAACCACAACTTAACGGCGTTTTTATTTTCAGGGCGGTTTTTTCGCAGGCGCCAATCTCCACAAAAGTTATTTCTCGATGGCCATTTTGTTATCCCTCCTCTCGAGGAGCTTTCCCCGTATATATTTTTTTAACGATGCCCCTCCCCTTCACTCCCTCCATTCCTTCTCTCCCTCCCTCCCTCTCTCCTTCCTCCTCTCTCTCCCTCCCTCCTCTTCCTTACCAGCGTTCGCTTTCCGACTCGCGTAACACCGATTCGCTACGCTCGTTCGACCATGGAGTCCCAAGCGACCCCCTTCTTCTCCTAACCCCGCCCCCACCTCCTCCTCCACTTTCTCTCCACCTCCCCTCCATCTCCCCTCCACCTCCCCTTCACCTTCCATCCACCTACCCTTCACCTCCCCTTCACCTCCCATCCACCTACCCTTCACCTCCCCTACACCTCCTCCTACAACTAACCTCCACTCAATTTTTCCTCCTTCCCTCTCCACTCTCTCCTCCTTCCCTCCCTCTCCACTCTCTCCTCCTTCCCTCCCTCTCCACTCTCTCCTCCTTCCATCCCTCTCCACTCTCTCCTTCCCTCCCTCTCCACTCTCTCCTCCTTCCCTCCCTCTATCAATTCCCAGCCTAACTCTCCATCGCCCATAAAAAGGTTTCATGTATATGAAAGTCGAATCCTTAACAGTTCGATCCGTATCGAATGGGTTCGGGAGGAAGAATAATAAAAATAAAAATTAATTCTTTTTTTAAGGCGCCCTCCATTTTCACCATCCGTCGCTACTTCGCGAGACCTAACCCGTTAATTAAACGGGGGACGCAATTAGGAGAGCGATCGGAACTCGGAAGCGTAAAACTCGGAGGATGAAAGAGAGGAGATCGAGAGAGAGAAAGAGAAAGAGGGAGGAAGGCGAGAGATTGATTGGTTGTTTTAATCTTCGGACGCGAACGGAAAAATCTTCGGTGGAATGCGCATCCAAAAAGGGTTTCGGGTTTGTTATTTAACGGCACGATTCGATTAGCCCGTAGAACGCATCTTTCGTTCGGCCAGCCACGCTTAAATGACGTAATTTTTTTAAGTCGAGCTCCATCCGAGCGAGACGGAAGGCGCGGAAATTAAAAAAAAAGAGAAGAAACAAATGAACGACGTCCTTAAATTTTCTCCGTTTCTCCGTGTTTTTTCTACGTCGTTCCCTTCCCTTCTTTCTCCCCCTCACCTTTCAATTAAGGATTTCGACGGCTTTCTTTTTCATTTTATATTTCTCCCTTTTTTCCCTCATTTGAAAGAGCGCGTGTTTTAAGCATTCGAGTACAGTCATGCAAGTCTCTTTTTCTCCGCCTCTCTTTTCCTCTCTCATTTTTTCCGTTGCCCTCCGAGGAACAAAAACGAAAAAGCGCACACGCACGACGTGGACAAGAGAAAGGACATGAGCAACACAAGGCGGAAATAAATAAAAAAACGACAGCGAACGAAAGACAAACGGATGAGGCTGAGAGAGTCGTTCAAACTCAGTGGCGCTTAATTTTGTTTATATCGCCTCATTCTCCCAGTGTACCTCAGCGTCTCTCTTTCTGTGTCCTTTTCTTTTTGTGCTTGCAATCCACTAATAAGCAAACCTCCAGTAGTTAGACACCGTTGGTCTTCTCCATCTCCGTCGAAATATACGTCGAGTAAATAAGAAAATTAAAGCAACCCGCCGTTCCCGCTTTTTTTATTCCTCCCCACTGGATGTAACAGAGTGGAAAGTGGTTCAAGAGAGCGAAGCGAGTAACGCGAGAGAGCAATTCCCGTTGCATAGCAATCCAGAGCTGTGAAATTAAGTAGACGAGATAATTACGGAGAGAGAGAGAGAGAAAGAGCGAATCTTAGACAGAAAGAGAGAATTGAGAGATAGAAAGTGGAGCAGAGGGAAAGAGAATGAAAGAGAAGTCAGATGGAGAGATGCAGGTAGATAGAGAGAGAGAGAGAGAGGTAGGGATAGAAAGAGAACAGAAGGAATAGATGGTGAGAATAATGAAAGAAAATGGAGCTAGAGAATAGTGGAAGAGAATAGAGTGAGAGAATGGAGTGAGAAGATTGAGTGAGAAAATTGAGGGAGAGATTTAAGGAGAGAAGTAGGAGGATGTGGAAAAATAGTATGAGATTGTAGTAGATTAGGAGTAAAATAAGGAGAGAGAGAGAAGGGAATGGGAGAGGGATTGGAGAGTTATATTAAAAAGAGGAAGGAAGAGGGAAATAGAAAGGGAAAAAGAGAGGGAAGAATAGAGGAAGAAATATATGGAGGGGGGGGGAGAATACTAGGGAGGGAGGAAGAACGGTAGGGAGAGAGGGAGAAAGCGAGAGGAGAGTGTGAGTGAGAAGTCGTGAGGAGGAATGAGGGGAGAGAGATGGGCAGAGAAAGTATGAAGGATCTAGAGGTGAGGTAAAGAAAAACTTTAGTTAGAGATATGCACAAAGAAATTATAGAAGAGATATACGTTTTAGATAGGAGAATTAAAGACATAGAGAGATATTAGAGAAAGGATGAAGATTACACCGAGAAGTATGTAAGGTGAGAAACTAAGATGGCTTTACGAGTAGAGGTAGAGGTAGGGAGAAAGAGAGATAGAGAGAGAGAGGGGGTGGAGAGGGAAGTCTCACGGTGACACCATCCCTGGATGCAAGGCCAACTCGGCACACGGATTTTATGCAGGAGAGTGCATTATATAAATGATATCCGGGACGACGTTGTTATACACGGCAACGCAAGTAGAAAGGGAGGGAGAGGGAGATGTGAAGCGAGAGGGCAAGAGAGAGAGGGCGAAAGGGAGACGCTGATAAAATGAACTAAACAGGAGGTATTATTTTTTAGCAATTTGAGGCCAAAATAAAACAAACGACAGACGCTGAAAAAGGAGGTAAATTAAAAATTGAAAGAATCGCGTTATAAAGTAAAACGGGGACAAGATGTCAGGCTCTTTCGCGCCAAAATAGCACTCTATGTATAATGCGAGAGAAGAGCTGTGCGGAGGAGAGAGAAAGAGAGAGAGGGAGGGGTGGGAATTGAAAATAGGATGGGTCGCTGAAGTGAGTTTCACGAGGACTAAATTTAAAACAATTGAGTGCACACAAACAGAAAAACAGCGTGGGGTACGTATTCTCCGCTTTCCCCTCTTCTCTCTATTTCTCGGCCGTCATCGCTCGGAGCACTTCTTTTTTTTGAGGTTCCACGATCTCCCACACTGCCCTTTATTCCGCAAGCCCTCGAAAAACAAAGGAAAAACGCCGAGCCTTCAGGCTGCGTATTATTACGTCAAACCGTGTCCGAGGACATGAGTGGAGAGAGAGCGAGCATAGGATAAGGGAAATTAATAAAGAGAGGGGGAAGGAAGATGAAATTAAATAGAGATAAGAGAGAAAAATTGCTGGGAGATAAAAGGAAGATACCTTCTTGTTTATATATATATATATATATATATATATATATATATATATATATATATATATATATATATATATATATATATATATATATATAATCTGCACACACATAAATGCATGCATTTAAATCTCATTATTACAAAGTTAACTTCGCAGCATCGGAATATATTCACCATCTTAAACCCTCAAGCAGGCAATTTTTTTTATCCCTGTTCGCTTCTCAAAACGACCATTTAGATGTATTTCACCGTCCTTGGTATTTATATTTATTTTACTGTCGGGGGAAAAGATAAATAGTTGGTTCAGATATTTAGGTTTGAGTAAAGAAAAGTCATGCTCCATACGCGCGTACGGACAACTGCTGCTGAGGTCGGATTACATGGTCCGTACGCGTGCACGTCGAAACGTCTTGAGGTGCTTATAGACAACGTCATTCATAACTAAATTCAGCGGATTATGGAAGGCACCATTAAACAACATAGAATGAAATACAAAACATACGACGCTGAATACTGAAAAGTAGACTTGTTATTTCTTATGCTAATGAAATAACGACAAAACGTTTTTCAGCGTTGTTTAAAAGGCAGTTTTATTTAAAATTGGCACCCTTACGATAATAACTAAGAACCAAAATTGAAACGTATTTGCAAGCGTATACTTACACTTTGTTGAAAGAAAGAGTCCAACCAACTTGATTTTGTTTTATCATGAGTTCTACCGTGCATTTTGTCCATTTCTTTTGTCTGGCTCTCAGCGACATCAGTGTTTTATTTTGTGACCATTTCCAAGACGAAGTTCACTGAAAGCGCCTCCTTACGAGAAACACGGCTATTCTCAGACCCTGTTCATTCTTCTTTCATTTCTTCCTTATCCAGAATGTCTTTCTTGCAGAGGAGGGGCATTTCCATCTCAGCAGCATGTTTGCACTAGGATAAGATCACGTCCTCATCCACATTCTCTCTTTCTCTCTGATGGTTGATGAACTTTGTGTTTCCTCCAGTATCTCAACTCTGAAATTCAATTTTTTTTTCTTGCCGAATGTTCCTAAACCAATTTTTATGCAAGTTAGGAAAGATCCGCTGAAGCAGACAGTAAATGACGGCATTCTCAAAAAAATTTACGCAGACGGTCAAACCGATAAAATGTGCTGGACGAAACAGATTACTAAATAATTGGCGAAAAAACGATGTCTCCATCAGCTATCGTTTAGGGGGAGATGGCGCGACAGACCGACAAACCGAACACATAAGCGGTTTTTTTGGCTCCATTGTGTGGTAACTCACGGATCTTTGGTTCTGAAATGAAATGAGAATTTATAATGAACTATAACCACGGAGGGCACTTATACAGCAGATAAAATGCTCTTATTGTTTACGCAATCCTCCTGCTACATGTACTAAACCTACTTCTAAATGATACGCTGCAATTTACTGGGTGGGTGGCTGGGGTGCTGTGGTCCAGGTTCCCTAAAAATATCTCATTTGCAGAGTTGAATATCCTGGTGTGATTTCTAATTGTACTAGGAAACCATCTTCGATTACGCTCCTTCATACAACCAATATCATGAATTTTATCTTTATAGAATTACCTTCCTAAATGAGTGAATGATAAAATTATACCGTTCACTTCCTCAGCTATGCATTTTGATCTGGATTTCTCTGGACTTTTCAACCTAGTGATTAGCCGGCGCTTTTCTGGCGTTACCAATTTCAAAATCCTCATTAATGAAGTAACGCTACGCATATGGTCATAAATTTATTTCACGAATCTCGCTGCACTTTTTCCAATTTGAGTATTTGGCCATTGCCTGATTGTCTGCTATCTAGGAAAAAACGAACCATGTTAGATATAAGAAAGAGAGCGAGGACTGCATTAACGTGAGAATTTGTTAACATAGAGAGGTAATTTGAGCCACATTTGGCGACTCAGGGCTATAAGATCCGAAACATTTCCGCAGACTTAACGCGAAACTCTGACCTCAGGATCAGTCTCTAGCTAAACTCTTAAAAATCAACCGAGGCGTAGAATAAGACATGCAGAAAGAGGATTTGAGTTTCTAAAGCGAGAGGGGAGACGGAGAGAGAGAGAAAGAGAAAAGGAATGAAAAAAGGGACGTACAAATTAAGGACACTTGTGACGTATTACTCAATTGTCTTTTGAGGCGTAAGCTCCTGGTTTCGAGTCTCGAGTCGCTGGTTGGACGGGAAGGGCCGAAGGAGTTCTCGTGTTTGTGTGTTACGTGTGTGTTTGTGTGTACGTTCGCCCCCTCGCCCTCTAGGGGCGTGAACGATCTCTCGAGGAAAATGCCTCCGGGGGCCACGGGTTTTCATTTATGAGAGGAGGCAAAAATAAAGGAACGGAAGGAGAAGTATGAGACAGAAAGAGGTTTACGGCATTGAGGAGAAGAGGGAGGGAAGGGAGGTTGAGGAGAGGAATCCGACGCGCTAATTAAATCTCGTGCGAACACCACACAAACTCTATTGCTCTCTGTTTTCTTCGCTGTTTTTCTGTCTTTTCCATACAAGAGGAGCGTGGGACGGGATGGAAAAGTACGAGGTGGCGAGAAGCAAAAGATGCGATGGAAAAGGCGGACAAAGAGGGGGAGAAAGAAAGGGAGAGAAGGCGAGGAAGGGGGAGAAAGAGAGAGTCGAGAGACGAAAAGCGTAAGAATAAGAAAGTAAAGAAATAGCGTGTTAAAGGAAGAAAGGAAGCAGAAGAGTGACATGGAAGAAGGAAAATTAGATGAATGGCATTGAAGGAGAGAGAGAGAGAGAATGATTAATTAAGGGACGATTATAGAAGAGAGAGAGAGGGCGGTAGAAGGCAGGAAGAAAAGGAAGGGGCTGGAGATGGAAATAAAAGGGAGAGAATGCTATAATTGAGAGAAAGAGAGGAAAAGAAAGAGGACAAATGGTGTGGTGGAAAGAGAGAGCTATGAAGAAGAGAGAGGTAAATGAAGTGGGAGAGAGGGAGGGATGAGGTACGAGGGAGAGGGATTGAGAGAAAGAGGGAGGGTGGAGGTACGGAGGGAGAGGGACGGAGATAGGAGGAAGTGAAGAATGAGTCAGTTGGCGACGGAAGAACGATCATTGAAGAGTTTGCGTATTCCGAGATTCTCTCATTCGACTCCCTTTGTTTCGTCGATCCAGTAATGGGCCTTTTGCGTCCACTCGAAAATGCGCGCCCGGGGCTAAACGGGAACGAATTACGCGTGTCACGGCTGGTTTCTCATCTTTCCGGTCCATGGGAAGAGGAGATTCTTTTCAGGGGGAAGGTTCTGGAACCCCATGGCCGAGACGCGAACGAGGAGGAAAGACGAGTAATAAAATTAAATCGATTAGAGAGATCCGTTTCGGAAAATGACTGGGATATTTACGTTTTCACGGTGAAGAAGAGCCTCAGTAAACGAAGTCTCCGGCACACTCACGGGCGTTTATTAATTTATTTTATATATTTACTGAATTTTTTGTTGAAAGTATCAGAGGGTAGTGTCATGAACTCATTGGTTAGACATTTAGGAAGAAAATAAATAGGAAGATTTATGGATGACAAGATGGGTCGCCAGAGGCATTATTTAAAAAAAAACAAAAATATAATCCTAGACGATTCCCAAGTGACGGTTACCTTCAACGTCGCTCCCCTATTTCCGTGCGTCTCAATGAAAACAACATTTGAATTCCTCCAAGAGTGGCTAACTAATGAAAATATTTAGCCTGACGTATCCATATAATATATAAGGCTCACTGGAACAAATTCATTTCCAATTCAATGAAAACTTTATGGTCAACATGATGGAACAGCCATGGGGATCCCCCTTTCATCACTCTTACCCAATGTATTTATGTAATGCTTATTTTGATTACTTTTCTTACACTCGGCCGAGATATGTAGACGATATATTTACAAAGTTCGACACTAGTAAATTTTGCACTGACTCCTTTCCCGATAGTCTTAATTCGTAATATTAAAAAACCTAATTCGCCCGTGAAATGGAAAACAGCTGTTCTCTCCCTTTTTTCTACACGTTATCCTGCAATTCACTTAAGCGGTGGGTGAGTTTTCGATCTCATGTTAAAAAAGAAAAATAACCGCATTGATTTAACAGGAAACTTAGACACAACAACTTTTATTTCGATAGACTCACAACATTACAGTAGCCAAAATCCGGCATCCTTTATTTTAGTTTATAGATTGTTCCTTGTCATACAAAAGAAACTCTAATTTCGATAAAGAATTACCTTAAATATTTTGCTAATCCGTCCTATCCTAGAATACTGCTGCGCTATCTGGGACACATTGAGGTAAGTTCTAACTTGAGATCTCGATATGGTCCAGCGCAGAGCGACTCGATTTGAAAAGTGCGAAATCGATACGATGCAAACGTATCAGATTTTTTGAGAGGCATTAGGTCCCAGACAATTATCTGCATAAAAATGGAATAAAAGCATAAACTATTCGAAAAGTTTAATAGGTCCGAATTCTTTGAGGACGTGCGCGACCTAGTTGTACCCATTGGGGCAAGTGAGCATAGGGTTAGATTAGAGAGTATCAGAAAATACATCGAAATAGTCGCTATGAAGGAGAGATGCTAAATATTTTCCGGGCGCGATAAGACAGGCCAACGGAGGCTTTAGTTAGAGTTTGCGTTTGGTGTAGTGGCACTCCCTGCTAAACTCTGCCACATTCAAGATGCCAGAGAGCACAGCTGTTATCGCGAGCATCAGGTTGGGAACTCCTTTCCCTAAGCCGAGAGTGTTTGTGATTGAGAGAGTGTCCCTGACGGTAATAAACACCCCCTAAAACGGCGTGAAAGCATTCCGTTTTATTTTTGGTTAGTAGAGACCCTATGCGCTACGCATGCCAATCCCGCCCTCCGCTCGCTCCAGAGACCTAGACGCTACGCGCCTCGCTTTTATTCTCGCTAAGCTGAAAATAATTCATCGGGATTGCTCTTATCAAGATGCATGTTATTTTGTTCAAACATTTTTATTTCTTTCCGGAGAGGCGGTGGCGGAGTGGTTAGAGCGTTGGTCTTCCACGCAGCGTTCCCAGGTTCGAATCCGGCAGAGGTCAGATCGTTCCGTGTGCTTTTAGGAGATCGCGCAAGTCAGCGCTCCGTCCTTCGGAAGGGACGTTAAGCATTTGGTCCCCTTGGTGCTCTTCGTTAAGAGTAAACTAATTCTGGCACTAGATTTCTCTCCTCCCTTGTGAGTGTCTGGTGTGTAAAGCCATATCGGCTATAATAATCAAAGTGATTGATTAACAAAAAATACGCACAAACAAACATTTTTCTCTCATGTACCCTTTCTGAAATATATATTTTAAAAAATATTTTAAACGGTCGTCATTTTCTTTCAAGATGGCAAATAAAAATGCATTTTCTAGAGTCTCCTAGCTAGTAGAAACAAAATGGTGTTTACCGCATTTATTTACAACGTACAGTTCTTAAGATACAGTGTGGTACAGAGAGACAGGCTTGCGGACGGACAGACGTTTGGGAATTTATAATATATACCGATAAAGAGGCTTTCATCCTTTCCCAATTGTCATAGTTGACCTCTAATAATTTAATTTAATTTAATATTTTACATCTATAAAAGTGTTTGCAAATTTGGATATATCCAATGCTTTGGGTCGACTCTCGTTTACATTTTCGATTTCTAGAAATTCAGGTACGTCTTTGACAGAGAACACTTTTTTAGAAAGGGTGAAATTTCTTTTAGAATCAAATTTTATAAAAACACTTTCAATGTCTTCAATTCCTAATTTCTAAAATCTCTTTCTGTATCAACCACCGTGTAAGTTTCTGGAAAGCGCTGTTGTGGGCATATAAAAACACCTAAGCATTCAAGATCTCAACTGGAGTCGGAAAATTCTCCATATTGAACTTTGAAAAAGATAATGACAATTTGAAACACTTTTCTTTCGCAAGACACACTAAAGGCGAGTGGCTCCTGCTTGGCATATTGCCTTTCATAATAGAGCAGTAGGAGAATAGGAGTTCCCCTCGTGAATTGTGTGCACGCGTGATTGTGCGTTCACGTAGGGATGTCTAATTGTGCTGTTCGTGAGCCGGAGCGGATATCCTTTCTAAAAATGACGTTATCTAAGAAGTTGGTGTGAATGGAGACAAGGCAGCACGTGTTAGTGAATTAAAATGCTATTTAGGATGTTTTTTTATTCACTCGTACGTATAACGGGATTCGACCAATCTAGCTAGCTCTCGTTAAACAAATCTTACGCAACTTTTTCTTATACGCCCAACATCCTTCATTTAAAATTTGTTGAACCTCCCTTTTCCATTTTTTTTTTGCAAAATCTCGCAGAGTTTCTATCGTTTCCACGAATGCACATCGGTTTAATATATCTTTATTTAATTTGTGATCATTATTCGTTTTAACAAAGTTATTCCTGTTTACATAAGTTTTTGGTTAGGTGTGCAATAACCTTTCCATACATCACTTTCATTGATCTTTCGATCCAATAGCAAAGCAGTTAGTTCTACAAAACTCCGAATTCGTTAACCAATTTTTCATGATCGCAGTAATCTATTTTTCTGGACTTTTATCGTCAATTGCAGTTAAATATGTGGTGTTTTCATTGATAATATATTACTCTATTCATTTTACTTTTTCATCATTTCAATATTCAGTGAGTCCTATACAATATTTTTACGGCGAATAAATAAAAGTAATTGAAATGTAGTGGAATGAAAAATTTAAAAAGAAATATCCATATTTACGGAGTTTAAATTAGTGGCATTCAACAAGCTCATAAAGTCAGAACAAAAATTAAATATTTTCAAGCGTTTATCAGAATATATATCTATTTAATCTGCTGAATAGCCAAAAGAATTTGCACCTTGAGCGATATGTGCATAAAACTCTCCTATTAAAAATTTTCACCAGGGAAAAAAACATTTCGATGACTTGTATGTGTCCTGGGCAGCCAAAAGTTACCAACGGGAAAACGGAAGTTAAAGGAGAAACGGGGAATATCCCCCCGGGCAATGTAAGATCCAAACACCACATGAATGCTCAACTCTACCTCCGGCTTGAATGGAAATGTTAACCTGTGCGCAAATTGGGCAGGAATGTCCAACTTCCCTCAAACGATAGTTGGAGAAGTCTTTGCTATATACTTCGTGAAGAAGACATGACGCTCGGTTTTGCATTGTGTGGTCCTTGAGGAACAGGTTCAGGATGAGTGGACGGAGAAGGAAGGAAGGATGGAGGATGCTGGCGGACCGATAGGAGGAGAATGGAGGAGTGGAGAGATGAGTCAAGGAGGAGGAGCAGAATAACACACGAATGGTTCGTTTCCGGCTGAATATAGGAAGCATAAATCAAACGATGGAAGAATTGCAGAGTAAATGACATAGAGCGCTATTTTTCACTACTCTTTCCAGCGGTACAAAAACATAGCAGTTGTGATGTATTGCTGGTTGCCTACATGTGTAGAGCATGTAATCTTTAGCGATTTTTTCGATTACTCCACAAGCAGCTTATTCCAGATCCACCAAATATTTACTATGCTCAGATCATATGTGGACCAAACTACTCCAAAAATTTAATTTCTCCAGATTGCAGGATTTCAGAGATATTTTTACACTGTTGGACGAACAGACGAACCGAATACATTAGCGATTACTTTAGAAAAAAGCTCAAAAAAAGGTTCACCCGATCACGTAATGACTCAATTACTCTTAGCGTGACTACCTGTTAATATCAGCGGTTCGATTCAGGGTAAGACGCGAGAGTCACGACGCTGCACGGATTTCTAAACCACGACCCATTATAGGGAGATGGGTATCCTCACCGCTTCTGGAGCGAGGGATGATGGGGAAGAGGAAATGGAAAGGAAGAGGGGGGAAGGGGAAGGAAAGGGATGGGGCGTGGGAAAGAGGAGGGAGATTTCGGAAAGGGGAATTATTTCCTCTTTTTCCCTCTCTCTCTCGCTCCCTTTTCCTCGAGTGCCATTGGGGAAGAGCCAAACGGAAGGAGCCAGATAATAGGGGGATGGTTTGTTGCCATGGAGACCAACGCCCTCCAGATAATTGCTCCGAGGTAAGCATCGGCGTGCGTCTGGGAGGGAAGGGGAAGAAGAGGAGAGAGAGAGAGAGAAAGAGATAGAGGAAGGATGAGAAAGAGAGGAGAGGGAAGGAACGGTGGGAAGCGGAAAAGTAAACGGAGAGCAAGATAGGGATGCTGTAGGAGCAACAGAAGCGTCGAAACATCCGTTTTTCGAGGTCGTGATTCGAAAGGAATGGAATTTGAATTCGGATGGGTTTATGAAAGACGGAAAAGCAATTTTGGAAATCTTAGGGAGTTCGGGAGATTTTGTACGGTTTTATTTTTCTGCCGAAGGTTGAAATATAATTGAATTAAAATATGTTGATACGACTGCGTTCCTACCACGAGTGAGAGCTATTATCTCAGTGCAACAGTAAATAGTATAACTCTTAGAATTTTTTCGAAATAAAAAAACCTGTCGCTATTGTAAATAATACGAAATCCAAATTTTAACTCTCGTGTATGATTATAAGACCCTATTAAGCGAGAATATGCTAGAAATGAGAACTTAACGGTCAAATGTGATCATTAATACCAAATTTTATAGCTCTATTTTCAAACATGAAGGGGCGATTGAGATAATTACCTCAAAGCCTTTCAAGAAATATATTATGTATAAGATAAGGAGATTATCAGGCATTCAGAATTTCATACACCTTAGGATTGGATGCAATTAAGTACAAACGAAATTTACCACAAGCTGATAACCAATAGTGTAGTGTGACGTTTACATTAAATGTCGAGGTACACTTAAATTTTTTCAACCAAAATTCGTACCAAATTTGAAAGATGATGTTAAAGATAATATGAGGAAATTTACTCATCCATAAAGTATAAAAACTGATAACAATATTATTAGTTATCACTGCCAAACATAATTCTCAAAAACTTCAATTGCCGACCGATGTATGTGGCGCGTTTGACATTCGCCGTTTAGAAGCACAGTATATATCAACTAACAGAGCCACTGAAGTCGCAGTACATTAAAGTCGAAAGAGACGGTCTAGTCAAGTGGAAATAATGCACTTGGATAATATGCATGGTTAGTTGGAGAGATCGTGAGAGGGCGTGGCATACCAGATAACACAGTAACGAACCAGAGCCACGACATTGTAGATTCAGGTAAAGTTGTTTTTTAAATTGAATTTTCATAATGTAAGAATTATAGCGACAGTTTACCCATATAGATATTTATATGTCAATACTTTGTCGAAACCTAAATTTGAATAAAATTCAATGCTATCGTCGCAATTAATGGGTGCTAGAGAAAATATTTGTCTTCCTAAATTTTTGTAATTCATAGGACTCGTGCTTAGTTTCTGATACATCCCTGCTTATAGTCAGCGAACGTATGACGGATCGCGAGGATGTGTGAGTGTTCTAGCGTGTCTCTTTCGAAGTCGAAAGAGAAAAACTTTACTAGATGCAGCTGCGAATTTGACAAACGAAGTCTTTGGCGCCGGATAACAACATCCCGCAAAGCTGCGAGGAAAAATATTTTGAAGTTTTATTTTTTGGTATCGAGAGCGCGTGTGTTTTGGTAGTTAGTGTATGCGAAATCTGTTGCGGTCGAATTAACCCAAACATTTAATCCTATATTGTTTCTTTTCCCTTTTTCCTTTAGTAATTATTATTATTATACAAACCGATGTGTCTGTTGCTCTCTGGATATCTCAAGTTACGGCTTTCCTCCAGCCCACCACGTGGTCGAGAATACGTGTGGAATTTTGGAGATATCAATTCACGCGTTCGAAACGAGAATCGCTTTCAGGTTTCGACGGAGCAAAAGGGGGAGTCAATGGAGAAAGGTTCGCTTCAGATATTTTCGCTCTCGGCAAACGATGAGGTTTTTGTTGAAGAAAGCAGACGTGGTGGCGACGATGGCTGGCTTCGTATTGCGGATCGGTGGAGTGGACATTCCTAAAGGGGTCGATTCCAGGAGGCAGAGAGCATCGGTTGCGTTTCAAAAAAAAACATTACGCGTTTCCGATCGTTCTCCTCCTCATTCCTATGGTATAGCCAGACTGCATAAAGTCACGGGATGTGAATTTTTAATATCTTTTTCGAGAAAAAATTAAAGGTACGCGTGACATTTCTATTAGACTAAGCTTACGTGAACGATAACATTTTAGAGGCCTTAGGTAAATAAATTCACCACCATTATTAGTTTTGTATGTGAGGTGTTCTTATTTTGACTGGCAATATTGGGAAGCATATTAAAAACGAATTACTTCTCTTCAAATGGGCGATTGATATCTTCTTCTGAATTCTCTGCTTTGAAAATTGGTCTATCGCTGTTGTATCAAATTGTTATTAAAAATAAAATTGAGTACATGAAAAATTAATAACATATGAGCTTAAAAATAAATTCAATACAGTTTATACATAATAATAACCAAGCAGCCACACGAAAATTCACCAAAGGGTAGTAGAAATGTAGTAAAATATGGCAAAAATTAGTTTAAGAATTGTCAGAAAAGGACAATTATCTTTAGATTAACATTAAAATTTCTTCCATTATTTTATATGCTTTAAATTTGTGAGAGCAATAAAAAATGGTTCGCATATTTCGACAGATGAAAATTATAAAAAATCCTAAATAATAAACAGCATGAAGAAATATTAATGTTATACTACGGAGGCTTTTTATTGGAATGAAACATTCAATAGAATGAAAGCACATTACGTTCAGTTTTACCTTACTCTGCTTAAAAAACAAAGGTGTTTCATAAAGTTGGAAGTTTTCGATATTTACTGACAGCTGTTGAATGACGTAAAATTTACTTTCAAATAACACGAAAGTTGGGAGAAATGATTCGACTAAATGGCAAACGTATTGCAATTTTTATTTTGAAATTTTATGACATCCTTCAATATTAACTATATTAAATTCATTTAAATGTGTGGATTGCTTAACCTTGACATAGTGAGGTGAAATAATGATCACATTGTAATTGATGTGCCGTCTTTTAGCCAGCTATTGTTTTTCTCATTATTTAATCGCCAGACATATCAATAATTGGATTGTTCGTTTTTAGTAATCTGTCATAAGGGTTATGAGATTATTTAAAGAACAAACTTAATATTCATTTTATTTACTTGTAAAATGTATACTAGCGAGAAGCAAAGTAGCGGAAAAATTTGACACTATAACTTGGGTGATGTAAGTTAAAGGTAAGTTTAACAAAAACATCCACAAACATCATTAGCATTAGAAACCTTCGGAAGAGAAACAATGACCCAATAACGCTAAGAGAACGCATAGCATTGCTTTAAACGAAATTAAAAGCAGAAGGAATCCAGTTTTTCATCGGGAGTCTATAATGTGTGTGTGTTTTCGAGAGATGATTTTTTTGTTTTAATGGGACATTCAAATCCACATGACCGTGGAGAGGGAAATAGAGAGAGATAGAAGAGGAAAGGGAATATAAAACTCCCTTTCGGCTCAAAAGAGAGAAAAAACTTTGAAGATAATAAAAGACATCCGTTTCGCCGCTCCCTTTCTGTTAAAGAATAAAAAAAACATCTCCCTAACGAGTGATGCAGACGCAAATCGGTCGTCTTTTTTACTTTGATTTCTTGGGCTGCTGCGTGTGGAAGGATGAAAAAATGGAGGGCGTGGGGGGGAGGTGGTTATAGGATAGGGTAAGGGAGAAGAGCCGCCATTAAATGAAAAGAATAAATATTGAGGCGGAGCGTCTTCGTCAAAGGGACGGCGACGAGGGAGGAGGGAGAGTATGAGAGAGGGCGGAGGAAGGGAAGGAAGGATGGGAGTTATCGGAGGCAGCGAAGTAGGAGAAGGAAAGGGAGATTAGTGAGGGAGGAAGGCAAAGAGTGGAAGCGCACCGCGAAGGATTTCGGGTAAGGACGCATCGTTTGCGAGCGACCGTAAATGACAGTCCCGCCCTCTCTCTAACCCCTTTTACCTTTCTCTCCCTGCCTTCCCCTATATCCCTTGCGTCCCTTATCCTCCCCAACCCTTCTTTTCCCTTTCCTTTTCTCCTCCTCTCTTGCCAACCTCCTCCTATTCCGCCCCCGACTGCTCTCCTGTTCATCGCCCCCCGACGCACTAGGAGGACGCTCCCGCGGCATTTAATACCACTCCTAGGATCAGCCATGCGCGTCTCCTTTCTTTCGCTGCTCTCCTCCTCCGATTTTCTTTCAATGATTCGTCCTGTGCTGTGTGAGAAATAATAATATACGAAGGCGAGGTACGCCCAGGCGGGAATCGCGTTTTGTGTCCGTGAGGAAGTGTAAGGGACGGCACGAGGAAGAACGATAGGTATTCCTCAAAGACGAATCATCGACCTGAGTCGATAAGCTAGTTAAGGAAGGATTCGAAATAAAATAAATGGCGCAATATACCGTAATTTTCCCATTATAATACGCATTTTTTCCTCAAAATATTGGCAAAAATTATACATGGTAAAAACGCATATACCTTTTTCTAGTAAGGAAATAATTTTATTTTCGGACATGACTTTCTAAATAAATTGTACTTTTCACAGCATTCTGATAGCTGCGAGCAACAAATAACAGAATTACATACCTTGACCTGCTTGTATGAACGTAGAGACAGAGACAGATGAAATTTTCATCAAAGAGACGTAGATATCGTAATATTCTCGTAAACTCTTTCGCTAGGCGGCAAAGCGAGAACCGACCAAATTTATACAAAATGCGTCGTTGAGACATATTTTAATACATTGTGTCGATCTTTAATAAGTGAGTCAGAACGTAACGTGTTATCCTCGTAAACTCTCTCGCACGTATATCACTTGGCGGCAAAGCGAGAACTGTATCGATAATGGTAATAATCTAGTGAAAAGTTGCACTGATCTTTACAAAATAAATTAGGTGCGTATGATGTATGATATAAGACAATTTTCGCATTTCATTCGTAAAAACATGGGTGCGCATCATAATCGGAAAATTACGGTACATTGCACAAACTTTCTCATATACGTACATATATAGGTTTGGTCGACTGCACACTTATAAAAGAAAAACACTTATAAATCAAAGTTAACCGTAGTTTAGCTATATTTTAATGCCACTGGTCGATATTTAGTAATTTTTTGGGACGTGTGGCTTAGTTAGTATTATTTGTGACATCAGGCTGTGAAACGAATTTTGTTTCAAAATATCCTAGAATAAAGTGCCCTTAATTGTGGCGCAATATCGTTCATCTCTCCAGAGTGTCTATTATGAATGTTATTATCCACAAATATGATATATCATTTGATTTAGCTTAACCATTTGGGCTGTAATAAAATTTGGAGTGGATCGCGGAGGAGGCGTGACGTCATAGGGCTTAGGTACGGTAGCTTAGCGTACATTGTAATGCCACTGGACGCCACATAGTGATTTTAAGAGATATATGGCTTAATTAGTATTATTTATGACATCAGGCTCTACAATTTGATTGATTTTAATCAAATTCTCTGGAGACATTTTTAAGTAAATAAAAATTTTCTAAAAATCGCCAAGAATAAACTATCCTTTATTTTTGTGCAATATCATTTTTATTATGAAAAAAAGGTCTGCAAATATGATATATTGCGAAAATACGAGATATAATTCGATTTTATGTACGCGTTTGGGCCCTAGAACAGCGAACAGACCGACAGACAGACTGACAGATAGACAGACGGCATGGCGAAACCACTTTTACGGACTCAGCGACACCTAAAACGTCTATTTCCATCAAAATCTCGAAGTCGAATTATTTCAGGATAACACTACTACTCAATACATTTACTAGGTATATGATAAAGTAAAAATGTAAACGCTTAAAAAAGGTATTGTCGGTTTTGCATTAGATTATGAATCCAACAAGTGATGATGTGATTGGCCGACCTATTTATAAGGCGATTCGCATTCCTAGTTGCTTTGACGGGCCAAATTGAAGTCGTTATTTCTTTGACGAGCCGAAAAAGTTTAAATAAGAAATTAAGAGTTGCATAGATGAAAATCATATATAAACATTACTTTGGCTGTAAAAATTCACCGATAAGGATTTCCGACAATAATTCTGATTTAAGTTTTTGATATGGTATATATTAAATATTGCTTGGTTAATATTAATGCAGCTTCGCAGGCCGAATACCATCGCATGTCCTGCGCAATAGTTGCAATCAGCATAACACACACTGAAATAAAAATGGAATAAAGTAACCTTAGGCAATTAGCATGTTCATTAATATGAGAAGAAAACATTATCTATGTGGAACATTCACATTCTAAACGGCATGACTTAATATTCAGTATTTTTAATTGAATATTAAAATTGTATTCAATTATTATATAGGTATTTATAATATACTTTTCTTATACTTTACCTGATTTATATATATTTTAGTAATAATAATTGTCTGAATTAGCATATTAATTGGGAGATCTTTTAACCCTAAATAGATGTGATAAATACGTCTTATTTCAGTCACCTCTGACACAACGCGAATGTACAAGACGAAACTCGTTAGCTTCAAAAGGCAATTCATCAAACATACTTTCATTCTGATTGAGGACAACTTTTCGCGTGTATTGAACTTCAAGCTATGGTTGAGGAAAAAATCGGAAATTTTCAAGAGATTTACCACGTCCACAACTGACACGACACATAATGAGTAGGTGCCCCCGTTTTTCGACGGGAAACTCTCCTAGAGGGTCATTATGAATGGAGAATATCGAATAGAAGATAGGAAAGTCTAAAGCGCTATCATTTCGTGTTGCCATTCAAATGGAAATGAGATTCTAACGTGTTTAAAATCAAGTAAGTAGGTATATCTTTACTCGCCATGTTAAACGCTAGACATTTCACTCAGCCCTGTGCTTTCAGAAATGATCTTTGTAATACGCTATAATTTTACTGTAGATAGATTCTGCAATATTTTTCTTTTTTTTGAGAAACTCTTTTAATGTTTGAAGTGACGTAGCGTTCAAACCGCAGAATTCAGTGAAAAGGGGAAAGCTGAAGCAGAGTAACAAACTCGAGACTAATTTAACAAAATATTTTTAAAATGTCATATATATATGCGAAGTCTTTGGATCAATTTTTTTGAATTAAATCGAACGCGGAGTGATAAAATATAATCAAATCTTGTTAAATGATCCTGTTGTAAGAGTTTCGTTTACTTGATAATGAAAATATACTTTTTGGAGTTTTAAAAAGGTAGCTACACAATATATCCGAGAAAACTGAATTCGGGTGTCAATATCTCTTATTTACACCTACTGGGTCGAACAAAAAAGAAATTAATTAATTAATTAACATACGTGTGTATTTTTTCATAGTTAAGCTAATATAAAAAATCGAATTCCGAAGAAAATCGCAGCTTAAATCTACAAAATTAGAAATATACTTATGTATTGTGAAAAAGATGGATTTCTTTGGAGCAAGCTATCGAAAAACATCAAAACACAACAATATCCATAAATATGTACAAGTAAATTCGCGAATTACTTTCGACGTTTTTTTCCCTCGCAGGGGATAAATATATGCTCTATTTGAATTTTTTGAATGAATACTATAAAAGTAATAAACCTTAATCCTTAATTTTAAAGCCAGGAATCGCGTTTTCTCGGGCGGAGATGTTCACCTTTCCGTTTCGTGGATTCGGAATTGCCATTTTAGCTCCATGCCGTAACGAGATTTAGAGCATGGCGATATTATATCCGAGATGCATTCTCGTTATCCGGATTGCACAAGCGAGGATCCTTTTTACCCCCCCTTTAATAACATCTTCGCAATTAAAACCGAAATAATTTCGCTCACCCAAAGGAAGGGGGAGGAGAAGAGAGAAGTGTAATAAAATTGAAAAAATTCCTTATTTCTTTATTCTCATTCTCTTGAGGGATGGCAGAACTTCAAAGGAACTTCTCCTCAGACATTATCGTCGATTCGTTTAATTACACGTTTTTGACTCACCAATTATTTTTAATGTCAGCTTCGCACTTTTATCTTTCTCGTCCTTTCACTCCCGAATTGTGTATCATTTAAAAAGGATCCTTTTTATTTTCCCTCGTTTTTAATTGCGTTGGGTTTTCTGAGGGTGCACTGGTCTCTCTCCTTCCCCTCTCTGCTCTCCTCCTCTTTCACAAATATCTCTTTCTCTCTCTCTCCTTCTCTCAAACCTTTGCGGGGAAGACATTCATCCCATTAGAGAGCCCGGAGTGTGTCACAAGAGAGAGCGCAAAACCGCTCGTTATGACGTCAAAGTTTGTACAAAGATCTCTCTACAGAAAATTTGAAGAAATTGCGCCTCGCGTTTTAAAAGGGAGAACTAGAGGGAGAGGGAAATTAAACCAAAGGAAAAAGGCCTCGCGTTTTCTTTTCTCTTCCTACAAGTCTAGGCGTTATGTTCGCTTACACGGTGTACAAAGTCACCTTATCCTTGGTTTGGATCGCGGAGCAGGTTTGCGTGGGAATCCAGCGACGATAGACAAGCTTTGCGCTCGCGCATTTCATGTTCGTGCGGTTTCGAATAGGATGCGGCTGCCGACATAATTTTTTCAGGGTAAACTGCATTCTTTTGACTAGGGAAAATAAATAATAAATGAGATTTGGGTATCTTTTGTCGACTCAGTGAATATTGGTTAACGATTTGGGAATCTTTACCAAAAATTTGCTCGAGAAAACTTAATCTTCACTTAGCTGAGTGTATAAACTCGTCATCTTTTTATAACTTCTAATCGGGCGATATGTTAATTGCGCGGTTCTCTATGAGTCAACTGATTTATTTAGTAAAAATCTCCTACCGCGCTCGCATCCTTGGCTACTCCTCCAAGGGAAATGTAACTTTTCCATGACCGCTTATTTGTCCTCTTACTTCACCTTATCTCCTCACATATTTTTTCTCCTTCCGAATACTTTCCTGTCTTTGGAAAATACGCTTGCGTTATTGTACTTAATCTAAACTGCCTTTGATTTTAATGCGTATCATTTATCGTTTGGAATGCGCATAAAGCACAAGAAACATGTTTGTGATTATCATAGTCCGCGTCTTTAAAAACATGCCTTCATTTTGTGCTAATTATCTTATATTATTCACTACCAATAAAACAGTGAAAAGTTTATCCAATTTGCTCCAGATATTCTCGATTTAGGAATGGATACACGCCATATTTATTCTTGCTCCACAGTCGATACTTCTGGCTAAGATTTGAATAAATTATACGAAAGACTGTACAAGAAACAAAAGCGAAGCATTTACAATGAAAACTTATTTTACCTTGAATAAAAACAAACGCCTTGGAAGGAAAAAATTGAATAAATATATTTCGCGAGAAAATAAATAAAAAGGAAAACATGTCAATTTAGAGACGAATTTTAGTCTTGAAATAAAACATGATCGAATTTTTTAAAATAAAAATTCTTAGTATAAATATCCAGACATTCTGTTCGATAATTTACATTTTAATCGACATACAACTTTTTCGATCCTTAATCTGAAGGGACGGTATTTCTCTTCAGTTTTCAATGAACCACTTGCAGACTCTCGAGGGACAAACAGTTTACTTTCTACAACACCTTGCGGCAGCGACCACGGAACAACACTTCACCCTCCTGACATCGAAACGGCGCGTCAATTATCTTCTGTTCTCTGTTACTCCACATTAATTTGTAAGGCAAAGTTGTGGTTTCCTCTGCGCTGATAGTATCTACGAAAGGGCCGACCGCACATAGCACCACCACCGCCGCAATGCACAGAAGGACTGCACGACGACTCCTCACATTTACCATTTTCGCACCTCCAACCGTCTCGCGGACACTGGAGTTCACGGGAAGGAAACTGCATTCTTTATCTGCGAGCTTTTCATCTTGCGTAACAATGCCATCCGCTCCCTGACTTCACTCGACTTCCGTCTCTCAAAAGCTATAAATCGGTTATGAAAGAACGTGAACCCGTATTCTCCAATTTTTTAATGGACGAAACTAGTGCAATTTTCATGTAAATTAAAGCGTCTCTCTAAAGAATTCCATGGCGCGAAAAGGAATTAATAAGCAACACTCACGTCACATTATGTATAAATCTGCACCTCCGGTTGTTGAAAGCGTCATTATTGATTTCGGGTTTGGAGATCAAATCCTCCACAAGCAAAGGTATATACATACATTTTTAATTACATATACATACGTTTTCTGTTTCTTTAAAACGATTGTGCACCAGTCAAAGCAAATTTAAACAAAAAGTTATAGATATCAGTAATAAGGTCAGGCTCAACCCTGTGGAATTTACTCATCGAGATAAAGAATGAACTTTGTCACTTCCACAAATTTATTTGGCCCGACCGGGTTCTGTCTGTTCTGTCATTTCTTCATCCTTTTTCTCCAGCCTTTTATTAAGAATCCTCGTGATGATCATCGAAGTGTTTGACAGAAGGCTTATCGTCCTGTAGTCCTTCACTGCATTGCCTTTGGCTTCTTCTTTAGAGGGATCATTGTTACTTCTAGGAAATCCCGAGGCCACTCTCCCGTGTCGTAAATCTTAATAATTAATTTCGTGATCGCTTTTAGTCCTTCTGATCACATGACTTTAAGTACCTCAGCAAGTATTCCATCGCTGCCTGTGGCTTTCCCTTTCTTTAGTTCCACTATCGCTTTTTCTACTTCGCCCTTCATAATACTTGGTCCTAAGTTGTCGTCTTCAATGTTTTCCTTATCTCCCAGTTCTATTTTTGCCGATCTTGCCTGCTTGCTGCATATTTCCTTAATGTATTCTTCCCGTACCTGTGCTATATCCTTTGTTTCTGAGACTATCTTCCCATCCGTATTCATAATTCCTTTACCACGAATTCCATTAGACTTCTTATCTTCTAATTCCAGTGCTCTAGCATACATCATATCGTACCGCCCTAACTTCTCCATTTGTTGTATTCGTCACATTTTTCTTTTATCCAATTTTCTCTAGCTTTATCTGTTACCCATTTCAACTCATTGTTTATACGTCTATAGTTGTCTCTGCATTCTTCACTGTTAACGTTTTTCCATTTTCGTCTCTCATCCATTTTCTCCAGCATTTCCTTAGTGATCCCTGGTTTTCTGATTTTCTTCTCTTGTTTTCCAAGGTATCCTTGATACTGGTTTTAATTTCTTCTCATTCTATATCCACGGTCTTTGGTTTGTTTTCCAAATTTCTTAGGCGATCTTTCAACTTTATTCAGACTACATCCTGCGTTTCTTTCAGTTTTTATAGATCCCAAGTCTGTCTTTTTCTTCTCGTTTTTCTTATTTGTTTGAGCTTTGTACTTACGTCAACTATTAGAAAGCTGTGATCAGAATCAATATCTGATCCTGGTTATGCCTTGGCGGTCTTTATGCTGTTCCTGAATCTTTGTTTTAATAGGATCTTATCTATTTGGCATCTCATTCTATCTCCTTGGCTTTTCCATGTGTATAACCTTCGTTTATGGTTTTTGAACCATGTATTAATCACTACAGGGCCATTATTGATGCAGAATTCTACCAGTTTTTCCCCTCCTCGGTTTTTCTTCCCAAGTCCGTACTGCCCGACAGCATTTTCTTCCTGTCCTTCTCCAACTATGCTGTTCCAATCTCCCATTATTATGCAATTTGCCTTTCCTCTTCCGTCTTCTTCGTAAATGTCATTAATCTGCTCATAAATCTCCTCGATTTCTTCATCTTCATGAGCTGATGTTGGCATATTTATCTGGATTATCAGCATGCTCACTGGGACTGCTTTTAGCTTTTTTGCCATCATATGGTTCGTTGCTATTATCTCTGTCACGCTTTTCATCATATCTTTCCTAAGTACAGAGCTACTCCCCTTTCCCCACTATTTCCTCCAGAGTAAACTACCGTGAACTCTTCCGAATCGAACTGTCCTTCTCCTTCCCATATAGTTTTGCTCAGTCCTATAATGTCAACTCTATTTCTTCTCATTTATTTTTTATAGTTCTATAGATTTCCTGCCTTTCTCGTAGTTCTTGCGATTCAAGTGTCTATTCGTAAAATACTTTCGACAAGTGTTTTCCTCAAGACAATCCCCGCCCGGAGATCCGATTGGGGGACTATTTTATCTCTGGATTGTTTTACCTCGAGATAACTTATATTATCCAACCATATAATCATCAATATGGATTGTAATGTTGTAGTTTCCCTCATGCTTTCCACATCGCAGCACTGTAGCCGTTCAAATCGTCCCGATCACGCCTACAGCTGTATTGGATATAGTCCCAGCCAACATCATTTGTTTTCGGCTCTATACCATACTGACAGTACTGCTGCCTACTGCCAGGCACCGATGATAGTTTTTTTAAAAACCTTCATTCGCGGGGTTTGACACCCGGAACTTTGTGAAACCGACACGCTAACCACTACGCCACCAGTGCATATCAATGGTGTATAGTAGAATATAAATGTTTTAATATGCTAAATTTCGGAATTAGGGAATTCGCTGTCATAAAATATTTTAAGCATATGATAAATGATAAATAAATAGTCCTTGTTACAACAAGCATAAAAATTAAAATTTAGAAAAAACAAACAATCGCTTACATAAAAATACGATAGCAAAAAAGGCAAAAATAAATAGCTGCATATGATAAGAAACTATTTCTCAATTGGCTTTTCACTGTACTGTTATGTGTGGCTATTTAGTTATGAGCGATATAAAAATTTACCAAATCAAAATTTTAATTTACGAAATTTGCCTATAAGCCAGTAGAAAATCGATAACATTTGAATATACATATTTCAATTACATTGGGTGGAGAAATTGTAGAATACGTGTTCAAATTGTTATTATACGTGAATTTTCAGATATATTTCACCATGGAGGAATAAGAAGGCTGGATGCATCTGGTCAGTTTTACACCATGGCCAGGAATACTAAATAAAATAGGAAATACAGGTTTCCCTCTCTTTATGCGAGGGTTGCGTTCCAGGAAAAGACTCATAAAGCGAATTCGCATAAATAGAGCCCATATTTACATGTAAAAGATACGTTCCACAGGCAATCCCAACTCCCTTCCAAGAGCTCTTCTTTTGCTCCATAACGATTTCTTATGCACTAAATACAAACTTAAAACAATTAACACTAAATTCTACTCGACAATAAAAGGAAGCAAACGAGCACAGGTGGTGACTGTTGTGGAGGTTTGAAGTGTTGTCTTGGCCCAACGTAAGTTCCGCGGACAAGGAGACAAAACTTCTGAAGTGTGATCAAACAGTATCACACGAAATCTCCGTCTCAACTCCACTCTACAAGATCCACTTCACTCTCATCTCTTTTACTGTAGTACTAACACGCACAGCATAAGAGACAATGGTCGCCTTGTGGTGTAGTGAAGAACTTTCTTTCATTTAGATTGCACTGGCCACGTAACCGCATAAGAGCTAATCAAAGACACATGAAAAGAAATTCCGGTAGCAATAAGTTTGTCGCATAATAACGAATTCGCATAAAGCGAACCCGCGTAAAGAGAGGAAAACCTGTACCTAGTTGTATCTTATAACTATGATAAGTAAGATTCAAAGCCCCATTGAAAACGTTTTCGTATCTCTAACCTCATCTGCGCTATTACGTGCAACTAGATTGCGACTTAGCCTAAAAGAAATATTTCAAGCATTATTAAAAGAGGATAGCTGGAGATAATAAGAGATAATTTAGTCAGGGAAATTATCCAAGTTTATTAATTTTTATTATTATAAGTAGTGATATCACGAGGATAAAGGTAAATAATTTAAGCGTTTTGAAAGTTCCTAGAGATATTTACGATAGGAATAAGATGCTGAGTTGGAGTTGAACTGTTAAGGATTAATATAAAAATTTACTTTATGAACATAAGAAAATATGAGGCGTTTTGGTCAGCATTGTCTACATTTATACCAGTTAAGGTATAGTGTATTTGTTTGTCGCATTCAACCGCTGCGAACTACTTAAAAAGAGATGATTTTGAATGAATGTAACGGCTTCATCTTATCCAGCAACCTGTTCATAACATTTTCGGGTTCTGCCCCTCACTTTCTAAAGACCAAAAATTCTTTGTACTCTCAGTAACCGCATCAACTGTTGCCAACTCTGGCCACTCTTTTTACTCAATAATATAAAGAGCATCGCCGTATAATACCTCTAATGGAGCATGAATTGGTTTTATTTTAGGAAACAAAACGAATAAAAGGACCCGCATCTTTATTCATACGTGGTAGTGGACCTTTGATTGCCATATTTTTTTCATCTCCTCTCTTACGTTTTCCTATTTACTTTTTGTTCTCCTCCACTTACCCAGTCATTTCCCCGAATGGAAGCGAACCATCCTTTCATTACCCCTTAAAGAAAAACCCTCAATCATCCCTATCCCCTTTTCAATTCTCTCTCCACTCGACCCCTCTTCCTCTCTCTCTCCCCTCTCTCTCAGATTACGCGACCCTACTCCAGCTTCCCTTTCATCAAAATCATTGGCCGTATTTCAATCTTGGGTTTTTATTTCCCTCCCCCACCCACCTCCCCAGCGACCACGCTTTTCAAAAGGGCTATCGCTAGTGAAGGAGTCGCGAGTGGAGGGGATTAGAAAAAAAAGGCGGGAAAGGTTACACAAACGGCGGGATAATTCCGGCTTAGACGCCATTTTTACTTCCCTCGACCTCCATTTTGATGTAAAGCTCTCCCTCTCTCTCCTTCCTCATCAACTCCCTCGCAACCGTCCACATTTTTGGTTCGTTTCTTTCGTTTTCCGCAAGGCGCTGCTGTCGACAGAAAGAAGTGCGGGAAAAGGCGGTGATTGCATCAAAATGTTAACGACACGCAAATGAATTCATCCGCCGGGTTTTTTTTTTTATCATTTCCTATCAGGCACTCAGCGATGCGCTCAAAGGAAAAAAAATGTCTGCGCTGTTACGATTTTATTTCAGCCAATTTGCTTCGTTATCATGGAGCACTTTCCGACGATGGCTTTTTTCCACGATCTCAGCCCAACGGATTTTTTCATTCGGCTCTATTCCGATTCAAACTCAATAACCCTGTTGACGTATCAACTTAGTTTCAAATAGGTTGGGTAATTCCTGATTTCGTGTATTTTCGCGAGCCAGCTTAAGGGTAAAGCGAGATTTATGTCTTCCAGATTTAGCGGTTTTTTGATTCGTTGCTGTTTTGGTCATTATGCAAGGAATCAAATCAGAAGCGTTTTGAATCAATGTCACATGCAGTATTCAGTTATATTGTAAACATCGCGTTTTACGGTCACTATGCTATTTACTCTCGGATTACTTGTATTTCTGTAGTCCCTCGCCTATCGCTAGGAATACGTTCCTGATTTAACCCGCATTTGGCGAGGACCTGGGCTTATGGGACATCGGGGATTAGGGGAAATGACCCAGGATAGACATACTTAAAGTCCTATAATGCAGTCCTCAGTATTAAAATGAATATTCCATACTTCAATAAACATGTTTATTATATAAAAATGCAAAAAAATACTCACATAATACAAAGGAGAACTGCATATTAATAATATGACGGCAGAATAGTACCTGCTGACGCCACCCGCGTCAAATCCCTCAAGTGAAATCCATCGACTAACTCGTGGTCCTATCGCGAACTAAAACTACTTTTTCCTATATCTCTCCTTCTCTAGAACGAACATTCTTCAATAAGACTAATTTTTTTAATGTTAAAAAAATTAGCCAAATAGACACGGCCGCGCGGGGAGCCGCGGATATAGTGTTTGGCAAAACCAGATACAATTTTTCAACCGCGAATGCTTAAAACCGACAATGCTTTAAGTGTACTTGAAGGGTACGTCGAAATTGCATCGACACTGATTTCTACGACGGTATTTAAAGGCGGATGTCTTGTTATATCTAAATCGTGGGGTTAGAATATGTCGAGCACAGAAAGAAGGGCCAAAAATCCTGTTGCGGTGTCATGGTGACAACTACCGGACAAAATATCTCCTCTAAGTTAACAATCGCGGTGACGGTCCCAGGTATAAATCACTGTAAGCAGCGGAACTGAGTACACTCAGCTAAAACCATTACTATAGTGGAATGCTCCATTTAAATAATGAGCGTACGCGAAATGAACTAATTGTCTGAAAGAGTGGTTCCCAACCTGGGTGCCGCGGCACACTGGGGCGCCGCAGCTGATTTTTAGGGTTGCCGCAATAAAATTAGTTCTATAAATAAATCAACGATTTGGATGTGTTTACAGGTAACTAGGGCATTGTTGTTTTCTCTAATAAATTGATTATAGTGTGGTACCAACAAATGGATATTTCCAAACGTTGTAATACTCGTTTGTGTAAATATAAGATACTTGTTTGAAGGCTTGGGTGGCGCGAAATTCTGTTTATCATTGAAAGGGTGCCGCTCCTACAAAAAGGTTGGGAACTACTGGT
The DNA here is from genome assembly GCA_028673005.1 of Tanypteryx hageni. Taxonomy (NCBI): domain Eukaryota; kingdom Metazoa; phylum Arthropoda; class Insecta; order Odonata; family Petaluridae; genus Tanypteryx; species Tanypteryx hageni. Next base: position 100,963,720 of record CM054116.1, read on the forward strand.
TTGGACTGTTGAATCCTCTTATCATTTCTTGCAATTTGAACATGGTTCGTATATATATAACGAAGTCGCTATGCTTTGCCACGAAACGCAATTAAACACGATATTTCCGTTCATAAACTCAAGTGCGCACATACGATGCTTGAATGTTAACTGACATCGTTAAAAATTATCGGCATGAAATGCCTCAAAAATCACAGGCTTCTTCGCAATTTTCAAACTCCACCAACCTACGATACTCGTAAATATTCTTCTATTTTCCAATAACTATTCTACTATTTCTCAAGATCCCTGATGACATTCCTAGACAAGCGAAAACTCGTGACATTCCTTATAAATTCTAATCTATATAAATATATATAAATTCCAGTCTATATAAAAATTTCCACTGCATTTTCGTTTGTAGAATCCGATAGCCAACTAAATTGCTCCCGCATCAACCAATTTAATACCACGCTCTGTTCACAAAGAAAGGTAGCGTTAACTACCCGATCGCTTCATTAAAAGCTGCAAAAAGTGGGTGGTTAACTACTGCAATAGATTCGCGTCCTTTGAATGGAAAATAATCAAGAGACGCCTAATTTTCCGTTTATACGCTTATAAAAGGCGAAATACGAATAACGACGACGGAGAGAATTAAACAGAGGCGCCGATGAAAACACATCCTTCTGGACCTTTTTTTTCTGCCGCGAAGCATGACTCTCATGTCTTCCGAAGATTATTATCCATCGTTCCTCTGCAGATTTCCACGCGAACGATCATCGACGCAACCACGAGAGCGCTTTGGGTCGAAAGTTTAACCCCCCCCCTGGTAGCGACACCGGATCTTGCGTACTTTTCACACCCACTGATGGAACGCGGGGTGGGGGTGTTGCTGACCAACTTAAGTTCCTAAGCAGCTGCGATTGTCGTTGGTATTGCCCCTTGGAGAGGGTTATAGGGTCTCATTTCGGCCCTAGGTACAAGGTAGCGACACCCACGATAGATAACCTTTTTGTCGTCGACGAGAAACTTACCGCCGCGAGACTAATTGCTATCTTTTGCGAGTCGCTCGGCAAAACGCGCTCGATTTTCCAAAGGCTTTTTCGCCGCCTCTCCCTCCATATCCCTCCTCCCCCGCCCTCTTCCTGACGATCAGCCCGAGGCAGGCGCGCACTCACGCTCCCTAGCAGCCCAATCAGGAACTAGTCTCGCGGATGGAGGTTTTCCTGCGAGACGGAAATTACGTCATTGCGGGGCGCCGTATCATTGGTTGAGAGGGGGAGGGAGAGGAGGTAGGGATGGAGAGCGGGCCGTCAGGGGTGAGATGGAGGGGGAGAGAGGAGTTGGGGTATAAGACTAGGAGGAGGGGGGAGGAGAAGGGGGATAGGGTCTAATCATTACCCTGAGCCCTTCCAATTTGCGTTCTATTCAGGAGAGGGGTCCTTTCTCTCTAATCCAATCACCCGCTGTGTTCCACATCATACAGTCATATCTCTCTGTGTGCTTGCGCCCTCTGCCACCCTTCCCGTCATCCCTTTCGCCACAAGCAGTAAAGCCTCGGCAATCGGAACTGTTTAACCATGGTTTCGCGGTTCGGGAGATCCTTGTGCCGCTGAGGTCCCCTCCCCCCCCCCCTCCGTCCTCGTAACCTCTCCTATCTCCCTTCCTATTCCTCTCTCTCTCCCTGACTCCCTTCATCCCTTTCACCCACGGTCGTTTATCACGTCCCGTTTCCGCTCCTCCATCGCCATTTACCTTGCTAGGGAATTTTTTTCCCGAGGGAAAATGCCTCTTCGTTAACTCCTGCGTTTCAACCAACTTAATGTAACATCAATGGATCCTAACGAATGCGTTAGGATCTATTATATATTTTTGTGTATATGCATGTATGTATGTGCTTGAGTAAATAACGAATTTTTATTTGTTCATCTCTCGCTCCTAAAGAGAGTACAGCCAGGTACAATTTTAATAATAATAATATGAAAGGAATTTTGATTTTTTCGCAAATTTTGGGATATTTTTTAACATCACAGGATTAGGTGTGGAAAAAACAATAAACATATAACTTATTTGTGTTTTCATTTCGATTACCTGATCGATAATAAAAAATACTCTTATTTTAAATGAATTCAACTAATGTTGTGTGTGGCATTAAAGTAAACGGGTCGTTAGGGTACAAATGTAGTCTATCTGCATGTAACTCTTGCCTCACCATTCAACAGATTTTTGCTTCACTCAACTCACCCGAGCAGTACTATCTTAAATTGCCATTTGAGAATTTTATGAAAATTTTTAAAAGAGGATTTGTTAAGGAATTTATTTGTATAATACAAAATAATCTCAATTGCTTTCTGCGAAATTTTCAAACGTCTCGCAAAGGGCTCGTTCGACATTTTGAAGTTGTCATATATACCAATAAATCACCAATGGGTTATTCTTTAAAGCTTATTTCATCTTTCCTAATCCTCGGTTAAATCTATTTAAAGTTTAAAAATATATTTCGTTCTTTATTTCGATTGCAAAATAATTTCGATTTTCTTCATTTCTTAAAAAAGCTCCATTTCATCTCTCGACGATCGTCGCGTATTTTACAGGGCGCCCTTTTATCCCTAGATGTTTGAGTCGTAAAAATGAAGCAAATGTTTCATTTGTTATACAGCTTTCCCTCTCTTTAGGCGGAGGTTGCGTACCAAAAAAGTGACGCATAAAGCAAATTCATGTAAAGAGAACCCACGTTTACATGTAAAAGATAGGGATACGTTCCACAAGCAATCCTAACTCCCTTCGAAGACGCTCTTCTTTCGTTCCATAACGACTTCTTATGCACTAAATACACACTTAAAATAATTAACCTAAATTATACTCGCCAGGAAGCAGACGAGCACAAGTGGTGACTGTTGTGAGTGACATAATAGTGGAGGTTTAAAGTGCTGGAAGATTGTCTTGGCCCAACGCAAGTTCCGCGAGCAAGGAGCCAAAACTTCTGAAGTGTGATCAAACAGTATCACACGAAATCTCCGTCTCATCTTCACTCTCATCTCTTTTACTCTAGTACTAATACGTACAGCATAAGAGACAATGATCGCCTTGTGGTGTAGTGGAGAACTTTCTTTCATTTATATTGCTTTGGCCGCGTAACCACATAAGACTAAGACACATAAAAGGAAACTCCGGTAGCAATAAGTTTGTCGAATAATAGTGAATTCATATAAAGCAAACCCGCATAAAGAGAGGGAAACCTGTATTTATTTAAGTATCAGGTATTTTTATTCTTACATTCATGATTTATTCAGTCATCGCATGTACATCCAATAATCAGGAAAGTGTACTATCAGCACAGGGAATAATGCGGTGCCCGGTTTGATGATTCATCTTTCGTAGCATGGGATTAGTTACCCAAGCACTGGTCGTTTAAGCGCTTCCCTGTTGTAAACGGTCTTTAATCTTTGTTATAAAAAAGTCAATCATTGAAAAAATATACAAAAAAATCGCAACTTAAGATATAAATGGTATTCCGCTAGTAAAATTCGGTGGTAGGAGTTTAATTTAAAAATTTTACATAAATTAATATCATGAAATTATTTTTTGATCTAACACTGGAGATAAATTCGAATAATGTTAAATGAAATATCTAGTAAACAAATAATTTCAGCTCACAACACCCAGTAATGGGACTTGCGAGACACCCATAGTGACGTTCATGATTATTGCAACCAATTTTAAAAACTAAATAAACAATAATTATAGAAATGAATATAACAAATATATTTTGTTTTATTTTTGCTACTCATCCTTAAAACCTAGGAGTAAAGGGACTTTTGAAACACCTTTTATTAAAATGGTCCGTCCTTTCGATGTCCTCTTTCTACTTTCCTTCATTTTTCTTTTCCTTCTCCTATCCTCTTCTACCTCCCTCTCCACCCTCCCTGCACCTGCCCTTCTCATTTCCCTCTCTAATTCACCAATTTCTCTTTTCCTCTCTCACTGTCTCTCATAAATATTTTTTTATCCTCTTCCCTCAATTCCTATCCTTTCCCCCTTAATCTCCCATTCTCCTCCCTGCCTTCTGTCACCCCTCCTCTTCCTTCCTCCCTGATTGCCTTAATCACATTGTCATTGAACGGCTCGCCAATCTTCGGTGCCGTAATTGCGAAGAGTGGAAGGGGGGCGACGACGGGAGGCGTGGGAGGGAACGATGGGAAATAAGATAGCGTTTGTCATCGATTCTCTCTTCCGCTTTTCCCCCCAGAAACCAACCAATTACAACCTCATTCATTCGGAGAGCCAGCGTGATATAAAAGCTACGTCGGGGAGACAATTGAAAGTCGTATCCCGCCAATTTGGGAAGCCTTATTCCTCTCCCTCTGCGTCTCTCACTCCTTCCCTCTCTCCCTTGGTTAACTCAATATCTCCTCCCTCCATTGCGATTCTCTCTCCTCTCATTTCCATACACATTTTGTGGGTTATGGCAAGTTATCTTATTATTAGATGCTTTAACGCCATAGGTTCTGGAAAGGGTAATTCGATTACTTCAGGTCTCTTAGGCGAATCTGAAATAAATTCATCATCTGATTGTAACAAACATGAGCGTTTTATTTTTAGCATATGTCGTTATTTGTGATAATATATTTTTAATATCAATTTTTTCGCGTGAGCAACAGACATAATTCTTAGTATGGAAGTGATCTGTCCTTCATGGAGTATTTTACTCATCAACAACGCAGAATTGTGAGGCATTATTTTATATTCATGAGAAAATCATCGACTTCATCCTGCGGCTAAAATCAAACTGACAATCTTGTTTTTTCCAATAGCATTTTGTCTATTGTGAAGATGGTTCATAATTGTTTTATACGCTTAAATATTATGTGACTAGATTATTGGGACTACTTACCAACTATCGCTTTATTGTCAACTAATTTTGTATTTTTTCGTTGAAGGTTGAAATTTTCGTAGCGATCGAATAAAGACTATTGTAGCATACTGCATATCAATTCATTCAGCATATTCCTTTATATGGTTGTTTATGATCGAGAGGAACCATTTATACAACCATCGCGAAGACAATAGTCGTGAGCTAGAAATTTGGCGTATAAAGCATCAAATTGTCGCGGATATCACCGATATGAATTGTCCAGAAACAAGCCATTCGCCGAAATTATTGAATCACTCCTGTTGCGGAGTGTTTCCGACGAAGTAGCGTAAGGCACACGACCGTAAACACAAAACTTCTCTATCTGGCCCGAAAAATCTCTGCTACTCTTTCAGCGATGCTTACCCTTTCCTTCTCGTCTTCCTACCCTCACACCGTATGCCTCCCCATTCCCCTCCACTCCATTCTCCCAACCACCATTCCCTCCGCCCCATTCCCCCTCCACCCCATTCCCCTCCACCCCATTCCCCTCCACCCCATTCCCCTCCACCCCATTCCCTTCCATTCCATTCCCCTCCTCCCTGTTCCCCTCCACCCCATTCCCCTCCACCCCATTCCCCTCCACCCCATTCCCCTCCACCCCATTCTCCTCCACCCCATTCCCCTCCACCCCATTCTCCTCCGCCCCATTCTCCCAACCGCCTTTCCCTCCACCCCATTCCCCCTCTATCCCATTCACACCTCCTCTCATACCTCTTTGCAACGCTGGGCCAATCTATCGAGACAAATCCCTTTTTCCTCTGAGGCGGCTGCAAAACCTCCCATTTCCACCATCTCGCTCCCATTCTTCCCTCTTTCCTCAGTATCTCTCACATCGAATCAAGTGGAATAATGAAGTTATCAGGTGAAGGAGAGAAAGAGGGAGAAGGATGGAGAGAGAGAGAGAGAGGCAGGGCGACGGAGCGAAGGGTTTTTATTAGAAAAGGATCATCATGACGGCTCATTGGTTCCAATTATGAGTCAGACAACTAACTCCTTAAACAATTGACTGGCGCGCTTCAAAGTGGGAAGGAAGGGGAGAGGGAGGATGAGCTGATTGCGGTGTGCTGCTTTCATGTATTCGGATAAGTGAAATGTTTTCTATTTCGCGCGGTGTGATGCTTTATCAACATATATTCCTACCGTTTGAGTTAAGACACTCCATTTCTTCTTAACTCGATACGAGTGAGGGGTGGATAATTTTCACTTCAATTGTCTGAGTATAGTATGAATATAGTGAAAGTCTAAGCTTTGATCCATTATTTGTTCAAGGATCGAATTTCAATTTCTAAGGCTCTTAACAGAAAAATGGAAATTTTTTATTTTGAAATGATTTTTCACTTGTAATAATGTTTTAAATGATATTCTCTTTATAAAATCCTATGGCGGCAGTTCAGTTTTTTTAATTGAAAACTGAAGATAAATTAAAATTATATTAAATGAACCATCACTAAATAAATGAATACTTATGAAAATTAGTATAATTTCCGAAAGATCCAAAAAGCACACTTGGCAACGAATATCAGTCCACCATTGATCATAATCTGTCCAAAAGTACTTCTGCTTTGGCAGAAATTTTACCATTCTAGAATAGACTCTTAGAGCTTTAAATGGGAAAGAGAAGCTACTCGATAATAAACGGAGAAAAAGGGAAAATATGGAGACATAGTTAAGGATGTATGCCATGTTGTTTCTCAAATTCGACTCAATTGTGAGACGGCTACAATCCCCTTCAGCGTAATATCCCCATAATGGGTTTCCTTCTATATCTCTTCACTTGCCTCTGTCTATCGCTCTCGATTCTCTGCGGGATGCAGAACCCCCTGGCGAGCAGATCGCACACTTCCTCTCGCCGTAAATTCCCCTCGGGTACGTCGGCAGAGAGAGAGAGAGAGAGAGAGAGATTGGGCTATTCATGAACTCGTTTCCATAATTCAGCTGGAAATGGAGAAAATTTGTCGACGGGCCCTCTTAGGAGAATACCTAAGCCATATATACTCGGGCATTGGTTGTCATCCCGTTTGCTTTCGCGAAAGGTTACGATTCGCCCTAACGCGGTCTGCCAATTAACGAAATTACAAAGCAATTCAGCTGGAAACGCGTTCAATTCTGAAATTTTGACATGAAAGAAAAAATCTCATTCTTTTCCTGAAATTCGTCCCTAATTATGTAAATATAATCTATTTTTGTGTCCGTAATAATCCTGCTGCCTGTCCGCCAGTCGTCTGATTTGCGAGGATAAGGTAACAGTAAAATAATTTTTTGTAATATGACTCCTATTCATCCATCTTGTATGGTAAAATTTTTTTATAGATTAAACACGAGAAACTCCAGCATGGGTTAAATAATGAACATGAATTGATGCTTCCCAAAGTGAATGTAATATTCCTGTTGCATTTATTGCGCTGCCGGCTTGTTTTGCAATAATGAAATATGCACAGGAAAATATTAAATTGGTAGGTTCAATTAATTATTGAGATAACATAGCAATGTAATGGTAGAGTCGAGCAGATGCGAATTTCAGCGAATGTTCATTATGAAATTCTCCTTTTATGAAAAACAATCGGTGAATAACAGCTGAAGACGATTGCCTTGTAGCCAAAACGTCCGTGTTGTTTACGCAGCTGTTTTATGACAAAATAAGTTATCTTTACCCTGAATTGTATTCTAGCCATAAAGTTACCTTAGTAATAGAAATATTCTTTTTTTAAGTAATGATAGACTGCTAATAATGAGTGTATACTTCGTTCACTTATAAATTCTATAAAAATGAACGCGTAGCTCAGTTCATGACTGTCACCATATAAATTATTTATCTTTATGTCTTATATAAAAAAAGTGGAGCAAAATACATGGTATAATGATCATAGATTCGCAAAATTCACGACAAAGGTCAATATTTTTTGGTTGAAAGGTTCCTTTAACAAGTGGTTTAAGTTAATGCATTTTACACCAAAAGAGAAGGCCGTGCAGATCCAGAGAAAACTCGACCTTGCGGGAAATCTTGAACGTATAGCACCAAATTAAACTTGGACTTCCCTGGCCGTGGCGCCGAAGTGCGTAGATAAGGGCGATCTCTTTGTAGAGACTATAATTTTCAGCCAGAGACATCAATTATTTTCTTTTTAAAAAGTCTTTGGAATAACCATGCCCTCTCATGCACCTACATATATTGCTGTGAGGTTGACCTCTTTTTAACTTTTAGGATGCCTCAAGTAGCGTGCCATAGGTATCACAAAAATTATGTCTTAAGGCAACCCTCCCCAACTCTGGCAAAGCTATTTTCGGTGGGGATATCCTCCAAATCTATTTTATTTTCCACGAAAGTCAACGAAGGAGTGAGACAAAACGGCTCTGGAGAAATTCCAGAAAGAATCCCGAAAAAGACTCAAAAATAGTCGCTATTCGTGGGAAAATCACTTTCCTATTTCAAAAATTCGCGTTTATTCCAATCCCTCTCTCCACCCTTTCTCTCCTTATCTCTCATTCCTATCTCTCCGCTTTCTCTCCTCTTTTTCTTCCATATCTCTATCTTCTCTCATTTCTCTCTTGCCTCCCTATTTCTCTCGTCTCTCCTTTTCTCTCTCCTCTCTCCCTCCGCCATCCTCTAATAAAAAAGAACTCTTCGACGCTATAAAGGGGGTCATGAGGAGTGAGGCACATTGAGTAGGGGAGGAATTCTGGGATATTTGATGGAAATGGTGGCTGTGATGGGCCGTAAATTGAGTGGTGCTTTTTGAAAGTCTTTTCCACTGCGTAGGATGTATAAGATAATAAAGAACTCTTCCGTCAAACTTTCAAGAGCTCACTTTTCAAAGGATAGACCCTAGTCTCACTTAACGAGTTCCAAACAAGTTGTTATGACGATGTTTATGATATTTAGATCATGAACGAGCGAACATCATTTAGCATGGTAAAAGCGGCACGAATTAAATAGTATATATTCAATGTTAATTTTGTACAAACTTGTGTGAAGAGTGATTTTTACGCTACTTTGGGGTCAGTTATAATAATATCCAGTTTTTTCCTTAACATTTTGACGTTTGCTTAATTTAAATTCCATCGTTATTGCGCAGTGTTATTGAATTCGCCGTTGCTGTTGTCACGAAATCCCATTTCTGAAACAACTCTTGCTAAATTGAAATCCATATTGGTGGAAAGTATGATTAAATGAGTTTACAGTTGCAATTTGTATCATTGTTATAATCTGTTAGAACAATAGTGCAGATTTTACTTAATCAATAAAATATAAAATTCTTTATTCTTACAAAGGTGATTAAATAATTTATCTCTGTAAATAAAACAATCACCAAATTCTGTGAGATATTTACAATTATACATTCAAAAGGTAGCAATCTATCGTAATAAATAATTGGAGCATCTCCAAATAATTGAATATGAATCAATAAATGCGGGAGAAAAATCTATCGATAAATATTCAATTATCTACTCAGCAATAAAAAGAAGCTAGCTCTTGATTACTGACAAAACTATACATGACTACTATGTTGAAGATATCCTAGCAAAGAGGTGAAAAACCTGATGAACTCCTGTCAACTGCGACATGCGAAGGGATCTTATACGACACGCCAATGTGCACTTTGGCAGTGGTTATTTATACATGCGTCAATTCTGACCCTAGTATTTTATGTAATTCTAACTCTACACAAAAACTTTTATTACAACTGGCCTATCACATAATACCACTCCGCTAAAATGTCGACTCCTTATGATCAGAGATGATTTAAAATTCGAGCGAGTAATACTTTTCCGGAAACGCTCCTGAAATTTGAGCGGACTCGACAATTGTAAGCGATTAAAATATGCATATAAAAAAATCAACTCGTTCCAATTTTTTTTGTGATCGATAATGGATACAGAAAATTTCGAAACATCTTCATTTCGTTTTCACGTATTTTCTTCCTCCCTTTCGAATGATAACACATCCATTTACACCTCCATCCAACTATCTCCCCTCCCTCCGCCTTCCTCAAAATTCATCCATCCCTCTCTCTCTCCCTCTCTCTCGCAGATTTGATGGAGATCACTTGAGCAAAACTTGGGTCGCACCCGACCGCGCGTGAAACATTGGCTCCCTCGCCCCAGGGAAAAGCAATCTCGGAATGCAAAGTGAAACAGCTGAGGTTTGAATGCTTAATGCCGCTTTGCTTCCAAAACCGCATTCTCCGACTCCTCCTCAACCTCTCTCCCACCTCTCTTCGTTCTTGACAACTATCTCTCCCTCCCTCTCCACTCACACACACCTCTGCTCTCTCTCTCTCGCCCACCTCAAAATGACGACGCCTTTATGGAGGGTGAACGAGAGATGGAAAAAGGCAGAAATTCCCGTACCAATTTTGGCTCCTTTTGGCCTCCCATTATTCTCCTCCCTCCTTTCCTCTCCTCCTCCCGTTTCGTCGCGATTCACTCGTGTAACAACCGCGGGAATAAAGAGAATCTGAATTTCAACACGACTAAAGAGGAAGGGGAGAGGGCAGGAACAAATGGAAGGAACATTTTGCGAATTTTCACGTGCCGATGTTTTTGTATTCCGTGCGTGGACATAAACTTTTGCGACTCTATGCGTGTACGTTGATATTCTCTATCATTACGTGACATTTTATATTTGTAGACTAGATTTATTTTGCGCGTAATCCGGTGAAAATGTTCCAAATTTAATCTCTCTAGGAAAAAACTTTCTTTATTTTAACTATTTCTTTATTTTTAACTTGCTCGTAAACATAATTTATTGGCCTTTCACAATGAGCGCAACAACGATACCTAACAAAAACTGATATATACGACCATGACTTCAGCAGGATTCAAACTAAAAGCACTAGTTTTATAGCTAGACATTCTAACTACCCCTTTACCAAACCTGTCTCTCTTAAAGGACGTTTGGGTTCTTATAAATTGAGCATATCAGTAGTCACAAATATGAAAGTCTAAGGCGAGATTCGAACCCGTTGCCCTAATATTGGTAGGCATAAACTCCACACGCCCTTTTACCAAGGCCAATGAAATTTAATCTGGTGTTTTCATTTTTCGATTGATTCTAGAACTTTTCTATTATTATGTGTCATGATAGCGAATGAACGGAGATGAAATTTGGGCAAGATGAAGCTCCTCTCCTGAAAAATCTTTGGCGAGAGTTATGTCCGAGATATGGTAATCATGAAGCCATTAGCACACACTCCGGTCTTTAATTTCTCCTCGGTTACTGTAAAAAAATATAAATGTGACGCTCCTTTTTACGACCTGCTGATTCCTTCTTGTCTACACGCAATGTGTATTTAGAGGTAGTGCAATGAATAGCTGGTCAGTTTCAAAAATTTAGGAAGAAAGGAATTACTTTCATTCTCCAGATTCAAACTACATCATGAGTGGCGCTCTAGTCGTCCACTAGGAAAGTGTTCCTTTTTTTCACGGTCCGTCGCGTAGCAAATATAAAGCCACACGCCCCGTGGGCCAGTTATCCTTTTCTCTTAGCTGACCACTCAATACAAGTAAGGGCAGCCATTCCCCTTGCTCTCTCTTATCCACTTATATACTCTCCCTTCCTCCATCTCCTATCCCTCCCTCCCTCCCTATATCTCTCTCACTCTCTCTCCCTTGCAGCTCTCAGTAAACAAAGAGCACAAAAGATGGAGTTGGTGGTGAGAGGGAGAGAGTGAAAGAGTCAAGGGTCGGGAAGAGGGGGAGAGAGGGAGGCGAAATCAGGCGTTTTGAGTGTCCACGAGAGTCTGGGCATAATGTAAGGTTAAGTGGGGGAGGGTTGGTCACGCTGGATCGAGGAGGAGGGGGTTTTCTTTTCCTTTCCTCTTCCATCTATTTGTCTCTCCCTTCCGTTTTCTATTGTCTTTTGTTTTTCGAACGCCGGCTATGCGAGTGATACCGGTGACTTGAACGCTCTTCTCTTTTCCACTCGTTCTCCTTTTCTCATTTACTCTCTGTTTCTTTCTTGTTTGCTGTCTCTCGGTTTCTCTCTAGGGATTCGTTTCATTACTCACATTTCAACTCGTCTCCAAGTGGATTGATTTTTTGATTCCCCCGGGGTTTGTATTTTTGTCTGAGAATCTCCTATTCTCATGCGTGTGGAGTGAGGAGCATAAATGGCGAGTCCAAATTTTTCCTTAAGAACTCCACTCTACTCCGGTATTTTACCTTGTGGCATTTAAATTACGACAATAAAGCAACATTGGAGTTCGTCAGATAACTCTTCTCCGTCGCTATTTATTACATATCGTACCGCAATTGCATTTCCGGAGTTGAGATATTTTTGTAAAAATAAGTGATACGCTTGTAAAAATGTTTTTTCCTATATACGAGTTTTAAAAATAATCGGCATCAATCAACCAGAAAATTTGATATATACAGAAACTTACATTGTCATATCTGTTGGCCACGCCATCAATATTTATTGTGAGATGGACAAATGGATTTCATCAAGGATTTGAAAGATTTTTCTAAGGGTTTTGATTGATACATTGCTAAATTAGACCACATAACGGTTCTTGTAAAAATAAATAGCAAAATAACCAATTTTATACAAAATGCACTCCATAAACTTTTCATTGCTAGAAAATGGCTGAATTAAATTTAGTTCATTGATGGTACAAAGGATACGGCGATACAATTTTCGCCTAATTTTCAAGGATCAATGCGAAATTATCATTATTATTATTATCATTATTCGCAGTGCACTCCTTTCAGGCGGAGGCATGTAAACGAACTTTTCCGGATAAATTTTACGGCGTATTATATCCCATGTTCCATCTATCCTCTTAAGCTCAAAACTCAAGTGGAACGGAGTTCCGAAATGAGAAATGAGCAGCGCTTCCCAATTATCGCTGCTAAAAACTTTATTTTCATTTTTTCCCTTCAAAGGTAAAAATTCCACTCTCAGCTCGAGGTGAAAAATTAAACAAAAGAAAGGATGTTGCCGAAGCAATAAAAAAGAAAAAAAAGATTTAGCGAGACCGTTCGTTCTCGGGCCCCGAATAAAAATAAGTTTCGCGGGAATTTTACTCTCGTGGAGATAAAAATAACAGATTCGAAATGAAAAAGAGAATTGGAGTTAGCTTTGCCATCCAAAACTCACCCACCTTAACCCTCTCGGCATCAGTTTTTCCAGTCGGTTAGCCTTTGTTCGGCGGATTCTCGTTTTCCCGATGGAAACTTGAAAGTTCTTTCCTCATTCAAGATTCACAATCGAACAATTGCCTCTCTTGAGTCGATCAGGAAACTGAACTCAATGTGCCTCAATGTGTACGTATATATACATATACACGTACACAGTGCCGTAACTAGGGTATGGCGAAGGTGGCATATACCATAGGCGCCCCTCACAAAAGGCGCCAATCGTTCCGGCAAAATTGTCAAAAGTTTATTTTCCATAAATAAGTATTAATTTAATTCTCAAATTTCAAAGTTATATTTAATTAAAACGCTATATTTCTTAATTAGAATGCAGCAAAAATAATATTCCACATAACCAAGGTATTTTCTAAAATGTTCCCATAGGCGCCATATCTCGCGAGTGCGCCTCTAAACGTACACATATATACATACATACAAACACAAAAATTCCCATCCTATTCTCCTTCTTCAAATCTCCCCTTTTCCTTATCTATTTCGGTCTCTGTCTTCGCCCGCTTTGTTCTCACGAACTCCCTCTTCAACTCTTCGAACACTTGCAGTTGCCATGAATCATTTGCCTTTGTTTCTTTGTTTCCTGTTGAAAAATACGAAGATACTCGCGTAATTGAATTTGAAGGAGTCTTGTTTCAAAAACACGAAATTTAGAAAGTTAGCTATGGTATGATGGTTTTAAATTTAAAAACCGCTTGGAAAACTTTCTGAATATTAAAATTATTCATAAGATAATCTGAGATAATGCAGTACGTGAAAACACTTATTTTTTAAATATTAATAAATATGGTTTATACCCCACTATATGTGAAGATTTAATCGGAATTCGGTCAGAATATATCATATATTTGCATGAGATTGTATTGCAGAAAAATGTCTATAATAAGATAATTCTTGCACGTTCAACATGTTTACAGTGGGTTCAAAGTTCTCTTTGATGAATGAGTTATCACTGACTTAACTCAAGAAAGAATTGTTGAGGTCGTCTTATAGCTGAAAAAAGTCACGAACAAGTTTGTAGTGGCTATTGGAGATACCCGAGACAGGCATTTTCTATGTGCTTGTTCTTGAACTGATGTGACTGGTTTTCCTTTAGAAATGTAATTTAGATAAATGTAATTGGTAATATGAAATGCACAAACCTTATTTAGAATGGTTAAATAATCACATCAAATAGCATACTATGCCGATTTTGTTTTAAAGTTAAGAGTAAGCTGATTCTGTTAATTTATAAATAGGCATCGCATTTAATTGTATTTTCATAAGCGTTCCTATTTAATCCTATTTGTTTAACACATAAATAACATAATATAGAACTATTTTCACAATAAGAATCTATTTGCGGTACATATTTCGTCATATTTAGTTTATATAGTAGCATAAAAATGGAGAATATTTAAGGTGATAGTCGACGAAACTCAAAATTTTCATATAGTTCGAGTTCCCCTTACGCCATAAAATGGTAACATCGTAAAATTCGTACAAATAAATCAGCAACAACCTCTATTTTTATTAAAAACTATGTGGTGATCACTGAGTTGGAACAGGTATTATCATTTATAGTCATTTTATATCGCCCGGCTGTGGAATGTATAATTTTAGAGAGAGATTATTAGCGTTTGACTTGAAAATTCGCTTCGATTGTTTGACGCTTTCTTCTTCCAAGATATCGCCGCCTCTAAGATTCACACGGTCTCTCTCGGGTTTAGTTCCCTCGTCTTTCTTTCGCGAATGCGGAAGCAAGAGCCCATGGGGTTCCTTTTTTCATTTTCTCCTGTCTCTTATCGCAACGAGAGAAGTTCAGCAATTTTTCAAAGTACTAGCAAAAATCACGGATTGCTAATTCACGCACAGTTAAAAATGAGATGAAAAATCCCGCTCCCTCATTTCCCCCTGCTTTCACATAAAAAAACGAACGAATTCCTTCATTTCAGAAACTCAGAATGGTTTTGCTCCCTGGCTCACTCTTGAATTTAATTTTCCAGTCCTACTTAGTGGCGTATCCATCTTCCAAATGATTCTCTCGGTTTTAAATAACAAACGAACGCGAAAAAATGAACTCTCCGAAAATAATTTATCTCCATCCTCCCTCTTCTCTTATACTCTCTTTTTCATAATCTCTTTCTGTTCATATCGTTTCGTTACATCGTCCAGAGAAGGGCAAAGGGTCGGGATGATTTCCTGAATGCAGCGGAAACGTACAAGTGAACTTTGGACGAGAACCCTTCCGATGGAATAATTATTCCGCAGGAAGGGAGAGAGTGAAGAGTCAAAAAAAAATGAAGGTAGGTAACCGGAGGAATGAAAAAAAAACAACCTCGCGTAACGTAGGATCATCTTTTCGTTTTTTATCCCTCACTCTCCCACTCATCTCCGATTCAAATTTTTAAATATATCTACCCCCTCCTGATCCAGAACGCAAATATACATATAAATTCATAGTACTATATGTGCATAGAATGGGTGGTAAATCAAAGAGAATTTTCTCCAATCCCCGCAGATGGCGGGCGGTTCGGCTGAGCGAGTGCGGCAACGGTTCGAGAAGTTGCCACTCGATTTATTTTTAAAAGTCACTCCGCTTTGTACGCTGCTTTCCCCTGATTAATTGGAGTGGGCGACCACTTTTTTCAACTCGAATACGCATTTTTTCGTTTAAAAAATATCGCGAACTGTAGCGCTTTCTCTCTCTCTCTCTTTCCCTCTCTCTCCAGATATAGGACTTTAAAATAACTTTTTTTCGTGTTGAATCGGCCGAGAATATGTATGTCGTAATTTACCCAGAAAAAATAATAAGTATAGAATAATGATTATCCCTCGATCTCACAGTGTCACGATTAAATATGATCTCTGAATATTAAACTTACGTGAATTAGTAGTGTGGTTTAGTGGGCGTTTAAGCTTCCGTTTCAAATCACTTGGATCGTTACTTCAATTAACAGACATCTTCTCGAGATAGTAGACACCTCAAATTGAAAAGAATTTAAGAAGAAAATAAAAATTGGAATTAGAAATAATATAACAAGATAAAAGATTGGTGCGAAGGCTTTCGCGGCGTTCTGCTGTAGCCTGCATGGCTTTTTGTTTCACCGCGCTGTTCGGCTTTTTAGACGACGTTTCGCCGGCGTTGCAGTCGGCGTCCTAAGGTCAGATGAGTTGGTGTTGCCCCCAAGCCCTAGCCGTGGTGATAACAGTCTGAAGGACCAATCGTTTTCCGTCTCCGTGAGTCTGTCCCACTTTTCCGCCAGCAAAAGTAGTGCGATGTAGGGTACTTATGAGTAATCGTAATGCTAGTAACAGATTTGCCTGATAGCGGAAAAAACAGTTGGTTTAATGGCTGTTACAATAAAAACTAGGATAAATATAATAAACATAGAAGATAAATACAAGAGAAAAGGGTGGATTATTTACACGGGTTTAGTTGATTTTGATTTTTCTTTTTTTGGTTTATTTTGTTATATATTTATACAAGTTGGTACAGACTCGGGAGTGTGTGGTATTTATATTGTCTCTGCCCAATCTTGGAAATGTCCCGACCAATCAGAGCTCTCCAAGAGACAGACAATTCGTCTACAACAGCCGAACAACTCGGTGAAACCGAAAACCATGCAGCCTATGATAAACTATAAATTTCACAGAAGTAAGGTTAAATCGAATTTCATCAAAATCAAGGCGATAAAAGATTAAAAAGTCAGTTTCGGCGAAATTTTCATATTTTAATTCGTGCGATTGCATAAAAAAGAAACAAAAAATAAAACAAGGGTAAAATGAATATTTATAACATTTTTCACAGTCTACATCGTCATTCTGAGCACAAATGGGTATAATAATCCTCCATTATTAATCGAATGGACACGTCTCTTTTATTTTTCCCGAAGAATCGTTTTTTGGAAAATGTTAATCATTCCGGTGATTTTGCACAGTGTACACCTTAAAAAGAAAAAAATCACCGCCACTCCGAAGCTCACTACGCGGCCTTCTAAGAATTAACAACAGAAGGCATTCAGAAACCATTGCCGCAGTTTTTCAATTCTCTCTTCCTGGTCCTTCGGACTCGCGCGGTCAGCGAGGGAACGGGGAGAGAAGATATTAAAAAAATATAAAACCAGATTTCTTTATTCTTCGCCCTCTTCTTCCCTCCATCTCAGGAGAAAAAAAACTCCGGGTTCCGTAGAGGTCGGGAAAAAGCAAACCTCGACGTCTCTTTCTCCCTACCCATCATTAAAATGAGCGCCGGCCACCAAGTTGTTTCCGTCTATTGATTCGCTCTTGTGTGGCGAGGAGAGATATATAGAGAGGGAAGGAGAAAAAGGGGGTGCAGAAGAGAGAGAAAAAGAAGACGCCATTTTTCGGCTCCAAATACGAAAAAACACGTTTCATTTATTTTTTATCATTCCGGACGAGTGGGGATGGATCTAAGTGGATAATAAAACCGACCAACCCAGCCCGTATACAACTCCGGTTGGACATGCCTTTCCAACGCGTTCAATTGAGCATTCAAAGTGCATCTCTCTTCCCCCTTTCTCTCTCTCTCTCTCTCCACCCCCTCTACCTTGCTCGTTCGCTTCTGTGGACGCTTTTGTTTTTTTTTTTTAATTCCTTCTCCCCGCCACTCGAGATGAGGTCGCGCTTTATCCGAGCATGAATCCATCTCGCTCGTCCGTTCGAACCTCGCTAAATAAGGCTTCGAGTGGGGCGTTTCCTAAGTGCCACGCCGAAAGGAGATCGGCGGATGATGAACGGGATGGGAATATGAAAAAAAACAACTAGGAAAGGAAGATTCCGCGCGCACATTCAAAAAATGAACAAAAAATAAGCAGCCGCGGTGTTGAAAAAAATAAAGACACGAGATAACGTTTCGTTATCCGGTCGACGCGGGATTACTCCGTTTCGAGGTTCGGTAACGGAAAAAGGAGTGGGAGGAGTGAAAGAAAACTGGTTCGGATTTTTTTTGCAATCCTCTCGATTGAGGATGCGAACGGGGAGAAAATCGCGATGCGATGAAAGGAATGTTCAAGCGGACTGGAGTGAGGTGGAACAGATCGGGCTCGACAGAATGGAGTCGGGTTTCCGAGCGAAAGATTCGATTGAAAAGCCTCCCCCACAAAGGGATCCTTCCGCACTATTACAGGCGATGAACCTAAATAAGAATAAAATTTCTCCATATAAACCATCTCAGGGAATTAATTTCCACGGAATCTTTTATTCGTTTTGAAGACAAAAGTACATTTCAAAGGAGAATAGGAAAATTGATTATTTTAACTGTAATAGGCAATCAAATGTTTATATAATTTTGGAAGATTTTATTTTGAATAGAATCATTTTAACTTATATACCATCCCAAATCTAAAAATAATGTTTCCCCTTAAGATAATTACCATTACCATATTTATTTCGTGTGTAACAGCTAATACTGAAATATGGTAAGAGGAAATCTTAACTTCTCCGTCGTTTGTTCGTTATTCATTTTCCAATATAATATATTCCGAACTCTAATGA
The DNA here is from genome assembly GCA_028673005.1 of Tanypteryx hageni. Classification (NCBI taxonomy): domain Eukaryota; kingdom Metazoa; phylum Arthropoda; class Insecta; order Odonata; family Petaluridae; genus Tanypteryx; species Tanypteryx hageni. Next base: position 100,982,258 of record CM054116.1, read on the forward strand.
AAGTAGAGGGGATAGGTAATGCTTAAAAGGTCGATCAATTATATATGACTTTTTCAAACTATTCTATATGTTTGATCAAGAGATTTAATGAATTTAGTTTTGAAATCCTTTCTTTTTATTGCATTGAAAAGTACTTTGTCTCGGAAACTTGATTCGGGGTAGATCTACAAACATGCTAAAAGATTTGAATCCCCGTTTTACAAAAACATGTTAAACATTGGTCAAAACATCACTTGTTACTGAAAAAACCGGCTTATTTATAAAAAAACCTCTTTTATGATCAATTTAACTTAGTTTATTCATGTTAAATGACCCCGAATAACATTACCCCTGGGCAATAAAAATTCACCACCCGCCATTGATTTTATTCCTTGGTTCTGAAAGTAAAAATATGAACTAAATGTTAGATTCCATCGCAAGCCATGAATAGCATTCTGCCACTCATAAATTTTTTATTTCATTCATCCATTTTATAATAGGAAATTATCTTTTGAATACAGCCAAAATCCTTCTCAGCCCATTCTTCAGTTCTTCAGTTATCTACCATTTTCATCAAAGCGCTAAAGATAAATATTAAACCAAATAAAATCCTCAACAGGCTCCTTGCAACTTATCTCCGCTTTCGATATCAAACCCCATTAAAATTCTACGTTGTTAAATCAGATCGATTTAAGTACTTTGCATCAAGATGAAACGTAACTAGAATCGTCTAAATAAATGAACTTAATTATAAATTGAAAAATATATTTAACCAATAATTCACTTAAGAGACCCTTATTTACTGAAAATATATCCTCTGCATAAGGCGCCTGGCTGCTTTCAGAGTAATAACGTAAATTGAATTGTACTTAATTTAACATATAGAAATTTTCTGTAGACCGGTAACCAGTCGACTGCAATTTCCTTCGTGTGTGAAAATACATATACAAAATTAGTAAAACGTGTTCTATATCATGAGATATTGGAGTTCCTTTTTCGAGGGCGGATCAAATGCCATTTTGAGACCAACGATCTCATTTAATATACCAAGTTTAGACGCCAGATTCAGAAAAGTTTTTATTAGAAATAACAGGAAGACGACGATTCGTAGCACAACTGCCGCCTCCAACGAGCTGGTTTCACTTTCCTCATCCCAAGGTGACGTTGCTTATCGCACCTCTCATGTATTTATTTATATTGCAAAAATCCAACATAGTACCGATTTTTCTCAACTTTTAACTGGCAAAAACTAATCATTTTTATAACCACAAACAAGAATAACTACATATAAAACCTTGTAATATCGTCTCGTTATTATTTATTAATTAATTGTCCTCAAATGTTAGTTATAAATTGAAATTGCCATGGTGTCAATGTAAGTATTGTTTGACATTATGGAGGATAAAAAAGAAATATTTCATCTTTCAGTTTGTCATTTGAAAATAGGGGAACATAAGGAAAGTTGTGTATGTAAATGAATATAAAATAATAGGTTGAGTAAGATACAGAAATAGCCTGTCGGCCAAAAAGTACTTGGTCAACGAGAAAAACATTGGCAATATTATAAGAAAGGTAAAGCCACAGAAACGCCCTCACAAAGAGATCAGAGATTAATTGATATGGAAATCATAATTAATTTAAAGATATATTTTTAATTAGAAATTTGAACTATGCGATTTTGGTTATTTATTCATATGAAAATTATGTATACCAAATTTGGTTCAAATCCATGCAGTCAGTTCTGTAGAAATACGTATAAAAATATTATTTTATCTTTTTTGTGTTAGCCCTGCTCTTTAGCTCCGCTTTTAAACATCTTGATTTCATTATGGTATGTTGTACAAATCTTATATACAATATCTGGTTGACATCCGTTTAGCCAATTCCTTCCAAATCCATAGTTACTGAAAGAGTTTAAATTGTAATTGTGACACCCCTGTTTGGTTGATTCGGTTTTAATATGCTGATGTGGCTTTTTATATATGTGTACATTATAAATATTAAATTTGGTAAAAATTGATCTGCATTGATTGACAGTTCAACATAAATACTGTAAAAAATGTAATTATTTCTAATACTGTGACTGCCTTGCTTTCTATATCTATACTAAACATCTTGATTTTGTTTTTTTATGTTGGACACCTACATAGAAAATTTTGTTGACATCGGGTCGGCCAATTCCTTCTAAATTCATAATTACCGAAAAAATTATTTTGCAATTGTGGCGCCCCTCCTGGGTCGATCCGGTCCAAATGTGTCATTATTTGGCCTTAAGGACCATATTTATGATATTCTGTTTAATGCGCTGAGAAATTAATTCTATAAGCTCATTCTGTTTGTTTTTCCCCAAATAATGGGCTCGCAGTTTATTATTTCCGACATACTCTTCTGTTTTTGAATTCTCCTCAAGTGTTCTCCCATATCACCGTCAAATTTTGCTACCATTTCAATTAACTTTAAAAAATTCCCATTGTTTGGATCATATAATTCATCAGAATCTCCTCGAAATGCTAAACATTGCTTGGCTAGATATTTCGCTATTTCCACAATTCATTTCAGAACTTTATACCAATATTGTTTTTCGCTTTCCGAAAGACGCTGCTGAACGGAATCGATTGTCTTGTGATTTTTAGTTCTTTTGAGAATTTCTACCCAGTCATCGTACTTCAACAAATGTGTTCTACTTGTTTCGTGTTGTTTCAGAACTCTGGATATATATTTCCAATTTGAAAATCCTGTTTCCCCAGATAGACTACTGTCAGAATTTCTAAATAGTTTGCAGCGAAAGCAATAAACTGAATTTCGTATTTCTGAGTACACTAACCAATCTCTATGCATTTTCTCACCATTTGGCAACAACCTTTTGTAATTTTTAATAGTAAAAGATCTTCCTTCGGTATTTTTTGGAAAACTAAAATTTTGAAGTTGAACTGGCCCATTGCGACTATATAGCCAAAAACACTACTTGAAATTACACTAGGCCATGAACCAAGATCACCAAGTTTAATTCTTCTCTTAATTTTTCATGTAACTGTTCATTCTGAATGGTACTGTCACTGTTTTGGGTTTTTGTGGGACAACCTTCATCACACGATACTGTTACTACTGTCATTTCTTCCTTACTTGTGCCCGCATCCTCATCATAAACTTGTTGCTGGCAGAAATAATCGCCATCTATTCATTAGTTGACTCCCAGTCACTGTTGAAACAGGTTTTGCCCCTGACGATGCCCACCTTGTGGGCGAAATGCATTGGGTGTTGTAACCCTCTAATTGTTTGGCTAAAAGAGTACTTTACCTTTATCAATCTTAGCCAAAGTTATTGAGCTACTAACGATATATCTATGTATGTATAAAATACTTCGTCCGTCCACCGCAATTACTTCGAAGAATTACCTCCTCTGCTATTTTACGCTTCCGGTATTGAGCACCTGAGAGGCGTTTCTTTTTCCGATCAGCCATTTTTAATGGGTCAATTTTCTGCCTTTAAAAGAAGTTATATGCGAACTTTAATTATTTATAATTTGAAAATGATAACGCCCCGATGGGGCGAAATTTGAAGTTGATAGATTCGAAAAAAATTAAAACCTCAATGAATAATTATGAAGAAGAATTAGGAATAATATTTTAAAATGGTTAATATAACAGTACAATACCTAATGTATATGGATATTATAATATATTCTTTCACATATTTACATTAAAATAAAGCGATCAAGTTGAAAGTATTTAAAAAATTAATGGTTTGAAATGGATACATAAATAATGGAAGATGTAAAAGGTACCGAAAAATTATTTAAATAGAAAAAGTTATAAATTAGAGAGAAAAAGTGTAGATTAGAAAAATATTAATGGATTTATTTATATTACAAGGGTTTAACTAATAATGATAGCTTGAATAAGATTTTTATTTTTGCAGATAAATTTATGTAACTTGAGAATAAAAAAGATTCTTGCTATAAAAGTTTATTGAAATTGTTGCGATTCAATAAATTCTTTTATATTATTACTACCATTGTTTTTTAATCACATTGTATACTCTATATTTTTGCCAAATAAATTTTTAATTTGGAGATTCAGCATAGAACTCTTGGATTAAACGGAATTTTTAAGTATTATAAATAATTAAAAATTTTCGAGGCGGATCTTGAAGTTGATCAATTTCCGGAGCGAATTTTGATGTTGATTCCAAAATTCATTATTGTACGAACTTCCATTAAACAACAATATTTGGAAGGAAACCGCATATTTTAATTTACAGTGGATTCGTATTCACCCATTGGATCAAAACTGAATAAGAGAGACAAACAGAGAAAAGAAAATATAATCTTATTTTTCCAGTGAAAAAAATAAAATTTCGTTTAAGTTAATGTTGCTATGAACATATTTAGCACTCAGTAAATAAAATATATCAAACAATCAAATTTCGTACTATTACAGAAGAAAGGTAAATACATCGCGCCTCAAAAAACAGGCCGGAATATGTAAATCTAATTTTAAAATGAAGTTATAAAAATGAAAAGTTTTTAAATGTATAAAAATAAAACTAATTGTTTAATTTAATAGAATATGAAATGTAGGCACTATTTCTCAAAATAAAATCTTCGCTAATGTTCAAATGTGAAATGCAATTTAGATATTTTTACGAATTGAATTAAATCGGGTGCAACAGTGCAATCCAACAATTCGAATAGCAGTGGTGGCATTACGTTAAAATGAGATGAAACGCAAAACTAATATAGACGTCAGATTCAAGCCATTCCGATTTGGAGACGCTTAGATTTAGAGACGCTAGGAATAAGACACTCGATTGAAATTTCTGTAGAAAATATGCGACCCACGTTTGTCAATTCTATCATTTAAATAAAGTTAAAAAGAAACGATTCATTCATCGAGAATTCTTAAGTTATGATCAAAGACACAGCAACTAATAGTAATATTCATATAAGACAAAGTGAAATTCACTATTTTGATATCAATGATTGACCTGAAAATTTGAAATTTTCTCACTTATTAAATTAAACCTAAGTTTGTGAAAATCTTAACAGAAAAAAGAACTTGCCATCTTGAGTAGGGGGGAAGGGATTTATCGAATTTATCGTACAATAATGGAAAGATACTAAATAAAAGTAATGATTATTATCTGAGGGCTAGATAAACGAATAACATCCAACAAGAAAAGGATAATATGTTTATAATTTTAATCGTACTTAATTCGAAGAATTAAGAAATATAAATATTATTAAGCCCGACTATAACTTAACTATAAGAATTCACTTTCGATATAAGAATTAAACTCACATCTTCCACCTTTGTTTAGGAAACACATAAAGAAATGCAAAGAAAAGGGTTTAATTTAGTAAGGATAGCACGGAGAAGAATTCATGGGAGTTGCTCTGTAACTGAAAGCAGGGATATTTATAGTCAGTCAGGACTTTCCAGTCATAAACGCCGGTAGTGTTTCCTCACAACAAAGGGTTTAGCGAAGTATGGGGTGGGAAGTTTATCCGACAAAACGATGTCTAAATATTAAGGTTAGTGTATTTTTCCAACTTTTGAGATTTTTACATTGAATGACTGAATTTGACTTGCAAGTAATTATAGGAATCATCCGTAACGTTAGGGGTCATTATGGCACGGCGAAAATGCCGACATCGGATAACATTAATAAGAATAATTATTCCGAGAAATGTCACAATACATTGCGAAATAATTGAAGTAAATCTCTCGAAATAAATCAGATTACTAAAATAATAGTTCAATATGAATATAAACAGTAACAATTCATTAAATTCAAACTAACCTCTCCTTTGGAAGACGATGCGCTGAGTAAAGATGTACCACGTAGTGATGAGAGAAGATCTGGATTGTTAGGATATCCTTCTACCAAAATTAAAATAGTTTTCTAAAACAAAACCCCAAAAGCGAAACCGAAGCAAGTAAAACCAAATGATTAAAATACTAACCAGTTCTATTAGTTTTTACGCAAAATGCACATTGTCACTGAAAAAATGCAATATGACTCTTTCACTCTCTTTGCGATGTTACCTCTTCCACAAACGAAGAAAATCTGACGGTCTACAAGTAATATCTTTTTCAAGAGATTTTAAGAGGTAAAGGAGAGAGGGTGAAGAGACCCATGTGTGAAACATGTGTCAGAAGGTTTTCTTGAGATTTTTAGTATAGAAAGAAGCCGTCAAACACCTGGTGGTCCCTGTCCTCCAATTATTACTTTCCTTTAAAAACATCCGATAGAGTGCTATAAAACATTTTCTCTACTCTCGTGCAGATCGCGCCATTTCAGGGAGGCCTCATGTCCTTTTAAGTCACATATGTCGATGGGACCGATGTGAAAAATTTCCCCCCACTTTCTTGGAAACATCCCTTCTTCCCTTCACCCTCGGAGACAAAGGAGACGGCAAGCTTGTAAAAACTATCTCGAGGATCCGACCCACACAATTGACATCCCTGCATTTTGATGTCGAAGACTATGGAATTGTAAAAGGGAACACAGAGGGCGCTGCCTTTGTTTCCCGTTATACTTCCCTCAATTTTTCCAAATGTGGCTCCTTGAGCTGGGTGGCCGCTCTTGCTGCAAGACCGAACTTGCTGAGGAAGGAGTCATTATGTGACCACAAACGAAATGAAGCCGCCCCCTTGGGAGTGCGCCCTGAGGCGACTGCCTCACTTGCTTACCGTCTGAAGCCGGCGCTGGCCGTAAGGCGTGTGCGCTCTTTGCGATATCTATTGCTATATTTGGTAATCCTCATTTCCGACCTAAATAATTGTGTTAGCTCGTAGTGTAGTATAATTGTGTTTACTGTTTATGACTATTAAATCGTTAGCTCCTATTTTGAATGGCGCAAGCTAAGATGAAATGCCGGCAATACTCAGTTGAGTAATTGAAACTTGGGTTCTTCGCTTCCTGCTTAAGAAAAATGCGAATCAGATGAATAATGGACTAATTGTTTCTTATAAAGTAACACAAATTATTGCGAAATGTGGTAAGCCGCACAATATCGGAGAAACATTGATATTACCAGCTGTAAAGGAAGTTGTTAGTACGATGTTGGAACGAATTGCAACTGCCGTCATTTCATTAACCCCATTAACAGCTCTGTTTGTAGAAGGATTGATGCGATTGCAAATGACATTGAAAATCAACTACACAAAGACCTAAAAACAAATGAATTTCGTTAAAGCTGGATGAAAGTACATTGCGCGATCATGAAGCTTGGCTATTTGCATATTTGCGTTTTTTTTATTGAAGCATTTGTAGAAGAATTGCTATTTTCCAAATTTCTGGCAACGGACACCAAAGGTTTTTCAATATTTCAAGTTGCCGAGCAATATTTTACAGAGAAATAAATTCCTTTTGCTAATGTTATTTCATGCGCAACTGATGGAGCGTCATCTATGATTGACCGTCAGCGGTTTTATAGGCCATTTGAAAAATTCAGCACCCGGGCGTTTTTGCCATTCATTGTGTTGTCCATAGGCAGAATTTAGCATTTGAAGCAGCATCTTCTTGTTGGTCCTTCAACTGGGAGGTGATACCCAACGTTCAGCATCATTTTAGCTGCTGTTGACGGTCTGCCCCTGGAAGCTGAAGCAGGTCAGCGGACAACTGTTTACCCTGTACTACTCGATATTCACCGAGCAGCTGCAGATCTTTTTGATGGTCATGGTGAGAGGAGCCCTGGGGGTCCTCTCCACGTTGGCAACGAACCGGCTGATGGGGATTCTCTTCCCATCCTCCTCTGCAGTCATTTGGCGGACTCCTCGTACTATGAAGCCTATGGCAGTCAGGTATCCCGCAACGTCCTCCGGGGTATAGCATTTTCCGATATTCTTCAGGAGTAGGCGTATACCCTGGAATGCAGTTCCACCAAGCTGGACCATGCTGCCTTAGTTGTTGGTTATGTGAGAAACTTAAATAATCAAGAGTACTGGTTAATTAAAAATTCATCTGGAACTAAGTGGGGACTTGGTTGATAACAGGAATGATCATTGCGATGTGGCAACTGTAGCATCCTATCTGCAGTTAAGATTAGTACAATTCAAATATTAGTTTAACAGGAGTGAAATTGTATTCTAACACTATGTGTGAGTTTTTATCTTTACAGCTGAGTGAATGTGAAAGAAAATTCAAGAGAAATTTTTGAAAAAATTTCCGTTTCGTTGATGTTTGCTGTACGTCACATTAAATTTATAAATGAAGCCAAAATATACATAAAAAGCTTACATATAATGCAATTATTAAGTGAAGATCTGCTGCTATTTCTTAGGAGTTGCTCTCCTGATATGGGTCATCCTTCAACATATCTTTAATAAATTTTGAAAGTAATTAGTGTCATTAGAAAAAAAAATATATGTTATATATTTTAAAGTGTTAAACCATAGTGTCAGGTAGATAAAGCAGAATCATGAAATTTTATATTTTAAATACCTTGCTTTATTGTCCTAGATAATAGAAGATACATTTTCCTTGAAACCAATAATTTGGATGAATCCTATTCTTTGACAGGACAAATTTTTGAATTGCAGTTCTGGGGTGAAATAAACCTTCGCTTTTATTCTTTGATGCTGTCATTTTTTTCTTGATTCAGTCACAAAATAGTGATTCCCATTCTGCCAAGTAAAATCTCAAAGATTTTTTCGATGGTTATTTCTGCGAAGTGCACGATACAAGATTTCACATGGGATTATACTAAAAAGTAAGGAAGGAGCTGTTTCAGTAGACGGTAAAAAGCTGTTTTTTTATTTAGACAGACAGAAAGACAACTCGAAAATACGTGAAAAACGAGACAAAACAATAAATCGATTGACGAAAAAACGAAGTCTCGAGCTGCTTTCGTTTAGGAGTTAGTGCGTCGGAGTGACGGACAGACGTACCTCCACAAGAAAATGTGCACAACGAGATAGAATACAAAATTTTGGCAAAAAACGAAGTCACCATCTGCTTTCGTTTAGGAGTTAGCGCGTCAGATAGACCGATGGACAAATCAAACGCATAAGTGGATTTTTTTAAAAACCGATAAAAATCCTTCCCTCTAAATTTATGGAGCTGAAACAAACCCCTAAGTAGCGAGCTTGCGAAAATATGATGAGTGATTATTTTCCTTTTTTCGTTGTTTTGGAATTCTGCGCTGTTTAATTTGGTTTGCAATCATATTATATACGGGAGGGCTTATCCTAAAATGCCCATCGCATCCTCGTCCAGCGATTGTCGTAGCACGCAAATACTGTTTTGCCCTCTTGCATTAGCCGATCTACACACTGGTTAAACATTTTTCCGTTGGAATTACTTGTGCTCTCATTAATCAGTCATTATCAATCATCAATCAGTCATTAACTAGGGGCGGTCCTTCCTATTGCTCTTCCCCATCTCTCCTCCGCCACTGCGGACGACCCTTTATTCTGAGAAATCCCTGTCAGAATTTTTCTTTTCCTTGCCCAAAAAACCTAATCTCCGGCGCAGAATCAGGCAGTGGTGACACCAATGGAGGACGGCCGAAAACCCCCACCGCCTTCCTTCCCTTGGATTCGCCACTGTCAGTCCCAAATGCGACAATTCGTAACATGTTGCTACAGAAACTTCGGTAGCGCAGCTAATCCGGGGAAATGAATGTGGGTGATAATTTAACTGAAGCCAACTTTATTTTTAAATTGAAAGACCACAATCCTCTTTCTTTTAAACAACCGCAACAACAACCGAACTCTCATGCAATGCGATTGTTGGAATTACAACAGAACATTTGAAATGCTACTGTTTGGTATGATTATTTCAGGAACACTCAAAACGAAGCGATAAAAATTAAAAATATTGATAATCACTGAGATAATGCTTCTCGAATCAAATTGCGGGACCAAGTAAAAATCCAAAATTGCCCTCAAATTTATAGAACTTTTTTTCATCGATAAAACTATTGGAAAAATAAGTTCAAATAAAAATTTGAAAACAGGAGAAAAATTATATCGCCGACGATGTTTGACGCAGTTGTAATTAAACCCAACACAAACCACGAGATTGAGTAAGATCCAGCGATTTCCACCTCAACCCTTTCCCAGCTATAACCTCTGTGTCTATAACGTGCTGCCATCTACCAGTGATTAAGTAAAATTAGTAGGCTGTTCTCTGCAGGTCAGTTGGCAACGTAACGTCAGCGGCAGGACGTCGAGCTGCCCTTCAGCTCACGATATTGGCGTCGATTAAACTTTTCGGTGAGTGCTGCCTTATTCACCATCCTACATCTTTGATGGTTGATGGGACTCATTCCGTCATATCATAATTTCGGGCTCCAAAATCCCGTTTTTACGTAGTGTCGTTTTACCAGTTTTATGGCATGAAAACAGTAGTAGGTAGTATTGGAATTTGACTCCCTACGGTTACATGAAGAACGTAGTAGTAGTAATTGATTTTTCAAGTGCGTCGACGGCAACAGTCATTTTGCACTGTCATCAACTGGACATAGGTACATACACATACAAATTCATTTTAATCGAGCGATCAACAAGTTTATAAACAAAACTTGAACACAGAACAGCTATAGGTCCTTCGCGCTGAATAATTTTAAAAGTAATTTTCGTATTTACCAAAAAAGTTAACCCCTTTTTATTGCACATATTTATCGTTTATTATTTATTATGAAATAATTGCTGCCCTTTGGGAAAGCTGGCTAGCTTCTGTGACTTTGTGTGGGGATAATAATCGACCATATTTATGAAATAAGTGTAATTTATGCATTGTAAATTAATCTAGAAAAGTTGGCCTGTTAGGCCAAGTAATAGGTTGTGTTTTCGGCTAGGGTTTGAGTAACATTATTCTACCTCTCCGAGTTCCTCCTTAGAATTGGTACTTCTGTCCATTTTGTTCGTGTCTAAAGATTTTACCAATAACGCCCGAAACTGGTCCTGAAGGTGATTCGGATCCAAGAATAAACGACTATTTAAGTAATTTAGGTATCATAGGGATGATATTGTAGGTCAAGAATCTACACTTATTATCTCCAAAACTAAATAATAAACTTTCCTGCTGCTGAGCAGGGCGCTTTAATGAGCAAATATTTAATTACCATTCATATTGTATTAATGAAGTATTAAAACCGCTGAGTTTCTGTAAGCCTTTAAGAGTAAAGTTTTTAATCTTTGACTAAAACGAAAAAATTAATTTTATTTAAATTAATTTTAGTTAAATCACAATTTGTATGCACTAAAAAGTAAAAACTAAATAAAAAAAATCACATTATTGAGTGTTCCATAATGTAAAAATAGTTCTGGGCATATAAAAATTGTGTAGCGTAATGTTTAACGTATAAGTCTTCAGTAATATTTTTTTCGCATCTTTTATTTTCCCGAAACTAATTTTATTTTCGGAAATATTCAATTATGTGAATTTTATATTTGTTGTTTACTTTTAAGTGCATTTAAAAGCTGGTTTCATTATTTTTATTTAAATTTAACTTTAACTTAATACTTAATTCACGCATACCCGTCATATTTGATGGGAAACTACGCTTGTATATTAGGTATATATCGCCCCAAACTTGAGAAAAGTTTCTGAATCCTCTGTTCCTAGTAGGAACTAATTTATGAAAGATTAGCAAATTTTGTATAGCAAAATTCACTGCAATAATTTCATTTTACGGTCATTTGCATACGACAAATTTTGCGATTGAAAGAAATGGAAACGTTTCATTTTGAATTGTTGTGTGATGAACTTGTTCGAGGTTTGTAATTTGAGTCATATCCAGGCAGAGTCGTCGCGTGAACGGTGTCGCCACCGATCTACCCTAGCGTGCCGTGAACTCGGGTGGTGTTTTTTTGCCTCAGGCGGCAGATTATCACGCAACATCCCTGGTTCCGGGTGATTCCATCTGAAACTGCAAGTTTCGAATAATGGCAAAGTATATTTACAAGTTATTTGCATTATTAAATGTTCTTATAACACACATTTTTACAAATTGCAATTTTCCCCAGTGTATTAATGTTTTAAGCCATAATTTCCTTCTGGAATCACTGAAAAACTGTTAAATATTTGTTATGACAGTGAACAAGAAAATATCGGAATATTCGTTAGGCACGAAAGGTTATTTTTTCCAGGTGCGATTAAACAGGCCAATATGAACTTTAACTAAAGCGCATGTATGGTGTAATGACATCCTCCAACATACGCCTTTGGCGGCATGACGGGTAATAATGTAAACGTGTTAGATTCGCGATATTTGCTGATGGAAAATAACGGACGCGCCGCAAGATAAATAATAAATTTTTCCACAGAGCCACCGTTAAAGAATGCATTCTCTTCTTGCAAAAAATTGATTTACTAAAAGACGGAATTTTCAGGAGTGGATTCCTTTGATTATCAACGTATAACTAAGTTGATAATATAGTACGTTTTTTTACTTCTTAGTTCTTATTAATTATTTATAAAACTACTTTCAGAAATAATAATTTACGTTTTATTTTGTACGCTGTCTGGCGGTGAAGTTGTCCTTACGTTAAGTTAGTAATTGAATGATAATTTGTATTCCATCTCTCTGTTACAGTAATCGAGGAGCGTCGCTACACGAGTCACTGCAGACCGCCGCCTCATCATTAGCCGCATGCCCTACATATATCATCTTGTCACCAAGCGTGGAAACAATTAGAGGACAGCCGTTGCCACAGGCAATCGTCCGGATTCTTCTGGATATTTGGCATATCATGAAGATCATTAGATCACGGCATTGGTTATATGGCACTAGTTAAATTATACAAGCCCTAGTGGCGATTGTAATCTTATTTTTGGCGGTGGATTCATGTGAAGCCAACGACAATATGTACTTTCAAAACTGTGAAACGTGCCATGCGAAAATAACTGATGTATGTAATAACGAAAATGTATCTTTGTAAAAATAAATGTACTAAAGGAATAACAATCTTCATTCATTAAAATATTAATTAGTCGACCACAGCCACCGTAAATAAACGGGAATAAGATAAGGAGATAAAACGTAAGATCGAACGAAAAAAAATTTACTGTGACCAAAAAGAATGAATTTAAAAGGCATAAGATTAAAATTTTGAGCACGAAAATTCTCAATTGTATTTGGAACTTTTTACTCAATTAATAACAGCTTATTTAAAAAAGTAGAATTCACAGATATGATTTGGGGAATAAAAAAATTCACACAATACTGAGGATTTGAAGCTAAGCACTCTACAAACTTACATTAAGAGGAGTAGCGCACGCTAGGCACAAACCCGAAACTTCCAACAGTAAATAAGCGCGAAATATTAAGATATTCGAGCAACGAGTAGAACACCCCATTAAATTCAAAGGTATTTGAATGGCCGCAAAATCGCAAAACAGACCCATTTTCTTGAGTTGAAGCTAGAAGGGCTCTGAAGGTTACCGAGAGGTCGATGAAGGGCAAATGAATGTCAAACGCCAATTTAGACCCCAAATTCGGGTTTTTCACATTTTGATAAAAAATCGAGCTTTATAAAAGTGAAAGTTGGCCTCAAGGTCATTGAATTTATGCCAGGCGCGTGATTTAAAATCAAGGTTCCTTTCAGGGTATTACTATTCTATGGCGTCCTATTAGATAAAAACTTTAAAAAATATTTTAAAAGAGAGACAGGGGGTGTTAAATTCATTTTATTATCACCATTGAAAGTCAATTATACAATAAATATAACATTTCATCAATAGCGATCTCTCCATTTCGACTTCTTTTTCGGCATTGTCGCTATATAGTAATTTCCGGCATATTTCGTTGTCCCTTTTCGCAAGCTTTCTCGTAATTTCTCTCACTCTCTATCTATCGGGCCGTTTCCCGTCTATCGCCGCTCCCACTCTCGCTGTCCTCCTTCACGCCGTTCGTTCTATCAAACATTATCCCTTCAATTGTCGCTGTCTCTCTTTTTCGCTGTCTTCACTCTCGCTGTGCTCTTTCACGACGTTCGTTATCTCGTACATAATCCCTTTTATCCTCGCACTCTTTTTCGCTGTCCTCCTTCACGCCGTTCGTTCTCTAACATAATCTCTTCTATCCCCGCTCTCAATTTTTCGCTATCGTTTTTCACGGCGTTCGTTCTCTCACACATTCTCCCTTCTATTCTCGCTTTCTCTATTTCGCTGTCCTCACTCTCGCTGTCCTCCTTCTCGCCGTTGGTTCTCTAACATTATCACTTCTCTCGCCGCTCTCTATATGTCGCTGTGGTGTTTTACAGCGTTCATTTTCTCACACATTCTCCCTTCTATCCTCGCTTTCTCTATTTCGCTGTACTCACTCTCGCTATCGTCCTTCACGCCGTTACTTCTCCAACATTATCCCTTCTATCCCCGCTGTCTATTTTTCGCTATCCTGTTTTACGGCGTTCGTTCTCTCACACATTCTCTTTTCTATCGTCGCTTTCCTTTTTTCGCTGTACTATTTCACGCTGTTCTTTCTATCTCCCATTATCTCTTCTATCCCCGCTCTCTCTATTTCGCAGCCCTCACTCTCGCTGTCCTCCTTCACGACGTTCCTTCTCTAACATTATCACTTCTATTCCCGCTCTCCATTTGTCGCTGTCGTGTTTTACGGCGTTCGTTCTCTCACATATTCTCCCTTCTATCGTCGCTTTCTCTATTTCGCAGCCCTCACTCTCGCTGTCTTCCTTCACGACGTTCCTTCTCTAATATTATCCCTTCTATCCCCGCTCTCAATTTTTCGCTATCGTGTTTTACGGCGTTTGTTCTCTAACATTATCCCTTCTATCCCCGCTCTCTATTTTTGACTCTCGTGTTTAATAACGCCGTTCTGTCACACATTCTCCCTTCTATCCATGATTTCTCTATTTCGCTGTCCTCACTCTCCCTGTCCTCCTTCACGCCGCTCCTTCTCTAACATTATTCCTTCTATCCCCGCTCTCTATTCTTCGCTGTCGTGTTTTACGACGTTCGTTCTCTCACACATTCTCCCTTCTATCCTCGCTTTCTCTATTTCGCTGTCCTCGCTTTCGCTGACCTCCTTCACGCCGTTACTTCTCTAGCATTATTCCTTCTATCCCCACTCTCTATTCTTCGCTGTCGTGTTTTACGGCTTTCGTTCTCTCACACATTCTCCCTTCTATCCTCGCTTTCTCTATTTCGCGTTCCTCACTCTCGCTGTCCTCCTTCACGCCGTTACTTTTCTAACATTATCCCCTCTATCCCCGCTCTCTATTTTTCGCTATCGTTTTTCACGGCGTTCGTTCTCTCACACATTCTCCCTTCTATTCTCGCTTTCTCTATTTCGCTGTCCTCACTCTCGCTGTCCTCCTTCTCGCCGTTGGTTCTCTAACATTATCACTTCTCTCGCCGCTCTCTATATGTCGCTGTGGTGTTTTACAGCGTTCATTTTCTCACACATTCTCCCTTCTATCCTCGCTTTCTCTATTTCGCTGTACTCACTCTCGCTATCGTCCTTCACGCCGTTACTTCTCCAACATTATCCCTTCTATCCCCGCTGTCTATTTTTCGCTATCCTGTTTTACGGCGTTCGTTCTCTCACACATTCTCTTTTCTATCGTCGCTTTCCTTTTTTCGCTGTACTATTTCACGCTGTTCTTTCTATCTCCCATTATCTCTTCTATCCCCGCTCTCTCTTTTTCGTTGTCCTCATGCAGGTCTTTTTTACCCTCTCACTCTATCTTTTCTATCGCTGCTCTTTTTTCGCTACCCGCTTTCACGCCGGCTTTCTCTTCCACTGTTCCTTTTAATTCCGCTCTCTCTCTCTCTGTGTTTACTTTCCTCGTCTCCGTCTTTTATCCCGTTTTCTCTCCCCCATTATTTCTTCTACGCAGTTGACTTTTTCGTTGTTCTTGCGGTGCTCTTTCACGCCGTTCACTTTTTCTCTATATTCCTACTATCGCCGCTCTCTTTTTGCTATCTTCACTCTCCTTCTTTACGTCGTTCAATAACTCTCTCCTGTCCCTTTTAACCCAGCTTTTTTTAGCTCTCCTCTCACTATCTCTTCTCTACCGTCCTCCTTTTACTTCCTCCCAATGCTGTTTTGCCGATATTCCTATGGTGGTTTTATCTTCGTTCTCTTACCCTCTCGTGCCTTTCTATCGACGCTCACTTTTCTATCCTTCTTGTTCTCTCTCTCTCACTTCCTTCTAGTTCTGAGATGGCAAACCATGTTTTGCTCACTTTCAAGATGTCTTTTCTTTCCTAACTTGTGTGTCAAATTAAATAATATCCAAATAGAATTAATGTTTTAGTATGTCTTGGATCATTTATTGCCAATTTAGAACTCAGAAAACGAATGAACGGTTGATTTTTCATTTATCATGTAAAGAGAGTGGGTGTGCCAGATTATTAATGGCCAAACGGCATTTATCCAGCAATAATCTTTTTTAAACAATATGTCACTATCTTCAGTTATTTTATCAACATAATTAATAGCAATCTTGCTAGAAATAGACTCGTATTGTATCAGAAATGGAAAAATATGGAGACAAAAATAAACTTTTTATTAGTTGAGACCCAATTAAAATTGTCTAGCAAGCCATAAGTTTTTTATCCATATCATAGTGCTCTTTCGCCATCTTCTATAGTGGTTCTTTCTCCCGTTCTTATCTTAATCCTCTATTGGCGTAATCTCCCTCTATTGCTATTCCCTCTCACTTTTCTATCGCCATTCTCTATTCCTTTCTTTCTCTCTCTCTCTCGCCATCCTCTCCCTCTTTCTTGCCATCTAAGGATCACGACATAGGTGTAGGTCGGCGCCTAGGCTGTAGTGACGCCATAAGAAAATGGTTCGCCCTCAAAGTCTTCTTGCACCTTGGTCCTGTAACAGAAAATAAAAAAGTCTCAGTATAATTCGAGACATAGCATACTTCTTTTCAACACTAAATAAATGGAACTGATTTGACACAGCGCCGTAACTGGAGCAGGGCATCCGCCCCGGGCGTAAAGAAGGGGTGGAAAAATTGTTAAAGGCAAGTTGTGCATGTCACAAGGACGGGAGATTTCACTACTATACTTGTTCCAGATATTACGCAAAGCAGAAACTATAAATTTCGATGATGCTATTGATGAGTTTGCTGCATTAAAATCACAAAGAATAACTCTTTAATATTAAAATATTTGTACTTTCTGTATTTCAATTGTAATTATATTTATAATTATGTATTTAAATTATGTACATTTATAATAAGAAATTATATCGTTTATAGTTTACTTTTATTTATTAATTGTTAACCCTAATTCCATATAGGTATTAGAGAATATTTAATGGAGGGGGCACATACTTGGTAGTTTGCCCCAAGTGCTAAAATAGCTTGTTGTAGTGCTGATTTGACATATATGAAAGACTAGGTGCATAGTTTATAAATGCACTTATATATTCTACTTTAACAATTTTAACAGGCTTTTCATGTTAACTAGTAATGTTGAGTATAGGAAGTGGCACTGTTTATAGAGACCATGACTCTACACATTATCAAAAAGTTACCTGGACTGCTGCGAATTTAATTCTCTTGATGACTCAGATACTACCAACAGGAATGAAACTTACCACCAAGTTTTATATGAACCACTGCGACTATAATGTTTATGTTAGGGAGATGCTTAGAGAAGATATGAATTAGGAATGAAAGCTAGGAAGAAAGGATATTTGGAGATGAAGATTTTAGAATTATACAAAGTGGAGGAAATGCATGCCAAAGTGAGCTTGTATTAGTTTAAGAGAGTGGTTCTTAAACTGTCAATTATCCTGCCCCCCTTTGTAATGAAAATAGTGAAAATGAGAAACTTGACTGGAAATTTCTTCATTATATACAACTATTAATAGTTTGTTTGGCATTTCACCTTACTTCCAAAATAATTTTGGCGCACCCTGGGGGGCCATGGCCCATTGTTTGAGAAACATTGGTTTAAGACAAGCAAGCAGGGCAAAGAGTTATCAATCCAAAGAAGGTTAATTGCCATTTGAAGTTAGAGAAGTTTAAGGCGCAACCAGTAAACTTAACAAAATGTCATCAAAAAGCCAAAAGAAAGTGGATGAATTCAACATTCAAGTAGAGGAAGGAATGAGAGAAGTAAACTTAATAAGAACTTATGAGTCAAGGGGGAGCGAAGATGTGAAGTTGCGCAAGGGAATGACAGGGAATTTTGACTTATTAAGTAGAAATGACCAAGGATGGTTGATTTCTGTAAAAGAAACAGGTTGATGATAACAAATACATGGTTTAAGTGTCATAACATGTGAAGATATATGTGGAAAATGCTGGGAGACAAATATATTAGATTGCTTAAATTATGGTAAGACAGGAACATTATTTTTACCTCTCATAGATTTCTGGGGTTAGATGCAGACACTTGATCACAATTTCACGGTCATGAGGTCTATTCTGAAATAAATAGAAATTAATAAATGTGATTGAGTTCCAAGATTAGATTTAGAAATGTTTGAGTGTAGTAAGAGGAAGGATTATAAGGAGGCAGTTAGGCAAGCCTTATAAAATGCAAGAAGAAAACCTGGAAAGTTGTGAATTAACTTCATATAAAACACAGAAAAAGAAGAACACTGAAGAAAATAAATCAATGTTATAGAAGACAAGGTTGAAAAGATGGAAGACAAGATAAGACAGAAGAAGTGTAACATAATATGGATTTTTTTAGAATTAACGAATCAGATTACAAGGAAAACCATAGAATCAGGAGTTAATGTGGACATTCATTTGAAGACAAGGAGGAAATGCAGAGGATACTACATGGAAAAGTTAAGCAATAACAGAAAACAAGAAGGGAAATACAACAGTTAAACTTTTAACTAATGTCAGACATACCTAACTTGAGGAATTAGATGTAAACAGGTCAGAAGCCAGAACCAATGCCGTAACTAGGATATGGCAAAGGCGGCATTTGCCACAGTCACCACTTAGAAAAGGTGCCAAACATTCCCATAAAAACACAAAAAGTTTATTTTCCTAAAAATAAGTATTGATTTAATACTCAAATGTTAAAGTAATTGTTGACACAAATGCTATTATACTTTATTAAAATGTAGGAAAACATTATTCTACATAACCAAGGTTTCTAAAATTTTGCCATTTATTGAATGGAAGGAAGACAGACTGACTGCATCAACCCATTAATATTAGGGAAGGAAACTTAAAAGGCCCTTGAGTTATGAAGTCTAAAAAGGTGGTAGGAGATAATAACCTTCCAGTAAAAATATGAAGGGAATCAGTTAAAGAAAAGAAAGTTTTTATTAATCTTGATCTAATTTATGAAGTTTTTTGTCCTTCGAAGAAAAAGAACAAAGCAACTAAATGACACAATTATAAAACCATTAGTTTAATTTCACATGCAGCTAAAGCAATTCTCAGGATTCTGAGCAAAAGTCTAGAAGCTAAAGTAGCTATAGGTAACATCCAGTTTAGGTTTCAGAAATTACTTGGCACTAGGGATGATGACTTAAGAAGAATGAAACCCAAGTTAAACCTTTTGAAAACCAATAATGTAGTAAAGACACATTTTTAAGTGTTTTATTTTTTCATACAATTTGATATACAATAGGACTATTTTACATTATTACATAATGCAGTTCATGTTTATTAATTTGTGATGTACAGCTATTTGACTCTAGTAAAAAAATAAGTCAGTGAAGATTTTCATTTTCTCGCACAAAAATGGATGCATTGTTAGCAACAGACATTTTAACAACTGCCCATTCATTGTTGACTGATTTAATATTGGCCTATTTTCTCTTCACCACATAGCAAGAGGTTCATTTGTTAATTATGACAAGTAGGACAAAACTCTTTTTGCTGGCTACTCTATGCCGCTACTCCATCTATCACAAACAAATCAATAAGTTTGTTTGATTTAAATTGTGAAATAAATTTAAAATTTGGGGAAGGTATCTTTTTAGAGAAGAAAATAAAAAAATTCAAACAACTCTAACATTTTTTTTACAAAAAAATTCCTGTAAATGTTTTATGATAGCATTCATAGTAGAAGAAAAGATCTCTAGAGAAATCCAGTTCTACTTACGACTATTTCTTAAGTACAAAAAAAAGTGAGCCCAGCACTAATGCTGTGCAATAAATTGGTTAGTTTGCCTGATACACAGTCAAACAAGAAAGAGAGTGATGCAATCATTCAGCACAACTCAACATATGCTAGTGGAGATCCTTCTCACTTTTCATGCCCAGAGCAAGTTCTCACCTGTCACTTTTCAACAATTTTTCCTTAACTAGGAATTGAAAAATAGGTTAATTATTTTATAAAACATACTACAAAATGTAACCATTAGGTGAGATGAAAATATTCAATAGCGTTGAGATGCTATTTAAATTACAAGATTTTAAACATTCATATAAATCATAATGTACTCATAATTTTCATAAAGGAAGACATAGTATGCATCCATCAGTCACAACAATACACATATCACCTTCGACTTTTGCATGTATTTCAATTCGAAAATGGCAATCTAGAAACATCACCAACCATTTAAAACTCCCAACTTAACACTATACTTGTATGGAAACAAAAAAGTAATGCAATTAACCATGGGAAATGATTATTTCTATGAGCTTATACTTTAAATCCATGAGAACTGGATTAATTTGACAAAAGAACAAAAAATTGTTAATTTAAATACCACATTCTGCAGGAAAATAGTGGCATAAATACAGGAAGCATAAATATTCATCAAACTGTCAAGTGATCAACATTGTATGGGCCTATGTTTTCCTTCTAAAATGTGAATGCTTTCCTTCCAATATCCTGAGAAACACATGGTTATTAAAAACCAACACCTAGATGCAAGCAATGGATTGCTTCATAGTTTTGTGCACATAAACTATGCAATCATGGAGTCAAACATTCCAAAAATATTCATTTTCTATTGACATAGACAGTCATATCAGGTAATTTGTCCACATTCAAGCAAGCAACACTTCAGCAAATCAGGAGAATGCAAAATAAAACAAGATTTAGGCTCTAAGATGAGAAAAATATTTTGTAAAGCATCTGAAGAGTTCCATTTTCAAGGATTTATCAATTAAAAAAGTAAAAAAGATGTAAATTAATACAGAAAATAAGAAAAAACTGCACAATGTGATAAATACAGTCATGATAATGTATAACCTAATATGATACATAACACTTAGCATTTGATCACTACTTCTGGATCAATCAAAATATTTAGTAATTAAATGCCACAGGTTACAATGGTATTATGTTTATAAGCCTCAAGTATTTCTGAGTGTAACAAGGAACAGTAATTGAAAAATAAGTGTTGAAATTACAGATGACATCATGGTATTATTAATAAATTAAATAGAGACAGTTTATCTACCTGAAACAAACATAAGAATAAAATTAAATGCCTATATTATTCAAACTGTCTCATAAAAAGGGTACATAGACCTAATTAAGGACTTTATGTTGCGATCTACTTGGAAGGCAAGAGCAAAAACTATTTTTTAAACAAAACATTTACAAATTCTATAACTGATAACTAATTAGGAAGATGGATAACATCTAATTTATAATGAATCATTCTTTTACTAAACAACAAAAACTACCATGAGTTAAAATTATTTCATACATGGTAACATAACATGAAAGTAACAGATCCAAAATTGGTTATACTACTGATGTTTTTATAACTTGTGCAAGTAAATGGGCAAATATGGAATGGAAGTAAAATTATCATGTTATGTTTCTTTTACTAAACAACAAAAACTACCATGAGTTAAAATTATTTCATATATGGTAACATAACATGAAAGTAACAGATCCAAAATTGGTTATACTACCGATGTTTTTATAACTTGTGCAAGTAAATGGGCAAATATGGAATGGAAGTAAAATTATCATGTTTTGATGGAATAAACAATGAATACAGAAGTAAATAAACTAACATTCTATAAAGAGACTTAACTGAATGCATGAAAGTGAGGTTTCATCAAATATAAATGCAAATTTAATGCCAAAATCTTAATAGCACTCAAAAAATACTTGATAAATAAATAAAGTAAAAACTCCATTAAAATTAGTAATGGAATTTATAATCACATTTTTCCAAGTAGCACCAAATAAAAAATGAGAAAAATTTGCAATAATAAGCTGAATAATGCTTAACAGGCAAATTTAAATGCAAAAATTTTACATTTATTAAAATGGAATGTTTTGCGTATGGAAGAGACAATGTAAGAAAAAGTTGAAAATAAGTACAATATTTACTTCAGAATCTAATTTGGATTCTTGGTAAAATGAATTTAAAAAATAAACCAAATGCAGGAATTACAGAAGCATCTGAAATTTAAATGAGGATGAGAGACAAAGAGAATTAGTAAGATAAACATCTCCTACCTTAAATTTACAATTTTAATTTATAAGTCTTGTGTTCATTCATATCACTTTTAATGTTGAAAGTATAACACCACAAAAATCAAATTTTCTTAGTGATGTTATTTACCTATCAAAAATGCATAATTAAATGAATGCTCATACAGATAATTAATCATTAATCTAAGCAAAATCAATAAGCTAAAATATATTCCATATGACATTTGCATGAACTGTTTCTAGGCATAAAAATTTAATGCAAGCAAAACTATATTTTCAAAAATAATCAATGAATGAGCAATAAGATGAAGTTAAAAGAAAAAATATACATTAAAACAAAGCAACTAAGTCAATCTTTTAAGAGAAAATGTCATATTTCCCATGAAAATTCAAGAAACTTCAATGGACATAAAAATCTGTAGCTCTGTATTGAACCTTATATTTATTTTTTTGCTATTCCAAGAAATAAAACTGTAAAAAACACAAATTATTTGATGCCTCGGTATTTTTACTTCATGCTGAATAAGCAAATATGACACTAAAAATCAAATGAAAAAATTCCAATATCTCTCATTAAAGTCAAAACTGACCAGCGCTGATTTTCAAAGTTTGACACCAAACCTCCCTCCCTTTTTTTAAAAATAGTTTCATGAATACTTGACCATCGGATCAGACATTTTGTACAGTTGGATTAAACAAAGTATATCTTTTCCTCATTAGGATTCGAAGGAAGTGAAGTCATCCAGAGGCAATCGCTCTTAATCTGACAAGTTCAGACATCTTCAAAAAGAAAGACGTGAGCTTAACCTAATACGATCAGATGAGACAGGTTCTCTGTGCTTTGCATATCAACCAGTACACCCTCTAAAGGGAGTTCATGTACCAAAACAAAATGGCATAACTGCAATCATACAGACAGCCTGCAGACTAGGCAAGTTCCTCTTCTGATCCATAAGAGCCGTGGGCAGTTTTCTGCTGACTTTACCTCCCGTTCCACCTGGAGAGACAACCTTGATAGAACAGCAGACTGCGAGTGGGTGGCGGGACTGTTGGAGCATTGGGACTGCCATAGCTTGATCCCATTTGAGAGGAGTGACCACCAGAGGTAATGTGAGGTGAAGAGGAAATCAATGAAGAACCCGATGAAGATATTGTAGGATTGCCTGGTTTTCGCCCTGAGGGAGTAACTTCTTCTGGGAGTACCGGGAGGTCCTGAGAGGGACATACATAATATTACAATTTATCCAGCTATTGCATAGCTACATAAAGAGATTTACTGACACATGATGCAACTATACACTAAAACATGAAGCATGATTTTGATGATTTTTTTGCAATATACTTGGATCTACCTCTTGCACCAATTAAACATGTCATTATCATAAGATTATGGGTTCAATTCTGGGAGTGCTTACATATTTTCTCCATTTGATTAACACAGGCATAAGTGTAGCATATTAATGATTTGCATTTTAAAATTATTTAAAAAGGATGGTATTAACTTGGGATTTGGGTAGTTCTATGCTTAAAAGAACAAAGTTTATCTCTTTTGAAGATTATTCAAATCCACTTTGAATGACTTTTTTAGGTTTTTAATAATGCCACCTCAGGTTTATATTGCTTTTCATGAGCCATGGATTAAAACGACTATGGCACGATGAGCGTTGAGTACAGCAGGGGTCACCCAACCATTTACTGAAAGGGCCATATGAAGCTTCATGAACTACTGGACGGACCACAAATAACCTTTCAAATGACTCATCGGGCCATGTGAAAATTTCAAAGAGCAAGTTTTGAGAATTTTTTTGATTCTGTAATATGTCATTTGCCTATATTAAAGTATATTCTATCCAAGTACTCAGAAAATATAATTTAGATATCATAAATGATATGTAATGAAAACTCCTGCTGAGAAATACAAAAAACAAAGAAATATATGAGGTAAGGTGGCCGGATTAAATCACTGCACGGGCCGGATGTGGCCCATGGGCCATAGTTTGGGGACTCCTGGTGTACATTAAGGGAAATAATCCTTACATCTTACATGTTATCCTTCAAGTTGCTATGATTTGCTTATTGTTTACTCACTGAAGTTTTATGTCCACTGTGTGTACATTTATACAAATTATTATATTAGTAACTTTAATATAAACTACAAATTATTTATAAATTTTTTTAAAAAACAATTACCGTATTTTCCCATCGATAACGCACGTGTTATGTATACAAAAAAGTTCAGTCAGCGAAGAAAAACAGCGGTGCGCATTATGCAATGAACAACGAAAAAACTATCACAAATGACTGTAATTTACCTAAGTATATGCTCATTTCAAATAGAAAATGTCATCAAAAGAATCTATCCTGAAACTGCGTTCTCAGAATCTCGTTTTATTACCTCATTGTCATTGTGTTAAGGGTATTACTACAGGTGTCGCAGGTATGGACTTGACATCAAATTGGCAATAAAATATTAATGTGGAGTTATTAAGTGCATCTTAAATTATTTAACCATTATAATCTTATTTAAAAACTAGCTGAACCCATGCAAATAATTCGCACGTGATTCCTTCTATTCTTTTCCAATCACTTTTCATTTTTTTTCTTTCCTCCGATCGGAGAGTTAATGGTTGCTTAGATGACATTGAAATTCTTAAAAGTAAACAATTTATCTAAAAAACTATGTTGTACGTATTTACCAATTAATATAATTAGTACTTAAATTATGCCGGGTGAAGAAATGCGTGAGTGAGAGAACCCACAAAATTAGTGAATTTTACGCTTCACCTTAACACGATTATACTGAAAGGCACTCGAAGTTAAATGTTTATGAAACAAAAATTCATTCTTATAACTCCACAACTATCAAAGAAATTGCCCTTAATCATGCATTACATTCCGATTCATTCAAGTACAAATCATACATTCACTTACCTGGATCAGCAACTGATGTTTCAATTGGTTTTATATTCAATTAAACAGATTTAGTTTTCGTTTTTATATCATAATATTTCATTTATTGCAAAATTCAATGAATATAAGGGTTAAATTCAACCATGAAACATAAAATAGGATAAAATCAATCATGATACATAAAATGACTTTTATTATACACACAATAAAATCACTCAAAACCATGAAACTCTTCCTCTGAATCTACATCAAATGAATCCAGAACATGCCTAATTTCATCAGGTATATCACAAATTTCGGTTTCTGAAGTCAATTCTTTCTCGTCTTCATATTCTGGTGTTGTTGTATCCAGTACATCATCTAATGCCTTTAAAAATCAATTTTTTACGCACGACACCTTAATAGTTTCCCAACTTTCAACGATCCACCTGCACATTTCTTCGTATTACACCAGTTTAATCTTTCCAGATTTGCTGTAGTCTTTAATGCCACTCATCATCCACCTCTCCCATTTAGAGTGCAACTTTGACTTGAAGGATTTGTTAACGGTTAGGTCAAGCGGCTGAATCATCTTTGTTAATCCACCCGGAATAATGGCCAATTTTGAATATTTTCCAACTAACTGCTTAGTCTCATGATTAACAAAGATATTGGATTGAAAAAGGCTTGTTTTCTTTTCCTCCAAATATTTTCCAGGCACATCTTCATCAATTCTTGATTAACCCATCCCTTCTCATTCGCTGCAACCAAAATGTCTTTTGGGAAGTTCCCTTTTGGCAAGGTTTTCCTCTTAAATATGACCATGGGTGGAAGCTTCGAACCATCAGAGGTCACACCTAACATCACAGTGAAATTTGATTTTTCATGTCCGGTAGTGGCAACGGAAACTTCTTTCGACCCCTTCAAATTAACAGTTCTTGTAGCAGGGAGATCAAAGCTAACAGGTACTTCATCTATATTGCCAATATGTGCAGGATCCACACCACACAAATTTTCTTTCACATTAAGTCTAAATTTCTCAACTTTCACTTCCCAGTCATTGGGTAGTTTTTGGCCAACACTAGAGGATGATTGAATACACAAATTGTTTCTTTTCATAAATCTAAAAGCCCAGGAAGGGTAAGCTTTAAAGTTTGTTATTTTCTCCTCTGCTGCAAACACTTTCGCCTTCAACAAAACACTAGTTGTCGATATTCTATTCCTTTTGATCTTTCTAAAAGAACCCACTCGAGAAGCTTTTTTTCGAGCTCAGGCCAGAGGCATCTCCTGTAACGCATTGCACGTTTCTTTTGGTGTAGACACTTGAGGACTGATTCTTATAAGATTTTCTCTGCAAAGTTATTTTATTCTCCATGGGTACTTTTTATAAGAACAAATCTCAATAGAAAAACTAAACACGTGTTTCAAAATGGCATACAATGACGGTGACTCTGGTTAATTTCGCTATTCATTTGTTATTGGTGCAGCCGTGAAAAATTGTATTATTCCGTTATTCATTTGTCTGTAAAACCGCCTTTTTTTCAAGGGCAAATAGTATACTGCACGCTATCTATACATTTTCAAGAGCATGAAAAATTACAAGGTGCGCGGTATCTACTATACTAAAATTAATGAGAGTTGGGATCTGGGCGTTTTTCACTCCGGGTGGAGGAGATGCGCTGACAGCGAATCAGGTAGTCCCCCTCATGCGGGTCCTACGTTGTCAAACCTCATCGAGCCTCACTGCTTGGAGCTGTGTTCTGTTAGCCTTCGCCTCTTAACGTTACCACGTTCCTTTTCTCGCCTTTTGAGTTTTCATGAAAGTGTACCTTAAGACTTATTATTTTCGAAATAGATTAATAATGACAAAATAATTTGGAAATTCTCAAAATTCACTTATAAATGATTATGAATAAAACAAAACAAAGAATTAATTGAATAATAGTGATGTGTTTTTATAACAAAAAAATTTGTGGGGTTTCAGGGGCATCCCACACGATTATTGGTGGTTGAAAAATTATCGTGAGTACCACAGGCTGAAATTTTAACATTGTTTCTGAATGTGTGGTGACAATTCCCTGAAAATATAAGATTTCTTGCATTGCCGGTTTCCGAAACAATTTGAGAATAGAGAAGTACGAGTCATTCAGACTGTCCGAGAACGGCTGAGCGCTTGGGCAGCACGGTAGGCAAAATGCAGTGGAGGGGGAAGTGGTGGAAGTCTAGGCAGCTACGCATCCTAAGCTCCGCCTCCACAAATCCCAACTCTCGTTAATTGAAGTATAGGTGTGCGTTATCGATGGGAAAATACTTGGTTTTTTTTAACGTCATTCTGTGTAAGATTATATATATGTTGTAAGACAGAACACGAATGAATGTATATATATATATATTCCCCGCCCAGTGTGTCACTTTACGTTACTCTTTCGCTGAAGAAGGGCATAGGGCATATGTATCAGTGGCGCCGTGTGCCCCATATATATATATATATATATACATATAACAACTTACGGAAAAGGAAAGGTAAAATGAATATATGGATGTCAACAAGGTGTTGGGATGAGGAAACCCAGTGAGCACTCACCAATCAGACGACTTCAGGTTGGCGGGGCCCCGGGGATGTCGAAGCGACACACGTAAAATAACACAAAAACACAGAAACATCACAAACGTAAAGCTTTCGGAACTACTCCTTCTTCAGCTAGAGAGAGAACTGATGGCGGTGACACTGGGTGGAGGCATGGGAGTGGAAGGGTAGTGCGGAAAGGTCGAGGATTGGAGGAAACGGAGGGGGTTGGGGATGGGTAGGGTGTTGGAAGAAGACAGAAAGGGTGTGAAAAGCTATCGAAGGTTGAGGCCTGGGGGAGTGAAGGAGTTTAGGAGATGGATATGTGAAAGCTCCCACTGACGGAGTTGGGGAGCCGAAGCATTGTCGGGGAGAGCGCGAATGACTCTCACTGTGAAGCAGTTGTTGAACTTTAAATTATGTTTGTTCGCATGAACGGCCACCGGCAGCGGTCGTTTGAGAATGACGCTGTTGCGGTGGCCATTCATGCGGATGTTGAGGGGATTGCTGGTGAGGCCAACATAAAAGGCGGGACATTGGGTGCATCTCAGGAGGTAAATGATATTGCGGGTGGTGCAGTTGGTGGTGGAAGTTATGGGGTAGGTGATGTTGGTTGTGGGACTGGAGAAGGAGTTGCAGGGGTTTCCTCATCCCAACACCTTGTTGACATCCATATATATATATATATATAATATATATTATTATAATATATATTATTGGCTATCCACCCCTCCTACTCCCCACCTCCTCCAATCATCAACCTTCCCACATCACCCTGTCATTCCCCGCCCAGTGTGTGACTTTACGTTACTCTTTCGCTGAAGAAGGGCATAGGCCCGATAAGCTTGCGTGTGTTTTTGTGTTCGTGTGTTTTACGTGTCTCTTCGACGCCCCCAGCAGCCTGCCAGCTTGGTCCTCAACTTGGTAAGTGTCCGCTGGGCTTCCCTCAACACCTTGTTGCCACCCTCATCACTACCTTTTCTTTTCCTTTAGTTAATATATATATATATATATAAATTCATTCATTCGTGTTCTGTCGTACAACAGGTCCTACCAATTCATTGATTGGTTTTGACTAGGGAATATATATAGACATGGTGTGGTGGTTTCCCGTTGCCTTCCACACCGGACACACGCACACAGAAGGGAGGGAAACCCGGTGCCGGCATTTGCCTACTCCTTGTGAAGAGCACCAAGGGGGCCACTGTTTAACGTCCCTTCTAAAGGACAGAACGCTGAATTTGCACCTTTCCTCAAACCACACAAACAGGAGGCTGGGAGACCTTGGAAAAATCCTACTTGCGAAGGATTTGTGCCCGCTGCCTTTTCAAGCAGCAGGCGAGTAGCAGCCAGCGTCCTAACCACTACACCACTGGCACTCCTCAATATATACAGGTTATATAAACAGGTTTCCCTCTGTTTATGTGGGTTCTCTTTATGCGAATTCGCTATTATGTGACAAACTTATTGCTACTGGAATTTCTTTTTATTTTATATATTTTATTTTATATTCGCTCTTATGCGGTTATGCGGCCAGTGCAAAACAAACGCAAGAAAGTTCTCTACTACACCACAAGGCGACCATTCAGTCTCTCATTGTCTCTTATGCTTTAAGTATTAGTACTACAGTAAAAGAGATGAGAGTGGAGAGGATATTGTAGAGTGGAGATGAGACGGAGATTTCGTGTGATACTGTTTGAGCATACTTGAGAAGTATATTCTCTTTGCTCATGGAACTTGGGTTGGACTAAGACAACCCTCCAGCACTTTAAACCTGCACTATTATGTCACCCACAACTACTATAACTTATGCTCGTCTGCTTCCTTTTATGGGCAAGTATAATTTACAGCAGTGGTGACCCACCTACGGTCTGTGAGCCGCATGCGGCTCCCAGGAGCATTTTATGCGGCCTGCAAAGCTATGATTAAAAGGTGACCCATAAAATTTGACACAAATTCATATCATATACATTCAAATTACGAAAATAAAACGCTTGAGTTTGAAATGTTAACCCTAAAACCTTAATTTAGAGTTGATTTTCACTGATATGATATCTCAGAATATGTAGTTAACGTCCGATTCAAAGTCTAATCAGGTCCGCCGAAGCACTGACAACTTTAAATGCAGCCTGCCGAAGAATTCGCAACCACCAATGCGGCCCGCCATGTAGAAAAGATTACTCACCACTAAATTACAGTGTAAATAGTTTTAAGTTTGTATTTAGCGCATAAGAAGTCATTATGGAGCGAAAGAAGAGCATCTTGGAGGGGAGTTAGGATTGCTTGCAGAACGTATCCCTATCTTTTACATGTAAATATGGGTTCTCTATATGCGAATTTGCTTTATGCGTCACTTTTCTGGAACGCAACCTCTGCATAAAGAGAGGGAAACCTGTATATATTTACATATACAGTAGGCCATCGACTTACGAACATATGCACTTATGTATGCCCTTCCACATGAATATTGACCTCCAGACCATCTTCGAACTGAACTGAGTTCCATGCTTATGAACTGACCGAGGCTTCTAGATTTCCACAGTTCGCTCCATCACGCATTTTCTCGTTCTTAAGGTTTGCATCCTACACAATAGGTTCGTTCTCAGACTTTGTTTGCAGTCTCCTGCATTAACATATTGTTCGCTTTTCTGAGCATTTACTGGAGTATTTTGTGGATTAGTCTTGTGCTACAACATGTAGTTTTGTGTGTTTTTATTATATTTACTTTTGTAATTAATCGTGTGCTTCCTTTTGTTACTTAGTGCTACTCTGTCGTCCATTATGCATTTCTCTGTGTAGTTACATTGTGCTTTACGCAAAAGAAGGGCAATGACATTTGAGGTGAAATTGGATATTATTAAGAGGAATGAAAAAGTTGAGATGCCATCCCGCATTGGCAATGTGCACGGCATGAATTGGTCTACAGTTGAGACTATAATGAAGGACAAGGAACGGATCTTGGAGCATGTGAAGGCATACACCCCAATGCAAGGCACAATCATAACCAAGAAAAGAACTGGCCCTATTGAGAAGATGGAACAACTGCTACAGGTTTGGAACAAAGATATGACTCAACCTAAAGCTGTGTCCAAACCTAGAGAACAAGTGCAAACATGAGCAAACAAGCACTAGCAAACGAGTATTCATCTGTGTTCGTTGTTCTCTTGCATTTATGTACTCCTGAACACTCGTTGTCTGCATTTGTTCATGTTTGCTAGCGTTAGTTCATGTTCTGAGCAGCAAGCAGATGAAAACACTCCATTGCAAACAGCACAAGCTCAGGTGAACAACTAAACTCATGAGCAGTAGCGAACATACCCTTTTATGTATTGACAATCAGTGGAACAACATTTACTTGTGTGCGTCACCACTTGTTCAAGCTTGCAGATATGTCCACATATAAAAATTGAACATTCACCTCTGCTCTTTTGCTAGCGTTTGTTCATACTTGTACGCTAGGTTGGGATGTGGATTAGATTCCTAATAATGTTGGCCTTATTCAAGAGAAGGCTCATAGCTTATACTAGCACATTCAAACCGAACGAGGTGAAACTGAAGGTTCATTCCATGCAAGTCATGAATGGTTTTTCCATTTTAACCGCAGGGTAAATTTACAGTGTAAAAATTACAGGGGATTCTGCTAGTGCCGATGAAAAAGAAGCAACTGAATTTTTTAAAACATTATTAAGGAAGGTGGATATACTGAGCATCAAGTGTTTAATGTCGACAAAACCAGAGTTCTGGAAAAAGATGTCTGAAAGAACACATCTAAAGAAGAAAAAAGTATGCCCATATTCGAAGCAGCAAAGAACTGTTTAATCCTACTGAAGCCCCTCCTTTTGTTCCACCCATAGAATGCTAGAGCTGTAATTTATTAGTTTATGTCCCAATTTCAAGTAAATTCTAGGATAAATAGACTTTCCGGGAGGGGTTACGAGCCTAACACACATATATTACATTAATCCTTATCGAGATATTTGTTTTGAGTGCCAAACGAACAACTTACGAATGAACTCAAGGAATGCAACTCATTCGTAAATTGAGGACTTACTGTATATATATCATGCTGAGAGATCTATAGGTTTAAGGGGAAAGTGGATGATGCAATATGGGTCATTAATGTTTTTCCTATGCATATTGCATCATTGGAATATGAAAATATTAAGAGTACAACTCTAAAAGTGCATCATTAGGAAGCATATAATCTGAATAGCAATTGCAAAAATATTCTGAATTCAAGGAAATAGTTCATTTTTCTTACTGTAGCACCTAAATAATAAAAACTGATCAAGCAATTTCATAAGATCTCAATATGGCTATCCGTATATAATTCTTCAATGTTAATCAATCTCCTTACCTGGCATTCAGATATAAAGTCCAACAACCTCAGACACAGCATACGACTTGAATTGGTAAGTTTCCGCAAGCTGAAATTGTAAGCAAAGTATAAGAATTAACAAGATTATTGGTTGTATCAGGTAATACACAGAGAAAGCAATAACTGTAAATATAACATGAAATTTATGCAATAGAACACAAGACAAGTAAACCACTGAGAATCCTAATATAGGTACAACAAAGCAAGAACAAAAGATGCTTAGGAAGAAATATATGAACAAGTATAACTTTCAGAGAAAAAGTAGACGACTTTTAGAGTGACAAAAAATCTAAAGAAATATTATATAATAAACAATGTCACATAATTAATGAGGCAAAGCTTTACATTTTTAGAAAATTATTTTTTAAGCAAAAAACCAAAAGAAAAATGAAGAATGTGCCAGGGATATTCAATTCATATTCAACTCTTTTTATAACTCAAAAATTTTTTCTCGTTATTATGGAGTAATATTTTTGATTATAGCTAACCTTTCCTCTTCCCACAATCCCCCATTCACAATGGCATGACACACTTCTCGATTTGCTTCATCATCAAACAGTGGTACACCAAAGCTACAGTCCAAAAGAGTCCAGCCCTCAAACTCTGGATTCGCGACTTCCCTCTTTGCATCATTTTCTTCAACCGCACCACTCTCTCCGTCATGCTCCTTTTCCATCATTTCACCAATATGCTCACTTGCTTTTTCTATCTCTGTCCCGATGCCTTCAACTTCTTCTAATGCATCTAGCTCTTCGGCTAGAATTGCAGCACACTCCTTGTCCGTCACTCCATTTCGTGGGCTGCTGCCTTGAGACTTTCTTCCTTCTGGTGTCCTACCACCTAAGGAGGTCTGAGGACTACACTCTATGTCTGAACTCATACCTTGTGCACTACTGTATGCTCCAATCCGATGAGACCTATTAAAAGATGGGATCATTAATAAGCTTTATTAAGGGTTTAGAAAAGAAGGCACTATTTTTAATTCATACTACCAATACAACTAATAAATTGGTGAGCTAAAATTTTCAAAAATCTTTAAACTATATTTCACAAGCAAATATCCAAAAATATATAACACACAAAACCAAGCCATCTTTAATATTCACCTTTTTAAAGTGATAACATAAGCTACCCATAAGAGTTCGTTTTAAAAACTTGACGAAAATGTAAAATGTCAAGTGATTTGTACCGTGTGTAGCAGTAGTGGCCAACCTTTTATGAAAGCATGCCACATTGTAGAACTGCAATGTGTAGATGTGTCATGTGCAATTTGGTCATTAATATTACTATTTTTATGTGAAAGTTTATTTGAATGATACAAATAGTAACAGCAATAATTATAGGTCATTAGATACCTATTTATGGCATCTGCAGAAGAATAATGAGGTGGTCATCTCTTAGTCTGAAGTGGTAGTTAGTATTTATGAAATTAATTGCAGAAAAATTTTGCCCAAAAATGTATGTTTAAGCAAATTTACATCACAGAGCGAATTCATACAAATTAGGAAAGTGGCACTAACTTTCAAAACAATTACAGGTCCTGATAAAAAGGAGAATGAAACAACCCTTTGAAATTATTGATTAAACTCTTCACTACATTATAAATAGTCTGAAAAATTCTTGTTTAATCAACATATGCCATACATCTTTTTTTAAAGAGATTCATGATCATATCTAATGAAAACTTTCCTTAAGATCCAGATATTTTCTGAGATCCAAAAATTTATTTTATACTTTTTAGTGAAATGAATATATAATTATGACAATGAGATCATATTGTAATGTATGAATTTGCATCAAACATTACTATTCAATATAGAAATTAATAGTAATAAAAATTTTATAAGGAAATTATTTTAATAGTAATATTTTTAGTTGGCTTCTGAATCCATGGCATCTTCGTTTTGGTAATAACTTTAAAGTAGATATTTAAATTAGATTTCAATAAATTCATATAATCCTTTCATCTGGTATAATTCCAGGTTCCATAACGTTCCAGTAAGCTCTTGAAGGGAATTATTTTGGATTACTTTGGTAAAATGTTTTACACCAGTTACAAAACAAAAGTTTGTCTGACTCTATAAACTCAACTGACAATACGTTAGTCAAATAGCTTCTATTTTTCCTACACTGGCAAAGCTTGCACAAAAATATCTTGCCCCTTCTCCAATCTCTGTTGAAAGCGAGCATCTTTTTAGCATTGCAAGTGTTCAGTACAGTGACCACAGGAGCAATCTGGCAGCAGACAATGCAGTGAAATTATTGTTCCAGCACTATAATATAAAATTTCTTCAATTTGACTATTAATACCTGAATCACAAAATTAATAATTAAAAAAATGTTTTTTTTTATAAAATTTCCAATTTATTCCTGCATTCTTGAAGTTAAGTCTATGATGGTGATATTCAACTTTGGCCAAATATTGATTTTAACATTCGGCATTCCGCCAAAATGTATATTCGGTGAACCCAGTGGTGGATTACAGCACAGGAGGTGCTCGTCTGGGGCCTCAACACTCATGGGGGCCTCAAAACAGTCAAAACTCGATTTTTTCAATATTTTATTTACTAAAATATTTCACAATAAGTATAACCTACTATTTATGTACACATCTCATGTTTTTACTTAGATTTGTTACAATGTAACTGTTACATTGTAACATCCCTTGCATCGTTTGCAAACACATCTCACAGTTGCCGCTGGCGAAGGCTATTGGTTATAGCTGTTCCTTGTCCTGCTACTAGAGCATGCACATGCCCTACACATAATGTAAAACAGTTGTTCCAGACATCAGATTAGTGCAGTGCAGTATGAGAACAGCACACCCGTACGTTTTATTAGGAAACATTCAATGTGTAAAGTATTAAATCATTATATTGTACACTTTTTTATGGTAATAAAGTTATAAAATTTATACATTTATAACAGTGGCAACTGCTATAATTATTTCAATAAAATTTTAGGCTTTTTTTGTAAATTAAATGTGTTAATCTTAAATTTTATATTTATGCATGTCTGTAATTCTATTTATTTAACCTGCTGCATACATTTTTTCCATTTGTGAGGTGTAAAATGTTTTGTAGGTTGAGTGCCCCACCCCCACGGACAGTTGGGGGTCTCCTGAACCTTTTGCACCTGGGACCTTCAGTTGCCTTAATCTGCCACTGGGTGCACCACTAACATCTATTACATGCTAAGATTTATTTATCTGCAAATAATGTATAGAAAATATTTTGGAAGAACTTTTAAGATTTTTGTGCCTTGAGCAACTGCCTACTTGCGCCTTGAGCTGA
The DNA here is from genome assembly GCA_028673005.1 of Tanypteryx hageni. Lineage (NCBI taxonomy): Eukaryota > Metazoa > Arthropoda > Insecta > Odonata > Petaluridae > Tanypteryx > Tanypteryx hageni. The sequence continues at coordinate 101,017,683 of CM054116.1, forward strand.
CCAGGTTTGATAATACATTTAATCAGCAAACAAAAGCCATAATGTTCAACTCCTACAATGTTTAGGATTTTTGACAAAGTAGGATATATTTTCATGGCTCATTACTTCAAATTTAATTCACTTTCCATAAAAACTATTTCAGAAAGTCTGAAAAAATCATATGGATTTCCACTGAGCTCCAACTCTATACCAAAATACTGGACCGAACATATGGCAGAAACCTTTTATCATCTGACAATTTTAATCAAACTGGATTCATTATTTTTTAATTTTCAAAATATTAATGAAGGTCATTGCAGCTGCTGACCACATTTTTAGGCTGGTTTCCAAAGGAAACAGCCTTATGAAATGGTCCTTTCCTTGTATGTATGTCCCCTACTAACAACTTTTACACCAATGAACCAATTTTCATGAAACTTGGTATGAGGCTCGTGCTACCAGGGCCCACCTCTGGGCTATATTTTATTTGGCGAAGATTGAACTCCCTGGTTCGATTCCAGGAACATTTTTTCTCTATATGTTTTACATAGAAAGTCTCAAATCCATTGTGCAGAGATGTTTTCTTTAATACTTTAAAATAGCGATATCGGAGCAAGGATTGTACTGTTCTAAGGGGAAAATAATGTAGATTCTAATTCTTATCACAGAATTTTGATAACTGATCGTATTTTCTTGAATTTCTATTAAAATGTAGCAGTTTTGTGTTTTGCCATGGAGACCATTATTACCAACTCGGCTTGAGCATAGATGAGTGAACAAATGGGTTACTTTCTTTTCCACTCGACTACCCTTCAGCAATGGACAGTTGATCCAGACATATTAGCGTATAAACAGTAACATTTATTAAATTCGTTTATTTAAAGAAATATATGCAAAATATAGTGTCAGAAAGAGATGTTGACATTGTTTTTAGTATTTTAAACTTGATAATGCTCTATTAATTTGTTTTCCAATTTTTCTCTATCACTGATAAAATATGAACTAAAAGTGGTATTCATGGTATGAGAATTCCTTGGAATGACTAACACATACTGAAACATTTCCTGCCAATATAAGTAATCAATTCGGGACGACAACTTTGGGAAATCAGCCTGCATTAGTTCTGGTTTGGACTTCTTGTTAAGAAATCAAATGCTAAATTTTGAAAATGACTTAAGTGTCCATACCTATTTGTACATCCCACTTCATTTCCCATTTTCACCATCGTGACAAAACCGCAGTTGTGGCGAAGATCAATGTTCTCTGCAAGTACTTGGATGACAGGATGAGACCACCAGTCAGGCCCATTATGTCCATTCAAAGCTGTAATGATTTATAGTTACATTTAGAGCCATTTGATCACATCAAAGTATCATAATACTTTTAAAGAAAATGTTATCTGTAGTATGTTTTCCTCATTTACTATGACTGTTTTTCTTTATCAATAAAAATGTCACCCTAAATACTTACAGTCATTGGCTCTTCGAGGGAATGGAACAAGACATGTCTCAGGACCACGGTCAACCCCATATGCCTAGTGAATCAAAATGACAGTGATTATCCCAAAAAAATTCTATTTGCATGCAATGGATACAACAGACGTCATATAGAAGCAATTTTAAATGTAAAAATTTAGTGCCAAATTACCTGTAAAATCAAAAATATTCTAAACAACTCCTAAAGTAAAACAACAACTAAAACATATTAAACTTATCAAAGATCATAACATGCATAATAATTATTTTACTTTACATATTTTCTAAGTCTTACAGTAAAACTAACTTGCTTCTAGTAGTACCTGGATAAGGACTGCTGAGTGACCAAGGGCATCGTTGAGGGCAAATAATATACTGGACAATGGCAAAATTGTGGGATCATGACCCCACGTGGTCACCATGACACGTTCACAGTATGAAAAGGGTGCAGGAAGTTGCTTTAGGCGTGTTCCTGTGAATAGCAACATCAACAAATACTATCAAAGGGTAAGTTGATGGAATAAAATGGGAAAAATTTTAGCAAGCAGAAAAGCACTTGTCAGTGTAAATATATCACATTCCTGCTGTTTGCCAAAATAGTTCCAAGTATCATAATAGCACCCATACAATCAAACTGAAAACAGAGAATTACCAAGAATTTATCAAGACAACATTCAGATTAAGAAAAATACTTGGTTTTGGCAAATTAAACAATTATCTTATCTAGGTATTGTTCAAAACATGAATAATCAGTAAAAATAATTTATTTAGTATGACAGCAGCAAAACAGACCTAAATATTGGAGATAGGATATGATTTTTAAAATAAAATAATGAAAATTATTTTACCCTTAGCAAGCAATAGAGATGGTGGGCCAGAACCTGTGATGAGGTACATAAAAAGTTTGAACCATGGAGAATTGACTTCAGGGATGGCCGGACCAAGGTGTGGTGGAACACAACTACTGATGGGTCGAATTTCCTTACTTAACGGAGCCATTGAGACCAGTAATCTACGCAGTGAAAAATGAAAAATCTGTCATTTCATACCCTTTCACAATGACTTGAATGAGAAGTAACATACATGAAAGAAAAATGCACTCGGAAGTAATAGAAAATGTAAGAGAAACTTAATCAATTTAATCTATAAAATAAAAAGCTCAACTATTTTAAACTGTTATAGTACAGTTTCACCTTTATCTGAGACATACTCAACTTCAATAATTATCATTAACGGCAAAATGGAAAACAAAAGCGAGCCATATTTCTGGATGGTATCATGATGAGTGAAAATTTTTGTGATTTTTATTTAATATTGCTGATGCAGCTTCTCCACTAAACAAAATAAAGATGTGATTAAGAATGATATCCTTACCGATAGTTTTTGTTGAGAAGACGAGACCTGGTCTCAGGATCCAAGCTTTGTAAACTCTCAATGCGTACGAGATCAAGAGGCAGGCGTAACGCATCTGGATTTGAAGCACTTATCTCGCTCTGCATATCTAACGAAGACGTAGTCCTATAAAGCAATGAAATTATACTGAACTTGAGTACATAGAGAGGATAGGAAGACGGACTAGAGGAAAAAATGTCTGGAATGATCTCCAATGCTCTTTCAGAGAAACTTTCGAGGTATGGTATATAGTAAAATTGCCTTAATTGCAATCAAAACCTAACCAAAACTACCCATTTCAGGTCTCCTTTTTAAATTCATAACTGAATTTAATTAATCTACTTTTGGCGAATTGCCACTGAAGATGGCTGTTTTGTAGCTGAAATGTTCATATTATTTTTTAACCTTGTTTTGGCTATTGGAGATATTCGAGGCAAGCATATTTTTTAAATTGCTTGTTCTTGAATTTTTCAGCCAGAAGATGAACTTGATAGTTTCTTGTCGAAATGTAGAGTGTAATGATTTCTTTAGTTCCATCCCATAAATTTATCTCCATATTGAACAACATAATAATATGCATTATTTTTCCCAATTCTAAGTGGGCCTTAATTTTTTTTAATATTGCATATTTGCAATGATTATTTAAAGGTAGTGCATTAAATATGAGAGGGTGTAATATGGATTGCAGATGTTAGTACTACATGAACTCTAAAATCCTGCTGAAGTATACACAAAGCATTACTATAAAGAATAAACTAAATATAAAGATCTTTATACAGGCAAGTTTGCAGAATGCACAGTAACAGAGAAGAATTTTAGGGATATTTAGATGGCATGTAATGTTTCCTAGAGAGCTATGCAGTAATCTAAGCCAATGACAGTAAAATTTCATTACAACAAATACAGTTAAAACAAATATTTCACTATAACAAAAATATTTTGAAGCCTGCAAACTTCCCAAAGTACTTTTTAAAACTCATTAGAATGAAATTACTTATCATGGCAAGTTCAGTATAACGAGTTCTTTTTAAATCCAACCCATGCATAAAATGTGTTTATTTATGAAGAAATGATTTCCTGAGAGTCTTTCCATTTCCCTTTCACTTTCTCCACATTGAGGGCAGGAAAACTAGGAATAATAATGGTACAGTTGACTCTCACTATATGCGCTATTATTTTTTGCATTTTCATGTACCTGCGATTTTATTTCAGTATCAGGAGGGCTATCCCAATCCGCAGCCACCGTGAAAGCTTCTACACATGTCCAGTGACTATAATTTAAAGCCTCTCATGGTGTATCATTAAAAAATCTGCAGGCATTGAAGGGATGCATAAAAACAAGACAAGACTGTGTCATCGGAGTCATCTAACACAGATGACCAGCTGCACAATAATTCCTCCAGCCAGTCACCTTAAGCAAGATCCAGCCACATTCATGGTTAAGATTTATTAATATTGAATTAACAATAATATTTTGATGTTTTACTTTCTCATATACATACTATATTGAGAAAGTATTGGAATCGTTAAAAAATTTGACTTCAAGATTTTGATGGAAATATATACGTTTTAGGTGTCCCTGAGACCATGGAGTGATTTACGCCATGCCATCTGTCTGTCTGTCCACGGTTATAGTGCCCAAATGCATACATAAAATCGAATGGTATCTGATATTTATACAACATATCATCTTTTGCAGACCCTTTTTTCATAAAAATGATATTGCACAAAAATAAAGGGTAGTTTATTCCTGGCGATTTTTAGAAAAATTTGATTTATTCAAAAATGGCTCCAGAGAATTCGATTAAAATCGATTCAATTGTAGATCCTGATGTCACAAGTAATACTGCGTAAGCCATGTCTCTAAAAATCGCTATATGGCATCCAGTGACATTAAAATGTATGCTAAGCTACCTTACCTAAGCCTAATGACGTCACACCTCAGCCACGATCCAATCTAAATCTTATTACAGCCTATAAAGTTAAACTAAATTGAATGATATCCCATATTTGTGGATAATATCATTCATAAAAGACATTCTGAAGAGATGAACCATATAATGCAACAATTAAGGGTACTTTATTTTTGGATATTTTGAAACAAAATTTGATTTACTCAAAAATGGCTACAAGGATTTTGATTAAAATCCATCTAATTGTACAGCTTGATGTCACAAATAATCCTAACTAAGCGATACATCCCAAAAAATTACTATATATCGTCCAGTGGCATTATTTCTGTACAAGATGCACAGACGCTACACACGTGTCATTCCAGCTACTAAAAAGGAGACAGCGAAAAACGAATGGGAGGGAAACCATCATAAAATGTGAGGGGTGAGATAGAAATCTACCCCATGCGAGTAAGCAAGTGTTAGGTAGCCCAAAAGGTTTTGCGAACAGCATGGGATTGCATCAAAGTTAATTTGCAGGGAGGAAAATGACATTCCTCTAGATAGGGCAGACAAATGGCATGCAGGAGAAATTAAAAAGCTGATTAATGACTACAGTGCAAATGATATTTTTAATGCCAACGAGATGGGTATGTTTTATCATTTTTTTCCAAATCATAAATTTCCCATTCATAGTGATCATTGTCGAAGTGGCAGGAAATCCATGCAATGATTGATTATACTTTATTCTTGCACTGCACTGGGAACTGAAAAGATGAAGCTGTTAATCATCAGAAAATAGAGCCAAGCCTCATTGTTTCAAAATAGTTCTTTCTCTTTCATATGGTTATTGTGCTAACCAGTGGGCATCCTTCATGAGTGGGTGATAAAATTTGATACAAATATGGAAAAAGCGAAATGCAAGATTTTAATGATGATTGCCAATTGTTCTGTGCATAATATGTTCCCACACTTAGAAAATGTTCAGGTTTTATATCTTCCAGTGCACTGTAATGCTATTTAAAACCATTAGATCTTGGCATAATTCGTAACATTCAAGTTCATTAAAGAAGGCAAATATAAAAACAAATACTAATTTCGAAAATCATTAATAAGACAAAATTGACATAGAACAAGCATGACTGCTGGAGCTTAGCAGTCATTAAAATATCAACAATTATGAAATGCTGGCAAGAAATGGGATACTGAAATGAAAAGAGTATGGAAATCAATCACTGCTGTCTCATGTGAGGTAGAATGTATGGAGTTCATTTCTACAGATAACCCTTGACTCATTTCTCTTGAATTAGCCAACGATGAAATTATTGAAAGCATGAGGCATGGTGCAAAGTCACACAAAACTGAATTTGAAAATGACGATGAAGAGGATGTTGATTAATTGGAACAGCATAAAGAGATAAATGCTATTGATGAATACTCGATAAAAAAATTAAACCAAAAGTTTAGTACAATCTAAAAATGTCACATTTTATAAAAAGAAAATAAAAAGCAAATTTCTTCATTTTTATCATGTGCAGTAACCCCTTGTATAACGTGTGCCTGCATAGTGCATTTTCACAATAACATGATTTATTTTTAGGGACAATTTTTCACATAAAGTGCCCATCCCCGCAATAGTGCGCAAAAAATTGGGGGACGGACCATTTCGCTGAGTGGTGTAAGTTGGTGTAAAATTTTAAATGATGGAAATACTATAATGTACACACTTTTATATATACATTCATGCACACACACACCTATTCACACATATTATGGCAGTGGGAGTATTTTAACTTCAAGCCTCAGAACTAGATAGAGTCGCATTGAATCATCCTCCGACTGAATGCACTATACAATACACACATAAAAAAATGAATCATGAAAGCTACAAGGGTGCACGCTAGCTACACACATAGTCATTTGGTGCGGTTAGTAATTTTTGTTCTATTGTAAACATTATTATTCCTTATGAGTGAAATAATACATACATACAAGCATGCTAACACATATTTGTACACATGCAAACACATACTTTACATGAAAATAACAATAATAAAATAAAGGGGTGAAATGACAGCTGAAAACGCAACCTACCCCTTTTCCATTATTTTTAATAGGAAAACTGTCCCCGCTTAAAGCGTTTTTGCTTAGCGTGCAAGTTTTTACAAGTGTAACTGTCACATTATTCGAGGAATTGTTGTATTAATACGTGAACAAGTCAAGAGTTATCCATGTGCATGGATAAAATAAGCAAGTTTTTTCATCTGCTGTTAAATTTGGTGATATTTCACTGTGAAGATTTCTCCCATTAATCTAATTGACAAACTGAGTAGAATTTGGAATTTCATCACCTGCTATATGCATAAATGTAGTTTATTTTAATTTATTTTGATATAGTTATACTACAACATATTTGTTCATTACAGCCTCATTTGTAAGTGGCATCAATATGGAAATATATGCTCAAAATTTAAGCTTTCTATCTTCTATACATTCAGGTATATAAACAAAAAGAATAATTTAAATGAACCCCTATTCGACCCAGTACATTTTTAAAAACTCAAATCTAAAGAAAAACAAGATGATTCAAATGGAACTTATGATGCCTAATTTGCATTTAACCATTTATTTAATACTTACATATAATGGCTTTGAAAACTTTAAAATCACCGTGGATGAGTTGCTCTTTGTGTTCCCAAATTTCATAATTTTGCATTATAAAATATAATAAATACATCTGAATGAAAAACTAAATTGATCACGCATATTTGTGTGCCAAAAATAATGCATGTATATATTATACTAGACTATACCAAATCCGAGTCCAACAATAGTCATTACAATGGCAACACTCTCCTAATGAGTGATAAAACTGCAAAAACACCAGTATTTATGCAAAATTTTAAGAAATATGATCGATAAGCAAAATTCTACGATAGAAATTCCATTCCTTTCCACAGAGAACAGTACAAATCCCGCACCGATATTACAATTCTAAGATATATTGATGTGCAAGAAAAAATTACCCTGCACCATGGTTTTCAGATTTTCCTGTAAATCAAATGAGAAGAATATTTCCTGAAATCGAACCTGGGAGTTCAATATTTACAACTAAAACTATCCTTGGGAGCTCAGCTCCAGTAGCATGAGATTTCCACCAAGTGTCATGAAAAACAGTCTATTGATGCAAAAGTTAATAAGAAGGATGAACAGACAGAAAGACACAACATCAAAACTATAAGCCTATTTCCATTCTGGAAAGTAGGCTAACAAATGGCAGTAGTACAGAAATCTACACTCCAAGTTTCAGCTCTCTATCGTTTATGGTTTCGTCACAATTTCAATGTAAGCAAGTGCACATTTTGAACAGACAAGTAGACTCCAAAGTGAAACTATAAGCACATTTTTTAAAAGTACAAAAATAATAACAATTTATATTTTAACATGCTAGAGATGTATCTGTCATTTACTTAAATTTTGTATCTTAAAAATAAAATATAAATTTAAAATCATAATCATTGTGCATATTTCTTTATCTTTGTAGCTGCGTGTTTTGAAGTTTTATAAATTTAATAGTGTAATTGCCTCTCAAAAACAATGGATGTAAATGAATGAAGCATTAAATTACATTTAAGAAACTTCCCTTTCTTCCCCCTTCTCCCTCTATTCATTCAAATACTTGTATTTTTATTGTTACCTGTATTTACATTGTTAATGTTTTATGTATTACTATATGTATCACGATGAGGGGTTAGATGGAAGATGGTACTTCCTAGTCTCAATCTCGCCCCAAATAAAGACCAAATCAATCAATCAATCTCCCTCATCTTCCCTCTTTCTCTTCCATTCTGCCTCTTTCTCTTCAGTTATCCCTTCCTCTTTCCTCACTCTTCCCTAAAATTGTAGCTCTCTCTATCTCTCTGTGTGCTATATGTAAAATCCTACATACAAAAGGACATCAGAAAAAACAAAAGGGAAGTATACATACACAAATGATTCATATATTAAACTAATCCAAGTGTTAATAAAATGAAGAAAATAAACACTCATGGATTCAAACCTTATGACTGACGAAGACGTCTAAAAGACACAAAAAGTAAATCCTAGTATATTGCACAAATTTTAAAGATCCAAAAAATCAACAGTTTCCACCTCCATGATGATTATCGATGATTTTAAAATGCAGATAAAAATTTGCAACTACAAGCCCTGTGTTAATCAAATGGAGAAATGAAAAGCTCTTGGAATCAAAACCATGATGTTACTGTAGATCTTGAATAATTTAAATTTAAATCCAAGTAAATCCTGCAAGTACAACTTATGTCACAGATGGTGCTCTATTACTGAGCATTATAATTATAGTATGTTATGGAGTAATTCACAGTCTTGCCACTTGAAGTACTGGTGGCGGCATACCACACAGATCTGGGCTTTTATGTAAGTAATTATTAATTAAAAAGTTGAAATAAAAGCTGAAAGTAGAAATTACTACTACTGTAGTAGGTTATAGAAGAATAAGTAATTGGTCTTGTGAAATAATTTTGAGCAATATTTGTTTGATCAAAATTTCAATACAATGAAATTATTCATGCCTCCAAGAAATTTGTTACAGGATTTTACTGTAACTGGGTGCAAGAAAAAGGAGAGGAAATGCACTTAAAGCGCTACTGACATTATCCTTCAGAAGTTCAAACTGAAAAATGTTAAAATATACACTATATGTTCAATAAACATAATGACCAAGGTGGGCAAATATCATTACTGTGCTGGTCACAATGGCAGTCTAAACTTCTTAAGAGAGCATATGATATGCCGACAAAAATAATACATTTCTATGCATAAAACTCACATATAATTAAAATGCTTTTAGAATTGAAGCAGGATCAGGATATATTATTATTATATCAGGATATATTATTATTATTAACAATACTTGATTTTAAAACAGTAGATAATTAATTTAAGGTTTGTTTTGCTACAATACAATCATAAATTTTAAGTAAATTATGTAAGAGATATCATAGCATTATTTACAATTGCAATAATGTGCATTTAAGCAATACTGCCAAAAACCAAAAACCCCAAAATTACCCCGGGCCAACTACTGTGCCATTGCTTCCATGAGGCATTCCAGTTCCAAAGGATGGTAAGGCTTCAGAGGTTGGCGTGGCAGAAGACCAAGACTGATTAGATGATTGCTGTGGTCTCAATGCCATTAGTGTGGAACGGAGGAGGAGTGCATGATCAAAGTAACGCCTTGCCTCTCCTTCACAGTCACCCTCTTCGCATGAGATCTTACACAGCTCAGCCAAAAGGGAGGGTAGTGTTTCATCTGGCAATTTTCCAACCTCAAACATGGTCACAGCATGACTCTTAAGGCCCTAATTTGATAATAAGCATGAAAAAATGTACTTACAATATCTGCTTATTCTATAAAAATACTGTATAATATTGTTAGCTAAAAATGAAGTGAAACTTGACCATATTATAAATCTTAGCTATCAAAATTCTGTCTTAAAATGAATCTTTACCATATTTTAATAAATAAATGTAAGTGCTATAAACAGTGAAATGGATTTCAATAACGATTAATAGACATAAGAACAAAAATAATTACAATAAATCCTGATTATTCATATTATTTGGGATCTTGGTAGGCCCACATAATTGAATAACATGGATAATTCACATTTAACCTTTAAAAGCCAGATTTATATTGGGGTATTTTTGTTCATTTTATGGAAAAATCACATATCTCATGAATTATTGGTACTAAAATGTTCAATTAAAAAGCATTTTATTGTAATAATAATGAATAATTACATACTTCTGTTTGGTAGGGGAAAGAAACATGTTGAAAACATTATGAAAAATATATGTCCGTGAGCTATTACATTTTGTGTGCCCATACATTGTGTTTAAAGGTTAAGGGAAATTTTGTTATAATGTCTGTTAAACACCATTCAAATTTATTTACAATAAAACACTCCACTTGCTGTAAATAAAGAGCTATCAATGTAACCAGAAACTGTAATTAGGATGGAATAAATGAACAGAAAATTAAAATTTGATTTTGGCAGTGAATGATTTTTCTGACCAACAAATAGTCGTTGTGTGTGCAAATGAAAAAGATTGGAAACTAAGATATAAATGTTAATTATACAATAATTTATATTGCTGTGAATTTAAGATGGTCCTTGGTTTTTGAGAATCTCTCTAAAATAAGAGGGAAAACTACATTTCAGGTAAAAATGGTAGGTAAATCGATTTACATTTCATTTCTTGACCAAATACTCTGTCAACTATATTTGTTTCTTTTGCTGAAACACCTTTTGCTTGATTGATCTGATAAATCAGCGGAGGTTAACCCTTAGTTAGTCGCGTGAAAAAAGTTCCGTAATTAGTCGCGTGGGGTCAATATGACCCCAAAATGATTTCTAAAGATAAGCAATAATATATTAATTTATTTATATTTTACTGCAAATAAAATCAATCTTGCACTATAATACAATTATTTATTAATAATTTTTACAATAAACATTGATTAAAACAACTTAAAATATATTTTTGTATTTTCTAATCACTTTCCCTCTCCCCACAGTCAATGCACTTCATTATCATATGGTCTTTGCAAGTAAAAGCTCCACAATTTCCACATCTAGTGGACACTTTATTGTCCTTATTTCTTGGGCAATGTTCGCATCTTCCTCTTGATAGTCCCGATCCCGGTGATGGACCTTCCTCCGCAAGTCCCTGTTGAGTGCACATGCGCTTTCGGAGATGCCTAGATATAAACTTACTCTGAGACCTCAAAATCTGTAGATCCTTTATTAATTCCTTCGATAATGATTTCAAGAAATTTCGCTTTGTCATTTTCTTTTGAACGTTTTGTTTATAAACAATAAAGGCATTTATGGCAGAAACGTTCAGCAAATGAAAAAAACACAGCTAACGGCCATCTTTTCGTTCTTCTGCCAACATTATAAGCAGCGCAGAGCTGATCGCATGCATCTACGCCACCTTTTGTTGCATTGTCGCATGAAGGTTGAGTTGAGGGCTTTATTAGGGATAGGACTATTTTTGCGGAGATCACTCACACTTGTGGGTTAGACATCGGTCGCAGCACAGTCGCTTTCCGGCCCCCACCTACAGCATGAAGTAGTTTATGGCTGCCCCCAACTAGCAGAAAGATTCAAGCTCACTTCTGCTGTCACCGAGGATTGCCCTCGATGGGGCTTGGGACAAAAGTTGCCTCCACGAGCGACCCAAGGGGTTCGTGCCGAGGTCCAACCGCGTCCTCCCCTATAAGTGTGAATGTACTTGGGACTTCTCCATAGAAACCCCAATGAAAGTAGGATTTTTATATTTTGGTCTAAAACGTCCCAACTGTGACCGTCATGCGACCGGTAGGAGATCCAAAAACTTTGAAGATTGCCAATCTCATTCGTGTTCGTGCTTATTCCGAAAAATAAGGGAGAAACTCGTGCTAAAAAGGGTGAGCGGTAATAAAAGGCAAACCGATTTCTTTTATCCTTTTTGCACATGGGTACTAAGAGCTTCATCCAATGAGGGTGATAAAAAATCTGCCAAAAGTCGCTAGATAGATGTTCCATTTTTGAGAGTATTTCACAGTAAATGACGAAAGCATGTGATAAATAATTACTGTACAGAAAAGGGAATAATATGGATGTAATTCAATTATAAAATCTAGAAAATAGTTTCAAAAATCATGCATCGGTCTTGATAGAATACGTGGAATTCTGCGTCAAAGAAGTCATCCTCGAGTCAATTCTTCGACAGCAATTTCTAGAGAGACCACGTGCATTTGTTTATGACTTTTATTGCGGGTAGAAAACTATGGGAAGAAAACGGTTGCATGTGTGCGGCCGAAGTAAGAAAACACCCAGAGAATTCCGAAAAGAGGGAAAAGGGTACATTGGAGGGGGGAGGGAGATGGGAGGAAGAGGGGTAACCAACCTATAGTGAAAATTAGTGAAGTAGAAATGTATCATAAGGGAACTAGTGTTAAAACAATGAAATACTGCTTATCATGAAAATTATTTGTATTTCTGATGTGATAATAATAATCTGTATTGTGTTTAACCCTTCTAGACCAATAGAGAAAAAAGTAACAGGTAGAGAGATGTCAAAATAAAAGCAACTTTTTTAACCTCATATATACATAACAAATGGATACACACCAAAATAGCACATTAAAATAGTTTAATTTTCTCAATATTTACAATATTTATACTATATATATAAATATAAAAATATCAAAAATAACAAATTAATAAAAAAACAAAAATGCTAATTTCTCTTCTAGAATGTAAGTGTCGAAGGTAGAACAAGTTTGGGTTAGACTGACAATACATTTCTTTAGATATTGACGAAAAAACATGGTCATATTGACCCCACGCGACTAATTAAGGGTTAAATAAATCGGTGAAGTTCATGTCATCTTCATTTTTCATATAACCAGGGAAATTCAAACTCGCTCCACGGCACCCAGCTAATCCACAGCATGATTAATAATCACACGTAGAATTGGGGTTCTACTTTTCATCATTTTCCCAGATAAACTTGAGATTGAATAAATATAGCAAATAAAATTATCACCACAAGGAATAGCACTGAGTAACAAATGTTATGCCTTAATTAAAACTGTTTACATCATCTAAAGGCCAAAATATGAGAAACTTTTAGAACAGCTAAATGAGAGTTCAACACCCATTTAGAATGCTGAGGTGTATAAAGAGCACAAACACCAGCACAAAATAATGCATTTTTTTAGAATGATATTGCAAAAGAGTGCAATTTGAGGAGTGAAACTGTCATACTGCACATAGTTTTTATCAAAAATAAATTTTTGTTTCGCAAATAAAATGTTAGTGTCACTCTTATTCCTAGAAGAATTTGCCAGATTAAGGACTGTCCTTGGACAGAAAATCTATAACAATGGGAAAAAATTTATCAGCAATATTTATAGAGAATAATTTACACTCCCCATTTTTGGTGTTCTTGACAGAAAGTAAAAAATCTGATATGCCCAGCACATGACTTTCTCCATACAGAGTAATGAATTTGAATGCAATAGTAATGAGAGGCTGCTCTCGACCTCAATGTCCTCATGAAAATTTATCGAAAAAAGGAAGCGAGTTTATGCATTAATGGAAAGTTTTCTCATGATCAATTTAAATTTGATTTTACCCTTACAGTATCACTGTCCAGATGTGATTCAATTCTATCATGGAATAGTATTCTTTGTGGATCTCGTGGACAAACCCATGTAAATCTACATCTTTATTTTATACTTAATTAGAAAATCTATCTCCTTACACTATTATTATTCTGACCAAGATATTCTTTCAGTTGCATCCTACAGTGTACTTTTTTACACCAAACTAAAATTTTCCTTGCACAAAAAAAACGTTGCTCATTGGTCCCCTCTAAAGGTTTAGGTTTAATGAACTCAATGATCCATATGACCTGAAAGGTGTCTTTACCAGTTGTGTTCTCTCATTACTTAAGTATTGTGCCCCTTCTGCACTCAAAACTTCTTAATTAAGCTCTTAATTTTTTCCTATCGATAGTTCATCAACTTACCTGTACCTTTCATGGTTAACTCAATGATAAAATTCTTTTGTACCTTGGTATTTCCTCCCTCCATACTAGTCAAAAAATCTTTCTTCCTGTAGTTGAAATTTGGAAACTCCTGGGGAAGCCAAAAGGGGTTTTTTTAATCTGCTCTTAATAACTGATTCATTAGCTCTTCCCTTACTTGTTATTTACGTTACCACTTTTTACTGAATATGTTATAATAGGCCAGGAGTATTGGCTCTTTATGAATCATTTAAAAACAGATAAAGAAAGAAATAAAAGCCTGTTCAAGTTAACTTCTGAAGCAAATTCTTATCCAGCCTACTAAGGCACTCACAATTTATAATGTATCTCAGCAATTAAAAAGTTTCAGCAATCCTTGTTTAAATTAATAATTCCCTTTACAGTCTGGCAAAAAAAGAGCTATAACAATAAGAGAACTTAAAGTGTAGATGAGAAAAATATAGGTTGGTAAAGTATGTGAAAATCTTACCGGAGACAAATTACCCATCATAAGGAAGGCAGTGAGTGTGGAATCAAAGAGGAAGGCGACCCTCTTGGCTCGGGGTGAGGATGTTGACGATGTAGGAGCCAAGGCGGAAGGCAAACCTCTCGCAGAAAGAGCTGACGACCCTGACACTGGTGTAGTTGCAACTTCCCCTTCAGAGAAATCCCCAGAGAAAGATGATACTCCAGGGGAGGTTAAGGTAGGTGTGCCATCCCCACCGTAACTGGAAAAAGGGCCCAGATCCAACAGAGACACAGCTTCCTTTGTCGTGGCCATTCTAAAAAAAAAACACCCATCATAATATCTGACATACCCAAGCAGATTTTATTTATGGTCATGGTCGAATAGAAACTGACAGAGCTTTGAACTTGTGTAATAATTGTCCGTGTATACAACATGACCTTTACCGAAATATTTCTCCTTTAGTTTTTTCACCACTTCACCAGACATGTCCAATTCAGGCAATATCAGTTTTCATTTCCGTATAAACAATCATATCATATACTCGTATGTTACTTAAATCATATCCAAAACAACACCCATCTCACAGTCACATAGAACAAATATCTTTATGTCAAACCTATGTCTTTTAGAGGGAATATACTGTTTGAAGCCTAATCATCCTTTGAATAAAACTAAAGATTGGTCAATTACTAATTTTTGAAATGGCCAAAACACATTTGAGAATCTTGTCTTCAGATAGGCAAACATGTAACTTATTTTCCACAATGGGTCTATGGGTTTCGGTTCACTGTTGTCCACAAAATGAAGGCATCGCAAAAGCAAAAGGTCTCTTGACATATACTTGCCATAGATAGAACTTTTGATGAGAGGATCACTTGACCAATAATCCTGAATCACATGCTTCTTTTGCAATGGCATTAGTAATGTTAGTGCAAAAAACACAGTTCGTATATACTTATGTCTTTCCATGACTGAAGACAAGCTTTTGGAGATAGCAGAGACCCGTTCACAATATCCTCGTGGTATTTATTGGTCTCTCAACACAATATGACTCATCAAGGATTTATCAAAAAACAACTCAAAATAATCACTTCATCAAATCATCTTCAAAAACAACTCTTTTTCTTTTATGTTAGCGAGACCCACATCCACTAGCCATGACGACAAATGGCAAACTAAATCTAGAGCTCTTGAAGTTCAATAGCTATGACCAAAAGTAGCAAGAAAACAAACTTCTTATCTTGAGAGAATACTCAGAATACATATGAATCACTAATGGGCTAGGCATGCATCCTTCACTAATGAGTACAGATAGCATTAGGGAGTGAGCATGGGACCTCTATAGAAAAAGAGAAAGCACGGTCACAGCAGTAAACCGGTTGAACGTAAGAGGTGCATTCGCAGCAGCCTACTGAATAAACGTACCACATACGTTCATAGCAGCAAAAGGGTTAAAATGCAATGCAGGGGCGGATAAAGGACTAGGTGATCTAGGTGACCACCTCCTCTGGGAGCCTTTTGCAACTGATTCTAGATCCACAAAATTTATGCCATATTGATCAATCTACCCTGGAATTTGTCTTCTCCAAGTTGCAGGATTCCAAAGATGTTCAAACTAAATGTCATTATAAAGTTATTTAAATTCCCTAAAGATTTCCTTAATTATTAATTCCCATGCGATTAAAAAATACCCTTGATCACAAATCGTAATTATTCAAATTCGCAGTTAACCCATGCATTTGCAGGAAGTGTTTTTTTGTTGACGTAGAAAGTTGATGGAAAATAACTTAGAATGCCTTCATGGGTTCATCTTTTGTACAAGAGTACATTACGTTATGAATAAAATTAAGATACTATTCAAGGATCAATTTAAAGAATTCAAAATTCTTCTGATGCTGTCATACGTATGAAGCTTACAAAGTTATTGTTGTGGCTTGAAATATGTGTATTATATCTAACAATGTTTAATATTAGCACATTGAAACTGAATTATTAAAAGGGTCATGATTTTGAAATGCAAAATTTTAAATAATGGATTTTTTGCACTAATTTTATGAATGAACAAATTTGTTCGAGATTAAAACCGAGTCAGAAAGGAGCTGTCCCACGTATGACTAAGCAAAGGCTTTTAGTAAAATTAATTAGGTAAGCATTCCATTTCACAAAGAACAGGGTAGAGTTTTAATAAAAATAAATTACTTGAAAATGACAACTATAAATGGTGCACCTTAGATTAATACATATAATTAGATTTTATGAAATAAGTTTAGGTGTTTGAGTGATAGCTATGAACGATTATATATGTTTATGATGGATGGACAGACAAACTGAATACATAAGTGATTTGAAGCCTACTTTTAAAAAAATGGAAAGCAGTATTATGAGATCACCTCGGTGTCTGTGTGTGCGCATCCCCCTCTAACATCTTCTTCATGAATGTATCAATTTCAACTAAATTTGGTACATAGAATATGCACGTATATTAATGGCCAAAATGGCATATTTGGAAAGGATCGACTCGGCAGGAGTGCTACAACTACAAAGTTAAAATTTTCAGTAATTATGAATTTGGAAGGAATTGGCTCAACCGATTTCGACGAAATTTTGTATGATAATAATAATAACAAAATCTAGATGTTTAGTATAGATATAGAAAGCAGGGCTACCACAATACAAGGAATAAAAAATATTCTTTTTACACGTACTTGTGATGAACTGTCCACATCAATTTTAACCAAATTAAATACTTATAATACACACATATATATATAACCATATTAGCATATTTTAATCAAATCAGCCACACAGGAATGCCACAATTACAAATTAAATTATTTCAGTAACTAAGGATTTGGAAGGAATTGGCTGAACGGATTTCAATTAAATTTTGTATATAAGATTTGTACAACATACCACAATTAAATCAAGATGTTTGAAGCAGAGCTAAAGGGCAGAGCTACCACAGTAAAAAGTTAAATAATATTTCTTTTACACATATTTTTAGAAAACTGTTTGCATAGATTAACCAAATATAGTATATTTAATCTTCATATAAATAAATAACCAAAATATCATATTTCAACCGGATCAACTAAATAGGGCTACCACAATATCAAGGTTAGAATTTTTCTGTATCTATGAATTTGGAAGGTACTGACAGAACGGATTTCAAAGAAATTTCATTTGTAGACAATGTTCCCTCTAAGCTGCGTGCGTGTGCATGCACACGGTCTGCAAGGTCAGGGCACACAGGCAAAATTTGTGGCAACAATTTTTTTTGTAGAATTACAGAGTTTATTGTGAAATAAAAAAGTGCATGCTGCTGTGTGACGTTGCAGACTAATTGAAAAATCTTGGTATATGCCGACTCTGCCCCATCCCCACCCCATCCTAATTCGTAATTTTAATATACCCAAATGCATTTATTTACCTTTCTTGACTGTCAAGGAAAAAAATGGCACTGCAGAAAAAGAGCGCACAAATATCTGAAATTTCCGAAAAAGTTGCCCATGGAAAATTTCTTCCGTGCACGTCATGAAAAATTAGAGGGAATAATGTTTGTAGGGCGAATATAGAATGGGAAAAATGAGATGAATACATTTAGAACAGATCAAAAAAGCAGGGCTATCACAATATAAGGAAAAATAATTTTCTGATTTCAAATCAAATACATTAGTATACGATTATTCTACGGCGAATTTGATGAAGGGCACTTCTGTTCCACGGGAAACCTGTGTACACCCTTAATTGTAATATATTAAAATTGTATTGAAAGGAAGGTAGGTGGATTAGTTCTTTCCAGAGACTTGTTTTTTTTAAAAAAGCACTAAAAATGTTTAAAAGATTTTGATTTCATAATGATAAACTAAGTTTCTGTTAATTGAAAAAGTGACATTACCATGCAAGGCTGTAAACATTACTTAAAAAAACATGAACTTAGTTAGGAAAAGAGAAAAAGGGGTAAATGGACAGATTGGATATTGTATGGATAACAGGGGTAGAATAATAAGAAGGAAACACTTTCATCAATTTGCTTACACTTTTCCAAACATATTTCCCAAACTGACT
Organism: Tanypteryx hageni; assembly: GCA_028673005.1. Classification (NCBI taxonomy): domain Eukaryota; kingdom Metazoa; phylum Arthropoda; class Insecta; order Odonata; family Petaluridae; genus Tanypteryx; species Tanypteryx hageni. The sequence continues at coordinate 101,036,561 of CM054116.1, forward strand.
CAAATAGGGACCTGTAATGGATACAATTCAGATTGATAAATCTAAAATGAAGCAAACATAAGTGAGCAAATGGTGAAAGATAGAATCAAAACTAACCTCCTTCCGCTCAAGGCTTGGCTATTTCTCCACGAAGAATGAAGCTCTGAAGGATCAGGAGGCATTCCCTTCTTTCTTGCAAATCCCAAACGGCAATAAAGGGAGATAGCGCACTTCACAAGTTCTACATCTATTTGAAGGACACTAGCCAACTAGATAAGACAGAGACAATTAAACAAGTTTTGATGAGAGCTGTATCATGGATTCAAAACCAAATAGCTTTTGAAGTCTATAACTACAAAATGAATACAACCCATTAATGAATGAGTGAAATTATTTTTTTTTTCCAAAATCAATTACTGAAATTAACCTCAACATTATTGAAATCATGTGTATTTACATACATAATTTTAAAAGTACCGTAAATATCGGATGCTGAGAAGGTTATAGGACAAAGCAACCAAGGTGGCCATCTAGGGCCTTGTGTCTCTGGGGGCCTCATGTCTCTAGGAACATTGAACCCACAGCAGTATGCGCAGTGTGACATATAAAAACATAACATAATCACTGAAACAAATAAAGAGGAAAAGAAATGTTATTAATATTGATCATGGAATTACAGATGCCAGTTCTTGCAGGGGATCGCTATGGTAATGCCAGGGGCCCATGAGAAAAATTCCGGAGTTTGACGGATATCAAGGCATTTTCACATTTTAGTCTCATATTCCAATAATTCTATTGTAAGAAACATTTTGGTGGCATTTCTTTTGGTTCAAAAGTTGTTGTGACTTTTTGTCACTTTCCACGTGCAGCACATTTGGGTAAAATGTGCATTCCAAGATTTTCTGTAATATTGTACTTTGTATCCTGCGAAATGAATACATTGCTGATTGATTACAAATGATTCACTGAAATACTTTATTATTACAAACAATACCAATTTTTACTGATATTTGTGTACAGTTTATGATACATATTAGTACAGTAGAACCTCGCCGATCGCGGAGGTTACATTCCTGAAAATCCTCGCAATGGACAAATCTGCAATGTGCAAATAAATGGGGTCTGGTACCTCAACTTCGGCAAAAAAATTTTTTAGTTTAAAAAACTCGAAAAACTTTCACCATTATAAATGTGTTCACGTTCATGTGCAAAAATAAATATATGTAAAAACATATGTGATCATTCATTCCCACAAGGCTGAAGATACGCTTTATGTTTAATTAGTCCAAAAAAATTTATTAGGGCCAAGTTATTTCAATACGTCTATGTGGCAACGGGACACTCTGCTCGACTGTCAATCAACATGGAAAAAATACTTTTCGGATTGGATCAAGAAAACAGAATGGAAAAGATTTTTTTATTTTAGTATTTTTTTATGCATAGTGTACATAATGGTTTTAAAATGTTAGCATTATAGAGCACATACAAATTAAAGCCCATCATCGGGCAGATCATAGCTAGTTGACTGAGAAGATTCAGCTTTCTTGACGTGATTTTAGTTTGTTTGGCTTTCTTCTGTAGTTCTGTATAAACCTCTCTGTAGGGTTCCACAGCAGCCTGAATGGTTCTTTTAAACTTCAAGCTCCTCTCCATTAAGTGATCCATTTGGAAGAAATAATCAGCCAGATCTTCTGCCATTTTAAGGCCTATCAGTATGCCACCGGTTGTGAATTCAGGCCGTCCAAGTTCTTCATCTATCTCTTAATCACTCGATGTTGCCAGCTGTGCAAGATCTTCCTCAGTCAAAACGGCTGAGTGCGATTCGATCAACCCCTCGATATCGCCTTCTTCGATCTCTTCAAAACCTTCCTGGCTGACATCTTTGGCTAACTTCACAATTTGTTTAATTTCGTCAGAGATATCAGGAAATCCTTTGAAATCATAAACCACCTCAGGCCACAGTTTTTTCCAGCATGCATTAAGAGTGGAAGGCCTTATCTCATCCAAAGATTCTTTGATGTTAGCAATAGTGTCAGCAATGTCATACTGTTTTCAACATTCACTGATGCTGGAAAACGTTCCTTTCTCAGTGGCATCCAAAATGTGGCTAAATGTACGCTTTGAAAGTTGCAATGATCCCTTGATCGAGTGGCTGCAAAAGTGAGGTGGTGTTTGGTGGCAGAAAAACCACTTCAATATTTGGAGGCATGAACTTGAATTGGGCTGGGTGTCCTGGAGCATTGTCTAAGATTAGTAGAACTTTGAAGGCCAAATTCTTTGAACGTAAGTAGTGCTTGACATTATGCACAAAACAGTTGTGGAACCAATCCATGAATAATTGCGCGGTGATGCAAGCCTTTTAATTTGCTTTCCAGTACACAGGCAAATTATTCTTATTAATTCCTTTTAATGCATGAGGGTTTAAGGCACAGAAAATTAACATGGGCTTGACCATGAAGTCTCCCGAGGCATTGGAACATAACAGCATCGACAGTCTGCCCTTTTGCACTTTAAATCCTGGTGCTGTTTTTTCGCACTTGGAGATGAATGTGCGGGTTGGTAAGCGCTTGTAGAACAAGCAAGTTTCATCACAGTTAAAAACTTTTTCTGGCTTATATCCCCACTCTTTTATGAGTATTTGTAGCTGCTCCTTGGCAGTATGGTGGTCAGCCAATGCAGAATCTCCTTTCTCTATACCCTTGTCCTCTGTGAGATGCTCATAGACATGTAGAGCCTTTTCTCGGATGATAGGTCCGCTAAGAACCATATTCCTGCGAGATTGATCCTCGATCCAAATGTTAAGTTGTTTTCCATGTTTTCTAGAAGAGGATCGCAGTGACTCACAAAGGCTAATTTTGCACTTGAAGGTGCACTAGAAGCAACATTTGTCCTTATTTTCACTTCATTTTTCTTAATAATGCAAACAGTAGACTCGTTAACACCGTAATGGTGGGCAACCGAAGCATAACTTCCGCTGGCCTCTAATCGATCTAATAACTTAACCTTATCAGTTAAAGACATCAATTTTCTTTGCCTCTTTCTAGGTTTACTACCACTCGAAATCCTTTTAGTAGAATTTTTAAAATTACAGAAAAGGCACAAAAAAAATAAAAATTTAGCAAATGTAAAGTTAACAGCGAGTGTTGCCAATTATGCCTAGACCACTCTGGATTTCAGACTGAGGTGGTTGTATGCGAGAGTAGGGATGCACATATTACTTCAATACTATCTTCTTTTGATACATTGAATGATACAAGTATCAATACTTTTATAAAAACGTGCAACCCTGTGCAAGAGAAAAGATTGTGGCCCTACTCCTACGCGTGATTCTACCTCAGCCCGCACAGCTTTCTCTTGCACGCTAACCACAAATAGATAAAGCAGTAGCCATGATCCACAAAGCAGGGTCTCAAAAATTGAACCGTAAATAAGTAAAGCAGTGAACAGCAAATCTGCAAACAGCGAGGTCCTACTGTAATTACCCAGATGTTTTATGCCTAATCACGATTTTTGAAGTGCGGCTTATTTTCAGAAACTTTTTATTTCCTCGAGTGTCTCAAAAAACAAGGGTGCAGCTTATATGCAGTGGCAGCTTATATGGAAGTAAATACGGCATATATGTAAATAAATTATTAAGAATTTTACAGCCTATTTTTCTCCTTAAAATTCAATAAAATATTTTCAGGAATCGTAATGCATCCAATGTAAAGGCCAATGCGCTGTTTTTGGACCAAAATAAGTTAAATTAAAATTAAATTAAATTAAAGTCAGAGGCCTTGCAATACACTGTTGCTTAGGTGCCTTGTATCCCCTAAATCCATGCCCGACAGGATGTACCCATGTACAGAACACAGGGAAGTTTTTTGGCACAAATTCAATGAAATCAAAATGTATCTGCATATAGTATGCATGTATGCTCTAGCAACCAATCTGTCCCATATATTTAATCATTGAATAATAAAAAATACGAGCAATATGATGAAATATCTTTAAAAAATGAGAAATAAATAGATAACAACCTATGGTCTCTGCCACAAAAGGTAATGTCTATCTTGAAACTGCATATGCAATTATGATATCTAAGAGAGAAGAGAGTGGCACAGCCTTGGCAGCATTCTATTCTATAAATAATTTTGGGTAGTTATGATAAAAAAAGAGGATAATATTTATTTTTCATGAAATTAAAATAAGTTTATTATAATTTATGCATCTAAGTTTGTTGGATTTTGATTTTTGGAAGAATTATGTACCCATAGCCCAAATTTTTCAGAAAAAAGTGCATCCCATACATGGGTATTTACAGTATTTTGGATATTAGTTGATAAAAAAAGAGGATAATATTTATTTTTCATGAAATTAAAATAAGTTTATTATAATTTATGCATCTAAGTTTGTTGGATTTTGATTTTTGGAAAAATTATGTACCCATAGCCCAAATTTTTCAGAAAAAAGTGCATCCCATACATGGGTATTTACAGTATTTTGGATATTAGATGATTAAAAAAATAGAGGATAATATTTGATGTGCTAGCATGATTCCTGAAACTCAAGTAAAATTGAAGCTTTTTCTGTCAATATTGTCAAATATTTCTGCTCCTGATTTGAGAAAGAGTAGGAAAAATAAGACTGAAAACTTAAACTATGTAAAAATCCTTACCTCAGCCACAGGTGTGTGCTCATCGATTGAAACAAAAATCTTGTAGAGTAATGTTTCAAAGTAATCACCCAAAACCCTGTTCATCACAAATCCTTCTAAAGGTGGCACCACTATGTAATCTTCATCATCAACTGGTACATCAAGGTAAATAAGACCCTTCCTGAAAGAAGCCAAGGATGGAATTAATAGGTTGTTTAAATAAACCAACCATAGATTTTATCTATGCACCGTAATGACTTGAATGTCTTTTTACAAAATTAGCATTTGAAAAACTGTGAAACATGCTATCTTCATGCAATTTGAAACAAATATGCATGAATCAATGTTTTTTAAAGGTAAGGCACAGTGGGATGACAATTCTACATTACCAAAGTGTATGTATGATTTTATAAGATATCAGAAGAATAACTGAAATGCACCATTTACACAGGAAAAATATTTACGAGCCAAGGATGAATGTTACCAGCATAGGTTTGAATATTTTTTCTGTAAATACTAATTTCTAATAGGAAAGTTGTTTTATATTCAGAGTTGCATTATACAGGTTCCCTTTGCCAATTGCTGTTTAGGCAACCATGGGCTTTTCTGTGTTTCCAATTTTCCATGGCCTCACATCAGACAGCAGTATAGCCTTGTATGCCATCTTTGAAGCAATCCTGCACCATCCCTCATTTTTCTTAATGCTGTTATGATCCAATCATAGTGCACCATGTTTTTCCTTATTTCTTTGTGATTTAAGCATTTTTGCCCATAATCCTGACCTTTACGGGGAGCAATTTGTGATAGCAAGGAAAAAATTGGGATCTAGCATGTTGAGAGTATGGTGGGTATGAGCAAGCATTTTGGTGTGCACAAATCTGCTGTGAAAACCATTAAAAAAGAGTGCGGCTACTACGAGGGTTGGTAATGGTATGCAAAGTAGCTCTCAAGTGACTTTTACATCAGGTGATGATACATAAGAAAAAATGAAAAAAGCTATCAATACCTGGAATGAAGAAGAATATCTATCAACAATGTTCAACAGTGAACTATTTTACAGAAAGAAACATTATCTATGATGAAGAAATGACTGTAAATACATTTATTTTCCTTTTGTGTGAACAAGGTGTTTTGTAAGTGAACAGAAATGGATAATTTATGATGAAGGAATGAAGATGAAAATAAAGATAATTACTTTAATCAAGGGTGGTATGTTTTAAATAATTTTATTTTATTAATTACAACTGATTAGTAAATAAATCGGTAAGTCAGAGATTCGATATTTTCTTGGCATAACATCTGATGCATTATTTCACAGTGTTTAGACTTTATACGAGTACTAAGCCATCAAGTACTGTATTTTTAAAAAGAGTTCAAGATTTGTTAATATCCAAAATGTACTATTCTTTGAGTATTTTGCAGACAATTTCAATTAATTCACTTTTGAAATTATGAGTTTGATGTTATGACTCGTCCTATTCTATTTTAAATATTGACTTTGGATCAATAAATATATTATTATTATTAATGTTTATCTTTTTGACATGATTACATGATTCATAAAGAAAGCCTCTGCCTTGCATATGTATATGCACACATGATGCATGCATCTTTACTCTCGTAATACATTAACATTAGGCAAAGATTTTATGGCATGCTTGAAGGTAATTTAAATTAGCTTAGAAAAGGATGCTTTCACTCTTGATCAGGGATAAAAACAAGAGTAAATATGAATGAAAAAGGATAACCTTTCTTGTTCTTGGATCAAATTTATTCAATTATTACTTCTAAAATCATGGATTAATTTTTAATGGAATTTTTTAACAAAAAAATATTTCAAGAATAAGGGTGTGTAAATTACAATCAAAATACTGCATTTGCTTGTGTAATGCCCACTTTTTTCCAGGAAAATCCCATTAAAATACAGGGTGCTGCATTTATAAGACACCAATAATGTAGTGCTTTCGATATACAATACTTCTAAAAATTACAAATAAGCTTAATGGATTAACTTTGCAAAAGAATAATTATATTCCATGAGAAACTGATATGCAAATGAAATAATTTCCACAGCTGCAAATTCCATAACCTGCTACTTGAATTTATGTTCAACTGCATTCTGAGATTTAACTTACTTATAGAGGCTATGCACAGTTTGGAAATCCATGTCTCCAGCTCGTTGAGGGCCATTGTCTATTATGCAGTCAATCACTTCTTTCTCCAATTCAGACACAAGCTGAATTCATATTTATTTATTTCAAGATGGCCAATAAAATAGAAAAGGAAAGCTGGTTTAAAAATGTAATCAAACATAGTATTTATAAAATACCATATTGGCCCAAATATAAGCCAACCTTTTTTCCAAAACATGACCTGAGAAAATTGTAACTCAGCTTAACATTATGCCTGCAAAATAATTGTTTTTCCTCCCAAGTGTTACATCAATGCATTAGTGTGTCCAAAGATGGCATGCCATTAGTATGCACAATTGCTTTGTGGAAAAGGCTTCCTTGTCGGTTTTTACTGCCTTGAAACACCATAATGTATTTTTGTAATATAGATGAGAATTGTAGTACAGGCAGTCCTCAATTTATGATGTTCCAACTTACAACGCTATGGACTTACAATGTTTACTAATTAAGGAAAATGCTCCGAACTTAAGGCACCGCTCCACACTTATGACATTTGGCTGGCCAGGCCGAAACGATGTTTAACACCTTAAGGACGATTCAGGCCACAATGTATACAGCAAGTAATGACACACCACGCAAAACATGCAACAATGTAATTTAATCCAACTTCACACGAAAACCCACTAAGTCATTGTCTTCTAAATCCCCTGGAAAATGAAATATGAAAGTTTATTTTTTGAGTGGCGGCCCTCGACTTACAAATCATTTAGTTTAGGATGCTACTGTGGTTGTGGAAAAATGCATTTTGTTTGCTTTAATTTTAAAAAATTTATTTCCCCCTTAAAAATGTCTGATATCAGGAATTCAAGTGCTGGAGATGTTTCTGGTTCTAAGAAACATAGAACCATAACAATGGAAACAAAGATTAGCATAATTAAGCACTCTGAAATGGGTGAGATGCCTGCCAACATTGGTTGAGCCTTGGATATCCCTTGTACATTGGTGGTGACAATCATAAAAGACAAGGTAAGAATTAAGGAGCATGTTAAGGGCCTTACTCCAATGCAAGCAACAGTGATAACCAAGCAGCGAGTGGGGTCTATTGCTGATGTTGAAAAACTTCTTACAATTTGGATTCAGGATCAAACTCAATGCCATGTAGCCTTGAATTTAGCAATCATTCAAGAAAAGGCAAGAAGTCTTTATGAGGATCTTAAACAAGGGCACAGTCATTTAAGTCATTTAATGCAAGCAGGGATTGGTTTGCTAAATATAAAGCAAGGGCTAATTTATATAATATGAAGGTGACTGGCAAATCTGCTAGTGCAAATGAAGAGGCAGCTTATTCTTTTCCAAAGACATTAGCTCAGATTATTGAGGAGGGTGGGTATTGTGTTCGTCAAGTGATAAACGTGGACAAAACTAAGCTCTATTGGAAAAAAATGCCACTTAGAACAGTTGTTCTTAAACTTTCAACTGTTGCAGCCCCCTTGAATATCATGTGGCCCTAGGGTTGCCAAACGTCCTGATTTTCATGGGATTGTCCCGACTTGTTAACGTGTTTCCCACATCCCGACTTATCTTTCGAATGTCCAGCTTTTTAAACAAAATTATTAAACATTTTAAATTGTAATCAGAATATATAATATAATCATGTTTAAATAAAAAACAATCACAGTGAAATGAGTTGAATTTTTAAAATTAAATTTTGATGCTAATAAATTGTTAAAAGTCATCAGCTTTGTTTTATCATTAGCACATAGGAATGCAGCGAGTGAAAGAATATTTAGTTTGATGGCTGTTGCGTGGAGAAAGACAGAACAAACTATTGCTATCCAATTTAGAAGCTGAACTTATGATTAAGCAAAACTTTCAAATGAGTTGTAGGGATTTCGATTATATCTAGATACAGAAGCTGGCAAAAAAATACTAGAGGAAACCAAATCAATCCTAAAATATTTATAATTAATTTAATTTCAAAATTATTTCTTTAATGTTTGTTTGAACTTTAACATTTGTAAAAATATTTATGAATAAATCAATCCTTTTCAGGCATTCTTTACCAGCAAAGCAGTAGTAGCAGTAGCAGAATGCCTTTTGGACACATCTCGTCTATCCATCCGTCGTAACTTTCATCTCCTAAACTGCTGGACAGATTTTAATTAAATTAAGTAGGAGTGATCCTTATTCAAATTTATCGCACAATTATGATTTTCAACTGCAGCCGTCAATTAGAACTTCCACTTTACATAAATAGTTTAATAAACTTAAACTTGTATCTCGTTAAATGGCATCCATCAAGCAACAATTAAAAATCCATATTTTCTCTTCCATGCTCTTATATGACCAGTAAGGTATTGATTAAAAATTTATTCAGGTAGGACTTCATTTACCACAATAAGGTCATTGAGACCACATAAATACAAGCTATATTTTCAGAAATAAAAATTTGAGAAAATCTCGAGCAAAACATCACATATTTGGTTTACATCGATTGTTAAGATGGTTCTCTTGGCAAAAAACAATTAAAAATCCATATTTTGTCTACCATGCTTTTATATGATCAGTAAGGTACAGATTAAAAAAATTATTTGGATAGAGGACTTCATTTACCACAATAAGGTCTGCGAGACCACATAACTTTGAGTTATATTTTCAGAGATAACAATTCGAGATAAACCCGAGCAAAACATCGCATATTTTGTTTACATCAATCGCTAAGATGGTTCTCTCAGCAAATAACAAATAAAAATATATATATTTTCTCCCATACTCTTATGTGATCTGTGTGTTATAGATTAATATTAAATTTAAAATTCGAGAATTGCCCAATCTTTCGATATTGTTTCATAATTATTTCCCACAAAGAATGCCTATAAAATGTCTGTGTATTACATTTATGGAGTATACTTTTTCATCTTGTTCATTCAGTGGTGTAGCTAGGTTCTCCTTCGTCCGGAGGCAAGTTGCAGAGATACTTCCTTTGCTCCCTGTACAATTTCCAGACAAATGTAATGTGGAGAATGTGATAGAAACCCAAGCATACTATACTAGCATTTTAATTCTGCATATATTATAATATCATTATTGTTTATAAACAGAAATGTTTATTTTCGGTCCATGAGTTTGTGCCCCTTTAGCCCTGCACCCAGGGGAAACTGCACCCCTCTGCTCCCCCCTCGCTATGCCACAAAGTTCATTTAGTTTTTGATATAATTATGCCTTGAATTTTATTTCATAGAATTGTCCTGACTTGTCCCAACTTAATATTTCAAAAATGCTTGATTTAACCATGTGCTGTGTGTATGTGTGTATATATATATATATATGGCACTCTGTTTTCTCAGCTGTTTGCTATGGGTATGCCATAATATTCCGTCCATTAAATATTATTAACACGTTAATTTTTTACTGTAATAATAAATATATATTAACATTTTAATTCATGTCTTGTGGTAAAAATAGTTTAAGACACAAATTTTAAGAATAAACAACTCAAATACTGAATAATTAACGTATTTTTTAAATTAATTTGTGAAAGATAAAAATTAAATTCTCCTCGATAGCAATTTAAAAGCCCACCACCGGTTTCGAAAAATTAAATACCCAGATGAGCGGCTAGTGTAAATGTCCCAATTTGTGATTTAAAAAATCTGGCAACCCTACGCCCCCTTTGAATTAAAATTTTAAAAAATTATTGCAAATTTCTTCATTTTACGTAACTATTAATAATTTTTATCACATCGTTTTTCCAAAGATTTCCAAAGATTTCATCTTGCATCCAAAATAATTTTGCAGACCCTTGTGGGGCTGCGGTCCATTGTTTGAGAAACACTGATCTAAAACCTACATTGTAAAAGAGGAGAAATCAATGCCAGCTCATAAAGCCTCTAAGGATAGGCTCACTCTTTTGCTCGGTTCTAATGCTGCAGGTAATTTTAAACTCAAACCCTTGCTTGTGTATCGTTTAGAAAATCCTAAAGCTCGCAAGGGTCTTTCAAAGGGATCCCTTCCGATCATTTGGAAATCCGACACTAAGCCTTGGGTAACTGGGATCATTTTTGAGGACTGGTTGAGCAATCATTTTGTTCCAGCTGTCAAAGATTATTGCTATGACAATAATCTTTCATTGAAAGCATTGTTAATCCTTGACAATGTGACTGGCCACCCAGTTCACCTTTATGACTTGCATCCAAACAACAAAGTGGTCTATCTGGCCCCCAACACAACGTCATTACTGCAACTGATGGACCAAGGAGTTATTGATTTCTTCAAGGCCTACTACTGCAGGCAAACATTTGCTCAGGCCATCAGGGCAACTGATGTTAATGGTGGACCAACTCTTAGAGAATTTTGGAAGAGCTTTAATATCTACCACGCAGTGAAAACATTGGAGACTCCTGGAATGAGGTGAATCAATCCAATTTAAATGATGTATGGAGAAAACTTTGCCCTGATTTTGTTTCTGAAGCCCACAGCTTTACAGAGACTGTTGGAGAGGTGACTGAAAATGTCGTAGAAATGAGCATAAAACTCAACATAGATGTTGCAAAAGAGCATGTTGATGAGTTATTGGCATCACATTCTGAGGAACTGTCCAATGAAGATCTTCTCCAATTGAAAAATGAAAAAGTTAATGATATATTAGAAGTGCAATCTGTTGAAGAGACTGCTCCTCGTAAAGTATTGACAACCAAAGTGTTGTGTAAGGTATTCAAATATTTGGAAAAAGTCATGGACTTGTTTGAGGAGAATGATCCAAACATGAGTGCAGTGCTTCTGCAAATTGAGGAATAACCACGACAGGGCAGGAGTAGACAAACTACGGCCTGAGAGGGCAGTTTATGTGGCCCGTGGGTGCCAGTTTCAAACTACCTGCAGCCAATCCTTCATTAGCTGCTCATTTGGTAATCATCCATTTTCTTGAAAACCGGAAATAACTCTTGAGGGAAGCTTCTCCTTCAGTAAATTTTTACTTTCTCCATAAGTAGTATACGAGAAAGTGAATATACTACTACTACGTATGGAGAAAGTAAAAATTTACTGAAGGAGAAGCTTCCCTCTAGAGTTATTTCCGGTTTTCAAGAAAATGGATGATTACCAAATGAGAAGCTAATGAAGGATTGGCTGCAGGTAGTTTGAAACTGGCACCCAGGTGTACTACTGAGACAGCATGGCAGATGAGGTAAAACAACTACTGAGAAATTAGCTAAATACTGATGGTCATCATTCCAGGAGGCAGATTAATTAGCCAAAAATAGAAACACAATTCCAGGATGCATGACCAGTTTGCTGCAGATTTTGGATGTTGCAGTGAACAAACCATTTAAAGATAATTTGCAATGCTTTTACAATGACTGGATAGTTGCTGATGAGCATCCGTTGACTCCCAAGGGTAATATTAAAGCACCTCCGGCATCAAACTTGGATGAATGTATAAAGAGAGTCTGGGGTGTCATTTATTCAAAATCAGTTATAAGAGGCTTCAAGAAGTGCTGTCTCTCTAACAGCTTAGATGGGAGTGAGGAAGAAGTACTTTGGAGTGAGTAGTTGGTTTGTATGTATTTCTGGTTAATCAACCTCTTGGATTATTATAGTCACAACTCCTTACACACCAGACACATATAGAAGGGAGGAGGGAAACACAGTGCCGGCATTAGCCTACTCTTAACAAAGAGCACCAAGGGGGTCAACTGCTTAACGTTCCTTCTAAAGGACAGTGCTGACTTGGACAGGACAGGACGATCTCAGGTTTAAAAATCTGATCTCTGCCAGATTCAAACCTGGGACCACTGTGTGGAAAGCCAATGATCTAACCACTCCGCCATCACCACCACTTGGAGTGAGTAGCATGTTTTTTTAAGTGAAGAAGACAGTGACTGAGTGAAGCGATTAAGTAAAACAAAGACACGTGATCAAAATCTGGATAGATATTAAGATGAATAATTTTAAGCCTACATTTGAAATAAACCACTATTAATTTCATTTTATTATTTATTACCACCAATATTATCTTACTTATTTACCTATTTTCCATTCAAATTAATTTCACATTTTTCAAAATTTTCAATTTTACAAAAATTTCTAAAAACTTATTTCTTAAAAGTTTAGATAATTTTTGTAGGTCAGCTTGGAATTGCTCATCTACAAGATATAGATATGGAAAATATTTTAAAAGATTATCCATTTGTAGTTTAGCTTTATTTGTTAACTGGTTATTTAAGTATTTTCAACAAAACTGTAAATTGTAGCTGCTATGTGCTAACCTTCATGTCCTCCTCTGTTACACAGCCTACTTGCACCTTCCACCAAGGTTCAATATGAACATCCACTGGTCTTGGAGGTAAAAGATCTTTCACAGCCGCACCTCTTCGGCGAAACAACCTTCGACCTCCTGAACGACACTGATTCATTAGATCAATGTACTCATTGCGCCCAATTCCTAGCAATCGAAGACCTATAAAGAATTTATTTCAGTTGTAGATAATACTGAGAATCAATACATTTAAATATTTCTGCAGGTTTTCAATTTAATTATTTAATAAAGTTTGCTCACTATAAAAAATTGGTGTCAGATATCAATGAAAGAATCGAACAATGTCTTCAAAGAAAATTTATTTTTTATTTTTTCCACCATTTTTCAAAATAAACAATTTCTTTGATATGTTGTGTATAAATTTAGTTTTAAAATGTTTTGTCTCTTCAATCATTTGCATTCAACCAATGTGTTAGATAAAATTATAATTATGTAAAGGCCTAATAAAATTAACTAATATTCTTCATTGTGTAAACATTTTAAACTGATCAACTATTTTTTAATTAGCCATAATATTTTAATACAAATATTATGGTAAATGAAAAACCTTTAAAATTTTTAACTAATTTGGTTGATAACATTTCTTAATTTTTCCTGTCATTAAAACAAAAGCAATTTCTTTGTGATATCAATTCTGTGGTCAGGCATGACTAAAACATAAGATATGAAACTTACAGTCTGCTGCTGTGAAGTTAGGGAGTGAGTCATATGATCTTTCTCTCTCCATGGTGGCTTCCACAACAGATACATAGTATTGGAATGGTGTAGCACGTAACCCACGGACCACAACATCAGACAGGTGGTATGGGTACAACAAGAGAGACTCCTTGCTGTATGTCAAGAGATCCTCATAGTAGCGCTTTTCATCTTTGTGCACATGTCGGACTAATATGAAAGTGATATTGACACTTCAGATTTTAAGTTTGTAAAATACAATTGTCATTATATGGTGATTATTAGAAATAGCCCAATAAGAACCCTAGGAATTATTAAAGACAAAACAGTACTTAAAATAAAAATTTATACTTTTAAATACATTACATTCAATTTATTTGCATCATAATGAAATCAACCTGGGAGCATAACTTCATGGAATTTCATTTTTAAAAACTTCAATGAACAATTGAAAAATAAACTTAATAAAACTTAGCACTTAAACAATGGAAAAATTAATAGGGCCATGATTTGGACTTACAGGTGCCATTTCATGTTAACAAGTGAGGATGTGAAATAGATTATGGTCTCCAGCTGTTCTAAATTATTAAGTCAATTTCCTTTATTTTCCATATATGTTTATAAGATAAGTAACAAGATGTCACAAACATCATTTAAGAAATGATAAAATTAATGCCCTAGATAGCTTTATTTGCACGGCTGAATTAAATGCTGATACTATTACTTTAATCTTGAACACTCAACGGTAATTTCTTTCATTTCGGGGGTGTAAAAGTCATATCAGAAAATGTTTACATGCTCTTAATACACAGCAAACAAAATTACGACTAAAATGACGGATTCTTAAATAGGTAATAACAACTTCAACACTCAAAGCCATATATTACTGTTTAAAACCTTGTAGTTACAATACAATGCTGCATTTAAATACTGGATGACGTGAACAAAAAACATTTAAATAGAAAACACAATAAACGGATATGATGATTCTATGCTCCAAAAAACACGCGTATTAATCTAAAACTCACCTAAATTCCCTCGGTATCTCAATTGGTTTTTGATACTGAAATTAATGACGCACTTCTCATACTCTTTCTGTGAATTTCCAAGGCTCTGAAAATGCACATTTTTTACCAACTGCGAGTTTTTAATAAGTATTTTATATAACTTATATGACATTTTCAAAAAATATACAAGGATGAAAGGAATCAAGATAAAATTTAAAAAACTGGTTTACTTTTAGAACACAACGATACATTGGAAAATGTAAACATTAATACATCCAAAATACCTGCTTAACATTAGCTGGGAGTTTGGCCCACGTATAGTTTTGACGAATGTGATATTCAATCTCTCCATTCATGACACTTATAAATACAATTTTCCTTGATAGAAGAGATATATAATGACATCACCGTCCACACGACACCATAATCAACGTATCAGCTGCGTTACCACAGATTTATAAAACTTAAATTTCTCATAGCAACTCGCAGCTGGGAATGAGATAGCGCAGGTATGACGAAAATACTAAAACTTTATGTTTTATCATTATCCCAAATAGACACATTTGTAAGATTAAATATAACAGTCACACAGAAAAAATAATTTTGAATTCAATTGTAATCTACAAAAAATAATGAAAAGACTCTAAATCGTTAAATTTGTAATATTGTATTCTGTTTTATAACTCTTGGTTGGTAGTGAATGTATGAAAAATATCCGCAACGTCCGAGTTTTGCAAATGGATAGCGACATTGCGCGCACACTTCGAAAAGATAATGTTTTTGATGGAATAATAATTTAGTTATAGTATTATAATTTGAAGGATTGATAAATTTGAGGTATTCATGAGTTGGAAATGAAAACACGTAGCAATTGAAACCGGAACTTTATGGAAATTAATTAAAAATTAAAGGATTTGAATAAAAACCCAATAGGTCCATTCTTTGACCCGATTAAGCTTTAAACGCAGGATTTAAATGTCGAAGTGAGATGCTCCCTACAGGAATTTGAATTAAGGTATTTAAATACTGCAATATATATTTACAAATACTCTCATATCTCGAAAACTAGCATTCAGAAAATATTCAAATAAAACAGGTTTAAGGAAAAGTAATGGGAAATCACAATATTTAGTTGGTGGTATTGAAAAAAATATTTTTTCAGCACATAATGGGAACCAAAACTGGAAATAAAACAAAAAATATCGTACTTTCAGAAAAAAAATTGATTACTCACAGTTTTAGAGATAATTCACACTCTACTGTTGCTCATATTTCCAATGCTTAAAAGTTTTGCTTCATATGATAGGTCACAAAGCATGGCTCCAAACACAGTTCGACATTGCATTTTCAGCAATGATATTTTGCATGTTTTTGTATTGTTTGTTGCAAACATATGACACTGTAACTTTGAATGTCATCATCCAATGCTTTCATTATTATTAATATTATTATATTATAATATTATTCACACAAGAAACAACCACTCAGTAGGTTTTGTACAGCAAAATCTATGAGGGAACCAAGATCCTAATATATGATATTGGAAAATTCCCTTTCCTCTCCTCCCTCTCACTTTTTACACTAATCTTTTTTAAGGTAGGCAAATGCTACCTTTCCTTCGTTCCCACTTCAGTTTTATAAACAACTTCTTTTCCTGTTGTTGTATGAAGAGTGAATTCCAATGCAGGGACAGCTGAGTAATAAAATTCCTACAATCATGACTTATATTTTTTGGGATCCCTAGGTTGCCAGTTTGCAAATAATAATAATAATTTTCTCATCATTGTCTAGAGAGCATTGGACAAAGTTTGGAGTGATACAGTAAATATAAGAGAATAGAATATGACAGTGGCGTATCCAGGGGGGAGATTATAACCCCCCCCATGAGCAATATATACATAGAATATCCTCTGGAAAAGATATTGACGCCCCAAGATAATTGCGAATGTCGGAACAACTAAATGAAATTCATTAGTGTTTTACTTGGCGTCCTACAAGTTAACTTTCTTTAAAAGATGAGTTATGCAATCAGGGATTCCAAAACTGAAGCAGTCTCATGAGAAAGGGATCCATGTGCATGGCACTCCGGCAGATGGAGAGGTAGGGTGGCCGGAGGAATGCCTCTCTTGGGCTAAGTGGTCGATTCTATTCGGGCTTTTTTCGGGCCTTAAATGTGACCCATGTTATTATTTGCTGAATGTAAATGCCTTAGCTCTGCTTGTTGTTTCTCTCTCTATTAATACCTAGCTCTTCATCTTATTTTCCATAAAGGCTTAGGAGAGAAAGAAATGCAACGTAGGTTGGAGGGAAAGGCACTCAGGGGGAAAAAATGCTTGACACTTCAGTGTCTTCTCACAAAAGAAATTTAGTGCTGTGAGGATGAGCCGAGATAAACGAAGAATTTATTAAAACCACTCCATAAACATGGAACATGATTCAACCTAAGCAAAAGATTTGAGTTCATTAAGCATCTGCTGTCCAGCAAGTAAATCAAAGCTCACACATGTGTATTTTTGGCTAATCAACCTCTTGGATTATTATAGAAAATAGAAGCTCAAAAACTAAACATCAAATACAGAGAACTTGGAAGAAAGCTGTAGGTCTCACATGTTCTGATGCTACATGTACTCTCACTCCATATAATTTCCAGTTACTCTTCATCAGTCATTCATTGCTAGTGGTCAAAGAAGGATCTCCTCATTGCCTTTAAGGTTTGTACTTTTACATATATATATATAACATATTTCCGTGAATGTACCACTGTGTAAAATTTAGTGAGATTGATAATTTTTAGAATTAAATTTTCGAAAAGTTTTTTTCCAAGTTAAAGCAACAGATGACAATGTTTTTTTGGGTTCTGCAATCATGCTTTACAAGTTAGTGACTTTATTTTATTTCAATATCAACATGTCGCAGCGCACATCATTTATCTAAGCATTTTTGTTAAATTAAAACTCTAAACATAGAATCATTATTTTTTGTTCTACTTTATGAGAAATTAGCACGTTATATTGAATACAATGTTACAACAATTGACGTAACACAGGAGTGGGGAGACTGCACTTATTCGTGTAACACAGCAGGTCAATAGGATGATCTTAAAAAAACTGTAGTCTATTTTTACCTTTCCCTTTAAATATTTACTACTCCTTCATAAACAATTTCTTGTATGTTTTCACTTTGTCCTTATGTGTACAAGATATCTCAAGAAATTCCAGAGGAAGTATTCATTTTTTCAGGATTAAATTTCTCATACCTTGTGTTCGGAATGGTAAAATTTTGGTCTGCCCATTAGGCAGAGTTCTAATCCCAAACGATTTTCTCAACTCGTGTAACACAGGAATGACTGACATGTAGGAACTTTTTTAAACTAAGTTTAAAATATTTTAAAAATACAATCTCATTCTATAACTTATGTAAATCGACTAAGAATGCAAAAGTAGATGGATTTTAATATTATATCATATCTATTGGTTTATTATATGTAATTATGATCAATCTATTGTATCATTATCTACTTATGCAATGTATTTTGTTGAATCTATAAAAAAAAGTTCAGTGGAGATGTTAGTGATGAGGCTGATAGGGGGGAAGGACTCCCTTGAAAAATGCCTGCATATGCCACTGGAATATCACTGTGTCACCTGTGGTACAGCATATGTACTACACATCATTCTATGGGTGCTATTTGCTGGTACATACATTGTAGCACACAGTGTTTAAGGGTTAATATGTATGAACTCAAATATATCTTCTGCAAAAATCTTTATTTCAATACATTGCTTATGAAGGATATTAAATTAATTAGTTGCATTGGAGCTAAAATTTACAAGTGCTGTTTACAATAATGAAATTCATATTTATTTTAAAATGAATTGAACTATCACACGCTATTGAAATTTTCGACTGCTGCTAATATGGAAAGAATTCTTCCGTAGTCATGATTGACTAATTGTAGTTAATGAAGAATTCTTTCCATTACAGTAAAACCAAGTCTGTTAAATCTTATTTCTTCAATACTTGCAATGTTGTGTAGTTATTATCATTGTGCTTTATCTACTGAATCCTAATATCTGCTTTTTATGTAAACATTGATAATTTTAAATTGAAACAAAAGTAGCACAACTTCCTTTCACTTGAACAATCTATTTTAATAATAAAAATTGGTAATTTTTTACTTTAGGGCACAAAAGAAAAATATGTCCTGTAAAAAAATGTTTTCTAACAGATGGAAGAATTAAGAAAATCAATTTCTAGGGATTGGATAAAGAAAAACTTTTATATCAATTTATATACATGCCTGTTTTTGCCCATGGTAAACTTAATAGTCCTTTATATAGATTAACAAGCATTAGCTTAATGTAAACAAAATTTTTATAACCAAATTACTGGACACCCTGTGCATAAAGAATTTACCAGTACATTATTTTCTAACAAAAAAGGTGCCAGAATGCAAAAGAGGTTAGTGGGGAAAAATAGGAACTGAATGCAATGTTTGCGGAATGTGTGTTTGTACAATATGAGTAAAACATTATTACATTGCAAATAGCTTTGTTTGATTTGTTTTAAGTTATGCAGATTAGTATTTTTTGTAATAAAGGTTCCAGAACGGCGTTCTGATGCTTTCTGGCACAATAAAAGCTCTGGAATAAAACTTATTGTTTTCTGCCAGTTATCTCTGAAAGACTAATAGCAATGTAAAAATCAGATGAGATAAAATTTAATTGTTAGTCTCACATGCTATTCAAATCATAAAGTTTTTAATAGTTACATAAAACAAGGAATGTATAACTTTCACTTGTCTAGAATTAAGGAAACTTTCATCAATCACAACGCTATTCATATCTTCTTTGATCATTGCACATAATTTAGCTAAAATTCATCATATTTATTTTGAAAAAATAAAGCAATTACTGTATTTATCTGAATCCAAGTTGACCACAAATCAAAGATGACCCCCCTTTTAGCAGTCTGTCAAAACAGAAAAAAGATTTTATGACTTAATTTCTCACTGAATGTATTTTGTGTATATTTCAAACACACGTATTGAGTTTAGGTACACTAGTTCATTGATTAATTTAAATGGTTTGTTTCAAATTTTGGTTTGAGAAAGAAAATTTTTTTAAAATGTATTTTTAAAATTAAGACTTTATTAATTGAATTCTGGATCATAAGTTTACAACGAAAAATTTCAGTAGATACAATTATTTGATCACGTTTCATTTGTTTAAAAAACATCGATTAAACGCGTAATCATACTTCCTAGAGTTTTATGAAAACTCGTCGTGGTCAGTTCATCATGCGTAAATTCGTTGCGGTTAGTTTATCGTGCATCAATTCGTCGCATAAAAATTAGTCACATCTCAGTACATCGCACGACAAACTCATCGCTCGTCAATTCACCTCTTGACAAATTCGTCACGATACACCATGACTGGTGAACGGCAGGGGGAGATACTTTTCCGCAAAATAATTTTTCTTTATATTTCGATAAACCAGAATTACATGAGACACATTGGTTGGCATATGGCAAGGGATGACACCCAACCCAACAGGTGTATCCCCCTGCCGTACACCAGTCATGGTGTCTCGCGACGAAATTGTCACGTGATGAATTTGTCTAGCAATGTATTAATTGTTTGTCATACGATGTATTGATGCGTGATGAGTTTGTCATGTGACGAATTAATGCGCCACAAATTGAAACACGACGAAATGATGCACGATCAATTGACCGTGACGTATTGATGGTAAATGACTTTGTACTCGAATTTAAGATGACCTACGATTTTCGCAAGCTGAAATTTCGGAAAAATCTCATCTTGGATTCAGGTAAATATGGTATGTTAGTAATTGTAAAATATTAGTGATTTATAGGAGCTCATATTTTATATATATGGGGTTTGTATCATTTTGAAAAATTATAGAATAAAGAAATGAAAATAAACAAAATATCACTTATTCCAAATAGGATGAATTACAGAAAAATGACTAGGTAATGTTTTCAAAATGTCCTGTCTGATAGATGGATTGTTCTTTCTTTATATAAAATTAGTATGAAATATTCTAAATGAATGTTAAATATCTTTTAACATGATTAGCATGATTAGGGTCATGACTGTTATCACATCACCTGTTGTTTAAATTCTAAAATAATCTCCCTAGTTTTCAGTGCCTTATTGAGAGAAAATTGTTGGAGCAATGGCATGAAAATCGTACAAAATATATTGTAAAGACTCTCCCATATACTTTTTCTTCTTATGTGTGTGTGTGTATTTTTAGCTAATCAACCTCTTGGATTATTATAACCATAACTCCTTCCACACAGAACACGATCACAAGGGAGGAGGGAAACCCAGTGCCGGCATTAGCCTACTCTTAACAAAGAACACCAAGGGGGCCCATGGCTTAACGTCCCTTCCGAAGAACGGAATGCTGAATTTGCGTGGTCTCCTCAAACCACACAAACAGGGGGCCGGGCGATATTAGAAAAAATCCTACTTGTGCAGGATCCATGCCTGCTGCCCTTTTGAGCAGCCAGTATCCTAACAACTACACCACTGGCACCCCCCCTTGTATATAAAATAATGTCACTGGTTATAGTAGTACGTATTTATGCATGTACTGTAATGCCACTAGATGTTATTATATATTTTACTAGGAGCCTATTTCAATTCTGTGTTATTATTTAATTTGAAAAATTTCTTTTTATACAATTTAGTGTTCAAATTCTTGAATACCCCACATATTTCCATGTGTAAACCAAGGTTCAGGAATAAAAATTCCAACTTTGGCTAAGGTTTGGCCTTATGATTTATTTATTGTCATGGCATAAGACTTTGATCGCGAATTTTCTGCAATGCATGTTAAAAGGAATTGCTGAATCATTTGGTGTGTCAATTTTTAAATGTGGGATAAAGTGAATGATTCCAGCCATCAAACCAGTAATGACTTCCAATAATTAATTGAATTGTTAATCACATTTAATTAATCAATCACTCATCATTCTCTCTCATATTTTCCAATCATAATTCATGCTACGTAACTCTTATTTACCGTTTTTACATGCATAATTGCCCTACTTTTTCATGTGATTTTTTTACAGTAAAACAAGAGTCGGGCAAATATGCGGTTTTCCCCAATCATATGAAAGTGACCATATCAGAAAAAAATAGTGCTTTATTTCCTCCTCATAGTTCAGGTGGGGCAATTACATGATGGAGGCAATTATGCGAGTAAATACGTTATGTTAAATAATGGTATATTCGGTTCTCGAGTTAAATCATAATGTTCCTTCAAATTCAATGAACTTGATTGTATTGTAACTTTAATTGGAATAAAGTCGAAATGAAATATAAATACCAATAATCAAATGAAACTTATACATATACAGCATCTATATTAATTTCATTTAACATTATAACATAAGACTTTCATTTAAATACTAACTAAAATAAATATAGCGTGTTGTATACATTGAAGCTTTCTGTACTTTTTGATGTATTAAAGGAATTCTGATTTTAATTCTTACTGATACATAAGTGAAGCTTAAATGTGTAAACTGTTAAACGAAGCGAATATGAAAGTTTATTTACTAACATTACTGTTGTTAGTAACCATACAAACTCTGTAAACAAACTGACATTTCACTTTGTGTAATATAATATACATTTATAAGCTGAACACAACTTCTATTAGTTATAAAGTGCTCTGCCAGATTGCAGCACTCCACTGTTACTCAACACCCTGTACAGGAGGTTTTGAAAACTAACTGCGCTTGGCAAAAGTCACTTCACCTTGTATAATATAATAGAGATTTTATATTTTGTTATATATTTTCACTGTTAATTATTAATAATGTATATTTTATTGTTTTTATGATGAATGACTGCTAATTATTCCATTTTGGATGAGTGTGCTAAATAGTGTCAGTATTGAGAACAGTAATAATCCTTCAGCGCATAAGATGCAGGCTGATTTTGGGGGTAATTTTTCTGGAAAAAAGTGTGTCTTATATGCAGAGAAATACGGTACTTAATTTTTGAGACATATGACTCACATAACATTCTTTATGACAACAACTCTCTAAATGGATGAATTTTAATTTGTTTCAGCTATATATGAGAAAATCAAAATTTTATGAAAATAAACAAGAATAAGCTACCCCTATGTTTCCATGATATGGTTCTTATTGATAGTTTCTCTTCTGCTTGGTACTAAATATTAATAGAGGCATTTCCTACTAAATGTCATTGTTTGCTTCCCGCAAATTGCAGTGATTAGTGAAATTCATTTTCCCATTGGTGCTGTGCTATAAATAATTGTTGCTTTCCTAATGACCTATAACACAACATAAAATTATTATACATATTACATCTTATCAAACAGTTTGTATATTATAAAGCAATGCATATTATGATAAAAATATTAATTTAATTTGTTTAAGTTGCTTAATAACCTTACATCAAGGTTAGTAAATATTCTTGATCTCTTTGATGTGTTAGCACTATTGTAACCTTCACTTCATTTGAACCCATAATTAATTAATTAAACATGTAAAATTATGTTGAAAAAGAGGGAATCTAATTGCCCTAAAACTATATAAATTGAAGGCAAGCACAAAAAATAACCAATCAAAATTATGGCTAACAGGAGAAGATATTTATGTTGTTATATAGGTTTAATTTGTGAGTTTTGAAAGAATGAATGGGCTTGGAAGCAAAGAATTTAATGAGTGAGTGATTATGAGGAACCTTGTCATATTTTATGGCTTGGGTGCCTGAAAATTCCACCAAGCCAATACAAAGTATTGCCCTCCCTATTCTCTTCCCACACTGTTTACTCATCATGGATCAACTTCTAAAAATTAGTCACTTTGTTGCCTCATGAGCAATTTCCACAATTTAGAAAACTTGCTCAGTGTTACATTTGTTGATTTTCTAACACATATGAGTGTGAACAAGTTTTTTCATCCATGAAATTTATCAAAAATAAACAACACTAATGACTCACTGACTGCAATGCAGAAAATCTGCTGCAACTTGCAACAAAAAATTTACAAACTGTTATAGACAAGTTGGCAGAATTAAAACTACACCAGAGATCGCATTAAAGATAAGATTTATTTTTATCATATTATTATATTCACTCATTGCCTGCTCAGAATTAAGTGGTGCATCCACACTTTGGCACTGGGAAAATGGCATACGGTAGATATATGGTTGGGCACCTCTGCTTTAGGGTTAAGAATTTTAATTGATATCTCAGACATTCTTTTCCTTTCTCTTCTTAGTATCAACTTTTTTTTCTTTTACTTCTCTATCTTCTTCTCTATATCTTGTGTCTTCTCCCTATTTTTGCCTCTTCCATAGAGTTGAACTTTTAGGTTGTCATAGGATTTTTATGTTAACATTGCTCTCTAAAAGTCTAGCAATGTAAACTGAATGAAAAGATTCAATTTACTGCCATTCATACTGCAATTTTTGTCAAAAAAGTACCAGAATGTAATATTAATTTTGAAGCACTTACGTCACCTTCTCATAACATTGTCATTATATTTGCCATATATGCTGTTTAATTGAATTTTAAGCCAGCATCATTCAACATAATATTTGGCGTTGAATTTATTTTAGAATCAAGTAACTTTGCAATTAGGGGATGATCCTGAAATTGTAATGATGAACATAACAATATTCTATGTACTATCAATGTACTATGAAATAATTTAAGTATGAGATTTGAGATGGGAGAACTACACTGAGAGAAACATTTACCTATAATAATAATATTTTATTTATTCCATTTGGTCACAGTGCTGGACATGGAATATGTCAAAGTACATACACAAATAATAGAAAGAATAAGCAAATACATATGCCATACCCAAACCAACATCACCATCACCAACATTCTGCATGACTAGTGAAAATATAATTTGAAATTAACATTATCCCAAAAATAGAGTCACACTACTAATAACATCATAGCATTCTTTCAGAGTAAAATTAATTCTAAGAAATATATTTCCATGTAAATTATTCACTGATGGTGTAGTGCAGGGCTTATTTTAAGGGAAATTTAGAGCAGACAAATCAATTTTTTGGGCCCATTGGACTATAGGAGGGGCCCATTTTTTGATTCAAGTTCGGAAAAACTGTAATATTAAAAACATTACGCCATCATGGTGAAACATCATATACAAAAGAGCATTGTAAGTGAGGTCCTTGTTTGTGCAGCGCCTGTGGCACATTCCTCAGAGCGCCAATATGTTAAGATGAAACATATAAGAAAAGCCAAATCTCAGTTATTTTATTCAGAACTCAAAGAAAATAATGTTAGCTTACCATTACAAAGTTTTGGGGTTTTATCCTCTCAAGTGAGAGTAAAAAAAAGATAAATAAATAAACTCCTCTGTGCCTGACAGTGGGCAGCAGTACTATCAGTGTGGTATAAAGCTGAAAACAAATGATGATGGCTGGGTCTATATCCAATATGGCTGTGAGTGTGATTGGGACAATTTAAACAGCTTCAACACTGCGATGTGGAAAGCAACAGGAAAATTACCACATTACAATTTCCTAGTAATGATTATATGATTGGACAATATGAGTTCTCTTGAGGTAAAACATTCCGGGGATAAAAAGGCCCTCATTTGGATCTCTGGGCAGGGACTGCCTTAAGGATAACATTTGTCAAAGGTAACTTACATATAGGTACCTGGAATGTAAAAACCATATATATAACTGGAACCAGGACCAGATTATGCCCTAGGTACTTTAAGCACTGTGCCTAGGACCTTCGAAAAAAGGGGCCTATGGAAAGTTTAAACAAAATTAATAAGTAAACATGATGTTTTTCATAGATCTACAATTGGGCAATAGATAGTCTCTTTCTTTAATTTTAATAGAATGCAAATTGCTCTGCAAATTAAATACTGATGAAATTATTTCAGAATTTGCTAACAAAAATGTACAAAAGCTTTGATGTAAATGCAATATTAATAATGTAATTTTTTCAACAAGAAAAACCTAATTTCTAGAATAAATGTTTTTGAGATATCGAATATGATTTATCCCCATGTTTCGCCAATTAAGCATAATCCTGTGTATACACATACAACAGTTAAAAGGCCTAGGAGCCATAGTGCCAAAGGCCTATGAAACACTTAATCCAGCCCTGCCTGGAACCTGAATATAAATGACCCCACCCTCCAATAGAACTTAATATTCATGGTGTAACATTAAGGTGTAATGGGTGGACAATTGCTATGGGCCTGGGGCCCTCCGAATTTTTACACATATAGAAAAAGTAAAGATTTTATAGCAATATCTCTTTTTTATCCAAATTTCTGAATGACTTACCAATTAATCATTATTTTTGGACAGAGTAATTTAAAAAGCCTAACCTCTTCAGCATACTCCTGATAATTGATTATAAGTGCAACTTGATAGGTTCTACAATGGGTTTCATTTTAAATTGAATATATGTATTGAATGGGATGGGGGAGAGGAAAGGGACCATTGATAACATTTTTCCGGGGGGCCTTCCACTCCTATTTATGCCACTGCTTAATATTTGCATAAAAATTTAAGGAACAGTCCTGAGACCATGAAATAACTTCCCTGCATAAATATCTACATTACATCATCTTTTGTTCTTTTACAACAATGTACATTCAATTTGGTTATTACAAAATGTAATGCTGCAATGCCTTCATGTAAAATAAATGGATCCACTAAGGGTTATTTAATATAACTCAAAAATGAGAGAACTCTTGGTTTTTCAAAAGTAGGATTGGAAAAAACCTCTTCTTAAATTCAGGTAAAAATCATATTTTAAAGATTCATTTAATTTCATGCAAGATTTTTTTCTATACAACTACATGAATGGTTCCACTCTTAAGTATAAAAAATTTAAAATAATTAAATACTTGTCTTAGGTAGTTCCAATTTTTAGAATCTATTTGCAGTGAACTACCACCAAAGACAGCTGCCTTGTTATGACTATTGGATATACCCAAGACAAATACTTAATTTTTCAATTTTCAATACTTAAGTGCTTATTCTGGAATTATATAATCATGATTACAAAAGATAGCTGCATCAGAATGTTTAGCCCTTAGACTTGGCGGGCATAAATTCAATCTTAAATACCATCATCCAGTGTCAGGTATGTAGTGGAAAGGATAGTTTGTATCATCCATCACAAAAAAATTAAAACTAAATTTATGAATTAAAATCTTCCAAAACTGTTGAAAACATGTTAGAAATATCATTAAAAAAAACTGGGAATTTGGAAAGTAGAATATGTATATTTTTAAAATGCATCATCTGTAAAATATGCAATAGCTTTTTATATCAATTTGTTATGTGGCTTGGGTAAGATCATTGTTAATACGGAGCAAAGAATTATCATTATTTAATAAAAAGGCCTCATAAATCAAGTACATCTACTATTATACATATTAAAACAATCACAATATACCTACATTAAAATATTAATGTAAGCATATAAACTAACACTTAAAATTTAATGGCACAATTTAGAAAAGTGGATGACAAAAAGTTAATATCAGTTTTTTTCAGATGGCTTATCAAAATTCATACAGTATTGAAGAACAGCTTATAGTCATTGTATGGGTTCACGAAAAATCATAGATCAGAAAAACTATGAAAGATGTTCAAAAAGACTTTGTGAAAGATTCAACAAAGAAGCACTACTGAAAAGGACAATACTGAGGTGGGAAAATAAGCTGTTTTCTAACAGATCAATTTTGGACAAGAAAAGGACTAGAAGACTTTCTATTCAAGAAGAGCAATTCATAGAGATTGCTGTATCAGTTGATAGCTTGCCCAAAAAGTCACTATGAAAAAGATCATCTGAACTTGATATTCTGAAAACAACAATGCTGAACACGTGAAAGATGATCTCAAATTGAAATCTCTTAAGTCTATGTTCGTAAGTGGACTAAGTGATACTACAAGCCATTCTTCAAATCTATATGAACTTGTATCAGTCATCTGGAACAAATATGTAACAGAGTACATATTATTAAAAACAGAAAAAATGATAGAAGGTGAAAAGACATTTGGGCCACAAGGTAGAGTGAAATTTTTTAGTGTTTATTTCCTAGTTTTGGAATAAGCAATGTTTCCTATTAATATTATATAACTTTTATTTCTGATGACATTTATGAAAGTAAGGGAATCACCAGGATGTATAACAACGACCTTATTTATTTGTTATTGCATTCTTAGAAATGCCTTGGAAGTAATTGTCACACAATGTAAGCATTTAAATAATATCACCACCATAATTTATTTTGAAAAGCAATTTGAACCATGACATTACATGTGATAATAATTGCATTTCATTATGAATTGGTTTCATGTTACACATGATGGAATAAATCAAAAGAAAACACCTCTCTTTTATCAGTAATAATTAATATATTAATTTCATAATACTTTACAAGTGCTGTGGACAGACTAGTAACAGAAAATGGCAGTGTGTGATGTGGGTAATTCACTTTGGCATATCAATGTTTTTGTACACTATATCTCTATATCATGTTAACTAGGTTTTATACAGCCCAATAAAGAGTCACTTCCTCAAGCCTCCCAATTTTATCCACCAATGAAAGCAATCTTTCAAGTCTATGAACATGTAAAACAAAACTTCACCCATGTGTTATCTTTGGTAAGTTTTCTTAAGGGAGGACAACATTTTGATTTGGATAGTGTTTTTTGAGCATGTGGCTCTTGAAAACTCTTCAGTGTACAGGATTTTCTCCTCTGACTTCACAAGAGTTACTGGTCATCATAAAGTTGGTTTAGACCTGCAGTTAATTGGAACAGTCTTTCTGAATATCCCTTGCATTCCACACCATTGTGGAAGCATGAATTGAATTAAAATTATTTTCTGCTGATTGCAAGTACAAAGATAATTTTAAATTAGCCTTGCTTGTTCTTTCTTCACCTGTAGTAAGACTCCACTTGCCACACACATTTATTGATTGAAGGATTTTTTTATGAATACCATAAAAAAGGTTTGTCCAAAGCTCTTTGTCTTTGCAATCAGCTATTGACATGCATTGCTACATACTAATGAGTGACAGTGTTGAAACTTGGCACCAGTTTGGGAAGAAACTGCGGCTATTTTGTGAACATTCATTATTTCACCAAACATTAAAACAAGTCTCCTATACATAATGGATGAATATAAAAACATCACAATTAAAATAATACTGGAGATACTGGTCATGGATAAAATATTCAACTACATGTCATTGATACATCAGCAATTGAAAACTAGAAAGCATGTTAAACACCACAATAACATCTGATCAAATGACATTTCAAACTGCATTACAGCGTCTAGAAATAAATATTTCTGGGCATTAAACAATAGTTAAACAAAGCAAAGAAAATGATAGATGACAACTTCTCATTCCATTAAAAACAAGTTTAGGATTTTCATCATAACTTTTTCAAATTCATCCTTGAACAAGGTTGGCAGTTTGATTTTGCTTTAGTTATTATTTTATAAAAATTTCTGCTGACGAAATGCATTATTATGTACAATTTTTGACCTACAAATTAAAATTCTTTAAAAGTACAAAAAATGAACATAGGAAAAATATAAGTACCAGAAGTTATTAATTTTCTGAAACAGAGATATCTATTTGCCAAAATGTTCTGATATATTAAATGAAGCTCATTATTTTTAATTTGGTCTCAACAATGCATTCACAAGGATTAAAAATATTGCTCACAATACATGCTAATAGTATTCTTTAGTCACTGGTTCAATAGTCCATAATATTCTGTTCCTTTGGTGTTACCAATCTATACAATTAAAAACTAAATTATTTGGCACTATTAACAATGGAACTGTAATAAGAAACAGTAATATTAAAAACATAAATTTCAGCCCATCAGTCATAAATTCATAACAAGCATCTTCCTTCTCTTAATATAATTTTTGCACAAATACTCTTCTTGGCAAACAGTAGCTGTTCACTTTACATCATCTTACAATCACTCATTCACATTAATTATTCATTTATCAAGAATCATCTGCATTCACACCCCTTGGATACTCTTCAAAGTCATCATTTTCTAGGTAAGAACTAAAGTAAAAAAATGATTAATTTTTCATTCATTCAACCTCAACAATTGGCTCACAATTTATAGCATTCCTGGAAAAATGACAGGAAGCATAGAACTGTCTTAAATTGAGCAGGACTAAAGTCAGTGAAAGTCTGTATGAAGCAATACTTGCAACGTATTTGAGCTAATTTCCCATCTCATGATTTGGCTCTAAATTCTAAGATGTGGCAAACACCAGTTTAGAAACATGTTAGAAACTAAATTGCTTCTTATTCCTAATTTCTCAGCTAATTCTTTATGTTGATTTTTACCACATATGAGAAACTTTAAAAAATGCAGTGCGTTTGGTTATTTCATGTGCAGAAAATATAACGACTTTGCTGTTGTCAATACCACCAATATCTCTGTAGTGTAATTAATATTAGTATTATTATTTTAGTTATTACTCTATCAACATTTCACCCTAAAGTCATTTTAAACTAATTGAGGGTAATTCTTTCATAATAATCTTCAGCTATAATTGGATAATATCTTTTTTCTATTTGCAAGGTATTTTTTTCTGAATTTTCCAGCTAGTTCCAACTCTATTGGTAGAGAAATAAAAAAATGTTTTCTTATTTTCTCCAATACTCTCATAAAAACTTTTTAAGCATTTCACAGAATTGAAATGCTACCTATTCTTTTTCACTGTCTCTTACCTATACTTTCATATTATCTGATTTTTCACCAGAAACATTCACTCAGTGTATATGAGACCCTTTTTGATACAGTTTATAAACTTGCAGTTCTGTAGAGTTATTTGAAAATGACTTATTCATCCACACGATGTTAGAAACAGGGAAATTAAAACACACATACACAATGCCTTCCAGTTTAGTCTTTGCAGCTCTTCATGTTTGGTCTTTTTGTTGACTCACAGAGTCTATCCTTACTATCTAATTATCTAAGGAAACACTTGTTTATCAATTTCTTTGATGAAAACAAGTAAATGACAAATATTGGAAATATGATCTGATAAAAGTGATCACATGTAGCTTTAAAAATATAAAAAATTCAAAAACAGATTGCTTATTATATTGAAAATTAATTTTAAAATCATATGGAGGCTTTCATTAAAAATACATTTATAATCAAATTCAAAATTAAATAAATTGTTTGATAGATTTTGATTTTGAAGAATTTTGTTCCACTATTCCGATGATTAATTAAGCTGAGTTATATTTGTTGGGCATACATATTGTAAGGACAAATTAATTTTTACACAAAATCAAGAACCATATCATTGCAATTATGGGTATATGGAACTGAAAAACACAATTGTGTCCAAAATGGTGAAATACTTGTATGCCAGAGCTTGAACCAATACAAAATAACACACCTAAAATTAACACCAAAAATAATATTACCAAAGAAAGACTCAATAATTTCAAAATGGAGGAACAGTGCTGCCACAGACAGAGCATCAGGCATAATTTTCTCTTGATGGAAAGAGCTCACTATACCAATAAAATGAAATGAAGGAGCTCCGAATTTATTGAAATTTCATCAGATCAGAGAAGAAGCTGCGAGTTTAAAAACATTTGTAATGAGCCTTCCAAAGTGAATATGGTAACATTCACTGCATCTTCTTCATGCATATGTGGGTGTGTGTATGTGTGCTTCACAGCGTTTTGAGCAAACGATTTGGGAGAGATTAAGAGTTAAAGAGGATAGAAATGAAACGAAATGACCCCAAATGGAGGCTCAGACTGTAGTTTCCCTGTCCACGTGGATGTACTCGACAGACTGTGAGGCGTGGCGTCAGGAGGGTGCGCCGATCAGAAGCTCTTCCGTCGGCGCCCTCCTTCTTCCTCCCTTCTTCTCGAGGGCCCCTCCCTTTCCGCCTCCCTTCCTCCTCCTGCGCCTCCTCCACAGAAGCACGCACGGCAGAGCCGCAGCGCAAGCCACCCCTGCGGACGCCAGGATGGTGAGCAAGAGCACCACCGCGAGGGCGGCCGGGGCGCCGATGGTGGCGGGCAGGGAGGGAGGCAGGAGGGAGAGGAGGGCCCCCAGAAATGGGTGGTCCCTCTTGAGGTCCTGAAGGGCCCTATCCGGACAGTCCGCCTCGTCCCTCCCGCTGGGACAGTTCCTCACACCGTCGCACCAGAGGGTAGGGGATATGCAGGCATCCAGTTCTGGACACCGGTAGCGGCCGCACCCTCCCGGCAGATCTCCGCCCCCTTCCTGCCTCTGGTACTGCCTGTGTTGCTGGTGGAGGTTTTCGAAGCTGGTGTTGTGCGAGAGATCGTCGTAACGGAGCAACACGAGAGGCGAGGTCCTGGGCCGTGAGATCTGGAGGTAGCTGAAGGCGTGCCTTGAGGGTTCCTTGACGAGGGGGCGGAGCAGGAGGGTCGGGGACGGGGGTGGGGGAGGAGGGTCGAGGAGGTAGTGGCGCCGGAGGAGGATGAGCCTAAGGAGACGCGCGGAGGCGGGGGGATAAGGCGTGGTGAAGGGAAGGGTGGTGGTGGAGGGGAGGAGAGTGGTGGGGGTGAGTAAGGGGTGTGAAGGGGTGGTTAGGAACCAGTCTTCGCTGAAGATGTGGATGGCAGCGTGGCGGGTGTTGGGGGCTGCTGGACAGATGACCCGCAGGAGCCTTCGGAGACCGGAAAGGGAATGGATGAGTTGAATCGGATTGCGGCAGAGCGTAGTCTAAGCGATGGGAAACTTCGGTATCATTGCGCAGGATAATTTATCTTCCACGAAGCGAATGCGAAAGCGTTCGCATGATTAAAGCGACGACCCGGGCGACCTCTAACCATGCGTCAGGCGCAACTTATTATCTCTTCGGCCGTGTAATTATCTGTTCAAATCCTCCCATGGAACAAGACAGCTGTAATTACCGTTAAGCCGATTCCACTCGATCACGGAATCAACGCTTCGTCTTCGTCATTTAAGTTTTGACGGAGGTGACAATCACACGATATAAGGGTCGACTTTTTAAATTTTAATTGTCATTGTCGATCTAGTGTGTCGTAAAATACCTTGAATTTTACGCTAAAATAACAAATCAACTTGAGATATAAAAACTTTCATGGAAAGCCATTTCAACACTAATATCTATTTGAATATTTGAAATTTATAGTAAAAATCGTCAATTATTACAAATTATTTCATTCTTTTTGATAGAGTAAACGTAAAATTTGTGCAATCGGATTAGTTATGCGTTATTTTTTTAACGTTTTGATCACTCTTAGATAAACACTTCCATTGATTTTAAACCATAATAGTTGAAAATATCACAACAATTTGTTTTTGAGCAAGATGTTAAATTTTACCGAAAACAGCACCAAACCTGGTTCTGAAAAAATATAAGCCTGGGAAAAATTTTCAGCACTAAGTCGATAGTTCAAAGCGTGACTAAATCCAATTTATCCTCTTATAAAGCAAGTTTAAGGGTATCCCCCAACGCACAATATATTTTTACTAATTGGACACGCAGACAGAGAAAAGATTGATATGTGAATCATATACGTCGTCTTTTTTTAACTTCACGAAATTGGTATATCCTGATATATGCGGTCAGACATATGTACAATAGCTGTGACGAAATTTTAGTTTTGAAGATTTGTTTAAAAATTAATGATTTAAATTACAAAATAATCTTCCCATTCGGTGAACACAATAATTTAAAAGCTTTACATTTTTTTGCCAATTTAGTGTTTACAACAAGGAACCTCGATCGATAATTTTAGATTTTGCATAAGCCGCAATGGGTATAAAAAGATAATACAAAATTTAGGATCAAAATCGCTTTGCGGTCTATAATCGATTGAGTCCTGATAACGAGTCTGACAGGTGGTCGTATCTTAGGCCCAAAAGGCCATAGAACGAGACTGCCTCGTTTGAGGTTTTAAATTCTTCTTAGATTAATATTGGCAACAGTTGGGCTTTGCTGGCGTTGCATTTACATTATGTGGACGTTAAATCAACTATCCTTTACATTTCGTCTGATTAATATCTTTCTGATCGATAATTTTAAAGACATCTCTTTCTTGTGACCGAGAAAATTACATCTGTAACGTGAAAACGTGTATAAGATACTACAAATAAAGAAAGATCTGATGAATCAGATATTAAATGCGGTTTTAAAAAATAAAAATACACCTCTTTGACTGCCCCTGGAGTCTCCAAATTTCAACCACGAAAAGAACTTATGGCCATAAATAATCTCTCAAAATTTGATTGCTCTAACCTGAGCGGTGTAGAAGTAGTTCACCGGAGGCGGAAGCGTGACGGACCGACAGATGGACGAAACGATTACATTAGTGGATTTAAAAAAAAACGTTCAAATGAAGGAATATTTACTTAAAATTCTACACGGATGCGCATTCAGAATTTTAAAGCATTTCTCAGAAAATTTCAAGGTCAGTTAAGAAATATTTAAGTTAATTCTGCATAGTTACAGCTGTGTTAAATACAGTTGCCATGCTATGCCATTTAAGGACTCGAAAGGCTAATTTTTTGCGCACAAAACTCGTCATTCTCAAAAACTAGGAACCACTACTCGAACTACACAAACCATTAATGTTTTGATTACAGCTTTTCACCTCTTCCAACTTAAGAGCTGACAGCAACATGCACATATTTGACGGATATTAAAAATTCGGCAAGGCGACCCTGATGCCATCCTACGCGGATTGTTTTTTTTTTTAGGGTTTACCGCTATGAACCGACGAATCTCACCTCGGAGGCTGCCCCGTGTAAACCAGCAGCCTGTTCTTAGTGGGACACCTGCCGATGTTGGAAGAAGAGGTCCCCCCGCCTCCGGGAGTCGGCTGCGACGACGTGGGAGTGGTCGGGAGAGGCATGGGCCTCAGGGGCATGAACGTTCCCCACGTCATCATGAACAGGCTCCTTTGGGGCTGCGCCTCCATCAGCCAAGGGAAACCGTCGCACGGTTCGTTCTTCTTCCTCCTAGGTGGCAGGTCGATCTCGCCTCCGGAGCCTCTCAGCCTGTGGCTGTCCGGACACGCGTTCGCAGTCGAAGAGGAGCCTCCCTTTGCCGGAACGGTCACGTATGAGGCGTGGAAGGAAAAGTGGTTGAAGTCCTCCCACTGAGCCATCTTGGACACCAGGAAGTGGAGTTCGAGTATGTGTGTCGTGGAGGTCATGGTGATGGGGCCGTAGGAATAGTCCTTCTCCTCGTAAAGCGGAGGGTCATCTTTCTTGGACTTGGGATCTTGAGGACTTATGGTGGTGGAAGGCGAGGAGATAGTCGTGGGGGCGGGCGTGGAGGTGGGCGAGGCGGAGGTTCCTCCGTGGACGTCCGATCCGGTAGTGGTGACGTTGGAGCAGAAGCATGCGAAGGGGAGGCGGGTGTCGTCCCAAGGGACTTCCCACACCCTGAGCTCCGTGAGGCGCGGCGGAGGCGGTTGGAACTGGGCGAGGGGATGGACCGGGGGCGGAGGGGCGTAAAGGCAAGAGGGTAGGCCGGTGTGGGGATCCGAACCGGTTATGCAGGGTGCGGTGGCGATAGATGGTAAATCCTGAGAAATTTGAAATAGAATTCGTCTGAGTGAAACCACGATTTCGTTCATTTGAGAGCAAAAATGAGTTGTTTTTAAAGCGCTGGAGCTTATGTTTGTTCAAGTCTGCTAATTTTAATTGCATTTTAAAAATAATATCTTTACTAATTTGACGGGACGAAAAGAAAGGCTAAAAAGGTAGATTTACAATTCACAAATGATTTCCGGAAAAAAGAATACGGAAAAATTTCAGGCGTTGCGTTGGTTGGAAAATATATATTTTCGTACCTTGTTTAATTTAAAAAAATAAAACATTACATTAACGCAAATAAGCTCTAGATTTACGATGTCAAAAATGCCATTTCAAGTATGAACGATATATTTTCAAGAATGTAAGAAAAAGCAAAAACATTTCAGCAATTATAAATTTAAAATACACAAACAAACATTACATTAACGCAAATAAGCTCTTTACTTACCAGGTTCAAATGTAATTTCATATATGAACGCTCTATTTTCAAGAATGTAAGTAAAAGCAGAAACAACATTTAAGTAATTATAAATGTAGAATTTGTAACTAAGACTCCGAATTACAGGTTATTCTTCAATCTTGAACTTATAAATGAAAACTACTGCCAGGGCCGTTGCGTGGAAATCTGCCGCCTGAGGCAAAAAGACAAAATGTCGCTCCAGTTCGCGACAAATAGGTGCAGCGACACTTCTATAATATGATGCTGCCCAATTATGCGTATCTATTACAGCAGTTGACAAAATTTTTGATTTTATCAAAGAATTCATTGGTCTTGAATCGTTTCACGGTATAACAAAGGGTACAGATTTTTTTGAAAAATTAAAATTGTGAATAGAAAAATTGCAATATGAATTGGAAAAATTTGGCATTTTGTGCACAGGTGTTGGATCTGCTGTTTGATAAAATTACCGGTATCCGCATTGCTAGAGAAATATTTAAATCGTTCTCTTCTCAATTATCATTGTATCATACATCAAGAAAATGGAAAAAAACTTTGAATCGTAGTAATGTTGGGGATACAGGGGTAAAATGCATGAATAAAATTAGAGCACGCGGTTTGTTTCGTCAAGAATCGAAAACATGCTGTAGAAGCAGAGAAAAGGCAAACTTTTACGAACCACTAATTTATTCAAATAAAAAAACTACAAGGGTTTCGACATGCATCAAGATGAATTTAAATAAATTAGTGGTACGTAAACATAAAAGTTTGCCTTTTCGCTACTCTTTTAATGGAATAACACAAAGTTAAGGCTAAGACCGTCGATTCCAGTGTTGTAAAATCCTGGAGGAAGAATATGGAGAATTGATTCTTTACCGTGATCCAAATGGATTGTTTTGCAACGTTAAGAGTTTTTCAATTTTAGCTAGAGAAGGGCGATTTACCATAATGTATCGTAGATTATTTATCTTGCTTTATATTTGATATTACTATTCATCTAAATACCCCGAATGTTAAATTAAAAGAACAATAAAAAACATAGATGAATCCATCTTTTAAAATGAAATTAAAATTATTTTATTTACAATTAAGAGGGGGAAAATTGAATCATTTCGATCATTTTAAACAACAGAACGAAAATCACAATATTTGCTTTTCAAAATACGTATATTAGCAAAATAAATATTTTGCAAGAAGTATTCGATTCTCACTTCAGTAAAATTTCCGGTGAATAAAATACCGTTTCACTGTTTACCAATCCATTTTCTATATATGAAGAGAACATTGACGAAATAGATGCAAATATAGAAATGGAAGTGGTCGAGTTAAAATGTAATTCAACGAATAATAAACGGCGCAATATACATTGAACAAACTTTCTCATATACGTATGCATATACGTTTGGTCGACTGTGTACGTTTATAAAAGAAAAACGCTTATAAGTCAAAGTTAACAGTATTTTAGTGTATATTTTAATGCCACTGGTCGATATTTAGTAATTTTTGGGACATATGGCTTAGTAAGTATTATTTGTTTGTGACATCAGGCTGTACGATTGGATGGTTTTTAATTAAAATCCTTATAGCCATTTCTGAGTAAATCGAATTTTGTTTCAAAATACCCACGAATAAAGTATCCTTAATTGTTGCGCAATATCTTTCATCTCTTTAGAGTGTCTATTATTAAATAAATATGAGATACCATTCGATTCAGTTTAACCGTTTAGGCTGTAATAAGATTTTTAGTGGATCGCGGCGGAGGCGTGACGTCATAGGGCTTGGGTAAGGTAGCTTAGCGTACATTGTAATGCCACTGGGCGCCATATAGTGTTTTCAGGAGATATGTAGCTTACGTAGTATTATTTTTGACAACAGGTTCTACAATTGGATTGATTTTAATCAAATTCTCTGCAGCCATTTTTGAGTAAATAAATATTTTCTAAAAATCGCCAAGAATAAACTATCCTTTGTTTTTACGCAATATCATTTTTATGAAAAACGATCAGCAAATGATGATATATTACACAAATATGAAATATCATTCGATTTCATGTACGCGTTTGGGCCCTAGAACAGCGAACAGACCGACAGACAGACAGACGGAATGGCGAAAACCACTTTTATGGATTCAGTGACACCTAAAACGTGTATTTCCATCAAAATCGATTTTTTTCACGATAACAATACTTTCTCGATATATTACGTATATGAGAAAGTAAAAAAGAGATTTGAGGAACTTCCAGCAATTTCTAAAGCGGATGACACAATCAAGCTTTGGTAAATAATATAGTTTCGTGAAAAATTTCCAAACCTCATAAAATGATCGCATCCATATATTTGCCGTTTTATAAGCACTTACCGCTGTGAACAAGCCTTTTCATAAACGAAACGAATCCAGAACAAACAACGGTCTCGATTTACTGATTGTGACCTTAAGAACCTGGTGACTTTCGAGGCAGCAAAATTGCAAACCGACGATGAAGGATTGACTAGGGCGAAGCAAATAAAAAAGACTCGGCAAGCAGGTAAGAACTTCCAAGCCATTTGCATGTAAGGTTGTAAGAAGTTATGTTAATTGACTTGACACTTTTCCCCTAAAAATTGGCACACGATATGGATAAGGTTGAGCACCAATGGCATAGGACAGAGGTGCGCAACATACGGCCCGCGGGCCATATTTGTGTGGCCCGCCTGGATTTTACCAGTCAACTGGGTATGCCGTATATATTCGTCATGGCTCTTCTCACCCGTGGTGGCTATGCCTTATATATTCGTCATACGATTTTCTCGCCCAATCGCTATGGGTATGCCGAAATAGTTAGTCATGTGGCTTGTAATCACGTAGCGGTATCCTTGCACTTTACTTCCCAGCCGACAGATGGGATATACCACCTCATGTCAAAAAATATAAGGGTCTTATAGAAGGCCTGCATCTGTCATGTGGGGTTGCCTATCATTGCCCCTACGTAGGTGAAAGCGGGAATTTTTAATTTTTTTTCACACACACATGTTTACGGCCTGGTTCGCATTCCCTTTATCTCCTGTGGGGTCCCGAAAGTTATAAAACCCCCTCCAAGTAGCAGTTAACGTTATACTTTGAAAAACAGATGTTAAAAGAAAAGTAGAATCTGTGTTAGTACGGAAATCTAACATGTGTTCTGTTAAATGTCGAGGCGCTCAGTTTTACTGGAAGCGTGTGCGTCACAGTTATTACAAAGGGTGAATTTCGTTTTACGTAGTAATATAGTGGTTGAGACTGATTTTTTGTAGGGTGCAATACGTTGTTCCAGTGAATGTACGTTTTCCATTTATATAGGATATTATCATTTTATTTCATCGAACAACAAATGTTTATTTGCTGTTTTTATATATTTGTTTCAATTTTAGCCTTTTGAAATTGTTTATTTCATCAATTTTAATATGATTTATAGCAGTAAAACATATTTCATGACTAGAATATTTCATCCTGATATTTTAGCTAATTTATAAAGAAAAATTATTTTTCCGTAATGCTCGCCGACACATTTTGTGGGGCCCGACAGAATTTAACTCAGCTGGTGCTTTCAATTTCCGTAAAAAATACAAGTAAAATTTTTATGGATATTTATCGCAGGTGTGAAACATTCTCCTTTATGAAATTAAACAAAGCTCCATTCGGTTCAGCACTGACAGATCAAAGTTTAAGAGACATTCTTAGAACAGCAACTACCAGCAATACTTCGGATATACGTGGAATGGCGAGAGAAAAACAGTGCAATATTTCCCATTGAGTAAGTTAATTATATTTGTTTTTGACGTCATTTTTGTCGGATAAAAATTACATTTTAACGTTGTTACGGTAATTATCGAATCTACAATAGTGTATTTAAATTTTTTATGCACAAAAGTTTCATTGCGTGGCCCTCGGTCCAACCAAGGTAGATTTTGGCCAGTGTCAACTTTTGAGTTGTGCACCTCTGGCATAGGACATGGATTGACTGAATCGGTACACATATGCACACACGAGCTAATTGGTATTTTACCTCGAGCATTCCGTGTGCTCCTCCTCCGAACGTGGCGTTGTGGATGGTCAGTCGTATCCTCTGCCCCGCCCTGGCTTCGATCCTGTACACGCAGGAGAGAGACTCGGCCCCGCCCCTCCCGTACAAGAACACGTTCTTGGGGGAAGGTAGCTGTGCGGTGGAACGGAGCCGGAGGAGGCGGTGACAACCGCTCCCAGGACCTTTATGCGTGTCCTTTTCTCCCTTCGGGGTCCAAGCTCCGGAAAGGAAGGCGCCCGGAAACAGCGGAGAGCTCCCGTAACCCCTGTTGAAACGAGGATGGAATTAAATTCCTTTTCGGGGAGAGGGCTTACGTAGGGACTTCGAGATGGTCCAGCGTAAAGCAGCTCGCCTCGTTATTGGGGATTATAGATAATGATGCTATCGTATCAGAGCTTCTCGATTTGGCAGGATATGAAGCGTAGGAGAATCGAGTATGAGCGGAAACTAATCGATTAAGTAGTCGCGCATTCATTGGGAATGTGAATATCATAGTTGTACCAGAAAGTGCTTATGAGTGTAATGATTGCATACACAGTACGAAAAATACGTGTACATATTATACATAGCCGAGATATATTATTGGTCCTTTTTAGCACGTTTTCTCAAAAGAAAGAAATGTGCTCATGTGTCCCTCTGTCTATTGACAATCCACCATTTAAAGAGATGTTTGGAAAAGTCTTTTTGAATTAGATATTCTATGAATTTTCTATCGATTGGATTTTCCCAATGTCTCATAGATTATCCGCGAGATGGCTTCAAAGCCGTCAAATCCGAACGTTTGAAATGGTATTGCAGCCTAACTACTGCAGCTAAAGAAGTAAAGTTTTCAAGGACGGGAAGATCTAGTGAGACTCACAATTTCAACGGTGCGGGTTGATCCCTCCCCAAAGAGGGAGATAAAAAACTTGCTACAAATATTAAGAAAACGTGCTTCCACCTCTTTCTTTAGCAACAGATGCGATTAGACAGGCTATTAGAGATTTTCATTATTGCATGGTGCGACAGCAACCACTGTCACACTTTTGGGGGCCTGCTGGATATACGAGAAATTTAAATAAATGCATATGCAAATTTATTCAACAGAAGGCTGATTAACGATTTTCTTCCATCAATGTCGCCATTATTCGTTTAAGGAATTATAGTAAAATCTCGATAAAACGTATCTGTACGTTTATACTTTATACTGAAAGTACGGTTCACTGAAAATACCCGCGAGGAGTACAGCGGAGAGGGAAAATAAAACAAAACTATCATACTACATAAAATATTCCGAATATTTCTTTTGTTTCATCTTTTAAGAGTATG
This sequence comes from Tanypteryx hageni, assembly GCA_028673005.1. Taxonomy (NCBI): domain Eukaryota; kingdom Metazoa; phylum Arthropoda; class Insecta; order Odonata; family Petaluridae; genus Tanypteryx; species Tanypteryx hageni. The sequence continues at coordinate 101,077,738 of CM054116.1, forward strand.
GAAATTAACATATTTTCCTACATCGTCAAATGATTTAAACAAATTCTCTTGCACATGATCAGATTTCATAATAAATACCTTTAATTTCTCCAAACTCTCCGATGTCACTAATGATGTCGCATTTGTCTCAACCTCTATCTCGTCTTCAGAGTCATTACTTATTTCCTCACCTGGTCCAGTAATACTCTCTAGAATTAAACCATCCGTTCATAAAGGTGTGGTTTCCAAATTATTATTAACATAAGAAAACTCCTGTAACGTAAGTGAAGAATGAAGTTGAAGTTTTGAGGAGGCATCTGTCCAAAGCTCTCCGGGAACATTGAAATACTCTTCATAAGTGGAATCTGCAATCCGAGAACTTAAGATTTTATTTCGATGCATTTGTGAAAATACGAGAGAGATAACTGACTCTCGGTTTTAATTTTTCTGTTCGGAAAATCTCGCATTTTGGAATTTTGGAGGAGTTCCGCAGATCATTTCGTATTAAAGACAAAAGATGCCTTCAAATTGATGTAAAACGACTTGAATGAATAAGAATTGGTTACACACGAGTCAGTTACGTATGAAAGCATACTTTAAAAACACAAAAATATTTTGTAGGGACCTCTAAAGTTCATACGTAGTATTGAAAAGTACGTTACCTCGGAGTATGTTATTTTGAAATATGTATACAGTATGCGGGAAAATTGACGACAGCTCAAAAAAGTACGTTAATTTGAAACATACGTAATTGTGAAGTACGTTGTAACGATATTTTACTGCATACTGTTTGATGGCATATAATATGTGAATGATGAAATCATGGGAAAATAATACAGAAGAGGTAAAAAAGCATAAATTATACCTTTGCATTAGACTAATATAAGAATAAATCATCTGATAAAATCATCCGTTCAATCATCGAACACAAAAAATCTACGTACGTGAAAAAATAATTCTTACCGATTCCGTGGTGCTCTATGTTGCAACAAATATAAATTTCATTTTGCGCATAATTATCTCTAAATAAGTAGATGGAATTAATGGATTAAGCTAAAGACAGAAGCTAGAATGTTGGGATATTTGGAAACAAGAGAAAGAATCTGCTATGACTGGGAATCGAAGTTAGGATAGAAAAACCAGGGTTAGATTCCCAGTCACAGCAGATTTCTTCTCCTGTTTCCAAATTTCCCAACATTCCAGCTTATGCCTGTAGCATAAGAACCATATGATCCATTAATTCCATCTATTTATAATTAGACAATCTCACTATGAGAACATCCGTCGGGGCTGGTTGATACTGGCTTGGCTAGCCTGGTTCAAACCTAAGAAAACATTACCGTTCTGAAAACGGAGAACATCCGTCTTGCAAGTGGAAGACCCGGTTTCGATTGCTGATCACAGCAGATGTTTTCAAATTTTCCTATAATTATCTCACTTGTTTATCCATACGTATTTCACGACATTTTCATATAAAATAAATTACATTCCTAACTCGCAGGATTTTAAACCACGTAATTCTTGAGATCCTCATGAATCAGCGGGAGGATTCCCTACAAATGATTACGCCTTTAAATTGAATTCTGGGGTGTAGGGGTTCTGTGACAGGAGAAATGGAATAATACTATTCTACTGCTTCACACATTTTGAAAACCACTGTTCTAATCTAATGGCGTAACGACTTAATACCGTCCCGAAATCTTCTAAGGCAATTATCTCCGGTACCTCCCTCCTTATCCTATCCCCGTTCTCGACGCATGCTTGTGAGGAAACTGATTTACCTTGCTCCTGCCTCTTTCCGCTACGGAGAAAATCCTATAGGGATTTGGTACGGCGAAGGGGATGAGGGTAGCTGGGAGATGGGGTCTCTCCCTCTATCTCGTTCTGCTATCACGCGGGGTAGTTATGATGGCGCGTGTCTGCCGAAGTCTATTACTGAAGTGATAATTTCTGCACGAAATTCAGGTCATTTGTAGTGGGTGTCTCATGGGATATCCGACTGTCATCCGCTAGCTAGTTCTGTAGACAAATTATGATCAACTTTGGCGTACGGAATTCAATTGGAGATAAAAGGACTCGAAAGTAAGAGTTCTTAACATTGACAACACGAATATGAAAATGCAATAAGCCCTCAACAATCGCGGTTTACATTATTAGCAGGAGGTTTCGCCGTAAGCCGATTTGATGTTCGCGGTACACAAACTTCACTATTCACGAATTTAACCCGCAGCGTCATTGGTAAGTTTTTGCTATTGATACGTAAGCTGTGGAGCTTTAACACTCGCGGATGTGACATTCGCGGCAATTTTCAAGAACATAACCTCCGCGAATATTGAGATCCTACTGTATCAATTTAAAAAATAAAATCATGAAATTGGCCGCGAGAGTAGACAAATTGAACATGTTGAATAAAGAAATTACAGGGTGGCCCATTGAGTAGATATCTATTGGTTATGATGAATCGAAAATTAAAAAAATAAAAGTAAACTTAAAAAATAATAATTTAGAAATATTTATTGAGGTGATTGTATTTTGTCTTTTGAATAATTTTAATATCGCTAAACTTATTTTAGAGAATTTACTTTGATTCATTTCATTTTTGTTTCATATAACCAATTGGGACTTATGGGTCACCCTGCATTGCATGAAAGAAGAAGAGATGATGCAGTTAGTTATCTAATGACCTTTTTGAATAATTTTATATTCAAAACGCAATTCTTCGTGATAATCAACCAGTATTTATACATAGCTTAAAATAGGCTGCATTATCCAATTAGTTAATGTACGAACATAAAGATTTCCTCTGAAAATATATAACATAATTTGATCAAGCGATCATACATCGAATCAAAAGAAATACATAAGAATTAAAAAAGGAACTTCTCGAAATTTGCAGCTCATTTTTTAAAGGTTTAAGAGTTAATGATTTGTGGCATGTGGCTGTTTATTATTGTTTCTCTTAATTATAATTTAATTGCAATTAATAATTAGTTGTCGGAGCCAGCCCATGGACAACCAATCGTAAGTTGAACCGAGCAAAATGTTTGTCTCCAAGCTAATTTCTCGATTCGTCACATCGCCATTTCACAGCATTAAAATATTAAATTACCAATTATCAACTTAATTATGGATTCACGAATCTTATCCCATATGCTTTGTACGCACGTGAATTTCTTTAGGACTGGCGAAATATAGTTTAGAATAGCGGTATTGGTGTAGTACTTCATAATTCCATTGATTTTATTCAAAGACAGCAGGATGAAATTAAATGACAGTAAAACACCAATCGTGCCACAATTCATGTCCATATCATATTCTCTAGAAAGGTTCTAGTAAAATCATTCTTCCAGCGACTTTTCATACATCATTCTCACAGAAAATGTAAAAGAGAGAGAGTGTAACTTCTTATCGAACAAACAACATCCCATATTTACTCACGCGGAGTCCTTTTACGAAAACATTTTTTCAATTCCTCGGAAAACTTTCTTATTTACCTTCCTGCCAGGTACGTTGCGCCGGAAAAAAATCAAATTTCAATCAAGGAACGTTTTTAAAAAAATAACCTCGCCCCGTTTTATAATCCCGCGATATTTCTCTTCAATTCGCTTTGGGAACTCTTTCTGTTTTTAAATACTTTTTTGTCGTGCGGAACGACGAAAGAAAAACGATTTTCCTGCCCACCTCTCCCCCGTCGCGGCGCTCGGCTGCCTTCCGATCCTTCCCCCGCTCACTCCGTCGTTTCCCACGTATTCCATCGCCTCCCCCGGCAGCCTCGTGTCCACGAACTCGTAGCGGAGGCGGAACGAGGCCGGGCTGAGGGCGGTGGCTATCCTCGTGAGTCTCGAGAGGGCGAGGGACGGCCCCGTCGACACGTACGATTCGGTATTCGTGTCGCAAGGCCTCGTCAGCCGGGTCGAATTTCTCAGCGAGGCGTGGGCGCAGAGTCGGAGAGGGGGAGCTGAGATGGGAGGGAGTTGGGGTGCCGCGGGTGCCTGTGGGGGCGGGATCCCACCGCGGGAGCCGTAGTTGATGGTGCCGTAGTGCCGCGAGGATGATGACGTCGAGGAGCCGGAACCGCTTGCGGACGATCGCACGTTGCCATAGGAACCGCTTCCCGGATCGGCTGAGGGGAAAAGAAGGGAGAAAATGAGTTACGCACTCAATTTGCGCTGAAATAAATGAATACGTCAAAATTTAATTAAGAAATTCAATCCATAACAATCCTAACTTTCGTGATCTCCTCGGGAAAAGCAATGAAAGCTATGTCCGAAAATAGATCTGACGAATTTTTCCTCTTGTTTGGGTTTTCCTAAGAAGATGGGAGTTTTAAACATGTCTAGAGTATTCCCTCATGAAACTATTATTAATATGGTATAAAAGTTTGAAGAAACTTTTTGGGGGCCCCAGTGGAAAATCATTTTTGTTATATCGTATTATCATTTTTACTTTCTCCATATACGTAGTATAGGGGAAAGTATTGTATTCATGAAAAAAATCGACTTCGAGATTTCAACGGAAATACACGTTTGACCATTTTCTCGAAGTCTGTGTGTGTATGTGATAGCTTTTTTGTGGGTGTTCTAACTCAAAAACCATTAATCAGCTCAATGCGAAATTTTATATTTAACATTTTTATAAAAGTCACAAAAAAGGATTAGTTTTTGGTAAAAATCGGTCTACCGGAAGTGGGTGTTTACTCTTGTCACATCCGTTATTTTGAAATATTTGCTTTAATAATTGATAAATGTAAAAATGTATTGGAATAAAAGTTGTAGAAATTTAATTACAAATTTTGAAACATTTTTCTATATAATGCATTTTTTAAGAGACATCTTATATTTTTAGCTGCCACCATCACGCCACCTAACGACCACTATTGTTAACAATTGACGCTTAGTTACGTCTTAGTAACACTCCTTTTTCTTTTCTTAATTGTTGGAGCTTTGTGGCTATATCCAATATCAGAAGGCTATGGTTTGAGTTTATTTCTTTTCTTTGTAATGTCTAAAATTTTCTCGCTGTTTCTTAAAATATTTATTATTATGTAACCTACTTGGAATTTTTAGAAATATAATAGATATGGAGTAAGTCATGTGGTGGCCACATCAGATTTTTATATAAGAAAATAACATTTCAATGAGACACCAATTTATTGTCCATCGATAAGAACAAGAATTTCAATATGATACGATTGAAGCAAATTATATTAAATTAATTTGATTGCCAGAAATACTGCAATAGCTGAAATCGATTATATGTTGTGCTCTCCCGACAAACGGAAAAATTACAATGACCTCGCGGATACCCATAACTACGAGCTGGATTGGTTAAAAATACTTAACAGAAAATAACGAGTTAAAAAAATTAATTTGACAAAATAGAAAATGTTTTTATGAAATGCTTCTTTGTTGTAGGGATTGACTGGGAGCCTCAGTTCATTGCACCAGGTCGCTATTAGTACGCTACGCCACTGAAGAAACTGGGGTTGTGTTGGGCAACCCGAAATAGTATATAGCGAATATATATTATAGTACAAAAGCTTTTAGTAGGACCGTACAATATTTCCTCATGCTTTTGTATCAAGTTATTGAAGTCCACATGTTAAATATGCATGACATCAATTAAAGATTTTTACAATAAAAAACCCGAAAAATTCTTGTAAACCACAATGATTTTTTTCAATTTGTTAAATAATAAACGATATTATTGCATCAAAATAATCCTTTATAACGCCAATCTGTTTTTTTCAAGCCTATTATAACTGCAGGAGTTATCATGATATTGTATTGGATTCTAGTCATAAAGATAGCTCGATAATTTATTTTTGAATCACTAATTGATTGTGATAGGTCAATTTCTATTGAGCGAGAGCAGATTTGAATCTATACTTTGGCTGCTTTTCAGCCAAGTACATCCGGCTCGCGACCGTCTCTTGTCGCACGGTCGGTGCACATTTACGCCACCACTTCCCGCTGGGAGGACGTGTTCCCTTTTAATGCCTGTCGGCAAGAGAGTGTAAACGCCAGCCTGCTGTCTCCCTCTTTTTTATTTATCTTTTTAAATCGCGGTAGAAGGCGTGATTAATGGTTGTACAACAACAATACCCTTAGCACGCCACGCCAAGAGATATCCTATATGTTTGGTCACTTGAGCATGTGATTGCAACAGTTTGGGGGACGAATAACATGGCTAACCCTGATGTTTTTTCGTAAGGTAGAGAGAAGTAAATTAGAATCGAAAATTTTCGCAGAAACATCGCTATTTACTTCGCAATATTAAATTTTCTTGCGCTAAGAATCAAAAGTGCCGAAATGCACGTAAATGTGAGATGCGAAAGAAAAAGAAGTGAAATGCATATATGAGTTCTAAAACTAGTTACAGAACATTTACGCAATCTTATTGATCTCATTAATGTCACATGGCCAATGAGCATGTTTGAAAATAGCCCTAATTTTTAATTATATTGACTACAAGCACAGGGCTGGATAAACGCGCTCGTTTGCCTTTGGCGACTGAGAATTGCATAATGTTCACCATATTTTTCTGTTAATATTTTATCAATTCATTAGAATTAGAAGGCAATATTTTTCCCGTCATATGTATGGTGAATAGGTATTACATATAGATTTAAATAACCCTGATTATAAATCGCATCACATTGAAATTTATCCTGGCCCCGGGAATTTGGAATTGGCTCCTAGATATCTGACAGATTTGTCCAGGTCTAAGTTTTTGCGTATATACGCCAAGCATTTTGAGTAGGAGGAAGAAAAGTAAAAGAAAGTCCAATTCCCCCCCTGCAACATAAGAATCTACGGCAAAAAAATCTAAACAGCCGTAAAAACTTTCTCTCTCATTCGAAATCATCCGCATTTGATTCTCGCTTAAAGTGATTTTCCAGATGGCGCTCCGAGGGCATAAAATTATTAAAAGGTTGAAATTCTAGAGCGGAATAAAGCTTCCGAGTTCGAAAATTCGCCGGAACGAGAAGAAAACTTTACCGGCGACTCGACGAAGAAGTTTTCGCTCGAATTAACGATAGAAAAAGTAAGCGATACAGATGGCGATGGAGTTTTGCACCAAAAACACGATCGTATTTTTGTGCAAGCTCCGAGGAGAACTTTACCGAATCGCGCGCACGTTTTATTTTTTCTAATTTTCATACGTTTCTGTGAATCCACCGGCTCCTGCGAAAATAATTTCGCGAAAACCTTCGCACTCTGTGTTTATAATTCCGTTCGAGCGAAAAGTCCCTTCGCCGCCTAATTTCCAACAGCTGCTACTTGGAAGAAAGGTGCATTCCGCCGTTGTCGTCCACTCTATTGACTCACCGTAAGCCGCGTCCGTGAGGCTCCCCCTGGATTGCGCCGGCCCGGTTCGTATGGTGCCGTAGGCGTGTCCTGGGGTCTCTCCGGCTGCTGAGGTCCTCTGAGGCTGCGAGTCCGCGTACGACGAAAGCTGGGAGTTTAGCGGGTAGGAGGAGGAAGAGGACGAAGACGATGAGGATGAAGAGGATCCAGAGGAGGGAGGCTGGGGGCGACCGGAACAATGCTCTTGAATGAGGCGTGATCCATCCCAGAGCTGGAGGCGAGTTGTGCATTCCAGGAAGCTGTCGCTGTCGCTACTCTTCCTGCGCCAAAAGCGAGATTTATATATATAGAGAGAGATATAGAGGAAAAAAATGAACGTCATGCTGAGTCACATCCGGAATACATTTATATACGTATTCTTTTTTCAGCTTAGCCGAGGTCGCGAAAGGACAAAAATTGGTTCTAATTCATGATCTAGGAGGGGTTTGGAATTGCTTTGAGGCTGAATTGGATAATTCATGGGAATCCCCCGGTGATATTCCGCTAGTCGACGATTTTTTTATCCTTTGGAAATAAATAACGTATGCCTGTATGCAACGGGCTCGAAAGGGTCGGAAGATTATGTATGTGGCGTCATCGAGTTTGATAATCGTTTCCACAAGAAGTTTTTTCGGCGCTAAAAATGCCAACTTCTGAAAAGTGAGGCAAAGGACGCGAGATAAAGGTACCAAAGAATCCAGTAAATGGTATATAAATGATATAATCCACAATTACGTAACTTTGCGCACTCGAAAGTTTAAAAATTTACGTTCACTTGCTTTTCTAAATTACGAATTCTATGTAACTTAATAGCTAAATTTTCTTTAAAAAATGCAGTAAAAATCCATCGGAAATAAATAATATTTTAAAAATAGAAATTACAGTCAACTTATTTAATTAGTCTATAATTCGAAAACAGACTGATTCATAATTTTCTTTGCTTTTCTGTACTTAATTGAAAATATTACGGTCTTACTCGAAAGTAAATTAGCAAAGTCAGCTTATGGTCCCTTTAAAAACCCTAATATACGTAACTTCCACGGGATAACAAATGGTCGAGTAAATTATAGGCGCAATTCTACTATGGATTAGCTGCCGACATCGTTAACCCATCGATGTATGATTCTAAATAGATTGCGTAAACGGCGTCTTTTATTTGAGAGTTGAAGTAAACTACATTTCTTTAATTAGTTAGTGAAAATTTCATAATCCGTCCGAGATCGTATTTTACGCTAATTCATGCAAACGTGAAGAAATTTTTCATGAAGAAATCAAGTTAAACAGTTTTTCATAATCAATATTAATCAAATTGAATACTACAATCTACCCTTATTAGTTAACAAAATACTTAACGTGAACCTTTCACCGTTTTCATGATGACGGATAATTATTAAATCAGATCCTTGAACAGCTTTAGGATTTTCTAAAATTTCGTTTAAAGTAGAAGTCATACTTTTATAGAATATCTCAGCAATTAATTTTAAGCTCATACATGAAATACCTTACTTTGACGTTCATATAAATTTTCACTTTGGCTGCATGGAAATGAAAAATGTCCATGAAAGAGGGAAAGAGAGTGAAATGAAATTATATCTGGTTGAAATCGCTCGCTGTTTACATTTTTTGTTTACTCTAAAAAAAACTCCAGTAACCAGTGTTTTTTTACGAATAAATTTTTTAGAGGCATAAATCTCATAAAAATGAATGCGTTCAAATTTGTGAATTTTTTAAATTTGCGCGAGTTACCAAATAACACATAATTGAATTACCTACACGAAAGATCGTAAAAATCGAATCGTTGCGATATAGACATATACATACATACATATACACTCACACACACACACACACATATGTATGTGTATATATATATATATATATATATATATATATATATATATATATATATATATATATATATACGTATATATATATATTCACACAATCAAAAACATTAACGATAAAGCGATCAGTAGAGAGTTGATTTTTTGAGTATGCGTTTTAAGGGTATATTCAACTCGCTCCGCTTAAAAATTTCAACAACCGAGCAATTTCCTTTCCGCGATCGAAGCGAGCTTTTGATGTGAATACGTATCACATTACCAAATTAATGTGGAATCGACGCGAGACACATAATTTCATCGGATATCATTATTTCACGCCGAGCTTTCACATCCGTAATTTAATTGCCATTAGAGATTCTGCAGAAGCCGCAAGGGTTTCACCATCTCTCTCTCTTCCTCTCCTTCCCCCTCTTTCTCTCTAACGGGGCACGTAAGGGATTTATTTCCTCCCCTACGCCCCCCTCCCACTTCCAACGCCATTGCCACTCCCTCCGACTCCTTCTCCCTCGCTGCATTGCTTATGAGCACTGACCTTGACCCCTGGGGCATAATGAACCGGGGCGTTGGCCGTGGGCTGTAGGAGAGGAAGTATATCCACACGATATCTCCTTCCCTTCCGGCGAATTTGTAGGTGCAGGTGGTGTTCGGGGGGAGGCTGTGCCTCGGGCTCCTGACGTAGCCCTGCCTCCCTCCGTCTCCGAGCCCCACCCTCCCCCCCACCGACGTGGAATGGACCCTGCCGCCCGCACCCCTTCCCACCGCTCCCCCTTCCCATTCCCACGGAGACGCACTCACGATGAACTCGCACCTGGAAAACGAGAGAGAGAGAATAAGGGTTGTCAAAACGGCGAAAAATATTAGGCATTTAAAGTTCGTTTCGCTGCAGAAAACGAATGCATTGCGTGCGCGGAATTTTATTAGAATGGAAATTAAACTTTTTAGACAGAAAATTAACGGGACTCGAGGATTTAGAGAATTTGGGAGCGGAGAAGAGGAAATCCGATTCGCCGTAAAGGGTAAGGAATGGATGGCGTGATTACCTAGTCATGTTAGGATTTTCTTTGAAAGTGTTATTTAGGGATTAATAAATAAGGTAAGGCAGCGATATTCTATTACTTAAAATTAATGGTGTTATATATATATTATAAAAGCCCAATTCTGTTAGTTGGTTTGTTTGTTGGGAACGCTGTATGCACCGGCAGTAGCATAAAATCCAGGAACATGTATATATATATATATATATATATCATCATCATCATCATGCTTCTGTCCGAAGACAGGTTTTAACTGAATCGCTGCCTCCATTTCTCTCTCTCCCTAGAAGCCTCTTTTATACCTCTATAAGTATTATATCCCTGCTTTATATTATCTAATATTTCTATTCTTTTTCTCCCTCTTCCTCTTCTTCCACTAATTTTTCCTTCTAAGATCGTCCTTTGTAAACACTGTCTTCTCAATATGTGCCCTATCCAATTTGCTTTTCTTTTCCCGATTGTTTTTATTAGCGTCCTTTCTTCTCCCACCATTTCTAATACTTCTTCGTTTCTCTTCCTCTCTGTCCATTTCACTTTCATCATTCTTCTCCATACCCACATCTCAAAACTTTCTAAATATTTTTCCTCCTTTCTCCTTACCGTCCACGTCTCTGCACCATAAAGAGCTATGCTCCATATGTAGCATTTTGCTAATTTCATCCTTGTTTCTAAATTTATTTTCTTGCTTGTGAGAAGCTCCTTCTTCTTGTCAAATGCTGCTTTTGCCATTGCAATCCTACTTCTGATGTCCTGTGTACTACTTCCATCCTGTGCTAAAATACTGCCGAGATATTTGAAACTACTAACTTGTTCCAATTTTTGGCCATTTACTATTATATTTAATTCTTTATGTTCCTTTGAAACCACCATGACTTTCGTTTTTTCTGTAATGATCTTCATTCCATATTGTTGGCCAACCTCCACTAGTCTGTCTGTCATCCTCTGAAGCTCTTTCTCGCCTTCTGCTATTAAGACCTGATCATCTGCGTATTTAATGGTGGTAATACTTTCACCTCCTATCCTAAATCCTTTCTCTTCCATCAATGCTTCTTCTGTTATTGTTTCTGCATAAATATTAAATATCGCTGGTGAAATAGGACAACCCTGCCTCACTCCCCTCCCTATTGAAGTACTTTCTGTTTCTTCTCCTTCAACCCTGACTCTAATCTTTTGATCAAAGTAAAGGTTTTTAAGCAGTCTTTTATCTTTCCAATCTATTCCTATTTTGTTTAAAATACCCAGCATTTTATCCCATTTCACTCGGACAAAAGCTTTCTCCCAATCTACAAAACAAAAATACATACCTTTATTGACTTCTAGCGCTCTTTCTATCAACATCCTCATACATCTTATAGCATCTCTAGTCCCCCTTCCTCTTCTAAAACCAAACTGATTATCTTGCAGCTCCTTTTCTATTTTACATTCAATTCTTTTGGTTATTATTCTGGTCAGAACTTTAGCTGTATGAGAAATTAAACTAATAGTTCTGTAATCCTTACAACATTTTGCATTGTTCTTTTTCTAACATCTAAAAAATCTTCAGGCCATATGCCAGTATCATATACTTGGTTAAAAAATTTTGTGAGTTGCTTAACTGCTTTAGACCCCAAAACCTTAAGAACGTCCACGGGTATATCATCACTCCCAACAGCCTTCCTTCTTTTCATGTCATCAATTGCTCTTTTAACTTCACACTCGAGAATACTTGGTCCTAGCTGATCTTCTTCCACATCCTCTTTTTCATTTAATTCAATATTTCTTGGCTTTCCTTCTTTGTCATACAGAACCTCAATGTATTCTTTCCAGACATTCTTTACATTGTCTGGCTCCGATACTATTTTACCACTTTTGTTCATGATTCCTTTATGTCCTATCTTTCTTGCTTTTTTCTTGAATAGTTCCCTTGCTTTGCTATACATGAGGTCTGTTCTACAAATTCTTTCACATTCGACAATCTCCTCGCATTTCTCATTTATCCACTGTTCTCTGGCTTTATCTGTTTCTCTTCTTAAAGCATTATTTAACTCCTTGTACTTTCTATGGCCTTCTTCAGTGTTTATGTTCTTCCACTTTCTCCGCTCTTCCATTTTTTGCAGCATGGCTGCTGTGATCCAGGGTTTTTTGTTTCTTTCACCCGTTATCTTTTCTACCTTCTTTTCCATTACATCTTTAATGTTGCTATGGATGTATCTCCACTCCTCATCTACATTCTTCCTATTTTCTTCATCTCTCTCCCCCAACCTTTCCTCCAGCTCAGTCATAATAGCCTCCTTGTTTTTAAGGAGTTCCTCTAAGTTCCATTTCTTGTTAACTCTTATGTTTCTCTTAACGCTCTTCAGTCTACATTGTATACTTGCCACCAAAAGGTTGTGGTCGGAATCGATATCTGCCCCTGGTAGTGTTTTCACATTTTTAATGCTATTTCTAAATCTTTCATTGACTAGTATGTAATCTATCTGGTATCGTCTCTGGTCTCCTGGGCTTCTCCATGTGTAAAGTCTCCGCTGGTGATGCTTAAACCATGTATTAGTTACAATTAATCTATTTCTATGGCAGAATTCCACAAGTTTATCCCCTCTTTCATTTCTCTTCCCTAGCCCATATTTTCCCACTATGTTATCTTCCTGTCCCTCTCCGACTACACTGTTCCAATCTCCCATTACTATGGTGGTGATCCTTCCTTTTCCCTCCTCCTCCAATATCTCCATAATCTGTTCATAGATTTCATCTACTTCGTCGTCGCCAGCATTAGTCGTTGGCATATACACTTGAATTATAAGCATTTCCACTGGCTCCATCTGAAGTTTTACGGCTATTAATCTATCATTAACTGTCACTACCTTGCTAATTCTTTCAGCTATCTCTTTTCTCATTATAATCCCCACTCCCCTTTCCTTTTTCTCCCCTCCCGAGTAAATAATCTTAAATTCGTCTGAATTTATCTCGCCTTCTCCTTCCCACCGAACTTCACTAAGACCTACTATACCTACATTATTCCTTCTCATTTCCCTTTTTAAGTTCTCTAGTTTACCCCCTGAATTCATAGTCCTAACATTCCATGTGCCTATTTTTAATTTCTCCCTACTTGCTTTCTTATATATATATATGTATGGCAACAAGGTGTTGGGATGAGGAATGAGGGATGAGTTCTCTCTCTGTAGCTGATGAAGGAATAATTCCGAAAGCTTCTACGTTTGTGATGTTTCTGTGTGTTAGTGTTCTTTTACGTTTGTCGCTTCGACATCCCCGGGGCCTCGCCAACCTGAAGTCGTCCGATTGGTGAGTGTTTACTGCGTTTCCTCATTCCAACACCTTGTTGCCATACATATATCCATTTTACCTTTCCTTTTCCGTAAGCTATTATATATATATATATATATATATATATATATATATATATATGCAGTAGAACTCGGTTATAGTTGTAGTGATGCCATTTACAATGTTTTATTGTGACAATGTTCAGGTAAAAAGCTGTTAATGACTTACCGGAAAGAAAAGCTGGAGTTTGTTGCCGTGTATAATACGCATTCTAACTTTTCGATTGATGCGTAACATATATAGAAGAAATTACGATACATACTAGCGTTAATTGTCGTTGTAACCGAGTTGGCTAACTCGTAATAACGGAGATGAATATAAAGCTTTATTAGGAAACTGGGACGGGGCTCGCAAAAATTGTAGTTATGTCCAAGTTATAGTATTAACCGAGTTATATGTAAAAACCAACATAAATAATGAGCAATGTTAATAATTCCATCTCGTTAAGTTTTCAATTCTGTCACGCCAAGAGAAAACTATCAATATATCTGAGGGGAGAAAGAGAGAAAGGGAGGAAAATGGAGGGATGGAGAATGGGAAGAGTTTAAATTTAAAGTTAATTCTTCATTCAGACATACCCGTCATTTTTGACGGGCAATTGCACTAGTATAGCATATTTATCTTCCTAGGGCAATATATCCCATCAACATACGTCTCACAACATACGTACACAAATGCGACCCTGCAACGCATACCTCATTCCTTCTTTAACCATTCTAGTTCCACCGCCAACTTGTTTCTAACTTTAATATTCATTCCATGCTATAAGAACCTATCCGCAGTGAAGAAGAGAAAAAAAAAAGTAAGTGTAATACATTAAAGCCTATGCATGATAAAATGGCGATAGAGAAAATAAAAAGGACTCTAGTTATGCCTCACCAGGGAAGTAATATGTATGCAAATGCACGATTCGTTCCGTAAAAAATACGAGCAAGAGCTGGTGTATTTACAGAAAAAGCATTTCATACGAACCACCGGGACTCATTAATGGAGTGCATGGAAAAATTGCTGAACACGCGGATAAAAGATAGGAGTTCTGGATACAGAGCCCTAAGATCTTCAAGGCTGCTTAGTCCCTCAAGGAGTTGGTTATAGAGCTAGATCCTTTCTCTGAAAGGAGTTGGAATTTTAAAAGAATTATAGACGAATCTTTGGATTCTTATGTGATGGACTTCATAAAAAAGGTCATCCAGCAGCGTCAGTCAAGGACCACGGAAGTTTTTTAAACCAACTACTTCTGCTGCATCCATAACTTTCACTGAATCTTCCTTCACTCATTCCTTTCCCAGCCATAGAAAAAAACCAGCATCTTAGAATAAATTCCAGCCTAATACAAATATATCTGAATAGTTTTTATGGTAACTCATTTTTGGTTTAATTCACTGAGCCATAATTTTGGATTTTTGTAATAAGTTTCGTATTTACTATGTTATACATGTGTACATGAACTTTATCTGTAGGTATAGGGGAAACCTGGACATAGATCTTATGATTTAGGTTTCAATTTATTCATGACTTTTATTCAATGATTTGATATATTCCTTTGAACGAAATAGAGATTATATTGCTTATAGGACTTTCCTGAGCACTTTGTTATAACTTTGTTCTTCAATTATATATACTATATTTCAGTCTTTACCTGGCTGTTGAAGTGAACGGACGTGCCTTTCACTTGCTCCTGCGAGCTCCTACGTAGCCTCGAGCGACTAGAGTAGCTGTAGCATTAGAGTAGCTGTAGTGTTAAGTAGAACTAACAATTTACTTTATTCTATTGTTATCCTTCGGTAATTTTATTTAACATTCGTTTAAGTTATGTAATTAGTTTTGTTATAACATCCACGTTATAGTTTTTATTTTTCTCTACCGTAATAGTTAACTTTTAAGCCTCGTAGTTTCTTGTTAGAAATTTCATTCTCCCTTTTAGAAAATAATATTTATATCATAGTAGTTATTGTGTATTAGCATATTCTCGTTACATTTGTAAGGTTGTTTTAGTTTTACGCTCCATAGTATTTATATTTTTCGTTGCTGTGTACTATCAAATCCTGTGCGTGATCTAACCTTGTTTGTGTTGTTTACGCCTTTCACTTTATACCTGTGTTTGACCCTTTCTCGTACGCTACACGAAGAGCGTCCCCGCTTTAAAACAGACCAAATTCTTTAGCCTTATCCCATTTCAGCTTTTGTTTTTATATTGTAACTCTTTTGCGTTAGTATATAAATTAGGTAAGTTTAGGATGGCTTCACCGAGGACTCCCGTTTCCTCCTTCTTGTGCGCCGCTGGTTGCGAGGCCATGAGGGCTCGAATCATGGAGCTGGAGAGGGTGGTTGCGGACCTCCTTCAGAGGGTGGAAAGGTCCGAGGCAGCCTTGGTTCGTGTGGGGGGTGCGGGGTCATCCCTGAAAGCTCGCCGCGCCAAATTGGCGGCCCGGGTTCGCCTGGGTGCGGCAGCCGGTAGAGTGATCGGGGTTGACTCTGACTCCTTACCGCGGGCCGAGGGTCCTCGGGCTGGGAAATCCGATGAGTGGAGAGAGGTGTCCACTCGGGGAGATCGTGGGGTGGTGCTGCGGAGGCAGGGAGTTGGGAATGCTTCGGCGGACTCTCTTCCTGTCAGTAATAGGTTCGAGGTGTTGTCGGAGGACGACTCCACGGCCATTGCGCCCGTACCCACTCCCGTCTCTTCGATGGAGGCCGGACCCAAGGGGAGTCGGGTTGGGAAGGGAGGGTTGTTAGTGTTAGGTAGCTCTAACGTTCGGCGTGTAATGGCACCCCTGTTATCCAGTGCCCGCCGGGAGGGAGTTGAAGAGCGGGTCTTCTCCAGATGTATATCAGGAGGCACGGTGCCGCAAGTGACCAACACGGTGAGAGAAGCGGTAGTGGCGACAGGTTGCTCTCGGCTGCGGGTGGTGGCCCATGTTGGGACTAACGACGCCCCGAAGCGCGGGTCCGAGGAGATTTTAAGTTCTTTTTAGGACTTGGCCTCTGAGGTTGCTCGTGTCCGAGAGGAGTCGGGTTCCGATGTGCGGCTTACTGTCTGCAGTATAGTCCCTAGGATTGACCGCGGTTCTGAGGTTTGGAGTCGAGTTGAAGGTCTGAACCGAAGGTTGTGGAATTTCTGTCGGGACTTGGGAGTGGACTTCGTCGACCTACGACCAAATATCGAATCGTGCAGGGCATCACTGGATCACTCTGGTGATCACTACACGCCCAAATCGGCTAAGAGAGTAGCGAGTAGGATTCTCGAGCACAGTAGGGATTTTTTAGGCTAGAGAGTAGGGCAGGGTGTAGGTCAGTTTTGGGTCAGGGGATAATCGATGCACTTGTAGAAAATAAGAATGCCGAAAGATTATCTAATGATAGAATATACACCGAACGTAATATGCAGCACCAATTTAGCGATAGGTCATTGATAGAATGTTCCGTAAAGGGCGCGACGGGTCGCAATTCCAATTTTGATGCGACGCCATACAGTCGTGGGAGTGATTGTGGTGGGAGCGCATGTAGTTTTAGAGTGGTCGAGAAAGTCAAGGGTGAGATTAGTATGCGAAGTGATAGTGAAAAATTAAACGTCGTCGTACTGAACCGTCGCAGCATCCGTAGGAAAATTGCTGAGTTCGAGCATCTTATTCGCAGTCTGCATGCCGGCGTCGTGATAGGCACAGAAAGTTGGTTAACGGATGAGATTCAGAGTCAGGAGATATTTCCTAGAGACTATCGTGTCTATAGAAAAGATCGCGCTAATAGATCGGGCGGGGGAGTTTTCATAGCGGTTAGCGATATGTACGATAGCAGTGAGATTCCGATAAGTGACGAGGATATCGAGAGTGTTTGGTGCCGCATAGGTAAAGATGGCTCCAAAAAGGTGTTCATATGCTCGTTTTACAGGACACCTAACGCTGGTGTAGATTGTATTTTAAGTCTCGAGAAACAATTATCAAAGCTTAGACTGATAAATCAAGATGGTATCGTTATAGTCGGTGGTGACTTTAACTTACACTCAATTTATTGGGAAAATCTATGTTTTGAATCTAGAGGTAAAGAACGCGAATCCTGTGAGGAATTAATCGAAACATTCTGCGAGCACTCTCTCCTTCAATTAGTCAGAAAGCCAACGCGATTGGGAAACATATTAGATTTATTAGCAACTAACGTCCCAGAAAGAATAAACTAAGTCACCATTGAAGATGGGATAAGTGATCATCAGGCCGTATATGCAGAGTGTAAGTTGAAAATCGATAGGCACCCTAAGCCTCAAAGAAAGTTTTATATATTTGCTAGGGCAAACTTTTCAAGCTTCAGGTCGCGCCTACGAGAAATACTACCTGGCTTCCGTGATATGACCGAACGATCAGGTGCTGAGTCATCATGGAAACTATTCAAGGATATAATGCTAGAGAGTATCGATAAGTACATTCCAATTAAATTGAAGGTCGAAAATAAAGAGCCACGTTGGTACAATAAGCAA
Organism: Tanypteryx hageni; assembly: GCA_028673005.1. Lineage (NCBI taxonomy): Eukaryota > Metazoa > Arthropoda > Insecta > Odonata > Petaluridae > Tanypteryx > Tanypteryx hageni. The sequence goes on from CM054116.1 coordinate 101,095,730, forward strand.
GTTAGGAGTGCGCTTAGGCGTCAGAGAATAAGCCACGCGAAAATAAAAAATATGCCGTCTACATCATCCGATGAATATAGAGCAACTAAAGTTAAGACGTATAAGGAATCCCGCGCTAAAGCGAGAACTACTATGCGCGAGGCTTTTACTAACTTCCGGAATAAGGTATTAAATAATTATTTGAAGGAGGACCCTAAAGCGTTTTGGTCCTATGTGAGAGAGGTCCAAGGTAGAGGCCCTACAGTACCTTCCCTGCGTAATGACTCGGGTGCCGTTATTCATGATAGCGTAGAGAAAGCCAACCTGTTAAACGGTCATTTTGTAAAAGCATTCACAGCCGTCAGCGACCATTGCATACATTATGCACCCGCAATAAGGGGGGACCTGATGGACGATACAGTATTTTCTGAGGTGGGAACAGCAAAACAATTAAGTTCCATCAGACATAACAAAGCCACTGGCCCCGAAGAAATTCCTGCTCGCGTTTTAAAAGAATTAGCTGAAGAAATAGCACCTTTTCTTCCGATAATCTTCGAGAAATCCATTTCTCGCGCAGAGGTCCCTAGCGACTTGAGGTTAGCGCACGTTACCCTAATTCGTAAAGGCGGCGACAAGGAGAACCCAGAAAATTACAGGCCGATTTCTTTAACTTCGATATCGTGTAAGATTCTCGAGCATATACTCGTTAGCAACATAATGCGATTTCTTGATAGTAAATTATTGTTAGATGATTGTCAACACGGCTTCAGGAAAGGTAGGTCATGTGATACTCAGCTCGGTCTTTTTGTTAATTGTTTACTGAGAAGCGGAGAAAAGAATACGCAGGTCGATGCCATCTTCTTAGATTTTAGGAAAGCCTTTGATAAGGTACCTCACAGGAAGTTAATAACGAAATTAGAAACCTTAGGCGTTAATTCTAAAATCGTTAGTTGGATCCGTGAATTTTTATATCATAGGAAGCAGAAGGTTGTTATAGATGGGAAATCTTTGAACTTTGTGGAGGTTGTTTCTGGCGTTCCACAGGGTAGTGTAATTGGTCCGTTATTATTTCTAATTTATATAAACGATATCAGCTCAGTAGTCAGAAGTAAAATTAGGCTTTTCGCGGACGACACCGTCATCTATAGAGAAATAAGCAATCCGGAAGACCACCAGTATCTCCAAAATGACCTAGAAGCTATTTCTGTATGGTGTAAGGAATGGCAGTTAGAGATAAACCAAAAGAAAAGCTGCGTCATCAACTTCTGGAGAACCAAGAGTATCTCGTTGAATAATAATTATTCGTTGGACGGAGTAGAGATTCCAGTTTCAGACTCGATTAAATACCTCGGAGTCACGATCCATCGTGATCTCTCGTGGGACACCCACATTCGCCAATTGATAGGTGCCGCTAACAAAAAGCTGGCCTTTATAGGGAAAATAGTTCGAAATAGCTTCGAAAAAGAGAAAGAAATATGTTATTTATCCTTGGTTCGACCGCAGGTCAAATATGCTTCAGCTGTGTGGGATCCTTACGAAAAGGGACTCACTAACGAGATAGAAAAGGTTCAGCGCAGGGCAGCTAGATTTGTAAAGAGGAATTACGATAGTAAACAAAGCGTAACATCATTAATAGAAAATCTGAAATGGACATCGTTAGAGGAACGTAGGCTGCAGGCTAGAATTAAACTACTGGAAAAATTTATGTCGGAGGGACCAGCGAATGAGGTAGTAGGACTTATCAGAAGCCCGACGTATCTCGGAAGGCAGGACAGTGAGGATAAGATTCGCGAGATCGACTGTAGAACGGAGCGATATAGAGGATCGTTTCTCCCTAGGACGATAAGATAACGTAGGAAAACTATGGACCCTTGGTGCACTGCACCCCCTGCCATCCACCAAAAAGGTGACTTGCAGGGTATAATGTAGATGTAGATGTACTTATGGGTAAACTTCGAATGGTGGAGAATCTAACACCTAATCCGCCATTGTATAATGGATTTCTCAAATGCGGATTTTTCATTCGCGGCCATGTAGAGGAAAGTAACCCTCGCGATAAGGGAACTTATTCATTGTTATGAATGGTTTACAAGTTTAAGATAAAAAGTTAATTTTTTTCCATTAAAGATAAAGCTCTAGTCGGATCGCTTGATATCAGTATGCTATCTTGGCTTTCTATTTTGATGTTAATCCTAAATACCAAATTTTATAGAAATCCTTTCAGTATCATAACCTTTCATGTTTGCATACAAGGAGACTAACAAACGAACTAACCAAAAATAATAGAAGCTTTTTGCTTTAAGAAATACTAGCAGTTGCCCGTCGATAAATCGACTGGTTGGTTGGATTAAATATTGTTCTGGTAGTTCGCCTTCTGTCACATTTACATGAAGGTCAGCGACTGCAAGGTTTATTTCCTTTTACTAATGTACGCTTGGAGTGCCACATTATTTCCTACAGCGTCAAATGTCCGCTAGCAGTGCCACCTTAACATCAACCACTACAATTACGTCGAGCAGAGCTTAGCCGGTCAAAAAACTCAATATCTCGCCAACGGTTTGACCGATTTCAATTTTATAATTTTTCTGCAAATCTGCAGATCGAGACGTTTAATTTGATGCATCACACGTTAAGGGGGCTGTTACTTTCGCATTAAAATTTTTATTTTTTACGCTATTAATATTTAGATATACTTCATTATCATACTTACTATTTCCCGACCATTTCAATTTGAAAATGTTTATAACGAAAAAATGTCAGTATGGAAACAAAATAAAAAGGAAATATCTATGTATACCTTGCAATACGCTCGGGTTGCGTTCCAAAATACCAGTGTATCGCGAATCAGCGTATTGCGAAACACATTAGTACATAGGAGCAATACTATAAAAAAGAGATACGTTTCTAAATGAATTAAAATCACGGGTAAGCACGACAGATATGTTCCTAAAAGAAGGGTCTTGTTGCGCGAAATCGTGCTAAACAAATGCAAAAATCCGATTGAAAACCGTGTCAAAGATAGGTTCGTTTTGATTTTTTTCGCTTGCGACATTTCAAACTTATAAGGGTAAAAACTCGAGCACAAATTCAATGTGTCATCACCACGATCTCGGAATGAAAACCGACTATAGTCTGCCTAAACACTACCTTGGACATAAAAAGAAACTCGTCGATTACATTATTCCTCCGGTGCAATATTGTGTACACATGAAATGAATATGAAAACAATTTAGAAGTAGTTCGTATATAATGGAACTAAGCTCATTTTCATTGCTCACGTTGAGACCTTTTGAATGGGCAGAGAAAGGATCTTACTTCTCCGGGTTTTGTAAGAGCGTACATATGTCCGAATCAAGCGAGCGTATCGAGAGGTACTGTCAGAAAGTGTAATGAGTCCGAAAACCGAAGAAAGCATATCGCGAGATGTACCTGTATTGTTTACACTTGGAACAAAATAAAAAGGAAATGTGACATGTGCAATAAAAACAGTTATAATTCATTATCATACTTACTATGTCCCGATAATTTCATTTTGAAATATTTATAACAAAAAAATGTGTTCGGAAACAACCAAAAAGGAAATATATTGTTTACACTTGGAACAAAATAAACAAGAAATATTAATGTGACATGTGCATTAAAAACAGTTATAATTAATTATCATACTATGTCCCGATAATTTCAATTTGAAAATGTTTATAACAAAAAATTTCACTTTGGAATCAAAATACAAGGAAATATATTATTTGCATTTGGAACAAAATAAAAAGGAATATTGATGTGACATGTGCATTAAAACAGTTATAATTCATTATCATACTTACTATGTCTCGATCATTTCAATTTGAAAACGTTTATAACAACTTAATGTCGTTGTATCTTCACAAAAATATTGATAGTAAGCCTTCTTGTTTAAACTTGAAATAAACACATTACCAAGAAACTGAGCGAGTTCTACTATTGTCTGCTAGGGCCATGTTATTTCCTACAGGGCCATGTTATTTCCTACAGCGTCATCTTAACAGCAACCATTACAACTACGTAGAGAAGAGCTTAGCCGGTCAAGAAAAATCTCAGTATCTCATCAATGGTATGGCCGATTTCAATTTTATCAACATTTTGGCAAATCTGCAGGTCAAGACGTTTAATTTGATGTATCACACGTTAAAGTGGCTGTTACCTTCACTTTAACCCCTCAAGCCCGGAGTAGATTTATTAAACCCCACCCGTACGGCCGGATGAGGTTTTTAAATTTTCACGATTGCGTTGCAAAAACGTTCGAGAAAATTTAAAAAATCATAACTTTATAAATTTTCTCTCGATTTTTCTGATTTTATTGTGGATTTACGAAAAACATGAAATTTGTAAATATCCATTTTTTGTATCATATTTTACAAACAAACATTGTTGCAGTAGAAGAGAATGTACACCAATCGCTAATTTTCCGACGCGCGTTCGCACTTTATATATAACATTCAGCACCGGGAAATCTATGAAAGATATTGATGTACAATCTGAATAAAAGAATAACTTAAATTAGTAACTATTTTATTCTACGAATCTACCCATCTAAACCAATTAGGTGAAAAGTTTTACGTATCTCAACTTTTTCATATCTTGACTGGAAATTTTTAAGTAAATGTAGTATTACTGATTTATTAGAAGACGATTAATTTATATATAAACGTTTTAGTTATATAGTCATTATTCTTGTTTATTACAAAAGTCACATAGAAGAAATGATTACATTTCGTTCATTGAAAAGGGAGTTATGACGACGTATACATCAGAAATGAATTTAGATGCAAAACACGGAAAACTTTCAAAAGTTAAACTAGCTTATGAGGTTATGAGTCCTTTTCAAATATTTTTAGAAAATTTTCACATGCGTAATTGGATTCAGCAAGAAATGCCTTATAGTTTAGTAAACACTTCTAGTAAAATAATTTGTAAATATATGGAAGAGCTTCGCTGTTCGTGATTTTTGATGACGTGTCATCTTCTTGCTCACTCGCTTCATCGCTGCTTTGGTCCCACTAGATAGCACAACAGAGAAAGCCCTTATCTGAAGAGGAAAACAAACCCTACATCTTCTTTCAGATGACAAAGAAAAGGAACCCAATTTTGTGGGTTCCCTTTCCTCAGGTATTTTTGTGTCAACTTTAGAAACAGAAAGTCCGTAGGTCAGTGGTAAAAACTAAAATTCTATCACAAAACTAAACGTATATTATATGCAAACAAATACATACAAATAGATATACGCAATTTCCCGAAATTCCTCTCCGAAAAGAACAAAGGCTCCTTCTCAACTAACTTGCTTTGGGGATGCAAAAAACCTTAGTAATCCGAACCAACTCAAAGAGGACAAAATAACAGACGTTGACGCTCTCCTATGCAGCGAGGATCGCGCGGTCATGAAAGCGAATGTTTACCGAAATGATTTTACTCAACCCAATTCCATTCTTCATGAATTGCATCGTAAACATTTTAAATAAGACGTTTTCCTTTCTTTTTTTACATGCCGACGAAGACCTTTGTCGCATGACATAAGCCAAATGGCTCCACCAGGAAAAAAAGGGGAGAAAAATCGTGCTCTCCTTTGAAATGATACACAATTGCTACATTACATTTCAAACACCAAGGAAAGGTTCCTTACCGCATTAAAAAGCGATTTTTATACGGAAAAACACCGTCATATCGTAGCAAAATTGAAAATTCCATCGCAAAATTCAACGTTGATTATAAATTTTTTAAAACAGGAAAAAATACCGGACACGCATAGATAGGAAGTACAAAGCTTCCTCTTTGAAAATATATAAAGGTTATTTAGATTTAAAGAAGTCTCTAGTGTCAAAAGATAAAAGAAATTATGGCTGACGCAGGACGTAATAGTACGTCTGACGGCCGATTGGACAGTTTTAGCAGGACGTAATAGTACGTCTGACGGCGTTTACGGGTTAAAAACCTCATTTTATTACGCTATTAATATATAGATAATGTTATGGCATCTTTTAAGAGAATTTTTTTCTTTATTTGTACTATCGATTTTATTCAAAGTGATATTTTTCAAATTAACTACATTAGATTAAGTTTCCCAGAAAAAATACGGAATTTGGAGTGATTTTACGGAAATTTATTTTTTTTTGGAAAAAAATGTTATTCTATAAAAATGTCCGTAAAATTAAACAGCTCTTTTCCATTAGCCATAAATCACACGAGCTCAAAGGAAAACATTTTATTATATTTCAACATTTTTTAAAAACACAAAAGGTCCTATAGATTTAGACGAAATACTAAGTTTGAAGAAACGACTCTCACTTATATCATCATTGCAAACAAAGCACCACATCCAAGACAATACATCTCATCACAACCTATACCAGAGGTCCCAAACTAAAATTGCACGATGATCAAATATATAATTCCAAAGTAGCCGGAGGGCAGCAATTCATTTCCACATACAGGGCGGTCTGCATGCCACAATAATGAGCCTACACATTTTTGTGAACATTAAAAACACACAATATAAAATGGTATGTAATTTAACTAATGATGCGATTCCTAAATGCTGCACATTCTATATTATTTAATGTACTCTTGTGTAACTCCACAATTTTTCTCACGCTTTATCTTTCACTTAATTAAAATAGACTAGAAGAATACAGAACTCAAAGACAATTCCAAGAGATTTTGGACTCTCATAAATGGCAGAAGAAAGCGTTCTCGTATTCCCCTCCCCCCCTCCCATTCCAAGTCATTCACGAACCACGAAAGGCCCACCGCTTTCAACGACCAGTTCGCTTCGAAATTTTCCACACCCTCTCTCTCATCCCCCTTACCACCCATTGAGTCCATTTGCACTCACTCCCTCTCAACCATTTCCACCACCCGCAGTGAGCCTTCTTTCCTCCTTACCTTCAAATAAAGCCACAGGATCGGACGCCATCGGTTCCCTATTCCTCAAGCGCACGGCCAACACTCTTCATCTCCCTATCACGAAAATATTTAACAGATGCTTCTCGGATGGATCTTACCCGACGGAGTGGAAAACAGCAAATGTCACCCCTATTCTAAAGTCCACTTCTAAAAATTACATTGATAATTACCGCCCCATATCTATTCTTCCTGTTCTTTCCATCCTCTTTGAACGCATCATTCACAGCCGCCTCCTGTCGTTTATCCTCCCTTACATTTCCCCCTATCAACATGGTTTCCTTCCCGGGAGCTCATGCCTCACCAACCTTTCCGTCATTCACTATCATACTACCAATGCTTTCGAACAATCTTCCCAACTCGACGTTTGTTATGTCGATTTTTTCAAAGCTTTTGACACCGTGGATCACATCCTATTAATTAACAAACTTACCAATCGTTACAACATCCATGGACCCCTTCTTAGTCTTCTCACCAGTTTTCTATCCAACAGATTTCAACTTGTTAGAATCGACGGCGTTACTTCCCCTTCCCTTCCAGTTCCTTCCGGTATTCCACAAGGAAGTGTCCTTGGTCCCCTTCTTTTCTCTTTATATATTGATGATATTGTTGATTCCGTTCTTCCCTATTCCTGCAACATACTGTTATACGCCAACGATTGCAAGATATTCAAGCGAATAGACAACTCCAATGACAGTCACTTGCTTCAGCTTGCCCTCCATTCAATCTCTAATTGGAGCTCTGCATGGAAACTTAAAGTTAATCCCACCAAATCTAAATTTATACAGTTCACCCTTCGAACCAAACCCATCCCTTCAGTTTATTTATACTCCGCCCAACCCATACCCGAAGTTTCCTCACACAGTGACCTTGGAGTGCTCTTCGATTCCAAGCTCACCTTCACCTCACATATAAGAAAAATTTCATCCAAAGTCATGTCCCTTGTTGGCCTGTTGTACAGATTCACAGAAATCAACAACCCTCAGGCATTAAAATCAGTTTTTTCCGGTTGTGTCCTACCACTACTTGAATATTGCTCTCTTATATGGTCCAGGGCATCTCCCACCAACCTTAAACTTCTAAATCCCCCTCTAAATTTCTTCCTAGCAATCGTGCGCCATCGAGTCCCCACTTACTGTAACTTTTCTCGCGAGGAATTGCTTTCAGTGATGGGTATTTCCTCCCTGCAATTGCGTCGGAAAACATCCGACCTAAAATTTATCCACGGAATAATGAATGGTAAATACCGACCAAATGAACTTCTTACCTACTTCTCTCTTCACGTCCCCCCTCGTCCCACCCGCAATCCCAACCCCTTACAATTACCCAAATGCCAACTCTCCATCACCAAAAGATCTCTCTTCTATCGATTGCCCCAAACATTTAATTCCCTGGTTCGTTTGTTCCCTGCTATTGATATGTTTTCCCCCATCTCATCCTTCTCTGCACTAGTTACCCGGTCACCCCAATAATTCTTATTGACTAAACGCTTTTTAATATGTTTCTGTTTTTGCATTTTCCTGTTTGGAACAATTTAATATCTGTTCCACGATTGTTAATTTAATTTATTTTATTTGTTATTTTATGTTGTTATATTATGGATCCATTGTAAAAGGCCAAAATTTGGATGTTTATGGACCTTTTTTAATTAAATAAATAAAATAAATAAATAAGAGGGCAGCAATTGAAGGACAGACGGGCCACATGCAACCCGCAAGTCACGTGTTTGAGACACCTGACCTAGCTTGTTTGTTTGCCTAACATTTAGATCAATGCTTTGACAACTGAAAAGGGCAATCAATTACTTCTCAATTCGGGCATGAAAAAGAACTACGTTTTGCGCAGAACCTTTTTTCAAGCGATAGACTTGAGAAAAGAGACTTCTCGGAAAAAGATTAAGAAGGAGAAAATAGGGAAATCACGAAAGCGCGGAATGATGGATAGATAGTAAAAACCAGGAAAGGAATCAAAAGGAATAATATGTACACTATTTCCTATTTTTACGTCGCCGAAAAAGAAATATCGGTCATTTATCCGAGACATTAATGAATTAACGCGAACATCCCCGGAAATGCGTTCCTCATTATTTGCCGGATATTGATAGATTCTATAGAATATGATGACCATTGATCCTTCGTTTGCTTATTTAAAGAATAAGATTTTTCTGCAGCAAATTTTCATCTACAAACTTTTTAGAATTCTTTCTCTCTGAAAAATAATTTACCTTTTTCACCTCCTCATCGATCAAACTCCCTACGTAATTTGGCAAAATTTCCGTGCCTTGAAGTCGAAAACGTTGAAAAAATTATCTCACAATCCCTGAAGAACGAACAAAAAGTGAAAGAATATGTGGAGAAGAGGATGAACGCGAAGATAATGAAGAAAGAAAACGTAAGCGGAGAAAACTAGATGAGGCGATGAAAGAAACTTAAAAGGATGGAAAAGCTCTTTGAAGAAAGGTCTTCGTTTCGGAAAATTCCTGAATACAGAAGAGTTTTAATGAGAGAACGTAGTAGGAGAATGTATAAACAATGTTCTACCGAAAACATGGAGCGGAAACTGTTTGGATGTAAAACAAGCGGAGGTAAATTTCAGATAAAAATATGTAGCGTTGGGAATGCTGGAACTGTAGAATAAGGATGTCTAATAGGATTTTGACGGTGACCAAACTTGTAGCAATCGTATTCGCTACAAGATATGGAAAGTAGTTTTGACGTTGTGAGCTAACACCAATCAAAACTAATACTGTACACACTAGATCGCGGTAACATATGCGTTTTGTAAGGTTGGGAAAAAAATATTCTCCACCTTTCATACCTCCTACGTAGAGGTAATTAAAAGTATGGACCATAATAGACTTTAAATTCTTTATTGCGAAAAATAATTTCAATTTCGAAAAGCATGAACCCCGAGTGTTGTTCTAAAATCAGAAGAAAAAATATAACTGATGAAGAGTACCAATATGCCATATGCGTAAGGCCGATTAGCCGAGTTTGGCTCGCATCTAACACTTTGGACACCCCTTATGAAGACATTAGTCCGTCAGATTACCTTAAATACGAGCATGAATTTGAAAAGTTTCTCCCAACACTCAATAGATCGGTAAAGGAAAAGAGTTGCGAAGAATTACACTAAAAGGTAAAATTTGCAATACAGGGTTGTCTGAAAACTGGATATTAAAAACTATACCATTAATTCCGTGCGATTTGTGGCAAACAAGTTCCTTTGAATTCGGCGCCGGAATTATTCTGTGACTAACTGCTTTATATCTACGAGCCACACTACGCAGCATACTTGGTGAATCGGCTATTTGAGCTTGCATTGCATTATATGCCGCAATGTAAACTTTTTGCAATTTTTTCTCCTAATGGATATTTAACATATCGGCAACAGCTAGCCTCATGAGTAATGTTGCAAAAAAGCATCTTTCCTTTTCTACTACGAAGAGTTTTTATGAATTACTTTACGGTGTTATGAATTCATGAAGCAGAAAAAAATATTGGAGTTTTTTCGTGACAGTGATATGACAATGTAATTTTATTATAAAATTTATTTAGAGCCCTTAAAATACTCTCCTTCCGCCGTAATGTACATATCCCATCTTATTTTTTATTTATTAAAGACGTTGAAAACCGTTGTTTGACAGTTTTATTATTTATTTATTCATAATTTCACACACAGCGCAAGTCATTTTACAGTAAAATATTATAACAAAATAAATTAATGATACAATAATAAATAACAAAGTGGAAGATGCAAAATAATGAAGGCGAACTAAGATTGAGGTATGAAGGATGAGATAAATGTCCGTAGTGACTGACAGAAGGCATCAAGTGTTTGGAGGCAGGGAATTAATGAGATCGGAGGCGGTAAAATAAAGAGCGCTGTATCACTGAAAGCTTTGGAGTGTTAACATGCAGTAGAGATGAGTGACGGGTAGACCGAGTTGGAATACGGAAACCGAAAAGAGAAAGAAGTTTAGGGCAGTCGACTTTAGCATTGATGATATTATAGAGAAATGAAAGATCTGATTTTGCACTGAGTGACACAAATGGTTCAAGAGGGGGAAAAGACAAAAATTTCTTTTTTTGTGGGGTTTCGAAGAGAAGAAACATGAATTTTTAATCTTTATAAAGAAATTTAAGATATTGTCGAGAGAGGCTAGGTTAGAAGAAGCTGACATGGCCCAAATGGAGGGAACAGGAGGGACAATCTCATAGAAGTAGGTGCGTACGTAGAGCAAAAGGGTCCTTCATGTCCGTAAATCTATAGAAAATCACAGAAGAGGCATACCTCTGTCCTTTATTTTAGACAAGTGGGAATAGTTTTTAGTATATACTAATAACAGCAATTTATAGCTTATTATTGGACCAAAGACGCTGGCCTCTCAATTATTTCTAAGCTTCCAGCAAAAGAAAAAACTGCAACACATGATGGCAGAATGTTCTAGGTCAGGCATCTCAATCACGTGACTTCTGTCCATGTGTGGCTCCCTCTGTCACGCTTTAAAAATGCAAATAACTCGATAATGGATCGAGATGTTTTAAAAATTTGGCAGGGATGCTCGATTTACATATTATAAGGTGATGACGAAAAAACTCGAAAAAACTCCTAGGTTCGACTCCAAGGAAGACATTTCCATTTCCCATAAAATAACACGTAAACATAGACTTTTTAACGTGCAGGCATTTATTCTTTTTGAGATCTAAATTAGAAAGAATTAACCTACGATCTTCGATTTAAACCATTATAAAAAGAAAAAATTAGAATAGTTCTTTCTTATTCTGTTCATCTTTTTCCGGCTACAGTTAGAAATTCCTTATATTAAACGTTTACTTCACAAATTTTGGGGAAATCTTGCCATTTTATTGGGATGTCGCCTTGCCAACCAATTACATTGCTAAATTTTGAAATCCTATTGTCATTACATTCCTTATGGGTGAAAGCGTGCTTTGAATGCTTTTAATTCGAGAGAGAGAGAGAGAGAAGGAGAGGGAACTAATGCAACTAATGTAAACAACATTCGTTGCGTTATATGCGAGAAGGAGTACATTTGAATGTAGAACATTAATTATTCGCATATTAAAATCACCTAGAATCATCGTAGGAGTTCGAGACTTGAAACAACGAAAACCTAAATGTACGCAAGTTTGTTTCCCTGCCGTAGATTTTTGAATACGCGTCAAATCGATCAATAGATCAGTTTTTAACGCGAGAATTTGATGCATTCTTAGTGATTTGCATTTTTGCCGGTTTCGTGTAATTGGGTACCGTTGATTTGGATAATAGCTTCGCGTTGCATCTATTCATAAAATTTCATAAAAGACTTTCCCGTTGAATTTCAACGTGCATCTCCCTTGTTTATATATAATTCACTTGGTCAGAGTAGCTAATTTGGTCGATAGGAGAGAAAGGTAGTTCACTTCAGCGCCTAGTTTCAGATCCATGAAACCATTACTTTTAAACTTTTTTATACTAACGAAATGCACTGGCGCGAGAAGAAGCCATTTTGACATTTTATTAGCGTTCCATTAAATTGAATTAATAGCGAGAAACGCAACCTGATCCTTATTATCAAACTCCTAATAACTCAGTTACTAAATAACATTCACTGAAAAAATATTTAGTATTCATCAGAAATTCTACTGACACAACATGCATAAAACAAAAAAAATAAAAACTAATTTTGATAGTTTAACATTTGGGGCTGAAATTCGGAGGAATATCTAAAAAAAAACAGCTATGAAGGCAATTCTGGAAAAGCTTCACTCGGCACAAAATTCAAACGAACAATTCTCGGTAATCATTAAAAATTTTCCCGGGAATCGAGGATAAGAAATAACGAGTAAATTCCCGGGAACCGGGAACGGGAATTAGGTTCCAAAACTATAGAAGCGACGCAGAAAATGCAAATCAAGCAATTCAAAGAGGTGCTTCGTTATTAACATTCATTAATTGCAGTAAATCTGCGAACACACAATCGGCATTGACAATGCCCATGGCGTTTTATCTTGCTTTGGTTACTCAGCTCCATTTCTTAGATAATCGTAAATATTCACCTCGAACGGTATCCATTAAACTATTAGAAAAACATTAGGGAATTTAAATGAGACAAATATTAAAATCTCACCCAAAAATTCATTTAATTGTACGACAATGAACGTATTTACATGTTATTAGTTTAAATATATATTTTAGGTTCTGGATGCAAATATTGTCGGTCGGGCTCCTTGGCTTGCAAAACAATAAAGTGCTTTATTTTTGTTTCAATGGATGAATTCTAATTATAACTCCAGGCTCTTTGTGAAGAGAACACTGGGGCATTATAAAGGCGAGTATACGAGAGCGTATTTTTTGTAGCCTGCATTATTTTAATGCCTTCGCGTTTTTCTAGTAAAGGCGTAACAATTTTTTCCGCATATAAATTTTGTTTGCAAGAGATACAGCGTACTGCGAGTCTTTTCTTCTTCTCTATCCGTCCCGCTGAGAATCTCGCTTTATCCAGAAGCCGTTTCCTCCAATTCATTCGCGGCTTACTCGCCTTATATTAATCTTTGCCAACATCGACTTTCATGCTTTTCCATTCGCGTGTATTAGAAGGCGCCTTAAATGACTGCGCCGATGTTTTTTTCCGTGTGCGTGCCTCTAAAGAAATAGAAACTAAAACTCGAACGTTCGTTACTTCATGGCTTTGGTTGACGTGCCATAATCGAATTTTTCAGGATGATTATCGTTAAATAAAGCGCCATATCATTATATCAAAATATTTGTGCGAAAAACTCGGTTGACGATGCTATTATAATAAACCTAGTCTTCAAATAAAGATTATTTTTCGTGATACTCAGAAATTCCTTGCGTTTTTGAAGATGATTTACGCTAAAAATTATACCATAGAAATGAACTCACGATTGATGTAATCCATGGAAAAATACCGTAAATTTAATAATGCATAACAAGGACAGTGTATCGACTACATAAAGAAATTGAATTGTTAATAAGTTGCAGATAGCTTTATAATAACCATGAAGTAGCAATTCATGCCAATCCTTTTGTCGCTAAAGAAATAAATAAGGCATAATGAAAGGGAAGGCCTTTGTTGGATCGATAGTAGCCGGATTACCAATGAGTGTCGAATAGTCATACGGTGCCATAAGGTGAATTGAGTTATTCAATTAATGAATTTCCATTTTTTCTTTACCTATAATAATCAGTTACTAAATTGGCCACGAGGAAATATTTTCTCTTAGTGGATTCAAAAGAAGACGCTTGATCCATTTATGGAGCTAAACGATTAATGACGGAATAAAACGTTTAATATAATATTTTTCATCCATTTTAAAATAATCTGAGAAAATTATATTTCAATTAAATCAACACGGCGATTGCTTTTTCCGGCTCTAATGACTTCCTTTTGTTCCCTAAACGCAGCAATACATATAAATGGCAAAAATTGTCTTCACGCCTTATTACGAAGGTTTATTACTTTCTCCTACGAAGTATAGAGAAAGTATTGTTTTCATGAAAAAAATCGAATTCGAGATTTCAACCGAAATACATGTTTTAAGGTCCCCTGAACACGTTTTGACTATTTTCTCGATGATGTCTGTGGGTGTCTGTGACTGAGATTTTGTGGGCGCTCTAACTCAAAAACTATTAATCAGATCAACGCGAAATTTTATTTTTAACATTTTTATGAAAGTTACAAAAATGGATTACGTTTTGGTAAAAATCGGTCAACCGAAAGTGGGTGTTTACTCTTGTCACTTATACGTTATTTTGAAATTGTTGCTTTAATATTTGATAAATGTAAAAATGTATTAGAATAAAAGTTGTAGAAATTTAATTTTCTACAACTTTTGAAACATTTTTCTATATAATGCATTTTTTAAGAGACATCTTATATTTTTAGCTGCCACCATCACGCCACCTAACGAAGACTATTGTTAACAATTGACGCTTAGTTACGTCTTAGTAACACTCCTTTTTCTTTCCTTAGTTGTTGGAGCTTTGTGGCTATATCCAATATTAGAAGGCTAAGGTTTGAGTTTATTTCTGTTCTTTGTAAAGTCTAAAATTTTCTCGCAGTTTCTTAAAATATTTATTAGTATGTAACCTATTTGGAATTTTTAGAAATATTACAGATATGGAGAAAGTCATGTGGTGGCCACATCAGATTTTTAAAAAATATTTGCTTTAATATTTGATAAATGTAAAAATGTGCTGCAATAAAAGTTGTAGGTACTTTAATTTTCTACAACCTTTGTTTGAAGTAATTTCCCATACAATACATTGTTGAAGAGATATTTTTAAAACTAAATTTTTTAGTTGCCACCCCCACACCTACTACCGGCGATTATTGTAAACACATTACCCAACTTTTTTTTCTTAATTTTTGGAGCTTCAGGGCTATATGCAATATCAGAAGGCTACAGTTTGAGTTTATTTCTGTTCTTTGTAAAGTCTTAAAAAATTTCTCGCCGTTTCTTAAAATATTTATTATCATTTAACCTATTTGGAATTATTAGAAATATTACAGTTATGGAGAAAGTCATGTGGTGGTCACATCAGATTTTTTTGGACATAGTTTAAGCAACCGCTATATTTCCAACGCTATCGGGTGCTCTTTAAGTAAAATCATTCATGAGTGAAATTGCATCCTGGGCTTCGTCCTTTAACTACTTCGGCTTGAAGCAGCGAGCGAAGCCACTCATGCCGCTCTGCAACCATCACCGGAGTGGGCATTGCTCTTTTGGGCTATGCAAAAAAGGTGATAGACACTTGACGCCAGGTCGGGAGAATGAAAGGGATATGGCACCACTTCAAAATGTAGACGCGCGTTGTCGTACTGCAGACAAATACTTCAGGGATCCAATCTCGACACCACTTTTGCAGAATTCCCGTGGTTCCTAAGCACACCGTACAGTGAATTGCAGTAGCAGGTTTTCTTGTTTTACAACTAGCTCTCCAAAATGACCGTCTTTTTAATTCCATTTAAGGTTTGCACCAACACAGACGGTGTTCCTGTGAATTTGGTTGGTTTTTGCAAAGGAAGGATCGTCACCACTCCATTCCGCCTTACTTGATTTATGCTTTACACTCAAATCCCTATTCGTTTTCGGAGCCTTCATTTATGTTTTTGTCTCAATTGTAAGTAGGTGAAGAAGCGTGTTAACGACGCTACACTTTATATTCTAGACCGCCATGGGCTATTTAAAGAATAGATTCAACGAGTGTAACCTGGATCCTCTGCCGATTTTTCAGCTTAAAATTCCGCTAAACTATTCGGAGTATAGAATATCTTCAGGGAAAAGTAGCCTCTATCTTTGATCTCTAATTCAAAATAAAAAATAAATCCATCGTTGGCATTCAAAGCAGTGATGTCCTTAGATAACCCTCGCCAATAACTAGAAATTACTATGAAATCAATCTGTAAATGTTTAAGAACAGCATTTATTTATTTTTCAACTATAACAAATATTCTTTTGCAGTTGTATTCACGGTTGGAATCAATATTCATTAAAAGAAGCGCTTGAAGGAATGTCCGAAATAGATATAAAAGTGTGATCGACGAGAATTTGATGAGTTTCTTTTATTCCTATTGCGATCTGTCTTAAACCTCTAATATATTTATGGATAACAATGAATGTATATCCTCTTAAGTGGCATTTACTAATAAAATTGTTCATTTGAGACTGACAGCAATCGGACCTTTCAGTAGAGTAAATCTACTAGAATACGAAAATTTAATTCTGGTATTAAAGCAGATATCTTTCATTAGAGAAGCTGGAAATATTTAAAAAAATTGGATAAATAAGAGTAAAAATACACAATTCTGTCCCCACATCGTCTTGCATCTAAAAAAGCAACAATTTCCGCCGACAAAAGGAAAATTTAGCCTATTTCTGGCTGCCGATGGAACTTGAACTCGCATTTCTAAGGATAAACGTGACGAAAATCACTAGTCAGAGAGATTAAAGATTGAGAAAATGCGAGAAAGAGAGAAGCGAATCTGAGCCAAGGAAGCTCTGATTCCCTAACCAATTTCGCACTTCATGTTCCGTGCCAGTTATCCTGTTCCGAGGATGAGATCACACACATCCTCACTCCTCAGTTTCTTCCTCAAAAAAATCTCCATCTCTCTCTCTTTCTCCCTCTTATGTTATCCCCGGCTTCTCTCTCCCTCTTCTATCCTTCTCCCCTTTACTCCCACTCTTTTATTGTGCACCACCTTTCTGACGGGCGGCATCGAATGGGGCTTTCCTCCATTTAACTGGCCAACTCCCTTTATAAGGCCAAATGTGCCACATCCTCGCTCAATGGTCTGACGCGCTGAAGGGTGGAAAAAAGGGGGAAGGTTTTTTGGGGGAAGTGGAGTGGCGTGGAGATTGGAGGGAGGAGTGGAAGCTGTTAGGGGAGAGCTAACGTGGCGACCTTCCAATGAAAGGCGTTGATGGACAGCCTTCGCTCGCGCCAAAAAGGTGTTCCGGACATAGTCTCCCCAATCTCTGAGCGCGGTGAAGCACGCTAGTTAGTCCGGGTGATGGCCGGGTAGCGTGGCATCCGAGTTAAAGGGAGAGAGAGAGAAAAAAATACTCTTTATGGAGAGATAGAGAAGGAGAGGCGTAATGCGAGGCCCTTCGTTACCAGGACGCTTGGCGATAGGACCATAAAACCTCCTCTCTCTCGCGAACTTTAACCCTCAAACGAACGCGTATTTATTGGGAAACGCTTTGTCACAAAGTAAGCGACGAGGCCACGATTGCGGGCGATTCAGCCGGATGTGGAGACGCGAAACGCCTGCTGCGTGTGTTGCATGTCGGGAATAATAGGAAGGGCGGGTACATCGTTGCGAAGCATGCACCAGATAAGGCGAGGGTACAGAGCTTTGCTCTCGCAAATTTAAGGCCTTTGGGAGGAGTGCTAATAGGTTTTTTCTTTGAAAATCTGAGTGACTTTTCGCGTGATTCTGCATCGTTTTATTCCCGGCGCCAAACATTTAGCGGGCATAACAAAGTGATATATCTGCAAATAGATAAATCTTTTTTATGCCATTTCCATTTCTTACTCCTGGAGTAATAAGCAAACAAAATACTTATAATTATAAATATCTATTTTAAGCTGTTATCTTTCAATGAAGACATTTTAATTCCTAAGTACCTCCAACAAAATTTACGTTTAAAAATGCTTAAGAGATAACTAAAATACTCGAGAGGTATTATAAGTTTTAGTAAGAAAAAACTACGTAACAAATTTACAGCTCTGTAACTATGCTGGGCAGTTTGAGTGAATAGAAACCTTGAACTTTCTTATTCACTAGTAATGCAACTGCCAGCTGAAATTTGAGCTCAATGTTTAGCTTCGCTCCGCACTTGTATTTATTTTTAACTGTATTACTTTTCAACGTAGCGCCACATTATTTTATGCGAATAATTGGCCTGACAAAGTTAGTAGCTTTCGAGATAAGTAACGCCGATGGTAGATTATTTCCTAGAGAGAATAAAATATTTGTCCAGACTTTTTAAACAACTTAGCTTATGCAACAGCCGAATGGAATGGAAAGGGTAAAAATAAAATAGTATTCTATTTAATATGAAAAATAGCTTGAAAATTAATATACTACGTGATATAATTTAACAAAATATGCAACGAATATATCTTGTAATGAATAAATATAAGGAATCATATAGCAACATACCTATTCTACGAAAGTCAACTATAAAATTGACAAAATAAGTACTTTCTCAAATATCTCCTATAGGTTATGAAAACCAATGGTAAGGGATAAACTTCGGTACATTTTTTTATCAAGTTCAGTTTAATCATACGACGAGCTCTATAATTCTCCATTAAAAACTCAACTGCGTTCCAACAAAATATTATTTTATTTAATTAGGCATTAATACGAAAAAAGTAAGACTTTGGACATTTTCTTCCTTGAAAAGGAGCGACGGATTTTCAAGAGCGGCATAGTTATCTAAATTTTATTCAATAAAAGCATAAATCAGGTAGATGCATCAGTAAAAGACGTTCTAAAAATTGATTTAATAACATCATTTAATCGCTAGACGGCGTATTTAGCGGTTTAGGATCAACCGCGCCAGATAAGGAGAATTTTTAATTACATACAAGCACGTGTTTTTTTCCACCGCGCCGAAAATAAAAGAGAAGCTAATCTCCGCCTGCATGGGCGTCAGAGAACGGATTGTAATAAAATTGAAGTAACCCCATCAATGCACCCCGGTCCCCTCTCCCCCAAAAGGCTTTCAAATTACGTCGACCTTTTATAAACAAAAACTCCGCGGCTCTCCGAATTTCCCTTATGCTTATTTTTCATTACCATCGGTACACTTAGAACTCCTTTCGAGGAGATGGAGTTTAAAAAATATGTCTCATATAACACGCACAAAAGCGCTATCTCATATCACTTTCTACACCCGCCCTCTCTCCTTCTCTCCCTCCGCACTCCTCTCTTTTAACCACTTCTCTCCCACTCGAGATCTCTTCCTCCCTCTTTCACTCTCTCTCTATCACTTCCCTCTCTCGCTTTGCTCTCTCTCTCACTCCATCTCCCACTCCTCTTGAGCTAGAGCTCCGAGAGACAGAGGGAGAGGGAAGGACAGACACTCTTTTGTCACAACCCACTCCCTCCTCTAGCGAAAACACCTCCTTCCATTTTGTACCTCCCCTCGCACCTTCCCCTCTAGTTTCCCTTCCCTCATCACTTCCACGCTCACTTTCTCCCTCGGCCCTTCACACTTTTCACCCTCATTGTTCCCCTCACAACACCACATCCCCCCTTCAATTTACCCCTATTCCCTCTTTCCACCAAATTTTCTCCGCTCTCTCGCACTCTTCATTACCTTTTTCACTCGCTTTCCCACCCCTCCCCCGGCAGTAGTATACTCGTGCCGCACTCTTTCAGCCTCTCTCTACTTTCTCCTATTATTTATATTGTCTCGCCTAGTCTCTCCTTATTTAGCTCTAAATTCCCTCTCCGTATTACAGCTCCAGCTCCTCCTCTCTGTTTTTTCCCCTTTCCTCTCTTCTCCTTTTCCTCAAACTCTTTCTCTTTCTCCACTCTCTCCGACGCGATTGGCTGTCCGGGGACCTTATACTTCGATCCGTCCCGTGAGCCCTCTCGCGGGAGACTGCGTTGGTAAACAAAATGAGGAAGATTGCCAATCTACTTTAGAGAGGTTAGTCCAGGTTATACGACTCCTTACGCGAGGACGTGAAAATGACTACGATGTTTAAACCGACCTGTTGTCGTAAAAACGGAGTTTGGTTATCTACTCCGGATTCTCCGCAACGTTGTGACTTATCTCGTCCGAGAAATATATAAATATGCAAAAATTCTCCTGAACGGAGTGCTTTTTTAACGGGATGTTGTCAAATCGAGAACGTCGCGTTGAAACGGAGATAAACTGAATCGAAGATTTGGAAGGGAATGAGGGGAGGAGGAGGGAATCAAATATACCACAAGAATTAGATCAGCATATTTAAGATTTTTTTATCGAGTCAATGTTTTACAATACCGTATTCACAGTAAGAGGACCTCGAATATAAGACTCAGAAGGAGATAATTTAGACGAAAAACACGTTTGCGAGAATTTATGGAGCAAATAATTTAAATAGAATTATTGGAGTTATTTTTTATTAAAATATCTTAAAAATTGTCGTCACAATGCGCAGTGCAAACAATGCTAGATTGGTCACAACCACTGTCATTATTTTTCACTTATTTATTTCTTCGTTTGCGAATGTAAGACGGCCTCCAATCTATAGCTGAAAAAAATACGGAAAGAACTCGTCTTATTGCTGGGTAAATACGGTATGTTTCTCGCGAGCGGCATAGCTATTTTTTGTGGACACAAGAGCAGGAATTAGCGATGCCCTCCACTGGAACAACAAAGAATCAATGCTAAAAAAATATGTGACTATCACAGAAACGCATAAAATGTAATCACGCATATTTATATGCACGCAAAAATAACAATTTATGCTTATAAGTGTGTTTCTTAGTGAACTCCCTTTGTCGAAGGCCCCTGTGCATGCAATTGCGTAGGCGTATTTACGCCATTTTCCTCTCCTGCAGAAAGTTGTAAACTGTTTTAATGGACGAGCTTGAGATTTTTTGCAGTGGTGCAAAGCAAATGCACTCACAACGCATGAAATTTACTCACTATCACTCGGTCCGGCTTATATGTTTTTACGCGTTGTTTACGAAAAGTAAAAAAAACTAAAAAGTCTTAGGACGTGTCTATCCGCCTGTTCGCATGTTTCATCTCTGCAACGATAAAGTGGATTTTCACAAAGTTTGATACTAAGGACTTTTTTGGACAAGGACAATAAGAAAATGATATAAATGGTTCACCTTTCTATGAAAAAAATTGATGTAACGTTTTGCAGTGTTTAACTATTATAATAAGCCATTTATATTTCACTTTTTTTAAAAGATGTTTAAACAATTTTTAATGAACTCCTCCGTCTTGCATATATGCACGCATGAAGTGTGCATATTTCCTTTCTTGTTTTGTTCTACTCACGTTTGCCCAAAACTGCATCCTGGAATCCAATGAAACAAAAGGTGAAGTTAAAAATGAAACTTTCTGCAAGTGAGAAATGAAGAATTACTCGGATCTTTTACCACGCACTATAGGTATGCCACAAACATAAGAACACGCGCGGATTTCGGCCGCGCACGGAGGAGAAGTTCCTCAGTCACGGAGGGGAAGTTCCCTCGGTCATCTTGACTTTCCCCATCCCACTACTAGCCAATCCTTCTCCTCCTTAGGTTACCAGTTCTCACTATTTACAGTTGCTGCCTAGACGAAGTTTTGCGAATAATTGGCAACAGTGTAGTTAGAAAAGGTCCGAGACAGCGATAGTCCGTGCGGTAATGAAAGGCTAGAGGGGAGGGCTCCAAGTGGAGTGAGGGATTAGGCCACACCCACTGTACACCCAAAACGTTCTTTTGATCGCGGTAGACCTATAATAGCAAGCTTACACACATAACTACAAACTATTCCCTCGAAATCTGAGACTCTTCGTCAAATGAAACGGGGGTGATACCGCTAAAAAATTAGTTTCCCTAGGACATAAAAAAGCGGTCACCCGAGATGAGCATCGTAATAAAAACAACACCCCGACGCATTCTTTCATCGCTGGGAGAAAAAAATAAACAATCGAAACCCTAACTTCACCGATCCCCACGTGAATGAAGAAAAGGGAGCCTCCTGCCCCAAAACACCGTCAGCACTCCAAAATCTTCATCATCCGACTCCATCCCTTTTCCCCATCAGAAAATCCTCCTCCCGCTCCGCCACTCCATTCTTCCTCTCGCAATAACTCCTCGCTTAACCCCCTCCCTCCCCTTCCTTCCCTTCCCTGCTTCCCTCCTTTCCCCCTTCCCCTCCGACAAACCACTTCCGACGCCTCCCCCACGCCTAACTCTCCCCTCGCGTGTATCTTTTCCCATCTATCCCTGGGATAAGGAAGCCTTTAAAAGGGTCGGGGTAAAGCTCCATCCTCGGCCATTGCCGTGGAAAGAACACGTATGTGCCCAACGCTCGCAAAGCGGAGAAGCCTTTTTGCTTCATTAATAATCATCATCCGATAAAAAAAAGAACGTCCCCGTATCAACCTGTTATTCTCGCGACGATTTCTTCGTATCACGAGGCGGGGGGGGGGGGGGGGGTAAAGGGGGGAGGGGGAATGGACCCGATAAAACCCCGTCGGAACGAAAACAATTCCAATCTCTTTCACTCTCCCTCTTTCCCTCCCGTAGCCCACCCTCGTAATTTTTCCGTCCTTTCTTCTCCAATTCCCATTCTGCCAAACCCGCACCTCTTTCAACCCTCTTTTTTTTACTCCCCCACCTCCCTCCCTTTTCCTCTTTTTCGTTGCAGTCTCCCTAAACTCTACTCCCCCCTTCATCTTCCGCGCTCCTCTTTCTCTCCCTCTCTCTCTCTCGTCATACACATCCCACCCTCCCTCCTGCCCCATTCAACCCATCCCAACTTCCAAGCCTCTTCAGATCCAGAAAACAATCCCCGCGAGTCGGTCCATTGTCGCCGAACTACGGGACTTAAGCCACTTGAGAGAATGGAGCCACCCATTTGACGTCCTTCCACCTCCCCCCCCTCGCTGCGCCCCCTCCTTCTTACTCCCTTTTCATACCATCCCACACTCCTTTTCCTTTACTCCCTCGCACTCATGCCATCTCTCTCTCTCTTCCTCCTCCCGCTATTCATCATCTTCTCCTCCTCCCTTTACCTCCGCATCCCTCATACTCTCATCCTGTCTCTCTTGTCTTGCATTCTCTCTCTCTTTGTCTCACTAAATGCCATCTCGTTTCCATCTAACCCCATTTAAGTCTTTCTTCTTCTTCTTATTCTCCCTCCCCCCTTCTGTCTCTCCTTCCTTTTGTCTCTCCGTCTTGCGTTTTTATCTCCTCCTCCCAGAGGAGTTATTTTATGACCTGCTCCTTTCTCCTCCCCTTTTATCCCCCCTCCTCCCCTACTCCCTCCCACTTCAATCCCACTCCACTCTCCTCCAACTCTCGATCGGAAAGCACAGCCAGTTCGAATCCCTTGTCGGGAGGGAAATGAAAGGAGTGTTTTTTTATCGCGCTATTTATATCGCCCCATAAAAGCTCCTTGGCCATAATCTCCTTGTCTCATCTCGGGGGCAGGTTAAAAATAGCGCGGTGCGCGCCATAGGAAGAGGTTTTAATGATTGATTGATTTCCTCTTTTTTTCCTCTCTTCTTTACGCCGCGTCCGTTATACGACGGGGGCCATTAGTGGGGGGAGGTTCGGGACGTGATTGCCACAACAGCGCGGGTTCGGAATAAACTTGATACATAAAAATGCAATTTCCGACGCTTTGATGGCCATATGTCGTGCAATGAAGGGAGGAAAAGTGAAACGCAGGGAGTCGTTACCGGGGACAATGATGAAAATGTCTAATCTCCTGGAAGGCGGATCGTTTTAGACGCAAACGAGGAAGGGAAAATTTCGCGGAGAGCGTTTTGATTTTTTGAATTTTTTTATTCATGAGAGTTTAATCAAATCCATCTATGGCCCTCTCTCTTTCGGACATTTCAATCGTGTTCCTTTTCATTCAAACCGACCTTCATTAAGCCTCTATCTTGGCCATTTCGGTCTTTTATTTTGCAGAAAGTTTGTAAGTCACCTTTGTCATTTGCTGAAAAAGTTTGGTCATTAATTGAGGAAAAGTAGGAACAAAAACACAAAGACCAATAGGTCACGAGTGCGCAATAAGAGTCGTTTTAGATTATTCAGAATCCACTGATGTTTCGGAGAGTTTTTGAAATAAGCTGGATTAGTACGATTCAAAAAATTTTAAACTAAAAAACCAACTAGGGAGTATCGACTTTTTACCGTGAAATTTGCAGGTCTCTGAATCATACTGAAGTAAGTTAATCGTATAGTATTCTTTATAGTAAAGATATATGGAGCAAAGGCCATAATGGAAGATCGATTACATGCAAAGGAATGGCTGCTACATTTATAAAAATGTTAATTCCACCTTTTGCATACGAAAGCCAAATTTTTAAACACATGCGAGACTTAAGCGAAAGATTAATTGAGAAGTTGCTCATGCTTATTGTAAAGAAGTTATATGATGCTTTAAAACTGAAATTTTGTCGGAGATAAAAATTACTTCCGAGGCCGAATTCAAAGTTACTTAAAATGTTTTATGCCGAGAGAGAAAATGGAAATAACTTTATGAATCGGATTTTGCTGTAAGATACATCGCCAACTCAAAAAAGTGAATTCACGGAGAAATGCGTTTATTACGAGACATCTATAGCGCATAATTACAAGGATAGTGTTTGGATGGCAGTGCCATAGCAAATAATCCAATCGCATCATATTATTTTCGCTTTTCTCTTCACACTTGTCCTTAAAATTATTTTAATTTTTCCCCAAGAGGCATTGTTACAGTCGGCGATGAAATCTATGTTGTCAATTATAAGAGTGAAACATCGAAGGACATGGGTCTACGTCTAGTCCCGTCTATCGGTTCCAGAAACAAATCAAAACACACTCTCACGAAAAAATGAGAAAATCACTTGAGACCTGGGCAAAATCTGTCTAGAAACATTTCAATCCCATCGGCGCCAGCGGAAAACGAGGACTAATAAGTCCGAATCTTAATATATTGCACATTATTCCTATACTTTCATATCATGTGACAAGCCCACCTCGCCTCCGTAATTAAGACAAAAATAGCCGTGGAAACATGAGCGTTTCTCCGAAAGTCCGAAAAATAAAAACTCGTATGGCTGAAAATGCACATTTCGTGAGACGTGGAAGTTCCTTCTTACGTCTTTCCCGTCCTTCTCCCTCTCTCTCTCTCTCTCTAGCGTTGTTTGCTCCGTCTTCCACACTTTATCACCGAGAAAGAGAGTTACTCTCCTCAAGATGCGCGGTCATCAACCTGCGTCACTGCCAAAACGCTGCTTCTTCCACGCTTTCTCTCTCTCCTTTTCCCATTTCGATTCCCCCCTATTTCACCCATTCCCCTCTCTCTTTCTCTCATTCTCGATCCTACGTTGCCTTTATTATTAACTTAGGAGCAGTCTTATTCAACATTCAAGAGGATTCTCTGCTCCCGTGTCCGAAAAAGTCACTCTCCGAAAAAAACAGAATAGCACTCGACAACTGTCTCCCTTGTCCCCTTTTCGGTGCCGTGTTTTATTTATTCGCTTTCCGGTCCTGCTCGATGTCTTCTCGCCGATTTCCTTTCAACGTCGCATCCGTCGTGTTTGCACCAAAATGAGAGAGAGAGAGAGAAAGTGCGGAATACGTGAATTTATAAAAATATCGCTCGCCATGGCAGTTTAATTAAAAAAGCTATCTCTTCCTCTCTGATAACAATTTTGCGAGAAACTCGTCACGTGTATTACGTGAAGTGTAAAGTTAACTAAGCAAATAAACAATAAATATCGCTAAATAGATGAATAAATAAATAAAATTGTTGACGTACATTTGCCTACATCTATATGCATGTAAAAAAATGCATTAACCTTCAGATAAATTAATAAATATGAATACAGAAGCACGCATGCTCGCGTGTAATTAAAATTATAATTTTTGGTAGAATTAAAGAAAATCACATTCGAGGTACATAATAATGTGAAATTTGTATCGGTTAACAGCGCCTTTTTAGGACGTGGGAGCATGAAGAACATCAGAGAAGAAACGAATGAATCCTTAAGCATATTTTTTTCTAGGGTAGAGATAGGTATTAATGCGAATGCATGCAGTATGAGGCAACATTAATCGAAGATACGAGCGATCGTCTTTTTCGTGGCAAAAAGTTTGATCCTTTAGTAAGCTGCTTTTGATAAGACCAACGTCAGATACAAAGTTGATTAGTCTGATATCAATCCATATTTTACGGCTCAATCGAGTCTCTCTGCCTTCTTCCATCTTTATCCTCTTTACATTTTTGCCGATCTCTGCCGTGATTCCCAGGTTCATCGTGTTCTTCGTCGTTTCCGGGGAAAAAATTCATTTGCAGCTTTCTTTTCATGGCTTGGCAAAGCAGGTCATTTATATATTTCGCTTTTATTTCTCTCTCGTCACGATATTTTTATCTTTTCCATCAAATTCTTCGATGATGTCAGAATCTATCATTTTTGATCGCGATATTTGAATTTGCGGACAAAAGGATCTCGTTAGGTGATCCCGCAATTCAGCAAAATATGCGCAACGGATAACGCGAATGACCGAGATTCGAATAATCGAATTTCGAAATTATAACCATAAATTGGAATTCAAGAATGCAACGGCATAATTAGATCCTAAAAATATCGTACCACAAACGGTGTTGACGAACAAAACAGAAAGGTTATAAATTTTTACCTATTTTATTTACTCTAACGACTTGATCCATTGGGAGGAGAACGGTTTAATTAAATATATAAATCATTTCATTGGGCCGTGCGAAACAATATGGCCTCCTGCTAAAAAAGGATTTTATCAGAGACACGAGGATCCATTCAACCGCGAACTACATTTAGCGTTATGTGATAAATTTACTCTCTAGTGCTCTTGATAAACTGACGGAAGCAAGAAGTTTATGGGGCTTTAAGTCAAGTGTGTTATTATGTGGTGATTGAAAGATAAGACATTCATCACGATAAATTTACGCAACTTTGGCTATATACTTCGCGCAATGTTCCACACCATTTTAACACTGTAAAATTCTTTATCTTTAATCTCATTATAAATTAAACTTCATTAGTAAGTGAAAGCTTATACTGGGACATTCCAATATGTCTTCGAAAGACTTAAAATGTGCGTCAGATTAGTGTAATTCTCCGATTTGGCAACTGAAACATGTCAGATCATTAAGTGTCTTATTAAAATTATTTACGGAATTTCGTTAATAAATACATTATATGGATAAGAACTGTAAATGAAAAAGAACATAAGAGTTTATTTAAAGTACTCTCAAAAAACGCGGATGGAGTGTATAAAAGCAAAAAATGAGACTCTCGGATTAAAAAATCCTCAATACATCATAATAAAAATTATGAAAACGTCAGATGCGTTATAAGACCTTGAGAACCTTAATGAAATGGCGAATAATTTTCTCGTCATAGGAACAACTACATTTTTATCCCGGTAGAGATGATATTTTGTAACAAAAGATCGCACTAATGCCGTAAAGCGCAGTTTTTTATTATTAAAAAAATAAAATTCTATGTATTTTCATGAGATAAAGTATACATTGATACAATTAAAATATATTCTAAAATAAAATTGCCTGAAATACATAGTTGAATCATTTTTTAAGACCTTTAGAAGTTATCATGGCTTTCAGACCTTTACCTATATAGAATTTAAATAATTGCAATAAATAATCTTACCTTCTTTATTGTTAAATGTTTAAAAAAATAACAATCAAGAAACCGAAACACTGCATCACATACAAACACAACGGGAAAATTGTAAAATTTGGTGTGAGGTTAAGTTGGTTGCAACGTTCACTCGTTGAACGTGTCTAGCCGAGTGAGTCTGAGTTAATGTTGAGTAGAATAATGAACTGAACGAACTGAGCCAACGTAAACATTGGAAGTGAAGAAATTAACTTATAAAATGTTATTTTTTTAATAATGCTTTTTTTAAAAACAAAATAGTGTTTTTTGTAAAAAGATTGTTATCAGAAAAGGACAAATGGCGTCCTTTCCGAATTTAATAAAGGACAAGGAAAAAAATCTGAAAAAAGGACTGTCCTTTTCAAAAAAGGCCATTTGGCAACCCTACATACATCTAATTGAGGGAATGTAAAAAGTTGGAGATGATTCATATTAAAGACACATTTAGTACTTAGAATAATATTACCTACTTCCACGAAGTCACGCCTGATTCGATTAAGTTGGAAATTAATAATTGACCTCTTCAATTACCTTGAATATAAGCAGTGTCCTCATTGATAAAACGGTCGAAGAAAACAAATTAGGATTAAAGGAGTAAGGTATCGATTGTTGATTCTAACGATAAACAATACCTAGATCAGTGGTTCTCAAACTTGAGTAACGTAAGGACCCCTTTTGATAGGAAAGAATTCTCACGGACCCCCAAGTTCATTGGATGCCATAGACACAAAATCTTTGTACATGTATAAATTGAGTTTAAAATAATAACAGGTTAATGTAACAACACTATTTATAATAATTGTGGCAAACTCCTTCAGCCATAAAAAATTAAAAATGATCTCAATGCATTTTACTCACTAAGTGGGCATCTCCAGGGGAAACTTATAACGACGGTGACTGAAAGTCAACAAAGCCACCAACCTTCACAATAAAAACAATTCTGGCTTTTTCGTGGTGTCGTTATAAGTTTCCCCTGAAGATGCCTACTTAGTGGATCATTGTTAATTTTTTATGGCTAAAGGAGTTTGCCACACTGATTAGAATTGAGCCATAAGTCAACAAAGCCACTAACCTTAACACTATTTATGTACATTTTTATATGAAATTACTAAATACATACATAAAACTTGTTAGGTTTCATGATTTTTTATAAGTTTATGCATTAACTCGCGGGCCCCCAGGTGTCCGCGGACCACAGTTTGAGAAACCCTGACCTAGATCATGTTTTCCCTCAATTATATACATGAAAGCCCAATTCTATTGGTTGATTTGTTTTATATTTTAATTTGAATGTATACAGTAAGATTATGCGTTTAAGCAATAGAAAAATGCCCAATCTTCATGTGGGAGCATGGATATTAAGATGAGCAAGTAGGAGAAAGATAACATTTTTCTCCGAGATGATTAGTCCAAATGAAAATTTCAATTGTGTTTTATTAAAACGAAGAAATAAACTGTCGAGTCTTGAATTAAAATCTCTGGAAGAAAAATTTACCTATTCTTCTCGGAATTAGATCTCTCGAATACTTAAAATACTGGAGGTATAAATATGTATGCAATAGAAGTGGTCATTACTATCAAATCTCAACTAAAACATTCATCATAAAACTGAGAAAAGTATCAGCTTTAATTTTATAATTTCTTCCAATTTATTTCCATCCTATTATGGCATGCAATATAGTTTAACGCTGTTAACAAAACAATCTTATAAAGAGCGAGAAAAGAATGGTATTTGAAAGTACATGGGGAAAAATATTTTCACGTGCTCTCTTCATATACATAGGTTGACAGAGTCAGACGAGATCACCACGACGAGTACGTAGTATTGACACACTATAGCAGTAGCAAAACCTACTCGCTCTCGGAGCCACATGCGATAATTTTCAAATGTTCCGAGAGGTTCAAACCATACATCCTGTGCACATATACAGTGGAACTTCCATAACTCGAACGTCTATAACTCGAATTTTCTATAACTCGAAGTGAATTAATTTTACCGAGCAAAATCTCTATGGGAAAAACATATTTCCATAAGTCGAATATTTTATAACTTGAATATTTTTTTTGTTTCTCTTGAAGTTCGACTTATGGAAGTTCCAACATTTGTGAAAAGTAAAGATAACCTGTATTCAAAGCAATACAAAGACAAAGAATAACCCCAAAACGTCTCTTTTTACACTGCGTTATTTAGTGAAAAGCGCGGACACGCTCTTGAATAGAAATGTAAAATAGTCGCACATTAAGTAAAAAGAGCCGCATGCAGTTCCAAAGCCACGGTTCGTCCACCCCTGCACTGGATGATTTTGTCATAAATTATAATTTATCTTGCTTCATTAGTTTAACGAGACAGGTAACACAGGTCCAAAAGCGAATATTGTCGACTGAGCAGCAGCAGTGGTAGTAGATTTATAAATTTTTAAGTATCTACCATCGTTGAATATCCGTTGATGACGTTTGCCTTGCTTTTGAAATGCTCACCTGATTTTTCCAGCATTTTCATGACTCCTGAAACTATCTTTATTAATTGGATTCCAGTTATAAGGTAAACTCGATAATTCATTTTTGAAATAGGCTTATTTAGCCTGCACTCACAGCAAACGGAAACACAAGCCGATCAAAGTTTTTTCAATAAAGAGTAAAAAAAGGTCTCTGAATGCGTTAATAAGGGGACCGGGTATACGTACCCCCTCTCTCTTTATTTATGAAGGTGGAACACCAAATATACCGCAATACGGATGATCTCAGTTTTGTTTCCGGTTGTTAAGTCCTTGATGGCGGCCCTGGAGTCCTACCGCATTGGGCAGTCATGAAGAGAGACAGGAGAGCCTCAGGGGAGAGGGGCGGAATGGGGAGGGGCATAGGAGACAGCCATTAAGGACTAGAGGGAGCTGATTAGTGATTAACCACGCGGACGCACAATGGGATAGGTGGGCGGCCCTTTAACGAGGAGGGCGATGGGGGGTTTAGGAAGAGATTAGAGCTCTCGTGAGCACACGTACCACTGTTACGGGAGCAACGCCGGCGTTACGCCGAACGATTACAACCCGGTCGATAATGGGACTAATCGGCATATTTATGCATTTTGGGATAGGAAGACGAAGGACGCGAGTTCGCGCGTAATGTAACGGACGGGCGTTTTGGTGGCCTTGAGTTCATACTTTAAATTTTATTACTGAGCCTCCGCTGCCAAGTCTTTAGCGCATAACGGATTGGATCTTAAATGCTGTACAAAGTGCAAAAACATGCATTTTAAAAGCTGGACTATTTATTAAATTCAAAAAAGCCAATAAGAATGAAACAACTAAAATTGGATTACATTTTTAAAAACATAATCTAAGTAGCGCAAAGAAAATTTTCTCTATCAAATATCTATTTCAGCGGTTCTCAGCCATTTTTCCGTCACGACGCACATGACAGTCGATGCTCACGTGCGTGACGCACTGCACACTACAATCACCAAGCTAAAAAAAAGAGGAACAGTGCAAAATAAAGAAGAGTTGAAGCCTAAATATTGTTTTTATTGTTGCTAAAAATGACGCAAGCGAAAGACTAAAACCCTGCTTAACAAAATTTAATTTATTTTTTACAAGACATTCTTAAAATATTCGGCGACACACCGGATGAGAACTGCTGATCTATTTGCTAGCACCCCAACCTCCAATGAGAAATAACTTATCATCACACATCCCTATTCATTATATCTAACTTTGTACGCGGCGATGAATAATAAGTGTCGGCAAGGAAATAAAACAGCATAATTCGATATTTTATAATTTATTTTGTTTTTCTTGCTCATACAAACTTTATTTGATGATGTACGATTAGGCTATATTTACGAGAGATAATCGGAAAGTAACAAGACTAAGGAGAATAATAAATCCAAACAAATTGTTATTATAAAATATATTTACACTCCTGCTGTAATGCACTTATCCCATCTTATTTTGTATTCCTAAAAGATCATTTCTGCTAGGCTATTGAATAGTACATAGCAGAGGTGGCCAAACCGCGGCTCTTTTAGCTTAATATGCGGCTCTTTTAAATTTACACTCAGAGCCGTGCAACGTCTTTTACTACATAACACAGTAGTGCGCAATTGTTTTCAATCACGGGCCACACAGACACGGATAAATTTGCGAAGTGCCAGGAAATTTATATATTTATACATACTATCAATATATAGACAATTTAAGTACTTTTGGTAGGTTGTACTTCGATTCTAAGGCCATCTTTTTTGTTTCCCTATCTTCCTACCTAATGATTCGACGGTTAGGCAAGCAGATGAGTTACAAAAATTCAAAACTGCAAATTCTTTGAAGGATCCGCGGGCCACCTTAAATTGAGTCGCGGGTCACAGTTTTTGCACCACTATATTACAGTGACTTTAAACGTCTTGGAGATGGCTGAGGGACATGCATTATGTCTGATTGTGAGTTGATTCCGATACATACTATGTTTTGCTGTTCGTAAATTTATGAGCACAGAATGTGTCATGTGGCTATCAAACTTCTGAATATTATCGAATGCGGCACCGAGGGTGACTTTGGCCACCTCTGGTATATAGGCTATTGAATATACTTGTAAAAGCGTTGCTCAACTCATTATCGGCCCAAAAACTTTTAACTTCCGGTAAGAGAAAAATCGCATGGTACCTGTAAATATGGTGGAGGGGCCACGTCTAGAACTCAAATTCTTCGATGGTTAGCGATTAAACTTGAGAGCGATGCGCAGGTGCAATATTGTGGTGCAAAATACGACTGTATTAAAAAAGACGAGGAGGTTTTTACTTGAGTAATGCTAACAGAGGGTCTCTTAGCACATTGGAGTAGTACTCGCCGTTTACTCCTTGACCTCTTGGAATGTAGTAACCGTAAATGACACCAATTTTACCAAAGGGAATAAGGTGCAGGACTTTTCTGAAACTTTGAAAGACCTTCCCATTCTGAGGGTGGGGACTCCATGGGCGATTCTATAGACAACAATGAGACTTCGCTCAGTTAGCAGTGATACTACTAGTAGTCACAACAGCTTCGTTCAAAAACAATGGATCTTGAAGACTCATCTACAAGTGTTACTTAGGATGCATATTTTTGTAGGGGATGCGTGTATATTGGGTGGTATAAATATTAAGGGTTCGTCGATTTATGCATGGCAGGGGCAACCTATTGTATATAGACGATAAAGGGCATTTCGTGTAAGTTCGCTGGTTTAAATTTTAGCGGAAAACGAGTGTGAATTATGTTACATAAAACTAGGGGACATTTGGTGTAAGTTTTGTATTATCTGTTTTACCGGTTGTCGATTGTAGGTTTGGTTGCATAAAATCGGGTGAGTTTGGTGGTATAAATTTAAGGGAAAATTAGTGTAAGATGGGTGATGTTAAGTATCAGGAGAGTTGCGGAGTGTAAGTTGAATTGCATAAAATCAGGGAAGCAATTTGTGTACGTTTGTTGGCATACATTTAGTGTAAGCTGGGTGGCAAAAATTAGGAGGATATTTGATTTAAATTTGATGGTAAACGTTTCAGGTGTAAAATGTAGATTGATCGGTTTCAGGGAAGATATAGAGTTTTTGTGGCATTTATATTTAAGGCAGACTATAGTAGGTTGACATATAATAATATAAATAAGAATTCGGTTTAAGACCGACGTAAGGACTCAAAGGATACATAAATAATGACCCAGTTTAAAATCTGTTTGTTTACGATGTTTTTCAGATCAAAAAAGAAGAATCAAGATCTTCACACTCCGCATCACTCCAATCTCTTTACCCCGTTACGTTTACGAAATAAAAGAAGAGAGGAACTGCATATGTATATGCATTGTGTATGTGGGTATGTAGGACTGTACGTGTGTATGTGCATATAAAGTAAAAAAAGATTTCACACGACACTGTCACCATGTCCTTGCAGTTAGTTTCCTCGAAAAAGGATTAGCAAAAGGTGTTTTTAGACATGAAAGGCTGAAAAGGCGGGTCAAACCCTTTTTTCTTCCCCCTCATTCTCCATCAGCCATCCTCCTGCCTCCAACCCAATCTCCACCTCTTCCATCCCCTACTTCTCACACAATCCTCCGATTTTTTTTATTCCACCCTTTACCCGTTACCTTCCGTACAAGTCCATTCATTTGGCACTCCTTCCCATCCATCCCACCATCTTCCCCTCCCTCCTCTCCCGTGCTATTCTCTCCACCCTCCCTCCTCTCCCTCCTCCTCTTACTCCACCGCTCCTTCCATTTCTACCTCCACCTCCCTTTTCTCACAGAGCAGTGCATCCTTCAGACACACTACTCCTTTTATCTCGAGTGGTACCCTCCTCTTTCTCTCCCATATACCTCCCCTTCTACCTTATAGCCCACTCTCACTCCACTCTCCCTCCTTTACTCCCCTCTCTCCCCTCGTCCTGCACCACCCTTTCTTTCCTACACACACGCGCGCGCGCGTTACCCTTGTAACATCTCCTCTATTACAAAATCCCACCCACTCCTTCCTCCTACCTCCGCTACCGCTGCCACTATACCCAATCTCCCTCTCACCTTCTCTATCCCTTTCACCTCTCCACTCCCTTCCACCTTTTCTCTCTCCCTTTCACCTTCTCTATCTCTTCCTTCCACCTCTCTCTCCGTCTTCCTTATCTCACTCCCTCCCACCATCTCTCCCTCCCACCTATCTCTCTCACCTTCCCTCTCTCTCTTCCTCCTTCCCACCTTTCTTTCCCTCCCACCTCTGTCTCCCTCCCACCTTCTCTCACTCCCTCCCACCTCCTCTCACTCCCTCCCACTTTCTCTCACTCCTTCCCACCTTATCTCACTCCCTCCCACCTTCTCTCGCTCCCTCCCACCTTCTCTCACTCCCTCCCACCTTCTCTCACTCCCTGCCACCCTCTCTCACTCCCTCCCACCATCTCTCCCTCCCACCTTTTCTCTCCTCTCCCACCTTCTCTCTCTCCTCTCTCACCTTTTCTCTCTCCTTTTCCACCTTCTCACTCTCTCCTCTCCCACCTTCTCTTTCCCTTCCTCTCATCTTCTCCCTCATACTATCTATCTCTCCCTCCCACCTTCTCTCACTCCCTCCCACCTTCCCTCACTCCCTCCCACCTTCTCTCACTCCCTTTCACCTTCTATCTCTCTCCTTCCACCTTCTATCTCTCTCTCCTTCCACCTTCTATCTCTCTCTCTTCCTCTCACTCCCTCGCAACCCTCCAAAACCCCACCACACTAACCCCATGGTCCCTGGTCTGACTTCCTCCCTCCAGGCCTTAACAGACAATCGACCGACCGAACGAAAATCCCCGCCAACCTCTCTTCTCCTCCCAAACTCTCCTCTTCCTCCCACCCCTCCTTTAACTCCTCCTCCTTCTCTGCCCTCCCTCTCCCTACCTCTTTTCAACCCTACCCCTCAGGCGGTATTTCCCCATTGTCTCTAGTTTGACCCTCCGCGGGTAGAGAGCAGGGTGGTAGGCCGAAAAAAGAGGGAGACGGAGGAGAGAGAGGGAGATGGAAGAAGCCCTTTAAGGGATGGGACAGAGGAAGGGAGGGTGAGAGGATGGAGGAGGAGAAGAATCTGTTTCTGAGTTCCGCCGCCGCAGGGGCGTTTCGTGTCGACGTAAAGGGAAAGACCTTCCCTCCCCCTCTTCCCGTCCCCTCAAAAAGCTTGAGTCTTCGTGTTCCTCTCTCTTCTTTTATTCATCCTTCCTTTTTCTACCCTTTTTCCATTCGGAGGATATTCTGATCTCCCTCCTTCCCCCCCCTCCATCCTCCACTCCTTACCACCCTCGTTCCTTCCCCACGCTTCGTCACGGGCTTCCGAGATTAGTAATGAGAATCCGTGATCTCCAGCGTTCCCTCGCTCTCCTATTGTTTTATTTTCGCAGAGAGGGACTGCGATGCGTGGATACGTATACCGCTCGCTCTACCGCGTCTCGTTTATTTTTCACGACTTATTTTTATTATTTCGCGTGTCACTTTTTTTGCATATCGGCTACATGGATAGAGAGATAAGGAATGAGACATAGAGGGAGAGACAAAGAAGAAAGGTGGGAGAGAAACAAATCTCCGAATGCTACGATAAAAGGAGGAGAGTTTATGGGGAATTCAATCGGACGCTCCTCTCTTATTTTCGTCAGGAAAAAAACCCTTACATCATGCAGGGATAAATAAATATAAGCAATAATACACGACGAACAAAAACGCCCTCTTTCGCGACTAGCAATCATTAACTGAAAAATAACGAGCAGAACTTTCTGAAGATTAATTAAATCATGGGAAATAAAATATTGCTGTTTTAAGACCTTTAGGTCTGGGTGTTATTTCCTTTTGAACCCTCGCGGAAGAATGACGCGCTTATCAACTCCTTTACGTCTCTTTTTGTGCATTAAGTTATATAAATTAGTCGTCAAGCTTGGCTTAAAACGCTCAGTATTTAAAATTAATTCCTGCTCGACGAAAACCGCTTAGTTAAATTACATCTTTTAAATTTACTTGCCTAAATTTGTAAGTAAATGTTTTTATTTAAAGAGTTAAAAACATAAAAAACAGAAGGTGTTGTTTCCATGTCAATAAGAAAGCAGGAGTTGTAATGATTTATGAAAAACCTGTTTAGAAAATCATGGAATCATTAAATGTGATGTGATTTACTTGAAGAAATATAAGTGATAAGTAAAACGATTTCAGCATTAAAGAAGATATGATTTAAAGAATCTCTGAAAGGATAAATAACTTTTTAGACAAAGAATTGTTGCTTTTACTGGCATTATTTATCTCTATGACAGGGGTGACAATGTTATGCGAATAAAATTTTGCTTAAGACTGAAAATGATTATAGATTTTCAGACATGAAAAAGGAACATTAATTGTATTACTTCAGAACCTGTTATTCAAGATAGGTAGCTTAATGAATTCAAGAAATTCTATGGTAAAGGAGTTTAACATTTCGTTTTATAGAACATAGTAATAGACATTATAGTCAGTTTTCTACGGGTGGTTTTTTATATGAATGTTTCCTACATCTCGTAGATTACGTGGATTAAAACAGACAACAACTTCATTCCATTTTGGCTATTTTTTCGACAACCTAAGATTTAGAGGCATATAGGAGCAAATACGGTAAGTGTCAGCACATAAAATACACCTTTGCCGTATATAAAATGCAATATATTCTTACTGCTTTAGAATTAGATTGCCTTCATGGGATTTTTGCATTTCTAGCTCAAAGATTTTTCAAGTAAATTTATCTATTTTCTTCTCGAAATAAACGCTCTCCTTTTTCTTAACCGTCCTATTTAATTTCATATTATTCGTAAAACCACCTCCAAAGACTAATATAATCTAATAATTACGCTCTCCTTTACCAATCTGCAACATTCAGAAGAAAATTCCCGATTTATTTCAGTATATTTTCTTCTGATGAAAATAATTAACTATCTGTTATCCATTATATTTATGTATAAATACCTAAGAAAAAGTACTGCGAGCAAAGTTTCCATTTTCTATTGTATTAACTGTATTTTCCATATTTTTAAGGTTTAGAGTACGTAAAAAAATAATTTTTCGAAGCGAGTGGATTATTGGAGTATTGGAAAAATCCTATTGTTTACACTCGAAATAAACGGCTTAAAGCTAACATAATATACCACATCTAAACAGTTTCCATATAATGCAGCTAAAAACTCAAAATTCACGAGACGAATGCAAAGTTTCTGCGGACCAAATAATTCGTCCCTTATCCCGATTGTATGCGAAATTCAAGCATTTTTTCCTCCATGAATCACCGATTGAGCGCCGTGACCTGAATGCTCTCAGTCGAGCTGACAGGAATGTTCCGAGTTGTTGCTTTTGCTCATCTGAGCCAAAGCGGTGTATTTATAGCGCATTAGCAACGCCCAAGTACTTTTTGTGACCTCTTCAACGAACAAACGAACAATACAAGGGAGCAACGGTCGTGGTGCGGCTCGAAATGAACTTTAGCCCAGCGAATGAGATAGTCGGAAAATTACCCTCATAAAGCCTACCTGGTCCACGCAATTATCGCGGAAAAAATAGAATTAAACTTTTCCTCGCCACGCCTTTTAAAAAATTAAAGAAAGAGGTTTGATTTCGTCACAGACAATAGGATGAAGTACACTTTCATATGTTAAAACGAGTACAAAATCTGGCTTTATTCCGAAATAATGTTTTAGAATAAAAGGAGCAAATAGTTTGGATACCTCAGAGTGAAACAGAGAGAAAGAATGTAAAAGTTCTAATGTCTCTTTAAAACAAACGCATAAGCAGAACTAGTTAAGGTTGACAAGAAAATATACATACTTTGATATATGCGCGGTAAACCTAACATACAATTTGCGTAGTTGACGGGTTTAAGTGTTGGCAATGATATACTAGGTAACCAACCTAATTGATTTTCGCATTGTATAGGTAGCAAAAAAGAGCATTTTTACAGAAAAATGGGAATTTTTGAATTATTTAAAATTATCTTAAATAGGTAAAAATCTTAGTTCGTGCCTCTTGTCTTTCTAAACGCCCACTCTATTTAAAAATGTAACTCCTGAATTGTTATATTAAAATAAGTTTTATCGCTCGTGCACAGTAAATCCAACATGTCATGCAGCATAAAGATAAAAAATAATACAGTAAAAAAATTAAAGACTCTGTCTGGTTCCTTATTCGATTCCGCCAATTAGGCAAAAGAAAACTTACGGAGTTTTACTTATAAAAAATTAAAATAATATTACAAAGTTACTTTTTTAGAATTAGAGCTGATTTTTATTTTAATATACTATATTAATACATATATATATATGAGTGAGCAGAGACCATTAAATAAGATATATTTATCGACAGGAATCGAATTATACTGCTTCCATTTTAATGTTGAATATCGTCTTTCACCCGCTCGATCCTAATTACCGGAGATGAAAAATAATAAGCCGACTCGGGATCTTGAACAAATTTATCGAGTTATCGGAGAATTCAGTCCGTTAAAGATGCTTCTAATTTTAATTGAGGTTTGATGATCATCTTTTCGGGTCACTTTGAACGAACAGATGCCACAAAAACTATTTTAAGCGTATTAAAGAGATACGCAAAGTCTCTGACATTCAACTATATGAACTTCTTTGATTTCTTCGCCATTTCCACAACAATCTTCAAACGAAGGCTCGGCAATCAGGACGAAAGGTTTTGAGCGTAAATGCTTAATAATGTCATCGCAACGTGAAATAATTAACTATCTTAATCACAATTCGTTGATTCATGAAACAGCGAATTAGCTCCGTTAGATGATTTCTCTTTAACACGATGATAATCAGTTAAAACAAAATACACGACCTATATATACATTTACCTATTATCAAATATTTTCATCAAACTTTTTAAGAAATTACAAACAAAAATATAAAGATAAGCTGCACCTATTTTCCTTCACTTTGTAGAAAGTGTCAAGAAACAGTTTTTCGAACAATTCATATTATCCTTGTACATATAATAACTCCATGGTTTAAAAAACAGTTTCAGCTTATAAGTCAAATATTAACGAAACTACAGCAGCTTACAAGACCTGAAGAAATGACCCAAATTGTTGCATCACAGGGCATAGACTGACAACAGAGGGCGAAAAAGAGAAAGCGAGAAAAGCGAGATTTTTTTCTCTCGATCCCGGACATAAATCAGCGGGAAATCCGTTCGCCCGTTTCGCGAATTAACGTATCACGGCGTCCCCGCTTAATTTTCTACGGGTTAATTACCTCGATCCCCCCTCTAAATAAGATTACTGCGGCGTTCTATCGCATATAAAAATATTTCTCCCCTACCCAGTCCAGCGGTAGACAAAACGGGAATCGCCGGGAATAATAATAACGCGTGCAGTTCAAGAGCTTCACATCTTCCATTAATCTCTGTTCCCCCTCCTCCTCCCCTCTCCACCCCCCTCTCCCCCTCCACCCCCTCCTCCCCAACCGCCTCCTCGCCACCCCCTCCTCGTCCACCTCCTCCTCGTCCACCTCCTCCTCGTCCACCCCCCGCATCGCCTTCCCCTCACCCCACTCATCATGCGCCGCCGCGGCGGACAAATTGCGGGGAGGAGAGCGCAGCTCAAACAACTGAACCCCGGGGAGCGAAATCCGCCGCTAAGTCACCTGTCTAACCTACCTCCCTCCTCTTTTCACTCCGCTCCCCCTCCATTTAACCGATTCCCCCCCCCCCCCTCTTTTGTGGTCCGAAAAGAGCACGTTGTGGGAGAGTGAGAGGGAGTATGGGAGGCATGAAAAAGGGACGAAAAAGGGAGTTCCAGGTCAAACAGTGGGCCGGAGATTACGAAATGCGATGTTTGCTTTGAGATCGCCGCTAGTTAATTCGGGTCAGAGTAATGAAAAAAAGGAAGACCCCTCCGCCGTTATTCTCCTAATGAGGTCGGCGCACGTGTGTTTTCTCGCGTTTGTGTGTCTCTCTCCTTCTATCCATCTCCCTCTTCCACTCCTCTTGCAATTGAAAGGTTGCGAAATTACCTCCTCCGAACACGGCTATTCTTTGTCCTCCCAGTTTTCCATCCCTGATTTATAGCATTATCTCAACCATCTAACTTTCTTTCCCACTCTCTCTCTCTTTGTCTCTCACCCCTCCCTCCCTTACATGGATATAAATGTATGTACATATGTTTGTATTTATGAATGTTATTTTTCTCTCTGTTTCTCATATTATTGTATTTTTTTCCCTTCCCCTGAACTATTTTAGAAATTTTCGCGGTTTTTTACACCTCTCTTCTCTTCGTAGGTGTTTTCCGCGGTGGGAATTTTTTCTGTGTTAAAACATAACTGATACACAGTTTTTTATGACCCACAAAACTAACATTCTTTGGTAATGCTCTGTTATCTACTAAAAAATATATTAACTTGTAATTAATATGTATTTTGTTGAAATCTGTATGTAATTAATTTCTCTTATTTTATAAATATTGTAATTACTTATATGACGAAAGGGTTAAATGTAAGAAGGGACTACATAGTCTCAATTTCGCCCTAATAAAGTTGTTTGTCTGTCTGTCTGTCTCTTTCTCCCTCTCTCACTCCTACCTCTCTTTCGCTGCCTGTATATCTTCACGTGTTGAGTCGCCTGTCTGCCGGATGTTTCTTCTTCTAATCCGCCGCTGTCGCTTCCCAGGTGCCTTAAAACCCTCTTTTTTCGCCTGTTGGGACCTCGAAGTTAGCGCGCTGCCAAAGGGACGACATGGCTCTTATGTTTTTTTTATTCCATCCAGAGACGTACTGTGGTTTTTCTTTCCGTCCGATTCTCCGCGATGCCGTCATTTGCGTGGATTGCCGCAGATTTCGTGTACGCGGCATTTTTTTCAATACTCTTTGCCGGAGAGAGAATAAGAAAAAGATCAAAGTGCGACGTTGATAATAGCAAACAATGAATTTTTGCGAGGCCTATAACTAACTAGGATGAGATATTTGCGCAAAATTCCCGAATCTTTGATAATTGTGGTCGCTAAATTATATTACACGCTTAACTTTTTGAAATCAAATAAAGAACTAAACGAAGTGCACAACTAAAAATTCCAAAATATATACGAACGAAAACTTACGAACGTGAGTAAATGAAAAAAGGATGAAAATGTCTAAGGATTTATGCATAGTGGAAGTGTGCATTGCCAGAAAACACGTATAAATACGAGATAAGCACATAGGGAGCAGATTATTGCCGGTAATTACCAATCACATACATTGCAGTCCAATTCTAGTCGGCAATATACAGGAAGGTACAAAAATCAAAAGAAAACGCAGTAAACTTTAGGGACAATCATAAGGTTGAAATAAATAAATTCGAGAAAATGAAGTTAATTCAAACATGCTGCTGTAGTTAACATAATGCATTTGCTATCGTGAGACCGAAACAGAAATCATTTGGCCGAAAGTCCGATTATCCATATTCAGGATTCCATTTCGAATTCTAAAGTAATGAGATGTAATCTCTGAAATATTCAACAGCGTTCGGCGAACTCAACATTTAAATTAATATACGCTTCATCCGTCGACTGATTATTAAGGGATGTTTATTTTTCGTCGCCGCTCCAAGAAAACCGCATCTCAGGCGTTGATAACACAATAAGCGGAAATTAACGTTAACCTTATTTGGCGAAATAACGCAAAAGTTCCGCCATTTATTTTCTTCCGCCTCGCAAAATAAAATAAATAAAACGGACGTCCTCCGTAACGAGGGGTTGCGGCGCACGAATTTTGGACGGGTTCCATTTTATGTTCGGCCGTTATGGAACACTTTTATGGAGGAGAAAAATTCGACGTAGACCCAGCCCAAACAACGCGAATTGCGACGATTACTGTGTAGCGATATCGATTACGTCAAAAATCACTTGATTTGATCTGAGAGTGGAGGGGATGAAGGGAGAAAGAATGGAAAGAGGGGATGAGCGGTAGATAGAGAAATGTATGTGTGTGTATTTTTGGCTAATCAACCTCTTGGATTATTATAGTCATAACTTCTTCCACACCGAATACACTCACAAGGGAGGAGGGAAACCAGGTGCCGGAATTAGCCTCCTCTTAACGAAGAGCACCAACGTTTTAACGTCCCTTCCGAAGAACGGAACGCTGACTTTTCGCGGTCTCCTCAAACCACACACTCAGGGGACCGGGCGACCTTGGAAAAAAATCCTACTTTCGCAGGATTTGTGCCTGCTGCTCTTTCGAGCGACCAACGGAGTAGCGACCAGCTTCCTAGCCACTACATCACCGGCACCCCCGTAGATAGAGAAAGAGAGAAAGACACAGAACGAATTCTCTCAGCAGAATTCAATGGATGCAAATAAAGCGAAGGAAACTTGTCTCCCC
Source organism: Tanypteryx hageni (assembly GCA_028673005.1). Lineage (NCBI taxonomy): Eukaryota > Metazoa > Arthropoda > Insecta > Odonata > Petaluridae > Tanypteryx > Tanypteryx hageni. The sequence goes on from CM054116.1 coordinate 101,138,397, forward strand.
CTTCTCTCTCTCTCTCTCAATCTGCCTATCTCTCAATCTGCCTCTCTCTCAACGGAGTAAGCCTTACAACTGTTGCACCTCCACAGAAGTCAACCCTTATTCACGTTTTGCAATTATCGATTCCGCCCTGACGTCGAGATACGTCTGGGAAAGCCATTGTTTCTCGTTCGCCATCTTTTCTTCCTCGCTCTCGGTTCGGCTCTCTGCCTTTACTCTCCTTGATATATTTTCCCCTTTATTTCCGCGATTTTCGGAACCTATTCTGTTTCGCTTCCTAACCTCCATAATAACGTCCCTTTTACATCCATTCCATATTTTATTTTTCTTTCTGTATTTAAATCTAATCTTCGTAAACCTCATCACCGCGATCGCTCTTCGGCGCGGATTTAATCTTCTCGTTTCTCCCCTGATTTTTTCCCGAAGATATAAGCGCTTCCACCTGTTTTCATCTTTTTAAACATTTTCTGGTAGCCAGCGAGGGGAAGACAGGATGGAAGGGGGTGCGGGGCATTTGTAAGATCGATATTATGGGTCAAAAACTGAATTGGCGGATGTGCAAATCCTATTTGGCGGGAATGTTTGCGCGACGGAGTTTCAATGATTTAAACAGGTCGAGGGTTCTTTACGGACTTTTTGTAATTTTGTCGAACACTCTCGTTTGGTTGCAGACATTAAATAGGAATGTTTATATATATATATTTATTTATTTATGTGTGAGTATAAGTTTATATACGTATATTATGATTTTGCGGGAATAACTATTCTTGCATAGTATTCAATGAATATGGAAATCTTTATTATGGTAAGCTACTTTAAAGTCAGTTAAAAGTTTCAATTCTGATTATTTTTCGGATATTGGTTTGGGCATAAAGGAAAATTTTCAAATTAACGTTACTCGAAGAGGAGGGCAATATAGAGTCCCTCGTTAATATGCACATTTAATAAATTATGGACCATAACCTCAAATCCAACAATTATTATTCATAATAATTAATTAATATACCATAGGTTACAAATAACTATGCCGCCTAAAAGAAAAATAAATGATTTGTCAGCGCCACGAACTTTGAATACGCGTAATTATTAATAGGACGATGAAATTATAATTATTTTAACTCTTATTTCAGTAATTCATTAGTTTCAGAGGTCGCATAAGAATTGAAAATTTTATACCATGTTGTACATATCTCTGTCTTCATAGAAAAATTAATAATTAATGTGAAATAGCGAATGAAAGACTTTTGTAACAGAGAATGAATTAAAGATTCTAAAGAGCGTATTGCTTTCAACATCGAATAATAAAATGATCGATATAGAGGAACTCGACCATAAGAAGCAGGGCAAGTACAAGAATTTTAAAGGCTGAGATTTCGAACAGCAACCATAAAATGAAAAAAACTTTACTGGTAAAATTTCACGGTTACAAGTTGATAATAAATAACTGAGAAACATAAATAGGAGTTCTCGTAGTAAAAGAGTTCGAATAGGTTATGGAATCAAAATCAGAATTGAGAGGATTCGTCGAAGAACAAAAAAGATAGAGAAGAAAAAGATGGAAAATAAGTGTTTTAAACCATTCACTACAGGATGAACAAAGAAAAGTATACCAGACCGCCTATAAAACGTTACGAAGATGTTGGCTCACGGGTATATTAATTAAGCAAATTCGTGAGAAGCAACTTTTTATTGAAACACGATAGGATTCTGTTTAATTTGGCTGTGCTTTTGCGGGGTAATTTTCTATCCCAACCAGATGTTTTTTTTGCAGTTATGGTTTATCCAACGTAGGGGTTACCAAACTACGGTCCGCGGGTCATATCCAAGCAGTGATTTCATATATTTCTTTAAGAAATATATATTTGTATATTCGCCAACAGGAGATGTCATTTATGATATCATTTATAAAATATAAACGATATTTTTCGTGTACGTGGATGGAATATACTTAAAATATATAGGCGAATAACTCCTTACATGGATCAAAAAGTCTAAAAAATAGTACTTTGAATTTGAAAGAGGGTAGTATGTAGTAGTAAGTAAAGCCTCATGTGGCCTTTTCACTAAAAAGTTTGGTGACCCATGATCTAAGAATTTCTTCCTCCCATCTTTCTGTATACCTTATTATAATAGTCTTGGGAAGCTTTTTCCATTAAAAATTCCAGTCTCGTTTAATATTTCGCAGAGTTCAGCTGATGTTTACGTGGCGGCGCAGTGGGTTGTAAGAAAAATACCGGCTATTTCCCTCGCGCAACATTATATTGAATTGATTCTGGAAGTTACTGAGTCAACATCAGCGCTAGTGTATGTTTTCCAATCTTCCTGAACGCTTTGCATTACCAAAGGCTATCTTTGCCATCGAAGCTTTTCACCTTCCGGATTATACAACTTGACGAATAAAAAGACTCAATTTTCTCGAATATGATTCATCGTACGAAACATATTTGTGCAATATAAACGATGTGCCGTATTAATAATACCCATAAATCTATAAAGTATTAATTTTGCGACATTTTGAAAACGTCGCGTAGGCAATATTTAAGGCTTTGCGCGATCAAACATGTTACAAAATCTTCGCTGCCATTGGATCTCAGTAAGTTACTCGATCCACTTTCCGTCGACACAACAGAAACTTCCCGTAAGGAGAGCAATAACGAGCGAAGAAAAGTTAAAAGCGCGAAATCCTACGAAAGGATAAGCGTAGATAGCCGCCGTACAAAACAACATGACAAAGACAACGAAAAAACTCAATGGTGCAATTGTAAGGGAAAATTTTGCATTCATATTCGAACATAAAACTTTTACAATATCCTCTGATGACTGAAATTGACGCTAAAATGGTCGGTAAGAGGAAGAAATGAACAGAAATGTTGATCTAGGTAACTGTGGGATGGAATGGAACCTATAAACACTAACAAAGTGAATGCCATCAATTATATCAACCAAGCACGGAAAAGTATAGTTTTAAAAATAAATTAAATTTTGACATTTGGTGAGTATAATCTTTTGTGATAGATTCTCAGAGTTACCTATTAATTACAGATCTAGTATTATGATACTAATTAACGAAATTTGTACGCATCTAAATACAAATATTTGATGGTGTCGCTGGGTGTAACCTCGATATAACATTATCTAAAATTTAAATGAAACCATCAGACTTTTACATTAAGATACATACAAATTTATTTAATAAGTATCCTACCACCAGATCCGTTATTAATAGGGAACTTTGCGAATCTACCACAACAAATGACATTCACTGCACGTCAAAATTTAATCTACTTTCACATTTTAGTGCGTTAATATAGAAGTTGTACAACAACAATTTTTTAATTTAATTTAGTTTTTGCTTTTTAGTCTAACTGAAATAAAAATCCAATTTTATAATCAAATTATTTTCAGCTTGGGGAATTGAACTAATCTAACTCCACGTCGTTCAGGAGTTGGTAGTTGAAAGAAAACACACAAAGCCACATGATCTTAAAATAAATGCTGTAAAATATACATGAGCAAAGAGAAACAATCGTCACTCACTTATCGTCTCGGGCGTAATCCGTCGAGTCTGAATCGACGAAGATGACGTCCACGCTCAGGTCGAATCCCCTGAGAGGCGATGGCGGGAAATAGGAGTAGGAGGAAGGCTGCTGGGGCACCTGCTGCTGCGACGGACCCTGAGGGATGCCTTGCTGGTTGGGCAGTGGGGACGGGTGGGCCATGGGGGCGTTGGCCATGTGGGGTGGCGGGGGTCCCAGAGGGGCTGGCAGCGGAGAGGAGTGGAAGGCCACGAGCATGTGGGGACCCCTGGCGGTGACCCTAGGGAGGGAATCCCCTCCGCACGCCCTCAGGAGGACGGGGTCGTCGGTTGAAGGGCCGTCGTAAAAGATTAGCCAATCGCGATCTCCCCCGCCGCAGTCCGAACCTTCCAATAGGCGGACTCCGCCGGATGAGACGCCGATGCCGCCCTGAGGACAAGGGGGGAAGGATGTTAGTGCAAAGTTAGACGTGAATTCTGTCTGAAAATTAGCTCTTTTAACGGAATGGATTTGTCTTCCGCATAAGAGATTAATATCTTCAGGAGATAAGGAGTGAATTTTCAAGTTAAACGAAATATCATCTCTCGTACATTCAAATAGATGGATATTTTTTCATAAGTGAGTCAAGGTTTTGGCTATTGGCTCTCATTCTATGCTATCCGCGGACATTTTCGAAAAAGGCGGTGAAATTTATGATTGCCTAAGTTTAATTTACGTTGGGATCATTTATAAGACATAAATCGTACTGGGCGGCAAGGAATCTAAAAATTAAGTTATAAAGGTTATCTTACTGTTTGTACTAAATTGATGATCTAGGTAATTCCAGCTGTATTCATAAATTAAAAAAGGAAAAATGTATTATCATGAATTAACTGTTATATAGTTTAGTAAATTATTTAAAACTGTGAAATTTTTAAATTTGATTACGTAGAATATTGATGATTCTTTACAAATATTAAAGGTAGAGAATCAACAAAATCAAATGTTAAAATTTTCGGGTAAAAATTAAATTAGTACAGTCGCAAGAGAGAGGCAATTATCCCGGGGGCCGAAGCGAAGGAGCGCTAACAGGCAAGACGCGAGAATATATTTAGTTGAAAATTTTTTAGAAATATATATTTCTGGATCGAAAGTATGAGTATGGTGAACATTTAATATAGTTTATTATTTGAACACATTTAAAATTATTATTTTTATAATTGTGAGAGCTTGTTTTATCGGTCTTTCCCCGGGCGCCAAACTTCCTCGCTACGGTAGCGGTTAAGCCCTTAAGTAGTATGTATAAACTTTATCGTTTGGGATTAATTAGCTATCAAATTAAAAAATCAGGTACTTACTAAATTTTACGACTAAAAATTAACATTGAAGCATTAGATAGGAAAATTAAACATCTTTAGATTGAAATAAGTATAACAAGTTCATCAAACCCAAGATTTACACAGAAAGTTGCCAAATATTTTCGAGCATTTTAGATGTACATACAAGACCGTTGTCATTGCATGCATGCATGAGGACGCGGAAATGAAACATAAAATGGCAATAAGAGACTCTCGACTCTAACAGTTCTGTCACTCACCGTGGGAGGGTGTGGCAGGTGGTGGGGAGGATAGTGTCCGCCCTCGCCCCCGGGATCCGCATCTGCATACGCCCCACTCCACGGGTCCCAACTGGAGTTGACTCTCTGCCCGCCCATGCCACCCATCCCTCCCATGCCACCCATCCCTCCCATGCCACCCATCCCCCCTCCCATCCTCCCCATCCCGCCCCCGCCTATCCCCGGCACGACTCCCATTCTTCCCGTCACTTCCTCTCCCTGCCTCCGAAGCATTAGCAGCCGGAAGAGGGGGTCGTTGGGATTAGCCGGCGGTTGGAGGTGCGAGAACTGAGATGGCAGCAGTGGAAGCGGAGGAGGGGCCGGTGGGGCCCCCCTCCTCAGCCTCACTCTTCCATCCCCCTGCCCCACGGAGATCATGGCGTGCTTGCACGTCGGGACGCTGCGCTGTCTTATACTCATGTAACAAGTCACGTTCCTCGGATAGACGCCGGGGTAGTTAGGGGACTGCAGTCGACAGACTCCGCCTCCGGCTCCGGGTAGGTCGCCCACGCCGCCCCCTCCGCCTCCTACCCCGCTGCCTCCGCCGCCCCCTGGGTCGGAAGAGGAGTCGCCTCCTGCGAAAATTGGCGTGGAATATTTTCCAGCGGTCGGCTTTCAGTTACCATCTCTCAACTCAACTGATTCTTAACTGAGTGAAACACAAACTACACAGGTCGTTCACACTACTACAAATAAAGATGCGGTTTTAAAAATTCAACAAAAAGAAGCTTTTCACAAACAGAGTAATAACGGCAAAACTTATACGACCGAAAATTCTCCATGGTGATTTTGCTCGAGCATAAAGATTAGAGTCCAATTTCTTGGAAAGAATTACTTAAATGAACAGCATATGCGGCAATAAGAATGACGCAGACAACTATGCATATATGCATATATATGTTTCCTTTGAGTGTGTTTTTTGGCATATAATAAATGAAATCTATTATAAATATGAAAAAAGGAAGTCGTTCTAGCACAACATTCTTTATAACAATTGGGGCAATTCCTTTCTCTTTTTTCTGAAAGTAATGTTTGTTATAGAAAAAGCTGATGCATCCAAAAGTGCTTTATCATAATTTAAAGAATATGAAAAAGTAGAGTGACCCATAGAATAACCCCGCATTTGAATACCTAAATGGTCTTTCAGAGAAAAAAATCGAAAAAACCAATAAAACCGAAGAAAAATAAAATGACTCTAAACTATCAGTCTTTCAATTAAACAATAACGATATTTTCAATTATTCGAGAAGCGTGTGCGGTTGAATTTGAACAACGCTTCGCGTACAATAACCAGGTTGACTTTTTAATCCTAGATTTAGACGTTAAACCCGAAGCCTTGAGGTAAGAGCTATGGTTTTACGAACTCGAGTAAAAAATGGTTTCGCTTTATAGAGATAGAGAGGAGAAATGACTCTAGCTGTAACGAGATAGCACACGTGGGGTTTTCCGCTCGAGTGCTTCTCTTGCCATTACTAGAGGGAAACGTGCTACGGTTAAGGGGCTGCTTATAGAGTTGCGAGGAAAGCTGCCGTAAGCATTAGGGACGTAAATATCTAGCTTAGCTAAACAGATATTTCTTCTTAGCCGACGAGTTTGAACTGTGCTCTCGCGGAACGGAGAGGAGGATCACTTCACGTATTTTGTAGAATCTTTTCACCAATAGAGAGACGACATTTACGAACAATTTATTTTTAGCTTCAACATCGAGACAAAATAGGAAAATTCGATAACGAAAAATTTCAATTCTTTAATGAGTACACGACTGGTTTTAGTGATATACTAACTGAAAGTACCCGGCCATGCCCGGGCTACGCCAGACGTCTTCGGCGAATAAAATTATGTCATATGATAACACAATCATTTCAACTTTTGCGCATTTTTTTCATGTTCATAAAAACAATACTTTCTCCTATACTACATATGGAGAAAGTAAACATCCTATCACATACAGACAGACCAACAGACATCATCGCGAAAATAGTCAAAACGTGTTCAGGGGACCTCAAAACGTGTATTTCTGTTGAAATCGCGAATTCGAATTTTTTCATGAAAACAATACTTTATTTATACTACGTATATGAGAAAGTAAAAACTAATTATGAGATGTCTCTGATACCTATGAATTGGACGGAAGGGTTCATGGAGGTCCGGAGGGAACTGGAGCATATGTGAGAGTAATAGGATTTCGAGTTTAACAATGCAATCGGTTGGCTAAAAACGCTAAATTTTGTCAAAATATAATATTAAAACGTTAAATTCGAGAGATTTTGATTCGAAGGTGATAAAAGACGATAAGAATAAGAAACTATTGTCATTTTTCTTTAATGCAGTTCTAATCCGGAGATCAAAGGTCAAATATGTGAATTTTAATAAGCAAAAGAAAATTAGCTTGCAGGTCGAAATATCGATTTCTCCATGTTATCTTATGTGGAATAGAAATCGTTCTCAGGAATCAAACCCGGGTCGATTTTGGAACGTAAATGACTTTTACTTTAATAATCAAACATTCCCACCAAATGTCAATCTTCTAGCTATTCGGGGAGATTGTTAAAAATAGCATTACAGTTCCGCTTTCCCACCCGCTGACGACGACGACGAAGTCATTTTTATATATTAGAAGATTTATAAATTATTTCCAGAAAAACAATAACAACCTATCAAAGCTTCATTAATTCGAATAGATTCAGGTTTCAAGAAATATTGAAATATTTCTGTAAATTTCTAACTCGCATTTTTGTCGACTAAACCATAAATTGTAAGATGAATTGAAAAATTCAATATGCGGATAGCATTAGGTAATTTGCTCTCTTGACAATAATTCTCTCAATTGGTGATTTACTTATCCTTTTAGTTTGTAGAAAATAAGAATTTAGGAAACATATTCCATCGCTGATTTTTTTTGCTATTTTCCACCATCAAATTTTGGGTTCCTAGTAGATTTCGTAAAAGAGTGAGTCTATTACTACAAATGGTTTTCTACGAAAAATATTTTTATTTACTTCTTTGGCTCTAGATTGATGATAAATAATCGCGAAGATAATGAGCAACAAACAAAATATTTGAAATGGGAAAAAATCGTATTATAACTTGGTATCCGAGTGGGTTTGATACTTTAAAACCTTTTCCACTCAAATGAAACTGTTTGCCTTATATAAGAAGATGATTATTCGGCGCGTTTTAAATTTCAGTTCTGCCGAGTAATTGAAATACTAAGAGCCTTACTGGCCAAGTACCGCGAGCTTGCTTGGACGCTAATTTTTTCTTCTTCTTGCCGCGGTTTCGCACTGCGAAGAGAATACACAATTATGGATCCGCATCGCACGGTAGACAGCTAAACCTTGCGGCTTCTTGATGCGTTCCGTGACATCAGGCAGTTTCCGGTGTCCAGTTTACCTTCTTCTCACCTCCGCGTGCATGTCAATGTGTGAATGGCAAAGGAGTCATCCACGGAAACCACGCCTCTGACGTGCCGTGAATCTATAAATGGATTAATTGACCATTCGAGATAAAAATAAACACGAATTATAATGCCGAACCAAGGCTGGGGAAAGCGGAAATTGTTTCGCTTTCCGAAAAGATAATATAGTTTTACATAGCTTGTTCCCAACGAAACTGACCAAAAGTGTAACCGACGCAAAGAAGTAAATACGATGTCCAAAATGTACGTTTAAGGATAATTATAGCAAGAATGCGTTAATGAAGTCTTCAAATTTTAAAATAAATGTAGGAATAGGTTATATTGAGAAAATTTCAAACAATGTCTCCTAATAACTGCTGCTATTATAAATATTCCTAATCTTAATTGTATTTTAGTCTCAATAAAAATTATACATATAGTTCTGGAAAGAACTAATCCACCTACTTTCCTTTCGATACAATTTTAATATATAACAAGTAGGAGTGTACACAGGTTTCCCGTGGTGCAGAAGTGCTTTTCGTCAAACTTGCCGTAGTATTATCGTATACTAATGTATTCGCTTTGAATTCAGAAAATTATTTTTCCTCATATTGTGGTAGCCCTGCTTTATTTATCCGTTCTAAACATATTTATCTCGTTTTCCCATTCTACACTCACCCTACTAATTAAATTTCTTTGAAATACGTTCAACCAATACCTTCCAAATTCATAGTTACAGAAAAATTCTAACCTTGATATTGTGGTAGCCCTGTTTAGTCGACCCGATGAAAATATGATATTTTGGTTATTTATATATATTAAGATTAAATATAATATATTTGGTTAAATCCATTAGGTCAGTTCTCTAGATATACGTGTAAAAGAGATATTATTTAACTTTTTATTGTGCTAGCCCTGTTCCTTAGCTCCGCCGCTCTTGATTTCATTATGATATGTTGTGCCAATCTTCTATACAGAATGTAATTGAAATCCGTTCAGCTAATTCCTTCCAAATCCTTAATTACTGAAAGAGTTTAACTTGCAATTTTGCCCACCCTGTTTAGTTGATTCGGTAAAAATATGCTAATATGGCTTTGTATATAAATGTATATTATAAGTATTAAATTTGATTAAAATTGATGTGATTAGTTCAACACAAATACATGGAAAAATAATTTTTTATCCCTTGTATTGTGGCAGCCCTGCTTTCGATATCTATACTAAATATCTTGATTTTGTTATTTAATGTTGCATGCCTACTTCATACAAAATTTCGTTTTAATCGGTTGTGCCAATTCCTTCCAAATTCATAATTACAGAAAAGTTTAACTTTGCAATTGTGACACACACAGACGCACTCGCACGCACGCACACGGACACACATGGACACCCGGGCGATCTCATAAGACTACTTTCCATTTTTTGGAACGTAGGCTAATAATGGTTTTAAAGTTAATTGGCAAAAAAGATGTTAATTTTCATAACAAAATGGTCACAATGTTGATGAATTCTCCATATTAACCGCTTATCATTAAAATTCTTCGACTAACTGCTTACTAAGCAATGTTGAAAGACAACTTAATATTCCTGCCTGACAAGCCTTATTTAACATAGAGGATACAATTTTTTTTGGGAAAAGCCAAGGTGAAAGGTTATATAAAGCTATGCTTCCGGCGGATTTAATTTATCAACTTTCTAAATTTAATCTTTAACAATTTAAAGAAAGTTTGGTAATTGAGTGCTTGTTTCCTCTCGTTTTCGCGGCCCTTCAGTAGCGTTTTTTTATCAGGTAGCATCAGTAAATCAGTTATTTTGGAAGTTAAGAAGCCATAATGGAAACTGTCTTTCCAATAAATAAAGGGAATACGGGAAAATAGGAAAAGCGGCATAAATTTCATTTCTATACTCTGCTGTTTTTGAAATAAATAAATTAATTAATTAATTTAAAAAACTAAAGTTATTAATTACGAAAATTTTTGAGAAAAGGACATTACTCCTGTTTATACCTTTGGAGAATACCGAAGATGGCGTCCTCCTCCTATGGCAGTCCTCGAAGTTCCTGCTGCAGTAAGTCCCCGGGACCACCGCCCCCCTGTCGTAAGGAAAGGGGGCGGCGGCGGGACCGGGGGCGTAGGCGGACGGAAGGGCGGGTCCGTACCGAAGAACCGCCGCCCTCCTAGGAAGAAACCGGTACCTCATCTTGAGCGAAAAACCGGGGCTCGGTCTATATAATCTGACGGAGGCCGTCAAGGTGGCAGTCTCGCTGAAGTATACGGAGGGGGCGGACGGGGGAGGGGGCGGCTGGTGCCTCTGCGTCTGCGGCTGGGGGGCAGTCGCGGGGCCGTTGTTGGAGGCGAAGCCGCCGCACCACGAGCCGCCGGTGAAAGGGCGTCCCAGCTCAGAGAGCTGCAGGTGGCCGTCGGGACAGCGGTCGATGGCCGAAGAAGGGGTCGGGTCGTAGCGGCCCACTTGGAACGAGTCGAATATGATCTGCGAGGAAAATAAGAAAGAGAAAATGGTTATAATCGAAGTTTATATGTCTTATATTAGCAAGACATCAAACCACTTTGAGATGCACATTAGTCCTATTACCAAGACCAGTGATGGCAAACCTTTTTCTGCTCGCGTGCCATAATTACAAAAATCGACATTCTTATTCCTTACGTGGCAATTATATTAAATGCACCTAAAAATAAATAATGTTATGGTTTAACTTTGATTATTTATTCTCAGACTCGGAGCTCAGAAAACGATGGATTGGTTTTTTAAAATTCAGTTTATCATGTTAAAATGCCCATTTTACCTGATCATTTATGGCCAAACGGCAATAATGAGACTCTCGGATAAAAAGTCACTATTAGTCAGTTGTTTTATCAACGTAATTACAATATCGCTAGAAATAGTGCATTATATTCTGTCAGAAATGGGAAAATATTAAGGAGCTAGTTGACAAACAATTTTTTTCTGTTGCGTGCCAATCAAAATCGTGCCATGTTTGCCATTCCTGACCTAGAATAACGAATGTCATTTCCGTAAAGACTTTTTTCTGCCATACGCCGTTTTGCAAAGCCAATTAAAGAACGTATTTTAGTTTAAGATTTTGTTCGTAATACTTTAATACTTATAAATAGATAAATTATAAGACGCGATGAATGATGAAAAATAGCGCATAATTTTAAAAGTTTACGGCAGGTTTTATCCCAAAAAATAATATAGGATATTGATCTAGCTATAAACGAATGTAGTATCTTGGTACAAATCAATAAAATAGCTGTATAACGCAACTTTAAATGTGAGAAAAATAAAAAACCAAGATTAGGGAAGTTTAATGAAACTGATGAAACGCATAACTAAAAGGTGAACGAAGGAAAATTTCAAATTAAAAATTGCGTGCCTTCAAACTTGAAACCCAAGTATTATATTGTAGTAATTATTTCTTGTGCCTTTCTCTTGACCTGATTTATCTCTGGCAAACTTCCCCGTTTCAAAATATGTATCTTAAGAAGAGGTAAAGGTCAAGGAAGGGAAACATATAAACCCTGATATACTATGCTATGCAATCTGAATATCCATTGTTAAAGCTGAGGTACCAAATAAGATAGGGTCAATGAGAATGAACGAAATAGCATGTAACTGTTAACGCTTGGAGAAGTCAACGGGATTGTGAGGCTGGCAAGCATTCAGACAAAAGGTATGTATTTGCAGATGCAAGACGCCATTACTAACCACAGAACATCCTTGAGAATATGCAACTAGCTTTGAACACGTGGGCTTAAAATAGCATAAGGCGCAGGATAACAGTTTCCACCTAAATATCGTAAAAACAACTTATCTCAAACAATATAATTTTAATCCTATGACAATGACGTTATTGTTTTAATTCAAGATATTGTTATTTTTAAATGTGTTTCTTATTTCAAACTACTGCACCAATGCTGATTAATTCACGCGTGCAAGATGAAGCAGTAGTATTAATAATTATGACTACGATCCTGAGTACTCGATATCAGAAGCTTAACTAATTTATAATATAATTCAATCCCATTTTTCGACTCAAGGAATGTATAAACTAATAACAGTTTTGCTGATACTCAAAATCCTGCAAATAACAGCACCAACCAAACATTTAATCAAGATCAAGACAGATAAAAATCTACAAAAAGCGGTATTTTTTAGAAGCTAGAGAATCGCTTCACCACATTATGAAAGCCTTTCTGCCTCACGAGGATTGGTAATTTGTCGGAGAAAACATTTTCGTTTATTTTAATATATATCCAATTTTACGATCGAGATTCATCACGGTCTACACATCAACAGGTTTTTATTTGCGCCACTAAATTGAGAGCTCCCGAATTATAGCGCGGAATTAATTGTTTGTGATGCGCTTTTGCCTCGCGCAAAAACAAAAAAAGAAACAATCGCATCACTTTTCCCGAGCGCGCGATGCACATCCTCTGTTCCACTAATAAATCCATTTTGTCGCGAGCGCGACGTACAAGGGTCGCTTCCCAACCACTTCCATTTCAATTCCAACGTTAGAAATAACACAATTAAAAACTTTCGACGACCGTGTCTCGCACTTATTATCCCGAGGCGCAAGAGATTAAAGTTGAAAGCATAGCGCGGATCGGGAATTATAATTTTTAAAAAATTATTTTTCTCTATCTCGCATGCACAGAGAGACACACACATAGGAACGGGCGCGCGCACACACACACGCACAGGTAAACAGTTTATAAGCCCCGCTTTTTTCCTCAGCCCTTTTTAGAGTTTCCCGATTTTCGTTTTTCTTTAAATCCTCGCATTCGCTGGCGAGACAAAGGGGTTTTGCGCATTCGTCAGAAAAGGCATCGCGCAAAAACGCGATCCGTGCATCGTCCCGAGCCTTGCAAATGCAGGAAGTCTTCCTCCTCGTTTTCCTCCTGCGCAAATGGAGGAAGTGAGAGAAGGAGCGAATGGGAAACTGGAGGACGAAGTGGGGGTGGTTTGGGATGAAGCCGATCACAAACAACGCCCGTTGTAGTCCTTTGGTCGTCCGCGTGGACGCAAATAAAAGGGGAACAGCAATAAATATTTTCGCCGGTTTTAGCTTCTCCTCTGTTATTCCTCCCCCACCTCTCTCTCTCTCTCTCGCTCCCTTTCGTCCAATGATAGAAAAAAAAGTTCTGGTGTTATCTGAAGGCCGGAAAAATAAATAAATAAAAACATTAGGACAAAAAAGGCGGACGAGGTGCTCAGATGAATTAAATATTGCACCGCGTTACTGGTAATCTCTCTCATTTCACGCCTGCTTACCCACCTCCACCGTAGAAAGAGGAGGGTAAGAATGGAAGGGGAAAAAGGGAGAAGGAAAAAAACAAAAAGCGTGATTTTTTCCTCCCTCACACAAACAAAGACGAAACGACACAAAAAGAAAGAACGAAGGAGAGATCGTTAGCATCGAAAGAGTCAATGACTGAACAAACAGTGGTAAAGAGAAAAAATTAAAGAGAAAAGGAGAGAAGATAGAAGTGATAAAAAAAGAAAGAGGAGGGCAGAAATAGGAAGAGACGAGAAAAGAGGAATAGAAATAGGAAGAAAGAGAGTAATAGCAACAGAAAGAGGTTGACGAAATGAAAGAGAGAGATAAGAATGAGATAAAGAATTATGTAAAATGAGAGAGAGAGAGAGAGGAAGGAGGAAAAAATAGGATAATGGTGAGAATGAGAAAGAGGAGAGAAAATAGAGAGAAACGGATAAAGAGAGATAGAGAAATATGAATGAACATTGTTAGAAGACGGAGTTGAGAAAGTTTAAAAATAGTAAGGACAAAGAAGGGAAATAAAGAGAATGAGAGGAGCGGCCACGAAATCGAGAAAGAGATGGCGAGAGGACGAGAGGGACAAAAAAAAGGAAAATGAGAAAAATCATTGCGAGATGAGGAGCGAAAATGAAATAAAAGAGATAGAATCAGAAAAGAGGAAGAAAAAACAAACAGCTGCTACAAACACACACATACATACACAAACGCACACTAGTACGGCGAGAACAATTTTTTTTATTCCCAGAAACATGCTCCCTCTCTCTCAACTCCCTCTCTTGCTACCATCCTCTCCCTCGCCCCTCTCCCTCCTCCTCCCCCTCTTCCTCATCCCTCCCCTCCATCTCCTTTTTTTGCGGACGAAAATGGAGAGGCGGAGGAGATAACGCCAGCGTAAAAAATATAGTCTTGAGTCCGCTCATTTTTTATGAGCACCTTCCGCTTAAAGAGTAGAGAGAGAGAGAGAGGGAGAGGGGGAGAGAGAGGGGGGAGAGAGAGGAGGGGTTATATAGACTACGTGCTTCCCGCCATTTCACCCTCCCAAATCCTCTCTTTTACTCCCCTCTCCTCCCTCTCTCTTCCACCCCTCACCATCTCTCTCTTTCCATCACCCTCTTTCAGTCCTCTTTATCACCTACTTCGTCCATCTTTCTTCCTTTCTAACACTCTCTTACTCTCACCACGAAATCTCCACACCATTCCCCTTCGAGTATTCCTTTTTCACCCTTCTCTACACCTCCTCTGCTTCTTCTTCCTCCTCCTTCACCTCTTAACCTGATTAAAATTCATTTCACAGCGCCGTTGGCTTCATCACGCGGCTGTCCGACCTCGCTGCCCTGCTAGGTAGACGGAGCGTCCATCCCCCAGGGCATTCAGATCTCAGGGTTTTTTTGTGAGCAGCTCTCTCTCTTCCCTTTTCCTGAAAGATGTCGCGGGGTCCAGTCTCTCCGGCGTGATCGATTGCGAAAGAAAAAAAAAATAAGCGACGCTCCAAGCTCGCATGCGATCCTTCAGCCGAACTGAACGAAAGGTTGGACGTTTCGCGTAAGAGTTCAGTCTTACGTCTTGGCAGACCTATCAGGTTATCGTTTCATCGTTAAAAATGTGCGTACGTATTCCCAGAGTGCTCAAAAGTTTTTTTGGGGGAAAAATATCTCCTTGACCGTCCTTACAACGCTAGACCTCCATATTTTATAGCAGTAACTAGAGTAGAGAATTGAAACAATCGCTCATTTAAGATTTCTGAATAGTTGAGCTGGAGAATGTTTTCGGAATATGAAAGAATTTATTGTATTGTTCAAACAGATTTTAAGGAACGCGCTATAATACATGGCAGACGCTACGGGAACATGTCTATCACAGCAAAAATTTTAATACTGAGTTATAGCGTGAAACAAGTTATACTATAAATTAAAAAAACCAATTATGAACGTCCGTAAATATTCCACCTCTTTTTCTCTCCCCTACGCTCCTCTTTTCTACGACTTTCTACAAGTTTAATGTCTCCCAAAATTTAACCAAGCAATCAATTCCTTTTGTTTCTGCCTTATGAAAAAGAATAAAAAATTGGAAACATTCAGAGCTAACGGATTAACCCATAAGCCACCAAAAATTACAATAATTCGATGCAATTGGTGGTTTATAATCACAAAGGTACGATTACCAATTTTATTGCTTCCCCTACTTAGTCAAAATATTTACAATTGTACATTTAAATAATATGAAGCCAAAATTATAATTTTGATCACTGACGGACATTTAGTTATATTTAAAGTATTAAGTTGAGGCATTTTATTAGTATCTCATGATGAAGACATCGCTAACCGAACACATGAAGTGACAAATAATTGAGAAATTCCGTAATAATAGTTATCATTAGTATATTTTTTTATTTTTCGGCAAGATTTTAATATCTCTGTCAAAATTATTTTTAATTCAGTCCACTGGCATTCTGATTTCTGTTAGCTAATATGTAAAAATGTACTTCACCTAAAGTAAAAATTAATTAAAATGCGTTCTCATTTGTGACGCAACAGTGGAGTATAATGATAAAACCTCGTATCCGAATAAGTGAAAAATAACTCCAGCAACTCCTCTAATTTCGATCGCCTTTGTACAGGCCTTTCACTTTTTATCGCAACAAAAAAATATATGTTCGAGTCGTAATGCCCCAAAATAAAGCGAGGGCTAAGGCCAAATTCAGATAAAACTTTGAGATATACTATATGAATTCGTATTCACAAAAATTTCCATAAATTATATATACTTAATGTACCATAATTTTGGAAAGTAAATGATTGTAGTGTCACTGCCCGCCAAAAATTTAAAAGCATAATTAATACCAAAAAGTGCGCTTAAAGACCTTTTAGAAACGTTTCTTTTATGTGTATATATTTTGCAAAGCTTTTAGCTGGAACAGAAATCATACTTTTATTTGAAAATATCAAGCTGACCTGCCGTTTCGTTCACTTCCAGAAAAATGTTTAAAATGGTAATTTTTAAAAGGGTTTTAGCGAGTAATTTACCTTTACAGCCAATGGAGATAGGATGCAGCTGAGCGCAATTTTTACAAGTGAATAATTAAAAAGGTAACGTTTCTGGATTTCATCTTTCCTCGTCCATCAAAGGAACGTCTGCAACAAGCTGAAAAAAAAACAAAATTTTCCATCCGAAAAAGTATAATCCAGCTTCAAAGAAAAGGATAAAAAAATAGAAATTTTAGAATTTGAAAGCTAAAAATAGGTATACCTATGTGTCTATCAATCGAGCGATACTGTTTTAATGCGTCGGAAATTTCTTTGAGTCTAGTTATAAATTTTTATTCATTTTTGCTCTATCGTAAATTTATTACCGGCTTATAAAGCTGAAACAAATGAACATTTGTATTTCCTGGAACCATACGGCTTCCGTGAAATTAGAATTTGCAGAAATATGTCAAATGGATGCGTTTCCGAGTCGATCGAGAACGTGCGTGACAAATCAAAAACGTAACCACACGCACACTTTAAAGTATAGTAAAAGTCCTCCTATCCGACCTGGTTGGAACCTGAGCTCTATAGAATAGAAGTCGGTTAATAGGTGGAGCACAACGGGAAAATTTCAAAAATAAAAATGTTTTATAAATTAACAACAAACGCTTTCCTCATTTAATAAAATACTGTATTAACCACACCATGTGTTGATAGGAGAAATTCTGTTGGCTCAGTAATTACTTAAGGATTATAGGAGCACTAGCGAAGTCATAACCCTTAAAACTTAAACTTTATGCATAAAACTGCGCAGCCCATCACTCGCTCACATCAAGCAACATGAAAAACATAGTGTGAGCAAACAAAAAATCCTCTGGTGGTCGCCGTGCGAACCATGGTTTGGCAAGCACCAAAAGTCGGAGTTTATGGACGGTTGAAGTCAGATAAGAGGACTTTTACTGTACAGAAATAGGAGATGATTACCCAACTTCCTCTGCTCGATTAATTTATTTCTACTTGTGAATTATCCCACAAAATAATCAATTCGATATTGTGATGAATTATTTCCGTCGCGTGCATTTAATCGAAACGGCATCCGTTGACATTTGCGTAACGAAATGGAATTCGATATCAAGATATGATGGTTATAAATTTTCACTTAGACGTTGCACGCTAATACCAACGCATAAAAAATCGCAAATCCGGCGCATTTCTCCTCCGAGATTGTTGTTTTAGCGAGGTGAACCGTCAGATTCCCTACTTGAAAGCGGATTTCATAAATCTAGAGTGGTAACAGTCACTTTCGTTCTCTCCCCGTCGCTATTTTTCTTTATTATTATTTTTTTCGAAACCCATTATTTCGCTGATACGAGTATATTTTTAATAAGAGTCTTTCAAAAGTACCGAGAGAGAGAGACACACTCAGTGAGAAAGTGAAAGAGACGGAATGCTTGTGGCATATTCTCCTCTCATTCCGAATGACGGAGAAAGGGAACAAAAAAGTCTCAAAAGAAGAAAACTTTTTCGACTCGGCAGCAGTGACTGAGTGAAATTTAAAAAATACTTTTTGGAACTCGTTAAACTCACATCGCATTGAACGCGCAAACAAATTTACGAAAAAAATAATAAAACGTTTTCTGGATGGTTAACTTTTAATTACGACGAAAAAGAGTTCAAGAATTCGCAAAATATATAAATATATATTTTTTCTCTCCAGAGAAAAGGAAACATCAACATCACTTCTAAATGCGTAGTAGCCATTGTGGGGACGAATAAGCCGTTTTGTTCCGCGCTCAATTCTTTCGGGTCTCGGAAACAAAACGTGGAGATTTGGAAAAAAACCTTATCGAGAGGTAATTAAGATCGGAAAAGAAACGCTCATTTTTTTTGGAAAAACGAAAGCTCGCAGAACACAAGGTGCAAAATTCCTGTAGAAGTTCACTTTCGCGAAGAATTGCTATTTGAAACGAAGAAGGAATTTCTAAAACCTAACGTCATTAACGAGGTACGGAGAGGCTGTCGATAAACAAACGTCAGGGGAATTATGAGAACAGATCCGAAAAAAAACTCCGGTCAAAAAGTTTACGACGAGTTCGGCGATGATTCCGACGAGAAACGAGATTCCGAGCATTCTGTCTCCTCTCGGACGAATATTTCCTTTGAAAGTAAAAGAAGAGAAAGAGGATGGAAATGGAACGGAAGGCAAAGGAAAAAAGGAGAAAAAAAGATTTAAGAGAACGCCTTGAATCTCTCAGTACACACGGACAGAGAAGGCAATGTCTAAGGAATACGGAGAGAATACGAGTGGAACGGGAGTAAATATAGAAAGGAAACAGGTCTAGAAAGAGCCTCCTTTCTATATTTTTTTCGCCGGTGTGAGTATGAAGGCAGCTGAGGGATCCCGGTGGGAGATAGTAGCTGCAGCAGCTCCAGCATCTCTGGTTCCCTAGGTGACGGAAGGTTGGGTTTTAAGGGAGAAGGCTTCACTCGCCAAACCATTCTTCTCGTGCCAACACTCACCTCATACCTTCTCATCTGTCCTCTCCCTCCCTCCCGTTGCCCTCCCTCCTCTCTCCACAACTTTCCCCTCCCTCACTCTTACTCCATTTCCATCCCCCTCAGCTTTCTTCTCACTCCCCATCCCTCTCGAACCATCGCTACCCTTCCCTCTCTTTTCCTCTTACCTTCTTAACCTTCCCTCTCCCCTTCCCTCCCTTCACTTCTCCCTCCAGCTGTACATTCTCCCTTACACGCTTCCAAATTCCAATTTTCTATTCTCTCCTTCCTTTGCTCCGCCCTCTCTCCTTTCTCTCTCTCCTTCCTCTCTCGCTACAAGGCACTTCCTCTCACTTTTTTTAAGATCCACCTTTTCCTTGCTCCCTTTTAACCTTCCATCTATCCCTTCTCGCTCTCTCCCTTCCTACCCTTCTCCGCCTCTCTTCTTTTTTATTTGCCTTCCTTTACTCCTCCTTTTCGCTTCATTCCTTTCTTTAACCCCTCCTCCAATCACTCCTCTCCTTCGGTTTTCTCTCTCTCTCTCACTCACTCATCTTTACAATTCTCGCAATTCCTATTCCTTTCTCCCTTTTCTCCGTGTCGTCGTATGTGCCTTTCAAACAGGTTGTACATCTCGCGTCCATTCCCCCCCCATCTCTCTCTCTTGCACTATCTACACGCACATACACGTATATACATAAACGACAGAACCTCGATTATCCGTGTGCAGATTGATCGGACCATCGTGAGCCCTGAACTACTCCGAATTTTTCCGCTTACATGAAAAATTAAAAAGACACGGACTTTTTGGTTTACCAGACATCCGCCAATATAACAGATCAATCAAATGAAAGCTGTTTTGGACAGAGAGACAGTTTACAGAGTTCTTTGTAATTCAAACTGATTTACCTACCATTTAAGTTCAAAATGAAACTAAGTTTTTCCTTTTCATCATCATCAGTCCTTTTCAATCCAGTGACGGATGAAGGCCCCCCCAGACTCCTCCAGTTTTCCTTCCCTCCTCCAAGTTGGCCCATATGTCTTTCGGTCTCTTGATGTTTCTTGGGATCCATTCGATGACACTAGACGTCAGACACTGATCATTTCTTCTAGTAATATGACCCGCCCACTGCCACTTAAGCGCCTTTACTCTTCTAATTACATCACATACTCCCGTCTTCTTTCTTATCCAGTCGTTTATTTTGTGGTCTCTTCGAGTGATCCCAAGAATCTCTCCATGCTTCTCTGTGTTTTACGAGTATGCAGCTGTACTATTCTGGGGTTCAGTCGTGGGTTTAGAGGATACGGGGCCTCTAGGCGACTGGTTTGCGAGGCCCCTAAACGATAGTAGTTTGCGAGACCCACGACTCGCAAATTCTGAAATCATATGGTTAAGTTTTATTGAGGAAAGCACGCTATCAAATTCTTAATAATTTATTTGCATATAAATTTACAATATAGGTCAATTTAGGTCGTAGCTCAAAGTCTTCGAGCGGAACCCTCAGAAATAATTTTATTCTCAATGATACCCGTCAGTCGAGACTGATCTATGCCTAATATCGTTTACGTAGATATTTCTTTTTCCTCACACTAAGCCCCTGATTCTGTTAACACTAGCATGCTCGCGGCTCTAGACGCGAGGTCCGCAGAGGCGCGAGGCCCGCAGAGGCGCGAGGCCCTAGGCGGGTGCCTAGATCATCTGGCCCTATATCCGTCCCTTCTGGGGTTTATAGTCTATGTTTGGTATCCATAGATCAGAACAAGCAGAACACATTGTTCATATATGTCTTCTCCTTTTTAGAAAGACTAGGGTAATTGATTTAAAGATACCAGAATTCCTGCCAAAAGCACCCCATGCTACCTTCACTCTCCTCCATGAAGTGATCAGACGCTAATGATGAGTTGATCCAAGTAAACGTATCTCGTTACTTATTCGAGTTCTGCCCTGTTGATCGATATCTTATCAGGATTTGTGAAGGAGTTGAACATGACCTTTGTTTTATTAAGATTCATTATAAGTCCAGTTTCTTGGTGGGTTAGTGAGTTCCTCTTTCACTTTGGCCGGAGATATGGCAGAAAGATTTCACAGAATGGCTGAACCTGCCAATGCTTGAGGACACGGCTCTGGTTCGCCTTCTACCCTCGTTTACACCTCCGCCGACTCTGAGACAGTGGCATACATATATAGTTACTCTCTCTGTTGCTGAAGAAGGGTATAATCCCAAAAAGCTTCCGATTTTGGTTGTTGTTTTCGAGCTTTTACGTGTGTTACTTTGACACCCCTAGCGGCTCGTAAACTCCCGTAAGTGTCCACTGGGCTCCCTCCAACACCTTGTTGCCACCGTCATCACTACCTTTCCTTTTCTTCAACTTTATATATATATATATATATATATATATATATATATATATATATATATATATATATATATATATTAACTTAAGGAAAAGAAAAGGTAGTGATGAGGGTGGCAACAAGGTGTTGAGGGAAGCCCAGCGGACACTTACCAAGTTGGGGACCAAATTGGCAGGCTGCTGGGAGCGTCGAAGAGACACGTAAAACACACGAACACAAAAAAACACGCAAGCTTATCGAGCCTATGCTCTTCTTCAGCGAATGAGTATCTGAAATATATATACACACACAGGTAGTTCCCGCTTTACGAATTCCCGGCTTTACAAATTTTTAAAGAATGATATAATATCAAAGAAATCTATCCGGACAATGAGAGTTATTTCAAACTTCCCGCCAAGCTGTACATCTGTGCGCGTGTGGTTATGCGTTCAGGCAGACAGATTCCAATTTCCGGTACGCAGTTAGTTGCCACGCTGACGCTGTTACGAGTGATAGCATTGCTTTGTCTTTCCTTTGAAATAGTGTTACGTAATATTTCAAATTTACTAACCCCTCTTAATTCATTATGCCGCCAAAACGAAAGGATAATACAGTGAATATTGATAACAAGAAACGGCGAAAAGCCATTACATTAGAAACAAAATATAACATCATAACGGACCATGAGGCTGGAAATACCAGCAAAGATTTAGCTACCAAATATTCGCTAAGTGCCTCAACTGTGAGTACGATTTTGAAAGACAAAGATAAATATTTATAGGAAGTAAAAAATGCGCAATCACTGCAATCTACTTGGATACGAAAAAAGGAAAACGAAAGCTTTATTCCTCATATGGGAAAACTTTTAACTGCATGGATAAGTGATCAAAATGGACGGCTCCATATGCTTATTACGTATGCTTCCATTTGTGCAAAAGCTTTATCACTTTTTAAGATGCTTATAGAAAAAAAGGAGACGACTGCGAAGAAACTTTTTCTGCAAGCAGTGGGTGGTTTGATCGGTACAAAAAAGAGCTGGTTGGCATAACATCAAAATCCTCCGAGAATCTGCGAGTGCTGATAATTATTAATTAATTAATTAATTATCTCCTAAAAAATTGGCAGAAATATTGTAAGAGGGAAATTACTCGTCATCACAGGTTTTCAATGTGGATAAAACCGGGCTCTTTTGGAAACGCATGCCGTCAAGAAGCTACATTACGAAAAAAGAATCGTCAATGCCCGGTTTTAAAGCAGTGAAAGATCGGCTAACTTTATTGCTTGGTGGGAATGCAGCTGGCGACTGCAAGTTAAAACCCATGATGATGAATCGTGCAGAAAATCCAAGGGCATTTATAGGAATTGTTAAAACTACACTTCCAGTCATATGGAAAGCCAATAAGAAAGGCTGGGTTACCGCTTCGCTATTTGAAGATTGGTTTTCACATTATTTTGTACCTGAAGTGAAAAAATATTGTGAAGATAAATCATTTCCTTTTCGTGTGATTCTGCTTTTGGATAATGCACCTGCGCATTCATCCTCTCTTCCACATCACCACCCTAATGTTAAAATAATGTTTTTGCCACCAAATACAACTTCCATTTGCAACCAATGGACCAGGGTGCTATCGCGACATTTAAAGCGCTTTACCTTCGCCAGACATTTGAAATGTTAATTAAAGCAACTGATAACGAGGGAGGTCCAATTTTGGAAAGAATCATTTAATATTTTAGATGCAATAAAAATTACGACATATGCCTGGAACAGAATTACAGAGACTAACATGAAAGGTGTTTGGAAAAAACTCTGCCTTCAGTTTTTTTCTAATTTTGAAGGGTTTGAAGAACCAGCAGAATCTCTGCTGGTAGAGCAGACAGAACACAGAAGCGATCGTTACTCTTGCCAACAGATTGGGACTGGATGTCTCTGCAACTGATGTAAATGATCTTCTTGAAGCACACATGGGAGAACTCACGAATGAAGACCTCTTAGAAATGGAAGAGCAAGAGAAAACTAAAGAGGAAGAAGATATTGGAACTGAAACTCCTGTTCGTTCTTTCACTCTTAAAGGCCTTGATGAAGCATTTCAACACATCGAAAAGGCAATTGAAATTTTTGAGTCACAAGATTCTAACTTTGAGAGAACTGCCAAAGTTGCTAAAGATTTAAAAAATGCTTATGCCTGCTATCGGGAAATTTATAAAGAAAAGAAAAGGCTCTCTTGGAAGCAAAACACTATCACAGATTTTCTACAGAAAGCACAGATTTTCTACAGAAAGGTACTGCGACTAGTTCTGCTTCTAACCAACAAAAAATGAGTGCGGCGCAGCCTTTAACAAGTGCTGGACCATTGAGGGTGGACTGTGCGATGAAACATTCAACGAGTGCAGCATATTTAGACATTAAGGAGGATGATGATTAAACAAGTTTTAAATATGTATGTATTACTGTACCTACAACATATATTTCTTTGCTATGTTTTCATTTTGTATTATAAATAAATCATTGCTTATATGTATGTACATTAGTTATTGTTTTATTATCCTTTATTTAACATTATTAAGGTCTTCAATGGGAAAAATTAATTGTCAGGAACAGAAGACATGTTTATTACATTGCGTCTATGGGAAATGAGTTCTCACGTTACGAATTCCCACTTTACGAAAGAGGGATCGGAACGAATTAATTCGTAAAGGCGGGAACTACCTGTATATATATATATATATATATATATATATATATATATATATATATATATATATATATATATATATATATATATAATCACCCTTACTCTATTTCCTTCCTCTCCTCTTCTAAACGCCGGATTTTCCCAATGAAAAACTGCCCTTCTTTTTATTCTGCTCGTCGCCAATTTTGATGCGGGTCACTGGTCGTCTTTTTTATCTTCAACGGAGATGCCTAAAAGTCCATTGTCGTCCATTTCGTCGACTGAAAGCAACTGAGCAGTAGAGGATGGTTCATAATCGATTGCGCGATCTCGATTAAAAAGGGTGGGTCGATGCTTCTATCGAGGAAATGGAAAAAAATTAGATGCGGTAAAGGTTACGTCCGCCGTTCGTCGCATTTCTCCCGGTAAAGAAAAATAGAGGGAATTCGACGTGGACGGAAATATTCCGATACGAACTTCGATTCCTAAGCGAGCACTCGTTTTATTACCGAATAAAAGTAACATGAGGGAGTATCGCCGCGAAATAAAAAAAATCTGGACCCTAGTATACGTGATGAGATTTGGCCCGTCGTGTCCCTCGGGAAACCTGCACCGCTTGACGTTTGCTAGAATTTATTTTTCGCGCTAAGATTAGGATGACGATTCCTTGGTGTTGAAATATCATAAAAATAGAGAGGAAGGAAACTGAAGCAAAAGAAGGAGGGTAAATGAAGAATTACGTGAATTAGGGAGTTGCGGCTATAGCGTTTGCCTTCTACGAAGTGGTCCAGGGTTAAAATCCAGCCGAGGTCGGATTTTTCAACCTGGGATCGTCCCGTCTCCTACTTTTGTGTTAGAGGAGACCGCGCAAGTCAGCTCTCCGTCCTTTGGAAGGGACGTAAAGCAGTTGGCCACCTTGGTGCTCTTTGTTAAGAGTAGGCTAATGCCGGCTCCGGGTCTCCCTCCTCCCTTGAGAGTGTGTTCGATGTGGAAGGAGTAATGGCTATACTATTCCAAGTAGCTGATTTTCCAGAAAAAACAAACAAGCAAATTGCGTGAATTGAAAAATCGCCAAACTAAACTAGCAAAAGTGGTGAGGATTTTTGCGGTGCGTCCATAGCAAAAATATCACGAGTTAACAACTCACTGGTCATTGGTTTCACGTAGAAGAAAAAATTGAAATAATTCAAAGGAATCCATTGTGAGCACAGGTTTAATAGCGGCGTACCAGTGGTAACTTATTATCTTGGTAATATAGCTATATTGTAGACTTGAGACAATAATGAGAAAAGAATTGCTACGAGTAAAAATGTGCACACTAAATACACGCAATATTTAGTGCGGCGAGAAAAAACTTCGTGTCTTTCCGCCGCAATAATTAATCATTATGAATGGATTCGAAGTTTTTATTCTTCTCCAATAGAAAACGATTTTCAATAAATTAATCCTTAGATTATAGATCAAAATTTATACTTTAAATCCTATTACTAATTAAGTTAAAAAGACCAGCAATTGTCTCAAAGTGAAAAAGAAACAACATGGCTGTAATAATACATATAATATATTGTAAAGTTTGCGTTAATCATAATTATAAAAATACGTCTATCTCGTTTCATCATTCCTTTGTCTCTGTCGCTAAATTTTCGATTTTAATTTCTCTCATTTAAAATAATTGCTGCCTCAAATATCCAACCTCGTGGAGATAATACAAAACCCATCATACATGGCCCGATGAACAGGGTAAATAAGAGTGGCATTAAATTACATGCAGGCTTTCTCTCCATATCCTTTTCTTTTCCTCCCTCTCCTTCCACTTCGTCTATTTCCCTTCTCCCGGTGAATCCAATCCTGCACAACTTTCCCTTTCTCTCTCTCCTCCTCTATCTTTCACCCACCAAGCCCTCTCCTAATCCTTTCCTTCCTTCTCCGCGACTGTTTGCGCCTATTATATTTCCATTCTTGCCCTTCTTTCCTCTATCTCTCTTTCAACCTCCACCCATCCCATCCCCACCAATCATTAAATGTCAAGCTCCTTTTTCTACTTATTTCCCGTCTCTTAGACTTCACCTTCTCTACTCCCCACTCCCTCTCTCGCAATCTCTTCTTTCAATTGCTCCACCTCTTATCTTCTCGTTCCCTACTTCTCATCTTCCTTCTTCCATATCCATAAATCCGAGAGGTTTCTTTTCTTATCTCCTCCCTTTCATTCTTCTCTATCTATCTCATCCTCCCCCCAGTCCCTTCTTTTCCGCCATACCACTCCCTTCCCATCTTCTCCTCCCCTCGAGCGTTCCATTGAACTCCGTTTTTCCTCCTCCGCTTATGTATCCTTCCTCCCTTTCTCTCGCTCGCGTCCTACGCAGCCAAAATAATGAGTCCGAAGCAAATTTTTCTAAACTACTCTTCGAAACAAGCCGTAGTGAAAGGGATGTCTCGAAGAAAATGGTATTTCTACGTCTCGTAGGGACAAGAATGCTACGGTTACAGAAAGTTCCAGGTTTGGTAAGAGCCACGCGGTCGTCAGGGTATGTCCTAGCCATTACTGCTCTGTGATTCGGTTTAGGTTCGAGTTTGCTTAAGTCGGGGCTCCAGAAATCCACTCGCACATTCGCCACGGGCGAGTTAAAGAGGGACTGTGCCGAATAGATATTTAGTCTAACACACCAAGAAATGAATAATGGGCTAGTGGATCCTGTAAAGTGACGAGTAGGTTTTAGTTGTTTTTTTAACCATGGCGCAAATATATTCTGATACGCAGCGGGATTGCGGTAAATAGTGAAAATAATGAAAGAGTAGGTTGTTAAAATGGTTTAACGTACTGCAGACGAACAATTACAGATTATTACTGCTTTGTAGTAACGTGATCAGTGTATATTTACCGATGGTAAATTAAATATTTTAGATTCCTATACCAATGATGACGGCAGATTTGTAGCGGAAATACACATATGGTATTCTCAATCTTTTTTGCGTCTATCAGTGAGGCATGTTTTAGCCTACTTTCCAGAACGGAAATAGGCTTAAAGGTTCGTCGTTGTGTCTGTCTGTCCGTCCGTCCGTCCCTATTAACTTTTGAACCAATACACCGATTTTCATGACACTTGATAGAAATCTCATGCTACCAAGGCCGAGCTCCCAAGGATAGTTTTTGTTGCGAATATTGAAGTCCTGGGTTCGATTACAGGTACTATCCTTCCCATTTCATTTACATGGGAAATCTGAAATCCATCGTGAAGGGTAATTTTCTCTTGCTCATTAAAATATCTTAAGAGTTGTAATATCGGAGCGGGATTTGTACTATTCTGTGAGGAAAGGAATGGAAATTCCAATTTTTAGCGTAGAATTTTGCTTATCGATAGTATTTCTTAGAATATCGCGTAAATACTGGCATTTTTGTAGTTTTTATCACTCATTACGAGAGTGTTACCATAGTAACCACTATTGTTGGACTCGGATTCGGTATAGTCAAATACATACACGCGTTATTTTTGCCGCACAAATACGCGTGATCAATTTAATATTTCGTTCGAATGTATTTGTAATATTTTATAACACTAATTTTAAGCCTATTAAAGCCAATATAAGTTTTTAATAAATGATTAAATGGAAAGTAGGCATCATAAGTTTCGTTTGGATCATCTTGTTACGTCTATTAATGACTCGTATCTGTGCGTGAGCGAATGGGATTCTTTAGAGTTCCGATCGTCGACGAGGAGATATGTCGAAGGTTTTGTTTCCGGGACACGAAACCGACGGAGCCTTTGCCCCAATGTCAACGGAGGGCGTCGGAATGAGAGGAAGGGGAGAGACAGAAGAGAGGAGAGAGGAAAGAGGAAAAAATAACTTTCCAGAACTACTTAGGCGACAAGGGAGAAGCTCCGGAGGACGTAAACGGTAGATTCCCTTCAAAATATTTTCTTTCAATAAACACACACAAAGAATTCGGGCAATGACCACTTTATCGATTCGCTTCCTTCACCACGCCCCTCAAATCGTCCTCGGCGAGAGAAGAGAGGGCCCACGTCATAACTCACCGCTCCAGAATCTTTCATCGTCCTCCCTCTCTTCTTTTTCAGCTCTTTAGACGGTCCCGATTCTTTTTCCTCTCTCTTATTATCTCTCTCCACCTTTATTTCTCCCTCTTTCACTCTTCAATAGTCTCTATTAACATTCAACCTTGTTAGAAAGGTGGCTTAGGGTAAATGCCGTCGTATACAGTGTTCGCGGGTTCCAATACCAAGCAGGGCAAGGACTTTTGTGATTTCCGAGTTAGGCGCATTAATAGAGTCGATAGTCTAAATCTCCATTTCTGTCTCACCTTCTCTATTTCTATTACCATAATCTCTCTCTCTCTGTCTCTCTCTCTGCAGCTCGTTCTTCCTCTATACCTCATACTCTCAGATCTTCTTTCTTTCAATCTACTACATATCCTCACTATTTGCTTACAACGTATGCTACTATTGACTACTAGTGTATTGCCCGTCATATGACAGATAAATAATAATATTCCCCCCCTCCCTATCGCCGTCCCTCTCTCCCTCTGTCTCCCTCCCTTCCTCTCTCTTTTTATTATATGCATTTTGTTATCCTCTGTATCTTTATCATCATCATCATCATAGGTAGTCTGTCCGTAGACAGGTCCGTGATTATTCATGGTTAAACCTGGTTCTCCATATACTCCTATTTTCCGCTGTCCTCTTCATATCTTGATAACTCTCTTTCCCTTTCAAATCGTCTATCAGCTGATACCTTTTCCTACCTCTTTCCCTTTTCCCATCTAGTTTTCCTTCTAACACATCTTTAATCATACTCTCTCTCCTCATGTAATGTCCAACCCAGTTAGCCTTCCTCTTTCTGATAGTCTGTATAATCATTCGCTTCTCTCCTATTCTTCGTAGCACTTCATCGTTTTTCATCCTATCTGTCCATTTTATCTTCAGCATTCTCCTCCAAGTCCACATTTCAAAGCTTTCCAAGTATTTGATGTCATTTTTCCTTAGCGTCCATGTTTCTGCCCCATACAATGCTATACTCCATACGTAGCATTTTATCAACTTCTTGCGGATATCTTCCCTTATATTCCCTGTAAGTAGTTGTTTCTTTCTCCTGAAAGCCGCTTTTGCTTTTCCTATTCTAGTTTTGATCTCATCCGTACATTTTGCCTCTCGTGTTATGATACTTCCAAGGTATTTATATTCTGAAACTTGTTCTAATGGCTTTCCCCCAATAGTTATGTTCAGATTCTCTTCTTTACCCGATATTCGAATGACCTTGGATTTTTCTGTATTTATTTCCATACCGTATTTTCTACCTGTTATCACTAGTCTATTTATCATTTTTTGTAGTTCCTCTTCCTTTCTTGCTAGAAGTACTTGATCATCTGCGTATTTTACTGTTCTTATAATCCTTCCTCCAATTTTGAAATCCCCTGTGCCTTCTAAAGCTTCTTGCATTAGACTTTCTCCATATATATTGAATAGGGTTGGCGATAGGCAGCAGCCTTGTCTTACTCCTCTACCGATATTTATTCCGCAGGTGTCCACATTCTCAAACCTAACCTTTACAACTTGATTCTCATATAGATTCCTAATCAATCTCCTGTCTTTCCAGTCTACACCTATATCCTTTAATATCTTCATCAACTTTACCCAATTTACTCTATCAAAGGCCTTCTGCCAGTCTACGAAACATGCGCAGATATCTTGACTGTATTCTATTGCCCTTTCTGATATGATTCTAACTACTCCTATAGCATCTCTAGTTCCTCGTCCTTTTCTGAAACCGAATTGATCTTCCCCTATTATTTCTTCTGCCTTTTTCTCCAGCCTTTTATTAAGAATCCTCGTGATGATCTTCGATGTGTGTGACAGAAGGCTTATAGTTCTGTAATCTTTACACTGCATTGCCTTTGGCTTCTTCTTTAGAGGGATCATTGTTACTTCTAGGAAATCCTGAGGCCACTCTCCCGTGTCGTAAATCTTATTAATTAATTTCGTGATCGCTTTTAGTCCTTCTGATCCTATGACTTTAAGTATCTCAGCCGGTATTCCATCGCTGCCCGTGGCTTTCCCCTTCTTTAGTTCCACTATCGCCTTTTCTACTTCGCTCTCCATAATACTTGGTCCTAAGTTGTCTTCTTCAATGTTTTTCTCATTTTCCAGTTCTATTTTCCCCTCTCCTGCCTGTTTGCCGTATAATTCCTTAATGTATTCTTCCCATACCTGTGCTACATCCTTTGTTTCTGAGACTATCTTCCCATCCGTATTCATAATTCCTTTACCACAAATTCCATTAGACTTCTTATCTTCTAATTCCAGTGCCCTAGCGTACATCATATCGTACCGTCCTAACTTCTCCATTTGTTCTATTTCATCACATTTTCCTTTTATCCAGTTTTCTCTAGCTTTATCTGTTACCCTTC
The DNA here is from genome assembly GCA_028673005.1 of Tanypteryx hageni. NCBI lineage: Eukaryota > Metazoa > Arthropoda > Insecta > Odonata > Petaluridae > Tanypteryx > Tanypteryx hageni. The sequence goes on from CM054116.1 coordinate 101,169,113, forward strand.
TCAACTCATTGTTTATACGCCTATAGTTGGCTCTACCTTCTTCACTGTTAACATTTTTCCATTTTCGTCTCTCATCCATTTTCTCCAGCATTTCCTTCGTGATCCATGGTTTTCTGATTTTCTTCTCTTGTTTTCCAATCTCTTTATCCAAGGTATCCTTGATATCTTTATCATATATATATATATTTCGTGTATATGTATCTGTATTTCATGTATATACATGTTACTTGAATGTCTTTATTTGTATATTTGTTACGGTGTACAGCGATGCTGTATTTACGATGTTTCCTACTGTACTTACTGTTTTCTATATTTTGTTGTATTTCCCATGTATAATTTTATGTATAATTAGTGTATTTTTATCTATATTTTATGTCTATTTATCTATATTTCATGTGTATATTACCTGAATGTCTTTATATGTATAATTGTGACGGTATACATCGAGGCTGTATTTACGATGTTTCCTACTGTACTTACTGTTTTCTATATTTTGTTGTAGTTTTCCATTGTGATACATACACTATGTAGGATTTTTGCAGGTTTTTCACACCGCCCTTCTCTGTGAGTGTTTTCCTGCGTGGGTATTACTAGGAAGAAAAAATCTGTTTTTACCTTGGTTTTCCCCAGAAACTTAAACCTGTCTTCACTTATATCTTTTTGTTTTGCATATTTTATTGACTCTTCAATGTAATACATTAATTTTTAATATTCATGATATTGATGAAGGTTTAAATGTAAGAATGGACAATATGGTCCAAATTTCGCCCGAATAAAGACGATTATCTATCTATCTATCTTTTCTTCCCTCTCTCCCTCCCTCTCTCTTTCTCTCTTTTCTCCCACCTCCCCCCTCTCTCATTCTCTCCTGTCCCAATCCATAGCTCTCCCTCTTTTTCTCCGTCTTCCTCGTTATATCTTTCCTCCCGTCCTTTTCCAATTCTATACCTCCCTTACTCTCCATGTACCTTCCATTCTACATCCCTTCCTTTCTATCTCCCTCCCCACACCCCCTCTATCTTACTCTGGATCTATATAGTCGTTTATATAAGCAATAGAATCCAAACTAAATCCCAGTCCCATTACGATTACGTAATTTATCAAAAAATCCTACGATATTTAAGGCAATCGATTCACTCGTATATATTACACATATGAGGGTTGACACAACAATTGATTCTCGAAATTTAACAATGATGTGGTCGGCAAGGCAAAATCCCGTTTAAAAACCGACATTTTCCCAAAATATGTGATTTAAATGTTTAATATGAGAGATTTGAAGTGCTAGGCGAAACAGATGAATAGAATAAGAAACTTCATTAATCTTCTTAAAACCGTTTAAATTCAAAGATTGTACGTCAATTTTTTCTAATTTTTATTTCCAAAATAATGAAAGCCTGCAATTTAATAAGTCGATGTTTGTGTGTTATCTTACGGGAAACGGAAATCACCTCTCTGGAGTCAAACCCGGTTTTTTTTCGTATTTATTTTCGTCATTTAATTTTGATATCAACCTTCCACTTAATCGGAAAATTTGTTAAAACGCGTTTAAAAGAGCCATCGATGACGTCGGCGTTACACACAAACCACATCATCTAGGCTTTTATTATAATAACTAGTGGCCTGTTGCAGAAATTGCTGCAATTTGAGCAACAGAAAAATTGATTATTGTTTATTGTATGTTTTATTGAAGAAAGTTGCTAGTTTATTAAATGTTTTTACAGAAAGTTGCTAATTAGGTAAGCATAGGATTTACGACATATACGATTCGTAGGAACCTGTACAAAATGAGGAATTGAAAAGGTAACAGAAATGTGAAGTTGGGAAGAAATAGCAATCAACATAAAACCTCTTTGTACACAAAGTTCTTAGTGTAGACAGAGTCGTCGTTTCCTATTTTACCTTGGTGGCTTGTTTCGAGGATTTGCAATTTTACATCGGCGGCTGCCTTTGCCCGACTGAATGCCACGTACAGCTGCTAGTGGCTAAATACGCATTTCAAAAAGAAAATCTCAATCTTTTCAAATGTTTGCCCTTGTGCCTTGTTAGTTGTCATCGTGAAGGACAACCTGATAGGAAATTGAGTCCGAATCAGGCGGAAGGGCATAATGGCATCCGTTGAAATCAATTTGATTCTGGGCAGGAATATTGTCTGACCTTTACCCGGACCGGTGATTAGTTCCAACATAAGCGCTCAGTCCATCATTCCCCGCATAATCATTCAGACACCATTCACCAACCCTGAACCTAATTTCATATTGCGGATAAGCATAACAACCGAGCCTAACTAAGTTTCAGTTTATGAGGGGGCAATCCGGACGGCGTAATGGAGTTCAAATATTCCAACAGAATGATCAGTCTGAAAAATGAAGAGAACAACACGTAACTTATAAATTGTATTTTAGAAGGGCAGGTTTAAACTACGACTTGGAGTTAGTTAATGGTATTTAAACTATGCGAGGAAAGGTTGAACGTACTCATCCTGGTCGTTGTCTGTTTGTATGAGATCCATGCTGCAATATTCCCTATGCTCTTCTTGGAGCAAATCCAGAACTTCTGCATTCAATCTTCGCAGTCTTCATTGAGGGGACAGACAATCGCGCGAGTTGAGTATTCGCCAGCTCAATTACCCATTTCGATGGAATCACCGAATGCATGGTGAACAACAGAACTGGTAGAAATGTACTCGTTAGGAATTTTGAGAATGTCCTCGCCGATTTCACTTTGGAGTTCACCGTTACCCAAACCCAAATGACCGCACCGTTCCCCTGGCACGCATATTTTTTGTCAAGTGTAAAATTCGTATGGTGCTCCACAGTCGACTCCTTTGTATCGAAGGCTCAATGATTTGAACTCTTCCAGCATGAGGTGCTACCGGCAAAACCTGTCTGAAGTCACCACTGAAAGCAATCACCTCTCCACCCATTGGCCGGATTTGACATAAAAAGATTTTTTTATGACACCTTGCTCGACTTTCTAGCTTGAAGTTGAGGGTTCAAAAATTCTAAATTTTAGAGAGTTTTGGCGCTTTTTCCGTTGAACTTTGAGAAATCGCTTTATTTTCCGCCGTTAGGAGTATATAAGCTTTCAGAAGTCACTTTTTCCAATTCTCTAGCTCAAGCACAACTCCCGAAATTTCGAAGCAACGGAGGGCGCTATTTTCTTCCTACCAAATTCGAAAATTCTAAATTATAGAGAGTTATAGAGCTTATTAAGTTGAACTTTGAAGAATTGATTTATTTTTCCCACTGTTATGGCTATAAAAGCTTTCAAAAGACACTTTTTTCAGCTCTCTAGCTGTACCATAGCTCCCGGAATTTTGAACCAACGGAAGGTGCTATTTTCTTCCTATCAAATTCGAAAATTCTAAACTTTCGAGAGCTATTGGGCTTTTTTCGTTAAACTTTGAAGAATTGCTTTATTTTTTCCACCGTAATGACTATATAAGCTTTCAGAAGACACTTTTCCCAAATGTGAAGCTCAACCACAGCTCCCGGAATTTTGAAGCAACGGAAGGTCCTTTTTCACGAAATTTCTAAAAATTCTGAACTTTCGAGAGCTTTAGGGCATTTTTTGTTGAACTTTGAAGAATTACGATACTTTTCCCGCCGTTACGACTATATAAGCTTTTAGAAGCCACTTTCCGCAACTCTCTAGCTTAATCACAGCTCCAGGAATTTTGACGCAAAGGAGGGTGTTTTTTTCTTCTTACCAAATTATATATATAGACAAGATGAAAAAGTATAATCCATAAATGGAATACACAGAGATTTAAAAGGCGTTCTTAATGGGAAATACGTATGAAACGGTATCGAAAGATTAGTCGATTCTCGAATTTTTATCCCCGAAACTATAGTCTCGGGGACTATCTAATAGTAAATGTTGTTCTCTATCCAAATAAATTTTTGATTCTATACCTCACGGATTATATCAGCAAATGGGAGAGAAATATATGGATTTGTAATTTTTGTTTGCTGAGAGAACCGTCTTAGCGATCGATGTAAACAAAATATGCGATGTTTTGCTCGGGATTTTCTCAAATGTTTATCTCCAAAACTAGAAGTCGTAATTATGTGGCCTCGTGAACTTTCTTGTAGTAAATGTTGTTCTCTATCCGAATAAGTTATTGAATCTATACCTTACATATTATATAAGAGCTAGGGAGATAAAAGTTTGATATTTCATTGTTGCTTGACGGATGCCATTTAACGGGATACGAGTATAAGTTTATTAAAGTAATTATGTAAATAGGAAGTTCTAATTGACGGATTCAATTGAAAATCACATTTGGGAGATAAATTCTAATAAAGATTACTCACACATAATTAAATTAAAATCCGTCCAGCGGTTTAGGAGATGAAAGTTACGATGGACGGACGGACCAAACGTGCTCATAAGACGTTCCGCTATTACAGCTTTGCTGGTAAATAACGCTTAACTAGCGCAATTTCCCGTCAAATATGACGGGTATGTGCAGATTATATATTGAAATTAAGTCACTTCCCATTCTTCCTCCCTTTCTCTCTGTCATCCCCTATTCTCTTCCCTCCCCCTCCCCTATTCTCTGACGTCTTTAGTGAATCTCAGCAGGTTTCGCAGGTTTTTCACACCCCCCCTTCTTGTGTGTTTTCCTGCAGTGGGTTTTTTTACATGGATTCCATTATTCAGCAGTCCATATTTTCCCCACAAAATCATATCTTTTCCTTTCAAATACCTGTATTTTTATTGTTATCTGTATTTACATTATTAATGTTTTATGTATTACTATATGTTTCGTGACAAGAGGTTAGGTGGAAGATGGGTCTTCCTAGTCTCAATCTCGCCCCAAATAAAGACCAAATCAATCAATTAATCAATCTCATCCTCGTATATTTCCTCTCTCGTCCTTTCCATTCTCCATCCATCTCTTCCTTTTATTCTTCGCCCTCACTTCTTCCCATTCTATCTCTTCCTTCCTCCAATTTTCCTCCCTTCCCACTTTCTCCTGATTCTGCCTTCAAAAATGTAGCTCTCTGAGTGATATACGTAGATAAAAATCTTACATAAAAATTTGATGTGGCCACCCCATGACTTTTATTCCCATACGTTTTTACATTTACCAAATATTAAAGCAAATATTTCAAAATAACGGATAAGTGACAAGAGTAAACATTCACTTCCGGTCGACTGATTTTTACCAAAAACTAATCAGATCTTCTAACTTTTATAAAAATGTTAAATATAAAATTCTGCGTTGACTTGATTAATATTTTTTGAGTTAGAGCACCCACAAAAATCTATCACATACAGACAGACAGGCAGACACACAGACATCATCGAGAAAATAGTCAAAACGTGTTCAGGGGACGTGTATTTCCGTTAAAATCTCGAAGTCGATTTTTTTCATGAATGCAATACTTTCCCCTATACTACGTATAAGAAGAAAGTAAAAAGAATATTAATTTCTTGAACATTACGCTAGACAACTTAGGCTTGCCAAAATTATTTTTACTCTCTAGAACATACTACAATGTGAATTACATTTTTAAAATTTTCAGTCTACATAAAATATTGTTTCATTAAATTTAAATTTATAAATTTTATTCGGAGAAAATTCAACATGTTTCCCTTCAAAATAGCGCCAAAAAACGGACATTTATTTCTTAAATTCCCATGTCAACCGTAAATAAAAAAATTCTGATTGGCTCATTATATAAATTACTGCCATATTTCAATTTTCCATCTACATGCTTGATCGAGTTATTCGTGTTTTTATAACCAATTGACTGAAAAATTAGCCTTTTATTATTATTTTTGTGATTCTTTTATAGTTTCTCAAACCGTCCTCGAGTCCTCCAACCTTTTACCTAATTTCCGTAACCTATCGCCCAATGTTTCACTCCATAAATTTTTCACATGCTCGGTTTGTTTATTAAATCTTCAATACACCTTCCTCAGATTTTCATACCGTTTCTATTTCATTCACATTGAATTTAGCTCATTATTACGATTTTTAATCTTTTTGAATGGTATTTCAGCTTTTTAGGTATTCCTTCTCGTTAATAACGCAACGAATGTATTGATTTCTATGAAAATCATTTCTCTCTCCTTCCGTTTTTCTTTTCTTCTCGTATTAAAAGCCTTCGTACCACGCTTAAACCCATAAGGATTGGAATAACAATAGGATTCCGAGGTTTAACAATGCAGTTAGCAGGCATGGCAATATCCCGATAAAATGGCAAGAGTTCCCCAAAATATGTGAATACGAGGAATTTCTAACTGTAGGCGAAAAAAAGATGACCAGAATAAGAAACTTTATAATTTTTACTTTCTCCATATACGTAGTATAGGGGAAAGTACTGTTTTTATGAAAAAATGGACTTTGAGATTTCAACGGAGGTCCCCTGAACAGGTTTTGTCCATTTTCTCGATGATGTCTGTGTGTGTATATGATAGCTTTTTTGCTGGTGCTTTAACTCAAAAACTATTAATCATATCAGCGAAATTTTATGTACACCATATATATAAACGTCAGAAGAACTGATTAGGTTTTGGTAAAGATCGGTAAACCAGAAGTGGGTGTTTACTCTTGTCACTGATCCGTTATTTTGAGATATTTGCTTGAATATTTGATACATATAAAAATATAATGGAATAAAAGTTGTAGAAATTTAATTTTCTACAACCTTTGAAACATTTTTCCATATAATGCATTGTTTAAGAGACATCTTATATTTTTAGCTGCCACCACCACGCCACCTACCGGCGACTATTGCTAACAATTGACGCTTAGTTACGTCTTAGTAACGCTCCTTTTTCTTTTCTTAATTGTTGGAGCTTTGTGGCTATATCCAATATTGGAAGGCTATAGTAAAGTTTATTTCTGTTCTTTATCAAGGAAATTTTTTTAGCAATTTCTTAAAATATTTATTATTATGTAACCTATTTGGAATTTTTATAAAAATTCCAGGTATGGAGAAAGTCATGTGGTGGCCACATCAGATTTGTATAAGGGGGGATGTTATCTTTTTATGATATACATACATATATATATATATATATATATTCCCATACCTTTTTATTATACTCTGTATTTTTATTATGTATATATTTCATGCATATTTTACGTAAAATTAATGTATATTGGTCTATATTTCATGTGTATATTACTTAATTGTCTTTATATGTATATGTATGACCGGTATACAGCGATGCTGTATTTAAGATCTTTCTTACTGTAATTATTATTTTCTATATTTTGTTGTAGTTTTCCATTGTGATATATACACTATTTATGATTTTCGCGGGTTTTTTATACTCCTCTCCCCTCCTTCTCACAGGTTGTTTTCCTGCGTGAGTTTTACTAGGAAGAACAAGCATGTTTCACCTTGGTTTTCTCCACAAACTTAAATGTCTTCACTTATATCTTTTTATGTTTTGCATATTTTATATTCTGTTTATTGTAATACATTTATTTTTAATATTCATGATATTGGCGAAGGGTTGAATGTAAGAATGGACTTTATAGTCCAAATTTCGTCTGAATAAGGACGATGATCTATCTATCTATCTATTTCTCTTTTTTCCCTTGGTTCGTCTTCACCTATTCCTGTCTCCAATGCCCCATGCCCCACCTATCCCAGAATTCCCATTTTCTTTTATGATCTTCAAAAAACACCCTCATCCTTTCCTTTTCTTTAACTCTTTCTCGCTCTCTATCCTCCGCTCCCCTTCGCCCTGTTCCCTCAGCGAGCTCAAAACACATTAAACTCCCCTCCAGCCATTCCTGCCCCTTTCTGTTATTCTCGTCCTCTTCTCTTTATGCTGTTTTATCTTCTCTTTTCTCTCCCTCTACCTTTATTTTCTCTCATCTTTCCATTTCACCTCACATTTCCTCTCCCGTCGACCGTTACCTTCGCCAAATGAAATACAATGAGTTCTCAACGGAAAAACCCAGAATCTTGACTGGAACAGTTTTAACGTTCGTTTCCGAACCTTAATCGTAATCAATATCATGCAAATTATTTTTTTCGCATTGTTGGTTTCGCAGCCGTCTTAAGCAGTGGCTTGTAATATGAACGCATGTGTGCTTGTGTTGGAGTTTCTTTCTGTACTTGGAGGGGAAGAGAGAGAGAGAGGGGAAGAGAGAGAGAGAGAAAGAGTTGTGAGGGAATAATACATGTCGTGTACCAATATTTTTCCTTCCAACACGTAATTCTACGAATAATCGTCCACCGGGTGTTTTTAATTACTTTTCTTCGAATTTGTTCAGGCTATTACATTCCGAAAATTCTTTAGAGCGAGACAAATAGGAAGGAAGAGAGAATTTGGCCAACATACGATTGAAGGACGAAAAGATTTCGCATTTTTTTAGAGAGGAAATGCCGAAGGTGTGTGGCAAGTTTACGGATTGCGAATAACAGCGACACCGAGGTAGAATTTCTCTGCTGTCCACTTTTCTGGTTATCGATGCGTGGAATGATAATGATCGTCTTGGACTCTGAGATAAAGACTATCGAATTCGTGTTTTACATATAAATTTTGAAATTTTTTGGTTCTGCGTCTATTACCAGATAACCTCGGCATTACTTGGTCATATACGTAGATCGTATTCGAAGGATGTAAATGCCGACAATTGTTTTTGAAATCTACCTATCAATGTATTTTTGAATTAAGGCAATTATTTCTCATGTTTATTTAATGACTATGTCATATCTTTGTCTGGAGTCGGCACGTTCAATTAAATCACTAATATTCGTTTAATAAAATCTTCTATAATTAGAAAAAGAAATAGGATAATTTTGACTAGTTTTAAAAATACTAAAATTTTATAATTGCGAATAACAGCATGCTCTAAATCTTTCATTTTTCAACTTACCATTTTCTATAACCCTGATCGAATGAGCCATTTTCACATCCATTAAAATGCACAACTTTTAAGAGCAAATAAAAAAGTCTTCTTCAAATTTTGCCTTTTCTTTATGAGCGTAGAGAACGAAACATCATATTTAAAGTTAGGCTATTTCAAAATGTTTGATAACTTTATATTTGTAAACGATCGAGAGATTTTTACTCACAAATGCTCACAGAGGATAAAAAATATTTAACTTTCCAATGTGCTGAATGAAATCTGCAGGTAATTCCCCGAGATTTCGTAGGAAAATTACTTCTATGACAAATTATGAAATCTCCTTTCGACAAAACTTGTATCCAAACCCATTTGAGAATAAGAAATTTTGCATTTTCTCATACTTGTTTTTCCTGCTAACTTTAATTAAATTGTGATTTGTAATCCCATGATTGCTGTCGGTTTTAATAAGCCATAGATTATAGTAATAAATAATATGAAGAATTTTTTCCCGAATAATGAGCTTTAATACGGCGTACTAGAGGCACCAAAAATAATTTACGATCAAATAAATATGAACGGCGCAATTTAACCACGCACCGTCAAAAAATAATCTTTTAAAATTGATTCTAAAGAAATATTAAACCATTAACAATATTTCACTAAATTTCTCTATATTTTATTATAAATAAAATATTGGTCCTAAGTCACAATTTTATCATCTCGGAAGATTATTTATAAAATTCAGTAAGAAAGTTTTGCTGATTTCCAAAAAAATCCTATAACACTGTTATTCAATAGCCGAAATCACTAGGTATCGTTTATTATAATTATTCATAAAGAATCATGGGAACAACATTTTATGGGCAAGGATATTACGTCACTGGAAGCAACACGGGAAAAGCCTCTCCATTGTGCTGTGCCGCGTTAATACGGCACTTTCCGACAATGAGTTTTGGTGACAAATACATATGTAAACCCCTTCAATATCTCACAGAGGGTGACAAACATTTCCCTTGCAAAACCGCGCATTCGAGACAAGTATAATCAAGCCGCGCCTCTCTCTTCTCCTCCACTCGCAAACAAGCTTCAATTCTCCTCCACCATCCTGTTTCCTAGACACACCGTCGCCCTCTCAATCTCGCCAGTTCCCTCTCTCTCTCTCTCACTCTCCTCGGCCGCTCGACTCTACTAGTTGCCCCACTTCTTCTTTGGCGACCTACTTCCCTCTCCCCTCTTTTCCATCTCCTCCTTCACCTCCCCTCCTTCCCCTCCCCACATTCCACCTCAAATCCTTCCCCTCCCCTCATTCACCTCCTTCCCCTCCCCTTCTTTCCTTCCCCTTCTTCCACCTCCCCTCCTTTACCCTCTCCCTACGGCCACTCTCCCATCCCATTTTACTCCTCCTCTTCTCCTGCCCCCCCATCCCATCCTTTCCTCGAAGTACTTCGTCACCGCTTTGCTTGTTAGTCGCGCCAATCCTTCCTCTAGTCTGGTCTCATTTGAACTAAATCCAAGTTTTCCGAGAATATTCGCACTTAAAAACGTGTTTGCAGAGTTCAGCAGTTTCTCTCTCTCTCTCTGCGCCTTCCGAAATTTGGTGTTAATCCTTGGTGGCTTCTTCTTCCTCTGATTCATCCTACGACGTTAACTTGGATTTTTATTTTCGAATGAATCGAAAAAGAAACTAAATAAAGCAAAAACGGCGAACCCGTTTCTAAGATTAATAACCATTCCTCGTGGAATAGACAAAAAACATCCTTCGGGTTCCAAAAAGTGATCCGAACATTTTCTATAGGGGTGAAAAATTATTAACAATATATCGGTTTTATTATTTTTAGGCTACAACACTGTGGGTGCTACAACTTTTCACCTTTCGCGACTAATTATGTCTATAAAATTCGATTCTAAATGGAATATTACGGGAGTGGCAGTTAAGAACCTGTGACAAGTATCAAGAACGTAATATTACGTCGGCGGTCGCAAAAGTGCCACGTAAGCTGAACGTAATCTTCCGTCAGATATTGATAAGGGTTTAAGTGTGGGATAGGTAACCGTTACAGCCGTGACTTCAGATTCAATTTCCGGGTATATCCGTAAATGTATTTTTGATATCCAAATCACTCTTGCAACCATAAAATGATCGAGTAAACCACGCTAGAGCCGATAGCTCATTCTAATTAAGATTTTTTTTAAATCCATCGTTTTGTTTTGAAATTTTCCAAGTTTTTACTTCTGAATTTGCTTACCCAGAAGAAGGCATCCAGGAAAATCTTTTCAAGCTTACCTCCAAAAAAAAAAACAAAATTTAGGGCCAAAAAACACACACATCATCTCATAACTTAACCTTATTCTAAAAAGTATTAAGATAAGCGGAAAACGTGGCAAATTCTTTGCTATAAATCAGGACGGGCAGAAAACGGTAATCAGATGCATCTTTTACCTCCTCGCCGGGAAGAACTTGTTTGTCAGAGATATTGCGGAGAATATACCGAACTCCAATCTCCCCGTTTCCAATCCTCTCGCTTCCTTCTGCTTCCTACCCTCCCCAACCTCTTCCCCCCACCCTCCCCAACCTCTTTCCCCCACCCTCCCCAACCTCTTTCCCCCACCCTCCACCAAACTCTCCGCCACCTTCTTCCATTTTCCCACTACTCTGTCCGTCTCATTTCCCTCCCCTTTATCTTCCCCTTTCCTTTTAAAGCCTTATCCTTTTGCTCGCGCACGTTAAAAAAAAATCCTCCACTCAGCGTGCTCCTTCCGCCGAACGCTCTCCTTTCCCATTCCAAACCCATTCCTTCACCCACTCAATCCTCCTTCCCGCGTATTCCTTCCCCAATCTCCGTGCATCACGACTACTCCCTTCTAGCCATCCCCCTATCTCCCGCCGCCATTCCGCACTTGTCATCCTTGGGAGTAATATTTTTTTTCGCATGGAAGGAACGGTTATAACTAGAGCAGAATGTATTATTCAGGTGACAGGTGAGACGCCCGAGGTGGATGGAGGAAGGCGAAGAGAGAGAAAGAACGGTAGAACGAATTGCATCGGTACCAGAGAGGAGATAGGGTTGGATGAATGATAGGAGGAAGAACAAGAAGTCCAAATCAGGACTAATGCACGCAGGTTTCCCAAAGAGTTGCCGTCCCGAATTGATTACTTATATTGACAGGAAAAGTTTCTGTATGTGTTAGTCATTCCAAGGAATTCTCATAGCATAAATACCATTTATAGTTTATCGTTCATAGTTTATAAATGATAGAGAAAAATTGGAAAACAAATTAATAGAGGTTAATTAATCAGGTTTAAAATAACACTAAAAGCAATGTCAAAATCTCTTTCTGGCATTATATTTTGGGTGTATTTTTTTAAATAAACGAATTTAATAAATGTTACTGTTTATACGCTAATATGTATGAACCAACTGTCCATTGCTGATGAGTAGTCGAGCGGAAAAGAAAATAACCCATTTGTTCACTCATCTATTCTCAAACCGAGTTCGGTAATAATCGTCTCCATGGCAACAATCCGAGAAAATGCTATTTAAAACGCAAAACCGCTATGTTTTAGTAGAAATTCAAGAAAATACTATCAATTATCACAATTCGGTGATAAGAATCAAAATCTACACTCTTTTCCCCTTAGAACAGTACAAACCTTGCTCAGATATCCCAATTTTAAGATATTTTAAAGTATTAAGGAAACATCCCTGCACGATGGATTCGAGGCTTCCTATGTAAAACAAATAGGAAAAAAACATTACTGGAATAAAATCCAGAATATCAATTTTCGCGAAATAAAATATAGTCCAGAGGTAGGCCCTGGAAGCACGAGCCTCATACCAAGTTTCATGAAAATCGGTCCATTGATGCAAAAGTTGTCAGTAGAAAACACACCCATAGACAGGATCATTTCACAACCAGCTTAAGAAGGAAGTACATATTTAAGAAAAAAGACGAATAGAAAGAGCAAGGTGGAGAGAGAGAGAGAGAGGAAGGGAGAGAGCGATAAGACGAGGGGGGAAGTTAGGAGGGATGATGAAATAATATTGCTGGTTTACGAAGAAGATTATGCCCCCTACGACCCCTTAGAAACCCCCTCGATCCTCACTCTTTCTGACTACGTCGGGAATGTTGATGATTCGGTCACTTCGCGGTCGCCCTTGTGTATGTTTAATCGAATGATGAATTCTCTGAGGCCTTCGTGGTCAGCTATACCAGTTTCGCTCCGGAGGTATGTGTGTGGGTGTTCATGTTGGTGGCTCGGGATTTGCCTTATTCATTTTCGAGAGCGGCGAGCGCGTGGAAAATGGTGGCTGCGGCGAAAGAGGGAATTAATTTGGAGCAACAGTTAAAAGCGTGAGCGTGCGGAATCCGCCTCTTCTACTTCTCTTTGTTTTTCGGGATAATAGCGGATGAGATTTTAACTTTTCACCGATGCGGGGGGAAGAGGTTAAGGAATTCAAGTCGAGTTCCACTCGGCCTCTATCGCGAGCGGTGAAATTTGAGGGAGGATTACTTGTGAATGGATAATTAACCCGAATGTAACCTACTCCTTTTAACAGCGCGGAGTTGAGAGAGAGAATTTCACAAGTGATATGAAAAATTTTAAATTATGAATATTTATCATAAGGGGTTATTTCATTACGAGTCTTTTTAGAATTCCAGACATTACTATCAAGTTAGTAAAAATAAAAATCAATTAAAAAAAGAGCGTAAATGTAACTAATCGAGAGAGCAGTTAACATTTTGGAATTGCATTTTTTAGAAAATTGAAGTCGCAAAGGATGTCGGGTAACTTTGCACAAAGTTCCAGTAAATAAAATAATTGCGCGGTTATGGCTTCGACTCTTGGAAAGGTCACCAGGCGCACAGTCATAAGTCAGCGAACAATACATACATATACCTACATATAAAGAGGAAGGATGGAGGAAAAGGGAGAAGGGACAGGTGAATAACGATTCGGAAGAGGTTTGAGTAGGGTGGCAGGATTCTGAGGATGAAAAACCGGGACATAACCGGGACGATGTGTGTTTTGTAGTCTTTTTAACGTTTAAATGCTGTTTTAAAAAAGGTTGCTTAGTTTGGTTACGGTATTGCTCAAAAGGAAGCGAATAATTTCACAAACTCAAACAATACGTACACAGAATTAATACAGTCGAGTAGGAAATTAATGGTTATAAATATTTTAGGGTCACATTAAATATAAAATACCAAGTTACTGGAGTCACAAACTGAATTCAAATAAATAAGTGCGAATTAAAAAAAAATATATGGTATCCTGGAAGACTTTTTTGTTTCTCGTTATGGAATTTTGGACTTAGTCACCTGACGTCTTTTGGGAAATGAATTTTCTTGAGTTAAAATTTTATATTTATGAATTAAATAATGTCACGTCATGAGGAACGCTCTCTCTTGATTGTCCCAAACTTAATAAGGCATTTTCAACTCAAAAATAATAACTAAAACCTAGCGAATAACTTATGGTTCTGAATCTGACACATTTTGATAAATTAAGATAGTAAATAGCAAACCAAACTAAAATATTTGTAGAAATACTATAGCACTATTCTCGAGACCGAAACTTTTAGCAAGGAAAAAATATCATCCACCACCAGCTAACATTGTGAGACTCTGAAAAGTCACTTTTAAAGAACGTTTGAATATTCATACATAATACTAACATGGATAAGCGAGGTCGGCTTAAAGGCTAGTATCAATGATGTAGGCAACTTCTGTGGACATAAAACCATAGAGTAAACCATATGCGCATTTCAACAGCAAAAGTATTCGTCTGGACAAATGACTAATGACGGCTACTTCTACTTCCTCGTTAAAATGCGCATACATTTTATTAAAACGTTTCATAGTTTTAGGACTCGTCTATATCATTTGAGGAATAATGTCAAACGAGTGCGCCATTACTCGTTCCACGTAATTTTTCAAAGGATTTTGGTTTTTCAGGCAAATTTGTTAGTCAATACAATAATTTTTTGATAGGTTAATACATACTTCATCCAACTTATGATCCAAATATAAACAAGGATTTTAAATTCTACTATTCCAAAACATATAAAGATAAATATATTCAAATGGAATATGAATTATTCCAAAATTATAGCTAACACACAAAAAATTGAATAGATAAGTCAAAACTGATACACATTCAATGATAAAACAATTCACAATTAGTTTTTAAGTAGTGCCTTATCGGATGCATTGAAAAAGTTATTCTTAGCTTTGTATCTATTAATCCAAACCACTGAAACGATGTACTTCTGAAATTTAAAAATACTAATGAAAATTAATTAAGTCGAAGGACTGCACTTCAGCAATAATGAGTGAATAAGTAGTAATTTCTCATTGTTTAAAGGTCTGAAAATTTTCCGCTTTCAAATTCTCATAATTTTGTAGTTGTTCCAAGTATAACAAAAGTATTTCAACGGGAAATGTTTCATTATTTTGGCTTTAAGAAAGGCAGAGTAATTTTTACCTGTTAGCCTACTTGAATATGCAATTTAATTATCTCTCGTACGGAAAAACACGGATATTTATGAGAAAAGAATAATAACATTTCAGTGAAAATCTAAAACAATTGGTACAAGAACCATCTTCAGAGGTGGATTACCGCGCAGGCGCATGAGGCGCTTACCTGGGAGCCTCGACACTCATGGGGGTTTCCAAACAGTCAAAACTCGATTTTTTTTCAATATTTTATTTAGCAAAATATTTTAAAATTTTTGTAATCTACTACTTACGTACGTACGTAAATATTGTTCCTATTGTATTTATTAATAGTTAATACCAAATGTAATGTGATTTTTGTTAAATACAGTAAGAATAACATTTTTTATAATTAATTTTTTTGTTTATTTTTCTATATATGCAAGTTTATATAATAAATATTAAAATTTCTATTTATGCTTATCTATAATTCAATTTATTTAACCCGCTGCATATATTCTTTCCATTCGCAAGTTGTAAATAATTTTGTAGATTGCGTACCCCCCCTCACGGACAGTTGGGAGCCTCCTGAACCTTTTGCGCCTGGGGTCTTCAGATACTTTAATCCGCCATTCACCATCTTCCAAACAAAGTAGTTTCTTGCGACTTATGGGTTTTATTATTGCTTAATAAACGTTCGAACGAAATTGACAAACTATTAAACCTAATAACCATAAAATGTTTGAAAATACCAGGTGATAGTTGATTCGAAAATCACAGCTGATGATGGCTGCTTTGTAACCGAAATTCGTGAGCTCGACAATTCTTCCCTGAATATCCAAGAGAAATAAACTTAGTTTAATAAAAATATGCATGAAGATTGTTTTATCTGCCTTATACTCCCCATGCAATAGAAAGGATTGTATTATTATATTTAATTTGAACAAAAAGGTAACTGGTTCCCAATGACTGCATTGCGTAACCACCGAGGGAATATATAAAATTTAAAACAAAATTACTTATTGTGTCAAAGTAATGGGATAAAGACGTCAAAAATAATTGAGCTCATTTGAAAAATGAATTGCTCGGCACTGCGTAATTTTCACAGAATGGATCCCTCAATTTATACAATATATCTATTTTCCGAATACATTGTAATCAACTACGTTTGAATTTGACTTGATTCCATCCGGTACATTGTTTACACACGAATAGTTATGATGTAAATTATTTGCCAAGGAACAATTGTAATAAAGAAAAGATCTGCAATTTTTGCAAATAACCAGCGAAGTACGTTAATGTAAATACCCTTGTTAACAAAACTTGCTTACGAGCCTCTACAAATCTCTCTATACATTTATTAGAAGCCCTCAAACTCTTATAATCCAAACTGTTCCGTCTTCCTGCAAGATCCGACCATATTAATTTATTAATGATTCAGTTTGCATGGATAAACAATGTGAAACGACCTAGTTATTTCGTGATAGCATGATAAAAAGAAACCGTGGTATAAAAAGACTGGTTACGGGATAATTCCAAATAGTGCAGCATTACGTCTTATGAAAGTATTGTCTACTATAAATGTTGGTAATGTTTTAAGGGGCTCAAATTTTCCAAAACATGCTTTATTGGAATTTAAGTCCTTAAAATAGAATGTTGCATTTACATTAAAATTATACCATAATCACACTAAATAATATTAAATGTAATACTGTATAATGATCATAATATTTAATATATATACAGGTTTAAATATCTTAAAAGTTCATGAGCAAAAATGGAAATCATCTCTGATTGTGAGTTCCACTACGCAATCCACAATCTCCTCTCCTTCGCCATTTTAAGATATTTTCATTCTCTACGTTAACACACATTCTCCTAAACATGCCGGCTGCTGAATAACACTTAAAACTGGCATCACGGTTTTTGTACGAAATATCTCGCGGATGGGGTGCGAGACGAGAAGACCTGTAACTTACAATAAAATCCTAATATGCACAGTTAGTTTGACACGCGACGCAAACACGCGTCATTTGAGGCTTGGAACTGCGTGGGATGACTGACATTCGTGTACGTTGCACGTTAAAAGTGTTGAATTTGATTTATCGAGTTTCACCTTATGGGGGTCAACCAGAACGTCACCTAAGCTTCGGCAAGGGCATGTCCACAGCGTCTCGACGCCTTTGAGTTTTCCGAAATTGAACTATAATTGAGGATTTACTGTACTTAATCGAGAAATTTCATGTTTTTCGAGAGAAAATATTTTTCCAAGAATCTTTCACGGTCAAAAATAAAAAAGTGCACTCTCTGTATGAGTAGGCATGCGGTCGTGGAATCTTTTAGAAGCCGGCTTATATTCGAGTCTGACGCCGAAGAGGATGTCTTATTTTTGCGGCAGCGCAGCGTGCCGAAAACAGAAATTGTTGAAGGGTCTAAACATCCGTTTGCTAGCCTTTTACGTTTCCTATCCATTTCACCGAAAAAAGGGATCCATTTTATGGGGTTTCGAGCTTCGCGTATTTAATGCGACTTTTTAAAATGGATGTATTCGCGGAATATGTTTTCGTGGTTATTCAACAAAATACGTTTCCTTTATTTCGTTCGAAGAATTCTCCGAATAAAGAAGGTTTTCTTACATTTGCCTGTTCCTTAGAATGTCTCCGGATCGTTCCGATTCATCTTAAAGGCGTTTACTTATTCGGTCGTTGAGACTTCGCTTCGTGTTTATTTGCTCTGGAGCCTAGCAACCATCAGACAGCTCTTTTCATGGAGTTCTAAAAGTTTCAATACTACGTCTCGGATTGGCAAGCAGATCCTTTTTCTGTAGAGGGAAAACCCGAAAACAACCAAAAGTGAATGATAGAATTGTCATCTCTTTTTTGCTAACCTATCCTCTCCCGTGGAAGAATTCTAAGTTTACGAACGCGACAAAGACATTTTGTTTTTCGAGAGAATACATAAATTTTTTGAGTAAATTTTAGCCAAGAGTTTTCTTTACAAAATAAAAAGTACGAAATGTAAAGCGACGTTTTTCCGTCGCAAAAACGAACAAAAAAGGCTCCGAATTTATTACCGCATTTAAAACTCACAAAACAAAAACGCTTATTCTAGCATAAGTCTCGAGTGAAATGTTAAATATAACGAAGCGATATTTTCGAAAAAAATAAATAACGTCAACCGCAACTTCCGACACCAAAAGCTTTCATTTTTTTTGGCTCGTTTACATTTAACTTTAATTGCTATCCTCCGAAACAAAACACCCACCGAGGTAAATTTTCACGGCCTTTCCAGAGCATCATGAAGGTAATTTACCGAGTAAATCTCAATTTATTTTCCCCCAACGCCGTAGCTTTTTTATGTACTACAAATTAGTAATTTTTGGGGAGAAAGAATGTATATTTTTGCACTAGGGTAAAAAAAAGAAAAACGCCGAGTTCCGCGAGAGTGGAAGAGAAAGAGAGAGGGGAAAATGCAAAAAAATAACACGCGCACTAAAGAGAGTGAATGAAGCCAGGGAAGAATGGGAATAACTCGGGGATAAAAACAAACTTTTTCCAAAAAAAGATACCTTCCACCATTTCCACCTTTTCCCGTCTCCACCACCCGCACAAAAGTATTCCAACAAACCCGCTAACGCACACACACGGCATTCATTTGGCGTAGTGGGAAGGTGAAGGATAAGAACAACAACAACAACACAGCAATCGACTTAAATGAAGACGTCGTCAGAAAAGCCTATCCTTCAAACTCCTTGCTATCTTTCTCTCTCTCCCCTTTCTCTTATCTTCTCCTATCAACTCCACGTCTCTCTCTTCCTCCTCTTCCACACGCCTCTTTCAACTCCTATTCTCCCGCCATCGCCCTCTCTCCTCCCTCCACTCACTCTCCTTTCTCTCTTCCGTAGACCAACCCCAGACTCATCACGGATGCAACCCCGCCTCACTCAATAATTCACCCGGGGCTCAACCTTCAACCATGTCCTCTCTTCTTCATCCGCTCCCCCTCCCTCTCCCCTCCTCCCTCTCCCCTCCTCCCTCTCCCCTCCTCCCTCTCCCCTCCTCCCTCTCCCCTCCTCCCTCTCCCCTCCTCCCTCTCCCCTCCTCCCTCTCCCCTCCTTCCTCTCCCCTCCTCCCTCTCCCCTTCTCCCTCTCCCCTCCTCCACCCTCGCTTCACCTCTCGCACCCTTTCTGCACCCATTCTTCTCTTCATTTTCTCTCTCTCTCTCTTTCTATTTTAATACTTTTTCTCTCCTTTCCTTTCCTTCCGCATCCCCCTAAAACATCTCTATCTTATTTTTCTTTTAAGGAACTTTTTCTTCCATTTTCTCACGACTATTTAAAAAAATACCACCTCAACCCTTTTCCCACTTCTTTTTCAGCCCATTCCTCTTTTTATTCCTTCCTTTCGGTTTCTTCGCATGTATATCACCTTTCGCATTACATCTTCACCCTACATTTCTTATTTGTTTTATCTCCTATCCTTTCTCATGCCTCCCTCGCTGTTGCGTATCCCAACTCGTATCCAATTTCGAATTTTTTCGATATTTTCATTTTTCTCGTGTGCCCCCGGAGCGAGCATCTACTACGATCTTCCTTTCGCGTCGCATTCAACTCTCCCCATTCTTCTTCCTTTCCCTCTCAAATTTCCTTTTTTATTTTTTCCTTTCTCAATTTAGGCCCACCAAAGACCATCGACCGTACCTTTATTTTTAATCTCTCTCTCTCTCCTTCAATTTTTAATTATCCATTGCGGTACTCTTTTTTTGTTTCTCTAGGCATTTTGTTTTTTTGGTTTTAAAACATTGTCACGCGTATCGAAATTAGATGTCACGTCCAGCGAGGCTTCTTCTTTTCATTTTTCCTCCCGCGTTTTTTTCTTCCCTAGCCTCTCTCTTGCCCACTTTCTCGTCTTACAAATAAAGGATCTCAGTCGAAATTATAAAGCGCCCATCCGAGCATCTCATTTGCATCTACGCAAAACTCTTTGCATCTTAATTTTTGTTAGCTTATTATCGCAGAAATACTGTTTAACCTTGTCGAAAGTCGACCTTTCGCAGTTAACAATACCTAAAGATATATGACATGATAGCGTTACAATATCTATACATTCCGAGGGGACATAAGTAAACTTCGCATATCCGAGTATTTTGCATTAAGAGATTTGACAATATGCAGTTTTACCTTAATTTTAAAATATTTCAATTTTCCCCGCTGCCTTCTCGCTTGGTTAATAATAAAGAGATATGACATAATAACGATGTAATATCTATATTTCCCAATGGACTTAATTATACTACGCATATGCGAGTATTCTGCATTAGCAGACTTTTACCCAAAGTAGTATTACTTAAGTTAAATATTTTCGATTTTGTTGTTTTTTTTCCTCCTGCCGCCTTCTTCGGCGCAGCGCAATTTCGAGGCGTGCCTTCGCCATTCTTCTCGACTTCCCTCGATTCCTCCGCTTCTCCTTTCGACATTCCTCTCCCCCCTCGCCTTTTTTTCCTCTTTCTTTCTCCACCTCCTCCTCCCCATCTCCTCCTCTCGGCCTTTCTATTGCCTTCCGCAGATTCCCTCTCTCTCTCTCTCCACCCTATCTCTCTTTTCTTCTCCTCACTGGTTTTGGGTCGGGTGTAAGAAAACGCCGCGGTTCGACAAACTGAAACGTCAATCGCGAAGAGTGATCTTATTTATTCCCAAACCAGATCCTCTCTTTCCTCCGCCACCCCCACTCTCCCTCCCTTCCTCCCGACCCTTGACTTTCCTACCTCTCTCCTCCTCTCTCTCTCTCCCACCTCTCGATCCGTTCTCCATGCCATCTCACTCACGCTCCACCGACGTTCTCCTCTGTCAGTTTATCTTTCTTTCCCACTCCTCTCTCTCTCTATAGCCCTCTCTCCATTTCATTTCTTTTCTCCCTTCCTCCGGCTCATCTTCCTCGCTCTCTCTTTCTTTCACTATTCGGTACGCTCATTTCAATCTTTCTCTCTGAGTCGCCCCTCTTTCCTCCCTCTTGTTTCCTTGTTTTTATTTCGTTCTCTCCTCTCTAGGTTCTCCATCCTTCCTTTCTTCGCAATAGAAAGGATATTCTCTTTTCCGTTTCCTTTTTAATCCACATGCTTCCTCCCTCGTTCTTCTTATCGCCCGTCGTGCAGCGACACGCCCTTGCTTCCGCAAAAAAGTAAGATTTCTCTCTCTTTTGTCTCTCGCTCCACTCCCAATGAAACTCCTATCAATCCAGATCCGTAATAACGCGTCATTTTTTTTACTCCGGTTCCTTCTCCTCCTCTTCCTCGCCGCTCCCCTCCTCCCCCCAACGCAGCCGCCTCGTCACGCCTTTAACCCCGAAACCCATCATTTCCCCCTTATTACTACGGTCTCTAGGAACGCGGTGATAAATTTGAACTTGGAATTTAAATCGATTTTTGTTCCCTGAAATTCCGCGCTACGCATTCTCGTGGTGAACACTCCAAGATTTTTAAGAGGTCATCGTGGAGTTAATTTCGAGTTCAAGTCATCCGTAGATTTTTCTATCTTTCGCGTTGTATATCATCTCCACTTCTACCCTTTTTTGCTGCAATAAGAAACAGTATTTTCTAATTATGGAGATATTTTCTGAATGAATTAACTAAAATTACGTTCAATCTTCAGGTTATCTCTAGTTACTGTAACCGAACGTTAATTACTTCATAAATTACTCATAAACGGTACTTTATGTAATTTTGCAATGGGCGAATATAAACGATCAGCGAGGCAATCACATGCTATCATTTCAATCCGCGAACCTGACATAGGAAGACGGGCTTATGAACCCTCTAACAAGGCCGACAAATATTTTCTTCATTTAATGTTCCGTAAATCCGATTTTTATTTTCTATCTCAGCGATTCCCGAGGCTCCAGGGCATACTGAGACGCCGCAGCTGATAGTTAGGAGTGCCGCGAAAAACGTACTTAAATAACTAATTCTACGAATTTTGACTGTTAACAGGCAATTAGGGCAAAGTTATTCCCCTAATAAATTGATACTGATGCAGTATCATCAAGTAAAACGTTGAGTACCCTCATGTAAAAATACACAAAATTGCTTCAAGAAATTCTTTTTACCTTTCAAAGGTCTCATTAAATATTTTTTCCCTTTTTATTTTCTGATTATAACATTTTACATTTATAATATATTTCTTCACCAGATGCCTCCATAATTTCTTACCGGTTCCTCCGCTCGATAATCCAGTATCTCAGGCATTCAAATATATTTCTCTCCTCTTATTCTTCCACCTCTTCTCTCATTTACCGAATCACATCTTTCCTTCTATTCCTCTCTCACTTTTCATTCTATTTACTCTTTCCTGATTCCTCTCTTTTTTACTTTCTCATATACGTAGTATATTGAGAAAGTATTGTGATCGTGAAGAATTCGACTTAGATATTTTGAAGAAAATACACGTTTTAGGTGTCCCCGAGTCCATAAGAGTGGTTTTCGCCATGCCGTCTGTCTGTTGGTCTGTTCGCTGTTCTAGAGCACAAACGTGTACATGAAATCGAATGATATTTCGTATTTGTGCAATATATCATCTTTTGCAGACTCTTTTTCATAAAAATGAATTGCTAAAGAATTAAGGCTAGTTTATTCTTGGCAATTTTTAGAAAACTGTTATTTACTAAAAAATGGCTTCAGAGAATTTGATTAAAATCAATACAATTGTAGAGCCTGATGCCACAAATAATACTACGTAAGCCATATATCTCTTGAAATCACTATATAGCGACCAGTGACATTGCAATGTACGCTAAGTCAGTGGTTCTCAACCGGTGTGCCGCGAGACTTTGAAGAGAAAATTTCAAATCTGCGAGTCTTCCACAGATTATATATGTACACAGTTTAAGACACAGTATTAAGGCTAGTTGAGTCAAGTCCGAAAGTATCACTGCTTTGCAAGGCGCATAAACAGTAAGCCTGGCAACAACGTTGTCAGCATTGTCATAGTAACCGAATGCCTTGTGCATGAGTCATAGACTGATTGGGTCTCGTTGCTGTCAAAGTCTCAACGATGACGTATCAGGCTCCGCCTGTGGTGACCTTTCTGGCTGTCTGCGACTCTGGCGCATTCCTTAATCAAATCAGTAATAGCCTAGCTTCGTGACTGGCTGATACTACAATTTGGTGACTGTAAATGTGTGTTTCATGAGTTTATTCTGTATAAAATAACTTTTATTAATTGTTTTGTGTAATACCGTTGGTAGAAATCTGTGTGTTATTTGTGGTTTCGTCCAATTATCATTGCTAAAAATGATAAAAGTTGCGCCCCTAAAAATGATAAATTTGCGCCCCTAAAAATGGACAGATTTATTACAAGAAAACGTAAGGGTGACAAATATGAAGAACATATTAAGGAAAAAACCCAGTATGTTCGAGACCAAGCCAAATAAGATTTCTAAGGTTTCTCGCAAGTCTATGGACAGTTATTTGAGTCTGAGCTTTTCTTGGTGTGGAGATAAATATTGTCCTGTTCCAATGTGTGTTTTGTGTGGTGAGAAAATATAATAAAAAACCATGGGTCCCAGAAAATTGAAGCGACAATTCACCACGCCTTGAAGGAAAAGATTTGAACTGTATCAAAAGGTTGATGGAACTGCATTCTAAACAAGAGAGTTACTTCGAAAAAAACATAAAGTGTCTGATAGAGTTCAAGTCGCTTCTTATTAGTTAACAGAAATCATAGCTCAAAAAATGAATCCCCTAGCTGAGTCAGTTATTTTGCCTGCGTGCCGTGGGATAGTTAGGACAATGCTCGATGATGAAGCTGAAAAAGAAATTTAAAAAATTCCGCTTTCTAAAGATACAATTCGAAGAAGGTTAAAATATATGTCATCTAACATAGAGGAAAATGTTTCTAATAAGCTTAAAATGTCAGACAATGCTTTGCAGGTTGACGAGTCAACCGATATTAGCGGCAAAGCACAACTATTAAAATTTGTTTGCTTCATTTATGAAAGTGAAATAATTAGTCAATGTTTGTGCTGTAGTGAACTCCCAGAACACACAAAGAGGTCAAGATTTATTCGATACTTTGACTTCCTAATTAGAAAGTTTGGAAATTTCATGGAAGTCATTTGCAGGAATTTGTATCGACGGTGTTCCATCCATGTTGGGATCTGTCAAAGGCTTCGTCTCACTTGTAAAACAAAAGAACTACAGATTGTTTTTTGTACAGGGATGCCCTTGTTAGAAAGACATTAGGAGTTGACTTAAAGTCCGTATTAAACCAAGTTGTCGCAATAGTTAATTTTGTGAAATCAAGACCTCTAAAGACCCTCCTCTTCAAACAGCTTTGTAATACTATGGATGTGGAGTACGAATATTACACACAGAAATAAGATGGATCTCAAGGGGAAGAGTGTTGGCTAGTGTATAAAGAAGAGATGTTACTATTTTTTAAACGCAGGGAAACAGTGATTTTTGTGAATATTTTAGCTGTGAAATTTGATGCGCCAAATTAGCATATATGGCAGAAATATTTAAGTATCTGAATAGTGTGAACATCAGCATGCAATGATGGAATGAAAACATCCTGACTTCTACGGATAAGCTACTGGCATTGCAGAGAAAAATAGTCATCTGGAAAAAGAGCGCTGGAGAAAGTAATCTTGAAATGTTTTCGCTGATTTCAAAAACCCATATGAAAGAAATTGTTGCTCTTGTGGTTGAACATTTAGCAACTCTGGAGCACAATATCGAGCGTTGCTTTCCTTCCTTGACTACAGAGAAATACGACTGGGTAAGGAACCCATTCACAACTGACTTATTGAATTTTTACTCTCTCCGAAGAATAAGAGTTAGCTTCTCTTTCAACTGATCGAAATCTGAAAATCAAGTACGTAGAATTGTCTCTGGATAATTTCTGGATTTCTGTTAGAGAAGAATAGTCAGAAATTTCGAAAAAAGCTTTGGCTGTTTTGATGCCGTTTTCTACTCGACACGTACAAACATTATGCCCGAGTGCACCAACCACGGCTAGGAGTTAACCGCGATTAAGCCCGTTTTGGTGTTCACCAATCCCGGTTAGGGCTTAACGAACGTTTAACCGCGATTAAGAATTAACCGGCCAAATCGAGCGGTTAAGTTCCTTAACTGGCGTCAGTGTTCCGATGGGATAATTTTGAAGACAAGCTCGTTGATCTAGATTTTTTAGGTCGAAGAGTAAACCGCGATGAAATATTCATGGAAAGTGGCGATCTCTTTGAAGAGTTGACGGATAGGAAATTCCACGAAAGGTTTAGATTAAAAAAAGCGACCGTACTTTCTCTGTTGGAAAGGATTTTTCATCACTTGGAGTATCCAACACAGAAAAATAAGCCTCTTTCGCCGATGAATAGATTTTTGACTGCGCTATGATTTTACGCCACAGGAGCTTTCCACATATTAATTTGAGATTCGGCCGGAATTAACCGTTCAACTGCTTTGCGTGCCATCTACGAGATATCAGTTGCATTTAGCATTTATTTGTGACACCTTCATAACCATAAAAACTTATTCATTTTAGTCATGTCCGGTTGCAGAGAAGGAACTCGGTTTACCTTAAATGCTCACTAAACTGACGCAGAGACTATTTTCAGTGGTACTTTTGACATATTAAAATATATGTAACTCGGAAAATATTTAATTGATGACTAAAATTTTCTGCATGGTCAAAAACCACTGAGCAATACTTTCTGTTAAATATCATCAAAATCTGAGATGGTGGGTTGGATGAATTGGTATGGAATGACACTCAACCAACTTTGAATACCGTATGTTTAATTAAGTTACTAGTAGGTTTAACAGATACTTTGTGGAGAAATGGCAACGGATATACAATACGACTATACATTCATTTAATTACCTAGAATTGAATCGAATTCCATGCTTATTTGCACCCACGTCACATCATTCCCCTTCAATGTGTTCCCATCTGCTTTTTTGTTTTCTATCACCTCTTTCTATTTTGTGACTAAATCCACGATTAAGTCGACCTCATATGTGGAAATATTTGGTGTCCTCTGCCTCTTCTTTTCGTCTATATTCATCTTTATTAAAATATATTATTTACCCGCCTCTAATTGTACCTAGACAAATAAATCACGATATTCAACGTGCGTGTTTTCGTTACCACTTTGTTTCGAATTAAACATGTGGCAACGGCGCTGAGCGTAGCAATCAACGAGAAAACTGGCCGTCAGCAAAACTCGATTACAAAACCGTTGTTTAATGTTGGTGCACTCCAAGTTTGATTTAACCGCCGGTTAATTTTAACCACGATCAGCTAACGGTTGATTTAACCGGGATTGGTGCACTCGGGCATGAATGCAGAAAAAGTGAACGGCTTAACTGTGCTAAAGATGAAATGAGAGTCTGCTTATCACGGATACGTCCTAATATCAGTGAAATCATTAGAAATCGCCAAGCTCAAGTGACACATTAGGTAAGATTTTAAAATAGATTTTTTTAACAAACCATCATTTGTTGTTTTACGATACCATAAATTAATTTGGTCGATAACATATACGACATAATATAAAAATATATGTACTTTTATGATAAATCCTAGTTCTTTATTCTAATCTAATTACAGTGTGCCGCGAGCACCAAAAGGTTGAGAACCACTGCGCTAAGCTACCTTACCCAAGCCCTATAACGTCACGCCTCCGCCGCGATCCACTAAAAATCTTATTACAGCCTAAACGGATAAACTGAATCTAATGATATCTCACATTTGTGGATAATATCATTCATAATAGACACTCTGAAGAGATAAACGATATTGCGCAACAATTAAGGGTACTTTATTCTCAGATATTTTGAAACAAAATTCGATTAACTCAGAAATGGCTCTAAGGATTTTGATTAAAATCCATCTAATCGTACAGCCTGATGTCACAAATAATACTTACTAAGCCATATGTCCCAAACAATACTAAATGTCGACCTCGGGCATTAAAATATACACTAAACTACGGTTAACTTTGATTTATAAGTGTTTTTCTTTTATAGACGTACACAGTCGAGCAAACGTATATACATACGTATATGAGAAACTTTGTGCAATGTATATTGCGCCGTTTATTCCAACTCGTTTTCTACCTCCCCGAAAACTCCTCAATGCTTCCTTCTTTGCTTCGTTTCACTCATTCTCCCTCGAAACGTTTCCTCCCTTCCTTACGTTCTCTTCCTTTCCATCTCATACAAAATTCCTCTCCCTCTTCCCTGTCCCATTCTTCCTATTATCCCCAAGCACACTTTCTCACGTGCGAACTTGTATCCCTCTTCCTCTTTCTCGAAACACTTCCAAAAACTCCATAGTTCATTGTCCTAGAAAATATCGGAGGAAACTAGTTTCTGCCTTCGTCGGGGGTTTTGTTATCGACTCTACCAAACGATAATAGGGTTACCTCCTGAGAGCGGAGTTTGAACGTCTTCTTAAGTGCGCGAATACTCTCCCGAATATGCCCGAAAATTCGTTCCGAGATGATTTATTCAGAGGTCGAAAGAGTTTAATTTCTCACGTAGGATAAGGGTTCCCGCTGACGCAGTCGAGATGCATCTTAACATCCGCCTAGAGGGGAGCCTTATCGCTCATTACCTCGCGGAGAAAATGGCGGTTTACAAAACAAGAGCAAAACATTTCACGTCTCGAACAGATGCGAGCGCGTGAAACGCGCGTTTGTCGCGGATGTGACATAAGATTCGTAAATGGTTAAGCGTGATTGCTTCGCCACTTGAGTAAAAACTGGCAATTCAAAATGAAACGTACGTAACTGTTCGAAATTAAATTCCGTTTTTCATGCAATAAAGATTCATGAATTGGAGTTCTTATGGGGAAAATTATGAACCTTGTCGAGTTTTTCGAAGAAATTTTCTACCAATTTGAGGTCTATTCGTTTTGCGAGAAAGACCGCGTTGCTAAATTTAGCTCTCACTTGAATAAAAATCAAATGTGAGGAAACAGGAATATGGTTTCCATGTGCTTGACGGGACTAATATATAATGCTGATTTTGGCGAACGTATTCTCCTCCGAACTTATATTAAAAGTACATAGTTCAACTTGTTAAAGTCCCCTTTTAAGACTTTTTCGTCTCAAATCACGACTTAATTGACAAAGGAAGGTCAGCTTCGTCAGTCTTTGCGGATAAATAAACTTACGTCAGAAAAAACAACAACAAAAACTACGTGTAAGAAGAGTAACCCTTGAATCAGCAGTATAACCAATTGAAGTTGGTTAACTGAAATTCTAAAACTTTCGAAGATATTAGGAATACTAGGAATACATTAAATACGTTGAAAATTATTCCTCGATAAAATATCAGAATACTGAATGTTTAAGTCAAACAAATATTAACTTGATAATTTTTACATCTGATAAATTGAGGTTTCTTAATTAAAATAAAAAATATCCATATATTATCTAATCTTTGGACGAGGAAAAAAATATTGCAGTAAAATTAATTAATGAAGTACCTTTTTATAGTACATCTTGTATTGTGTTGTTAGATAACGCAAGAGAACGCACTTTCCTTCGTAGCCAAGATGGTCAACAACCTAAGCCATAAAAGAGAGCTCTGAAATTTTGAATAAATACGGTTGACAGAGAATACGCACTTAAGTCATATTAACTTCTCCCTCGGAAAGCAATATTACAGCAAAGATTATGACATCAGAAGTATCAAGATATAAATGCCTCAGTAGATTAGTTTAAGAGATGCAGAATCGCATTAAGAATTAAATTGATATCTCTATTTGAATATCTTAATCATATAGACAGTATCTAATATAGGATTTTAATATAAAAGAAGATAAATGTTAAAATAAAATTAGAAACATTTACAAATTAAAATTTAATGAAACGAGTCAATAGTTAGAGAAAATATTTTTTTTCCAGGCACAGATTGCACTGGCGATATCAACTACAAAATATTTAAGCCTGAAGAATGATTTAATGAAAATTCCAGACAAGATTTTCATTTTACCCTTAAGAGAATTCCTTCAAATTCACCTTTAGAATTGAAAAGCCAAAGCAGCTGAATTCAGAAGCAAACGAAAAAACCTGAAAGATTGAAGAAACGATGTCTACTTAATCGAATCAGGAGAACGCTTAGATTCGAACCGAAAGAGGGACCTTCTCATCGTAAACCTCATTAAAATTACTGCAAAGTTAATTCTTTGACGAAAAACTTCTCAGCTAAGTTCTACCATTGGTAACACAAAGAAAATTCTCATCTCGTTTCGTGTTTGAACAATGAACGCCGGCTGATTCTTATTTCCTTAAGTTTTAAACTAATAACTAGTGAAAACTAGCCAACTTCCGAATTAGACGACCTTAAATGAAACAAAAATTCGAATGCGTATCGCAAAACGAAGCATTTAAAATATTGCGTACTTAACCCTCGCAGTTCCTCATCAATATCCAGCTCAACTTCCACTCTCTTCCACTTCACCGTCGCCGTCTCGCTCCGACGAAAAGTTAATGCACTTACGATAGAGGGCGGCAGTGGCTCCTTCCCCCAGCTCTCGGCGAATGCGCTAACTAACCTTCTTCCACCCGCCGACTCCCACCGCACTACATATCCCCCTCTTTAACGTCCATCCGAAGAATTCTATTGCCAAAAGAAACTTTTCTCCTCCTCCACCTCTCCCCTCTCTCCCCCTAACTAAGAGAAACAATCCTTTACACTCTCCTCCCTATCACTCCGCCTCTTTCTTCCTCAAGTTTCTCTACTTATTTTCCTCGCTTCTTTTTTGTCTCGGTTTTTCTATCTTTTTAGAGCCTTCTCTCTTTCCCTGCGAGGAGCATCCTCCTTTCACCCTGAGAGGACCTCGATATCTCTAGAGGTTGCCTTCGCGCACACACACGCACCCACCACTCCATTTCTCTCTCCCACAGTGACAGCATTCTCTCCTTAACCTCACTCTTAATTTCTTTCTCTCACTTAAGATACAGTAAGATTTACTTGCCTTAAATATACTCACACATATGTATGTGTTTGTGCGTGTCTGCGTGTGTGTGTGTGTGTGTATATATATATATATATATATATATATATATATATATATATATATATATACACACACAGTATATTCCGCTTAATGTGGTTCATGAAAATTAATATTATTAAGCGGCTGATAAAAATAAACGACGCTTTCAAAAAAATTATTGATATTATAATAAAAATGTTTACTTAATCTTATTTATTTTACTTTCACAATATGTGACTTGCAAGAGAGAAAACACAATATACATTCTAAATGTTATTTACTTTGTAAAATACCTATACAGTTTTTGCTGCTTTAAATCCTTTGTAATTAAATTTTCAATTCGTTGTTGTAAATTGTAAAATAGTTTATAGTCATCACTACTTCCCTCCTTGAGTTCTAATGCACTCCGCAATATTTGAAGGGATTTTTTAATTTCTTCAGCATTTGGGGTAGTTTGATGAACTTCGGTATCTTCATTATCCGAACTTTCATCATCTTCAATTACAGGTTTGCATGGTTTAATATCATCAACTATATCCCTTACCGTAAGATCACCCGTTGTGGTAAGATCTTCATCAATTTTCACCCAAGCCTCAAAATCTGAAGCATTAATTAAGCTATTTCCTATTGAGGGCATAGTTTTGCTTTCGTCAATATTTTCCACGACACTTGACTGACTAAAACCTGCTTTACGGAAACCGTTTCTGATTATTTTTTCCGGATATTAACTCCCAGGCACTATC
The DNA here is from genome assembly GCA_028673005.1 of Tanypteryx hageni. Taxonomy (NCBI): domain Eukaryota; kingdom Metazoa; phylum Arthropoda; class Insecta; order Odonata; family Petaluridae; genus Tanypteryx; species Tanypteryx hageni. Next base: position 101,200,129 of record CM054116.1, read on the forward strand.
CGGCATATGCACTGAATCTAGTAAACTCCGCTGGCCACATGTGCTCACTAAATAAGAAAAGAATGGTTATACGCATATATCCTATTTTTAAATTGATAATAATACCGCAAGAAGTTCATAAAATGCTATGTATGGAGTATAGCTTTGTACGGGGCAGAAGCATGGGCGCTAAGGAAAAATGACATCATATACTTGGAAAACTTTGAAATGTGTACTTGGAGGAGAAAGCTGAATATAAAATGGACAGGTAGGGTGAAAAACGATGAAGTGCTACGAAGAGTAGGAGAGAAGCAAATGATTATACAGACTATTAGAAAGAGGAAGGAAAACTGGGTTGGACATTACCTGAGGAGAAAGAGATTGATTAAAGACGTGTTAGAAGTAAAACTAGATGGAAAAAGGAAAAGAGGTAGGAAAAGGTTTATATATATATATATATATATATATATATATATATATATATATATATATATTGTATTGTATTGTGTATTGCCCGTCATATGACGTATCGTATATATAATAATATTCCCTCCCTCCGTCTCCCTCCCTCTGTTAAAGAAAAAACTCGTATCCTTTCTTCTGCCTCATATAGATTACTGCGACGTGGTCTACAGTGATCTATCAGTAGAGTTGTCCAATAAAATTCGAAAAACTTTAAATTACTGCGTAAGATTTATTTTTAACCTAAAATATCAGATCATATATCTGACTATTACAAAAAGATGCCATGGCTTAATCTCGATTCCCGCAGGAAACTCTACTGCCTTTAAACGCTCCCTATTACCTTTCGTCTAACTATTCCTTTCTCTCTTCCCTACACGAAAAAAACACACGTAGCTCAAGAACGCTAAATATTCCAACTCATAGAACAAAAATTTTCAGTAATTCATTTCATGTAACGTCCTGCAGACTTTGGAATGAGTTACCCGTAAAGACAACAAAGCTAAAGTCACTGGAAGGCTTACGCAACTCCTGCTTTCTACAGTTGATGAACAAGTGCTAAGCTAAATGATGTAATTCTATACATACTTCACTTTCTGCCAGATTTACCCACTCCAGCATGGAATCATTGTATTGTAAGCGGTTTCTGATATTTTACATTCTGCGACGCTAAAGTCTATCTAGTGTGGTTTTAAAATATATTTTTAATTTTTTAAAAAATTTTATTATATTTTCTCCTCACTATCTTTTTCGTCTTTTATTTGTAAAGGAAGCATTTTATATTCTAAAGTATAAAATGAAATTTCTCCATATTAATAATTATTCAAAATTGTCTCTGTTGACTTATCTACATATATATAAGAGAATGTATATGTATGCATAAGATTACACTAATATATATTTCTCTCGTGGTAACAACTTTTTTGTGAATTAAGATGGCAAATTAAAAAAATTGTTAAATATGTATGTAAATCCAGATGTAAACAAATTGTAATGGTTAGGTGGATGAGGGGGCTACTTAGCCTCAACCTAGCCAATAAAGAAATTTTTCTTTCTTTCTGTCTCACTCCCTCTCTTTCCTTCCCTCTCTCTTATCAAAGGATCTCGCGATTAAGCTACAACGTTCTCATAATGCCTGCATCGGATTCATATTTAATCTTAAAAGGTCTGACCATGTCTCAGAATACTTCCGTCGACTCTCCTGGCTAAAACTTGAATCCAGAAGAAACCTTCACCTCCTCTCCCTATTGTATCAAGTTCTTAATAATCACATCCCTTGTTATCTTTCTTCTCAGTTCGCCGCCATTAATACAGTTCACCAATGCAACTCTGGAATGGCCTTCCAACGTTAATAAAAAACTTCTATCTCTAGGCACTTTTAAACGCTTGTATCACAAGTATCTCCTCTCACTCTCCATGCATTGAATCACTCCCTATCTTCTCTTTCAGGTTGTCACAAGGATGCGCTTATTAGGCATAAATTCATAATTTTATTTTATTTTCCTGTATCATAATTACGATGTAATCCCTATTTCCCTCTCACCCCTCCCTTATATGGATATTAATGTATGTATTTATATATGATTTTTTTCTCTCTTTCCCAAATTATTGTTGTTTTTTCCTCTTTCTCTGAACTATTTAGGAATATTTCGCGGTTTTTTACACCTCTCTTCTCTTCGTAGGTGTTTTCCGCAGTGGGAAATTTTTTGTTTAAAAATATAGCTGATACACAGTTTATTTTCGAACCACAAAACTAACAATATTCTTTGGAAATACTCTATGATCTATTAACCAATATATAATTTACTTGTAATTTGTAACTGTAATATTTATGTAACTTAATTTCTTTTAATATGTAAATATTGTAATTATTTATATGACGAAAGGGTTAAATGTATGAAGGGACTATATAGTCTCAATTTCGCCCTAAATAAAGTCGTTTGTCTGTCTATCTGTACCTCCCACTCTCTGCATCTCTTTTCTCCCACCTCCTCCATCTCTCATTCCCTCCTCTCCCAATCCATAGCTCTCCCTCGTTATCTCTTTCCTTCCGTCCTTTTCCAATTCTATACCTCCCTTACTCTCCATGTACCTTCCATTCTATATCCATTCCTTTCTATCTCCCTCCCCACACCCCCTCTATCTTACTCTGGATCTATATAGTCGTTTATATAAGCAATAGAATCCAAACTAAATCCCAGTCCCATTACAATTACGTAATTTATCAAAAAATCCTACGATATTTAAGGTAATCGATGCACTCGTATATATTACACATATGAGGGTTGAAAAAACAATTGATTCTCGAAATTTAACAATGATGTGGTCGGCAAGGCAAAATCCCGTTTAAAAGCCGATATTTTCCCAAAATATGTGATTTAAATGTTTAATATGAGAGATTTCGAAAGGTAGGCGGAAAAAGACGAATGGAATAAGAATCTTCATTAATTTTCCTAAAACATAGTTTAAATTCGAAGATCGTACGTCAATTCTTTCTAATTTCAATTTCCAAAAGAATAAATTCAATTTTACGTGCTACCTTACGGGAAACGGAAATCGCCCACCCGGGTCTTTTTTCGCATTTTATTTTCTTCATTTAATTTTGATATCTAAATCAAACATTCCTGCGAAATTTCAACCTTCCACCTAATCGGAATATTTGTTAAAAATGCGTTAAAATGTGCCATTGATGACGTCAGCGTTATACACAAACCCCACCATCTAGGATATATATATATGGATGGCAACAAGGTGTTGGGATGAGGAAACCCAGTGAACACTCACCAATCGGACGACTTCTTCAGGTTGGCAGGGCCCGGGGATGTCGAAGCGACACACGTAAAAGAACACTAAAACACAGAAACATCACAAACAGTTCTCTCTCTGTAGCTGATGAAGGAATAACTCCGAAAGCTTCTACGTTTGTGATGTTTCTGTGTTTTAGTGTTCTTTTACGTGTGTCGCTTCGACATCCCCGGGGCCTCGCCAACCTGAAGTCGTCCGATTGGTGAGTGTTCACTGGGTTTCCTCATCCCAACACCTTGTTGCCATCCATATATCCATTTTACCTTTCCTTTTCCGTAAGCTGTTATATATATATATATATATATATATATATATATATATATATATTACATATTTACGTGTCTCTTCAACGCCCCCAGCAGCCTGCCAACTTGGTAAGTGTCCGCTGGGCTTCCCTCAACACCTTGTTGCCACCCTCATCACTACCTTTTCTTTTCCTTAATTTTATATATATATATATATATATATATATATATATAATCTTGAGGAAAAGGGAAGGTAATGATGAAAGTGACAACAAGGTGTGGGAGGAAGCCCAGTGGACACTTACCAAGTTGACGAGTCGCTGTGGGTGCCGAAGTAACACACGTAAAAACACGAAGCCAAAGCTTTTCTGGGAAAGTTCGAGCTAAAGTACTTCATTTTAACAAACATGAATATTAAAGAACAAGCATTTAAAAAAATACTTGTCTCAGGTACCTACAATATCCACAACAATGTAAGGTTTTTATAACCTTGTTGTAGATACCGAAGATACCCGAGACAAGTATTTTTAAATGCTTGTTCTTGAATGTTTTCAGCCATGAAACTAGCTCGATAACTCACTGTTAATACATGAATATAGTCGGGAAAAGTATTTCACACGCGTCCTGGAAAATACGAGTTATACACTATAGATAAGTCGAAGTTCGACCACGCGTGCGGTGAATCCATATATGTGTATATTCGCACACGCAAATACGCAAGTTATTCCGCCACCGCATTGATCACATCCTCAAAAGTCGCCCCTTTTCTATCACGAAAAGGGGTTGGTTCAGCGCTTACGATTTTCCTTTGTTTCATTTTTTGTTAAGGGTGCCACCGCTGCGTTTTGGGATCTCATCGCCTCTGCTTCTGCCGACGTGTGTTCTCTTGGCGGTTATAAAAGCCAATCGGAGATCACGAGAGAGGGAAACAGTTTCCGATCCTAAGCCTAGTCGGGATACCCAAATGGCTATGGATGACCGGTGCGATCAACTCGTTCTCTATATATTTTTTTAAGTCTGACGTTGCGTCAGGGATGCATTCGTGGAATGGCACTGCGTTTCAGAAATATTAGAATAACGTTATTACTGATAGGTAAAGCAAATATATTGACATTATTTTCAAAAGGGCGTCTTATGAAATATACTCTCGATAGCTACGGAATTTTTATCGTATAACTGTCCCGCTCCCTTAGATAAGTCAACATTCGTGCTTTATTCATGGTTAAACGATTTGTATTTAACTTTAGAGGAATTTATCACAGAGAATCAATGGGGAAGTAATGAAATATATAAATCCAGGATAATAACGTAATTTTTTAAAATGTTTAATTTTTTCTTTAAACAAGGAAAAATCTCTTTTTACGCGGAAAATTGATATTTTTCTCGCATGATGTATTTGTTATATTAATCATATAGTTATGATATTTAGCATAATTATATGCTCGTGGTGTGGTAATAGTACAAAAATTTCATGGCGGCATAAATTTTATTTGATTAGTCTTTCAATATCTGTAAAAGTGATATGTTAAAAATATCCTCCAGAATTTTAATCAAACGGGATTTATTTATATTCAGTGGCATTGAATAAAATAATTTGTAACTGAGAGACAAATTACTTTAGCTTAGTTTATTTAGTATTGTTTATAACTGTATACATTACATTATGATGTTTTGTTAAATTCCCACTTTTTGCCTCTTTGCTTTGTGCAGCTTTCTTTCTTTATAGTCAGAGCATTTGAATTGTGTTCTTAATCCTTAAATAGTAGATTTCAGAGATCAAAAACGGACGATTTCCTAAGTATCTGCAGAAAGAAAAAATTTAAATAACCATTTCTGGGAAAAACAAGCACGAATGTGACAACAATAATCTCACATATCCCCAGATCATCTTCCTTCGGAAGAGATAAAAGGCATTCGTTATTTCTTTGCTCAAGAAATCGTTCTGCGGATTTTATTTCGTGCCCAAGTTTCGGAAAATGGATTCTATGCATGTAATAATTCGATAAAAACGTAACGTTTAGAGTTTTAAGTTTAGAGGCTTGGTTACATAAATTAAAATACATAAAACTGAGAATAGTGTAATAACACGAGTCATATAGTATATAACGCAAAAATCACGGTTAATATAATGTTATGGTAAAACAGTAAAATGATTTATGTATTATCACATAAATACGTTATTATTATGGCCAGTGCCAATATAATTCTAAAGAAAATAAATAATATAAAATAAAGAGTTCGCCGCATTTAAATTTGAATTTAGATCGAGCATTATATTATTTTAAATAAAAATTCTTCGCTCCTGGGCTCACCACAGTATTTTTTAACGACAATAAACTCTCCAATTTATTACACAACCCAAAAGACACAATTCCTTCTTTACACAAATCCGGCATATACAAAATACCTTGTGGAGGATGCGACAAAATATATATTGGACAAACAAAACGTAAGATAGAAACACGCTTCAAAGAACACATAACTCATTTTAAACACAATAGATTAAACAACTTTAGTGTAGCAACACATATCCAAGAACACCACCATCCAATCACGATCGAAAACCTAACTCTTGTAAAATCTGCAATAAACCAAAACAAACTAGACGCATACGAAAGCATACACATAAACAAGCAAAAATTCCGTTCTGAATAACGACCGCGGCCCGATCCCCCTTTCACCTCTGTACGTTGTAACGGCTGAACCTCTTTCCCTTCCTTTCACTTCAGCACATAAACATATAAATACCGCCTACAACACTCCCACCCCTCATTACAGATCAGCTACTGATGATGAGAGCATTGCTCTCGAAATATGTATTAGTACGTTTACCTCATCTTTAGAAATCTTGTGTGCGTGTATTCGAGTGCTTGCGTGCGTGATTGTTTCGTCTGTTAGGTCCCTGTCGTTGCCGGAAGGCACATAAACCAACAGGCAGCTGTGTGCGATACTAGGTCCCTGGCGTGGTTAAATCTCCCGTAAACCTAGTATTATTTCCCCTTTCCTTCCCTCTTTATTTTTCCCTTTACCTCTTGGCGTGTACGTGTGCGTGTGTTTGTGGTTGCTTAGTAGGTCCCTGTTGCGGTCGTACTGACTCACAAACCTTCTAGCAACGGTGTGATTTTTTGGGTCCGTGGCGTAGAGTAATTTCTCGTAAACCCGGTCCCGTTTCCTTTCCACCTTTAGGATTAGTGCTTGTGCAATTGAGTGAGTGAATGCGAGTGACATCAGGTCCCTGGCGTGGAGTAATAACCCCTAAACCTGTAAGTTTATAATTTTTATTGTCTTTTGCCTTTTCCTGCATTTCCTCCCCCTTTTTCATTGTGTCTCTCTAATTTTGAATTTTACAGTTAAGGAGTTAATTCTATTTAACAAGAGGTAAAGCATAATTTACTCTCTACATTCGCGAAATAATATATTTGTCAATTACGCGATACGAAATCAAAAATATCTAGAGTTGGAAATATCAGCTTGAGATATTTGAGATTAAAAATATACAAATTTTCAGTGTGGTAGAACAAAAATAACATTCTCGTGACCGATATGCGAGGTGCTAATTTGGTTTAACCATCAATATTGAGTTTGTAAAGGTGTGAATCAGCTATTAATATGTTTTCTCATATAGGTTTGTTGCCGAAATCATCACGTTTGGCAAAATTTGTAAAGGAGTGAAAATACAAGAACAAGAAATATAGTTTTGTGTTCGCACAATGAACTTTTTTCTGCACTTACTATTTTGTTACTTAAAGTGATAAGCATGGCCGTACGCTGTGCATACGTCGCATTAACACGTTGTGTACCGGATTTAGATTCCCGTACTACACTCAGTTTCTGGACATTTTCTAATAAATCCAATAAAAGCACGCGAAATCTCGTGGCCGGCTCAAATGTGGTGATTTTGTTGGTTGAAAGTCACGATTTAATTAGCAAAAGAATAACTTGACAATTTAAAGATATCACTTTGTGTCGTATATTTTTGACTGTAAGTAAAAGATAAAATAATATTAGAATAAATTCGTTATTTAGTGTTTTCTTTGATATTAACGTTTAAAAAATTAAGATTTTCGAAATATAAAGTAAATTTAAATCATCGAATTATTGTAAGGCCGAAAACTGCCAGACATATATGTAAGTAGTAATTTTAGGCGTCGATATTCGTAGAAAATCTCTCGGGAAAATAAACGTCGATTTAAATCGTCAATTTAAAAAAATGAACGAATTCTATCAAGCCTAGTTATTTTTAGCCTTGGTAGAATTCGACGCTTATTTTCCCAAATTTTCGGTGAATATCGACGCTCAAAATTACTACTTGGTAGAATTCGGTTTATATTTTTAAAATCTACGTTTATTTTCCCGAGAGATTTTCGACGAATGTCGACGCTTAGAATTACCACGTACATATGTGGCTGGTAGTTTTCAGCCTTTAAACTCAATGATTTAAATTCACTTTTTATTTCCAAGTTCTACGTAAAATTTACGTTTATTTCACAATACTTGGATTATTTATTTAAAATTTTATAGGAAGATAAATCTTTACGTAAAAATTAATAGAACTAAGTGTAGTACGGGAATCAAAATCTGGTACACAACGTGTTAGTGCGACGTCTTCTCTTCTCTTCTTCTCTTTTCGTTGGCTTGGTAAGTAGTTTTACCACAAATATAGGCCGTCCCTCGTGATAATACCCACGTTCCCGGCCGGTCAGCAAGTGCTCAATTACAATGGGGGTTGTTAATTATATATACATCATTTTAATACCTTGCGGTTTTTGTGATTTGCTTATAAGTTTAAAATTACTGTAACTACTAATTAATATAAATACAATACAATAAACATGAAAAATAGGAAATATGTACATTGGTAAGGTAGTTAAGTCAAAAAGATACCAGCTAGCTATTGTTATTTTTTATTTTTATTTTTGGTATATATTAATATATATTTTTTATTTTGTATTTTTTATTTTGCATTTTTCCTTTTTTTACCTCATTTTTATTATTTATTTATTTATTTTTGACTATATATATATTAATTATTTATTTATTTCTTATTATAATATTATTATTATTATTTTTTCTTTACTTTTCCCCCTTTTTTTCTTTTTTTTTGCAAAATAGCTTTAAATTGGGTAGAGCTTTTTGTACAATATGGGCAATAGTTATTATTATTATTATTATTATTATTTTTCTCTTTCTAAGACTAAACTAAATATAATAAGTAATTAAATATCTTATAAAATAAACTAACTAATTATAAAGTATGCAATTGCTAAAATATATATATACATATATACATACATATACATATATATATATACATATATATATATATAATAAAATAATAAAAATGAAAATAAAAGAGAGTAGAGAGCAGAGATCTATATCGGGAGCGTCACAAAACATACCCTTTTCAGGCGACGTATGTACAACCAACTATATATATATATATAAACTAAAGGAAAAGAAAAGGTAGTGATGAGGGTGGCAACAAGGTGTTGAGGGAAGCCCAGCGGACACTCACCAAGTTGAGGACCAAGCTGGCAGGCTGCTGGGGGCGTCGAAGAGACACGTAAAACACACGAACACAAAATATATATATATATATATATATATATATATATATATATATATATATATATATATATAGGTGTAGACTGGAAAGACAGGAGACTGATTAGGAATCTATATGAGAATCAAGTTGTAAAGGTCAGGTTTGAGAATGTGGACACCTGCGGAATAAATATCGGTAGAGGAGTAAGACAAGGCTGCTGCCTATCGCCAACCCTATTCAATATATATGGAGAAAGTCTAATGCAAGAAGCTTTAGAAGGCACAGGGGATTTCAAAATTGGAGGAAGGATTATAAGAACAGTAAAATACGCAGATGATCAAGTACTTCTAGCAAGAAAGGAAGAGGAGCTACAAAAATGATAAATAGACTAGTGATAACAGGTAGAAAATATGGTATGGAAATAAATACAGAAAAATCCAAGGTCATTCGAATATCGGGTAAAGAAGAGAATCTGAACATAACTATTGGGGGAAAGCCATTAGAACAAGTTTCAGAATATAAATACCTTGGAAGTATCATAACACGAGAGGCAAAATGTACGGATGAGATCAAAACTAGAATAGGAAAAGCAAAAGCGGCTTTCAGGAGAAAGAAACAACTACTTACAGGGAATATAAGGGAAGATAATCCGCAAGAAGTTGATAAAATGCTACGTATGGAGTATAGCATTGTATGGGGCAGAAACATGGACGCTAAGGAAAAATGACATCAAATACTTGGAAAGCTTTGAAATGTGGACTTGGAGGAGAATGCTGAAGATAAAATGGACAGATAGGATGAAAAACGATGAAGTGCTACGAAGAATAGGAGAGAAGCGAATGATTATACAGACTATCAGAAAGAGGAAGGCTAACTGGGTTGGACATTACCTGAGGAGAGAGAGTATGATTAAAGACGTGTTAGAAGGAAAACTAGATGGGAAAAGGGAAAGAGGTAGGAAAAGGTTTCAGCTGATAGACGATCTGAAAGGGAAAGAGAGTTATCAAGATATAAAGAGGACAGCGGAAAATAGGAGTATATGGAGAACCAGGTTTAACCATGAATAATCACAGACCTGTCTACGGACAGACTACCTATGATGATGATGATATATATATATAAGAAACATTTGTTCCGGAAATACACTCCACGGAGTAGAAGCGAGGGAGGGGTAGCAAAACGGTTAGCGTCTTCAAACGACCACCGAAATTACTTTCTTTTGAACCTCCTTCAACAGGGGTCGAGGAACTTTCAGCAGGACATATCCATGATCTTATCTGTACTGAGAGGCACGTGAAATATCCCACCATTAGGTCGGCAAATATAATCACAAAAACCTCAAAATGTCTAAGAAACACGTATTCTCAAAACTACCCTAGGACCTTGCGGTTACTTGAATGTTCAGAGTAGAAGCGTGAGCATTTCAACAAGACGCATATTTGAGTGTAAGGAAATACCCTTCGTTCAGTTCCACTGTTTATGCAATCCCAGAAAAGGAACGAAATCGTAGGAAGATAATAATATTGCAAAAATAGTAAGCAGAAACGACTTCAATATTATAATTCAGAATAAAATAGGTTTTTAGACGAAATATTTTTTTATGATAATAAATAACGAAAGAGAGAGAATACTTACTACTAATGAATAAATATTTGAAATAATTTTAAATGAGCCTTAATATATGCAGAAAATATTCAATTACTATTCGAAAATATCATTAAAGTCATCAAGTTCAACGTACTTCAAATTTCAAGAAATATCTATCTGAATGCATTATATATCTTATACCAAATTATGTAAATATCCAATGTTTTCGACTCTGTCAAAGATGTACGAAACACGGTATGTTTTGTATTAGAAAGAATAATATGTTATTGTAGGACATCTAATCTTCCATAAACTCATGCAACGTGGGTAACATAGTAAAAATATCTAAAAACTAGTAAATCGCACAAAACGACTAATGTACGCCATATATACAATGAACCCATTAAGCATCACGGGAAGCACGCCGTTAAAATCGATTTGTTTGTTGGTGTATTGCACTAAAATTGTTTGAGAATATTGCTGCACGAAGTGAATACGGCATCTTGAATTATGCATCGCCGGATTTCTTAGCTTCCTTGCCAGCCAGCTAACGGCTGGAAAAGAGATTTCATCTCATCTTTCTGCATCACAACTTTCGAATAATTCACGAATCAAAAGCAGATGCTAAATTTTACTTTGCAGAGATGCAGTTTAATGAAATTTTGATGATACATTTTCATTCTTACATGCTAAATCTTTGCTGATCTTTTATCTCTATACTACTTCTCCCGTTTCTCTTGCGTAGGCTGACCATATCCCAACAAGGCGAAGACGGGACATTTCCCATGAAGAAAACGGGACAAAACGGGACAATTTTTTCGCACGACTATTTTAAAAAGGGTGGTTTATATCACTCCAATAAATACATGATTTGAAGGAATTGGAGTAATTCTGTAGATTGGAAATTTATTTTTAGTTATTTATTTATCTTAAGTAGATAGAAAATACCCAAACTTCAGGCGTTCATATGGTCTCAGCAGTATAAGTTGAAATGAGTTCACTACGTTTTTAATTCTAAAAAGCTCTTTTTTGAAATGAAAAATTATTCTTCGCTACGTCAAAATAGTTTTTTCAAGGAAAGAGTAATCCTAATAGGAATGAAATTTATTATGAAAACGTTTGCTTTCCTTTTAAGCTCTCAATTTTAATATAATAGTATTTCATCTCATCTTTCTGCATCACAACTTTCGAATAATTCACGAATCAAAAGCAGATGCTAAATTTTACTTTGCAGAGATGCAGTTTAATGAAATTTTGATGATACATTTTCATTCTTACATGCTAAATCTTTGCTGATCTTTTATCTCTATACTACTTCTCCCGTTTCTCTTGCGTAGGCTGACCATATCCCAACAAGGCGAAGACGGGACATTTCCCATGAAGAAAACGGGACAAAACGGGACAATTTTTTCGCACGACTATTTTAAAAAGGGTGGTTTATATCACTCCAATAAATACATGATTTGAAGGAATTGGAGTATTTCTGTAGATTGGAAATTTATTTTTAGTTATTTATTTATCTTAAGTAGATAGAAAATACCCAAACTTCAGGCGTTCATATGGTCTCAGCAGTATAAGTTGAAATGAGTTCACTACGTTTTTAATTCTAAAAAGCTCTTTTTTGAAATGAAAAATTATTCTTCGCTACGTCAAAATAGTTTTTTCAAGGAAAGAGTAATCCTAATAGGAATGAAATTTATTATGAAAACGTTTGCTTTCCTTTTAAGCTCTCAATTTTAATATAATAGTATACTGCTTCTTTTATATTTGTTTCCGAATATTTTTATTTCATATATTCTAAAGGTTAATAAAATTACGAAATATTTTAGTGTTTAAAAATTAATCGTAAACCTGACATTATTTTTTAAATGTTGAGCGATAAGTTTCAACTAAAAAGACAGAAACGCTACTCAGTCTTTACAAGTCTATTAGAAGGAAAAAGACAATTTTTAAATAATTATTTTACTTACGATACAGATTGGAAACGGCCCGAAAACGGGACTGTCCCGGAGAAAACGGGACGTATGGTCAGCCTACTCCTGCGCCGCTTTTCCTCTCCACCGTATGTTTCTCACCAAAATGCATAAAAATTCACGTCTTTTCTTTATAAACATTTTCATCTCCAGATCCTTTTAGGTTCATCGGTTATTTTGTTTAAACATTACCGTATAGAACAGAGTTCTCTAAATTGGGTGTCGCAGTTGATTTTTAGGGCTGCCACGAAAAACTGTTTAGTAAATAAATAAACGATTTGGAAGTGTTGATAGGTAATTAGAACAATAATATTTCCCCAAAGAAATTGATTATTGTGTAATATAAACAAATGGATTGGTTCAAAGGTTGTAATAACCGTATGTAAAAATATAAAATTTTGTTTCAAGGCAGGGATGTCGTGAATTTCAGTCAATGAAAGGATGCCGCGCCTGCAAAAAGTTTGGAAACCACTGGAACAGACATTCAGTTACACCATTTTATCCATATTCATCGGCACAACTTTTTAATAAAAGAATACTTATTTGAATTGCCCTTCTGTGCTATGTTTTCGTAACTATCTCCATCTACCGCACCGATAATTTCAGGTTTTCGACAGTTTATCCGTCTTTTGGCTTTCCGCATCATTTTCGTCTTCCACGGGCACATTTCAGCTCTTATTTAATTCAAAATTTAACTCTTTTCTCTCTCCTCACACAACTATACTTTTTTACATTCTCTCTAGGGTTGGACTCCATAGCCCCGATTTTCATATATTCTCAAACGAAATTATTTATGTCACTGATATAGTTTATTAAAATTTACTCATCTCTGATCTGATTGTTTTCCTAACTCCTGGTAGAATAGCGTATGAATTCAGATCGCAAATTCTAAAAATTTCCCTTATCAATTATTCTCAAATCCTATATTTTCTATTTCGTATGACTATGCTTTCTACCCTAATTCCTTCGCTTCTAATTCCAAGGTTTCATTAGTTGCATGGATTTGTAGATATTTTCAAAATTTTGAGTTGCGTATTCAAGAAAGGAAAAAATTTTCACCACCTTCTTATCATGCAGAAGGAATGAAATGTATGCTTTTGTTTTTTGATTATATTCTTGGAAATACGCATTTTATTAAAAAAAACTCCAGTTGCTCCGATATTTTACTAAATCCTTCATTATTCTGATCTTCTGTTATTCCTTTGCCATTCAGTTGAATATATATATACACAGGAAGATAGAGAGAGAGGTGTAGAAAGTTTAACGAACTACAAGGAAAACTTGAAGAAATTCTGGATTCCGTATACGAACTTTCCATCTTATTCCTTTTTTCCATATCCTCCTCTCTCCAAACTCCTTTTCTCCCCCTCACTATTCCCCGATTCCCATTTGTCCTCAACATCCTTAAATCCCCTCTCTTTACTCCCAATTTTCTCTATTCACATCGCTCCCTGTGGGCGTGTGTGCTCGCGCTCTACGTCTTCTTTCCCAAATGGTATGTGTGTGTGTGTCTGAGAGAGAGAAAAAGAGAGAGAAAGGAAGAGCTTTCCGAACGAGTGAACCCTTGCTGCCTCACTAGCTGTAGCAGCGTTAGAGGAGAATGCACCGAATTAGTATTCCCCCTTCCGGGAGCGGAGCTGAGTTGCGCCGAGACCCTTCGAGAATCTTTCGTAACAGTTGGCTAATGCCGAAACGAAGTTTCCACCACTCCGCTACCTCACGTCCCCCCACCCTCCTCCACACTATCCCTCCCTGGCCCAAATCTTCTCGTTCTCTTCCTCCCTCCTCCCCCATCTCTGTCTTTCCCTCTACCTTATATCCTGTCTCTCCCTCCCTTCCATCCCTTATCATCTCCCTTCCTGGCAAAGAACCTAAGTGCTACGATAGGAATTACGCGGTGGCAACCGTGGTCCACGTAGAATAAGGCTCCTCCCCTATTCCTTTTAACCTCCTCCTGGCGCTGCCAAACCCCGTGTCTTTCCCTTCATCCCTGCAAACTGCACAATCCCATTGTTTCCCCCTCTCTCTCGTCTTTTCGTTTTCCTTTTATTCGCCCTTTTATATCTCTCCCTCTCTCGCTTCTATTCCTTCACTTTTATCCTCAGAACGCCGCTTTCTCTCCGACCGCTATAACCACACCTCTGTTTTTCCTGCCCGTAATTATTCCCAGGGTTTTTTCTTTCTCTCTCTCTTTCTTCATCTAATTTTCCATATCTTCGCCTTTTAAGATCCGACTCTCTACCTCTTTCCTCTCGCATATCCCCGTTCTCCCTCTTTTTCCCTTTCTACCTGTCAGTTGCTCTTTCATTTACATCCACTCCTTTTCCCGGTCTCTTTCATCCTTCTCTAGCTTTATTCTGTCCTCCCTCTTGCCATACCTTTCATTGCCCTAATTGCGACTTTAATTATGGTTATTTTGTGTCATTTGTAATTCTGCCTTTCACGAAGAATGGGTTCGCTGTAAAAGTGGACTTGTAAACCTCAACCTCGACCAAATAAACGTATTTGTCTATCTATCTGAAACTCACAAACTGTAGCTATAATTATTTTCTTTGAATATCTTCAATTTCACTTGGTATTCTTTGTTATTTTATCCCTAAATATCTCTCAAACATTCCAAAATCCTGTTTTCTTTCGAAAACAATCATCAACTGTTATCAAGAAAGTTTTAATTAACGGAACACGCTCTCATTGACCACTGTCTCGACGATTGTCGCTAAACTCTTTTGAAAAGGAGATTCTTTGTAATGAATATGGAATGCAAAGCGATGCTGACAGATGTAAGTTCAGTGAGATTAATGTTATTATATTTTATTTAATCTATTAAATAAAATAAAAGCTCTTCATTTGATACGACCGAACCGAGATACGACGCAAGGCCCTTGGACATACGTAGATTGAGCGGACCGCCAATATATACATCCACACCTCATTAATCACAGTTTCACTGTACACATTTTTGATTTAGCACGGTTGCAGAATGGTCTCGAAGCATTAATATTCATAAAATCTTTCCGTTTCGTTCAGAGGTTATAATAATTAATAAAAGAAGCAATACAATATAACTAAATGTGTGCTCGATGAATTCACGACGGCGCTAAAATTTAACCTCATACAACCCCATTCCAATTCTCACGGTTCGCTATACACGGTGTTTTCTAAGAACGCATGTACCTTATGAAGCGATATTATGAACATAGCTCATAAAAGCATTGATATAAAGATAAAACTCCATAAAACACTACTGGAAACTTAATAACATAGATATGCCTATAATGGCCAGAATGGGAGGACATTTTTCCATACAGCAAAGATTAAGGTTAGTAAGGACTCTTTGGTTCTAAGAATTTGAAAGAAAATCAATTAGATCCTATGAATTCAAACATAAAACTATATTTACAAACTTCATCTACTTCTTCACACAATTCCAGTTGAGTAAGCACTCCGGCTCCCTATACAGTGTAGTGCGTGTCCACTTCTTTATTACGTAATTTCCACCAACGCGGGTCTTATCTTCCGGCGTCGGTGAGACCCGCTTACACTCTAGGAAGAGTGTGAGTAGTTTTGTATCTCCTCTATAACTAAATACGACGAAAAGACATGAATCCTCGGCTTTTGCAGACGGTTACATCACGAGTTGTCCCCACTTTACGGGAAAATCTCAAGCGTTTGGAGGAGATGGAAAAAAATCGACGAAACGATGACGAAATCGCGGCAGAAATCCCTTTCGATAGGAGAAGAATAATTTTTAACGTTTCTCTATAATAGGTCAACGGGACAAAAATAATTTGCTACGCTAGATACGTCTAGGCATTTAATTCTTCCAGATAAACGACGCTTGTCGCGCTCCATTTACCACTTCGGCAGTATCTCCATAAATACCCTTGCACGCCCTGTAAATCACAAAGTTCATCGTTAAATCAATGGGGCGTTTGATCTTCACGACCTTGAACACTCTCCATTATCTCCTTCGTCCCTTTGCCGTGTGGCCAAGGTTTCACGTCCGATCCGGGAACAAAGGAAACTAAGGAAGGATGTCGTACTTTTTGGAGTACTTTGAAATAACGTTTCAAGCAACATTTATGTTCCTAAATATGTCTATATGTCTAGATTAAAGAACGTGTAATCAACCGAACATGTCCCATTACTCCAGCTTTTGATTTTCCACTTTCACTCCGATTTCCCGATTCCTCATCTCTTTCTCTTTCTCTCCCCTTCGATTCTCCGATATACCCCTCCGTAACCATCACGACCATTTCACTCCCTCCCGCCCCCTTTTCTTTCCACTCTACAACTCATTTATGTCCCCTTCATAACCCGAGCCTTATGCCATTACACGTGGCGCCTCCCTTCTTCTTCCGCGGCCCCCGGAGGAATTACACTCACACCTTCGGCGATGAGCGCATGCGCCGATAATTTCTCATCCCGCGATTCTTTCTTTACTCTCTCTCTCTCTGACCCCATCCCATTCCCGCACCCTTAAACCCCCTTCTCATCCGCTCTCCTTCCCCCGTCCGCATTTTCTCTCCATCCTTGCAGTGGGGCGTAACCATGGGAGCGAGTAGGAGGTCGTGGGTGGGAGGGGGAGCCCGAGGGAGGAGGATGAGGAGGGGAATGGGGGATGAGGAGGAGGGGAAAAGGTGATGTGGAGGGGAAAGAGGGATGTGGAGGGAGAGGGGGACGTGGAGTGAGGAAGGAGTACATCGCGCTTCTCCCGTAGACAGAAGGCGTCAAGGCTGTGTGTGTTTGTGTTCGGTCTCTTCTTGGCCAGAGGCAACGGAATCAATTTTCTACCCGGGCTATTCTTCCTAGGGCGAAAAGGAGAAAAGGGAGGGATGAAGATGAGGGAGGAGAGAGAGAGAGAGGTAGGAAGGGTTTTTGGTGAGGGAAGGAGTTAGGGAAGGGGGTAAAAAAAGAGAGGGGGGAGAGAGAGATTGCGAAAAAGGAGAGTAAACATCTACCAAGCACTCCGAAAGGTCCTTTTATTCTAAGCCATTGTGCGCGAAAGAGGTCCCCCCCTCCGCTTCTCGGCCACCCACACACACCCATCCATACATACACCCACACAAGCGCACCCTCTCACCTCCCCCTCCACCCTCTTACGCTCCCACTTATTCCTCTCCCTCCCTCATCCTCCTCCTCTCACAATCCCCGCACTTACACGAATGGCTTTCTTTCCCTCGGGTCCCTTCGTAGGGAGGGCATTTATTTACACATGCGTTTCGCTCGTTCCCCTTGCATCTCGCTCTGTCGTAAAACGGATTGGTTCTGGAGGGAATAAGAAAACCGATCGGCGGTGTTGAATGTTTGAGGCGCTCCCATTAATCACGTGACGAGCTCTAAACGAATCAGAGGAAGGGAAAAGCAAAAGGCAAGGACCCTTTCTCCTCCTCCTCCGGATCTCTCCTTTCTCCCCAACCCTTTTCACGCAAATAAGCACACACGTAAACACATGTACGAAGTCGCAAAAACACACTCCCTGAATTGTTGCTCGGGTAATCATGTAGTCGGGGAGACATCGGGACGCTCGATTTTCTGTTTAAAGAGAAATTTCCCAGAATTTTTTGCATACATGGCACGGAATATTTGCGATGCGTATAACGGGATAATTTCGATGGGAGGGCTTCTTTATCGGCGATAAATTTAGTTCCTTCTTTATGCTTTATTTGATGTTTTCCATATATAACATCAACCGTGGAGATTCGATCAGATAATTTCCGTTCTCCTTCCGTAAGTAAATGAGAAAGAAATCTGTTGTATGTGAAATGATTATCAATGCCCGATTAATAATTTTATCGAGAGAGAACGGTGTACAGGGATTTGGTGTTACCTTTAAAATCATGCTCGTTTAGTTAACAGCTTATAATTGATTATAGTTAGAAAGGTAAAGGTTTCGAAAACATTATAAATGTCTATGTTGCAGGTTACCTCTCAATGAACTTGATGCAATGCAGAAAATATATAGAAAACCTTTTCTGTTTAAATTATGAAATGCACAGGAAAAATATTGCGCCTTTTACAAGCTATGAATTTTCAAAATAAACGATAACAGTGAGTCAAATTTATTTGAGCCCCAAAGAAAATTCTCTTGCGGGATATCATAAAATTTTGAAAGAAACTTTTTTAAATGTAATGAAAACTAGCGCTACGGTCTAAGTGAAATATTGCTGAAAAAATTCAACTGAAGGAGAATTTTAGCGATTTTGTGTTACCCTTAAAATCATGCTCGTTAAGTTAATAGCTTATAATTGATTATAATTAGAAAGGCAAAGGTTTCGAAAATATTATAAATGTCTATAAATTCTCTTGCAGGATATCATAAAATTTTGAAAGAAACTTTTTTAAGCGTAATGAAAACTAGCGCTACGGTCTAAGTGAAATATTGCTGAAAAAATTCAACTGAAGTTAACAGAAGGAGAATTTTAGCGATGGTACATTTATATAAATATAAATACATATATGTATAAATATTTGTATGTGTGTGTGCGCGCGCGCATCTAAAGGGACAATAATTCTTCCAGTGGGCGTTTTACCAATCAAGGGGGTTCCCTTTACCTCTGTATATCATACTGGTGCCAAAGAAGTCAACCCCTTTTATTTTCGCAAAAAAATATCCGACCGCCAAACGAACCCCAAAATCACCCCAAGACCCCTTTTTAAAACTCAACCCCCTCTATACATTTTCCCATTACCCCCGTCTTTATTTCTGCCACCTCTCTCAAAAAAATATCGTCCTCGTCTAAAAAGTATAAAACAAAGGAAACACGTTTGGATTAGAGGACATAAATCCTCCGAAACAAAAAGAGAAGGAAAAAAAGGAGAGGAAGGCAGACGTTTTATTTATCCGGCAACGTCCAGCTAATCACTCGAATAATTTTTTATGCTCTCCTCTCTGGGAAAAAGAAAAATTTTCTGAAACTATAAAAAAACCAAGAAAAGAATATAACTCTCGTCGATGTGAAAAGAAAGTGTTTGTGTGTGTGTGTGAGAGAGAGAGAGGGTTTTGAATCATGCGATCCATCCTCACATTACGATAAAAAGGGTATAAAATTTGGTTTCCCGCCCCCTCTAACCCTCTCTCTCTATTCTTCTGACTCCTCTTTATCCTCTCTCTCTCTCTCTCTCTTTATCTCTCCCTCAAGGGAAACACGGTAAATAATAAAAACGCGATAAATTTCCGGGTTGTGCGTTCAATCAGTTTAGACGCTTCTCTCTCTCTCTCTCTTTATCCCTCTCAGCGTAGGACTCGGAGGAGTAAGCTTAAGGAATGAAATCCGGGGTTTCACGGCGAAGCAACGCTAGTCCGTTCAATTTCCTCGAAAATTACGTTTCCGATACCTAATTTTTTTAAACCCTTTGACCACGTCGGTTGTTTTATTTTTTTTTATAATTCTCCATCTAAATCATTCGCTCGGTATTTCCATGGGAAATAAGTAGGCAGGGAGTTATCTATAGAAGTTTCGCTACCCTGAAGGCGTTTTTCTACTTGGTGTCCTAGATCTATCGATAAAAAAAATAAAAGAACCGCGCTACTCTGTAATATTATTTAGATTCCGGATTTTGCTCTGTTGTGACGGAGTCGATTAGCGAAATCGTGCTCTGCGGATCATAAATAAATACCAATCTAAGTTTTTTCGTGTATTTATGCAATTACTGCGAATGAGATTTTCATGCATACTCGGCGAAAACGCAACTGTGTTAAAGATTTGCTCGACATAAATTCGATTATCTTACAACTTCAGAAACGGAATTTTGTTAGCTTGTTTATGGTTAAATGTATTGCCGCAGGCAGGCGGAAAAATGAAAATACATTTAAGTTTTGAATAAAATTCATTAAACTTTCACCTGCGAATATTAAATTCTATTTAACAAATATTGAAATCAATGCTTTAAAACCTCTTTGTCTAAGGAGTATACATAATTTTCCTTATTACGAAGAGTACTTTAATTCCGTATGGAAAAAAGAGCAAAATATCGGTTGCTATACAAAAGCCCCGGTAATGGAAACGTCATGATTGCAAACGACTTCATTACTAACCTTCAAGAAATAATAATTTAATTCACCAAAGGATAAAATCGAATTGAAAAACTTTGCTTCTCTGACACCCTCAATAAATCATCGGAAACCTATTTGTTCAGACTTACGCTGAACGAAATTTATTTTGAAAACGCCATCTGTCTGTGGGAACTCCAAGGACACGACTCAAGGCCCGAGCTTTAGCGTTTGGCTCGGTGGTGAAAAGGTACGCGTGGGTCACATGACTCCAGGGAACGAGAGAGGCGATAGGAAGAGACAGGCGGAAGGGAGTGATTGTGTGCGAAGACAGGACTGAGAACAGAAGGTGGACGAAGGTCCTTGCGGCGCGTTCACTTTACCCTTTTTTCATATAAAGTGTAATATCATCAGTAAATAAAATACAGCCCATTGAATTATTGTGTGAGCGTGTTATGGTTGTACGTTGCCAAGCACCAGTATTGCAGGACCGGCCTACATTCCCGGTCATTAGCGGTCGAGCCTGCTACATTTTGGTCTTTTGGGCCAGATCTCTGCGTGTGAAGTGCTGAACTAGAACGTCGACTCAACCACAACAGCAGCTTCATCGTGAGCATTAGACAAAAACACATTAAGAAGTTGGATCGCCACCACATCTTCGCGGAATATCCTTCCGAGGCGAGGGTGGCGGGCGACCGGCCACACAGCAAGCGCAGTTCAGGGATCAGAGTCTTTCCTTTCCTTGTATTCTTTCCCTTTTTGTAACATAGATTCTTCTGAATTTTCGATCCTCATACGCAAGCGAGGCATTTATAAGGGCACGATAACCCTTGCACAAAATTTCATAGCACACTATAATCCCGAAAAGCATAAAATGGTAGAGATTAGAAGTAGACTCGAGGCAGTAGTAGAAGCGTGGGCAATGAATCAAGAGGTTCAGTTGTCGTTAGAGATGTACGATCAGAATAAGGATCACGTTCAAGATAGGGTAGCCGTCGATGAATAGTTTTATTTACAAAAGCCATGTTTGAAGAAATTATGGACCCCAAGTATCAACCTAGCCAGGGCTCACAGTGCTCAAATCATACAGAAGTTTCCCAACAAGACCTAACTGTAAATAATCTGAAATTGCCCACTGTCAATTTGCCGTACTTTCGCGGGGACTATAATCAATGGGTACACTTCAGAGATGTATTCACCAGTCTCATTGTTAACAATACAACATTATCAAATGTACAAAGGTTGCACTATCTTAATGCTTCACGCTGGAGAAGTGAAGCATCTGATTGATAACATTCCATTGAGTGATGATAACTTTCCGGTAGCATGGGATTTGATCAACCAGCGTTATGATAATTCGAGGCTAATCGCGAACGAACATGTAAAGATGTTGCTTGACTTACCATTAGCAAACAAAGAAACAGCGTGGGAATTGCGTCAACTTATAAACCATCTGAAATCAAACATGAATGCCCTAGACGCATTACAGTTGCAAGTACCAACGGAAGATTTGTGACTCTCTCAAATATTATTGCGGCGAATAGACAACGGGGGGCCGTCAAAATAGTTAATTATATTTTTATATTCTTTGTAAATGACTTAATTATTCCCTGTGAACATATTTTTGTTAAATCGTCTTCATTATGAAAAAATATTTAAAATAAATCTTTTAAATATCCCGCGAAAACGGCATCCTGGTTGGAGAGAGAGTAGTAAGGGATACGTGAAGTCATCGCATGCCTTACGACGCTTACGACCGTACTGAAAGCACGCGGTTTTGATACTTAGTTTTGTTGCTTTTCCTGATATCGTAGCTAAAATGGAGAATATGGAACTTAAGAAGGGTTATAAGTATTGTCTGGTACCTCAGTGCTTAAATACAACGATTAAAACCCCGAGAAAATTGTTCATCACGCTACCGAGCTCCTTGGGAATAAATAAGAAGCGGAGAATATTGTGGTTGAAAGCCATGAGGAGATACGCATCTGATATATCAGAACGTACAACTGCATTTGTCTGCTAAGTTCATTTTAATCTAAGTACTAGTTATATGTATGTACGTAATTTTATTGCTTCGTATTTTAGTTTATGACTTATGTCAGCATTACATTGACATGATGCATATATTTTTGGAGAATATTGAAAGAGTAAATTATATTTTTGTTTCAAAGATTAGCATATATATTTTAACAAAACCTCCATAATGTAATATACTTATTCTAAATAAGTAAGATCAAACTTACGGAAATCGTTGGGCTATGGGTTTATTAAGCAAATAAGTACCATTTCAGTGCATATATAAGTACCAAGTTTTTATGCAAATACTTTTACAAATGTTACATATTAAGTTAGTTCTGTAATTTAAATATTTTAATAAATTTGTTCACATAATATCCACGACAGCATGGTATTTTAAAGGACCACGTTTTGCTAAATAAGGGCAGTCATGACACTCCACAGACGTGACTAAATCATCTTCTTCTTCATCTACAACTACACTCACTTTATAACCTCTTTATCTTATTCTGTGTTCAAGGCAAATGTTGCCTTTAACAATACAAATTTTTCCTTCTCGCTTCAGTTTAACAAATCTATTAAAAACACTTCTACAGTTTTTCTTTTCACAAGTATAGGTTATAACTAAGGCAGAGAGACACTTAAAACAACAAACTTCACCACATTTCCTATGGACAAGACACACGGAAACTAAATTTATTCACATTAATTTTATATATTTGTCAATATTTGACCTGATGATTCCGTAAAGGCAGATGACGGTGATTATTTATCGAAACCGGTCGTGTTTTACTTCATATATTTTGTGGAAATTAGCAAAAGTTTAATATAAATAAAAAATACTATCTAGCATTGTTCATGTTATTTTATTGTGGAATTCCACGAAGTCTCGGCCTCGTCCATTACCTTTTGTATACTTATCTAACTATATTTTACTTACTAGATACTAGGACAGCATGGGAAACAATACATAAATAAATATTCTATAATATTAGTTAAAACTAGAGTTGTTTTATTCATTTAATATGGGAAAGCTGTTTTAAGACGTCAATCTGTCTTTTACATATCTTCTGCGTTCAGTCGAAATAACAGTACTATTATAATAACTGAAAATAAAAGCGCTACATCGAACTTGTTTTATCGATTAAATGTAATACAAACGCATTTCAACATCTGAATATTGTTCCCTAAGACTTCCAATGTAGGTACCGCAAAAACATGTACGAATCAACTTTGGGCAAATTATCAGATCAGACACAAAACCCTTCATATGCCATTTTGCAAAACAACAAGCGAAATAAATGCAGGAAGGTGCAGTACTTCTAGCAATATTTTTTCTAAGACGGAGTATAGAAGAAAACAAGAGAATTGTGTCTTTCAAGCTTCTACTTCTATATCGGTACAATGGCTTCTAGCACGGCTAGCATCGGCTAACATGCTTGTGGCATTCACTGACTTCACTAAACACCCGGCAAACTTCGGCTACCAATCGGTGTGATCGGGTTCGGCATTAACTCGTCCGTTTTAAATTGCTGTTTTTATAAATTTCTGTTAAAAGTTTAACGAAAAAACTTTATATTTGCTTATAACAATAGCCATAAAATATAACTTCATAAAATTTTCGGTAATTCCCGATATTTGACAGTCTCCCATTCAACCAGAAGAGCGTGGGAATTACGGTCATCAGGCGCAGAAATTCCAACGCTCTCGGACTTGCTGAATGTTCTAAAAGAAAGACATCAAGCATTGGAAGTATTGAACAGTAGCGAGCGTGTTAAGGCAAGCATGTCCACGAGTCATGATCCTAGATCTACCAGGAAATCGTATGTCACTAGGGTTGAGACCTGTCCAGTATGTCAGCAAGCTAATCTTTTACACAAGTGTACAGTATTCAGGAATGATAGGCATGCGCAGCGACTTTCATTGATTAAGAAGCATGGGCAGTGCTTCAACTGCTTATGCACAGGACATACAGTTATTCAATGTTCGTAGAATGTAGTCAATGTCACAGGCCTGTAGAATTTGCAATAAAAGGCATCACACTTTGTTGCATGAACAAAAAGAGGAGGCTCAAGTCAAGACTTCACATGATACCCCCAGTTTTAGTTCGTCGCCAAGACAATCTAATACACATATAGCAACGAAAAGCTATTTACATTCAAAGGTACCAATCCCAAACAGATTTTACTGGCAACACTCAAGTTCGTGATAGATCAGGTCATCTTCAAAACTCCATGGTGCTATTAGATAGTGCCTCAGAGCCTAATTTTAAAACAGAAGCCTTAGTGCAGCGGTAACGGCTGAATAAGCATCGAAACAAGATTCCGATACAAAGTATAAACAATTTACAGGCTGAAACAAAACATTGTGTGACGGTTAGTTTGCAGTCAAGAACCTCTTCCTACAGAACTATAATTAGTTATTTTGTGCTGCCAAAAATCACAGGAGACATGCCAACCAAGCAAATTGACGATAGTTTGTTGAATACCTCCATATTTGGAGCTTGCGGATCCTGAATTCAAAGTTCCTGGTTACATTGACATAATAATCAGAGCAAAATTGTACTTTGAAATTTTGGTGCTGTCTGCTAAAAGAAAGGGTATATATAGGTGGCCCAACATTGAATGAAACACAGTTTGAATGGATCATATCTGGAGTAATCCCATCAACCAATTTGAATGCCAAGCCGGCCAGTCGACGCGCATTCTTTTCTCGTAAGGAGCCCGTTGAAAACCAACGGAAAATTTTGGGATATAGAGGAGATCGACGGGCAAGTACGTACCAAAAAGGAATGCTCAACAGGAGCTTATTGACTTGTTAAGCAGTGGAGAATTTTCCGTACGGAAGTGGTGCGCGAATCACCCAGTACTCCTTGAGAAATTCCCACCAGAAGACAGAGAAATGCAACTCCCTCTACAATTCAATGATGATCAGAATGTGAAGATACTTGATCTTTTATGGCACCCTACCTTAGATAAATTTCAGGTTCTGCACAACGAGACCATATCTAAAAATTCCATTATCATTGAAAGAACTGCACTGTCCATCATCGCAGCAATTTTCGACCCTCTGGCTGATAAAGCCCAGTCGTCAACACTTAAGATTTTCCTGCAACGCCTATGGGAAGCCGAACTTGCATGGGATGACCTTCTGCCATCCGATCTTCTTCAGCATTGGCAATCTATACATCTACATCTTCCAGCAATTCGAAATTTTTTTTGCGTGGCTCGTTGAACCTCCTCCTAAATGGAACAATTTTTGAAACGAGAAAAAAGTCTGCTATGACCGGGAATTGAACCCGGGTCTTCCACTTGCCGGGCGGATATTCTACCTCTGAACTATCGTAGCAGAACATTTTCTCTCGTTTCTGAACACGGATGTTTCCCTTGGTGGGACGGGAACTAACCAAGTTAGTATCAAACTGCCCCAACAGATGTCCTCGAAGAGAATATCGAAAGAAACTCCTACCTCTCAAATGGTGAGATTGCCAAACATGAAATTGATGGAATGATATGATCCGAAGATCCTATGCAGACAGGCATAAGCTGTGAAAGATGGAACAATTTTTGAAACGAGAAAAAAGTCTGCTATGACCGGGAATTGAACCCGGGTCTTCCACTTGCCGGGCGGATATTCTACCTCTGAACTATCGTAGCAGAACATTTTCTCTCGTTTCTGAACACGGATGTTTCCCTTGGTGTATGTATGTATGTATGCCCAGTCAATTCGCCTCTCTTACAGCACAAATGGGTATCTCAGAGGCAGTGCAATGAATAACCGGGGAGGGAGGAGGGAAACCCGGTGCCGGCATTTGCCTGCTCTTACGAAGAACACCAGGGAGGCCAACGGCTTAACGTCCCTTCCGAAGGACGGAACAGCTGAATTTGCGCGGTCTCCTCAAACTACGCAAACAGGGGGCCGGGTGACCTTGAGAAAAATCCTACTCGCGCAGGATTCGTACCCGATGACTTTTTCAAGCATCGGGCGAGTAGCAGCCAGCGTCCTAACCACTACACCACCGGCACCCCCTGTTTCCCTTGGTGGGACGGGAACTAACCAAGTTAGTATCAAACTGCCCCAACAGATGTCCTCGAAGAGAATATCGAAAGAAACTCCTACCTCTCAAATGGTGAGATTGCCAAACATGAAATTGATGGAATGATATGATCCGAAGATCCTATGCAGACAGGCATAAGCTGTGAAAGATGGAACAATTTTTGAAACGAGAAAAAAAAAAAAAAAAACCATTTGAGAGGTAGGAGTTTCTTTCGATATTCTCTTCGAGGACATCTGTTGGGGCAGTTTGATACTAACTTGGTTAGTTCCCCTCCCACCAAGGGGAAACATCCGTGTTCAGAAACGAGAGAAAATGTTCTGCTACGATAGTTCAGAGGTAGAATATCCGCCCGGCAAGTGGAAGACCCGGGTTCAATTCCCGGTCATAGCAGACTTTTTTCTCGTTTCAAAAATTGTTCCATCTTTCACAGCTTATGCCTGTCTGCATAGGATCTTCGGATCATATCATTCCATCAATTTCATGTTTGGCAATCTCACCATTTGAGAGGTAGGAGTTTCTTTCGATATTCTCTTCGAGGACATCTGTTGGGGCAGTTTGATACTAACTTGGTTAGTTCCCGTCCCACCAAGGGAAACATCCGTGTTCAGAAACGAGAGAAAATGTTCTGCTACGATAGTTCAGAGGTAGAATATCCGCCCGGCAAGTGGAAGACCCGGGTTCAATTCTCGGTCATAGCAGACTTTTTTCTCGTTTCAAAAATTGTTCCATCTTTCACAGCTTATGCCTGTCTGCATAGGATCTTCGGATCATATCATTCCATCAATTTCATGTTTGGCAATCTCACCATTTGAGAGGTAGGAGTTTCTTTCGATATTCTCTTCGAGGACATCTGTTGGGGCAGTTTGATACTAACTTGGTTAGTTCCCGTCCCACCAAGGGAAACATCCGTGTTCAGAAACGAGAGAAAATGTTCTGCTACGATAGTTCAGAGGTAGAATATCCGCCCGGCAAGTGGAAGACCCGGGTTCAATTCCCGGTCATAGCAGACTTTTTTCTCGTTTCAAAAATTGTTCCATCTTTCACAGCTTATGCCTGTCTGCATAGGATCTTCGGATCATATCATTCCATCAATTTCATGTTTGGCAATCTCACCATTTGAGAG
Organism: Tanypteryx hageni; assembly: GCA_028673005.1. Lineage (NCBI taxonomy): Eukaryota > Metazoa > Arthropoda > Insecta > Odonata > Petaluridae > Tanypteryx > Tanypteryx hageni. Next base: position 101,227,914 of record CM054116.1, read on the forward strand.
GTAGGAGTTTCTTTCGATATTCTCTTCGAGGACATCTGTTGGGGCAGTTTGATACTAACTTGGTTAGTTCCCGTCCCACCAAGGGAAACATCCGTGTTCAGAAACGAGAGAAAATGTTCTGCTACGATAGTTCAGAGGTAGAATATCCGCCCGGCAAGTGGAAGACCCGGGTTCAATTCCCGGTCATAGCAGACTTTTTTCTCGTTTCAAAAATTGTTCCATCTTTCACAGCTTATGCCTGTCTGCATAGGATCTTCGGATCATATCATTCCATCAACTCCTCCTAAATGGAAAACATTTGGATCCCTGGAGCTCTACATGTGTGTATTAAGTTAGTACAGTACAGATAGAAATTTATTCATCTGAGATTACAGCACTAGGGTCTAAATCCCCAATTTCTAACTAGAGTGATCTACGTGATCTTCATCCATTCCCTGACGATAAACAACTATTTCGAGTAGATAGATGCCTACATAAGTCACTTTGGCGTATGACAGCAAGTTCCAGTTGATATTACCTCCAAGGGCACATCTTACTAAGTTAACCATTGAAGCACAACCTCGTTTACTTCATGCAAATGTTCAACTGTTGATTGCATCTCTGCGCCAAAGATATAAATTCAATGTATTTGTCGTGTTGTCAAGAATGTAATTAATAAATGTAGTTTTCTTCAAGCTCAAGCCAGCAGCGGCTCAAGAGCAAATGGGAATCTTACCACCACACTGAGTTCAACCAGCTCGTCCGTTCATGAATGTCGGCATTAAATATGCAGAGCCCATTTTACTGGACTGGAATTCCACGGTTTTCATCAAATCCTGCATCGCCATTTCTATGTCTGGCAACCAAAGCCATTCATATTGAACTTATGAGTGATCTTACAACTGACGCGTTCACAGCAGCTTTTATAAGATTTATTGGTAGAAGAGGAATCTGTGCCAACGTCTACAGCAATAATGGCACCAATTTCGTTGGAGCTAATCATCAGCTGCAAGAAGTAGGGAAATGTTTGCATTCACAAAAGCATCGAGACCGGTTGAGTGAATACGCAATTTCAGAGAGTTTCGAATGGCATTTCATCCCCCCTAGCGCTTTTCACTTTGTCGGCCTATGGGAGACTGCAGTCAAATCGATAAAATACCATATACAGAACATTCACGTTTGAGGAAATCTGCACTTTGCTTTGTCAGATTGAAGCTTTCCTTAACTCTCGCCCGCTTACTCCCTTATCCAATGATCCTGATGAATTCCCCTACCTAACCCCGGATCATTTTCTCATTGGTGAACCTTTGTCAACTCACCCAGACTCTGATCTCAGTGACGTAGCTGTCAACAGGTTGTCCAGATGGCAAAGGATTAAGCAGATAACGCAGCTCCTATGGCGCAGATGGTTTGTGGTCTACGTACACGGCATCCAGCAGAGATTCAAGTGGGAATCCCACAATACAACCTGGAACCTGGCAGATTAGTGACAGTGTAGGAGACATCACCTCTGCAGTGGAAGAAAGACATTATAGAGGTGTATCCTGGGTCTGATGGATCGGTGCGGGTCGCATTAGTCAGAACTACATCCGGAGTCTTCAAGCGCCAAATCCATAAACTCTGTTTATTTACAGAAGCCGACGATAAATAATTGACAGTGTTTTTTTATTTAGACTTAAGTACTTGGGCCTAATTGTAATTCTTTAAAGAAACTTGTGTTGTTTGGGATTTTATTAGTTAGATTGGTTAATGCTAAAATGTAATTTTTAGTACATTTTAGGTGGGGAGAACGCTGAATGAAATTTATTTTGAAAAACGAACGCCCACGCTGTCTGCGGAAACTCCTAGGACTGGACTCAAGGTCCGAGCTTTAGCGTTTGACTCAGTGGTGAGAAGGTACGCGTGGGTCACGTGACTCCAGGGAACGAGAGAGGCGATGGGAAGAGACAGGTGGAAGGGAGTGACTGTGTGCAAAGACAGGACTAAGAACACGGTGGACGAAGGCCTTTGCGGCGCGTTCACCTCATTCTTTTTTTGTTTTATGTAAAGTGTAATATCATCAGTAAATAAAATACAGTCCATTGAAGTATTGTGCGAGGGTGTTATGGTCGTACGTTGCCAAGCACTAGTGTTGCATAACCGGGCTGCATTCTCGGTCAGTAGTGGTCGAGCCCGCTACATTATTCATAACCGTTAGAGAAACATACTATTTTCAAATACAAATCCTGTTATTACAAACCACGAAAACTGAAAGAGGTATGGCAAAGGGACGTCAGAAGTCACGAACTTCGCGCGCCATTTTTATTTCCTCGGAGGGAGGAATGGGAATGTTTGACTCACCTGTACGATATCTCCGTGACCCCTCCCCGTCGCCGTGAAGGTCAGGTGGCATAAGAAGGGCAACCGGTCCCCTCCGCCCCTCGGCCGCTCCACCGACAGCTCGTACGTCACGCCTTCCTCGCCGTAATACGTCCGGTTGCAGACTTGAGCGCCGACGTCGCGAAGGCCATCAGAAAGCAAACGAAAGAAAAGGAAAACAACTCTCATAACAAGGCAAAGAACGTAAAACATAAAGGAGCGCTCGAATGGCAGCGCCGTTAATTAAAAGGGATGTCAAGGGCGGTCAAATATTGTCACGCGAGCAATTCGGAGAGGCGCGAGCAAAGAACGGCGCCCCGTATAATCAAACCGGTTTACGGAACTTGATTAGCGCACCCGTTCTCGCAAGAATGGAATTATTCGCTCCTTCGTTTCGAAACTAAAATCCATATCCGGTAAATAAGTCGTTTGCATTAGGCGCCTTTCCCGACTTGAGAAAAGGACCGAGCGTCGTTTGTAAACAAAGCAAATCCTCCTTGATTCGGATGCCACTGATTCGGAATACGCGATGTTTCGGGCGATTTGAAGGTGGTCGTTTTTTTAAAATAAATCTCAAAATCAACGCAGGCTGGAGTTAGTTTAACATAAAATAGTGCGGCGGTTGCGTGATGAAAAGGTTTTAGTACTTTGTACTACATATATAGTTTTGATAGGTTTAGGGCACATGTATAGGTCTAAGGCAGTGGTTCCCAAACTGGGTTCCCCGGCGCATTGGGTCATCACTGCTGATTTTTAGGGGTACCCCGCGAAAAACTTTGACTGGTAAACAAATCAGCAATTTGGATGTATTGTAGGGCAATGAGTATTCCTCTAATTAATTGATTAGAGTATAGTAACAACATATAGATGCGTCCAAAGGTTGTAATACTCGTATATAAAAATATAAAAACCTTGTTTCAAGACTGGTGTGCCGCAAAATTAAGTATATCTTTTAAATGGTGTCGCGCCTACAAAAGTTTGGAAACCATTACTCTATAGTATATACGTGTTAAGGTTTAAGATACGAGTATATTTGATGCAGAAGGTTTTTCTTTTAGTTTTTTCTTCTTTCTATAATGATATGGAACAGAGTAGCAAAAACTTAAAAGTACTTTAAAATTATGAAGTATGTACATAACAATCCACAAGGCTCTTTGTAAGTTATTCAAATCTCTACTGAATCAGCAGTAATCTCTAAGAATCATAAGGAATGTGGTGAAAATGAAATAAAAAGATGAAAATTGACTGACTGACTGATTATTGAAAAAGGACGGTTAAGAATCGCATAAATGGAATAAGATTTTTTATGGAAAATATTTACAAGTGGCATGAATCAACAAAATTTTATTTTTGTTAAGATTTTGGATAAAATTAAGGGAAAGGTAATTCTAGTGCGGAATGTTGCTTTTTAAAATCTTAGTTAGTGTAACTAATCATATCTATTTGTATAAAACTTCGTACTACAACCTGAAATTAATCAAACTGCTTTTTCATGAACATATTCCATGGTTTCGAGTTATCACCAAGTTGGAATGGATCTTCCTCTCTCTAATTTTATTCCAAATTAGTGAGATTGTAAAACATGGGATTTTCGGAATAATTAAAGAGACTGGCAGGACAGATGATAAAAATGTCTTCCTCCGTGATTTTATACTAAATTTGCTGAAAGTAATTAGTTCGACAGAAAGATTTTTCAGTCGAGTGAAGTTCAGAGAAATTAAAATAATAATCCTAAATTATCCCGACGCCAAAATAAATACATTATCCGAGTTATAATTGACAGAGGAGTGTGAAAAATAAAACATTAAAACGAAACATATCGTTCCAAAAAAAAGCGGCGCGAGATGAAACGGTTTCGTTCGCCATATCGACATCAAGAGATCGAAACTCATTAGAGCTACGAAATTTTTTTTTTCAACTGGCAAAAATTCCGCCCAATTTCCAAGCCGAAAGATATTATTAACGAAACTTGATACGTCATCAAAGAGGGATAGATAAGAGGATCGGTTGCTAGTAATTACTCCCGCGACTCCCTTCAGTTTCGGCTAATGCAGCATCCTTTTTTGACGGCTCCGTTAGCTTCGAAAAAAATATTCGCTTCAATTTGACCACGCGGCGTATCTCTTTGAGATTTTACGCCGGAAATGATGTGGACCTTCCCTTTGTGAACGTTTGAGAAAAATGAGGCGTAGGCTCAGACTCACTACGATACATATCCTCTTCCTTCGCCGCCGCTAAATAGAGCTTTCAGGAGGGGATGGCTTAGGAAGATGGGATGAAGCTAAAGGAATATTATAGCCAACCTGGCGGATACGAGGAAGGCAAAAGGCGAAAGGATAAAGGTGTCGGGGAGGAAGAAAAGATGTTTCCTCCACATCAAACAATTTCATTGGAAATTTAACCTCCCCCCTTCTCTCTACGTCACCCTCTCTATATATTCTCCCTTTGCTCAGAGAGAGGCGAAACGTTTTGTTTTCGCCGCCACATAGAGTGGAAGGAGAGACAGAGAGAGAGCACTTGACTCTTCATTTAAATCATGCAAATCTAGAGGGATATAACGGCCTCCAATCCATTTCGACGTTCTCCCCCTGTCGAGGGGGAGAGAATACAAACCAATTTAAGTGCATTAAAAAGGGCTAGAAAACGTCAATTTGAATCCGATGAAATTCCTTCCTCAGCAAGGCTTTTTTTAATTCGTGAAAAGTTTTAATATTTTTTTAATTGTTTTTTTATATTTCTCTCTCTCTCGCTCGCTCTCCGTCTTCCGCGCCGGAGACCGAATTTCTCGTAACAAAAGGTCGAACGTTTTTAAAGCGCAGGTAACATGGCAACCAATTTAAAACACATCACAAAACTTCGCCGCCGGCGAATTTTCATTTGATTCTTGATTTTTGGAATGCGAGCGGATTTTTTAAAAAACCCCTCCTAAAAAAGCAACAAATAGAAAAATGCGAGTTTGAAAAAATAAAACACGGAAAAAAGAACAATCTGACGCCGATAACAACATCGGTGGCATTAAAGGGGTCGTTAAAAGGCATTTTTTTAATTTGTGATGTTCGTTTTAAAAAATCAACGAGAAATAATTTAATATGCAAGGTTTTTCCTTTTTGAGTTCATATACCGATCTGTCCTATTTATTGTTCGGAGATTAAATGGGAAAGCAATGAAGAATCGAATTTCCTAACTGATTCAATCCGGCTCCAATTTTTCTAATAAGCTCAAAACTTTATTCAAACGATAACTACAGACAAAAGTGTCAACGCGTTGATAGAAACGCGCACAACGTTTTTGAAAACACTTTCTTTAAATCCAAATTAATTAGTCGATATTTCTTTCATATTTCACGGATATCAAAGATCATTGCCCACATCCAAGCTAGATCTCAATTTTACAGTCAAATAGATGAATTAAACAGCAAAGACAATTCCATATGTTGTGCAAAAACGTCCCCGTGATTTATTGACGATATAGCAATGCAGTATTTTAAACACTGAATATAATGTCAAATTATTCAGTATTGAATGAATATCCCGTTGCTTCATTCTCATGCGTGTTAAAAATAAGGAATACAATGCATCCATCTGAATATCATTATATATCGACGTTTCTTACAGAGGAGGAGGATATGACATACATATAGGAGGATACTAATGTTTAGGCACTTCCAGATGAGCTGGAGATTCAAAATTTTTTTCTTAGGTAGAATTTTGTGCAAAACCGGCTAGAAAAAACGAAAATTTTAGAAAAATGCAACAATGCGGCCGCTAAAAATTCGCAATTGTTTAAACAAATTTTCATGGTTTATGTATTTTCGAATGTGCTACGGAGCTGAAATCTTTTTTAGAGGTAGTATTTGTAAAAATACGAAATAGGGATTACACAAATTTTGATATTTTAATTTGTTTGGCATTTAAAAATTCTTAAAGTTTAAACAAATAGGTAAATGTTTAGACACTACGCGGCAAGGTAGGGAGCTGAAATTTTAAAATTATTTAGAATTTAGACTATATAAACGAATAAATATTTCAATCTATCCATGAAATGTATATGGCGGACGTTAAAAATTATTTAATTTTAAACAATTTGATAAATGTTATTTTACTTCTAAATGTGCTACAAATTTAAAATTTGGCAGAAATGTGTGGCATTATTAACCCAATGTGGAAAAATTATAATATTCCTAAAATAGCAAAATTAGCGATTGTTTTACTCCATTATTGTTACATAAGGAAAAAACGAAGATCGGTCCCAAGGAGAAATCTTTTGAATTAAAGAAGTATTCCCTATGATGAAATATCCCTCTGAAAAATGATTCTTTTTTCAAGGTGAGATGATATGCTTGCAGAATGCAAGCACCTTCTACTAGTAATGTATTATGATCAAAGCCGGACAGAGGAGATATAACGCAAATTAAGACGCCATATTTTTTTAAGCCGTTTACGGCTTCACCAAACTACGTCTTGCAAGCCATATCAGCGATTTTATCCGACCCGACATAACTCATAAATTTCGTATGAATATCCGTATCATTGCCAGCAGGTGTCATTAGATATCATTTATAAAAACGATATTTTTCGAACTATCAGATTTAATACACTTCTGGTATAAACCAGGAGTCTCCAACGGCCAAAACTCGATGTATTTCTTATAAAATATTTCACGTAAATCTAAGAAATTTAAGAAGTGTGTTAAATCAACATTTTAAAAATATACGCAATTTATTTCTCATTCCGATTTATAAAAATTCTGCACAGTTGGGGTACTAAGAACGATCTACCCGCTGCAAGCGTGTTTTTTGCATGTCCGAAGAACCTAACCTCCGACGCAGAATCTATTAATATTTTGGAAATGAATGGGTTTATAGCCGCATCATAGGGATGGGACGATTTCTTTCTTGTGAAAGGGGAGAATGAATGTCCAATGAATATGAAACGGTGTGAGATCTGGGAAAGTGGGCGGCTCGCGGACTTGGCACTTTGCCTTAATGCGGTCCGTGGATCCGGTGGAGGGCCTTCATCGACGTGAGTTTGATATAGACGTATAACAAATTAGATCAGACAACCAAAAAATACTTAAAACTACATCTTTAAAATTTAATAAGTCATTAGAAAGGCCTGCACCGCGGTATGTAAAATCTCATGAGACGCTTTCAGTAAAAGGTTTTGGTGACCAAATCGAGTCTACACCAGCTTTAAGCAGGTTTTTTTTAAAGCCCGTGGTCGCCATGTAATCCAAGAACATACCTCAGGCGACAACAGCGCGCCGGCTTGAATTCTATCGTACTCTTCGCTTTAAAAGTTCATCAGAATTTTTAAAACAGAAGAGGCGAGACATTTCTTAGTTACAAGAGAAATCCATCAAGCGGTCGCGTTCAACTGTTTCTGCGGAGAGGGTCACAGGGAGCCTCCGGGCATCCGACCTGGACTCACCCGTGCAATAAGGCGGCTCGTCGGATCCGTCGCCGCAGTTGTCTCTGCCGTCGCAGAACGCGTCGGGGCGAACGCACTTCCCGCTGGCGCAAGCGAACTCCGATATCCTGCAAGGACCGACTCCCCAAGCCGCCACCATCCCCACGCCTCCCCAACCGCCCCCGCCGCTGCCCACCCAAACCCCGCCGCCCCCGCCGCCACCTCCGCCCCACGCCAGAAGAACGACCGATACGGCCAATATCCACGTGAGGAGGCCTGGGTTGTCGAACATGGTGGTCATCCTTCTCTGAAAACGAAAGAAATTTTTAAAAGTTACATTTCGCCGCATAAGATAATAACAAATTTAATAGTAACACAACAAAGAGATTCGCTTTGATCGTGTTACTTGTTAGCATTTCAAAGATTTCAGAAGATGAGGGATGTTGTCCATTTTAAAGGAGTTACATATCTCATGAATGCCTGTTCTTAAGTGGGACTTTAAGTAAACTAATAATAAACGCAGAGCCGGCCAAGCCCTCAAGGAGTCCCGGATGCGAATAGCCATGGGTATCCCACGACATAAATAGTTACGGTAATAATGAACGAAATATAAATTTTTAATAATACCTTGAAGTACTGATACTTATTATAATTCATAATAATAATCACAATCTAAAATTACAATATAAAAATAACAATAAAAAAGTATAATATTGTTTGTTAAAAACATTGTTAAGTTGCGAGTATACAACAAATATTGCAGTAAACAGTAGACGATTCTTTCATTTATGGGTCCCTCAGTTTTAAAACAATAACTTTTTCGGAGTGTTTCTTTATAGGAAATCAGCTTGACAAGTGATTGTTTTAGTAAAAGTTATGCAAAATTTACACCCGATACTTTAATATAGTAATCGACATCTCCAAACCCCGGGGATCCCCAATATTCGTGGGCCCTGACGCTTTGCATGCACCGCACCCATCTTTTGGCCGATCCTGAATAAACGTAAATAATGCAACATACGTTTATTCAATATTAACTTAAATGCAACTTAACAATACCATCATAATCTTCGTTTATAGGAACTTTCACGGCTAATATTAAGAAATGTAGGCACACAAAAATTATTTTCAAATTTTATAGTCGACCTTGGCGCGTTATCGCTCACGTCTCCGGTGAAATGACATGATGAATAATCACGATATACAAAGACATGGTTGAGTTGCTATCTTTTTCGATATTAAACACAAAAGATCGTTCAAAAAGGCAAGGCGATCTGATCGAAACTCACAAAGAATACATTCCAATCCTCAAAACCGAGGGTTTTGGGAGAGGGAAAGTACTCGAGGAAAACGTAGCACCTTGAAACGGAAAAGAACCGAGATCGGTTCCAGAATCTTCGTGCTACATCTTGAAGAACTGCATTAAAACAAATTTTATATTTACCCCAAAAAGAGGAAGAGAACATTTAACTTATGCTCGAGTAAATCGAGTAGAAAAGCTGGCACAAGACGTTCGAAGAAAAAAATGTTTTTCGACTTCAAGATAATTTGCTTTCTCTTGATATTACGACGGTTATATAAACATAGTGAGCGACTAAATTAAAAAGAAACTCAGTTCATCGGAAATTACTTCGCGACGTTTTATTCGCGCTACCAGAATTTTTTCATGGGATGTGATTAAAAGAAAAGCTGAATCCATTTGATGTTAAGCGACACGGACAGTAGTCCCGTCCCGTTTCGCGAAACGACGATCAAATTCCGGGATCATCGGAACTTCCAAATTCAAAGGTCTTTGATGTCGTCGCTAAAAATCCCTTCTCTTTCAACTCCCGCAATTTTCGGCAGCGAAATAGGCGCAGATTCGAGAGCGGAGGAGGGAGAGTTGGTTTTTTCCACCATGCAAGAGAGAGAGAGAGGTACGTGCCGCCGTCGCTTAATATTGTTAATGAAACCGGAGAACTCCGCCACGCTCCGAAATAATTAGTTTGTCTCCAGGGAGCTGGAATATCACGTCACGCGTGTGGAATTTCATCGTCGCATTCTGGAATTACTTCTGCTCATCCCTTTCCTCTCTTTACATCCTCAACTCTACTCTCTCTCTCTCTCACACACTCCCCCGTTTGAGCAACTATCTCTCTCTCTTTCTATCGCTCATGAATCAAAAGGATTCCTTTTGACTTCGATTCCTTAAAATGAAATACGAATCACTGGATTCGGGTCACTACACATGCAAATAAAATGGCCGCTAAATTTCCGAGGGAGGGAAGAAGAATAATAGCACCTATCAGAGCATGGCGCACAGCCTTCCGAGTCTGTATTCCTTGCGAGTTTGCCCTGTTATAAACAGCGGCTGCGATGATTAAATTTTGTAGAATCGGCAATTATATGTGTGTGTATTAAAACTCTTACGTTTTATTTTTATAAACTCACATGCACAGATAAGGCGCAGCTGGAGAAATAAATAAAGAATGCGAATCCTTCGCGGAATCCACCCTTCCTTTGTTTTCCGCTTCCATTAGTTCCCACACACTGCCGGTAGAAATCCCCTTGCATAAGCGAGAAGTTAAATAAATAGGATAAAATGGTTGAAGGAGGCAAAGGGGAGAGGGTTAAATTTGCCAGAAATGCTACACCAGGTTTCCTTCCCCCTCTCTTTCTCTCTCTCTCTCCCTCAAAAGTGAAATATTTGAGCTACTTTTAATCCATTATAAGCTTTTGAGATCGCAATGACTAAAAACTGTGCGCTTTCAAAGCTGTGGAAATAAGGTCCATAGCTTTTAAGCCTAATTTGCGACTTATTTGTTAGGGGAGATTTTTCCGTGCGAGTATGAAAGTTAGTGTAGTTTTTAAGGAAATAAAATTAGTAATACCGAACGCGAAGGAATAAAAGGTGGATTTAATTTACGCTGCGAGAGTTTCAGATGGAAAAAGTCTTTTCTCGCTTTGAAAAATTTATATCGCTCGCAGCATTTCCCTCACTTTGCGAACGTCAGTTGGCCCTTATTTTTATTCTGCAGTTTTCCTGCGAATATTTCCACGAGGAAAAAAATCGTAAATCTCTCGCAGATGCAGTTTTCATTGCCAAATAGTATCAAGAGGACTACGTTTTTATTATTTACCGTCCGAAGTACTCTCGAATAGGTTTTAGCTCTAGAGTAAAGTGAAATAACCTTATTAACTTCATCCAATTAAAACGTAGGGCGCGATATTTCTTTCGCAAAGCTGCGAGAGAATGAGAGCGTTACGAAAGGCGGATAATTTATGTAAGAAACCGGAGCCATGATAACGGAACGCGTGAGTCCTTTGAAACGACTATTATGCCATTTATCATTAATCGTCGAAGGAATGCACATTTCCCTCATTTTTGCGTTTGTGAAAAATTCCTAAAAATCCTAATGCAATGGGAAAACGGCGATTTTAAATATTCGCTTGTAATTCCAAAACTCATCAGCTTTTACATTCGGATACATATTTTTTTAAATTACCTATTCACGGAAAAACCAAAGATATTTTCCGATAAATTAACAAAAAAGTTAATATTTAAGAGGAATTCCGCTTATGGAATGAATAACGTTCAGCAATTTGAATAAAAAGGCCAAAGAGTCAGCTGAGAAGGACACCACATCCGCTTTCTTACGTATTATATAATGAGAATATTTATAGTAATGGCCAATTCAATTTTTCACGCAAAAACTTTCCGAGCAGAAAAAATATGAGTTTAACGCCCCTGCTAAAATGCAACTGATGTCGTCAATAAATTGAAAATAAATAAATGTTACACTTGTGTTTCAAAAGAAATAACTGTATTCAAAGTGTGAGATGCCGCAAAAAATTTCCAAGTTATTTTTAAAAATGTATTTTAGTGTAGAATGAATATGGATATTGAAGCTCGAAAAGAAATTGAATCAGAAACTCATTCTTTAAATGATAAAACCTACTACTCAATTTCAATCTATAGTTGATGATCAATTCGTACAGGCATTTAAATAGATATTTTACGATGATGAGATCCTTTTTTGATTTTCTCTGTGTATCACCGTAATTAATTTACCATTATGTTAATAACACACTGAAATGTACAATCGCGGAATGCACTCGATTTCATACATCCATTTTAGGCCCTGTCTTCTTCCTCACTTTTATTAATGACTTACCTGAGAACCTTATGTTTAAAGTTTGTAATAATTTTATTATGTATGCTGATGACGTGGATGTTTTAGTTACTAATCCCATCGTCAAAACACTAGCTGACGGAAGCAGAGAGGTTTTGCTGGTGATGTCTGAGTGGTGTAAGAGCAATAGACTCACCTTAAGTGAGAGTAAAACACTGGCTATATTTTTCTCCACCTCGCAGAAACGTTGCCAAAACCTATATTCTTGTCTCGACCAATATGTGATCAATTCCACTAAGTTCAAATTTCTAGGTGACTATATTGACCCTCTGATAAAATGGTCATATCATACTGACAATTTATGTAAAAAGCTAAACTCTGCATATTATATCCTATCTGTTCTGAAGCACTCACTAAGTATTGAGGTATTAAAAGATGTGTACTTTACTTATTTTTATTCACGTATTGACTATGGCATTGTCCTCTGGGTTTCCTCTATTCAACTAAATGAAGTTTTCAAGATCCAGATAAAGGCTGTCAGGTCAATATGCAATGCACCCTTCAGAGCACATTGCCGACCCCTTTTAAAAAAATTAGAACTCTTGACAGTTCCTTTTATTTATGTTTATAATGCTGTGCTGTATGTGAGGCAAAATATGTTTGACTATGAGAAAAATAGCAATTTCTATGATTACAACACAAGAAGAAATAATGATCTCCATATTACACAACAAAACTCAAAAATTTGCTCCCAAGGACTAAAAGGAAGATGCATTAAATTTTATTATGCTCTGCCTGCTACAATCAAAGGAGCAAACACATTTCCATCATTCAAGAAGCACGTTCTTGAGTTCCTAGAGACTAAATGTCTTTATAATTTTAGGGATTTAATATCTGTTATTGGAGATGCTTTTGTATTCTTCTCTTTTTTTTAAGATTTATGTTTTGACGCGTCCCATGGATTATTTGTATAGTCTTCCTGGACAAATAAACTTATTATTAATATTATTATTATTACATGATTGTTTCATGTGAGTTATTCAGGACGAGATGAATAATTTTCAGCTTTGTTAAATGGCATAGAAAGCGTCTGCGATCGGAAGCTACTGTTGCGGGATAAAATCCTGTCGCGAATTTTGCCTTGTTCCTTCAAAACTAAGCATTAAAGCGGATTTCTAAATAATGAATATTGGGCTAAAAGATAATTGGTTGTATAGAAGGAAAGCCTAAAATTGCATTGAGGCAGGTGAATATTAATTTATGGGGGACAACACATCAATTAAAGCTCAGTGCCAAGCGAAGCTCCAATAATAACTCCGAACATAAAAACATTTCTTATATTATCTCCGCACGAGAAATTTTATTTCCAAATTTATAGTATACACCCGTAGTTGAATGACAAAAAGAACAATTCATTAATGCATACCGCGATACGATTGAATAATAGTGTTTGTGTGTGTGTCTCTAGCTAATCAACCTCTTGAATTATTATAGCCATTCTTCTACACCGAACATACGCACATGGGAGGAGGAAAACCCGGTACCGGCATTAGCCTACTCTTAACAAATAGCTCTCAGGGGGGCAACTGCTTAACGTCCCTTCCAAAGGACGGAGCGCTGACTTACACGATCTCCTCAAATCACGGAAGTAGGGGGCGTGTCGATCCCAGGTTGAAAAATCCGACCTCCATTGAATTCGAACCTGGGGCCGCTGCGTGGAAAGCCAACGCTCTAACCACTCCACCATTGCCAGCCCCGAATGATTGAATAATAGAGTAAAATATGATTCGAAAGATTACGAAAAAGAAAGAATCGAAATTGTAAAAAATATTAGACTGTCTCTCGAGACTCATGAAAGGGTTTTAAGAGAGACAAATGCGACGCGATGAGATGGCAGAAGAAAATGCCAAACTTTTAATGTGAATACATGGAGAATAGAGAAACATTCATAAACAGCTCTCAGTGCATCTCTGTCAACACACATACATCACACACGCACCTGCATACGTGTTTGCGTGCGTGCGTAATGTAAACTTAATGGATGAGTATTCTGCTCAGGCCTATATTTTACAGCATTTGCGCACTTTTACTTTCTGTATCTCAAGTATTTTTCAGCACAAATCAATCAAATTTCGGCAACGATCTTCAATTTGACAGATTATTCAAATTCTCATTCAGTCGCAGGCGTCAATTACACCCGTTCCCGCGTGATTCGCCAAATTTTCTAAAAAGCTCCCGCCACCTGAGGGTATTATTAATATTTGCAGTAACATCGAGACCAAAATGCGCTGATACAATTCCGTTCTTCCGCGGACCTTAGGTGGATTTTTAAAAAGAATGCGCGAATAGATTAAGGAAAGAAGAAGAGATAGAGCAAGGAGGAAAATAGGAAAGGATAAAATTAGGCAGAGAGATACAGAAGGAGATAGAAGAAAGAAAGAGCTCGAGAAGGAGAGAGAAAAAGGGGAGAGAGAGAAAGTGGAGAGAAAGAGAGAGGAAGGAGAAAGGGAGAAAAAGAGGCAGACATACAGAAGGAGATAGAAGGAAGAAAGAGTTAGAAAGGGAGAGAGGGAAAAGGGGGGGAGTGGAGAGGAAGGAGAGAGAGGGAGAGAGAGGAAGGTGAGAGAGGAAGGAGAGAGAGGAAGGAGAGAAAGGAAGGAGAGAGAGAGAAAGGAGATCTAGGAAGGAGAGAGAAGGAGAGAGAGGAAGGAGAGCGAGTGAGGAGAGAGGAAGGAGAGAGAGGAAGGAGAGAGAGTAAGGAGAGAGAGGAAGAAGAGAGAGAGGAAGGAGAGAGAGGAAGAATAGAGAGAGGAAGAATAGAGAGAGGAAGGAGAGAGAGGAAGGAGAGAGAGGAAGGAGAGAGAGGAAGGAGAGAGAGGAAGGAGAGAGAGGAAGGAGAGAGAGGAAGGAGAGAGAGGAAGGAGAGAGAGGAAGGAGAGAGAGAGGAAGAAGAGAGAGAGGAAGGAGAGAGAGGAAGAATAGAGAGAGGAAGGAGAGAGGCGAAGGAGAGAGAGGAAGGAGAGAGAAGCAGGAGAGGGAGGAAAGAAAGAGAGGAAGGAGAAAAAGGAAAGAGAGAGAGGAATGAGAGAGAGGAAGGAGAGAAAAGGAGAGAGAGGAAGGAGAGAAAAGAAGGAGAGAGACGAAGGAGAGAGAGGAAGGAGAGAGAGGCAGGAGAGAGAGGCAGGAGAGAGAGAGGAAAGAGAGAGAGGAAAGAGAGAGAGGAAAGAGAGAGAGGAAAGAGAGAGAGGAAAGAGAGAGAGAGGAAAGAGAGAGGAAGGAGAGAGAGGAAGGAGAAAGGGAGAAAAAAAGGCAGAGAGAAAGGAAGAGAGACTAAAACGCAGGGGGATAGTGAGAGAAAGGGAAAAGAGAGGGTATTTATCAAATTATTCCATCAAGTACTATATCGATTCCCGCCGATCGGTTGATAATTAGGGACCGAATGTGCGAGAGGCATAGAGACATCGAACTCGTCGCCATCTGTTGTCAATCCGTTCGAACAGATGCTGTGACAAGCAAAAAAGGCTCTCCAAAATCTCGCGCCGCCAGCCTGGCGAAAAGGAAGAGGAAATGCAGAAAAATTGACTCATTTTGTTCTTCGTGCCATGTGTGACTCATCGGGTGATTTTGCAGCAATAAACGGTAGAGGATGGTTTAAAGTGGTCCATGGCGAGATAGACTCGTGGGTTAACAGGTGTAGTCACAAAAAACTTTCACGATAAAATGAAAAAATCACGGTTTGAGCATTTGTTGGAGCAGGTCCCGTTTGGAATTGTCACTTTAGCGGCGCGTAAAAATGGCTTCATTCCTGCGGAGTCAATAGAAATGTATTTTTTATCTCAAATTGTATGACTCACTTTTAGAAAATGAGCTAAACTAATAACGACAGTTTAACTAATAATTTTAGTGACTCAGGGCTACGAACAAATTTGTTATTAAAATAGATTATTATTGTCATATAAATAAGGACAATTAATGTAATTTCCACTAGACACGAATTTATTCGACCGGTTTTGTCTGTTACAGCACCATAAGGTCAATAATAGTACTTCCAAAACCAAATCTACTAAAAAGACTATTAACGGACTAATATTACCAATGAAATATAACCCAATGCGGTCACATTAGGGAGCACCTGATGTATTACCTTTGTAAGCATATACCCGAATAATCAAAATAAGCTTGGTAGGATTAGATTTAAATCGATAAATGTTGCTAAACATCGAATTAAAAAAAAAATTAAATGCGACGTAAATGAATTGTCGATTTTCACCACTACATTTTCTACGAAATTTATGCGTCATGATTTTTAAATTTTGTTATCAGCTCTCAAGCTTAACATATTTTACGACCAAACATCCAAAACGGTAGAGACAGTCTGTATTTATCATACCAAATGGCTGCACAACATTCGTAATTTGCTTTCTAATGTCGCTTATGTCACTGTCTTAAGGGCACATACTGAGCAGCCGTGGAATCCAAAGGTAAGGGACAAAATATTATGATCGGTTCATTGCGCTCTTACTTTAACCTCGGCCAGATCCGATAATCCTTACGCACTTTGGACTCCATTTACCGAAAAGTCGGGGGACGTCTATTGCGTCCTCTGCGCGACAATATCTGCCGACCTCCTGCAAGAGGCGAAATGAAAGGTTTTCCCGGGCTGAAAAATGTGTACCGATCGTCAGATGGCCTTATGGCATTTGCAAAAGCACCCAATCAAAATGTATATAATCCGTCTTAGAATGTCCCCCGTGCTAAGTTTCTTTTGTATTGCTGTCGAAGGAACATCGTTCCATATACGCACTCGGGGCTTTTTTTCTGCATTCATAGTCGTTTATTACTCGACAAGATGAGATGTTTTTCACAAAATATTCATTCATACATTAGATTGTGCATTATACTCACGTCACATTAATTTTTAACTAATGATCACGATTTCGTGAATAGGGGGCGCAAATTAACGAGTAGAATCTAATTTCTGATTTATTGCAAAAAATTAACTGTTCCAGGTTGGTGGCTGAAATCAATAACAACACATTTGTCAAAATATAGATGACAACAAACAAAGCAGCATAAAATAAGCCTTCTTTTTATTACTACACTTTTAGTTAAATTTAATTAGAAGGATTTCAATTTATAACACTTTTCTAGATAAAAATTGATGAAATGTATTGAAATAAACGCCGATATTAGATATCGTATTTTAAGAAATATAAACGTCGATAATCTTGTGTATTCCTGGCTAATGAACCTCTTGGATTATTATAGCCAAAATATAAACGTTGAAAATCAAAATAAGCAATTAAATGTATAAAAATAAACGTTGTTGTACGCCGTTGATTTTTAGGAAAAATAAACATAGGTAGTAAATGTATTAAAGTAAACGTCGGTATTAGTCGCCTATTTTTAGGAAAAAATAAACGATTTTAAAAAAAATTTACAAAACTACCAAGCCTATAGTAGTAGTAATTTTAATCGTCGGTATTCGCCGAAAATATAGGCGGAGGTATATCGGGCAAAGGGTCTTTGAAAGTATAAAAACATATTATATATATATATATATATATATATATATATATATATATATATATATATATATATATATATTATAAGTATTCGGATGAAGTCTTCGCAAAATTCTTTCCATGTCATAAGCATCAATATAGGATGTAGCGTGTGCCGAGGTAAATGAAGAATATGCGATTTAATAATGTAAACTTTGTGGAGGCAATCGTGCGTTGAATAACTTGAGAAAAATATCCGAATACACCACCAAACAACATAGAAAAAAATAAAAATATCAACGTGGCTGCCCAGTTAAATTTTAATGCGAAAAAGGATTTGTAAAAGGAGGCGAAATGAAAAAGAAAACCAACCCACGAGGGAATCAAACTCGCGCCCTTACGTTTCTGGCAATTACTTGATCATTTAGGCGTGCATTATTAACTTTATACCAGTTGACGTGAAATTGCAATATTTAATTGCGATGTTCGGAAAAACTATCGGACGTATACTCCCAAAAGGGAGGTTTGCAGTGATCCGGGAATCCAGAGCTCTACACCTACCAAGTTTCATCAAACTCCGTGACCTCACTACCGTATACCGTATAAGCCCAAAAGGGGGATTTGCAGTGATCCTGGAATCCACAGCTATACATCTACCAAGTATGATAAAACTCCGTGACGTCACTACCGTGTCCTCTCCTTGTTAGTAACGCTCCTTTTTCTTTACTTAATTGTTGGAACTTTTTGGCTATATCCAATATCAGGAGGCTATGGTTTGAGTTTATTTCTGTTCTTTGTAAGTTCTAAAATTTTCTCGCAGTTTCTAAAAATATTTATTATTATGCAACCTATTTGGAATTTTTAGAAATATTACAGATATGGAGAAAGTCATGTGGTGGCCACATAAGATTTTGCTTTAATGCAATCCTAGTCCGGAGATCGAAGGTCAAATATATGAACTTTAATAAGCAAAAGAAAATAAGCTTGCAGGTCGAAATATCGATTTCTCCATGTCATATTATGGGGAATGGAAATCATTCTCAGAAATCGAACCCGGGTCGATTTTGGAAAAATAATTTCTGTAAATGGCTTTTACTTTAAGAATCGAACATTCCCACCAAATGTCAATCTTCTAGCTACTCTCGGAATGTTTGTTAAAATAGCATTACAGTTAAGATTTCCCACCCACCGTCGAAGACGAAGTCATTTTTAGGCTGGTTTCCAAAGGAAACATAGCCTTATGAAATGATCCTGTCTGTGTGTGTGTGTGTGTGTGTGTGTGTGTGTATGTGTGTGTATGTGTGTGTGCCCCCTGCTAACAACTTTTGCACCGATTTTCATGAAACTTGGTATGAGGCTCGTGCTGGCAGGACCCACTTCCGGTCTATATTTTATTTCGCGAAGATTTAAATCCCGGGTTTGATTCCAGAAACTTTTTTTCCCTATTTGTTTTACATGGGAAATCTCAAATTCATCGTACAGAGATGTTTTTTTAAACAAATTAAAATAACTTAAAATTGTGATATCGGGGCAAGGTTTGAACTGTTCCAAGGGGAAAAGAATTTATATTCTAATTCATATCACCAAATTTTGATAATTTTCGTGAATTTCTACTTTAAAATAGCATCTTTGCGTTTTAAATCGCATTTTATCGGATTGTTGCCATAGAGACGATTATTACCGAACTAGTCTTGAGCATAGACGAGTGATCAAATGGGTTATTTTCTTTTCCGCGCGACTACCCTTCAGAAATGGACAGTTGATCCAGATATAGTAGCGTATAAACAGTAACATTTATTAAATTTGTTTATTTAAAAAATATATGAAAATATGTCAGAAAGAGATTTTGACATTGTTTTTAGTATTTTAAACCTTATAATGTTCTATTAATTTGTTTTCCAATTTTCTCTATCATTAATAAACTATGAATTACTAATTGTATTTATGGTATGGGAATTTCTTGGAATGGCTAACACATAATGAATCATTTCCTATCAATATAAGTAATCAATTTGGGACGTCAACGTTGGAAAACCAGCCTGCATTATTGCTGGTTTGGACTTCTTGTTTTATATATATATATATATATATATATATATATATATATATATATATATATATATGTTTGTGTGTGCGCGCGCGCGTGCGTGCTTGTGTGAAAATAAATATTTATATAAATTTATAGACGTTGTCCTTCTAGCAATCTAAAAGAGTTATCTCTAATTATTTTACCGCTTTGCGGCCTTTAGTTTCCAAATGTAACACTATTGGGGGGAAATACAGACACCTTTGATATATTTCCGTAAAAGTATTTAACCGCAACTTCAAAAACATACTGGCTTGTAACACGAGAAAAAATTAATGTACATGTAATTTGGTGTTAAATTTTCGTATTTTGAACCTTAGGCGTGAAAATGTTATTGCAAATCTAACACGAGGCATTTCATTCAATATTTTTGTTTTTCGCATTTATTTTCAATATGCGTTTTCTGTCAAGTGTATTTCTACGTGCATTCAGTTGTATGCAATTTTGTTTACAATGTTTATATGTTATATTTTATGTTATATGTTGATGTTTTTATGTAGTTTTCCCGTAATTTGTAACTACTTGAACAGCGTTGCCAACGGGCCACTTGGACAACTTATAACGCATGTTAGATAATAAAACTAATGATAATATATCCATTATTTCTCTATAAACCTGCTATGAGTGAAGTTTTCTGATCTTTCAAATGATTTTAAAGGATATTTTCTTTAGTAAAAGATCTCTTCTTCATTCACAAAGGAAGATAAATCGGATAATTAGTCTTGACTCTGATATAAATTCTTTTTTTCAACAGAAAATCACCGCTGCTCCGTAAGACATTATTTATACTAACTATATGGCTATTTTACAATAAATGCTCAAAGTTTCTAATAAAACATATTTCCACCTTTTATTTTTTAGCACGGCGATATTAACAAAGACTTTCCAAGTTTCACGCTGAGTTAATGAAAGCAGAATTTCTCCCGATGATGGAGGAGTTTCTCGGCACAAGTGGCATCTTATATAAGACTTGAGATGTTAACTTCGAGAAGTCTATTAAAACTATTAGCTTTGTATTAAGGTTCTCGATAAATCACCAAGTTTCGCGAAGGCGGGTTCAGCCCCTGATTGGCGCTTCACTTATTCATGGGGGATGGATGGAGACGTACCCTCAATCTCCAGAAGAATAATTGCCCACACGCCTTTCTCCCTTTTATGCCCTTCAACCCTCTCGGGTCGGCGAGGAAATGGACACGTGCAAAGGGCGTAATGGGAATGAATGGGGAAAAATACAACGCAATTGACGAACGATTGGGAGGGAAGAGAGAGGAACGACTAAAAGTCGGAATGAGGAAAAGGGAGACAGCGGGAGAGAGAATTAGAGAGAGAGAGAAAAGTAGGCGGCATAGAAAGAGATCTGATAGGACGCGTGGAGACCTGTGGAAAAAGAGAGAGAGAGAGAGAAAGGGAGAAAGGACAAACAAAAGATGTTCCGATGGGAACGCTTCCGCGTATTTTTTATATTTTTTTCTTTCATCCCCCAACTGCCCGCCAGGGACTTCAGGCGTCGCCCGGAGAGAGTCACCGGCGCGAGACACAGACAACTGACCGCACACACACACGAACGTCATGTATATATTCTCTCTCTCACACACTCTCATCTCTATTTCTCTCTCTCTCGTACACACACAAACATGTAAAAGCACACGAACATACTGACGTGCGCGCGCGCACACACGCACTTCGAATGACCATTGACATGCAAATGGAGGGCGTCCTCTTTCAGGTCCTTGCAAAGAGGGCTATTGGGACGATCGGAACTTTCGAAAATTCAGGTGGCCGCTACGGCGAGGTAGAGAGAGGGAGGATAAAGAGGAGGGGGTGGAAGGATAAAGAGGAGGGGAAAAGGAAGGAGAAAGAGGGGAATGGAAGGAGAAATGGGTGTCACGCCGCCGTGGAATATTTAAAATTAATGGAGGGAAGTTGGGAGAAAGGAGGTCGTCACAAGCGGGTGAATGAGGGTAAAGAGAGAATGTGGAGGGAGAGAGAGAAAAAGGAGAAAGAATTACTTTCTCGTCGACAAAACAAAGGGGAAGAGTCGCATTTGAAACGGAAATGTAAAATTAAAAAAAAATAACGTGGTAGCGCTAGGATTGGAATAACTGCGACGACCTTCAAAATGCCTCGTGTGGTCTTGTTTAGCCCGAAGGCTTTAAATACGTTTTTGTTTTTTAAATGTTCAAAACTTAAAAAAAAATCCTTGAACCGATTTTTCCTCTTTGAATTACGAGGTTCAGAGAAAGAATTATCGAACTCGCCTTACGTCAGAAATGCAATCGACAAACCTTGACTCTCCAATAGCCATAAAAAAGCTGAGAAATCCAGTTGAAGATTTTGGATGCAAATCATCCGTCATTAGTGGCACTCTACTGATAATAGATCCTAAAAAAGTACACGCACAGGCTTGAGTATCCACGAATCACGACTGATGACAGCTACCTGTTAGCCGAAATACGCATATAGTTTTTCCAGCCTTTATATTGACAACGGAGAGACAAATTTGTCGGATCAAATTACGCGTGTAAATATTTAAGAGTTTCGACTCGGAAGGGGGCAGGATTACATATTTTTCGACGTAATTCGGACTATCAACAGGTAAAAAGGTAAAAAAACGCGTTTTGTGATTTCAAATGAGAAAGAATTGGTAAATTTCCCCGCATATTATTTCACGAAACACGAAATTTATGGCACGGTAATGGAGAGAAAACTGCTCAGATTTCTTCGAAGTAAAATGACATATGTTTCGCCAAAATCGTATCGTGACCGACGTCTGGTGAGGGAGTGATTTTTGCCAAACAAAACGGCCAATGGTCACGAAGCGGCCATTACGAACACATCAATAGAGTCAAACTATAACTCAACAATACAGCGGCAAATTTCCATTCTCAGTCGAGAGACGGGGCGAAATGCGGTTTTCGCAAATGTCCAAGGCCGACATGTTAAAATCGATTCCAAGCAGTTTTGCGAATACCAAAAATTGAAATGTGACCAGTTGAAAACGATTAGCTTCAAAATAAATCAACGAATATGGTTAAATAAAAGTATCTAAATACTTTAAATGAACGTCAAGTAAAAATCAAAGTTTGGATAAATAGCCGGTGAAGACAGCTACTTAGTGTAAATCTAGATGATTAAAACTTTAAATTGGTGCATAATTTGCGTAGATTATCTATTAAATAATAGGGTTTAAAATTTTCTGAGGTCACGGAACCCATATTGATATTAAAAATAATTTTTTCCCCTAACCTTAACCAACAGGAAAGCACATATCGGGCCTATCCCTATCATTCACTCACGGAACTAAATAAACCCTAGGTTTCCGCAGGACACAATTTAAAAAAATCTCTATCAACTAGATGAAATTTTTGGGCATTCAAATCGTTTCCATTATTCTAATTTTCAAATGTAAGTATTCTATGCATACTACTTACAATGGTCAAAAATAAAGACGTTTCCTTTCACTAAGGAAAGTTTTAATCTTAAATGTGGAGACGCAAGAGCACGCATGTATACACAACAGATGAGAGAGAAAACGATTTGTATAGCACCAAACGAAGGGTTAACCCAGAACTGAAACCAACTACGCGCGGGTACACAGTTTATTTCTCAACCGGCCAAAATCGATAAAGAAATCAACGAAGTTTCTTTCGAGAAATCTACGAATCAAAACGGGCGCGCGCACACACATTTATGCGGATGAGGGGAGAGTTCGGTTGTATCTGACTCCCGCCCGCGTCAACGCAATCCCTTAAAAAAATATAAAGATACGCCGCAAACTACATCCAACAGGGAGGAAATTACTTTTTTCCTTAAGTGGAGGCTTGAATATATGTCGAGTTGTTTGCCTTCCTTTACGTCCTTCCCTATCGCAAACCCTCCGACTCCCTCGCCTCCACCCACCGCTCCCCACAAGTCTCGCTTTTCGAATTCCTTTAACCCACGGGATCAGTTCTCACGTATTTGCAAACCTATATATAAAAGGGGATGGGAGAGCGAGAGGAGGGGAACAGAGAGGAAAGGGGGAAGCAGAAAAGAGAGGGGGGGAGGTAGATACGACCTGATGGAAGTCCACGCCACGTCCAATATTACGAAATGAAGGAAATTTCCCTTCGGTTCAATCTCTCGTTCTCTCATTTTCCTTTTCCACGAGTCCCGTGTGCCATGCGGAAAGTGACGCAAAGTCCTTAAATATTCATGAAATTCCTTCCTTGCACTCATCTCCCCCCTCTTTACTCCCCTCCCTCCTAGTACATTCCTCCCCCGCGGTCCCATTCCTTAAAGACCCCGCATCTTACGATTCCATCCTCACTCTCCTCCCACCCCTCTCTGCCCTCCCCCCTTTCCTCCCTTCACCCTTTTCTCCCTCCCCCTTTACTACGATATATGCTATATATTATATTATATACTGTATTTATTTGTTCTTTTTTATTCCTTTCCTCCACTTTTCTTTTTCGCCTATTACATTCTATTGTTTGTATTTTTATGTATGGCTATCTTATATATGATAGCGTAACTTATGATGATTTGTTTAGTGAGATTTACTAGGTTTCGCAGGTTTTTCGCCCCCCCCCCTTTCTATGAGAGTGTTTCCCTGCAGTTTTTTTGTCATATTTCCCACACAATTATTATCTTTTTACAATTATTGTTTTATTAGAATGTTATTGTTAATTCTTGAATGTATTACTATATTTGTATCAAGACAAGAGGTTAGGTGGAAGATGAGACTTCCTAGTCTCAATCTCGCCCCAAATAAAGGCCATATCCAATCTAATCTTTACTCACTCCCCTCTTTCCTCCCTCCCCCTTTTATTCCGTTCCCCATTTTCTCCTACCTACCTCCTTCCTTCTCCTCCTCCACATAATTCTTACCACACCCCAATCTTCTCCTGTGCTTCCACTTTTTTCCCGTAGAACTCTAGTCCATTTCAATCATTAAACAGCCTTACATCCCCTCTCTCTACCTCCTTCCAACTCCCTTTCCCTCTCTCTGTCTCTTATCCTCCAAACCACAGAAATCCACTCTTCCAGTCACGCCGCCCGTATCACCATCTCTCTCCCTCCTTTCGCCACTTTTCCCCATTCCAACCGGCGTGAAAAATATGTATATCCTATCGATTTCTATAACTCTCTCTCCCTTTCTCCTCAGAGAGAGCGAGGGAGGGAGGAGGATGAGGACAGAGAGAAAAAGAGAGAGAGTTACATAGCCTGCTAACGACGCCGCGGCGGGCACATTTAAAAGTCTCATAGAATATGCAATTAAAAAAATAAATTCCCTAAGTGCGAATTCCGCAGGCCGGAGGTTGGGAGAAAGAGGATAGGTTCGTGTAAGGGGGGGGAGAAGTAGGAGCGTGCGGGCGCCCTTGAGCCTAAAATTTGCGCAAATGCTTCTCTCTCTCTCTATTCTTTGAATCTTTTACGACAAAAAAGGGGCGCTGACTTCGAGTTTATTTTTATTTAATTTAATTTTGTTTCATTTCGCTTCCGCGGTTACGGGGAGGAGAACCAAGGTGCGCGTGCGTGCTTTCTGACCCAGACCGTAATTAACGTTCCAACGCTGATTTCGCGCTTAACGTCTCTCGTTACGCGGGCTAGGAATTGACGCGAGTGTTTTCAACGGACGTGCAGAGATAGATTGAGAGTTTCGTAGACAAATTCAATCCGCGAGCCACTTAACACTTAACCAAGCATTTAGTAGTTATAAAGAAGTGTGCTGGCAATCGATCAGGATGGGAGCCCAACGACAATGTTAAAAATCCAATATTTTTTAAATATCGATACTGAAACAAGACAGAAGAAAACAACATTATAAAAAAGAGCTGAAAAATTTGTGGGGGGGAATTCATTCAATGAAGATTAAAAACTAACATTATCGCGCAATTTTATAAATATTTCTGAAAACGTTCCATACGCAATGTTGTCGCCGAATGTCAGATGCGGGTTTATTTATTTATTTATTTATTTAAAAAACATTGCAATTTGGCCAGCCGGCCAGGTGGCAAGAAAAACATAATATATAATTCTAAAATTCCAATTTTACAAATAAAGTGCTCATAAATTATATTAGAAAAATTAAAAAATATTTAACAATATACAATTTCAAACTAATTACAATCAGTGCCTAGAGTGCGGATTTTCGTGGGTTCATGAAAGGCCTTCTCGGTTACCGTAGCGGTCACGGGGCCCACGAAGTCCCCACCGTACTTCACCCTTCCAAGCAATCCCCTACTTTTCCTGCACTTAGGCACAGTTACATAGATATTGATGATACTAATATTCCTCCTCACAGTTCGTCTTATTTTTACCATGCATATATGAACTAACTCTACGTTTTAAATGTTTCGCGTCCTTAGATAAGGGCTTGAAGAGCACTTCAGGTAACTTGTTCCACTCGCTGATTCCCCTGTTTAGAAACGAATACTTTGCTGTATTTGTCTTCTGCGGCCTAAGTTTAATTTTAAATTCATGGCTATTTTTCCCTAAAAAATTCGGCACCTGCATTCTACTTCTTAAGTCTTCCCATGCTTCATTATTGCTGTATGCCTGGTACAGTCCCCCTAATCTGTTAATTTGTCTCCTATTTTCTAATGATTCCCAATCCAGAATTTTCAACATTTCTGTGACGCTGTCTTCCTTTTTAAACCTACCTAGCACATATCTCGCAGCTTTCCTCTGGACTTTCTCTATTTTCCTTTTTTGACCTATCCCATGCGGATCCCATACATTCGTCGCGTATTCTAATATTGGTCTGACTATAGTTTTGCACGCCTTTTCCTTCGCAGCCCTACTACTTCCTTTAAGATTACGCATAGCATAATGTAGGTTTTTATATGCTTTTCCTATAATACTGACAATATGCCTATCCCATCCTAGATCTTTTGCTACGTGGACGCCTAAATACTTGCAGCAATCATATTTTGGTACCATTCCGCCGTGTAGGTTGTATCTGCGCTCACTTATTAGTCTTTTGTTCGAGAACGTAACGTGTTTGCTTTTGTTAATATTTACACTCATTTTGTTTATCCTAATCCAAGCTTCTATCTTTTCGATATCCTCTTGTAAAATTTCCCGGTCTTCCTCACTTTTTATTTGCCTATATATAATACAATCATCCGCAAATAGACGAATCCTTGAATTAATGTTATTCGGAAGGTCGTTAACATAAATAAGAAATAGTAACGGACCTAAAAACCTAAAAACAAAAATTTTGGTGTTGCACTTTCGCAGGCTGCTGTTTTCGCACGGTGCTTGTAGTTTTATAGGCCAAAATCTGTCCCAAAATATGTGACTGACTCCTGAAGACTCGCTACTCGATAAGATAAACGGCGAAATATACATTGCACAAAGTTTCCCATACACGTATATACGTTCGGTCGACTGTGTATGTTTATAAATGAAAAACGCTTACAAATAAAAGTTAACCGTAGTTTAGCGAATATTTAATGTCACTGGTCGATATTTAGTAATTTTTTGGGATATATGGTTAAGTTAGTATTATTTATATACTACGTCTATGAGAAATTAAAAAAATACGGAAGCTTCTAAAACAAAAGATCACACTTTCGTGATTTTCTCCATTTATTTCTGTTATATCATTAGCAAATGGCGTTCTTCTCCGCCAACTCCAATTACATTCATTACACTACTTCACTTTCGTATGCTTACTTAAAACGGTTTTGAATAGCAAATTAAAAGTACTTATATTTAAAAAATTAATTCAAAATACGCTCCTAGGTTTGCTTTGCCTCCTGAAAAAGCATTTATTTCCATGTTTTTGGAATAGCCTACAGCGTTTTGTATTTTACGTCCTCATCGAATTCTGCTCATAACTACGACTATTTTAAATTTAATTATAGTTCCTTTTATATAAAATCGATGTCTGGTAATTAATATGAAATTTAATGATATTATAATCAATATAAGTAAAATTAAAAAAAATAAGACTTGAATTGATCCATATTTCGCTGCACTAGAGTATATATTACAGTAAAGTTATATTAATATGCCTGGTTGTATTAATTTATCACGATTATTTTAAAATTCTAAAGTTATTATAAAAAACATTGCCTAGAAGCACTACTAATATACTAAAGGAAGAAAAGTAAACAGAATAAACTGCAAATCCTCGTTAGCACGAACTCGGCTAACACGAACACTCGGTGTACACGAACATATATTTTCCCCGGGGCTGAATGTATGGATTAATGCATGTGAGTTGGTTGGTTAACACGAAATTCACTTAAGACGAACTTCGAGCAAAATTCGGGAAAAAAGAACTCAAGTAATTGGTTAGCAGGAACGCTTGTCAAATGTATTTTACAGCCACTTGACTTTATTTCCGGCGTGTAGAGGCGTTGACTGTGTAAAAAGTTTAATTTGCAGATGCCATGGAATTCTATGATCGGTGATTCAGCAATTGTCTTCATTTTTGGCTCTACCATTCTTGAACCTTCAGTCGCTTTCATTAGTGCCATAAACAGAGGAAGATGTTACAAACGCGGACGCTTTCATTGTGTTACCATAGGTATTTGCATTCCTTGCGGTAATTTTTTTTAGTCGAGAAAGAAAGGAAGGAAATTATTTTGCCCGATATTATCATTCAAAATGAAGCGATAGCAATTCTAATGAAGATGTACGACTGCTAAGTGCTCAATTCGCAAGGTGCTGAGAGTTTGCTGCGCTTCTGCACCGTTTACTACGCCTGCGAGAACATGTCTGTGCAGAGACAGAAGTGTTTTTCTCTCACCTCAAGATGTGGAACTCAAAAATTCAGATGAACAATTGAGTGTCATAAAACGAAATTTATATTTTGTATACGATCTTCGCCTCGCCAAAAAAAATCGCAAGTTAGGTAATTCCAACAGTGACCTCTGTATCTTGCCACAAAGATTTAGCAGGACGACTACGGCTCAATCAATAGCATTGCTGAACGATAGAAACGTCCGCGTCTCTCCGTCTTCTCGTTAGAGAATAGTTTTGCGTGTAAACATTCAACCATATAAGTGAATATCACATGCTGCAAAAGAAGCCATACTTCAATTACACTGGCAACAAAAATGAAAACAATAGATTTATTGGAACGGGATATTTTTTTCAAGAGCAAGAATTACCGAAAAATATAAAATTTTGAAATCGAAACTGTCCTATATTGTGAAAAATATACAGACGATCAACCATGCTGTATCTGCGGGGTCGACAACAAAAAGCAAAAACCTACGCGATTTAGATCTAGTAAAAATATGATAATTCATACATATTCACATCATTTAACTTCAATATGAACATTAAAAAGTAGCAGATAATTGAAATCTATCATTCACATCAAATTTAATGCTGCGTTAATCGCACATTTGTGGTGTGATTAATAATAATGTACTTAACACGAACAGGTTACATGTACGTGCGTACGTAATATTTTTTTCAGTGTTTATATATAATTCGGTTTTCACAAACTCGGTTAACCGGAACACATGATTTGATTTTCCCTTGGAGTTCGTGATATCGATTGTTTACTGTAAAATATTACGGACTTCTGAAATTTTTTATATATTTTGCATAATACTAAATAATCATCCAGTTTCAAATCTTGTTTTCATAGGGCGAAAACGCTTCATTGATTTTGTATGATGGCAGGTTGCTGCAAATATTACGATAATAGCGGTTATTGGCATAGCCTTAAAACTATTGAGTAAACTATATAATGATACGGCACATAAAGCAGAAGTCACCAGCGTAAAATCTAGTGTGAATTTGCTTCTTACATTCATTCCATAATTTCTCCTACTGAGGATGGCATCGTGGATGTTGAAGTGTGCATTTAGGATGATGATAATAAGTACTGGTGTAGTGTCAGATTTTCTGTGCGTTTATGTGTATGCAAGAGCAGTGAGTCCCTGGTGTGGAGTCACTTCTTGCAAGCCCGCATGCATAATACATCGGTCACTGATGAGGCTTACTAGTTTTCCGTAAACTGGTTGTGTGGCTGGGTATGTGTGTGGATGTGTACTATCGCCAGTATTTATTTATTCATATATATTATTATTATTATGACTTTCAGTTACCCTTTCGCTGAAGAAGGGCATAGGCCCGATAAGCTTGCGTGTTTTTTTGTGTTCGTGTGTTTTACGTGTCTCTTCGACGCCCCCAGCAGCCTGCCAACTTGGTCCCCAACTTGGTAAGTGTCCGCTGGGCTTCCCTCAACACCTTGTTGCCACCCTCATCACCCCCTTTTCTTTTCCTATATATATATATATATATATATATATATATATATATATATATACATATACATACACACACACACACACACACACACGCACTGGTGTACAAGGTGTTACATTTTCATTATACCAATTTCATGATGGTAGTCAAAAGAATAGATTAAATCATATGCATTTTGTTATTATGAAACATTTTGAGAGTTATTTCAACGTTAATGCACTAGAATTATATTAAAATCCAAAGATCTTGAAATTCATAATTATGTATTTACTATCTTCCATTTTTCCTTGCATCATAGAAAAGTAAATTATGGTCAATTTCACGGCGATGATTAAAAGACATCTCTAAAATTCTAAAGATCAACAAATTTTCCTTTAATACCAGGAAAAAGAGCACAATAAAAATTTTATAGAGTATACTACCAATTTCAAACTTGGACAAGCATTCATCATCTGGACGAATTCGTCAGTTATTTTATTCGGGAAGCATTGAGTTACGTGTCAACTCGAATCAACTTCATCTATAATCAAAGTTTTCGCGCACCACGATAGGATTTAATTCCAAGCTATATTTCCATGAGGATTTCCATAGCACAAGAAGATAATATTGCCGGCTATGATTCCATTTATTCAATCATTTATCATTGGCTCAAATGAAGCGCTTATGACCTTCTGATTTGTCCTGATTCACGATAACGATGACGGGCAGATACCTCTGTGCTCACAGAGAGATTCGAATTCACGACCTGCAATTTGAAATCTCTCATCCCTCGGACAGGAGTTACATTCTGGTGGAGAGAGGTAGAGAGAGAGAGAGAGTGGGGGATGGAGGAGAAAGGGAGTTGAAGAGAGAGGATGATAAATTGAGTCGGAGAGAGAAAGAGGAAGAGAAACCGAGTAGTTCGAGAGCGAAGCAAGTGAAAACTCTGGAAATGAGTCCGTAAAATATTCAAACTCTGGTGGGGGAGGAGAATGTGCAAAAAAATAAACAAATGAAAACTTACAACCGCCTGCTCGGAGCGGGTGGTGGTAGCTGGTGGCGGAGGGAAGATAAATAGAAGAAGAGGGTGGGGAGGTTAAGAAGAGGAGGAGAGAAAGAGAGAAAAGAAAGAGAAAGTGGAGAACACGATTTTCCATCCACTTCAATAATGCAATCTCGACCCAAATGCTCCTTTCTGTCTCTCTCTTTCTCCCTCATCCAGGCAATCCTCTCTCTCCCTCTCTCTTTCAGGTTCTCTCACTCATACAGTCTCTATCTCTCTCTCTTTTCCACTCCCTCCTTGTTTTCCTTTGCCCCTTGTTTTCAGCTTTTTTTTATTCGTCCTTTGCCCTCTTTTTATTATCCCTTTACCGCTTCTAATTTGCTTCGTTCGCCTCGGTCCCAACTCCGTTCTTCCTCCCTCTCCACCACTCTCTCTCCTTTCCATCTTTCCCCCTCCTCCTCACGACCTCCTCCACTCCCCCCAAGAGAGCACTCCTTATCCTCTCTACCCACTTTTACTCTCTTTCTCTCTTTCCCACTCCCCCTCTTCTCATCACTCCCTTCCTCGCATCCCTCTCCCCTCCACAATACATGATCTTGTTCGCGCTTTTTTGCCTCGTCCTTGTAATTCCACCGGAATAATGACAGAAGAAAAACAAAATAACGGTTTACAAAAAAACAACGCCTCTAAATCCTCCACTCTCTCTCTCTCTCTCTCTATCCATTTCCTTTCCTCCCTCTCCCTCCTCTCACCCACTCACTCTCTCTCCCGGTTCTTCTCGCACGTACCTGCGTCCCGTATCTTTCGCTTTTTCGTTCCTCATTTGTTGCCTCCTTTTGTTCCATTCGGAGATCCCGCCGGCGCCGCTTTTACGCAGTGAACTCGTCGTGTTTTCGTCACTCTTTCATGAACGTGTTTTTGCAAAAGCGGCGTATATCTCTCCTCCATATCTACCTCCTCTCTCTCGCCAGCCTCGAAATCCCCGTCTATATCCCCCTCTGCCACCACTCCTCCTCGCCCTCTTTCCATGCCCCACCGCTCTCTCCACTCCTCCTCCCATTCCCTCCCACCACCCCGGCCCATTTAATCGATATTGCGTTTGAACTCTGTGGACAGCGATGGGTCGACTCTCGGGGGCGACCCATCTCTCCTGGGATATGACTACGGAGCATGCACACGCCCACTCACTCACATACGTACGTGCATAGCGGAGCGAGAGGAAAGGGGGAGAGAAGATACGCGCGAGGGTGGGAGTGAGTTGAAAATAAAACACGCTAACACCCATCTGACCCAACCTCTCTCTCTCTGTAAAGCCTTAGTTTCGAGTCGGCGGTAGTTATCTCTCATATTTTCCGCATTTTTAGGAGCGTCATAAGTTTTCCCCGGGACGTGATACTCTTATTTTTTTTATCCTCCTCTTT
The DNA here is from genome assembly GCA_028673005.1 of Tanypteryx hageni. Classification (NCBI taxonomy): domain Eukaryota; kingdom Metazoa; phylum Arthropoda; class Insecta; order Odonata; family Petaluridae; genus Tanypteryx; species Tanypteryx hageni. The sequence goes on from CM054116.1 coordinate 101,259,982, forward strand.
CTCACTGGCTCTCGTCGGTTTTTTTATTCCGTTCTAGGAGCGTGACAGCTCTTTAACGGATAGAGAGAGAAACACATGGTGAGAATTTCGGAAGGAGATGGAAAAGGGAGAGAGGGAATATGGTGGTTGGCGAGTCAGGAATGGCCCCTCTGGGCTATCGACTCTTTGATGCATTCGAAATTCATCCATCATCTCTCCTATCATTACCATATCAACTTCCAACAATCAGCCCTAATCAGGCGTCAAGCGAAGCGCTCAAAGCGTCACGTGCAAGGAGGTGGAAGGAGTGTGACGGTGCTTTCATTGCAGAATGTAATCAACTACGCCGCATTTATCCATTCCATTAAACTATTATTCGCCTTTAACGAGCGGGATAGAAACAAAATTGAGCGAGAAAATCCGAGAAAGCGGCGCGTTTGTATTGTATTAAGGATTCGAGTGGATTAACTCTCGAATTTATTTAACCTCATATTACAAAAATAAATTCGCTGTAAAAAGACCGGTAAAAATTTTAAATCTAATATGAAACATGTTTAACTTCTTCGTTTTTGTCCCGAGAAATAAACAGAGCCAGATATTTTGAAAAGGCAAAATTAGGAGGATGATTCCAACCTTCTGTGACGCGTGATTTGAATGTCAATCAGCGAAATAATCAGGTGATAGCCAGTGAGGGAGAGTATTATTGATATTAATTACATATTTGGCACTTTTCCAGTGTTTTATTCTTGCAACTGGTTGCCCACATTACGTGCAAAACCGGTCGCAAGAATAAAAAAACTGTAGAAAAGTACTAATTGTGTATTTAATATGAATAATATGTACTACTTCCACGAAGTCATACCTGATTCGATTAATTATAGTAAGGGGGAATGTCAGTTATGGATATGAAGTAATTCGTCCGCGTATTTTTTATCCCCTGTCCGTGAAGGTGACAGCTCGTAGAGAGAGGTGGGAGAGTGACGAAAGAGAGGAGGAAGGAAGAAAAGAAAGGGGGGAAGGAGAGGGAAGGAGAAAATGAGAAGAGAATCAGAAGGAATGAACATTGGAATTTAGGAAGGCAGAAGAGGAGATATTGAGGGATAGAAAGAGAGAAAAGGAGTCGAGGAGGGAGAAGAGAGAGAAAATAAAGGCAATGGAGAAGAGGAAAAGAGGGAAAAAGAGTAGGAGGGGGACTGACAGACAGACAGACAGACAAAAAACTTTAATCGGGAGAAATTAAGACTGTAGACTTACATATGATACAATTTGCATTACAGAGTTTAAATATTTACATCATGTATTTTTCAGGGAATGGGACAATTTTTAGTTAGACAAATAAATATATACATACTAGTGCAAAAGCCAGACCATTTTTTGTTTTTTATTTAAATAACACTATCATACTTATTACTGGATGCATTTAATTAAAATAAACTGGACGGCAAGGAGACTGACAGCGCCAGGGGGTGGAGAGGTGGCAAACCTCTAAGCCAGAGATGTCAAACTCGAAGAGGCATAATGGTCAGATTGAAGCGATTGATGTTATAGAAGGGCCACATTGGAATTACAGTTATTTAATGAGAGCCACATTTCACAAAATAGACTTAATTTTTGCCATTAAAAACAATAATTTATAAAGTGCGTTCTAATATACCTCAATAACTATTAAAAAATCTCGTCTCTTTTTCAAAAAATAGAGTATTTATATAAAATATCAAACGATTTAGTTGACAAAACTTGACATTTGGGCCGCAGTACGACATAGAAGGGGCCGCATGCCGCCCGCAGACCGCTAGTTTGACATGCCTGCTCTAAAAGATGTTCTAAATTTGTCCAAGTAGCAACAATGCGACTGCCCTTGACGACAGAATATTTTAAACCCAAATACGCGATATTTTAGAAAATAAATATTCAATGTTTAAGGCATTTTTAATTAGCGTTCCGTATTCGTACAGCGATTCTAAGCAATTTAAAAATGAGAATAAAAATTACGCTGCATTGTTTCTCGTAAAAGTGACTCCCATATGAAATACTGAGTTACAGAGGGAGACACAACACCGAGATTCTATTCTATCAGTAATAGATAAGAAGACTGAGGAAACGAAAGATTTTAAATAGAGAGCGAGAAGAGAGTGGGGATATATAGAGGAAGACACAGGAAAAGAGGTGAATGGAAAGTAAATATGAGAGGCAGAGTAGGTGGGAGAGAGGAAGAGAGGGAGGGAAGAGGGAGAGAATGGGACGGAGGGAGAAAAGCTACGGAGAGAGGAAAGGGAGATGATGGAGAAAGGAGGAGAGAGAGGCAGAAAGATAGAGGGGGAGGAACAGAGAAAGCTAGGGAGGAAGGGAGAGTGGACAACTGCGAGGGAGGTATCACCGGCGAAATTGAGTTAATCCGATGCATGTGAAAATAACCCACACAAACCCTCGTCCATTGTGCGCCGCGGGATCAAATCAGACGATTGGCATATGAGCCAAACACTCGTTCGTTCGCCATTTCGGGAACGAGCGAAAATATCATCCGAGCGGCCAAACGGTTATCAAAAGAGCGCGGAGGGGGTTGGAGTGATCTTTTCGCCATTTTTATTAAAAAATAAGAAAACGAGAAATTATTTCCAAAAGGGGAGCGAATTCCGTGCGTATAAAAAAAAACATTTCCATGCCCTCCTAATCCGCGTAATCGTATCCGAAAAGTCGGATTTATTTGCCGCGCGGCAAAAACGCCCCGAACCGAAAAAATTGTTTTTTTTTCTCCCCCCCCCCCTCCCCTTTGCACGCCTTATCGGCACCAGTATCTTGCGGCTGAATTTTCCCTCAAAAAGATGTCTTTTTTTATTTGAAGGTGTTTGCTCCGTCGGCCAGTCGAACACTGCCTCTTCGTGTACATATAACGACCTCAAAGGGATATTTAAACGGTAGTGGATATTTTCGCCCCCTACCGTAAAATATTGACCAAAGTGTGCACATAAAGATGCGGGCATTCATATTTGCCAAAAGTTATTTTTTTATTTCATTTTTTAAAACTCTTCTCCTCTTTCCTCAACTTTTTCTCATCTTTCGTCTTTTTAATAACTAAATTTCCCTCGACCGCCCCTTTTCTTCTCCCATAACCCTTCCCGACCCTGAGGGATAATCTACCTGTTACCTCAATTCCACGAATAAACCGCTCAATCTGTCTGTATGTCTCTCTCTTTCTCTCTCGTCTGCTCCATTTCTCTCTCTCTCTCTCTCTCAAACTCTCTCTCTCCTTCCCTCTAACTCCCACCTCTTTCCCACACTCCATCACTACGTAAAACGTGGCGCGGGAATCGTGACTGCCACTCGACAATCTTGCCACCCGCCGACAAATTTGTTTGGCCGCACACACACACACAAACACACAACATACAAATAGAGGGAATGAGGGTGACGGAGAGAGATAGGGGAGTTCGGTACGGGAGGGTAAGTAGGGAAAAGTGGAGAGAAGAGACGGAGGTGGGGGCGTGGCGAGGAGGAGAAAAGGGTTAAGGTTTTGGTAGCGACCAAACACGCCGTTTAGAAGCCAATAATAAAAGTTGTTTAAACTGGGAAGTGAGAGAGAGAGAGAGAGAGGGAGACTACAACGTTTTCTCTCGAGGAAAAGAGAGGGGAGAAAGTTATGTTCCTCCCTCCCTCTCTATCTCGACCTCTCGCTTTACCTCCCTATCCTTCTCTCCTCTCTACTAGTTTATCCAACGAGGGCGAGTGAGTGTGTTTGTGTTAGTGTGTACGGTGAGAGAGAGCAAGGAGAGGGGGCGGTAAGGGGGAGAGGATCAGGGGGGAGTGAGGGAAGGGGTTAACGGAATGCATTAGCGGGGCAACTTGCTAATGGAGTTCCCAAAAGGGAATCCGGTTGGAGGAAGGGGTGGAGAGAGAGAGAGAGGGTGTAGGGAGAGAGAGAGAGAGAGGTAAAGGTGTAGTAAGGAGTGTGTTAGGATATAGGGAGGAGTGAGATTGGGGAAAGGAGAGAGAGAGGAGGAAATCCGCGATGGTGTGGTGGGAGTTACACGTGCGATGACGTACGATCGTTAATGGGATAAAAATAGATGGTTTAGGAGGATATGGGATATGAAGACGAGAGGGATAGTGAGAGGGAGAGAGTTAAGAGGAGGAAGGGAGGAGGTGGTGGAAGTTAGTGAGGGAGGTTGCGGTCATGAGTGGTCGGGGATTGCCTCGATGCATTTTTCATCCAACCCCTTCTTGTGAATACGCTAGCGGGAGGGTTGGGGGAGGAGGGTAGGATTTAGGGGGGGGACGGAAGATGTGGAGGTGGAGGGCGCGAGGGAAAACTCCCCTATGGATGCCCTCTTTTGCCTCATCTGATGACGAGGAGTGAAATAAGGCTTAGAGAGAGAGAGAGAGAGGGAGGAGAGAGAGAGGGGGAGGAGAGAGAGGGAGGAGAGAGAGAGAGATGGGGGGAGAGGGAACGAGGGAAGACGAGGTAAGGTCGATCTCGGCCGAAGTTAACTTCAGTAGGAGGAAAGGCTTCGGGAGGAAGAGAAGAAGGAATCTCTCTCCCTCCGTCTCTCTCAACCCCTCTTCACCCTTCCCTTCATATTCCACGGCGCTCTTATTAAAAAAGTATCTCAAACTGTTTCTCGCGTGTTTATGCTTCTCTCGTCGTGGGTAGGGCGCGGGAATGAAAGAAAAGCACGACGCTGGCAATCCAAAGTAAAACGGAATATTTTAACCCAAGAAAACGAGAGACGAACCCATATCATCGCTCTTGGTATTCGCTGATTAAGTTTAATGAATGTTTTTTCTTGCAGAATTACTGCGCAAGTTACTCAGTACTTTTGATCCTCTCGACGATGTAATCGAGTGTTTTCTTTCTCGCGGATAAAATTCCTTTTGATTGACATGGGAATCACGCTTATCGACCATTCCGCTCGAAAATTAATTTTTGGCTGGATGAAAATTAGGAATTCATTAGCCGTCCGATAAAAGTGCGCTCAAAGATCCAAGTCGTCAGTGACGGATGCATTTTTAAAAAAGGAACTTTATAAAATAAAATGTCTCTCGTCATTACAGAGTAACTTTTAATTAATCATAATTCACCAAAGATTACGATCCTTTGTTTTACTTTCTTGACGATGAAATTTTTAACTAATAGTTATTAATTAATAATCATGCTTGTGCATATATATATATATATATATATATATATATATATATATATATATATATATATATATGCGTGTTTATTTACGTGTGTCTCTTTGACGCCCCCAGCAGCCTGCCAACTTGCTCCTCAAATTGGTAAGTGTCCACTGGGCTTCCTTCAACACCTTGTTGCCACCCTCATCACTAACTTTCCTTTTCCTTAAGTTTATATATACATCCGTTGGCTTGAAATAAATTTACTATTGAGATTATACAGCGTTGTTAAAATAAAAAAAATAATAACAATACAAAATTTAATACGACTAGGGCTTATTCCAAATGATTTTGTTTTTATATTAATAGCGCTGTATATTCTAAAGGTAATGCATTTTCTGTTAATTTTAAAATTACTATAAATAAACTCAATAATCTTCATCACTCAAGGTTTATCATCTCGAAACTAATCACTACAGACTCACAAACAATTTACACCAGCGTCTGGAAATTCAATAGCCTGGTGTTATTTTTAGTTCATTTGTTTACGGACAAATGGGCAAACAAGTTTACAGCCCGAAGCAAATATTTAGACTGAGCGGCCATCAAAGGAAATCGACTGAATGTCGTCCCTTAATAAAAGCCGAGAAATATGCTATTTCCGGAAGTTTAAATACCGTTTAACTATGCACCTTCCTACCAATTTCTTTCAAGAAATCATTATTTCATCATAATATTTCTGATACACATGTGAAGAGTATTACAACAGTATGTAATCGCGTTGAAAAATATATTAGTTATTTAGAAATGAATTCAGTTGTTTCAAATTATTCCACTATCAAGTTAAAGTTTATATTTTTTCCAACATAAAAACACCGTGCAATAACCTAAAATCGTAGTTAAATGTTAAATAATCGATTTTAAAATACCTCCCTCATACTGGATATTAAAAAAAAATCTTTCCAGATATCGACTTTGTGCCTTTAGTTTGTTTATGGTTCTTTTAAAACAAAAGAAAAATTGTCTTCGTAGATTTTATGAACCAGCATACAAATGAACTAAGCAAAATAAGATTAGAAAATTTTACGGAGATCATATTTCACTATTTAAATCTGCATATATTATTTGGAGATACGAGGTACACGTTGATAAAGCAAAGACGAGGATGATGGTTAATTTAAAAATCCGAAAAACATCATCCATAGCCGAAATTAATAAAACTGAGTCCGAAAATCTTTCTCTTTTCCTTGACCTTTAATTAGCACGGGATGAATTGCCCATGGGATGCTGGAAAATTTATCACAAGGTCGCACATTCATTTGCCGAGTAATCTCAAACGGAAGTCCCTTTTTAAAAAGAGAAGATAGAGCGTCATTATGATCATATAATCCAGCCGCATTGTGAACCAAGTCACGGCTAAAAATATTCTCTTATATTATAAAGGCGATGGAGTTTAAGTCCTTTGGTATAGAAAATGTTTGCTTAGCAAGATTACGGATTTACAAGATATCGATATGTTTCGATAAATCATCTTTTCTCATAAATAGTTCTACGCGCGAGATGCATTCCGGGAAGGTTAATAAGGTGACGTGAAAATGACGGACAAATCGATATGGCTTAAGTTATAGAAAGCAGAAGAGATATCGGTGGAATTAAGAGCAAAATTAAAGCGATTATAGCTTCCGAAATTTTAGTAGAGATAGAGAGAAAGAAAGGGAGAGACGGAGAGTGAGCGACAGATTGGAAATTTAGGAATTGCAGGAGTGAACGGAAGGCCATACTTTTCGATAATAAAGAGAAGGGAGAAAATGTTTAATCTGGTCCTAAGTCTACCCGCTTTTCTCTCCTTTTCTACCCCTCTCCCTCCTCCTCCCTCTCTCTGTCTCTCCACGTCCTCTGAACGGGAAAAATGAAAACCGCTCTCTCCATCCTTCTGTTCCATTAGCGCTTTACTCCGAAAATTGGCTTATCTCAAAAACCTCTTTCCCTTCACTTTACAAAACAGGACACGGATTTAAAGCTTCAGAACTTGTTTGACGCAGCTTTCGTTTCCATAGCGCCGTACGGTCAACCCCGTTTCTTCATTCGGAGTGAATAAAAGCACATTTGAAATTAATGAGCAGTTTTAAATAAAATATTCCGAGTCGATTGAGATTTAACGTTGCGGAAATGTACGGTAATTCAATGGGCGTTTTTATTTTAGGAGTTCCTGAGGGAGGCAAAGAGGTCTTGGGGGATAGGGTTGGTCCTGATGAAGAATTCGTTGATATCACGTCCGGAAATTACACGCGCTAAAATCGCTTATGAATTATTTTGTCTTTTTCATTGACGAAACACCGGAAACGGATTAATGGCAGGGGAAAATGGGTATATTTTAAAGTACATTTTCTACATTACGGTAAGTTATGACTGGATTATCATAATAAGTGCGACATACTTTACATTTTAAAATAGAACCAATAACAGCAGTGTTACAATTTAAATAGGAAAACTGCACACTAAATGAGATAGATATATAATATTCACAAGTCATGAATAATTGTTGGTGGTACACCTTTAAGGACATTTGGTGCAATTTTAGTAGTATAAGTTTTAGGGACAGTTGTAAGTTTGGTGATATGCGCTTAAGGAGCAATTGTTGTAAGTTTGGTGGTATAAGTTTTAGAGGCAAATTGGTATAAGATGGGGTTCATATAATTTTGGGGCATTTAGTCCAAGTTTGGCAGTATACGTTTTAGGGGCAGATTAGTGTGAGAAGGATGTTACAAATTAGGGGGCGTATAGTGTAGGTTTTATGGGAAAATTACTGTAAGACTGTTTGCATAAAATCAAGGGGAATTTTTTGTAAGTTTTAGATGCAAATATGTGTAAAATGTTGCACACATTTAAAGAGGGGATAAATTTCTGTACGCTTGGTTGTCAAGTTTCAGAAGGTAATTAATGTAGGATAGGTTTCAAAAAATTAAGGGGTTATTTGAAGTAAGTTTTGATATTATACATTTTAGGAGGATAACTAGAGGTTGCTCAGTATCAGGGTAGATTTGGTGTTCGTTTGGTGGTGTATACTTTCCGGAAAAACTGGATTAGGTTTGTTTCCATTGCTTGAAGTGTCTCCTAATCACACATACACAGAACTTCAGCACGGAAAAAACTTGCACTGTACTGGACGGCAAATGTATTTACAAAAATTTACGGTGTATAATTGGTATTATGGTCAAATTCAAAATAGTTCAAGTAGAGCGTAGCTTAAAGTTAATGCAAAATTCCGCTTGAATAGCTTTTTGCTCATCGGTCATTATTTTTGTTATTCATTTGGCTGCCATTTTCCTGTAGCCTAAATTATCGTGGACAATAGCATGAACAGCTACATAAGTAATGCCCACAGCAGCGAATATTTTCCTATTTTATATTTTACGAACGTTACTTTTTATCATTGACTTCTTTGAATTTTGATTCAGATCCAGACGTGGACGGTGGACTACTGTGGGGTTCATCATCGATTCAATCACATTCTTTAGAAAATCATTTACGCTACTCGCTATATCGCCAGACAAAAATTCTCGTTAAATGCACTTTTAATCACTGCAAATGTTTTTTAAACTCTTTTGCAAAATGCACACCAAACATTGTGCATCGTAGATCTATTCGTAAACCAATGATGAGTAATGGATGGCAAGAGTATGCTAGACGCCTAGTAACCTGAAAATGCATAAGACATACGTAGGTCGATCGAAAAGTAAGCTCACAAGGTTCATATTTTATGCTTAAACAAATTTATTTATTGCAAGTAACCGAATAAACAACATGAAACAACCACCGAGGCATCATTTGTATAACATAGCCACGAAACAGATTAAGATATTTATCGCAACCTTTAATGAGCTTGCCCCTGCCTTGAGCATAGATCTACGGTCCTTGGGCATGCAACCATGAAGTGACAAAACGTTTCACGTCCGCATCTTAGGTAATCCTCCTAGGTGATTTTTAAACAGCGGGAAGAGGTGAAAATAGGTGGAGGCGAGGTATGGACCGTATGGAGGATGCTTGAGCACGTCCCACCCAAACTGCGCCACAAACTCCCGAGTTTGTCGTGTCTCACGTAAGATTTCAGCATTTCACACCATCTTTCGGCATTAATCGTGCGTTCACGGTCTAGAAAGTCTACTGAAAACACACCAGCTACATCTTAATAGACCGTAGCCAGAACTTTTCCAGGGACCATAGTTCTATGGCCAAGTCATTGACTAGCTCATACGTTGCGACAAATGCCTGAATCTTTTAGGTGACTATGTTGCAAAATACCGTATTGGTGGTGATTTCATGTTGTTTATTTGGTTACTTGCAATAAATAAATTTGTATAAATATAAAATTTATAACCTTAATTTCCGATCGAACTATGTATATATAATCCAGAAATAAAAAATATCGAAAAAACGGGTAACTTCGGTTTTTGGACTTCGTACTGTATTAAAATAACTCTATATACAACAAACAAAAAAGACACTTTCAAATGAAAAATACACAGAAGTAATCTGGAAGTAGAAAACATAAATTCATGCATGAGGTCATGGAATCTTTCTATCGCAGCTATAAAATGTCGACTATAATATACATGTTTTCAATACATTTAAGCGACGACGTTCCTTTCGTTCCAACAATAATTTGGTCTCCAAAAAGAGGGCTATCAAGCCTTATATTAGGCTAAGGGAGCATTGGCTAAAAGAGACTGCTGCAATTTAATCGGAAAAATTATAAAATAAATTCCTGCCAAATCAGTAAAGCATAAAACACCAGAAAAACTATGTTTAAACAGATAACAGTAATCATTTTGCATAAAATTAAAAATTATATATGGCGAATTTGTAATCGATACCTTTCCTAAATGGTAACCTAGATATGTAAATTCCTCGCGACGGCTGTAAACAATAAATAACGTGGCAAGATTAATCCTACAAGTTTTCCCTCGAAAGACATTAATTTAGGATTTCGTTTTGATCCTTTTTATTCATTGTTGCGATAAACGGGGGAAGCATTTACCGCATTAAAATACAAAGTAGACAGAGACATGAAATCATTTGTTGGCCGTTTTGAGCAGTCTCTGAGCGTCGCCATGGTATATATCCTTTAAGAGGGTGTCCCTTTGATAGTGCGACCATGAATGATTGAGCGAGTTTTGCCGTGGGCTCTTTCGCTATCCGGAGAGATTAAAAGGGAGTAGACGACGGGCTGTTGCGTGGAACTCGGGCAGGTGGCGTGTCGATGGAAACGGCCAAATTGTTTTTGTTTGTTATGGACGTGGAGCGGAATGACGCCGTGTCGTCGTTCCGCTTATCCGTGTGAGTATTACAAAAAGGAACTTTTGAGTAAATTCGTGCGGATCTTTGAGCCGAAAATGTTGAATGGAATTTTAACTACCAAAGAGGAATTCATGTTTCATTATGTATAACCTCGAAAAACAATGCCATCTGCCGGGTAAAATTAAATGCAGTTTTACATCGACAGAAAACTGAATAAGTTTTTTCTTATGAATGGTTAATTATCTTAAGTAAAACATCATTATTTTGTTTAAAAGTTTCTGTGAATGTCATTTTATAACATATGTTACTATAAATTAAGCGTCTCTACATGATAATTTACCCTTATTAGGCAACTATATATCTATTTATAATTACCAAATAAACAGTATTAAATGGACTTTTATATGAAGCATATCAACTATAACAAAGACAAGCATATACGAACATGCCCTCGGCAGGAATTGAACCCGGCCAATCTTCTGAAAAGGTCGACAGGGGAAAGAAACTAATATTTTTGTCGATTCAATTAAAATTTTATCTGAATAACCTTTAGTCTAATAGTAAAAATAATCTAGAAACAGGAAATTTTAGAATATAATGTGTTATCATAGAGCGATTCCAATGGAATATAAGGCAAACTTTCCATGCTGTTGCAAAAAATTGTCATACCGGGTCACGTTATGACAAATATTTTAACTCAAAAACAGTTTGTGACACGCGTGACCCGAAATGCTACCGCAAAGTAACGTGACTTTGTCGGATTCGCCTTAATAACTCCACGCTATTTCCAAATTACGCACGCCGAGAAGATGTGCATAATAGATAAAATCCGATGTCGCATTCTTCAAAAGAATTCGCCGAAAATGTAAATTTCGCACTCATCCTTTTGTGGCAACCGATTTGAAAAAAAAAGAAGATCGAAATGAACGGACGCTTCACTAAGCACGGGCGCGGGCAAAATCGGAAATGATTCGGATTTTGCAAATCGTTCTTCATCTGAACCCTCTTTTCTTCTCTCCGTCTCTGGCAGGAGACAGAGAAAAAGAACGCTCGTGCAAAAAAGAATAAAAGAGGAATCCCGAGAAATATCTAGACCGGAATTTATCTTCACAGGGAAAGGTCTCTAGACAGAGATAGAGAGAGATAGAGCTAGAGAAATCCGATGAGCAGAGCGCTGTTCATTAGGCGTGAAATCCAAACGTCGGCAAAGGGAAGAATTTAGTCGGTTACACATCTCTTTAGCGAAAAAAAAAACAGGAGAGAATAGCCTGGCGCATTAGACGGACCACTCCGCTCCGATCGCACAATGCCGAATTCCCAACCTTCATTCTCTCTATCGCGCGAAAAAGATAGAGAGAGGAAGATAGAGAGAGAGAGAGAGAGAGAGGAGAGTGAAAGGGGGAGTGGGGAGGGATTAAAAAAGAAAACCGAACCGTTTTCCTCCCATCGATTTTATCCTCCCGCACACCCACACCTGGCGACGCCACCTATGCCCCCGAAATCCCATCGATAGTTACTCTTTCCACCGTCGATATTTTTGCGGTTCCGTCCGCTGTATCCAAACTGAGATATGTCCGCCGTCACGTTGCGCACGCCATGGATGAGAATAAAATAAATAATAGAAAAAAATTACCCTATTCCTCTTCTCCCTTTTTTATACGTATAAACCCTCATCGTGCGCGTTTCAGTTTCCCTCCCTCTCTTCTCGTGCAACCGCATCGCTAACCCGCACTCTCTTTTGTTTTTATCAAAACTTGGGCTTATTTTTCGGGACGACCCCTATCCGGGGCGAGCTCACACGCACACACGAACACAGACACGGGCTAAAAAGCTCGTGCCGGAAAAATAACCTATTTTTGCGTCTCTTCCTCAGACTCCCCCTACCCATAGCCTCCCCGCCAAAAATAAAACTCGAAATAAATGCAAAAAAAAGAAAGCGAGAGGTGGGTGGGGGAGGGAGTGAGGAGGTCGGGGCGATGCGAAACGGAGGGAGAAAAAAATCCTTTCACGATCGCAATGACGGCCGCTTCTATCTCTCTCTTCCACGCTCACGCCACGTGGTACGAATCGTCGTCGGAAACCGTCAACCATTTTGAAGCAGCGACGCAAATAAAAAATGAAAGGCGGGAGAGGAAGAGCACTAGAATAACGGGATAACTCGGGCATTTCAGCAGGCCGTATTCTCCACTCTATTCCTCTCCATACTTTCATTTTTCTTTATATCTTTCCCCCGCTATCTCTCTCTCTCGACATGTGTATTTTTTCCGCCCCGGCCGCATAATTTCATTCGATTTGGAACACGTGCGGATTCGTGAAAATTCACCTATATGCGCGTCCCCTGTTGATAGTTCCACGGTGGAAGTAAGTAGAATAGAAAAGTGGAAAAGTGACAGTTGGTCGAATCATTACCAAGACTTTTTTATCATGGTTTCGGAGGTGAGAAATTTAATAACTCGAATTAATCGGATATTTTTTCCGCGAGGGGTGTAATGAGATAGTGTCTTTGAGGGCTTTTACAGGAAATGGGGACGCCCTATTTTTTGCTCTAAACCGTTGTGTAGGAGAGAGAATTTTTTATCCCATAATGCATCCCGATATTTTCTAAAAAATTAAAAAGACATAGTTAACGATCCCTCCTTTTTTCCCGAGAGATAATAATCCCGCTAATATCAAAATTTAAGTTCAATTTTATCGGAAACGGCGACTGCCCCACTTTTTACGGAATGATCCGATTAGAAAGAATAAAGTTAAAGATTAATTTTTATCGGCTCCCATTGAGGTTCTGGAATCCTTATATTTAAACATTCGGCGCACATCTGAAATCTCCGAAATCTAGAAGGAAGCCGTGAGGAATCCACTTTCGGAAAATTACATGAATTTTTAAATTTAATAATTCACGTTCGATATGGATTCATATAGATAAAAGAGATAGGGAAATTTAACGCGCGTATTATGGGTTTTATAATGCTCCTGAGGAATTGAAGTCATTTAAGATACAAAGAGGTAAAAATAAAATACGGGTATAAGCGGATTAACATTGTTAAGAAGATTAAGAGAAATGACAATGGAATGAGGTTGTAAAGCGACTTACGAAACTGGAATGCCAGAAAGCAGAATTTTTTTATTGATGATGGAAAGGCCGTTCATGTCACTTCCCCTACTGATCAAAAGGACGACATATATACACACAATATCCGTAGCCTAATTTCATCATTCACTGCATAAAATATTTTCCTGAACAAAACTTCCAGTTGGCCGAATAAGTAATGTAATGTTGATCTAAAGTAGGAGTGAGGAGACAATGCTACTCAGAGGGCCGCATTGGTGGCAGCGAATCCTTCGGAAAGTTGAAAGTTATCAATGCTTCGGCCGCATTAGAGTTTAAATCGGAAGGTGCCTACAAATTGTGAGGTATCATATAAGTCAAAATCAATTTTAAATGAGGTGTTTACGGTTAAAATTTCAATATTAAATGCCTTATTTCCATGATCTGAATTTAACAATATGAATTTGTGTGTTAAATTTAACGGTTCTCTTTTTCATCACTGCTTATCGGGCCGCACAAAACGCTCTCCTGGCCTGTATGCGGACCGCGAGCCGTAGGTTCCTCATGCGTAATCTAAAGGTATGGTTTTGTGAGCGAAGAACCTAAACGGGCAGTTGCATTTTCGAGCCCTGAATATCACCACAATTTCTGAATAACGGTACGAAATTTTTTAAACTCAAATAATTCGCCAGTTCCGCTAATTTAAGCAAAAAACACGATACATACATTAGTAGTTCAGGCGTTATTATAAATCGAATTAATGCTTCACATGCAACGAAGTTTTTACACTTATAATCGCTATGGAACACATTATTCCTCAAAGTCATTTTGCAGGCCGATTTAGAATAGTGGTAAAAAATATGAATGATTCAAATGTGTACGTTTGGAAAATATTTTTTCCTACGCTTTGAGCTAAATCCATTTACGCAATTACTACAAAAGAGTGCGAATGATTTTAAAACGTAAAGTTACTAGATTATTTCTATTTTTCATAATAGTAAATCAGTACATGCACGACGAAACTCGTACATATGGTAAGTATTTTGTCTAATTACATAGTGAGTTCACCCGATTTGGATGATGAACGCAGACGGTTATTTGGTGCTCTATGATTACGAGAGTTATACGTGCCGAGAAGAACCATTCTATAAACCTAATATAACAACCTCTGGCCCCAATTGGTTGCGGCAGCCATAAAAGAAAATCAGAAATCTAACTCAAAAGAAACGGTTGTACCTTACGACGCCCAATGAAATAGCTAACTCAATCAACACAGATACGATAATACTGAACGATCATAATAAATAAATATTATGCGCTAAAATTTATTAAATTAAAAACGCGGAATACAGCATTGGGCTGAGATTGAGAATTGCAATATCTAATCTAGCAACTACGAAGCGCTTCCCCTTTTTCCCATTTACCCCCAATTAGACCGAAAAAATTCCGACGGAACTGAGAATTCTATTAGTGAGAGATTTAGATAGAGAGAACCGGAGCGGAGGGAAGGGGAAAGAAGGAATAAACGGGGAGAAAAAGAAAAAGAGAGAGGGATGGAGAGAGCGAGTGGAAAATAGAAGCAAAAATATCTTAAGGAGATAGAGGAAGCGAAGGAAGGAGAGAGGAATAAGGAGAGGGAAACGAGAGGACGGGGGCAGAACGAGGAAAGCCTGGGGAGGAATGGCAGAGATAGCGCCAAATGAGAGAATGGGAAGATATCTCCCTCTGGGTGGGGCTTACTGTTAGATGGGGGAAAAGGAAGAGAGTGCATGGGATTTGGAATCTCTATCGGCCACATATCTGGTCAATCAGTCGGAGTTGATTTGGGCGATTCCCTTACCCTCATCCTATCGATTCCCTCGCCTTAGCATTTTTTCGTAAACTGCTCTTTCCACTTCTCCCTTTGCGCCCCCACTACGACCCTGTAAGGGAGCGAACTGCTTACTAAGAATGAGGAGATTGCAGCATGAGAAAAAAGACGTCACATACATTATAAAGGAAAGAAAGCGATACAATAGAAGTTTCTGCTTCTTTTGTCTTAAATGAGAAGATATTTCTGAAAGATCTCGTAAAATAGGAATTTTATATCCATAAAGAACAAAAAGAGAGGATAACGCTAAAAATAGTAGATGATGTATTAAGATGAACAGGAGAAAAGTGACCAATAACAAACATATGTATAATGAGGGAGGCGAACTGGATTGGTCATTTCTTGAGAAGACTCCCTGATTAAAGATGTGATTGAAGGAAAAGTTGAAGGAAAAAGAGTAAAAGTAAGGAAAGAGGAGAGTTACCATGAATTGAAGAAGGCTGCGGAGAAGCGGAAAATGTGGATAACCCGGTTTAACATATAATCATGGAGCTGCGTGTGGTAAAATTATTAATGATGACGGTAAGAATTTCAGGAAAACAAGAGAAAAAACCTGACGTAATTAGGAATCGAACAACGGTCTTCCACTATCCTGGCGGGTATTTACTAGTGAACTACCGAGGTAGACTACTACTCTTGCTTCAGAATAGTTTAGTTTTCCTCGTATAGTACAGTGATAGCATATTCGTCCGAGAAGTGGAAGACCCGGGTTCCATTCCCAGTCAAGGCAGGATTTTTCTCCGGCTTTCTAGAAATTCTCTTAGTCCAACATAACACCGCATGCATCAACACATCCGTAGTGTTTAACTGATGATGATAAATACATAAATAAATGAAAATACCGATTTGCGTGTTTCGTGTGTTGTCTGCTGGGAACTCTAACGAGTTAAATGGGCACTGGTTGGTACGATAAATGGAGAGATACGTGAATATCGTTTCACTGCGAAAATAATGGTCGAATTGATCTAACCAATCTTACAGCACTCACTCGGCGAGACGATTCACATACTTATGGTGGGTCATCCTATATTTAAATAGTATTGTTGAGGTTTCGACAGTTTCCATTCTACATTTGATGAAAAGCGTATGATATTTTATATGCATCTATAAGTATATTATAATCAATACACAAAAATGAAAATTGAACACGTGGGGAAAAAGGATGGATTTTAGTACGTTTACAAAAAATATTCTTATTCGCTCAAAATTATTTCAAAACTAGCACAAAATAAAAAAGATTTAATGTGTGAGGTCTTTAACGAAGAGAGAAATCTTATTGCCACGAAAAATATCTGCTCTGTTGCTGAATTGGAGCCGAATACAGCAATACTTATTCATTTATTTGAGATGGATATCATATCATCATAATTTCGATTTGTTTTGTTTGATATTTGGCAGACAAGATGAGCAAATGATAGTCACTCATGTTTTAACAATATATAGAAACAAAATAAGTCAGAAATTTTGAATTAGTATTTTATCGCCAGGGAAAATTATCCAAGTTATTAAATAAAATAGCTAAAATGTTTTTTTTAGCTACATTACATGAGAAAAGCTGCGCCAGAAATGTGTATAAAAACCTAAACGTCTAAAATACACGTTTAATAATTTAAGAGTGAGATCATCAGTTCCAATTCAATTCAAGATAAACAACCGATATCCCCTTTATTGGCGATCTTAAAGCAAGACAATCGTTTTGGTTTATAGCGGCAAAACGCCAAAATAAACAAGCGCGTTAAATCCAACATTATATTACGACGACCTTCCCAAGGAGTGAAATAAAGACGGCTCAAAGTAGAAAAAAAAACGATAGAAAATTTTCCATTGCTTCGTAGGCGTCAAAACACACCTAGACTCCCCGCTCGTGTAATTTCATCGGCCTTCGTTTCCCGCGCGATGCACGCAGAAACAAATGACGTGAGAAAATAGGGCGATGCGAATAAATCCGACAACGGACGAAATGCGGACTATCCTCGAAAATCTCGACCACGCCTCTTCCCGCCGCTCAATTGGCGAGGGCGGGAACATGCTAGAGAAAATGGCGAAATTTCCCACCAGATATGACCCATCTTTTCCCGCAATTCCGCGGCGCTTAATATTTTCCCCTCTCATGGCTCCGGTCGGAGAACAGAAGGAAAATAAAAGGCCATTCGGGATTTTATTTTACGACCGCTATATCACTCCACATACAAGGGAGTTTCAATTTATGTTTGAAACTATCATTTGAGCCGATAGCTCAATGCGTTTTCTCCCCGTTCCCGCACTCTATACTCACAGTGTGCGATCGTGCCTTTACTCTCTTTTGCACTCTTCTTCCTTTTCTTCCCTCCGCGTGTCTCGTGTTCCCTCCCTTTCTCCTTCCTTCCCTTACACTCTATTCCTTAAAAAATATAACTTATCTCCACCAGATATCTTGTTCTTCTCTCCTTCCCTCCCGGCCCTTCCCAAATCCCAAACCTCCCTCCCTTCCTCCTCTACTCCCTGTTCTAAACCCGCATACCACGCGCTCCCAATCCTCTCTTTCATCCTCGCATGCCTGTCTTATCCCCTTGCCTTCTTTATAAGTCTACTTCCATTATACCTCCACTCCGCACGCTCCGACCCGGTCCATCCTCACAACGTCTCCTTTTCCTCTTCCACATCACTTCCTCCTCTATTTCTTCCTCTCTCTTTGTCCCTACCTTTACCTGTTATTAAACATCGTCCTCCGTCTGTTACTCTATTTTCTATATCCTATCATTTTTACTCTCTCGTTACCTCCAATTAATTCTCTCTCCCTTGAAATTTCCTTCTCTATCCCTTTAACTCAATTTTGTTTTCTCTATTCTCTCTCCTCTTTTCTTTGTCTTCTCTCTCTTCCTCTCTCTCACTTATCTTCTTTCTCATTCCTCTTCTCTCTCTTCTTCTCTCCCTTATTCTCTCTTTAAATGTTAAATGTAAGAATGGACCTTATGGTCTAAATTTCGCCCGAATAAAGACGATTATCTATCTATTTATCTATCTTCTTCTCTCTCACTCCTCTTCTCTCTCACTCTTCTTCTCTCTCTCTTTTATCTCACTCTTTTTTCTCACTCCTCTTCTCCCTTACTCTTCTTATTTCTCACTCCTCTCCTCTCTCCCTCCTCACCTTTCCTGTAATTCCTCTGCACCCCCATCCTATCCTTGTCTTTCCTATCATCTCTCTTCTTATATCCCTTCTTTCTACTCATCTCTCTCTTCTCTATCCTCTATGTCTACCTTTATCTCTCATCTCCCTTCACTCCTTCCTCTGGTCCCTTATGGTTGTATCACTATCTTATCTCTTATTCCATGGTTGTTTCCTCCGCCTACTTCCTTCATGCTCTATTCTATATCACAATCCATCTCCCTTCACTCTCTATCCAAACACATCCCCTTTCCTTATTCTCACCCCACGGATCCCACTTTGTCACGAGCCGCCCTCTCCCACGCTCTCTCACATCACGATCCTATCGAGGAGACTTTTTTCTTCTGGGAAAGAGCGATTGGATACACTTCTGGCGCAAGATGCGTAGTGGGATAGGATGATCGTGGCGATATGCTCCCAAAGTAACCAAATAAAATAAAACGAAATGTGAAATCGTCCTTCAAAAATTGTCGGAAGCATTCCAGCCATGCGTAAATTCTATTTTGAGAATATGGGAGTCTACAACTTTTGGATAGTTATTTGAAAAGACCTCCGACTAAAGGAGACTCTACGGCTTGTCGGTTTATTTTTCTAAGCAGTTTCGTTTAAGTGTTATATTTCGTATGCACACTCATATTCATACATTTCAGATTCCAAGATCGGACGCACGCCAGGTTTTGCGAAATTTACATAAGAATAAGGGTGCGAAATGAAAATATATCGATATGCAAAGTTTTTCCGTTATGCGCCTATTTTTGAGAAAATTTAGAATCTAATAATTTGTCATATTTCAAAGAATCTCAATTAAAAATGTCATTCCTTATCAAGCCGGAAAAAACACAAGGTGAATAATTAAAACCATATTATATTACCACTATCTTGCCAGTAAAAGATATTTCACATGAAATGCGGATAATCTTTTGGCGATAGAATGAAAGTGTTGTCTTCTGTAGAGTTAATGGGACAACGAAAACGTAGAAAAATAATTACAAAGCATGCTCTCAAGGTTAATAATCTTTTATGACCTCAAAGAACCTTCAAGGGATCTAGAAGTTATTTCAAACAAAAATTTAAAATTAACCATTAAATGTTAATAGAAATATTGAGAGAATGAAATTTCAAATGCATTTACGCCGACCTTTAAGAAACACTGATACACAGTAGTTATACTTACTAAAAAAAATCATAATGACCAAAATGATCTAATTTTCCCCTGGTTTCTGAATATAGTACTCGTCTGCCTTTCGATTTCGGGGACTTATGAAATAGTTCACGTTAAAGGGTTATCCTCTCACATATCTTTTCGACCCTTATCCTACTTATGTAACCTTCATCCTCGCACGACCGTCTTTATTCGCTTCTTATAGCATTTCTCCAACCCGACATACTCCCCTCCTCTCCCCTTAAACCCCAAACCTCTCTCCCTTCTCTCTCCATCTTCTTACTCTTTCTAGACCTTCTCCTCGCCCCACAAACCCCTATACACTCTTCCCCTCCAATCCAATCCCGATCCTCCCGTACGTAAGTCCCCCGCATCACGTCCGTCCTGTCCCCTCACTTCCCTCTTCTCCGATTCTCCTTCCCTCCACCCCACCCTCCCCTCTAATTCTCCTTCCCTCCACCCCACCCTCCCCTCCAAGCGAAACCCCTCCACTCCCTCCTCCTCTTCCTCCGCGATTCCCAATTCTCCGACGAAATTGGAACCGATTCCAAGGTCCCGACCTCATCTCTTACGTTCGGGAGAGGTATCCTTCCCTCCTTCCCACACTCCTCCTTCCACGACTCCTCTGCATGCCTACTCTTCCTCCCTCCAACTCCAGAAAGAGAGAGAGTATTTACCTACCCTCCTATCCTCTCTCTCTCTCTCTATTCCTCCTCCTTAAATCCCTCCCTGCCTCTTCCTCTCCCTTCTTAACCTCTCTTCCCTCTCCATTACTATCATACAACCGCCTCGATATCTTCCCAAAAGAGGAATAAGAAGAGGGATTCACTCACCACGGAACATTCACTCCTTCTCCGCCTCTTTCCTCATTCCTTCCTACCTACTAGAGATCCTCCTCGCGCCACGGAAGATAGAAAATACAAGACGATATTGTATATTATAGATTCCGTCTCGCATTGCTCCCAAGGAAGAGGGAAAAAACGTCAAAAACCGAAGTATAACGCGATATCCGATATGGAGGGAGAGAAAGATATAGAGATATAACGCCGTGACGCATTTATGTACGTAGGCGGGTGGAGAATGAGGCGAAGAGGATAGCGTCCGCGTCTGTCTCGAAATTTAAAAAAAAAAGATGTGCTTGAATGCGTTGTACCTGTCGAGAAGGAATTTTTTTAAGAACTCGTTCGGTTGCTGTTTTTATTTCTCTCTCTCCCTCGAGAGGGGTTTGAAATCGAATCTACAACGCTTGAGAAGGAAAGTGAAAGACATGTCGGAAAATCCATCACGCCAGGAGCAGTTGAGGGAGGATAAATGAAATTTCGGTACGGGATTCGCTTATCCATATTGGATTATTCGAAAACGTTACTGTATTCGGGAGGTCAACAAGCAATAACGGAACGATCAAGCGATGGATGCAGTTAGCGTCGGATGACATTTAATTAAACTTAAAAATTACTTGAAAACGTAATTGTTAAACTTTTTAGGCGAAGACTGATATTTTTCTGCTTAATTTACACTAATATGGTGGGAATGGCATCAAAAAAATAACTGGTAGATAATATACAAGCACACGTGTTCAGATATATATATATATACACATATATATATATTCACACACAAAAACCTATACAAATAAATATACACCGACTTCAAAGCATAAAAGACGCCACTGCGTGGTCATAAGCTATGATGGAATTAATTAGGAAAGCGAGCGGCCTTACTTCATAAAACAAAATATTTTCTCTATCTTCAGGGAGAGCAGCACCGTCAGGAATTCAAACCTGTAGAAAAGATGGAGCCGGTCAATCAGAATTTTTTAAAATGCCCATTAAATCGTTTTAATTTTAAAAAATGATTTCACCTGAAACAATATAAACTCCCGGGAGAGTTATATTTATCAATTATTAGTGCCTTAGCGAGAAGGAGTATTTAAAAAATGTAATGGAGTAATCGCAAGGTATGAAAAAATGAAAAATATACATAAACTGCGGGATATGCTTTTCCGCGTCAAAAAATATAGCTCGCTACAGTTAATTAACGGCACCAAAAGGACGAGAATGAACGTGCGCAACTATCCAAATGTATCGCGTTTCATACGGAGATGAACGCCGGCGAGGACGTTTAATTTTATCACCTCACTTTTAAAAACCTAATGACGCGAGAATAGCAGAGAGATAGTTGACTTTGTTTACCGAAACAATGAAAAAAATGAAAAAATTGGAAATTACGTCTGAATCTAAATCTCAAAGAGACGAGGCGGTATATATGAGCGGCGTTTAAATAATCTCCACGGTGAAATAACGAGACAGACAAAAAATATTTTTGATCAAAGTTCGTTACAGGAAAGTGATTTTAGGGAATGAAAACTTGAGAAAAGTAATCTGGAGAAATTATGCCCATCCGATGAAATTTTGTACGCTGAGAAAATAATAGAATTTTTCCTGAAAGATGTTACCTCCCGCGGCCTAGCTTCATCGCGAAATAACTGTCGCGTAAATGTAGTCTAATCACTTTATGACGCTTTATATAACTTCGAGCCGACCTCGTTAGGTCGCTATTCGGATTTTAGATCATTGGATAGAATCCGAAGCACACGGTCTCGTGCGGTCCGAAACCCGCTATATCACAATTAATTGATACCGCCCGAGGGACTCACGACAATTGCGCAATAAAGTCAACAAGAATTAAAAATCGTTTCCCTGTACAAGGGAAATTATATCGAGCGAGACAAGTCCTATAATACAGTTATAAGCAAACATAAAATCAATTTTATATATACACAAAAACACAGAAACATCACAAACGTAAAGCTTTCGGAACTACTCCTTCAGCTACAGAGAGAGAACTGTATTTGTGATGTTTCTGTGTTTTTGTGTTATTTTACGTGTGTCGCTTCGACATCCCCGGGGCCTCGCCAAGCTGAAGTCGTCTGATTGGTGAGTGCTCACTGGGTTTCCTCATCTCAACACCTTGTTGACATCCATATATTCATTTTACCTTTCCTTTTCCGTAAGTTGTTATATATATATATATATATATATATATACACATATATATATATAGGGTTTGAGGAACGATCAAAAAACCAAGAGAGTTCGCGCATCGTAGAACTAAAATTGGAGAGAGGGGTAAAAACTCAGGTTGACGCCAGGAGATAAATTGCGACGGAAATCGTTAAATGGAAGTTCCCTGTCTCGTTAATTGAAGGGGGTTTTTCCTCCCCCCCTCCACCATCCGATTCTAAATTAAAATATCGCCTCCCAAAAGGATGAGTATTTCTCGACTCATTAACCTCTGAAATCTCTAGGCGAATAGGTTTTATCCCCACTGGAAATGCACACAATAATCGTCCAGGGAATAAAATTTCGAAAATAAAAGAAACTTTTCGACGCTGTCATACTTTCGCCTATTTAATTTCGGATTGGTTCGAATCGAATTTTCAGCAAACCCGAACACTAGTCGAAATTAAGACCCAACCTTATGAAGGGATTTGTGAAAATTAAAGAACAAAAATTATTAGGTTGTCGATAGTTTATAAATGACGGCATAGATCCGCAGGGAACGGTATGGATTCTATTTTACGCGCCTCTCTATTCCTTCTCTTTTTCTCAACCTCCCCCATAAGCAACTAGCTAATTGATAATTTGGCTGCTCGGCAAATGAATTACTTCTCTTAAAACTCTCGTTCGCTACCAAGTACATTTACGCCGTTAGAAGAATAGGGACTGTAAAATATAATCAACCATTTCCTAGGTATTCATAAGAGAAACGAATTAAACCTTTAACTGGGGGAGGGGGGGAATTTTCAAATCAGGTTAATTTCGCTCACATAAAGCGATAAGGCCAAAAAAAGCGCTAAAATTTATCCCGACGATATGTCCTAGTTACCGGCCAATTTATGATCGCTATATTAATTTGCGAACTCGTTCGTTTTCCCGTAAAGCTCAATTTTATTTCCAAAGGAGCGCGTTTAAATTTTAAACACTTTTAATGGTGTCGCATTAGATTACGTCATTTCGACCCATTTCTCGCCATTAAAAAAATGGAATATACATCTACAACTCCATTAGGGTATTTTTAATATTAATATTTAACGTAGTTTTTTAAAAACAGCCACTTTGAAGCGATTCCGGTTTAAATATTTTAATGTCCTGATGGAGTAGTTAAAAAAACGGAAAATGGCGTAAAAACGGTTGTTCATTAACAGCACCCATTAATGCATATTGTTCATTTGTTTTTTTTTCTCCCGCCATTCTAGCAGCGTATTATACTCTCTTGTTTATCCTAGATTCAACCATCGAGAATTTTCCACTCAACCGAAAATGTGTACTAATTTCCTCTCTTCTCCATCGCCTCCGATCCTTTCATGACACGCCATCCTCTGCGTCGTCTTATGCACTTAATTCGTAAAAAATACAAGACTAGATTATCATTCCTTCTTTTTTCCCTCGCCCATCTCCCAAACCTCTTTTCCTACCATCCTTTCTCTCTCTCTCTCTCTCTCAAGCTCACTCTAAATGCATCGCATGAAAAAGTAACGTTTGCATAACCCTTTTTTGATACCTTTCACTTCGATTCCTCCATTTATCCCTACCGTTTTCGGTCCTCTCCTTCCTTCCTCGTTTCCTCTCCCCAACTTTTATATTTCTCTCTCCCACTCTGACCCCGACTCACCCACCCTTTTGCCTCCCTCAGCCTCCCTTTCTCGCTCCCACGTATATATAAGCTGTTGAATTTCTCCCCCGACTCCGCACCTCTCCTCCTCCTCCCATCCCCTTCCCCCTCCCCTCCCACGCCCATTAATGACACTTCCATCGAATGCAGTTATGCTGACCGCACCACGCTCCAGAAAACCCACCTCCTCCCTCCCTCCCTCCCGTCCCTTCTTCCTCCCCCTTCTCCCGCAATATAGGCCGTTCCGCCTTATCCCTTCTTCCCTCTCTCTCCTTTCCTACTTCCGCCCACATCTCTCACCCGCCCATTTTCGGCTGCCATGAAAACGGTTTTCCACAGTCCTCGTAATTTCACACTCGTATTCCGAGCATACTAGCAGTCATCGATTTTTTTCTTACCCGCGCATAACTTCCTCGCGGGCAATGGGGATAAAAATCTCCTCCGAGCACTAGTTCCTCTCCGCGCAGCAACGTTCCGTCGCACTCGCCGCACTAATTAAATTTGCGGGCTTATCTGAACGTTTTAAGTGTTCTATTTAAAAAATAAAACTAGACGATTAATACGGTGATAAATTGCGCTAGAATTACAATTTGAAAGAATCGAGTCGGTCCGTCGGGACTAAGTCGAAATTTTCGCCTCATAGACTGCCTAGATTACATTCTTTATAGTAAGTAGATAGGAAGTTTAATAATTTATTATCATCAGATGTATATATATATATATATATATATATATATATATAATATATTGCAGAAATATTACTGGAAGAAAATTTCATCATGAGAGCCATATTTAAAATTAGTATCAAAATATAGTTTGTTATCGTTGGATAAAATTCGATCGATTTGTATAGTTGTAGTACATACATCAAATAAAATTATAGAGAATTGATAATCATTGATAATACAAAATTATTTCTTGAAATTAGATTATTTATTGAGCTTTATTTAGATAAAATACCGAGGTGAATGTCTCAGACTCCGTGATCCTTCTTAAACAATTTAGGAGATTTACCATTTTAGGCAGACATTTGAAACTATAATAATAAGTATCATTAATCAACCTTGTGGAATTTACTCATCGAGATAAAATGAAAAAATATGTTTCTGTTTTATTCACATTTACGTAGTACTAGTATTCCCTGTTTGTAGCCCCAATTTTTATCTTGTCAGGAGAATTTTTCCTTGCCTTTCTTTTTCAGCATGTTATTATTAATTTCTACCTTATTAGTCTACTATCCAAATAAACGGCGCAATATACATTGCACAAACTTTCTCATATACATATGTATATACGTTTGGTTGACTGTGTATGTTTATAAAAGAAAAACGCTTATACATAAAAGTAAACCGTAATTTAGTGTACATTTTAATGCCACTGGTCGATATTTAGTATTTTTTGGGACATATGGCTTAGTAAGTATAACTTGTGATACCAGGACGTACGATTTGATGGATTTTAATCAAAATCCTTAGAGCCATTTCTGAGTAAATCGAATTTTGTTTCAAAATATCCAAGAATCAAGTACCCTTAATTGTTGCGCAATATCGTTCATCTCTTCAGAGTGTCTATTATGAATGATATTATCCACAAATATGAGATATCATTCGATTCAGTTTAACTGTTTAGGCTGTAATAAGATTTTTAGTGGATCGCGGCGGATGCGTGACGTCATAGGGTTGGGTAAGGTAGCTTAGCGTACATTGTAATGTCACTGGACGCCATATAGTGCTCTCAAGAGATATATGGCTTACGTAGTATTATTTGTGACATCAGGCTATACAATTGAATAGATTTTAATCAAATTCTCTACAGCCATTTTTGAGTAAATCAAAGTTTTCTAAAAATCGCCAAGAAAAAACTACCCTAAGTTTTTGAGAAATATAATTTTTATGAAAGAAGGCTCTGCAAAAGATAATATATTGCACAAATACGAAATATCATTCGATTTCATGTACGCGTTTGGGGCCCTAGAACAGCGGACAGACCGACAGACAGACGACATGATGAAAACCACTTCTATGTACTCAGGGACACCTAAAACGTGTATTTCCATCGAAGTCGAATTTTTTCACGATAACAATACTTTCTCAATATACTACGTATATGAGAAAGTAAAAATGAAAAAGTCTTATGGGTGTCCGTGTGTGTGTCTCACTAACATCTTCTTCACAAATGAACCGATTTCAACTAAATTTGGTAGATAGAATGCGCACCTATATTAATGACCAAAATGACATTTGTACCGGATCGACTCAGCAGGGGTGCTACAATTTCAATGCTAAACTTTTCGGTAATTATTAATTTGGAAGGAATTGGCTCAGCCGATTTCAACGAAATTTTGTACAACATAAAATAACAAAATAAAGATGTTTAGTATAGATGAAGATAGCAGAGCTACCACAATACAAGGAATACAAACATTCTTGATACACGTATTTGTGTTGAACTGTCCACATTAATTTTAACCAAACTTAATACTTATAATATACACATATATACAAATAGTATATGTAAACCGAATCAGCCATACAGGGGTGGCACAATTACAAATTAAACTCTTTCAGTAATTAAGGATTTGGAAGGAATTGGCTGAACAGATTTCAATTAAATTTTATACATAATATTTGTGCAACATACCATAACTAAATAAAGATGTTTAAGGTGGAACTCAAGAGCAGGGCTACCACAGGAAAAAGTTAAATAAACTGTTTTCACGTATTTCCAGAGAACTAACATAATGGATTTTAACTAAATATAGTATATTTAATCTTCATTTAAATAATTAACCAAAATGTCATATTTCAACTGGGTCGACTAAACAGGGATTCCATAATATCAAGGATAGAACTTTTTTGTAACTATAAATTTGGAAGGTATCGGCTTAACGGATTTCAAAGAAATTTCGTTTGTCGGGCGAGTATAGAATGGCAAAACGAGATGAATATGTTTAGAACGGATCAAAAAAGCAGGGCTACCACAATATGAGGAAAAATAATTTTCTGGTTTCAAAGCAAACACATTAGTATACGATTATACTACGGCGAAATTGACGAAAAGCAGTTCTGTACCACGGGACACCTGTGTACACACCTAATTGTTATATATTAAAATTGTATTGAAAAGAAAGTAGGCGGATTAGTTCTTTCCAGAACTACTTGTTTTTTCATTAACTTATATAAGAATGTTTATCTACTGCCTTCCTTATCAACATAAAAATTTTCATTTTAAGAAGATAATAATTCTAAATTATTTTACAGATATATATCTCCTATTTATTTTGAGGTGAGGCACATTACGTCAAGTTTTTCCCAAATGGTATTCTGAGTCTTATTTTTTTGAGTATTGCAGAGAGACCGCGACCATTCTATTAAAACCATCGCGACGAAGAAACGATTTTTTATCCGAGCGAAGTAATTTCCCGTAAGAGTAATCTTCATTAATGAGGTAGGTGAAATTATTAAATGAATAAGAACTAGAGAAAATTAAAACTGGAAATGTAAATTTCTTTTTCTTGCGGAAGTTTATTAGGAAATGACATTCAGCCACTTCAAATAGATTAAGTGCGTTGAGTTGCAACGCAGATAGAAATATTTATATTTTAATCTGAGGTCACTGTAAACGCTGGCACAACAAAATTAATGACAAACAGGCTCAATCATGAGATTTCCTGTTGCAAGATATAACGATTATATCATAATAAAACAACCAAATTCCACCATGAAAATTTGACGTGAATTTTTAAAATTATATGCACTACATCCATCGCGGGTTCAGCCGCCAACCTTTCCCGACGAAACTGCGAGAGGGACGTTTAGAACTGACCCGTTAAATTTGCGTACATTTGCTTCCCATGAATTCATTCACGACTTCTCATCAAGCCAATGTGTCCCAGACTCCGACCGCAAATCAATACTTTTTTAAAAGCACGAGGTCGCTTGAGTTTGGCACAAATATCGGTCACCTTCCACCCGACACACAAATACACCCTCATCATCGACTATTTCCCGATAAACCCTCTCCCGCTCGATGGACTCCTCACCGTCGAATTTGCCCACATCGCGGCAGTAGACCAGCGAGCGGGGTATCCCGGTTCGATCACCGACCGCTACCTCCTCGGATTCGACACCACGAAACTACAAACTCCAATATCGGTTCCTCGCTCGGAAGAAATAACACTCGAATCCACGGATTCGCGGGTGGAAACCCGTCGCGGAGCAAGGGAGATAGAATTGGGGTTTGGAGAGGAAAAGAACGGGATGCTGCAAGGGAGGTAAGTTATGGGATGGTAAGATAGCGCAGTTCAGCGGAAGGAGTATGGGAGGGGAGGAACACGAGGTAATGTGGGAGGATGGGACGCGGATTGCGAAGAGTTGGCTCCGGCAATGATGTCTACGTCCCCCTTTTTTAGCATACCGCGCCCGGCTAAAAACAAGGGTTGGGTAGGTTTATTTTTTCTGGAGCCACGGGAGGGAGAATGAGAAAGGGGGAGAGAGGGTGAGGAAGGTGGGAGAGAGTAAGAGAGAGAGGATGCGGCGAAACAGAGGGAGCAAACCGTCACCCTGGCATAACCCTCGGCAAGCCGTGCGGAGAACAGCAGGCGCGCGGGATGTCAATACAAACACCGGAGGTGGGGGAGGAGAGGGGCGTGGAAAGAGGTGGCGGAGAAGAGGGGCGTGGAAAGAGGAGACGGAGGAGAGGGGCGTGGAGGTGGCGAGAAGAGTGAGAGAAGAAAGGACAAGAAAAACAGGGAGGAGGAAGAAGAGGAAGATAAAGAGGAGGAAGATATGAGAGAGAGGTGGAGGAAGAAGAGGGATAAGGGAAACGAAGAAAGGGATACAAGGAGTGGGAGACGAGAGAGAAAAGTTGAAGGTGAGAGGAGTGAGGGAAGAAAGGACAAGAAAAACAGGGAGGAAGAAAAGGAGAAGGAAGATATAAGAGGGAGGTAGAGGAAGATATGAGAGGGAGGTGGAGGAAGAAGAGGAATAGGGGCAACGAAAAGAAAGAGATACGAGGAGTGGGAGACGAGAGAGAGAGAGAGAAGAGCTGGAGGTGAGAGGGGCGGGGCGGTTTGACTGCTACTGCGTTTCTCTCTCCCTCTCTTTACGGCTTCATTTCAGGACCGCCGCTTCGGAAACACTTGCAACCGCTCAAACAGCAAGCATGCCGCCGCCTAGTTGGGGAGTAGGTTTGTCGGTCTAATGGGAAGGTTGCCGTAATATCTTCATGTACCTAACAAGTGGAGAGAGGGAGTGTGTGGGGGAAGGAGGGGGAGAGGGGAGAGGGGGGAGAGAGCGAGAAAGAGGGGGGAGAGAGAGGAGGAGAGAGAGGGAGAGAGAGAGGGAGAGAGAGAGGGAGAGAGAGAGAGAGAGGGGGGGGGAGAGAAAGGGGGAGAGACGGGGGAGGGAGAAAACACGCGATTGCATTTGTAATGCGACGCCCTACCCAAAACTCACAACGCGGTGAGGAACTGTTAAATTGTTTCGCGCAATTGCGACCAAAGCCGTCCCCATATTGATTAACTTTTGTCCCGGGCCTTAATTAATCGATCGGAAACGATTATCTGAAATGCCTCATCCCCGGCGGCGTTGTTTTCAACAGTTAAACGTTCGAATCGACTGTCTCGTTAGAATTTACTCCATTACAAAACTCGAGATGAGATACAGGGAGTCGAGTCATTCTATCGTTGGAGACGATTTTCGTTTTAAACGCATTAATATGGCACCAGAAACGTTTTTTTTTTATCCCGATAAGGATCTCAGAGGTTTCCTTTACGCTCCAAACAATAATTCCGCGGCCGTAATGTGCCTTTCAATCAGATGAGCAAAGCAACGAACGATGAATAACTACCCAAAGTTGCTTCATGCATAACATTAATTATACAGATAACTCCGTATAACAACTGATAATTTTAGGAGAATTACAACTCGGCAAATTTCGGCGAAGGTTCTCTTTTTAGAATAATCGATCAGTGAATTTCGATGAACGACGCTTGTTTTGCAATGGAAAAATTCCGTGGTTTACCGTTTTATGGATAAGGGAGTTATATGGGTCATGTTTTCGAAAATAACCATTACGTCATGTACTAATCGCGCGGTCGACAATTTTGCCATTCATGCAAGACCCGCGTAATGTTGTAACCTGTTCCGAAATTAACTCGATCCTCCAAAAAGATTTTTCTATAAAAGAGGAATTTTCATATGTGCCATGTCCAGCATGCCGATGTACATAATTTTAACCAGAACAAATTTTAGTGCCAAAAAGTTTTTACTGAGCTACTTCGTAATCCTCCAATCTAGGCACATTATGGTTTCAATTCGATCCTTTCAAAACAGAGTTACGCGATCATACGTATGCACGACTTTTTTTATTTTTAACCAATAACATTACAGGCGCATTTTAAATTACCATAACCGTTTCTTGTGTGGATCAATGCCGTCAGCGCTGCATTTTACTGCCAGGAAGGTTAATGATATGCCAAACCACAGAAGATGGCTTCCAAGTGCGGAGATATTATTCAGGTCTAAAAGGGTCAAAAATCTTTTAAGAAGTCTATCCCTAACTCCTCCTCCTCCTCCTCTCTCTCTCCCTCTCTCTCTCTTTCTCTCTCTCCTCCTCTCTCTCTCTTTCTCTCTCTCCTCCTCTCTCTCTCTTTCTCTCTCTCTCTCTTTCTCTCTCTCTCTCCCTCCCTCCTCATCTCTCTCTGCACCACTCTCTCGAGCTAAAGCTTCTACCTCCTCGGCGGTGTAGATAGTGCCCCCACTGATTGATTGATCGACGAAGATTAGAGCGCCGCCCACTGCTTGCGTCCAGATGGGCTTAACACTACCGTGATGACGCATACATTCATGAGGAGCAAAGACCTAATCCAAGGGACGGGATTTAAATCCGCAAATACAGAGAGCTGAGAGGAATTGTAAGGTGCTGAAATACCGTGGCAGAGCTGAAAATTCGAGTAAAATCAGTTTCCGAATCGGCCTCATGCCGCAGAGAACGGAGTGATCATCTCACTAATTATATATTTCAATTCCTATTAAGTCTTTGAAGCATGATTGAAATTAAATTTATAATAGAGTCATTTTTATGATGAGCGAATATCTTGTTCGTACTCCTCCTGATTACAAATCTAGGATATATCTTATGAAGCATAAATAAAAGACGGATTAGTCTAAAAGAAGGGTAAATATATTAAATAATATTGAGTCAACCGAATCAAATGAGGATTTCATTAAGATCGTTAAATTATTTTACATTTGATCTCAAGGGAAAGATTATACATTTTTTCGACTGCCTTATGAAAAACATCCACTGAGGAAACTGAATTTTTATAACTTCAAAATCATAGCTACTGGGTTATGTAAAATAATATTAAAACTCAAAATAAAAAACTTTTACTGATTTCACATTCGGAAAAAAGGTTTTTCTGTACATGGAAACAGTATATTTTATTTCATTATTATTCAAAATAGATATATAACTAATATATGAAACATTTAACGTTCACCTTCTGACCGTGTTCAAATCACATCCTTGAAAGTTGATTACATGAATCTGTCGAAATATGTTTATTGTTTCCATTCTACGGAAATTCTCTGTTCCAAGATATTTTCCACGTGATTTCTTGCTCCAAACGAACTGCCACTATATATTTGTAGGCGAGTATAAAATAGATTATCGTAAGAAGCTCTAGAATGTGAGACAGAAGTAGACAATTTCTACATATGACATTTTCTAAGAGATGAAATTAGTATAGCAGACAGCTCCATTCAAATAATTTGTTGGCACCGTCATCAATTCTATTTTCACAAACTCGAAGATAATTGTTCATTTCAAACATAATTTTCCACGGCAATACTTTTTATGTCGCGTAACAATAATCCATCTTACGGAATTGAAAACGGCAAAATTCCTTAGCAGGAGTGCAATGGTGAGATTAAAAATATTGCGCATTTCAAACTCGTGTAATTTTTGCAAATTTTCATAAAAAATTGGCCAAGAACTTCAAAATAATTCGTGTTATAGGACAGAGGTGCTTCTCTTATGTTAGTGAAATTGATAATACTACACTAAGATTCTGATTATTTTAATTAAGTCCACTCTGTCAAGAAACTTCAGTGTCCTATTTTAGACGAAATGCGTAGAACCAACCGCGAAATAGTCTGTCAAAAAAAGCCTTAGCGGAATGGATTTTAAATGTTTCTGTGCGCCGTTTCATCATCTTTTTGAGATTTTTTTACAAAAATGCATGCAGGGAATCCATAAAAATATTACGGTAAGAATTAATAACATCCACATTTTTAACTTTTTCGTTTTTGGTCCATTTAATGCAACGCGAACCCTCACACAGGAAGACTTATGGGAAGCAAATTATAAAACCGGAAATGGCAATTTCCTCAACCTATCGTGAAACATTTACGGCGGCCATTAAAACCAAAGAATTAGAGCGACATCCCCAAGGATTAAGTTTCCGACGACCAAGATAGCAATCGATCTGATAATAAAATGACATCGTGAGTTACTTCCACGTTTTTCCCTATAAAGCAAAAAGGTTCAAACCAAAATTTTACGACTTGAAGACAATGCGCCATTTCGTTGATAAACAGCGGGTAAGGGAAGCACGTAAAAAAGTTAAAAGTTTTCCACAGATAACATCTGTGAATGTTATACCCATAACACAAGATTATATAACACGTTTTTTAAATATCATTTTAAGAGTCTCAAATTAAATAGAGTATTTAAGGAACTTAAATACCACCATTTTTTAAATCATAAAACGTAAGTCCTTATACAATAATTAGTATTACATGCAATGGGGCTGTCAATAGTTATCTTTTAAGAGTTAGTTAACAGATTATAATTTGCCATGTTATCAAGTACTATAAAAAGTTAAAAATATTTATTCCAGTTAGTAAATTATATGGATTTTTAAAAATTATTTTGTTTTGGAAGTAAATAATATTATATGCCTGCAAAAATATATGATGTAGTTTGAAACTTAGAAAAGCAAAGTCGAAAATCATAGGGCACATTGAAAGAATATATAGTTTCATAAAAACGATCAGTGTAACGAAACCTGAATAGCAAGAGATAATTTCATACTCACCTCTATGCGATGAGGAATCTGCATTAAACGCAAATATGTCAGTTCGGGCACTGGACTGCAATCACGATTGGATGCAAGTGGCCACGGACCAGCATTCATTCGTCCCAGAGAAATGGTAATTGTATAACGCACGCATTACACCTAGAAAGAAAAAAGTAAATGTGAGTATATTTCGCTAAGGTCTTAGAAAGACTATCATACACTTTATATTATGCATAAAATATAACATTTGACATGTATATCTAAAGAAATTTGAAGACATTGCTCACAATATTGCAATAATTAGTCATGAGAATTCAAAATGATTTAGTAGACACCAGTAACACACAGTATATCTCAGAAAGCTAATAATTTGATATATTGATAATTTTTAATTTATATTGGGAAGGATATGGTATAATAAAATACATCTGAGCTTATTTTCTAAGCTCTTATTAATTTGGACCAAAGTGTAGAGGTTGGATTTCAGGGACGAGGTATTTTATTTAAAAGAAAAACATGCGAACCGTTCCAATGTAAATTTAAAAAATATTTTCCACTCATAAAATAACTGACTAATTTAAATTAAATAAACATTTAAAAACATTATCAATGACTACCAAATATTTGTACAAACTGAAAGATTCATTTCAAGTTAAAAATTGAAATACAGGTTTTTACTAACACGAATTATCAGAATAAATAAGGAATTTATTGTTAACATTTCATTTACGCTGGCATTTTAGCTAATTCGCTCCGTCAGGCGATTAAATTTGGTTCATTACCTACGTAAAACTATATGTTTAATGTTTTCTCTTGTATAGCATTATTTCTAAGATTATTTATGCATGTTATATATATATATGTATATATAATAATAAAAACAATTATAACCATCAGTGAGTCACTACGCCCGGGGCGCTAACTTCTAACGCCTTTTTATTTTCGTCCATGTTCGATGATTTGTGTAAATAAATATTCGGATAAACTTTTAAAAATGAACTTAAATAAGACTTCTATTACCAATGTGTTTTAAAGCATTTTCGTCAGCATTAAGTAATCAGAGCACGCTAAAAAAAATATCTTTGCCGATGGTGGAGACAGCTAGATTTTATGTCACGAAGAGTATTGTATTTCAAAAACACAAATAAGGTTGAGTATCTAAAAAGAGAAATGTGTCGTACATTGACCCAAGCATTGTGCTGAAATATTTAAACACCCCCACTGGCTCTTTTTCTTGCTGATCGTATGGGATGGACCGTACGACCGTGTGAACTGCGTGGAATTTAGAGCGGTAGAAATGTTAGGAATGCTGAGAAAGGGGAAATAGATCCTCATTTATGGCTTTATAGGCATTGGTCCAAAAATAGATTAACTTTAATGGTTCCTATAGGTTTCACGATAGGACGGCGGATTTACTGAGGAAGTAAAATGAGTTTGGCGTCTAGAAAGAAAATTAAATCGAGGTGTTCGGTTGGAGGAAGGAAAAGAAGGTTTGACGGTTTGAGAAAGAGGAAGGGAGACAGAGCAAAAAAGAGAGAGGGAGAGGATGACGTCACGAGACAGATGGAATAAGTGCGCGTGAGAAGTAAAACGGCAGTGAATGAAGAAGATGAATGGGGTCAAGGGAGAGGAGAGGGAGTTGAGTGGCTAAAAAAGGAGGCAGAATAGGACGAGAAAAATATCAAAAAGAGCCCAGAAAAAGTTAGTACACTAAAGACACTGAAATAGAGGACGAGGAAAAAGAAGAAAGCTGATGGCGGAGGAGGAAAATAAATAAAGACGATGAAAGGAAGGAAGAAGAATAAGTTAGGGTGGAAAAACGGAAGGTAGGAGAAAGATTGTGAGGATGATTTAGTGATAGCTGGAAATGAATCTACTAATCGAGATTAAAAGGAAAAAAAAATCTTTGTCACTTCCACAAATTATGCTATCAAGTACTATTAAAAGTTAAAAATATTTATCCCAGTTAGTTAATTATATGAATTTTTAAAATTTATTTTGTTTTGGAAGTAAATAATATTATTTGCCTGCAAAAATATATGATGCAGTTTGAAACTTAGAAAAGCAAAGGCAAGAAACTACTAATGTTCGTATTCAAAATAAATCAATGTAGGTTTAATTTTTATATCGCTACTTTAGTGAAACAAAGTTTAAATTGCTGTAAAAACGTGCCAAAAATACAGTTGCGAGAATAAAGAATAAGCCTTCCGAAGGAATTAAGAGGAATATGTAAACACGACGAATCGACTCACTAATCCACATACAAGCAGTTCCCGACTTTACCGTAACGCAAAGTACGCTTGAGCTCGACTCAAAAATAAGGTCCAACATCCAGGGACAGAGTAGAGAGGAAGCTTTGGTAAAGAAGAGAATGAACAAAGAGAGTTGTTGGAGGAAATACTGTATTCAGGAGAAACAGAGGGATAAGAAATGCAGTAGGAGCGAGAGAGCGATGAAGAAATGGAATGCGAAATGATAAGTAGGGAACAGGTGGCGGAGGATGAAACTATAAACATAAAAATATGGAATAAAGCAGCAAAAGGATAAACGTGCGGAAAAGAGAAGTTTTATGTCATTATGAAGGAGGAAAGCAGAAGGACGGAGTTGGAAAGGAGTGATGGCGTGAAAGAGTGAATGGCATGATGGGAGAAGCGGGAGATTTTGAGTAGCAGCTCTTGAAAAATAGCACAGAGGACACGTTGGCTGGGTCTAAACGTGTTTCGTAGTTGCAAGTGGTAGCAATCACTCGTCTTACCAGCTTGCCCGATTTATCAGTGGTTTCTAAATTGGGGGTAGCGAAAAGTTTTCAGGACATGAGTGTAAGGTTTTAAGGATAATCGCGAAAAAGGAATGTTCTAGTTTATTTTTATTATTTTATGCATGGATATGTTTAGAATTAAATTCATTTTTAGGCTAATAAAAGAGACACTTATAATATTTTGAAAATAAGGCTACAATTCATATTTATTGGTTGATAAATGAGGTTAAGAGGGTCGCGATTACATCGGCTAGCTTATGTAGAGATCGTAGATACGAATAAATTGGGAACCGCTGTAATGGGTTATTAAATGACAATACAATTGAAGTGTATTACTAATTATATCACCTATGAGTTCCCAAGTTTATTATTTACACACACTCGGATACATTTTTACAACCGGCCCTTCTCATTTTTCAGTTCTGTAAATGTTAATCTGTTGTTAAGAAATACTGCTTCCATTGCTATTCAAAATTCATTGTTTAGAACTCTTTGAGTCTACCATGTATTTATTTTTATTATAATTTTATTCTCCTTTATTTTACTTATTATCTCTTGAAAAATTAGACTTCGATAAATAAATGAAATTATGAATAATGTGTGTGTATGTATGTATGAAAGAGAGAGATTAGGAGGGAGAGAGTTCTTGGGAAAGAAGAGTACCAAAAAGAGACCCGAATTCAAGAAAAAACAGACAATGGAATGATGGAAAGGAGTAGTTTCCATTACGTTTAGCCTCAACTCACGGCCATTTGAGGAGAGTAATGCTTGACCCAGTCGAATTTGTACGGAGGGGCACGGGCACATTTAATTTATCGACCCCGACTTGACAATCCAACCTAACATAATCTAAGCTTAAATGGCCGGGAAGGTAGAGAAAAATACAACCTCAGATCCCGGAGAATAGCATGCCACGCAGTTTTAAAAGGGGAAGATTGAGAATTATGGGGGATGAAGTTTAAAAGCGTTCTTCCCTTCCACCGACAATAAAAATATGGAGTCGGTGGGGAGTGTTGTTAGGGAGAGGTGAGAACTCTCAGGGGATCGTTTAGAGATGGGGGTTGGAAAATGAGGGAGCTTAATAGATTTTTAGGAGAGAGAGCTGCGTCGTATAGGCATACGGACGGCGCTTATCGGAATAAGCGAAGGCGAAGTCGTTAATGTTTGGGATCGATCGATAATTCGATTCAGTAGATTGGTTAGCGGGAGCCAGAGAAAATCGACTGCATCCGCGCGAGGAAGAAATTGTACTGATCGTGTTGCAAAGCGATGGAGCATACGTTTAATCGCCTGTAAAATAGAAAATAAAAATAGAAATATCCATTTCTCCGAATTTTAGGTTCAAATAACAGTGGTGATTTTTGGAAAGGAGGAAAAATACTCGTCGAATACGATAAAATGCGGCATGAAAAATATACTATATTGCCCGATATTAACCGAATGGTTATAATATAACAAAAATGTATCTGGTACTATTAAAATAAAAATAATTTCTATTGCCAACAAAAAGCCTGGAATAAATTGTAAAGCGGATCAAAAATAACCGCTTAAACAGCTAAATTATCACATTGATTTTTTAAAGTAAGGATAATTTGAGTTACAAAAGAATTGAAAGGATGAAAATTGGTTTATCTGCTGTTTTTAGAGTTTTTCGTAAAGTGCTATGTCAAGGATAAAGGCCACAACAGTAACTCACACACTTTGAATGAAGCGAAAAACATCACCTCGTAGCTCATTGCCAGAATATTACAGGCAATTTCTACCAACACGTTCCATTGTGCACAGTAGTGCATCCAAAATGGCCACCATCTTTTGTAACATAACAATCAGTTTTTTAATGCACTGTACTAATTAAAAACTATAAGGGATTTCACTTATGTGATCACCCCGTAGCACACATTTGCCCTCTAGTCATAATGTTATTTACATCCTAGACTCAAACCAACTCCGGGTGATGACTTTAAGAATTAAATATTGCAACATATTTATTCCCAGAATTCCAACATGCGAACTCGACATTGCATTCAAAGACATAATTGGCCGAAATTTTCGCACTTTTGAAAGGAAAATAATTTTATCATATTCTATTATCACAACCTTTAATTGACATTAAGCCTAACTTAAATTTTAAGGGAAAAACTAAAGTTGTCGATAAATGGATCATGTAAGATAAGCAGTAGCATGACATGTCATTACTCATGCGATAAATTAGTTGCGATTACTTCGGTAAAATATAAAATCCCATTCGGAAGATCAGCATCCTAAATTACGTAAATCGCGCAATAACTAGACGAAATTCGAAGAATACCGAAGTAAAACTACCATCGACCCAATTTTATCCGCCATATCCTTGTGCATCTTTCAAAAATTTCATCGTGAAACCCGATAAAATCGATCAATTTCATATTTCGATGCAAATACTCGTATCGTTCGCTCTGGAATTCAATTCATCTCCTCCGCCCCACTCCCCGTCACCCCCATCCGCACAATCATTCCGCCTCTCGCAATTCATCTCAGCCATGCGCTCCTCGGGCGTGACTTATTTTACAAAGAGAGAAACTCTAAATCCCATCAAAACATTCCGTCGCAAACCAATAGTCTCAAAGCATGTCAGGAGTGATGAATAAGGGATGTTTCGGACCTCATAGAGCAGATGGGATTGGGAGAATCAGACGGTTTAGCTGGACTACGAGAAAAATGGAGGGAGGAGGGAAAGAAAAGGTGGGAGGAAGGGGGTGAATAGGGATAAAAGGAGGAGAGAGAAAGAGGGAGGTGAGGGTAAGCGAGATGAGAATGGCCGCAAGCAGGAGGGACGCAACTCACTCGCCTTATTGCAAAGGGGTTTATGCGAGTCATCACATCATAGGAGGCCGCAAATACTCTTGCCAAACTGTGTTGCGCCATTTAGACCACCTCTTTCCTCTCCTCCTCTTCTTTCACACACATGAACGCTACACAAATACTCGCAGATACGGGCACACTTGCACCCGAGCTATTCCCGCTGGAGTACTTTACCTGCTCTCTTCTCTATCTCTGACTGCCTCTCTCTTTCCCTCTATCTCTATGCTAATCCTTTGACCTTGCGATAGACGTTCTTTCCTTTCGAATTCGCTTGAGCAAGGATCTCTGCAAAGAAAACACTTCTGGTGTAAAGTTGCTCGGCCGCTTTTCAGGTGGGATTTTTCCGTTTGGAGAGAGAAACCGGGCTTTTCCAAAAAAGAACCCTTCAGGAATGTATCGAGAGTGCAACTGTTCTCCTAGATATGTCATATTTTCAAGTTTTCATCAATCCGCAAGCTACCGAGAATCGTTTGGGAACCATTTTAATCGTTTTCGACGGATATGACAGATGAAATAATTTAGGATCATTTCTGCGATGTAAAGAAATGTTGTGTAACGTGCTCAATGGTTTAAAATTGGAAAAGAAAAAACAAAATTTTAAACCTGTTTAAAAGAGCGAAATTTCATACACATTTGCCGCTGCTGGTCTCTTAACTTTTAAACAATGCCAATTTAAAACTGTGCTGATATTATGACATGATATGAAAAAACCAATCAATTTTTCTACTGTCCTTCCTCTCAATAACAAAACACTCTAGTAAAAGGGACATTTGGAACACACTGGATGAATTTTCCCCAATTTCTTCGTCAAACAACTAGCCATAATGAACTTGTTAAAGTAATTCGAGAAATCGAATTAGATCTAAAGCTAGTCAATGTTCTGGAATCATCTCACGCAAAAAATCAAACGGAAGAATCGCTTTCAAAGCTAAAAAATTAGAAGTTAACATTAACAGTGCCATGGGAATTTTATTTCAAGTTCATTTATATAGGCAATTCCAAAATATTTTATATCTGGTGAGAAGTTCATAGATTTTATGACTTTCTCTAAAGCTAGCCAATGTTCTGGAATCATCTCACGCAAAAAAGCAAACGTAAGAATCGCTTTCAAGGCTAAAAAATTTTGAAGTTAACATTAACAGTGCCATGGGAATTTTATTTCAAGTTCATTTATATAGGCAATTCCAAAATGTTTTATATCTGGTGAAAAGTTCATAGATTTTATGACTTTCTCACCGAATTAATCAGAGTGGGAAACCGAGGTTATGACGAATTTTCCAATCAAAATTAATTAAAACTTTTTAAAACACTGATCAAAATTATAAAATACATGTACTTAATTATGATGGTAGATAGACAAGAGGATGAAGGCAAATTTAGCTGACCACTGCTGAAAGAGTAGGAAACGAATAAATGGACCCGCTGAAGAGAAAGACAGTAAAATGAACGGCGGTTTGAAATGGGCGTGAAACGTGTATTAGAGATGGTTAGGGGGGAGGATAAAGATGCGTGAGAGACAGTTGCGTTTTGAAATAAACGAGATAATAGAGCAGGCTTGAATTAAGATGGCGTTTTAAACAATTTTGACCTTGTTACCCGTCTTATGCTTAGCTATTCCGCAAAATTGTGTCGCTATACAGCAACGAATCATACAAGAGTTCAAAACTGAATCTAACATATTGCTTCACTCCGAAATATGAAATAAAGAAACAATCTGAATAACTGTTTAAAGAACAAAATATAACAGGAACTCTGATTGAATATCGATTTAATTTTTAAGGGGCGTGAAACGTGTATTAGAGATGGTTAGGGGGGAGGATAAAGATGCGTGAGAGACAGTTGCGTTTTGAAATAAACGAGATAATAGAGCAGGCTTGAATTAAGATGGCGTTTTAAACAATTTTGACCTTGTTACCCGTCTTATGCTTAGCTATTCCGCAAAATTGTGTCGCTATACAGCAACGAATCATACAAGAGTTCAAAACTGAATCTAACATATTGCTTCACTCCGAAATAT
Source organism: Tanypteryx hageni (assembly GCA_028673005.1). Lineage (NCBI taxonomy): Eukaryota > Metazoa > Arthropoda > Insecta > Odonata > Petaluridae > Tanypteryx > Tanypteryx hageni. The sequence goes on from CM054116.1 coordinate 101,300,972, forward strand.
GAAATAAAGAAACAATCTGAATAACTGTTTAAAGAACAAAATATAACAGGAACTCTGATTGAATATCGATTTAATTTTTAAGGTACAAATATTGACCAGTGTATAGAAATTACTATTAGGTAAAAAAAGATTTGTAGGTCAGTACTGCGAAAAAATGCTAGCAAAATCACAGAGCACGCCGTAGAAATCTTCATTACACATTTGCAACGAATCGAAATGGCGATCTTTTATTGTGATTTAACCCACAAAATATCCATTCCTGGACCCTAACAACTAAAGCAAATCTGATAGAACGTATTTTAAACGCTGAAACAATGCAAAGGGCATATTATAAGTTTGGTATATCCATGGAATAACGGAAACATGAATCCAAAAATCAGCACCGCAAACGCGATAATTCCGCGGGCGTATACGCCGTTATCATACATCTTTCGACAAAATCCTCTTTCTCCCTTTTGGCCTGACTCCAGATCGACCGCTCGTTCGCATAAAAATTAAAAAGATATCCACAAATTAAGCGGCCTTGTCGGGAAACTTCTGAAACGATTATCTAATTTTATAATCTCGCTAACAAAGGAGGGAATATAAAGGTGGAGGAGAATAGGAGGAGGGGCGGATTAAAACTGCGGTTTTAAAGAAATAAAAAGAAAGAAAACATAAAACTGAAACAAGAAGGCGTGGCGATGGCTAGCCATCAGTCCTTCCGCTGGCGACTGACTTGTCACTCCGAAATTAGGGAAGCGAAGAAATTAGAGATTTGTAGCGGCGACCATTTTTAACCCGTTTGAATGATGTGGAAGGACAAAAGTGGTGGAAGCATCCGACCTCGGGAGTCCCAGAGCCTCTGGGTCACCGGAGAGGCTTTATTTATTTATCCTTCCTGCCGTCTTTTTTCTCTCTCTCTCTCTCTACCTTCCGGCCAACGTGTTTTTTGCAAAACGGCGTGGGTTGGGATTGGTGGGCACGGAGAGGTTAGGGAGAGACAGAAGGGGGTTATGGGATAGGATGGAGGGAAAAAAAGGGGGAGCGGGGAGGGGTGGACAGAAAAGGTGGTCGCGCCACCTGCGATTTCCATCTCCCTGCACCGCGAAAGGGATAAAAAAAGGAGCATCGGAAAGCGTACGCTCGTTTTTACGCCGTGGTGGCTACGGTCGCGCGGAGAAGCGCTGCAGTGGGATAGAGGGAGATAGAGAGAGAATGGGGAAAATGGCGACCGAAGAATAAATTTCGCCGGAGAGGACCGGTGGGAAAAAAGAAGGCGAGGTAGAGAGAGGGGGAGAGAGAGAAAGAGCGAAGAGAAAGGCCAAAACGCGAATGGGAATAAAAAACCGCTTAAAAAAGCACGGCGAATGTTGCACGAGTGGATGATAGCTGCGGAGGTGTTGGAAACACGAGATGAGAGAAAGGAAGCGGTTTAGTGGAGAGATAGGAGGAGTCGAATACATGTTAGCGTTGATCACGGGCTACTCTATGAGAGGTTAGTTTGAGAAATTTCGACGGATGGAATGATGGTTTTTTTTATTCTTCAAGTTGATAAGAAGAAATCTTTCGTTCCCGAAGCAGAGGAACAAATGAATGACGAGTAATTACTAAAGAAAAACTAAAAAACTCTCAAGAAGTCAACAATGGTTAATGATCTGGAAAAGTTTTTACTTAACATGATCGTCCGAAGCTGAAATAGCCAGCACAGAAATAATTTTTGCAAAGTAGTCTTCAAGTTAAATATTTCTAAGGACATTAATCAAAATTAAATTTTAAAAACTAAAAGTAAAAATTTACAAGACAGCCTATTTTTATTATGAAATTGTTCTTTATGAAGTTGTTTTAATCACAAATACCATATCATAAGCAAAACTTTGTCAGCAGATCTAAATTTCTCGAAAGTCAAAAAGGGAATGGCTACTAAATGTTGCATTAATAAAGGGGCATAAGTACGAGTAGTTACAGAAGCTACGAGAAAAATCCTTTCGCCGTCTTCTGTTCATCAACTATAACTGGCATTTCATCCTGCATGTACGCAGAAGTTGTGCCAGTACTGGAGGGTGTGTTGCGTACATTTAAGGATGAAATTGAAACGGAATTTCAAGCGGACTCTTATAACAAACGTTCTCTCGCTCTTAATTTCCACAAAATTTTTATAATTATTCACCACGCTTTTGTTTAAAACGTATAAGACAAGAACTCTGAACGTTCAAAATCATGACATTCTGTCAATGAAACACTACTTAAAAAGATGAGTGGGACTCTTAAATTTTCTTTTATAGCACATGTTTCAAACACTAGAAAATATTTTGAAACCAAGCAACGTTACATCTGAGACCAAATCATAGTTAAAAAACCGGAAAAAACGTCATTCGTCTCGAAAGTAATATACACAGCAGTGCAGAATTATTTTTATCTGAAACGAAAGCATATATTTGGTCAAGAGAGAATGAGAAGTCCTAGAAAGCTTTCAGCTTCTGTCAGACTGTGTGTGTGCAATATATATATATATATATATAGTATGAATGCATGGTTGCTACTGAAAGGAGAATTAAGAAGTGTTGAGAGACCGGATTTCCTCCCACTCCTTTCCCTCTCCTTCACGCCCTCCCACTCCTCTTTTTCTCTCGACGCCCACCGCCGGGCAAAAAGTGTTTCTTCCCCTCTCCTCTTCCACTGAATTTTCCGATTCCTCGGGGTTCAACCGGATACATCTCCACCCATATGCCCGCTGACTTTTATATGGAATCGAGGAGTTGCCGATTGAAAACTCCTTTTCCTTCGCCCGGGGCGCCAGCCGCATCCATCTTGTTGTAATCTTCCATCGAGATGGCGCGTCAGGATAGCTCTTCGTGATTTAATAAGGCCTCTCGAAATATAGCAGGAAACGCAATCGAAATATGACGAAAATCTCGAACTGCACTAGCTAATGGGAATTTATCATACGTCATGACATAACTTAAAAGTGTCCTGTTGTCTGACTATATATAATATTTAGACATTTATGTTGGTTGAAAATAGCTCATTTTTCAAATTTTAAACTTAACTATCCTTTTGTGCAGGGGTTCCCAACATGGCGTTCTCGAGCACCGCTGTGCTCTTTGGCAGCTTGATTGTGTTCCTCGGCAGCCTGGTTGCGCACTTCTGCGATGCTAAAATTCGCGTTTCCCAACATCATTAATTTAATGCGATCAGTTTCTTTCTTTTTAAATGTATATAAGAACATTACTAATAACATTGACGTTGGTTTGATTTTAATATTTATGATTATTCTTTTTTTGGCAAAAGTATATATATATATATACCAGAATACAAGTTAGTGCTCGCCACATGGAAAAGGCTGGGAAGCTCTGCTTTATTGAATTGTCCGTTTTTATGCGATATTATATTCAAAACAAAACGTATTGGAGTCGGAGGTACAAAGTTTAAAGTAGTTTCATCGGTAACATTTAGCAATTGCCAAGTATGTATCCCAAAGCTTTTGCTCAGTTGAATTTACCTAAAATGATGTTACACAGATTCGCCAAAATGTTTTATCACGTTTTCCAAAGATTTACCAATGATAAGTAATATTTATTTTCTTAAATTAATAAAACCTCTTTCAATTATAGTAAGCGCACCAACAACAAATTAAATAGTAATAATGTATTTCCTTGGGTAATAAATATTGTATAAAATTATAATTTATTTTATTTTTATAATATATTTAAGATAAATTTCTGAAAGGGGATTTTTATAAATTTATCAGTTTGTTTTAATAAATATTTTTACTTTTTCGTGTACTGATAAAGAAATTTGTAAATTTAAAGCTAACTCCAATTAGTTCAAAGAGATCTAATCGTCGAAAAACATTACCTGATGCATAATTGCTAATAAATGTCCCTAATCCGATATTCCTTGTAGATAGAAGCAACTATAGTAGAATGTTAGACTTGTTGGCTTTATAGATTCGACCGGAAGAAATGCCGATTATGAAAAAAATGTGTATTACCACATAAACAATATTCATAGTCACCCCTGTTAAACACGGCAGTAAATCGAAGTGTCGAGGCCACACATTGAAAATTTGGCAAATACTCTCATTTCGTAGAGTATATCCGTTTTCCTATTACCTTTAACGGTTTTATGCATAACGACTGTAAATTCTAGGATATCATTCGTTCCTCCCTTCGCCAACGGAGGAATGGATACCGCGCCGGAAGGAAAATAGAGAGAGAATTTTGATAATCTCGTAAAATTCTCAGGGAGTCGTCAAATACCTGAAAGTCATGAAATCAAGTCGGATCAAACTCATATTATTCTCCTCCCCTTCCTTCGTTCGTAACATCGCTGTTCTCCCGACGCCTGCTTTCTCTTTCTCCCCTTTATCTCTCTACGTTTCTCTCCCGCGCTACCCACAATGCATCACTCATGTCTTCCTTTCCTCCCGAACTTATACTCTTGCTCCTCTATGCCCCCATCCTTCTCCCGCTTATAAAACCTCGCCTCCTCCTCTATTTCTCCTCCCTTCTCTCTCTCTCTCTTTTCCACGCTTGCTCGCTCATTCTTTGCCCTTTCCCTCTATTTTTCATCCAATCTGCCAACTTTTTTCCACCCCATCCTACCCCTTTTTTGCCTCCGGACTCATTTTTTCCGGAGGAGGGAAAAAATGAAGGAAAATCTTACGAAAGAACCGAAGGCGCAGCTCGAGAGCGGGAAGTTATGGCGTCGTGTAAAACATAATCTCCGACAAAACGCCGAATTTTTCGGTCAGCGTTTCCCTGCTAAGTCAGCAGAGGGCATCCAAAGCGGTAACGAAATGAATCTGAGACTTCTGAATCTTCAAGTCAATTATCTATGAATTGCCGCAGAATAGAATCTATGTAGAGATTGATTTCTGAACGGAAGGGATCCTTGAAATCTAAAATATGATAGGAGTAATTGATAAGACAAGAAAAAGTCAATGTTATATGCACTAAAATAGTCAAGTGCCTTGTCAAACCCTCTAGAACGAGTTACCCTCGACGAGTTACGATGATTAAACCTTGAATGAGGCACAATTATCGGCCCGGTAGGATATTGTGCATCTCCTTTAAAATGTTTTGGTGGCGCTAAATAGTAGGAAAGCTATTAATCATCGGGAAATCTCGGCCTCGAGAGCGAAGAAAGAAACGAGAGAGGCGTAATTAAACATGTCCGTATCAGTTTATTCGGCTCTATCATAATATAATCTACGCTAAAATTAACCCGACTGATTTCATTTATCTAGCTCGGGACGGGATACGTTCAAACCACGGGTGGTTACTTTATAATGGCTTTCCCGTTACTATTCTCGATATCTAAGCAATAATTTTATGTCTTAAACACAAGGATAGCAGTAAATAAAGTATGGCAAGATATAAATCATGCGAAAAATGGATTATGAGATTTTTAATACAAATAGTAGTTTGTTTTGCCCAATCTGAAATAAATTGATAAAACGGATTTTTTTACGCTTTACGGATGTTTTTAACATCTTAAAAATTATTTCTTCAGTCGTAGGAACAAAGATAAGGAAAAATCGCACCATTCACGCCATCTTTCCAGACCTAGGATATTTTTTCCGGATTAGTCAAACTATATGTGTTGCTATTATAAAGAAACATAATTTTAAATCCTTAAGCCACGAAAAGAAACTATTGACATTTTTCATTAGCTTATTCAGAATTAATATTAATTTGCATTAACATCTGTTATAATTATAATGAATTGTTTTAAAGGCACCAGGAAACGTTGGTATCCTTTCTGAATATTCGAATTCATTGTTCTTTTAGATAAAAAATCAAAATGAATTCCATTTAAAAAATGCAGCATTACGATCATTATCAGAATTGCGAATGGGATTTTAGGAATTAAGTTCATAAATGACGAGGACGAGAGATTGACCAAAATTTACCAACGCATACAAATTTAATTCGCATTTATTGATTCAAGTGTTTTGAGTTTCAAAAAGTCCTTGAAGATGACCATTTCGAAAAGAAATTGATCATCTCTCCAGACATTTTTACTAATCATCGGACTGGCAACGGCATTCCAAATCACCGCGGATAAGTGAATTTTTTCCGAGGAATGTTTTTAAACGTGCAATTCAGACATGAGGGAGTCGTAATCTCATCACTCGCTAATTTCAGCAAGGCATCAGTATTTCACGAGCTCACAAAGCGGCTGGACAATTAAATTGAATTTTTAAAATTACTTCGGCTAAAGTTTTGCTCAATTGTTCGCGCATGACTTCATCTTAAACCTTCCGGTCATATTGTAGTGCTGACATAAAAGAGACGTTCATTCACTGCGTAATATCAATTAGCATTTAGCATAACATTTTAAATATGATATTGCTTTTTAAATAATTCAAATGATTACCGCAGAATATGGAGATCGGAAAACAAATATAGCAACTCAAATTTTCATTATCCATTTTTCCAATCGTTGAGATTGCTCATTGGATTCAATAAATGCTACAGACTAGATTTTGATATTGACAGAAATTCCATTTTTTATCATAAATCTTAGATGATAGGATACAGACAAAAACGTTTTTTTACGTAAATTGAAACGCACAAGATGGGAGCACGAATATGGAAAACTGAAAGAAAAGATTCAATATGTATTTTATTATTACGCGCAAAGAGATTAACTACGTGTAAATATCAATTTATGTAGGAATTCCACAGATTAAAATAAAAATGACAATTCTTTATATATTACGGCAAAGCCATTTCCGAAAATAATATTTAGAAAACGAGAATAATCTTGAATGATATTTTTTCTAAAGAAAAGGATTTTAGTCCCTTCTAACTTTTATTGAGATTGAAATAACAACAGATGACAATATTTAAAAACATTTCATGATCAGTAATATACCAATAAATAATTCTCACGACAAAAAAATAATGATCGATAAATTGGAACTGTTAACATACGTTTATCACAGCATTTAGAAGTAATCTACAACATCTACAATATAAATTTTAAGGATTGATATGAATATAATTGTCATAAACGGAAAAGGTAAAAACGCAAGAATTCAAGGTTCTTAAGATTAGTGATGCATCCAGAATACTTCAGAGCGTAATCAAATTCAAATTTGAAATTCTGATTATTAAATCCTCTTGAAGAAAATACAGACACCAAGAAAAAAAAGAAAGACATACCTGAACTTCTGGTATGACAAAATTAGATTTCAAAAGGCACCACTGTCGTACAACTTTTACAAACGTCCCGTTCGCGAGGCGTAAACATTATTCCTCTCTAACATTTACTCCGTCGCTATGATACTACTCTCTTCCTCGCTTGCGCAAAGGCCTTTCGTCATAAATTATTCAACAAATAATCTTTTCATAAGAGCGGAAAACACTCTAAGAATCTCATATGCCAAACATTTGTGCCTCTGTGCATCCAGATGTCGTTCTTACAACAGCAAAGCTTTTCGAAGCTTTCTGCCTTCGAGATGGCTGACGCGAATGGCTCTCATACCACGCATCCGCGAAATTACGCCGGCATGCAAAGAGAGAGAGAGAGACGCATAAAATATTTAAAAGGGCAAAAGGGTATGGAAATTGCATAAAACAATATTATCATAGGTCGCGCGATTTTCCCTTCTTCCTACGTCCGCAGCCGGGAGAGCACAAAAGAAACGTTCCGTAAATATCTCGGCGGATGCAAAAATTCAATGCTATTCAAAGCGTAAATAATTCATAAAAATTTTTGGAAACGTAAACAAATGCGGCGTCGCTTTAAGTCACAACGCACATTTTTGCGCCCGAGAGGAATTTCTAGGAATAAGAAAAAAATGAAACGCGGGACGCCATAAACTCATTATCTCTCGGCGGACCCAATAACTGATATTTTATTGAAAAATAAAAAGGAGAGGCGGCCATGCGAACATTTCCGCGCGCCTTATTTATCCACGCGTCGAGGATTTATTCCGCGATAGACGAGAGAGATAGCGAGAGAGAGAGAGGGGGGGAATAGGTCGGCTCCGTGTGCCTCGCCGGATGAATTTCATTTTCGGCGATATATATATCTGGACGAGAAAAGAATGAATTCTGGAACGGAGAGAATGGAGCCACAATCAGCGGAGCGGACGGACGCAGCTTTGATGAACCACGTGGATGTGCCCACGGGTCAATGGATGGGGAGGAGGAGGTATGTGGCGCACCCCGAATGCCCAAGATAGGCGGAAAAATTAAAGAAAAAAAGCCTCCGTTTTAATTTTCTTCTTCCCATTGGCGAGAGATTGTATGCCGGCCGAGCGACCTCCTGTACTACGGCGATGTTTCTTTTGACCGATTCCGCGATTTTTACTGCTATTATTATGCGTTCTTTGCACGAAGTGAACGCATATAAGGGAGGTCGTTTCCGTTCGTCCGTCCATCCGCCTGTTAAAACTCGGAAACCGCTAGATATATTTTGATGAAATTTGGTATTGCGGAGTTTTGCTAAACTTGGTCAACCGAGTCTAATTTTGGTTGAAATCGGACAACAATTACGATCACTTTCCATGAAGAGCTACAAGTAATTTACAATGTTCCTGTTTCAACTCGAGTACCGCTGGACGTGTTTTGATGAAATTTGGTATTAAGAAGTTTTACTAAAATTTGTCGATCGATTCCATTTTTGGTTAAAATCGGACAATAATAACGACAACCTTACATAAGGACTTACATGTATTTTACAACTTACTACGCTAGCTTCTCGTGGAACACTCATCTGAGCGAAAAATATTGAAAACATTGTGAAATCCCAAAGAGTGCATTTGGAAACTCTGTGTACTCCGATATGGAGTACACCTTTCCAATCTTGTTACAACTGTAAATACCCACGAATAATGACGGGATGCCAAATTTAATTTACTTATCTATTTTATCTTGTTTTTTTTAAATAGAGAGACAAAACTTTATCGCAAAAGAAATTATTTTATCAAAATGATAATAACCTCAGCCATGTTTTATAAATGCTGTATATGTAAAAAATTTCTCCCTCCCTCTATTCTTCACTCTCTCCGCTTACCTCTATTCCTCCCTCTACTCCTCTCTCTACTACTCTCCCTACTACTCTCTCTACTCCTCCCTTTACTACACACTCTACTCCTCGACCGCGCAAAGTCAGCGTTCCGTCCTTCGGAAGGGACGTTAAGCCGTTGGCCCCCTTGGTGCTCTTTGTTAAGAGCAGGCTAATGCCCGCACCGGGTTTCCCTACTCCCTTGTGAGTATGTTCGGTGTGGAAGGAACTATGGCTATAATAATCCAAGAGGTAGATTAACCAAAATACACCCAAATTCTACTCCTCTCTCTACTACTCTCTCGACTATTACCTTTTCATTGTCTAGTATCTACTAAGTTATAATGTTTATACTAATTCTCATCGTTTTATATCATTCTGTATTGTTCCATACTATTTTATACTGTTTTATATCATTTTGTAATGTTTTTTACTATTTCGTATTACTTTATATTATTATGTATTGTTTTATATCATATGTGTTATTTTACATCATTTCCTTCCTTCTTATGTTATGCACGATCCAACAACAATCTTCATATTCATTGTATATATTTCAAGTCTATGTCATCTTATTCTGCCTAATTATTGTATTATATTTCTTGTTTTGCATTACGTTATTACCTATATATGTATTTTTATGACGGTATACAACGATGCTGTATATACAAACACTTTCTGTACATACTCTTTTCTATCTAATTTTGTATTATTATATTATCATATGTACACTATCTATGGTTTTCGCAAGTTTTTCAAACCCCCCTTCTCAGTGGGTGTTTTCCTGCGTGGGTTTTACTAGCGAGGACATGCCTGTTTTACCTGGGTTTTCCCCACAATCTCTAATCTGTCTCCAATTATATATATATATATATATATATTACTCTGTATGATTTAGGTATATACTGTTTATGTAATGCGTATTGTAATATCTTACTTTACCATTTCTTATATTTATTATTTTAACGAAGGGTTAAATGTAAGAATGGACCTTATGGTCTAAATTTCGCCCGAATAAAGACGATTATCTATCTATCTATCTATCTACTCATCTCTCTCTTTCCCTCCCATTTTTCCTCACTCTCCCTCCATCTCTCCTCCCTCTCTCCCACTTTCTCTAGCACCCTGTTTTTCTCTTTCCTTCTCTCTCTTTTTTCCCATTTTTACTCAATATCTACCTCCATGACAATACTTCATAAAAGTATATCAATTTAGATTTCTCCTTTGGTTATTTGAAGATACTTTAATTGACATTTAAAGTTCAATATTAGTTTAAATATAATTAATTTACATATCCTCCACTACATGTGTGTGTTTGTGCATGCGTGTGCTTTTATGAGTGTTTGTGTAACTTTAAATATAAATTGAATATTCTTTGAAAAACATCCATTTAACAACAAATTAATGACTTTTCCTCGTTTGTCATTTCATCCAATTTAATGTAGGGAACCTTGCGGAATCAGCATAAATGCTGCTACCCTTGACGGCAAAAGATTTTTACCTCCAAACAACAATTTTTTCTCTCAAAACAAATCTGGGGCCGATTCAACGGGAATTTTAAAATGGGCAGTGGGTATATGAATGTTCCTTCTTTTAGGCTTCCTCTGGTTCAGGTTTTGAATTTATATGGTGATTATAAGTAACTTTAAAATGCAAATAAAAAATATGCTGCACGCATTCCTATGTAATTCAAATGATAAAAATTTTGAAACCGAACGCATGCCTTAAATTATGGATGATGATGATCAATCTAAAACCCGCAAGAGAACGCGCCGAGCATCTGGCGAAGGATTAATCGAAATCGTTAAGACAGTCCTTGAGTCTTTCGCATTAATTCATAAAATCTCACGCACACAATTGCAAAATGAGAATAGCTTCAATAATAATTTGAGAATTTTTTCTGCAGGCCGAGAACGTAAACTGCGGTGGACAAAAACAAAATAATACTTTCTCTCTCTATCTACCTCTCTATTCGTATTAATTCCATGAGATTAATTCCAAGAATACAAAGCCATATTTAAAAACAAAACGACAAAACTCGCGTAGCGAGAGACACGCTCTGAGAGCATACACTTCGTAAATTTGTTTCTTGAAAAGATTCGCTCAGCAAGTCTCCCAAAATTTTTTTGGGACAAATGGAATTTTCATCAGGAAAGCTAAGTTCTTTTACGCTTTGCAAAGTTCATTTGGAGTTGATATCACCACGGACGCGAAGCAAGCTTAATAAAATATTAAGCCATTTAATATAGTCAAGAAGCGAAAGGGTGAGTGAGTGTGTGTGCGTGCGTGTTTTTACACAGAACGCCACAACTCAAAAAAAAGACCTTGTAAATTTTCGCAGCCGTTTTAGTCGCACGTGAACCTCTTCTCTCGCGAATTTGGCACAAAGTGCGACAGAGGAAAGTAGTGAGAGGGACAGAGAGAGAGAGAGAGAGATAAAAGCGTCCGCAATCTATTTAAAATAATAATGAACACAGACAATTTTTAGCTCGTATGTGCTCCATACCGAAAAATAACATAAAGAGGTCGAGCAAATTCTCGTATTCGCTCCTGGCTTTTAAAAAAATCTGTACTCGTTCCACACTCATACGCTCGCTCTTCGCGAGAAAGGGGAGGGAAAAAAACGGAAAGAGGGAACAGACGGTAAAAAAAGAACGGGGAGGGACCGCAATTTAAGGGAAACACAAGCACCGGTATGTGAGCCCATATCTCAGACATCGTCAACATCTGCATTTTGATAGCGCGACCCTTCTCTCCTGTCCTCTACCTCCCACACCCCCCCTCCCCCCCCACGGTAACCCTCCCCAGAAATGAAGGCTACGCTCGCCTTACTGCCATAGAATGTTGTTGACCCTTTAGGCACTCTCTACACCCTTTCCCACACCAACACTACCAGAGGGCATCCCGGAGAGTTATATACACGACGAGGCGGTACACACACTCCTATACCACGCCGATGCAGAACATCTGCAGGAGAGGAGCAGGCACTCTACTACATTGACATGGGAGTTGCTTCCCCGGGGGGCCGCACCGAGTCGCCACCATCGCGCGAGGCGCTCGGGACGGAGAGCGAGAGAGAGAGAGATGGGTAGAAGAGGAAGGCTGAGTTTAGGGGGAAGGATGTGAGGGAGGGTGGGAAAGAGGAGAGAGTAAAAAGGGGGTAGGGAAAGCGTAAGAGGGGAAGATTGGATGAGAAATGGTCGGAAGAGGGAGTTGTGTGGGCAGGAAAAAAGGGGGTGGAGAGAGTGGAGGGGAAAAGAGCTTAAGGAAAAGAGTTGGGGGAGGAGCAAAGGAGGTGCTGCGAACGAGAGATGGAGAGAGAGAGAGAGAAAGGGGGCGAAAAAGGGCTTGCGGGAAGAGGGAGAAAGACAGAGGAAGTGAGTTGGGAGATGGAGAGAATGAAGAGCTAGATAAGGAATAGGAAGTAGAGGTGAATAGAAGGTCTTGGAGGAGGAAATGTGGGAAGGAAGAACTGTGCGCAGGGGGAGAGCATTAAAGAATTGAAGGCGCGAGAAAGAAAAGGATGAAGAATGAGTGGCAAAAGAGCCGAGGAAAGAAGGGAGTTATGAAGGGATATAGGAGAAAGAATGAGTAGAGATGACCAAGTAAAGTGTATCGCAAGAGAAAGAGAACGGAGGAGAATGGGAGAAGTTAGGAAATGGAGATATTTATAAAAAAATATGTAGCATGAGCAATGAGAATACGGTAAAATGGGGATGGTATAAAGGAAGATAGAGTCGGAAGTAAGAGAAATAAATGGAAAGGAAAAATTAGGAAAGAAAGTATAACAGAAGTTGAAAAAAATGAGGGAAAAGGAGAGAAAGAACGATTACCGACAAACAGAACGAGAGAGAGAATAAAAAACGGGAAATGTAGGTTTTGGAACGGAATGGAAAATTCCTCGACCTGGCGAGGTTTTTCCCTGTTTGCAGAGGCCAACGATACGGCAAGGAGAGGGGGTAAGAAAAAAATGATAGCGTAAGACATTCTAAATTATTAATTCGTAAAAGGAAATTAAAAATCGAGGCAAATATCACGAAACACTCTCTCAATATTCGGTGGAAAATCTTTAACGTTGACGCGTCGAGAACATACATCGAAAACAGAGAAAAAGAAGAATATAAATGTATAGAGAAGAGGAAATTGGAAGGCTAGAAAAAGCAAAGGGCGGAGGAGGTGAGGCGAATAGCAGAACAGAGATAATTGAGAGAAAAAAGGAAAGTGGAAATGCGAAAAAGTGGAGTGGATTTGAAAGAAACGAAAGAGAGAGTGTGCGTGGGAGAGAAAGAGGAGCCCTTTGAGGATGGATGTTCTCGCAGATCTTGTTTCAGAAAGAATAACGAGTCTGTTTGAGCATAGGACAGAGCTGGAGAGAGTATTGTGGGTTCGAGTGAAAACTCAAAAAGAAGGATCCAACTTGACATTTTGACAAGGTAAAGTGATAAAAACCAATTAACATTGAGGATAAATAAGGAAAAAATGGAACGGGCGAATTAACTTTTATATATACGGAGAAAAAAGTGGCTGATGACGCAGAGGTTGGCGCCAAACCACGGCCAACAAATAAAAGGGAAGAAAATCAGTCTGAAAATTATATTCCGCGAGGCAGCATATATAAAGTTTTATGATTGTGCTCGATACGCGAAGATTACGATTTAATCCATGATTAAATTATCTTCCGTATGTACAATACGATATCACCAATTTCACTGTATCACTTATAAATTGAAAAAAAATATAAAAAATAGATGCTTGACAGGATGGATTTCATCCTTCCGGAGCTATTACTGACGGAGGATTTTTATTACGGCGTTAATTTGAGAAATTATCGTCTTTCATAAATTTTAAATTTTTAAAATGATTTACGGTGTCCATAAAGTTGTGCGAGATCGATCAAAGTTATTATTTTTGGAGGTGGCGGAATTGAATGAAAGGGGATGAGATGTTCCAGAGGGGTAAATTAATTACGTTCGGAAGAATATGAGGTGGAGAAATTTGGCATCGAGCGAAGACGCAGACACGAACCGGAAAATATAAAGTGGATCCCCGATAAGACATTTATCGATTGCCTCATCGAACCATTTACGAAGAGTGTCTGAAGGAAGGAGATCTGCCAAACCTTACGCGCCACATAATCCGACAAATCAATAGAATTTCTACGAACCTTATAGCAAAATAAGCTAAAATAGGAACGGCGAATCTAGCCACACATATCACCACCAACTTTCATTTCCTTCATTTCATTCCTATGGAAATTAAAAACTCTAGTGAATAATTTGCAGTTAAAACAAGTTAAGAGGACGATTATAGCCCAAGGCTGATTCGCCAGACAACGCACACATACAGTGCAAGAGGAAAGAATCAAGTAAGTATTGTGATCGGAATCCTGTATGGCCATGCATAAATATCTACCTTTCGTATTACTGTAGACGATTACTTGAAAAACATTTCAAACCATTCTCACTACTGGAGAGAATCTAAATTCGGAAAAAACTTTCCTGAACTGTAATCTTAAAGTAGTAACTGAAAATATGTATATAATACGCGAATCAAGAACGCCATGGTTCTATTATAACGTTGACGAAATTTCTACTAATTACAAAGCGGTTGGACATACAAACATTCCTGTAAATTTTGAACCTATCCAAGACTAATTAATTCGCTAGGCGCATTTATATCTGATACTGTAAAGCAGTGGTTCCCAACCCAAGTGCCGCGGCACACTGGGGCACCGCAGCTGATTTTTAGGGGTGCGGCGATAAAATTAGTTTTGTAAATAAATCAACGATTTGGATGTGTTAACAGGTAACCAGGGCATTAATTTTATCTCTAATAAATTGATTACGGTGTGATACAAACACATGGATATGGCGAAAGGTTTTAATACTTGTTTGTGAAAATATAAAAACATTGGTTGGAAACTGGGGTGCCGCGAAATTCTGTTTATCTTTGAAATGGTGCCGCGCCTACAAAAAGGTTGGGAACCACTACTGTAAAGCAATGGTGAGCAACCTACAGCTCTCGAGCCGCATGCAGTCCCCGAGAGAGTTTTATGCGGCCCACGAGACTTTGGTTAAAAAGAGATCCGTAAAAGTTTAACACACAAATTCATAACTTATACATTCAAAATCAAACCACTAAAATGCTCATTCTGTCTTATGGTCATTATCTCTGTAACGCTCTGTATCTCGGCCATTTTTAATCCTATATACCTCAAATTTTGCACATAGACTCCCAATAGAGTTCGCACAAAACGTATTTTTGGACCCACTCCCAGTAGAAGGGACTCATTTTTTCAGACAGTTTTAAGGCTGATAATAAATAAAACTGCAAATTTAATAATTCAGAACTATACTAATATTTTACTTTAAACTGGAAAGTGTGTGGATACATATAATAGGATTTAATTGAATATTTGGAACTAATTATTGACAATAATTAATAACTCGTCGATGTTGGGCGCCGTAGGCGTCAGGGGCAAAACCCCGAGTATGACAATAAAACGATTGAAATTAAAATTTTAATTCTAAAAATCTAATTTATTTTCACTGATACGATACCTCAGAATCTCTAGTTAACGTCCGATTTACTCTAATCCGGCCCGCCGAAGCAATGACAACTTGCAATGCGGCCAACTGAAGAATTCGCAACCACCAATGCGGTCCGCCACCTAGAAAAGGTTGCCCACCACCGATGTAAACCGCATTTACTTCTAATCCTCACGCTTATTCTGAAAATCAGCGACAAGCGAAATATTGGGAGAAAGACTTTCCCGCGCGGCGCGACAGAACTAAAAAGGAGGATAATACAGATTTACAGCCAGCAACAAAGTAAAACTTTTATCGCCACATTAACTCAAATATAAGAATGTTTTTCGTTTTATTGCGCTATATCTATCGTAAATGTGGCTTTCGTATCCCTAAAAGTCGATGATAAAACCAAAACGCAGTGAAATAAACAAAAAGAAATACGTGGGAAGAAAACGAAATCACCTACTTTACGCCGCCGTTTCAAGGGTTAGGAGAAACTACAGGGAGAAGATTGCCATAATGTGTACACGACAAGCAAATACGCGCGCGCACACGTAGATACAAAGCGTTATAAGCGAAGGAATTGCGGACAAATGAAGAAAGGAAATCAAAGGCAAAAAAGACCGAAATTGCGATGAAAATTGTTTAAGAGGCTTCCGGAGGAAAAAGAAAACAGATGTGTATGCATTACATTGAAAAGATGAAGTAATCGCCTTTTTTTCTGGAAAGATCATCGGAGATAAGGAAACAAGCAAGAACCGAGAAATGAAGGGGAAAAAGCTTCCGGATGGAGAAAAATAAAAAAATGAGCGGAAAATCATAAGGATGCTTGGTAGTGCGTTTGAGGTTGCTGGAAGAGTGAACGGGCAGGGAGAGGAAGAGAGAGGTGAGGTAGCAGAGAATGAGAAGCTAAGAGGAGGAGAGGCGGAGAGAGAGATATAGAAAAGCACGCAATGAAAAGGAAAGAAAGCGTCGCGGCAGAACGGAAAAGAAGGAGACGGTATGGAGAGGTAAAAGTAATTAACTAGCATATTGCTTAAGAGAGAGAAAGAGAGAGAGAGACGCGAGAGGGAGAGGGCGGGGAGGGAGTAGTGGGTGAAAGAGAAAGGGATGAAAACGGAGAATATTTGGATAGCGAGGGAGAGGGGAGAGAGGGAAGGAGAGGAGGGAGGAGAAGGCGTAGAGGGAGAAGAAGGCGCAGAGGGAGGACAAGGCGTGGAGGGGGAAGAAGGTGTAGAGGGAGAAGAAGGCATGGAGGGAGAAGGCGTGGAGGGAGGAGAAGGCATGGAGGGAGGAGAAGGCGCTGAGGGAGGAGAAGGCGTTGAGGGAGAAGGCGTGGAGGGAGAAGAAGGCGTGGAGGGAGGAGAAGGCGTGGAGGGAGGAGAAGGCGTGGAGGGAGGAGAAGGCGTGGAGGGAGAAGGCGTGGAGAGAGGAGAAGGCGTTGAGGGAGGAGAAGGCGTTGAGGGAGGAGAAGGCGTTGAGGGAGGAGAAGGCGTTGAGGGAGGAGAAGGCGTTGAGGGAGGAGAAGGCGTGGAGGGAGGAGAAGGCGTGGAGGGAGGAGAAGACGTGGATGGAGGAGAAGGCGTGAGGAGGGGTGGAAATGAGAGTCGGGAACGAAAAAGAGGGGATGGAGCAGGGGTAGGTAGTGCACGAGAAAGGAATGAGCAAAGGATACGACTCTAAGGAAGGAGAAATAAAAGGAAAAAGGAATGAGTACAGAGAGAGAAAGGATTGTGGGAAGGTAAAAGAGGTGGGGAAAAGACCGATAGAGAAGGGAAGATGAGTTAGAGGAGGATAAAGGGAAAGGAGAAGGGAGCAGAGGTTTGGAGGCGGGGAGGGATGGAGAAGGGAGAGAGAGAGGGAGGGAGAGAGGAGGAAGAGGGGAAGGGAAAGCGAGAGAGGGGGAGAGAGGGGAAGGAAAAAAGAGAGGGGAGAAAGGGAAGTGGGTGGAAGTGAAAGAGAGAGAGGGAGGGATAAGGCCGAAGGAAATAAGGTAGAGGGAGAGGTAAAGGGGGCCGATGGAAAAATTGGAGATTTTAGTATGGGTCTGATGAAGTGAGAGAGTGCGGAGGATTGTACCGGAGGTTAGGCATGGAATGGGAGGGGGAGGAGGGCGTGAGGATTAGATGGAGGGAGGGAGGGAGACTGGAAAGAACGGATTTGGAAGCTGTAAGAGATGAGGGAAGGTTGGAGGAACACAAGATAAGAGCCCGGCTGAGTAAAAGAAATAGAGGACAACTTACAGGAGGAAGGGAGAGAAAAATAAAGATGAGATGGGGAGGAGAAAGTGAAGGGAATAAAAGACCGTATTCGGAAATAAAGAGACCTTCCTTTTATTCTAACGTTTTATCGGAGTCGATTTGTGTTTGAAACGAATTTTTTTTCACTCGATGGACCTTTGAAATCCTTTGTTAAATCTAAGATTATTTTTATTTCAATGCGAGTGTTAGTCAAATGAGTTAAATCAATGCAATCTGTTGAAGTAAAGATGAGAGAGAGAGAGAGAGATTCTTTGTAAGAATGAAGGTCAAAATCGAAGTGGAAAATAAAACAGCAAGTTTTTTTATGCATGTCATTGTATTTTCATAAAGGAAACTGATTTTATTGTTTCAATTCCCGAACGCTGACGTTTTACATCACAATGCTCGTTATACAAAAATCCGCGACTGAAAATATATTTAACTAAAAGTTAACCGAAGTTACGAAATAAAACAAAAACAATTAATATTGATTAAAAGATCCAGATAAATAATTTGTCAAAATATTCCGGTTGAGTTGTTCGCAAACTTAGAGATGTTATTATATAGAATGAGAGGAGGAACAAAAAGTGTTTTTAACTCCTTTAATAGTTAAAGCATTGCAATACATATAGGAAAAGTCAGTAAGAAGTGTATGTGGCCTAAGAATATTTTACAAAATTTCAAATCAGTTTGGATATCAGTGATTTTTAAGGAGGTGCTGCTCGCAAAATTTAACAACTTATTATGTGGAAGGTGTTTAAACTATTCTATACCATCATAAAATTTACGCGAATAATTTTATATGCTTAAGCCCATAGCAATGGCAAAAGATAGTATTGCCGAAAAGGAATTATTAATAGAGAAAGCAATATAAAAACCCATTATCTTATCAAGTTTGTCTCCTTGAAGAAATCCATTTCCGTCGACTATGCGGTTAAATTCGCCGAAAAGATGAGATACGGGTCGGATATTGATAAAAACCTGCTTGCCTCCGCATCTTTAAAGATACGTTTCCCTTCGCGTGAATTGAAAAAGGGCTCCATGACTATTAGGCAAAGCGAGTAGATAACTGGATAACATTTTTAAGCGTCACTTAACCACATTCATCCTAGATCCTTACAAATCACTCAAAATGTTAATTTGATTAGAATCGCGCTCGAGATAAAATTTGCAGTTAAACGACGAGAGAAGTAAAAAAATTAAATCCCTTCTAGATTCGCTCAAAATGCTAAGATGAACACGTTTCATCTTTTTTCGAACTAAGCTTTAAAAAATAAAACAAATATATTAGAGGAGATAACTGTACTTATATAACAAACCGTTCGACGCTTAGAGAAGTACGAAAGACGACCGAAAGATATCGTTTCATCATTAGAAACCCTGAAAAGACATTAAACGATTTTACTGGAGAGCAGCGCAAAGAATGTCACGAGAATAAGAGAGAGAAAGAGGGAGAGGAAAGGATAAGAGATAGAGGGTGCGTGCGTGTGAATGTGAACGCGAAAGAGATAGAGAGGGGGGGGGGGAGCGTGTGCGCCAGATAGAGAGATGATTAATATAACCTTTTTCACGGGCTAAGAGAGCGAACGTTTTGCAGGAATAATGGACTGGACTTGGATATAATGCAATCGTGTGGCCTATGTCACTTCATCGTCAGATAACTTTGGTCCTACATCCCCTGGTCTCATCTTCGGGAGCGAACCCTTTACTTCCCGGGGCAAGGTTATCCGATATTGATCCCTGAGACGCTCTCCCAAGAGAGAGAGAGAGAGAGAAAGAGAGAGGAGAGGGAAGGAAAGGAGGAGGAGAAGGTTGAGTAGGAGAGTGAGAGGTGAAGGGAGGGAGGGCCCAATGCGAATCTCTCTCCCTCTCACTTTCTCCATATCTCGCTCTCCACAAGAGAGAATGATGGGATAGAACGGAAGAACTAAAAACAGGTAGAAAGGAAAGGCGAAAAGGGAGTGATTGATGAGCGATAGGATACAAAAGGAGAATAAGAGATGAAGAGGGCACAGATAAGAAATGAAAAGGGACCCAAAAGATGAATAGAAAGCAAAAATATCAGGGCGGAAAAAATATGCTAACACGAAAAATAGAACAAGGAGAAGAAAGGGAGGGAGGAGGGGACCCAAGAAAATAGATAAAAGTATGATAAGAAAGACTGAGGAATCAGAAAATAGGAAAGGCTGTGGCGGAATGGGCTAAAGAGAGAAAGAAGATGGAATAACAAAGAAAAGATACCCGAACAAAAACAGGGTTTTGAGACGGGAAAAAATGACGACACAAAGGGAAAAGTGGAATTGGAAACGGAAAGATTCACGTGAATTAAGGAATGAAAGAGAGAAAAGAGATGGACGAAAAGTAGGCAAGAGAGCTCTTACAGAGGAGGAAAAGTGAAAGGAGGAGAATTGAGTTGTGAAGAAGAGAAAGGAATAGATATCATCTGGAGAGGTAGATAGAGAGAGAGGAATGAAGTGGAGGTAAAAAGGAAAGAGAAGTCGAGGAGATTGAGGGATTGGATGGGATTTGGGAGTGGAAAAGAGCGATAGGAGGCAAAGGACGGGGAAGCAGAAGATTGAGTAAGAGGTGGAGATGAGGTTAGCGAGAGATTTCCACAAAGAAGAAGGGATGAAGAAAGAAATGCTGAATGAAAAGACAACATATAGGTATATATATATATACCTATATGTTATCTTTTTATGTATGTGTATATATGGACATATACATACATACATACTAAATGAAAACGAAATACGAAAAATAATTTCAGTGAGGAAAAGATAAAATCCAGTATACGCTTACTGTCCAACTACATAGTCAGTGGCGGATATAAGCTGGAAAGATGAGGTAAACAGAGTCCTTCTTCGGTGACAGATATACCAAGTGACACAGTGCGTGACCCTCCGGTTTGAAAGTTTACGTCTTTATGGGTAAATACTTTTTAAGATACAAACAAAGGGCTTTTCGGCTGCGTCTTCCGAAGAATGCAAACCCTTGATGAGTCCCGTAGTTAATCGCCGCCCGGCTAAATTTCGTCCCACCACCCCCACCTCCTCCACATTCTCATTACTCGTAGTATAGGTATGCGCGAAATTTAAAGAATAAAATATATTTAAAAATGAGATGGAAAGAACGAGGTTAGGCTATAAGAAAGCGACAGGGGAAGAGAACAAAACACTAGGAATAGGCGGGAAAGAGAGATAGAGGTGGAAGAGAGAGAGAGATATATAGAAGCGTGAGCTGGAAAGAAATGCGACGGTTGGCTGGGATAGGAAAGAGTAAGAGGAAAAATTAGGGTGCGAGGTGGGAATAGAAGGCGTCAGAAAGGGAGAAACGGCAAAGGTTCTGGGTGGAGGAGGTGAAGTGGGAAGATGTCAAAGGGGAAAGAAAGAAAGAGAGCCTTACTGCCAGATAAACACTCAAGACGAAAAGGGGTTCGGAAAGAGAAAGGTACCGCTCTAATATACTGGAGAGTAAGAAGACTGGGGAGGGAAAAAATAAGGCTGAAACAGCAAAGTGCGCGAAAGAGGAGCGATAGATTGTGAGAGAAATAGAGAGAGTAGGAATTACCGAGATAGAGATGAAAGTGTGTGTGTGTGTGAAAGAGAGAGAGAGAAGGACTCGATTAGAGGTAAGCTGTCATAAAGTTGACGTTGAGGTGCGAGAGAGAGAGAGAGAGGGAGGGAGAGAGAAAGGGATAGAGAGCAAGGGTGAGAGAGCGAGAGGAGCAGAAAGGACAAACAAGATAAGAAAAGGGAAAGATTACGGGAGATTAAGACAAAAGAAAGGACGAGGGAGAGAGAGAGGAGGGCAAAAAGAAAGAGAAGAATAACGAGAGTCGAGATAATAATTACGGCGCGAATAAACGGAACAGGTGTTAAAAAGGGTACAAAAAAGGGAGCGGGGTGAGGCGACTTAAAACAAGAGAAAAGCGAAATGAGTGGTAAAAAAGGGAAGAATCCCCCTTTAAAAAAAGAATCCTGTCCCGGAACGCGCCTTAGATATTTATCGCGATACATAAATCAACCCAGGTTTTAAAAAGGGTGGCGGAGCGAACCACCAAACCGCCATTTTGACGAAGGTCGCGATCTCGCAGAACGAAAAACGGAATTAATCGTAAAAAAAATCATTAAACGCTTCCGAATTCGGAATGTTTTCATGAAGTTGGATCGGATGACCTTAAGAATCGAGGATATCCGATAGATATCCTATATTGGAACAACCGTGAGGGAGAGAGAAAGGTAGAGAGGGAAAGAAATGACAGCATATATATATATATATACATATATATATATATATATATATATTAAAAGGAGACGTCTAAAAGACATGGATTGACGACATCCCATTGAGGAAAGGGACACGAAATGAGACTTTTTAAATCTCGAATGTTTTATTTTTTCCATGCGGAAATCTCGGTGGAAAAAAGACATCAAAGTTGAGAAAATCGAGATAGGAAAGAGAAGAGAAAGAGCCGAAATGGAGGAACGTAGAGGAGCTCGGACCGGGCCGTTTGGTGGAAGACCGATTGAAACGAGGGAGCGAATTGACGCGCTCCGGCCAGCTTTAGCACCAACCTAATCATTTACAAGTGCAGTGAGAATGAGTTGCGGCTAAAAGGGAATTCCTAACAGCGCGAACGTTAATTTACCCGTCGGAATTGGAATCCAAGCACTCGACTGCCAAGTGTTTTACTCACTCGGGGCTTTTCCGAGAGGCGAGTCAGGCCGGTTAGAGAAGGATAGAGGGGAATAGAGATAGAGAAATGGAAATAGAGGTAAAGAGATGCAGAGATAGATACTAGGATTGAAAGAGAGAGAAAAGAGTTAGTTGCGCCAGGACGCGAAAGAAAAAAGCAAGCGACGACCGATTAAGCCAACGGAAATTCGAGAATGAATTACATTCGAACCTTATGGGGCGAAGATAAGTGAATCGATTAACATAGAAGTTGGAGCTTCGCGACAAGAAATAAAAGCACAGGAATGCTAAACGAAATAAAATACCTCCTTCGAATAATGAATACAAAATTCCAGTTGCATACGCTCGAATCGTGGATACGTGACCGGATCCATCTGAGCTCGTGCCTCGAATTAAATATAATGCGGGTAAATCTTACTAAGATCAGCGAAGGGAAAATTACATCCAAGGTCAGAAAGTTTACAGTTGAAACCCCGCAAATAGGTTTACTCCACCGTTACGTATGTTAAGGGTTCATATATTCATATATTTAAACATATTGAATTTAAATATTTATTTTAACACAAAATCCTCATATACCGTATCAGTCTCGGGCTATCGTCCGAAAATAAAACAATCGGAAATCGATGGCCTCATATCGTTACGCAGACTAGGAAAATGCGTTCATAACTTCTATAGAATGAATTTCAGAGAAACGAAAATGTGATATAAGAGTTCTAAAGTCACAAGTTCTGGTAAATGTATGATAATGCAGATAAGGAAAATTTTTCGAACGACAGAAAATTCGAGCAATAAGGAAGTAAGAGCGTACCCAAAGCGTCCCGAGATAAGAGGCCCCGTAGTTTTTATAATGAAAAATAAAATGAACTACAAGCTAACGCAATGAATTTTGCTAAGAGAAACGATTGTAAACAGTTACATGCATAACAATACTAAACTCCGAAAGTTAAACTTTATACCCTTCTGTAAATCAAGAGAGACAGATTTACCTTAGAAAAATCTGATATATATATATATATATATATATATATATATATATATATATTTATATATATATACATATACATATATACATACTATTAGTGAGTACACACGGTGGCCATGCTTTAGTTCGCAAACGTCAACCTGCGAGTCTATTATATTTTTCATGCCATTCGCTCGCGCACACAAACATAGCGACACTCGCTTCGTTCGAGGCAAAGATGCGGATATCTGCGAGGAAAAAAATATCACGGAGGACAGATTTAATGAAGCGTACAAGTCTGCCTCGTTTATTGTCGGAGTAATGACGGGAGGGATGAAAGGGAAGAGGGGAGTGGGGGAGACTGTTTGAGGAAGGAGGAGACAAAAGGAGGCAGAGGAAGGGGAGGGGGGGATGGAAGGTTTGGAGGATTCACTCCGGCGAAAACCGAATGATTAAAAAAAAAAAATTTAAAAGGGTTCAAGTACGCCGCAAAGGTAAAGTTATGATTACATTCTCGATCGCAAGTTCAATGCGGAGGAAATGGTTTAGAAAATAGGAAAACTTTTTTCAAGGCACGCGAGCTCCGCGAAAAACGTCCGGATAACTCGATCCCGAGCCTGAATTATGTTTGCGCCGAAAGCGGCGCGAGATGGCGACTTTTGTTAAAGGGCGATTTAAAAACATAAAGGACGCGGAAATATTTTGGATTGAATCGTCCGCCGGTATCTATGGGAGGAAATGGTGGAACAAACGACTTTAATTCTTTTAAATATCGATCGATCGAGACGGGCTTCGAGCTGAATGAGAGCTTCTCTTTAAAAATAAAAGTGACGAAATCCTCCGCCATCTGAAACAAAACGACGAGTTTTGGGGGAATTGAACTCCTATTGACTGTTTGGCAAATTAAAGAGATAGATGTGAAAAAAGTGAACTACGTGATTCCTATTTTCTCTGAGAAATTATGAGACGTTCGGGTCTCGTGATTCAAATCATTTATAGGTATCCGCCCATCTTGGAAATATTCCGCGTGGATGAATGGCAAATAGAAATATAAGCTTTCCCAAAAAAGCCTCCATTTTAGCGCGAAACCTATTAATAGTCGAGCGAATGAATGCCAAATTGACTGACAAAAGCGTCTAAAAATAGAAAATAAAAAATGATAGATGTATATCTTAGCGTCTAAACATTGAAAAACAAAAAATGATAGATGTATATCTTTATTTTGGGCGAGGTTGAGGGGTGCAAGTCCCTCTTACACCTTAACCCAATTGTCATAGAATAGAACATGATACATAGTAATAAAATAATAATAAAATTACGAACAAGAGGAAAAGAACGTAAAATTATGGAAAAGAAGACGTAAAATAAATGACAACGATATGTACAATGACAATCAACTTACTTATTTGATTATAGTGCGGTAGATGTAATAAAAAGAAGGATATTCAGTTTATTTTTGTGGGCAAACCAATTATGACAATATAGCTTTACTTTGGTGAATACCCACATGCGAGAAAACACAAGAAGGGGGTATGAAAAACTCGCGAAATCTACTTTAGATTAGCAAAAAATACACTATACCCATTACCTAAACCACAACATAAAAATGCATGTTAGACAATACTATAAGAAAAAAAATAAAAGGAAAAACTACACGAGGAACGAGATCGATTAGAAATTTTATTCTCTCGTACGTCAACGGTTACATCAATGCATTTACACACAAAGTTGTATGATATATATATATATATATATATATATATATATATATATATATATGTTAAATAACAATTAATTCTAGATACCATCCCCTAGTTCCTGTTGAACTCGTATCTTTATTCACTACAGAATCATCGAGCTCGTCTCATGGTTGTAAATAAATTCCAGAATAAACACTTGAGTACCAAAAGTTGAAAAATGAAATTTTTAGAATCATGTTTTCTGTAACCTTGTTAAGGCTATTGATGACACTTAAAGCAAGTTTTAAAAATTTCAATTTTCGATACGTACGCGCTAATGCTGGAATTCGTGTATTTATGTAAAACTTCTCACATTTTAAATATTTCAATGATTCCGAAAAATATATCCCGGACATAATCAATTATGCTTAGCACGGCCGAGTTTATAACTTAGCGCCGCTTTCGGCTACCTAACCTACAGGAATCGCAAATACTTCAGCGGGCCTCCTAAGGAAGTAACAATCTTCGGCGGGCCGTATTGGGATTTCCGACGGAATTTAACTAGAGATTTTGAGGCATATATTAAGTAAAAATCAAATTTATATCAGTGGCACCCAAACTAGGGCTCACGAAACACATCCGACCCGCCATGAATTTTTCAGTTTAAAGGACACAATATGGCGTAAATGAAAATTGAAAATATTAAAAGCAATATGTATCGTCTGTTCCACGTAATTTCCATAATAGATCAATGAATTTAAAACAAATGCCGTTATATTGACCCTAGCTTAACCTTAAAACTCAACTGTATTTTTGACGGCGGCCCGTGATGAGTTTGAAAGTGGGCAATGTGGCCCTCGAGACGAAAAGTTGGGCTTAACCGGTCTAAATCATTATTTTAGCGCCGTCGTTTCAAAATTTAAAAGATTTTGATACCACAATTTTAACTAACAAATACGAATTTTCGAGTCAAATTTTAAGGATTTCTTTTTTAACACAGCTCAGCGGATCATATATAACGCTCTCGGGAGCCACATGCGGATCGCAAGCCGTAGGTTGCCGTTCCCCGATCTAGCAAAAGCTATGACAATCGCACTGCAGAAATATACCAAGCCTTTTGCGACATGTTAGCCAGCAACCAATTCCCGGAATATTTTTTAAAAAGTAAAATATATAACACAATCATAAAACAATTCATAACGTAAAGCGAAGTACGTACGCCGTTAAAGAGTCGACCAATCGATTTCTCTTCGGTATCGACCCTAAAAAACCGTATCGACCTTCTCTCGCAGGCTTTCCAGACGTCAGCGACGAGCGGCATGCGAATATATTCCCGTCCGATGGGGCCATCGAGGATTAAAATATGAAATATCCCAACCACTCCCCTCCATATCTCACATGGTCCGAAAGAGATGCGACCCTGGGAGGCTTCCAGACACATTCACACAATCCACACACACACACGCACACGAACGCACGTGCACACACACACACACACCACAGTCCGATGTACAATTATTTCAAGCTGTTTTTATCCAGTCGTTCCGATATTCCTTCCCTACGGCCACGACACGGGCCCAAGGTATAAAATAAACTCGGCGTATGGAGAGGGAAGGAGAGAAAGGGACAGGGTGTAAAGGGGGGCGTGTGGATACAAGGGGTGTAGGGGGAAAAGAAGGGGAGTGTTTATTTTTTGGGAACGAGGGAAGACTCGAAAGAGACAAAAGGAAGAGTGGGGAGAGAGAGGGAACGAGCGAAAGGGTGGTGGGAGGAGAGCGGGGGGAGGGGATAAGGGAAGTGAAATAAACGAGGAGGCCATGAGCGTATATACCGTGGGATTCCATTTATAGAGAGAGAGCGGTATGGAAGAGAAACGAACGAGAAGGAAAGAGGCGGTAGAGAAAAGGGATGGGAGCGAAACGAATCCGCCCTTTCATAGAGCGACATCTGCCGAAAAAAATAATGCGAATGAGCGACGCCTTTCAATTTTTCGCAGATTATTTATCTCTCTTTATACTTTTCTTTTTCATATATATATATATATATATATATATATATATATATATATATATATGAGTGCTCGCTCATTCGACGTGCGCTCACCAATAATTATCCGACAGGCCGCTATGGTGAGGGACGGATGAATAAGATCCGCCCCCCTCGTGCCGCTAATGGCGATAGCGTGCTCCAGGTGGGCGATTAACTTCCGCGCACACACACCCTCTCCCGCGAGCGGGTATATGCATCCCCGCGGACCGATGCGCTGCACTCCCTCCAAATTTTTTCATGCTAAAGGTAGGGGATGCTTTAATTGGCTGATGGAACCCTCCCACCCTCCCTCCAGCCCGCCCAAGCGCGAGGACTGCCCGAGTTCATCGGGTTAATAAGCGAATAAGTACAAAAATAAATATACATGCTGCGAACCCATACACAAAAAATGTAGGTGTGTGCGTGTGTGTCCGTATTTCGTTTCGATTCTGGATCGGTTTTTCATTTATTTATTCATTCTTTATTGGGTGTGCGCGCGTGCGACGCTTAGATTTTCACATTTACGTGTGTATGTACGGTCGCGTTTTTTTCCCTGCAGAGGTGGACGCAATAGTTGGTTATTAGGTCGCGTTTAATTGGATGACTCGCGCTGACCGCGGCGTCGTGTCTTGACGGGAGGTTCGATAAAAAAATAACGACTTTTTAAACCATCCGAAGCGATAGCGGCTACTGCCCGGAAGAATATCGATTTGCCTAATACATACATTTATATATATATATATATATATATATATATATATATATATATATATTCGCTGAACGAAATTAATTGGGTATCTCTGGCAGCACAGTCAATTTGACCTTTTTTCATTAATCGGCTAGGATTCCGAGGGAAAAAATATATATGTACGTAAGCGAACGCCCAATTTCCTACACATACAAATTAATTTTCAAGCGATTAATTCTATTTTCTTTATTTGTTGTCGTCGAGCGTTCGATCAAGCTTTTTTGACGCGAACGCGATAAGATTACCGGTTTCCGACAGCCACGGGTCCGTTTTTAATTAAAAATTCGAATTCGCTTCATGATTTAAGATTCAGAGAAATTGAATATTAGTTGAACAAATTATTAAGCTTCTTCCTCAATATACCAATTTGGTGGAAAAATAACCATTACTTTTTAGAACTTCGCTTTCAAAGAAACGTTTGCGCTCAAAATGAAGGTATATCACTTTGTATAAATTCCATTAAATGAAATAACTAAACCATCAACCAACTCGGAGAGTAAATTTAACGGCCGGGTAGCAATTTTTTTTTAATTGATCACTAGGTTATATAATATTATTTCGTTTATTTGAAAAGTAACGTCTTTTAACAGAATCCCATAGTTAAATGATTGGGGGGTAATTCCGAGCTTTACGGCGAAAGCTCTTCTCCCTTTCAAGAGTCAAAATCTTTCCGGTAGTTCTGAGGACATGGAAATAATAGGCAAACGCATTTCAGAATGGCAGTCTACACAACTTAAATACATAATAACTTTTCGTGACTGAAAGCGACGAGCGGCTGGGCCACAATATTCACGGGCGGCGGTTTGCATTTCTTTTTCAATGATCAAAATGGCAGACCTTAGCTTATTCTGGGACACCATTGGCCATTCATCTTACACCCCCTTGCCCAGAGAATACCTCGTAGAGCCTTTTGTGTACTTAAGTCTTTGACTCACACATATACTTAATAGTCCAGTGGATTTAAGTCGGCAGGATACGGTGGCCGCTCAGGGCTACTCGTAAATTGGACAATATTCCAGACCAAGAATTCTCGAGTTTCCTGGGGCATAACGAGAGGGCTCATTGTCTTACATTAAGACTCTGTATGTTCATAAACGGAGACTGGTATTTCGAACGGCGTCTACGTTTTCACTGATTAATACAGACCCGCTAAACTGATTAAATTAATACTTTAAGTTAGACATATTTAATATACGGAAATTTTCAGTAATGTTTTCAAAATTCTTTACTCGGGCGTTTAAGCCCTGGGAGGTTGTAATTACGTTATTCTTTTCTTTACACTCAGGACCTGTCAGTGTAACAGGTAAAGGTTTTCATGATTGCATACAATGAAGAATACAAAATATTTCCGATTAAATAGGGTGAGAATGAATATATACGTTAATAGACAACATATATTTGTACATACATAAGTAAAATTCAATGTACGCAGAAAGCAGTTAAATCTGTGCATAATATAGACTGAGTAATGGAAATAAATCAGTAACTGTCTCAACAAATCTCAACCAATTTTAACAGCACTGATTAGACAGCAGAGACGTTTTTGCTTCATTTGATAAAAACGAAAACTAATATGAAGAATTTTTACAATTCGATGAAAATTGAAGGGTTATTAGATTTTATTTTTCATTTTTATCTTTAACTGATTAATTAACTTCTCCTTATGTCTGGAAATTAATGTTTGCGACATTGTTAAATTAATATTATTTACGATCGAAAGGGTAAAATAATTCTCATTAGAAAGGCATAGCAGATGTAAGTTTATATTATAGAGTGAATCATTACTGAAAGTAAAATATACACTATTCCGATAGCATCTTTCAATTACTAACGTACGACGCCTTTCATTCCTAGCCTTCACTCTTGACGAGCGATTAAACTGGTCACTAAAGAACGCATTTCATATTTTTCAAGTGTTACTTTTGTACCGAATAAGGATGTAAAGCAAAGAATTTTACTTAAAATTTTATTTTCCTGAAAGATATCTGCAATAACAGATTCATTAGTTGGATGCATTGCGTTAAATTAATACTTATTATATCCGGCTTGGTTTAATATTAGTATTCATTAAAATAGAAAAGTTCGGAATAAATTTGAGAATTTTCACTGAGAAAAATAATATTTTTTAATTTTTATAAAAGAAACATAGAGAAATGTATATGCCTTAATGTCGATCGTTTGACAAATTTAAGCTTCAAAAATTACATTAATGACGAAATATTTAGGATGGCGTTAAAACTGTGCGATCCTTATATCGATATCTTACAATAATATTTTAGGCTACTTACTAGAGAGATACGTTTAATGTTACTTGGATATTTTAAAAGGATTTAATACGAAAAGACGCACGAGACTTGGGATTTTTTCTGCGCATGCATAAAATATTTGACTTTTTTATTCTCAGATATTTGTCCGTGATAATATGCTGTTAGAGATGCCCCTCACGGTCTGCCTTTCTCAAATATTTGCACTTCGTGACGGGGTTACCTTACGATTGTTTATTTCAACCTTCTCAACGTACCTGCGGAAGGGGATATCTTGGATTGCTTATACTTTACGGATTCCCATAAAAAATCTACGAATTTTTAAGACGCGAGAGTAAATCTCATCGCTCGTAACTCCGTGAAATGTCATCGCGAGTATTACACCGAGGGTTTGACACACTGCGGACGTTAATCAAAACCAAACAACAAGCGGCCTTTTGTCGCAGTTACCGCCACTACCCACGCAAAACGTCTCACAATCTACCTCCCTCCATCCTTCCCTAGACAACCTTATTTTGGGTTCATCTCTTTTTAAAATAGCTCGTCGCCCTACTCCACAATGCCTCTCAGCTCTCATCCATCCTCCCCCTCACCACCATCCTTCTCACCTCATCTCCTCCTCTTCCACCCTTCCTCTCTCTCTCTCTCGCCATCCCTTATACCAACCCACGGCACGTAATCTCTCCCTTCCTCCACTCCCATTCTTCCCTCTTCCTCTCACTCGCTAACCCCTTTGTTTCCATTGTTGGCAACCCCTTCTCCCTCTCATACCTTCTCTCCTTTCTCTCACTTTCTATCGTCACGCACCTACCTATCCTCCTCCTACTCCTCCTCATCTCTCTATCCCCAAAACCCCACTCTCCACGCAACAATATCCATCTTCCGCCGAGTCCTTCCACGATCATTTGCTGAGTCTTTCAGCAAACGTGGAGCAAGCGAAAGAGAGAGAGTCCCATTATTGTATACAAACCTCTCCTTCATGTACCGTCCCTCTTCCCACTCCCTCACTCTCCAACCTTACTCCAACTATTCCCCCCTCCCTTACTCCTCCCATCTCCCCCGCACCTAAACGGGTGTGAACACTCCCTCTCCCTACCTCCCCCTCTCTCTCTCTCACTGTAAAGTGTATTTGTGCGGAATGTGTGCTTCACAGGTTGAACAACCTTCGGGGAGCGTAGGGGTAAGCAGAAGGAGTCATGTTCCCTTTCTTTTCTCTCCCCGTAGAGATGAGTACGGGAAGGAGGAGAAAGCGAGGGAGGGGCGGGTTCGGAGGTTGGAAGAAGTGGGAGGGTGAGAGGGAAAGAGGGAGGGCGCCGGTAGACTTGGAGCCAAGCGGTGTCGCGAGAGGAGCTTTTGAATAAACGACTCTCGGTTGACTTACTCCCGTGGGAGATGCGTCAGTGTTTAAGTATTCAACCGTTCTGGGATCTCCAGGAGTAAAAAAATCCCTCCTCTCCTTACCCTCCCCCCTTTTCCCTTCTATCCTCTTGATATCAGCTGCACTCGTAGTTAGAGAAGAAAGGAGAGAGAGGCGCCTTATTAGCCTTCGGGCAACACATTTGGCACGGAGTTCCTCCTCTTTCTATCTCGCGTAACACTAACCCCTCCCTCATCTCTCCCCCTCACACTCATTTCTCAAAATCTCATCTTGTCTTATTCCACTTTAAAAGATAAAAAAAGAAACATTCGGATGTGAAGAAGTTGTAAAAAAAGAAATATGCCATGGCCTATATCCTACATGCTAACATTTGGAGCACTGCGTCTTTGAAAAGGGTAAAGAGAAGGGTGTGTGTGTGTGTGTGTGCGCGCGCGCGCGGGAAGCATTGCAATATGGGTACGATAAGACACCTGCCCTTTTCCAAATTATCTTTCCCTCTCCCACTGTGCACACATATGCGTATTTGTGTGCGCGCGTGCGTATATGGAAGGTGAGTCAATAGGTAATCTAAATATAGATTATTAAGGATGTTTTTATTAACAATATAGATTCACAAACACATAGTATAATTACTGTATGTCTGGATATTCAGTACTCGTGGTTTCCGAAATATAAAGTTGGTAGTATCTTTGCCAATTTTTATAATATCCCCTCTTGCAGACGGCACCGTAGCTGAACAGCAAATTTCCGCCCAATTTTTAATGTCACAACGAATTAAATCATGTATAATTTACTATGAAATGTCCATCACATGGAAAACTTTTTTATCATAAAAAAGTCGTACAAATCTTAAGAATATTTCAGAAAAGGATAATGAACAACAGACTCATGTACCGGTATAATGTGTACGATAACTTTTTAATCTATCTCATGGAATCAGAAAGCTTGTCAGCTACAGGAACAAAGCCCTCGAAATAATAACATTGGCAAACAGAGCATGTTCATGTTTTACGGATAAACTTATTCTGAACCTTTTTTTAAGTACAACACATTTATCGACATTCCACCTCCCCCACACACAAAAACATAGGGTATGCACCTCTATCCTAACAATCTCCTTTCATCTCCATCTCCGTCAGGGAACGGTTTAACCGCGGTTCGAATGCAGAGTCGGCTTTCTTGGCATATGAGAGACTCTTTGTTTGTCTGATGTAATTTCTCGAGTATATTTACCTGCCATTCCCTTGTCATCTTTGACCTTTATCAACTTTCTGCCTTGCCTCTTTTGTCTTATGGACCTATGCAAACCAAAATACAATGCCTTTCATGCTTAAGCCTGCGCTTTTGTGCATATTCACCCCCCTCCATTCTTCGTGAATACTCTTAAGCAGTTACTGTTGACCTACTTCAAGATTTTAAGATTTATATATTTATCGAATAAAAATATGACGTGTATAAGTTGTTAGAGAAATAAATAAATCTCGCATTTCTTTCTTACTTTTATAGCATGAAGTAATAATCCACAATTTCGAATTCAAGGCAAAGGCTTTAATACTTGCTGAAAAAATATAATACTACGTACTCACTTTTTCCTGAGTTCTAGAGGATATTTTATGCTACATATTAAAAGTTTACAAATGCTACATGTAAGGAATATTTATGGTTAGGTTAGGGACTTTGTCTTTAAGCGTCCTTAAATATCAGTGCTCATGAAATGAGAACGACGATTGATCATTTCTTTTGTTGTTCGCAATTGAGCTACCAAAAGCTTTACACGGTTTTGAGCAAATCTGCAAATTTGAATAAATATAGTTTTAAACATCACAAAGCTTAGATCAAACTGACAAAAATCTGGGCGAATACTTCAAAACGAGTATGTAACATGGTAAATATTAGTTATTTTTTCATAAAATAAAACACACCTTCCAAAAATTATCTTGGTGGTTTTCTAGAGGTATCGTTATAAACTGATGTTACTACTTCGATTTCAATCACCAAATAGAGCGAATTGGTTGGTTATAATAGATCAAAGTTTTCTATAGCAATCACTGAAAGGATATTTCTTGCAGTGATGCAAGTATAGGACCTAAAAATAATTCATATTTATGATGCCACACATTTACGTATTAAATTCAGATAGTATTAATGCTGTACTTCGATTAAAATTAAAGTTGAGTCATATCAAAGAATTGACACAACAGAATGTAAGAGATTTTACGTTTACTTAAAAAATATCAGTTTATTTTATCATTGTACCAATGTAAACACTTGGGAAAATACTTGGTGTTAGAAAACACGACCTATGTTTGAACATAAAAGATAGCTCTTAACTACGAAATTTGAGGTTTATGTGCCACTAATGTATCATCACGTAATCACTTCCATCTCAACCTTAACTTCTGGCGTGTTAAAGAGTGTAAATCCGTATTTCAGGTTCCGGTCGCGGCAATTCATCTTCCAAAAACTGGATTTCAAAACTCCATTAGCACCAGAAAAACTTGCCCAACCTACTTTTCAACGTTCCAAATAATATAAACGGTGTGAGAAACAAAAATTCTATCAGCTAAAGTTTCATAATTCCTTCTACAAAGCGCATTTCCTACTTTTCCGCAGGCATTACCTCGTAATTCAAAGTTTTACGAAACTTAACGTTCGTATAAAGTAAAACTTTGTGGAAGTTAGTCGAATAAAGGGCTTATTTCCTTTCCTTTAGCCTATATATTGGTGCATGGCTATATATAACTCCATTAAAACCAAAATTAATAAAAGTTATTCGGAAAGAGGAAATTTTCACTACTGTCAGCAATATTATATCAATATTAAAAGGAATAGTAATGAATAAAAACGTATAAAAGAGATGATAAAATTAAACAAGTAAGTAATCAGTTGCTGAAGAAAACAACAACTGGCGGTTTAAAGTAATTGTTAATAAAGAATGTAAATTTTATGTATACTAGTATGATCAATAAAAATGGAGAAATCCTTATAACCATAAAATTATAATTAAACAAGTAGTTCGGGAAAGAACTAATCCGCCTACTTTCTTTTAAATACAATTTTAATATATAACAATTAGGGGTGTACACAGGTTTTCCGTGGTAAAGAAGTGTTTTTCGTCAAATTCGCCGTAGTATAATCGAATACTAATGTTTTTGCTTTGAAATCAGAAAATTATTTTTCCTCATATTGTGGTAGCCCTGCTTCTTTGATCCGTTCTAAACATATCCATCTCGTTTTGCCATTCTATACTCGCCCTACAAACGAAATTTCTTTAAAATCCGTTCAGTCAATACCTTCCAATTTCATTGTTACAGAAAAATTCTAACCTTGATATTATGGAAGCCCTGTTTTGGCGACCCGGTTGAAATATGACATTTTGGTTAATTATTTAAATGAAGATTAAATGTACTATATTTGGTTAAAATCCATTGGGTCAGATCTCTAGAAATACGTGTAAAAACATTATTTAACTTTTTATTGTGGTAGTCCAGCTGTTTAGCTCCGCTTTATACGTCTTTATTTCATTATGGTATGTTGTACATATCTTATATACAAAATTTAATTGAAATCCGTTCAGCCAATTCCTTCCAAATCCTCAATTACTGAAAGAGTTAATTTGTAATTGTGGCCGCCCCCCTGTTTGGCTGATTCGGTTTACATATGCTAATATGGTTTTGTATATATGTGTGTGTTATAAGTATTAAATTTGGTTTAAATCGATGCGAACAGTTCAACACAAATACGTATAAAAGAATGTATTATTCCTCATGTTGTGGCAGCCCTGCTTTCTAGATCTATACTAAACATCTTGATTTTGTTATTTTATGTTGCATGCCTACTTCATACAAAATTTCGTTGAAATCGGTTTTTGCCAATTCCTTCCAAATTCATAATTACAGAAAAGTTTTACTTTGCAATTGTGGCACCCTTGCTTAGTCGATCCGGTCCAAATATGTCATTTTGGTCATTAATTTATGTGAAGATTCTATATACCAAATTTATTTGAAATCGGTTCATTCATGAAGAAGACACACACACACAAGGACACCGAGGCGATCTCATAAGACTACTTTCCATTTTTTGGAAAGTAGGCTAAAAGAAAGTACACAAATACGCACCGGTTTAGGGAAAATTACTCTACGCCAGGGACCGAAAAGACACAATCTTACACACTCCGGGTTTAGGGGAAACCACTCCAGGGACCCTTGTTCACATGCGCACGAATTACGCAAGCAATAAACCACACAAATGTGTGTTTAATAATGCCTAAATACCTACTTATTTCGGAATCAAAGATTCTATCCTCAGCAGGCCGATCGTAAAGACTGTAAAGTATGATTAGTTTGAAAAAATATTATAACGAGACAATATCGAATGTATTAGCGAAAAAGTATCTATCTGCTTTTGTTTAGGAGGAATTAGCGCGCAAAACAGTCGGACAAACCGAATGCATAGGCGGGTTCTGTGAAAAAACCGCTAATAAATGATAAACGAATAGTCAACACAATGCTAGATTACGAAAATAATTCATGGGTTATTCTGGTGTAATAACTTTAGCAAAATTCAGGGTGTTTCAAGTTTTGGATAGTTTCAGACGGAAGATCTAAAAAACGTAAAAACATTTAGTAGGAGATTAATTTTTTATAATTACGCAGAACATACGAAAATTATAAATTAATAATGACCCAAAATATAATAATTGATGCTTAACCATTATGAAGAAAAAAGAATGTAAATAAATTGTTCAGTAAAAAAATGAACCTTAAATTCCGTAAATCATTGTTTTACAATGGTTCGAAAAACATTCTCATACACAACATCTAAAAATATAATATATAATACAATGATACCTGTGTAATTGCCCGTCAATTGGTATGGATGACTTATATATTAACTTAAAATTAGCTTTACACGCGCAGAGTATCTGCGTGCTAGTACTTTATTTCTCAGTATCATAAATTTCTTTTTACACACAATTTTCGATTCTCTTGATCTGCTGATACAATAGTTAGAGAATCAGATGATCTCGCATCCCTCTCTCCGTCCCTTCCTCTCCCCCTCCCTCCCTTCCTCTCTCCCTCCCTTCCTCACTCCCTTCCTCACTCCCTTCCTCACTACCTTCCTCACTCCCTTCCTCACTCCCTTCCTCACTTCCTTCCTCACTCCCTACCTCACTCCCTCTCTCCCTCCCTCATTCCCTCTCTCCCTCCTCCTTGTGTCTCCCTCCCTCTCTCCATCTCTACCTCTGTCTACCTCCCTCTCTACCTCTGTCTCCCTCTCTCCACTTCTGTCTCCCTCCCTCTCTCTCCCTCTCTCTCCTTCCCTCCCCCCCTCTCTCTCCCGTCTCTCTATCCCCCCGTCTCCTCTCCCTCTCTTTATCCCTCTCTCTCTCTACCTCCCTCTCTCCTCCCTCTGTATCCCTTTCTCTCTACCTGTCTCCGTCCCTCTCTTCCTCTGTCTACCTCCCTCTCTCTCTCTCCCTCCCTCCTTCCCTTCCTGAAAAAACCATTCGCATTTCCAAACCTCGCGCGCCCTGGCTTAATGACGAAATTAAAAGAATGATGGCGCATCGCGATTCGGTTTTTCGTTTGCTCAAAAGAACTAAAAATGATAATATTTTCGACAAATATAAGCGCATTAGAAACAAAACGAAACAGCTAATCAGAAATGCAAAAATTATATTTATTTATTCAATAGATAGACCGAACGAATCACCTTCGATTATTTGTAAAAAACTTAGGTCGATTGGTATTGACAAACGAAATGGCTTTTAACTGCCTCCATACATATCATTAGACTCGTTAAATGCTTAATTCTCTACACCCCCGAATGCCATTAATGATAGAATAAAAAGGGAAGTTATTAATTCGACTACTGTCGCAGCCGAAAAATCAAACAAGGATTTTAACCCGTTCAGGTTCATCCCGGTCACTCAATTCCAAGTGCTTCCTGCATTTCGAAAAATTAAATCTAAAGCACAAGAGTCAGATAGCATTCCTACTATCTTCATCCAGAAATTGATACATATTATTCTACCAATAATAACTAATATATTTAACTGCTCCCTATCTCAAGAAAAATTTCCAGTGCAATGGAAACGCGCTTTCATAAGACCATTACCAAAGAAATCGAAATCGACTGAAATCAAAGATTTTTGCCCAATTAGCTTATTTCCTACCTTATCGAAAGCCTTAGAAAAATTAGCACATGAACAAATCACGCTCTTTCTTAACGAAAATCAATTG
This sequence comes from Tanypteryx hageni, assembly GCA_028673005.1. NCBI lineage: Eukaryota > Metazoa > Arthropoda > Insecta > Odonata > Petaluridae > Tanypteryx > Tanypteryx hageni. The sequence goes on from CM054116.1 coordinate 101,338,749, forward strand.
TTAGATCCCTTTCAATCTGGCTATCGTAAATCTCACAGCACCACCACTACTCTTGTAAAAGTAACCGATGACATTCGCCGCATAATGGACAAAAGGAAAGTTACAATCCTAGTACTACTGGATTTTAGTAAAGCTTTCGACTCGATAGACAAAGATTCTCTGCTGTCAAAACTGCTCGCAATGAATTTCTCGCCGTCAGACATAAATTGGATATCTTCTTATTTAAGCGATCGTTCACAACAAGTGATTTCCATTAATTCTTCCTCTCATTGGCTTATTAATGGGAGAGGCGTCCCACAGGGCTCAATTTTGGGTCCCCTGCTATTTTTTTCTACATAAATGACTGCTCCAAGTCCCTTAAATACTGCAATGACTTGCAAATATATTCAAGTTCTATCGCAAACGATCTCGCGAGAACCCTAAAGAATATCAATAAAGACTTAGAAATGCTAGAGAACTGGAGCAATAAAATATTTCGTAGTATCAATCCAGAAAATCACAGGCTATCTTAAGTGGTTACCCTAAGATATTAGCCGCTACTTCACTCATTATTCCGCATTTTGACTAAGCTGTTATAGCGTACAAAGATTTATCTCAAGAGTTGTCGTTAAAGATTCAGAGAACACACAGCGCGTGCATTAGATATATTTTTAATCTGAAGAAATCAGATCACATTTCTGATTCACTCTTGAAACTAAACTGGTTAAATTTGGAGTCCCGAAGACTTGCTTTCTTTACTATACTAAACAATCCACATTATCTTTCCACGGAATTCAGGAGTATAGACACTGTACATAACCGTAATACCAGAGGGAACCATAAACTCCTTATTCCTCATCACAGAACAGTATTTTTCAATAAGTCCTTCATTGTAACCGCTTGCAGACTATTAAACGAATTTCCCCAAACAATAAAAAATTTGCACTCGCTCTCATCATTCAAACGACACTGCTATCAATCTCTCTTATCTTTCAAAGGAACAGTTAAACACACTTAATGCTTCAATGTTTCTTAATCTTGATTTTGACAAAACAATACTTATTGGGCATGATTTATACTTTGTTATTTTATTTTATTCATTTATTTGTAATTTTATTTTATTCATTTGATTTTTTTTCTCCTCTATCTTGTTTAGTCATAACAATGTCAATATATATTCCTTTTGTCATTTTTATATGTTCATTCCATCAATGATCTGTTCGTATTGTGCCAAATCTTCCCTGATGTATAGCTTTATGCTGTTCATGTATTTATCTTTTGTTCTAAATTTCATTTATTGATGTCTTTAGGTAATCTAAGTAGGTTTCGCAGGTTTTTCACACCCCCTTATTGTGTGGGTGTTTTCCTGTAGTGGTTTTTTATATGGATTTCATTATTCAGCAGTCCTATTTTTTCCCACAAAATTATATCTTTTCTTTTCCGATGCTTGTATTACTTGTATTTACATAATTTTCTATGTATTATTGTATATGTTTCACGACGAGGGGTTAGATGGAAGATGGGACATCTTAATCTCAATCTTGCCCCAATCAATCCCTCCCTTCCTCCCTCCCTCTCTCTCCCTCTCTCTGCCTCTCTTTTCTCCCGCCTTCCACCTCTCTCATTCCCTTCTGTCACAATCCATTGCTCTCCCTCTCTTTCTCCATCTTCTTCATCTCTTTCCTCCCGTTCTTTTTTAATTCTTTATCTCAGATTTATTTTCAAATTTTACCATACAATACCAACATTATGATACAAACATCTTATGTGTTTCAATGTCAGCTTTATCAGCTGTGTTTAGCAATACAAAGTTCTTCTCATAGCTCGGCACCTCCAGCGTGCCATGCATTGCCGTAGCGTTATATATATCATCATCATAGGTAGTCTGTCCGTAGACAGGTCCGTGATTATTATATATATATAGATTAGTTAAACTTTTCGGTAATTAAGAATTTGGAAAGAATTGGCTAAACCGATTTCAACGAAATTTTGTAAGAAGTAGGCTTGCAACGTAAAATAACAAAATCGAGATATTTAGTATAGATATATCAAACCTAATATTGAATATCTGAAAATTTTGAATAATAGTGGAAGAAAATGTTGTCATTGTGTTGCGTGCCTAAAATATCCATATATTATAAGAGAAACGCTAAAAAAATCCAAGCATATCTGCTGTTCCATCATATGGAATCAAATGCAGGAATGAAACTGTCAAGCAGCATTGTAACACTCAGCATCACAAATTTTGCGTGAAAACTAAATATAAAGAATTTTGTGAAGAAAATGCCTTCATATCAGGAAGTTTGGCAAACATAGTAGAGCAACTCTCTACATCTACTAATAAATTATAAGATTTTAATTGTGTTGGCAAGAATATTAGATGCCACTCCTCATTCTGCAGATGTTGAAAGATGCACTAGCGCCAACAACTTGCTGAAAACATCATTAAGGTTCTCTATGAATTCGTACACCGAAACTAAATATTTATATATATATATATATATATATATATATATATATATATATATATATATATATATATATATATATTTCAATAGACCAAGTGTCATGGTTTGGGATCCAAAGAAAACTTTTATTGTGGATCAATAAGCAAAAATGAAAAGCTTCATGAAAATGTTTCAAACAGAAATAGTAGTGCTGAGAGTACTTCAAAATGATATTTACTGATTCAGGAACACCATAAAATGAAGATGATGTGCCACAGAAAAAATTAAAAAGTTTTGGTTGACTATTTTCACAAATATTATTAATATAATATTTCATCTTGTTTTTTATTACAACTAACTTGTTCTTTAGTATGATTTATTATGTGATGAATTAAATTTAAGATTGTTAATTTTGTAAGAGTATTCCTTTACTTACTTTTTGGAAATTTTAACAATAGGTTTAAGTTTTTTGTTAGACAGTGAATGCTGTGATTTTTAATATTATTTTCTTTGAATTCTGCATAAAATTACTGAGATTGAAAACACAGTTTTTCTTATATGTGTCGTCTTATCATATGGGCGCGCAGGCCCCGCACAAACAAGGGCACCACACATACAAGGCTCTTTTTGATATGACGTTTCGCCGTGACGGCATGACGTTTCTAATATCACAGTTTATCTGAGCTTTAATATGAAATGGATCCCTCCAATAGTACAATGAGCCCATAAAATTCATTTGTGCAGCTCTAAATTTCCCTCGAAATAGGCCCTGAGAAGATGTCATCAAACAGTGTCACAGTGCATCTGAGGAACTTCGTGGTAAAAAGACCGTCAAGAGAGCCATGGAGCGGTCATTGTCCAACGGCATGATATTGCGGCAAGATTCGGACATCAATCTCGACCAGTAAGATCAGTTGATCCAAAAACCTTCGAGCAAACTGCTGGTTTGGCTTGCAGATCGACGAATCTAGTGACGTGAGTTGTGGAGCATAGCCGTCAGCTTACGGTCGATGTTCTGAGAACTGCAAAGAAGATTACCTTTGCTGCTTGGACGTGGGAGTTTCAATTACAGGTGAAACTATTTTCGAGAAACTGGACGACTTTATGAATGATGACCACATTCCCCGAGAGAAATGCTCAGCGATTACCACAGTTGGTGCGGCAGCGATGACGCGGAAAGTTTCGAGAGTAATTGCCAGGATTAAAGCGCTTGCTCCTCACTGTATTTCGAAGCACTGCATTATTTATCGCGAGGCACTTGCTGCGGAAAGAATTTACTGGAGGAAATCAGCTAGCTATAAAAATAGCTGAGCTTGAGGTCGAGTTGGAAGATGTGATAAAAACATTGAATTGGATCAAAACTAGTGTAAAAGGGAAAAATGTTCGCGTGTTCCAGAACTGTGTGAAGAAATGGTTACAGAGTAGAAAACGCTCTGGCTTCATTCAGAGGTCGAAAGCAACCCAGCCATTAATTAATTAAATTTAATTACAATTTTGTAATTCTTGAATCATATTGTAATGTTTTCCTGTATGGTTTGTTTACGTTGTTAATATAATGTCTTTCTCAGATGCGTTTGTGCGATGAGAATTTTGGGTTACCGCTATGCGGTGTTCAGTTTATAAAGGTTTCCGTACCCCCAAAAAAGGTTGAGAAACTCGGAACTAGACGACAAAAGATTTTAACGAACAATAAGTCAAATTTTTGCGTGTAAACAAATTTGTGGGCCGATTTGATAAATATCCGAAAATCAACGGAAGGAAAATGAAATTCCGTTCTTTTAGCCGTACTTCGCTTTAAGTCCAAAATCCATACGATAATTCTAAGTAATTTCAAAATCCAAGTAATTAATACGCTGCACACGTATCCGCGTTAATGAAATGGGGAAAATAAACGTTTCATTGCTTTATATTATAGTTAGATAGATTAGATAGATAATCAGAGAACGAATATGCAAATCGGTTCATTCAGTCAAATGTGAATTTAAAAACTAATTTCAAAACAGCCCGAACAAATTGTAAAAGGAATTGAAAGGAATTTAAATCATTTCCATTTCATTTTTCACCAGCATGAATCTACGCATTTTTAAGCGTATCTGCATCAATCTTTTTTTTCGCGTCGCAATCACGCATTCCGAGAACGCGCGGATATTTCGTTATTTATGCGATCATTACTTAATTCTGCCACGGAATGGGGCACGATGCACCCGATTTTTTTAGGGCAACGACATTTGCAGAATATTAATCGTCCACAAAGGACGACGGGTCTCCCAATGGCTTTAAGGAAAATTTTCCGCGACGGAAATAACGCACGGCGGGGGAACGACCAAAAAATAAAAAGATTTTCTTCCGAATGATATCGTTTGAGTAATCGGGAAAGGCACTTCATAATCCCCCCCCCCTTTACCCTCCCTCGTAGCTGTAGATGCCCCCACCCCACCTTTTAGGGGCGTTGAGCGCATTCCGCATCCAACCCCTGCAAATCACTCTCTCATATAAGATTAAAAGCGGCCTCAAGTCTGCCCTCGCACACGACCATTGTTCCCGCGGGATGGAAACTCAAAACTTGCACACACACACACGCTCAAATGAGAACCTCCAGACTCTATCCATTACACTTAAACTTCGCCTCCGCCATTGCACATCTCGCCGTAACGAGGTGCTCCCCGGGAGGAAATAACTGCTCGCCGAGGAATATGGGGTCATCGCATTTGTCACCTTTTCCACTTGTTGTTAAACATGCATAAAACGAGATCGCTCCTCCAGAGGGCAAATTCGTTCTCTTCGGTCGCATTTCCTTTTGATATATATCCTTTCCTCCTATCTTGCCCCCTCCCCCACGCGGCACCCCCTCCAAACCGTTCTCCCATTTCGCTCCTTCACTACCTCTTCCCTTTCGCAATGATCGCCTCATAATTCCACAAATGCCGAGAATTTTAAGGTATCCGGTAAGATTTCATCAAGATCGACGATTTTATATGACCGGCACTCGAAACAGACGAGTTTTATATACCCAATCAAGCAGATATTCGAGAGCGCTCAATCGTTTGATTTCCTGAAGTCGTTGCTGGAAAATTATGCGGTATTACAGCTAGTGTTTTGATGTCCAACTTCCAAGAGGATGTGAACGATTAAAGCTTTTAAGCGCTCCAAAGTCAAAAAATATAAAATAGTTTTCCGTAACGGGGGGTAGTATAAAAATCAACCATTATCTAAGTAATAGTAACTGGCTTAGTATAACGCGTAGTGAGATATCACTCATTGACTTTATAGTTTTAGATAGCCTAACTTGAGCTCCGAAATAAAGCTGAGGAAGGAAGTAAAGTTTCCAAATCAGTGATGGACAGCGGTTGTGCATAATGTGGAAACGCTGATGTTCAGGGATAAACTGAAGCCGTTTTTTGATAGCTTCTCTCGCTAATTATTATTGGTTGTAAGAACTCAAAGTAGACTACTCCCACTGTGAGAATTTACCCATAGAATAAGTTTTAAAAACTTCGTCGCGTTTCTTAAAAGGGGGTTATTTTATCATTTACACTAGTACTAACCATAGATTTCTCATAATATTGCTACTTCTTACCACAACCAAAGAGTAACTACGGTGAATCATTATAAGTCTATTCCGTTTTTACGTCGGACAACATATTTTACAAAATAATCCTTACTGCAATGCATCGTACTTTATATTTATAAAAACAATAACCTAGCAGACTATTTTCCTATAAATGCGAAAAAAGACGAAATAAATCACAAAAATACCAAATTTGAAAAAGTTCAGAATATGTAATATATAAAGAAGAGCGTCTGTCCGTCTATCCTCGATGCATTCGGACACCGTGAGAGCCAGTACAACCAAATTTTGCATGGAAATCATTATCACCCAGAAGAATGTCGAAGCTATGTTTGAATTCGATTTCCCAAGTTCGATTCCAGATTTATCTTTATCCCATTAGAATAACATGAGAATAAGTACGGCATATTTTTCATTTGAACCTTAAAATGTTTTTTCATTATCGAAGAATCTCGAAATTCGAAAATAAACGCCTACAAAATGTTTTTATTTTGATATTGTCAAATTTTGAAGAGGCATCAAATCGATACGCAAATTTGTTTTCAACGCAAAAATTCGAAATGTTTTTCAGCTGAGATATATGGTGGTGGCCATCAAATAAGTCAGAATTTGGCACCGTTTTTAGTCTTTTCGAGCTGAATTCAACGAGCCATTCCTTTCTCTTGGAAGTACTAAGGTACGAATCTAGATGCATTTTTTCATTCGTTTACGAGATTTGGGTTTTAAATTCTCGAATGTTCACCTCCGAATAAATTTTTCATCGGTACCTCACGGATCATATAAGACCTAGAAAGAAGAAAATATAGTATTTTAATTGTTCTCAACAAAATAATCCTCGTGTCGATCGATGTTGACAAAATACGTAATTGCATGTTAGGTGCTTTCTAGAATTTCTGTTCCCGGATGTGTAAGTTGCAATTGTGCTCTCGCTGACTTTTTTGTGACAAATAATGCACTTAACACTGAATATATTGACTAATCGGTGCTTCGTATATCATAAAAGAGCTAGGGAGAGGAAAACATGGATTCATAATTGGTGTTCACGCAAATAATCTTCGTAGCAACCGATGTTAGCAATGTACGATCTTTCTCGCGGTATTCTAATGGATAAAATGAACGCTCTTGGATTGAACCCACGTACGTATGAGGGGAATTTACAAAATGAGAAAATTAAACGAAGAGAAACAGCACCCGCTGAGTAAACTAAGACGTCCTGAGATGTGCGCAGGGCAATTGAGACGATGACGAAAATTCTAAGAGAAAAGTACTTGACGGCTTATCGAGAGCAACATTACGGTTCCTTGGCATCGCTCGAGTTTCACTTGCAAAAACTCAAATTTTCGGTTTCGAAACAAATGCGTGGAAATCTTCTAGTTTTCCTGTTTTACAGACAAAGCATTGGGTTTATCCGGGCAACGCCGAGTACTTAAGCTAGATTATTATAAAAGATACAATACTTGCGACGACAGAGAAGTTTTATAAAAATCGCCTAGATGGGGTATTACGCCGGTTTTACGAGAGACCTTTCAAATACCGCATCTTCCAGCATTATAGGCGAAACTTTCAGGTTTAAAAAGAATGCCATCGCTAGGCGAACCACTACGCTAGCATACTGTTCGAAAGTCTACCAGTAATACTCCCAGACTTGGACTGAAAACATGGCCAACTCCTGTTAAAGGGGAGTGGTAAGAGAGTGGAGTCTCAATTTTTTGGTGAAAAAATTCGCAGAACATCGCGTAATAGATCAAAAAATGATTTGCGAAGCCATAAACTTGGCCGCGCATCCCGCGTGACTAACCGATTGGAAGGAACGGCATGTACGTGTTCAAAAGGGAAGACTGGCAAGGAATACGTAATGGGACATCGAACGGAGTAATAGAAGAGAAAAGAGGAGGTATAGAGAGGGAGGAGGGGAAAAGATGCGAGGAGAGAGAAGAAGGGAGGGAAAGAAGGAGAAGGGAAAGAGAGCAGAAGAAGAGAAAGGAAGAGGAAGAGAAAAACAAAGAGAGAGAGGAAGGAGGGATGAGTAAAGAGGGAAAGATGAGAGATAGGGCGGAAGAAATAGCGAGATAGGGAGAGAAAGCTGGAGGGAAAGAGAGGAGGTTATAGGAAAAGAGAGAGGGAGAGAGGAAAAGAGGGAGAGAGAAAAAAAGAGGGGAGAGTGAGAAAGAAAAAGAGAAGGTGAGTGAAGAAACGAGGGGGAGAGAGAGACAGTGCCGTAACTAGGACGAGGCAAGCGGGGCATCTGCCCCGGGCGCAACTAATGAAGGGGCGCAAAAATTGTTAATAGTTAGTTGTGCGAGGTTGGATGGCACAAGGACAGGAGCGATTTCACTACTATACTTGTCCCGGACATTACGCATAGCAGAAATTATAAATTTCTTTGATGTCATTGATGAGTTTGTTGCATTAAAATCATGTAGAATAACTCTATAATATTAAAATATTTATATTGTCTCTATTTAAATTATGTATGCATATAATTATATTTATAAATATGCAATTAAATAATGTACATTTTATAGTGAGAAATTATATATTTTGTAGTTTATTTTTATTTATTAATTGTTCACCAAAAATCCATATATTAAAAAAATAGGTATTAGAGAATTTTTTATGAAGGAGGCGCATATTTGGTAGTTTGCCCCGGGTGCTAAAATAGATAGTTACGGCGCTGGAGAGAGGGATTATATTAGATATGGTCTTTAGCTGGGGCGAGATTGAGACTAGAAAATCTCTCCTTGTCATGATACAAATATAATAACACATTCAAGAATTAACAATAATATAATAATAATCTAATAATTGTAAAAAGATAATAATTGTTTGCGAAAAATAACAAAAACCCACTGCAGGAAAACACTCGCATTGATGCGTGGTCTGAAAAACCTAAACTAAAAAAATCATCATAAGTTACACTATCATATATAAGATTACCATACATAAAAATAATAACAATAAAAGAGTATAGGCAAAAGATAAAAAGAGAGGAAAGAAGAGGTGGAAGAGAGGAGAATAAATGGGAGAGGGAAAGACAGAGGGGAAGAGACGGATAGGGAAAATAGAGAGGGGAGGAGGAAAGAGGGAGGAGAGGAAAAATTAAAGTAGGGAGAGGATGAGAGGTGCATCGCTACCGCCAGATCGAACGAGATGACCGCAATATTTTCGAAAAAAATAAATTATGGAGGAAGCGAGTCATGCACGAGGAATGAAACGATGCATACCCGGGTACGGAGACCGCATATTTTCCCGCAAGTAATTCCAACTAAAACGCTGCGCTTCGATGTCGCTCGCCAAAAAGAAGAACGGAGATGCGAAAATCGCGCAATGGACGATTCGGGATTTTCCTTCCTACTCACCCCGGTTTCCGTTCGTTGTTTTTTTTTAAATGTTAAAACGTCGCTACATCCAAGGTTATTCCATATTTCGCTCATTGGCGCAACAATTGGAGAGGAGTGTAAATACGAATGGGAGTTTTGATAGCGAGGGAACTACCGTCAGGTTGTGTTTGCCGACGTTTACCAAACCTCCGCCCACCCACGCGAGTGCCATCTACGCCGTCTGTAGAAACGGGAGAGTAGGAAGGACTGCGCGAGGACGGGGCGAGGGAAGGGGATATTAATGGAAGGTATTCCCAAGCGTAGAATGATGGGGTTACGTAAACACTCATAAACACCAATGGTTGGGAAGGCTCTCAACCAAATTACACATTTATACTTAATTACATATTTTCGTCTGTTGCGACAACAGTAAGAACCGCGCCTGTCACAGTTGGGGAATCGATCGAGTAATTAAATGTACAACCCAACAGTTCGGAGCGTTTCCGATATAATTACGACGGAAATGAAGTTTTTATATAAACGGATATGAAATCGACATTCCCTCTGACGGATTCCCAATATGACAAATGAAGCTCGATTCGAACCGCGGTAAAGGTATCGCCATGTAAAATAAACAAGTCGACGTGGTCCAACGCAGCGGATTATATGGAGAAAATAAGTTTAAAATGATTATGAATGATTGAGGTGCCAGCTATATCTATAAAGAGGCGTAATATTTCAAGCAAGTATCATTCAAGGAAGTGTTATCTAGCACAAATTACAGATGAAATGAAACTGACAAATTTATATTTGTTTTCCCAACATTTTTATGGATGTTAAAGGAATACCGTCTGTCCGCATGGGAATTTAACTAAACATGAATCGTCAGATATTTGCTTGTAATTACAACATGTGTGCCGTTGTGCGTGATGAATACAGTGGGTTGGATGTCCGTTGGGGATATGAAGTGAGAAAAAGTAGTCGCCTTTTTGAAAAGGGAAAGAGAAATATTTACTATGGTTCTGCTTTTGACATAATTATTAATAACTGTTCTTGTGGGAAAAGCCCGTTCTGGAAAATGTGAATGAAAAGGAAAATGGGAAATTAGACGCAAGTTTGTCTCCACAAATTGTTGTATTATTTCAGAAATAGTGCGATAATTGATTTAATGCGTAAATGTCACCAATTGATTATGCTTGTTACCGGTTTTTGGAGTGCATTCAACAGAAACAGATTCCATACTTTCCCAAGTTTTCATACCTCCCACATGTTTTCCAATATATTTTAGTGTTATTTTTATGAGTACGGGTTGGTTTGGTTACATTTCCAATTCCTGGGCAAGAAGCGGATGGAAGGATATATTTATGTATATAAGTTTTGAGTTCCTTTTTTGTTTTATCCGAACAATCCCCAATGTAAATAATTTTAAACCAGACCCAACTAAAGCTGAATATTGATATCAGTACACGCAATACACGCATGCACAAACAAATTGAAAATATTAATGGGTTGATGATTATTGTTATATTCATAGGTTATCGTCATCGTGTTATAACTGCGGCTAACAAAAAAACTGGCGTTCTTAGGCAGAATAGAGGGGAATAGTACAGAGAAAGTAGGGGAAGCGTGTTATTTTTCACTAGTTAGACCGTAAGTGGAATATGCCTCCAGTATATGGGATCCATTTGAGAAGGGCCATATAATTAAGTTAGAAAGAGTACAGCGGAGAGCAGCCAGATTCGTTAAACAAAAGTACGAACATATGGAAATCGTCACATCATTATTGAACGACTCCAAATGCAGATCTCTGAAAGACCGTAGAAAGTGCTCAAGGTCAAAGCTCCTAGACAAATACAGATCAGAAAGTCTTGCAGAGGATGTACTGGGAATAAATGTTAGGTAGAAACGATCATGGCGATAGGATACGTGAGATCGATTGTAGGACGGAACGTTATAAAGGTTCATTCGTTCCGAGAACAATATGAGACCATAACGGGAAAGATATATCTGTGAGTAATAACTGTTAGGTAGGCTTCGGTGCAGTGCACCCCCTGCCACCCACCACATTGGAGAATTGCAGGGTAAGGTGTAGATATAGAAATACTAGTAGTTGGTGCTTGCATTCTGCAAGCATATCATCTCACCTTGAAAAAACATTCATTTTTCAGACAGATATTTCATCATTACAAATATTTTATTAATTCTAAAGATTTCACCTCCGCAGCGATTTTCGTTTATCCCACATGTAAAAATAATAGTTTAAAACAATCCCCAAATATTGCAATTTTAAATATTTTACACTTTCTCCATTATGGGGTACTAATGCTACACATTTCAGCCAAATTTTAAAGTTGTAGCACTTCTAGAAGTAAAATAATATTTTTCTAATTGTTTAAAATTTTAACATTTTTAACGGCCGCCGCAATATAGATATGGAGAGATTGAAATGTTTATTTGTGCAAATGCACTGTTCTGTAAATAATTTGAAAATTGCAGCTTCCTAGCTCATCCCGTAGTACCTAAAATATTATAAACTTTAATGTTCAAATGGGGTTAAAACAACCCCTAAAATTTACAATTTTAAAATTTTCGATTTTTATAGTTGGTTATGAGAAAAGTTCTATAATTTTGCAAAATTTCAGCTTCCTAAACTTATTAGATTGGTCTACACACTGGATTGCGTTTTCCCATGCTAACTTATGGGAGATATTCCGAGGTCTCTGGACTAGAAAAAACAAAAATCTTGAAAAAGTGCAACAATGCGGACGCTAAAAAATCGCAATTGTTTAAACAAATTTTCAAGGTTTATGTATTTCCGAATGTTCCACGGGGTTGAAATTTTTTTATAAGTAGAATTATTAAAAAAACGAAATAGGGATTATACAAATTTTGATATTTTAATTTGTTTGAAAGTTAAAAATTCTTAAAATTTAAACAAATAGATAACTGTTTAGGTACTACGGGATTAGCTAGGAAGCTGCAATTTTCAAATTATTTACATACATACTTCGTATGTGGAGAAAGTAAACAAGTAGTTCTGGAAAAAACTAATCCGCCTACTTTCCTTTCAATACAAGTTTAATATATCACAAGTAGGAGTGAACACATGTTTCCCGTGGTACAGAATTGCTTTTCGTCAAATTCGCCGTGGTATAATCGTATACTAATGTGTTTGCTTTAAAATCAGAAAATTATTTTTCCTCATATTGTGGTAGCCCTGCTTTTTTGATCCGTTCTAAACATATTCATTTCGTTTTGCCATTCTATACTCGCCCGACAAACGAAATTTCTTTGAAATCCGTTCAGCCGATACCTTCCAAATTTATAGTTACAGAAAAGTTCTAACCTTGATATTATGGTAGCCCTGTTTAGTCGACCCGGTTGAAATATGACATTTTGGTTAATTATTTACATGAAGATTAAATGTACTATATTTGGTTAAAATCCATTGGGTCAGATCTCTAGAAATACGTGTAAAAATATTATTTAACTTTTTATTGTGGTAGTCCTGCTATTTAGCTCCGCTTTATACGTCTTTATTTCATTATGGTATGTTGTACATATCTTATATACAAAATTTAATTGAAATCCGTTCGGCCAATTCCTTCCAAATCCTTAATTACTGAAAGAGTTAATTTGTAATTGTGGCTTCTCTGTTTGGCTGATTCAGTTTACATATGCTAATATGGTTTTGTATATATGTGTGTGTTATAAGTATTAAATTTGGTTAAAATTGATGTTAACCGTTCAACACAAATACGTGTAAAAGAATTTTTTTATTCCTTTGAATTGTGGCAGCCCTGCTTTCTATGTCTATACTAAACATCTTGAATTTGTTATTTAATGTTGCACGCCTGCTTCATACAAAATTTCGTTGAAATCGGTTTTGCCAATTCCTTCCATATTCATAATTACAAAAAAGTCATTTTGGTCATTAATTTCTATGAAGATTCTATGTACCAAATTTATTTGAAATCGGTTCATTCATGAAGAAGTTGTTAGGGGGACACATACACACATAGAAACACACACACGAAGACCGAGGCGACATCATAAGACTACTTTCCATTTTTTGGAAAGTAGGCTAAAAACGGACAAGTGACAAGAGTAAATAACCACTTCGTGTGATTGATTTTAACCAAAAAGTAATTAACTCTTGTCACTTTAATACAAGTGTCATTTATAAAATTTTGCTATTTTTTGATTAATAGTTTTTAAGTTATTGCGCCCACAAAATTCCTATCACATATACTCGCACACACACACAGACATCATCGAGAAAATGGTCAAATCGTTTTCAAGGGACCTCAAAACGTGCATTTCCGTTGAAATCTCGAAATCGAGTTTTTTCATAAAAAATACTTTCCCTATAATATTATGGAGAAAGTCACGTCTGGCTGCCTGTCCACATGTTTCATCTCCAAAACTATAGAATGGATTACCATGAAGTTTGGTAATGAGGACTTTTCGGTCCAAGGGCAATAAGAAAATGATGCAACTGGTTCACCTAACCCACGCAGGAGTGCCTCCTTACTACGAACAAAAAATGAACTTTCTGTCATATCTCGTAAAATAAAAATTAGTCATCAAATAAGGGCTTTGAGGAAAGTTTGTAGAATCAGTTACTTTACATGATAACATAATTCGTAGAGAACGCCTCTGGCTTGCATGGATGCGCGCACGAAGTGTGAATCTATCGTTAATATCTCAACGATACCGATACTTTATATTAAGTAGATGATAACCCTGTAGCATTATTTCTAATATTTTCTCCTTTCCGGTACCTAAACATTTGACTGTCACATTTCTCCACTATTTTTCTCCTCCTTTCCCGTCATTTAGTAAGAAGGAAGCCTCTCTCTCTTTATCCTTCTTCTTCCCCTCTCTCTCTCCATCCCCTCCCCTTCTCCTTTCCAGTCTCCACGAAGTCTCATCTCCAGTCACCCGGAACCTCGAGTGACTCCCGGAGTGACGCGAGTCGACGTGCGGTCGCCCTCTCTCTCTTCCTCATTCCGCGTGTCACGATGCCACGATCTCCACTCTCGCCACTTCATTACGGACGGCAAAAAGGAGGAAGGAAGGAGGAGAAGGGTCGGTTTGAACGAGGCAATATGGCCGCAATGCGCCCGCGGATATCTCTCTCTCTCCCCCTCCCTCAAATCCCTCTCTCTCACCCGACGACGACGGAGTATCGCCGCCCACTTCCTGCTCTTTTCCTCCTCCTCCAACCAAGAGACTTTTTCTTTATTTACCGCGTCTCCTTTCTCTCATAAGTCGGCTCGATGAGCTACTCACTTCACGCATCACGCTGACTCTCCCTTTTTCGTCCACTCGACGAGACGCTCGCTCACGCACGCACGCACGTACACGCGCCCGCGACGTCACGTTGGCGGAAAAATTTACGCGTCTTATGAGAGGTCGTGCTCCGCTACAAAATTTATATAAAAAAAGGGAATAACGCGGCGTGGCAAGTGCGACTCCCGGAGTGAAAATCAATAAGCCGGTGTCAATATAATAAATTTGCTTTTTAATTGAGGCCATCGATCGGGGAGTTTTTGTTTCCTGAGGCGTTCCGGAGTATCCGTGTCCCTGCGCTAGGAGGAAGGGAAATTTTCCCAGCCGCCGGGAAATTGTTTTAAAATCGCGCAGATCGAGTTAGCAAAGACGGAGGCGTGACACACCCAAGTGACAAAAGTAACGTATGTGCCATGAAATGATTATGCCGAATAAGGCTCTTGCGGTCGAACCTTCATAACTCGAATCTCTCATCTCGATGATGAGTTTTATACTTCTCGGTAGATTTTGAGCTCGCCCAACCAAATTTTCCCTATCCAAAATCTTCACCTTCGCATCACTATTCCTTGCTTTTCATGCATACATTATTCCTTTTCTACCTTTTGGCCTCTTCCATGGCATTCTCCCGTCCATGACTTCTTCGCTGCCTCTCTATATTTCAGCCATTCACTTCTTTCTTCTTAATACGATAATATAATCGTATAATCAATCTCTACTCTTCTACTAGCGAGTTTAAAGCTTTCTAATTTGTTATATTGAGATCGATAAAACTAATTTCCTCTAGTCTGCGCCAGATCCAAGACACAAAGCCTCACCTGCTCAAATCTTTCTTCATAGTCTCAAATCGCATAATGCTACATTTTTTCACCGCTCAACTAGAACCTGTATAAGACAAGTTTCGAAATCCCGATGAATACATTGCCCATAACATTCCTATTACATTACAATAACAATAACATAAACAGCATTTTTATAAGTAGATTTTCTTCATCGACAGTTCAAGCCACAGGGTTGGACTATATTTTCAGTGCCGTGTGACTAAGAGTAAAATATTTATCATAATAATTTTATGATCCCACTATAAAAAGTTAACTGTCGGAATACTTTTATTTGGTCGCTCTAATATTCACGATGAGATGAGAGAAGAATTCGGGTAAAAATCCAAAACGGTCCTTTCTCCTTCAAAGTACAGCCATAAAATAAAGAAACTCGTAATAACTCTCGCACAGATTTTCGTGAGAAAAGTTAAGCGGAACTTTTTGAAAGATTTTAATCGTCTTAATAGCGGTCTTAACATTATGGGTAAATAATTTCAAGCAACAGCTGAAAGTTTATGCATTCTTCGCCTAACCTTTTTCAGTTTTATGGAAGAAAACATTTTCAATCGTTTCTATACAAAAATTGATAATTTAAATCCATTCAATATTATATTATACGACTTAAAGTCAAAAATACCGATCAAAAAACGTTACTTTTTCGTTACATCTTGCCGGAAAGCTTTTGGAAACTTTAAGCTAATCTCTTTTCGGCAACAAAAAGTAGTATGTATGATTAATTGACCCTCCGGAGAATTTAATATGCAAAAAATCCACCAAAAGTTATTTTATGAATTTATTATTTATTTTTATCAAACCAAGGATACTGTTATAAAAATAATATTCCGCGTTAATGGATATTTTTTTGAATCGCCTCATTAAAAAATTAAAGCCTGAAAAATAGTATCTTTAAAATTAATTAAAATTTATCCAATAAAAACTGGAGGGATAAACGATCAACAAGCGCGATAGCAGGGCAAAAATGGCCTAGCTTTTTGTTGGCTACGACGAATTTTTTTTAAGCTGCTTAAAAACATAACAGCAGACCTTAATGAACGGTGAACTTTAAAAACATTCATTAATAACTAAGGATGAATGCAACGATATAAGCTAAACAGTTGAGTATTATTTAGCTTTATTAACTTGAACAAATTTAAAGCCAATTATCTCGTAATGGTTATCAGAGAAATGGGAGCGGTTATAACGTCAGAAGGGCGTTTTACGCTTTGATTTTATCGCCGCGAATTTGCTCAACACAAACGAATATAAATTGACTTTTGCTCTATGCGGCAATTTCATAGCAGAAGTGAAATTACAATAAGCGTGTGACAGAAGTGAGGCTAAACTTTTGCAAGTTGCGACAAGTCAAAGTTTTCCTACGTACAAAGTAATTACATCAAGGGAGTAATATCCTATCGCTCATAGGCTGACGTACACAAATGTTGTTAGCATGTGGCACAAAATTAGAATTGCCGCTATAGAACAGCATAAATTTTAATAAAAAAGACATTACCTCACGTAAACAACGGCAGAAAGGTCAACGCAGACTTAAGAAACCTTTCAAAATTAATTAAATGGAATAAGGATGAGGTTTTAACGTAACTGGTAGAAAACAACTATTTTTGAGATTTCCAATCCATCAGCAAGGCAGATGAGTTAAGAATTACATCAAGACTATAACTGGAAAAAGTTCCTCTTCCGCAAGTTGTTATGGATGGGAAAAACGTATTTCATGGCGTTGTTTCATAGATATTTTTCATTAAAAAAAGATTTTGTTTCACGAAAAGGTATGTTAGACAGACGCATTCGTCTATCCATATTTGTTCTGAGGCACACGTCTTTAAGAATTCCACTGTGTTTGTTACCAGAACGCTAGGAAAAACAGATACCACATCGAAAGAAACAAGAATTTCATTGTCTTTGATATATACCCTTTTGATTTCATTGGCAAAAATATAACGTTTTTTTGTTTTATTCGTGATTAAGAGGTTATTGTATAGACTGTTGACTTATACATTTCGAAATTTAGAGCCACGAGGAATTGAAGGAGGAAACAGCCCCAACGAAGATTACGGTTCGGGAGAAACTCTCACTAAAGGACGCAGGTACAATATTGCAGAGAGAATTCTAAATTCTCTGTAAGAGTACAAAAATTGTAAACCTGAGAGAATGATATCCTTGACGAATGCAATGGACTTAGATTTAATCTCGAAGTCAGCCGAAAAACTGAAACAAAAATTACACTATACAAATATCCGAATAGAGAGAATGTTTTCCTTTTCGAACACATTTCTAAACATCTTTGACGAAGGCCTTCCTCCGCAATCTTGCGCCTGAGGAAGTATTTTTTCTTTAAAGTCGAGAGAGAGAGAGAGAGGCAGAGAAGAGATTCGAGAGAAAATTTGAGGCAGCTTCAAAAAAACTAGAAGACGTATCCACTTGGCGAGAATTTCCGCCCGAAATATTACTCCAGTTATCCAGCCAGCGTTTAAAAATAAATTCGAGGTGAAAGGGAGGAAAAAAGTAGTAAGATTCCGTGGTCTCAGTCGCTGCCGCGCGGAACTCCACTCCAGCAAACGAGTATTTCCCCCAAAAACTAAACTCTCTTTTGCATCGAAACCTCTCCAAGTCGCCGTGAAGGCGACGGAGTAGATCCCCAAAGGAAAGGAATCCTACTCCTTATTCTCCTCCTCCTCCTACTCTTCAACATTCCCAGCCTCCTCATCGAACTTCCCACCGCTTTCTACCCTCCCTACCTCCCAGCACACCCCTGAAGAAGAAAAAACAAACGAAAAACGTCGAGCCGTTATTTCCCTCCCCATAAAAAACGCTTGGAGTGATGTTGATGCATGCAAAGGGTTTTTTGGAGGCAGCAAGTGACACGGGATTAAGAAAGGAGGGGAAAGGGTGACGAGGAGAGGGAGGAAAGGGGAGCCGTAAGTAAATAGCGCAATGGAGGGATCTTAAAAGGGACAGGAGAAGGAAGGAACCGTGGAGGGGATATCGAGAATGTGACTTTGTACCCCAAAGAGAGAAACAGCGTAAAGAAAGAGGACGGGGTGGGAGAGGTCGAAAGTGGGAAGGAAAACTTTTAGGCGGAAAAACAAGAGGAAATGAGGAGAAAGTTGGAAAGGAGGACGATTGTGAGGAAGAGAGTGTATGCGTACGTTTGTGTTTGAGAGAAAGGAGGTAAGAAGAGAGGAAGAGAAAAGAACGAGAATTGGAGCACCAGGCAACGTTAATTTCGATAGTGGGATTAGAAGCAGAACCTCGGCAAGAGAAACGAGACAGCGGTTTACAAGCCATGGCGATAGAAAAACAGGCAAGACGAGGGTGAGGAGTTGGGTACCGAAGAAGCGTCTGCAAGAGAGATCGCCATCGCTGTAATTAAATGAGGCAAAAAATCGCGAGGGATGAAATCCATGCCCGAGAAAACTTAATAGATAACGACGTACACACATCATTTCCCCTCAACGCTATTTTTTCAATTTGAACAATAGGACCGATATAAAATCTTACATTACATGGATTGCAACACAGAATTGCGTTCGCGATATATATACACATAAATAAATATACACATCAGAGTGGGTACCTAGATGAATCTCCAGAGACCGAAGATCATGAAATATAGACCAAATGACAGATGAAAATAAGTCTAGAAAACACACAATTATTTATTAAATCGAATAGTTTTCTCACTGTCTATCTGAGATAAGTAAATTTCCGACTGAGTTAGCAAAGAATTCGCACCGAAAACCTAAACTCGAATTTTTCACGTTAATCCAATCCCATTTTCAGGAGGCGAAGCTGACCCATTTTCTAAGGGATGTGCATCTGAAGTGTATCACGGGGAAATTTAGCTCCAATCCTCCGTGTTACACCACGTCACCGCGAAGAGAAAGATAGAGAGTGAAAGAGACGGAGCAAGAAAGAGAGCGTAAGGAGGAGAAAGGAAAAGATAGAAGAAATGTCACGAGTCAGTCAAGTCTTGGAAAGCGTAGTCTCAGGAAGGGCAAAAGGCGAAATAAAAATAAAGGGAAGGGCATATATGTTGAATAAGAGAAGGGGAATGGGTATGGAAGACGAAAATGGGAGGGTCGAAGGAGGAGGACGGTGAGCGGAGGGAAAGATTGAGAAACATACGTGCTGCAAAATATGGGCGAGAAAGTGGGAGGAAATGAGGAGAGGAGGGAAATAAATCAAAAGGGATACACGGGGATCCGAGGAGTTTCACAAGCAAGAAAGTTTGAAGAGTCAAGAGTGAGCGAGCGAGTGTGAGAGAGAGAGCGTGTATAAGAAATATTTAGAGGCCGAGAAGTGAGAATGAGGGTGGCTCGAGAGAAAGGGAACTGGGATCCCGAAGAGGATGAGAGGGAGAGAGAATGAAGAGGCAGAGAGAGGAAGAGAAAATCAGTGACAAATACAGATATAGAGATGCAAGGAGAATGGAAGACGCAAAGAGAAATACGTAATGTACAGATAGATACAGAGAGCAAGAGATAGATACAGAGATAAAGACGGCGATAGAGAGAGAGGTAAAGAGGGAAAGGTGTTATGCAAAGAGCGAAGCGAAGAGAGCGAAAGAGAGAGAGGGTTTGCGCCTCGCAGCGGACGCCGCCGGGAAATCGATGGCGACAAATGACTGTCGTTGCCCGCACCCCGCCACCTCCCACTTCACCACCCCGCCGCAGACTCCAGCAGTAGCAGCAGTGTCAGCGGCAACGAGGAGCTCCAGGAGGAAGAGGAGGGAGGGAGAGAGAGAGAAAGGAGGGAGGGAGGGAGAGAGAGGAGGGAGGGAGAGGAGGGAGGGAGGGAGAGGAGGGAGGGAGGAGGGAGGGAGAGGAGGGAGGGAGAGGAGGGAGGGAGAGAGAGGAGGGAGGGAGAGAGATGAGGGAGGGTGAGAGAGGAGGATGGAGAGATGAGGGAGGGTGAGAGAGGAGGATGGAGAGAGAAGGGAGGGAGAGAGAGGAGGGAGAAGGAAAGAGTCTAGGAGCGTGAGGAGAATGCATAGAGTAGATGCCGGATAAAAGGGGGAGAAGTTAAGAGAGGAGGGTATTGGGGAGAAAGGGGGAGGAATCGGGTCGAGACGTGGGAACGGCCTTCGGTCATCTCAATCAAGTGCCAAGGACTGCACACGGGGCCACCTGACCACTTGAATGATGTCTTATTGGGTTTGCCCAGGCTATTAATGCGATTTCCAACGGAAAACCATATTTCGATGAAAACGTCCGCATTTGCATATGGCTTCGTAAGTCAAATTTTTCCGCATTGTAATTCTACGTAGCTATTCGAGCGAATCTAATAAAATACGTAACAACGTGAAATGCCTTTCGGCGGAGACTGTACTACGGCAGATAACAGGAGTGAACAGGAAGTCATTCGGAAATTTTACTCAACGGTATTCTTCCAAGTATACTTCGTAAACACAATACACGACTTAAAGCTCCTAATGAGAATTGAACACCTGAAAATTTTATTTCTAAACAAATTATAATACGCACGAAATATAAGTATTTCACATTTAATCAAGATGGATAAATTTTTGTTATTGCGCTAGGATACGAATCTATTCAGCCAACTAATTTACTTCATAGCGCGTTTTATTTCATAAACGCATTTATATTTTCGCTGTTTGTCCGTCTGTGCAATCAATTAAATTAAAATAGCAAGTAAGCGGCAAGAGATAAGTATAGGATTGAAATTTCTAGGATGTATGTGATCTATGACGCCATTTATTAAGCTGCAAAAGAACATTTTTGGAGAAATAGGAGGGCGGCATTGGGGGAGGGGGATGGAGAGGCTTCTAAGTTTTCAAACTAAGACTCGGAGCAAATTGTTATAGATAGAAAGTTAGAATTTTCACTATTTGCAGAAGAAACATTTTTGAAAAATTGGGGAGCGTCAGGGGGTCTTTTTTGAAGAAATCGATGTGTCAGGAGGACCCTTTTTAGTAATGTAGTTTGTTCATATCATAAGACAATAACATGTATAAGAGTGTAAATAATTTTAATTGATTAATTTCGATTAATCAATTAAAATGTAATTAATTAATTTTAATTGCTTATTGTCTAAATTACTTTATATCATATAATTATTTTACTAAGTTTATAAAGAAATTTACGTTTACAATATTCTAAATAAACCTCATCTTTCTTAAGATTATTGATGAACACTATTCGTATTATAATATCCCAACTGCTACGCTACTGTGTCCACCTTCCGCAAACCATTGAATTTATTCTTATTGATAATCTCATCTGCTTAATTATTCTGCGTCAAGGTCTTTTCTACCCATTTTCAAGTTAGCATTTCTTCTGCGTAATTTGCCAAGATCAGTTTAAAATTTGAATCATTAATACGCCTCATGTATAATGATATATGCTCCTCAGTCCATCGTTTGTCTCATCAGCCGGAAGGAGAAAGCCTAGTTTTTAAGATGAGAAAAAAAGGAGAGAAGCCGATAACAACCAATTTAGATCATCGATATTTGAAATACTTAAACTAAATATTTATGAAAACAACCTTAAGACTGCTGGTATAAACTGGCCTATAGGTCAGTTTTAGCAAGTGATGCGGTTTAAAGGAAAGCGTTGTTTTCAGTATTGTAATTGAATAGAAGAAACGAAACGTCTAACCGATCTTTTAGATAGGGAGATAAGAAGATCTTTAGATTAGCCACCGTGCTGAAAATATAACCCTGATATCAGTTCAACTACTGCTAACTGACCTAAGATGTAGTTTTGTTTCGTAGGCAAGTTAAAGGCGTCGCCTGAGATTTTTATAAGCGTCATTTGGAAAAACCTACCTTTCGCGCAAATCTAATACATACATTAAAGATAATTCAGCCCTTCTATCTGTGTGTTTGCGCAGTTGCAGCACATTTTTCATTTGCATTTTAAAATCACGTAGAATTGCGATATGAATACGGGACTTGCACCAAACGACGCCTAAAAGAACAAATATTCATTTTCCTAATATAGATTTTTGAACACGCGTCGAATCATTTCACAAATTCATTATTAACACGAAAACTTGGCTAAATTTTAGATGACAAAATTTCGCCGTTAAGGGCGACGGTATTGTTGCTGATTTAGCAAAATTACGTCTATATCTAAAAGCAATGACATGAGCTTTGATATTGTATTTGAAATCAATTGTGAGAACTTTTCTTATATATTTTGAATGTATTTTAATCGAAAGTAATGATGGCTTAATTTGAATGATAGGTTTGTTTACTGCAGTGCCATTTCTAAGGCGTGGAAGAAATGCGGACGAACATACGACCGCTGATAGTTTAATTAGCTTTTTATTTTGTTTACCTTGACGACGAAAGAACTTATTGTTAGTAAGTAGCTTTTTTAATTCACACATTTTTGTAATCACTATAAATGCACCGGCCATGAGTCAAATATCTTGCGTAATTATCGAAATAAATTAATCATAATCATTGTCAATATAGTAATTTTCTTTAAACTGCCCAATAAAATTTGCAAACGAAAACATATTTTCAATGTACGCGTGAAGTATCTACCTATTTGAAATGTTGAGTTGTCCATCATTAATGACGCATTGGAATCGTTTCTGACTTAAAGTTTTTACGCTACGTGTTTATTTGTTTTAAATTTACATGAAACTTTTCACATAAATTTTCAATCGGTTTTTGCCCTTTATGATTTTGTTTCATTGCAACCTCTTTATGAAAAGTCGGGAAAAATCGAATATAAACTTAAAATTTGAGGGAGGAGAATGGAAGAGAAAAGGAGGAAGAATGGGAAGTGCCTTAAATTTAATATTTAATCCACGCATAGCCGTCATATTGACGGACTTTTGTACTAGTATAATATAATAAGATTAACAAGTTTGTGCGCATTACGTTTCCAAAAAGCCTTCGTGGGAAGGCCCATTGTACAAACTTTTCTGTCATTTAAACTGTCAAGAGAGTTAGCATATAACACCATATTTGTGAACCTCTCCTCGACCTAACATAGGAATATGTTCTACCGTGAAAGTTATTAAATTTTAAATAGAAATTCCAAATGCGGACAGTTGATTTCGTTAAAATATGGGACTGAAGTTGGGGTTTTGTCGCGACGAGAATGTTCTGAAATTGCAGGGCAATTAATTAATCATTCAAAATTTATGTAAATATTGATCAAGTGTTATGAAATAACTTAATAGGCCTCATGAATTCCCGCATACTTTATTAAATAAAATAAATTTCTAGAAAAAAATTGAAAATTTTGACTAAGGTTGGCTTTAGCAAAATTAATAGTTGCTCCGGATTTGAAATACTCCATTTATCAGCGGTGGTATTGAGCAAAATATCCATTCACGGATTATATGATCATTTAACAAGCTTAGGGGCGATTGATTGATTACACCGGCATTAAAGAGCGTTATTATGACAATTTTTTCATCAACGCGTAGCGATTTTTTATCAAAGAGCAGCAAAGATTCGGCGTAGAAAATGAATCGGCTTGTCTCTAAGGATCACCTACAATATAAATTATACTAACACCGAGTAATATATATATACATATATATATATATATATATGTGTGTGTGTATATATATATATATATATTTATATACATACACTAAATGTGGTCACGAAGAAAAATTCTGAAGATAAAAAGGACAGAATGAAAAACGAGAATAAAAATAATAAAATAAGGAAATCGGGCGAAAAGCGAATGATTCTAGAGACAATGACAAAGAGGCGTATTGGAGAGCATGGTTAAAGACGTTGTAGAAGGAAAACTGGAAGGAAAAGGAGAAAACGGAAGGAAAGGATTTCAGCTGATAGACGACTTGAAAGGGAAAAAGAGCTACCGAAAATGAAGATTGCGGAAAGCAGGAATATGTGGAGAACCAAGTTTTGACCAAGAAAAATCACGGCCCTGTCTACGGACAGACTACTTATGATGATGATGATGATATATAAACTAGTGCATTAACAGCCGTTAACGGTCTTTTACAATGAGCGCAGCAATGTTACCAAGGCGAACATGCGACCATACACCCAGCAGGACCCGCAACACTATCATCGAGAGCCAGAAACGTTAAACGCTAATCACCCTGCTACCAAAACATTTTCGCCTGCGAACCAATAGCAATTCCGTTTAAAACTTAAATACTTCTTGGCTTGGACCATAGTCATATACAGAGAAGTTCTCTTTTCCCTTTATTTTATTTTACCTTATCCGTTTTTCAACTCGTATCATTTCTACGGTATCCTCCTCCCTCTCTCTTTCTCTCTTGTTACTCTCCGTCACAACCTAGGATCTCATTTTTCTCTTTCCTCGACCCACCTTTCGACACCACAACGGTTCGCTCGAGAAACGAAAACCCTCGTAAATCACTCTTTCAGTCGCAAGGTTTCAAATAGGTCAGGAATGGATTGAAATGGATCCTGCGAGTCTGGATTTGCATTTCGCGCGTTACTGTGGCAACGCGCAAAAATAACACACAAAAGACCTTTCGAACAAAAGACCGAGGCCTCCAGGCCCGAGATACTTGATTTCCAAGCGAGTCGCTTAACGAATGTTTATGACGAAGTCGCCCTTTTTCTTCCGGAGCATAAAGCAAAGTTCGCGTAACCAAGTTTGCGTGTTTTCCATTACGGTCGACTTTATTTACGGCGGGTATTTCCCAGTGCAAATAAGGTCAGGTTGGACCTAAAAATATATTCGCTTCAAGGGATCGGCGTCCGTTTTCTTGGAGGTATATATTTTTAAAATGTAACACCCTGTTATTACACTAACTGTGTTTAATTAGTTGCCTGCCGCAACAATTTTAATTCGATTAAAACTAGATTTTGAGAAATAAAATATTAGACGAGAATCTGATTTAATCGCCGTTTTGATATTTTTGTTACTATTTACATTTTTTGAAAATAATACAAATGTAAGAATATTAGCCGTTTCTTCTTTTTTTTAATGAATGAATTTAAACCAAAGAGGCGAATTCGTTAGCTCTCCTAAGGATTAAAGCTATGTTCAATTAGCGTGATATAAGAAGACGACGATGCAAAACAAGGTTTCAAAACGTCCGTATTGATTTAGAGATATTTTGGCCAGCGAATTATTTAAGATTTTTTTCCTTTCAATTCGCATTTTCGATATTTATACAAAGCTCCTTCCGAATCCACCTTTCTTTCCCGGATAACGCAATAACACGCCAAAAAGAGAGAGACGGAATTCGCAACAATTCTTTTTATCAGCCTTTCGAACGTTGAAAAGAGCCCCACTCAGCAAAAAATGGAACAAATAACAAAGCGAGTCCTTTAAAATAATAACAATAAAAAAGCGGTCCCAGGCGCTCCTTCCAATTTCGCCACGCACAATCTCGGAATCCTTCGTCAGCCGGAAGGACTTTTACGTAACCCACGGCTTACCTAGTTTCTCCCCACTCCTCCATATATACCACTGACATGTCCCCTTTTTTTCTCATTCGCCCTTTTTAAATCCTATCAGCCCCCATGTCTCGAAAAAAAATATATATATATATATACACACACACACACACTCCGTTTTCAGAAAAGGAACCTTATTTCAATCCCTTTCGTTAACCCCGCCTCTCTTTCTCTCACACGTTTGCTCCAGTAACACATCTATTTAGGTATATGTGGATGTACTTGTGTGTATACATAATTTTACATACTAGATATATACGTCTCTATTTGTAAATATTGTTAACGAATATTATTATATAAATTTTGAAAATATATTTGTTAATAATAGGTATCTCAAATATCTCTATCCATGTTTATTAATTATCTTATCAACTTATACTGTGCCAATCGAATTCTGCAATAAGTGGATCTACGTAATATAAATGTAAACTAATTGTAAGTTAAAGATTTTTCATTCTTTCTTTATTTATTTATTTAGATCCTTTCAGTTCTCATCGGAATAAAAGTCGAAAGAAAGAAAGCGGATACACTATGACGCGTAAGAGGATTCCTCCCGCCAAACACGACAGGGTTTCCCACCCAAACATGCATATGCCACCCTACCACTTCCAAGCTAACAACTCAACAACGCCCTCTACGTCACGCCAACGGACGGAAGATAAAGCGATCAGCTGCAGCAGCAAGAGGTAGAGGGCAGCAGGAGCGGTCTCATTTCTCTGTCTCTATCTGGCTCTCTCACGTGGGTTATGGTACCTGCGTATTCGGAGGACGAGAATTGGGTTAGAAGAGAGGGAGGAAGGAGGGATGGGAAATGTGGGAGTGGCGAAAGAGAGGGAACAGGGATAGAGGGGAAGGGAGGCGTACACCAAAAAATAATATGAAACAAAAGGGTCGGACGTAGGAATGGGGGATGACCTCGAGATGACCGACGTTTCGGTGCGGGCTCCAAAGGGACAGAGAGAGAAGGCAGGAGAGAGGGAGAAAGAGTAGTGAGAGAGAGAAAGAGTAGTGAGAGAGAGAAAGTAGTGAGAGAGAGAAAGAGTAGTGAGAGAAAGAGTGGAGAGAGAGGGGGAAAGAGCGGAGAGAATGAAAGTGGAAAAATAATGGAGAAATAGAGTGGAGAGAGAGAAAGATTGGAGAGACAGAAAGAGCGGAGAGAATGAAAGTGGAGAGAGAAAGAGCGAAGAGAATGAGAGTGGAGAGAGAGAAAGCGTAGTGAGAGAGGGAGAGAGTGGTGAAAGAGAAAGAAAGTGGAGAGAGAAAATGGAGAGAAAGAGCGGAGAGAATGAGAGTGGAGAGAGAGAAAGAGTAGTGAGAGAGGGAGAAAGAGTGGTGAAAGAGAAAGAGTGGAGAGAGAAAATGGAGAGAAAGAGCGGAGAGAGAGACAATGGAGAGAAAGTGCAGAGGACGAATGGAGAGAGAGAGAAAGAGTAGTGAGACTGGAAGAAAAAGTGGAGAGAGAAAGAGTGGAGAAAATAAAAGTGGAGAGAAAATGGAGAAAAAGAGTGGAGAGAGAGAGAGAAAGAGTAGTGAGACGGGAAGAAAGAGCGGAGAGAGAAAGAGTGGAGAAAATAAAAGTGGAGAGAAAATGGAGAAAAAGAATGGAGAGAGAGAAAGGAGAGAAATAGTGGAGTGAGAAAGTGAAGAGAAGGAACAAAAAAGAGATAAGAAGGGATAAAGAGAGGAGAAAATATAAAAGAATGAGAGGTGAGGGATACAGGTAGGGAGGAAAACGAAGGAAAGAGAGAAAGAAAGTGAAGAGAGAGAAGAAAGAGGAGAGAGCTAGGGGACAAAGAAAGGAAAAATAGATCATAGAATGAGAGGTGAGGGATACAGGTGGGAAGGAAGAGAAATAGGAGAGAAGGATGCATTGAGAAATGAGGGGAGAATAAGAGGGGAGAGAGAGGCTTGAGAGAGGAAATGAAGAGAAAGGGAAAGATGAGGAGTCATTTAAGACAGAGTAAAGAATCAAGCGAAAGAAGAGTGATATAAGATAGAGAGAACGGTTATAAAAGAGAGGAGATATGAGTATAGAGTATAGAGAGAGTATAGATTAAGAGGCAGAAAAGAGAACCCGGAGAGGAAGATTAGCGACACGTGATGGAGATTAAAAGAGAAAAAGTAAAAAAGTGAAGGAATGGGAAAGAAAGAGGACAGGAAGAGGTCAGAGAGGTTAGAGATGCTAAAGAGGACTGGGAGATAGAGAGAGACGAGAGAGAAAGTATAGAGGGTCGGCGAAATGGGTTACTGACGGCCGAGGGGTAGGGGGTGAAAGGAACGAGGGGACTGGGGAGAGAGAACGCTCCACCCATATTACGCCCACTCATTTTCCCACTAGTCGCCTCCTACCAACCCCCTACAACTCTACCCTTGCTCATTCCCTAGTTCCCTCCCCTCTCTATCTCTCTCTTTTCCATATTTTATTTTAAATTACATCTCTCTTTTATCCCCACCCTCCCTCCCACTTTATTCTCTCGTCCCCCATCCCCACAGTCGTTTTCTTCCTCCTATTTTTTGGTTCCGGTTGGGCGATGGGAGCGCTCTTGGTTACGCGTGCGGTGGCTGCGGGAAGCTGCTGGCGCGGGTATGTATGTGTTTCGGGATGGGAAAGAAGTGGGTTGTAGGGAGGAATATAGAAGAGGTATTGAGGAGGGGGGTAGAGGAGGGGGATTGAGGAGAGGGAAAGAGGAGAGGGATGGAGGAGAGGGAAAGAGGAGAGGGAAAGAGGAGAGGGAAGGAGGAGAAAGATAAAGGAGAGAGATGGAGGAGAGGGATGGAGGAGAGGAATGGAGGAGAGGGCTAGAGGAGAGGGATGGAGGAGAAAGATAAAGGAGAAAGATAAAGGAGAGAGATGGAGGAGAGGGATGGAGGAGAGGGATGGAGGGAAGGGATGGAGGAGAGGGATATATGAGAGAGATAGAGGAAAGGAATAGAGGAAAGGGATAGAGGGAGGCGCTTATCCTATTATCCTCTCTACAAGCCCGTTTCCTCCCCTATTATTTACGCCCCCTCCCCGACATCCCCGACTCCCCTCACACCCCCCGAATATCACGTGGCCCACTTGCATCCGAACTAGAACGATCCGCCGAGGAATTATTGCGCAAGATGCGGTCCCTCTTCTTTAGTTTCTCCCTCTCCGGCGATGCTGATGTCCCTCTTTTATTTTCCGGGCGCAGTTCTCTCCTCTCCCTCCCTCCGATTCTCTAACTCCCTCCCACCGGGTAAAAATTACCGCATCCCCACTCCGCGAAATGACTTCCGCTGCGTAAGCGCCATATTGATCTCCCGCGAGCCGAAGGTCAAGGTGCTCGTTTTATTTTCGCCCCAAGGTAAGTTCGCAGCGCGTTTCCGCCGCCGTCGCAATTAGACGTTTTGCGCCGAGATGCAATTTTCCGCGATGGGAAGCCGCTCTCCGGGATAAGTTTGCGAGAGTCACTCTCTCTCTCTCTCTCTCTCTCTCACTCTCGTCGACGGCCTTAATCCCGTCGCCAAACATCGACGCGCTCTTCATCCACATCCCCTTAGGAGTTCACTCGTCATCTACCGACGAATTTCGCTTACCCTGATCCGTTTATATAACTACCAACGTAATGGTTAAATGGAACTTTTGAAGGATATTAAACAGCTGGGTTACTTCGCACGCGTTGTTGTGATTTTACCCGCAAAATCCCTCAATCCGCGTGTGACTTAACCCACCGTAAAATGTATCTGGGAATTCAAAAGGGAGGGTGATGATTTTGCCATTTGGATGTTATAGTTGAGAAAGATTACCTATAACCTAGCAAAGACAGTCGTCTTTTGACATATAAAAAGTACATGCATTCTCCATACACGTGGTACTGCACTGAATTGTGTGTGTGTACGTATGTATATCTACGATTTTCATTGCCTTTTTATGATTACTTCTAACTGCACAAGAAAAGGGCTTTCTATAGAAATAAAAGAGTAAGAGCCCCCATTTGAAATATTTTTGCCTCCCAGAGACATAATCCAAAATATAAGCGAATTGTTTTCAAATGGAACTTATGAATCAGATTTCTCCAAAGGCCATAAAATGGTCGTGAAAACCAAGCGCACATTTCGTGTACAAGGCAACCGTCATGGGTGTTAATTAACCGGCGGTGGTTCCTTAGAGAGTCTAGTAGCTGATGAAGGCTGCCTTGTATCCGAAAGGTGCAACTGGTTCTCACTACCATGATAAAGGTTTGATCTCGGCTACAATACGAGCTCGATAATTCTTTGAATAGAAGAAACTCTCGGAAAAAGCTACGACGCAATAATTTGGACCACACTCACGATAGCGTCACAGGATCGTCGAAAGCGGTGCAACAAAATAATGTCTCCAAAGATCAACACAACGCAAACCCTTAGAACGAGGAGAGAGACGTTCTCTAACACTCTAAGCTCATGAGAAAAAATTTAAAAAACTGCGGCCATATATATATATATATATATATATATATATATATATATATATATATATATATATATATATATATATATATATATATATATATATATATATCTTTTTGTGTTCGTGTGTTTCACGTGTCTCTTCGACGCCCCCAGCAGCCTGCCATCTTGGTCCTCAACTTGGTAAGTGTCCGCTGGGCTTCCCTCAACACCTTGTTTCCACCCTCATCACTACCTTTTCTTTTCCTTTAGTTAATATATATATATATATATATATATATATATATATATATCTTTTTGTGTTCGTGTGTTTCACGTGTCTCTTCGACGCCCCCAGCAGCCTGCCATCTTGGTCCTCAACTTGGTAAGTGTCCGCTGGGCTTCCCTCAACACCTTGTTTCCACCCTCATCACTACCTTTTCTTTTCCTTTAGTTAATATATATATATATATATATATATATTATATATATATATATACATATAGCGGGCAGACGGAAAAAGGGAATCCTTTTGATCCGAGGGAGACGCATGGAAACGTATCGATTATTCATTCCCCTTTCTGGCGCGACTTTCCCAATTTCTGCAAAGTGTACGTCGTAAAATAAAAAGAGGGGCATCCGCCAGTCGCTTGGATCGGGTTTTTGCCAGGAAACGGAAAACGGACAGCAAGGAAGGGATTTCTTTGGGAAATCTTGTCACGCGAAGCTACTTTGGGATGAGGAGGAGGAAAGGAAAAAGACGCGTCACGAATCAAAGATCCAATTATATTTTGTTTTGCTACACCATGGCTACAGGTGATATGTATATATATAAACACACACACACACATATATGTATGAATGAGAGAGAGTGAGAAGGAGAGAAAGACATTGCCGTCTTCACGGTACATTTATTTCTGATCTTCACTATCCTTCGATAAGCCATTGATTGATAAAATTTTTCAAGGATCAAATGGAGTAAAAACGGCGAAAAGGGACAAATTGTACTCTAAACAAATGAAGCAGTCTTGGTAGAATTAACTGCCGTTAATTTTTCCGTCGTTTCTAATGGTTTTTTATTTGACGATACTTCAACTTTCATTAATACTCACTTCTGAAAAAAATAGCCCTTCTCTTCTCTAGGATGGAAGACTGGCGGCAACGTGCAATATGGATAATCAATGACGTGTTGCTGTTACTTGGGTGGTCACATACTAAAGGAGCACTTATTCGATTAATACGACAATTATACACCGTGATATATTCTAATACAGTGGTACATAAACTGGGCACCAGGGTACACTGGGCAGGGCATCGAACCGGAACCGAACCGAAAAGGGAAACCGAAAAAAACCGTTATTTTAGCTGGAGTGAACCCGAACCGAAAAAAATATTTTTCTGAACCCGAACCGAAACCAAAAACAGTTATTTATTTCGTTCCATTTTTTCGGTTCGCAGATTTTTTTCCTTTTGCCTTAATGTCTTTTTTAAAAGACTCACTTTTCAACACCGAATAAGGCAAAGGTTAATGGTTTTCTAGAGTCGACATGCTCCTAAGCCTTTGGAGAGATGCATCTTTGTGATAATATCTGTAGGTTTAATGGTAGGATTTTCCATGGGCCTCTCAATACATAGAGAGAGAGTCAAGGATACGTCCTGCTTTGGTTTTCCAGAACCCTGTTAAACGAAGCTAGTGTAAAGTAACTTAGTGATATTTTGAAGACAGCCGTTAATCGTCTTTGTGTCCTCCCCCTGAGCCTACCCCTCGGAACGTTTCGGGTAAAAATGTTTCACGATTCTTAATTTGGATTTTGCTTAAAGTTGGAGGTTGTTGTCCCCAGAAACTTTCATCCCTTCTTTATATGCATTGAACCCTAATAATCTGGTAGTCTTTTTCTAAAACTTATCCATGAAGGATCGCTCTGCAGTCGTACTTTTGAGGTATTCTTACTTCTGTTAATTGTTACTGTGTACATATTTGTCGTTTTAAGAAAATTTATGTAATTATATACTCTATGGTATTTGTAATATTAAAATCTAAATTATTGCATTTAAAAAATAGTTAATTAGCTCTTCTTTGAACAACTCTCTATGAATTACATTCTACATTCAAATGTGAATTAATATTATTGTATCTTTTCAAGTACGTGCATTAGTACTGGTGGAGTAAATTGATTATGATAATGAGAGTATTATTATTTGCTTATATTGGAATTTAGAATATTGGAATTGTAAAATCAAACAAATGTTGATTTTTGAAAGAATAACAACTGTTTTACATCAAATTAACAACAAGATGGAAAAGTATACTCCATAAATGGAATACACAGAGATTTCAAAGGCATTTTGGATGGGAAATACGTATAAAATGATGCCGAAAGATTGGGCGATTCTCGAATTTGTATCTCCGAAACTCTAAGTCGTAATTGTATGGTCTCGGGGACTATCTTGTAGTAAATGTTGTTCTTTATTCAAATAATTTTTTTAATCTATACCTCACAGATCATATAAGAGGAGAGGAATATATGGATTTTAGTTGTTGCTTGCTGAGAGAACCTTCTTCGCGATCGATGTAAGCAAAATATTCGATGTTATGCTTGGAATTTTCTCGAATGTTTATCTCCGAAACCATAACTCGTAATTATATGGTCTCACGGACTTTCTTGTAATAAATGTTGGTCTCTATCCAAATAAATGCTTTAATCTATACCTTACAGATCATATAAGAGCTAGGGAGAAAAAAGTTTGGTATTTCATTGTTGCTTGACGGATGCCATTTAACGAGATACGAGTATAAGTTTATTGAAGTAATTATGTAAAGTGGAAGTTCTAATTGACGGATTCAGTTCAAAATCACAATTGGGCAATAAATTTTAATAGCGATCGCTAATACGTAATTTAATTAAAACCCGTCCAGCGATTTAGGAGATGAAAGTTACGACGGATGGACGGACGGACGGACCAGACATGCCCATAAGGCGTTCCGCTATTATAGCTTCGCTGGCAAAGAACGCCTAAAAATAAATAACATTTTAATAGCTTTTATAGGCGCTAAAAAGGAAAAAAATAAATTTTAAATTCCTGTAGAACAGTATTAGACGGAAATAAAAGGAACCGTTTACAAATTGAATAACAAAAAATGTAAGAAGGGAATTCATACAATGTTTTATTGTTCGTTACGTGGTGGGAGGGGTAGCTTGCGCGATGTTACGTGCGGATATGTGTTTTTATCTTCTGGACTTTCGAAATTAAAGATATATTTGGTTTAAATAAAAAATAATATTATTAATAAAGATTATTTTGGAATTCCCTTTAAATTTTCCAAAATAAATTCAAAGTCGGAGCGAAAAAACCTGTTCGAACCGGTTCAATGGTGGTTGTTGTAGCTAAACCGGAACCAAACCGAAATTTTTTGTTTTATGTGAACCGGAACGAAAACCGGAGCGAAAAAAATTTCGCTTCGATGCCCTGACGCTGGGACTCCGCAGTTGATTTTTTGGTAATAAGTCAAATAATTTTACCTCTAAAAATTGGTGTGTTACCAAAGAATGGATACGACAAAAGGTTGCAATACTCGTATGTAAAAATTTAAAACCCTGTGTCATGGCTGGGGTGCCGCGACATTCTGTTTATCTTAGAAAGGGTTCCGAGCCTGCAATAAGTTTGGAAACAACTGCTCTAAAAGGTGAGAATGATTTCAACTGTATTTTTTTAATATTTAACCAGTCAGAACTAGGTATACGCTCCGGAATCAGCGGAAGAGAGCGGTGTTGAGCGTAAAGATAACTAAGACATTTAAAAATATCGCTGTTCAGAGAATATCCAATACTCCCACCAGAATACGCTCGAAAATCGGAGGAAAGGGATGGAGGGTACGAATAAATAAAATTAATATTTCTATTCTACGGAAGAACTAGATATACCCACATTTCCATCTCTTTTAATTATTCGTGGATACAACAGTGATGGTAATCTTCAAGCTAAATTGCGCTACAGATTATAATATTTAACTCCATTTTCTGCAAAACGTTTTCGGGGAAAAGCTAACATAATCTCTTCAAGAAACATTAAAATCGGAGGATTTTGTAATGCCATGCAATGAGCTTTAACTTGGCGTAAATCTTCATAATAACCAGTTAAGAAATTAAATCCTCTTGCGGCTTTGCTAATAATTATATTATAACACTAAAAATGCAAACAAAAACATGCTCCAGGATCCAATACATGCACTGCTTTACAATAACAGGAGCATAAGATATTAAAGTTAAGAGTTTTCATGTTTCACCGCAGATTTCCTTAGTCACCGTGTCATAGGAAATTGTAACATATATTATCTAAAACTTAATCAATTACGCAAAATCTATCTCTTCTCCATCCTCCTATTATTATTCTATCAATGATGAAATAGCGGAAATTATTTAACAACACACACTACACAATATAATGCGAAAATAATCTCGTAAGTACGTTCTTCTGAAATAAACTGGCGTTGGGAAATTTATAGGTATTAGTATTAATATAGGAATACTTATTTTCAGATTTCCAACGTAATTTAAATTTCATCTGTGACTGCACTCAAACCTTTAAAGTATGTACCCCGAACAATTTTGCTTCATTGAGTAAAACAGTAATATTAAAAAGACAGACAATTATCAATATGAATTATAATTAAACATAAAATAGCATGATACGTCACTTAAGACTGTACATTATATAGCAAACAGCCTTTTTATGTGGTTTAAATTGTATAAATAATGATCTCAAAAACCTAGTTAAATTCCTGCAACGCTCGGTTAAAATTCTTCATGCACATTTTTAAGAGGAGATTTATAACTTGTGTCCCACCCACTCAACGCCATTAACATTTGAAGCTATTCAGCGAGACGGAGACTCCTTTGATATTCTTAATTCGAGGATTCCCTTCGACGACAGAGCGGTTTCTTTTTTTTTCGCCGCATAGATCACATGGACATCGTTCCAATGGGCTTTTCTTTGAGAAAGGAAACATTTGTTCCCGTACTCTAAAAGCGGGAGGAGAAAGGCGCTTCGCCTATGGAGATTAAGGAATATCGATGGAGTTTTTTTTTAAACTTGCGCGAAGATCAATCTGGAAAACCCTCCCACCTCGTTCCGCATTTTCAGAAAATTTCCCCCGAGAAAAGGCTTAGCGGGTCGGAGAATTGGTTTCTAGTGATCTCTTAAGAACCTAAAGCGGGCATTTCCGCAAACATGGAGAAATTTCATTTGAGAATTTCCATTGAAGAAAATATGAGTTACGTTACTTAAGTAAATATTTCATCTGTAATGTTCTGCCCAAAATGAATTAAATTATAAGTTAAAAATGGATGATGTATTATGTGAATTCACTATTAAAATGATTTTTGTTATGCGGAAAATTTATGGCATTTTTGTTCGTTCAGTGCGAGTCTAACGACGTAAAAATAATACAAACTTTTTTTTAACCAAAAGCACTGCTTTCTCTGGCATTTAACAAACAAAATATAATCCAATCCTACACTTTTTATGCATTGGAGCTATTATTTTATTTTTCTAGAGTTTATGAAAGATATTTACCGGTTGATTTACATTCCTGGATAATCACATTAAAATTTTGTAAACTAATTTGTAAACAAATTTAATAACCTATAACTTTACAAACAAATTAATTAGTTTAAAATATCAATTTTTTAAAATGACCGCCGCATTTCATAACTTCGGTGATCTAATAAATACGAAATAATTTTGTGGCTAATCATATTGAGTGAACACATTGGCAATAAAATAGAGAAAGCTTCAAATGAATGGTGATCATACCGCGTATATATCAAGCTGACTACTTTTGAAAAACGAGTATATAAATTTTTTGTATAACAAAAAATCAACTTAAGCCGATTCTGCGTTTCGTAGAATAAATCATATTACGAATAGAAAAATGCATTAATATTCATTAAAATTCCATTAGGGGCACTTCATCATATCCGCGCTCGAGCTAATTGTTGAGTACTCATAAAAAGCTCGCAATTTGGCACATTTATGAGAGAATGGCGGTAGAGTGTAGAACAGAAAGAGTTTTACATAGTCTACTTCAGTTTAGTATCAGCAGCGATTTGCCACACCTGTGTAACCTTCAACAATATACCTCATTTTATGGTAGTTATACAGCTGATCATGAGATTTACAGCATTTCAAAGAATATGATAACAAAAGCATAAATTAATTCTTTGTGTTCGATTAAGGCTGAATTAAATAGCAAGAAAAAAACTGCTAATTGTTTTTTTTTGACGTTTATATTAACATATTACATTTACTATGTATACTATAGATATGTATAAGTAATTTAATAGGTATAACCAGCGTGAAATTTTTCTATAAAATCATTAGCACTTTTTTAAGCGACTTGTCTGGTGAGATATGATAAATTAGCTTCTATTTGAACACGAAAAATAAGCTATTTTGCAATAATGAGAATCTAAAAAATGTTATTGCCCACACCGTAGTAAATTTCTTTAAAAATCAATTTCATGCAATGAAATAAATTATTTATTTCTCCTTGGTGGGAAATCATTCCGATTCATCAATAGATAGGACTTCCATATAAGAGTGTATGTAGTAAGGCCTATTGTCAACCTTTTATTAGGGAGTTACTTCCTCTTAAAAGCATTTTAATATTTCACAATTAGTCTTTCTAATACGCAATCTCGAAAGAGGAGCAATACATATTAGGACTTTTTCATTTATTTATAATTTTATTTTAAATGTTTATTTAAATTAATATTAAGCGCCTTATAAGATTTGTCAATTCACATAAATAATTCTCAACGCTAGAATTTTATAATGGAAACTAATAAAACATATGACGTCTCGGGACACAATTTCACATATCATGACTGCCATGTATTACGAGTTGAATTAGCAGAGTTCAAGGATTTTTTTAACATTTTCAATTTATTATCTTCCAACCCTCATCTTTAAAGATTTATCAAATATGTATACAACAATCTGTATTTGGCTAATTAATATTTTCCGTCACTTTTTGGTTATCACTGTGCTAATCCTTGTTTCAGGCAAAAGGAATTTAAATAGGCTAACTGCTAGCACTGACATTTTTCCGAGCTATGAAAATTTTCCGTAGCTTGGAGAATTTTTAGAGACAGAAAGAGGAAAGATTCTCGAGTGTTGTTTTTTCCTTCAGTCCAATGAAGAGAGAGAATCGGTATATAAAAGGGTATGTTGAAACACGTGAGATACAGTTCATGTCTTCCAGCAGAAGCCCGTGCTGTTGACGGTCAACAGGCAGCCACACGCACCCATACAGAAACCTTCCTACAGGCCAGAGGGAGAGGGAGAGAAAGAGGAAAAAAGGAAGTGACAGGGTGGATTCTGGGACGGCAGTTAAATAACTTAGACGATGACGACACTTTCTAGGGAAAGAAAGGAGGTCAAACTCGCCGAAGGTTATCCGTAGGACGAGGATAATGGGATGGATATAGAAGGTAAGTGGGAGAGAGTGAAAAACAAAATACAGAGAGAGAAGAAAAGAGGAAGGTATACAAGAAAAGAACGGAGGGAGAGAAAAAATGGAGGACAAAAGATTAGAATGGGACGAATGACAAAGATAGGAAGAAAGAAAGCCGGAATTAAAAGAGTGAGAAATGAGAAGGGAGAACAGAGGATAGAAATAACGAACGAGAGAAAAGCAGTGGTGAAACATGAAGATCGAATTGAATACACGTATGGAAGGCAGGATGGAGGCATAAGCGGAAGCAGTAACTCCCTGTCTCTCCTTTTAGATGGCGGTGAAGAGGAGGTGCAATTAAATGATGAAAGAGACACAAAAGTGAAAGAGAGACGGAGAGGGGAGAGGAACGGTGGGGGGGGAGGGAAAGAGGAATAAAATAATTTACTAGAAAGAGATAAAAATGCCATCTCTCCCTCTCCACCGACAGAACAAAAAAATGAAATGCGATTGGCGAACTGAGACAATGCAAGATGGCTGAAGTCTTTCTTGTCATTCGTCTCTTTGTTGTTTAGGCGACAGAAAGAGAGAAGGAATTTGGGAGAACGATTTTAGAGGAGGAGGGGAAAGGGAAAGGGACAGGACGAAAAACAGGCATAGGAAGCTGGAAGTCGATGCAAAAAAAAATTAAACGAAATCACAGATTGGCAGGCATCTAAAGGCGTGAACAAAGCTTTTGAAAAGACTTTGGGCCAATAACTGTCAGCATAAAACGAGGTATGTATGTGTGCGTGTATATACAGGTAACTCGTTCAACGAATGAATTGAATTTTATAGCTTTACTTTTCGCCGAAAATTCTGTTCACTTTAACGAACTAAAAAACATGTATCCAACTCAGATCGAAGAAACTCGGATATTTACGATAGCTCTTGGGGTCACAAAGACCGTCTTGTTTGCCCATGGATTTTTCGATTGTCACTTTTTTATATCGCCTGCATTTCTTGAGAGGCTTAATATGACGTCACCGAAAGTGCTGTTTGTTACTCAAAATATATTTACAAATATTCACTAAGACTTGAAGGACCTCTTATGTACCGATAAGGAGGAAGTGCACTACGCAGTGTTTCCCACAGCATCTGGTGTTTTAACGGGGAAGTCAACGGAAAAACCACGATCGTTCAAAGAATTTCCCGTTCTACGAACGCTTTTCAGGAACGCATGTCGTTCGTTGAACGAGAGTTGACTGTGTGTATATATATGTGTGTGTGTGTATATATATGTATATATATGATATATATATGTGTGTGTATATATATATATATATATATATATATATATATATATTCAAATAAACCTTGTAACTTTTTCGAAATTAATAAAATACGAACAATAGATTCGCCGTCTGTGTTCACAAAGTGAAAGAGGGACATGAAAGACAGCGGAAAACAAATATTCCCTGATAAATAAGAGAGCTTTCCTCAAAAGCCTATTTTTTCGTGATTTTAGATAAGTCGCGCGCTCGAGCATCTTTCCAAATCGATGTTTCATTTGTATCAAATGTAAGAAAATCCGTTTCCGCCTATTATTGGAAGTTTGCGCTTAAAATTGCGCTAATATTTCAAAAATTATCTACATATACAGCGATGTTAAGTTTTCAAGAAATGGATCGTGTTTTTCTTGCTTTGTTTTTTTTTAGCATTTGTTTCTCCGTAGTCTTTAAGATAATAAAGCTAAAAAGGCTGATCAACCAACAACAGCATTTTATTCTTTTATTCCATAATTTTACATTATATCAATAAACTATCCGGCATAAAATGCTGCTCAGTATACCAATGTCTCTGAAGTATTACACGACTTTTTCGTACATCAATTTCCCTCTTATAAATCTCATTTAGTCTTCCGCAAAAACACATGAATTTTTCCTATATTCACCGTCTAAATATTTTATTTGATGGCCTGCTTTGTTTTATAATCAATATAAAATTTTGCTAAAAACTTTCATGCAAAATATCGTCGTCATCACCATTTCATTTCACTGCTGAATGAAGGCGTATACCGTAATATACTAATTTGGCCTATTCTCTGCCCCCTCATTTGAGTTGGTCGGACAAAATTCAAAAACTTCTATTTTACGATCTATTTTTCTGTCTTCAATTTGGTCTCTTGACGTTTCTTGGGATCCATTCTGCCATTTTAACTGTCCAATGTTAATAATTTCTTCTTGTAATATGACCCGCTCAATTCCACTCATAACGCATTCACTCTCCTAAATTATGTTTTCTTTATTATCCAGTCGATACCCAAAATAATCATCTCAATACAGTAAAACCTCGCTAATTCGGATTCTCTATAATTCGAACTGCTCTCTTAATTATTACATATTTTATTTACGCAGAATTGAGATTTTTTCTACGCGAGAATTAATTATAAAATTTTCCATTTCCTGTCGGCTTAGATAACTATCGAAATATAATATGTATCTTAATAATAAAAACAACACAATTTTCTGCTTTTAAAAAGAACACTTCCAACAGAAATAAATAAAGATACTATTTATTACCTTTAAAGTGAGACTGCCGCGGCGATACTAAGAAAGCTGACTAGCTGACTTATTGTTTGCGGTCTTATGTCAAAGGAAAATGTTTGTCCTCAGTTCCGCTAATTCACATCACCACCCGGTGCCGAATGTTCATTTCCTTTCCAGTTGCCCTTTAGTTCACAATTTGATTGAGATGGGATCGAAGATAAAGAGTGTCAAAATGGGTTTCACAACAATGGTGAAAAGGATAATAATTTGGGGGATGTAAGAACGTGGCTGGATATCACACGGCAACGGAAGAAGAAATGGCAACAGCAGCTCAAGGAGAAAAATCTGTGGTTGAAGCGGAAAGTGAATAAGTAGAAGAAGAAACTAAAGAAGAAAAAGTTAAATTACACGAAGCCAGAAGTTAACTCGATACTCTTACTTACTAAATTTGAGATTTTTGACGAGGGATTCGAAAAATATTTTTGCGCTCTAAGAGAAATGAGGAGCGACGTTATGAAACGGCAATAAAATAGAATCTTTACTCAACAGAAAATTTCCTACTTCTTCAAAAAAGACAATACGATTGGGTAGGGATCGATTACATCTGATTCACTTTGTAGTTATTAACGCTTAACACAATAATTAAAGTTTATTGTAAAATATCGTTTTCTTTGTGTTCAATTTGTTTTGAATTCTTTGTGTGTATTCAATTTTTTTGTACAATAAAGTAACACATTTTCTATTAGAAACAGTAACGTAACAGTTGTTCGTGATAAGAAATCAAATATGATATGTGAATAACCTTCGTATGAGAAAATGTGATTATTAACATACGCTGCCGGATTGTGAATTAATTTGCATGTTTTTATGAACTATGACTAGAAAATACATGTTCTATAATTCGGACATTTCACTAAATCGGACTACTTCTTCCTCCTAATAATCCTAATTAGCAAGGTTTTACTCTACTTTGTACCTTAACGGACGTAATGGAGTTTTAGCACAGGATAAACCCCGACAGTAACATCAAATTAATCGCCTTCATCTTCATACCGCAGCGTTAAGTTTTTCACAACAGTAAATTATTAAATTGAATTCCTACTTTGATGCGAGAATGATACGACATTCAGCTCGTAGTAAAGTAATAAAATTGTGAGTGAAATCCATCTTGCTATGAGTAGTAAGCCAATTATAATCCCGTGTCATCTATAAATGACCTCGATGGGCTAAAACAAGTCCATGTAGCTTTGACCTAGAGGAACGTTACAACTACACTACAAAACGACAGGCGTTTATTTATATCGCGTCATTAAAAATTCCTTCTCATGCGAGGAAATCTAAATCAGATTTATGAACCGATATAACTAAGGGCTTTTTTTGCACAACTCTTTGATCGCAGTTTGAATTTCAGACAAAACGATTCCGGTGATGCACGATTATATTATCACATACGCCAGTGGTGCCCAAGCTTTTTTTCTACATGACGAGCCACATTAGTGGTTTCGAATCCTTAGGCGGGTCGCATTGGTAGTTTCCAATTCTTCGGCAGACCGGATTAATCAAAAGTTACCTACACATATTCTGAGGCGCCATTTAAGTAAAAATCAAGCATAAGTAAGGTTTTTATGGTTAACATTTCAATGTTAAAAGTTTTATTGTCAACATTTTTATGAAAACGTATGAATTTGTGTAATAGATTTTTCGGATTTCTTTCTCATAATAGATTCGCGGGCCTCAGGTTTGGAACCGCTGACTTACGCCATTTCTCCCGAGAGTCAATTTGAAAACGCCTGTAGATCAGGCGACCCGACATACACTCCGTGTGACTAGATTTTTTTTTAACGAATCCGGTCAGTCTCGAGCAACCATCCGTTATTCGGCCATTCAAACGCTATTCGGAGACGTAAATTACGCGTTTCACCCTACTCATCCTCCCTCCCTGTTTCTCTTTATTCCAACTCCATCGGACGACTTCGACGGACTTCCCAAAATGTCGAGCAATTACCGCGTGGAAAATACAGCCCGCGGCACGTTCCTTTGCTTTGTCTCCGAGCCCCTCATTGTTGGGACCACGTTCGCCCTCTCATTGTTGCTTTCATGATCAGACGGGACCGCTCGCTCAACCCTCTCTCGCGCTCACGCTGCATGCACGAATATATATTTACATATCCCACGCTCCAAAGTTTCAGTCCGCGGTACGACGGGGAGGGAAATAAAAGGGGGTCAGTCAGTCGGCGGGGCGCCTCATTAAAATCATTACGAATGTTTGAGTTCTCTGGGTGACCTCCAGAGAGAGAGAGAAAGGGAAGGAGAAGGGGGAATGGGAGAAAATGCAGAGGGAGACCACTGAGTCAGGCGAGTCCAACGGTCGCACCAGCCTCGACGCGAACTCCATCATATTTACGTTTCGGACGCCACTTCAAACAAAATGCCCGACTCGAAATCTGTTATGCATGAAGCCTCCTCCTCCCTCCCTCCTCTTGCACCCTTCCCCGTGAGAGCACCGATTGGCACCCTCGGGATGGACCGAACTTTCCGAAGCGGCGCGAATACGGGGGTGGGAGGAGGAGGGGGTGGAAAGATGAGGGTGGAAGGATGAGGATGGAAGGACGAGGGTGGAAAGATGAGGGTGGAAGGATGAGGATGGAAGGATGAGGGTGGAAGGATGAGGGTGGAAGGATGAGGGTGGAAGGGTGGGGGTGAGAAATGCTAGCTGGACAGATGCGGAGCGCAGCGCGTCTCCGTTTGTCCCGCTAACGTTTGAAATATTTACGCGCTCGCCCTAACCAAATACGCTTCCGATCGAACGAGATTTAGATTCAGAAGAATTTACTCGCGCACGTTTGCCTTTTTATTGCCGTTCAGATTCCCAGGAGAGGATCCGTGTCGCTCGGAGATACAAAACGATTTGAGTGAGCGAAATTAAATTTTCAAGAGGATTTGTACATATTCGCGTTTTCCATATATTCATCACTGCGGTGACCCACCAACCACTCGTCTGCGGTACGATTCCAAGTGGCCTTCGCGAGGTTTTTCAAATTCGTACCCTTGAAAAACATCGGAAACGGTAGAATTCAAATGGCCCATTTATGGATATATTCCTGACAACAAGATGAAATTTGAAAATACGAAGTCTCAGGTGATATTTTAAATGCTAAATGTGGTATTTATCTCATGCTAATAAAAAACTGTCCGTTATTTAGAAGAAACCGATTCCCTCCCTTTTCACAAATAGCCTTTATGGTTGGCCCTTGTTGGTGAAAAATCTGAGTAAGCTGATTCAGTATGTGACATTAGAGGCTTTGAATGACATGGAAGAAAAAAATCAAACGAAGTTTACTCGAGGGTGAATGAATTTGATCAATCATGTTGCGACAGCCATAATGAAAAGAAATCGATTTTCCACAACAGATAGATTGAGCAAAGATTTTCCGATAATAAAGCATCCATAATAACATGAATCTCTAAATTTGATGGCACTAAAATAAATCAGCTAACTATGCCAACCGCAAGCTATAATTTCGCCCCATCTTCAGTCGCAATTAAGAATTTCAGATAATATAATCATACTATTTAACTTCTTTGCCTGAGTTGCAAATGAATGCGAATTGTAGATTAATACAGATATAAGTCAAAATTCAATCCATTCCATTATTTTCAGAACTCCAAATGAGCAAGTAAGAAAAATGAATAAAATGAAAACTTATAAACTATATGCATAAATTCCTTATTTATGCCATCCGAATGGGAAAATTATTATTATCATCCAATAAAGCGTTATAGGTGAGTCAGGTTGGCCAGGCAGTGACATTAAAACCAGAATATAA
Organism: Tanypteryx hageni; assembly: GCA_028673005.1. NCBI lineage: Eukaryota > Metazoa > Arthropoda > Insecta > Odonata > Petaluridae > Tanypteryx > Tanypteryx hageni. The sequence goes on from CM054116.1 coordinate 101,382,793, forward strand.
ATTGAATAACAAATTCTGCAACTAAGTGACGGGAATTTAGGAAACAAGAAACATACCAATACGCCTCGAATTGAACACATAAATAGACTCGTGTAAAATTTGGCTAATGACTGTCAACTTCTCACATCATAGATAAAACGGCGATCAAACCAATTCGATCGGACTCGGTCGGAACGAAAGAAAAATTGCAAGCTGTTTAGTTAAAGACCGCCTCCGAACGGAAAAAATGAATCATGAGTGCAATTAGCAAAAAAAAGCAATCAAAATCGCGTCGAAGGTATCAGAGTGGGATAACAAAATTGCTCCAATCTATCACGGGGTCACAGGCTCATTTTGTCTCTTATCAAACCTTCCGCAGCGGCGCACCATTAAACAAAACAGAATTAAAAGAGTTCCTCCCATCTTCTTCCTCCACGCGAGCGGCGTAAATCATCTCCCCCTTTAGACCTCTACATAGAGCTGTCTAGTCCGCGCATTCCCCCCCCCCCCCCCTTCCCATACTCCCACCGATTTCCTCATTACGCTCCGCCCCGAAAACAAAAGCGCAACGACTTCCACACACACTCACGCGAGCACACAAACTACCTCGCGGGTCGCTTTCCCTCGAAACAAATCGCAGGAATCTTGTGATAAATGTGCGCGTCGTGTGTCTCCCGCAGGTACAAAGAGAGAAGGCAGAGGGGGAGATCCCCATCCTCATTCTTTCCCTTCCCTTTAGTCCCGCTCCTGACAACGCCACTGTCCTCGCTCTCTTCTAAACCCATTTTATAACTCATCCCACCTCGGCTAATCCCCTCATCCTTCTACTCCCCCCCTCTCTTTTCCGCCCCTCTTCCCCCCTCCAAACCACACTAAACATTACGGTAATCCCGCGAAACGTGGTTTCCAGAGGAATCCCAATTGTTTCCGTGCGGCGCCACATCTGCTTCTTTTTTTTTCTCTTCCTCTCCCTTCCGCGGGAACGAATCCTTTGGGTATGTATGAATCATTATTTGTGAAGTCCCGAGAGTTTTTATACCGTCCTTTTCTTTTAGCAAACTGTGTGCACCGACTTGTTTTCTACCCACCCTCTCATCTCTTTCTTTCTCCCATTCCCTACCCTCCCGCATCCTTTGCTATACATCTCGAGAGAGAGAGAGAGAGAGAGAGAGATTTGTTTTTAACGATAAGGCTCATAAAAAACGGCGATTCGTCTAATCCTCGAAGACAAATGGCTCCCGAAATAAAACGATAACGAATAATGTATCTCGAAAAAATAAATTCCCTTTGAATAGGATTTACCCGGAGTGGATGAAGAAATTGTTGCAGTTTCTCAGGCATTGTTTGAAGTATTTTTATATTTTCGGAAAGAGGTAGAAGGGACGTGACCGACAAATTCTGAGTCTAGAAATTTATAGGAAAACAAAAAATTAAGATTAAAATGCATTTGAACTATTCCGAATTTAAATGTTATCAGAATTAAGATTATCCGTGGGTTTATCGAAATACAGAGAAATGCCAATCGGATTATTTAGAGCTCCCTCTTAATCAGACAAAAATAAAAAACTTGTTAACTCGAATGCCTTCAGAATGATCGGAATCCAAGCGTCCGACGTCAGAAAGAAGGCATTCTAAAAAGACTCGAATTTTAACTCATACTACCGCTCCACGATTTAATTTCGTTAATTGTGCTATTTTTATGCACGTGATATGCATTATAATTATTAAAATGGGAGAAAGACCAGAAAAACGAATGGGTGGACGGAAAGTGTGAAATTAACTACGAAACTTATCCAGTGTATATAGCAGTAATTGTATTTAAATTCCGGAAAACAACAGGTATGCGCTATCGCACCTAGTCGCGTTGGAAGCGGGATTTGCTGAATACAAAATTGAGCGGGGACAATATCAGCATTCGAGAGCAAAATCCGGCGGCGAGAGAGTTTTAATTCCTCACTTGCGCAGTCTGTGTCTCGTAAACGACGATCTATAAATGCAACCAAATTTGAAATTGAAGTGAGATGTCCAGTTCATGAAACGCTAAAACCTTTTAAAAGATAGATTTATTATCCTATGATGAGCGGCGACGAAATCCCGTGATTAAATAAATGAGTGACCAACGCGGACTTTCGCAAAAGCACGATTCGCTGTGTCATAAGCATTCATTTATGAAAGACAATTGGATGGTTGTTCATGTATCCATAGGACTTGATCGTTATTGATATCCTTCACTGGCCACTCACCTTAAATAAAATATTTTAAAGTAGCATTTAAAGGTATTTATCTTAAAACCAGGCAGAAACACAATTAATTGGTAGCTCGTAATATTTATCCTCGATCCGGGAGGCCATGAATAATCCAAACAATTAATGTTGCTGTAATTATGAAATTGAATTGTTCTTGCTTCGGAAGATACAGAACACTTTTCTCTTCGCGAATCCAATATGTTCGAGGTCTAGAAAATTCGACACTACACTTTGGCGTGGATTGATAACATTCCTCCAAAGATATTCGAGTACTTACGTGAAAAGGGAATGCAGCTAAGGCGATGGGCAGGATTTATCAGAGGCAACGGAAAGAAGAGATTTATGGAGATGCTTTTTCATAATGGTCGTCTGTTTGTCAGTTAAACATTTACTTTACGAACAGAAGTTAATCCTCGGTTCTTTAGTTTCCTGTTTTTCAGCACGCAAAATAAATACTAGCAAACGAACGAGGTCAACCTAGCTCGAATTTTGTTTGAAAAGCCACGCCACGTCTCATGTAAACCGCAAATTAGGATGGGTATAAACCATCCCGCGCAGAAATGGAAACATCTCCCTGCCAAAGACGGCCGAAGCGAATTGGTCGAACCCGATCGCACACCCGTGCGCTCTCGCGAAATGAGTTACCAACCCCCATTTACGAAGCAAATAATTAGAACGAATCTCCGAAACGCTAGACCAACATACTGAAGCGGAAATAAAAAGGATGAGAAATGGGATCTCTTGGGGAAAACAAAAACCGTTCCCCATCGTTCGAGATGTAATCGATACGAACACTCTCATCAAACTCGAAACCACGTTACCTCTACTCGCCACATTCCCATTTCCATGGAAGAATATAATCTCTCTCGCCCCCACTTGCGTCACCTATGCGCACGACTAGGACGGTGAAATTTCGCGCAATAAAAGAAATAAGTCAACTGTAAATAACGCCACGTCAACGCCAACGCCGTCCATCGCGCCTCTTTCACGCCCTCGGGACAGTCACTTGCGTACCCTATCCCTTTTTCGCCAAGAAGGGGGATTTCCATTTCCGGATTTTGGAGTAAAAGCCCATTAAATGGGAAGGAAAAAAGGGAATTTTTCACGAGGGGGAGGAGAAGGGCAGCTGGAGGTGAAAGAGAGAAGAGGCGGAGGAAGATATGTGGACGAAGATGTCGAAGAGGGCAAGTGGAGGGATGACGGGAAATAAACGACGGGACGAGAAGAATGCAGGATATGCGGAGAGAGCGGGTTTGCCGAGCGGGAGATGAAAGAAGAATCGGAATGTTTGGTGGAGGAGAAATCGGAATATATGGCGGAGAGGGGAGGGAGGCTGAGAGATGGGGAGGGAGGCTGAGAGATGGTGAGGGAGGCTGAGAGCTGGGAAAGGAGGCTGAGAGATGGGGAGGGAGGCTGAGAGATGGGGGATGAGAGATGGGGAAGGGAGCTGAGAGATGGGGAGGGAGGCTGAGATCTGGGGGATGAGAGATGGGGAAGGGAGCTGAGAGATGGGGAGGGAGGCTGAGAGATGGGGAGGGAGTCTGACAGCTGGGGAGGGAGGATGAGAGATGGGGAGGGAGGCTGAGAGATGGGGAGGGAGACTGAGAGATGGGGAGGGAGTCTGACAGCTGGGGAGGGAGGATGAGAGATGGGGAGGGAGGCTGAGAGATGGGGAGGGAGGATGAGAGATGGGGAGGGAGGCTGAGAGATGGGGAGGGAGGCTGAGAGATGGGGAGGGAGGCTGAGAAATGGGGAGAGAGACTGAGAGATGGGCAGGGAGGCTGAGAGATTGGGAGGGAGGCTGAGAGATTGGGAAGGAGGCTGAGAGCTGGGGGAGAGATGGGGAGGCGGGGATGGAGGCGGAGGAAGAGAGAGGGCATACACCCACGCAGATTCCACACGCGAACCGGATCGCAAAACGCGCACGCACCCGAATACACACGCACGTAGATTGATGAGAGTGTGCTGAAACCAAAGTTCCAAAAGTGCTTTTGCACGTTCCGGAATGCAAATAAACTATCAATAAAGCTGAAAATAAATCTATCAGCGAGAGGATTTCCGTCCCTACAGCTCTATCTCTCCCTCCCCTTCTATCTGACCCTCCCCTTCTATCTCTCCCTCTCTTTTATCTCTCCATCCCCTTCTATCTCTCCCTCCCCTTATATCTCTCCATCCCCTTCTATCTCTCCATCCTCTTCTATCTCTCCCTCCCCTTCTATCTCTCCCTCCCCTTCTCTCTCCCTCCCCTTCTATCTCTCCCTCCCCTTCTATCTCTCCCTCCCCTTCTTTCTCTCCCTCCCCTTCTATCTCTCCCTCCCCTTCTTTCTCTCCTTCTATCTCTCCTTCCCCTTCTATCTCTCCCTCCCTTTCTATCTGTCGCATTTTGCATCGACTTGGCCTCACGATCATAGCTACCGCTATATTTCTTCTCTCCTCATACTTGCGGAATAAATTCACTATTGAGTCATACTTTTACGTTTTTGCTATACAGGATGTTCCAAAAGTCCAATTACCCTCAGAAAGAGCCAGTAAAATAGAACAAATACATTCGTTGTTATATTAATAATATTTACGATTTATGCAGTTTAGAAATTGTTTCTAACTATCAATAAAATAAGTACGAGTGCAATATTATTCAAGACAAACAATGACCCAGCGGGCATTTTGATGATTTATCCTTCGAAGAATGGATTCAGTTGACCAAGCACTATTTATTATCGCTCTTCTTATTTTGACTCCGATAACTCATCTTTGCCACGAAAAAAGCAATAATTAAACAAAAAAACACATTTTAAGCTAATAATACCCGGTAGTAAATGCACTAATGGGACACCAATAACGATGTTCACATTATTCGCAATTATTACAAATAATAACGAAAAACCTACAGATCTCAACAGAAATATCAAAATTAAAAGGACAAAATATAAACTATGAATGGCACTAAATTCCACGTCTCCGCGGCCTTTCCGTCACACTCGGCGAGTGACGAACGTGTTGGACAACAACAATCTGGTACATGGTTCGTCGGCCTTTTCCGCAAGGTGGGCCCCGCATTCCTAGTTTCTATTGCTTCAGCATGCGGGTTAAACATTTACATCGAATTTTAGCTCGAGATAACGTGTAGTCACACTGGTTAAAATCCAGCCTAAATAACCTAACAACATTTACGTTTAATCAGAAAAAGTTTTACAGTCGTAAATTCAATTGAAAACATGAAATAATCTGCATTAAAACGCACATAAGCTGATTGATTCCGAGGCAGCATGTGGCCCGCGGACCGTAAATTACCAACATCTGCTCAATATCATATCAACACCCCCTCCTATGCCCCGTTTCCATTTGCCATTCTCTCTTCGCACTGCTCCAAATGTCTTTACCTACATCTCCATCTGCCTCCAAACATCACCGAGTCTCTTTATCTCATTTACTCTCTCCCCGTCTCCTTTCTCTTCCCTCGCATTTCTACCTTCCTCTCTCTATCTCCCACCACTCTCTCTCTCCATCCCGATTTATCTCATTCTCATCTCACTGTTTGTGTATCGACCCAGGAACCCCTTTTTCGCGGAAACTTCCATCCCCCATTCCATAAAACACTAACCATGTTACTCTATAGGGGTAGGCGTGTGTTTGCGCGTTTTCCCTTCGATTCCTGTTGCATCTTGTGTGTGTTTGGGGGCGCGCGCGTTTGCGTGTTCCTGCATGATCGCTCCTGAGAGAGAGAGAGAGGGATGACGCCGATAAGGAAAAGGACGCTCACCTTAACCGATCACCGAGGCAATTTACCTCCAGCGGATTTCCCAGCAAGAGAGAGGGAGAAACAAACGACGAACGATATATTTTTTACCGGCCAGAATAGAGAGAGACCGAGTTTGCGCTTTTGTTTGACGGAATATTTTCGAGATCAAAGCCGGAATAAAGCAATCGAGACGAGGTTCAAGAGAGAGAGAGAGAGAAAGGAGAGATGAAGGGAGATGGAGAGAGAGAGAGAGAAAGGGAGGAATTCTATCGCTCGATCGAACGATACAATACGATGAGGAGGGCGCCGTCGTTCTTTTTTATTCGTGCGCCTCGTAATCCGAAATGAAGCAGTCTCTCTCACCCACGTTCTCTCTCTTGATTCGAGGATTTCCAAATTCGTGAGGTGACGCCGCTTGCCTTTTTCAGTTTTCGAGTTTTTGGTCGACGACTCGCGAAGAGAGAGAGAGAAAGTTTATTTATTGCAGATTAAATGATTCGAAGGGGGAAATTTATCGCGTTTCCTGTTTTTTTGTCGCTCGAGTTATTTGATATTTTATCTCTCTCATGACGCGGTGATTTTGAATCCATTCTACGCAAACAAAGGATCTTTTCCGAATCACGCCACCACTGTCACCTGATGACGCTGCTGAGTGTGCAAAAGCCCGACACTCTCTCGTATATGGAACGATAAATATCAAAGTGTTGTCGTTGCCATTTCGTTGAGGATTGATAAATATTGTTTTCATAGACAATGGGACGTCGTTCGTAAATGGGAAGCGACAAAAAACTTCATATGCTATGGAGATGGGTATCTTTTGGTCATATATTAGATATTATTTTGATTGCTGAACGAATAATAAGCAATCCAATGAGCCTATTGTAAAAAATACCAGTATACATAATTGAATAAATTGATGGTGTGTCCATCGTTTTAAATGAAACTACGTAGCCATGAGCATATCCTCCACAGTTACTAGCGATTCTGCACATATGTGAACGACTTTCTAGGAGCTCTAAAAGCCTGGAATAAGAATTAACTGGAATAATATTTAGCATATTTCCTATTTTTGGAAGACTTCATTTTTTTACCATACAAAAGATACATTATTGCGTATTTGTCCAGTTCGTGAAGGTGAGTAATTTTCCATTATCGTTGGAGTAATTAATGTGGGTTGTATTAATATCCTTTTCGACGCATGAAGTTGCTAATTGAGCAAATTTTGTAACCGTCACGCCTTTCCTTTCGCATTTGAAATTCAAATCGTTCTCTCGCATATGTGATATACGACGCATAAAGAAAACCGGCACGCTATTATTCTTGAGACTTTCATCGTCAATAAAGTTAATCATTTTACAATTGGTGATAAATTTTTCAATCTACTAACTTTAAAGAACCAAGTCTATTACGATGGAAAACAAACTTCTTCCCAAATTTATATACATTTATTATTTATTTTATTTATTAAAATTACTTTAAAATCTGGTCATTTCTTTTCATTTAGTAAGAATTTTTTTTGCAAGACGAATCCTTCAAATGTAAATTTTTTGGAAGAAATACGATTTTGTTATCTCTTTTTGACTTATTTTTTACACGCGATTTCTTTAAAAACGCCATTTAGATTTATAACCTAAAACCAGTTGAAGGTCATAAACTCAGGGACGATGGAAAGCAAGGGAACGAAACATGGAAATGCAAAATTTATCGTTCTAATACTCTTTTTCTGCGTGTGACATGCAAAGCTTTCTCCGCGGGAAAGATCGCCATCTTTTATTCATGCTTTTCACTATTTTTTGCGACGTTATTTATAGCTGAATGGATAAACCGTTTTTTAAATTTTTAATTGCTGCGTTGTAATTAAATTACTTCGCCAATTAATATATTTGTACGTCACGGAGACTATGAATGAATCGATAGAGTGCCGGAAAATGTGTATCTTTTTAATGAGGGATCAATTCCATTAAAAACATTTTAATAAAGTATTCATGCACGCAAATTTTCGCTATCGTACATATACGAAAAATAATCACAAAGGTAATTTTAGAAATAAATATCCAGCTCGCCACACGGTTGGAACAAAATTCACAATTTGGATAGCTCTAATTGCCCATGACAAATCGTTGAAACTGTTACCATTACCATATTTGGTTTTCACAAAATATGAGTTTATTAAAGCTATTTAAATTATTAGGAAAGTAATAAATGGTTAATTATAACTTATGAATACTAGATACAACTTGTTAAAAGTTAAAGGCCTAATTTGAAACCTATTGTTCCATTTAACAGCACGATCTGTTTATTAATTATAGGTTAATGCGTAGAAGCCATTGAGGACCGCTTACGACTAAATGACTAAAAAAACACAAATCCCATATCCGCCTCAAACACGTTTCTTCCATGTTTTTTTGTCTGCGGCTATCTGTATTCAATGGCCTATTACTTACGGTAGAGAATATATGGGAAGAAATCACCCATATAATAAGTTCGAGAGAACACTTTCATGCCACACGCACAAAAAAGAAACTGCGGGATATGGGGAAAGTGATAGCTTGGCAACTATAAAAAGCATCATGGAAACGAAACCAAGCGGAAAGGGTCGCAAGGAAAAGTTTTCTCCCATAGGAAAGGGTTTCTTTATTGTTGGAGAAACTTTGGAAATAACTGGACCGACGTAGCAGTGCCAGCAGATGGGCAGATGTGTGTATGTACATATATATATATATGTATATATATATATATATATATATATTAGACAAAACCATGGATGCATAAACTGTGAAGATAAAAAAGCAGTGTCTTTTCATTCGTTGCAACATATATTCCGCCATATTTAATTAAAAATGAAATCCGACAGCATTTCGTCAAATAAAATACAAAACGATTAATTACAGATTATCTGAAAGATTTCCTTTGGATTAAAAGTTAACCACGTATAAAGGACTCGTAAGCTGATTATATCCCGCGTATGAAAAGCATTCGTTACATTCCGCCAGTCTTTCGCAAAACAGAACGAATACCCCTCAGTAAAGGGATTCACTTTCAGTCTTTTCCCTCCGCGATACAAGCGAAGACTTGTTTTTTTGCGTCGGAACGATAATTTCAACCTCTGCCTCATGGGCGTACGTTTGCCGGAGCAAAAAAACCCAAGGGCGAAAAACAAAACAAAAACGGCAAAGATCGATCGAAAAATGCACCGACAGACACATTTTTGGAGAAGCGTTAATTGAGCGCTCACGGGTCCAAAATTAAAAAGAAAACACATTCGTCGTGCCGTATGCATAAACATGTAAACCGAAAAAAGGAAAACTTTACGCCCTATCGCATGTAACAAGTGGAAAGGGGCCGCTTTAATGACACGCGCGCACACCCGCGCGTACATCGCATGGTCTCAACGGTAAAAAAATAAGATCCGTCTCCCAAAAAATAATGACGATGTCCGAGATGGGCGTAGAATTGAAAAAAATTAAAGAGACGGTCGAAAAAATAAGGCAAAAACCGCTTTTTGAACTACAACGGCGGGCACGTGAACAGGTATGCACACGGATACACAAACACACACAGACAGACGGGCATGCGATTGCCACTCCGTGTTTTACATACGGACGTCCTCGGGATTTCCGTTTTTTTCCCAACGGGGCGTGAATTTTCACATACGTGCGCCTAAAAGGTAAGTGCGAACTTTTTCCAGGATTAAAAAAAGATTTTTTTTTACATTTTTCCGGATTAGTTTTCCTTTCTCCTTTCGTATGATAAAAAGGAGAGACGAGAGAAGAATAAATTTCACGCATAATGGTCGAACGGTTTCAAACTCGGCCTCAAACTAATGACAAACCACTCTCCCACTATTCCCACGCGCGTTCCGCTGTCCGTCAAGCCTCCATGTTCCTCTCTCTTTCCTTTCTTCCATTTTCCACACTCGCTAACTCACTCAGTCTCATTTTTCCTATCACCCTCTCACTTATTAACACTTTGTTTTTATTTGACAATTGACAATGGGTTAGTTGGAAGAAGAGGCATCTTAGTCTCAATCTCGCCCAAATATCTATCTATCCCTCTATACCACACCTGACCCTCCTATTAGACGGATTCTCATAGCACGGATTTGATACAGCGCGGATACTTTTTTAAATCCCAAAAATTCAGGCGACGCCAATTACGATTCAATTTAACGCGGTCTGGTCGGACCTTGGGAAGTTGAATATCAGATTGCGCGGATGAGACGTTTTGCAGGGCCATAGTGCTTTGTTTATGAGCTTAGATAATCAAAAACAACATTCTATTTGTGCAATATGTGCATAGAAGAGAATTTCGAGAATTTTCGGTCCGGAGGAGGTTGCTTTGTGAGGCACGGAACGAAACCTTACCTTTCACTATGTAAAGCTAGATTCGTAAAACACGGGTTCATATTACACGGAAATTTGTCAGAACGCATCTCGCGTGTTGTAGGAGGGCTGAATTCAACCTCTCCCAATCTCTCAATATACACCCTCTCCATCTTATTTCCTCTCTCGCTCTTTTCTTCCATCTTCCTCATCCTCAGTTCTCCTTACCCTTTCCTTTCTCCTCTTATTGTCTCCCTTTCTTCTATCATTCACTCTCCTTATCTCTCTTTCCCACACTTCTGCCACTTCTCTCCCTCTTCCGTAAATCCTGTTTCCCTTTCCTTCTTTATACTCATTCGTTATCACTCTCATTCGTTTTATTCACGCCGACCCATGAACTACCTTTCCTTCTTTGTCTCTTTCCTAGATTATAGTACCTTAATTATCGTTATTTTTCTCACAAACTCCATCTCATTCCATTTCCAGCAATGCTATCTTGGCATTGTATCTATGTAGCATTTTATTTTATGTATTTTTTAAATTTAATTACGACTCTCTGTTACTTTCTTCTTGTTTGTAATTGACAATGGGTTAGACGGAAGACGAGACTGTCCAGTCTCAATCTCGTCCAAATAAAGACGATTTATCTATCCATCTCTCTCTGCAGTCCATTTTGTCAATCACATTCCACTTTTAATTCAATATATATTAGAATAATACACCGGCGAAACGTCGATTATTACTGCTGCATTATAGATGAAACGTGCATTTGGTTTCTATGATCCTCTTATGGCTATTGGAGAGACATGATGGGTCAATTTCCTATCGCCCATTTCATGAGTCTCAACAACCTTGCCCCGGGCCACATGCAGCCCAACAGTTGAAAAGCCGCTACTATAAGTGGGTCGAATACAGAGGGTGATCAATGAGCAAAATTGCGATACGAAACAATAATAAAACGCTAGCTCCAAAGGAAATTCGAGGTGGTTATTTTTATCAAACCTGGCATAGAACCCGCAATTTCACTGCCGGAAATTTCGAGAAACATTAAAGATATTACATTTTGATGATTGTGAACACTGACAGCAAGTATCAAAAACAAAAAATTTATTTACGAACGGAAAATAACAGTAAATTAAATTGTTGTTATAAAAAATTCTCTACAAAAATATTCCCAATCGTTGGTTGTCCGTCCGGCATTATTACTTTCAAATGACTGAAACCGCGCATTATTGGCAGTGACATTTGTCATCAGGAAAATCTTGGCCGTGTTGTGAAGAGCTCCAGCATCTGACCCAGTGATTTATTTATTGTTAATGATAAGATTGGCCTTACTGGCTTTATTTTCAAATGGAATGGTAATAGCGGCAATAATATCCACATCCACGTGTTATCCTGAAAATCGTCAAAGAGGTGGGTGCAACGCACCAAAATGTGGTATCATAACTCGTGTGCCAATATCATTGACGGCCTCTCTCTATCGAAGGCCGTTTCCCATCACGCAGTCGGACATTTGCAATGTGATTTCTCGATAGCGTGATTGGAATTTCAACTTCCAAAGCTAATGCATATGGGGAGTTCATCATGATATAAATCTGTAACACATCTGCAATTTTACATAACCTATCTGTGCCAGGAAATTGATGCGGTATTCGTAGCATCAACTTCTTTGTTTCTGGGTGACGCGTTTTATGGCAGGACCGGTGATATCGATTATTGATTCCAAGTATGGGTAAACAGAACAGGTCGGAAAGTTTGCGTGATTGTATGATGCACTGCCTGGTAATTTCAGCACTCTCCGTATCCATCTTTGCTTCGCTGACATTTAATAGAAATTCCCGAAGCGAAGAAGCAAAAGTTGACAAGAGGAACAAGACAGCGAAAGGGAGGATAGGAGCAAAGGGAGCAAAAAGGACTGATATGGGAAGAGAGATTTTTAAGCGTGCGAATGTCGGGGTCCCGAGTCCCTATTTCGGCTCTAGTCTGTTTTAAAATGCAAATTGAAAATACCCAAGCACAACAACAATAAAATGGAGAAATGAAAGCCTTCTCTGTTAGAACCAGAGACTCTTTTCAAAGATTTTTGATTTTTCTAGGTCAATACCTACGACCAGCTGTGCGTGCACAAATTTACAGAAATTAATTACTGAAAGAAATGTTTTAAAAGTAGGGCAGCCGCAATACAGACAGGCACCCGGATAGAAAAATTCTTTTCCATATACTATGGTATGGAAATTGTCAATCTCAGCTGTTTGTTAAATTTTGAAGTAATAATTAGGATCATTGCCACGTGTTACATTGCTCATACTTTGAAACCGTATATATGACATCCATGTGACTGAGGTTTGAGACCTCTGGGCTGTGTTTCCGTCGATCTTCGTTATTCTTTCCTTCATTCCGTATCTAATACCTCTCACGCTCTCTCCCGGCTCACCATTCTTGTATGCTGTATCTCCGTCTCCCTCTCTTCCTCTATCTCTCCGTCTCCTCTCCTCTATTTCTCTTTCTCTTTCGCTCTCTCTTTCTATCTCTGTCCCCCCCTTCTCTCTCATTCTCTCTTTCTCTTTCGCTCTCTCCCTCTATCTTTGCATTCACTTCTCTCTCATTCTCTCATTCTGTTTCTCTCTCTTCCTCTATCATTGCGTTCCCTTCTCCCTCATTCTCTCTTTTTGTTTCTCTCTCTCCCTCTATCTTTGCGTCCCATTCTCTCTGATTCTCTCTTCCTCTATCTTTGCGTCCCATACTCACTCATTCTCTTTTTCTGTCTCTCTCTCTCTCCATCTATCTTTACGTCCAATTCACTCATTCTCTCTTTCTGTTTCTCTCTCCCTCTATCTTTCCGTCCCTTTCTCTCTCATTCTCTCTTTGTCTCTCTCCCTCTCTATCTTTGCGTCCCCTTCTCTCTCATTCTCTCTTTCCGTTTCGCTCTCTCCCTTTATTTTTGAGTCCCCTTCTCTCTCATTCTATCTTCCATCTTTCGCACTCTCCCTCTATCTCGCCCTCTCAATTTAGCGACCGTTATGACGTTTACATCGCCTCGTGCGACGGACACGCGGCCCCATCGCGCACGTTGTAAAACAAACACCGTGTGTCCCGAATATACGCCAGACCTTCCTCCGAAACACGACACACGCATATATACGCGTTAAAATTACACTTTACTTTTAAATCACCTCGCTTTTGTGTTCTTTATGCCTCTCTTCCCTCCCTCCCCCCTCTCGAAAACGGTCGTTTTTTGTTATTTCGCGTTATTATTTAGGTTTGCCCGTCACGATTTCCACCTCGCTCGCTACCTGTGTCTCCATTTGTTATTTTTTACGCAGACAGTTCTTCAGCTCTTCAAGGTCCGACAGCGTTTTACGCGCGAAAGTAAGGTAAATTATTAAGGGCGTGAATGATGATGCGACGCGGGCTAAATGATGGCCACCTCGCGACATTTTCGACTCCACAACTGCAAAGGGAGAGAGAGAGTAGGGTGATGAATACACTTGCAAGGCGAGGGATTTATTCTCTGTGGCACTTTGTTGATGATTGTGATATATGAGTGTTAAAATACTACCTGATTTTTTCTTATTTTTTGTACTTTAGTCTATTTTATGACTGCTTACGGGACAATATCTTCTGCATAATGAGAGTTCATTAGTACGGGTTAATACAGACACACGTATATATACATACAAATATACATAACCTTACACACATACACATGGATACACATCAGGGCATCGAACCGGAACCCAACCGAAAACAGAAACCCAAAAACCGTTATTTTAGCTGGAGTGAAAACGAACCCGAACAGAAAAAAATATATTTCTGAACCGGCGCCGAAACCGAAAACCGTTATTTATTTCGTTCCATTTTTTCGGTTTGCATAAACAGTGGGGGGGGGAAGCTTTTTATTTTGCTTTAATATGAGTATTTTTTGAGAGCATCACTTTTCAACACCGACATCGTGTGTGTTTCGTCCTTCTCTATGGGTAGAAGGCTTCATCCATAGTTTTACCGCTGTAAGGGTCTTCTATGGGGGACGAGGCTTCAACACTGAATAAGGCAAAGGTGGGATTTTCCATGAGCATCTCAATCCATAGAGAGAGAGAATCAAGAATATGTCCTGCTGAGGTTACCCAGAACCCTGTTAAACGAGGCTATATAGTGGATAGGAACTTAGTGGTACTTTGAAGACAGCCGCCAATCCTCTTGGTACTATCCCCATGAGCCTACCACGTATAGTGTTCCGGGTAAAAATGTTTCACGACTCTTAACTTGGATTTTGCTTAAAGTTGGAGGTTATTGCCCCCATAAACTTTCATCTCTTCTCCATATGCATTGAACTCTTATATTCTGGTAGTCTCTCAAAAACTTATCCAGGAAGGATTACTCCGCAGTCGTGCTTTTGAGGTATTATTACTTATGCTATCCTTCGTTACAGGTTATTAAATTTCTATTTATATAGTGTATCATAAAGAAAATGTGCGCATATATTAGCATTTGTTGATTCAAACTGAAGAGGATTTAAGGATTAATGCGAATTTATTCTTAGTGCAGTCTTTTGTCGACTGCATTAACGCACATTAGAGACTCCGTTTGAAGAAAGAAAGTTCATAACGCGCTGAATATGTGTCTAATTTTCCTTCTGTGTGTATTTGATTTCAAGAGGATATTTAGTACAGCGATGCAAATTCGGTTTCGTCTCAATTTCCTATGGAAAAACGTAAAAGTTTATGTCCTGACATGCAGACTTTTTTGGATAGTATTTTACAATATCTAAGATATTGACGCAATATTTTCATGAGCATAAAGATAAAAGATTATAGATACATTTTATCATCGAATTTTATTTCTCAATCGCGTTTCTTCAAAGATTCACGTTTATATTAATTTTATCATTTTAGGTCCTTGATAACCGGTATAGTTAGATTCTATTGTTGTCATCATTCTCCTGCTTAATATGCATACATTTAAAAAAGCAACTATTTTTTTCTAATCGTCCTAATCGTCTTCGATGAATCTCCCCGAGTTGTGAAGGAGGAAGGAATAAATAGGGAGAGAGAGGGGAGTGCAAGTGAGGATGGGTATAAAGCAGAATGAGAAAGAGAATATAATATGCTATTTAACTCTAGGCTCGTACATAATAATGCAGTTTGTTGTATTTCAACTTCTTGGAAACGTTTTACGTTTTGAATTTCAGCGGACATATTATCTATTATTTGCATAATATCGCAAGTACTCGTCCAAAATGACGGCAACGGGAATCAATTTTAATATATTTATCTACATAGATGCATTTAATTCCCTATATAAATCATCCCTTCTCACTCAATGCTTCCTCAATCCCTCGTCTCCTCCTTATCTCTTTCTCTTCATCCCCTTTCCTCTTAAGTCTCTCCCTACTGCTATGCTTTACGATCTCTTTCCCGTAGTTATTCCTACCAGTCACTTATATCCATTCCATGGTATTTGCAATATTTACATCTAAATAACTGTATTTAAAAAATAGTTAAGCAGTTCTTCTTTGAACAACTCTTTATGAATTACATTCTACATTCAAATGTGAATTAATATTATTGTACCTGTTCAAGGATGTGCATAAGTACTGTCGGAGCAAATTGATTAGTATAATGACAGTATCTGCTTATATTGGAAAGTGTAATATTGGAATTGTAAAATAAAATAAATGTTGACTTTTGGAAGAATAACAACTGTTTTACATAAAATTAAAAACTAAAAAATAAATAACATATTTAATAGCGCATTAAAAAGAAAAAATAAATTTTAAATTACTATATAGCAGCATTAGACGGAGTCGTATTAAAAGAGTCGTTTACAAATTCAATAACGAAAAATGTAAGAAGGGAATTCATATAATGTTTTACTGTCTGTTACATGGTGGTTGGGGGCACCTGCGTGTTGTTACGTGCGGATATCAATTTTTGTCTTCTTTACTTGCGATAGTGAAGACGTATTTGGTTTAAATAAAAAAAAAAACATTAATTAATAAAGATTATTTTGGAATTCCCTTGAAATTTTCCCCAAAAATTCAGTCAGAGCGAAAAAAATCGGTTCGAGCCGGTTCAATGATGGTTGCTGGAGCGAAACCGGAGCCGAACCGAAATTTTTTGTTTTGTGTGAACCGGAGCGAAAACCGGAGAGAAAATAATTTCGGTTCGATGTCCTGATATATATACATATATATGAGCACATTAGGATGATTTATATTTCTACACGTATGTATGGTGAAAGGATTAGTCCCGTCGAAGTGCTCGCCGCTGTCTAACTTTAACGATTAACTCAGATGGCTAACGATACATACTACATTTTATACACGAAAGAGAAAGTTTTCTCCAGCAGAACAGGACCAACAGGGACTCGGAGAAAGATTTAGAAGCGACAATAATTTAAAGAGATTTGCAGAGAATCATTTTTATGCCTGGAGATGATAAATGAGGAAAAGTTATTTGCTCTCGGAATTCTTCGAGTATTTAATGAAAGAAGAGAGGGAGATTTTTTTAAAGATTACCATGGCTCCCAAATCAATAAGAGCGCCGTAATCACGTTTCGTGTTTATCGTGCCTTGAATTAAAAATAGCAGTGCTAATAATTTAAGCTGCTTACAAATTTATACATCCATCAGAAAAATCTTTGATCCAAAATGGTAAAAGCGCAAAATATAAGGCGGAGCTCGAAAACAGCAAAACCCTTTCCGGTTTTTCGTTGTTTCTTCGCGTATCGCTTTCCTCGCCAAATTTTGCACGCGAAAGCAAATCCTTGGGAAAAAAGGGGAAGAGAAAACCGTAACCACCACTTATTCCATTAGCTTTCCCACCGAGTTTTTTTGATTTCACCACCGATTTCAGTCACCGTTAGAAAAGAGAGACGGTTATGGATTTCGAAAAGAGAGACGGTTATGGATTTCGAAAAAAAAAGAAAAACTGCGTCCGCTTTCGAGAGGGTACTCTGTGTCATTGGGGCTTCAGGTCCCCCGCCGTAACGCTCTCATCGAACTGCAAGTTAACGGTTCGACGCTAATTAGGTTCACGGGATTGATTCGTAGAGGAGAATGACGGATAAGAGATAACAGGCAGTTTCGACACACAAAGTATTTGTACGGCACTCAACGTACGCATCTGGCGACCGCTGTAGGAAATCAAATTTGGCAAAAGGCTGCTCGTCTTTAAAAATTTAGCCTTGATTGAAATATCAAGGGTAGAATGAACCGTGAAACAATGTTTCCCCAATTGCCTCAAAATGTTTGCGAAACCCATATGCTCCGTTCGGCTACGAGACATCCGTCATCGATGACGATTCACCGCCGGCAGATCCTAAGAATCATCAACTGATGGCACTTCCTACATAGCCAAAATGAGCATTATGTTATTTCAACCTTTTTGTGGCTATTGGAAAATAATTTTTCGATTAAACTGCAGTCCTACGGTGAGCTCGATGATTCATTCTTCAACTGTAGAGTAATTGATGAGTCCCAATAAAAGCATCCAGGCGTTTTAAAACCTAAAAATACCCAAAAAAGTATAAAATTAATGAGTAATGATTATCTTTTTGGTTGAACGATATCAGTTAGTTAAAATGTGGCAAGCAGTAACCTATTTATTGAATCGCTCGCGCGGACCGTAAGTTCTTTCCAAATGAAGAGTCAAGCGTACTCCGTCGCCGATTCTGAAATCCATTATTATCGATACATTTGTTGCGTTATGTGCGACGATGGAAACCATAAGGCCAACGCAACCATTCGGTTTTGAACCGATGCGCGGCGTCAAAAAAAAACTACAGAAGCTTCATTTCTGGGCCATAAACTTTAACGCGGAACGTTCGGCGTCCCCTCTAGGGAAAGGATTTCCTTTAAAACGAAAGCAATGATCCTCTTCGTTTCATTTTATACATCGCACGACTACAGACGCCCAAGAACACTAGGCGGGGTAATTTTAGACTTTTCCGCCACCGCTTTTGTCCCCAGATGGCATCCGCGCCTTGCGAGGATTTTCGGTCGCTTTCCCGCGATTATGGTCCCCTCCCTCCCTTCCCACCTCTCCCTCCCTTTCCACCACTCCCTCCATTTCCACCACACCCTCCCTTTCCACCTCATTCACTTTCAACCTCTCCCTCCCTTTCCACTTCTTCCTCCTTTTCCACCTCTCCCTCCCTTTCCACCTCTCCCTCCCTTTCCACCTCTCCCTCCCTTTCCACCTCTCCATCCCTTCCCACCTCTCCCTCCCTTTCCACCACTCCCTTTCCACCTCTCCCTCCCTTTCCACCACTCCCTTTCCACCACTCCCTTTCCATCTCTCCCTCCCTTTAAAACTCTCCTTCCTCTCTCCCTCGACCTCTTCACCGTCCCCGAATTTCCTCCCGGTCACTTTAAGCTACATCTCCCTGATTAATATCACCCCCCAAAAAAACCGCTCTCAGCGTGGTGAACGCTCCCCCCTTCCCGACTTAGACGCGAGGACCTCCGCGGACGCGCAAAAAATAATAATAATAAATTCACGCGAGGAAAAATTTAATTTTTCCGCCGCTCCTATCAAAAAAATATGTACGGAGGCTTTAGGAAAAGGGCACGATAATTAGCGACGACGACGGCGAAGGGATTTCCCAATAATCATCACCAAGCTGGAAATTAAAGAGGAGGCGCCGAGATCGTTCGCAGCATCCACACCCTCTCCCTATCTCTCTCTCTCTCTGAAACCCTTCCGATCCACTTTTTCGCCCCGTTCATCCCACCTCCCCGTTTCCCTCCCCTACCACCTACCCATCCACCTCTTCCCTTCTCGTTCCGCCTCATACCTCTCCATCCGACAACGCCGCGATCTCTGGATCTCCGTCACCTTCCGCCCGACCCAAACTCTCTCTCTTCTCCAACACCCTCAATACCCGAATAAATGCGATACGCTCCCCTTCTTCGGCCCAGGGCAGGCAGGGAATAAGGAACGCCATCCCTCATTTCTTCTCTCCCGCGCCCCTTTACCTACTTTCCTCCCTCATGGTTGTTTCTTGAATCCATTGTCTCATCCGAAGACTTTTCCTCGCCAAAGAACACCTATATTTTTATATCGCGCAAACGAACGTCTCACCCTCGGAAGGTTTTTGTATGACAAACAAAACGGGAGAGAGAGTGGTAAGGAGGTGAGGTGAAGAGGATGGAGAAGAAAATGAAGAGACAAGGTGGAAAAGGGAGGATGTAGAGAGAGAGAGGGGAAGATGGAAGGCATGAGAGTGAAAGAGAATAGCGGCAGGCCGCCATGTTTATCGATCCTTGATGGTTCTCACGGTGGTGGTCGACAGGGCGTCGAGGAAGTCCCTCCGCGCCATTCGACGCCTCTACCTCTCCTCCTCCGCAAAAATTCCTCTTTTCCCTCCCATCTCCTAAAATCCTCTCTCTCTCTTCCTCCGCCACCTCTCCCTATACCCCCTTTCTTTGGGGTCAAGTGGAGGGAGATTACTACGAAAAATGAGGGAAGACAAATGAAGAGTGAAATGCGATTCGCCTCCTTTACCTCCTCTGCTTCACCTCTCTCTCTCTCCCTGGATCATTTCCCTTTCCCGTTATCCATCTATCCTCCTTCTCTCTCTCTTTATCTCACCCTCCCTCTCTTTGTCTCTCTTCCTTGCGAGATTTATGGGCTCGTTTTAAGAGCCTAGAGTTTATATTTTTTGGTTACCTCCCCTCCACACCGTCCTAATGCTTCACGTACACTCTTTAAGTGGTAACACTTTTCGTCGCCTCTCTCCCTTCTGCCTCTCTCTCTTCTGCCTCTCTTTTCTGCCTCTCTCTCTCTTCTGCCTCTCTCTCTCTTCTGCCTCTCTTTTCTGCCTCTCTTTTTTGCCTCTCTTTTCTGCCTCTCTTTTCTGACTCTCTCTCTTCTGCCTCTCTTTTCTGCCTCTCTTTTCTGCCTCTCTCTCTTCTGCCTCTCCCTCTTCCGCTTTTCTCTCTCTTCTCTCCACTCTCAAGGCTGGATGGAAAGCCACATGGTGGAATAGATCGTTTTTTTAATCACTATATATTTTCCTCATGTGTTTATGTGTGCATGTACACACACACTCACTCACACACACACACACACACACACACACACACACACATATATATATATATATACACACAGACACCTCTGTGAGAATTCCCTCGAAAAGATGAGAAAATTTTGCAGATTTCTTTTGGGTTGGTCACAGCGTCGATGTGACTTTAGTATCTGCAAAAAATTCTCATCTTTTCGAGGAAATTCTCACAAAAGTAATGATTTATCAATAAAAACATTGCTATGTTTTTATACGACTATTTTTAGAGTTAAACAAATATATTAAAGGAACTAGCAATCTAATGAACACTCTATTTCGAATTTGCATCGAAAATTACCTCTAAATTGTATTAACGATATACCTCGCATTAGTTAATTAATACCGAGAACGGATATTTCTGTTGATGGCAATTTACGTCTTGTTTACTCATCTGTATCTTTACTACGAGAGTTGTTGTGAATCAACCTGTAACTGTTCTTTTAAATAAACGTAGGTTTATGCAAGTGGTATATGGAGCGTGTATGAGGCGACGGTTAAATCACCATCGGGAATATTGGTCAAGGAACAATTTCTACCTCGTCATACAAACCAACACATGGCCATATTTATTCGACTGCTGCCCCAATTCTCTACCAAAAAAGGACATTACACTCAAGTAATCAATCAATCCATCACCATCGTTACGAAATTCATACACCATCTCCCCATCCCCCGCCAAATAACAAAACGGCCGGTTTAATTGAATGGCTGGGAAGGTTTATCGAAGGGGGCGAGAAAATTAAATTTTGCGTTAATTCGATTCTTGCGCGGAAGGAGGAGGTGGAGGGTTAGTGGGGGGAGGAGGGTTACACGTCGAGCGCGAGCTATTCCGGCATTAATTTGAATTGAAATAGGACCATGAGTGCATCGCGGAAAAAAAGGAAATGGGCGTGTCAATAATTCAGCGTTCAATCTCCAGGCCGCCCACCGCCGACCCTTCCTCCTCGCCCGCCTCTCCTCTGCTCCCGCTTAGTCCCACACACACACTGTGAGGTTGTCGGACCGGGAGAAGTATTTTTTATTTTGGTGCTGCGATCCGACAGGACCCGCAAGGGGGGCACCAAAAGGACGCCTCGCCCGCTGCACGGCCCAGTAGGATTCGAGAGGTCGAACACAAATACGACTTCCGATTCGACCCGATGCGCGGAGGAGGTCAATTGGGCTTGCGTCCGTAATGTGACTGCGTTAAGATTTCATGAGCCGCGGTCCTTTGGGGATATTCAGACGTCCACCGAATTCCACGGCGAAGTTCGGATTTATGCAAATCTAGCAAAACCGGAAGCACTTGATGGAGGCGTATTGATTGGTTGAAAATGCCACGAGTACTCGGGTCTTTTTGCCGAAGATTTTTTTTTGTAGAATAAAATACTCGTTGCTTAGACAAAAATCGTACATAGCTTTTGTCCTGAGCTATTGCTTTAGTAAAATATTTGGGAAAAATCAAATTGCGCTTGAATAATCCTTATCCAAATTTCATCGTGACCTTTATTGTATTTTAGATAATTTTGAAATGTTTTCTATACTCAAAATAATACGCGTCAGGACTCATCCTTTTTAGTAGAATTGATCAAAGCGCAATGACTAATGACAAAAGATTTAATTTGTACCGTAATTTTTCCCATCGATTGAATGAACGAAAATTCTTGAGTTATACACAGCGTCGTTAAAACAAAAACAAAATTAAAACAACACAAAGTTTAATATGACTTGGGCTTATTTCAGGTGATCATAGTACTGGTGGTGATTACTCACCAAAATCTCTCATAAGTTATACATTTTATGTGTAGTTACTTTAACAATGCTGCATGCTCTCAATACAATGGAATTCCACGAAATCTCGGCCTCTTCTGTTGAATATTTGACCTAAATATTGTTAAAACAATCATTTTGCTAATGTAAAGCCTATGCTGTGCAAAAGGAATTTTCAATAATTTACATTTACATCTCTTTTTTGGTTTTCATAGTAAACATGCCGACAAGAAAATTGCAAACCGCGACTCTCGAGATCTCTTCTACGATTTGTTTCTGTTTCCCTTAAGCTGATATATTCAAGTTATTAAACTATTCAAAATTAGAATTAAAGATATACGCTTTAATGATTTATCGCGTTTACAAATTCAACGTCAACGTTTTCTACTCTCCGACCTCAAGCTAAATAAACCGTCAAATGCGAGCTTTCGGGAGGACACGACCATGGCACAACGTACTTCCGATACTAAATTGAAAATTTTTACTCTTTCTCTCGGAAATTTCGACTTGACGCAGAGGGGACAATGCGTGACCTTTTCTTCCACACAATCCGATGGACGCTCGCTCGTTCATCATTTAATCCGTATCTAAACAATCCCGTCATTTATTCCATTTGTTATTTATTTCCCAAATGTGACCACTTAGATTTATGGCGATTTTTTTTAGACGCGACAGGTCGAAAGCTTGACCTCTGCCGCTCGTCCGAAATGTCCACGATAAAGAAATACTTCTACCAGAGTTACGGCGACCTCGGTTTGAGGTCACACAAGCGAGATGACAAAAAAACGTTTTTTTGGCATGTTTTGGATTTCGCGGAACTTGGGAAAACACTGATATTTTTGTCGAACTCCCTACGTAGAAAACAATAAAGGGCAAGTCACTTTTCCTTCCGACGCCGTTTCTCCTACAGAACATTCGGAAGACCGCGAGAGTGTAGCCGTTCTCCGGGGTTTGGCACTGCAAAGGTAATTCCCGCATCTGTAGGTTTTCTGTAATGTGACGAGTTGTCAAACGACACCAATGCGATGCATCACACTGGCGCTCGCTAATCCAAATGTTGTTCGAGAGATGACAGAGGAGATTGCGGGACGGGAGCGGACGGGGAAGGGCTAGGAGAGGGAGAGAGAGATAGAGGGAGAGAAGGGAGAGAAAGAGAGAAAGAACTAGAGGGAGAGAAAGAGATAGAGGGAGAGAGAGGGAGAGTAAGGAGAGAAAGAGAGACAGAAAGAGGGAGAGAGAAAGAGAGGGAGAGAAAGAGATAGAGGGAGAGGGGGAGAGATAGGGGAGAGATAGAGAGAGAGAGCTGGAGCGAAAAAGTGAGAGATTAGATAAAAAGGATGAGCGATAAATATGGAATAGGGCGAGAAGGTGAGAAGAGAGATGACATAGATGAGATGTGGAGAGTGATAGAGGGGGAGAAAGAGCGGAGAAGATAAGGAGATGAGAGAGATAAAGAGAGGGATGAGAGAGGATAAAAAGAGAAGGAGCGGGAGATAAAGGAGAAGAGAAGAAAAGAAAGGGGAGGAAGATAGATGAAAGACAGGAGAGAGAACGGGGAAGAGAAGAGGAGCAAAAGAAAAAGAGAAACGGGGAAAAGAAAGAGAAGGAAAGGGAGATAGAATGGGGAAGGGAGTTAAGAGAACTGGGGTGCGCCCCTGCTTTGAGTTTTAGCGACGGAGTAACAAGCGGCGAGTCACAATCTAGGCAATCAGCTTTGAGCTCGCAATTTCCCATCATCCTCTGACGAACCATGGAGGGATGACAGCCGACTGGCCAAAATTAAATTTCCACAGCCCTCCTACCTCTTTCCTCCTCCACCCGATCCCCTCACCTCCCGACCTCTCTCTCTCTCTTTCCCTCTTTTTCTCTCGCTAATCTTCTTGGCACTTCCCCAGTTATTATCGGCCCTCTCCCTGGAAATAAACGCGTTTTCCACGAAGAGGTGAGAGGGCGTGAAAAAGCCTCTTCGGTACAATTTTTAAAAAATATCCGCGGTACACGTTAAAACGCGAGCGCGCTCACCCATTGAATTAATAAAAAAATCTCGGGGAAAATAAAAAAAAGTTTTCTGTATGAATCGTACGACGAGACGTGAATCGTTCGTTTGCGTTTGCAGAGTTTTTCCGAAAATATTTTTTTAGTGCAATAGCCGTCTTTGCTTTTCTGAACTTTTATATTTTTTTCGCTGTTGCTTTTGTATTGTTGTGATTATTTTCTTCTGCTTCTCTAGAGATGCCATGCTTAATTTCGGATGGATGATACGCATTCACCTAGGGGTCAATTAATGACACAGAACAGGGATGACAAAGACGCGGATCGTGGTCGATCAGTTACTTAAGGATATTATGAGCGGCCCTAGTGTATACGGCATGCAACACCACACCAGTCCACGAAACTAAAATATGTAAAAATTTCAATAGATAACCTTTAATGTTTTCAGTCACGACTTATAATTTGTGAATAGGAAATTTTTTAAATTGTTACATGAGCTAATTGAATGTTTTGTTATATTTTCGCCATCTAGAAAAAGTCTATGGAGCCCAGATTTTCATTCAAATGAGGTTGGAGACATGGTTTTTTTCGGGCAAAGATGGAATTCCACAAAAAATAGTTAATCGATTTCAAATCCATCGTGTCGTACACGGTGACCGAAAGGGTTCACTTTTACATTTATATTTTGCACAGTTGGTAAGGCGTGTAGGACCGTCACCTTTAATGATATCGATTTAGACTTACGAGTGTCCCGAGTTTCAAAAAATCTTTAATTTTAATTGACAATTATTGAGCTCGCCTTACGATTAAATCAACTTGAAATAATAGTTATTTCCAATAGAGATTTTAAAAAAAATGTTAATTTGGAGTCCCTCTTTTTCAACATTTCCAACAGAGATGAAAAGGTTATAAGAACCAGATGCATATTTCTGTAACAATCATCATTGATGATTATAATATCCAAATTTACTATCACCAATTATGAGAGGATATTTGTGACCAAATGCGAGTCTGGTTTTCTTGACCTTTTCATGCCTCTCGGAGATAGCTAGTCGGTTATTTTTTAAAATATCTCCGAGTTTGGTCAATCCAATAAGAAAATTTATTTTGAAAAATACTGATTTCAAATGCCGCTGTATTAACGTCCCGCTTTTATGTTTTACACCACTTGACGTACTGTTGTATAATTACAGGTCTCGTCATTGCAGTAAATTTCCCGGTCTTTCCGTTGCAGCGCTGTTGCAGCCAGCTTAGTTGCACTCAGCGTCGATTTTGCCCCGAGTAGGCATTTGAGCTGCGCACCGCAAACATACAGTGACGTCGCGAGGTCAGAAAAAAAACGCAACGTTTTCTTGTGAATCTCTGAACCCCACTTTTTTCATCGAAAGAGCAAATCCGCAACCAAGACACTCGACGTGGAAAAAATACGCAAAGCTCGTTCGTAAATTCCGCGTCGAGGAAGGATGTTTTGCGTACCGTAAATGCGTTAGTCACCACCACCGTGAAGAACGCGGGGCCAACCGGATCACTCCGGCCCAAAGAGAGGTTATAATAAAGAAACGGAACGTAAAAAATAAACCTACTACCACATTATGCTTGTTTATGAAATCTCCTTCCGCCACTACGATACGAAAATTACCAAAGGGAAAGGAGGTAGCTCTAGAAAAATAAAAAGGCGGATTCCGTGAGAGGGTCACAGAACGAGTTTTTACGACGATAGCCTGTTTTTTTAATGTTTCCGAGCATAGGATGAAAATGGAAAGAAAAATAAAGGACGATGAGCAAGGAGTGGATAAGGCAGGAGAGAGTATAGAGAGGGGAGAGAGAGAAAAAACATGAAGTTGGACGAGGATAAAAATGGAAAGGGGAAATCAGGAAATGGAAGAGAATAAGAGATGAGCAAAGTCCTGGAGAAAAATCAATTTAAGAAAAAGAGGGAAGTGGGGTAGAATAAGCGGGAATGCGATTAGGAACGACCGATAAACAAGAATAAAAGAAGGGAATTGTTAAAGAGAAAGGTATAGAGGAAGGAAATAGTGCTGAAAAGAATAAAGAGGATAAAATGGACGAAAAGAGCGAAATAAAAGTAAACCAAGGAATGATAAAAACTGTAAGGGAGGAAAGTAATAGAAATGGCAAAAGGAATGTGGAAATTTTAGGGGGCAGGCGGCATGGGAGAAATGACAAAAACAGAGCACGGGAGACAGGACAGGGAAGAAATGGGAGAAAAACAAAGAGAAGAGTTTCATAGAGAGAAAGGAAGGGAGAAAAGAGAAATGGGAACGGAGTGAGAGAAAAGAGGACGAAAGGGAGAGAGGTGGAATGCGGAGGCTAAAAATGACAGAAATAAGAGTCGAAGAGGAAGAAAAGGACGCAAAGCGTACGGAATGCTGCGAAGATGTTCTTCTCCTGTTATGCGCCCAAAGGTATGGAGAACGAGACATGCACACGCCGACGGGCGTGCGAGGGAAGGAAAAACAGAGAGGAGAGAGAAAGAGGAGGAGCTGGAGAAAGAGGGACGCCGCCAAATAGTAGGGAAAAAGGTTTTAGCATTCGGGGAAGTAGAATTTTTGGAGTTTCCGGCGCAGCAAACTGGGGAAAGGAGGAAGAAATTATGGCCCGGGAGTTGGAGAGAGAGCTTTGTATTAGAGCGAGTGGGAGAGAGGTGAGGGATGAAAATGGGGCAGAGAGAGGGAAATAGAGAGAGAAAGTACATATATGAACAAGGACATTGTTATGGATGAGAGTGGAGGAGGGAATTTTGGTGCCGTATGGGGAGAGGGATAAGGGGCATTTTAAAGTATGCGGAGAGGAGGATAAAGAAGAAGGAAAAGAGGGAAAGCATAGAGAGGAGATGGAGAAAACTCGAGAATAAGGAAAACGAGAGAAAAAGGAATAAAACATGACTGTAGAGAAGGTGAGATGGAAAAAAACTCTGGGAGATCTTGAAATAGGTAGACAGAAAGAGAGCGATAAAACAATACACGGATGCAAGAAGAAAAACAGAAAGAAAACGCCGTGTTAGGAAGCGGCAGAGGCATAAATGAGAGAAGAGCCGAGAGAATGGGGACAACGTGAGCTACGTACGTTAGAGGGGCAGGAAGTCTTCGGTTGCAGCGGCTTGTTTGACCTTAATCTATTTAAGTTGAGAACAAAAGGACGCTTAGACTGCAATTCGAGCAGGAAAAGGAGGGAAGGAGAAGGGGGAAAGAGACAGAGAGAGAGAGAGAGACGAGGAAGAGGGAAGAGAGGCAAAAAACACGTGAAGAGAAAGCGAGAGAGAAAGAAAATATAGTGAGGTGGCAGAGGAAAGAACAATGGGGCGGTAAGAGAGGTCAAGGCAGGAGTTAATGGGGCGAGGAAACAGGAGAATCGGGAGAGGAGGAGGGTCGCGTGAATGGGGAGAGGGAGGGATGGATAAAGAGGGGTAGATGTAAACCTGTTGGGGGAGAAAGGAGGTAACGTACTGAGAAAAAATGAGGCCGGATGAGACGGATATGAGGCAGGGAGTGCGCGGAAGGCAAGAGGAATGGGACGACGGAGAGGATAATAGAGGGAAAAAAGAAGGTGTGGGGAGGAAAAATGAAAAATGTAGCGGCGACGTGAACTTCGGTGGCAGAAAACGGGGGTGTCGGAGAGAAAACTGGGGGATAAGGAGAGGAAGAGAGATGGGGAAGGTGATAGAGGGAAGAGAAAGAGAGAGGGTAGGAGCAGAGAGAGAGAGAGAGAGAAAGGTTGGGAGTTTGGGAGAAGAGGCGAGGGAGAGAGGAAGGGGAGGAAGATTTTTGCATGTGAAGAAGACAAAAGAGGTGGTGAAGCGGATTTGCAAAAATAGAAGGTCATAAGGCTCCAAAATAGACAAAAACAGCTCGTTGTGCGAAGGGTATTATGGTAGGGCTGGTCTGGGTCGGATGGATATGAGCAAAAAAAACTCGTTGAAAATGGCATTTGTGGATCCTTGCTCGCAAGGGTTCCGCTTTGGTAATTTGCATATTATAAGAGACTATAAGCGAATACTAATAATTTACCAAAAAGACGTCCGCCAGAGAAGGGCCCACTTTGTCGGTATAGAGTTATGAATGCAGCGGTATTCTGTGATAAATTACGAGTAAAATAAAAGAATAATCACACTCCTATGTTGAAAAAAAAAATTTTATTGAATATTACAGATGATATTTAAAAACAGTGTTTTGAGTAAATTGTAGCCTAAATCACGATATTAAAAATAATTTCTTCTCGTACTTTATTTATGGATATAATTTCTCTATACGGATATTCTTAATAAACCAGAGAACCGTTCTATGCACTTTTTTAGATATAGGTATTTCTACCCTTTTTCACAAAAATGCTGATATCTCCGAAACTAGAATCGGAAAAGTGGGTCCTTCTCTGGCGGACGTCCGCATATAAGCGTATTACGCGGATTTGATTTTTAGTGCTAAGAAAGAGACGAACGCTCTTGTTATAACACAGTTAAAGTCTTAAAGGTGGTATGAGACTTTAAAGGCATGAATACGAAGGTTACGATAAATATATTATCAAATTATGACTGAGATAGCATTGGAACTAGGAAAAGAACTAGAATGGAAATTTTAAAATAAATTTCACGGCTCTCCTAATAAACGAAAACCATGGAAGATTTCTACAAAGAAATGACACATGCTATATATTGTTATGCAGAAAAATATACCTTCCTTGTTCAAGATAAATATTCACTGCTGATAAGATATAAAAACTACACGAAAACGTTGAAATTGATCGGGAGGTAGTTTTACTAACACATTTTTTCGAGCACCTCATCTCGCGCATACCTTACATGCCACCTGTTACAACATAATTGTGATGTTACGTCTTAACTTTGCAAACATTATCTTTCCCTTCCAACCCACCCAAACGAATATTCTCCCTGATAAAAATAAATGGATTCCGTGGGACCAAAGCGACGCCGAAGAAAACTGAAAAAAGGGCTTTTTGCATGAACTCGCGGTGAAATATTTCACGACTCCGTGTCGCTTTCCGCCCGTTGATCGGATTAAAAATAAGTAGCGCGACTAGAACTAGAACCGAGCGCTTCACGTGCACACAGATACCGATGGAATTGATGGCGCCGAGAGAAATACAGCAGATTCAAATTTCCAAAAAAATGGCATTAACCGAGTATTTGCGCTATTCTTGAAAACTGGAGACGCAAAAGTTTCATAACGGACGAACCGAAAAGTCAATTCTTAGAGCGGAAACCCGTCGTAGTTTGGGGATGAGAAAATCGAACGAAATTTTATAAGGAGACGAGGAAAACCGAATACCCATGCTGCTAGATGGAAACTTCTGAGAAAGAAAAAATATATGAATATAAAATACTTCGGAAATTTAAAATAATTTTCATATTGTGGGCGAGAAAGCTCCGAGGAAAAGGAAGGGGCACACACAAAGGAGGAAATCGATTTTCGAAAAAATAACAAGCGAGACCCGAAAATTGCAGATAAACTCGACGCCGTCCTAAACGCGCGTGGCAATCTTCCTTCTTCCGCTGAATCACTCGCACCAAAGCAAGCGAAGAACGGCGCAGAAAGGTTTAATTTCCTCTGGTGCTTTCCACGCGCGCTAAGGCAAATAACGTAAGGTCTTCGCGAAACCGCCTCTTACGTCACGGATGCTTTACGTCGGGAAGAGAGGCGGGAAAGAGAGAAAAAACTTACAAAGAGGCGAATATAAAAGGGAAACGAAGAGAGCGGAGGATGACACGATGTGTATTTGCGAGAGCGAAACAGGCGACAGAATCGCAATTCGCGTTTTCGGTCGAGATGGAATGAGAATGAAGGATGTTTTCAGGCGAGAGAGTAGTATCGCGGGGGAGAAGAGGGGGCGGGGGGGTTGGCGGAAAATATGGAGAAGGAATTGTGCGGAAACGCGCAATGAAAAAAGAGAGGATCTAGGGCCCAACATACGGCCCGCGGGCCAAATTTGGCCCGCCGACACATTTTGTGTGGCCCGGCAGGATTTAACTCAGCTGGTCCTTTCCTTTTCCGTAAAAAATACAAGTGAAATTTGTTATGGATATAAATTGCATGCGTGAACAAACATTCTCTCTTATGGAATTAAACAAAGCCCCATTACGTTTAGCACTGGTAGAGTTTAAGATACATTCTAAGAACAGCAACTACCAGCATTACTCCGGATATAAGTGGAATGGCGAGAGAAAAACAGTGCAACACCTCCCACCGAGTAAGTAAATTATATTTGTTTGCCACCTCATTTTTGTCGCATTAAAATAGCATGTGAAAGTTGTTACGGTAATTACTGAATCTAAAATAGTTTACTTCAATTTTTATATACAAAACTTTCATAGCGTGGCCCATCTAGGTGCAATGAAGGTCGATTTTGGCCCGTGTCAACTTTTGAGTTGCGCACCTCTGATAAATATATAAAGGAAGGAATAAAATAAACCCGCCGAGGGAGTTATCGTTCCTCTTTTATTTTACGACTCCAGGCAGGACGGGAGCGATTGGGTGTTTCTCTTCCATCATATCGGCGCCCTCGATTGGTTAATAATAAATGATTGAAGATGATTGCGCGGAAGAACAAACCGCGATAAGCCGGATAGGATAAGAAGCCACTCCAGAGCGAGGTCGATGCACATGGCTCGCAGATGAGGGAAGTGCGCTCTCGAGGTGGTAAATATAGGGACGATGGTGCATGCGGAAGAAGCCAATGTAGAGGATGCCGACAAAGGAAGAAGGGAGGAGGAAATGAAGTGGTAGAGCACGGCATTAACATGAAGGAGTTAGAGATAAAGCTCGAGAAGTAGATGGAGGAGGGAGAAGGAAAGGAGGGAGAGAATAGGGAAGAAAAGACGGGGAAAGAGGAGGGAGTTGGATAGTGCGAGGGAGGAATAATGGGAGAGAGAAAGGGAGAGAAAGAAAAGAAATATTATGAGAAAAAGAGGGAGAGGAGAACAAACAGAAAAATGCCTTTATTTGGGCAAGGTTGAGGCTTGTTGGCCGTACCTTACGCTTAAATCCAATCGTCAAATATATTAAAATTTACCATATTAGAAAAGATATTCACACATTACAGTGAAAAAAGACAATAACAAGTATACAAGGGCAATTGGAATATGAATTTTAAGAGAGATAAAGTTCATTCGAATATCGGGTAAAGAAGAGAATATGAACATAAGTATTGGAGGAAAGCCTTTAGAACAACTTGCAGACTATAAATACCTTGGAAGCATCATAACAAGAGAAGCAAAATGTACGGATGAGATCAGGACTAGAATAGGAAAAGCAAAAGCGGCTTTCAGAAGAAAGAAACACCTACTTACGGGGAATGTAAAGGAAGATATCCGCAAGAAGTTCATAAAATGCTATGTATGGAGTATAGCTTTGTACGGGGCAGAAACATGGACGCTAAGGAAAAATGACATCGAATACTTGGAAAGCTTTGAAATGTGGGCCTGGAGGAGAATGCTGAAGATAAAATGGACAGATAAGAGGAAAAACGATGAAGTGCTACGAAGAGTAGGAGAGAAGTGAATGATTATACAGACTATTAGAAAGAGGAAGGCGAACTGGGTTGGACATTACCTGAGGAGAGAATGATTAAAGACGCGTTAGAAGAAAAACTAGACGGAAAAAGAGAAAGAGGTAAGAAAAGATTTGAGTTGAAAGGGAAAGAGAGTCATTAAGATATGAAGAGGACAGCGGAAAATAGGAGTAATTGGAGAACCAGGTTTAACAATGAAAAAATCGCAGACCTGTCTACGGACAGACTACCTGTGATGATGAAAGAGATTTAGTGAAATTAAGTGGTAAAAGCTAAGTAATACGAAGAATTTTTCATGTATAGTAAAAACCCACTCGCGGGAAAACACCCACAGGAAAGGGGTGTGAAAAACCTGCGCAAATCTACTATAAAAGAGCTAAGGAAATGAAAAATATATTGCATGCAAAAATATCGAATGTAACCGAGGTGAATAACACTCGATGAAAACTATGTTACAGGACAAAAAAGAGAGGGAAAGAAATAGTAAGTGAGAGAGGGAGGGATAGAGAAGGGGAGGGAGAGTGGTAGAGAGAAAGAGGACGGAGGGAGGAAGTGGGTGGGAGAGAGAGGAAAGAGTGACAGAGAGGGAAAGAGGAAGAGAGATATATGGAGAGAGGACAAGAGAAAGCAAAAAGAACAGATTAAGAGGGAAGGAGTGAAGGAGAGAGATACGAGGAGAGCACAGGAGCTGTCAAAAATCGAGAGGTCTCCAAGAGAATCCTTAGATACAAACCGGAAAAGCAGAAAAACGCCAGCTGATAAACGAAGCGAGGGCTAAAAATACTTCGAAAGGGCAAAAGAGAGAGAGAGATATGATGTGGCCCGAAAGGAAAACATTCGCGGCAAAAACGACGGGCAATTGGAGTCGCGCCGAATTCGTTTCCAGAACGATCACCGATACCCTCATTACAATTTAATGTGGGTCGCGATATGCGAGGGACCTTGGCAAAGACCGTATTGCGGTTTTTACGCGCGCAGAACGAAGCGGGAGTTACGAGCAACCGTTTGGACCGCATGCGACCGAGAGGGCCTCCTAGGAGTCGGTTTCCAAGATAGGTCGTGTCATCGCCCCATATCTCTCTCTATCTCTTTCTACCTCTCTCTCTCCCGTTCTTCTTTCGAATACATTCTCTATATACCTTCCACGACGTCTTCCTTCTTCCGGAGCCGCCGCAAGCTCGTCGGCGCACAATTCAGAAAAAGAGTGTGTATTTTTGGTTAATCAACCTCTTGGATTATTACAGTCATAATTCCTTCCACACCGAATACAATCTCAAGGGAGGTGCCTATTCTTAACGAAGAGCACCAAGGGGGCCAACGGCTTAACGTCCCTTCCGAAGGAAGGAACGCTGAATTTGCGCGGTCTCCTCAAACCACACAAACAGGAGGCCGGGCGACCTTGGAAAAAGTCCTACTTTCGCAGGATTCGTACCCGCTGCCCTTTAAAGCAGCAGGCGAGTAGCAGCCAGCGTCCTAACCACTACACCACCGGCACCCCCAAGCAGGAAAAAGACTCGGGGCGTGTCGAAACCTCGGGATCGAAAGATGGTGGAGAAACAGAATTCCGACGGAAAACATATGGCGAACGGAATAAACGGAGAGAGAGGAAGAGAGAGGGAGAGAAGGAGAAGCAAGGATATGGAAAAATACGAAAAAAATTGTGAGATTTTTTTCTGCCGCTTTCCGCTCGCACGTCTTTCCGTCCCGTCTTCCCTTCCGCCTCCCCCCTAAACCCCAAACGCCGTGCCCTTCGAATCACTCCCAATTTCCCTTCTCCTCCTCTCTCTTCTGCTCCCTCTTTCCGCCATACGGATCCCGGACTTAATCGCGAGTATTGTGAGATGTGACGATGAGTGATGACGTGGCAGATTCTTCGCGACTCGTAGGAAAACTCACTCTGCGAAAAAATCCGAGACATTTTTCCCCGTACCAATCGGATTACGGACGGTGGAAGACGATTGAAAGGCAACTGAGCTACCTGTTAAGGTCTGGAGATTGAGGGATAGAAGGATGGAAAGAGAAGGGAGAGAAAAAGGAGGGTCAATAAAAAAAGAAGATAGATTTGGAACGCGTGAGGAAGGGAGTGGTGGGGGAGGAAGAGGAAGGGGCAAAGAAGAGAGAGAGGAGTGGGAACTCTATGGAGTGATGCTGGAGTGGGTACATGCATATTGCATGGGATCCCCTTTCTCTCTCTCTCTCTGCTCCATCCGTCTCCCAAAGCTGATTTTTTTCTCCTCCGTTTTGCTTCGTTTCCTACTTCTCTCTGCGTGCAATTCTCTATCTCGCCTTTCTATTTTCCCTATTATTCCTTTCTTCCTCCTCTCTCTATTACCTCTCACTTCCTAACATCTCTCCTCTATCACCTCTCACTTCCTCTCTTCTCTCTCCCCTTCCCATTCTCTCTCTCCTCTCCCTATTTCCTCTCTCTTCCTCTCTTCCCTCTCTTCTTTCTCCCCTCTCTCCCTCTTTCTCGATCCTTCCTTCTTTCCCTCACCCCCCTTCTCTCTCTCCATTCTATTTTACTCCTATCCCCCTGTTTCCCTCTCTTCTCTCTCCCTTCTATCACCGACCTCCCCCCCCCATCCCTCTCTCACTCCACTCTCACACTTTCACTCCTTCCACTATCTTTTAGTAACACATCCTCCATCATATTCTCCCCTGTCCTCTGTCTTCCCTCGTTTATTCCTCTTGCTTTCCCCTTTTATTTGACCTTGTAAAAGTCCTTAAACCCCTTTTTATCACTTCCATTTCTTTATATGGAGCGAGGATGGATATAGCCGGAGAGGGATAGAAGGAGAGACGGAGAGAGACAGGGACTCTTGCGTTTACGGCTTTCGTTTCTTGGGTAACCGCTTCGCATTGAGGTTAAAATTTTTGCTTCGTTTTATTTCGTAGGCCTCCGCCATTCCTTTTTATTTTTTTTGCTCCGTGCGCGACTAAACTCTTCCCGGTTTTGGTAAACATTTCGTCCGACGTTGATATGATAATGAGATACGGAGTTAACTCGATTCGTACGTAACGTTTCAACGAGTCGCGGTCGTACTTTTTCCCTCCTCTATCCCTCGGAGGAATTTCTCGCGTCTCAGCCCGATGAATGATGAGGTAGTTTAAGTTCTTTGCGGATAAAAGACGTTTTAAACGGAATAGAGACGTGCCTCTCACCCTTTCGAAACAAATTAGTATCGTTAAATATCGCCGCGAAAGCCTTAACGAGCGCGGGGCCAATAAAAAAACAAACACGAATCGTGCCAAAGCGTTAGGGAGGGTTCTGTTCTCGTAACGCGATTTTCAAACGGTGGAGGCGCTTTCGATGACTCTTAATTTCCATCCGTCGCTAACAAAGGATAGAAAAAAATTACAGAGAGAGGGGGGGGGGTGGGATAAATAAGCCCGCACGAATGACCGATGAGTGCAATATGTTAACGTATTATACGAGGGGAAAGAGAGAAAAAACTGCGGAAACCTAAAATGCATATCGTAACTGCGAAATTCATGCGATGGTGCTCGGGAGATAATGTATTCGACGCCATGAATAAAAGAGCCATAAATAAAAGTTTTTTTCCCTGCTTACATTACGAGGGACATGGATGGAAAATGCGTCCGTCCACTCGAGCGAGAGCGGTCAAAATGTGTCGAGTCAAACCTCAAAAAGGGCAAATTTTTAGGCAAGCCGACAGTAAAATCCCTGATATCGAGAGCCACCGAAAGAAATTTTTAACCGAGATTACGCGTGAAATGCGATCGAAATAAATTCAATGCTGAATTAAACGCCCGGTCAAAGCGGGGAAATTTCTGTACGCAGTACAACCTCTTCAATAAATAGGAAGCTTTATAAAATAAATGCATGAGGTGTTGCAAATACAGGAAGGTGTTGTTAAAAGGATCTATTGGTTTTTGGAACAAAATAAGTACATATTGGCATATTTTGCTCAGAAAGAGCGCTAAATTCGGGAATAGTTTATCTATGAAAGAAAAAGTCAATATAAGCTTCCTTTGTTAAAAGTTGGAGTATAACATTTACAGGATATGAAAACGTATCAAAGTTAGTTTTTCCGAATATTCAAGTATTTAAGCTCAATCAATCGATGAATATTTTAAACTAACATTTTATATAATAAAATAATGTTTAAAAGTAATAGGAACAGAAATCGGTGTAGAAATAATACTGGATATGTCAGGATCAGGGTTATATATGATAGAAGGAATTATAATATTTGTAAAACGCTACAAAAATATCGTACAGAAAGTCAATCGGAACATCGTCCTCAAAATCAGTATTGTATTGAATATAGCAGTAATAATAGCACATA
Source organism: Tanypteryx hageni (assembly GCA_028673005.1). Classification (NCBI taxonomy): domain Eukaryota; kingdom Metazoa; phylum Arthropoda; class Insecta; order Odonata; family Petaluridae; genus Tanypteryx; species Tanypteryx hageni. Next base: position 101,418,740 of record CM054116.1, read on the forward strand.
ACGCTAGATTTTTTCGCTAGGACGCATTAAAAATGTTACACAAAATCAAAGGACAGTTAGTACTTGATAACTTTTTAACTTACAACAAATATCTAAGCGTATGCTGAACCTTTTTAGAAAGTTATCAAGTACTTAGGATCGGGATCTTTGTATTTAACAAAATGGTATTCGCACGAGGCTTATTGGCTTCATATTCTCCTTTAAACATTATTGTACAAAAACTGTTAAATTAGAGGATATTTTAGATTAAAAGGAGAAAGATACTCACCTTTACTCGTTCACCTCTATTTAGCATAAACTATTAAATCTTTTATCAAATTATTCGTTTCGTGGATCGAAAGATTGAGAATATTTGGGACCAAGATTTATCGATTGAGTGGAAAAAATCAGAAAACATTTCGTTTTCATTTTAACTACAGCAATGAAAAATAATTTTGTTTCCAAACTTTAACCCTAACGTTTACTTTATCGCCAGATATATTGATGTCATCATGTCATAAATGTAGTTGATTATTTATTTTAAAAATAACTATTCGATGCTGTAATCTGGAATTTTTCTAGTTCTTTTCCAGATTTATTTCAAATGCATTCATTTAAAACTTTTCATTTTAGCTCCCTATGAACTTGAACTTTAACGTAGCACTCAGTACATCTGTCTAATACTTTTATTTTTATTGATTTATTCAACACATGGGTTGAATATTACAAACTGAAGGAAAAACAGCATCAAAAATAATAGTTTGAGAAATTAGGAGATTCCTGCTCCTTCATACAATGGATGAAAGATATAAACTAAGCACGATAATTTATTGTCGAAATAAATTAGCGGATGATTGTATGCCGTAAGACCAGTGGCGGATTCGAGGGGGGGGGCGATGAAGGCGATAGGTCTCCCCTTGGACGATCCAATTCTCTGAACTTTGTGCATTCTTAAATTCATTCCGCGCAATATTCCTTGTTTCTATACCGAGGATTAAGTCTGTATGATAAGGGAAAGATAGATTCTGATGGGGATACAGATTTTTAAAATGTGCGCTCGTCAGCAGAAGCGGAATCAAGAAAGGGGGGACAATTGGAGCGATCGCCCCCCCTTGGGAAGTTTCTGGATCCGCCCTTGCGTAAGACAATAACAGGTAGACTCGCACAATGGTGAAGTAATAAAGAACTTAGACATTACTACGTGAAAAATATATTTTTTAAATAATTCTTTTGCTTTAAACGGTTAGGATTTTATGTAAGACGGAGATAATATTTGTTCAAGTATCGTATTTTCCTGTTTCTTCGCGGATCAATCCCGAGTATTCTAAATAGAACAAGAAAATCGACATAAGGGGAAGAATTATAGGAGAATGGGAATGGCGGAATACCGATAAGAAGGTGGGCACGGACGTAGGAATGGAGGAATTTATGACGCGAGGCCGCACTACATTAACCGCGCTGCATGAAGAAGCTAATTGCGGAGTTTTATTCGGAGGGGTGTGTTAGAGCGCGGTGGTTGTGGCGGCCAACATATGAATAAAAATACCTTCCGGGTGAAATTAAACCTCTTTTGCGCCCTTGCGGCGCAAGAGGATATGCCCATCGTTCCGAATAACCGTCAGGGAAGGAAATAAGAGCAGGGGAGAGAGAGAGAGAGAGAAAAAGAGCGAGAAATGGAGGGGGAAGAGGGAGGAAGGGATGGAGGAAGGGAGAGAGGAATGAGAGGATGGAGGAAAGGAGGAAGGGACAAAAGAAGAGAGAAAGGGAGAGAGGATGGAGGAAAGGAGGAAAGGAAAGAGAGGAATGAGAGGGTGGAAAAAAGGAAGAGAGAAAAGGAGGGAGGAAGGGAAGGAAGAAAGGAGGGAGGGATGAAAGGACGAAAGGAGGGAGGAAGGGACGAAAGGAGGGAGGGAGGGAGAAAGGAGGGATGGAGGGAGAAAAGGCGGTACGAGTCTGGAATGAGCACGTAGGATGAGCAAAGGAATGGTTTAAGAGAGGAGAGGTGGTTCTGGGTATATATAAATATGGTATGCAAATCGAAATGCAGATTATCATCGGAGTAAGGTTCCCGAAACCTAAAAACCACTCTCAGTTTGCGGAATGACGGACTTCCCTGTTCTACATCGGCCGATGAATATTCATGCTCACGGCTGGGACAACGGAAAAGTCATATTCCCGCCCCTTCTCGCCTCACCCTCCCTCCCTCCCTTCCCCCCTCCCCCCACCAAACCGGCGCTCCACCCGAAACACATCGCCCACCAAGACTCCGCAATTATTACCAAAAGGAATGTCAACACAGTCTTCAAGAAGTCTCATGTGTCTGTGTGTGTATGTGCGCGTGTGTGTGCGTGCGTATGTGTGCGCGCGTATGTGTGAGCGTGCATAATGGCGCTCTCACAGCGCCGCTTCCTTTATCTTTCTCTATTTCCGTATCGTTCGCTTTCTTCTCGCAGAGTATTTTCTCCTCTGGAGCTGAAACGAAGGAACATTTCTCACGTCTCTCTCCAATTCGGTTTGATTAGCATTAAAAGCTTTTGCGGTAGCTTCGTGAAAAAAAAATTTCGTCGCCGAAAGTTTTGCACAATTTGCATCTCTCGTGGTTCCCGCGTTCTTTTTTCCCGCGTTCTTTTTTCCCGCGCTCTTCCCCCTCCCTCCCTTCCTTCCGGCTGTGAAACTACAGTTTTTGGCGTTACGCTTGCCGCCTAAACGAGTTACCGGGCGAGTAGTCGGGATCCGGACGCAGCAAGCGGGAGGTAAAAAAAAAACTTTTCCGCTCGTTCATTGAAAAAAAAAACTTTTTCGTGGGCCACGCGCTTTGTGCCTTATTAAATCGCATTCGTGATCGTTGATACGGACAATAATAGTGATCTATGCATAGTTTGCAGAATTCCGCATAGTTGAATCCATTCTGTTTGCATGGCGTACTCATTTATTTACCATCGTCGCTTATGGCGGAAATACATGAATCTTCAATGATAATTAGGTTAGGTCAATGGCTCGTTCTCACGGTTGGATGTGAAAATGTGGTGAGCCCGGAGAAACTGATAATTTACCTCCAAAGAGGGTATTTATTCCAACTCCGTTAAAAATGTTTCGTATCGTTTTTAAAAAGTTTCAGACTTCTTTAATTCTTTTTTTTAATTTTTTATGCTGTCTATATGGCCACCGTATACTTATTAAAATTATAATTACAACCGAAAGACGTTCTTTAAGCATATCAATCATAGAACATGGCTATTATAGATTCATTGAACTTCACACACTTTAAATAAAATCTTAATTAATAATCGACATAACGAGGTTATTCTACCTGTTTTAAGATTGAATGGGCATAATTCCGCCAACAAATTTAAATAATCCTCCATTAAAATCTTGGAAAAAGGGCGTTCGTTTCCTAAATTAAGGGAATTCTGTTTAAAGTTAACGAAGTAAGATGATCACTCTGGCGAAAACTGCATCGTAAATGTTAACTGAAACCAGACATGGTGATGTTACCATCTAGTAAAACGCGAAACTAGTTTTCATGGCTCCCTTCGCCATTTTTTAATCTCCGCTCAGGCTCCCTATTTTAAAATTCGTTTAAACAGTGTAAAACACGTTTGCCATCCTCGTTCGAGGGACGGGCTAAATTAAGGATTAGCATTCATCTACGTTATATTAACTCTCTTCTCTGTCTCCGTCTCCCTTCATTAAGCATCCGCGTCTATCAGAGGCCGCGACGAAGCGGCCTGGCGAGGAAAATTAGTTCACTTACATCCGCGTCCCGGCGTTGCTGACGTCGGCGTTCTTTCGCTGATCGTGTTCCGCAAAGGAGGCTTCATTGGCCACTCGTGGGTATAAGAAAGAGAGTCGACCGCAAAACGGATACGAGTCGACTCGACGAAGTGGTTCAAGTATGTCGATTAGCCCCTTTTTCTTCTCGTATATTAAACGTTCGTTCGCGGTGATTAATTAATTTTTCACCCTCTCTCTCTCTGTTAATCTTAACTCATCCTGATTTTCCATGCTTCCCGATTTAGCATTCCCATTATAAAGGTACACACACGCACGAATACACATTTATGCATGCATAGATATATATGTGTGTGTGTGTGGCAGTTTGTTTTTTATTGTCCGTATTTTATCTATGAGTGTACATGTACATACACATGTACTGTTATTCCACCTAAAAATAACCGTGGAATTCCAAAACATAGCATTGGCAACTGATTATATATTCAAACCGCGGATAACAGTAATTTTTATCACATACTTCGCAAGATAAATTGAAAGTATTATATTTTTTCGCAGTAACCATGAATCATCTTTGTTTTGAATAATTCACTCAGTCTGGATAACGTTTATACAAAAAAGAATCATATTCAACGTGGTACGATGCGGTTTAGTCCAAGCGGGCGATAAATTAGGAATTAGGAATGCGTAACGTGTGAGATGTGCTTTCGGTAATTTGGAAATGAAATTAATCTCTGCAACTGATAATTGCTTAACAGATTTAGTAATGGCTCAGTTAGTGGTGTGAAATAATCTATTACTTCATCTCTGATAGTATAACCTTCCAAAAACAGATAATAGATAAATGAAAATTGATTTACATAAACAAAAATTACCACCCTGTTTCACGGCAAAAGAAGTAAATGACAACAGAAGTTTGTATAATTTAATGAATTTAAAAAATACGCTACTTTAGTTCTATCAGCAGTAACAAATGAGGATTTTTTTAACGATTGATTAAATTCAAGACAGAATAAGCGAGCAGGATGTTTAACACGATTCGAAATAATAGTCTACTACATAAACGAAACGTGAATTTGCGGCACCGAGAGAGGAAATAAGGGTATCAGAGGGTTTAGGAATTAAACGACCACAATACCTCCACTTAACACTTCACGGGAAGGGGAACCCAAATTATCTCGACCGATATCGAGGAAAGAATCCTCCTACTCCTCGTTGAGAAAGGGAGTCCTTATTCAAATGCCCTAACAACGGAAATACGATGAGAGAGAGAGGAATAGAGAGAGAGAGAGAGAGACAGATAGAGAGAGATAGGAAGAGACAACCCTCTTGAATGTCAATTGCTGTTATATATTAAGGGCAGCTCCCTCATCACCATGAGAACTAGAACTCCTTCGCCACCTCTGAGAGAGAGATGTGAGAGATAGAGAGAGGAAATAGGGAAGGGAAGAGAGACGTCTTCCTTTCACTCTCACACCCTCCTCTTTTGTGAATGTAGAGTGAGAGGTGTGTGTGTGTGTGTATATATATATATATATATATATATATATATATATATATATATATATATATATATATATATAAGGAGAGGAGGTGATTGATAGCGTCTAACAATCGAGATGACAGGACAACGAATTAGAGTTCCCAGCACGTCTGGAGGCGCGGTAGTAAAGGGAGGGACACTACTCCTCGCCATAAACAATGGAGAGACGAGAGGACGGCCTTAGGTGAAGGAGTCTCGTCGGGTTCGCTACCAAATTACTACCGTAGCTCATTGAGAGAGAGTGAGGAACCCCGACCGACCGTCATGGATAGGAAACATTGGGAGTAGTGAGGCAAACGGAGAGGGTGCGTGGGAGGGGGCGGGAGTGGGGAGTAACGCGGGTGAAAAGGGGTCTGGGTTGGCCGCCGTTTCAAACCATTCTCTCGCAAAGTGGCCAAATTGGGGGCGCGGTTTCTCGGTGATTTAATATCCAACCTGACAGGACACGTGCTTGGGCGCATTGCCGTAATGTCCTGCAAGCTAATGCGGGCGCGAGACCGCGAACCGAGGAACGAAAATTGCCCACTTCCCTCGAACGATGAGATGACCACCGCTACGCAAACTGCAGCGTCCTGTGTTTGTCCGCTCACCTCCCCCCACACCCCTAGTTCTCCTCCCCTCCCCCGGATCCGCCACCACCGGCGGCGGCGGCGACGGCAGCGGTGGTAGCGGAGCATCGCCGCCACAGCCCCCGGGCTCATCATCACACGCCACTTTCCCCACGCGGGGACAATTAACTGATAACGGCCCCGGTGTCAACGGACGGACTTTGAATTTGAATATGAAATGACCGTTGCTATTTTGAAAGGTCCAACGCAACCGCCCCTACTCCTCCTCCCCTCTCTATCCCTCCCCCCCTCTCTCTCTCATACTACATTTTGCTCTTCCCCTCTTTTGTCTCCGGGTGATAATAAACCGATTCGTGCGAGGAGTGGAAGAAGGACGGCGGGATAGGATGAATGAAGGAACTCGCGAAGCGATGGATCGGTTTCCGCTCCCACCGCACGTCACGTGACCGAGATAAACCTATCGACTCTTTGGTGACTAGGCGAAGCAAGATCGTCTGCCAATTCTTCGGAAAATGGGACCGTTTCGGAGGAGGATGGTTTTTCTGAAAAAATGTGAACACCTGCGTTTTTTTATAGATAAAAAGAAATCCCTGCCTCGATGTTTTAGTGAGGATTTTTCTGACAGCTGAGATTTGCCCTCTCTTTTTCATTGGAAGAGTTGATAGAAAGAAGGAGAAAAGTTCGGCCTTGACTGAGAATCGAACCTGGTCTTCCACTTGCCGGCTGGATATTTTATCTATGAGATATCTTGCAGACTGTCTCCTGTTTTTTTAACTAAGAAGGATCACTCTTTTTCAGTTGTAAATTTTCAAATTGTCGGACACCTATGAATGCTTATTCATAAATTTAGAAAGTAAAATTTTTCAAAAAATATACTGCCAGTAAAATGCTATTTAGTACATGGAACAAAGGAAAATGCGTTGCCTCATTGTCACAATTTTCAAGCACAAAAGTATTCAAAAATTATATTTTTCTCTCTTCGCTTAAGGGTACATGCAGATCTTTGGAGTCAAAAGTAGTAAAGTTACAAATACGACTGGATTTAGCAATATCGCCATATAGATGTTTTTCAATATTTTTGCTAGGATGAAAGCATTCTCTTCAGAATTTTTGCATAGCTATTCAAAACAATATGTAGAAACTTAACTCTTGTAAACTCGCTTCTTATTTTGTCTCGTTAGAGGTCATGGATTGTCACTATGGCCGTTGTGGTGAAAACAGAAAGACAAAATATATTGAAAATTATTTACCTATGCATATTTTATTTAAAAGCTTTCTAAAGACTAACTACATCCAAATTTATTGAAATATATCATTATTCATTTTTTCCATTTCTCCTCGTGTAACTTCCCGAAAGTGGTTAGTGGACTGCCTCTCACCAAAATCTTTTAAAAATTCACGACTAAAATATTGACACTGATCTCAAATTTAGGTTATAATTTCATAAACTTAATAATTATTGAAAACATCCACTCATAAACCCAGCTCTATAGTTCAAATTAAAAATGATATCCATTCACAGATACTTCCTTTTATCTTCTTGTAACTATTCGCTTTCTTTCGAAAAATTGCTCATAACATTTTCGTTCATCTTCGTCCCTTACATAGATAATTTCTAAAAATGTTTCCTTACTTCTCAAATCCAACTAAAGCCCTTTCTCATATCTATTTTAGAGCATCTCTCTCCTCAAAAGACACAACATGTAGCGTTTTCTACTCTATCTAACTTACTCCCTCTATCATACGCCACACAGATGCATTCAAAGCTTAGAGCCTACTCACTTCCCTCAACGTTAAAGTCTTAGATTGATACAATGCTACAATTCACATCAAAGCTTTAACCGAGACAGACTGAAGAAAGTAGATATATAGGGAGAGATTTTTCAACGGAAAGAGCTCAGACTGAGAAAGACGTGTCAGGTGCTCCGTAGCGATGTGCCCCAGTTCCGTTACTGTATCAAATATATTCACGAAAAAACGAAATGCTATGCAAAAATTAGCGTGGCTAATCTCGCTATTAGCCACGTTAGGTGATTAATGTAGTTCGAGAGACAAAAAAGTCATATTTTCGGAGTTTAGCCATATAAGTTCGCCATTGGCTGAATGGGAACTGGTTAATGTTGTTTACCTGCAATGGCTTGTTCCTTCAGTCAGACACGAACTGTTAAATAAACTGTGAAAACAAAGTAAGAACAGTCCACCGGTGATTCACGAGAAATTATTCCTGAATGCCTTTTAAGAAAACTTTGAAACTGTTGGAATTTAACATGTGCATTTCATCAGAAATTCATTGAAAATAATCTACTTTTCCAACTCCAGAGCCGCGCCTCTTTGAAATTGGTCGTCATAACATGCAGTCACGTTAATTTTTTTTTATTCGATATAAATAATTTTTATTAATTACTGTCACTTTTCATTAATTTAAAGCGCATCATTTTTAATGCTATCTGGACTTGTAATCCCTTGATCAATGTTATTCGGATAAAGTCAGGAGCGTGTATTTAATCATTATTATAGCGGAACTAGTGCCGACTAATTTCGATATTTACCAGTAACATACATAAATGATATCTGCTTCATTTGAATATACACTACCCGTGGAAAGTGATGATAATAGATGCCATAAATCCTTGCAGAATGATATCAAAGCGATTTCAGTAAACCGCAAAGACTGGCAGTTACAAATTAATCAGGATAACTGCTCCGTTATTAATTACTGGAAGGCCAAACCATAGTTTTCTCGTGCAAAATCGATGAGGTATTTATCTCCGTATTCGTAGGAGTCCGTTAAATATTAATCCTCGCGATATGTCGCGACCACTCGTGGGATACGCACGTTTGTCGGTTGATGGGTAGCGTAAAATTAAAATGCCAGAGGTTGAAAAGTTGGAAGTAGGGATACGAAAAAAGTATCGATACTTTACTCATATCGGTAATTTCCTTTCGACACCAAGTACTTTTGTATTCGATACTTTTCTTTCGATTATCTTGTGATATCGGTACTTTCGGTCCGATACTTTTGTGGTATCGATACTTTCCATTCGACATAACATGTGAGTAAGGTATCGATACTTTCGTTTCGATTTCGTATCCTTAGACATGAAAAAAGTATCGATACTTTACTCACATCGGTAATTTCCTTTCGATACCAAATACTTTTGTACTCGATTCTTTTCTTTCGATTTTCTAGTGACATCGGTACTTTCGGCCCGATACTTTTGTGGTATGGATACTTTTCATTCGATACATCATATGATTACGGTATCGATACTTTCGCTTCGATATCGTATCCCTAGTTGGAAGCAACAAAAAATGATTCTTTATCTCCGGGTTTTAGCAAATCGAGTACGCGTTTGAAAGAATGGAAGGAGATCCTAATATTGGAATTAGGAATTGTTCATCGCAGGCCAGGTGAATAAAAACAAATGTCAAAACAAACGTTCCGACAGTTTTAGAGAATTTACATTCGGCATTGGCTGAAGAGGACAGTCCGAACGATAGAACGAAGCTTACAGATAATTACGCATGGGAAGGAGACTATGTTTTACGAATACTCCCAACCATGTCGGAGAGAGGACTGTGAAAATAAAACACGCAAGATCAACCGTAGAGCAAAGGTATACGTATGTTCGTTTTTTCTCTAAGACTATTAGAGATCACGATGGGAGAACTAAATAGGATTTTTAGGGGTTTCTCAATGAACCGGAAAGTAAAACGAAGACCTATTGTTCAGTCAGATGATCAAAATCCTCCCTATATGGAATATAGCATTACAAATACAAGAGAAATGGACTATGGATTATGTATTAATACAGATATCAAACTACATATCATTAAGTTGAACGATGCTGTTCTGATGTTTAGCTTAATTATGCTTTATATATCCACAAAATTCCAAAGCCTTAAAATATCTCCATCACTTACTCCTTACTCGGTCTCCGAAGGATATAATCATTATAAACTTCCATCACTTGTCCCTCGATAACAGTTGAGTGTTGACATTAGTCCGGCAATTTCGTTAGCCGGAGAGTTGCGCACCCATAAGAATCCCACGCTCCCATTTGGGATATAGTTTTAGTCCGTGGATTGTAGTAAGCGCAAAGATGCTAACAAGTTTGTCTAGTACATTCGAGCATTTTAATTTCCAGAATTGCGACAGCAAAAGCAAAATATTATTAAACTAGTGTATTGCCCGTCATATGACGGGTGTCAGTTACTTACTATATGGTTGAAAAACCCGTCGTAAGACTGGTAATCCTACTGAAACCATACATCTTAAGTAATCGTAACTCATTATTATGGATAATCACAACATTAATTTATTTTTCTAGTGTAATTGCCAGTTGAAATTCAACGGGAAACTTAGACATGAATAATAATGTAATTTAATTATTGAGCAAGAGCCGGTATAAAGTTTTCCAAAATACAGATTCGGGAGAATTTCTTTCACATTCTTGTTTACTTCAATAATGAGCCTCTTGTCAAAAATGAAGTAATAATAATAATAAAATAATATTCTCTCCATCTCTCCCTCCCTTCCTCTCTCTTTCCTTCCCTCTCTCTGCCTTTCTTTTCTCCCATCTCTCCCCTCTCTCATTCCCTCCTGCCCCGATCCATAGCTCTCCCTCTTTATCTCTTTCCTCCTGTCCTTTCCTAATTCTATACCTCCCTTACTCTTCATGTACCTTCCATTCTATATCTCTTCCTTTCTATCTCCCTCCCCACACTCCCCTCTCTCTTACTCTGGATTTATATAGTCGTTTATATAAGCAATATAATCCAAACTAAATCCCAGTCCCATTACGATTACGTAATTTCGCAAAAATCCTACGATAATTTAAGGCAATCTATGAACTCGTATATATTACACGTCTGCGGGTTGAGACAGCAATTGGTTCTCGAAGTTTAACAATGACGTGGTCGGCAAGGCAACATCCTGTTTAAAAGCCGATATTTTCCCAAAATATGCGATTTAAATGTTTAATATGAGAGATTAATAAAATATTAAACTTCTTTAATTTTCCTAAAACATAATTTAAATTCAAAGATCGTACGTCAATTCTTTCTTATTTTAATTTCCAAAAGAATAAAAGCCTGCACTTTAAAAAGTTGCTTTTACGTGTTATCTTACGAGAAATGGAAATCGCCCTCCTGGAGTCGAATCCGGGTCATCTACGTATTTTTTCGTCATTTAATTTTGATATAAAGAATTCCTGCGAAATTTAAACCTTTCACCTATTCGGGAAGTTTGTTATAAAAACACGTTAAAGTCTGCTATTAATAACGTTGCAGCGTGATGCACAGAGAGTGATTAAGATTAAGATTCTACTTTAAAAGACAATTTGAGTGATTTACTAGCTTTCCAAATGTCTGACAGTAATTCCATTTTATATTGCATTCGTTCCACTTTATCATGATATAATTCAATGTTTTGTCGTGGATGGGAAATTAATATAATTATAAAAATCAAATTTTAATTCTGACTATTAGGACATTAATTTATCAAAAGATACAATATAACAAACTAAATCAAATTATACAGAAGATCCTGAATGTCCACCATTTAAAAAATTCAAAGAAAATGGTTTCCTAAAAACATACATACGCAATAAAAGTAGTAAATAAAAGTGTGACGTAAAACGCTCAAAATTTACAGATACATTAAAATTCGACAGTAAAAACGAAGACATCAATTCTCCAAACGCCAAACTATTCCAGTGCCTTCTCACGCAGCACTGATATATTTTTAAAAATATATAAATGAATAAAATGCCAATAAAAACAAAGGTACTTAATGTCAAAAATGGCACGCATTGGAACAACTAAAGTCATAAGAGTCGTAAGCATTTTTAGCACAAATCAATCAACGTCGGTAGCAGCTCGTCGATCGTTGTTTTGAATGTGCTCAGATCAAGGACATAAGCTGAGCTCTTCGAGGTGAAAATTGATTCCTATTTTATGCTTGTACATGTTTTTTACTACAGATCTATCATTAAATTAATCTCAAATCTACATCTTAATTTTGCGAAAAAAATGCCGTAATAAAAGAGGTGACCGTCAGTACAAATGTTCTGGCGTGAAATTAAATTGAAGAACATTAGAAAGACAGCAAAACACCAACCGGTAATAAGCTTGAAATGCAAACATGAACACATTGCGAAGATCAAACACTGAAATATATCCTTAAATATGAAAATAAATTTATTTTTAAATTTCAATTAAACTGGAATACGTAATAAAAATTTCTGCGAGAAATGATTCAACATGAGTTTTAGAGATAAATCTCAAAGAACGCGAAAAATATAAAAACATTCAGCAAAAACAATGACTGCGTCTACGAGCCATTTTCGGCGGATCACATTTCAGAGCGGAAATTCAAAGGCTTAGGTGACGTCTTTTTTCGGCGAATTCAGGCGTCTTTATTTGGGCGAGATTGAGACTAACTAAACATTCTTTACTTCCATCTAACCTATTGTCAATTACAAACAGGAAGGAAGAAACAAATAATATAAATCAAATAAAAGATTACATAAAATAAAGCACTACATAAATACAATGACAAGTTGGCAATTTAGGAGATTAAAAGAGATGGAGATTTGTTTGTGGGGAAAAACTAGGGATAATTAAAGTACTATTCCCTAGGAAAAATCCCACTGCAGGAAAACACCCAAACAAAAGAAGGGAAGGTGTGAAAAACCTGCAAAACCTACTCATAGCAGTACTTATAAGATTGAGAGGAGAGAGAGAAATGTCGTAATCTTGGCGCATTCGAGCGTCCAGTCGGATTAGAAGTCGATTCCCCCGCAGCGCCTTCATTATGATACCCAAGCAGTTTCCGAACCCGCCACCCTCCACGGCAAACGCAAATTAAGTAAAGTGGATGTCGGACCAATATTGGTCAATTAAGTATGCATCTAATGAAAGAGCCTCACTCGACGGCCTTGACCTGTTTACGGCCAACTTGCGCCCTCGAAATTTCCCTGCATATGCCAACCTCCCTCTCTCACTTGCCCCCCACCAACCTCTCCCTTCCCCTTCCCTCGACCGACCAACCCCTTTCTCAGCTCACAGCCCTAACCCGTCAGCCAGCCTCCTACCGCCCACCCCTATCGATCCACCAATCACAAAACAGCTTCTCTCACTCTGTCTCTCTCTCTCTTCCCCTTCGCCACCACAACCTCCGCATATCGTTGCGATGGTTACATCAAAATCGTTACGCCGCACGACAATGAAAGGAATGCCTATCAGGACACGAAGGAAACTGGGGCCTCTGAACGCACCAGTGTCCCCTCTCCCTCCCTCTATAAGCTCTAACCCCTTCCCCTCTCGCTCTTCTTCGACCTCTCTCATCATCATCATCTCTCACGCACGGCCCGCCCGGAGGTGGCGGCTCCTTGCGGCCTCCGGACGAAACGGAGCGAGACTCCACAGGAGGGTCGCGTCTTTTCCGGGGAGGGAATGGGCTTTAGCTTTAGATGCCCGGAGCCAGCCTCGAAAGAGAAGAGAGAGAGAGAAAGAGAAAGAGAGAGAGGGGCGTAACCATCACGGGGACCCTTCTGCCACACAAGGCATTTAACGCCTTCCGATATCCATCTCTGAAGCTATGAAGCAAGATGGGAAAAACCCTTCACAAGATCTTAACAAAACTTCTAACAACAACAAAAAATGAATCTTCAAAACCGCTTAGTTGTTTTTTCCCATCTGCGCAAATAACGCCTTTTTTCGAGAGAAAGGTGGCATGTGATAAAAAAGGTTTAAGGGTTTTTTTTCCTTCTCTGCCGTTTCGAGATTCCATCCTCTCCATGTTGGACTCGGTTTAGGGTACTGGTGGCAGCGGTCGCTTACCCCATCCCTTCCTCTCTCCCTCTCCTCGTATGCGTGCGTGTGTGTGTGAAAGAGAGAGAGAGCGTGTGTGCGTCAGTATAGCAACCCCGTCCTAATGAGATAACCTCGCCGACTCTCCCCAAAGATGTCGGTATTGATTTCTCGGGGGTCAGGCAAAACCCCAGAGTTATTATTCAGTCCCTCTCTCTCACTCACTCTCATCCACACACCATTTCCCTCTCCTCTTTCATACCTGTGAGCGAGAGAGAGAGAGAGAGGTGATTTCGCGGGGAGGTCAAACCCAGCGAGGTCAATGGAAGGGCAATAAAATACGGGCACGCGGCGACAGGCGAAGAACGGTTCCAATAATTCCTCGGATTTCCTCCTTTTTCCTTTCTTTCTTTCATGGTCCTTCGTGTATCCTCTTTATCTCTCCCTAAAACCCAAAATGCCTCTTGCCTGCCTTCCTAACTGCTTACATTTGTCTTCCAATGGGAAGACACCTACGGAGCGAGAAGGCGGTGACGGAAGGTAAACTTATGTTTCTATTCCATGCTGAGCTCGCGCTACTATATATATATATATATATATATATATATATATATATATATATATATATATATATATATATACACACACATCCCGAGACAACGTATTACGTATTTTTGTGCTCTAGTCAAGGTTCAAAAACTACGCCGCCCCTTCAAATGAAAGTATACAGTAAACATTTTTGCCTCTCAAAATTTACAACGTTGATGGAACATAAAATTAATATATTTTATAATATAAAACGTTACATTTAAAAGTTCAAATTGTCATTTGTTGCACTCATAAACGTGCCTTGCTCGCCTAGCCCTTGTCCCGGGTCTGCGCACACATATACATTCAGGCTTTTGTAGGGACTAAAGTCAGCGATACATCAGGAAAAACGACGCATAGGGGAACGATAGATCGAGACTTCACTCTGTGTGTATATATGTATGTATTTGTGTGTGTAAGGAAAATTACACGTAATTTGTATTCGAATAACATTCAAATAGTAATACTGGGTACGCCTTAAAAACGCTCATTATCCCTCGAACAAGTTATTATGTATTTTCACTGAGTATGCGCATATACAAACCAATACATATATTAGAATCAATACACAAAAAACACCCCTAAATAAGCTCATATTTATATGTGTTTATTCATAATTATATATTTCATGTCTTTGAACCTCTGACTCAAGCCTAAATAATAATTTCAAAACATTAAATACACGTTCGTTACGAGGAGTACGGGATCCATTTCTCGATAGTCAAAAGAGGTTCGAGTCACGAAACTTGAAGGACATGCGCCTGCCTAATTTTGGTTATCGAAGATTCCGAAAAAACCCAATGCATTTTATCGACTCTCGAGTCAGTTCTAGGTTTTTGGAAGGGCATTAGTGTGAGGTTGGACTTGTATCTCTCTCTCTCTCCCCCATTTCTCTCGCTCCTCATCAACCTCCACCTCTTCCAAGGTGAACGAGCACTATGCGAGATGAATCCGAGGGAGTGGCGGTGGTCCAGAAGACCGTCTCTCCCTTCTTTTGTCTATATTTCCTTTGGATTACGACAAACAGCCCTCCTCCACCTCTGTATCTCTTTCCATCGCTCTCTCCTTCCCTCTTCCTCGCGGCTTTGATGTGTGTTTCATCAGAGGAAAACTCAAGAACTAGGTCATAATCGATTGAACTCTACTACTCGTGATTCTTTCGTCATTTTTCGTTTTATTTTTCGCGGGGCTTTTCTTTCACTTTCTAAAGCGCCCACCAATCTACGAGATGAGCAGGAAAAAACGAGAGAGGGAGTGAGAAAGGTAGAGCAGAGAGAGAGAAATGGAGGGAGAAGTTTCTCGAAGTGAGAGAGAGTCTCCGGACATCGAATATTATCGGTTGTGTGTGTGGTTTTTTTCCTATCCCGCCATCATCCCTCCTGCATCACCTCTTCTTCCCATTGAGATATATATATATATATATATATATATATATATATATATATAAAGAGAGAGGGAGAGAGGTGAGGTGAGGGAGAAACCGGAATGTTTTCGCAATGCTAGCTTCCACCGGAGCGAGTTTCCGGGATGGGAAGATCCGGAGCTGCTCTTCGCGGGAGCGTAAACAGGGACCTTTTTGGAGAAAGCGACGACCAAGTAGTATTCCGGGAAAGGAGAGATGTTAACCGTCGTGCGTATCCAAAATCCGATCTTCTTGCTCTCTCTCTGTCTCATCCGTTGTTTGGAAACGCGTGACACGGCAACACGCACGCGAGGCAAATAAAAAACATCAACGTGGATAAAATTACAGCGTTTTTCTTCTTTCATTAAATTCAATTATATTTTGTTTTTTCTTTAATTCCGCTATGAAAATTTCTTTCATTAACATAATTGACGAAATGAGGAGAATTTGGATTTTGATGCGTAAATTAAGCTTATTTAATTTATTACTTTCTCCATATACGAAGTATAGAGAAAGTATTGTTTTCATGAAAATAATCAAATTCGAGGTTTCAACGGAAATACATGTTTTAGGGTCCCCTGAACACGTTTTGACTATTTTCTCGATGATGTCTGTGTGTCGGTCTGTCTGTCTGTATGTGATATATTTTTGTGGGCGCTCTAACTCAAAAACTATTAATCAGATCAACACAAAATTTTATATTTAACATTTTCATAAAAGTTAAAAGATGTAATTAGTTTGAGGTAAAATTCGGTCTACCGGAAGTGGGTGTTTACTTTTGTCACTTCTCCGTTATTTTGAAATATTTGCTTTAATATTTGATAAATGTAAAAATGTATTGAAATAAATTGTCGGAAATTTTAGTTTCCACAACCTTTGTTTAATACATTTTCCATATAATGCATTGTTTAAGAGATATCTTATATTTTTACCTGCCACCACCATGCCACCTACCAATGACGCTTAGTTATGTCTTAGTAACACTCCTTTTTCTTTTCTTAATTGTCAACCGGAAGTAAATATTGACAACGATCCCAGAGCTAACAACATGTAATTTTCCATATAAATATGGAGAAAGTCATGTGTTGCCCACATCAGTTTATTTTTATGTTGTTATACCGCCACCTATTCGGTCACCAGAACCTTGTTTGCAAGTGGCCACAATATGGAAATGTACGCTCAAAATTTCAGTTTTCCACCTTTTATACCTTCGTAGATATTATTCAACTGTTTCGGCCGTAACTTTGTAGAAATCCATAATTCAAAGAGAACCTTATGTGGCCACCACATGGCTTTCCCCATACCCGTAATATTTCTAAAAATCCCAAATATGTTAAATGATAATAATATTTTAAGGAACTGGAAGAAGATTTTAAAGAGTTTACAAAGAACAGAAATAAACTCAAACCGTAGCCCCGAAGCTAATTAAGAATTAAGAAAATAAAAGGACCGTAAAGTGTTTACAATATTCGGCGATATGTGTGGTTGTGGCAGCTAAAAGATTTAGTTTTAAAAATATCTCTTCAACAATGCATCATATGGCAAAATATTTCGAACAAAGGTTATAGAAAATTACATTTGTACAACTTTTATCCCAGTACTGTTTTAAAATTAGCAAATATTAAAGCAAATATTTAAAAAATCTGATGTGGCCGCCACATGAATTTCTCCATACCTGTTCTACTTCTAAAAATTCCCAAGAGGTTACATGATAATAAATATTTTAAGAAACTGAGAGAAAATTTTAAAGACTCCAAAAAGAACAGATATAAACTCAAACCATAGCCATCTGATACTGGATATAGCCAGGAAACTCCAAAAATTAAGAAACTATAAAGGAGCGTTACTAAGAGGTAATTAAGAGTCAATTGTTGATAATAGATATCGGTAGGTGGCGTGATGGTGGCAGCTAAAATATATAGTTTTTAAGATATCTCCTTTAAAATGCATTATTTGGGGAAATGTTTCAAACAGAGGTTTTAAAAAATTAATTTCCTACAACTTTTATTCCAGTACATTTTTACATATATCAAATATTAAAGCAAATATTTCAAAATTACGGATAAGTGACAAGAGTAAACACCCACTTTCGATCGACCTATTTTTACAAAAACTAATCAGTTCTTGCGACTTGCATAAAAATGTTAAATATAAAATTTTGCGTTGACCTGATAAATAGTTTTTGAGTTAGAGCACCCACAAAAAAACTGTCACATAAAAACACAAACATAATCGAGAAAATGGTCAAAACGTGTTCAGGGGACCTCAAAACCTCTATTTCCGTTGAATTCTTCAAATCGATTTATTTCATGAAAACAAGACTCCCCTATATGGAGAAAACGGATTTGACAAGAGTAAACATACACATCCGGTCGATTTTTTCATGAAAACAATAGTTTCTCTATACTTCGTATATGGAGAAAGTCACAGACACACCCACAGACATCATCGAGAAAATAGTCAAAACGTGTTCAGGTGACCTTAAAACATATATTTCCGTTGAAATCCCGAAATCGATTTTTTTCATGAAAACAATACTTTCTCTATACTTCGTATATGGAGAAAGTAAAAAACAGAAAAATGACAGGAGTAAACACCCACTTCCGGTTGAGCAATATTTACCAAAAACTAATGTTCTTTTCCTGTAACAAAAATGACAAATATAAAATTTCACATTGATATGATTAATAGTTTTTGAGTTCAAGCACCCACAAAATTCCGGTCACAGACACACACACACACACACACACACAGACACTCCAACAGACATCATCGAGAAAATAGTCAAAACGTGTTCAAGGGACCTTAAAACATCTATTTCCATTGAAATCTCGAATTCGATTTTTTTCATGAAAACAATACTTTCTCTGTACTTCGTATATGAAGAAAGTAATAAAGTAACTTGGTAAAATTTCTACAAGAACTTAATTAGAGGGACTCGATCTAGATTTCGACGCTTTAAAGCGTCGAAATCTAGATCGAGTCCCTCTAATAAAAGTATTGTAGACATTTTATCCAATTATTTTATTTTTGAATTCGTAGATATATTTTAAAATTTAAAATGGGTCCCTATTTGATCCCGTATATATTGCACTCAAATCCAAGGAAAAACAAATGGGAGCATAGCAGAAAAATCTACGCTCCAAGATTCAGATCTCTATTATTAACGGTTTTCTCACAATTTCAATTTAAGTGCACAGACAGACGGACAGACGCCAGAGTGAAACTATACGCGCGTTTTTTTAAAACTCGCTAAAATATAGTAAGAAAGATCCAAGAGCCGTGCGCGAGAGCTCATTTGACCATGAAAACTCCTTCATGGTCGAACCCGTAGAAAAGTTTTCAATTTAGCTTTTTTTATCTTTTCCCGTCGCGACTTTTTCATGATATCGGATTCGGATATGTAAGCCATTGCTGCAGATGTCCTTCGGATCAGTAAAAAAAACGTCGTAAATGTTGTTTTGGCTCTCGGAAAAATCCCATTCGGGACCAACGATTGCGAAATGTTTCCATTGTTTCGCTGTAGAACTTCCAATCGATTTTTCGATATTGCATCCAAAACTTCGTTTGACCACATTTGTTTGAATATTTTTTTGTATGAATGAATGTCATGATTCATTAATGATGCCGGTCTAATACCGCTAACGAACTAAGTCGAATCCTGGTAATATAAAAAAGCATTCTACAAAAAGCCCTTGACCTTATGTTGCGGATCAAAAAATATTATCTGAATTCATTATAACGGAGAAGAATGAGCCAGGATTTTTTAAATATCAGATTTTATTCGGGGTCCGATGTCGATATAAACAATAAGTTAAAATTCTTTAAATAAAATAAATATATAATCCAAAATTCATCAATCATGCTTAATCGACTATCTCATCAATCCTTCTAAAATAAACTTTTCAACTTGATTAAATAAATTGATAGAAAGAATTGATCCGAGAATCTGATAGGCATAAGCGGCAAGTTTGGGAATAATTTGGAAACACCAAGAAATTCCCCGTTCTGAAACGAGGGAATTCATCTGATGCGACACTTCAGAGGTAGAATACCGCTCGACAAGTGGAAGAACCGGGATCGATTCACTGTCATGGCAGAATTTTTCTCCTGTTTCCTTGATTAAATAAGATTTTTTAAATGCCAGGAGGCGAGATTTTACCATACTTTTTTAAAGCAAGAAACCTACTGGTAACACTTGAACAAAAGTATTGTTACGATCATTCTTATACCCCCTGTTTTATTCTTAAAAGTCTAACCACGGTGTCGCTCGCATTTTCTGTCACTCTAAAAGGCGGAAAAAAAGAAAAAGACACCTTCCGCATTATGGAGTGCACACCTTTGGCATCGCTAAAGTGAGGTGGGGTTGGCAGGGCTCGACCTTTTCATTCACTTTAATTCAACGATTGTTGGAGTAGAGCTTTGGATATTGGCCTTCATCCACGCTGGAAGTGGTAGTTATGGAAACCTAGAGGAGGATGGGGACGTGGTCAGACGAGGAGTATGGAGTGGGTAGGGAAATAATGGTGGAAGGGGGAATAAAGGGGAAGTAGAGAGAGAGAGAAAAAGAGGAATGGGAGGAAGGGAAGAATGAGTTAAGAGGAGACAGACGGGGTTAATTATTGGGAAGGAATGAGATACGTGCTCCTGATGCAGAAGGGGAGGATGGCGAGAGAAAAAGTGAGAGGTGAGGGAGAAAAAAGAAGAGGGGAGAGAGGGAAGAGAAAGGCGAAGGATAGAGGAGAGCGAGGGAGAAGAGTGAGGAGTGAGGGAGAGAGAGGGGAGAGAGAGGGGAGAGAGTGAGGGGAGAGAGTGGGGGGAGAGAGTGAGGGGAGAGAGTGAGGGGAGAGAGTGAGGAGAGAGAGTGAGGAGAGAGTGAGGGGAGATAGTGAGGGGAGAGAGTGGGGGGAGAGAGTGAAGGGAGAGAGTGAGGAGAGAGAGTGAGGGGAGAGAGTGAGGGGAGAGAGTGAGGGGAGAGAGTGAAGGGAGAGAGTGAGAGGAGAGAGTGAGGGTAGAGAGAGAGGGGGAGAGTGATGGGAGAGAGAGCGAAATGAGTGGGAGAGAAAGGAGAGGTGAGAGAGTGAAGGAGGAGAGATATGAGTTAGGCGGGGAGAGAGGAGTGAAAGAGAGGAGGAGAGGGAGAGGGGGGAGAGTGATGGGGAGAGTGATGGGGAGAGTGATGGGGAGAGTGATGGGGGAGAGTGATGGGGAGAAAGATGGGGAAAGTGATGGGGGAGAGTGATGGGGGAGAGTGATGTGGGAGAGTGATGGGGAGAGTGATTGGGGAGAGTGATGGGGAGAGTGATGGGGAGAGTGATGGGAGAGGGTGATGGGGAGAGTGATGGAGGAAAGCGATGAGAGGGAGTGATGGGGAGAGTGATGGGGGAGAGTGATGGGGGAGAGTGATGGGGAGAGTGATGGGGGAGAGTGATGGGGGAGAGTGATGGGGGAGAGTGATGGGAGAGAGTGATGGGGAGAGTGATGGGGAGAGTGATGGAGGAGAGTGAGGGGGGAGAGTGATGGGGAGAGTGATGGGGAGAGTGATGGGGAGAGTGATGTAGAATAGTGATAGGGGAGAGTGATGGGGGAGGGTGATGGGGGAGAGTGATGGGAGAGATTGATGGAGGAGAGTGATGGGGAGAGTGATGGGGGAGAGTGATGGGGAGAGTGATGGGGAGAGTGATGGGGAGAGTGATGGGGAGAGTGATGGGGAGAGTGATGGGGAGAGTGATGGGGAGAGTGATGGGGGAGAGTGATGCGGAGAGTGATGGGGGAGAGTGATGTAGGAGAGTGATGGGAGAGAGTGATGGGGAGAGTGATGGGGGAGAGTGATGGGAGAGAGTGATGGGGAGAGTGATGGGGGAGAGTGATGAGGGAGAGATGGGAAAAAGAGGGGAAGATGGTTGGCAGAAGGGAGGATGGATGGCAGAGCAGAGGATGGATGGCAGAAAGGAAAGAGAAAAGGGAGAGAGATGGAGGATGAAGGGATTAGAGTTTGAAAAAAGATAGGGGCAGAGAGGAGGTGAGAGAGAGGAGAAAGAGGGGAAGAGAGGATGGGAGAAAGAGAGAATGAGATATAGGAAAGAGAGGGGGGGAAAGAGGTGAAAGAGATATGGGAGAGAGATAAATAAGCGAAGGAGAGAGAGAGAAACGGCGGGAGAGTGAGAGGAGTGAGTTGAAGTGGGGAGAAAGAGGTTGGAGGGGGAAATATTTACGGGAGGGGAAATCGGGAGCGCGCGTGGTTGAGCTTATGAAGACAAACAGAGTCGCAAGCAGGTGGAGAGCAGACGCAATGATGGAGAGAGGACGATGAGGAGCGGGAGGGGTGGGATGGGAAAAGGTGGCGCAGGAATTTTTTCGAAAAAAAAAATAACAATAATAAAATCTGAATTTGCCGCGCGATGGCGCCGATGCTGATGAAAAATAAAGAGGGAACTCTTTTAAATGGGAAAGAGAGAGTTGGAGTTGAAAGGGGGGGACTGGGAGGGTGGGAGGTAAGCGGGGGAAGAGCACTTCAGAATCGCGTGAAATTCCGACGCATGTGCGAAATGTTGGCTCGCTTATTTATGCAGGACATTTTTTTAGCCCGTGCGTATGTGCATGCCTCGTCGAAAAGGCAGAGGTTAAGGGGGGGGAGGGATAATGGAAGGGGAAATGGGACAGACAGACAGACAGACAAACGACTTTATTAGGGGAGGGGTAATGGGAGGGGTAAGATAGATAGATATGCGTCTTTATTTGGGCGTGATTGATATTAAACAGTCTCTTCTTCCATATAACCCGTAGTCAATTACAGACAGGAAGAAAGTAACAAAGAATAAAATAAAAGATTAGATAAAATAAAGTACTACATAAATACAATGACAAGTTAGCATTTTAGGAGATGAAAAGAGATGGAGATTTGTTTGTGGGAGAAAACTAGGGATAATTCCCTAGGAAAAAGCACACTGCAGGAAAGCACACCCAAACAAGAAGGGGGTGTGAAAAACCTTCGAAACATACTGATAGCAATATTTATATATATTTGTATAAGGGAAGGGGGTAAAGGGGAGAGGTTAAAGGGGAGGGGGTCAAGGGGAGGGCGTAGGAGGTAAAAGAGGAGGAAGGTGAAGGTGTAAGGGGAGGAGGTTGAGAGAGGAGGAAAGAGGGAAGGGGAGGAAAAAAGGGAGTAGGAAAGGGGAGTAGGAAAGGGGAGAAGGAAAGGGGAGGAGAAAAGGGGAGGAGGAAAGGGGAGTAGGAAAGGGGAGAAGGAAAGGGGAGGAGAAAAGGGGAGGAGAAAAGAGAAGGAGGAAAGGGAAGAAGGAAAGGGAAGAAGGAAAGGGAAGGGGGAAAGGGGAGAGGGCAAGAGGAGGGGTAGGGAGAAGACATTAAAATTTATAAAGCGTGAGTGAAATATTTTTTTTTATGTAATGCAAAAGTTTGTTTGATACGCGCGTTGTGAGAATTCTGACGGAAATTTGGCGCTAATGACGACAGATGAATAATTAAATTTACTTTAGGCGGAGACTAGAATCCCGAGCTTTCAAAAAAGCATAAAAAGCGATTTGTGCTTATTCGGCAGTAGTTCAATTAAAACGCTCGGGAAAATGAAATTTAGAGTATGGGCAATTACGACGAAATATGCAAACGTCATTGACCACTGAATAAGTAGAACCCTCGATCTTAGCAAAGAGATTTTCCACCAACAAAGCCTCTCAATCGCATACATTTGATAAATAGTTTGATAGATTCGACAACCGTTCACATGGTTAGAAAAAACAGCTGCGCAATCTTGACAAAATGCAACCGCCATTAGTATCGATTCATCGATTGAAATGAAGTTTTTTTTAGAATATAGTATCGTTGAATCGCCTCATATTACTGCTGATTCTTGTTCGTAACTAGCATCTGATTTTCATCATAAAATTGTTGGCATTAGAGCAACTTAATTTATGAATTTGATATTAGCATCTGATTTTCATCATAAAATTGTTGGCATTAGAGATACTTAATTTATCAATTTGGTATTAGCCATTAGGAAAGTCAGGTGATGATTGTTGAATGGATAATCGAAGTATAAACGCGCATTTAGTAGGAGAAATACAAAATGAAAGGAGATATCACAAGAGTTAAACTCGACAAATAAGTTGGCAAATTAATTTCGCGAGTTCGAAATATAATTTAATTCTGCCTTTCTGTCTGTCTGTCCAGAATACACTCGAAAAATCACAACAACGTGGCTATCAACAGCAAAAAGGTATAATAATGCAAGGAAACGAAGAAATTTTGAAACTTTTTCATCAAAACTAAAAAAATACCGTAGAATTGGATGCACTATCTCTCTCTCTCTCTCTTTTCCCAACTCCCCTTCTTCCCTCTATCTATTCTCGCCTCTCTCTCTTTCTCCCTGCAATTTCTGAATGCGAACCTTAAAAAATATAAAACAGAAAGATTGATCGATAAATTCCGTAAAAAGTTAAAAGAAAAACTTTAGAAACGAAATAAATATATGCACAAAAAAGACTACGAGAATGTAGAAAGGTACGGATTTGTCCTGGGAAAAAAAATAAAATGCAAGATGAATTTTTAATGCTGAAAGTGGATGGTAAGGGTAAATAAAAAAGCAAATGGAGAGAGAGGTTGTAGAGCGATAGAAGAAGAGAGAATAAATTGGAAAGAGAGTAGATGTTAATTTTCCGAGTGAGGATTTGCGAACGATAAAATGAGACCAAACGGCCCACGCGAGGAAAAGGGAGAGAAAGAGAAAAGCGGGAAGAGAGCGGAGCGCAAATGACGTTGTCCAGGAGGTAAAGGAATGCGGAAGGATAAATAAAAAAGGAAGAAAAAATAGAGAGTGAGTAACCTTTTTGATCTGATGATAGGAACCGAATGACACGAAAGCGGTTGGTCGCCAAAAGAGTAATAAATGAAATAAAAAATGCAACCTAAACATGCAGGGGAGCGGATAGAGGATTGGTACAATGAAAGTTTTTTTCTGCAGGAATTAGGCGGGAGAGATAGGAAGAGTTGTGTGTCATCGAGAATAGACCGCGTGGTATCCTAATACGCGGAAAAATATTATAGGGTTGAGGAAAAGATAAAATAAGAGAGAGAGAGAAAGCAAAAAGTACGAGGATACAAGAAAGAGAGCTAAAACTCCTTCATATGGGGAAAAAACAGTAAAGGAAAAGGAGAAAGCCAAAAGAGAGAGGGAGAGAAGAGGGGGAGTAAATGAAAGAGAGAAAGGGAACAGAGAGTTGACGGGATATGACAGTCAAGGATAGCATAGGGAGATAGGAGTATAAGATCATAAAGGAGGGTTTAGAAGAAGAAAAATGAGAAGTAAAAAGAGATGGAAAAGAGGATGGTAAGGGGAGGTGAAAAGAGAGAGACGGCGGGAAGGAGATAAAGAGAGGAGGATGGAGAGAGGGGAAGATGGAGAAAGAAAGACGGAGAGATAAAGATGAAGAAAGAGGAAGAAGGAGAAAGAGGAAGATTGAGAGAGAGGAAGATCGAGAGAGAGGAAGATGGAGAGAGAGAGATGAATACGAAGAGAGACGAAAATGGAGAGGGAGGAAGATGGAGAGAAAAGAAAATGGAGAGAAAAGAAAATGGAGAGAGGAAAATGGAGAGAGAGGAAGATGGAGAGAGAGGAAGATCGAGAGAGAGGAAGATGGAGAGAGAGGAATATGGAGAGAGAGGAATATGGAGAGAGACGAAAATGGAGAGAGAGAAAGATGGTGTGAGGAAGATGGTGTGAGGAAGATGGATAGAGGAAGATAGAGAGTGAGGAAAAAGGAGAGCGAGGAAGATGGAGAGAGTGAAATGGAAAGGAAGATGCAGAGAGACGAAAATGGAGAGAGAGGAAGATGGTGTGAGGAAGATGGAGAGAGGAAGATGGAGAGAGTGGAAAATGGAGAGAGGAAAATCGAGGGACGTAAATGGAGAGAGAGGAAGATACAGAGAGAGGAAGATGCAGAGAGAGGAAGATGGAGAGAATGAAAGATCGAGAGAATGAAAGATCGAGAGAGGAAGATAGAGAGAGAGAAAATGGAGAGAGAAAGTAGAGAGAGGAAGAAAGAGAGACAGGAAGATGAAGAGGGAGGCAGACGGAGAGAGAGAACGATGGAGAGAGGAAGATGGAGAGAAAGGGAGATTGAGAGACAGGAAGATGGAGAGAGAGGAAGATCGAGAGAGAGGAAGATCAAGAGAGAGGAAAATGAAGAGAAAGGACAATGGAGAGAGAGGAAAGATCGAGAGAATGAAAGATCAAGAGACAGGAAGATAGAGAGAGAGGAAGATGGAGAGAGAAAGAAGAGAGAGGAAGAAAGAGAGAGAGAGGGAGATGAAGAGTGTAAAAAGGAGAGAGAGGATGATCGAGAGAGAGGAAGATGGAGAGAGAAGAAGATGGAGAAAGAGGATGATGGAGAGGGAAAGAAAAGAGAGGAAGAATGAGAGAGAGGAAGATCAGGAGAGAGGAAGATCGAGAAAGAGGAAGACGGAGAGAGAGGAAAAAGGAGAGAGAGTAAAATGGAGAGAGAAGAACATCGCGAGAGAGGATGTTGGAGAGAGAGAGGAAGAAGGTGAGAGATTTAGATGGAGAGAGAGGAAGTTAAAGTGAGGAATTTGAGAGAGAAAGATGAAGAGTAGGGAAGAAGGAGAGAGGCAGGAAGATCGACAGAGAGGAAGATCGAGAGAGAGCAAGATGGAGAGAGCGGAAGATGGAGAGAGAGGAATATCGAGAAAGAGGAAGATGGAAAGAGGGAAATGGAGAGGAAAATGGAGAGAGAGGACGATGAAGAGAGGGGAATATGGGGAGAGAGAGAGGGAGAGAGAGGAAGATCGAGAGAGAGGAAGATGGAGATAGAGTGAGGAAGATGGAGAGAGAGGGAGATGGAGAGAGAGGAAGATGGAGAGAGTAAGAAGGAGAGAGAGGAAGATCGAGAGAGAGAAAGAGGGTGAGACAAGACGATCGAGAGAAAGATAGAGAGAGAGAGGGAGAGAGAAGAAGATGAAGAGAGAGGAAGATTGAGAGAGAGGAAGATTGAGAGAGAGGTAGATTTGAGAGAGTAGAGGGTGAGAGAGGAAGATCGAGAGAGAGGAAGATCGAGAGAGAGGAAGACCGAGAGAGAGGAAGATCGAGAGAGAGAAAGAGTGAGGGAGAGGAAGATCGAGAGAGGGAATGATGGAGAGAAAGGATGATGGAGAGAGAAGAAGATGAAGAGAGAGGAAGTTCGAGAGAGAAGAAGATGGAGATAGAGTGAGGAAGATGGAGAGAGAGGGAGATGAAAATAGTAAGAAGGAGAGAGAGGAAGATCGAGAGAGAGGAAGAGAGAGGAAATGGAGAATGAGGAAAATGAAGAGAGAGGAAGATCGAGAGAGAGGAATATCGCGAGAGGGAGGAAGATCAAGAAAGAGGAAGATGAAGAGAGAGGAAGATCGAGAGAGAGGAAGATCGAGAGAGGAAGATGGAGAGAGAGAGGATAATGGAGAGAGAAGAAAATGGAGAGAGGAAGATTGAGAGAAGAATATCGAGAGAGAGAGAATGATCGAGAGAGAGAGGAAGATGGAGAGAGAGGAAGATCGAGAGAGAGGAAGATCGAGAGAGAGAGGAACATGAAGAGAGAAAGAAAAGAGACGAAGATAGAGAGAGGAATATCGAGAGAAGAAAATGGAGAGAGAGGAAGATGGAGAGAGAGGAAAGTCGAGAGAGAGGAATATGAAGAGGGAGGAAGATGGAGAGAGAGGAATATGAAGAGGGAGGAAGATGGTAGAGAGAGGAAGATCGAGAGAGGGGAAAATGGAAAGAGAGGAAAATGGAGAGAGAGAAAGATGGAGAGAGGAAGATCGAGAGAGAGGAAGATGGAGAGAGAGAGGAAAATCGAAAGAGAGGAAATGGAGAAAGGAAATGAAGAGAGAGGTAGATGGAGAGAGAGAAAGATGGAAAGAGAAAGAAGAGAGAGGAAGATAGAGAGGAAGATCGAGATAGAGGAAAATCGAAAGAGAGGAAGATGGAGAAAGGAAATGAAGAGAGGAAGTTGGAGAGAGAGGAAGTTGGAGAGAGAGGAAAATGGAGAGAGAGGAATATAGAGAGAGGAAGATCGAGAGAGAACAAGATAGAGAGAGCGGAAGATGGAGAGAGAGTTAGATGGAGAGAGAGGAAGTTAAAGTGAGGAATTGGAGAAAGAATGATGAAGAATAAGGTAGAAGGAGAGCGGCAGGAAGATCGAGAGAGAGGAAGATGGAGATAGAGTGAGGATGATGGAGAGAGAGAGGGAGATGTAGAGAGAGGTAGATGGAGAGAGTTAGAAGGAGAGAGAGGAAGATCGAGAGAGAGGAAGATCGAGAGAGAGAAAGAGGGAGAGAGAGGAAGATTGAGAGAGAGATGAAGATGAAGAGAGAGGAATATCGAGAGAGAGGAAGATGGAGAGAGAGGGAGATGGAAAGAGTAAGAAGGAGAGAGGAAGATTGAGAGAGAGGAAGAGGAAGAGAGAGGAAAATGGAGGGAGTGGAAGACGAAGAGAGAGGAAGATGGAGAGAGAGGAAGATCGAGAGAGGAAGATGGAGAGAGAGAGGATAATGGAGAGAGAAGAAAATGGAGAGAGGAAGATTGAGAGAAGAATATCGAGAGAGAGAGAATGATCGAGAGAGAGAGGAAGATGGAGAGAGAGGAAGATCGAGAGAGAGGAAGATCGAGAGAGAGAGGAACATGAAGAGAGAAAGAAAAGAGACGAAGATAGAGAGAGGAATATCGAGAGAAGAAAATGGAGAGAGAGGAAGATGGAGAGAGAGGAAAGTCGAGAGAGAGGAATATGAAGAGGGAGGAAGATGGAGAGAGAGGAATATGAAGAGGGAGGAAGATGGTAGAGAGAGGAAGATCGAGAGAGGGGAAAATGGAAAGAGAGGAAAATGGAGAGAGAGAAAGATGGAGAGAGGAAGATCGAGAGAGAGGAAGATGGAGAGAGAGAGGAAAATCGAAAGAGAGGAAATGGAGAAAGGAAATGAAGAGAGAGGTAGATGGAGAGAGAGAAAGATGGAAAGAGAAAGAAGAGAGAGGAAGATAGAGAGGAAGATCGAGATAGAGGAAAATCGAAAGAGAGGAAGATGGAGAAAGGAAATGAAGAGAGGAAGTTGGAGAGAGAGGAAGTTGGAGAGAGAGGAAAATGGAGAGAGAGGAATATAGAGAGAGGAAGATCGAGAGAGAACAAGATAGAGAGAGCGGAAGATGGAGAGAGAGTTAGATGGAGAGAGAGGAAGTTAAAGTGAGGAATTGGAGAAAGAATGATGAAGAATAAGGTAGAAGGAGAGCGGCAGGAAGATCGAGAGAGAGGAAGATGGAGATAGAGTGAGGATGATGGAGAGAGAGAGGGAGATGTAGAGAGAGGTAGATGGAGAGAGTTAGAAGGAGAGAGAGGAAGATCGAGAGAGAGGAAGATCGAGAGAGAGAAAGAGGGAGAGAGAGGAAGATTGAGAGAGAGATGAAGATGAAGAGAGAGGAATATCGAGAGAGAGGAAGATGGAGAGAGAGGGAGATGGAAAGAGTAAGAAGGAGAGAGGAAGATTGAGAGAGAGGAAGAGGAAGAGAGAGGAAAATGGAGGGAGTGGAAGACGAAGAGAGAGGAAGATGGAGAGAGAGGAAGATCGAGAGAGAGGAATATCGAGAGAGAGAAAGAGAGAGGAAGATGAAGAGAGAGGAAGATGGAGAGAGAGGAAGATCGAGAGAGAGGAAGATGGAGAGAGAGGAAGATGAAGAGAGAGGGAGATGAAGAGAGATGGAGATGGAGAGGGAGAGTAAGATCGGGAGTGAGGTAGTTGGAGAGAGAAGAAGATGGAGAGGAAGAGCGAGAGAGAAGAAGATGAAGGGAGATGATGATCTAGAGATTGATTGTTTGATGTTGTCTTTATTTGGGGCGAAATAGATACTAAAAAGTCCCATATTCCACCTAACCCCTAAGAGAGAGGAAAATCGAGGGAGAGGAAGTTGGAGAGAGAGGAAATTGGAAAGAGAGGAAGATGGAGAGAGTAAGATGTATAGATAAGGAGGTAGATGAACATGAAGAGAAGAATAGAAGAATAGCGTAACCAAAAATTTGAAGAAACGGATTAGCAGATTAGAGATAATATAATGTAGAGAATGAGATTGAGAGAGAGGAATTTGGAAAGAGAGGAAGTTGGAGATAGAAGAAGATGGAGAGATAGGGAGGTAGATGGACATGAAGAGAAGGATAGAAGAGTAATGAAACGAGAAGGATAAAGAAATGGAAGGAAATAAAGCAGAGTTGAGATAATATAATGTAGGGAATGAGAAAGGGATCGGGTATGACTAGAAGAGAGGAAAGAGACGGGAAATATGGAGGAGAAGAGCCTGAATGGAATTTTTTTGGGAAAGAGTTTATGCTTTCGGATTAACTTCGTTACGCGTTGAAAGTGAGGAAATAGAAGCTTCGGGCATAAAATGAAGAGTGAACAGATTGGTCCGAGATATGACAGCGGAAATGAATAATTTTGAAAGGGAATAATTAAGCGATTAGATTAAGGAGGGCGATATACGGAGAGGGCACCAAAGGATTCGGGAGAATCTTGTCCCATAAGGCCGTTAGCTTACTGCACGCAGTTCGTTTGACGGTAATCGACAAAGAAATCGTCGAACGACATTTCAAAAATTAAAGTAGCTTAATGAGGAATTTAATATTCGAGTTCACGCATCCTTTTCGTATCTGCTTATTAAATCTAAGGGGGGAGGAGAAAATTCTGAATGCGACCGGGAATCGAAGCCAAGATTTTTCAACTTGAGGGGCAAGTGCTTTATAAAGCTTTCAAGCCTGTATGATTTTCCTTCCTTAAATGAAGGTATTTCAGATTAGGAAGGGCCACGTACAATTTACAACAATAAAGGTTTTCACCGAGTTCAACAGATAATTCTCTTACTTATCCTCAAATCAGTGAGGTAACTGAAGCTAGAAGATGTAACGTGTGTAATTAAGACATACATTACCTTATAACACCTTATCAGTTTACTATAATTGTGATTCAACTCATCATCGAACGGAATTTTCACTCGACAGCCAATAAGAATCTTCCAGGCTAGGATAATTTTGGTCCAAAAAATTAAAATGATTGTTTTCTAAAAACATTCCATTCACTAATTTGTCAAAATATCTGCCCTTCAAGGCGATTAAAAGTGACTATTTTCCGGCTAATTCTATTGAAACAATTTCCTTTTTAGAGTTTTCCTTTTTGTTTCGATAGGGACTTTTTCATCGCTCCAGGGGCCTGCCTTAACCCAAAGCGCCGTAAAATCGAGAAAGAGAGAGATACACACACAAAAGGGAAATGTAATGAAGAAGCGGATGGTGATTAAGGCGCGGAACAAAACGGACGAGATATCCAAAACCGAGAGCAAACAGACGGGCGGAAAAGTGAATTTTCGGAAAATTGCCCACCGTGATTGTCAAGGAGGGAGAAGTGAGGGGGAGTAGGGGAGCAGGGGGGAGGTAAGAGGGAGGAAGTGAGGAAGATAGAGAGATATTGCCAGAGAGATAATAGGCGATAAGGCGATAAGGCGACGGGACAAATAAGTCTGAAAACCCATCGAGTGAGAAAGAGAGAGAGATTGAGCGAATATTCAGATAAAGAGGGAGGAGGGGGGGGATAATATAGAGAGAGGAAAAAGAGATAGGAGTAAAAAGAAATGGAGCAAGTGAGTGAGCCACAGAATGCTCCGATAATAGAGACAAAAGGGAAGAGAAGTTTCTCTTTGATGAGTAGGATATCAAATAAGGAGATGTATTTGATTTTCTTTTACTTCGTGCCGCCTCTGGGAAACAGAGGAGGGTGAAAGGGAGGGAGGGAGTGGGGACTGAATGGGAAACTCGGAATTAGCAAGAGGAGGAAGTGATGTAGGGTATTTTCTTAGGGAGGGAGGGTGAGAGGGAGACGGTAGAATTAGCGGGATTGAAGAGCGGAAGAATAGTTTCTTAGAATGGGTCTCAATTAACTAGGATCATTCAAGGGTTTCTAAATGAGTGTTAAAAGGAAAAAGAGGGGGGGAGAGAGAGAGAGAGAGAGAGAGACCGAGGAGAGATGAGCCGAATGGAAGGAGTCGTTTTTTAATACTGAACAGAAAACAACCAACTGTGAAGAGTTGGAATTTGGGATTAGGGCAGTTCCATGAGGAAGAGAAGAGAGAAATATGTGGGAGAACCTCAATCAAAGAGAGAAAAAGTCCTTCCTTATCGAAACTTCGAGTTAAACAACTTCATTTTAAGGTATGTGAATGAGAACGATAAAACACGTACCCTTCGACTAATCGCAAATTAGAATAATACGGCTTCGAGCTATCGAAGTTGGACCTCATACTGGTGTGATAGGAATAAAAGACACTAGAATCGAAACGGAAATAATAATAGGCAGATGAAATATTCTCCTTCTGTAGTTAGCTTTCTTTACCTCCGGTTATTTACCTCCTTTCCCTTCAAACTCCACTTTCTTCGCCTCCACTTCTAAATCCATTGTGGTAGCTTGGCTCTCTTATACTCCCTCAAGAATGGAATTCTGAGCTATTTATTCATTCGAGAAGATGTCATCTTCAGCAGCGTCGAAAATATGTGCCACAGACAGGAGTGAAAAAAATCACGTGAAGTTGTTCACTACAGGGAAGAATTCCTTATTATCCAATTTTATACCTTAAGACAGTGTATTTTTTAACCGCTGACGAATTCCGGAAAACAATAGAAACAAAGAGAACGATGGCATAGCGATATTATTGGAGCGCTTTGCAAATAAAACAGCTAGTTTACCTGCATCATTTATACGGTACGCACTGAAAATAAATAAAAGTTGAACGATTATTGGCGGGCAGTTATAAATAAGCCCTGGAACTAAAGAAATAAGAAAATTTTATTTGAAAGATTATTATAACCTCCCAGGTTCCCATTTGAAGTGAGTCCTTTCCAGCAAATATATTTGACACTGTAATCAATGCTGAATCGAACCAAATTTTTAATCAATCTTAAAAATATATTTCTACGAAATTATTCGATTTTATGGTAATAATTTCCGTCTCTTTGGACTCACCCCACTTTGTCCACCAGCCATGGAAATAAGACAGGCGGGAAAAAAAGTCGAGACAGTTTTTACGTCGAAAAAACTTATCGAATAACAAAAAGTATTCACTCTGCGAAAATTCGATCACAAGCGACTCGATAATAAGAAAAAATCCTTAATTCAGAACATTTGCCCGCTCGAGGTAGAAGTTCATTCCCGTAAACATTTCTCAGGAATTACCGAAACAATACCTGGATTTTCCCGTAGATTTCTGTAGAATTATTTCCATCCGAAAAATTCCAGCAATAACCGTTCGACTTCGTACGAAAAGACAGGCATCGACATCCTTTATTCCTCTCTCTTCTTTGCGAGTTCGAGAAAAATCGCCTCAGGTTTCTCTCACCAAGAGAGAGAAAAAAGAGAAAGCGTGGTTTATTTCCTTCCCGGCGCGAAACGGCAAAGAGATGGCGAGCGCAACGCGTTAAAGAGACAAAAAGTAAGGTGGTCAAAGCGGAGGGGGAAAGATAGAAAGGAAACCCGAGTAAAAAGGGCAAAAAATAACAATATAAAAGAAAACAAAACGAACGGGAAAAAGAGATGGAAGAAGGGCGATATTGACGGAAGAACAGTACGTGACGTGACGCGAGGGAGAGAGAAGAACAGGAGGAAGGGTTGGTAGAGTGAAGGGAATGAGAAGAAGAGAGGAGGAGAAGTAGAAAAAGAAGAATGAGAGAACTCTAAAGTGAGAGGACGAGGGTGGAAGCGTGGGAAGTTTGAAGAGAGCGTGTTAGAGGGAAAGAGAAAGAGGAGAATGCAGAGAAGAATGAATGTACCAGAGAGTGCGTGAGAAGAGTTAGGAAATTATTAATGGCGAAGAATGGAAAGGGAAAGAGGCATATGTAAGGAAAGGATTGAGTGCATGTGCCGGTGTGAGTGTGTGCGCGCGCGAATTTTGGAAGACGTATAGAAGAGAGAGGGTTTCACTAAGTACGAGGACGAGGTTGAGGGAGGACGTCAGAGAGAAAGGAGAGGATAGAGAGAGAGAGGGAATGAGTGTGAGAGGGAATGCCGTGGCACCAGATTCCGTTTCTATGGCAACCAACGCAGAGAATCCCGGGCCACTAGCAAGGCGACTCGCGGTAGAGAGAGAGAGAGAGGGATGTGGAGAAGAAAACTAAAGAGGGAGGCGAAGTGGGCTGGTCCAGGGTAACTGGGTCGCCACGGAAAACATATAGAAGACGAATCAGTCTCACACACACATACACACGCGCGTGAGCGAATAAAATCCACGGCGGTGAGGGAAGGAGGAGGAGGAGAGGGAAGGAAATTCAAAGCGACCCGCCGCCACGCATTGCGTCCGTTACGGTAGTTTTTATCGCCTTCACGCGCTAGATCGTGAAAGAGAGAGAGAAAAGAAAGAGTGGAAATTTTTCGCTCCGAACGCCTTTCGCGAAGTGAATTTTTGGAAGCGCGGGATAATTAGATCGCCGCAGTGGTACTACGAGTTCGGACGGGGGGGGGGGGGGGGAGGGGGGGGGAGGAAACTTTTTTTTATAAGATAAAAAGATAAGGTAGTAGTACAATGGTTGGCACGCGCACTCATTTGAAAATTATAAAAAACCACTCTGAAGAAGAGATTTCATGAAAAAAAACTTTTCTGATGTGTTTATTTACCGGACTCTCTCGTTCGTCCTCCAGGCGTCGATCCCAGCAAAAAAGGTCGATGCGCCGAACACACGTCGGTGCGACGATAGCGAGGAAATAAAAAAAAACACGGAAATGATCGGAACGATTTTTTAAAAATATACAAATATACAATCTTCTTCACAGAACACACATCATCTTGACGTCGGAAAAGAAAAAGAGCGAGCACATCTTTCGGGTGTTCCCAAGTCGCGTCTTCGCCGCCGTCATTCGCGGAGGAGACCCCGTCTTAGAGAAAACCTCAGCGGTCGCACTAAACGGGCTCCGTGGGATACGAGGGGACCCGAATCCATGGTGACGGATCTCCACCGCTTAAAGTTTCACAAAATAGCTCGTCCCACGCGAAGAAACCCAACGTCAAAGCAGGGAGTCTGATAAGTCCTCTCATCACTACACCGCGCACTATGTCGAAAACTCGGGGTCGAAACTACGGCAGTGCACGTCAAAGCTCACGAGATACATTGTCCGGCTCCCTCCGCAGATCCCATCCATCGCCGTTGAGGTGGAAGAATTCTTTTCGAAACTAAATAAAAGTCCCCAACGAACCGGAGTTTGCCGATTTTTTCCCCTCAGTGGTCGTCGTTTCAGCGCCTCCCCGTTAAGAAAAAAAGACACGATTTTCGTAAGCGCGTTTCAACTACCACGGAGCAACATCACGACGCGAACGGCAAGCCATACGTACGATACTCGCGCGGAAGACAACTTCTCCTCTCTCTCTTCTAATTTTTCCCCGAGAATCAAACACACTCGACACGAAAATCAAAACCGCACACGATGTAATCGTCGAATAACTATGCAACTGTTCCCCAAAAACGTAACCTTAATATTCGTCGACGAAAAGAGTCCGGCGCCGTCGACGCTTTCCCCCGGCGAAGCGTCGGGTCAACTCTTCTCTCTCTCTCACTCACTCACTCACTCCAAGCGCCGGCCGGCGTTAAGCGAACTCACGGCGTCATTACCCTTTTTTATTCCCTACTCTACTCTTTCCCTCACTCTTCTCGCGGGGCTTCGAACCGGCGTCCTGTCACGTACGACACCCGGAGCTGGAACATTCAGTCCGAGCTCCGGGCCGGCACTCCTCCGGTCCCTTACTCGGGGATCCTCCTCTTTTTCCGGGGCTCGCACCGGCTCCCCTCCCACGCTTCTGCCGCTCTCTCTCTACGCTCACCTCCCCTCTCGTCCCACCCCCCACTCCTCCTCCCTCCCCTCATTTCCTTCCCCTAACGCCCCTCCGCTCTGCCTTCCCCTCCAAAACGTGCTCTCCCCTCTTCCTACTCTCGACCTCCTCCCTACCTAACCATCTCTCTCTCTCTCTCTCTCCCTCGCCTCCTCCCGCACCGAGCCCGAAGGGGAAGGGGTGAAACCACTTCAGTACCTCCTCCCCCGCCGCCGTCCACCCCCTCCCCCTCCGCTCTTTCTCCTCTCCTCCCTCGATGCCTGCCTCAGCGCATACCCTCACAGCTAACTCCACCCTTCCCTCTCTCCTTTCTCATCTCTCTCCACCCTTAACACCGCCAACCTCTGCTTCGCTCCCTCATCTCGTTTTCCTCTCCCCCTTTCGCTCCAACTTTTCTCCGTTCCTCTCTCGTCCTTCCCTCCCCTTTCTCTCGTCGCTCCATCCTTCCTCTCTTTTCATTCTCTGATTTACTTCCCCTTTTCTCTGCCCTTACTACGGCTCGATCCTTATTACTCCGCTATCTAAGCATCTACCCTTCTAATTCTGCTCCCGTGCGCTCTCGCGCTCGTTCATTCATTCTTCTCTCCCGTCTTTCCTTTTCTCCTCAAGCCTCTCTCCTCACTTCATATTACATACTACTTTTTTACTCTCGTTTCTTCTCTCCTTTCTTTCTAATCCCTCTACCTGACTTTACTCTCCCTCCCTCTTTCTATTTTTCCCTATCGCCATCTCTCCTCCATCTTGCTCTTTCCTATTCCCTCTCCCTCTTTCTTCCCTTACTACTCTATCTATTTTACTCCTTTCTAGTTTCCTTCTCTCTCTTTTCACCTCTTTTTCTCTTCCCCTCCCTTTCTCTCAGACTCCTCTATTTCTCTAACTTTCTCTCACCCTCTCTCTCAATTTATTTTCTATTCCTCTCTCCATTTTTCTCCCCTTCCTCTCTCTATTAAGCTTTCACTCTTTATCTTTCTCATTATATTCCTCTGCCCTCCTCTTTCGATTTCCCTCCTCTTATCTTCCCCTGTGTTTCTCTCCCTCTCTTTTCTCTCTCTATTCCTCTCCCTCTCCTCTCTATCTTTCTTCTTCCTTTCCTTTTATCTCTCTATTCCTCTCCCCCTTCTCTCTCTATTTCCCTCCTCTTATCTTCCCCCTCTGTATTTCTCTTCCCTTCTTTTCTCTCTCTATTTCTTTCCCCTTCCTCTCTCCCATTTCTTTTCCCCCTCTCTCTTCTTCTCCCCCTACCTCCCTTCTCCTTCTCTCTCTACATCCCTCCCCTCCCTCCCCCTTCCTCTATCCTCTCTTTCTCTTCCCTTCCCTCTCCCTCCAACCCTCTCCGTTCTCCAACCGAATGACGTCACCGTTCGTCTTATCACTCGACTTCCATCGCGGGGAGTGATCAGCCGCTAATTTTTTTTCTCCTTCTCTTCGACGAGATACATCAAGATGGTTCCCTCTCTTTTTTAAAATTTGATATCCAAAGAATTCTCGAGAGAGAGAGGGAGAGAGAAGGGACGGGCATACCGCGTGATGTGTGTTCGCCGTGCTCTGTCGTCGTCATTATGGCCTTGGCTTGTTAGCCGCTGGTTCCAGCCCGAGTAATCAATTTGCTCCCGTTCTTCCCAGCGACGGACGAGTGTCGAAATTACGTCGCGCCATAAATTTCAGGCCTTGATAAAATTTTCCATCCCCGAGTCTCGAAACATGACAAAAGGAGAGAGCGTTGCATTCGAAATTCCTACGTTTCCATCAATAAGCGGGATTTTAGTTATTTTAATTTGGCGCGGACGCCGCTGGTGCAAAAAAACACCGGTAGAATAAACGTTTTCGAACGAAAACGAATTCCATAGCTATAAATAACTCTCTCCGAAAAGCGTGACGCCTGTCAACGAGACAAATAACGAGGGTTCGGGTGCGAAACGAACTATTCTTCCCATAGAGAGAGAGAGGAAAAAATGAAACGAGCAAGTACTCCTCGCGCACAGAAACTATTACGTACACCCCGGCTACTTATTTTCGGGACGCTAGGAGAAAATTGCATCGCATTCAAACAACCCCGAATATTCGCGCCGAGGGTTACTTAAACCGAAATGACAGTCGTACACACTTAAAGTTTGCGCTCATGCGCGATGATTTAATTATTCAAGGGCTTAAATGAGGTCATATAAAGTTAACGTGGGTGCCACATACACAGAGGGAGATGGCGCAAGAGGCGAGACCAACTTGTTAAATACTCTCCTATGTCTCGCATTGTTGCCTACCCTTTAATCTCACTTCCTCCATTGGGCCTCCTTTGCTTTCTCTCTCTCTTTCCTCTCGCTCTCCCTTTTCTCTCCTCATTTCCTCACCCACTATATCCCCTTTCATTCTAGCCGCCGTTCCAATTCCATTTTAAAGGTATCCCTCGGCGTACGAAAACTATTCATAAGCAATTTCATCATCACATAATCGAACTTCGTCCATTTTTTTCAATGTTTATTAAACATAATTTTTCATTGTTTGTAGTTCATGAGTTGTTTTCTGATATTTTCACTACTGTTATTTATTTCCGACGTGTGGTTTATTGGAATCAATTAAATGAATAAAATAGTAACAAAATATTGATATGTGAAATCGGTTCCGCAATTAAGAAGTTTTTAACTCCGCGTGTTATAGAAAGCAATACGACGTAAAATTGCAATTAAAAATTGTCATCTAGCAATGTATCGTGATATCGAAACAAACATATTTAAGCAGAAAATTTGTATCAATATTATTTTTTGATATATACCAAACACGGGCTATGATTCATACGGTTTTCATCCCCGCGATGCCATTTATGCTGCTACGCGTGAATATTTACCTGTATTATAAAATGATATAATATTTAATG
Organism: Tanypteryx hageni; assembly: GCA_028673005.1. Lineage (NCBI taxonomy): Eukaryota > Metazoa > Arthropoda > Insecta > Odonata > Petaluridae > Tanypteryx > Tanypteryx hageni. The sequence continues at coordinate 101,457,143 of CM054116.1, forward strand.
GAAATTATTGGAGCATTTTTTACTGTTGCTGGCAATGTTTTGGAAAAGAACATTTCCTGTGGGGACCTATAGTCAATCATATCATACCTGTCTATGGGAAAAATACGCATTATTAAGTCTAATATTATCTATAACCGTAGATCTTCTAGAAAAGGCGCCTATTTTGTACATAGAATGAAACCTGTATGCATCTTCCTAGTACCATAAAAATACGAGCGTTACTCCTGTAGCTTCGATGCCTTAACTCCTGTTCGCGGCATTCCCTCCTACTTTTCCACCTCGCCCCGCCCTTTCCGTCAGCCACACCACCCCTCCAACCTTAGCCACGTCACTTCAGAGTTCCTTGACACCTTCAGACCTCTTTTTTTAATCTCACTGTCATCCTTCCGTTCTGCCAAATGAATAAGGTTGAGGCGCACAGTCCCTCCTTAAAAAAAAATCCCCCGCTGGTCGCAGGTCCTGAACCTCGAGAGAGCTACTTTTTCAGAAGAATTAAAAAAAAGAAAACATTTTCAATTCCTTAATCGACAAGGCCTTATTATTAGAGGATTATCGCGCTTCAGAGAGAGAGAAAAAATGCCTTAAAGGGGATGATGAAAGGGTATGTTAATTCGTGTTAAATATACAAGGTCTTCTTTTCTCTGCCTATTATACCCTCCTCTCTCCTCCATACCGGTATTATAAAAAAAGTTTTTTTTTAAACCTTAGAAATTTTTCCATCCCTTTCAATTAATCTCTCCATTTCTCTCTCTCTCTCTCTCCTCCCATTTCTCCGATATACCTCGTTTTCCCTTGAAAAAAATCGGGCCTCACACGCCGTCCGCATCTCATTTATTTATTCCTCGTTATGTTTTCCTTTTCCCGCATCTTTTCATCCGTCACCCGACTCATCTCATCTGCCTTTAATTACTTCTGCTCTTCGTTTTTTCTCCCTCCTTAGACCATCCCCTGGGGAGATTCAGTTTCCCTCCCCCTCTTACCTCCCTCAACCTCACTTCCTCTCTCGCTCCAACTCTTTCTCTTTTAGTTTTTTGACCTTCCCTTCTCCCTGAAACTCCTAGAGCATTCGATTCTTTTTTGTGGAAATAATTCATGCCTCTTTGTGGCTACAGGTCTTCAGCCCGCTTCTCCCTCTCTCGCTTCGCGCCTTACTCTCTCATTTTCTCGCGTTGGGAAAAATATTCAATTTTCTCTTTATTACTTTTTCTCGCCACATTCTCCTCTTACAGCCATAATAAATACAAGCATACAAACACTCAAACGTACTGAACCAACCACGGGAAAGTAACTACGATTCGAATTTTCGATAAGACTAGTGAGTTCACCGTAGAATTATCGAGTTCGTCTCATGGTAGGAAAGGAATTTCAGAATAAGCACTAAAAGTATCATAAATTGAAAAAAGTTGATAGTTATCTCCAATATCCATGACTTTTTATATTATAGTTATTGGAGACACCTAAGAAAAGTGCTTCATTTTTCTATTTTTTATACTTAAGATCTTACTGCGGAATTAAAGTCCAATGAGGTTTATTTCAGGTCGCATTAATGTACGTTAAAAATCAAGTTCGACGGCTCGAACCATTTCATCTTCTCTCAAAATTCGAGTTATGTGTTCCGCCGACTCACAACACTTCGGACAAAAGATCATCTTTCTCGCATGCGCCATCCGCCCTTTCCTTCCCTATCCTGACTCTTTCGAGTTGACCTCGATCATTAGCCGAGTTTCTTCCTCCTCCGACGTGATTTTCGGGTCAACCGCCTTCGATCCCTTTACCGCCGTATATCTCGGAAAACGCGGATCAATTTTTGCCCGCCTCGCATCGTGCCTCGCATCTTCCGCTTCGATTCAACAAAACGAACTCCGAGGAGAATATTTCGACCCAATTTCGAAAACTTCCGCACGAAAGACGTTTTTCTCGATAAATAGCGCGGATATCTGCAAAATTAGCCTCTGCGTTATTCTTCCTCCTCATGGCAACGTTAGGTTATTCGAGGGAGGGAATTTACGACAAGTTACAGCGGCGTATTATGAAGAAAAAGTTTCATACACTGCGGACGAGATTGGGGAATCAAATTTTTTCTTGTTAATTCCAGAGGAAGGAGTAAATTGTCTCTGAAATTAAGACTGTACAAGCAAGGAAGAAACAGGTTTTTTATAAACGTCAACAACTTTTCCGCGTGCGGGGCAACTACCTTAAATTATGCACGACGTCATCGCTGTAGCCCGCTTCGATATTGAGGAGAACTGCTTCTTCCTGGTCTTCATTTGTTCGAAATAAAGTATATTGCTTCCATTTCTCTTCAAAGCGTGCGGCCGAAAAATTCGGTGTAAATATGATGCAGTGCTTTAGTTGCGTTTGGACGGGAATTCATGGAATGCAGACGTGAACAAACGGAAATTTTTGCGGGAAGCGATGAAAATATTCAACGCTAATCTATTTAACTCGTTCCATATACTTTCCCATTTTCCTCAAATATTTCAGCATATTGAAATACTATTTTTCTCCGATAGTCTTTAATTATCGCCAATGGTATGTTCCAAAAAATAATCTATGATGCACGCTTTGTAGCCGGAATGCACCTCCAGTTTTCACAATTTTTTTATAGTTATTGGAGAGAGGTTTTTTTCAATTTGACTTCAGTCATTAGGTGTGTTCCATTATTCTATCTCGAAATTCAGTATTCATCAAACTATTATTTAAATTGGAGCTTTATGTATTGCTGAGTCTATACAAGTTTCATAGCGATAATTGTTTGATAGAAATTAGTCATTCTTTTATTTTTACTGTTTTTTGACGATAGACGCGTAAAAGCCATTTAACCAATTTTTTCCAACGCCGCCATGTGCACCATTGCAGAATGATTAAAAAAATACTTTAACCACCTTGAGAAATTCATCATTTTCGACGCCGGCTTCCGGGAAAATGAAAAACCTCGTATAGAAACTGCAGCTTTAAAAAATTGTTTTTCAATGGCTTTAATACGTGCGGTGCGCACGGAAACGGAAATAAAATAAAAAAGCCACCCCTTTTTATGGTCAAGGTCCGCGGATAAAAATCTCGCCCAAATATAGCAACATGACGGTGAGAGTATCGGAAAGGGGTTTTCAACCTCCGCCATTGGCTGTCCATCGGCCGATTCCCCTAAATAAATTGAACGCGACTTATCAAGCACCTCCCCCCTCCCCCGTTTCCGTTCCCCCCCGATCGCATTCTTTCCCTTCGTCTCAACCTCAATGCACGTTTATATCCTCCAAAATAGTCGCGTGGGAAAAATCTCTCCATCTCTTTCCTTAAACTCAGGCTTCGTTCCTTCCAATTCTGAAATTCTTCTTCCACAAAATGACCTCTTCTTACCGCTCAGAACGCCGGCTCACCACCGTTCCCCCTTAAAATGCTTACCACATCCCTTATGTCCGAGCAAGTTTCTTCCCATCCCATTTCCCATATTAATATATCTCTTACGCCACAGCCAATCCCCCTTCCTTTATCACCCTTCCCACCTTTACCTCCCTCTATATCCCTTTCTTCTCTCTCTCTCTCACTCACACACTCTTTGTCTCCCTCAATTCGCCTTCCATCCCAATTTCCCCATTTTATTTCGTTCCCAATCTCTCTCCAAAAATTCCGTCCCTCTCTCTCTATCCTTACGACGTCATTTCACTTCTCCCTCCACTCCCTTCTGCCAAGTTCGTTTTTTTGTCTCTTTCCTTTTCGGCCTCTCATTTTTTCATTCTTTTGAACTCTCTCCTCCCCTTTTCTTTCTCTCGCTTTACAATACCCTAACCTCATCCTTCTTTTTCTCCTCTCTCTTTCGCGTCGCTTTTTATCCTAATTTCGAGTTAAATCGCTCTCGTAATTGAAGGAACGGGTGGAAAATTAGAGTAAGCAGAGGGAAGTAAAAAAAGTAAAAGAAAATAAGAAGGATGAAGGAGAAAAAATAATAATATCCCGGGACAAATGGGATTAAAAAAATAAAAGAGAAACTTTTCCGCAAAGTCTTCAGTTTTCCTATTAAAATATATGTGAACAAGTTACGTTTTCTTCCACCTCCTTTCTCTCTTTCTCTTCTCTCTCTCTCTCCCTCTTGTACCCTTCATCCCAAGGTCTCTCTCCTGCCGAATGAATAGTTTTCTCATTTTTTTCAAATTTAATTGTTTGAACTTTCGTTATTATTATTTTTCAATCCAGATAACCGGTAGCTAAGCTAAGCAAACTAAAGCATAAAATCCCGCTTTACCTTCACTTCGGTTCGGATCGAGTCATACGGCGTTTTTCGGAAAAGGAGGCCTTATTCTTTAATTATAATTTTCCTCGAAATTCGTTTACGTTCGCACGCGAGCCAGAATACCGGGAATCGCCCTCTGCTTTTCTTTTAATCGTGAAATAAAAAAATAAAAAGGATTTTTAAAAAATAAAAGCCCCTCGATGCAACTCGTTCGGGGCGCAAGGAGCGTACGTCGTTCGATGAGAAGGGAGGAAAAAATAAAGAATACATGAAACGCGCGGATTTATTGACCCTTCGGCCGCGAACATATTTTTTCATACGCCATTTATTATGACGTGCGGTTAAAAGGGATCGAATTTCAATGGAGTGGTTCCTCGTCACGCGACGTCCGAAAAGCACATCTCTCTTTTCCTCTCCCTCGCCCCCGATATTCTCCCACTATTCCTCTCTCTCTCTCTTCCCCTTCTATTGGTTTTCTCCAAAGGAATAAACTGACCCGATAAAAAAACGGCTGTCAGGCATGTTTTAAAAAAATACCCAACGGCTTGCTCGACGATAAGAAATTACGACGACGGGACAAGAAATGATAAATGCGGGCGTCTAAAACAATCTATCGCCATCGAGGAATAAGTTTTAATAATAATTCAAGAATGATAAACAAGTTCGCGAGCGTCGCGTTTAAGCCTAGGACGCTAAAAGCGATTGGTGAGGTGGAGTCATCCTTTGATCGGGTAATGAATTTTTTTTTGACGTCCCAGATTTGAAAGACAGAGAGAGAGAGAGAGAGATTGAATGATGTATTGTCGATTCGGGTTAACGACCCTAAAGCCGACAGTCTTCAATCGTGTAAAAGGGCTCGCTTATTTCTGGATTTAAAAAGTTGACGTTCCGATAATGGAATGCAATCGATGCTTAAACCTCTCAAGCCGGTGATTTTCTGATCTCTGTTAACCCCTCAAAGCGGTCAATCTTAATGTAATCCGGCATTTTTGTCTGTCGAGGAAAAGGTACAATTAGACTTAAGTTTGAGTGCGGAGTAGTCAGGGTGCGTACGGGTGTACAAGACATCCGCTGCCGAGGCAGGATGGCGAGGTCCGTACAGGTGTGCGACGAAGGGATTAAACACATCGCTTTAACAACTATACTTGGTGATCTCAGTTTTAAAGCAATAATTTCTACGAAATGTTTCAAAATGATATTTAGTCGCTTCCGTACTTGTTCATCGAAGCCCTCGAAATATAGGATAGTATTAGAAGTAATAGAATAGGAGGGAGTTAATTACGGCCCCCGGGCCTTATATGGCACGCGAGAGTATTTTATACTACCCGCGAGGCCATTATGAAAGCGAACCATGAAATTTAATTCAGGCAATTTCATACTTCATCATCATCTTTGCTTAACGGGTTAGGGTAATCAGCAAGTACCGGTACCCATTGGATATTTATATAAGCACGAAGAACTTCAAATGTGTTCATTAAAATGATGGTCGTAAAACCTTTTCTAGTGAAGTTACGATGCAAAATGTAATATATCAATACCATATAATTTTGTTGGTAACGCAATCTGAAGAAAAGTCAATTATAACTTGAGGAAGTTTTCTCTTGTAAAAATGCGATAAACATATAAGAAGTTAAATGTTTAATTTTAATATTTTAATCACTATTTAAAAATAAGGATTTAACCTCCTATATGTTGTATGTTATCGTTATATATAGACGTTCCATACAGAGGAGGAGAATATAACATATAGGAGGATACGTTTATTTGCGTTTCGGCACTTCCAGATAAGCTGGAGATTCGAAATTTTTTTCTTAGGTAGGTAGGATTTTGTGCAAAACCGACTAGAAAAAACGAAAATCTTGAAAATGTGCAACAATGCGGCCGCTAAAAATTCGCAATTGTTTAAACAAATTTTAAAGGTTTAAGTATTTCCGAATGTGCTACGTAGCTGAAATTTTTTTAGAGGTAGGATTTGTAAAAAAACGAAATAGAGATTATACAAATTTTGATATTTTAATTTGTTTGGCAGTTAAAAATACTTAAAGTTTAAACAAATAGGTAAATGTTTAGACACTATGCGGCGAGTTAGGGAGCTGAAATGTTTAAATTATTTAGAGTTTAGTCTATATAAACGATTAAACATTTCAGTGTTTACATAAAATTGTTATTATGGCCGTTAAAAATTATTTAATTTTAAACAATTAGATAAATGTTATTTCACTTCTAAATGTGCTACAAATTTAACATTTGGCAAAAATATGTGGCATTATTAACCCAATGTGGGAAAAGTATAATATTACTAAAATTTTAAAAATTGGTGATTGTTTTACTCCATTATTGTTCCATAATAAAAAAACGAAAACAGGTCCAGAGGAGAAATATTTAGAATTAAAGAAATATTTCTCATGATGAAATATCTCTCTGAAAAATTAATGTTTTTTCAAGGTGAGATGAAATGCTTGCAGTATGCAAGCACCTTCTACTAGTATGTTATATCCTCCTCTGTAATAAACGTCTATATATAATGATATATGTTATATGTATGTTATATCTTCCTCTGTAAGGAACGTCTATATATAATGATATATAAAGAACGAGTGTCAGAAAATGTTTTAAACTCTTATAACAGTTTTAGTGTGTTCTAACAATCTTTCCGAACATATAGAAGATTTAAAATTGGTAAGAATGCTTGATTCAGAGATACAAATGGAATGGCGAAAACAAAATCACGAATGAAGACCTGTGTTCGGCTCCAGATGATAATTTCTATATCCCATTAGATTACACGTAAGAAACAAATTTCCGCCGCACAGGATTTTCTATTTTTGGAATCTTAAATTAGAATAAATTGACCTACGGTCTTCGAACTTGGACTGTATTCAAGAAAAATACACGTAATTTCTTATTCTTATCGTCTTTTTTGCCTTTGGGTCGAAATCGCTCGAATTAAACGTTAAAATTCCAGATTTCGGCTAAATTTCGCGTTTTTGACCAGGAGTCGTCCGATGCTATTGTAGAACTCGAGATACTATTAACACATTCACTGCGAGCTACGAGCTCGATACTTTTATTAAGAAGCGGAGATAAGATGAAAGATTGTTGTCTATAACAAAGATAAAAGTAGGCGCAATCTGAATCTGCAACCAAATTTTAGAACATTAAATCTAACGCACAACATGTAAAAGGAATATAAAGGAGATGAATAATACTACCGAGAGTATTTTTAACAACAAATACTTAAATGTGTATTTGTGCAAATGCACTACTCTGTATATAACTTGAAAATTTCAGCTTCCTAGCTTATCCCGTAATGTCTAAGCAGTTATCTATTTGTTTAAACTTTAAGAATTTTTAACTGCCAAACAAATTAAAATATCAAAATTTTTATAACCCCTATTTCGTTTTTTTACGAATTCTACTTGTAAGAAAAATTTCAACTCCGTAGCACATGCGAAAATACATAAACCTTGAAAATTTGTTTAAACAATTGCGAATTTTTAGCGTCCGCATTGTTGCACTTTTTCATGATTTTCGTTTTTTCTAATCGGTTTTGTACAAAATCCTACCTATGAAAAAATTTCGAATCTCCAGCACATGTGGAAGTGCCTAAACATTAGTGTCCTCCTATATATATGTTAGATGTTATATGTATGTTATATCTTCCTCTGTAAGAAACGTCGATATATAATGATATTCCTATGTGTCTGCTACTAAGAAAAACATCAGATAATTTATATTATTACAGAAACGATAAAATAAAACCTTAAACACTAGTTTTCGGAAGCTTGGGAGAAAAAATACTCGGCAGAAATGGAAACGATGCTATTCACTACGAATCTAGAGTCATACTGAAAGGCGAAATACCGTTACAATAGCATAAACCGCATGAGGGTGTTTGTCCCACCGCTTTGAAAAGAAAGACTCGGGTGAGTCGCCCGCCCTTCCGTAGAATCCCGGGTGACCACACGTGGGTTAATCTCTAATGAATAAGATCCTTTGTACTATCATATACTGCATACTGTTGCCTTGGCGCCGCCATTAAAGGGCGTTATAAAAGAGTGGGATATTCGAGAACTATTCATGGCGCAATATAAATTTACTAGCGTAATTGTCCGTCAAATATGACGGGATTATCATAAAAGTATTCCAAATATGATTTCGATATGAAAAATCAGTAAGATATGCTATGATCTGGTTTGGCTTTCATTCACAATCAAATAAGTGTTTTAGAAAGTTATCTTTGTTTTAATTATACTGTATAAGTGATTATTAGTAGAGAGGCCAAATGATAATCCAAATATTTGCTGAAAATAAGAGGAAAATCGAAATAATAAGATATAATGCATAAAGAAGTAGCTGACATTTACTTGAAATATTTTATCAAATTTTGTTATTTAAAACGTTTAGAATTTAACTTAATAAATGAATTATTTTACTCTTATTAACTCGTAAAAACAGGATAAAATGTGAACGAACTGTCAATTTACCATCAAAGGAAAAATGTGTAGTAACTTACTTACTATTAATTAAATACATACATAAGCTGCAATGAGTTTAACTAGACTTTAAGATCGCACTTTTCTTTTAACTATATTAGTTTTGAAAATTTTCCAGAAAAATCACTTTAGTTAAAGAAATTTAAATAAAAGTCATAAAATGTTATTTTTCTATCCTATTTGAAATTCGGTTCGAAATATTTGCTGTATTATCAGCTAAAGAAATCCATTGAAAATTACGTGACCTATATTTAGTTTTATGAATTCCCACCATTTGGCAATGGCGCATGATTCAATAGTATAACATTTTTTATAATCAATTATAATTTATTATTGTTATTTTTGTACTGCAGCTCCTTTTAATCCTATACAGATGTTACGTCCTCTTTCTCAATTTCTGCTCATTCCCATTCTCCTTTCCTTCCTCCCTCTAATTACTTAATAAATTCAGTAAATAAGTTATACCCATGTATAAAAGTCTGACCCGTGTTAAAGCACTTAATTGGTGCATTTATTATAAGGCCAAGAATAGAATTCCACAATTGGGACAACAGTGGCCCAATATAAATAAAATGCGTGAAAACGTGAAAAATCGTATTAAAACAATTTTTGGAGATTTAAGAATGAGATTTAAATTCTTCTCTTAGCATAACTAAGTTAAATCTCTCACCCTTGAAATATTTTATAATGTAAACGAAAAAGGTCTGCATGTCAAGGAATGGCTTTTTGCGCGATTCATATATGCGATGCGAATTTATAACTCCGGTTAATTATAAGATACACTGCAAAAAAAACTACGAAAATAACTATAAAAATAGTTAATTACCAAAAATTTCAATAGGAAGTTAACCAAAAAGAAATTAATGAGAAACGATTTTAATTATAAATAATTCGGGCGCCTTCTCTCTCTCGTACTAAAGGATTCAAAGCACACATTCCTTATGCATATAGTACAAGGACGACAATCCAATCTCGAGGTTTAACAATAACACGGTCTGCAAGACAGCATATCTTTAAAAAGCTTTAAAATTATCCAATAAATGTGATTTAAAAGTATAACTTGAGCGATTTCGAGCCGAAGGCAAAAGTCCACGATAAGAATAAGAATCTATGTTTACTTTTCTTTAAAATGATCCAGGTCCGAAGATTGTAGGTCAATTACTTCTAATTTAATTTTGCAAAAGAAAAAAGCCTGCAAGTGAAAAAAGGTATTTTTAAGTGTTCTCTTATATTTTCTATAGAGCGTTCCGGCGGGCCAACGGACGGACCAACAGAACAAGGATATTATGTATATAATTTTTAACAAAGTTTCCGAGTAGATATAAGATTGAAATTAGGTAGGAATGTTTGACTCTTCTAGTAAAAGACGTTTAACAATCTAATCCCCAAGAAACACTGGAGTTCGAATCCAAATCAACAAACAATCAATAGTAATTAACTTTTCTTTCGGTTTTGTTTACTTTGACGAAGAAAATAATTTGGTAAGAACTTAGGAAAGTATTATTACCTATTTAAATTACATAATAGATTCTTTATTGCATATTATTATTGGTTATCCACATAATAAATTACAATTATTATATTATATTTTAATTATTTTATTTATGTTTAGTGTGTATAACAACGCTTTCACTCATTATTATCTTTAATAGAAAACGAATACCAATTGCAATTTAGACAAGTTATTGTTTTTATTATCAGAGTTAATTTAATTTTAGTTAAAGTTTTGTTAATACAATTTTAGTTAAAGTTTAAGGGGATAATAGCCCGTTATTTCATCAAATGGAAGAAAGAAGAAGATATTATAAAGAATTAATGAGAAGGATATCAGATCAAGAAACAGAAGAACATAAAGAAGATCGACGCAGAAGAAATAGAGAAAGAGAATAAGCGAGAAGATCAAAACGGACAGATGAACAATGGCAAAGAGCGAGAGAGAGCATAAACGAAATCAGGTACCAAAGAAGAACTGAAGAACCTGAAGAAGGGGGAAATATAAGAAGAAGCCAAAACAGAATCGATGCAGTCAAGAGCAGAAGACGAAGAAACAACATAAATCTAAACTCAGCAAGAGGAAATTGATCGGCTATTCGAAGAGATGATTCATATTTAGGAAAAATGGATCAATAATGTCGATATTGTAGAACCTTATTTTTTAAAAGAGAAAAGCATAACAAATGCTGTATTTAAGGTACGAGAATAGTACTTCCACTTCCAAAGCTTCACAGAGGCTCGAACATAATTTTTGTGTATTAAGTTCCGGACCGGGACTTGATGTTCGGGGGTGGTGATGGGATCGAACTTAAACCAACTGGCTTAAAACGCCCTAGTTATTTATATGTAGCCATTAGGATACTCCACACTCTCTTAAGAAACTCCCAAAGTGAGATCTAAGCGGTTTGCCGTGTTTTTACTCCCCTGTAATAAAGCAACGGTGCTTCCGGTAAAAAATGTTTCTCTAGACTCAAGTGAAACACTTAAAGGTTAAGGAATTTCCACAGTTTTATACCATAAACGCTCGAAAATGTTCTATTTACGTTATAATAATGGTCTAAAAATCTTTATAAACTTAGTATTAATACTGGTGTCATAAAGTGGTCTACAGGCGAAACACTGCAATGATGATTAAAAAATGGTCCTTAATATTTTTTTATTATTAAACAGTAAACCGAACGATCCAAAGTCTAGATTCACGTCGATTAAATTTTCAGCAAACACTAGTTACAGCCGTGACAAATTTCACGAAAAAAACCGCGAGAGATCCAGTCCAAGTTTAACGAGCACCGCTACGCCAGCGTTTTCTCCGCGTCCTTCGCAAATTAAGAAATGCCATTTGGGGAAAAAATGGATCGATACTAAGAGGGGCAAGTACGTCATCAGGACGAAAGGGGTGCGAAACAATGTGCACCCTGAAAAGCATTTCTATCGAACAACCTCGACTTGCAATCCTCTATGAAGCGGTCCTCTCCTTCACTCCCTCCCAAAATTTTCTTTTCTCACTCCCCCCTCCATTTTCCGTCCACCTAACGCCAACTTTCCATTCTATCCGACTTTTATTTCCGCATTCTAATCCGTGCATGTACTGATGGCCGATATGGCTTCTGGGCGTAAGCGTACCCTCTCTCTCTCTCTTTCCCCCTCTCTCTCTCCCTCCCGTCCTTTCTCCTTCTCCCTGCTTTGTTCCCTTTCATTTTTTCCCTCCCTTTCCACCTTTCACCCTTGCCACCTCCCTCATGACCTACCCGCTCCACCGCCTAATTCTATTCCCACTCCTTGCCTCCCTTTCATTCCATTCACCTCTTCCGTTCTCTTTTTCTTCCCATTCTCTTCGAGCGCCATCAATCATCCGATTACGAACCTGCCTTACCCCTCCTCTTTTCCCGATCCCCACTCCCCCATTCCGTCTCATGACATCCGCCCTCCAACCCATTGCTCCTTTGGTCGCAACTCTCTTTACCGCGGTCGATCTTAATTCGATAATCCGATAACTTAACTTTTTACGCCTTCGCGAAATGTTTCATTTTCTGCTCGGTCGCAAGAAGGCGGCGGCGATTCGGAGCAGCAGGTGGAAAGAGGGGGAGGAAAAGAGAGGGGGAGGAAAAGAGAGGGAGAGGAAAAGAGAGGGAGAGGAAAAGAGAGGGAGAGGAAAAGAAAGGGGGAGGAAAAGAGGGGGAGGAAAAGAGAGGGGGAGGAAAAGAGGGGGAGGAAAAGAGAGGAGGAAAAGAGAGGGAAAGGAAAAGAGAGGGGGAGGAAAAGAGAGGGAGAGGAAAAGAGAGGGGGAGGAAAAGAGAGGGGGAGGAAAAAAGGGGGAGGAAAAGAGAGGGGGAGGAAAAGAGAGGGAAAGGAAAAGAGAGGGGGAGGAAAAGAGGGAGAGGAAAAGAGAGGGGGAGGAAAAGAGGGGGAGGAAAAGAGAGGGGGAGGAAAAGAGAGGGGGAGGAAAAGAGGGGGAGGAAAAGAGAGGGGGAGGAAAAGAGAGTGGGAGGAAAATAGTGGGGGAAAGAACTGAGAGGAGAAAAAAATAAACTGGCGACGGGGAAAAACACGGAAGGAGAATTTAAAATGGATTGATAAGAAAGAAAATGAAAAAAATAAGTGAAGGAAGCGCGAAGTAAGCAGTCGGAGTGAGGAGAAAAATAAAAGATGGCTGGCCTGTTCGAAATATCGGGTGTTCCTTTGGGGTTAACGCTGGGAAATAGGACGAGAACCCAGAATGTCGAAAAAAATTCACGCGGCAAATAAGTCGACGGACGACCTTGAGGGAATTGTCATATCGATGGAGTGGACGCAAAAAGTCTAATTTTAACTTCGGCATCCAAAAGAAACGTATTAAAATATTGAACCGTTGCGAATGTACGGAAGTGAAAATAAAAGACGACATTCTGAGGGTAAAAAACTAAAAATTCTGTCCTTATTCGTAATGAATACGAAATTTGAGCATTGATTTCGCATTTCATACAATTATCAAATCCTTACCGCTCTTCCTTATTATGTTACTCATACGTTATAACAATTTAATCCCTTACTTAAGCATGGCATTACCCTCTACATCAAGACATTTTAGAGCAAGAATAAATTCAAGTTATAGAAAATCAGAATTAAGAAACATTTTATACATATTTTCTTAAATATAATTATATCGAATTAACAAAAGTGTAGTGGTATACGATCGATTTACAAAGGCTGCATTTTTTTCTGGCAATGCGTAAGTGAAAACTGTTTCATGATCTTTTTATTCGTTTTTATCTTTCCCTATAATTTTTATTCGTTAATCTTAGAAAACATCGAGGAATGTAGCTACCTGTGTGTTCCTCCTGATAAAAATTTACGCCTACATTCAATTTTCCTCCGCAGCTAAAATTGCTAAAAACATAAATAAAATAACCTTATACAAAATGCGGTAGCCTTCTATGACACGAAGGAAAATAAAAATCCTCTATTACATAAATAAAAGGTAATCAGCGCCCCCGTACCTCCAAACGGCAAACTAAAAAAAACAGACATCTATACCGGATGGTTTAACCCAGGGATTAGCAACCGAATTAACTAGGAGAGACACTTTTTTCCAATTCAATAAAAAACCCAACAACGGCAGAGCCACAGTGTTGGCGAGTAAAATGGCTCTTGCTTTCATCTTACAATTCATATTGCAGAACATTATTATAAGTAAACATGAACTTACAGTAACTGAATCACGAGCGATTCTGACGGTTTAGGCCAGGCATGTCAAACTGGTGGCCTTATCTATGTCTTAGTGCGGCCCAAATTCGAATTTTGTTCTCAACCTAAATCGTTCAAGATTTTATATAGATACTTTATTATTGTGAAATGGAGACAGGAGTTTTTCATAGTTACTGAGCAACAATAGAACGGAGCTTCTAAATCCATTTTTTGTTTTCAAAACAGACATCCAATCTTTTATAAAAAGCCTACTATTTCCAACTTACTAAACAGCTATAAACATAATGCGGCCCTTCTATAGCACCCATCGCATTAACCCGTCCCTGATGCCTCTTCGAGTTTGATATGTCTGGTTTAGGAGCATTATGTAGAAGAGGAAGTTGGTTTAGGGAGCCGCACCAACGTCCTTAAAGAGCCGCAGGTTGCCGACCCCTACTTCAACCCTTCGGAAGCAAAAACACTTTCAACTCCCTCTCCTCATAACCTGACATAATCACAGTTCGGTTACGTTTGTTTCTCGTTAGCAGGAGGAAGGGAAGCGGACGGAAAAGTGATTGGATTCGTTATTGACGCCCGGCGCAGTTAAAAAAAGACCCCCTATCACGCAAACTGTTCGATCACGGCGATGCGACGATTGGAGGCGAAGGCAAAGGGAGGGGGATATTATCGAAATCAATTTCCGGCTACGAAGCGGCGTGGATTAGGTCAAATCGATGGGGCCATCGCAATACTACTGATTGCTAAAGAGGGAGAGAGAATGAAAACGAGTGAAAAAGAAGCCCTTCCTTCGAACGCTATCTCCTTTGCCCAATAGAAAATGGTGTTTATTAACGGGGCGACACAACTGAGGGAACGCACAATCTAGAGCTTGCGAGTAAGGCGGGGAGATAAAAGTGGAGAAGGGGAAAAATAGCCAATACCCATATACGTAAAATACTCGTTTGATGATCGACTATTCCACTTCCATCCTTGACTCTCCCTTGTTTCATTTTCCTCTTCTTTCCTTAACTTCTCTTCCTCTCTCTTCCTCAATTTCCCTATTTGGGCTAATGCTGTCAGTTTACATCTTGAAACTCAAGATTTAAAGTTAACGAAAAGTGAAAAGGGGACAGCCTGGAAGATATGCGAAGAAAAACTAGAGGAAGAGCGAGTCTTAGTTCGGATCGTGAGAATTAATTAATCATTTGGTTCCCCTAGTTCCTTTGTCGTTTACATATAGTTCAGACGATAGATGGATCGGCGGTATCCGAGAGATGGAAAACGCATCGAAGACATACCTAGAGAATTGGGGATACCGTTTATCGCGTATAGAAACCTTTAGCGAACAACAGATGAAATTAGAGACATATATATATATATATATATATATATATATATATATATATATATATATATATATATATATATATCAGAGGCGTATACTCAGGGTGTGCAAGGTGTGCGGTGCACACCTACGGAATCGCAATGTCACCGATATTATATTTTTTGCATTTATTCCTGTTAAAGACTCCCCTAATCGTTTTCTGGCTCCGCATGATTCCTAAAATCAAATCCAATACATAATGTTTCATGAAGAGGAGAATTTTCGGCGCGTAAACATTGTATCACATTCGCGTTAATAGACCGGGTGTGCGCTAAGAAATACGGACAGCTATGAGCCCTTTAAACATACATACAGATGGCGCAGCGGGTCAAATTCTTAGTCTCCTTGTGGTTTTAAACCATAGATAGAGCGATTTTGGTCTACTGCGTATGGGCCCAACATTGGAAACTGGTGACCACGTGACTTGAGGCAAGCTGCCGAAGCATCCCGTACGTTGTGGTTGTGTTTTGTAGTTTTGGTGTTGAGTTTTTCATTTATTGAGCTATTTAAGCACTCCATATTACGCAATATGGTTGCTTCTTGTTGTGCATATAATTGCAAAGAATGATATGTGAAAGGAGGACTGATTACATTCCATAGGTAAGTTTAATGAAAAAGATAAATGTCTGAGACGCGTAAGGATGAGATTCTTAAAATAAGTTGTATTGATGCAGTTTCTGTTGGAATAGTGTTTTTCAACTTATTGGAATATTATGTCTAAATAATTTGCTTGTGTAATCAAGTACTTTTAATGGATAATCGTGTTTTTCTTTTAATATGTATTAATATAAGAACATGAAGTACGTACGAATAGTAGATAATTTTGCCGAGAAATATTTACTTAATTTTGTGCTTATAATACCGCATTTAAAAATACTTTAAGTGTATCATAATTTAATTAATATATTCCCGACTCTTTTAAACGCATTTGTTAATGTGTATAGAGGTAAAGAAATTGCTAAGAGAAGTGTGTTTGTGAATGGAGTAAGCGAGTTTGACAAGTTACCTGCTGAGGTACGTAATGTAAAAAGTGTCCCAGAATTTAAGAATAGATGTAAACAGTTCCTGATAAAGGATAGAAGGAAGTAGTGTGTTGTTTATGTGATGGTGATTGGAAGAAATTTGATAAGTATATTGTAACGATTGTATGTTATCTGCAAGCATTATAATATTGGTATATTACCAAATAAAGGAATAATAATAATAATAATAATAAATTTTGACGTAAAACATTGTTGATGTTATTTATTTCTGTTCCATAGTAACTAGCAACTAATTATTAAAAGTACATCATTTCATATTTTCAGTTGTATTTTTTGTCTTCTAATAAGAAAAATCACATATAAATTTACTGTACCAAATAATTAGTAGTGTAATGTCACATGATATGATTTATGGAAGATATGGAAAAATATTATTAGACTATTGCATTGCTAAGTAACGTTAGAAATGACAATGTCAAAGTTAAAATAAGATTGCATCAAAATATATTGGTCGACCATATTTCTTGTTAATAGCTTCTATTCATTTCTGTGTTGATCTTAATGAATATTGCAGAAGAATATACATATTCTTGTGATATTCAATAATACTCTGCATTCAAATAATTCATATACATCCCACAATTATAAAATTGGCAGTACATAGGAACTAAATTTTATCAATCTAATTTCGGTAATTAAAATGAACTTATAATTTAATGTAATAAAAGTGTTAAATTCTACGCTTGTATAGAAATTTCCACCTAAAGAATTTAAAAACCTATTTTATAGGCTACTTTCCAGAATGGAAATAGGTTTCCAGTTTCGTCGTGTCTGTCTGTTCTTCCCTATTAACTTTTTGAACCAATGGGCCGATTTCCATTACAATTGGTGGAAATCTCCTGCTACTGGATCCGGGATCGCGAGGATAGTGTTTGTTGCAAAGATTGAAAATCCCAGGTTCAATTACTATCCTTGCCGTTTGATTTACATTGGCAATTTGATATCCAACGTGCAGGTTAATTTTCTCTTGCGCATTAAAATATCTTAGAATAGTAATTTCGGAGTGGGATCTACACTATTCTCTGAAGAAATTAATGAAAATTTTAATTTATATCGTAGAATGTTGCTTATCGGTCGTATTTCTTCGAATTCCGCGTAAATACCGGCTTTTTGAAGTATTTATAACACGAGTGTTGCCATCGCAATGACTATTGTTGGATTCGGTATAGTCCGGTACATAAGTAATTTTTCCCACGCAAATATGCGTGATCAATTTAGTTTTCCGTTTTAATGTAGGTATATGTAATACTAGTAGAAGGTGCTTGCATACTGCAAGCATTTCATCTCACCTTGAAAAAAATTCATTTTTCAGGGAGATATATCATAATGGGAAATATTTCTTTTATTCATAAGGTTTCTCCTCTGGACCGATTTTCGTTTTTTCTTTATGGAACAATAATAGAGTAAAACAATCGATAATTTTTACAATTTTAGGAATATTATAAATTTTCCACATTGGGTTAATAATGCCACACATTTCCGCCAAATTTTAAATTTGTAGCACATTTAGAAGTAAAATAACATTTATCAATTGTTTAAAATTAAATAATTTTTAACGGCCGCAATAACAATTTCATGGATACACTGAAATGTTTATTCGTTTGTATGGACTATTCTCTAAATAACATACAAAATTCAACTCCCTATCTTGCTTCATAGTATCTAAACATTTACCTATTTGTTTAAATTTGAAGAATTTTTAACTGCCAAACAAATTAAAATATCAAAATTTTTATAATCCTAATTTCGTTTTTTTACAAATCCTACCTATAAAAAATACAGCTCCGTAGCACATTCGAAAATACATAAACCTTGAAATTTTTTTAAACAATAGCGAATTTTTAGCGGTCGCATTGTTGCACTTTTTCAAGATTTTCGTTTTTTCTAGTCGGTTTTGCACAAAATCCTAACTAAGAAAAAAATTTCGAATCTCCAGCTCATTTGGAAGTGCCTAAACATTAGTATTCTCCTATATGTATGTTATATCCTCCTCTGTAAGGAACGTCTATATATAATGATTTTATAACGCTAAATTATGAAATTTGGGAACAATAAGCAACTCTTCCGCGGTGATTTTAGAACTATGAAAACCATTATAAGTATTAAATATTATGTGGAAAGTAGGCGTCATAAGTTCCGTTTATATCATCTTGTTATGGATTCAAACTGGAGCCAGGGCTGAGAGGATTCTCCGGTGTCTCTATTATTACAACCGAAGGGAAATTTTTAAATCTTCAAAAATATCAAATTATTTGGGGTGTTTTCTTCATCCCATTGTTTCATTTTAACCTTTTAAAGGAACAGAATCTATTTTAAAACTCCTTAATCCAAATACTTCCGCGGCATTGCATGTTCGTCCCTTACCTAAAGTCACGTGACTCGAGCTGAGGCATATGTTGGGGGAACTATCTCTCCACTGCGCAGGCAGGAAGCTCGCTCTATATATATCCTTACTCTATGTTTTAAATCGTCCAGAAGGCGTGGCAGGGTGTGCGCTGAGACAACAGCACCCAGAAGTAGTTAGCGGTTGTGATTGGCTATTGTGTGAGGCAATCCAATTCAACGCTGTTACGTTGTTCCTTGTCATGATCTGCTGTTTTTGTTTTCTGAGTTTCGTCTGTTTTGCGTGCGTGAGGTAAAGTGTGAACCGACGTGTTTATGACACCGATTTAGACAAGTTTTAGCATATATTTATAATGTTTTAAATATAATTTAAAACTTTTTGCACATATTTACAATGGGAAAGAGTGTTGACGATGCACTGAATGTCCCGTTTTCTGCCAGAGCTTTCGCGGATTGTATGAACATAGTCGAAGAAGGTAAGCCTCGTCCTCCTCTTCCAAATTTACTGTGCAAGCACAAAGATGCAAAAACTGAGTACATGAGACATTTCTCTGTTTCACAGTACGATACAGTAGAATGGTTAACTGGATGTGAAGTGCGGTCAAGACTTTTTTGTTGGCCTTGTTTATTATTCTCCAAAGAGAAAGGTGTTTGGTATAAGCACGGGTATTCCGACCTTAATCATTTAGCTGCAGCAGTGCAAAAACATGAGCGCTCCCAACCACATGTTCAGTCATTTTTAAATCTTAAGATGTTTGGAAAACAAAGAATTGACACTCTTATTGACAGCCAAAGAAAAATTTAAATTAGCAGTCATAATGAACAAGTAAAGAAAAATAGAGACGTTTTAAAAAGATTAATTGATGCTGTATGTTATTTGGCTAAGCAAGAGGTCATGATGAGTCTAAAGATTCAGCCAACCGAAGGAATTATATAGAATTTTTAAATGTGCTCCGTGAGTATGATCCTCTTTTAGACAGTCATTTAAAGGCATCGACTGTATTTCGAGGAACTTCTCCCACAGTACAAAATGATATCATTAATGCTATATCTGTGGTTAAAGATGCTATAAAGAAAGAAATTTCTTTCGCTACATTTGTGGCCATTCTTCTGAATGAAACTTCTGATGTCATGTCGAAATCGCAGCTATCAGCTGTTTTCCGTTTTGTCCATAATGGGCAAACACACGAAAGTTTCATCAGATTTACAGACGTAAGTGATGATAGAACGCCTAGTTGTCTTTTTAAACATAATGTAATCAGGGTTGAGGAATTAAATATTAAAGACAAGTTGGTCGGGCAAACTTATGATGGTGCCTGTGTAATGAGTGGACATATTAATGGGTTGCAGAGTAAAGTTATCGAGGCCTATCCTTTAGCAATATTTACGCATTGCTACGCTCACATTTTGAACTTAGTTCTGAAGCAAAGCCTCTCGAATATCAAGGAATGTAGATTGTTTTTTCAAACTATCAGTGGATTGGCAGCATATTTTTCTAAATCATCGAAAAGAGTAAATGCTTTGCAAGATCATGTTGCTAAAAAGTTACCCTCCGTCGCACCAACCAGATGGAACTTTACTTCCCGTTTATCAAACACGGTAAAATGCCACAGAAGTCAACTTATTGAATTTTTTTAACACATTGTGGAGAATTCTTGGGAATGGGACGTGGATGCTGTAATCAAAGCTCGTGGGTTTTTGTATTTCTTGCAAGATTTTTAAACAATTTTTTTGCTAGAAATTTTTTCTGTTCTGTTTGGCTATACTGATGTTTTGAATAATATATTGCAAACATCATCCTATGACATATTGTACTGTTGTAAAAAAGTGCATGATACTATGAAACAGCTTAGGAATGACAAGGAACATGGATTTGAAGATATTTGGGTTTCTGCAAAGGAAAAGCATACGGTTGAGGAGTCAAAGCCTAAATGAGGAAAAGGATCTGAAGAAGAGAAGAAGAGCGCGTGCCTTCGATTATACCAGAGAATAGTCGACTGCATGTGCCTGGAGATGGAAGAAAGATACTCTTCACTTTCGAAACTTGAGTTTTTTCAACTACTTTGTGGCGAAAGATATGATCAGTATGCGAAAACTTTTCCTGGTGGTATTCTAGAAAAATTAAAGGATTTCTACGGACCAGTTATTGACTACGTTCGCCTAAAAAGTGAACTAAAAGTGCTCTTTCCTTCTGATGAATTTGCGAGGAAACCAGTGCATCCTCTATTAGAGTTCATGCAAGAAAATCAGCTTCAGGTTGCATACAAGAAGATTTATAAATTAGCGGAACTTATGACGATTCCGAGTTCTACTACTACGGTCGAGCGTCCTTTTTCGACTATGAAGAGAATACATACGTGTTATAGAGGAACAGAAACGCAGAAAAGGTTATGCGGCCTAAGTTAACTCGCCATTGAAAAGACATTGCTGGTGGAATTGAAGAAAAGACCTTCATTTTATGATGATGTGCTAACACAATTCCTAAGGCAAAACAGGAGATTGGAAATGGTGTATAAATAAGTAGGTATGAGCTTTTTAAGCCTTTCTTTGATTCAATCCGGAAAATAATATTTTCCCAAGTGATTACTTTTTCAGATTTCTGTGCGTATTATATGGTTGTATTTAAAAATAGTAACAAAATACAGATAATTCGTGCCCCACTCTAGTATTTGCCAATGATATTTTAATCTTCTCACAACGAAGCATTAACCCTCTGTGCTTCTCACATAAATGGCGCGCGTGGTGCATAGCTATAGTCTATTTGACGAGGAACTTTTGTGTTGTCCATAATTATGGATTGTATAGTTAAAATTATATCAGTTAGTAAATTAAAGTATTCAAAATTATTCTACGATTAATTGCATTGACCTATAAAGGAGAGCGCTGCTGCGCTATGCTCTCTTAAAACATTCACACGTCGATAAAAATACAATCGTACGTTCAAATTAACACGTGAATTCTGGAGCGCGGGTTGCATATGTATCAGTGGTGCCGTGTGCCCCATATATATATATATATATATATATATATATATATATATATATATATATATATATAACAACTTACGGAAAAGGAAAGGTAAAATGAATATATGGATGTCAACAAGGTGTTGGGATGAGGAAGCCCAGTGAGCACTCACCAATCAGACGACTTCAGGTTGGCGAGGCCCCGGGGATGTCGAAGCGACACACGTAAAATAACACAAAAACACAGAAACATCACAAACGTAAAGCTTTCGGAACTACTCCTTCTTCAGCTCATCCCAACACCTTGTTGACATCCATATATATATATATATATATATATATATATATATATATATATATATATAACAACTTACGGAAAAGGAAAGGTAAAATAGATATATGGATGTCAACAAGGTGTTGGGATGAGGAAACCCAGTGAGCACTCACCAATCAGACGACTTCAGGTTGGCGAGGCCCCGGGGATGTCGAAGCGACACACGTAAAATAACACAAAAACACAGAAACATCACAAACGTAAAGCTTTCGGAACTACTCCTTCTTCAGCTACAGAGAGAGAACTCTGAATATATATAATATATATATATATATATATATATATATATATATATGGTGTCCCAGAAATAAGTGTAATAAATTGGAGGGTGTGTTCTATGGACTAAAACAAAGAAACAATGTTATACAAACATGGGTCCGGAAATGCTTTATTAACAAATTTGAGCCATTCGAATATTTTCTCCTCAGCAGTAGGATAGTAAATCTTCGTTTCAAATGTAACTTGTGCAGTGAGATAGACCATGCATTAAACAGTTGTAAGACAAACGTTTTAATAAGAAAAGAGTCTGTTCAAGAATTTTTACTCGCATATCTCTCCTTATAGTGGAATGAAGAGAGGTCTTTTGTAGTCGCAGCAGCTCGATAGAATCATAGAGACATAGAAGGAATGGGAAAGAGATTTATATAAAAGAAAGTTGTGAAAGAGATTGAGACAGAGTGAGTGGGACTCAATGGTTTATCAGTGATTCTCAAAGTGTGTTACGAGATTATTAAATTTTGTCACGTTAAATTCCATGAACTAATCCCAAAGCATTTCTGCTCCAAAAAATCAATCAATCTGCAGGACAAGTTGGCAGAAGTTACTTCCCTCTCTCGAGAATATTATCCCCCATATAATTTGTGTCCATGTGCCGCAAAAAATTGATATTCCAACTACATGTGTCACGCCATACAAAAAAGTTGGGAACCTCTGGGATAATTGATTATTGAACCGCTGACTAGGTAGATTAGTCCTCGATTACCACCTAACCTCTTTATCTTGCTCCAATCTAAGCGAAATTAATTAATTTGGAAATAAAAATGAAAGCAGAAACCCTGAATGCACCAAAGAATAAACATTGAAAAACACAATAAAACCTTTTGAGTCTTGGAGAAAATTGAAGGCATCACAAGGCAAAAACTCCCGCTGTGCAATGGAACAATCACACGAAATCGGAGGGTAAAAAATACATTTTACATACACAGTATGACTGATATGCAATCATGCAATAAATTATTTAATAATAAAGGCATTGCGTTACCATTACACAGATTTATAAAATCTGATAAAATATTTGATAGGCAGCCATGAAAAATGTTATTAGATAAGCAAGTAATCTGGGCATAGGTTTTCTGACCAATTTTGATAAGATGGTTTGATTTAGATTTTAAATTCGGAAGATTGAGAAACAAGGGAGACTGTAAACAAGGGGAAAGATATGGAAGGTTACATCTCTATTAAATGTGAGAGAGAATGATGAGTGATTGATTAGTTAAATGTGATTAATAATTAAATTAATTACTGGAAGTCATTACTGGTTTTATGGTTGGAATCATTCACTTTATCCCACGTGTAAAAATTGACACGCCAGCAATTCCTTTTAACATGCATTGCAGACAATTCGCCATCAAACTGTCTTATGCCATGATAATAAATAAATCGCAAGGCCAAACCTTAGCCAAAGTTGGAATTTTTACGCCTGAACCTTGGTTTACACATGTAAATATGTGGGGTGTTCAAGAATTCGAACACTAAATTGTATATAAATAAATATTGCAAATTAAATAATTACACAGAATTGAAATAGGCCCCTAGTAGAATATTAAAACGATAGCAATATTTATTGATAAAGAAGGAATCACACACAAAATATATATGGAGATAAGGAGAGAGTAAGTTATAGAGAGATAAAGAGAGCGATAGAAAGAGATAGGGAAAGACGTAGAAATACAGGTAAAGAAAGAGAGGCATAGAGAGACGTAAAAAAAGAAAACGAGAGAAAGGGAAGCATAAAAAAGAAAAAGAGAAGAGTGGAATGCGCAATCGTCCCATTCCGTCCGGAGGGAGTCCTTCGGTTATTTTTTTCGTCCTTTGGCTTCGAAACAAGAGAAGGTGTTGTGAGGAAAACCCTCCACCCTCTTATCCATCCCCACTCCCTCCCTGCGCGTCAACGCTCATTTAATCCGACGGAATACGCGAACGATTAAGGCGGTTTTATTTTTTAAATTGATTTAAGCCGAGGGAGAGGAAAAAAAGGAAAACTAGAGCGGCCATTGGAAGTAAGTAGGGAAGAAATCAAACGAAAGAAAAAAATAACACGGTACTCCGCGAAACTTTTCGCATAAAGTCGATGAATGGGAAAGTGATTAATCCTGCCGTATTTTTTTCGGGGAAGAATTGTAGCCATCTGCTTTTTTTCCTTGGAATTAAACAGCAATTTATTGGGGAAAAAAGAAGGGAACCGACCCTGCTACTTAGCTTCATATCCTGTCGAGGAAATGACGGCGTGGATTGGACGGGCTTTTTTTCCCAATAAAATGGCCGACGTTTTGCGTTTGATCTAATCTCCAATAAGTGCACTCTGTGGATTTCAAACGCGCACAATGTCGCCGAGGATCTTTTTAGAAAGATTAAAAAAGATTGAAAACATTCTCTCATATTTTCCTAGTTTATCTACGACCTCAGGGCCCATTTGATCTGGGATCAATTTTTGCAACTAATTAATACATTGCTTTTGTAGGAAGTTCGCGAAAATGTTCCGTTTAAATGAGCACGAATGAAGCGTCGCTGAACATCAAAGTTTTAAAATCTTTGTATGTACAATAGAAAACTGAGCGTTAGTAATTTTAAGCGCAATACCGACGTAAAGGCAAACTGGGCTGCGAAGACGCCAAAAAATAAATGAATAAATAACTTCGATGTAGAAGGCGAAATCTGGTGGAACCGCGTAATAAGTAAACGATCGCGTCATTCGTCGAAACCAGTCGTGTAGCTAAAATTTTCGGAAATAGCGCAAAGTTTATAAAATCGTGCGCAATTTGTTTAATTACAAATTATATACAGACTACTCTTAAAAAGTCATTTTAACCAAGAACCAATAATTTACCTCTGAATTTTTTAACCCACGTTTTAAAAGTATATCACCATATTTTAATTTGGTGTTTGGTCAGCATAAAATTGAGCGTATGTAACATAAACCCAAGACTCGGAGAGATTTCGACGCTTATTTTTTCACGAATATAAGTTCATGGTAATGGATAAATATTAGAAAAAGATTGTTAAACGCGTTCAACGATTATTCATACACGGTATAGTACTTGATAATTATATACTATACGGCGTGTAGTGTAGAGTACGGTAAATAATTAATTGTTACTCTTCAAGCTGAATTACAAAATTATCTACCCTAATAATAAAAGAAGCTGTCTGTGTGCCTGTGTATCTGTGTATATGTGTGCCTGTGGCAGACATAACTCTTCAGAAAATAAACGTAGGAGCTTCAAATTTTGGCAGCAGCTTTAGATTGATCCTGAGAGTTGCAGTGCCAAAAATAATTCAAATCGGCCCACGGGAGCCCGAGGGTCCCCATTGTTGGTCCAAATGTCTGTATTTTGAAGATATCTCAGCAACCAATTGACCGATTTTGACGAATTCTCCACTAATATCAATGTTTACATGAGACATTTTCGAGCCTAAAATAGACAAAAATCGATCTACGGGGTCAAGGATCGTAATGTAAGGGCCGATCCAAATTTCACGATTTCGAGGGGTCCCCATGGACCGGTCGGTCCAAATTTCGGCAATGTCCGTCTGCCTGTACGCATATATCAGGAAAGATCTGGCTGGACTGATTTCAACTAAATTTGGTAGGTACATAGAATCTTCACATAAATACATGACCAAAATGACATATTTGGACTGGATAGACCAAGCAGGGGTGTCACAATTGCAAAATTAAATTTTCTGTAGTTATACTTTTGGAAGGAAATGGCCTAATCGATTTCAACCAAATTTGGTACATAGAATTTTCACATAAATTCATGACCAAAATGACATATTTGGATTGGATCTACCAAGCAAGGGTGCCACAATTGCAGAATAAATCTTTTCGGTAATTATGATTTTGGAAGGAATTGACCAAACCGATTTCAACCAAATATGGTACATTAAATTTTTAGATAAACGCATGACTAAATGACATATTTGGACCTGATCTACAGATCAGGGGTGCCACAATTGCAGAATAAATATTTTCGGTAATTATGCTTTTGGTAGGAATTGGCCAAACCGAATTCAACCAAATGTGAAACATAGAATTTACACATAAATTCATGACCAAAATGACATATTTCGACACCATTAACTTAGTAGGGGTGCCAAAATTGCAAAGTTAAACTTGTCGGTAATTATGAATTTGGAAGGAATTAGCCAAACCGATTTCAACGAAATTTTGTATGGAGTTCTGGAACATAAAAAAATTAATATTTTTAGGATAGATATAGAAAGCAGGGCTGCCATAATAAAAGTAATATAAAATTTCAAAGGTGTTTGTGTTGTACTGTCTGCATCAATATTAAACAAATTATAATATTTACTATGTATATATATATATATATATATATATATATATATATATATATATATATAATCATACTAGCATATTTGAATCGGATAAACTAAACAGGGGTGCCACAATTACAAATTAAACTCTTTCAGTTACTATGGATTTGTAAGGAATTGGCTAAACGGATGTCAATTAAATTATATATATATATGATTTTTACAAAATACCATGATGAAATCAAGATTTTTAAAGCGGAGCTTAAGAGCAGGGCTACCAAAATTAAAGGTAAAATAATATTAATTTACACGTATTTTTAAAGAGCTGTCCGCATGGATTTTAACCCATTATGGTATATATAATCTTCATATATATAAATTACCCAAATAGGTTATTTCAACCGGGTCGACTAAACAAGCCTACCACAATATCAAGGGTAGAATTTTTCTGTAGCCATGAATTTCGAAGGTATTGGCTAAACCGATTTCAATAAGAAATTTCGTTAGTAGGGCGGGAATAGAATGGCAAAACGAAATGTTTAGAACAGATCTAAAAAGCAGAGCTATCACAATAGGAAAAATAATGTTCTGATTTCAAAGAAAATACATTAGTATCCTATTATACTACGGCGAATTTAAAGAAAAGCATTCTGTTTGAAGATATCTCAGCAACCAATTGACCGTTTTTGATGAATACTCCACCAATATCAATGTTGAACCAAGAAACATAGAGACTTAAAACTTGGTATATATACTAAAGAGACGTTGAGGATATGCACCTAGGTGTCAAAACTTGGATTTCTTAGGGGCAGGGAGGTATCAAATTTGAGTCTATAATTAATTTGTTCTTACCAATTAAAGGGGAATATTGGTCACTTATCATGAGAGCACCTTGAGTTTGAATGAAAATATTACCGAGTGATATGTGCATGAAAATTCTAAACTCTAAACCCTGGGCAAAGCCCGGGCAATTACGCTAGTTATTAATAAATGTATGCTAGGCTATTTTAACATATTCAATGGGATATACCTATTTTTAGTAAATGCATGAATTAAAATTCTCCCGATAAAAAATAACGCATAAAATTTAAAATCGTAATCACCGACACATAAATATCAAATATTATTTCGAAAATGGATCTGCTTTCCTAACCTTCATCCCAATTGTTCTCTTAACTTCCATTATGCTGTAATATTGAAAGAGGAAGTCTCAGATTTAGACGTCTTAGCCAAAAAATAACACTGCAACAAAGCACGCGCACTTATTAATCAACCTCAAACCCAAAGGTATGATTTTCCTAGTGGTGGATCACTTTGCATACCCCAGTCACTCTCCAACACGACGCCGAATGGTTCTATTCTCTCTATTTCTCCCTTACAGTAATTATCTTGTATAAATTTCCGTTACGGCGTTTTGGTGTTTCTCTAGCAAACCGCCTGAATTGTAAAGCCGTCCGGTTATGGTCAGCAGAAGCCAATTACGGACCAGTGCTTATTCTATCGAGCGTTTTGTGTTCGCTAATCCTATAGAGTGTAACGATCCCTTTTAAACCTTTGCTGGTTCTGCACATCGTTCATCTCCATCCTCTTTCTCTCTCACTTGCTCTGGTCCACTATGCGTCCCTCCCTCTCTCTATTTCTCTCTCTATCTCCCTCTAGTCCCAACTCCCACTCACTCCATATCTCTCACTCCTTCGCATCTTTTGACACACAATGGCCGTGTATTGGCTTTCATACGGTTGAGAGGCTGATTTGTTCGCCACTCCATTTCTCAGAGAGAAGGCGTATAAGAGAGGTAGGAAGAGAGAGAGAGGAAGAGATAGGGAAGAGGGCATAAAGAAGAACAGTATCAAAGGGACCTGCTACTACCACTACTAATACTTCTCTCCCACGCAACGTAGGCTCTTATACGTCTTCACCGGACTTTCTCTGCGGCTACGCTTATTCCCTCAACGAAAACACGGCCAAATGGAGGATATTACTCTGATGAGACAAGAGGGAGGGGGAGAGGGGAAAAAGAAGGGGGAGATAAAGAAAGGGAGTAAAGGGATTAATAGCAAACTGCGAAACCAATGGGCTAACGCGGCGAATGGAATATTTAAATTTTGTTTTCGTAATAGCGTATTTTCTGTTTTTAATCTCTATATTTATCCGCCAGCCAAATAATGAAATATGACCACTTTTTGCTTGTAAAATGAGAGCAATAAGAAAGGCAAACAACAGACTGTTTTAGCTAAATTAAGTAAAGATTCGCAGGTCGGGGAATGTATCCAAGGCGCTATTTAATTACGGACCTTTTAATTGGATCTATTGAAAGCGGCGTGAATTAAATAGAGGCGAAAGGAAATATTTCAACATATTTTTTATCGCATTCGTTCCTTCGCCATGGCAATATTTAATGTTGAAATAGTATTTTCGTTACTTTTGGGGAAGAGAGAGTTGGATTCACTCACTCTTTTATCATTTGTTTTAAGTGTGCATACTCATTCCTGAACCAAATAATAAACTATATAAATCAAATAGAGAGAATAGGAGAATTGAAAATCTGAAACCCAACTAAAGCGAGAGGAAAGAATTTCACTGCCAGTTACGTTAGGCGCTTTTTTACGAGCGTTGCAACGCGTTGTCCTAACTTTGATGGCCTACTCTTTTAAAACTTTCAAATTTTCTCTTGCGATATAAATAGTTATCCATTAAGGTAAACCAACTGCTTGCGATAAAAAAACGCGCTCTCTAAGTGTCATCCTGTGAAAGTTTGATTGCTCTACCTTAATTAGTGCGGTAGATATAGTCGACATGGAACGACTGACGGAAAAACTTCGGCATATTTATCAAAAATCCACTATTCTATAAATACGTGTGATTTATATATTCCAGGAGTGATGTCAAAAAAGTGAAACCTTTAATAAGATGAAGGTGAAGATAGTTAAATTAATTTAATTAAATTTCCATTGATGTCATTTGACAATTCATCACGGATTTCCAAAGTGGTCAATGGGCAGTTTAAATACGTACACATTACCATGTACTCACTCAGGTAGCTGTACACTTTCTATTTGTTTTGAGAGCATTTTTTACAGATATTTCATTATTTCTCCAGGTAAACATTTAACGATGTTTTAGCGCACACAGCAAGCAATTGTATATTTCAATGAACGGTTTACGGATTAATATAGAAATAATATCATCTGTTCCCCTTTTTATGAATTTGCTGAACGTAGGAGAGTATAAATGGAAATGAATCCTTTCACACGAAACTATTTATGATTTTAGGAATCGTGTAAAGGATAAATTTAACTATTGTTAATTCTAGCGCCAAAAGATGAGGCGATGTGTTTCATTCAGCGCAGAGAGCATAATCACCCGCTCTCCCCAAAACACGGGCGCACAAAACCAGGGATCATGAATGAACGCCCTTTCGATAAAAGGGGATTTTGTCGAGACTCTACGACAGCCTTATTTTTGGGATACTTCAGAAAGAGTCTGGCGATACAGACACTACAGCTATGAAGATACAGCTTGTTAATATCGTTCCTCGATCCAATTTGCGGTCGAAGATTAGATAAGGGGAAGATTGCGGCTCGAGGGGATTGCCCGTCAGGAGGCTTGCGTGTCCGATTGCCCAGCAAAGGTCAGCGGCTGGCTTATCATCCGATTGCAACGGACATTTCGTGATCCGAGATTTTACCTATCTCCCATCGCACGTTTCAAGATTCCTTCTGTCTGTCCTTTTAGTACCCCCCCCCTCGCCCCCCGAGGTAGTGGGAAAGTTTCTCTTGAGAGAGTTCTGGGGAAAATCCATGGGAATTAACGCTGCTTGAGGGGAAAACTAATCTACATTCGTTATTTTCTTTCCGAAATTAATGACACAAGTTGATGGCATTCAACAACTTAAAAAATAAAAAGTTTTATTTCTTCCGGGAATCATTAAATTTTAGCTAATGAGAGAGGAATATAAACGATAATTTACGTCTCATTAATGTTTGTATCTTAATGCAGAAATGCTAAAACTATGGTGCTCTCCTATCATAACGACGTCGCATATACCGCGGATCGTCCTTACTTCCCTTACATTCTAAATTCAACAACATTGTCCATATATTCATTTCAGGATGTTTTGGTTTTTTGGTTTGTAACGACCATACATGATGTAATTTGAAGATAAAAACAGAAGTTGTACATAAAAACGGTTTACGGTCAAATGGATAGCATTCGCGGTTATGCCCCGGGAGGTCGCCGTCCCTTCCTTTAATTAGAACTAGAATTAGAACTATTTTAACGATCTGAATACATAACTAAACAATACTGGGAATTTTTATTCTTAAGTCAATATTTATATGAGTTATTGATACCACTTATCTTTTCATGAGTTTCATAATCTATAAAATATATTTTTTAAAGACGAATTTGAGATTGGACCAAATAATAAGCAATCTTGTTTAAAAAAGTCAAACACAATAAGAAAAGACATTTCTTGCGATCGAAAGACACATGTTAAGTTAACAGATCAAGGAAGAAAGTTTCCTTTATTAATGCCAAGGCCAAAACTCTCTGAAAGGAGAAATCAAAGAAGGTAAATAAATCCCTTAGAGAGTCGACGCGAACCAAATTTGATTTTTATGTTCATCTCTCATTCCCTCTCAAAAGATATTTCTTTCCGAAAGCGTTTTTGGGAAATTAATTTTTTTACAACCTTCCGGAAACTGCTTCAATTCGACATTCTTGAGGACTTTTTTATTAATTTAGAAAACGGTCTACAAGAAGAGACCGACCACGATATAAAAACTCTTCCCCCTCCCACCGAAATCAATAAAAAGCGAAATGATAGAGCAGGAGTTTTAAACGTTAATCTCGTAACTGATATACTCGGCCGATACGATAAAAAAACCACTCAACTACCATGACGACCTCGAATCAAGAGTGTGAGTGAAAGGGATAAGAGAGAGAAAGAGAAGAAAGAGAGATCCGGAGAGAGAGTGAGAGGGAGATTCCGAGACAGATGGAAATATTAGGAGGTGGAAAAAATAGAAATGGAGAATAAGACAACGCTCTCCGCCGGTAAACAATGAAAGGGTGTGGCAGAGAGCACAGATTATTACATAGTATAAGCACAACAACTCAATCCTAAAAACATTCTATTCGATTCATCGAAAGTACGAATTACTTAACCTCATTTTATGTGACATTGATACGAAGGAGGAAAAGATCTTCTCGGAGCAATCAAAAATTCGAATCCTATTTATTTACATAGCGTTCGACCGAACAGGGGCTGAGATAATTGTATGACATCTACTACCTCTTAGATATGAAGCTAAGATACATAGATACAAATAGTTTTAAAAACAACACCCGCCTCCCGTTGTCACACACACGCACGATTTTTTCAACGAAACGAAAATAAAATTACCATGCATTGGAAACCAACATGCAAACGTGGTGCAAAAATACACTAGTAAAAATACAAGATTTTTAAACGGTGGCTCAAAATATTCAAAATACGACTGCTAGATCATATAAAGAAAAACGTTTGCAAAAACACAAGGCTCCATAATGAAACTTTCGTGAGCTATGCGTGATACTATGCGTACTTATGCATGACCGTGCATACCTATAGTACGTATATAATATGCCCACGTAAGCATCCAATAGGAGAAAGAAGACAGAAAGAAGAGAGAGAGAGAAAATAAATGATACTGGGGGAGGTTCTGAGACAGAAACGAGAGGGAGGTAAGAGAGTGAGAGAGAGAAAGAAACGGAAGCAAAAGATCGGAAGCGCTTTTGTGGTGAACAAGTGAGAGAGAGAAATGAAGAGGGGAAAAGGAGAGCTTCAAAAGAGGCGTATCGAGAATCAGTGGTTGTTGGGCAGGAGGTAACTGAGGGAGGAGCGAATGAGAGCAGGAAACGGAGGAGAAAGAGTGGAGAAGGGAACCAAACAACAAGGCCCATAAAGGGAGGAAAAAGAAACAAACCTAAAAACATATGGCGAGGAATATAGGAGAGAGATAAAGAGGAATTTAAAAAGATGAAACGAGAGATAAAGGAAGAGGGAATATTTTACGGCAAAGAGAGAGACAGGGGGGACTAAGAGAAAACTGGGCTTAGATACAGATGAAGATATCCAAGGGAAAATTAGAGAAGGCGAGGGAAGAAGAAGGGGGAGAAAACTATGCAGAAGACTAGCTAAAGATTATAACATAGCGAGAGAAGAAGAAAAAATATATATCGACGCGTTCGATAAAATTAACAGGGCGTGAAATGGTGGGCGTAGTAACGAAAGACTATGCGGTTTCTAGCAGAAAAGGAAAGCATTACAGCGGAAATGAAGATAGTAACCTGACAAGTATTAACAGCGAGAGAGAGAGGGGAGAAGAAGAATATTGGGAGATAAAAGCGGGAGGGAGAAAGGGTAAAAACGAGGAAGGAAAAGGGCATAGAAATTGAAAATAAGAACGCTGAGGATAAAAAGAAGACTTTTCGCCGAATAAATAAGCAATGGGATTACCGAGAATCCAAATTTCGCGTCACTTTGGATTTTAAGAGATGAAAAGTTATTTCCCATTCCAAGATCAACCCTTGCTTCATTTTCCTCTTCTTTTTCTAACTTCTCATCCTCCATTTCCTTATTTGGGCTAATGCTGTCCCTTTACATCTTAAAATTCAAGATTTAAAGTTAACGAAAAGTGAAAAGGGAGGAAGGTATGCGAAGAAAAACTAGAGGAAGAGCGAGTCTTAGTACGGATCGTGAGAATTAATTAATCATTAGGTTCCCCTAATTCCTTAGTCGTTTACATCTAGTCCAGACGATAGATGGATCAGAGATATCCGAGTGACGGCAAATGCATCGAAAGCATACCTAGGGAATTGGAGATACCGTTTATCGCGTACAGAAACCTCCTTTAGCTATAGAGAGACAGGTATATATATATATATATATATATATATATATATATATATATATATATATATATATATATATGGATGTCAACAAAGTGTTGGGATGAGGAAACCCAGTGAGCACTCACCAATCAGACGACTTCAGGTTGGCGAGGCCCCGGGGATGTCGATATATATATATATATATATATATGGATGTCAACAAGGTGTTGGGATGAGGAGTTCTCTCTCTGTAGCTGAAGAAGTAGTTCCGAAAGCTTCTACGTTTGTGATGTTTCTGTGTTTTTTTGTTATTTTACGTGTGTCGCTTCGACATCCCCGGGGCCTCGCCAACCTGAAGTCGTCTGATTGGTGAGTGATCACTGGGTTTCCTCATCCCAACACCTTGTTGACATCCATATATTCATTTTACCTTTCCTTTTCCGTAAGTTGTTATATATATATATATATATATATATATATATATATACACACATATATATATATATATTATATATATATCCAAGCAAGATTGATCTTTTAGGAATATGTTCCCACCACCATTTGTTATTTCATGGCAACATTTAACGATCAAGAAAAACGGACGGGTGACCAAAAGAGACGGGAAAAATAGCGCAGATGAAAATATCGAAGGAAGGATACAAAACGACGACCCATCACGTCGAGAGACATTTAAAAGAGTCAAGTGAGAACTGAGTGGGAGAGTGAGAGGAAAGGAAAGAAAAGGGCTGAGAGAATGACTTGAAGAGTGCTTGCTGGTATGAAGAGGGTTAAGTTCAGAGTTCTGGGAAGTCAGAGGGGTACATAAACGGGGAAAGAGAGAGAAAGAGCGAAAGGGAGATGGAGAAAGAAATGAGAGCGTGGGAGAGAAAGAGGTGGAGGGGAAAGAAAGATGGAGAAAAGAATGGGAGAAAAGCGAGAGGAAGAAAGGAACAGAGAGAGGAGTAAGGGAAGCGGAGAAGGAAAAACTAGGATGAAAAGAGAGCGGGATTGAAAGAGAGAAATAGGTTAGTGGGAGGCAGAGGAAGGAGGCGGATAAAATGGGAGAAGAGATAAAAGCGAGATAAGGATAATTCGAGGATGAAAGCGGAAGAAGGGTAGGAGGTCGAGAAGGGAAAAGGGTTTAGGAGGGGAAAGAGAGAAAGGAAAGGGTTTTTTCGAGGGCGGGCGAGGGAGGGAGATAGAGATAAAGTGTGTGTGTGTGCCCAGAGAAGGGAGAAGAGGAAGGAATAATTAAGAGGGCAAGAGTGAGACGGATAGATTCGAGAGAGATAGAGAAAGGAAAGGGAAATGGAAGATATGATAAATGTTTTATTAAGGTAGGGTCGCGGAGAGCGCGGAGCAGTACTTACAATTAGTTGTATTGCTTGGCGAGGAGGAAATTCTGTTTGCTTCTCGTATGAAATAAAAATTTCTTTGCAGCGCGCTTAAGCTAATGAGGCAATTGTTTTAACCCGCGACTAGATTAAAAATTAGCGGGAAGTATCGGGTCGTGTTTCGAGATTGAGATTTCGGAGGTATGGCGTTTTTGTCAGTCTCCTCGCCTCTTCTATAATTGGTCCCATGTTAATTTTGAGTGCGCACAGTCGCTTAATATTCAGAATTTGTCTTATAAATAAGTGAAAAGTTAATATTCGCATGGGCATGAGCATCAGTTATTCTACGTGCGTTCATACTGTAACCGATTGCGATGGAATCTTTACAAAAACAATATTAGTAAATAAATCAATGATTTGATTTTATTATTATTAATAGGGCAATCATTTAAGGGAACTAAAAGGAATGCGCACCTCAGGTCTAACATTATTTTGGGAAACTTGGCTCCTCGGCATTTATATGGCTATTGGAGAGAATAAGTTTGCCTATTTAATAAAATTATACGAGAAATCTACATATTTCCTCCTCATTATATAAATTTCTATTTTTAAATATACACAAAATAATAAACCATACTACGAGGAATTTAAATCATACTTATTGGGAAAATTTAAACTGTTTAACGATAAGTTACCTTGCCGACCGTGTCATTGTGTAAACCTCGGGATTGTATAGCCGTCTCAACCCTTATACTATATGCGTAAGCAAAGCGTGTTTTGAATGTTATAATAGGCGAGAGAGAAGAAGAGAGAGGAAAAAAGGAGAGAGACAGGGAGAGAGAGAGGGAGTGAGAGAGGAGAGAGAGAAGGGAGACAGAGGAGGGAGATAGAGGGAGACAGAGAATGAGTTAAAGGGAGAGGGAGAATGGGAGGGAGGAGGATTGGAGAGAGGAAGAGAGAAAAGGACGAAGAATGAAAAGTGCCTTAAATTTAATAATTAATCTACGCAATCAAATTTGGTAGGATTGATACGATCACGTACCAATAGCGAATGACATAAAAATCTTTCAAAAA
The DNA here is from genome assembly GCA_028673005.1 of Tanypteryx hageni. Lineage (NCBI taxonomy): Eukaryota > Metazoa > Arthropoda > Insecta > Odonata > Petaluridae > Tanypteryx > Tanypteryx hageni. Next base: position 101,492,938 of record CM054116.1, read on the forward strand.
AGGTCCCGGGTTCGACTCCAGAGGATGATTTCAATCTCCCATAAGACAATCAATATCTCAGACGTTTGTTTGATTACAAAGCCTGTTTTAAACGGGCTATTTCATCTAGTATATAAAATAATACAATTCGTATAAAATATAGCAATATAAAACATATAGTTTGGCACGTAATGAATGACTTCGAAATAACATAAATGGCCGTAAGAACAGAATTTAGCAAATGAGGTTTACGGCCTTTTCCGCGTGTTTGCGATAACGATAACTGCGAGACACTCGGCAGTACACCCACACCACAATGATAGGCCACATAGTAGTGTTTCAGCGAGAAGTGTTCCGATGGCGAAATTCCGCACAATTTAAACGCATTGGCCTACTCGGTATCCAGTTCAACAGCGATGACTTTTCACTTTATCAATGAGTTTGACTCTTGTGTTTTCGCATTCCCGATGGATCTCGCGAAACTTCAACCACCCTGCCTAGGCGATGTTTGACGAAACGCATTAGGGCAACAAAACTGTCAAAAAATAAACAAACACGCTACTTGTTTGTACGCCCAGTTCGAATCGTAACAAAAACCTCTGGGTAAACAGAAGCGAAGCGTAAACAAACGCAATAAAACGGCAGATTCGAAAAAAGGTCGCGTAAACAAATCGGCGAACACCACCGACCGCTTCTTTTATTTTATCACCCTCTCCGTGAGCACAGGGAGATATTTGGAAACAAAAAAACAAGACCGCGAGGCGTCCATTTTTTTCCGGGCGATTCATTTTCGACGACCATCCGCAGATAATGAAATGATGACGAAATCCCGTATTCCGTCGGAATAAGCGGCGATTCAGCCGCGGCCCACGACACACGTGTCCCTCAATCATCGATCGACACGGGAGCGACCCCACTCGCAAGAACGGCTCGGATTCTCGCTACCAGTCACACGCGCAACGAACGCGAGCGGAACGGTTTTTTTTGTATTTCCACAGTCCGCGTAAAAAGCTTTCGGTAAATCATCGCCGAAGCGGTGATTTAATAAATCTAAACATTGCAAATTAAAATATACTCGACACCCTAGCTCTCTTTCGTTGATCCAGTGGATCGGGGGACAGTTGTTTCCGGTTGGTGAGTGAGGAGATTCCCCGAGTTGCGCGTAGGAGGAGGTGGGTTGAGGTGGATGGAGAGAGAAAGACAGAAGGGGGCCCTTGACCGTGGAATCTCCGGTTCTAATCCCGACTTTGGCTACCACAGGGTTAATGAACGAGCTCCCGTTATGATCGCCACTCCACGCCGGCTTGACAGTTCAGATCCCAGCGGAAGGGGATTGGGCAGTTTTCGATGCATGGGTTCATTCATCACGCCTCGTTATCAGCGGATCAAACCAAAAGCCTACTCCTCCTCATTCCTCCGACCTCTCTCTCCCCCCCCCCCCCCTCCCTCATCATCTTCCTCTCTCCCCCCCTCCCTCTCTCTCTCTCTCCCCCCTTCTCCCCTTCTATAATCCCTACAGCGGAATAGAATTGGCCCTCATTGTTGTGCTGGGGATCCTCGACGTCGCTGTTTTTCATTTCGTCGTCGGCCTTCTTTTATTTTTCGAAAAAAGCATTTTTCTCGTTCGAGGCCCGCGAGGCTTCCCCGCGTTTGCCGGATTAATGCGGACGGGATATATAAGCACTGATAAACGGCGATGAATCACCTTATTGCGGCTCGGTTACTCGCGGATTTACTGCGTGCGGGACAATCGCTATCGCAAGAGTCGGCCGTCCTGGTTTCGGGTGAGCTGCGACCGGCGTTTGAGTTCTAGGGAGACTGGAATTTCCGTCCGTTTCCGATCGTAAAATAAATAATTGCGGATCGTAATCGAAGATTCGGTTCATTTTTTTGAATGAGGAAAACGTTTTCTTTTATACACGATACATTACTTATGGCAGGATTCGACGTTGATTTTTTTAATCGACGATCAAAATCCGCGGTTATTTTCCCGAGATATTTTCGACGAATATCGACACTTAAAATTACAACTTGGTAGAATTCGACGTTTATTTTGTTGAAAACCGACCTTTATTTTCCCGAGATATTTTTAACGAATATCGACACTTAAAATTACTACTTACGTACAGGGCCGGCCAAGTGGGGTGGGGAAAAGGTTGCAAGGCATCTGGGCCACCGATTTTTAGGGTCCCCCAACTGTTCAGTATAAATAATATATTTACATCTTTAAATAAATTTTTGCTTTTTTATTAAATTATCATTATAGTTACTTTATAATTATAAGTACATGTACTCTCTAAGCTGTAACATTGATGTGTACAAAATGGCAGTTTTTTTTACCAAAAACTTTCTTGCATCCGGGCTCCCGAAAGTACTTGGCCGGCCCTGCTTACATATACTATAGCTGGCAGTTTTCGGCCTTACAATAATTCTATGATTTAAATTTACTTTGTATTTCGAAATTCTTAAATTTTTAAATGTTAATATTAAAGAACACGCTAAATAAGAAATTTATTAAAATATCATTTTATCTTTTACTTACAGTAAAAAAGTATAAGATAAAAAGTAGTATATTTAAATCGTTGGTTTAACCTTTTTCTAATTCAATCGTGACTTTTAACCAAGAAAATCACCACATTTGAGCTGGCCACGAGATTTCGCCTGCTTTTTATTTTGGAGTTACGAGAAAACGCCCCGAAAATGAGTGTAGTACGTGAATCTAAATCCGGTACACAACGTGTTAATGCGACCTATTGTGTTCATATATGTATGTATGTATGTGTGTGTGTATGTATATATATATATATATATATATATATATATATATATATATATATATATATGGATGGCAACAAGATGTTGGGATGATGAGGAAGCCCAGTGAACACTCACCAATCAGACGACTTCAGGTTGGCGAGGCCCTGGGGATGTCGAAGCGACACACGTAAATGTCTCACATGCCCAATAAACCCCCCCCTGCAACTCCTTCTTCAGGCCAACAACCAACATCACCTACCCCATAACTTTTACCACCAACTGCACCACCCGCAATATCATTTACCTCCTGAGATGCACCCAATGTCCCGCCTTTTATGTTGGCCTCACCAGCAATCCCCTCAACATCCGCATGAACGGCCACCGCAACAGCGTCATTCTCAAACGACCGCTACCGGTGGCCGTTCATGCGAACCAACACCATTTAAAGTTTAACAACTGCTTCGCAGTGAGAGTCATTCGCGCTCTCCCCGACAATGCTTCGGCTCCCCAACTCCGTCAGTGGGAGCTTTCGCATATCCATCTCCTAAACTCCTTCACTCCCCCTGGCCTCAACCTTCGATAGCTTTTCACTCCCTTTCTGTCTTCTCCCAACCCCCTACCAATCCCCTCCGTATCCTTCAATTCTCGACCTTTCCGCACTACCCTTCCACCCCATGCCTCCACCCAGTGTCACTGCCATCAGTTCTCTCTCTGTAGCTGATGAAGGAATAACTCCGAAAATTTCTACGTTTGTGATGTTTCTGTGTTGTTTTAGTGTTCTTTTACGTGTGTCGCTTCGACATCGCCAGGGCCCCGCCAACCTGAAGTCGTCTGATTGGTGAGTGTTCACTGGGCTTCCTCATCCCAACATCTTATTGCCATCCATATATCCATTTTACCTTTCCTTTTCCGTAAGTTGTTATATATACATATATATATATATATATATATATATATATATATATATATATCCCTCCCTAAGGACTGCATAACTTTACAGAGGTGGGAGGGTTTGTGTACTCTTATGAACCAAAGAGCTATGCCGGCGGGAGATAATTCTCCTGGTAGGACCATCCAAGTCGGAAAGGTCTGAGGGGAAGAGTCAGACTAAGAAGCAGTGTTTGGGGTTTTATATCCCCCTGTGCAAGGGTAGAAGCTTGCGCAGTACCTCTGTAGGTGGTGATCATGTGGATCTGAACAGCTACAGATGGGTAATCACTCTTGTGAAACTGCAATAAGTAAAGCAAGGGGAAACTACCTCATTATATTTCCCATGATAGGCTGAAAAGCTGCAAATACCTCTATGGATCCCTCTGGGGTAAAATATTCCGGAGGTAAAATAGTCCCCCAATCGGATCTCCGGGTGGGGACTACACTAGGGGATGCACAGAGGAAATGTAACATTAATAAGAAGAAAGCAAGCAGTGAGAAATTAAGAATGGGCATATGGAATGTTAGAATTTGCATTCAGGGGGTAAACTAGAGAACTTAAAAAGGGAAATGAGAAGGAATAATGTAGGTATAGTAGGTCTTAGTGAAGTTCGGTGGGAAGGAGAAGGCGAGATAAATTCAGACGAATTTAAGATTATTTACTCGGTAGGAGAGAAAAAGGAAAGGGGAGTGGGGATTATAATGAGAAAAGAGACAGCTGAAAGAATTAGCAAGGTAGTGACAGTTAATGATAGATTAATAGCCGTAAAACTTCAGATGAAGCCAGTGGAAATGCTTATAATTCAAGTGTATATGCCAACAACTAATGCTGGTGACGACGAAGTAGATGAAATGTATGAACAGATTACGGAGATATTGGAGGAGGAGGGTAAAGGAAGGATCACAACCATAGTAATGGGAGACTGGAACAGTGTAGTCGGAGAGGGACACGAAGATAACATAGTGGGAAAATATGGACTAGGGAATTGAAATGAAAGAGGAGAGAAACTTGTGGAATTCTACCATAGAAATAGATTGATTGTAACTAATACATGGTTTAAGCATCAGCAGCGGAGACTTTACACGTGGAGAAGCCCAGGAGACCAGAGACGATACCAGATAGATTACATACTAGTCAATGAAAGCTTTAGAAATAGCATTAAAAATGTGAAAACACTACCAGGGGCAGATATCGATTCCGACCATAACCTTTTGGTGGCAAATGCACAATGTAGACTGAAGAGTGTTAAGAGAAACATAAGAGTTAACAAGAAATGAAACTTAGAGGAACTCCTTAAGAACAAGGAGGCTATCATGACTGAGCTGGAGGAAAGGTTGGGGGAGAGAGCTGAAGAAAATAGGAAGAATGTAGATGAGGAGTGGAGATACATCCATAGCAACATTAAAGTTGTAATGGAAAAGAAGGTAGGAAATATAACGGGCGAAAGAAACAAAAAACCCTGGGTCACAGCAGCAATGCTGCAAAAAATGGAAGAGCGGAGAAAGTGGATGAACATAAACAATGAAGAAGGTCAAAGAAAGTACAAGGAGTTAAATAATGCTTTAAGAAGGGAAACATAAAGCCAAAGAACAGTGGATAAATGAGAAATGCGAGGAGATTGTCGAGTGTGAAAGAATTTGTAGAACAGACCTCATGTATAGTAAAGCAAGGGAACTATTCAAGAAAAAGGCAAGAAAGATAGGACGTAAAGGAATCATGAATAAAAGTGGTAAAATAGTCTCGGAGCCAGATAATGTATAGAATGTCTGGAAAGAATACATTGAGGTGCTGTATGACAAAGAAGGAAAGCCAAGAAATATTGAATTAAATGAAAAAGAGGATGTGTAAAAAGACCAGCTAGGACCAAGTATTCTCTAGTCTGAAGTTACAAGAGCAATTGATGACATTAAAAGAAGGAAGGCTGTTGGGAGTGATGATATACCCGTGGACGTTCTTAAGGTTTTGGGGTCGAAAGCAGTTAAGCAACTCAAAAAATTCTTTAACCAAGTATATGATACTGGCATATGGCCTGAAGATTTTTTAGATGTTGTTATGGTACCACTGGAGAAAAAGAACAATGCAAAATGTTGTAAGGATTACAGAACTATTAGTTAAATTTCTCATGCAGCTAAAGTTCTAACCAGAAGAATAACCAAAATAATTGAAGGTAAAATAGAAAAGGAGCTGCAAGATAATCAATTTGGTTTCAGAAGAGGAAGAGGGACTAGAGATGCTATAGGATGTATGAGGATGATGTTAGAAAGAGCGCTAGAAGTCAATAAAGATACGTATTTTTGTTTTGTAGATTGGGAGAAAGCTTTTGACCGAGTGAAATGGGATAAAATGTTGGGTATTTTAAATAAAATAGAAATAGATTGGAAAGATAAAAGATAAAAACCTTTACTTTGATCAAAAGATTAGAGTCAGGGTTGAAGGAGAAAAAACAGAAAGTACTTCAATGGGGAGGGGAGTGAGGCAGGGTTGTCCTATTTCACCAGCGATATTTAATATTTATGCAGAAACAATAACAGAAGAAGCGTTGATGGAAGAGAAAGGATTTAAGATAGGAGGTGAAAGTATTAACGCCATTAAATATGCAGATGATCAGGGATTAATAGCATAATACGAGAAAGAACTTCAGAGGATGACAGACAGACTAGTGGAGGTTGGTCAACAATATGTAATGAAGATCAATGCCGAAAAAACGAAAGTTATGGTGGTTTCAAAGGAACATAAAGAATTAAATATAATGGTAAACGGTCAAAAATTGGAACAAGTAAGTAGTTTCAAATATCTTGGCAGTATTTTAGCGCGGGATGGAAGTAGTACACATGACATCAGAAGTAGGATTGCAATGACAAAAGCAGCATTTAACGAGAAGAAGGAGCTTCTCACAAGCAAGAAGATAAATGTAGAAACAAGGAAGAAATTAGCGAAATACTACATATGGAGCATAGATCGTTATGGTGCAGAGACGTGGACGGTAAGGAGAAAGGAGGAAAAATATTTTAAAAGTTTTGAGATGTGGGTATGGAGGAGGATGATGATGAAAGTTAAATGGACAGAGAGGAAGAGAAACGAAGAAGTATTAGAAATGGTGGGAAAAGAAAGGATGCTAATAAAAACAATCAGGAAAAGAAAAGCAAATTGGATAGGGCACATATTGAGAAGACAGTTTACAAAGGACGATCTTAGAAGGAAAAATTAGCGGAAGAAGAGAAAGAGGGAGAAAAAGAATAGGAATATTAGAGAATATAAAGCGGGAATATAATACTTATAGAGGTAAAAATAGGCTTCTAGGGAGAGAGAGAAATGGAGGCAGCGATTCAGCTAAAACCTGTCTTCGGACAGTAGTATGATGATATATATATATATATATATATATATATATATATATATATATAACAACTTACGGAAAAGGAAAGGTAAAATAGATATATGGATGTCAACAAGGTGTTGGGTTGAGGAAACCCAGTGAGCACTCACCAATCAGACGACTTCAGGTTGGCGAGGCCCCGGGGGTTTCCTCATCCCAACACCTTGTTGACATCCATATATATATATATATATATATTAGTTAGTGCAGAAAAAAGTTCATTGTGCGAACATGAAACGATATTTCTTGTTCTTGTATTTTCACTTATTTCTTTACAAATTTTGCCAAACGTGATGATTTTGACAACCAGCCTACATGAGAAAACATATTAATAGCTTATTTATGGATTTTACTAACTGAATCTTGATGATTAAACCAAATTATGACCTTTCATATCGTTCAAGAGAATATTAGTGTTGTTCATTTGCGTAATTGGCGACTATAGTCTTCAGGCAGTTATTAACAAGACGTTTTTTAGAATCGAAAAAGTTATTAAGAACGTTCTGATGGGTGGCAAAGAATATCCCAGGCTGCCCACTTCACTTATACATTTTTGATAGAGAATAATTAAATAAATGTAGAGTAGTGGTTATCAAATACATATTTATTTGAGGAATAACTTAATTTAATTTGCCATGCAAAAAATAACAAGATTGTTTATATTTTGTTATAATATATTACGCTCCCCCCTTCCTCCCCCCGTTTGTCTACCTCCTCATCTTTTTACTTTTTTCTCCGCAAATTCTTAATTGTTATAAAAATTTCTAGTTGATGGATACTTATATTGCTTATATTTTGTTATAATAAATTACTCCTCCCTCTGTCCCCCTCACTATCTTTTTTCCTTTTTTCTCCGCAAATTCTTAATTGTTTAAAAAATTCCTAGTTGATGAAAAATAATATTGTTCCTATTTTATTATAATATCTTATATATTTCTTCTTCATTTCTTTATTTTATTTAAAATTCTCATTCGATTGTCGTTAACAATTGGCATATTACTTGGCATATTACAAGTGGAGTACTACTATTAGGGCCCCGGTCAAAAAATTAAACTTCATCGAAATTATTAAATCCTCTAAAGTAGGATTATTTGGCCTTAAATTGCTCAGTCGGCGTAGTGTCCGTCGGCGAAGCGTCTGTAGTGGTAGAGTCTGTGGGCGCGGTATCTGTGGGCGTGGTGTCTGTCGGCGTGGTGTCTGTCGGCGTGGTGTCTGTCGGCGTGGTGTCTGTCGGCGTGGTGTATGTCGGCGTGGTGTCTGTCGGCGTGGTGTCTGCCGGCGTGGTGTCTGTCGGCGTGGTGTCTGTCGGCGTGGTGTCTGTTGGCGTAGAGTCCGCACACGACTGAAACTCAGTATATATTTAGTCTCAAATATCGTAAGATGGTATTTGTAAATCTAGATATTTTTGATTTCGTACAGTAATTCTTCTTGTTTCCGGAATACACTTGAGTAGAAGGGGTAGCAAAACGATTAGCTGTCTTCAAAGGACATTCGAAATTCTTTTCATCCGAATTTCGTTTAAGGCCTTTAAAGCCGTATTAACAGGGGTCGAGGCATTCTCAGCAGAGCATATCCATGACCTTATCTGTATAGAAAGGCTAGTGGAATATCTCACCATTAGGTCGGCCAATATAATCTCAAAAACCTCAAAAGGGCTAAGAAACACGTGTTCTCAAAACTACCCTAGGACCTTGCAGTTACCTGATTGTCCAGAGTAGAAGCGTGAGCTTTTCAATATTTGTGTGTAAGAAAATGTCCTTCTTTCAGTCCCACTATTAATGTAAGCCCAGAAAAGAAACGAAATCGTAGGTAGAAAATAATGCTGCGAAAAACGTACACAGAAATGACTTAAATATTATAATTCAGTATAGGTTTTGGACGTATACATTTCCATCTTGTTGGAAAACTGACGCTTATCGACGACTATTCATTTTCGTCGATTTTGAAAATTTTTAAAAGTCGACGTTTTTCGATTTAAATCGAACCCTACCAAGACTACTTATAAATAACAGTTTCAATAAAAACTAAAAGTTTTTATTTTTTTCCAAAATACCTCCGGAGCATGTCCCAAGTGAGTTCATTAGGTAGAGTTCATACAAACAATAATTCTTTTTGTTTCGAGCTCCGCCGAATTATTGCCGATTAATTAAATTTTACGAGCAAAAATGTAATCTTATGTGAAATCCGATCAATCTCTTTCTTTTTCAAACGAAAATTAATAGACACTGGTGATCAATAATATTCAACTTTTAATAAATGGCCAAGAAACACGGGAATCTTATCAAACTATACTATTTTGGTGTTTTATTTCAATTTAAAGTCATTCGAAAAAGAGGATCCACTTCGTGACAGTTAACAACCAATCCGAAGCTGCAGTCATTAGCGTTAAGATTTATTATGACGCAAACGATTAACAATTAGAAACGGATGCAATCAAATTTATTATGTCACAGTGAAATTAAACTATTTGTATTCTCACTTCAAATTTTCAATCGTGAGTCTTACGACATATATCTCAAAACGATATGTCTATTATATACAAGGTGATCATCCGTCCTGTATTTTACGGGACAGTCCTGTATTTCAGGACCTTGTCCCATATATATTAAATTATTATACAGAACGCTCAAATGTCCTGTATTTCATTAACTGTCCCGTAAAAGTCCTGTATTTTCCAACAAAAATTTTTTAACAGATTAATTGCTGTAATACAAACATTGCAACAACTTTTCATATGACATTCTCGATTTAGTTCAAAATTAAAGTTCTCGTTCCTATTTAAATAGGAATATATTGATCAATATCGATTGCAAACCGAGTTATTCTGATTACGAAACATCTGAAAGTTGATTGGCATATCAGCACATTTATTTAAGTGTATATGTTTTGAAAAAATGCCCCCGAAGAGAAAATGTGTTTTCAATAGCGATTTACAAAAGGAATATCCCTAAATTAAGAAAACTATTTCCAGCAGTGATGTTAAATGTGAGAAATATTTTTCAACATTTTCAGTGACGTCTTATATGCGAAAAGAAACATTTGATGACAAAGAACGAAATTTAGCTGTGATTGAAGGAACTTGGGTCTATCATATAGTTGAACATAATCACTCGTTTCTTTCTACTGACTGCACATCTAAACTTATTCAAAAGTGTTCTGATGAAATTTTTTCGTGTGCTAGAACTATATGTGAGGCAATTGCTTGCAACATTTTGTGCCTCAAATCATTGGAGATGCTTAAAACGGATCTGGCACTCACAAATTATATTTCTGTGTATTTGGATTGCTCTAACCATGGTAGTATAAAAATTTGTCCAATTTTGGTTAGGTATTTCTTGCCAAATTGCTGTGTAAAAGTGAAAATTATGAAATTGAAGCAGCTGGGTAGTGAAACTTCAGGCATTCTCTCAACTTATATGCAGGAAACATTGATAAATTATAAAGTGGCAAACAAACTGTTAGCTTCATGTGCTGATAACACGAATTGTAATTTTGGATGCGTCAAGAAGAGGGCAAAATAATGTGTTCTATAAAATGCAACAGCAGCAATCACTGGGTACAAATTTAATTGTTGTAAATTGTGCTGGACACGTCCTAAATAACTGTATACAAACTGAAGCAGACTGTCTCCCTATAGACATTGTATTGTAAAAATCTACTCATTCTTTTATATTTACATAGTGAGAGTGGAACAGTTAAGGAAATATGTGATTTTGTAGATGTTGAGTACCAAAAACTATTTGGTTTTAGTAAAACCAGGTGGTTGGCACTGACACCAGCAGTAGATAGAGTATGGAGACTGTTTCAACCATTGAAAACTTTTTTCTATCCCAAGGAAGATGTCCCAAGGTTTTGAAAACCTTTTTTGAGGATGCATCTGCTGAATTTGGGCTTTATTTTGTCAAAAGTCAAGCCTGAAATTTTCAAACCTGCATACTCCAAATTGAATCAGAAAATGTCTCAATGCCAGAAGTAGCAAGCATTTTAATAAACTTTAAATTGAAATTAATGGAACGACAAAGAGAAATTTTCTTACCTGCTAATGGCAGAAAAATGTTTTTTGATTTGGATGTTATTGATGTCAAGAAATTTAAAAATCAAGTGATCTCCTTTTACTATATGTGTGTGGAGTACTTGGACCAGCGAACCAAAGAATTTGAAGAAATTAACATTTTTGAATGGATTTTTCTTCGAAGAATTCCAGACTGGTCCCAAATTGAGAAATATTTTGATTTTATCATTAATGAGGTCAGCCTCAACACTGTGGAATTTACTCATCATGAAACTAAGTTCTTTTTTTCACGATATTTTGATTTTATTTCAATTAAAAAAACATTTAAATATCGATGATACAGAACTATTTGATGAGATAACTTGTTTGAAAAATTATGCTACAATAGAGAAGATTGCTGTTTGGAGGGATAATGAAACACCCATTGATAAAAAATGGGTTGGGTTCTATATATATGACTAAATTCCAAAAGTTTTCATAATTTTTATGTGACCTTAAAATAATATCATTCTGCATAATTATTATTTCCATTTCTAAGTCCTCGGTGTTAACGATATTAAAGTAAGTTCCAATATTAACAGTCATATTGTCCATAAAATTGAATGGATTAGCAAAGAATATTATTATGGGTTCTACTTCAAAAAACAGACGAAACCTAAAATTAAATTCCTTCAGGAGAGTTTCAGTGTGTTGTGAAAATGGTTCAGTGGTAACATTTTCATCAGTCAGACTCTCAATAATATATTTTAAATTCAGGAAATGTGATAATGAATTTCTCTCTAGGTGAGACTTCCACAATGCCAATTTACATTTGAATGCATCTACTGCACTTATCATTTTTGCATTGTGTTGATTTTTCCCTTGCATCTCCATATTCAGTTCGTTCAATTTTATAGTTATATCAACAATAAATCTGAAATCCATCAACCAAGCTTTGTCATCCAACTGTGCATAATATTCATTTCTTGACATGAGAAATTCCTTTATGAGATTTATAAACACAAGTATTTTGTCTCTGCTGAGCCATCTAACTTCGGTATGTAAAAGGAGATCATCGAATTCGGCATCTTCACCTTGTAAAAGCAGTTTAAACAATCGGTGTTGCATTGGTACAGCTCTTATGGAATTTATTATTTTTGCTACTGTTTTCATGACATGTTGAAAATGAAGAACTTTTGCGCATAACATTTCTTGGTGTATAATGCAGTGATATGAAATAAATTTTTAAAAGAGAGGGTCTTCTTTACATAGTGCAATAAATCCAGTTTTACAACCTGTCATCGAAGGTGCGCCATCTGTAGTAATTGCGGTCAACTTCATTAATGGTATATTACTTTCTTGGACATATTTTTTAAAAGCTGAAAAAATGTCTTCACCTCTTGTTCGTCCTTTTAATGGAAGAATTTTAAGAAATTCTTCCTTTCCTGAAAAATCATTAAACACCATTTTCACAACCATAGCCAATTGAGAAGTGTCTGATATGTCTGTTGACTCATCCAGTTGCAATGAGAAGAAAATACATTTTTGTAAATCATTTGCCAACTCTTTCTCCATATTGGTTGCAATAACTTAAATTCTTCTTGTAACTGTTTTTGCTGATAGCTGAATCGTGTTGATTGCTGAGGTAATTTCATTTTTATTTTTAAAATCTTCGAAATTGAGTCAGCAATTGCTAACATGGCTTCTTTTACAATCTCACCATCTTCAAAAGACTTTTTCCTCTTGGCCAACAAATGCAAAATTTGAAGTGATGCAATCGTTGCTCTTTTTGATTGCTACACTGGTCTGATAAAAATGCTCTACTGTTTAGTTAAGATAGATTTCATATCAGAAATTCTCTTTTTCCTGATCTCAGAGTTTAACGGATAACTAGCATTAAAATTTCCGTGGACTGTATTAAAATGTCTTTCAACATTACTTTTCTTTGAAAGTGCGACACAAGCATTGCACAATAAACAAACACAATTTCCTTTCAAATCAATAAAACAGAATTGTTCTTCCCAATCAACATTAAAGAAATATGTCCTTTGCCTCTTATTACTCATAATGGGGATGAAATTTTCTACAAATGAATTAATAAACATAACACACTGAATATCGGGAAAATATCAGAAATATTGTGAACTGTTGGTCAATTTAAATTGATTTATGTTTAACCAATGAAGAGGGAAATGAGCTATCACTGGCTGATATTGTAAGAGATAAAGAAAAATCTCCCAAACCCTGTACTTTGCATACTAAGCGAAGAACGGAACTCTGAAATCAACGACTCACAACAATAACTCGAGCCAAGTTATCCTACAAGACGGAGGACAGAACTCCAAAACCAACGACTTGTGACACGAATTTGGGAGTTTCACGCGACATAGGGAAACAGTTTTCCCGTATCGAGCGCCTACCTCCAGATAGCCTGATACCGGCTAACGGAGCTATAGTACACGACGGGTTGAGAACAAGGATCTCAGTTAGCCTTGCACCCGTAATAGCGATTGAATGCGACAGGACACCTTCACCTAGCATAAACTAGGGGCGGAGAATTCCCTATCTTTTCGTACAGTTCGTACGAGAACGTTTGTATAAATTATCAGCACAGGCACGGCAATCACACAAACACGATAGCGGCTTCTCCTACTCTCGGCGAGTAATCTCCGAAAAACGCTGTGAAGGATGTATGTATATTAGGGCAGGGTAGGGAGAAGGGAAAGGGACATGGATAAACAAGAGAGGGGTGATGGAGGAGTCATTATGAAAAGAACTTGGTTAATGACAACAATTTCTTTATCCAACAATGTATGTCCCCATTCTGTTAGCTTATAAGCCCTGACCTTGACGATGTTATTTTGTAACAGACATACGATTCGGCTCGGTGTGATGTAAGATTAAGATGTTGGTTACAAAGTTCTGTTCTTCATCTTGTTCCGCAACTTCTTCTTCTGAGAGTTTTCCGTAATTGTTTAACTTGAGTTCTCTTTTTGGCAGGCGGGCGACACACAAATGTCTTGCGGTCGCCGCGTTGCCGACCTCTGACTTAGATCGTCTTATCCTACATCTTATGCCATCCGCACGACAAGTTGAAAATTTTTCCATGCTCGTAAAATTCCATCCCAACCTAACCAGATTCTCCTATTGGTTTTTGATGAACGTTAAAAAGATCCACGATAACTCGGTCCAAAAAAATAATAAGAGAGGAGGTGAAACAAACGAATCTCGATACCGATTAGGAGAAGATGGAGTAGTGAACAAGACTCCCCCATCCGCTGCAATCAAGACGCCTTTCGTCATTCCGCTAATTTGCTATTCGTACGTTTCCGGCAAGGCAAAGGACTAACACTTTCCGGGGAAAGGACATGGTGATCCTTGCAAGCGATACGGGCCTCGGACCCATGAAAGCCGGAGATGCTGAAGGGCTCCCATTCTAGAGCCCCGCTTTTGGAGAGAGAGAGAGGAGAGAGAGAGAGAGAGAGAGAGAGAAGAGAGAGAGAGAGGGAGGGATAGAAATGGGAATGAGGCGAAGAATAAGGTTCACTATGTCGGACCCAAAGGGAATCTGCCGAATTTTCTGGATTCCCTCCCTCTCTCTGTTGCTCGCCCCTTTTATGGGATGGGTAAAAAAATAGAAAAGGAAAATTCGGCTCCATTTTCGCTCGGACGTTATTGTATGGCGGCAGCATCTCGTCTACATCGGGTCGCGAGGGAGAAAGAGGAGACCCATCCGTCCCATTGCAGCGAAGCGAGAGATAAACGACACGCTTCCATGCGGCTCTCGTGCTCAACGGAACGGAGTAAGTATAACACGCCGTTTTTTATGTTATACGACGAATAAGAAAAGAAATACATACATAAGCCTTAGGTCTAGCGTGGGGCAGGAAGAGAAGAGGAAAAAATAACTTGATAGAATTTCTTCCATACCGTCCAATATGGTTCGATGTAATCTCGCGAGGGGAATTTTGATGAACGGGCTCGCTCGATACGGCGAAATGGCTGCGACGCGAAAATCGACGTTCTTTTTTTCCTTCTCATCGTGCCTCTTTTTTGGCGTGCAGTTAAAAAAATAATGTACCGCTCCTTTCCCTCTTGCTTGTTTGTTCCTAAAAAAAACCGTTTGGGGGGGAGGGATCGCCGGAGACGGGAAGCGGGGGGAGGGAGGGGGGTAGGAGTTCGGGTATTCGGAAGAAGCTTTAATGCATTATTTATGACATACTTTTAGTAAATAAAAATTCAACATCTCCTCCTTTCCTAACATGGGATAAGCCTTAAAGGATTCGAGTCGATTCTTAGGTCTTTAACTGCAGCGAAATCGTTTCGATAAGATGGCCAAACACGGAAAGTGAGCCAACGGAAAATCTTTTCCTTGTAGAAAATATGATCGTCGAAATGGCTTTCCGTTAATTCGAACTTCAACGTATTTCCTCGAACCTTAGCATACATCGACCACTTCCTCGATTCCATAGGCGTCGGAAAGATTTAACTGCAACCGAGACAAGCGTAAGGGTTTTTAGACCTTGGCGATTGAAATCGCTCGCGGGAGCATTAAATCCTTTTCCGCCGCTCATAATAATCAACGTGGCATCTCTCTCATTTAAATATCTCCGCCATAAGTTGGAAATCAAATAATGGCTATCGCGGATCATTACCCGGTGCCGTGATAAAACGAGCGTCACTCAAAAGCACGCGACGAAGCAAATGAGATATCCCGTCCATTGTTAACGCAGATAAGGCCGTATAATTTGTGTAAGCCATGTTGTTGGATTTATGCGGACCCTCCCGAGATTGTTTAAAATTCGGAGGCCACACTTGCACGACCCAAGGAGGAATTGGATGGATTCTTGTAGATTGATAATTATAAATAATCGCTTAAAAGGTTACTAATGGCAAGAACTTGAAAAGGATACCCTTAGATCAATATGCAGTATTTACCTTTACTATAAGACGTGGTTTTTTCCAGTCAAAGGTTGAGGGTCGCCTTATATTCGCGAACAAAGAATTAAATACGTAAAAAAATAGTGACTGATACTTACTAGTCTAATGTAGTTTAATCGCACCTATCAATGCACTGCACATTATGAAGACAAAGTTTTAGAGATTTGAATATAAAATAACTCAATAACTTTGCTAAAAATTCTTTCTTTCGTAATGCCTTATAAAACAGTTTTTCCTCGGTCTTAGCTTCTGTAAACGGAGGTCATCTTATAGCCGAGTAAATACGGTATTTTGGCGTCTTAATAAGTATTATTATGTTTCCCTCTAATACCCTTAATATTTCAGTTAGCTTAAATGCATTATCAACCGCAACCACAGCGGCTTATTGTGGAAAGAAAAGATAAACTACGCGTAATTCGTTTCTATAAAGCCATTAATTGCCTTCGCGCGCCTACCAACTAGACGGAATTATGTACTCCTCATTAATGCAGATGAGACCATCGACCGTAAAATTCTAACCAGTTGAATCCGACGCAAAAAAGTATACAGGGCTCCATTTAAACGTCACAGAACATCTTCCGAACGATTTATCTCCCATTCTCGTACAGAAACTTTTACCGATTTGGCCTACTTTCAAAGGAGGGGTAGACGGATCTTGGGTACTTTCCAAGTAGAGTCCACCGCCAAACAGTCGGACGCGATTTGAGAGGAGTTACACACATTTCCATCCCTCTCCTCCGCATTCTTATTCCAACAAACCCCCCATCTCTCATTCCCCCTCTCTTTCTCTCGTCCGGGTGAGATTCGTGGATAAATCCCGGCTCCGCCACAAAACAGAGCGTGGCTCTGACGTCGCAGATCTCGTAAAGGGCAAATATATAGGTGTATATATATGAAGAGAGGCGACGGGAATCAATCTGACGCCGTGACGGGTTCTTCGCATGCCGTGTAGATGAAGGATTAATCTTCGTAAGACGCTCGGTTTTCACTGCTTCTCTGTCGTGTTACGGAGAAAGTTACGAGGGGATGGAAACGTTACGTAGTTTGGTTTGTTTGCTGATTTTTGCCGAGAGTATTACCGCCCATGAAAATGCCGAAACGTCCCATCTCCAAGTAATGGCAAGGACAAAGCTCTCTTAATCCCACTACCGCTTCATTCCTCCCCTACTATTATGTCAAGGGAATCAACGTTCGTTCATCACCACTGATGACGGCTATTTTGCAGTCTAAATGCGCATAGTTTTTTTCCAACTTTTGATAGCTATCAGAGTCGTCAATCCAAATAATTCAGCATTTATTTGTCTTTGGATCCAACAAAAGAGCGGCGAGCGCAATACCTCCTTCGAGGTAACCGATTACTGAAAATGTATTCCACTCAATTATGTTGATAAATATCTAGGAAACTAAGACCAAAACCGTAATGAATCTATGACCTAAACACAGTGACGTAAGTAAGATTTCGCGGCCTTTCAGGTTAAATATTTCGAGGCCTCAATATTCAATCTCTAACGAGCCCAACTAAAACGCGGACGGTCTCTAAATATTATTATTAGTTAGTGTGTAACATGTAAAAATACATACAAAATAATAATCGCCGAATTGGTTTAAACACAGAGTTTTATAGTGCAGGATGAATAAACCGGTAGTCACACATGCGCAATTCAGTGCCATAATCTGAAACCGATGATATACAGCAGTTTTCCACCGACAATGGAGAATCATACTAAGTACATCAAAATCGAGATACTGTCAGGGTATCTGTCTCTACTAGGTACTTCCAGTTGTATTTGATTGATAAAATTCTGTACACGCATAGGTGATAGTACATTATGCCCAAGAAAAGTAAAAACTCGAAGAAGAGAATCCCAGGTTCGATTCCCGGAGACGTTCTCTTCTCCGTCTTATTATCATTAGAGAGAGTATAGGATATTTTTAATTTGCATTTTGGGAAGTTTAGAATCGAGATACGAATTCAAAATTTAAAAATTATGCGGAAAATAGAATGATGTTTATTTCTACTGTTAAAATAATTTGAACCAGTTCCGAATTATTCCAAATATTAGTTCAGAAACCAATCAAAACGAGTTTTTCGCATTTTGTCGATGAGAAATTGTAGCTATCACAGTAATTCGTATTGTCGCCTCATTTGCGAGAACTATGATTTTATATATAAAGTATTAATCGTAATTTGATTTTCAATTGCTGTAAATAATTTTATTTTTGTTTTGCTTGGACAGCAAAATTTAGGTTACTTATTTTAGACTAAACGTTATCATCATGAATGGAGAACGGTAAATGTTAAAAGAATTGTCCTAGATAATGCCTAGAAAAAAATCGAGTCAGAAAATGTCTACCCTATGTATTGTTATCGTAATGGAAGAAGAATTGTTATGAAAAATGGTTTTGAACTTGATAACCGCTGTTAGTAGCCATACCATTCAATCAAATGTGACGCGCATATCATTGTTAAAAATTGCGGAACAGTTAATGCTGTGAAAGTGTATAAGTAAAAGGAAACATATAGAGCCATCATAGAAATATCAAATGATGATAATGATGAAATTAAAATACATGCAGATGCAGAATACATGTCAGAATCTTAGCCAGTATGGAGATTATTTGGGAAGAAAATACGTTACGAGTATCCGAGAAATGACGAGAAAGTGAAAGTAATTTTAACGTGTAGCATCAATTAAAATAATGTAATTTCATAATTACTGTTAATTTAAACGTTATTAATACTTAAATACCAAGTCATTTATATGTGCGAATGTGGGAATTTTTTCATATTTTGCCGGCGGATTTTCAGGGCGACCAAAATCAACAAAACATTCTCTTTAAATAGGATAGAACTTTATTAACAGATAATATAATCTTGAAATGACAATGACTCCTAAACCATCGCTTCAAACGAATCTGCAATTCAAAAACGAAAAGTGCTGACCTCAAACCAATGTTTGTTTTTGTTACCCTCAGGGAGGAATTGTTGATCTCGATTGCTCATTTTTATTGCTCTCGGAGGGATTGCTTAGTTTCGTTTTCTATATTTTTCTACTTTCCAGTCCATAGCTTCAGTACGTCGTGCGATGCTTGTGCCTAAGGCAAAAGAAAAATAAATGGCGGCTACTATAAAAATTGATCCTGCAGGATTTGGTATGCACTAAAATTGATTGAATAATCCATTGAATTAAGGCATCAAATTTCTACCTTGATTTAATTTGTTCTTTTTTGAGACAAATTATATTTTACGAATTCATGCGATTTTTTAATCATTGATAAATAAAATTTGAAAGCCGATATAAAAACGCGATTTTTAAATTAAGACTAATGCGATTTAACCTTTAACTCAGTGGTTTCCGAACTGTGGGGGGCGACCCCCTGGGTGGGGAGGCGCGGGGGATAGACCGGAGGGGGGGCGCCAAATATTACACGTATATTTTCCATCCGTTTAGCCATCCTAAATGTAAGTCCTACAATATGTAGCCGTTAAATCCTAGCCCGCAATTGGCTAAGGCGTATTATTTGCTTCCTTGTTTTTCTTAAGGTGGTTATATTAATTGCAATTGTTGATCCGGTAGGTGTTGTTTATTAATTTTGACCGAACATGATAGACAGTTTCCATAGGTGAGGGGGCGCGGCTTTGTAATGTTTGGAAACCACTGCCTTAACTACAAAAGAATAAGGTTAGTTTGTTTTAATTACCAAATAACCCTCATGAGATTATTAAACACGAAAAATCCAATTGTAGATATAGCTAGTAAAATATCGTTGGTAGCTCAATAACTTTGGCTAAGATTATTAAAGGTAAAGTACTCCTTTAGCCAAACAATTGTTTGGCTAAAGGAGTACTTTACCTTTAATAGCTAGTAAACACAAACTAATGAATAATAAACAAACGTGGTCTGGGGGATCACACATCAGTTACAATGTGATCATAATTACACCTCACTGGTTAGAAGGACAAATCAGAGAGGAAGATTGGAACGATAGAAAGACGGATTAATTTCAAGCAATGCGAGGACATTGACGTCCAATCGCCTTCAAATTTTAAAACTTTCCTCTAATATTTTGACCAAAGTCATTAACTTAAATATCCTTTATTGACCGAAATTTGTAAAAAAGGGGAAATCGAAGGACTTTTTTCGTATGAAACGACGTCTCCCTACCTTTGTTGCGGCGTTAACATTTCGGCAGCGGCAGAAGACATCCTCATCATCCCGGACGAAAGAAATTCCTCTTGACACAATCACTTCACCACAGAATGACCATATCACTTCACAGGGGGCGAGCAAGATTTATCTTCGAAAAAGGTAAAAACGAATGGAGCTTTGGGGTTCACGAAGGAAATAAAGGATTGAGGATTCACATTAGCACCGCACCTGGAATAGAAAAAAGCCGAAACTCACCGGTAATGCTTTAACAACGTGATAAAGAAAGAGGAAACTTAAATCTAGCTAAATCTTTCAAAATCTTTTATCGCAGTTCTTCGTTCTCACCAAGAATATTCTTTAATTCCTAGGTGTATTTAAAATAAAACATTTACAGGAAAATATGACGAATTCTGTCTCTTTAAAAATTTAATTAGCAAAAGAAGTTACTGGCCTAGGACTCGTAATTGTTTCATATTGACGAATAGATTGCTAAATATGTACTCCTACAACAGAATTACTCACTACCTTGAGGGACTGCTTCGCCTTCTCCTCGAAGCGGAGATCGCTTATCGGCAAACATTCATCGGAACATCCGAGCACTATCACGTCTCAAGTAAAACCGAGCTAAACAGAGACAAAAATATCCCGCCAAAAATCCCGCCAAATTCCCGCCAAACCATAAAACGTCACGAGTTTTCTCCTTGACATTTGGGGAGTAAAGCATGCGATAACGAAGTCCTAGGAGGAGGGGAAGAAAAGCTCGTCCCTCGGTCGTTTACCTTAACTTCGTCAAATGAAAACAAATGGGTAGTATTGAAAGATATATCTGTTATCGTTTAACTTATATTCACAACCCATTTTGATAACTGTTACGCCAGAATCCACTAAAATTAAGTAGAATAAGTTTCCACTTGCGTATCGCTGAGACCAATCATCATTTACAAATCCGTACAAATTATTCATTGCTGAACATTTCAGAATGAATGATATATTCCATTTAGCAAAAGAAAACAAAAAATCATTAACAGACCATGTCTATGAGCGGCTTGATTTCGCATTATCGTCAATAGTGAGAGCTGTTTCGTGGCTACCGAATACAATACCATAGTTAGTCATACAAAAACTGATAGAATATTAATGTAGGAGAATCATACATACAATCGGATTAGGTCTTCTCGAAATACGAGAGTACTATTGAAAGTAATTAAACACTGATTTCAATAATAACGGAGATAATTCATGCCTTTATTTAAAATTTCCTCAGTAAATAATCGAACCAAGTCTCTACGAAAAGAACTCAATATAGAAACCAAACAGCCATTTAACGATGTTTCGGGTAAGCTGCCAGCGTAGACGATGTAATGAAGCAAGGAGGAACTCGGAACCTTGCCTACCAAGTTGTCTGGGTGCAACGTGGGTCATAGGAGCGAATCGTGACAAACGCGGGATTGCTAGGGCGCTTTAAGTCAAAAGAAGCAACTGAATTGGCAAAATATTCGTCAAATTGTAACTATCGATCATGTGGCCATTACCAGGGGAAAACGTTTTAATAAGGTAAAGAGAGATGGAAGAAATAACTGTGAACGTTGAGCTAAGCGGTGCATTAAAATCTCTGAGCGATGAAACAATTGTTTAAAATATGGAAGATTGCTTTTTCTTGGCTCCTTACTTTGTCATTCAACAGTAATGAAACGCTGTAGCACTGTTGATGGAATGATCAATAATTTGGGAAAATTCTCGTTCCTTTGCGAGGGCTTTCTCAGCATGTTTTCTCTTGGCTAAGCTAATAGCTTTATTTAACTAACTCTGTCCTTTACAAGCAACCATGTACATAAAGTTGTAAAATTAAATTTTCACATTTTTTTACGGACAGGTTTGGACTGAAAACACCATCTCGTCCGAGATTTTAAATCATAGATTTCCTTAATTTCAATTTGATATCAACTAGATTCAATTTTGTTGGTCACATTTGCGTCTTAAACCCAACATTGTTGGAGACGGTAATGATTCATACTTTATGCGTCAGCTCATAATCCATACGTCATATTTAAGTTAGAAAAATAACTGCGTGTGATAAGTAGAGTAATTTCTCTTGCGTTTTCAAATTCTTCAAAACTAAGAACATAGGGTTGTAGTCAGTGCCGTATATCATAAACATTTTGCTCCAGGACTTAGAGATGAACGTATTGTGTTCTTGCCCTATAAAATAATGATTTTGCCTTAGACCACGTGAATATAACGAAGGCGTGTTATCCTCTTTCTATTTAATGACATCCTGTTGTTTGACACAAGTCTTCACGAGAATTTTTCATCGAATTTATACGCGCCGATTACGGTTAAGTTCCCGCTGCGATCGTCAAGACTTATTTCCTTCCGCTGGTAATCTGTTTAGTGGTGTATATAGGATTGCGCGACCTCCAGGGTTGGATTTGTTCGAGGCATTCGCATTAAATCTCTTGTGGGCCCTTCTAAAAGTGCGGCCGACCAGGCTTTCCCTTGGCTGCCCAGGAGATAGCTACGTGGCTGCCTAAATATTAAGGATTCAGTTAATTTTCTTCATTATATATTTTTGGTTATACAATAACATCCCCACTGTTATTATAATTTTAACAATTACAAAAACTGAATCTGATCGTAAGCAAGAGACATTTTACATAATTTCCAATTAGCCAAGTGATATAGAATTCCAAACCAATTGTTTATTTTTCGAAAAAATCATGAGAAAAATATACATGGGTAATTATGTTTATGTTATTACTAGCATATAGCCAGTCAACAATGGCGAGTTCTCCCCACCAAAAAAAAAAGAAATTTAATTTTTTTTTATTTAATTTATTCGTATAACTTATAATTATTAAATACCCTTATATAGTATGTTTTGTATGAAAATGATATTATTTTTTATATTCCCTTGAGCGTCTGTTATAAAAAATTTTATTTTCGATTTTTCTATCGACGTAAATCGTGAGAGCGCGTAATGAAGTTGTTCTTGGCTGAACACTTGTTCTTGCAAAAATAATCCAAATTCATTGAAAGTCTGTTTAATGTTACCTACTTCCACGAAGTCACGCCTGACTCGATAAATTATGTTTGGGAGATATTTCAGTTCAATATTAAAAGCTATTCCAGCGTCGCCAACTCATAAATTACCAATTAGATATGGAGAAAATCAAGTGTTGACCACATCAGATTTTTTCAAATTTGGAATCTGGTTTTAAATTTTCTCCGCTCGATTTCTTTGTCTCCATCTATCCCCCTTTGTCTTTTTCTCACAGCAGAACAATGAACTCGTAGTCGAGAGCGATTCAACCAACCAACACCTCTGTATTATAATAGAGATTATTACTTATGGTTGCGCTATTATTTACCATTTTTACGATAAGACTGTTCGACGAAACTGCCTATTCAGATTGCTAATTGCAAACCTTGTTTACTTGCAATAACATATTAAGAAAAAAGCTAATCACTCAAAATTCTTTGCATTGTTTTATTTTCGATGCGTCAAAACTTATACATAAAGAAAACTCAATGCGCAATCTGCGAGAAAACATGGAATTTGATTTATGCGTGGCACAGGCATTCTCTTAAGATAATATGTACGAATGAAGGTGCAATACTATATTCAAATAACGTTAAAGACAATTTGGCGATGAACAATTTTAACCGATAAGTCAGACCACTAATTGTGATTAATTAAATATGATTGCGTAAACATTTAATGATCCGTCGGAGAAGCTATGAAATTTTATGCAACGGGATAAATCGTTCGATTCTCTGATCGTGGTTGTAAAAACTGATATTTGGGGGTTATCTGAATCGAAATGAGTAGATATACTCTCGTTGAAGAATGGAATTATGCTATGTTTTTCATAGCTGCATTAAGAACTTTGAAGTTGGTTCGATTATATTTACCATAATACTTTAGAAAGTATCGTGGTGCTCGCTCGATACTCTAGGATACAACCCAAGGTGCAAATTTTCATTTTTAGAAAAAAAAAACAAGTTTTCGGAATATCATCGAAGAGAAAAATCCACAAAATATTATTTCAAATGGCCTTTACAGAATGACAGTTATTTCTAAAGACAAAATGCCACAAATGTTTTTATCGGCAGATATAAAAAAATTGAAGTGAGCAAAATCCGACGGAAAACAGAAAAATGAGGTAAATAATTATAAGGAAATTGCTCTAAAAATAAATTATAGCGTACGTATTTCATAAATTAGAACACATACTAAATAAAACTCAAAATCTCTGCGCTTTTTCCCTCCTCTTTCTTCAATCGCCACCTCCCCGGCGCTCAGAAACAACTACGATTGCTATCAATCTTTTCAAGAAAGAAGCGCATGGCAAAGAGAGTAAAAACTGAAACTTGAACTATAAAAAAACTAACAGCGCAACTGATAGACAATTTCGGAAGTGTTCGCCGATAAAACCTTTGCGCAATCATCGTCATAAAAAAAATTCCAATTCAAACTGCCGGAAATATATATTTTTTACGAAGGTTTCAAATTGTTACGTAAAAACTCCACGGTTAGAGATTATAAAAACCCTCACTCCCTCGAGACGCGATCGATGGGAAAGGAGTCTCCTCTCGTTTCCTATTTAGAATCTTTTGATGACGGGAAATATCCGGAGGGCGAGGCGCTGCGAAGCATCCGATCCGCAGAAAATGCTAATTCCAGTCCCTTTCGTTTTTTACCACGGTACGTGAGAAAAACCTCTCGAGGCCTATCTTTGGAGGGAATCGCGCTATAACAACCGCGTCGGCTGTTTGCTTTTCGAGATGTGAGAGGGGTTATCGGTTAGCTCGAGAGAGGATGAGGGAGAAATGGAAAGAGAGAAAGAAAGAGTTTTGGGAAATGGAGTGAAAGACAGAAAGAGGGCGAGGATCGAGGCAGGGAGTGGCCGAATCGGTTCGACAGAGCGTACACTTTTCCTCGGCTCGATTGCGTTCGGAATCCTTTTGCCTCTCGACCGCAGTTCGATATGATCTCGATCGAGTAGGGAGCGCCACGGCGAGGAGGGGAAAGGAAATAAAAGGAATAACGGAAACATCTGCTCTCAGAACACAAACTATCGGCGTCAATTAAAAAAAAAGAGGTGAAAACAAAGCGGGTGACCAATTAATTCGATTCATTAGACATCCACCGGAGTTAATCAGAGAAACAAATGTTTGGTTATGCTCCTTATTCCGTTCTATTGTTGCCGGCGATTGTTTAGGAACAAACAATAGAAGGCTAAAATATCGGGTATTTCTCGCGGGCAAAGCTTTTTAATCTGCTCTCTCTAATAAAAAAATGCTTTTATGATTCTAAAAAAATTACTAACATTAACGTTTTAAATTAATCGATAAAATTTAAACAAGCACACGAGCTAAAAGTTGCAAAAAAAATGCAATGGTGCGCCGACACCTGGATTTTTTTTATTATTCCGCGGTTGACATAAAGATTGAACTTTTTTACTAACAATAATTCATAATTTTAGAAAATATAGAAAATTCCGGCGAAAACTCTTCGTAAATGGCCCACTCTCTGGATTAGGCTCCATACGGAAATGATTCTCCGGTATTGAGCAGATGAAAAACATTCTCTCGCGGACACGTGATAATATCGCGGTCTGGATGTTTATGTACACATTTGGTCCATCGCTCGAAATAGCCTCGGGTTGGAAAGGAAGAGTGAGTGACTACCTCTCTCTCTCCCTCCCTCTCCCTTTCTCTCCCTCTCTCCCCCTGTCTCCCTCTCTCTCCCTCTCTCTCCCTGTCTCCCCCTCTCTCCCTGTCTCCCCCTCTCTCTCCCTCTCTTTCTTTTCCTCTCTCTCCCCCTCTCTTTTTCTCTCCCTCTCTCCCCCTGTCTCTCTCCCACCCCCTGTCTCTCTCTCTCCCACTGTCTCTCTCTCCCTCTCTCTCTCCCTCCCTCTCTCTCCCCCTCTCTCCCTCTCTCTTCCTTTCTCTTCCCTCCCTCTCTCTCCCCCCTCTCTTCCCCTCTCTCCCTCTCTACCCCCTGTCTCCCCCTGTATCTTTCTCTCCCCCTGTCTCTCTCCCTCTCTCTCCCCCTCTCTCTCTTCCCCCTCTCTCTCTTCCCCCTCTCTCTCTCTTCCCTCTCTCCCTCTCTGAGGCTTCGAGGGATCCTAATTGCTCAGGTCCATTCAGAGAACCCATTTTAGTCTGAATTTGCACAGTTATCGTTCTAGCCACTTATGCCCTCCGAATGCATCGGGGATCATGACCTCAAGAGAGGTTATCGGAAAATAAAACAAGACCGAGGCAATCTGAATTCTCGCCTCGTGGAAAAAGCGTTTATTTGGGTTTCTTTAATGAACGACCTCTTTAAGTGGCCAAAAATTCGGAAAAGCATTATACCGAAAACTTGCTTTATGTTTGACCTTGATAAAAGGGATGCCTGCACGCAAACAGAACAAATATTCATTCGTAAAAATCGTCGCTCCATTGGACTAATAAAAGTAAACTAGGTGGGACATTTTCATTTTTAAAAGCTTGAAAGCTTTTAAAGTTCTATTTCTCTGTTTGAGAGTTTCTACATCAGTGGTTTATACTTCCAATACTATGTCACATTACCCTATTTTACATGGAAAATATTTATGGCATTAATCACAGTCAGAAAAATTTATGGCAACTAAAACTTGAGTCTCATATACTTTTACTACTGTTTGTAAAGGCATCATAATGATGAAAATCATTCAAATACAACCATCAAACTGAAATTGCTCCGCATCAAATTGTTGAAAATACGATTATAAAATCCAACCTAAAATTTGCCATATCGTTGGTAGCTCAATAACTTTGGCTCAGATTATTAAAAGTAAAGTACTCCATTAGCCAAAACAATTAGAGGGTTACAACACCCAATGCATTTTGCCCACATGGTGGGCATCTTCAGGGGCAAAGCCTGTCTCAACAGTATCTGGCAGTCGACTCCCAGCCACTGTTGAGACAGGTTTTGCCCCTGAAGATACCCACTTTGTGGGCGAAATGCATTGGGTGTTGTAACACTCTAATTGTTTTGGCTAAAGGAGTACTTTACTTTTAACTAAAATTTGCCGACTACCAATCTTGAACAAGCGGGTTAACTAATCCTCTTGCATTTTTAACAATAAAAGAAATAAAAATGTGAACTGCTACTCACCAACATGCGAGGAAGATATCGGCACTGGGAACGAGAATATTGGCTTAGGACCGGAAACTGTCATCATCCACGAGGAAGTAAAGATGGTCGACGCCTTGGAGACGAATCGCGTCGTGCAATTTGAGCGACGGATGAGTTTGAGCCAGGCATACCTGGAATTCAAAGAGACACATCGACCAATTCGATTATTTTAAAATTTTACAAAATCCAGGAACATAAAATCATCGAACTATTGATCAGACAGCCGCTCGGATCCGAAATTTCGATTTAATATCTAGAGCAACCCCAGGGAAAAGAGCTTGCACTATTTAAAGGAAATTTATATTGATTATTTCAAGCTCTATGTTTGAAACGTTGCATGTAAACTATGCACGTATCGATTTGATAATGGTGACCACCGCATTTTTTTACGGCTTTCGGAGTTGCCTCTTTCCTTAAACTAAGATTTTTTGTTACGACACAAGGCATTACAGTGATTATGCGTTTACCTTCTTTTTAGTATCTCTATTTGAAAAATATTTAAGATGTAAGCAGTTTTTACGTAAAAGTTCAAATTAACTCGTCGTCCTAAGACAACATTCACGCAAATCTACTTGACGAAACCACGTACGCGCCCCAAAATAGGAGGATTTTTTTAGCTAGTTACAGTCAGTCTGGAATCGGGTAAGTAATTGCCTCACCCAACCAAACCTGTACCATCCAAAGCTCTTCTCTTCATCCTCTCATACCCGTCCCCTTCTTTGAAGACATCTAATATCCCTTCCCACTCACTACCTCTTTGCATCCCTCTATAACTTCTTTCAGCAAACAGTTCCCTTTCAAAATTTGAACAGCCCATTTTTCCCTTATTACTCTAATTAAGCTCCTATCTTCCCCTACTACATCTAAAAAATATCCCGCTTGTTTTTCTCTAAATCCAACTAATTTTCTCCGGTCTACGCCATACCCACATCTCAAGCTCCTCCAATCTGCTCGCATCTTCCTTTCTCATAGTCCAACGGCAGGATTGCTATTTTAAAAAATAAAACTTTTTCAAAAAGACCGAAAGATAATTTCACGCTCTCTACTTCTTGCGCTGGGTAACGAGTCTCCACGTTTTTCTCCAAACGCTTACGGGTAGAGGACACATTTAAGCTCCTCTCTAGTGAGAAATAAAGAGACGAGAGAGAGAGAGAGAGAGATATCGAGTCAAAACGTAAACATCCCGCCTCCCTTGTTTAACCAAGAAACGTCAGATTTTGGATGTAGTGTGTGACTGGCATCGGACAAGAAGATGCAAGAAAAATAGCTTCGAGAGGACGGGCGAAATTAATTAACAGGGAGACGGACGAGACGCCACGGCGAAGAGAGGGAAAAAGTGAGTGAGATAGAGTGACGTGGGCGAAAAAAAGGAAGAGAAAGATTAGGAGACACGGATGCAAAGAGGGAGGATTCCATAAACTACGCGATTAAGAGACGACAATGAAAAATTGTTCGATGCATAACGTACTATTCAGTTCCACAAGAGGGAGAGGGAGAATAAGGAAAGGAACAAGGTTCCTGGTTGGTGATCAATCAAGTAAAAATAGGGAGACAAATACAGAGAGAATGTAAAATAACACTTGGAAAGCATGTAAAACCTGAGCATGCAAATTATATATATATATATATATATATATATATATATATATATATAGACACAGATGCATTCCTACGTACATACACACACCCATCTATATGTGTGTCTGTGTGTGCGTTTGTGCGCCTGTGTTTGTCTGTGTGTCTGTGCGTGTGTGTACACACACACAGGATGTAAAAAAGTACCTTTTCATAGGTAAATGAGATATTACAGAACTAAAGGAGAGAATATTTTTAATTAAACATTAAAAATCAATGCAATCAGAAGACCGATGACACATCTACTCGCCGTTCTAAGCTGTCGGAAACGTTTTGTAGTAGCAGTAATTGATTTTTTTTAAGTGCGTCGAAGTCTATGGTCATTTTGCACTGTCATCACCTGGACATACACACAGAAGGGAGGCGGGAAACCCGGTGCCGGCATTAGCCTACTCTTTACAAAAGGCACCAAGAGGGTCAACTGCTTAACGACCCTTCCGAAGGACGGAACGCTGAATTTGCGCGGTCTCCTCAAACCGCACAAACAGGAAGACGGGCGGCAACGTTTTGTGTTACAACGCTAATGCTTTCACACCGATCTGTAATTCTTTCTTTCAACTCTTCCATTTTTCAAGGTCTTGACTAATTAGCAATGGACTTTAAGTAGTGCAAAAAAGTCATCCAATCAAAAAATATAAAAATGAGAACTCTTTTCGTTCACTTCTATCAGGTCTTATTTCCTTATCAGAACTGACTTTTGTTACACCCTGCATATGAGTTCGTGAGTCTCTCGCTGAAGGAGAGCATAGGAACCCTAAAGCTCCAAATCATCTTTCCGATATTAATTTATTTATCAGCAATCAGCTTACAGCACGAGGCCCATTAGAGCTGATCTATTAACAATCATCATCATAGGTAGTCTGTCCGTGGACAGGTCCGTAATTATTCATGGTTAAACCTGGTTCTCCATACACTCATATTTTCCACTGTCCTCTTCATATCTTGATAACTCTCTTTTTCCTTTCAAATCATCTATCAGCTGAAATATTTTCCTATCTCTTTCCTTTTTTCCATCTAGCTTTCCTTCTAACACGTCTTTAATCATACTCTCTCTCCTCAGGTAATGTCCAACCCAGTTCGCCTTCCTCTTTCTGATAGTCTGTATAATCATTCGCTTCTCTCCTATTCTTCGTAGCACTTCATCGTTTTTCATCCTATCTATCCATTTCATCTTCAGCATTCTCCTCCAAGTCCACATTTCAAAGCTTTCCAAGTATTCGATGTCATTTTTTCTTAGCGTCCATGTTTCTGCCCCGTACTCCATGCATAGCATTTTATGAACTTCTTGCGGATATCTTCCTTTATATTCCCCGTAAATAGGTGTTTCTTTCTTCTGAAAGCCGCTTTTGCTTTTACTATTCTAGTTCTGATCTCATCCGTACATTTTGCTTCTCTTGTTATGATGCTTCTAAGGTATTTATAGTCTGAAACTTGTTCTAAAGGCTTTCCTCCAATACTTATGTTCAGATTCTCTTATTTGCCCGATATTCGAATGACCTTGGTTAACAATACATACATAAATAACAATAACAAAGACAATCACAATGAACCAAGACGAAGGCGGGACTCGAATTCGCGACCCTAGCATTGGGAGCCAGACGCGCTAGCCACCCCTCGACTCGCTACCGATTCCCTTATCCACTTACCTTTTTGCGTTCTCTTTTCATGTGCGTGTGAGTTAACACATACGCTCGCTATCCGCGAATTACACGTGATTCAATACGGCATTTAAGACATTGTTAAGTTTAAAATGTAGGAGGTCTCCAGAAAGGTTATGAGTGCAATATGATCTTCTTATCAAGTACATATGATACATTGAACTTCCTCAAAATGGCCATACACAAACGCGATCCAACGTTTACCAATACGTCCTAAGCCTGTGCGGGCTTGGAAGAAAATTTTTCATTTAACTCTTATACATTGAGCGTGTTAAATTTACCAATGAAAAAGCTTAGCTAGTTTTGACGTTTCATTCACAACACGGTAATAATAGCACAGATCCCTATCCTAAAAGACGAAACTTTGATATATTTTTTAAAAGTGAGATCTAGTCGATTAATACATAATGCACCAGCCTAGTAAAAACTGACTTTCATCTAAAAATGTTTCGTTCCAATCGCACAATATCTAACTGTGGTTACAAGATGCGATGCGAAAGATTTATCTGAGCGCTACACAGTTTGACGCCACACCCAGGTCTGCAAGCATGCTGTAACTCTTCGATCTTCCTCTTGAATTTGGGGAATGATTTTTTTAAGAGAAACATGGCAAACATCCTTTAAGTGTCCTCGAAAGAAGAGGCCTGTCAAATATTGCTATGATTTTAGATAAAGTTGGGAAAAGTTACAACCCTTGAAGCTTCCGAAAATATTTTAATGAACCTATTATATATTATATATATTTATTTATTTATTTATCTATTTATTTATTTATATATGACACGCGCACTCGAATATAAATGAAAATATTGAAACAAGGGACATACACGGAAAAAAGGTCAACAGGAGCAAAAGGAGACGGAGAGACATAAAGAAAAGAGATTAGGAAAATCCGAAGAGGAAAAGTGGTAAAGAGAGGATAAATCGATATAGGAAAGGAGAAAACACCGGGGCTTAAAAAGCTGGAAGAGGGAGGGAGAGAGGGGGAAAAAGATGAGAAGTAAAATAGACTGGATGAGCAAAGTTGCTGACGAAATAAAAGAGAGAGAGAAAGAGGGAGAGTGGGAGGAAGGTTACCGGAGGGGAGGAGGAAGGCGACGTAAAAATATAAGACGTGAGCGATGAGAGGAAGAAGAAAAATGCGTAAATATAAAAGTGAGAGAGAGAGAGAGAGACAGAAGCAAAGATGGGCTTGAAAGCCTGGTGTGGGGTATGGAGGAACAGTGGAAGGACTCCCTCAAGAAGATACGGTGGGGCAAATCGATTGCTTTTGACCTGTTTCCTCCCACTCCTCTCTCACTCTCCTCTACCCTAAACCTCCTTCCCCTTCGCTGCTCCCTCCCTTCACCCTCCCTCCCTCTTTCACCTCTACACCCCTCCACACCTCTACCTTTACCATACACCATGCACTCAGGCCTTCTCTCATCCTGCCTTCCCCCCCACTCTCCCTCCCCATTTTACCTCTCACGCTTTCATCTGGCGCATGGGGCCATCCCTCGGTGGTAGTCTAGTTTCAGCAGATCTGTGCGTTTCTCCGTAATGGGTTTCCCCGACAACGTTCGACTGAAAGTCGAAGTTTCTCCGGCCGTGTCTCGAATTCACTTCTCAAAAGGTGTATATATATATATATATATATATATATATATATATATATATAGGAAATTCTGTCTCACTCCCTCCCTCCCTCTCTCTACCAAATCCCGCCTATTTTTTTCTCCCACTTCCTCTCTCTCACTCTCCGAGACTACTTCCGGATATCTGTTAAATCGAGCTTTTGAAAGGTTTAGGATATCGTCTGAGTCTCGGATATGAAATCTTTCGGATATACTTACGTCGGTAAGACTCCGGGATAAAGAGTGGTAAACCCGTTTTCCTGCTGAACCGAAAAAAG
This sequence comes from Tanypteryx hageni, assembly GCA_028673005.1. Lineage (NCBI taxonomy): Eukaryota > Metazoa > Arthropoda > Insecta > Odonata > Petaluridae > Tanypteryx > Tanypteryx hageni. The sequence goes on from CM054116.1 coordinate 101,525,416, forward strand.
AGGTATTTGCAGGTTAAATTTCTATGACGGCAATTGTGTTCCCCAGCGACTGAATGGCAGAAGACGGTAAAAATATTCCGACAGACCGAATAATAAAGCAAGAAGATAGTTTTAAATGGATTTAAAGGACGAGAGCGGAATGTCTAAAAGCAATATTTCTCCATCTCTGTGACCCAATATTCTACGAGCATATCATAACATTTGCTCAATTCATATGAAAAATTCAAGTTAATGGATTCAATGATATCTGGATTTTTATTCATTTCCTATATGATTCGAATTTTTTTGAAGGAAGGTTTGCGTGTCTGGGTTTAAGTTTTGTAGAGATTGTCCAAGGTTAAAAAATTAATGGATTGAAGTTTGGTTTACTGAAGCAATAAAAGTCATCACAAAATACGTACATTTCATACGCGAATTACAGTTTTTTTTAATGCCAAGGGCACGACAAATTCTATAAAAATAAATTATATAAACCTCACGTATTATTTGAATATCGGCTATACAAGATAATATAAATTTTAGAAATGCGTAATTAATTATCATGTTGAACTTTGACCTAATGTATCAAAATTTAAGATTGAAGATCAGCGTGCAATAAGTGCGCAATTTGACAGGAAACTGATTCATCTGCACCACAAGAATAATACGAGCTCTCTATTTCAGAAAAATCGTTGCATATTGAAAGCGTATGAGTGGACAAACACTCGTATAAAGAGAAATTCACGTTACAGCGAACTGAATACTTGATATCGAATTATTTTTATTGAAAAACGAGACTCATGAATATTAATAGAGCATAAATATTATAATGCTTGAATTTCGAAAAAACATCAAACCATTAAATATCAAACAAACGTTCATATTTATTATTTAAACAATATATCGTTACAGAAAATTATTTCGAAAATTATTTTCTCAATGGAACCACGAATACTCAAATGTCTGTCTACCTCGCGTGTGTTTCCGATACGTGGCTTAAGTTTTTATGGCTAATCAATTTATCCGCTTTATTTAATATTTGCCTTAAAATACGTAAAGAGATTTTTATTCTCGGGTATCCTCTCCATACACATCAATATTCAAGAGAGAAATCAATAAATGATCCAATAAATAAGCACGAACTAGGTTTGACGACCAATTCATTAATCAATAAAACGAAATTATTTTAAGCTGCATCGCTTTCCTTATCATACCCACTGATTTACCAAACAATTACATTATTCACATTGCCTACGTTGTACCAGGAATGAGATACTGTTGATACGGGTTGATTTTATAAAAGTAAATCCTTGTGTAACTAGCAACAATTGATGAACCAATGTCAATTTCAACGCATTAATTTATCTTCTACCTGGATACGCCGAAACGAGCGCAGCCTGAAATTATACATATCTCATTTCTCAATTAAAACACTCAAAAATAAACAAGATAAAACATAGGCTTAATTTAACGGATTCATACAGACAGATTATAAGGTGGAGCGGCTAACACAAAATTCTATTATCACAGTCCATTAAAGTCGATATTATTGCTACAGTCTGCAAGGGCTTTCGACGACGCTTGTCACAAGGAGACTAGCGACTGGACGTTTCGATCAATTCCTACGGTAAACAGAAATTCTGTTTGCTCACAAGATGGACATCGCTGGCACGTCAGAGAGAAGTTGTAGCTAATCTCTCATCCGCTGAGGATTCAATTGTGATCGTACAAACTAATACAATTTTGAAAGCCTCCAGAAAAACGAGAAAAAGAACGAATAGGAGACAAAAAACTATTTTAGCTATATCGAGCCAGAAAATGTTTTCTCTAGAAGTGTGTACTTTGTGTCTCTCAAAATTCTGCTTTTCAAATATCCACGGGATATTCTTAAAGACGGTAATTCCAAAAATGCATACATTACATCATTTCCGCTTTGGCCAGCGCAAGACTTCCACTTATTCTTCTGTCAGTAGCGAGGAAAACAGAAAGAATTTTTTCATCGATTAAAATAAACAAATCTGAATTTTCGTTTCAGAGAAAAAGAAAGGCTTAACATTTATATGCTGAGCCGTTATTCAAATATATTATATTATATTTTTGGACGATTTTAATATAAACAATACATGAATGAGATTATCAATTGCTGATACAATTCTTGGAGTGGTATGCAACTTGACCTTCATCAATTACTTTAACCTCTATCTTTATTTTATTGTAAGTCAAGCGAATGTTATTCGAGTTGAAAAATACAAAAGCAGGAAAAGGGAATCAATCGAATTGGAATTTAAGCTTTTTCCTTGTTTCTATTTTTACTGGGCTACTTCATTGACTCTGTTACTTTTTCCAAAAAGCGAACTCGAAAACATTCGAATTAAAACCGCAAAGCAATTTAAAAACCTTATTTTATTACTATGCGGCTAGAGTATTCTCTTTAATACTTTAAATGTTTCGTTATTCGCTGAAATAACAATCGTGGAGTCTGCAAACACCACTTACATTATCATTGAAAGGTAAAAGAATGTTAACCATCGTAACTCTGCTCTACACCGCAATACGATATTGTGCATCGCGAAAAACAAATAAGTGGGTAATTTAACAAATACTTTAAAGTTACTTTTTCTTGAGGAAATTTAAAGGTGATGTATGGGAGCATCATCTATAAATAACTATTCTGATAGACGAAATTTATCTTTACATATAAGCATAACTTAATAATTCGAACCATGAAGAAATATTTATCATAGACAAAATAAAATACAAGCTATAGAATTAAAAAAGGCACTATTAAAAAAAAACTTTTAAGAATTAATATTCCCTCGTGTATATCTTTTAGTAAACTATAATACAATACACAATCTTTTAGCGGTATAGTCGAGTTTATAAGAATTTTTCATGGCAAAATATATAAAATATTCATGAAAACAATTAAAATTTATCAATAATTTATCATTTAAATATTTTCATTTAATTTCATTCCCTGATCCTGTTGGCGCTCTATTATACAAATAAATAATTGCCTATTCATTTAATCGACGACTAACAGGAGGAAATCTTTCATGTAACGTTGTCGAATTTTTTCAACAGTCTAACACAGTGGTTCTCAACTGTGTGCCGCGGCACACTGGTATGCCGCAGTAGATATTTATGGGTGCTGCGAAAAACTTTGTTTAGTACTATAAATCAACGAGTTGCATGTGTTGCCGGGTAATTAGGGCAATAATTTTTCTTCCAATAAATTGATTATATAGTAGCATCAAAAAATGGATGTGTCCAAAGGATGTAATATTCGTATCTAAAAATACATGAAGCTTGTCACAAGACTGGGGTCAGGGCCGCGCCTAGGGTGTCTGGCGCCCGGGTGCAAGATATTTACGTGGCGCCCCCATGCTAGCAAATTTTGCGGTATGAGCAAATACGACTTTTTTCATCGATAGAGAGTGCAGACAAGCTCATGGATTTCTGTCGATGTACCCCAGAACGAACTGATTGAAATAATTCGTTGCATAAATATAAAGATAAACATATAATATAATATCTGCTTGAACGAAACTTATAAAACGCCGCACACTTGATTAAAAGTCAATACTCCGTCCCCTTACCTTATTGAACAATCAGAAATTCCAATATTTTTGGGTTATTTTGTCAATTTACAAACCTAATTAGATGCGATATTTATTTCGACTATAAGAAAAGAAATCAATTATTTATGCATTTCTACGTCAAAGTCCCGACTTCGTATTTTCATTTTAAGATATTTAAAAATCCAATGAAGAAGAAGATGTCAATAATTCGATTATTATTTGGAGAAATTGTTATGGAATTTCAATCCGATACATCTACATACGATCACCGAAATACAGCATATGGCAAAATTCGCGCAATATCATGTTATATTAATTTTGCGTTTCGGTGTTTGACATTACTAAAACTATAGTTTAACAATAAAATAAAATGATTACTTTAATAGGGAATAGTATAGATAAATGTATAAATTAATTAATATACATGTAACTATAAAACAAAAAACTGTAAGACTAAGATGGTTAAGAAGACAAAAAAATAAAACTAATGATTAGCATTATATCTGAAAAATTCCATTTACCAGATTTTATTGATTTTTCGATCGTATTTCAAATATACCCACTCATGGCAATTGTACTTTATTTGGTTTTTGGTCTTGATTAATTTTCTAGTTATGAATAGAACTTAAACATCCATTGCTTTTAATTTTATTTATTGAATTTTATGAAAATATTTTTTTAAACTGTTTAGAACAATCCCCAAACTCGCGCTCCTACCAAAACACTTTACTCATTCCCCACCTTTTAATAATACATACCAGAACATATACCAAATCTTATTTAGCAACCCACCCTTAAAGACATTTTCGACCTACCTCTCGAATTTTTATAACTTTCTGAGTATTAGCAAACCATCGCGGATCTAAATGATGTACAAATAAGTGCGAAACCAAACGTAACCCAACATACATACACTTATTTGGAAAGTTGTTAATAATAATAATTTCCACTAGTAAAGCTAGTCTACATTATCTTCAATAAGGATATAATTAACAAATAAAGAGTCGTGTAAATACAAAAACGCCTGCGCCAGGCTTACAACAAAATGGTCCTCCTGCTATTCCGCCGATCCTTGTTCTTCTAAATAAAGGAATCCTTCTTTCGTATTCAAAAGTTATCTTGTGTATAAAAATCGATAAATTTATGTAGACTCGATACAAGGACCGAATACAAAAGTACTTTACTGTAAACTCACTCTTCAAAAGTGAGTGAATATTCAATAAGGTTAATAGTTAAAATTGTTATGATGTTATAATTATGACAGATTTAGCTGCCTATTCAAGCTATCTTTTATAACTACCTACCTACATTTTTATCAAAAACTCAAAACAACTGAGGACTTATGAGCAGAAAGCAATAAGAGAATTTTCGAGTAGAAACTAAAACACGTTATATGAAATACCTCCTCGATTAAAAAATAAAATAAACACTACGTATGTGCAGTTTTCCTCTGCATGAACGATAATCTCCTCAGTTCCAAAAATAAAATTTTTTTCGCTGACCGAAGTATAGATACTTCAAGTATCAAGTATCACTCTTCTGTTCACACACCGTTGAGGAAAAGCGATCATTCTCCAACGAAAGCTCAAGAGATTTAAGAGCTTTGTACTATTTCGGAATGAATATGAACGTTAACGTAGGAGAGGGATCGTGAAGGAGTAAGAAAATCTAGTTTTCGGAAAAGCTATTCCAAATCAATTTAAAACAGATTTGGGATTTTGAAGACTCGGTAAGAGGGAAAATTAAAAAAATGGTAGACATCTGGTATTCTTACAGCGAAAGGATTTATGGCAAAGGTCCATGGTACTCAGGGGCGGACCAAGGTATTTTGACGCCCCGGGCGAGAAAGTGCTCCAGCGCTCCCGTCCGTAAATTTTTGTATAGATATTTTTAGAAGAACTTGCTCATTTATCCATTGCTCTGTAAAATAATTGATAATGAGAGGAAATAGGGATTCCATGTAGATTTGATGTAAATTTGTTTCCAAATTATATTCACTTGCAAGTAATATATACATAGATGATTGATTTAGTGCCACAATACATTGGCGTCCCGAGCAGCCGACCTGCTCGCCCCTACCTCGGACCGGCCCTGATGGTACTTTGCGAAAGGATCGCCGCCTTAGCTGGAGCTCCTCGCTAGGGTCGGGATAGCAATTAACAGAGTAGTGTCCCCCTCCTTCCTGGCAACTCCTACGGTGAACCCATTTTCGGTCGCCACTGATACGTGTTCTAGCGTCCTTAAGTCACGCGACCGCGTATCGCTTAGAAAATTTCGTGTCATTTTAGTATCTCCCTTTTCACTCTGACCAAGGATGAAACATTCCCAAACAGAATGCACAACTCGACTTGCAACAATATATAGATATAAATACCTTAATGGGAAGGCGCCCCGGCAAGTGGGCGCCCGGGTGCATTGCACCCCGGGTAGGCGCGCCCCTGACTGGGGTGCCGCGAAACCCTCTTTATCTTTGAAGGTGTGCCGCGGCTCAAAAAAGTTTGGGAACCACTGGTCTTAATATACAGCTGTATTACATTTTAAGACGCTCTAAAGGTTTTTAACTTACGAAACATTAACCCAAGTACGAGTCTCCTTAACAAAGTAAATAGGAAGAGATTATTAGTGACATTCGGCAGCATTCCATTTCTTGTGAAACACAGCCACAATTTCTCTAAATGAAATTTTACTACCCATATATCTACCATAATGACCTAATATTAACAAACAAATGGATAAGAATAATTTTATAGATTTCTTGGCTTATAAACCATTTAATTTTATGTAAGTTAAATTAACAATAACTAGCACAAAGTGGTTATATAGTAAAATATTACAGCAAAACTGAATGAAAGAATTGAACTGTCATTCTTAATTAAAACTAAGTGAATTTATTTGAAATTGTAACATTGCCGTCAAGTCCTTCACTTCCAAACTGTTATTAAGACTACGTATTTGGAATTTGCGTCGCACAAAAATGTATATGATCAGGTGAAATTTTTTAAAAATTGTGCGTAGTTCACAGTTTTTATTTTGGCATTGAGAAAATCAGTATATGAACCAGTGTATATATCTATAGTTTTAACCGAATAAGCAGTAACTTTGTGGTAATAATGCGGTAATTTTGAAAATAAACAACAAAAATATTGCTTTTCAGAATAAGGAATCCTGTAGTTTCAAAAAAGCAATTTTTGTTATCTATGCTCATAAAATCGTTTTATACATCTACTTCGACAAATTCTTCAACATGCCTAGCTTAAAACTAGTTATGTATCTATACCAAACCCGAAATGCATAATTTAGGAAAAAACAATGCCAAAAATTGAGGATAAACTGAGAGTTAAGTTGCATGTATTCAGATAGATAAAGTCTTCGGTATCAAATAATGATATAAAACGTCAACACAAAGCTTTCAATTACATGCAATGGAAGTTTGTCTACCATAAACACAAATTACACTACCGTCCAAGTCTGTATTTATATAATACTGGAATATTCTCAATAAAACTCCTTCCAGCGCCATACGAATATATTATTAAATTAAAATTCGTTTCAACACTTCATCCAAAGAAATATTTTAACACAAAATTTTCCGTGTAAACATAAAACTAAATGTGGAAAATTTGGATTGCATCGGATCCAGTCTCAAGAATACCGATAAAACGCACGTTTTAATTTCAATTTAAATACAGTTTGGTCAATAAATTAAAAATGATGCGAAGACATCTCAACTCCTTATTCAATCAAACATGACATGTTCGAAATTCTCACTGTTATCAAATGAAAGCTGCCCTGTTCGCGTTTCATCATAAATGGATCCATTTTTTCAAAGATTTTTGCACTAATTTTAGAGGCTACGGTATCTAGTTTCGGAAACTTCAAGCCCAATTTTCTTGTTATTTCATTGACATTTTCTCTCACACAATGAAATATTATAGCGATTATGCATTCTTTCTTTGTAAATCGCTAGGGTATCTGAAGCGAAAAATAATAATAGTAATAATATAAATTGATTTGTGAAAAATTAATAATAAAATAACTGCTAAAATAAACAAGTAATAGCAGAAGAATAATCTGTGGATAAAGAGTAACCCATTGTTTGAATGATAAATAAAATGTATAAAATGAAATTTTGCGTTACGTTGGGTTACACCCTGTATGTCGCCATAGTAAGTCACATGTTAAAATAAATTCAACTCCATCCGTATATAGCAAGTAATGGTCGTGTAGGTGGAACTAGATTAAATCTGTGGATTCCGCGCGTAACAGCGTTGGCGTATTTTCAACCCGAGACTGCCTCAACTATTACGCGATGGAAGCACAGCAAGCGAAACGCTGGCGAAGGACGTTAAGCCCTCTTCATGGCATCTCGGTATATTACGCAAGAGCGTCTCGGTTCTGGCATCGGATTACGATGTTGCTCGCTTCTTTCTCGAACGGTTGTTCCGGAGAGAAAGAGAGCTTCCCCTCGTGAGCGTTGGTCGTTAAGATCGACCGCAACAACGTAAGCGATTAAAAATTGCAATTTAAAGGATGGGACACTTCGAGAGGATCTTAAATATCGAAACGCGATGTACTAGAAAATGAATTATCGAGCCAGTCCTGGTGATGCAATCTAATTGTCGGTTTGGATAGCTCCAATGTCCATAAAAAGGTTGGGAAATCTATAGGTATGCCGCAAACATAAGAGCATGAGCGGATTTCGGCCGCGCACGGAGAGGAAGTTCCCTCGGTCATCTTGACTTCCCTCACCCCACTACTAGCCCATCCTTCCCCTTAAGTTGTCAGTTCTCACTATTTACAGTTGCTACCTAGACGAAGTTTTGCAACTATTTGGCAACAGCGATAGTCCGTTCGGTAAGGAAGGGCGAGAGGGGAGGGTGCCAAGTGGAGTGAGGGATTAGGCCACACCCACTGTATACCCAAAATGTTCTTTTGATCGCGGTAGACCTATTGGAGCTTACTCCGGTTACGAAGCAGTTGTCTTCGGTGACTCAAAAATTCCGAGAATCTGCTAACGGTGCATCACCGCTGATGACGGCTGCATTGCAGCAAAAATGTCCACCTGGTTTCCCCAAACTTCTAATGATTATTGGAGTTACATAAATTACCAATATGATTTACTCAACCGAGCAAGTGGTGGCGAAAATCAAGGCGATTTCCGCCATAAATTATGCGAAGCGACGCGACAGGTAACTCGATTTTTTTCCCTGGAAGGGAAAAAAAAACTTTTGTTTTGATACGCCACACCACCAGCTTTATATATGCAGAGTGCTTGCCAAACTGCGGAATTATTAATTCCCCGAAACAGTTTTTAACCGTCATTCATTTTACCGCATCAATATAGGCCAATCGAACTCGCAAACGCGAATACCGTTCCAAACAACGAAGTAATCGCCACTTTCCCCCCTTTCCAACGCTTAAATATTACAAAGAGAAACGTAAACGGAAAATGTATGCATATTTTACGCGTTTCGAAGCCAACCGATACGTCGCCCGTCAACCAGTTTCGATACATACACACGCGAAGGGGAGAAGATTTTTTCGCAGGTACTCCCAAATGAAGGATCTCGGTGTCCTCCATTTGAAACGACATAGCGAATCCCATCCGCAAAACGAATCTCCCCGGCACTGCATTAGGGAGTATGCGTGTGACGAGGCTGATTTGCATGAATCGTAAGGGAGAGGGATAGAGAGAAGGGAAGATAGAGGAGGAGATAGATGCATCATCAGAGAGAGAGAGAGATGATAGAGGGGAGAGAGATGATAGAGGGGGAAGAGAGTGAGAGAGGTAGAGAGAGAAATAGATAAATGTATTTATTCGGGAAAATTTTAGACCATAAGGTCCACTCTTACATTTAACCCTTTGTCAATGTTATGTTACATTATATTAAAATACCTTAAATTATATCAAAATCGATAAAGATATTAAAATACTAATACAGACAGAGAGAGATAGTTAGGTACATATTCAGGAAAACTTCTAAGAAAGGCAAATTATTAGTGGAAAAAACCTTGGAAGGACCTGGCTTGACCAACCTAGTAAAAACCCATGCAGAAAAAAATCTGCAAAAACCCTGGATACATCACAGAACAATATGAACGATACAATAACACAATAAAGTGAAAAATCCAAAATTATATGTTAATATAGCAGGCTAAAAATATAATAATAATAATAAACAAATAAATAAACGTGAAAAATATTTAAGATAAAATGACAGTGAATGTATAAGAGAGAGGAAAGATACGACGCACACTCAAACCAATACTCTCCGAAAAATCTTCTAATTCATTCCGTGTGGACTGCTTCCCTCCGCGTCCTAACAAACTCCTCCCTCTCTCTCTCTCTATCTCTCTTCATTTCCCTCTCACACCCTCTCTCTCTTTCCCTCCCCAATCTCCCCCAAGAACGAAACGCCTGCCACTTGGATCGACGCCAGGAATTCCTGTTTGCCGAAGGACCGGCTTCGAATCCCAATGCCCTTGTTTCCCGCTCCATGGGATTTCCAGGGCTCGGGATGATGGAACGGGAGGCGGAGAGATTCGTGCAGCGTCTGCAGGAGGAGGAGAGGAGGGAAGCATCCTCTTATTTTTTTCTTCTCCCTCTACGCGAGTAGGGGAGGGCAAAGGCTCCTTCTCTTCTCAAAGGGACTTCCTCCTCCTCCTTGCTCCGTCACGCACCGGAAGAACAAAAATTTTTCACTATCTCGATCGAGTCCGAGATGAAGGAAAAAAGAATTCGGCCATAATCGCAATCCGCATTTTTTTCTCCTGGAGAGATATAAAAATGTTACGAGTTTCGACGTGCATAAACTACTTCGCTGGTTTTGATCGCTCGAGAAGGAAAATCTGCGGAGGGAAATTTTCCGCCGTCGTGGACCGCTAAGTAGGAGGATATTCATAAAAACTCAGGTTTTGCGTTTAATTTATCTTAATTTAAAAATACGAGAAGCAGTTTTTTTTTTAAATCGCATTTATCGGTGGATTTAAGTCGTAATTACCACTCATTTTCTTTGAACGCGACATTATTTTTCGAAAAAATAGAGGATATATTTCCCAACTTCAAAAACCTATCCCGAAGTATGTTGACTCTGATGGCTTCAATGGTAACACACTAAAATTATAATTCTTCAGGAACCTTCCTACCAAAGACATTTTTCGTTAAAAATTTAGATTATACATATCATCTCCTCCATGTAAATAAAAGATGCGTTTTCTGATCGTTTCCAGAGCTAAAAATATTTACGCGGAACAGCAACTTCTGCAATCGTCTACAACTGTAAATATTTGAACAGTAATACATGAAATGAAACTATATTTTTTGTGAGATAGTGACATAACCATTTTGAAAAAATCTATTTCGATCTTATCCTTCAAAAATGAAGGCGAATAACGATGCATACCATCGGCGATTTCATGTACCAAGACAGCGCCAGGATAGCGAACATATTCACATTGTCATAAATACGACTTAAAGAAACGATGAAACTCATAGCAACATACATGGCATCTATTTGAACATATTTGAGCGTGGAGGCGTTTGGAGCCATTTAATATGTATGAAAGTATCGCATTCAAAGGTAACCACACGAATTCTGTGCCGGAGACCTGGTATACATATCCCCAAAGGACCCGAGAGAGAGAGAGCTGAGTGATTGCTCTTGCGAAATGAGGTTACGGGTCCTAATATACCCGGGAGAGGAGGAATGCACTTTTGAAGGAGTAAACATTGATTCATCTTGACTTATAAACAGAAACCCCGCGACCAGGGAATCTCGCATGGCGCATAGTCTAAATAAGGGCTTTTGAAGCCAAAGAAGAAACACATACGAAGGTCCCTGATTCTTAAATGGATTTTCTCTGTATGAATAAAGAGGCCGACACAGCCAGACATCTTCTAAGTAAATAAAAGAAAATTTACTTCTGGCACAAACATAGAGATATTTCGGCACGGTTTCAACTTTATGGTCATACCTAGAACGCGATTTTTCCCAACAAAAAAAATTCAAAATCGAGGGTTACATAGATGTGTCACTAAGTTACATGAAATAGCTAGCCAATGTAGTTCTCACCAAAACTGTTCCTTAGATGTGCGTTCAAAACAATGAAACAGCCTCGAACAGTAAGTGCGCCGCCATTTTAGTAAACGGAGAGAGGCGAGACAAGATGGAGTTGATAAATAATGCTCGCAAAGTTACAGAAATATGAAAAATGAGACGCGTCTCAAAGTTGAATTTCTCAGCATGTCTTCGGTGACCTATTTTTTTACGGCCTAGCCCATATTTGCCAGTTCGCCATTTTTTATAGCTCAATCTCTAAGTACGAACGACATGCTCAAGATAAAATAAGGGGTCAGATGAGGCATTGTTACTTTCTTTGCGGCAGCTTTGATTCCATTAAAGAGTGCATCTTCTATTGCCACTATCGAATAGAGAACATTTTTTAGCATTTTTTTAGATTTAATCAACGCATTTTTTCTCCCACCATCTTTTCGCTATTGCATTTGTTTCTCAAAGTACGAAATAAATATTCTTTTTTTCTCGCTTTTTTATCTTCCTCGCGCTCTCCGGAAGCATTGCAGCGAAAAGAAGGCCGAAAATCCACGTATAGCGTGTCAATAAAACGCGCCTCCCATAAAATAACCAGCCCACGAAATCGCCCCTAGACGTCGGACGTCACCGCGTAAACCGAGAGAAGGAAGAAGAGAGGAAGGGAAAAAAGAGCGAGATAGAGCACGGATAGAGAGGAATGGGAAAAGGAGAAAAATGAGAAAAGCGGAGAAAAGGAATGAAGAAAAAAGCTTATATACGAGCACAGGTAAAGATGGATGGAAAACAGAGTGAGAAGGTGAAGAGGAATGCAATGGCGGACACAAAGGGGGTAATAGGCTAGTAACCCCCTAAGACAGATAATCTGCCTTCATTACTTTCATTAAAATATTATCTCAATTAACTTATTTTCATTATAGAAATATTTTCAAATATCTAAGCAGAGTATAATATACGCTGTATATATATATGTGTGTGTGTGTGTGTGTGTGTGTACATACATACACAGCGTATAGGCGCATAGGCCCGATAAGCTTGCGTGTGTTTTACGTGTCTCTTCGACGCTCCCAGCAGCCTGCCAACTTGGTAAGTGCCCGCTGGGTTCAACACCTTGTTGCCACCCTCATCACTACCTTTTCTTTTCCTTAAGTTTATATATATATATATATATATATATATATATATATATATATATATATATCTTTAAATAATGAGCTAAGAAATCCGGTCACATTTGACTAATATAATCTATTTATGACTGACTGTAATGCTATTTTTAACAAACTTTACAAATAGGTAGAAGATTGAAATTTGGTAGGAACATTTGACATATATAGTAAAAGCCATTTAGGAAAACAAATCTCCAAAAAAGACCCCGGTTTGACTCCAGTAGATAATTTCTGTTACTTACTTAATCCATGCATACCCATCATATTAGATGAACAATTACGCCAGCATATAACATTATAACGAGACGGTATTATTTTGCAAAAATAAGTGACGGTAAATACATCTGTTTTCTTATTACCCCACTCAGCTAACAACCTATATCCGCCCCTGGAGGAAGATTGGAAAGAGAATAGAGAATGAAATAAATGAGGAAGGAAGTAAAGGGAAGGGGAAGATTTAAATGAAAGATGGAAGGAAAGAAACGAAAGAACAAAGAAAACGTGAAATAAAGTCAGATGTGAGGGAGGGACAGATGATGGAGAAATCGAAGGATGAGGAAGGAAAAAAGGACTTATGTGGAGAGGAGAAAGGTAGAGAAAAGGACCGCGAGGAAGGCACACAAACAGAAGGGGATAGAGGAAAAAAGTACATATATATAAAAATGCGAGGGCGATGCTGTAGGAGACACTCTTCACACTATTTTTACGACTAGAAGGGACTTCCCCTCGCAAAGGCGTTTCTGCCACCTACTGAATAACCCAGGTCCGCGTAAAACCTCGGGTTATCGCGCGTCAATTTTTTTGCACCACACCTTTTCGTCATGCTTCCCATTTTTCCCTTCTGCGAAGCCTTCGAGAAAATTCTAGAGCACCTTTTTCGATCGTCTTACGGAGGTTGGAGAGAAAAATGTATAAAAAAGAAGACGGGATCTTGGGATCCGACGTCAAGTTTTCCGTCATAAGGAAGTGTCTTGAGAGGCCTCTGACAAAAGAGATACGAACATTTTTGATAGCCAACTCGCGCTTTGATATCGCCTTAACGTCAGACATCTGCTATTACTTCGCAAAAAAAAATACGCTGCTATAAAACTAATTGCCGAGACACAAGTCAAGAAATAATTGCCTAGCAGTAAAATATCTATCGGAAATCGCAGTTAGTTATGAAATTAAATTGCACAGAAGTTTTTAAAATTTTGTTACAATCACTACATTCTTGAAAAAAGAGTGGGATAGCATTAAAAATAACATGCTAAATCTACGACAGAAGAAAAACCCTTATCCCATTTTCGTCAGTGTAGCTTTATCCTTCTGACATATTAAATTTGAATTATAATAATTTTTAATAACAAAATATATTAATGTATCATTTTTTGCATAGTTATATTATAAATTAACATTAATTGTAAACGTTTTAAATCACACCTGCGCTGTATAAAATCATCTGCTTACTTTGAAAAGGCTCCCTTTACAGCGAATTACGTGAAATTACGAATAAAACAAATTAACCAAAGAACAAACCTCAACCTCTTTCAATGGATCATTCTCATTTCGTTTTAGTCATAAATTCTTTTGGTTGACTGGATGATGCAAATACAACACATACGCAAAAAGACGGAGGAAATGTCTAAGCCAAGAGTTATCTACATCAGATGCAAGCATCAAGGCGACTTTGAGTCAATTTCGAGACGTATATTCATTTCACGAAAGACCTAAAAATTGTAATTAAAACACGCCTCTGATACATTTGACTTTTAAGTCAATCTTTAAAATACGAATTCAAATTGAGAGTAGAACTGAATAAAAAGTGGCCTTAAGTGTGCGCGCGTATATATACATATATGTATGTTCCCATACATGAAACTGGACTGAAAGTCGTGGAATGCTACCCTTTAATAGTTATATTAATTTATAGATGATGAATTACTAATTTTATCATATATTAAGTAAATTGCACAGAGACAAAAGGCACATGTATGTTTAGCAGTTAAACGGAGATAATTTAAAAATATTCAGAGTAGACACTCAAAATTTATTAATTCATATAATTGCAAAATAAAATTTTTATTTAGCATACGCTTCTCCATGAAAGGCGATTAATTTAAAATACCTCACGAGTGTTTATCAATAAAAATTCATCTGGGAGTGGTGTACTGCAGAAAAGCTAACAAAGTGAACTATTTTAACGAAGCCTGTTAATTTAATTAAAATGCGTATTATGTATGGTCCCTAAGGTGAAAACTTAAATTTTATTCAATTAAAATAAGTAGGTACACAATCCCGATAAATTAAATCGCTAAAGACAATAATACAAAGCAATAGGTAGCATTTCAATATTTACTAAATGATTTTTTTAGCACTGATTGTTCGGCTATTTTGTTTGAAATTCGTATGTAGCGTTAAATTGCCAGCGGTGTTAAAGAGCCGCAGTTAATAACTCCGTGCCGAAATATAATACGCTTTAAATTGAAAACAATCGCGCGAAAATTTAAATCCATCGCTGTACCTTATTTATGGTAGATAAAAAAATTCACGGAACTTTGGAGTTAAACCTTTAGATCCTCAAGTTAATGGAATGCAGATATTTCACCAAGGTTCAGACCGATGATTTCTCATTTCCTTTGTCACGAGTTGGAACGGTTTTCGTCATCTCCAGAGTTTATTTGCGTCTTAACCTCTCTTTGCCCTACACGTTGACTGCTATTTTGCTAAAGCAATGCACAAACTCGAACCAAACGACCGTTTTACACGCACTTCTCTCTCGAAATTCAAACGATTTCTCAAACTGCAAGTTTCTCTTCGCGACCAAGAAGGTGAACTCCACTCAAGACTTTTAGAAAGTTTGATATCTTGAGCTCAACTGATTTTGCAGCCGAGATTCAGTACTTGTTACTCGGGGAAATAGGAGTCTCTTTGCTTCGCCCCGCTGCGCGATTGGGAAAGTTTTACGACTGGAATAAGCGGAAACGGAGACAAGTGCGCAGCATATGGCGCTGCAACATGATATACACACCAGACCTTGATACGGGACACGGTGATGTATTCTTTCAATACAATTTTAATACATAACAAGTAGGGGTGTACACAGGTTTGCCGTGGTGCAGAAGTGCTTTTCGTCAAACTCGCTGTATTCTAATCGTATACCAATAAATTTACTTTGAAATCAGAAAATTATTATTCCTTATACTGTGGTGGCCCTGCTTTTTTAGTCCATTCTAAACATATTCATCTCGTTTTCCCATTTTATACTAGCCCTACAAACGGAACTTCTTTGAAATCCGTTCCAAATTCATAGTTGCAGAAAAATTCTAACCTTGATATTGTGGTAGCCCTGTTTAGTCGACCCGGTTGAAATATGATGTTTTGGTTATTTATTTATATGAAGATTAAATATACTATATTTGGTTAAATCCATTAGGTCAGTTCTACAGAAATAGGTGTGAAAGAAATATTATTTAACTTTTTATTGTGGTAGTCCTGCTCCTTATTTCCGCGGTAAACATCTTGATTCCATTATGATATGTTGTGATAATTTTATATACACAATTTAATTGAAATCCGTACAGCCAATTCCTTCAAACTCCTTCATTACTGAAAGAGTTTAATTTGTATTTGCGGCACCCCTGTTTGGTTGATTCGGTTTAAATATGCTAATATGGTTTTGTATATAATTGTTTATTATAAGTACTAGCGTAATTAACCGTCAAATATGAGGGGATTATGATATAAATATTCCAAATATATTTGATTTCGATATGAAAAATCAGTAAGATATGTAAAATGATAATAATAAATAAATAGTAATATTCCCTCCCTCCCTTCCTCTCTTTCCTTCTCTCTCTCTCTCCCCCTCCCCCCCTGCCTCTCTTTTGTCTCACCTTCCCCCTCTCTCATTCCTTCCTGTCCCAATCCATACTTTTATAAAAATGATAGATATAAAATTTCAAAATGAACTAATTAATAGTTTTTGATTTAGAGCACCCACGAAAAAGCTATCAAATACACACAGACACCATCAAGTTAATGGTCAAAACATGTTCAGGGGACTTCAAAACGTGTATTTCCGTTGAAATCTCAAAATAGATTTTTTTTCATGAAAACAATACTTTCCCCTATGGAGAAAGTAATAAAAAATGTCGAATTTTAAAATACATAATTCGATCATTTTCGCTATTAAAAAGACCTGACTAGTGATGAAAACACGTCTACAATATCACATGTAGTTGATTAACTGAGTATTCAGGAATGTGGAATTCTAAAATCTTATTAATTTTTTATTAGGTTTCATCGTCTTTTAATACATAGGCCATTAACAAGATGAGAAGATTAATTTTAATGAGAGTGTAGATAGAAGGATGATTCAATTAATTTTACACTCGTAAATATCTGTTGCTAGCGTTACTTCTCCAGCATTAGATAAAATTTGGAATTATAAATAATTTTCCGTGTTCTCTTTTACAAAACTAAATCGGATTAATATGAAACTCCGAATTTCCCGTCCGCTCATTCATGATTTACCAGCTTACTCCAAAATACTAGTTGATTCACTGCCGTAACTTCATAGCAGTTAATTTGAAACGGAGGCCAGGACAATAAATAACCCGTCGTCAACGACTTCGACTGTAGCAGTAAAAATTTAAACCGAAAAATTAAAAGTTTGAACTCGATAGACACAAAAAACCAATATGAGTGCCTCCATCGTCTAATAAGCTTGAAGTGCTATTCCGAGTGACATTTGTTACAAACAAAAGCAGGTATCTCTTTAGTGGATAAACAAAATAGAAATACACGTAAAGAAACAGAAAGAGGCATAACTCAAATTTTAAAAAATCTCATTTAATTCGGCGGTACACACACGAAGCAAGTATTTCCGCTTTATTGCTCAGTTGCGCGATTTCTACGGCGGGCGAACTCGGGAAAAAAAAACAGAAAAAATACAATAGGAATAGGTCTCATTCGAGCCTATCGATAAGAAAACGTCCGGAAACGCGCGCGTTAGCATTTTTTCAGTCCCGGCGTCGATTCGCGCTGCATTCCTCTCTCTCTCTCTCCCTGCGGAACAAAAATAGCAGTCAGCTTTGCAGGTGAGAAACCTCGCCTCTCAGCGGGAGTTCATCGATTCAACGGAAAGCTCCTGCGAAGCAAAAAATTCTTTGACGGGTTAATTAATGGATCGGAATTAATTACATCAAGAGCGATTTTTTCCCGCGCGCGTGCAGATTATTTGCGAGAAATAAGCGCCCTAAAAATCCATTTCCCCGCGGAAAAACCCGCCACGGTTTTAATAATAACTTCCTCGCATCGCCATTCTCGAATTATATGGATTTAGGAAATTAATAATTGAAAAGGCCTTTCGTACAAAAATCTAATTTTTCACGCAGGTGAATTTCAACGGAGAGCCTTTACATTTTTGACTCCTAAAAAATGCGAAATAACAAAATTTCCATTATGTTAAAAATTTAATCAATCATTTTCTTTAATATCGTCCAAAACATCCTAAAATTTAAAAAAAGTTGGTTAACTGAAGAAAATTTTTCGCTTAAACAATTATCTTGAGGCAAAAAATGACTGACTGATAAAAATAACGACCAGCAATGACTGGCATACCCAACTTTAAAAAATACACAAAAAGGAGGAAAGGAAAAGCTAGTGTTACTTGAGGATAATGGATTAAAGCTAACGTGAAACGTTCGTAGAAAATCCAACCGACGGCGAATAACGACGCATTTAAGAAAGACAAGCAAATAATTCGTTTATATTTCATCAAGCGCCGTCACCAGGATCTGTTGCAAAAAAAAATATGCACCGCGGAAACTCATGGACCGACCGCAAATGCGCTCGTCGATCGTGCGTGGCGTGTTAATAAAAAAAATAAAAACCCTAAACACTTTACCAGTCAATAATTTATCATCCCGAAATCGCAGTCCACACTAATCGCACAAGGGCAACAACGGCAGAAAAAGAAATATTACGAAACAAACGAGGCAAAGGATTTTACAAATTTCGCCTAAATTGACCTTATTAGTCGGCCTTTCGCTCGCACCTAAACAAACACGCACACGCGGCTCCCTCTCCCTTCCTCTCCATCCCTCTCCCTCTCTCACTGCCTTTCCCATTCAACAAACGCATTCACAAAACCTCCTCAACGACGGCCATTAATTAAATACATCTATCCAACCTCCCACTATGTTTCTTTCTCTTTGTGTTCTCATCCCCTTTTCATTCTCTTTCTACATTCCTCACTTTCTCTCTCCCTCCATCTCTTTTGCCATTTCTCACCCAAAAACCGACCTGCAATTGACAGACTCCTTAGTTCCATATTTACCCCACAGATGTCGCTCTCCTTTTCGCGTGCTCTCGTACCTCACCCAATTAAAACGCCTCGGGTCCAACAAACTCGTCTACCGGACCCCTTTTGCCGTTAATGGACAAGTCCCTCCCTCCCACTCGAACCTACTACCCCTCCCTACCTCCCCCGCTTCTCCCTTCCCTTATACCGCCCCCCCTCCCCCAACCCACCACACACAAGGCCATCTCTCTCCTTTAATCTCCCCTCGGCTCCTACTCCTCTCCATCTCCCTCCCCCATTTCCATCCCCGCTTGAAACTCCCTTTATGCCCTTCCACAACCCATATCCACATCGTTAAAGTCACCATCTCATTCGCGCGCTCTACTACATAACCGCCGTGTAGGGAGGCAGGGAATGTTGAGGGAGAGAGAGGAAAGAGGTGAGGCGGACTGATGGAGGACGGCCGTCTTCCACAACGGCAACCTTTTCATCCTCCTCTCCCGCTTCACCATTCCCAAAAGCCTTCCCCTACCATTACCACCGTCATCCCACTACCGGCTCGTTCACTCTACTTCCGTAACTAAACCCGTGCCGTTTTCTCACACCACCCTCGACTATCTACCTTTCCCTCTCTCTCACTCTCTGCTTTTTCCACCCACGTCTAACATCCTTCTCTCTCATTCCCTCTCTCTATCTCTTTATTTCTACCTTTGTTTGTCTCTTATCTACCTCTCCTATCCCCATCTCCTTTCATCATTCACAGATAAGCCGCGGGAGGGCGGTTCGTGTTCCTTCGCATCATCGTTTTGTGCTCGTGTGTGTGTACGCACGAAATGTGCGTGAAATGTGAGAAGTCACCTTTCTTCCTAACCAGCTATTGATCGCACTACATCTTATTGTTAGATACCCATTGCGCGTAGGCAGAAGGGAATCAGCAGGTCGTTAAAATTAAATTAAATGCGCGTGTGGCGGTTTATCTATCATTTTTTTAGCAATCGATCGATCCAGGATCTGCTTCTCTAATATAAGAGACGTTATTGTTTGTTTGTACTTATGGCTAACCAGCCTCTTGGATTATTATAGCCATAACTCCTCCCGCGCCGAACACACACGGGGAAGGAGGTAAACCCGATGCCGGCATTGGCCTACTCTCTTCCGAAGGACGGAGCGCTGACTTGCGCGATCATCTCAAACCACACAAGTAGAGGGCGGGACGATCCCAGGTTGAAAAATCGCACCTCCGCCGGATTTCAACATGGGAAGCCAACGCTCTGAACACTCCGCCACCACTACCCCCTTACAGAAGAGAGAGATATTTAACGAAATGATCGCGAGGAATGGGGTGACGCGAAAAGGACAGTTTTTCTTTAATTCCGTCGAGGTTCAAAGGGCGCTCCCATCTCCATCCCTCGTGGAAGGTCGGATGCGATGTACTGACCCGTATTTATACACCCGGGAGCGGTGCGTGCAAGGTACAGTCGTTTGTTTTTTCTCTCTCTCTCTCTCTCTCTCTCATCGGCGTGGGTAAATTAGGGTAAAGGGATGTGCGAGGTTTTTTTTCAAGACGAGGATACACGGTCATCGAGGCAGAGGACATTTCGGTTCACGACTTTTTTTATAAAACGGTCAAGTATTCGCGCGTCACTTGTTTCACGCCGTTCCAGGAATGCGGAGGGAGCACAAATAAATCGAACCTGTTCGCGCTAACAGTTTTATTTTTACATTTATAACCTTTTTCAAGTTTTCCGTCCATTGACGACGCCGCGTTTTCGGGCGTTTGTTGACCCGACTGAACCTCAAACGTCAGTAACTTTCCCATTCTTGATTGATGAATTAATTATTTAAACAGCATATATAGACATTTTTTTATTATTTGCCAAAAACAACGAAAGCTTCGAATAGAAATCATGTGTCTGGCTAGACCAAGCTCGGAAAAGTGATTTCGCAAAGACCAGGGCCTAAAACGCCATCAGCAGGCAAGAACTTAAAACTGGAGGCAAAGTAACAAGAACTGCGAGGAAAAGTCAAATATTAGAAATGTTTGTGTTTCAGTAAAACTCAATCCGAATCTTTGAAGATTACTTGCACAAAGTTATAACGGTAAAAAATTCTCCGAATTTCAAAAATGAATTTCTTTAGTGCGACACTTGCTTGAACTGGAAATTAAAACGTCAGTGCTCACGACGGTAAAAATTCTTATTTATCACCCTGATAAACTTTATCGTTAATTATGCATCGGTTAATTTTTTTGGGCATTTAGGAAAGTGACTTCGAGTTTTTAGAGACCCTCCTTCGGGTAATTTATGTCCCGACCCGGTTCCCGGGAGCAATTCCATTCGCCGATGTAAGAAGATTCTAATCCAAATTCCTGGCGACGCGCCAGAGGAGCTGTTTAACATCGCCTGATAACCCGGATTTAAAAAATAAAAAGGGAAATAGAAGAAAATCAGCAATAATGAGCGATCTAACAGGACAGAATGGCAAGAGTGATCACAGCTTTACCGATTTGTCTCACATCCGTTGTGTATTTATTTATGTATTTATACTTAGGTCCGTTAGGCTAACTCATCCAAGATACGACACACACGAGATTTCGCATTCCTCCGAGTCGTATTATTTAACGGAGTGGCATCCTTCAAGGCTATGGGGAATCTTCAAACAAAAGCCTATTCTTCTACCTCCTGAAGGAAACTTGAAAAAAAACATAAAACCCTTTTTTTCAAGTCTGAAATAGCGAGAGAGAGAGAGAGAGAGAGAAAGAGGCTCCGCGGTAGAGAGATATATTTGCCCCGTTTAAATTTTTCAACCGTTGAAAAAGCGAAATAAACGACAAACGAAAAACATATCACCGCAGGGCGGCACGTTTTTTGTTTATTTTCAGCGGGAATTTTCTTTTTTTCGGAGCGCGTTCGCGACGAGAGTTGTTATAATAATCATCAGGTTTTCGGCTGAATAATTTATACGAAATTTTTACAGTCTTCGTATTATTCGCGTTTTCTTCGACCGCTGCGACTCCCAGACTGAAAAAAAGTGACGAACGCGAAATAAATCCCTCTCTTCCTCGCATTCGGATTCTTCCTTCTCTTAAATCACTTGCTTTTTTTCCTCTCTCTCTCTTCCTCTTCCTTTATCCTCTTATCTTCTCGTTATTTTATTCCGTTTTTCTCTCTCTCTTTTCCTTTCCATAAGCTCCTTCTTAGACTGCTTACCTCTCTCCCTCTCTCTATCTTTCACTCCCTCGGTTTTATCATCCCTTTTTCCTCTCAACCTCTTTTTTTCTCTCTCCTTTCCCACCTCCTGCCCTACCTTAAGGCCCCACTCCATTTTCCATTTCCCAGGCAACGAACGACCGCTTCTTCCTCTCCTCCCCTCCCCTCTTCTCCCCTTCCTCTTTCTGGAACCCTCTTTCATCTTTCTTTTTTTCCTCCTAAATGTGGCTGGCGTAATTATATGGACCTTTCCGCAACCGCCAGCCCCTAACCCTTGTATTTTCACACGGAGGGGCCTCTCTCTCTCTCTCATCCTCTTCATATTCCCCGTATCTCTATCCCTCACTCTGTCTCTTTCCCCATCCTCCCCTCCTCCCTCCGCCCCCCCCCTTCGCTTTCATCTTACTTTTTTCCTTAATCTCATCCCATTTTCCTCCCCTCCATTCCTTTACCTCGCATCTCTTTCCCTCTTTTCAACGCCGAACACTCCGCGTTATGCTCACGCGATTCTTTCCTCGTTTGTTTCATTCCTTCCCTGCGCTCTCTACGCTTCTTTCCCGCTCAGCTTTCCTCTCTCGCTATTATCATCTGCGCCTTTTCTCTCTCTCTCTCTCTCTTTTTTTACTCTTCTGTGCGTCAGCTGGTTTCATTCCAATCGCTTTACATTAACATATTTTGCGCATTGCTCCCATCTCGTCTCTTTCTCTTCGCTCTCCGATTCTTTCTCTTTAATTTTCTCGATTTTCTTTCTTCCGCAGCTCGAATCTTTCTCTTACGCGTTTCTTTCTTTCAGTTTCTGCCTTTTTTCCCGACGGTTTATCTCCATTTCCTCTACCTTTTTCTATTTTTATACACAAAAATTCGAAATCTCTCTTGACTGCTCATTTTCATTTCTCAAATATCTAATCCCTCGTCATCTCTCTGTATTTTCTCCGAGCTCTTGTATTTCTTCCTCCATTTTCATGACGGAACGGATGAGTGTTTCAACGGAAACGCCTCCGGTTCGGATCCTGCCGTCGGAACCTCTTTCGAGATTCAACGATCTTTTTTTTAAACTGTCAATCCATTCAACGTAAAATGAAATATTCCTTCGTCAGAGAGATAGGCGAAGGAATGAAATTTTTCCAGAAAATGATCGATTTTCCTTCTCTTGCATATCGCTCTTTCTCTTTTCGAAGCACACTCATTTTCCTAATCCAATCTTCTTACCATCTTTTGGACCATTCTCTCTCCCTCTCTCGTCTTCTCCTCTTTACCGTCTTTCTTCTTAACATTCGGAGATACCTGAGGCAAGGATATTTTTTTTAATTGCTTGTTCTTGAATTTTTTCTCAGCCATAAGACGAGCTCGATAGTTACCAGATGGATTTTCCTCTCTTCCCATTCACCTTTTCCTTCATCCACTCCTCTTCTCCCAATTCCGTTTTCATTTCCCAATCTCGCTTTCCTCCGTTTCCTTCATCCGCTCTCCCTACTAATCCGATTTCCTCGCCGCCTCCTTGTATTCGTCCCCTCGCTATTAAGCCCGCGCGCTCTTAAGTAGGTACACATGAACATTTTTATGCTTTACCTGCGTTATCTCGCCATTTTTCCTTTATTACGCATTTTTTCACTTTTATTCCCCTCATTCTTCCTTCTTCTCTCTCACTCCCGTTCCCTCCCTCCTTTCGCTCCCTCCCTCTCTCTCTCTCACTCTAACACTTTCCTCCCTCGCTCCTCGTTTTTCATCCGAATGGCCTTTTTCCGGCCACGATGCTCCGCTCCTTTCTCTATCCCCTTATCAAAAAATTTTCATTTTCTCCTCCACGTTTGCTGCGGGTGTGGAGAGAGAAAAGGGGTAAGAAAAAGCTTTTAAGGCACAGAAAATGGTAGGCGGGGGGGGGGGCGGAGAAAGGAAGAGGTTTTTTGGGGGCGGGGAGGAGAAGACGAGAGGGGAAAAAACGACTAGACTAATCACGGTTCGCAGCGCGAGCGGTTTCAATGCCAGGGAGTTCGCGCGGCGCAAGGCGATACCAACACCACCGACCAACGACGTCTCTGTAATTCCGCGGCAAACGCCCTCGTGGGCATCGATCATTTCTCTCTCTTTCTCTTTCTCTCTCTCTCTCTCTCACTCCTTTCCCACTAAAACCTCCTCCTCCTCCTCTCTCTCACTCGAAAGATCCGTCTCGCCCACGAAACAATGGACCTCGAGAAAAAAATTTTAGGCTCGCGCGGGTGGGTGGAATGGGGGTTAATTCGCGGGGCTTTTCCTAGAGGGTGGTGGCGTTTCTCTCACACTCTCTCCATCCCGCGGGATGGCCGCGAGACGGATCAGTAGAGAGGCGGGGGGGAGAGAGAGGATAAGGTAAACTCGGATCACGGCGCCCGCGGAGGAATTAATTACCCATCCACGAGGTGCATGAAAATGAATAAATGGTTTGAATAAAAGAAAGAAAATAAAATTCCTCGAGCGGGCCATTGCCTCGCGTCAGCGCAAAGACTGAGGTAAGATCGCTTGACCCAAAAATGGAGACCAAGCAGTGGCGGAAGTAGACGTATACTCAGACTACTTTTTTGTGGATGGTATTTTTATATCTCACGGAGTATAAAAAAATTCTATAGTTGAATTATGGAGTGAAACTCAGGGCTTGTATATAATTGAAGAAGGAATCGCTGTCCTCCGAGACGCTATCTCATGGCGTTGAGTTGCAGATCCGAAAAACAAATGTCACCATTGAGTAATACCAAAAAACAATCATTAGACCAATAGTCATTCCTAATTTAATTAATTAAAGATAATCTCACAGCTGTAAAACAATACAATTTTTTTCAAGTACACACAAGAGTTTAATAGCGAAGCAAGCGGAGAAAAAAGGAAACATGTTGTTCCGTAGTAAGTCTTTAATGGAATGTATATTCCCTCTCCTCGGAGTTTGCCATTGTTTTTAGCACCAAATTACTGCTTAGCATAAGCTTTTCGTTTTTATTCTTACACATCGAATAAATAAAATTTATCTAAATCTATTTTAAAGAAAAGCTTAAATACGGCATGCTTTGCTTCCCATAAGAAGTGCGGCGTGCACTTTGCCTCAATAGCATCGGTTTCCAGCAAATTGAGATCTGTGTGTTATAGGATTCAGATAATCAATGTAGCCATTACACGCTTAAGGATATCATTCAGAGACAAAGGAAACATCCTCAGTTGTAAATCAGAAACAAAGAGTAGTGGTTTACCGAGGACGCATACTTTGCAAATGAAGTGCACACAGGGGTTACCTATATCATCTATTAACATTTATAACTATTCCAACTATTTAGTACTTTTTTACTCTCGCAATTTTAGCTTTTAGCCAATGCACAGGGCCGGATTATGGTCTGGGCAACATAGGCAAGTGCCTAGGACCCGTATTTTTGGGATATTGCGATATTGCATATGAGAACGATAATGAAGGTGTTTCCTTACTCTCGCAACCTTTCCGCGAGTAAAAACTCCATCGAAATTTCAAAACCTTCCAAAAGAAGCACGAGATTCTGTGTGACACACTTCACGGAGTTATCTTGGATTTCTTCCCCACGATGAATTACTCTCATTAGAGGTCGAGGAAGATTTAGTAAGGTGGCTAAATAAAATCGTGGGAGTGATGCCTTCCTGTAGCGTTAGCAGGGTGTAAAGCTGGAAAAATTTAAATGTCACTCATTGGACTAATGTCTCAAAAGGTAACTACAGTTATTATTCTATTGTCTTATTTATTATTTTTTATTGCATAAAGTTCTATATCTGGAATGATTTTGATTTAAGTCTTTATTTATATTTCCTAGTAAATCAGCACTGTAAAAATCTACAACAACAAACTATTATCGCGAGATATTGTTCATATTCACGAGCGCTCTACAGCGGGTGACGAAAATCATAAATACAATACTTCGTCAAATTTTGTCAAACAGTTTAGGCGCTAGAGCAGCGAACATAGTACACACTACAGACACGGCGTTGCAATAACAACTTTCTCGGCCCAAGAATACTAGTCAAAATATTGAGATCGATCTCTTTAACAATCATCATACTTTCTATATACTTCGTACGTGAGAAAGTACAAAAAATGGTCTATAGATGTTTTTTTATCGTGAGGCTCCAAAATTACACTGCGTCTACTGCCCGCGGCACTCTTAATCCGGTCCTGTGCATGCCTGCTATAATTCTACAATAGCTCTTTAGCAAAATACAACAAAAATAATTTATGCATATTTTCTCTCCAATAAATAAAAGAAAAATTTATGTGATACCCCTCAGAATGAGGCGCAACGAAAAATGCCACTTTGGCGATCGAACGCCGGACACAATACGGAGAATACTAAGCTGTTTGCATGCGAAGAGAAAATTTTTCTTTTACTTCCTGTTTCCACGCAAATAAACACCGTTGAGATAATTATCTGGGGGTTAGAGAGCGAGATTACGTTGCCAAAAGGCTATAAATAAACAGTATGGCGAATCATTATCATATTACTTCGAATCGAGTCATTTTTTTTCAATCCAACCAATATAAAACTTATAGGTATAATTTAAGACGATTGGTCGTTTTTTCTTGATTTAATGATTGATAGAAAATGTTTCAAAATAAAAAAATGTCCATCTATGCTGAAAACTTGGACGACATAGTTGTGTATTATTTTTCATTTCTCTGCCCGTCTTTTCACTCGCACACTCTCTCTTTCTCTTTTTATCTACCTTGTTTCTCTCCCCTTTTAAAAAACCTTATCTAAATTATACCCTTGCTCTTCGTAACCTCCTTCCCTCGCATTTTATTATTCTCCTCGTCTTCACGCCATCTCGCCCCTTCAACTAATCCGAATCTCACTCTAGCTCATCGTGTCTCTCTTTTCTCATCCTCCTTTTCCTTCAAACTCTTCCTTCCTCTCTCTCTCTCTATTACCATTTTATCCCCTCTCCATGCCTCTCATCCATCTCTATCTCTCTCCTTCCCACGAAACTATCATATTGCTTCTCTTCTGCCTCCGCAACCGATTCCCACTCCACCTCTTCCTCTTCATGATCCCTTCCCACTTCCCTTTCATCTGTCCTATCCTACCCACAAACATTACTTCCCCTCCCTTTATATCCATTCACCTCCTCTTCCTTTCCCTCTCATTCGCCACTCCTCAGTGTACACTATCCTCTTCGCCTCTCTTCGTCATCTCCGTCTTCAATCCTTTTTTATCTCGCCGCTACGCTTCGTCCTAACCTTTTTTCCTTTCCCTAAACCTCCGCTTTAACTTCCTGGATCGCCATTTCCTCCTCCGCTTACATCCTTCTCTCCTTTAACTTTAATTTCCCTCCCGCCATCTTGACGCTCTCACTATCTCCGCTCCTACCACTTACTCCTTATCTCCGGATTATATTTTTAAAAGGGCAGTTAAAAGCCAGGCGCTAAATAACCCGAAGTTTTTTCAAAGACGGAAGGTCTATTTTTTATATGGCTTTTTGATAAAGTCTAATTCAGTGTTTCTCAACCGGGGTGACATCACACCCCAGGGTGACGCGAGAGTTGTTAAAGGGTGACGCAAGTATTTGATAAATTCACAGTGCATCACATTCTGGCTTATAAAAATAAATAAAGCCAGAAGAATACCTGCCACTGCTTCTTTGAATGCATAAATTTAGATCTTTATGTTGTAGATAAAGCCTAATTTATCTTTAAAGATGACTTGAAGGAAATAGAACAGTAAACGGTGTGACGCAGAACAGAAATGGGGTGACGCAAACAAAAAAAGGTTGAAAAACACTGGTCTAATTAATAGTCCAACGCATACGGCGCGCAATACTGCTGCAAATAAGTATAAATATATATATTTTTTATGATGGCCGTCGTCCCTCACAACTTCTTATAGGCATGATGTATTTATTTCAAAAGTTTTGGCATACTCAATTAATTTCAACACAATATAATCTCTTGGACGTTAGAAGATGATACATATGCGAAAGTTTTTTTTAATTTCGGTTCCCTGAACTGCGTGTAGAATATTAATTTCATTATTTTCAAACATCAAATTACTCGTGGGTGGTGGAGAAAAGTTCGTCAAATAAACTCAATTATATAGAGGCGAGAGGATATATGCAACGGAATATATCGAAAACTATTCGAGAAAAGTTAATTCACCATCCCAAAACTGCTCCTAAAACATATCTCAGTGAGTTTAAGTACGCGTGCAGGAATAATTACATAGAATAAATTAAATTAGCGATAACCCACGTCTACTGATGGCATTATATCACGGATTAAAAAGGTATTCAAATTAAAGTTAATTGAATGTTTTCATATTACGTAGGTGACAACAGAGCAATTGGTAATTGACTTCGCTAGCAAAATAATTCTCTCCAGAATCGAATTTCAGAGATATTTAGCGTTTAATGCTAGCAGCAGTGCGTTCAGTCGATTAATAAAACACGAGACCGCTTTATATTTTTTAATTAATTTATGCCATATATCACCTCCCGCGCCCCTGGCCAGAGAATGTTTAATTATATCAGCATCGCGCGAGCATAAACAGCAACGGGAGAAAATTTTCCGCACGAAACTCGGAGAACTGTTTCGAATGGAAATGTTTTGGTAAGGTACGTATTTAGGCTCGATTTCGATTGCATTCCCTGTTGCACATGTAGTTTAATAAGTACCACACATTCACCTCGACGGAGCTATTTAAATTCTCTTATCGTTCCCCAACCGGACTCTTTATCCCGCAATATACTGCCAATGAATAATCGTATATGTCCACTGATTTATTGATGATTAATCTACCTTTTTATTCCCTTTGAAAATAAATGGCGACATACATCCGTCGTTATAATTCCCGATACCTAACAACATCGACTCGTTCTAAGTTTTAACATATATTTATTATTCGGTTTCAAGTTTCGATACTACGCATATCGCTGCTAACATTATTTCCAGTATAATAAAGCTACATAATCAGTATATCCGACAAATTTGTGATGAAGATAACACCGTTAGCCTTCGTCGACAACTGGAACCCAACCACAAAGTATGTTCGAAATTTCATTTTTTAAATTATTTGTAAGGGAAAGATGTTTTTTCCTTCCCATGATTGTATAATATTAATAATGGGTGGAGGCTACGGCGAAGATAATATAAAGAAAGGAATCAACAATTAAATTACGGCATAGAAGTTGATTCCATTCTTTATATGACTACATAACTTAACTTCAGCTGAGGAAATGGAATGTTTAGAGGACAACGTATTTCGTTCCTCTCCTAGAATCTAATTCAAATGGAACTCTAAAGCTGACCTCAACTTGAAGGTGGTAATCGTTTTCACGATGAAGGAGAGAATGAGGCGAGCAAAACCAACGCGCGCTCAACATAGTCACTGCAGTCAAGACGCGAAAGAGTGGCACGAGTCAAGTTCGAGTGCAGCAGACGAGGGCTCGTAATATTTTTATGCACTTAGTTCAATTGTTCGCGTGCTGCAAATCGACGTAAGCGAAAAAATATTAACTCCTCTTTAAATCCGAAAAGGTTTCGACAAAACTCTTGTAATATTTTCTAGTAACTGGGTAAACTTGTTTTCTATATGGGACCAATTAGGGAGAAATTAGAGAGAAAAATTCTACCATGACCCAAACCCAGGCATTCCCTTTTCTGGGCGAATTTAATAATTCAATTTCAATAATAAAGTTTAAATTTCTTTAATTTAACCGGACGGTGGGGCTAAAAATTAAAGTTAACGCGTTCGTTTCGCGGTGAAAAATATAAACCGAATTAAACAGAGAAGTTTCCTACAGTAATAAACGGTATTGATCCATGACATAAAAATGTTTGACCTTTCCGCAATATCAGCGGTTGAGTTCGGTAACAAAGGGCACAGTTACTTCGGCTTTAAATTGCTTTCTTGACTGATTGAGATAAAAAACTTTAAATGATTCCTTTGAGGCTTAAGTCTCTTGTGCTCTACCTAGGAAAAGTAGACCACTAAAGTTCTAGCTTCAGCAAAACTGAAAAATCGATTTTTTGTTGCTCTCTCAACCGCACAACCCAAGAATTAAGAAAGAAATGGATAACACGATCTTAAGATTTTTCAACTTACTGTTGCTGAGACTGAGATTTAACTCCGCCTAACACAAACCTTTAGACGCTAGATCGCTATGCCACGAAGATATTATATAAGTACTCAAATACCGTAGTCTCATAAAAACCTGCGATGAAACTAAAAATATTGTTTTGGAATTAACAATTAACTAACGAATTCTTCGACTTGTATATTGAAAATTTTAATTTAATCCATGATTGAAAATACTCCTGTTAGAATTGTTCAATAGTAAAAAAGTATTTTTTCATGAATACATAACTTCTTTACCATCCGCTCAGAAAAAAATAACCTGGCATAAAATATAAGGTGCACCAATGCTTGATTGGTCCTAAAAATGAGAATGAAAATAGATTCGCCGCGGTGTAAGAGTTTTATTGCCCACGAGCGCAATAAACTTAATTTATGGGCGATTCCGTTTATGGGTTTTTCCAAGGAAAAAAATGAGTAAATGTTGGCGAATTCCTCAGAAATGACGTGACAGATAAAAAGAGAAGAGGAAGAAAGAATAGTGACCTCCTTGAAGCATATGAGAAAGGACAGCGCTCCCTTACCACCCTCCACCCCCACGGTCCTTCAACTAACAGGAGAAGAAATAATAAATCGAATCGCATGACTCCATATTTCAGTGACGTCACAATAGAGGTGCATTCTACGTTGATGCATCCTGTACCCAGTGCCTACTGTGCCCCTATAAATATGCAGCAACGAGGCAGCCGGGTTTACTATATGGCATATATAAAAATGCTGTCGACATAATGCACTCGTATACGCAAATACGCATATCGCCCTTACAATAGCTGGAACATAAAGCGCCCGAGAAAAGACTTAGGTTTTTTAGCATCAAGAGCATTACATCTTCTTGGAATAGTTCACTTGAAACTTCAAACAGTGTGTCAGGTGTAAAAAAATAAATATCTGATGTTTTTCAAAATTTTGCGAGTCACCATTGTCGTCTGACCAAATGGTTATATATGAGCGTATTATTATCATTACTAGTGTAAATGCCCGTTGAAATTCAACGGAAAAATTGGAACTTAATATATTCAACTATATTGGAAGGAAGTGAGCTAAATCTTACACTTATACGAACATCTAACAATAATAAAAGACTACTTAATTATTTCTAATTTAATTTTGCAAAAAAAATAAGTCTGCAAGTGCGAAAGAGGTATATTTAAGATCCCACTTATGGTAAATTCCATATAGCGTTCCAACCAACCAACCAACAGATTAAGGCTTTTATTAATAGTTTAATAAAATAATAATCAGAAGAAATTTGACTATACAAATTTCTTCACCAAGTAGGTTCGTCTTAGAAAGCATTCAACAGAAAATTATCGAGTTCGTTTTATAGCTAAATGCAAATTTAAAATAAACACAATAAAGAATTGAAAACTATAAGTACCTACTTATCTTAGGTGTCTTCAATAGCCATGTCGGCTACGAGGCAGTCATTTTCAGAAATATTCACCGATGCCACTGATTACGGTTCTGGTAGCCGAAACGCACACCTGGTTTTTCATAACATCCTTATGAGTGTTGAAAACACCTCAAATAAGTACTTATTTTTTCATTTTTTATTTTAAATGCTAGGTTTTCATGATTTATTTAAAATCGTGAAAGACGAGTCACCAATGGTGATGAAATTCCGACTAGTAACCTCACATACCCACTTCCTCTTGGTAAATAGCGGTTCTTACCAACTTGTTACAGACTTTGATGACCTTTGCTTGATAACAACTTTGAAAATATACAAGTTCAATAATGTTCCATTTCGATTAAACAGAACCATTATCATTTATTCGGAGAGAAATACAACATATCGCTTCGTTTGTCTCTCTCTTTTCCATATTTCTTTTATCACTGAGTCTGTCAGTTTTCAATCGGCTGCTTTTGATTTGTGTCGTGTTACAAATTTTTTTCCTGCGGTATTATAATATTTGGGCATGATAATTTTCCAGATAGTAGAGATTTATCCACCAAAAGACTGATATCTTTGTAAATTTTTATAGCTTCAAAACGGAATTTTTATTAAACTTATATAAAGCCAACGACAGGAGACTGAAACGAGGATTTTGCGTCCCATTGAAGCAAAAATTTGTTATGAAAGTGGGAGAAGGGATACATTCGACTTTTTTTAATTTCTGTTAACGATCCTGCCGAATGCTGTTTTTTCTATGAGATTGTAGGAAAATTGATAGTTTAAAAAGAAACAGATTTTTAACAATTGTTGACGGAAGTAGTGTCACAACATCCTGCCTCAACGAGGTTATTCCCCTTGTTTTCAAGAAAGAAATGCTCACGAGGGAATCTCACCCAATTAAATGACAAGATTGCGCGTACTGGGAGCGGATTTCTTCGGAGTTTTTTTATCTGGTCACAGAGAGAGATTCTAGGAGGCGGAACGACATTTAAAACAGTATTCCAGAACAGGCAATATTGAAGCGGCAAAAAGATTACTCGAATCTCTATCTCTCTCTCTTTCCCTTGAGATAGAGACGGCGACGACGAATCTAAACTGCGCCACCTCATCGCAATTTTGCGATTCAATTTTTCTCCCTTTCAGCTTCCATTAATTCCACTCCTCGGCCTTTTTTCCGCTTTCTTTCTCCCTCATTCTCTATCTCTCCCTCTCTCTCTCTCTCGCTCACAGAATCCTGTACCTACTTCCTTTCCACCTACCCTCGCGCTCTTTTCCTCTATTCTCCCTCCCTCCTCCACGATCCTTGGCGAGTAGATTTTTTCCCCCTTGGAAAAATAAAGAACCACGCAAGATTGCGAGGCCTCTGGCGAAATAATAAGGGACGGAAAAATAATATCTAGATGGAAAGGAAAGCATCCATGGGAAACACGGACGGTCGACACTATAGTTTTTATCATTAGGCCCTTTTTTCTTCCTCTGGTCCGCCTTTTTATTTTTCCGAAGCGATTTGTATGAGAGATTCTCTCGCTCTAGTTCCTACGCGACAAAGATTGCGTCAAGTTTTTCACGAAAATTCCGATAGCAAATAGGAGAACCACCCCGCGAGACTCCATCTCGAAATCGCGCATATTTATTTTTAAGGATTTCTTCGCCGGATCGAGAGAAGAAAGGTATTCTTCGTAGGTTCCAAGGGGATCCTACGTATTCTGCCTCGTTTGATTATGCGAGGGAGATTCTCGGATGCAGAGACGTAAGTCAGTCTGATTTACAACTTGTGCTGGAATTTTCCTGTATGTGTAGATAATGTCATTCCCAAAGAGGCTAAACATAGTTTCGAGTCGGTCCTAAATAAATACGGCGAAATTTGCTTTATCGCAATTTAGTTAAACTACAGGTCCACTTATTCAAAATATTAATCCGATCTAAGGAAGGTGCGATTAATTATGTTCCGACTACCCTTGCCCTGCGATATAAATTAGGAACGCGGAGCTCGAAGATTCGAATCTAGAGACTAAGTCCCGTCGCGCTGTGCGAATTAAACTCGCGACGCTAATTAAAGCTTGGCCCGTTTATTCGTGTTAAAATGTGACTAGCGTTCTGACCTTATTTAGACGTATTTATGCTTTAATGCTCTAAAAAAAAAATGTTCCTTGACTCACTGCATGGAATTACTAGAGTTCTGAATAGATAAAAGTAATTTCAAGAGAAACCGACTTGGGTAACTGAGCATGTAATTAAAAAATATTTATAATTAAAAATCCCAAATTAATTCTACATTAGGATAGTTTCTAATGGACGTCCCAGATTGTTTGATTAATCTGTACTACCTTATGATATTAGAAATTTCATTTTCACCGCTAATGGCTTTACTGTAGACGCACCTTTAACATCACACTCAGTCATTTCCTCGTGGATAGTAACAAATTTTCTCATTTCACGGTTAACAAATAGAAAAAATTAAATGAGAATGTGGTTTTTAAAATCCCAAAATGGGAGTCACGGACGGTTATCAAGAGGGTCACAAATACGGAACAATATCTATGTAATACAGGTCTCCGTCTCATTATTCGGGTTCGCTTTATGCGAATTCGCTATTATGCGACAAACGGGTTGCTACCGGAATTTCTTTTTGTCTTTGATTCGCTCTTATGCGGTTACGCGGCCAGTGCAATACAAATGCAAGGAAGTTCTCCACTACACCACAAGGCGATCATTCAGTCTCTCATTGTCTCTTATGCTGTGCGTATTAGTATTACAGAAAAAAGAGATGATAGTGGAGTGGATATTGTAGAGCGGAGATGAGACAGAGATTTCGTGTGATACTGTTTGAGCACACTTGAGAATTTTTGTCTCCTTGCCTGTGGAACTTGCGTTGTGCCAAGACAACCCTCCAGCACATTAAACCTCCACTAATATGTCACTCACAACAGCT
Organism: Tanypteryx hageni; assembly: GCA_028673005.1. Taxonomy (NCBI): domain Eukaryota; kingdom Metazoa; phylum Arthropoda; class Insecta; order Odonata; family Petaluridae; genus Tanypteryx; species Tanypteryx hageni. Next base: position 101,560,127 of record CM054116.1, read on the forward strand.
CGTCTACTTTCTTTTATTGGCGAGTATAATTTGATGTAAATTGTTTTAAGTTTGCATTTAGCGCATAAGAAACCATTATGGAGCGAAGAGCGCCTTGGAGGGGAGTTAGGATTGCTTGTGGAACGTACGCCTATCTTTTACATGTAAATATGGGTTCTGTTTATACGAATTCGCTTTATGCGTCACTTTCCTGGAACACAAGCCCCACATAAAAAAGGGAAACCTGTAGTTTGATATTTACATTTTTAGTTAATTTTAATTCTATAATTTTATTTTATTTTTAATATAAACAACAATCCAGATTTTCTCTAAATATTCCTATCATATTTTATATTTATTGGTAGATGTATGGAGTTAAGGAGTCGCGATAACATCGGATGACATAACAGGATGTCGCGACAACATTTAATGGATTAGCGATTTCACGGTGTAAAACACGGAGAAACCTTCGTTGAATTAGGAGTTTGAATTTTTTATGACCAGACAAAGAGAAAAATCAGTTGAAAAACGCGTATAGTTATGAATTATTGTTTGCTAAGTAACGTATTGGTCACGAAACGAGTTTATAAAAGGAAAAGTTAAATCTAAGTTATCAATACAAATCCAATCATCTAAAGAGATCACCGTGGCTCCGAACCTAAATCAATTCACCTCCACGCGCGTAAGGATTTGATTTTTAGTCAGTCGCAAGAAATTTTCCAGACGAAGAAGATACAACCTACTCGTAGGCATCCCAGAATAACTTACTTTACTCCATTTTTACATTATTCTTTATCTTCAACCAATTATTAAAACTTACTCGGTCAAGTAAACTCTCAGATTATTTTGGATGCGTTCAGAAAATTTTCTCTACTTTATGCGTTCGTATCGATGTCATATCATTCATAAATGCGGAGTTTGAATGCATTAAAAAATTTTAAAGAATAAATGCCTTATAAATTAGTTAATTCAATGGGTCTCAAATTCATTGACCAGTTATTACTAACTAGTAAATTATGCTAATGTTGCAATTCATTTGAAATTAAGTTTCATTTACTAATAAAGCGATACAAAAACTTAAAGATTTTTATTTAAGTCGCCATTAGCAATGCCTTATCTTATAGGAAGACTTTTAAAAATTGAAATAGAAGTGCATGGTTTTATATTTACAATATATGATTTATATTTCAAGCAACTATGAAGTTAGTAGAACTGAACTTGTTTTTTAGAAATAGCAGATTGGAAAGCCTATCAGAAAAATCCTTGTAATTTCATAACTGTGTTAGTAGTTCCAGTCAACAAATATCGATCAAAATAAAATCGTTCCTTCCTGTTTATTTAGGCTCACTTTCACGTTTTTATTCCGGTAATTTAAATTTTCCAATTAGCACAGTTTCCTTTAAACTTTCATGTAAAAAGCATGTATGATAACATTTAAAGTATTTTTCTCAGATTTCCGCCTCACCTGGGTGTAATTTTATTAAAAACGAGTTTTATGTCCTGCAACAATCAATATTCTCAAACTCACGAACATGAGATAAAATAATGCACTCTGAAAATACCCGATGAGCCAAATTCACTCTTATAAAATATTACATTCACTGATATAAAAAATCAGATGTGGCCACCACATAACTTTCTCCACATCTGTAATATTTCTAAAAATTCCAAATAGGCTACATATTAATAAATATTTTAAGAAACTGCAAGAAAAATTTAGACTTTACAAAGAACAGAAATAAACTCAAACCATAACCTACTGATATTGGATAAGGCCACAAAGCTCCAACAATTAATAAAATAAAAAGAAGTGTTACTAATTGTAAGAAGTAAGCGTCAAATTGTTAGCAATAGTCGTCGGTAGGTGGCATGGTGGTGGCAGCTAAAAATATAAGATATTTCTTAAACAATGCATTATATGGGAAAATGTTTCAAACAAAGATTGTAGAAAATTAAATTTTCTAAATTTTATTTCAATACATTTTTACATCTATCAAATATAAAAGCAAATATTTCAAAATAACGGATGTGACAAGAGTAAACACTCACTTCTGGTTGACCGATCTTTACCAAAACCAATCAGTACTTCTGACTTTTATAAAAATGGTAAATATAAAATTTCGCGTTGACCTGATTAATAGTTTTTGAGTTAGAGCACCCACAGAAAAGCTATCACATACACACACACACAGACATCGAGAAAATGTTCAAAACGTGTTCAGGGGACCTCAAAACGTGTATTTCCGTTGAAATCTCCAAGTCGATTTATTTCATGAATACAATACTTTCCCCTATATGGAGAAAGTAAAAAACAACAAAACTGCAGAAAATGAGTCCTGCACGTAAATGGTACTAATATATTGGTATATATGGGAAAATGTTTCAAACAAAGATTGTAGAAAATTGAATTTTCTAAATTTTATTTCTATACATTTTTACATCTATCAAATATTAAAGCAAATATTTCAAAATAACGGATGTGACAAGAGTAAACACTCACTTCTGGTTGACCGATCTTTACCAAAACCAATCAGTACTTCTGACTTTTATATATGTGAAACTCATACTTTATAAATAGTTATAGTTGGTTCTAGCTGGCGAAGCCACATGGGCGCTGAATAGGGTTGCCACCTCTCCCGGATTTCCAGGAGTCTCCCGTAATTAACCCACCTTAAATACATCACTCCCGGAATCTGGTAGAACTTGTCCGAGAGCCGAAAACCATCGTAATTAAGTAATTTTCAGCTTTAATAAACTTTTTTAGTTTTTATTAAGTTGAGATTTTGGTAGAATCATTTCCTTCGATTCCAATTAAGCAATTTTTATTAAAATATTATATATATATATATATATATATATATATATATATATATAATATTATAATAAAAATTGCTATATATATATTATATATAATATATATTTATTATAATATAAACTAATCAAGAAACATTCAAAATTGTTTTCGATTTCATTACAAAAGAAAATGGAGTTGGCGGAGAATTAAAGAAAATTGTAACGTTTGTGCTTTCAGCTCCAGTATCCAACGCAGTCTGCGAACGTGTGTTCAATGTTATTAATAAACTGTGGTGTAAATGCCGAAAAAAATTAAGTGTGGATCCAAGGCAGAAATTCAAGTATGCACCAATTTTAATTACTCTCGTAAAGATTTTCATGCCTTTTTACTATCAAAACCAGATCTTTGGAGACTGCTCGAAGTAGGTACTTCAAAATAAAAATGCAAATTAAATACATGAAGTATGGTTCTTGAAGTAGGTAATGCCACTTTTAAGTGTTTGTTATTATAATTTATTGAATAATGTAAAAATAAAATTAAGGTTAAATATTCGTGTTTTCTAAATAAAACAGTTTTATTGTTCTCATTGGCTGTTCTTTAACCTAGAAACAATCTCGCAATTAACTACTCATATAGTGGATATCTCCCGGAATCAGCCGTTTACAAGGTGGCAACCCTAAAATTAAGAATAAAATAAAGATTCTCATATTGATTGTTTTTCGACCTAGAGAATTTACTACTCATGAGGAGAAAACCTCCCGGAATCAACCACTCATAAGGTGGCAATCCTAGCGCTGAATGGATGAATATTGTTGAGAGAACGGAGGAGAGCTGGGCGTAAAACTCGATATATTATAATATTTCTGGACGCTATATCGTTATTTATTTTGAAATGCCTTTTAAATAGTATTTTTAATGACACCAAACTCTACAACTGGGTGAATTTTAATCATAATCGTTATAGTCATTTTCGAATAAATCGACAATTTCTGGTAATCAACAAAAATAAACTACCCTTCATGTTTGCGCTATATCGTTCCTCTCTTCAAATTTGTTATTCTTAGAATGCCTAAATAAAAAAACATCATTTGATTTTGTTAAACCATTTAGGCTCGAGAAATGCGCACAGACACAAATGGCAGGGCAAAAACCACTTTTCTGGGCTCAGGGACATCTAAAATGACAAAATCTCGAAGTCCATTTTCTCGCGACTGAAACAGTTTCTTTATATACCACCTTTATGAGAAAGTAAGAAAACAAGGTCCAGTCGGAGATAGAAATCGTTGCTTAAAGACACGGGGTTCAATCAAATTGAATAATTTTTTAACTATTAATCCGTTGGACATAGTCTCGAAAATTGTAACAACATTTTTTTAAACAGTAACTGATGGCTTTCAACTTCCCCTAAAAGTTAAACGCCAAACCTCGTAACTATGTATTGGCATCCGATAGTTATGATGTAAATCAAAGTTGGGAATTTTTTGCTGTCATAAAGATTGTAAACTATAGAAAAATGCGCACATAGCCATGGAAAAAAGTTTGCCGTATTTTCAGAGACTCGCATCAAAGTCTCGCAGGTTCTATGGCTGGTTCAAAGTATATTATTACGTTATACGTTCTCTCTCGGAGTTTAAATTAGCGTTAGAAAAGTTTTTCCATCAAGCGAAGCAATATTGACGTAAAAATCCCAACCCATTTCAAAATAGCATCCAAAATTGTAATGCAATAGTGATTTCATTCATCGCATACAAATAACTCGGAAAAAAGAGATTCCTAAGCGCAAAAAATCGCGTACGTTTGAAATATAAAAAGAATCGAAGTAATTTCTACAGCCCTTCGATAGAAAAAGAACATACATTCAAAAGAATTTTCGCTACACGCGTCAATGGTGCAGCCGTAGATATAAATAATATAAAGCAGTTGGTCAGATATCAATCAGTCGCTAAATCATATTGTAACTTAGGGTAAAGAGGTATTTTTCCTCGGCAGAAAAAAGAAAAAGAAACTTCCGCGAAATTCAAAATTCACACTGTCGTAAAAAAAGAAGTTTTCGAGGACCATCAAAGCGAATATCTTCTCCCCCTCCCACCCTCCTGACCCCCGCGCGCGAAGGATTCGATGACTTGCCACAAAATGGGAAAGTTTTTTTCGAGTAGGACGATAACTCCCAGAGTTCTTCCATCTCGGTAAATTGGAGCAAGAAATAATATATAAATATCATTCTATATAGACGTTCCTTACAGAGGAGGAGGAGGATATAACATATATATAACAGGAGGATACTATGTGCTGGAGATTCGTAATTTTTTTCTTAGGTAGGATTTTGTGTAAAACCGACTAGAAAAAACGAAAATCTTTAAAAAGTGCAACAATACGGCCGCTAAAAATTCGCAATTGTTTAAACAAATTTTCAAGGTTTATATATTTCCAAATGTGCCACGGAGTTGAAATTTTTTTTATAAGTAGAATTCTTAAAAAAACGAAATAGGGATTATACAAATTTTGATATTTTAATTTGTTTGGCAGTTAAAAATTCTTAAAGTTTAAACAAATAGATAGCTGTTTAGGTACTATGGGATGAGCTAGGAAGCTGAAATTTTCAAATTATTTACAGTATAGTAAATTTGCACAAATAAACATTTCAATTTTACCATATATTTATTGCGGCGGCCGTTAAAAATTAATTAAATTTAAACAATTAGAAAAATATTATTTTATTTCTAGAAGTGCTACAACTTTAAAATTTGGCTAAAATGTGTAGCATCAGTACCCCATAATGAAGAAAGTAGAAATTTTTAAAATTGCGACATTTGGAGATTGTTTTAAACTATTATTCTTACATGTGGGAAAAACGAAAATCGCTGCAGAAATGAAATCTTTAGAATTAAAAGACTATTTGTAATGTTGAAATTTCTGTCTGAAAAATGAATGTTCTTTTAATGTGAGATGAAATGCTTGCAGTATGCAAGCACCAACTACTAGTATATATATATATATATATATATATATATATATATATATATATATATATATATATGTATATATTTATTTATATATTGCATAGAAACTGCTATATATATCTGATATATTTGATCAATTCGGTAGAGTTACAAAGTAGGTAACATTTTACGTCGTATTTATGATGAATAGGCAATAGATAAGGATTTAAGTAACTCTGATTTTAAATCGCATCGCAATGAAATCTACATTAGCGCCTGGATTATGGAAGTGGCTCCTTGTCCAAGTCTATACACACACACACACACACATATTTTATATATATATATATATATATATAAACATACAACGTAAAAAACAGACGGGCGCGAGCAAAATTTCGCCAATTGATGGCAAAACCAATTTAAGGAATGTACAGAGGCAGAAAGAGAGACTAGATAAAGAAGGGAAATGAAAGTTTCCCGACGAAGCAATACGCGGGTGGGAAAATATGGTAAGGGGAAAAGGAAAGAAAGGGAAGTGATAAGGAAAATGGTAAGGGAAAAAAGGATAGGTGAGAAAGATGATAGGGAGGAGGTGGGGGGAGAAGGGGAAAAGGTAGGAATGGTGGAAAAAAGGAGAGGGATAGGGTGTGAGGGAAAGGAAAACAGAGAGAAAGGATGGAGGAAGGGGTGAAGGAAAGAAGGGTTGGAATGGTGATGGAAAAATGAGGGAAAGGAGAAAGTAAAAGAAGAAAGAGGGAAGGAGGAGTAAAGGGTAGGGGGAAAGGAGAAGAAAGGAAAGGTGGGAGAGAGGAAAGGGGATAAAGGTAGGAAGAGTAGAATAAGGAAGGAAGAGTAGAATAAGGTAGCAAGATTAGAAAAGGAAGAGTAGGATAAGGAAGGAAAGGTAGAATAAGGTAGGAAGATTAGGATAAGGATGGAAGAGGAGGATAGGGTAGGAATAGTAGGATAAGGAGGGAAAAGTAGGATAAGGTAGGAAGAGTAGGATAAGGAAGAAAGAGTAGGTTAAGGAAAGAAGATTAGAATAAGTTAGGAAGAGTAGGATAAAGAAGGAAGCGTAGGATAAGGTAGGAAGAGTAGGATGAGGAAGGAAAAGTAGGATAAGGTAGGAAGATTAGGATAATGTAGAAAGATAGGATAAGGTAGGAAGATTAGGATAAGAAAGGAAGATTAGGATAAGAAAGGAAGAGTAGGATAAGGGAGGAATAGTAGTCCAAGGTAGGGAGAGTAGGATATGGAAGAAAGAGTAGAATAAGGTAGGAAGAGAAAGATAATGAAGGAAGATCAGGATAAGGTGGGAAGAGCAGGATAAAGTAGGAAGCGCATGATAAGGAAAAAAGAGTAGGATAAGGTAGGAAGAGCAGGATAAGGAAGGAAAAGTAGGATAAGGTAGGAAGAGCAGGATAAGGAAGGAAGAGTAGGATAAGGAAGGAAGAGTAGGATAAGGTAGGAAGAGCAGGATAAGGAAGGAAGAGTAGGATAACATGGAGGAAAAGGGTGGGAATGTGAAGAGAAATAGGGGAAAGGGGAGACGTGAGATAGAAAGAATAAGGAACAGAGGAAAGGGGGCGTGGTTTAGAAAGGGATGGAGTAAAGAAAGCCTTCGGGGGGTCCAGAGCCGAACGAGAGACAAAGACAATGGGATTGCGATATTGCAGGTCCGGGCTCCAAAACCTTTTGGAAGGGCATAAGAGAAGAACGGTATGGAAAAAAAGGGCTGGGATAAAAAATGCAAGGTGGAATGGGGCGAGGTGGAAAAAATATGAGAATGGGACGGAGGAGGGGGGAGTTTATTTCCTAGAGGGTGCACCCGCGGAAGATAATTTTCATGAAAATATTCCAAAAATGAAAGGGAGGAGAAACGAGTGACGAAGGAATAAAGTCGATTAAATTCCAAAAAAAGGATGGAAACGCTTCTTTTTATTTTTTCGGAAAGAAAACCCCATTCGCCGGTTCTATTTAAGGAGGAGAGTATCACTCTATATTTCTCTAAAGGAACCTGCGTTTTTCTTAACTTTCTGGGCTCTCAATTTTCATAGAAAAAGAAATTTTGGGTAAGAAATTGTCTAGGAACACGAACGTATTACTGCTGCCATAGGAAGACTTACTAGTCCGCTTTAGGCGAAGTAATAGCATTTCAAATTCCTAACTCAGGATAGCTTTAGTTATAAAATCTCGCATCAATCGTTTCATATTCCTATTGATACAAACTAAACATCACAAGAACTTACAAATGCGAGGTGGCATGTCTTAGACCAAAGTTTCTCGACCTTTTTATTGTGATCAGCACCATGTTGTAACCTAAAATATAAAGCTATACTTTACTTAAAAAAAGGAATGATCGTAAATCAAATCAACACCAAAGTTATTAATAATTTTCCTAACTACATTTAAAAAGCAACCGAGCAAGCAAATTACATTAGCAGTGCTTTGAAACGCGATTTTGAGCATCGCAGAAGAGCGCAATCATGCTGACAAAGATCTTGGCAGTGCTCGCAAGCACCACCTTGGAAGCCACTGCCTTAAGCAATGGTGAGAAAAAAATTCGGGTACCATTTTTATGGATAAGACAAATTATGCTTCTATAGTAAAATAGAAGGTCTACAAGTTCTTCGTCCTTATCATGGAATGCGCGGTTTTTAATTTTTATGTTCGAAACAAATACGCTATGCTACACTATTCCCTTAGACACGAAACGATGAAAGTTTGCTCAAAATTGATCCAGTCGTTCTCCAATTATAAGCGGGCACATTCTATTTTCTACATTGATTAAAAAGTAAGGAAAAAGAGAAGAGCTTTAAACTATACAATTGATAAAAAATAATCCTGACTGAAAAATAGCTCTTACGTGAAACACTGACATAAAAATGACTATAAAGGACTTATTTCCCATAACCCCACGTAACTCGCACATTACCACTCCGCCACAATGCTTTTTCCGCGACCTTGACATTGGCGGAACCACTACTTCACAACCTCTCCACACTCATCTATTTCAAGATAAAAGTGTATGAAAATATTCAGGGCAACTGCGACCAGAATCAAAGCCGTATGTGTCCGAGAAATTAAAATTTCGATCATCATTTCTCGGGAAAAACAACCAAAAAACGCCCATTTTCCATTCTTTTTCGATTTCAATTTCCGAGAAACGATTAAGTTTCCCTCTCCCGCATCGATCGGTTTACATCAGGATGATAATTTCCTAATGAGTGGGTCCTGGTTAATTAAAGCTGGGTGGGAATTAACGAGATAAGTTTTTGCTTATCAGAGGATTAAAAAAACGTGGCAGAGAACGAAAAAAATTATCCCTCTCGTAAAAAAAGAAGTCGAGAGAAAATTTTATCCATCCTGCAAAAAAAAGGCAAATAAAAGTTTGGAAAATTTTTTCAAAGGGAACTTTTTCATTTTTGTCAAATCTCATTATTTGGGGTATAAAATATTTACCTTCTTTGAAAATTGAAACAAGCCGCATTAGTGCAATGGTCATTTTTTTGAAATTCTGTCGTCGAGATACAATTAAAAACTAGCCTTTGATATCTCTTCGCGATGTACATTATTTCACTGAATATAGGTCGAATATATATTTTTCTAACAAACCTTTGACTTGAGGCATTGCTTTGAAGTACGTAGTCAAAATCAAGCATTTCTGGGAAAACTCAAAAAGTACACGCGCTGGTAAAACGTCTTTGGCATTATTCTTCTCAAAACATAATCATGTCAATTCCAGTTTCTTTAAATTTAATTGAAAGCAAATGATTTGTAATCATGATGGCTCTGTTTGTTTCCTATGACATACATTGCGAGAATTTTAGAACTCGCGTTCTACAGCACTTAATAAAAATAAGGAAAAATATTCTTCGGGAGAGGTACGCCACTAAATCCATTTCACAAAATGACACAAAAGGACTAGAATAGACTAAAAATTATCTTCTACGATGGCACAAGAGAAACCGCATAAGGATTTTTTAATTTATTCTATTGTTTTAAGTCCTTTACGTCATTTGGTGGAATAATATAAAAGGACCGCTCTCCGATCAAAGTTAGTTTTTTTTTAGATTTTCATGACCTTACATTCATTCTAGCTATATTAGTGGAATTACTTAAAGAAATATGAATTATTAAGGTCGCATATTTACTCATCAAAATAACATGCAGCCCATATGGGTAGAGATGCTGATTCCCTAGTCACTACTAGGAAGTGAGAATTTCCAATGCAACCTAAAAATTGACCGTTGACTATTTCCCCAAACAGAGATAATCACGATATGTCTGAAGGTATGAATACAGAAGCTACTCCAGCTAAGGAGAATAAATGCAGTGTTTCATACAATGCAATGTAGAGAGATGAAGCGGCAGGCGTGAATAATGTATCCAATTCCCACATAAAAACTAACTAAAATTAACTTTAATTTCCTACCTATACATTTAAACTCGTCCTATCAATGGACCTTACATGGTTTTTACCGGATGTTGTCTACAAATTTTTTCACCTTACCCCACTGAAATGAAAGAAGAGCGATAATTTGGAGAACTCGGAACATATAAAGCGACTTCTCCTTAACTCTTTCGAAGCGGTTGAAGACCTTTACGCAACCAAGATGACAAGAGTTCCCTTCGTGAATGATCACATCGCTTCACTGTAACACGCAAGTTGCTTTCAAGATAGGAGAGCTGAAAATAGCCTTCGGTTTCAAGCATAAAATTGTGCATTAAAGTGAACCAGCTTTTGAGATGAGAACAGGATCCAATCAACGGAATTCATCGTCGATTCTTCCACGCGATTTGATAACAGCTATTTTAATAGATAATATGTAAATGATAACCCACACTTTCAAAAACCTGTTTCTATGATTTTTGCCGAATGAATTCACTAAGCTCTCAATAGGAGAGACTTTAACATACTCGGGAGAATTAAAAATTTCAACATAATATTATTAAAATCCATTTCGCAGAAAATTTTCAACAACAAACAAGAGAATGGCGGTAGCTATATTGACCAAGTCGATCAAATTCCCTAAATTGGCAAATAAAATTTTGAGTGCTTTAATAATGCCGTAGAAATAACTAAATTGCTGCACCACCTTCTCCAAACATCGTTTCTAGAAATTTGCCAGCAATATGAAAGAGCAAAGAAAACCTTTACAAGGAACAAAGAAAAGAAGGAAAAATGATAAGGAAAATGGCTAAAGACGCAGAGGTGGAAGTAATCTTGATTTTGTGAAGACCTTGGCATCTCAAACTGGATGCGTGTAGTGAACACCATGAAAAGACGAAGCGGGACCGGAAAACTTTCAAGTGGGCGGGATCGAAACTAAATTTTCAATTAGATCGTTAAACGCCTTTGGGAAAAGCTGATGATCTCAGAGAGCGATAATTAAGGTTTCCGTTTCGCGATCGCAATACCTTGAGGCATCCGTTTATATCTCCCTAGTTGGTAATTTATACAACTCCAATTGCCACATAAAAAGGATACGAAGACCAGATGTTTTCGGTTGCAAACTGCTCCACTAATTCTAGGCTCGGACTCTAATCACTCTGATGAACCGATGGAGGAGGTAAGTTTGTGACTTTCGAAGAGCGAAAACCAGATAAAGTGGGGGAATGACATCAAACGCAGAACTCGCAAATTATGAAACGATTAAGGAAAGAAACATCCAAGATAGAATTAGTTATTTCCTGTTGGTTGAAAGAATCAACAAAGTAGCAAAGCCAACCCACCGGAATTTGGTAACTGAAGCATAAATTTCCTTGGTGCATCTCTTGTATGACTTACGTTTTTATATAATTAATATAATATAATATATATATATATATATATATATATATATATATAATATATAATATAATATAATAGTTTTCAATAAACTGAGGACTTGTAAATATAATAATAAACTACAATTAAAAAGCTACATCTTAAATTGTACATAAAAAGGGATAAAAAACATTCTTATATTAAATCAAAAGGTAGCTTCCTTACGAAAGGCTTGTATTTCTAAAAATTAATCACATAAAATAACGCAAAATGTGCATCTTATAGATAAACTATAAATCTCATTAAACAATATTCGGTTTCTTACAAAATTTATTTAAGGCTAGCCAATTTTATATCACTTAAAACATGTCACTCTTTCTGGAACGAAACGCATACTTCCGTTTCAACTTGAAAATGAACGACACCATTCTCTCAGAAAATGTAGATCAAAAAAAGCGCCCATAAATTAATAAGCACGTCGAAACTGGAGCGGACAAAAATTTCCCAGTAAATCCGTGCTATTCCATCTTCCTAAAACTCCAGACCCTTTCAAAGCCCGCGCGGTTTTTGATGGTGGAGACAGACAGAGACAAACATACGGATACGGCTCTGTCTCGAGGGACTGTTCCACATGATATAGAGCATGCTCCCGCTCCAAAAAATATATTTTAACAATACACTTCCCCTGCACGGGGCAACCCCCAGTTCTTAGAATATAGAGCGGTACATAATTCGGAGATTATAATAATTCAAGGAAAGAAGGGGGCCTACCAAAAAAAACCCTCTTCCTCTCCCCCAGCACATCCATTCTTACTTCCTTTCTCTCTTTCTATATATATATATATATATATATATATATATATATATATATATATATATTTCCTTTCTCTAGGTTGCGTTGGTTGGAATCATCGTCGAGATTTCCTCCGCAGGGGTACTTTGCAAAACTTGGGACGAAAAAAGATGAGTTTGTTCGCGGAGAAAGAAGGGTTGAGATATATAGGAAGAGATAGGGAAAAGGGTGGAGAAGATGAGGGGTAGTGAGAGGGTGGGAGGAGGGCAGACGGGAGGGTAAGGGTAAGAGGATAGCAGGGAAAATAAGGAAAGGATGGCTAGGGTAGAGGAAGAAGGGGAGGGGTAAGGGTTAGGGGAGGGCTGAAGGGTTCGGGTTATGAAATATTGACACCCTGAATTGAGTGCCCGGGGAAAAGCGGAGGGAGAAATGGAAGAAGAAGGAGAGGGAGATAGAGGGAAAGAGAGAGAGAGAGAGATAAGAGGGAGGAGGAATGAGGACCCTGGGGGAAAATGCAAGGGGATCCTTGAGTTAGCGCCGGGACGAGAGTTTGCGAATAAATAGCCCGAAATTTTTCCCCCCCGGTTCCTCAACAGCGTGTGCCGGTTGATCCGTGAAATGGGGAGCGGAATTGATGTTTTGCGGAATGCGGGACCATGAGGGTAGGGGGAATCGAGATTTTTTTATTTTATTCGGAAGGAGGTGGAGGTTACTTTACCTCCTCATTTTTTCATGACCAAGACATGGATTCAGTCTCCGGGTGTTGCAAGTCGGTATTCTTGTTACGTCTGTTCCGTACGCAAAGCTCTAAGAGCCTTCGGCTTTCCTCTTTTTTTTATTTACGCTCAATTATGTCCAGCGAGGCACTGCCGAGAATACGTGACTCAAGGGTCATTGATACGGCGCGGCGGGGAAAAAATCTCAGCACTTCAACCCTAAGGCAATGTATCCAATCAAACATGTAGTACGTATTGTGCGAGTCTACATCTGCTCTGAGTTTTTCTTCGCCTCCCCTTCACCTTTTTTAAGTAATAAATGGCGTCAAATTAAGGGAACCAATGAGAAAAATCCACAGAGAATTTCAGGAAAAATGTGATTTTACGAGAGAGATAAAAAATAGGAAAATCTTCTCGCAAACTTTGGAAAAGAAGTAAGATGTTACAGAAACTAATGTGGCCATAGGTTATGTTATCATTATGAAGTGTTTATTGAAAAGTTTACCATTAAATTATAATAGTCAAAAAGAAAAATTGTGCAAAAATGATTTTCCATCAATTTAAATTACGGTAGATCATCGAGTATCCGTAACGATTGAGGGCGGTTTCAGATCGATAATTTTTTAAGCCATCGAACAAAATGAATTCGAATAATATAGGAACTAGGTGTGCGTGCATTCTTGTATGGTACTTTTGGCAATATACATCCGTGTTTTGTAACCTATTACAGTAAATAAGAAGATTTTTTGATAATTTATTTAAAATAAAGATAGGTATTTTGCACCAAACATAATCGGCTGTTTTGTTTATAAATCTTAAAGTAGAAATTTTGTTTCTAGAAAGAATGATGTTCAGATTATTGAATTTTTCCATAATCCACACTCTACTAAAGCGTTCTCAAAGAGGATTCCGTGGTTCAGCAAACTTAAGGCAAACATATCATCATATTCGCCGCAAAATACGAAGCATATGAAATGTTTATATATTATTTATCCAGGTAAAGCGTAATTAATATTTAATGTCCTGAAAAGTAGGTATATTGTAAAAGATATTATTAAAGTACAAAGTCCAAAAAATGGCAGCCCTGGGACTTGGAGATAACCGTTTTTTTCATTAAGCCGTAATATCTCAACTACACGTCTCATGCAATATCAGCTCAGTAAGCGTCTTACATATTCATGTTAGTTTTTATACAAAATTCAAAATGTGATGTGCTGCTTAACATAATGGGTTTTCAAATAGAACTACGATGTGCAATAATGCTTTCTGTGCGTTTAACAAAACTGGCACAAAACTGTTTTAAAAAGCAAAATTGCATTAAATTACGATTTGTTGTCTCGCTATTGAGTGCTTGAGTAGCATAAAATATTTTCTGAAAGATATGAATGAATCGATGATGAACCCCGTAGAGGTCGACCACCCACATTACGATCTGAATCAAAAGTCAATATAATCGATGAAATGATAAGACGTAACTGTCACATTATCTCGAGAAAAATATTCGCTGCCCTGGATAATAGTTATGGAGTGGTTCATGGCATTTCCACGATGACTTAGACGTCAGTCGAATGGATACCGTAAGTTATGCACAATGAGCAAAAATCACAAGCAGCATTGTGCATAAAGTCTAACATAAGATAAAGTCTAACTTGAGCAATTTTTATTGGGATCGTGATACCATTTATAGACTGCAAATACCAAGTTTTTCCCCGATGAGGGTTACCTCTTATGTGTGCGTAAATGAAAACTCTTGCCCCATATATATATATATATATATATATATATATATATATATATATATATATATATATATATATATGCGTGTGTGTATGTATGTATACATACATATACACCAACAAACGAATAAACAAACATTTCCCTATAAAAGAATATCATACATTCTAGCCCCTAAGAAGTATACCACCAAACTTACACTAAATCCCCTTGATTGTATACCACTCAACACACTTAAATACCCCTTCCAAACGCATAAAAATTGCCCCTAATTTTATGCCATCCAATCTACACTCTGCTGCCCCTACAACTTATATCATATCATCAAAAGTTCGCCAAATACCTCCTGATTTTATGCCATCCAAATTACTCTTGGATACTCCTAAAACAGGGGTGTTCAACAATGTTAGGTGGCGGGCCACATTCGTAGATGTAAATGCTTTGTCACGAGCGCCTTGGCGGGCCGGAACTTACACAAGAGTTCATATGTGGCGATGCAAATTAAAATTAAGTCTAAACCTGTATTTGGCGTTATAATTTCAATAGGCAAGTGCAACTGAAATATACAAAATTATCTGTAGTAAATATCACAAACTACATCATTTTCAAAGCTTCACATGCCGTATAAAATGCCAGCGGGCGGTAAGTTTACGCTCCTGCCCTATAATGTATGCCACCAAACATATCGCCAACTGCTCCTGATGTTATGATACCTAACTTAGGGTGACCAGACGTAACGGAAATTCCGGGACTGTCCTGGATTTTGACTTAATGTCCCGTTGCCCCGATAAAGTTCTTCGAGACACCCATTGTCCCGGATTTTTTGTTTCTGCCTTACAAAATCTTTTCGACTCAAAAATTTCATAAATATATTTAATCGGAATCACATTATATTGGAAAATACAAAAATTGCTTATGAAATCTTGTTACGATCCGTGGAATTCTTATTTTTCGGCATTGAAATTCAAGAGTAGACCAAAGAGATGAAGAAATTATGTGGCTTTTGGTTTGTTTCAGGCGCATAATGCACATGTAGAAAGTGTTTCGAAAATATATTTTGTATGATCTGAAAAGCAAAATAGCCTTGACATTAAAACAATGAATATCATTATATTGTGTGTTTAAATTAAATATGAATTTTCAAGTTTTTCCGATGATTACAAATAATAAAAATTTGAATGAGACAGGCATGCGCGGTCTGAAAAAATAATGAAAAATTATATAAATTTATATCAAATGAAAAAGAAGCCATATTGTATTTTATCTTCTACGCTATTTATATATATATATATAACTTTATTATTTGTCCTAAATGTAATTGTTGCCTTTAAATCTTGATATATTGTGTTGTAAGATCTTTTACATATTCATTAAATTGAAATTATTTGATAATACATTGAACAAAATTGTGCTCTGTATTTGCGAAGCTTATTTACTTTTAATTTAAGTACATATAATTAAAAAGATACGAAAATTCCGGTTGTCCCGGATTTTTCCTGATTATGTTCCGGATTTTCCTGATCAGATAGTGTTATGTCCCGATTTTGCTTCCTAAGAATCTGGTCACCCTAACCTAAATTACACTCGACTGCCTCTATAACTTATACCACCAAACATCCGTCAAATGTCTCCTGATTTTATGCCATTCAACTTACACTATGATATCTTTACAACGTATATCACCGAATATACACAAAATGCCCCTGATTATCAGCCACCCAACACACGTATACCACCATACTCACGCCTATTCTCTCGTATGTTTGATTACCACACAACTTTACTGCTTTGCCTACGAGTCATAAAATACTAAAATACTGCATATGCTTTTAGCTCCTAGCAATTACGCCACACAACCTACTTTGCCACATATGAATTACAAGTATCACCTGTAGTAAGACTTCTTCAAGATCCGATATTTTGGTATAAGTTTTCATATCACGAGCCGTGGTTTCACCACTACAACCCTGAGCTTAACCCTCAAAGTTGCAAGTGAAAACACCCAGCATGTTCCCGGCCTCAGAAATGCATCTTTCTTTACGATCACATTGTCATAGACCTTTCCAGATATTAAATCCGCTTTCTCTAATCTGAACTCCAAAACTTAATTCACGAGAGAGAGAGAGAGATCATTGCTACTTCTAGGAGATCGTGAGGCTAGTATAATAATGAAAAAAATTATGCATATGACTGATGCACTGATTCATCACAGGTCTGTGGCCGTTTTGGCAAATGTGGCGAAGTGGTAGGAATACACTGCTATACTGTATATGTTCTCCACATTTGTTTATTCTACTTAGCCGCAGGTATTAAAACATTCTCTTTAACAGTAATAAAAAATATTTTAAAGCATATCAGTTTTTGACAAGTCTTTAAAAAATATACTCGTAATATTAATAATAAGTAATAAAAAAATCCATTGAACCAAATTTATCTTTAATCTAATAGAATCAAGTGACGAGAAATATATCACCAGCTGATTCTATAGGATTAAAGTTATAATTTAAGCAAAAAATATTTAAAATAATTATTTTAAAAACAGGTTAGGTAATTCAACGACGACCATCTGCGTAAACTGTATTTTTATATTACCGCTACATATTAAGTTTCTATACACTTGGAAAAACCGTTGAAGGGTTTCGTGATGAAGGATTGATTCTTATGCGCCATGTTCCATCAAAATGAAAGAAAACATCTCCGCAAACTTGAATAAAGTAGTAAGAATATCTAAAAACCTCAAATTCGCGTATTTAGCCAGCTCCCCATACACAAGCAATAACTCAACAATAGTGTGTTAAGGAAAAACCGCGGTGAACGGTCCTAAGCTATCAGATGCTACTTCAACAGGAACAGCGCCACCAGTGACATGAAGTAAGTACTTCGAGCCGTAAAACAGTTTCCGTGCTCATTTGCACCGCCTGCTGATGCTGCCGCGAGGGTCGAGAGATATTAGGCGAAGTAGCGTGTCTCGTCCCCTAATGGATTAGAAATGTGCTCTCGGAAGGGGAGGGAGGGCCTTAAAAGGTTCCCGCACACTTTTTATCGCTTTCTGGGTTTCGCCTTCACTTTCCTTTATACAGCCTTCCAATGTGATTGCGAATTTTTCCCGCATCTTATATGCGTTTCATAACACAAATAATCCTCTCTAATACTCAGAAAATAAGTAATTAAATATCAAATTGAAAAATAGTCATTTACTCAGGTGCCTCCCAAAGACAAAAAAAGGTTACGAAAAGTCAAGGGTGCATTTCGACTACCAGGTAGCCGTCATCAGTGATATTCACCGATAGCAGTTTCTATAAGTAAAAGTATCTAAAACAATAGCAGAATATAAGAGATCAATGGATAGTATGTTCGAAAAGAGCATTTTTTTTAAATATAGCAGATTCTAAAAGAACAATCGGTGAATACTATTGATGACGGCATCCGGGTATCAATAATGCGCTCATAGCTTTTCATAAATTTTGCATGGCTGCTATAGATACCAGAGTACTTATTTTTTCGGTTTGATTTTTAAGTATCTATTTCATGAATTCGCTCCTACTCTTATGACGAACTGAAAAAAGTTCTCTTTTTAATCTTTATTATTAAGGAAGGAACGCGAAACAAATTTCATATTCAAGAAGTACACTCACAATTATATGTAGATGATGCGGAAAAGGGCTCGATTTTTCAGTTGAAGCAGTTCATTCGCCTTTCTTTCTGGAATTTCGAACGTGAGCGCAATGCAACGCATCTCTTAATAATATTAAGGTTTAATGTGATATATTTTCCGGTTCACAAAGCGATGCGGGAGTTTTGCGCTCATGCGATCGCCATAAAACCCCCTAAGTTCGTTCAGACGACACCACGTCGTATTTCATTGAAAGTAGTGCTTCGCTGTAAAAGAGCGAAATCCGCAGTGGGTATTGGCGTCTTCCTGTTTTTATTCGGCTAAAAACTTGCATGCTACACACACCTCTCCCTCCTTCTCTTCTACAACATTCCCTCTCCACAGCACATCCCACCCGCAGGAGGCGATACATCCTGACTATAGTCTGGCCCGGCTCCAAAACTCGAGGACGCTACCGCGGCGATATTTTGACCGAGATGCATTAAGGCACGGCGTGGTCACTTCGTGGCTCCATCCAATCGGCATAAATAACGAACAAAGCATCGAAACGATGCAACCCTTTAAGGATTTATATTTATTTTATGCGTTTTATGGACACACACACACACACACATACACACATACACACATACACACACACACACATATATATATATATATATATATATATATATATATATAACTTATTTTTAGCATTTATTATGAGCCGTGCTAACTTACATGAATATTTAACACAATTTAACGTGAGAACTTCATATTCAGTTGAAACTGACAGCTGCGTTGCGTTTTTAATGTTTAAGACTAAAAATAAATTACGTTAATTTCTCAGGTGTGAAAGGACTTTTGGGACACCATGTATACATATACAGGGTTGGCCAAAAAATTAAGCTATTGACTTTCAGCCATCATATTTATTAACATAATAGGTTACCTGTTTCTATGGTGAAATATGTAAATAATTTTCTTTTATGTGTAGTAGTTCTTATACCTTTATAATGTTTCTCTCTAATATGCTCTATTTCTCTGTGTAGCAGATCATTAAAAAAATTAAAACACCTATAGCAATAGTTTACTTTTTTCAAGAGACAACCCTGTACACGTATACATAATCTAAGACGACTCAATGTAAATCGATCCCCAAATTAAACTTCCAATTCAAACTAGTGCTACTAGCTCCATAACTCCTAACCTTGGGCCCACTGAATACTTTTCTCGAGTAAATAGCACACTTTAGTTTTTCTTTCGATCTTTTAAAACGCCGTGCATTCACTTTGGTATTGCTGAAACGTGGTGATGCAGCTTCTTGAGGTAAATCTAAGCGGAGTTGTTTCATTTTTAGGCGGATTCTGAATGACAGGCAGTATCTCACGGGTGGAAGCCCGCCGTTGTCACGCGCAGCCGTGCACTTCAGTAATCCTTCTCCCTGAGTCAGTATGTTCTCTCATTTGCAAGCTAAACTCCTGCGATCATTTGAAATTCAGTGTGTCAAATTCCACAAAAGCGTTAAATTTATACTCGGAGTGTATTGCGCTTGATTTTACCCCGTATCTCTACCAATGAAACACTGACTCGTGAGAGCATATCAAGTGTTTATTGATAAAGCAGCCTCATCGCATGATGATGAGGATGTTGTAATAAGAATCATGCCATTAAGTATAGAAAACATCATAAAAATCCAAATAAACTCACATTTTCCATTTAATCGTAAATATTTATATATGTAAATGAAGCACTTAATTCATTTAAAAAAATAATTTTTAAGGTTGGCGAGAATTTAAATAGTATTTTAGATGAAAAATATTTCATTCCCATTTTGAGAAACTAATTAAACACCAATACGGATATTTTGACTGCAGAGTTATAAAGCTAACGAAAAAAAAATCCCATCAAAAACTTTACCGCTAAACAACAACAATATTGACTAGACTTTAACGAAATGCAGAATTTTTCACACAGTAACCTTCCAAGTCCAGTAGTCGGAGGATTTGCTAAAATTTAGCATTTAAAGCTTTCCTTTTACTCACTTACGTATATATGCACAAGCACATGTTCGAACGTAACTCGCAATAATTTTGTCCTATAACATTGGCTCATGATGTTGATAACCATATTCCAAGTCCAAAAAATTAAATAATCGTTGCTATGTGCGACCTTTCTCTTTGTTAACAACTTTCAACTTTATTTTTTCTTAGTCTAGAGAGATCTGATAAAGATGATGAGTAACCTTTAAGAATGGATCCAAAAGTATGTTTCATATCTTACAGAATAAGACAATCGAGAACGAGTATATCGAATAATTTAATATTCTATTTAATGTGTAACTTAATATTCTATCACACGATTCTTAAATATTTACCTAACTTTTACATTAAAGTAATTTGCATAATAAGACAATATGAATAAAAATTGTATTGCATATGCTACGGCCAAAGTTCTAATTCTTGCCAGAATCCATAATGGCCGGACCTTATCAATATTGGCCACGTGATTTCGCCAATGTCAGAAACCATTAGAAAAATCTAGAATTTCTGGCTTTGGCTGGGTAATATTAATTAATTAAGTTCCAAACCCAAATCGATTCGAGTCACCGATGCTACCCGACTTGGAATTCTTGGGTTTGGTCCGTCGCTTTTGGGATGGGGTTCATTATAAGAACGTGGTTTCATGATGGGAATTTAGAGGGAGGGTTTCGAATGAGCCTCACCGGTAAACGACGGACATAACCCAGGAATTCTAAATCGCGTAGCGTCAGTAGAGATCCTAACCTAAAATGCTCGAGATTCCCAGCAGCGAAAGTATTTAAAATATCGTTACTTTTAAGACACCTAAAATTTGTTGAAAAATCGACTTTGACCAACAGTGCCTGGATATTACTAGCAAGATGATCCAAACAGAACTTATGATGCTTACTTTCCATTTAATCAATTATTTAATGCTTACATTGCCTTTAATAGCTTTAAAGTCATCGCGGATACGTAGCTCTTTGTGTTCTCAAATTTCATAATTTAGCGTTATAAAATACTACAAATACATTCGAACGGAATATTAAATTGATCACGCGTATTTGTGTGGCAAAAATAACGCGTGTACGTATTAGAATATGCCAAGTCTTAGTCCAACAATAGTTGTTGCTATGGCAGCACTCCCGTAATGAGTGATAAAAACTGAAAAATCGCCAGTAATTACGCGAAATTCTAAGATACAATCGATAAGCAAAATTTAACTATAAAAATTAAAATCTTCATTCCTTTCCTTCGAGAATAGTACAAAACTCGCTCCGATATTACAATTCTAAGATATTTTAACGTGCAAGAGAAAATTACCCTGCAAGATGGATTTCAGATTTTTCATGTAAATCAAATGGGAAGGATAGTTCCTGAAACTTCTATCTTCGCAATAAAAACTATCCTCAGGAGTTCGACCCATGTAGCAAGAGATATCCACCAAGTTTTATGAAAATCGGTCAGTTAGTTCAAAAGTTAATAGGAGGGAAGGACAGACATACAGACAGATGGACACAACGACAAAACTATAAGCCTATTTCCATTCTGGAAAGTAGGCTAACAATGGCCAGCCAATGCCAGAAACAGTTTATCTCCAACAGATATATCAGACATAAGCCGGTCGATTGGGACGATTTCAGGTTTTGACCGTAACATATGCCCGTTTATTATCTTTTGGGTACTCATTCCCTCACAAACATATAAACCAAAGAAATTAAGTCTTTTTTCATGCTTTCCGGCGTTATAAAATAATTTAGCTTTATCCACATATTAAAAAACGAAGGTTAATTTCCGTTTGCGAAAGATCTTGAATTTTTATCATTCCATCCAATTTAAAGTATTTCTAACTATTTTCAACGAATACATATTTCCCTCGAATATAAAAATACCATTGGACATGTTTCATCGCGCGTGGAAGTTTTTTCAGGGTAGGATTAACCTCAAACTTGGGGAAGAAATACGAGACGAAACCTGCCGGAAAAATAAATTATAAATTTCCCGGAGAATTAAAAAAGGAGGAAATGATAAAAAACAGAAAGAGGCGAAACTTTGGAGAAGTAATTTTACGCGGACGTATCCCGAGAAGATTGGTTTCGTAGGGATATATTCATTTTTCCATTCAATTGTGGTTTAGCGATAGCTTTGAAAGAGACGTTTTCTTCCCCTCGTATATTTTTTCATCCCGGTTCATTTATAGGGGGAAAAGAGACGAGGAAAGAGGAGCGGGAGGACGGGACCTCACTCTCTTTTACTTTATTCTCCGCTTCTCTCTCTCCCTCTCTCTCTTTCTCCGTTTACCCCTTCCACGATCTCTTCCCTTCAACCTTCTCTCCCTCGCCTCAACCCTCCCTCCCAGGAAACTCAAATAGGTAAGGACGCACCAAAGTATGAAAGACCCGACGGGTTAGTAGAGAGAGAGAAGGAAAAAAAAGAACTTCAATCCAATTCGTGTGCGGAGTGTGGAGAGAAGGGAGTCGGAGGTGGGAGAGAAGGGGGGGAAAGGGGGGAGAGGAGATGGAGAAGAGGGGGAGAAGAGGGAGAGAAGAGGGGGAGTAGAGGGGGAGAAGAGGGGGAGAAGAGGGGGAGAAGAGGGGGAGAAGAGGGGGAGAAGAGGGGGAGAAGAGGGGGAGAAGAGGGGAATAAGGGGGAGAAGACGTTGGAGTGAGAATCGGAGGAGGCGAAAAAAATCGGCCGGAGAGAGAGAGGGAGACAGAAAAAAACGGAGCGACATCTCAAGACGAAGCTTTTGGTGGCGACGTGTTGGAGGTGAGTTCTGAGGCATTGCACTTCGGAAAAAGTTTTTTGGAAATGGTCCACGGCGGACCACGTAGACCAGCCACGGAGAGAAAGGAAGGGAGAGAGATGGATAAAGAGAGAAAGTAGCAGGATACAAGCGTGAGATAGAAGCAGAGATAATAGAAGAAAACTAAACGTATTTTCCCTCTTTCTTCCTATCTCTCTCTCTCTCTCTCTCTCTTGGAAGGAGAAGAGGAAAAGAAAGGGAGGAATAATCAAATAAAATGAGGGACGGAAAGAGACAAAAGATGGGTGGAAATGGGGACGAGTGGCTCCGCCATATTCGCGGGAAAGGGTAGCGGAGGAAGAAGCTGAAATGGGACGGGGACTTTTATATAAATTTTTTTCCGCAGGAGTGATGTCTGCACTTCAACTTAGTGCGGTCGTAAATGCTAGAAAAAGTGAAGTGGAAGGAAATTGAATGACTGGTTTAAGAAAAAAACTTCCGCTAGATCTTCCTCGCTCTATAACTTGCAGGGAAGTCTTTTGCGGGCGTTCGGTGTTATTATGAGGACATTTCCGAGAGGAGATTCGGCGAATTTCGTCGCATTTTCTTTTCTCAAAAAGTATTAAATTTACGTGGTCGAAATGTTTTTTTCTCATCCGGATGAGTTCGTTCCTTGTGGATATGAAAACTCTATTTAAGCATTTGACAACTATATACGTGGTATAATCCGAACTAAAAGCCTTCGAGTTTTGCTGACACGAGAATGTGGACTTGACAGATTAGTAAGCATGCATTTTTAATAATCCTAGGAAGTTGCGCTGCTAAATAATAGATACCTCAAGTCGATGGAAGGTTTCTCAAGTGTGATCCTCATTACAGAAGCTTATAAAGTTTGTGAACTCCAGCTGCAGCTTCATTCGTGACGACACCGCTCTTGAGTGATGAAACAGAACATAAAGATTTAGGCCGTTAATTCTGAGACGTCTAATTCTAGCGTATATAATCTGTCAACTTCTTGGTCCTTGCCCTTCAGTGGAATGCTGTAAAATAAATATGAAATAATCACCGAAAAGTTTACTTAATTTTATATTGCCGCATTTATCTTGGATAAAATAGTTGTTAGTAAGTGGTAGCGTACTACGGTACTAAGGAACTGGCCAATTAAATACAAATCGGTCGATCTATGATTTATATGAGGATGTATTTTTTCACTTCCGTAAGAATGTTTGTGTACATCTAAAATAATGAAATACTCCGCTTAAAGTTTATTGTGTGTGTATATATATATATATATATATAATTTATAACGAAACAAAAATAAGCTTCAGATTGCCGCATCATGAAAATGCTTTAATACGAATATACTTCGCCAATTTAAAATTAACGTAAAAATTATAAGTATAACTAATACGTAAATTATTTTCCGAACGAAACTAAGAATCAATAGCCTTATTTTACAATATAATTAACACTTTTTGAAAAATTACTAGAAACTTTTTATTCCAACCGGTAAAAATATAAATCAAAATAAAACAACAACCTTCAAAAAGTCATATATAAAGTATACATATGCATTTATAAAGTTATATTAGAAATTTTCGCCAATAGACTACAAATATATGTCTTTATATTCCATTTTTATGAACTTTTTTCCATTCGCTAATGGCTACCTTGATGGAGTAAGATATCGAAATTCGATGCCGTTTGGACGCAATCCCTTTTGTAAGCCCGCTACCTCGGCAATGTAGCCTCTTACTTCCATCCGGCAAGTATCGGAAACCCTAAATATCGGAAATCGCGAAAGAAAGACGGAAGCAGATATTTTTAACTTTCGACAGATAATATGCATTTAAAAAGATCTTTTCCTCTGGAATTTGAAGTTTCAGGACTTACCGCACAGTAATATGGCGCGATATAGAAACTCAACGATATATGTTTCCACGCGAGAAAAAAAAACACGAAATCAACCCCCAGATATTTAAATAAAAATCATGAAACATTTTCGTCTCGATTGTGGTAAAATTATTAAATTTTCTGCATTACGCATAAGAAACAAATTGAAGTAATTCGTTAAATTTGGATAAATTATGCGTTAAAAGAACAAGCGCCGCTCCGCGATAGAATTTTTTTCTAACTGCGAGAGTAAACCGGGAGTTTTTTTCCTCCATTGCCTGTACCTTAGATAATAATTTATTCAGAGTTCAGGGTGAGAGCGGCGTCCGTCATATATGGCCCACTCATTTCGCTGGATCAATTTTTGGCCCTTTATATGAATTCGACGCGTGAAACTACCATGTAGCCGGTACATTTACGGCTACTTTTGCAACAGTCAGTGCTATAATGAACGCGTGCCAGGAGTTCCTCGCTTTAACTCCATAGAGACCACGATCTTCAAACGGTGCTTACAGAGGGAGCTACTACTTTGCTGTGCCTGGTTATTAATTACGTAACAGGACGGGGCTTTCAACGGGGCAAAATATGGATTCTATCCCACGCCGACATCACACCAGAAATTAGCTAACTTTTATTTAATATCTTTAAAGAGAGCTGATAAAAACACTCGCCAAAATTAGACCATATTTAATTTCAGTACGCGAATTATGACTATTATAGTAAAGAAGCGAGCACCACAGTCACAAAATAATAGTTTTTACCGACAATATTGTGTTAGTATTAATTCTAGATTTTAAAAATAAGCTCCGTAGATATCATAGAGGTTAAAATACGAAGTTCATAAGTTAATTTGTAAATATTATCGGAATAAAATAATTAAAACGATTAAAAATTGCACTCCATTTTATATTAAAACAGTAAATATTACATTCTCCTACTTACAGACAGAAAAATAGGCATAACCTAAGAAAGAACAAATCCAGGCTTCAACCTTGGGGAGAGGAGTAATGAAAGATGAAAAAATAAACTATTTGAAAATATCTTCAAAAGCATACATTTCAATATTAAAAAAAGAAATAAATGAAATTTTACATAACAAAACAAATATAGTGAAAAAGCAACAGTTCTTCGATATGTTATTTTTTATTATTTTATTAATTGATTTCAGTATCCTGAAATCTTGAGAGGATAATCACCCCCCTTTACTCTCCCCTTCCCACCCCACCGGATCGGCTCTTGGACCTGAGACATAACTTAGACTGAAATCAACAATAGCGCCACTACTAAACCGATTTGTTAAAGGTAGTCATATTAATTGAATTTCGGTTGAACATTTCCGAAAAATTATATCATTCCAGATTTAGGTTATAATTCAGATATTTGCAGAGCAATACTCATATTGCGAGAAGAAAATATTCCTGGCAGTGCAATGAGATAAAAAAATAATCTGCTAGAAAAAACTATTTGTATAGGGTTATTATTATAGTATAAGTGTACTTGGCTGTGTGGGTATATGTACAAACTATCATCATCATAGGTAGTCTGTCCGTAGACAGGTCCGTGATTATTCATGGTTAAACCTGGTTCTCCATATACTCCTATTTTCCGCTGTCCTCTTTATATCTTGATAACTCTCTTTCCCTTTCAAATCGTCTATCAGCTGAAACCTTTTCCTACCTCTTTCCCTTTTCCCATCTAGTTTTCCTTCTAACACGTCTTTAATCATACTCTCTCTCCTCAGGTAATGTCCAACCCAGTTAGCCTTCCTCTTTCTGATAGTCTGTATAATCATTCGCTTCTCTCCTATTCTTCGTAGCACTTCATCGTTTTTCATCCTATCTGTCCATTTTATCTTCAGCATTCTCCTCCAAGTCCACATTTCAAAGCTTTCCAAGTATTTTATGTCATTTTTCCTTAGCGTCCATGTTTCTGCCCCATACAAACTCCATACGTAGCATTTTATCAACTTCTTGCGGATATCTTCCCTTATATTCCCTGTAAGTAGTTGTTTCTTTCTCCTGAAAGCCGCTTTTGCTTTTCCTATTCTAGTTTTGATCTCATCCGTACATTTTGCCTCTCGTGTTATGATACTTCCAAGGTATTTATATTCTGAAACTTGTTCTAATGGCTTTCCCCCAATAGTTATGTTCAGATTCTCTTCTTTACCCGATATTCGAATGACCTTGGATTTTTCTGTATTTATTTCCATACCGTATTTTCTACCTGTTATCACTAGTCTATTTATCATTTTTTGTAGCTCCTCTTCCTTTCTTGCTAGAAGTACTTGATCATCTGCGTATTTTACTGTTCTTATAATCCTTCCTCCAATTTTGAAATCCCCTGTGCCTTCTAAAGCTTCTTGCATTAGACTTTCTCCATATATATTGAATAGGGTTGGCGATAGGCAGCAGCCTTGTCTTACTCCTCTACCGATATTTATTCCGCAGGTGTCCACATTCTCAAACCTGACCTTTACAACTTGATTCTTATATAGATTCCTAATCAGTCTCCTGTCTTTCCAGTCTACACCTATATCCTTTAATATCTTCATCAACTTTACCCAATTTACTCTATCAAAGGCCTTCTGCCAGTCTACGAAACATGCGCAGATATCTTGACTGTATTCTATTGCCCTTTCTGATATGATTCTAATTACTCCTATAGCATCTCTAGTTCCTCGTCCTTTTCTGAAACCGAATTGATCTTCCCCTATTATTTCTTCTGCCTTTTTCTCCAGCCTTTTATTAAGAATCCTCGTGATGATCTTCGATGTGTGTGACAGAAGGCTTATAGTTCTGTAATCTTTACACTGCATTGCCATTGGCTTCTTCTTTAGAGGGATCATTGTTACTTCTAGGAAATCCTGAGGCCACTCTCCCGTGTCGTAAATCTTATTAATTAATTTCGTGATCGCTTTTAGTCCTTCTGATCCTATGACTTTAAGTATCTCAGCCGGTATTCCATCGCTGCCCGTGGCTTTCCCCTTCTTAAGTTCCACTATCGCTTTTTCTACTTCGCTCTCCATAATACTTGGTCCTAAGTTGTCTTCTTCAATGTTTTCCTCATTTTCCAGTTCTATTTTTGCCGCTCCTGTCTGTTTGCTGTATAATTCCTTAATGTATTCTTCCCATACCTGTGCTACATCCTTTGTTTCTGAGACTATCTTCCCATCCGTATTCATAATTCCTTTACCACAAATTCCATTAGACTTCTTATCTTCTAATTCCAGTGCCCTAGCGTACATCATATCGTACCGTCCTAATTTCTCCATTTGTTCTATTTCATCACATTTTCCTTTTAGCCAATTTTCTCTAGCTTTATCTGTTACCCTTCTCAACTCATTGTTTATACGCCTATAGTTGGCTCTACCTTCTTCACTGTTAACGTTTTTCCATTTTCGTCTCTCATCCATTTTCTCCAGCATTTCCTTCGTGATCCATGGTTTTCTGATTTTCTTCTCTTGTTTTCCAATCTCTTTATCCAAGGTATCCTTGATACTGGTTTTAATTTCATCCCATTCTATATCGACGGTCTTCGGTTTGTTTTCCAACTTTCTTAGGTTATCTTCCAACTTCATGCTGACTACATCCTGCCTTTCTTTCAGTTTTTCTAGGTCCCAGGTCTGTCTTTCTCTTCTCGTTTTTCTTATTTGTTTGAGCTTTGTACTCACGTCAAGTATTAGAAGGCTGTGATCTGAATCAATGTCTGCTCCTTGCAATGCCTTGGCGTTCTTTATGCTGTTCCTAAATCTTTGTTTTACAAGGATGTAATCTATTTGGCATCTCATTCTATCTCCTGAGCTTTTCCATGTGTATAACCTTCGTTTATGGTTTTTGAACCATGTATTAGTCACTACAAGGTCATTATTGATGCAGAATTCTACGAGTTTCTCCCCTCCTCGATTTCTCTTCCCAAGTCCGTATTGCCCGACAACATTTTTTTCCTGTCCTTCTCCAACTATGCTGTTCCAATCTCCCATTATTATGCAGTTTACCTTTCCTCTTCCATCTTCTTCGTAAATTTCATTAATTTGCTCATAGATCTCATCTATTTCTTCATCGTCATGAGCTGACGTTGGCATATATACCTGGATTATCAGCATGTCCACTGGGACTGCTTTTAGCTTTATTGCCATCAGTCTATCGTTCGTTGCTATTATCTTTGTCACGCTTTTCATCATATCTTTCCTAAGTACCAGAGCTACTCCCCTTTCCCCACTATTTCCTCCAGAATAAACTACCGTGAATTCTTCCGAGTCGAACTGTCCTTCTCCCTCCCATCTAGTACAAACTATATATATATATATATATATATATATATATATATATATATATATATACACAGTAGGGTCTCAAAGTACGCGAACTCATAGTACGCGACCCCGCTCCTACGCGGCTGACTCGTAAATATATAAAAAGGTCGCGAAATCACCGACCAAAACGCCTGTCACATCTCAAGCCGAACCTCTATCTGTTGACGGGTCGGAGGAAGAGGATCAGAAATAAAATTTGATTTTTTTATATTAGATTTTTTCATAAAAAATTATAGTGTTCAGGTGCAGTATTTTATAATATTTATACATTATTTAAGATGTATGTACATTTAATTTACACAAACAAAGTTTATATAAACGCGTACATGGTTTATAGGAGTTCGCGTAGTTTTACCTTAGTATATAATTTTCTATAGGGGAACCCCAACTTACGCGAATTCGCACTTACGCGGGGGTAACAGGAACCTAACCCTCGCGTACTTTGAGACCCTACTTTGTGTGTGTGTGTGTGTGTGTGTGTGTGTGTATCATCATCATAGGTAGTCTGTCCGTAGACAGGTCCGTGATTATTCTTGGTTAAACCTGGTTCTCCATATACTCCTATTTTCCACTGTCCTCTTCATATCTTGATAACTCTCTTTCCCTTTCAAATCGTCTATCAGCTGAAACCTTTTCCTATCTCTTTCCCTTTTTCCATCTAGCTTTCCTTCTAACACGTCTTTAATCTTACTCTCTCTCACGTGCAACCCAGTTTGCCTTCCTCTTTCTAATAGTCTGTATAATCTTTCGCTTCTCTCCAACTCTTCGTAGCACCTCATCGTTTTTCATCCTATCTGTTCATTTTATCTTCAGCATTCTCCTCCAAGTCCACATTTCAAAGCTTTCCAAGTATTCGATGTCATTTTTCCTTATCGTCCATATTTTTGCCCCGTACAAAGCTATACTCCATGCATAGCATTTTGTGAACTTCTTGCGGATATCTTTCCTTATATTCCCAGTATGTAGCTGGTTCTTTCATCTGAAAGCCGCTTTCACTTTTCCTATTCTAGGCCTGATCTCATCCATACATTTTGCTTCTCCTGTTATGATGCTTCCAAGGTATTTATAGTCTGAAACTTGTTCTAAAGGCTTTCCTTTCCTTTCTCTTCTTTGCCAGATAATCGAATGACCTTGGATTTTTCTGTATTTATTTCCATACCGTATTTTCTACCAGTTATTACCAGTCTAATATATATCTCTATGTGTGTGTGTGTGTGTGTGTGTGCGTGCGTGTGTGTGCGTGTGTGCGCGTGTGTATGTATGCATGTATGGACGTGTGCTTAGTGTATATACACATTCGTATGCACATACTCAGATTTACATTAATACACAAGTATTTTATATCCTTAAATGGGATTCGAAAGAGGAGAGAAAACATCGATAGCGTACATTCGAATTTATCCGATTCTCCCGAGCAAACACATGACTTAGAAGAACATTCCAGGAAATTTAAGTTAAAGAAGATTTCGAGCCGAAGGGCGACGAACGTGTATGGTAGACAAACGCTTATCAAAAAAGCTGCATCGAGGCACTATGCGAGTGAGAGTCGGTGGGAGAGGATACAAAATAAACGTTTTCACGACATAATACGAAAATCTTCTCGTGCATCCCTCTCTCTCTCTCTCTCTTCATTTCCTTTCCCTCATTAAAATTCTCAATTCCGATTTCGTCCTTTACATCCGTTTGCCGCCGCTCTCGTACCACTTTGCCCATGAATGTCTCCCTTCTCCCCTTTAATTCTACCCTCTTTCCCTGTCAGCATAGCTCCCTAAGTCGCTACCCGAGTCATTAAGAAGAATTTCACGCAGCTTCTTACGGGAGTGCTTTATTCGGATGAGTTGTGAAGAGACGACAGCGCGGGGGAAGGCGAGGGTGGAAAGTGAGGCGGAGAGGAAGAGAACGAAGATTTTGGAAGGTATGGGAGCTGAGGTGGGAGGGAAAAGTTGGGCGGAATCCTGGATGGAGGTTAAAAGTGGAGAAATATTTAGAATATTTCGAGCGGTTGTGCTTCTAAGAACCGGAGGCGACTGAGAGAAAAGTCAACTATATTATATCTGTGAGTGGATACACAAATTTCGTGCTACAGAGAAGCTGACGCGCCAAAAACTCCACTTGCAAAATAGTTACTTTGTTACAATGGGTATAAACGTCCATAGCTGTGTTACGCTTCTGTTCTTTACTCCCAAAACCTTCCTTTACACGTCCATAAATACATAGAGGTCTGGACAAATGCGGTCCAAATTTAGGAGCCAATTTCAAAATCCAAAGGCTAGGGTGAATTTCAACGTGATGCGACTGATAATCAGGGTTATTTAAATGGCTACATATACGCATAGTATATACGACGCAAAAAATATTATCCATTTCGTAACTCTACTGAAGTAATATAATATAACAGGAAAATATAGTCGCTATTAGGCAATTTTTGGTCGGAATATCCGTCCCTGTTAGCGTATACATACGCATATCTGTATATAATGCCTTGAACTCTCTTAAATTTTTATTATTATTACCTATAAAAATAATGAGCTATATTTACATACCAACCACTAGCAGGTCACTAAATCTGATGGAATCAGATCAATCGATGGATCACATTAGTGTGAACAAATTAATTAACTAAAAAAAGGCCATTTATGCTGGAGTTAACACTTTTAGTTTCTCATTCTTTCCTACATTTTAATTTAAAAAATACACAAAATATTGATTAGGATCAGAAAAGTTATTTCCAAACGAAGAAGGAAAACTTCAGAAAATAATTATATATACACACAAAAATATATATGGAATATGTTTGTCTCCATGTCTGCTCATAAGAAGAGCAAAGCAGTTGGACAAACTTTGATCAATGTATCACCACTTGATCAGCAATGACTTAACTAAGATACTGTGTATAAAATGGCATGTGCTTTGAAGCATTACACAATAATCCCACACCAACCGTAGGGATTATGTTCCTGACTCAACCCGCAGTTGGCGATGGCCAGGGTTTATGGGAAATTGGGGATTAAGGGGAATGACCTTAGAGAGATTTACCTAAAGTTCCATAATGTACACTTCAATGTTAAAAATATGTATGCTATAATTAAAAACAAGTAAGATACCCTTGCTAAAGTAAGAGGTAGAAGCCAAGTTTCTTAAAAATTCAGGGTTCTGGTTTGCCTCCCCCTTTGGGGAGGGGCAACTCTCACTGTTGGAATATAGATCCTCATTATACCTTGCCATCTGTAAAAATTTCACGCCTCTAACTTCAGTAGCTTGACTACAATATCCTTTCCAAAGTTTTGAATTTTCCAACTTTGAAGGTACATAGCAGAAAATCTATGAACTATTGGGAAAATCCAACTGATGGAAAATTCATAGCATGATAAGCAGTGGCATACCGAAACCAAAACAAAACTGAAATCCCAGAAAAAAATTTAAGGGTCTCACAAAAAAAATATGGGCCTGCTTTGGCCATGGGCCCTCCCACCGTGCAGAGGTTGTGGGGGTGTTCACTATGCCACTGGTGATAATAGTTATCTAATTCAAAAAGCATTTTCCAAATGTCTCTTAAAACAAAAAAGTGATTGTTCACAGACAGACAAAATCAATTACATTAGCTAATTTTAGCTTTTAAGGAAAAGTGGTAAAAACATATTTATCATATAAAAATACAAAATAAAACATTCATTGTGGCTGGTAGATACTAGTTTGGCTAACCTGGTCTTAACCTAAGAAAACATTCCCGCTCTGAAACAAGAAAATTACTCTACTTTGATAGTTCAATGATAGAATATTTGTCTGGCAAGTGAAAGACCTGGGTTCGATTCCTGGTAATAGCAGATTTTTTTATCACGTTTCCAAATTTCTGAATAAAATTTAAGTTTGATCTGGAAGCAAAAGTTGTTACTTAGGACTGAAGGTTGCTGGGAAGGATCGAATATCCACTCTTAACATGACTAACCTGACATTAGTCTCCATTGTCACTGCCTTCTTAATTTAATATCAGAATCGTATCCTGTGCAAAAATTTAAGAAAATGATACTGCTGGCAGCCCTAGCCATGGGACCAGATGCTATCATGCCACCCTAACCACTTGCATCCTTAGCCAGTGCCTACTTCTGCCTTAAGATGAATTCAATAATGAATAGTAGTGAAAATTTTCTTATTAACATGTTTAATAGCTTTTCTTTTACAGAATTTTTTTTAGCTTTATTTAAATTTCAATTTTTCACGGCATAAAGAAATGCACTTTATCAAATAAATTTAGATAAAACACTGATTATAAATTTTTCATGGTAACACATTTTTGCATATGATAAGAAAAAGCTTCATATGAGGAAAAAAATCTAAGAAGCACTGTTATTGCTTGTAGAATTTTCTGATGTAATCATCAATGAACCTCTAGTGATTTGTGTGTGCTAAAATCCTTATTGCTTCAAAAACTTGATAAAAAAGCTTCCATGACATATTTCGCTAATTCTAAGCCAGTAGTGCCCAACCTTCTACCTATTGTGCACTATTTTTCCAGTGCTAAAGGGTCAATGTGCCACAAACTTCTAAGCATGCAGTAAGTGAATCCTATCTTTAATGCGATTTCTGTTGTAGTTTCAATTCCACTAACTTGTCTATATTGGATTGTAAGTGTTCTGTTGCAAGTAGCAGCAGATTTTCTATATTAAAGTCAGTGAGTTGTGTGTTGTTTATTTTTGATGTTCCATGAATAAGAAAACTTGTTCACACACTTATGTGCTTGCAAATCAACAGAGTAAATTTTCTAAGAAGCAACAAAATGGCTAAGTTTTAGCAGTGGATCTTGATGAGAAAACAATGGTGGGAAGATAATAGGGAGGAAAACACTTTGCATGTGTCGGGTGGAATTTTTGGGCATTCAAGCAATCAGACATGACAAGGTTTCCTTACAATAAGTCGCCCACTAAATTTTCATGTTCAAACCCATTCATTCATTCAAAACTCACAATCTAAAGCAATGTATCAATTCAAATACTATAAAATTCTAAGATCATTCTTTTAAATCCCATATGAGTTTCAACTGAGGAAAAACAATATGATTGTATAAATTGTTTTAAGCACCATGAACCACATTTGAGAGGCAGATGCACCAAAAGCGACACATGCGCCAATGGTTGGGTCCCAATGCATAGGAGAGTAGGACAATAATTGAAGAAATGATAATCAAATAAAATCGCAAAATGGAGAAGAAAAATTAATTCATTTTCAAATGAAAATTTACATTTTTCTTGATAACACAACATGTCATTGTAATTTCCAGGTGACAAATATCAAAATTGTTTTTCTTTCACCTATTACTAATGGTATCATTAGATAATGGAGTTATACAATTAACGAAAATGAATTACTTATAATTCATAGAGACAAACATTCAGTAACTTAAAATCGATGAGTTTTTAAGCAATCGACAATTTAAGATAGAAATTTATTGACGTGCAGTCAATATGTATTTCTTTTTATAAAGTTCGAATTTCAATTTAATTTTATTCTTTCTATAAATGTGATTTTTAATCCTATGAAACATATATTTTAATATATATACATTATTTAAGAATTTGATGAGTAATATATATCCACCTATATGTATTCGAATATGCAAATGTGCAATTTTTTCATCATGTGATTTTAATTTTATACACACCTAAACAAATACAGTAATCTCTTGATTTATGGAAACCTAATTTATGGAATTTCACAGTAAAGGAATTTACTAAAATGAGAATAAAATTAGAAAAAAAACAAGTAAAACTCGTCATAACGGAAATTTGCATATAAAAACAAATACTGGATATTTTAGAAAAAATAAGAAAATATATACAGTAGAGTAAATGCATGATCTATGTGTTCTTTAAAGTCTTTAACTTAACCTCACTCCATACAAGTTTATATTGAACAAAGTCATCAAGAGCAATCACATAATGGACAGGATATGGATATGAAATGGCTGGATATAAAAACAAATCTGTGGGAAGGAATTGCTTGCTCCTTCAGTTTTCACTTTGTTTTTCCGGAGTTTCAAGTGCTTCGCCCATTACCTCAAGATGTCTGGAAAGCGACCTGCAAGTGACAGTGGAAGCGGAAGTGCAAAGCAATCACATTAGATGTAAAGCTTGATGTGTTAAGGCAGTTTGATGCAGGTGAAAAACTAAGGAACATCACAATAAAGAAAATATAGGAACTAGTGCACAAGTAGTAACACCTTTAAGAGCAAAAAAATTATCACGACATAGAACTAACGTGATGGAGAATACAGAGAAAAGCTTAGTGTGTGGATAGATGATCAGACTCAGTGAAATGTGCCAATAAGCACTATGCTTATTCAAAAGAAAGCAAAGAGGCTCCACAATGATTTAGTTAAAGAGAAAGGTGAAAGCTTCCAGTCTGAAAAGTTTCTTGCTAGCAAAGGCTGGTTCTAATGCTTTAAGATATGCCATGGGTTGCAGAAAATCAAGACAATGGATGAAGCAGCCAGTGCAGATGTCCAAGCGGTCCAGATTTATCCTGACAAGCTCAACGAAGTTATAGAAAGTGCAGTGGCTACACATCACAGCAAGTGGATGAAACTGGCCTCTTTTGGAAATGAATGCCAGCCAGAACATTCATTGCAAAGGAAGAAGAATCAGCAACAGATTTTAAAGCTTCCAGAGATCACCTTACACTTACGGTGAGAGGAAACGTTGCAGGCGATCACAAGCTGGGTACATCTACATCTACAGTTTACCCTGCAAGCCACTGCAAGGGTGTGTGGCAGGGGGTGCATTAACACCAAGGGGAAAACTCCAAAATTAGGCCTTGGTTTACGTCCCTACGCGAGGTTACTTTTGATCGCAAGTTTTATTCTGCTCAGGTATCGTTCTAGAGAAAAATGAGCCTTTGTATCTCTCTGTCCTACAGGCTATCTCTCTTATTTTACGAGGATGGTCCATTCTACTGATATAGGTGGGAGTTCTTATTATTTCTTCGACATCGCTGGAGAAAGTACTCGTTCTAAATCTTTCAAGAAGTTTTAACCTAGCACATGATCAGCGCTCAGCTAGTGATTCCCATCCTAAGTCCTGTATCAAGCCTGTAAAGCTTTTATTTCTATCATAACAATTTTTGACGAATCTAGCAGCTTTTCGCTGCACTTTCTCTAACTCGGCGATTAATCCTTTCTCGTACGGATCCCATATGCTCGACACATACTCTAGCAGCGGTCTAACTAAAGAAAAGTAACATGTTTCTTTGACTTTTTCTTTGCTTTTACTTACTATCCGTTTGATGAATCCTAGTTTCTGCTTAGCTTTCCCGGATATATTTCGTATGTGTGTGTCCCACGAGAGGTTACTTGTTAGAATGACACCTAAGTATTTGACGGATTCAGCTAATTTTAGATGTACGCCTTCTATACTGTAATTCATTGCCTCAATTTCTTTGTCTCTCCAGAATCTCATAACGGAACACTTACCTAAGTTCAGCTCTAATTGCCACTCTTTACACCACTCGAGAATTGCGTGTAGGTCGTTAGAAAGTAATGCTTGATCAGCAGGACTGTTAATCTCTCTGTAAACTACCAAATCATCCGCGAATAACTTGATTTTACTTGTAATAACATTATCTAAGTCATTTATGTATATAAGGAATAATAGGGGACCGATGACACTTCCCTGTGGAACGCCGGAGGACACGCTGACCGAATCTGATTTAAATCCATCTATGACTACCATTTGTTCCCGATCATTGAGAAAGTCCCTGATCCACTCGATTATCTTTCGATTTATTCCACAGGCTTGTAATTTTTTCAATAACTTAATATGAGGGACTTTATCAAATGCCTTCTTGAAGTAAAAAAAACACTGCGTCTAGCTGGGTCTTTCGATCACCGGATCGTAGTACTTGTGTATCATGCTGAGAACTCACAGGCTTTAAAGAGGTAAGCCAAACCAAAACTTCCTATTATCAGGCACTCAAACAACAAAACCTGGAGGACTGGAAACATTTTTGTAGGCTGGCTGATGAATTATTTTTCCAATTACGTGGTAAAGTTCAGTGCTGAGTATAACATCTTCAAGAAGGCACTGCTTATCCTCAACAACACTCTCAGCCACCCACTGAACCTAAATGACAGCATTGTTCCTTCCCCTAAACACAACATCTTTGGTTCAATCAATGGACCTGAGAGTAATTGCTAATTTTAAGGCCTACTACTTGTGTCAAACCTTCAAGCAATTTGTCGAGGCAACTTATGAACCAGAAAAGTCAACAATAAGGGAATTTTGGAAGCGAAGCAATTCAACATAATGAATGCTATTGATGACAATACCAAGTCATGGGATGAAGTGAAGGCATCCACTACAAACCAAATGTGAAATCTGTTGCCAGAGTGCATAAAGGATTTCAGGCATTTCCTCCAATACCAACTCTCCAACAAGTTTGACATGAAATCACCACTATTGCACACGATGCCAGAATGGATGAAGTAGATGACGATGGTGTGGCTGAACTCCTTGAGTCTCATGGAGAAGATCTTTTAAATGAAAACCTAATGATGATGGATCAAGAGAGAGCTGATGCAAAAGAGCAAAAAGTTTTGTAGATCCAGCAACTCCATCCATTCTGACAACGCAACAGTTGTCAAAAGCTTTCCTTCTTGCCAAAGGAGCTATGCAGATCTTCACAGAAAATGATTCTTGTCAAGAGAGGTCTCCAAGTTTCTTGAGAAGTTCAAAATATGCTCATTTGCTACAAGGATATGTATAGTGAGAAGAAAACGAGCAAAGCAGATACCATTGCACTCATATTTCTCAATTTAAAGTGACCCCACCTTGCAATCTGCCAGTCCTTACCCCTCTGAGAGATTATGACGATGACAGTGCTCAGGAATGTCTGTACACCTAGACCTCAGAGAGATGACAGTCCAAGAGGGAATATGAAAGATGAGCCTGCCACACCTTCGTCTATCCAGTAACCTTACATCTCATGATATATTCGCCACCCCAATTCTCATACTTCCTCGTCTTTAATTTGGTACTGTACCCTGTCGATAGTGCTGTGTTTTAATCAAGTTATCTGCATTGTTATGTGTATTTGTTATATCATAGAGTTAATATATTATTCTATAGAAACATCTCCAATTATATATACAGTAATTGGAGTCAAATATATGGGAAAAGTATGAGTTTTTTACATAGGAGAGTTGAGATTTTGTTCCATAGGAACATATTCACTTATATATAATGGGATGTAATAGAAAAATTGGTATTGATTATCGGAATTATAATATATGGAAGGATTTTAAGATACATAACCATTCGTAAATCTAAGGATAACTGTACTATTACAGTTAATAAAAAAATATTTTGCTTACATGTTCATTATATTTTTTAAAAACAATTTGTGAAAAGTGAAAAACCTGCGTAAGAGGGAAAAATAATTGGTCTCTTTGGTTTCTACCTTTTTAGTATTACTGTATAAAATCTACAAATAACATATTTACTTGAATCCTAGATGACCTTGAATCAAAGATGATTCCCCGTTTTAGTAGACTATCAAAATATTAAAAAAGATTTTATGACATAATTACATGATTCCTGTAAATTAAAAAAGTTACAAAACTAGCAGAAATTGTTATTGGGTCCCGTAATTTTCTTGAATATCATAGTTATTATAGTCAACATCACTCTCTTTATTCTTTTCACCACAGTCCTCATTCTCCCTATCAAACTACTACTAGTTCGGTCATTCATTAAAATAGTTTGTTACAAATTTTTATTTGAGAAAAAAAATTTTTTTAAACATTTTTAAAATTATATACATACTGTATTAAATGAAATCCAGATCATAAGTTTGAAATGAAAAATTTCAGTAGATATAATTAATAGGTGTTCTTTACAATAAGTAAAAGAACACCTTATGGTAAGGTCATGTCCATTCACCCGCATGTTTCATTTCAGAAACTACTGGGTGGATGTTGATGAAATTTAGTATTTAGGACATAGGGGCAAAGAAACTAAGAAAATGATATAAATAGTTTATGTGACATAATCAGGAGTGCCACTTTACTGGAGACAAAAAATGAACTTTTCTTTATATCTCGTACAATATAACTTATAATGAATAAGTCTTTAAACAACTTTGTAGACCTAATCAAATAGCATATGTTCTGTTCAGTACATTTGTATTGAAGGAGTAGATGAGTTCAAGAAAATGAAATGAGAGAGTCATAATTTACATTGGACTTAAAAAATTTTTCTCATTTTTTAACTGTTGTCAACGAAAACAATCTTCATGACAACTGATGTAAACAATATCTGCTGTAAATACCTAACTAATTTAATTTTCTTTCGTGCTTAGGCACCATTCGGAAATCGAAGGGAAATGGATAATCTACAATGAAGAAATGAACACAAATACGTCTATTTTCCTTAAGTATAAAAAGTGTTTATAAGTGAAAAGAAATGGGTAATTTTCAATGAAGGAATAAACGTGAATATAAAGATTAGATCACTACTATTTGAGAAAGCTAAGTTTTAAATAATTGTCGATTGTTTTATTAATTACAATTGATTAGGAAATTGGTCAGTGAATCAAAAATTCGATATTTATTTGGCATCACTACTGGCATTTCAGTTCATAGACATTATACTAAGCCATTAATATTTATCATTTTTGACATGACTGCATAAATCGTAAAGAACACCTCTGGCTCGCACATGATGTGTGCATCTATCTACTCTTGTTTTATCTTGTTCCATTTGCTTCAAAAACATTGATTAAATGCATAACCATATGGTTCTATGGCAACTTGTTGCACATTAATTCGTCACTAATTGGAAAGAGAGGCCATAACAGCTAAACTTTTCTTTATATTTTGATAATACTAGTATGGCTTGCAATTCTCCTTGCGAATTATGCAAGGCAAGACACATTGGATGACAGAGGGTTACTCCCAACCCAACAAGTGTCTCCCCATATCATACACCAGTAATGGTGTCTTGCCTTACAATTTAACTCGTTTGTTGCGAGATGAACTGACATGGTGATTTGACCCCATTGTATTAATGGTATACCACTTCGTACTCGAGTTTAAGATGACCCTCGATTTTTTCGAGCTGAAATTTGGAAAAAAAACCTCATCTTGGATTCGAATAAATACACAAATTACCAAATTAACCTGAAAGTAAGATAAGTTTGAATTTTAGATGACCACAATAAAAAAGGTCTATTCAGGAAAAAACTTTGTAATAGCAATTTTAAAAATAACACATGGTGCTAACTTTGTGCCATCCACTAACATCTCCATAATAGTAATGCACACATTTTTTTCATTCCCCTAAATTTTTATTACTTTTTATGCACCTTTTCTATTAACTGTGTAATTGGATGCCAGGTATAAATAAATAGGTGTCACATCTGCATTACCCATTTCGCTCGGAACTTAATTGTGATTTTTCCATAACTTTTTCATTAACTGCATAATTGGATGGCATGCATAAATAAATATGTCTCATTTGCATTAGCCATTTGCTTCAGAAGTTAATTGTGATTTTCCATAATGCAAATACATGCTTCTGGAAAGCAAACAGTTTGTCCATGTAGTCAGAAGGTAAACAATGGCAAAGAGAAGTTCTTTGTTGAACGGAAAAACCATTATGATGCATCATCTGTAAGCACCAACCATTACTAGCCTTGAATTCTTGCCATGGGATGTTATTTTATTGCACTAATTTATGACCTTTCAGTTTAATGATTTCCCACAACACAGATTTTCCATCCTTTCTTTGAGTATGCACATATTTTAATGTTTCTTCTTCTTAATCATGAAATCAACTTTGTTTGAGCCTGCCAAATGATTTCCTTCTTAAGATAGCACCTTCAAGTTTCTGTTTTGCTTGCTTCTACCTTCATACATTTGCCTCCTTCACATTATATTTTCTCCCGGCCACACAATTGTTAGTTTCTTCAGCATAATGCACAACCATGCACTCAATCTTATAACTTGTGATACATTCCCTTTTACAGAGGTGACTATTCTCTAAAAAATCTGTCACTTCAGTGGAATAAGTTATTTAAACCTGCTAAAAATAATAACTAGTCCTCACTTCACGTTAAAACTTAGCAAAGTTTGTACCAATCTTGTGCTCTCATAGAGGTTATACTCTTTAAAATGCAGGTATACTTGTTGTCTGCCACTGGCACACCAATTCAAAAATAAGGAATATGTTTAAATTGTAACAAGATGTGTAAAACACCGGCAATCTTAGTATAGCCATTTTAAATGCAATATTTGTAAAATTTCCTACCCAGCCAATTACAAGTTCTGACATAGGTTTAACACTCCCCTCCACCAGTGCCTACAAGGTGGAAAGTCACTTGTTTGCATATTGTGAACTTCAAGAATATAAATACTAATAAATTACAAATACTGTATTGTCTATGTATAAATAAATGTGTTTTCGTGGACATAGAATCGATGTTGGGGTGTTCCATGTGTTGTTTAAAACTGTACGATTTTAAGATACATAGTTTTTGCTGAAATTTTTGGAAAAAACCTTGTCTGCCTTTCGAGTTAATAAAGTAATTAAGTATTTGCCAAAAAACTGGGTTTAAATTTTCTAATAATAAAACCCCTTAGGGGGTTATAATTATTTCAAAATAAATGCAACACTAATTGGATTTTCTACTATAATAATAACTATAATAAATTAAATATTTCATTATCATAAACTAATGATAAAATGTAAATCAATCAAGTATTAATTCCACTAAATAAAATAGGAAAAAACAACTACACAGTGTAACAAATTATTTATAAATATTTAACTAAGTACCAAATAAAAGTGGATGCTTGAAAAATGCCTATAATAAAAAACTTTAGAAACCTGTAATTATTTCAAAATAAATAAATCTTTACAATATAAAAGATTATAAATATCATATTTTTCGGTATATAAAATGCATTTTTTTCCAGAAAAATTACCCCCAAAATTAGCCTGCATCTTACACACTGAAAATAAGCTTATTACTGCTCTCAATACTGACATTAATGAAATACATTTATTCATTTATCATGAAAACATTAAAATATATATTTTTAATAATTAATAGTGAAAAATTTGTCAATATATACAGTAATACCTTATGCAATATGAATTCCAAAGATGCAATTTCATTATTGCGCGTTATTACAAGTCCTCTCACAGTAATTACAATTTTGGTGCATTTTTGACGTTAGTCATATGTTTTAGTTCCTAATGGGCCCTTTGAATAGTGTGATTAGTGCCACAGAACATTATAATTGCAGTAGATGTAATAAAACTTTAATAAATACCTAGAATAAATAATGTTACGTAGATCTCAATGGCTACAAAAGTGAAAAGATACGCCTACGCTAATAGTTATAAGTTTCAGGTGAATGAGTATGCAAAAATGCATGGAAATCAAGCAGCAGTATGTCATTTAAGTCCTCCTCCCACAGAAAAAAATGATCCGTGAATGGAGAAAACAGGAGGAAAGATTGAAAGCAATAGGGAAAGAGAAACCTAACCTTGATAAGCCTGGTCCTAAAAGGCCGAAACTAGAGGAGAAAGTGAAAAAATAGATAGTAGAACAGAGGAAGTTAGATATTGCTATATCGATCAAAATCGTTATGTAAGAGACAAAAATAGTAGCAGAAAAAAAAGGACTAGTTGAGCGTACGTACTATATTACATATGCATTCCATTTATTAGGAATTAAAATCTCTTCTTGCATGTAAGATTAAGTAAGTACTATCAGTGAAGGATGTCTATAGATGCAAAATGTGCGGTGCACTCTGACAGCTTAATTAATATGACTGCCGAGTTCACTTGGGGTACATTTAGCTATACAAGTCTCGAAGCAATTACTTTTGTTTTAGATCATCCCTATTTATTTTACGAATTAAGTTTATCTAAAATGTTATATTTAACTATAATCACACCGTAATATTTTCTGTAAATGTTGCCAGATACAGACTTAATCATGGGTAGAAATGATACACAACGTGGCCTTTCTTAAATGCCTTGGTGAACCAAAATATCTTTTTTCCTGAAAAATCGGGGTGCATCTTATATGCCAAAAAATACGGTACAATAAGATAGAAA
Organism: Tanypteryx hageni; assembly: GCA_028673005.1. Taxonomy (NCBI): domain Eukaryota; kingdom Metazoa; phylum Arthropoda; class Insecta; order Odonata; family Petaluridae; genus Tanypteryx; species Tanypteryx hageni. The sequence continues at coordinate 101,603,536 of CM054116.1, forward strand.
TAAAATGACAAATTAAAAATGGGAAAGTCATATAAGCACATGTCAAGACAATAAATAATGATCTGAAGTTATTGAAATTTTTAATTATCATTCCAAAGGAGCTATACTAAACCATTTCAGAAAAATTCTTACACAAATTTATTTTAAAGCAGGCAAGAAAAATTCCCATAATGCATCATGCCAGTATATCTGAATTTTAAAAGCCTCTTATCAGTTTAAACATTATTATTATTTCAGTTTAACATAGGAAATTGAAAAATGTTGGTATTTATAAAGACTATTTTTTCCAATGTTTGTTTGTGTATTTCTGGCTAATCAACCTCTTGAATTACCTATTATAGCCATAACTCCTTACACCCCACAAGGGAGGAGGGAAACCATATGCAGGCATTAGCCTACTCTTAACAAAGAACACCAAGGGGGCAAACTGCTTAATCCCTTCCAAAGGATGAAGCCCTGACTTGTGCGCTCTCCTCAAAGCATACAAGTAAGGGACAAGACGATCTCAGGTTGAAAAATCCGACCTCTGCCAGACTCGAACCTGGAACCACTTTGTGAAAGGCCAATGCTCTAACCACTCTACCATCGCCACCTGTTTTCCTATTTTACTCCAATTTGTTCATGTTCAGTTTTACCAGTTCATGCTAGCAAAATTTTAAAGAAAAATAATTATTTTGCAATAAAATGGTACTAATTAAACCCCAAAAATCAAAGAGCCTATAGCAGTGGTAAACTACTTTTCCTGGGATTAAATTCCATAAGTTTATGTGTGGTATTATCACTTAAACTAAATATTTTATAAATAGATACATATTAAAAAGGAACTGTGCATAAAATATGCTTTTCCATCTATTAAGAGGTTCTCAACCTTTTCATTGTGGAAAGTACCAATTTATTTATTATAAAACCAAGAGAGCACCACTACACTTTCAAGAGAATGGAAAAAATTATAATTAAAATAAAATCAATGTCAAAGTCACTACTGACGTTCTTTAATATTTCTAAAATGAAAAACTAAGCAAATTAAATTAATGATCGTAGGAATAGCACTTTTAGTCAGAATAGGAAAGCATAATTAGACAGCCCAAAACCACGGTGTTGCTCTCAAGCACCAGATTAAGAACCCCTGATCTAAATACTTGAGCAAAAACTTTCCTAAATAAAAGTAAAGAGCATACAGCTCCATATAAACTGAATATTTGTCACCAGAAGATAATCATAATTTACAGGAGTATAAAATAAAGCATACCATAGCTTCACAAATTTTATTACAAACAAAAATTACAATAAATATATCATATATCCATGTCAACTCTCATAAATTTCTCTTAATTTACTCACACAGCTTAAGATAATATGTAGAGGTCAGTCACTAGCTGCAAAGAATGAAAAAGTTACTGTTAGTAAAAAATAAATATACTACTGATATGTCATTTTTGGTAGATTCTTTACTCTCTAACTCTACATATAGCATATATAAAGCCAAATCAAATGTTTTAATATGAAAACTAAACGTATTTGTTAGATGAATTTTAACTACAACTACTAAGATTCATTAATTCAAAAAAAAATTACCAAAATGTGGTGTGATATATTATGTGAAATTTTCATGTGAAGTTGTGATTATTTAGCATGTAATAATTATTATAAAAAACAAAGAAAAATTAATTTAAAGACAACTTCATGACACTGTTGCATTAAGAAAATGTCATGAAAATTTAATGCTTTTAATTTGAGCTTATGCAAATGATGCTAGCAAAAGATTGAGTGGTAATTAGAACAGCAAATTTTGGAGTGGCATGTTTCGAGGTCTGTTCCCAAGATTTTATAAAAAGTACTTCTGAGTGGAGTTCAGTATATGGTGTGGTTTAATGCTTTCAATAACAATTCATATATTCATTATTATGCACACATCCCACTATTAAAACAAACGAGTGTCTGTCTGTGCATCCAACTGGGAAAGCTAACTGGCAAATTTCAACGGAACTAATAATTTGATTCGACCAAACTTTCACTGCTTATTTGGGAAGACCTGTACTGTGTTCTAGGGTGGGGGAGGGGGGGGAGGGGGGGAGGGAGGAGGGGGGAGGGGGCATTAATTCCAACAACACCAATAAAAATTTTTTAAATTTATTTTTTATTTAATTTACTCAATTTGAATAACATGAGAACAAGTATAGTATATTTTTTATTCGCACTTTAAAATTACTTAAATTCAAGACATGAAGGCAAGACTTGAAACCAGGTTCAAAGAAAAGAATAAGGTTTTATTTTCATAGCTTCAAATGTCAAATACAGTCCGAATCCATCTAAGATTGTACTTTTAGCAACAAAAATACAGGATTTTTAAATTTTTTGTGGCCATAGCAACCTGATTGTTGCTGATTACATTTTCTACTCCTGGCAAGAAGGGGGGGGGGGGGAAGGTTACTGTTAGCTGTGTGCCCAGATGGCAAGCAGTAATATCATAATTTTCTGTCCATAAATAAACTTAAAGTATTTGTCTAGATATTTTTCAAAGTTCAGTAATTAGTTTGGTTTGCTACAGTGGTTCAGTTGTTTGATTTGCAGTAATCTTGGTTAAATTAGTAAAAATGCTAATACAGCAAAAAAAATATTCTGAAAAATTAAGCAGATACTACTACAATATGTTAAAAAACTTATTAAATAGTACTAACAAACTAAGCTAATCTTTTTTTAATTTTAAATATATTGTACAGTATCTCCATTCGTGGCCAGACGTTATGCTGAATGGATCTTATGCCGAACAGATGATATGGAAAAAAACGTTATGGCGAATGAATGGACAGGATGGGATAGGCATGAAATGTTAACATCCAATTTATAAACAATTTTAAAGGAAATTTATACCACCAATAGCATATAATATTGTAGAGGTTATATAAAACACTGGAATGTATATACAATTGAACCATCGGAAGTATAAACAATTGAACAGGTAATGTGAATCACAAGAAGTACAAATAATTGAACAGGTGGATTAAACCAAGACAATTATAAATTTTTGAATGAGTAATTTGAGCCCCCAAGCATATAAACAATATAATGGGTACACTTTACTGCCACAGATATCAACAACTGAAGGTTTAATTTGTACCACCAGTAGAATATGATATTGCATGGATAATTTTAACCACCAGAATTATAGTAGTCAGTAGTATGAACAATTAAACAGGTAAAGTGTATAACCCTAATTATAAAAAATTAGGACATGTACAGCATTATGTATAAACAATTTAACAAATAGTCTGTAGCACTAGATGTATAAACAACTGAACGGGTCAATTATACTAGCCTTATTATGAACAACAAAACAGGTAATGTGTACAAGAATTATTAACAGCAGAACAGGAAATATTTACCACCACTAGTAAAATCGAACATAGGCAATATATTGATTGTTAACATTTTCCACCAATTACACCCTGTCTGCATAGCATCTGTCAGCATACTTTCCATTTGGCATAGCATCCGTTGGAATACCATCCGGGTATCTCTCTATTCACTCTATTTTACGAGTACTCAGGGAAAAAATAAGTCACAAAAACGTTTTTCAATGATTCAAAATACTCCTTCAACCTCTTTAAGAAATATGTATATTCTAGTTAACCTGAGCTATTCAATTATGCCTTAACAACTCATCTTGTAATTTCCATAGGTGAAGGTATAACATTACCCATATAGAAATTAAGTTTGGCATAGCTACAATTTATAATTCTCAGCTAAAAAGTTTGTTTGCCCTGTAAGATATTTTGATAATGCCATGTGATAACAAAAAAACAACACAGTAGAGAAAATATACAAATTTCACTTACCATTTAAGCATCAATTGACTTGGCCTTGATGTCATCACCATACTGGTATTTTGGATCAACATGAACCACTGGTGCCAATTGTGGTGTAGTTTTTGGTTGCTGATCTAAGATCTCTTGACATTTGGTCATAGAGTTCAAAATATGTTCCAGTCGCCAGTGCTTGCTCAGTAGAGAATCATGAAAGGTAAAAGGCCCATGTCTGATGCATCGGATTCCAGTGCATGCAGCCAATGAGTGATGCTTCATCGCTACATCAAGGATCATACGTGCCAGGAAGGCTTCATCTTCATTGATGCTATGTACTTCTGCAAAATAGAATTTAAATTTTTAGGTGGTAAAAATCATGGACCTTTCCTTTCCATAACAAAATAGCTACTTGTTAAGTTTCACCAAAACTTTCTTTCCAAAACAAAAAATATCCCATATCATTAATATGACCAATTAATAATAATCATTCAATGACAACAGTCAAATTACTGCATCTCATTCAAAATTTTCTTGCTTAATCGAGAACCACCTATCCTGCAGTCTGAACCAAACAAGATGGAAAAGTATACTCCATAAATAGAATACACAGAGATTTCAAAGGCATTCTTAATGGGAAATACATATGAAACAGTGTCAAAAGATTAGGCGATTCTCGAATTTGTATCCCCAAAAATATAAGTCGTAATTATATGGTCTCAGGGACTATCTTACAGTAAATGTTGTCCTCTATCCAAATAAATTTTTTAACCTATATCTCACAGATAATATAAGAGCATGAGAGAGAAATATATGGATTTTTAATTGTTGTTTGCTGAGAGAACTGTCTTAGCAACCGATGTAAACAAAATATGCGATGTTTTGCTCAGGATATTCTTGAATTTTTATCTACGAAACTATAAGTCGCAATTATGTGGTCTCTGGGATCATCTTGTAGTAAATGTTGTTCTCTATCCAAATAAATTTTTTAATCTATACCTAACAGATCATATAAGAGAAAGTGAGAGAAATATATGGATTTTTAATGTTGTTTGCTGAGATAACCATCTTAGCGATCAATGTAAACAAAATATGCAATGTTTTGTGCGGGATTTTCTCGAGTTTTTATCTCCGAAACTCGTAATTATGCGGCCTCATGGACTTTCTTGTAGTAAATGTTATTCTCTACATGAATAAATACTTTAATCAATATCTTATAGATCATATAAGAGCTAGGGAGAGAAAAGTTTGGTATTTCATTGTTGCTCGACAGATGCCATTTAACAAGATACAAGTATAAGTTTATTAAAGTAATTATGTCATGTGGATGTTCTAATTGACGGATTCTTTAAAAATCACAATTGGGCAATAAATTTTAATAACGATCACTCATACTTAATTAAATTAAAATCCATCCAGCGGTTTAGGAGATGAATGTTACGACAGACAGATGGACAGACCAGACGTGCCCATAAGGCATTCCGCTATTACCGCTTTGCTGGTAATGAATGCCTAAAAAGCTTCATAGTTTTGTAGTTTATTTAGTAGATGGCAATAAAATTGCTATAAACTAAGTACATACTTTTATTTTTGGAACTTCCTCTATTCAGATTTAATTGTTCTCAAATGCTTACCAGTATGATATCTGAGATCAGTTAAGAATTAACAGCTGTGTACTCCTCCTCATTCAAAAAAAGCCTTTCCAATTTAGATATACAAACACAAGTACTAAAATATTAATAAAATACCTAAAGTTAACTATGATAAGGGATAAACTAATTTTACCAATTTTGAGGAAAACTTGCATGAATACAAATGTAAATGATGTTCTTGGTTTTAATTTCTATTCAACAGCAGATGTCAAAGTAAAAAAAAAATATTTGCATAAATTAACAACGCATCATCCATATGCACCAATCATTGCTAGCCTTGAATTCTTGCTGTGAGATGTTTTTTGATTGTGTTAATATATGAAATTCCAGTTTAATGATTTCCCGCGACACTGGTTTTCTGTCCGTTCCTTGAGTACACAGATATTTTACAGTTTTTTCTTCTAATTCATGAAATCAACCTCGTTTGGGTACACTAAATGATTTTCATGTTGAGTTAGCACCTTCAAGTTTCCATTTTGCTTGCTTCCACCTTCATACATTTGCCTCCTTCACATTATATTTTCTCCCGGCCACATAATTGTTTGTTTTTTCAGCATAATGCACAACCATTAGGTTAAAGTTTCTATAAAAACTTTGTCCAATAACTTATGATACAGTCCCTTTTACAGAGATGACTTGATTCTCTACACAATCTGTCATTTCAGTCCCAAGATATGGAATAAGTTATTTAAACCTGCTAAAAATAATAACTAGTCCTCACTTCACGTTAAAACTTAGCAAAGTTTGCACCAATCTTGTGCTCTCATAGAGGTTATACTCTTTAAAATGCAGGTATACTTGTTGTCTGCCACTGATGCAGCAATCAAAATGTAACAAATATGTTTAAATTGTAACAAGATGCATAAAATACAGGAAATCTTAGTATAACCATTTTCAATGCAATATTTGTAAAATTTCCTATCCAGCCAATTACAAGTTCTGATGTACGTTTAAAACTCCCCTTCACCAGTACCTACAAGGTGGAAAGTCACTCATTTGCACACTGTGAACTTCAAGAATATAAATATATGTATTGTATTAATAAATTAAATATAATGTATTGTCTACAGGTATGTAGACCACATTTTTAGGTCATAAAGTAACGGTGCGCATTAACTCAGGTAACATTTCTATGCAGTTAAAATAAAATATTACAGTGTACCTATCTCACACCAGTTTCTCGCTTTTTGGGGTAGCTGAGGGGAAAAACACGATAATTATCAATAATCCAGCTTATACATATATTAATTAAATGTATCAAACACCTTCCTACTTTCATAAATTTATCGTCATTAATTCCGATATGTGATCTATTGTCAAACTATTTCTCACCCTCGTACAAATTATGTTCATTAAACTAAAGCATCTTTCAGCTTCAGCACTACTGATTGCAATAGTGCTAAATATCTTTTTAGCTTTTTGTATAGTTGCAGGAATTGAAACATTGCGTGATTCGAGATTATTTTCTATAAAATCCCGAAAATCGTTCAAATCAATTTCATATTTTAAAATTTCATTTAAATGATGCAATTTTTTTCACCAGCTATCCATGGTGAAGTTAGTTCTTCATAAGGCCAAGTAGATGGTTCTAATAAATCTAAATAATTATAAATGCTTTCATCATTATGAAAAAGTTCTTCTTTCACGATGAGTAAATTCCACAGGGATGAGCCTGACCTCATTATTGATATTTGCTTTCATCATTGTTTCTGTCTGATAAAAGACGGGAATTCATGTGTTGAATTATATTTTCTAATAACATATTCCTAGGAAGAGCATTGAACTTATTATTTTTATTAAATGGAATATCTTTAAACTTATCTGACTTCATTAAATCTTCCACTTGAGATTCATGCTTTCCAGTACAAACCTTTAAATTTTCCAAAGCTCTTATGGTGCGTTTGATTAATTTGTGCGCTTTCTGAATGTTAGTTGTTCTTGACTGCAGTGCAATTGAAAGTAATGAAAATTCTTCAAGAATGTCAATTATTAATGTAAGGTCTTGCAAGAAATTAATGTTAGCTAACCTCTTTGCCAGACCAGAATAAGAAGAACAACAAGAAAAATGCATATATAACACAGGATATGAGCGCCATACAGCAGTAGCAGCTCGTAAACTACATGCCGCCCATCTTGGTCCCAGTACCCGACCAATTTTAATAATCTCAATTTCAAGTTCTTTAGCTACAGTATCTAGCTCGGTTTGATTTTTATTAGATTGGTGAAAAATACTATAAATTCTATCTAAAAATATTTTTAAATGATTAACTTGTTTTATTTCGGATATTGAATCGTCGAGTGATAATTGCAATCGATGATTTAAAACAGTGCCAAATAACGATTTTAGGAAAATCTTCTAACAACTTGGTAGCTACTCCAGACTTTCTTCCCAACATTGTATTAGCACCATCAGAACAAAATGCGATTAAATTAGCTTTCAAGTATTCGTTGTTAAATCCACAATCATTTAAAGTAGAAAGTAATAAAATAAAAATACACTCTGCTATGGTTGACATCAATTCTTTTAAAGCGACAAATAACATTACTGGGGCGGAAGCGGATTGAACTGCGCACTGGAGATAAATCACTAGAGTGCTTTTTTCTAAATTGTAGATGCTTCATCAATTAGGATACATATTTTGGCATTCACTTCCATAATATTCTTAAATATCTTCATTTAAATTTCTTTTGCTATATGTGCCGCTATTCTTATTGCACTGTATCGTGAATGCAAACAATTGCCTATATCTATGCCATTTTTGTTTTGTAATTCTAATGACGCCTCAATATAGGATAAAGGCCTCTTACGTTTTATCCAAACTGTTAACAGTATTGAAAATTTTTACGGTAGCATCAATATTTTCATTATTTAGTTTGTGTACTAAATTAGAAATTGAGTCATTAGCCGATTCTTTTAACAAATCTTGAATTTTAATATGGGCTTTAGAAACATCGTGTTCCCTATTTTTTTCGTAGAGAAGCTTGTCTAGTACTTTTATTACTGTCATTTGGGATTAATAAATATGCGCTCTATTCCTTCGACAGATGGACAGTCTTTTCTGCTGTCACTCCTAAATGCTGAACTATTGAACAATTCTTACATCCTAATTTACCTTCCTTTACTTGAAGCCATTTGTACTGTTCTATAAACACACTTGTTTGTTTTTCGTTCCAAAAGTCCGGGAGAGCAAGATTATCTATTTCTTTCATTGGCGAACATGACGGTTTATCTTCACTGACTGGTCGTTCAACTGGTTCAAAATTTGGTTCCGTTGGTTTCGACGCTCCACAATGATTTTCGTTACTATCATTATATTCTGTGTCTGTTTTCACCGTCTTCACATTTTAAAAACTTAATAGATTACTCTGTCGTTTTGACATTTTTGGGATCAGGATCTGAAAAATTATTTATGACTAATTTTAATTTTTTGATGCGATTAATAGCATTTTGTAAATTAAAAGTACGACTTCAAATTTTAATTATGTTAATTTTAACAAATAATTTCTAACGAATAAGCAAAATGTTTATTATTGTTCAACATTTTAACGTCAAAACTTCTGTTAATGATTTCTTTGTATAATTTAAAAAGGAACGGAAATGTTGAGCTAAAACACCTTATTTTTCATCTTACACCCATAACTTCCGTTACATGAAGAAATCAAGATATTATGACAACACTTTTCATGAAAAGCATTGCAACTTACAAAAACACTGATTTACTTAATCACCATATACAAGCTTTTCGCTCAAATGCCTCTCAAAACAGTTCGTTCTGTGGGCGAAAATCCGAATGTAGTCAGAAAAAATATTTCGTACGCATTTCTGAACATTTGGTTTTATGTATCATTTTATCTATGAACTCCGATGCAATTGTATGAGAAATTGCCTAGTTTATTGACAGAAAATCACGAGTTGGTTACAATGTGTGAGTTGAGAAGGTGAGAAGATAACAAAGTCCCGAAATACTTTTACTCGTGCGTTGTAAGCCGGAGAATATTACTTTGTATTGGGAAGGGGGAAGAGAGACGAAATTAATAATGAGACACGGAAAGAAATTGCACCTTTCCTAATGTTAATGTACTGCGACCTTGTCAGGTCGTTCTCAACAAGAAGTGCCAGCGCTTCTTCTCCGGTGTACAGTGTGGGTAGTAATGTTGATGATTTTTCCTGAAATATGAAGAGAATGTTGAGCCGAGAAAACGAATTCTTTTTGCGTATTCGATTCCATCAAAGGCCGCACTCTCGCTCGTTTAATATAGGATGCTTCGTATCCAAATCTTCAATACTTGTTGCTGGATACGAAAATTTTCGTGCTATCTGGGTAGATAATAGTAAATTGTAGTAAAATAAAATAATTAGGAAGTGATGAGTTTTGAGTTTTTAATACCTATGTTATAATATAATTTATTTAATTGTATATTTTCATTCCTTATGTTTATAGTCATTGCCGTGTTTAACAACCGGCTCGCAAAATTCTTGAAAATTTAACAACCGGCTCACGAGAGCCGGTGCGAGCCAGCTCCAGCACACCACTGATGATATGTATAAAAATCTTACGTACAGAATGAATGTTTATTTATTAATCCTAGTGTGAGGCAACTTTTTTATTCTCAAAACTATTTTATCTTTCTGCAATGTGATATTATGTGGATTTAATATTTTTTACTTTTTAGTGCACAAAAAATGTAATAAATATTCAATTTGTATATACGATATTATCTTGGTTATATGGAAATATTTTCATATTCTTTCAAAGAACAGATAATGCAAACTCAGGACCATCAGAAACGTCATCAATTAGATGGCAGGTGGGATACATAACTGCCAGGGGCGGTGATATGAGCGAGCCTGTTGTTAAGTATTTGGCAGCACACCGCTGCATATCATGCTGAATGAGAGAGCTACATTTATGTATATATATATTTATATATTTATACCATTTACGTAAAGAAATCATTTCTTGCGGTTTTGTTGCTTTTGTAGCAATAGGACTTTCTTCCAGTCAGGAAAGAACATAGTGAGACCAGACACATATGAGAAAGTCTGTGCAATGCATATTGTACCGATTTTTTATTTTTCTTTGGAGACACAATTGATCTGCAGTGAATTTGAATCTCCGGATAATGGTTTTACCATATATTTTTAAATAAAAGATTAACGTTCCCTTTTACCAAAACAGTTGATTTAGGAGAATTCTGCTAGCCTGTTTAAATAAAAAACTCACCTATAGTAAAATCAGGTGGATCAAAGTCTATACATTTCAGTCCGTATAGAACTGGTATTTTTCTTGATACAGGCCTAATAGGGCCTTGTACAGCAAGATCATAAGCTGCCTGGCTCTGAGGATCAACTCCAATCTGTCTGAAACATATCATTCCAACTTAATTTTTCCTTCTTTTCATTCAAAATTGCTAAACTTAAACTATGAATTAATACTTTGCATTATTTTACAGGATGCAGAAATTAAATTGACAAACATCCTACATTCATAATAAAACATCCTTAGATGATGCAACAATTTTTCATCTTTCAAAATAATATATGACTCAATAACAAGTACCATATTAAAAATAATGGAAGGAAAATTGAGTATTTAATAATATATTGATGATAAATGGGAAAACTTAGTAAATATTAGATAAAAGGAAATATTTTAACAATTAATTTTGAGATCACAGTCAACCCAAGTACCCATTAAAAAATTGGGTTACTTCATATGCATCATCCGAAACTTGGAATCCCATTCAATGCCATAAGCAATGCAAATGATAGCTTTTGAGAAACTTCTGGATAACCAAATCTCTATGAAATGCCTTATCCTAATAATGTGAAAGGAAAACAGTTTTCATGCAATGCAATATGATTTTCTAATGTGCTTTGAACTGAGAAAAGTTTGGAGAGCATCTCAAAAGCAAGAGTAAATTGCATTTAACCTAGTTACATCCTAAAAAAAGAATTGGGTTAGTCTATTTTGTGCACACGAAAATCCACCACTAACAGAATGTGTAATAATGTTAGCTTTATTATAACAGTAAGAGTATCACCTTTCAATGTGTAACCTTCCACATTCAAGTAGAGTGGTATGGTCAGTTAGCAACAAAATTACAAGTGGGAAAAGCAGAGGTAAATACAGCATACAAGAAAGAATTATTGTGCTTAACTTATAGCTGAAACCAAAATTTAAAAACTATGTTTCCCCAATAGCAGAAAACCTAATCCAGTTTTCCTAACCATTTTATGACTCTTGGAGAAACATAGTATTTTAATTTTGTAAATAAACAACTAAAAGGAATATGCAAAAAAATTTCTGATTGAAAATAAAAAATATTTAACAGCATTCTATTGTGCAATAAATATTAATAATGTACAGTCAGACATCGCATTAGCACCTCCCTATATAGTGTCACTTCCGCACACTGCCCATGAATTTTTGTGAACAGAATTTCCATCTTATGATGACATAGAGCAAGCATATACCTTGATTAACCACCACATTAAGTCAATTTTTACAAGAAATAAAGAAAAGGGTACCATAATAAGAATACATAATACAATCTACTTCTCAATTTTTTATTTCCTTTTCTCATTGTAGTCGTAAAATAGAAATGGCTGATTGAATCCTTCAACACATAATTTCATTAACTTCTTTTATTACCTGTTTGCACCGCGATATTAATGAAATCGCATTTAACCATATTGTGAGTGCCATACATAAAACAATAACCTGACTTAGGGTATCAGAATCTGTTTATGATGATATGCATATAATAGTTCTATGTAACCAAGATACCACAATGCTTTCCCATGAATTAATATGTACTCTGAAAAGCAGAGTGCAAGCAAAGACAATGAATTTCTGACAGATCAAATAGATTAGGGTGGCCAAAGTATCCAAACAATAATTTTTAACATATTTAGGAATAATTCAAGTGTTTCCATAATGAGAAATACAATTCTGTTCTATTTATTCAGTAGATTATTGAAGTCAATATCAAATTAGACATAATGCTTGCAGAAACATGAGCAGTTATAATGCATCATTAAATTTAATTTATGTTTTACAGTAAATATTTGGTAAGATTATAAATCACTACAGCTGATATAAAAATAAAACACAAACATATAGATTGAACTCACTGGAAAACTTGTCTTTGGTGGGAAGCTTGTATAGAGGCAAGAATTCGGTCAAGTCCTGTTCGCCTGACATTCTTGTATGTCGCTTTCTCAATAACTTTTGAAGATTCTGAAACAAAGCAGTCCTCAGTGGCCATGCCCAGACATCCAGATACATGGTAAACTCGCAAGGGACGGCCATTGTCAAAATTGATGGCAGATCTTATACCTTTACTTCCCATTCCCAACACTGAAAGCAAAAAAAAAAAATAACAAGGCTAACCAATAACTACCATAATGAAAAAAAATTGACAACAGCTGAAAAATGAATATGATGGTTGTAAGACATATTCAGACATCCTTATGCTAGCAGTATAAATAAATTTCAAAATACTTCACTGCATTGGCCTTTACATGGGGGTATTCCACCTTAAAAAATTACAAAAATAATATATGTACCATACCACAAAAATATTTAATAAAAAACGGTGTTTTTATTTTAAAAAATTGTGGTATTGTACATCACTTTTTTATTTTTTAAACATCAAAATGTTTGCTTGGTAAAATTATCAACTAAAATATGAAAAATAAATAAATCAAATATTTCATTGTAGCATATGTCAAAAAGTTTTAAAATATTTTTAAATTGTTCTTAAACTTAAAAAAATATATAAAGGATTCAAAAATTTAAGATTTTAAAATTAGTAATTCAAAATGAAAGCTCGCATTCTAATTATTTAAACTTTATAAAATTTTTACATAAAGGTTAACTTCCTGAGAAACAAAAAAAGATACACAATAGTGAAACTGCATTGCATAAATTTTAAGTCAAGAAATCATCAATTGCAAAGGAAACCTTCAGTTTTTCATAGCTGGTGCTAAAGAAGTTGGATGACAAGAGAATTTTATATAGTGACTGCTGGAGCCCAATGCATGCAATCTTATCCAAGTTTTACCAATAAGTGCTGGCCTGTATTTGGCATTTATTTAGCCTTCACAATGATTCCTAAGAAAATATATGACACTATGAATTGAGTAAATAAAGGCCAGTCCACAAAACATAAGCTTGTAACTAGTACCCTAACTAGGGTGGGGCAAGCAAGGCATCCACCCCGGAAGTACCGTATTTTCTGGTCTATAACGCGCAAGTGATTTTCTTCAAACCTGGTACAAATGTATAGATAACGCGCAGTAAAAAAATCGATTTGAAACAAGCACTTCCTGAAAAAAATGAATCAATTAAAATTTGCTGTGGTTTTCCGTTATTCAGTTGTTTTCACTGTACACCACATGGTATTATGGAGTCTTGAATTAGCTTGGCGTCAGTATTGAAAAAGTTTTTAATTTACCATGGAAAACGAAAATATGCGAAAGCAAAAATCATACACTTCGCAGTTTAAATTAGAAGTCGTAAAATTCGCTATAGAAAAAGGAAATCGTGAGGCTGGAAGAAAGTTTAACGTAGGGGAATCAAGTGTACGAGAATGGCGTAAAGGCGAATTGGTGCTGAAAAAGTTGCATCGGAAAAAACGAGCAATGCATTTTAGAAAATGCTTTTGGCCAGAACTCGAGGAAGAACTGTACGAGTGGGTGATACGAGAAAGGGCAAAAGGCATTAGAATTTCAACAACAAGGGTCTTATTGCAAGCGAAATGCATTGCTCAAGAGATGGACATCGTGGGCTTCAAAGCGTATCCTTCCTGGGGATTCCGTTTCATGAGGAGGAACAATTTGTGTGTTCGTACATTGACAAGCATCGGCCAAAAATTACGGATGGACTGGGAGGCGAAAATGATTAAGTTTAGACAATATATGAAAGAAAACATGTCTGGAGTTGATGCAATGCATGTCGGCAATATGGACGAGGTTCCGGTGAGTTTTGATCTTCCTTGTGCTAGAACTGTGAACCCTAAAGGGGTGAAAGATGTTTCCGTAGCAACTACTGGGCATGAGAAGTCGAATTTTACAGTTGTTTTGTGTGCAATGTCTGATGGTTCTAAGCTTCCTCCTATGGTGATTTTTAAACGAAAGACTGTGCCGAAAGAATGCTTTCCTGTGGGCATTGTAGTAACTGCAAATGAGAAAGGTTGGATGAGGGGTGGTTTGGTTGGTTGGACAGTGTGCGGAGAAAGCGAAAATCTGCCTTTTTTAATCGGAAGTCACTGTTAGTCATGGATTCATGTCGTTGTCATGTGACGCCTGAAATTAAAAAAGTGGTCGGTAAATATTCAAAGCTAGCTATCATTCCCGGTGGTTTAACCAAAAAACTTCAACCACTAGATCTGTCCGTGAACAAGTAATTTAAATCAAAATTGCGAGCTAAGTGGGAGGATTGGATGTTAACGGGTGTGCATCAATATACTAACTCCAGGAAAGTGAAAAGACCATCCTATGCAGAAATGTGTAAATGGATTGTTGAGAGTTGGGGATCTGTGACGGCTAGCTGTGTAAAAAACGGTTTTGAAAAGGCTCTTAGTGATACACTTATGACAGACACGGAAGAATTTGAAGATGATGAAGGTGATTCTTGTGAAAATGAAGATTCAAATGTGCCTGACCAAATTATGAGTGCTATTGAATCATTTGACATTGACTCAGGTGATGATTTTTATGGTTTCGAATGGATTGTAAAAGTTAATATGCATTGATTTCAATAAAATTTTATTTTCCTTTGTATAATGCGCATGATGTTATTCGCCGATTTTTATATTTTTTTGTATAAAGCACGCGTTATAGACCAGAAAATACGGTAACTAAGTAAGGGGAACAAAAAATCCAAATTGTAACTAAATAAACTGGAGACAAGAATTTTTTGAAGGAGGGTGATAACATATTTTGTAGTTTGCCCTGGGTGCTAAAATAGGTAGTTACGGCATTGCTTGTAACACTTGAATTAATGGAAAATCCCATAAATAAAAGAGAATGTTTGTCTGAGTGTCTGTGGTAACTCTTCAGAAAATAAACGTAGGAGCTTCAAAATTTGGCAGCAGCATCAGGTTGATCCTGAGAGTTGCAGTGCCAAAAATAATTAAAAATTGGCCTACAGGGGCCCCAGGGTCCCCATTGTTGGTCCAAATGTTGGTTTTTTAAGATATCTCAGCAACCAATTGACAGATTTTGAAGAATTCTCCAATAATATCAATGTTTTCATGAGATACATTTTCGAGCCTAACATGGATAAAATCTGTCGATGGGGTCAAGGATTGTAATGTACGGTTGATCCAAATTTCATGATTTTGAGGAGTCCCCATGGAATGGTCGGTCCAAGTTTCAGCAATGTCTGTCTGCATGTACGTATAGGGAAGATCTGGCTGAACCAATTTCAACCTAATTAGGTAGGTACATAGAATCTTCACATAAATACATGACCAAATTGACATATTTGGATCGGATACACCAAGCAGGGATGCCACAATTACAAAATCAAATTCTCTGTAGTTAAGCTTTTGGAAGGAAATAGCCAAACCAAATTCAACCAAATTTGGTACATAGAATTTTCACAGAAATTCATGACCAAAATTCCATACTTTGACCCGCTTAACTAAGTAGGGATGCCACAATTGCAATGTTAAACTTTTCTGTAATTATGCTCTTAGAAGGAATTGGCTGACTTGAACTCAAACAAATTTGGTATATAGAATTTTCACATAAATTCATGACAAAAATGCCATACTTCGACCTGATTAACTAAGTAGGGGTGCCACAATTGCAAAGTTAAACGTTTCGGTAATTATGAATTTGGAAGGAATTGGCCAAACAGATTTCAACAAAATTTTGTATGAAGGAGTTGTGCAAGATAAAAAAAAAACAAAAAATAAGATTTTTTTGGATAGATATACAAAGCAGGGCTGTCAAAATAAAAGTAATAAAAATTTTCTTTTTATAAGTGTTTGTGTTGAACTGTCCGCATCGATTTTAACCACATTATAATATTTATTATGTACACATATATATGCCATGATAGCATATTTGGATCAGATCAACTAAACAGGGGTACCACAATTACAAATTAAACTTACAGTAACTATGGATTTGGAAGGAATTGGCCCAACGGATGTCAACTAAATTTTATATAGATGGTTTTTACAAAATACCATAATGAAATCAAGATTTTTAAAGCGGAGCTTAAGAGCAGAGCTACCACAATTAATAAATAATAAAAATCGTTTGCAACTTAAAAGAAAACTCTTTCCCGAGCATAGCCAGGCGTTCCTGCTAGTTAAAAAATAAAATTGATGAGTAAACAAATGTTAGGACACTTTGTAATGCTTGAAGAATGAAATTTTCTACTATTTATGACAATAAAGCAGCAGGTTCAACTGTTGCAATTTTCATTAAAAAGTATAAAACATAATAATAGCAACTTCACTGTGAGTGTAAGAGCTCCAGACAAAGGAATGAGGACTACAATGCACTAACTAAATCTGTATATTACAATACTGTGTTGAATGAGTGGTATCTTCCGAGGCATAGCAGGGCATTGACTTGTTAATATATATTTTGACTACATATACATTAAAGAATAACCACTGACTCAACAAAGGCTTGATCTCATGCATATCAGATGACTGATGCTGTATTGTAACAAGTAACGAAATATAAATTACTAAAAAGCACAAACACGTAAAAACAGCACAGGATTAAATTATTGAATGAATATTTAAAGTATAAACGTAAAAAGAGGAAGGAGAAGATTAAAATGTGCATGGAATCATAAAAATAGAATACAATGGAAATAACCAAATGTAAGAAGAGGGCATTGTTACGATGGAAATGATTAATTTCGATAACTCCACATAATTAAAAGAAAAATGAAGATTAAGTAAAAGTACAATGGAAGAGAGTAGTAGTAACTGATTTTTTAAGTGCTATGGTCATTTTGCACTGTCATCAACTGAACATACAGAAGGTAGTGCCGGCATTAACCTACTCTTCACGATAAGCACCAAGGGAGCTAACTGCTTTACGTCCCTTCCGAAGGATGGAACGCTGACTTTGCGCGGTCACAATGGAACAGAATCAGTAAAAATAAAATTTGTTTGAATATAAACTAATGGAAAGCACTGTAAATAATTCAGAATAAACAAATTCAAATATATGAAATTTCTCACCAAATATTCCTGAAGATCTACGCCCAATGTGTGTTGGCCAACTGCATTTGAAATCTGTTGACAGATATCTTGGTCCAACTACCTGAGGCAAATCTGCATAACTTGGACCAACACTCACGGAGAGAGACTTTTCAGGATCACCATCAATGAACACATAGTCAGCAGGAGGGCGACATTTCAATTCACATAGGTCTATGTAATGAAGTATTGACAAAGTGGTCCGATTATTAACTGTATAAAACTAATATTAAAAAATAGCAATAATGGTTAGATCGTTTATAAATAACAGATTTAAGTCATGAAGGTAAAACGCCCTCTAACGCACATGATCTAATGTCTTACCACTGCTTAGATTTCCTAGTATTCGTTTCCTAACTTGGTATTTGCTCAAACCTGCCGGCTTGTAAACACAGAATATTCCATTTAATAAGCGAAAAGCAACTGGGGCTTCTTTTATGATAACCATTTCTGTTATTCCGGAAATAATATTGTATTTTCATTCTATCTCATCGTGGAATATAACGAATTTGATAATTTTCAAGAGAATGATGAATATCATTAAAAATTGAATGATAATACCATGGAAGAAGGAGACCTTTCTTCCATGATAATACGATTACGACATTCAGTAGTCAGTTGTTTCCTACATTTTCGTCTGTCAACTCACGAATGGTCTGCTTTCAGCTTGCCGGTCGTCTTTTTAAAGGTAAAATTCCAAAAATCTTTCATAATTATCTTACTTATTTGGCATTTCCACAGATATTTCATGCAAAAGTTCCTCAACTGAAATATTATATTTCTCAATTACTCATTTTAGTGTTATTTAAGGATGTAAGCCCAAAAATGGTAATATGTTAGTCTCATGACTGAACTTGATATAGAACGTCAGGAAAAAATCGTTAATGAGTTATTCAACTTTAATATACAGTTTTTATCATTGATATTAACGCAAGATCAATTTAAGCTACTATTAAGACCATTACAATAACCTTGGATATTTAAATTTAATGTATCCAAGTAATTTTTGTTTTACTCGTTTTTGCTTACTATTTTAGCCCAACCCTTTAGATTAGTGAGTGCAATGGCTACCCAGTGCCCTAAACTTGCCAGCGTACCTGACGTTGAAATCGACAACCAAGGAAAATTCAAGTATGTACTCATCAATGTGCATAGCCCTGGCAAGGATGGAAAGGAAGAGAGCAAAAAGATCGTCCGAGGATTCAAGTGGGCACCATATCACTGTAAGTGAAACTTTTAATTGCTCTGGTGTACGTAGATTGAATTTAACTGATATGATGGCGTAATTTCTTAAGTTAGTTAAGCTATATAAACAGATGTGTTTTATTACATAGCTTTATATAAGCTTGGCAATTATAGCTACTTGCTCATGCTCCTTCAAAAAATACGAATCTTTCGACCGTCATTCAGTATCTATAGATATATATTACTTCGTTTTGTGTTTGAAAAAATGTTATTTCAACAATTTTACTTAGAGAAATATTCTCTTTACTTTTCGATAGCTCGAATTATGAGTTTCCTTATCGTAATTTCAACAAAAAGTAAACATGAATGTGTTATAAAAACATCTTTAGTAATTATGATTGTCTACTACAAACAATGGCTGACATATTTTACAAAAATTAGGATTGTTTATACAAACCTTTTATGGATCAATAATGTACTGAGAACCTTTTGGCTTTATCCCACATGACAGCAGATAGAGCTACTCCTGTCTCCAAACTGCTCAGCAGTCTGTACTACATTGAAAGAAATAATGTGTTAGGATGAATTTTCACTTCCTTACCTCTCAATTTCATATCCCTGGCAGTCAACATAAGAAAATTTTTCTGCATTATAATTTTAGACATTTGCAATCATTTGTCCTTTCCTTGTTTTTATTCCAGTTCAAATTGGGAATATTTTCAACCAATTTCTAACTCAATTACATTTGTTGTATAAGTAGCTGAATTTTCTAAGTGTTGCAATAAGTTAGTCAAAGCTCATTAACCTGACCAGTCCCTTTTGTTTTGTGTAGCCTTCTGTCTCAAGTGTTGCACATTTAAAGAAGATTAATGACCTATCTCTCATTGCAGTAATTGTTTTTTATTTCTTTGTATATTTTAAAAAGTCTATTTCTTAAGAGATAGGAATTGAATCTATTGGGCACTTTATATTAATTGTTATTCTCTATCTTTCTTAACAAACCATGTTTTGATGAAAACAGTTTAATATTAACACCAATAAAGTATAGAACACACAGACTTCTAAAATCTTTCTAAAATACGTTTGCAAACTTCAAATTATTTTGTGAGATGCATTCATGGCATAGACTTTTTCCCTTCTGAAAATGTCCATTGATTATTTTTCTTTAAAACGCTAATAAAATTGCCCGTCTCCACCAATTTTTAACCATTTTCAAGTAAAATCATGATTTTTATCCTCTTAAGTTAATAAAAATTCTGAATAGAGCATCAGAAAATGTTGCAGTTACCAAGATTTTTCAATTATAAGTATTGTTGTTCTACATGAATTATTTTAATAACTACATCATTTTAATTTGCATGTATTATGTTCAAGTAAAAATTGCAGCAACAAAGGAAACTTTGAAAAACAAAATATTGTGGTTTTTTCTATAAAATATTTGAATCTCCAATTGTTAGAATGTAGTTCAGAATGTTTCAGCACTTACGGATTTTTTTAATCTTATATTTTCAAGATTAATTTTATTTCATGAAATTTTCATGATTGAGGTTTTTACTTTCTCCATACGTAGTATAGGAGAAAGTATTGACATAAGGGTGGTTTCTGGGTTGCTGCCATGTAGATCCATTTCACTGTTGTCTAGCGAAATGGATCTACACGGCAGCAACCCGGAAACCACCCTTATGTCAACATCACGCCGTGGAAGACTTCAAACCAACTTAGGAGCAAGTATTGTTTTCATGAAAAAATCGACTTCGAGATTTCAATGAAAATAAACATTTTGAGGTCCCCTGAACACGTTTTGACCATTTTCTCGATGATGTCTGTGTGTGTGTGTGTGAGTTTTTTTGTGGGTGCTCTTAACTCAAAAACTATTAATCAAGTCAATGCAAAATTTTATATTTAACATTTTTATTAAAGTCGCAAGAACTGATTAGTTTTTGGTAAAAATTGGTCAACTGGAAGTGGGTGTTTAATCTTGTCACTTATCCGTTATTTTGCGATATTTGCTTTAGTATTTTTTATATTTAAAAAAATACTGGTATAAAATTTGTAGGAAATTTAATTTTCTACGACCTTTGTTCGAAACATTTTTCCATATAATGCATTGTTTAAGAGATATCTTAAAAACTAAATTATTTACCTGCCACCATCATGCCATCTACCAATGACTATTGTTAACAATTGACGCATAGTTACATCTTAGTAATGCTCCTTTTTATTTTCTTAATTGCTGGAACTTTGTGGCTATATCCAATATCAGAAGGCTATGGTTTGAGTTTATTTCTGTTTTTTGTAAAGTCTAAAATTTTCTCGCAGTTTCTTCAAATATTTTTACTTTCTCCATATACGTAGTATGAAAAAGTATTGTTTTCGTGAAAAAAATCGAACTCGAGATTTCAGCGTTTCCTGTATGCGTTCTGACTAGTTTCGTAATGATGTCTGTCTGTGTGTCGATCTGTATGTGATAGATTTTTGTGGGCGCTCTAACTCAAAAACTATTAATTAGGTCAATGCAATATTTTATATTTAATATTTTATAAAAGTTAGAAGATCTGATTAGTTTTTTGTAAAAATCGGTCGACCGCAAGTGGGTGTTTACTCTTGTCACTTATCCGTTATTTTGAAATATTTGCTTTAATATTTAATAAATGTAAAAATGTATTGGAATAAAAGTTGTAGGAAATTTCATTTTCTACAATCTTTGTTTGATACATTTTCCCATATAATGCATTGTTTAAGAGATATGTTATATTTTTAGCTGCCACCACCACACCACCTACCGATGACCATTGTTAACAATTGACACTTAGTTATGTCTTAGTAACACTCCTTTTTCTTTTCTTTATTGTCAACTTTCTTAATTGTCAACTGGAAGTAAATATTGACAACAATCCCAGAGCTAACAACATGTAATTTTCCATATAAATATGGAGAAAGTCATGTGTTGCCCACATCAGTTTATTTATTATGTAACCTATTTGGAATTTTTAGAAATATTACAGATATGGAGAAAGTCATGTGGTGGCCACATCAGATTTTTTTAATTTAGATCTGTTGAAGAATGTTATCTATTATATATAGCCCATCACTATATCATTCTTTTGCATCTTGCAGTAATAAAAAGGAATATTTTAAGACCATATTTAGAGAACTTTGAAGTCAAATTTTATGCTGGCTAGGTTGCCAGTCCTTTGCTGCTATATAATAGTCCTGCTTTTCCTCAATAACAGAGCACATTTCCTGTAAGAATTATGGGAATTAATATTTTTTAGAACTTCAAGACTTCAAGATATATAACTTGAAAATTATTTATGATTTATCATTTGGATTACATATAATGCTAAATCCAGTCTTAATTTGTATAGTCTCTTGTTAGGTATTTCCAGTCGTTTTGTTCAATCTCACTTCTTATGCTTCCGAGGTTTTTATGACTTACTAAAAATTCTTTAATCTGCTGATAAAAGAGCTATGGTATTAGAACTATACATTTTTATTTACTAAATCTAATATTAATATATCATCAGTGTTAGGGGGAAATATGTAAGCAATGTAAATAAGCCAAGGCTCATTAGTTTTTATTTATTATATCTTTTAGCAGATTCTTGGTTTGACTCCTTGTAGATTTTAGGTGAATATTTGATCTTTGAATTTGAGTAAATGAGGAAAAAAAGAAAAACGAACCTTATTTTTACCGTTAATAAAATTAATCATTAGCCAATTAGCTCAGAGAATGGTTTAAAATTCAAAACGTTGAGTTTTCCAAATCTTTAGCAATGACTGGTTCTGACTACTTTGCATTTTATTTTGAGTCATATAGTTGTTCATTCCCAAAGAGATAAGGTAGTTGTTCTTTCCCTTATCTCTTAGGGAATGAACAAAATTTATTTATTAATGCAGAACATACTATATTTATCTGAATATAAGATTCCACTAAAAATACTTTCCATTTACAAAATTTATTCAAACCAATTCTAATAAAAGCCTTCACTTGGGCTTACAACATTACTTCTCCATATAAATGGTGTTTCTTAGATTTTTTATCTTTTACAATACTGTACAGCCACTTCAGTGATACAAAATTTTCATTCTGTCGTGTCATGATGCAAAATCAATTATCCATACAGATTTATTTTAGATTATATGAATATAAAAGGACTCTTGGTTTTTCAAATACAAATAGGATGTTCGTTTATTGCAGGCCCGCTTTGGTGGGCTGCTTAGTGAGAGATCTCTTAGCATTGCTGCAAACACTATGCACTAAGTTGCAGAGACATCACTCGCTAACCATCTCATTACAGTGGACCCACAATAAAATGAACTATGAAGGGTGTATTAAGTTGAATATGGTATATTTATTTTTCTGAGCCAATTTCTGCAATTAAAGAAATTAATTTGTCTAATTATATATATGAATATTGTGAATAAGTCACTGGCAGCCAATCTAATTTGTCTGTTTTTTTATAATTCACCCATCTTAAACTCGTTCTTATACATGTCACCTTCTATATTAACAAAATGGGTTTGGCTTCAGGAAACTTTTGATACTATGTGATATAGGTAGATGAGAATGTTAGAAATTTGTATTTCAAAATAAATTAGTACCAAATGCAAACTCAGTAGGTAATAAAAGTATCACAAAACATGTAAGGAAAGAGCTGCTGATGGACAAACTGAACCCATAAACAATTTTTTTGACAGCTAAAAAAAGACAAGTGAAAAACAACTAAAATGGAGATTCTTGTAAAATTATGTTGAAAAATAGATGACAGTTAAAGTGACCCATTGGGTGCCAGAAGTGAAGTCTGTAGCTAAAATAATATGTCAAACTTTGTGTTAATTTAATAACCAATATGTGAGAAAAAACTTAAGGTTTTTTTCTGTTTGTCAAACAGTCTTATGAATTTCAGCACTGATAAATGGATTAGGATTGGAGGATTGATTCAGTGTATTATAGGCAGTTGAGTTCATGTCAGAATGCCTTTGACATAAATTGGTTGTTGAAATTTGTATATGGATAGGAGTTTGAGAATAATGTAAACTGTTGCTTTATGAATATTACTATAGTATATCTATATTGATACAGGAAATATATAGTAATCAACTGGTGCTTCCATATTTTATCAAATTTTATGGAAATAGCAGGGCTCTTTTTCTTTTATTCAAGATTAATATAAGTTTTATTTCAACATTTTCTCATTCAAATTTTCTCAGAGAATAGAGTATAAAACTCAGATGTTATACTGCATCTATTTTTAGAATATGATAAAATAAAATAACTGATACTTCTCATTATTTTTACAAATGATTTTTTTCATTAAAAATTTATTTAACATTTTAATATACACTTGTTGATGCAGAGTTTCTATTTTAATGAATATAAAACATAAAGTTAGCTAATGCCTCTGACTGAAAGAATAACATTTTCATACAAATGTGCTAACGTGTGCAACAAAATGGTTAACTTTTCAGCATTTATATGAGAAATGATTAATGTTTTACAGCTTTTATATATGTAGTTTAATGCTATAAATACTTCTTTTGCAAAATTGCTCATATTCCCTTTATTGTTTGAGGTATTATAAATGCATTTATCATTACAAAATCAATGAGTTTTTTAAATTTGGAAAATAGTTATATTTTCAGACCAAATATGCTTTTCTACCTTTATCATCATCATTCGAATGTATAAAATGTTATTCAGGATAAACAGTAAAATCTCGTTATAATGTTCTCCACAACATTTTGGTCAACTTACTTATAGTCCTCTTCAAACTATGTTTATAGCATTTTTATATATATAATATAATGTAATTGAATGTTAGGTATACTTCATTATTATATATTTTAGTGGTCTTTATACCATAGTTTTTTATTGTAACATATTACCTTAAAAATTATACTAACCACCAAATAATTGACAATTCCTAATCACTGAGATGCATTGAGCCAAAAGGTGTAGCACAAGGGGAAATTTAAACTCTATTCCAATGTTTATCATGCTTATTTCTTCCATTTGTTCCTCAAGTTCCCAGATACCATATCTCACCTTTTCCTGATATTTCATTTCATTTACAAATTATCTTTGTTTATGATAGAGAGAGGATTTAATGCTTTGTCTTTAGGTATGAAACTTTTGTTGAGTTTGCTTTACTTTGCATTATATAGAATTTTAATGAAACCATTACTAACTCATATGATTTTAAAACACAGTTTCTATCAGACAAAGATTGTATATTTTAAAGGTAGTTGATTATAGAAAAAAGTTATCAGTTAAGGTCATATAGAAAGGTCAAAGCAGATATTGAAAAATCCAATCAAATATTGAAAGAAACTTTCATAAAAATTCAAATAAAATATCTAGATTTTTAGAGATAAAATGTAGTGGTACAATATAATTAATTTTCATATTTAACATCTTGCTCTACTTTCAGTATAAAGTAGACATACATTATAACGAGATTCACTGTATTTGCAAAGTTGCATTTATTTCAATCCAAAATTATTTATTTCTTTGAAAATCTCAGCTTTGAAAAGAGTTCATCCAGAGAATCTATGGAAGCATGAATGGCAATTTAGAGAGTATAATGCTATCCCCTGAAAGCAATAGTTCCAATATCTTACAAACAAATATTTCTTTTTTCTTGATATAACCATTTTTGATATTTTTGAGGTACATTTAGATTCACAAAGGATGCCAGGAATTTCATGGTTAACTTTGATAAATGGACACTTAATAACTGGGGGTAGTTTTGGAATTAAGCCCTTTTCATGCACACATTTTTATTGGGCATAAATTTCTAGCTAACTTTACTAAGCACATATTTATATTCAAGCTTATGGGCATCGCTTTAGCAGTAGAAAAAACAGATAGGTTTGTTTTGAAGTTTGCAGAACACCTTTTTATGCATTGCGGCTAAAAAATTCAGATAACTTAAATGAAATTCAGAATTTCATCATAATTGCTTGTAATTTTTTGTTAATTAAAATAAAGCAATAGTTACTTTTATCCATTTATACTAATAATGCATTTTTGCATATTAATTTACAACCTGGAAACAGTAGCACAGTGCAACATCAATAGGTCTTATGTGCTGTACCTTACATAGACTACCATTGGTACAAACGAAACACCTGTTTAATTTGCTTTAGCTCCAGGAATTTTCACAGATAATTCACCACAAGCCTCAACATTCCTGACAGAAACCACAGTGCTTTCACTTAATATTCAGCTTACAAAACTTCTTTTGGAACAGTGCACACTGATAAACTTACAATCTAATCAACGATATTCCTTAACATTTTCATTTCAAAATCACAATGGCTCATCTCTAATTATTCCCATTCAGCATCTTCATGGTTTGTCATGCAGTTGAATAATAGGATTCAATTTGAATTTATTATAATTTTATATAAGTATTTAGCATTAATCGTGATGAAAAGTTCACCAAAAACTTTCCTTTTTGTCAAAATGATAATCACCTTATGTGAGTTCAATGTACTTATACATTTCCTCTAGGCATTCCTTATCCTTGCCCGAGTTTTACTCTTCAAACAATTGGTTGTCCAGTTCCTTCTCACATGCTCTGTAGTTCTCGAGCAAGCTGAGGAACTTATTATATATCATAGGTACCATCCATTAAAATGTCTAATATTTAAGAACTAATCACACTGTTGCCAATTGACTTGTCTTTGACGTCTGAAGACAAATGGGAGATTTTTCAGTTACACCAAAGCGTCAAAAGCCTGCCTTAAGGGAGTAGGTGTACATTTTATACAATGTTTAATGCTTACAATCATAACCTTAAAATTAAATGCTATCTTTTTTTCGAAAATAAATCACACCCTTGTCAAATTGACTTGTTTTCGGCATCTTTAAGCGTAAGTGGAATTTCCTTGAACACACAACATGAACGATTTAGAAAGTTGAGGACCTTTACAACAAATGGTAATATAAATATGTATTAGACTATTCTCACATTTAGCCCTGATAACTTCCCTACCGTTTGAAAATAAAGCACACTTTCTCCTATTTTACCTGCCTCGGCAGATTTTAAGCGTAAAGTGGAGTTTTATAAAACTCACCCAGCCCATGTTCTGTTTTGGACTGGGTGACCTAACTGATTCCAAGTTCCATCCCTCAAAAACTTTGTCTTAAAAAAATGTCCACTGTTTCAAAATAAAGTACACAGTGGTCATGTCAATCTGCTTTTGGCAGGTAAATAAGCGTAAAATGGAGCTTCATCGAGCGTCAGTAACCGTGGCCTGTGTTTCCTCATTGTGTACGATCCGCAGTCCCATCATTGCTTCTCTCGCCCGAAACAGCCATCCTTTTTAAATTGTCCGGCCACTATTTTTTCCCAAATTTAACTGCACCATGGCCAAACGGTTCCGTTAACCGTAGACACTTAAGCGTAAAGCGGGATACGACCGCAAGCGTTGGTACCGAATGGAAAAATCCCGTGATTTTTCAACGAAAATCACAGACGTTGGCTCAGCTGATCTTTATCTTTTTTTACGAAAAAAACGAAGACAGCCAACGTCAAAACTTTTCCCCGTATTTCGTTAAGAAGCCGCGGCGGGAAAACAGCAAAGCATCCGAATAGGGTTCGGAGCTCTCGAGCTTTTTTCGAACCCCTTTCTCCTTCGACCTCTCTCCGCGGTCGAGGAGGCCGAGGTTCTCGACCTCACTCAGGTGAGGCTAACTCCGCCTCCTTCGAAAGCCGCTGAGCCGGACGGCGCCTCCGACGACGTCCCAGCCGCGTTGCTAGGTCCCTGTTGCTCGTCATCGTCTTCGTCGTCGTCATCGTATTCTGGCTGCACTAGCGAGAAGGGCAGTTTAACGGCTAGTGCTCCGCCCATCGCACCGCCCACGACGGCTTTGACCTATTTTTTGAAAGGAGAGATGATAATTTGATAGGTTAATTCTTATGAGCTAATGTTTGTACTTGTAGAATCGAGATGAGTTGCCACTGTCTCGTCTTTTAATTGAATTGCGTATTTTTGTTTGTGTTTTTTGACTAATCTTCCTCTCGGATTATTATAGCCAGAAATGCGTATTTAGTGTGAATATTTATGTCTAAAGTAGTAACCAAAGTCATTTGTTATCAAACCTGGAACATCGTGCAGAGCATCCGGAATTCGTTTTAAAATGGGGCAGGTAAATCTAGAATTTAAATATAAACTAACATTGCCTGAAGGCTAAACTATGCATTTATTAAAGTGTCACTCCATAGTTTTTCTGGAAATGAAGTCCTCATGTAATTCCTCCCTTTGATTTATCTTAATTCTTTTCATTAATCATAAGAACTTTAATAGTTGGCCGTTGCAATGGAATCATCAGTATTAAATATAAACTTTTAAGCGAAGATATCGATTGCCATGGAGTACATAGGACTGCTTGGACGAATTTTGACTCGATATCCAATACTGTAATACTAAGGAATTTTCAGTTTGTAAATCCAGAGGTCGTTGCGCTTGAAAGGCCTATTCTCCCACAGTTCACTAACGAGTGTAGTTCTGGCAATCTGAAGATTGCGTTTACCGTTCTCTTTTATCTCTCTAAAAAAATAACTTTCTTTTAAGCCCATTAGGGAGAATGCTTTAAAAGTCTGCAGACAAAAATATATGTAATGCAAACATTCGAATTTTTTTTAACTACAGGCATCTATTGAAAGGTGTATTTTAGGTTGCTGCGGTAATGTGGGCGCGGAAGGATGCGCTGACACACATACATTGTTCCTTTAATGTTAAGTGAGCATTTTTTGTCTGGTATAATCAGCAGTTTGCAAGATAAAAGTTGAAATAAGAGACCGAGGTCATACGCACGCAGTGAACTATCCCACGAGAAAATCGGGTGCATGCACGAAGGCGCTTTGATAAAAAATTACGAGTTAATATGTGAACTCACTTTGACGTAGTAGGACACGTAAATGGCGAAAACGTTGTTTCTATCCTCCTCGTCTTCTTCTCCCTCCTCTTCGTCTCCATCTTGTATGCAGCCCTTGTCGTCCCTCTCGTCCAGCTCCCCGTCTTCCTCTTCCCACCCGTTCTCGTCCCCCTCCGCCCCCTCGTCTTCCCGCCTCCACCTGCCACCCGGACCCCTATGACCCCTCCCGCGATCTTCGCTTCCGCCTGTGCAGCATCCGTCCCCTCCGGCCACGCGCTTCCCTCCTCCCTGAGTCCCCGGAACTCGTCTCCTCCGCCGTCTTCGGCCTCCGGCCCCCGCTGGCGGTCCGGTCACGGCGGCCGCGCGGCGAGCAACCGTGGATGCTAAGCATTGCACGGGAGGGACGGAAGGAGGCGGGGCCGCGGTTCCTCGGCCCGCTGGTTTCGACGCGGCCGTTGGCGGCTGGACAGCCTTGGCCTCGCCCTCCTCAATGTCCGATGTCTTGGGGTTTGGGGCGGAGTTGCGACGGATAGGCTTTCCTGGTGTCCCGGTTCGACTTCCTTTCCCTGTAAAACGTTTTGGGTGGTTTCGTATACACTCACATTGATGAAAAACTCATTTAACAAAGCTCCTACAGTGTTTTACCTTTCAAATTTGGGATCGTCGTCATCGAATAAAAGCGTATCATTTGATATGAACGTATTCAAATGTTATTTATCGTATTCATGAGATAATTATTAGCTTCGTAAACATTCTTTCAGGATTCGGGTTAGATAAGCGTGTTATTCACGTGTCAAAGAACAAGCCGATCCGAGCCCTTCTTATGATACAGATATATTGTGCGAATTGTGCAACGTATTTATACCCCCCTAGCAAGTATAATATTGTAGGAATTGGTTGAGTTCCATTTCAAACTTCACCCTTGTTAGAGGAAATATAAACGGAAGGTCCGTGTAGAAAGCATGGAAAATATCATAATACGATTCTACCGGCAGTATAATAGTTAATCCATGTGTAGAGGTATATATAGAGCCAGGCGACTTAGCCGACCGCCTGACCTAGCTCCTAGAGTCGCAAGAGAGTTAGCATCTCATAGTTGACCCGAAGTAGTTTGAATGTGTCTTACTCCATAGTTATTTATTTGTGTATTGTTTTTAATGTAGGCATGGTCTTAGCTTGATGTTTGTCTGATTGTAAAGAACCCAGAATTGAAACTTTTAGCTATTTATGGATGTCGCTTAAGTATTTGTATGGGAGAGAATTATTCTGAAATTAAATAATCGTACCATATATATCTGTACTTTTTATACTCTTAAGCTCCCATAATTCGCATTGCTACTGCTGCCGGAAAAGTGAGACGCTGCTCACGCGGACGGCAAACGCAAGGACCTTCAGTCCGTTATACACACATGGACTGGATTGCTGCGTTTTCTATAAAATATTTGTACTTTGATAAAATCATTCGTGTCATTCAATAAATTAGGCATGTGAAAGTCGAAGAGGCATCAGGGCCGCATTATAGCAATGGGTTTTATGGGAGGGCCACATTAGAATTGCAATTGTCTAATGAGGGCCAGGGTTGGAAAAAATAGATCTTTTCTAGAAGATTGGAGGCATGATTTGCAAAAAGAAACAATAATTTAGAAACGGCGCAGCTATGAACAAATCTTGAGTCCCTTTCACAAAAATAAAGTATTTATATAAAATCTCGAACGATTTACTTGAGAAAAATTCGCATTTGGGCCGAACTTGGGCACAGAAAGGGTAGCATGCGGCCCGTGGGACGCCAGTTTGACATGCCTGCAATAAATTATATTCGCATTCTTTGCTACTCAATCTTGCTCACTGATATTTTGTCCCATCAAGCTGAATAGTTTGTTTAAATGTTCTTGAAATCTTTTCAGCCGGTTGTGTTTGAAAGAAATCATCGTCGGTTGATGCCGAAATCATTCTCTGTTTGCGAATTCTTCACCTATCCATCGTTACCAGTGAATTTTTTCCTCTATGGGAACCGTGCTGTAACAGGATGGAGCTTATCCCCTTAGCGGTTTCTGTCGGAATAATACGCCCAGCTCACCTGACAATTTAGCGGTCACTGATGTAATATTACGTTCTAGGAGATCCTCCGAAAGAAAATTACCCTGATGATGGAAGTAGTAATATTGAACATTTCATTAAACAACTTTTCATTTACTTCTTCCGAAAAGTACAATTTTAAAACAAGTTAGGAAAATGCTGAATCTTTATTTCAAAGATTTAATTTGCATAAAAATATGCAATGAAGAACGAATATAATATGGGAATTTAATTTGTGGAAATTTAATATTTGATTCGTTTCCATTAGTAAATACTGTTTGATTTGAGTGTCAACCATTTTTTCACGGCTCGCCCTTGTCATCGTAGGTTTAAATAATTGCGTAATGAAAAATCCAATGCATTACATTGCTTCACTCTAAACATTAATAATCATGGAATAATCATTATCTCTCAAAATATTCGAGCGAATGTGCACCACCAAAAGCGTATGATTTAAATTTATACTAAAAAGAGATTATGGCGACGAAAATAGCTAGTGGTCACTGAAGGAAAATCGTCAGATACAATCGGAATTTTCCTAGAAGACATTATTGATTTAAGTGAAGGTAGAGGAATGTTTCGTGATAGAGTCAAGGTTAAAGGAAATTCAAAGCTTTTGGAATATCTTTATATCGCCCCCTTTAGGCGATTATGTATCCTTGGAGATATGGCGTGATTAACTTGTGCTATACTCGGACTTACCGTCTAGCCCTTGGGCGGGCCCTTCCGCTCCCTTGTCCGAAGTGCCGCTTTTTCCTTTGTCTTGTTGATTGGACGGACCTCCCACCGCTCCAGAGGCTGTAGCACCTAGCGTATCCTGCAGGGCTATCCAGTTCTTGGTCGCTCCTCGCGTCGGGCGCAGAGGATAAGTCTTCAGGAGAGTCGCTCCTGGTATTAAAGGGCAACCATCCGAAGATCTCTCGCTCGCTACCACGTTCTTAAATTTTCCGTTGCTGAACATACAGACGTCCACGTGCTGGACCACGAGTACCTAAGAATATTTTTGGAGGCGCGGATTATTTTAACACCATCTGTGTTACAACCCATTTTGGTGGAGTGTCAATTTCTGAGTGTTAACGGATTGCTTTTGAACAGGTTGTGACGCAATCTCCCCAATAATATTAATGTCCTAATTAAAATAAAAGGATATATTATCGTATTGATTCGACAAAAACACGGTAAAGCCATTGGATGAACGAAGATCGTGAGGTATCTTGTTTTAATAAAAATCGGTGTTCCTAAGGATATTTCATATAAGTCAACTTGAATAATACCCTTTCTTATGTGATAGCTGACCAGTATTCTTCCTTGTGGAAAACCAGCAGCGGAACTGCTAACTTTCGGTCCCTCGCGAAAATAATTAATTTTTGGGCCCCTTTACAATTCCTTATTTAATACAATATATAGATATAGATGGGCCTGCAGGGTCCCCTAAATCTATCGCTCCCCCACCTCATCCGCGCTATTATAGTTCCGCGACTGTGAAAAAAATTTGAAGCATCATTAATGAAACTTAGAATTTTCCGATTTTTTTAATTTTAAAATTTTCACATAAATGTGACATGAAAATTGCTTCTTTAGTTCCTTTAACACTTTCTTTTTTCATAATTCATAAAACATTTTACGAAGATCTACATGATTCCACAAGCAATCACTAGATTAGTGGTTCTCCCAGCGGGGTGACATCACACCCCAGGGTGACGCAAGAGTTATTGAGGGGTGACGCAAATATTTGATAAATGCAGTGTATCATATTCTGGCTTATAAAAATAAATAAAACCAGAAGAATGCCTGCCTCTGATTCTTTAAATACGTAAATTTTGATATTTATGTCGTTGATAAAGACCAATTTATCTTTAAAGGTGACTTGAATGAAATGGAATAGTAAACGGGGTGACGCAGAACTGAAATGGGGTGACTCAAACAAAAAAAAAGTTGAGAAAAACTGCACTAGATAGTATAATTTCCACGCATTCTAGATATTGGCTTTTCATAAAGTGAGAATTCCAGGAGTTTTACTGAAAATTATGTTATTTGAAGAACTTTTATGTAGGATTAGATTTCATTTTTGCTCTCGCGCGTCGAATGCTTTTACATATTCCTTGTTAAATAGCAAAAGGGGATTTGAGAACTCTGCGTGCTCCCATATGGAGTACCTACACCTTTCCATTTTTGTTTTTATCGACATTCGGGAAACTTACCTTTATCCTCCTCACGGTTCTGCTGCTCCTGTTGCGCACCGCCACTCTCACTTGGAGCGTCTCACCGTGGGCGAACACACACCTGTCCAACCACGCCTCCAGCTCCACTCTCCCCTCGCTCCTCAGCAGGAAGGCCTTCTCGGCCTTGCCGTGAACCCCAACGGCCCCGCCTTCTGGGCCGCCCTCGCCCTCACACCCCTCTTGCCTGGCGCTTGTAGGCAACAACCCTAGGGATTGCACACCGAATACTCGAAAATCAGTCGCCAGTATCGCGAAAAATTCAATCCATCCACGTTCTATTGTTTAATACAGGCATTCAACAGGGAGCTATCGAGCTCGTCTTATGGCTGAAAAAAATTCAAGAACATGCAATTTAAAAAATACACTTGCCTTAGATATCTCCAAAACCATATGCGCATTTCGGCTACAAAGCAGCCATCTTCAGTGGTAATTCACCGAAAATAGATTCTAAAAAATTATTTTATAATCTATTTTCGGTGATTTACCAATAAAGACGACTGCTTTGTAGTCGAAATGCGCATGGTTTATTAACCCTGTCGTAATTATTGGAGATACCTAGGGCAAGTGCATATTTTAAATTGCTTGATCTTGAATAATATAGGCATGCCAAACTCGAAGAGACGTTCGGGTCGCATTAAAGTGAAAAATGTTACAGATGGGTCGCATTAAAGCGATGGATGGACGGACGGCAATTGTTTAATGAGAGCCAGAGCTGGAACGATAGACTTTAGCTAGAAGATTGGACGCCTGTTTTCCAATTAAAAACAATAATTTAGAAAATGCGTTCTATTGTAATTCGTTAATTATGAAAAAATATCGTCTCCTTTTCGCTAAAATAAAGCATTTCTATGAAATACTAT
The DNA here is from genome assembly GCA_028673005.1 of Tanypteryx hageni. Classification (NCBI taxonomy): domain Eukaryota; kingdom Metazoa; phylum Arthropoda; class Insecta; order Odonata; family Petaluridae; genus Tanypteryx; species Tanypteryx hageni. Next base: position 101,637,463 of record CM054116.1, read on the forward strand.
ACGATTCACTTGAGACAAAACTTATCTATCGGGCCGCAGTAAGGCACAAAAAGGGCCGCATGCGGCCCGCGGATCTCCATTTTGACATGTCTGGTTTAATACAACATATCGAAGTATAATTTTATCGAATAATTCTTATGCCTTTGACGTTTATAATTTTTTGATTTGACGGGCAGAAATTAAAACGAACGGTAATTAACTTTTTTAAGTTCAACCTGATGGCAATGTTATACGTAATGCAGTGAAAATTGAAAAAGAAACGTTTTTTGCGTAATTTTACCTGAATTTTATTCTTCTTTTTTCATAATTTGTCTTTTCAAATACATAATTTAGTGAGCGTCCGCCGAGCACGTTCAGTATCTCCTTTGTTGTGTTCCCTTGCTTTGCTTTGAATTCGAATATTTTTTACGATGGAGTTCTTTCAACACCTTTAAGCACATGAATTTATCGGGCTTTTGTTCACATCGCATCCTGCCTGATGTTGTAATCAAAATTGAATTTATTCAAGATAAATATTCTTCGACTTGAATCAGGATCTCCTCCCGGGACAGTTGGTCTCGTCTGTCTCGTGTCTAAAGGGCATTGGGTGACATTCGATTATGGGACGTCATGTTGACTCGTTCCCGCAGCCTGGCTTACGTAAGGAACACCAATGTATATTATAGATCGCGAAGGGGGATGAAAAAAATGGCAAAATGAGATAGTGCACGTACTGTTAAATGAGATTTATATCCTTTGCTCGCGGAATATAAATATTTTTTCTGGCGTATCTTGTAAGTAAATGAAGATGCACTGCGTAAACTTTATGCTCCCGTAGTGAACACAAGCCATAAATTGAAATGGTGGACAGTGACTGGGATAGGAGGAAATAGGCGAGTGTGCTCATGCTTTTAATCTGCCTCACGTTCTATGTGCGGTGAACAACCTTGGTTAACATTATCGGTTTTAACTTTTTTGCCCGCATGAATTTTCATAAAATGCTCAAGTTCGTATTCCCGTATGTGTTTACTCGGCACAATGAACAGCAACGTGCCACATTATCTCTTTAAAGGAGGGATATCAGAGACCATAAATTTTTTTAGTCATAAAACCGTTCCTAACAAGAGGTTTGTTGGAGAATAATCTACAATAACGTTAAAATCGATGTATTTTATAGAGGTATTTAATTAACTTGTCAGGCAGTATACTCAACGTTGTCATTAAACATCATTTTATGTTGGTTCATTGGCTGTACTATGCCACGATGTGCTACTAGATCAGTAGTCGCTAACCTATGGCTCGCGGGCCTCATTTGCCCCCCTCGTCCAAGAGCTTTTTATGCGGCCCTTGAAGCTATGACGATTCGTAAAATGTCACGAAGTTTCATGTCTTTTCAATTAAAATTATGGTCATTAAATCCTCAATGTCGACGTTTTAGCACTAAAAATTTATATCCTTCATTTTTGCTTCTATCAAGGGCGCCCAACCTGCGGCCCACGAATATCCGGATACAACCTACTACTAGTAAGCAGTTTTATGCGGCCCACCGCCATTGTTTCATAGTTTTCAAAACTTTTTTCATTTTCTTTTGACTTACCTATCAAATTAAATTAAATATATGACAGAGCGCCACACACTGCTATATATTCCCTCTCTCTCACGCGGTTTAGCGCGCATACCTTTGAATTTTTTTCCGATTTTTATCCGACAACCCGATTTTGGCAAGTTAATCTCGCTTTTCGGCCTCGTAAAAAATTTGGTAAATTCGATTCGTGGCCGTAGCGGAGAAAGTTTTTTTAAAGATCGAATAGCGTTGGAAGTAAGTCATTTGAAGATTTTCCGCTGACTCTGATCGCCCAAAAAAAAAACGGAGGGACGTTATCAGGACCATTTCGATTAACTCGCGTAATTCGTTTTTGCGTCGTGCCCTTCGCCGGTCTTACCTCCGTCGACTCCCATAATCTTCCGCCACCTCTTCGGCGCCCTCTGCACCACTCTCAGACCCATTCGGACGGAACTTCGGCGATGGGGCTTCTCGTCCGGTCTGTCCGCTGTAAGTAGAGAGAGAGAAATTGGAAATCGTTCGATCGCCATTGAAATAGGGATTCGTCGATGCGAAATTGACTTTTGATAGGGGAAAATAGGTTTTTGAGTTGTAAATTTTATTACGTCTCCAAATTGCCACCCGAATCTCCGAACGTTTTTCGCTCCGTCCCCGGCGAGGAAAAAACGCAAAATGATGACGACACGATGCGGTGTTCCCGAAATAAAAAGTGAGTTTAAATCATAAGATGCTGAAATACATTCGTTGCTTCAAAAATGCTACTTTCGTATTTATTTGGTTATTTATTTAACTAGCTCATAAACAGCCGTCACCGGCCTTTTGTGATAACAATGTCGAGCACATGCAACCATGCCCTGGGTAGGATTCGAACCCGCGACCATAACATCGCAAGTCCTAAAGTGGAGAAACGGAGGTACTTTTAACCTTTTGGTAGTATGGGTGGTTTTTTCCTGTTCAACATTTTGAATCGTTCGACCCAGAAAAAGCGGGGGTAATTTCCTACTTTGGTGCAGTTCAAAGGAGGTATTATTTAGTTCGTTAGCGCTCATGTTTCCAGGGAAGGGGCGATCGCTTTATCTCCCACTGTCTTTCGAACCTTTTTGTCCCAACACCCTTGTTGCGGCTGCGCCGCAGACCAGCTAAAGAACAGCGTTCTCCTCTCGCCGTGGAAAGTTTCTGGACCGCCCCCGTCTCTTAGTATGGGTTTTTTGCTGTGAAATTGCGTTGAAACTTTAGAGAGGGTGTATTTGCTTAGCAAGTTTAGGTTCTTAAATAATTGCCTGGGATCATCTTAAAACTCTGTCGCTTGAAATTCGGTTAATTTTTTGGATAAAAACGTTTCAGGAAAGCTGTTTAATGATTCATCTTCACTACCTTAATGTAGTGATTTATTACACGGGTCGTTTGTAACGTTTAAGGTCCTGCTCCCAAAGGCAGCAAAAAATTAATGATGGCTCAATCCCGTGATTACCTGCAAAAACGTAAATTAATTGTTGGTTCCTGGATTCCATCGAATAGCCAGTGAAAGAATGGTCATTTAAAATATACTAAAATACTTTAGGTTTGAAAATAGTTTCGGAATCTTTTATGTTTTTCTGTTGACAAGAGAATATCACTAAATTTGAACAAAAAATATCTTCTATTAAATAGACATCAACTTCTAAATCAGCTTATAAAACTGCAGTTTGCCCACGATAGTATATACATAGACTTATGAACGCAGCGCAAAATATGTGTTCGCATTTAATCAAAGGTTTAATTACACTAATCACAAGGTTCGTGGAACTGTAGATACATAATTACATAGATGGCTTTTGTATCATGGAGGAGTTAGGAATCACGTTTCGCTCACTATATTTAATTACTATTCTTAATGTCATCTGCTAATATACTGTTATGAACGCCCTCTCATGCAACTGCACAAAATGGTATAGTTATTCAAATTTGTGTCCATAATCTTTTCAAAGATAGATTTTGGCTCTAAAAACTCACGACCTCTTTGCATGAGTATAAATAATTATATTTTGTTTTCATCGCGTCTTAATCACATTAAATTTGCACCGCTAGAGCGGCTTAATGGTAGTAAAACTGAAAAAAAAAACAAGATGATAAATATATTTGTTCGATAAATTGATAAGGCACGTATTATAAAATATAGCTATGGCACGCAGTGGGAGCCCCGAGCGCTTGTTTCGATGTACATTGGGAATCATTTATATTTGTCAGATTATTCGAAGTAATTATTTCGCCCTTCCCAAGCTCACCGTTAGAGAAATCCTTCCGCAGCATTTTGTATTTCCAGCTCCAGTTTTATCGCTATTATATTTCGCAGACTAACAAGCAAATATTTACATTCATCTAGTTACCTTTTGGAAGCATAAGCAAATTGTAGCTTGTCTTAATCATTGTTTTCCTCTCACTCTTCAATCAGCAGGGAGCTTTAACAAATTTAAGAGGTCCTTTTCGTTAATTAATTCTCCCTGACATACTCCCTTTAATTCATCTTCTCCGTATGTTTTTCCTTATTTATATTAAATTAAATCTCCATATAGTAGAGGACCGAGCAAAGGAAATTAAAGGGAAAGCAAAAGTTAACCATGGAGAGTTTTTCGCGATAACGGCGACGAATATTTTAATTATTGTGCTTTTGTAGCTAAAACTGTTTCAGTGTTTTTAGAGCTCATGAAATAGTTTCGGAATATGAAAATTCCTTCTCCAGTGCCGATCATAATTTATTGTGTAAGAAACTTGCTCGCAACAGGGTGAACACGTGACGCTTGAATGAATTTCCATTAGAATGGAATTAGCTGCTTGTATTCATGAATTTGCATCGGATTTAAGGAGAATGTGGTGCTTGAATAAATTTCTTTTAGAATGAAGTAAATTGTCTTGATACGTTATTTCCCATAGCAATTAAGAGAAGAATACAGTAAACCCTTGTCCAACGCGTGTTTCCACTACGCGGATTTGGTTATACGCGATGAAATAAATGTGACGATTTATTCAACGCGCATAAAATTTAACTATACGCGGTCCTGAATTGGGCACGCGCCACATTTTACCTATGCATATCACGTAAAAAAGCTCGCAGCCTATGAGAACACGTGATTTTTTCCATAAGGTGTTGAATTTGTGCAACACTCAAGTGAGAAATGTTATCTTCGTGTTGCCTTTCCTTCCAATAAATCGCGAGACAAATTGTTTGAAAAACACTGGATTACCAAACTATTGGTTAATAGATTTTTTAAAGCCGCAGAATTCATTAGAGCTTTTGTATCATTGTGAAACCTATTCAACGTTTAAATGTTTACATCCACATCTAAATGATACCCTGAAAGTCACATTTTTGGTGTGTAATGTGTAATCAAATTTCCCTTACCATTTATAGGATTTCAGCGCTTGGGAATTGCTTGAGTGTTAGCTTCATAACCATCACGACGCTAGTACCTCGTGATCCTTACTCTTCATTTTGCTGAATTGAAATTTTTCATTTTCACCAGCAAAGCCAAATTACTTACGAAGAAGGGATATTTTTTAGGGCTCGCAAAATTATTCTCCGGATTCTTTCGGGCATATTTCGGACCTCCCCTTCTTTTTCAAGATTCTGCATTCTTTCCATTCCATGGAAGAAAATTTCCTCTCCCCCTTCCACACTCGTCAAGAAGGTAATTCAATTACGAAGCATGTTCTCTCACTGCACCCCCCCCCCACCCCTCCTCCCATCAGACGCCCCCGCAAGCGAAAAGTGAAAAAATAATTCGGAAACTCTCCCTGAAAACTTCATCACGTGGAGTGTTTCCAAGTGAAAGTGGAAGGAGACGCCAAAAGAATTCCCTCTCAAAAGGGCAAGCGATGAGAGACCTCTTTCTAATCGCGGGAGACACGGCGGCACATGCCGCGTACTTAATTCTTACGTTTTTTACGTCTTTTTTTTCGAGAATGTTTTGGGAAAAATTGTCCCACATGTCAAATTCGTCCGCTCGTCATTATTTACTTTACTCTTTCCTCCTCGCCTAAATATGTTTTTTTTGCGTCCTTAATTGAGAGTGAATAGAGAGAGAAATAAAAGAGGGCGGTAGAAGAGTAGGGACGAGGAGAGAGAGGTTGGGTTGGGAGGGAGAGGATCTTACGGCGTTGAGGCCGCTTTGAACAGACCTCATCAAAGAGTGGCGTTCGGAAACGAATTCGAAGGAATTACGTGACTCGTATAGTCCCTCATTTTCGGTACATAAAGGGTCGGAGGACTGCGGAATCGCGTATTCAATTTTCTTTCTGCCCCGCGATGTAATTGGTCTTTTCTTTTGCCCGTCGGATCGATGCACAGCGTGCGGTGGTGTGTATGCGACCGCTGGAGACAATCATAGTGGGTGGGACCTGACTGTCCAACTACATTACACATTTCCTTTCTTCTGCGCCCGCCCTGCTGTGATGCGAAAATTTCATCTCTCTCCATCTCTTCCCACCTCTCTTTCTCTCTCTCTCTCTCTCCTTCATTTCGTTTTTCGCTAGTTCGGAATTCGTATGCACACACATAAACATTGTATTCGTCTAACACACTGTGAGTTCATATTGAAGGCGCAGCTTATTCAGGAATTAGCTTCCACCACTAGGACGAGCGGCGAATTATAATTTAAGGCTTATGCAGCTACTGCCATAACTTTGAAATTATGTTCCATTTACGTGCAGTTTTGATTAAACACAATAATTTAAGTAAAAAAATCATCATTGAAGTGGTTTATATGAGGTAATTTCGGGATCACTTGACTATCATGAGTGGAATGAGAGTCTATTAAGAAATTAACGTGTAATTCTTTTGCTCCGTCCGTTATAGTTGGTCATCATCTCTTTCTAATCATGATGCAGTGCCAACCTGCTCGTCAGATGCAAAGCAAATGGAGTTCCTTCTATTGAGTTCTTATTTGACCCTATTAATACCTATGGGTCATCTGTCCCATCGGATGAGTAAAGATTCTAATAGGTCAGTTATAATCTAATTTCATTTAAACATTTCCCAATTATATGTTACATGTATAGCGCTCAGCTTTAATCGGTATAAATGATAGAATTTAATAATTTTGGATAGTTTTAACTTCTAAGTACATTTCTTTGTAAGAAATGTATTTGGTAAGAAAATCTAAAAAACAAAAATATAAAATTGATAGTGGAATAATTCACCTGATTTTTTTAACAGAATATGGAGGATGAGTCAAAAACCTTCGAAACTCCGATCTAACCTCCATTTTTTACTTATAAACATTTATTCCCACATCTGCCTCTTTGGCTAACATTCTCCTCAGTCTTCCCTCGGCCGCCTGGTTCTTTTCCTCTTCCCACCCTTTTTATACCTCTTGCAGTCGTATTTCACTTCTCTCTCTCTCTCTCTCTCTTTCCTGAGGTCGCTTTCCCATTCCCTTTCTTGAACTCACTCGAACCATCTTTCCCTTCTCAAAGTGTTCCCTGCCAATCTCAGTCTTCTCCGAAATTTTATGCCTCTTATCCCTAACGTAAACCTTAACGTCCCCGTTCAAGATTTAATCTTTCCAAACTATTCACTTCTTCTTCCAAGTTAGCGAGCGTCTTGATTCGTGCCTCTTCTGAGAGTTATTCGTTTTTCCCACATTTTCCCGTCTTTAAATAGAAGAATTTGTTATGAATTTTATAAAATCCTTATTTCCGGTCGCGGTCGTGTTTTTTTACATCGCGCGCGTTATTTCTCCCCGTCCCCTTTTTTTCTATTCTCCGCTCCAACATCATTTCACTTCTCGAATTCTTTCACCTCCTTATTCTTATTCCTTCGCGTCAAAATTAAATTTTTACGCTTCAATAGTATTTCATCCGAGTTTGCGTCGCGTTAAAAGTTTTATTTCGGCGATTGCTTTTTGTAAAAAAAATGATCGTGTTTCGTGTGCTAATATCGTGAGGATTTGCCGAGGTAACATTTAAGAATGTGTTGGTATCGCGGGTCGTTTTTATGTGTCGAAATTCCATTTAAACAAAGTATTGTCGAATTAAAGTAAACGACGCGTCAAGGATTTATTTCCTTTCTGGCTTTCAGCACTTTGCTTAATTAAATTTTACCGCCATGATCTTTTTAGAGTCGCGAAATGGAGGTTATTTTCCAGTTTTCTCTCAGGGAGTCAGAGTTACCTTCTGATCAAAGGTTTAAAGTTCTATTTTACTTCTGGGAACGAGTTTTGCTTTAAATTAGTTTTGAGATGATTACCTTCATTTGGAGTTGAAAGCTTGGGTAATGTCTCGCAAAAGTAACTTCTCTCTAAATCGAACACATTTGCTAGACGTGCCGAAGGAACTAGAAATGTTTGAATTAAAGTGGCGAATGGGCTGCATTTTCTAAAATATATTGGTATGTCTTCATAAAAGTAAATGAATAAATGAGCTTAAAGATAAAAAGGTTATCAAACGTGATGTGAGTTATTTACGGTGAATAGTTTGTGTTCTACCTCTGGATTAAAATTATTACCTCAGCAAAAAGTGGATGTGTTAGATCGGGCACCTGTATTTAATATTAGACTATCTAATATTTTTTTATCTTTGTTGCCTACTTCTTTTAGTGATTTCTAATTTTTCTCATTTTAACCCACTTGTAATGGGTGAAGTATATTTTTATATATTTTAAATGAGAAATACTAATTAGGAACTTTGAATGTTTCATTAAATGTAAGTACTATAGCTTAATAGATGACCTCTATACGGGAGTTTTCCATATTCATTGCGTTTTATATGCAAGCATTTAGATAATTTATAAAATATTCGTGTATCCGAACTTTATTTAAGGCAAGGGAATCTATAAAATACATTTTTGCACTAATGTAGTTATGAAATGTTTTTGAGAACTGCATTAATTTATCGATTTGTTTAATCCAATTATTTTTTATTTTTAACAGTTAATTTTTTACGACTTTAATTTTACTATTCGTATTGAATTGCTACTTAAAAATGCAGTTTCTTATTTTGTCAACGCGTTTGAATTTGAAGAAAAGGTCAGGTCGTCAATCGGAGGTTTTTCGCAATATATTGTTATGGACACTTTTGAGAAAAAAATACTCACTTTACTTATGCGTCAATTATTATACGCCACCGTAACCTACGCTTTTTCATCCCGCCAATGAAATAATTTGGGAGACTTTTGCATAAATTTAACAGCGTGGATGTTTCAATCGAATTTTCGTGGCGCCCTTTTCATGCAGAACAAACGATTTAAGATGCGACTGAAGAATTTCTTACATTGTATGACCGAAATATCCAGAACGTTAAGTATTTGATATATATTTTTATTCGTCTCACGTCACTCTGTTCTAGTTTTCGTTGCTCCAATCTACGCCGCATCGCTGCCGAGGCGTTTTTATTTGCACTCTTGCGCCGACGGGGGCGCTACAAGTCTTTTGACCGCGCACTTGTGGGTTCCCTTGTGTCTGTGCGATATGGAGCCGCTTTACGGCCTCAGCGCCATCTCCATCTGCCGTCTCCTACCCTCTGGCGTAGTTGTGGTCTCTTTTTGGGCTCAAACCTTGATTGGATTTCAAGGCTTTATAGAAGCAATACACTCCTCTATAAACCCATCTCTCTCTCTCTTTCACTATCTCTCCCCAGCCCCTTATTCCCAAGCGCATTCTCTGAGAGGAATGATCAATCCCTATCGTTCTTTGGAGCAAAGCCTTTAATGGATCCCCAACGGTGGGTACGTCCCGGCGTAGCTTGCTCGTACGTGATAATTTTCGGAAATAGGTGAAATGTGGCGTTCAAAAACCAGTAAACCTAGGATAGTTCGTTGGGGTGGAAATTAAAGTGCATTCAGTGTATTTGCTGTATGTATGTATTATTTGAGTGAGAAGGGCGATTTTTGTGCAAAAATCATAGTAGCCGCTTTCAGCTAACTTGAGCTATTGTCTAATTTATTGGATCGATAGATACCAAGAAGATAGGGAGTACATGCATAATTCAAGATTTTATTGAAGCCAAAATGGAAGGAGGATGGAAAAGGTTTGAGATGTTAGGTTGTTTGAAATGAGGAGGTAGTTAAAAAGAAATGAAGAAGGTTGCGGAATACAAGAGGTTATAGAGACGCCGATTTAACGTATAACCAAGGGCCTGCCCCCGGACAGAGTTTATAAACGCAATCTCGAAACCGCAATCTCCAAAGGTGACAATCTCGAAAGGATGCAATCTCAAAAGACTCCAGCACGATAGACAGCCTCGTATTTGGAAATACTAATATTTTTAAATATTGTTGTTATCATATTAGTTTGAATTTTTTATATTCTAAATGTGTCATTGTTATATTAAATGTTAAGATGGTAATAAATACAATTATTAATCGGTACTCTATATTGCACGCAGTACCACCGTAGCATTTTTCCTAATAACGGATATTATATTACAGTGCAGTTTTTATGTGTGGGTCACCTATTGTTGAATAACTGTATAGGGCGATCATAAAGTCGCGCAACCCGTCAAGTTGACATTTTCCCCAGTTGAGTGCAAAGTATTCAAAATGTAAGCTGGTGCAGCAGTATTCAAGGCCACGCAGTTTACAGCGCGTAATTCCTCCACTAATTTACCCCCCCCCCCCACCTCCTGCCGTCAATTGTTTCGGAATAATTGAAGCGAGATTGTCTTTTTCTTCAATTCAACGCGTGTTTATCATTGGACATTACTTAACGTTTCATTTTTACGTAAACTGCTGGAATGCGTTTAGCTAATCAGAATATCCTTTTTCGGATAAATGAACAATGAAACGTTTTCGTTAGACATGCAGTGTTAACGATAAGAAACGGTTCGGTCGACCTTCAGTTCTAAATGTTCGTGATTTTTAGATCACCCTGTATAGTAAAGTTTTAATTGTGGAGCTGGGGGTCTGTCGGGATAGCGTTCTTCCGAGATTATTAGTTCAAGATTATCGTTTTAGAGCAAATCGATACGCATTAAAATTTAAACGTGTACGTTTAGAATCATAGCGCGGAATGTTTGACTGAGTGAACATAGAAGTCGGAGCGGGTGGATATTATTATGCTAGGAAAATTTGTTGCTTATTTTCGCAATTCCATTAAATTTTATCAAGAAATATCGTTCCTCTTTTCCCTTCCGTAGTATTGCTCGTCCTCATTTTTTATTCCAAAATTAGCATCGAGCACAGAATTCACAATGGCGATGCCTCTGTATAGCGTACGTTTTTAGAGCGTGTACGATTCTCCTCTTTTTTGCCGATACCGTGTAAAAATAGTTAAAAAGTATAGGTCCTTTCCCAATGATCATGGGCGAGTTAAAGGAGCGAAAAGCGTGTGGAGCTGGATAATTGTTATGGAAAATTACTGCCCGTGTGACCTGGTTGATCTGGGAACGGCTATAGAGAGGATGTATCCGGAACTGCTTATTGACTCGAGCTACGCGGGACAGAGGGAGCGCCGCATTCTTGGCCGGACGCCATTGCCGCACCCATGTAAACAACGTGCCAAAGAGTCATTTCCGTGCCGGGATCGCTGATGGGTTACACGTTTGCATTGCCCCTCGTATTCTCACGAAGGCTTTGCGGTTTGCTTTAATGTGTGGCAAGTGCCGCAAATAGCAGCGTAATATTATCATTCATCGAGGATGAAATTCGTTTACACGTATCGATGTAGATTCCGTTAAAATTCTAGTTAAACCCGTTGGCTCCCGTTCGTTATTTCAAATCGCTCCTCGGTTATTTTCTCCCGCATTAGCATTTTTACGGTTTCAAAACTTACGTATATGGAATAATTCCGAATGTTAGTTTGAAATCGCTGTATTTTCGCGTTAATTGAGATTAATACTCTGGAGGAAAATTTAATTGCCATTAATTGTGTTCATTTAAGTACCTGTTCCTTTAAAATATGTTACGGCAAACGAGACTGCATGTTTTTTCAGTCGTCTCAACAACTGTTAGTATATTTACAACCTCGAACGGGGTCGTTGGCTGGCATATATTTTTTATCGAAAAAGATTTTTTAAATGTTTTATTCTCGCAGTTTTTACCAACATTATTGGATAGTTCAAGTTTTCTGAAAATTTTACAGCTGATGCTTTGTCTTATAAGACAAAATAGTTGCGATTATTTATAGTCTTTTACTGCGATTTTTTTTTGTAAATTACAAATCTTAAGAGTATACTTAATTTTCTATTGAATATGCTTTGAACCTAATGCTTCAGTAACTAACAATTATATACATAGTATCCTTATTCTGTCCGTCCGTCCGCCCGAACGCTATATAGAAATCCCCATAAGAGAACACTCAAAAATAAATTTTTTTCACTTGCAGGCTTTTTATTCTTTTGCAAAATTAAAATAGAAGTAATTGACGTACGATCTTTAGACGGGGACCATTTTAAATAAAAATAAACATAGATTCTTATTCTTATCGTCGATTGTTGCATTCGGTTCGTATTCGCTCAAGTTATACGTTTAAATCACATTTATTGGAAAATGTTAAGCTTTTTAAAGATATGTTGTCTTGCCGACCGTGTCATTGTTAAACCTCGAGATTGTATTGTCGTTGTACTATATGCATAAGGAAAGTGTGCTTTGAATGCTTAAGTACGAGAGAGAGAAGGCGCCCGAATTATTTAAAATTAAAATCGTTTTTCATTAATATCTTTTGGGTTAACTTCCTATTAAAATTTTTGGTAATTAACTATTTTTATAGTTATTTTCATAGTTTTTTTTGC